>OX424458.1:17562805-22560491 GCA_949152455.1 Lithophane leautieri | reverse complement strand
ACCTAACCTAACCTAACCTAACCTAACCTAACCTAACCTAACCTAACCTAACCTAACCTAACCTAACCTAACCTAACCTAACCTAACCTAACCTAACCTAACCTAACCTAACCTAACCTAACCTAACCTAACCTAACCTAACCTAACCTAACCTAACCTAACCTAACCTAACCTAACCTAACCTAACCTAACCTAACCTAACCTAACCTAACCTAACCTAACCTAACCTAACCTAACCTAACCTAACCTAACCTAACCTAACCTAACCTAACCTAACCTAACCTAACCTAACCTAACCTAACCTAACCTAACCTAACCTAACCTAACCTAACCTAACCTAACCTAACCTAACCTAACCTAACCTAACCTAACCTAACCTAACCTAACCTAACCTAACCTAACCTAACCTAACCTAACCTAACCTAACCTAACCTAACCTAACCTAACCTAACCTAACCTAACCTAACCTAACCTAACCTAACCTAACCTAACCTAACCTAACCTAACCTAACCTAACCTAACCTAACCTAACCTAACCTAACCTAACCTAACCTAACCTAACCTAACCTAACCTAACCTAACCTAACCTAACCTAACCTAACCTAACCTAACCTAACCTAACCTAACCTAACCTAACCTAACCTAACCTAACCTAACCTAACCTAACCTAACCTAACCTAACCTAACCTAACCTAACCTAACCTAACCTAACCTAACCTAACCTAACCTAACCTAACCTAACCTAACCTAACCTAACCTAACCTAACCTAACCTAACCTAACCTAACCTAACCTAACCTAACCTAACCTAACCTAACCTAACCTAACCTAACCTAACCTAACCTAACCTAACCTAACCTAACCTAACCTAACCTAACCTAACCTAACCTAACCTAACCTAACCTAACCTAACCTAACCTAACCTAACCTAACCTAACCTAACCTAACCTAACCTAACCTAACCTAACCTAACCTAACCTAACCTAACCTAACCTAACCTAACCTAACCTAACCTAACCTAACCTAACCTAACCTAACCTAACCTAACCTAACCTAACCTAACCTAACCTAACCTAACCTAACCTAACCTAACCTAACCTAACCTAACCTAACCTAACCTAACCTAACCTAACCTAACCTAACCTAACCTAACCTAACCTAACCTAACCTAACCTAACCTAACCTAACCTAACCTAACCTAACCTAACCTAACCTAACCTAACCTAACCTAACCTAACCTAACCTAACCTAACCTAACCTAACCTAACCTAACCTAACCTAACCTAACCTAACCTAACCTAACCTAACCTAACCTAACCTAACCTAACCTAACCTAACCTAACCTAACCTAACCTAACCTAACCTAACCTAACCTAACCTAACCTAACCTAACCTAACCTAACCTAACCTAACCTAACCTAACCTAACCTAACCTAACCTAACCTAACCTAACCTAACCTAACCTAACCTAACCTAACCTAACCTAACCTAACCTAACCTAACCTAACCTAACCTAACCTAACCTAACCTAACCTAACCTAACCTAACCTAACCTAACCTAACCTAACCTAACCTAACCTAACCTAACCTAACCTAACCTAACCTAACCTAACCTAACCTAACCTAACCTAACCTAACCTAACCTAACCTAACCTAACCTAACCTAACCTAACCTAACCTAACCTAACCTAACCTAACCTAACCTAACCTAACCTAACCTAACCTAACCTAACCTAACCTAACCTAACCTAACCTAACCTAACCTAACCTAACCTAACCTAACCTAACCTAACCTAACCTAACCTAACCTAACCTAACCTAACCTAACCTAACCTAACCTAACCTAACCTAACCTAACCTAACCTAACCTAACCTAACCTAACCTAACCTAACCTAACCTAACCTAACCTAACCTAACCTAACCTAACCTAACCTAACCTAACCTAACCTAACCTAACCTAACCTAACCTAACCTAACCTAACCTAACCTAACCTAACCTAACCTAACCTAACCTAACCTAACCTAACCTAACCTAACCTAACCTAACCTAACCTAACCTAACCTAACCTAACCTAACCTAACCTAACCTAACCTAACCTAACCTAACCTAACCTAACCTAACCTAACCTAACCTAACCTAACCTAACCTAACCTAACCTAACCTAACCTAACCTAACCTAACCTAACCTAACCTAACCTAACCTAACCTAACCTAACCTAACCTAACCTAACCTAACCTAACCTAACCTAACCTAACCTAACCTAACCTAACCTAACCTAACCTAACCTAACCTAACCTAACCTAACCTAACCTAACCTAACCTAACCTAACCTAACCTAACCTAACCTAACCTAACCTAACCTAACCTAACCTAACCTAACCTAACCTAACCTAACCTAACCTAACCTAACCTAACCTAACCTAACCTAACCTAACCTAACCTAACCTAACCTAACCTAACCTAACCTAACCTAACCTAACCTAACCTAACCTAACCTAACCTAACCTAACCTAACCTAACCTAACCTAACCTAACCTAACCTAACCTAACCTAACCTAACCTAACCTAACCTAACCTAACCTAACCTAACCTAACCTAACCTAACCTAACCTAACCTAACCTAACCTAACCTAACCTAACCTAACCTAACCTAACCTAACCTAACCTAACCTAACCTAACCTAACCTAACCTAACCTAACCTAACCTAACCTAACCTAACCTAACCTAACCTAACCTAACCTAACCTAACCTAACCTAACCTAACCTAACCTAACCTAACCTAACCTAACCTAACCTAACCTAACCTAACCTAACCTAACCTAACCTAACCTAACCTAACCTAACCTAACCTAACCTAACCTAACCTAACCTAACCTAACCTAACCTAACCTAACCTAACCTAACCTAACCTAACCTAACCTAACCTAACCTAACCTAACCTAACCTAACCTAACCTAACCTAACCTAACCTAACCTAACCTAACCTAACCTAACCTAACCTAACCTAACCTAACCTAACCTAACCTAACCTAACCTAACCTAACCTAACCTAACCTAACCTAACCTAACCTAACCTAACCTAACCTAACCTAACCTAACCTAACCTAACCTAACCTAACCTAACCTAACCTAACCTAACCTAACCTAACCTAACCTAACCTAACCTAACCTAACCTAACCTAACCTAACCTAACCTAACCTAACCTAACCTAACCTAACCTAACCTAACCTAACCTAACCTAACCTAACCTAACCTAACCTAACCTAACCTAACCTAACCTAACCTAACCTAACCTAACCTAACCTAACCTAACCTAACCTAACCTAACCTAACCTAACCTAACCTAACCTAACCTAACCTAACCTAACCTAACCTAACCTAACCTAACCTAACCTAACCTAACCTAACCTAACCTAACCTAACCTAACCTAACCTAACCTAACCTAACCTAACCTAACCTAACCTAACCTAACCTAACCTAACCTAACCTAACCTAACCTAACCTAACCTAACCTAACCTAACCTAACCTAACCTAACCTAACCTAACCTAACCTAACCTAACCTAACCTAACCTAACCTAACCTAACCTAACCTAACCTAACCTAACCTAACCTAACCTAACCTAACCTAACCTAACCTAACCTAACCTAACCTAACCTAACCTAACCTAACCTAACCTAACCTAACCTAACCTAACCTAACCTAACCTAACCTAACCTAACCTAACCTAACCTAACCTAACCTAACCTAACCTAACCTAACCTAACCTAACCTAACCTAACCTAACCTAACCTAACCTAACCTAACCTAACCTAACCTAACCTAACCTAACCTAACCTAACCTAACCTAACCTAACCTAACCTAACCTAACCTAACCTAACCTAACCTAACCTAACCTAACCTAACCTAACCTAACCTAACCTAACCTAACCTAACCTAACCTAACCTAACCTAACCTAACCTAACCTAACCTAACCTAACCTAACCTAACCTAACCTAACCTAACCTAACCTAACCTAACCTAACCTAACCTAACCTAACCTAACCTAACCTAACCTAACCTAACCTAACCTAACCTAACCTAACCTAACCTAACCTAACCTAACCTAACCTAACCTAACCTAACCTAACCTAACCTAACCTAACCTAACCTAACCTAACCTAACCTAACCTAACCTAACCTAACCTAACCTAACCTAACCTAACCTAACCTAACCTAACCTAACCTAACCTAACCTAACCTAACCTAACCTAACCTAACCTAACCTAACCTAACCTAACCTAACCTAACCTAACCTAACCTAACCTAACCTAACCTAACCTAACCTAACCTAACCTAACCTAACCTAACCTAACCTAACCTAACCTAACCTAACCTAACCTAACCTAACCTAACCTAACCTAACCTAACCTAACCTAACCTAACCTAACCTAACCTAACCTAACCTAACCTAACCTAACCTAACCTAACCTAACCTAACCTAACCTAACCTAACCTAACCTAACCTAACCTAACCTAACCTAACCTAACCTAACCTAACCTAACCTAACCTAACCTAACCTAACCTAACCTAACCTAACCTAACCTAACCTAACCTAACCTAACCTAACCTAACCTAACCTAACCTAACCTAACCTAACCTAACCTAACCTAACCTAACCTAACCTAACCTAACCTAACCTAACCTAACCTAACCTAACCTAACCTAACCTAACCTAACCTAACCTAACCTAACCTAACCTAACCTAACCTAACCTAACCTAACCTAACCTAACCTAACCTAACCTAACCTAACCTAACCTAACCTAACCTAACCTAACCTAACCTAACCTAACCTAACCTAACCTAACCTAACCTAACCTAACCTAACCTAACCTAACCTAACCTAACCTAACCTAACCTAACCTAACCTAACCTAACCTAACCTAACCTAACCTAACCTAACCTAACCTAACCTAACCTAACCTAACCTAACCTAACCTAACCTAACCTAACCTAACCTAACCTAACCTAACCTAACCTAACCTAACCTAACCTAACCTAACCTAACCTAACCTAACCTAACCTAACCTAACCTAACCTAACCTAACCTAACCTAACCTAACCTAACCTAACCTAACCTAACCTAACCTAACCTAACCTAACCTAACCTAACCTAACCTAACCTAACCTAACCTAACCTAACCTAACCTAACCTAACCTAACCTAACCTAACCTAACCTAACCTAACCTAACCTAACCTAACCTAACCTAACCTAACCTAACCTAACCTAACCTAACCTAACCTAACCTAACCTAACCTAACCTAACCTAACCTAACCTAACCTAACCTAACCTAACCTAACCTAACCTAACCTAACCTAACCTAACCTAACCTAACCTAACCTAACCTAACCTAACCTAACCTTTTTTTTTTTTTTTTTGCGGTGTTCCCACATCGCCGTAATGGGAGGGCCATGGGAATCCGGCTCAGCCTTTACATCCACAACCCTCCCGGCGCATGCCCGCCTAGCTGGCGGGCCCCGCATGCCCCCCAAGATGGGGGGCTACGGGAATGGCCGGGAACACCTGGCCATTCCCGTCCGACACTGGTGGAGACCTGTGCAATACAGGCAAGGGTGCCCCCGCACCCATTGCCTGCTGGCCTCCACCTGGGAGGAGTCGGAGATGACTATCAAATTGACGTCTTCTTCGACCCCTCCTCCGCCTTCGGAGCGGCGCTGCGTCGGGATCGTCCTCCCGCGCGCGCTCTGCCGCCTCCTTCTGGGACATGACGTGTTCACAGAAGGAGGCGACTGCCGCCCAGGACCTCTCATCCCTCAGCATGGCGTTAACCAAGCCGGGGAGCGACAGGTCCGGTCCGATCACCGCGATGAGACTGCGGCGCGGCTCGGACCACGACGGGCACACCTCGAGGGTGTGCTGCGCCGCGTCCTCCGCCGCACCACAGTCGAGGCACGACGGCGTCCTCTCCCGTCCGATTCGGTGCAGGTACGATCCGAAACAACCATGTCCGGACAGCACCTGCACCAGACGGAAGGAGAGGAATCCATGCGACCGCTCGAGCCAGTCTCGCAGGACTGGCCCAATCGCGTCGATGGTTCGGCGGCCGAAGGCTGCGGTGGCGAGGTCCCCCGTCCAATGGACGACGATAGCGTCCCTCGCCTCCCGCCGGACGGCCTCCCGCTCTTCTGGGGCTGAGCGTTGCCCCCTCGCCCTCCGCTCCAACCTAACCTAACCTAACCTAACCTAACCTAACCTAACCTAACCTAACCTAACCTAACCTAACCTAACCTAACCTAACCTAACCTAACCTAACCTAACCTAACCTAACCTAACCTAACCTAACCTAACCTAACCTTTTTTTTTTTTTTTTTTTTCCGAGGTGGAAAATCCTCATGGATGTCCTCCGCCCTGGGGTGGGCGGAGGGGTCTGTCAGACTCTTACTGACTAAAAACCACCCCGGTGTTCCGACTCACACCTACGCCGGGGGTCGCGGGAACGTAAGAATCTTCCGCAACCCCCGACTGGTGCCGGCCCGCCACTGCGGGCCTCCTCGGGTCAGGGGGGGGAGTGAGGGGTTTGACTCCCCCCGTGACGTCTAAGAGGGGCGCGCGTGGAACACTACGCGCCGCCACCTCGGGTCCTGATGTGTGGGGGGCGACGGACGTCCCCGAGTCCGTCACCCCTGGACCCATTTAGGGGGGCTGGAAGAGGGCGTTATCCGCCCTCCGCCGACGCCCGGTGCGCCTGCTGCGGGCCGGGTGAGTGGACGAGATCTCCCTCTCCCTTTCCGCAGCCTCCTTCTGCGAGACGACCGTCTCGCAGTAGGAAACCACCGCGTCCCAGGACTCCCCGCTGCCGACCATGGCATTCACCACAGCCGACAGCGACAAGTCACTGCCTACTTCTGAGATGAGGGCACGGCGTGGCTCCTCCCAAGCGGCACACTCTGCCAGCGTATGCCGCGCCGTGTCCTCCCGGCAGTCGACGCAGTGGTGACACCGGGCGTCCGGCTCCCTGTTAATGCGACACAGGTACTTCCCGAAGCAACCATGCCCCGAGAGCACCTGCGTCACCCGAAACGACAGGGAGCCGTGCCTCCTCCCGAGCCAGCGCTCGAGCACCGGCCGGACCGCCTCGATGATGTCGAGGCCGGCGGTAGGGCGTGAAAGCCTTTCCCGCCATTCCGCCACCAGGACCTCGCGAAGCTGAGACCGATGCAGCTCTATGTGTCGCTGCATCGGTTGCTCACCCCGCGCCCTCGCTTCCTCGCGCCACCGATACGATGACGCGAGTACTTTCGCCTCGAGGTCCCAGGGCGGGGATCCGGCCAGTGCACAAGCCGCCTCGTAGGAGATCGTGCGATACCCCCTGATGACTCTGACGGCCATCGCTCTCTGCGGCTTGCGCAGGACTGCGATACTACCGGCCGTCAGGTCAGCCGCCCAGATCGGGGCCCCGTAAAGGGCCATCGATCGCACGATCCCCACGTAGAGCCGCCTACAAGCGGCGCTCGGGCCCCCCAGATTGGGAAGCAGCGTTGACAGCGCCCCAGCAGCGCCCAGCAACTTGGGCGCCAGCCGTCGGAAGTGGGGCCCGAAGTCCCACCGGCTGTCGAGCACCAATCCTAGGTACTTCATGGTAGACTCGACAGCGATCCGAGCCCCCCCGACCACGATGTGTGAGCCGGGTGGCGGCGCCCGCCGGGGGCCATGAAACACCATGGCCTCCGACTTGCTGAGGGCCACCTCCAGGCCTAGGCGACGTATGCGGCTCACCACCTGTGAGACCGCAGCCGTCGCCAGCAACGCTGCCTCCCTGTGCGAGCTCCCCCGGGCAGTGACCAGCGTGTCATCCGCATAACACGTCAGGTCTACCCCCGGACTGAGCTCGCCCCTCAGCACCCAGTCGTACCCGATGTTCCACAGGAGTGGGCCTAAAACCGAGCCCTGTGGAACACCGCACGACATGCGGCGCTGGTTTCCGCCATCACGTCCCATGTAGGTGACACACCTCTCTGACAAATAAGCCCCAACGATGTGGCGGAGGTAGGGAGGCACCCCATGGTACCGCAGTGCCTCCCGAATACAACTCCAGGGCAGGGTGTTGAAGGCGTTGGAAATGTCCAAGGACACCGCCAACATCACCCCGCCCCGGGACACCGCTTCCTCCGCCAGGACTCTTACCCGCGACACAGCGTGGATTGTGGAGCGCCCGTGCCGAAACCCGAACTGGCTGTCGTCCAAGTCCATGACACTCGTGCCCTGGAGGAGGGCTCCCCGCAGGAGCCAGTCGAACCCGATGTTCCACAGGGGCGGCCCCAGCACTGACCCCTGCGGAACACCGGACTCTGCGCCGTACCGCCTCACCGTGGCCGTCTTGTCCACGAGGAGGACCTCTCGGTCCTCCAAGTAGCTGGCCAGGAGGTTCTGCAGGTATTGGGGCACTCCGTGATACCGAAGCGCCTCCAATATCGTCGAGTGGGGCACGGAGTTGAAGGCATTCGAAATGTCGAATGACACCGCCAGCACTCCGTCCCCCGCCTCCACCGCCTCCTTCACTTGGCCCTTGAGTAGGGCCAGCGCATCGATCGTCGAACGCTCTCGACGGAAGCCGAATTGGGCGTCCGACAGGTCCGGCCCTACCCCACGCAAATGGCTATTAAGCCGGGAGGCGACAATCCCCTCGAACAATTTACCGACCTCATCGAGCAGGACGATGGGCCGGTATGCCGAGGGCGAGTCCACCGGTCGTCCTTCCTTTCGGAGGAGGCAGAGCTGCCCCTCCTTCCACAGTTTCGGGAACCTCCCAGCCGTAAAGCACGCGCTGAAGAGATCCCGAAACCTGGTCTCCATTTGGGAGGCGGCGATCGCCGCCACCCGTGCGGGGACACCGTCCGGTCCGGGGGCCGTCTTCTTCGCGCGGAGGCTGAGAACCCCCGCGTAGAACTCCGACGTCGTCACCGGGGGGACTTCCTCCTCCGGAGGTGGAGCCGCCCCTTGCGGGGGATCCATCGTTGGTGGGGTGAAGTCGGTCCTGCGCGGAAACAGGGACCGGACCACCCCATCCAGCAACGCCGGCTCGAGGGTCTCCGTCAGTGGGGGACCATACGGGCGCAGCTGGTTCCGCGCCGCTTTGTACGGTCTCCCATAAGGGTCCCTATCGAGGCCCTCCAGCATCTCGGCCCTCGCCGAGTCCTCTGCAGCGAACATTGCAGACTTGAGGACCGTCGTCGCCTCTCGGTAAGAGGCGTATAGGCGGTCCTCTTCTGCCCGGACTCGGTTTTGGGCGCTGCGCCGTCGGCTTCGCGCGTAGGCCCTTCTGGCCGCCACGCAGGCGGCCCGGAGCCCCGCCAGCTCCTCCGTCCACCAATAGACGGCACGACGGGGAGGCGGACGACGAGACCGAGGCATGCTGGAGTTGCACACCTCGGTCAGGGACCTCCTGAGCCGGACCGCTGCGGCGTCCACGTCCAGGACCTCAACAGGAGGCGACAGCCAGTCCTGGAGAAAGGACCGGGAGGCCGCCAAGGAGGCGGCCTCCCGGTCCAGGCGAGTGAGTGCCCACCGCGGGAAGGGAGATTGCCCAGCACGGGCCATCCCACCCCCCCGGGTGGAGATGTCGAACCGCACATATCGGTGGTCCGACAAGGTCTCCACCATCTCAACTCGCCAGTTGACGACGCGGGCGGCTAGTGCAGGGGTGGCAAACGAGACGTCCACCACCGACCCACCCTGTTGCCGCACACACGTGTGGACCACCCCCCTGTTGAGGAGGGACACACCGCATGAGGCCGCCCAAAACTCGACGGCGCGTCCCCGGACGTTGCAACCGGCAGCTGGGTTGCCCCAGGCCACCGACTTGGCGTTCAGGTCACCCAACACCACGACCTGGCGTGGCGCCGCCCTCCCTACGACTGCGGTGAGGATCTCGAGGAAATCCTCAAAGTCCGAGAGAGGGCGGTTTGGGGAGAAGTAGACCCCCACCAGGGCCATGTCTCCCCACGCGGCGGCCACGTATCCCGGTCCCCTCTCTAAGAGCGAGAGGGGAGGGGAGTCCGTGGAAGACCGCGAGACCAACGCCACCAAGCCGTCTCGGTCACCCAGCCAACGGCCAGGGACCGAGTAAGGTTCGGCGACCACCGCCAAGTCCACCAACCACTCAGCCATGGTCTGCATCAGCAGATCCTGGGCTGCCCTGCAGTGGTTGGTGTTCGCCTGCAGTATGCGATGTTCGACCCTATCCATCAGTCGGACATCGCACCCTCCTCCGCTGTCGCCGCCGCAGGAACAACGGTGCTAGCGGCGGCAGCAGGCCCGGTCGGCGCCTGCGCTTTGCCCCGCTTTGGGGGAGGATTGCAGTTCCTCCCCTTCATAACGTGGGCTGCCGGGCAGCCACTGGCGGCACACACCGCGCAGTGCGGCGTGGCGGCCCCGCAGGAGGCGGCTTTGTGGCCCTCCCTGCCGCAACGGTAGCACGCGTCCGTTCTGTCCACCGTGGACGGACACAGAGCCCGGGTGTGTCCGATGCCGAAGCACCGGAAACACCGCAGAGGCTGGTCCTCGAGTGCCCGGACTGCACCCGAGCTGAACCCGACTATGAGCCGCCCCTTGGCAAGGATGGCTTTGGCAGCGGCGATCGGGCATTCGAGGCGAATGGCGCCCATGCCACCGCGGCCGGGCCTTATGTCCCGACCTTGGACCGCCGGGACGCCACAGCCTCCCATCGCCGCGACCGCCGCCACCACCTCCTCCTTGGTGACTGAGTCATCTAGCTCAGTCACCTCTATGGCCGCCGACTTCACCGGTCGGGCCACCTTGGCCGAATCTGCGATGACCTCCTGCAGCTTGGCTGCAAAGAGGTCCGCATGGGCACTCCCCTCTGTCCCCGGGAACTCGAAGATTCGAGCCCCGGCTTGGGTCCGTCGGCAAGACACACTGCCGATCCCCAGCTGGGTGGGATCGGCATTGGCACGCGCCCGCACCAAAATGGACGCGTACGTCTCCCCTCGCTCCGCAGCCTCCGCGGTGAGCGTCACCACGACGGCCGCGGTCTTTGGGGAGACCAGTTTCCTTTTTCCCGCCGTTTTCCCCTTCCCCTTCCCCTTCCCCTTCCCCTTTCCCTTGTCGGTCGTCTGGGACCGGCTGGGAGCGGTGGTGGCGGGGGCGACAGGGGCTGCCGTCGCCGACTTTTTGCCTTTGCCCTTCCCCTTACGGACCACTTCCGTCCACTCGTTGGACGGGGTGGTTGAAGGGAGAAGGGCGTCTTCCGCCTTTGAGGAGGAGGACGGCCCCGGGTCGCAGCGCCTCTTATCCGCTGCAAGCGGTGGTCGGAGGCGTTTCTCTGGCAAGAGCCGGTCCTCAATGCCTGCTAAACAGGCTCTTGTGAAGGCCCTCTCCTCCATTACAACCTTGCGGATGATATCCTCAAGGTTAGAGGAGGGGCCCTCCGCCGCAAGGCTCGTCTCGGCTTGTGGTGGTGGCCGGGCCGTGGCTTCAGCCAGCTTCTGATGAAGCTGGCTGACCTCCGACTGCAGGCGATCTATCTTCGCCTGCATTTGCCGCGTCTCGTCAGTGGCCTTCCGACGGACCAGCTCCGCGACGACGCCACGCATGCTCGCAGCCCGGCTCTTGAGGGCCTTCTGGAAGGTCCCCTTTAGATTAGACGATTTGGAGGCAACCTCCACAATCTCCTCTTCGTCCTCCTCCGCCATTCTCTCCAGCTCGGCCAGAGAATGGTCTGCGTAGAGAACACGGGACGCACCGTACCCGGCCCTGGCCCGGGCGACTTGCGCCCGTTTCTCTTTCGCAGCGACCCGCTCTTCCAGCTCTTGCTGGAGCTGCACCCGCCGAGCCAGGTCCAACTGGCGTTGGGCGTCCGCGAGCCCAACGACATGGGTATCCGCGGCCGCCGTCGGCTTTTTTGCCTTCAACCTAACCTAACCTTTTTTTTTTTTTTTTTTTTTTTGACGCTGAGGAATGCGTTACGCATCCCCGCTCGTGGGGGACGAGTCTGGGGTATGTGGGACTCCTGTCGCTAACGACAGTATACCCACTAAAACTCAGCGGTGTTCCCACATCGCCGTAATGGGAGGGCCATGGGAATCCGGCTCAGCCTTTACATCCACAACCCTCCCGGCGCATGCCCGCCTAGCTGGCGGGCCCCGCATGCCCCCCAAGATGGGGGGCTACGGGAATGGCCGGGAACACCTGGCCATTCCCGTCCGACACTGGTGGAGACCTGTGCAATACAGGCAAGGGTGCCCCCGCACCAATTGCCTGCTGGCCTCCACCTGGGAGGAGTCGGAGATGACTATCAAATTGACGTCTTCTTCGACCCCTCCTCCGCCTTCGGAGCGGCGCTGCGTCGGGATCGTCCTCCCGCGCGCGCTCTGCCGCCTCCTTCTGGGACATGACGTGTTCACAGAAGGAGGCGACTGCCGCCCAGGACCTCTCATCCCTCAGCATGGCGTTAACCAAGCCGGGGAGCGACAGGTCCGGTCCGATCACTGCGATGAGACTGCGGCGCGGCCCGGACCACGACGGGCACACCTCGAGGGTGTGCTGCGCCGCGTCCTCCGCCGCACCACAGTCGAGGCACGACGGCGTCCTCTCCCGTCCGATTCGGTGCAGGTACGATCCGAAACAACCATGTCCGGACAGCACCTGCACCAGACGGAAGGAGAGGAATCCATGCGACCGCTCGAGCCAGTCTCGCAGGACTGGCCCAATCGCGTCGATGGTTCGGCGGCCGAAGGCTGTGGTGGCGAGGTCCCCCGTCCAATGGACGACGATAGCGTCCCTCGCCTCCCGCCGGACGGCCTCCCGCTCTTCTGGGGCTGAGCGTTGCCCCCTCGCCCTCCGCTCCGCCGTCCATTCATATACTCTGGCGAGCACCCACGCCTCGAGTTCCCAAGGAGGGGTGCCGGCCAGAGCACATGCTGCCCCAAAACTCACCGTGCGGTAAGCCCGCGCCACTCGCTGGGCTATGGCCCTCTGGGGTGCCCGCAAGGCGGCGGCGTTCTCTCTCCTTTGGAGGGAGTCCTCCCAGATAGGAGCCCCGTAGAGGGCCATACTCTTCAAGATACCGGCGTAGAGTTGCCGGCATCGCGCGCTGGGCCCCCCCAAGTTGGGAAGCAGCCAGGAGAGCGCGCCCGCGGTCTTCAGCAAGCGCGACGACAGCCCGCGAAAATGCGGACCGAAGCGCCACTTGCTGTCGAGTACAAGGCCCAGATATTTCATCTGGGCCTTCACCTCAATTCTGACGCCCTCCACGAAGATGTGGGCGTCAGGTGGTGGGGGGCGCTGCCGAGGGCCGTGGAAGAACACGGCCTCGGTCTTGTGCAGCGCCACCGTTAAACCTAGGCGGCGGATCCTCCCCGCGACCAAGGATCCGCCCGCCGAGGCCAAGTTGGCCGCCTCCCTGAAACTCCCCCCCCGGGCAGTGAGGAGTGTGTCATCCGCATAGCAGACGACACTCGTGCCTCGGAGGAGAGTTCCCCGCAGGAGCCAATCATAGCCAACGTTCCAGAGGAGTGGGCCTAAGACTGACCCCTGCGGAACGCCGGCCTCAACGGCATACCGCCGGACTTGGCCAGTCCTATTAACCAGGAGGATCGCCCGATCCTCCAGGTAGCCGGCCAGCAGCCTGCGCATGTATCGAGGCACTCCGTGAAATCGGAGCGCCTCTAGGATGGTGGAGTGGGGAACGGAGTTGAAGGCGTTGGCTATGTCGAATGACACCGCCAACAGTCCGTCCCCCGCCTCCATCGCCCCCTTCACCTGACCCTTAAGGCAGGCCAGCGCATCCACCGTCGAACGCTCAGCCCGAAAACCGAACTGAGCGTCCGACAAGTCCGGCCCGATAGTACGCAGATGGCACTTTAGGCGGGCAGCGATTATCCCCTCGAACATTTTGCCGACCTCATCGAGCAGAACGATGGGCCGGTATGCCGAGGGGGAGTCTGCTGGGCGGCCCTCTTTGCGAAGGAGGCACAGTTGCCCCTCCTTCCACGGTTTCGGGAACCTTCCAGACGCAAGGCATGCGCTGAAAAGGTCCCGAAACCTCTCCTCCATTTGAGTGGCAGCGATCGCCACCACTCTTGCCGGAACACCGTCGGGGCCCGGAGCTGTCTTCTTGGCGCGGATACGGAGAATCGCCGCGCCGAGTTCCGACTCCGTGACAGGAGGGGCCTCCTCTTCTTCCTCAGCTGGCGGAGCTGTCTGCGGTGGGTCCATCACTGGTGGGGTGAAGTTGTCCCTGCACGGGAACAGGGACTGAACCACCCCACCAAGAAATGAGGGCTCCAGGGTCTCGGCCACCGGGGGACCAAACGGGCGCAACTTGTTGCGCGCCGCCTTATATGGTCTCCCGTAGGGGTCGTTGTCGAGACCCTCCAGCATCTCAGCTCTCGCAGAGTCTCTGGCGGCGGCGATGGCTCGATCGAGGACCATTTTTGCCTCCACGTATACCTCATAGAGGTGGTCCCCGACGGCCTGGTCCCTTCGGCGCCGCCGCCGACTCCGCGCGTATTCCCTCCTTGCCTCCACACACGCTGCTCGGAGCCCCGCCAGCTCCGCCGACCACCAGTACACGGCGCGTCTGGGTAGCGGTCGGCGGGACCGAGGCATGCTGGAGTTGCATACCTCGGTCAGAGACTCCCTCAGGTGCCCCGCGACGGTGTCGACATCCAGGCCGGTGGAAGGCGGCGAAAGCCAGTCCTGGACGAACGCCGCCTCCCGCGCCGCTTCCCTGTCCAGGCGGGAAAGAGCCCACCGTGGGAACGGTGAACGCACCGAGCGGGGCCGCGTCTCTCCGGGGCCACTGGTGGAGACGTCGAACCGCACGTAGCGGTGGTCCGACATAGTCTCCACCAGGTCCACCCGCCAGTTCAACACGCGCGCGGCTAACGCAGGGGTGGCGAAAGTGACGTCCACTATTGAGCCACCCTGCCGCCGCACGCATGTCTGGACGCTTCCTCTGTTCAAGAGGGAGAGTCCAGACGAGGCTGCCCACATCTCTACTGCCCGCCCGCGTGCGTCGGTTGCTGGGTTGCCCCAGGTCACCGACTTGGCATTCAGGTCTCCCAGTACGGAGACCTGACGCGGCGCCGCCCTGCCGATCACGGCGGCCAAGACTCCGAGATAGTTCTCGAAGTCCTGAAGAGGGCGGTTTGGGGAGAAATAGACGCCCACAAGGGCTAAGTCTCCCCACGCGGCGGCCACGTATCCCGGTCCC
The DNA here is from genome assembly GCA_949152455.1 of Lithophane leautieri. NCBI lineage: Eukaryota > Metazoa > Arthropoda > Insecta > Lepidoptera > Noctuidae > Lithophane > Lithophane leautieri. The sequence continues at coordinate 22,545,243 of OX424458.1, read as the reverse complement.
CTCTCTAATAGCGAGAGGGGAGGGGAGTCTGTGGAAGACCGCGCCGCTAGAGCCACCAAGTCGTCCTCGTCACCCAGCCAGCTGCCGGGGATTGAGTAGGGCTCGGCGACCACCGCTACGTTCACCAACCACTCGGCCATGACCTGCACTACTAGGTCCTGGGCCGCTCTGCAGTGGTTGGTGTTCGCCTGGAGGATGCGGTAGTCTGAAATTATTATTCCGACATCGCACCCCCCTCCTCAGCTACCGCCGCTGGAGCAACAGCGGCGACGACGGCGACGGCTTTAGCAGCAGGGCGAACCTGCATCGGCACCACACCCTTCCTCACGGGGGGCTTGCAGCTCCTGCCCGTCATCCTGTGGTCCGCGGGGCGGCCACCGGCGGCACACGCCGCGCAGTGTGGCGCGGTGGCGGTGCAAGTGGCCCACCCGTGTCCCTCCCGCCCGCATTGGTAGCACGTATCTCCCCAGTCGGACTTGGAGGGACACGTGGCCCGGGTGTGTCCGACAGCGAAGCACTTGTAGCACCGGACAGGCTGGTCCTCAAGCGGCCGGACCACAGCCGAGCCGAACCCCACTTGCATACGTCCCTTGGTCGCAGCAAGGACGGCCCCAGCCGCGGCGACTGGGCACTCGAGGCGGATGATGCCCATGCCGCGGCGGCCGGGCCTGATGGCTCCACCCTTCACCGCGCCAGCGTCACAGCCTCCAGCCGCTGCGACGGCCGCCACCACATCCTCTTTGGTGACTGAATCGTCCAGATCGGCCACCTCCAAGGCTGCGGTCTTAACAGGTCTGGTGACCCTTGCCACATCCGCGATGACCTCTTGCAACTTTGTTGCGAAGAGGTCCGCATTTGTGTCTCGCTGCTCCCCCGAGAACTCGAAAATTCGAGCCCCGGTCAAGGTTCGGCGGCACGTGATGTTGTTGCTGATCCCCAGCTGGGAGGGATCAGCATTGGTACGAGCCCGTCTTAGGACGGACTCGTACGTCTCGCCCCGCTCCGCGGCCTCCGGGGTGATGGTCACCACGACGGCCGCAGTTTTGGGAGGAACCAGCTTCCTCACCGCCTTTTTGCCGACTGCAGGACCAGTCGCAGCAGACTTGGGGGCCGACTTTTTGCCCTTTTTCCCTTTTCCCCTCCTGACCACTTCCGTCCACGACTGGTTGGATGGGGTGGTGGAGGGAAGAAGGGCGTCTTCCTCCTGCGAGTTCTGGGGGGCTGCTGGAGGGGCAGACGACCCAGACGCCACCTCCGCGCTTGTGGTGGGCGTATGAGGAGCCGCCCTGGTCCTCTTGCCCTTGCCTTTGCCCTTGGAGGGCTGCGATACCGGGCCTGCTAAAGGCGCAGGTTCCGGCTCCCTCGACGGTGGACTCTTGTCCGCCGCTAGCGGTGGGCGGAGCCGCTTTTCCGGCAAGAGCCGGTCCTCGATGCCTGCGAAGCAGGCTCGGATGAAGGCCCTCTCCTCCAAGATCACCCCGCGGATTGTTGCCTCAAGGCTGGCAGGGGAGGAGGAGGAGCCTCCTACCACCGGACAGACTGGGGCAGATTGGGCAGGCCTGGCCGTAGCCTCGGCCAGCTTTAGGTGTAGCTGGCTAACCTCCGCCTGCAGGCGATCCACCCTCGCCTGCAGCTGCCGCGTCTCGTCCGTGGCCGTCCGCTTCACCAGCTCCATAATAATGCCGTGCATGCTGGCGGCCCGGCATTTGAGGGCCTTCTGGAAGGTCCCCTTCAAATTGGACGACTTAGAGGCGACCTCCAGAACCTCCTCCCGATCCTCCTGCGCCATACGCTCCAGTTCCGCCAGGGAGTGGTCGGCATATAGTACATTGGATGCACCATAGCCAGCCCTCGACCTGGCAACTTGCGCCTGCTGCTCCTTGGCGGCGACCCTCTCCTCCAGGTCCATCTGCAGTTGCGCCCTTTTCGCCAGATTTAGCTGGCGCTCAGCGTCCACCAAGCCCACATTGTGGGAAGAAGGCGCAGCAGAAGTCGAAGCCTTTTTAGACTTAGACTTCTTCTTCGCCTTGCCTCCGGTCGACTCCGAGGAGCCCTCGGACCTCTTCCGCTTGAAGAGGTCACTTTCACCCGCTGACGTGTCCATATTGGAGTCGTCGGAGTCCGACAACTCGTATGGCCTTCTGAATAAGCTGGCCGCAGATGATACGCGGTCAGCTTCCGACGCCAAAGCGCCGCCAGCGTGGCCCTGAGAAGGGCCGTTGGATTGGCCCTGAGAAGGGCCGTTGGATTGGCCCTGAGAAGGGCCGTTGGATTGGCCCTGAGAAGGGCCGTTGGATTGGCCCTGAGAAGGGCCGTTGGATTGGCCCTGAGAAGGGCCGTTTGAATCGCCCTGAGAGGAGCGATTCGAGATAAAACGTCCTGAAGGGTCACGCATTGGCTTTTTCGTCATATTCGCGGACGACTGCATGATGTCTGCGAATCACAGCGCACTTTAGCCGCCGGTCTGCCACTCCGTTACGGTGGTCAGACACGGCGTTGCCCGGGGGAAACTACGTGGAAGTATGCACTGTGGGGGATCCCCCAACCTAACCTTTTTTTTTTTTTTTTTTTTTTTCCCGAGGTGGAAAATCCTCATGGATGTCCTCCGCCCTGGGGTGGGCGGAGGGGTCTGTCAGACTCTTACTGACTAAAAACCACCCCGGTGTTCCGACTCACACCTACGCCGGGGGTAGCGGGAACGTAAGAATCTTCCGCAACCCCCGACTGGTGCCGGCCCGCCACTGCGGGCCTCCTCGGGTCAGGGGGGGGAGTGAGGTGTTTGACTCCCCCCGTGACGTCTAAGAGGGGCGCGCGTGGAACACTACGCGCCGCCACCTCGGGTCCTGATGTGTGGGGGGCGACGGACGTCCCCGAGTCCGTCACCCCTGGACCCATTTAGGGGGGCTGGAAGAGGGCGTTATCCGCCCTCCGCCTACGCCCGGTGCGCCTGCTGCGGGCCGGGTGAGTGGACGAGATCTCCCTCTCCCTTTCCGCAGCCTCCTTCTGCGAGACGACCGTCTCGCAGTAGGAAACCACCGCGTCCCAGGACTCCCCGCTGCCGACCATGGCATTCACCACAGCCGACAGCGACAAGTCACTGCCTACTTCTGAGATGAGGGCACGGCGCGGCTCCTCCCAAGCGGCACACTCTGCCAGCGTATGCCGCGCCGTGTCCTCCCGGCAGTCGACGCAGTGGTGACACCGGGCGTCCGGCTCCCTGTTAATGCGACACAGGTACTTCCCGAAGCAACCATGCCCCGAGAGCACCTGCGTCACCCGAAACGACAGGGAGCCGTGCCTCCTCCCGAGCCAGCGCTCGAGCACCGGCCGGACCGCCTCGATGATGTCGAGGCCGGCGGTAGGGCGTGAAAGCCTTTCCCGCCATTCCGCCACCAGGACCTCGCGAAGCTGAGACCGATGCAGCTCTATGTGTCGCTGCATCGGTTGCTCACCCCGCGCCCTCGCTTCCTCGCGCCACCGATACGATGACGCGAGTACTTTCGCCTCGAGGTCCCAGGGCGGGGATCCGGCCAGTGCACAAGCCGCCTCGTAGGAGATCGTGCGATACCCCCTGATGACTCTGACGGCCATCGCTCTCTGCGGCTTGCGCAGGACTGCGATACTACCGGCCGTCAGGTCAGCCGCCCAGATCGGGGCCCCGTAAAGGGCCATCGATCGCACGATCCCCACGTAGAGCCGCCTACAAGCGGCGCTCGGGCCCCCCAGATTGGGAAGCAGCGTTGACAGCGCCCCAGCAGCGCCCAGCAACTTGGGCGCCAGCCGTCGGAAGTGGGGCCCGAAGTCCCACCGGCTGTCGAGCACCAATCCTAGGTACTTCATGGTAGACTCGACAGCGATCCGAGCCCCCCCGACCACGATGTGTGAGCCGGGTGGCGGCGCCCGCCGGGGGCCATGAAACACCATGGCCTCCGACTTGCTGAGGGCCACCTCCAGGCCTAGGCGACGTATGCGGCTCACCACCTGTGAGACCGCAGCCGTCGCCAGATCCCCCAACCTAACCTTTTTTTTTTTTTTTTTTTTTTTTTTTCCGAGGTGGAAAATCCTCATGGATGTCCTCCGCCCTGGGGTGGGCGGAGGGGTCTGTCAGACTCTTACTGACTAAAAACCACCCCGGTGTTCCGACTCACACCTACGCCGGGGGTCGCGGGAACGTAAGAATCTTCCGCAACCCCCGACTGGTGCCGGCCCGCCACTGCGGGCCTCCTCGGGTCAGGGGGGGGAGTGAGGTGTTTAACTCCCCCCGTGACGTCTAAGAGGGGCGCGCGTGGAACACTACGCGCCGCCACCTCGGGTCCTGATGTGTGGGGGGCGACGGACGTCCCCGAGTCCGTCACCCCTGGACCCATTTAGGGGGGCTGGAAGAGGGCGTTATCCGCCCTCCGCCGACGCCCGGTGCGCCTGCTGCGGGCCGGGTGAGTGGACGAGATCTCCCTCTCCCTTTCCGCAGCCTCCTTCTGCGAGACGACCGTCTCGCAGAAGGAAACCACCGCGTCCCAGGACTCCCCGCTGCCGACCATGGCATTCACCACAGCCGACAGCGACAAGTCACTGCCTACTTCTGAGATGAGGGCACGGCGTGGCTCCTCCCAAGCGGCACACTCTGCCAGCGTATGCCGCGCCGTGTCCTCCCGGCAGTCGACGCAGTGGTGACACCGGGCGTCCGGCTCCCTGTTAATGCGACACAGGTACTTCCCGAAGCAACCATGCCCCGAGAGCACCTGCGTCACCCGAAACGACAGGGAGCCGTGCCTCCTCCCGAGCCAGCGCTCGAGCACCGGCCGGACCGCCTCGATGATGTCGAGGCCGGCGGTAGGGCGTGAAAGCCTTTCCCGCCATTCCGCCACCAGGACCTCGCGAAGCTGAGACCGATGCAGCTCTATGTGTCGCTGCATCGGTTGCTCACCCCGCGCCCTCGCTTCCTCGCGCCACCGATACGATGACGCGAGTACTTTCGCCTCGAGGTCCCAGGGCGGGGATCCGGCCAGTGCACAAGCCGCCTCGTAGGAGATCGTGCGATACCCCCTGATGACTCTGACGGCCATCGCTCTCTGCGGCTTGCGCAGGACTGCGATACTACCGGCCGTCAGGTCAGCCGCCCAGATCGGGGCCCCGTAAAGGGCCATCGATCGCACGATCCCCACGTAGAGCCGCCTACAAGCGGCGCTCGGGCCCCCCAGATTGGGAAGCAGCGTTGACAGCGCCCCAGCAGCGCCCAGCAACTTGGGCGCCAGCCGTCGGAAGTGGGGCCCGAAGTCCCACCGGCTGTCGAGCACCAATCCTAGGTACTTCATGGTAGACTCGACAGCGATCCGAGCCCCCCCGACCACGATGTGTGAGCCGGGTGGCGGCGCCCGCCGGGGGCCATGAAACACCATGGCCCCCGACTTGCCGAGGGCCACCTCCAGGCCTAGGCGACGTATGCGGCTCACCACCTGTGAGACCGCAGCCGTCGCCAGCAACGCTGCCTCCCTGTGCGAGCTCCCCCGGGCAGTGACCAGCGTGTCATCCGCATAACACGTCAGGTCTACCCCCGGACTGAGCTCACCCCTCAGCACCCAGTCGTACCCGATGTTCCACAGGAGTGGGCCTAAAACCGAGCCCTGCGGAACACCGCACGACATGCGGCGCTGGTTTCCGCCATCACGTCCCATGTAGGTGACACACCTCTCCGACAAATAAGCCCCAACGATGTGGCGGAGGTAGGGAGGCACCCCATGGTACCGCACCCCCAACCTAACCTAACCTAACCTAACCTTTTTTTTTTTTTTGTTTGTGCTGGGAAAAAATGCTCGCCACCCGCAGTGCAATGGCCCTTTGGGGCTTGCGGATGGCGGTCGCATTCTCCCTCCTGTGGAGGGAGTCCGCCCAGATGGGGGCCCCGTATAGGGCCATGCTCCGCAGGATGCCGGCATACAGGCGCCGGCATTTCGCCTTTGGCCCCCCCAGGTTCGGGAGGAGCCATGAGAGGGCGTCAGCGGCTTTCAATAGGCGCGTCGACAGCCCGCTGAAATGCGGACCGAAGCGCCACCTATCGTCCAGCACCAGGCCCAGATACTTCATCTGGGGCTGGACCCGTATACTGACGCCCTCTACGACAATGTGGGCGTCGGGAGGGCAGCGCTGCCGAGGCCCGCGAAAGAACACGGCCTCGGTCTTGTGCAGCGCCACCCTCAATCCCAGGCGGCGGATCCTCTCTGCAACCAAGGATCCGCCAGCCGAGGCCAGACAGGCCGCGTCCACAAAGTTCCTCCCCCGGGCAGTGAGGAGAGTGTCATCCGCGTAGCAGATGACACTCGTGCCCTGGAGGAGGGCTCCCCGCAGGAGCCAGTCGAACCCGATGTTCCACAGGGGCGGCCCCAGCACTGACCCCTGCGGAACACCGGACTCTGCGCCGTACCGCCTCACCGTGGCCGTCTTGTCCACGAGGAGGACCTCTCGGTCCTCCAAGTAGCTGGCCAGGAGGTTCTGCAGGTATTGGGGCACTCCGTGATACCGGAGCGCCTCCAATATCGTCGAGTGGGGCACGGAGTTGAAGGCATTCGAAATGTCGAATGACACCGCCAGCACTCCGTCCCCCGCCTCCACCGCCTCCTTCACCTGGCCCTTGAGTAGGGCCAGCGCATCGATCGTCGAACGCTCTCGACGGAAGCCGAATTGGGCGTCCGACAGGTCCGGCCCTACCCCACGCAAGTGGCTATTAAGCCGGGAGGCGACAATCCCCTCGAACATTTTGCCGACCTCATCGAGCAGAACGATGGGCCGGTATGCCGAGGGGGAGTCTGCTGGGCGGCCCTCCTTGCGAAGGAGGCACAGCTGCCCCTCCTTCCACGGTTTCGGGAACCTTCCAGACGCAAGGCATGCGCTGAAAAGGTCCCGAAACCTGTTCTCCATTGCGGAGGCGGCGATCGCCACCACCCGTGCGGGGACACCGTCCGGTCCGGGGGCCGTCTTCTTCGCGCGGAGGCTGAGAACCCCCGCGTAGAACTCCGCCGTCGTCACCGGGGGGACTTCCTCCTCCAGCGGAGCCGCCGCCTGCGGGGGATCCATCGTTGGTGGGGTGAAGTCGGTCCTGCGCGGAAACAGGGACCGGACCACCCCATCCAGCAACGCCGGCTCGAGGGTCTCCGTCAGTGGGGGACCATACGGGCGCAGCTGGTTCCGCGCCGCTTTGTACGGTCTCCCATAAGGGTCCCTATCGAGGCCCTCCAGCATCTCGGCCCTCGCCGAGTCCTCTGCGGCGAACATTGCAGACTTGAGGACCGTCGTCGCCTCTCGGTAAGAGGCGTATAGGCGGTCCTCTTCTGCCCGGACTCGGTTTTGGGCGCTGCGCCGTCGGCTTCGCGCGTAGGCCCTTCTGGCCGCCACGCAGGCGTCCCGGAGCCCCGCCAGCTCCTCCGTCCACCAATAGACGGCACGACGGGGAGGCGGACGACGAGACCGAGGCATGCTGGAGTTGCACACCTCGGTCAGGGACCTCCTGAGCCGGACCGCTGCGGCGTCCACGTCCAGGACCTCAACAGGAGGCGACAGCCAGTCCTGGAGAAAGGCCGCCTCCTTGGCGGCCTCCCGGTCCAGGCGGGTGAGTGCCCACCGCGGGAAGGGAGATTGCCCAGCACGGGCCATCCCACCCCCCTGGGTGGAGATGTCGAACCGCACATATCGGTGGTCCGACAAGGTCTCCACCATCTCCACCATCTCCAACTGGCGTTGGGCATCCGCGAGCCCAACGACATGGGTATCCGCGGCCGCCGTCGGCTTTTTTGCCTTCGGCAACCTCGTCGACCCAGAGGCCGAGGAGCCCTCGGACCCTCTTACTCGGACCCGCTTCCGCGACCGAGAGTCGTCCGCATCCGACACAGTCATAAGCGAGTCGTTGTCGGACGACTCGCTTATGTTAGCCCCTCCAAATAAGCTAGCCGCAGACGGCGCGCGGCTAGTCTCTGACGCTGAAGTGTCGGAGAGGCCCTGAGAAGGGCCTTTGGGTTGGCCCTGAGAAGGGCCTTTTGGTTGGCCCTGAGAAGGGCCTTTGGGTTGGCCCTGAGAAGGGCCTTTTGGTTGGCCCTGAGAAGGGCCTTTGGGTTGGCCCTGAGAAGGGCCTTTGGGTTGGCCCTGAGAAGGGCCTTTTGGTTGGCCCTGAGAAGGGCCTTTTAGTTTTAAAAATCGCCCGCAGGCGTCTCTCTCCAGTTTTGGCATAGCCTCCGCAGTTTCGTAATCAACAAGGCAGGTTAAAATGAGCTACGAATTCACAGTGCACTTTGGCCAACCCAGTCTGCCACTCCGTTACGGTGGTCAAACTGGGTCGTTTCCAGGGGACGCGACGTGGACGCAAGCACTGTGGGGGGTCCCCCAACCTAACCTAACCTTTTTTTTTTTTTTTTTTTTTTCCGAGGTGGAAAATCCTCATGGATGTCCTCCGCCCTGGGGTGGGCGGAGGGGTCTGTCAGACTCTTACTGACTAAAAACCACCCCGGTGTTCCGACTCACACCTACGCCGGGGGTCGCGGGAACGTAAGATTCTTCCGCAACCCCCGACTGGTGCCGGCCCGCCACTGCGGGCCTCCTCGGGTCAGGGGGGGGAGTGAGGTGTTTGACTCCCCCCGTGACGTCTAAGAGGGGCGCGCGTGGAACACTACGCGCCGCCACCTCGGGTCCTGATGTGTGGGGGGCGACGGACGTCCCCGAGTCCGTCACCCCTGGACCCATTTAGGGGGGCTGGAAGAGGGCGTTATCCGCCCTCCGCCGACGCCCGGTGCGCCTGCTGCGGGCCGGGTGAGTGGACGAGATCTCCCTCTCCCTTTCCGCAGCCTCCTTCTGCGAGACGACCGTCTCGCAGTAGGAAACCACCGCGTCCCAGGACTCCCCGCTGCCGACCATGGCATTCACCACAGCCGACAGCGACAAGTCACTGCCTACTTCTGAGATGAGGGCACGGCGAGGCTCCTCCCAAGCGGCACACTCTGCCAGCGTATGCCGCGCCGTGTCCTCCCGGCAGTCGACGCAGTGGTGACACCGGGCGTCCGGCTCCCTGTTAATGCGACACAGGTACTTCCCGAAGCAACCATGCCCCGAGAGCACCTGCGTCACCCGAAACGACAGGGAGCCGTGCCTCCTCCCGAGCCAGCGCTCGAGCACCGGCCGGACCGCCTCGATGATGTCGAGGCCGGCGGTAGGGCGTGAAAGCCTTTCCCGCCATTCCGCCACCAGGACCTCGCGAAGCTGAGACCGATGCAGCTCTATGTGTCGCTGCATCGGTTGCTCACCCCGCGCCATCGCTTCCTCGCGCCACCGATACGATGACGCGAGTACTTTCGCCTCGAGGTCCCAGGGCGGGGATCCGGCCAGTGCACAAGCCGCCTCGTAGGAGATCGTGCGATACCCCCTGATGACTCTGACGGCCATCGCTCTCTGCGGCTTGCGCAGGACTGCGATACTACCGGCCGTCAGGTCAGCCGCCCAGATCGGGGCCCCGTAAAGGGCCATCGATCGCACGATCCCCACGTAGAGCCGCCTACAAGCGGCGCTCGGGCCCCCCAGATTGGGAAGCAGCGTTGCCAGCGCCCCAGCAGCGCCCAGCAACTTGGGCGCCAGCCGTCGGAAGTGGGGCCCGAAGTCCCACCGGCTGTCGAGCACCAATCCTAGGTACTTCATGGTAGACTCGACAGCGATCCGAGCCCCCCCGACCACGATGTGTGAGCCGCGTGGCGGCGCCCGCCGGGGGCCATGAAACACCATGGCCTCCGACTTGCTGAGGGCCACCTCCAGGCCTAGGCGACGTATGCGGCTCACCACCTGTGAGACCGCAGCCGTCGCCAGCAACGCTGCCTCCCTGTGCGAGCTCCCCCGGGCAGTGACCAGCGTGTCATCCGCATAACACGTCAGGTCTACCCCCGGACTGAGCTCACCCCTCAGCACCCAGTCGTACCCGATGTTCCACAGGAGTGGGCCTAAAACCGAGCCCTGCGGAACACCGCACGACATGCGGCGCTGGTTTCCGCCATCACGTCCTATGTAGGTGACACACCTCTCCGACAAATAAGCCCCAACGATGTGGCGGAGGTAGGGAGGCACCCCATGGTACCGCAGTGCCTCCCGAATACAACTCCAGGGCAGGGTGTTGAAGGCGTTGGAAATGTCCAAGGACACCGCCAACATCACCCCGCCCCGGGACACCGCTTCCTCCGCCAGGACTCTCACCCGCGACACAGCGTGGATTGTGGAGCGCCCGTGCCGAAACCCGAACTGGCTGTCGTCCAAGTCCGGCCCCTCTCTGCACAAGTGGCCGACGAGGCGGGCTGCGATTATCCGCTCAAACAGCTTGCCCACCTCGTCTAGCAGCACTATGGGCCGGTACGCGGACGGCGAGTCCGCAGGGCGCCCCGTCTTCCTGAGCAGGACCAGACGACCAGATTTCCACAGAGTGGGAAACTGGCCCCGCTCAAGGCACGCTGTGTAGAGTCCTCTCAGTTGGGGCTCAAGCTCCTTCAGAGCGAGGGCTAACACGCAGCCGTGGACCCCGTCGGGCCCCGGGGCCACGTTCTTGGCCCGGAGCCGCATCACGGCTGCCCTCATCTCTGCCTGTGTCACCTCTGGGACGCTGATGGCGTTCTCCTCTGTAGACTCTGCGGCTGTGGGCAAAGCCATCGGCGGTGGAGTATGCTCCGCTCTTGCCGGGAAGAGGGCTGCGACCACCTCCTCCAGCAGCTCGGGTTGGAGACTCTCCGTAAGTGGGGGCGCCGCGGCTCGAAGTTTCCCTCGGACCGCGCGATAAGGGCGCCCCCACGGATCCCCGTCTAGAGTCTCCAACATCTCCTCCCTGGCTCGTGTCCTCGACTCGCCGATGGCCAGCCACAGAGTCTCCTTAGCCGCGCGGTACACCTCATACAGCGCGGCCTCTTCGTCAGGGACCCGAAGACGTCTCCTCCGGTAACGAGTGTACTGGCGTCTAACCGCCACGCATGCGATACGCAGCTGCGCGATTTCGGCGGTCCACCAGTACACCTGGCGCCTTGCGGACTGTGCGTGGACCCGGGGCATGGACGCGTCGCAAATTTGCGTCATCGCCCCGCGGAACCACAGCGCCTCCTGCTCGACGTCGACGGGTCCATTCGTTGCCGACTCCCGGCTCCAGGCCTGGACAATAGCGGCCTCCTCGAGAAGCTCCCTGTCGATGAGCTTACGCGCCCAGCGCGGACCGTCCATTCGTGGGGCCGGTGGACCGCGGCCGCCAGCGGTCTGGGCGGAGACGTCGAAGCGGATGTATCGATGATCCGACAACGTCTCCACCTCCACGGCGACACGCCATTCGCGGACACGGCTCGCGACAGCGGGGCTAGCGAACGAGACGTCCACTATAGAACCGCCCCGCTGCCGCACGCACGTGTGAACCGAGCCCCGATTCAGGACGGTCAAGCCAGTCGTGACCGCCCACTCCTCCAACACCTCACCTCTAGCATCGGTCACAGGGGATCCCCACGCCGCAGACTTGGCGTTGAGATCCCCCAGCAACAGCACCGGGCGAGGGTGGAGACGGCCCACGACGGCACCCAACTCGACAAGGAACCTCTCGAAGTCGGCGAGACTCTTGTTGGGCGAAAAATACGCCCCAACCGTGCCAATGCCGTCCGCGAGAGCGGCTACCCAGCCGTGACCTCGGGACGGGTTGACAAGAGCCCCGCCAATGATGGCCACTAAACCGTCCAAGTCTCCCACCCAGTTATCTCTGGGGGGGACAAAATACGGTTCGGCGACCACAGCCACGTGAATCGACCACTCTGCCATGCTCTGGAGCAAGAGATCCTGAGCTCTAGCAGAGTGGTTGATGTTGCCCTGTAGGAAATGGTAGAGCGCAATTATGCGCAATCCATTCCCTCCGCACCATTCCTAGGCCGGGAGTCGGCCGAAGGGCAGTCAGGCTGCGGCGGGGGTAAAGCGCCCCCGGCAGCCCTGGCAGCCCCTCTCTTTTTTCGCCTGTTGGTGGCGGGCGCGCCACAGGCCTTTCCACCCGCTCTGTGTTCGGCGGGCCTCCCTGCAGCTGTACAGAGGCTGCAGTTTGGCACCGCGGAGCACTGGGCCGCCTTGTGGCCGGGCTGGCCGCAGCGATAGCACTGTTCGCTGCGGTCAATTTCGGCGGTGCACCGTGCCCTGACATGCCCAATGTCCAGGCAACGGTAGCACCGCATGGCCCTGGGCTGCAGCAGCTTGACCCTCGCTGCAACCCAACCCACCAACAAACGCCCACCGTCAGCGACTTTATTCGCCGCCGCCACCGGGCACCGCACCCAAATCGTGCCGAGCCCGGAAGCGTCGGCGCGTATCTCGCCCGTCCGGACATCTTCGGGCGGACAGCCACCAACTTTGGCGATGGCCGCCATGACCTCAGCCGGGGTCGCCGAGTCGTCCAGGCCATCGACACGCAACTCAGCGGTCTTCATTGGCCTGGACACCCGGACGTCCTCCGGGTTGAGGACCTCTCTCAGCCTGGCGGCCAAGATGTCCGCCTTCTCACCGCTCGAGGCACCCGACACCTCGAGTAGCCGCGCCCCCGTCATCGCCGGCCTCATTTTGAAGCCGGACGGTGTGCCAAGGTCGGGGAACGCGACATTGGCCTTCGCCGTTGTAAGGACCGCCTTGTACGTGACGCCCCTTTCGACAGCTCCGGGCTGCAGCGTAATTACTACAGCCGCGGAGCGTGGGGCTCTGACCTTAGGCGGTCCTTTAACCCTCCTCGATGGTACCGGTGCCGGTGTTCTAGCGGGTGCCGGTGGAGCTGTCTTCCTCCCGTGACGGCGGCCTCTTTTGACGACCGTCACCCAGGCCTCCGTGGTAGGCCCGGGCGCGGCCGCCGGCGGTGCAGCTGATGGCGCAGCTAATGGCGCAGCCGCCCGTGGTGCGGGCACGGACATCCCCTCCGCGGGCTTTTTGGTCCCCCTCCCGGACCGGCTCGACGCAGCCACCACGCTCGCTGCTGGCTGCCCCTCCTTCCTTCGCTTGTCCGCAGCGAGCGGTGGGCGGAGGTTTTGAGCCGGGAGGAGCCTCGCCTCTATCGCGTCCAGTCGGGCACCCACCATCTTCCCACACTGCATCATGCAGATGCGCGCGATCTTTTCGACCTCCGCATCCGCAAGTGCAGGCGTCGAGGATGGGACCGGCGATGGTGCCACTATAGGGCAGGAGGCTGCCGCGGGGGCTGCCCTCTGGGCGGCAAACTGCCGCTTGAGGTCCTCCAACTCGGATCGGAGACGGCCATTCTCCTCCCATAGCTTCGCCGTCTCCTCCGTGCTAAAGCGATTAAGGAGGACCTCAACCGCCTCCTTGATGCCGTCCGCTGCCTCTTTAAGAGCACGCGTGAATGTGCCCTTCAGATTGCCCGATTTGGTGGCAACCTTCAGGACGACATCCACGCCGTCCAACACTTGGCGACTGAGCGCCACCGCCGTTACGCTCCCGCCGTCAGCCATGCGAGCAGAGCGCCGCTCTCGGGCCTGTCGGGCCAACTCGCCCCTGACTTCGTCAGCCGCGACAGTCCTTTGCTGCGACCGTTTCGCAGCATTGGCCTCCGCTCTATTGGCTTCCAGCAGGGAGACAGTGAAGCTCTCCCCAGGGTCCGCCACCGCGGGCTCGAGGGCTACTTGCCTGGACCCCGAGTCAATTCCTGCGCTGGGCACCGGCGTTTCAGGGCGCTTAAGAAAGCGCCCCAGAGAATCGCGCGACCCCGCTCCACCAGCTGCACGACCCCGTCCTCTCTTGCCCTTCGGCACCTTAGCAGCCGGTAGGTTCTCCTCGCTAGAAGAGAACCCCGCGTGCTCCTCCTTATCATTAGGGTGTGCGTGCCTTTTCCAAAATTTGGAAGCACGCTCAACCCCCTCCCCTTTCGTCCGCGAGCGCTTTGAGCTTACGCTCGCCACGCTCGCCACACTCATCCTATCAGATGTGGTGTCAGAATCTGACACCACACCCACACCCATCTGCTCGACCAAAACGATCGGCAACTTGTCTTGGCTTTTGTTTTGTTTATTTGTCTTATCCATACTTAATCCCACGAGTAGATATAGGTACTAAATGTCCACCGGGCAGAGCCTAGATACCCGGTAAGCCTATATACTGTAGAGTGCGGCAGGTATCTACAGGGGAAGCGCTAGCGACTGGTCCCCCACCAGCCACTCATCCTCTCGCCGCGCTTCAAAGCTTAGGATTAGGTGGTTTTTTATCTTAGAGGTAGCCTTCCTCTGGGCCAGGCAATTAAGCCAAGCCCCCGGCGGCGGCATTAGACATGCCTCCGTCCGCTGTCCGGCCAACCCGACTCAGCGAACCCGCCGAAAGTTCTCTCGTTGAAGATAACTCCTCAACGAGAGAAACACGCGCCGCTTTGGTGCGCCTGCACCGCAGCGGCATGGTCACATCAACTGTCGATCGACTATCGTCGATCGATCAGGAGCGACCCCTTCCCGGTATCTCTCTTAGTCTGGTCTCTCACTTGGGCCTTTCCGGCATGAGTAACTCTACCGGCAGAGCCCCAAGATCATTGAGACGCGCAAGCCCCACCACGACGACAACGTGGAGACACCCTCGGTGGGGAACCTAACCTAACCTTTTTTTTTTTTTTTTTTTTTTTTTTTTCCGAGGTGGAAAATCCTCATGGATGTCCTCCGCCCTGGGGTGGGCGGAGGGGTCTGTCAGACTCTTACTGACTAAAAACCACCCCGGTGTTCCGACTCACACCTACGCCGGGGGTCGCGGGAACGTAAGAATCTTCCGCAACCCCCGACTGGTGCCGGCCCGCCACTGCGGGCCTCCTCGGGTCAGGGGGGGGAGTGAGGTGTTTGACTCCCCCCGTGACGTCTAAGAGGGGCGCGCGTGGAACACTACGCGCCGCCACCTCGGGTCCTGATGTGTGGGGGGCGACGGACGTCCCCGAGTCCGTCACCCCTGGACCCATTTAGGGGGGCTGGAAGAGGGCGTTATCCGCCCTCCGCCTACGCCCGGTGCGCCTGCTGCGGGCCGGGTGAGTGGACGAGATCTCCCTCTCCCTTTCCGCAGCCTCCTTCTGCGAGACGACCGTCTCGCAGTAGGAAACCACCGCGTCCCAGGACTCCCCGCTGCCGACCATGGCATTCACCACAGCCGACAGCGACAAGTCACTGCCTACTTCTGAGATGAGGGCACGGCGCGGCTCCTCCCAAGCGGCACACTCTGCCAGCGTATGCCGCGCCGTGTCCTCCCGGCAGTCGACGCAGTGGTGACACCGGGCGTCCGGCTCCCTGTTAATGCGACACAGGTACTTCCCGAAGCAACCATGCCCCGAGAGCACCTGCGTCACCCGAAACGACAGGGAGCCGTGCCTCCTCCCGAGCCAGCGCTCGAGCACCGGCCGGACCGCCTCGATGATGTCGAGGCCGGCGGTAGGGCGTGAAAGCCTTTCCCGCCATTCCGCCACCAGGACCTCGCGAAGCTGAGACCGATGCAGCTCTATGTGTCGCTGCATCGGTTGCTCACCCCGCGCCCTCGCTTCCTCGCGCCACCGATACGATGACGCGAGTACTTTCGCCTCGAGGTCCCAGGGCGGGGATCCGGCCAGTGCACAAGCCGCCTCGTAGGAGATCGTGCGATACCCCCTGATGACTCTGACGGCCATCGCTCTCTGCGGCTTGCGCAGGACTGCGATACTACCGGCCGTCAGGTCAGCCGCCCAGATCGGGGCCCCGTAAAGGGCCATCGATCGCACGATCCCCACGTAGAGCCGCCTACAAGCGGCGCTCGGGCCCCCCAGATTGGGAAGCAGCGTTGACAGCGCCCCAGCAGCGCCCAGCAACTTGGGCGCCAGCCGTCGGAAGTGGGGCCCGAAGTCCCACCGGCTGTCGAGCACCAATCCTAGGTACTTCATGGTAGACTCGACAGCGATCCGAGCCCCCCCGACCACGATGTGTGAGCCGGGTGGCGGCGCCCGCCGGGGGCCATGAAACACCATGGCCTCCGACTTGCTGAGGGCCACCTCCAGGCCTAGGCGACGTATGCGGCTCACCACCTGTGAGACCGCAGCCGTCGCCAGCAACGCTGCCTCCCTGTGCGAGCTCCCCCGGGCAGTGACCAGCGTGTCATCCGCATAACACGTCAGGTCTACCCCCGGACTGAGCTCGCCCCTCAGCACCCAGTCGTACCCGATGTTCCACAGGAGTGGGCCTAAAACCGAGCCCTGCGGAACACCGCACGACATGCGGCGCTGGTTTCCGCCATCACAACCTAACCTAACCTTTTTTTTTTTTTTTTTTTTTTTTGACGCTGAGGAATGCGTTACGCATCCCCGCTCGTGGGGGACGAGTCTGGGGTATGTGGGACTCCTGTCGCTAACGACAGTATACCCACTAAAACTCAGCGGTGTTCCCACATCGCCGTAATGGGAGGGCCATGGGAATCCGGCTCAGCCTTTACATCCACAACCCTCCCGGCGCATGCCCGCCTAGCTGGCGGGCCCCGCATGCCCCCCAAGATGGGGGGCTACGGGAATGGCCGGGAACACCTGGCCATTCCCGTCCGACACTGGTGGAGACCTGTGCAATACAGGCAAGGGTGCCCCCGCACCCATTGCCTGCTGGCCTCCACCTGGGAGGAGTCGGAGATGACTATCAAATTGACGTCTTCTTCGACCTCTCCTCCGCCTTCGGAGCGGCGCTGCGTCGGGATCGTCCTCCCGCGCGCGCTCTGCCGCCTCCTTCTGGGACATGACGTGTTCACAGAAGGAGGCGACTGCCGCCCAGGACCTCTCATCCCTCAGCATGGCGTTAACCAAGCCGGGGAGCGACAGGTCCGGTCCGATCACCGCGATGAGACTGCGGCGCGGCTCGGACCACGACGGGCACACCTCGAGGGTGTGCTGCGCCGCGTCCTCCGCCGCACCACAGTCGAGGCACGACGGCGTCCTCTCCCGTCCGATTCGGTGCAGGTACGATCCGAAACAACCATGTCCGGACAGCACCTGCACCAGACGGAAGGAGAGGAATCCATGCGACCGCTCGAGCCAGTCTCGCAGGACTGGCCCAATCGCGTCGACGGTTCGGCGGCCGAAGGCTGCGGTGGCGAGGTCCCCCGTCCAATGGACGACGATAGCGTCCCTCGCCTCCCGCCGGACGGCCTCCCGCTCTTCTGGGGCTGAGCGTTGCCCCCTCGCCCTCCGCTCCGCCGTCCATTCATATACTCTGGCGAGCACCCACGCCTCGAGTTCCCAAGGAGGGGTGCCGGCCAGAGCACATGCTGCCCCAAAACTCACCGTGCGGTAAGCCCGCGCCACTCGCTGGGCTATGGCCCTCTGGGGTGCCCGCAAGGCGGCGGCGTTCTCTCTCCTTTGGAGGGAGTCCTCCCAGATAGGAGCCCCGTAGAGGGCCATACTCTTCAAGATACCGGCGTAGAGTTGCCGGCATCGCGCGCTGGGCCCCCCCAAGTTGGGAAGCAGCCAGGAGAGCGCGCCCGCGGTCTTCAGCAAGCGCGACGACAGCCCGCGAAAATGCGGACCGAAGCGCCACTTGCTGTCGAGTACAAGGCCCAGATATTTCATCTGGGCCTTCACCTCAATTCTGACGCCCTCCACGAAGATGTGGGCGTCAGGTGGTGGGGGGCGCTGCCGAGGGCCGTGGAAGAACACGGCCTCGGTCTTGTGCAGCGCCACCGTTAGACCTAGGCGGCGGATCCTCCCCGCGACCAAGGATCCGCCCGCCGAGGCCAAGTTGGCCGCCTCCCTGAAACTCCCCCCCCGGGCAGTGAGGAGAGTGTCATCCGCATAGCAGACGACACTTGTGCCTCGGAGGAGAGTTCCCCGCAGGAGCCAATCATAGCCAACGTTCCAGAGGAGTGGGCCTAAGACTGACCCCTGCGGAACGCCGGCCTCAACGGCATACCGCCGGACTTGGCCAGTCCTATTAACCAGGAGGATCGCCCGATCCTCCAGGTAGCCGGCCAGCAGCCTGCGCATGTATCGAGGCACTCCGTGAAATCGGAGCGCCTCTAGGATGGTGGAGTGGGGAACGGAGTTGAAGGCGTTGGCTATGTCGAATGACACCGCCAACAGTCCGTCCCCCGCCTCCATCGCCCCCTTCACCTGACCCTTAAGGCAGGCCAGCGCATCCACCGTCGAACGCTCAGCCCGAAAACCGAACTGAGCGTCCGACAAGTCCGGCCCGATAGTACGCAGATGGCACTTTAGGCGGGCAGCGATTATCCCCTCGAACATTTTGCCGACCTCATCGAGCAGAACGATGGGCCGGTATGCCGAGGGGGAGTCTGCTGGGCGGCCCTCTTTGCGAAGGAGGCACAGTTGCCCCTCCTTCCACGGTTTCGGGAACCTTCCAGACGCAAGGCATGCGCTGAAAAGGTCCCGAAACCTCTCCTCCATTTGAGTGGCAGCGATCGCCACAACTCTTGCCGGAACACCGTCGGGGCCCGGAGCTGTCTTCTTGGCGCGGATACGGAGAATCGCCGCGCCGAGTTCCGACTCCGTGACAGGAGGGGCCTCCTCTTCTTCCTCAGCTGGCGGAGCTGTCTGCGGTGGGTCCATCACTGGCGGGGTGAAGTTGTCCCTGCACGGGAACAGGGACTGAACCACCCCACCAAGAAATGAGGGCTCCAGGGTCTCGGCCACCGGGGGACCAAACGGGCGCAACTTGTTGCGCGCCGCCTTATATGGTCTCCCGTAGGGGTCGTTGTCGAGACCCTCCAGCATCTCAGCTCTCGCAGAGTCTCTGGCGGCGGCGATGGCTCGATCGAGGACCATTTTTGCCTCCACGTATACCTCATAGAGGTGGTCCCCGACGGCCTGGTCCCTTCGGCGCCGCCGCCGACTCCGCGCGTATTCCCTCCTTGCCTCCACACACGCTGCTCGGAGCCCCGCCAGCTCCGCCGACCACCAGTACACGGCGCGTCTGGGTAGTGGTCGGCGGGACCGAGGCATGCTGGAGTTGCATACCTCGGTCAGAGACTCCCTCAGGTGCCCCGCGACGGTGTCGACATCCAGGCCGGTGGAAGGCGGCGAAAGCCAGTCCTGGACGAACGCCGCCTCCCGCGCCGCTTCCCTGTCCAGGCGGGAGAGAGCCCACCGTGGGAACGGTAAACGCATCGAGCGGGGCCGCGTCTCTCCGGGGCCACTGGTGGAGACGTCGAACCGCACGTAGCGGTGGTCCGACATAGTCTCCACCAGGTCCACCCGCCAGTTCAGCACGCGCGCGGCTAACGCAGGGGTGGCGAAAGTGACGTCCACTATTGAGCCACCCTGCCGCCGCACGCATGTCTGGACGCTTCCTCTGTTCAAGAGGGAGAGTCCAGACGAGGCTGCCCACATCTCTACTGCCCGCCCGCGTGCGTCGGTGGCCGGGTTGCCCCAGGTCACCGACTTGGCATTCAGGTCTCCCAGTACGGAGACCTGACGCGGCGCCGCCCTGCCGACCACGGCGGCCAAGACTCCGAGATAGTTCTCGAAGTCCTGAAGAGGGCGGTTTGGGGAGAAATAGACGCCCACAAGGGCTAAGTCTCCCCACGCGGCGGCCACGTATCCCGGTCCCCTCTCTAATAGCGAGAGGGGAGGGGAGTCTGTGGAAGACCGCGCCGCTAGAGCCACCAAGTCATCCTCGTCACCCAGCCAGCTGCCGGGGATTGAGTAGGGCTCGGCGACCACCGCTACGTTCACCAACCACTCGGCCATGACCTGCACTACCAGGTCTTGGGCCGCTCTGCAGTGGTTGGTGTTCGCCTGGAGGATGCGGTAGTCTGAAATTATTATTCCGACATCGCACCCCCCTCCTCAGCTACCACCGCTGGAGCAACAGCGGCGACGACGGCGACGGCTTTAGCAGCAGGGCGAACCTGCATCGGCACCACACCCTTCCTCACGGGGGGCTTGCAGCTCCTGCCCGTCATCCTGTGGTCCGCGGGGCGGCCACCGGCGGCACACGCCGCGCAGTGTGGTGCGGTGGCGGTGCAAGCGGCCCACCCGTGTCCCTCCCGCCCGCATTGGTAGCACGTATCTCCCCAGTCGGACTTGGAGGGACACGTGGCCCGGGTGTGTCCGACAGCGAAGCACTTGAAGCACCGGACAGGCTGGTCCTCAAGCGGCCGGACCACAGCCGAGCCGAACCCCACTTGCATACGTCCCTTGGTCGCAGCAAGGACGGCCCCAGCCGCGGCGACTGGGCACTCGAGGCGGATGATGCCCATGCCGCGGCGGCCGGGCCTGATGGCTCCACCCTTCACCGCGCCAGCGTCACAGCCTCCAGCCGCTGCGACGGCCGCCACCACATCCTCTTTGGTGACTGAATCGTCCAGATCGGCCACCTCCAAGGCTGCGGTCTTAACAGGCCTGGTGACCTTTGCCGCATCCGCGATGACCTCTTGCAACTTTGTTGCGAAGAGGTCCGCATTTGTGCCTCGCTGCTCCCCAGAGAACTCAAAAATTCGCGCCCCGGTAAGGGTTCGGCGGCACGTGATATTGCTGATCCCCAGCTTGGAGGGATCAGCATTGGTACGAGCCCGTCTTAGGACGGACTCGTACGTCTCGCCCCGCTCCGCGGCCTCCGGGGTGATGGTCACCACGACGGCCGCAGTTTTTGGAGGAACCAGCTTCCTCACCGCCTTTTTGCCGACTGCAGGACCAGTCGCAGCAGACTTGGGGGCCGACTTTTTGCCCTTTTTCCCTTTTCCCCTCCTGACCACTTCCGTCCACGACTGGTTGGATGGGGTGGTGGAGGGAAGAAGGGCGTCTTCCTCCTGCGAGTTCTGGGGGGCTGCTGGAGGGGCAGACGACCCAGACGCCACCTCCGCGCTTGTGGTGGGCGTATGAGGAGCCGCCCTGGTCCTCTTGCCCTTGCCTTTGCCCTTGGAGGGCTGCGATACCGGGCCTGCTAAAGGCGCAGGTTTCGGCTCCCTCGACGGTGGACTCTTGTCCGCCGCTAGCGGTGGGCGGAGCCGCTTTTCCGGCAAGAGCCGGTCCTCGATGCCTGCGAAGCAGGCTCGGATGAAGGCCCTCTCCTCCAAGATCACCCCGCGGATTGTTGCCTCAAGGCTGGCAGGGGAGGAGGAGGAGCCTCCTACCACCGGACAGACTGGGGCAGATTGGGCAGGCCTGGCCGTAGCCTCAGCCAGCTTTAGGTGTAGCTGGCTAACCTCCGCCTGCAGGCGATCCACCCTCGCCTGCAGCTGCCGCGTCTCGTCCGTGGCCGTCCGCTTCACCAGCTCCATAATAATGCCGTGCATGCTGGCGGCCCGGCATTTGAGGGCCTTCTGGAAGGTCCCCTTCAAATTGGACGACTTAGAGGCGACCTCCAGAACCTCCTCCCGATCCTCCTGCGCCATACGCTCCAGTTCCGCCAGGGAGTGGTCGGCATATTGTACATTGGATGCACCATAGCCAGCCCTCGACCTGGCAACTTGCGCCTGCTGCTCCTTGGCGGCGACCCTCTCCTCCAGGTCCATCTGCAGTTGCGCCCTTTTCGCCAGATTTAGCTGGCGCTCGGCGTCCACCAAGCCCACATTGTGGGAAGAAGGCGCAGCAGAAGTCGAAGCCTTTTTAGACTTAGACTTCTTCTTCGCCTTGCCTCCGGTCGACTCCGAGGAGCCCTCGGACCTCTTCCGCTTGAAGAGGTCACTTTCACCCGCTGACGTGTCCATATTGGAGTCGTCGGAGTCCGACAACTCGTATGGCCTTCTGAATAAGCTGGCCGCAGATGATGCGCGGTCAGCTTCCGACGCCAAAGCGCCGCCAGCGTGGCCCTGAGAAGGGCCGTTGGATTGGCCCTGAGAAGGGCCGTTGGATTGGCCCTGAGAAGGGCCGTTGGATTGGCCCTGAGAAGGGCCGTTTGAATCGCCCTGAGAGGAGCGATTCGAGATAAAACGTCCTGAAGGGTCACGCATTGGCTTTTTCGTCATATTCGCGGATGACTGCATGATGTCTGCGAATCACAGCGCACTTTAGCCGCCGGTCTGCCACTCCGTTACGGTGGTCAGACACGGCGTTGCCCGGGGGAAACTACGTGGAAGTATGCACTGTGGGGGATCCCCCAACCTAACCTAACCTAACCTAACCTAGACTAGCATTAAACCAGAACATGATGTAAAATTGTGAAATAAAATAGGAAAATACAATATGTAAAAATAATAGAAATAAGTCTAGATTATAAATACAGATATTAAGTATAAATGGAAAGTCATATAAATAAAAACTGATACCCCGTCTCTGTAAACAATACGGTGTATTGATAATAAACAGTCAAGCATAAAACTTTTAAAACTGTAAGAACAAATATTAATAGCTGTAAGCCTAGGTAGAAATAAAAATAAGAGTATTCGATAAGAAATATTATAGAATAAGTAAAAATGTAAAGCGATATTAAAAACCGTCTCACTGTTATTTTGTGTTGCACCCAAACCTGAAATATAAAAAGTAAAGAAAAGCATGAATTCAGAGATAAGCTGATAGCTGGGAATCCTACCCATAACAGAATGAAATGAAGATGAATGAAAGAAAGAAAATGTATGTGGAATAAAAGTACGAGAGGCAAAAAAGCGTGAACTGCTATGAAAGGTAAACAGATAGATATAGGCTCCGATCATGTTGGAGGTAGAAGTATAAAAAAAAAAAAAAAAAAAAAAAAAAAAAAAAAAAAAAAAACCTAACCTAACCTAACCTAACCCCAGTCACCCGGCGTCCCCCGCCGCGAGCAGATCAGTTTTAAGTCCCTCCGCGCTCAAAAATTCTAAAAAATCGGTTTTTCCGCGAAAAGTTACAAGTGTGATATACCATTGGAAGCGGGCTGCCGAGCCGCAGGCAATTGTGAAATCAAAAGTGAAAAAAGTGGAAAATTGTGGAAGTTATTGGTGAAAAACCACATCTTCAAAACTTTGGAGCTCAACGCTGCTCGATTTTGAGTGGGTACTTGGAAACTTGTGACTACCGCCGGGTGCGCCACGAAAAAACCTAGCTCTGGATACCAAGCTTGGAATTTTCCTGGCTGAGGTTCCGGAGATATCGCGAAAACAAGAAAAAACACGTGGAACGTGGACGGAGATCCCGAGGGTTGCGACAAGATAAGAGGGAAATTCCGAAAGGAGACACAGACGAGGAGCCGGGAGGTATATTGACATCCCGGAAAATCTTCCAGGAACACCTTCAAAAACAGGCCAACATTTTTCAAAATTTTCAAGATTTAATTCCCAAGAATTAAGATCGAGAACATATACTTTTTATGGTCTCAAAAAAATTAGATTAAGTAACTCTGTCTATTGTAAAATTTTGGTTTAGATCCGATTAATAATTATTAAGTTATTCAGCTTTAAATTCTTCAAAAATTCGGGGGTTGGTTGTTTCAACCCCTAAAAATAAGATTAAATTATAATTATATGTATTGTGTGCCTATCTTACAAACTGTAGTGTTTTAAAAAAATTATATTTAATTACCAATGCTAATAATCCAATTTAAAAAATTTGGATTTTGATATAACGTTTTTTAAACCTTAAATACGCCCCATCAGGGTAACATAAAAAATATTTTTATAGTATCACTAGACGAGGAATTTTGCCCTCTTTCCAACGACATATAAAAAACCCGCGCGAAATATATAGGTATACATAATATTAGGCAAACAAGGTCAAGTTTTGACGTAAGTAAGTGTTTACCTCTTCCAGAGACAAAATAAATAGATAAATTAATATATCCATAGTTTTTCAACGTCTTTATTAACAACCCTCTGACGCTAATACATATACATTACTTTTTCGGACTTTTAATTTCGTAGCTTCCAAGTTATTACCACACCCCGACTGTGCGCTTTCTCCCCGATTCCCACTCTTTGCAAGACGTGGGGTACTGGCGATAACGCGCAAACGGGAAGACGTAGCCGAAAAACAACAGCACGTAGCATAGTTTCCTCTAGTGGGGCTACCCGGAGAACTTGGTCTCAACATTCTAGGACGATTTTTGAAAAATTTCGGGGTAAAGTTACGAAACACGAAATTCTCCCCACATTTTACTTCCTCACATCGATAGTTTCCCCATAACCATTATAAATAAACTGGATAATTTACTTGCATTATAGTCATCGACACTTACAGTACGCTGACGACTAGGAAACAGTATTAAAAATTTTAAAATTTTTAAATTTCAATTTCGCTAACCGGGAACTGAACCTGGGACATTGGAAATCATTAAAACGCCCGTATCTCGGAAACGGAGCGAGTTAGCCCGTTTTTAACGCCGGACTGTGTAGACACTTGTGTAGTATATGCGCAACGCCCCACAGGCCACCCTTTATTGTTTACCCCCCTTTTTATTATTATTAAGTTTATGATAATTTTTTAACCACCCCCCCCAAATTTTTTTTTTTTTGTCAAATTTACAATCGGTGTATGTATTGTATACATTATATTATTATAACACCCTAAATTAAACCCCCTCCCGCAATCATTTCTTAACCCCCTTCCGTTAATTAGATTAATACTTTTTTATATTTTACATACTTAATCCTCTAGAATCCAGATATCTTGGAAACGGCAGGGAATATCAAAATTTTGAGTAAATTTCCCCCCCCCCCCCCCCTAGTACCCCCCCTCCCGGCTTGAACCTATATTCAGATAGCCACATTAGACCCCCTTTTCTTAGACCCCATTTTTGACCCCCAAATTTTTAATAGTATATTTAATTATATATAGAAAACTCCCCAATATACATACCCCCCCCCCACCCCTCAAGCGGGAACGGACTCCTCCTTCTCGTGACCCCCTAGAACCCCTGAGACCCATATTCCCCCCCCCCCCCCCCTCTGCCCCTTTTAGGTTTACCTCACCCCCCCGGGTCTTAACTTAGGAACCAGAGGTCGTAGACCCACCAAGTTTGGGGTTGCCGAAATCGGGAGGAAAAGATCTATATTTTGGCTCCAACAAAAACACTAAATTTTTCCTTTTCAATTTAATTAACTGTATTTATCTATATATATTTCCTATTCTAGTTTCTGTATGGTGTTGTGGCATAGCTGTACGGTAGTGTATGCACCCACCAGATAGGACTCCCTCAAATTAGACCAAACCTGTTTACAAATTATATTTTGACACATTTAATAGTAGGTTAGGTTATTTCGACTAAGGGCCTGTGACCTATTTTCTTAAACGAAAATTAGATTTATTGAGTAATTATATTATTATATTTTGTTTATATTTTAAATTGACTTGGGATCTGTATAGACCCACTGATTACTACCCAGTAATTTTAACCCTGGGTAGAACTTTGTTTAGATTATAGATTGAAACTTTTGTTTTAACTAAACTATAGTTTTTAAGGTTTCCTTGTGCGGTTTTATATTGTTACTTGTGTGCTTTTTAAATTATTTACTTTTACACAAACGTCCCTATTGACGTTTCTTGTTGTTATTGACGCATACGTACCAACATGTTCGGTCTCAGGACACCGATGAAGATGGCCGGCCGTGAAAAATCAAAATCACCACCTAAACCTGGGGCAGTTGCGCCTCTAAACGTTACACGTAGCATTGAAGACTGGGAAGCCGCAAATAGCGGCCCAAACCCTCCTCTAACTGAAAAGACGTCGCAGGCTGGCCCTGTGAAATCTAAAATTAAACCTTCCTTGACGCAGGAGAGAAAAGTTGCGACAAAAACAAGAGAGTCCTTTGAATTGGATTCACCACCAAAGACCACCAAATATGCAGATAGAACAGCGGAGGCAAAGGCCTGTCTAGTTAAGACAAAAATGAATTTAAACAGCTCAAGGAATACAAAGACTGAAATTAAAACCGGTATCACCGAGGCCACGGAACGACTGTACCAAATTGTCAAGGAACTGGAATCAGAGCTTCGGGCTGAAAAACAGAGAACGACCAGGGAAGGACCTGCTGTGGCAGGGCCAGAACCGGTCGTAATAAGGGAAACTTCTGAAAGTATTGAGACTGGCAGGATTATACACACTATAGAGCAACACTCAAAGCTTCTGGTCGAAAGTAACAGAAAGATAGAGGAGTTAAAGGGTACTTTAGACCAGCAAAGAGAACTCCTGGAGAAGGGTATCACATATGCGAGTGTGGCCGCAACACAGGGTGTGAAGTCGCTGCCAAAGTGCAGTACCTTGCATTCAGTTGTGGTCACATCGAAAGATGAAATGGAGACGGGCGATGAAGTACTTAACAGAGTGAGGAAAGCGGTAAATGCTAAAGATGGGTGGATTAAAGTGGAAAAGGTGAGGAAAGCCAAGGACAGAAAAATAATAATTGGCTTAGAGACAAAAGAAGAAAGGAGCAGGATTAAGGATCGACTCCAGAAAGAAGGAGTTGACCTCATTGTCGAGGAAGTTAAAAACAAGGACCCGCTTCTGATTCTAAAGAACGTCTTGGTAATCAATACCGACGAGGACGTTTTAAAAGCACTTAGAAACCAGAACCGGGCTGTTTTTGACGGCCTCGACAATGGGGAAAACAGAGTGGAGGTGAAGTATAGAAGGAGAACACGGAACCCCCATACAGGCCACGTCATTATTAGCGTTTCGCCCACCATCTGGAGACGAGCACTGGAAAACGGAACCGTACATATAGATCTTCAGCGGATTAGGGTCGAAGATCAGACCCCGCTGGTCCAATGTACTCGATGTCTGGGCTTCGGACATGGTAAGCGGTTCTGTCAAGAGCCCGCGGACCTATGTGGCCACTGCGGTGGCCCACATCTGAGGGCGGAGTGTCCGGACTGGCTTGCGGGCTCACCCCCCGCCTGTCGAAACTGCTCGAAGGCAAAAATAGAGTACGGCACACCGCACAACGCCTTCAGCCTTGACTGCCCGGT
The DNA here is from genome assembly GCA_949152455.1 of Lithophane leautieri. Taxonomy (NCBI): domain Eukaryota; kingdom Metazoa; phylum Arthropoda; class Insecta; order Lepidoptera; family Noctuidae; genus Lithophane; species Lithophane leautieri. The sequence continues at coordinate 22,518,413 of OX424458.1, read as the reverse complement.
ACGCAGAAAATGGGATGACGTTGCCAGATCAACCGTTGCGTATTGTTAAGGGCACCCCAGCAGAAAACGCTTACCACAGAGGGGAAGAGATGTTGGGAACTCTCGGCAAGCTAAATCCGAATATCCTCAACCGAAGAGAAATTCCGACTTTTGACAAAATCCGAAGAGGGAAGCGGCACAGCGGTCATGTAGATGTCACCGCTTGCTCCAACAACATCTTGGACATGATGGACTTCTGGAGGATTGACGAAGTTCTGACGAGCTCGGATCACAGCGGCATAATGTTTAGAATTCTCCTGCAAAAATCGAAAGTAATAAAATTAGAAATAACGACCAGAAAATTTCAGACTAAAAAATCCAATTGGGCCAATTTTCATGAGAAGCTTGGCCAATTGAAAATAGATGTAAAAATCATTGTAGCGGAAATCGATAAAATCAGAGAAATAGAAAAAATTTATACAATAGCAATAAACTTAATAAAAACAATAACCAAAACGTGCAAACATAACAAAAAAGTCAAAGAGAAACTTACCTTGCCGTGGTGGTCCGAGAGACTCGCAGAGATGAAGGGGCCCATCCGCTGTGCTGCTAAAATCCGGAAATCGAAGATCGTAGAAGAGTACCGGAAACAGAAGCAAGAGTATGATTTACAAGCGGCCGAAGCTCAGACCGAGAGCTGGAAGGAGTCTTGCGGGAAGCAGGATAGGGAACGTGTATGGGACGGATTTTGCAGAGTGATTGGCGGGCTCGCACTCGAACTAGTTGCCCAAAATGTACCCGAATTAACAATTGAAAAGAAACGGCACTTATTCCTAATACATTGCAGTGAAATAGCAACCCAAGTCAAAACAATAAATAAAACCGCATAAGAAAAAATGCTATCATAATATTATATAATATATTAGAGACTAGCATTATACCAAAAAAGCTGTAAAATATTTTAATTAAATAAGAAAACACAATATGTAAAAAAAATAGAAATAAGTCTAGATTACAAATGTCAGATAAATAGGAACTGATCCACCGTCTCTGTAAGAAAATACCGTGTTAAAATAAGAAACAGTAAAACACTTTCTTTTGAAACTGTAAGAAGAAATAATATGTAGAATAGATGTAATACCAGATAGAAATAAAAATAAAGTAGTGAGTAATATAAGATAAGTAATACTATAAAATAAGTTAAAAATGTAAAATGAAATTAAAAATCGTGTCACTATTATTTGTGTTGCACCCTAAACTGAAATATAACAAGAAAAGAAAGAAAAATATGTATTCAGAAATAATCTGATAGCTGGGAATCCCACCCATAACAGAATGATATGAAGATGAACGAAAGAAAGAAAATGTATGAGGAATAAAAGTACGAGAGGCAAAAAAGCGAGAACTGGTATAAAAGGAAAACTGATAGATATAGGCTCCGATCATGTTGGAGGTAGAAGTATAAAAATTTAAAAAAAAAAAAAAAAAAAAAAAACCTAACCTAACCAGTCACCCGGCGTCCCCCGCCGCGAGCAGTTCAGTTTAAACCGCACTCCGCTGAGAAAAATCTCGAAAATAGCAAAAAGTTTGCAAAAATACTCGTGTCATATATCGAAACACGCGCTATCACGAGGAGATTACAGTGTTGCGAAAAGTTTTGTGTTCAGTTTTTAAATGTGAAAGTTATTACCAAAACAGTCAGTGCAAAAATAGTGAAATCTTATGTTTTTTCGATCTTCAATCCTCAATAACTTTTAAAGTAGATCGACGACACATAAATCTGAAACTGCTATTTGGACCGCCTGGCCGTGACCCTCAATCCCGAGAAGAGTCCTGATTTTTTCCGCGCAGGCGCGCGGAAAAACAAGTAAAACACTGACATCCACGTGGCAACGAGGTCCCGTTTTTCGGGCCGGAAATCACCTTTGACCTCTCTTTAAGAAGGAGAACGATAAAAGGACCCAGGAGGTACTTTAAATTTTTTTCCAATAAGCTATATAACACGTTTGTAGCGATTACAAGCTTAATATCTTTATGTGCGGCCGTGGAAAAGACAACAACTTTTTCGATTACGGATTTTTGCCATACCCAGTGAAGTGAAAAATCTTAAACTCCTGTGGAGGAAAGCTGGGTCTTTCCCAAACCCACTGACAAAATTTTATTGAAATTGGACAATAATCCAAAGAAACCTGTACATATTTCTGCACATCGAAATAAATTGCGGCTGTAAGATTAATTGGTTTCTTTTGGAAAGAAAAGTATTAAATACTAATTAAATCATAGTTTTTTAGCAGTTTTATTTTTAAAATCTAGTAGCCTTCAGTTACTAGAGCGTATAAAAATTCAATATAGACAATTTCATCAAGTAGTTTGTAATTTATAGCTTCTCCCAGATCGCGGATTTTCCCCGATCCCTGCTTTTTAATAACCTGTAAGGGACTGGCTATATTTCCCAAACGGGAAGTCGTAGAGGGAAACTAACTACATTAAACATAGTTTCCACTGGGAGGGCTACCCGTACAAATTGTTTCTAACCCTCTGCGCCCTTTTTACAAAAAAATCGGGGTAATAGTACGTAATTCTCCACTTTTTCCGATTTTCCCCACAGTCTACTACGTCACTAAAGTTCAAATCAAAAGAAACCAATTTTATTTTATTTTATTTTGTAGAATACTTAATGTCGTATTGTTTAGTTTGGGAATTGTATTATATTTATATTTTGTGTTGACTGTTGTAAAAATCTGCGATCACCAAACGGGCATCGAACCCGGTACTTTTGTAAACCTAAAAACACCTGTAACTCTGAAACGGAGCGAGTTAGCTCATTTTTGACCCCAGACTATATATGCGTAGCGTCCCACAGACCATCCCCTATTATTTACCCCCCTTTAAATCATTATTAAATAATAATTATTAAATCTATTACCCCCCCCCCCCCCCCCCCATTAAATCTTGTCGTGCATGTTATTTTGTCATAGTTGTATTATAAAGACATCTTTACTAAATCCCCTCTCGTAATAATTTCTTAACCCCCTCCATTATTAGACTAAATCTACTTTATTTTAAAATACATGTTTTTCGAATACCCTTCCCATTAGAACCTCAAATATCTCGGAAACGGCAGGGAATATCAAAATTTTGAACAAATCCCCCCCCCCCCCCTTAGTGTCCCCCCTCTCAGCTGATACCTATATATTGATAGACCCCTCAGACCCCCCTATTTGACCCCCTTTTTTGTACCCTAAATAAAAAAATAAAAAAAAATAAAAATACCACCTAAATACCACCTCACTAACATAACCCCAGGACCACACCCAGGACCCCCTTCCTGTGACCCCCCAAGACCCCATTGGGCCCCCTTTTTAATTTATTTAATTTATTTTTACCCCTTTGTACCACCCCCCCCCGCCCTTTCAGGGCTTCCTCACCCTCCCTCGGGTTATATTGGCCCAGAAAGGAGACAGTCCCGTCAAGTCTGGGTTCGCCGGGACCGGCTTCAGGAGCCCTATCGATTGGCCCCGAAACCCCCATCACAAATTACCCCCCTCCCCCCCCCTCCCCCTCCCCCACCCCCTCCCCCCTCCCCCTTCACCCCTCCAGATTTTAACTCGATTCCCCCCCTCACCCCCCCTGGGATTACCTCACCCCCCCTCGGGATATCTCGGTCCCGGTTTGAGATATACCCCCCGTGTTTGGACTTACCGCAATCGGCGTGAGGAGCCTGTTCTTTTGGGCCCGGTATAATTAAATTTAAAATAAATATATGAAAAATCCGTGAAACGACTACCTTTTAATATACAGACTACGTGGAAAGCTAAAGATTACAATTTTTTGTAACTTTACTCTAGTTTTAAGGTTTTATTGTATTAATTAATTCGTATATCTGTACATTAGTGTTGTTTTGTTTTGTATTGTTTTATTGTTACACCGTCCCTATTGACGTTTTACATTAACACTCACCTCTCAACATGTTCAGAACACCGGCAAAGGCGGCCGAAGGCGAGAAATCACCGCCAAAACCTAGGGAAACTGCTCCCCTAAATGTCACACGCAGCATAGAGGAGTGGGAATCCGCAAACAGCAGCCCCACTCCCTCTACAACGGAAAAGACGTCGCAGGCTGGCTCTGCGAAAACAAATAATAATAAGCCAACTTTGACGCAGGAGAGCAAAGCTCCGTCCCAAGCAAGGAAATCCGTTGACTTAAATTCGCCGCCCAAAACAAAATACGCAGACCGATCATCGGAGGCTAAAGCTTGCCTAACAAAGGCAAAACTGCACCTTAATAGCTCCAGAAATACAAAAACGGAGATAAAGACCGGAATTATTGAAGCCACGGAACGGCTTTACCAACTTGTGAAGGAAGTAGAATCTGAGCTGAAAGGAGTAAAACAAAAAATGACCAAGGAAAGGCCTGCAATGACAGAGCAAGAGTTGGCTGCCAAAAACTCAATTTCTCCTGAGTATATCGACAGAAGCTCGAGAATACTCAGTGAGATATTGGAAGTCAAAGAAATCTTAAAGAAAAAAGAAAAAGAAGAACTGCCTGCCCTAATCGAAAAATCAAAAAAGGAGCTAAGCACTAAAATCGATTCGCAGATGGTTGAAATTAAGGAGCTGAAGGCGGCGTCAGAGACACAAGCTGTGAAATTAGGAGTCCAATTGGGCAGCCTAGGTACATACGCACAAGTCGCAGCGATGCCGTCTCAGCCTAGGAAAAATATGCACTCGATCATAGTGTCATCATCACACGAGGGGGACACGTCAGAAACGGTAGTCGAGAAAATAAGAGCGTCAGTCGATGCAAAGAGTACAGGCATCAGAATTGACCATCTGCGCAGAGCAAAGAACCAGTCGGTAATTATTAGCTGCTCCGGAAAAGACGATATAGGAAGGGTGTCGACAAAGCTCAGAAACTCCGGGAGCGATCTTAAAGTCGAAGAAGCCATAAATAAGAATCCCCAAGTGGTTATAAGAGACTTGATGAATTATATTACAGATGACGATCTGGTGATGGCTATAGGATCCCAGAACGGACACCTACTGGAAGGAGTCGAAATCAAAGAGGGTGACATCCGGGTCATGTACAAGCGCAGGGCGAGGAACCCGCTGACGAGTCATGTAGTGCTGCGTGTCAAACCAGTGATCTGGCAGCGGTTGACCTCAGCGGGCCGGATTCACGTGGATCTGCAGAGAGTTGTTATAAGAGACCAAAGCCCGCTGATCCAATGCACAAAGTGCCTAGGGTACGGACACAGCAGAAAATACTGCAAAGAACCAGCGGTCCTTTGCAGCCACTGCGGCGAGCCGCACACCAAAGCGGAATGTCCTGGATTCACCCTCAATGAAGAACCGAAGTGCAGGAACTGCAGTCAAACGAAGAAAGAAGCAGTACACAATGCTTTCGACAATGAGTGTCCCACGCGCAAAAAGTGGGATGCACTGGCCAGATCGTCAATAGCTTATTGCTAAGGTGGTAGTGGGGACAGGAGCAGAACAAAATATTATAAAGTGTCATGTCGTACAGGCGAACCTCCAAAAGAAAAAACTGGCAACTGAGGAGCTCATACTCGAAGCTGGGCGCAGGAAAATTAGGTATGCTCTTGTACAGGAACCCTACATCGGGGCGAAAGGGGAAATGAAGACCTACCCCGGAACAAGAGTAATCCAAGGAATAAAAACGGGGGACAAAGTCATCAAGGCCGCGATAGTCATCTTTGACAGCAGAATTGACGTGGTGGTGTGCCCGACACTGACGACTGAAAACTTAGCAGTGGCGAGGTTGACGGTAGAGGACACCACCGTCGTGGTAGCGTCAGTCTACTTTGAGGACTATCTCGGCATTGAACCATACCTCGACCAGCTGAGGGAAATAGTTGCAAAAACACAAGGGGCAAAACTACTTGTGGGAGGTGATGTGAACGCATGGAGTACGTGGTGGGGAAGTGAGAGAGAGGACGAAAGGGGAAGACTCTTATCCGGAACCCTAGATGAACTGAACCTACACGTACTAAATTGCGGGGACACCCCAACATTCGACACCATTCGAGGGGGAAAGCGTTACAAGAGCACGGTGGACATCACGGCTTGCTCTGACGACTTGCTTCGGCATGTGGAAGAATGGAGAGTAGATACGGATATGACGAGTTCGGACCACAATGCGGTGGTGCTCAAAGTCACAACCAAAAAAGGGATCGGAAACAAAATTAAATATAGTAGCACAAGAGTATACAATACTAAAAAAGCAAAATGGAAAAGTTTTCGGGAAGAATTAACAAAATTAATGCTGGAAAGTAAAATCGATAAAACATATATAGATAGTATTAATAATGTAGAAGGACTAGAAAAATGTATTGACGAAATAACAAAATTAATTACAGTAACATGCGACAAGACTCTACCTAAAACAAAGAAAATAGACAGAACGTACTTACCGTGGTGGAACGAAGAACTCGATCAGCTCAAAATCTCCATGTGCACGAAGAAGCGAAGAATCCGTTGCGCTGCCCCACGACGCAGGGAATGGGTTGTGACGGAGTACCTGAAAGCAAAAGAAGAGTACGAGAGTCAAGCAAGTAAGGCACAAACTGAAAGTTGGAAAAACTTTTGCGGGAGGCAGGACGGGGAGAGCGTTTGGGATGGGATATATAGAGTTATAATTAAAACAAAAAAGAGGCACGAAGATCTGCCAATTGTTCATAATGGCGAGGCATTAGGCTCGGAGGAATCAGCCAGGGTCTTGGCGGAAACCTTTTTCCCAGACGACGAAGAAAAGGAGGACAACCAAGATCATGTCCAGATAAGAGAAGCAGCGGCACATTTTGAGGAAGGCACACCAGAGGATATAAATGATCCACCCTTCACTCTAGCCGAGCTCAGATACTCATCAAGTAGTTTTAACTCAAAGAAGGCGCCGGGCCCTGATGGGTTCACTACCGACATCTGTGAGGCCGCCATCTGCAATAATGAACAAGTGTTCTTGGCCATAACAAACAAGTGTCTCGCACTATCCTGTTTCCCGGAAAAGTGGAAAGAAGCGGCAGTCGTCGTGCTAAGGAAACCTGGAAAGGAAGACTACACACACCCAAAGTCTTACCGACCGATAGGACTCCTCCCTATCCTCGGAAAGATACTGGAGAAGATGCTAGTACGGCGACTAAGGTGGCACATGTTACCTAAAATGAACCCACGGCAGTACGGATTTGTGCCACAGCGAAGCACGGAGGACGCCCTGTACGACATGATGCAATACATCGATATAAAAGTGAAAGAGAAGAACCTGGTGGTAGTTGTCTCGCTGGACATAGAGGGAGCGTTTGACAGTGCGTGGTGGCCAGCTATCAAAAGCCGCCTGGTGGAGAAACACTGTCCACTAAACCTCCGAAAACTGGTAGGAAACTACCTAGAAAACAGAAGGGTCGCGGTGAGATATGCTGGAGCCGAATATAAGAAGAAAACCTCAAAAGGGTGCGTACAGGGATCGATCGCAGGACCCACGTTCTGGAATCTCCTTCTTAACCCGCTGCTGGACGAATTAGAGAGAAGGAACAGCACACACTGCCAAGCATTTGCAGACGACGTGGTACTTATATTCTCAGGAAAAACGGCTTTAAATCTGGAGCTTGAAGCCAATGCCTGCCTAGCCCATGTGCGGCGGTGGGGAGTACGAAACAAATTAAAATTTGCACCGCATAAAACCCATGCTATGCTGCTAACTAAGAAGTTAAAATTCGACACACCACGGCTGCACATGGGTGGGGTTGACATTGCGCTTGTAGAGGAAATTAAGCTGCTGGGACTTATAATAGACCGGAAGATGACCTTCCGGAGCCACGTCACATACGTCTGCAAAAAAGCCATCAACATCTTTAGGCAGCTGTCCGGTGCAGCAAGGGTAACCTGGGGACTAAACCCGGAAGTAATAAGGGTTATTTACACAGCGGTTGTGGAACCCGTTATTCTATACGCAGCTAGCGTATGGGCCGGAGCGGCGGATAAGGTATACATCCAAAACCAGCTCAACTCCGTTTTAAGGGGCTTTGCCCAAAAAATAAGCAAATCATACAAGACAGTATCACTAAATTCGGCACTAATCTTGACAGGATTGCTGCCGCTTGACCTGAGAGTCAAGGAGGCAGCATCTCTCTACGAGGCGAAGAGGGGAAAGCCTCAGTCAATCCTTAGAGGCCGAACTGTCGAGGAGAAGACGAGCTTCCTGGCAAGGCCTCATCCAGCTGATGAGGAGGACCTAGGCTTCCAATGCTTGGAGAGTGACGCGGAGGTACGGGAGCGCATGGAGGAGGGTGCAGTACATATCTTCACAGACGGGAGCAAAGTAGAGGGAAAAGTTGGGGCTGCCCTATCCTGGTGGAATGGGACAGTCGAAACGAAGAACCAGAAATATAGGCTCGAGGAGTACTGCACCGTCTTTCAAGCAGAGCTGTACGCAGTACACAGAGCTGTGGAGATGATAGCGCATAGTCCAGGAAAAGAGTTCGGCGTATACAGCGACTCCAGATCGACCCTGGAACTACTGAGGAACGGTGACACCTGCAACCCACTCGTCCTAGACATAAAGAATAACGTCAAACTATTGAAGGAATCAGGGAAGAACGTTCAACTTTACTGGGTTAAGGCCCATGTCGGGATACAAGGGAATGAGAGAGCAGACGAACTTGCGAAAACAGCGGCGCTTAAAATCAAAAGAAGATCCGATTTTGACAAATGCCCTGTTTCATTTGTCAAACGAACCATAAGAAGCGTTTCGATCGACAAATGGGAAAACAGGTATCAGAAAGAGAGCAAGGCTAGTGTCACAAAGATATTTTTCCCTTCGGCCGTAGACGCCCACAAACTAAGCAGGAAACTGCACCTGACATACCTACACACGCAACTCTTCACAGGGCACGGGGGCTTCTCACAATACCTACACCGATTCAAAAAGAAAGACTCACCGGCATGTATTTGTGACCCAGTCGCGGAAGAATCAATCCTCCACCTGATAGCCGAGTGCCCGGTGTTTGGGCTTGCCAGATTCAACCTAGAAAATAAAATAGACGTAAAAATAAGTGAAAGTAATATAAGTATAATAATGAATAACAAAGACACTCGAAGTGAATTCCTAGATTTTTGTTTAAGTATAATAAAAATAGTTATAGATAGAAATAAAACGTAGACTAAGAAACTAACACCGTAAATATAGTGAGCTATATTGTATTGTGTGTTAAATAAAGTAGCGAAATAGGAATTAAAAAAAAAAAAAAAAAAAAAAAAAAAAAAAAAAATAACATGCAGAACACAATGATAAGTCATGTATATTAAAAATAACAAAAGAAGTAACATAGAATAATAATAGTAAATTTGTATACGCTCCGTAGACCCTAACTGATGGTTAAGTATTAATGTATAATTATAATTACCACCTAATAACGAGAATAAACATGTAAAGCATCTATATAAATATAATGATAAATAAGCCTCCGACCACAATATCGGAGAAGAACATGTAAGGCAGGAGTGTGGTTTTAGCCGGTAAGAGTCCGGCACTGCCCAGACTGGTTCGTTTGTGAAGCAGCCTGGGCGTCCATGAGGATTTCCCACTCCTGCCAAACCAAAAAAAAAAAAAAAAAAACCTAACCTAACCTAACCTTTTTTTTTTTTTTTGTTTGCGCTGGGAAAAAATGCATTACGCATACCCTCCCATCGGGGGATGGGGGGGGTATGTGGGACTCCCCGGTCTGACCCGGTATACCCACTAAAATAACCCAGCGGCATTCCCGCTTCGTCTTAGTGGCGGGGGACTGGGAAACCGGCACAGCCTTCACGTCCAGTCCTCCGCCGACGATCGCCCTTCATGGCGGGCCCCTCACGCCCTCCCCGTGGGGAGGGGGATGGGCCCGGGAATGACCGACGAAGGTAGTGACGGGTGCAATGCGGGCGAAGGCACCCCCGTGCCTGTAACTCGCCCGTCGCCACTATAAGGAGGGAGAGGACGGCGCCCTCTCCGACCCCTTCTTCGTCTGCGGAGCGGCGCAGCGAGAGGGTCGTCCTCCCGCACGCGCTCCGCCTCCTCCTTTTGCGAGATTACGTCCTCGCAAAAGGAGGCAACCGCCGCCCAGGCCTCCTCGCTCCCCAGCATGGCGCTGACCACGCCGGGAAGCGAGAGGTCCTGTCCAATCACCGCCGTCAGACCGCGGCGCAGCCCGGACCAAGCTGGGCACACCTCGAGGGTGTGCTGCGCCGTATCCTCCGCCGCACCGCAGTCGTGGCAGGCCGCGGTCTCCTCCCTCCCTATCCGGCACAGATGTGATCCGAAGCAGCCATGGCCGGACAACACCTGCACCAGACGGAACGAGAGGAAACCGTGGGACCGCTCGAGCCAGCCGCGCAGGACCGGACCGAGCGCGTCCAGCGTTCGGCGGCCAAAGGCGGCGTTGGCGAGGTCCTCCGTCCAGTGGAGGACGACGGCATCCTTCATTTCCCGCCGCACGGCCTCTTGCTCCTCGGCGACGGGGCGCTCACCGAGCGCCTTCCGGCGCGCCTTCCACTCGTACACCCTGGCGAGCACCCAAGCCTCCAACTCCCAAGGAGGGGTGCCGGCCAGGGCGCACGCCGCCGAGAAGCCCACCGAGCGGTAGGCCCTCGCCACCCGCAGTGCAATGGCCCTTTGGGGCTTGCGGATGGCGGTCGCATTCTCCCTCCTGTGGAGGGAGTCCGCCCAGATGGGGGCCCCGTATAGGGCCATGCTCCGCAGGATGCCGGCATACAGGCGCCGGCATTTCGCCTTTGGCCCCCCCAGGTTCGGGAGGAGCCATGAGAGGGCGTCAGCGGCTTTCAATAGGCGCGTCGACAGCCCGCTGAAATGCGGACCGAAGCGCCACCTATCGTCCAGCACCAGGCCCAGATACTTCATCTGGGGCTGGACCCTTATCCTGACGCCCTCTACGACGATGTGGGCGTCGGGAGGGCAGCGCTGCCGAGGCCCGCGAAAGAACACGGCCTCGGTCTTGTGCAGCGCCACCCTCAATCCCAGGCGGCGGATCCTCTCTGCATCCAAGGATCCGCCAGCCGAGGCCAGACAGGCCGCGTCCACAAAGTTCCTCCCCCGGGCAGTGAGGAGAGTGTCATCCGCGTAGCAGATGACACTCGTGCCCTGGAGGAGGGCTCCCCGCAGGAGCCAATCGAACCCGATGTTCCACAGGGGCGGCCCCAGCACTGACCCCTGCGGAACACCGGACTCTGCGCCGTACCGCCTCACCGTGCCCGTCTTGTCTACGAGGAGGACCTCTCGGTCCTCCAAGTAGCTGGCCAGGAGGTTCTGCAGGTATTGGGGCACTCCGTGATACCGAAGCGCCTCCAATATCGTCGAGTGGGGCACGGAGTTGAAGGCATTCGAAATGTCGAATGACACCGCCAGCACTCCGTCCCCCGCCTCCACCGCCTCCTTCACCTGGCCCTTGAGTAGGGCCAGCGCATCGATCGTCGAACGCTCTCGACGGAAGCCGAATTGGGCGTCCGACAGGTCCGGCCCTACCCCACGCAAATGGCTATTAAGCCGGGAGGCGACAATCCCCTCGAACAATTTACCGACCTCATCGAGCAGGACGATGGGCCGGTATGCCGAGGGCGAGTCCACCGGTCGTTCCTCCTTTCGGAGGAGGCAGAGCTGCCCCTCCTTCCACAGTTTCGGGAACCTCCCAGCCGTAAAGCACGCGCTGAAGAGGTCCCGAAACCTGGTCTCCATTTGGGAGGCGGCGATCGCCGCCACCCGTGCGGGGACACCGTCCGGTCCGGGGGCCGTCTTTTTCGCGCGGAGGCTGAGAACCCCCGCGTAGAACTCCGCCGTCGTCACCGGGGGGACTTCCTCCTCCAGCGGAGCCGCCGCCTGCGGGGGATCCATCGTTGGTGGGGTGAAGTCGGTCCTGCGCGGAAACAGGGACCGGACCACCCCATCCAGCAACGCCGGCTCGAGGGTCTCCGTCAGTGGGGGACCATACGGGCGCAGCTGGTTCCGCGCCGCTTTGTACGGTCTCCCATAAGGGTCCCTATCGAGACCCTCCAGCATCTCGGCCCTCGCCGAGTCCTCTGCAGCGAACATTGCAGACTTGAGGACCGTCGTCGCCTCTCGGTAAGAGGTGTATAGGCGGTCCTCTTCTGCCCGGACTCGGTTTTGGGCGCTGCGCCGTCGGCTTCGCGCGTAGGCCCTTCTGGCCGCCACGCAGGCGGCCCGGAGCCCCGCCAGCTCCTCCGTCCACCAATAGACGGCACGACGGGGAGGCGGACGACGAGACCGAGGCATGCTGGAGTTGCACACCTCGGTCAGGGACCTCCTGAGCCGGACCGGTGCGGCGTCCACGTCCAGGACCTCAACAGGAGGCGACAGCCAGTCCTGGAGAAAGGCCGCCTCCTTGGCGGCCTCCCGGTCCAGGCGGGTGAGTGCCCACCGCGGGAAGGGAGATTGCCCAGCACGGGCCATCCCACCCCCCTGGGTGGAGATGTCGAACCGCACATATCGGTGGTCCGACAAGGTCTCCACCATCTCAACTCGCCAGTTGACGACGCGGGCGGCCAGTGCAGGGGTGGCAAACGAGACGTCCACCACCGACCCACCCTGTTGCCGCACACACGTGTGGACCACCCCCCTGTTGAGGAGGGACACACCGCATGAGGCCGCCCAAAACTCGACGGCGCGTCCCCGGACGTTGCAACCGGCGGCTGGGTTGCCCCAGGCCACCGACTTGGCGTTCAGGTCACCCAACACCACGACCTGGCGTGGCGCCGCCCTCCCTACGACTGCGGTGGGGATCTCGAGGAAATCCTCAAAGTCCGAGAGAGGGCGGTTTGAGGAGAAGTAGACCCCCACCAGGGCCATGTCTCCCCACGCGGCGGCCACGTATCCCGGTCCCCTCTCTAAGAGCGAGAGGGGAGGGGAGTCTGTGGAAGACCGCGAGACCAACGCCACCAAGCCGTCTCGGTCACCCAGCCAACGGCCAGGGACCGAGTAAGGTTCGGCGACCACCGCCAAGTCCACCAACCACTCAGCCATGGTCTGCATCAGCAGATCCTGGGCTGCCCTGCAGTGGTTGGTGTTCGCCTGCAGTATGCGATGTTCGACCCTATCCATCAGTCGGACATCGCACCCTCCTCCGCTGTCGCCGCCGCAGGAACAACGGTGCTAGCGGCGGCAGCAGGCCCGGTCGGCGCCTGCGCTTTGCCCCGCTTTGGGGGAGGATTGCAGTTCCTCCCCTTCATAACGTGGGCTGCCGGGCAGCCACTGGCGGCACACACCGCGCAGTGCGGCGTGGCGGCCCCGCAGGAGGCGGCTTTGTGGCCCTCCCTGCCGCAGCGGTAGCACGCGTCCGTTCTGTCCACCGTGGACGGACACAGAGCCCGGGTGTGTCCGATGCCGAAGCACCGGAAACACCGCAGAGGCTGGTCCTCGAGTGCCCGGACTGCACCCGAGCTGAACCCGACTATGAGCCGCCCCTTGGCAAGGACGGCTTTGGCAGCGGCGATTGGGCATTCGAGGCGAATGGTGCCCATGCCACCGCGGCCGGGCCTTATGTCCCGACCTTGGACCGCCGCGACGCCACAGCCTCCCATCGCCGCAACCGCTGCCACCACCTCCTCCTTGGTGACTGAGTCATCTAGCTCAGTCACCTCTATGGCCGCCGACTTGACCGGTCGGGCCACCTTGGCCGAATCTGCGATGACCTCCTGCAGCTTGGCTGCAAAGAGGTCCGCATGGGCACTCCCCTCTGTCCCCGGGAACTCGAAGATTCGAGCCCCGGCTTGGGTCCGCCGGCAAGACACACTGCCGATCCCCAGCTGGGTAGGATCGGCATTGGCACGCGCCCGCACCAAAATGGACGCGTACGTCTCCCCTCGCTCCGCAGCCTCCGCGGTAAGCGTCACCACGACGGCCGCGGTTTTTGGGGGGACCAATTTCCCTCTTCGCTTCCCATTCCCTTTCCCCTTCCCCTTTCCCTTGTCGGTCGTCTTGGACCGGCTGGGAGCGGTGGTGGCGGGGGCGACAGGGGCTGCCGTCGCCGACTTTTTGCCGTTGCCCTTCCCCTTACGGACCACTTCCGTCCACTCGTTGGACGGGGTGGTTGAAGGGAGAAGGGCGTCTTCCGCCTGGGAGGAGGAGGACGGCCCCGGGTCGCAGCGCCTCTTATCCGCTGCAAGCGGTGGTCGGAGGCGCTTCTCCGGCAAGAGCCGGTCCTCAATGCCTGCTAAACAGGCTCTTGTGAAGGCCCTCTCCTCAATTACAACCTTGCGGATGATATCCTCAAGGTTAGAGGAGGGGCCCTCCGCCGCAAGGCTCGTCTCGGCTTGTGGTGGTGGCCGGGCCGTGGCTTCAGCCAGCTTCTGATGAAGCTGGCTGACCTCCGACTGCAGGCGATCTATCTTCGCCTGCATTTGCCGCGTCTCGTCAGTGGTCTTCCGCCGGACCAGCTCCGCGACGACGCCACGCATGCTCGCAGCCCGGCTCTTGAGGGCCTTCTGGAAGGTCCCCTTTAGATTAGACGATTTGGAGGCAACCTCCACAATCTCCTCTTCGTCCTCCTCCGCCATTCTCTCCAGCTCGGCCAGAGAATGGTCTGCGTAGAGAACACGGGACGCACCGTACCCGGCCCTGGCGACTTGCGCCCGTTTCTCTTTCGCAGCGACCCGCTCTTCCAGCTCTTGCTGGAGCTGCACCCGCCGAGCCAGGTCCAACTGGCGTTGGGCGTCCGTGAGCCCAACGACATGGGTATCCGCGGCCGCCGTCGGCTTTTTTGCCTTCGGCAACCTCGTCGACCCAGAGGCCGAGGAGCCCTCGGACCCTCTTCCTCGGACCCGCTTCCGCGACCGAGAGTCGTCCGCATCCGACACAGTCATAAGCGAGTCGTTGTCGGACGACTCGCTTATGTTAGCCCCTCCAAATAAGCTAGCCGCAGACGGCGCGCGGCTAGTGTCTGACGCTAGAGTGTCGGAGAGGCCCTGAGAAGGGCCTTTGGGTTGGCCCTGAGAAGGGCCTTTTAGTTTTAAAAATCGCCCGCAGGCGTCTCTCTCCAGTTTTGGCATAGCCTCCGCAGTTTCGTAAATAACAAGGCAAGGTTAAAATGATCTACGAATTCACAGTGCACTTTGGCCAACCCAGTCTGCCACTCCGTTACGGTGGTCAAACTGGGTCGTTTCCAGGGGACGCGACGTGGACGCAAGCACTGTGGGGGGTCCCCCAACCTAACCTTTTTTTTTTTTTTTTTTTTTTTTTTTTTTTGCGCTGGGAAAAAATGCATTACGCATCCCCTCCCATCTGAGATCCATCTGGGGATGGGAGGGGTATGTGGGACTCCCCGGTCTGACCCGGTATACCCACTAAAATAACCCAGCGGCATTCCCGCTTCGTCTTAGTGGCGGGGGACTGGGAAACCGGCACAGCCTTCACGTCC
Organism: Lithophane leautieri; assembly: GCA_949152455.1. Classification (NCBI taxonomy): domain Eukaryota; kingdom Metazoa; phylum Arthropoda; class Insecta; order Lepidoptera; family Noctuidae; genus Lithophane; species Lithophane leautieri. The sequence continues at coordinate 22,502,998 of OX424458.1, read as the reverse complement.
AGTCCTCCGCCGACGATCGCCCTTCATGGCGGGCCCCTCACGCCCTCCCCGTGGGGAGGGGGATGGGCCCGGGAATGACCGACGAAGGTGGTGACGGGTGCAATGCGGGCGAAGGAACCCCCGTGCCTGTCACCCGCCCGTCGCCACTATAAGGAGGGAGAGGACGGCGCCCTCTCCGACCCCTTCTTCGTCTGCGGAGCGGCGCAGCGAGAGGGTCGTCCTCCCGCACGCGCTCCGCCTCCTCCTTTTGCGAGATTACGTCCTCGCAAAAGGAGGCAACCGCCGCCCAGGCCTCCTCGCTCCCCAGCATGGCGCTGACCACGCCGGGAAGCGAGAGGTCCTGTCCAATCACCGCCGTCAGACCGCGGCGCAGCCCGGACCAAGCTGGGCACACCTCGAGGGTGTGCTGCGCCGTATCCTCCGCCGCACCGCAGTCGTGGCAGGCCGGGGTCTCCTCCCTCCCTATCCGGCACAGATGCGATCCGAAGCAGCCATGGCCGGACAACACCTGCACCAGACGGAACGAGAGGAAACCGTGGGACCGCTCGAGCCAGCCGCGCAGGACCGGACCGAGCGCGTCCAGCGTTCGGCGGCCAAAGGCGGCGTTGGCGAGGTCCTCCGTCCAGTGGAGGACGACGGCATCCTTCATCTCCCGCCGCACGGCCTCTTGCTCCTCGGCGACGGGGCGCTCACCGAGCGCCTTCCGGCGCGCCTTCCACTCGTACACCCTGGCGAGCACCCAAGCCTCCAACTCCCAAGGAGGGGTGCCGGCCAGGGCGCACGCCGCCGAGAAGCCCACCGAGCGGTAGGCCCTCGCCACCCGCAGTGCAATGGCCCTTTGGGGCTTGCGGATGGCGGTCGCATTCTCCCTCCTGTGGAGGGAGTCCGCCCAGATGGGGGCCCCGTATAGGGCCATGCTCCGCAGGATGCCGGCATACAGGCGCCGGCATTTCGCCTTGGGCCCACCCAGGTTCGGGAGGAGCCATGAGAGGGCGTCAGCGGCTTTCAACAGGCGCGTCGACAGCCCGCTGAAATGCGGACCGAAGCGCCACCTATCGTCCAGCACCAGGCCCAGATACTTCATCTGGGGCTGGACCCTTATCCTGACGCCCTCTACGACGATGTGGGCGTCGGGAGGGCAGCGCTGCCGAGGCCCGCGAAAGAACACGGCCTCGGTCTTGTGCAGCGCCACCCTCAATCCCAGGCGGCGGATCCTCTCTGCAACCAAGGATCCGCCAGCCGAGGCCAGACAGGCCGCGTCCACAAAGTTCCTCCCCCGGGCAGTAAGGAGTGTGTCATCCGCGTAGCAGATGACACTCGTGCCCTGGAGGAGGGCTCCCCGCAGGAGCCAGTCGAACCCGATGTTCCACAGGGGCGGCCCCAGCACTGACCCCTGCGGAACACCGGACTCTGCGCCGTACCGCCTCACCGTGGCCGTCTTGTCCACGAGGAGGACCTCTCGGTCCTCCAAGTAGCTGGCCAGGAGGTTCTGCAGGTATTGGGGCACTCCGTGATACCGAAGCGCCTCCAATATCGTCGAGTGGGGCACGGAGTTGAAGGCATTCGAAATGTCGAATGACACCGCCAGCACTCCGTCCCCCGCCTCCACCGCCTCCTTCACCTGGCCCTTGAGTAGGGCCAGCGCATCGATAGTCGAACGCTCTCGACGGAAACCGAATTGGGCGTCCGACAGGTCCGGCCCTACCCCACGCAAATGGCTATTAAGCCGGGAGGACACAATCCCCTCGAACAATTTACCGACCTCATCGAGCAGGACGATGGGCCGGTATGCCGAGGGCGAGTCCACCGGGCGTCCCTCCTTTCGGAGGAGGCATAGCTGCCCCTCCTTCCACAGTCTCGGGAACCTCCCAGCCGTAAAGCACGCGCTGAAGAGGTCCCGAAACCTGGTCTCCATTTCGGAGGCGGCGATCGCCGCCACCCGTGCGGGGACACCGTCCGGTCCGGGGGCCGTCTTCTTCGCGCGGAGGCTGAGAATCCCCGCGTAGAACTCCGCCGTCGTCGCCGGGGGGACTTCCTCCTCCAGCGGAGCCGCCGCCTGCGGGGGATCCATCGTTGGTGGGGTGAAGACGGTCCTGCGCGGAAACAGGGATCGGACCACCCCATCCAGCAACGCCGGCTCGAGGGTCTCCGTCAGTGGGGGACCATACGGGCGCAGCTGGTTCCGCGCCGCTTTGTACGGTCTCCCTTAAGGGTCCCTATCGAGGCCCTCCAGCATCTCGGCCCTCGCCGAGTCCTCTGCAGCGAACATTGCAGACTTGAGGACCGTCGTCGCCTCTCGGTAAGAGGCGTATAGGCGGTCCTCCTCTGCCCGGACTCGGTTTTGGGCACTGCGCCGTCGGCTTCGCGCGTAGGCCCTTCTGGCCGCCACGCAGGCGGCCCGGAGCCCCGCCAGCTCCTCCGTCCACCAATAGACGGCACGACGGGGAGGCGGACGACGAGACCGAGGCATGCTGGAGTTGCACACCTCGGTCAGGGACCTCCTGAGCCGGACCGCTGCGGCGTCCACGTCCAGGACCTCAACAGGAGGTGACAGCCAGTCCTGGAGAAAGGCCGCCTCCTTGGCTGCCTCCCGGTCCAGGCGGGTGAGTGCCCACCGCGGGAAGGGAGATTGCCCAGCACGGGCCATCCCACCCCCCTGGGTGGAGATGTCGAACCGCACATATCGGTGGTCCGACAAGGTCTCCACCATCTCAACTCGCCAGTTGACGACGCGGGCGGCTAGTGCAGGGGTGGCAAACGAGACGTCCACCACCGACCCGCCCTGTTGCCGCACACACGTGTGGACCACCCCCCTGTTGAGGAGGGACACACCGCATGAGGCCGCCCAAAACTCGACGGCGCGTCCCCGGACGTTACAACCGGCGGCTGGGTTGCCCCAGGCCACCGACTTGGCGTTCAGGTCACCCAACACCACGACCTGGCGTTGCGCGTAAATACAGATAAAACCAAGTACCTATTATTTACAATGAGAAATACTAATCCAACGCTTACTAATCCTAACATTCAAGCGCATAACAATTGTGATTTTCATTATGCTGACATTGCGTGTACTTGTCCCATTTTAGCTAAAACCGACCATATCAAATATCTAGGCGTCACGATTGACACAAACCTGAATTTCCGCAAACACATCGCTTTATTATGCAACAGAGTGCGTAAACTAATGTACATTTTCAAAAATTTACGTAACATTGCTGACTTTCAATTAATTAGACAGGTTTATTTGGCTCTGTGTCAATCTATTATTACCTACTGCATAACGTACTGGGGTGGTGCCGCAAAATCAATTTTACTGCACCTAGAACGCGCCCAAAGAGCAGTTTTAAAGGTTGCTACTTTTCGTCCATTTAGATTTCCAACACACCAGCTTTATATGGCATGTAAGGTGCTAACAGTACGTCAGTTATTTGTTTTGAATGTAGTTCTATTCCAACACACTGAACTTTATTTTAACCCAGTACCTTCAGACAAGAGAAGAAAAGATTTGGTTTGTGCTAACACTCAGACTAAACATGCTTTTGCTCGTCGATTTTATTTATTTTTGGGACCCTACTTGTATAACCAATTTAACAGAGTGCTAAAGATTTATAGTTTAAGTAAGATACTTATATTATTTTTAAATAAATTAACGAATAGTATTAAAGTAGATAAAGTGGAGACTATTATTAATTAGGTAAAGGAAGAGACTTATATTAGAGTAGGTGAATGGAATTTTTATTTTAATATTTCTAGTAGTTTTTCCGTGTCTACATAATTGAGTTTTGCCAAATATTCCTGTACTAGTAAGTTACACCTATTATAGCTTAATCTAGTTCTAAAATAATGTACCGAAACAGTTACTATTTCAGTCATTGAAAATATGATGTCTTATTTTTATTTAGCTTCTTATAAAATTATTGTCTTCTTTTAAAATGTTTGATGTAAATTGATGGCCTGAAACACAGGTTCTCACAAACCTAGATCAGGCAGGTCTATATTACAGCTAGAATTAAAGTTACCTCGTTTGTAATTAATGTTAATCATAATTTTACCTTATTTTTTTACTTGAATACATTTTATTTATTTATTATTTTATTATTATTTACATAATTTTATCAGTTTATAATAAAAACATGAATTTCATTATAATAATTTTTCTCGTTTGCAAGAGTGATTGGCAATTTGTGTTTATGTAGGTATAGATCATATTAGCACCCATAACTAGATTATTGGAGTGCCTAATATTTAGGTATGATAAAAGGTTTGTATCTTGTACTGTGGTTTGTCTACAAATCTAGGTGATGGGATATTACTTACTTTGTGCTTTTTAGGGTTCCGTACCCAAAGGGTAAACGGGACCCTGTTACTAAGACTCCGCTGTCCGTTCTTCTGTTAGTCTGTCTGTCACCAGGTTGTATCTCATGAACCATAATCATTTGACAGTTGAAATTTTCACAGATGATGTATTTCTGTTTGCCGTTTTTATAGATAATGGTACGGAACCCTTCGTGCGCGAGTCCGACTCGCATTTGGCCGGTTTTTATAAATAATTGTACGACAGAACCCTTCGTGTGCGAGTCCGACTCGCACTTGGCCGGATTATTACACAATATGTATTTAGGTAAACGAACAATACACCAATCACTAAATAAAATGATTGGTGACTGAGATTGAGCAACTTATAAAATTTGGCTAAGCAAGTATGTTTAGCACAAATTTTACGAAGTTGTTCAATCTCACCTTTTGAGTAAAATGCATTTGTTGTGTTAATTACTTATACAAAAACGGTTGTATGTAGACATTGAAATAAATAGGTGCTAATTATTGTGTCTGAACTCAAATACGAATAGGCCTATGGAAAGGGCCGTCAATGAGGAAAATTATTTAAAAAAAATTGAGTGCCTACCGCGCATGCGCCAAGTGTACACTTCACGCGATTCACGTAGTCATAGCAACCACCTCACTTCGGCGCGAGGCTGTGCGCGCGTTGCAAATGTCAGTGGAAAATTATTTTTTATAATTGAGTGCTTAGCGCGCAGGCGCTGCGTGGAGTGAGCACTTCATCCGCATCTCCCTTCACCCGATTCTGATAACTTTACTTCACTTCGGCGCGAGGAGGACTGAGCCTGTGCGCGCGATGAAAAAATTTCAGTTGAACTTAGTACCTAATGTACGATGATGATTAGTTTAATTCTCTTTGACTACAATGCATTCAAATGCGCCTTTTCACTCACACTCGTCGGCTTTAATTCTTCAAGGACTTTCTAATTAAACTACAATAGTTTTTGGTCCGCGCGCGGCCCGGCCGCGGTCGTCCTTACCTTTCTTTGTCTAGCAGTTTTCGCCTTCAAATTGCTATAGAAACGTTTACATTTGTTGATATATTGGTAAGTACTTCTACGCAGATTTGTATGAAATGAAAAGCCGGGCTTTTGGGAGTACAGAGTACTTTTTATTTTGAGAGGCATTAAGTTGCACTAGCCGCAGTACGCAGTAGCCGAGATGTTGACCCGCGTAAAGTGAGTTGCAACTGCAAGTCCGCGACGCGACGGCCGACGCGACTCAATTATTTTGTTAAAGTAATGAAATTAAATTTTTAGGTCAGTATTTTATTTTCCAAGTGTTGAAGTAGTGAATTAGTTTTATTATTTTAAATGATGTGATAGTTATTGCGGCTATATCATTCCCTAGGCTTAGTAAGTGATTATAGTGTTATTTTTACCATCAAAATGTGAATTTGGAAACTGTGTTCGAAAAGGTATGTAAATACATTGAGTTTTCTAACAGTAAATAACTCTTTGCATCACCGTAATCAACCCCAAATTACTGTTACTCGGATATAAAAACAAGTATTTTTATCAGTCGAAGAATATATTATTGAAATTGGCATTCGATTGTTAATAAGTTGATGAGTATGACAAACTTAGGTAGCTGGTGCCATGAAAGACATCAAAAGTAGGTATAGTTTTGTTTGTATGGCAATTGTAGTTTCGTTAAACCACTGAAAAACAAACCATATTATTATTACTACATCTCATCAAGATCACAAAACACAATCATTTTCGTATCAAAGATATTCTTCATACGTAGGTGTTTTTAAATAAAGATTAGAGTTGGCTATTGTCATTATGATTAATTATAAAGTGTTATATATCTAATGTAATATCTCATTCAACATTTTCAATCGACATTTCATAAAACTAAGACAATTCTTATAAAACTAAGTATGCGTACGGTAATAGAACAACAAATCGATAATTTGGGGGCCACCTAGCGGCTTTCGATTGAATAATTTTGCATGTGACAGCGAATATGAATTTATTATGGTGAAAAGGTCCTGCTAAGCGGTGTGGTTACGCGCGTTCACTAATATCGATGGCGCTTACGACAATTACGTATTGATGCTTGAAATAAGTAGAACTTTTCGCATTATATAGGTTTTCTAACCAAAATTATAATAATGGTGTTACCATGAACAACAAAGAAAATCCTTAAATCGCTCACTTGGCAGTTTTTTTAAATCGTAAAAAATCTGTGGGCTTGCCCTAATTTTGACCCCTAGGCACGCCACGGCACATAGTTTGTGTGGGGTTAAATTGTAGGTATGGCCCGTCAGCCAGGCACACTTATAGCACTCGATTACTGAATGCTTGGCCGCACTGAGTCACTGGTAGCGTGGTGCGGGAAGCGGCGCTGGTGCGGGGAATCTTGACTTGCAGTTCATGGTGGGTCATGGAATTGCGTTTAAGTATATAAAGAGTTTAACAATGGGTTCATAATAACAAACTTATGTTGATGCGCATTTTCTTTAGAAGTCACTTAGTTTTATTTAATTATTGTAAGTAGGTACGTGCGTAACGCGCTCGCGCCTCAGGCCTAAGGACTAGTCTAGGATAAAAATGAGTAAGTAAAACAAAATTGAGTTTCTGACTGAATACCTGATTAGAATAAAAATATTATTAAAATCTCGATTATGATTGTAAATGTAATGCGCGGGCATCCCTAGCTTCAGTGACACTGACAGCTCACTCCACGCACACTTCACCTAAGTTTTCATGGCGTGATGTTACAGAATCGACCGGCAGTTCTATTTCTTTGTTTTTGACGTTTAAAAGTGTCTTCTATGTGACTAACTGAAATAAATTATTTTGACTTTGACGAAAACAAGACCACACATGATATTTTGTCTATAGAAAAAAATCTAAAGTTATTTTTAACCGAAATATAAACCACTGAAGTATTTTTTTCGAATACCAGTGAAACTTTGCATAATAACTGAACTTTTTTTTAAATTACCATTAGTTTCACCGAGAAAAGTAATTACCTACATAAACTATTCGAGGCTTGGAGCCGCCAGCACTTCACTCCGTCTCACAACTCAGTCCGCGAGTAGTATGATGCGAGCGTGATAAAAAGTGAATTTGAGTAGAGGTACTATAGGCTCTTAATTGAATGTTTTGCCGGTGAAAACACACAGTAAGATGATTATATTTAACGAGTAAGTAAACGAATAAAAATAATAATGGTTAATTTTAGTCGTTTTATTGCTTTATTCATACATATGAAAAGATAAACGCGTACATGTTAATCCAATATACATCAAGATCTTAAAAAAACTTTAACTTAGTGGTCTTCGAACATTTCTAGTAGACTGGTATAAACGCCGGACGCACAACAGACGATGCCGAAGAGAATGATGAAGATATCTAATAGCAACTTATATTGGCATTTTCCGTATTTATTTGGGTAATAGACACATATGTCCATTACAGCAGGAAACAAGATGGCCACCATCGTGAGACATAGCGCGCCCAGCAGCCCCATGAATGCGTCCAGGTTCGGCGCCCCCACCGCCATGAAAACTGCAACACGTTACACGCGACACTGTGAGTGGGTGACTGACTGACAACCCTGAGGGGCGAGTTCTAAGTACAAGTGCTCCTGCTGCCGGCTCTGCGACAGCTTATCGGCTGTTCTGATGCTTAGTTGATTCCCTATGAAAAATTAATAATCAATCGCTTATATCCCATTATCCTTACTCTCTCTTAGGCTTTCTCGCACTAGTCGAAACCGACCAAATACATTTTCATTTTTAGGATTCCGTAGCCAAATAGCAAAATCGGTACCCTCATAATTTCGTCATGTCCGTCTGTCCGGATACTGCCATTTTACTCGGAGACTATTAGCACGATATCCATTAATGAATTTCAGACTAAATTTTATCTCAAGACACAAACTATGACTATTTCCATCGCTTACATCTTTTTAGGGTTCCGTAGTCAACAAGGAACCCTTATAGTTTCGCCATGTACGTCTGTCTGTCCGTCTGTCCGCGGCTTAGCTCAAAGGCCGTTGGTACTAGAAAGCTGTAATTTGGTATGGATATACATATAAAGCACGCCGACAAAGTGGAAAAAAATTTTTAGGGTACCTCCCCTTCTTTTAAATTGGGGATTGTTTTTTTTTTTCTCGTCAATCCCATGGTGTGGGATATCGTTAGAAAGGTCGTTTAAAAATAATGAGAGTTTGTGAAAACCATTGTTGGATTCATTCCCGGAATATTAAGCTTTAAAGTGCAAATTTTTGTTAGAGTCAAATGTCCACCCCCCCTGCCAACTAAATGGTTGGGTTTGGAAATGTGAAAAAATTCACGGCAGTAGTATATATAACGAAATTAAAAGGAAAACTATCACCGCTACGAAGGCTCCACCAGTTACCGAGTAATAATCGACCAACTTTGATTTGCAGTTGGAAAAATATGTTCTCCCATATATTTTGTATGGGAGAACAAGTTTTTCAACTACAATGTTAAGTTTGTTGGATAAATTCATCCCAACTACGGAACCCTTCATTGTGCGTGGTTCGACATGCACTTGGTCGGTTTTTTAAGGAAGTACTTACACAAAAAAAATTGTATCACAAATAAAATAAAAAAAAACATCCCCTATTGATGATGATGATTTTACAAAAACGCTGTAAGTCATAATTCTTTATTTCTTATCAAAACCATAAATTTGAATTTTCGTGCCTAACTTAAGAAATGCTGGGTTTCCTACACAAGCTTTCATCCGCTATAGGTCTGTCCGTCTGTCACAGCCACTTAGCTCCGAATCTATTGGATCAATTTAGTTAAAAGACATTGACCGATTTGGACCATGCTGCCCCGACATGGGAGTACCTACTTCCTCAAAATCAAAATATGTTATTTCACATAAACCTAAATACATGGGCACTTATGAAACGTCAGAAGCTAGGTGCACGGTTCCATTTGGTCGTTTCCTATGGAGAAGAGCCGGCAGGAAACTCCATGGAACCGAAGTACGGTTCCTTCCTAAGGAACTCTTCATCGATACAAGATAGCACCATCGTGTTTGGACTAGTTGATGTTGTCATGACAAGTAGTACAGCCCAAGGTTGTATTCAGGGTCTTCTGATGATGGAACCGGAAGGTGGCCATAAAAACTTCCCAACTAAACAAAATAGCACCATTGTATTTGGACTCGTTGACTTGTGTCTTAACAAGTAGTATAGCCCAAGGTTGTATCCAGGGTCTGATGATGGAGCCACTTGATACCACAGTTATGAGTTTTGTAATGCAACTATGAGCCACTTTTCTTTTATACAGTCATCAAAATCTCTGCAGCTTTATCGAATGCTGTTCACATTGATAATATAATATACTTAGTTATGACAGTGATCATATACGCAGCAGTGGATCGTTTCTTATACAAAAATATGACGGAACGTTGGCTTTGTCTTGACAAGTAGTATAGCCCAAAGTTGTATTCAGGGTCTGATGATGGAGCCGGAAGGTAGCCATAGGAACTCCTCATCCATACAAGTTAGTAAAGTCATGAGTTTTGTAATGGGTAGTAAAAAAGCTTCGAAAAATAAAATATTGAGCATACTCAAAATATGAGATTTACTGCTTTAAATACTAATTTTTCGACAACTTTTATGCGAATACAATACAAATAAAAAAACGACCGAATAAAATACTGAAAATTCCGAAAAATCAAAACAGCATTTGTTGACGTAATATTTTTCCACCAACTTAAATTGCGTTTTAACGAAAACTGTAGTTAGTAATTTTCAGTCCAAAACCCGGATTATAAAATGGTGAAAAAAATTCTTTGAGCAACTTGGAAGTAGCGCTCGTTCGGCTTTCGCGCGGTTGGTCAGTTCTAACCTAACCTATTTCACCCAGTTTTTCACTTCTGCACCCGACTACTAGTAGGTAGTTATTTTCATTAAAATTGAGGTTTAAAAAAAATATTCTTAATCCAATAGTAGAAATTACAATATCTTTGCACTTAGGAGACGGATTTTGAAGCGGTTTTCGGCGTAGTTAATCTTAATTGATCTCTGCCCCACCTTTCCACATAAAATATCCCACCTTTTTGCTTTTAAAATAATTAAAACTATTTTTCGTAAATTTCGCTTCATTAAAACTCAATAATATCGATTAACTAAAAATTCTTCAGTTTAAATTCGGGGTTTTTGCTATTCAAAAATACTTACCTGCCACACCTTCAGGCTGGACCGCGTTTCGCGATCTATGTCGTTGGTTGGTAGAACTAAATACTATAGAAACCTACTTTTCTGCTAATTACGTTTTTTCACCATAAATTCAAAATTTTGTACTTCTCTTACCTCTAAATACTCCGACGTTCGTTAGCCCGCGCGCAGACGCGTGTTTTGACACCTCACACGCGTAACTAGCTCGAAAAAACGAAAAATTTTGCTCTCCCACCCACGCTATAGCGGCGGGGTAGGTTAAAGAGGCGAATTTTTTTTTTTTTTTTATGTCTTTTTTCTGTACCTTGTTGCTCTAGAAGCTGTTATTAGTCATACACCATGAAAACACTCGTCCCTTAACCATCAGATACCTGGTTCCACGTACAATTTAATGCAAAATGGCATTCATTCGTACTCCCCCCCGTTCTCTAAATCCTCCTCCCCCGATCAAAGTTCCTCCCCTCTCCGTGGACTCTTCAGAGATTATCAGCATGGAATCATGCATCGCCGTCATATCCAGACATGCCGAATGCATTAAAACCACCGTTTACGAGAATAAAAGCGTCACGACAGGCAATAAAAAGATAATTGCTCTGGCTTCGGACGAAATACTCATAGCAATTGCAAAGCTCCCTAACTTCGTCGACTCTCCTCGGGAAGAACTCGGCCAGGATGCCCAACCACCATCATACTTCGGTGACCTTAAAAATGAGATCATCACGAGCGTCAAGACAGAGGTTCAAGCCATGAAAAACCTCGTCAGAACCAATGATGGCGACGGCACACTCAGAAAGGAGATTGCGACTTGCGTGCGAGAGGAGTTGAGCAAGCACCTCGCCACTATCTCGAGTCCACCAGCACCTTCAACTACAATGACTTACGCGCAGGCTGCCAGTGCTCCTGCTTCTCGGCACTCAATAAAAGAGATTCCACAAAACAGACCCGCCCTCATCGTCTCGGCTAAATGCGACACACAAACGCGCCAGGAAGTCGTGCAGTCTTTTAGGAATAGTATCAATTTCCGCACCACAACCTATGCGCCTACAAAAATCCAGTCCGTGTCCAACAACAAACTTAGGGTCGAGTTTGAAACGGAGAAACAGCGCGACGAGACCCTCAAGAAATTGGAAACTTCCTCCCAACTTACCGCGGAACTGGCACGAAAACTGAAACCCATGCTCATTCTCAAGGGAATCTCAATAGACACGCCTTCAGAGGAGCTAGTCGACATCATTCGCGGACAGAACGAAGAGCTATTGCCTCTCTTCGAGAATGATGACGACCTGCGACTCGCCTTCAAACGGAACAATAGGAACCCAAATCTATACAATGCCATCTTAATCGCTCATCCCATCCTGTGGCGTAAAATAATTGACATGGGAAGAGTTTGCGTCGACCACCAACGCGTCCATTCCGAAGACTTCTCAACATTCATCCAGTGCAAAAAGTGCCTGCAGTTCGGGCACATTAAGACAAAATGCACCGCAAAACAATCTCCTTGCGCCTACTGCTCTGAAGAAGGCCACACTATCGAAAGCTGCTCACTTCGAGAGAAGAAAGGCACGCCCAAATGCTTCAACTGTCACCAACACAACACAAAGTTCAGCACCAGCTACGACATCGGACACAAGGCCACCGCTAATAATTGCCCTAGAGTGAAATCACTTAAACTTAAAATTACCAGCCGCACTGATTAAGGATAAGTCACTCATTAAAATAGTACAGTGTAACATCGATCGCTCAAAAAATAGTTTCCACGAATTTTTAACGTAATTTTATAATGGCCAATACGACATTGCCTTGTTGTCTGAACCCTATATAGGATCCGGCAAGGAGGTCAAGCCCATATCGGGCATCGACATCTTTCAATTTTCAAACGGATGCAATGTTAATGCATGCATCCTAGTCAAACCTGGGTGCGGTGTGGTTTTGGGGGAGTCCGGAATGTCTTCAGCTAACTTAAGCGTGATTCAGCTGCAAACCGACCACCAGAAATGGTACCTGGCTTCAGCTTATGTAGAGCCAAGAGACTACACCTCCTGCACGCTTGAAGCAATAGACTGCTTCCTCAAGGCCACATCGCAATACAGGTGCATACTGGGGGGAGACTTCAATGGTTGGCACCCTGCCTGGGGAAGCGATAAATCAAACCCTAGAGGAATCAGCCTTCTGGAGCTCGTCTACGCCTATGACATGTATATCTGTAATACCGAAACCACCCCGACATTCGAGACGGTAACGCATGGGCGCGACCGATCGTCTATCATCGACGTGACGATGGCGTCTGCCTCTATGTACGACTTTGTACGTGACTGGAGAGTAAACCAGGACTGTTGCGCGTCATCGCAGCACAACGCTATCGATTTCTGTATTGCTACCCGCAGACCCAGAACAATAGTAAACAATAACAACTCGACCTTCTTATTTAACACCAAAAGAGCAGACTGGGTTGCCTTCACGGATGCTGTGCTACACAAAATGACGCTCTCGGAATTGCTCGATAGCGATGTGCCCAACCTCGATGTCGATCATCTGGAATGCTTCGTCCACCAAATCACAGATTTAATACAATGACAGTTGCATGGAAACCATGCCCACCAAAGGGCAGCACCGCAAATACAAACCTCCATGGTGGACAGAGAATCTTGAAACCCAAAAAACCGAAATAATCAATCTCCACAGACGCATATACACAGCGAAACGACAAGGCCTACCACTGGAAGCCCTTCTGGAAGAGAGCCAGAACAAGAAACGTGTCTACTCAGAAGAACTGAAGAAAGAATCTACCACAAACTTCCGCAAGTTCTGCGAATTTCAAACGAAAGAAAACGTTTGGTCGCCGACTAACCGACTGCGCCCAGAAGACCACCTATCACCCTCAAAGTAGGAAACAGATTTACCACCGATGGAGAGGAGACGGCCAATGCCCTCCTAAACCACTTTTACCCTGACGACACCTGCGACCAGATGCCAATACAAGCAGAACTCCGACGTCAATACTACAGCCCTACTACCAACACGGAAAATGACCATCCATTCACAGAAGCAGAGGTTCTGGAACAACTCAAACAAATAAGCCCTAGCAAAGCCCCTGGCCTCGACAATCTTACATCAGATATTTGCCTCCAATTTGCAGCACATTTCCCCAGCTTAATAACCGAAATCATGAACAGATGCCTTGCTCTACAGTATTTCCCCCGAATAAGGAAGGAGGCCTATGTCAAGATCATTCCTAAACCGGGAAAAGATGATCCAAGTGATCTCAAATCGTTCCGCCCAATAGGTCTAATTCCAGTGTTCGGGAAACTCCTGGAAAAACTATTCATAAAAAGGGTGGCCCACCACGCTTAGGTGGGAAACAAACTAAACCCTCAACAATTCGGCTTCCGTCAACGAAAGAACACCATCCAAGCCATCCATACAGCTCTCAACCACATACACCACGCCAAAGAAAACCACAAACTTTCTATAGCAATATCACTAGACATAAGAGCGGCGTTTGACAACGCTTGGTGGCCTGCCCTCTTCCATCGCTTTAAACACATCGGAACGCCGGAAAACATCTATGGGCTTATTAAAAACTACGTGCAAGACAGAACTGCCACGCTGGATCACGCAGGAGTCCGAGTCCATAAAACCCTAACAAAGGGCTGCATTCAAGGATCCGCATGTGGTCCGGTTCTATGGAACCTGATCCTGGACGAGCTCCTAGACTTGCAACTGCCACCGGGCTGCTATCTACAAGCCTTCGCGGATGACGTCCTGCTGGTAGTTACGGCGGAAAGCCGGAAACAGTAGAGCAGCTAGCCTACAACATTCTCGCCAACATCAGCGAATGGGGCAAACGCGTGAAACTGACCTTCGGCCCGGCAAAAACACAAGTCATCGCCTTCACGCCCAAAGCGAAAACCGCACGGCTCCAAATGGACGGCATCAATTTAGCATTTGTTCCCGAAATAAAGCTGCTTGGCGTCATCTTAGACGAAAAACTACGATATAACAGCCACGTAAAATATGTGTTGGGCAAAGCCACACGCATATTTAATAAACTACGAATGTACACTAGATGTAAATGAGGCGCACACCCGGAGATTGCCCGCACAATTTATTTGCATGTAACAGAACCCATTATCACTTACGCTGTTGGAATATGGGGGCACATAGTAAACAGGAAGAGTATTAAAAAACTAGTGGCCAGCATTCAGCGGGGATTCGCACTGAAGGCCATCCGTGCCTTCCGGACCGTCTCTACTACTGCCGCTCTAGCACTCACAGAGCTTATGCCCCTAGATCTCAGGATCCAAGAAATTCTACATGTCGAGACGATCCGCCTCACAGGCACTAGTTACGAGTATCTTTTGCCAGCGGACATAGCTCCTGAACGCTCAACACCCGTACGTGAGCTGCTACATCCAGCATTAAGAATACTTAAGTCAGTTTCCAGCATTCGGACACATAGACGCGCTGAAGACGAGGCGACCCAATTGACACCCCTAACGCAACACAACATCTTCACTGACTGCAGCAAACAGGACGACGGTGCTGCCGGACCGGCCTTCGTTTGCTACGATCCGGGAGGAACAGCCATTACGAAAAAAATTAACTACACAGCACCTGCACAGTCTTTCAGGCTGAACTGTTGGCCATCCTGGAAGCTTGCAAATGGGCATACACAAAGGGTCAAACAAACACCACCATCTTCCCGACTCCCAGTCGGCTATACAGGCGATCGCAGATCGGAGCAAAACACACCCACTGGTCACTAAAATTCATAAAATCATACACAATCACACACACACACGCACGGACACCCCACCACACATTGAAATCACAGGAAAGGGCACAGTGGAGTTGCAGGCAACGAAGCTGCGGATGTTGCTGCGAAAATGGCCTCTCGGCTACACAAAACGCCGGACTACACCGCATACCCGATGTCATATGTCAAACACGCACTACGACAAAGTGAGCAGGGACAACACACCAAAACCATATTTCCAACACTACTACAAATACACAAATTCCGGAAAAAGTTAGAACAAAACTTTTACATCACTCAAATTTTGACAGGACATGGCTTTCACAAACAATACCTCCATAGTTTTAAAATAACTGCAGACGACAACTGTCCCTGCCACGACAACACCGTACAAAGCATCGACCACCTCCTCAGGGATTGCCCCAGATTCGCCATGGATCGCATGCAACATGAGGCAATCTCTGAGAGATTTGGTATCATGGCATATGACGTCGAGATGCTAACGCGAAAAGAAGAAGTATTAGATGCGTATATCACATACGCCACTAAAGTTTTAAGCAAACTAAAGAGCTTCAACGGCACATCAAAATGCCATCTTATATATTATATTTATTATTCGAAACAATAGTTAATATTTATAACTCATAATTTATATATGTAAGAACCCCCACAGAGAATAACAAAAATATGAAACAACAGTATCCGTATCAAATCGCGGACACTGTCGAACAAAAGAATAGTCCCAATAATAATAAAATAAATCACAACCAAAACAAGCGAATCAATAAAAAAAAAATAAAAAAAAATTGTAGATTTTAAAAAGCTTAAGAAAATGATTATTTTAGCATATAACATAATATTATACTTTCAGAAACTTTGTATTTTTTTCAGAAGTTTGTTATTGTTTTCGGTAATTCATTTTAACACAGCCTAGATAGTATTAGAGTCAACCACAGATCGCTGGAAGTTAATTTGTTTTTCGGAAGCTTTATTATTTCCCTTTTACAAAAGGGAAATAAAAAAGCTTCCGAAAAACAAATCGACACGATAACGATTTTGATGTCTGTATAAAAGTGGCTCATAGCTACATCTGCAGCTTTAACGAAATCTGTTCACATTGATATAATTATACAGTTTCCATACTTAGGCCCTTGCGCTGAAAGGCATTTCAGAAAAACCTATATGCACTTGTTAATCCATAAGGCTTGCTTTTCACAATTAATCCCAATAGAATAGCTTCATTTTGAGAATGAAGCATTTGATTGGGTGGATTTTACTTCGGTCACCGCTCTGCTTCCTTTCACAGCTAATAATCTTGGTGAGAGGAAGCATCAAGCTACACTTACATGGTAAGGTCGCGATTACAAATCTCAAAGTATAGTCCGCAAGCCTGCTGTCATTATACCGTTTTTTGATTAAACGCCATGCTATTTGCCAAGCCACAAAGTTTTGAAGCGGGTACGATAGGAACAGCGCCAGCGCCAATGTTAATTTAACCGTCTGCGCCCTTCTGTAACAAAATCATTCCAAATGTTACATTCAATATTAATCTAATAAACTTCATCGTCTTATCGTCGATATTATTATGAAAGTACAAAATAAAAGTTATAAAACTAAAACCCAACTACTCTTACGAGACACAGATTACGTGTGACACCGAATTTTTAATTCGTCTGTCGGTGATGTCTTGTTTATCAAGACACGCCGCAGCGTGTCAAGCCAAGTTCAAGAAAAGAACTGGCGACGCAGCAGCCGTGTGTTTTATTTTACACAAACCATTTGGAGCTACTTTTCACTCCTCAATAACTATTTAACATACACACATGAAAGGACATGACCAGTGGGACTATGGGCGCCTGCTTAGGTGTCAAAATAAATGTGCAGCAAATATTGTTTTATTTTTGCAATTGTTGTATTCTACAGTTTCCAGATAAAAAAGTTTCACGAGTCTAAAAGATCAGGAAAGTGAGAAAAATTAAGATAAGTGTTCACTAAGTAACTCTGTTTTTCGATATGAGATGGCGCTAGGCGTTGTGGTTATCGAGGTTAAGACAACTTTTTGACATTGATTGTCCGTGAGATGAGATTGCGACTTGAATTTGTACGTTTTTAGTTACGGGCATTAGGCAATCACCGCCGCCTATAGACATTCACAACATCAGGGTTTTTGCTGATGCGTTGCCACCCTTTTCCCAAATAAACGCTGCTTTATTAAGTTTTGCTGGCTCACATGCAATCGAACCGCTGTGTCAGACTTTATACCTGCTGTCTTGTTGTTAAATAGTATTATTCCAATATAGTTTAAGTTTACATAGGTACCTGATTATTCAACCACCGGGCAAGTCTCGCTTGCTGGGTTAAGGTTAGCATTGATATAATATGCCTTTGAACCCGCCTTACAAAATATGCCACAGTTTATGCACGTCATCATAATATCCATTTAATCAAATAGTAGAGCAAAACAGATGAATCCTTTTTATAATATAGCAATGGTAATCGGACTTTGAAGATATCAGTTCGTAAAGAATAGCAATGTTCGTTAGAAATAGAACACAATAATCGCACAGTACATACACAACGAACATGTAAACACAACGTGACGCCAAGATCGGATGTGCAAGTAGGGATGGTGAATGGCGATCTGAGATAGATAAATGATACTCGATTTTTTCTCGAACCTATAACATTAAAATCGAAATCATTTGACTGCCTCGTTGTTCTAGGGTCACAAGCGCTGTAGCGCTGTACCCGGGAATCGCACCCAGGACCTGGGTGCGATTCCCGGGTCAGGCAAAGTGTTATTGGGTTTGTCCATCTGGAATATCTCAGTAGCAAGTGGAGTCCGGATCTGTGCCCGGTTGATGGCAATATGCTCGCCCCCTATTGCACGGTACTTAAAAATAACTAGCGTAATGAGGGTGTATACGTATGGGTACACCTCTCCCTTCGGGGATTAGAAGCGTGATGTTATGTTATTAATCAAACACAGTTAAAATGGGTATAATAAAAATTAATTAAAAAAATATTTTTTTGTGAATCGATTTTTCATGCTTTGACTCGAATCAATTAATTGGGGATTTTATGAAAAAGATTGCTACCATAATATATTGTGTCTTTGGTCCCGCCACTAATGTCAGATGCATTGTCAAAGAAATAACAGTCCTTTATACACAGTGATTATTATGATGTTTGATCGTCACAAATGTCAATAAAAACCTAACTTGTAGGCGTGTAAATAAATCAAATTAATTATAAACAAAACATTCATTATATATTCCATGTCATTTATTATCTTGATTGAAAATAACTCGTTCTAAGTTTATTTTTCCTATACTACGTGTAGCTTATCTAGACACGCGGCCGCGTGTCAAGCCAAGTTCAAGAAAAGAACTGGCGACGCAGCAGCCGTGAGTTATATTACACGAACCATTTGGAACTACTTTTCACACCTCAATAACTCAAAATCTATTTAACGTAGACACATGAAATTTGGTACATTTATTAATACCACTTAGATTAAGTATAACCCTAAATTTCATAAATACAGCTCAAACGGTTGTTGAGATATTAACGTCTAAAAATCGGCATTTTTATCACTGACTGACTTACCTAATTATCAAACTATATATTGGTGGTTATATTATATACAAAATAATTTAATTTAAGGAATTAATACTAAGCATTTGTAAAATAAAGTAAAATAAAAAAAATAAAAAATATCATTAAATACTCGTATTACAAAAAAAATACCCAAACACACTCAAATACAAAGGATGGTGGGCAAGAATATATGGGAGCTGGTCCCACGACGGCCACAGATAAAACCACTGTAGTTTTGAAGACATTACTTCTCCCTTTACTCAGGCCAAGGCGCATCAAAATCTGTCCCAGGGTTATTCAGTTCTAACTAGGTTAGGTTAAGCTAAGTGATGTGTGGACAGCACACCCACGTCCGCTACAGTTAAAACCACTGTTGTTTTGAAGATAATACTTCTCCCTTTACTCAGGCCAAGGCCTATCAAAATCAGTCCTAGGGTTATTCAGTTCTGAAAATGTTAGGTTAGGTTAAGCTAGGTGATGTGTGGACCGGATAACGCCCTCTTCCAGCCCCCCTAAATGGGTCCAGGGGTGACGGACTCGGGGACGTCCGTCGCCCCCCACACATCAGGACCCGAGGTGGCGGCGCGTAGTGTTCCACGCGCGCCCCTCTTAGACGTCACGGGGGGAGTCAAACACCTCACTCCCCCCCCTGACCCGAGGAGGCCCGCAGTGGCGGGCCGGCACCAGTCGGGGGTTGCGGAAGATTCTTACGTTCCCGCGACCCCCGGCGTAGGTGTGAGTCGGAACACCGGGGTGGTTTTTAGTCAGTAAGAGTCTGACAGACCCCTCCGCCCACCCCAGGGCGGAGGACATCCATGAGGATTTTCCACCCCGGAAAAAAAAAAAAAAAAAAAGGTGATGTGTGGACGTACTTGCTTCGGCAGTACATAAACTAAAATTGGAACGATACAGAGAAGATTAGCATGGCCCCTGCGCAAGGATGACACGCAAAATCGTGAAGCGTTTCACATTTTTTTATTTATTTTTTTATGGCCGGACTTGTCGGACTCCCAATTCGGTTTCCGTCGAAAGCGTTCGACGATCGATGCGCTGGCCCTACTCAAGGGCCAGGTGAAGGAGGCGGTGGAGGCGGGGGACGGAGTGCTGGCGGTGTCATTCGACATTTCGAACGCCTTCAACTCCGTGCCCCACTCGACGATATTGGAGGCGCTTCGGTATCACGGAGTGCCCCAATACCTGCGGAACCTCCTGGCCAGCTACTTGGAGGACCGAGAGGTCCTCCTCATGGACAAGACAGCCACGGTGAGGCGGTATGGCGCAGAGTCCGGTGTTCCGCAGGGGTCAGTGCTGGGGCCCCCCCTGTGGAACATCGGGTTCGACTGGCTCCTGCGGGGAGCCCTCCTCCAGGGCACGAGTGTCATCTGCTACGCGGATGACACTCTCCTCACTGCCCGGGGGAGGAACTTTGGGGACGCGGCCTGTCTGGCCTCGGCTGGCGGATCCTTGGCTGCAGAGATCCGCCGCCTGGGGTTGAGGGTGGCGCTGCACAAGACCGAGGCCGTGTTCTTTCGCGGGCCTCGGCAGCGCTGCCCTCCCGACGCCCACATTGTCGTAGGGGGCGTCAGGATAAGGGTCCAGCCCCAGATGAAGTATCTGGGCTTGGTGCTGGACGATAGGTGGCGCTTCGGCCCGCATTTCAGCGGGCTGTCGACGCGCCTGTTGAAAGCCGCGGACGCCCTCTCATGGCTCCTCCCGAACCTGGGGGGGCCCAAGGCGAAATGCCGGCGCCTGTATGCCGGCATCCTCAGAATCATGGCCCTATACGGGGCCCCCATCTGGGCGGACTCCCTCCACAGAAGGGAAAATGCGACCGCCATCCGCAAGCCCCAAAGGGCCATTGCACTGCGGGTGGCGAGGGCCTACCGCTCGGTGGGCTTCTCGGCGGCGTGCGCCCTGGCCGGCACCCCTCCTTGGGAGTTGGAGGCTTGGGTGCTCGCCAGGGTGTACGAGTGGAAGGCGCTCGGTGAGCGCCCCGTCGCCGAAGAGCAAGAGGCCGTGCGGCGGGAGATGAAGGATGCCATCGTCCTCCACTGGACGGAGGACCTCGCCAACGCCGCCTTTGGCCGCCGAACGCTGGACGCGCTCGGTCCGGTCCTGCGCGGCTGGCTCGAGCGGTCCCACGGCTTCCTCTCGTTCCGTCTGGTGCAGGTGTTGCCCGGCCATGGCTGCTTCGGATCGCATCTGTGCCGGATAGGGAGGGAGGAGACCCCGGCTTGCCACGACTGCGGCGCGGCGGAGGATACGGCGCAGCACACCCTCGAGGTGTGCCCAGCTTGGTTCGGCTTGCGCCGCGGTCTGACCGCGGTGATTGGACAGGACCTCTCGCTTCCCGGCGTGGTCAGCGCCATGCTGGGGAGCGAGGAGGCCTGGGCGGCGGTTGCCTCCTTTTGCGAGGACGTAATCTCGCAAAAGGAGGAGGCGGAGCGCGTGCGGGAGGACGACCCTCTCGCTGCGCCGCTCCGCAGACGAAGAAGGGGTCGGAGAGGGCGCCGTCCTCTCCCTCCTCATGATGGCGACGGGCGGGCGACAGGCACGGGGGTGCCTTCGCCCGCATTGCACCCGTCACCACCTTCGTCGGTCATTCCCGGGCCCACCGCCACTAAGACGAAGCGGGAATGCCGCTGGGTTATTTTAGTGGGTATACCGGGTCAGATCGGGGAGTCCCACATACCCCCCCCATCCCCCGATGGGAGGGTATGCGAAACGCATTTTTTCCCAGCGCAAACAAAAAAAAAAAAAAGCTGATTTGTGGACGGCGCACCCACGTCTGCCACAGTTAAAACCACTGTACGAGTAGTACAGCTATCTATTACTAACAATCTTTTAGCTAAGCCGCGGACTGAGAAAAATACTTTAGATGCACGTAGCTCGGTTCCACCGGGACAGATTTTGATGGTGTCATAATAAAAAATGTTCAGTGTTATCTGCTCTTTTAAGTGATTCACATGTAGTGGCTGGCCGTGCTGGGACCACTCTCGCCCACTGAGATACTCGTAGCACTTAAAAGCTTATTATTTCGTAAATGGATCACTGAATCCAAAATTGGTTTTCACAGACTCACAATATTTTCAAACGACCTTTCCAACGACGCCCCACACTAAGGGGTGAAAAAAAACATCCCCACTACTTGTAGGGGAGGTACCCTAAAAAAAGATGATTTTCTTGATTTTATATTACTGCTTTGTCCTGAATTGTAGCTTACTATGTTCGTATAGTTCAATTAGTAAACGAATGATGTGTGAAACTTGTTGTTATAAAACTTGTCAACTAAAGTCGTGATTATGTGTGAAACTTTTTGATATAAAACTAGTCAAGTAAAGTAGTGGATATGTGTGAAACTTCTTGTTATAAAACTTGTTAACTAAAGTCGTGGTTTAGTGTTCAATCCGAGACTCTGCAGCAGTTGATCGAGGTAAGCCATCGGTAATAATATTATACGGTAACGGTAAGGTAATACGGCGTTTTAGAACTAAACTAGTGGAATAGGCACCGAACCAGTATTTTACTCCACTATGTAAGATTTCTACTCCACCTTCCGTTCCATCGGGTGGAATAGGCGCCGAACCAGTATTTTACTGTACTATATAGAATTTCATTTATATTATTGGGCATTCTACTCCACCGAGAGTGACGAGGCGAATGGAGTGAGCCGATGGAATGGAAGGTGGAGTAGAATGCCCAATAATATCCTACTCACCAGGGTGGTTTTTAGTCAGTAAGAGTCTGACAGAGGATTTTCCACCCGGAAACAAAACAAAAAACAAAAAGTTTATCCTTACCTAAGTAGCCATTTTCTTTTAATATTTTATATCAGCAAGCCCTATTGGCCTTACAATAAAGAAACGTTAACTTGCGCATAATATAAAGAATAAAGATATAAATATGTCTAAATAGACAGTCAAAGCTGCGAGTTCGTCAAAAATTAAAGAAAATAGCGTTAGCCGCTAAATGCACGCACACTAAAATAGCACAATAATAGCACAATGACGTGGCGCGAGTGTAGATGTAGCTGTCACGCACACCAGCATAACAAAGTTGCCCTGTTTGTTTTAGTTCTTTTGCAGCGCGGTACTATAGACATAGAAATTATCAAAGATAAGTTGATTAGCCAAATATAAGACAACTTGCATGTAAAAACTAGCAAAGTAAAATTTTCAGCTTCAATTCATCCTAAGTGTTTTGTGTAAATAATTCGACTATTCAATGAAGTTATATTTTTAAATAGCAAACACTGTTATAGCAGAAAAAACAAGACATTTAGTTATAA
Source organism: Lithophane leautieri (assembly GCA_949152455.1). Lineage (NCBI taxonomy): Eukaryota > Metazoa > Arthropoda > Insecta > Lepidoptera > Noctuidae > Lithophane > Lithophane leautieri. The sequence continues at coordinate 22,479,836 of OX424458.1, read as the reverse complement.
ATTTATTTTAGAATTTATTTGTTGAATTTTGTATGTTCTTTATAAATTTCAGGATTATCTATAGAACTTGGCACCCATTTAGATCTCAATTCTTTTGTCGGCGAAGTCGACAACTACGCTTATTCTTAACCGGTAAACAACCGGCCGGAGCGCGCGCATATCCAAGTTATACCTAAGTTATTAAGTTAGGATATTACACAATACGTGACATAGCCTATAACCAGCGGAAGAGGTGTCTCAGAGCGATGTTTGGACTAATAAGTACTGATACGTGTAAGCCATATTTTATCAAAAATAAAATATTAACACTCCCTTCATTATACATTTATGAGGTTGCGGTCTTCGTTAAAACAAACCCAAAGCTTTTTAAGAAGCTATCCGATACGAATACCCGAAGTCGACGGGATTATAGTATATTATGTGGAAGACAGTCCAATACAGCACTGATGCATAAAAGTGTGTTCTGCATGGCGCCAAATATATTTAATCACATTCCGCCACACATTAAAGAATTAAATGTTAACTTATTTAAGAGTAAAATTAAGAACTTACTAATTCAAAAAGCTTACTATAGTATTTCCGAGTTTTTAAAAGACAAAGTATTGATATAGTTTTATTTTTTATTTATCATTTTATTTTAATATTATTATTTTATTTTATTTTTTGTTTTTGTGTTTCGTTATTGACATTATGTATAATATTAAATAAATAAATCAGACTTTTGTGTAATAATAATATGTAAATGTTTATCTCTTAATTACTTTGACTCTTGACTGGCTAATTTTGTTTTATTGTACATTTCGATGACGAGTTTATGACACTATTCTGTTTGAAGAAGTTTTAATTTGTTATGTTAATTGCTTTGAATAATGGACAAAATAAATAAGTATTTGAGGTTTATATCCTATTAATAAAAATAACCTATCTGTTTATATTTGTACGCCGTCAAGGCAAAACATGACTGTGCTATAATTTAATGTAACATCTTGCATGCAATGTGTGTATACTTATGTTTTGAACAAATAAATCTTATCTTATCTTATCTTAAGATCAAGACGCTTCCAACGACACTTCATTTGACAAATTGTGATGAGTAGTTTAGTAGCATTTTTGAACGCGCTCTGCGGCATTTTCGTGACAACGAATCCGCACTTTTTATATTTATGTGCGTAGATTTGCTAGTTGTGATCTAATAGAGTACCCACACACAGTGGTAATTAATACATTCAAAAATATGTATATAATAGCACAAAAAAATAATAATTGGGTTTTAGTTTTATAGCTTTTCTTTTTTTTAATAGCACACACGGTCTTGGTACGGAAATCATACTGGACGGCGCGGCAGTACTACTATTCAAGATCAAATACTGAACATTATGCGTACTTAAAATCAAAGGAAATGCCCCTTGTGTCATGCATTTGTGAACGTAACATAATTATACAGATGGCAACACACAAAAAAAAAAAGCATACAGACGAATTGAGAACCTCCTCCTTTTTGAAGAAGTCGGTTAAACAGATAAAGAGACCTCTTTTTTAATAATAAAAAATACAGTTTCAAAAGAAGTCAGTGTGAAAAAAAAAAATTGCTTTTAATTGAGATCCAGGCTCCATGGAAAATCTTGGTTTAAAAATATACTTACTTCTCATTCTCTGGTAGGTTAAGCGTAATAGATCCTTTGCAATCTTTTCCGTATTTAAGATAGCCGGCGACTCCCAGTACGGAAAAGATGGTAAGAATTATGGCCATCCCAACGCTGAAGAGTCCGCAAAACCCTGTGAAGTCTTTGGGATTCTCCAAGTTGTACTCCAGCGCCAGGATCTGCGCACACGAGAGTTCGTCAGTCGCATCACACACTCATTCACTTGCACTAACTACTCACTACTTGCTCACCACTCCCACTGCCTCCAGCGCAAACAGGGTGATGCCAATGAATACTGGAATCTCTGCTAATCCCTTTACCATAAACTTTTCCTTATCAATTATTGGATCATCTTCTATCAAATAAAAGAATGTGAGAAGCAGTCCAATTATGACGAAGCCGTTAGAAAGCGTCGAGAAAGGCGTTAGCAGTTTCAGATCCTTTATCAAGCTCATGGCGACCGCGAAAGGGAAGCAACAGCAAATAATCAAACGAACTGATACAACTTCTCCTTTGGAGTAAAACTCAATTATCTGTCGACAGAAAGACGTTACAATTAGTATATATAGTAGGGGAAAAAATACATACAGACGAACATGAACCTTCTCCTTTTTGGAAGTCGGTTAATAAAATATACCTAACTAGCTTCCGACCGCGGCTTCGCCTGCGTGGTATTTCAATAAAAAGTAGCCTATGTCCTTTCCCGGGATGCCATCTATCACCTTGCCAAATTTTATCAAAATCCGTTTAGTGGTTTAGGCGTGAAAATGTAACATACTTTCGAATTTAAGTATAATATTAGTATGGATTATAACTAGCCATTTGATGGAACAATCAAATAATAATAGTTCTGATTAAAATTTAAGTTGGTAGTCAATTTTCTGACCCTGACTTTACATCGAAGTGTACCCGACCGATCAGAACGTAGGGGCCATTATTTACCTGTTTTAAATTTTCAGCGACGAACACGAAATAGATAGCACAGATACCAATCTGCCAAAGAAGGAGGAAGAAGTCCACAGCGTTAGCGAAGCATTTGGCGGTGCCTTGCAGACACTTGGGCCCCATCTCCACCGCCAAGCGAATGCTCTTGGTGTAGGACATATAGCCGCGCCTCATCTTCTTGCACAGCTCGTACTGCGCCAGCACCTGTTCAACACACGCGGTCAGCCTCGCAGTGTCTAGGTGTCCGCCGGCTTCTAATTCTACAACCACAAATACGAGTTAAGTGCTTCTTAATTAACAATCATCTATAAGAGAGATTAAAATAACCATTATAATCATTTTAGTTATTAACTTACTCCACGAGAGCGGAGAGCAACAAAAAAAAGACTGTGTGGTTCTCGAACAGCAGGTTGCGGATAGAGAGAAGTTGCGCCAACAGTGGGTAAACTCAGTAGGCATAACAACTCTTCATTTAGCAGAGGTTCCTTAGAGCTGCACCCAATGACGTGCTCAGTAATCATGACCCAAATGGTATGTGCTCGTTTAGAGCAGTGCCCCAATAGAACATAACGTATTGTCAATTTCGTTTATCCTACGTCTCATCGTCGTGGAATGTCCAGTTTCTGCCTTCTGGTTAGGGGTCAGGATTGCTGGTTTTACAGTATGATTGAAAAATTGATATTTGAATTTAGATTTAAATGACTAAGTATGAATTTATTAATCGTTGTATAGCGCGGGGAGCCAGCGGTTAACCGATGAAGCGCCGCTATTTTTCCGCCCCAAACCGTCCAGCCCCGCTGACACACATGTGTGTCATTACGTCATACAAAGCAACGCCCGCGGGGCACGACCAACCAGGGTTCCGTTTTACCCTTTGGGTACGGAACTATAAAAACAGAATAAAATAAATCTTTAAGGGGTCCCGTATAATAAACGTGATCATTGTGCCGTTTTTAAAGATAATGGTACGGAACCCTTCGTGCGCGAGTCCGACTCGCACATGGTCGGTAAACATTTACTATGAAAACAATTTCATAGTCAATATTTCTTTGGTAACGCTAAGCAGATCGTTGACTGTTAAAGTTTCGCCTACTAATTTCCAGTAATCCCATAAACCTCACAAATATTGCAAATAAATATAGGAATGTGATTACTTTCGTAAGTACTTTTTAGATACAATAATGTTTAAACTACCGACTACATAATTATTATCATGTAATATAATGTTGTTGCAGCCCGCAGATATGTTTTTCATCAATACAAAAAAGGAAATATTGCCCGTGTTGCGGGAAGTAAGGGATACATAATAAAATACTAAGTCAAACTGTACATTGAATACTATGAAAAAAAGTAATTGCTACGAGGCGGGATCGAGTCTGATCCCAAAAATTTAATTATTTTTAAGAATTTTTGTCCGTTTTTGTTGGATGTATGGTCCGGATTGGCGCAAAAACAGCCAAACGGATATGGCTGAAATTTGGCACACAGATAGTTTATATAATCTGCACCCTTATTTTTTTTTGACTGTGTGGTATCATCAGATGACTTTTCCCGCTCTGGGCGGAGCGGGAGGGCGTGTCAGACTTGTACTGACTAAAACCCACAGCCCTGCACCCTAATTGCGTAATACACGATCAATCATAATCTGAATCGGTTTGAAAGAGATACCATTGCATCATAAGTTAAAAAAAAAACTGCTCAACAACTTAAATAAACTGTCAAAATGAAAGATTAGTCTTAATCGGTTACGAAAATAAGTTACGCAATTAGATAGCTAGATTAACACAGGGTACTTTCAATCCCGGTAGTACGTTCCCGTGGGACTTTTTCCGACATCCACGCCGGCGAAGCCGCGGGCAAAAGCTAGTTATATATAAATTACCGTACACACATAAACCCCAAAACATAACTTACTATTTTGCATAGACCAGTTACTGTTATTCAAGATACTTTTAGGTAGGTAGGTATAGGAATATGGTATCATACGAGTAGTGGTTACAAGCCAAACGAAACCGCAGTTATAGTAATGACATTTTGTGTTTTGTTATAGTATCCTAAGCAACAAAGACAAAAAAGCCCGATTAATGGAAATAATTCGTGTAAAAGCCAATTTTGGCAACGTGGGCTGGGGGCGCCGCTAAGGGGTAGGGGGTGTAAAGGTCCTTTTTTCAGTTTTTCATGAATAACTTAAAAACTGCAGCCTATAGCAAAAAAATATCAGAGACTAAAAATCTATACTAAATTCTCTACTTAAAGACATTTACACTTTTTCGTTGGGATCAGTAATTAAGGAGATATGGAGAGGGGGGTTTAGACTCATAATTATGAGTCCAAACCAGTTATATATGTGAGTTTATATCGTGAGCAGACGTTGTGTTTAATCAAAAAAAACAAAACAAAAAAGGACTACTGTACTAAAACCAAACGACAAAATTACTTCTTTAATAATAAGATAAAAATAAAAAAATAACTTTAATTTCGGAAGTCGGTGTCTTTGCTTTTAATTTTAGTTTTTGGTCACCGACTTCCGAAATTAAAGTTAATTTTTTATTTTTTTATTTTTATCTTATTATTAAAGAAGTAATTTTGTCGTTTGGTTTTAGTACAGTAGTCCTTTTTTGTTTTGTTTTTTTTGAAGTCGGTCAATTTTTTTTTTTAAAGTTTTATTATTTTTCCATTTTATGTGTAATTTGATTTTTGTAATCACCATGGGTAGACCAACTAAAGGAGCCGCCCGCATGAAGAAAAACAGAATTAAAGAGACTAATACTGCTGAAAAAGAACGCCTATCTAAGAATCGCAAACGGAGTGCTATGTCTGTTTCCCAAGAATCACCGTTAGCTCTTCATGCTAGGTTATCTCAGATGAGAAATTACATGCATTCTCATTTGTCGCAGGAGTCGCCAAATGATAAGATCTGCTGACTCAATCTTATTCAAAAACGATTAAGTGGCGAGTCGTCTTGGTCTGAACAGCGCAAGTATCGTTTAGATGTTATACGAAACCGGCTGGCTAATGAGACTCCCGTGCCTTCTCAAGAATATAAGGGTGAACACTATACATTTGCTTACACTGTATAGTTCCCCTCATCATCATATTATAAGGTGACCATAATCAGATCTGTAATGTCACTTACAACCTATATGGTTGCAAAGTTCTTATCAATATAAATGAATTAAGTCCAAACACAAGGTAATTACTGTGAACCGTTGAGGAGTTCCGTTAATCGTCCTTCGTCTTCATCATCAGACCCTTAACGACAGTCACAACCCATCCAAGTGTAAGGTTCTTATCAATACAAATTAATCAAGCCCAAACACGAGGTATCTGCTGTAAACCATTGAGGAGTTCCCTTGACTGTCTTTCGTCTTCATCATCAGACCCCTAATGACAGTCACAACCCATCAAAGTGTAAAGTTTTTATCAATACAAATTAATCAAGCCCAAACACGAGGTATCTGCTGTAAACCATTGAGGAGTTCCCTTGACTGTCTTTCGGCTCCATCATCAGATCGACTCCAGACCTTCATAAAATTGTAGTGCTGTAAAATACTTAATGAATAAATTAAGGAATGCACTAGTTGCCCTTACGATTTTTGAAAGTTCCCCTCGATTTCTCTAGGATCCCATCATCAGATCCTGACTTGGTGACAATGGGACCACCTCAGAAGTATAAGCTTTTGAACACGACTTTTGACGTTCAAAAGTGCCTTTTATGTGCCTATTTGAAATAAATTATTTGACTTTGACTTTGACTTTGAACAAAAAAAGAATTCTTTAAATCGGTTCACAAACGGCGGAGTAATCGGTGAACATAAATAAAAAAAAAAAATAAAAAAAAAAAAAATAAAAAAAAAAAAAAATAAAAAAAAAAAACAATCATCCGAACATCAATAACATCAACAATCCTCCTCCTTTTTTGAAGTCGGTAATTAAATACAACGGCTGCTCACGATATAAAGTCAGATTTCGCCTGACTATAGTTTCACTGTCGTAAGATAGCTTCTTCAGAGGCAACATGGTTACGCGACGATCGTGATAAGCTGTTATATTTAATTCTCTCAAATATGCTTTAAAATTCAAGCATTATTTTGACAACCTTCTTCGAGATAAACCGAAAATGCTCATAGGATTGGTTCCACCGTCTACCAACGTGTTCATTATGAAGCCAGGCCGTGGGAAGGTTGACTAGAGAGGTGCCACGGCGTCCTCACCTACCGCCTGACGCATTTCCTCACCGGACATGGAACCTTCGGAAGGTTCCTCTGTAGGACTAGGCGGGAGGAAACGCCCGGGTGTCACCACTAAGTGGATCGCCCGGAGGATACGGTGGAGGTATGCCCTGCTTGGGCGGAGCACCGCCGTGTCCTTGTGGAGGTGATTGGCGGCAATGACTTCTTGCGTCCGGCCCTGGTCCAGGCCATGGTACGGAGTGAGAGGGCATGAGAAGCCGTCACCTCCTTCTGGGAGACAGTAATGCTCGCGAAGGAGGAGGCGGAACGCGTGAGGGAGAGGCAAAGCTTGCGCCCTCGCGCCCCTAACCGCCGCTACAGGAGACGCCCCGGGCGTCGGTTGGGACTCCTAGGCGGATTCCCGGCCACCATAGGCACGGGCTTGCGGGCGGCGAGCAATGGGTAGCTTGCCGCTGTTTCCGGTTCCTGCCCTTTCGAATATATCTCGCTCTCATGTAATAAAGTCCCGTCTGGATAGAAAAGAAGAATAGAATAGTTCTTTATTTGCACAGAAAGTAGGTACAAGTTTTAGATGTTAACTTTAATTTTGATCCTTATACTAACTACCTTAACTAAGGCATGCAAAAAGATTTGGGCTATAATAATAAAGACTCATTTTTTCTTATATATTATTAACACATTCAGTCAGATCAATACAAGTTTACCAAGTCATGATTGAAATAGGAAATACAATACAAAATGTCTAATTTAATAAAATGGGATTATAAATTCGTCAAGTTCGAGGTCAATACAGTTAAATTAAAATATAAATGATTTGGTACAAGTCAGAAGTACAGAGATGTCATAATATCAATTTAAATTCTTATCGGTCAGAAAATCGCCAATTGAGTAATAACATTTATTATATAATAGATCTGTCAATTTCTTTTTGAAAAGTGGAAATGTCTCATTTTTTATTACATCAGGTATTTTGTTAAATATGATCGGACCCATACATATAATACTTTTCTTTAATAGGGCGGTATCGGAACTACTAACAATTAGCAAATTTTTATACTGTCTCCTGATTGGCCAGTTTCTATCTGACACTTTATTAAAAAGATGCATATTCGATTTAACAAAAACAGCCACTTCAAAAATATAAAGTGATGGTAATGTTAGTAATTGTAGTGACTTAAGTACAGGTATGCAGCTATCTGTTACTATTAAATTTCACATAGCCCTTATACAGCGTTTTTGAGCCTTGAACACTTGGCCCCTCAGACTACAATTTCCCCAAAATATTATGACGAATCTCAAAATCGACACAACTAACCCGTGATATGCAATTAACCTTGTGGCCATATTGACTTTTATTGACAAGTTAAAGAGAACATACGCAGCTGCACTAAGTTTTTTGCATACTTCTTCTGCCTGTGGCTTCCAAGTTAATTGGCTATCTATCATAATGCCAAGGAATTTTGCAACTAGCACTGGGTCCACTTTTTGTCCATTATAGTGTAAATGTAAGACTTCTGGTAGAATCCGTTGATAAAAATGTATTACATTAGTCTTTGTTACATTAATCATTAAATTATTTTGGTAAAGCCAGCGTATAATGTTTATTAAAGTATCATTTATGTCATTTTCATATGTTTTATTGTCAATACATTTAATCAAGGCAGTACTATCGTCAGCGAATAAGACCATAGGTAACCATAGGTAGGACCATAGATAATGTTATATCCAAATAAATATTAACAATTCTCAATCAAAATGTCTATTATTCAACACACAACATCATAACTTGGTGTCAAAAGTCAAAACCAAGGAAGATTTTATAAGAAGATTGCAAAAATGCCGAACGATGAAGAAGCTAAGGTGACGCGTGTTCTCAAAATTATGCCAATTTTAGCAAGATGCCCAAATTGCAAATAGGAATCCACCAAAATAATGGTTTAGAATGGAAAAAATGGTGGCAAGGATTTGCAGTATTTTTATTAGCTACCAACTATGAAGCCGCCTCCGAAAAACGAAAGATCGCTATTTTATTACATTCTAGGAAGAAGTCACTTTGAACGCGCTAGTCACTAAAAGACTGCCAAGAATCGGCTCGAACTGTACGTAGTGTCCGACAGACTTTCTATAATAATGATAATTCATATATAGGAAGAATTATACAATATATAAATAAAATCTGTGGAAGCACACCGTTGAAAAGTAATTTTAAATAGTTATTCAATTTAACACATTTCATAGCTACATTTTCAATTAGAAATGTTATCAATACCAAAATAAAATAATATCGATTCGAAATTGCACTTGCAAATCGATTACAATAATATCAATATGAAGATACGTAAGTGAATCTATTACTTACATAAATCCTAACTCGTAATCCTAACCTAACTCATAATCCTAACCTAACTCATAATCCTAACTCATAATCCTAACTACAAAATTATATTAATAAACAGCGTTTAGTTATATTTTTGAATAAGAATTATATATTTTAGAGAAAAGTAATAATAATTTAAAAAAAAATTAAATCGATTATCGATATCGTTTAGAATAGCTTATTCCTAATAATGTAATCTAGTGCTGGCAACAGTTGATGTAAAACTTTAACTGGCATTTGTCAATGTCAAAAAGTTTGACTTATCCCGCGTGGTATCACGAGCAACGAAGTATTTTCGTATTTTTTCGAGTTTTGTGTTTTGTAATGCTTTTAACATATACACATCAGATATAATATGTAAACGCAGGCTTTTGGGTCGAAGATATAGTTCTTTTAAATTCTCACAGCTGCGGAGCACTTGACGGATGACAAGCAACATGTCATGCACGCTGAAGCGTGGTGAGCATGCGTGTTGAAGCTTCTAGAATCATCTAGAAGCTGGATTGTGGCGGGAGCGGTTTGAAATACCTGCCTGTAACATGCTGTGTTTCTGGACTCTGATTTTTCTACCATTTACGACTACTTTGACTGTTGAAACTGAGGATAATGTGCTAAAAGTCATTACTTTAATTAATCATTTAATAATTTATTTCATGTTATCGTTATAATCAAAAGTATCAGTGGTGGTCAACTTTAAAAAACTATAACTTTTTTTGGTGTGCTTCAAATAGAAAACTCAATTACTTATACTATCAAATTCTATATTTATTTTCCTTTTTTATGAAATATAGTTCATGTTTGTCGGTTCTGGCCGAGTCTTGTGGGAGACCCTGGCATTCTCCTTTGCAGTTGCAAAAACATTTTCTCCCATACATTCTGTATCGAAGAACAAGTTTTTCAACTACAATGTTAAGTTTGTTGGATAAATTCATCCCAACTACGGAACCCTTCATTATGCGTGGTTCAACAAGCACTTGGCCGGTTTTTTTATAGATAATGGTACGGAACCCGTCGTGCGCGAGTCCGACTAGCACTTGGGCGGCTTTTGTTATTAAAACGCATTAAGTCTATCCCAACTTGTTGCCATGGATATTTAGTATTACTGTACTTATGAAGAGGTTTTTATTGATTGTTTTTTTTTTTTAATTTTGTACATTGTATGTTTTACTATATTTTTTAATATCTGCACTCCTATTAGGCCAAAAGGGAATATTCCTAGCCAGATATGACATTTATTTATACTTTGATGCCCTTCATGCACTTTGTGTAACATTTCACTTTGCATGGACTTGGGAATGATCAACTTGTCGCTTTTAAATAGCAAGTTATTGATGACATAAAGTTGGTCAATTATTACTCGGTAATTTGTGGAGCCTATGTAGCGCTGATAGTTTTCCTTTTAAATTCGTTATTTATATGCTACTGCCGTGAATTTTTTCACATATCCAAAACAACCATTTAGCTGGAAGGGATACACACACTTGACTCTAACAAAAATTTGCACTTTAAAGCTTAATATTTCGCAAACGGATCCCTGAATCCAAAAAAGGTTTTCACAAACTCACATTATTTTTAAACGACCTTTCGAACAATACCCCACACCATGAGATTGACGAGAAAAAAGAACCATCTCCACTTTACGTGTGGGGGAGGTACCCTAACAAATAAAATATAAGTAAATGTTTTTTTTTTAATCAAGCTTCTCGTGATCTGAAAAGTACTAAATAAAACATACGTAAACATAGAACTTTAAAATTTTCTTAAAACCTTGAGGCTTATCTTCAAGTGTAGCTACTGTAAGAAGGACATTTACACCTCAAGCTTTTAAGAAAATATAAGTAAGTTTTATTTAGTACATTGCAGTTAATTAAAAGCTTGTTTTTAAAAAAGATTTTTAGTTACATTTTATTTTCTTACTTTTTAGCATTAGGATTTGTGATATCTGTTCTATTACCTTCACAAATCCAACGAAATAGGTTTTCCCATGGCCACCTTCCGGCTCCATCATCAGACCCTGAACATCACCTAGTGTCAAAGCACTTCTTTATACATGACCAATGAGTCCAAACACGATGGTGCTGTCTTGTTTGATTGAGGAGTTCCCATAGCCACCTTCCGGCTCCATCATCAAACCAGCATCATTGTATCATTTTTTCAAAATGTCTCGGTAGTTGTATAAGTATGCCAAGTTACAGCACAATCAGATGCCAGGAAGTGCTTGAAAAATGGATGACTATTGGAGTTACTAGAAACACATATGGCCACCTTCCGGCTCCATCATCAAACCTTGAACACCACCTAGTGTCAAAGCACTTGTTAATACATAACCAATGAGTCCAAATACGATGGTGCTATCTTGTTTGATTGAGAAGTTCCTATGCCTAACTTCCGGTTCCATCATCAGACCAGCTCCATAGTATCATTTTTTCAAAATGTCTCGGTAGTTGTTTACTGCCCCCGATAGAAAAAAAGACACATCTAACAAAAAGTAAAAACGGAGAAAAAAATGTTTTAATGAATGAAACGGGAAATCGTTTGCTGTCTTCGAGTAAATTCAAATATTTACATACAAAAATTTGAAAATAATGCCCAATGCCCGCTGGGCTTTAACTTGTTTTAATAATAATATGAATTTATTAAATATTATAATAAAAATAATGAAAAAACCGTTTCAACTTAGCATAAAAAATGAAGAAAAATATTACATACTTAATTGAATAGACGTAAATGGCTAGATGCGTCCTTTAAATTTCAAACGCTTGTGGGTTTACTTTTCTTCTAAGTATTTAGTTTAGCTATCTAGTTTATAATTTTTACAGAAATGGGAGCACATAGGTATTTCCGCCTTTTTTCTTAAGAATTAGAAAGTATTTAGATAACCCTTGGCTTAGATAAAATGTTTATAAAATTATTTAATACCTCCAACCTACTCGGGCGCAACTGACATGGAAACTGGTCAGGCGCCGTACTAAACATACCCCGCCCGACCCCCGCGCAGTTTCCGCACGATTCACAATTCTAAGAAATAAAAAAAAATTGACCTACTTCAAAAAAAAACAAAACAAAAAAGGACTACTGTACTGAAACCAAACGACAAAAGTACTTCTTTAATAATAAGAGAAAAATAAAAAAATAACTTTAATTTCGGAAGTCGGTGTCTTTGCTTTTAATTTTAGTTTTTGGCCACCGACTTCCGAAATTAAAGTTATTTTTTTATTTTTCTCTTATTATTAAAGAAGTACTTTTGTCGTTTGGTTTTAGTACAGTAGTCCTTTTTTATTTTGTTTTTTTTGAAGTCGGTCAATTTTTTTTTTTAAAGTTTTATTATTTTTTCATTTTTTGTGTAATTTGATTTTTGTAATCACCATGGGTAGACCAACTAAAGGAGCCGCCCGCATGAAGAAAAACAGAATTAAAGAGACTAATACTGCTGAAAAAGAACGCCTATCTAAGAATCGCAAACGGAGTGCTATGTCCGGTTCCCATGAATCACCGTTAGCTCTTCATGCTAGGTTATCTCAGATGAGAAATTACATGCATTCTCATTTGTCGCAGGAGTCGCCAAATGATAAGATCTGCCGACTCAATCTTATTCAAAAACGATTAAGTGGCGAGTCGTCTGAACAGCGCAAGTATCGTTTAGATGTTATACGAAACTGGCTGGCTAATGAGACTCCCGTGCCTTCTCAAGAATATAAGGGTGAACACTATACATTTGCTTACACTGTATAGTTCCCCTCATCATCATATTATAAGGTGACCATAATCAGATCTGTAATGTCACTTACAACCTATATGGTTGCAAAGTTCTTATCAATATAAATGAATTAAGTCCAAACACAAGGTAATTACTGTGAACCGTTGAGGAGTTCCGTTAATCGTCCTTCGTCTTCATCATCAGACCCTTAACGACAGTCACAACCCATCCAAGTGTAAGGTTCTTATCAATACAAATTAATCAAGCCCAAACACAAGATATCTGCTGTAAACCACTGAGGAGTTCCCTCGACTGTCTTTCGTCTTCATCATCAGACCCCTAACGACAGTCACAACCCATCAAACTGTAAAGTTTTTATCAATACAAATTAATTAAGCCCAAACACGAGGTATCTGCTGTAAACCATTGAGGAGTTCCCTTGACTGTCTTTCGGCTCCATAATCAGATCGACTCCAGACCTTCATAAAATTGTAGTGCTGTAAAATACTTAATGAATAAATTAAGGAATGCACTAGTTGCCGTTACGATTTTTGAAAGTTCCCCTCGATTTCTCTAGGATCCCATCATCAGATCCTGACTTGGTGACAATGGGACCACCTCAGAAGTATAAGCTTTTGAACAAAAAAAGATTTTTTTAAATCGGTTCACAAACGGCGGAGTAATCGGTGAACATACAAAATCGGTTCACAAACGGCGGAGTAATCGGTGAACATAATTAAAAAAAAAAAAAAAAAACTATCATCCGAACATAGTACCTCCTCCTTTTTTGATGTCGGTAAAAAGGACGTTTCTGCACACATGCGCCTTTTTTATTAAGTATCGTATTGTATTTTTTTTATTCAACGTAACGTATTAAGACGCTTATCGCAAATGCGCCTATGCTAAAACAATTTTACGAAGTAAATAGGGCGCAAGTGGTCAGATGTGGTCTTTTTTTCTTAATTTGAAAGTAGTTTTTTAGTAGGTAGCGCGTTAGACGCAAATGCTTATTTGCGTCTTATTAACTTCCTCTCAGAAATAGGGACAAATATGCGCCTTTTACATTCCTGAACTAAAAAAAAAACTATAAAGTATAAGGACATTATCTACATAAATGCGACTTTTTAATTAAGTTTCACATAAATTCGTCTTTTTATCTTCAATCGGGTGTAAAAAATGAGCAGAAGCACCCTATTTTGTTGTGCTAAAACCGCACTGGAGCGAGTTAGAAAAATATTAAAAATACAGGCAGATGCGCCTTTTTTTTCTGATTCCGGCAATGTATATAACTCAAATCTGGAAAAACTGTTAGATGCGTCTTTTTTACTATCGGGGGCAGTATAAGTGTGCCAAGTTTCAGCTCAATCGGATGCCAGGAAGTGCTTGAAAAATTTATGACAAAAGGAGTAATCGGAAACACATACGAACAGAGCAAGCTAATTATAAAGCATATAAAAAAGATTTTTTACGAATTTTTACCAAATTACAGCTTTCTAGTACCAAAGTCACTGAGCTAGGCCGCGGACAGACGGACGGACAGACAGACAGATGGACATAGCCTTATTATTAGGGTCCCGTTTTACCCTTTTGGGTACGTAACCCAAAAAATTACTTAGTAGTCACAGATTCCAAATACATAGAGCTTGCAATAATCAACAGCAAGCAAGCAACATACAGCAAGTAACATAACCATTTTATTAAAGTAAATTTTTGCTCGTCATGGTATACCTAAAATACCTATGTCATTAGTGTCAGATGGAGGTCCCCCATTTAATTCAGTAGAATTTAAGTCATTCATAAACAATTGGGATATTGAACATATCATGGCAAGTCCATAATCATCCAAAGTCAAATGCTCAGGCTGAAAGTTCAACTAAAATTATGAAGAATTTATAAAAAAAAAATCAAGAGTCAAACTCAAATCATACATGGCACTATTGCAATATAGAACCACAACAAAGGCTAACTTTCCGTCCCCGGCTCAATTGTTAATGTCCCAAAACTAAGAATGCATATATGTACCTGTTAGTAGTGAGAAACTTAAACCAAAGGTAGTCACTTTCAATAAATATAAAACTGGCTTTGTAAAAGATCGTGCTCAAACTAAATACTAATAATTATGATAGGAACAAAAAACTTTTATCAATTTTACATGATTTCCTGGTTGTAAAATTGATACTTGAAGAAAAACCTTATTCAGATTGGCTTCCAGCTATTAATAGAAAGATTGAAATGTTAAAGATCATACATAATTCAAGACATTAGAAGAAACAGAAAACAAATTAGGTTTAGATGCAATGAAAGTTGCCACAATTTTGACAACAATGACATGCAATCTAATGATGTTTTAACAGAAAACATTAAGGAAAACGAAAACATGATGGGTGAAAGACAGATGGTAGTAGACAGTACATCCAATATGAATTATATATACTTCGTATCTCTCCCGAAGATGATTACAGTTTACATGCAGCAGCACGCGAGTTGATGCTGTCCTAATCACACTTTTAAAGCTATTTAAATGCTAATAGAATTTATTTTTCAGTAAATAAATACTTATCAGAAAGAGGCACTATATTGACTACTTTTCCCCCACCGGGAGTGCAACCCGCCGTCACCGTCGCAATCCTTGACTCATTACGAGATATAGTGTGGCCGATTCACACTTAAAAAAAATTCTCGTCATAATAATTCTCAAATAATATAAATTTACGTTGGACAAAGATTCTTTTTGAATTATTTTATATTTAATTAATGATAGTATATTTTTAGTTAGATGTATAATGAGTCAATTAAATATTACAATAATTATTGAACGAATGATACAATATAGTAAATACTTGTAGATGACAGATTTACAGGGAGAAATTGAATTCATTGGCAACATTATACGAGATCATTGTACTCATCTACAAGTATTTACTATATTGTATTTAGTTTTAAAATATAAGTAAAATCCAATTTTACTTACGCAATAAATTATACATTTTAGGTTTCCTAAAGAACCTAACGCCAGGGAACAATGGATTGACGTGACAGGTAGAGGAAACTGGATGCCGACAAAGACGAGTACTATTTGCTCTATACATTTCAGTAAAGATGATTTTATCATTAAAAAATCAGGTTATAGGTACCTAAAACCAGGGGCGATCCCAAGAGAACAAATTGTGCAGATTTCTTCTTTGGTAGGTTTTGTTAAAATGTATTACTAACTTGTTGGAATTAAGTTCCGATATTTCATATTCTACTCCTATTTATTAACTCCTAAATTATGAACAAATCTGATCCCTGCATTCAAAATGTAAGGATCATCAGGTTTTATTTTATTTGATTGTTCATTTTCATGAAAAATATTTCGATTATGTATGGTATCATATAATAATTACAGTAGATTAATTATCACACTCGGGTAAATCATTATCACGCAAGCATTCAGCTCTAATATTTCAATTTTGAATTATTATTAAGTGTACCGTGCGTGACATGTTAAGACTTTTGCATTATTTTTCAGACAACTAATTCTTGCAATGCTTAATAAGCCCAGTTATGATGCTATTTCCAACAGTGTGCAAAATTGCGAAGGCGCTCAGGTAACCTTATACTTATATCTTGAATTATAATCGCTCTTGTAAATTCCGCATTTCAAAATATTTTATGCTATTTATAATTTTAGGATTTACAAGCACAGGCTTCATCTTCAATTTTGTTGACACCAAAAAAAGATAAATCTTTAAAAAGAAAAAACACTGAAGTAAGTAAATTTATACCTATAAAGATTGGTCAAGAATCGTTACATAGATGTTTTTTTTAAAGATTAATGGTTTCACTAATATTTCACCAAAACTCATTTCACAAGTTTAATTTTTCGATAATTTAATTCGATAAAGAATATCGGCTTTATCAAGCACTAGCGTGTATGAAATTTTTTATTGCTTTTTTGCGTGTGTGTGTCTATGCCTACGGGGGCTTAGTACTAGTGTGCGAACGAATATCTGCCCTGAGATTTATGTGTGTCTGATTTGGTTGTGTGCGAAATATTTGTAAACATAGGAGTGCGTATGTGTAGAAATTAAAATAGTGGGAGACAAGCGGTGACACTGGTCCTGATACAAAATTGGAGCTAGGGCCTTTCCAACCTTATTTATCTATTCCGTGTTATAGGCTATGTGACGTCAAATTAAATTAAAAATGGCGCCCTCTAGAGGACAAAAGTCAGGAACTTAAAAAAAATATTGTTTTATCGTACCATGTTGGGTATCAAATGAAAGGGCTTAATGAGCACATTTCAAAAATATATATTAACCCCAAAAGAATTAAAAAAAAAATAAGTAATAAAAACTACACTTGAGAGCAAATAAATCGAGCCACTTCTTTTTTTTCACGCATTATGGTTATTATTTTTAGTATTATGGAACGCATCGTTTCGAAAGATATATCGCCTAAAAGGTTATTTAATAGCCTTTACAATGAGGGTAGTAAGTTGTCAAATTTACATTTTTAATTAAAGTTCAAAGGGTAGAATAAAATTATCGCATTTAATTTGCTTATGACATTTTGATTGTACTCCATTAAAAAAAGGTCATATTGGGGGTTTTTGTAAATTATACCCATATTGACGTGTTATTGGTTCGTTTTTAATTGTTTTTCTGGACCGTTCTAAGCCTACTAAATTTTCTATCAACATTACCATTTTTCTTTCAGAGCCAATAATTTATCATTCAATAAGGTTATTATTCAATAATTTACCCTCATTGTAGAGGTTATTCTATAAACTTTTAGGCGATATATAGTTCGAATTGATACGTTCCATATTACCAAAAATATTGTTCATTAAACGTGAAAAAGGAAGTGGCTCGATTTATTTGCTCCCAAGTGTATAACCCAACTACGACTAAAAAGGTATAAACAAGACACCACAGACAGATACATTAAAAATCACAGTCACAATATGTGTTAGGGCATAAATCGAACAGATTACGTGTGACTCCGTGTGACTTTTTTTTCCCATAGTGTACTGTGTAAAGCAATGAAGGTTATTTCTGAACGAGAAATTTTTTACGTGTGAGTCGGACAACACTATCAAAAAAAGGAGGAGGTCATCAAATAGTCTGATTGTTTTTTTTTTTTTAATGTTTGTTACCTCAGAACTTTCGACTGGTTGAACCGATTTTGATGATCCTTTTTTTATTTGAAAGATGGTGCTTCCCGTGTGGTCCAATAAATTTTTTATTAACTTTGCTTGAGCAGTTTTTGAGTTAGCTTCAAAAATTACGTGTTAAAAATTGATAATATCCCGACGTGTATCGTGTGTGGATACTATGACCGTCATACGTATACCTACAACACCAACATTACTACCCCGACGTTTATCGTGTGTGGATGCGTTTCGTGTTGTTATAAGTGTCAGAAAATGAACGTATTCATTCTGATATCCCGACGTTTATCGTGTGTGGATACTATGACCGTTATACATTTACCTATATGACTCAAACTTAAATATCCCGACGTAAAGCGTGTGTGGATAAAGTACCTACTTACGGCGGGTACTTATAATTATATCTCACAGACTAATAAGGTGCCATTAGAAGGTGAAGGAACGGCTGATGAAAATTCTGATGAACTAGCTTAATGATGATGAGCTAACTAACATTAAACAAATCGTTTGGTGATAATTTGCTCAAGGATTTGGCAACGCGGTGGAAACACATCTTAATTAATGGTCTCACTAAAGAGGAAAAAGTCGATCTCCAAAAATAGTATCTACCTGCTGAAAATGGTATACATATGAAAGCACCTATGCTAAATCCTGAGTTAAAATCAGCTCTCTCTGATTCCAACATAAAAAACGATTCATACAGTGAGCAGAATCAAAATCAAATGACCAACTGTATCTCAGCAATCGGCAAAGCATTGAATGTAGCTTTGTCACAAACCGAAAACCTTCCTCAAGAGGTTATAAAAACACTCAGTGATGCAGGGCGGCTGATATGCGATACGCACTACAGAGAATCTCTGTCGAGAAGATTCACTATCATCAATGGCATAAGTAAACAAAAAAGAGAAATATTAAAAAAAAAAATTAAAGTAGACGATTATTTATTCGGTTCTAACTTGTCTGATTATCTAAAATCCACCAAGGCTATAACAATGTCTGCCTCAGAACTGAGATTCTCCGTAAATAGTGGAAAATTCAATCAACAGCGTAATCAGCCGAATACTTCTATTTATCGTCAAACCGGCGCTTTAAACGCAA
Organism: Lithophane leautieri; assembly: GCA_949152455.1. Taxonomy (NCBI): domain Eukaryota; kingdom Metazoa; phylum Arthropoda; class Insecta; order Lepidoptera; family Noctuidae; genus Lithophane; species Lithophane leautieri. The sequence goes on along the minus strand of OX424458.1, from coordinate 22,460,728 downwards.
GGGGGGCACCGCGGGCACCAGCCTCCGAGTCGCGAGTGTACCCCAACCAGACTCGGCGCCAGCCACCACCGCCGCCACGGGACCATGACCATCGCTACGCGCAGACGGCCACACGTGCACGGACGGCCAATTACTCAGCCCGACGCCGCTAATTACTTCGTCATAGGTAGATAACAATAATTTACCTACAGCTGGCAGATTACAACATTACTTTTATGAATGGCATCATATTACTAAGGACAAAACTGTCCTGTCTTGGATTAAAGGTTATCAATAGTAGATTGTATCATAAGGGAGCAAAATATTTTTTTTACGTCGAGAGCGCTTTTTTGAATCCAGAGCGAAGTGATTTTGATTCTAGAGTAGAATCCTGAACGTAGCGAGAGATTCAAAGTACGTCGCCCGAGCCAAAACTATATTTTGCGCCCGAGAGATACACTCTAGGTTTCATAACCCACTATGAGAAAATAAAAGGCGCCTCATATTTTAACCACGCTTGCTTAAGATGGGTTGGCTATTACAGGCTTGTAATTATTAACTACAAGTTCAGGTTTCCCCATCATCTTTTCCCTCACCGATGTCAGTAATGTCCAAAATAAACTCAGAAAAAAAAAACAACCGACTTCCAAAAAAAAAAAAACACTAAAATGTGAAAAATTACTTTAATTTCGGAAGTCGTAATTATTCCGATAAATTATAATTATACCTTTTTGTATAGTAAATAACACAAAATCCTGCATCGCGCAATGGGAGTTTACCGCGCGATCAACATTATACAAGATTCCAACATCAATCGTTGGGCAGTTGCCCGCCAGACAAGACACCCGTTTGGTCGGAGTATCCTCCCTTTTCAATAGAGGATGAGTGACCTTCCACCCTGTTCCTCAATCTCTAAATGCTGAATCCAGTTAGACTGGAAGCCGACCCCAACATAGTTGGGAAAAGGCTAGGCAGATTGATTTTATTTTACGTCGGTCCTAACACTTCCCAGTACCCACACGGCGCTACTATGGGCCGTCGTACCAGCCAGTCTTTATTCGAACAATATTTGCGTACGATTTCTTTGGCGCTGAACACTAAGATGTTCCAAATTCAAAAAGTGCGCGTAAAAGATTCTTTGCCGCGCACTTATAAAGAGGATTAAAAACTCATTACTGCCCGCTAAAAGTTTCTTATAGAAAACACCACCTTTGGGTGCACTTAAAGGCGAACCAAGTCGTCCTTTTCGAATAGATGAGATGAAAAAAAATCCTTTGTGAACCACACCAGACAAGCATACCTAAAAGGTCATACACTCTCACAGAAACTAACATAATTGATAATTGCATTTATGAGTTGTTAGAATCAGGTTTTATTTCTCAATGCATCCCTTGCGATAAACAATTCGTTTCACCTATATTTACAGTTCCTAAGCCTAATTCAAAACATCGGTACATTCAAATTTAAAAAAATTAAATAAATTCATTCATGTTGACCGCTAATGGAAGACTATCGTACAGCTATAAAATTAATTGATCAAAATTGTTTTTAGTCGCATTTGCCAAAAGCGACAGGATTTACCTTTGGTTTAGTTGTAACTCAAAAACGTTGAAGAATCAACTATTTGAATTTGATGTTTTGCCGTTTGGACTCTGTACTGCACCCTACGTGTTCACTAAATTAATGAAATCTGTATTACTGTCATTTGTCAGTAAATTACATAGATGATTTTTTATGCATCGGTAATTCCTTTCAAAACTGTCTTAATAACGTTATAATAAATTCTATGTAATTCATTTGTCGCTGAAGCGATAAAAGAATTACTATTAAAATTAGAATTTTTAATTAACGATGTCAAAATTAAAACTTACCCAAGTAAAAAAAAATCCTTTTCCTGGGTTTTATATTTGATTCAGGGAACATGTCCCTAACACTACCCATCGAAAAGAAAAACCGCATTAAATTAATGTCAAACAAGTTTTTACATACAAACAAATGCAAAATTGGAGAACTCGCTAGATTTTTAGGTCTGTTAACATCAGCATGTCCCGCCGTTAAATACGGCTGTTTATACACAAAGCTTCTAGAAAGAGAAAAGTTTCTAGCATTAAACTATTCTAACAATTACAATAAACACATGGTATTACGAGATTACATAAAAATACATTTAATTTGGTGGAAACAACACATTGACGCCTCATTTTGTAGTCAGTCGCGCGCGCGCACCCGTTCGACAATGACCTCGAACGTAGTGAAATGTAGTTCGTGCAATATTGTGATAAATGAAGTGCTCGCATTTATGCATAATAAGATTTGTGTGATGGATGAAATATCCTTAATACGGATATGCGATACAGCTTTTTCTCCAGAAGAAGTCTTAGATGCTAAGAAATTGTTATTTGAAGCGGTGCCGACTAAGAAAATGAAAACACGAAGGCAGGCAGGTAAGTCGAATAGAGATTTACAAGATATCATCGAATTAATCAAGCACACCGAGGCCACGGATCCTGAGAGGCTTCCTACTTTTGTTGCTAAAGAATTACACCGACTACCTCCTGTAACTTTCGATCATTTGGATGCAACAAGATTGCTAAAAGATATTTTATTGCTACAACAAGAAATAAAACAAATTAAAACAGACTATATCACGAGGGAACAACTGGATGAATTTCAAATTGCCATGCGAACACAGTCACTGAGTGAGTTTGATTTTGATCCGGTTAATCGTAAGCGAGGTGCACATTTATTGGATAATTTCGAGTGTGAGAGTGGGCCTATGGGTTTAAATCACATCACTGTATCACCACCAAGCAACCATGATAATGTCTGTGTTGCAAACAGCGACCTATCCCAAGCATCTTTTTCGTTATCGAATAAAATCACAAAAATCACGCCGCCTACCTACATAAACACATCATTAACAGCTGGCCAACGCGTGGAGGCCCACACTGCGGTTCCGACGGAGCATAACATAAAACCTATCTGTGTGAGCGACGGCGACGCCGATGAAGCGACCACACACAAGAGCGTTGAGGTCCCGACCGCGGTTTCGAACACAGAACGGGTTTCCGTATGCGCGCTAGCAGAGCTTGCTACTAATGTTACTTCTCACTCATTAGTTAAGACACCGAGTACGCGCGCGAGTTATATAGCCAAGCAAAACGAGATAGGTTCGAGGCCGACTATGGCTGACGCACTAAAAGCGAGTAGTGAATGTAAGCAAAAAGTAGGGGACGCGGATGAATGGGTCAAAGTGCAATACAAAAAGTCATATAGAAATAGGTTTATTAGCCATACAGGAAGAGCTACTAACGGACTTAATGACAAATTTAAGGCAGCACCAATATATAGAATACCATTATATATATCAAATGTTTGCAAACAATCACAGGAAGAGGACATAATAGAATATATTTGGAGCAAAACACAAGATAAAGTTACTTTAGAAAAGATTAAAATGAAAAAAGATAAAGATTACAACTCATTTATATGCTATGTATCTAGGCAGAAGTTAAGGTTATTTTTTAATGATAATATGTGGCCAGATGGCATAAGTTTTAGACGCTTTGTGCAGTTTCGAGACAAAGCGACAAGCAGTAATATAAAGGACTCAAACCAACATAATGACTAGTTACAGTACTAATAAGTTTATTACGTTTAACTGTAAGTCGTTGAAACGCTCAATGGAAAGCGTAAGACATTTATGTGATACAGCTGACATACTGGCACTGCAAGAAACCTGGCTCCTGCCGCATGACCTGCCATTGCTTGGTACTGTTCATAAGGATTTCGAATATACAGGAAAGTCGGCGGTAGATACGTCGGCGGGAATTCTTATGGGACGACCTTATGGCGGAGTAGCATTACTGTGGCGTAAGGGGCTCTTCAAGTCAGTATGTGTAGTGCAGTGTAATAGTGTTCGAATCTCGGCCATAAAAGCGTGCTTAGAGGATCGCGCGATTTTAGTGTTAAGTATTTACATGCCAACAGATTCGACAGAAAACTTTCTCGAATTTACAGAGTGCTTGAGTGAAGTAAGTGCCATTATTGAGGCTTATGATGTTGAAGCAGTTTATATGTTAGGGGATTTTAACTCTCACCCTCTTCAACCTTTTTGGACTGAATTGTGTAAATTCAGTTTAGATCAGAACTGGGTATGTGCTGATGTGGAGAATTTAGGCTTAGGATCGGACAGTCATACGTATGTGAGTGATATGAATGGTAGCAAGCGTTGGTTGGACCACTGTTTTGTTACTCAAACAGCCTGGCACTCCGTGATGAGTGTTAACATACAGTATGATGTTTTCTGGTCTGATCACCTTCCCTTAGCTATAGAGTGCAATTTGCAAACGATTCCGGAGAAACTTGAATTAACACAGTCAGTGCTAGACAAGGTAAAATGGCATGAGCGTGGAGATGATCAGATCAAAAAATATCATGAATTATGTAATTCTGAGTTTAAGAATATGCATTTTCCGAAACTCTTTTCCAATTGTGCTGACAAAGTTTGTGATAATGCAGAACACAGACGTGGCTTGCAGATAATGTACCAAGATATTGTAGGTATTTTGACTAGGGCTGCCATACAGACTTATAAAGGTGTTCAGTCGCAAGGAAAAAAGCGTATTATTGGGTGGAATAAGCATGTTCGCGCTGCTCACGTGGAGGCCAGGTTTAAGTATCAGTCATGGTTGTCTTACAATAAACCCAATTCCGGCAGAGTTTGGGAAGAAATGCGAGAAAGTCTAAGGGTTTTTAAAGGCAAGCTTAAATGGTGCCAAAATCATCAAAATCAAATAAAAATGGACATAATAACATCTCAAAGATCGTCCAAGAACTTTAGCCGATTCTGGAAGTCGACATCCAGGCTTGATCTTAAGCCGGCTTTGCCGGTGACTGTGGCGGGCTGCAGTACACCGGTGGAAATAGCGAACACGTTCCTGAACCACTTTCGCGTTTCCTCGCCGCTGGGGCCATCTGAATCAATGGTCGATGCTGAGATCTGTCACAATAGCCCTCTTATTCGTTTTGCAGCCAAGCAAGTATCATCTGCAATACAGAAAATGGCCAGAGGCAAGTCTCCAGGGCATGACGGTCTCAGCATCGAGCACTTGAAACATGCGGGTGTGCACTGTCCGAGAGTGTTATCCATGTTTTATTCTTTGTGTTTGAGTCACTCTTATCTTCCTCCCGAGTTAATGGACACATTAGTTGTCCCAATCATAAAGAATAGAACAGGTGATGTATCTGATGTAAGTAATTACAGACCCATATCACTTGCCACTGTACTAGCTAAAGTATTGGACAGTCTGTTAGATAAAACTCTCAACAAATGGTTGAAATTAAACGACGCACAGTTCGGGTTCAGGCCTGGACTTTCCACTGAAAGCGCAATATTGAGTCTTAAACAGACTGTCCAATATTATACTGACAGAAGCACGCCTGTGTACGCGTGTTTCCTCGACCTTTCTAAAGCTTTCGACCTCGTTTCCTATGACATATTATGGAAAAAGCTCGAGGAAGCATGCGTGCCAGCTGAAGTTATACGTGTTTTCCAGTACTGGTATGGTAATCAAGTGAACTATGTAAAGTGGAATAATTCACTCTCTGCGGCGTATGGGTTGGAGTGTGGGGTGAGACAGGGCGGGCTAACTTCGCCCAAGCTTTTCAACCTTTACGTCAACGAGCTGATCGCTGGACTCAGTAGTAAACGGGTCGGATGTTGGATGGACAACGTTTGCGTCAATAACCTCAGTTACGCAGATGATATGGTGCTGCTGGGTCCAACGGCCGGCTCCATAAGAGAGCTTTTAGAATATTGTGAACGGTACGCTGCTAGCCACGGCCTAGTTTATAATTGTAAAAAGAGCCTTTTCATGATCTTCAAGGCCTCAGGTAAAAAGCAGTCATACGAGCCAATTATCAACCTCAATGGCCAGCCCCTGCAAAGGGTGAAACAAGTAAAATACCTAGGGCATTATGTAACGGAGGACCTTAAAGATCATGAAGATATCGAGCGTGAGCGTAGGGCGCTCGCTGTGAGAGGCAATATGCTGGTCCGCAGGTTTGCTTGTTGTAGTAACGAGGTTAAAATAACGTTGTTTAAGGCTTACTGCCAGACCTTCTACACAAGCAGCCTGTGGGTCAGCTATACGCGGAAATCAATGGACGCCCTGAGAGTCCAATACAACAACAGCTTCAGAATGCTGTTGGGGTTGCCGCGCTTTTGTAGTGCCTCTGGCATGTTCGCGCAGGCGCATGTTCCTGACTTCCACGCAATGGTTAGGAGGAAGACGGCGTCGCTATTAGAAAGAACGCGGTCAAGTTCTAATAGCATTCTGAAGATGTTAGTGGACAAATTTGACTCACCGATAATGAATCACTTTATGCAGGTGTTGGTTAGGCAGGAGTGATTCATTAGAACAGGTGAATTCACATTTTTGTATGTAAATATTGTTTTTTCTGTGAGCTTAGTACCTACTTAAACACACTAACATAGCTTTTAAGTTTTTTGTAACTAACCAACTAACATAAATGGATCATTGTTGTCTATAAAAATAAATAATTTAATTTAATTTAATTTAATTTGTACCTTTCAAACAAATGATTATACCCTAGTAATATTCAGCAACGCTTCAACAACTGGTTGGGGGGTAGTTTGCAATTACCGAACCGCTCATGGACATTGGAATCATTCCCAATTGTCATTACACATAAATACCCTTGAATTACTTGCAGCTTTGGTCGGTCTTGAAATATTTGCATCACACCTTAAATGTTGCAATATCTTACTCAGAATAGACAATACTACAGCAATTGCCTATATTAACAAAATGGGAGGTATACAATACACACATCTAAATAACATTGCACGCGATATATGGCAATGGTGAAAAACGCAGTAGGTATACATGTTTTTGCATCTTATATCCAATCCAAAGATAATTTAATAGCAGATTTTGAATCTCGTCAGGCATATAATATAGACACGGAATAGGAACTAGCAGATTACGCATATAATAAAATAACAATTTCATTCGGTATTCCACCATTCGATTTATTTGCAAGTATTCAGGAATCATAAATGTGACAGATATACTTCGTGAAAATCAGATCCAAATTCTGAAATTATCGATGCATTCACATTGAACTGGAAAAACTTACAATTTTATGCTTTCCCTCCCTTTAGTGTTATCTCAAAAGTCCTACATAAGATTAAAAGTGACAAAGCAGAAGGAATTGTAGTGTTGCCATATTGGCCAACCCAACGGACCACGGTTGGGTTGGCCAATATAGGTTGGCGAAATAAGTAATTTTAATATAAAAAGAAATTACTTATGTCGAAAGTACTGTACTTTAAGCCTGAGAAAAATAAAAATATTTTCCCCTTTCAGGCAGGAACATCCTCTCCACGCGGATCTCACCCTGATGGCAGGGAAATTATGCAGCAGTCGCTACTGAGGCGCGGAATACCCAACGCATCTCTCGATATAATGATAGCCTCTTTCTCCCTAAACACGCTGGCTGAACCGATATAATACTTCACTAAAATCATGATGGCTATATTGTAATGATAAAGGATTAGATTACTGTGATTCCAATATTACTCAATTAGTAGAATTTCTGACTCATAAATTTAATTCAGGTACTAGTTACAGCACACTTAATAGTTATCGTTCAGCTTTATCAATACTTTTAGGCCAGGAAGTGACTTGTAATGACTGTATAAAAAGGTTTTTTAAAGGAGTTTATCGTATAAAACCGCCCGCATCAAAATACCACACTACCTGGAACCCCAATCTTGTGCTAAATTACTTAACAAATTATTTCCCAAATGATTTAATTACACTAAATGATTTGTCGATAAAAACTGAAACTCTTTTAGCACTGGCATCTGCACAGAGAATGCAGACTTTAAGTGTTATAAAAATTAAAAATATTACCTTTGATCCATAAAAAATATAATAAAAATTGAAGATTTAATAATAACCTCAAGACCAGCCATTGACTATATTACCATATATTATAGAAAACCCTAAGGTTTGCCCAGCCTTAACGCTCAAACATTATGTAGATAAAACTGCTAGCTTACATTGTCAAGAAGATTCTCTATTTATAAGTTATCAAAAACCACATAAAAAAGTGGGTTCTCAAAATTTGTCCCACTGAGTAAAACAATTTTTAGAAAAGAGTGGCATAGCCGTAAAATTGAATGGTGCGCACAGTATAAGACACGCGTCCACGTCTGCTGCTCACAGAGCAGGTGTAAATTTGGAAACTATTCGAAAGACCGCAGGCTGGACTGAAGCTTCCCATGTATTTCAAAAATATTATGATAAGAATGTATCTGCCTCTAGCGAAACTGATTTTATAGATGCACTCTTTAGATGATTATCTGTTACCTATTTGATTGATGTTATGATTTGATGTTATGATCAGATAGATTTCAGACAGACAAGTTTACGTTATGTTACAGTGATTAAAAAATTACAAATATTTATTCATCAATTCAATCTTTAATTTTTTCGATACTCTAAACATCTGCATGTAAACTGTAATCATCTTCGGGAGAGATACGAAGTACAATTAAGAATCAAACGAACTTACCTTGTGAAGTTTGATATCTAATTATACGAGTGTCTTGACCGAAGATGATTACACTCCCTCCCCCCCTGATAGTCCCAAGACCTATCGAAAAAATCATGTAGGTCCAAAAGAAATGAGTCAAGGATTGCGACGGTGACGGCGGGTTGCACTCCCGGTGGGGTAAAAGTAGTCAATATAGTGCCTTTTTCTGATATTTATTTACTGAAAAATAAATTCTATAAGCATTTAAATAGCTTTAAAAGTATGATTAGGACAGCATCAACTCGCGTGCTGCTGCATGTACGAGTAAACTTTATAGTTTACATGCAGCAGCACGCGAGTTGATGCTGAGTGTATAATTAGATATCAAAATTCACAAGGTACGAGTAAGTTCGTTTGATTCTTAATTATAAAACTAGGTCAGGAAGAGAAGTAAGAAAACCCAAGAAGTTTTGTCAAAATTAGTTCATAAGTTTATTGCACTTTTATGCTTAATATTTCGCAAAGGGATCCGTGAGTCAAAAAATGGTTTTCAAAAATTCACAATATTTTATATATAACTAGCTGATGGCCGCGACTTCGCCCGCGTGGATGTCGGTTATGCAAATGCATACAGCATGAAAATCGGTGCAGTAGTTTTAGAGTTTATCGCGTACAGGACGACAGACAGACGCGGCGGAGGACTTCGTTTTATAATATGTAAGGATTATAAATAAATATTATAGATATACCCACTTAACACGTAGGGGAGGTACTTACCCTAAGAAAATTATTTTATTTTATGACTTTGCCGGCGTGATTAATATGTATACCCATGCCAAATTAAAGCTTTCTAGTACTAAGTGTCTAAGCTAAACCGTGGACAGACAGACGGACATGGTGAAACTATAAGGGTTCCTTGTTGACTATGGAACCCTAAAAATGGCGGTGCGGTCACTATGCAACTCAGGTTCTATGCCCTCTGTGTTGGAGGTGATTGAGGAGACCTTAACAGGCACGTGATTGTAACTCTGTTGATGTATAGATTTTGGTTTAGAGGGTGGGGGATGCTCATAAACTAAACTCGATCACATAATTTGTAGGTATCTCAGAAATATTTGCATTGGTAAATTTTGTTATTGCGGGACCAGCTTGGTCGTTATGGTACTCGTACCACAATATTACTAAAGTATTTGTTATTGCGGGACCGGCTCGGTCGTTATGGTACCACAATATTACTAAAGTATTTGTTATTGCGGGACCGGCTCGGTCGTTATAGTACCACAATATTACTATAAAGTATTTGTTATTGCGGGACCGGCTCGGTCCTTATGGTACCACAATATTACTAAAAGTGTTAACCGACCAGTATTTGTATGCAGAAAGTGGCGAAAATCCCGATGCCCAGGATGCCCAAGGTGCCGAACACGATGCCCATCCGCGACACGGCGTTGGGCATGGCTAGCATGCCCGCGCCCAGGCAGCCCCTCAGCATGTGCTGCATGGTCTCCGAGTACCTGCACAGTGTACACACTCTATAAGCGGACCAGACACTATCATCATTCCTTCCTTCGGTAATGACATTCCAACTCTTCCCATATAAGTACTGTCAATATTTTATTCATCATTAGTGGGTCAATTACTGCAGGGATAGAGTCGCCAATGGACACATTGAAAAATAAAACGTGTGGGGTCGGGGGACCACCATCAAAACGAAGTTCCTTCTCGCCAGACATGACACCCGTCTGGTCGGAGGATCCTCCCTTTTCTATAGAAGATGAGCGAACTTTACACCCTGTTCCTCATACCTCTAAAGTACATTGAGTCACATGTTGTAAGGAACTCTTAGAGTTAGTTAGTTTTGGGAACTTTCTATGATTGAATGATTGAGTTTAGGATACCTAAAACTTCGCTAATTGCCAACAATTCAAGGTTCATTATAGACACGTTCGAGTCAATACTAAAAATCATAGATATATTTTGTTGAGGGTTATAAAAAGCTGCTAGAATTATGATTTTCTTCGAACCATCTGTGAATATTTGGTAAAAATTTGCGTATTCTGTGTTTACATAATATTGACAACATAAATCATTTAAAGCCAATGCACGGCGGTACCGCCGTAGGTCATTAATCCAAAAATGTAATCATCAATTACCCCCACTTTAATTACTTATAACGATTTACCGATAAACAAGCTACCCAAAAATATAAATATGTCACCCATTTTACCTAATTATCACAATTCGATGCGCGCCAGCGGTAACGGTCGGTCGTGTTGCCCTGTGTGTGTTTTCGTGCGTTACAGATATTCAGGAATCTAGTATTCCCGAGTGCTTCTTAGTCATTGTGACTAACTTCGATCTATTAGCTGAGTGCCTTTTTCAAGGCACAGCTAATAAGGTATTCTTATAACAGAGGTTGTTGTCAAAACGTTCGTCGTGTATTTTGATCCCTTACGGATTAAAACCACAGTTTCGTGGTCCCCGGTGGATACCTAACGGTGCTAACGAAACCGAGGGGGTGTTGACCCAGACGCACCCGCCGATCCCCTTCAGGGTGAGGCAGAAAATTGGACGGGTCCCAGTGTTTGGCCTTGGGGGATCTCCTAGTCGGCATTGGTGACAGTTTTCCTTTCACAGCTACACACCTGGTGTGGTTGGGTGTGTCTACCCCGACACACTAGACCTGTTAGGACCCCGTTGCACAAATAAGATAGGCAACGGGCCAAAGCAAGCTTAGGGCTCACTCTAAGTACACAACCTCCCTGTCTATACCCGACAGGGAGGGTTTTACACATCCCCGGGCCAACCTCCCGGGGAGTTAGCGAGTAGGATTTATGTTATGTTAGGAAATTAGAATTCCCTCTCATTAGATTTCATTTAGTTTAGTTTTTTAATCGATTGAAAAATGGATCCTGTTTCAAGGAAACTTTTTTCAATCGTCCTCAGGCTCTTAGCCAAGCCATCTGATAAACAGATGGCACTTATAGGTAAGGAGGTAGACCTCCTTTTGCCCCTTTTAGAACCCAGTGCGGACGAATTAGCCGCTTTTACGGACGTACTGTCCTCCCAATCCCGCCCGTTACTTCAGATAGAATACCCTCCTTCTATCCGCTCTCCCAGCCCGGCCTTCAGCCCACCCTCTAGCCCCGCGACAGAGGCTATGGATACCTCCGAGCCCGCTGCCTCTTCCTCTAAGAGAGCTATAACTCAGTTCGCGCATGCCTCTGACGAAGAGAATGTCTCTACTTCCTCCTCTCCTTCTCAGTCTGATGACGATGGGTTCACCCCTGTCGTCGGAAAAGGGAATAAGAGGAAGAAGAAGAAACAGACCTCTAGTCAAGCGTCAAAAGTAGTCGCGGTTGACGTCATTTCCCCCAAGCCTACCTCCGTCTCGCAAGTAGCCGGCGCAGCGCCAAGCAGCGCTACCCCAGCTGCCGCGATAACTTCCCCCTCCACCACCCCCGCCGCGCCCGGCACGCAAGTTGCGCCCGCGGTCCCGCGCGTAATTATTAAAAAAGTTCAGCCCCCTCCCCCCGTGTTCATTCAGGACAAGGCTAAGTGGACTGACGTATCGAAATGGTGTGTAGAGCAAAAGATCTCTTTCACCAATGCCCGATCCACCCTTCAGGGTATTAAAGTAATAGTCCCGACCGCGAATGACTATCGCGACTTGACGAGGCTACTGAGAGCTAGAGGTGTGTCATTCCACACCTTTGCGCTCCCAGAGGACAGACAGATTAGGGTTGTGGTCAAACGCATCCCTAAGGAAATATCATCAGACGACATTAAAGCCGACCTTCAGTCACAAAATGTCCCCGTGGACGAAGTCCACCGTATGCACCGCTCGCGCGGTGGTGAAGCATTCGACATGGTACTTGTCGTCTGCTCACCAGTAGAGGGGCATCACCCCATCTTTAATATAAAACATTTATGCAATCTCACGGGATTTCTAATAGAGAAACCCCGTAAGAATGGCAACATAGGGCAGTGTCATCGCTGCCAGTTATATGGACATTCGCAGAAGCATTGTCATGCGAAACCGAGGTGCGTAAAGTGCCTGGGCGAGCATGGCACTGCTGAGTGCACCAGACCAAAAGACCGAAGCTTATGCCTTAGTCCTCCCAGTTGCGTACTATGCGGTCAAGAGGGACATCCAGCGAATTACCGCGGATGTTCCAAAGCCCCCAAATCGAGTTCTCCCAAGCTCACAAAGCGTGCTGACAATCGTCAGTTTAGGGAATTCCCCCCTCCGATACCCTCCTCTCAACTCCCCCAGAGGCTTAGCCCCCAGCGGCCTAGCCCCTGGAACATGCTACAGCACCAACAGGCTTTCCCAGCCTTGGCTGCTACTAGCCCCCCCCCCCCCCCCACACCCCTCTCTACTCTCTCATGGACCCGCGTGTCCGTGCCCACCAAACCCACCCCCCACCACCACCACCCGCGCACTCTGCGCCCCCCGCGCACTATGCGCCCCCCTCCACCCCCGCCCCCCGCAAAACGCGCTCCCGCTCCCGTAGCGTCGCGCCCCACTCCCCTCCCCACTCCCCTCCCCACTCCCGTGGCGGCCCAGGCCCCGCTAGACCCGTTCAACGAGATAACATCTACCTATATGATGTTTCTCTCCCCCCGCGCTAAACGTATGGCCGCCGAAATTAAGGCAGCTAGAACTAGCTGTAACATAGGACAGATCGCTGTCATCTATAATGCTTATCCCGAGATTAAGCAAGCCCTTGAGAACTTAGCTATGACATCCCATAATGTATAACGCCACTATAGAAAGGTTTAAACCCCGATCCCTCAGACTAGGAATCTTCAATGCCAATGGCATCAGAGGTCAAAAAGAAGAGACCGCTCTCTTTCTTCGCGACCATCAATTAGATATTCTCCTTATACAGGAAACTTTCTTAAAACCCCATCACCGCGATCCCTCTCTAGCTAACTATCGCTTGGTTCGCAACGATAGAACGCTCCGTCACAATGGTGGCACTCTTATTTATTATAAAAAGGAGTTGTATTGCATCCCCATAGACCCTCCCCCGTCCCTCTCACGTATTGAAGTATCCGTATGCCGCTTAGGCATGACCGGTCACCAACCGATCACTCTCGTATCGGCGTACCTCCCTCCGACCCCCTCAGAGGACTCTCTAGCCCTCTCAAATGACCTCTCAGCTCTTCTCGGCTTGAGTAGCTCCGTTATTATAGCGGGCGACTTCAATGCCAAACATCCCGCGTGGAATAGCCTCTCCACCACTACTAGAGGGCGACAATTGTTCAACCTCTCATCCTCCCTAATCTTCGACATCATCGCTCCGATGACTCCCACTCATTACCCTGATAACCCGAATCACACCCCCGATATTATTGATATGGCGCTCCTTAAGAACGTCAACCTTAGATTAGATTCAATAGAAACGGTAGACGAGCTTAACTCTGATCACCGCCCAATAATTATTAGTCTCGCCCCCCGCATAGGTCTCTCTGACCCCTCTCACCCCCTCGCCACTAAAAGGGTCACGGACTGGAAGAAAGTAAGCGAAAAGCTGAAATCCAACACGTCCCCCCAATTGGACTCTATCCCAGATAAATTCGACTCTACCGCTGATACGGCGGCCGCGATCGACTCTCTTACCGATCACGTACAAACTGTGTTGAACAATAGTTCAAAGGAGGTTCCGGCGACGGACGACCGTCGCTGGAGGCTCCCGCAGGATGTACGTGATCTGATAACGGAGAAGAACGCGTCCGCCCGTGCGTACAGCAACTTCCCCTGTGCCGCAAACAAAGCCCATATGCGCTATTTACAGAGATCTGTAAAGAAACGTGTAGCGGAGCTGCGTGACGCGGGATGGGATAAATTGTTGAGCGATCTAGAGCCGAATCATCTCGCCTTCTGGCAACTAACTAGGAAGCTGAAATCAGATCAGTGCGCGAGCATGCCCCCCCTAGTACGCCCCGATAAGTCCATCGCATTCGAGGACACCGATAAGGCTGAATGCCTAGCAGACAGCCTAGAGGCTCAATGCTCTCCCAGTACCCTACCTGTAGACAAAGCTCACCTCGATAAGGTCGACGCTGAAGTCGAACGTAGGTCTACTTTACCACCAGTAGAAGACCCTGATGATCCCTTGCCCCCCGTCACACCGGACGAGGTGCACGAGATCATCAAGGGTCTTAAGACTCGCAAAGCCCCCGGTTCAGATGGCATCACCAATAAGGTGATGCAACTGTTCCCAGCCCACCTTATAATGCTACTGACCACCATCTTCAATGGTGCTCTGAGCAATAACATCTTCCCACAGGCATGGAAAGAAGCCACGGTAATAGGTATCCCGAAGCCCGGCAAGCCAAAGTCGGCACCTTCGAGTTACCGCCCCATCAGTTTGCTCAAGGTCATAGGTAAAATCTATGAGAGACTTATTTATAAGCGACTCAGAGATTACGCCGAGACCAAAGGCCTCATCCCAAACGAACAGTTCGGCTTTCGAACTGAGCACTCTAGCGTGCATCAGGTACACCGGATCATAGAGCACGTAAGCGCCGGCTTCCAGCGCGGCAATGTGACCGGTGCAATCTTCTTCGATATAGTGAAAGCATTCGACAAGGTCTGGCACAACGGTTTGATATACAAGTTATACCAACTCGGTGTGCCGGATCGTCTCGTACTCATAATACGGGACTTTTTGACGAATCGCACCTTCCGCTATCGCATCGAAGGAGCCGTCTCCTCCCCCCGGATCTCATCCGCGCGGGCGTCCCTCAGGGCTCCGTGCTATCTCCCCTTATTTTCACGCTGTTCACCAGCGATATCCCGAAACATAGTAAGGCACAGTTGGCTCTGTTCGCAGACGATACGGCCATCTATTACAAGGGTATTAGTAATGATAATATACGCATAACTCTCCAGAGAGCGGTCAACGATCTTGGCGCCTGGTTTCAAAAATGGCGTATAGAAGTCAATCCCGACAAAAGTCAAGCGGTATTCTTTCAGAAACCGCGGGGCGGTTGGCCCCTCTCCCCCCCTCCTCCAGTCACCATGTTCGGCAAGCAGATCCCTTGGGAGAAGCAAGCCAAATACTTAGGTGTAACTCTGGACCAACATCTCACGTTTCGAGAGCACATAAAGCAGGTTCGTTTGCGAGCTGCTCTCGCTCTAGGTAGACTCCACTCAGTTCTGAATGCACGCAGCAAATTGTCACTCAAGTGCAAAATGCGTACTTACATTACGTGCATTCGCCCCATCATGACCTATGCGGGTTCCGTCTTTGCTCATGCAAAACCCCATCATATACATTGGATGCAAACACTCCAAAATCGATTCCTTAGAAAGGCCACGGGAGCTCCCTTTTATGTTCGTAACGAGATCCTCCATCTCGACTTAAAGATTCCCACAATCCACCAGTTTCTCAAACGCCTCTCAAAGCGTTACTTCGAGTCAGCCGCCACACATCGCAACCCTCTGGTTGTCGAGGCCTCCCGATATCACACATCTAGTATTAGCGTCATTCGCCGTCCGCGGCATGTTCTCACTGAGCCAGACGACCCCATAACTCTCCTCCAGGAGAGCAGTAGGGAGACCAGTACAGTGCACAAATACAGACGCCTCCCGTCATTCCGACCTCGCCGTCGAGGCAAAACGTTCGCGTCCGTCCCGATTATTAAATTCACCCCCCCGTCCCTTGTCCGATGAAGTAGTGCCAGCCCGCGCCGTAGCTGAGCACGTAGCTTTAAATTCCCCGTTTAATAATAATGATGATCTAAACCTTTTGATCCAGCCTGTCCCAACAACTTGCTGTCCCCCCGCCAGTGATGCCGCCCTAAGCCGAGGTTCGTACCCCACAGGGGGTGCCCTTAGCGAGCGCACACTTAATTTTAATTTAGAATAGTTTATGCCCCTGGCTGGAGGCCCTGAGTGTAGAAAGCTTAAGGCAGCCACAGGAATGTCCGGTTAAGAAGTTATGACTTCCGAAATCACACTTCAAGATGCCCTAGTTAAAAAAAAAAAAAAAAAAACCTAATTATCACTTATTTTTCGACCCCCGAAGTGAACACACCATTAGGTTGCGCTCGCCTTATCAGTAACTCATTAGCACATGTTGTTTGTGTAACGGTGAATTCTAAGAATTGCATTGTTTTTGAGTGGTGTTTGTGACATGGATTTCTAAGATCAAGGTATGTTCTTACTATATAGTTATTTTTGTTTAAATTTTATTTGACTTATTATGGCGTGTTTTTACGTGCTACGCCACACAGGATTTCTAAAAAATATTTATCTTATTGTTGGCTTCTCATAGACACAACTAATTTCAACTATATTCGAATACTCTCACATATCTTAAATTAAAGATTGAACTGTCTATTTTTAAAATATAAAAAGTTTTTCTGCGTCCTTTTGCGACTTTAGTTGCTATATAGCCTCTACGACTGCATAGGCTCAGGCGTAGCACGGTCTACGAAACATACGCAAATATATATTTTTTTTCATTATTTTGTTTAAATGTACTTTCTCAAGGATGCATTTCTTTGAGATTTGGTCTGCCTTAACTGGAAGTGTTCCTCAGAAACATCAACACGTGTTGGAAACTATTCTAGCTTCACTGGATGAGGTGGAGACTCTAGACATTAGGAACTTAGATAGTAAGATACTAAGTTTATGTAAAAGTTTTGATAGATTTTGGAAAATTGTCTCCAGAAATAAATCAAAATTTTTGCATAAGTACTCAGATTGAATAAATGAAATTGAATGTGTCGAATTAGTAAGAAGTAATAATGAGCAGTGCTTTCAAGAAAACGCGAACCAGCCCGGGCCATCTTGTGAGCGCGGACGCCCGAGAAAAGATTTTTGAGAATTGTCTAAGCGTAGAAGGTTGGCAGAATTATCTCAAGTAGATGACTCTACTGTGAATGACAATACTCAAACCTTACTTGATACGTCTAATACTAGCTTAAGACTGAATATAAATGCGGACGAGGTCTTATCCCTTTTTGTTGAGGCTAAGTTGACGAAGCATCAATATTTGTTAATTAAGAATTTCATTAACAAGTGCTGAAGTGGCACAGTGTGCTCTATTACTCGTATCTATCGGGAAATTATCCGAAGAGGCAGCAGAATCTAACAACAAACATTATAAGGCCTTCAAGCGAGATCACACGAGAAAAATGTCTTGTTTATAATTTATGTATGTACTCGTATCTATGTATGTATTAATTAGTATTCATTATTTCTCAAGTTATATGTATTGTCTTTTGTTGCATCTACTATGTCTATCTCTGTATCACCCTAAGGTTGACTGGTAGAAAATGCCTCAGGCATTAAGTCCGCCGTTGTACAGTAGTATTTTTTTACTTGTGCATAAAGTTTTAATAAATAAATAAATAAATAAAAATGTCACGAGTACTTACGAATACGGACTTACTTAACAGAGTTTTACTCAGCTCAGACCCATTCATTACTAGTCGTCGGAAACTTCTCCGTAAGAACAAGAGCGTAATGTCGAGGCAAGTTTTAGATTTATTACAAATTTAGTTTAAATTGAAATTAGGTTGGTTGTTGTGGTTATTTTAACTTAGTTGTGGTTATGCTTACGTTTGTAAATAAATTATAGTTTTAGTTTTCTTGCTTTTGTTGTATATAATATATAAAATAATACATATTTAATTATATCCCCATCATGAATAGCATTAACATCATATTCAGATGTATTTCCGAACGAGGGACAATAAATCTCAAATATTGACTATTTAAATTAATATACAAACAGTACATACTGTACAGTTTATTGTATATTATGTGTTAAATTATGTAAATAAAGCATTAATGTACATTTGTGAAGTATTTTTTATTATTTACCCTTCAGAAAAATCTCATTTAATAAAGTAAGGTATTTATGACCGCGCTTGTAGGGCGCTTGGACCACCTTGCAATGGCTGGAATAGTTTGTTTGCTACATTTACTCCGTAAATGCTAAAGTTAATGTCTTGAGATATAAATCAATGTAACTGACCCAACAGCGACAGGTACCCAAACATCTTCAAATTCTGTAAGTATGCATGGCTTAATATGAGCAAAGGCTTAATTCTTCCTTTCCACAAGGGCATCTGAGGTAAAACATCGTCCAGCGTGTTAACAACAGCTGTAAATGACTACTCAGCAACGACTTACACTTTACATAAAACCCCGACTATAATTTATACGAATAAATAAAGGCTGGAGACTTAATTTACTACGCATGACATGAATTGGTGTAGATTTTATTAAAGCTACTAATGATCCTCAATGGTGTCGTTGTGTGGAACACATTTTTGAATCACCCTCGACTGCAAAGACAATAATTTTATTTATCTGTTTAGTCAGCGAGTGACCTTTCGATTTGAACAGTAGGTATCCAGATTTACTAATACAGTTTGTTTTATATTTATTTATAACCGACTTCTTCAAAAAGGAGGAGGTTATATGTTCGTCTGTATGTTTTTGTTTTTCTTTTGTAAGTTCCTGGATATTTTCGCCAATTATGAACCAATTTACAAATTTCTTTTTTTTTTCGTATGTGTATACTTCCAATGTAGTCCCATATAAATTTTATTAATTTCGCTTGCGTAGTTTTTGTGTTAGCTTCAATAATTACGTATTTTTCCCACTTAGTCTATGTAGACGACATCTTATTTGAATCCGTCACTGTTTTTTTTAAATAGCAGGTAGTGGTATTCGAATTTGTGTGGGGTAGGTACCACAACTAAAAAGAGAAAAATAAAAACATTTTCCAAAAAAAAAAACCGACTTCCAAAAAAAACACAAAACAATCAATCTGCCTAGCCTTTTCCCAACTATGTTGGGGTCGGCTTCCAGTCTAACCGGATGCAGCTGCATACCAGTATTTTACATGGAGCGACTGCTTATCTGACCTCCACAACCCAGTAACAGGGTAATACGATACCCCTTGGTAAGACATGGTTGTCCGACTTTCGGGCTTCTGACGACCCGTAACGACTGTCAAAGTTCCACGAATGACAGCCGGGAACAACAGCTTAACGTGCTTTCCGAGGCACGGAGGAGTCCCGGTATGTAAAGATGGTCACCCATCCATCGATCCAACCCCGGCAAGCGTAGCTTAACCTGATGGATCGACCTGTCGTGGATGTTATTAGCAGTTTTTTTGTGTTTTTTTTGGAAGACGGTTGTTTTTTTTTTGTAGAAAGTTTTTTTGGGTCCCTTTTTTGGGGGTCAGTGACGGCCCGCGTCAACTCTACTCGAATAATAATAACGGATACTACCGACGGCGTCAAAACGCCTAAAAAAGCGGTGTCTACCGTCGGCATGAAAAGTAATTGACCTCCTTAGAATATTGAAGATCAGGAATTGACCATCCATAATATGGGAGTTGGACCAAGTGTTGCCCAGAATTGGCACACAGTGCATTTATTATGTTCCTTGGGCTTACACTGGTCTGTAAACCAAAGTTATTCAAAATCTATCCGAGGAGTTTTGAGAAAAACTATTTTTTGTTGAGTATTTTTTATTGATGAATAATGACAACCAATAGCTCATTTGAATAATGAATGGCAATAATTATGTTAAACAACACATTATTATTTCAATTGTATGTATATTATTTACATTTTAAAACATTTTTTTGAAAAACATTTAAATATCATTGAAAAATATAAAAATCCGGTAACGGTAACGGGCTCCAAGCTACTGGTGGTCAGGGCTCCTGAGAGAAGAACCTCCTATCGATAAACACGGTGTCCAGAAGTACCGATAGCCTCCTCAGGTGTTGGTCGAGGCTCTTATGCCATTGGCCGTAACGACTATCGGCACATCCCATAATGTCGACCACGTCGCGAAGACAGGTCAAGATACTTAATCTGCTTATCTTTTTCGGTTTTCACGAGGTTCTCGTCATGCGGGACCACTTTAACAATCATTGTGCGACTATGTTACGAGTGTGTCAGGAACATTTAAAAGACAACACTAAGAAACACTTGTTCGCGATCTTCTATTGGATGATAAATTACACCTTGACGTTCATGTTACTAATATTATAAATAATGCCTTCCGTATATACGGTTTTGTGATGAGATCATCCACAGAATTTGTTCGCCCATATACTCGTACATATTTATATCTTTATAAATCGTTAATCAAGTCCCAGTTAGAGTACGGTGTTGCGGTTTGGAATTCCATTCTATATTAATACTCAGATGCGATTGAAAAAGTTCAAAGTAAGTTTTTGAAAGCCATGCATTTACTTTGTTTTCGCACTTATGCATCATATAGCACTTATCTTCTCAACAGGTATAAGCTACATAAACTAAAAGCCAGACGTATTATTTTAGAGACAATGTTTCTGTCTATGTAATAACGCATGTAACGATTGTATGAATATCACTAATAAGATTAGCTACGTACTCGTAGTACCTACCTAGAACAACCATAAGCCGTGGGGTGCGCGCATGACCTCTATTTGTCATGTTGTGTCCTCCCTTCTAATCGTAAGAACGCAAGTTTAGTAATTAAAATAATATATTTGGAAATATTGACATCTCCGCTTTTGTAGCTAGTAAATTTAGAGACCTTCTTCGGGAAACTATTTTGGATGATGCTCAGTAATATTTTTTTAACTTTTGGAGTCTTTCTTTGTAACTTCTTGTTTTTATTTTTATTTTTATTTGCATGCCCGTTTAGTTTTATTCATTACCACTTATGTAATTTTATTGTGCTTATGAAATTGTCTGTGCACATCGCATTAGTGTCATAAACTATTTTTTTATTATGTGGAATATGTCGTGGGTTATACATTTACTCACTCTGTAGCTCAAATTTTGAGTAATACTATAAAGTGTAACCGTTTATTTTCCCAAATAAATAAAATAAAAATAAAATATATTGTAGTTCCAATAATATTACGTACATAGGTACGTGTTGAAATCATAACCTCCTTTTCTTTGAAGTCGGTTGAACAAAACAAAGCGTTTAGAATTAAGAACTTGCTCAATCCCTATCATAAATATGATGCGGTTATTATATTGTAGTAGGCCGCACATCAGTGGTAACACTTTGACCTGGAGTTGGCCTAGCGCCTGACGACCTGCATGACTAATTCATGTGGGCGTAGTACAGAGTTCCAATAGAATAAGCTGTCAGCTTATACTGGTTTTGGTACCACGGACGTGCGGCCTATTGTACCTACCTGAATTGTTGTCGGCACTTACGTGGTGGGTTTCGGTACCTTGCGATATTTATGAGGATCAAAATATTCGTCATCAGTAACTGCAACAGAAGTCATAGATGTGAGACGTCAGCTGGGCGCAGCTCGGCTCGGGCTGCGCCGCTCACACAGGGTCACGCACCAAGCCCGACGCGCCGCCACGTCGTGAACTGGCAGCGCCTCGGGCGCCTGGTAGGTACTACTAGTCTCTCACGCGCAGTTATCATGTCGTCGAACCCCGTCATCATGTACTCGAGCATAAACATGTTGGCGACTCAGCTGTCTTATCCTGTAGGTACTCTATACAAGTGCTTGGGCGACGAGACGCGGCGCCGCGGTCCGTTTCTGTTTAATTATTATCCTGTGAATGATTTTCTACTGCAACAGTTGGCAATAGTGCAATAGCGCATCATTAATGTCATCTGTCAGTCAGAAAAACATAGATCTATTCACAGGATCTATACGTGAAGGACCTTTTGGCGCGTGACCAAAATTGGAACTAACGCCTCAAACGTATTTTGTTAAACAAAGCCACAATCAGAATAATAATGGATTGTGGCGTTGTTGTTAAACATTTGTCATGTGTACCTAGTATTACCGTGCGTTTGTACTGGCGAAACATTCGAGACAAAACATGTTTAAATCTCTAGTTCCCGTCAAAAATTGTATGGAACATTGACAGAAAATAGAGATTTCAACATGTTTTGTCGTGAATGTTTCGCCAGTGCAAACGCACGGTTAGGAAGTTCAAAAATGTATCTAGTATCTACATTACAAACAAGGTTTTTTTGAAACCGGAATGACCCTGACAGAAGGGCGTAGGGGCGAAGGCGTGGCATGGGGGAAGTTGTTCGTATTCACTATTTTGTGAAATCGTCACAGAAATTGTAGGTATTATCAAAACAAGATGTTGATTTCGATTATGGTCAGGCACCAAAAGATCCTTGTAGCTGTTCGTTCTCACTGGCGAAACATTAACATAAAAACATGTTGAATATCTGTTGTCGGTCAATATAAGGACTCGCGTTCGCATTTTCACGCAACTTGTTGAAGCTAAACATGTTTGACGTTTCATGTCACTTGACAAGTTTTTGCAGACAAATTGCATAGCCTTGCACTAAATACAATCTTCGAGACACAAACAAACAACTGTGCAAACGCAAACTTGACAAATCTCTATAAAAACATGTCTATTAAATAGGTTTATAGACAGTGTGAACTACAAATCTTGTCATCTGTCTTAAAACTCACGTTTCTGTGCAGTGCGAACAGAAATTCAACAAAACAAGTAGGTAGCTAATGAAATTTGTTTCGTGTGATAAGTGTCGAAACATACATGTTGAATGTTTTAAACGCATAGTAACCGTGCGTTTGCACTGGCGAAACATTCAAGACAAAACATGTTGCAATCTCTATTTTCTGTCAATGTTCCATACAATTTTTGACAGGAACTAGAGATTTAAACATGTTTTGTCTCGAATGTTTCGCCAGTGCAAACGCACGGTAAGAAAGAGATGGTAATAAATAAAAACATTTTCCAATAAACTTTTCACACAAATACTAATACCACTACCTGCTATGTTAATAACAGTGACTGTGTCAAATAAGATATCGTCTACATAGACTAAGTCAGAAAAATATGTACTTATTGAACCTAGCTCAAAAACTACTCAAGCAAAGTTAATAAAATTTATATGGGACCACAATGGGAAGCACCAGCTTTCAAATAAAAAGAATCATCAAAATCGGTTCACCCAGTCGAAAGTTCCGAGAAAACAAACATTTAAAAAAAATACAGACGAATTCCTTCTCCTTTTTTTGAAGTCGGTTAAAAATCTGTCCTACCTGTCAATCCTTCGCACTGATTTTTCATCATGGCATTTGTAAGTACTACAGAGTAACTTAGAGCAGAGTAGAGAAAGAAGTCGCATCTCTTTGTGGAAAATGTTTATACTAAATGATTCCATGGTGCAATTACAACGAAATAGAAATTCTTGTAGATACACGAACGCGGTAGCTAACGAATAAAACCATTGTATCACAGCAAAACGGACAAAACTTTATAATAAAATCGTTAGATTAGCAAAGATTAAAATTGTAGTTTAAAACTTTGATACTCGTATAATCTTTGGTAGAATAGATGATCCTGAACCCGACTAGGTGAGCTTAAATCTACGGTAAAAAACGTAACTTACGAGTACTTTAAAGATTTTGTCATTTTACTATTCACTTATACCTAACCTTGAGAGAAATAACGTACTTACTTTAGAACTTTAACGTTATTTAAGCAACTAATTAGCATCTTTATTTCACCATACATAGGTACAAAGGAACCATTTATTTACGTAAACTGTACATTACTGCCGCGGGCTACAAAAAGAGTGTAGTAGACACTCTTATTTATAAACACTAGTTAAAAGAGAATGACCATACGCCGTATCGCTATTTGTTCGGCTGTGACTTATGTTTATAATGTTGATAATTCATGTTTTAAAATATAATGATTTTATCTAGTAATGCGAATCTTTAAATTCTCCGCATAAAAAACATCATAAAAGTATTAGTTTTTATTTCGATTTCCCATTTTATCCATACATAGTTTTTTTTCACGCAAGTAATGTCATATGTCATTGGCATTCAAAAAGTATATAAGCAATCTAACCTTCTTGACTTACGCAAAACAATAAAAGTAAACATCCAATTATTGAAATTATAGTTGAATAATTAGTAACTAATTACTCAATACTCAATACTCAATACTTTATTGCAATCCATAATGTGTACATAATAGTTGGTAAGTTAAGATATCGAATCAATTATGGACCCTGTCGGGCACAGCAAAAGTTAATTTTTAACAGGAGAGAGGATGAAGGCGCCTTTTTATATTCATAGTAAAATGTAGGTATTAGGTAACAATGATTTTATTGTTTTTGAAATTTATCGCTAAAGTATTCATCAATAGTGTAGTAGCTTTTGAATAACAGGAATTGTTTCAATTTATTAATAAATGTATTATTCTTACTTATGTCTTTGATGTAATCTGGTAACTTATTGTAGACTTTAATGGACATTACAAATGCACCAGAAGAGTGCATTTTTAATCGTGAAGTGGGTATGTTTAGTCTGTTTTCATTTCTGAGTGCAATTTTAGTTTGGATATCTCCCCTTTTAGTAAAGAATTGCGGATATTTTCGTACAAATTTACAAATTTCAAGTATGTAGAGGCAGGGCAGGGTTAATATTTTTAGATCTTTAAAGTGGGGTTTACAGGAGTTTATATCTTTGATATTTATTAAAATTCTAATTAATTTTTTCTGTAGAGTGAATAATGTAGAAGCGTCTGTACTATTTCCCCATAACAAAACGCCATATTTAAGCCATGCAAATGCGTACGCGTAATATGTCACAAGTGCTGTTTTGAGGTCTGTTGTTTTCTTTATTTCTCGGAGGGCGTATGAAAACTTGGATAATTTCGTTCTTACTTTTTGGATATGTGATTTCCAATCTATGTGTGAATCTATGTCAAGGCCTAAAAGGGTGAATTTATTTACTGTTTCTAATTTTGATCCGTTGTATTTGAAATTTATATTTATAGGTATTTTTTGTCGGGGGTGGAAAGTTATTATTTTTGTCTTATTGAAGTTAATTTCAAGGTTGTGTTCGTTCATCCAGTGTGTGGCAGAGTCAAGTATAGAACTCAATTTTTGGTTTAAATTTATATTATTGTCACATGAAGTCAAGATAGAGATATCATCGGCAAACAGTACGCAGGACTCATTGATGTGGTTAGGGAGATCGTTTATGTAAACAAGGAATAACAGGCACCCTATTACACTTCCTTGTGGTATAGAAGCGTTTACGGGTATTTTTTGGGATCGAATTAATTCAATTTGTTTTGATTTATGATTGTAATGTTCTACTTCTACAACTTGTTCTCTATTTTTTAAATAAGATGTGAACCATTCGTAACTTTTACCCCGGATACCGATGTTATATAGTTTATTTAATAATATATCAAATTGTACCTTATCATAAGCCTTTGTCATGTCCAATAATAATCCTACAGCGTACTTTTTATTATTAATTATAGTTAGGGCTTCTTGTATGTATTTATAAACAGCCAAAACTGTAGATCGGTTTTTACGAAAACCATTCTGACTATCATTGAATATATTATATTTTTCACAAAACGCGTAAACACGATTGCACATGGCTTTCTCAAATATTTTTGAGGCTGTTGGTAAGAGAGCAATGGGACGGTAGTTGTTAGGGTCGGTTTTAATATTTTTCTTGTGGATCGGTTTTATTAGAGCTTTTTTTAATAAGTCGGGAAACACCCCTTCTTCAAAAGATTGGTTAAGTAGTGTGTAAAAAGGCAAGGTTAATTCATCAGCGCATTGTCTTAGTAGAATGGGTGGAAGTTCGTCAATACCATGGCTTCTTTTGTTTTTTAAATTTTTAATTATTGTATTTACTTCGTAAGGATCTACTGGGCTAAGATATAGTGTATTTTGTGTAGCTGAAATCGTCGGGGGTTGTTTTGGTTTGCTGCCGGTAGGTGTTGTGCTGTTCCCACCAATAGAAGCAAAGAAACTATTAAATAAGTTGGCTACCTCTTGGGGATTTGAAGTTGAGCTATTATTGATTTGTAGGGTTATGTTGTGTTTCTCACTTTTTAGTTTCTTGTTTGTGCGTTCATTGATTATTCCCCACATTGTTTTAACTTTATTGTTAGATCGCATCATTTTATTTTTATAATGTAGTTTTTTTGCAATTGTGACAGATTTTTTCAATATTTTTTCATACTTTTTATAGTATTTTGTTAATATTGTATTTTTTGTTTTTGTTGTTAATGTCTTTAATAGTCTTTTATTTACACAAGATTTTTTTATACCTACAGTGAGCCAATATTTTTTATATTCTGTTTTTAGTTTAATTTTTCGCAACGGTATACATTGGTTTAGAACAGAGATGAGTGTGTCATTAAATGTTTTATAATTTATGTTTATGTCATGATTGGTCGTAAGAATTTCATTCCAATTTAGTTTTTGTATTTTCTCTTTGAATTTCGATATATTTGTTTTATTAAATAGTCTTTTCATTGTGTACCAGTTATATTTTTCTGATTGTTCAGGTATTTTTAAGTGTAAAATTGTACTATGGTGGTCGGAAAACCCTAGTTCTTCTGTGGTTGTGTACATGTCTTTGTAGTTAAAGTTTGTGAATATAAGATCTATGCACGTTGCAGTGTTTGGTGTAATACGTGTAGGGCTTTTTACATGTTGAGTATAATTATGTTGCTGCATAAGGTTCAAAAATTGATTTGTTTTTAAAGTATCTGATATTATATTAACATTAAAATCACCTCCCATTATTATATTTAGTTTATAGTATTTATTGTTTAAATATTTTAGAATTTGTTTTAATTGTTGATAAAATACTTCCTCCTCTCTTCTGTTCCAATACATAGTAACTATCAATAAATTTTCCTTTGGTAATTCTGTGGCACAAAGTTCTATTATATACTCCATAGACATGTCTGAGATATCATTTCTATTTATGCTGTCGATATGTTCTTGTAGAAGTATACAAACACCGCCACCTGTTCTAGTGCTGCGACAGGAGGAAGATGCAAGTTTGTATCCACTAAATTGAATGAGATCAAGTTTTTCTTGAGTTAGCCAAGTTTCTGAAATGCATATTGAATTATACAAAGAATTTTTATCAATAAACGCTTCGAGTATATCTTGCTTATTATAAAGGCTTTGAAAATTTTGGAACATTATTTTAAATGGTCGGTCGTTGTTTACGAAATGTCTGGTTCTCCGTTCCGTTGGTCATATTTAATGGGCAAAATTGGTTGCTGTTGTTCAATATTATATCATTTTCTTGGGTGTTGTATTCGTATTGTTGTTTGTTGTTTTCTATGTTAACCAGTTTTCCGTCTATATATAGTTGGTTGTTTTTTATAATTGCATGCGATCCATTTTTCCTGGCTTTAAATAATTCTTCTCGCATTTGTGCTCTGTACTTTCGTGTATTTGCATCTAAGAATTCGGATATGAATAGTCCCGTTCCGTGAAAATAAGTGCTATTGTTAATGATATATTTGGCCATTCTCTTACTAATAAATTCGATAACAAGCGGTCGGTTCTTGGGTCCACCGGGTCTTCCAAGTCTGTACAGGTCTTCTATATATCCTGAGACGTCTATGTTAACTATATCACGGAACAGTTCTAATAATCTGTTGTGGAGTGAGCTTTCAGGCTCGTTGTAGTAATCGGCTAGGCCGTAAATAACAATTTTTCTTTGGTTATTTTGTTGTATATTTGGAACTTTTGAAGCTTCTGTAGCTAGCTTTCTTATTTCTTTCTTTAAGTTTTCATTTTCTGTTTGAAGTTTTTCTAATTTTCTTTCAATGTTTTCTATTTCTTGCTTTCTTTGATTGTTCTGTGTTGTTAAAGCGTTTGTTTTAGAATCTAAATCTTGCCTTAATTCTGTAATAGCACTATATATTTCTTTATGTATTGTGTTTTGTAATTCTTGTATGATATATTTGTTGTTTTCTTTAAGATGTGTGGCAATTAGTTCACTCAAACCTTGTATTGTTAATGGGGCTTGTGTACCACTCATGGTCTTTACATTTGCTTCTGTGTGAGTAGTACTAGCAAAATTATTTTCCATAGTTAATGTGTCGCCTAAGAAACTCAGGTCGTCGGAACAAGTTGTGTCGTTATTTGTATTTATTGTTTTTTTTCTCAAAGTAACATTAGCTTCTTCAAGTGTTGTAGATGATAGCTGGTTGATTTCGGGGCCTCGAGGTATACGTAAAGGGGTGTTTGTGTTCCCAGTCTTGGGTATTTTACAGATACATGCTTGGCATTTCCATTTATTCTTATTTTCCAGCGTCATCTTTTTAGTATAGTAGTCTTTAGAAACACCGCCACACTCAAGATCGTATCTGCATTTACAGAGTACACAGATAAGATTTTCTCTTATGGGTAGCTTATTTTTACATCCAGCGCATACAGGTATAGGTGACATTTTGGTTGGTGGTTATTCAGGGATAGTTTTAAAATGTTTATGCTAGTTCACTGTGACAACAACTCGAATAAGCGACCTCTAGCATGTAGGAGCAAAATTTCTTCTTTGAACGATTTTTGTGTTACTTAGTATCCATGTTAACCGATAGATGGCGCTGTTTAATAGTATTGAAGAAGATGACTGGCACTTTTAGGAATTTATTTTCATATAATGTGTGTTATTTGAATGATAAATGTACCTTTTCTGATGGTTTTCTTTCTTCTTTTAAGTTTATCTTTGCATTCATCACTTTTCCAAAAACAGTTCTCACACTCTTGTTCGTAATTTTTCAAATTGTGGAGCCGTTAAAGCTCCTTATTTGTATTGTATAATTTTATATCACAGGTCTTTCACGCGTACTCCAATATCACACACTTATTATTGCTTAAACATTCGAATAAATACTTTTTCTTCTGTATCTAATCACTTAAACTATTTTTATGAATTAAAAACACAGAACTACGTGTTTGTTTTCGCACGGTGGCGCCCTCTACGGCTTAACGTGCCTCTATGGTCTCAAGATTCAAGATTCAAGATTCAAGATTGTTTATTTGTGGAAACATGAGTACACATAAAGGGCTCCTCTATGGCTTAACGTGCTTTCCGAGGCACGGAGGGAAGGCTTTTTGTTTATTACTTTAATTTCGTTTGTTTATTTTCTTTCTTATCTACTTATATTTTAAAATATTTTTATAAACATTTTAAAATATAAAAAAATAGAGGTCCGCCGGTGTCGGGAGCAGGGTCCAAGCTACCGATTTTTTATAATTATTACATTGTAATAACAATCTGTTAGGGTGTTTAATTAAGCAAAACTTTTGGTTATACGAAAGACAGAATGTTTTCGAGACCTTTGCCTGTTCTAATCAACATTATAAACTCTTTGAAAACAGAACAAACGCGCGCCATAGGATTCTATGCGCGCGCATCCCGAGCAGAATATGCGGACGACTGAACGGCGGGCGTTCTCTTTCTAGCATATGTGCACGTCCCATTCTTTTGTTTTAAGTACAGTCTCGAACGATATTTACTACTTTTATTATTTGTTTATTATTATTGTATATTTAATGGAATGATTTCATTTCTGTTTTGTTTTAATGTATACTTACTACTAGGTCATAATTTTTTTGCGATTAGGATTTATTTTAATAACAATATGTTTATACGTTTGTATGTCACATAGATAATTTTTTAAGTTTAGACTGAAATTGGGCAAAACTCTTACGGCAAATAAAAATGTACCTATACTCTGATTCACCTTAACTTTTTGGTTGGTTCGATAAATAAGTACTGTAGCCGAGCCTTAACGTTTGTGTACGGACTAGCCCTTAAGCGCAGCAACGGGAGACGACACCCCCGCTCGCGCCCGCGCCCTCGCACCCCCGCCAACCGACAGTGGACGAAGGAACGCGAGAGCGTGCGTCACGCTCGCGAAGCGCTCGTTATAGTTTTAAGGAAACGATTGTTTTACCTGTTTGTCCCATCTAAACCGTGATAATATGCTTTTATTATACCTCTTTTCACTGTAAACGTACGTTCGAACTCATTTAAGACCCAACACACACATCCCTGAGAACAAATCTCCTACAAGTGTCGCCCAACTCGTGGCCGTTATCAGTGAAATTACGCCAAAAAATAACATAACAGTGACAATAAGTGCTAAATCCTATCGTGCCAAGACGTACGCGTACTGTGAACCCTTTCCGATAGTGCATTTTCTGTAAATATCTCCAAACAGTGCAAAAAAACAACCGGCAAAACTTCGGGCGAGTCCACTCTTCCCGCCAACATTGTAACCGACGCGCATGCGGTTGAGTACCTACCGCGCGGTTTATTGGCGCGAGCCCGAGAATAAAATCAACGTACCATCGTGCAACGAACCACCCTTATAACCATCACCCGTGTTATTCGAGCGAGTAACAGCAGAGTTAGTGCCCTGTTACCATGCCGCCGAAGCTAACAAAAAAACGTACCGGAAGAGATGGTGGGTCGGAATCCGACACGGACGTCGAGCAGAATAGGACGGTGGTCGCATCACCATCGCCATCACCGAACATCGCCATGTCTGAGGATATGCTTCAGGCCCTTGTGTGCAGCATTACAAGGAACCAAGCGGAAGCAAATCGTATTCTCATTGAAAGTATACTGGCGAACAAGGATGAACCGTGCACATCGTCACCACGGATACCCGACATGCGTGACACCGCGCGGTGGTCGGGCAACTTCGCGAAGTGTACGGCGCGTTATGACGGGTCATCGAAGAACGCGGAAGAGCTCGAGGCATTTATCGACGCTATCGAAGTATACCGCGACTGCACCAACATCAGCGACGAGCACGCGCTGCGGGGGCTGCCTATGCTGCTAGTCGGCGAAGCCGCCGTCTGGTGGCAGGGTGTTAAGTCGTCGATAACGTCATGGTCCGACGCGCTGCAACGTCTTCGAGGGATGTACGGAGTGCCGCGACCCGGTTATAAAATATTTCGAGACATTTTCGGTACCGAACAAAATAGTGAACGGGCCGACGTTTTTATAAGTAAAGTGCGCGCTTTAATATCAAAGTTACCGTATGATGTGCCGGAAGTGATGATGCTTGATATGGTTTATGGATTGCTAGATCGTAGAATAAGAAAACGAGTGTCTCGCGACGCGGTGAACGAACTGGAACAGCTGATAGCGAAGGCCAGGTTAGTCGAGGAGTCGTTGGCGGAGGTAAGTGCTTCCACTAATATTAATGTCAAGGGGTCGTCAAACAATCTTACTGAAAATGTAAACAGTAACCCTTCCGTCGCCGCGCAGGAAAGTTCGAGCACAAACGTTAACCCTTCGAATACCGTAGGTGACTTGCGTAAGTCGAGTAACAATCAAAGTGTTGCTTGAAAAGTGAAAATTAATAATAATAGTGATGGGCAAAGGCGTGTTAGACCGAAGTGTACTTATTGCAAGTTTTTCGGCCATACGGTAGACGAGTGCCGTAATAAGGATAAGAAGGACGGAAAGGTCATTGACCCTTCTAATTCTAAGTCGAGCAAAAGTACCGAGTTACGTTGTTACGGATGTGGTCAGCTGGGAGTGGTTCGTTCAAAATGCAGTAACTGCAAAGGCGCGTCGACTTCAAGTAAGTCGGATTTTTGTAGCGTTCAAGTAGCTAATAGTGATGATCCGCGACCTCTGGTGGAAATTCAGGTCGTGAACCGCAAGGGGGTAGCTATCTTAGATACGGGGGCCACACATTCTATCGCGGGCCCCATGCTACACGACTTACTTCTTAGAGCTGGCGTTGTTTTTAGGAAAACGTTACGTACTATAGGGCTTGCCGACGGATCACAACAAGAAGGTACTATACTTGAGTGTGACACCAACGTAATATTGGAAAACCATGTTATAACTACCACGTTTATAGTTTTACCGGACGCGCAAACTCGGACATTGCTAGGTAGAGATTTTATTATGAAAGCAAGTATCCTGTTGGACTTACCACAGAGAAGCTGGTGTTTTAATGACGAACCGGAAGACTGGCATCCGTTTATCACCAGCTTTGATTTACCTACTGGCGGCCAGATGGAGCTGATGAAGGTAGAAGCATTAAACCTTGCGTTGAGGGATGATGAAGGCACCAAGTTAACAGCAGATCAGAGGGGCCAACTGAACGCGTTTCTGTTGAAGAGGTCCGACCGCTTCGCAAAGGGTGGACCACCAACAGAATACGCCACGCACCGGTTGAAGATCGAACCTCATCAGGAACCCATCGCCTCACCGCCTTACCGGATGTCTCCTGGTAAGCGAGCGATGCTGGAACAAGAGTTGCAGAAGTTACTGGATACTGACGTGATCGAAGAATGCGAATCTCCTTGGGCCGCCAACGTGGTCCTCGTGACGAAGAAGGATGGAGGGGTTCGGCTGTGTGTAGACTACAGGAAGCTGAATGCTGTAACAGAGCCTGATCGCTACCCACTTCCACGCATCGAAGACGTTCTCCATGCAGCTAAGAACACCAGTTGTATGACAACCTGTGACCTCCGATCAGGGTACTTTCAAATTGGAGTAGAACCGGCTGACCGTGACAAGACTGCGTTTGTGAGCCAGCTCGGCTGTTTTAGATTTAAGAGGATGCCAATGGGTTTGAGGAATTCAGGAGCGACTTTCCAGCGGCTTATGGATCGATTCAGGTCCGGCAAGGAACTGGCCGACGTTTGCATGCTGACGTATTTAGATGACGTCATTGTCCTGTCGGAGTCGTTCCCCAAACACCTGGAAGACTTGAGCGCTGTTTTCGACCGTCTTGAGATGTACAACCTGCGAGTGAACCGCGAAAAGAGTTACTTTGCTCGCGAGTCAGTCAAGTTTTTGGGCCACGTGATCGTACCAGGTGGGGTGAAGGCAGACCCCGATAAGACAGCAGCTATTGCAAATATGTCTCCTCCTGAGAACGCGAAGCACGTGAAGACCTTTTTGCAAACGTCAAGTTGGTTCCGGCGCTTCATTCCCAATTACGCCGACGTTGCTAAACCTCTGACGGATCTTCTCAAGAAGGACAGCAAATGGACCTGGACCTCGAAGCACCAAGACGCCTTTGACTGCATTAAGCAGAAGTTGATCACTGCTCCGATACTGCGCCAAGCTGACGAATCGATGCCGTTTACATTGAGGACCGACAGCAGCGGTTACTGTCTCGGAGCAGTACTGATGCAGGGGGAGGGCCCCGAGGAAAGACCAGTAGAATACGCCAGCCGTTTGTTGAATAGTGCGGAGAGAAACTATAACACAACGGAAAGAGAAGCGCTAGCAGTCGCATGGGCTGTTAGTAAGTTCCGCGCATACATCGAAGGATCAGAGGTTGTGATAAAGAGCGACCACCAACCTCTGCGATGGCTGATGACTGTGAAGTCACCAAGTGGCCGCTTAGCAAGGTGGGCCCTTACTCTTCAGGAGTACAATCTCCATATAGAATATACACCTGGCAGGTCGAACGTCATCGCTGATACTCTTTCACGACCACCATGCGCAGAAGAAACGGATTGTGATATCCGTTACGCCGAGGTTGATTTCCCCTCGAGAAGCCCTAAGGATGTTCGTAAGAATCAACTCAAAGACCATGACGTGCGAAAGATCGTCGAGGACCTTGAATCAACCGACGACCCGTTTAGGGGGAGGAGTTGGTCCGACCGTGGCTTTGTTATGTCGGACGGTATTTTGTACAGATATGGACCTGACGAGTGTGAGGAAGAGACAGGATGTCTCGTTGTACCGGAGCACGAGCGAGATAAAGTCATGGCAGAATATCACGACGCACCGACGGCTGGACATTGCGGAGTAGAGCGCACTCTAGATCGAGTGAAGTCGAAGTATTACTGGCCTAGTATGCGGCAGTACATCGTTGGCTATCTGAAGAAATGTGTAGAATGTCAGCGGTACAAAGCCGATAACAGGAAACCAGCCGGACTACTGCAGACTCCTGCAACTAATCGCCGCTTTGAAGTCGTCGCCGTGGACCTTTTCGGCCCATTGCCGGAGACCGCGCATAAGAACAAGTGGATCCTTATCATAGAGGACACATGCTCTCGATGGGTAGAGTTATTTGCTCTACAAGATGCTACTAGCTTAAATTGTTCCAAGATCATGATCACAGAGATTTTCCTGAGTTATGGTGTACCTAGACGGATCTTGAGTGATAATGGTGTACAGTTCATAAGCGAAATAATGCAGCAGGCTTGCCATTCGTTTGGCATTACTTAGTCGCTAACGCTAGGGAAGTGCACGAAAAGGTTCAAGCGAGTCAGAAACGTTATGCCGACGAGGGTCGTAGCCCTGCACCTGATTACTCAATCGGCGATCTGGTCCTTTTGAAGACCCAAGGGAGTAACGACACGACCCGCGGACAAACGCCGAAGTTCATACCGCGACGGGACGGGCCTTACCGTATCAAGGAACCCGCGAGCTCCACTACTTATGTGTTGGAGAAGGTAAGTAGCGGTGAAACGTTGGGGAGGTACCATGTTTCCCAGTTGACCCCGTTCATAGGCGACGTACCGCCAGCCCCGGTCAACGAAAAGCGTAGGCGCGGTAGACCAAAGCGTTACCTTGTCTGACTCAGACGCGTGGGCGCATGTCTGGGTCAGAGGGGGAGGATGTAGCCGAGCCTTAACGTTTGTGTACGGACTAGCCCTTAAGCGCAGCAACGGGAGACGACACCCCCGCTCGCGCCCGCGCCCTCGCATCCCCGCCAACCGACAGTGGACGAAGGAACGCGAGAGCGTACGTCACGCTCGCGAAGCGCTCGTTATAGTTTTAAGGAAACGATTGTTTTACCTGTTTGTCCCATCTAAACCGTGCTAATATGCTTTTATTATACCTCTTTTCACTGTAAACGTACGTTCGAACTCATTTAAGATCCAACACACACATCCCTGAGAACAAATCTCCTACAGTACCTAATTACTGTAAACCCATCTTCGCTTAAATAACCACTTAAAGAAATAACTAACCTAGACATTTTGCATAAAGATAAGTTCTGGTTTGGATTAGTACCTATATATTTACATAACTGTAAATAAGTACTTATACCAATTAAAATAAGATGGGTGCGAGTGAATCCGCGGGCAGAAACCAATATGTGGTAGCAAAAAAATCCATTTCGTTTTTTAAGCGACTGTATATGCGCCAATACTTGGCGCCAATTTTTAAATGCGTGATTTGCTACTGTGACTTCTTGTATTCTTTCCACAGATTGTGTTTTGGTTTTTTTTTGTGAATATTTTAGGTTTTTGAATCATTTCTTTTTCTTGAGCAATAATAACATTTTATGTAATTGCGTCACATTAGTAAGTGGTTCACTATGGAGGACTCATTTCGTCCGTGTATTAATTGTTCGGTTCTACTGCGGTTGTTACGTTGGCAATAGTTGAGAGATGCTAGTGAAAATACCTACAATACTCTGGCTTCTTGGATTTCTACATCATTGGTAAATCATATTAGAAGTATAGTGAAACGGCAATATAGCGGGTGGCAGCTATATAATAATTATTATGATCTTAATAAATTATGTTTAATAACTTCATATCTATTCTTCCTACATGTTTATTAACGTTGATTTGATATTTACACCGCGTTGGTACGGACGCCACATTTTCTCACCGTAATATAACTATGAAGAATATGTAAGTAAGTAAGTAAGTAAGTAAATTATTTATTTGCGTAAAACATGGTATACATTGATGTTAATATTATTACAGTAGCTCAACATGTTTCGCTAAGATATAACATAGCATGCAAAAATTTATATTTTGACAAAAGGAATCATCATCTCACATCCATAAAATCTTTTAAACTGTAAAAATTACATTCAATAAGCCACTTGTGTAATTCTAGTTTAAATTTTCTCGAGTTCAATATTTTAAAGCGACTTGGTATTTTGTTATAAATACGTACGCACATTGCAAGGCAGTTTTTGTTGTATTTCGCAAGTCTTGGCAAATCATTTAATACCAGTTTATGAGGATCTCGTCTGTTTCTGGGATTTACATCATTTGCTGATTTAAATAAATGTTTGTTGTTAACTACAAATATACATACCTCATATATATACAGACATGGTAGAGGTAGCAGACCAAACCTCTTGAACATTGGTCTACATGAGTCATCAGGTTTAATACCACTTATTGCTCTGATGCACTTTTTTTGTGCGATAAACGCTCTATCCATATTGGTACCATTACCCCACATTACGAGACCATATCGCAGTAGCGACTCAACATAAGCATAGTATGACATAATTGCAGTTTTTATGTTAGTTACGTTTTTAACTTGCTTCAGTGCGTATACAAATTTATTGATTCGAGTGCTTACATTATCTACATGTTCTTTCCAGTTAAAATCTTTGTCTATTATTACGCCTAAAAACCTTGTATGGGTTGCCTCTTCGATTTTATTAATATTAAGTTTTATGTTGTTTTTATTATTATTTGATTGATTAAATTGAATGTAAACGGATTTATCTAAATTTATTTTTAAATTATTCATGTCAAGCCAAAGCAGTAATTTGTCTATTGTATTATTTATGTCAAACTCATGGTCAGTCTTGTTTTTCTTTTTATCTGATGTCACTATGATTGATATATCGTCGGCAAATAATATGCATTTATGATTGGTTATTTTTATGATGTCATTAATATATAAAAGAAACAATATTGGACCAAGCACGCTTCCTTGCGGAACGCCACATTTATTTTGCTTATATTCTGATGAGTATGGTATCATATCTCTATTACTGTTAATTTTACTGATAATGACACGTTGCTGTCTATTGCCTAAATAGGATGATATCCATTCAAGTGCAGGTCCTCTAATCCCAATAGTCTCTAGTTTATCCAACAATATGCTGTGCGACACAAAATCGAAGGCTTTTGATAAATCAAAAAAAAGTCCCGTAGTCAGATGATTATTATTAATATTTGAAAGTACTGCCTTCATAAGAGAGTAAATAGCTAATGATGTGGATTTCTTTTTTTGAAATCCATACTGTTCAGTACTTATTATTTGGAATTTATTGCAAAATTCTATTAGCCTTTTATACATACATTTCTCATAAATTTTTGAAAAAATAGGTATCAATGTAATTGGACGGTAATTACTAATATCACTTTTATCTCCTTTTTTAAATAACGGCTTAATAATTGATAATTTTAACCTATCGGGAAATGTTCCTGCTGCAAAAGACATGTTGATTAAATGGGTTAAAATACTAGTCAATTCATTACAGCAAGGTTTTATGATTTTAGTACTAATTTCGTCATAGCCCTCTGATCTAGTGTTGGACAGGGACATTATTTCAAGGCGCACTTCGTTTTCTGACATTGGTTTAAGAAACATTGAGTTGACATATCTATTTTGCCTATAATTTTGAACAGCTGGATCTTGCGGTGACGTTTGCGTCAAATTCACGTAATAATTATTGAATGTAGAAGCAATTTCTACAGGGTCTGTAACTACAATACCATTTAATTTTATTGCATCTATATTATCTTTAGGGGTGGTATTTTTATTTATTTCATTTTTGATGACAGTCCAAGTGGCTTTACATTTGTTATCTTGTGTTTCAATATATTTTATGTTCGCATTCTTTTTTGAGCTGTAAATACATTTTTTAAGCATATAGGAATATTTTTTATATATTAATTTATTAGAATTATTTTTGTTTTTATAAAATTCATAGCGTAATTTTCGCTTAGTTTTGCAACTTTGTCTAAGACCTTTACTTATCCACTTTTGCGTGTTTTTAGCGGTACTGTTGACCCTGACTCTTACCTTAGGAAAACAGAGATTGTAAAAGAGGCACCACAGATCATGAAAATCATTAAAGGCAGAATTTGAATCTGTGTTTATATATATATCAGACCAGCAAAGACTTTGTAAGCATTCCCGGAATTTTCGGATATTATCTAGGTTGTAATCTCTTTTATAAACGTAGTGTATTGTTGCTTTTTGCGATACATTTTGAGAAGGAAAGCTAAGCATTTGTGCTGTATCATGATCTGAGAGGTGTAAAGGTAGTACGGTTGCAGTAGCATTGGAAATATTGCTCAAAATATGATCAATACAAGCCAATTTACGTGTGGGAACATTTATCAGCATTTTCAAATTATAATTATTACATAAGTCTTGTAACTGATTTGTAATGTTACCTTTTTTTAGTGTATTTATATTCAAATCACCAGCTATAACTATATTAACTTTAGACTTGTATTTATTTATTAAATCGTGCAAAAGTTTGTGTAATTTTAATAAAAACTGTGTTGGATCAGATTTAGGAGTGCGATAAACACATATAATAACTAATTTACCACACATTAATTCTATTCCACAGGCTTCAAACGTATTTTGAGTGGCGTAGGTTTTAACTATTGACAATTCTTTAGAATTTAGCTCTTTTTTTACTAATATACAGGTGCCACCCCTTTGTTGTTCTCTACAGAAGTTAGTAGCCATTACATAATTATTTATTTTTACATAATTGTCCAAACCTTTTTTTATAAAAGTTTCAGATAGGCATATTACATCTGGGTCATTATTATCGTCCTTTAGTTCTTGAATGGTTAGTTCTAGTAGTTCTTGTTTGGATAGAATACTGGCGATATTATGATGTAATATTTTAAAATAGTGCGATTTGTTGGTGGCTTTAGGTACGAAAAAATGAGTCGCTCTTATTTATGACAGGAAAATAGTACGGTATAGTTCCTTTCCTAACCTTCGTATTGGATTCCGTAAAGTTATTGCTTTTAGGATACTTAACAGTTTCAATGCGACTTTGTTTCTTAAAGTAGTAGGGAATTGTCCCTTTTTTTGTTTCATGTATACCAATGCTCAATTTGAAACTTGATTTGCCACTTGCTATTCTCTTTCGAATTTCACTCGGGTTCAAATATTTATCATTATAGTCATTACAATCTATAACAAAATTAATTGACTTACACATATCAGACAATTCGGTGCTTATTTGGTTTACAAAGTGACATTTTTTATACTTACTACATACATTTTTTATAGAATTGTTTAATTTATTGACATTGAGGAATACATTTTTTACGACATTTAATACAATTACAGTGTTACAACTAAATATATCCAATATATTTTTCAATTGAGACAAGATAATACTTATGCTACGGTCATTTTCACCTAAACAAATTACAACTTTATCGTCTGTTGTTAATTTTACATTTCTGCAGTTGGATGTTACTTCGTTACATGGTGCGTTTGGTTTAGTTTGAGCAACGAGTTGATAATTTTCATATTGTGAATTTACTCTTGAGTGTGATAAGGCGGCTGCTAAGCCAACGCAACGTTGAGTACCGAAAATATGTATTTTCTTCCTAGAAATCAGATTTTGTACTTGCTTGGCAGTGCAAGTTTTAAAACTAGCCGTATTCCGTTTCGGTTCTTCAATGGAAAGTTCGCAGGTATTCTGACTCTGTATTAATAATGTAATACGTTCTGTAAGAGTTAGAATTTCTTTTTCTGCAGTCCTTAATTGCTCTTGCAGGGTTAGGATTTCCTGTTGCAAGCGTAATATATTTACGTGATCAGTAACTTCAACGTTCAACGTTCAATGTGGATGACGATGGAGAGGATGGCGTAGAATGCACGTAGTGTTGTTATGATTGAAAAATTGATTTATTAATACGAAGTAACATAATATCGCTCCTGAATTATTCCCCAAAGGGTTAGTCAGAGGTGTGTAACCTCTTTTATCTGTTCTGTGTGTAGCAGCACCTACACCCACATTTTGCCAGTTACGTTTAGTCTCAATGTTCGATGTTCTGTTACATGTGATTCCTTGAGTGTTTACTTACCTACCTGTCTTTAAATAAACCTTTAACGCTGTGAGAATTGACGAGTATTGACAATGCTCAAACGTCATGTTGACTTATTCGTATTTTGAATTTACCACCATACATTGTGACAAAAAGTCACTAAGAGATTCGATTCTGAACCAAGGTTTTGAGATCTAATTACCGTGTAATGCGGAGAATTATGATAAAATGGTAAATAACATTTGAAAGCCCTAAAATCATGCTTTAATTTAAACCATAAATCTTTGGGTCACTGTATGTTTCATACCGATACGAAGTTCCTTTGTCGCTTGGTCAATATCCTTTTATATATTTTTTTTTTTTTCTATAGATAAGTAAACACTATCTCCTGCACATCAGCAGTGAGGTCGCTGTCACTAATGTCAACGGTCAGTTCACTACGAATGGCGGGAAATGAAGCGTGCCGTCTCGAAAGGTATTATATTTAAATTAAACGCTCATTGAAAGAATCTTTATATTTTCATTGACATCTCCAACCGAACAAGAATCTTTCAAAATTACAAAACTAGATGTCATAGAAACTTAGGTCATAGACACATTATTATCTATAACACTCCTCCTCACAAAGATGATCTTCAGGTCTGCTGAATGATTTCCATTTTTAGCAATTTTAGCAAACTTGGTTTTGGCGGCGTCTTTGTTAGAATATCCACCTCCATATTTTCAGTATCCGTGTAGCGAATTATCACTAACTTCATTTGGACACAATCTCTTAAAAAATGTTCCTTTATGCTAATATGACTTGGTCTTTTTCCTGTAATCATATTGTTTGCTAATTTTTGCGCAGCAATATTGTCGTTGTAAATTAGGACTGTTTGTTGTGGCACTCCAATGTCTTCTAGCAAATGTTTCAAATGCAAAGCTTCCTTCGTCGCTTATGTCATTGCCATGTAATCGGCTTCCGCTGTTGACAATGCTACCACTCTCTGTTTCTTTGTCTCGTAACTAATTAGGCCACCACCATGCTTAAAAATATGTCCCGTATAAGATCGGCGACCCATAGTACATGCCGCCCAGTCTACGTCGGCCATATCGGTTACATTTATATCTTAAACACAAGACATATTCTTCGTTCCCTTTAGGTACTCTTTTTGCTGCTTGCCAGTGACTTTGGTCACAACAGTTGTTGTATTGGCTTATATAACTTACTGCAAACATTGTCTGGTCTTGTTGCGGCCGCTAGGTACATCAATGAACCAATTAATTTTTGATATGGAAAATTGACCTTCTCATGTTAATTCTCATTTTTCTCTAACTTCAGAGCTATCTCCATTGGCGTAGATAAGGGCTTACATTATCCCATCTTAGTCTTTCTAACAAAAATTATCAATATAAGTTTCTTGGGATAACGTTATCTCTTCGCCTACATGGGTGAATCGTATACCTAAGCAGTGATGAAGTGAACCCAAATCTCTGAAGTCAAACGCTTTTTCCAATTTGGATTTGACTTCCTACTACAGTCCCGTGGCTAGAATGGCAACAGTCAGGAGTGTATTGGCTGTGGCAGCCAATGAGAACATGTCTATGATACAATTCGATGTATCAACAGCTTTCTTTATGGGTCACTCGATGAAGAAATTTTCATGATACAGCCCGAAGGCTATGATGATGGTTCAGGTCGCATCTGTTTGTTAAAGAAAAGTCTTTATGGTTTAAAACAGGCTCCAAGGTGTTGGAATAAGCGGATTTTGGACTATTTCAAAGAGATTGAATTCGAAGTTAGTAACTCAGATCCTTGTTTATTCATACGGAAGTTGCCGTCTGGAGGTAAACTAATAGTTGCCCTATATGTTGATGATGGTTTGGTGGCTGCAACGAGTCAGGACCTTATAAACGAGTTCATAGGACAAATGGAAACAAAGTTTAAAATAACAACTAAGGCAGCGTCATATTTCCTTGGAATTGAAATAGCGAAGACTGATGATGGAATCAAATATCTCAAAGATCTTACACAAAGAAAGTGCTCAAAAGATTTGGCATGGAACACTGCAGACCGGTGATGACACCAATTGTAAAAGAGGATCAATGTCAGGGTCAAGACTCATGCGATGTGAGCAATTTTTTTAAAAACTACCGACAAGTAGTTGGTGCATTGGCATATCTAATGATAGGAACTAGGCCAGACATTGCGTGTGCGGTCAGCGTCATTTCTAGGACTCTCGAAAGTCCTAAAGAACTAGATTGTGTCAAACTGAAGAGAATACTACGGTATTTACAGTATGCTCCAGAAAAGGGAATACTATACAAAAGAGATTTCAAGACAGGTATTCTTGAGAGCTACAGTGATGCAGATCATGGCGGTGACTTGAACACAGGACGTTCAACCACTGGTGTATTGTGCATGTATGCTGGAGGTGCCGTGTCATGGATAAGCCAACGTCAGACAAGCGTGGCTATATCTACCACCGAAGCAGAGGTCGTAGCTGCCAGTGAAGGCGCTCGGGAATCAATTTGGCTGTCCAGAGTCACTGGAGATATGACAGAACTGAAGGTTGTGCCTATCCTGAGAGTAGATAATGAAGCTGCGATCAAGCTAGCTGAAAATCCGGAGTACCACAAACGTACCAATCATATCCGGATTAGACACTTTTTCGTCAGGGAAATAGTAACTAGTGGAGAGCTAAAAGTAAGCAAGATCACAACTGAAAATCAGCTTGCAAATACTTTTACGAAAGCATTAGCCAGACCAAGGTTGCTGAAACTTTTGAAATGAATAGGTCTTCATTGAGAGAAGATATTAAGGTTGCATGTGCTTACAATGTGCGAACTCTTTCTTACCAAGTAATTGTGGATGAAAAAAGAAGAAAAAATGTCATGTGTGTCAAGGAGTGTCAATATGTGAAAAGAACAGCTAATCTTGTTAATTATAAAATAAACTAATGCTAACAAGTAAAAAAGTCGTACAATAATATGAGTAGATCCGACCGGTGCTCGAGAAATGGCTCGAGAGGAGGCACGGCTCCCTGTCGTTTTGGGCGACGCAGGTGTTCTCGGGGCATAGTCGGGGGTTGCGGAAGATTTTTACGTTTGCGCGACACCCGGCGTAGGTGTGAGTCGAAACACCGGGGTGGTTTTTAGTCAGTAGTGTGCTCCGCCCGCCCCAGGGCGGATGACAGTAGCCACCTTTCTCGCTCTCTTTAGAATCGCTGATAAATA
The DNA here is from genome assembly GCA_949152455.1 of Lithophane leautieri. Taxonomy (NCBI): domain Eukaryota; kingdom Metazoa; phylum Arthropoda; class Insecta; order Lepidoptera; family Noctuidae; genus Lithophane; species Lithophane leautieri. Next base: position 22,417,371 of record OX424458.1, on the reverse strand, counting down.
CTTTAAATAGACCTAAACACTTTTATGTAATGTAAAGGAACTTTTTTCTGATGTAGATTTCAGCATCGCTGTCATACAACAAATTGTTTGTCTAATGATAATATATTACTCAAAGTGCTACAATACTTGGGCAAATCTGCCCATTCTTCTTTCGACAAAACGAGAAAAAGAGCGTTCTCGCGCATATCATGTTAGCCCTGCTGATAAAACGGGTTCCATACCATACTACAGTACCTACTCCAGAATACTTCGAATAATGCTGTTGTAAATGAAAATAGTCAGAAAGGGTTCCTTAAATATTCAAATATTTTCATTTCCCTGACGATGAAACCTGACAGTTTAGATGCCCGACTAATTATTTGGCCATAATGACTCCTAAAACATACTACTATCTACTAACACACCAAGGTCCCTAATAGTATCAACTTCTTGGAGCAGGCTGTTATTAATCGAGTAAGAAGTTTGACATGCTTTCCTTTTTCTGCTAAATTTTATGAAGTAACACTTGTTTTCATTTAATGACATTTTGTTTTGTATGCACCAATTATGCACGCTACTTAAAAGTTGAATAATATCGGATTCGTTGTATATTATATAGTTCGGTATATTTTTACATCATCAGCAAAAAGTTTATATTCCGAATAAATTTTGCAGCCCAAATCATTTATAAAAACTAAGAAACCATCAACCAACCAACCAAAAATAAAAAAACTTTATTTTTTTTGTGGTTTGGAAATCATCAATTGACTTCTCCCGCTCTGGGCGGAGCGGGAGGGCGTGTCAGACTTTCACTAACTAAAACCCACCCGTGTTCCTTCAGTTGCCTATTACCAAGGTCCCGGTATCCCTATCGGACTTTCCCGCAACCTTAGCAGGCCCTGAGGCACCCCTGATGGTATGTAATATTGCTGGGATTTAAAACCCTTGAGATACACCAGTTGTGAGCAATTTCTCAGGTACGATTCACACCAACGCAGCAACGAACCATGAACACCCATGCTCTCGAATTTAGCAATTAGTAAGTCGTGATCCACCAAATCGAAGGCTTTTTTAAAGTCGGGTGTATATTGCATGAACTTCTCTACCATCATCCAATGCATATATGAAACATACTCTACTAGATTAGACAGTGTCGATTTCTTGGAGAGAAAGTCGTCCTGGTTGTCATCCAGCACATTTTTAAAGTGAGAAAACAATTTTTTCTGAACAAGCGATTTAATGATTTTGCCACAAGCGGTAGACACTGGTCTGTAATTTGCAACATTAACAACATTACCTGATTTAAAGACAGACTGGCGTGACGTGCGCTATTTTCCACTGATCAGGGAATACGCCCTGTGTCAAAGAATAGTTGAAAATTGTAATCAGGGGATCAGCCAGGTTCGCTGCAAATTTTCTAAGGAAGAGAGGAGGGATTGAATCAGGCCCGGCTCCTTTATCACAATCTAGGGAAGACAAGTAATCTAAAACTTCTTTTACTTCAAGTTTACACCTGCTGGAAGTGCTATTATTACAGGTAATGGGTTCAACTGGCGTTGAGGAGTGTATGTTATTATTTGCTCTTAAAATGGACTGAAAATTATCGGCAAACAAATTACAAATTTCCTGACCTCCCCTGGCAACCCTAGTGTTATGGTACCTATTGGTTTTATTGTACTTACGTCCAGAAATAAATAAAGTTCCGCTGGGATGACGTAGTTCCAGCGGAAACAGTTTTTGCTGAATATTTCGCCAATGGTTGGATGCACAAAGGTCATGGCCCATATCTGACCCGGTTGGTAAAAGTTGCCGTACAAAAACCAAATCAGTTTTAAATTATAGCCCTCTATCCCACTTTTTATTTTATATAAAAAAAAATATTGAAAATCCATGGGAGAACACGTAAAAAAAATAGAACAGATTTGATATAACATATTTTTTAATGTACTAAAACCGCTAATTGACACTCGTCCAGAAACTCTGCGCAGTCAGATATAGATAGTGCCATCCACGAAGATGAGCCCGACTCTGCTCCGCTCCGTATATCCCGGAGAGGGTTGCGTCTTCGTGGATGGCACAACTGTAGAATAGTATTGTTGTGTTCACGCAGTATTCACCAGTCATAATCCAGCCTGTCACATCTTGCTGTCCCCCGCCCAGCGGTGCCCAAAGCCGAGGTTCGCACCCCACAGGGGGTGCCCTTAGCGAGAAGTCGCCTAGTTTATAATTAGTATTATGCCCTGTGTGGAGGCTTAAGGTAGCTTAAGGCAGCCACAGGATAGCCCGGTATACGACCTCAGAGCACCTCAGAGGTCAAGAGATACTATTTCCAAAAAAAAAATGCAGTATTCAACTTGCCTCTCGCAGTCCTCTATCATTTTTTCGTTGCGATCTGTATGTTTACCGAGTTTTTACTATTTGTTTGGCGTGATTAATGGACTAAGTTTGCTTTTGGATAAGGATATTGTTAAAATGGAAAACTGTAGCGTGTGGCCGATCTGTGTTACGTCGCAGAAAATGCAGTCTGGAAGCTTTTTTGGAAAGTTATTGGGATCTCGCCGGATTATTACTACAAGAAATAATGCCCCGTGAGATAAGTTACGATTGTTTTATTACCCGACTACGGCGAAGAAACAAGGAGGGCTATGATTTTGACCGGTATGTATGTATGTTTGTATGTATGTAAGTATGTTCGTCTGTTCCCTACTATCTTCTAAACCACTTATCACAATTTGACAAATGAGGTATCGTTGGAAGCGTCTTGATCGTCCTCTAGTTTAGGCTATGTGACGTCACATTAAATTAAAAATGGCGCCGTCTAGAGGACAAAGTCAGGAACTAAAAAAAAAGTACTGTTTAATCGTACCATGTTGGGTATCAAATGAAAGGGCTTAATGAGCACATTTAAAAAAAAAAAATTATTACCCAAAAGAATAAAAAAAAAAAAAGTAATAAAAACTAAAACCCAACTACGACTAAAAAGGTATAAACAAGACACCACAGACAGACAAATTAAAAATCCGGAGGCACACGTAATCTGTTCGATTTATGCCCTAACACGTGTTACTCAGGATTTTTAATTTGTCTGTCTGTGGTGTCTTGTTTATATATTTTTAGTCGTAGTTGAGTTATAGTTTTAATTACTTTTTTTTTTTAACTTTAAGTTTAGTGGACGCTGTTTTCTACTGAACAGATAAGTTGGTGGCACTCTAAACAATAGCAACAACGAACAGAGACATCACAACGATTTTAATGTGTTTTATGTGTGCTCCAAATATTTTTTAAATATTATGAACTTAACTTAAACGTAAAGACTTAAAGCTGAAATGCGTGGGCACATTTTTTTTTAAGGGCGCTATTACAAAATCGAAGTACACAGTTTTAGGTAAATTTGACGGCGCGCGATAGCAGATATGCGCTCGTGTGCGTCTAGTGAAGTACGCTACACACATGCAAACCGCAATGCGTCGGACGCGAGGAACAAACAAACTTGATCCTTTCCACTTTACTTTCGAAATAACTGATATTATATTTTTTTAAATATTATTTGAATCGATGAATGTTATTACCTAGAACGGCTTATCTATTGATTTACGATAGGGTGTCATCAGAATTTGCTTGAATTTTTATACAACTAAAGCGGCAAACTAGCATGCAACTTCTACTAGTAGCATGTAACTACTAATTTTCTTATATGTAATTAATTCAGCAGGTAAGTACACATTTTTAGTAATTATATGATATTGTTTCTACAGTTTGAATAATGTTTGGATAGTAGTATAAAATGCATACGAAGGTAGGTTAGTAGGTAGTTATACAAAATATGCATATTTAAAGACTTCATCACTATTTATAGTGATGCAATCCTTAAATGTGTATCGTTCAAGATAACTTATTATTTATTTTTTATGGATGAGTAAAAATAGTAAATAAAAAACAAAGACAGATTACAAAAGTATAATTGTAAAAATAAATTTAAATAATATTTTGGGAAGGGTCATAGACCGTGCTTTCCTCGAAATGTGCTTTCATTATCCTGTAAGAAATAAAGAAGTCCATTAATTATGCGGTAGCTCATAGAGTATTTAAATCTGCAAAAGAGAATATAGCTATTCAAAATAATTAAATATATTACATGATATGAAAACGTACCATACCGCATTTATATTATTAGTTAGGATAGGATAGTTAGTTAGGATACATTTCCATGTTATTTGTATTTCTGTCAGAAGGCACTGTAAAAACTGTCGTTGGGTCAAGTGTGCTTTCATTGTTCTGTAAAAGTAAAATAGTTCGATAAATGTAGGTACATAAATATTATATGGTAGCAGTAATATAATTAAATAGCACATGAAATAAATTATGTTGGTAAAGTGGTGCAAAATTTACCTTTTTAAATCAGAATCAATATTTTCATTTGGCGAATTTACTTGCCTCTGCTGCATTTTAGCTTTTTTCGAGAGTATTTGCTTATGAAACATGTTTTTTGGATGAAATGGAATAAAAACCATACGTACAAATATAAACATGCATACAAGTACTTATCTAAGAAACATAACAGACCTCTTTTGAGCAGTCGTATAAAAATACAACAAAAAATAAAAGTTATAAAACTAAAACCCAACTATGACGGGTTTATAATGGTGCCGATTCTCTTGTACACCGAACTAAAATATCACTAAAATTCCTTACTTTTTGCTATGAATCTTGGAGCTATTCTACTAAATAAATTCTCCAAAAATTAATTTGACACAACTAAAATCGAATTTGACAATCGCGCCTCCACTTGGTACTTAAAAAAAAACTTAAAATTCTAACTTCTATTCTAAAATTATATTATTATTATATTATTTTATTTATTATTATATATTCTATTCAAAATTTTAACTTACTTAAAATTCACACAAATTTTTTTAGAGACAGAGCCGCGCTATTACTGCAACCTCGACGTGTTTTTTATGGAATTTTTCACTTTTTGTATGAATTATAACGAAAATACAAAAAAAAAAAAATCAACATGTTGAGAAGTAGTTAAGGGTCTCCTTAAGGGGGTCGAAATTTTCATTATTTTTGCGATAGGACGCACCATTTCCGAGATATAAGCAAAAGAAAATAAAAAAAAGATACGGTATTGTGTTGGTTTGAATTTTAGTTCATGACATCTAATTTTATTCCACACATTTTTAATCGCGATTAAAAATAGTCAAATTTATTTAGAGGATTTTAGTTATAAGACAAAATTTTAGGTTAAATCATCAAATTCAGAATAACATTTTCACTAAATTAATAACTCCGTGCCATCTTAGTGCTGTCAAACTAAAATATAGTTAAGTTGTGGCACTATAGTCTATTTCAGAATAGGAAATCGTTTGACAGGAATAAAATAAATTTTAGTGATTTATAATCCATATATAATCCAATAATATAATATTTTGATATATATTGATTATATATTATATTATTGGATTATATTGATATATAATCCAATAATATAATATTTTCCTCCAGAATTTTGTAAATGTGCTGATAATATGTGTCACAAACCTGAGCATCGGTTGGTGATAGACGGGTTGTATAATAAATTAATTTGTACTTTGAAAAGGGGAGCCGAGCTCTCTTATACTGGTTCTGTTAGAAAGCGTCATAAAGGAAATTATGTAGTAGGGTGGAACAAACACGTTCGCGAGGCTCACCGTGATGCCCGACTATATTATCAAATGTGGTTGTTATACAACAAACCTACTTCTGGATTTATTTATGAAAATATGTGTACATCACGTAATCTTTTTAAAACTAAATTAAAATATTGTCAAGACAATCAAGAGAAAATTAAAATGGATATGCTAGCATCTTGTCATGAAAGTAAACGCTTTGATAAGTTTTGGAAATTAACAAATAAATTAAAACATAGGTCGGGGGCACCGGCGAACGTCGCGGGCGTGAGCGACCCCACTGATATAGCTAATGCTTTTCAAAAACATTTTAATGTAAGCTCGCGGTTGTGTGGCTATAATAGTGAACCGTCAAACAGCGGCGCTGAGGCGGCCATGACCGTGGCTCCCTCTGTCAGGTTCTCCGCTAAAGAGGTCGCAACAAGAATACAGAGCATGGTGAGGGGAAAGTCCCCCGGTCATGACGGTCTCAGTGTAGAACATCTTAAATACGCTGGGGTACACGTATCGCGAGTGCTTGCTATGATTTTTAACCTATGTCTAAGTCATAGTTACTTACCTATGGAACTTAGTAAAACGATCGTTGTGCCAGTAATAAAGAACACGACTGGTGACGCCTCCGATATTTCCAACTATAGGCCGATATCGCTTGCCACTGTCTGTGCTAAGGTGTTGGATAGTCTGCTAGATAAGATTCTAGCTAAACACATCGTTCTAGAGGATGGTCAGTTTGGTTTTAGACCGAACTTGTCAACGGAAAGTGCAATTTTATGCCTCAAGCAGACTGTCCAATATTACACAGACAGAAAGACTCCTGTAATAGCATGTTTCTTGGATTTATCGAGGGCTTTTGACCTGGTCAATTATGACCTGCTCTGGCATAAGCTCACGCACGACACTGCCGTCCCGGCTGATGTGATATCGCTGTTTCGATATTGGTATCATAGCCAAGAGAATAAAGTTAAGTGGACAGGCGCATATTCTGATATGTATGGGTTGGATTGCGGGGTGAGGCAGGGGGGTCTGAGCTCTCCCCGTCTTTTTAACCTATACATAAATAAACTGATGGGTGGGCTTGCTAGCACTAAAATCGGTTGTCACGTGGACGGTGTTTGCGTAAACAACATCAGTTACGCTGACGATATGGTGCTACTGAGCCCATCTATCGGTGCTATGAGAAGGCTTCTAAAAGTTTGTGAAAGTTATGCAGTGGCTCACGGGCTCAAATACAATACCGATAAGAGTGAATGGTTGGTTTTTAAATCGGGTACTTTAACATACGAACAGCTGCCTGAACTCTCACTCTCTGGGTCTCCTTTAGGTCGGGTTTCAAAGTTTAAGTATTTGGGTCACTGGGTCACTGATGACTTAAAAGACAATGTAGACTTAGACAGGGAGCGCAGGTCGCTGGCTGTCCGGGGCAACATGCTGGCCCGCAGGTTTGCACGCTGTTCTGATTCAGTAAAGATAACGCTGTTTAAGGCCTTCTGCCAGTCGTTTTACACGTGCAGCCTGTGGACCAAGTATACACAGCGGGCTTTTAGCGACCTGCGCGTTCAGTACAATAACGCATTCAGGGTGCTTTTGGGGTTGCCATGGCGATGTAGCGCATCAGGGATGTTCGCAGAAGCATGCGTCGACGGGTTCGCCGCGATTATACGGAAGCGATGCGCTTCCATGATGGCGCGCTTGCGCTCCTCCTCCAATGGCATCCTGAATGTGTTTTCAGACCGGTGGGACTCTCCCCTCTTACGAAGGTGGATAACTGTTCAGACACACTTATCCAAATAATTTTAGTTGTTCATTATTATTAATTTAATTTAATACTAACAGTAGGCTAAGTTATACTACTACTAACATTATATGGATGAATTTTCCGAAATAAAATATTTGAATTGAATTGAATTGAATAATCTAGTTTAGACAACTTTGTGACAAGAGAATCGGCAACAATATCTATATTATTGAAATGTGCTAATTAAGCCCTTTCATTTGATAGCCAACATGGAATTATTAAAAAAAATTTTTTTTAGGTATGACTTTATGGCACCTACATGGCGCCATTTTAAATTTAATGTGACGTCAAATAAAGACGCTTCCAACGATACCTTATTTGTCAAATTGTGATGAGTCGTTTAGAAGATATGACGGAACAGATGAACATACATACGTACCGGTCGAAATCATATCCCTCCTTTTTGCTTCGCCGTAGTCGGGTAACAAGATACTCCTCGACATCGAGAAGTTTCTAGCGCGTAAAAGTGAAAAGAGTATAAGGCGTGTGTTGTAATGTAAAATATTTGTTACCTACAATATTACAGAATAAATATAAAGTAAACATTTCAAACATTAAAAACAAAGTTCTTACCGACAAGCTTCTCTTGCGCATTTCAAATTATCGCCCAACCTTTTTTTTTTATTTTGACGGCACCGTATGATTTATTTCTATTTTTGCCCATTATTATGAACTTTGTCTGAAAATAATTAATTGAATTTAAGTTGGAGATTACATTAAATAAACAATAAAATAAAAAAAAACAACTATAGTTACGTATGTTCATTTTCATTCACATTAGAGTACTTATCAGAAGAAAACACATACTTACATATTTAAAATGCAATCACATAATAATTAATTTAAAACAAAAAAACTCACGTATCAAAATGTGTTGATTGCACTATATTTTTAGCGATTTGGCGAGATTACGCGGCGCACACAGGCGCACGACGCGATGTCAGCAAGCGATACGTCCTCCCTCTGAAAGCGCTCGGCGCGGACTAAAGCTAGTCTTTTTTTTTTTTTTTTTTAACTAGGGCATCTTGAAGTTGATTTCTGAAATCATGACTTCTTAACCGGACATTCCTGTGGCTGCCTTAAGCTTCTACACTCAGGGCCTCCAGCCAGGGGCATAAACTATTCTAAATTAATATTAAGTGTGTGCTCGCTAAGGGCACCCCCTGTGGGGTACGAACCTCGGCTTAGGGCAACATCACTGGCGGAGGGACAGCAAGATGGGACAGGCTGGATCAAAATATCATCATTATTATTATTATACGGGGAATTTAAAGCTACGTGCTCAGCTGCGGCGCGGGCTGGCACTACTTCATCGGACAAGGGACGGGGGGTTGGTGAATTTAATCGGGGCGGACGCGAACGTGTTTTGCCTCGACGGCGAGGTCGGAATGACGGGAGGCGTCTGTGTTTGTGCACTGTACTGGTCTCCCTACGGCTCTCCTGGAGGAGAGTTATGGGGTCGTCTGGCTCTGAGAGAGTATGCCGCGGACGGCGAATCGAACTAATATTGGATGGGACATAGCAGGAGGCCTCGACAACCAGAGGGTTGCGATGTGTGACAGCTGTGTCGAAATAACGCTTTGAGAGGCGTTTGAGAAACTGGCGGATGGTGGGGATCTTTAGGTCGAGATGTAGGATCTCGTTACGAACATAAAAGGGTGCTCCCGTGACCTTTCTAAGGAATCTATTCTGGAGTGTCTGCATCCTATGAATGTAGTGGGGTTTTGCTTGAGCAAAGACGGAACCCGCATAGGTCATGATGGGACGAATGCACGCGGTGTAGGTACGCAATTTGCACTTTAGTGACAATTTGCTACGCGCATTTAATATGGAATGGAGTCTACCTAGAGCGAAAGCGGCTCGCGAACGAACCTGCTTTATGTGCTCTCGAAACGTGAGTTTTTGATCCAGTATTACACCTAGATATTTGGCTTGCTTCTCCCAAGGGATCGGCTTGCCGAACATAGTTACTGGAGGGGGACAGAGAAAGCTACGAAGTTGCGGTTTTATAAAGAAAACCGCTTGACTTTTGTCGGGATTGACTTCGATACGCCACTTTTGAAACCAGGCGCCAAGATTGTTGACCGCTCTCTGGAGTGTGGCTCGTATGTTGTCACGACTTCGTCCCTTGTAATAGATGGCCGTATCGTCTGCGAACAGAGCCAACTGCGCCTTTCTATTCTTTGGGATATCACTAGTGAAAAGAGTAAATATGAGCGGGGAGAGCACTGAGCCCTGTGGGACACCCGCACGTATGGGTCGGGGGGAGGATAAGGCTCCTTCGATGCGATAACGAAAGGTGCGATCCGACAGAAAATCACGTACTATGAGTACGAGACGATCAGGCACACCGAGTTGGTATAACTTGTATAACAATCCGTTGTGCCAAACCTTGTCGAAGGCTTTCGCTATATCAAAGAAGATAGCACCGGTCATAGAGCCGTGCTGGAAACCAGCACTTACGTGCTCTACGATCCGGTGGACCTGATGCACGCTAGAGTGCTGAGTTCGAAAACCGAACTGTTCATTGGGGATGAGGCCTTTGGTCTCGGCGTAGTCTCTGAGTCGCTTATAAATAAGTCTCTCATAGATTTTGCCTATGACCTTGAGCAAACTAATGGGACGATAACTCGACGGTGCCGACTTTGGCTTGCCGGGTTTCGGGATACCTATGACTGTGGCTTCTTTCCACGCTTTAGGGAATATATTATTGCTCAGAGCACCATTGAAGATGGTGGTCAGTAGCATTATCAGATGGGCTGGGAACAATTGCACCACCCTATTGGTGATACCGTCTGAACCGGGGGCTTTGCGAATCTTAAGACCCTTGATGATCTCGTGCACCTCGTCCGGAGCGACGGGGAGCAGGGGATCATCAGGGTCCTCTACGGGCGGAAGAGTAGCTCTACGTTCGACTTCAGCGTCCACCTCATCGAGATGAGCTTGATCTACTGGTAGGGTACTGGGAGAGCATTGAACCTCTAGACTATCAGCTAGACACTCTGCCTTTTCTATGTCGTCGAAGGCGACTGACTTATCGGGGCGCACTAGGGGGGGCATACTCGCGACCTGATCGGAGTTCAAGTTCCTAGTCAACTGCCAGAAGGGCTGTTGCTCTGGCTCTAGTTCGCTCAGCATCTTATCCCATCCCGCATTACGTAGCTCCGCTACGCGTTTCTTTACAGATCTCTGTAAATAGCGCATATGGGCCTTGTTTGCGGAACAGGGAAAGTTACTGTAGGCACGGGTGGACGCGTTCTTCTCCGTTATCAGATCACGTACATCCTGCGGGAGCCTCCAGCGACGGTCTTCCGTCACTGGAGTCTCCTTTGAACATTCGTTCAAAACAGACTGTACGTGATCTGTAAGAGAGTCGATCGCGGCCGTGGTGTCAGCGATAGAGTCGAATTTATCGGGGATAGAGTCCAATTGGGGGGACGTGTTGGATTTCAGCTTTGCGCTTACTTTCTTCCAGTCCGTGACCTTTTTGGTATCATTGGGATTTTGGGAGGGATCCGAGAGACCTATGCGGGGGGCCAGACTCATGACTATCGGACGGTGGTCGGAGGTAAGCTCGTCTACCGTTTCTATTGATGTTAATCTTAAATTGACGTTCTTAAGGAGCGCCATGTCTAGTACATCGGGAGTTTGACTAATATTATGAGGGAAATGAGTGGGAGTCATCGGAGCGATGATATCGAAGTTCAGTGAGGCTGAGAGATCGAGCAAGTGTCGCCCTCTGGTGGTGGTGACTAAGCTATTCCAAGCGGGATGTTTGGCATTAAAGTCGCCCGCTATTATAACGGAGCTACTTAAGCCGAGAAGGATTGAGAGGTCATTTGAGAGGACTTGACAGTCTTCCCCGATGCCTGGAGGGTGATAGGCCGATATTATAGTGATCGGTTGATGACCGGTCATGCCTAAGCGGCATATGGATACTTCTATAAGAGAGAGGGACGAGGGGGGCTCTATGGGGATGCAGTACAGCTCCTTTTTATAATAAATGAGGGTGCCGCCTCTGTGACAGCGCGTTCTGTCATTACGAATCAACCGATAGTTCGCTATGGAGGGATTCCGGAGATATGGTTTTAAAAAAGTTTCCTGTATGAGGAGGATGTCTATTTGATGGTCGCGAAGAAAGAGAGCGATCTCTTCTTTTTGACCTTTGATGCCATTCGCATTGAATATACCTAGTCTGAGGGATCGGGGCTTAAATCTTTCTATAATGGCGTTAGACATTATGATTTGACTTAGCGAGGGACTCTAGGGCTTGCTTAATCTCGGGATAAGCATTATAGATCACCGAGATCTGAGCGATGTTACAACTATCTCTGGCTGCCTTGATTTCGGCGGCCATACGAATAGCGCGGGGAGAGAGAAACATCATGTACGTAGATGTAATCTCATTGAACGGATCTAGTGGGGTATTGGCCACGGGAGCGGGGGTGGGGGTGGGACGCGGCGACGGCGCTACGGTAGCGGGTGCGCGTTTTGCGGGAGGCGCTGAGGGCGCGGGGGCAGCTAGGCGGGGGGAGGTAGGCGCAAGTTGCGTTTGAGGCGTATAGAACGCGGGTAAAGAAGGGTGGGGGTGGGCACGGATACGGGGATCCATGAGCGAGTATAGAGGAATGTGAGGGGGAGGGAGCCTTGCGGTGGCTAAAGCTGGGAATGCATGTTGATGATTTAACATGTTCCAGGGACTAGGCCTCTGAGGGCTAAGTCTCTGTGGAAGTTGTGAGGAGGGAGCGGAAGGGAATTCCCTTTGCTGACGATTGTCAGCACGCTTAGTAAGCTTGGGAGAACTGGATTTGGGGGCTTTTGAACATCCGCGGTAATTCGCTGGATGACCCTCTTGTCCGCATAACACGCAACTGGGAGGACTGAGGCAAAGGTTACGATCTTTGGGACGGTTGCAGTCGGCTGTGCCGTGCTCGCCCAGGCACTTTACGCACCTGGGTTTCGCGTGACAATGCCTCTGCGAATGACCGTATAGTTGGCAGCGATGACACTGCCCTATATTTCCGTTCTTACGGGGTTTCTCGATGAGAAAGCCTGTAAGATTACAGAGAGATTTTAAATTGAAAATGGGGTGATGCCCCTCTACGGGAGAGCAGACGACAAGTATCATGTCGAATGCTTCACCGCCACGCGAGCGGTGCATACGGTGGACTTCGTCCACGGGAACGTTTTGCGACTGAAGGTCGGCTTTTACGTCATCGGGGGAGATTTCCTTCGGGATGCGTTTAATAACGACCCTAATCTGTCGGTCCTCTGGGAGCGAGAAGGTGTGAAATGACACACCTCTGGCTCTCAGGAGTTTGGTCAGTTCGCGATAGTCATTCGCGGTCGGAATCGTGACTTTAATACCCTGTAGGGTGGAACGGGCATTGGTGAATGCGATCTTATGATCGACACACCATTTGGATACATCAGTCCACTTCCCCTTGTCCTGAATGAACACGGGGGGAGGGGGCGATTTTTTATTTAAGCGAGGCCCCGGAGCAACTTGTGCTACTATCGCGGCGGTCGAGGTGGAGGGGGAAATCGCGGTGTCGACAACGGTAGTGCTACTGGGCACTGTACCGGTCACTTGCGCTACGGGGGTCGGGGTGGGGGAAATGACGTCAACGGCGACGACTTTATTTGCTTGACTGGACGATTGTCTCTTCTTCTTCCTCTTATTCCCTTTTCCGGTGACTGGGGTGAACCCGTCGTCATCCGATTGGGAAGGAGAGGAAGGAGGAGAGGCATTCTCACCGTCAGAGGCAATGTTATTATAAATCGGTGTGGCAATCCTCTTTGATGAAGAGGGTGCGGGCTCGGTGACGTCCATAGACTCTACCGCGGGGCTGAAGGCAGGGCTGAAGGCCGGGCTAGGGGAGCGGACAAAAGGGACCTCAAGCTCTATGTTAGGGAGCGACTGGGAGATGCCTAATGCATCTGTGAACTCCGCTAATTCAGCGGGACTTGGCTCTAGAAGCGGCAAAAGGAGGTCGACCTCCTTTCGCATGAGAGCTAATTGGTTGTCTGTTGGTTTAGCCAATAGCCTCATTACGAGGGAAAATAGTTTCCTCGTGAGAGGGTCCATTTTTATCGGACTCGACATATCTATAAATGGGAGGGAATGATTCCTACTCCTACCTCCCCGGGAGGATAGCCCGGGGATGTGTAAAAACCCTCCCTGTCGGGTATAGACAGGGAGGTTGTGTACTTAAGGTGAGCCCTAAGCTTGCTTTTGCCCGTTGCCTATCTTATTTGTGCAACGGGGTCCTAACAGGGTCTGGTGTGAAGGGGTAGATACACCCAACCACTCCAGGTGTGTAGCTGTGAAAGCAAAACTGTCACCAATGCCGACTAGGAGATCCCCCAAGGCCGAACACTGGGACCCGTCCAACTTTCTGCCTCACCCTGAAGGGGATCGGCGGGTGCGTCTGGGTCAACACCCCCTCGGTTTCGTTAACACCGTAAGGTATCAGCCGAGGACCACGAAACTGTGGTTTTTAATCCAGAAGGGATCAAAAATACGCGACGAACGTTTTGACAATAAACTCTGTTAAGAGAAATATTTTATTAACTGTGTCTTGAAAAAGACACACAGCTAATAGATCGATGATAGTCGCAATGACTATGACGCACTCGGGAACACTTGATTCCGGAATATCTGTAACGCACGAAACACACACAGGGCAACACGACCGACCGCTGCCGCTGGCGCGCATCGAATGAGCTAAAGTCTGCGCGTCCCGAGATTTATATTGATTTTTAGCATTGCATACAACAATTATTTAAAAATATTGTTTCACTTTAAAAACGTCTGAATTTTTTTTTCAATCAAGGTAACATACTGACTCTTTTTATTAAATACTTTTTGTTTAAATTAAAATTAAATTAAATTATTTATTTTTATAGACAACAATGATCCATTTATGTTAGTTGGTTAGTTACAAAAAACTTAAAAGCTATGTTAGTGTGTTTAAGTAGGTACTAAGCTTACAGAAAAAACAATATTTACATACAAAAATGTGAATTCACCTGTTCTAATGAATCACTCCTGCCTAACCAACACCTGCATAAAGTGATTCATTATCGGTGAGTCAAATTTGTCCACTAACATCTTCAGAATGCTATTAGAACTTGACCGCGTTCTTTCTAATAGCGACGCCGTCTTCCTCCTAACCATTGCGTGGAAGTCAGGAACATGCGCCTGCGCGAACATGCCAGAGGCACTACAAAAGCGCGGCAACCCCAACAGCATTCTGAAGCTGTTGTTGTATTGGACTCTCAGGGCGTCCATTGATTTCCGCGTATAGCTGACCCACAGGCTGCTTGTGTAGAAGGTCTGGCAGTAAGCCTTAAACAACGTTATTTTAACCTCGTTACTACAACAAGCAAACCTGCGGACCAGCATATTGCCTCTCACAGCGAGCGCCCTACGCTCACGCTCGATATCTTCATGATCTTTAAGGTCCTCCGTTACATAATGCCCTAGGTATTTTACTTGTTTCACCCTTTGCAGGGGCTGGCCATTGAGGTTGATAATTGGCTCGTATGACTGCTTTTTACCTGAGGCCTTGAAGATCATGAAAAGGCTCTTTTTACAATTATAAACTAGGCCGTGGCTAGCAGCGTACCGTTCACAATATTCTAAAAGCTCTCTTATGGAGCCGGCCGTTGGACCCAGCAGCACCATATCATCTGCGTAACTGAGGTTATTGACGCAAACGTTGTCCATCCAACATCCGACCCGTTTACTACTGAGTCCAGCGATCAGCTCGTTGACGTAAAGGTTGAAAAGCTTGGGTGAAGTTAGCCCGCCCTGTCTCACCCCACACTCCAACCCATACGCCGCAGAGAGTGAATTATTCCACTTTACATAGTTCACTTGATTACCATACCAGTACTGGAAAACACGTATAACTTCAGCTGGCACGCATGCTTCCTCGAGCTTTTTTCATAATATGTCATAGGAAACGAGGTCGAAAGCTTTAGAAAGGTCGAGGAAACACGCGTACAGAGGCGTGCTTCTGTCAGTATAATATTGGACAGTCTGTTTAAGACTCAATATTGCGCTTTCAGTGGAAAGTCCAGGCCTGAACCCGAACTGTGCGTCGTTTAATTTCAACCATTTGTTGAGAGTTTTATCTAACAGACTGTCCAATACTTTAGCTAGTACAGTGGCAAGTGATATGGGTCTGTAATTACTTACATCAGATACATCACCTGTTCTATTCTTTATGATTGGGACAACTAATGTGTCCATTAACTCGGGAGGAAGATAAGAGTGACTCAAACACAAAGAATAAAACATGGATAACACTCTCGGACAGTGCACACCCGCATGTTTCAAGTGCTCGATGCTGAGACCGTCATGCCCTGGAGACTTGCCTCTGGCCATTTTCTGTATTGCAGATGATACTTGCTTGGCTGCAAAACGAATAAGAGGGCTATTGTGACAGATCTCAGCATCGACCATTGATTCAGATGGCCCCAGCGGCGAGGAAACGCGAAAGTGGTTCAGGAACGTGTTCGCTATTTCCACCGGTGTACTGCAGCCCGCCACAGTCACCGGCAAAGCCGGCTTAAGATCAAGCCTGGATGTCGACTTCCAGAATCGGCTAAAGTTCTTGGACGATCTTTGAGATGTTATTATGTCCATTTTTATTTGATTTTGATGATTTTGGCACCATTTAAGCTTGCCTTTAAAAACCCTTAGACTTTCTCGCATTTCTTCCCAAACTCTGCCGGAATTGGGTTTATTGTAAGACGACCATGACTGATACTTAAACCTGGCCTCCACGTGAGCAGCGCGAACATGCTTATTCCACCCAATAATACGCTTTTTTCCTTGCGACTGAACACCTTTATAAGTCTGTATGGCAGCCCTAGTCAAAATACCTACAATATCTTGGTACATTATCTGCAAGCCACGTCTGTGTTCTGCATTATCACAAACTTTGTCAGCACAATTGGAAAAGAGTTTCGGAAAATGCATATTCTTAAACTCAGAATTACATAATTCATGATATTTTTTGATCTGATCATCTCCACGCTCATGCCATTTTACCTTGGAAAAAAATAAATAAATTAAATTATTATTATATATATATATACAGGGTGATTGGAAGATGGGTGCAAAGCTTTAAGGTGAAGATAGTATAGACAATTTAGAACCATTTAAGCCATGGTTGTCTTAGACGAAGTCTTACCAAATTTTTTTAACCAAATTTTTAAGTTTTTTTCCGGAATTTATCAAAATTTAATGTAAACTGCATAATTATGGCCAAATTTAATGATAAATAAATTAATTTTTTATTTATTTAATTAAAGTAATGTGTAAGCAACCAAGCAAAACATGTTTTAGGCTTCTGTGTCATTAGACATTTTTTTTACAGATATTTAAAGCTCAGAAAAAATAAAAAATTTGTAAATACGTCTTTTAAACCTTATTTAAAAAAAAAACGGAGGGTGCTTTTTTTGTTCAAACCTTTTTGAAGACATGCTTGATAATCGCTCTTTCTTTTGAGGTATCATTTATGCGGATATCTTACAAATTATTGAAATTAGGACCTACAAACCAATTCGAGGGAGAAATTTTAAATTTTAGGCAGTCTAACAAAACACAAAATTTTTGCTTAAAAGAATACTTTATGTGCTCGAAATGATAACATTGTTCAATTCTAAGAATTTTTGGCACATGCAGGAACCAATTGAGGGGAACCCATTGAGGGGATTCTCTAAACAATGGCCACCGAGCGCGGTGCGACGGCATTTCCAGGTAGAACGCCTAATGAATAGCAAAAAGCGATAAGAGTTGGTTTTTACAGCAAAATGGTCTTAGTTACTGAGGCAACAAAGTCGTTTTTCTTTAGTCAGGGTCAGTCGGTCTGTGATGAAGCCGTTACATCTTTTACTTATTAGTCAAACTACTGCCCTTGTGAGTGGACGTTGTCGTGTTGATTCACAATTTACCGTGTTCAGTTGTAGCCCTTTGCGTTCCTGCACGTGTTGTTTGCGTTAGTTTTGAACTTTTTTGTTTCACCGTGTCCAGTCGTAGCCTCGCGCTCCTGCACGTGTTGATTTTTGACTTAATTGTGTTGAGTTGACATTTAGTGCGCTCCTACGCCGTTTTTCTTAATTGTTAAGTGACTATGGCTACTTTTTCCAATCAAGAATATGCGGATATCGTATTTATGTACGGTAGAGCAAACGGCAATGGATCTTTGGCGCGACGGATGTATCAAGAGCGCTATCCGAATCGCAGGATACCGAATGTCCGAGTGTTTTACAACACGTTTCTTCGTCTTGCCCAAGATGGGTTTCACCGCGTGGAACCTGGAGTCAACCCGGGCAGACACGAAACTGCCGTCGACGAAGACATTTTAGCAGCATTTCAAGCGGATCCTACTACCAGTACTAGAGCAGTAGCTCGAAATTTAAACATTTCTCAATGGAAGGTGTGGCATACAATGCAACAAAATGGTAAGTATCCGTTCCATGGCAGGAGTGTGCAAGGTCTAGTAGAGCAAGATCCTCAAAGAAGAATTCAGTTCTGCCGTTTCCTCCTCAACAGAGACATCGAAGATGCGTGGTTTCTGAAATCAATCTTGTGGACGGATGAAAGTAAATTTTCAAGGGAAGGTATTACAAACTTTCACAACATCCATGAATGGGCCGACGCAGACAACAATCCACAGTTTAAGAAGCAGGTGTCATATCAGATGAAATTCTCTGTGAATGTATGGGCTGGAATAATTGGCAGAACATTGATTGGGCCCCACTTTTTGCCTGATCCATTGAATGGCGAAAATTATTTGCAATTTCTGCAAATTGATTTACCACTGCTGGTAGAGGAATCAGGTGTCCCGATCTTCGAAAGCGACCGAACAGTCATCTTTCAGCAAAACGGCTGTCCAGCGCATTGGACTTTAAATGTAAGGGAACACTTCAACAATTGCTTTCCTGATAGCTGGATCGGCAGGGATGGACCCATCCCTTGGCCCGCTCGCTCCCCAGATCTGACCCCGTTGGACTTTTTCGTGTGAGGCCGGGCCAAGGAACTGGTGTATAACAACATAGAAATAAACACTAGAGAAGAATTGATACAAAGAATAAATTCAGCGTTTGAGGCAATGAAGCAGGAGATGATGTTGAAAATAACGACTACAGAAGTTAGAAGACGGGGCCGTGCTTGTATTAGGAATCACGGCCGTCATTTTGAACATGAAAAATAAATAATTTTAATTCAAATGTTGTTTTAATTAGTCTTCCTAAAATAAAAAAAATCTCCCTCAAATTGGTTTGTAGGCCCTAATTTCAATAATTTGTAAGATATCCGCATAAATGATACCTCAAAAGAAAGAGCGATTATCAAGCATGTCTTCAAAAAGGTTTGAACAAAAAAAGCACCCTCCGTTTTTTTTTTTAATAAGTTTTAAAAGACGTATTGTACAATTTTTTTATTTTTTCTGAGCTTTAAATGTCTGTAAAAAAAATGTCTAATGACACAGAAGCCTAAAACATGTTTTGCTTGATTGCTTACACATTACTTTAATTAAATAAATAAAAAATGAATTCATTTATCATTCAATTTGGCCATAATTATGCAGTTTACATTAAATTTTGAGAATTTCCGAAAAAAAACTTAAAAATTTGGTTAAAAATAGATGGTAAGACTTCGTCTGAGACAACCATGGCTTAAATGGTTCTAAATTGTCTGTACTATCTTCGCCTTAAAGCTTTGCACCCATCTTCCAATCACCCTGTATATTATATATATTATATTATTATTATCTTTTTATTTCATTTTTCTTACATATAAATTATATTTTTAAATATTAAAATAAAGAAATATATAAAAACATTTAAAAATATAAGAAATAGTAGCCCACCGGTATCGGGAACAGGGTCCAAGCTACCGGCGGTCAGGGCTCCAGAGAAAGGAACCTCCTAACAATGCGAGCCGTGTCCAGGAGAACCGCTTTCTGAATCAAGCCCTTAACCCAGCTGCCCAACGAGAGCCTCCTTAGGTGTTGATCGAGGCTCTTGGCAATTAAGCCATTGGCTGATACGACTATCGGCACAATGATCGCAGAGTCCACATCCCACATGTCGACAACCTCGTGAGCTAAGTCAAGATACTTGATTTGTTTATCTTTCTCTGCCTTCACGAGGTTCCCGTCATGCGGGACCGTTATGTCAATGATCATTGTGCGCCGCTCTGTTCGATCCACCACCACTATATCAGGCTTATTGGCAACAATAGTCCTGTCAGTGATGATGGATCGGTCCCAGTACAATGTGATATTTCCATTATCGAGGACTGGGTCGGGCACGTACCTGTAGTACGGCACTTCCGAATCCACAAGGCTGTATTTCAGAGCAAGTTGCTGATGGATAATCCTGGCTACAAGGTTGTGTCTATGTAAGTACTCTCCGTTAGCTAGATGAGAACATCCGGAGATAATGTGACGGATTGATTCTCCCGGTCGGTGGCATGCCCGACAGATGTCAACCGTGCCGTCCTTCACAATAAACCTCCGGTAATTGTTCGTCATGATAACTTCGTCCATAATTGCACAGACAAAACCTTCGGTTTCCCCAAAGAGGTCACCGAAACGTAGCCAGGCTACGGACGCTAGTAAATCTACATCGGGTCCATGCAGGGCCCGGAAAAAGCGTCCGTGAAGCTCCTTACTCTGCCATACCTCCTTGCGATCGTTAGTGTCAAGCACTACAGGCTTGCGCCAGTTCTCTTTCGCCAAGGAGAGCGGGGTGAGGCCCTTGTCCACTGCGACCACATCTCGATGCATTCCCACGTCGGCTTCTAGGAAATATTCCCTGAGACTGCATATCTCGCGATTGTGGAGGGTCTTAGCGTTTAAAAAGCCTCGACCACCACACTTTCGCGGGATATACAGTCTCATTACCGATGACCGTGGGTGATGCATTCGGTATGCAGTCAGCAGCGTACGGACCCTCCTATCCAGGGCGTCAAGTTCAGTCTGAGTCCATTTGAGTATGCCGAAAGAGTACATCAAAACCGGCATGACCCAGCCGTTGAAGGCGCGCACCTTGTTCCCGCCCGATAGAAGACTATTAAATACTTTCTTCAGGCGGCCAAAGAAGCGCTCCTTCAACGATTGCTTCATGTCAGTAACATTGATGCCTAACGCTTCCGACATACCCAAATACTTATAGGTTTCGGATGCGGAGAGGACTCTTAGGTATATGGAATCCGAGAGTTGGGTTCCCACGGATTCCACAATCTCCCCTCGCTTTACATGCATGACCGCACATTTGTCCACACCAAATTCCATCCTGATGGCTCTACTGAAAGTTTCAGTTACTTTCAGTAGCTCCATCAGTTGTGAATTGTTGGGGGCAAAGAGTTTTAGGTCATCCATGTAGAGGAGGTGAGATATAACCTGTCCACCTCTCCTCAACCGATAGCCTAGTCCTGAGTCCTCCAGCAGTGTGCTTAGCGGATTCAGGGCCAAGCAGAACCAAAGTGGACTCAGACTATCGCCCTGAAATATGCCTCGCTCGAT
Organism: Lithophane leautieri; assembly: GCA_949152455.1. NCBI lineage: Eukaryota > Metazoa > Arthropoda > Insecta > Lepidoptera > Noctuidae > Lithophane > Lithophane leautieri. The sequence goes on along the minus strand of OX424458.1, from coordinate 22,396,378 downwards.
CCTTATCGGCTCACTATTCCTCTGGATATTTCGACATCCTGGATAGCGAAGGACTGTCCTCCATTGCCCCATACACGACATCAGGAAGGTGCGCAGAGATGCATCTACTTTATACAACTCCAGCACCCTCATGAGCCATGTATGTGGCACCGAGTCATAGGCCTTCTTATAATCTATCCAACATGTCGACAAATCCTTTCGGGAACGACGAACCTGTTGGCTAATGGCCATATCAATGAGGAGTAGCTCCTTAGTACCGCGGGACCCGTTCCTACATCCATTTTGTGAGGCAGACATGATGGAGTTTGTGTCGACATGTTTGTTAATTTTAGCTCTCAAAATGGATGTAAGAACTTTATAGACCGTCGGTAAACATGTGATCGGCCTATAATTTTTGGGTTCCGCGGTGCTACCAGATTTGTGGAGCAGGTGGGTAATTCCTGTAGTTAAGAATTGGGGTAGCAAACCAGAGTCCAATGCAGTCTGGTACTGAGCCGCCAAGCAAGCGTGCGACCTTATAAACCATTTTATCCAGAAGTTGTGCAGCCCGTCCGGCCCTGGAGACTTCCAGTTAGGCAACGGGCGGACTGCTCGAGCTACATCTTGGGGGCAGATGGTAATAGCCCCCATTTCTGGTATTGGATCGCAGGCTCGCTCGACTTCCCGAGTCCAGTCGCCTTCAGTATGACTGACAGGCACCGACCAGATACTGCGCCAGAAAGAGCACATGGCATCATCTTCCGGCAGGCGCGTGTCAGCCACACCTTGGTCCGGTTGCTCCCAAGTCCTATATACCCACCTTTCATCCCTCTGGAAGGTGCGGTTCTGAATGTATCGGTCTACTCGCCGCTTATACCTTCGAATACGGTTTGCCCAGGCATACACTTTCTGCTTCAGGAAGTCTATGCGCTCTGCGACACGGGTTATATAGTCCTCAGGGCTGATATCAGTACCTGAGAACGCCCGCCTCACAAAGCGCATCACTCTAGGACGAGAATTGCCCTCCCTAAAGCAGATTAGTTTGCCGATGAGTGCTCTGGCACCACCAATACGATGTTCAATTCTGCACTGCCAAGCTGGTACGGCTGATTTCGGTCGTGTAGCTCTAGATTCATTATCAAATTTGACGTGAGCTACACGACATGCCGCTACAGCCGCACAGTACAGAATCGAGTGAGTATCGGTGAGGTCTTCGCAGTCGTCAAAATAGCTTGACAACTGCGAATCCAGAGCCGCCATTTAATTATTATTATTATTTTAAATTTGGAATCTATGTTCATAGATAAAAATATAATTTCGGACGAAAAATTCTCAATATCGATCTGTTTTACGGAATTATTTTTGGTGTATTACTGAATTAAACATAAAAAATTGGCATATGCATTCCCAAGTTCAAGAGACAGTTGTACCATGGACATTTTTATAAATGATTAAATTACTATATCTTCGATAAAACAAAGCATCAAAAGTCGCCCAAAAGTTAAATTTTATGAAACATCCTTTGCAAAGACAAGGTTTTTACTGACTTGTGTAGACAAATTGAAATATCTATTAACAACATTCCCAAGAGAAATAATCAAACATTCCCGGGCATATTTTTTTTTTAATTTTGAGTCTATAACTAAACCATAATCACACGTCAAAACTCGAGTAAAACGCTCAAATTCAAGAAAAATTGTGAAAGCGCTCTTAAGCTGCGCGAGCGTAGCCGCTGACATAGCTAGTACTTTAATTATTTTGTAATTATTATATTCCATTTAATGGCTCTAGATCAATTTGCCATGCATACTGGGGCAAGCCTGGATCGTGCTGTACAATCAATCAATCTGCCTAACCCTTCCCCAACTATGTTGGGATCGGCTTCCAGTCTGACCGGATGCAGCTGAATACCAGTATTTTACATAGAGCGACTGCCTATCTGACCTTCACAACCAGTGACTGGGTAATACGATACCCCTTGGTAAGGCTGGTTGTCAGACGTTCGGGCTTCTGACGACCCATAACGACTGTCAAAGATCCACGAATGACAGCCGGGACCAACGGCTTAACGTGCTTTCCGAGACACGGAGGAGTCTCGGTATGTAAAGATGGTCACCCATCCACGGCGTAGTTTAACCTGATGGATTGACCCGTGCAGCTGCTACTTAGCCACGAGCCATCGTGCTGTACATTAACACAATATAAATGCACCTGCTGCCTTTTTTAACTATGTGGCCATACTCTTAGATTTAGATCGGGTCTCCCTTGTTTTACCGAAAAGAAATTGCCAAATTATCACTTCCCAAACAAATTTTCGCATAATTTCATTTGCCAAATTATTACTTACCAAAAAATCTCTTTACAAATAATTGTTACGAAAACCTATGTTTGGCAAGTGAACGTTTGAACAATAACTTGTTCACCAACTAGTACTTTTACCATTTTTTATCTAGTCAAATATTTCAGTTGGTATAACATATTTTACGCAAAATTATCTCTTTTTTCCATATTTTTTTCTATATAATCTAGTCGTTTCTGGCACTCGCCGGCCGCTGCCGCAGCACCGCTCGCTTCGCTCGCTCGGCTCGTGCGTAGGTGGTCACAGTTTTAACCTAACCTAACCATTTTTTTAAATTAATAACCTAATATTTTATATTATATAAATATTTTATATATATTTATAATATATAAATATTTTATACTAGCTTTTGCTATTTTGTACTCGCGTTAATAAATGATTACCTATATTAAAATAAAATTGCATTTTTAATTATACAATTCCCAAAAAAATCTTATTTTAGCCTTCATATTTTTTGTCATAACAAATCATTTGACTAAACGTTTATTGTCTAAATATTGTTTGCTGTAATAAATCATTTGATTAAAGACCAAAAGCCTTAATGACATTATCCTTGGTAACAATCTGCCAAGTAAACATTTGACCAAATGAAAATGTGCGTACTAAAATTATTCCAAATATTACATTGGTATAAAAAAAGGTTGCTAAAATTTGTTTGGGAAATGAAAATTTGGCAAAATCTTTTCGGCAAAACGGCAGGATCCCATTTAGATCATGTTGAATAAAACTAAAAATAATGAATTTTGTTTTTTAATAATTTGTTCCCTAATTCCCTAGTTTTACAAGCTACCCTAATGATAATAATTATAAAATAGCAAAATCGTCCTCTAGGTGAACTATAAACTCTGTATAAATAGAACCCTGAACACATGAACACATGAACCCTGAGTGTAGAAGCTTAAGGCAGCCACAGGAAAGTCCGGTTAAGAAGTTATGATTTCCGAAATCACACTTCAAGATGCCATAGTAAAAAAAAAAAAAAAAAAAAAAAATTAACACATGAACTTCGTCGCGAGTGGACGTGTCACGCATTTATTTGATATTTTAATCCTTGATTGTTGTCTTTCTTGTGAACTGATGATTGCTTGTCGAAACTCGGTGCCTCTCTTACTATCTTGTTGAGGTGCCCACATGCTGCCGACGCCATCTTTGGATTTGTATTGCGCCATCCCGCTCATGTGACGGTGAGATATTGAACTTTTACAAATTGGAAACATTCGAAAAGTTTCGCGTGCCCTGAGGCTTGAACCTGCGCCGCGTCGTGTGTCGCGGTATTGGTGCCGGAGCGTCGCGCCGCTAGACCAACTGTGTGTGATGTGCCCGGCGCGAAATTGGTGACTGCTATCTACAACGGGTACGCAACGCAATAAGCTCAGTTACCTGTTTGCTGTTCGATTTCCTTTCTACATATTCTAGCACTAAATTATAATGTTCCGATCACCCGATAAGAGTCACTCTGATCCAGATATTGCTGGCTCGCTTGGGATTATGGGAAACGTCACTCAGAGAAAACGTAAACAACCTGAGTCAGAGTTTGCCGAGGCCATTAGGACTTTATCAAAAGAAATTAACAAAAAGTTAGATGACTGGCGTCGTGAGTTGGACTGCGCAATATCTAAAATAACTGACAGTGTAACAGTTATTAAAGCTGATCTAGCCACCGTAACCCAAGTTACTTGCGATATCAAGGCACACTTAGACAGTTTGCGTTGCGAACACACTGGCTTAAATAATAAGGTGTGTGGAGACGCTAAACACAATGGGCTGGTGAAGGACGTGGAAAGTCTCAGGAATTCTGTCCAGTACACCATGGACGAACAGGACGACCTTAAGAAGAAGATGGAACTCATTCGGTCTGTGAGCACAGAAACTATTACTGATATGATTACTGGCCTTGAAGCGAAGATCGATTCTCTTGAACAACAAGCCCGCCCATGTAACCTGGAGCTATGCAATGTTCCGGAACTGCGTAGTGAAAATTTGATTACTCTTATGGAAAATATTTGCACAAAAATACAGTTTACATTATGTCCTAAGGATATCCTTGCTATACATAGAGTGCCACACGCACACACAGAAAATAAAAACCCGAAAAATATCATCGTAAAACTGAGCTTTCGCATCCTAAGGGATAATTTATTAAGCGCTTACCGACTAGCAAAAGGACTAGATACTAACCAACTGCAACTTACTGGACCTTCTAATCCCATTTATATGCATGAACACTTAACTCTCAAAAAGAAGCAATTATTTCGACGATGAAAGGATGTTGCCGTCAAGAACAACTTTAAATATGTGTGGGTTAAGCATGCTACTATTCTTGTCTCCGTCAGGATGAACGGTCACTAGGCGTATTTAACGTTGAATTTATGCCCAAGAATTGCTTCCCTATTGCTTCTATTTGCTTCCTATTCTCAAACAATTGCTTCCATCGTATTCAAGAAGAAAAAATACATTTTAAGGGTGACCGTTCATTCTGACGTCAGGACGGCCGGTCACCGACTCGTAGTGTCCCTGATAAATAGAATTATTGAAATTCACGGTGGCCATTAATTACTTCCCATTTGCTTCTCTCAATGTTTTACAACGTTAATACTGTAACTATCGCGGCAATAAAGATATCGATAAAAATGTTGTTTATCAATATTTTAGCGCCTGACAAAAAAATTAAGCAAAACTCCTATTCAACATTGCAGTTATGCTTGAGTAGGTAGGCGTTAAACGGTTACTAGGCGTATTTAACGTTAAATTTATGCCCAAGGATTGCTCCCCTATTGCTTCTATTTGCTTCCTATCCTCAAACAATTGCTTCCATCGTATTCAAGAAGAAAAAAAAACATTGCGCCTGACAAAAAAATAAAGCAAAACTCTTATTTAATATTGCAGTTATGCTTGAGTAGGCGTTAAATCTATCTTATTGTACCGGTGGCCTATAGCTAAGTATTACTATAATGTTTATTACTTAATGTATATTGTATTATACACCTTTAAAGATAATATTTAAATTCTAAAGGGAGTGTCTAATGCAGCTTTATAACAATAAAGAGTAGAAAAAAATACGTATGTGACAACAGTTTATTAATTTATTATTGTTATTCTTTATTTCATTTTTCGTACACATAAATTATATTTTTAAATATTAGAATAAAAAAATATATAAAAACATTTAAATTTATTATTTATCTTTATTTCTTTTTAAAAACATAATCTTTACATTTTTAAATATTTTATAAAGAAGATTAAAAAAACATTTAAAATATAAAAAAAATATTATTATTATTACAAGATTTTATTTAACTTGACTTGTTAGCATGTATAAGTCAAATCTTGCAAGCTGAATTAAAACCAATTCCTGTTATCCTACGGAGTTGAAATTGTACAAGTTGGTTTTACAAGTACGAACTAAAACTTACGTAAACATGGAACTTTAATATTTTCTTAAAAGATTGAGGCTTATCTTAAAGTCTAAGAAGAACGTTTAGGCCTCAAGCTTTTAAGAAAATATTAAAGTTCTATGTTTATGTAAGTTTTATTTCGTACCTGTTAGTTCATTAAAAGCTTGTTTTTAAAAAGGTTTGTACTTAAATATTATTTTGTACTTTTTAAAATTAGAATTTGTTTAAATATCTGTTCTATCACCTTCATTTGAAAGGTACTTGTAAAGACAAATCCAACTAACCGTAAAATATAATATAAAATTATAAATATCTTTATTTCTAGAAAAATGGGTACAGTAAATCTTTTTAAACAGATTTTATCTTAAGCAATGTGCACTTAGGTGTCAAAGGAGTGCTTTGGCACTCGTACTAGGATTACCCTGTATCACGAATGCCATCACCTTCCTCCGGACCAGCTAGAATAGTTTACATGTTAATTACTTATACATTTTAATTTTGAACAAATTCTGTTCAAACGTAGACAAAGATATAAACTTAAGGAGTATGTGTGTGTTGTTGTGAGTGCTTGTAAAGGCGTAAACGTCCTTGTTACACTTTAAGGATAAGCCTTATGATTTCAAGAAAATATTAAAATTTATGTTAAGGCGTGTTTGGGTTAATTGGATTTGTCTTTGTTAAGTTGTGGAGATCATAATATTCTCATATATTTATGTACTGTTGACCGTTGAAAAGTTCCCTGGTCTGGAGCTGGGTACAGCAGCCAGGTCATGGTAGACTTTAAAACGGATTATCATAATTGAATGCGTATATAAAATTTAGTGCCTCTGCTGTTGACCGATGAGGAGTTTCCTCGTCTGGAGCCAATCCTGAGTGCAGCAGCCAGAGCATGGTAGACTTTAGATCGGACTATCATAATTTAACCCTTAAATTGATTTCGTCCGTTTTATAGGACGCAGTGTTTACACGCACACAGAGACTGTTTTAATACTCTTAAGCGCTGCGAGGGGGCGGAACAGCCTCGAACTAGCTATCTCTTTCGCGCGCGTGTATGTTTCATTAACGAAATGATGAACGGTTGCAAGTAGAAATCATTTGAAAAAGTGCAACGGTCAGATTTGTTTACGCTCCTGATAAATTGGATAATAACTGTAAGTATTTGGGTTGTTTTGTTTATTATCTTACATTATTAGTTAGAATATGAATATAGGCATTGTATTGTGATATAATTTTTATAAATATTTGTGTAATTAGAGTAAAAACTTGGTTTATGTCTTAGTGTCCCATAAAACGGACCTTGCCAACTTGAACTATTAACTAGGGTATTCTTTGACTGTCCCATGTAACGGACATTGCCATTTAGGCCTTTTTGTAAGTGGTCCTTTTGACTGTCCTATGAAACTGACATCGCCAATAATTTGTGACTTGCAACGTCGTCGTTACTAAATAGTATTTTTTACATTTCTATTTTATTTTACAGTAACATGGCTTGGCGATCGAAGCAAATCTTGGCACTTATACCTCCGGCGGAATCTGAAGAGTCAGACGTTGAGTCTGAGGACGATTTAGAAGTCAACGTGGGGCGACGTGAGTATTTTCACAATGATAACAGTGATTCATCTTCGCCACGTACCATATCTCCGGTATTATACGACATATTAGATGATCTCAGTGACAGTGAAGACACAAATGGTCAGAATTATAACGATCACGAACATGTTATTGCTGCAGAACAGCTATTAGAGACTGCGCAAGATGAATCTCCACTCCCCGGTAGGTCTTCAGCTCCAGTATCATGTTACATACCAGAAACACCTTCACCAATAGTTGCTGCATCACCGTCTTCTAGTTTTTCTAGACCTACACCATTATCAAATATGGCAACACGTCGAACCAGACATACCGCAATCATAGACTCGTCACCTATGCCTCCCCCAGCGACAATGGCACCAGTGACTAAGAAGCGTAAAATGAAGCAATTAGATTTTGTATTTAAAAAAAGATTATATACCGGATCCGTACATACATTAGACTCCACCAACTTCAAGGAACGTCATGAGATCCTTAGCCCTATGCAGTATTTTCAAAAATTCTTTACCAATGAGTTACTCGATTTCATAGTTGAAATGACAAATTTATATTCGGTACAAAATACCGGGAAATCCATATGTGTGACTCGAAAAGATATGGAAATATTATTTGGAATAGAAATCATGATGGGTATTGTAGACTTACCGGCAGTCGAAGATTACTGGAGTGCTGAGCTGAAGTATGAGCAGATTTCATCTGCCATGTCCCTTAAACGATATAGATCTATCAAACGCTACTTGCACTTTTGTGATAATACGAATGTAGACAAAAATGATCGTTATAATAAAATTACCCCTGTCATGGATTATGTTCGTAAGCAGTGCTTGAAGATAGAAGAAGAACGTTCATTCGCAATCGATGAGATGATAATACCTTACAAAGGCAAAAAAGCTGGCAGCAGAAGGCAATACATGCCAAAAAAACCAAACAAATGGGGATTCAAATTTCTGGTTCGTGCTGGAACTTCAGGCATGGTGTATGATTTCTTTGCTTACGATGGCGCAAACACATTTCGAGGTGTCCAATTTAGTGAATGGGAAGAAGACTTTCTTGGGGTTGGAGGTAAAACAGTTCTCCGGCTATGTAGAACCATTTCTAATCCAATTCTAAGCACAGTATACTTTGATAACTGGTTTACGTCGCTTGAACTCATATATTATTTGCGTAATGAGATGGGCATTTTGTCTTTAGGGACGTTACGAAAAGACAGATTGCGAAATTGTAAGCTGATGACTGACAAAGCTATGATAAAAAAGGGACGAGGAACATTTGAGGTAGTATGTGATAATTCCAAAAGAATAGCCGTGACAAAGTGGATGGACAATAAGTGTATTCATATAGCAAGTTCGTTTTGTGCCCAAAACCCAGTGACTACTATAGAACGATACGACAAAAAGCAAAAGAAGAGAGTCCTTGTACCCTGTCCAAATGTAATAAAAGTGTACAACACACACATGGGCGGCGTCGACATCGCTGACATGTTGACTGCTTTGTACAGAATTCGCATGAAAACAAGACGTTGGTACATGTCGATATTTGCCCAACTATTAGACATCGCACTTAACAACAGCTGGTTACTACATCGTAGAGACTGTGCTCAACTAGGTGAAAATAAATTGAGCCTAAAAAAGTTTCGTGTGCAGTGTGCTCTTGCGCTTATGAATACCTGTACAAAATCTAGATTCCACGCAATTACTAATTCACCTAAACATGCCACAATAACAAAACCGGTCCAGCCGAGACCTGTGGATGATGCACGGCTAGACTGTTTCGATCATTTTCCAATGTTTACGTCACAGGGCCGGTGTCGTCTTTGCAAAAATGGTAAAACCATGATTATGTGTACAAAATGTCAACAAAGACTTTGTTTAACTGCCAAAAAATCTTGTTACCTAAGATTCCACAAGGAAAAGTAATTAATTATTTTATGTGTATGGTTACAATTTTATATTTTGTTATTTTTTTCGAGAAGTTGAATGTTTTGTTTTATTTTTTAATTTTACTGCAATTTTAAGAACAATGTTGTTTTAAATTTGAAGTTTTCGTAACCAAAATTATTTTGTTGATTTCTTTAAAGTTTTAACTAATATCTTAAGACGTACTCTTTTAAAAGACTGATTCTAGAATGTTCCTAATTATATTTTGTCGTTAATTGTTAATTATTATGTTGGCAATGTCAATTGTGTTCATCTACCATAACTGCACATATAATGGCCAATGTCCGTTTTATGTGACGTACTTTCACATACCATAACTGCACATATAATGGGCAATGTCCGTTTTATGTGACATTAAAAAACAATAAAAAAAAATATGAGAATTTTGTTTTTTTTTTCTTTATCCTCTTTTCTATCCCAATTCCAACCCAAATCCGAAATTTGAACATAAAACACCCAAGGAATCTAGGGGTGACAATTTAAGGGTTAATGCGTAGGTATATACAATTTCGTGTCTGTACTGTTGACCGCTGAGGAGTTTCCTGGTCGGGAGCCAATTCTAGGTGCAGCAATCAAGTCATGGTAAACTTTAGAATGGACTATCATAATTAAATGCGTATATTAAATTTCGTGTCCGTACCGTAGACAGTTGTAGAGTTCCTTCGTCTGGAGCCAATCCTGGGTGTAGAATCAAGTCATACATCATAATAAAATACATTGTCATCGGAACTGAACCAACTTGTAAAATTTCAACTCCGTAAGATAACAGGAATTGGTTTTAATTCAGCTTGCAAGAATTGAATTATACATGCTAACAAGTCAAGTTAAATAAAAGCTTGTAAATTCCCCACCGCCGTATCTCTACGTTGACGTCGTGGTGGGGCTTACGCGCTCCGAACCCTAAGTCTGTGCCGGTAGAGTTTACTTTGCCGGAACGGGTCTAGGGTGAGGAGCCAGACCAAGAGAGATACAAAAACCCGCAGGGCAGCATGTGGCGAGCTGTTGGGCAGTAGCGACCCCACGGACCCTAACTCCCAGGAGAAGTCTTGTTCCTCACCTCTGGCTTGCCTTTATTGGCCGGCTAGAGTGAACACTAACGAGGAACAGAGCTCCCACCTCATTCTTGCCTTGATTGTCCGGCTTGAGTGGAGATTCGCTAGAGCAAACGTGCTCGGAGGAAGGAAGTATTCCAGTAAGATGCTGGTAGAGATCTTGACCGTACTTCCGGGATTGTCCTGATAGCCGTGGAATACCTCTCCACTCCTCTCAAGCACCTCAGGAAGTGTTGCCTCCTTGTCGCTACGTCACTATGTGCTAACGACCGTTTTCGGGGGCCCATTATTGAGTGTGCAAGTCACCCCCTGCCATATTATCCGTGTATATATAAAACATTGATCAGGCAGGGGACATAGTCCTTCAATAGTTTTAGGTACCTAACCAGTCCACTATAGCTACCCAAACCCATAGCCCAATATGTTTTGTTTCCATGTTCTGCAATAGTCCTACACCATCCGGGGGTTGTCCTTGGGTGTACTAATAATCTATCGATAATCGTCGGTTGGTGCGTCTTCCCATTTAAAATTGTCTAAGGGGCCTCTGCGAGTTGGCTTCGGCCCCTCGTACGCCTTCCAAAAGACCGGGACCCCATGGTTCCGAGATTTATAAACATATACAAAATAATAATAAATTTAAATGTTTTTATATATTTTTTATTCTAATATTTAAAAATATAATTTGTGTGTATGAAAAATGAAATAAAGAATAACAATAATAAATTAATAAACTGTTGTCACATACGTATTTTTTTCTACTCTTTATTGTTATAAAGCTGCATTAGACACTCCCTTTAGAATTTAAATATTATCTTTAAAGGTGTATAATACATTTGTATTAATTATTGTCACTAAATACGATAGGCAATTCTTTTTAATAACATAATACTTAGCTATAGGCCACCGGTACAATACGATAGATTTAACGCCTACTCAAGCATAACTCCAATATTAAATAAGAGTTTTGCTTTATTTTTTTGTCAGGCGCAATGTTTTTTTCTTCTTGAATACGATGGAAGCAATTGTTTGAGAATAGGAAGCAAATAGAAGCAATAGGGAAGCAATTCTTGGGCATAAATTCAACGTTAAATACGCCTAGTGACCGTTCATCCTGACGGAGACCTATTCTTGTGCGTGAAATTGACTCCGAACCAGCATTTTCCATACGATCCGAGAAAGGCATTTCTAAAATCAAGCCCAAAATGGCAAAATTCAAACCCGGTACCGATCATGTTTAGAAGTGATTTTTATACATGCTTTAGCTGTTTAGTATTTCACACCTTTATAGAATCTAAGTATTTTTTTGTTTACTTACTTTGCTCTGTTAAACAGCTATTAAGGCTCATATTATGTCTTCATAATTTATTTTTGCATAGTGTAATTCTTAAACAATCACATAGTAGCTTTTTTTAAAACCTGTTATACTTGTTGTCATCACTTTTCATAAAAATAGTAATTTTAATCTTACATATTATACATAATCTGGACTTCCGTTTCATATTGGTTGCGTGCATGTTTACTACTGATTTATTCTTAGTATTGTTTCACTTTCACCGTGTTAGATAAGTTAACAGTATACTACCAAAATAGTAGGGGTACTCGTTCTAAACTGAATCTCTTGTACATGAACATTATTATCAAATTGCTATGACATAATTATCTTAACAGAGACCTGGCAAACCCCTGAAATATTTGACGATGAGTTTATTGATGTGCGCTACGTAGTTTACAGAAATGATCGCGATCGTATTGCTACCAATAAGAAGGATGGGGAAGGTGTTCTTATAGCTGTATTAAGGACATTATATTCCACCTGTGTACCATTCGATTCCCAGGCTAGTTCTCATATTGAAGATGTTTTTATACAACTACCTTTTGCTGGACGCGAAAAATTTCTAATTAACGCGGTATATATTCCAACAAACACGGCCAAAGAAGTCTATGTTGATTATTTTGAAACATTAGAAAATTTGATTGACAAATTCGGCTTTAATCATTTTCATATTTTCGGAATTTCAATCTCCCGCATATTGAGTGGCTCACTGCTACAAACAATAACATGACTGCACTTATTAGTACTGGCTCATCATCTGTTTGTAGACATATGAGTAATTTCTTATCTTTGCTTAGCGCTTATCAATACAATAGTTTCAAAAATTATAAGGGGCGTATTCTCGATCTACTAATATCCAATAGCGAGTGCGCGACTTATGCACCCTCATGTAATTTGTTACCTCCCGATAAAAATCTTCCACCCTTTTGCGGCCGATATAAGATATAAAACGACGTTACAGACAATCAATCCTGTAAAAATTATAAAGTATAACTATTATAAGGCTAATTACGAACTCATAAACAAAGAATTGGCCGATATAGATTGGACTAACCGTTTGCAGGGGTTGTCATCGGAGGATTGTCTGAATACTTTTTACGATGTTATTTTCAATGTTATAAGAACTTATACACCCTTTTCTCACTCACGTTCATCTAAATTCCCTGTGTGGTTCTCTAAATCACTAATTCGCATTTTCAAAAACAAGAACAGAGCCTGGGTGAAATGGAAAACGTATAATAACATTTCGGATTATGAAAAATTTTCGCCTCTACGGCATAGATTTCGGGTCTTATGCAAGTCAAATTACGCTGACTACCTGAATTCGGTTGAGGACAATGTTAAAAAGAACGTAAAATACCTATGGAGCTATGTCAATAATCGTAAGGGTAATGTCGGCATACCTTCCACTATGTTTTTTTAAAACCGGACATCCAGTGATCCGGATGGGGTTTGCAATATGTTCATGGAATACTTTCAATCGGTTTATGAAGCCTCAAACCTAAAGAACAATGGCAGATTCCCATACATTGTTTTATTTGAAATTAAATTTCTGCGTCTTTAAATGAAAAATATCTTATTTAAATCAGCGTAATTTTCTGAGCTAGCTTGTGCAAGATTTTTTGTTAAAGAAAGCCGAGATTAATAGATATTCAGTGTTTTACTTTTGTAGGTTATATTTTTGTCACCTCTGTCATTATGTACTTATTATTCAATTTCGAGGAAGTAAAGGGGCAAAATCGCATTAGGATAAGTCTCTCTTTGTTATTTTAGCATACCTTGACTTGGGAATATTGTAAAAGGTAAGTAGGAATATTGTAATGAATAATCTAGGGCCACAAAAACAAACACACAAAAGCGCAGTCTAATATTTATTCTTTATGCATTGTTATTATTAATACTTATCTAATAACAATGCATAGACTTGTAAAGATTTCTTTTAATAAGATTAATCCAATAGTAGTAATACACTACCGACCTAATAGTTGTGAAGGTAAAGGTAAACCAATAAAACAAGTTTATTCTTTTTTATCAATTTATTCTTCGTCATCCTCTCTTACAATTATTTGATCAAGAAATTCTGCTGGTGCGGAAATATTTTGCTAAACAGTGAGGCAAGATCGGCGTCCAAAAGAGAAACACACAATGTCACACTAGGAAAATCACAGAGTCCTTTAGAACGCACGGGTCACACACGGGAAATATCAGAGTCCATTAAGCAGTCCGGGTCAGTTGAAAATTCAAAGAAAACGGAAAAAGCAAATCGATAGCAAAACAACACAGAACAGAGCGCAAGCGTCTGGTCAAGAGTTGTGAACTGTCAACGGTTGTCAATGTCAACGACCAAGCTATATTTTTTAAGACATAGGATACTAGTCTTTTTAGTTTCAGAGCTGCCATTACATTGCTATTACATCCTAATTTACTGCAATATACATACTAAAAAAAGACCACAGAATAAACTTAGATACATACTAAAAAAATGTGTTCTTTATTCATTTTATCCATGTCAATATATCACAAACTAAAAAAGAGCACGACAATAATTATGCTGTACCCACAATTAAAAAAAATAAAATAAAATGGCAATACTGTCAACAACTTCATAATATTTTTTAACTAAATAGTCAATTATCTTTCCATTAAACATTATCTTTTTACTCGGCTTGACCTAGATACTATTATAGTATTAAAAAATGTAGTTTATGAATTGAATTTCTTTCATATAACTGTCACTTTTAGACGCTCAAATTTATTTCAAATAGGATTTCGCCATTGTTCTTTGAACGAATGGCTACCCCCTGAAGAGAGTAGTGACAAATGCACTCATATTACTAGCATTGCGTTTAGCGAACATCAGGTCTTGAAGTCATCACAAGCTTTAGATTCCACTAAAGGTCCTGGACCGGATCAACTACCCCCTTATTTCCTTAAAAATACTGCTAAGAGTATATACAGACCCCTGCAAATTATATTTAATATGTTTATATCAGAGGGCACCTTCCCTGAACAATTTAAAAGGGCTAATATAACTCCTGTATATAAATCAGGGTCCAAACAAGAGGTAGAAAATTACCGCCCCATATCTATTTTGTCTGCTTTGTCGAAGCTTTTTGAAAGGCTCGTTCATCAGGAATTACATAAGATAATTTACAGAATTATAATAGAACAACAACATGGATTCGTTAAAAGTAAATCTACAACTACTAATCTACATATTAACATTTACCGACTTTCTCTTTAACAATATGGATCAACAAGTACAAGTAGACGCAGTGTACACAGATTTTCAAAAAGCGTTCGACAAAGTAGACCACAATTTGCTTCTTACCAAAATTGCATTTAACGGCATACGAGGAGATTTGCTTCGCTGGTTTGCATCATATGTTAGTAATAGATCACAAAGGGTTGTTATCAAAGGATTCCACTCGGCGACTACTGTCGTAACATCTGGCGTACCCCAGGGCTCATTTTTAGGGCCTCTTTTATTCATTTTGTTCATAAATTATATTGGAAATTGTATCAGATACTCAAAATTTTTGCTCTATGCTGACGACCTAAAATTCTTTAAAGCTATAAGAAAACCTGCAGATTGTTGTCAGTTACAAGAAGACTTAAATCGATTCTCTGAATACTGCGTTCAAAACAAACTTTACCTTAGTATTTCTAAATGTGCAACGATATCATTCACAAAAAATAAAAACGTTTTAAATCATAATTATAATCTAAACAATGTAACTCTATTGAAAGCTCCATCCGTGCGAGACCTAGGGGTACTGCTAGATAACAAACTTCACCTTGATCAACATATTGATAACATCACCAAAAAGGCTTATCGTATGTACGGGTTCGTTATGAGATCAGCTACTGAATTTAAACACGCAAGCACTTATTCTCATCTCTATAAAGCACTAGTTAGATCTCAACTCGAATATGCAGTGGTAGTGTGGAACCCTTTTTATAATAAATATGTTGAGATGCTAGAAAAAGTGCAGCGCAAATTCCTCAGATCGATGCACAATAGGTGCTCCCACAATTTCCCAACCTATAAAAATCGACTTAATAAATACAATCTAATGACCCTGAAGTCTAGACGTTTATATCTAGAAAATATGTTTCTTTTCGACGTATGCTATAACAGGTATAACTGCTCTGAGATTACTAATAAAATATGCTACTGTGTCCCAAGAACTGTTATTAGACGAGAGGTGCGCGCACGTCCTCTTTTTGCTGTGTCCCATTGCCGCACCAATGCTGGTCTGCGGGCGCCTCTACGTCGCTTGTGCAAAAACTATAATGATTTTTGTTCAGAAACTACAGAATTAGACTTATTCTCAGTGTCAGCAAATAGATTTCGTTCTGCTTTGTTAAAGAAACTTAAGGATTCCGGTGTATAGTTATTTGAACAGTCTTGTAGTCTTACTCGCATAGATTGTTCATTAGTAAATTTATATGAATTGTATATACTGTGGATAACGGTGTGAGTTTCACATTTATATAATATCTTTGTTTATATTATTTGTGCAGATATAATGTGTTACTGTTTGTTTATCCCAAATAAATAAATAAATAAACCCTATGTCATTTCTGTACGGCGTGGGTATGGTTTTTATACTTCACTTTGTAGCTAATCACCCATAAAATATGATACAACTGTATTCACTCTTTTTTTTGTTTTTATTTTTTTTACCATAATTCACAATCCCCACAGTAATGCGACACATACCATTGCAAACTATACATATTTCTCTGTACATCCAGCCCTTTTTCATTTCTTTACGCCATAGGTATGGTTTTCATACTTTGATGGGCCATGACCTTTTACTTACTATACACAATTACACGACGTCATACACTAAATATCTGCTAAACTGAAATGATGAAATTCGACATTTTTCCGCTGCGACTACGCACACTGGATCTAGATATACGGGTAAAACGGATAAATAGGGTTTTTTTTTGCCTTTTGTGGGACAGTAATCTTATTGTGGGTGCATGGTCTTCACATATAATTATATAATTCATGTCGATGCCCCCAAGCAATAAGTCGGTAATGTGCTATTATGGACTTTTTATTGTTATGTCAAATTCGGAACCTATGGGTTGGGATACATCTTAGTAATTTATTTCATATTTTTCGTGGTGATATTTACGAAGATATCATGAAAAACACTTTTATTGTAGGGAAATTAAAAAACGAAATGATGTCGAGAAAAGTATCTTTACGTATCAATACAAAAGTGTATTTCATATTTAATTTTGGTAAGTTGCCATTACCGACTTATTGGCGTGAATTAATTTCGTGCAGTACTTGGTAAGACGCTAGCACGTTGTTGTTGTCGAATTATTTTGAGTCAGCTCAGACTGTACTGGGAACTAACAAGGTTTATAAAGTAAATAATTCATTAATAAATATGTGTAAAACTGCAATATGTATCTAATTTGAAAACGTCTGGTCCCGTTTGCGATATTGCTGTTTATATTTTTGCGCACCACAGCGCAATAACACCGTAATAACCAATTACGTATCGTCTTCAAGATGAAAAATTCCGCTGGAAAAGTCCGTATCGTAATGTTACGTATCAACAGTGTTTACTAATTTACTGCAATAATGGCGTAAGTGTACATTACCTGAACAATTTACCTAATATATTTTTGTAATATTTATTTTCTTAAGTTTGCAAGGCTTTTCACGCACAAAATTTAATCTTAAAATAATAATTGAACTTAAGAAAAAAATTAGCTTTCGTTTGATGTATCAATGACCTCAATACTCCGACTCGTTAAAAAGCTATTCAACAAAACAGAAAAAAAATTCTCCTGTAAAATTTAAGTTTTACGATTACCGACTTATTGCTTGGAGGCATCGATGTATACAAAATATTGTAAACATTTTTGAAAAGAGTAACGGTGAGTTTCTTGCCCATTCTTCTCCATACGAAAGCTACCTTTTGGAATATTCTAATGCCCGTTTTCACCAACATCCCATAAACTACCACCTAAGTATGGGACAGTTAGCTTAAAAGCTCCCCCAAACTTGCCCCTAAATTAAATTTCGTTTCACCATCATTTTCGTCACCTAACTAGGGGGCACATACTTAGGTGACGTTTTGTTTTCGATAATAGTGACTGATCTGTTTTTGAACTTATCGATACTTTGAACAAGATAGTTTTTAATGAAATTCTCTAAAGTATACACTTATATGGATACAATTACTAATGAATTATGCTTTGATAGTAATAGTAAATATGATTTCATCCATATTTGTAATTTAATTCATAATTTATTGCTTATTTACTCTGTGTGTATGAAACCTCGCGGGTTATCTGTGGACTTATTTGTATTTGACATTTCTTTTTTTTAAATTATTTCAGAAAAAAAAAAGTACTTAATTGTAACTATGCGAATGCAATAAGGACAGAGGTTCCTAACTCACAAGTTTATGGTTTTCATTGGTAATTAGGTCTCCACGTAAGTATCGGTGACTAAAAAAATAAAAAATACCACGTTATGTACTTAGTTTTTTTTTTTAAATATTACCTGTGTAAATTCTAAAAACTTAAATAGGTACTCATCTATTGTCAGGAAATTTAAGGTATTTTCAATCATTTCCAATAAATACTACACTGAAAATTTACATAACCTGTTTCTCCAAAAAAAATCAGTTTCATCAAAACTTTCGAAGTAGTTTGGTCGTTTTTGATATATTTTTGGTCATAGGCTGTTATTTACGTCGAATATAGTAGAAACAGTTTCTGAATTTTCAATAAATTCATTTATATCACTATCCATGTTCGTTGCTTGAGAGATCACTTACGTATGTGCCGGTTTATGGGCCCACATTTTAACCACCTAAATTTAGGGGACCTTTTATCGTTTAACTGACCCCTTACTGTTGGTGAAACAGAAACCAGCCCCTAACAGCCCCCTAACCATTCTTAGGGGATCCCATAAACTTAGGGGATCTCGGTGAAAACGGGCATAAAACTTATAAAATGTGTGCAAAATTGCTAAAGCTCTTTACATTAGCAATAAAATAAAAGCAGCTGATAATAAAATAAAAACTACCTGGCAAATAATAAATAATGAAACAGGTAGGAAAAAACAGCGTAGTACTGAATTTAATTTAGAGACTGCACATGGCCCAATCAACTCGGATGTAGAAGTAGCTCAGGAATTTGAAAACTTTTTTGGTAATATTCCAGTTAAAACTACTGAAGCTTTAAATTCCTCACCCGTGCTTTCTGCTGCCTTACTTAGAAAGAATGTAAAGACATGCCCTTTGGAGTTAAGGTTTCAGCATACAAACCCCCAGGCAGTTATAAAAGCTTTTAAAGACCTTAAAATTAAATCAACAGAAGATCTATGGGAAATGTCTGTAAAAGTCTGTAGATCTATCATCGAAACCATTGCGCCCTATCTATGTAGCTTTCATATTTAACACCAGTGTAGACCAAGGAGTCTTTCCGGATCTCATGAAACACAGCAAAGTAGTTCCTTTGTTAAAATCCGGTGATAGTAAGGAACCTAACAATTATAGGCCTGTGTCAATTCTGCCAGTTCTCAGTAAGGTGTTTGAAAAGTTGATGCTCAATCAAATGTTACGTCACTTCAATAAAAATTCCATCTTTCATGAACAACAGTACGGTTTCACCAAAGGGCGTTGTACAACTGACGCCGGGGTTACCCTAATAAAGAACATTTTTAACGCCTGGGAAGAAGCACAGGATGCCATTGGAATCTTTTGCGACCTCTCGAAGGCGTTCGATTGCGTCGACCATGAGACACTTCTGCTGAAACTAGAGCACTATGGGATTAGAAATACAGCTCTTGATTTACTGAGATCATATCTGAAAGATAGGAAAGTTAAAGTTCAAGTAAACGGCATAAACTCATTGGGGTCTGAAATGGCAATGGGCGTTCCTCAAGGCTCGATATTAGGTCCATTCCTCTTCTTGGTTTATATTAATGATTTACCCCAATTACTTCTAAATCAACCGAAGATGGTGTTATTTGCAGATGACACATCATTGATTTTTAAAATAAATCGACGATCACAAAATCTTGACGACGTGAATAGCTCTATTCTGCAGGTCCAAGATTGGTTTACGGTAAATAATTTGGTACTCAATGAAAAAAAAACCAAATGTATTCGATTTACATTACCTAATGTTAGAAGTAGCGAATGTGACATCATATTGAATGGAGAAAAACTAGAGTTTATTAATGAAACAGTTTTCCTGGGTATCACGCTAGACGAGAAATTACAGTGGGGACCTCATATAAAATCTCTTGCGGGGCGGTTAAGCTCGGCCGCTTATGCTGAAAGATAAGACAGTTAACAGATGTAGAAACCGCGCGTTTGGTCTATTTCAGTTACTTCCACAGCATTATGTCGTATGGCATTTTACAGTGGGGTCGGGCTGCTGACATTGAATCCATCTTTATTTTGCAAAAGAGAGCTATCAGAGCCATTTATAATCTATGTCACCGCGAATCTCTCAGGGAACTATTTAAAAGGATTAATATTATGACGGTACCTTGCCAATTTATTTATGAGAATATTATGTATGTAAGAAAAAATTTAAATCTATTTAAGAAAATAAGTGACAGACATAATTTTAATACTAGAAATAAAGATAAAATAGATCAACCATTTTTCAGATTAGCTAAAGTACAAACATCTTTTATGGGGTACTGCGTTAAATGCTATAACAAAATACCTTGTGATATATTGCAATTAAATGAAAAAAAATTTAAAACTCATATAAAAAGTACACTTTGTAAACAAGCTTATTACAAATTAGAGGATTATATCCAAGATATGAATGCTTGGAAACATGCTGGTCTTGCTCCATAGGACAATTTAGAGTCTGGGCAAAATCAAACTGGTTGCTAATTTAGTTGTATGTTTTATTATTTGTATGTCATAGATTTTTACACTCTGTGATTGCTTGGAATCACGCACTGACTTATTAGTATTACTTGTAAAGATGTTAGGAATATTGTAATATCGTATACTTTTACAATGTTTGTAAATATGTGAGCACCATGTACCTACTCGTATCACATAACTGATTTATTTGTCATTGCTCCATTTATATTTTTTTTTGCCTTTTGTGGGACAGTAATCTTATTATGGGTGCATGGTCTTCACATATAATTATATAATTCATGTATACAAAATATTGTAAACATTTTTGAAAAGAGAAACGGTGGAGTTTCTTGCCCATTCTTCTCCATGCGAAAGCTACCTTTTGGAACGGGCAACTAGAATCAATTCTATTTCTTTGTTTTTTATTGACGTTCAAAAGTGCCTTTTATGTGCCTATTTGAAATAAATTACTTGACTTTGACTTTGACTTTGGAATGGGCAACTAGAATCATTTCTATTTCTTTGTTTTTCATTGACGTTCGAAAGTGCCTTTTATGTGCCTATTTGAAATAAATTATTTGACTTTGACTTTTGACTTTGACTTCTGAATAGGAATTCAGACCCCATTTTTTTCATTTTGTGCGATTATTTTGTTGGTAAAAACATATTTGTGAGAAAATTTTGTATCAAGCTATACCATTTTTATGAGGGCATTCTGGAGATGCATAAATTATCTTTAATTTGAGATCATGATATCCTCGCAGTTGTAATGCCTAATGCCTTTACAGGGTACCGAAAAAACAGTGATATTAGGAGAAAAATGTTATAGTGTCTTTACTTAAAATAAAATAAAAAACACTGAAATGAGAAAATATCACATGTGAAATTGACCCATACAGGGATACCCCCTTTATTGAACACGTATCTGTGAAATGGTTTAACAGCTACCTATTAAGGTTCAAAATTATAGCCCTGTGACAGACAGACGGATGGAAAGACAGACAGACAGACAGATAGAAGGACGGACAGACAGACAGACAGATAGACGGACGGACAGACAGACAGACAGATAGACCGACGTATTATTACTAATAATTTATAAAGTTCCGTTTTCACCCTTTATGTGCCGAACCCTAAAAACGATGAAGTATCTATGAAAGATCTGCTGCCATCTCCAATAAGCTGGTATAAACGCCGGATATGCAACAGATGATGCTAAACACTATGATAAAGATATCAGTAAACAGCTTGTAGGAGCAGAAGCCGTATCCGTCGTGGTAATAAACGCAGATGTCGATGATGGCGGGGAACAGCACGCCCACCATGGACAGGCACAGCGAACCCATCAGCCCGATGAAGGGGCTCAGTGTTGGCGCCGCCACCGCCATGATGACTGGAACACAGAAATGTTTTTACAATGATCTTCATTTAAATAGCTGCTTAATTTTAGATCCACTATTCACTCAAGGGGCTAGATAGTGTAGGTTATAAACTTTTACGTCGTAGGCATCTACTATGGAAGGACTTTTGAAAATTCTATCCCTTATGGGTGAAAAGGGGTACCTATTTCTTTTAGGGGCAAAACAACCGAATTCCAAAAAAAATGTTGAAGTCGTTTATTTTCTTTTTTTGTAAAACAGTTTTTATGTTTACTTTTTAGTTGTGGTACCTACCCCATACAAATTCGTGTATCACTACTTGCTAGTGTGAGTGTCTGTCACCTACTCCTATTTAAAAACAATTACAGGCGGGGAACAAACAACAATTACACCGTATTTCAGGTTATAGTTTTATTCCCCGCCTGTAATACCAAAATTCTACAGACTATAATGCTTGATTTTCTCTCTCTATTATGAGTTCTTGAAGGCGGATTTTGGTTTTTTAAATAATTTTCTTTATTTCAAGCTTTTTTGTTTTATTATAATAGGTTTATTGGAACTGACTCATTACTAGCCTTTATTTGAGACCAATATTGTTGTATTGTTTTTTTTTAAACCTTCCTCTTCTTTTTTTGTATTTGTAGAAGCAATATATATAAATATTATACAGGGTGTTAGGGTAAACACCGTTATCCTCGAAACCAGTGGTTTGGTTTCATTTATAGAACGTAAAATCAACGGAAAAAAACAACTTTTTTTTTAAAGAAAATCTTCCTTTTGCCACAAGTATATTTTCACCCTATACGCAAGGGCAACGAACTTGCATCTCACATGGGCGGGGGACGCGGGACGTGACCCGACCGGCCGCATGCGCGACTCCCCCTCAGTCAGTCAGCTGTTTCGCTAGCGAGTGAGCGCACGTAATGTAAAGCCGCGTCGTGGCGTCGCGTAGCGCCGCCCGGACGCGTTATCTTTACGCGTCCGATCGATGTTGAGAGCCGTCAATAGGCCAACAAATTGAGGGGTCCGCAGTGGCGGGCCACCGTAGAGCCTCCGCGGGCAAGGGGTGGAGCCCCTACCCCGCTCGCCACGCCCCCTGACGGGGACGTAGCGATTTCAGCTTTCGCTTTTCGCGTAGCGCTGCCGCGCCGCCCGCTCATTTCTCGTGCGTAAATAATAACTGTAGTTATGTGATTATGTCTTACACGAATCAACAGTGCACCGAAATGGACGGATCAACAGTGAACTTTACGCTATCGCGGGTGATAACCTGAACGAGGCTCGTAGAATGTACGCAGAATTGTTGCCTGAACAACGTGTGCTAAATCGTGAAACATTCTTGGCGGCCACACAAAGGATGCGTAGCTACTTACGGCCAGTTCACCATGCCGGACCACGCTCAGGGTCGTGACAACCAGCAGCTGCCAGTTGATGTTCAAGAACGAAACGAAAATCAAAACATGTAGACTCGTCACAACACCTACTTAGGTATTTTTGCCAGTCCTAAGCCAGGAAAAGTATGAAGGGAAAGTTGCATCAAAGGTTATGTGTACTGGGTATTTATTCATGTGTTGAGTAGGTAGAAGACGTGCGGCGACCGTTATAGTTATTACCAGTGATCGGAAAAGGGTGAGCTAATCTACCTAAAGCTGAAAGAACAGAGAGAGAAAAAGTGGAGACTTTTTTACGACAAAAATATTTTTTCCGGGACTAATGTCGGGGTTTCGGGACATTACTTAAGTACAACCAAAATTAATAAAGTAAAATAACTATCGAATTTATTTCCGGTTTCTGTTTTAAAAAAAAGAGTATGCACGATTTATTGTTTAAAAAAATAAAGTTAATCTCCTTATCTTCGTTTGAACGGTGTTGTTATCGTCGATTTGTGCCTCGTGCAGCGCAATTCCAGGCTTCATTGATTGATGCATTGGTTTCAACTAACAGTAAGGGTGCAAAGCCATTTCCATGGTCACCCAAACTCTTGCAACAATTTGAAGCTTTGGCTAAGTCGCAGGCATCAGACCAAGAACTTGATAAATTATTGCAAGGTGGTTCCAACCTAAAACTCACCAAAATTAGTACATCAGGGACTAACACTCCGATTTACTGTGTCATCTCTACTGGTAAGCCACGTCTCTATCTGACCCATTCCTTCCGCCGCGCGCCGCGCTGCTTTCAATAAGTTACACAATTTGAGCCACCCCGGTGCCCAAGCATCGACTCGTTTGGTCGCAGAGTGTTTTGACTGGCCTTCGGTAAGAAAGGATTGCTGAGTCTGGTCTCGATCTTGTGAAGCATATCAGTGCAGCAACATTTCAAGACACAATTCTGCCCCTTTCGGTAATTTCGACATACCATCCGGTCGTTTATGCGTGTCCACATCGAAATCGTTGGTCCATTGCCAGTCTGCGACGAATACCGTTATTGTTTGACTGCAATAGACAGAGTTTCCAGATGGCCAGAGGTTTGGCACATGCGATTAATTACCGCGGAGGAAGAAGCCGAGACTTCTACCTAAGAATGGGTATCTCGCTTTGGCGTACCGTCGGTTATTACTACAGATCAAGACTCTCAATTTTAGTCTGGTTTGTTTCACCGATTACTGCAGCAATTCGGTTCCAAGCGCATTAGAACCACATCATATCACACACAGTACATCGACAACTTAAAACCTTTTCCACACCCGACGGACATTACGAATATACTCGAAAGCCCTTTGGATTAAAAACAGCACCAGCTACATTTCAAAGAGTAATGAACAACGTATTAAGAAAACACTTAGAAAATCGTGAATGTTTAGTCTATTTAGATGACGTAATAATATTTGCCTCAACAGAAGCAGAACATTTAACTAGACTACAAGCAGTATTTAATACACTAAGACATTATAACCTACGAATAAACCAAGAGAAATGCAAATTCATGCAAACTAGCGTTAAATTTCTAGGACACATTCTAACAGAAAACGGACTTAGCCCTTGTCCAGAAAAAATAAAAGCAATAATCAAATTTCCACCACCAAAAACAACTAAAGAAATTAAATCATTCTTAAGACTAATATCCTATTACAGAAAGTTTATACCAAACCTATCTAAAATACTAAAACCAATTACGGAATGTACAAAGAAAACAAAAGCAATAAAACACGATACACCCTTTCTAGAAGCTTTTCAAAGAGCGAAAGATTTAATTATAAATCCCCCGGTATTAGCTTACCCAGACTTTAATAAGACATTTACAGTAACAACCGACGCTAGCGATATAGCAGTAGGAGCGGTTATTTCACAAGAAAATCACCCAATAGCATACGCGTCTAGAACCTTAACAGAAACTGAACAAAAATATAATGCAACAGAGAAAGAATTACTAGGTATACTATATACGCTTTGACGCAATTTAGACCATACATTTATGGACGACATTTCAAATTAGAAACGGATCATCAACCCTTAGTTTGGATAACTAAACTAAAAGAACCAAACGCCAAACTTACGAGATGGAAATTAAAACTACAAGAGTACCTACGACTATGAAATTTCACATAAAAAGGGTAGTACTAATCACGTAGCAGATGCTTTATCCAGAATAATACTAATGCATAATTCAGACCAAGCTACAGTACACAGTAACTTTGACAATTCTGATGAAGGATTTATAATTGATATTGCACTTTTGTTGAGTACAGACGTGTCGAAGATATATTAAAATAAATAAATAATTAGTTGCTGATTCGTGACCTGGTTTTAACAAATAGCCGGTAGTAAAGCAAACTGGGTCACACGTTATAAATCGTTTCTGTGAAAATGTATGTGTGATTAATAAGTAAATAACTTGTATCACAAAGGCATCCAGTCCCTTTAGCAGGGGTGGCAGATGTGCTCGGAGCCCACCTCCTACACCTGTGCCCGCACCCGCACCTGCACCTGCACCTGCACCCGAGCCTGCACCCGCACCTCAACCTCAACCACCCAGCCAAAGAGAAGATGTCATGATGGAGGTGATACCTACGCCGGAAATCCAGAACTGGATGTCGTCCATTGAGCTGTACCTAAGTGAAGTGTGGTCTATTGTATCGGAGGGCAAATTAAACATGGAGCAAAAACTACGTGTAAGTGCCCTTTGCCGATAAGTTAGTCACGGCACATCGCAGATGGCCGTTCAGTACCAGTCCCATAAGATGAGAGCTGTCCGGGCCCACTTCACCGTCCAAACACTCGAAGACCAAAATGATCTGTCGCAGCAACTGCAAGACCTTAAGCTGTCAATCGGAGCTCCAATGAAAACGGTTACAGGAACTTCCTTTGCTGAGATGGTTAAAAAAGGTAGGTACCAACAATTTTATACAGCCGACAAATCTAAGCTCAGTGGCCATATACCCTAACGACAAACTGAAGTCGAGTGAGGAGACAAAAACACTTGTCCAAAAAAATTATATGCCCCGAGCAAATGAAACTTCAGGTAAGAGGACTACGTAAGACGAAACATGGCGGTGTCATTATTAGCACTGAAACAAAGGACGATATTGAGAAGGTAAAAAAATCGATGCAGCTATCAAATTCAGGCCTGACAGTCGACGAACCCCCAAAAAGGAAGCCTAGAGTAGTAATTATCGGAGTGCCCTCATCCATGCAAGAGAAGGACGTTTTTACTTGTTTATTCCACCAGAATCTAGCAGAAACCCTTCAGGATTGCAACCTCGAGACCTTTTTGACATCCATTAAGTTAAGCCATAAGTCAGGTAAGCGGGATGCTGAGACCTGTAATTATATAATTGAAGTATCTGCAGACATACGAAAAGCCCTGATACCAAAAGACAGAGTGTTTGTGAACTGGTCGTCATGCCCTGTGAGAGACTTTACTCTAGTAACACGCTGTTATAAGTGCCAGCAGTACGGTCATGCGGCCAAATCATGTTGGGAAACCATCGTTACCTGTGGCCACTGTGGGGATCAGGGTCACTCCATTAAAGAATGCACAAAGAAGGCTGAGGAAACAAAATCTGCTACTTGCTTGCACTTCAAAAAGCCAAGCAATCACAAGACAAGTGCTTCTGACTGCCCAGCGAACATAATGGCCGAAAAAAGGAATATTAATTCTGTTGATTATGGAGGCGCCTAAGAGCGCCGCTAATTACGTATTTTTAAGCCCTTGTTATTGTTTGTTTGTTTTTATAATAATATGATTAGAAATTTAATTGATGACATAGATAATTTCTCTGTATCTGAATCCCACGTTTGTGACGTTGAACACTGTAAACAATATCTCTCCCCACACACTAGTCCATTAACCATACTAACACAAAATATTTGCAGCATTTTTAAAAATTTCGACAACTTTAGCATAGTTCTACAACGTCTAGATATAAACTATGACGTTATTGTATTAACTGAATGTTGGCTTTCCAAACAATATAACATACCACTCCTTCCGGGATATAATATGTACAAAACTAACATAAACTACAATCAGAACGATGGGGTGATAGTTTATGCGAGAAGTCATCTCAATGTGTCTGTTGAGGAACCAAATATGCAAGACTGCAACAGGTTGTTAATTAAAATTGGGTTCGATGTAGCTATACTTGCCTTATACCGAACCCCCTCTTTTAGAAATATAATCAATTTCACTGACTCTCTAAACAGTACCTTGCAGAACCTGTCATCCTTCAAAAATACAATTTTAGTTGGAGATATTAATATCAATATTCTTCCCGAAAGTGTGGATGCATCCGCTGAGGAATACCTTAACTTATGTGCCTTCCATACTTTGCTTCCTGCTCACACGCTTTCTACACATCGAAGTGGCTCCTGTTTGGACCTTATTATGCTCAAGTCAAATTTCCCTGCACTTGCCCTTGTAATTAACTCAACTATAACCGATCCTAATGCTACCCTACTTATTTTAAACTGTAAATTACCCAAAGTAGACACTCGCACAATTTCTAGTTTAATTGTAAATAAACTTGAAGAAGACTTGCGCAATATCGACTTTAACCCAGTCTACGATTCCGCTGATCCGCAGTTTTGTATGATGTACATGTTTTGTATGTTTGGTAATCAAAAATGTACAACATGCAATTCAGAAAAACACGGTCATGTCTCGGCGAAATAACAAAAACAACAACATAAAACCATGGATCACGACAGGACTCATTCGCTGCATGAAAAATAGAGATAAACTGCATATGAAAGCTAAATCTAATCCAGATAATTTGGTTTTGCAACTGTCCTATAAACGATATCGTAACTTCTGCAATAATCTTCTAAAAAAAGTAAAAGTAACTATGATAAAATGGCACTAGAAAAACCTGGTACAAATACAAAAAAAATCTGGAATTTTATTAAAAGTGTAACGTATAACTCGAAACAAAATCAGTCATCTTCAGGTTTATTACAAGCACACTCATCACAGTTAGCATCTGCTAACTTTGCAAATAATTTCTTTGTTAATGTTGGTAAATGTTTAGCGGAAAAAGTTCAGGGCCAATCACAATATCTAACAAGCACACCTTTTACGCGTAGCACTATTTTATCATCCTTTGTATTGCAAGACATTGACGAGACTGAGGTAGATACGATAATTATGAGTTTGAAGGACGACTGTGCAGTTGGTTGGGATAACATATCAAACAAAATTATTAAACAGTTCAGGCACATTTTGGGGCCGCCACTAACTTATATTTTCCAAAAATGTTTATCGACAGGTCTTTTCCCCGAGTGCCTGAAAAAAGCTGTTGTTGTCCCTCTTTACAAATCGGGCAGTAAAGATCAAGTGACAAATTATAGACCTATTTCCCTGCTGCCTACTATGTCTAAAATATTAGAAAAAATTATGAATAAAAGGCTGTTCAAATACTTGGAAGATAAATCAATTTTATCTAAACAGCAGTTTGGATTTAGGCCTAAAATGTCAACAGACGATGCCGTGCACCATCTGAATAACTATCTAGCACAAGAACTTGATAATGGTAACCACACAGTAGGAATCATCCTGGACCTCGCCAAAGCTTTTGATACGGTTTCTATTCCTATTCTGTTGCACAAGCTTGAAGCCTTAGGTATCAGAGGCACCCAGCTAAAATTATTTAAGAGCTATCTGGTAGACCGTACACAATGCGTAAGGATTGGTAATGTTCTCAGCGATACTGAAAAAAACACGTCTTTCGGAGTTCCCCAAGGAAGTATTTTAGGGCCTACACTATTTTTGATTTACATAAACGATTTTTGTAACCTAAGTCTAGATCACGGCCAAATTATTTCTTATGCTGACGACACTGCCCTACTTTTTTCGGCTGACTCAGAAGAAAAAGTCTACAAGCTTGCGCAACATGGATTCAATATTGTTATTAAATGGCTTCAATACAATTCACTATCACTTAATGAAGACAAGACAAATTACATCAAGTTTTCGATGCGCAAGCAAACATCAACATGCACTACCTCGACATTTTATGCTCATTATTGCACAATTCCTAAAGAAAACCAATGTGTTTGTGCCAACATTAAAATGACAAATACAACCAAATACCTTGGTGTTATAATGAACTTGATAATGGTAACCACACAGTAGGAATCTTCCTGGACCTCGCCAAAGCTTTTGTTACGGTTTTTATTCCTCTTCTGTTGCACAAGCTTGAAGCCTTAGGTATCAGAGGCACCCAGCTAAAATTATTTAAGAGCTATCTAGTAGACCGTACACAATGCGTTGAAACACTTTCGTTCAAACGATATATTCAAGCTTTAAATAATAGAATTCCCAAGTTGATGTTTGTTTTTAAAAAGTTACGCTATATTGCTGACCCAAAAGTCGTTAGACAAGTATACTTAGCTCTATGTCAATCAATATTAACTTACTGTATTACCACATGGGGTGGAGCGGGTAAAACAATGTTACTAACCATCGAGAGAGCTCAAAGGGCGATTCTCAAAGTGTCTACTTTCCGCCCTTTCCTTTTCCCTCCTATACAAATCGTGTGAATTATTAACAGTTCGACAACTATTTATAATGGGTATTGTATTAAAGCAGCACACAGCTCTTCCCTATAGCACTGCAAATACTAATTAAAGACGTAAAGATATAGTTTGTCCACAAAATACAACAAAACATGCTTTTGTGTACAAATTTTACCTATACCTCGGTCCTCTTCTCTATTTTATTTTATTTTATAAATTTTAAGAAAACTTACAGTTAATACATTCGAGTAGTCAGAAGTAATATGTAGAATAAAGCCAATTACAAGTTTCCACTTATATAAACTTTTGTATAAAATTACTAACAAAACGGTACAAACCGCGTGAGAGTGATATAAAGAATCCACTGGAAAGAATAAACAAAACAAATATAAAATACAACAATGTTACTCTTCAAAGAAGTAGTTACTTAATTTTTTTTGAATTCCCGGACCCTATTCGTGAATAAATCAAGCTCAATATCCCTGATACCTGATTGAAGAATCGACATGCTCTTAAGATATATGTATTTTGCCTATAGTTAGTTTTCACAATAGGTACATATAGGAGATGAGGTCTCCGAAGATACACAGATAGTACACGAAGTCCAATCCTGGCCACAAGCTCAGGGACGTCAGTAGACCCGTTCATTATACTAAATAGAAAAGCAAGATCTGCAATTTTCCTTCGCTCGTGTAACGGAAGAATATGAAATTTCTTACACCGACTAGTATAGTTGGGAAGATAAGTGTTGGAACGATATTGAGTGTACCTTAAAAATCGCCTTTGTATACTTTCAAGGCGATTAATATAAATATTATAATTTGGATCCCAAATTTGAGAAGCATATTCGAGATGGCTACGGACAAAAGCACAGCACAGAATCTTCATGGTTTTGACATTCTTAGACTCAGAGGAGACCCTAAAAATAAAAATCAACGCTTTAGAAGCCTTGTTGACTATATTGTCAATGTGCGCATCGAACAAAAGCTTTGAGTCAAAAATTACTCCAAGATCCTTGATGACGATGACCCTGGCTATTGAGGTATTCGACAATTTGTAGTCATACCTAATAGGGTTTGGCTTACGAGTAAATGTACATACATAACATTTTGATATATTTAAATCCAACCTATTTCGATCGCAGTAATCATGGAACCGGTCCAGATCCTCCTGCAATAGGTATGTATCCTCAATGTTTGACACTTGACTCAGAATTTTCATGTCATCCGCGTATAATAAAACTTTAGAATTTAGGAAACAAAAGGCGATGTCATTTATAAAAACATTAAATAAGAGAGGTCCTAATAAGGATCCTTGGGGAACCCCCGACGGAATGTACATCGCTCTCGAGGCATAACCGTTGAGGACTATAGTCTGGCATCTATTTTCAACATATGATACAAACCATCTGTACAAGCTACCCCTCACACCAACCTCAAAGATAAACAACACTATATATACTACACTATATACAACACTATTAACAACACTATATAACAACACTATAATAGACTTAACTCGAAAGCCAAAATTTATTCCCTGAACTACACAAATTGTAAGAGAATTCTAAAAGATGCTCTCCAAGTATGTCTTACTCGTACGTAGATACAGAGAATTTACTAATTGTGTTATAGTGAATATACTTATGTAAAAATTTCAATTATGTTAAGTATTTGTCAAATTTAGAAACTCAGAGTTAACTTGTTTATTATTTATTTATTTTATAACTCTATTTTTAGCTCTTCTCGCCTGAAACACAGGATAACCTAGTTCAGGCACGTAAGTCTTAGGAACATAATTTACATTTAAGCAAAACTGTACAAATTTTTATGTCTTGTTATTTTTTGAATAAAATATTATTATTATTAATTTTTATACATGTTTACATAACTCGGGACCATGGGGTCCCGGTCTTTTGGAAGGCGTACGAGGGGCCGAAGCCAACTCGCAGAGGCCCGTTAGATGTTTTTAATGGAATGAGGCACCAACCGACGATTATCCCTGTATGCACTATGCAAGTGCACCCAAGGACAACCCCCGCTTGGTGTAGGACTATTGCAAGCTATGGAAACAAAGATATTGCATTATGGATTTGGGTGGCTTAGTGAAATGGTTATCTTGAACTATGGGGAGACTGGCCCCTGCCTGACCAATGTTTTATATAAAATACACAGATAAAATGGCAGGGGGTGACTTGCACACTCAATAATGGGCCCCCGAAAACGGTCGCTAGCACATAGTGACGTAGCGACAAGGAGGCAACACTTCCAGAGGTGCTTGAGAGGAGTGGAGAGGTATTCCACGGCTATCAGGACAATTCCGGAAGTACGGTCAAGATCCCTACCAGCATCTTACTGGAATACTTCCTTCCTCCGAGCACGTTTGCTCTAGCGAATCTCCACTCAAGCCGGCCAATCAAGGCAAGAATGAGGTGGGAGCTCTGTTTCTCGTCAGTGTTCACTCTAGCCGGCCAATAAAGGCAAGCCAGAGGTGAGGAACAAGACTTCTCCCGGGAGTTAGGGTCCGTGGGGTCGCTACTACCCAACAGCTCGCAACATGCTGCCCTGCGGGTTTTTGAATCTCTCTTAGTCTGGCTCCTCACCCTAGACCCGTTCTGGCAAAGTAAACTCTACCGGCACAGACCTAGGGTTCGGAGCGCGCAAGCCCCACCACGACGTCAACGTAGAGATACGGCGGTGGGGTTATTATTATTATAAAAACAGAACATCCACCTAGACGTATGAATAGAATATTTGTAACAAAAGAAACCTATAATGTAGAAACAATACAAAAAGACAATCATACATATGATTATAATTTAAACATAAAAAACCCCCAAGACTTTATCAAATTTTGCATAGAATATCTTGGATCAAAAAGATATGCAATAGTAGGAAAGGACAATAAGCTCATGGAACAATTATCCGAAAAATATAGAAAAAACTTTAACAATAACGAATTAGTCATAATATGGTTCACGCAATCACGAATAGAAATAACAGACAAAGAAGAACTTTGAAAATAATTAGATAAACGCATGAACTCCTAGACAGACATATAGGAAACCCTGCTAATAAAGGAGATATCTAAAACTTATTATATAGAGAACATTAAAAAATTCACTCAAAATTACTTAAATCAATGTGTAATATGTAACAAAACTAAATACGAAAGAAAACCGTTAAAACCACCATTCGAAATAACAGAAACTCCTCAGCAACCCATGCAAAAATGGCAAATTGACACCTTTCGTTTTAAAAACAAACTATACTTAACAGGAATAGATGTATTCTCCAAATGGACTTTTGCCTCTGAATTAACAGAAGGAGGTAATTCACTAAGAGTCATAGACGAATTACTAAGAATCTTTGCATTAGTAGGAACCCCAAAGATATTATCCACAGATAATGACCCAGTATTAACAAGTGAGATAACTAAAGAATTCCTCAAAGGACTTCAAATAGAACAACATGATATATTACAACCAGCGATATTTAACGAAATACATGTACAACAAGAACTAGACAAAATCCCTAGTAAAGTTAATGTAGTACGGGACCTAAATAAACTTAAATCTCTAATAACCCCAAGTGTCGCTATACAAGAGAAGCTTTTAATATTTCAATTCGCTATACCTATTGTTTCTAAAGAACAATATAATCTAGAAACTGTAGTTAGTATAATCACCCCCACTGATAAATATTGTCAAATGCCTAGTATTAAGAACGGCCAGTATTTGACGGGAATTGATCATGTCGAGGGGTGAAAAACTTTTTGTTTGAAGCGACATTTTGGACGATATTGTGTTATATACATATTCGGAATCAGCGAATTTTTCTACGTCGGATGAGCCGGGTTTCGTACAATTCTGAGTAGTTTTTGGCGCTTGAAACATCAGTAAAGTTAGGTAAAGTTTGAATCTGACTTGACTGATGCGACACAAATTTTATAAAATTTTAGTAAAGATGGACTTCACACAGACCAAATATTTTGTGATTTTGACTTAAGCTGTTTGTCCTGACATAAATTTCGTAACATAGGGCGTTTGAATCATTTTGCCTGCATCTGAAATCCATGCTTGATGTCGTTTGAAACATTTAGCTTGCACGTGGAATTTATACCTGGAATTTATTATAAATACTTAATGTGAAGTGCTACATAAATAATTTTGGTCTCAAACTACTATTATGACACTTCAGCTGCATAAGCTTAATAGCCTGATTCTATATTACTATCGCGAAGGTAGCTATTACATTTAACCTTACACTGAAACAACACCGAGTGTTCCTTAAATCTTTTTTCCTGAACCTTATAATATACAGTTTATGGCGCTTGAATCATTTAGCCTGTTTCTAAATAAAAGTGATTTGAGGTAATTTTGTATGAAGCGACATATATTTCTGGTAATAACAGCATTACAAAAATGAAAAACTAGTCTAAATTGTGCGGTTTTTATAAAGGAAAACAACATACAACAATTTTTTGTAATAATATTAATACTTTTTTTATAATGATTTTTTTTCCTAAAAATGAAACTTTGAAATGCTCTCCTGTAAAGTTCCAAAAATGTCGCTTAATACAAATAGCCCGCGAACCCTCGATGTGTATATGATAAATAAATGTAATAACAATATATGTACAGTTTCACCTACAAAGAAATGTGTAGAAGAAAGTATCCTGAAGCAACGTAACAACTGTACTGTTATCAAAATCTATTGCCCAGAACAATACTCATACAAAATTCAGAGTGATTTATATTTCCAGTTCAAACTAAAAGAACAATCGATCTATGATAGATGTGCTGATAGAAGCATCACCATAATCAACTCATCACAACATCCAGACCTTCACAGAAATTGCAGAACCAACAAACAAACTACCAATGACGTTACCAGAAAACATGGACAATATAGATGAGCAAATTGCAGCCATCAATAGACCAGATCTAACCTCTGATAAAATCCAACAAATAGGAGCATTAACCTATGCAACGATAATAACCATAATCTTGTTAACTATCGTCTTTTTAACTCATCGACTCATAAAAATTCGGAAGAGTGCAAAAAGACTAGGAGGGAGGAGTCAAGTTCACGAGTCCAGACAATCAACATTGGAGATAACGCCATTGTCCGATAACGATTCCAGGACCGTTCCTGTTTACCCGTACTTAATTAATTATAAATAAATAAACATTAATATGTAAAGATAGTTAAGGGATATTGTATACAAACATCCTGTCCCCACCATTGTACTAGCTGATAAGAATTAGTTTATAAACTAACCCAAACATAACTCGGAACTCATTATTAGCTCATTATTCTACGATAATTGTACTACTAACACGTTTGGCAATTAAAGTTATTTTTATAACAATCACTAGTCTCAATCTTTTAACTCTCGGGATAGCGCTTTAGATTTATGTAATAATTTTGATTAATTGATTGTTCATTGTTTAATAATGTGCTATAGCTGTATGATGTTAGTTATTTTAGCCTGGTTTTGTTCTCTCCGTAGGAGGGTGGTGTGGCGATTAACACATCGTCCACCTGAATGAGGTAACATCACTACTAAAGTGACACATCACTAGTTATTACTCAGTATTACGGTTTATGACAGGCACTAAAAATTATGGTCATAAAACTTTTCTCGAGACAGTTCAGTGTAACAGTTCTCTTAAGTGATAGTATCAACCTATAGAGCCGAAGCCGTAACATACGTCAAATTATTTAACTGGTATATTTTCAATAAATCGGACGGATTTTCGAGCCACATGATTAGTTGTAGGTCACGTTGATCTTTATCTATTAATACTTGGTGTTACATCCTTTCTATCAGGCGTAGCATGACGCTTTCTATGTCTACGAAGAATAGACACAACTGTTTCTATACAAAGTGACATTTCGTTTCTCTATTTTTGGCATCGCACCGTAGAAATCCTTCTACAATCTGTCATTTTGTCTTTCGTTTCTAACGATCTTTGTCTGGGTCTTAAATGTAGACTATTTCAGAAGAAAGTTTTCTATCCTAAACTGTCAAAATCACACTGACAACTGACAGTTGCCAAGACAATTTGATTTTGGAATCGCCATGTACACAGTAGAAAACTTTCTACTCGACAGCAACAAAGTAATTATACGGGTAGCTACAAATTCATGATTTTACAGAAGAGCGTTTTGAACGCAAAACTGTTATAATTAATAGAAGAAAAAAGATTTCTTTTCCTATTTTACATCATTTAGTTAACAGGGCGTTACCAAGGAAATGGTTAAGGCCAATATTACTGTAGTATTTTTTTGTTCCAAAATATGGTAAGTACTTCGACACTTTGAGATTTTTTTTTGTAGTTGTAAATTTAATATCAACAAAAATTGAGAATCAAACAGAAAAAAATCCTATGACAAAACAAAGAATTCTGAGTCGAATTATGTAAAAGAGTGAATTTCGTAAAAAGTGCAGTTCTTAGATTTTTTCTACTTAGCTGCCGTCTACACGAAACCTCATTTTTTGCTACTCTTCCGTCGACAAAACGGTGCTCGTGACAGGCCTGCAGCACAAGCTACATGTCTGTTTTCACGAAAGGACCACGGGCATGCATATACGAGGTGCATTCAATAAGTACCTAGCCTCATCGCCAGAGGGCGCTGTAGTTTCAAAAGAGTTTTACCACAGTGTAGCACATTCTTTTTTAATTCTTTTTTCAAATTTTCATTCCAATCCCTTCATTTGTTTTAATTTGACAACTTATGGAAGCGAACGTGTCGATCGGTATTACAAAAATGGAAAAAGAGCAATATCGTTCGGTGATTCGATTCCTATTTTTGGAAGGGAAAACGCGCATCGAAATCAAAGAGCGCCTGGATGCTGTGTACGGTGACTCTTCTCCATCGATGGCCACCGTCAAGAATTGGTTCAACGAGTTTGCACGTGGCCGTACGTCGGTTTTTGATGAACCACGTCCAGGTGCACCGAAAACAGCTGCTACGGAGGAAAACATTAAAAAAATCCATGATCTCGTATTGGCAGATCGCCGATTGAAGGTTCAGGAGCTAGCTGAGACTGTAGGCATTTCAGAAGGAACAGTGCATCATATTCTTCACGAGGAACTCGGCATGAGAAAGCTGTCGGCGCGATGGGTGCCGCGTTTACTCACACCAGAAAACAAGCGCAACCGTGAGACCACATCGGAGACGTGTTTGGCGCTGTTTAAGCGGAATCCAGCGGAGTTTTTGCGTCGTTTTGTGACCGTCGATGAAACCTGGATCCACTGGTACACACCAGAGACCAAGGAGCAATCAAAACAATGGATCCAGACCGGGGAACGTGCTCCAAAGAAGGCGAAAACTGTAAAATCGGCCGGAAAAGTTATGGCCACCGTTTTCTGGGATTCACAAGGTGTGATCTACATCGATTACCTCGAGAAGGGTAAAACAATTACAGGGCTTTACTATGCCGATTTATTGGGCCGATTCGACGCCGAATTAAAGAAAAAACGACCCCATCTGGCGAAGAAAAAAGTGCTGTTTCACCACGACAACGCACCGGTTCACACGTCTGCCGTTGCCATGGCCAAATTGGTCGAATTACGCTACGAATTGCTGCCCCATCCACCGTATTCTCCAGATTTGGCCCCTTGTGACTTCTTTCTGTTTCCTAATCTGAAAAAATCACTCGCCGGGAATAGATATGGATCGAATGAGGAGGTCATCGCCGCTACGGAGGCCTATTTTGCAGAGTTTGACAAAAACTATTTTTCGGACGGATTAAAAAAGTTGGAGCATCGCTGGGCTAAGTGTATCGAACTAAATGGAGACTATGTTGAAAAATAAATTCCCACTTTTCCAAAATTTTCGTTTACTTTTTGTAGGCTAAGTATTTATTGAATGACCCTCGTATGTAGGAAATGAGCAAGTAGATCCTTTATGCAGGATACTTTAGTTTTTTTTGAAGAAGTAGTAATTTGTTTTTTTTTGGCAGATGTGACTTTTTACCGAGACAGTTGAGATTTTTTATATTTTTTCCTTGTTGTATTTTAAATAAATAATATTTGGTGTAATTAATGCCAAATTTCATTTCCCTACCATTCCCACAATTTTTGGGGGCTCGTCCGGGATGGTAGCGGAAAATTGGGCTAAATAGTGGTGTTTTGTTTGATGCAAGAGGTGATGAAAATTTTCCATGACTTGTCTTTGAGGTGTATGTAGTGGTGAAAGAAGTAAGGAGAAGAAGTAATAAAGGCGGGGTAAAAGAAAAAAAAAAAGATGTCCAAATCGACGGAAATGGTGGTGGTTCCAGCTGCTGCGCCGTTGTTGTGGTACGACGGTCTAGTGCCCAAGTTTGACGGGACAGACAAAACGTACACGTCGAGTAAATGGGCCCAAGATGTGGAGGACCATGCGGACATTACGCAGTGGACGTCGGCGCAAACACTGATTGTGGCCAGGCGCTCACTTACTGGTGTCGCGGCTATGTGGCTTAGAACTGAGAAGCTGCATCGCACGTTTGATGAGCTGAAGGCGGCAATCGCCAAAGAATTTCCAGACAGTATAAATTCCAAAGAAGCCCATGAATTGCTGTCTTCAAGGAAGAAGCGTAAGGAGGAGTCTGTTTATGAATATATGATTTCGATGAAGGAGATAGCGAAGCGTGCAAGGATTGCCGACTATGTGGCGGTGCAATACATTGTCGAAGGTATTATAGACTATGAGAGTAATAAAACCATACTTTATGGCGCGACTACATATAGTCAATTAAAGGAGAAACTGTCGTTATACGAGACGATGAAAAAAAATATGGCAAAGGTGGCCAAGCGGAATGTAGCCACACCTTCCTCGTCAACGTATGGCGAGAAGAAAATGGAAACGCATGATAGGAGGTGCTACAAATGTGGGGATCAGGATCATGTGGAACCATTCTGTAAGAAGGGAACCAAGTGTTTTAAATGTGGTGTATTCGGTCATGTAGCGCCACAGTGCACGGCTACCAACATAAGCAGCGAGAAAAAATGTCAAAACTCTATGTGTGCAAAGTTGACGTGTGAGGTTGGCAGCACTGACGTTGACGGCGGTGAAACTGAAAATATTTTGAACGTAAACAAAGTGCGTAAATCGGAAATAAGCGTTGAAATAAGTGATGTTTGTGTCGAAAGTCTAATTGATTCGGGTAGTGATCTCAACCTTGTAACGGAGGACCTATATTTCGAACTTTCAAACTGTGTTTACACAAAAGAAAATAAAGAATTAACAGGTTTAGGTTGTAAGAAGGTAAAAGCTTTCGGAAAGTGTAAAGGTGACGTAAAAATTAATGATTATTTTTATAATTTAACTTTCTATATTGTGCCCAGAGATTCAATGCCATATAAAATGATTTTAGGACAACCTTTTTTAGATTTAGTTAGGGTTGTTTTTGATAAGGGTGAAGTGAGCGTTATGCCTCACGATGAAAGTGAAATATTGAGTTTGCTTGCAGATACTAAAGGTTCGATTCCGACTGAGTTGAGCCATATTCCTCATAGTGTTCGGGCAACTGCGGCTAATCTAGTTGAAGGATACCAGCCATCACAAATCAAGGAAGCACCGCTGGAGATGGTGATTGTCTCGAAGGATAATATACCAGTGGCGCAGCGTCCTCGGCGTTTGTCAGCACAGGAGCAGAAGGTAGTCACTGATCAAGTAGAAGAGTGGTTAAAGAAAGGTATTGTGAAACCAAGTTTTTCGGAATACGCTAGTCCCTTGGTCTTAGTTAAAAAGAAGAATGGTCAAACGCGAGTTTGTGTTGATTATCGAAAGATAAATGAAAAAATTGTGAAGGATCACTTTCCTTTACCAATTATTGATGATCACTTAGATAAATTAACAGGAGCCACTATTTATAGTAAATTAGATTTAAAAGATGCATTTTTTCATTTGAAGATTAGAGAAGACTGTATTAAATATACTTCTTTTGTTACCCAATCAGGGCAATATGAATTCACAAAGGCACCGTTCGGATTGACCATATGCCCCAATTACTTTACTAGATTTATTAATGCGATCTTCCGTCATTTATTATCTGAAGGGTTTATGCAAATTTTTATTGACGATATAATTATTTCGTCTAAAACTTATGAAGAAGGGTTAGATAGGCTAAAACAAGTTTTGAAGGTGGCAGCTGAATATGGGTTAGTCATTAATTGGGAGAAGAGTGAATTACTCACTACACGAGTGGAATATTTGGGTCATATAGTGGAGAATGGTACTGTTAGACCCTCAACTGAAAAAGTAAAGGCGGTGATGAAATATCCCATTCCAAGGACTGTGAAACAGGTACAGAGTTTTATTGGTCTTACCTCCTATTTTAGAAAATTTATTGAAGGCTATTCTGCTTTAGCCAAACCACTAACAGATCTGTTGAAAAAAGATTGTCAATTTCAATTTACAGATGTTCATAAGATAGCTTTTGAAACATTGAAGAAGATCCTGTTGGAACAGCCAGTTTTGAGAATATTTGATCCGGAATTGACTACAGAGATGCATACGGATGCTTCGCAACAAGCTTTTTCAGCAATTTTATTACAAAAAGATCCTAATGATCAACTATTGCATCCTGTGTACTACATGAGTAAAAAGACTACAGACGCTGAGAAGAAATATTCAAGTTATGAGTTGGAAGCTTTGGCTGTGGTTGAAGGTGTTAAAAATTCAGAAGATACTTGTTGGGTATTCCATTTAAAACAGTCACAGATGGTTTGGCTTTCGAAATGACACTCAAGAAAAAAGATTTGTCAACACGAGTGGCCAGATGGGTTTTATTGTTGCAGGAATATAATTATACTGTAGAGCATAGAGTTGGCACGAAGATGAGACATGTAGATGCTCTCAGCCGTAATCCCTATATTGGTATGATAACTAGGAATATTCATAAACAAATAAGGAAAGCCTAGGAGATTGATGAAGGAGTAAAAGCAATATTGGACATACTAAAAGATAAACCTTACTCAGACTACTATGAGCAAAATGGATTACTGTACAAAGAAGCTGAAGGATTATTGATAATACCTAAAGGTTTGAAATATGATATTATAAAAAATGTCCATGAAAATGGTCATTTTGGGAAAAAGAAGATGTTAGAGGTGCTAGTTAGAGATTATTATATAAATGATATTACTAAGAAGATAGAAGAAGTGTTAGTCTCTTGTATACCATGCTTGTTGGCCATGAAGAAAGCCGGAAAGCAAGAAGGCTTGCTATATAACATCGATAAGGGGGACATACCATTAGACACTTTGCATTGCGATCACGTCGAACCCCTTTCGGAAACCAAAAAACAGTATAATTATATACTAACTGTAGTGGATGGTTTCACAAAGTTTGTGTGGTTGTTTCCAACTAAAACCACAAACACCAAGGAGG
The DNA here is from genome assembly GCA_949152455.1 of Lithophane leautieri. Lineage (NCBI taxonomy): Eukaryota > Metazoa > Arthropoda > Insecta > Lepidoptera > Noctuidae > Lithophane > Lithophane leautieri. The sequence goes on along the minus strand of OX424458.1, from coordinate 22,355,139 downwards.
CGATAGAGAAGCTAAAGGTGCATCAGCAGACTTGGGGCAATCCACGGAGGATAATATCAGACAGAGGTGCAGCTTTCATAAGCATCGATTTTGCTGAGCATATGAAAACCTGGCCGGTCTAAGGCTGAAGTACATTTAATTTTATTTAAACTGCCCTAATTAAGTAGTTATTTAGTTGCGTTTAGTAATGAGTTGTCATTTTGTGTGATGTTGTGTCTCTGGCAATTCATAATGGTTTTGTGTTGTTTAAGTATAGGGTCGGTTTGTAAGTTGTTTTCGAAGTCAACAACGATTTTATATTGTTGTTTTGGATTTAACCTACGTTGCCTACGTAGCTTACTTGTATTTAAAGTTCGCACTTTTATGATTTCTAATTTTATTGTATTCTGTTATTCTATTTATCTACTGTAAGTACTTTGCCGTCCCCCGACGCGACGACGGCGACGCTTGGAACAAAATATTACCAACATCTTGTATAAAACTTTAAGGGATTGACCCTGTTTAAGTTTTATATATTATTTTTTTCTTTTTAGAGGTTTTTGTTTGTGTCGGGGGTTTTTTAAATTATTATTTACGTTTTATTTCCTGCTTTGTAAAGTTGAGATACTTTTAAAATTTTTGATTTGTTTTATTTCCTGTTTTTTAAACTTTATAAGTACAAGCTTTTAAAATTTAAGTTTTATTTCCTGCTTTTTAAACTTTATACACTTTAGGGAGTTATCACGCTATTATTGATAATAAATATAAGTGTAGTAGAAGTAATAACAATATAAAGTGGTTTAATCCAATTTGATAGATTTTCGTGAATATTAGTGACGGTTTTTTTTAAGGTGGTAGGTAATTTTATCATTCCACGGCATTAAAATGGGACTGGGTCGAAAAACTAAAATAGCACAAAATGTCGCCAAAAGGCGCAAATTAACACAGCCTGTAACCTATTTATTGAAACCATTCCAATGAGCCCAAAAACACGATACCGGTGCTGTAAGTTAGTGAGGGAGTTGGGTATCCTTCGAATTCCAGGTGTTGCTGCAGCATCAGTTCATGGTTACTATGTTCTTCTAATATCATTGAAGTAACAGAATACTAAATTTCGAATCGATCAGACCTGTGGAAGATGCACACATTCATTCATCAACTAGAAAACAGCTGATAATCTTCAAACGGCTGAACCGATTTTTTTGAATTGTAGCTAAGAACACTCTCGATCAAGACGCCTTTCATACAAAAAAATAATAATCAAAATCGGTTCAGCCGTTTGAGAGCTACGATGGAACAGACAGACACACAGATACACACGTTAAACTTATAACACCCCTCTGTTTCCGTAGGGGGTTAAAAATGTGTTGTGTTTAACTGAGTGTGATTATATTTTAGTAACTAGGAGTCTGAGGACAGACTTACAATAGGATGGCCGAATTGTAGGAAATGAGCAAGTAGATCCTTTATGCAGGATACTTTAGTTTTTTTTTTTGAAGAATTAGTAATTTGTTTTTTTTTGGCAGATGTGACTTTTTACAGAGACAGTTGAGATTTTTTATATTTTTTCCTTGTTGTATTTTAAATAAATAATATTTGGTGTAATTAATGCCAAATTTCATTTCCCTACCATTCCCACATGTATGGAGTCTGGAACAAATGCTCAACCGGGATAATAATCAAATAATACTCCAAAAGATTTCACATGGCATATCATATGAAATCTTTTGGAGTATTATTTGATTCATACAAAAGCAGCTAGGTCGAAATCGAGCGGCGAACATGGTGTTTTTGAACATTCAAAAATATATTGCCAGTAGATTAGGTTAGGTTCAACAGTGATTTAACTTATGCTATGTGAACGCTTTTGGGGTATTATTTAATTCATACTAGGTATGGCAGCTAAGTCGAAATCGAGTGCAAACATGGAGTTTTTGTACATTCAAAAATATATTGGCAGTAGGTTAGCTCAAGTTCAACAGTGATGAAACTTATGCCATGTGAAAGCTTTTGGTGTATTACTCGTATTTAATTCATAATATCGCCGCTAAGTCCAAATCAAGCACGAATATGGTATTTTTGAACATTCAAAAATGTATTGGCAGTAGGTTAGGTTCAACAGCGATGAAACTTTTGCCATGTGGAAGCTTTTGGGGTATTATTTAATTCATAATATGGCCGCTAAGTCGAAATAAAGAGCGAATATGGTGTTTTTGAACATTAAAAACTGTATTGGTCGTAGGTTAGGTTCAGTAGTGATTAATGAATTATGTTTTTTATCACATTTGCGGCATGGACCAAAAACACAGGTACCCACAGAGTGACCAGAACGCATACAATTGATGCATAAATCTTTATCTTTGTCTTGAATCTGTCCGCAGCGCTTAAGTCTAGGAAGCTTTCACAAGAATACAAAGGGTGTTTTTCATTACACATCAGGCAAGCTTTGTACATCTGTGAGGCTTTATTTTGTGATTTACTATTAGAAGATTAATTATTCCCAATCACGTTCTGTAACAGGGTCTAATTTTGAAACCACAATATAAATAATTAATGTACTTATCCCATTATTCTGTTGGTTCTCATTGTAATTTCAATGCAAGTAGATTTTTTAGAATATTATCAATAAATTTGCGCAATACCCCGGAGATTCCTTAGATAATGCTGGAGTTGTAAACATAGACTTCACATGATTATGAACCAATAACTTGGTATTATCAAACCGATTCGTTAACAACTCCAATGCTATCATAATTTGTCTGCAGAGAATTCAAGAGAATCTATGACAGACTTTGCATTGCCTTTTACCGATGACTTTAAGTAATGGTACTTCTGAATTCGCGTTATTGTTTTACAGTTGTGCACTAATGACATAAATGTGTCACTGAACTTCAACCAGTGTTCATATCGTCAGTGGAAAGGCGAAAATGCTAAAGCGCCATTTGGGCAAAAATGAGTTATATATATCGTTGGATTGTTTTTTTTTTGCGTTGATCTGTCTAAATTTCACGACGACCTGAGCCAATTTTTGGCGCTTTAGCATTTGTAAAATATAGGGATGTCTTGGATTCCAAGATCTAAAGCGACGGTATTCCGATGTTTTTTTGAAGAAACGTCGCTTTAGCAACACATTTTTAGGACAGAGGCCCTTTAGAACGTTTTTCCTTTCAACGTTATCTTCACAACAGCAACATAAGCATTTTTTCTTTTTTGTAATTTGGATGACATTGTTACATTAGCAATTAAATTTTTTTGTATTTTATTGTTCAACAGTTTGTTAGCTATTAGTCATTACTGTTTGTTTTAACTGTTTGGTGCTTTAGCAAAAATGTTCGTTTATGATTTAAAGTATAGTTGGGTCTTTAGCATTTTTTTCTAAGTATTTAAAAAAAAAACCAATTCGATAGAGAAAATAAAATTGTAGTAATTATCTAATAACATTTGTATTAGAAAAAGGAAGGCATTTTTCTGGTATAAATCGTTTTAGCGACAACAGAATTGTTACATTCTACTACTTTCAGTTTAGGTCTATTCAAGAAATTGACCATCCTTGTATGGAATATATAGCGACCCGCTCTGGCTTTGCCTGAGTTTAACAATAAATAATAATAGCCTATGTCCATAAACTAATAAACGGCCAAATCCAGCTACAAAATATGCATCAGATTCAGCACCACGGGATGGCGCAAATTGAAATGTGGTAGCATTGAATCTTGTCAGCAAGCTAACAGGGTACGGAAAGTACTGACGCAACAGGATACACCTAGGCCCGTCACCCTCCGTAAACCCGATAATACACTCACGTCGTGGCCTGAAGAAACAAGACGCGTCCTAATTGAGACTCACTTCCCTGGATGTGTCTTCGCACAGGTAATTGACTGGCAAGATGCAACTCAAACACCATCAGACAATGATTGGCGTTACGCAAGCAGAGCTTCCATCCTCTTAAGGCAGCTGGTCCTGATGAAGTATGCCCCGCCTTACTAGAGAGGGGGGCGCGCTGTTGCAATAAGACTGGTGCCTTTAATGAGGGCGTGACTGGCCTTGTGATACGTTCCTAAAAGATGGAGGGAAGTGAAAGTTATATTCATCCCAAAGCCAGGGTGACTATACAAACGCTAAATCCTACCGACCCATCAGCCTGACCTCCTTTCTACTAAAGACTTTAGCAAGGCTATGTGATAGGGAACTAATGGACGGCACTCTGAAAATCATACCGCTGCATGGTAATCAGCATGCATTCAGCTCAGGTAAGTCGACCGAATCTACTTTTCATCTAGTGGCCAGCCAGATAGAGGAAGCGAATCATCGTAAAGGTACCTGGCTGGGCACTTTCATAGACATCAAAGGAGACCTCGACAGAGCCAACTTCTCCAGTATCAGCAGCGCCCTCTCCAGACATGGACTAGAACAGGTACTAACGGACTGGATTACAAACATGTTAAGCGACGAGTTTAAGAAGTGGTTTGCCTTGAAGAGGAGCAGCAGTTGGCCATGATAGCCAGAGGCTGCCCTCAAGGAGGGGTGTGGTCCTTTCTTCTATAGAATCTGGTGATCAATGACCTTATCACCAAACTAGCCAGACAAACCAGAAATAGCCAAAGACGATATAAACCCTTATTTAATAGTACAGAATGACAGAGATCAATTCCGCGCGAACGCGGTGGCACACGGACAGGCCAGCGCAGTTCGTCGGGGCGGGTCAAGTGGCCTGCGCGCGAGCCAACCGCGGTCTTACCGGAAAAAGCGCAAGTCTCTGCTCGGGTGTAAATAGAGAATGCTCATTTATTAGTAGGATTTCATACTAATTCAATGTATAGTATCCCACTGATGTTAGTTATGGTAAAAAAAAGTCTTCAGCAAGTTTCTATTTTTTTTAAAAGAATTATGGTTCTTTTAAAAAAAATAAAAACTTGTTTTTGAGCGCTTGTCTTTGGTAAAAAACTTTACCAAAAACAATTTCTATTGGATACAAATTCCATGCTGCCATGATAGTACTTACTAATTTCATACTGCCATGTCATTACTCCGACTAGTAAATAGTTATCTGTGGCGCAGTAAAAAGCACGCTTTCATAATACACTGCATTATGAACCCAAAAGCGGTTCAATAAGAGCCACTTTACGAGCAAGTTTGTTGAAAATATCATCATCATCTGCCTAGCCTTTTTCCTAACCATATTGGGGTCGGCTTCCAGTCCAACCGGATGCAGCTGAATACCAGTATTTTACATGGAGCGAGTGCCTATCTGTGAAAATATCATAATTACTTTATACATATACTCGTAGGTACAACAATTTGTTTAATTATGTTCTATTTTTAGATTAATAAAATCGGAATAAAAATAAAAAGATATGAGTTAAAAACGAAAAAAAAAACTTTAAACCTCATTTCCCAAAAGTACCATTTTGGCGCTTTAGCATTTTCACCTTTCCACTGACGATATGATCCTTCAAAGGTGGGAATGGTAAGGATAGGTAATTTTATTGAATTTGAACTATACGTAATTGTTTGGTAGCAAGGATTTTATAATAATCTTGTTCAAATTCTTCATACGTTTATAGCAGATTTTCAATCTCTAACTCACTAATAATGTCTTCTATTTTACTTTTTACGTCATTGAAATCGTTAATTGATATTTGTGATCCCAACACGCCCAATTTTAATTCTGCTTGCTGTTGAGAAGACAAATCAAAATCCTTGTGAGAACTCACATACTTTTTTAAATTGGCGAGTCGATATTTTATCGAACCACGCTTCCTCTTCAAATATTTCATTAACATTCGGGATCGGATGATTCATTCATTTTAAATAGTCATATTGATATATAATACTCACAGATTCTTCAGCGTAGTTAAAGCATAAAAGCGAACTTTTGCAAAATCTGTAGCGTGGCGAGCTAAAGCGTATGCACCACCCCTCGACGTGCTAGTCGACATGCGAAGTTGCAAAGCACTGAAATGGCTTGAATTACAGTATTGCGTTTGACTTAAAACGAGCACGTTCTTCTTCAGTTTTCTTTCGTATATGAGAGTCACTGTCATGGCTTTCAAACACACACCACTCTGAACACTAAACTTTTGTTGTCTTCTGATTGGTCGAATAGCCGGCGCGTCATCGACACCCAGCCAATCGCAGCGGTCGACTAGTGATTTCCGTTTAGTTTCTCGTAGACAACGTAGTGGGTGTAGTGACGTGAAATGAGTAAAGTAGTGCGGCAACACTACGCCTCCACTATTCGTCCATCTGTCTGTCAGGGGGCTATATCTCATGAACCGCAATAGGTAGACAGTTGAAATTACATTTGTTAACCCTAAAAATATCTCATTTGTTCAATTAGGTTTTGGAAATGACAACACAAGTTGTGAAGGTCTAAATTTACGCAGGTCAACAAAAGTGATATTTTTTGGGTTAACAAGTGTAATAGAAATAATACACAATTTGTGAAAATTTCAACTGTCTCCCTATTACGGTTCATGAGATACAGCCCGCTGACAGAAGGACGCACGGACTAACGGACAGACAGCGGAGGCTTAGTAATAGGGTTACGTTTGGTACCCTTTGAGTACGGAATCCTAAAAATATCTCAATTGTTCAATCTGCTTTTGAAAATGACAACAAAAGTTTCGAAGGCATAAGCGTCAACAGAGAAAGTAAAAAAAAAAAAAAATTAAACACAAACATGTACCGAAGGTCACGTCTAAATGTATTAAAGGATGGTGGGCAAAAATATAATTATGGGAGCTGATCCCACGACAGCCACAGATAAAACCACCGTAGTTTTGAAGACATTACTTCTCCCTTTACTCAGGCCAAGGCGCATCAAAATCTGTCCCAGGGTTATTCAGACAATGTTAGGTTAGGTTTGGTAAGGTTCGTTACCGGAGGAGACGTCTTCGGGACCCTGACGAAGAGGCCGCGTTGTATGAGGTGTACCGCACGGCTAATGAGACTCTGTGGCTGGCCATCGGCGAGTCGAGGACGCGAGCCAGGGAGGAGATGTTGGAGACTCTAGACGGGGATCCGTGGGGGAGCCCTTATCGCGCGGTCCTGGGGAAACTTCGAGCCGCGGCGCCCCCACTTACGGAGAGTCTACAACCCAAGCTGCTGGAGGAGGTGGTCGCAGCCCTCTTCCCGGCAAGAGCGGAGCATACTTCACCACCGATGGCTTTGCCCACAGCCGCAGAATCTACAGAGGAGGAGAACGCCATCAACGTCCCAGAGGTGACACAGGCAGAGATGAGGGCAGCCGTGATGCGGCTCCGGGCCAAGAACGTGGCCCCGGGGCCTGACGGGGTCCACGGCTGCGTGTTAGCCCTCGCTCTGAAGGAGCTTGAGCCCCAACTGAGAGGAATCTACACAGCGTGCCTTGAGCAGGGCCAGTTTCCCACTTTGTGGAAATTGGTCGTCTGGTCCTTCTCAGGAAGACGGGGCGCCCTGCGGACTCGCCGTCCGCGTACCGGCCCATAGTGCTGCTAGACGAGGTGGGCAAGTTGTTTGAGCGGATAATCGCAGCCCGCCTCGTCGGCCACTTGTGCAGAGAGGGGGCCGGACCTGGACGACAGCCAGTTCGGGTTTCGGCATGGGCGCTCCACAATCCACGCTATGTCGCGGGTAAGAGTCCTGGCGGAGGAAGTGGTGTCCCTGGGCGGAGTGATGTTGGCGGTGTCCTTGGACATTTCCAACGCCTTCAACACCCTGCCCTGGAGTTGTATTCGGGAGGCACTGTGGTACCATGGGGTGCCTCCCTGCCTCCGCCACATCGTTGGGGCTTATTTGTCAGAGAGGTGTGTCACCTACATGGGACGTGATGGCGGAAACCAGCGCCACATGTCGTGCGGTGTTCCGCAGGGCTCGGTTTTAGGCCCACTCCTGTGGAACATCGGGTACGACTGGGTGCTGAGGGGCGAACTCAGTCCGGGGGTGGACCTGACGTATTGTGCGGATGACACACTGGTCACTGCCCGGGGGAGCTCGCACAGGGAGGCAGCGTTGCTGGTGACGGCTGCGGTCTCACAGGTGGTGAGCCGCATACGTCGCCTAGGCCTGAAGGTGGCCCTCAGCATGTCGGAGGTCATGGTGTTTCATGGCCCCCGGCGGGCGCCGCCGCCCGGCTCACACATCGTGGTCGGGGGGGCTCGGATCGCTGTCGAGTCTACCATGAAGTACCTAGGATTGGTGCTCGTCAGCCGGTGGGACTTCGGGCCCACTTCCGACGGCTGGCGCCCAGGTTGCTGGGCGCTGCTGGGGTGCTGACAACGCTGCTTCCCAATCTGGGGGGCCCGAGTGCCGTTTGTAGGCGACTCTACATGGGGATCGTGCGATCGATGGCCCTTTACGGGGCCCCGATCTTGGCGGCTGACCTGACGGCCGGTAGTATCGCAGTCCTGCGCAAGCCGCAGAGAGCGATGCACAGTATGATAAATGCCTCAAAAATCGGACATCACTTTTTTATTCTTCTAATCGATAGTATGCACTGTTTTAAATGCGAGAGTAGAACTCCCAGATCTTAAATATACTTTAAAACAGAGTTAGAATTTTTATTCGTTTTTTCTGGATTTTCAGAAAAACTAAAATAAACGATGTGATATACATATTTGAACATTTGTTTTCGTAGTTTATTGACAATATATACAAGGTATTCTATAGGTGAAACAGAAAACATTTTTTTATAATAGAAAAGCAAATATGGCTGATTTTAATTTTTTTCCTTTTAATTTTTTACCTCGGACATCTTTTGTAAGTAGCACCTAATGTTTATATTAAAATATTCTTCAGAACTATACTATTAACTACAAAAAAAATCGGATGCTAATCTATAAGGAAATCGAAGATATGATGATTCTATGGTTTTCAAAATTTTCTATGATAATAGGGTTCCCACTTTCAGAATACAAAAATTTTAATTAATAATTTCTGTTTAGACAATTTTATTTTATATCTCAACGCGGGTCCCGTTGCCCGGGCGTACTTATTGGTGTCTGTTATAAAGAGATAAAATTTGTGAATTTGTATAATAAGGGGTTATCTCTGAAACTTCTCATCCAATTCAAAAATTCTTTCACAAATAGAGAGCTACACTATTGTTAAGTGCTATAGGATGTTTTATTGTAAAAGTATTTGACTTTCACGTGGACAAACTCGCGGGCAGAAGCTAGTAATTAATTAAAGAAGAAAGTCCTCGTTTTCAAACTCTACGAGGCTTGTGACTTGGCTGGAACTAGATTCCTCTGCTTGTGGTTCTTCTCTATTAATTTGGACATTAATGGGTTTTAACAAATTCAAAACTGTGATTGACAGAGGTTGGCGTTTTAACTTCTTTAATCTCTGTTGAAGCCTGATATCGGAGATGTCCATACATCTGAAGACTCTAGTGCTCTATGAAATAAATCTAACATGGTCTTTTCGCGGTCAGATTTTCTACTGTGATGTTCGCGGTCGGTCTCCAAAATTTATTGCGTGATTCACCGGCTTGCTCCGATAGGACGCCTATAGGTAACGCTGAATGCGTGATAATTATCTTGCCGTGGACCAATATTTTGTGTAATATTACTGTCATTGGGTACCATTCATATTCCGTAACATATTTACTCTGAACAGATTTGGCGAAATTACCACATTTTTCAGCATCTATTGGCAATCCACAGGATAAAACTACTAATATTGTAGGTAGATCCTCTAATAACCACTGTGGAAGACCTAATATTTCGGCAAACACGGTGCGGTTTTTGTCAGACAAAGCTGTCCTAGCAGTATTTCCGTCATTTGTGGTGCCAGAATTAGGCCGAACCACATCCACCAAGTCCTAATTTAGCCCTTATTTCTTGCTGAATTTTGTTTTTAGTACTCTTTACTATTAAAGCTTCCGGAGAATTCTGAGACACCCTCCACTTTTTGACTGGATTTTTGTAGGCAAGATGTAGCAAAAATTCCAATACACGAATCCACGCGTGTAAGGGTCTTAATCAATTTAATAGCAAGGGTATTAATGAGCAGTTCATTTGTTGGTCGGGCATAAACTAAATCTAACTTATTAAATTCCTTTGAAGTGGCCTTACAGAACGGGCACCTTAGTTGTGATGATGTATCAGTAATAATATTAAGTACTTTGCCATCAATGATTGTGAGATAAAGTTGGCTTTTTGTTACTACTTTATGGCCTTTAGACGTTTTTGCAAAGCACAGAAGTACGTCCTCAATTTGGTCTTCAACCCATTTTTTTTTCTGAGAGTATCAGATCTTCGGTTTCTTTACGATACTGTATATGGATTGGTTGGCAGTACCGGTAAGATTACGGAGCTGGATTGAACCACAGAACCTGGCCACACTGTGTTTTAATTTGCAGAGAATATAAGTTGTAGCAAAAAGGCAACTTTCGTCTTCGTGACCTTGAGAGAAGCTTTGTTTATATAAGGATTGACCTGTACTACCATCACAGCCCCAAGATCCTTCAAATATACAGTTTAGTGTGGTAATATTCTTTTGTAAACAGTAAAATGATATGGCTTCGTCACACGACTGAATAATTCTAATAAAAGTATGTGAAAGTAAGCTCGATAACGAAACAAAGGCTTCTATTTCAGATACTTGAACTGGATTAATAAGGTAACATTGTTTTTTTCGTTTCGAATACTGTTGTATGGTGGAAATGCATTGAAACCTCTATCCTTGAGGTCTTCTTGTAAAAAATGGTATGTATCGACAGAGAATTTTCTATCTATATAGATTGCTAAGGCTTCTTCCGGAGTATAAGGCTTTGGATCTGTTTTGAGTTTTGTTGCTATTTTGGTTGGTCTTGTTGGGCTTAACAGGGATGAACTGATTACGTACTCTAAGTCTTTTACTGAACTTTTGTCTAATTTTTGCCCTCTAACTTCTACTGTGTCTCCGAAAACTTTGATAATTTTTTCAGCTGGTTCCTTTTCTAATAGCAAAGATAGTCGTTTGCGAGTTCTTAGTTGCTGTCTCTTACTGAGATCTTTAAAGAATGAACAACTTGATTGAGAATCATCACTAATGACTAATCTAGGTTCCAGGTCAGGCAAAGACTCGCAATCTAGGGTTGCATTAAGGCTATTATCATGTATAGAACTGGGATCAGTTTCGACAAAATCATTGTTACTTGGACCAGGTTCGATCAGGTCGGAAATGTATTGGGAACCAAGTCCAGGATGATCAGGCATGTGACTGGTTGTGACTGAAGGTTCAACATATTCATGAATACAACTAGGGCCAGGTTAGGGCTGATCAGGAATATAGCTGGGACCAGGTTCAGGATGTTCAGATACATATCTAGGATTAGATTCGACATGTTCATAAATACAACTAGGGCCAGGTTGGGGCTGATCAGGAATATAGCTGGGACCAGGTTCAGGATGTTCAGATACATATCTAGGATTAGATTCGACATGTTCATAAATACAACTAGGGCCAGGTTGGGGCTGATCAGGAATGTAACTCAGACCAGGTTCAGGATGGTCAGATACATAATTAGGATCTGATTCGACACGTTCACTAGTGCAACTGGGACCGGGTTCGGCCTGATTAGGGATGTAAATAGGACTTGACACTACGCGTTTATCTATGGTTTTACTAATTAAGTCTGAAATTTCCTTTTGGAAATCAGCAATTAGAATTTTCGTGTGCTTTTTCGTAAAGTATTTCCAGTTTCACTTGCTTTACTTTAATAAGGAATCAAATTTATTCGTGAATTTCGAAACAAATACTTTTATGTCCATTTCATTTTTGTAGTCCTGGTTGAATGATAGAGCTTTTAATAAAGCAGCTGTCCGATACTCCAAAGGCAAATCTGACGGTCGAACAATCTTGTATTTTTGTTTCGCTATATTAATAATTAAGATATTGTAGGCTTGAAGTCTCGTGATTTTTTTTGTTAGTTCCTTTCGTACTTGCGGATTCTCTCCGAGGTTGAAGAGCACCGGCTATGGCGCTATCTACAGCTTCCTCAATCGCCACTCGTGGACTAACTCGTGGGTTGGCGCCCTCTTGCCCTCCTAACATTAAGTCAGCCGGTCGGAACCCGGACAGACATCCCTCAGCATGCTGAGTCAGGTCATGCTGAGGCAAAGTGCAACCATGGGTCTTTGACGGCTCCATGGAGCCTTACCACCGTTTCTCCAGAGAATATGTTTCGATATAAGGTTTTAGTTTTATTGAACCTGGCGAGGGCTCCTTCCCTGTACCACATTTACCCCTTCATCAGAAAAGTAATTAACTATAAGAAATATTATTATATGAAGCAGTTTTATATTATAATACAATAAACAAACAAAAGTAGGCGTGAAACGAAATAAAATTTACAAAGTATACTTATAAACAGCTAAGTTACTATGAGAAATTTTTGAACTTCACAAAATATTTTTTGCCAATAATTTGTTTTATCCCATTAAATTAGCTATTATGGTACCCCAATACCTACTGTTTATAATTAATGAGTAAAACCTACTTCAATTTAAGACTTAAAAAAAATTTGGTTATAGATTTTTCATTTGTGCTGATAACCCTGACAAAAAAAATACTGAACTCGAAAAATCCGAATTCCTTTGTGTTATGAATCTGATATTTTACAGGCAGGTTGACGTAACACTAAACAATAATGCGTGTGAAAATAAAATGCTACTACCTTCTAGAACCTGCGTAAAAAAATAAATTCAAAATGACAGAAAAAAACACGTAACTTGCTTTAAATTACACCAAAAAATTATTTTTGCATTTCTAAAAATAGCAGACATTTGGCTCTATCGCATATTATAATTAAAACACAAAACTGTTGCATAGATAATAAATTATAACAATTCTTTTGATTTCTATGGATAACCAGAATAAAATATTAAATAAATTATAGCTCTGGTTCTAAGTTGAATTCGAATATGGGAGTTCTACTCTCGCATTCAAAACAGTGCATACTATCGATTAGAAGAATAAAAAAGTGATGTCCGATTTTTGAGGCATTTATCATACTGTGCGATGGCCGTCAGAGTCATCAGGGAGTATCGCACGATCTCCTACGAGGCGGCTTGTGCACTGGCTGTATCCCCGCCCTGGGACCTCGAGGCGAAAGTACTCGCGTCATCGTATCGGTGGCGTGAGGAAGCGAGGGCGCGGGGTGAGCAACCGATGCAGCGACACATAGAGCTGCATCGGTTTCAGCTTCGAGAGGTCCTAGTGGCGGAATGGCGGGAAAGGCTTTTACGCCCTCCCCTCGACATCATCGAGGCGGTCCGGCCGGTGCTCGAGCGCTGGCTCGGGAGGAGGCACGGCTCCCTGTCGTTTCGGGTGACGCAGGTGCTCTCGGGGCATGGTTGCTTCGGGAAGTACCTGTGTCGCATAAACAGGAAGCCGGACGCCCGGTGTCACCACTGCGTCTACTGCCGGGAGTACACGGCGTGGCAAACGCTGGCAGAGTGAGCCGCTTGGGAGGAGCCGCGCCGTGCCCTCATCTCAGAAGTAGGCAGTGACTTGTCGCTGTCGGCCGTAGTGAATGCCATGGTCGGCAGCGGGGAGTCCTGGGACGCGGTGGTTTCCTGCAGAAAGGGAGAGGGAGATCTCGTTCACTCACCCGGTCCTTCGCGGCTGGCTCGAGCGGTCCCACGGCTTCCTCTCGTTCCGTCTGGTGCAGGTGTTGTCCAGCCATGGCTGCTTCGGATCGCATCTGTACCGGATAGGGAGGGAGGAGACCCCGGCTTGCCACGACTACGGCGCGGTGAAGGATACGGCGCGGTGAAGGATACGGCGCAGCACACCCTCGAGGTGTGCCCGGCTTGGTCCGGGCTGCGCCGCGGTCTGACCGCTGTGATTGGACAGGACCTCTCGCTTCCCGGCGTGGTCAATGCCATGCTGGGGAGCGAGGAGGCCTGGGCGGCGGTTGCCTCCTTTTGCGAGGACGTAATCTCGCAAAAGGAGGAGGCAGAGCGCGTGCGGGAGGACGACCCTCTCGCTGCGCAGCTCCGCAGACGAAGAAGGGATCGGAGAGGGCGCCGTCCTCTCCCTCCTCATGGTGGCGACGGGCGGGCGACAGGCACGGGAATGCCTTCGCCCGCATTGCACCCGTCACCACCTTCGTCGGTCATTCCCGGGCCCATCCCCCTCCCCACGGGGAGGGCGTGAGGGGCCCGCCATGAAGGGCGATCGTCGGCGGAGGACTGGACGTTAAGGCTGTGCCGGTTTCCCAGTCCCCCGCCACTAACACGAAGCGGGAATGCCGCTGGGTTATTTTATTTTAGTGGGTATACCGGATTAGACCGGGGAGTCCCACATAGCCCCCCCATCCCCCGATGGGAGGGTATGCGTAAAGCATTTTTTCCCAGCGCATACAAAAAAAAAAAAAAGGTATGGTCGCCATATCCACTTCCGCAACAGATAAAACCACTGTAGTTTAAAAAAAAAATACCGTCTCTTTTTTCTCAGGCCAAGGCCTATCAAAATCTGTCCCAGGGTTATTCAGTTCCGACAATGTTAGGTAAGGTTAGGTATGTATGTATGGTCGGCACACCCACGTCCGCCAAAGTTAAAACCACTGTTGTTTTAGAGACATTACTTCTCTCTTTACTCAGTCCAAGGCCCATCAAATTCTGTACCAGGGTTATTCAGTTCCGACAATCTTAGATTAGATTAGGTTAAGTTAGGTGATGTGTGGACGGCACACCCACGTCCACTACAGTTAAAACCAGTGTTGTTTTGAAGACATTACTTCTCTCTTTACTCAGGCCCAAGCCCATCAGAATCTGTATCAGGGATATTCAGTTCCGACAATGTTAGGTTAGGTTAGGTATGTATATATGGTCGGCATACTCACTTCCGCCACAGTTTAAACCACAGTAGTTTTTAAGAAATTAATTACGTCAATTTTTACTCAGGCCAAGGCCTATCAAAATCTGTCCAGGGTTATTCAGTTCCGACAATGTTAGGTAAGGTTAGGTATCTATGTATGGTCGGCACACCCACGTCCGCCAAAGTTAAAACCACTGTTGTTTTGGAGACATTACTTCTCTCTTTATTCAGTCCAAGGCCCATCAAATTCTGTACCAGGGTTATTCAGTTCCGACAATGATAGATTAGATTAGGTTAAGTTAGGTGATGTGTGGACGGCACACCCACGTCCACTACAGTTAAAACCAGTGTTGTTTTGAAGACATTACTTCTCTCTTTACTCAGGCCCAAGCCCATTAGAATCTGTATCAGGGTTATTCAGTTCCGACAATGTTAGGTTAGGTTAGGTATGTATGTATGGTCGGCACACCCACGTGCGCCACGGTTAAAACCACTGTTGTTTTGAAGACATTACTTCTCTCTTTACTCAGGCCGAGGCCCATAAAAATCTGTACCGGGGTTATTCAGTTCCGACAATGTTAGATTAGATTAGGTTTAGTTAGGTGATGTGTGGACGGCACACCCACGTCCGCCACAGTTAAAACCACTGTAGTACAGCTTTCTAGTACAAACAGTCTTTGAACTAAGCCGCGGACATAGAAAAATACTTTAGATGCACGTAGCTAGGTTCCTCCGGTTCAGATTTTGATGGTGTCATAACAAAAAATGTTCAGTGCTACCTGCTCTTTTAAGTGATTCACACGTAGTGGCTGGCCGTGCTGGGACCATTATTGCCCACTGAGATAGCACTTAAAAGCTTAATATTTCGTAAACGGATCAATGAATTCGAAAATGGTTTTCACAGACTCACAATATTTTCAAACGACCTTTCTAACGACACCCCACACCATGGGATAGATGAGAAAAAAAAACAACATCCCCACTTTACTTGTAGGGGATCACCTTGAAAAAAGATGTTTTTCTTGATTTTATATCATCGCTTTGTTGGCGTGATTAATATGTCTATCCATGCCAGATGATAACTTTCTAGTACTTACAGTCTTTGAGCTAAGCCGCGGACAGATAAAAATACTTTAGACGCACGTAGCTCGTTCCTCCGGGACAGATTTTGATGGTGTCATAATAAAAAATGTTCAGTTATTATCTGCTCTTTTAAGTGATTCACACGTAGTGGCTGGCCGCGCTAAAACCTCTCTCGCCCACCATCCTTTAAATACTCAATTTTACTCAACACTTTTCAGAGATGTTTTGATAAAATTAGCGCATACTTACAGTTTTTCGGATTTTTTGACCTTGCCTTGCTAAGAAACCCATTTTTATTTAAAGATTCTTATTAAGCTATCTTTATGAAATGTTCCTAGTCTAACTATCAATAACCCAAGGTACTTTTTAAAGCTATATGTATGTGCAGGTACTCGGTAGTATATTTTTATAAATCTTGTCTTAGATATTTTTGCTAAAGATGAATAAAAAGTTAGAAAAGACGAGATCTCCCTCTCCCTTCCCGCAGACGAGACAGTGGTCTTGCAGAAGGAAACCACCGCGTCCTAGGACTCCTCGCCGCCGATCATCGACTCGACTACGGCCGGCAGCGACAGGTCACTGCCTACTTCTGAGATGAGGCTCCTCCCAAGCAGCACACTCTGCCAGCGAATGCGGCACCGTGTCCTCCCCGGCAGTCGACGCAGTGGTAACACCGTCCGGCTCCCTGTTTATGCGACACAGGTACTTCCCGAAGCAACCATGCCCCGAGAGCAGCTGCGTCACCCGAAACGACAGGGAGCCGTGCCTCCTCCCGAGCCAGCGCTGGAGCACCAGCTGGATCGCCTCGATGATTTCGGGGCGTGAAAGCAATTCCCGCCATTCCGCCACCAGAACCAAGCGAAGCTGAGAACGACGCAGCTCCATGTGTCGCTGCATCTGTCGCTTGCCCTGCGCCGTGGATTCCTCGTGCCACCCATAAAGTGACGCGAGCACCTTCGCCTCCAGGTCCCAGGGCGGGGATCCGGTCAGTGCACAAGCCGCCCCGTAGGAGATCGTGCGATACCCCCTGATAAACCTGACGGCCATCGCCCTCTGTGGCATGAGCAGTACTGCGATGCTAACGGCTGTCAGGTCTGCCGCCCAGATCCGGCCCCCGTAAAGGGCCATCGACCGTACGATCCACACGTAGAACCGTCTACAAGCGACGCTCGGGCCCCCGGGATTGGGCAGCAGCGTTAACAGCGCCCCAGCAGCGCCCAGAAACTTGGGCGCCAGCCGTCAGAAGTGGGGTCGAAAGTCCCACCGGCTGTCGATCACCATTCCTAGGTACTACATTGTAGACTCGACAGCGATCCGAGTCCCCCTGACCACGATGTGTGAGCCGGGTGGCAGCGTCCGCCGCTGGCCTTGAAACACCATGGTCTCCGACTTGCTGAAGGCCACCTCCAGGTCTAGGCGACGTATGTCGCTCCCCACCTGTAAGACCGCAGCCGTCTCCAGCAAAGCCGCCAATATATTTTTGAATGTTCAAAAACACCATGTTCGCCCTCGATTTCGACTTAGCTGCCATAGTATGAATTAAATAATACCCCAAAAGCTTTCATATGTTACATCACTGTTGAGCATTTGGTCCAGATTCCATACATGCGTACCCGTGGTCCTTTAAACATAAGTAAATGAATTTCTGTGACCCAAACACGGACGTTTATCGTAAATTAATTAATTTTGATTATAGGGGTCAATTCCCAGGGGCAAAATGAAAAAAAAAGTTTTGCAAATAACTGTACCGAGTGACTTACCAAATGAAAGTGCTTGCTGACTTCAAATATATTGTTTTTTATTTTTTAAATAAATGTTTTTAAGGATTATTTAAGAAAAAACCTAGATGAATACTTTAATTTCGGAAGTTGATGTCTTTTGTCCTGTATTTTCGTTTATTGCCACCGACTTCCGAAATTAAAGTTATTTTCACTCTTTAATGTTTTTTAAACGACTTCTTCAAAACGGAGGAGGTTCTCAATTCGTCTTGTGTTTTTTTTTGTATTTATGTTACGCGACTACTCATTTTGATGATTCTTTTTTGTTCATGCTTCAGAGGTGGTTTCAAAATTATGGTAAAGAAGCAACAAAATAAATCCTAAATTAACTTATTAAACTAAACTTACTAAATTAACTAAAAAACTAAAACTAAAAGGACTAACTAACTATACCAATAAATATAAAAACAGAGGGACCCTTAGGCGTCGAAGTATTCGTCCGCATCGCTGTCATCCGGAAACGTGCCCAGAAGACTGGCAGCATTGCCACGTTGAATGGCAATGCTAATTCTTTGGCCAAAGAACAAGCCAGCCCTCTGGTCACGTGAAGTGTCGACCAGTCGGCGAGAAATTTCCTTAAAAAGGAGACGCGCACTCGGGCCCCATGACCCGAGCGTCTCGACCCCAAACGGCTCAAAACTGTAGTTGCCCATAAGGTTACAGTATTTGCGCCGCTTGAGGGTCTCAGCAGCCGCAGCAGCGGCGCCAGCACAGCCTGCCGTGCTAGGAACATGGGATGGTGCAAGGGTGTCGACACAGGTTGCGTCCCACACCAGAGGCCTACCCATCTTCCAAGGCAACAACGTCATGCCATCTGGTCTCTTCCCATCGTCACATACCAAGCCGTTTGGTTCTAATACCGCTGGTACGCCGGCGGTGACGAGGGCTCGACGGATAATATCGTTGATGCTGGCGTGCCGTGCTATGCGGCCTGCACTCCTGCAGCAGGACAGGCCATGGTGCCCGAGACTGTCAACAGCTTCGCCGCAGTGACACCGATGCGGAGCAACACAAGGTGCGCCTAAGCGGAGACATGTAGCGAGCCGAAACGATGAGTCATCCATCATAGTGCCTATGGTGGATGACGGGAGTGCTTGAAGCCACAAGCCCGACTCCCATTCTCCCACAGCCAGCAGACGGGCACGCTCAACAGTACTATGTGACGTGTTTACCAGGGTATTCCGTATAATACTGCAGAGCGGCACGTCCCACCGTCTCTGGGAGGACGGGTTGTCGGGCATATCCGTATTGGGACAAGCCATTTTCCAAGCGTTCAACGCCTCAGCCAAACACGGTACCTCAAAATCAACCAGTGAGAAAGAAAAAATGTTCCTGGTTAATTTATCAGTACTGAGGACTGAGGAGAGGAAGGCCGGTAAACTTATACTTGAAATTTTGCGAACGCCGAGACCACCCAAACGAATGGGAAGTGTGGCTTGTTGCCACGCTCGGTCGTCCAGAGCCACATTTAGGATTGAGGTTAGTGTGTTTCTAATAATTTGGTCTACTTTTTCTAAAAGTTGTGGATGCTTCCAGAGGTGTGAGGAGCGAAGGCTATACGTAAATTTTGGTCCAAAGCAACAATACCGGATGAGGGTGAAGGCCGAATGAATGTTAATTTTGAAAAGTCTTTCCGAGACATCATTGAAATTTTGTATCTTCTCCTCAATGAACGTTGGAAAAGATTCGTCAAAAATTGGGGACCCCAGGAGGTGAAGTGAGTTTCTTTCGGTAATTTTGATGTTTGGTGCTATTGTGTTAAATTTTGCGATGGTAGTCTGTCTGTCAGTGGTTTGGGGAAGATAAATTTCACATTTTGAGAGGTTAAGGTCTAGGCCGATGGAACTGAATTTTGCTTTTAAAAAGATTAAATCTTTTAAGACTGTGTCTACATCACCTCCTAGGGTTCCGTCATCCAAATACCATACGTTGAATTTAGAATTTAGTTGTCGAATAATTGGATTTATTGCCAAACTAAAAATGACTGGTCCAAGAGGGTCACCCTGTTGACAACCAACAGCTGATTCCAAAAGGTGGTCTTTATAAAGTAATTTAGAAGGGTACCTGTAACATTGATAAAGAAAACTGTAAATTTTGGGTATTTCTTTTTGAACTTCTGTCAACAAGGTGTCCCTGTTTACGGAATTGAATGCATTCTTTATGTCAACCTTGAGGATGACTTCCCCTTTATTGCTATTGAGGTAAGTGGATAAGGCATGTACCACAGCCTCACAGCCCCCTTTGGACCCGAAGCCTAGCTGTAGGGGCTGGAATTTGCTGGCCAGTGATTCACTGTAGAAAGCACAGCAAATTTTGGCTGCGATACGTCGATAAGTGAACCCTACGGCAATGGGACGAATGCCGCCATCATTCTTGCGCAGGGCACATAGATTTGCCCCATACAAGATATCAATGACAGCTTCGTTCACATTGCCGGAGAGCATCAGATTGATGAGGGCTGTCAGCTCCTTCAAAAGTGACTCACCAGCCTCCCCGGCGCCTGAACACAATAAGTCCTTAAGATGTTGGGGTGTCAGGCCATCGAGGCCGCCAGCGGAGCCACTTCGAAAGGAGCACACGGCCGCACATACTTGTTGAGCTGTAATTTCAAGTGAGTTGGAATCCGAATCGGGTGGGTCAGGGAAGGAGAGGTCATCTGCCGGGGTGGGATGTTTGCTCTCCAGAGCAGTAAGTGTTTCTGGAGAGTACGGCGCAACCACATCGCTACTGAAGATGATCCTAGCTGCACCTCTGATATCACCCTCACCTAGTTTAGAATCCACATGGTGCAATAAACCTCTTTGGGGGAGGTGCGCTGTTGATTTAGGTTCGAAACTTTGGGCCGAAATGTTACAATTATCCTTAATTTGTGCTGTTAATGTTTTTTTATTTGCCAAATTTTTTTGCACATGTAGAATTCTAAACGGGAAGGTGAATAATTGCTCCCAGGCACTGAGAGAGTTCTCTCTGGCGGCGAGGCGGATACAACGCGCTAAACTTGAAGCCACGGATGGTCTCGCGCCACGAGGAACTCTCTTTAAAACTGGGGTTGATGTTTTTAATTTGCAAGGGTTTTCCAAAAGGGTTGAGAGGGTGAATCTGTTGTTACAAGAGTGGGAATAGGCGGGCAGGATGAAGGCACATTGTGGGGTTTGTGTTTCTTACCCAAATGTACCTTCAAGCCTCGTTCACCCTTAAAAAAGCGTGCTTGGGAGCAATGAGGGCATCTCACTAAGACATCCAGCGATGTGGCAGGTTGACTGGCGCTTCGTACGGCGTCACTACTGTCGTCATTGTTCAACATAAATAAACTACTTACACAATTTTTCCTTAATATACTCGTACCTTACACAATATAAATAAATATAACTATGGAAACTAAACAAAAATTTAAATGACAAATATGACGTAAAAAAAAAATTGACGTTGCACGATCAAGCGGCGCAGTCGCGCTGGCGGCCTGGGGCGCCGCGCCACCGTAAGTCCTTTTGGCGCAGCCTTGACAACCGTTGCCGAGAGACAGCGTCCTTTTTCACTGTTTATCTCAGACCAACAAAAAAGGGGAGACGGAGCGCTCCGAACATCAAAAGTGAAGCCACAAAACTATGCTCCTGCAATAAACATAGGTTTTCTACTCGTAATCCTAGTATCAGCTCGTGGCTTAATAACAACAGCCGCACGGGTCGATGGAAAGTTGAGTTACGCTTGCCGCGGTTGGTTCGTGGATGGGTTTTCCATTTATTTTATATTATTATTTACGCTCTTCTCCCCTATGTGAATGATTTGTTCTTATTATTATTATTTGTTCTTGTTGTTTTCTTCAAAAGTTCAAACTAACGTACATTTTATCATCAAATAATTAAAATTAAATTCATTCATGAGTAACCAAGACGTTGATTTTTTCATAATTATTATAATTTTTATTAATTTTGCTTGCGTAGTTTTTAAGTTAGCTTGAATAATTACGTATTTTCTTACTTAGTTTTTGAAGACGATAATATCTTATTTTACTCCGTCACTGTTATTTACATAACAGGTAGTGGTATTCGAATTTGTGTGGGGTAGGTACCACAACTAAAAAGTGAAAAATAACAACTTTTTCCAAAAAAAACCATCGACTTCCAAAATAACCCTAAAAAGTGAAAAATAACTTTAATTTCGGAAGTCGGTGACAAAAAACGAAAATTGAAAAGCAGAGACACTGAATTCCAAAATCAAAGTAATTTCTGTCTTTTTTTTTTAATGTCGCTTTTTTTTATTTAAAGTCTATTGTTTTTTTTTCTAATTCTTTTTTCTCACTTTTAGGGTTCCGTAGTCAACAAGGAACCCTTATAGTTTCGCCATGTCCGTCTGTCTGTCCGTATGTCCGTCTGTCTGCGGCTTAGCTCAAAGACCGTTAGTACCATAAACCACGCCGACAAAGTGGTAATTTTTTTTTAAAAAAATTGTTTTTTTTATGGTACCTCCCCTACATTTAAAGTGGGGATTGTTTTTTTTTGTTCTCGTCAGTCCCATCGTGTGGGGTATCGTTGGAAAGGTTGTTTAAAAATAATGGGAGTTTGTGACAACCATTTTTGGATTCAGGGATCCGTTTGCAGAATATTAAGCTTTAAAGTGCCCCGCTGCCAGCTAAATGGTTGGGTTTGGAAATGTGAAAAAATTTAATTCACGGCAGTAGTATATACAGTGTGTTAGGGTAAACACCTTTAACCTTGAAACCAGTGGTTTGGTTTCATTTATAGAACGTAAAATCAATGGAAAATCACAACTTTTTTTTTTAAGGAAAATCTATCTTTTTAACACAAGAATATTTCACCCTATGCGCTAGCGGCTAGGGCAACGAACTTGCGTCTCAACACGGGGCCGGGGCGCGGCGCGGGCGCGAAGTACACGCCACGTCCGCGTGTCCCCTTCCCCTCTCTTACCTCACTCCAGTCAGTCAGCTGTCTCGCTAGCGAGTGCACGTAATGCAACGTCGTAGCGCCGCCGCTCATTTCTCGTGCGTAAACAATAATAATTGTAGTTTGCGAGTAGTAGTTACACGTAAGGATGTCTTACACGAATGAACAGTTTACCGAAATAGTACGGCTCTACGCCATCGCGGGTGATGATAACCTGAACGAGGCGCGTAGGATGTACGCCGAACTATTCCCTAGACAACGTGTACCAAGCCGTAAAACAATGTTGGCCGCTACACGGAGAATGCGTAGGTACCTACGGACAGTTCACTGTGCCGGCCCACGCTCAGGGTCGTGATTACCAGCAGCTGCCGGTTGATCGGCAAGAACGTATCCTGAATGTCTTCACGGAGCAGCCAGAGGAAAGTACCAGGAGGGCGGCACGTGTTTTTAATGTTTCCCACTTGACAGTATGGAGACTTCTCCACATCGATCATCAACATCCGTGTCATTTTCAACCGGTTCAAGAATTAAATGACAACGATCACATACCGCGGATGGTATTTTCCCAGTAGTAAGCCAGGTATGAAGTATGAAGGGAAAGTTGCATCACAGGTTATGTATGTGTTTTCATGTGTTGTGTAGGTAGGTAGCGGGCGGCGACCGGGCGCATATCCATGAATTAGCGGACGGTGTCGGATAGGAACTTTTTAAAATCTTTTAATGAAAATAAGGTTTTTTTTTTGTTGTTACTGGGTCATTTATTTTTATATTTAAGTCAAGTACCCATGGTTTGAGTGACAACGGTGTTTACCCTTACATACTGTATAACAAAATTAAAAGGAAAACTATCACCGCTACGAAGGTTCCACCAGTTACCGAGTAATAATCGACCAACTTTATTTTGCAGTTGCAAAAACATGTTCTCCCATACAAGTTTTTCAACTACAATGTTAAGTTTGTTGGATATTTTTTTTGTGTTTTTGACCAAGTTTTGAGAAGATTTCCCTTGGACACCACACCCATAGCTCGTATCAATAAGCCAGCGTCACACTTTGGTAAACGTACCTATTGGTCCATATCTTTAAAACAACTGAACCAATTGTTTTAAAAAGGGATGATTTTTCAAGAATACAGCAAATTGATGTAGTACACTACGGCATTTTATTTACACAAATACAACGTCGAACATGGTCCTTCGAGCCGGATTACGTGGATGTTACCAGCCCCATCACTGAGGTGCTGCGCGGTGTGCGCATAGTAAGCGGCAACCAGTTGAGTTGCAACCAGCCTTCGGCAGATGTGGAAACTGGAGGTAGATTATAGCAAACATACCAAGTAATCCAACAATTGTTGGTATTCCAACGACTAAAGAGAGTGAACGAAGAGAGAGTACGACATCGTTGTTTTGAAGTGAAAAAGCTTTAGTTAAAATGGAAACATATTCTAATATGCAAGAAGATACAAAATAAAGATACAAAGAGCTAGAGTTAATTTCAAAAAATCTCCAAAGGAAAGAATAACGCTATCCTATTTGGAAACTCGGCTTGAAACATTGGAAAATTATTGGACTTTGTATCGTGATACACATAGAGTCATCATTTCGGAATTTGGTAACAAGGAATTATTGAAGTCTACTACTTACTACACAGCTGATGCATACGGCGTTACTGAGGAACTATACACGGATTATAAAACGGAATTAAAGGATTGCTTGCTTAAAATTAAGATCGATTCTAATACTGTTGCATTGTCTAGTTCTAAGGCAATTGAGTCAAACGTCGGTCAACCCTTTGGTGTTAATTTACCTAAGATTTCCATTCCTAGTTTTAGTGGCAATTACACCGAATGGATAAGTTTTCGCGATTTATTCATATCGTTAATACATAGCAACAAAACACTGGACGACGTTCAACGGCTACACTATCTCAAGGGCTATCTAACAGGTGAGGCCGAGCAACTTTTGCGGCATATTCCTATCACGGCCACTAATTACAAAGTCTGTTGGGATCAGTTAGAACATCGTTACAATAATAAGTTACATCTTGCTAATTGTATTTTAAAACGTTTTATGAATCAGAAGAACATACAGTCAGAATCTTCCAATGCCATTAAAGAATTACTTGATACAACAAATGAACGTTTAAACGGCCTCAAAAACTTAAGTATTGACATTTCTTCTTGGGATATTATTGTAATTTACATTGTTAGTTTAAAACTTAATACAGAATCTAGGAAACTATGGGAAGTTCAAATCTGTAAGGCCAATGGTGAACTTCCTAATTTAAGTGATTTGAGAGATTTCTTAGAGCAGCGATTCAGGTCTCTTGAGTTTTTAAACAGTAAAGTCATTAACAAGTCAATTAATAACACTCGCACAACTAAAGCTATGCATGTCACTTCAAACTCCACATGTGAGTTTTGTTCTGAAAGTCACAAACTGATTATTTGCAAGAAGTTTGCAAAAGAAGATGTTGAAGCACGTCGTAACTTTGTCCAAACCAATAGGTTGTGCTTCAATTCTCTTGCTCCAAATCATTCAGTATTTTCATGTCGCAACTCTACCAATTGCCGTGTTTGTAGAAAAAGACACCATTCTCTTCTGCATACAAAATCAGTCCCTAAAAGTGATCAAGAGGAAGATGGTACAGGTCAATCTTTGCCATCAACTTCACAGAGCGAGACACCAAGCAACATCGTATCTTGTTTCTCAAATGTGACCAGCCAAGTATTATTGCCCACTGCCTTGGTAAAGGTAGAAGGGAGAACAGGTATGTTTGTTTTAAAATCTCTCTTAGACCAAGGATCTCAAGCATCGTTTATTACCGAGTCGTCGGTACAGATGCTTGGTCTGAAGAAAATTCCAAACAAGAGCTTTATTTCACGACTTGGCAGTGACCAGAGTGCAACATTGCGCTCTAAATGGTTTGTAAACGTATCGGTTCAGTCACGCCACGATCCCAACTGTACAGTTGTTGTAAAGGCTCACGTTCTTAAGAAAATTACATCACTTCTTCCTGAAAGGAAGATTGTTTTTACTGTGCTATCACGTCAAATGTTGGATCTAAAATTAGCCGATCCTGCGTTTGATACTCCAAACAAAATTGATATTTTGCTAGGAGCAGAAGTGTATTGCCAGATATTAATGGAAGGTGTTATCAAGGGTCTACCGGGGTTTCCTGTGGCACAAAATACTAAGCTCGGATGGATCCTCTCTGGTTATATACACTCACCTAGAAACCAAGGTTGTCTGCAACAAAATAAAATCGTGACCATGCACACTCATATATCGACTGATGATCTGTTAAAGAAGTTTTGGGAAATTGAGAAACCTTTTTCTGGTAACCAAAATATTTTATCAGAAGAAGAACAAGCCTGTGAGGACTTCTTTAAAGAAACTGTTAAAAGAGATTCATCTGGCCGCTACGTAGTAAGATTGCCTTTTAAGTCAATTAATCCAGAGTGTCAGTATGGCAATTCGTACGAAATTGCTCGGAAACGATTTTATTTATTGGAGAAACGGTTGCTCAAAAATCCTGAGTTGCGAATAAAATATTCTGATGTTATTGAGGAATGTTTGACGCTCGGCCATATGGAAGTAGTTCCAGAATTAAATAAAGAGAATTCTACTGCCATCTATTTGCCACACCACGCAGTTGTAAAAAACGATAGAACTACAACAAAGGTGAGGGTTGTATTCGACGCGTCATGTACTCTAAATAATGGCTCATCATTAAATAAAGACATGTCGATCGTTCCAAGGCTACAACCTGAACTAAGGCATATCGTCATGCGTTGGCGCTGTCACCCTATATGTCTTGTTGCCGACATAATAAAAATGTACAGACAAGTAAAGGTATCTGAAGAAGATGTTGATTTTCAACGCCTTTTGTGGCGTAAGTACGTGAATTCAGAACTTCAACATCTAAGGTTATTACGTGTAACATTTGGTACATCTTCAGCACCTTACTTAGCTGTACGAGCCTTGCAACAGCTTGCACATGATGAAGGTGACAAATACCCTTTAGTAGCAGACAGGGTTTTAAAGGAGTTCTACGTTGACGATCTCATGACAGGGTCCGAAAGCGTTGAAGAAGGTTTTCAGGTATATCAGCAAATGAACGAACTTCTTAGTCGCGGGGGGTTTGAGCTTCAGAAGTGATCTTGTAATAACAATGTGTTATTGCAAAAAATTGAAAAAGACAGTAAGGATACGAAAGAAAACTTAGAGATGAAGTTAGATTCTGTCATGAAAATTCTAGGATTAACCTGGAATAGATCTAGTGACGAATTTCAGTACACTGTCCAACTTCCGTCGCTGGAAACACCTGTGACTAAACGTAGAGTAATTTCGGATATAGCAAGATTATTTGATCCACTCGGTTGGATCGCACCCGTTATAACAACTGCCAAGGTTTTTATTCAGAGAATATGGCTTGCTGGTGTAGGATGGGATGACGAGATACCAGCTGACATACTCAAGGATTGGATTTCCTATCGCAAGAATCTCGTTCATCTTACTAGTTTTCAACTTCCGAGGTGGGTTGGAACAAGTAGAGACGATGTTCATATGGATCTACAGGGGTTTTCAGATGCGTCTAACGCAGCTTATGCAGCCGTTGTCTATGTCAGAACAGTAGATTGTGATGGTAAGGTTCATGTGAATCTCGTCGCTTCCAAATCGAGAATTGCTCCTGTAAAACAGGTCTCCATACCTCGTTTGGAGCTCTGTGGAGCTGTCTTATTAGCAAATTTGCTCCAAGAAGTCTCGGAAGTATTGGGTATCTCAAAGGAAAACATACACGCTTGGACTGACTCCAGTGTTGTCCTTGCTTGGCTGAGTAGTCATCCCAGCAAGTGGAAGACTTTCGTGGCAAATAGAGTCTCCGAAATATTGACCATTATAGATAACAGTCAGTGGTCGCATGTCAAATCTGATGAGAACCCAGCAGATTGTGCATCGCGGGGCATAAATCCTCGCAATATTTCTGAAATTGAATTATGGAAAAACGGCCCTAAGTGGTTACAAGAAAATACAGTCCATTACAGTAGAGGAAGGTTTAAGCAAACAGATTTAGAGGAAAAGAAAAATAATGTTTTATGTCACATGACAACTGAAGGCATTGATATAATGTTAAGGTTTTCCAGTTTAAAAAGACTTTTAAGAGTGATTTCATATTGTAGGAGATTCCTTAATGTGATAAAAAGAGCAAACCCTAAATCTGAAAGTACATGTTGGCTAACATCTAAGGAAATAAATGATTCATTACTTACCTGTATCCGACTGTGTCAAAGGGATGGGTTCCTAAAAGAAATAGAAAGTTTACAAGGACTAGCTAAAATAGAAAAAAGTAGTAGACTTACCTCGCTTAATCCATTTCTTGATAACGACGGCATCCTTAGAGTTGGGGGACGATTGCAGAAGGCTAACGTTGTAGAAGAAATGAAGCATCCAATACTGATTTCCTTATAAATCACATCTAGCAATTCTAATTGTTGCGGAAGCCCATGAACGTACTATTCATGGAGGGCCTCAGTTAATGCTGAGCTATATAAGAACTCGGTATTGGATTGTGAACGCGAAAAGTCTCATTAGACAGCATGTTCGTAAATGCGTTGTTTGTGTGCGTTATTCAGCTCAAACGAATCAACAGTTGATGGGCCAAATGCCATCACCTCGTATAACTGCTTGCCGCCCTTTTCATCGGAGCGGTGTTGATTACGCAGGACCTATTGCTGTCAGAACCACAAAGGGACGTGGTTATCACTCCACCAAGGGCTACATTTGCTTATTCATATGCATGGCCACTCGTGCAATTCATCTCGAGGTAGTGAGTGACTTGACCTCAGAGGCATTTTTAGCTGCATTTAAGCGTTTTGTTGCACGCAGAGGGCATTGCGCAGACTTGTGGAGTGATAATGGCACTAACTTTGTTGGAGCGAATAGGGAGCTTAAGAATTTATCACCTCGAAAGGGATCGGTAGTAGCTGGTGACATAGCTAGCTGGTTAGTGACAAACGACACCAACTGGCACTTCGTTCCATCCCATTCACCAAATTTTGGTGGACTTTGGGAAGCTGGAGTGAAGTCCACGAAATTTCACCTAAAAAGAGTAATCGGCAACAGTACACTCACGTTTGAAGAAATGACGACTCTTTTATGCCAAATAGAGGCATGTCTTAACTCACGACCGATGACTCAAGTTAGTTCCAAAGCAGAAGATCCGTACCCACTTACCCCAGGGCATTTTCTTGTGGGTGAGCCCTTAGTGCTGGTACCGGATACTAATTATGAGAATGAGAACATGAGCACTCTCAAAAGATGGCATTTCACTCAATGGCTTGTGCAAGATTTTTGGCGAAGATGGTCACATGAATATCTGATACAACTCCAGCACCGTTATAAATGGTCAAAAATAACTCCGGAACCTAAACTTGGAGATATAGTGCTGGTTAAGGAGGACAATCTGCCACCGGCAAGATGGTTGTATGGTATGATTACCGACAAGCATATTGGAACGGACAATCTAACGCGCGTTGTTTCGTTAAAATGTAGAGACTCTGTTATCAAGAGACCAGTGTCCAAGCTTATTATCTTACCTATTGCCGTCTAGATTTATGTTATGAAGTTTTGTTTTGTTCAATATATTAAGGACAGCAATGTTATGGAGCATTGAAATGTTAAGTTAGATCCTTTATATTCATTTATTGTTGTTAACTTATTTACAGTCCACAATTGTTATGAAGTAGTTAAGGTTTGAAATTTTGAGTTTTCATTTCTTTTATATAACGAATGCTTCCCTCATGGTGGGCGGTTTTATGTAGTTAAGGACAAGTACTGATGTCCTTGGTGGGCGGTATGTTTAATTGCATATTTATACTCTATGTGGTTTCCATAGCAATTAAGTTATTGATTGTCAAGCTGTCAGACACAGAAAAAATATGTTTTAAAAAGGGATGATTTTTCAAGAATACAGCAAATTGATGTAGTACACTACGGCATTTTATTTACACAAATACAACGTCGAACACCAATTTTGATGAAACTACCACTGTTCCCTAAATTGAAGTAAATATTTTATATTTACTAAAATATTACTTTCTCTCCTTTTATTTTTCTATTAAGTATTTTCGGAGAAATGCGTGTACAAACAAAAATGTTTTATAATATAAAACACCTATAAAACATTTTTATATTTGTTTAGAAGCCCTAATAGATTACCATAAGTGAATATATTGCAGTACAAATAATATTACATAATTATATACGTATCAAATTGATGACCCCCTTTTTTTAAGTCGGTAAAAATTATTTAGTTATAACGCATATAAGGGCCATTTAGATGGAGAGAGTTTCTCGAACGTTTCTTGGCGAGAAATAATAAAAAAAAAAAGATTTTTTTGTCATCATTCCTGTTTGTACGTAGATGTGTTTACCTCTTTATACCAATACTTGCACGAATGCTTTACTAGAGAAGCTTTTGAGCAGACAAATTGTATGTAGGAGCAACGTATGCACAGTGAGGTGCCTGTTTGTACATCTGGTTGCCTAACTTTATTGAGTGGACATAGCTGAGAGGAAGGTGCCTACGCGACCCCTTCACAAGCTTGCAGTTCAAGTTACAGCATAAACAGTACTCACACGGCACGGATGAACACGTAATTCGGAGCAACATGTCTGCCGAACGCTTCTTGTCGGTGGTGAACTTAGGCTCTAGGTGAGACCACATGATTTGCCATGCTACAAAGTTTTGTAGCGGAAATGACGTAATAATAGTTGAAGCAAATGCCAAATGCGCCGCCTGCGCTTTTCTGTAAAAATAAAATTTATTTTTCATGTATTTCGCATCGTCGTTTTCGCATCATTATTGGAAATCGATTACCTATGGTCTGTTCCAAAAGTACCTCCTGTCTAATTACGTAACTTATTTTCGTAACCGAATAAGACTAATCTGTTTGTTTTTGACAGTTCAACAACATTCATTGCGGTAATTACGTTGTTGAGAAGATTTTTTTTAGAACTTATTAATCTATTTATTCGTCATTTGTTTCAAACCGATTCAGAATGTAATTGATCGTGATGAAAGTGTAAACAAATCCTGTCCAGGTTAAACTCTTACACAATCACTCATTAGGGAAACACAATCATCTGTATTCAGAAGGTTTCAACTTTAGACACCTACTCTAGACCAATAATATATCTCGCCACGTTTTCCAATAATTATTGTATGAGTACTTAAAATATTAACGATGTATAATTTAATTAGAATTAATATTAATTAGCAGATACTACTATTATGAAATATCTTGGTGTCACTCTGGATAGCAACCTGAAATGAAAGTATCATATTGCTTCAACTGTAGCTCGTGTGAGAAAACTCATATACATTTTTAAAACGCTCAGAGGCGCGGCTGGTTTTAGCTGTTTATTAACCGTCTATTTTGCGCTCGCTTTTGTGTGGAATTGTTTGTTCAGCGAGCAGTGTCCTGTGATGGTCCCCGCTACCAGACGCAGGCTATTCCTGTCCAGGCGTAACTGGCGCCTGGTTAGCCTGCCATCCAGGGATGGCATAGCTTCCTTGGACTACCTGCAGCCCGGTACCGAGGACCACCAGTTCTCCGCTTGGGTATGGGTGAACTCCTGGAGCCACCTGCGTATTTGATTGAACGGCATGGGTACGATGGGCTCGGGCCCACAGACTGACGCGCTAGATGCTCTTCTAGTAAGCTCGTCTGCTGCGTCATTGCCCAGCGATCCACTGTGTCCTTTAATCCATTGTAGTGTCACTTCGTTGCAACCGAAAACCGTTACTCGTTCTAGTGCGTTGTGACATTCTAGTGTAAGCTTCGAGGTAATATAATTCTTCTGTAAGGATTGGAGAACTGAGGCGCTGTCGGAGAGTATCCGTATATGGGTGCCTGTAACTCTCCTGACTTCTATAGCATAAGCCGCTTGTATGATGCCCACACACTCTGCCTGATAGACGGTGTTGAACATTCCCAGCGGGCTGGATATATTGATGTTGAGGTCGTGTGAGAAGACTTCGACTCCTGTGCCGGAGTGGGTCTTCGATCCGTCGGTGTAAACTCTCATCTCTTTCGGTTCTGAGTAGTCACACCGTTCTTCGGTGAGTACTATACTATAGTGCCTTTGAAAGTTGTGTGACTTCGGGGCTTTCTCGCAGGGTGATGCCATCATTGGCTGTCGTTTGACCGCATCCTCCTTTATGCGTGTATGCTTAACTCTAGAGTCTTTGGTCAGGATTCCTGATAAGTGGAGCCTAAAAGCAGCGTGAGGTGCAGAGGCGGCAGTCCGAGCATTGCCTGTAGGGCAGCAGTAGGTGTAGTTCACATGCTGCTAGTAATTGCAACACATGCAGAACGCTGCAGTTTTTCTAGGTCTCTTTGGGCTGTGCTTAGGTCTGTCCTGGGCCACCAGACTAGTGAGCCATAAGTGATGATCGATCGGATGACCGTGGTGTATAGCCAGTAAGTGACCCTGGGACTAATTTCCCAGTTCCATCCCAGCAGTCGCTTGCACTGCCAGAGGGATACAGTGGCTTTTGTGATGATGTAGTTAGTATGTTTTGCCCAGTTCAGCTGTTTGTCCAAGAAGATGCCCAGGTACTTGGTTTCAGCCGATAGGCTCAGGGTTGTTCCGAAGAAGCGGGGTAGCTGTAGTATTGGTAGTTTCCTCTTTTTTTGTAAATAGAATCAATTCGGTCTTTGTTGGGTTTACCGTAAGTTGGTGTCTATTGCACCATTCCTCTACTATTTTCAGAGCCTGGCGCATGAGGTTGCATAAAGTGTTTTCATGTGTGCCGTTGATTATTATGGTTATATCGTCCGCGTAGCCTACGGTGAAGTAATCTTTGTCATTTAGTACTTTGATGAGGCTGTCTACCACAGGTTCCATAGAAGCGGCGAGAGGACATCTCCTTGGGGGCAGCCCTTCGCCACAATGGCCCTAGTAGTGTCATTCACGGTCACCTGTAGCGCCCTCAGTTTGAGCATGTTGGTGATCCAGCCACTCAGGGTCGAGTCTACGCTGTGTCTGTTGAGGGCCGTGGTGACGCTTTTGAAACTGGTTTTATCAAAGGCACCCTCAACGTAAAATACATCCCAAATCTTTTTGTCTTGTACTGTTTATCATTATTTTTATTTTTATTCTTATATTATTTTTTGTTGTTATTATTAATTAACTAAATTAAGTGAATTAATTTAATTACCTATTCACCTTTTGCATGGAACATTTCCATTCCGTATCTGGAGAAGGGCGTTGTTGGCTGCGCTACAGTTCATACTTTTGCAGCTAACATCGTTTTACTTGTTGTACTTAGTCTTGTGTTATTGTTCCGAAATAAACTGTTATTATTATTTTATTACATTACTTCTCTCCTTTTCTACTCAGGCCAAGGCGCATCATCAAATCTGTCCCAGGGTTATTCAGGCCCTACCCTACTAAAAATTGCTTAACATGACCCTCCGTTATGCCGAAAATACTACAGCATTAATTTAAAAAATATAAATATGTTAAAGTTGAGGATTGATGCTAGGTCCTATGTTTGGCGAAAACACGACTAGGTACATAAAATTTCGTCTATAGAAAAATACCAAATTTACCTCTAAACCAAACTATAAACCGCTGGTATTCGAAAAATAGATGATATCTTATTTGACTCCGTAAGTGGGAAAAATATGTAATTATTGAAGCTAACTCAAACACTACGCAAGCAAAGTTTATATGGGATAACTTTGCTTGCTTGGGACTCTTACTGACTAAAACCCACCCGTGTTCCTTCAGTTGCCAGAGGCCACGGTGTCCCTTTCCGACCTTCCCGCCATCTCCGGAGGCAACGGTCCGCTACCCACAGGAACGGTGAGCTACCCATTGCTCACCGTCCGGTTATCAATTTGGATGTTTATATTTTTATCCAAATTCTAAAAGGAGGTTATCAATTCAGATGTTTATTTTATTTGTTTTATGTTTGTTTGGGCATAACTCCTTCATATAGTTATAGCCGGATTTTCAAAACTCTTTTTCGTTTGAAAGGGTATACTTTCGAGGTGGTCCCATTGTCATCAGGTTAGGATCTGATGATGGGATCCTGGAGAAATCGAGGGATCTCTTCAATTATAAGCACACCTATGACGATTTCGGTATTTCTTATAGTATCTCGTGCCGTTGCACTAGGAAAGCTCCATCTTGTGAAGTGGAACTGATGATGAAGACCACAGATGGCCACCGGAACTACTCGATAATAAGTATTTCACGGGTTGCGACTCGATTACTTTAATATAGTTGCCAAGGAATTTATGCTCGTCATATTATTGCAAAATTATGGTGAAGTGGAGCTGATGGCGAAATACCAAGAGAACTCCTCAACGATTCACGTCTCTGCATCGGGAAAAGCAATATTTTGTAAAAGGTGGTGAGCAATTGACATTAGGCTATTGTAACTGAGATAAATTACAAACTGACTCACTAAAAAGCGAGAAATAATAACCTTTTTTAAACGCTCTGTAGCCTAAACGGCTTGATGAATTTTAACATACGAGGTGTCGTTATGTTCGTCTTAATTGTGGGAGTGATATAGGCTATATTTTTATATACCTATTTATATTACATCTGAAATTTAAAAAAAAGGGAGATGAAGGTTTTCAAAAAAATAAATTACAACAATATTGGTATCAAATAAAAGCTAGTAATGAGTTAATTCCAAATATATATATGGCGCCGCAAGAGCGTTTGTAAACATCATAACATAATCTTATGCGTAACTATTTGAGTAACTGGTGTACTGTTAAAACCATATTTTGCATGAATCTGTGAACGATATAGAATCTTTTGATATGAAACGCCATCTATTGCCCAAATTGTAAAATCAAACTTGCGAAGCTGGAGTAATTGATTAAACTAATTTCGATGTTTTAATTAAATCTATAGTTAAAATTAAAAGGGAATATTTATTTTATAGTCTTTAGGTTTTTAATCATATTAACAATTGGTCATTTGACAGAGTGTTTATGATATAGCGTTACAGATATTCTATTTCACGAAGACCGTTCGGCTTTGATTGTAGTAGTGACGTATCCCGACAAGCGCGCTTGTGTGTGTAAAAGTAGGTAACGTTAGCAAAAAAATCTGATATATATTCAAGTCGAGATATAATAATCTAAATAAAATTTTGGTTTTAAAAGTATATACATTTTGTAAATAAATTAGATTAGGTTGCAATAAATACAAAAATATTAAGAATATGTAGGCATTTAATTAAGCATTGGTGTTACAGAATGGAAACGAAACAAGTAGGACTATTCAGTATTTTCAATCACTATCAGATAAATTTTCGATTTCCGATTCCGTTTTGCTGTCGTCAGAATCATCTTGTACATTGATTATAAATTCAAAATCGAGATCAAAATATTTCAAGTAGTCTTTTTCAATTTTTTCAACATGAGCACAAGTTTTTTGCCACGTTTCACTGCTAACTTGGCCCAAACTTTCATTGATCAGTCTTTCCGTATTCGTCATGTTTTGCTCGATATTTTTAGATGCGACATAATTTTTAACGATCCCCCAAATATTTTCAATCGCATTTAATTCTGGGTGATAAGGGGGAAGGCGTAAGACATCAAAACCCTTGCTTTTTATAAAATCGTCAATCTTGTAGATTACGTGTTGGGCTTTGTACTTCTTTATTGTATCGTACAATTCCAATTTAAGAAGAGATTCATCAAATGCTATACCCTTATCCCTGAGCCATTGCTGCATATCGGCTTTCTTCGTAGATTGCGTCGGTAGTCGTTCAGCCCGTGTATTGTGATAAGATGCATTGTCTAAGACAATGACAGAGCGCGGAAGTAAATTGGGTAGCAACTTTTCATTTAGCCATTTTACATAGTTATCATAGCTCATATTTGAATGATAATCACCAGCTGTTGAGTTGGCCTTATAAACCAAGGAAGCATTTTCAATAAAATCATCCATGGTTCCCGCGTGCACTAAAATAAAGCGAGTGCCTGTGCTAATTTTTTTTTAAAACGGAGTTCTTTCCTTTTTTTTTGCCCAGGTGTTGTTTCGCTCGTGTGTCGAAAGGACGTAGCTCTCATCGGTGTAGACAATGGGCCGACTTTGAGAGCGGTACTCTGTTATTTTTTTTAAATATTTTAAACGCCACATTTGTATATCATGAATTCATGACACTCCGTCAAGACTTTACGGTTGTTCTCTGTTTTGCGCCACTTGTAACCTAATTTCAACAGTAACTTGCGAACAGTTTCTAAACAACCTTCGAATCCGATTTTTTCATTCAATGCTGTTCTTAACTTAGCTAATGTTGGAATTTCTTTATGGACAATATGGAAATCTTGTACAGTACTGCGAACCACATCGGCTGTAAAATTATCTATATCCACTTTATTATCTCGTTCCTTCTCTTCTTTTAATATTCTTTGAACTGTTTTTTGGCTCACACCCGTAGCTTCAGCTGTACGGCGTGTAATGTCTCGTAAATGAGACAAATCACAGTTGAGTTCCATTAATGATTTTGTAAATTCATATTCTTCTCGCAGAAAATGATAAACACTAGCTATCATGTTTCGACCCTAAAACAAAATGTAATCAAAATAATTAAGTAATATAAACATTTTATAACACAAAAAAACATTCATTTTATAAATACTTCTATTGTGTATAATATAGTATCTTTGTATAACATTTTAATTGAAAATGTATAAATAAATATTACCTCACTATGGACAACTCTTCTTCGTTTTGTTGCCATGCTGACCTTACTCCGTGAAACAATTTGGCGCGAACTAAAAACCACTACTGATCCGGACCGTGTCCCGATCGACACTGAGCGTTCTCGAGGTTACGCACACAAAAACAATGTGCATGTGCACGCTTGACAACATTCATAGCCAAACGGACTTCGTGACATAGAACATCTGTACCTAATGTGACTAAGATGGCGCGGAATATATTATGATCAATAACTGAATGTTATAATTTAATACGAGAACGAAATAAGTTTCAATAATAGGAAACAAACTATAAAGTAATAAGATTTATTTTACACAGCAATTTACTAATGAATACCTGTTGTTTCATTAAAATTCCTTGAACTATTTGATAACACTTCCGGGTTTTCAAATAGTAATAATGATGTCTTAGAAAGTAATGAAGCTTCTGATTTAAGTTTAGTTCTGAATAACCTTTGTATTTTGTGAATATTAGCATTGTTTAATTACAAAAGAATTAACTGATAAGCATTTTAGCATTGTTTGTAAAGGATATTGACTGATTTGGACCAAATGCTGCCCAGACATGGGAGTGCTTCGAAATGGACCCTTGCATCAATTCACACATAAAAAAAATTTAAAAAAAAAAGCGGTCCCAGGTTTAATAAGATAATGCCTGAGAGAGGTTAATGTTTTTCAGGTAGGTCCCTACCTAGTTTTATTTAATTATTTTATTTTATTATAGGAAAAATGAGAGCGTCGTTGAGTTTGAACTCGTTGATTTTATCTTGACAAGTGCTATAGCCTCACATGGTGTCCAGGGTCTGATGATGGAGCTGGAGGGTGGTCACGGGCACTCCTCAAGTAAACAAGATAGCCACGTCGTATGTGGTTTCATTGGATAAGTATTGAAAAGTCCTATTACACTAGGTGGTGTCCAGGGTCTGATGATGGAGCCGGAAGGTGGCCAAGGGAACTCCTCAACCAAACAAGATAGAGCCATCGTGTTTGGATTCGTTGGATTTGTCTGGACAAGTACCTAGTATAGTCCAAGGTTGTATCCAGGGTCTGGTGATGGAGCCAGAAGGTACCCATACGAACTCCTCAACCAAACAAGATAGCAACGTCGTGTTTGGACTCGTTGGCTTTGTCTTGACAAGTACCTTGTATAGCCCAAGGTTGTCTCCAGGGTCTGGTGATGGAGCCGGAAGGTACCCATAGGAACTCCTCAACCAAACAAGACAGCACCATCGTGTTTGGACACGTTCAATATACATTGACACGTGCTTTACACTAGGCAGTTTCCAGGATCTGTTGATGGAACCGGAAGGTGGCCATAGGAACTCCTCAACCAAACAAGATAGCACCATCGTGTTTGGACTCGTTGGCTTTGTCTTGACAAGTACCTAGTATAGCCCAGGGTTGTATCCAGGGTCTGATGATTGAGCCCTGACTACCGGTAGCTTGGACCCTGTTACCGATACCGTATATTTATATTTTTCAATGTTTTTTTTTAAATGTTCCAAAAAATAATGTGTTATTTAACATAATTACAGTAATTATTTAATAGAATGCGCCATCGTTTGGTTGTTATTCATAAATAAAAAATACTCAATAGAAAAGAGTTTTTCTCAAAACTCTTGGGATAGATTTTATTGAGCTTATGTTTACAGACTAATATGTCCAAGGAACATAATGCACTATGAGTCCATTCTGGGCAGCACTTGACCCAACTGCCGAATATGGATGGTCATTAAAAAATATTTAATATGAAAATGATATGCACACAAATGAAACAGTAATGTGTTTTTAAACACAATTACAGTCATTATTTAATAAAAATGCGCCATCGGTTGGTTGGTGTTCATCAACAAGAAATACTCAATAGAAAAGAGTTTTTCTCAAAACTCCTGGGATAGATTTTATTGAGCTTTCAAAATCAAAATCAAAATATTTTATTTCACATAAGCCTACATGGGCACTTATGAAACGTCAGAAGCTAGGTGCACGGTTCCAATTGGTCGTTTCCTATGGAGAAGAGCCGGCAAGAAACTCCATGGTTACTCTTTTAAAAGATAATTGGCTTTTACAATAATTTCGAATTACAGTGTTAATAGTTA
This sequence comes from Lithophane leautieri, assembly GCA_949152455.1. Classification (NCBI taxonomy): domain Eukaryota; kingdom Metazoa; phylum Arthropoda; class Insecta; order Lepidoptera; family Noctuidae; genus Lithophane; species Lithophane leautieri. Next base: position 22,316,745 of record OX424458.1, on the reverse strand, counting down.
TGGGAGGACAGTGTAGGCCATTCAAAAAGTTTCAGATATAAAATAAATTAAATTAAAATTAAAAATAAAAGTCTACAGTTCACTAAGCCTACGACGTTCTCACATTCACAAGATAGAAAGGAATCTATATACGATAAATAAGATACTACAGATAAAAACCTATTTAAAGCAAATGACATGATTGCCATTACAACTGTAACAAATCTGAATAATTAACATGTCCGCAAAAGCCACTACTATAGAGTTGAAATTAAATAGTAGGTATATAATGTCAAATAATACTATGATTATTATTATGTCTGTCTGCGATGAATGTATAAAAAATAAAAAATAAACATGGTAATTTGGGAGCAGTTAATAGACTCTTACAAAATTATGCCGTTAATGAGGTACCAGGGAAGCCACATGTGCAGAAGGAATTATTGCCAAACTTCCTTGTCTTCAACGTAGTCTTTAATCTTATAATATGCTTTTTTGATAAGGACACGTTTGATGTGGGTTTTGAACTTACCATCGCTAAGTTCTGTAACTGGCTTTGGTAACTTATTGTAAAAGCGGATACTGTTTATAAGAAACGACTTACTAGTTTTAGCTAATCTAAATTTGGGTATCACAATTTCATGTTTACTACGTGTATTTATATTATGGAAGTCGCTTCTTTTTTTGAAAAGCCCTAAGTTTTTGCGAACATACAAAATACTTTCTAAGATATAGAGAGAAGGCAGAGTGAGTATATCAATTTCTTTGAATTTATTTCTAAGAGACTCACGAGGACTCATTTTATAGATCGCGCGAACTGCCCTCTTTTGCAAAATGAAAATTGAATCTACGTCAGCTGCCGATCCCCACAGCAGAACGCCATAAGACATAATACTTTGGTTTACAGACTAGTATATGTCCAAGGAACATAATGCACTATGTGTCCATTTTGGGCAGCACTTGGTCCAACTCCCATATATGGATGGTCAATGTCCTTTTATTGAACTAACTAAGTAATTAGATTTTGTATTGATACACTCGTTATGTCGCATACAGAATGGCGGTGTATAGCCTGTGTGGGTACTTTAACTATGCGTGGGTAGTCGAAATGAAATTGTAAAAATGAAATGAAATGAAATTGTTTATTCTGTAAATAGGATATTGGAATCACTTTTACACGTCATATTATAAAATATTAAAAATAAGCTAGATGAGGTCGGCGTTTCCTAACTGACTACTCTGAGAAGAAAGGCCGAAACAAACTCAGAGGTCGCAGTCTCTTTTAAAGTCCAGACATAATCTTGGTCAGACCATATGAGGACCATGTAGATTGGCGTCTGAAATGGTATTTTGAGGAAAGAACCACAACGATTTGAGTGGACCTGTCCAGTCAGTGCAAGCATTTGTCAGTAATAGTGGAGCTCAACTCAGAACTTAAGGAGCTCAACGACTCGACTAACAATACCAAAGAAAGGACATTTGGGTAGGTCGCATAAAATACTCAAATTGCCAGACCATCGTTAAAACCACGGAATTGATAAATAAGGTTGGAAAGGCCCTAGCTCCAATTTTGTATCAGGACCAGTGTCACCGCTTGTCTCCCACTATTTTAATTTCTACACATACGCACTCCTATGTTTACAAATATTTCGCACACAACCAAATCAGACACACATAAATCTCAGGGCAGATATTCGTTCGCACACTAGTACTAAGCCCTCGTAGGCATAGACACACACACACGCAAAAAAGCAATAAAAAATTTCATACACGCTAGTGCTTGATAAAGCCGATATTCTTTATCGATAAATTATCTGATGAATGTATGGGGGAAAATTAAACATGAAATAAATATTAAGAAATATTTATTTTACTTTTATTAATTACAAATAACCTGATTTTTTAATGATAAAATCATCTTTACTGAAATGTATAGAGCAAATAGTACTCGTCTTTGTCGGCATCCAGTTTCCTCTACCTGTCACGTCAATCCATTGTTCCCTGGCGTTAGGTTCTTTAGGAAACCCAAAATTTATAATTTATTGCGTAAGTAAAATTGGATTTTACTTATATTTTAATACTAAATACAATATAGTAAATACTTGTAGATGAGTACAATGATCTCGTATAATTTTGCCAATGAATTCAATTTCTCCCTGTAAATCTGTCATCTACAAGTATTTACTATATTGTATCATTCGTTCAATAATTATTGTAATATTTAATTGACTCATTATACATCTAACTAAAAATATACTATCATTAATTAAATATAAAATAATTCAAAAAGAATCTTTGTCCAACGTAAATTTATATTATTTGAGAATTCTATCGATGATTTTATTTAACCATATGGTCACCTCACTATCTACCGTGCATCACGGCCAATCAGGGCAAACGACGAAACGTCAATGGTTGAAGTGAAGAGGACGCGACGCATGCAGTACATTGTAAGCGGACTTAGTAATTGCGTTGATTACGCGAGTACACATCGTGCAATGTATATTTTTTTTTACTTGTTGTAATATTGTCGTTAATGTTTGGAATTTCATAGTGATCAGAATATTTATATGTTTTTTACTAATAAAATTATAATTAAATGTTATTTTCGACTTACCGATGGAAAGATATACCCCCTCGCTCTATACTTGCGGTCTGACTTTTTGTTTTACAAGTTATAATTGCACAACACGGCATTTTAAAGCAGAGCTCTGTTCTCCGCAGTAGTCCGAAGCGCACGAAACGCGGTGAATTAATGAATCGGTCGAGTTATGATTATCGAATCATAATTGTGGCGCGCTTGCCACGCCCACATTACCATTCCAACCTTATTTATCTATTCCGTGGTTAAAACTAACTGAGAACGAAAAATAAAATCTAAACAAAAATCCACATAGTCCTCAAATTTACAATAATTAAAATAATACAATACTTTAAAGTAATCATGTCATTTTGTTGTAATATTCAATAATGTCAATTTATATATAAAACTGGTGATGATTTTCCATAATATTCAAAATGTTACAAAGCTTAGCAGAGCGAGCAGCTCAATCCCATGCTTTTTTGCCTTCTAATCTGAAATTTTATAGTACCCTTTTTTACAAAGTTTGGTTTTAATACAGCTTTTGAATCGTATAATGGGTAAGTTTCGAATGTCAAAAGGAAGTTTGTTATAAAAGCGTATACATTGACCCATGAACGAGTTGCCTACTCTGTGGAGACGAGTGCGATGTACAGCAAGATTGTGTTTCTTCCTGGTATTTAAACTATGAATATCGGACATTTTCTTAAAATTTGATATATTTTTGTGTACATACAATAAGTTTTCAAATATATATTGTAAGGCTACAGTCAGAATATCTATCTCTTTGAATTTTTCTCGAAGGGAATCTCTTGGACCAATGTTGTAAATGGCTCGAACAGCCCTTTTCTGTAAAACAAAGATAGCATTAACGTCCGCACCGGTTCCCCAGAGAAGAATCCCATATGACAGAAGACTATGAAAATAACTAAAATAAACAATTCTAGCTGTATCTATGTTAGTTATCTGTCTAATTTTTTTAACGGCATAGGCGGCCGAGCTTAGCCTTCCTGACAATTTTTCTATGTGTGGGCCCCATTGTAATTGTCGAACAAGTAAACTCTATAATCAGAATGATATTGATTTTAAAGAGTGTCCACGGAGTTTCTTGCCCGTTCTTCTCCGTAAGGAACCTATTTCGTTTTGGAATGGGCGACTAGCTTCTTGATAAGTAATAATTCAAAAGTGCCTGTAAATGTTCTAATTGAAATAAACGCTTTGAGTTTGAGTTAAGTGTTGTGTGTCATTGAAAACCAACTACCTATATCTACCATCAACGAAGAATTACACCGGAGATTGATCACATACGAAAAAGGATAGATTCCCCTCCGTGTTATATATATGTACATATAATATAAAACTTAAAAAAAAAAATTGACCGACTTCAAAAAAAACAAAACAAAAGAGGACTACTGTACTAAAACCAAACGACAAAAGTACTTATTTAATAATAAGAGAAAAATAAAAAAAATAACTTTAATTTCGGAAGTCGGTGGCCAAAAACTAAAATTAAAAGCAAAGACACTGATTTTTTATTTTTCTCTTATTATTAAATAAGTACTTTTGTCGTTTGGTTTTAGTACAGTAGTCCTTTTTTGTTTTGTTTTTTTTGAAGTCGGTCATTTTTTTTTTTAAGTTTTATTATTTTTCCATTTTTTGTGTAATTTGATTTTTATAATCACCATGGATAGACCAACTAAAGGAGCCGCCCGCATGAAGAAAAACAGAATTAAAGAGACTAATACTGCTGAAAAAGAACGCCTAACTAAGAATCGCAAACGGAGTGCTATGTCCGGTTCCCAAGAATCACCGTTAGCTCTTCATGCTAGGTTATCTCAGATGAGAAATTACATGCATTCTCATTTGTCGCAGGAGTCGCCAAATGATAAGAACTGCCGACTCAATCTTATTCAAAAACGATTAAGTGGCGAGTCGTCTGAACAGCGCAAGTATCGTTTAGATGATATACGAAACCGGCTGGCTAATGAGACTCCCGTGCCTTCTCAAGAATATAAGGGTGAACACTATACATTTGCTTACACTATATAGTTCCCCTCATCATCATATTATAAGGTGACCATAATCAGATCTGTAATGTCACTTACAACCTATATGGTTGCAAAGTTCTTATCAATATAAATGAATTAAGTCCAAACACAAGGTAATTACTGTGAACCGTTGAGGAGTTCCGTTAATCGTCCTTCGTCTTCATCATCAGACCCTTAACGACAGTCACAACCCATCCAAGTGTAAGGTTCTTATCAATACAAATTAATCAAGCCCAAACACAAGATATCTGCTGTAAACCACTGAGGAGTTCCCTCAACTGTCTTTCGTCTTCATCATCAGACCCCTAACGACAGTCACAACCCATCAAAGTGTAAAGTTTTTATCAATACAAATTAATCAAGCCCAAACACGAGGTATCTGCTGTAAACCATTGAGGAGTTCCCTTGACTGTCTTTCGGCTCCATCATCAGATCGACTCCAAACCTTCATAAAATTGTAGTGCTGTAAAATACTTAATGAATAAATTAAGGAATGCACTAGTTGCCCTTACGATTTTTGAAAGTTCCTCTCGATTTCTCTAGGATCCCATCATCAGATCCTGACTTGGTGACAATGGGACCACCTCAGAAGTATAAGCTTTTGAACAAAAAAAGATTTTTTGAAATCTGATCACAAAAGGCGGAGTAATCGGTGAACAAACATAAAAAAAAAATTCAAAACACCCTACTGTAAAAATCTTAAACCGAAAAGAGAACAAATTATTTAAAAAAAAAAAAACTAAAACCCAACTACGACAAATAACCTAATCAACTAAAAAGGTATAAACAAGACACCACAGAGAGACAAATTAAAAATCCGGAGTCACACGTGTTAGGGCATTGTTCATTGCGTGTGACTCCGGATTTTTAATTTGTCTGTCTGTGATGTCTTTTTTATACCTTTTAAATTGATTAACTTTTTTGTCGTAGTTGGGTTTTCGTTTTTATTACTTTTTTTTTTTTTGTAAGCTATTTCATGCGGGGGCAAACCAGTAACTGAAATAAGGCGTAGAGGTGTACATAGCTTTTGTTTGTCCCCCGCCTGCAATACCTTAAAAATTACAACAAAAAAAACCGACTTCCAAAAATTTATTTCGGAAGTTACGTCACAATTATTTGCATAGCAGGTAATGGTATTCGAATTTGTAAGGGGTAGGTACCACAACTAAAAAATAAAAACTTACAAAAAAAAACAAATGACTTCCAAAAAACAATAAAAAAAATTAAATTATCTTTAATTTCGGAAGTCGGTGTCTTTGCTTTTCAATTTCCATTTTTTGCTACCGGCTTCCGAAATTAAAGTTATTTTTCATTTTTTTTTGTAATTTTTGTAAGTCGGTTGTTTTTTTTTGTAAGTAAGTAAAAGCTTGCTTTAAAAAAGGTTTTTTCTTAAATATGATACAATGTCTACTATGTCAAAAGGCAAAAACTCATTCATTCGTTCCTGATATGTTTGCATTGTTGTTTGTTTTTTACGGTCCTTATTCTTTCTCTCCGTGATCTTATTACTGTCTCGTATTCACGACGGTTTTTGCTTTTGTACGCGAGCCCGATGTCGCCTACTCGCCGACTTTTGCTTTTATACACGAACGCGATCTAGCCTACTCGCCGACTTTGTGCTAGTTGCCACGGATTCTGATCACTGCTTCCGACTGCATAAATTGTCACTTGTGTGTCGACAGGATGCTAAGATTCATTACAATCTGCACCGCAAAATTTTCTTGCAACATGGAAATCGTTGCATCAGTTATGTAATACGGTGGTAGGTGCACTAGGTTATTTAAAGATCGTATTTGATCGACGAGACGTAGTGAAAAATCCTAAATAATAATGCTTGTACCTAGTAACTGCGGTTTCGTTTGGCTTGTAACCTAAATGCAATACTATTAAAGTATACCTACCTAAAAGTGTCTTGAATAACTGGTAAGATTATTTTTTGGGATTATGTGTGGACGGTAATCTCCAAACAATAGAATAACGAATGGCCCCGCAGGATAGAAACCGACATTATATGCCATTTAATTCTGTGTGAAAAAAAAAAAAAACCTTTATTCGCAGAAATAATTTCTTACCACCTACATAATAATACTTCTGCCAAACTGCACAGCAGTTTATTGGCAGACGTAGCTCCTTTCTAGGGTTCCGTACCCAAAGGGTAAAACGGAACCCTATTACTAAGGCTATGTCGGTCTGTCTGTCCGTCCGTCCGTCTGTCCGCGGCTTAGCTCAGAGACTGTTGGTACTAGAAAGCTGTAATTTGGTGTGGGTATACATATAATTATATAATTAAATATATAAATAAATGCAAATACCATATCTATGCTGATGATACTCAAGTTTATATATCATTTAAGCCGGAAGACTATGAACTAGCACTAAACATAAAATCGTGAAAGCATAGTACAGTGGTCCAATGCCAAAACGCTTGCCTTGAACCCTACAAAAACCAAGCATATGCTTTTTTGAACCAAAAACTAGTTAGGTAAAATTAAACCCTGTGCTGGCTGTGTAACTGGGGTCTCCCTTGTTTTACCGACAAGAAATTGCCAAATTATCACTTCCCAAACAAATTTTCGCATAATTTCATTTGCCAAATTATTACTTACCAAAAAATCTCTTTACAAATAATTGTTACGAAAACCTATGTTTGGCAAGTGAACGTTTGAACAATAACTTGTTCACCAACTAGTACTTTTACCATTTTTTATCTAGTCAAATATTTCAGTTGGCACATATTATTATTATGATTTTTTATATGTTTGTACATCTCGGGACCCTGGGGTCCCGGACCTTTGGAAGGCATGCGAGGGGCCGAAGCCAACTCGCAGAGGCCCTTTAGACAATTTTAAATGGAATGAGGCACCAACCGACGATTATCCCTGTTCGCACTATGCAAGTGCAGCCAAGGATAACCCCCGGTTGGTGTAGGACTATTGCAGAACATGGAAACAAAGATATTGGGCTATGGGTTTGGGTGGCTTGGTGAACTAGTTATCTTGAACTATGGAAAGACTATGGCCCCTGCCTGACCAATGTTTTTAAATATAAAATACATAGATAAAATGGCAGGGGGTGACTTGCACACTCAATAATGGGCCCCCGAAAACAGTCGCTAGCACAAGTGTCGTAGCGACAAGGGGGCAACATGACCTGAGGTGCTTGAGAGGAGTGGAGAGGTATTCCACGGCTATCAGGACAATCCCGGAAGTACGGTCAAGATCCCTACCAGCATCTTACTGGAATACTTCCTTCCTCCGAGCACGTTTGCTCTTGCGAATCTCCACTCAAGCCGGCCAATCAAGGCAAGAATGAGGTGGGAGCTCTGTTCCTCATCAGTGTTCACTCCAGCCGGCCAATAAAGGCAAGCCAGAGATGAGGAACATGACTTCTCCCGGGAGATAGGGTCCGTGGGGTCGCTACTGCCCAACAGCTCGCCACATGCTGCCCTGCGGGTTTTTGTATCTCTCTTGGTCTGGCTCCTCATCCTAGACCCGTTCCGGCAAAGTAAACTCTACCGGCACAGACCTAGAGTTCGGAGCGCGCAAGCCCCACCACGACGTCAACGTAGAGATACGGCGGTGGGGTTATTATTATTATTATTATGGTTAGTTACATATTTTACGCAAAATTATCTCTTTTTTCCATATTTTTTTCTATATAATCTAGTCGTTTCTGGCACTCGCCGGCCGCTGCCACGTCACGGCTCGCTTCGCTCGCTCGGCTCGTGCGTAGGTGGTCACAGTTTTAACCTAACCTAACCTAACCATTTAAAAAAAATTAATAACCTAATATTTTATATACATAAATATTTTATATATATTTATAATATATAAATATTTTATACTAGCTTTTGCTATTTTGTACTCGCGTTAATAAATGATTACCTATATTAAAATAAAATTGCATTTTTAATTATACAATTCCCAAAAAAATCTTATTTTTGCCTTTATATTTTTTGTCATAACAAATCATTTGACTAAACGTTTATTGTCTAAATATTGTTTGCTGTAATAAATCATTTGATTAAAGACCAAAAGCCTTAATGACATTATCCTTGGTAACAATCTGCCAAGTAAACATTTGACCAAATGAAAATGTGCGTACTAAAATTATTCCAAATATTACATTGGTATAAAAAAAGGTTGCTAAAATTTGTTTGGGTAATGAAAATTTGGCAAAATCTTTTCGGCAAAACGGCAGGATCCCGTGTAACTGTTATGGGAGAGCCGATCGAGCGGGTCTACGACGCACGTAATCTTAGTCTTATCATGGACACTGAACTTCGTTTTCACAAACACGTGTCTGAGTCTATCCGTAATTGTTAATACAGACTTAAGATTTTATACAAAGCCCGTCCCTATCTTAGTGAAGAAATGCGAGTCTTGCATGTGGATTCTTTGGTGCTATCTAAGTTAAATTATGCGGACACGGTGTATGGCCAACGACTACTGACAAAAACCGAAAGAATGATCCAAAGACTTCAAAACGCCTGTACACGATTTTGTTTTAGGGTACCTTTTAGAGGCCATATGTTAAACCTATCTTCAACGAGCACAACATTTTTAAAATGAAGGCTAGATGTAAACTCCTCTTGGCAAGCCTACTCTTTGGTGTTATTAAGTCTCATTCCCCTTCTTATTTATATGACAAACTATCGTGGATAAGCAGACACAGAATCGGTGAGGAGAAAAAATGTTCTCAACAGCTTTCCATCCCACGGCAAAAGTCGGCGGCGTTTAGAGGCAGTTTTCACTACGCAGCTAGGCAGCTACTAAATGCTGGAACAATATCCCTCCTCCCATAAAGTATAGTAAAAGTTGCTCGACTTTCAAATTGAATTTGAAAGTCTTAAAAGACTTTCAAAATGTTTGATGGCTAAAGCCATCAATTTTTTTTCTAAATATTCGAGGTGACGTGTCTGCCATATAATACAATTTATTATCCACATTTTTGTAATTTTTGCCAACTATATCGATTTGATCAATTCTCCAAAATTTTATTTGTTTTAAAATTTATTATTCAATTATTGTTGACTTTCTTTTATTATTTTGTTTTCTAAATGATGTTAAAAACCTTATCAAAATCCGTTTTCGTAGTTTAGAAGAACAGCGTAGTCATACGATTTTGTCCTGTACCTTTTACCTGTAGACCTATTACGTTTTACCTATTACCTATATTAAGTTTATTCGCAGATATTGGGTAGGTATATATTCATTTTGTCCATTTATCACACACACACAACACAACACACACGCAACTACACACGCACTCACATGTATGTCACAAAAATTTATTTGTTTTGTATGAGCTAGATATTTTATGTTATCAAATATTGTGTTAATTGATTTAAACGGGCACATGCATTTCCTTATGTGTTTATTATTCTAGCGTATGACACTCGTGGGCTGCAGCTGGAAATCAGCGTCAGATGGTGACCTTGTGTTGTCATTTGACATAATGCTGAGCTGAGGCCCTTTTGGCATTAAAAGCATTGTTTTTTTGTTATTACTTATAGTTTTAAGGTTTTTCTTCTGCTTAATGCCAATAAACGCATTTTTCTTTCTTTCTTCTTTTCTTATATAAATCATGTCGACAAAGTGGTAAAAAATAGTAGAATTTTTTTTTTAGTTTTCCGCCCCCACAAGTTATGTGGGGATGGTTTTTTCTTCTCGTCAATCCCAGGTCGTATAAAAATAATGTGAGTTTGTGAAAACCATTTTTGGATTCAGGGAACCGTTTGTGAAATATTAAGTTTTAATTTTGTTAGAGTCAAGTGTGTCCCTCCCCCTGCCAGCTAAATAGTAGGTTTTGGATATGTGAAAAATTTACGGCAGTAGTATATATAACGAAATTAAAAGGAAAAATATCACCGCTACGTTGGTTCCACAAGTTACCGAGTAATAATCGACCAATTTAAAGGACCATGACCATTCATATATGGGAACTGGACCAAGTGCTGCCCAGAATGGACATAGTGCATTATGTACTTCCCGTCAATTGTCCATAAGGATTCATTAGAAAACCAGCGTCAGACAGTATGTTCTGTCTGGCATTAATGCTGAAATGAACTATTTTGGCGCAGCCGTGAGGCGGGATCCTGCCGTTTTGCCGAAAAGATTTTGCCAAATTTTCATTACCGTGCGTTTGCACTGGCGAAACATTCTAGACAAAAAATGTTGAAATCTCTATTTTCTGTCAATGTTCCATACAATTTTTGACAGGAACTAGAGATTTAAACATGTTTTGTCTCGAATGTTTCGCCAGTGCAAACGCACGGGTACCCAAACAAATTTTAGCAACCTTTTTTTATGCCAATGTAATATTTGGAATAATTTTAGTACGCACATTTTCATTTGGTCAAATGTTTACTTGGCAGATTGTTACCAAGGATAATGTCATTAAGGCTTTTGGTCTTTAATCAAATGATTTATTACAGCAAACAATATTTAGACAATAAACGTTTAGTCAAATGATTTGTTATGACAAAAAATATAAAGGCAAAAATAAGATTTTTTTGGGAATTGTATAATTAAAAATGCAATTTTATTTTAATATAGGTAATCATTTATTAACGCGAGTACAAAATAGCAAAGCTAGTATAAAATATTTATATATTATAAATATATATAAAATATTTATGTATATAAAATATTAGGTTATTAATTTTTTTTAAATGGTTAGGTTAGGTTAGGTTAAAACTGTGACCACCTACGCACGAGCCGAGCGAGCAAAGCGAGCGGTGCCGCGGCAGCGGTCGGCGAGTGCCAGAAACGACTAGATTATATAGAAAAAAATATGGAAAAAAGAGATAATTTTGCGTAAAATATGTTATACCAACTGAAATATTTGACTAGATAAAAAATGGTAAAAGTACTAGTTGGTGAACAAGTTATTGTTCAAACGTTCACTTGCCAAACATAGGTTTTCGTAACAATTATTTGTAAAGAGATTTTTTGGTAAGTAATAATTTGGCAAATGAAATTATGCGAAAATTTGTTTGGGAAGTGATAATTTGGCAATTTCTTTTCGGTAAAACAAGGGAGACCCCCGTGAGGCACACACTATTGATGTAAAACATTATTTTTTATTCTTTATTTTGTTATTTGTATTTTCTGTTTCATGAACTGTATCCAAATAAACGTGATTCTTTCTTTCTTCCTTCCTTCCTTTCTTTCTTTCTTTCTTTCTTGGACTTATACTAGTCTGTAAACCAAAGCCCAACAAAATCTATCCAAGAAGTTTTGAGAAAAACAATTTTTTGTAGAGTATATTTTATTGATGAATACGAGTACCAACCAACCGATGGCGCATTCTATTAAAAAATGACATTAAATATGTTAAACTACACATGTAGCAGGGGGTGCAGGAGGTGCAGGGGTCCCACACTTGAAGGGAAAACACAGGCGAAGTTTTCAGGATATAGTACATTACTGTCACGGCCAGCAATAACGGGATTGATGGACGATCGTGAAAATGAAGGCCGAGGCGAAGCCGAGGCACTCATACGTGAGTCCATCAATTCCTGATTGCGGCCAAGGCTTGTATAGTACGGTTCTCAAACAACGCGCGGAAATTCAAACTGAGTAAATTAAATAGAAATTCCAGAATCAATGACGAACAACTATCATTTTTCATGCGCCAATATGTTCATTTTTGTTTCTTCTTTGTTCTATTTGCAAGCCAATTCGAAATTTAAATAAAATCTTTGATAAGTTACCTCCTTAGCTGCCGTGTGTTGAAGTAAAAAGTTCGTTCCATTTTTAAATAACACGACAGATATGAGTTTCATAGTAATTTATTTGGCCGCTAAACACGCCATATATGGATTTTCATAGTAATTTTGCTGCCGCATCGTCACTTGTTTTTTACCAGTACAGTAATTTTGATTTATCTCGAAGAAGGTTGTCAAAATAATGCTCGAATTTCCAAGCATGTTTGAGAATAATAAATATTTAAGGGGGCTCCCACACAACAAACGTAATTTTTTTGCCGTTTTTATAGATATTGGTACGGAATCCTTCGTGCGCGAGTCTGACTCTCACTTGGCCGGTTTTTAAATGTGTTCGCTTATATCATAACGATTCCAACGACATAAATATGTTTGTAAACGCCTCCGATAAAAAAGTTTAAGAGTTATAGTCAATAATACAGGCTAATGATGATTGTGTTAAGAAATATCATTTTCTCAAACATGCTTGGAAATTCGAGCATTATTTTGACAACCTTCTTCGAGATAAATCAAAATTGCTGTACTGGTAAAAAACAAGTGACGATGCGGCCAGCAAAGTTACTATGAAAATCCATATCTGGCGTGTTTAGCGGCCAAATTATGAAAACTCATATCTGTCGTGTTATTCAAAAATGGAACGAACTTTTTACTTCAAACACGGCAACCAAGGAGGTAATTTATCAAAGATTGTATTTAAATTATGAATTGGTTTGCAAATAGAACAAAGAAGAAACAAATGAACATATTGGCGTATGAAAAATTATACTTGTTCGTCATTGATTCTCGAATTTTAATTTAATATACTCAGTTTGAATTTCCGCGCATTATTTGAGAAAAGTACTATACAAGCCTTGGCCGCAATCAGGAATTGATGGACTCACGTTTTCACGATCGTCCATCAATCCCCTTATTGCTGGCCGCGGCAGTAATGTACTATTACTGACCATCCATTTATGGGTGTTCGGCCAAGAGCTGCCCGGAATTGACACATAGTGCATTATGTTTCTTGGACTTATACTTGTCTGTAAATCAAAGATCAATAAAATCTATCCGCGGAGTTTTGAGAAAACCCATTTTTTATTGAGTATTTTTTATTGATGAATACCAACCAACTGATGGCGCGTTTTATTAAACAATGCAGTAATAATGTTAAACCGCCTAGTGTAAAGCACTTGTCAATGCATATTCAACGAATCCAAACACGATGGTGCTGCCTTGTTTGCTTGAGGAGTTCCTATGGGTACCTTCCAGCTCCATCACCAGGGCCTGGACACAACTTTTGGTTATACTAGTCACTTATCAAGACAAAGCCAACGAGTCCAAACACGATGGTGCTATCTTGTTTGGACTTAGGAGTTCCTATGGCCATCTTCCGGCTCCATCATCAGACCCTGGATACAATCTTGGGCTATACCAAGTACTTGTCAAGAAAAAGCCAACGAGTCCAAACACGATGGTGCTATCTTATTTGATTGAGGAGTTCCTATGGCCACCTTCCAGCTACATCATCAGACCCTTGATACAACCTTGGGCTATATAAGGTACTTGTCAAAACGAAGTCAACGAGTCCAAACGCGATGGCGCTATCTTGTTTGGTTGAGGAGTTCCTATGGATACCTTCCGGCTCCATCATCAGACCCTGGACACTGCCTAGTGTAAAGCACTTGTCAATATATATTCAACGCGTCCAAATACGATGGTGCTGTCTCGTTTGGTTGAGGAGTTCCTATGGATACCTTCTGTTTCCATCATCAGACCCTGGACACCAGCTAGTGTTATTGGACTTTTCAATACGTATCCAATGAAACCACATACGACGGGCCTATCTGGTTTTCTTGAGGAGTGCCCGTGACCACCCTCCAATTCCATCATCAGACCCTGGACACCAAGTGAGGCTATAGCTCTTGTCAAGATAAAATCAACGAGATTTACCTCAACGACGCTATCTTATAGATTTCCAAAAATAAAATAAATAAATAAAATAAAAAAACTAGGTAGGTATCTGAAAAACATTAACCTCTCAGGCAATAACTTTTTAACTCTTTATATTTATGCAAGGATTCATTTAGAAGCACTCCCCTGTCTGAGCAGCATTTGGATCAAATCGGTCAATATCCTTTGCAGTTGCAGAAACATGTAAAACCATACATTCTGTATGGGAGAACAAGTTTTTCAACTACAATGTTAAGTTTGTTCTTGAAATATTTTTTTAAAGATAATGGTACGGAACCCTTCGTGCGCCAGTCCGACTCGCACTTGGCCAGTTTTTTAGTACTTATGTGTAGACATACGAGTACTAACACTTTTTCACCTATAGGTACGCTAAACTATTCATGAATGAATTCCCAAATGAAACAAACATACAAGTTTTCAAATATTCACTACAGAGTACAGACACGCGGAAAGCGGAAGTACATTGGATATTTTCAATAAGTTAACAGTCTAAATCGGTTTAGTTGCTGTGATTTAGGTGGGCCAGATAGATAGAAACACGTGTTATAATTAGGTAACTAATAACCTACCTACTGTTACAATACAACTGAACAAATGTCATGAAATCTGTCAAGGCTAAATAATGAACTAAATGACTGATGGTAACGAGAGAGACGTACCCTCTCCGTCATAATAATATGGAGACAATAATTAACCTATTTGGTACGTGCAGTATTTCCCTGCATGAAATTTTCGAGCATGGAAGTTTTTATTAATTTACTGGCCTTCAATGTTGTTGTTTTAAATCTTCCGATAGTTTGAACTTAAATCTTACGTGCAAAAAGATGAGCAAATTTTTTCTAGGCGCGGTAATTCGCGGTGCTTTTTCCAGTAGCAAAAGAACACTGATTTTTAAATAATTTATTGTGAACCATTATGCAAAAATAATTGGAAGTACCTATTAAAATTATCGTCTGCGCTGAAACACACATTAAGGTGTAAGCACCAGTGAAATGGCCTGTTTCGGCCTTTACCGTTAGGGTATTGGGAACCTAACGACATCTGTCTCCGGTGCTTCGTCTGTTGTTTTGACCCAGCCGCCTCGGCGCCGCCGCAGCGTAGCTGGGGCTCAGGAAGCCAACCTCCAAGAATAACTTTCTTATAATTATCCTTCTATTTATTTATTGCGAAACGTCGCGTTTCCGGAATTCTCTATATTTATACATTTTCGCTATGCGTAAATTTTGTCATTTTGTAATAAAAAAGAAGCTAGGCCGGCAGCGGGATAACTTCCGGTTACGGTTCTTTATTCGATGCGTTGCGTTTTACGAGATTAGGTTGAGGTTAGGCTATCGCAATTGCTAATACACTCCGAATCTCGACACGTAAGTAAAGGACCATGCGACATTTTGTACCAAACGCTCAACAGCGATGAACCCTATGCCATGTCAAAGCTTTTGGGGTATTATGATGAAGGTTATAAATTGGCGACATGTCAAGTCTATGCGTGTGTACGCTTTCATAGACAGTTGTCAGTTAGCTTAGAAAATGTTCTAGTACAAACGTAGTGCAAATTATATTTGCAGTGAGTAAATCTTTCGTCATCTACACAATGATTTCATTTTCCTCCAAATAAAGTAATAAACCATCATAATTATTTAATTACCTACCCAATATATTTTTGAATGTTCAAACACTCCATGTTCTCGCTCGATTTCGACTTAGCTGCCATAGTATGAATTAAATAATACCACAAAAGCTTTCATGTGGTATATGTTACATCATTGTTGAGCATTTGGTCCAGACTCCATACATGCGTGCCCGGGGTCCTTTGCCTAAGATGTATTCCGAAAGTTCTCCTTTACCAACCCACGCTTAAATTTTGTGTGGCCGCGACCAAACTTTAATATCTGTTTCCTTTTTTTACATTTTTTATAAAGTATATTTTTATATTATTTTTATCAGTGAATATTATACCTACGTGTTAACGAAGTTCCTCTTTTATTTTATTACAATATGAATAGGTACTTAAATAAATGGAAACTTACTTGTCTTGCTGCGGCAGGTTTAGCGTTACAGACCCTTTACATTCAGTTCCGTACTTAAGAAAGCCGAAGATGCCGAGTAAAAGGTACAAAGTGACTATTGCCATCATCCCCTTGCTGAAGAGTCCACATAACCCCGTGAACTCCTTGGGTTTCGCCATGTTTAACTCCAGCGCCAGTACCTGCGTACACGAGAGTCACGTCAATCTTGTCAAGCATTCACTCGTACTCACTCGCACTCACTACACACTACTCGCTCACCACTCCCACTGCCTCCATCGCGTACAGGGTCATGCCGATAAATATTGGAATGTCCATCAATGAATTTAACTCATAATTGGATGTATCAACTTCCAAGTCATCATATGTTAAATAGTACGTCACTAGGACCAGTCCGACCAAATTGCAAATGTTGGAGAACGTCGATAAAGGCGCCATCAATTTCAGATCCTTTACCATGCACATAAGAACCAGTGCGGGGTACATACAGCAAATGAGAATCCGCACCGATACGTCTTTGCCGCAAAATTTAATGAACTGTCGACAGAAATACATTAAGTGCAAGTCGGTTTTGCTACCTATAGTTACTAAACATCTGGTTATTTAATTATATTTTTTGTAACGCCTATGGATAGGAGAGATAGGAGAGACTGTTATTATTTGTCAATAAATATTTGATAATAAAAAGAGATAGGAGAGACTGTTATTATTTGGAGTTTCTAATTAGGTTTTCACAATTAAACATACGTGCTCGACTGCCAAAACGGAAGGAAGTATACAGTGTGATTATTTATAATGTGCACAATACATATCGAAATAAGGGAATCTATACTTAATTTTATCGACGGAAAAAATATTAAAAAGAAATCTGTTTATTTACATGGAATTTTTAAAAATTCTGTTATAATCACGGTCGGTTATAATTACTTATAATACTTAATTTTATCGATGGAAAAAATATTAAAAAGAAATCTGTTTATATTTATGGAATGTTTTAAAATTCTGTTAAAATCACGGTCGGTTATAATTAAAAGTCCCTTCACAACCCGCGCACATTCACAACAAAATTCACAAAAAAAAGGTTAGCTACCTGCTAAACAAGTGTGTAGCCATGCGCTGGCCCTTTCATTGACAGTTTATAAGAAATGTTGGTATTGAGTTATAACATACAATTTTTACTATTGGGGAGCTAATACGATGAAGGTTAATTTAAAGTAATAAAAAAGGTAGGTAAGGAGGGCGTGATGAAAAAAGAATTACGATTTTCGCTAAAAAAACATGTTTATTTTCAATTGAGGGCAGTTTTTTTCCACAATTTTCGTTTTATGAGGACGCCTAATTACTTCCAATCATTACGGAGTTTGTTTCATCGTGACAGATCATCTTTAAAAGTTACATCGTTTTGTTTACACTGGGGTCACAGTAGCGAACTAATTTAAAAATTCCATAATTTTTTAATTTAGATTTTTTTTAATACTTTTGCCGTCGATAATATTAGGCATAGATTCCCTCCTTTCGATATGTGCACATTATAAAGAATCACACTGTATTTCTTCTTTACAGACATTGAATACATTCATAGGACTATGGAAGTAATGTCATACAGCCTACGACAGTAACTTGCATATTATAGGTGGCACTAGTAATAACTAACTAGCACATGGTATTTTGAGTAAATTACAACAGATACTTTTTAGTAAAGGAGAATGGGCACCGGCTTATGGGTTTTGCCCTGTAGCCCAATAAAAATAAGATATATATCAAAGGAAAGAGCTTTTCAAGGGTAACATTTCCTTCGAACACGACAATTGTAAGGTAGTTCGGAGCACGGTTCGGAGTAAATGACCTAAATAAGTGTGACTACTGGGGCACCTACATTTAGGAATTTTCTTGACCCGATAGCCATAAGATATACACCAATGCAAAGAGCTTTTTGAAGAGAACCCTTGCTTCTAACATAACTGTTGCCAATTGTTAGTCAGTTCGGATTTAATGACCTAAGTAGGTAATAACTTGCCTTACCAAAGTTAAGCAATTCTTGTCGTCCAATAGCAATAAGGTATTTACTAATGAAAAGAGCTTTTTGTGGAGAACCTTTGCTACAAACATGACTTTTGCCAATTTGTTAGTCAGTTTGGAGTTAATGACCTAAATAAGCGTGACTATTGGGGCACCGAAGTTAAGGAATTTTCTTGACCCAATAGTCATAAGATATACACCACTGAAAAAGGCTTTTCGAAGAGAACCCTTGCTTCTAACATAACTGTTGCCAATTGTTAGTCAGTTCAGAGTTAATGACCTAGATAGGAAATAACTTGCCCACCTAAGTTAAGGAGTTCTTGGCGTCCAATAGCCATAAGGTATATATCAATGAAAAGAGCTTTTTATAGAGAATCTTTGCTACAAACACGACTTTTGCCTATTATTAGTCAGTTCAGAGTTAATTACCTAAATAGGTGACGAATTTCAATAATGCTTAATTACTCACATTTAGAGCTCTGTAGCTCCTTTCGTACTAACAATCGAGAGAAGCGTCATATTACGAAATATTTTCCTTGACGAGATCTTTCCATTGGTATACATATAAGGTGCTATAAAAATATCTGCCACGGCTTTAATGGGAGGTAGTATTGTGTTAAAGATTACAATAGTGAAGAAATTTCGTACCCCGGCACAGTTAAATCAATTTGAGAAAATAAAGTAGTTAAATAAACATTGGCTCTACTCTGCATAACGTGGTTCACAAATTACGCGCGATGTGTCGCTTCGTCAATGAAAACAACTGCTATCTCTTTCCATCTGTTCTGTGAATGAAAACTGAAATCAGCTGACTAGTTCGTCACTATCTAATCTACTAGGTACGCAATAATACGCAGACAAACAAGTGTTTTAAAAGTGCAATTACTTACCAGCTACCGCATTCTTCCAAAAAACTGACGTCAATAAGATGATAAACTTCCCATCACACTTAAAACAAGCTTTGGACTGTCAAGTTAGTGTAACAATCGCAATATGATGACTCACTCGCATACCAAACCTCTGCTGGTATAAGTTTACTGCATGCGCAGTTATGGAGTTACACTCGTGGTAGCACAATACCATTTCAAGATATTATTCTTGATTGGAATACCGTCGTCTGGGTGGCATTTTTAAAGAAAAGGAGCGCGATATTCCCGACGCTGACCGCTAAAACTAACTTCCGAGCGGGCGAGCGGGCGACTGGTGGGCGACTGCTGGGCGACTGGCGGGCCGGGCGGTCGACTAGCGCGTGCGACGAACGGGGTAGTGCGGGTGAAGGTGGGGGCGCGCGGGGCTGCACTTAAACGAGCGAGTGGCCGGCGCGCAGCGGCATTGTTTGATAAGAATGGCAACAGTGTATGAACGGCGCAGGCGTTTCGCGAATTGAATTCGGTGCGGTGCGGCAACAGCTTATTAAGTCTACGGGATGGTTTTATGCCAATAAATCAATATTTCAATTAATAAATATTTTTTGTATGAAAAAGAATATGACAAGTGATCAATAATTTATCTTTACTATTGTAATCTATAAACACAATACTGTCACCCATTGCAGCCGTGGCAGATATTTTTATAGCACCTTATATATCTCAACTCTATTGGGGCATGCGTCAGGCTTAACGATCTGTCTGGCTGACCGACTCTTAAAAACATTGTTCCTAAAACGGCATCTATTGGAGACCAATGTTTTTAAATGTTAGTTTATAGGCAAAAGATGATGTTTGCAAGACAATGGTGCCGATGCTCTTGTCACACCGAACACACACCGAACTAAACTATCACTAAAACTCCTTACTTTTGGGAATGAAAATCTGAAAGCTATTCTGCCAAATAAATTCTCTGATCTTGACACAACTCAAATCGGATTTGACAATCGCGCTTCCGCTTGGTACTTATTTTCCCTACTTTTATTTCTATTTTTTAATTTTAATAAATTTAAAAAAAAAAAAAAAACTAATTTTTTTTAGAGCCAGAGGCGCACATTTACCCCATGGTAACAGTGCGCCTCTGGCTCTAAAAAAAATTAATGTGAATCGAGAATGGTCTCGACGTGCTTTTTTATGGATGTTTTCACATTTTGAATGGAAAATAAGGAAAAAAAATACCGACATTTTGAGTATTAGGAGTTTATGGCTTTTATAAAGGGGGTAGAAATGTTCACTATTTTTGCGATAGGATAGGACACTCTATTTTTGAGATATAAGCAAAAGAAAATAAAAAAAAGATACAGAACTGTTTTGCAACTGAAGGCGAGGCGTTGCGTTGGGTTGAATTATATGTAGTTAATGACATTTAATTTTATTTCACATATTTTTAATCGCGTTTAAAAATAGTCAGATTTAGTTAAAGGATGTTAGTTATACAAAATTTTAGGTGAAATCGTCAAATTCAGAATAGCATTTTCCTTAAACTGATAACTTAGTGCCATCTTAGTGCTGTCAAACTAAAATATATTTAAGTTGTGTCATTATAGTTTATTTCAGAATGGATAATCGTCGTTTGACAGGAATAAAGTAAATTTTAGTGATTTTTAGTCTAGTTTAGAGAGTTTTGTGACAAGAGAATCGGCACCACTGAATCATTAAAAGTTGATTATTTAACGAATTACCAGAATACCAATATTTAATCACTCATATTTAAACCTATGTAGCTCCTTTCCTACTAGCGATCAAGAGAACTCTTTATGAAAAGAAATATTCTTCTTGATGAGACCTTTCCATTGGTATGCATCTTAACGTTATTAGGCTCCAGGGCAGAAACGCCCATTTTCCTTCCGTCATTAGAAAAAGGAATTAGGTAGTTTTTGAATTTCGGTCAAAAGAGGAAAATCTTCTGTCAAGTGTGTCAAGTCGTATTTCTATATAATGATGGAGGTTGTATACCTACTATGAGAGTATTTTAAAAGATTCAAATAAAACTTTTCGGAATCTGTCACCATGAAAACTGTTCCAACAAGGATAAAACTCTTTGTCTTTGTAATTTAAGACGCTATCCTCTTAATTTCAATAGGTTATGGGCCAGCTCCAGGCTAAAAAAACGCTCAGATGCTAGAACACAAAAATACGAGTATCACAAAAAGGTGTCAGGTGTCAGTAGTAAAATTGTAAAATTCTCGTCATGGCGGAAGAACATTCAAGTTCAATTTGTGGAATTAGAAAATTTAATGGTGCTGAGGACTTCGCCAATTGGAAAGAAGAATACTACTACATATAAAGACTAAAAACCCAGAGTCGATAAAATAATTCATGCACGGTGAGGTAGGGCGGCATAGGTACCTAATATGTCACAAATAAGCCATTTATTTTCGCTTAAACGATCCCCAAGAGACAGAGATCCCCGGGGTTCTAGAATCACGTTCACATGTAACGGAATCTTTCAACGTATTTCATCAACTTCTAATTGCCGTATCTAAATGAAACTTTGCGCATTTATATATTTTTATATGTAGTTTGGATAACAATACTTTAATTTGGAATCTTGGAGCTGATCTGATGATGGACCCAGGAGGTGAATACGTGAACTCTTCAGCGGCTTCTAGTAAACCCCTCGAGTTACTAAACGAAAATTGTACAATTCAAATGATATTAAAAATCTGTCATGTAATAAAATAAAATGGGGTGATAGAAAACCTAAGCAAATTGACCTTTGTACAAAATTTTGTAATGATAATTTTAAACAATATTCACTTTCCATTTAATAATTGAGTGCATGTGTGACTATGTGTGACTATGTTTGTAATAATTTGGACCACAGAATTATTATTGATAAAATGTATACTGACATTGTTAATATTTTATGCCAAGCAGCTTCTAAAAGTTACGAAACAAATGTGCGAAATAGGAAACCAGTAATGGGGTGAAATAAGCACGAGAGTGATGCTCACAACCAGGCCAGGCTAAAGTTTGAGCAGTGGTTCTCCTATGGTAGATCGCGCGAGGGTCGTGTGTGGATTGATTTTATGCAAACAAGTCGAAAAAAAATAGTTCGCGCTTACGATGGTGCCAGGACAATAGTGACCAAATTAAAATGGACATGTTAGCGTCGCATCATTCTAGGGGCGACTTCCGCAGTTTTTGGAAGTTCACCGATAAACTCAATAGTAGGCCGGGCCTACCGGTGAGTGTCAGCGGCACTGCTCTTGTCACAGGGATTGCCGAGCTATTTAGGCAACAGTTTGCTGTTTCTTCACCGTTGGGACCATCACAGTTTACAAGCATTGCTGGTTGTAGTGGTCAGGGGTTCAGTGTCCAGTTTACGGCAAAGGATGTCACTATGTTTATGTCGATGGGCAAGTGTCCAGGCCACGATGATTTAAGTATTGAACACCTTAAGCATGCTGGTAATCATCTGCCCAGAGTCTTAGCGATGTTCTACTCCTTATGTATAAATAGTCCAGTCATCGAGGATATTTATAGTATGGAGCCTTCCGAAAAATTCCCCCGTCTATGAAATTTGGCGTGTGAAATAAGTTATTGTACATTACAGATGTACAATAACCCAACAAAGGAGAATGGGCGTTTCTGCCCTGATGTGAGGCTTTAACTTGTCAATGCCAAGACTGCTCTCGATTGTTAGTAAGTGAGGAGCTATAGAGCTCTAAATGTGAGTAATTCATTAAGCATTATTGAAATTCATCACTTAATTAAGTCATTAACTCTGAATTGACCAATAAAAGGAAAAATTCTTGTTTGTAGCAAAGGTTCTCCCTAAAAAATTATTTTCATTGGTATATAACTTATGGCTATTGGACGCCAAGAACTCCTTAACTTCGGTGTGCAAGTTTTTACTTATTTAGATCATTAACTCTGAACTGACTAACAACCGGCAACAGTTATGTTAGAAGCAAGGGTTCTCGTTGTAAAGCTCTTTTTATTGGTTTATATCTTATGGCCACTGGGCCACGAAAATTCCTTAACTTCAGTGCTGAAGTAGTCACCTATTAAGGTCATTAACTTCGAACTGACTAACAATTGGCAACAGTCATGTCAGTAGCAAAGGTTCTCCTTAAAAAGCTCTTTTCTTTGGTATATATCTTATGGCTATCGGACACCAAGAATTCCTTAATTCGGTGCGCAAGTTATTACCAATTTAGTTAATTAACTCAAAAAAACTAACAATTTAGCAACAGTCATGTCAGTAGCAAAGGTTCTCCTTAAAAAGCTCTTTTCTTTGGTATATATCTTATGGCTATCGGACGTCAAGATTTCCTTAACTTCGATGCGCAAGTTATTACCAATTTAGGTCATTAACTCAAAAAAGACTAACAATTTGGTAACAGTTATGTTAGAAGCAAGGGTTCTATTCGAAAAGCTGTTTTCATTGGTGTATATCTTATGGCTATTGGTTCAAGAAAATTCCTTAACTTTGGTGTCCCAGTAGTCACATTTATTTAGGTCATTAACTCTAAACTGACTAACAATTGCCAAAAGTCGTGTTAATAGCAAAGGTTCTCCTCAAAAAGCTAAAGCCATTGATGTATATCTTATGGCTATTGGGCCAAGAAAATTCGTTAACTTCGGTGTCCAAGTATTCACACCTATTTAGGTAATTTACTCCGAACTGACTAGCAATTGGTAAAAGTTGTGTTAGAAAGGTTCCCCTTGAAAAGCTCTTTCCATTGGTTATATATCGTATTTCTATCGGACTTTAGGGCATATATCCATTAGCAAGTGTCCATTCTACTTTTAGTGGCCCACTGTGACCAAAGCCTACAACAGGTTGTCTGGCGAGAATCACCGGAACAATATCCATTTTCATAACAGCTTGCTAAAGTAACTTATGGCACCATAAGTGATTCCACTGTTCAAATCTGGCAGCACAACTGATCCTACGAATATTCGGCCTATTTATTACCTACTTTGAGCAAAATCTGTGAAAAAATAATTTTAAAACAAATTTTAGGACATTTTAATGCATATAATTAACTACATCTGAAACAGTTTACAGACGCGGGTGTGGAATTATTGAAGAGCATTTTCGATATGTTAATTTTCGATTAATGTTAATTTTCGATATGTCAATCACTTATAAGGATATTGGTATTTTTTTGCTTTGGGAATAATGACATTAGTAGCCAAATCTTAAACAAATCAATAGGTACTTAGGCATTCAACCCTTATTATGAATCTTATCTTATCAGTGGCACAATATTAATTCCATTTGGACATCACCTATAAAAACCGGCCAAGTGCATGTTCAAATTCAAATTCATTTATTGGTGTGATTTTTGATACATTTTACATGAGATCTTAATAATAAATAATTGGTTCCTCAAAAAATCTACCTTAAAGGTGTACACTCTTTCACATCATTATCATCATCATCCATTAGTAATTATTATAAAAAAAGAATAATCAACATAATAAATTTAAATAATTACATCGAAACACAACATAGCCTAAAAACAGAAAAAAAAACAAGCAAAAACATTAACAACTGAGTACAAAATAATGACTGAAAATAAATATTTATGTCAAAATTAAATAAGTATCAATGTCAAATAACTTACCATTTGTCATTAAGGAATTCGTCAATAGAATAATAACATTTTTCCAATAATAAATGTCTTAATTTGTTTTTAAATTGAATAATATTTAAGTCCTTAACTCCATTTGGTAATTTATTAAATATTTTTGGGGCCATGCAAAGTATGCTTTTGTCCATCAAGGCGGTCTTTGATGGTCGAACACATAATTCATGTCTATATACATGTCTAATGACTTTATAGCGATGTTCAGATGCTTTTCTGAATCGATGCATGTTCTTTTTAACAAATAAAGCGGTCTCAAATATGTACAAGCAAGGTAAAGTCATTATTTTTAACGATACAAAATAAGGTTCGCAGCTGTCAATTACTTTTATACCGGTAATAGCTCTAATGCATCTTTTTTGCGATTTGAACACCATGATGTTGAACCACGCACAGTGAAGGGTTCCGTATTTGGGATGAGTTTAACCAACAAACTTAAAATTGTAGTTGAAAAACTTGTTGTTCATGTTTTTGCAACTGCAAATTTAAGTTTGTCAATTATGACTTGGTAACTGGTGGAGCTAACGTAGCAGTGATGGTTTTTCTTTTAATTTCGTTATATACAACGCGTAACGGAATAAACCCAAGAGCTCCCCAATTATTATAAGACTAAAATAATATCTGTAATAGCGGTCATTGTACTCATCATTATGAACAACTTTCACTTTGGGACCAAGCCTGAAATCACGAAAAAAAATCTGCTGTACCCTATTTTTATGTTCGCATAGCTCGTCAAAATGTAAGGAACAGATGATTTTTCTTTCGCGATTTCAGGGTTGGTTCCTTATGGAGTGAAAGTTGTTCACAATGATGAGTACACACAGCTACACATCAAGCTATACAATTCCAGTTTATGCTGATCTCGCATTGTGTAGAATTTCGGTTCAACGCAAGGTCAGCTTATACTGGAAATGTGTAGCTAGATGTGTATCCGTGTGTCAATGACCCCTTAAAATATTTCCTACCTACATACCTATCTACATATCTACCTACATAAATACCCACATACCTACCTACATACCTAACTACATACCTACCTACATAGCTACCTACATACCTACCTATATACCTACCTACATACCTGCCTACATACCTACCTATATACCTACCTACATACTTGCCTACATACCTACCTACATACTTACCTACCTACATGTACTTATAGCAACCGCTCAAAACTCCAGTACCTACATTACATTTATTTCTGTTGCATTTAGAATTTGCGTCATAGTCTCGACCTGTTCTTACTATTCCATTGCTAAAACTTAATTACTAATAACATGTGCATGTAGCTGTATGGAGTAAGCAATGGATTCGAAATCAATGAGGTCTGGGTCCGCATCCTAGTTTTTTATTTCTTTGAAATCATAATAATTATTTGTTAGTATTTTTTTGCAAAAACTTGTTAGGTATTTATGTTTATTTATAATCTATTCATTCTTATTATTATTTTTTATGAAGTTAAATGTTTGTTATTGTATTTTTATTTAACTATTTATAGGTATCGGTATTCAGCAGACTTTATTGAAAACTAATAATAATATGATTTAGACTTTATGCATGTTCTTTTCTAAATGTAACGTACGTAACGTATGATCTCGAGCACGATACAGCCAGTGCGTTTGCGTGTATGAGTGATGCCTCAACATTCCACAGAGAACACACACATAATAATGAACTGTTGTACTACGCAAAATATAACAGTATAGGTATTTCTGTTGCATTTAGAATACGCGTCATAGTGGCGACCTGTTCTTACCATTCTATTGTTAAAATTCGCGACGTTTTTCATGTGGTAGTAGCTCTGTGAGCTAAGCAATGGATTGGCGATCAATGAGGTCTGGGTTCGAATCCAAAATTACGATGCTGATTTCCTTTCATTGATATAAAACCATTTTTTTTTGTATTTTAAATTTTTAAGCAAAAACTTGTTATAATCTGATGCTTATTATTTATTTTGTATGATGTTAAATATTAGTAATTGTATTATTATTTAACAATTTATAGGTACCAGTATTAAGCAGACTGTATTGAAAACTAATAATAATTATGATTTGCATGTTTTTTTTAAATGTAACGTCACTATGAATGTATTATACTTCCGTCCCATTACTTCTAATCAAGTAAAAACTTACAAAAAGTTTCAGTACTGAGTGAGATTAGAACTCAGGACTCAATGATACACGTACACATGTAGCTGCCTGCTAGGTCATCTTGACTCATAATTTTACGTTGAAATTATGAACTAGAACCATTTGTTGATGGCAATGATGATGTGTCTCTTGAAAATCGAAGGTCGTTAGCATAGAAATATAAGGGTCAGCTCAGACCGCAAAATTTACAAATTATGTATTAGTACGAAAAAGTTTATAAATTAAGAAACCACTTACTTATCATAATTATCAGCACAAGTAGGTATTTTATTATATTTGTCTTGAAAATCATGATAAACAACAAATCGGAAAATATTTCTTGCCTTTACTACATTATTTTTGTTTTCATATATCATAGCGACTGTACTATTTTTGTAATGAATACATTGCTTCATAATCACTACCTAATTGTGTCGCTAACTGACTGGACAAGCAATGTAAATATCACAAAACGATACTTTGTAGCGGTTGCATCGCGCGCGTAAAACAGCCGTTGTAGGGTAGCTTGCGACAAGCCAGTGATTTCGTGTAAGTTGTACCTAGGCTACGGTGCATGGTACATGCACGCTGTACTTGATGAGATAAAGTTTATAATTGAATGAATATGAATGTGTGTTCGCGACTTCGTATTTCGTGTCGTATTGGTTTTTACTGAATGAATTGCATGTGTATGTGGTGACGTGGATAGTTATTCATAATTATTATTAGTAGTGTAGAATTGGGGTTCCTGGATCATACTAGATCCAGGAACCCGCAATTCTACACTTGAAAATGGGCTATTTATCAACCAATCAATTCATATTTGGGGTTTTCTGGATCAGATGAGATCCTGAAACACTCAATTTCAACCATCAAACATTATTGTCGAAGAAATGAAATAATAAAATGAAATAATAGTGTGGTCTACATTTCGTCTCAGTTATGTTTAACCCGCCTGCTGTGGTATATAACGCTTCAATAATATGTAGACATATAAGTGGATTCATTCTGGTTTCAATAAAGTAACTGTTTCAGACACTTAATAATATAATATCTTCCTTTCACAGCATTCAAATAAAAACATTGAGGAAACTGTATAGCATGTTGCATCCATGGATCGTCGTAAATCTCCCAATCTTCTATCACACCTCCACAAGAGAAACATGCTGCTTTATCATTTACACTATTTCCACAATAAAAGAATCCAGCGTCAGCCATTTCCATCACCAATCTTCTTCTAGAATTAGCCGTTGCCCAATAATATCTAAATGAAAATTCACGCATTTTATATGCATTATACATTTCATATCGAGGATTGTATTTATTTTGAGACATATTCTCTTTACTCACTTCCTAGTTCTTGATACAGATAATTATAAATGTATACTGACATTTCACATCTGCTACCAGCAACTTATAACGATTAACATTGGATGGGATAATAAACTGATACATATTACCCAATTTTAGAAAAATTAAAACAAGTTAATATTTATTTCAAATATTTATTATCCATACACCATTTATTTAAACATATTACATTTTTTAAAGCACATATTGTATCATGATAAATACAACTATACACATCATGAGAATGTTCATATTTATTGTTCAAGCTTAATAAATTAGGGCAACCTTCGTCTTCTAAATTATATATATTATTATTCTTAGAAATATTTTTTAACCATAACTCTTTTTCTAAACCTTTGGTGTTAACATGTTTATCTCTTAAAATATCTACAATCAAATTCTAATGATTTCAGTAAGACACAAATCCTTTACTCCTGTATATCTTTCTATTACGTTCAATCCAACTGACTTTTTCTGATTTCGTCAAATCGTAAAATGGAAACGGTGGCTTAATCAAAAACGCCTGAATTTTTTTATTGCATAGTACAGCCATTTCCTTAATGATAAATTCATTTGTTTCTGCTTTAAAACCTTGAACATCTACAATGGCAGTCATGATAACCTGCGTACAATGTTGCTGAGAGGTTTGTATTCCACAAGTCGATCGTTTATAATCAAACAATATGCAGTCGTCTTATCTGGTATTGCAGTAGAACATTCAATTTCCAACCTCACGTCCACTGGACCTGTTTTCAGGCTATCGTTTTGTCTTGAGCAGTCTAAGATAAAGAGAGGGGCTTTTTCTTTGAACTCCTTTAAGCCAAGCAATGGGTCTACTGGATAGTTGTAATACGACTGACGAAATTTCACAAACATTTCGTATAATATACTATATTTGTTCTCAGAAAACTTTAAGCCTAAAGGTTCATACGGATAATATTGTGAATTCAAAAAGAGTGTAACGTTTGTTACTTCACAATGATCGAATACTGAACTGTCTTTAGTTAAGTTATTTTTTCGATTAGTTTGTAAATAAAAAAACTACATATCTGGGTTTTTCCAATTGTGAAGCAGTTTTAATTGACCACGAATGCTTTGTGGTTTTAGGTAATAATGGATACTCATATAAATCCCAATTTCTAAACGCCATCTGAATAGGTTTATCTTTTTCTAAATGCTTTAAAAGTGTCAGTCGTTCTCGGTCTGATACTTTTATGTGTGGCACCCTCCACTGAACTCTTTGTATGTCTATTTGAAAATGAGCAATATCATTAGTAAGAATAACACTGTTTAAGTTAGTGTTACTTCTGTTCAATATAAGTTCATGTTTGCAATTTATCACTATTTTATTGTAATCGTCTGCAAACCCTAAAACCTTATTTAATGGTATCACAGCACTAAAATATCCATCACTTTGAAATCCCTCTACACTCCAACCCCATAGGGCAGCAACTTTATTTTATGCTTCATTTAATGAGATGTATGATTTTATTGTTGACTTTATTCCTGAGTTTTTTATACGGTCTATTTCAATACCATTTATTTCGTACCTGATGTCTTGAAACAATGACATAACAGGGTTATTAGTGAACGTAACAGTTTTCTTGATTGGATTCCCATCTTTTCCGAAGAGTTTTGCGTGACCTTCGATGTAAATTGAACTGGCTGATGGTAGCACGTATATGTCTTGTTGGTGTATGGGAATTCTGATTTCGTCGTTTTCTCTAAAGCTGTTACTGTAGGGATTGTATGAATGAACTTCATAACTTTCAATCGAAGTGTCGAAGTGTGGTGATTCAGTTATCTGTAGTATATTCATACTTTAAATCCTAGGGCTTTAAGAAAATGTTTATTTGTTTCGGTCAATTTCTTAACTTTTTTATTATGTCTCAACACTTCAGCAATCGTAGAAGAACTAAACCGTTTTGTTTTAACGGGGGTGGTTTTATAGTATACTATCATTTTGTTTTTCTTAAATGAAGACGTAGTTGAATGTATTCTTTTCCAAAGTTAATACAGTGACCAAATTGATCAACAATCCGAACAGATATAGATGAAATTATATTTTTGTTTACTGGATAGTAAATAACGTTTTGCGGTATTTCCATGCACTGATGACCTGGAGCAGTATCAGATACAAATTCATGAATGAAATGAGTTTGTAATCCGTTGTAGTACGAACCGTGAACAAGATCACATTCGATTCTGATCACAGACAGACTGCTGTTTTTAATGGGAATATTTGGTCTTGAATTTAATACTGAAAAGTATAGCAAACCGCACTCGTATTGGGCAGATAAATCTAGTGGTGGTTGAAAGTATGTAACCAGTTCCGATTTATTTCCAAAGATGGTAACCGTAGTAGACATGCTTCTATACTGATCTCTTTTACAAGATTCTGTTTATTTTATTATTTCAAGAGACCAAAAATTCTTCAAATACTTTAAACAAAGATGTCCACAATTGAAAGGGTGATCACGTTGAATATTATTATAATTATAGTGAACTTCGGAACCCATATATTTTATAAATTCTTTTGGTGGCTTTAGATTTCCATAACTGTCAAAATACTCAATATAATCATTGTATTTTATATAGGCTACCCAATGAGAACCAGGATTTTTAGAGCTATCTAAATTAATAACTCCACATTCTTTTTAAAAAGGGTATTTAGGGAGCTCATCTCTCATAAAGACACCTCTAAAATAGGGAATATTATTTCCATACTTCGAAATATCTAAATTACTCAAGGCTCGTTTAGGCAGCCGATATATTAGTTTTTTTCTTTTGATACGAAAATTCCGAGCCCATCTTTATGTGGTTTAAGGTGAAGGCTTTTTCCGATGCAGAGAGCCTCCATCTTTTCATTGTGCCTCTTCGATTCAGCATACAACTTTTTTGCCATCTTGAATTCATTTATAGTTTTAGCAATACCAGCTGCACCACCTGCTAGAGCGCCTGCCTCCGATAAACCAGCAAAAACAGGAATCAAAGGTAATACTCTGCCAGATTTTGGTATAGGAATAATACGAGGAAGTTTAATGGATGAATCATTAGCGAATTCTCTGGTAGCAGCTATAGCTAATTCTATTGCCACTTTTTTGCATTTTGGTTTTAATTTTTTTATGTCTTTTCGTTTTGTTAATAATATTTTTAAATTTATTTTTCAACCCTTTTCCAGATGTCATTTTTGGAGAACACATTTAACTACCTGTTTTTAGGCCAGAACCAGTTTTAATTTTTTTCGACATAGCACTGCTTACTATACGTGCTGCCAGTTTTTCCTCTACACTCGCATCTGAGGCAAGTGCTCGCTCTTTAGCCATATTTAACAAAACAAAATCTGCCTCGTGGCGATCCTTTAAGTTTGAAGATTTGTGATAGGCAATGTCGTGTTCTTTGCAATATTCATCTAATTTATTAATGCCTTTACCTCCACGTGTAAGCCTTTTAATTAATTTTGTGCCAGGTCCGCAATAATTGTATCCTGGTAAATGTAATTCAAATGGTAAATTATTTATAAGCCAATTGAGAAGACTGCTCTCTCCAATACCCATCATAAGACTGATGCATCATGGGTTGAACACTTAATAAATATTCGATTTGTCAATCCAACTATTTTCAGAAGAAGACAAACTTAACCATTTGACTAAACCCCTATTTCCTTTACTTCTAAGAACTTTCTCGACTAGATATAAATTAGGATGTTTAGTCTTTTGCAGCTCTTGTACATAAAATGCTCCTAAAATGGGTTGGTTGATCGCATCTTCAATTAAGTAGGTAATAGGAGTTGTATATTGTATTTTTCGAATTTTAAATATTTCTGTCGACCAGTTGGGGGTATATCCTTTTTCAAATGTTCCTTTGTACTTACTGATACGTACATAATCACCCACATTAAATTTTCTTTTTATACTATTGTTTTTCACCAACCTGGTATATCTCCCTAGTATGTGTTCTTTATTAGTTTTATCCACGTTTGCAGGGATTTCATCAATAGTCCGATGATAGGTGTGATTGTATTTGTAAATAACATTATTAAGGGTATTATCTATCCAGTTATAGTCACCTTTTAAACTGAATTCCTTATACAGTTTAGATTTCAATGTTCTGATAAATCGCTCAACTATTGATGCCTTTTTTGTTGAGAAAGTTGAATAATGGTTTATATAATAAGATTTCATAAGTTTTTGAAATGTATTGTTATAAAATTCTGTTCCATTATCCGTTTGCAGATTTTTGGGGACACGCCCTTTATCCAACAAAATTTTGAAAGACTTACATACAACATCTTTGGTTTTATTTTTCAAAGGAAAGGTCCAAGCGTATTTCGAAAATGTATCAATAACCATAAGAATAAATCTGTATTTTTTATTTTCTTTAGAAATTGATTGCATATCAATTAAGTCTGCTTGCCAAAGGTCATCTATATCTTTCATTATAACATGTCTTCGTGGAAAGTTTACCCTTGCATTTTTATGAATTTCATTTACTACATCGGCTTTACTCATGTTCGGAATTCAGTAAATAAACATTAGTCTTGAATTCAGTAATGATACTGAAAGAAAACTATGTTAGTGCTACTATTTATTCTTTAATTATGTCAGCTTCTTTTAATTCTTCTATTATCGATAAAATTTCATTATCATGATTTGTATTGCCAGCATCTCTTGAAGCAACTAATAGTTTCAGTCTCTCAACCAATTCGTTGGGGTCGTCCCAATATACCAGATCAGTATTGTTTTTGTATTTCTTTAACTTTGGCAAGTTTCCTCCAAGTTTAGTGTGATTATCATCATTTGACGTTTCAGAAAACAAAGGTCTGATTATTTCACGATATTTTATTCCTTTATCACCTTTTATTTGTCCTTTAGCATTGAAGTCTCTTTTATGAGCATTTGTATGATGCAATATATCCTTGTAGACAAGTTTATCTTTGCCGGATATTAATTTTAAATCAGGTTTCTTTCGGAATAAAAGTTCTTTCAGGCCGGGAGTTAAATTGTAGGATTTACCATCGATTTAATCAAAATGTCGCTATCGTAATTCAAACTATCAATTTTAGAAAATGATACTTCTGAATTTCCCATTAATAAATTTTTGTTTTCACTTCTTATTCTAAACGGTACATTTATACCATCATAAATATCATAGACATCAGGACCCTCTAATGAAATTTCTAAATCATCGGTCAATTTCATTTTAGGATACTTTTTAACCAATTGTGTAGAATTAAGTTTTGGTTCGTCACAGTCTTCAAACTTTGTAGATGAGCTAGTATTAATGTCATCTATTTCAATATCTCCCGCATTAGAGCGTGTTGCATTTTCTAAATGTTTTATTTTTTCCATATTTATATTCGAATCAACTAGAGTTTTAAGGGGATCTGTGACAGGTTTTAGCATTTTATCGAGTGACAAGTTCATTGAGTGTTCCTCGTCCTTCAATTGTTTTATTTTATTCTTTATGGAGTCTACCGACTTCATTAATTCTCTTTTAATATTTTTCTCCATGTTATATTATAACAACTACGTTCAGCTAAAGAACAAACAATACTGAATTTGTTTTTGCATATTAATTACTTAAGTATATTTAAAACCCTCAGTCAAATTTAAAAAATATATCAAAATTCTGTCGGTACCTTCCATTATTGAATGAAGATTCTTTATTTATAAGTACAAAATTATAAGGTGTACTCCAAACAGTTTGACAAATGTTCTTGAACTCTTTCCAATGTAAATCGGAACTAACATGCTCTTCATAAATATGTTTTAAATTCACATCATCTTACTTGAATATAATAAGAAAATTAACATTATCACGTAACAATTGTTTTGGAATTTTTGAATAGGTTTGAGATAAATAAAAACAATCGATTTGTTTATGCCTACCCATACAAAAATAATTGCGGATATTTACTTGATTTTCACATGCAACATCATCGAAAATAAATACAGGATTCGTTAAAGCTTCACTCGGAGAAATTACATCCTTATCATCACTGAACTCGTAGAAGTTAATCTGCGGTACTCTTTTTAAAACTTCAGTCAAGAAACGGTATTTTGGTTGAATAGTAGTTTTTGAGTAAAGATAAAGATTTCTAAATTTGAGCCCATTTTGATGCATCAGTAAACTAATCATAACATTCGTTTTACCACAGTTTGATGGACCACGTATTATACAGCGAATTGTATTAGGTAATAAAGCGCTATGTCTGATGTGATGTACGGAGTCACTTAATTTTATATTATTAACATTGAGGGATATGGGTTGCTTAATTAACTTCATCTTATGTATTAATTAAAAAACTACATAACATGCATATATATACTTGTTTAACTAACAAGTCGAAACTTGTGTTGAGTACAAGAAAGATGCTATTCTCATCTTTCAAATTTATACATAATATGTAATCTAAGGTAAGGCGTGTACTTATTATAAAATAAACGATCACTTCACTTTGCTGCCCTCTTTTCCATAAGTAAGTCGTTTGGTATCGCTTTCGTTTATTAGGACATTGTCAAGGTAAATATTTTTTAAGTTTATTGTTTAATTATTTTATTATTCGATCTATTATAAAATAAATAATGCAGTACTTTTTTTTACAGCATCATGTGACACTCACCGTCCTAAAGACCTGTTTTAGATAATATTAACCCTCAGTGTAATGTAAGTATTTAAGCGCGTTCTCGTTTTGCTATTACTTAAATAGTTACACCTAAAATAAAACACTTTTTTTTTTTTTTAATTTGATCCCCGATCCAATTATAAATTCTTTCTACTATGCCAAGATAGAGAAAGTTGGTATGCTGAGGTAGCGGCAAGTGTGTGCGAGGAGAGTCAACAGAAAAAAATAGAAGAACAAAAACAAACGAAGAAGAAGATCAAAAATACTAAATCAAAATCTTTTAAAAACACATCGTTTATCATGCGTCAAGAGCCAGGGCGTGTTCGCCAACTAATAAAAATAATTATACATGATTTGGACGGTCACCACATGTATGAAATAGACACTGAACCTGATAGTGCAAGCGTGAATGTACAGTATTTAGTGAGAAGTGAATATGATGATATCATGTGTGATATAGCATTAAGTGAGTAAAATAGTTAAAAAGTTAAGTTCGACTTCATAATACGGATTTAAAATGTTATTTATTAGGTCTGTGTAAGTTTGTGTCTATTTAGAGTTTACCGAATGTGTATTTTTAAGTTCAATATAATTAAAAAAATACTTTACTTATAAAATGTGTTTTATTAATAAAAAATTCTGGTATTAGGTACTTATGGAAACAAATAAAAGAGTCAAGTGTGTTGTGAATAAACTTTTATTTTGTTAGAAATTATTTAAAAAATATACAACGTATACTTAATTAAATTATCGAGGAACATTAAATACATAAAAACCAGTTAACATATGTAGTTACAATGCCCCCAAGGAATAGTCTCAATTTGATTTGATACAATTTGCCTTTTATCATCTATTCTGTTCAAGACTACTTTATTTACTTCTTGCGAGTAAAGCACATGTTTCATTGATTTGATCATATTCATTTTACGCTTAAGTGTTAAGTTTTTAAATAAAACCTCCTTATACATAGTTATGTGACTTTAAACATCTTGTAATAGGTTTAGACACGCCTTTAGTTTTATTAATTTGTGTATTTAATGATTTAATACAGTACAGTTTTGCTCTTAATCCTATAAATTCAGTGATTGTGTCTCCTCCTAATTCATCCTTAAACAAACCAGGAATTCTTTTATTCACCTTAGGAATATTGTAATCATTGTTAGTTTCAAAATTACTTGTGTCAAATTCAGACAAATTATCACACATATCTTTATAAAAGTCTTCAGTATGTATTAAATATAACAAGCTATCTGTATCAGTGTAACACAATTTAGCTTTACCACCATATTTTTTCTTAATGACATTATAGTGAAAGTTATATAAATGTTGCTTAGAGTATATCTAAAACAAACTTTTCAGGACTCAGCTGCATAGCAAAAAAATTTTCATTAAATATAGAAACACTTTTTAAATTCGGTTTTGTGATTAATTTCTCAGCACCAATGAACTTATTCGTTTTATTCGAAGTGTCAGTCCATTTGGTAACTAATTTTACGTCAACATGCTTACGTTTATTTTCTATTGTTTTACCAAATATAGAGTTATTTAAAAGTTTGAAAAAATATCTTTCAAATGATGTTGAAGCTGCTTGACGTAATCTAGTATTCAAGTCTATGTACTTTTTCAAAAAATGTTCTTGTTTAAAACAAAGAATCTTATGAATTTTTTTCAACACAAGACCATTTTTAATACATTCTTTTTAATGAATGAAATGAATGATGTACTTATATTTATCATATAAATTTGCAATTAGTTTTTGAGTTTTCCCTCCAATGGGTATGAATTTCTCAGCAGCGAAAGGTAAATCACTATGTAAATCATGTAAATGATCTGGATACGCTAAATCTACTTCTAAAATGTATCCGTACTCCCCATCATCAGGAACATTAAGTACATTAAACTTTTTCATATCACTATTTGTCATGAATTTAAATCCTGATATTGGTAATTTTTTTGTCATAGCATATCCGTAAAGGTTATTACAATCCAAGTTTATTAAATATGTTGATTGTTTTGAATGATCAAATTGAGGTAAACAAATATTATTAGCTTTAGCGTATCGGTGAGAACATTGAGCTAACCCTCCACGTATTCCTTTCTCCAACATTTCATAAATTTCCAAATCATGAATCAATTCTAACTGCACGCCTGTATAAAGTAGCATAGCATCCCAACTTAATCCAGATGAAGTTACATAATATGCAGGATCGAGTTTATAATGCTGTAGACAAATGTTTCTGAAATTTTCAAATATATCACATAATAATAGTACATCACACTTTAAATACAAGTCTGTATATTCACCGAGAGAACTTATATTAAAATATTTCCACACAGTCTGAGCATGTTCATATTCAGCGTCAGTTATAAATGTTTCATTTGTAAAGTATTATTGATGGTTAAACGAACTTACCTTAAGTGATGTTCGACCATAATTATACGAGACGTCACATCCGAAAGATTTATATGATTCACTTGGTAGTCCACTTTCTAATGTACTGGGCATCGCACAATTTTTAGGAGCTAAGAAAATATTATATATTAAAAGTAATTAAATTTACTATGACGTAGTACCTTCCCCCACTATGTTACCTGCGCCCGCGCCGCCATACTCTTGTCATTGTTTTCAGAGGAGAAGAGCCTATTTCACAACATAATACGGGGAGATTTATGATTGATCTTCGAATCATAGGGTTTGGGTGGGTTATAAATCTTTCGGATGTGACGTCTCGTATAATTATGGTCGAACATCACTTAAGGTAAGTTCGTTTAACCATCAATTATACTACGACGTCACATCCTTCAGATTTATATGATTCACTTGGTAGATGTTTAGAACCTGGAGTGAAATAGGTGAAGAATATAGAAGGAGCGCGAAGGGTTTGAAATAGAAACTCTCAGTTATGTTTTCAAATCAACAATATGAATCATTTCACTGACAATAACAATACAACAATTCAATTTCTATGAAAATAATTATTTCTGTACGGCAGATCAATTAAAAATCACCGTTGCAAAAACCTCATCATCGTTATTTACCAGGGGTCTGTCGTAGAACTTAGCAAACGTTAGTGAGTTCCCAGACCAATCTGCTGACTTCTTAATAAGGTCTACAGATAAGCCTTTTCTTTTAGCCGCTGAGGTAGACGCGTGGCGCATACTATGCGCGGAAAATATGGTCGTATCTACCCCGCTTTCAGTAAGTACTAGTTTAATCCAGCGGCTAATAGAAGAGGCACTTGCGTTGTGTATAGGTTTTTAATAGGAAGTATGAGTTTATCAGTCTGTGAAGAATGTCTAAATTTCTGAGTTGCTTCTAGGTATGAGGACAGAGTCTTGCCAGGACAAATTTCTACTTTATGAGGGAAAAAAGGTATGGTTAAACGTGGCATGTTTCGCCCTGGTGCTGAAGTTTTAGTAACATCACTTATAATTATTTCAAAGTTTGAGCCATTGACTCTCAACATTACACAAACGAATTAATGATAGCGTCTGCACACGTTGTGCGGTCGACAACGCAAGTAGAGCTACCAGCTTTTTAGTAAGTTTCTCTAGTGGAAAATCCTCGTTTGGATACCAGTTTGAGATATAATCAAGGACCAGACTTGGGTTCCAAGTTGTCTGATATTTAGGAAAAATAGGATTCTTTTTAAATACTCCCTTAAAGAACCGGGAAACCCGGTCATCATCACTTAATTGCCTGCCTAATATTAGAGCCAACGCTGAGCGAATGGAATTAAGGGTGGAATAGCTCGCCCCATCTTCGAGTTCCACCGTTAGAAACTTTAGTATTAATGGAATATTTGCACTATAACAGCTTATATTATTATTGGCACAAAAATGCCACAATTTTTTTAATGCGCAGCTATATTGTTTTAAGGAATTTTTTTGCCAAGGACGCAATCATAATTTCGATAGTTTCAGGTGTTAAGTCTTGTTTTGCATATGCTTCCCTGATAATAGGGATGACACCAGGGTAAGTCGTGTCCAGAGTGGGTGTCTGGTTCTGAAAGGAGACAGTAGTAGATTAGGTTCAGGATTGAAGTAAACAAGGTCACTTTGTGACAACTTCAAGAAGAGCGGGTACCAAGGCTGACTATGCCAATGTGGTACTACCATTATTCCCGTGGCTTTATCATTGACTATTTTTCGTAGACATCTTAGAATCAATGAAAACGGGGGGAACGAGTAGAAGAAGAATGAACCCCAATCTATAGTGAACGCGTCAATGTTGAACGCTTCCGGGTCTCGTTTCCATGATATATACTAGTAGCAAATAGGTCAATTTCAGGACAACCAAACTTATGAACGACTTTGTTAAATGCTAATAAGGACAGACTCCATTCGGTATCGATGTTTTCTCGCCTCGATTCTTCGTCTGCCTCAACATTGTCTTTAGACTTTATATATGACGCGAATATATGCAACTGCCTATTTTCGCACCATTGCCAGATTTCGCGAGCTAATTTATTTAGATCCAAATATTGTACTCCACCATATCTATTTATATAAGATATTGCTGTTGTGTTGTCGATGCTCAGCAGTATCTCTTTATTGCGTTGTTGTTTGGCGAAGCACTTAAGTCCGTTAAAGGCGGCTTTCAATTCTAACAAATTTATGTGATAATTGATTTCTGTATTATTCCAGAACCCACTTGTCCTTTCACCATTACAGAATACGCCCCAGCCTGTCAGAGAAGCTTCCGAAAATATTTCTAATCTATAACGTCCATTGCGTATTACATTTTTTGTACGCATTATATTGTCACTCCACCATACCAGGTCTGGTTCTGTACTAATGGGTAACATCATAGTTTTATCATAATCATTGTCGGAGTTTCTCAAAAATAAGAACTTTTCGCGTTCAAAGAGTTTGGTATAGACCCAACCGTAAGAGACGGCCGGACATACAGAACAAACTATACCAAGGAATTTTGCAAAATCTCTAATAGATATTAGTTTTTGTTTAGAAATATTTTCGACACACTTCAGAGGGGCAATTCCCGTAATTTTTAAGAACGTTCACATTCGCATCTCATTTGCAATCTGTCAAAATAACCATCAATTTACCAACATTTTTGACAAGTTTGACAGATTGCGACTTGAATGTGAATGTTTTTTAAGTACGGGAATTGGCCCTCTGAACTTTGACTCGTTTTTCCCTCGGTAATTTTAAACAATAATCCTGCGAATGCAGTTCGAAACCAAGAAAAGTTTGGGATTGTTTGGGTTATAATTTACTTTTGCCAAAATTTATGACAAAACCTAAATATTCCAATAATACCTTTGTGTCGGTAATACATTTAAGGCATTCTTTATAATTATTACCGATACAAATAATATCATCTAAATAAATAGCCAGTATCAAGCCTCTATTTCTTAATGTGGCAACCACCGGTTTCATAAGTTTAGTGAAAATATATGGTGCTAGTGACAAACCGAACGGTAAACATTGAAATTCGAAAATTTCTCCTTCGAACATGAATCGTAAATACTTTTTACTAGTTTTATCTATTTTTATTAAAAAATACGCTTCTTTAAGGTCTATCGGAGCCATATAGCAATTTTTTGTAATTAATTTTGTAACCGTTCTTATGTCCTCCATTTTAAAATGTTCTGTAGCAATAAAATTATTTAATTTTTTTAAATTAAGGGTAAATCGGAATGAGCCATCACTTTTGTTAGCCAGAAATATTTTTGACAAAAACTGGTTATTCACGGCAGCACGCTTAATGACAGCACCGGAAGACTGTAACTTTGATATCTCGGTTATTATATTATTTCTTTCGGAATGACTAAAATTAAGATTTTTGGGTATAACTGTTTGAACGACTGGGTGTGTGAAGGGAATTTTTAAACCCCTTACGTAACTTAAAATGGCAGGATCATCGGTTATACACACATCACGGTCTAGGGATATTTTTAAAAAAGCGAATTACTATCAATGTGTTAATTATTTATATGACATGTATATATTTAAAAGATACGTTATTTAATATTCTACCATTTTTTAATAATGGTTAAGGTACTTCGATTAAAATTTCAGGATTTTATGGAAAAAAAATGAAGCATAGACGGAAACCGTATATGAATTAACTTTTAATTTATGAGTAAAAACTGAAAAAAATAGAAAAATCATTTCATTTGTGTCAAAGTCAAAGTCAAAGTCAAATAATTTATTTCAAATAGGCACATAAAAGGCACTTTTGAACGTCAATGAAAAACAAACAAAGAAATAGAATTGATTCTAGTTGCCCATTCCAAAAGGTAGATTTCGTATGGAGAAGAATGGGCAAGAAACTCCACCGTTACTCTTTTCAAAAATGTTTACAATATTTTGTATACATGAATTATATAATTATATGTGAAAACCATGCACCCACAATAAGATTACTGTCCCACAAAAGGCAAAAACAAAATTATAAATGGAGCAATGACAAATAAATCAGTTATGTGATAGGTACATGGTGCTCACATATTTACAAACATTGTAAAAGTATACGATATTACAATATTCCTAACATCTTTACAAGTAATACTAATAAGTCAGTGCGTGATTCCAAGCAATCACAGAGTGTAAAAATCTATGACATACAAATAATAAAATATACAACTAAATTAGCAACCAGTTTGATTTTGTCCAAACTCTAAATTGTCCTATGGAGCAAGACCAGCATGTTTCCAAGCATTCTTATCCTGGATATAATCCTCTAATTTGTAATAAGCTTGTTTACAAAGTGTACTTTTTATATGAGTTTTAAATTTTCTTAGTATTAAAATTATGTCTGTCACTTATTTTCTTAAATAGATTTAAATTTTTTCTTACATACATAATATTCTCATAAATAAATTGGCAAGGTACCGTCATAATATTAATCCTTTTAAATAGTTCCCTGAGAGATTCGCGGCGACATAGATTATAAATGGCTCTGACAGCTCTCTTTTGCAAAATAAAGATGGATTCAATGTCAGCAGCCCGACCCCACAGTAAAATGCCATACGACATAATGCTGTGGAAGTAACTGAAATAGACCAAACGCGCGGTTTCTACATCTATTAACTGTCTTATCTTTCTGACAGCATAAGCGGCCGAGCTTAACCGCCCCGCAAGAGATTTTATATGAGGTCCCCACTGTAATTTCTCGTCTAGCGTGATACCCAGGAAAACTGTTTCATTAATAAACTCTAGTTTTTCTCCATTCAATAGGTTTAAAGACATTTATTTCTCATAAGAACATATGAATAATAGTTCGCTTATAATGAGATACAACGTTGCTTCTTGATAATATAATTACAATATTTGCCTCTGATGCAATGTTGACGTTATAGGGTACATTGTACGTGCTTTTTGAGTTTACTCTTAAATATGTTGAGATTATTACACTTCTTTATGTCTTCCGGTAAATCATTGAACAGTAGTACTCCCTCCACTAATACTGTTTTTTTGCCGTAATTAGTCCGTGCACGTGCGGTCATTAGTAGGAATTTGTGTTTACTTCTTGTGTTGTATGTTATTGTTTTTAAATATACAGGAAAAGTTTTTATCCACTGCGCAAATTTTGACAAATTAACCTTAAACCAGTTTTATTAAACATAATTTTTTTATTTTGATGCGTCTTTATACCAAAAAATAAAAAAATCATTAACAAAAGATGTTTATTTTAAAAGTGGTTGTATGGCTAACCGGCGCCGGCATCGCGCGGCGAAGCGGAACGCGCGAAAGTACCTACCTATCAGCTGTGCGCTCGCTCGATTCTCCGGCGTAGGTATTTACGTGGGTTACTGGCCCTTGGATCTCGCTCAAAGAAATCAAAAATGCTTTCTTCGATTTCGATCGCCAGTCGGGGTCTGCCAGACCCTCGTGCATGATTC
The DNA here is from genome assembly GCA_949152455.1 of Lithophane leautieri. Classification (NCBI taxonomy): domain Eukaryota; kingdom Metazoa; phylum Arthropoda; class Insecta; order Lepidoptera; family Noctuidae; genus Lithophane; species Lithophane leautieri. The sequence continues at coordinate 22,273,902 of OX424458.1, read as the reverse complement.
GGGGTTCTGAACTGTCCGTGATCAAGCAGCCTTTGAGTGGCCGCTAAAATGGTCCTTTCATTAGGGACCGCGGGGTTAAGGATTCCATGAACTCGCATTCGAGGTATGCTCTCCGTCGCATACATTCTGCGAGCTGCTCGCAAACTTTCACCACTCAGTACATACACTCGCACCATCTCGTAAAACTCGCGGTTACTGAAGTCCGACATCGTGACCGGTAGGTACAAGCACGACACACGTGCGGCGCGGCGCTTGCGCGGGAAAGCGATTAGATGCGACGTCACACGACAGCGCGTGCGATGAGCGAACTGTCGGCCACAGCGCCCGGCGCCGCCCGGGAGGGGGTTGCACCCCCGTGCAACACCGCCGCCTGTGCGCCGGCCGCCGCACGCGCCCATTGATATTATTACGAATAGTTTGTGTCCATATTTTGCTGATTTAAAGTAGGATAAAAAAACAAAAAAAAGTATTGAATAAATAATGGAAATGTGTTCTATTACTGATATTGAACCACCAAAAAAAATTTGCGCACTGGTCTAAAACTTTTCCTGTATATGATGTCACATTCGCTACTTCTAACATTAGGTAATTTAAATCGAATACATTTGGTTTTTTTTTCATTGAGTACCAAATTATTTACCGTAAACCAATTTTGGACCTGAAGAATAGAGCTATTCACGTCGTCAAGATTTTGTGATCGTCGATTTATTTTAAAAATCAATGATGTGTCATCTGCAAATAACACCATCTTCGGTTGATTTAGAAGTAATTGGGGTAAATCATTAATATAAACTAAGAAGAGGAATGGACCTAATATCGAGCCTTGAGGAACGCCCATTGCCATTTCAGACCCCAATGAGTTTATGCCGTTTACTTGAACTTTAACTTTCCTATCTTTCAGATATGATCTCAGTAAATCAAGAGCTGTATTTCTAACCCCATAGTGCTCTAGTTTCAGCAGAAGTGTCTCATGGTCGACGCAATCGAACGCCTTCGAGAGGTCGCAAAAGATTCCAATGGCATCCTGTGCTTCTTCCCAGGCGTTAAAAATGTTCTTTATTAGGGTAACCCCGGCGTCAGTGGTACAACGCCCTTTGGTGAAACCGTACTGTTGTTCATGAAAGATGGAATTTTTATTGAAGTGACGTAACATTTGATTGAGCATCAACTTTTCAAACACCTTACTGAGAACTGGCAGAATTGACACAGGCCTATAATTGTTAGGTTCCTTACTATCACCGGATTTGAACAAAGGAACTACTTTGCTGTGTTTCATGAGATCCGGAAAGACTCCTTGGTCTACACTGGTGTTAAATATGAAAGCTAGATAGGGCGCAATGGTTTCGATGATAGATCTACAGACTTTTACAGACATTCCCCATAGATCTTCTGTTGATTTAATTTTAAGATCTTTAAAAGCTTTTATAACTGCCTGGGGGTTTGTATGCTGAAACCTTAACTCCAAAGGGCATGCCTTTACATTATTTCTGAGTAAGGCAGCAGAAAGCACGGGTGAGGAATTTAAAGCTTCAGTAGTTTTAACTGGAATATTACCAAAAAAGTTTTCAAATTCCTGAGCTACTTCTACATCCGAGTTGATAGGGCCATGTGCAGTCTCTAAATTAAATTCAGTACTACGCTGTTTTTTCCTACCTGTTTCATTATTTATTATTTGCCAGGTAGTTTTTATTTTATCATCAGCTGATTTTATTTTATTGCTAATGTAAAGAGCTTTAGCAATTTTGCACACATTTTTAAAAGTTTTAGAATATTTTGCAACATACTGATGAAAGGTTGTATTATTATTCATATGTTGCTTTAGGCCATAAAGTTCAAAAAGATTTTCCCTGCTTTTACGAATACCTGGAGTCGCCCAATCACTAAATAAGAACTTTGTGTAAATAGTTTTAGTCTTTAGTGGATAAGTGTCATTAAATTGCTTGTTTATTAGTGAAAAGAAATCGGCGTAAAACTCATTTGGGTCACATATATTATTAAAACTCTGAACACATAATTTACTGGCCAAAGAATTATTTAATTTCTCTAAGTTTCTACATGTGATTGGCCTAAACCTTATTTGAATTTTTTGTAAAGGCGTGTAGGCGCAAAAAGTTATTGATTGTCCACTGTGATCAGAGGGCCAATTCTCGTACTTAAAAAACATTCACATTCAAGTCGCAATCTGTCAAACTTGTCAAAAATGTTGGTAAATTAATGGTTATTTTGACAGATTGCGAATGAGATGCGAATGTGAACGTTCTTAAAAATTACGGGAATTGCCCCTCAGATGGCAACTTATTTACAATTTGTTTCTGTAAGAAATCACAATTACAAAAAATATTATCTATACAAGTGACAGAAGAAGCTGTCACTCGGGTTGGTTCAATAAAAACATTTGACAAATCAAATGACCTAAAAAGGCTTAATAATCGGACAGTATTCGAGTTATTTTCTAATAAATGAATGTTAAAATCACCACATATGATTATTGACTTACTATTAACAATAAGTTTCTTTAGGACCTCTTCCATTACAGAATCAAACATAGATAGATTCTGGTAGCTTGGAGGTCTGTATACGCAACTATAACATGCTTATCAAGCTCAACACAGGACAATTCAATGGTGTGTTCAACAGACAGTCCAATGATGTCTTTCCGTTCTTTTGATTTAATTGAATTTTTTACTAATATTAATGAACCGCCATGTAACATACGTTTCCGACTGAAATGTCTAACTACACAATGTGTTTATAAACTTGAAGTTAGTAGTCTGAGAAAGCGCCCATGATGTTCATAACACATCGGCAACGATTCGGCATGCTCAGAACAAGGTTGTCAATGTCTTGCTGCGGAATATTGTCCCATGTCCTTCTGAGGTGCGCAAAAAGTTGATCTTCTGTAGCCAGATTTTCAGGAACTTCCTTCAGAGCTCTTCTTTGCAGCATATCCCACGCATGCTCAATGGGATTTAGATCTGGCGATTGAGCAGGCCAGTCTAAGGCCCTAACATTGTGTGTATGTAACCAAGCTCCTACCGTTCTCGCCGTGTGTGCCCGGGCATTGTCGTGCATGAGCAGGAAATCTTGCCCCATTTGTGTTCTGTGGGGCAAGATTACGGGCCCCAGCACCTGTTGGACGTATCGTTCTGCCGTCATATTGCCCCGCACCCAAACGAGATCCGTCCGTCCTCCAAGACGAATTCCTGCCCAAACCATAATTGTTCCTCCTTGGTATGGGTGAACTTCCTGAGGGTTCTGAAGACGGCTCCATCGTCCAGGAACACGCCAAACACGCGTCTTTCGTGAATCTGGATGGAAGCTGAACCTGGATTCATCCGTGAACAGCACATTGGACCATTGCTCACGGCCCCAGTCCACGTGGTTCCGAACCCATTCTAATCGTCGTCCACGATTGCCTCTCCGTAAAGGTGGGACCCGGAGTGGTCTACGAGAGCGTAGATTGCTTTCATGCAGTCGCCTTCTTACAGTTTGGTCACTCACAAGCACTTGGTGTTCCACTCGCAGCCTTTGGACGAATTGAGTCGCCGTTGCATTTGGTTGAGCTCGCGCAGTAATTTGCAAAAATCGGTCTTGTCTGGGGGTAGTGATGCGACTTGGCCCCCGGTGCCTCTCCGCTACTTCACCTGTGGCACGATAGCGTGTCCACAATCTTGAAATTACATTTTGGTGGGTCCCTACGGCCTCAGCAACATTACGCTGAACAGACCCAGCTTCCAGCATTCCCACAGCTCGTAACATCTCCGCCCTCGTCAAATGTTGGCATTGCATGGCTACAATACCTCAATTTTAACTTTATCTTTCGTTTAAAAATGAAAAAAAACTGTAACTAAACGTAATTCGTATTGTTTTCTAAATTTCACACAAATGAAAATTCCCTCTCCTACACATCAAGACATTTTTATGCCACCGAAACAAAAGAATTTTCAAAAATTTGAATTTGGAATTAGTCTGAGATAAATTACAAACAAATCGGTGTATAAAAGATTCCAATGCGGCCAGTACTTTTCGAGTTATTTAATTGAGTATGAAATATCCCTAGACCGTGTTGATGTGTGTATTACACCAATTATCAAAAAAATAACTTAGTCTACCCGCATGGGGTATAGTTACCTCGTTTAAGGTTTGTGTGTCCTGAAGTTGGACTTCGATGGCTGTGTCTGGCGATGTGCAGCTGACGTTGGCCGTTTGTTCGTTTGAACATGGAAGCGAGGTCTCTGCCCACCCTGTCTGCGTGCCTGTTGACCTTGAGACCTGGGTGGGCCCCGCAAGTTTCCCTGCTGTGTGTATCTCCGGGATATTGGTGCAGGGTCACTACGTTTTATCTGCAGTCCAGATCTTTCGGCAGTTTTTGATGCCTTTATTTTCTCGCCTAGATTGGCTCCGAAAAGGTAAGTCTCCCTTTTTACGTCGGTTATCAGCTGTGTGATTTTTTTATCTAGGGATGTAATCACCAGTTTTCTTCTAGTTTTTGTATTTTCATAATGCAGATCTAACAATATTTTGTCGATATCTGATATTTTCTTCAAAGTTCAATTTTGTCTGTATCCACATCAATAATGGCGCATGTCAGATTAGTTAACCCTGCAATTCCATAACCAAGATGGTTTTGGGCCTTTTCCAATAACTTGTCTCTGTTTTTTACAGGGTCACTTAGAACCGGGATGATTTCCGGATTTACTAGAGGTGCTTTGGCAAGCTTGAAGTTTTCTGGTACTAGTGACTTTTACAAACCTTCCTGCTTCTGTTCTCTCGTCAGGCCCTCGACCAGGATACACCCCCAACGTTTAGCAATCTCGTCGGGAATCGGTGGTCCAAAGATTTCGTCCTTTCCCTTCAATTCGCCGAGCGCTTCTAAAATCTTCTGGGGTAGGGATTCCGGGGTAAAGGTAGCAATAACAGTATCTTTACTAGTGCTGGGACCTGGTTCTGAGAACGGCGTTGGGACACCGATTCGTGTTTCATGCTCAATATCCCCATTTACGGGGGAGTTCCTGTTCGCATTTTCTAACGAAAAACCAGGAGCTACCGCAGACCTGATAAGTTGTGTTGGCACATCCGGATCGTCCGATTCCGAAAGATCCACCTTAGCATGTTCATACGACGGTGAGGCACCTGTTGATAATGGCCGTGAATTTTCTGGTGATAGTGGCCACGGGTCGGAGTCTGCAAAGAACAACGCGGCAGTTGTTTTTAAATCGCACGAAACAATCATACACTGCATTTGCAGTTGTGTATTTTAGAGTCGTTGGTTATAATCACGTTACAACACGAGACTGTATGGTTATCAGCCATGATCACGTCATGGAGAATAACAGTTTCACCTCATATAGGTATTATTATGCCACCATAGTTATCTGTTGCGATCGCATCGCAAAGAATAACCGGCAGGTAGGTAGAAATCTATCAACCGCGATCTCGTCGCGGAGAATAGGATGAGAGAATAAATAGTAATACAGCTTTAACTATATTAAAATCGTTAACGTATGTCATAACGTTAACTAGGTACCTTAGGATAGAATAACACACACGAAAAGAGAAAAATAATTACATTAAGTAAATATTGACGGTAGATTGGTACTTAAATTGTGATGGAATGTTGTTTTAAAACATCTGGTAACAAACGTGATTATCGGTAGATGCATGAATCATGCGTAAAAGTAATTCCAATTAAGGATAGTTCTTAATGTAAATAAGTATGACTCACCTTCGCTCGTCTCCGAGGCGTGGTTAAGTTGCTTTTGTAACCGTCTTATTTTCTTCCGAATGTGCGATTCCTTATCTCCGTATTTTCGTTTACCCATTATAGTAAACCAAGAATCACAGATTTCACTAAATCACGCGCGAGTTTTAACACGAAATAATAATTACAGATGTTGCGATGCCCGCACAAAAAAAGCGAATGACAAGACAATGGCGGCGCGGGCGCAGGTAACATAGTGGGGGAAGGTACTACGTCATAGTAAATTTACTTACTTTTAGTATATTTTATTTTTTTAGCTCCTAAAAATTGTGCGATGCCTAGTACATTAGAAAGTGGACTACCAAGTGAATCATATAAATGTGAAGGATGTGACGTCGTAGTATAATAAAAATTATCCTTAGCAGGCAGTTGTGTTTCATTGTATTTTTGCCATGAGCAGATGTATTCATACGGAAATATGCCTTTCCTTTGCAGTAAATTTAATTGATTTTTGTCTGGGAAATGTTAGAATAAATGAATAAAATCATTCTCAGTTAAACTTTTACATAGATTCTCAAGACTTGAACTTAGAAATTAAAACGAGTCTATGAATTTTATCTGTATTGGTTTACATCCTTTACCCGTATTTATTATTTTTGTTATAGTTAAATATTTTTCTTTAGTTTCTGCTATAACTTTTATCTGACCATCATATTTTGATAATTCTGTTATAAATATATGAGAAACATAGCCAGCTAAGTTGTGAAATATAATAGGTATAAAGGGACACACTCTATAAATTAAATTACAATGCGAGTGTGCTGCGACTCTATACTCAGATGTAATGTCATCATGATCACAAACGTTATCATCAAATAACAATTGATTACAGATATGGCATGTAGTTGCTTTACGATAATTATTAATTTGCTCTCTTGTCATAGAGCACATTGGTTTCTTTGTCATCAAAATTTTATGAATAAATTTCACTTCTCCTATCAATTTTTTAATAGAAATAGAAATAGAAATATCATTTATTTGCTAAAAACATGGTATAAAAGATGGTAATGTTAATAATGTGGACAAACATGTTTTGCTTAATAGATATAAGCGTGCAAATTTTACATGCATAACAAAACAATCAGTCTTCATGCTATTTTATGTTCCAGGAACTCCCTAACACTGTAAAAACTATTGGCAGATAGCCATTTGTATAATTTAATTTTGAAAAGTCTTGTGCTTAATGATTTTAATTCATTTGGTATTTTATTGTATACCTGGACACACATAAACATGCAGTTTTTATTATATTTCGCAAGCCTTGGGAGGACATCTAACACGAGCCTGTAGGGGTCGCGCCTGCTGCGAGGATTTATATCGCTTGCTTTCGCAAACAATTCTCTATGCTTCCACACAAACACACAAATTTCAAAAATATAAAGGGACGGCAGCGGTAACAAATCAAGTTTCTTAAACACTGGCCTGCAAGATTCGTCGGGTTTAAGGCCACACAATGCTCTAATGCATCTCTTTTGTGCAACAAATGCTCTAATAAATACTTCCACACAGTTAGGCCCTCTATATGTAACATATTTATTTAAACTATTGTCATGCGCGCAACATACATAAAATGCAAAACAAGACGGTTGATGTAGTTTTTTCTTTATTGTATTTTTATCATTCTGCTCTATTTCATAATCCATTAGTATACTTTCAAAATCAGCGTATATGACAAAATTATTTTTTTGCTTTCGTTCATAATTTTTGAACTGTATTGCGCTGTTTTTGTTAGGAAGTATGGTTAAAATTTTGGAGCAACTATGAAAATTATACTTTGTTTCGGAGGTAAAAAACTGCAAGCAAGTCTCACATAAATACATTCGACCTCTATGGTATGAAACTTGTCGTCGCACTAAACGTAAAAGGTTTTTAACTAAACAGTTAACATTTGTTGTTTTTTTCAAAATACAGTAAGTTGATATATTTTTAATACTTAACTCACAGTTATTCTTTTCAAATATCTTGATATCGCGAAATGAAGGTGGAAAGGAAACCCCTTCTAGATTAAATATTGTACTAAAATGTGGAGAGGAGTTCGTCCTGCAGACATTAGATATAACGCTGCGACTATACTCCACAAAAAACAATACTCATCATTATTCTGCATATTCAAACAACTTTTTGTATTTTTAATAACATCAGGTAGGTTTAAATATGTACCACCCCGCAAAGGGCAATATTTATTTTTATTTATTTCCAAGTGACTTATAGAAACAAATGACCATCCAGATTCACAATGCTCGAATTCGGTAAGTCTACTTTTAAATACTTCTATTAAATTTGAGTATATCTTATTAAAATCAGTACTACTGTATATAATTTCATATTTTGTATTAAATGACTTTAACTGCTGCTCATTTGATTTTGATAATATAAAATAAGCAAACAGTTCAAAGTTAACTTTGATACAGGTATTTTCCAACACTAAAACCTTTACGATTTCTAAGATATATTGTCGCTTATCATCTAAGAACGCCTCTGGTATGAGGTTCTCGTCTTCTATGGATGGGTTTAAGCGATAAGTCATAATTCTATTTTTAAAAGCTGTTGCTATAATTTCAACATTATCAAACCTTGATTTCATTAAACCATTCGATTTAGGGATATTCGTTCTCTTATGGTATCTGTATTTATGTTCTGGAATCCCAAGTTTACATTCGTCACAGTGAATAGTCTTTGATAAACAATTAGGTTCATACACATTTGTATCATGTTCTTGTTCTGAGATATCAATTTGGCTTGTATCATCATTAATAATAACATTAGAACTTTGCGAGATATGATGGACGGGATGAACTGGAAAGAAACAACGAATGTTATACACATTACATAGTTTAATTAATAGAATTAATCGATTACACAAAGTTATAAAATGAATATGGATAGGTAGTTTAACATGATAAATGTTACAATAAAATATTTGTATGGATTACATTATTTAGCCGTGAATATGTACTTATATGATAATACAATTTGATTATTACACGACTGTCCAAAAAGGAGTGTAATTTTATTGATAGGAGCTTATAAATGTTGGAGGACACTTGTTAAACTCTTTTCTAGTGCTTTAAATAAACTCATTCATTATGATTCCAGGCCTCTGAATCTTCATTGGCTTTATTTTTAACGGTGATGATGGAATGACGCCATCTATTTACAGGGTGTACACGCTCTATCTCATCGGACCTATAAATTTTAACTTCAATGTAGAACGCACTTTTCTTCTGTTCATCCATTTGACGGGAGAAGCCGTTTGCCAATCTCCTCGTAATGTAGGAATAAATAGGAGGAGGCGTCTTCCCCCCACTAACTTCAAGCACGTCGTCATCGCTGTCACTCCCAAACAGCTCACGAGCAGTAGCCTTGGTCGCAGGAGCGATGGGGTTAATCCTGTGTTTCTTACTGGTGGATGGCTGCGAGCTGCTCGTTGACGCTGGCTTACGCTTCTTATCCACCTTCAGTTTGGCTTTCACAGGTGTGTCACTCAGCGATTCATCTTCCCATGGGAATAGATGGTCGGCTGTGTGTTAGACCTGCAAAAATACGAAATCAATGAATAAGTCCACAATTGTGAATTATCTAATCAAACAATTTGATGCGTATAATAATTGAATGATTGAATGCTAAGAAAGAAAATAAAGAAAATATGAATTTATTAATTTATTAATTGAAAGAATACTAAAACAATTGAAAAAATTAATATGAACTTAATAAGAAATGCATCAATTAGAAATTCTATCAGAAAAAGCTAGTCATTTTTGTTGCTAAAAACTTTTAACTTTAAAAAATAACGGGTGAGTACTTACATTTTAGCAGATTGATTTTTCTTAGGTAGGTTGAAGTTAAGATGTGACTGCCCTAAGCAGAAGAATTCTTATGATCCAGCTTCTTCAGGTTAGCTCTTAAATAGTAGTAAATCCGCGTGATGGTATTCCATTTAAGGATTAGGGCACGTGTAACTAAAATGCTTTGTCAGATGTACCACCCAAATATGATAAGTGATTTAAGTTGCAGAAAAATTACTTGGCAACTTATTGAGAACACGTAATTTCAACTTTATGTACATCATATAGGATATAAAATATAAATCGATGATAGTGAATTGTGGATCTAAATAGAATTATACTTACTCCTGGATTTGTCTCCTCCTTTTAAATGGCTATTGGAAAGATAGGCACATATCCAGATTATAAACTATCTGTGTGCTTTAGTAACATAAATGCAGACGGGATACTTAGGTACCCACATAATTAATTTTAATACCTACTTCTTGAGGGTGTAAACTACATCACCTCGATGATTCAGTAAATCTTGCATTCAATTTCATCATACAGATATACCTTCTTACGTTACTTTATAAATAAACTAACATAATAGCGGGCAAAACCAGGCGTAACAATAGTGTGTGGATTTGCTATTTTGTTTTGATCCATCTCCATATAAAGAATTACAACTTTGCAAAGTCACTAGCAATGATATACTACTTACATACGAGGATTTCGCCTGTCGTAACTTCTCAAGAAAATGTATGAAAAAAATTACAGCGAACAAACGTACAGGTAGTACTTATTTTATCTAAAAACAATAACATGTTTGGCGCCGTGATATCTTGAGGATTCAATTTCACTTACCATTTTTGTCTAGGATATCAACGTCTAACAAAAACGTACGACTTTGAACTCTATTGATTAAAATTAAATTATAATATAAATGGAAAAAAATCCTTAAATTCGAGCATTCAGTTTCTGCATGTGAGTCTCCCAACCGGATAAAACGTTATTATAGTGTATTAAATAAATAAAATAAAATAAATATATTATAATATTTTTACTGTACACGGAGAAACATATAAATTATAATATAGTAAAGAAAATTGTACAATTAGTGGTAATGTCGGTAAGTGTTAATACTCGTAGTATTTTTAGTTAATAGTGTATTATAACTAACAATAAAAACAAAAGTAAATGCTTTTGTTTTACGTAGGTAATCATTATTTAGTATAGGAGTCTGGTACACCACTACAGTATACGTATATATTTCAACATAAAGAAAGGTTTAAAAAAAAATGTTTTTATTAAGATTTGAGACTTATTTTAAGCAGTTAATCATTATTATTATTATTTTTCAGGACACGGAAGATCTTTTCAATTTTGTACCTATGAATCAACCAGCAGTTCAGCAAACATCTGGACAGAAAACGTTAGGTCTTGCTCGTAAGAGACCAAAAATAGATCAAACGTTTTTTCAATATGTCGTTAAAATTCAGATATAAATCAAAATGTTGCCATTTTATTGAAGTCATCCACCACACCACGCCATCATCGACCAACTCATCGAAAAGTCAAACGAGAATGTCTGTATACGCGCCGAATAATTGTGACCATAGACATTATTACGTACTCTAAACTATTTTACTGTCTACTGTTTCGGCACTTTTGACGCGGCGCGTCTTTCAAATTTGTCAATGAATTTGTTATTATGATTCAAGGAATATAATATCTACTCTCTGAAAATATTGAAGCGATGAAAACTTTTGAATAGTTACTTATAATTTAAATAAAAAATGGAATTAAGACAGGAGACCAGTGTTCTAATAAAAGGCAATGTGACAATTGGTTGGAGGAGGATAGGCTGCGGCCTACAGCCAAAATGTGTTCAAAGTAAGTTTTGTTTTGTAAACATTCTCAATTTCTCATATGCTTGCTTGCTTTTGCTTCTATTCCTTAGATTGTTTTGAACGAATTGGTAAGTGAGAGGGTCTCCTTAATAGAAACCGCCAGACGTTTCCATGTCCAAATTTTAAAAAATCCCAAAAAAAGATTCACTACGCGCAACTCGCAATTACAATACACAAAATATATCAGATAAATTAAAATGCCAGTCAGTTATAAATTAAAACCTGAATATAATGAAGAGAAATAATTTATTTATTACATTAATTGTATTTCAGGTTAGAAGTAAGGATGGCGCTGTTCTACAAATAGGTAGCAGAAACTGAAAAGTCCTGCAGGAAAAAATTATACGAGGATGAGGCACAGATGACAAACGCAAAACAAAAAGAGAAAATTTTGTTCTAGAGTATTATAAAAATAAATTTAACTGATACTTTTTATACAACCTTTTTATTAATTAACTACTACCCAAAATATCTCCTTTCTTGGGTTGGGCACTTGTATGAGTTTCATTGATATTGCTACCCTCTAACTGCATGTCTCCATGGTCAACTGCAATGTTGTGCAGTTCTGCTAGTACCTTAATGGTTGTTTTCACAATATCTAGTTTGCAGGTAATGCCATTCAAAATAAATTGAAGCGGGCGGTTTTCAAGACGTACAATTCTTTAATATAATCCAATCCAAGCTTTGTATATCTTGCATTACATAATAATTAACTAAATTGGTTAAACAGAAGTGCAAAATAAATTAAATACAACTGCTGCTTCTTGAAGTGCGATTGTTTACGAAACTGACATTTGTAGGCTGACACAAGACATCTTATATTTGTATGTCAAATGTCAATTTCTTATTAATCAGCTAATATAGAGTTGGCCATTTTTTCCTTATAGTACTGTTAAAGTAGGGTTCTGGCTTTGATAACTTTATAGTAGGTTTATAGAACGTTTTTCTGCTAAAATGCGTTTATGAATAACAATATTTGACAACCAGACATTAGCAAGGTTTTAGATGTTCTATATCTTTTTATGAATAAGACCGTAAATATACACACTTGCATAGTGGAATGATGACTGCTGAGCATGAGGTCATAAATTCGATCCCATTTTTCTGATTCTTATCGGATTTGTGTCCCGTAGTTAGGCCCCCTATTACAGGAACATAACTGAGACGAAATGTAGACCACACTATTATTTCATTTCTTCGACAATAATGTTTGATGGTTGAAATTGAGTGTTTCAGGATCTCATCTGATCCAGAAAACCCCAAATATGAATTGATTGATTGATAAATAGCCCATTTTCAAGTGTAGAATTGCGGGTTCCTGGATCTTGTATGATCCAGGAACCCCAATTCTACACTACTATTATTATTATAGATTAAGACAATATTTTATGTCAACGACTGGCCCGTTAGTCTAGCGGTGGCAAGCTCTACTGCTGAGCATGAGGTCCCGGGTTCGATTCATGGGTCGGGCAAAGTGTTATTGCCTTTTTAGGGTTCCGTAGTCAACAAGGAACCCTTACCTATAATTTCACACTGTCCGTCTGTCTGTCCGCGGCTTAGATCATAGACTATTAGTACTAGAAAGCTGTAATTGGCACGGGTGTACATATTAATCACGCCGAGTGGTACAATAAAATCATGAAAAATATTTTTTCTAGGGTATCTCCCCTACACCTACACGTAAAGTTTGTGTTTTTTTTTTCTTGTCTTTCCCATGGTGTGCGGTGTCGTTGGAAAGATCGTTCAAAAATATTGTGAGTGTGTAAAAACCATTTTTGGATTCATGGATCTGGATCTGTTTGCGAAATAATAAACTTCGAAGTGTTGATTTTTGAGTCAAGTGTCTCGCCCCCTGCCAGCTAAATAGTTGGTTTTGGATATGTGAAAACAATCACGGCAGTAGTAGTTATAGGTATATAAAGAAATTAAAAGGAGAACTATCACAGCTAAGTAGGCTCTACAAGTTAACAAGTAATAATCGACCAACTTAAATTTGCAGTTGCAAAAAATGTTTTTCAACTACAATGTTGGGTTTGTTCTTGGCATAAATTCATCCCAACTACGGAACCCTTCAATTTGTGTGGTCCGACACGCATTTGGCCGGTCTTTACATCTGAAATTGCTCAGTAGCAGCCCGGAGTCCGGATTTGTGCCTGGTTGATGGCAATAGGCTCGCCCCTATTACATGGGACATAACTGGCAAAATGTGAGTGTACTAACTAAAAGTACACCTCTACCTAACCCTTCGGGGAACACAGGCGTGATGTTATGTTATATTTAATTTTTTTTTTTTTTTTTTGGTTTACTTATATTTTAAATTGTTAATTTGTATGAAAATTTTGTCAATGTAAATAAAAAAGTATTATACGTAATTGCACATAAAAAAAAAACAACAATAAAGCGCCTACGCGCGCAATTGAATTGGGCTCTCTGCAGCGAGCTAGTCTATAAACGCACACTGATACAATTCGAACGTAAATATTTGCACTAATACACGCAAACGCGCGTATCGGTCCATAGCCGGGGCGGAGCAGCGAGCGACACAGCCATCCCGTCTCAATGCTAACGCGCGATTGCCGTCCGCTCCCCGCGCAGAGCACCTCTGAACCTCTATCTCTAAATGGGGTCATTATTTTTGCAAATATTGATTGATTTAAAAATGCTCTTTCAATTTTGTAGTCCTTTTAACCATAAATTTTTCAGTATAATATATTTCCAAAAATCAAAGCCGTTTAGAAGTAGTAGCGAATATTAGCCAAAAATAGTGTTTTGGTAAATATTTTATAAGGCAAAACTATTGGCCATACGCAAAAACCCTTTTTCAGAAATGTTGTACATGAATCTATGGCAAACATAATATATTGTTTTCAAATCTTTTAACCAAGCCGTTAATGAGAAGTAGGCTTTTTAAAGTGACCGTTTTACGGTACTAAACGGGACTTAGCGCCTTAATGTGAATGCTTTAGTTATTATTTAGTTCGTTTTGTAGCGTTCAGTTCCCAGCAAGTTCAATATTATTGCATAAGGATCGATGTCAAAACTTCATGATTGTATGTAATGTAACCCTTGCGGTCCGACTGAACACAATGCAAAATGGAGCTGTTACTTACTTGTTTTATATTTTCGCCGGCAAAAACCAAAAAGACTGCGCAGACACCAATCTGCCAAACCATGAGAAACGCGTCCACAGCAAAGGCAAAGATATTGGCGGACCATCGCATGAACGCCGGGCCCTCCCGCACCGCTATCCTGATAGCTTTCGGGTAGGTCAAGGAAGCCACCTTCTTCTTCTTGCACAGTTTATACTGCCCGACGATCTGAATGACAAATCATAAGCATTGTTAAACCCTTTCAAAGTGCATGTCAAAACACAAGCATTATAAAACCCCTTCGACCTGCATGTCAACACACAAGCATTGTTAAACCCTTCGAGCATTTTCAAAGAAAACTTTTTTACAAAAAATTAAACCGACGAAAAAAGAACTGAAAAGCGAAAAATAAATAACTTTAATTTTGGAAGTCGGTGTCTTCGCTTTTCAATTTTCGTTTTATGCCACCGACTTCCGAAATTAAAGTTATTTATTTTTCGCTTTTCAGTTCTTTTTTCGTCAGTTTAAATTTTTTGTAAAAAAGTTTTTTCTTTTTCGTTTTTGATTTACCATCCACTCCAGGGTACTCCAGGGGGTTACTCCAGGTTAAAGACCTGGAGTTGATGATGAGCGGTTGTGTCATCAGAACTATGTATGTGTGCGAAATTTCAACAGAATCGGTTCACAGTTGAAAATTCAGTTGGTGAAAAATCAATCAACCCCATTCTTTGTACCTTTAGGGGTGGATTATAGTTTCCAATTTTAAATGGGACCAACTTCGAGGTATACCCTTCCCAATAAAAAAAGAATTTTTCATATCGGACGACTCACTAATAAGTTATGCGTGGTAATACATTTAAAAAAAAAAATACGGGTCTGCTTGAGAACCTCCTCCTTTTTTTTATTTCGTCGGTTAAAAATGGAGGTCAAGCAATAGTTAGACGTCCCTACTAGCCATTAATGATGCCACAATTATTATCACTATTGCAAATCTGTTTTGATTAACGACTCGGATTTGGTAGGTCTGTACTAAATACCGCCATCAGTCTAAAATCCCTGCGAGAAAATTCATATTTCATTTCATCTTATAACCTCGGAAAGAGTCAATTTGTCGTTTGAAATCGGAGTGCAAAATTGCATTTTATCCGCTATCATGGAAAGAGTTTTTAAAATTCGAACCTTTCTATTCAATAGTTTTCTGTACCGCTAGACTACTGAAAATGCATCCCAAAATAGTTCTGGGCATATATGGGTTAATACTAATTTCATGTTAGTGCGTCAACCTCATCTTTATAATAATCGCACTAGCTAGCACGACGACTGCATGAAAAAAATCGCTCAACGCGCCTAAAGAAGTTTTCACTTCGAAAAAATTTATTTAATTTTCTTCTCTATATTCAATTCACTTTCATCATTTTGGTTTGTTTAGCAGTGCAGAGTTAGTGCAGACGGCACAAAATGCCGAGATAAGCTTTCTTCTGAAAAAATTGCGCGGAAAGTACCTACTTATAGCATACAAGCTCGCTGTAATGAGGTGAAAAGTTGTGTATTTCGTTCGGCAGCAAAGTTATTCTGCGTCTCGTACCTTTGAAACCGTCGCAACGCTTAGGATTCTATATTTTAACCACTCGCTTTGTTCATGGTTCAATCCTAGAACCCTTTGCTTAGTCGCGCCAAAAAACAACTTTGCAGCTTTGCATAACAAATAACTATTGTTTGCTTGTTTGTTTATACCGAATGCTCCGAAACTACTGGACAGATTCCATTTTTTCACCAATCTGACGTGTGAATCCAAAACACTGTATCTCAGAAATACCTATTTCGAGAAAAGGCTTTTAATACTTTTTTTGGGTTTTAGTATGATTTAGTACAGTGTTTAGTATGTGCTCATATCTCTTTGTACATTACTATAAAATGAAAAAATAATAATATAGGGATATGTAACTACCTCGAGATAATGAAATGAGCGCTATTAAGGCAAAACACTGTAACTCGAGTTACAGTGTATTGAATTTACACGTCACCAATAGCTAAAGCTAAATTGTCGGGAAGTATCAGGCTATTATTTAAAAAAAAACTAAAGATCCTTAAGAAAATTGCAATAATGTAACCTAAAGTAGCAAGATTTTGCCTATAAAATTCATTATTTGACGTGTGCTGGGAAAACTATTGATGATACATAAAAATGTTGTTACTTGATTAAAATATTTATTATTACCTACAAAAAAGTCCACGGGGGAATAATAATATTATCTATCATAGTTAAGTCACATTAGCAGCTTTTAACCAGATCGCCGATAGAAATATTTATTATAGATTATAGGGATACCTATGCAATACGCGAACCGTTCTACGCCGCCGCGACGTTCCCTATTGGTTCCTCTGTGCAATATGCTTAAGTATAAATGAAATATTAGCTGTGAAAGATTTTATTACTGTGTCTCCATTAATAAATCCTACTCTAATTGTGAAGTCTGCGTTCAGTCCAGGTCCAATAATATTTGAGAAAAAAAAAATCGTAATTGTATGTGGTAGGTCGGAGTATTCTTACATAATTATTATAAAACAAAGTCCTCCGCCGCTTCTGTCTGTCGTCCTGTACGCGATAAACTAAAAAACTACTGCACCGATTTTCATGCTGTTTTCACCAATGGATAGAATGGTTCTCGAGAAAGGTTTTAGTATATAATAACTGACATCCACGCGGGCGAAGTCGCGGGCATCAGCCAGTATATTATAAGTAAATGAAAAAAAATGAAGAGAACACGGTGAAAGTTCCGGAACAGGGTTAGGGGTAGGGAATTTGTTGTTTTGGCGAGGTGAATAATGAGATTAATTCAATAATATGTCAGATTGCAAACCAATGAAAACTCAAAGTCAAAGTCAAATAATTCAAAGTCAAATAATTTATTTCAATTAGGCACATAAAAGGCACTTTTGAACGTCAATGAAAAACAAACAAAGAAATAGAATTGATTCTAGTTGCCCATTCCAAAAGGTAGATTTCGTATGGAGAAGAATGGGCAAGAAACTCCACCGTTACTCTTTTCAAAAATGTTTACAATATTTTGTATACATGAATTATATAATTATATGTGAAGACCATGCACCCACAATAAGATTACTGTCCCACAAAAGGCAAAAAAAAAAATTATAAATGGAGCAATGACAAATAAATCAGTTATGTGACAGGTACATGGTGCTCACATATTTACAAACATTGTAAAAGTATACGATATTACAATATTCCTAACATCTTTACAAGTAATACTAATAAGTCAGTGCGTGATTCCAAGCAATCACAGAGTGTAAAAATCTACTAAATTAGCAACCAGTTTGATTTTGTCCAGACTCTAAATTGTCCTATGGAGCAAGACCAGCATGTTTCCAAGCATTCTTATCCTGGATATAATCCTCTAATTTGTAATAAGCTTGTTTACAAAGTGTACTTTTTATATGAGTTTTAAATTTTCTTTCATTTAATTGCAATATATCACAAGGTATTTTGTTATAGCATTTAACGCAGTACTCCATAAAAGATGTTTGTACTTTAGCTAATCTGAAAAATGGTTGATCTATTTTATCTTTATTTCTAGTATTAAAATTATGTCTGTCACTTATTTTCTTAAATAGATTTAACTCCAATGGAGGTTGGAATAAAGTTACAGAAGGACAATAATTCAAAAAGTAACTTTGATTATAGAAGTCTTATTGGTTATCTAATGTATTTATCTGTATGTTCCAGGCCTGATTTCTCTCACAGTTTCAGCTACCTTAGCCAGTTCAACAACTGTTATGGTGAAAGTCACTGCAAAGCAGCAAAAAGGGTTTTGAGGTATTTGAAAGGAACAGTAGATTATTGCCTTATTTTATAAAAAGCTGAAATGGATATTGTGGGTTTCACTGATGCAGACTGGGGGGCCAATCAGGTGGATCGTCAATCCTACTCTGGTTACTTATTTTGTGTAAGAAAGTCAATAGTTTCATGGGAAAGCCGTAAACAACGTACAGTGGCACTCTCAAGTACAGAGGCTGAGTATATGGCAATATCAGACTCTTGTAAAGAAGCTATGTGTCTAAAAACATTTATTTCTGAATGTATTGGTATTGTTGGTAAGGTTTTGTTGTTAAATGACAATCAGCCAGCGCATAAACTTTGTATTAATTCTGTATTTCATGCGAGGTCAAAGCATATAGATATAAGACATCACATTGTAAGAGATTTGGTTGCACAGAAACTGGTTGCTTTAGAATATCTTTATGTTGGTGAAGTGAATACGTACGGGAGATGAATGAAAGCCGGTATGCTTACTAGCTCGGTATAATGTCCCAAAGTCCACACACAACATACAGAAGTTCAAAGAATGGAAGGTGAAAGTCTACACAAGAAGAAGTACAGTAAGATTACGCAAGCACAAGTAGAAGGCAGATAGGCAGAGACATATATTAGTGTTGGTAACAAGCGCGCGAGATGCATACAACAGCGAAAGTGGAAACGTGCGGTTAGCCCAGCGGCATCTAACAGACTGGTGAGCCGGTGAGGCGCGAGGAAGCAGGAGGGGTCCCGCTCGCTCGCTGCGCGGCCGGCGCTGATAGCGGTCGATGACTCACGCACTTGTTATTCACATGATGTTAATATAGAATAAATTCTGTACGTCCGTGACATACAATATATATTTTTAAGTAAATATTAATTTATTACACATAATGTAATGAATAAAACGGGTGACGTTTCTGATAAGGGTAATTATCGACCTATCTCCTTGGCTACTATTATCGCGAAGGTACTCGACAGTCAGCTGGACGCACGGTTGGATAACTTACTAAAATTACACGACGCACAGTTTGGGTTTCGTAATGACCTTGGCACTGAAAGTGCGATTCTCGGTCTCAAACATACGGTGCAATACTACACAAAACGTCGAACACCAGTGTATGCTTGCTTTTTAGATCTCTCTCGTGCCTTTGACCTTGTATCTTACGAGGTTATGTGGGAAAAGCTGCGGGAGAGAAAAGTGCCAGCGGAGCTGTTGCGTATCTTCCAGTATTGGTATTACAACCAGATGAACAGTGTGAGATGGGCCGATGGGCTGTCTGTGTCATATGGGCTAGAGTGTGGCGTGAGACAGGGAGGGATTACATCACCAAAACTTTTTAACCTCTATATAAACGATCTAATCGTTGAGCTCAGCAGCAAGAAAATCGGATGTCGCATTGATGACGTCAGTGTCAACAACATCAGCTACGCTGACGATATGGTGCTGCTGAGCCCTACGGTTAGGGCGCTTAGAGAGCTGCTTACTTGTTGCGAGGGCTACGCTCGAGAGCATGGCCTATTGTATAATGTTAAAAAAAGCGAGTTCTTGGTCTTTAGGGCTGACGGTGCTAAATGTCCTGACTATGTGCCTCCGATTAAACTGAATGGGAATGACTTATTGCGAGTGTACCAATTCAAATACTTGGGGCATTATATAACCGATGACCTTAATGACCAAGTGGATATTGAGAGGGAACGTAGGGCGCTGGCAGTCCGATGTAACATGTTGGCTCGTAGGTTTGCACGCTGTAGTAGGGCAGTCAAAATTACGCTTTTTAAAGCTTATTGCCAAGTGTTTTACACGTGCAGCCTGTGGACCAACTGTACTCAGCGGGCTATCGGCGCCCTACGGGTCCAATATAATAACGGGTTCAGGATGTTGATGGGGCTGCCCCGTTTCTGCAGTGCATCAGGGATGTTTGCACAAGCACACGTCGATGGCTTCCACGCCATCGTCAGACGGAAATCTGCCTCTTTGCTCTGCAGAGTGCGGGAAAGCTCCAACTCCATCCTGAAGACCATAGCAGGGAGGTACGAGTCTCCTTTATTAGGTGATGTTGTTCGAAGATGTATCTCGAACAACAGCCTTGTTTCCAAATAGATAATAAGTTTATTAACATAGGTATAAGTTGTCTCTTTGTTTTACTAACCCATATGGATGTTTCTTATCCGAAGTAAAGATTATTTTATTTTATTTTATTTTATTTTATTTATTTTATAATGACTAGTGACGCTACATTGGCTGATGTTTTAACAAAACCTTTGACTGCTGAGAAACATTTAAAGTTTGTGTCTCAAATATTAAAATGTTAACTTTGTGCATTAACCATACCCATGTTTGCTATGTGCGTTTTCTGATATAATTATACCTTTGTTTCGAGGCCTAGTATTTGTTACATAATATTGTATTAGTATTGGAGCGGTTTGTAAACGAATACAATGTTGTCTTTTTGAGTTTAAAGTTTGAGTGCCTCCCTCTCTGCGAATGATTGTCGGTGTAATAACTTGTATGTGCTCTCTGGGATTAAAATATCAATTTTACTCCTGTATTCCTGCTTTGATTTCACCCTAAATCTTATCTTTTTACGATTTGCGGCTAAGCTACACCTCCTATCGGAAAAAGTTAAATGTAAAAGTTGGTGATAATCAAAATACCTTTAAATTTTCAAAAAGGTAGGAAAGATACGGATGTCTTACATGTCAACGATAGTCTGGCAGTTCTTTCGAAATGGCTTGCAGCTAATATCTTTTACTTTATGCAAACAAAACTAAATGTCTTAAGTTCTCGTTACATAATGTACCTCAATTAGGACTAAATTTAAAACTTAATGGCAAGAAACTAGATGCTATTACGGAATTTGTGTTTCTAGGAATTACTCTACATTCGAAATTGCAATGGGGCGCCCACATTAGAGCTCTTTCAGGCAGATTAAGTTCAGCTGCATATACAGTAAGAAAAATAAGGCAGTTGACTGATATAGCCATAGCTAGGTTAGTATAATTTGCTTATTTCCACAGTATTATATCTTATGGCGTTCTGCTGTAGGGATCGGCAGCTGACATAGATTCAATTTTCATTTTGCAGAAGAGGGCGATTCGCGCGATCTATAAAATGGGTCCTCGTGAGTCCCTTAGAAATAAATCAAAGAAATTGATATACTAACTCTGCCTTCTCTTTATATCTTAGAAAGTATTTTGTATGTCGGCAAAAACTTAGGACTTTTCAAAATAAGAAGCGATTTCCGTAATATAAATACACGTAGTAAACATGAAATTGTGATACCCAATAACTAAAACTAGTAGGTAAGTCATTTCTTATAAACAGTATCCGCTTTTATAATAAGTTGCCAAAGTCTAGTTCCCAGGCAGAATTTTTAAAGTTTTGTGCTGATACAATCAAAGAAGTTAAAAGAATTTGATGCTGTTGGAATTAATCCAGCCAAAAAAATGGCTAAAATGGATCCATTACAAGCCATTTACGCAGAATATTTCTGAAACACAGGTATTTTCAAATTCCGAAGCACAGATATTTCCAAATTCAGAAGCACAACAGAAGCAACAATCATTAAATTGAACTTATATTGAAAACTGTAATTTTATTTATGATTAAACTTAAATACATCGTTCTCATACTTATAATATTACTTTTTTTTGTTTCAAGTGTGCCTTTACTTTGTGCTAGATACTTGGCGTTAAGTTATAGATACATAAATTATTACATACGAGTACCTTGAGATATTCTGATTGAAGGCTTGTATAAGTAGCTTGACACGTCTCTGGCGTTTATTCCCCGTGGTCCCTCCCGTAGTCCCTGAAAGGGACCACGGGGATTTTTTTTACCCGTGGTCCTTTCGTGAAGTATAATGCTGCCAAATTAAAATGGTAGGCCCTCCCGTAGTCCCTGGAAGGTACCGTCCTTCCGAGAAATACAATGTTGCTGAATTTAAATTGTGCCTAAGTCAAGTCTTATATTACAATCAAAGGTTCAAATTATTTAAAAAGATGCATTTCTTTTATACGTGGTTAAGGGCGAATAGTTTATCTACCGTTTATCTTCTTCTAATATATAAAATTCTCGTGTCACAGTGTTAGTTGCCATACTCCTCCGAAACGGCTTGACAGATTTTTATTAAATTTTATATGTATATTCGGTAGGTCTGAGAATCGGTCATAATCTATTTTTCGTACCCCTAAGTGGTAGGGTAGTTAGGTAGGGTAGGTACCTACCTACCCTACCTAACTACCCTACCTACTACCTAGTAGGTAGGTATGTAGGTAGGTAGGTAAGTAAGTAAGGTAGGTACTTGGTGCTACCCCTATATCAATTTCAGTCCCAATTTTACTCTGTAACTTAATAAAGGTTTACGTGAAATACAATATTTTGATTTTGAAAAACTATGTTTTATTTTTTCATCTTGCGATTCTTAATATATAAATATATAAATTATTCTTATACAGGGTTACTGGTAACTCGACGTATTCCTTGCAGGACGTCATAGTAGGGTTAAAATGCAACAAATTAAGCCACCAAATGTTCTACCGAAATTCAGTAGTTTTTGAATTAGTTAAGAGTTTTAGAGCTAAAAATTACAAAAAATCGAATGTTTTGTTAGTGATATTTGCCAAAGTTTTAGGCATTATTGAACTTTTAATTATTAACAAAGGTCTGCTACGGCGTCAACTATGATAATAACATAAATTTCAGTACAGTCGCGCCGTAAATCATTTTTAAATTGATTTTTCATTAAAAAACTAAAACTCTTAACTAATTCAAAAACTACTGAATTTCGGTAGAACATTTGGTGGCTTAATTTGTTGCATTTTAACCCTACTATGACGTCCTGCAAGGAATACGTCGAGTTACCAGTAACCCTGTATAAATTAAATAATAATAATATTAATAACCCCACCGCCGTATTTCTACGTTGACGTCGTGGTGGGGCTTGCGCGCTCCGAACTCTAGGTCTGTGCTGGTAGAGTTTACTTTGCCGGGACGGATCTAGGATGAGGAGCCAGACCAAGAGAGATACAAAAACCCGCAGGGCAGCATGTGGCGAGCTGTTGGGCAGTAGCGACCCCACGGACCCTACCTCCCGGGAGAAGTCTTGTTCCTCACCTCTGGCTTGCCTTTATTGGCCGGCTGGAGTGAAGACTGACGAGGAACAGAGCTCCCACCTCATTCTTGCCTTCATTGGCCGGCTTGAGTGGAGACTCGCAAGAGCAAACGTGCTCGGAGGAAGGAAGTATTCCAGTAAGTGCTCGTAGGGATCTTGACCATCTTCCGGGCTCTGGGATTGTTCTGAAAGCCGTGGAATACCTCTCCACTCCTCAAGCACCTCAGGAAGTGTTGCCCCCTTGTCGCTACGTCACTATGTGCTAGCGACTGTTTTCGGGGGCCCATTATTGAGTGTGCAAGTCACCCCCTACCATTTTATCCATGTATACCATAACATTGATCAGGCAGGGGACATAGCTTTTCCATAGTTCTAGATAACCAGTCCACTATAGCCACCCAAACGCATAGCCCAATATGTTTTGTATCAATGTTCTGCAATAGTCCTACACCAACCGGGGGTTGTCCTTGGGTGCACTTGCATAGTGTATACAGGGATAATCGTCGGTTGGTGCCTCATTCCTTTTGAAATTGTCTAAGGGGCCTCTGCGAGTTGGCTTCGACCCCTCGTACGCCTTCCAAAAGACCGGGACCCCATAGTCCAGAGAAATATAAACATATTAATAATTAATATATATATAAATTATTATATAAATATACTATTAAATTTTAAATCTTCAAATGAACGTCCTGTAGCCAGATATCGCAGAGTGGCTGCTAATCGCGCTTCTGCCTCATAATAGTATCTTGTTTTGTGATCTTATGTTTGATTTTATTTAATAATATATTAATACTTCACTGTACATTCGCAAATAAGTTTTAAAATCATCGGGATAATTTTCTCGCAACTCTTGTATCAGAGGCAAGTGACCAAATCGTTCTCTATATTTCTTTACCCACACCGATCTTATTTTTTTCTTATTTTAATCACGCTTAGTAAAACTGCGTGATTTTCATACACTCCAGGTCACAGAAGTTTCCGGTACTGAATCACGCGCGATTAGCCTTTACACAACGCTCTTTCCTCTCTGATTAAAAATACAGGACTAATAGCGCGCGAAAGACTCAACGCACATAAAAATGGATAAAGAGTGAATGTACGTGTCGTGTACCTATAGGAGGCAATTATTGGCATGCATGAGACTTATAAAGGTACTACCATGAACTCTGTAATAAGATCTTTGCTCCATAATCTAATATCCGCCATTTTACGACGGTAATCGTTTTCACAAAAACGGGCGTGTAAATTATGTTCGAAGCACACAGACTTAACCGCTTTGACAAAAGATAGATTTTTTGTGGATAAGTACTATCTTTCAAAGTATTGTAAAAGACAGATAGCTGTTTCGCTATCATATTACTTTTCTATTACAGCCAAGAATTTGGCTAAACAAATTGCTTCTATTGAGCAATGCTGTGACATGTTAAATAATTCAGCCAATGATTTGGTATCAAACATTGACATTGTTAATAATTTAAATTAGAAATTCAGACAACAGAGGCAACCTCTAGCAATAGTATACAGAATTGCAAAATAAAATCAAATAAAAGTTTAAAATCAGTAAATAATATTAACCTGGTGCATCAAAATATTCAAGGATTTATGAACAAAGATTTAGAAGTAGAATTATTTATGAATTTTAACAGTAACATAACAGAACATTGGCTTAAAAGTACCCAGTTCTTGTTCAATTTTGATAATCACCAGGTTGGTAGTTCGTTCAGCAGAGTTAATGCTATACATGGTGGCTCATTAATCTTAGTAAGTAACCAGCTAAAATTCAAAGACCGTAAGGATATTGTGAGCCTATCTGTTGAGCGGACAGTTGAAATAGCCTGTATAGAATTGGAGCAGTTTATTGTATTAAGTGTGTACAGACCCACTTCAGGATTGTATGACTGTTTTGAAAAGGTAATGGATGAAGTGTTACACAAGATTAGCAACTCGAAAAAGTCCATTATCACTTGCGGTGATTTTAATGTTAATTTGTTAGAAAATTCAGGTTCTTGTAGTAAAATAATAAGTTTGTTTCAGTCCTACAATCTTATAAACCTATTTTTGGAGCCCACACGAATAACCCCTACTAGTGCAACTTGCCTAGATAATATTTATACAGATGTTATACCAAGCTACAAAGAAATTATAAATTTACTAGATTCTGATCATTGTGGGCAAAGGGTTACTATCCCAACCCAAAACAACAAAGTGGCTAAAAAGAATATCACATTTAACCCCAAAACTGCAAGTCGCTTGGAAGTTTTTAAAGAAAAACTAATTAATAAATTAACAGTTTTGTCAAATCATGCTGATCCTAATCATCTATATAATGATTTTTTTAATTTATACTGTAAACAATTTAATTCCACCTTTACTCCCAAGACTATCTCGGTCAATAGTAACGCATCTTTCAGTGATTGGGCTACCATTGGTATTCATAAAAGTAGAACACGGCTTTATGAGCTGTACAGTGAAAGGACTTATGTAAACACTGCTGAATTTAATTTATACGTTAAAAATTATTCAAAATTATTTAAAAAAGTTTGTTGTACGGCCAAGTCTCGTTATTTGAGTTCGAAGATTAAAAACAGTAATAATGTAATTAAAACGACTTGGAATATTATTAATAGTGAAACGGGAAGGTCTACTAACCGAAATACTGACTACAGCCTGTCTATTAATGACAACATAATAAAATCAGACTCACAAGTCGCCGAGGCCTTTGAGAATTTCTTTTCAGATATTCCCGTTTCAACTACTAAATCCCTAAACTCATCACCTTCTGTTGCTGAGTCTTTGCTTAAGGAAAATGTTAATGTTTACGATTCGGAATTCCATTTTGAACATATTACCTGTAGAGACATAATTAAAACCTTTCACACTTTAAATGTAAAAAAGACTGCAGATCTGTGGGGTAATTCTGTAGAAGTTGCCAAGTCTATTATTGACATTGTAGCACCTACTTTAGCTCTTATTTTTAATAATTGTATCCACTGCGGGGAGTTTCCTGACCTTATGAAAAATAGTAAAATAAACCTTTATTTAAATCAGGTAGTACATCAGACCCCACAAATTATAGACCTATTTCAGTACTACCTACCTTTAGTAAAATTTTTGAGAAGTTAATTTTAGAGCAATTGCAAAGATTTTTTAATAGACATAAATTGTTACATAGCAAACAGTTCGGTTTCACTAGGGGTCGTTCAACTACTGATGCGTGTTGAACTTTTAGGACATATTTATAATGCATGGGAAGATAAATGCGATGCCTTGGGCATCTTTTGTGATTTGTCTAAGGCATTCGATTGCGTTCTTCATGAAACGTTAATCAGGAAACTCCGCCACTACGGAATCCGGAACACCGCTCTGGATCTTCTTACTTCATACTTAAGTAATAGGATTCAGAGCGTTGACGTTAATGGGAAAAGATCTCCCGGATCTATAGTAACAATGGGAGTCCCACAGGGCTCAATTCTTGGTCCTTTCTTGTTTCTTATTAATATTAATGACTTGCCTTACCTCATAAAGGATAATCATGAGATAGTGTTGTTTGCAGATGACACTTCGCTTTTGTTTAAACTTAAACGTCAGCAGCTGGTTACTGACGATGTAAATAGCGCGATCTCAAAAGTAGTTCACTGGTTTAATGTCAACAATTTACTTCTTAATGAAAAAAAAACCAAATGCATTAAGTTTACGCTACCTCACGTTAGGCAGGTGAAAACTAATGTGTTGATAAAGGGCGAAGAATTGAATCCCGAAGATAGCACAGTTTTCTTGGGCTTAACTTTGGATGCTAAGCTTCAGTGGGGCCCACATATAGATAAATTGTCAAAAAAACTAAGCTCCGCAGCATACGCTGTTAGAAAAATTCGTAATTTAACTGACATAGAGACAGCCCGTTTAGTGTACTTTAGCTATTTTCATAGTGTAATGTCGTACGGTATTCTGTTGTGGGGAAATGCCGTCGACATTCAGACTATCTTTGTTTTGCAGAAAAGAGCTGTTCGATCAATTTATAAATTAAGTCCGAGATACTCACTCAGAGAGAAATTTAAGGAGATAAATGTAATGACTGTGCCTTCTCAGTATATTTTTGAAAATCTTTTATATGCCCACAAAAATATTAAATTGTTTAAAAAATACAGTGATATCCATAATATAAATACTAGGAACAAACACAAATTTGTTATACCTACAACAAGGCTCAAGAAAATAGGTGGCTCCTTTAGATGTCAATGTATACGCTTTTACAATAAGCTTCCAAGCCACGTACAAGATCTAAGCCTTAATAAATTTAAAACATTTATTAAACGTAAGTTGTGCCAAAAAGCGTATTATACCAGTAAAGATTACATTGAGGACCAAAAGGCTTGGGATTGAGCTGCTCCAATTTCTCCAATTTTGTTATTTTTTAACTTATTGAATTCTGTTATTTTTAGTAACTTTTTATTTTATTATTACCTTATACAGTGACATGAATGTTTACTTTGTAAAGTATTATATTATTTTAATTATTGTGAATGTGAAGACTATGTGGATCTTTGTTTCTTTTCTTTTTTAGTATTAATTTTTCCTTAGTTTTAATTAATCATGGTCTGGCAGTTTGAGCAATTTATGCGGCCTAACCAAATGTCCTTTCTTTGGTACTGTTCGTCAAATCGTTGAGCTCCTTAAAATTGAAGTTGAGCTGCACGATTATTGACAAATGCTTGCACTGACTGGACAGGTCCACTCAATCTGTGTGGTTCTTTCCTCAAAAGTCCATTTCAGACACCAATCTACATGGTCTTCACATGATCTGACCAAGATTATGTCTGGACTTTAAAAGAGACTGTGACCTCTGAGTTTGTTTCGGCCTTTCTTCTCAGAGTAGTCAGACAGGAAACGCCGACCTCATCTAGTTTTAAAAATGTGATTGACGTGTAAAAGTGTTTGTACAAACCTACTTACAGAAATAAAAATCATTTATCATTTATCATGAAAGGGCAAGCGGGCGGCGCGCGCGTGCTTTCTTGTTCTTGTTTTCTATCTTTACATGCGCGCTCTTTCGTGCGTGAAAGGCCTTTCACGCGTGTAAGCGCGTGTCCTGTAAAGGAGGCAGTTAGTACGGACACGAAACGAATCGCAAGCGCACCACTGGCGACATCACGTGATCTACCCACACCAAAAGCGCGCTTCTACAGAGTCGTGATGTTTTAAGCCCACGGCGAGGAGGACATTCAGGTCAAATCGCATCGGAGTTAAGACGTCGCAGAACTGTACTCGATTCGTTGTGCTCAGTTATTGTGATTAATTGATTAATTGTAATTTGAGGGTTAGAGTGTTAATTTGTGATTTTAATAAACGCCCATTGTGTTTTCATTGCACAAAACTCATCTTCTGCCCACATGATGTCTTCTGATGATTCTAATCGAATAAATCCTGACGATCTCCGACATCAGAATTGGGATAAAATCGTGCTAATGAGATCACACTCGGGGAGAGTGACAATAACAATCAGTAGCGGTTACTTTTTGAAATGCAAAACAGTGCGTGCATTTGTTGGCATGCGCTGATACAAACTCAAAAAACCAAGCCAAGCCGAGCAGATTATCGCACTAAGATGAACGACGTCAAAAAGCCATTGCCTGTGCCGGTCAAGGGCGTCGGGCAGCGACAACAAGCCAGCAGCAGCTCACTGGCCAGTCGCTGCAAAGCGGGCGGGGCCAGCGCTGCTGTACCAACCGAGAAACGAGTCGACTTTTACATCGTCGAACTACCCTCAGCCACGATGAACATAAAGGTGAGCTGTATTGTTTTTTTTAAAAGATTCTGGTGTTGAATGCTCTTTAGTAAATGAGAGTTGTGCAGCTAAATTAAGTGGATGATGAAGTAATAACGTTGTTGCGTTGACCAGTATTGGTCAAACATGTGTATTCAGCACAGACCAAATCTTATATTGTAACGGTTTTGCGACAGAGATTCTATTCCACATTTTGCCCGATACGGACCTGCTTATGTATTAACATTCTATTAGTGCGAGAGATTTTGAATAACGGACTGCAACCGAATTAGTTTTGAATAGAGAGAGAACTACAAACGTGTGCAACGCTATGCAGACTACGGCAATAAAGAATAATTGGGATAAAATTGACACTGATTTACTATTTGATAGAAGAAGTGTCCTTGTAAATATCTTAGAATTTTATACTCTGACTTTTTATTAACGGTTTTCCGACCACACGTGTTAACTTTGGTGCGTTGGAGTTAAGATTGATCGACCCTAATCGTACAGTGCAAAGACGTCCTTACAGACGGATCTCCGGACGAACGTAGTGTGACGTTGCAAAATGACATCTTAGGCGACATCTAGCGGTAGAACCTTGTAGCTCAAGAGTTTCTCGATACCGAAGACTAAACGCTGTTATTGGGTTTTGGTAATTATCTTGATGTTAATTAATTATTCAAAATTAATTAACATTCAGATTTAATCACCCAAATTTTATGGTCATGCAATGTCAGATAAATTAAAATTGAAGATATTATCTTAGAATTTCACAAGTGGACTGTCACTTGTGTCAAACAATTCTGTTTAGTCTGTGGTTAGATCTTTCTCGAAGGTCGATGAAAAGGAGTCAGGTCTTTGGTCCTGCGTGTGTGACGAAAAGGCTGTTTCTTCCCGATCCTGGTCGATCCTACGCGACGATGGGGATTCATCAGGTATGTTATTTGAGAGGCACCAGTTCGGTGTTGATCAGACTGTGTCCGGCCAATAATCTTATTGGAAATATATCATAGATGTTGTTTCAGTATTAGCCGAACCTGTCTGGCTTTTTTATATTGGCCTGAACTGATGCGAACGTGAGAAGACGTGACGCCCTGGTGCCGTCCCGAGGTCTAATGAAATAGCAGTTAGTCCCGACTAGTGGCGGGCAGTGTGCTGGTTGACCCGGGCAGTTATGAGGTTGGATCCAACGAGTGCTGGCAGTGTGGCCATCCTTTGAGATTGGAAGGCCTTACCTATCCGGTACCTCGTGCGAGATAGGTCGCCGCTCCAGGTAAAGAAAGATTAGCGTCATCGTTTTCTTCCGGACGTTCCCGTAGGCCGCGTGTTCGTGGGAACACAGAGTTTCCTCTGTGTTCCATGCCAAGGGACTTGATTCCGTTAACTGAGGTAGAGTAGTCAACTGAGCGAGAGTTCTCAACTGAGAGAGTGAGAGTTGCATCTGCAAGTTATGCTAACTAACATTTAATTTATTGTGGCAGATCCTTTGAGAGAGTGATACCCACGTGATCATTTTCAGAAAGTCATTTCAGAGTGTTTAAGGCTTTCATGTAGTGACTAGGTAATAAGACCAGTTGATATAAATTACCTGTGTTTGGTTGTGTCTCTGGGTATTTGCCCAAATGTTATATTCCTTTTATGAGCACAACCATAATAGGTCACTTCTTATTCGATTGAGCTAGAAGTTGTTAAGCGTTCATCTCACGAATCCTCACAAGCGACCTGAGCTTGTTGATTTTAGTCTCATCCTTGTATTTCCCCTAACACACCTTGTTACGGAGACGTGGTGTGTTAGAGGTTAACACCTTATAAAGGTGTGTAGAGGTTAATACCTTATAAAGATTGGGAAAGTTCTATATGTTTTGGTGGCTTGCCACGAAATTTGTATACCTTTGTTATTGTTATATTTACAATAAACTTAGTAATTTGTAAGAAGGTAATTGTTTAATTGATTCTTTCCCTAGCTATTATACCTAATAAATTTACTTTAGCACGGTCTGTAAGGTACCGGGTTACAGTAGCAATCAGGATAACGAATTGTTGGAAGCTAAAATAATTAGACCCAGTAGCTTGCTGTTTGCTAGTCCTGCCTTCTTGGTTAAAAAGTATGATGTGATGGAGGTTGTATACCTATTATGAAAATTAAATGTTGTTTGGAATCTGTCAGTTGATTATAAAATGTATTCCGTCAGTTCTGTTTAATAAAAGTCGTTTGATCCATAAAAGAGCCTATTAATTACACAATAGGTTATGGCCCAGACCTAGGCTCCAAAAAACTGCCGTCTGTACAATTCTCGTCATGGCAGAAGAACATTCAGGTTCAATTTGTGGAATTAGAAAATTGAACGGTGCTGAAGACTTCGCTAACTGGAAGTTCGTGGTGAAAAATTATTTAGAATCAAAAAAACTGGTTCAGTGTCATTGAAGCCACGGAGATAACAGCAGATTTAAAAGACACTGATAGGAAGGCTCGAACAACGATATGTCTACTGCTAGAGCCTGCTTGTTTCGCACATGTGTATAGTGCGAAGACAGCACGTGAGGTATGGGTGAGTCTCAGCGAGGCTTACGAAGACAAGGGCTGGGGCAGGCGAATCAGATTGCAACGAGAGTTATGGCAATGTAGACTAGAAAATTGCGAAACCATGGAGAAATATATTTCAAAAATAATTTGTTTGTCACAACAACTTGCAGACATTGATGCTAAAATCTCTGATGAGTGGATAATTTCGATATTATTAAGCGGTTTATCGTCAGATTACAACCCATTTGTAATGGCGATAGACAACGGCGGAAAAGAAATTAAACTGGAGCAGATAAAGTCAAATTTGATGCAAGAAGCAAGCCGACAGAGCGAAAATATTCAAAATGGAGAGCAAGCGATGGTAACAACGGCTCAAAATAGAAAAAAGTTTAGCAAGGAAAAGAAGATATTTAAGTGCTTTAAGTGTCATAAAGAAGGGCATAAAGCATCTGAATGCAAAGTCCATACAAGAGCGAATCCATGCTTGAGTATGACGAACACGGTGAAAAAGGACCGATGGTACTTGGACAGTGGATGTTCGAACCACATTACGAACGATGCCGGAAAATTGCTGAATTACGAAAGGCAACAGAATAACTTAAAGATAAAAGTTGCAAGTGGGGACGAAATGAAAGTTATAGGAAGAGGGAATGCCATCCCGAAAGTAAAAAATGCCACTGAACTCCTATTAACAAACGTATATCATGTTCCCGGACTTTCCATGAATTTAATTTCAGTAAGCGATCTTGTAAAGAAGGATTTCGCTGTAAAATTTGACAAAAGAGGTTGCTCTATCCTACTAATATTATAAATGTGAAAGTTTGTGAGTATGGATGTGTGGATGTTTGTTACTCTTTCACGCTAAAACTACTGGATGGATTTGGATGAAATTTGGCAAACAGATAGTTTATGACCTGGATTAACACATAGGATACTTTTTATCTCGATATTCCCACGGGATCGAGACTTACGCGGGTGAAACCGCGGGGCGCAGCTAGTTAAAAATAAAACTGACCAAATAGTAGCAACGTGCAAAGAGGTTGATGGAATTTTCGAGTTAATTGAAAAAGAAAATTGTGTTGTCAATTTGACTTTGTCCAATGAAGTTTTGTCAAATATTTGGCATACAAGATTGGCACATTTAGGACAAAAATATATGAATTCATTGAAAAATATGGTGACTGGATTGAACTTTAATTCAAGTGATAAAATTGAACCATGTGTTCCGTGCATAAATGGAAAGACTTGTAAGAGCTCTATTAAAACTCAAGGTACTCGAGCGAAAGAGTTTTTGGAAATTATACATAGTGATTTATGCGGACCAATGGAAGAACCATCATTCAGTGGATCTCGATATATGTTGTTGTTTATCGACGATTATACGCGTAAGACACACGTTTATTTTTTGAAAAATAAGAGTCAAACCCTCGATAAATTTCGTGAATATAAGGCGGAAGTGGAGAAGCAAACAGGAAAGTCCATAAAGTGCCTTAGATCTGACAATGGTAAAGAATTCTGTAACCAAGCCTTCGATAAAATTTTAAGGTCAGCTGGTATAAAACATCAGAAGACGGAACCTTATACACCTGAGCAAAATGGTGTGGCTGAGAGGGCGAACAGAACGATCATTGAGAAAGCAAGAACGTTGCTTTGTGAGGCCAAACTTAGTAAAAAGTATTGGGCGAAGCGGTATGTACAGTGGTATACTTAAAGAATAGAAGCCCGACAAAGGCTGTCATGAATAAAGTACCTGAAGAACTTTGGTCAGATAAGAAAGTGGACTTAAGTCATTTGAAAATTTTCGGTTGTCAAGCATATGCATTGAAACCTAAACATAAACGGCAGAAGCTTGATATGAAGACGGAAGAATTGATTTTCATCGGCTACAGTGAATTTACTAAAGGTTATCGACTGATGAACCCAAAAACAGGTCAGATAACATTCTCAAGAAATGTAAAATTCTTGGAAAATGTTTTGTTGGAGATGGTACCGACATCACGAAGAACACAGTTGTTCCTATTTATATAGAGTAGGAACGAATAGAACCTGTGGTTGAAAGTGGTGCATCTAATAATATTATTCAAGATGAAGAAGAGTTTCATGAAGCGGAGTGTATTGACACTGAGGCGGCTGCGGCGCCTGATGAAACGGTTGCTACCACGAGCAGTGTAGCAGAACCAGAACGAAGATACAATCTTCGTGAGCGCAAGCCTATATTATATAATGCTATCGCGCAAATTGATGGTGATCCAATAACCGTTGAAAAAGCATTGACAAGGCCTGATTCTAAATTATGGCAAAAAGCTATGAATGATGAACTAAGATCATTGTACGAGAATCAGACTTGGTCACTGGTAGACTTACCACGTGACAAAAAGCCAATACATTGCAAATGGGTTTTCAAAATTAAGCGGGATAGTGACGGTAAAGTGTCGAAATATAAGGCTAGACTAGTAGCTAAAGGACTTACGCAGGTACGTGGAATAGACTACAATGAAACGTATTCTCCGGTCGTAAGAAGCTCAACCTTGCGAATACTGTTCTCATTAGCTGTAGAATATGATTGGCTCATCGACCAATGGGATGTTACGACTGCTTTCCTGTATGGCAAGCTCAAAGAGGACATCTACATGCTTCAGCCTAAGGGAGCGATTGTTGAAGGTCAAGAGACAAAGGTATGTAAATTGCAAAAATCGTTGTATGGACTCAAACAAGCGTCAAACGCTTGGTTCCATGAGCTAGATCAGAACATGCTCAATTTAGGTTTCGTACAGTCAAAAATAGAACCATTTCTTTATCAAAAAGTGTTTAGCGATGGAAATAGAATAGTAGCAGTCATCTACGTTGACGATATTTTTATATTTTATTCCAAAAATAACGAAACCGAAAAGCAGAAATTAAAAAATGGCCTGCTTAAAACGTTTAAAGTTAAGGATTTAGGTCCTGCTAGACATGTGTTAGGCATTAGACTTAGGAGAGATAAAAATACGATTTATCTTGATCAAGAACAATACGTTCTTAATGTTTTGAAGGATTTTGATATGACGGATTGTAAACCAGTCATTACCCCAATGGAAGTAGGTCTCAAATTGGAGAAAGCTTCAGATTCCGGTTGTAAGTTGCCATATCAAATTCGCATAGGTTGTCTTAATTATTTAGCTCAAAGTACTAGGCCCGATATCGCGCACGCTGTTAGTGTTTTGTCACAATTTAATTCAAGTTACGATGAATTACATTTCAAATGTGCTAAACGAGTGCTTAGGTATTTAAAGGGGACATCGAACTTTGGACTAACGTTCAAGAAAACGGGTAACCTAGAAATAAATGGGTATGTAGACGCGGATTGGGGTGGGTCATATGATAGAAAATCCTGTACAGGTTTAATTTTCAAACTAGGAGATAATATAGTATCTTGGGAAAGTCGTAAGCAAGGGTGCGTGGCGCTGTCGTCCACAGAGGCAGAATATATAGGCCTTAGTCAAGCATCGAAAGAAGCTATTTATTTAAGAAATTTGTTAAGAAGTTTAACAAAGAGGTCTTCTGATAAACCGGTAGTCATTTACAACGACAACCAGTCGGCACATAAAATAGCTAAAAATAAGATGAACCATAACAGAACTAAACACATCGATATTAGGTTTCATTACGTTCGCGAAGCTATAGTCAATGAGGCGGTTGAGGTAAAATATATGCCTTCACAAGAAATGGTAGCTGATATGTTAACGAAATCACTACCAGGCCCAAAACTTAAGCAACTTTTAGAAAAATTATCTATTAAGGGGGCGAGTAATGTGTGATGTAATGATTTTTACTAATATTGTCTTTGATGTGATTTTGTTTTGAGATGTTATGATTTGTAATATATAATTTTATTTTGTTTGTGTTTAGTATTTTTGCTATTGAGCTGTGTTAAGAACAGACGTATGTAATAAAGGTAGATTGTATATCAGTGAACGATAGCTCCAGCTGAATGTACTGTTACTTAAAGTGTATGCACACTAAGTAGTTTAAGGGTGCGTGCACATGTAGGAAATATGTTAGGTAGGTACTTGA
Source organism: Lithophane leautieri (assembly GCA_949152455.1). NCBI lineage: Eukaryota > Metazoa > Arthropoda > Insecta > Lepidoptera > Noctuidae > Lithophane > Lithophane leautieri. The sequence continues at coordinate 22,238,103 of OX424458.1, read as the reverse complement.
TGTAATCTTGCGCATGCATCATGCTATAGATTAAGGGTGCGTGATGGAGGTTGTATGTCTATTATGAAAATTAAATGTTGTTTGGAATCTGTCAGTTGATTATAAAATGTATTCCGTCAGTTCTGTTGAATAAAAGTCGTTTGATCCATAAAAGAGCCTATTAATTACACAATATGATGGAACATGACCGTGTTCGGAAGATGCCCGAAGGCCAAGTACCCATTGAGATGGTAAACGAAATAGATTATTTAATTTAATTAATTTTTTTATTCATTTAAATCAAGCAACAGGACTCATAGTGTTAGTAAAATATGTTAGTAAAACATTAACAACCACACAGAAATAATTTATGACATCACTGCTGCAAGGTGACAGGCTCAGCCGATACCTTGCAGCAGTGGCTCACAAACGCGCAATCTAGCCTGCTTGCTACCATAGCCAGGATGCTGTTGGTGCTGCCCCGCACCCTACTAACCAGGGATGCGCAACGCTTCCGCATCACAGTGTAGAAGTAGTCAACGCGAGCTTCAGCAAACATCCCTGATGCGATGTAGTATCCAAGCAACCCCAGTGGTATATTGGCGTGTGCTAGCTGACATATGGCTAATAATTAGATTTATATTTTACATATGTTGCGTAATGTAAATGATTTTGCATACTTTTGTATAGAATCAATTGTTTCTACCGGAACAGACAGCTGTGCTGCTGGGGAGTTTGTTGCGCCACTTCTTCTTCCTAGCTAAAGCACTAGGAAGTGGTGAAGGGTGGGCGTTTTAGGGGACTGTCTTATGTAATTTTGACCTTCGAAAAGTGCTGATTCTCAGCCTAGTTTGAATAAATGACTTTTCACTTTAGATTGTGTAACCAGGTCCTCGATTCGATGGGTCGTAGATCGTACCGTATCGTATCGTAGCCTATTAGAAATTGGCATCTACTTGCTAGACCGTGGGAATGTGGTACGCGGTAGCTCTGGGTAGTATGGTCGGGTCTAGCCTTGAAGCCAATGACTTCTCTTTGCTTGAAGCCAAGACCGTAAAGTCAAGGATGACTCGGCATTCCTTCGGGAAGTGCACAGTCCACATACAGCTAATATTTTTTCTGCAATTCAGGTTTTTAATGTTTTGACATGACAATTGACAATGTCGCCATTGCACCCGTCCGAAGCAAAGGCGGTTCACTAGTTTATAATAATAAATTATGGATTATAATTGACCCTGTACAAAAAACTAACAGAACAATACGTAGGTATAAGTAATTAAAGCACAAAGTGTTAACCTACCAGTATATTTATGCAGTATGTGGCCATGAATGCTAGGAAGATGATGCCGAAAGTGCCAAACACTAAGCCCAGGCGTGACATGGCGTTGGGCATGGCCAGCAAGCCGATGCCGACGCACGCCTTTATCAGGTGCGTCATGGTCTCCGAGTTCCTGCAATACACGGCCTATTAGCCACTAGTGCTACACACCTATACTACGTGTAGGGCGTTCGTACTTGCAGGTGATTTTCAAGGCTCTAAGGCTATTAAATTACGAAATTGTGTCTAGTAACACTACACCGCACTGGTGCAAAACCAGCGTTACTTTTCCTGCGGTGAAGCAAAATAGAAAACAGTAATCACAAAATCACAATGAAAAAAATAGTACATTACTGTCGCGGCCTGCAATAAGGGGATTGATGGACGATCGTGAAAATGATTTTCTCAAACATGCTTGGAAATTCGAGCATTATTTTGACAACCTTCTTCGAGATAAATCAAAATTGCTGTACTGGTAAAAAACAAGTGACGATGCGGCAGCAAAATTACTATGAAAATCCATATATGGCGTGTTTAGCGGCCAAATAAATTACTATGAAAACTCATATCTGTCGTATTATTTAAAAATGGAACGAACTTTTTACTTCAACACACGGCAACCAAGGAGGTAACTTAACAAAGATTTTATTTAAATTTCGAATTGGCTTGCAAATAGAACAAAGAAGAAACAAATGAACATAATTATTGGCGCATGAAAAATGATAGTTGTTAGTCATTGATTCTGGAATTTCTATTAAATTTACTCAGTTTGAATTTCCGCGCGTTGTTTGAGAAAAGCCTATACAAGCCTTGGCCGCAATCAGGAATTGATGGACTCACGCATAAGTGCCTCGGCTTCGCCTCGGGCCTCATTTTCACGATCGTCCATCAATCCCCTTATTGCTGACCGCGACAGTAAAGTACTATTATTCTGTTTTTTAGTATTTTTTGTTATAGCGGCAACATAAATACATCATGTATGAATTCGCGATAGTAGGTAATAGGTAATACGGGCTTATTCACGATACTAACAAAAAGTACTGGGATTGCATGAATTCACGTATAGGTTATTTTAAGTACTTACATAAAAAAAACAAAAAATATTGCTGTCTATAAATAAAAATCAATAGTCGCATGTATGAAAGAAAGATCATCACTAGAGAATGGCTCGACCGATTTAGCTGACCTTTTTTGTTGTATTCGTATCTGGACAAGGTTTGTATGAAATAATTTTATTGATAATGCACTGGACACCCGGGCGATGCCGGGCACGAACAGGTAGGTAGGGTAGGTAGAGTAGGGTAGGTAGGGTAGGTAGGGTAGGGTAGGTATGTAGGTAGGATAGGGTAGGTAGGTAGGTAGGTAGGGTAGAATAGGGTAGGTAGGGTAGGGTAGGGTTGGTAGGTAGGTAGGTAGGTAGGTAGGTATGGTAGGGTAGGTAGGTAGTGTAGGTAGTTAGGTAGGGTAGGTACTTAGTGCTACCCGTGCGAAGCCGGGGTGGTGAAGCTAGTCGTCAATAAATATTTTTTTTAATTATATTTTTAACATAATATGCCACTGACATACTTAGCCTCTCCGATCGTACGCCGGTCAACTCGATCATCGACAACCCTCATCCAGCTGCTACCAGCCACCCTGGGAGGAGGCTTGTGTCCCAGTAGTGGGAACAGTATGGGCTGATTATGAACGGGTCCCTTTTATAGTGCGGGCTCGTCAGTAGGGACTAGTCATCTCTCAGCTGCCACGGCTTACCGCCTGGCCACGGGACAGGCGAGGCGGCGCGAATTGCGGTGCGGCAAGCGGGGCGGCAAAACAAGCGGCAAAGAATGCAAGCCATGGGCAGAGCGTTCGCCGGCGCGATTAATATAGACCGAGAGCAAAATGTTTTTATCTAAGTTATCTCGATATTGCTTGGAGAGTAGGTAGTAGTTTTTTGGTTCAAGACGTAGGTAATATTTGGAAGAGATTATGGAGTTCATTATTTTAATAAAAACCGGCTAAATGCGTGTTGAACCACGCACAATGAAGGATTTCTTAGTTGGGATGAATTTATTCCAAGAATAAACTTAATATTGTAATTGAAGAACTTAAAAAACATATTTTTGCAACTGCAAATGTAAGTTGGTCGATTATTACTCGGTAACTTGTTGAGCCTACTTAGCTGTGATAGTTCTCCTTTTAATTTTGTTATATGTATACACTACTGCCGTGAATTTTTTCACATATCCAAAACCAACCATTTCTCTGGCAGAGTACGACGACACTTGACTCTAACAAAAATTAGCACTTTAAAGCGTAATATTTCGCAACCGGATCCCTGAATCCAAAAAAGGGTTTTCACAAGCTCACAATATTTTTAAACCGACCTTTCCAACGACACCCCACACCATGGGATAGACGAGAAAAACAAAACATCAGCACATTACGTGAAGGGGAGTAGGCACCCCAAAAAAAAATTTTCATCCCATCTATTCGATAAGGACGACTTGGTTCGCCTTTAAGTGAACCCAAAGGTGGTGTTTTCTATAAGAAACTTTTAGCGGGCAGTAATGAGTTTTTAATCCTCTTTATAAGTGCGCGGCAAAGAATAAGTGTGCCTCAATTATCTTTTCCGCGCACTTTTTGAATTTGGAACGTCTTAGTGTTCAGCGCCAAAGAAATCGTACGCAAATATTGTTTGAATAAAGACTGGCTGGTACGACGACCCATAGTAGCGCCGTGTGGGTACTGGGAAGTGTTAGGACCGACGACGTAAAATAAAATTAATCTGCCTAGCCTTTTCCCAACTATGTTGGGGTCGGCTTCCAGACTAACTGGATTCAGCATTTAGAGATTGAGGAACATACACATACAATCTACTATTTTTTCCTAATTTTCTTTTAGCTCTTTGCCGGCGTGATTTATACATATATTATGTATACCAATACCAAATTACAACATTTTAGTACTAAGAGACTCTGAGCTAAGCCGCGGACAGACAGGCAGACATGGCGAAACTATAAGGGTTCCTTGTTGACTACGGATCCCTAAAAAATCGGGGTATAGGTAGATGGAGTATTTCACAAGAACAACTTTTTGGGCTTCTATCAGGGACTTGAAACGATATAAAATAACGTTAAAATACCGTTATGATCCGTTCCAGTAACGACAATTTCTACTGTTCCACCCGGATCGTAACCAAATTAATAGTTGATGTCGATATGAATGTTGATTTTCGTAATATTGTCAGAAATTAGTTCGTGAATGATTACTGGAACCGTACATAACGTATTACGTACCGTTATCATACCTCATCCCCTATTTTGAGTAATGTTTCAAGTCCTTGGCTTCTAGAGTCTGGCAAATGAAAGTGGATGCTGAAAACAAGCGCGAAATTAAAAAAAACAAGAAGTTTATCCCTGTACATAGTGCGATAACACGTGTTGATACTTGAAATTAAATTAAATTAAATTAAAATAAAATTTCAAGTATCATCACGTGTATCAGACTCTATACTATCCGTGGGCGTGGCATGCACCTAGGGTTGCCAATCATACTGTTAAAAATAGTATTAGGTATACTTTATTTCAACTTAACCTGCTCCCTGTAAAACCGCGCGTAGCCTACCGGTATGCCACTTGAACATTTCCGACCAGCCACGCTGGCCTACCGGTGTACCACCGCGTCTGCGTTGAATAAGTATCTATTTCTACTGTAAAATAAGGGTTTATATTGTCTGTGGCAATTTCAGTTTCTGGGCAGATAGATATTCTCGTCAACTAAATCATTCAATACCAAAAATCTGAGACCAACAAAAAAAGAGACCCGTAAGGCTGCTGCTCAGGAGTTGGAGCTTAAATTGAGAACGACCATTCAAGATCTTAAGGCTTCAAACAGTAAATGTGAACAGCTGTTACAAGAAATAGATGATAGTGAGAAGGAAGTCGAGAAGGTCGTTTACAAAAATACAAGCTTAAAACAGGAGCTCGTACACCTACATCAACAATACCTGGATGTTGTTGATGAACGGGACAAATTGCGGCTGGTCACTGATGGTTTTAGTAACTGCAGTAACTTATATGAGGAGGCTTTGTGTAAGGTTAGGGACCTAGAAGAAGAACTAATTCATGCAAATGTACAAATTATTAAGTTACAGAAACAAAAAGATTGTACTCGGGCTAAGGAAACTAATAACTTATATGGTGAATTATTTAATACAAATTGCAACCCTCATTCTTTAATAACAGTAGACCTTACTGAAGATTCTTTATTGAAACATAATAATAATTTTTATAAAGTAAGTCAAAATAAAATAAAAAAATATGCAAAACTAAATAAAATCATAAATAAATGCAATAAATTCAGGAAACAACAAAAACACAATTCCAACAATATTAAACTAAGGAAAGAACGTGTTTTTCTAATAAATAAATTAAAAAACTATCAGATTAAATTAGAAGACAGCAAAATCATTTATCAAATTGACACCCAACAATTACAATCTGAAATTGAGGTCCTTGAAGAGTCACTAAATTCACTTTATATTAAGTATGTGAGCTCTCAAAAACAAATAAAGGAGCACATCCTTGCTGCAAACGAGTTAGTAGAAATGTGTAATGATGAGGCAGACAGAGTGGTCCCTATGACTCTCAGCACCACTCAATGTTCTTGTCAAAGGGTATTCAGCCTTGAGGCTCTTCGGGCTGAGGCAACGGAGGACCCGTCCCAGTCTGAGGGATCTCGGGGCTGTATCCCCGATCAAGATACACCACATGTGGTGCAAGCTTCATCTCAAGTAGCACAGACAGAGACTTGTTCTAGTAAAGTTTGTTATTGTTCTGTTATGTTTTCAGATAGTTTGGGGAGAGGGTTAGGTAAATTATTAAGTAACAACTTAAGTCAATCTGCTGTTAATTATTGTATGCCTGAAAAATCCTACAAAGAGATTATGTCATCAATAACTGGGAATAAATATGATCCGAAAGCTATCATCTCTGTATTTGTAGGCAATAGTACTAATGTAAAAAAAGATGACATCACTGATAGTGTCACTGAAATCTTGAAGATTAATTGTAAGAAAATAATATTGTGTGCTTTTCCATACTTCGAGCACTTGTCAAGTAGGCAAAATCATTATATACTTATGCTAAACAACCATATGCATTTGTTAGCTAGTCACTATAGCGACAAACTTATATTTTTTGACACCAACACTTTTGTTGAGAAATTAAAATCGACTAGGGATACTGCGTATCTGCCTATTAGTTTTAGACGTCAAATAGCATGGCTATTAGCTTTTAATATAAACTCAGACATAAGTAGTATGTCGAAGTCTTATGTAATCAGCACCACTGAAATTAGTAATAATACTAATCATAATTTAAACTAGTCCGTAAGACAACAGAAGTTACCAGTAACAATGTAGTTAATCTCGCCATCAACATGGTATCTTCTAGCACTCAATTATTTAATTACAAAAAAGGGGCTAAGCAGAATACCTTGAAATTATTTCATCAAAATATTCAAGGTTTTTCTTCCAAACAATTAGAAATTGAATTGTTTCAAGAAAAAACAATGTTTGATATTATCTGCATAACTGAACACTGGTTAAAAGATTATGAAATGCTAATTAATTTTGAGAACTATAGGGTGGGCAGTTGTTTTAACCGAATATCCATGCTGCGTGGAGGTTCACTAATCTTAATTAAAAATTGTATAAAATCTAAGACTCGTAAAGACATAGTTGAACTATCAGTAGAACATAGCATTGAACTGTCCTGTGTTGAGCTAGATAAGCATTATATAGTGTGCGTTTACCGACCTCCTAATTATCAAAACTACTCTATATTTGAGTCAGTAATGGAAGATGTTTTGGCAAAACTTGCAATGGGTAATAAATCAGTAATAATTTGTGGTGACTTTAATATTAATATTTTGGAAAATAATTCAAATAGCAGTAGATTATTAAGTCTCTTTAAATCATTCAATCTGTCAAATGTGTTTTTGGAACCAACGCGAATTACTACGACTACTGCTACATGTATTGATAATGTTTTTTGTAGCTGCGACTATTTAGATAAAGCCATTGTAAATTATCTCCCTTCTGATCACAGCGGTCAAACTGTTATTTTTGAATCCAACACACCACTACAAAAAGTGCAGATACAAACTAGACCAATAACATCGGGTAATTTAAATAGGTTTAATAGCACTTTATTTAGTAAGTTAAGTACTCAGGGCCTAAGTATAAACAATGCTGATATTTTGTATGAAGAATTCTTTTCATTAGTGCAAACAGAGTTCAATAACTCTTTTAAGAAAAAGACTAAAACTATTTGCCCTAAGTTTTTATTCAGTGACTGGGCAACTAAAGGCATCAGGAAAAGTAGGGAAATATCATTTGAACTGTATGGCCTTAAGCCGTATATTAACACGGAAACTTTTAATAAGTATGTTGCTACTTACTCTAAAACTTTTAAAATAGTATGCAAAGCAGCTAAAGCTTCTTTCATTAGCAACAAGGTTAAATCAGCAGACAATAAAATAAAGACAGTTTGGAAAATTATTAACAATGAAACTAACAAGAACAAAAGACATAATACTGATTACACACTGGACACTTCCCGCGGTCTCATTAGCGCTAACATCGATGTTGCTCAAGAATTTTCAACTTTCTTTACCAATATTCCAACTAAAACTACGGAAACTTTAAATTCCTCGCCCTCACTTGCTATTGATTTATTAAGAGCAAGTGTTTCAGCCTGTCCTGTGGAATTTCAATTTAAACATATAAACCCTGTGGTCGTTGTAAAAGCTTTTAAGCAACTCAAGATCAAAATTACCGAAGATCTGTGGGGCATGTCTACTAAAGTTTGTCAATCCATTATTGAGACAATTGCACCCTACTTAGCTTTAATATTTAATTTGTGTGTAGATCAAGGGGTATTCCCAGATTTAATGAAGTACAGTAAAGTTATTCCACTTTTCAAATCCGGGGACAGCAAAGACACTAATAATTATAGACCCGTATCAGTTTTGCCGGTTTTCAGCAAGGTGTTTGAAAAAGTAATGTTAAATCAAATGCTCAATCATTTTAATCGTAATAACATCCTACACGATCAACAGTATGGTTTCACCAAAGGACGTTGCACAACCGACGCCGGTGTCACCTTATTAAAACACATCTTTAAGGCATGGGAAGAGGCACAAGATGCAATAGGTATCTTTTGCGACCTATCTAAGGCTTTTGATTGCGTGAATCACGAAACGCTGCTCTTGAAACTTGAGCATTACGGACTGGGTAAACTTGCGCTTAGCTTAGTAAAATCATATTTGAATGATAGACTGCAGCAAGTTCAAATAAACGGTGTGAATTCATTGGGTTTAAAAGTCAAAATGGGTGTACCACAGGGCTCGATATTAGGTCCATTACTCTTTTTAGTATATATAAATGATTTACCTCATCTACTAAAAAACCGACCACAAATGGTGTTATTTGCTGATGACACATCACTGATTTTTAAAGTAAATAGACATGCACAGGAGCTTGACGACGTAAATAACGCTATGTTAAAGGTCCATAATTGGTTTACTAGAAATAATTTGGTATTAAATGAGAAGAAAACGAAATGCATAAGATTCACTTTACCGAATGTTAGAAGTAGTGAATGTCACGTTGTACTGAATAGGGAGATACTAGAATTCGTCGAAAAGACAGTTTTCCTGGGGATCACGCTTGATTCAAAACTACAGTGGGGTCCTCACTTAACATCACTTGCAGGGCGACTAAGTTCAGCCGCTTACGCTGTTTGGAAAATCCGCCAACTAACAGACGTGGATACCGCAAGACTGGTCTATTTTAGTTACTTTCATAGTATCATGTCTTACGGTATTTTGCTGTGGGGACGGGCTGCAGATATTGATTCTATCTTTATACTGCAAAAGAGGGCGGTCCGAGCCATCTACAACCTCCACAGACGCGAATCTCTAAGGGAACTGTTTAAAAAAATTAACATCATGACGTTTCCTTGTCAGTATATATATGAAAACATTATGTATGTTCGGAAAAATCTACATCTTTTTAGTAAAATAAGTGACAGGCATAACTTTAACACTAGAAATAGGAACAAATTAGATCAACCACGTTTTAGATTGTCAGTACATACTTCTTTTATGGGGTACTGTGTAAAATGTTATAATAAAATACCACCCGATATTCTTCAACTAAATGAGAAGAAATTTAAAACATGCATTAAACGCACACTATGTAGACAAGCATATTATAAGTTGGATGATTATATCGTAGATAAAAATGCTTGGCTTAATGCTGGTCCTGCTCCACAGGCACTTGGGCTCAATAGTTAATTTTTTTATATTTGGTAGAGTGGCTTCCCCTTATTTTTTTATTTTTTCTGACTTTAGGAACTTAATGTTTATCTTTTATTTAAATTCTATTATATTAATCTCTCAAGTACATTGCTAACTACAGTTTTGTATAATTTAGAAGCACTTTTTCAATTTTGTAAATGTGAGTACCATGGGGCCGTTTCATATGATATCACGTTGTATGTTGACTTGAAAGAGCCTGGCAGATGAGAGTATGTCATACTCACTTAAATGTCTCGCTGATGGTGGCGCGTGTGTTGGATCATTCGGTTCCCTACAAAATGGTTGAACTGGATGGTGCTGATCCACGTGTCATGTTCGTGAACGGGCGCCGTCAGTTGAGACTGGTCATCTCTTATCTGCCAGGGCTTATTTTTAATCTTATATTTTGAATTCTTTTTGATTATTTTTCGTTTGACATTGTTCTCACATATAGAAGCACGAAGAATACTGTACCCAGGATTTTGTAATATCTATATACATTTTTAAAAGAGTGTCCTTGGAGTTTCTTGCCCGTTCTTCTCCATAGAGATCTACGAATTTGAATGGGCAACTAGCTTCAACTTTTTAACTAACTGACCGACCCTTTGACAATTCAAAAGTGCCTGTAAATGGTTTAATTGAAATAAATGCTTTGAGTTTGAGTTTTGAAAGACGGAGCACTACGTACATCAAACGTGTAGCCACAAAACTATGCTCCTGCAAGTAAACACACAATCTCACGCACACACCTACACAAAAACTATGTTCATCGCTCCTAGTACGTCACGAGTCGTCGTCAGGTAAACTTCAATAATAAAAAAAATTATGCCTTCTTGTGTAATGAAAACTTGTAAAAACAATAAAAAGTCAACAAATCACATAAAAAGTCTCACGGAATCACTTTTCACATGTAAGTACTTCAAATAACATCGTTTCTTAATTTAGTCAACTATGAATTTTAGGTTACTTGGAACAAAAACCTGAACGAATGAACGAACGAAAACAGTGACATTTAAAGTGCGAGGGCTGCGATAATATGATTTGAAATTTCCCCGTTCGATATTTTTTAGTTTGAGTAATTATATGCCTGTTTTTTTATGTATTTAATATTTTAGATTTCCAAGTAATATTGAAAATAAAAGTAAATGGATAGTAGCTATAATAAATAGTCTGAATGATCCAGAATGGCTGCCATCGAAAACCAGCGTTGTTTGTTCCGATCATTTTGATAATAATGACCTTTATTCAACTAATCGTGGATTTCGCCGTGAGATCAAAAGCGGATATCCTAAAAAGGTATATAAAATTTAAAAAACAAAAATGAGGTTTTATCAAAACAGTAATTAATTAAACACGAGACTGTATTTTTTATTTTATTTTAGTTAGTTTCTCAGCTTAGTCTAGCTAATTTAAATACTACTATCCAAAATTTTATTTTTTAGATATTATTTCCATCGTCTTACGTAATTGCTGAAAACTCAGTTTCACAAAGTTCTGGCTGTACGTTTGTTCAAGTATGTCCTAATTCTTCATTTATCTTCCTAAGGTTTTAATCAAAAGCTGCCATTACTCGTGTAATTTTTTTTGTAGGACTTGCCAGACTTACTCGTACCTCATGTAGCCATTACGATAGGGCTGTATGTAAATGCACTTTGTACTTAATTGTTATTTTACTTTACTTTGCGATAAAAAAAAAATGGTTTTGTTTCGGAATCCTTCCTAACAATTGAGGTACAATACCATACTCAACATTATCTTACTCGTACAATATTATCCTACCCAAAATATTATTCCCCAAATTATAGAGAAAATCTTTAACAAATGACAACCCTTTTTACACACACATAGATAAAAAGGAGGCTTCACTTTTGATGTTCGTAATGCTCCGTCTTCCTTTTTTTTGTTGGTCTGAGACCAAAAATATACTTTTTTTTTTTAAATATTGCTGAAATTTGACCCGTAGCAACACGTCGTTTCATTTGTGTTTTTACCCGACTACCCCAGAAGGAGGGTAATGTTTTTCGAGAGTATGTATGTATGTTTGTATGTATGTTTGTATGTATGTTTGTATGTATGTTTATATGTATGTTTGTATGTATGTTTGTATGTATGTTTGTATGTATGTTTGTATATGTATGTTTGTATGTATGTTTGTATGTATGTTTGTATGTATGTCTATTTCTTTGGTACGCCGCTCTGTAGCCTAAGCAGCTTGGTGGATTTTAACATACGAGGTGTCGTTAGGTTCGTCTGAATTGTGGGAGTGACATAGGCTATATATTTTAAATATGTTTCATCTGCAAATGCAAAAAAAAAGGACGGGAAGGTTTTTTTTAAAATAAATTACAACAATATGGTATCAAATAAAAGCTAGTAATGAGTTAATTCCAAATATATATATTAATAAAACTAAAAAGGTTGAAATAAAACAAATTATTTAAAAAACAAAAAACCCACTGCAAAAACCCATAACTGAAAAGAGAAAAACAGGCGGGGAACAAACAACAGTTACACCATATTTCAGGTTATTGGTTTGTTCCTCACATGTAATACCAAAATTCTAAAGATTATAATGCTCGTTTTTCTCGTTTGCTGGCGGGATTTTAGTTTTTTAAATAATTTGTTATTTTCTGTTATTTCATAATCTCTTATTGTTGTTATAATACTTTTTACTGTTCAATAAAAATAAAGTATCCAAAAATACTTTTTTCGTGTGTATCCAGATACATTAATAAAACCTGTTTAAAAAAATAAATGCGTGCGGTGGATTTCAGAAGTACTCCGTCAAATGTCAAATTGTCGTCAAGGCGTCACCGTCAGTCTAACATTCTGCCGACAGTGACGTCTAATGAGTCGAATACGCGCGGATAACATAACGTTTTTTCGGGTCTTTGCTTTCGTTTTGTTAGTTTCCAAGTTTTCCAAAGCAACCTATTATCGTAATTGTGATTACTTTGTTAGTTAGTTAGTGCACACAAAAAATTTAAGTAATAAAAACTAAAACCCAACTATGACTTAAAAGGTATAAACAAGACACCACACACACAAATTAAAAATCCGGAGTGTGACACGAGGGAAAATCGAACGGATTACGTATGACTCTGGATTTTTAATTTGTCTGTCTGTGGTGTCTTGTTTATACCTTTTTATCGTAGTTGGGTATTAGTTTTTATTACTTTTTTTTTAATTTTATTCTTTTGTGTTTATAATATGTATAATTTTGAAATGAGCTCATTAAGCCCTTTCATTTGATACACATGGTACGATTAAACATTTTTTTTTTCGTGTGGGCGCCGTTATTTATTTAATGTGACGTCACAAAGCCTATAACTAGCGGACGATCAAGACGCTTCCAACGACACCAAATTGTGATGAGTGGTTTAGAAGATAGGAGGGAACAGACGAACATTAAATACATACATACTGTATACCAGTCAAAATCATAACCCTCCTTTTATCTTCGCCGTAGTCGGGTAAAAAATAGAAAATGAGAACGATTCACATTCACCTTCATCTTCGCTTACAAAAACGCGGTATCCTGCCTTTTCGCCGAAAATTGTTTGGCAGATTATCACTTGCCAACCAACGTTTCGCCGATGTTTCACTTTGACAACTAACGATTAGCAAATTTTTGTATGTCAACGTTTCATTTGGTAGAATTATTGTTAAGCTGATTATTATAATGACATAAAACGTTTGGAACATTTAACATTTGTCAAAAATTTCACTAGGCCACACAACTATTAGACGAATGTTGTTTTTTCAGTGTAACAATTCCCTTTTATACATTGATATAATGATAAAAAATAAACTAATTTTACAAACATTTTTTATTTGAGAATCTCAAAAATAACATTAAACCTTTAAATTGGCAGCAATGCAGAGCAATAATTACAGCAACTTTATTTACAGTTACAATAGGTTAGGTCAAGAGCCTGCTTAGCAGGAATTGAGGACCGGCTCTTGCCGGAGAAGCGCCTCCGACCACCGCTTGCAGCGGATAAGAGGCGCTGCGACCCGGGGCCGTCCTCCTCCTCCCAAGCGGAAGACGCCCTTCTCCCTTCAACCACCCCGTCCAACGAGTGGACGGAAGTGGTCCGTAAGGGGAAGGGCAAAGGCAAAAAGTCGGCGACGGCAGCCCCTGTCGCCCCCGCCACCACCGCTCCCAGCCGGTCCCAGACGACCGACAAGGGAAAGGGGAAGGGGAAAGGGAATGGTAGGAGAAGAGGGAAATTGGTCCCCCCAAAAACCGCGGCCGTCGTGGTGACGCTCACCGCGGAGGCTGCGGAGCGAGGGGAGACGTACGCGTCCATTTTGGTGCGGGCGCGTGCCAATGCCGATCCTACCCAGCTGGGGATCGGCAGTGTGTCTTGCCGGCGGACTCAAGCCGGGGCTCGAATCTTCGAGTTCCCGGGGACAGAGGGGAGTGCCCATGCGGACCTCTTTGCAGCCAAGCTGCAGGAGGTCATCGCAGATTCGGCCAAGGTGGCCCGACCGGTCAAGTCGGCGGCCATAGAGGTGTCTGAGCTAGATGACTTAGTCACCAAGGAGGAGGTGGTGGCGGCTGTCGCGGCGATGGGGGGCTGTGGCGTCGCGGCGGTCCAAGGTCGGGACATAAGGCCCGGCCGCGGTGGCATGGGCACCATTCGCCTCGAATGCCCAATCGCCGCTGCCAAAGCCATCCTTGCCAAAGGGCGGCTCATAGTTGGGTTCAGCTCGGGTGCAGTCCGGGCACTCGAGGACCAGCCTCTGCGGTGTTTCCGGTGTTTCGGCATCGGACACACCCGGCCTCTGTGTCCGTCCACGGTCGACAGGACGGACGCGTGCTTCCGCTGCGGCAGGGAGGGCCACAAAGCCGCCTCCTGCGAGGCCGCCACGCCGCACTGCGTGATGTGTGCCGCCAGTGGCTGCCCGGCAGGCCACGTTATGAAAGGGAGGAACTGCAATCCTCCCCCAAAGCGGGGCAAAGCGCAGGCGCCGACCGGGCCTGCTGCCGCCGCTAGCACCGTTGTTCCTGCAGCGGCGACAGCGGAGGAGGGTGCGATGTCCGACTGATGGATAGGGTCGAACATCGCATACTACAGGCGAACATCAACCACTGCAGGGCAGCCCAGGATCTGCTGATGCAGACCATGGCTGAGTGGTTCGTGGACTTGGCGGTGGTCACCGAACCTTACTCGGTCCCTGGCCGTTGGCTGGGTGACCGAGACGGCTTGGTGGCGTTGGTCTCGCGGTCTTCCACAGACTCCCCTCCCCTCTCGCTCTTAGAGAGGGGACCGGGATACGTGGCCGCCGCGTGGGGAGACATGGCTCTGGTGGGGGTCTACTTCTCCCCAACTCTTACTTCTCTCTGACCGAGGTGTGCAACTCCAGCATGCCTCGGTCTCGTCGTCCGCCTCCCCGTCGTGCCGTCTATTGGTGGACGGAGGAGCTGGCGGGGCTCCGGGCCGCCTGCGTGGCGGCCAGAAGGGCCTACGCGCGAAGCCGACGGCGCAGCGCCCAAAACCGAGTCCGGGCAGAAGAGGACCGCCTATACGCCTCTTACCGAGAGGTGACGACGGTCCTCAAGTCTGCAATGTTCGCTGCAGAAGACTCGGCGAGGGCCGAGATGCTGGAGGGCCTCGATAGGGACCCTTATGGGAGACCGTACAAAGCGGCGCGGAACCAGCTGCGCCCGTATGGTCCCCCACTGACGGAGACCCTCGAGCCGGCGTTGCTGGATGGGGTGGTCTGGTCCCTGTTTCCGCGCAGGACCGACTTCACCCCACCAACGATGGATCCCCCGCAAGGGGCGGCTCCGCCTCCGGAGGAGGAGGTCCCCCCGGTGACGATGGCGGAGTTCTACGCGGGGGTTCTCAGCCTCCGCGCGAAGAAGACGGCCCCCGGACCGGACGGTGTCCCCGCACGGGTGGCGGCGAACGCCGCCTCCGAAATGGAGACCAGGTTTCGGGACCTCTTCAGCGCGTGCTTTACGGCTGGGAGGTTCCCGAAACTGTGGAAGGAGGGGCAGCTATGCCTCCTCCGAAAGGAGGGACGCCCGGCGGACTCGCCCTCGGCATACCGGCCCATCGTCCTGCTCGATGAGGTCGGTAAATTGTTCGAGGGGATTGTCGCCTCCCGGCTTAATAGCCATTTGCGTGGGGTAGGGCCGGACCTGTCGGACGCCCAATTCGGCTTCCGTCGAGAGCGTTCGACGATCGATGCGCTGGCCCTACTCAAGGGCCAGGTGAAGGAGGCGATGGAGGCGGGGGACGGAGTGCTGGCGGTGTCATTCGACATTTCGAACGCCTTCAACTCCGTGCCCCACTCGACGATATTGGAGGCGCTTCGGTATCACGGAGTGCCCCAATACCTGCAGAACCTCCTGGCCAGCTACTTGGAGGACCGAGAGGTTCTTCTCGTGGACAAGACGGCCACGGTGAGGCGGTATGGCGCAGAGTCCGGTGTTCCGCAGGGGTCAGTGCTGGGGCCGCCCCTGTGGAACATCGGGTTCGATTGGCTCCTGCGGGGAGCCCTCCTCCAGGGCACGAGTGTCATCTGCTACGCGGACGACACTCTCCTCACTGCCCGGGGGAGGAACTTTGGGGACGCGGCCTGTCTGGCCTCGGCTGGCGGATCCTTGGTTGCAGAGAGGATCCGCCGCCTGGGGTTGAGGGTGGCGCTGCACAAGACCGAGCCCGTGTTCTTTCGCGGGCCTCGGCAGCGCTGCCCTCCCGACGCCCACATTGTCGTAGAGGGCGTCAGGATAAGGGTCCAGCCCCAGATGAAGTATCTGGGCCTGGTGCTGGACGATAGGTGGCGCTTCGGTCCGCATTTCAGCGGGCTGTCGACGCGCCTATTGAAAGCCGCGGACGCCCTCTCATGGCTCCTCCTGAACCTGGGGGGGCCCAAGACGAAATGCCGGCGCCTGTATGCAGGCATCCTTCGAAGCATGGCCCTATACGGGGCCCCCATCTGGGCGGACTCCCTCCACAGAAGGGAGAATGCGACCGCCATCCGCAAGCCCAAAAGGGCCATTGCACTGCGGGTGGCGAGGGCCTACCGCTCGGTGGGCTTCTCGGCGGCATACGCCCTGGCCGGCACCCCTCCTTGGGAGTTGGAGGCTTGGGTGCTCGCCAGGGTGTACGAGTGGAAGGCGCGCCGGAAGGCGCTCGGTGAGCACCCCGTCGCCGAGAAGCAAGAGGCCGTGCGGCGGGAGATGAAGGATGCCGTCGTCCTCCACTGGACGGAGGACCTCGCCAACGCCGCCTTTGACCGCCGATCGCTGGACGCGCTCGGTCCGGTCCTGCGCGGCTGGCTCGAGCGGTCCCACGGTTTCCTCTCGTTCCGTCTGGTGCAGGTGTTGTCCGGCCATGGCTGCTTCGGATCGCATCTGTGCCGGATAGGGAGGGAGGAGACCCCGGCTTGCCACGACTGCGGTGCGGCGGAGGATACGGCGCAGCACACCCTCGAGGTGTGCCCAGCTTGGTCCGGGCTGCGCCGCGGACTGACCGCGGCGATTGGACAGGACCTCTCGCTTCCCGGCGTGGTCAGCGCCATGCTGGGGAGCGAGGAGGCCTGGGCGGCGGTTGCCTCCTTTTGCGAGGACGTAATCTCGCAAAAGGAGGAGGCGGAGCGCGTGCGGGAGGACGACCCTCTCGCTGCGCCGCTCCGCAGACGAAGAAGGGGTCGGAGAGGGCGCCGTCCTCTCCCTCCTTATAGTGGCGATGGGCGGGTGACAGGCACGGGGGTGCCTTCGCCCGCATTGCACCCGTCACCACCTTCGTCGGTCATTCCCGGGCCCATCCCCCTCCCCACGGGGAGGGCGTGAGGGGCCCGCCATGAAGGGCGATCGTCGGCGGAGGACTGGACGTTAAGGCTGTGCCGGTTTCCCAGTCCCCCGCCACTAAGACGAAGCGGGAATGCCGCTGGGTTATTTTAGTGGGTATACCGGGTTAGACCGGGGAGTCCCACATACCCCTCCCATCCCCCGATGGGAGGGTATGTGTAATGCATTTTTCCCCAGCGCAAACAAAAAAAAAAAAAAAAAGGTTTCATCGAGGCGGTCTGGCCGGTGCTCGAGCGCTGGCTCGGGAGGAGGCACGGCTCCCTGTCGTTTCGGGTGACGCAGGTGCTCTCGGGGCATGGTTGCTTCGGGAAGTACCTGTGTCGCATAAACAGGGAGCCGGACGCCCGGTGTCACCACTGCGTCGACTGCCGGGAGGACACGGCGCGGCATACGCTGGCAGAGTGTACCGCTTGGGAGGAGCCACGCCGTGCCCTCATCTCAGAAGTAGGCGGTGACTTGTCGCTGTCGGCCGTAGTGAATGCCATGGTCGGCAGCGGGGAGTCCTGGGACGCGGTGGTTTCCTACTGCGAGACAGTCATCTCGCAGAAGGAGGCTGCGGAAAGGGAGAGGGAGATCTCGCAGAAGGAGGCTGCGGAAAGGGAGAGGGAGATCTCGTCCACTCACCCGGCCCGCAGCAGGCGCACCGGGCGTCGGTGGAGGGCGGATAACGCCCTCTTCCAGCCCCCCTAAATGGGTCCAGGGGTGACGGACTCGGGGACGTCCGTCGCCCCCCCACACATCAGGACCCGAGGTGGCGGCGCGTAGTGTTCCACGCGCGCCCCTCTTAGACGTCACGGGGGGAATGAAACACCTCACTCCCCCCCCAGACCCGAGGAGGCCCGCAGCGGCGGGCCGGCACCAGTCGGGGGTTGCGGAAGATTCTTACGTTCCCGCGACCCCCGGCATAGGTGTGAGTCGGAACACCGGGGTGGTTTTTAGTCGGTAAGAGTCTGACAGACCCCTCCGCCCACCCCAGGGCGGAGGACATCCAAGAGGATTTTCCAAGCCGGAAAAAAAAAAAAAAAAAGGTTAGGTTAGGTTAGAGCAGCGGTACTCTAAGTATGTTCCGCGGAACCCTAGGGTTCCGCGCTACCCCTGTAGGGGTTCCGCAAGAATTTAGAAAAAAATCAAAACACCTCTCTCTGGTCACTGGTCGAACGTTTTGACTCCGCCCGCCGCGCGTATACTTGTGAGCGCGCAGTCCCTTTGATAAAAGCCGCCTCTGAATTAGACGCTATAGTTGTGAACAAGCGACTTTCGGTTCTATCTTCAAAAACATATAGTCGAGATTGTTTACAACGCATTTTTTTGTATTTCTATTTTTATTTCCGCTTTTTGTAAATCAAAGGCGCCGACTCGAGTATTTTTGAGAATGTTCCGAGTTCGAGTCTAGGACTAAGTATAGAAGCGGCGATCGCGCGTCGCGCCTCGTCAGTCAGTTGACGATTAGCGTTCGGAGCGATAAGTTCCTACCTACCTACTTACAAGCTGGCTAGCGAATTGCGGAGTTTAAACGTGTTATGAAACTAGTGTTCATTGTTCTACTGCCTGCTGTATTGTGATTGTATCAGTTTTGTACATTTCTTCTTTGGACTAAACTTTGTCTCATAAACGCAGTAACGATTGTGCATTATGTTGACCCCACCATCCTGACGTGTAACATTATTAATAAAGAAGAATGGAACGTTGGCTTAAAGGCGTTAAACGTGTTGCAACAACATCTTCTAATGACGCTGAATGTTCAAAAGCAGTACGCGCGGAGAATACAGCAATTACCGATCCAGACGATGATGCCACGACGTCAAGCTCCACGGTTTCAAAGACGAAAAAAGGAAGTATGATGAATCATATATCATTTTCGGATTTGTTGATTCCAACGGCTCACCTCTCTGCATGTTATGTAGTAAACTGCTTCCTAATAGTTCCATGGCACCTGCCAAATTGCGCAGACATTTAGAAACTGTACACCCCGAGTCTAAAGACAAGAATAAATAATTTTTTGCTCGTAAAAAAGAACAGTTATTGGAAAGTCAAAAAAATATGATGCATGTAACACAAACTATCAATGAAAAGGCCACGGAGGCATCATATTTAGTTAGCTATCGCATTGCACAAGCAGGTGAAGCGCACACTATCGCTGAGAATTTAATAAAGCCATGTGTGTTAGACATAACAAAATGTATGCTCGATGAAAAATCTGCAAAGCATCTTTCTACTGTACCGCTATCAAACGATACTGTTTCACGGCGAATCCATGATCTGGCAAGCTACGTCAAACAAGAACTAGTTGCACGTCTACAAAAAACACGATTCGTCTTGCAAATGGATGAGTCAACTGATGTCACTGGTCTGGCTATCTTGCTGGTTATCGTGAGATATCCATATGAACGTTCTTTTGAAGAAGACATGCTTATGTGTTCACCGCTGCCCACAAACACTACAGGGGAAGAAATTTTTAATAAAATAAACATATTTTTTAAAGAAAATAATCTTAGTTGGAACGATTGCATTGACATTTGTACAGATGGGGCCAAGGCGATGACAGGTAAAACAGCAGGAGCAGTATCACGAATAAAAAGTAAAGCGCCTAATTGTAGTTCCAGCCATTGTATTCTGCATAGACAGGCACTGGCGATGAAGCAAATGTCGTCAAATCTAAAATTAGTTATGGTTGAAGCGGTAAAAATAATTAATTTTATCAAATCACGACCACTACAATCCCGATTGTTCTCATTATTGTGTGAAGATTATGGCAGCAAACATAAAACACTGCTGCTCCATACAGAAGTGCGATGGCTGTCTCGGGGTAAAACTTTAACAAGGCTATTTGAACTTAGAGCCGAGTTACAAATGTTTCTTTCAGCAGATACAGTTTCTTTTAATTTGAAAGACCGTTTGTATGACTAAACTTGGTTGTTCCGATTGTCTTTTATGGCGGATATCTTTCAAAAACTGAACGAATTGAATTTATCATTGCAAGGTAAACAGACAACAGTGTTCCAGGCCTATAACAAAATAACTGCCTTCAAAAGAAAATTAGATTTTTGGATTATTTGCGTTGGTAAGAGAGGAATAGAAAGCTTTACGTCACTCAGTGAGTTTGTTAGCGATAACGACTCAGAAATGTTTCAAGATGATGTGTTTGAAGAATTGGTCCAATATCTCACTTCTATGCGCGCATCTTTTGAAAAGTATTTTCCCGAAGAACAGAATACAAAAATGAAGCTGAATTCATGGATTCATAATCCTTTTTTACATAACTTGCAAAAGCCCGAAAGTATGTCAAACGAGATATACGAATCTCTTTTAGAAATGTCATCAGACACAAGTATGAAGTCATTGTTCAAAACGACGCCTTTCAACGATTTTTGGTGCAGAATCCGTGATGAATATCCAATGCTTGGCAGAATGGCTGTGAATATTCTTCTCCTGTTCCCAACAACATATTTGTGCGAAACAGGATTCTCAACCTATGCAGCCACGAAAACAAAATATCGCAATAGACTGGACGCCGAACCTGATATGAGACTTCAATCAAATCAAATCAAAATCAAATCTGTCTTCTATCAAACCTGATATCAACCAATTGATGAAAAATAAAAACAGTTTCATACCTCCCATTAGTTAAGATTTTTTCATTTTTAATATCTTCTATTATTGTACTTGCCATGTGGTAAAGTAAGTAATAATTAGTAACTGTTACATTGTACTTTTATTATGAAATGAAATTGTTTATTCTGTAAATAGGATATTGGAATCACTTTTACACGTCATATTATAAAATATTTAAAATAAGCTAGATGAGGTCGGCGTTTCCTATCTGACTACTCTGAGAAGAAAGGCCGAAACAAACTCAGAGGTCGCAGTCTCTTTTAAAGTCCAGACATAATCTTGGTCAGACCATATGAGGACCATGTAGATTGGCGTCTGAAATGGTATTTTGAGGAAAGAACCACAACGATTTGAGTGGACCTGTCCAGTCAGTGCAAGCATTTGTCAGTAATAGTGGAGCTCAACTCAGAACTTAAGGAGCTCAACGACTCGACGAACAATACCAAAGAAAGGACATTTGGGTAGGTCGCATAAAATACTCAAATTGCCAGACCATCGTTAAAACTAACTGAGAACGAAAAAAGAAATCAAAATAAAAATCCACATAGTCCTCACATTTACAATAATTAAAATAATACAATACTTTAAAAGTAATCATGTCATTTTGTTGTAATATTCAATAATGTCAATTTATATATAAAACTGGTGATGATTTTCTATAATATTCAAAATGTTACAAAGCTTAGCAGAGCGAGCAGTTCAATCCCATGCTTTTTTGTCTTCTAAATAATCTGAAATTTTATAGTACCCTTTTTTACAAAGTTTGGTTTTAATACAGCTTTTGAATCGTATAATGGGTAAGTTTCGAATGTCAATGGGAAGTTTGTTATAAAAGCGTATACATTGACCCATGAACGAGTTGCCTACTCTGTGGAGACGAGTGCGATGTACAGCAAGATTGTGTTTATTCCTGGTATTTAAACTATGAATATCGGACATTTTCTTAAAATTTGATATATTTTTGTGTACATACAATAAGTTTTCAAATATATATTGTGAGGCTACAGTCAGAATATCTATCTCTTTGAATTTTTCTCGAAGGGAATCTCTTGGACCAAGGTTGTAAATGGCTCGAACAGCCCTTTTCTGTAAAACAAAGATAGCATTAACGTCCGCACCGGTTCCCCAGAGAAGAATCCCATATGACAGAAGACTATGAAAATAACTAAAATAAACAATTCTGGCTGTGTCTATGTTAGTTATCTGTCTAATTTTTTTAACGGCATAGGCGGCCGAGCTTAGCCTTCCTGACAATTTTTCTATGTGTGGGCCCCATTGTAATTTACTGTCAATAGTTATTCCAAGAAAAACTGTCGACTCAACGGGGTCCAATTCTATTCCATTAACTTGAACATGGGTAGATAGCTGCCTGACATTTGGTGTTGAAAATTTAATGAGTTGTTTATTTTTCATTTAAGAGAAGATTATTTACATTAAACCAATGCACAACTTTAGAGAGTGCATCGTTAACTTGTTCAAAGTTGACTAGCTGACGTTTAATTTTAAAAATAAGGGAAGTATCATCCGCGAATAATACGATCTTGTGATTATCCCTTATGTGGTAAGGCAAGTCATTTATATAAATGAGAAATAAGAAAGGACCTAGAATTGAACCCTGCGGAACGCCCATGGCGACCGAAGATCCTGCAGATCTCTTGCCATTAACATCGACCCTCTGAATTCTGTTGTTCAGATAAGAAGTCATAAAGTCGAGAGCCTTGTCCCTCATACCATAGTGGTACAATTTCCTGATTAGTGTATCATGATGTACGCAATCGATGGCCTTGGACAAGTCGCAGAAAATGCCAAGAGCATCTTGCGACTCCTCCCAGGCCTCGAATATGCTCTTCAGTAATTCCACACCCGCGTCTGTAGTTGAACGGCCCTTTGTAAAACCAAACTGTTTCAGATGAAGTAAATTATGTGCATTGAAATGCCCTAACATTTGTTTTAAAATTAATTTTTCAAAAATTTTGCTCAACGTGGGTAATATTGAAATAGGCCGAAAATTCGTGGGATCTGTTGTACTGCCAGACTTGAACAGTGGAATCACTTTACTAAGTTTCATCAGGTCAGGAAATACACCAGATGCAATACAAGAGTTAAAAACAATTGCCAAAAAGGGTGAAATAACATCAATTATTGAAGACATGATATGTACTGATAATCCCCAAAGATCAGCAGTTTTTTTTACATCGAGATCTTTAAATATTTCTATAATGTCTTTAGTAGTAGCAATTGTAAATTCAAAAAGTTTGTCACATTCTGGTATACATTCTTTTAGTATTGAGTAAGCAGAAGTGGGAGACGATGATGACAGAGTTTTGGTTGTTAAAATGGGAATATTAGTGAAGAAATTTTCAAACTCAGTTGCCACCTCCACGTCTGCCTTAATATCTACATCATTGATTGTTAGATGGAAGTCACGGTTCCGTACTGTCGTTCTTCCCGTTTCAGAATTAAGGGCGCTTTCACAATTTTTCTTGAATTTGAGCTTTTTACTCGAGTTTTGACGTGTGATTATGGTTTAGTTATAGACTCAAAATTAAAAAAAAAATATGCCCGGGAATGTTTGATTATTTCTCTTGGGAATGTTGGTAATAGATATTTCAATTTGTCTACACAAGTCAGTAAAAACCTTGTCTTTGCAAAGGATGTTTCATAAAATTTAACTTTTGGGCGACTTTTGATGCTTTGTTTTATCGAAGATATAGTAATTTAATCATTTATAAAAATGTTCATGGTACAACTGTCTCTTGAACTTGGGAATGCATATGCCAATTTTTTATGTTTAATTCAGTAATACACCAAAAATAATTCCGTAAAACAGATCGATATTGAGAATTTTTCGTCCGAAATTATATTTTTTATCTATGAACATAGATTCCAAATTTAAACAAAAAGTATTTAATAACAAGGGTCAGTATGTTACCTAGATTGAAAAAAAAAAATTAGACGTTTTTAAACTAAAACAATATTTTTAAATAATTGTTGTATGCAATGCTAAAAATCAATATAAATCTCGGGACGCGCGGACTTTAGCTTTAGTATCTTCAATGGTGCTCTGAGCAATAACATCTTCCCACAGGCATGGAAAGAAGCCACGGTAATAGGTATCCCGAAGCCCGGCAAGCCAAAGACGGCACCTTCGAGTTACCGCCCCATCAGTTTGCTCAAGGTCATAGGTAAAATCTATGAGAGACTTATTTATAAGCGACTCAGAGATTACGCCGAGACCAAAGGCCTCATCCCAAACGAACAGTTCGGCTTTCGAACTGAGCACTCTAGCGTGCATCAGGTACACCGGATCATAGAGCACGTAAGCGCCGGCTTCCAGCGCGGCAATGTGACCGGTGCAATCTTCTTCGATATAGCGAAAGCATTCGACAAGGTCTGGCACAACGGTTTGATATACAAGTTATACCAACTCGGTGTGCCGGATCGTCTTGTACTCATAATACGGGACTTTTTGACGAATCGCACCTTCCGCTATCGCATCGAAGGAGCCGTCTCCTCCCCCCGACCCATCCGCGCGGGCGTCCCTCAGGGCTCCGTGCTATCTCCCCTCATTTTCACGCTGTTCACCAGCGATATCCCAAAACATGGTAAGGCACAGTTGGCTCTGTTCGCAGACGATACGGCCATCTACTACAAGGGTATTAGTAATGATAATATACGCATAACTCTCCAGAGAGCGGTCAACAATCTTGGCGCCTGGTTTCAAAAATGGCGTATAGAAGTCAATCCCGACAAAAGTCAAGCGGTATTCTTTCAGAAACCGCGGGGCGGTTGGCCCCTCCCCCCCCCTCCTCCAGTCACCATGTTCGGCAAGCAGATCCCTTGGGAGAAGCAAGCCAAATACTTAGGTGTAACTCTGGACCAACATCTCACGTTTCGAGAGCACATAAAGCAGGTTCGTTCGCGAGCTGCTCTCGCTCTAGGTAGACTCCACTCAGTTCTGAATGCACGCAGCAAATTGTCACTCAAGTGCAAAATGCGTACTTACATTACGTGCATTCGCCCCATCATGACCTATGCGGGTTCCGTCTTTGCTCATGCAAAACCCCATCATATACATTGGATGCAAACACTCCAAAATCGATTCCTTAGAAAGGCCACGGGAGCTCCCTTTTATGTTCGTAACGAGATCCTCCATCTCGACTTAAAGATTCCCACAATCCGCCAGTTTCTCAAACGCCTCTCAAAGCGTTACTTCGAGTCAGCCGCCACACATCGCAACCCTCTGGTTGTCGAGGCCTCCCGATATCGCACATCTACTATTAGCGTCATTCGCCGTCCGCGGCATGTTCTCACTGAGCCAGACGACCCCATAACTCTCCTCCAGGAGAGCAGTAGGGAGACCAGTACAGTGCACAAATACAGACGCCTCCCGTCATTCCGACCTCGCCGTCGAGGCAAAACACGTTCGCGTCCGTCCCGATTATTAAATTCACCCCCCCGTCCCTTGTCCGATGAAGTAGTGCCAGCCCGCGCCGTAGCTGAGCACGTAGCTTTAAATTCCCCGTTTAATAATAATGATGATCTAAACCTTTTGATCCAGCCTGTCCCAACAACTTGCTGTCCCCCCGCCAGTGATGTCGCCCTAAGCCGAGGTTCGTACCCCACAGGGGGTGCCCTTAGCGAGCGCACACTTAATTTTAATTTAGAATAGTTTATATGCCCCTGGCTGGAGGCCCTGAGTGTAGAAGCTTAAGGCAGCCACAGGAAAGTCCGGTTAAGAAGTTATGATTTCCGAAATCACACTTCAAGATGCCATAGTTAAATAAAATAAAAAAATAAAAAACTTTAGCTTTAGTCCGCGCCGAGCGCTTTCAGAGGGAGGACGTATCGCTTGCTGACATCGCGTCGTGCGCCTGTGTGCGCCGCGTAATCTCGCCATATCGCTAAAAATATAGTGCAACCAACACATTTTGATACGTGAGTTTTTTTATCTTAAATTAATTATTATATGATTGCATTTTAAATATGTAAGTATGTGTTTTCTTCTGATAAGTACTCTAATGTGAATGAAAATGAACATATGTAACTATAGTTGTTTTATTTTAATTTTATTGGTTATTTAATGTAATCTCCAACTTAAATTCAATTAATTATTTTCAGACAAAGTTCATAATAATGGGCAAAAATAGAAATAAAACATACGGTGCCGTCAAAATAAAAAAAAAAGGTTGGGCGATAATTTGAAATGCGCAAGAGAAGCTTATCGGTAAGAACTTTGTTTTTAATGTTTGAAATGTTTACTTTATATTTATTCTGTAATATTGTAGGTAACAAATATTTACATTACAACACACGCCTTATACTCTTTTCACTTTTTCGCGCTAAAAACTTCTCGATGTCGAGGAGTATCTTGTTACCTGACTACGGCGAAGCAAAAAGGAGGGATATGATTTTGACCGGTACGTATTTATGTTCATCTGTTCCGTCGTATCTTCTAAACGACTCATCACAATTTGACAAATAAGGTATCGTTGGAAGCGTCTTGATCGTCCGCTGGTTATAAGACGATTTATTTGACGCCACATTAAATTTAAAATGGCGCCATTTAGGTGCCATAAAGTCATGACTAAAAAAAATTTATTTTACTCATTCCATGTTGGCTATCAAATGAAATGGCTTAATTAGCACATTTCAATAATATAGATATTGTTGCCGATTCTCTTGTCACAAAGTTGTCTAAATTAGATTATAAATCACTAAAATTTATTTTATTCCTGTCAAACGATTTCCTATTCTGAAATTAAATAGACTATAGTGCCACAACTTAACTACATTTTAGTTTGACAGCACTAAGATGGCACGGAGTTATTAATTTAGTGAAAATGTTATTCTGAATTTGATGATTTAACCTACTTATAACTAAAATCCTCTAAATAAATCTGACTATTTTTAATCGCGATTAAAAATGTGTGGAATAAAATTAGATGTCATGAACTAAAATCCAAACCAACACAATACTGTATCTTTTTTTTTTATTTTCTTTTGCTTATGTCTCGGAAATGGTGCGTCCTATCGCAAAAATAATGAAAATTTCGACCCCCTTTAGGAGGCCCTTAAACCACTACTTCTCAACATGTTGATATATATTTTTTTGTTTTTTCGTTATTTTTCATACAAAAAGTGAAAAATTCCATAAAAAAACACGTCGAGGTTGCAGTAATAGCGCGGCTCTGGCTCTAAAGTACCAAGTGGAGGCGCAATTGTCAAATTCGATTTTAGTTGTGTCAAATTAATTTTTGGAGAATTTATTTAGTAGAATAGCTCCAAGATTCATAGCAATAAGTAAGGAATTTTAGTGATATTTTAGTTCGGTGTACAAGAGAATCGGCACCATTATAAACCCGTCATAGTTGGGTTTTAGTTTTATAACTTTTTTTTTGTTGTATTTTTATACGACTGCTCAAAAGAGGTCTGTTATGTTTCTTAGGTAAGTACTTGTATGCATGTTTATATTTGTACGTAGGGTTTTTATTCCATTTCATCCAAAAAACATGTTTCATATCATAAGCAAATACTCTCGAAAAAAGCTAAAATGCAGCAGAGGCAAATAAATTCGCCAAATGAAAATATTGATTCTGATTTAAAAAAGGTAAATTTTGCACCACTTTACCAACATCATTTATTTCATGTGCTATTTAATTATATTACTGCTACCATATAATATTTATGTACCTACATTTATCGAACTATTTTACTTTTACAGAACAATGAAAGCACACTTGACCCAACGACAGTTTTTACAGTGCCTTCTGACAGAAATACAAATAACATGGTAATTTATCACAACTAACTATCCTATCCTAACTAATAATATAAATGCGATATGGTACGTTTTCATATCATGTAATATATTTAATTATTTTGAATAGCTATATTATTTTCTGCAGATTTAAATACTCTATGAGCTACCGCATAATTAATGGACTTCTTTATTTCTTACAGGATAATGAAAGCACATTTCGAGGAAAGCACGGTCTATGACCCTTCGCAAAATATTATTTTAATTTATTTTTACAATTATACTTTTGTAATCAGTCTTTGTTTTTTATTTACTATTTTTACTCATCCATAAAAATTAAATAATAAGTTATCTTGAACGATACACATTTAAGGATTGCATCACTATAAATAGTGATGAAGTCTTTAAATATGCATATTTTGTATAACTACCTACTAACCTACCTTCGTATGCATTTTATACTACTATCCAAACATTATTCAAACTGTAGAAACCATATCATATAATTACTAAAAATGTGTACTTACCTGCTGAATTAATTACATATAAGTAAAGAAAATTAGTAGTTACATGCTACTAGTAGCAGTTGCATGCTAGTTTGCCGCTTTAGCTGTATAAAAATTCAAGCAAATTCTGATGACCCTATCGTAAATCAATAGATAAGCCGTTCTAGGTAATAAGTGTAATAACATTCATCGATTCAAATAATATTTAAAAAAAAAAATATAATATCAGTAATTTAATTTATTTCGAAAGTAAAGTGGAAAGGATCAAGTTTGTTTGTTCCTCGCGTCCAACGCATTGCGGTTTGCATGTGTGTAGCGTACTTCACTAGACGCACACGAGCGCATATCCGCTACCACGCGCCGTCAAATTTACCTAAAACTGTGTACTTCGATTTTGTAATAGCGCTCTTAATAATATTCCAAGTTGTTTTAATTTTATTTCCAGAAGATTTTATTTTATTTTTAATGTAAATTGCTTTAGCAGAGGAACAGGCTCTTTTAAAAGTTTTTGAATATTCTTTAACAAATTCTTTAAAAGTTTCATCATGATTATATGTTTTTTCATGATACAATTCAAATAACCTCTACCTACTTTTGTAAATACCTGGTGTTGCCCAATCACTAAATATAACGCGGTCACAAACAGGCAATATTTTTGAGGTGAAAACCTTCCTAAACTCACAATTGATGAGGTTAAATAGTGAAGTATAATCTTGATCCGGGTTGTTGTGATAAGGCAAATCAGGCAGTTTTTCCATTAAATTATTTTTAAATGTTTCTAAGCGATTTTTATTTACAGGAACAAAACTCACAAGTTTTCTTTGAGCTCTCGACTATTTTCTGAGGGAAAGTGACTAACTGGCCACAGTGATCAGAATCCAACTCATTTATAATTAAATGGCTAGAAGGTCTTAAGTTTGTAAAAATATTGTCAATACAGGTAGCACTAGTGGCAGTTATTCTAGTCGGCTCAAAGAATGTATTGTACAAGTTATACGACTTTAATAGAGATTTAAATTTATTTACTATAGCAGATTTTTCTAGTATATTGATGTTGAAGTCTCCACAGACAACAACTGTTTTATTACTATTACAAGTCTTTAATAATACTTCTTCCATAGATTTCTCAAAAATATCATATGAAGCACATGGGGGCCTGTAATCAGAATCCAACTCATTTATAATTAAATGGCTAGAAGGTCTTAAGTTTGTAAAAATATTGTCAATACAGGTAGCACTAGTGGCAGTTATTCTAGTCGGCTCAAAGAATGTATTGTACAAGTTATACGACTTTAATAGAGATTTAAATTTATTTACTATAGCAGATTTTTCTAGTATATTGATGTTGAAGTCTCCACAGACAACAACTGTTTTATTACTATTACAAGTCTTTAATAATACTTCTTCCATAGATTTCTCAAAAATATCATATGAAGCACATGGGGGCCTGTACACGCTCATTACAATGAACTGCTCAAGCTCAATGCAAGCTATTTCAATAACTCTTTCAACAGAGAGGCTCACAATGTCAATTCGTTCTTTAAACTTCATATTGTTACGTACAATTATTAGAGAGCCACCACGTATCATATTAACTCTGCTGAATGAGCTGGCAACCTGGTGGTTGTTGAAGCTGAACATGAACTGATGTGCCTTTAACCAATGTTCAGTTACACATAAGATATCTATATAGCTACAGTTCATGAACAGCTCAAATTCTAATTCCTTACCTATCACACCCTGTATATTTTGATGAACTATTTTTAGAGTCTTATTATTACATTTATTTTGATTATTACTAGAATTTGATGGGTGAGATATCCAAGAAGGACTTTTTGTAACATTTTGATGATTGAAAGCAATATTGAAATTTTCTTCATTTATTAAGCAAGAGGTTTCCTCCATTGTCCTATATTCTAATTTAAATGATTATCAATGTTATGCTTATATAATAAAGAATACACTTTTAAAAACTATTGTTTTATTGTAGGGTTCCGTCAAGTATTTTGCTTGTCAAAAGGGTTCCGTGACCAAAAAAGTTTGAGAACCGCTGGGTTAGATTATGAGGGGGATCCCCCACAGTGCATACTTCCTCGTAGTTTCCCCCGGGCCACGTCGTGTCTGACCACCGTAACGGAGTGGCAGACCGGCGGCTAAAGTGCGCTGTGATTTGTAGACATTGATGCAGTCGTCCGCGAATATGTCGAACAAGCCAATGCGTGACCCTTCAGGGCGTTTTATCTCGAATCGCTCCTCCCAGGGCGATTCAAACAGCCCGTTTCAGGGCCAATCCAACGGCCCTTCTCAGGGCCAATCCAATGGCCCTTCACAAGGCCAATCCAACGGCCCTTCTCAGGGCCAATCCAACGGCCCTTCTCGGCGCTTTGGCGTCGGAAGCTGACCGCGCATCATCTGCGGCCAGCTTATTCAGAAGGCCATACGAGTTGTCGGACTCCGACGACTCCAACATGGACACGTCGGCGGGTGAAAGTGACCTCTTCAAGCGTAAGAGGTCCGAGGGCTCCTCGGAGTCAACCGGAGGCAAGGCGAAGAAGAAGTTGAAGTCTAAAAAGGCTTCGACTTCTGCTGCGCCTTCTTCCCACAATGTGGGCTTGGTGGACGCCGAGCGCCAGCTAAATCTGGCGAAAAGGGCGCAACTGCAGATGGACCTGGAGGAGAGGGTCGCCGCCAAGGTGCAACAGGCGCAAGTTGCCAGGTCGAGGGCTGGCTATGGTGCATCCAATGTACTATATGCCGACCACTCCCTGGCGGAACTGGAGCGCATGGCGCAGGAGGATCGACAGGAGGGTCTGGAGGTCGCCTCTAAGTCGTCCAATTTGAAGGGGACCTTCCAGAAAGTCCTCAAATGCCGGGCCGCCAGCATGCACGGCATTATCACGGAGCTGGTGAAGCGGACGGCCACGGACGAGACGCGGCAGCTGCAGGTAAAGGTGAATCGCCTGCAAGCAGAGGTCAGCCAGCTACATGAGAAGCTGGCTGAGGCTACGGCCAGGCCTGCCCAATCTGCGCCAGTCTGTCCTGTGGTAGGAGGTTCCTCCTCCTCCCCTGCCAGCCTTGAGGCAACAATCTGCGGGGTGATCTTGGAGGAGAGGGCCTTCATCCGAGCCTGCTTCGCAGGCTTCAAGGACCGGCTCTTGCCGGAAAGGCGGCTCCGCCCACCGCTAGCGGCGAACAAGAGTCCACAACTGAGGGAGCCGGAACCTGCGCCTCTAGCAGGCCCGGTAGCGCAGCCCTCCAAGGGCAAAGGCAAGGACAAGAGGACCAAGGTGGCTCCTCATACGCCCACCACAAGCGCGGAGGTGGCGTCTGGGTCGTCTGCCACTCCAGCAGCCCCCCAGAACTCGCAGGAGGAAGACGCCCTTCTTCCCTCTACCACCCCATCCAGCCAGTCGTGGACGGAAGTGGTCAGGAGGGGAAAAGGGAAAAAGGGCAAAAAGTCGGCCCCCAAGCCTGCTGCGACTGGTCCTGCAGTCGGCAAAAAGGCGGTGAGGAAGCTGGTTCCTCCCAAAACTGCGGCCGTCGTGGTGACCATCACCCCGGAGGCCGCGGAGCGGGGCGAGACGTACGAGTCCGTCCTAAGACGGGCTCGTACCAATGCTGATGCCTCTAAGCTGGGGATCAGCAACATCACGTGCCGCCGAACCCTTACCGGGGCTCGAATTTTCGAGTTCTCTGGGGAGCAGCGAGGCACAAATGCGGACCTCTTCGCAACCAAGTTGCAAGAGGTCATCGCGGATGCGGCAACGGTCACCAGGCCTGTTAAGACCGCAGCCTTGGAGGTGCCCGATCTGGACGATTCAGTCACCAAAGAGGATGTGGTGGCGGCCGTCGCAGCGGCTGGAGGCTGTGACGCTGGCGCGGTGAAGGGTGGAGCCATCAGGCCCGGCCGCCGCGGCATGGGCATCATCCGCCTCGAATGCCCTGTCGCCGCGGCTGGGGCCGTCCTTGCTGCGACCAAGGGACGTATGCAAGTGGGGTTCGGCTCGGCTGTGGTCCGGCCGCTTGAGGACCAGCCTGTCCGGTGCTTCAAGTGTTTCGCTGTCGGACACACCCGGGCCATGTGTCCCTCCAAGTCCGACTGGGGAGATACGTGCTACCAATGCGGGCGGGAGAGACACGGGTGGGTCGCTTGCACCGCCACCGCGCCACACTGCGCGGCGTGTGCCGCCGGTGGCCGCCCCGCCGACCACAGGATTACGGGCAGGAGCTGCAAGCCCCCCATAAGGAAGTGTGTGGTGCCGATGCAGGTTCGCCTTGTTGCTAAAGCCGTCGCCGTCGTCACCGCTGTTGCTCCAGCGGCGGTAGCTGAGGAAGGGGGTGCGATGTCGGAATAATAATTTCAGACTACCGTATCCTCCAGGCGAACACCAACCACTGCAGAGCGTCCCAGGACCTGGTAGTGCAGGTCATGGCCGAGTTGTTGGTGAACGTAGCGGTGGTCGCCGAGCCCTACTCAATCCCCGGAAGCTGGCTAGGTGACGAGGACGACTTGGTGGCTCTAGCGGCGCGGTCTTCCACAGACTCCCCTCCCCTCTCGCTATTAGAGAGGGGACCGGGATACGTGGCCGCCGCGTGGGGAGACTTAGCCCTTGTGGGCGTCTATTTCTCCCCAAACCGCCCTCTTCAGGACTTCGAGAACTATCTCGGAGTCTTGGCCGCCGTGGTCGGCAGGGCGGCGCCGCGTCAGGTCTCCGTACTGGGAGACCTGAATGCCAAGTCGGTGACCTGAGTAAACCCGGCCACCGACGCACGCGGGCGGGCAGTAGAGATATGGGCAGCCTAGTCTGGACTCTCCTCTTGAACAGAGGAAGCGTCCAGACATGCGTGCGGCAGCACGGTGGCTCAATAGTGGACGTCACTTTCGCCACCCCTGCGTTAGCCGCGCGTGTGTTGAACTGGCGGGTGAACCTGGTGGAGACTATGTCGGACCACCGCTACGTGCGATTCGACGTCTCCACCAGTGGCCCCGGAGAGATGCGGCCCCTCTCGGTGCGTTTACCGTTTCCACGGTGGGCTCTCGCCCGCCTGGACAGTTGCTGCCGGACACGGTTGTTTCGGTTCGTACCTGCACCGAATCGGACGGGAGAGGACGCCGTCGTGCCTCGACTGTGGTGCGGCGGAGGACGCGGCGCAGCACACCCTCGAGGTATGCCCGTCGTGGTCCGAGCCGCGCCGGAGTCTCATCGCGGTGATCGGACCGGACCTCTCGCTGCCCGGCTTGGTTAACGCCATGCTGAGGGATGAGAGGTCCTGGGCGGCAGTCGCCTCCTTCTGTGAATACGTCATGTCCCAGAAGGAGGCGGCAGAGCGCGCGAGACAGGACGATGCTGACGCAGCGCCGCTCCGAAGGCGGAGGAGGGGTCGAAGAAGACGTCAGTTCGATAGTCATCTCCGACTTCTCCCAGGTGGAGGCCAGCAGGCAATGGGTGCGGGGGCACCCTTGCCTGTATTGAACAGGTCTCCACCAGTGTCGGACGGGAATGGCCAGGTGTTCCCGGCCATTCCCGTAGCCCCCCAACCTGGGGGGCCCACCAGCTAGGCGGGCATGCGCCGGGAGGGTTGTGGATGTAAAGGCTGAGCCGGTTTCCCATGGCCCTCCCATCAAGGCGATGTGGGAACACCGCTGAGTTTTAGTGGGTATACTGTCGTTAGCGACAGGAGTCCCACATACCCCAGACTGGTCCCCTACGAGCGGGGATGCGTAATGCATTCCTCAGCGTTAAAAAAAAAAAATTAGGTTAGAGTATGACAAACAACGCACGAGCCAAGCGAGCGAAGCGAGCGTGCCGCGGCAGTGGCCGGCGATGAGCCAGAAGCGAATCGCTTTTGTAAAAGGAAACAGTTACGAGTAAGTTAGGTTAGGTCACACTAAAGATAAAGTAAAAAAAAAAAAAATAACAATAACTACCTGTATATAATTTGTCCCAAATGAAAATGGTATCCTTGTAAATAAATTTACCAGGATATCACGATGATCTGTGGTGTAGTATGTAACCAAATTATAGTAAGGGAATGTATGGTTATATTATCAATGACTGGACCAAATATACGCAGTGTCTATCCAGCATTCGAGATGTTTCATTGTCTTTAAATCTCGTCCTTATATGGCGACCCTGCGATTCAAGCGGGGAATCAAATCATGTTCGCGTTAAGTTTGGGCTGTGCTCTGCGTGACAATCATCACTTCGCAACTATTTGCAAAAAATATCACCATGTGCCAATCAAAAGTACAGAACGAAGAATTCTTTGTAAACCAGAATAGTGCCAGTGGAGGTAAAAATTCAGCCACTGTGGAGGAATTCAAATTTCATTTGTCAGCAATAAGCATTGTGCTAATGATCATATGCACGATATTATTTCTTGGGACCATCTATATTTTGTACTGGGTGTACAAAAGGTGTCATCAAACTTGGATGAGAGAGCAGCTAACGAGGCATATTCTAAGGCGTTCGTCTAATCGCACCAGAAATTATCGCGATCCTGCAGTTGCATGTGGGGATTGCAACTGTCGAGCTAGTCATTCAACCAAGGATAATCAATAATCAAGCAAAGTGACAAAATAGACAACCATATCAACGACGACGTATACGGCTATTCAAAAGTGCGTGAAAGTGTAATCGTGAGTGCGCGCAAATATCAATCCTATCTTATGTAATACTAGACGGTAATGTATGAACAATTATTAGAATTAAATAGAGAGCTTAACAAGATAAGAACATATTTAGTAAAAGTAGGGCCAAGTAGACGTAAAGGTGAAATTGTATTGAAGAAATTAAAAGAAGCTGATAATCTAGTGAGTCAATTCAATTTATGCTTAAAAGAATTAGAAATATTGAAAGTAACGTTAAAGGAACACGAATGTTTAAAGCTTGATAAATTAAGTCAATCTTTTTTAGTTTGTATGATAATATTATAGACTTGTGTAGTAATACATCAGAAATTGTATCAGTAAAAGAAGAAAATATGGCTAAGTTTGACTTAAAAATAGCATTGAGTTTATTACCAGTTTTAACTGATGACGAGGTAAATACGAAGCAACTTATAGATGGTATAGAATATTATCAATCTGAGCTCGATCAGGATGGTCAGAGTAAGTTAATTAACTTTGTTTTAAAAAGTCGACTATCTCAGTCTGCTAAACTAAAGCTAAATAATAAGTACGACAACGTTGACAGTTTAATAAGGGATATGAAATCGCATCTGCTGCCAAAAAAATCGGCTACAGCATTGCAACATAAATTACTAAATCATAAACAAAATGAACATTCCATAAATGATTTCGGTAAACAAATTGCGGAGTTATTTGTTGACCTGACGATCTCACAATCGGAAGGTAATGAAGCAAGTTTTCGTATATTGAAACCATTAAATGAGAAACAGGCAATAAAATGTTTTGCCGACGGGTTGACCAGTCGTCGGCTTAGCACCATAATATCTGCAAGGAACTTTTCATCATTGAATGACGCCGTTCAATCGGCCATAGATGAGAAAGTCTCATCGCCTTCAAAATCAGCTGACGTTTTCGCTTTCCGTCGCAATAACAATACGTTTTATCAACACAGGAATTTTAGAGGTCGGTACAGAAATAGAGGTGAGTCATCCTTTACAGGACGAGAAAATCCACAACCACAGCACCGGAATGATTACTATCAACCCCAAGACCAGAATAGAGGCCGTGGGGTGCCCAGATGGTCACGAGGAAACAGAGGTAGGACATTTTATAACCAAACTAGGAATAACCAAGGGCAAGAACAGCAGGTACATGTTTTGTGCTGACTCAGCTACGCACGAAAGTCACGCGTCAGAAGAACTAGACATACCCGAAAAAATTTTTCGTGACTAATAGTATAATTATGTCATGTAATAGTACATGCCATGTTAAATTAAACTTGAAACGTTTTAGTCTATCTCATACATGGCTAATTGACACTGGTGCTTCTATATCGGCTATAAAATATAAACATATCCACGAACCGAACATTCCAATCCAAAACGGGAATCTTGTTGTCAATGGAATCGGTGGCAAAGTCCAGGCCATCGGCTTTGTTTATCTAAACTTATACACTAGTGATCAAATTCTAAATCATAAGTTCTACGTGTTAAAATCATTGCCATGTAAAGCCAGTGGCATATTAGGCCAGGACTTTTTAAATAAAAACAAGGCAGTCTTTAACTTCAGGGAAAATTCTTTACAAATATGGAACAATAATGTACAAATAGACTTGCCTATAACATCAGAGAATAAAAATACAATTACTATACCAGCTAGGTCGGAATCGATACATTATATAAATACAAAAATAACACAAGAGTGCATAGTTTGTGCATCAGAATTACAACAAGGCATATTTTTGGCGAGTACTTTGGTAACACCTATGAACGGGAAAATACCAGTGCGAGTTTTAAATACTACTGACAACGATTTACAAGTAGAGGATATTAAACCAAACATACACATGGCAAGAGAATACAGTATCTGTTTATTTGATAAACCAAATAAAAATGCGGAACGCGTTAAGACACTCTTTCCATTATTAAATTTAGATCACTTAAATTCGGAGGAACAAAGTAGCATTAAAAACATATGTGCAAAGTATACTTAATGACATATTTTACCTAAAAGGGGACAAATTAACTACCACTAAAATATACCAACATACGATAGCTTTAAAACCAAATACAAACCCATTGTATTCCAAACCTTATAGACTCCCACATTCACAGAAAAATATTATAAAATAACTGAAGAGTTTTGTGGTTTAGTGTAGCTCGAGATTATATTATAATAAAACAACTGAGTGGTAAAATCAACGTCTATTGTAAAAACGCGGCAAAATCAGAGAGGGGAAATAGACACACACGAAACAACTGTCATTTAACATTTTGACGTATGATACAAGAATGTTGCTGTTATAAATACACAATGAACAATGTTGCATTCATTATTTAACACCCCCTTTGGAATGCAATCCCATTTTCTTTGTACAATAATAATGTTTGTTAAAAGTAGTCCCCTTAGTTAATATGTCCGCTACCATATCAGTACCTTTACAGTTTACAAAATTTACATTTTTATTGTGATAATTATCTCTTAAGAAATTAAATCTAATATCTATATGCTTCGTTTTTGGTTTATAACAATCAGTTGAAGCTAATCGTATTGCACTCTGATTATCACAATATATGGGTAAGGGACCTTCTTCTTGCAAACCAAGTTCTAGTTGCAGCTGACGGAGCCACAACGCTTCCTGTGTCGCAGACGCCATAGCCATATATTCTGCCTCGGCTGTAGACAGAGCAACTGTTGGTTGTTTGCAGGAGTTACACGCTATACCACCATTCTGAAAAATAAAAATGTAACCAGTGCAGGACCTTCTGTCCTCAGGGCAGCTGGCCCAGTCTGCATCGCAGTAGCCTCTTATCCCTTTCGAATCCTCTTTACTGAAGCATAGCTTTAAATCTTTTGTTCCTTGGAGATATCTCAGTATTCTTTTGACACCGAGCCAATGTTGATGTCCAGGATTGCTGACATATCTGCTGAGTTTATTGACTGCAAACCCAATATCTGGTCTAGTTGCCTGGGCTAGATACAGTAAACATTCCACTGCTTGTCGATAAGGAATATTCTCGTTACCTTCAGTATCAACAGTATCAAATTTAGCATTCACTTCTTTAGGTGTTTTCACAGGTTTTGATTCTGACATTCCAAAACGCTCTAATGTTTCTTTAATGTAATTTTCTTGATCAAGCATGAGAGTTCCTTCCTTACGATTTCTAGTGATGTTCAATCCAATAAACTGTTTGGATTCTCCAAGATCTTTCATATGAAATTCACCTTTTAATTTTTCTTTAATTTCTGACTTTAAATTAATATTATTTGAAAATATAATGAGATCGTCAACCCATACAGCAACAAAAATCATTGTTTGTTGTTTCACACAGTAATAGATGCATGGATCTATTTTTGATCTAGAAAGGCCAATTTTCTGTAGCACACTATCTAGTTTGACATTCCATTGCCGGCTGGCTTGCTTTAGACCATAAATTGATTTCTGTAACAAGCATACTTTTGTTCCTTCTTCATATAACTCAGGTTGAGACATATAAATTTCATTTTCTAAATCTCCTTGCAAAAATGCTGTTATGGCATCCATCTGATCAATATCAAGGTCATATTTTGCAGACAGTGCAATCAGGTATCTTACAGAAGTGTATCTTACAACCGGTGAGTATATTTCATCATAATCAATGCCTCTTTTCTGTGCATAGCCTTTAACTACAAGTCTAGCTTTATATCTGTTCACAGCCCCTGTTTCATCAGTTTTCGTCTTAAAAATCCATTTACAAGGAAGAGCTTTCTTTCCTGGAGGTAGGTCAGTAAGAGTCCAGGTCATATTTCTTTTCAGAGATTGAAATTCTTCATCCATGGCATTTCTCCATTTATCTGCTTTTTCTGAGGATAAAGCTTCTTTTACAGTTTCCGGATCTCTTGGATTTTTAATTGAACAATAATAACTAGGCTTTGAACTACTTTCAGATTCTTTAGGTTTGTTTCTTGGACGTAAGGTGATAGTACTTTCTGGTAAGTTCTTACATATTATATCTGTTTTTCTACTGGGAACATAAACATCATCTTCGTCTGAGTTTGTTGCATATTCATCGGAGCTTTCACTCACATATGTGTCTGAAGATTCTAATTGTTGTTTTTCTGTTTCAGGTTCAGGTACTGATGATGCAGATGGTGACTGTACAACAGTAGAGCTGTCAACATCACAAGGTAAGTATATGTTATTGTTTTTCTTTATATCTTCCAAAAATTCAACATCTCTACTTTTGATAATTCTGTTTGTTTCAGGATCAGCGAGGCGGTATCCTTTGGTATTATCGCAATAGCCTATAAAAATCAGTTTCCGTGACTTCGGGTCCCATTTCTTACGTTTCTCCTTGGGAACTTGTGTCATGACTTCAGAACCAAAGATATGCATGTTGGACAAATTAGGCACCTTGCCATACCATAATTGATATGGGGTCTTTTTGTTTAAAGCTGTAGTAGGTGAACGATTAATTACATATGATGCAGTAGCTGTCGCCTCGGCCCAGTAAGGTTTTGGTAAGTTAGCATCCAATAGCATACACTTAGCTCTCTCTACAAGAGTGCGGTTCATTCGCTCTGCGAGACCATTTTGTTGCGGTGAATATGGTGTAGTTGTTTGATGCTGTATGCCATGCTGACTCAAACAATTATCAAAATCTTTATTACAGTACTCTAAACCGTTATCGGTACGTATAATCTTAATTTTCTTATTAAATTCATTTTCTACTTTCTTGTGGAAATCTTTGAATGCATTTAAAATACTGAGCTTGTCTTTGAGGAAGTATACATGCACTAATCTTGAGAAGTCGTCTATGAAAGTTATAAAATGTCTCATACCTCCTAGGGATGGAGTCTCCATTGGACCACATAAGTCAGAATGTATCACCTCTAGTAGTTCTGAAGCTCTGGAACCGACATGGTTGAAGGGTAGTCTCGACTGCTTTCCCTTTAGACAAATAGTGCAGGTCATAGGTAGCTTAACCTTTTCTGAAGACAGGCTCACACCCTCCGTGCATTCTGGTAGTCTGTTTACATCTGGAAAGTTTAAATGTCCCATGCGTCGATGCCACAGGACAACATGATTTGAGATATCAGCAATACTGAGGTTGGCATTTACTTCTCTGTTAACATTAAGTAAATATAGGTTGTTTTCTAATTTAGCTGAACAGATAAAATCTCCTTTACTGTTAAAAATTTCACAATTATTTCCATTAAAGTTAACTTTGCAACCATTCTTTACCATTGCACTGACAGACAATAAGTTTCCAGCAAGTTCAGGTATGTACAAAACATCTCTTACCTGTATTCTATTTTCATGATTACCGTGCAACACCAGATTTATTTTACCTATTGCTTTCACAGGTAACGGAGTCTTGTTAGCAACTGTGATGGTAGAAATCGGGGGACATTTGACATCATACATCCAATCACTGCGATTTGTCATATGCATTGACGCGCCTGAGTCCACATACCATTTATCATGCTCTGTAGTTACGGAAGAAGCTGAAAAAGCTGCCACAAAACTTTTATCTTCACTTTTATTTGGTGTTTTCTTCTGTACACGACAATGTTTACCAAAGTGACCATATTTATTACAGTTGAAACACCTTGTGCCTCTGGATTTACCACTATTCTGTTTTTCAGAAGTTTTCTTCTTGGTAGAATAAAAAGCAGTAGTTTCTGAACTCTGAATTTCTTGTAAAAGTTTAGTTTTAATTATATCTGCACTGATTTTTACCCCGGAGCTCTCTATTGCCATAATCATGGGTTTGTATAGGTCCGGCAAACCCGCAAGCATTAATGTGCCAAGCCATTCGTCGTCGACGGAAAAACCAATATTTCTCAGCTTGTGTGCAGACGTCATGATTTTGTTCACATAATCTTCTACATTTTTGGAGGATTCCAACGTTGTTGTAATCAGATCCTTCAACAATGCTACTTTTCGTGTTAAACCGTTATCATCAAACGCTCGTTCTAAGTTCGACCAGACTTCCTTCGAAGTTTTCGCATCTTGAATATGAACATAATTGATAGCATCCACTAATAATATTAGTTTTGACTTCGCTTTTAAGTCTTTGGCGGTATCAATTTTGGCGGGATCTTCAGTTTCTATGCACTGCCAGAGATCTTCAAGTTCGAGATACGCCTTCACTGCGAACTTCCAATTGGCATAGTTATCACGGCCAACGAGTTTTTCGATGTTAAATAACGAATTCGTAGACATTGTAATGAACCACGCCCTGCTACCATGAAGAGTTTTGTGGTTTAGTGTAGCTCGAGATTATATTATAATAAAACAACGGAGTGGTAAAATCAACGTCTATTGTAAAAACGCGGCAAAATCAGAGAGGGGAAATAGACACACACGACACAACTGTCATTTAACATTTTGACGTATGATACAAGAATGTTGCTGTTATAAATACACAATGAACAATGTTGCATTCATTATTTAACAATAACAAATAACAGACATGCTCGAGCAAGGCATTATAGAACCATGCAACAGCGAGTGGTCGAGTCGGGTACTCTTGGTGCCCAAAAAGTCAGATTTAAACGGAGAGAAAAAATGGCGTCTAGTCATCGATTACCGCAAATTAAATAGCTGTATACAAGATGACAAATTTCCACTACCAAATATTAACGAAACACTAGATTCCTTATCCGGCTGCATTTATTTTACATATCTGGATTTAAACCAAGGTTTTTATAATGTTGAACTTGAACCTGACAGTAGAAAAGTCACGCTTTTTGTTCAGGACAGTATCAAATGACTAGAATGCCTATGGGGCTTAAAACCAGCCCCAGCTCATTTTCTCGAATGATGACCATGGCAATGGCAGGTCTATGCTATGAAAAATGTCTTTGTTATCAAGACGATCTAATAGTTTTAGGCCGAAACTTAACAGAGCACAACAAGAATTTAATTAATATTTTTGACAGAATACGCAAAGTTAACTTAAAAATAAATCCTTTAAAATGCGATTTCCTAAAAAAAGAACTACTTTATCTGGGAGACATAGTATCGGGAGACGGAGTACTACCGGATCCAGAAAAAATTAAAGCAATACAAAACTACCCAGTGCCTGAGAACAACGACGAGGTAAAACGTTTTGTGGCTTTGGCCAATTATTACAGAAAATTCATACCAAAATTTGCAGAAATAGCAAATAACTTAAATGAGTTGTGTAGAAAAAATACAAAATTTTACTGGGATGAAAATTGTCAAAAGTCATTTGAAACTATTAAGCAATGTTTAATATCACCACCGGTTCTACAATATCCCAACCTATCGAGTAAGAATACCTTTTTAGTACAGACTGATGCCTCAGGTTATGCAATTGGAGCAATTTTATCAAATTCAGACGGCCGCCCAGTCGCTTACGCTAGTAGAAGCCTAAACAAAGCCGAACGGAATTACCCAATTATCGAAAAGGAGTTCTTAGCTATAGTATGGGCAGTCAAACATTTTAGACCATACCTGTATGGACGGGTATTTACAATCGTTACCGACCACAAGCCACTAGTTTATTTATTCAGTTTAAAAGACCCTTCAAGTAGATTATTAAAGTTTAGACTATGCC
Source organism: Lithophane leautieri (assembly GCA_949152455.1). Classification (NCBI taxonomy): domain Eukaryota; kingdom Metazoa; phylum Arthropoda; class Insecta; order Lepidoptera; family Noctuidae; genus Lithophane; species Lithophane leautieri. The sequence goes on along the minus strand of OX424458.1, from coordinate 22,195,555 downwards.
TAGAAGAATATGACTATACAATTGAATACGTTAAAGGTAAAGAAAACGCAGCTGCAGATGCACTTTCTCGCGTTAAAGTAACATCGCAAAACCTAAAAGAAATCAATGAATGTGTAAACGTATTGACACGCGCTCAAAAGAAAAGATTAGAACCAGAGACAATGGTTACTAATAAGGAACTATAAGCAATCTGCCGAATCAGCCAAAGTTGGTAGAATCTAATATAAAGCCAAAAAATTCTGTAGAACTAAGATTCACGGACAAGAAAAACTTAGAAAAAATGCGTAAGGAAAATAAAATTACTTATGAGAATAATATTTTTCTTTATGATAGTACAGATTTAATGCTATTCATAAACCCATCTGCTCAATCACAATTGCCGCCAGCCGCATTTGTTAGAGAGATGTGCGAACTTTGCAACGTAGCAAATATAAAAGAAATCAATTTCGTAAAAAAAGAAAACAATAAAATCTTTGTCGAAAAACTAACAAACGAGATAAAAAAAAACACAAATTGGAAAGGGCCACTTTTTTGTATCATAAAGGATTTAGAGAGAATCGAAAATAAAGACGATAGGAAATTCATCCTAAATGACTTCCATCTGTTGCCCACCAGTGGGCATGCGGGCATTAGACGTATGTACAACAATATCAAAAAATATTATTTTTGGCCAGGGTTAGAAAATGATGTCGTCAATTTTGTAAAGAAATGTGCGAAATGTCAAAAGCAAAAATACACTGTGACTATAAAAGAACCAATGGTCATCACGTCAACAGCACAAACTACATTTGAGAAAATATACGTAGACCTAGTAGGACCGCTAGATAGGGACTCTTACAATTATTCATATATTCTAACGCTACAATGTGAGCTGTCGAAATATGTATCTGCTTACCCACTTGTATCAAAAACAGCAATAGAAACCGCACGTGCATTTGTCAACAACTATATCCTACAGCACGGCGTATCACGAGAAATAGCAACTGACAGAGGGGCCGAGTTTATGTCCCAGACATTTAAAGAGGTATGTAACCTACTCAATATTTCTAAGTTGAATTCGACAGCATACCACCATCAAAGCATTGGAGCACTGGAGAACTCTCACAAGAGCTTAGGAGCTTATCTTAGAATACAGGCAGAAAATAAACCAGATTCATAGAGTACTTGGCTGCCGTTCTGGTGCACACTACACTACAGTACACACATCGACTTGATATACACCCTTTGAACTTGTTTATGGAAAGATATGCAATTTACCAAGCAATCTCACCAAAACTATAGAGCCATTGTACAATCACGATAATTATCCTCTTGAACTCAAATATCGGTTACAAACGTCACAAACAGAAGCGCGAAACAATTAAATTAACAGCAAATTAGATAGGAAAAACAAATACGACCAACACATTACTCCTGTACGGCATAAAAAAGATGATGATATCTTAATTAAAAGTGAAACTGGTAATAAGCTTACAAACTTATACGAGGGACCATACACGGTCATCCGAGATTTAACACCAAATGTGGAGGTGAACATTAATGGAAAACCAGATATAATCCACAAGAATCGAACGAAACCATATAACACAATAGTTAAGACATAATTAAATTAAGATTATTTACTCCACTAGATAATAAATAGGTACCAGTTAAATGTTTAGCTTAAGCTCATGTTCGAATTAAATAATGCGTGTAAGGCGAGCTAGGATATTGTTTCATAAGTTTAGAATAACATCATTAAACAAACACTATTATCCAATAATAATAAGTAATTAGTATATCAAAGTATGTAGTAAGTATAACAAACAGCAAAATGTTTATTTAAAACACTGTTTATTAATAGTAGAATAAAAAATTGTACTTAAAGTTAATTTTTTTTATTTTTTTATTACGGTAAGAGGTATGGTGTAGTATGTAACCATGTTATAGTAAGGGAATGTATGTTTATATTATCAATGACTGGACCAAATATACGCAGTGTCTATCCAGCATTCGAGATGTTCAATTGTCTTTAAATCTCGTCCTTATAATAAATCGTCAATGAGTCAATTTATTCGTACTTACCTACATTGTCATAAAAATAAGTTGCGTTTACCCACATAATATTACCTACATAATTATTAAAAGAAACCCTACTAGATATGGAAAACAAAAAACAACTAAATGAATATTACGCAAACTAAAACATTCTGCTACTTGAAAGTTGGCATTTTAAAAAGTGCCATTAAGAAAAGCAGACCAAACGTAAAGTTGGTAACTGTGAGGTTGGGAAATAAAACAAAATTATATGATAAACAAAAAGCGGAAATAAAAATAGAAATACAAAAAAATGCGTTGTAAACAATCTCGACTTTATGTTTTTGAAGATAGAACCGAAAGTCGCTTGTTCACAACTATAGCATCTAATTCAGAGGCGGCTTTTATCAAAGGGACTGCGCGCTCACAAGTATACGCGCGGCGGGCGGAGTCAAAACGTTCGACCAGTGACCAGAGAGAGGTGTTTTGATTTTTTTTCTAAATTCTTGCGGAACCCCTACAGGGGTAGCGCGGCACCCTAGGGTTCCGCGGAACACACACAGAGTACCGCTGTCCTAAAGTATTTATTTAATTTGCATGGTGTAAAGGGAAAAAACAATCTTCATGAAATGTTCACGCCAACCAATCTATTTAAAATTATAAGGATTAAGAACGTATTTGTGTAAATAGCTTTCCAAGTTATCAGTTTATAATTACCCATTTTTTTAAGTATTAAAATGGATATAGTATGTTATCCCTAAGAGCTAGACATGGACTTTTCTGTAGACCTATATAAGATACACAATTACACCATACATTATTTTGTTATATCTTAAAGGGTTTAGGCAGCGTTTTCGTTGAAAGCTCCCAGACCACTTATTTTTTTCCGACATTGTCAACAAATATCGTTACTTAAACGCTTTCACCCTGTTGACCGGAATAAAAAGTAGCCTATATGTTATTCTGATATACTCGTATAAGCTATATTACTGCCAAGTTTCATCAAAATCCATCAAGTAGTTTTAGCGTGAAAGAGTAACAAACATCCACACAAACATACATCCACACATCCATACTCACAAACTTTCGCATTTATAATATTAGTAGGAAGTAGGATTAGTAGGATCTATTGTTGACAGGTTATGATTTTCTACTATAAACAAACTATTGTATTTTTGATTTTATACCAAAACCCAAAGCACTTTTATGGCGCAAAATAATTACCTATTCATATTTGACCTTAGTAGTAAAATATCTAACCTACTAAACTCATATGAAGTGCTGTGCAGAAGATAATTGTATGGGCACCTTCACAAGTTCACAATGGCCGTCTTTCATAGAGGGTTCAAGAAAAAACTATGTAGGTACCTTATATTGTACAAGTAATTGATCACAGTGTGTGAAATCTTAAATTTTGAGGTAGTCACAGCTGACTCTTAGAGTGTCCAGACCTGCTCTTAAAGATAGAAACTTAAGACTAAGAGATTTAAGGATTGTCACGTTTAAAAAAAAGAATATTGAGAAAATTGTTGTAAAATATAGTATGGTTGAAACTGCTAATGTGACAGATTTTATATCGTCCAAAAGATATAATAGGTAAGAGAAAAGGTAAAGGAAATGAGAAGAGTCTAGGTAAAGTTAAAGAAGGTAATACAGAAGGAACTAGTGAAATCAAGATAATATCAATTAATCAGCTATATGAAAAGCTGATTTATTGAAATTGTATTGATTTCACAGACTTTTTCAGAATATCTCTGAAAAAGAAGGTATAATGATTTAAACAGTTATGTGTTCAAGGAACTATTCCAAAATGTGAGCCATGAATATTTAAAACTTTCACATTCTAAAGCAATTGAAGACAACTTATTACCCAGTGATAACGATGAAAGCACTAATGATGAAGAAGAATACATTTTTTATCTTTTTAGTTTAGATAGCTAACAATTATCGTTACTTTTTGCAAAACTATGGCTAACCTATGCCAAACATGAATAATAAAAAGGTATTTTAATTTTGTTTTGTATTGTTTCAAAAAGTTGATTTAGAGTTTAAAACTACCAAAATAATATTAAAAACAATTTGCTACTTTTTGTCTCCTCATTGGCCTTGGTTTATTTACTGGTATTTATACTTAATACCTACATGATAAATCAGTTACGCGATTTTGAGTCTAATTATTGGAATATTGATAGTGTTACGTCATTGAAACTGTTGTACAAAAAGAAAAGTTGGGGTTTAATGGACATTTTTATTTATTTTTTGGACGTAACGGACATGCTATCTTTGTAACCATAGCTTTACTAGGTATGGACAGGCCACAATTGCGGCGATAAGTCCCCTCTTTGAGGAGTGGCTAGAGAGGCGCCACGGCGTCCTCACCTTCCGCCTGACACAGGTCTTCACCGGACATGGCAGCTTCGGGAGGTTCCTGTGTAGGATTAGGCGGGAGGAAACGCCCGGGTGTCACCACTGTGCGGATCGCCCGGAGGACACGGTGGAGCATACGGTGGAGGTATGCCCTGCTTGGGCGGAGCACCGCCGTGTCCTCCAGGAGGCGATTGGAGGCAATGACCTCTCGCGTCCGGCCCTGGTCCAGGCCATGGTACGGAGCGAGAGGGCATGGGAAGCCGTCACCTCCTTCTGCGAAGCAGTAATGCTCGCGAAGGAGGAGGCGGAACGCGTGTGGGAAAGGCAAAGTTTGCACCCTCACGCCCCTAACCGCCGCCGTTGCAGACACCCTGGGCGTCGGGAATCCCAGGCGGATTCCCGGCCACCATAGGCGCGGGCTTGCGGACGGCGAGCAACGGGCAGCTCGCCGTGCGATAAGGACCAGGCCCGGGTCGATGGCGCGTCGTGTTCCACGCGCGCCTCAAAGAGATGTCAGCACAATTAGCGGGGTCCGCTAGGACCGATGCCTGCCAGGGTTGCGGGAAAGTCCGAAAGGGATACCGGGACCTTGGCAACAGGCAAATGAAGGAACACGGGTGGGTTTTAGTCAGTAAAAGTCTGACACGCCCTTCCGCTCCGCCCAGAGCGGGAGAAGTCATTAAAAGATTTTCAACCTCAAAAAAAAAAAAGACCTTTACTAGGTAAATTGATTATATCAAGTATAAGAGGCCGAAAAGTTAGACAGAACCATATAAACCACTTCAAAAGAACCTTAAAAAGAAAACAGATATGATTACATTTAAAAAAAAAAGTTTTTTGGCTCTCCCGAAAAGTAGCTATTTGTCCCTTACGCCAAGTTAGATTACGGTCGACGAATATTGTATTATATTTCCCGCCTTTGTCCCTTTACACGGTATTGTCATTTCGTCAATGCTATACCTCATCTCCTCTTCAGTAGCTAGGCAGTTCATCTTCACCTTCTCTACAAACGGCCTCACCTTGAAGTATCGATCCAAATCGGGACAGGAATCGTCTACGAAATGGATATTCCTGCGTATGCACTCAAACCTTTAGGCATAATGTCTGCTATTGCTGGGTATCGCAGTTCTTTGGACCAATAATCCACGTAAGATGGCAAATTAACAACACCCATAAGTAGAAGTATGGACAGGAAATCATTAATTTCGTCTTCAGTAACATTTATTGACCGTCCAGTTCTGCGTAGAGGTTTATGTTATAGACTATATCTTGGAGTATATCCACAGAAAAATAGTTATGGAAATAAACTATAGGTGAGTCCCTTGTTAGGCATGTCAAAAACAAATTCACAATCCTTAATTTCAGCAGTCGAAAATATTCAGGTTTTCCAATGACGATGGTATGGATGGTGCATCTGATAAGACATCATCAATTTCCTGGCCATTGTGCAAATCTGGTTCTTCATCTGAACTGGTCTGGCCTTCTACGTCCGATAGAGCGTTAATTGGTAGCACTAAAACTAATAATTTTGAGGCACGTGAAGGTTTTTTGAAGACCTGTAAATAATAATATTGTTAGGTATCATAAATAAAATTTAACATACATAATATAGATATTAGTTCATAATATTATACTAATTGTTAGTTGTCTGTCTCATTGGCAATGTCCAGTAAATAGCACATCACAAAACCATACTAAACCCTCGAGAACCCGGCAATGGGAAGTATACAGGGAGTATACATATTATGAACTCTTATTTCCAGGCAGTTTACGGCGTAAACAGAACTGCCTTGCAATTTCGTATTATGAACTCGTCAAGCAAGCCAGTCAGCGGTCACGTGACACCCTGGCTGCCTTCTGCCCGAATATTGCCTGGCAATATCGTACTACGAACGTTCGTTTGACATTTCTTGACATACTAAAACTGTTATTATGTAACCTCACAATCCATTCAATAAAAGCTGCTTCAGAGGACCTTTTATTGAATTGTTTTGGATTTATTTGGCGAAATTATTCGAGCGTTATCCAGCTAACAAAAAAAAAAATCTGGTGTGACGAATATTTACCGTTTGAGTTTCTGGAAACTCTAGAAAGTGGCACTTCTGAGTGATAAAAATACCGAAACAACGATCAAATTGTAAAACTCTCACAACTTTTCCAACAGAACATAAGTTAGTCGCCGACGAGGGCGAGAACTCTCATCCACTGAACTATGTATAATAATTATAACTGCCTTTTAATACCTTGTTTATTTATACATATACGTTCGGAAACTTAATCGCGCATTACAATATGCAACCACACAAAATTATTAAATGAACTAATAATATAGCACAATATACATTGCGTTTATATTTTAACCTACTTTTAATAACTAGAATTATATATAATTTATTATTTTTTCATAAAATACATGATTTAAATAAAATCGTAACTTACCGATAAATATTTGATTGTGTTTCTGAATGTTACGGCAAAGAATTACAAGCCAGCCATAGACAAACTACCCAGCGTGAAATCGGTCAGAATTACGAATGTCATAATACGAAATTTAACCATGCAGGGAAATGAATTGCCTGGAACTTGCCAGGTTCTTTTAAAGTTCGTAATAGGCCCCCAGGGGCCCTATTATGAACTCTTATTTCCAGGCAGTTTACGGCGTAAACAGAACTGCCTTGCAATTACGTATTATGAACTCGTCAAGCAAGCCAGTCAGCGGTAACGTGACACCCTGGCCGCCTTCTGCCCGAATATTGCCTGGCAATATCGTACTACGAACGTTCGTTTGACATTTCTTGACATACTAAAACTGTTATTATGTAACCTCACAATCCATTCAATAAAAGCTGCTTCAGAGGACCTTTTATTGAATTGTTTTAGATTTATTTGGCGAAATTATTCGAGCGTTATCCAGCTAACATAAAAAATATCAGGTGTGACGAATATGTACCGTTTCAGTTTCTGGAAACTCTAGAAAGTGGCACTTCTGAGTGATAAAAATACCGAAACAACAATCAAATTGTAAAACTCCCACAACTTTTCCAACAGAACATAAGTTAGTCGCCGACGAGGGCGAGAACTCTCATTCACTCAACTATGTATAATAATTATAACTGCCTTTTAATATTTTGTTTATTTATTTTCATACATAATTATACATTTTTAAATATTTTATAAAAGTCATTAAAAAAATCATTTGAAAATATAAAAATAGATCCGCCAGTATCGGGAGCAGGGTCTAAGCTACCAGTGGTTAAGGCTGCAGAGACAGGAACCTCCTCACAATGCGAGCCTTATCTGCCTTCTGAATCAGGCCCTTGATTTTCTAATTCTAATATTATCATGATGAAAACTGATAATTAAAAACAATTGAAAACACCACACGGTGGTGTGGTGTAAGTATTTTCATCCACCACCATATCCATTCCTAACCATATTTTCGTTTATACTTCGAATCTATTTTCTTCATTTATTTGTGCAACAATGACAACAATACGTACATGAAGTTGTCAAATTCCCCGCTGAACTTCAAGTGGAGTACGTTCGGAAACCTAATCGCGCATTACAATTTGCAACCACACAAAATTATTAAATGAATTAATAATGTAGCACAATATACATTGCGTTCATATTTTAACCTACTTTTAGTAACTAGAATTATATATAATTTATTATTTTTTCATAAAATACGTGATTTAAATAAAATCGTAACTTACCGATAAATATTTGATTGTGTTTCTGAATGTTACGGCAAAGAATTACAAGCCAGCCATAGACAAACTACCCAGCGTGAAATCGGTCAGAATTACGAATGTCATAATACGAAATTTAACCATGCAGGGAAATGACCGTAATTTAATGAAATTTAATGTTCGCCCCCTGGGGGCCTATTACGAACTTTAAAAAAACCTGGCAAGTTCCAGGCAATTCATTTCCCTGCATGGTTAAATTTCGTATTATGACATTCGTAATTCTGACCGACTTCACGCTGGGTAGTTTGTCTATGGCTGGATTGTAATTCTCTGCCGTAACATTCAGAAACACAATTAAATATTTATCGGTAAGTTACGATTTTATTTAAATCATGTATTTATGAAAAAATAATAAATTATATATAATTCTAGTTACTAAAAGTAGGTTAAAATATGAACGCAATGTATATTGTGCTATATTATTAATTCATTTAAAAATTTTGTGTGGTTGCAAATTGTAATGCACGATTAAGTTTCAGAACGTACTCCACTTGAAGTTCAGCTGGGAATTTGACAACTTCATGTACGTATTGTTGTCATTGTTGCACAAATAAATGAAGAAATGTATAATTTTAAGTACGTAATAGATTCGAAGTATAAACGAAAATATGGTTAGGGATGGATATGGTTGTGGATGAAAATACTTACACCACACCACCGTGTGGTGTTTTCAATTGTTTTTAATTATCAGTTCTCATCATGATAATATTAGAATATTTAGAATTAGAGGCAGTTGTTGACATGTGGAATGTGAGCTCGGCTATCATTGCATTGTGCCGATTGTCGGAACGGCCAATGACCTGGCCTGGCTCATGACCAAAAGCCTCGACCAACAGCTCTCGAGGCTCTCGTTATGCAGTTGGATCAAGGGCCTGATTCAGAAGGCAGATAAGGCTCGCATTGTGAGGAGGTTCCTGTCTCTGCAGCCTTAACCACTGGTAGCTTCGACCCTGCTCCCGATACCGGCGGATCTATTTTTATATTTTCAAATGATTTTTTTAATGACTTTTATAAAATATTTAAAAATGTATAATTATGTATGAAAATAAATAAACAAGATATTAAAAGGCAGTTATAATTATTATACATAGTTCAGTGGGTGAGAATTCCGCGGCGACTAACTTATGTTCTGTTGGAAAAGTTGTGGGAGTTTTACAATTTGATCGTTGTTTCGGTATTTTTATCACTCAGAAGTGCCACTTTCTAGAGTTTCCAGAAACTCAAACGGTACATATTCGTCACACCTGATATTTTTTTATGTTAGCTAGATAACGCTCGAATAATTTCGCCAAAAAAATCCAAAACAATTCAATAAAAGGTCCTCTGAAGCAGCTTTTATTGAATGGATTGTGAGGTTACATAATAACAGTTTTAGTATGTCAAGAAATGTCAAACGAACGTTCGTAGTACGATATTTCCAGGCAATATTCGGGCAGAAGGCGGCCAGGGTGTCACGTGACCGCTGACTGGCTTGCTTGACGAGTTCATAATACGAAATTGCAAGGCAGTTCTGTTTACGCCGTAAACTGCCTGGAAATAAGAGTTCATAATAGGGCCCCTGGACACACAAGTTTGGCAGAGAATAACGAAAAATCTATAAGTAATATTATGATTTTAGTATACACGTACATATAAAAATACGTTACGAAATATACAGAAAAGAAATAACTATTTATTTTAGAACAAAAATAAAAAGAATTGACATACCGAGAGCGGTCGTGACGCGTTCATCCTCCCTGACGTTGCGGCGTCGCACAGCGATTTCGACTGACCGGCCGAGCGCAAGTGCTCATTAACAGTTATTTTTTATGTAATAATGTAGGAAGTTATGCGTCTTAAGTAATCGTGCTTATTCCATATATATAAAAACTAATATTGTAAAGAAAAAATGCTGCAGGTTTTTTCAAAGTCGATTGTCGAATTAAGGGTTAACAACACATTTCATAGCTACATTTGCAATTAGAAAAATGTTACCAATACCAAAATAAAATAATATCGATACGAAATGGCACTTGCAAATCGATTACAATAATATCAATATGAAGACACGTAAGTGAATCTATTACTTACATAAATCCTAACTCGTAATTGTATTAATAAATAGCGTTTAGTGATATTTTTGAATAAGTATAACATATTTTACAGTAATGTAATAATTAAAAAAAATATTTAAATGGGTTATCGATATCGTTTAGAATAGTTTATTCCTAATAATGTAATTATAGTGCTGGTAACAGTTGATGTAAAACTTTAACTGACATTTGTCAATGTCAAAAAGTTTGACTTCTCCCGCGTGGTATCACGAGCAACGAAGTGTTTTCGTATTTTTTTGAGTTTTGTTTTCGTTTTTTATTGCTGTGTTTCTGGACTCCGATTTTTCTACCATTTACAACTTGACTGTTCAAACTGAGGATAATGTGCTAAAAGTCATTATTTTAATCAATCATTTAATAGTTTATTTCATGTTATCATTAAAATCAGAAGTATCAGTGGTGGTCAACTTTAAAAAACGATTACTTTTTTTGGTGTGCTTCAAATAGAAAACTAATTATACTATCAAATTCTATATTTATTTTCCTTTTTTATGAAATATAGTTCATCTTTGTCGGTTCTGGCCGAGTCTTGTGGGAGACCCTGGCATTCTCCTTTGGCACACAGATAGTTATTAGGACGTAGGCGCGCACTAAGAAAGGGTTTTTGGATATTCGACCTTTAAGGGAGTGCAATTTCGTTTGTATGAAAAATCTTATTCCTTGAGTTAATAGACTGCAAACTTGGCACAAATACTTATCTAAGCAAAAATTATATAGTTTTTCATTTTTTGTTTTTCTAAATTACCCCTAAACGGGGATTGGGGGCAGTCAAAGTTTAAATAGAAGAATTTTAACGCGCTGTCCGATTAGATTGAAGCTCAGTAGGGCGTGTCAGACTTTTACTGACTAAAACCCACCCGTGTTCCTTCATTTGCCTGTTGCCAAGGTCCCGGTATCCCTTTCGGACTTTCCCGCAACCCTGGCAGGCATCGGTCCTAGCGGACCCCGCTAATTGTGCTGACATCACTTTGAGGCGCGCGTGGAACACGACGCGCCATCGACCCGGGCCTGGTCCTTATCGGACAGCGAGCTGCCCGTTGCTCGCCGTCCGCAAGCCCGCGCCTATGATGGCAGGGAGTCCGCCTGGGATTCTCGACGCCCAGGGCGTCTCCAACGGCGGCGGTTAGGGGCGTGAGGGCGCAAACTTTGCCTTTCCCTCACGCGTTCCGCCTCCTCCTTCGCGAGCATTACTGCTTCGCAGAAGGAGGTGACGGCTTCCCATGCCCTCTCGCTCCGTACCATGGCCTGGACCAGGGCCGGACGCGACCAATCGCCTCCTGGAGGACACGGCGATGCTCCGCCCGAGCAGGGCATACCTCCACCGTATGCTCCACCGTGTCCTCCGGACGATCCGCACAGTGGTGACACCCGGGCGTTTCCTCCCGCCTAATCCTACACAGGAACCTCCCGAAGCTGCCATGTCCGGTGAGGACCTGTGTCAGGCGGAAGGTGAGGACGCCGTGGCGCCTCTCTAGCCACTCCTCAAAGAGGGGACTTATCGCCGCTATTGTGGCTTGCCCAGCACTGGGTTGCGACAATCGCACTCTCCATGCCGCCATGAGAGCTTGCCGGAGCTCTGTCCGCTGTGCCGCGATTTCTCGCTGCAGCGGAGTTACACCCCGATGCTTCACCTCCTCGCGCCACTCCCAGATGTGCGCGAGGACCTTCGCCTCCAGATCCCATGGCGGTAATCCGGCAAGGAGGCTCGCCGCCTCACAGGAAACCGTGCGGTATCCCCGGGCCAGCCGAATGGCCATGACCCTTTGGGACGCGTTCAACCGGCGGGCTGGCCGCAGCCTAATGGAACGCGCCCACACCGGTGCCCCGTAAAGGGCCATGGACCGCACGACTCCCGCGTAGAGCCTCCGGCAGGAGGCGTTTGGACCCCCTAGATTGGGCAGGAGCCGCCCCAAGGTGGCCCCAGTCCGGTCCAGCCTGGGAGCCAAACGTCGGAAATGCTCCACGAAGTTCCACCGGCTGTCGAGGACGAGTCCTAGGTACTTCATCGTCGACTCGACGCCGATGTGAACCCCTCCTACCGTAATTTGGGAGCCCGACGGTGCCGCGTTCCGAGGGCCATGAAAACACATGACCTCGGACTTGTGCAAGGCCACCTCGAGTCCCAGCTGCCGGATTCTGTCGACGATTGTCGCAACCCCGCGTGTCGCTAGATCGGCCGCCGACTGGTGCGACCTCCCCTGCGCCAGGACCAGCGTTTCGTCAGCGTAGCAAACTACGCTGACGTCGCTAGGGAGGTCGGCGCGCATCACCCAGAGGTATCCGATGTCCCACAGATGCGGCCCCAGGACCGATCCCTGTGGGACACCGCACGACATCTCTCGCCGGTTCCACATTCCCTGGTGACCGGGGTAGATGACGGCCCTGTCCGTCAAAAATGCCTCGACCAACGACAGAGGTAGGTCGGCATCCGGTGGTACCGGAGTGCCTCCCTTATGCAACTCCAGGGCAGGCTGTTGAAGGCGTTGGCGATGTCTAGTGACACCGCCAAGACGACTCCGCCCCGGGCCACAGCATCCCCGTCGTGAGGGCCCGTACGCGCATGATGGCGTCCACCGTAGAGCGCCCTCTGCGGAAACCAAACTGGCTCTCCGCCAAATACGGCCCCACCCGCACCAGCCGCCCGACGAGGCGGTTTGCAATGACTCTTTCAAAGAGCTTACCCACCTCGTCGAGCAGCACGATGGGCCGATAAGCTGACGGAGAGTCCGCAGGGCGCCCTGGCTTCTTAATGAAGACCAGTTTCCCCATCTTCCAATGAAGTGGGAACTGGCCCCTCTCCATGCATGCGCATAGGAGACCTCTTAGTCGAGGACCGAGAGCCTCCATGGCCAGGACCCAGGCCTTCCCAGGTAGGCCGTCGGGTCCTGGGGCGGTATTCTTGGCATTCAGCCTTCGTACCGCCACTCTCATTTCTACCTCGGTCACCTCCGGAGCATCGTCGTCGTCGTCGGCGGTGTGGTCCACATCGAGCACCGCAGTAGGCGGAAGCATGAGCGGGGAGGTATGTTTCCCTCTCGAAGGGAACAGAGTGCTCACCACGTCCTCCACAAGCTGAGGCCGGAAACTCTGCGTCAACGGGGGAGCCCATGGGCGGAGTTTCTCCCGCACCATCTTGTATGGGCGTCCCCACGGGTCTCTGTTCAGAGTCTCCAGCGTCTCCTTGCGGGCCAGTGCCCTGGCCCACAGGATCTCCGCCTGGAGGGCGGTCTCGCCGCTCTGTACCCCTCGTACAGCCCCGCCTGAATGGCTTCCGTATCCGGAGGGCGGATACGGAGCCTGCGGTGCCTGGTGTACCGGCGTCGCGCAGCAACGCACGCATGGCGCAGCGCTGTCAGCTCCTGCGACCACCAGCTCACCTGGCGCGAAGCACGTCCGGGCTGGACCCGGGGCATTGCCACGTCACAAACATTGGACATGGCCTCCCGAAGCCCCCCGGTTTATCTTAAATACAAGTTACCAATGTATAATTTAATTATAATTAATTTAATTATAATTGACTTAGATTTTTTATTTTAAGTAATAGCTATGAATGTAACAATAAATTTTGCTGTGCCCTGACAGGGTCTACAACGGCTCTTAGCTCTAAGTTAACATCTTGTTTTACCTTGTGGAACGCAAATAAATGAATATGAATATGAACCACTCCGCCTCGTCGTTGATGTCGGCAGGCCTGTCCGGTGATGACACCCAGGCCTGCACGACCGGATATACCGGTGGTCGGAATACGTCTCCACCCCCTCCATGACGCGCCAGTCAATGACACGCGGCGACAGAGTGGGGCTGACGAACGAGATGTCCACCACTGATTCACCCCGCATCCGCAAACACGTGGGGACGGAACCCCGGTTTAGGACGACCAGGCCTGTCTCCAGAGCCCAGTCCTCCACCATCCTGCCCTGTGTGTCCATATGCCGGGAACCCCAAGCCACATTCTTGGCATTGAAGTCCCCCAGTACGAGCACGGGGAGAGAACGGAACCCGACAATGACAACTTTCAACTCCGCAAGGGAGTAGTGGAACTCGGCGAGAGTTCGGTTCGGGGAGAAGTACACCCCTACCACGACAAACTCCCCGAACCGTGCTGCCACGCAACCCCGTCCTCTTCTGACAGCCTCGAGGGACGGGGTACCGGCGGCGGCCGACGAAATAAGGGTCACTGATGCGCTCAGGTCCTCCACCCAGTCATCCCTGGGCGGGACAAAGTACGGCTCAGCGACCACGGCAATATTTATCGACCACTGCGCCATGCTCTGGAGCAATAGATCCTGAGCAGCGGCGCAGTGGTTGGTGTTCGCCTGGAGGAGGCGAAATGGGGCCGTTATTGGCACTTCATTCCAACCCCCTCCCGAGACCCATGTGGGGGCCCTGCCGCAGCGGCTGCGGCGGTGACGGCGACGGTGGTGGAAGCGGCAGCGGCAGTGGCAGTGGCGGCGGCTGCGGCGATGACGGCGGTGGTGGCGGTGGTGGCGGAGGGCTTTCCCTTGCCCCTGGCTTTGGCGGGTGGAGCACAGGCCTTACCCCCGATCCGGTGGTCGGCGGCTTCCCCGCCGCCGCACATACGACGCAGTGTGGCGTGGCCTTGCATGCCTTGTGACCGAGCTGACCGCAGCGGTAGCAGGCATCGCTGCGGTCAACCTCGGAGGTGCATTTAGCTCCCACGTGGTCACCCACATGGCAGCGGAAGCACCTCCGAGGTCTGGGTACCAGCAGTTTCACCTGCGCGGAAACCCAGCCCACCAAGAGCATTTGGCCCTCCCCGGCTATTTTCTTGGCCGCCGCGACGGGGCAGCTCACCGTAACGGCTTGCATCCCCCTGGAGTCGGGACCGATGGTGCCCACCTTAACCTGCTCGGCAGAGCACCCCGCAGTTCCAACTACGGCGGCCACCACCTGTGCCTGCGTCACAGGGTCGTCCAGGCCCTGGATGCGCATTTCGGCGCACTTAGTGGGCCTGGACACTCGGGCCTCATCCGCGTTCAAGGACGCCCTGAGCTTTTCAGCCAGGGCGTCAGCGGCCGAGCCACCAGCCGGATCTGGGAACTCCAGCATCCGGGCCCCAGTGGCAGCGATCCTCAGTCGGATGCCACCGGCGGCGCCGAGCTCCCCTAGGTCCACCACCTCCGCCACTTTGGCAAAGACGTCCTTATAGGACACGCCCTTCTCTGCCGCTTCAGGCTGTAGTGTAACCACTACAGCTGCGGACTTCGGGGCGTGGAGCCTAGCTGCGATGCTTCGCTCTTTGTGCCGCTGCCGCCTGGCTTTTTCTTTTTGGCCGCCCTTGCCTTCTTGCCCACCCACCTCTTATCCCCGGCCACTTGCCATTCAGCATCGACCAAGGGAGATATAAGAGGTGCGGGTGCGGTCTGAGGTGGGGGTGGTCGTTTAACCACCGGGGCCACCGGGGCCAGGATCGGAGTCGGAGCTGGGGCCCGAGCCCGAGCCGGGGCCGGGGCCGGGGCCCGAGTCGGGGCCGGGGCCGAAGCCAAGGCCACCTGCTTAGCCACCCCGCCCTTTTTTGCCGCCTCGCCCTTGTTCTGCGCCGCCGAGGCTGCTTTAGCCGCGGCAGATGCAGCGGCAGCGGCATATGACGCCCGCTGGCTGGGGGCCGGCTGACTTGCCGCTAACGGGGGGCGCAGGACGATGGCCTCCAGGGCGGAGAATCGTCTCCGCATTTCGGCCATCTCCTGCCGCACGAGGGTCAAGACCCGGTCCTCAGTAGCAACAGGCACGGGCCCTCCCTGCCCGTGCTGCTCCCCCCTCTGCGGCACCTCCCGGGGGCTGGCTCCTCGGAGCAAGGCCAGGTCCGCTCGGAGCTCCGCGTTCTCCTTTTGGAGAAGCTCCATTGCGGCCGTCAGTCGTGCGACCTCCGCCCGCATCTCGGACACTCCGTCCGCCGGAGTCCCTCTGCAGGAGGCTTCCGCTGCCGCCATTATGGAGGCTGTGGCCTCTGCTATGGCCTTGCCTTTGGAGGTCTTACGCCTTTTCAAGGCCACATTATTTATCGCAGAGACCACGACCTCTGCGAGCCTGGCCGCGCCCGGCGAATTGGGGCCACTAAATCTACCCCTAACGGGGTAAAAAAGGGTAGTCTATAAGGTGAGTTTCCAAAGTGCTATCACCCATGAGTCTGATCTGTCGCACCCTACGGTCAAGACAGAAGTTGCGTCTTTAGTAGATGTTGCAGTACTGGATACAGGTGCTACTGAGAGTCTTGATAGTCCCGGACTCTATAATTATTTAATATTATTAGACAGTGGGACCACTTTTACGAAACCACATCGCAACCTCGGCCACGTCGATGGAACGCAGCAGGTACGTGATTTATTATCATGTGAGCCGAACGTCACCAGCCAGAGACGCGTTATCCCTACCACTTTCCTAGTGATACCGGAAGCGGATAATAGGACTATTCTAGGACAGGATTTTATCGCTAGAGCACCTGCTCTGCCAACAGTTATGTTGGAGGTCCACTAATATAGGTATATTAGTGGACCTCCAACATAACTGTTGGCATTTTAGTGATTTTCCAGGGCAGAAGTTTACTTTTGTGCAGTATTTTAGCCTTACATCCAGAATGCATGCAGAGCTGATGCAGAGCTGATGCAGGTTGACACTACCGGCTTGGCGCTGAGAGAGGATGAAGGGACGATGCTGTCACCTGCTCAAAGGACACAATTCAACCAGCTCATAGCTAAGAGAGTTGAACGCTTCGCCACCGAAGGGCCTCCTACAACTTACGCAACTCATCATATTCATGTTGACTAGAAGCAGGAACCGACCGCTTCACCACCGTATACTGTATGCCGTAACTGAGCCGGATACATATCCGCTCCCGCGCATGGAAGACGCTTCACGCAGCGAAGACAACCAGCTGCATGACGACGCTAGACTTCCACTCCGGTTACTTTCAAGTTTGTGTCGCTGAAGAGGACTGCGACAAAACTGCATTCGTTACACCCTCCGGCACTTATAGGTTTAAGAGGATGCCGACGGGCCTTCGCAACTCTGGCACCACGTTTCAGATATTAATAGATCGTTACAAGTCAAACTTGAGTGTGCCTAAGTGAGGACACAAAGTAAGTGATGGCTCCGATATCCCTACAGACCCCCAAGGAAGTAGGCCTGTGACTTGTCTTGGATATCTGGACTCTAATAATTTTGTCACTGAGTTTCGAGGGTGATATTAATCTCGAAGCAATCTTCGACAGACTCAAGAAGTTTACCCTTCGAGTCAATCGAAAGAAAAGCTGTTTTGCCCGTGACTCTGTAAAATTCCTTGGTCACATAATTTTTCCTGGAGGTCTGCAAGTTGACCCAGAGAAAACCTCAGCTATTGCTGACATGCCTGCCCCGAAGAACGAAAGGCAGCTCAAAAGTGTCCTGGCCACATCCAGCTGGTTTCAAAGGTATGGATCGAACTACGCTACAATCGCCAAGCCTTTGACTGACCTGCTCAAGAAGAACAGCAGTTGGAGATGGCATGATGAGCAGCAAGCTGCTTTCGAGCGCATCAAGGAGCTCCTGGTCACCGCTCCCATTCTTCGCCAGGCTGACGAGTCCAAGTCTTTCTGCCTCCGGACAGATAGCAGTGGCTACTGTCTTGGCGCAGTTGTGATGCAGGGGAGGGCCCCGATGACAGGCCCATAGAGTACGCTAGTCGCCTACTCTCGCCAGCCAAGCGCAATTACACCACCGCCGAATGCGAAGCTCTTGCCGTCGTCTGGGCGGTAACGAAGTTCAGAGGTTACATACAAGGCTCGGAAGTAGTGGTTAAGTCCGAACAGATATATGTATATAAATAATTGCCAGATGGGCATTGAGCATTGACCCTTCAGGCTTATAACATGCAGAAACAGTACACTCCCGGAAAGGTGAATATAATTGCCGATGCACTAAGCCACCCAGCTTGTTGCTTAGAAAACCCAGCTGGTTGCGAGGTATACAATAAATATTAAAAATTATTGTAAGTATTGTATTTAAAAATAAATTTGTGTAAAACTAAAGTTATCCATTTTAGACAACAGACCTCTAGTATTAATTTAAATATACACTATAATAATGATACCATAGAAGAAGTTGAAACGACAAAATTCCTGGGTCTCACAATAGATAAAAAACTAAACTGGAAATCACACGTTGATACTTTATGTAAGAAAACAAGTAAGTCTGCATACGCTCTATACACATTATCACCTATAATAAACACGGATGCTCTTCTTACTGCTTATTATGGGATAGTAGAATCACATTTACGGTATGGGATAATTTTTTGGGGAAACTCAACTGAAAGAGAGACCGCCTTCAAGGTACAAAAAAGATGTATTCGCGCGATGTTTAAACTTAAACCCACTGACAGTTGTGAACCGTACTTTAAAAATTATAAAATACTAGCGACCCGCCCCGGCTTCGCACGGGTGCAATGCTGATACTAAATACACTACAGAAAAACTGTGAACGTTGTATATAAAAACATAGCGGCCCGCTCCGGCTTCGCACGGGTATAAAATATATAGCCTATGTGATTAAAATCGATTCAGTAGTTTTGATTTATTCATTACTGCCCGTGGCCCGCACGCGTTAAATTTGGAGTAAAACAATCCCCCTTTCCCTATACCATGAAGATTTCCTGCTATCTCAGTTCTATATGTACGATTACCTATGCACAAATTGCCATATTATTAGTATGTGCCGCAGTAAAAAATATCTAAATTCTTACCATTTAGAAACAAAAGATAATCAACAATCATAAAAAACAAAAGATACCTATTCTATTCAGTTCTTTTTTTTTAACTGAAATACGTCAACTTAAACAACGATTTTAATTAAATTAAAAGTACTTAAAAAATAATTTGCTATTCGTGCGACTAAAAACAAAAGATAATCAACAATCATCAACCACAAAAGATACCTATTCTATTAAGTACTTTTTCTGAACTTACATATCTCACCTTAAATCACGATTTTTGAAAATAATTTCCCTAATAAGTATTAAATTGATCTAACTGTAAATTTTAATCAAAATCTTAATAGAAAAGGTTTTATTTAATCTAATCTTATCTCACCTTATGTAGGTACTTATAATTACTATAAGTGCGATTTAAAAATTAACCTTAGAATAGAATATAATTTATATTTTAAAACTACTATCATACAATTATTTATCGTAACTTACTTATAATTACTGATACGTTGTCGCGCTGAAAAGCACGTTTTTATAATAAACGCGTCCGATCGCTGCTAAATTCAAAGTGCTGTAGGGAAAACCGCGGCCTCAGACGCGCTATTTATAGGCACGCTCTTGCCGCACCGGGCGGCCGGCCGGTACCGCCGCAAACGCTACGTCCCGCAATTTTTAAATCTGTAATATCTTCGAAAATATTCACTTAAATCATACGGTGTAAAGGGCCATATAGATCTATATTAAATGAAAAATGTATTCAAGGTATTTAATTGGTTAAGGATTAATGCTGTATTGGTTAAAATCGCTTCGAAAATTAGCCTTTATTTGTCGTAAAAAGTAAATGACAAAAAAAAGTTATTGTGGGTTATCCATAAGAGATAGACATATACCATCACGGACTTTTCTGTAGACCTTTTCAATGTGTACAATACTTAGTACATTATTTTGATAAAACTCGTAGGGTTCAGCCTGCGTTTGCAATGTAAGCGGAAAAAATGTAATTATTTACGACATCACATTAGAAACCTCAAAAATAACAGTACTTCTCCACTATTTAATGGATGTTATTATACATATAAAACTTCCTCGTGAATCACTCTATCTATTAAAAAAAACCGCATCAAAATCCGTTGCGTAGTTTCAAAGATTTAAGCATACAAAGGGACATAGGGACAGAGAAAGCGACTTTGTTTTATACTATGTAGTGATTAACACTACATTGTCTGTACATATTAGAAGTAGCTGTGTTTGTAAAGACAAATCCCAGTCGTTTTAGACGTCTATCAGATGTAGTACCCCGCAATAGACGCGATAATCGTGTGCTATGTCTGGAGTCAGCCAAGACAGCACTTATGCGCAAAAGTGTCTACTGCATGGCTCCAGTTATCTTTAATAAATTGCCAAAGACTTGGAAAGAGCTTCCGCTTTCACTATTTAAAAAGAAACTCCGAAGCTTTTTAGTGGCGAAAGCATATTATAATATTAAGGAGTTCCTAACTGAGCAAAATTTTTTAAGCTAGTGTATAATTATATATTTTCTGTGTAATAGTAAGGTGTAATATTTTAAAATTGTTTTTAATTATTTAGTTATAAGTTGTGTTAATTTGCATGCCTACGTGGTAAAATATGGCTGAACTCTAACATTTTGGTCATCAATTGCTGTTACCCATATTTGCAAAATAAATTATCTTTATCTCTTTTATCTTTATCTTTTACATAGTGACCGTAGATATGCTACATAGATCATCTGAGGATGTGCGCTCTAATAAAATCAAGACCCAGAGCTGAAGAGTATCGTTGAGGACCTAGAGACTACCGACGATCCCTTCAGGGGGAGAGGGTGGCTCGGTGTCTGATGGTGTATAATACAGGTGCGCACCCGAATCGGAAGAAAGAGAAGGCTACCAGCGTGGAATGAGCTGAGATTTTAATATCCGAGGTATTCCTGGGGTATGGAGTCCCGCGTAGGATGATCAGCGACAACGGAGTTCAGTTTGTTGCGGAGGTGATGCAGCAGGCCTGTCACGTGATGGGTATCAAACAGTCTTTGAAGTCGTTGTATCACCCAGAAGCGAACCCCGTTGAGCGGAAAAATCATGTTCTTAAACAGTTAGCGATACTGGTAGGAAAGGATCACGCATCGTGGGATACTCATCTCGTGGCCAAAAGCTAGCACTGGATTTTCATCAGCTTTCCTTATCTTCAGGAGAGAGCTGCGCGTGCATTTGGACGTCGTGGCAGACATGCAGACCATCTTGGAAAGCGATAATTTCCACAATATCACTCCTTATCTTCGTAAGTTATCGACGGTGTTGCTCGACCCCCGAGATATCCATGAATGTAACTAGTCTTTAGAGAAGAAGTACGAAGATGAAGGCATACGCGCCCCTCCAGAATACAAGGTAGGTGATCTCGTTTTGTTGAAAACGCAAGGGATGAATGATGTCAGCCCCGGGCAGTCTGCAAAATTTATACCCCGGAGGGATGGTCCTTATCGCATCCGCGAAGTGGAAAGCCCAACTACTTACCTGATGGAGAGAGTTACTAGAGGTGAGCACGTAAGACGTTAACACGTCTGTGATTTGACTCCATTCATCGGTGATGTCGAGGCCCCGGTTAGAGAAAAGCGCAGACGCGGTCGGCCGCGTAGATTTGATTGCTAGCCCGAACGCAAGGGCGCTATGTTCGAGAGGAGTGTGTAACGTTGTGTTGCACCCGCGTCGCCACATCAAGGATAGGTACCTTCCCGCCGCACAGTGGATCGTCCCCATACAAGAGGTGTGACATAGCATCAAAAATGGAAAAAGTATTTAATTTAAAAAAAACAAAAATGCAGTATCATTCCTCTATTAAAGAACAACAAAAATCGTTACTACGCTTTTTTTATTTGACCAGCAGTTTCGGAGCGATTCGATGAAAACTGTTATTTTTGTATGGAAACGAACACAAAAATGTCTGTATCTCATGATTCCCTCCTTGTTTCGATTTGCGGTTTTCACTACTGTTATTTACCCATTTTATGCCACATTTTCTTCAAGGACACATGGTGCCCCCTGAGTGCCCCTTCCGAGATATTTTGCCTATAGTAGCTATCTTTGTTATTGTATTCCTGATGGAATGGAGGTACATTAAGTATACTTATTACTGGGAATAAGTCATCACTAAGTAGTTCCTTAAATAACAGGTGCATTTGTGAGTACTTTAATGACTTATGAACGCTTTTGTTGCAAAATAACAAAAGCGTTAATGAATCATTAAATAACGACTACCATTACTGCTTAATCTAATTAGTTATTGTAATTACTATGTTAACAGCCCTTAAACTCTGCATTGTGATTGGCTCATGTCATCATTAGCATATCAAATTCATTGCTAGTTGCAATCTTGCTGCCCTATATATTTTAGTGTGTTTTGCAAATATAATTCAGTTGTAATTATAACTTCTACCAAGTGTTGTCATTATGGCTTTCCGTGGATTTTCTACTTATCTAGGTCTTTATGTTGCTCTTCGTAATCATAAAGATATTCGTGACTATGAAAATTTATTTAACACATTGAAGTCGAATAGTAACGTCCAGTTAAGTGAAAATGATGTGTCAGATCTAAAGAACTGGTGTCGTTAATTTTGCTATCGGATTTACTCCAAATGGGTGCAATCAAGAAGGACAGTCGACAAGTTCATGGACAAGAACAGAGAGTGGTTAAGTTCAGAAATCATTTGGCCAGATTGCTTTAAGGAAAATATTGTTCACACTGAAGAAGCTGAAAATGAGTCAGAAGAGGTAATCAGTCCATCAAAATCGGATGCATCAACTTCAACATATAAATCTCCTCGCAAACGCTTTGAAGATTTATCGAGTAGACAGAAAAGAAGGCGTGTTGATGAAAATATTGCTAGTTGCAGTCGTCCAGATGAGCTTTTACATACTGTTGAAGGTGCACTTAAGTCTGCCGGAAAAAATGATGTGGCCAGAATAATGAAACATTTGCTGGGAAATCCTGAACACGTCTCAACAGTTTTGAATGCCCTGGAAACTAAACAGAATACTTTGCTTCGTGAAGTTCCTACTCACAAAGCACTTGCTCTTTACGTTTACATGCAGTTATCCAAGTGGCGTTACATCACACTTAGGGACTTTAGTTTTAAAGAAGGTCATGCAAAATACCCAAGCTATTACATGTTAGTGAAAGAAAAACTTAAGTGTTACCCGGCAAAAGAAGACGTAACTGTAACTGATACTTCCGCAAAGATACGGCTCCAAGCCCTCCTTGATCTCACAGTTAGGAGGCTGATCGATTCACTTGAATCGAATTTTGATGCTGGTGAACAACTTGTGCTTCACAGTAAATGGGGTTTTGATGGAGCTTCGAGTCAAAGCATTTATCATCAAAGGACAACAACAAGTGAACAAGATTTATCCAGTGTATTTATGGCAAGTCTTGTACCTCTTAAGTTAGTGACTTCTAGTGGAAGCACAGTGTGGCAGAATGAACGGCCATCGTCAACTACATATTGTCGCCCGATTTCATTTACGTTTATGAAAGAAACGGAAGCAAATGTAAAGGCTGAAATGGATATATTTGAGACCGAGATTCGTGGACTGAACCCAACTGATTGCGGCAATGCTACTATTACGCACAATCTGTGGTTAACCATGATTGATGGTAAGGTGCATTCAATCATATCTGGAACATCGGCAGCACTGTGTGATTTGTGCAAAGCTCGCCCAAGTGAGATGAATAACTTGGAAGAAGTGAGAGCTAAACCTGTGAATGAAGATTTATACAAGCATGGATTTAGTTCGTTGCATGCTTGGATTCGTTCTATGGAGTATTTATTACACATTGCCTACAGAATGGACATAAAATCATGGCAAACAAAAGGTGACAACAATAAAAAAATAGTTAAAGATAGGAAAGAAGCTATTCAAGCAGCTTTCCGAAGAAACACAGGCTTACTTCTGGATGTTGTAAAGCAGGGTAGTGGCAATACAAATACTGGAAATGCTGCTAGAAGATTTTTTGCAAATCCTGAAATGACTGCGGAAATTACAAAATTAGACGTCAATTTAATTAGAAGACTCGCCGTAATTTTGCAATGCATTTCCTCAGGCGAAAAAATTGAAATCCTTAAATTCAAATTATATTGTGATGAAACAGCAAATTTATTCGTGGAGTTATATCCATGGTATAACATGCCATCAAGTTTACATAAATTGCTGATTCATGGATCGCAGATAGTGGAGCACCTATCAGTAGTGCCTATAGGTTTTTTGTCTGAAGAAGCATCTGAAGCAAGAAACAAGGATTTTCGTAAATTTAGAGAAAATCATACACGAAAGCATAGTAGCATCGCCACAAATGAAGATATCCTTCATAATCTTCTGTTATCTTCCGATCCTCTTCTAACGAGCCTACGACCGAAGATGACCAATAAAGTAAAAAAATCTTCATTTAGAGAACTGGACGATTTGCTCATACATGATCGGAGTGATTTGGAGCTCATTGACATTTCAACTGATACAATAGTTGGAGCAGTTTCGGAATGTAGTGACATTGAAGAAGATGACGACAATAATGATTATGATGAAGATGAAGAAAATATAGTTTAAGTCTTATAGTACCTAATATAATTTTTAGTAACTAAATGGTAGTATTATTTTTTTTATTTTTTATTATAATTAGTATTTATACCTAATTTAGTTATTAGTAGTTGTTTTATTTATAAATTATTATAGATTTAAATGTAATTTACTTTAAGATTTAATGATATTTTACAGTGTAATATTATATGTATAAATAAAAAAGATATTACTTAATACATATTTTCTTATTCACCATAAAAATTGTTAATGTTAATGCGATGTCACAACTCATTACCGATATTTTTTTCAATATATAGAACTCACTAATGCATTTTCTTCATTTAACTTCTTAATTATGTGTAATTCTCAGTAATTACAATAACTAATTAGATTAAGCAAATACTCGTTATTTAATGACTCATTAACGCTTTTGTTATATTGCAACAAAAGCGTTCATAAGTCATTAAAGTGCTCACAAATGCACCTGTTATTTAAGGAACTACTTAGTGATGACTTATTCCCAGTAATAAGTATACTTAATGTACCTCCATTCCATCAGGAATACAATAACAAAGATAGCTACTATAGGCAAAATATCTCGGAAGGGGCACTCAGGGGGCACCATGTGTCCTTGAAGAAAATGTGGCATAAAATGGGTAAATAACAGTAGTGAAAACCGCAAATCGAAACAAGGAGGGAATCATGAGATACAGACATTTTTGTGTTCGTTTCCATACAAAAATAACAGTTTTCATCGAATCGCTCCGAAACTGCTGGTCAAATATAAAAAGCGTAGTAACGATTTTTGTTGTTCTTTAATAGAGGAATGCAACTGCATTTTTGTTTTTTTTAAATTAAATACTTTTTCAATTTTTGATGCTATGTCACACCTCTTGTATGGGGACGATCCACTGTGCGCCGCCCGCGCTCGCTCCGACTCGCTCGCGTCGTCTGTCGGCCCCCCGCCACGCGCTAAGATAGATCGGACCGTGCACGCTGCGATCGTACGACAGCCGCTATACTTTTATGTTGCAAAACGCTAATTATCTAAGGACTGATTGTGTATTAATTGTACTGTTACACATAATTATAAAAACCGTTTACCAAGTCCGTGCGTAGTTCATTCCTACATCCCTCGTAAATATCCCTCGAAAACATAATTATAGCAGCATATCCGTTATAATATACAGTTATTTTACTCCCAATTAAATCTATCAATCTTTGGTAATTATTTTAAGAGGTCGATAATTTTCATGCCGACGCACACAGGCGAAAAATGCTTAATTGTTGGCAGAAATCCAAAATACAAATTGTGTCCGAAACCGGTTTTCATTGTTTAGATATCACATAGCACATGTGTGTGAGCACTATGTACTTACCTAAGTACTTTAAAGCTACCATTTACTAGGTACGTCTTTCATTGACTTGAATGTGCCCTGGCGACTGAGAGTATGTCATGCTCACTTTAATGTCTCGCTGGTGGTGGCGTGTGTGTTGGATCATTAAGTTCCCTTCAAAATGGTTGAGCTGAATGGTGCTGATCCATGCGTCATGTTCGTGAACGGGCGCCGTCAGTAGGGACTGGTCATCTCTTAGCTGCCACGGCTTATTTTAATTTATTTTAATTTTTGAATTGTTTTGTTTCTTTTTTATCTTTTTACGGACGGACATTGTTCTCACATGTATAATTTCAACATGAATGATGTAACCAATATATTGTAATAATATTCTGATTCAAAAGAGTGTCCGTGGAGTTTCTTGCCCGTTCTTCTCCATAGGAACCTACGCTTTGGAATGAGCAACTAACTTCATCTTTATGACTGACCGACCCATTGACAATTCAAAAGTGCCTGTAATTGGTTTATTTGAAATAAATGCTTTGAGTTCTTTTTTTGAGTTTATCATCTCAATGAATATGGCTAGCTATATTATATTATGCAAGCAAACTACGTGCAAATAGCCACAATTACATGATATTTTTATCCAAAGTATGAGTTGTTAAACGGCGGATGTGTTTTGCGTGTTTTAACCTGCGAATTCAAACCATTTTTAACCGACTTAAAAAAAGGAGGAGCTTATCAATTCGTCTGTATTTTTTTTTTATATTTGTTACCGACTTCGACTGGGTGAACCGATTTTGATGATTCTTTTTTTATTGCTTAAAACTGGTGCTTCCCATGTGGTCCCACATAAATATTATTAACATTGCTTGCGTACTTTTTGAGTTAGCTTCAATATGACGTAGTTTTCTCACTTAGTCTATATTTGACACAGTCATATCATCATATCGTAGACATCTTATTTGACACAGTCACTGTTATTTACATAGCAGGTAGTGGTATTAGAATTTGTGTGGGGTAGGTACCACAACTAAAAAGTAAAAAATAAAAACATTTTACAAAAAAAAAAACAACCGTCTTCATAAAAAAAAAACAAAAAAAGTAAAAAATTACTTAAATTCTGTTGAAGTCTGCTGTTTTTTTTTTTTTGTAAAATATTTGTTTTTTAATGTTTTTGGTGGTTATTTTAACTTTTATGATGGATTCTATTCCTGGAGGGAAGGAACTTTAATAATATGTATTAATAAGCTGGATTTTAATTGTAGTTCTAATTACTTTTCGACTTTGTGGCGGACCTACATCGCCACATTCGAACTCCGCATCAAAGACCTGACGTCACACAAAAATCTTGACGTAACAAAAATCCTGCATCGCGCAATTAGAGTTTACCGTGCAGTGAACATATATACAAAAATCTAATATCAATCATTGGGCAGTTGCCCGCCAGACACAACACCCGTCTGGTCGGAGGATCCTCCCTTTTCTATGGTGGATGAGTGAACTTTACACCCTGTTCCTCATACCCCTAAAACTTCATTCCAAGTCAGTCACTACCTTGAAAATATTAAAAATAAGAACAACGTAAGAGTATAAAGTCCTGTCGAGTCCTGTGCTGAAGATTTATAGGAAATAAGCGTCATACCTTCAATAATTCTGTGGCCTGGTGCTAATAGGGCCAATATCAATCATCATTACTCGTATTTTCAGTAATGAGCGTTATAACAATGAATCAGCATACTACAATATAACATGTAAATAATAGTTTATTATTTACGTGTTATATTGTAGTATGGCAAAAATATTTTACTTTTATTTGATTTATGTTTCTAAGTAGATTTAAGAATTAAATTCTAATATAAGAAAAAAATGGTATTTTAGAAAATATTAACAATTTTAAGCCCCTTTAGCGCTGATGATAATTATTATGTTAGTTTCAAAAGGCCAATGTTCATCTATTTTGCTTTATTAAAAATAAAGCAGCAAACTAAGATTATATCATAATTAGAAAAAAAACAACCGACTGCCAAAAAAACACTACAAAATGAAAAATAACTTTAATTTCGGAAGTCGGTGTCTTTACTTTTGAATTTTTGTTTTTTGCCACCGGCTTCCGAAATTAAAGTGGGAAAAAATAAAATAAAAGGACGATTAAGCTTTGATCATTTTAGTTCTTACTCTATTACTAGCAAAGTGAAAAATAATAATTTCTTATCGGCTATGTATACTGCAGCCCTTTTTTATCATATATTTTTTTTTACTTGACTGTATAATAGCGCACATTACATTGGCCTTTTTTACATAGTAACTTTGAAAGATTATTGATAAAATGACGCCCTTTTAGTACAAAAAAGAAATCATACTTTTTCAATGAACTAGCATTACAATCTGGTTTCAAACAAAAACGTACTTTGGCCCTTTTAGCACCAGGCCACAGAATTGTATTAAGATAGAAATAGATACGCGTTTTTGCGCAAACAAAAATAAATACGATTTCTATACTGAAGAAAAATTTATATTTTCTTTTTAACAAAGAAGGAAGGAACTAACTGCGAAGAGATTTGCATTTAATAAGCAAGAAGACTCTCATTGGGTACTACAGAGAACCTACTTCACGAAACAACTCAGAAAAAAATCAATTCCTTTATAAAAAGGTGGAAAATTCTTTAAAAATGGCAGAAATATCGAATGTTCTAAAAAGTGTTTTATGCGAATTAATATTTATGAATTGCATTTAAAATGCAACCAATATTTTTGTTTATTTTAATCATGTAGCGTTTTATGTATCACCCTCAGACCAACCAAAATAGAAAGACAGAGCATTACGAACATCAAAAATGACGCCACCTTTTTATCTATGTTTGTGTAAAAAGGGTTGTCATTTGTTAAAGTTTTTCCCTATAATTTGGGGAATAATATTTTGGGTAGGATAATATTGTACGAGTAAGATATTGTTGAGTATGGTATTGTACCTCAATCGTTAGGAAGGATTCCGAAACAAAACCATTTTTTTTTACATCGCAAAATAAAATACCAATTAAGTACAAAGTGCATTTACATACATGATTTGGAGATTACCTTTTAATCAAGAATTGCTTGTGTTAGGAAACTCCGCTCTTTCACTTAGAACTATCTATTAATTATCAAGTGAATGTTAAAAAAAATTGGTTTGTAAATTATAGAAAAATTAATTTATAAGTTATAATTATAAGGTTGTTGAAGCGTAAATCATAACATCGTCGTGAGTATGTGTCATTAAGTAAATTGTTTTGAAATAAAATAGGTACTTAATTAATAGTAATAAAAAATAGTAATAAGAGACAGGAAAATTCATACGGTACAAATGCAGAGGATGCACTTGGTAATACCGTGCAATCAACAGCCGCATTGGGTAAATTAGGTAAGTCCTATAACCACATTATTACAAAATAAATTGCATATTTGTAGTAAAAACTAGTAAAAAGAGACAGGAAAATACATACGGGTACAAATGCAGAGGATTAACTTGGTAATGCCCTATCGTCAATGGCTACATGAGGCAAATCTGGTAAGTCCTACAAAAAAAATTACTCGAGTAATGGCAGCTTTTGATTAAAACCTTAGGAAGATAAATGAAGAATTAGGACATACTTGAACAAACGTACAGCCGGAACTTTGTGAAACTGAGTTTTCAGCAATTACGTAAGACGATGGAAATAACATCTAAAAAATTAAATTTGGGACAGTAGTATTTAAATTAGCTAGTCTAAGCTGAGAAACTAACTAAAACAAAATAAAAAATACAGTCTCGTGTTTAATTACTGTTTTGATAAAATCTCATTTTTGTTTTTTATATTTTATGTACCTTTTTAGGATATACGCTTTTGATCACACGACGAAGTCCACGATTAGTCGAATAAAGGTCATTATTATCAAAATGATCGGAACAAACCACGCTGGTTTTCGATGGAAGCCATTCTGGATCATTCCGACTATTTCTTATAGCATTTACTTTTATTTTCAATATTACTTGGAAATCTAAAATATTAAATACATAAAAAAACAGGCATATAATTACTCGAACTAAAAAATATCGAACGGGGAAATTTCAAATCATATTATGGCAACCCCCGCACTTTAAATGTCATTGTTTTCGTTCATTCATTCGTTCAGGATTTTGTTCCAAGTAACCTAAAATTAATAGTTTACTAAATTAAGAAACGATGTTATTTGAAGTACTTACATGTGAAAAGTGATTCCGTGAGACTTTTTATGTGATTTGCTATTGTTTTTACAAGTTTTCACTACACAAGAAGGCATAATTCTATTTTTTTTATAGAAGTTTACTAGACGACGACTCGTGACGTACTAGGAGCGATGAGCATAGTTTTTGTGTAAGTGTGTGCGTGAGCCTGTGTGTTTACTTGCAGGAGCATAGTTTTGTGGCTACACGTTTGATGTACCTAGTGCTCCGTCTTTCTATTTTGGTTGGTCTGAGGTATCACCCTACACTTATATAAGTAATAAAAAAAATAGCAATTTTTTTTCAATATACTATGTAGGTATTGCTGATAATAATTAATAGGTACTAAGCTAAATAAAAAAAGATACAAATAGTTTTCTGCCATCTTTTATCGATTTTTCGCCTGTGTGCGACGGTACACACCACTTTTTTAGGCGTTTTGACGACGTACTATCTGGTATTATTACTCGGGTTGAGTCGACGCGGGCCGAGCTATCTATGACCCGAACTTTTAACGCTTTGATGTGCGCTCGAAAAACTTACACCGAATGGTAAAGTTGAAATAAGTGATGATCAAACTTTCATCAAATACCCAAACAGCCGTGCTTCACATGTGTTCAAACAAGTGTTCAAATATCGTTGCTATCTGGCGCCGGCTTTACAAAAACTCGATACATTACAAACAAATGTTACAAGTAAGTCTCCGCCTTAATAGTTTGCCTATAGTTTAGTGTTGTTCAAAAGTAAATAATGCATATTACAATAATAATAATAGTTACGAGGTGGGATTCGCCACAATGCGACGTTTATGCGGGTCGTATTCCTCTTCACTGGTGAGCAGTTGTAGAGGCTGCGCTAATGTAAGGTCCACCGCGGACATCACCTTAGACGCCACCTTGGACACCAGCTGTGTGGACGGCCGCTCGGACAGCGTCCTGGACGGCGGCTGGGACATATTGTACACGTGGAAAATGCTGCTGCCGTGTCTCAGCTAACCCAAGCCTGCTAAGTAATGGTAACACCGTAACACGGCTCGAGCCCTGAGACGATCGATACTTTTTTCCACAATTAATTAATTTTCTGGTGATCTGCAACTGTTATGTTTCATAGACAGATGACAACGCCGTAGGTGAGTTTAGGTTCCTTGATGACAAATTGACAACAGGTAATCCACAGACTAAATAAGTAGTACTCAGACCGACTCAGACGGTAATGTCCCATAGAAGAAAAATCGCGAGCTTTGACTGGAACGTTTTTTTTTTTACATTTTATTTTGTCATCGCTCGGTTTGTTATGAAACCGAGTCTTTTGTCGCCGCCGCGCGCCGCTGTGGTTTGTCGAGCCCAATAGTTTGAATACTAGCCTTGTAAGCAACTTAACCGACTAGGAAAAAGAGGGTCCTGTAGTTAACCGACGGGTATTATAATTGGAATTTACGAATTCACACGTGTCAAGTCACACATGTTTAGTACATTGAGTTTTTTGTCGTAGTTGGGTTTTTGTTTTATACCTAACTTTCCCACGGGCACGTACTACCGGGATTGAAAGTACACTACAAACTTCCCATTTGTTATTTGGTCTTCAAATGAGAACATATATTTTAGTTCTATTAGTTTATTTTAGAACATCTGCAAAAATTGTGACAAATAGCGTCCGCCATTACACACACAACAAGTTTATTTTTTATTTTTCATAGACACTAAACATAGAGTAACAACGAGTGTTGCCTGAATATTTTATTGCTACTTTCACACCATTGACATTCGGAACTTACCCATTAAACGATTTAAAAGCTGTTTTAAAACCAAACTTTTAAAAAGGGTACCATAAAATTTTAGTATATTTAGAAAACAAAAAAGTTTGGGATTGACCTGCTCGCTCTGCTAAGCTTTGTGACATTTTTATTATTATGGAAAATCATTCATCACAAAAACATACCTACCAGTTTTATACAGGGTGTAAGGAACAGCCCCCGCAGACTAATGGAATCACGGTGGAGCATACGGTTGAGGTATGCCCTGCTTGGGCGGAGCACCGCCGTGTCCTCGCGGAGGCGATTGGCGGCAATGACCTCTCGCGTTCGGCCCTGGTTCAGGCCATGGTACGGAGCGAGAGGGCATGGGAAGCCGTCACCTCCTTCTGCGAAGCAGTAATGCTCGCGAAGGAGGAGGCGGAACGCGTGAGGGAAAGGCAAAGTTTGCGCCCTCACGCCCCTAACCGCCGCCGTTGGAGACGCCCTGGACGTCGGGAATCCCAGGCGGATTCCCGGCCACCATAGGCGCGGGCTTGCGGACGGCGAGCAACGGGCAGCTCGCCGTCCGATAAGGACCAGGCCCGGGTCGATGGCGCGTCGTGTACCACGCGCGCCTCAATGAGATGTCAGCAAAATTGACGGGGTCCAATAGGACCGATGCCTGCCAGGGTTGCGGGAAAGTCCGAAAGGGATACCGGGACCTTGGCAACAGGCAAATGAAGGAACACGGGTGGGTTTTAGTCAGTAAAAGTCTGACACGCCCTTCCGCTCCGCCCAGAGCGGGAGAAGTCATTGGATGATTTCCCACCCGCAAAAAAAAAAAAAAAAGTCAAAAGTCAAAGTCAAATAATTTATTTCAAATAGGCACATAACAGGCACTTTTGAACGTCAATGAAAAACAAACAAAGAAATAGAATTGATTCTAGTTGCCCATTCCAAAAGGTAGATTTCGTATGGAGAAGAATGGGCAAGAAACTCCACCGTTACTCTTTTCAAAAATGTTTACAATATTTTGTATACATGAATTATATAATTATAATTATATGTGAAGACCATGCACCCACAATAAGATTACTGTCCCACAAAAGGCAAAAAAAATAATTATAAATGGAGCAATGACAAATAAATCAGTTATGTGATAGGTACATGGTGCTCACATATTTACAAACATTGTAAAATATACGATATTACAATATTCCTAACATCTTTACAAGTAATACTAATAAATCAGTGCGTGATTCCATGCAATCACAGAGTGTAAAAATCTATGACATACAAATAATAAAATATACAACTAAATTAGCAACCAGTTTGATTTTGTCCAGACTCTAAATTGTCCTATGGAGCAAGACCAGCATGTTTCCAAGCATTCTTATCCTGGATATAATCCTCTAATTTGTAATAAGCTTGTTTACAAAGTGTACTTTTTATATGAGTTTTAAATTTTCTTTCATTTAATTGCAATATATCACAAGGTATTTTGTTATAGCATTTAACGCAGTACCCCATAAAAGATGTTTGTACTTTAGCTAATCTGAAAAATGGTTGATCTATTCTATCTTTATTTCTAGTATTAAAATTATGTCTGTCACTTATTTTCTTAAATAGATTTAAATTTTTTCTTACATACATAATATTCTCATAAATAAATTGGCAAGGTACCGTCATAATATTAATCCTTTTAAATAGTTCCCTGAGAGATTCGCGGCGACATAGATTATAAATGGCTCTGACAGCTCTCTTTTGCAAAATAAAGATGGATTCAATGTCAGCAGCCCGACCCCACAGTAAAATGCCATACGACATAATGCTGTGGAAGTAACTGAAATAGACCAAACGCGCGGTTTCTACATCTGTTAACTGTCTTATCTTTCTGACAGCATAAGCGGCCGAGCTTAACCGCCCCGCAAGAGATTTTATATGAGGTCCCCACTGTAATTTCTCGTCTAGCGTGATACCCAGGAAAACTGTTTCATTAATAAACTCTAGTTTTTCTCCATTCAATATGATGTCACATTCGCTACTTCTAACATTAGGTAATGTAAATCGAATACATTTGGTTTTTTTTTCATTGAGTACCAAATTATTTACCGTAAACCAATCTTGGACCTGAAGAATAGAGCTATTCACGTCGTCAAGATTTTGTGATCGTCGATTTATTTTAAAAATCAATGATGTGTCATCTGCAAATAACACCATCTTCGGTTGATTTAGAAGTAATTGGGGTAAATCATTAATATAAACTAAGAAGAGGAATGGACCTAATATCGAGCCTTGAGGAACGCCCATTGCCATTTCAGACCCCAATGAGTTTACGCCGTTTACTTGAACTTTAACTTTCCTATCTTTCAGATATGATCTCAGTAAATCAAGAGCTGTATTTCTAACCCCATAGTGCTCTAGTTTCAGCAGAAGTGTCTCATGGTCGACGCAATCGAACGCCTTCGAGAGGTCGCAAAAGATTCCAATGGCATCCTGTGCTTCTTCCCAGGCGTTAAAAATGTTCTTTATTAGGGTAACCCCGGCGTCAGTGGTACAACGCCCTTTGGTGAAACCGTACTGTTGTTCATGAAAGATGGAATTTTTATTGAAGTGACGTAACATTTGATTGAGCATCAACTTTTCAAACACCTTACTGAGAACTGGCAGAATTGACACAGGCCTATAATTGTTAGGTTCCTTACTATCACCGGATTTGAACAAAGGAACTACTTTGCTGTGTTTCATGAGATCCGGAAAGACTCCTTGGTCTACACTGGTGTTAAATATGAAAGCTAGATAGGGCGCAATGGTTTCGATGATAGATCTACAGACTTTTACAGACATTCCCCATAGATCTTCTGTTGATTTAATTTTAAGATCTTTAAAAGCTTTTATAACTGCCTGGGGGTTTGTATGCTGAAACCTTAACTCCAAAGGGCATGCCTTTACATTATTTCTAAGTAAGGCAGCAGAAAGCACGGGTGAGGAATTTAAAGCTTCAGTAGTTTTAACTGGAATATTACCAAAAAAGTTTTCAAATTCCTGAGCTACTTCTACATCCGAGTTGATTGGGCCATGTGCAGTCTCTAAATTAAATTCAGTACTACGCTGTTTTTTCCTACCTGTTTCATTATTTATTATTTGCCAGGTAGTTTTTATTTTATCATCAGCTGATTTTATTTTATTGCTAATGTAAAGAGCTTTAGCAATTTTGCACACATTTTTAAAAGTTTTAGAATATTTTGCAACATACTGATGAAAGGTTGTATTATTATTCATATGTTGCTTTAGGCCATAAAGTTCAAAAAGATTTTCCCTGCTTTTACGAATACCTGGAGTCGCCCAATCACTAAATAAGAACTTTGTGTAAATAGTTTTAGTCTTTAGTGGAAAAGTGTCATAAAATTGCTTGTTTATTAGTGAAAAGAAATCGGCGTAAAACTCATTTGGGTCACATATATTATTAAAACTCTGAACACATAATTTACTGGCCAAAGAATTATTTAATTTCTCTAAGTTTCTACATGTGATTGGCCTAAACCTTATTTGAATTTTTTGTAAAGGCGTGTAGGCGCAAAAAGTTATTGATTGTCCACTGTGATCAGATGGCAACTTATTTACAATTTGTTTCTGTAAGAAATCACAATTACAAAAAATATTATCTATACAAGTGGCAGAAGAAGCTGTCACTCGGGTTGGTTCAATAAAAACATTTGACAAATCAAATGACCTAAAAAGGCTTAATAATCGGACAGTATTCGAGTTATTTTCTAATAAATTAATGTTAAAATCACCACATATGATTATTGACTTACTATTAACAATAAGTTTCTTTAGGACCTCTTCCATTACAGAATCAAACATAGATAGATTCTGGTAGCTTGGAGGTCTGTATACGCATACTATAACATGCTTATCAAGCTCAACACAGGACAATTCAATGGTGTGTTCAACAGACAGTCCAATGATGTCTTTCCGTTCTTTTGATTTTATTGAATTTTTTACTAATATTAATGAACCGCCATGTAACATACGTTTCCGACTGAAATGGCTAACTACACAATAATTTTCATAATTAATTGACACTACTTGATGATCTTTTAACCAATGTTCTGTTAAACAAATTACATCAAACTTGGTATTTTCTAAAAACAATTCTATTTCCAGTAATTTGGAAGAGCAACCTTGGATATTTTGATTGAATAATTTTAACGTATGTTGCCCCCCCTTTGGTTTTTTGTTTTTGTGTATAATATTGCCAGAAGATACCTTTTTATTATTCTCTAATAATAATAATGGTTTATTTGAAGGGGTAACTTCTGTTGTCTTACTTACTAGTTTAAAAACTTATCCGGAGTGATCTCCACAAGTACAAGTGAGGAGTCCAGAATGCCCGTCGCAGTTTCAGCAGGAAGAGAATACCCTATCTGACTGGTAGTGGCCTCCAAAGATGTTGGTATTATAGGTGGATCCTCCTTCGTACAACATAATGATTCAGTCACTATGTTGGTAGTATAACTAGACAACACAGACTCGTCACTAATACTATAATTTGTTATATTAGCTATAACCTTATTAATATTGTATGCTATCAACATAGCAATCATATGTCTACATTCCCAAGACAGAGATAAAGTTCTCTGAGTTAACTTAAAACCACTAACAAACTTGTTAGTGTCAAAAAACAATAATTTGTCACTATGACAACATGTCAATCTGTGAATAGTACTATTCAACTTATAAATATAATTATTGTCATAATCTGATAAAGTATCAGAGTAAGGTAAAGCACACAACATTAGCTTTCCTATATTTAACTTTAATAAGGTGTCCACACCATCCACTATGTCCTTTTTGGTAATACCAGTACTATTACCTAATAGCAAAACCAAAAAAAAAAGACTAATGGAATGAATTCAGTATATCAAACTAAGAGTACCGGTATATGACATAATTTCAGGAACATTATGGGAATCCAATAGTAGTCCGTCGCGATATACGAGTGTGCGGTAAAGAACATGTCACAACTCCTTCACAGATAAAAAAACCGGAGTCGGACTCGCGCACCTGGTTCCGTACCATCCTTA
This sequence comes from Lithophane leautieri, assembly GCA_949152455.1. Classification (NCBI taxonomy): domain Eukaryota; kingdom Metazoa; phylum Arthropoda; class Insecta; order Lepidoptera; family Noctuidae; genus Lithophane; species Lithophane leautieri. Next base: position 22,158,660 of record OX424458.1, on the reverse strand, counting down.
CTAATAATATTATAAATGCAAAAGTAACTCTGTCTGTCTGTCGCGACTACCAAACGGTACTACGTGTCGCGCTTTCACGCCAAAACTACTGAACCGTTTTAAATGAAATTTGGTACACAGATAGTGAGAAAGGACATAGGCTACTTTTTATCGACATACCACGCGTGCGAAGCCGCTACGGAAGCTAGTTATCTACTCATATTGTAATTATGTTGTATCTCTATGTATTTTACTGTGTGTACATAAATAATAAAATAAATAAATAAATAAAAACAGCAAAAAAATCATGTCTGTTGTATGGGAGCCCCCTTAAATATTTGTTTTATTATGTAATTATTTATTTTTAAAGTGAATATATACCTAAATATTCTGTGAATATATCAAGCATCAACCTGTTGCCGTTATCAATATCGAGCAAAAATTAGCAAAAAAATCACGTTTCTTGTATTGGAGCCCCCTTAAATATTTATTTTATTCTGTTTTTTAGTATTTGTTGTTATAGCGGCAACAGAAATACATCATCTGTGAAAATTTCAACTGTCTAACTATCACGGTTCATGAGATACAACCTGGTGGCAGACGGACAGACAGACAGACAGATAACGGAGTCTTAGTAATAGGGTCCCGTTTTACCCTTTGGGTATGGAACCCTAAAAATAAGTTAAAGAAATTAATCCTACCTTAGAATCGCTCCGGTCGTATGAGGTAGGTACGGCTCGAAGTCGCCTCCACCGAGGCGAGGTCACAACTATCTATACTCAAGAGCACTAAATGTAGCCATTTCTCACACAACTACACCACAACAAAAATAAATCCAAAAGCGTGCGTAACGAAGACGAGAATTGAACGTAACATCACAACGCGACTGGGCGAGCGAAGCTTACTGACATGCGCTCGCGGCTCAACAGCGACACTGCCGCACACTGCGCCACAAACCAACTGCTGTTGCCAAATAAACGAAGAAAGTTGCACGATATTTTTTACAAGATTTTGTGCAAAAAAAGAATTAGGTACCTACGTGTCACAAATACTCAAGGGCACATTAATGTTTTTCCGTTAGAAAATATGTTTTATCAATAAAGGAGTTCTTAGGTTTAAGGTGAATCAAGTTAGTTCTTACATTTTCGTTCACAAATTGAGGTCTAATAAGTTGGCAATACTGTTGCGATTGGGCAAACACCGACCATCCCACCGAAAGGGATGCAGTTATACACAGATCGGAGCGTCTGTTGGGAGTAGTTTGGGAATAGTATACCTATGCACTTAGTCCGATGAACTCTGTAGCTAGACAGAAAGTGAACACTGGACACCCTAGTGAACAGCTGATTTCTCGCTTCACAAATTAAAAATCCGGAGTCACACGTGTTAGGACATAAATCGAACAGATTGCGTGTGACTCCGGATTTTTAATTTGTCTGTCTGTGGTGTCTTGTTTATACCTTTTTAGTCGTAGTTGGGTTTTAGTTTTTATTAAGTACTTTAATTTTTTTAAATTCTTTTGGGGTTATAATATATATATTTTTGAAATGAGCTCATTAAGCCCTTTCATTTGATACCCAACATGCTACGATTTTGTCCTCTAGAGGGCGCCATTTTTTAAATTGAATGTGACGTCACATAGCCTATAACCAGCGGAGGATCAAGACGCTTCCAACGATACCTCATTTGTCAAATTGTGATAAGTGGTTTAGATGATAGGAGGGAACAGATGAACATACTTACATACATACATACATACATACATACCGGTCAAAATCATAACCCTCCTTTTTTCTTCGCCGTAGTCGGGTAAAAACGTATATTTTTATGAAGTTCTTAGGAAACTTAAAATTATTTGTTCTACCGAAAATATGACTAATCGTATCTGCTTTATAATTTTAAGGTTTTATTAGATATAACACCTTAGATTGATAAAAATCGGACTTACGCCTTATTAACATTAACTTTTGTGTGAGTTACTGTTTATTGGAATAAAAATACAAATTGGTACTCAGTAAAATACTTTTATTTAAATAAATTAAAAAAAAACGAAAAATTCAATAGCTATGCAACGCTTATTTGAAATAATAAATTCTTCTTCAATTATCATAACACACATCACCTGTGAGATCAAAAACCTACCCATAGAAAATCTTTACAAAATAAAACTTAAGAAATTCTTAATAATATTAGTAGTAGTACTAAAACGTCTATCGTGGATGGCTAACAAGCAAATGTGTTTAAACTAATAAACTGAAAAAATCTCTTTAACAAAAACAAAATATTCTTATAAAATAAACACAGCACACACAAAAAATATTGCTCAAATTAAAAAACTTACAATCAACTTACTATTTGTAATCAATCAGTCTTGGTTTAAAAAATAATCATGAACACCTTTCAGGTAAGTACCTTATTAGTTCATAAGGCTTAGTAAATCAAAAAAATATAATTATTCAGTCTTAGGCAGTTCATCATAAAAAGAGTGAAAGTCTTTTGGTAAAATAGCTTTAAGATCTTGTAAATCTTTCCATTTTCTCTGTTTTAATGGAATTCTTTCTGTGTACATTGGTTTCAATTCACAATTAGTATTAATCTGTTTTGGTATGGAAGGCAAGTCTTGGAGCTCGTCAGAAAATAATAGTTTGTACCTTATTTTGCCTATTGGTTCATAATTTAATTGTCTAATGTCAGTAACCGTCGGATCTCCAGTCTTTTTACCAGGTCGAATAGATTGATATCGTAGCAGTTGCGAAGTCTTTGAAAAAGTTAAATGAGAGATACTTAACTTCGTATTTCGGGTTCTTTTTTTTGGCATCTTTGGTTAATGTCGCGTACTGGTTTGGCAAATGAATATCGGTATTTTTTAATTTAATTTCAATTACTGAATGTACGGAATCACACTCCATTTGGGTATGACCCTTCTCTAAATATTTTTGCGTTATCAGCATGTTCTCTTTCATAGCCAGATCTAGTAAGACATTAGCCATCAAGACCAAGAGCTCTTGTTCTCTTATTTATAAACCAGATGAAGACATCTGGTTTATAAATAAAGATATTTTCCAAAAAAAATATACCGCTGTTCTGTTTTCTCTTTGTATTTACCTGGTATTTACTACTTTGATACCGTTGGTATGCAAAATTTCCATAATTTCATCAATAGAATCATCATCAGCATCCGAAAACTCCACTTCCATTTTACCAAATCTCTAAGTCTGCTTTTCATAGTGGAATTACGAGTATTTAATCTGAATTATTGCGAAAGCTACATTCATATTTAAACAGTATTTATAAAATAACATTAATAATCAGTATATAGTTACAAAAAACATTCACATAACACTTAAAAACTATTTTAAGCACGCAGCCAAGTGCACCTTTTTTTTTTTTTTTTTGAGGTTGGGAAATCATCCAATTACTTCTCCCGCTCTGGGCGGAGCGGAAGGGCGTGTCAGACTTTTACTGACTAAAACCCACCCGTGTTCCTTCATTTGCCTGTTGCCAAGGTCCCGGTATCCCTTTCGGACTTTCCCGCAACCCTGGCAGGCATCGGTCCTATTGGACCCCGTCATTTTTGCTGACATCTCTTTGAGGCGCGCGTGGAACACGACGCGCCATCGACCCGGGCCTGGTCCTTATCGGACGGCGAGCTGCCCGTTGCTCGCCGTCCGCAAGCCCGCGCCTATGGTGGCCGGGAATCCGCCTGGGATTCCCGACGTCCAGGGCGTCTCCAACGGCGGCGGTTAGGGGCGTGAGGGCACAAACTTTGCCTTTCCCTCACGCGTTCCGCCTCCTCCTTCGCGAGCATTACTGCTTCGCAGAAGGAGGTGACGGCTTCCCATGCCCTCTCGCTCCGTACCATGGCCTGAACCAGGGCCGGACGCGAGAGGTCACCGCCGCCAATCGCCTCCGCGAGGACACGGTGGTGCTCCGCCCAAGCAGGGCACACCTCAACCGTATGCTCCACCGTGTCCTCCGGGCGATCCACACAGTGGTGACACCCGGGCGTTTCCTCCCGCCTAATCCTACACAGGTACCTCCCGAAGCTGCCCTGTCCGGTGAGGACCTGTGTCAGGCGGAAGGTGAGGACGCCGTGGCGCCTCTCTATCCACTCCTCAAAGAGGGGACTTATCGCCGCTATTGTGGCGTGCCCAGCACTGGGTTGCGACAATCGCACTCTCCATGCCGCCATGAGATCTTGCCGGAGCTCTGTCCGCTGTGCCGCGATTTCTCGCGGCAGCGGAGTTACACCCCGGCGCTTCACCTCCTCGCGCCACTCCCAGATGTGCGCGAGGAGCCAAGTGCACCTGACAAAATCTTCTATGCAAAAGGTAAACTTATGCTTTGTTCGCACTACAAAACGTCGCCCTGAGATACTATGTATTGTTTCGTACGTTCTATCTCTTTTTTTCTATACAGATATTGAAAAGTAAAAAACGAGATAGATCTAGTTTTGATCACACTACCTAAATCGCAAAAAAACGTTGGTAGGCCAAATTTTGACTTACGCTTTATTAGAATTAGGTCGACATTGATTACTTTGTAAAGAATTATATTATTTTAATTATTGTGAGTGTGAGGTCTAGGTTAGAAAGGGCGTGACTACCGAGATGATGGCTAGTAAAAGTATGGAAGGAAGGACATGTTGCGCCGACCCCAAATAAATTGCGCAGGAGACGATGATGTGAATGTGAGGACTATGTGGATTTTTATTTTTGTTTTATTTTATATTTTTTCTTTCTCAGTTAGTTTTAACGATGGTCTGGCAATTAGAGTACTTTATGCGGCCTTCCCAAATGTTCTTTCTTTTGTATTGTTCGTCGAGTCGTTCAGCTCCTTAAGAGCCATAGTTTTGTCACTGACCTTGCGCAGGTGGGTGGAGCTAAGTCCCTACTACGAGATACGCACGGTGGCGCGCTACACTAAAATGACGATCAAAGAATATGCAGGGCCGCAGACATGCGTGCGTAGATCGCCATTTTTGCCTACGATTCTTGTGCCTCATTAAGAGCCATAGTTTCCTGACTTGACCTTCCGCATGTGGGCGGAGCTAAACCCCTTCTCCCTGAATACGTAAAACGCGCGCGGTGGCGCGCTGAACTAAAACGACGATCAAAGAAAATGCAGGGGCGCAGACTTGCGCGCATAGGACGCCAATTTTACCTACGATTCCAGAAAGGAATGGCGGAGAGGAGATTTAAGGCTGATATTAGTATAGATAGATACATAAGTTACGAATATTTTAAGTTTTTACTGGACATTATTTTTTAGCATGTGTTTGGAAGAAAATATTGGTGTATCTTTTCATACTCGAAATATTTTAAGGGGTCATTGTACTCATCATTATGAACAACTTTCACTACGGGACCAAGCCTGAAATCACGAAAAAAAATCTGCTGTCCCCTATTTTATGTTCGCATAGCTCGTCAAAATCTAGGGAACAGATGATTTTTCTTTCGCGATTTCAGGGTTGGTTCCTTAAGGAGTGAAAGTTGTTCATAATGATGAGTACCTACACACGGCTGCACATCAAGCTATACAATTCCAGTTTATGCTGATCTCGCATTGTATAGAATTCCCATACAACGCAAGGTCAGCTTATACTGGAAATGTATAGCTTGATGTGTAGCCGTGTGTCAATGACCTCTTAAAATATTTCCTACCTACATACCTACCTACATATCTACCTACATACCTAACTACATACCTACCTACATACTTACCTACATACGTACCTATATACCTACCTACATACCTACCCACATTCTTACATACCTACACGTACTTACAGCAACCGCTCAAAACTTCAGTACCTACATTACATTATTTTATTTCTGTTGCATTTAGAAATCGCGTCATAGTCTCGACCTGTTCTTACCATTGGATTGCTAAAATTCAATCGCGGCTAACATGTGCAAGTAGCTGTATGGAGTAAGCAATGGATTCGGAATCAATGAGGTCTGGGTTCGCTTCCTGGTTTTTAATTTCTTTGAAATCATAATATTTTTTTTGTTAGTATTTTTAGCAAAAACTTGTTAGGTATTTATGTTTATTTATAATCTATTCATTCTTATTATTTATTTTTTATGAAGTTAAGTATTAGTTATTGTATTATTATTTAACTATTTATGGGTATCAGTATTCAGCAGACTTTATAGAAAACTAATAATAATATGATTTAGACTTAATGCATGTTCTTTTTTAAATGTAACGTACGTAACGTATGAACTCGAGCACGATACAGCCAGTGCGTTTGCGTGTATGAGTGATGTCTCAACATTCCACAGAGAACACACACATAATTATGAACTGTCATACTACGCAAAATATAACAGTATTGTGTTGTATTTAGACTACGCGTTATAGTGGCAACCTGTTATTACCATTGGATTGCTAAAATTCGCGAAATTTTTTCAAGTGGTAGTAGCTGTATGAGCAAAGCAATGGATTGGCGATCAATGAGGTCTGGGTTCGAATCCATATCACAATGCTGATTTACTTTCATTGAAATAAAACATTTTTTTTTGTATTTTAAGCAAAAACTTGTTATAATCTAATTTATTTTTATGAAGTTAAATATTAGTAATTGTATTATTATTTAACTATTTATAGGTATCGGTATTCAGCAGACTGTATTGAAAACTAATAATATGATTCAGACTATGCATGTTTTTTTTTAAATGTAACATCACAATGAATGTATTATACTTCCGTCCCATTACTTCCAATCAAGTAAAAACTTACAAAAAGTTTTAGTACTGAGTGAGATTTGAACTCATGGCTCACGATGACACGTCCACATGTAGCTGCCCGCTAGGTAATCTTGACTCAAAAAAATATTACGTTGAAATTATGAACTAGAACCATTTGTTGATGACAATGATGATGTGTCTCTTGAAAATAGAAGGTCGTAAGCATACAAATATAAGGGTCAGCTCAGACCGCGAAGTTTACAAATTATGTATTAGTACGAAAAAGTTTATAAATTAAGGAACCACTTACTTATCATAATTATCAGCACAAGTGGGTATTTTATTATATTTGTCGTGAAAATCATGATAAACAACAAATCGGAAAATATTTCTTGGCTTTACTACATTATTTTTGTTTTCATATATCATAGCGACTGTACTATTTTTGTAATGAATGCATTGCTTCATAACCACTACCTATGTGTGTCGCTAAGTGACTGGACAAGCAATGTAAATATCACAAAACGATACTTTGTAGCGGTTGCAGCGCGCATAATACAGCCGTTGTAGGGTAACTTGCGACAAGCCAGTGATTTCGTGTGAGTAAGTTGTACCTAGGCTACGGTGCATGATACATGCACGCTGTACTTGATGCGATAAGGTTTATAATTGATTGTGCAGTACGTTCTGATTTATGAATGTGTCTTCGCGACTTCGTATTTCGTATATTCGTATTGGTTTTTACTGAATTGCATTTGTATATGGTGACGTGGATAGTTATACATAATTTATTATTATAGATTTACACAATATTTTATGTCAACGACTGCTCCGTTAGTCTAGCGGTGGCAAGCGCTACTGCTGAGCATGAGGTCCCGGGTTCGATGCATGGGTCGGGCAAAATGTTATTGCGTTTTTAGGGTTCCGTAGTCAACAAGGAACCCTTACCTATAGTTTCACACTGTCCGTCTGTCTGTCCGCGACTTAGATCGTAGACTTTTAGTACTAGAAAGCTGTAATTAGTACGGGTGAACATATTAATCACACTGAGTGGTACAATCAAATCATGAAAAAAAAAAATCTAGGGTACACCTACACGTAAAGTTTGTATGGTTTTTTTTCTTGTCTTCCCATGGTGTGGAGTGTCGTTGGAAAGATCGTTCAAAAATATTGTGAGTGTGTAAAAACCATTTTTGGATTCATGGATCTGTTTGCGAAATATTAAACTTTGAAGTGTTGATTTTTGTTAGAGTCAAGTGTCTCCCCCCCCTGCCAGCTAAATGGTTGGTTTTGGATATGTGAAAAAATTCACGGCAGTAGTAGTTATAGGTATATAAAGAAATTAAAAGGAAAACTATCACAGCTAAGTAGGCTCTACAAGTTAACGAGTAATAATCGACCAACTTAAATTTGCAGTTGCAAAAAATGATTTTCAAATACAATGTTGAGTTTGTTCTTGGCATAAATTCATCCCAACTACGGAACCCTTCATTTTGTGTGGTCCGACACGCATTTGGCCGGTTTTTACATCTGAAATTGCTCAGTAGCAGCCCGGAGTCCGGATTTATGCCTAGTTGATGGCAATAGGCTCGCCCCTATTACATGGGACATAACTAGCAAAATGTGAGTGTACTAACTAAAAGTACACCTCTGCCTAACCCTTCGGGAAACACAGGCGTGATGTTATGTTATATTTTATATTTACATTTTTTTTTTGGTTTACTTATATTGTAAATTGTTAATTTGTATGTAAATTTTGTCAATGTAAATAAAAAGAGTATTTATACGTAATTACACATTTAAAAAAATAAACAACAATAAAGCGCCTACGCGCGCAATTGAATTGGGCTCTCTGCAGCGAGCTAGTCTATAAACGCACATTGATACAATTCGAACGTAAATATTTGCACTAATACACGCAAACGCGCGTATCGATCCATAGCGGGGGCGGAGCAGCGAGCGACACAACCATCCCGTCTCGATGCTAACGCGCGACTGCCGCCCGCGCCCCGCGCAGAGCACCTCTGAACCTCTATCTCTAAATGGGGTCATTATCTTTGCAAATATTGATTGATTTAAAAATGCTCTAACAGTTTTGTAGTCCTTGTAACCATCAATTTTTCAGTGTAAAAATATTTCCAAAATTCAAAGCCGTTTAGAAGTAGTAGCGAATATTAGCCAAAAATAGCGTTTTGGTAAATATTTTTTTAAGGCAAAACTATTAGCCATACGCAAAAACCCTTTAACAAAAATGTTGTTCATGAATCTATGGCAAACATATATTTTTTTCAGATCGTTTAATCAAGCCGTTAATGAGGAGTAGGCTTTTTAAAGTGACCGTTTTACGGTACTAAATGGGACTTAGCGCCTTAAGTTCTGAGTTGAGCTCCACTGAGAGGATTATGTCTGGACTTTAAAAGAGACTGCGACCTCTGAGTTTGTTCGGGCCTTTCTTCTCAGAGTAGTCAGATAGGAAACGCCGACCTTATCCAGTATATCCTTACATATTATTAAACAAAGTCCTCCGCCGCGTCTGTCTATCGTCCTGTACGCGATAAACTCAAAAACTACTGCACCGATTTTCATGCTGTTTTCACAAATGGATAGAGTGTTTCTTGAGGAAGGTCTAGTAAATAATAACCAGTGATCGGAGTAGGTAGATTGATTTTTGGTACTTGTATCATAAATGCACACAGAAAGAATAACATGGATAAGCCATTTTTCCGGAAAGTAATTCCAGTATTTCCGGATTCAATTAAATATTGTTAATGTTGGTAGTGATATTATTACTACTCAATTCAAAATTTAAAGGAAGGTATCAAAACTAGATTAATTCATTATTTATCTGTTGAATAATAAAAACAATCGAATTCCGATCGAAGCTTTAATATTTATCTTTAGCCTTTTATGGCTAGAACTTTTTATAAATTGTTGCACTTAAATTTAAATATTTTCATAGTGGTCATGGTAATTTACATTAAGGGTAAAATAAATGACGGGGCCCCATAGAGGGCCAATGCCTGCTGGGGTCGTGAGACTGTTCTAAGTATGCACCACGACTCTGAAACGTAAAGGGCATACGAAAGAACAGGTTGATTTTAGTCAGTGAAGTCTGACAGTCCCTCCCGTTCCACTCTGGGCGAGAGGACTCATTTCATGATTTTAGGACCAAAAAAAGGGGTACTTACAATAAATAAAAAAGATAGAAATCAACATTGTTTATTGTTAAATATGTACATTTTACATTTATTCACATTTTTAATCTTCATCGATTACAATGTTAGCATCCTGGTAATCCTAATCTTTACAATTAAAATATATAACTATGAGTTTCTCTATATTTTCTATTTTCAACCTATTTCTTTTAACATCTAAAGTCCATTTATAAATGGAAAAAGACCGTTCTACATCTGACGATGTCAAAGGAGCAAATTTAAAAAAAGATATTAAATTATGTGTTTCATTTTTTTCAATGGCCTCACTATATTCTCTAATTGTGTCTAAATCTGGGTTTCGTTCCATAACACGCTCTATTTTATTTTTTATATTTTCTGAATTGCACTGATTTATAGCATCTCTGACGTCGTCAAATGCTAAGAGTGAATCTGTCAACGATAAATTATGCTTTTGCAATTCTTTTAAAGACATATGAATTATAAAATAATTGTCTTTAATGTAATTTAAATCTTCTTTTAAATTTTCTTTTTCTATAATATTTTTTGCCTCTCGAATAGATACCGCATCAGAGCTGCTTAAACAAGATAATACTTCTTTTATTTTTTCAAAGTTTTTAGCGTAATAAAATGCTGCCTCTAACCAAGTGCCCCATCTTGTAACAACTGGTTGGGGAGGTAGCGGCAAATCTGGATATTTTTCTTTTAAAATTTTGACTCTACTTGGGGCTTTCAAAAATACCTTTTTAATATTTGCTATTAAAATGTTAACATCGTGATATTCTAACCTAATTTGCTCAGATACGCGATGAAGAGAGTGCGCCAAACATGTTACGTGCTTCATTTCAGGTAAGTATTGTTTTAAATTTCGTCCTGCAGACAGCATATATGCAACGCTATCAGTGCAGAGGACAAGAATGTTACCTACCTTCGATTCAAAAGAATATTCCCAAAAGTTTTCCAAACATTCCAACACAAATTGCGTGATTGTTTGTCCATTAACTACAGTTAGCATTTTACATGCTACCAAATAAGGTCTAGTCAAATTGCTAGGATGTAATGGTTTTATTAAAAAATGGACTATATAGCGACCTAAAAAGTCTGTCGTTTCATCTAATGATATCCATAGTTTCTCATTTTTATAATTTTGCCGAATCGAATTGATTTTATTCTTAAAAAACTTGTCCAAGTAAACTTTCCGTACCTAACTGTGATTCATCTGGCAGAGTACGATTAGTACACGTACAACAACAGGTACTACACATATATTTTTTAAAGAAATCTTGAAAAGTAGTATTTTTCATCTGAGACCACGGAATATTGCACAAAATGAGAAATTTTATAAGATCGAAATAAAATTCCTCTTCGGGCCGCTTAAACTTTCCCTGGTGTACTGCTCCTTCGATATGTCTTTTAACGTTTCCTTTATTTATGGTTTTCAAATGGCTTTCACATTTTGAACAGTATATTGTACCACTAGCGTGATCGTAAAGTAGTTCGAGATGACCGGATATCCATTTTTCTACAGTTTCAGCCTTGACGTTTGCCATATCTGAACTCTGTTGAAGAGATGGAACCTCGTATATCACCTATAACAAAGACATGAAAAAATTACATTTTATTTAGTAGTTGTTGTTTTTAAATGGTTTTATTTAGCTTACTCCGTTTGTTTTATTTTTCGTGGATCAAATTTAGTCATTGAAATTTCACACTCTTCCTGTCAACCGATTGATCTGAAATTTGGTATTCGCCTTTGATTCTGGTGACAATACAATTATGTATATTCAATATTATTGTCAATCCAAAATGGCTGCCGCTACAAGATGGCGGACAACTTAGTTTTTTTTCAATCCCATCAATATGGGTATCAAATGAAAGGGCTTGTTAAATAGAATATGGTGCACTATACAAAATTAATATTCAAGATGGCCGCCGGTACAAAATGTCGAATGATGTTGTTTTTTAGTACCCAAAAAAAAAAACCTGAATAATTATTTAACACGAGAGGCACTCAACGAATTAAAAAGAATGAAAAATAAAAACTTAAAATTAAATAAGTAAAAATTTTTTTTTTATTTAAACGGTTTTATTTTGCAGATAAATGTACTAAAAGCTAAAAAATAATTTAATGGATACAGTCATGGTTACAAATAAAATCGTGGGGCATGTCTAATATCTGCAATCTTCGATTAATAGGTAATTAGATATTAGACATGCCCCACGATTTTATTTGTAACCATGACTGTATCCATTAAATTATTTTTTAGCTTTTAGTACATTTATCTGCAAAATAAAACCATTTAACTTTAAAAAAAAAAAATGTATCGTGACTCGACTGAAAAGAAAGACAGATTTGCTTTCTATGATTTAAATCGCAAAATCTAAAATTAACGCATTTTTGTATGGCTGAGCGTATCACATAGTAAATTACTAGTCTTCCACTTTGACTTGAATACGTGATCCAAAATTGTCATTCAGAAAATATAGGTTCAAACATTATGAGAAAGTTAATTTAACAATAAAATAATGACGTCCTATGAATAGATAGTTATTCATTTGCGATATGAGCATGAATATTTTGTAGAGAAGTAGATAAGGCCTATAGTAATTTATTTTACCAATACATTGCAAGTACGCGTAGGACACAGGGCACTCAAATTATATACGGTTTCCAGTAAAATGTCAGTTAATAGTGGAGTTAGCTGAATTGCGACTACATTACTAGATTATCATAATTTTGTTTCGCACTAAGCTCACTGGTTCATACTCTATTAAAGATTTTACAATATTAAGACTCATGGTATGTTCAGCAGGTTAATCAAACAAACACAATACTAAAAATATTCTTACAGTACATCCAAACATGCTTTATACTCCTTGTAACTAGTAAAATATTACTTACCAAAGCTTGGTTTAAATATGTAGATCCAATTCAATAGTGAAAAATCTGAGTCCGTATATTCGAGCCAAATCGTGGATTAGAGCAGATTCCAAAAGTCAGTATGTACACAAGCCAGGGTCAAGTAACGTTTTCACAACACAGTAACAAACAAAGATGCGCACTCTACGAACCGAAGTAAACGAGTGAGCTATCTGGCATGTCGTCGGCGGGCGTACGCATTGTTCTGATAACCGGTTATTGTACCACCCATGATCCTTTGTTCTGATTGGTCGTTGGGTTTTGTCAAATCGTGACTGCGTGCCGTTAAAAAAAATATGAAGAATATAATATTGCTCATTTTATTACAATTCCTACCTTTTTTTTTTTGAGGATGGCAAATCAGCAAATGACTCCTTCCACTCTGGCAGAATACAATTCCTACATAAGTTCCGGTTTTTTTTTAATAATCCACCGATTCCGGAGGAATGTCCATATTAGTATATACGTTCCGGATCAATGGCCCCAGTTCAATCTACCTACTCCGATCACTGATAATAACCGACATCAACGCGGGCGAAGCCGCGGGCATCAGCTAGTTTTACATAAAATAACACTTTTATTTCGTTTATCTAAGTATTTAGTGTTTACAGTCTTACATTTATCTAAGAAAGTTATAACTTATAACCGGCCGGGTAGGCGGCCGGCTGATTGTTTTTTTTTTGTACAAGTTTTTATTTTTCGCTTTTTATTTGTGGTACCTACCCCACACAAATTTGAATACCACTACCTGCTATGTAAATAGCAGTGGCGGACTCAAATATAATGTCGTCTACATCGATTAAGTGGGAAAAATACGTAATTATTGAAGCTAATTAAAAACTACGCAAGCAAAGTTAATAAAAAATTTAAGGGACCATCTCTGGAGTACCCTATACTGAATACCCTATATACCCTATATCTGAATACCCTTTCGAACAATTTATAAATCTGTTCACAATTGGCGAAATACAGATGAATTTACACAAAAAAAAAAAACATCCAGACGAACGTAGAACCTCCTGCTTTTTGAAGAAGTCGGTTAAAAATTTACCCAATGCCCAATGTATATATTTTATTATGATTAACGAAAGTGATCATTTATTTAATATAATTTTCACTTTTTAGTGTTTTTTTTTTTGTAAAAATGTTTTTCAATAAACAATAAAACAGTACAAAAAAAAATTTTTTAGGTAAGTATGCCATTTCACCCCACCCTAGTCACAGAACAGATAAAAGTACTGACGCCCTAGGTGTAGATAGACTGTAGAGAATGGCGACGCAGCGGCGCGATGCCACGCGGTCTGTACCGGCCTCATCGCCGCCGCCGCGCTGCCGCCTCACGCTGCCCCGCGCCGCCCCGCGCCTTCCCGCACGCCTCGCACCGCCACACGCGTGACGCACCTGACGCCGCGCGTCCGGCACTCCGCCGCTCGCTGCCGTACCGGCCGCTGCGTGCTGCAACTTTAAGTTGGCACGGTCGTGCTGTGCTCTACTGCGCATTCGGGTGCCGTGAGCTTCACTCAGTTTTTCCGTCTTATTGACCTGATTCAACACACGTAGAACGTGTCAGAGAACAAACCAGTACAAAGTAAGGTTTCACTAGATAACAACTATTACGTAACGTGGGCTCGTAGCCATGATGTTGTTAGTTTCCGGTAACCTCTTGCGTTTTATTTGAAGGAAGCTAGTGGTCTTCGTGAATACAAAGCCAATCGGACTGGTGAGCAGTGGTCTGGAGGTGTGATCTTGCCGCGTGCCTGAACGAGCGGCGCGCGTGCACCGCGCATGCGCCGCGTGAATCTCGACCACACGCATCCGCGGGGGGCGCGGGTGCCCCGCGCGCCTGCCGTGCCGCTCGTGCCGCGCGTGACGCGCGTGCCGCGCACGATCAGCCTGCCGAGATTACTGCGCGCGCCGCGCTTGCTGCTCGCGCGTAACCTGTCGCGCGTGTTCGAGCCGGGCAGCACGCGGCCCCGCGCACTTCACGGCCCCGGATTCACTTTCCCCGGGTAAACATCCAACTTTCGATTCACTACTATCACTGTCATGATAATCCCGTACTGTTTCTCAGAAAGTAGGTAATCGACCAATTACAACCTAATTTTAGTTTATTTATAGTGTAAGTAAATGTGTTTTAATTTTTAAACGTATAAAAATTAAATGGAAAACCTATTATAAATTCGGTAATACAACACATTTTTATGTGGCTCCTCTATCCTGACGGTCCATAGAAAATATATGTACGGAACTTTCTACAAAATATTAGAGTACTCCAACATCCTACACATTCAGTATTTCAAAAGATATTAATCATTTAAACATTCCTTAACAATTTTAGATAAATATATAAATAAAAATAAATAAATAATTTAAAGTAATTCGTCGTATTAATGGGAAAACCGACTAAGTACCGATTATTGACAAACAGTTAAAAATACAGTTTTTCTTACAAAAACAAGAACTATCTAATGGTAAAACCCACTTTGCAATAAAAGGCATAGTTAAAAAGATAGTGAATGGGAATAACCGCTAGCTAAAACGGGACTTTCTACAAAAATTTAGACTGAAAACCAATTATTACAACATTATTGTCATTTTATATTTTGTATCTTCGAATAAAAGGTTGTATCCTAATATATCTCTTTTTCATGCTGAACGTTTCTTTGGTACCCATTTTGTTGATCTACACCCAAAATATACTTTCAGGAGTTAATTGTTTTTGACTTTAGTGAACATTTTAAAGCAGAACTCAAATATAGAATTAATTCATACTTAACCAAAATAGTACTTTTTACTCGACTATAAATTAAAAATCTGCCTAGCCTTTTCCCAACTATGTTGGGGTCGGCTTCCAGTCTAACCGGATGCAGCTGAATACCAGTATTTTACATGGAGCGACTGCCTATCTGACCTCCACAACCCAGTAACTGGGTAATACGATACCCCTTGGTAAGACTGGTTGTCAGACTTTCGGGCTTCTGACGACCCGTAACGACTGTCAAAGATCTACGAATGACAGCCGGGACCAACGGCTTAACGTGCTTTCCGAGGCACGGAGGAGTCTCGGTATGTAAAGATGGTCACCCATCCACCGACCAACCCCGGCAAGCGTAGCTTTACCTGATGGATCGACCCGGTGCGGCTGTTATTACTTAGCCACGAGCTCCTCGACTATAAATTAGTTAATTCTAAAATAAAATAGAATGGCAATTCATATTAACTTGTATTTAGCAGTTTGTACCGTTAGAATCGACTATTTTTACGTTTGAAATAATCGACGGGGAAACCGACTACGTCGACGTATTGTGTTTTTGCACTGATTCATTGGACGCGTACGTAGACTTAGTAGTAGTACAACTGCGCTTGCAAGTACGTTGCTCTGAGTTATTTGTTTGTTGTATAAAGTGAAACACCATAAAATAGTTACTTTTGAAGGTTAATCATGAGTTCTTTGGAGGGAAAACTACTTTCTGAACCGCCTGACAGTAATTACACTCGCGGTCTACATCTTTTTGGTAAGATAAGTGACAGGCCTCAGACCAACAAAATAAGAAAGACGGAGCATTACGTACATCAAAAGTGAAGCCACCTTTTTATCTATGTGTATGTAAAAAGGGTTGTCATTTGTTAAAGTTTTTCCCTATAATTTGGGGAATAATATTTTGGGTAGGATAATATTGTACGAGTAAGATATTGTTGAGTATGGTATTGTACCTCAATTGTTAGGAAGGATTCCGAAACAAAACCATTTTTTTTTATCGCAAAGTAAAGTAAAATAACAATTAAGTACAAAGTGCATTTACATACAGCCCTATCGTAAATGGCTACATTAGGCAAGTCTGGTAACTCCTACAAAAAAAATTACACGAGTAATGGCAGCTTTTGATTAAAACCTTAGGAAGAAAAATGAAGAATTAGGACATACTTGAACAAACGTACAGCCAGAACTTTGTGAAACTGAGTTTTCAGCAATTACGTAGGACGATGGAAATAACATCTAAAAAATAAAATTTGGTACAGTAGTATTTAAATTTGCTAGACTAAGCTAAGAAACTAACTAAAATATAACAAAAAAATACAGTCTCGTGTTTAATTACTGTTTTGATAAAATCTCATTTTTGTTTTTCAAATTTTATTTACCTTTTTAGCATATCCGCTTTTGATCACACGGCAAAGTCCACGATTAGTTGAATAAAGTTCATTATTATCAAAATGATCGGAACAAACCACGCTGGTTTTCGATGGCAGCCATTCTGGATCATTCCGACTATTTCTTATAGCTACTATCCATTTACTTTTATTTTCAATATTACTTGGAAATCTAAAATATTAAATACATAAAAAAACAGGCATAAAAAATATCGAACGGGAAAATTTCAAACCATATTATGGCAACCCTCGCACTTTAAATGTCACTGTTTTCGTTCGTTCATTCGTTCAGGTTTTTGTTCCAAGTAACCTAAAATTCATAGTTAACCAAATTAAGCAACGATGTTATTTGAAGTACTTCCATGTGAAAAGTGATTCCGTGAGACTTTTTATGTGATTTGCTATTGTTTTTACAAGTTTTCACTACACAAGAAGGCATAATTCTATTTTTTTTATTGAAGTTTACTAGACGACGACTCGTGACGTACTAGGAGCGATGAGCATAGTTTTTGTGTAGGTGTGTGCGTGAGCCTGTGTGTTTACTTGCAGGAGCATAGTTTTGTGGCTACACGTTTGATATAGGTAGTGATCCGTCTTTCTTTTTTTGTTGGTCTGAGTGACAGGCATAACTTTAACACTAGAAATAGGAACAAATTAGATCAACCACGTTTCAGATTGTCTAAAGTACATACTTCTTTTATGGGGTACTGTGTAAAATGTTATAATAAAATACCACCCTATATTCTTCAACTAAATGAGAAGAAATTTAAAACATGCATTAAACGCACACTATGTAGACAAGCATATTATAAGTTGGATGATTATATCGTAGATAAAAATGCTTGGCTTAATGCTGGTCCTGCTCCACAGGCACTTGGGCTCAATAGTTAAATTTTTTATGTTTGGAAGAATGGCTTCCCCTTATTTTTTTTTATTTTAGCTGACTTTAGGAACTCAATGTTTATTTTTTATTTAAATTCTATATGAATCTCTCAAGTACATTGCGAACTATAGTTTTGTATAATTTAGAAGCACCTTTTCAATTTTGTAAATGTGAGTACCATGGGGCCGTTTCATATGGTATCATGTTGTATGTTGACTTGAAAGAGCCTGGCAGATGAGAGTATGTCATACTCACTTAAATGTCTCGCTGATGGTGGCGCGTGTGTTGGATCATTCGGTTCCCTACAAAATGGTTGAGCTGGATGGTGCTGATCCACGTGTCATGTTCGTGAACGGGCGCCGTCAGTTGAGACTGGTTATCTCTTATCTGCCAGGGCTTATTTTTAATCTTTTTATTTTTAATCTCATATTTTGAATTATTTTTCGTTTGACATTGTTCTCACATATAGAAGCACGAAGAATACTGTACCCAGGATTTTGTAATATCTATATACATTTTTAAAAGAGTGTCCTTGGAGTTTCTTGCCCGTTCTTCTCCATAGAGATCTACGAATTTGAATGGGCAACTAGCTTCAACTTTTTGACTAACTGACCGACTCTTTGACAATTCAAAAGTGCCTGTAAATAGTTTAATTGAAATAAATGCTTTGAGTTTGAGTTTGAGTTTTGAGGTCAAATTATACGGGTCGATGACGGATATCCCTGTTACTTACAAATTAATAATGGTACATGCATGAATCTAACTTCATATTACAGAGAATTTCAATATCGTATGAAATAAAAACCTTAAATGATCTACAACATGATTAAAAAAGTTTAAATTTTAAAAACCTCCAATTTGGAAGTAAATTCAATTCCCGGTTGTTTTCTTTTGCTTGTTTTCTCACTTTTATTTGCAATCTATTAACTCAAAATGATAAAAGGCAGTCAATGTCGTCTTTTACCATCATTATTGAATTACTGTGATGTCGCTAACATCAGAAGAATGTACGCGTATCGTCACTATGTTAGAAGAAGGCAGAAATCAGCGAAGTACAGCAAGAACAATAGACGTATCACTTTCTATAGAGCAGCGAGTCGTCCAACGTTTCCGAGAAACTGGGCAGAACATAAGAATACCAGGAACCGGCAGACCAGATGTACTATGGCTCGAGAGTATCGATTTATTGTTACGTCCATGCTCCGAAATCGGCACCTCACGGCAGTTAATGTAATAAATCAACTTCTAGAGAAACGTGGGGACGACGTTAGTGTGCGGACTATAAGGCGGCGACTCCTTGAAGCTAGTTTGACCCCACATAGACCCACATATGGTTCAAAACTTGAAAGGGAACATCGGGTAGTAAGATTACGTTACGCCCGCGAAAACGCATAATGGGGAGACGAAGAATGGGCAAGACTGACTGACTCTGACGAATCCAGATTTATGCTGTATGCGTATAATGGGCGGCGAAGATACGGTGGGATCTACTCCTCAAAAACATCCACGAGTAACATTCACTCACTGAGGGTATATGGCTTCTCCGGTGCGGACATCCCGAAAAAATCCCAGAACACGCTATTCCTGGTGCACACGCAGGAGGAGAAATCCTCCCTGAGTGGCCAGGGGTACGGATCTGGCGAGGGTTCCCGCATCCTGACCATCCACGAATCTCAGGGTCTCACATACGAGCGTGTGATCATCATCAACACCCGAACAGAAAAGACCCATATCCGTTTCAGCGTTCCCCACGCGGTGGTGGCCGTGTCGAGACACACAGCCAGCTGCGTCTATCACACCGACGACGCAAGCGACGCCATAGGCCGTTTCGCCAAGAAAGCAATGGATGCACCAACAGAAGCCGTTGTCGACTATAACCTTAAGACAGCTATAATGCATCGCAACATGGCGATCGTGGAGGCGCTGATGACCCTACGCAATTCCCTCCCTCCCTCCTCTTTTCCACTTCCACTAAGAAGTAGTCAGTAAGAATACTAATAAAAAAAAATAAAAAAATAAAAAAGTCCTACACCAACCGGGGATTGTCCTTGGGTGCACTTGCATAGTGTATACAGGGATAATCGTCGGTTGGTGCCTCATTCCTTTTGAAATTGATAAGGGGCCTCTGCGAGTTGGCTTCGGCCCCTCGTACGCCTTCCAAAAGACCGGGACCCCATGGTCCCGAGATATGTAAACACATAATATATATAAAAAAAAATAAAAAAAATAAAAAAAAAATTATAACCGTAGTCGTAGAGATTTAGTCATAAGTTTAAGATAGAATATAGGCGATGGACCTTGAAACAAATACAGTATACAAACAATGACAGGATGCTAAATTGTAAATTGTGACGGCTCCGCTGCGGTTGAGCGGAGAAGCAATAAAGTAGCACAAACGCGTAAAATTAAATTATTTAGAGTAAAAAGAGCGCGGACCACGAGTCTGCGGATGAATATTGTAAGGAAGGAGTGCGGTTTTAGCCGGTAAGAGTCCGGCACTGCCCAGACTGGTTCGTCTGTGAAGCAGCTTGGGCGTCCATGAGGATTTCCCACTCCTGCCGAAAAAAAAAAAAAAAAAAAAAAATGGGCGGCGAAGAGTCTACCGACGGCCAGGGGAACGTTTTATTCGAGCTTGTTTTGAGGAAAAACTTCTTTTCGGCGGTGTATCTGTTATGATTTGGGCTGGAGACGCACGGAGTTAATACTGATAGAAAATGGTACGCTAACTAGTGCAAGATATGTGGAAGAAATTCTTAATGAGCATGTCAGCCCATATTCTATTATATGGGTTGAAAATTCAATATTCATGCATGAAAACGCCAGGCCACATACCTACACCTCAAATTGTAAATGAATATTTTCAGGACGTTGGCATTAATCGCATGGACTGGCCCCCGAAAGGCTCGGACCTGATTCGAATTGAACACACTTGAAACAAGCTTAAGAGGTGTGTAAGAAATCGAAACCCCGCCCCAGAAATACATGCGGTAGTGGAAGAATGGACCAATATCCCGCAAAATCGCATAAGAAACTTAATAAACAGTATGCCCAATCAATCGCCTAGCAGCTGCGAGAAGAGCCCGTGGAGGCAATACAAAGTATTAATTTTGTTTTAAAGTTCGCTTTTGTGTTGCATGTGAGGTACCAACCGTAATTTTTTCAACGTAAAAATTATTGATGTTTTGTTTTTCTGTAATTTTGACAATTTAACTAATACTCGTAATGTTTCCAACATTTGGTGTTGTTTTATTCACTGGTAAATTGCCTACAACATACAGTTCCATTTCAATTCATTCATCCCGCTAGCTCTATTATTTTACGAGTAATTTTAGTTTTTCGTACCGACCCGTATTCTTTGACCATATTAGTTAGACTTTATCTTAATACTTATATTCTTATTAATAGACGGGTAAAACCAACAAAATGACAATGTTTTACAATTAATTCGATTTATGGCGGTTTTACAGATGTAGCTGTTGGGGGAAGGAAAGATCCTTTTCACTTTTGTGAGTTGAAATAAATAATACTTTTACTTCTTTTCTATTGCTATTTTACTGTAAAGATTTTGAAAAACCAAAAAAATGACAGCTCATGACATTGACAAAAAAAAAAAAAACTTAACTTAGATAGTGGACTGTATAAAAAATGAAGTGTGTTAAAAAAAGGTTACTTTAATTCGAACATACCGCCCACCAAAGGACGCAGTACTTTAACACACCTTATAACCAAATGTGTAGATAATATTATTTACGATAACAATGTACATGCCTAAATATTTCTCAGATAGTACAAGTAGATACATTACATATTAATATCTATCCAAATACATGGTGCTCATAAAATAAATTATTGGAAACTCAATGCAAAAACTTCAATGAAACAAACAAAGGGAAACTTAACCGCCCACCGTGATACTATGTGACAGACCGAAATACAAGGGTCTAATTTAACTTAAGTATAGTAAATTTGGTATTTAATTTTACTATTATATGAACAATACATGGTGGAGTTTCGCTTAATTACTTATAGCACAACATAAATTATAAATGCTCTTGGTTAGTAAACTTATAAACTTAAAAGTATTTTGAATTATTTAAAAACTTAATATCTGATAACCGGTAGTATCAACATCATAACTTTATAAATATTATCATTTGGGTAAAACACATATTTTGCTAATGGGGCGTTTAAATTCACCATTCTTACATTTAATAGATACAACACGTGCAATATTATCAGGCCCTAAGTATTTGTTAGTTATCTTCCCTAGAATCCATTTAGCAGGTGGAATATTATCTTCCTTTAAAATAACGACATCACCTACTTCTGGCTCAGACTTTTTAGTATTCCATTTATATCGTTGGTTAAGGTTAACTAAATACTCTTTATACCACCTCTTCCAAAAAATACTAACCATTTTTTGAGTTAATCTCCATCTATCGAGACCTACAACATTACTATTCGAATTATCTTCATCGGGAATACTTATCAGCGGCTCACCTATGCGGAAATGACCTGGTGTTAAAGCCTGAGGCTCATTAGGGTCATCACTCATTACTGTGATTGGTCGCGAATTAAGGCAAGCCTCAACCTGTGCTAAAACAGTGGACAACTCCTCGTAAGTAAGTGTACTATCTCCGATTACTTTGTGTAAATGTGTTTTAACGCTACGGACTCCGGCCTCCCACAAACCTCCGAAATTAGGTGCATGTGGAGGTATAAAATGCCACGTTGTGTGTTCCAAACTCAATAACTCCTCAATCTCACGTGGCACTGTTGACTTAGCACGATCAAACATCTCGCGAAGCTGTTTGTTGGCACCAACAAAGTTAGTGCCATTGACACTAAATAAATCTTGACAGTGACCTCGTCGTGCTGTGAATCGCTTGAAGGCAGCAATGAAAGCCTTTGACGTTAGATCAGTAACCACCTCTAAATGTATGGCTCGGGTAACCATACAAATGAATAAACAAATATATCCTTTGTAAGATTTTGCTCCTCTTCCAGATGAAAATCTAATACTAATAGGCCCCATGTAATCACATCCAGCTGATTTGAAAGCTCGTGTTGGTTTCAATCTTACTTCTGGAATTTGACCCATTAGTTGGTTAGTTTTTGTCTTAGAATATCTCAAACATTTAATACACGATCTGTAGTGACCTTTAACTCTGTCTTTTGCACGCAATATCCAATATTTTGTTTTAAGATAGCACAACATAGCTTGTGGTCCGCCATGAAGGGTTTTAATATGCGCATCACTAATTATAAGCTTGGTAAGATGATCTTAGCAGGCAAAACTATGGGATGCTTAGTATCATAATTATAAAACTTCTGACTCGTCAATGCGACCACCTACTCTTAGTATCCCCTTTTCATCAAAAATGGGACAAAGAGTGCGGAGCTGACTTTTCTTGGGGAGAGATTTATTCATCTTTAACTGCTTTATTTCTTCACTGAAATTCTCTTCTTGAACCTGTTTTATGCAAATGACTAAACTCTCATCCATTTCTGTAGGTGTAATTATATTTGAATAATGTTTACGTTCCTGTTTTGGCAATCTTAAATTGTGTAAAACTCTTCTCCAGTAAGATATAACTTTAATCTTCTGTATAGCGACGAAAACATAGTCCAAATAAATTCATTGTTTAATACAGGTACAGCAGTTAAAGATGTTGATCTTTCTTCTTCATGTGTATCTTGAATATTAGGGTTGTCAAACTCTAGAATATGAGAAAGCCAAGAAGGTCCTGACCACCACAAAGAATGTTCAAGTAAATCTTGTGTAGCCAAGCCTCTTGAAACACAATCAGCTGGATTCATGTCAGTAGTAACATGTCTCCACTGTCTGTGATCTAAAATGTTGAGAATCTCAGACACACGATTACTTACAAAGGTAGTCCAGCGACTAGAACCTCCTCTTAGCCAAGCCAAAACGATTGTAGAATCAGACCAAGCATATAAGTTCTCCTTTGGTATGTGCATTATTTGTGCTACCTCAAATAGCAGCTTTGCTACTAGAACCGCACCGCACAGTTCCAGTGTCGGTATAGATACCTCCTTCTCAATAGGGGAAACTTTGCTTTTTGCTGATACCAAACTCACGCTAATTTCGTAGTCTTGGTTGATGACACGAATGTAAACAGCAGCACCATACGCTACTTTTGAAGCATCAGCAAAAGCATGCAACTCAACCTTTGATCCTGGACTGAAGTTATACCACCGTGGTATGTTTATTTTTCTTAAATGTATTAAACTCGTTCTAAACCGCAGCCATTCATCAACTAAATCTGAAGTCAGTACATCATCCCAGTCAAGCTTCGACTTCCACAGACTTTGGATAAATATTTTCGCAGTGATTACCACAGGGGAAATCCATCCCAATGGGTCGTACAGTCGGGCCACATCCGATAACACCTGCCGTTTGGTGATTGGTTCTTTTGATTCTGGTAAATCAAATGTATACTGAAAAGAATTAATTTCTCTATGCCATACCAAACCAAGCACTTTCATGACCGTAGATGTTTTTATTCTCATTAAATTATTGCTAGTATGATTGTCTCCTTCTATGTGTGTCAAAAAGTTTTGATTATTGCTACTCCATTTTTGCAGTTCAAATCCACCACAATTCATCAATTTGTTCATCTCTATATAAATGTGAATGGCTTCTTCCAGTGTGTCACAACCTGTGAGGAGGTCATCCATATAGAAATCTCTATGGGTTATAGTTGAGGATACAGGAAACTGTGCCCGATGAACGTCGGCCAACCTTTGAAGGGTTTTAACTGCCAAATATGGAGCGCACGCAGTACCGAAGGTCACTCGCAACATTTTATAATGTCCTAACGGTTCATCTGTTCTTTGTCTCCATACAATTCTTTGGAAATCTGTATCTTCACTATTAACTTTCACCATCCTGAACATCTTGACAATATCTGAAACTATACAAATCCTGTGACTTCTCCACCTCATCAGGATGTGCCTCAAGTCTTGTTGTAACTTAGGACCAACCATGAGATTGTCATTTAGTGAAAAGTTGTTAACTCCTTTAAACGAACCATCAAAAACTACACGTACTTTCGTAGTGTCTCTGTCCTCTCTCACCACGGCATGGTGAGGAAGATAAACTGCCTTGGGATTGCCTACTTCGGCTTCTTCTACAGGTATCATGTGATTCATCTCAATATATTCCTGTAAAACTTTGTTATATTCCGTTCGTAAAGTAGGATTCCTCTGTAGTTTCTTCTCTAAAAACTCCCATCTTCTTGTTGCCATAAGCACTGATTGTCCATATTGACACTCTGGATCTTCTTTGTCAAAAGGTAGTCTAACAATGAATCTCCCTTCTTCGTCTCGTTTAGTTGTCTTATCATAAAATTCTTCACATGGTTGTTCTGTTATAGTCATTTTCTTCTGTATCAAGTCTGGCTCATTTTCCATTTCCCAGAATTTCTTAAGAAGCTCTTCTCCATTTAAGTGTAAATGCACGTTGATAACTCTTCCATCAGCTGAAGTTGAATCTCTTGACACCCTCCCTGAAAATACCCAAGGTAGTGTTTTGTGCCAATATTTTATTGTGGCGTATAATACCATTCAATAAAATCTCACTATGAACTTCTGCTCCAAGAAGAATATCAATTTTCCCTGGTATGGCGTAACCTGGATCAGCTAGCGATAATTTATCGAACTGAAGCCAATTTTGTATGCGTAACTCGGTTGAAGGAAGAAATGATGTTATAGATCTCAAAACGTACGCATTTACTTGTACCGAAACCTCTGGGCTACAACGCGAACCCACTCGAAGAAAAACCATGTGCTTAACGCTTGTGTGGTCACCGTCACCTATACCAGAAACCGTGCCACTGACATGTTTTCGTGAAAGTCCAAGTAATTGTACAACTGACTCGCTGATAAAAGACGCTTGCGATCCTTGATACAATAATCCCCTCAATTGTTGTTTACAATATATACGAGTATGTATACATAGTGGCTAACAAAACCTTACTCGGTTCTAATCCCCTACTCGAGAAATTAGTTGAAACATTACTCACGGTTTTGTCTGACTCATTCTGCACCAGAACGTCCTCACCCTTTACTGTGCTGTTCACCTCTTTCTCAAAATGAAGTAATGAATGGTGCCTCCTTCCACACCGCTTGCAACTCACTGAATTTCGACATTTCATAACTGGATGAGATGGAGAGAAACAATTAAAGCATAAGTTACTTCTTTGAATGAAATCTTGCCTATCTTTTACACTAAGTTGACTAAATTCTTTGCACTGGTATAAAAAGTGTTCACCTTTACACTTGACACACTTAGTAACATTGGAATTACCTTTGTTGTTGTCTATAGAACCATGAAAAGAATTTGACTTTGAATTAGTAGACTTACCTGATGTACATACCTTGTTTGTATCCATCATTTCCAACGACCTAAACCGTGATTCTAAGAACTCGGATAATTGAACCCACGAAGGTAAGTCGTCATTAACTACACCTAACTGACATTCCCACTGCTTCATTGATTCAGGATCTAATTTAGAAACCACTAAATAATTAATAAACAAGTCCCAGTTATCAATATTGATCCCCATATTACGTAAAGATTGTAAACAAGTTGATGTTGTATCTAATAAAAGTCTAATAGCACTAGCAGATTCGGTCGCAATTTGTTTTTGCGTAATCAAGGTTCTTATTAGTGTATTACAATTAAATCGCTTGTTATTATAACGTCTAACTAATTGTTTCCAAGCTACGTCGTAGTTAGCATCCGTGGTTGTAAAATTCCGTAACAAACATTCCGGTTCACCTGACACATTACTTTTTAAATAATGCAGTTTCTGCACTGGAGACAAATGCTTGTTGTTGTGAATAAGTGAACTAAACATATCATAGAACGTTTGACACTCCACATATTTACCACTAAATGTCGGCAACTGTATTTGTGGTAACCTGACATCGCACTCACTACCAACGTATCCAGCGCTCGTATTTGACTTCGGTGTCACAGAAGATGTTCCGCTCGATGACTCATAAAACGGCTGCAGGGCTTCCTTCAACGAGGTCTTGTATGATACATAAGATTCTTCGAACTCCTCGAACATATCTTCAGTGAAATATGTATCTTGCTTTTCCTTCAAGGTTGCCTTGCCAGTGATTGATTTATGACCAGCTTTGAAGTCTATCCATAACTGCTCTACATTGTCCAATCTGGTCTCTAAATAGGATTTTTTGATCCGGTCTTTAGCTGTTTTTTTATAGTTTTTCTCCGATCTCCTCAAGTTCTCCAGTAGCTCTTTTTGATAAGTAAGAAGTACTTCCATTTTTCTCGAATGTAATTTAGAATGTGTTTAGACGTAAAACTCAAAAATACTCACGAAATAAAAAGGATTTGAAATGTTGAATGATTACTTTGCTAATAATTTGTTGTACGCTCGATGTTAGCAAAGATAATCCGCTCAGATAAATCTCATTCTCTCAGTGACGACTCTAGACGCCATTGCCCTGATGCACACGCTCAATATATCCGGCTCGAAGGACCATATGTTGGGGGCAGGGAAGATCCTTTTCACTTTTGTGAGTTGAAATAAATAATACTTTTACTTCTTTTCTATTGCTATTTTATTGTAAAGATTTTGAAAAACCAAAAAAATGACAGCTCATGACATTGACAGAAAAAAAAAAAACTTAGATAGTGGACTGTATAAAAAATGAGGTGTGTTAAAAAAAGGTTACTTTAATTCGAACAGTAACTGAATATTAACTATTTAATAATTCTTTTAAGCTAAACTAAAAAATTGATAACACTTTGAAAGGAGCTTTATTTAATTAAATATTAATGTTTTAAGATTATACAGGTAAAACCAACTAATTTTCCGTTTTCTGATATTATCATAAACTTGCGGAACACAATATTTAGTGATCTGAAATGATAAATAATTATTCTAAATATAATGTTTGACGCAACTTACTTTATAATTTATTTGATCAGAGATTTTCTTTATCTATCTTTCAAAATACAATATCTCATTTTGATGTTTTGGGCATTTAGTCGGTTTTTCCATTAATACGACGGTATGATCATAAATAGAGTTCGCTCCATATAAAATACTGCTATTCAGCCGCATCCGGTTAGACTGGAAGCCGACCCCAACATAGTTGGGAAAAGGCTAGGCAAATTGATTGATCATAAATAGAGTTTTATTTACATACGAATAAATTCTTCACCAATACATTTATAATGAACACAACATACTAAACACAATAAAAAAAACGATAGTAATCCTACTAATATTATAAATGTGAAAGTTTGTGTGTTTATGTGTTTGGATGTTTGTTACTCAATCACGCAAAAACGGCTGAATGGATTTGGATGAAATTTGGCAAACAGATAGTTTATGACCTGGATTAACACATAGGATACTTTTTATCCCGATATTCCCACGGGATCGAGACTTATGCGGGTGAAACCGCGGGCGCAGCTAGTAATAACTATAATTCTTAGTAATTAATTAAAATCTAGGCTAATAGACAAATTTTATTCTTACGAGATAGTTTATGATATAACTAAGAATAGTTTAAAGCACTTTTACACAATGCTTATCACTTTGGTCTGATAATTGATACACAAATAATAAAAAAAGGGTAATTAACTAAATAAAAGAGATCCCAAGGACTTATTAAAATCTCTAATCTCTAAACATATTGGTGCCGATTCTACCGAACTAAACTAAAATTCCTTACTTTTGGCTATGAGAATCTTGGAGCCAAATAAATTCTCTAAATTTAAAAATTATTTTTTCACAACTGAAATCGAATTTGACAATCGTGCCTCCACTTGGCACTTGTTTTCCCAAAACCGGTTTTTTTTTTTAAAGCCAGTTCTCGCAGTTACCTAAGCCTCGACGTGTTTTTTTTATGGAATTCGCACTTTTTTATGGAAAATGGCAAAAAGCAAAAAATCCCAACGTGTTGAGTAATAGAGATTTAAGGGTTTTATACAGGGGGTCGAAATTTTCACAATTTTCGAGGTATAAGTATATGTATATGTATATAAAAAAAATATACAGTACTGTTTTGCAACTGAAGTCGAGGCGTTGGTATGAATTGGTAGTTCATGACATCTAATTTTATTTCACACATTTTTAATCGCGATTAAAAATAGTCAGATTTAGTTAGAGGATTTTAGACATAGGACAAAATTTTAGGTGAAGTCATCAAATTCAGAATAGCATTGTCACTAAATTAATAACTCAGTGCCATCTTAGTGCTGTCAAACTAAAATATAGTTAAGTTGTGTCATTATAGTCTATTTCAGAATGGGAAAACGTCGTTTGACCGGAATAAACTAGTGATTTTTAGTCTAGTTTAGAGAGTTTTGTGACAAGAGGATCGGAAATATTATCTATCTTCCGGGACGAGTGTCAGTGACGCCACCACGCACTCACGTACTTCTAGTTGGCGTGATCTAATCCACACCTGCGTGTTCGTTAATTCCAAATCCGGGTAAAAAATGCATTAAACTATCACAAAACTATAAATAAAAAGCCTTCCCTCCGTGACTCGGAAAGCACGTTAAGCCATAATTAGTTACTAATTATTCAAGTATAATTTCAATAATTGGATGTGTACTTTTATTGTTTTGCGTAAGTCAAGAAGGTTAGATTGCTTACATACTCTTTGAATGCCAATGACATATGACAATACTTGCGTGAAAAAAAAACTATGTATGGATAAAATGGGAAATCGAAATAAAATCATTATATTTTAAAACATGAATTACCAACATTAGAAACCCAAGTCACAGCCGAACAAATAGCGATGGTATTAGCGTATGGTCATTCTCTGTTATACCTTTTTTTTTTTTTTTTTTTTGAGGGTGGGAAATCATCCAATGACTTCTCCCGCTCTGGGCGGAGCGGAAGGGCGTGTCAGACTTTTACTGACTAAAACCCACCCGTGTTCCTTCATTTGCCTGTTGCCAAGGTCCCGGTATCCCTTTCGGACTTTCCCGCAACCCTGGCAGGCATCGGTCCTACCGGACCCCGTCAATTTTGCTGACATCTCTTTGAGGCGCGCGTGGAACACGACGCGCCATCGACCCGGGCCTGGTCCTTATCGGACGGCGAGCTGCCCGTTGCTCGCCGTCCGCAAGCCCGCGCCTATGGTGGCCGGAAATCCGCCTGGGATTCCCGACGCCCAGGGCGTCTCCAACGGCGGCGGTTAGGGGCGTGAGGGCGCAAACTTTGCCTTTCCCTCACGCGTTCCGCCTCCTCCTTCGCGAGCATTACTGCTTCGCAGAAGGAGGTGACGGCTTCCCATGCCCTCTCGCTCCGTACCATGGCCTGAACCAGGGCCGGACGCGAGAGGTCACTGCCGCCAATCGCCTCCGCGAGGACACGGCGGTGCTCCGCCCAAGCAGGGCACACCTCAACCGTATGCTCCACCGTGTCCTCCGGGCGATCCACACAGTGGTGACACCCGGGCGTTTCCTCCCGCCTAATCCTACACAGGTACCTCCCGAAGCTGCCATGTCCGGTGAGGACCTGTGTCAGGCGGAAGGTGAGGACGCCGTGGCGCCTCTCTATCCACTCCTCAAAGAGGGGACTTATCGCCGCTATTGTGGCGTGCCCAGCACTGGGTTGCGACAATCGCACTCTCCATGCCGCCATGAGATCTTGCCGGAGCTCTGTCCGCTGTGCCGCGATTTCTCGCGGCAGCGGAGTTACACCCCGGCGCTTCACCTCCTCGCGCCACTCCCAGATGTGCGCGAGGACCTTCGCCTCCAGATCCCATGGCGGTAATCCGGCAAGGAGGCTCGCCGCCTCACGGGAGACCGTGCGGTATCCCCGGGCCAGCCGAATGGCCATGACCCTTTGGGACGCGTTCAACCGGCGTGCTGGCCGCAGCCTAAGGGAACGCGCCCACACCGGTGCCCCGTAAAGGGCCATGGACCGCACGACCCCCGCATAGAGCCTCCGGCAGGAGGCGTTTGGACCCCCTAGATTGGGCAGGAGCCGCCTCAAGGCGGCCCCAGCCCGGTCCAGCCTTGGAGCCAAACGTCGGAAATGCTCCACGAAGTTCCACCGGCTGTCGAGGACGAGTCCCAGGTACTTCATCGTCGACTCGACGCCGATGTGAACCCCTCCTACCGTAATTTGGGAACCCGACGGTGGCGCGTTCCGAGGGCCATGAAAACACATGACCTCGGACTTGTGCAAGGCCACCTCGAGTCCCAACTGCCGGATTCTATCTACGATTGTCGCAACCCAGCGTGTCGCTAGATCGGCCGCCGCCTGGTGCGACCTCCCCTGCGCCAGGACCAGCGTGTCGTCAGCGTAGCAAACCACGCTGACGTCGCTAGGGAGGTCGGCGCGCAGCACCCAGTCGTATCCGATGTCCCACAGATGCGGCCCCAGGACCGATCCCTGTGGGACACCGCACGACATCTCTCGCCGGTTCCACATTCCCTGGTGACCGGGGTAGATGACGGCCCTGTCCGTCAAATAGGCCTCGACCACACGACAGAGGTAGGTCGGCATCCGGTGGTACCGGAGTGCCTCCCTTATGCAACTCCAGGGCAGGGTGTTGAAGGCGTTGGCGATGTCTAGTGACACCGCCAAGACGACCCCGCCCCGGGCCACAGCATCCCCCGTCGTGAGGGCCCGTACACGCATGATGGCGTCCACCGTAGAGCGCCCTCTGCGGAAACCAAACTGGCTCTCCGCCAAATCCGGCCCCACCCGCACCAGCCGCCCGACGAGGCGGTTTGCAATGACTCTTTCAAAGAGCTTGCCCACCTCGTCAAGCAGCACGATGGGCCGATAAGCGGACGGAGAGTCCGCAGGGCGCCCCGGCTTCTTAATGAGGACCAGTTTCCCCGTCTTCCAACGAAGTGGGAACTGGCCCCTCTCCATGCATGCGCATAGGAGACCTCTTAGTCGAGGCCCGAGAGCCTCCATGGCCAGGACCCAGGCCTTCCCAGGAAGGCCGTCGGGTCCTGGGGCGGTATTCTTGGCATTCAGCCTTCGTACCGCCACTCTCATTTCTACCTCGGTCACCTCCGGAGCATCGTCGTCGTCGTCGTCGGCGGTGTGGTCCGCATCGAGCACCGCAGTAGGCGGAGCCATGAGCGGGGCGGTATGTTCCCCTCTCGAAGGGAACAGAGCGCTCACCACGTCCTCCACAAGCTGAGGCCGGAGACTCTGCGTCAGCGGGGGAGCCCATGGGCGGAGTTTCTCCCGCACCATTTTGTATGGGCGTCCCCACGGGTCTCTGTTCAGAGTCTCCAGCGTCTCCTCCCGGGCCAGTGCCCTGGCCCGCAGGATCTCCTCCTGGAGGGCGGTCTTCGCCGCTCTGTACCCCTCGTACAGCTCCGCCTGAATGGCTTCCGTATCCGGAGGGCGGATACGGAGCCTGCGGTGCCTGGTGTACTGGCGTCGCGCAGCAACGCACGCCTGGCGCAGCGCTGTCAGCTCCTGCGACCACCAGCTCACCTGGCGGGAAGCACGTCCTGGCTGGACCCGGGGCATTGCCACGTCACAAATATTGGACATGGCCTCCCGGAACCACTCCGCCTCGTCGTTGATGTCGGCAGGCCTGTCCGGTGATGACACCCAGGCCTGCACGATCGAGGCTTCCAGGAGAAGCTCCCGGTCCAGCTGCTTCAGCGCCCAACGCGGACCACCCGGGGCCTGTCGGACCGGCGCGCTCGAGGTCTGGGCGGAGACGTCGAACCGGATATACCGGTGGTCGGAATACGTCTCCACCCCCTCCATGACGCGCCAGTCAATGACACGCGGCGACAGAGCGGGGCTGGCGAACGAGATGTCCACCACTGATTCACCCCGCATCCGCACACACGTGGGGACGGAACCCCGGTTTAGGACGACCAGGCCTGTCTCCAGAGCCCAGTCCTCCACCATCCTGCCCCGTGTGTCCGTAAGCCGGGAACCCCAAGCCACATTCTTGGCATTGAAGTCCCCCAGTACGAGCACGGGGAGGGAACGGAACCCGACGACGACGACTTTCAACTCCGCAAGGGAGTTGTGGAACTCGGCGAGAGTACGGTTCGGGGAGAAGTACACCCCTACCACGACAAACTCCCCGAACCGTGCTGCCACGCAACCCCGTCCTCTTTTGACAGCCTCGAGGGACGGGGTACCGGCGGCGGCCGACGAAATAAGGGTCACTGAGCCGCTCAGGTCCTCCACCCAGTCATCCCTGGGCGGGACAAAGTACGGCTCAGCGACCACGGCGATATTGATCGACCACTGCGCCATGCTCTGGAGCAACAGATCCTGAGCGGCGGCGCAGTGGTTGATGTTCGCCTGGAGGAGGCGAAATGGGGCCGTTATTGGCACTCCATTTCATCCCCCTCCCGAGACCCATGTGAGGGCCCTGCCGCAGCAGCAGCCACGGCGGTGACGACGCCGGTGGTGGTAGCGGCAGCGGCGGTGGCAGTGGCGGCGACTGCGGCGGTGACGACGGTGGTGGCGGTGACGGTGGCGGAGGGCTTTCCCCTGCCCCTGGCTTTGGCGGGGGGAACGCAGGCCCTACCCCCGATCCGGTGGTCGGCCGGCTTGCCCGCGGCCGCACATGCGACGCAGTGCGGCGTGGCCTTGCATTCGCCGGCCTTGTGACCGGGCTGACCGCAGCGGTAGCAGGCATCGCTGCGGTCAACCTCGGAGGTGCATTTAGCTCCCACGTGGTCACCCACATGGCAGCGGAAGCACCTCCGAGGTCTGGGTTCCAGCAGTTTGACCTGCGCGGAAACCCAGCCCACCAAGAGCCTTTGGCCCTCCCCGGCTATTTTCTTGGCCGCCGCGACGGGGCAGCTCACCGTAACGGCTTGCATACCCCTGGAGTCGGGACCGATGGTGCCCGCCTTAACCTGCTCGGCAGAGCACCCCCCAGTCCTGACGACGGCGGCCACCACCTGTGCCTGCGTCACAGAGTCGTCCAGGCCCTGGATGCGCATTTCAGCGCACTTAGTGGGCCTGGACACTCGGGCCTCATCCGCGTTCAAGGACGCCCTGAGCTTTTCAGCCAGGGCGTCAGCGGCCGAGCCACCAGCCGGGCCTGGGAACTCCAGCATCCGGGCCCCAGTGGCAGCGACCCTCAGTCGGATGCCACCGGCGGCGCCTAGCTCCCCTAGGTCCACCACCTCCGCCACTTTGGCAAAGACGTCCTTATAGGACACGCCCTTCTCTGCCGCTTCCGGCTGTAGCGTGACCACTACAGCTGCGGACTTCGGGGCGTGGAGCCTAGCCGCGACGCTTCGCTCCTTGTGCCGCTGCCGCCTGGCCTTTTTCTTTCTGGCCGCCCTTGCCTTCTTGCCCGCCCTCCTCTTCTCCCCGGCCACTTGCCATTCAGCATGGGCCGGGGGAGATATAAGAGATGCGGGCGCGGTCTGAGGTGGGGGCGGTCGTTTAGCCACTGGGGCCCGAGCCCGGGCCGGGGCCGGGGCCGGGGCGTGAGGCCGGGCCGGGGCCGGGGCCGGGGCCCGAGCCGGGGCCGGAGCCGGGGCCCGAGCCGGGGCCGGGGCCGGGGCCCGAGCCACCTGCTTAGCCGCCCCGCCCTTTTTTGCCGCCCCGCCCTTGTTCTGCCCCGCCGAGGCAGATGCAGCGGCAGCGGCATATGACGCCCGCTGGCCGGGGGCCGGCTGACTTGCCGCTAACGGGGGGCGCAGGACGATGGCCTCCAGGGCGGAGAATCGTCTCCGCATTTCGGCCATCTCCTGCCGCACGAGGGTTAAGACCCGGTCCTCGGCAGCAACAGGCACGGGCCCACCCTGCCCATGCTGCTCCCCCCTCTGCGGTACCTCCTGGGGGCCGGCTCCTCGGAGCAAGGCCAGGTCCGCTCGGAGCTCCGCGTTCTCCTTTCGGAGAAGCTCCATTTCCGCCTTCAATCTTGCGACGTCCACCCGCATCTCGGGCACTCCGTCAGACGGAGTCCTACCGCGGGAGGCCTTCGCTGCCGCCATTATGGAGGCCGTGGCCTCTGCTATGGCCTTGTCTTTAGAGGACTTAATCCTCTTCAAGGCCACATTATTTATCGCAGAGACCACGATCTCTGCGAAACTGGCCGCGCCCGGCGAATTGGGGCCGCTTGTGGCGCCCGGCTCACCACTTGCGACGTTTGACGGGGCCGCTCTGAGGCTGGCCCCGCTAGGGTGGGGCCCCTCCGTTTCCCGCCTCTCGGCCCGCTGGACCGGTTCGGCCGGGCTGACCAGGCCAGACTCGCAGGCCCCATTCGCGTGTAGCCCCCTACCCACACCCTTCTCTCGGGCTCCACCCCGCCGGCCGGAGTGGATCTTCCTCCGGCTCCGGTCATCTGTGGACGACCCCGAGTTGGGGCGCTTCCGGAAGAACTTTCTTCCGGAAGGCCCCGCCACCACAACTTCGCGCTCTACGCTCGAACACGAGCTAGAGCTCGATGCCGCGCCGGACTCCGACCGCGCATCACTTCCCTCCTCTTCCTTTCTCTCTCCCTGTCTCTCTTCGTTTTTTGTATTAATGTTATCCATGTTTGTTCCCACGAGTATTTAACATTCTGTACTGGCTCAAAAAAAAGTGGTTCGCACTAACGACTGATTACATAGCTACCCATCAGCCAAGCTATCAACCTCCCTCACGGTGCGCCGCCGCTTGGAGGTTTGGGGTAATTTTTTATAGAGGATTTCTTCCTCGCGGCCCGGGCGGTTAAGCCAAGACCCTCGACCCCCGTCAAATGCCAGAGACATGACCTAGACACTCTTCGGGGCTACGAGACCAACGGTGGCAGAAGGAAGGACTTCCTCCTACCTGCCCGGCGGCAGGGTTAGTGCACGCCGGGCCCGCTCAAGACGCTGCTAAACATGTGCTCCTCCGAGTACACATTAGAGCGTCCCGCTGACAGGATATTGGCATGCGGGCAATGCCTCCCCACTAGGTACTGCGTGTCTAACACACAGCATCCAATGGGGAAACATTACCCGCACCCCAGGGTACACCGTCCCGGAGACTGGCCTTCCCCACGGACGCATCCGTAAGGGAACTCCAGCCTCCAGGCACACGGGGAGGTTTCCTGTCCACGCACCCCTCTCTGTTATACCTACAACAAGGCTCAAGAAAATAGGTGGCTCGTTCAGATGTCAATGTATACGCTTTTACAATAAGCTTCCAAGCCACGTACAAGATCTAAGCCTTAATAAATTCAAAACATTTATTAAACGTAAGTTGTGCCTAAAAGCGTATTATACCATTAAAGATTACATTGAGGACAAAAAGGCTTCGGATTAAGCTGCTCCAATTTTTTTAACTTATTAAAAGAGAATGACCACATGCCGTATCGCTATTTGTTCGGCTGTGACTTAACTGGGAGATGCAACAAGATATTCAATAGCAGGTGTAATCGAATGTTGTGCTATTGAACTGGTAGAACAAAAATTGATAATTATATGTGTATACAGACCACCTAAGTCATGTAATTTAGATATTTATTATGATAATTTAGAAATAATTTTAAAATCACTTTGTACCAACCCAAAGAAAAAAATTGTTGTCTGCGGGGACTTTAATATAGACAGGTTAAAAAGAAATAACTTTAGTTTAGACTTTGAATATTTTCTGTTGGGATTTAACCTCAGACTAGAACTTGATCAACCAACTCGGCTATCTAGTAACAGCTGTCTGGATAATTTCGCTCATAACTCAAAGAATAAATGTAAATGTGAAGTAATCGACTTTGCCTTGTCTGATCACTCTGCACAAATATTTGAGATTAAAGTAAACAAAATCTATAGACTAAACTCATGGCATGTAAAAAAGCGGGACCTATCATTAGAAAACTTAAGAAAATTCAATAGCTATCTGCAATGCCTTTCATTTACTGAAATGTATGAGACGGAAAATGTTAATGAAGCGTATAACATATTTATGCAGCAGTTTGGTCTGTTATATAAACTTTGTTTTCCTTTCAAGTTAGATAAAATAAAACCAAATAAGAAAATTAAGTGGATTTCTAGGGGAATACGAGTATGTAGTAGGAAGCAGCGTCACCTTCTATGGGAGCACAGACTTAGACCATCAAATGAAAACAAACATAAATTTAAAAATTACTCCCGGCGATTCAGGAAAATTGTAAAATTAACTCAACAGGCTCAAAATAACTATTTTATTAAGAATTCACTCAATAAATCAAAGGCGTCCTGGCAAGTTTTTAACAATAAAGCATGTACTTATGAACCCATTTCCCAAGTAAAAATTAATAATACAATTATTAATAACCCCAAGGAGATTGCGGACGCATTCAACAACTACTTCATTAATCAGATTAAGAACTCACCTAAAACATCACTCGTAACAAGTGGTCTACACGAAAACCCTAACACAATGTTCATGAGTCCAGTTGTACCTCAAGACGTTCTCAGGGTAATAAAATCGTTAAAAAATAAAAATACCGTAGGTTATGATGAAGTAGCAACGAAAGTTATAAAATTTGTATCAAATAACATAATCGTACATTTTAGCCACATTATTAACTTAGTCATCAGCACTGGTGTATTTCCTGACGGTTTAAAAACAGTCATAATCAAACCGCTGCACAAGAAAAATTGCAAGGAGGATATGGCTAATTATAGACCGATTGCTTTAATTCCTGTGTTTTCCAAAGTGATAGAAAAGATCATATATGAATTAATCAACAACTTTCTGACAAAATACAACATACTATGTAACGAACAAGCAGGCTTTAGAAAAAACAAAAACATCAATACAGCAATATATGATTTTTTACGCGAAATAATGATAATTATGGATAATAAAACACCTATCTGTGCCATTTTTACAGACATGACTAAAGCATTTGACTGTGTCAATCATGATATTTTATTGAACAAGCTTAATAGCTACGGTCTAAGAGGAAATGTGCTGAATCTCATAAAATCCTACCTCAGTAACCGAACACAATATACGGAGATATCCAGAATTTGTCCTAAATCAAAATATGAACAAAAATATCAATCTGATGGTAAAATTGTTAAATTCGGTGTACCGCAAGGTAGTGTATTAGGTCCCCCGCTGTTTTTGCTGTATATTAATGATCTACCCCGTCAGATACCAAGTCCAATGGTTCTATTTGCCGATGACAGCACAGCACTAATAAAATGTACAAATATTAGTAATTATGAACAGGATATCAACATTACCCTTAGAAATATTATTGATTGGCTAGATAAAAACAACCTGGTGATAAACTTACCAAAGACTAATGTTATGCATTTTCACCAACGTACAATTCCACCGAACGTTAATGCACAGTACAATGGACAGGTGATCAATCAAGCAAAGGTCGCGAAATTTTTAGGAATTTACATAGACGATCAATTAAATTGGAAACCGCAAGCAGAAGAGGTGTGCAAAAAATTAAGCACTGCTGCTTATGTTCTTTTTAACCTGGCAAGAAAAGTTGACATAAAGACTGCTTTAGTGGCATACCATTGTTTGGTCGCATCGGTCTTGAGGTTTGGAATCATTTTTTGGGGTAACTGCACTCTAAGAGATAACATATTTAAAGCCCAGAAACGTTGTGTTAGAGCTATGTGCGGTCTTAAACCTAGAGATAGTTGTGAATCTCTGTTCAAGTTTTTGAAAATTCTTACTTTTCCGTCGTTATACATTTTAGAAATGGCAATTTTTGTAAAAAGAAATAAAAATTTGTTTGTTATGGTCTCGGACACCAAGAAAGGTCCCGTGAGAAGTCAATACAAAAACCTCTTAACTGTTGGTGGCTATAAAACAGCACTACTTAGAAAAAGTATTTTTTGCATGGGTCCAATAATATTTAATAAACTACCGGACAGCATAAAATGTGACAGCATTCAACAATTAAAAAATAAACTCAAGGCTTTTTTGATACAGAAATGTTATTATTCCATAAGCGATTTTTTGAATGACCCCATGTGTGACATCTCAACAATTTGACATTATTATCCGTAACAATTTTATGCATGATCTGGACCTGTTAAAATGACTTATTAATTTATTATCTGTTTCGTAATTTTTGTATTGATGATGACATTATTGGATAAATTTTGCATGCCAAAACTCAGGCAGAATGTACCCGGCTCACTATATTTTTTATAACAACTTTTTTGTACTATACCTACATTCTATGCGAATAAATGATTTGATTTGATTTTGATTTGACTTAGGTTTCTAATGTTGATAATTCATGTTTTAAAATATAATGATTTTATCTAGTAATGCGAATCTTTAAATTCTCCGCATAAAAAACATCATAAAAGTATTAGTCTTTATTTCGATTTCCCATTTTATCCATACATAGTTTTTTTTTTTCACGCAAGTAATGTCATATGTCATTGGCATTCAAAAAGTATATAAGCAATCTAACCTTCTTGACTTACGCAAATCAATAAAGTGAACATCCAATTATTGAAATTATAGTTGAATAATTAGTAACTAATTATGGCTTAACGTGCTTTCCGCGGCACGGAGGGAAGGCTTTTTGTATATTACATTAATTTCGTTTGTTTATTTTCTTTCTTATCTATTTATATTTTAAAATATCTTTATAAAAACATTTTAAAATATAAAAAATAGAGGTCCGCCGGTGTCGGGAGCAGGGTCCAAGCTACCAGTTTATTATAATTATTACATTGTAATAACAATCTGTTAGGGTGTTTAATTAAGCAAAACTTTTGGTTATACGAAAGACAGAATGTTTCGAGACCTTTGCCTGTTCTAATCAACATTATAAACTCTTTGAAAACAGAACAAACGCGCGCCATAGGATTCTACGCGCGCGCATCCCGAGCAGAATATGCGGACGACTGAACTGCGGGCGTTCTCTTTCTAGCATATGTGCACGTCCCATTCTTTTGTTTTAAGTACAGTCTCAAACGGTATTTACTTTTATTATTTGTTTATTATTATTGTATATTTAATGGAATGATTTCATTTATGTTTTGTTTTAATGTATACTTACTACTAGGTCATTATTTTTTTGCGATTAGGATTTATTTTAATAACATTATGTTTATACGTGTGTATGTCACATAGATTATTTTTTAAGTTTAGACTGAAATTGGGCAAAACTCTTACGGCAAATAAAAATGTACCTAAATTCTGATTCACTTTAACTTTTTGGTTGGTTCGATAAATAAGTACCTAATTACTGTAAACCCATCTTCGTTTAAATAACCACTTAAAGAAATAACTAACGTAGACATTTTGCATAAAGATAAGTTCTGGTTTGGATTTGTACCTATATATTTACATAACTGTAAATAAGTACTTATACCAATTAAAATAAGATGGGTGCGAGTGAATCCGCGGGCAGAAACCAATATGTGGTAGAAAAAAAAACCATTTCGTTTTTTAAGCGACTGTACATGCGCCAATACTTGGCGCCAATTTTTGAATGCGTGAGTTGCTACTGTGACTTCTTGTATTCTTTCCACAGATTGTGTTTTTGTTTTTTTGTGTGAATATTTTAGGTTTTGAATAATTTCTTTTTCTTGAGTAATAATAACATTTTATGTAATTGCGTCACATTTGTAAGTGGTTCACTATTGAGGACTCATTTCGTCCGTGTATTAATTGTTCGGTTGTACTGCGGTTGTTACGTTGGCAATAGTTGAGACAAGCTAGTGAAAATACCTACAATACTCTGGCTTCTTGGATTTCTACATCATCGGTAAGTTATATTAGAAGTATAGTGGAACGGCAATATAGCGGGTGGCAGCTACATAATAATTATTATGATCTTAATTAATTATGTTTAATAACTTCATATCCATTCTTCCTACATGTTTATTAACGTTGATATTGACACTGCGTTGGTACGGACGCCACATTTTCTCACCGTAATATAACTATGAAGAATATGATTGAAAAATTGATTTATTAATACGAAGTAACATAATATCGCTCCTGAATTATTCCCCAAAGGGTTAGTTAGAGGTGTGTAACCTCTTTCATCTGTTCTGTGTGTAGCAGCACCTACACCCATATTTCGCCAGTTACGTTTAGTCTCAATGTTCGATGTTTTGTTACATGTGATTTCTTGAGTATTTACTTACCTACCTCTAAGTCTTTAAATAAACCTTTAACGCTGTGAGAATTGACGAGTATTGACAATGCTCAAACGTCATGTTGACTAATTCGTATTTTGAATTTACCACCATACATTGTGACAAAAAGTCACTAAGAGATTCGATTCTGAACCAAGGTTTTGAGATCTAATTACCGTGTAATGCGGAGAATTATGATAAAACAGTAAATTACATTTGAAAGCCCTAAAATCATGCTTTAATTTAAACCATAAATCTTTGGGTCACTGCATTTTCATACCGATACGAAGTTCCTTTGTCGCTTGGTCAATATCCTTTTGTTATTTTTTGTAACTTTTTATTTTATTATTAACATATACAGTAACATGAATATTTACTTTGTGAAGTATAATATTTTTTTTTTTTAGCTATTGTGATTTTGAGGACTTTGTGGATTATATTTTTTATTTATCTGGCAGTTTGATTAATTTATGCGGCCTAACCAAATGTCCTTTCGTTGGTATTGTTCGTCAAATCGTTGAGCTCCTTAAGGTGCTAAGTCCCGTTTAGTACCGTAAAACGGTCACTTTAAAAAGCCTACTCCTCATTAACGGCTTGCTTAAACGATCTGAAAAAAATATATGTTTGCCATAGATTCATGTACAACATTTTTTTAAAGGGTTTTTGCGTATGGCTAATAGTTTGCCTTAAAAAAATATTTACCAAAACGCTATTTACCGACTTCAAAAAAGGAGGAGGTACTATGTTCGGGATGATTGTTTTTTTTTTTTTTTTTTTTTTTTTTTTTTTTTTTTTTTTTTTTATGTATGTTCACCGATTACTCCGCCGTTTGTGAACCGATTTCAAAAATTCTTTTTTTGTTCAAAAGCTTATACTTCTGAGGTGGTCCCATTGTCACCAAGTCAGGATCTGATGATGGGATCCTAGAGAAATCGAGGGGAACTTTCAAAAATCGTAAGGGCAACTAGTGCATTCCTTAATTTATTCATTAAGTATTTTACAGCACTACAATTTTATGAAGGCCTGGAGTCGATCTGATGATGGAGCCGAAAGACAGTCAAGGGAACTCCTCAATGGTTTACAGCAGATACCTCGTGTTTGGGCTTGATTAATTTGTATTGATAAAAACTTTACACTTTGATGGGTTGTGACTGTCGTTAGGGGTCTGATGATGAAGACGAAAGACAGTCGAGGGAACTCCTCAGTGGTTTACAGCAGATATCTTGTATTTGGGCTTGATTAATTTGTATTGATAAGAACCTTACACTTGGATGGGTTGTGACTGTCGTTAAGGGTCTGATGATGAAGACGAAGGACGATTAACGGAACTCCTCAACGGTTCACAGTAATTACCTTGTGTTTGGACTTAATTCATTTATATTGATAAGAACTTTGCAACCATATAGGTTGTAAGTGACATTACAGATCTGATTATGGTCACCTTATAATATGATGATGAGGGGAACTATACAGTGTAAGCAAATGTATAGTGTTCACCCTTATATTCTTGAGAAGGCACGGGAGTCTCATTAGCTAGCCGGTTTCGTATAACATCTAAACGATACTTGCGCTGTTCAGACGACTCGCCACTTAATCGTTTTTGAATAAGATTGAGTCGGCAGATCTTATCATTTGGCGACTCCTGTGACAAATGAGAATGCATGTAATTTCTCATCTGAGATAACCTAGCATGACAAGCTAACGGTGATTCTTGGGAACCGGACATAGCACTCCGTTTGCGATTCTTAGATAGGCGTTCTTTTTCAGCAGTATTAGTCTCTTTAATTCTGTTTTTCTTCATGCGGGTGGCTCCTTTAGTTGGTCTACCCATGATTACAAAAATCAAATTACACAAAAAATGGAAAAATAACAAAACTTTAAAAAAAAAATTGACCGACTTCAAAAAAAACAAAACAAAAAAGGACTACTGTACTAAAAACCAAAAGACAAAAGTACTTCTTTAATAATAAGAGAAAAATAAAAAAATAACTTTAATTTCGGAAGTCGGTGGCCAAAAACTAAAATTAAAAGCAAAGACACCGACTTCCGAAATTAAAGTTATTTTTTTATTTTTCTCTTATTATTAAAGAAGTACTTTTGTCTTTTGGTTTTTAGTACAGTAGTCCTTTTTTGTTTTGTTTTTTTTGAAGTCGGTCAATTTTTTTTTTATTTTGGCTAATATTCGCTACTACTTCTAAAAGGCTTTGAATTTTGTAAATATTTTTAAACTGAAAAATTGATGGTTACAAGGACTACAAAATTGTTAGAGCATTTTTAAATCAATCAATATTTGCAAAGATAATGACCCCATTTAGAGATAGCGGTTCAGAGGTGCTCTGCGCGGGGCGCGGGCGGCAGTCGCGCGTTAGCATTGAGACGGGATGCCTGTGTCGCTCGCTGCTCCGCCCCGGCTACGGACCGATACGCGCGTTTGTGTGTATTAGTGCAAATATTTACGTTCGAATTGTATCAATGTGCGTTTATAGACTAGCTCGCTGCAGAGAGCCCAATTCAATTGCGCGCGTAGGCGCTTTAATTTTGTGTTTTTTTTTAAATGTGTAATTACGTATAATGCTCTTTTTATTTACATTGACAAAATTTACATACAAATTAACAATTTACAATATAAGTAAACCAAAAAAAAAAAATGTAAATATAAAATATAACATAACATCACGCCTGTGTTTCCCGAAGGGTTAGGCAGAGGTGTACTTTTAGTTAGTACACTCACATTTTGCCAGTTATATCCCATGTAATAGGGGCGAGCCTATTGCCATCAACTAGGCACAAATCCGGACTCCGGGCTGCTACTGAGCAATTTCAGATGTAAAAACCAGCCAAATGCGTGTCGGACCACACAAAATGAAGGGTTCCGTAGTTGGGATGAATTTATACCAAAAACAAACTCAACATTGTAGTTGAAAATCATTTTTTGCAACTGCAAATTTAAGTTGGTCGATTATTACTCGTTAACTTGTAGAGTCTTTATATACCTATAACTACTACTGCCGTGAATTTTTTCACATAAGTATCCAAAACCAACCATTGGGGGGAGACACTTGACTCTAACAAAAATCAACACTTCAAAGTATAATATTTCGCAAACAGATCCATGAATCCAAAAATGGTTTTTACACACTCATAATATTTTTGAACGATCTTTCCAACGACACTCCACACCATGGGAAGACAAGAAAAAAAACCATACAAACTTTACGTGTAGGTGTACCCTAGATTTTTTTTTTTCATGATTTGATTGTACCACTCAGTGTGATTAATATGTTCACCCGTACTAATTACAGCTTTCTAGTACTAAAAGTCTACGATCTAAGTCGCGGACAGACAGACGGACAGTGTGAAACTATAGGTAAGGGTTC
This sequence comes from Lithophane leautieri, assembly GCA_949152455.1. NCBI lineage: Eukaryota > Metazoa > Arthropoda > Insecta > Lepidoptera > Noctuidae > Lithophane > Lithophane leautieri. The sequence goes on along the minus strand of OX424458.1, from coordinate 22,114,416 downwards.
CTTGTTGACTACGGAACCCTAAAAACGCAATAACATTTTGCCCGACCCATGCATCGAACCCGGGACCTCATGCTCAGCAGTAGCGCTTGCCACCGCTAGACTAAAGGGGGCAGTCGTTGACATAAAATATTGTGTAAATCTATAATAAAAAATTATGTATAACTATCCACGTCACCACATACAAATGCAATTCAGTAAAAACCAGTACGAATATTATACGAAATACGAAGTCGCGAACACACATTCATAAATCAGAACGTACTGCACAATCAATTATAAACCTTATCTCATCAAGTACAGAGTGCATGTATTATGCACTGTAGCCTAGGTATAACTTACTCACACGAAATCACTGGCTTGTCGCAAGCTACCCTACAACGGCTGTACTCGTATTACGCGCGCGATGCAACCGCTACAAAGTATCGTTTTGTGATATTTACATTGCTTGTCCAGTCACTTAGCGACACACTTGGTAGTGGTTATGAAGCAATGTATTCATTACAAAAATAGTACAGTCGCTATGATATATGAAAACAAAAATAATGTAGTAAAGGCAAGAAATATTTTCCGATTTGTTGTATCATGATTTTCACGACAAATATAATAAAATACCCACTTGTGCTGATAATTATGATAAGTAAGTGGTTCCTTAATTTATTCACTTTTTCGTACTAATACATAATTTGTAAACTTCGCGGTCTGAGCTGACCCTTATATTTGTAAGCTTACGACCTTCTATTTTCAAGAGACACATCATCATTGTCATCAACAAATGGTTCTAGTTCATAATTTCAACGAAATATTTTTTTGAGTCAAGATTACTTAGCGGGCAGCTACATGTGGACGTGTATCAGTGAGCCGTGAGTTCAAATCTCACTCAGTACTAAAACTTTTTGTAAGTTTTTACTTGATTGGAAGTAATGGGACGGAAGTATAATACATTCATTGTGACGTTACATTAAAAAAAAAAACATGCATATTCCGAATCATATTATTAGTTTTCAATACAGTCTGCTGAATACTGATACCTATAAATAGTTAAATAATAATACAATAACTAACACTTAACTTCATAAAAAATAAATAATAAGAATTAATAGATTATAAATAAACATAAATACCTAACAAGTTTTTGCTAAAAATACTAACAAATAAAATATTATGATTACAAAGAAATTAAAAACCAGGATGCGAACCCAGACCTCATTGATTCCGAGTCCATTGCTTACTCCATTCAGCTACATGCACATGTTAGACATAACTGAATTTTAGCAATCGAATGGTAAGAACAGGTCGAGACTATGACGCGAATTCTAAATGCAACAGAAATAAATGTAATGTAGGTACTGAAGTTTTCAGCGGTTGCTGTAAGTACATGTAGGTATGTAAGTATGTAGGTAGGTATATAGATACGTATGTAGGTAAGTATGTAGGTAAGTATGTAGGTAGGTATGTAGTTAGGTATGTAGGTAGATATGTAGGTAGGTATGTAGGTAGGAAATATTTTAAGGGGTCATTGACACACGGCTACACATCAAGCTACACATTTCCAGTATAAGCTGACCTTGCGTTGTATAGAAATTCTATACAATGCGAGATCAGCATAAACTGGAATTGTATAGCTTGATGTGCAGCCGTGTGTACTCATCATTATGAACAACTTTCACTCCTTAAGGAACCAACCCTGAAATCGCGAAAGAAAAATCATCTGTTCCCTAGATTTTGACGAGCTATGCGAACATAAAATAGGGGACAGCAGATTTTTTTTCGTGATTTCAGTCTTGGTCCCGTAGTGAAAGTTGTTCATAATGATGAGTACAATGACCCCTTAAAATACTTCGTGTATGAAAAGATACACCAATATTTTCTTCCAAACACATGCTAAAAAATAATTTCCAGTAAAAACTTAAAATATTCGTAACTTATGTATCTATCTATACTAATATCAGCCTTACATCTCCTCTCCGCCATTCCTTTCTGGAATCGTAGGTAAAATTGGCGTCCTATGCGCGCAAGTCTGCGCCCCTGCATTTTCTTTGATCGTCGTTTTAGTTCAGCGCGCCACCGCGCGCGTTTTACGTATTCGGGGAGTAGGGGTTTAGCTCCGCCCAGATGCGGAAGGTCAAGTGACGAAACTATGGCTCTTAAAATTGGAGTTGAGCTGCACGATTATTGACAAATGCATGCACTGACTGGACAGGTCTACTCAATCTGTGTGGTTCTTTCTTCAAAAGTCCATTTCAGACACCAATCTACATGGTCTTCACATGATCTGACCAAGATTATGTCTGGACTTTATAAAAGAGACTGTGACCTCTGAGTTTGTTTCGGCCTTTCATCTCAGAGTAGTCAGATAGGAAACGCCGACCTCATCTAGTTTAAAAAATGTGATTGACGTGTAAAAGTGTTTGTACAAACCTACTTACAGAAATAAAAATCATTTATCATTTATCATTTAATCATACATCAGGAAACTAGCGCCAATTCAAGAATTAATAGCGACCGATACTACCACCTTATTTGGCACCAACTCCACCATTTCGGGTCAGTCACTTTCTCGAACTTTACCTCAAAATATGGAGTAGGTAAATGGTAAATAAATACGAATTGCGGAAATCCATGTAAAATTGTTAACAATATAGGAAGAGCATTGAATTCTCTTCCAAATACACTAGGTTTGGTTGTGACAGCAGACTTTTTGGCTTGGCACAGGGTGCCATATATTTGAGGGCATTGTCCTTTGAAATTGACTTAGCGCTATAATACAAGTATGTAGGTACTTAATGATTTAAGGTGCAAGTGGGCCATATCGCTAAGCAGTTTCGGCCAACTGACAGAGGGGTAACTGCGACTTGCAAATGAAACACATTGATTGTAGAAGTGATACTAAGTGAACAATTCACGGAATGATTGTTTTATTGTCTGTCGTCCCGATGCATGCATATGTAGAGTACGGTAATAGAGACGCACGCCCGCGCTGCCGCTGCCGCCCGCCGGTCCGCCAGTCCGCCGCCAGCTGCGCGCGCGCCCGCCCGCTTGCCCGCTATAAGTGTTGTGTGACTAGTGTCCGCCGCCGCTGCGCCACGTCCGGTCTACGCTCATTCTGGTACTATTTAAAGTAGTCACATTTGCTTTATAGATGGTTAAGGTTTTCATAATACAATGCGGTAAACTCAGAGATGTTTATAACTCAGATATTGAGAAAGGAACGCGAGTCGAGTGGTTTTTTGCCCCGGGGGGAGGGGGGGGGGGGGGGGCAAATAGGACGGTCATTGGGGTAAAAAAAAACCGTTTAATTAATTGTGTTACATGGATGTGAAAATAAATAATAAGAGTGTGGATCAAGAGGAATGAGTTTGTATATTTGGGGACTCTGTTTACAAGAGATGGAAAGATTGATGAAGATATGAAAAGGAGAGTGAATGTGAAAAATAAAGTAAGTGAACGTTATTTTCCACATTCACTCTTCTATAAATATCACTAATCATAGTATACCACCATATCATTGTGACCAACCAGTTGATGTCCATAAAAGCTTGACTGATTGTTCACAATAGTATCCTAGTGCCTGCGAAAGTATAGAAGTGAATGTTGGGTGTGGCAGAATAGGCATGAATGTAGAATAAAAGCTGTAGTAATGTGTTCCTTGCGAAGCATGTGAATGTTATAAGACAATTTTGCGGTTTAAAAGAAGATATTGTAGAGTTAACATTGAAAAGGCAAATCTAACGAAGAAATTATGGCCTAAATCTGACGAGTTCGTAAACTCAGCTTTGAACAATTTTTAAAAGGATATTCAGGACGAATAATAGTTATTCTGTGCAATAGATTTACATGTTGGGCAGAGTGTTATTGGGTTTTGATCAGAAAGGATGATGCCACGAAATGTATGGAAGCTGGTACTAGCTCCAATAGGAATAAATGATATATCATTAGAAAGGTATTCAGATTTAGTACAAGAATTCTAAACGCCTTTGTCTTGATTCCTTGTCCGATTGGAGTAATGTGGTGGTAAAACAGGGTGGAAGTTGAGACGAGGCAGCAAGGGAAGCTACCTTAACCGTTGTAACTACAGAAAAATGTTCTTAGGAGACTGTCCTTAACTTCTTGAGTAATTGCTAACTGCATTCACAGATTTTAGACGATGGTCCAGTCGGCTAGAAAAACAATAATTCTGACATTTTATTTTTATGATGACAATCAATGCCGTTTTGATTAAGGATTCAAAGACTAATTTGGACCAACTGAGGGTCTAACCTCAGTTGGTCCAAATGAGTCTTTGAAAAATAGGTACTCTGGTACGTACTAAAGAAGTCAGAAATCGCAAAAAACTTTTCCTATATTTACCTACCTACATTTCGAAGTGATCGATCATCTAATCATGATCTTATGACGTTTGCTAGAGTAATATTATTTATGTAATGTTTTCATTTCATTCATTGAATACATTACAGAGGAGCTCGTGGCTAAGTAATAACAGCCACACCGGGTCGATCCATCAGGTTAAGCTACGCTTGCCGGGGTTGGTCGGTGGATGGGTGACCATCTTTACATACCGAGACTCCTCCGTGCCTCGGAAAGCACGTTAAGCCGTTGGTCCCGGCTGTCATTCGTGGATCTTTGACAGTCGTTACGGGACGTCAGAAGCCCGAAAGTCTGACAAACAGTCTTACCAAGGGGTACCGTATTACCCAGATACTGAGTTGTGTAGGTCAGATAGGCAGTCGCTCCATGTAAAATACTGGTATTCAGCTGCATCCGGTTAGACTGGAAGCCGACCCCGACATAGCCGGGAAAAGGCTAGGGAGATTGATTGTATTCATTTCATTCATCTATTACATGGGACTTAAACATAACTGATGAAATGTGGGTTCACTGTAGGTACACCTCTGCTTAACCCTTCGGAGATTACAGGCGTGATGCTATGTTATGTTGTACATTCATCATCTACCTAGCCTTTTCCCATCTATGTAAGGGTCAACATATCATTTAACTAGATGCAGTTGAATAACAGTATTTTACAAGGAGGGTATGCCTATCTAAACACGATACCCCTTGGTAAGAATGGCTGTCCTACATACTTTCGGGCTTCTGACCATCCGTAACTACTGTCAAAGATCTAAAAACGACAACCGGGACAAACGGCAATGGATGCTCACTTATCCATGGACCGACCTCAGAAATGTAACAAACCGTTCGATCGCTCCTGCGTCTATTATTAATTAGCAACGAACCATACATACATGTAATATATTGATGCATTCAAATAAAACAACGTCTTCGATCAGGGGGCGGTAAGTCAGTAGGTACCTGTGTACACAGTGCATTTTCCCTTCCAGTTAAGCATGTATGTACTTTTGTTATCATTATCCTACTATCCTACTAATCCTACCATCCTACTAATATCCTACTAATATTATAAATGTGAAAGTTTGTGTGTTTGGATGTTTGTTACTCAATCACGCAAAAACGGCGAAATGGATTTGGATGAAATTTGGCAAACAGATAATTTATAACCCAGATTAACACATAAGATACTTTTTATCTCGATATTCCCAGGGGATCGAGACTTACGTGGGTGAAACTGTGGGGCGCAGCTAGTTAATTAATAAGTAACAATAGTACTTTTTAGCTATTACCTACCTATTATTTTAATAATTTAATTTAATTTTAGCTATTATTAGCCAAGCATCTTCACTAATCCCGTAATCAGGTACATCTCCAGTGCACTTTCCATTTAAACTTGGATAATTATTTATACCCTTGCGTTAATGCTCGATGCAGAAAAACCTTGCCAGCTTCATTAAATATTTTCCAAATAGATACATACTCGTACGACCAATTCAATTTTCATTTTGCAAAAGAGGGCAGTTCGCGCGATTTATAAAATGAGTCTTCGTGAGTCTCTTAGAAATAAATTCAAAGAAATTGATATACTCACTGCCTTCTCTCTATATCTTAGAAAGTATTTTGTATGTTCGCAAAAACTTAGGGCTTTTCAAAAAAAAGAAGCGATTTCCATAATATCCGTAGTAAATATGAAATTGTGATACCCAAATTTAGATTATCTAAAACTAGTAAGTCGTTTCTTATAAACAGTATCCGCTTTTACAATAAGTTACCAAAGCCAGTTACAGAACTTAGCGATGGTAAGTTCAAAACCCACATCAAACGTGTCCTTATCAAAAAAGCATATTATAAGATTAAAGACTACGTTGAAGACAAGGAAGTTTGGCAATAATTCCTTATGCACATGTGGCTTCCCTGGTACCTCATTAACGGCATAATTTTGTAAGAGTCTATTAACTGCTCCCAAATTACCACGTTTATTTTTTATTTTTATACATTCATCGCAGACAGACATAATAATAATCATAGTATTATTTGACATTATATACCTACTATTTAATTTCAACTCTATAGTAGTGGCTTTTGCGGACATGTTAATTATTCAGATTTGTTACAGTTGTAAAGGCAATCATGTCATTTGCTTTAAATAGGTTTTTATCTGTAGTATCTTATTTATCGTATATAGATTCCTTTCTATCTTGTGAATGTGAGAACGTCGTAGGCTTAGTGAACTCTAGACTTTTATTTTTAATTTTAATTTAATTTTTTTTTTTTTTTCTATGAACTTTATCTGAAACTTTTTAAAGGGCCTACACTGTCCTCCCATAACTATTAACACTGTAATTCGAAATTATTGTAAAAGCCAATTATCTTTTAAAAGAGTAACCTTGCCGGCTCTTCTCCATAGGAAACGACCAATTGGAACCGTGCACCTAGCGTCTGACGTTTCATAAGTGCCCATGTAGGCTTACGAGTATGTGAAATAAAATATTTTGATTTTGATTTTTTTGATTTTGACCTCATTTTTGTTCTGTGTGATAATTCGGAAAAAACAAATCGCTTGCCTAAAACCTAAATGTTCTTCTACTATTCAAACTAAACAGATAACAAAATCCAAGAGATACCAAAGTGAACAAGAAAAACTGTAACCGGTCCAGAGTGCGAATACCTACCTAAACAGTCGCAGAATAGTAAGAGCCAGCGCAGTCACACTCGATACAAACGATCGATTGACTTTTTTTCCCGTCATTTATTATTTTTTGAAACCATAATAAACGTTGGTGAAAATGAACGTTTTACAGGACAATTACTGTTATTTTGCAGCCGTTAAGGTCATCTTATTATGACGTAGGGAGCCACTAAGAAATGGTTTTGAAAATTATTTTAGTATCATAAAGGAATAATGGGGTGTCAAACTAAGTAAGTAAAAATTTTAAGGCGTGTCGGATTAACTCGAAACTCAGTACGGTACTAATACTTAAAACAAAAAATAATATAATAAAAGTACGTGATTAGGGGTTTTAAAAAAATCAGCTCTTAACGGGGTGCAAAAGGGTAATACAGTTTACGGAATACGGAAAGTACGAAATTCACGCGGACGAAGTCGCGGGCAAAGTGCTTGTATATTATATAAAATTCAAAGGTGACTGAGATATCAACGTACAGCCTAAACCGCTGGTGCCAGAGACATGAAATTTGGAGGGTGTGTTCTTTATGAAGAGAAAGTATCCATTATGAAACGGTTTTTCGAAATCCCATCCTTTTTTTTTTGAGGGTGAGAAATCTTCAAATGTCTTCTCCCGCTCTGGGCAGAGCGAGAGGGCGTGTCAGACTTTTACTGACTAAAACCCACCCGTGTTCCTTCAGTTACCTATTGTCAAGGTACTGGTATCCCTTTCGGACTTTCCCGCAACCCTGCCAGGCATCGATCCTAACGGACCCCATAAAGTGAGCTGACATCTCTTTGAGGCGCGTGTGGAACACGATGCACCATCGACCCGGGCCTGGTCCTTATCGGACGGCGAGCTACCCATTGCTAGCCGGGCGCAAGCCCGCGCCTACGGTTGCCGGGAATCCGCCTGGGATTCCCGACGCCCAGGGCGTCTCCTGCGGCGGTGGTTAGGGGCTTGAGGGCGCATACCTTGCCTCTTCCTCACGCGTTTCGCTTCCTCCGTGACGGCTTTCCATACCTTCTCGCTCCGTACCATGGCCTGGACCAGGGCCGGACGCGAGAGGTCATTGCCGCCAATCGCCTCCAAGAGGACACGGTGGTGCTCCGTCCGATCTAAATATTATTTGCGGCCGTAACAAATATGGATTTACAGAACTATCAACATTAGAATCAGCAATACATCTCGCTAAGTTCATGAAAGTGCCAAATGTCATGATTTCATGAAATAGTCATTCAATGCACTCTAGATCAACATACAAATAATAATAATACTGACCTGCAAATTGCAAAAAACGGTAGAAAATTTGAATTTCGCGGGCTACCTTAGCGCATCCCCCTTAACACTTCTACGTAGGTCGCCAGCTGCGAGTTTCTAAAATATAATATACTAAAAAGTTTTTGATTTTTTCCGGCTGCGGCGATGCCAAAAAAGGAGGTTTATGTGTTTGACCTGTATGTATATATATGCGTGTGTCTCTTTATTCCCTCGTAACTACTAAACGGCTGAATCGATTTTGATGATGAATGATACGTCGTTAGATTCGTCTTCAATGCGCAAGTGTCACTGGGTATATTAAAACTAGCTTATGCCCGCAACTTCGCCCACGTGGATGTCGGAAAAAATCCCGCGGGAACGTACCGGGATTGAAGTACCCTGTGTTAATCTAGATTATCTAATTGCATAACTTATTTTCGTAACTTATTAAGACTTATCTTTCATTTTGAAAGTTCAACAACATTGTTTGCATTATTTACGTTGTTAAGCAGATTTTTTTATCGAACTTATGAAGCAATGGATTAGAAATTTGTTTCAAACCGATTCAGATTGTGATTGTTATTACACATTTAGGGTGCAGGTTATAAACTATCTGTGTGCCAAAGGACATTGACCAAGTGACTAAGGAACCTCGAATCGGTATGAAACATGCAGTGACCCAAAGATTTATGGTTTAATTTAACGGCTGATTTTAGGGCTTTCAAATTTAATTTACCATTTTATCATAATTCTTCGGATTACACAGTAATTAGGTCTCAAAATCTAGGTTCATATCAAATCTCTTAGTGACTTTTTGACACAATGTATGGTGGTAAATTCAAAACACTAATTATTCAAAATGACGTTTGAGCATTTTCAATGCTCGTCAATTCCGACAGATAGAGGTTGATGTAGGTAGAGGCTTTAGAGGCGGGTAAGTAAAAACTCGAGCAATCACGTGTAACAGAACATCGAACATTGAGACTAAACGTTACTGGCGAAATGTGGTTGTAGGTGCTACACACAGAACAGATAAAAGAGATAAAAGAGGTTACACACCTTTAACTAACCCTTTGGGGATTAATTCAGGAGCGTTATTAAGTATGTTACTATGTATTAAACCAACTTTTATTTTTCAATCATATTCCAAATGATATATACTAATATTACGGAAAATAATGATATATAGTAATATTATTGAGAAAATGTGGCGTCCGTACCTACGCGGTGTCAATATCAACATTAATAAACATATAGGCAAAATATATAAGGTTGCGTGTTCAGATCACGTCGGGGTCACCAATTTAGGGGTATGAGGAACAGGGTGTAAATTTCACTCATCCACCATAGAAAAGGGAGGATCCTCTAACCAGACGGGTGTTGTGTCTGGCGGGCAACTGCCCAATGATTGATATTGGATTTTTGTATATATGTTCATTGCACGGTTAACTCTAATTGTGCGATGCAGGATTTTTGTGACGTCAGGATTTTTTGTGTGACGTCAGGTCTTTGATGCGTAGTTCGAATGTGGCGATGTAGGTACTGCCACAAAGTTAATAAACAATATTATGATCATAATAATACTACTTCGCTACTTCTAATATGACTTACCGATGTTGTAGAAATCCAAGAAGCCAGAGTATTGTAGGTATTTTCACTAACTTCTCTTAACTACTGCCAACGTAAATACCACAGTAGAACTGAACAATTAATACACGGACGAACTGAATCCTCCATAGTGAACAGCTAACTAACGTGACGCAATTAAAATGTTATTATTGCACATGAAAACCAAATTAATCAAAAAATCAAATAATATACTTATTTACAAAATAATTACAAAAACACAATCGGTGAAAAGAATACAAGAAGTCACAGTAGCAACTCACGCACTCAAAAATTGGCGCATGTACAGTCGCTTTAAAAAACGCAATGGATATATTTTTTCGACCACGCGGATTCACCCGCACTCATTTTATATTGGCCTATCTAATTGTTTACAGTTATGTAAATATATAGGTACTAATCCAGACCAGACCTTATCTGTATGCAAAATGTCCACTTTAGTTATTTCTTTAAGTGGTTATTTAAACTAAGATCGGTTTACAATTGTTTTTTTGTACATTTCGATGACGAGTTTTTGACACTATTCTGTGGTATTATTATTATAATTTGATTGAACAAGTTTTAATTTGTTATGTTAATTGCTTTGAATAATGGACAAAATAAATAAGTATTTGAGGTTTATATCCTATTAATAAAAATAACCTATCTGTTTATATTTGTACGCCGTCAAGGCAAAACATGACTGTGCTATAATTTAATGTAACATCTTGCATGCAATGTATGTATACTTATGTTTTGAACAAATAAATCTTATCTTATCTTATCTTATCTTACAATACTCGTATTTAATAATTTATCGAGAGGAGCTTGTTGCTATGTTATTAAGTTAGGATGTTTACATTTGCTACGGTTGGTCCGAGGATGGGTGACCATCTTTACACAAACCGTTGGTCTTGGCTGTTATTCTTGAATCTTTGACGTTTAGTCGTTATTCGTCGTCAGAAGCCCGAAAGTCTGACAACCAGTCTTCCCAAGGGATATCGTGTTACCCAGTAACTTGTTTGTCGAGGTCATACAGGCAGTCGACCCATGTAAAATACTGGTATTCAGCTGCATCGGGTTAGAATGGAAGTCGACCCCAACATAGTTGGGAAAAGGCTAGGCAGACTGATCGAAACCAGCAAAAAGTTAAAGTAAATCAGAGTAAAAGTACATTTTTATTATGCCGTAAGAGTTGGCCAAATTAAGTCTCCACTTTTTTTAATTTATGTGACATTATAAACATAAATATATAACATAATAAATCCAAATTGCAAAATAATAATGGCCTAGTTAGTATAATCAAATCAAAAAATACTTTAAATGAAATCATTCCATTAAATGGATAATCATAAAAGCAAATACGTTGGAGACTGTACTTAAAACCAAACGAATGGGACGTGCACATAATATGCTAGAAAGAGAACGCCCGCCGTTCACTCGTCACGTCAGCATGTTCTGCTCCCTGCCAGGGTTGCGGGAAAGTCCGAAAGGGATACCGGGACCTTGGCAACAGGCAAATGAAGGAACACGGGTGGGTTTTAGTCAGTAAAAGTCTGACACGCCCTTCCGCTCCGCCCAGAGCGGGAGAAGACATTGGATGATTTCCCACACTCAAAAAAAAAAAAAAAAGCATGTTCTGCTCGGGATGCGCGCGCATAGACTCCAATGGCGCGCGTTTGTTTTGTTTTTAAAGAGTTTTTAATGATGAATGAAATAGGCAAAGGTCTTAAAAACATTCTGCCTTGCGTATAACCAAAAGTTTTGCTTATGTACTTTTAATATTATATTACCAACAGATTGTTAATACAAGAATTACAACGTAATGATAATAATTTGCTATTAATTATTCAACTATAATTTCATAATTGGATGTGTAATTTAATTGTTTTGCGTAAGTCAAGAAGGTTTCATTGCTTACATACTCTTTGAATGCGAATGACATTGGACACGATAAAAAACCTATGTATGGCTAAAATAGGAAATCGAAATAAAAACTAATACTTTTATGATGTTTTTTTATGCGGAGAATTTAAAGATTCACATTACTAGATAAAATCATTCTATTTTAAAACAAGAATTATCAACATTAGATACCTAAGTCACAGCCGAACAAATAGCGATACGGGGTCCGGTCATTCTCCTTTCATCCATATCCATTTGGCCGTTTTTTGCGCCTATCCGGAACATGCATCCAAACAAACAGACAAACGGACTAAAATTCTAAAAAACTGTATTTTCGGCATCAGACTCGTGCCGACACCTCGTAGCAATTACTTTATTCAAAGTATTCAATGACTGACTGACTTTCTTGACTTAGTAAATATGTTAGCACCATGTACCTATCACATAACTGATTTATTTGTCATTGCTCCATTTATAATTTTTTTTTTGCCTTTTGTGGGACAGTAATCTTATTGTGGGTGCATGGTTTTCACATATAATTATATAATTCATGTATACAAAATATTGTAAACATTTTTGAAAAGAGTAACGGTGGAGTTTCTTGTCCATTCTTCTCCATACGAAATCTACCTTTTGGAATGGGCAACTAGAATCAATTCTATTTCTTTGTTTGTTTTTCATTGACGTTCAAAAGTGCCTTTTATGTGCCTATTTGAAATAAATTATTTGACTTTGACTTTGACTTTAGTTACTTTTAATTATGTATTTTTTTTATTTATCCCATGTATCCCGCACGCAACACTTGCAATATTTTCTTTTTTTTTACCGAGTTCTTCAAAATGGAAGAGGTTCTCAATTCGTCGTTTTACCCCCTAGGGTTGGGGTGTGTGTCTCCAGGCGAACATCAACCACTGCGCCGCTGCTCAGGATCTATTGCTCCAGAGCATGGCGCAGTGGTCGATAAATATTGCCGTGGTCGCTGAGCCGTACTTTGTCCCGCCCAGGGATGACAGGGTGGAGGACCTGAGCGGCTCAGTGACCCTTATTTCGTCGGCCGCCGCCGGTACCCCGTCCCTCGAGGCTGTCAAAAGAGTGCGTGGCAGCACGGTTCGGAGAGTTTGTCGTGGTAGGGATGTACTTCTCCCCGAACCGAACTCTCGCCGAGTTCCACAACTCCCTTGCGGAGTTGAAAGTTGTTGTCGGGTTCCGTTCCCTCCCCGTGCTCGTACTGGGGGACTTCAATGCCAACAATGTGGCTTGGGGTTCCCGGCATACGGACACACGGGGCAGGATGGTGGAGGACTGGGCTCTGGAGACAGACCTGGTCGTCCTAAACCGGGGTTCCGTCCCCACGTGTGTGCGGATGCGGGGAGAATCAGTGGTGGACATCTCGTTCGCCAGCCCCGCTCTGTCGCCGCGTGTCTTTGACTGGCGCGTCATGGAGGGGGTGGAGACGTATTCCGAACACCGGTATATCCGGTTTTACGTCTCCGCCCAGACCTCGAGCGCGCCGGTCCGACAGGCCCCGGGTGGTCCGCGGTGGGCGCTGAAGCAGCTGGACCGGGAGCTCCTTCTGGAAGCCTCGATCGTGCAGGCCTGGGTGTCATCACCGGACAGGCCTGCCGACATCAACGACGAGGCGGAGTGGTTCCGGGAGGCCATGTCCAATGTTAGTGACGTGGCAATGCCCCGGGTCCAGCCCGGACGTGCTTCGCGCCAGGTGAGCTGGTGGTCGCAGGAGTTGACAGCGCTACGCCATGCGTGGGTTGCTGCGCGACGCCGGTACACCAGGTACCGCAGGCTCCGTATCCGCCCTCCGGATACGGAAGCCATTCAGGCGGAGCTGTACGAGGGGTACAGAGCGGCGAAGACCGCCCTCCAGGCGGAGATTCTGCGGGCCAGAGCACTGGCCCGCGAGGAGACGCTGGAGACTCTGAACAGAGACCCGTGGGGACGCCCATACAAAATGGTGCGGGAGAAACTCCGCCCATGGGCTCCCCCGCTGACGCAGAGTCTCCGGCCTCAGCTTGTGGAGGACGTGGTGAGCGCTCTGTTCCCTTCGAGAGGGGAACATACCTCCCCACTCATGGCTCCGCCTACTGCGGTGCTCGACGCGGGCCACACCGCCGACGACGACGACGACGACGATGCTCCGGAGGTGACCGAGGTAGAAATGAGGGTGGCGGTACGAAGGCTGAATGCCAAGAATACCGCCCCAGGACCCGACGGCCTACCTGGGAAGGCCTGGGTTCTGGCCATGGAGGTTCTCGGGCCTCGACTTAGAGGTCTCCTATGCGCATGCATGGAGAGGGGCCAGTTCCCACTTCGTTGGAAGACGGGGAAACTGGTCCTCATTAAGAAGCCGGGGCGCCCTGCGGACTCTCCGTCCGCTTATCGGCCCATCGTGCTGCTCGACGAGGTGGGCAAGCTCTTTGAAAGAGTCATTGCAAACCGCCTCGTCGGACGGCAGGAAGCAACGGGCAGCTCGCTGTCCGATAAGGACCAGGCCCGGGTCGATGGCGCGTCGTGTTCCACGCGCGCCTTAAAGAGATGTCAGCACAATTGGCGGGGTCCGCTAGGACCGATACCTGCCAGGGTTGCGGGAAAGTCCGAAAGGGATACCGGGACCTTGGCAACAGGCAAATGAAGGAACACGGGTGGGTTTTAGTCAGTAAAAGTCTGACACGCCCTTCCGTTCCGCCCAGAGCGGGAGAAGTCATTTGATGATTTCCAAATTATAATTTTTTTTAAGTTTTTGTTATTGGTGTCATTTTCATAGTTTTAGAGGGTTCTAAAGTCGATATTGAGGTTAAAATGTAAATCCAAGATTAGAGAAAATTTTGTTTTTGTTTTAAATCATGCGTGAGAATAACTTGAGTCCCCCGACCGCAAACGTTTTTTTTGAGAGTAAATGTTTCTTTGGTAAAGCTAAGCAGTATCGTGGACTGTTCAAGTTTCGCCTACAAATTTACAGAAATCCCTTATACCTCACAAATATTGCAAATAAGTAGGTATACTCGTAGGAGTGTGATTACTTTCGTAGGTACTTTCTCACTCCAATAAATGAATAGGTAATAAGTGTTTTGATGAAGTAGTAAGATTAAAACAAAGTTCGTTTACAACCCGTTGTGTTCTCTGCTGAAGCACAGATATTATACTACGGCTGAAGTAATAAAATCGCTTCCTCATTTTTTATTTCACTGGTGAGACATTTTTTATCAATTTGTTTAAGTTAAGCTACTTCTTCGGGATCATCAACTATTTTAGCATGAATTTTAAGTAGTAGACCTCCACGGACCAACCCCTGCAAGCGTAGCTTAGCCTGATGGATTGACCAGTGCGGCTGTTATTACTTAGCCACAAGCTCCTCCCGAGTCATTCCCCCCAAAAATCCTCCTTAAGGTGGATTAGAAAGCCAAGGTGGCTTAGGGTAGATTCTCAGATACGCGTTTCCGCGAATGCACCTGATGGAGATAAACCGAATAACTCAATAAAATCACTAATTTTGGTTCAAATCGAAAACTGAGTCTTCATAATATCGAGGGTTCACGGGTTATTTGTATTAAGCGATATTTTTGGAACTTTACAGGAGAGCATTTCAAAGTTTCATTTGTAGGAAAAAAAAACATTATAAGAAAGTATTAATATTTTTACAAAAAAGTTCTATGTTGTTTTCCTTTATAAAAACCGCACAATTTAGCCTAGTTTTCATTTTTGTAAAGCTGTTATTACCAGAAATAAATGTCGCTTAATACAAAATTACCTCAAATCACTTATATTTAGAAACACGCCAAATGATTCAAGCGCCATAAACTTTAAATAAAAACTATAACTGTAACTGTATATATGTTGGTTCAGGAAAAAGGATTTAAGCAACACTCGGTGTTGTTTTAGTGTAAGGTTAAATGTAATAGTAACCACCGCGATAGTAATATAGAATCAGGCTATTCAGCTTATGCAGCTGAAGTATCATAAAGTAGTTTCAGATCAAAATGATGTATGTAGTACTTCACATTAAGGATGTATAATAAATTCCAGGTGCAGGCTAAATGTTTTAAGCGACATCAAGCATGGATATCAGATGCAGGCAAAATGATTCAAACGCCCTATGTTACGAAATTTATGTCAGGACAAACAGCTTAAGTCAAAATCACAAAATATTTGGGCTGTATGAAGTCCATCTCTAGTCAGATTCAAACTAGACCTAAAACTGAGGTTTCAAGCGACAAAAAAGTGCTCAGATCGCCACAAAACCGGTTTCAAACGACGCAGAAAAATCTGGCGATTCCGAATATAAATAAGCTTAATCGCTTAATACAGATTACCCGTGAACCCTCAATATAAACCATACGACAGTACGTATTAATGCGTAAGCACGCCAACCGAAGTTGTAAGCACTTAGTTAAATGTATCAATTTATTTGAAAAGTTGTAATGTTACTTATTCCATCTAATTTTGTCGCGCCGCCGGATTGATCAATGTAAATTCTGAGCGTCACGCGTCGTTCGCTATAGTATGACAACATCCATTGCTGGTTTTTTTGGATTGCTGTGTACAGAGACTGTAATTTTACATTGAAATAAAGGAAAATTAACAAGAAAAACGATTAAAAAATTATTTTCCTGAGATAATTTCTGGTGGAATATGATTCAAAATAAGAAGCTGAATGCCCCCTGTTAATTTGCGGAGTCCCTTACACTCTGTATTAGTGTCCAAATTATCTGGGCCGCTTTCCCACTTCAACCAGACCAAGTCGCGGACAGAAGCTAATACAAAATCGAATTAGAAAACAACAACAACACTTTTCCAAAAATATTCCACGAAGAAAAGAACGTGTTGATTTACTTAATAAATTAAATAATTATCAAATCAAATTAGAAGACAGCAAAAAAATCTATGAAATTGATACGCAGCGCTTACAGTCTGACATACAGTTACTTGAGGGAAGACTTAGTTCCCTTTACATTAAATATGTGGGCTCTCAGAATCAAATTAAAGAACATATTCTTGCTGCAAATAAGCTAGTTATGTGTCAGTGTACTTGTCAGAATGTTTTAAACCCTGAAGCTATCCAATCTGAGGCAACGGAGGACCCGTCCCAGACTGAAAGTTTATCTGATAATAATACAAGATCTATCTCAAGTGGTACAGCCTGAGATTGGTAGTTCTCCATCATTCAGTAGTCATGATTGTTATCATTCAATTATGTTCTCAGATAGTATAGGAAGAGGCTTAGGTAAATTAATTAGTAATAACCTGAGTTATTCTACTCAAAATTATTGTATGCCAGGGTCTACCTACAAACAAATAATGGCATCTGTAACAGGAAATGTGTTCAACCCTAAAACCAGCATTACTGTATTTGTAGGTAATAGTTCTAAAGTCAAAAAAGTAGAAATAACTGACTGTGTAGCTGAGTTGTTAAAGTTAAATTGTAGTAAAATAATATTGTGTGCATTCCCATATTTTGAAAAATTGACAAATAGACAAAACAATTATATTAATAAGCATATGCACTTCTTAGTTAGCCATTATAGTGACAAGCTTGTATTTCTTGACACCAACACTTTTGTGGAAACTTTAAAGTCGACTAGGGGTACTGTGTATCTGCCTGTTAGTTTTAGACACATAATAGCAAGGCTAATAGCTTTTTATATAAACTCAGACATAAATAGTATGTCAAAGTCTTGTGTTATTAACACCACAATGATTAGTAATAATACTAATAATAAGGTGATGAACCAGAATGAATGTAGCTCAAATGCTATAGATATTTTTACAAATTGTACGAAGGAGTCTCCATGTCCCTCACTAACTATGAGCTCATGCCTGGTGATGACATTGAAGTCTTGGGGTTAACTTCGGATAGTCATTTAAACTAGTTTGTAAGACAACAGAAGGTACCAGTAAGAATACTCTTATAACTAACAACAACAAGGTGTCTTCTTGCTCTAAAATAAGTAATTATCAAAAAGGAGATCAGCAGAACGCCTTGAAATTATTTCATCAAAATATTCAAGGTATTTCTTCCAAATTATTAGAAATTGAAATGTTTTTAGAAAAAACACAGTTTGAGATTGTTTGTTTTACTGAACATTGGCTAAAGGATTATCAAATGCTAATTAGTTATAAGAACTATAGTGTGGTCAGTTGTTTTAACCGTAAATCCATGCTACGTGGAGGTTCTCTGATCTTGATAAAAATTATTTTTAAATATAAGCAACGTAATGACATAGTTGGTTTATCAATTGAACATTGCATCGAACTGTCTTGTGTTGAGCTGGATAAGCATGTTGTAGTGTGCGTGTACAGACCCCCTAATTATTAGAACTTTTCCTTATTTGAGTCAATAATGGAAGATGTCCTAGCGAAACTTGCATCCAGTAACAAAGCCGCAATTATTTGTGGTGATTTTAATACTAATATTCTGGAAAATAATTCAAATAGCTGTAGAAAATTAAGCCTTTTTAAATCGTTCAATTTATCGAATGTTTTTACAGAACCGACTAGAGTAACTCCAACTTCTGCTACTTGTATCGATAATGTCTTTTGCGATTGTGATTATTTAGATAAAGCCATCGTAATTTTTTTGCCGTCTGATCATAGTGGACAAACGGTAACTTTTAAGTTTAAAACACCTATGCAAAAAGGGCAAATACAATTTAGACCAATAACAACAGGCAAATTAAATAGATTCAATAGTACTCTAAATAATAAGTTAAATGCTCTGGGCCAGAATATGGCCGATGCAAATAAATTGTATGAGGATTTCTGTTCAGTAGTGCACACTGAATTCAATAAAACTTTTGAAAAGAAAACAAAAAATATTTCCCCTAATTTTATTTTTAGTGACTGGGCAACAAGAGGTATTTGGATAAGCAGGGAAAGACTGTTCGTGCTGTATGGCCTTAAGCCTTACATTAACACTGGAACTTTCAATAAGTATGTTGCTACATATTCTAAAATTTTTCGAAATACCTGCAAGTTAGCTAAAGCCCTGTTTATTAGCAACAAGATCAAATCAGCAGAAAATAAAATAAAATCAGTCTGGAAAGTTATAAATAGTGAAACTAATAAGAATAAAATACAAAACACTGATTACAAATTGGAGACTTCACGTGGTGCCATAAGCTCTAATTTAGAAGTAGCTCAAGAATTTGTACACTTCTTTACTAATATACCAGTTAAAACGACGGAAGTTTTAAACTCATCACCCAATGTCACAGTTGATTTATTAAGAGCGAACGTTCCAGGCTGCCCGGTTGAATTTCAATTTAAACATATAAACCCTATGATAGTTATAAAAGCTTTTCGGCAAATCAAAATAAAATTAACCGAAGATCTATGGGGATTATCTATCAAAGTTTGTACATCCATAATCGAGACTATAGCACCATACTTAGCTGTAATATTTAATTTATGTGTGGATCAAGGAGTCTTTCCGGATTTAATGAAATACAGTAAGGTTATACCACTTTTTAAATCTGGGGACAGTAAAGACACCAACAACTATAGACCAGTATCTGTTTTGCCGGTGTTCAGCAAGGTCTTCGAAAAGGTAATGCTCAATCAAATGCTTAATCATTTTAACACCAACCAAATCTTACACGATCAGCAATATGGTTTCACCAAAGGACATTGTACGACTGACGCCGGTGTCACCTTACTTAAACACATTTTTACAGCGTGGGAGGGGGCCTAAGATGCCATAGGAATCTTTTGTGACCTCTCCAAGGCATTTGACTGCGTAAATCACAAAACCTTACTCTTGAAACTTGAGCATTACGGACTAGGTAAACTTGCGCTCAGTTTAGTAAAATCTTATTTAAATGATAGACAACAGCAAGTTCAAATAAATGGTGTCAATTCACTCGGTTTAAAAGTAAAAATGGGTGTTCCACAAGGCTCGATATTGGGTCCTTTCCTATTTTTAGTATATATTAATAATCTACCCCATTTATTAAAAAACTAACCACAAATGGTGTTATTTGCTGACGATACTTCTTTAATTTTTAAGATAAATAGACGTGCATTAAATCTTGACGACGTAAATAACGCCCTACTGCAGGTCCAAAATTGTTTCACTGCTAATAATTTAGTATTAAATGGGAAAAAACGAAATGCATAAGATTTTCTTTGCCGAATGTTAAAAGTAGCGATTGTGACATAGTATTGAATGGGGAGAAACTAGAATTCGTCGATAAAACTGTTTTCCTGGGGATCACACTCGACTCAAGGCTGCAATGGGGTCCTCATTTAACATCTCTTGCAGGACGGCTAAGTTCAGCAGCATACGCTGTGAGGAAAATCCGTCAATTCACTGATGTAGATACCGCGAGGCTAGTCTATTTCAGTTACTTTCATAGTATCATGTCTTACGGTATTTTACTATGGGGACGGGCTGCTGATATCGATTCTATTTTTATTCTGCAGACAAGAGCGATCAGAGCAATATATGGCCTCCGCAGGCGCGATTCTCTAAGGGAACTGTTTAAAGATATTAACATCATGACGGTACCTTGTCAATATATCTATGAAAACATCATGTAGGTACGTAAGGAAAAATCTAAGTCTTTTCAGTAAAAGAGGTGAAAGACACAATTATAGGACTAGAAGTAGGGACCAATTAGTTCAACCGGGCTTCAGACTGGCTAAAGTAGACTCATCCTTCATGGGGTACTGTTTAAAATGTTATAATAAAATACCTCCCCACATACTCCAACTGAATGAAACAAAATTTAATTCTTGTATAAAACGCACACTATGCCGCCAAGCATATTATAAATTAGGGGATTACATTACGGATAAAAATGCTAGTTCAGCGCTGGTCCAGCTCCACAGGGCGCATAAACTAATTGATTAGCATTCGAAATAATTGTTGGAGCTGCTGAAGATAGTAAAAACTATATTTACATTGTATAAATTCAATCTCCTAGAATTGTACTCGTATAACTGCATAGCACATGTGTGTGAGCACTATGTACTTACCTAAGTACTTTAAAGCTACCATTTACTAGGTACGTCTTTCATTGACTTGAATGTGCCCTGGCGACTGAGAGTATGTCATGCTCACTTTAATGTCTCGCTGGTGGTGGCGTGTGTGTTGGATCATTAGGTTCCCTTCAAAATGGTTGAGCTGAATGGTGCTGATCCATGCGTCATGTTCGTGAACGGGCGCCATCAGTAGGGACTGGTCATCTCTGAGCTGCCACGGCTTATTTTAATTTATTTTAATTTTTGAATTGTTTGGTTTCTTTTTTATCTTTTTATGGACGGACATTGTTCTCACATGTATAATTTCAACATAAATGATGTAACCAATATACTGTAATAATATTCTGATTCAAAAGAGTGTCCGTGGAGTTTCTTGCCCGTTCTTCTCCATAGGAACCTACGCTTTGGAATGGGCAACTAGCTTCATCTTTCTGACTGACCGACCCCTTGACAATTCAAAAGTGCCTGTAATTGGTTTATTTGAAATAAATGCTTTGAGTTTGAGTTTGAATGAATAAATTAACACATTAAAGCATGACGCAATTTGATTGTTGTCAGACGCCATGATGATGGAAGACAGCAGCAAATCGGAGACAGTGCATTTACAGCCCGTGGGCGAGGGCGCGGGGGAGTCCTTGAAGTGAGTATATCAGCCGACCTATTCCGATGTTTGTCAGGAGTGACAGCTCACTTCAAGCCCACTTCACCTAAATCGAGGTGAAATATTTCCTGAATAAACTAGTAGGTATAGTCTGAAGGTCTGTCGTACGACTAGCAAATATCAACTAACCTTCTTCAAAAATAGCCTTCTATCTTTAATATAAGTTTAAAATACTGCCAAGCATCTTTAGAATTGCGTTTACCCCTATTTCGACGTGTTTTTAAGTACAAAAACATTTTTACCAAATAAATTAATAGTGAGCGCTCAGCTCGCCTCTTGGATCTTGCCCCTAATTGCCTAAGTATATTACTCGCCCCTTTGAATAATAGATACCCCAAGTCGCCCCCGATTGTAAGTTAAAAGTACTGTCAGCACTCTAAGATTTTAAATATTTAAATAAATATTGTTTTCTAAAAACTTCAATCAAAACCTAACAAAAAGTGCTAGGCTTGCATGAATTCAAAATAGTATTACATTCATATCCCATTCATTATTAAGATTTGGATGAAAGGCACACAAATAGTTTATAACTAACAAAAAGTACTAGGCTTGCATGAATTTAAGCATTTAATCATGAGTATTAATCCCACTAGATTTGGATGAAAGGCACATAAATAGTTTACAACTAACAAAAAAGTACTAGGCTTGCATAACGTTTAGTTAGTTACACTTGGAGATAAGTACTAAATTAATTAGCAAATATCGCAAAACGCATCCCCTCCACATTATAATACGAACTTAGAAAGAGAAAGCATTCATAAATACGACTCGCATACGACTCTTTCAACGGGTAACATATTTTACCAAACGTTTTGTTTATTGGACCTATGAAAAAGGTTCCTTTTATTATATGTATTGTAGGTAAACTAGGTAACAAAAACTATCACAAGTGTCACGAGATGGTGAGATACCAGATAGAGTGATTAAAGTAATCAAACATGGTGTTATTCATAATAATTATGTGCATTTTTCTGTCTGACTGTACCTTTTTTGGTTAAATTTCAAAGGAATTTCCGCAAGGGCCGAATCGATACACCAAAATAATTATTAAAATGACAATTTTCCACTTGCCCCTTCGTAAGGGGGCGAATCACTACACCAATATAATAAAAAACGGAGCGAGTGGAACATTTTAATAGAAAGGGGCAAGATAAAAGGGGCAAGCGGAGCCTACACAAAAATTAATGTATCATGATCGAAACGGAACGAGTACCTACCTATAGCACAAAGTTCCAACTTGATGCCAGGAAAAGTTAATCTCCAAATTAGCATTCATTTATACATAATATAGGTATACAGTATGTTGTTAACTAACAAAGGGCGTTCCCGTTAACCCGCAATAGAAGCTATAGCGCCCATACAAGCTAAAAAAAATATTACTTACCATATTTTTATTTTTTATTTTTATTTAGGTACTGTAAAGGAAGACTTTTTTTTAATGGTAATTTTTTTTTTTGCATTTATGGACGCTTATCTTTTGCAGGTTGAACGCCCTTCGTTAGATAACAGTATAAATTATCTTCAAGAATAGAATGTACCTCGGTATTATTAAGTATTTGTCTGCAGGGACTGCTCCTCCGACTCCTACGACCCGCACTTACATCGCCAGCTGCCCAAGCCTACGAAGTAAGTGAAGAACTAAGTTTACCCCATAGCCCACTAATAATCATGACCTTAGCAGTATAACTTCGTCTGCGTGTATTTGAATTGGAGGTTCTCAATTCTTGTTTTTTTTTGTGTAGCTTCAATATTACGTATTTTTCCCATTATATATATCTAGACTATGTTTTAAGTGACTCCTTCACTGTTATTTACATAGCAGGTAAGTGATATTCGAATTTGTGTACGGTAGGTACCACAACTAAAAAGCGAAAAATAAAAACTTTTTCCAAAAAAAACCACTAAAAAGTGAAAAATAACTTTAATTTCGGAAGTCGGCGTCTTTGCTTTTCAATTTTCGTTTTTTGCCACCGACTCGAAAGCCGTTGTTTTTTTTGTGTAAAAAGTTTTTATTAATACTTATTTTATGTTTTTTTTTCCTGATGATGATGATGATTCACGACCAAAAGTAGCCTATCAGTCAAATTGCATAACGATCAATTCAGTGGTTAGACAAACAGACAGACAGACATACAGAGTCCCTTTAGCATATAAAACATAGCATATTATAATAATAAACCCAAATATAATATAATAAAATTAATAAAACACGGTTTCACATTTTGGTGTGCTTACCACAGACTAAAATATACTTT
Organism: Lithophane leautieri; assembly: GCA_949152455.1. Classification (NCBI taxonomy): domain Eukaryota; kingdom Metazoa; phylum Arthropoda; class Insecta; order Lepidoptera; family Noctuidae; genus Lithophane; species Lithophane leautieri. The sequence continues at coordinate 22,090,720 of OX424458.1, read as the reverse complement.
ATTGTCACAGATAAATAATACAGTCGTAGCTATGCAACTTATTTTGACGTGTGCGTTACCCTAGCAAAATGTTGTCGAAAATGGACATTTCAAGCTTATAGATAACTAGCTGCGCCCCGCGGTTTCACCCGCGTAAGTCTCGATCCCGTGGGAATATCAGGATAAAAAGTATCCTATGTGTTAATCCAGGTCATAAACTATCTGTTTGCCAAATTTCATCCAAATCCATTGAGCCGTTTTTGCGTGATTGAGTAACAAACATCTAAACACACAAACACATAAACACACAAACACACAAACACACAAACTTTCACATTTATAATATTAGTAGGATTCGTTGCCTAGCTTCTGTAATTGTTGCGCACATTGTTAAATTTGTTGCAATTATAGTTTTATTTTATTTCACAAAAACATTTCCTGCTGGGGTAACGTTTGAAACGTTACCGCAGCCAGACATTTTTTTAAATAATGGGAATATTTAAATAAATATTAGCTATATAATTAGTTGTCTAGACGAGGTAAATGTTGCAACTTATTTTTAATTTTTTTTTACTTCGGCTCCCAAGTTATTCGATATCCTGCTGGAATAACGTTTGTGGTTTTGCTGGATCTCTGAAACGGTTAAGCGGATTCTTATCATCTTTTGTACATGACTTCTTAGGAATTCGTTTTAATTTGTTGTGCAATAAAAAAACACAAAATAATGCACCATCTATGGAGTAATCTAATCACTTTTATTTTATTATCTCGTTAATTACTGTATTTACTACGCTGAAATTTTACGGGCATTAAACTGAACTAAGCAACTAATTATTGATATAAAATTCAGTTTATATATCCACATACAGGTTTACTGGTGGCCAAATAACTCCGTGCGCATTGTGACCGTGAACGTGGAGAACTGAATATCATCATATTTTCTTAATTAGGTACAGGATACTAATGATGATGATGATGTTAATGATGTCCAGTACAACAACGCCTTCAGGGTGTTGGTGGGGCTACCGCGATTCTGTAGCGCGTCAGCCATGTTTGCTGAATCTGCTACCGATAGCTTTTCAGCAATCATGAGGAAAAGAACGGCATCATTGTTACGCAGGATTCGTGGGAGTGCCAATGGCATCCTGAAGGTGATTGGGGATAGGCTGGACGGCGTTTTCCTGAAGTATTGGACCCGTATGCATATCTACGGGTCTGATACTGCAGGAAAATACATGAGTTAATATAGTTGCAGGTTTTTTTTTTATTGTTTTTTTTTTTTTTTTTTAAGTAAATGTAAGTACTAACTTAGTTATGTAAGTTGTATCACTAACAAAGATCTATGGAGCAAGTTTCCGAAATAAACGTTTTATTATTATATATGTTTACATATCTCGGGACCATGGGGTCCCGGTCTTTTGGAAGGCGTATGAGGGGCCGAAGCCAACTCGCAGAGGCCCGTTAGATGTTTTTAATGGAATGAGGCACCAACCGACGATTATCCCTGTATGCACTATGCAAGTGCACCCAAGGACAACCCCCGGTTGGTGTAGGACTATTGCAAGCTATGGAAACAAAGATATTGGTTAATGGATTTGGTTGGCTAAGTGAACTGGTTATCTTGAACTATGGGGAGACTATTGCCCCTGCCTGACCAATGTTTTATATAAAATACACAGATAAAATGGCAGGGGGTGACTTGCACACTCAATAATGGGCCCCCGAAAGCAGTCGCTAGCACAGAGTGTCGTAGCGACAAGGGGGCAACATGTCCTGAGGTGCTTGAGAGGAGTGGAGAGGTATTCCACGGCTATCAGGACAATCCCGGAAGTACGGTCAAGATCCCTACCAGTATCTTACTGGAATACTGCCTTCCTCCGAGCACGTTTGCTCTAGCGAATCTCCACTCAAGCCGGCCAATCAAGGCAAGAATGAGGTGGGAGCTCTGTTCCTCGTCAGTGTTCACTCTAGCCGGCCAATAAAGGCAAGCCAGAGGTGAGGAACAAGACTTCTCCCGGGAGTTAGGGTCCGTGGGGTCGCTACTGCCCACCAGCTCGCCACATGCTGCCCTGCGGGTTTTTGTATCTCTCTTGGTCTGGCTCCTCACCCTAGATCCGTTCCGGCAAAGTAAACTCTACCGGCACAGACCTAGGGTTCGGAGCGCGCAAGCCCCACCACGACGTCAACGTAGAGATACGGCGGTGGGGTTATTATTATTATTATTAATGAAACTTCACATACATTTGAATGCCATTACAAGCTACAAAATAACGTTTAAAGTAATTCTTTAGAGCTCTTATTCAGAGTGTTAGGACCTATTGAAGTGTTTTTATATTTAATTAAATACCCCATAGATGGTGCATTATTTTGTTTTTTTTATTGCACAACAAATTAAAACGAATTCCTAAGAAGTCATGTACAAAAGATGATAAGAATCCGCTTAACCGTTTCAGAGATCCAGCAAAACCACAAACGTTATTCCAGCAGGATATCGAATAACACGGGAGCCGAAGTAAAAAAAAAAAATGAGTTCCAACATTTACCTCGTCTAGACAACTAATTATATAGCTAATATTTATTTAAATATTCCCATTGTTTAAAAAAATGTCTGGCTGCGGTAACGTTTCAAACGTTACCCTAGCAGGAAATGTTTTTGTGAAATAAAAAAAAAACTATAATTGCAACAAATTTAAAAATGTGCGCAACAATTACAGAAGCTAGGCAACTTATTATCTATAAGCTTGAAATGTCCATTTTCGACAACATTTTGCTAGTATAACGCACACTATTTTGACACAAAAATTAACACAACCCTTTAACAAAATAAGCTAAGTACTTCAACACTTACATTGATAAAACAAAAAAATAGACTTCTAACACATCCTTTTAAAGTTGTACAAATTAAATAATATTAATTTCACTACCCAATTTAGAAACTCCCAGTTCCTTTACAAAAAGGTTTTGTAAGGCTGGTAATATCTGTAGACATATCAGTGGTTTTTAATAATCAATTTTAATAATATTATCTGCTACAGCTTTTCTAACAACAACAACTTGGTTCTTTTATGGAACAAATTATTTTCAGTAAGTTTTATAGCACTCTGGTTGTCATTATATCATACACTCTCTCTGTCTCACACCCTCACTCACACCCTCACTCACAACTTCACTCTCACTCTCCCTTACACTCACTCTTAAGCTACCTTTAGTACCCTTACTTAAATTCATAAATATTCATTCTCGCACGCACTCTTCTTAAACATCAAAATAATAAACATTTGCATCATTACGACGAGCACTATTTCAAATAAAGCTGGTTTTTACGATTTTATTTTACTTAAGAAGTCTCTTGTTTTTGATTTGATTTTGACTTCGTTTTAATCTTTTTTCTTCTAAATATTATGTAATATATTAATTTACAATTCAGTATCGACGTGGAAGCGAACTGTCTAAAACTCTCAAGGACTCCACGAGACAGGCCCGACCTAGTGTGGAGTCCACAAGTTAATATATATTTTTTTAAATTATAATATAGAAATAATATAAAGTGGTGTCACCCAACATAGGTACTATGCTGGGTGACACCACTTTCCGGCTCGCTACAAGTGTGCGTTTGGGCGCTCCTTGCCCCACATCGCTGTCAGTGCGGTGAAGCAGTCGACCGCCTCGGACACCATGGCCTTTCCTGCAGTAAGAGCGCTGGTCGGTTGGCACGGCACACAAGCATTAATTTGTCTCTTGTCACCGCCGGGGTGCCAGCTGTTTTAGAACCCAATGGCTTGGCACGCGACGTTGGGAAGAGACCAGACGGAATGACCATAATGCCTTGGAAGTTGGGTAGGCCTTTGGTGTGGGATGCAACCTGTGTCGACACTCTCGCGCCATCCCATCTTCCTAGCACGGCGGGCTGTGATGGGGCGGCTGCCGCAGGTGCAGAAAACCTCAAATGGCGCAAATATAACAACCTTATTGGTAGCTATATTTTTGAGCCGTTTGGGGTTGAAACACTAAGGTCCGAGTGCTCATCGAGTATTTCGGGACATCGCCAAGCGGTTGGTCGTGTCACTCTCTCTGGCAGGGCCACCAATAGGGATTTTAATTTTGATAACACAAAAATTTTGTCGTTAATTTGTCCAAATTTGTCACCAACTATCAGAATTTGTCGTTCACTGGTTCAAAAGATATAAGGGTTTATAAGTGGCCTTGTTGGAGAGAGTGTCCCCAGCAGGGCCAAATTTATATCTTACCACACAGTGCGAATAATAGTTTCATAGTTGAGTATCTAAGTACTGGAGAAAAAGTATCTTTATAATCTATAGCTGCTTTCTGAGAAAATCCCTTCGCAACCAGTATAGCTCTGTATCTCACTTTGTTTTCACTGCCGAACTTTTTTCTAAGCACCCACTTACACTGAACCACTGTACCTAGCTTTTCTCTGGTGACTATTTATTTATTTCTAAAACACTTAACCTAATACATTTCCCAAGCTTCATTTTCCTCGAATGATTTCAGTTCTTCCGTCATTGCTCTACACCACTCTTTAGATTATGGTCCATTTAGAGCATCTTCTAAAGATATTTGATCTTCACATGAGACAATTTCTGGTTCTCCACTCAGATTGCTACAACCATATCTATCAGGTTTTTGTCTTACGCGTTTTTCGTTTTTAGGTTTTTCTAACTAAAGGTTTTCTATTTCTCCTTTAGGGATTGTGTCGAAGAACTCATCTGATGAGCTACTGGAAGTAATCTCTTCTACATAATGTTCTATCATCATGTATCACTGTGGATAGTGTTCCAGATCCTGTATCTGATACATCTAGGTCGTCGAGTGACCTTAAAGGTTCCTCTTTTTCTTCTATTATAATTTGAGTCATGTCACCACTCTTAGGCTCCATCTTGGTCATATCTCTGCTACTGGTTATTTTATTTATTTCAGGATTATATAGTCTATACCTTTGACATGATCTGCATAGGCCACTAGGTAATGACTCACTGCCTTTCTGTCCCATTTTAATATTTTTTCCTTTGGAACATGAATCATGACAATACTGCCAAATATGCAAATTGGCTGACATCTGACCTTTTTCCATGCCATAATTCAAAATGGAGTTTTTTGGTCTAAACCTGAAGCTAACGACCTGTTTTTCAGGTAAACTGCTGCATGCACTGCTACTGCCCAAAATTTCTTCTCCAGCTTCGCATAAAACAAAAGACAATTTGCCTTTTCAACTAAAGTGCGATTGAACCTTTCTGACATTCCGTTCTGCTCAGGTGTAGAAACATTTGTTCGTTGATGAATTAGTCCTGATTGTTTTAGGAAATTAGTTATTTCATTTGAACAAAACTCTGTACCATTGTCTGTTCTTAGTACTTTGATACTGGCATTTATCTTCTTTTCAACCATGAGCTTGAACTCTTTGAAACACTGAAATACTTCACTTTTCTGTTTCAAGAAATACACGAATGACATTCTACTGTAATCATCCACAATTAATAAGAAGAATCTTGTCTGGCCAATTGATCTAGTTTCCACCGGCCCACACACATCGGCATGCACAACCTCCAAGACTTTCTTTTGTCTAGTATTTCCATGTGGAAAGGGCAATCTTGTCTGCATTCCTTTGCAGCATACACTGCAGGTATATTTGCTAATATCTGCTTTATCATTGTATACTAGTCCTTGTACAGCGCCATTTCTCATCACATTAAGGTCTCTACTATTGATGTGACCTAGCCTTCTATGCCAAACCGTCGAATTCGTTGTTGCTGATGCTGCTAACATGCTATCTGACTTGATTCTCAGTTTGTATACTCCACTCACTATTCAGCTATGCCAATTAGCTCATTCTGTTGATTTCTAATGTAACACATTCCTTTCTGGAGACTGACTTTATTCCAACTTTGAATCAATTGGCTAATTGACAGCAGATTGGTTGCGAGATCAGTAACACAAAATATTCTTCACTTTAATGTGATATTCAGAGTTATTTACAACAGTCGTGATAGATATGTCGCCCAAACATATCACTGGTAATTCACACATTGTTTGCCACAACAATTTTTTTTATTGTTATGTTATGATTCATATTTTCCATAAACGTCAAACATGTTGATATAATAATAATATAATATTTTTATTGGAACTAAAACATGACATTGAATAAATAATGGTCAACTATAAAAAACTGCACTAAATGTGTTTAGTTTTTTTTAAATTGCTTTTAATTTATTATTTTTAAATGCATTTTCTGGTTTTTCTTTCAATAATGGGCACTTTTTCTTAAAATATCCGGTCTGTTTGTATCCATTTGCATCGGTAGAATTTTATCTTTTTGACTGGATATGTCTTCATCTCAGAGTTGCCAACATTGGCATTAGTGGCTTTTTTATTTTTCTGCGTGCGCTGCCAATTTTTCGATAGAAATGCACTATTCGAGTCACTGTTACCAACATCACCTTCCATATCTAGAAGTTTCGTTTCTATGACGTCAGAACCGATGATGATTCCTGAATGTTCGATCGCCATTATCATCGGCCCGAATTTTTCTGGAAGCCCTGCAACAGCAAAGATCCGTTCCACTCTTTATTAATCTCAAAACCCGTTCCTTTTAACTTTTGAGCTGGTTCCACCATATTTTGAGACACATAATCGTCATTTATTCACAGTTTTCGAGTCGTATAGATATTAATGTTTGAAGTAAACCAATTTTTCGTGAAAATCCAGTATTATGATTCTGCCAAAGTGACTATTTTAAGCCCACATAGGAAAATAATAGGAATCATCGTAAAATGTCAGAAAATGACAATTCATAATACGATGTGCGTGCGATTCATATTACGAAATAATTCATCTATTGGCAGTTTTCTATGGAGATTCGTAAAATGGTCCACACATTATGAATTGCTTTGGTGTCAAATTAGAGGAATTGCTAATGACAGCTGGAAATTGTGGAAATGAATTGCCTACAAAGGAATTGCTAATGAGGCTGGTTTAGGCCCGCAGATCCATGAACATAAACGAAGCAAGAGGAGTATTTAAGGATTGTAGCAGGAGGCTTTCTGTAGTTTCTATCCCCATGCAAAAAGGCGAGAGGTCATGTGTGAATCATCATAATCCATTTTCCTGCCCTTATCCCAATTTATTTAGGGTCGACATAACATGCCTTTTATCCTATAGGTAAGTACTTACTTATAAAAATGTATGTGTTTATGTATGTAATAAGTATTATAAGTAGTAAATTAAGAGCGGCCGATATAAAAGTCCCACTGTTTATCTTGAACGTTAGTAAAGAGACGTGTGAAATTGACATTATTAACTATATAAACGAAAAACATGATATTGTATCCCTTAAAAAGATAAACATGAAGCTGACTAAAAAGTGGAATGCTTATAAATTGTATGTCTCCAAATGTAATTTAAAATTATTCCATGATGATAATTTTTGGCCTAACGGAATAACGTTCAGGCGTTTCGTGCAGTTTATGTACAGTCATGGACTTTAATTGATGAGCCACTTTCAAACTTTTCAATTTTGCAGTTTCATACATTCACGAGATTAAACGATTAAACACGAACTTAAATCGCATGCTCGTAAACAAGATGACAAATTAATAGTAATCGGAAATAGTCTTGTCCATAGAGGTTGACTCATAAGTTCTCAATGATAAATAAATACAGTGTTTATCCAATCTATTTGATACTGACCTCCTTTGAGTCAGAGCTCATTAACTCGATAATTCTGAAACCTATCCGAAGACAGTGACAGTTGAAATGTCGATGTCAGAGACATTATTTTCGAATTTGTCAAAAATGACTAATTTAAATTTCTCCGTACGCTAACGTTACCATGGCTACAATAAAACAATCGTCGCTAGGTTACGGTTGCTAGACCTGCAATTGGTTGACTTTGGGTAGTCACTCTGCAGTCAAGTTTGTAGTTCTGGCTCTTAGGTTAGCCAACAGGTAAAGATGTTAAATACAATTTTCTTCTTCTATAATATGAAGACATAACTTTCCGTGTCTGGATGTACGAGTATAACCGACTAAACCCGATTTGCATTACACGGCTAAAATACGAACAATGCCAAGTGGCTCATAATTAACGTCGGTGACTGTACAAAACAAAACCGGACGCAACTTAATTATTATATCAGTATGGATTTAAATCTTAAACGTTGTTTTAATTTAATTAGCTTTAATTGTAAATCGGTCAAGAGGTCTATTGACAATACGAGACATTTGTGAAATGGCTGATCTGGTAGCACTTCAGGAGACATGGTTGCTTCCCCATGACATACCATTATTGGGAACCATTTCTAGTAATTTTGAATATACAGGTAAGTCTGCTGTAGATACTTATGTAGGCTTGCTGAAGGGGAGTTGCCATACTCTGGAGAAAGGGTATGTTTGATAATGTTACAGAACTCCCGTGTGCCAGCACTCGACTGTTAGCTATACGAGCTGATGTTAACGGCCGCTCCATTATTGTTTTTTCTGTGTATATGCCGACTGATTCTCTGGATAACCTACCAATTATGACGGAGGTTTTGGGTGAAATAACTGCAATCGTAAGTAGTGAGAATATTGAATGCTCACCCTCATGAATTATTTTGTAATGAATTAATAAACTTTTGTTCGGATCAGACGTGGAGCTGTGCCGACTGGGAAAAGTTAGGCACACAGACTAATACTTACACGTTTGTTAGTGGACTCATGGCTGCAGGCGATGGCTGGACCACTGTGTTGTATCGTTGTCGGCCTGGCAAACTAGTCGAGGTACATCTTATAAAGATGTTTACTTATCGGACCATTTACCTTTACTTGTTAGTTGTGGAATAACTGTGAAACAACCTAGGCCTTACCTAGGTTGGTGACGAGCGACGTGGGGCGTGACTCGGTTGTATGGGGTGGGAGAGATGAAACACAGATAAAAATTTACCATGATCTATCTAACAATGCTTTTCGAGCCATTGATTTTCCCACCTAATTCACGGAATGCAGTCGTGGGTCACGCAGCTTGGATGACCACAAAATTGTATTGGATAGGTTGTATAACAATATTGTGGAAACCCTGAGTAGCGCCGCTGTAGGGACTAGCTGGAAGCGTGACTCAAAATTAAATAGAGGTAGGCGTTTATGTGGCTGGAATAAACATGCCCGTGAAGCTCATATAGTGGCCAGGCTTAGGTTCGAAACGTGGATAGCATGCAACCGGCCCACTTCAGGCATTATTTATGACGAAATGCTCGAGTCGCGTAAAATATTTAAAAGGCGCTTGAAGTCGTGCCAGAATAATCAAGAGCAGCTTAAGATGGACATCCTGGCTAAACACAGACCGCCAAAGGACTTTTCTAATTTCTGGAAAGCCACTGGAAAGCATGAAGTTAAGCCTGGCCTCCCGGTGAGTGTAAATCGAATAAGCGAACCAGTCCATATTGCGGAAATGTTCAGGGAACATTTTAAGGTGCGCTCCTCGCTGGGCCCTTTAGCGTTATTTATTAGGTCTGAGCCCGGATACGAGGGGAAGGAGTCGTCAGTACATTTTACCGCTAGTCAAGTAAGATGCGTTTTGAAGAGAATGACAGGTGGTAAATCTCCCGATAACAATGGTCTTAGTGTGGAGCATCTGCGGCATGCGGGGGTTCACCTGCCGAGGATCCCGGCCGTGTTTCTTACGATGTGCATGAAGCACTCATACTTGCCACATGACTTAATGAAAACCATTGTAGTGCCTATTGTGAAGACCAGGACTGGGGATATCTCGGACCGGGCGAACTACCGGCCTATATCGCTAGCAACGATAACTGCTAAAGTGCTGGATGGTATGCTTGATTCATGCCTTAATAAATGCATTAAATTACATGACGTGCAGTTTGGGTTTAGACCCGGGTTACCCACAGAAGCGGCCATCGTTGGTCTCAAGCATACTGTCCAATACTACATGGACTGCAGGACACCGGTGTATATGCGTGTTTCCTTGACCTCTCCAAAGCTTTTGATCTTGTCTCTTATGATGTACTCTGGAGAAAGTTGGGAAACGCGGGTGTACCGTTGGAGGTGCTCAATGTGTTTTAATATTGATATTCTCACCAAACAAATTTTGTGAGGTGGAGTAATACACTCTCTGAGGCATATACGTTGGAAAGCGGGGTGAGACAGGGAGGTTTGACGTCGCCAAAGATTTTCAACCTATACATTAATGACCTCATCGGCGAGCTCAGTAGCAAGCGTGTCGGCTGCTCGATTGATGGCATCTACGTCAACAACATTAGCTACGCAGACGACATGGTGCTGCTGGGCCCGGCGGTGAGGGGTCTCGGAGAGTTATTAAGAGTATGTGTGGCCTATGCTGATGCACATGGCCTTTTATATAATGTCCAAAAAACTGATTATATGGTCTTTAGAGCCCCCGGTGGATGCCCCGAGTATTCACATAATATTACCCTAAATGGCTTGAGCATAAATCGTGTCACGTGGGGCATTTAATTACCGAAGGTCTTGAAGACGACCTTGATATTAAGAGGGAGCGCAAGGCTTTGCGGTCAGAGGTAATATACTGGCCCGCAGATTCTTCCCCTGCTCTGAACAAGTAAAGTTAACGCTGTTTAAGGCGTATTTTCAAAGCTGAATCTGTGGGTCAGTCACACCAAAAGATCGCTGGATGTCCTGCGCGTCGAATAACAACATCTTCAGGATGATGTTGGGGCTCCTGTTCCGCTTCTGTAGTGCATCGGGGATGTTCATGCAATCATCCGCAAGAAAACTGTATCCCTGATCTGCGGAATGCATGGCAGCCGCAACGGAATTCTGAAGACTGTAGCCTGTAGCAGATAGGATCTCTTCTCCTCTATGGGGATCCTTTATTAAGCGGGTAATTTAAACGTATCTGAATTTTAATGTTATTTTTTATTTGGAGCTCATGGCTAAGGACGAGCTCGTGGCTAAGTAATAACAGCCGCACATGTCTATTGATCAGGTTAAGCTACGCTTGCCGGGATTGGTCCGTGGATGGGTGACCATCTTTACATATCGAGACTCCTCCGTGCCTCGGAAAGCACGTTAAACCGTTGGTCCCGGCTGTCATTTGTGGATCTTTGACAATCGTTACTGGTCGTCAGAAGCCCGAAAGTCTGACAACCAGTCTTGCCAAGGGGTATCGTATTACCCAGTTACTGGGTTTTGGAGGTCAGATACGCAGTCGCTCCATGTAAAATGGTATTCAGCTGCATCCGGTTACACTGGAAGCCGACCCCAACATGGTGGAGAAATGGCTAGGCAGATGATCCTACACTGGCCGTCAAAACTTAGTACCATACTTAGAAACTCCAACACTAAAATTACAATAACTTTTAAATTACACAAGCTATTTTTTTTTAATAAAATGGATTACAAAAAGAATTTTATTTTTTTATATAAAAACTTTATAGCCGATAACCGTCTTTTAAGGAATAGTTAAAAAAACCTCATAAACAAAAACACATTATTGCAACTTTTGGCTCTTTTTGTTTCTGTTTCTGTTTTCACATTTATTTCTTGATCGATGAATTTTGATACAAAAGCCAAGATGTCAAAAAAAAAAATGTTATCATGGCGTAAAACTGTAGCTATAAATATTATTTGAGTTTTTTGCCTGTAAGTTAAAAACGGCTGTTTTTTGGTTTAAGTTAAAAACGTTACTTATGTACAATAAACTATAATTTACAAGAAAGCTGATGAAAGGACATTGACCAACCATATATGGGAGTTGGACCAAGTGCTGCCCAGAATGGACATATAGTGCATTATGTTTCTTGGGCTTAAACTAGTCTGTATCTATCTGATGAGTTGTGAGAAAAACTATGTTTTATTGAGTATTTTTTATTGATGAATACCAACAAACCAATGGCGCATTTTATTAAATAATGGCAGTAATTATGTTAAACAACACATTATTATTTCATTTGTATTCATATCATTTACATTTTAAATATTTTTTACTAAACATACATATAAGGAAGTTGGGCCAAGTGTTGCTCAGAATGGACGCATAGTGCATTATGTTCCTTGGGCTTATACTAGTCTGTAAACGAAAGCTCAATAAAATCTATCTGAGGAGTTTTGAGAAAAACTATTTTATGTTGAGTATTTTCTATTGATGAATACCAACCAAACAATGGCGAATTTTACTAAAATATGGCAGTAATTATTTTAAACAATATATTATTATTTCATTTGTATGCATATCATTTACATTGTAGTGTAAAGCACTTGTCAATGCATATTCAACTATTCTAAAGCACTTGTCAATGCATTTTCAACGAGTCCAAACACGATGGTGCTATCTCGTTTGGTTGAGGAGTTCCTAGGCCTCCTTCCGGCTCCATCACCAAACCCTGGATGCAACCTTGGGCTATACTAGGTACTTATCAAGACAAAACCAACGAGTCCAAACACGATAGTGCTATCTCGTTTGGTTGAGGAGTTCCTATGGCCACCTTCCGGCTCCTTCATCAGACCCTAGACACTGCCTAGTATAAAGCATTTGTCAATGCATATTCAACGAGTCCAAACACGACGGTGCTGTCTTGTTTGGTTGAGGAGTTCCTATGGGTACCTTCCGGCTCCATCTCCAGACCCTGGATGCAACCTTGGGCTATACTAGGTACTTATAAAAGACAAAGCCAACGAGTCCAAATACGATGGTGCTATCTTGTTTGGTTGAGGAGTTCCTATGGCCACCTTCCGGCTCCATCATCAGACCCTGGACACTGCTTAGTGTAAAGCACTTGTCAATGCATATTCAACGAGTCCAAACTCGATGGTGCTGTCTTGTTTGGTTGAGGACTTCCTATGGATACTTGCGGGCTCCATATAAAGGCTAACTTTGTAACCCTGGGACCGCAATTTTTTTTTTTTATTGTGTAAATTGATGCAAGCAATAATTTGGCTAATAATAATAATAATTTGGATTTGGGTTTTAACTCCCATGGCTGGGCAGCAAACGTTTTTATTTCATAACTCTGGCTTCTACAGTTTAGGAGAAATTGCAATTTTAAAAGTGTGGGACTAACTTTAGAAGGCCAATGTATTTTATCTTATTTTTTTTTGTGTTTTTATATTTTAATTTTAAATCGGAATGTATGGATAAAGTTATATGAATAAAATGAATTTTAATTTTTATTTAATTAAATAGGAAAGCGTTTATAAAACAACTGAGAAGTAGTAGTCGCTGAGGGTGGATCTCAAACCATGTTACTGAATGTTGCAGCAACTGGGAAACTTTAGTGCACCTGCTCAAATGCAGCCTGGGTACCGGCATCTTGGCGATGCCGCAAGCCTTCGCGCGCGCCGGACTCGTCACCGGGGTGCTGGCAACTATCATCGTCGGGGCGCTAGTAACGCACTGCCTTCACGTGCTCGTGAGTCACACCAATGTCAAACTTATAATAATAATAAAAACAAGAACTGTGAACGCAAGGTTTGTCACAAATCCTTAGTTCATTGTCAAAGCTAGATAGATAATGTCCAAAATGTGACAAAAATCAGTAAAATCCTGTCTAAGCCCGATAAATAAACAAATTGGAGCCAATGCTCCAAGGCTCAAATGATGTCCAATGTGTGGCCCAATTAGTAAGTTGGGAACTCCTTTCCACGTCAGATTTGTAATTTTGTAAAAGCTAGTTATTGCGCGTGTCCTCCAATCGGACAATATCAGAGAACGCGCACATTATCTAGATTTAACAAAATTAAAAATCTGACGTGGAAAAGGGTTCCCAGCTTACTAACGCCGGGGCCACACATTGGAGCACTGGGTACATACAATTTGTTTATCGGGCTTGGACAGGATTTTACTGATTTTTGCTTAACATTGGATTTAGTGCCAAGCCTGAACCAATGGCCAAGGCCAATGTGTGGCGCCGCCGCCGGCATAAAATTTCAAATTGCCGCTGCATGGTCAATAATGTGATTTTAATTTAGAAACTCAACTAAAAATTCGTAAGAAATGTTGTACAAAACGAATTGCCTCGCAGAAGGTGTGAAAAGTAGAGTATTCTCCTTCGAGATAAAGGTGTCTTCGTCTTGGGTGAGCTTGAATCCATCGCTGCACTCAGGATTCTAGTCTCAACTCCTTTATCCCTTAATGAATAATCTACTATTATTGCATGATGTGGCACAAAGCCCACAGTGCTTGAATAACCAGTGATTGTGAGCGCTTGGGCAGTAAGGTACATCTGTGGAGACAGCTCTATTTCTCGTCTCAATCTCATACGTGTGGCAACGTGGTGTGTCCTGTGCAGGTTCGCTCCCAGTACGCGGCCTGCCGGCGCCTACGCGTGCCGCTGCTCACCTACCCTCAGTCCATGGCCGCGGCGCTCGAGGGGGGCCCTCCGCCGTTGCGCCGGTTCGCCGGCTCGTTCGCTACCACGGTCGACGTCTTCCTGGTGGTCTACCAGCTCGGGATATGTTGCGTCTACATAGTCTTCATCGCTGATAACATAAAAAAGGTCGGTACCCTAACTTTTGCCGTCGCTACTTCGAACTCGTACCAACTGCGTTTTTGCAACAGTGATGAGCTGTAAAAAATACTACTTACTGTTTTTAAGGAACATGTCGCTGTTTACGGTAGTGCGTAACGTAACCGTGCGTTTGCACTGGCGAAACATTCAAGACAAAACATGTTGAAATATTTATTTTCTGTCAATGCTCCATACAATTTTTGACAGGAACTAGATAGAGATTTCAACATGTTTTATCGGTAATGTTTCGCCAGTGCAAACGCACGGTAACGCACGCAAAAAATTGTGCATAAGGGTGCATGCAACGGTTCAGGGCTCGTGGGGGTATTTAAAATTAAACTATAACATATAAAACATGCTTTCTTAAAAAAAACGTCTGAAAAAGTTGGAACTTTGACCTTCAATATCTCCGCAACCAGACGGTTCCCAGGTCTAGAACAAAAAAATGATCAGAATGACGGGAATAAAAAGTGACTTTTGGCTTTGTTAAAGCGTCTTTTTACATCCGCTGTGTAACGTACGCCCAAATGATATCTTATATGAATCTTCCTTTAAACCCAATTTCTATTTTCTTAGTCACCTGGATGTGGGTTAAGTTTTGGACGAGTGAGTCAGTGAAACAGTGATAAAAAAGTGATATTTGGACGTCAATATTATTATCAAGAACTGGGGGCTTAAAACGGCCATTTTGGCAGAATCTTATTAGGAAATATTATGAATCATAATAATTATTAAGAATCATCGTAAAATATCACAAACTAACAATTCATAATATGATCTGCGTGCAATTCATTATAACGAAATAATTCATATGTTTGACAGTTTTCTATGGATATTAATAAAATGATCCACAAATTATGAATTGATTTTGTGTTAAATTAGAGGAATTGCTAATGACAGCTGGGAATTCAGGAAATGAATTGTGTTTAGAGGAATTGTTAATATGGCCGTTTTAGGGCCACTGATAGTTTACATACATTTATAAAATATTATATTGGTGAAAAGTAACAATTTTGCGTACTTCTTATGGGTCCCCATTAAACAGGCACGTAAAAATGCAACTTTGAAGGACTTGAGACTGAGAGGACTTTTGAGGGAGTTTGATGTAGGATGTGGTGAAAAGTAGGTCGAAATGGTTTGGTTAAAACACACCGGTGTAACTTAGCTTTACACTGTTAGTAAGGTGCATGTAAGGTGTCATGTTTGGGCGATACACATGAACGCAGCTGAGCTCGGCTCGTGGGATCGCGGCCGATACAATTGAGTTAAGTGGGGCGGCGTTGTGCCCACTTCCTTACGTCAATATTAATAAAGGAGCAATTCCGGCACGTGTACTCCATGACGCAACCGCGCGCCTTTTAATAGCATTTAATAGTGAAGGAATTCCACCTTTCACCTCTGTAAGCAGTGATTGTTTGTAGATGGTAGACCCGTACTATGAGATGGCGGTGGAGTGCCACATGCTGATCATCCTGATACCGCTGATCGCATTCAACCTGATCCCGAGCCTGAAACTGCTGGCACCGTTCTCCGCAGCCGCTAACGTGCTGACGTTCGTGGGGCTGGGCATCGTGGTGTACTACCTGCTCACCAACAAGAAGTCGTCGGCGCAGTTAGACATGTGGGGATCCCCTGCCACCTTCCCGCTGTTCTTCGGCACCATCTTGTTCGCGCTGACGGCCGTCGGAGTGGTGAGTTCATTGTCAAGCTTCGCCACCTTATATTTGATTATAATAAGAATAGGCCGCCAAGCGATCTGTCTGTTTATTATTGATACTGCTATAGAATCAACCCATCATTTCATTTTCATTTCATCGTCATTTGATATTGTGTTGGCTGCGCGTGACACTGCTTGGTAAATTTTTTATGCCTTGTAAGCCATTCAACTTAATACACAAAGGTGTTATGTTCATTCCGTAAAAGTAGATTTTAAAATGTGCTGGATGTAATACTTACTACTTTATTTTTAATTTTGTTGTGCCCGGCAGGTTCCGTAATTGTTTCTAATTACCACCACAGATTATCCATTATGACATATAGGTGTATGTGTACATTATGGACTGCAATAAATAGTGACATTGAAAATTGAATAATTGGTCAACGTATGAGCATCTGTGGGCGCGTGGTTGTAGTGTACGTGTGGCAGGTGATCGCGCTGGAAAACAACATGGCGACCCCAAAGGCGTTCGTGGCGCCGTGCGGCGTGCTGAACGTGGGCATGCTGATCATCGTGCTGCTGTACGTGGCGGTGGGCGCGCTCGGCTACGTGTTTTGCGTGTCCGAATGCAGCGACTCCGTCACGCTCGACCTGCCGCAGGGACCGTCAGTATCCACTGTTTGTTAAACATAATAATATCACGGAAATGCTTTTTAATGCAAACAATATTTTTACTTTGTAAACGGGCCTACTAAAACTTATAAGAAAGTTAATGATAAAAGAAATGTCAACATTCAGAGGGAAACGGACTGAACTTTCTAGGCGAGTTTGAAAAACTACGAGGCTTTACTCGTACACTTTGAAAGAAAAGCTTATGCAATAACAAAATTAAAATATCCAATGGTAAAATAATCGGGAGCAGCAGCCGCGACTGTTAACATCTATCTAATCTGTATCTAATGTGTCTAATCTCTTCACCACCCTTGGTTGACTGGTAGAGAATGCCTAAGGCATTAAGTCCGCCTTTGTACCTCTATTTTGAGTGCGAAAAGTTTAAATAAATAAATAATAAATCTGTAGATGAGGCATTTCTATACGTTAAAAATAGAAAATAAAAAAGTTGTTGGGGAGCTAAAGGATAACCAAAAGATGCGGCTTTCCAAGATTTTTTTTAAATTTGTCTCATTTTCCGTTTCTCGGTTTGTATGTGAGAGAATTTAATTTTTTAAAGGTATCACGAAAAAAGTACGGCCCCACATAGTTAACTTTTATACTCAATTATTGTTACTCCGAGTTATAGCTCGGGGTAACATTTAGTTTTTGTTTCATTGCAATCGGTTCACTCTATCAAAAGACATAATCAATTGAAAATGTTCAAGACGATTTGTGAGAGCTCAAGCAGGTTTGTGACATCGTGTGTTGAGTTGTGTGTATTGTCGCATACTTCGTGCAAACGCAAACTTAACGCGATACAATATGAATAGAATATTATAACTCCCAATGACCAATCATAAGTTAGGCTAATTAAAGTTTTCCAAATGCGTGGTTTATAAGTAGTGCGATAGGTGGCGCTACCTATCTTTCAAATCATGAGACAAAAATAATTAACATGAAATGATATAGATAGATGTTCATTTCTTTAAAAAAATATTTACTCTTTAATTTTATACTTTTGGAAGTCCACATAGCTTACAGTGTTTGTTCGAACATTTGCTCACATATTTCAACAGTCACTTCGTGTTCGATAGATGGCGTTGTTCATTTAACGTCATTTTATGAATCGCGGTGTAAAGATTCTCCATAGAAGAATGACTTTCGCCCATTATTCCTACTACGAATGGACTAAGTTAGATCTAAAAATCATACAGTTAGTGTAAAATTCAAGATAATTACGACATGCACTTGCATTTCACTCGCTCGGGTGATAGAAACTCAGTCATTTCAAAGTAATTGAAATAAAAAGGCAAAAAAACAATTTATACATAAAATAATTATCTAATATTTATTTATTTTGGTTACCTTTACATCTAACAAACTATCTAATCTATCAAATTCGTCTAAATGAAATTACTAAGTATAATGTCCTCTCTTTCTCTAATCTATATTGTGACTATTGTGAGAAAGAGATGTGTGATGTGAATGAAGTTCGCACTCGCGACTCTTTCTTACTACTCATGCATGAGTCAGTCGCAGCGCGCGCACACACAGATAATTTATGATTAAACGAACTTACCTGTACGTGAAGTTCGATCATAATTATACGATGGCTTCGTCCGAAGAGATTTGCATAAACACAATGTAGTAACACGTACGGTGTTGCCTTTGCGCACTGAAAGTAAAAAGCCCTGTATCTAAAACTAAAAAAATAAGCGTTATTTTTGAACATTTTTAGGTGAGGGTAGACGTATTTCCTTTGCTCGATATCGTGTTCTATTGCTCATTTAGTTCAGAGCCCCAATCTTCAATTCCTGTTTTTGATATTTCAGGGAATGCCAGGGTTCAATATTTCTTTTTTGGGGAAAAAATAAATATGGGAGGGTGGGTTGCTAATCTCTTCGGACGAAGCCATCGTATAATTATGATCGAACTTCACGTACAGGTAAGTTCGTTTAATCATAAATTATACTCAGCTTCGTCCTCGAGATTAGCATAAACACAATGTAGAATTTGAGAGCTACTGAAATATCAATGAAACATTTTTGTGTAACAAGGAAATCAATTTTAATCAGTAGGTATGACTTTAACTCTCATATGATGATTATTTTAATTAAAGTAATACACATTCGCTTATCACAGTAATGAATTAATTAAATAGTTCTGATTACAACAGAATTTTAACTAGCTTAGTTGATAATAACTTAACTAACAAAAAAAAAACCTTATGTCCAGCAGTGGACATCTTCCGGCTGAATTGATGAGTATCAAACATAGATACTATAATTATCATAAAACTTCTCATGAATGGCTTAGTTGTTGTTATAATTGTTTAATATTGATCTTGCAAATAAATCATCTTCCTCCGTAAATAGTACATTTCTATTATAAAATTTCATAAAAACCTGAGAGGAACCGCTCCATACCGCGGTTTTTCTAATCGTTTCTAAATTAATTCCTAATTTGTGGGCTTTAGATGTGGCAGCATGTCGGGTGCTGTGAGCCGTAAAGATAGATATATCTATACCACAATCTCCTAGCGTGTTCTTAACCCACCGACTCAATGTTTGTGCCGAAACTAATTTATGTGGTTTCCTCACACCGATAAATAGGTTATTTACGTTACCACGAAGTGGACTAGTCGAATCTAGATAAGCTAAAAGGGTCAGGACTGGACAGATTTCCGGTTTTTCACGAAAAAATGGTAAAATAAGATTTGGTTGCACGGTTCCTATCCTTGATGTTTTTATAATATCAGGTATTTTAATAGTGATTTTATCAGCATGAATTTGGATGTTATTTATATAAATTTTTGCTAAAGTTTGCATACGGTGTGCAGTAACCAATGACAATAAAGTGACTAATTTACGTGAAAGCTTAGCTAAACCCAAGCTATCGTTAGGATACCAAGAGGACAAAATGGTTTGGACTTTAGACGTATCCCAAGTTGTGTTATACTTCGGTAAGGGTGGTCGAAGTCTAAAGACACCTTTAAAGAAGCGTTTTACAACTTCACTATCGCTGGCTTTTTCAATCAGAATTAAAGCTAAAGCCGATCGACAACTGTTTAAAGTCCCATATTGGGCACCTGCATCAAACAATGTTGTTAGAAATAGGATCGCATCATTGATTGATGCCCCGAAAACGTCGATATCTTTAGATAAACAAAAATTATACCATTTTTTAAGACAGGTGTCATATTGTTTTATCGATGTACCGGAGAGGGAAGCCTACATTATTTCAATTGCAGTTGATGGAACATTTCTTCTCAGCAACGAGTCCCGGACAAGAGACCGGCAGCCAGGGTAAACCGAGGGTGTGTATTGTTGTTGCTGGAAGGTGATAAGATTGTTTGTTTATTTGGATCAAAATACAAAACAGATAATACAAGAAGTTTCCTGAATAAAGGGTACCAAGGTTGGGTGGGCCATAAGGGGACCACTTCAATACCAGTAGCTTGGTCTTTAACAATTTTTCGTAGTGTTTTAGGACCATAGAAAAAGGAGGGAATGCGTAAAAGTAAATTTGTGACCATGATAAGGTAAATGCATTTATGGCCATAGCGTCAGGATCTCTGAACCAGGATAATATAGTTACGACATTTTTTGTTGACACGACTTGCAAAAATGTCTACATCAGGGAAACCAAACGTGTTTGTTATGTTGTAAAAGACGGAGTCGCTCAATTCCCACTCAACATCTGGATGAATTCTACGTGATTCCGCGTCGGCTAATGTATTAACCGCCGAACGAATGTAGGATGCATACACAATAATATTCCTGGATTGACACCATTCCCATAATTCTTTTGTTATGCGTGTTAGATGGGGATATTGTATGCCACCCATCCGATTTATGTAGGATATGGCCGTAGTGTTGTCAATGCGAAGTAGTATTTGACAACTTTTCATAGTTACGGCAAAAACTTTTAAACCAAAAAAGGCAGCAACGATTTCTAAATAATTGACACGAGTATGATATGATTGTTCTTCAATTGTCCATGCCCCACTAGCTGTCTCTTTCCCACACGCCGCGCCCCACCCCGTAGTCGAAGCATCACTAAAAATTTCCAGGCAGTATTCATCATATTTAATTTTACTAATAGGGTTATCTAATGCTTTAAACCACTAATCAATATCTGACGATAAGTATGACGGTATGTTCATAAAATTGTCGTAGTTTAATGGGTCATTTTTTAAGTTTAAATATTTGCATCTTTCAAATTCCTTTGTATATAGCCATCCGTATTCGACGGCAGGGCAAGCAGAACACAATAGACCCACTAAACTTGCAAAATCTCTTATTTTACATCGTGACATGTTTCGAAAGGTTTGTAATTTATTTTTAATTTTATTAGATTTTTCTGTAGGTAAACTGATTTGAAATTTTTTAGTATCAATTATGTAACCAAGGTATTTACTTGATGTCGTAGGCGATAAGTTGCATTTTTCTTTATTTATAATGAACCCTAAAGCTGTCAATAGTTGCTGAGTTACCGCTATGTTTTCTAAACAAGCATCGTAAGAATTGCCAATAAGCAACAAATCATCTAAATATATACTAGACATATAACCGCAGGATCTGAGTAGCCCGACAACTGGTTTCATTATCTTAGTAAATACAAAAGGTGCTGTGTTTAGGCCGAACGGTAACACATTAAATTCATACAATACGTTGTCGAATTCGAATCTAAGATATTTTTTATAGTCATCATGAATTTTTATTAAAAAATATGCGTCTTTTAAATCTACTGTTCCCATGATATTATTTTTCGATACAAGTTTAATTGCTGTGCGTAAATCTTCAAGTTTAAAATGTTGAGTATCTATAAATTGATTAAGATTTTTTAGGTTAAGTATGAATCTATTTTTACCGTTGGGTTTAGGTATCAAGAATATGCTTGATAGAAACTGCCCTTCACAAGGGTTGCAATAAGAGATAGCACCAGTGCATAACAATTCGTCAATACATCTTTTGAAATTTTGTTTTTCTGATGTTGAGTAGATATTTTTATTGGGGATAGTATACTGTACTCGAGCTGAAAAAGGTATTTTATATCCAGAAATCCGTGATAGAACAGTCGGATCAGAAGTTAGTTCTGACCAGGTGTCATAAAAAAGTGCCAGTCTACCAGCATAATTGCTTACCCTGGTAAAATCTAGCGACGACTGCGGTAGCTCGCTCGCGTTGCGGGCGTTGTCTGCTGCCGACCTCGATAAGACCCGCGCGTGGTGCTCGCAGGCGGATTTCTCTGTGCATGCTCCCTCGTCCTCTGAGTCCCCGTTTGCCTGCGACTCGGGGGAGGAGCCCGCCAGTTTAAATTGTTCCGTTGTTGGAACGTCGATTGGGGCAGAGGCGGCGTCGTCTTTATTCTATTGATGGGTGCCCGGGATATGGTTGACTTTAATTCTGCTCCTGTTTTTGTTATTGTCTTTGCAATTTTTAATGTTTCAGCTAAGTCTGATCCGAAAAGGTGTTCGTCAATTATTGTTTTTTGTAGTTGTTCTTTCATTTCCTTTTTTAAATTGTGTAAAATAAAGGCGGAGTGTTGAGTCCGAGTGTTGATTGTCACAAAGAAGGCGTACAGTGTCCATCAACATTTGTATTATTTCTGTGTCCTTGTCCTCTTTAGCAATCATAAAAGTAATAGCGTTACTTAAGCATGAAATGGCACAACCTAATTGTTTTTGTTTCATCTCAATACCCTTATCTCTTTTTAAGACAACTTCTGATATGGCAGCTTTTATTTCTAAATAAAGTTCCGGCGAGTCAACTAGCTTACAATTACTAGGAGGTAAGTATCTTTGTACCAACTCCTTTCGAAGTTCGCTGGACAGGCCCTTAGTAACCAGATGTTGTAGCCGAACAGCCAGGTCGGTCTGAATTTCTTTGCCGTAGATCTTTTCTACAGACGGATCCTCTCAAAATATCTCTAAAATTTTCGAGTCCAGCTCGATACTCGGAGGTGTGTCAGTTGCAATAAGGACTTCAGTCTCCGAAGAAGGGACCTGTGGCTGTGAAGTACTTGTGGATGGAATTGGGTCTGCAGCGCTAGTTAAGGGAACTGGGTCCAAGGCACTGATCGAAGGAATGGGATCTCTAGCACTCATGGATACCACATCATGATATTCTGATTCCAATTCCACTACTTCCTCAAAAGTTTCTTCGTCGTAGAATTGACATCGGGGAGAGGGTGTGTCCTCTGTAATGTGTAGATTTCTTTTGTTATTTACGAGGATAGACTAATGGATAATTACAACAATAAGATAAGCGCACGCATGTGGGCCGGTGTATCTATAGATATGTACCGCGTGCGGCTTAGTATCCACGGTGAAGTGACAATCCCAAAGACTGCCCGCATCACTCGTATAACTTCACGTATACTAACAAGGTAACAGTTCTTATAACTGATCGCAATATTAGCCTTACACGTGATAAAAAACAAAAGAAGTTAAGTACTTATAACTTTTATGAGTCAGAAGTGTTAACCCCAAAAGTTAACCGCATCGACTTATGACAATGTTAAAACGTTGATGTGATTATGCAACGTTATTACTTTAACGATTTTACGCAATATATGACACTTGACTAACCTGTGGAATGCGACGTCGATCTTGTCTCACGCTGAAGTTTCTTCTCCCATTTCTTTAACTTTTTTGTTATATACTCGTAATTGTGTTTACTTTTTCGTCGTTTCCCCATGACACGTTTTAAATTATAACAAGACTACAGCACTGATACAATTTATTTAATAAAATCATGTGCGCTCCGGCAAGCACTGAACTGTGAATGAGCAATAGAACACGATATCGAGCAAAGGAAATACGTCTACCCTCACCTAAAAATGTTCAAAAATAACGCTTATTTTTTTAGTTTTAGATATAGGGCTTTTTACTTTCAATGCGCAAAGGCAACACCGTACGTGTTACTACATTGTGTTTATGCTAATCTCGAGGACGAAGCTGAGTATAATAAAGCTATCGTCGCTATCGGTATCGGCTTAGGTACGGCTAGCTAGTCCGGCTAGCCGTAGCCGGAGTAGCGGAGTAGCCAGTAGCCAGTCAATCAATCAATCAATCTGTTTATTTGTGAAACATAGGTGTTTACATAAATAGGGGGTGCGCTATGTTTTGTCATAATTTAAGACATACTTTATGAGTGACACATTAGGTGTTTTAAATTATTGTTCTATGAAGAAATAATATTTTAAATTAATTAAATACATGAACAGAAAAAAAAAGAACATCACACAAAATAAAATCAATAAATAGTAATATCAAAATTCATTTTTATAATAATTGGTCGTTCAAAAATTCATCTACAGCATAATAACATTTGTCAATTAATTTTTTAGTCAGAGCTTTTTTAAACTTATTTAATGTCATGTTTTTGATGTCATCAGGAATTTTATTAAACACTTTAGGTGCCATACCAAAAAAACTTTTTCGCATCAATGCGGTCTTACATTTTTGATGACATAGTTTATTTACGTATTGGGCACGTAATGGAGTTTGTCTAGTCGATGATATTTTTTCAAATAATTGTGTGTTTTTTTTTCACAAATAACGCAGTTTCCAAAATGTATAATGCTGGAAGGGTCAGTATTTTTAAAGACTTAAAATAGGGTCTACAGCCATCCGTTGTTTTTATATTACACATTGCTCTGACACATCTTTTTTGCATCCTAAATAAAAGCTCACGATCAGTCGACTGCTCCCAGAAAATTACGCCATATGCGATATGGCGTAATTTTAGCAGAACATAGAAGACAGAAGCTACAAGTCCATGGTATGCTACCAGTAACGTATCTTTATTTACCTTTTTTGATAATTGAGAGAGTGCATAAGCAGATTTACTCAGGCGTTTACAAAGTTCTTCTATCATGGGTTTCCAAGTAAGCTTACTGTCGATGGTAATACCTAAAAACGTAGCATTATTAACTTTTTCTATTTTATTATTATTATAAGTTACATCAATATTTGGATGTGGTTGCCGTTGATGAAAGTGCATCACCTTAGTTTTATTTAGATTAATTACAAGATTATTATTCATCCAATGGATGATGTTGAGAACGGATTCATTAATGTCATTTTGATAGGTTTTCACATTATTACGTTTTATAACAGCTGTGCTATCATCAGCAAATAGTCGTGAGCCAGCTACCCAGACGGCCGAACGAAATAGTTTTAACTTGTCAGTTGTCGAGTATTCTAGCTTGCCAGTAAACAATAGCTAGCTATCGTGTTGACGGATACCATAGCCGTGGCTATTTTTTAAACAGCCGTTATTTGGCTAGTTACTACAATAGCTACCCATCTCTAGTATGGACACATGGGCAATGTTTAGTACGGATGGTGAAGTGAAGTGAATTGATTGATTCACTTATTTCGACTCCGGGGCAGGTAGAGGTACCGGTTCACCTTAGTCATTCCTTTGGCACCGGCACTCACTCGGTCATTTTGGTTCCCCGGTTCCCCAGAACATTGGATCATTAATTTGTAGAGGTGGGTCGCTGTCGAATTTTTGACGGACGAAACGAAACGCAACCGTTTTCCCGACGGCGAAAACGGTTGCCAGAAAACGGTCGTCGTTGCAACTGGTTTGAAGACAAGCTGTCTTCAAATTACAAAAAATAAAAACCGGCCAAGTGCGAGTCGGACTCGCGCCAGCCACCTGGTCCCACCACATTAGTCCGATATAACTCCGTTATTGCTTTGCTACCCGGTCCCACCATATTAGTCCGTTATAACTCCGTTAAAAACTTGCGGAGGTACGATTTCTTGCAAAAGCGGAGGCGAAGTTTTGAAGTGAACATCTGACGTGTGTTATTGTGGCAGGCTGGCGACGAGCGTGATCGCAATGTTCGCGGTGGCCATCTTCATCAGCTACGGCCTGCACTGCTACGTGCCCGTGGAGGTGGTGTGGCGCGGCTACCTGTTGCCGCGCCTCACGCGCTCCGGTGCTCCTCCGGCGCGCCTGCGCACTGCCGAGTACGCGCTGCGCGTCGCTCTATGCTTGCTCACATGTAAGTATAGTAATGCCTGTAATGCCCGAAGGGACAGGAACAGGTGTACCTACCTAGATTCCCGAATTCCAATAAACCTATAACTGCGAGTGTTGAAAGTGAGTGTTTCCATGCGCTGGTTACCTTAAACGAAGCTCGCTCTCTGACCAAATATTGGATGTAAAATGGGGTTCCCGGGTATCTTCGTGTCGGATCAAGACACATATAAATTTTTGGCACGTATTATATTCCGTATTCATAATTAAAAAACGCCGCGCGACATTGATGCCCTAGGCAAAAAATGTTCCGAGGTTTGCAAGTTACATGCGGCCAAGTCTGTTATATGTATGGATGTATCGCTCAAAAGTCTAATGTATAGTCACGGACTTACATTGATGAGCCACTTGGCACTGTTCGTATTTTAGCCGTGTAATGCAAATCGGGCATGTGCGTGAACTTGGCAGATCATTTCCCAGCAGAGCATAAAAAAATGTGAGTTCTATTGGCATGCGGCGGAGTTCTAGAGTTCCCTATACTTAAAAAGAAAAGTTCTGGCTTTTTTACATGAGAAAAGTCGAATGAAAATATGCTCTGCTAACTTCCGTCAGCAGATCAATTTTACCAAAATGAAAATTTTAAAAGTTTGTATTTCATGCTTTCGGATAGCTCTTTTGTAGGTGCATCAGGATCCGAAGAGTTCTAGTTCCTGAAAGCTACTCAATTTTTTTTTATACTTCTTTCTGAAACACTGGTTTGTATCTCTATTTCTACTAATCTTACTTGTCAACCATGCTCTGCTGATATCTGAGTGAGAGTTCTGAGTTTGTGTTTCATGTTTTCGGATAGCTCTTTTATAGGTGCATTAGGAAACGAGGAGTTCCTGCTCCTCAATTTTACTCAAATTCTTTTTTGATCCTACTAACTCAAACATTAAATAAAATCTCGATTTCTCGTAACCCATCTTTTTTACAAGGCTCTGCTGATACTTTTGTGGGACTTCTGCATTGATTTAGTTTTTTTTTCTGTTACTGGGGTCTTGGTTTCTAATTACAGCCCGAAAAATCGACGAAAATCTACGAATTACGTCATTCACGGCTGTTTTATCAAATTGATTGACTTTTTCTAGTAACTGATCAATATTTTTGTTTTATTTTTTTATAAATTTTTGAAGCCAGAACTCTTTCAGAAAAGTATTAGGAACTATAGAGATCACCTCTGTGCATCGAAATCAGTTTTAAAATTTTCATTTTGGTAAAATTGATCTGCTGACGGAAGTTAGCAGAGCATATTTTCATTCGACTTTTCTCATGTAAAAAAGCCAGAACTTTTCTTTTTAAGTATAGGGAACTCTAGAACTCCGCCGCATGCCAATAGAACTCACATTTTTTTATGCTCTGCTGGGAAATGATCTGCCACGTTCACCCCCATAAATCGGGCTTAGTCGGTTATACTCGTACATCCAGACACGGAAAGTCAAGTCGTCGTATTAAAGAAGAAGAAAATTGTATTAAGTATCTTTACCGGTTGGCTTGAGAGCCAGAACTACAAACTTGACAGCAGAGTGATTACCCAAAGTCAACCAATTTTAGGTCTAGCAACCGTAACCTATAGCGACGATTGTTTTAGCGTAGCCATGGTAACGTTAGTGCCAAACAAATTTTAATTACTTATTTCGACAAATGCGAAAATAATGTCTCTGACATCGACATTTCAACTGCAGTGGCAGTTGAAATGTCGATGTGACTGTCTTCGGATAGGTTTTCAGAATTATTGAGTTAATGAGCTCTGATTCAAAGGAGGTCAGTATCAAATAGATTGGATAAACATTGTATTTATTTATAATTGAGAACTTATTAGTCAACCTCTATGGATAAGGCTATTTCCGATTACTAGTAATTTGTCATCTTATTTACGAGCATGCGATTTGAGTTCATGTATAATCGTGTAATCTCGTGAATGTAAGAAACTGCAAAATTTAAAAGTTTGATAGTGGCTCATCAATTAAAGTCCGTGACTGTACATGGTTTCACACTTCAATGCGTACTGTTGCAGTCGTGCTGGCGGTGGCGGTACCGAGGCTGGGGCTGTTCATCTCGCTGTTCGGAGCGCTGTGCCTGTCAGCGCTCGGCATCTGCTTCCCGGCGCTCATGGAGATGTGCGTGTCGTTCCCAGACAAGTTCGGGCCGGGCCGCGTGCGGCTCGTGAAGGACGTGCTACTGTTCGTGTTGGGCGTGGTCGGGCTGGTGGCCGGCACGTACACGGCACTCGTCGCCATCGTGCGCTCCTTCATGCCGCCTGACGCAGCGCCGCTGCACGCATAAGAACCCCCCCGCCCCCTAACACTTCACAAACTACGCTTCTTACCCACCTCATGCGATCACAAGCAAAGTAATCAATTTTTATTGTCTGTCGGACTCTCCTCTCAACGCTTGATTAAAGTAGTGGTGGTACGAGCGACGTCTAACTCGTTAACAGGCTCCGTAGGTTTGCACATTGAAATGATACAGTAGTGTACCTGAGTATAATTAGGTATGTATTGTCTCACCGTATCCGCCGTCAGCGGCCCAGACTACTTTTTTTATTTTCTTACGTGATTTCCGAGTTCGATGTTATTATACCCTGGAAGTATTGTTAGGTAGCGTACAGCCGATCGCGCCACACGCGTTCGGCTGCATTAGTACAGCATTATCTCTTGTTGTACGGAAGGTGCACAGTTTCCTAGAGGACTCGCCCGACACATGGTGCGACGTGATCCTGTTGTTCGGAGGGCGCACAGCTTCTTAGAGGACTCGCCCGACACATGGTGCGACGTGATCCTGTTGCAAAGATATGTTTCGTAGGTGTATTTTTATTAAAATGTGTATATTTTTTCAATAAGTTAATTATGTTATTGTTTTTTGAATAGCGAGAGTACTTGCGTTTATTATTTTGTTATGTAAAATAAACGTTTCTTACGATTTAACCAGTGTTACTTTATATTCCTAACTGCGTACAGACGTGTGTAAATTAACGCGAATAGTATGGGCAGCACATGAGCTCAACGTGAATCGAGCACTGCGAGTATACTTCATGTTCGTATAATATCCGACACCCGATTTATCGTACTAGTCTGTACGCCTTTATCAAATTCAACAAAAATAGTTTGCACGACGACACACCATGCTGCCGACAGCGCAACCAGAATCTGTGTGTGTCAAGCTAAGTTCAAGAAAAGAACTGGCGACGCAGCAGCCGTGTGTTAATTATTAACAATTACACGAACCATTTGGAGCTACTTTTCACCCCTCAATAACTCAAAATCTAATTAACGTACACACATGAAATTCGGTTTATTTATTAATACCCCTTAGATTAACTAGAACCCCAAATTTCATAAACACAGCTCAAACGATGATGAGATATTAA
This sequence comes from Lithophane leautieri, assembly GCA_949152455.1. Taxonomy (NCBI): domain Eukaryota; kingdom Metazoa; phylum Arthropoda; class Insecta; order Lepidoptera; family Noctuidae; genus Lithophane; species Lithophane leautieri. The sequence continues at coordinate 22,061,524 of OX424458.1, read as the reverse complement.
TGTCCCAAAATCGGCATTTTTATCACTGACTGACTTACCTATATACCTACCTACATATAGATCAAAAACCTAACCCACTTCCAGATGACCTAGAAAGTTGAAATTTGGCGTCCAGCTTGGTAATAATAAAAATATTTTATAAAATATAAAATAAAAATATAAAAATATTTTCTTTTGTAGGAGAATTGTTTCCATTATGAAAGGTCGCTTTTATCGTTTCATATATAGATAGGTACCAGATTATTATACATAACTTAGACAACAGGAGTGCGGCGCGTCCGGAGAGACGGGGATTTAAGGGTTTGTAATATTGTCGTAGTCCGTATCTTGAGGTGACATTTAGGCTTCCTGCACATTATTTCGGAGCCGCACAAAAATCGAACCACAAGATGAAAAAAATTCAAATCATCTCAGAATGAAAATGTGTTATTCATTCGTATATGCATGCGGTCCGGCACCGCGCGCCGGTGCAACTCCGGCGTCGTGGACAGGAAACCTCTCGATCAAAACTGATTAGGTACTACTTGGTTTGGAACGGAGAGTTTGAGTTTACCAGTGTACTCATTTGATGACGTTGTGCTAATGACGCGATTTTCTGAATCACGGTGTCCAGATTTTCCGGAGGATCGTGACGCAGTACGTTCCCGTGGGAAAATTTCCACTCGGACGAAGCCGCAGGCTAAAGCTAGTAGCCCATAAATACTGGTCCACCTGAAGAGGACTAACTGCGGAAATCAAACCCAATAGGAACCCACTGCAGGGTAAAGGCCGCCCTCGTCTTCTTTCCTCTTTTGTTAAGTATTAACGTTTTTTTTTTAATTGTTTTCGTGATTTTGTTAGTTTTAACGTTTGTTTTTGCGTTTATTTCCTGTGCCAGTCCCAAATAAAATATTTTTCTTTCTTTCTTTCTCTTTCCACTTCTCTCTGTTTAAAGCTGCTAAGGACCAGATCTTGTTGAAGGAGTCCAGCTCATTCCGCTTTACTCTGTTTTACTTTGTTTTACTCTAATAAACGATTTTTTTTTGTCACAATGGCACAGGTTTTTCTTTCAGCTGTAACTTTTTTCCCACAGCGATTTGAAACTTACCGCGATTGTAACTAATTATAGGCATAAAAAGAGCTTTTCTACGACATATGTCTGGTTACTATTGGTTGCTGGGGACGCGTCCCATACATTTTGGCCCATCCTCCTTTATTTTAGAATGTTGTATGTTCTTTATAAATTTCAGGATTATCTATAGAACTTGGCACCCATTTAGATCTCAATTCTTTTGTCGGCGAAGTCGACAACCACGCTTATTCTTGATATTGAATTTGGCTCCCATTCCATATTTATGCTTTTGATTGGATAAAATAATTTCCAGAATAATAACGTGGGCGGTCGGGGAACTCTCGTCCGGAATGGAGTTCCTTACGCGATACTCGCAGGCACACACTCACTCGTATATGACAGAGAGAGAGAGAGAAAGTCGCATGGAGAGGGCATAACGCGAACTGTGTAGGCGTAACAGGGACTCGGCCGCGTCGTAGCAGTGACGGGACGTAGCAAGGGTGCGTCGTAGCACGGACGGTTCGTAGCAAGGACGCGTCGTAGCACGGACGGGTCGTAGCAATGGCGCGTCGTAGCTTCGTTCAGTTTTGTCCTAAGTAAACGTAACTTAAGCGTCTTAGGTAGCAATATTGAGTTTTACAAAAAAAATTGAATGGTTGACAATGAAACTTTGCAAAGGGGTAATTCACGGTATTCGGTAATTCACATATTTTTAAGAACATTTGCATACTGATGTCAAAATACCTGTGATTTTTGGTAAGATTTTGAAATTGATTGATTGATTTATATATTACTTCCAAGAAAAGATTAAGTACATATAAAATCTCAATTTATAAAATTGTAGAAAAAAAGATAATAACTATTGCGCTCCTTCAATTACAGCATGATTTAGAATTTAGACCATCGACTTTCTGAACCTAAAACTAATATACTAACTCAATAGAGTTAGAGCTATGTGTGTGAATCTAAATCTAAGTTTAAAAACTCAAAGATAAGTTTTTTAATTAAAGTTTGTTTATATAATTATATATTTTTCATGAGTTTACATTTTGACTATAATTAATGTCTTAAAAAATTATGTTGGTACTTTATTTAGTACACACAATTTAATCTAAAATACAAACTCTACTTTTTCATATTAAGAGGCAGAAGTTTTTTAATATGTAACTACACACATCAAAAGTGTCTAGGGATCAAGCACTTGTTTGCAAGTTACTAAAATCCAGGGTTGTAGGGTTCTGTACCTCAAAACGTAAAAACGGAACCCTTACAGGATCACTTCGCTGTCTGTCACCCTTTTACTCAGGAACGAATGGAGGTATCAAGTTGAAATTTATATCTAATACGGTAGGGTCCTGTGGAGCTCTAAAAAATCAAGCTTCTTAGTCAACGCAATAAAAAATACGGGCATTAATGAGATATAAATATTTTGATCATCGCAAAAAAATCAAAATCCATAAAGTACTTCTTATTGAATAACCTAATCATGAAAGGAGAATGGGCGTGTCTGCCCTGGAGCCCAATAGCGCTAAGATGCATACCAATGGAAAGAACTCATCAAGAAGAACATTTCTTATTATGAAGACTTCTCTTGATCGTTAGTACGAAAAGCTGCATAGCTTTAAATGTGAGTGATTGAATATTATTGGAATTTTGCCTTGCAAAAATCATCTCTTAAGCCTATAAATGGACATTTTAAAACATTGGCCTCCTAGATGCCGTTTTGGGAACAATGTTTTAAAGAGTCGGTTGGCCGGACAAAACGTTAAGCCTCCGGGATCCCTATATCCCTTTATACATATATATGCCATTGGAAAGACTTCTCTCGATTGTTAGTCAGTGAGGAGCTACTGAGCTCTAAATGTGAGCAATTAAGCATTATTGAAATTCATCACCTATTTATGTCATTAACTCCGAACTAATTAAAGATTGGCAACTGTCATGTTATTAGCAAAGGTTCTCCTTAAAAAGCTCTTTCCATTGGTTTATATCTTATGGCTGTTGGGTCAATAAAATTCCTTAACTTCGGTGCCCCAGTAGTCACACTTTTTTTGGGTCAAACTCTCTCCAAACTGACTAACAATTGGTTATAGTCGTGTTAGTAGCAAAGGTTCTCCTTGGAAAGCTCTTTCCATTGGTGTATATGTCATTGTTAGTACCTAAAAAAAAACTATGTAACTGCTAGCGCCATCTATTTAACATTGTAGACATTATAAATGACGTTAATTAGATTGAGTGTACTACGTGAGATCGACAATTGGATGTGCGATTAACGCGTGTGCGACAAAACTTTACTACGAATAACCATAGTTCGAATGTACGCTTGTGTGTGCGAATAACTGAACTTCGACATCACCTAGTGCGCCAAACGATTGTGCGTCAATAGTGAACCAAAGGATTATGCGACAGTACCTATTGTAACTCGACATTACGTTGGTACAGTAGTTTGAAACTACCCAAGTGCAACAAACGCTTATGAAATACTACGTCTATAGATTTTTAATGAAAAATAAAGAAAGCAAAAGCTTCAGTTTATAAATAAAACAACCTACATTGAGCGTTGCCTTTGCTTTGGCGTCTTCTGCTTTCTCCGCTGCAGTTACAGTTGTTGGTAATTTTTCTTCAATGGCCGACGCCATGCCTTTCAACACCCAGATCGACAAATGGATGTGCGATTAACACTTGTGCGACAAAACATTAGCAGGACTGCTCGAAAAATATTTGCCATTGAACACTCGGGAATCGAGATAAGTGCCGATGTCATTAAAACCAAGTTAATGGACATGTGAGCTGAGGTTGATTCAGTTTTCGGTTCGGAAAGTGCATTTATGTATAGCTAAAGGGAAGCAGCGTGTGAAAAATGATAACCATAAAACCTGTCAAAGTTATAACATGTTTTAGATGTAAACAAACTGGACACTATAAAAATCAGTGCCCCAATTCAGAAACAAGCAAAAGAAAACAAACAAATGCATTCAGTGCTATTTTTCTGAGTGGAAAATTCAGCCACAATAACTGAGGGGCAACTGTGGGCAATTCCCGTAATTTTTAAGACCATTCGCATCTCATTCGCAAACTGTCAAAAACACAATCAATTTACCAACAGTTTTGACAAGTTTGACAGATTGCGACTTGCATGTGAACGTTTTTTAAGTACGAGAATTGGCCTTATGGTATATTGACAGTGGGGCCAGCAAACACATGACGGCGAGACAAGAAAATATTGTAAGTCCGACCCATCAACACGATACGAAGGAAATTATTATTGCAAACCAGACAAGTGTTTCAGTTCTGTGTTCTGGTGATATCAACATCGTCACGGTTGTAAACGGTGTGGATTATGATGTCACAGTTTCGGACGTAATATGCATACCGAACTTAACAACGAACATGCTTTTGGTAAGTCAGTTAATCGAGAATGGTAACAGTGTAATTTTCAAAGAAAATATTTGCCACATCTATAATCAATAGAAAAACTCGTTGGCGAGGCAGAATTAGTCAAAGGTGTGTATAGATTATACACGAAAACAGAACAGTTATTAATAGCAACTGCAGTAGCATTGAGAGAGAGAGACTTGGCACCGACGAGCTTTGGGCACATAAAAAGTATTAGTTTAACGAAAACGAAGAATGGTGCACAGAGAATGTTCTAGAGGTGATTCACACAGATGTATGCGGTCCTATGGAAACTCTATCAATTTGGGGATCCAGGTACTATGTTTTGTTCGTGAATGATTACAGCAAGATGGCGTTTGTTTATTTTATGAAGACAAAGAATGAAGTGTTTTCCAATTTTACAGATTTTAAGTCCATCGCAGAAAAACAGAAAGACAGATAGATCAAAATTCTAAGGACAGATAACGGAGGTGAGTTCTGTAGTTGAGAATTTGACAAGCATTTGAAGGTGCAACGGATAGTTCATCAAAGGACTAATGCTTATACGCCGCAGCAGAACGGTTTGTGTGAACGGATCAACAGGTCAGTAGTTGAAAAGGCCAGATGTTTGATCTTTGATACTGGCTTAGATAAGAAATTCTGTGCAGAGGCGGTTCATCCTTCAGTTTACTTGCGAAATAGATCTGTTGTGACAGGACTGAATAACAAGACTCCTTATGAAGTCTGGACAGGGTCGAAGCCAAATTTAAGTCATTTGCGTATATTTGGAAGTGCAGTCATGGTGCATGTGCCAAAGGAGAAGCGTTTGTAGTGGGATAAAAAAGCTAATAAGCTTATTTTTCTTGGCTATTCTGACCATGTGAAGGGCTATAGGGTTTATGACCCAGAAACTAACTCTGTTAGTACAAGTAGAGACATAGTTATCATGGAAAAGTCAGTTGAGAATACAGTGGACATACTCGTATCCTTGAAATGCAAGTCTTCAACGGAGGAAGTATGCACCAAAGATTGTGAGAGTACATGGAAATTTCAGACTCAGCAAGTGTAGAGTCAGTAGAAGAGAAGGTGGACAATTTCTCAAATGCTACTTCAGACCCAGAAGTTACACTGGTGGATCTAAGAGCACCAGAAACTCTAACAAAACGAGAGAGAAAGAAGCCTGATCGCTTTGGTTATAATAATTTGTGTATCATAGAGTGTGAAGATAATGACAAAGAGATCACTCTTCAAGAGGCCTTAAATAGACCGGAAAGTAAGTTTTGGCGAGCAAGCATGAAGGAGGAGCTGGACGCGTTTGATGAGAATAATACATGGGAGCTAGTTGATCATCCTCAAGATAGTACGGTGGTGCAACGCAAGTGAATGTTTAAATAAAAATTGACAGTTCTAATAATGGCAAGATTAGTGGCAAGAGGCTTTACTCAGAAAGCTGGTGTAGATTTCCATGAAACCTTCCAGTTGTCATATATTCTACCTTGAGATTGCTATTTGTTCTGGCAGCTTGGCTCTGGGCCTGATATTGCCTATAGTGTATGTTTTCTTAGTCAGTTTAATAACTCTTATGATGAGATTCACTGGAAGCAAGCTAAAAGGGTGACAAGGTATTAAAAAAAAACAAAACTATATTCTTGTGTTTTCTAAAGATAATTCTTGTATTGAAGGTTTTGTATACGCAGACTGGGGTTAAATGATAGAAAATCATTTTTGGGATTTTGTTTCAAGTTGTCAAATACGGTGATTTAATTTGAATGTAGCAAGGAAACATGTAGCTTTATCCTCAACGGAAGCAGAATACATTTCTATGTCAGAAGCAAGTAAAGAGGCAATATATTTAAAAATCTACTATATGAGATTGTAGGAAATTCAGAACGAATTGTCCTATTTAATGGTATTCAGAGTGCGCAGAAATTGGTTTCAAAACCAATTTTTCATCGCAGGTCTAAATATATTAGATATAAGATACAATTTTGTCAGAGAGGCAGTAACCAATAATTTTGTGACAATAACTTATTTGGAAATAGCTGAAATCCCAGCATACATTTTGACCAAAAGTTTTAGGGTTTGTTAAACACAATTATTTCATGAAAAAGCTTAGTATTTTACCAGTTTCATAGATGTTTTCAGTATTACTTTTGTTAAGCGGAGGTGTTAGTACCTAATAACAAAAACTATGTAACTGCTAGCGCCATCTCTTTAACATTGTAGACATAAATGACAATAAAAGTCAGTCTACTAAAAAAGTAGAAAATCTCTTTTATTACTTACTAACCTCGATCCCATGGAAATATCGGTATAAAAAGTATCTTATGTGTTAATCCAGGTTATAAACTATCTGTTTGCCAAATTTCATCCAAATCCATTCAGCCGTTTTTGCGTGATTGAGTAACAAACATCCAAATACACAAACACACAAACTTTCACATTTATACATTGACATATATATTACTGCTAGGATTGCTATTGGGCCAAGAAAATTCCTTAACTTCGATGCCCAGGTATTCACAGCAGGTCATTGACCCCGAACTGACTAACAATTGGCAAAAGTCGTGTTAGTAGGAAAGGTTCCCTTTGTAAAGCTCTTTCCATTGTTATTATATCTTATTTCTATTGGGCTTCAGGGCAGAAATCCATAAGCAGGGACCCATTCTTCTTTGACAAAAAGCAAGTTCTCACAGCACAAGTAAAGGAAATAGTCCGGAAACATTTTAGTTTAGAATTTACCGTTGCGTGTATGGGAGAACAATCATGCTTTTCAAATACAATGTAAAAAAAATTTGGGGATAATTTCATCCCATCTATGTTTCCCTTTACTTACGTGGTCCGACACACACTTGGCCGGTTTTGTTAATAAGGTGCATCTTTTCATACACGAAATCTCTTAAGGGGTCATTTTTAAATCAACGTTTATTTTATTTCACATAAACCTACATGGGCACTTATGAAACGTCAGAAGTTAGGTGCACGGTTCCAATTGGTCCTTGAGCCGGCATGAAGTCCACGGTTACTCTTTTAAAAATAATTGGCTTTTACAATATTTTAAAATTACAGTGTTAGTAGGCATGGGAGGACAATGTAGGCCATTAAACAAGTACCAGTTACTTAACAAAATAGAAGATGTTCAATAAATAATCGCAAGATGGAATGGAGCAACGAGTGCCCTAGAATTTATGGAGTTGCTTGAAGGAGAACCGTATTTATGGAACCCTAAAAGTAAAAAACAACATAAAAATAGGAATTTGGTAAGTTCTCTGTATATTGCTCTATCGAGGAATTAAAAAGAAGATAAACATATTATTGACCCATTAATTAAAGGGAATGTATAAAAAAAATAAAGCACTAAGCTAAACTTACAAGGACAGGGTCTGGTGCTGAAGAAATTTACAGACCATCATGGTTTGTATTCGATGCCATGCACAATTACATGGGTACTATTACGGTTTATGATTAGTGATTACCGTCCGACAGGATCTACTCAGTCAATTTATTATTCAGACTCAGTTAATTTATTTTTAACTAGTTTTGAAAGACAATATATATTAGTAAGTTAATACCTATAGTATTAAGATACTCATAGCATGACAGTACCCAAATACAACCAGTAGAGTAGAGGAGAGAAACAAACTATCGGATTTTCGGACTTTTGATAAATTCGGATAAATAAAAATAAAAAATAGCAAACAATGGCTCAGACCTTAAAACTTCACATTTTCACAATTTGCATTTTATATTCTATAAGAAACCAGTATCTATTTAACGCATTACATTTAATTTATTTAAATTATATTTATTTTACAAAAATCGGTAGAAATTGTGGTTTTCAAAAAGATTGCCCTAAATCGGATATCCGATAATAGGGCCCAATTACCATATCTGGTAGTAGGCGACTAGTTTTTAAATAAAACGAGGTACTTAATGGTTTACATTGTATTAATTTTTTATCAATCATCAGTCTTAATTATTTTTATTTCGGTAATTATGTGTATTAAGTAGGCGCATATTGCCTCATATCTTCATATCTTCTTACCATCTCAAGGCAGTATTCAACAAATTCTTCTTCTATTTCCTTGTCAAATGTAGGTTTTCTGCCTAATTTAGTTGCCAGGAGCTCATCAATGTCCTAGGAACTCTAAACATAGTCTACGAAAGTGCTTTTGGGAACACCATATAATTTTGAGGCCTTAAGATACCCCATTTCTTTGTTTTTCACAGCAAAGTAGGCAATTTTCATGGATTTGCTAATCCCATGTTTTTCTTGAAGACATGGTGAAATTGAAAGAAAAACATAAAACATTGTAATGACATGGATAACCAAAATTTTACAATATGTAAAAATGAGTCTCCTTATATCAGATATCCGATATTGGGCACGCCTAGGTATCCGATATTGAGATTTAACATGGCTGAATAAGAACAACAACAACTTTTAAAACATTACTATTTTCTGAAATAAAACGCGTTTAAACAACAGAATAATTGCTGCCCTTGATAAAACAAAGCTATGACAAAAATAAATTGTACTTACTTCAATGAAAACAGCACTTTTAAACAAAAGAATGTTTTTTTCTCTTACGAGAAAAGTTGCGTCGGCTCACTATTCCGCCATTTTTGTTTCTAGACTGTCACTCAGAGTTTCTGCAGTGATACTCAGGGTTGGATTTATGTTGAAAAAGATAGTACAAAAAAAAGAAAAGGATAGTATTTACAAAAAAATATAGTACACTTTCGATATTTTTGATTTAACATAAAAAGTCATTTAAAATCAACACCCGTTAAGGCAAAATTTACTTTGGGTTGGATACTCCCGGTCTATCGTCATTTTCAGAAACATCAGTGCTACCACTTTCCATAATTAAAACAGAAAAGGTATTATAAAAAAAAAATTGCAAGCGACTGTTAAAACATTGAGCAAACTTTGATTGAATTTCGAATGGAATGGAAGGAACGAGATTAGTGGAAAGAGAGAAGTGTACTGCGGAGGATACACGCACACGCACGGTCGAAATATTCATAATATGACATAAAACTAAGCATTCGGGAGCAAACTTTAAATTATAGTATTTTAGCGTACTATCCTTAGATGTGGATAGTATATACTACAAAGGGCGATATTATAGTATAAATACTATAATTATAGTACAAAATCCAACCCTGGTGGTACTGTTTTACGATTACCAATAAGTTTATGAAATTAAAAATAGATGTCACTATAAGAAAATTTCGAGATAGTCGACACTATCCGAATTTGCGTAACTATCCGATATACGGTGCCTTTCCCCTACCACGCACACATGATCGGCGCGGTGGTGCGACTCTGAGCGCGCGCGCGCTCCCACGCGTAGTAGGTAGATATCCCGAATATCATCAGTACCTAATACTTATTGTAGGCAAAATTGTGATGAAATACTACCTATTTATTTTTGTGGCGTCATAATTTATTATCTTAGGCATGGGGCCTCAACTCGAACAAATTATAATTAGTCTTGAAAAAAAATCATAGGTGGCAGCATAAGTAACAATTATGAAATAAACAATCACTAAAAAGCGTTATACGGCAAATTTTGGCTGAAGTAATATTAGTAAAAATCAAAACATCTTTGTTTAATGCTGAATTATGTATTTACACTCATAAATCTCGTATTTTCAACAAAAAACATAAATTAAGCCTTTTACTTAAATTCGAACCCTTAGAATGATAAAGTAGCCATCTGTTAATCATTTTGTTGAGAGCTCTTTGCGATAGATGGCGTTTTACTCAATAAATTTGTCCTACCATGACTAAACTTACGTTTAGTCGTTTCAATTAAGAAAATCAAAACATTTTTTTTTTAATCTTGTACTTACGTAGAAATATAAGAATTAAAAAAAAACTATTATCATGTTTTTGGTACATAATTATCATTTCTTTTTAAATACTGAACCCGGAACTATAAAACTTTCTATACATCTAGGCAAGACTCCTAGATGGCGTTGTAAAACTACAGTCTCTGGCAATTACTAAGTCGCTGATGCCGCCATCTGTTCAAAAATAGAGGAAGAAAAATTGCCCGCTCTATAGCCAGACTTAGGGTTGTAAAATTTCTTTGTATGGGATTGGGTATCTGTACGTAGTATTATAATATTTGTGACTTAGTAAACGACGATAAAGTGTGCTAAACAGAAAGAAACTGCCAAATTTAGCATAAAAAATGATAAATTGGCAACACTGCGTGCTGCAAAGCATGTCGCCAGTGGTAAAGATGGGTTGTAACAGTTTTAACACGATATTTGTTATCACAATTACTGTTTCAAAAAAATAACAGTTCGAAATATCTGTTATTCAAAAACAGCCTGTTATTTTTGGACGGACGATAAATACGTAATTAAATCTCAATTGAATATCTTCCATTCTTTAATGTGGAAGAGAGAGAAATTGATAACCTTGCTATATTCCTTCCTTTGTGTGAGTGTGTATGTCGAGATTTCATGAAATCATGAGTTTTGAGACTTTCATGAACTTAGAGAGTTGTATTGTTGATTCTAATGTTTATAATTCTGTAAATCCATATTTGTTACGTGCGCAAATCATATTTAGATCAACATACAATCTAACACCGACCTGCAAATTGCAAAAAACGTAAGAAAATTTGAATTTCGCGGGCTACCCTGGCGCATCCCCCTTAAGTATAAGTTGCTCCAAGATGGTAATTTAGAAAATTGTAAATAAATCAATAAATAATAACGTTTAATGAAATTCAAATATTTTCATAAAACGAATACGCGAAATACGTGCGTTAAATTAATGTCGCCATTGTAGCGGCACGTTGTATAATGTCAAATACTGGTATTGGTATTTAATGGTATCGTTCGTCCGGTTCAAATTACGAAGTCAAGAAACGAGTTGTTATTTTACTTCGAAATTCGTTCATAAGATTCGTGACCGCACATTGGATTCGATCGTTGTTGTCGTGTGTAGGTAGTTGACTTGATTTGCCGATACTCGAACTACTCGATCTTCGTTAGCACATTTCAAACATATATTTAAAACCCCATTTTTTTAAATAAAAGCTATGAATCTAAAACCAATCACGTGTTAGAAAACAGATTACGTGTGACTAAGTATTTTTAATTTGTCTAATTCTGTGATGTCTTGTTTAAATCTTTTTAACCGACTTCTTCAAAAAGAAGGAGGTTCTCAATTCACCTGCATGTTTTTTTTTTTTGTATGTATGTTACTCGATTACTCCGCCAATTATGAATTGATTTTGATGATTCTTTTTTTGTTTGGTAGGTCATAATTCAAAGGTGGTCCCATATAAATTATTATTAACTTTGCTTACGTAGTTTTTGAGTTAGCTTCAATAATTACGTATTTTTCCCTTGTAGACGACATTTTATTTGACTCCGTCACTGTTATTTACATAGCAGGTAGTGGTATTCTAATTTCTATGGGGTAGGTACCACAACTAAAAAGTGAAAAATAAAAACTGTTCACAAAAATAAAACAACCGACTTCCAAAAAAAACACTAAAAAAGTGAAAAATAATTTTAATTTCGGAAGTCGGTGGCATAAAACGAAAATTAAAAAGCAAAGACACCGAATTCCGAAGTTAAAGTTATTTTTCACTTTTTTAGTGTTTTTTTTGGAAGGCGGTTTTTTTTTTGTTTTTATGTCGCATTGTCTCAATTGGGTTTTACCCCTGGGTCCAACTGATGGTAACCAGATGTGATCGTAGTAGTGTAAGTTGAAATTAGAAATCGGATATTTACGCATTATAGAATTTGTTGAATGCAATAGCATTAGACCTATCCGTAATTTGTTGCGCAATAGTAAAAAAAATAAAAGTTAAAAACTAAAACCCAACTACGACAAAAAGTCAACTAAAAAGGTATAAACAAGACATCACAGACAGACAAATTAAAAATCCGGAGTCGTGTTAGGGCATAAATCAAACAGATTACGTGTGACTCCGGATTTATATTTTTACAAAAAAATTTGGGGTTAGAACATATTTATTTTTGAAATGTGATAATTACGCTTTCAGTTGATACCAAAAATGCCTCAAAACAATTTTTTTGTTTGAAATATTTCAATTGTATGATGAATCCCCTATAGGGCGCCATATTTAATTTGTTGTGACGTAACAGACTTTGACCAGCGGACGATCAAGACGCTTCCAACGATACCTCATTTGTCAAATTGTTTAGAATATTTATGAGGGAACAGATGAACATACATCATACGTACAGGTCAGAATCATAACCCTTCTTTTTACTTCGCCGTGGTCGGATAAATAGATGACAATTTATGTGTTACAAAGTGGCCCGAACCATGTGCTGGTTTTAAAATCCATACTTAATATTATAAATTGGAAAGTAACTCTGTCTGTATGTTACCTTTTCACGCCTAAACCACTGAACCAATTTCGACAAAATTTGGCAACCAGATAGATGAAGACGCCTGGGGAAGGACATACTTTTTATCGACATACCAGGTAAGCTAAGTAGGTAGGTCAGTAGGTAGGTAGGTAGGTAAATAGGTAGACAGGTAGGTAGGTAGGTATGTAGGTAAGTAAGTAGGTAGGTAGGTATGTAGGTAGGTATGTAGGTAAGTAGGTAGGTAGGTAGGTGTAGGTAGGTAGGGTAGTGTAGGTATGGTAGGGTAGGTGGGTAGGTGCGCCGTAGAAAAGTCTTTAATGTTACCTGGAAAAATCGCGCGAAAAGTACCTACCTACATAAAAGCGTACAATTTATTCAATGCATGGAGATACCTAACATTTTCCTCGCTGTAGTGAGGCGAAAAATATTGTTTCGTTCGGCAGCAAAGTTATTCTGCCTTTGAAACCCTCGCTACGCTCAGGTTTCTATCCTATAATCCTTCACTTGCTCAAGTTTCAATACAAGTACTCGCGCCAAAAAACAACATTGCAGCCTTGCATAACAAATAACTTTTATTGTTGATTTCTTGTCACCATCTCGTCGCTGATAGGTTCTTGTGAACAATTCGAGTTTCCGAGAATGCAATAGGTAAATAAAAACACGAGGGAATATTATAATATTGTAAGTATAATATTGTAAGTAGTGTCGTCATGTACAGAAAGAGGTTGAGCAGAGTGCAGCGAATGATCACTATGAGGCACGCTTGCCTTATAGCGAATACCTATCCAGGAGAGGATAATGAAAACTCGTGATATGTGCAAGGTAATTTATCGACGATTTATTTAGGTACATAAAACACCGATGGAGACAACTTATCAGCGGTTTATAAAGATCACTAGAGGCCGTGAGCAGTTGACTACAGCGTGCCTTTTGCGCGCCACTGCACGCGACTCGCACGCCACTGCGCGCTTCTCACACGCACCATAAATCAAACTAAATATAAATACAACAATTAACGTTTATTTTCATTCCATAGAACCATATATAAATTAAATTCAAACAAAATACTACTCGTACATGTAAAACAATATGGTTTTATGTTGTTGCAATGTAAACAAGTTCAGAACAAGGAGCCTCTCGGCGAGGATGCGAGTCATAACAAATAAATAAATAAAGAAAACACGGAGAAGGCGGCGGCGGTCAGGAGGCCGCGGCCGCCGCCCTCACAGTATGCACCTCACCATGCAATGTTCTTACATACGACTGCATCTTATCACGATACCTTAACATTATTACATTACAATATCCATGCTATCCATGTTATAATTTTTCGGAGAAACAAGTACATATATTTTGATGTATGTAAAATTCCACAAAGGTTACATCAGAATATGGCATAATTCAATGTATATTTTTTAACAAACAAGATGGAATATCAAATGCCGCGCGGCGCGGCGTTATACATAAATATTAAGTTTATTACAATAATATCGTTTGATATGAAACAGTGCATTTCAAAGTTCAACCGTCACATCTATGTATAGAACCCTCACATGTAAACTTTTATAGAAAAAACATTTTATTGTTCTCGCTTTGTATCCATAAAATACTTTCAAATGCAACAACTTCTTAGTCTTAGTTTATAAACATTTTTTTTTTCAATTCATCATTTAAACATCAATTGACTTATATTTTATCAACGACAAAAACCTACAAAAATATATTATAACATTAGCACGAGTCAAATAGAGTGCGGGGAACGTCCGGTGACGTCATCAGTGCGGGTGTCGCGGCGGCGCGCGAGGCATGCGCGGGCGTAGGCGGCGCCGCGTGGACGCGTCGCCGCCCGCGGCCGCTTACACGCTCATACAATTTTGTCCGTGGGTTCTACCCAATCGATAAATTAATGCGAGTCTCTTTAGAACTAAAAAAAATAATATAAACTTTCAAAAACATTAACATCTACAGCCATAACAAAAATAGACTAATGACATCTACGCTACGGAAACTACATACTACTTAAACTATCCACTAAGTAAATTTGAAACGAAACTAGTATTCGCTCACTACTGAATCGACAGAAGGTATTGAGGGGCACGGGGGCCATGGGCCCCCATCCCGCCAGGAGCTAATCTCATCTGTAGCAGTTCTACGAAGCGAGCTAGAGTGAGAGACCGGCGAGCGCGAACGGCCCTGGCCCCGGCGGTGGCCGAGCGGCCCGGCGGCGGGGCGCGGACGGCCGCGGGCCCCGGACACGACGCGGATGGACATCTTGGAGACGAGGGACGGACGAGGTCAGAGTTTACAACAGCAACGTTTATATTACAGATTTCGAGTAGGTTCGAGTGCCCGGGGCCAGCTCGGGGCCCTATTAAAACTATCTATATACAGACGCAGCCACTACACTTGCGTATGCGTACGCGAGCCACTTGAGCAAACACGCGACCGCCGCCGTGGCCGGTATACATAAATATTCAACAACATTAACTTATTACAATATTCCGCACTCGTCGGACGCGCCACGGGCGGCCCGGCGCGGCCCGGCGCACGCTCGGGACTCGGGACGGCCCACAAATAACGTTCAAAAAATTAACAATAAAATTTTCCATAAATTTGGTCCGTACGTCGTTGGCTAACCCTGTTGAGTATCGGACTCAGTCCGAGAGAAGGAATTAGAGACGACGATAGATCAGAGCTCGAACGGAACTTTGGTTAAGATTTTCCTATTATACTAAGTAGATAAACTTACGGTAACTGCAGTATCAATTAAACCTACTAGTCGCACAAGTTACAAAACTGACCGACGAGATCATCGAATAGCAACACGATCGTTCTTAACGTGTCAACATGGACGACAGCTGGTAAGAGGAGAGGTCGCGGCGATCCCGTAGCATTCGATGAGCCCGCGGCCGAGCGGCCGGAGCGGCCTAGCGGCCGAGGCGGCTCTGGCAACAGAACGAGCAGCAGGCGGGGGGCGCGTGGGGACGGGGGCCCGGCCGCGCGATTATGCGTGCGCTTACGAGCGCCCGCGACCTGCAACAATACCACATCAAGCATTACTCACTCATCATTTGTACGAGTATTTATTAACATAAAACGGCAAAGGTCAATTAAGTTAAGGCAACGTTATCCGATTTTTAATGATTTCATACTGATTATTACGTCTAAACAAGTAGTGTTAATGATTTGGAAAATAAAATAATAAATAATTAGAGCATTTTCTTCATAACTTTATCTGTGAATATTTTAGATTATTTTTATATGAGATAGTGTAATTAATTTTTAAAGCTATGTCTAATGAGGAACTGGATAAAAAACTGAGAATTACGCAAAAACTATCAAACGTATTTTTCTGAAACCTTCATTTTAATGTTTTTTTCTTTTAATACACCTAGGTGTTTTATGAAAATATCTTTTGTTTTATGTACCTATTTACTAGCTGCGCCCTGCGGTTTCACCCGCGTAAGTCTCGATCCCGTGAGAATATCGGGATAAAAAGTATCTTATGTTCTACTAGCTGCGCCCCGCGGTTTCACCCGCGTAAGTCTCGATTCCGTGGGAATATCGGGATAAAAAGTATCCTATGTGTTAATCCAGGTCATAAACTATCTGTTTGCCAAATTTCATCCAAATCCATTGAGCCGTTTTTGCGTGATTGAGTAACAAACATCCAAACACACAAACACATAAACACACAAACACACAAACTTTCACATTTATAATATTAGTAGGATTCCAGATCATGGTCTACCCATGTGCCAAAGGACATTGTCGTAAATTGCCCTAGGACCAACAAACATCTGACCGTATATAATAATTTTAAATATATTTTAATAAACAAATTGCGAATAACAGTCAGACACGGACATTCTGCGTTCTTTAATGAACAATTAAAAGATATAAAACGATTTACGACATCACATCCAAAATGCTGCCATCTTAGACAGTTAGATTTGTCATGACAATGTCAATTAGTGATGCCCAATCTTACATTTAACACAAATCGAGAGCGAGATTACTTGAGTTGACCACCTGCACAAGGCATACGCATCCGTACATACGTTCCTTTTCAACTTTTTTCGCTTTTAGAAACACGAATATGAATCGAATAATAAAAATCCAGAAGAGCCGGCTAGAAACTCCACGGTTAATCTTCTAAAAACAAATGGATTTTACAATGTTTTCAAATTACAATGTTAATAGGTATGAGAGGCTAGTGTAGGCCTATCAACGGTCTATTAAGCATAACGGCTATTTCGATCTGTAAAAACTGACTCGATGTGAGAAATTCACGAATATAAAAACACGAAAACGAAGCAGTCCTCAAACAACCATACATTTATTATGAAGGCTATTTCGAATCATATTTTCACGAATCACAAATACGAACTGAATAAGAGTTAGTGCACAAACACCCTAAGTGAGACGCATTGTAGTATTTCAAATAGAATAAATAACACGCTGGATACTAAACGGTACCGATTTTGATTAAAATATATCGATACGGATCTAATATAAGGGCATCCCTAATCGTTGTCATGTCATGTCAATCAACTCAACCGTCAAGATATTTGAAGTAAACTATTTTTACTTATTTTCGATATACATTCGACGACCTTGCTATTTTTTACGGACTCTGATTGCTTTCAACAACGTGTTACCTGGCTATGATAAATGGACTTTGTGATCTGCTCAAATACCACCCGGCATTGATAACGGATTTCGCAACGGACTTTGCATACGAAATGGAAAGTGAATATTGTATTAATTGTGGTTGTGCTGCAACCAGCACAACCACAATTAATACAATATCCACTTCCAACCTGGAATCTGGTCATCTTCCAACACCATGGAACAACTTCCATGGTGTTGGAAGATGACCAGATTCTTCACTGTATACAACAATTGACTGCACCTCCTTTGGTAAGTACAAAACTTTGGCAAACGCACACTTCTACTCATTATATATCAGAATATCCGAAATATAATCATAGACAGACTTATACCATTGGAAGTACACACGGCTACACATCAAGCTAAAATAATTAAAATAATTAATTAATTAGCAAATAATTAAAATGCTACTTTTACTTTATTTAAAACACCAAACAAGATAGGTACAACGTCAGTAAGTACTTAAATGTTTTACATAATCTCGTTAACTTCCCTAGCCACTTGGTGAGTATATATGTTCCTTGCTTTAAAGGCAATAGAAATAACATTAGTGACAGCTGACAGGTATTTACTGGCATGTAGTTCTAAGACCTACTTACTACTACCTGTTCAAAGGATTGTTTCATACTAAATATAACCTCAAAATCTTTGTTTTTTATTTAAATAAATGCTTACTACGAGTTGTCCGTCATTAAACTTTGTCTTCATGGGCTCATACCTACGTGTAATTTAGAATACGGAAAATAATTATCCTTCGCTGTTGGTTGTTGGGGCGATAGATGTATGTATGCAGAACAATCTCCTTTCATCTAAATCCGTTCGGTCGTTTTAGCGTGAAAGCGTAACAAACAAACAAACTCACTTTCACATTAAATTATTAGTTAGAATTATAAACCAATAATGCACCTAATTTTGGACAGCTCTCATTGGTTGGCGAGTCTTATTACTGGCAAGACATACGACGCGTTGCGTGAGCTCAGCACAGATCACGCAAGCTAACGAACTGTCTAAGCGCCCTCTATCTGAGCATTGAACATGGTTCTGACGAGTCCTTTTATGCCTTGAATATTCTTCTATAATTATATTCCTAAGTTGCCTTGTCTGAGAGTGATGATCTTGTAGTAAGTAGTACAGGGTGCTTACATGTCGTGTGGCGTGTTTGTGCTATGCGGGTGGTGGGGAGGCGCGGGCCGCCTATACATCCGCGTACTTCGAGAGCTTCTCTCGCAGGATGTGGTTTTCCTTCTTAAGTAGCTCCACTTCTTGCCTCAAGCCCATGTTCTAAAACAATAAAACAATTTTTTTATACATAAAAATAAATATTTACTATTTTATAGACCAGATTAAAATTTGTGTTTTTCAGCTTCATTCTATTATCAAAATCAAGTATGAGAATACGTAACGGTCATAGATTACGGGTTATCGAGTTTTGATATCGGTCAGGTGGACGGTAGTCAGCGCTGGGAGCGACAAGGAGGTAGCTCGTAGTGGGACGTGATAGGTTGTACAGGAGCACTAACCTCTTTCTCCAGGTAACCTGCCCGCATCGCGATCTGGTTCTCCTTCATGCGGCGCGCGTCGCGGGATCGCTTGGCCGCCATGTTGTTCTTCCGCCGGCGCGCCCAGTACTTGTCGTCTTTCAGGTCATCGGGCACGAACTGTGACGTCGGTATGGGTTAGCACGCACGCCACTCACTCAAACCCCCCTTCACCGGCAGTGGGCGCGTAACCGCGCACTGCTGCGCTGCAGCCGCACAGAGAACCACTACTACAAGTAATATGCCGTCCGTCAGGAAGGTGGCTGCCGATCGACCTTTCCCAGAACTTCGCATGTTTACAAGTAGGAGTAGATGAAGGAGTAGTCCAAGTGAATCTTATGTACAGTTGGGGTGGTGCTTACAGTTTCAAGGGTGCTTCATACTAGAGTCGTCATCTCATCACGGACGCAATCGAGAGAAATATGCTTGTAAAGTCGTACGCAACAGCTTTAAAGAATAAAGATAAAAAAAAACAAAATGCTTATTTACAGTATTTCGATACAGTTGAAGATTTTAATGATTGTGGTCCGACTCCCATCACTGAGATGAACGGGCCGTTGACAGTCCTTATTTTAATGTGAAATAAATCTTGAATTTGGTAAGATCCAAATGCTGATTTATTTAACTCGACTTTGAAATTAAGACAGAATTATTCAAGGTTCTGATAATGTCCAAAACTGCCCTCCCCATTATAATTATCAGTCGTTATTAAAGATAGTAAAGTTACTAGAGAAGTTAAGAGCAGCGCAGAGTGCGAACGCGTCTCCGCCGCAGTTAGTAGTGGCGTGAGGCGTTAGGAAGCAGTGTCATGTCCTGAGTATGCCGTTAGTGCCGAGTGTTCCGGCAGAGCCGAGTGAGTGTGCCGGCTACCCACTTTATCGACATCGACAGCCTGTCGTTACTTATGTGACTTTGAAGCAGCGTGTTTTTTTGTGAGGGTGTGTGTAGGTGTGTGTATGTGTGGTGGGGTCTGAAGTAGCAACTAACCTAATTGACATTTGGAATATCTTTTTTTATGCATAATAACATAAAATGTTTGAGCAAAATACTCGAACCTTGACCGCCACAAAATATCACCGCCGTTATTCATCGGTGGCCGTGGAACAAGGTACCTACTCCTCTGCACTTTGAATTGGATGATGCGTATTTCTATCTTCTCTTCTGGGATTCTGATCGGATGCATGCAGTACGTAAAGGTTCGGGCAGACTGGCACGATATCGCAGGCGCGACCCTTGTCACGACCGCGATATTGCGCAAGTCTGCACGAGCCTTAAAGGGGTCCGGCCACGTTACAAACTACTCAGCCAAAACCAAAATAATAACCACAAACATTAAGGCGCTATAGCAATTAATACAACCTTTTATCAGTATGTTGCAAAATATTCTAAAACTTTAAAAAATGTGTGTGCAAAATAGCTAAAGCTCATTAGATTAGCAATCAAATAAAATCAGCTGATAAGTAAATAAAAACTACCTGGCAAATAATAAATAATGAAACAGGTAGGAAAAAACAGCGTAGTACTGAATTTAATTTAGAGACTGCACATGGCCCCATGAACTCAAATGTAGAAATAACTCAGGAATTTGAAAACTTTTTTGGTAATACTCCCGTTAAAACTACTGAAGCTTTAAATTCTGCACCTGCGCTTGTTGCTGCCTTACTGAGAAAGATTGTAAAGGCATGGCCTTTGGAGTTTAGGTTTCAGCACACAAACTCCCAAGCAGTTATAAAAGCTTTTATAGATCTTAAAATCAAATCAACAGAAGATCTATGGGGAATGTCTGTAAAGTCTGTAGATCTATCATCGAATCCATTGCGCACTATTTAGCTTTCATATTTAACACCAGTTTAGACCAAGGAGTCTTTCCAGATCTCATGAAACACAGTAAAGTAGTTCCTTTGTTCTAATCCGGTGATAGTAAGGAACCCAACAATTATTGGCCTGTGTCAATTCTGCCAGTTCTCAGTAAGGTGTTTGAAAAGTTGATGCTCAATCAAATGTTAGGTCACTTTAATAAAAATTCCATCTTTCATGAACAACAGTACGGTTTCACCAAAGGGCGTTGTACCACTGACGCCGATGTCACTCTAATAAAAAACAAGATGCTATTGGAATCTTTTGTGACCTCTCGAAGGCGTTCGATTGCGTCGACCATGAGACACTTCTGCTGAAACTATGGGGTTAGGAATATAGCTCTTGATTTACTAAGATCATATCTGAAAGATAGAAAAGTTAAAGTTCAAGTAAACGGCATATACTCATTAGTGTCTGAAATGGCAATGTGCGTTTCTCAAGGCTGGAATATTAGGTCCATGCTTTATTTTTTATTTATTTTTATAATTAATGATTTACCCCAATTACTTCTAAATTAACCGAAGATGGTGGTATTTGCAGATGACACATCATTGATTTTTTAAATAAACCGACGGTCACAAAATCTTGACGACGTGAATAGCTGTATTCTTCATATCCAAGACTGGTTTACGATAAACAATTTGGTACTAAATGAAATAAAAAACCAAATTCATTCGATTTAAATTACCTAATGTCAGAAGTAGTGAATGTGACATCATATTGAATGGAGAAAAACTGGAGTTTATTAATCAAACAGTTTTCTTTAGAAATCACGCTAGACGAGAAATTACAATGGAGACCTCATATAAAATCTCTTGCGGGGCGGCTTAGCTCGGCCGCTTATGCTGCTAGAAAGATAAGACAGTTAACAGATGTAAAAACCGCGCGTTTGGTCTATTTCAGTTAATTTCACAGAATTAAGTCGTATGGCATTTTACAGTGGGGTCGGGCTGCTGACATTAAATCTATTTTTATTTTGCAAAAGAGAGCTGTCATTGTCATTTATAATCTATGTCGCCACGAATCTCTCAGGGAACTATTTAAAAGGATTAATATTATGACGGTACCTTGCCAATTCATATATGAGAATACTATGTATGTTAGAAAAAATCTAAATCTTTTTAATTAAATAAGTGATAGAAATAATTTTAATATTCTAGTATTAATATTATTTCTTTAATGAAGATAAAATAGATCAACCCTTTTTCAGATTAGCTAAAGTACAAACATCTTTTGTTACTTCGTTAAATGCTATAACGAAATACCTTGTGATATAATTGCAATTAAATGAAAGAAAATTTAAAACCTATATAAAAAGTACACTTTGTATACAAGCGTATTACAAATTAGAAGATTATATCCAAGATAAGAATGCTTGGAAACATGCTGGTCTTGCTACATAGGACAATGGACCGATTTAAGCAAAAATGATCCAACCCACAACCTCAACAATTTCGAGTTTTTGAGGCCTAGGTACTCCAAATAAGGTATATTTTAACATATCAAAGACTCATAACTCTATGTTATAAATTGACGAAAATCCATAAATAGTCCAACCCCACCACAGCTGTCATGTCAAAAACCATTTTTTTAAATGAATAAGTGTTTCAAGCTTTTAGAATCATTTTTGCATTTTCTTGGTTGCCCTGACGTGTATTCATTTTTTTTGCTATAATGATTCAAACAACTTGGACCAATGATTTTTATACAATATAGAAAATATTACTAAAATCATTTTGCTTAAATGTTCCAATAACCTTGAATCATTTTAACTCAATTCTAAATAAAATTCGACTACAGAACTATACTGATTCACGCCACATAAATATCTATGGAAATACAGAAATACGAAAAAAAATATTCTTAAAAAAATGATTCACGGTTTAATATAAAATTATCATTAGTATTTTGGCGACAAAGTAAACAGAATATTATTTTTTTACTAGCCGAAAACATCAATTACAAAAAGCAAGTCGATGTGGCCTATTTTGACTTCCGAAAGGCTTTTGACCGCGTCGATAACGACATACTTTTAAGTAAATTAGCCATGGCGGGTTTCTGACCTGCGTTGCTTAAATTCTTCGCAAATTATCTACACGAAAGCAAGCAATATGTCACATATAAATATGCCAATTCTGAGTGCTACGCGGTCACTTCTGGCATTGGGCAGGGCACTAACCTCGGGCCCCTTCTTTTTCTAATAGTGATTAACGATTTACCCGCAAGATTTAAACACTCCAGTCTTGATGAATGCCGACGATGTTAAAGTAGCTCTTCCCATGTCAACTCCAGCGATACAGCTGCATTACAACTCGATATCGATAGCATACACACTTGGAGTGCTGCTAATAACCTCAACCTCAATGTTGGTAAATGTGCGATTATGACCTTCTCAAAAGCCGCACATAAACAACACCTACACTTTGAACAACGAGCCCCTGAAGCGAGTTTCCACCATACGCGATTTGGGTACAAATTTTGATCCTCACCTCACGTTTAATCAACATATAATACAAACCTGCAACAAGTCCCGCAAAAACTTAGTTTTGTCTTGCGTCAGCCTAAAATTTTTAATAATCGACAGGCGATCATCTTATTATACAACGCATAAAGAAAAAAGAAAAATACTTTGGTCCTTGAAAGGGTTCAAAAGTCGTTTGTGCGCTACCTGTACTTTAAAAATTATGGCTATTATCCGTATATGGACTCAAGGTATCGTGCAGCAGTGGTCAGAAATCTCAGCTCAGTATTAGCGAAAACATCTAAGGACTCGTCATATAGTAAAATGTTGTTTATATGCATGCGTGAGGGCTACATACAACGAACTTGTTTTAAGGGTCACGGAACTGTTTTGAGGTATTGAAAAAAGAAGACGTTGTCGTGGGCGAAGTGTATGTCGAATGGGTAAAGGGACGTTAAAGGAAATGAATTGCAATAGAGAACAATTGAAGTGAGAACCTCGGACTAGACGGAAGATATATTTGACGGTTGCAATATTTCTTCTTACTTCTAAGCTCTGGTAATTCACCATACCCAGTATGAATGGTGTTGAGTACATAATTGTGAGTAAATTTTGTTCTGTCTTATTTTAATTACATGATTGTCTAATAATAGCCTATAACTTGTATGTTTGGTGTCTTATACTGTTAGTGCAAGTTGGTGATTAATAAATATAAATAAAAATTAATTTTTATACGGAACCTTTTTATTGCGGTATTTCTCTGGCTTTGTAATGCCAAATGTTGTGTTTTTCATTTTATGTAATTCTAAGTGTTTTAAACTAATTTACATACATGTATTTAGTGAATAAAATGTAAAAGTGTAATCAATGTACAAGAAAACTTTCGCCTGGATCATTATTCCAAAATAAATTTTGTATGGAATTAGCTGTGCAAGCTGCGGAAAGAAAAATTCAAAAATGTTCCAAAGTGTGACAAAAATAGAAACTCAAAAATGTTTATTATTTTTGTTTTATTTAAAAAAATACAAAAGTTACAATAGTCCTCATCCAAATCAAAGTCAGGTGCATCACAATAACCATCTATTATCGTCTATAATTGCATCGTCTCCCTTCAGTTTTTTATAGTAATCAATTCAATCATTTGTTATAAGATGGAATAACGATTTCAAATCGTAACTTTTTTTTGTTGCTGACGGCCATAATTCTTGCAAATCTTCTTCTAAAACATCCAAATCAACACCTTTAAATTTCTTTTTTAGGGTTCCGTACCCAAAGGTTAAAACGGGACCCTATTACTAAGGCTCCGCTGTCTGTCTGTTTGTAACCAGGCTGTATCTCATGAACCGTGATAGTTAAACAGTTAAAATGTTCACAGATGATGTATTTCTGTTGCCGCTATATCAACAAATACAATAAAACAGAATAAAATAAATATTTAATGGGCTCCCATACAACAAACGTGTTTTTTTCCGTTTTATAGATAATGGTACGGAACCCTTCGTGCGCAAGTCCGACTCACACTTGGCCGGTTTTTTATCATTCAGTTCTTTGTAGTCCTCATTGAAGGAAGTTCTCATGAGCAAAGAATTATTTTTGTGATTAACAATTATTTTGTTTTGAGCCAGTTTACTTTGCTCTTATCATTAAATGTTTTTCTATGAACTATCTAGACACGCAGCTGCGTGTCAAGCCAAGTTCAAGAAAAGAACTGGCGACGCAGCTCGCAGCAGCCGTGTGTTAATTATTAACAATTACACGAACCATTTGGAGCTACTTTTCACCCCTCAATAACTCAAAATGTATTTAACCTACACACATGAAATTCGGTTTATTTATTAATACCCCTTAGAATAACTAGAACCCCAAATTTCATAAACACAGCTCAAACGATGATGAGATATGAATGTCCCAAAATCGGCATTGTTATCACTGACTGACTTACCTATACAAGGCGTCCCACGGATATGCCACATGGAGGGAAAGTACCTTGAATATTGTAGATGGAACATTTTACTGAAAGAAGACATTATTTGAATTTAAAAAACAATTTAAACTGCATTCATAGATATTTAAATAATCACATGGTTGAACCGGGAATTGAACCCGTTACATGAGAAAAATAATCACCTTGTAGCTTTACCACACAGATCGAAAAAAAAAAACAGTTTTTTTTACGTTTTAAATATTTTTTAAGTAACCGGTTTTTAACGCCTGGCGCCTTTCGAAATTATAATAGCAAAAATATTTTCTTTTGTAGGGGAATTGTGTCCATTATGAAAGGTCGCTTTTATCGTTTTATATATAGGTATCAGATTATTATACATAACTTAGGGCCGATTTTTCAATCCTCAGTTAAATCGTTGAATAGTTACCTAGCGTATAAAATTATCTGGCTGTTTATCAAGGGAATAAATATTTTCAATTTTTCAATCGTTTATTAACTGTAGAATAGTTATCCGTAGTCTTTGTTAACCAACTTCACACTGTTTATGTGCAAGCGAGATGCACAGATACCTACAGTACCTATTCAATGTGTTAGACAAGAATAGAAACAAAACATAATATGTTTGACATTTTGACGAGATTTCTTAGCTTTTGTTTAAATCCACAGATGGTCAGCTATTGTGGAACCTTTTAGTTTTTGTTTGTAGGTAAGTTGATAGAAGTGGGCATGTATTTAGCTAAAAATGATTAGTAACAAACAAATTTTCTGTATGTTAACTGTGTTTTCGACTTGGTACTATAAGTTGAGCCTAGTGGTTTTAAATTGTTAAAATGATGTTGTCCCGAAAACGTAAGAAAAGTAATATTTGGAGATTTGTAAAAAAAACTATCGAAAATTGAATCAAAAAAATCCATCTTTTCAATAACACAAGAGCACGAAAACACGCAGAGACAAAGCACATTCAAAACAAACGTCAAAACGTTATTTATTCCCTAGAATAACGTGTTATCTGGGGCTTGAAGGGACAGTTAACTTTATTCCTCAGTTATGAGCTTTATTCGTCAGGTACCTACTGACTATCTGACTGCTGAAAAATCCAGAATCTTGCTATCTATGGAATAAACGCTATTCGATTCTTTATCTGAGGATTGAAAAATCGGCCCTTAGACAACCAATTACAAATAATAATTGTTAATCATTGGCTGTTTTGTTTTCGGCGAGGCAGGCAACAGGAGTGCGGCGTGTCCGGGGTGACGGGGATTTAAGGGTTTTGAAATATTGTCATAGTCCGTATCTTGAGGTGACATTTAGGCTTCCTGTACATGATGTCGGAGCCGCACAAGAGTCGGACCACAAGATGAAAAAAATTCAAATCATCTCAGAATTAAAATGTGATATTCATTCGTATTTACAAGCATGCGGTCCAGCACCGGGCGCCGGTGCAACTCCGGCGTCGTGGACAGGAAACCTTAGTAGTTATTTCATTAATTAAAATCTATCCACTCGATCAAAACTGATTAGGTACTACTTGGTTTGGAGCGACGGAGAGTTTGAGTTTACCAGTGTACTCATTTGATGACATTGTGCTAATGACGCGATTTTCTGAATCACGGTGTTCAGATTTTCCGCAGGATCGTGACGCAGTACGTTCCCGTGGCAAAATTTCCACTCGGGCGAAGCCGCGGGCTAAAGCTAGTAGCCCATAAATACAAAAATAATATAAAAAATTCGTACTTGTACCGATATGTTACTCGTACGTATTGTTTTCGAGTGTTTCAAAGCCGATAGTGAGGTCAAAATGTAAATCTAAAATAGCGTTTGCTAAGATTTTCAAATTTTTCGTCATGGGTTACTTTTTTTTGTCGTCAAAGTTTTCAAGGGTGCTAAATTTGATAGTGAGGTGAAAATGTCAATGCAAAATAGTGGCTGCGAAAATTAATTAATTAAATCATACGTGGGGAAGGAACTTCGTTCCTGACGAAGTTACCCCGATAGCACGCGTTTTTTAAAACTAGCCAAGTAAAATTTTCAGCTACAATTCATCCTAAGTTCTTTGTGTAAGTAATTCGACTATTCAATGAAGTTATATTTTAAATAGCAAACATTGTTATAGCAGAAAAACAAGAAATTTTGTTTTAAATTTATTTTAGAATGATGTATGTTTTATATATATTTCAGGATTATCTATAGAACTTGGCACCCATATAGATCTCAATTCTTTTGTCGGCGTAGTCGACAACCACGCTTATTCTTAATATTGAATTTGGCTCCCATTATTTTCACAATTATGTTTTTGATTGGATTTTCTTTTCTAGAATAAATTGAGATCCCACAAAATCACAACTTTCCATTATTTGCACCTGAAAGGGGTTTTTGTTTTTACATTGTTTCATAATCTTCTTCTTTCTTCTTCCAAGGAGTAAAACTAGAAAGAACTGAATGTTAAAAAGAAAAAAGGTGTTGATTTGGGTGTCGTAGAAGAAGATTTGAAAGAATTATGGCCGTCAGGAAAACCGATTAACAACAAAAAAAAAAACATAACAAAAAAGGACTACTGTACTAAAACCAAACGAAAAAGTACTTACTTCTTTAATAATAAGAGAAAAATAAAAAAAATAACTTTAATTTCGGAAGTCGGGTGTCTTTGCTTTTAATTTTTGTTTTTAGCTACCGACTTCCGAAATTAAAGTTATTTTTTTTTTCTCTTATTATTAAAGAAGTAAGTACTTTTTTCGTTTGGTTTTAGTACAGTAGTCATTTTTTGTTTTGTTTTTTTTGAAGTCTGTCAATTTTTTTTTTTTTGAGTTTATTATTTTACCATTTTTTGTGTAATTTGATTTTTGTAATCACCATGGGTAGACCAACTAAAGGAACCGCCCGCATGAAGAAAACCAGAGTTACGGAGTGCTATGTCCGGTTCCCAAGAATTACCGTTAGCTCGTCATGCTAGGTTATCTCAGATGAGAAATGACATGCATTCTCATTTGCCGCAGTATTCGCCAAATGATAAGATCTGCCGACTCAATCTTATTCAAAAACGATTAAGTGGCGAGTCGTCTGAACAGCGCAAGTATCGTTTAGATGTTATACGAAACCGGCTGGCTAATGAGACTCCCGTGCCTTCTCAAGAATATAAGGGTGAACACTATACATTTGCTTACACTGTATAGTTCCCCTCATCATCATATTATATGGTTTCCATAATCAGATCTGTAATTTCCTAATAACCTATATGGTTGCAAAGTTCTTATCAATATAAATGAATTTAGTCCAAACACAAGGTAGTTACTGTGAACCGTTGAGGAGTTCCCTTAATCGTCCTTCGTCTTCATCATCAGAACCTTAACGACAGTCACAACCCATCCAAGTGTAAGGTTCTTATCAATACAAATTAATCAAGCCCAAACACAAGATATCTGCTGTAAACCACTGAGGAGTTCCCTTGACTGTCTTTCGTCTTCATCATCAGACCCCTAACGACAGTCACAACCCACAAAAGTGTAAAGTTCTAATCAATATAAACTAATCAAGCCCAAACACGAGGTATCTGCTGTAAGCCGTTGAGGAGTTCCCTTGACTGTCTTTCGGCTCCAGCATCAGATCGACTCCAGACCTTCATAAAATTGTAGTGCTGTAAAATACTTAATGAAAAAATTAAGAAATGCACTAGTTGCCCCTTCGATTTTTGAAAGTTCCCCTAGATATTTCTAGGATCCCATCATCAGATCCTGACTTGGTGACAATGGGACCACCTCAGAAGTATAAGATTTTGAACAAAAAAATTTTTTTTTAAATCGTTTCACAAACCGCGGAATATTCGGGGAACATACATAAAAAAAAAAAACAATCGTCCGAACATAGTACCTCCTCCTATTTTGAAGTCGGTAAAAAAGAAGTTACGATTTGAAATCGTTATTCCATATTATATCAAATGAAGGGAGACGATGCAATAATAGATATTATAGATGGTTACTGTGATGAACCTAACTTTTATTTGGATGATGAGTAGGGTAACTTTTGTATTTTTTTAAATAAATAAAAATAATAAACATTTTGAGTTTCTATTTTTGTCATACTTTGAAACATTTTTGCATTTTTCTTTCCGCAGCCTACACACCTAATTCCATACAAAATTTATTTTGTAAAAATGATCCAGGCGCCAGTTTCTTGAATATCTACTAAACTATTAAAATTTATTTACTAAATACATGCATGTAAATTAGTTTAGTACACTTAGAATTGCACAAAATTAAAAACACAACATTAAGCATTATAAAGTCAGAGAAATACAGCAATAACCTTTAAAGTCAGTTATCTCGAAATGAGGTTTGTGTAGTTTGGAACATTTTTGCATAAATCGGTCCTATTTAGAGTCTGGACAAAATCAAACTGGTGGCTAATTTAGTTGTATATATTTATTATTTGTATGTCATAGATTTTTACACTCTGTGATTAGGTACTTAAACTCACACACTGACTTATTAGTGTAACTTGTAAAAATGTTTGTAAAAGTATACGATATCACAATATTCCTATAAATATGTGAGCACCATGTATCTATCACATAATTAATTTATTTGTCATTGCTTAATTTTTATTTTTTTACCCGACTACGGCGAAAGAAAAGTTTACCTTTTGTGGTAAGTACAGTAATCTTATTGTAGGTGCATTGTCTTCACATATAAATATATAATTGATGTATAAAAAATATTGTAAAACATTTTTTTAAGAGTAACTAACGGTGGAGTTTCTTGCTCATTTATCTCCATGCGAAAACTACCCTTTGGAAGGGGCTACTAGAATCAGTTCTATTTCTTTGTTTTTGACGTTCAAAAGTGCCTGTTATGCGCCTAATTCAAATAAATTATTTGACTTTGACTTTGACCACGAATGTAATGTAATTTGGCTGTAATAGGCTTGCAGAAAAAATATCGATGTATCGATATTTTCTGTTCGCTAAATCGATATTTTCAGGCGATATTTATCATTTTGATATATCGATGCAAAATATCTAGTATCGAAAATGTATCAAATACGATACATATTTCCAATGGCAAAACCGTTGTCGCCACTGACTAAAACCGCTGGGATTCAGAGGCATAAAAACATTTTCTGTGACTTTGATTGTTTGAAAAAAAAAAAAAGCTATCATAAAACCCAACGCAACGAGCATTGGGCTACGTATTAAAATAAAAACTGTTTGTTTTTGTGAATCATGTCGAGTGTTGTATGAAACTCAACAGAATAAATAAAGAAAACATTTCGTGTAATCTTTTGAGAATAAACTATAAAACAACAACTTTTTTTTAGAAAATGCCGTAATATCCATATTTTTTTTCGATAAGTATGTCAAAATCGATATTGATATTGTTTTTAAATATCGACACTTTTGGCACTTCTTGCATCCCTAGGCTGTAATGTAGTTCACAATATTTATGCCCATTCTTTTTCCATATGAAACCTTTTGGAAGAGACAACTAGTATTAATAATTCTAATTTAAAAATTGCCTTGAAATAAATTATTTGACTTGACTTAAGTACAGATTTCTGTCAGAACTGTTAATAAATATTTCAGTAACCTGAGCCGAGAGGTGTCGGTCGCAGTGAACAGTGTCACTTTGAAATGTTAATGATGAACCAAGTGAGGTAGTTCACACCATGCAAGTGTGCAAGAATTGTCAAAACGTCTTCACATGCAAACCAAGTAGAGGCGTGAGCGTGTGTGGTGTCGGGTGTGTGGTGTATGGTGTGTAGTGTGTGGTGTGTAGTGTGTGTTGTATGGTGTGTAGTGTGTGGTGTATCTGTGTGCGCCACACCCGCAGGCGGACCGCAGCATGCCGCTAGGAATGATCAGCGCACTAACATCATTTACCTGTTTCCGGGACTTCTTGATCATCGGCTGCGGCTTCAACTCCTCATCGGAGAAGGCTCGCGTCCGGGGGTCGAAGTCACGGCCCGATGATGCCATCGAGAATGCTGGAATCATTAGAGTTTGCTTTTAATAACACTGGTAACTCATTATTTTTCAGTGGAACCAATATGCACTCAGTGGCACTATTACCTACTTAAAACGTCATGACTTACTACAGGCCAACAATATGAACAAGTGAGTTTTTGTTCCTGTATGTAAAGTAGCGAGTATATACCAAAAGAGGAAATGCACATTCTATTTTCACTTAGTCAAATTTTCTTTATTTAAACAGGCGTCAACCTGTTGCTTCAAAGACAATAGAGGTCAAGTAATGTAAACTCTACTGTCAGCCGAAACTCCGAAAGGTACTTCAGTGAAACTTATTGGTTTTTACTTGATATCATTGAAATAATTTAACAATATAGTATTAAAATGCAGCTGAACATACATGTTTTACCGACACATTGCGCTTTGGTGAGCATCGGAGCGTTAATTCTCAATTCCAATAAATGGGATTGGGGAAACTTAGCTGTTGTTTTTTCACAATTCAAGCACGAGTTGGTGAAGTTCTTTGTAAGTTTCGGTGTAGTTGAGTGTTCCAATCAAAATAAGTTGTTACAGTAAGCACTATGTAAGAAAGAAGGAACTTATTTCTTTTTAAAATTCTTGTCTTGTCTCGACTTGTCTAACTTTTAAACTTAACAGAAAATAGGGTCGGTCCCCTCTCCATACAAACGCTCTCGCCTGTTTTCTTTATACATTTTTCAACTAGGTCTATGTCCCTATGTTTTCCGTTTTGATTATACATTGGAGCCGATTCTCTTGTACACCAAACTAAACTATCACTAAAATTACTTACTTGAGCTATGAGAATCTTGGAGCAATTATTCTGCCAAATAAATTCTCTAAATTTAAAACTTATTTTGATACAATTATAATCGAATTTGACAACCGCGCCTCCACTTGGTACTTGTTTTCCCTACCCGGTGATTTTTTTTTAGAGCCATAGGCGCTCAGGAACGGCTGCGTGGACGTGTTTTTTTATGGAATTTTTCAGTATTTGTATGGAAAATAAGGAAAAAAAAAACAAATTACCAACATGTTGAGGATTAGGGTTTAAGGGTTTTATAAAAGGGGTCGAAATTTTCATTATTTTTGCGATAGGAGACACCGTTTTCGAGATATAAGCAAAAAAAAAAAAAAAAAGATACCGTACTGTTTTGAACTGAAGTCGAGGTGTTGGTTTGAATTTTGGTTCATGACATCTAATTTTATCCACACATTTTTAATCGCGATTAAAAATAGTTAGATTTAGTTAGTGGGTTCAAATTTAGAATAGCAGTTTCACTAAATTAAAACTCGATGCCATCTTAGTGCTGTCAAACTAAAATATAGTTAAATTGTGTCACTATAGTCTATTTCAGAATGGGAAATAGTCGTTTGACAGGAATTAACAAAATTTTAGTGATTTTTAGTTTAGTTTAGAGAATTTGTGACAAGTTAATCGGCACCTCTGTCTGTAGAAGCACTAGATCCCTCAGAAAATGCTCAAAATTGCCTGTTTAGACCGCTGTCATCAAAGGCTTATTGTTTAAAATTTGACAAATATTAATGAAAGAAGAAAAACATACGGGCACTTTAAATATGTTATCCTTCTTATTCAATTTATAAAATATCTTTCAAATTGATCCAATATTGGAGGACGAAATAGACGAGAGCCGAACTATGACTTTTTGTATGGAGAAAAGACCGACCCCATTTCCTCTTAACCTTTACGTTAAAAGGATCCAATGCCATCACCTCTAACGAGGTTGGATCTGGAGTTGCGGGAAGAGAAAGAAATGCAACGTGTACTCACTGGAGTCGGCGGGCGAGAGCGGCGGGTTGATCGTGTCGGGGCTCATACAGTCGGACGGCGAGGGCGAGCGCTCGCGCTTGGTGACGGGCGCGGGCAGCCCCAGCGCGGGACCGAACGCCGCGCCGCCGAGGTGCGCGCCTCCCAGCCCCTCGCCCGACATGCCATTCTCTGACAGGAACTCGTCTAGGTCCGCGTACTGCAACAGAAGCAGGTGTCAGCGCCGCGCCCGGCGCACTGCGCGCCGCGCACCGCGCGCACTCCACTCACATACAGGGATCACAAAATTCGCGCTGAGCATATTCGCTTGGCTTGGCATCGCATAAATAAGTCATAATTTTCATATAAACTATAATACAAGATAATTATGATTAATCAGCGACGACACCACGTGGCCGAAGCAGAGTGTAGGACCCGGGTGGAGCGGGTGGAGCGGCTGGAGCAGTGGAGCAGGGTGGGGCGGCAAGCGAGCGACTCTATTACCTAGTGCGGCGGCGCGAGGGTAGCAAGCCGGTGAGACGCACACGACACGCAACACGCAGTAGGTAATACAGTAGCAGTACTGACTTCTTGTACCTTGAGATCGGGGTCGTAGGGCAGCGTCTTATCCCACAGTGTGGGGCCCAGGAAGGCAGCCTGCGCCTCCCACAGGTCGCTGTCATCCTTCTTGTCCTCGAGCGGGTCCTTACTGTTCACCGACTTGCCTGCAACATGATGACAGGGCGTCAGCCCGTGTCCGGCGCCGGCCGGGTGTGCGGGCCCGGAGCGCCGCACACGAGGCCAGTGCCGGTGCGGGCCGCACGGGGCACGCTACGGTACAGTACACAAAGTGCATAGCTTACAGTGAGTGCGATGCACATACAATTGCTTGGCGAAATTACGACATCATACAATCGCGAGGGCATCAATATAAATTTAATAATAGTAAAATACAGAAACGAAATCGCCGGCCGGCATAAGATACAAAAATTATACAAAATGTCATATTATACGAACACAAAATAAACAGAATGGGAGCCACAAGCACGGGCAGGGGCAGGGGGCGCGGTGGGGGATCGAGCGCGGGCAAGCGGACTGAGCGCATTACCGAGAGCAGGAGGCATGACTCGGCCTCTCCGTGGGTTCAGCAGAGAAGGAACGTATAACTTTGACTTCGAAAGTGTGACGTGCATATCTCGTAGGCCCCGTAGGCCAGTTGCCATGGTAACTTAAGTACTCATCACTGAAAATTATTGCGACGGCGACGAAGGTAACGCTGTTGGTGGCGGCAATGGCACCTACTCTTGCTTGTTCGGGCAGTCGTCACAAACATGTATATTATCTACTTAATAGTAATACCTACAAAGAAGTTTTACCGAAGATTAGGATTTGCCGTAAATATGACGAGTCGAAAGGTTAAGAAACTTAACTAATTGAAAATACCTCTTAACTGATAACGAGATGTTTCTTAATTCCAATTTTACGCAAAGGTATGGTCAATGTATCGCTGTACTAATTATTTATTTCTTATTAGAGGTAATTAAAACTCAATGTATTTGGAGCTGGTAACTTTTAGATAGTTCCTGAAGCCTCCGATGCATGGATACTATTGCAGTAACGTGATGTGATCGGGATGTCCACGTGAACATGGGATATATTTGTAGAAGCTGATCTAGCAGCGAAGGCCGGAGGGTGCTCACGTTGCAGATCACGCGAGTGGCGGCGGGCGTCGCCGGGAGGAGGCGGGGGGCCGCGCGGGCACGCGCCCGGCCACGTGAGCGCTCGAGCTCTGCCTACGTCGCCGAGGCAGCCCTGCGACCGCCAAGCTCTCTGTACTAGCCAGTAAAAAATCACTGGTGACGGTATCACGTCTGAATTCCTATCTTCATTTCTGACACAATAAGGTTAGAAAACCGCAAGTTATAATATGTTTGGTTTTATACCAAAAAAAAACCTCTATGCGTTTTTTCCCGCATTACCTGAGCTAGGAACTGAACCGCCTTACGGTTGGTGCAGCAAGTCTAGACATGGACGAAACGTGTGCATGTGGCACCAGATGTATGTGAGAGGCTGCGCGGCCTCTCAAGGCGATCCAGCGCATTTACATACCGTGCGCTGAGCACGCTGTACGCTTCGCTCCAGCGCGCGTGGCCCTCCCGTTCGTCCGATTTCCATCACATACACATCGCGAGATAATAATACCTGTCCACGTAAACACGTCACAAGTAAAGCTATATTATTTAATTACCGTATGCACCTGTCATTAGATATATACATGCCTCTATAATAAACTGACTCACACGTACTTACTTACACATCATTTTTAACAACTTTTTCTACATTAGCTTTGAACTACATATTTCGACGTTTATCGTTTTCATCACACATAATCCATTGGCATTATGACCAATCGTGATAGTATACATTCACCTGTGTTTTGACGCATCCTTCATCAAGTACGATTCGATTAAGGGTCACAAAACAAAGTAATAACGATTCAACTAATATTGCGAACCGCAAAAAAATACCTGCCTAGTCCGAGTGTTGTTAGTTTTACTAGAAAGCGCGATGATAATTAAAGTCAAGCGTATTTCTTATTTTCTCAAACATGCTTGGAAATTCGAGCATTATTTTGACAACCTTCTTCGAGATAAATCAAAATTGCTGTACTGGTAAAAAACAAGTGACGATGCGGCCAGCAAAGTTACTATGACAATCCATATCTGGCGTGTTTAGCGGCCAAATAAATTACTATGAAAACTCATATCTGTCGTGTTATTTAAAAATGGAACGAACTTTTTACTTCAACACACGGCAACCAAGGAGGTAACTTATCAAAGATTTTATTCAAATTTCGAATTGGTTTGCAAATAGAACATAGAAGAAACAAATTAACATATTGGCGTAGAAAAATTATAGTTATTCGTCATTGATTCTGGAATTTCTATTTAATTTACTCAGTTTGAATTTCCGCGCGTTGTTTGAGAAAAGTACTGTACAGCCTTGGCCGCAATCAGGAATTGATGGACTCACGCATGAGTGCCTCGGCTTCGCCTCGGCCCTCATTTTCACGATCGTCCATCAATTCCCTTATTGCAGGCCGCGACAGTAATGTACTATTTATCATGCTACGGACAAACATACGACCAGTGCCCTGTTTTTCAAAACTTACAAGCCTTGTATTACTAAATGTCATTATTTAGTTCACAAGTACTTATATTTTGACAATTTTGTTCCTGATTTTGTTTATCAAAAAATTATTTGTAAGTTACGACCTGAGGACTTGTAGAAAATCATAACAAATCCTGAGAATGTCCGGCGACTCTAGCCCGTCTTGCAAGTTTACAAGTGTCGTGCTTAGTACCGCAATAAATGTTTAAATTCGATTTTCTTTTTTTAAATGTGGTCAAAAGAGAGAGATGACCTGATGCCCGTGTCCGAGCAGTGGGAACATTAAGGCCGATTATGAATATAGAGATGAGCTATGAATTTAACGAAAATTAACATTCTAGGTAACTTGTGAACGTGTACACTTGTAACTTTTGATAAATAGAGCCCAGCACGCGTAACATGACAATCATAGAAACGAGTTTTCTACGAGTTTTGTCGACGGAAGAATAGACACAATGCTAGATTGTGATTGTTTATCAATCAATCAGTGTGTTTATTGTGGATCATAGGTACAAAAATAGGTACAGGTGTTCTGCAATATATTAGGTAGGCTATGTCCCGTCTTTTACACATAAAATATACATTATTATTTTAATAAATTAACATTACATATTAATAAATTAGGTGAGAGAGACAAAACAAAATACAGGTCAGTCAAAGATCTTAAAATTAATAGCATGCAATAGGTACTGAATTCAACATGACATTGATCAAAATAAAATATAATTTAAAGAGACTTGTCCTACAAAAAATCTTTTAAACAATAGTAGGTTTATCTGTCATTTTCTCTATTCTTCCGTCAACAAAACCCGTTTCAACGGTGTTCATGCATTTTTTTCATTTCATTTCATGCTACGCGTGCTGATAGATAAATAGAAGATAGATAAATCAGGTTGAACCGAACAAAACTAATTATAAAAATAATTTCTTATTTAAATGAGCCTTAATTTTCATATTTGCATGACAAAATATGGTGAAATGTGTCATCGCACAAGAATACTATTTTATCTAAGTACCACCTTTGTATTACCACATATGAAGCAAATAAATGACTGACTTTGAAAAACAAAAATCTTAGAAGGGAACCACATGATAATAAGGAAGTCAAGTTGACGCCTCTAGCTCTCTAGTCACCGGAGCCACAGTACAGAGGGCTTCAGAACAAAACACGATTATACGGCTACGACTAATTTTTTTTCTTTTACCGCCTAAATAATCAATGATATATTCCATTTAAAAAAATTGATATTACCTTAGTTTCAAAGAAATTGACTGTTCCATCCTTTAGCAATAAGGAGTAATAAAAAAAATGTGTACTGTACCTTGTCGTGCATTGATATGAAAAAGAGAAAAGCATGTATGTGTATACACACATACATGCTTTTTTTTCATGCCAATGCACGCAGCCAACGTAAGCTACCTACTTCTTGTTCGCGACGCGTATCTAATAGAATGACACAATAGTGATCGTGGGAACGGCACGTGACGCTAGGCGGTGCGCGTTGCTACTGCTTCCTTTACAAAAAGCGGCGCAGGCGGCAGGAAGCGGGAAGTAACCCAGTGCAGCGTTACGTGCGCGCGCGCCACGCTTTCCTCGCGCCGCCGCCGCACGCACCCCCTCTACGCCCCCGCGCCCGTCTCTTATACAACCACTGCCCAGCTACTACTGATGCACGACACCACTGACCGTTAGGCTTCCTGTACATGACGCCGGAGCCACACCGGAGCCTCACGGCGCTCCGGCTTCATATACAGGAAGTCTTAGACTCATTTAAATGCCATCAACTACTTTTTAATCCCAGTACAACTGTTCGATAAGGGCAACACGTTCTTTTTTTGGCAATTTAAAGGTTTGATGTCAAATAACCGAAACTAGTAAAAGCAATAGCTTATTTTTGGTCCACAGAACCTGTAGTGTGGTGATACGTCACGTCAATCTATTTTGTGGCTTTAAACCGTAAATTCACTTGGTACAACGTAACTGACGGAGTGTTCCAAATTAACTGAAGCTATCAGTTTGAGCCCCAGAACATTTCCTGAAATAAACATTGATGATAATTAGGCAAAGTGGAGGACGAGATGAGGACTGATAACAATCAATAAATACATAGACAAAGTATCCGAAGCTAATGCAGCAGCTCCCGATCTCCGATGACAACCGGCTAGCTACACGCTACATATTAACATTTTGTATTGCAACCTCAGACCAACAAAAAAAGAAAGACGGAGCCCTACATACATCAAACGTGTAGCCAGAAAACTATGCTCCTGCAAGTAAACAAACAGGCTCACGCACACACCTACACAAAAAATATGCTCATCGCTCCTAGTACGTCACGAGTCGTCTACTAGCAAACTTCAATAAAAAAATAGAATTATGCCTTCTTGTGTAGTGAAAACTTGTAAAAACAATAGCAAATCACATAAAAAGCCTCACGGAATCACTTTTCACATGAAAGTACTTCAAATAACATCGTTTCTTAATTTAGTAAACTATGAATTTTAGGTTACTTGGAACAAAAACCTGAACAAATGAACGAACGAAAACAGTGACATTTAAAGTGCGAGGGCTGCCATAATATGATTTGTAATTTTCCCGTTCGATATTTTTTAGTTCGAGTAATTATATGCCTGTTTTTTTATGTATTTAATATATTAGATTTCCAAGTAATATTGAAAATAAAAGTAAATGGAAGTGAATGGTGGATGGCTATAAGAAATAGTCGGAATGATCCAGAATGGCTGCCATCGAAAACCAGCATGGTTTGTTCCGATCATTTTGATAATAATGACCTTTATTCAACTAATCGTGGACTTCGCCGTGTGATCAAAAGCGGATATACTAAAAAGGGGTGCGCCAAAGTTCACCTAAATTTTCAACTCCGATAATTGGAAATCCGAAAATGTTCTTCCTAACATTTTTCATCCTAACAATCACAATTCCTAATTACTCTGTCTCTAATTTTCATAATTCCGAAGCATTCAACTTCATAATGTCAGTAGCAATAAACATCTATTATACTTTTATTTGTTTCCCTATATTTTCTCAACATAACCATCTTTTATACTATTATTCAAAGTCATATCTTTTTTGTCTGCAAAGATATCCATAGGTTAGGTTAGGTTAGAACTGTGACCAACTACGCGCGAGCCGAGCGAGCGAAGCGATCGGTGCCGCGGCAGCGGCCGGCGAGCGCTACATCGAAATTGGTCGCGAAATTTTTCTAAGTATTTTTTTCATAGTGCCCCCAAGAAACGAATCGTTGCAAAATCGACTCCACGTAGTCTTGTTTGCCCTACCCCTAGAGTGTTATTTAAAATCGCGAAGGCGCGGAGCAGCTCGCGTGGGATCGCCGGAGTCCCACAGCGCCGGAGCCGTGACAGAAACCATGCCTGCTGCATGTTGCATGCTTACTTGCATGCTTGCATGCTTGCATGCTGCATGCCTGCTGCATGCATGGTCATGATCATTATGGTAAATGTTTCTTTCTGAGTATGAGTGAAAATATTATGGTAATTATGTTTAGGGATAAAAGCGTTATGATAAAAAACAGTAGGAGTTTAAATATATTTACATTAATGATATTATTAATTACAATTTTCGGAAACATGAGTGTTATGAACATCGCCGGTAGCACTACAAATAGTATGAATAAAAAACTTTAGGATGAAAAATTTTAGGAAGAGTGATCATTCGGATTACAAATCGTTAGGAAGAACAATTTCGGGTAAAGAACTTTAGTTGAGCCAATATGGACCCACTAAAAAGGTATATAAATTTGAAAAACAAAAATGAGATTTTATCAAAACAGTAATTAAACACGAGACTGTATTTTTTATTTTATTTTAGTTAGTTTCTCAGCTTAGTGTAGCTAATTTAAATGCTACTGTACCAATTTTTTTTTTTTTGATGTTATTTACATCGTCCTACGTAATTGCTGAAAACTCAGTTTCAGAAAGTTTTGGCTGTACGTTTGCTCAAGTATGTCCTAATTCTTCATTTATCTTCCTAAGGTTTTAACCAAAAGCTGCCATTACTCGTGTAATTTTTTTTGTAGGACTTACCAGACTTGCCTCATGTAGCCATTGACGATAGGGCTGTATGTAAATGCATTTTGTACTTAAATGTTATTTTATTTTGCGATGTAAAAAAAAATGGTTTTGTTTCTGAATCCTTCCTAACAATTGAGGTACAATACCATACTCAACAATATCTTACTCGTACAATATTATCCTACCCAAAATATTATTCCACAAATTATAGGGAAAAACTTTAACAAATGACAACCTTTTTACACACACATAGATAAAAAGGTGGCTTCACTTTTGATGTTCGTAATGCTCCGTCTTTCTTATTTTGTTGGTCTGAGATTGCAACGATCAGCAACCTACTCAGCTACAACGGCTAGCTACACGCTACATAGTAACATTTTGTATTGCAACAATTAGCTGCGACGAAACCACTCTGGCTGTGGAGCATTAAGTTTGGTAGTAATCCGCGTATTCCCAATTTTACATCACTTTGATTAATTAATATACAAACAAATAGTGATTGTTTAAAGCCAAAATATACTAGCACTTTACC
This sequence comes from Lithophane leautieri, assembly GCA_949152455.1. Lineage (NCBI taxonomy): Eukaryota > Metazoa > Arthropoda > Insecta > Lepidoptera > Noctuidae > Lithophane > Lithophane leautieri. Next base: position 22,020,746 of record OX424458.1, on the reverse strand, counting down.
CCTGACTTCGTCCGCGTGAATTTCGTACTTTCCTCTAAAAACTTCAAAACCCCTCCCTCCATCCCTTTGAAAGATAGTTTTCGAAAATTAATATTTACGATATTTAACAGTTATTTACGATCTTTACCTCTTAAATTTTATAACCGTTTTACTGTCCGTTAGGAACTGATTTTTGAAAAACCCCGAAACACGTACTTACCTCCTTTTTACCTGACTGCCCCAGAAGAAGGGTAATGTTTTTATTTTTTGTTTTAAGTATTAGTACCGTACCAAATTTCGAGTTAATCCGAAAGCGCGTTAAAATTTTTACTTACTTACTTCACCCCGTTATTCCTCTATGAAGAATTTCTAAAAACCATTTCTTAGTGGATGCCTTCGCCTATGACCAAATTCAGCCCAGTCCGTACAGTGGTTTGAACTGTGATATAGACTACCCCTTTTTACCCCGTTAGGGGTAGATTTTTGAAAAACCCTGGTACACATTGTTCTTTACTTTGGTTTTAAGTACGGACCGCGTGTTAATTCTGCCATAGAAACTTTGACACCGGCCAATCCCCGTTCAGGGGGTAGTTTAGTAAAACAAAACTTTTTACAAAAAAAAAAAAATTCCCGCTTCCCCCTGTTTTTTTGGAAATCGGTTGTTTTGTTTTGTAAAAAGTTTTTATTTTTCACTTTTTAGTTGTTGTACCTACCCTACACAAAGTCGAATACCACTACCTGCTATGTAAATAACAGTGAGGGAGTCACTTAAAACATCGTCTAGATATACTAAGTGGGAAAAATACGTAATATTGAAGCTAAGTCAAAAACTACGCAAGCAAAGTTAATAAAATTTATATGGGACCACCTCTGAAGCATGACCTACTTAACAAAGAATCATCAAAATCGATTCATAATTGGCGGAGTAATCGCGTAAAACATATATACAAAAAAAAAAATATACAGACGAATCGAGAGCCTCCTCTTTTTTGAAGAAGTCGGTTAAAAACTTTATAATTACTTAGATAAATATTCGTGCCAATTTTTCAACTCAAGGAATAAGATTTTTCACATAAAAAAACCCCCTTTTCACCCATTTAGGTCGAATTTTCAAAAACCCTTTCTCAGTGGATGCTAGCGGCTACGACCTTATAATTTCTGTGTGCCAAACAGCCCAATCCGTTCAGTGGTTTAAGGGACCGGCGGAGCTTCGATCGCAACTACGAATCAAGTGCTACAAATTTTGCGCTAGTGTGCCTGTCGGAGCGATACACACAGCTACCGTGAACTGTACGACCACACACACATTTTCATTGACATGACATTTGCTTGACGCGATAGCACTACTAGGAGTACTAGCTATTGACATTTTTTGATAAATTTGGATGTGTTCCGTAATACCAAAAATGATGAATGAAAACTTAATGTTTTTCCATTTTTTTTTCGATAATATGTAACTTGATAATATAGGCAATGTTTCTGCTGAAACAATATCACAAGTATTGTTGTTTATAATACAGAAAAAACAACATGAGAACATGTCATTTACGCTGTAAAAATGTGCGAAATTCAATTCGCTACTTCATTTTAGTTAGGTTTTTTGGAAAAAAGAAGGTGTAGGAACCTAAATAAATACTGTCTTAATCCGAATAACAACACACTATGGTTGAAATATGCTCAAATTGCAAATGATTTAGTTATTACGTTTGTATGGATAATTCATCCGTCGCCGCGTTCTGAAGCTGTGATTTTTGAAAAACCTAAAACAAACAACATAAAAAACTTAAAACCAAAATTAAAAATAATGCGCATCAACGCAATATTCTTTATTTTTTGTTTTATGTATAAACACTGAGTTTCGGGTTAATCGGACCGAGTGTTAGAATTCTTCTATACAAACTATGACACATCCCAATCCTCGTTCAGGGGGTAGTTTAGAAAAACTAAAACTGACAAACTTTATCATTTACTTAGATAAGTATTCGTGCAAAATTTGAAGTAAATTGGACCAAGGAACTTCGGCCCCGTTTTTCACCCCTTAGGGGTATAATTTCGTAAAATCCTTTCTTATCGGATGCCTACGTCATACAAAGAATACACCCTCTAAGTTTCAGGTCTCTACGTCAGTCAGTCATTCAGGACAAAGCATTTTATATGTCTAATTAATGTAGTTTACTATAATTATGTACTTTGTATATTTGTATTTGTCATAAGTGGCAGTCGGCAGGGCATTGCTCGCAGAACGGATGGCCGATGGGGCCGAAAGGTTCTGGAGTGGCTACCGCGTACCAGAAGACGTAGTGTTGGAATGCCCCACAAGGTAGACTGATGACCTGGTGAAGGCCGCGCGGGAATGTCTGTCTGTCTGTCGCGCTTTCACGCTTTCTTTCTTTCTTTCTTCTTTCTTAATGCACTTCGCTGGGTCTACCCGGCCCTATAAAAAAGTCTATTAGTTGAATCTTGTTTGCATTGAAAACAAAACGTTTGTATTATGTTCAACTCGCACGTTTACACCTTTTTTGTTTTTGTTTTTTTTTTCTATATTTTATTTGTTATGTGCTGTATATTATGTATATTGTGTGCCTTTCAGTCTGTACTGAATAAATGTATTTCTTTCTTCTTTCTTTCTTTCAACTCACTGGTAATTTTGTGTTTTATTAACCGACTTCTAAAAGGAGGAAGTTATCAATTCGGATGTTTATATATAAACATATATTTTTTTTGTTTTTTCGGGCATTACTCCATCATATATAGACGGATTTGCAAAATTATTTTTTTGTTTGAAAGGGTATACTTTCGACATAGCCCCATTGTCGTTAGGTCAGGATTTGATGCCGGGATCCTGGAGAAATCGAGGGAACTCTTCAAATATTATAGGCACACCTATAGCGATTTGGATATTTTCTATAGTAACTCAAGCAGTTGCTCTCGGAAAGCACCACTTGATGAAGCGGAACTGATGATGAAGACCACAGGTGGCCACCGGAACTACTCAATAATAAGTATTTTAACGGGTATAAGCTCGTCACAAAGTCCCAATGTATATGGTGAAGTGGAGCTGATGGTGAAGTACCAAGAGAACTCCTCAACGGTTAACGTCCCTGCATCGGGAAAAGCAATATTTTGTAATATGTGCTGAGCAGTTGACATTAGGCTATTGTAACTTACATAAATTACAAACTGACCAGTTTTTAATAAAGTAAAAGCTTTTTTACAAAAAAAAAACAACCGACTTCCAAAAAAACACTTCAAAGTGAAAAAATTCTTTAATTTCAGAAGTCGGTGGCAAAAAACGAAGATTCAAAACCAAAGACACCGACTTCCGAAATTAAAGTTATTTTTCACTCTGTAGTGTTTTTATCTAATCAGATCAATGTACCTACAACATAGGTAGTAGTGGTACACAGACTTTCTCACGACCTGTAATATAATACAATATTCTCATCGGAAGTTACCTTACTTACAGGGAGGAATAGGAATGGACCACCGACATCGTTCGGTAGGAATCGTCATCCGGAATTCTGGATGAACGATTGATAAAACATAATGTTGCATTGACCTATTTAGACTTTGATGCATTATTTGGCTCACAAAATGATGGGAATTCCAACAAATTAAAAGCACAAAGGTTCAAAGAGGCGACAGACGCGGCGATAACCAATTACTTTCAATGTTCAGAGAAAGTGAGCCAGGCTGTCTATCACTAAATTCATTCAATTACATTCAACGCAACATTAACTCCCTGAAGATAACAAGCGATTGAAACTTTTCCATCATATTTTGTAATAAAGTTGAAGTGGTCAGGATTTACAGAATTCGGCACGTCTAACCTATCAGAGAAAGTGTCCGGACCGGCTAGTAACGCGCTGCGCCCGCGTTGCCGCCGTGACGCCGTGACGCTTGCACTCTCACTTTCTTCCGATACGGTCGGTAGAAAGTGACGCGCCTCCGAATTACCTACTCTCCATGCTAATGCTAAATATTTACATTTACCGCATGGGTTAAAAAGAACTGGAGACAATTTGAGCAGAAAGGCATTTGGACATGGTGTCCAGGCCGGGCCTTCCGACGATCTAGAGCGATATCTTTTCGCGTAGTAGGTATAAAGCAGAGTGGTGGCGCTAACCAGGATGTATCGTACATGACGTCACGAGGCAGTGTCGGCGGCGCGTCGCGTTAGGAATGCTGCGCCAGCGCCGCCGCCGCGCGCCTGTGGAAAGCTGCTGTTACGTAACAAGCTCATTTCCTACTCGGAAAATAGGTGAGGAGTGCCGCGAGCGAAGAGCGCGGGGTGCGCGTGGGGCGGGGCAACGGCCCCCCGGGGCAGACGGGGTGTAGGGGGGCACGGGCAGGGTGCCGTCGAGCGGGAAGTGGCTGCTACTCTTGCGCAACAGAGAAAGCCGACGTTTTCCGGCGACGCGCGATCATTTTCGTAAACGTGTGAATTGAGCGAAAGTGAATAAGAAAGTTGTAATTTCAAAATATAAAGTGACGCGCTTTGTACTGTCTTAAAAATACAATACAATTTATAGCACCATCGTCGTAATTATGATTACTTCGGAGTGTGAAGCGCACAGGTTCCAAACTGTCCAGGAATGGAAACAAACGTGTTGTGTTGTCTGTTGTCCCTCCCGGTTTATGTTTGTGCTTGTAGTGAGGAACTAAAGATCAGGGCTGAGCAACCTGTGAGCCACGAACACATTGTTAGCATCGTGTGCCTGATTACAAAAAGTTGAAGTTTCGGTGACCTACTGACAGTATGCATGTTATGGATCAGTATGCACTAGATCATCACTGACTAACCTTTTCACCAGAACTTGTCGGCTTTTAGTTGGCATAACCCGATGCGTCTATCACCTGACTTCTTATGTGATGGGATGACAAACAGGCTACGTGATGTCAAGTGGTTAAAGTCGCGTAGTCCTTATGCGACAGTAACCACTTGACATAACGTAGCCTTTGCAATACCAAGTGTAAGACGCCGCAGGTGCGTTGTTATCTGAAATATCTCATAAGCCTGTAACTACCGAACGGTCCAATGCCCTTCAAACCGGAACATAGCACATTTGCAGTTACCTTTTGCAAAGTGTTTCCTTACCAGTTCCAAGAATTTACCCAAGGGCCAAAAATATCAAAAAGGCATTTGATACACCTTTTGTAAAAACCAATCTAGGTTTACAGTCTCCAGTTATACGAATGAGCAGCGAATACAATAATACTTTATTAAGCACGTCTGGTGGGGATCAGGGGCCGTATTATGAAGTATTAATGCCATCATGATTCCACTGCGAAAAAAGGATGGTGCTATAGGCCTTGTATAGCTCCGTCTCTCACTCGCACTGGAAAAATGATGGCATTAATACTTCATAATACTACCCCTGGTATCTCTAACAACATGCAGCTAGCAAAAACACAGCGCTCTTATCGATCAAGGAATTGTGAAATTCAACGAAAAGCTTCCCGGATTTAGAAAGAAAATCACGCTATCCTAGCCTTGTAATTTTATTTTGTTTTTGTTAATTAATTATTATAATTTAATTACTATTTCAATTTTTTCTTAGTTTGTTTTAGCTTATTTTAATTTTAGTTTAGCTATACTTAACTGCAAGGCAGCAAGATATTGTCTAAGTATTCTATGCTATGTCCTTTAGTTATTAAGATTATTTCTACCATAAGTTTATTGTGAAATGTGGCTGTGCTTTTTTTAAATAAATAAATAAATAGCAACGCTGCTTGGCGACCGAAATAGCAATTCCTTAAACTAGTTATTAAGAGCCTGGGGGGTTGATGTATTGGCAAATGGTGGCGTACTAAAGCGAAGCGAGCTGTCCGGTGCATAACGTTCGGAAGCTCTGTGCCGAGACGCGTTGTGCATTTATGCGCGCACACACGTCCACACGGTTGAGTGTGCGACGCAAAACATTGGTCATTGTGTTTACTTTGTTTATAAGTAGGTAAACAGTAAGTTTTCAGTACATTATTCTGACCGTCTGAGAATCGGTCCTCGTCTGCTCAGCACGAGCACGGTTTTGACGACGGAAGAGTAGACAAGAATTTTTTTGTAACGTTTTACAAACATATTTTCTGGGTAGGTTTAAAGGTTTAATTCGGAAATGTACTCGCCACGGGCAATATCAATACTGAGCATGTGAGCAGCCTCCACAGTGCAAACCTCCACTGAAGAGCTTTGGTTGTTGCGAATCGTGACCAATGATGAAATACCATGCTAGGGGCACCCTCATCAATGATGAACTACCATGCTAGGGGCACCCTCATCAATGATGAACTGCCATGCTAGGGGCACCTTCATCAATGATGAACTACCATGCTAGGGCCACCCTCATCAATGATGAACTGCCGTGCTAGGGGCACCCTCATCAATGATGAACTGCCGTGTTAGGGGCACCCTCATCAATGATGAACTGCCGTGTTAGGGGCACCCTCATCAATGATGAACTGCCGTGTTAGGGGCACCCTCATCAATGATGAACTGCCGTGTTAGGGGCACCCTCATCAATGATGAACTGCCGTGTTAGGGGCACCCTCATCAATGATGAACTGCCGTGCTAGGGGCACCTTCATCAATGATGAACTGCCGTGCTAGGGGCACCTTCATCAATGATGAACTGCCGTGCTAGGGGCACCTTCATCAATGATGAACTGCTCTGCTAGGGGCACCTTCATCAATGATGAACTGCCCTGCTAGGGGCACCTTCATCAATGATGAACTGCCCTGCTAGGGGCACCCTCATCATCCTTCTCCTGCCCTTATCCTATATATCCTATACTTAGGTATTTTTTTAGATGCTTCATTATTCACTGCCCTTTTGAGAATCATTAGAGAGGTGTCGACATCACACGCTACCCAGTAACCGATCATGGGTTCACTACTTCCCCCCATCCTTTCCTTCTAACGGTTAATCCTGGGTATCTATGGGTATGAGGTGTCGCTTGCATAGCATTTCAGCTTGGCACCGAATCGGCATCACCATGAAACTTCATTCATGTTCTGCCTGGTTGGCGACGTGTCGATGAGGTGAGGTGATGCTAATCCGATGTTGGGCTTATAGATGTGTGACCATAACAAGGCGTTGAACGTAATCACTGCAATAGAATGTAAACCTTTTTGACGTCCAAATCAATTTTAACAGAACATTTCTTAATGGCTCATTAAGAAATAGTTAGATGAAATCGGGTCTTAATATCGCTACACCTTGATTCCCCCGTCCATCATGTGAACACCAGCCAAATGTAGAAAGTGACCAAAACAGTCAGCGACGGAACGAGTAGGGAGGACATGGAGGCGATCGATCACTGAAACGTGCGCGTGTGTGTTTGTGTGCGGCACAGAAAAGTAAAAGTCGGAAACTGTCGGCGCGGGCGAGCGCGGGGCGAGACGGGCGGGTCGTGCGGAGGGGGGCGATGCGGAAACACTCCGGAAGATTACTTTTACTCTCGCCACGGAGCCTGCGAGCGCGCACCGCCCTCCTCGCCCCACCCCTGCACCCCCGTTCTGGTCCAACGACACACTCGTATATTTACCAGTTACGCAACAGGTGACCAATTAGCAATGCGCACATGAGTTTGCGTGCCTTCAGTTATTATTAAAATGATAGTAGCTTGCAGTAACAATCACAACACCCGTAACTCATACAATTATTCTGCGACGTTCACGGTTCATCGTTGTACACGTCGACTTTGACTATATTCTAACGAGCTCCATTAATCCAGTAATAATTTGACCTCTTTATAATGTAATTTTGACCAAATCATGATATTATAAATTATGTTTAGTACATAATTGCATTCGTTTCCAGTAAAACAGTTTGTGTCACAACACTCAATCATTGAACTACCTGTCTTCAATTAGATAGACATTTGCTTTAGCCCAACAGATAAATCTTGAGCAACCAATTTATAACGTCTTTAGTAAAGCTAAAGTGATCCACCACGCTGTTTAAGTCACCAGAAACACATTATCGCCTAAAGTTTACCGGAGAACAATTAGAGCACTTAATTCCTTCAAATATACCAAAATTATGAAGTCTGTACTAAAAAACCTTGATGGTGTACGAAATTTCTAACACGATCGATCGCTATCACGTAAAAGAATATTGTTAAGTTTAAAAGTAAAAGTGGTTGGTGCCCACGCGCACGCGGAAGAGAGCACGTGCTGGGTGTCAGAGGGGGGCGCTCGGGGTCGCGGGTGTCGCGGGTGGCGCGGGGAGTAGGGCGCGGGGAGCAGGGCGCGGGGCAACGAGAAAGTCGTGAAAAGGTCGCCACTTTTTCCCAAATATTCTGAGTGAAAGTGTGCGCGGCCACGCTCGAATTGATCAAAAATACGCTCAAGCGATGACTCACTCACTCAGCTCCGCCCCCCCCCCCGCCTCGCGCCGCACCCCCTTATATTGCAGGATCTGGTGGTGCTGGATGGTCAGAAGAATCGTGCATGGGAGTGAGCGTTGCAAGTAGGTAACTAATGCAAAGATTGCACCACCTTGCCACTACTACTATTATTAAGTATCAGATAGGTATTTGAGTTGCTGGAGATAATGATTTCTGATTTTTAGATACACGGTTCAGTTAACAGGCGCGTTTGGTTGGTACCATAGGTTGCTTTTATGATAAATTTACTATAGGTTGCTTTTAGGAAATATTTTGACTATTGAATAAAATTTGTCTACGGAGAAGAAGGCTTAAAACATAATATTACAATTATTTTGGACGTCCCGAAATCCTCAAAACTAGGTACTTAAGCCGAACTCTGATCGAACTGCAGTTAACACAAGTCTATTGTGAACCGCTTCTCAAGTCTTTGGATCGGTCCACTATTTTCATTGGATATTGTGATATATCCGAGCATGTGTGTCGCAGGCATTCCTGTGCAAAAGCAAGAGCTGTGTTCCTTTACTAAAGTTATCGTTGCGTGACCACAAAATAGTCATTCATCAGCAGGATTATTTGGAAATCAATACGTCGCATATAAAAATGAAAATGCTTAGAATAGCTTCAAGTTAAAGTGTTGAAGTGCAAGTGTTGTCGCACAATCAGTGACGATTACGTAACGACGCAGTGTCAAGTGAGCACAGCTTCAGTGGCAGGAGATGTAACACAGTACCTGCCAGACTACCGGACTGCGGCAGAACGATGCCGTGACCAACCACATTATATCGCAGAACTCGCACATGACAAACTTAATGAGTTCACTTTACTAACTAGGATGCTGCTGATAAAGACAGCTCCTTAAAGAATAAATAATTTAAGGTTGAAGCAACAAAGCGAAGCCGGAGAGCTAGAGCTGAAACTCCAGCAATTGGTTGGCGGAGAGGTAGTCACACCGCACCGGTGGACTATACCGTGGACCGTAGCGCGTATGATTTAAATTATCCTCTAAACGTCACTTCCGAATTGGCAAGGCGTGGAGGTATGGTATGGATTACTATGGATCCACAACGGACTACTTTAAAATGAAATATTTTTGCTTATGTATTGTGAGAGGTCACTTGTATAAGGTCAAAGTGAACTATTCACAGGAGAAGAAGCAATGAAAAATAATAAGAAACTAAACTTATTAAAAGACTAAAAGCGTTGAGATGTTTTCAAACAAACGTCAATAATCATAACAATCGCTAAGTGTTGGACGCTATTCTGGTACATGAAAGGTACATCGTCAGGTGCGCATACGCTATGCTAAAGCCTACTCAGCACCTACCTACATAATGATTCCACTTTGTCCTGAAAGAGACTAGGACGACTCAGGTCAAGTTATTTAGAGACTGAAAGCCTTCTAGAATTTTTTTTTACGTAGTATTTGTGACCTTATTATTTTGCAACTTCTACATAAAAAATTTCATTGCATAACAAAATCAATTCCTATTATACTTAAGATCCTTAAGATCTATTTATTCTTTATCTATACATATAATAAATCTGTAGTTATAATTAAAAAGAAAAACTGTGTTCAAAAGTAACATTTTGTTCTGTGTAGTAATGTCATAATAATTATTATGTTCGGAAGTCGTCAGGATTGCTATAATCAAGAGTATATTTTAATGTCAGTCAGTGAAGAATACCATGACTTCTTCGTGATGAAGTTCTTCACCAGATCATATAATATCATGACCGGGATGGACTACACATTATTAATTTATTCATATCGGTTGCAAGTAAAAATTTTTCGCAAATCTGGTTAAAAATCGCATAACAAATTATGGACCTCCTTCATAATTTATGTTATGTTTAGGTTACAACAAGACTTTAATAAAGTTTAGAATTGCTACAATTACTGATATGGCTTTTCAAAATTTTTAACCGACTCCAAAAAGGAGGAATTTCTCTATTCGTCTGAATGTTTTTTTTTCCGTATGTTTGTCACGCGATTACTCCGCCAATTTATGAATTGATTATCATGATTCTTTTATTTATTTTTGGTAGGTCATCCTTCAGTGTTGTTCCCAATAAATTTTATTAACTTTGCTTTTCAGTATTACGTATTCTTCCCACTTAGTCTATATGGACGATGTTTTAAATTACTCCGTCACTGTTATTTTCATAGCAGATGCAGCGTATTAGAATTTGTGAGGGGTAGGTACCACAACTATTAATAAAGAAAAATATAAACTTTTTCCAAAAAAAACAACCAATTTCCAAAAAAAATACTAAAAAGTGAAAAATAACTTCGTTAGGGTTTTCGATAGGGTTTTCGCAAAGGGTTTTAAAAACTATACGATAATTCGTACAGTTTTTAAAACCCTATCGAAAACGCTTTGTTCGGGAAACCGAAATGTAACTATCGAGCCCTATGGTTCTTGATAAACTTTTTTGTAATTTGTAATTTTGTAACTATATTGTCACCGTATTAGCTACAGGAACACATTCTTAGAAAACTGTCCTAAAATTCTTGGGTACTAACAGTTTTGGAAAAATTATATATCCCAGTCCCAAAAATTTGGTTCCCTATCATAAAATTGGTGGATAACATTTTAAGACAATATAACATGGCATACTATTGTTTATCCGAACTATATTTACGCATAACATTAGTTACGTATAACAGCTTACGCATAATTAATATAAGCATAAAGGCTCTTCTTACATATTGGCACGAATTGTCGCGAGACACCGCCGCCACCGTCGCCGCCGGTATTATATTGTTCTGCCGCCGGTAGGTAAGTTTCTCAGAAATTGTTTTGTTAAAAGTCGCGTCAGTAAGTAAGAGCCTTAATTTCTCTAATCGTAATAATGTATATAAGCATAACATTCAACAGAATAAATATATGTACGCATGATAACATTAATAATGGACACCGGCGGCGCGGCGTTTATGGAAACCCTTCCAGTATTCAGAACATCAACTAACTAACCCTAATTAAAGTATTTTTATTAATTTTTTTTCTATTATAAGTATTCTAGTCGATTTTGGGGATCACAGTTATAACCTAATCTAACCTTTTTTTTTTCGAGTAAAAATGTTTAACCTAATTTAACTAGTTCGGTTTCGGATATTACGCCAGGTAACATTAAGCGAATTAAAATTATGTCAAAACAAATTATCCAACAAGATAATTATGTATCCATGAGTTGTCAAATACGCAGATCTCACGTACTTTTAAGTATACAACGCCGATAGAGCAGCTTGTAAGACCGCGAGTTTCGGGTCACTTGTGCAGGGAGATGTACTTTATAATCATTATAATGGCTAATTTTAGTTCGATAATATTGTAATGACATTAGCGCAGTATTCCGGTCAGCACATGCGGTGCTAGGGCTTCCTGCCTTCCGAACTAATCGGGCTTAAGGTCGAAGTGCCATCCGCCACCGACTGGTAACAAACATGAATGCGTTTATGTCGTGTTCAATAATGAATACAAATATTAAACGAGGTGGACCACGCAGTATAAATCGAATATGATATCGATCGGCGTCCCGCTCTCGGAATGCGATACAAATACACGTGCCTAATGCGATAACAGACAGCAGACACAAGCCGCGACACGTGCGCGAGCGCGTTTCCTTGACCACGGCACTACTGTGAAAACAGGACACGGAACATGTCAAAATATTGTACTTTTAGGTACTTATAGAAGTGCGAGTGATGGTGACGCGGGACTAGGCCTTGGTGCCGTGATCACCTCGCGTTATCGCACATTATCGGCAGACGGTGACCCGCGACCAAAAACAAAAGCTACGCATGACAGGCGCGACCCGACCAATGCGGGTCCCGAGAAGCCGAGAAGCCGAGCATCCGAGGAGTCGAGGAGACAGTGGCGGCGGGTGAAAGGCCCCATTGCCGAAACAAAGAACTTTCAATCGACCGAAAAGTTCGGGTGATATCGGCGCTCGCGCACTTTCTCTTTTTTCACGGCTCTCACGCAGCGTTCGGGGGCAGCATCAATCACGAATTTGAGCGTCGAGTGCCGCGACGGAGAAAGTGCGCGCGCGCTTCCTGGTGGTCAGGTGTCGGCGATGAGTGCCACTGACCGTTGACGAAGACATGCTGTCTCCAGATGTGGTACTGGTTCCAGCGGTCGTCGTCCTGAGCGTGGCCGTGCTGCAGCTGCGGCAGCGAGGGCAGGGGCGGCGGGGGCGCTGGGGGCAGCAGCTGGGGCGGCGGCGCGGGCGGGCCCAGCGGCTGGATGGGTTGGTGCTGGTACTCCATGGGGTCGAGTCGAGGCGTTCGGGGACGCACTCGCTCAGTGATCACTCATCGCGGCGGGCGCGAAAACGCGGCGTGCGAGCGCGGCGGCGTGCGGCGCGCGACTGGCGAGCGGGCGCAGAGCACGCGGGGCCGCCCCGCCGCGCGCCCCCCCTCCCACCCCCACCCCACGCGCGCACTTCCGAGCACGCAACACAGTTTTTAATTGCGGTGACATAATAGCCGCGATGAGCGATCACTCTCGCCGCCGATAACTGATTACTGTGGGCGCCTGCGCTCGCCGTGCATGTCGTGTGTACATAAGAGTGCACGTGTCGCACGCTGCTTGTAAACAAAGCCAACAACTAGGTTATACGAGCACGCTGTGCCGCTAACATCATCACGTAATCATTGGCGAGTACCCATTCATATACAATATGAAAACAAATTATGCAGAATTACATTGCTTGGTAAAGTGAAAGCGTTGCCTTACAATCTTGGTAAGGATAATGCCTTCTTCAAAGTCTGCTTGAACTCTTCTTGAAGTAACGACTGAAAGGAGTTTACCATAAACTGTCAGCAAAACGTAGTAATCGATTTCGATATCAGGTAAACAAAAAATTCTTTACGAAAACTATCATTGTAGTTGCACCGATATAACAAGTATACCTAACTTATTTGAACTCCGTTTTGAATTCATTACCGGATTCAACCTCCACAACTTTATCCATGAACGTTATCCACAGCTTTAAATAAATTCGTATGTAGCCGACAGTCGCCACGGGCTGAGTGAACATTGAATGCATTCCTAGCGCGCGTTGAAGTCTTTTGCAAGGCGCAACTTTCGCCCGGTATTTCCAATATAACAGCGTGCTCCCGAGTACGATGCTTTTCCGCGCCTTTTGAAGCTTTCTTTAGCAAATAACGATAAATTATAATCATTTTCACAGCACCTGCTCGAAAATGTCAAATTATATGTCATGCATGGCTCTAGCCGGGAAAAAATAAAATAATCAAAATATTGTACTGAATTTCATTATGACCCGCTGGTGCATAATGTGATGTGAATTTGGAACATCAACTAAAAAAATCGTATGAAAACTTTTTCTATTAAACTACAGCTCCACCAAAGAGTTCTCAATTTATAGGTTTTAGCTGCCGTTGACGAACAAAATAATTTATAACGTAACTGAGGGCGTCCTACCTCACATTTGCTGATTCACGGTCTCGACTCAAGAACATGTCTACCCAACGGTCATCGTTTCTATGGCTAATATGGCCGGCCCACTGCTACTTCAGCTTGCGTATCCTGTGAGCTATTTCGACAACTTTGGTTCTCTGCCTGATAACCTTGTTCCGGATTCGATCCCTCGGAGAGACTCCAAGCATAGCCCGCTCCATAGCTCGCTCAGTGACTTTGAATTTATGGACCAGCCGTACCGTGTGTATCCACGTTTTGGCACCGCAATAAACAGGACGCACTTTCCTTCCTTCAGACCTTGGTCTTCAGGCTCTGTGGAACAAGCGACGAAGCTTCCCAAACGCTGAACAACGCGCGGAAATTCAAACTGAGTAAATTAAATAGAAATTCCAGAATCAATGACGAATACTATCATTTTTCATGCGCCAATATGTTAATTTGTTTCTTCTTTTGTTCTATTTGCAAACCAATTCGAAATTTAAATAAAATCTTTCATAAGTTACCTCCTTGGTTGCCGTGTGTTGAAGTAAAAAGTTCGTTTCATTTTTAAATAACACGACACATATGAGTTTTCATAGTAATTTATTTGGCCGCTAAACACGCCAGATATGGATTTTCATAATAACTTTGCTGGCTGCATCATCACTTGTTTTTTACCAGTACAGCAATTTTGATTTATCTCGAAGAAGGTTGTCAAAATAATGCTCGAATTTCCAAGCATGTTTGAGAAAAAAGTTTAACATTTTTTGTTCTTCTAAACTACCCCCTAAATGATTGAGGATTTGACCTGATTGGGGATTTTCGAATTTTAACGCGGTTTGATTAACTCCAAACTCAGTATTTATACTTATGACCGAAAATAAAGAAAAACGTGTATTCGGGCTTTTCGAAAATCTATCCTTAACGGGGTGAAAAGGGGTAGTCAGTTTTACAAGGGAGGATTTTACTGAGTGGCTTGATTAACTTGAAATTAACATATTTCATCATGGGTGTCGTTTTTCATAGTTTTCGAGGGTGCTAAAGCCGATAGTGAGGTAAAAATGTAAATCCAAGATGGAGGCTGCGAAAATTTTCTAATTTTTCGTGATGGGTGTCGTTTTCATAGTTTTCGAGGGAACGATACGCCGAGCAGCGCCGAGCCCCACATGGCCCAGTGCATTGGCCATAGCTTCTTCGGCGAGTACTCCGCTACGATGAGGTAACTTAACACGAGGACCATCGTGTGTCCCTAGTATATGTAGTCGCCGCAATACGTGTGTCTTGCCATTTATCGACAATCCGAAGCCGGATATTACTCGTAAGTAGAACATTCTCTTGATGACTAGTAGCGGCGTAGTGTTGTTACTCTTGGGACTGCAGTAGTATGTGGTGCTGGACACAGGAAGCACAGTTACAAACATGGTAACCGACCGGTACAGGTACAGCAGGCCGGTGATGAAGAACAAGCGCCGGGCGACGATGAACCGGTGCTTATGGAACACGACCACCAGCATGGCGACCGTCGTCGATATCGTGATGAGGTACTCGGACACGGCGAGGCCCCAGTCTCTGGCGGCAACGTTGTCTAGTATTATATCGCGAAGCGGTGGCGTTGTGTTTCTGTCGGGCAGTCGTTCATGCACTAATGACAGCGACATCATGTTCACAAAGACGCAAAGGAATAGGAAGAAGAATGATACAATAATTTTCCATATTTCTTTGGGGTATCTCTCCTCGCGGACGGCGCCGGGCGGAATCTCCACGATGAAGTCGCCGGCGTGCGTGCGCTGCGGCGAGTGCTCTTAGTCGTTGTCGGATTCGTCCGTGGTGAGCTGCGGCGCGTCCGTTTTCACGGTGCGCGCGAGCAGCGGCTGTGGCTGCATGAGCTCGGCCTGGCTCGGCATGTCCCCGTTGTGTCGCCGGTCGCTCTGTTGTCCCGCCCGCCGCATTGTTATTTCGGTCATTCCGTTTGAGGCGCGCCTCGAAGTTGATCCCTTTGATCTCGTCGTGTGCAGTGTACGCCGACTTAAGCCGATGGTGAGGTCCAAATGAAAATCCGAGAAAGCGGCTGCAAAAATTTCCAAATTTTTCATCATGTGTAGCGAAATATTTGTTTTTGTTTTAAATCATACATGAAAAGGAACGAGAGTTAATATTTCTTTGGGAAAGTTATGCAGTATCGTTGACTGTTAAAGCTTCGCCTACTAATTTCCAGTAATCCCAACTACCTCACAAATATTGCGAATAAATAAAGGAGTGTGATTACTTTCGTAAGTACTTTCTCACTGCAATAAATGAATAGGTAACAGGAAATAATTGTTTTGATGTTCATTAAAATTGCAGGAATAAGTAAATGTTCTTTCGGCTTGCGGATGCACTTCTCTCATGATAGGTATGTACCTATTACATAATAATTATGACTATGACCGCTTTAGTTACTCGTCAAGGGCTTCAATACAAGGACGCATGCGAAGTGCGAAGAAAGCAAAAATGCAAAGAATCATAAGTTACAATCTCACTTAACTTGGATAATACCTTAATTATGTATTGATACAATAATATTTAAACTACCGACTACATAATTATTATCATGTTATATGTTTTAGTAGCCCGCAGATGCTTGTAATCAATAAAAATATTGCGCGTGTTGCGGGAAGTATGGGATAAATAACAAAATAGTAACGACGTCAAAACTGCACTTTTAATACTTTGAAAAAAAAAAGTAATTACTACGAGGTGTGGGAACGAGTCTGTTGCCGAAAATATCGTTTTAAGAGTTTTTGTCCGTTTGTCTGTTTGTTAGGATGTATGTTCCGGATTGGCGCAAAACGGGCCGAACGGATGTGGATGAAATTTCGCACACAGATAGTTTATAACCTGCACTGTAATTTCGTAGGTAATACACGAGCAATCACAATCTGAATCGGTTTGAAACAAATTTCTAATACATTGCTAATTAAATTCGAAAAAAAAAGCTCAACAACGTAAATAACGCAATGAAACATTCATTGCGTTATTTACGTTGTTGAGAATATTTTGTTGAAGATGAACTGTCAAAATGAAATAGATTCGTCCTAATCGGTTACGAAAATAAGTTACACAATTAGATAGCTGGATTTACACAAAGGGTTTACACTGGATTTACGAGTACACAAACCCGGTACCTATCGTACCCAGTATCCTTACGTTCCCGTGGGATTTTTCCGACATTCACGCTCTCGAAGCCGCGGGTAAAAGTTATTACTAATATTATAAATGGGAAAGTGAGTTTGTTTGTTACGCTTTCACACTAAAACGGGTGAGCATTAACACAATGAAATTTAACATATAGATAGACTATGACCTGGAAAGGACATAGGATACTTTTTATCCTGATAGTAAGGTCCCGTGGGATAATTTTCGACCACCACACTGGCGAAGCCGCGGGCAAAAGCTAGTCTTCTATAATATAAAAGGCAAGGGTGACTGACAGACTGATTTATCAACGCACAGCTCAAACCACTGAACGGATTAGGCTGAAATTTGGCACCCAGATAGTTATTAGGACGTAGGCATCCACTAAGAAAGAGTTTTCGGAAATTCGACCTTTCGTTTGTATGAAAAATCTTATCCCTTGAGATAATAGACTTGAAACTTGCCACGAATACTTACCTACGCAAATGATAAAGTTTTTCATTTTTCGTTTTTCTAAACTAACAGGGGTTAGGGGGTGTCAAAGTTTGTATGAAAGAATTTTAATGCGCAGTCCTTTGAAAAACTTGAAACTCAGTATTTATACTTTAAACCAAAAATAAAGAATAATGTGTATCAGTGTTTTTCGAAAATCTACCTCTAACGGGGTGAAAACTGGAAGTCAATTTTACAGGAGGATTTTACTGCGTGATTTGATTAACTCAAAAATTTATATAAATAATCTTTGAGTCAAATTAGGTAAACATCTCAATCGATTTATTAAAATTCCTCCCCTGTGGGGTTGAAAAAAAAGGATACAGTTTATATGAACAATCTTATTCCTTTGGTTAATAAACTTGAAACATGGCAATACTTGCCTTCGTTACTAATAAAGATTGTCACTTTTAGTTTTTTAAGCAACCCCTCACATAGAGGAATTACGGGGTGTCAAAGTAGGTAAATAAAAATTATAACACGCTGTCGGATTAACTCGAAACTTGGTACTTATACCTAAAACAGAAATTAAAAAAGAAATAAGAAACTATATTGCTGGCAGATGTCTTGGATTAGACATTTGTTTCAAATCGATTTCAATTCTGACCGATCGTGCATTACCCACAATTAGGGCGCAGGTCGCATGGCCTACCCGTATGCCTTTCATTACCCACAATTAGGGCGCAGGTCGCATGGCCTACCCGTATGCCTTTCATCTGGATCTGTTTAGTAAGCCTTTACGGCATGAAAAGGTAACAGACAGACAGGCAGATAATACATTTATATAAATTAACTTTTATCGTGTTCCGTACCTAAAATGAAAAATTGGAACCCTTATAGGATGACTTCGTTATCTGTCAAGATCCTTTTTCGGAAGAACACGTGGAGGTTTCAAGTTGAAATAGATTTTAAAATCAAACTTCCAAGTCGACGCAATATAAGAATACGGCCATTCATGCCGCTTAAGTTAGCACTCGCAAATATACCAAAGCCTTTATAGTACTTCCCGTTGAGTCTGAAACTTCATGCTGGTAGGAGCATGAAGTGTCCATTTACCACTAACAAGTGTTCTTAGTTAAAAAATATATAATTATAATAAGTTTAAGGGGTCATATATTTCACAGGCGCAGTGATGTATTATGAGAAAAAGCAGTAAACTGCTTTTTATTGCATTTTATCAGATTGTTTCAGAGCAAGTTGGCAAGACGCGGGGGTTTGCGCGTGCGGCGATAGCGACTACAATGGTGTTTACTTAGCGCGACCAGCTGGCGTTGACTCACATACCCACATCACACACTCGAGCACTTTTTCAGGAATTTTACAACAAATCTAACTCAGCGGCGAGAATTATAAGCCAGCGTTTTAATAATATACCAGACTACGTGCGCTCCGAGAGACAATCAGTACCTACGCGCGTAGTTCAGTATCAATTTACGTAATTATTTAATATTCATAAAAACCAGTTAAGTGCCTATCGAACCACGCACAAATAATGGTTCCGTAGTTGGAATGAATTTAACCCAAAGACAAACTTAACATTATAGTTGAAAAACTTGTTCTCCCATAGTTTCTGTACATGTAACATGTTTTTGAAACTGCAAATGTAAATTGGTCGATTATTACTCGGTACCTTATAGAGCTTATTTAGTTGTGATAGTTTTCCTTTTAATTTCGTTATATATGTTTATGGGATATAAAAAAAAAACACGATGTACTACTGCCCTGATTTTTTTCACACATCTAAAATCAACCATTTGCCTGGCAGGGGGAATACTTGACTCTAGCAAAAAATTAGCACCTTAAAGCTTAATATTTCGCAAACGGAACCCTGAATCCAAAAATGGTTTTCACAAACTCACAATATTTCTGACGACCTTTCCAACGAAACCCTCACCATGGGACTGACGAAAAAAAAATCCGGCCAAGTTCATGTCGAACCACGCACAATGAAGGGTTCCGTAGTTGGGATGAATTTATCCAACAAACTAAAGGCGGTACCCTGAGCAAAATAAATTCGTTACCTCTTTGTAGACTGAATCCCGGTGAGTTACAGACAGTAGTGAATACGACCAAATTTTAGCATAGAATCTTTATAAAATCAAATATTGGTATTTTGAAAAAAAAAAAATTGTTACAAAATGTTCATTATTTAATTGTCTATCCATTAGAGTCAGTAGCAAAATTGAATAATGTATACTTTACGAGGAAATGCATGATAACAAAGATCATTTCTCATTTTTATGGTTTCGTTGGAAGGAAAGAAACTCCTTTAAAAAAAAAAGAAATGCATAATTTTGGAATTAAGATGTATTTTTATTATTTGATATTTCTTTTTAAATAACAAGTAGATAGCTCCTAAAACTACCAAAAAAGCGGCTAGAATGGCGTTTTGCTCAGGGTACCGCCTTAACATTGTAGTTGAAAAACTTGTGCTCCCATACAGAATGTTTGGGAGAACATGTTTTTGCAACTGCAAATTTAAGTTGGTCGATTATTACTCGGTAACTTGCGGAGCCTACATAGCGGTGATAGTTTTCCTTTTAATTTCGTTATATATACTACTGCCGTGAATTTTTTCACATATCCAAAACCAACAATTTAGCTAGCAGGGGGACACACTTAACTCTAACAAAAATTAGCACATTAAGGCTTAATATTTTGTAAACGGATCCCTGAATCCTAAAATGGTATTCACAAACTCACATTATTTTTAAACGAACTTTCCAACGATACCACACACCATCGGATTGACGAGAAAAAAAACCATCCCCAATTTAAGAGTATGGGTACCCTAAAAAAAATTGTTTTTACGATTTTTTTAACACTTTGTCGGTTTGAGTTATATGTATACTCATACCAAATTACAGCTTTTTAGTACTAAGAGTCTCTGAGCTAAGCCGCAGACAGACAGACAGATGGACATGGCAGAACGATAAGGGTTCCTTGTTGACTGAGCAGTGCACCCTAATTGTATAACACACTTTCAATCACAATCTGAATGATTTTGAAGGACATACTAGTCCATTGCTTCATAATAATTATGTTCAAAAAATTAGTCTGCTCAACAATGTATATAACGCAATGAATATTGTTGAACTGTCAAAATGAAAGCCATTGCTAGTGTAAGTGTGTTACGTAATTCCCCAGCTGGTCTACATCTACACTCCATCGAGTCATTAACTGGCCCGCCATTGTGCATTCTATTGTGCATTGAAACTACGAGTAGTCTTTTTGTTTCTATACTAGACTATCGACGGTGTTTGAGTTACCAACTTGGAACGGTTGGGGAAATGTAACAATCGTACAATCATTTGACAATAAAATTATCTTGTGAGATTCGTTTGTTTCAAGGGCCCCGACTCGACGGGCGAGTTACGTACACAACATAACATGTCGGTACACCTCGGCCCTAGACCCGGTGATGTCATCCTTCACCTAGAAAGCCGAATGAGTCCCGGAGGATTCAAATATTTGTCTTGAGCTCGACATAACCATTGCAGTTTGAATGTAATTACCTATTTTTCACAAATAAATAAATTATTCTATTCTATTGTCACGTTGAACGGTATAGTACGAGTACCACAACCATGTCGCCACTTGATATAGGAGTAATCGTACTATAATTATGTTATGAGCACACTTTCTGCTGCCAGTGCGGAGGGCTCTTATGTTATGAGCATACTTTCTGCTGCCAGTGCGGAGGGCTCTTATGAGTCAATGCTGTACCTACACACGGGCAGCGGCCAGAGTAGGTGTTCGCGACGAGTGAACACGGCGGCGCGGCGCGGCAGCCGTGTCTATGATTTGTTCCAAATGTATTATTTGTTTACATTTTCATCAGTTACTCGGGGAATAGACTGTAGTCACGGCGTTATAGAACGTGGCGCGAACGCAACACACGCGATCTGATCTAATACAAACACTGACATGAGTGTGTTTATCAATCAAACCTCTGTATTTCTAGGAATTTCTTTCTAACTTACAATATTCAATGGAAATATCTGGGTTAGACGTCACAATGGACCGCGGAAACACACATAACACCTGACAAATCTACATCGCACATTATAACATGTACCTACTAACAATAGGTGGATTTGTCGAGTTGTGCATTAGGTACCCAACATTGCATGAAATTAAAACAAAAACGATCGGTACAAGTTCAGGGAATATGATAAATAATAGACACACATTCCCCGCCGAAGAAGATTGTGTTTCCTATAAATAACAGTAGTTGTAGGTAGCATTTTCAAAGGAATGTTTAACCAAATTAATTTTACAGCCTTCCCTTTCTCGAACAAATTTTTGCGTGAATGAAAAGTTATGATCACTCAGTTAAGGACCTACACAACCTCAAATTTTATCTCGCTCACACCATACTACTCGCGACCTGAGTTAGAGCGAGACGGAGTGGGGTGCTGGCGGCTCTCAAGCCTCGGATAGTTTAAGTAATTGCTTTTTAGGGTGAAAATAAAAATAACAAAAAAAAATAAAAAACATGAGACCTGCTTTATAGTTAGTTCAGTTGTTATGCAAAGTTTCATGATCTAATTTGAAGTTTTTTTTTTAATAATAGCTGTTTATAGTTCGGTTTAGAGACAACTTGCTTTTCACCAAAGATAGGACCTTCCATCAATCCTCAACTTTAACATATATTTATTTCAAAATTAAATTAATGCTGCAGTATTTTCGGCATAACGGAGGATCATGCTAAGCAATTTGAGGTAGGGTACATTATTTTGTTGTATCTAACAAGGTGTGCATTTCGTACATCATCATCATCATTTCAGCCAAAAGACGTCCTCTGTTGGACATAGGCCGGCCCCCAAGCGCCGCCACTTCGACCGTTTCTGTGCTTCCCACATCCAGCGGATTCCTGTGCCGACGGATGCCGTGACGGCTCACGGCATCGGTCTACCTTGTGGGAGGCATTCCAACGCTCCGTCTTCCGGTACTTAGTCGCCACTCCAGAACCTTTCGGCCCCAACGGCCATCTGTTCTGCGAACAATGTTCTTGCCCACTGTCACTTAAGTTTCACAATTCTTCGGGCTATGTCAGTTACCTTGGTTCTCCTGCGGATCTCTTTATTTCTGATAGGGAAACTACAAGCCTTCTCCATTGCCCTTTGGGTGACTATGCAAGCCTTCTAATAAAGCCAATCGTGGGCGACCACATTTCAGTGCCATAGGTCATCTCTGGCAACACGTACTGGTCAAAGACTTTCTTCTTGAGACAGTGTGGTACAATGTGAGACATGTGGGACAAGAAGTTATTGCATAGCTTCCCGAACGCTGCCCAGCCGAATCGGATTCGACGATTGACCTCTTTCTTTAAGTTGGACCGACCGAACTGGACAGTTTGTCCTAAGTAAACGTACTCGTACAACTTCGAGTATAGCGTCTCCGATCTTCATGAGAGTGGGTGTTACATGGGCATTTGACATGACCTTTATCTTGCCCATGTTCATTCTAAGACCCGCTCTTTCGGAAGCTCTATCGAGGTCATCGAGCATTGTACTGAGCTCCTCCATAGTACACAATAAACATAGTTACAATAAAATTAATTTACAATAAAATTAATAAAGTTTTAAACATTTACCCGCTCTCTTTTCATGAATGCAAGTCCAAGGTGGCTGGCTTCTTACTCTTGACTACGAGGAAACGGAAAAATATTTTATTGGTTAAAGTAAACTCACCCTCACACACACATCCACACTCCACATCCACATCCACATACTACTTTCACACTACATATAAATTATTTAAAATACTATCTCTGTGGTAATTTCTGCATGCTCAAAATTATTCGTGTTTAATAAAAGTCTTAGTTGGTATAAAAACATAATAGGAGAAAGGGCTGACAGGTTTTTACCTAGTTTGTGTTTCAGAGGCTTCATTGTTTTTGTAACACTTATTTATGTCAATAAAGATTTAATTTATTATTTTTATTTATAGTCTCAGCCATGACTACTACATTGTCGGCATGTCGGCAATCCGAAGGTGAGGGATGCTTTCGCCAATGATGTTGATGCCTAATACTTACTACTTTGTATAAAGGAAGATCATTATACAGCATGGCTTCATACTATGAATTCTTCATATCAATCAATTCTTCATAATTGAATGTTTTTTTTTTTTATAATGAAAACGCACTAATTTGGAAAAGAAAGAAAGAAGAGAATATTATAAAGGTATCAGAACAGGAACAAGTGCGCCCGGCGCGTTATGAAAGTGTTCTCTATGTATGTGTGTGTGCGCGATAACCCGGGGCTATCGGTGTGCACTTGAACTCGCATTGTTTAGTACTGCTTAATTCCAGCGCCATTTTATTATTGTTTTGTATTATTGATGGCCACGTGAACTTGCTCTGCACCGGACTATACCATACGGGGTGGCTGGCTGACTGGGTGTCTTCACTATACCATACGGGGTGGGTGGCTGGCTGACTGGGTGTCTTCACTATACCATACGGGGTGGGTGGCTGGCTGACTGGGTGTCTTCACTATACCATACGGGGTGGGTGGCTGGCTGACTGGGTGTCTTCACTATACCATACGGGGTGGGTGGCTGGCTGACTGGGTGTCTTCACTATACCATACGGGGTGGGTGGCTGGCTGACTGGGTGTCTTCACTATACCATACGGGGTGGGTGGCTGGCTGACTGGGTGTCTTCACTATACCATACGGGGTGGGTGGCTGGCTGACTGGGTGTCTTCACTATACCATACGGGGTGGGTGGCTGGCTGACTGGGTGTCTTCACTATACCATACGGGGTGGGTGGCTGGCTGACTGGGTGTCTTCACTATACCATACGGGGTGGGTGGCTGGCTGACTGGGTGTCTTCACTATACCATACGGGGTGGGTGGCTGGCTGACTGGGTGTGTTCACTATACCATACAGGGTGGGTGGCTGGCTGACTGGGTGTGTTCACTATACCATACAGGGTGGGTGGCTGGCTGACTGGGTGTCTTCACTATACCATACAGGGTTGGTAGCTGGCTGACTGGGTGTCTTCAGTATTTCCTGGATAGTGCCCATCCCGCCTCACCCTCGAAAGTCTCAATGTCAGGACTTCGCGAGGTCACTGCTTTATTTTATGTGAAAGTATTTTGTCATCAGTAAATTAGTATATCTAATTAAAGATGGTCCTTTATTTCAGCCACAATGCAGGAAAATATTATTTATATTTTCGTTCAGTAATTTAGAGCTGACGCCAGAAAAACTTCTAGAACTGGCCCTGGACCAAAGTATTCGGGACGAATTCATTCATAAAGAGATTTTTCCTACTTGTGAGAATTACAAAAAAGAGAGCTAAAAGTCGCAAATGTGTTGACACCAACAAGAAATTCACAAATATCGACAGCTACAAGAGGGTCACAAACGGAGTGTTGTCCTCTTAAGTCCGGTTTTCAAATGGATTTGAGTGTTTTAAACTTAGGCTAAGTTAACAAAGAAAGCAATAAAATGAAGTTTATTCGTAGTTTTAGAAACCGAAGAGAGCATGAAAAATGCTTCCGTAGTCTAATTTACAATGTTTCTTTACTGACTTAATCATGCTTAATGTTCATGGTGCAATCAATGTTAAATCTCATAAACAGAACCTCTTCTAGAAAATTATAATATGGCGTAGGTATGATGATACGCGAACATAATCGTAACAGTGATCACTGGACCCAAGAGAGGTGTCACTGCTAAACTCGGCGCGGCTCAACCGACAAGTTTCACTTTCATGGGAGAGAGCGGGGCGGGCTGAGGCGGTCGCGGGAGGGCCGAGGGGGGGCGAGGTCGCCTGCGTGAGCCTCTTACCACAAAAAATAAGCAACTTTTCCTTTCTCAAAAACACGAACACTTTCACCTTTGCCGAAACCTGCGCGAAAATACCACAGCACTTAATGCGATTAGCATAGATGCACGCGGTTTAGTTTTCACTATCGTTAGCGAGCCACGTGCCCGGACCCCGCCATCCATTCCTCCAGTCCTACCATAGTATCTGTACCTACTGGCGTCATCTGGTAACAACTATCCAATTAATTTTCCATTCGTTCGATTGCATTCTTATCGTCCGCTTGCAGAGAGGTTTGTAACAATTTCAATGGCAACTCTAACTATAAATATGCTTATCACAAGACCATTTAGAGTGCTAGTACAAGTGCTATGATGTACTCAGAAAATGCTTCCGAGTATCGCAGCTTGACTTTCTAAATGGTCGATAAGTAATATCTGTGCCAAAAAACGACTCATTCAGTCTGTCACGTGGTAGGACTATATGAGACTGATTAAGTAGGTCGTCGTTTAGGAAATGTAGCGTCTACGAGCAACGAGGACGAAGACAAAGCGAGTCTGAGGAGCGAGGACAATGGTGGAGCCTGCAGGCGACGCCTGGAGCGTGCCGCGCAGTGTCATGGGAATAAGGGATGGGTGTCACCCGGCGCATAACGCTAGCTATCGCGCCATTGTGTGCGAACAATAACAGTGGTGTTTACACACGCCGCACCTGGCGGCCAGGCGGCCACTACACCAAGGGAACACGCACAGATAACCTTCAGTAGCCACTGGAAGATACCAATTGATTAATTGACGAAAATACAATTGCCAGAGGTTTAGCTAATCTGAATCAGTAAGCACTCAGCACAAGTGTGTCAGCATGCACCGCGGGGTTATTGGTGCATGTCTACAGCCTGACTTCTGGGAAAAGCTTCCTATGTTCTAGTCACTAGCGTCAATTCGTCAGGTTCGCAGTGACACCGCCACGTGGACGCGGCGGGCGCGCGGACCTTCGTCTCATCCTAACTAATATTATAAATGCGAAAGCGAGTTTGTTTGTTTGTTACGCTTTCACGCTAAAACGGCTGAACAGATTTAGATGAAATTTGGCAAATGGGTAGATCATGATCTGGAATAGGACATAGGATACTTTTTATCCAGATATTCCTACGGGATAGAGAGTTACGCGGGTGAAGCCGCGGGGCGCAGCTAGTTTAGATATAATGACAGAATTTTGAAAGCGACTCGGGTGACCTTGCCTGTGTCTTTGTAAACGTAGATGTGTTACATTGTGCACTTTCTCCAGTCTCGTCCGCGAGCCTGGCGGCGGTCCATTTCGTTTTGCCAAACTATTCGATCGAGTAGATAGCCGAACTTCGCGTAACTTCAAATGCTTCAATCTTATCGTTAAAGATTAAGGAATCACTGAAATCAAAGTTTAGTCATGCCTACAACAATGCTATATTAAATAAAAATGCCTTACAACAATCGAACGCCTGTTTGTATACATTTCAATGCCAAGTTCAAGAAGATTGTCATGAACATAATTATCAACGTGGCACTGTCCCTTGCCGCTTGGCGTTGACTTCAACTTCCTGTGCATTATATGCGTGCGTTTAATTTCAGATACATAATCTGTATACAAAATCTACCTAATAAAATAATAGTGCGGTTGATTTGCTTAAGACTATGAACATGATTGCGACGTTTTAAACATATTTTTCTTCTTGATGCATGAATATAGGAAGAGGGGTAACGATTAATGAGTTCCACCTATAGATTTATAGTACTTCCTCTATAGTTCCAATGTTCAACTAAAAAATACTGATAATATTTACTGTATAACACAAAATGTCTAAATTCATAATAAAGCGAATTGAATAATAACATCCCCACCACCATATGTTTACAAAGACGCCGCCGCCGCCGTGGTGGGGTTTGCGCGCTCAACTCTAGGTGTTTGCCGAAGCAGCCAGACCAAGACATACATAAGCTCGCAGGGCAGCATGTGGCAAGCTGTTGGGCAGTAGCGACCCCACGGACGGACGTTATCTCCCGGGAGAAGTCTTGTTCCTCTCCCTTTTTACCGACTTCAAAAAAGGAGGAGGTTCTATGTTCGGATGATTGTTTTTTTTTTTTTTTTTATGTATGTTCACCGATTACTCCGCCGTTTGTGAACCGATTTAAAAAATTCTTTTTTTGTTCAAAAGCTTATACTTCTGAGGTGGTTCCATTGTCACCAAGTCAGGATCTGATGATGGGATACTAGAGAAATCGAGGGGAACTTTCAAAAATGGTAAGGGCAACTAGTGCATTCCTTAATTTATTCATTAAGTATTTTACAGCACTACAATTTTATGAAGGTCTGGAGTCGTTCTGATGATGGAGCCGAAAGACAGTCAAGGGAACTCCTCAATGGTTTACAGCAGATACCTCGTGTTTGGGCTTGATTAATTTGTATTGATAAAAACTTTACACTTTGATGGGTTGTGACTATCGTTAGGGGTCTGATGATGAAGACGAAAGACAGTCGAGGGAACTCCTCAGTGGTTTACAGCAGATATATTGTGTTTGGGCTTGATTAATTTGTATTGATAAAGAACCTTACACTTGGATGGGTTGTGACTGTCGTTAAGGGTCTGATGGTGAAGGCGAAGGACGATTAACGGAACTCCTCAACGGTTCACAGTAATTACCTTGTGTTTGGACTTAATTCATTTATATTGATAAGAACTTTGCAACCACATAGGTTGTAAGTGACATTACAGATCTGATTATGGTCACCTTATAATATGATGATGAGGGGAACTATACAGTGTAAGCAAGTGTATAGTGTTCACCCTTATATTCTTGAGAAGGCACGGGAGTCTCATTAGCCAGCCGGTTTCGTATAACATCTAAACGATACTTGCGCTGTTCAGACGACTCGCCACTTAATCGTTTATGAATAAGATTGAGTCGGCCGATCTTATCATTTGGCGACTCCTGCGACAAATGAGAATGCATATAATTTCTCATCTGAGATAACCTAGCATGAAGAGCTAACGGTGATTCTTGGGAACCGGACATAGCACTCCGTTTGCGATTCTTAGATAGGCGTTCTTTTTCAGCAGTATTAGTCTCTTTAATTCTGTTTTTCTACATGCGGGCGGCTCCTTTAGTTGGTCTACCCATGGTGATTACAAAAATCAAATTACACAAAAAATGGAAAAATAATAAAACTTTAAAAAAAAAATTGACCGACTTCAAAAAAAACAAAACAAACAAAAAAGGACTACTGTACTAAAACCAAACGACAAAAGTACTTCTTTAATAATAAGAGAAAATAAAAAATAACTTTAATTTCGGAAGTCGGTGGCCAAAAACTAAAATTAAAAGCAAAGACACCGACTTCCGAAATTAAAGTTATTTTATCAACAGAATTACTTGTCTTCGTGATCTTGGTGTGCAGTTAGACTCGAAACTTCATCTAGATAGTCATGTTGACCGTATCGTTAATAAGGCATACCAAATGTATGGCTATGTGATTAGAGCATCTAGAGAGTTCCATCGACCCTCTACTTTCTTGCACTTGTACAAGTCCATAGTTAGACCACAATTAGAATACGCAGTACCTATCTGGATTCCCTATTATGTAAAGTATTGTGAAATTATAGAATTAGTTCAACGTAAGTACTTTCGAGCCATGGAGTATAGATGTTTCCGAAAAAAAGCGTCTTATCAGTACATTCTTAAAAAATATGGTCTCCTTACTTTGCAGTCAAGGCGAACGCTCCTTGAGACAATGACTCTATACAGTGTATGCCAAAACCAATTTGATTGCCCCGACTTGGTGAACAGTTTGTGTTACCTGGTTCCTCGAACAGTGCAGGGGCGGGAGGTGCGCACCAGGCAACTATTCGCTACTAGCTCTTGCAAATCTAATGCTGGTGTCCGCTCACCGCTACGCCGTTTAGTCGATACTTACAATAAGCTATTCTGTGCAACTGATATATTGTTTGTAAGCAGATGTACCTTTAGAACTAACGTAATCAAAATTTTGAAGTATCAACAGTAGCTTCGATGTTTCAACATACCCTGGCCGCAATTAATGTTGGTTCATAAGTTTGTGTTAGTGTAAGTAGTAATCTGTGGAAAATGTAGTGGGTAGTATATTTGTTAAGTCTTTTATGTCTAAGAAACTTTGTATATTTTTAGTATAATACTGTTTGTCTTCCCTATAAAATAAATAAATAAATATGAATTACACGCAGATCATAATATGAAATTGTTAGTTGGTGACATTTTATGATGATTCATAATATTTTCATATTATGATTCTGCTAAAGTGACCGTTTTTAGCCCCCTGGTACTTGTTGAAAGGCCTACATTGTCCTCCCATGCCTACTAACACTGTCATTTAAAAATATTGTAAAAGCCAACTATTTCTAAAAGCGTAACCATGGATTTTCTTGCCGGCTCTTCTCCATAGGAAACGACCTATTGGAACCATGCACCTAACTTGTGACGTTTCATAAGTGCCCATGTAGGTTTATGTGAAATAAAATATTTTGATTTTGAATGAAATTGAGAGATTAATGTAATATTATTTTAAACTTAGTTAAATAAGAATAAAAAATAAACATTAAGTTCGTAATGTCAGAAATAAAAAAACTAGTGAGTCCAAGTGCCTGTGGAGCAGGACCAGCATTAAGCCAAGCATTTTTATTTACGATACAATCATGTAGCAATGTAGCATTATCAAATAGAAAATAAGTTTCAAAGGAAACAAATAACATAGTTATACCACCGTATATTTTACGCATAAATCAAAGAATTGTAAAGTTAATAATGTTCGTAAACTGCGTAAAGATATCGTCGGGCACACAACTCATTCGCACGAAGTGTCCAGCTGACCAATCCCGAGTCATGCGGCGTGATCTAGTCGGTTTAATAAAGCACGCGCTGAGGTGTAGTGCATATAGTTTTAGAGAAACTAGCTTGTTAATACTTACCTCGCTTTAGTCCATCCAAAGGTTGTCTGTAAAAGATCGCTTTTAGCGATAAGACCGCCCATTGTGTCACCCTATGTTTTTTTCTACATTTGTATCTGTATTTTTTATGGTGTACATAATAAAGAGTATTATATTCTATTCTATTCTATTCTACCTCTGTTAATTGTAGCCCCGGTCTCCCTAATACACTTTCGTTCCTTTCTCACACAGATAGATCAAGACCGGGATTAGGACATGAATACTTTTTATGCCTGTAGTACACACGGCTACACATCAAGCTATAAATTTCCAGTTTAGGCTGAATACGCATTGTATAGGATTTCCGTACAATGCGAGGTCAGCTTATACTGGAAATGTATAGCTTGATGTGTAGCCGTGTGTACATTCCCGTGGGATAGTAGTTCTTATTTAGTGATTGGGCGACTCCAGGTATTCGTAAAAGCAGGGAAAATCTTTTTGAACTTTATGGCCTAAAGCAACATATGAATAATACAACCTTTCATCAGTATGTTGCAAAATATCCTAAAACTTTTAAAAATGTGTGCAAAATTGCTAAAGCTCTTTACATTAGCAATAAAATAAAATCAGCTGATGATAAAATAAAAACTACCTGGCAAATAATAAATAATGAAACAGGTAAGAAAAACAGCGTAGTACTGAATTTAATTTAGAGACTGCACATGGCCCAATCATCTCGGATGTAGAAGTAGCTCAGTAATTTGAAAACTTTTTTGGTAATATTCCAGTTAAAACTACTGAAGCTTTAAATTCCTCACCCGTGCTTTCTGCTGCCTTACTTAGAAAGAATGTAAAGGCATGCCCTTTGGAGTTAAGGTTTCAGCATACAAACCACCAGGCAGTTATAAAAGCTTTTAAAGATCTTAAAATTAAATCAACAGAAGATCTATGAGGAATGTCTGTAAAAGTCTGTAGATCTATCATCGAAACCATTGCGCCCTATCTAGCTTTCATATTTAACACCAGTGTAGACCAAGGAGTCTTTCCGGATCTCATGAAACACAGCAAAGTAGTTCCTTTGTTCAAATCCGGTGATAGTAAGGAACCTAACAATTATAGGCCTGTGTCAATTCTGCCAGTTCTCAGTAAGGTGTTTGAAAAGTTGATGCTCAATCAAATGTTACGTCACTTCAATAAAAATTCCATCTTTCATGGACAACAGTACGGTTTCACCAAAGGGCGTTGTACCACTGACGCCGGGGTTACCCTAATAAAGAACATTTTTAACGCCTGGGAAGAAGCACAGGATGCCATTGGAATCTTTTGCGACCTCTCGAAGGCGTTCGATTGCGTCGACCATGAGACACTTCTGCTGAAACTAGAGCACTATGGGGTTAGAAATACAGCTCTTGATTTACTGAGATCATATCTGAAAGATAGGAAAGTTAAAGTTCAAGTAAACGGCATAAACTCATTGGGGTCTGAAATGGCAATGGGCGTTCCTCATTCCTCTTCTTAGTTTATATTAATGATTTACCCCAATTACTTCTAAATCAACCGAAGATGGTGTTATTTGCAGATGACACATCATTGATTTTTAAAATAAATCGACGATCACAAAATCTTGACGACGTTAATAGCTCTATTCTTCAGGTCCAAGATTGGTTTACGGTAAATAATTTGGTACTCAATGAAAAAAAAACCAAATGTATTCAATTTACATTACCTAATGTTAGAAGTAGCGAATGTGACATCATATTGAATGGAGAAAAACTAGAGTTTATTAATGAAACAGTTTTCCTGGGTATCACGCTAGACGAGAAATTACAGTGGGGACCTCATATAAAATCTCTTGCGGGGCGGTTAAGCTCGGCCGCTTTTGCTGTCAGAAAGATAAGACAGTTAACAGATGTAGAAACCGCGCGTTTGGTCTATTTCAGTTACTTCCACAGCATTATGTCGTATGGCATTTTACTGTGGGGTCGGGCTGCTGACATTGAATCCATCTTTATTTTGCAAAAGGGAGCTGTCAGAGCCATTTATAATCTATGTCGCCGCGAATCTCTCAGGGAACTATTTAAAAGGATTAATATTATGACGGTACCTTGCCAATTTATTTATGAGAATATTATGTATGTAAGGAAAAATTTAAATCTATTTAAGAAAATAAGTGACAGATATAATTTTAATACTAGAAATAAAGATAAAATAGATCAACCATTTTTCAGATTAGCTAAAGTACAAACATCTTTTATGGGGTACTGCGTTAAATGCTATAACAAAATACCTTGTGATATATTGCAATTAAATGAAAGAAAATTTAAAACTCATAAAAAGTACACTTTGTAAACAAGCTTATTACAAATTAGAGGATTATATCCAGGATAAGAATGCTTGGAAACATGCTGGTCTTGCTCCATAGGACAATTTAGAGTCTGGACAAAATCAAACTGGTTGCTCATTTAGTTGTATATTTTATTATTTGTATGTCATAGATTTTTACACTCTGTGATTGCTTGGAATCACGCACTGACTTATTAGTATTACTTGTAAAGATGTTAGGAATATTGTAATATCGTATACTTTTACAATGTTTGTAAATATGTGAGCACCATGTACCTATCACATAACTGATTTATTTGTCATTGCTCCATTTATTTATTTTTTTGCCTTTTGTGGGACAGTAATCTTATTGTGGGTGCATGGTCTTCACATATAATTATATAATTCATGTATACAAAATATTGTAAACATTTTTGAAAAGAGTAACGGTGGAGTTTCTTGCCCATTCTTCTCCATACGAAAGCTACCTTTTGAAATGGGCAACTAGAATCAATTCTATTTCTTTGTTTGTTTTTCATTGACGTTCAAAAGTGCCTTTTATGTGCCTATTTGAAATAAATTATTTGACTTTGACTTTGACTTTGATAACATAAACAATTTTCTCGCAGGTGATGCCAAAGCTAGTGGGTACCTACATAAATCATGAACAATAATATACGACATTATGGGGCCACGCGACTCTCAAAGTAAAATAAAGTGTATCTACGGGAAGCGTATCACAAGTGTCAGGAAATACGATCTAATACAGTATGTTCCTATAATGTGTATGTAGTTGCCTAGGTTTGTTTATAGATTCTAGGTCTGGCAGAATATTGTCTTTAAAAAAGTTGATGAAAATAAGAAAGTGATTAAATCTGATAGGGACTGGTACGAGCCGATGTTAGAGTTGAATGAGAGATTGCATCCATTGTAAGTAACAAAGATATGTAGCTGATGACCGTAATCAAATGAAACGAGGGTCAAAGTCAAAGTGAAACGCCGAGTTGTAACCTCAACCTCGCGGATTCATTCAGTGCTGAAGCAAATTTAATTTCACAATCTCTATCGTTAGGTACACACAGCTACACATCAATCTATACTTTTCCAGTTTATGCTTATATCGCATTGTATAGGATTTCCGTACAATGTGAGATCAGCCTATACTGGAAATGTATAGCTTGATGTGTAGCCGTGTGTGTGTACAGGTGGATATTTCTCTGACAATGAGTAAAGAGTCCTGAATTACTTCTACTAGTCCTGAGTTAAAAAAACAAATAAGTTAATTTAAGAAATTTTGGGTAGTTCGTCCCTTGGGAACCTATGAATGAAATGAAAACTCTCGAGTATCACATAAGCGGCATCTGGCGTCAAGCAGCGGAATTAAGTTGGCGAGGAGTGGCGTGCGCCGGCGCAGCACGAACTGCGGCTTCGCGCGTTCTGCATTCGTTGCGTCCACACACACTGCGGAGGGAGCACAAGATGCATCCTCATGAAGTATGTCGCTGCCTAAATGTAATAACGTTCAATTAATATCACGCTTGAGGAGCCGCGAACAGCACATGAGGAGTCACGTGCGCGGTACACGCACACGCCCGCAACGTGTACACACGTACGTGCGCCCGTTGTTGTGTGCGTGCTATTAAGCGTCAGCGTCACGCCCACCGCGGCGTTTTCTTGTTGTATGCATGTTTGTGTAAAAGTGAGCGACGATTGTTTACAATTCTTAACGTTCAATCTTGCATATTAGTGGTATTCTAATCAAAAGGAAGGAAGACAAACCGGCCAAGTGTGTTTCGGACCACTCACAATAAAGGGTTCCGTAGTTCCGTTGTCGCCATTTAAATATTTTAAATTTTAGACTTTTGATTTGATTATATTGTAGGTACATAAAATGTTAATTTAAAGTTATTTTTTGTTATGTGTACCTACTTATATTTATTAACTTAAGTTATCTTATTGTAAAATTCTATTAGATCATAAGTATTTTTCTGTGTATCTTATTCAATCAAAATCAAAATCGAAATATATTATTTCACATAAACCTACATGGGCACTTATGAAAAGTCAGAAGCTAGGTGCACGGTTCCAATTGGTCGTTTCCTATCGAGAAGAGCCGGCAAGAAACACCAAGGTTACTCTTTAAAAAAATAATTGGCTTTTACGATATTTTCGAATTACAGTGTTAATAGTTATGGGAGGACAGTGTAGTAGTCCTTTCAAAAAGTTTCAGGTAGGTACTAAAACAAAAAACAAAAAAAAAACAAAATGTTCAAAGTCCACTAAACCTACAACGTTCACACATTCACAAAGTAGAAAAGAATAAAGGATAAATAAGTACTAAAAATAAAAACCTATTTAAACCAACATTTTGGTTTTGGTCATTTAATGACATGATTTTCATTACAACTGTAACAAATCTGAATAATTACCACGTCCACAAAAGCCACGAGTTGAAATTGAATTGTCAAATGATACTCGTGTTATGATTATGTCTGTCAGGGATGAATGTAAAAAATAAACATGGTATTTTGGGAGCAGTTATAAATAAATAAATAATTTATTACCACAAAATTCAAGTACATTGCACTGTATACAGATTAAAGATCTTAATATAGCATAAGGTAGTTAAGTACAATAGGTTCAACCCTGTCCCCTAAACTAGGCTAGGCCTGTATCTTAGGGGGCAGTACCCTCTTTGAGAAGTGGCTAGAGAGGCGCCACGGCGTCCTCACCTTCCGCCTGACACAGTTCCTCACCGGACATGGCAGCTTCGGGAGGTACCTGTGTAGGATTAGGCGGGAGGAAACGCCCGGGTGTCACCACTGTGCGGATCGCCCGGAGGACACGGTGGAGCATACGGTTGAGGTATGCCCTGCTTGGGCGGAGCACCGCCGTGTCCTCGCGGAGGCGATTGGCGGCAGTGACCTCTCGCGTCCGGCCCTGGTTCAGGCCATGGTACGGAGCGAGAGGGCATGGGAAGCCGTCACCTCCTTCTGCGAAGCAGTAATGCTCGCGAAGGAGGAGGCGGAACGCGTGAGGGAAAGGCAAAGTTTGCGCCCTCACGCCCCTAACCGCCGCCGTTGGAGACGCCCTGGGCGTCGGGAATCCCAGGCGGATTCCCGGCCACCATAGGCGCGGGCTTGCGGACGGCGAGCAACGGGCAGCTCGCCGTCCGATAAGAACCAGGCCCGGGTCGATGGCGCGTCGTGTTCCACGCGTGCCTCAAAGAGATGTCAGCAAAATTGACGGGGTCCGGTAGGACCGATGCCTGCCAGGGTTGCGGGAAAGCCCGAAAGGGATACCGGGACCTTGGCAACAGGCAAATGAAGGAACACGGGTGGGTTTTAGTCAGTAAAAGTCTGACACGCCCTTCCGCTCCGCCCAGAGCGGGAGAAGTCATTGGATGATTTCCCACTCTCAAAAAAAAAAAAAAAAAAGGGGGCAGTACCCGGATATTGGTATGCTTATATTATTCTATTCTATGATTCTATTTATCTATTTTGGCAGACGTGCCAGTGGAAAGTGTCAAGTGAGTGCATTTTTATGTTGTGGTAAGCTTAAAAAATGTGAGAATGAGAAAGTGAAGAGTGAACTGTATTGTATAAGAGTAAATGTTTGATGAATGTGTGAGGAAGTGGATTGGGTGTTTTGTGATAGTGTTGTGTGTAGTGAATGAAGTGAGTGTTATGTTTGTAGTGTGTTAGGGATGTGCGAGTGATTAGCACGTGTGCGAAAATTAGGTGGATTACACATAAGAGGTGTAGTTAATAGACTCTTACACAATTATGCCATTAATGAGGTACCAGGGAAGCCACATGCAGACGGAATTATTGCCAAACTTCCTTATTTTCAACGTATCTTTAATTTTATAATATGCTTTTCAACACACTTGCTCGTAAAGTGGCTTTATTGAACCGCTTTTAGGTTCATAATGCAGTGTATTATGGAAGCGTGCTTTTTACTTTACCATAGATAACTATTTACTAGTCGGAGTAATGACATGGCAGTATGGAATTAATAAGTACTATCATGGCAGCATGGAATTTGTATCCAATAGAAATTGTTTTTGGTGAAGCTTTTTACCAAAGACAAGCGCTCAAAAGCAAGTTTTTATATAAAAAAAAGAACCATAAGCAAAAAAATCTCATGCATGTCCATGGGATTTTTTTTACCATAACTAAACGTCAGTGGGATACTATACATTGAATTAGTATGAACTATCCTACTAATAAATGAGCATTCTCTATTTACACCCGAGCAGAGACTTGCGCTTTTTTCCGGTAAGACCGCGGTTGGCACGCACGCAGGCCACTTTACCCGCCCCGACGAACCGCGCTGGCCTGCCCGTGTGCCACCGCGTTCGCGCGAATGAATCTCTGTCATTCTGTACTATTAAATAAGGGTTTATATCGTCTGTGGCTATTTCACTGTATATTGTTCACTACCCTAACCCCATTTGCGTATTATGTATTATTACCATTATTATATAGGCTGTTCAGGGGTATTACCAGTGCCTTTATTTACACCCGCGCGCACATCGCTAGCGGAAAAAACAAAAACAAGCCGTCATTTTCCATAAATATTTGTTAACTTTTTTGTTGTGTGGTTAAAATCATTATTAAAAATGTCGATTTCACTTAGGGGAGAAGAGCGTGAATAACAATAAATATACGTAGATTTGACTCCACCATGGTACGTTTAGTTACAGTAATTTTTTTTTTATAATTTTTTTTCTTATTCTAATCATATTTTTTTTGTATAGTCTCTCTAACAGTTTTTCCAGTGCCCTTATATACACCTATGGAAAAACAAAACCATCGCGCCATTTTCCATAAATATTTATTATCGTTTTAGTTGTGTGGTTAATTATTATCATACAATACAAATTTTAAAGTATTGTCACCAACCGATATAGAAGTTTTTAAAAGAAACTCCGGATAGTCAGTACCTAGCAACAAAGGTCAGTTAAACATTATAAATCTATCATCTCTACAGTTACGTTATTGTAGCATAAGTTCTTACAACAAGTCTGCTTTTTTCCTCGCAAGTGTGTTGAAAAACGTCGTATGCAACGCGTGTGCATTGATTATTACACTCTCGGCAACCTTATCGCGCTCGCCTGAGGCTCGCGCGAATAATACCGCCTCGACTGTAATATTCAATAGAGCACACTCGTATCACAATGTACTATTTTTGATAAGGACACGTTTGATGTGGGTTTTGAACTTACCATCGCTAAGTTCTGTAACCGACTTTGGCAACTTGTTATAAAAGCGGATACTGTTTATAAGAAAAGACTTATAGTTAAGGGTATCAAAATTTCATGTTTACTACGTTTATTTATATTATGGAAATCGCTTCTTATTTTGAAAAGTTCTAAGTTTTTGCGAACATACAAAATACTTTCTAAAATAAAATAAAGAGAAAGCAAGAGTTAGTATATCAATTTCATTGAATTTATTTCAAACAGAAGCACGAGGGCCCATTTTAAGACCGCGCGAATTGCCCTCTTTTGCAAAATGAAAATTGAACCTACGTCAGCCGCCGATCCCCACAGTAGAACGCCATAAGACATAATATATACTGTGGAAATAAACCAAGTATACTACCTAGCTATGGCTATATCAGTCAACTGCCTTATTTTTCTTACTGCATATGCAGCTGAACTTAATCTGCCTGAAAGAGCCCTAATGTAGGCGCCCCATTGCAATTTCGAATATAGAGTAATTCCTAGAAATACAGTTTCCGTAATAGCATCTAATTTCTTGTCATCACGTTTTAAATTTAGTCCTGCTTGAGGAACATTAGGTAATGAGAACTTAAGACATTTAGTTTTGTTCGCATTAAGTAAAAGATTATTAGCTGCGAACCATTTCGAAAGAACTGCCAGACTATCGTTGACATGTAAGACATCCGTATCTTTCCTATCTATTTAAAAAATAAGAGAAGTGTCATCGGCGAATAGAATTATATCCGATAAGTTAGCCATCATGTAAGAAAGTTCATTAATATAAATTAGAAATAGGAAAGGGTCAAGAATAGAACCTTGAAGCACGCCCATCTTAACCAGAAACCCCGAGGACGTCGCCCCGTTAACATTTACTTTTTGCTGCCCGTTTGATAGATAGGAAAGAACAAGATCAGCAGCTTGTCCACGAATTCCGTAGTGGTATAATTTACAGATCAGTAATCATCATCATCCATGATCAGTAAGCATGCATTGACCCATATATTGTGGTCAATGCAGTCAAACGCTTTTGAGAGGTCACAGAAAATGCCAATTACATCCTGGGACTTCTCCCAGGATTCCAAAATATGACTGATGAGTTTTACTCCTGCGTCAGTCGTCGACCTACCTTTCATGAAACCAAACTGATGACTACGTAAAATCCTATTTGAATTAAAATGTGCCAACATTTGGTCTAGCATGATTTTTTCATATATTTTGCTTAATGCACAGATTTTAGTCAATAATTAGAGGGATCACTCTTACTACCCGATTAGAAAATTGGTACTACTTAGCTATGTTTAATTAAATCAGGAAAAGTACCGTTATCTAAACATTGATTAAATATGCCTGTTAGGTAAGGGGCAACTGTGTCAATGATATCTCCAAGAATCTTAAGGGAAATCCCCCATAAGTGTTTGGGTTTATTTTTATGTTCAGACTTTTGAATGGTTTTTTAATTGTGACAATAGAAATGGGCTTTAATTCAAAACTTGGAATGTCCTTACTGAAGTTTTCTTTTAGAAGAGATTCAGTTAATACAGATGATGTGGGGAGGGATTTCGTAACCTCAATTGGGATGTTGGTAAAGAAGTTTTCTAGTGCCTTAGCAACTTTCAACTTATCTGAAATGGTTTCATTATCAATTTTTAAAGACAATCATTCTGATCTCGCTGTTTTGTGTTTCCAGTTTTTTTGTTAATTATCTGTCACACAGCTTTTATTTTATTATTGGAAGGACTCATTTTGTTACTTATTAATTTAGATCTTAGAATAGTTTCTGACATAATTAGAATTACTTGATCAGAAGTCAATATGCCAATAGTGGCCCATTCACTAAATTGTTAAGAATTTATTGTTACTTTTTACAGGACACGCTTTATTGAATTCATGGCATACTGTAGAAAATAATGTACCGTAGTTTATATTGGGGTCTTGTGAATCAAAACTAGCAGTTGAAAGATTGCTAAGAAGATTATTATTAAACCGTTTCAATTTATTTTTATTGAGTGGTCTTAATTTAATGGTTTTATCTAGGTGTAACTTTTTATCGTCAAATGATACTAGTTGACCAGTGTGGGCAGACCTGACGCCACAAATTAAATATGAGTCTTTTATTTCACAATTAGTAAACACATTGTCAATGCATAAAGCTGTGGTTGCCGTTATTCTGGTAGCTTCATTAAAAACACATTTTAAATTGAATGATTTAAACAATGATGTAAGCTTACATTTATCCGGTGAGTTAACTAATAGATCAATATTTAGGTCACCAGAAACAAAAACGTATTTATTATCTTTAAAAAGCTTTCTTGGTATTAAAATAAGTAGGTACTTAGTAGGTATTAAAGTAAAATAAAGAACAATGGGCAGGTTACTCTCAAGTGTTGTAAGACTTTTCGTCTACCGTGATGACCTAGGTGCTGCACCCAGGTTTAGCTTCAGACCAGAAAACTCTTCAACGGAAGCTAGTATAATTAAAAGTTAAAAAGGTGGAAATAAAAGTTAAATTTTAAAAACCCCCGACACAATCAAGTCATCTAAAAAGTAAAAAAGTAATATGTATTGGCCCTTTAAATTTAATATAAGAGTTGTAGATAATATTTTGATCCAAGCATAGTCGCGTCTGGGGACGGCTAAAGAAAACGCCAACACACACTAGTAATAATGAATGTATGCTATTGTAGAAAGGATAGCTGCTGTTAATTTCCGATTTTCATTAGCCGTCCCCTGACGCGACGACGCGACGCTTAGATCAAAATATTACCTACAACTCTTTTATTAAATTTAAAGGGCTATATAATATCACGCTACGACCAATAGGAGCGGAGCATAAATGAAAAATGTTGCAAAAACGGGAAAAAATATTCCTTTTTAAGAGCTTCCGTTGCGTGCGCTGCGTTACGCAAATATCATGTATGCTGGAATTGTTCCTCTTTAAAAGTTCTAAAAAAAATCCGCGACAGCATATGTCTATCTTTTAAGATTGACTCATTTTTTTTATGGTAATCAAATTTGTTCGAAATTAATGCATTATTTGCGAATAAACTATAGCTGAAGATGTACGTGCACCTGTGTTGAGGCATTTCGTTCGTCTGGTGGTCCTTAGGGATGTATCTCCATATCGATTATCTTGACGGGGCGGGGTGTCTCTGCACAGGTGCATTTTTGTTTTTGTTTTTGTTTTTATTTTTGTATTTTGTATTTTTTGTATTTTTGTGTGTAATGGATAGATTGATCCTAGAGTAGTCAGTGTGATTGTATCAAGTACCTACTAATAATAGTTTCTAAGTTTTTCTTTTTGTATACTAACCTTTGGATCTAGTTGTCCTAAAATAAATAAATTTGAATTTGAATTTGAAGGAGTTTTATCAACATAATATTATTTTTTATTCAAATAAATAGTTTTAACATCAAGGGTATTTATGTAGCAGTAAATCGAATCGGACATTTAATTTCGAAGTTACCACGTAATAGGTAAAATAGGTAAAACGGGCTGGTATCCGCAACTCCACGTCAAAGCGCGTATTTTGCGTACGGAAGTTACCACGTAATGCAATACGCGAACCGTTCGAGGCCAACGCCGCGCCGCGCCGCCTCGACGTTCCCTACTCTAGAGAGGATAGGATGGGCACAGGGGTAGACCATGACCTGGAATAGGACACAAGATAAGTTTTATCCCTATATTCCCACGGGATCGAGACCTACGCGGGTGAAACCGCGGGTCACAGCCAGTTACACATAAAATCACGCCTTGTTTTCCCGAAGAGTTGGGTAGAGAGTTTACAACTATATTACACCCACATTTCGCCAGTTATGTTTTAAGTCCCATGTAATAGAGGGCGAGTCTATTGCCATCAACCGGGCACCAAT
Organism: Lithophane leautieri; assembly: GCA_949152455.1. NCBI lineage: Eukaryota > Metazoa > Arthropoda > Insecta > Lepidoptera > Noctuidae > Lithophane > Lithophane leautieri. The sequence goes on along the minus strand of OX424458.1, from coordinate 21,979,147 downwards.
CCAGACTCCGAGCATAGTTCACATAATTACTCAGAAAATAGTACCTAACGAAAATCCGTGTACTATAACTTCGTTTCCCTATTTTTAGTTAATTTCACTCGAATAAATTGTCAGCCTTTTCGTTTTCTTGTTGATTTCAGTTGCCACTTGCCTGTTTGAACGTGCCTCTAATAGTGAACTTTGCGAGTGGTTCTGTACGATTACTAATCATACAATATGAATCACTCAGATCTGACTATGGCAATGATTTTGCGGCATGGCGTCAATTACAGTAAGTCGGCAAACGAAACATCTATTGTATTTTATGCCCAATTTCAGAGTAGTTGGAAACTTGTCACTAGTTGTCACTGGAGTCAGGGGAAGGTCACGGTCGGGTCGGGTATGCAGTACAAGGAAGTACCAATTAGGTTGATATTCGCGCTTGCACCATCACTCGTGATGAATTTTATCGAGGAGGATTTTTGGTGTTGATATAGTCTTGATGCTGACTATCACAAAGGACTGCATAGATTGTTGCGCCCTTGACGATCTGACGGGCCCCACACAGGTTTCGTATCACAAGACTGAAAGCCAAAGAGCTTGACGAAACACCACGATATCCCATTAAAACGATTGCAACAGAACTATAAATTTTATTTTCTTGTGAGCTTTTATTAATTTAAATGAAATGTGCATAAATAACAACATAATGCCTTTCCTTGCAAATTACAAAACGAAATATCTCTGTCCGTGAGTGCACTTACATACTCTTATCTCGAGAACTACATCTCTGATATACTTATACCCAACCAGCTGTTTCTATATAGGAATATAGGGATATAACGTATCATATGTCCTATTCCAGGTCATGATCTATCAACGTGCCAAATTTCATCCCGTCTAGAGAAGGAAAGTTGCGGCGGCGTCGAAAGTTTCGCGTATTGCATTTTTATACTCTTGATAACTTTGAAATTAAAAATATTTTACTACTACATAAATACCCTTGATGATAAAACTATTTATGAACCAGCGAATGTAACCAACTTTTGTTTCTACCGGCAGCGATCTGAAAAGCTGCAATTGTGACTCAACTATGATAGCTAGATTAGTATAGTATAGTATTAATAGTATATAGTATTCCCTCGCGGACTTTTTTGTAGGTGAGTATGAGTAATGAGTTCTTTAATAAAACTAAAATATGTTTATTACAGATACAAGTGTTAGCATTTTTCGGTATAATAAGGACTACTTGTATTTTTATAGTAATATTTATCATCATTATTTTGTTATTATAATTGTTTACATCATAATTCAATGTGCGTGTTCGCGTGATAAGAATAATGTATTGACTAACCTGTCATTCACTCCAACACTTCACTCTGACGTGGATTCATTCATTCGTTCACTCGGGTACTTAAAGTGTTACACACGCGAACATGGGTATTGGAGTTTTTGGATGTAATCGAGGAAGGTGGATTTAAAAGTGGAATAATAAAAGTGAATAAACGTGCTACTATAAAACTTTATTCTCATTTCCTGACCTTTAAAACGTCAGAAGTGGGATAACACCAGAACGCGCAACGGTTTTGGTGAGACCTAACGCCCATTTTAAAAGGTATATGAATTAATCGTAATTCTTGCTCTTTTTTCAAAATTGTACCAGCTATCAAGTGAAAATTATATTTATTAAAACGAGGTAGAATTTATAAAAGTTACATATAAAAACTTTCTTTCTCTTTTCTGAGCTTTATAAAAACACCTAAAGAATTGTTGGAATTTACATTTATTAGTATGTTAGCCGTTACAACAATTCCAAATTTATTTTTATCCGACTGCCCCAGAAGGAGGTTATGAATGAATGAATGAATGAAATGCACCGACCCCAGCGTGGCTTAACCAGACTCGATAAATCGAATGAACCCCAGGATTTTCACTAGTCCCTGGAGCCTCATGGTTCATGGGGTTACAGAAGCCATTGCATATCAAAGAGTAGACCGGGGGGCGCGGGTAATGGTAGGGAATAGACCGTGCCCGTCGGGATATGGAAGGATTTGCGAGCCTACCGGATATGCATCCTTGAGTAAGCAATGGACTAGTGGAGAGACGGGTAATATTTATCTAAGGATGGGCATCTTTTTACGACGTCGCCGCCAGTTGGCTCCGATCCATTTTCACCGTTGAATCCATTGGCGGAGATATGTTTCGTTCTCGGCTCTTTTCTATCTCCTTGCTGTGCTGTGTTACACTTTGCTGTTTTCTGAGTCTTTGTCCGAGGACTCGCTGCTGTCCGTTTCAGGTTTCTTGTATATCTCGCTGGCTGCTTTCGTTATCTTGTATCGGTCTTCAGCCATGTCCATCCAGAAGTTGATTTCCTTGTTGAAGCACGCCATGTCCTGTCTTAGGTTGTCGTTCCATGCGTAAATCAGTCAGCTACTCTCTTGGATTTGGCCTTGTACTGTATTTCAATTGCTTCATTTCTTTTATCCTAGACTTTATTCATTATGATAGTAAAAATAACCTGCTTACTAATATTATATTTGTATGCCGATTATTGGCCGAACATACAGATCAGCTAAAATGTATAAATAACATCTTTTTGTACTTATGTTCACAAATAAAGATTTGATTTGATTTGATTTGATTGCTGCATATAAAAGGTGTGGTTTGCACGTCCTGTGTTTCTTTGATGTGTTTCGTAACAGTTTTTACTTCTAAGATTTCGTGCATTTACTTTTGTCTTGGTCTATTCCTAGCGTGGTTAATAAGTTTAGTGTTTTTTTTAACTAAAATTGAATTTGGTTAAGACTGCACATGACGATATTTTATTTTGCACTATTAATCTACCCTTTAATTACTGAATCATGTAATTTTTTTTAAGACATAATGAAATTGTATTTATTTCTTTTGTCTATTCGTAATTATTACTATAAGCCGCGCAGATAGAGAATAGATCTGAAAATGGCGTCCGCTCGCATGCGTTCTCGCTCACTCTCTATCGCTGTCTATACTCACACAGTGAAGTACGCGCTACAAAAAAATAGTCAGTCAGGATTCGCTTCGCAGAAAAAGTATTTGGTGGACGAACTTCTGCGTGAATATGGCCATGAAGTCCTCAGACTCCCTCCTTACAACTGCGACCTGAACCCGATAGAACACGTTTGGAATTTAATAAAACAACGGGTCGCAGATAAAAATGTGGAGCAACACGAAAACAAAATTGAGGAGTTCACAAAAGAGGCCATAGCTTCAATTACGCGAGACGACTGGAAGAAACAAGTAAACCACATCAAAAGAGTCGAAGAAGAATACTGGAATCGCGATGTAGGTAGGGAGAGTGAAATAGAGGACTTCATTATCAGTGTCGGTATGAACAGCGACAGCGAAGATGAAAGTGACGACTATGAAGACCAGGACTGTGAAAGTGGCCAGTCCATGGAGGATTATAATGAATTGATGGAGGGAATTGAACCAATTATGGGTTCAGATGACCAGGATACTGCTGGACCAAGCGGTTTATAAAACCTTTTCTCCCCTGTTGGTCGTTTCAAAGCCATAAAAATAAATGAAATTTACTTCAAATTCTCTGTCTGATTCGTACATTTTTAAGCTAAATCCTTTTCTTGTGTCTTGTAGAGAACTAATAATCATTTAGCTAGGCAGGTACCGCCTGTCTTGTTCAAAAACCAGCGTGAAATGATCGCGCAAAACATGCGTACGCGTCGGCGGCGTTGGTCTAGTGTGCATACCTATCACACACGTCGGCGACGTCTCAGACGTGTGCGTAGGTCTAATATAGTTCTGCCTTTACTTTACTGGCCTAAGGGATAAGAACGTGACTTTATGTATGTATGTGAGGTGGTATTTTTGTAATATGATTCTGATATGTCACAATTAATAAAGACAAATTTTAAAATCCAGTGATATTAATGTACCCTTGCTCCTCATTTATTTAATTAATATTTTTGTCATTATTTCTACTATTATTAATTAATAATATTAAAAAAGAATAATATATAACAAAAAAAGTCAATAAAAATCGATGTTTGAGAACTTGTTTTGCCAACCGTACCATGCGTACCCGCCGCCATTTTCAGATCTATTCTCTATCTGCGCGGCTTATACCTACATGTTTGAGGTTACTTTTAATTCTTTTTTTTTTCTATAATCGTGGCTACTAGTTAAAGATTACATATTTATTCGTTTAAAAAGCCACTTTTACTTGTTTTTATTTTTATAGTTTGTTCTTTTAAGGAACGTTTACTTGTGTTTTGTTTATATTTGGTTTCAGCTGCGTAAGAACCATGCCTAGTCATCGATTGCAAAAACGCGTAAGAGACTCTAAGTCTAATGACTCCAGCAGTGAGTCACATTCATCCCCAGAGGGTCGCCATCGTCGCAGATCACGGCGCAAGCATTCACGGCGCAAGCGCTCAAGGCAGGAAAAGAGCTCAAAATGGCGTTCCCGGGCACTTGAGCTACCTGAAAACCCGGCAGAACAACTACGTTCTGGAACCAGCAGTCAGCATTCCAATGGGCAACTAAGTGCACCAGCTGCTCCTGATCACACCGCATCATCATTGACAAGTAACCAATTTACCGTTTTAGACTAATTTCACGGATGCATTTAGAGAGCTAATCCAATCTATTCGCACGGATGGCAGTACGCAACGAAGCGAAACCAGAGTATTGATATCTGGGTTACTAAAGTCAATGAATGCGCTAAAATTTATAATTGGACAGAAAGACAAATAACTCACTACGCGTTACCGAAATTGGTTGGGTTAGCTCAAAAGTGGTACCAAGGCTTACCTAGTTTGTTGTTTACGTAGGCAGAATGGCAACAAAAATTGCGTTTAGCATATTCCCTTGTGATGATAACTATGGTCGATTGCTGACGGAAATGCTCGCCTGTAAAGCACGTTTTGGGGATAATTTAGAAGAGTATTATTACGAAAAGATGGTTCTAATAAATAGATGTAAAATTTCGGGTAAAAACGCTATTGATTGTTTTATTATTCGGTATTGTTGACAGATCAGTTAGAACTAGTGCAGAGGCTGTACAATTTAATGAGCCAGATAAATTATTAGTTTATCTTTGCAATGTAAGAACCAATAAAAGAAATGATATGAATGACGTGACTCCGCAGCCGGGTCCTTCTGACAGCAAACGATCGAAACCATTTAAAGATAATACGTATAGGAACAATAAGGTTAAGGTAGCAAAATGTTATAATTGCGGGGCAGAAGGTCACCCCTACTATAAATGTAAACACCCAATTAAAAGATGTGAACACTGTCATAGAGTAGGTCACTTGGTAGTTGATTGTCCCACAAAAAATGTGTCCCAAGATAATAAGACCGTCTTAAATATTTCAAAGGAACAAGATAATGATAAGAAGTATTTTAAAGTTTCAATAGTAAACGGACAGACTTTGAAGTGTTTCGTTGATTTTGGAAGTCAAATTACAATGCTTAGAGAATCAGATGCGATAAAGTTAAATGTAACGTTGTCTTACAGTGATTTACCGATTTTGAGAGGATTCGGAAATTCTCTAGTTCATTGTATAGGAAAATGTGATGTCGAAGTTGAGATAGATTTGGTAAAAGCACACGTAGAAATATTGATAGTCCCTGATTATTTGTTGAAGGTATCGTTGTTGATAGGTCAAACGTTTACGGAACAAAACCATGTCGTGGTTTACAAAACGAACGACGAATTAATTATTAAAGGCAAACCGACAAATGATCCTACATGCGTAAAACTTTATGTTTATGAGACAGCCACTATAGCAGGCCGTGCTGAAGTTGCGGTGTACTCAAATCCAACATATGACAGTGAAGTTTTGGTCGAGCCTAGCCTACGCTTTCAGCCTCAAAAGATGTACCATATTATGCCTTGTATTTTAGAACTAGTTCGTGGTAGGGTAACTCTTCAGTTGGAAGGTTTAATGGGTGTTGACTTAATTTTAAACAAAGGTATCCTATTGTCTCGGGCTCTTCCTTTAACTCAAATTAATTGCCATTCCGTCGATAAAATTGAGCAATGTGTTGGTAGTGACACTTCGGATAGTGTTATTAAAACTAATATGTTATCCGTTAGCGATCAAATTAATCAGAATGACCTATTCCAATTAACTTTTCTTTTAAATGAATTTAGGGACTGTTTTGCTTTTTCTACGAAAGAATTAGGGTGTATTACTAACACTGAAATGAATATAAAGTTGAGTGATGCTACGCCGATGGTTAACAGACCGTATCGCATGCCTTTTATGGAACGACAGGTTGTTCGTGACATGGTACAGGAACTTGAGGATTCTGGCATAGTAAGGCCGTCAACTTCAAGCTATGCATCTCCTGTACTCCTTGTGAAGAAAAAGTCCGGGGATTACAGATTATGCATTGACTATAGGGCTCTCAATAAGAAAACTATTAAGGAGCATTATCTCATCCCTAGAATTGATGATCAGGTAGACAATTTATCCGGTTATAAATATTATACAAGTTTAGACTTTATGTCAGGTTATTACCAGCTATGTTTGTCAGAAGCATCAAAACATTTGACAGCTTTCATAACACCCGATGGGCACCATGAATTTAACAGAATGCCTGTTGGACTTGTTAATGCGCCGTCTAATTTTCAAAGGGCAATTAACAATATACTGGGCAATGCACGATATAAGGAAGCATTTGCTTATATGGACGATGTCATAATACCGTCCAAAAGCATAGAGCAAGGCCATAAACTAAAATCAACTCTAGAATTATTTCGTACCGCTGGCATTACACTAAAGTTGTCTAAATGTAATTTCTTGAAGGAATCCATAGACTATCTTGGATTTGAAGTATGTGCCGACAGAATTAAACCAGGCAAAACTAAAATAAACGCCGTGGAGGTATTTCCACGCCCTACTGACCAACACAAAGTTAGACAGTTTTTGGAACTTTGTAGCTTCTTTCGCCGGTTTATAGGAGGGTTTTCATCAATAGCTCGACCACTTACTCAACTTTTGAAGAAAGATGCAAAATGGCAGTGGTTTGACTGTGAGGAGAATGTTTTTATAGCTTTAAAAGGGGAATTAGTTAAACGTCCGATTTTAGCATTCTACAACCCTGCGTCCGAAACTCAACTCCTTACAGACGCTTCAAAAGTGGGCATTGCTGGTATTTTATTACAAAGAGCCGGTAAAAATGCTCCTTTTAATGCTGTAGCGTATTATAGCAGATAAACCTCACCGGAAGAGTCACGTTTTACATCGTACGATTTGGAAACACTAGCGGTCGCGAGTTCGTTACAACGATTTAAAACTTACCTATTAGGCATACGGTTTACCATTGTTACGGACTGTAATTCCCTAAGGGCTAAGTTTGAGAAAAGAGATATCTTACCTAGGGTGGCGAGATGGTAGAACATTATGCAAGAGTATGATTTTAAAATAATTTACAAGTCGGGTACCACTATGTCCCACGTAGATGCACTTAGTCGAAACCCAGTTGAGGTCGAGTTTATTGAGGTACGGTGCATTGAAACTAAATGGATAGCGACGGTACAACAGAGCGATCCGGAACTTCAACGCATAATGTCTATTTTAAAAGATAAAGATACAAACAATGTATTAGAAATTAAAAATAAATTTGTGATCAAAAGAGGGTTATTATATAGAAAAATAGAGGCAGGAGATCGCTGGGTTGTACCAAAGGGGGTTAGATGGCAGGTATTAAAAGCTCATCATGATGATATTGGTCACTACTGTTTCGATAAAACATACGATAAAATTAAGAGTAATTTCTGGTTTGCCAAAATGAGACGGTTTATTAAAAAGTATGTAGAATCCTGTCTGCAATGTGCTCCTGCAAAAATACCATCCGGTAAAAAGGCGGGTGAACTTCATCCGATTCCTAAAGTTGATCGTCCCTTTCATACCCTGCACATAGATCATTTGGGTCCCTTTGTGCGAAGCAAAAATAATTTTAATTGTTGATGCATTCACGAAATATATCATATTAGTCCCGGTCAAGAATAGAAAATCGGTAAACACCATATCTGCTGTGAAAAATTATTTTCACACTTTTGGCGTACCCACACGAATAATTTCGGACAGAGGTAGTTCGTTTAAGTCAAAGCGTTTTGAAGAGTACTTAAGTATATTAGGTGTTAAGCACGTCCTAAATGCGGTAGCGACGCCACGTGCTAATGGGCAAGTGGAACGCTACAATCGCACCGTCCGAGCTGCCTTAACTGCAGCTAGTCATAATAAACCAGAGCACTTATGGGATGAATGTGTATCCGAAATACAGTGGGGTTTAAATAATACTCTAAATAATGGAATCGGAAAGACACCATCTCAAGCATTATTCGGTATCGATTTAGTTGGCACACCTAATTCATTATTAAATCTAAACGTAATTGATGATTCTGTGGAAGTAGGAAATAACGTAGAAAGAATAAGAGATGAAATATCACGACATATCGAAAAGAATCAATTAAAACAAGCAAGTGTAATTAGGTCGGTAAGTAAATTATGCTTGCAACTATGGTATTGTCGCCGGCGTGTTGTGGACATGAAGGGGCCACAGCATGCTTGAGCTGCTGTGGATATGTAGAGGCCACAGTAGTTCCTTTAATGCTGGTGGTGCAAGTGTAATTAATACCTAATGCATGATGAAATCTAGCGAAGTCTATATGGCAAATTAGTTGATGAAGAGGGCCGATAATCGTTTCGAGACTTCCAAACAAAGTACTGTCTAATATGCAATAAACTATTATAAACATAACCGTTTTAATCCATAATCTCTTTAGACATTTTTTATAACTTTACACTAATTTTGTTAATTAAATAAAATCCTTCTTTCCACGAGACGTGTAAGTTTCAGGAAAGGCCGACTGTTAGCATTTTTCGGTATAATAAGGACTACTTGTATTTTTATAGTAATATTTATCATCATTATTTTGTTATTATAATTGTTTACATTATAATTCAATGTGCGTGTTCGCGTGATATGAATAGTGTATTGACTAGCCTGTCATTCACTCCAACACTTCACTCTGACGTGGATTCATTCGTTCGTTCACTCGGGTACTTAAAGTGTTGCACACGCGAACACGGGTATTGGAGTTTTTGGATGAAATCGATGAAGGTGGATTTAAAAGTGGAATAATAAAAGTGAATAAACGTGCTACTATAAAACTGTATTCTCATTTCCTGACCTATAAAACAAGTCGGTAATGATAGTTCGAAATTACAATGTTAGGTAGCGACCCGCCCGATTTAGGTTAATTCAAACCTGTGTTTCAGATGCAATTCATGGAATATTTATCTGGCTAGATTTTAGGGTTTATTGTTAAGGAGAGAACAGCTAGTATTATTAAGTATATAACACTACTTCCGCCCGCGTGGTATGTCGATAAAAAGTAGCCTATGTCCTTCCCCAGGATCCCATCTAACTCCTCGCAAATTTTGTCAAAATCCGTTCAGTGGTTCAAGCGTGACAAGGTAACATACAGACAGAGTTACTTTCGAATTTATAATATTAGAACGGAACACAAAAATTTAAAAAAATTATTAAAGTAATAAAAACTAAAAGCAGCACCAGCACCAGCGGCTAAGCAGTACCTTTGTACTCATATTATAATTATGTTGTATCTCTATGTATTTTACTGTGAGTACATAAATAATAAAAAAAAAAAAAAACCTAACTACGACATAAAAGTCAATCAACTAAAAAGGTATAAACAAGACACTACAGTCAGACAAATTAAAAATCCGGAGTCACACGTAATCTGTTCGATTTATGCCCTAACACGTATGACTCCGGATTTGTAATTTGTCTGTCTGTTGAAATTTGGTACAGGGGTAGACCTTGACCTGCAGAAGGACATAGGATATAGTTTTTAACCGGCTTCCAAAAAGGAGGAGGTTTTATGTTGGTCTGTATGTATTTTTCTTTTCTTTTTGTGTATGTTCATCGATATTTTAGCCAAATAGGAACCGATTTAAAAAAATCTTTTTTTGTTCGAAAGGGTATTCACTTTGTTTGCGTAGTTTGTGAGTTAGCTTCAATAATAATTATGTATTTTTCCCACTTAGTATATGTCGACGACGTTCTAAGTGACTTCCGTCACTGTTATTTACATAACAGGTAGTGGTATTCGAATTTGTGTGGGGACCTACCCACCTAAAAAGTGAAAAATACGCAGACGAAGTCGCGAGCAACAGCTAGTTTATTATAAAGCCTAATTTACATTACGAAGCCGCTTGCGGAAACGTTGTTATTCATTGATAGTTTCACGTGTGAATAGATAATTATTTACACGTTAATTTCCTAGTACTAGTTTCGTAACGTAAACCCAACTTTATTCAACGTGTTCCTTTTGATGCCCCATGACTCTAAGGTTACAATAATTATGCTATACTAGCGACCCGCTCCTGCTTCGCACGGTTTTACGACTTGACAAAACATCGAGATTTATTAGTCATATGTACAGTCACGGACTTTAATTGATAAGCCACTTTCAAACTTTTCAATTTTGCAGATTCATACATTCACGATTAAACACGAACTCAAATTCCATGCTCGTAAACAAGATGACAAGATGACGGAAATATTCTTATCCATAGAGGTTGACTAATCAGTACTCAATGATAAATAAATAAAATGTTAATCCAATCTATTTTATGAGCTCATTAACTCGATAATTCTGAAAACCTATCCGAAGACAATGACAGTTGAAATGTTGTCAGAGACGTTATTTTCGAATTTGTCGAAATGACTCATTAAAATTTCTTCGTACGCTAACGTTACTATGGCTACGCTAAAACAATCGTCGCTAGGTTACGGTTGCTAGACCTGCTATTGGTTGACTTTGGGTACTCACTTTGCTGTCAAGTTTGTAGTTCTGGCTCTCAGGTTAGCCAACCGGTAAAGATAGTGAATATAATTTTCTTCTTTTATAATACGAAGATATGACTTTCCGTGTCTGGATGTACGATTATAACCGACTAAGCCGGATTTGTATTACACGGCTAAAATACGAACAGTGCCAAGTGGCTCATCAATTAAAGTCCGTGACTGTAACTACCTAACTTTAATAATAACGAATTATACACATAAACCTAACGGAACAAATTCTCTAAACGATGTCGATGGTGAAAACATCATCAAAATCTGCTGCGTGGTTTAGAAGAACAACGAGATTTCTTCGGCTTTTATTTATAATATGTATAGAAGTAGAAATAATACAAAAAGTCCTGGAACAAAGTGTTCCAAAAACACATTGTTTCGAAGTTATCTTATCACTAGACTCTCGATGTGTGTACCTAAGTTTCACTGATAATTACGAGTAAATTATTTTCATTCAAACCAATAATTTTTTTTTTTGAAAGAAAAGATTTTGCGGCTTTGTCATATTTTTAATAACATAATGGACAAAAATAGTCTGAATTAAATGTTTTTTTTTTTTTTTGAAGTAAAGTCTATATTTGTGTAAAACACCATGTTTTTTATAAATAATAGTGACTGTCGAATTATTTTGTATTCAGATTCAGATTCATTTATTTGCAAACAATGTAGGTACAGGTATAAGATGGTACATCACTAGGTGTTTCCGCTACATTCTACCTTACGGCATGCAAAGTCGTAAACAAAAATACAATTTCCATATAAATCATGCAGTCATAAAAACCAACGATACAATTTTCATCTAAATTAATAATTATTGATTAAGTCACTCTGATATAATAATATAAATTCTCATAAGTCATTTTACAGACTTCACCCTTCATTAATCATAATCAGAGTACTGATGCCCTAACCCTTCCTGGTCCAAGTAAGGGAACCGAACATTCAGAATTTCTTATTAACCCTTGCAACTCCAATAAGTTTACTTTAGGTGAATTAAGCACAGATTTTGATGATAGAAAGGTTGAGCCTCCTGCCAAAAAAAAAGGCTGGAGAAACTAATTAAACTACAACATTTTAATAGGCAAGCATGGAAAGGAATGAGGTCCAAGTCCACTTTGCAGACTTACTTAGCAACTCCAGATTTTGTATGATTGAAAATTGATGAAGAATTTTGTCACTTAAATAGGACAAAGGATTATTTAGCTTCAGCAGAGAATATGTTAGCCGGATTGACTAATGCAGAATTAGAACAACAGGAATTGTTAAAACAGGGATTGCAGGACTATTAAACTGGGCCGCAGTAAATCTTAAAGAGTTAAACCCAAAACCTCTTTTTGAAAAAATCACTTGCTTGCTGGGACCGGGTTCCCCTCTGAATCATCATCTCTGTTCAGAGAACATCTTGCAGATTATATGTGGTAGGAGGGGAAAATCAATTGAGATTAGGAGAGAAAGGATAATGAAGGAAGTTAATAATCCCAATTTAAAAGTGACCTTGAGAGGGATTCCTCCAAGTAGTGAATATTTGTTTAGCCATGACGCTTTGCAGCCTGTCATTAAAACTATAGGTGGAACTCAATCACGGTTAAACAAACCAGATTATATTAAGGAAAGATGAGCATACCGTACCCCTTTAGGCAAACATGAAAAAAGAGGCCACAACACCTATAATAAAAATACTAGATTTGACAACAAGCAGTCGAAGCAAGATAGCACTCAGGCTCCCCAAAAGCGTCATAACTTTCGTAGAAACCACTTTAAAAAAAAGAACTGAGATCAGAACTCAAAAAAAAATTACTATGTACAACGCTGCCAAGTCTTCCAGGGGGTGCATAAAGCATCATGCACAACATGGAAGGAACTTGGAGCAAACCAATTTATTATAAATATAGTTACCAGGGGTCGCCTACCTTTCAAGGTAAGACCACCTCTTCAACATTTAACACCAAAGGATGGTGGGCAAGAATATATGGGAGCTGGTCCCACGACGGCCACAGATAAAACCACAGTAGTTTTGAAGACATTACTTCTCCCTTTACTCAGGTCAAGGCGCATGAAAATCTGTTCCAGGGTTATTCAGTTCTGACAATGATAGGTTAGGTTAGGTTAGGTTTGGTAAGGTTATCTCGTCCACTCACCCGGCCCGCAGGAGGCGCACCGGGCGTCGGCGGCGGGCGGATAACGCCCTCTTCCAGCCCCCCACTCATCAGGACCCGATTGGCGGCGCGAAGTGTTCCACGCGCGCCCCTCTTAGACGTCACGGGGGGAGTCAAACACCTCACTCCCCTCCTGACCCGAGGAGGCCTGCAGTGAAGCAATTACTCCAGGAAAGGGAAGACAGTGAAGTAAAAGTGGAGAACATTGTCGCTAAAAACACCTTCCTCAAAAATGAGCTGGCTGAGCTACACATAGAACACATGGACTTAGCGGACCAGTACAGTCAACTACAACATCAAGTGTCAACATTCCAAGAGTGCAGTGACACCCACGAACTGGCTTTGAACCATATTTCTGAACTTGAACTGAAATTACGTGAAGCCCATAAGGCCCTATCTCTCTCAGAGTCTGTCAAAGTCAGTGAACAGGTCGCCAACACCAATAACCTATTTAATGATTTGGTAGGTAGCAAGTTAAAATCAGTGTGTGAGCCAGCTATAACAATAGATTTGACTGGTGACGATACCATACCGCTATGTCCTATTGTTATGAGTCACAATAAGTTAAAGAAATATATTAAATTGAAGAAAATAATAAAACGGTCACAGAAAGTTATTAAAAAACAAAATCTTTTAAAATTAAATCTTTCCCTTAGAAAGGAACGTGTCATACTTTCAAAAAGTTTAAATAGTTGTACTGTTGAGTTAGATGAATGTAGGGAAAAGTATGACATTGATACTAAGCTCCTTTATAATGACATACTACACAAGGAGCACTTGCTGAAGGATATTCTTGAGAAATATGAGACCTCACAACAACAACTAAGTGAGCGCTTGCTTGAGGCTGGGGAACTACTGGATTTGGTGAAGTGTAATGCTGAGAGGTATGAGTCTCCGGCTAATAATCTCTCATGCAGCTGTGCCAACCAACCACCACCTCCTCAGATTCACCCTGACTTGCCTCCGCCGGTGTTGGCTCTTCCAGCAGAAACCTGTGTTAAATCACAGAATAAAAATAAAAATAAATCTATATTCTTCTGTGACGAATTAGGTTCTGGCTTTGGAAAAATGTTACTCAATTACCTTAGCCATAGTTTTACCAATCACAGTTATCATAACATAAGTTTCAAACAAATGATTAATAGAATTGCAAACACAAACCTAGATAATTATTCTACAATGGTTTTGCTATTAGGTGATAGTACTGGTATTACTAAAAAGGACATAGTGGATGGTGTGGACACCTTATTAAAGTTAAATATAGGAAAGCTAATGTTGTGTGCTTTACCTTACTCTGATACTTTATCAGATTATGACAATAATTATATTTGTAAGTTGAATAGTACTATTCACAGATTGACATGTTGTCATAGTGACAAATTATTGTTTTTTGACACTAACAAGTTTGTTAGTGGTTTTAAGTTAACTCAGAGAACTTTATCTCTGTCTTCAGAATGTAGACATTTATTATGATTGCTACGAGTATGTTGTTAGCATACAATATTAATAAGGTTATAGCTAATATAACAAATTATAGTATTAGTAACGAGTCTGTGTTGTCTAGTTATACTACCAACATAGTGAGTAATCATTGTGAATCATTATGTTGTACGAAGGAGGATCCTCCTATAATACCAACATCTTTGGAGGCCACTACCAGTCAGATAGGGTATTCTCTTCCTACTGAAACTGCGACGGGCATTCTAGACTCTTCACTTGTACTTGTGGAGATCACTCCGGATAAGTTTTTAAACTAGTAAGTAAGACAACAGAAGTTACCCCTTCAAATAAACAATTATTATTATTAGAGAATAATAAAAAGGTATCTTCTGGCAATATTATACACAAAAACAAAAAACCAAAGGGCAACATACGTTAAAATTATTCAATCAAAATATCCAAGGTTGCTCTTCCAAATTACTAGAAATAGAATTGTTTTTAGAAAATACCAAGTTTGATGTAATTTGTTTAACGGAACATTGGTTAAAAGATCATCAAGTAGTGTCAATTAATTATGAAAATTATTGTGTAGTTAGCCATTTCAGTCGGAAACGTATGTTACATGGCGGTTCATTAATATTAGTAAAAAATTCAATTAAATCAAAAGAACGGAAAGACATCATTGGACTGTCTGTTGAACACACCATTGAATTGTCCTGTGTTGAGCTTGATAAGCATGTTATAGTATGCGTATACAGACCTCCAAGCTACCAGAATCTATCTATGTTTGATTCTGTAATGGAAGAGGTCCTAAAGAAACTTATTGTTAATAGTAAGTCAATAATCATATGTGGTGATTTTAACATTAATTTATTAGAAAATAACTCGAATACTGTCCGATTATTAAGTCTTTTTAGGTCATTTGATTTGTCAAATGTTTTTATTGAACCAACCCGAGTGACAGCTTCTTCTGCCACTTGTATAGATAATATTTTTTGTAATTGTGATTTCTTACAGAAACAAATTGTAAGTAAGTTGCCATCTGATCACAGTGGGCAATCAATAACTTTTTGCGCCTACACGCCTTTACAAAAAATTCAAATAAGGTTTAGGCCAATCACATGTAGAAACTTAGAGAAATTAAATAATTCTTTGGCCAGTAAATTATGTGTTCAGAGTTTTAATAATATATGTGACCCAAATGAGTTTTACGCCGATTTCTTTTCACTAATAAACAAGCAATTTAATGACACTTTTCCACTAAAGACTAAAAACTATTTACACAAAGTTCTTATTTAGTGATTGGGCGACTCCAGGTATTCGTAAAAGCAGGGAAAATCTTTTTGAACTTTATGGCCTAAAGCAACATATGAATAATACAACCTTTCATCAGTATGTTGCAAAATATTCTAAAACTTTTAAAAATGTGTGCAAAATTGCTAAAGCTCTTTACATTAGCAATAAAATAAAATCAGCTGATGATAAAATAAAAACTACCTGGCAAATAATAAATAATGAAACAGGTAAGAAAAACAGCGTAGTACTGAATTTAATTTAGAGACTGCACATGGCCCAATCATCTCGGATGTAGAAGTAGCTCAGTAATTTGAAAACTTTTTTGGTAATATTCCAGTTAAAACTACTGAAGCTTTAAATTCCTCACCCGTGCTTTCTGCTGCCTTACTTAGAAAGAATGTAAAGGCATGCCCTTTGGAGTTAAGGTTTCAGCATACAAACCACCAGGCAGTTATAAAAGCTTTTAAAGATCTTAAAATTAAATCAACAGAAGATCTATGAGGAATGTCTGTAAAAGTCTGTAGATCTATCATCGAAACCATTGCGCCCTATCTAGCTTTCATATTTAACACCAGTGTAGACCAAGGAGTCTTTCCGGATCTCATGAAACACAGCAAAGTAGTTCCTTTGTTCAAATCCGGTGATAGTAAGGAACCTAACAATTATAGGCCTGTGTCAATTCTGCCAGTTCTCAGTAAGGTGTTTGAAAAGTTGATGCTCAATCAAATGTTACGTCACTTTAATAAAAATTCCATCTTTCATGAACAACAGTACGGTTTCACCAAAGGCCGTTGTACCACTGACCGGGGCCGGGGTTACCCTATTAAAGAACATTTTTAACGCCTGGGAAGAAGCACAGGATGCCATTGGAATCTTTTGCGACCTCTCGAAGGCGTGCGATTGCGTCGACCATGAGACACTTCTGCTGAAACTAGAGCACTATGGGGTTAGAAATACAGCTCTTGATTTATTGAGATCATATCTGAAAGATAGGAAAGTTAAAGTTCAAGTAAACGGCATAAACTCATTGGGGTCTGAAATGGCAATGGGCGTTCCTCAAGGCTCGATATAAGGTCCATTCCTCTTCTTAGTTTATATTGATGATTTACCCCAATTACTTCTAAATCAACCGAAGATGGTGTTATTTGCAGATACACATCATTGATTTTTAAAATAAATCGACGATCACAAAATCTTGACGACGAGAATAGCTCTATTCTTCAGGTCCAAGATTGGTTTACGGTAAATAATTTGGTACTCAATGAAAAAAAAACCAAATGTATTCGATTTACATTACCTAATGTTAGAAGTAGCGAATGTGACATCATATTGAATGGAGAAAAACTAGAGTTTATTAATGAAACAGTTTTCCTGGGTATCACGCTAAACGAGAAATTACAGTGGGGACCTCATATAAAATCTCTTTCGGGGCGGTTAAGCTCGGCCGCTTATGCTGTCAGAAAGATAAGACAGTTAACAGATGTAGAAACCGCGCGTTTGGTCTATTTCAGTTACTTCCACAGCATTATGTCGTATGGCATTTTACTGTGGGGTCGGGCTGCTGACATTAAATCTATTTTTATTTTGCAAAAGAGAGCTGTCAGAGCCATTTATAATCTATGTCGCCGCGAATCTCTCAGGGAACTATTTAAAAGGATTAATATTATGACGGTACCTTGCCAATTTATTTATGAGAATATTATGTATGTAAGACAAAATTTAAATCTATTTAAGGAAATAAGTGACAGACATAATTTTAATACTAGAAATAAAGATAAAATAGATCAATCATTTTTCAGATTAGCTAAAGTACAAACATCTTTTATGGGGTACTGCGTTAAATGCTTTAACAAAATACCTTGTGATATATTGCAATTAAATGAAAGAAAATTTAAAACTCATATAAAAAGTACACTTTGTAAACAAGCTTATTACAAATTAGAGGATTATATCCAAGATAAGAATGCTTGGAAACATGCTGGTCTTGCTCCATAGGACAATTTAGAGTCTGGACAAAATCAAACTGGTTGCTAATTTAGTTGTATATTTTATTATTTGTATGTCATAGATTTTTACACTCTGTGATTGCTTGGAATCA
Organism: Lithophane leautieri; assembly: GCA_949152455.1. Classification (NCBI taxonomy): domain Eukaryota; kingdom Metazoa; phylum Arthropoda; class Insecta; order Lepidoptera; family Noctuidae; genus Lithophane; species Lithophane leautieri. The sequence goes on along the minus strand of OX424458.1, from coordinate 21,961,279 downwards.
CGCACTGACTTATTAGTATTACTTGTAAAGATGTTAGGAATATTGTAATATCGTATACTTTTACAATATTTGTAAATATGTGAGCACCATGTACCTATCACATAACTGATTTATTTGTCATTGCTCCATTTATAATCTTTTTTGCCTTTTGTGGGACAGTAATCTTATTGTGGGTGCATGGTCTTCACATATAATTATATAATTCATGTATACAAAATATTGTAAACATTTTTGAAATAGTAACGGTGGAGTTTCTTGCTCATTCTTCTCCATACGAAAGCTACCTTTTGGAACGGGCAACTAGAATCAATTCTATTTCTTTGTTTTTCATTGACATTCAAAAGTGCCTTTTATGTGCCTATTTGAAATAAATTATTTGACTTTGACTTTGAGCGGCGGGCCAGCACCAGTCGGGGGTTGCGGAAGATTCTTACGATCCCGCGACCCCCGGCGTAGGTATGAGTCGGAACACAGGGGTGGTTTTTAGTCAGTGAGAGTCTGACAGACCCCTCCGCCCACCCCAGGGCGGAGGACATCCATGAGGATTTTTGTTAGGTCACAGACTCACAATATTTTCAAACGATCTTTCCAACGACACCCCACACCATGGGATTAAGGAGAAAAAAAACAACATCCCCACTTTACTTGCAGGGGAGGTACACTAAAAAATTATTTTCTTGATTTTATATCACCGCTTTGTCGGCGTAATTCATATGTCTATCCATGCCAGATAACAGCTTTCTAGTACTAACAGTCTTACATTACAGAAGCTTGGCAACTAATTATCTATAAGCTTAAAATGTCCATTTTCGACAACATTTTGCTAGGGTAATACACACTTTTTCTAAGTAGTGATGTCTTGTAATTGCCAGGATGTAATAAATTGTTATATTGTGTTCTCATAGGACCTGAACGAGTACTAATATCGGCTAATAATGGACATAAATTTAAATTCACAAAAATTGCAACCTCTAAAATATACAACGACCAAATTACAGCTTTCTAGTACAAAGAGTCTCTGAGCTAAGCCGCGGACAGTCTGACAGACAGACGGACATGGCGAAACTATAAAGGGTTCCTTGTTGACTACGGAACCCTTAAATCGCTGGTTTAGATGATTCTGAACACGACTCGGTGTCTACGTTGGCCCGTTGGTTTTACGAGGGCCCATTTCTGCTAAGTCAAAAAAATAGGTAGTTTATTTTATCACAGTATGCCTGATAATAAAAATGTACATACAGTAGGTTTCGTCAATTTATTACGAAAAAAAAGATTTTCTGTGTTTCGGCAGGTCACATGGGGCCTGAGCGCATTTTCAAAAATGTTAACTGACCTGTCTCATTGCAACATGGTTCAATATTTAAAAAAATCTTTTATATGGTGACCAAAAATCTTTTTTCAGAGATTTAAAAAACGACAATAACGTTTCGGTGTCGCCCGGCAAACGCTGTGCTTGTTACACTCCTGTATCTCACGACAAGGATGATCAGTCCGGCCTTGATTAAAAATGATTTTTTCAATAAACAGTTTTTTGAAACGTTGCCCCGGTTTCCTTTTGTCCAATTTATTAAAAAAAACTTTCAGTTGCAGTTTGACCGTTTTGGGCAAGCTTTTATAACAGCTTCTATAACAACATATATATAATCCGCCGCAATAAGATAAAAAAAAAAAACTGTACACACGGCTATACATCAAGTTACAAATTTCCAGTTTATGCTGATCTCGCATTGTATAGGATTTCCGTACAATGCGAAGTCAGCTTGTACTGGAAATGTATAGTTTGAAGTGTAGCCGTGTGTACATAGAAAAGTTGTCTGATTAGTAAGGAGCTACACTGAATGAGCCTGAAATTTTTTTTTCTTAACATCTGGGTAATTTTTCCGTCGTGTTTTCAACAGTTTTCTGACAGAATGCTATGTTACCGCTCGATAAAAAATTTCAACACATTTAAAATTCGCATCAACCGATCAATGTTCACTTGAAAACAAGATTTTCAGACAATTTGCTATGGGTTATTTCTTATTGCCTCATTTTCAAATGGTCTCCTGGATACGTGGGACGCTACTGGTGGTACATTCTGACAATTAGACAGATTGCTATGAAACAATTCGGTAGGTAATTTTTCTTGTTAAATTTAAAAATGTAGTCAGGTCAGACGTTACGCGGAAAATTTCTTAAATTAGAATTTCTGGATTCAGAACAATCAAATCTATCAATTTTATATTATGGTTTTGGTCGTAAAACGATAAGGCAAAAATTTTGGTCATGGGCTCTCGGGACTAAAACACCTCAAACGTTGGTTTGATAAGACGCAGTTGCCTAGCAACGCGTGAGAGTTGATAACAAACGACCTCACAAGCGACTCAAGATCCGCATTGAATGCAATAAAATTCCTCAGAAATGAATACCTGAATAATGGATATCTGATAGGATAACTGACCAGTTACGTATTTTGCGTTTCATAATTTTGGAGTTGGTTTTTTATAATTTGTACATTGCAAGTAAACTGGGTTACAAACGTTACATTACAACGATTCGAAATCTGAAACTTTGAATTAATTGTCCCAGTTAACGTGGTCGACAAGCTGCGCGCTTTCAGTTAGCTGAATGAAAAAAGTCAGTGACAGCCGCTTTGAATAAATATTACGTGACGTATCTTCACTAATAATTGATGTGGTAGACAATTGAGACGTATGCCGTACTTCCCACCGGAGCGTCTGGAAAACAGCGCGTGACGCGCAGCCGAAGCGCGGGAACCGGCGCGGCGGGCGGCGCCGGCAGCGGATACATGATCCGGCGACGGCTCTACGGACGGCAGTCGGCCATTACAGGGGGACCCGATGCACCGCGGTGCAGCCCGGACATGTGCGAGCAATCACAACTAAATAGCTCTTTCAAGCCATCATACCGACCTACCAACGCATAATGTTACAGAATTAGTTGATATATGAGGTTGTGAGTTCTCAGCGCGGGAGAGGTACGCGTGCGCCGGTCAGCTGATGTCAACAACAACACTGCACCTACACGCGTTATTTAATACGCGTTCACTGATTAGATTACTGTTCAGACTAGCGCGCGTGTGTGCGTGTGCGCGCGAATGTGTGGCCGGCTTATAATCGCTGTACACCTGCTGCACCAGTCGCGTGCTCTCGCGCCGCTAGCACACGATAACATCCTCGTTACTCGAGTGTAGGCATTATGTCGCGCTGCCGACCAGCTTTGAAAAGTGGAAGCAGAACGTCCGGCCAGTCGCCCTACCTGTGTGGTGCGCATAGATATGCGAGCAGCGCATGGGCCCGAACGGGCCGAGCGGGCCCAGTGGGCCGGGCGGCGGCGGTGCCAGGAAGCACAGGTCGCCGGGTGGCGCGGAGCACCAGCCGCCGGTGCCAACGCTGGCCGAATCAGTCCCCATGTCAATATATCCGTGCCTGTCTAAACGTTGAGAGGGCCAGCATCTCGCGCTGCCGCTTTCCGATCGTACACACTCAATCGTTGCTTCAATCGCGGACCGTAAACACAACACTTAGGAGGAAGTGTGGACACGACCGTTCCCAACGCTGTTCGCGGCAGGATTGATGAAGGAGCCGGCTCGAGCGCGCCGCGCACGCTCAGCGCCACGTGCGTGCCGCACACTTGGCGGCACGTGCCACTGCCCCCGCGCTCTCGCGCCACGAGCCCCCGCGCCCTGCAGCCCTGGGGTGGGTCACCCTCTCCCGATGGCGCACCGCCGGCGCCGCCACGCTGCCGGACATGACGTGCTCCACAGGTGGAGGCTGCGTATCGCTCCGCCATTACACGCTACGGACCGAATGCATTTTCTGCATACGGAATCCTGTTTCCACATGAATAAGTAATGGACATCCGTGTCAAAAATTCAATATTTATGTGAAGGTGCGACAAAATTAAACCTTGTTTAAAAATGTTTTTCTAAATAACTTTTGAAAAATGCTTTTCTTTTGTGTACATACAAGAAATATCAATCACATCCAATCAACCATTTCAAACACCTACACGCGTACCTACTGGGATGAATCAAACGTTACAATATACCCAGCTTGTATGCCGCCTTTATAACAAACTTCTCGTTTATTTATTTTCATATTTATTTATTTTTAAAATATAAAAATCATTTTGAAAAAAAATATTAACAAGCCACGAACTTAAAAAAGGAAGCCACAAAGTGAAAAAACTAAAACTCAACTACGTTAGTTTTTGTACCTTTTATTCCTATTTAAAGTTATTTTGAGGTTGTAATATTATTATATTTCATTTGATAACCAACATGGCATCATGAGCAGTGATAGCCTAGTGGTGTGACCGTCGCGCGTCGGACTGCCAAGTCTTAGATCTCGAGTTATGAGTTTTATAACCCAAGACACGCCGCACCCCTGACTTTTCGGATTCCTGTGCGTATTGTATAATTATCACTTGCTTCAAAAACAGCAAATGAAAACATCGTGAGGAAACCGGCATGCCTGAGAGATATTTCTCGATAGAATGTGAAGCCAAGTCAGTGGCCCATGGACGGCATAAAACTCTGACACCCGGGGCCCTATTTAATAAACGTTTCAATCCTACAATTTTGTAAAAACGTCACAATTTGTTAAGTTTGACTACATGTGCTGTTTAATGAACCTTACAAATATGTAAGAAAGTAACAAGTAAGTAACTTACAATTATCACAATTGTAAATGCTGTTTAATAAACATTTACTTACGTAGAAAACGCCTTTAAATTTCGATGACAGTATTGAATTTATTACGGGAAAGTCCGAAAGGGATACCGGGACCTTGGCAACAGGCAACTGAAGGATCACGGGTGGGTTTTAGTCAGTAAAAGTCTGACACGCCCTCCCGCTCCGCCCAGAGCGGGAGAAGTGATTTGAAAATTACGGAAATTAAAAAAAAAAAAAAAAAATATTTGGTTTTTGGTGCAGATTCTTAATAAACGAGGGTAGATTCCTTACTCTTAGTCTTGAGTTTAGAATTTCAGTATTTCACGGAGTAGGTTTGGTTATTATTACTTTGTTATTGGTTTGGTTACCGTTCCTTTAGTCACACCATGTGCATCTGCTACCACATGATATTTTGAGCAACACTACATCCAGTGCAAGGCACACAAAATTTGCTCGGTCGGTGTTAGGGCTACCGTTCTCTTCGTGTCGTGTCCAAGTAAATGCCCTATTTTTGTTATCAAATATTCGACCGTAGTCCTGCTTACCCGAAATTGTTCGTAAAAGTAAAATCCTTTTACGAAAAATTCGCCGTTACCGTTCAATTACATTCATCATCCCTTTTTTTTTTTTGAGGGTGCGAAATCATCATGTGACTTCTCCCGCTCTGGGCGGAGCGGAAGAGCGTGTCAGACTTTCACTGACTAAAACCCACTCGTGTTCCTTCAGTTGCCTGTTGCTAAGGTCCCAGTATCCCTTTCGGACTTTCCCGCAACTCTGGTAGGCACATTCATCATCTCTAACACTACTCGTTGCTGGAACCATTTTTTTTTTCAATAATTTTATTTTATTTTATTCAAAGGAACAACAAACGGCTACAATATACAATATAAAAAAAGAAATACACATAACAGTAGAACAATATTGTAGCCCACAACGTTGTTCACAAATTAACTGTGGAATATAACATACAGAACTAACCTTACTTAACTGTCATGCTTATCTTTATTTTTATACATAAATCAAGAGAGCTCCTCAAGTATAAGACCCTTGAACCTACTGGGAGAACATGCAAAAATGTCAATATGATCAATAGTCTTATTGTAGCTATCTATCATTCTGCGAACAGGTGAGCGCAAACCGGTGTTAGAACGGCAACTACGCGTGGAAAATAGTCTGTCAGTGCGCACCTTTCGCTTGTATACAGTTCTAGGGACAACATAGCATAGCATGTTGGTTAACTCATATAATAATCTTGTTTCTTTAGTTGAGGCACAACATTGTAAAGTTTTGACACACCGTGAGACCACCTGTCAGAATTAAGTATACTACAATTTACAAAATATGTAAACTTGTAATTACAATTATTATGTATTCAATAAAATAGTTTTCCCTACAAATATGTAAGTGAAAATGTTTATTAAACAGAAACAATTATGTAAAATTATTGTAGGTACAATTTTTTAATTTTGTCACTTATCACCATGACAACTTTAAATTTCTATAAAACAGAAACTTGTTAAATTCTAGCCTGTAATTTACAACAGGGGCCCAGGTCAGCCACACGAAAAAAAAAACACGGCATATTTTTTTATGTCATTTCGTTGTGTTCTCTAGATGGCGCCACATTCAATTTAATTTGACGTCACATGTGGCTATAACCAGCTGGCGATCAAGACGCTTCTAGCGATAGCTCATATTGTTATGATGAGAAGTTTATACTCATTTCTTACTTTATCCATAGGTACCACAACTAAAAAGTGTAAAATAAAACGTTTTTACAAAAAAAAATAACCCGTGAGAACCGTGACCAACGACACCGACTTCCGTAATTAACATTATTGTTCACTTTGTAGTGTTTTTTTGGAAGTCGGTAGTTTTTTAACCGATGTAGAGTAAGTAGGTAGGTCTTCAGACTAATGATAAGGCATTGTTGATATGAGCACGAGCAGGCTGGCCGCAGGTGCGTCATGTTGATATGAGCGGGCCGGCCGTGGCTGCGCGATGGTGAAGACTTGGATCGAGCTGCTCCAATTTTTTTTTAATTTACTTTTTGAGTTTTGATATTTTTGGTAACTTTTTATTTTATTATCTATCAACACAGTGACATGAATATTTACTTTGTAAAGTATAATATTATTATTATTTGAATTACCTATTGTGAATTTGAGGACTATGTGGGTCATATTTTTTATTTACCTGGCAGTTTGAGCACTTTATGCTGCCTACCCAAATGTCCTATCTTTGGTATTGTTCGTCGAGTCGTTGAGCTATTCTGAGTTGAGCTACACGAAGAGACTGACAAATGCGTGCACTGACTGGACAGGTCCACTCAAACTCGTATGGTTCTTTCCTCAAAAGAACATTTCAGACACAAATCTACATGGTCCTCAAATGATGTGACCAAGATTATTTCCAGATTTTTTTATTCACATTGACATTAATTAATTTTATATAATACTAGCTTTTGCCCGCGGTTTCGCCTGCGTGGAGGTCGGAAACTATCCCTCGGGAAAGTACTACCGGGATAAAAAGTATCCTATTGCCTATAACCCACGTGGTCTGTCTAGGCGACCTAGGCGTTACGGCGTACATGTAACAGACATGAGACAGCCAGTAACTTTCGTTTGTATTAGTGTTAGACCATAAATATAATGTATGTACTTTGCACACGCAGCGGGGAGCACACAGGATGGCCCGGCTCCGTCCACGTGGGCCTGTGCTGCTTGACTTCAGATCATAAGCTTGTCTGGAAAACATCCTTTTAGCGATACCACAATTCATTGCATAATGTAACCTATATTTGAGTAACTTATTCAATAAAGGAAAATATTTTATATCAAAATATCAATGAGTAAACGAATGGAAACGATAACTTAATCAACTAGAATAAGTGAAAAGAAGAAGATCGGAAGACAGCGCCAGATAAATAAAGAAAATACGTTCATTTGCGGTAAACATGACGCAAAAAGAAAAAGAAAGAAAAACAAAAGATTTATTTTGTAGTTATGAATGTAATATAGAGGCAAGTGGAGCTGCCACCACTCGTTCGAGTACAGTGTCTGAGTGGCCCATCACAATGACGACCAGAGACACTCTCGGGCAGCCAATCTGATAATTGTACCTGCACCACAATAATACAAGAGAAGTTTCGAATATGGCAGTTTTCGTGAAAATAGAAGAAATATTTTTCCGACGTTTTAGACTGATTAAACTGCTAGATATAAAACTTCGTAACATTCGTTTCTATATATTAACTTCGAAACATTAATTTCTAAGAATTCTAAAAATAATTTTCTTTAAAAATAGACTTCGAATAGTTTCTAGAACAAAAAGTAATTGAATTATTTTCCTCCTGTAGGACCTTTACTGCTTTCTGTTGTAACAATCGTAATATGACAAATCGGGCAATGTTTAGGTTAACTAACTTTATCCTTGACCATTATGCAAGAATTGAATGGTTTAAAGGCTTCTATAGAGCCGAGTTATATTTGGTTCCCCCCTCACCCTTGCACAAGTTGAATATTATTGTGTGAACCAGAGTTCGAAAATACACTGTTACGATTGTTCACATTTTTGTCACGAAATCTACTTAGAACGCTTCTTGTACGCCATTCACGCTAATCCTTTTAGCCATTCCGACGTGATTGAGTGCTCACTAGTACCTACGTCCACACAAGCGAGATGTGATGAACAAACCGTGTACTGGAAAACTATTCCATTTCCACTATAGTCCCAGTATATCCAGTGTTCGTACATGTTAGCGATTTTTTTTTTCATTTTGGCCATAATATTTGGGAGCTAGTTGACCGAGCGAGCGAATCGTCTCTGGTTCAAGTCTGGCAATTTGAACGTCGTATTTTACAACCGACCAGAACGAAACTTGCTAAACAGGTTTTACGACTTTAGGTATAGTTTTTTTTTGTGTCTAAGATTTTTGATTGGATGGGTACTTTCTCCAAAATGGAGCACAAAGGGTTACTGGATATCTCCGCCATATGAGACCCGATTTCGATAGTTCTTCTTTTATTTAAAAGGTAGTATTTATAAGTTGGCCTCATAAAAAAGTTGTGAAGATCTGATTAGGATATTAGGTGTGATGAGCAGAATTGCTCTCTTTTAGATTTCTACCAGTGGAATCGGCCCTTTAACTACTAGGTAGGGATTGATGGATCACCTGGGACCACCGGCTCATCAGAAAAACTAGATGATTCCGTAATAATATTACGTTAGTTTTACAATATGGTCACTAGATGGCGCTACACAAAAACATGGAACACATCCCGTTTTGAATAACTCTGGTGATATATTAATGTTGCAAAAAAGTTTGTGATTGCGAATTCTACTATTCACAGAACTACTAGTTTAGATACTAAACGGAAACTAAACTTGATCATGATTTCAGTGTGTGAACGGGAGAGAAACATTCGTAGAACAAATATTGCGTGAAGTAATGCGCATGTCCACCAAGTTGTGATGCACCAGCGGACGCGCCGGACGCGCGAAGCCGAAGAAGTCGTAGCTTAGCGACAGATTAAAGGCAACGCTGGCCGGGCTCGCTCACAAAAATACGAAATCTTTTTATTTCATTAAACCTTTATGCTTATTACTACTTACCATACAAACACTTTTTTTTTTCCCACTATTTACAATCTGCAATATAGAGGTGTATCAAATATTGGAGGTACAAAGGTTTGTGGGAGTCAGGAATCCAAACTAGGGTACCCTGTGCTATGGACTCCTGGCCCCCCTCGCCGAGATTTTGGGATATCAGGCAGCAGATTAACTCGAAAAAAAGCTGTAACGAACACGTAGACGATAACGAACGCATGCTGTAAGGCGACGGCCAACTGCTGTACTCTGTACAGGTGCAAAATAGGTGATCAATTATGCGTGAATCTAAATATAAATAACCTTAATTAGGTTAACTGGACGTAAGCCGCGCGGCGGTCACATGGCACTGCTAATACCCACACGTCGCCCCTGATCAGTCTTGTGCAGAACCCGAACCTCTACATTACACAATACGTCAATACGCATTTACTCTCGGAACAATGAAATTCATTGACAATATTCGTTGAAGTTGTTGTTTTTCTTTGCTTACAAATATAACATCTACCATCCACTGTTTTACCCAGAGGCGCAAATTTTTTTAATAGAATCATGAGTAAAAAATCAAAGATTGTACATACAACTAATCAACTTCATTAGGTAAATAACGACTCCCTGCTAATTCACCTACGCCTTTACGGAAACAAAGAGTTTCATTACAAATTATTGTGTATAATAGAGCATTTTCCACAGCAACAGTAACTTATGAACCCGCACGTTTTCAGTCGTCGCGTGTTTACACGCACTGGCCATGCCAACGTCCATGAAACACTTATATTCGTAGCACGTAGCATGGTGCTACGCGGGCACTACGTTACGCGTAGCGCATCCAGGGAGTGACCGCTACGAGTCGTGGTGAAACCGAATGGCGCTGTATACATTATCATTGCAGCTGATCTGCATAGCTATTTACAAACATTGGACAGATTTGAATCGAAAATGACACATTTTCAATACCTAATTTGCCTTACCCCCAACAGCCAAAATATGAAAAAAAAAATAGATATAAATTGTCAAAAGTTTTCGTCTTTGGATTTGTGAATAGCCTTAAGAGGAATCTTTTGATAGCATTGATGTTCGATTCGGCACGGAAGCGTATCGTACTGTTGTGAAAAGCTATGTCGAACAAACACCAGCAGTGTTTGTTTCGTATTTTCGTATAATAATAAACACAATACTGTCTCCCATTGCAGCCGTGGCAGATATTTTTATAGCACCTTATATAGCCTCTAACCTTTCTCGATAAATAGACTATCCAACGCTAAAAGAATTTTTCAATTCCAACCCGTAGTTCCTGAGATTAGCGCGTTCAAACAAACAAGCAAACAAACAAACTCTTCAGCTTTATAATATTAGTATAGATTTTAAGGATTCCGTTAATATGAAGACGACAAATGAAAAAAGAGTCATTGATGGAAAACTAAAGTGTTCTTCGGCAATTTTTCATGTACATTGTACACAGGAAATTTTATTGTGGAAGATGGGTAGGTACGCACAGTGGTCCACCTCAAGGACTAAGTGCGGAAACCAAATCCCTAACATAGGTAGATAGGTAGGTAATAGGGCACGATTCAGTTTGGTTCTGAAGTCACGTGAGACGTGGGATATTGTCCAGCAGTAGACTTCTTTCGACTCAATGAATATATAGAGTAACTTAATTATAATTTGGTAGCGGTTTAAGTTCAGTTTTTAATTTAATAAGTTTTAAAAAAATAGGACGTTATCTCGAACTATTAAGCATCGAAATACTGGAGGGAAACATGCGTCCGAGAGTCATTCGTCATAGCAAACTTTCGAAGTTCCGTACATCGCGCTGATGAACATTCTATAATTAATTATAATCATTATCATCCGTCAGAACTTCAAAAGTACATGTTTAGCGCAAACATAATTATATAATTGAAGTAGGGACGATGTGTTTATTTGTACTAACCGTATTTTTTGTTGAAACTAGCCCCGTGGCTCAGGAAATCTGAAAGTAGAAATTAACTAGGTCAGCTTTGTATTCGTAGTACAAAAACAACCGACTTCCAAAAAACACTAAAATGTGAAGAATATATTTAGCTTTAGTTTCGGAAGTCGGTTGTTTTGTTTTGATTTTTTGTTCACTTTTTAATTTTGGTATCTACCTCTCACAAAATCGGATACCACTACATGCTAAGTACATAACAGTGACAGGAACTTATTATAACATTATCCATAAGCTAAGTGCGAAAAACACGTATTATTGAAAACTACCTATAGCCAGCATAGTTATTAATATTACTTACAAAAAAAAAACAACTGACTTAAAAAAAAACACTAAAACAGTGAAAAATAACTTTAATTTCGGAAGTCGGTGTCTTTGCTTTTCAGTTTTCGTATTTTGCTTCCGACTTCCGAAATTAAGCTTATTTTTCACTTTTTAGTTGTGGTACCTACCCCACACAAATTCGAATACCACTATCTGCTATGTAAATAATAGTGACGGAGTCAGATAGAACATCGTCTACGTAGACTAAGTGGGAAAAATGCGTAATATTGAAGCTAACTCAAGACTCACGCAAGCAAACTAAATAAAGGAGAATGGGCTACAACACATGGGATTTGCCCTGTAGCCCAATAGCCATAGGATATATACCAATAGAAAAAGCTTTTCAAGGGGAACCTTTTCTTCTTACACGACTTTTGCAAATTGTTAGTCAGTTCGGAGTTAGTTACCTAAATAAGTGTGACTACTTGGGCATCGAAGTTAAGGAATTTTCTTAGCCCAATAGCCATAAGATATATACCAATAGAAAGAGCTTTTCAAGGGGAACCTTTCCTTCTTACACAACTTTTTCCAATTATTAGTCAGTTCGGAGTTAATACTAAAACAAGTGTGACAACTTCGGCACCGAAGTTAAGGAATTCTTGGCGTCCAATAGCCATAAGATATATACGAATGAAAAAAGCATTAAGGAGAACCTTTGCTACTAACAAAACTTTTGTCAATTATTTGTCAGTTCGGAGTTAATGACCTAAATAGGTAAAAGCTTGGGCTCCGAAGTTAAGGATTTTTTTTGGCCCAATAGTCATAAGATATACTCCAATAGAAAGAGCTTTCCAAAGAGAACCTTTGCTACTAACACGACATTTGCCAATTGCTAGTCAGTTTGGATTTAGTTACCTAAATAGGTAACAACTTGGCCTTGAAGTTAACGAATTCTTAGCGTCCAATAGCCATAAGATATATACTAATGGAAAGAGCTTTTTAAGGAGGACCTTTGCTACTAAAACAACTTTTGCCAATTGGTAGTCAGTTCGGAGTTAATGACCTAAATAGGTGTGACTTCTTGGACACCAAAGTTAAGGTATTCTTGGCAACCAATAGCCAGAAGATATGTACCAATGAAAAAAGCTTTAAAGAGAACCTTTTCTACTAACACAACTTTTGCCAATTATTTGTCAGTTCGGAGTAAATGACCTAAATAGGTAACAACTTGGGCTACGAAGTTAACGAATTCTTGACGTCCAATAGCCATAAGATATATACCAATGAAAAAAGCATTAAGAAGAACCTTTGCTACTAACATAACTTTTGCCAATTGTTAGTCAGTTCGGAGTTAATGACATTAATAGGTAATAAATTGCGCACCGTAGTTAAGGAATTCTTGGCGTCCAATATTCATAAGATATATACCACTGAAAAGAGCTTTTTAGGGACAACCTTTGCTAGAAGACATTTGCCTATTATTAGTCAGTTCAGAGTTAATGACCTAAATAGGTTATGAATTTCAATAATGCTTAATTACTCACATTAGAGCCCTGTAGCTCCTTTCGTACTAACAATCGAGAGAAACGTCATATCACGAAATATTTCCTTTAAAGAGATCTTTCCATTGGCATATATCTTAACTCTATTGGGGGATGCGGCAGGGTTAACGAAGGCTTAACGATCTGTACGGCCGATCGACTGTTAAAAACATTGTTTCCAAAACGGCATCTAGGAAGCCAATGTTTTAAAATGTTCGTTTATAGGTTTGCAAGATCATGTTTGCAAGGCTCAAAGTTAATAAAAGTTAATTGATTGTCTAAATACCTGAATGTCACTAATGCTTAATTAGTCACATTTAGAGCTTTGTAGCTCCTTTCGTACTAACAATCGAGAGAAACGTCCTATCACACAATATTAGCCTTGAAGAGATCTTTCCATTGGCATATATCTCAACTCTATTGGTGTACGCATCAGGCTTAACGATCCGATGGCCGACCAACTCTTAAAAACATTGTTCCTTAAACGCCATCTATTGGAGACCAATGTTTTAAAATGTTCGCTTATAGGCTTGAAAGATGATGTTTGCAGGGCACAGAATCATTCAAAGTTATTTAATTGACAAAATACCAGAAATACAATAATATTTAATCACTCACATTTAAAGCTCTGTAGCTCCTTTTGTACTAGCGATCGAGAGAGGTCTTCAGAATAAGAAATATTCTTCTTGATGAGATCTTTTCATTGGTATATATCTTAACGCTATTGGGCTCCAGGGCAGAAACGCCCAATCTCCTTTATATGGAACCACCTCTGAAGCATGACCTACCAAACAAAATCATCAAAATCGATTCATAATTGGCGGAGCAATCGCGTAACATACACACAAAAAATCCTATTACATTGATACAGTCCCCTATTACATTGATAAAGACCCCGATTACATTGGACATGAAATAAGTAAAAAAATAAAAAACAGGCAAGTGCATCTCGAACCACGCACAGTGAAGGGTTCCGTAGTTGGGATTAACTTATCCCAAGAACAAACTTAATATTGTAGTTGAAAATCATACATACCAACAGCAAATATAAGTTTGTACGCACAATATTGAGAGATATGCTATATTAAGACCATAGTTGCTAATGATCTGCAGGGAATTCAGGAAATGAATTGCTATTAGAGGAATTGCTAATGTGGCCGTTTTAGGCCCCTGTACGGTAAGCAGACTGAAGGACGCTTGCCGCTCTGTCTAAGGCACACACGGCACCGCGCACCGCCGCGGTCTCTACCGGCTCGGCCGGCGGCCGCGCGGTCGGGCGTTGTACGTGTGTTATGCTGGGGCTACATTGGCGCGTTATCACAAACTATACTTCGTGCGCTCTCTCTCGCACACAGCTCGACATCTCGCTGAGCAACAGAGAGCGCGCGAAATACAGTTCGCGATAACGCGACAATGTAGCCCCAGCATTAGGCATCAGCGGATTTAATAGAGGCCAATGCGACATGAGACCGCCTACCGCGGCGGTGCCCGGTGCCGTGTGCCAATCGCCTTAGTGTAACTAACACAGAACATCACGTTTTCTCCGAAGGATTAGGCAGAATAGGGGCGGCCCTATTGCCAACAATTGGGCACAAATCCAAATTCCGGGTAGCTGCTGAGAAATTTCTGATGGATAAGCATAACAGCAATTCGTCCGACCTGTGAATTAAATTCAGCAGTAGCGCTTGCGACTACTAGACATAATGCTTTAGTTGAACGAGCGTCGCGAGCGAAGCGTCTCTGTATCAAGTCTGGCAAAATTGGCGAGTTTGTTAGTATGTACGTACTCGTCTACGGGTCGTATTTTACAACCGATCTGGACGAAATTTTGTGTACAGGTCTATCGATTTTTTGTAATTTTCAGCTGTTGAGGATTTTTGATTGGAGGGCTACTTCTTCCAAAATGGGGCAAAAAGGGGGCTACTGGATATCTCTGCCTTATGAGATCCGATAACGATGTTTCTTTTTTTATTTGAAAGATGGTAACTTTAAATATGTCTCAAATAAAATTGATCGGTGAGGATGTTCGGCATGATGAGCAGAATAGCTTCTCAAAATGCATTAAATGGCTCACTATTTATTAAAAACCTATTTGTAAATTTTTCTAGCGGGCCTACAAACTTTTACTCATAATATTTCTGGCTTTTATGGTTTTGCATTAGTACACAAGGAACCCATATAGTTTCGCCATGTCTGTATGTCTATCTGCGGCTTAGCTCAGAGAATCTTAGTTCTAGAAAGCTGTAACTTGGCATGGGTACATAAAACACACAAAGTGATAAAATATATTCATACAATTTTTTTTTTTTGTAGTTACCTCCTCTCTCTACACGTGAAGTGGGGATGATTTTTTTTCTCAACTGTCCCATGTTATGGATTGTCGTGTGAGTGTGTGAAAACATTCTTTTTATTCAGGGATCCGTTTGCTAGGATCCTTTTGCGAAATATAAATATTAAACTTTAAACTAATAATTTTTGTTAGAGTCAAGTGTCCCTGCCAGCAAAATGGTTGTTTTTTTTATTTTGGGATATGTGACAAAATTCACGACAGTATGACAGTATAACCGCCCTTCCTGTCCTTACTACAGCGCCTGCGTGGTAGTGACAACAGCATTCTGAAAATGATCGCTGCCAGACCGCACTGTCCCTTTCAAGGACACTGGGTGGAGACAGTCCTAGGTCTACATAAATAAATAAATATTTTGTGAAAACTAACAATACTAACCTACTTATTTAAGCACCATTGTTAGTAACACCAAAATCCTAACAAAATTATGGACTTTGTTTTAATAAATAAAGTATTACTTATTTTATAACGAAGTAAAAAGGAAAGCTATCACAGCTAAGTATGCTTTACAAGTTAACGAGTAATAACTTACATTTGCAGTTGGAATGTATGGGAGAGCATGTTTTTCAACTAAAACGTTAAAAGACGCACTTGGCCGGTTTAATTAAAGACGTATTCATATCGATGTCATATTTTTAGACAGGAAAAAAGTTTTTTTTTTTTTAATTAATGTGTTACGAAACGAACGACCGTGGTATACCGAATCACTGAATACGTTTTTCTCAGTTAAATAGGTAGCGTTCCGGTGATATCACATTGAACGCAAACGCACGAAATATCCCAACAAGTGCGAATTATTTGTTTACGTATTCGTACGACTGCGGCAGCAACACACGGCGTTTGCAGGACACATTTCTGCCGCGCTCTATTGTGGACTAAACCGACGAATGTTTGCGCGGCAGTACTGCGCAAATCCGAGACACGCACTTCAGTTGGCAAGAAAGCGATTGCGTGTGTCGTAGCTCTGCTTATAAATCGTCTAAACACAATTACTGACGAATATTTGCTAGAAATCTTTGTGCGCTGCAGGTAAACAAGCGTTCGCGCATGACAGTCGTCCAAACGCAGCGCGGCAGCCACGCACGATTGCCGATCAATGTACAAACACCCAATGTGTTTTTGCCTGTTCAAAAAAGTTAATTCATCGGGTGTAGGGTCACTCCAAAGTTCCGTACCTCTACGTTGACGGACTTAGAGAGTAGGCACTACCTACCTTGATACTTTGATTCACAAATAAACTCTGGAATCCGCACAGACCCCACGTGACTAACAGTGTGATTATTTTGGCGCGACTAGCTAAAGATTAATCGTTGCAAAAAAGTTTGTGCTCGCGAGGTCTACTGTTCGCAGAACTACTAGTTTATACAAGTGTGTGTTAGTGTGAGAGGTCGCGCGCGATCGACACGTGACCAGCCACACGTCTTACCCTGATTATGATTAGGTATATACATAACTAGCTGATACGATGCCCGCGACTTCGCCCGCGTGGATGTCGGTTATTATATATCTTACTCGAGAACCACTCTATCCATTTGTGGAAACAGCATGAAAATCGGTGCAGTAGTTTTAGAGTTTATCACGTAAAGGACGACAGACAGACGCGGCGGAGGACTTTGTTTTACAATATATAAAGATAATATGTAAGGATGTCCTCGTATATAATAAGCATGCCACCGACCGTTTCATCTCATGGTGTATAATCTTGAGCACCAATATGTTTATACTTAACAACTTTTAAAAGTGATTTTCTCCTACTGTATTGATTTTAATTTTATGTTAAAACGAACTTAGTATTTTGGAACCCATACTATTATGAAATAGCCCCTCACAAAATTAAACTCAATTCGTCATCTCGGCGTTATACTCGATTCCAAGCTATGCTTAGATTTAGACATCAACAAAATCGTAAGTAAAGCTTACTAATTGTATGGCTTTATCATGCGATCCCCTTGACTTCAAGAGAACGTCGTCGTAATAAATCTACAGGAAAAAAAATATCCACTGCGCAAATTTTGACAAATTAACCTTAAACTAGTTTTATTAAACATATATTTTTAATTTTGATACGTCTTAGTACAAAAAAAAAATCGTTAACGAAAGATGTTTACTTTAAAAGTGGTTGTATGGCTATCCGGCGGCGCGCGGCGAAGCGTAACGCGCGAAAGTACCTACCTATCAGCTGTGCGCTCGCTCGATTCGCCGGCGTAGGTATTTACGTGGGTTACAATCTTTCAATAGGGACCGCGGGGTTAAGGATTCCATGGGCTCGCACACGCTACGCTCGCTACACGGGATCAAAACATATTGCGAGATAAAATATTTTTTTTTTTTCAATTTCGTTTTATTTCCCATAAAATTATTTTTTATCTATTAAGGTCAAATTGATAAAAATTTCATTACTGTAATAAGTATTATTAATAGTTTTTTTGGGGTTTTGATACAGTTTTGACCACCTTACTTGATAAAATATGGTAAATTATCTATTAGGGTCGAATTCAAAACAGGTTGGTTATGGGAAGAGTGCAAATGATCAGTTTCTTATCTTTTTGCACATAGCACTATTTCATTGGCCAATAAAAGGAAGGCGAACCCTGAAATATTCACAGTTGTTGGTCAGATATTCAGTTGCCCTAAGAAGCAGTTACTACTTATTTTCAAATATTCGCAGAAATTGACTGATTTGAAAAATG
Organism: Lithophane leautieri; assembly: GCA_949152455.1. NCBI lineage: Eukaryota > Metazoa > Arthropoda > Insecta > Lepidoptera > Noctuidae > Lithophane > Lithophane leautieri. The sequence continues at coordinate 21,943,185 of OX424458.1, read as the reverse complement.
GGTGAATTTGTTTGTAGCAAACGATAGTTGTGCAATTTGTTGATAAATGGACATAATGTAGAAAACTACTTACAGAAAATTTCAATTTATCACCAGAGGATATGTCTACTGTGGTCTCCTACATTCAAAGAAACTTGGTGTCTAAATGTAACGAACGCTGGAGAAATGCATCTCGAAGAAAATAACGCTTTGAAATTAAGAATGTCAACTGGTTAGACGGTCAATTTCGTGTTCCACTGGAGTGTCGAGTAACGGTTAATGACCCTAATACGTCTGGAAGTAGTGGTGGCAGACCTTCGAAACCATACGAATCATCTTCAGAAAAAACATGGAATTGATACAAGAGTACGGATTGGACTGTGTGCTCAATGCATATGCTCAGGAATTACGGTCTATGGGTGAGACGGAGAAGGCCTCAATCGTTAATATTATACGAACAGCATCAAGAAATGATAAGAAAAAAATTCTTAAATACGTAACTGAGAACCCTGAAGACGTTACACCTTTTACAAAGGAAGAAGCACTACGGACATTTATTGACTTAGACCTTAACAAAGAACAGTATGGAAAACTTCGACTTTGTTTGGCGGATAAAAACTGTTCAGTGTTTCCTTCTTATCCAACTTTACTCGAAGCAAAGAAGATGTGTTACCCACCAGATTCGAGCATAACCATTACTAACATAAGTGCAAAAGTCAATCTGCAAGACTTGTTGGATCATACTGTGGCACGTATATTACTAATTGGTTCAGTTTACAAAAGTGGTTTAAGAAAGTTGAAACTATTCTGTAAATGGGGTTGTGACGGGTCATCTGGGCAGAGTGAATACAAGCAAGTTTTGCCCGAAGAAAGCGATTTTATATCAGATGCAAACCTTTTTATAGCTTCACTTGTACCCATTAGACTCATAGATGAGACAACTAATACTGTTGCTTGGAAGAATGAAACGTGCTCATCTGTAAGATATTGCAGACCTATATTGTTAGAATTTGCCAAAGAAACTCCCGAAAAAACCACGTCTGTTGTGGCTGATATCAACAATCAAAAACAAAATCTGTCTCCTTCTCTGATAAATAAGAATGGTGAGGTTATCGAAATTACTCATGACCTATTTTTAACCATGATTGATGGTAAAGTGGCACAAGTTTTAACTGAAACTCGTTCAAGCGCTTCGTGTACTGTTTGTGGTGCTACTCTTCGGGAAATGAATAACTTAGAGGCAGTTAGGACACGAGATGTGAACGAAAATTCATTTCAATACGGACTGTCAAAATTACATGCTTGGATTAAGAGTATGGAGATGATCTTACACATTTCCTATAACTTGTCTTTTGAAAAGTGGTCAGCTACTACAACCGAAAATAAAAAAAACAAAGACGAAAAGAAAAAACTGGTGCAAAAGCGGTTTAGGGAAGAAATGGGACTGCATGTCGATAAACCTCGACAAGGGACTGGAAATAGTAATAACGGAAACACAGCTCGGACATTTTTTCAGAATTACTCTTGCTCTGCAGACATTACAGGAGTAGACGTAGAACTTATAAAACGAATGTACATATTACTACAAACTATGTCATCTGGAATGGCTATTGATTCGAAAAAGTTGTTCGGTGAATACGCATATAGTACAGCCCAACTGTACGTAAATAATTATAATTGGTATTACATGCCTTCCCCCGTGCATAAAATACTTATTCACGGCGAAAAAATAATTGAGTACTATGCTATGTATTTTACCTATCGGACAATTGTCCGAAGACGCGCAGGAATCCCGAAATAAGGATTACAAAAAATTTAGGCTTCATCATTCTAGAAAGTGTTCAAGAGCGGCTACCAATGAAGATGTGTTCCATACCTTATTGTACACTTCTGATCCATATATATCAAGTTTGAGAAATACCTCAGAAACAATATCGAAAGAACTTTTAGATGAAGCCAAGGCCCTTTTTGCCGTCAATGAAAATCTGTAGGAGCTTGCTGAATTGTGTACATATTTAATTTTTTGTTTTCTCGTTTGGTACTATGTATATTCCGTTTTATGTAAATTAAACAAACATGTTTTGTATTTTTTCTCATAAAATGCATGTATTTTTTTTAAGTTTAATTTTATAATTAATTGTTAAATAAAATGTTCAAAATCAAAATTATTTCTATTAAACTTTATACATCCAAGTATATGTGTGCAAAATTACAGCTCATTTAGTTTTGAAACAACTGAGATACAGAGTTTTGAGACGAAACATACGCGATTTTCCCACTGTGCGCCGCACGCGCCCATTGATATTATTACGAATAGTTTGTGTCCATATTTTGCTGATTTAAAGTAGGATAAAAAATAAATAAAAAAGTATTGAATAAATAATGGAAATGTGTTCTATTACTGATATTGAACCACTAAAAAAAATTTGCGCATTGGTCAAAAACTTTTCCTGTATGCTTGTATAAAGCCCTAGTTCGCTCACAGTTAGAGTATGCAGTGTCAGCATGGAACCCCTTCTACAAAAATTATGCTGAAATGGTTGATCAGTACAAATTTTTACGTGCTATGCATTATATTTTTGTTTTAAATATAATATCATGTAATCTCTATCTAAATTTTAACTTTAACTTTTTATTCTCTTTAGACAACTAATTACTGCATGTACTGCTAGTAAAACTCTATACTTATACTTATCTTTCTTTTAACTTTTATGTCTACCTGTGAACAGCGTTGTGGTTTGTATTATTGTCAAAACTTGTTTTTGTTAGCTACCTAGTTGTAAGTTCTTATAAAGAAAAGGGTTGCTGTTTCAATAAATAAAAAAAGGAACTTTGTACCTACGTGTTATTTTCTCACTGAACTTATCCCAAGCACAAACTTAACATTAGTTGAAAATCTTTATCTCCCATACGGAATGTGAGCATGTTTTTGCAACTGCAAATGTAAGTTGGTCGATTATTACTCGGTAACTTGTAGAGCCTACCTAGCTGTGATAGTTTTACTTTTAATTTCGTTATATATGCTGCTGCCGTGTATTTACATATCCTAAACCAATTTTTAGCTGGCAGGGGGGACAGCTTGACTCTAACAAAAATTAGCACTTGCTTAATATTTCGCAAACGGATCTCTGAAACCAAAAATGGTTTTAACAAACTCTCAATATTTTTGATCGACCTTTCCAATGAAATCCCACATTGTGGGATAGGCGAGAAAAAAAAAACCCGCTTTACGAGAAGGGGAGGCACAGATTTTTTTTTTGTTTTGATTATTTTATTTTAAGAATTTTTCGGCGTGATTTACACCCATACCAAATTACAGCTTTCTAGTACTAAGAGTCTCTGAGCTAAGCCGTGGACAGACAGACAGTCGTACGTGGCGAAACTATGAGGGTTCCTTGTTGACTACGGAACCCTAAAAAGTTGGCAACTCTAGTCGCGCTTGCCGTGAACAGTCGCTCGACGGATGTTTGTAGAGACGCCTTTTCCGAGCGACTCACTATGTATGTAATAAGGGCCGGCGAACCTATGACCCGTTTGCCACGGCTGGCTATAGCGACGGGAAAATGCGGACACGACATTGATTGTACAATGAAATTGAACTATTAACAATTAGGACATGCCATCCAAATTATCCGGCTATCCGTTAATATATTATCCAGATATTTAGTTTTACTATCCGGGTAAAACGAATAATACGGATAGTTCCTTTCTTGTATTTTTACCCGACTACCCCAGAAGGAGGGTAATGTTTTTCGAGAGTTTGTTGTATGTATGTTTGTATGTATGTCTATTTCTTTGGCACGGGGTGTAGCCTAAGCGGCTTGATGGATTTTAACATAAATTATTTAAAAAACAAAAAAGGTTTTTGCAGTCGGGTTTTTATTTAATCAAAATCAATAATAATATTAACATTTTACATTGTGTTTTAGTAAAATAAGTATCCGCAATTCATGCGACATCTTTACAAACCTACCAACACAACACAGCACAATACACACAACACTATAAAGATTCACCATAAATATAATTCAAAATTGCAAAAAGCTCTTTGGCACTTTTAGTTTTTTCCGGTAAATACCCAAAGATTGACTTCAGTTGAAAACGGCGATGATGATGACGTACCTAGTACGTACTGTACTCGATGATTACCAGCAGCAGAGAGAAACTGAACAGTTATTTACATTATCACACAAACGAGTACAACTGGCACTGTTTGATAGAGGGAGATCAAGAAACATTCACATCTTAGTCAAGTATACAACCAATACACTACAATTTCTCCAACGACTAATGAAGCTGAAAAGGTTTTTTCTTTCAACTACGTAATAATGTTTTCATTAATCACTACAGAACCGATCACAAAGGACGTATTTTTTGCTTAGACCAAAACAGTGCAGAAATGTTATATGAAATCCCATTGTTGCACAGTTTTTCATCAATGCACTCACTGTTGTTTTATTTAGTTATAAATTTACCACAGAGGTTTAATGTCTAGTTTAGTAAAGATTATATATTATTATATTATTAATATAAAATGTAGGTAGTAGATCAACAAGATACTGGCTGAAAATAAAAATCGGCTGAATAAAACCGAATTGGTGAAACAAATGGCGCGCATTTTGTACCATTGTAAAACTTTGATACCAACGTCATACATGGCAAGAAAAGTTAAAAAAATGGAACTGTCTATTTCCATTTTTTTTTAACTTTTCTTGCTAAATATGAAGTATCAAAGTTTTCGATAGCGATATGAATGCAACTACAGAAAGTATAAAAACAGCTGCATATGAAATGGTCAATACTTAACCTTTTGCCGCTAAAGTCGCGGGATAACTTTGTTTTCATTAACTTGAGTAGGTATAATATTTTTCACGGTAGGTACTGTAGGTAGATTGGTAGTTGAAAGAAAAGTAGATTACGCACCTTGCTAAAGTGAGTAATTAATGCACATAACCGTGCATTTTAACTCACTTTGCGCTCGATGCAACAATCTACTATTTGCTCCACTAGTTACATCTTAATAATATTATAAATGCGAAAGTGAGTTTGTTGCGCTTTCACGCTAAAATGGCTTAGCGGATTTGGATGATTTGACAAATGGGTAGCCCATGACCTGGGTTAGATACAAGAATTCTTTATATCCCATTATTCCCACGGGTTCGAGGCTCATGAGCAAGCTTTACGTGTGTCACCAACGGCGAGCCGATTAAAGGTCGCGAACTTAAAAAACCGCGTACTTTAAGTATGTTTTTTTTTTTATTTGCGTTTTGTATTCTAATTTTAATAAGTACGATTTTTTTTAATTGTTTTTTTTAACGTTTGTTTTTATATGGATCATATATTCCGCAATAATTATTTTTATTTAAGTACGCACGTCTATCACCCAGTGGAATAAAATTTATGATATCCGATTGTTACATCGCTCCACACTGCACGTGTTAGTACATACCTACCATATCAATAAAACTATTTTGTAGCAATAAATACAGCTAGTTTTTAAAACTACATTAAAATTGTGGAAATGTGATTTTTTTAAATTATTGATATTGTTTTATTTTTAATATGCTGCTTTACTTAGGATGTGTAAAGATAACCAAATTAATTATGTGATTCCCCGTGACAACTAAATTAATTGAATTATTCATTTTTATCGCACATTGCGTAGTCTAGGTAGAGGTAGGTATAATTATGATTTGCAAGTGCGTTAGACAATTGAGTTTAAAATATTTAGGTATGTCTAAAGCTTTTTAAGAATGCCGTGCCGGTGAAATGTTCTGAATTGAGAAAAGAGACCGTAGAGAGGTATCTATCACTTCATTTCATCTTCAATTATTTATCAAGTACTTAGGTACAGTACGACACAACTTAAATGTAGAATATATTGAAAAAAAATATTCAGTCATTTCAATTCTTACGATACCGACTTATTTTTTGGGGTAACAACACGGATAGACACAGAGCACTTATTGCGCAAAAGAAATGCATCAGAGCCATTTGTGGTATCCGTCCTGATGAATCATGTAAACAATTCTTTAAAAACCTAGGTATTGTTTGATTTCATATCAAATTAAACTTTTTATTGGTTGTCTGTGGTTATATGCCTATGCGCTTTATGGTATTAAAAATATTCATTAGTTTCTGGAAAGTCAACCATGCGTTTCACTATAGGTTATGGGCGCAAGCCAGAAAAATCCGTAAAGTATTAGTTTGTTAGTGTTTTTCGTGTTTAGTACTAAAATATGAGTTCACACAACAAAGGTCGCGAGCATTATGATAATTACGCGCTCGCAGTTGAAAGTTTGCTGATAATGGAAGGCGTGGACAAGTATCTGAAGCAAGAAACTCCTGCTACTTCTGGAGGATCACTAGGCGTAGCAGATGCAAAAGCACGAACAAAAGTAATTTTGACGATTGACGTGTCGTTACTTGTACACATAAAGAATGCGAAGACCACGAAGTCTGTGTTTGACGATTCAGGATTTTCGAGGAGGATTACTTTGCTCCGTCATTTGTTTATCTACCAACGGTATTTCATCTCGGATGATCGCCTTCAGCTGCCCGATTGTCCTGGGTTTATAAATGTACACCTTGTCTTTTAAATAACTCCAGAGAAAATAATCTGGCGCTGTTCAATGCGAGGAATGTGCAGGCCAGTGAAATGTTGAAAACGCTCGCCGTCATTGTGGCTCGAGCGAGCCGTATGCGCTGTGGCTCCATGAAATTATCCATTCCAAAAGCATTTTTTTTTTGTAAAAAAAATAATAGGTAGTAAATGTCAATGCAAATGTCATATTTTATTTTTAAAACCCCGCCCCGACGTGACTTTTGCGCCACCCCATTCTAAGTCTCGAGCAAAAATAAAAGCTAAACGTAAACAGAACTTATTATCGTTTTTAAGATAAAATAACGTAAAAATAAAAAAAATTGTTACACTTATATCAGTCAACTCGAGTTGAGTTGGAGATCACCTTATAAGCAAGGAGATGCTTGTGTAGGGAAAGTAGTAGAAAAAATAACAACAAAACACACCACAAGACCACAACAACATAAAGTTGAAAAAGTCCGTATTGTGATGTTACGTAGTTAATGTAGTTATCCAAATTTTTAACAAAACTACAGTTATGGCGTAAAGTAAGTACTTAATTAAAAAAATATCCTATCATATATTAATGTAATACTTATTTAGTTTCAAGGTGCAAGGTTTTAACACACATTTATTTTAATGTTGACATCGTAATTGAAATACACAAAAAAATACCTTTCGTTTGATATATCAATGACTTAAATATTCCAACTAAGTAATTAAAAAGATATTCAACAAAAACAGAAAAACCTTAAAGCTTTTCTCCTCAGTTTTACGAATGCCGAGAGCCGACTATTGTTAGGGGCGTATGTGAAAGAAACTGAACGCTGAAAAGATCAGTGGAACGAATGGTTTATTTCAATGATGTGTCACATTGTAAAGTATTAATCTTAACAATTTTTAGACACTTTAATTTTCTTTAAGTTGGTACTAGTCGATTAGTCTATATTATTTATTTACCGCTACTAAATAACAATAGCACAAAAAAAAATCAAACACCACAACAAAACAAAACGTAACTATAATAATCAGCGCCATCTATACCTTTTCACTCTCAATGAACGAAACCGTGTTCTAACTGCGTATTCTACTTGTGCTGTTCTAGTGAACGATGTCGCCACTGATGGCGCTAGTGATAATGTAGCTAAATATGGAAATACAACCGACCATACGTACTCACCGTTTCGATTCATAATCACTTAAAATTAAATAGTTCACAGTTCCTGGCAAATATTTATATCACTAATATTTTAAATAATAAAACTTTGTCGAGTTTTTAAAAATAAGTACTTTTAGGAAAAAAGTTGCGACCGGTCACATGTGCGCACTGTGACCAAAGTGTACTTTGCCGCGATTGGTTTAAGGCATTCAGTTGGTAACGGCGACGTCTCTCGCCATTGGTGGGAGTCGTCCGCGTCGGTAAAGCAGAGCACGTCGTAGCACGTGACGGCCGAGGCTGAAGGCCACACACGCGTGTGGCGCAGTATGGTGTAGATGTCGCCACCGAGCGGCTTGTTTACAACTCTCGGTACCTATACAAATAGTGTGACGACTGACATAATTTCACGTAACAACGTAACGTTTGAGGACGCGAGTAAAAGGTGATGTGATTTGCGACAATAACAAAGTGAGAAAGTAACCGGTCGCCAGACAGAATGAAAATTCTCGTTGAATTGCATACCTACCTACTTAATGGATCATCGGAACCTAAATTTAGAGGCTTGGGGCAAATAGGTATCAAATGCGCAAATGGTCAGCGTTCCGCGATAGGTAGATGGTTCGGCAAATGAGCACCAGCACGAGCAGAATAACATTATAATGTACACGAATCTGGGAACATTTTATTTGCGGCATTATTTTCTTTTTAGTTTTTATTTCGCGCAGATGTTCGATTGTCGTTACCTGAACCATTGCTGTATGGTTCACATACTGAGCAGTCGAAGTCTATAATTCTGTTCTGTCTAATTGTGTGTTTTTAATTACTTATATATTTTTTAATTTGTCATATCTGTGTCTTTGACCCTTTGTTGGTCTAAATAAACGATTTTTGGGGTTCCGTACCCAAAGGGTAAAATGGGACCCTATTACTAAGGCTATGTCCGTCTGTGTATGTCTGTCTGTCCGTCCGGGTATACATATAAATCACGCCGACAAAGTGGTAAAAAAAAAACATAAAAATTCGTTTTTTTTAAGGTACTTCTCCTACAAAAGGAAAGGTCGTTTATAAACAATGTTAGAAAACCATTTTTGGATTCAGGGATCCGTTTGCGAAATATTAAGCTTTAAAGTGCTAATTTTTTAGTCACGTGTGTCGTCCCCCCCCGCCAGCTAAATGGTTGGTTTCGGATATGTATGTGAAAAAATTCACGACAGTAGTATACTACTCTGTCAAGAAAGTACCGGGAAAAGAACAATAATACACAAAATGTTAGTTATTCATCCAAATTTATTTTATCACCTTCAAAGTATGATCCTTCAGAAACGATATACTACGCCAACGAATAATCCAATCATCAACTTTTTCCGGAATTGAGTTTAATTCTCACCGCGAATTCTTCTTTATGTCTTCTATCGAATGAAAACGAGTGCCACGAAGTGGTAATTTGAGTTTAGAAAAAAGAAAGAAGTCGGCTGGAGCCATATCTGATGAATAAGGTGGTTGCTCGATGGTATTTGTTGAGTTTTTGGTCAAAAATATTAACTTCAGTTGCAAACGTTGGTGGCCTACCAGAGCGACGTAAATCTTCCATCACATCTCGACCGCTTTTGAACGCTTTGTACCACTTTTAAGCACGTGTTTTTGATAAAGTCGATTTATTCTGTAACATTTTCAGTGACCCCGAACACAAAATTCCATTGGTGATGCAAAATTTAAGACAAACTGTTCGATGTTTTTGTCTATTATATGAGATTCGCAATCCACACTAGATATGATATAATTAAAAACAGCACTGTATTTAATCTAAATAACAGTTGCAACCTAAACCCCGCGTCAAAATGGAAAACAGTTGTGCCAGTCTAACAACAAAAAAATGATTTTGGAACCATAAACAAATCATCCATTCCCGATTCTTTTTTGACTGAATGTATGCATTCAAAGTGTATGTAGGCAATATAACCTACTTGACTAACGCAAAACAATAAAAGTACGGATCCAATTATTCAAGTTATAGTTGAATAATTAGTAACTAATTATTATTAAAAGGCTTTTAATTTATTATTTTCATGTCGTTTATTTATTTTATTTCTCAACTATTTACATTTTTAAATATTCTTATAAAAACATTTAAAAATATTAAAAAATAGAGGTCCGCCGGTGTCGGGAGCAAGGTCCAGCTACCGGTTTATTATAATTATTTTTATATGTTTGTACATCTCGGGACCCTGGGGTCCCGGACTTTTGGAAAGTATGCGAGGGGCCGAAGCCAACTCGCAGAGGCCCTTTAGACAATTTTAAATGGAATGAGGCACCAACCGACGATTATCCCTGTTCGCACTATGCGAGTGCAGCCAAGGACAACCCCCGGTTGGTGTAGGACTATTGCAGAACATTGAAACAAAGATATTGGGCTATGGGTTTGGGTGGCTTGGTGAACTAGTTATCTTGAACTATGGAAAGACTATGGCCCCGGCCTGAACAATGTTTTTAAATATAAAATACATAGATAAAATTGCAGGGGGTGACTTGCACACTCAATAATGGGCCCCTTAAAACGGTCGCTAGCACAAAGTGTCGTAGCGACAAGGGGGCCACATGTCCTGAGGAGCTTAAGAGGAGTGGAGAGGTATTCCACGGCTATCAGGACAATCCCGGAAGTACGGTCAAGATCCCTACCAGCATCTTACTAGAATACTTCTTTCCTCCGAGCACGTTTGCTCTTGCGAATCTCCACTCAAGCCGGCCAATCAAGGCAAAAATGAGGTGGGATCTCTGTTCCTCGTCAGTGTTCACTCCAGCCGGCCAATAAAGGCAAGCCAGAGATGAAGAACAAGACTTCTCCCGGGAGGTAGGGTCCGTGGGGTCGCTACTGCCCAACAGCTGGCCACATGCTGCCCTGCGGGGTTTTGTATCTCTCTTGGTCTGGCTCCTCATCCTAGACCCGTTCCGGCAAAGTAAACTCTACCGGCACAGACCTAGAGTTCGGAGCGCGCAAGCCCCACCACGACGTCAACTATTATTACATTGTAATAACAACCAGTTACGGTGTATAATTAAGCAAAACTTTTGGTTAGGTACCTATACGAAAGGCAGAATGTTGTCAAGACGTTTGCCTGTTCTAATCAACATTATAAACTCTTTGAAAACAGAACAAACTCGCGCCCAATGACTATATAGCCTCATATAGTCATTGGGCGCGAGTTTGTTCTGTTTTCAAAGAGTCTTTGCTCGCGCCATAGGATTCTATGCGCGCGCATCCCGAGCACAATATGCGGACGACTGAGCGGCGGGCGTTCTCTTCCTAGCATAATATGTGCACGTCCCATTCGTTTTGTTTTAAGTACAGTCTCGAACGGTATTTACTTTTATTATTATTGTATAGTTAATGGAATGATTTCATTTACATGTTTTGATTTAATGTATACTTACTAGTAGGCCATTATTATTTTACGATTTGGATTTATTTTAATATCAATATGTTTCTATGTTTGTCTGTCACATAGATAATTTTTTAGTGTGCGTATGGATTGAGGAGCCATGTCTCATATTTAAACGCGGGTACTGCCAATATTTAGTAGTAAATTGTCCGATTTTGTAGCCGCGATCCTGGAATTTGTAGTAAAACCCTTAAAAAGTTACAGGGCATTTAAGGTGGCTCCTCAATTCAGACATCTGGAATGTTTATTTTATTAATATCTTTTGAAATACTCAATGTGTAAGATGTTGGAGTACGCCAATATTTAGTAGAAATTTATACTAAATATTGATGCTATTGTTATCCGAATTGATGAGCTACTTTAGTAGCTACGTACATTATTTATTTCAACCGTCTGGATTGAGAAGCCAGCTTAGAACTCGAAAACTAGCCGACAGATCTTTTAGAAAATTTGGTAGGATTTAGTAGAACTATTGGGTAATCTATACAAAAAAAAATGGGTTTTGTGCGGCTGAATTTGAGATAGCTACAGAAACTTTGATTTTTCAAAAATCCAAATAAAATATATGTACGTAGCTACTAAAGTAGTTGATCAAATTGGATAACGATAGCATCAATATTTAGTAGAAATTTCTACTAAATATTGGCGTACTCCAACATCTTACACATTCAGTATTTCAAAAGATATTAATAAAATAAACATTCCTTAACAATGTAGTGTATAGGGTGACCACAAATAATTCAAACTGTTGCGACTGAATCGTACCGGCAAATGCAAATGGCATGCGTTTTATACCATTGCGCCTATTAATGTCAATCTAAGTCCTACATTACCTTGAAGAGGTCTGCGTTTTTGAGCCCTACTTGCTCGAAATTTTTGGAGCCTTTATTTATATCTATTTCTGGCCGAAATCCTTACAATTTTAGCTATTTTATATTCGTTATATAACCCTTGTTAATATAATACACTAAAATTAAACATACTTTACTTTACAAACAATAAAAACTTTGTAGAACCTATTGGCGTACTCCAACATCTTACACATTGAGTATTTCAAAAGATATTAATAAAATAAACATTCCAGACGTCTGAATTGAGGAGCCACCTTAAATGCCCTGTAACTTTTTAAGGGTTTTACTACAAATTCCAGGATCGCGGCTACAAAATCGGACAATTTACTACTAAATATTGGCAGTACCCGCGTTTAAATATGAGACATGGCTCGTCAATCCGTATGCACACTATTTTTTAAGTGAAGTTGGGCCAGCACTTACGTCAAATAAAAATGTACTTATCTTCTAATTCACTTTAACTTTTTTGTTGGTTCGATAAATAAGTAAATATTGTAAACCCATCTTCGTTTAAAAAACCACAGAAATAACTAACGTGTACATTTTGCATAAAGATAAGTTCTGGTTTGGATTAGTATATATACATATATGTATTTACATAACTGTAACAAGTACCTAAACCAATTAAAATAAAATGGGTGCTTGTGAATCCGCGGGTAGAAACCAGTATGTGGTAGAAAAAACATCCATTTCGTTTTTTAAGCGACTGTACGCTCGGTTACACCTCAAGCTATATATTTCCAGTATAAGCTGACCTCGCATTGTACTGCAATCTTATACAATGCGAGATCAGTATAAACTGGCGATGTATAGCTTGATCTGTAGCCGTGTGTACATGCGCTAATTTTTGGCGCCAATTTTTTAATGCGCGAGTTGCTATTGTGACTTCTTGTATTCTTTCTACCGAATGTGTTTTTTTTTAATGAATATTTTAGTTTTTTGAATAATTTCGGCTTCTTGAGCAATAATAACATTTTATGTAATTGCGTCACATTAGTAAGTTTTTCAGTATGGAGGACTCAGTTCGTCCGTGTATTAATTATTCAGTTCTACTGTGGTATTTACGTTGGCAGTAGTTGAGAGAAGTTAGTGAAAATACCTACAATACTCTGGCTTCATAGATTTCTACAACATCGGTAAGTCATATCGCTACTTCTAGTAGCGGAACACTAGGTGGAACGGCAATAAAGCGAGTGGCAGCTACATAATAATTATTATGATCTTAATATTATGTTTAATAACTTCATATCTATTTTTCCTATTATTAACGTTGATATTGACACCGCGTTGGTACGGACACCACATTTTCTCACCGTATTATAAATAGAGGCCGGAACATTGACGTCCAAAAAACAAATTAAGTCCGTCGTGTCGTGGGGTATCCGAATCACCCCATGTATGTTCCGCGATTTTTAATAGTTTTCAAATTATGAAGTTTTCGGAATTTTTAAGTTTTTTTTTGGATTCTGGGAAATATTGTTCGTTTAAGTAAGTTCTTCTTAATGTAGACGTATCGATTTATTTATGGAATTCCAAATTTAATGTTTGGTAAATTGGTACCTCGATGATGGAACCTTGGGACGCGACGTAGAAACTGTTATAAATGACTTTCAATTCCTAAAAAATGAATTTCATTCCATTGCCTTGATCTCAACCTTTTGAAATGTGAACTATACTTAGCGGACAGTACTGACAGACAAGAGCAAGTAAACGACTAAATTAAAAACTAAAACTATGGAAACATGCCTACTCCCCACACTCACATAAGCTTGTAAGACATGGCCGCTACAAAAAGAAATATAGAAAAAGAAAATATGCCAAAGAGGAATAGAGCGAAGCTACATGAACCACAAGCTAAAAGACAAAGTCATAAACAGTACAATTAGAAGGAGAACCAAGGCAAAGGAAGTGGCCAAGAAAGTGCAGGATTTAGAATGGAAGTAGGCTGGACATGTCCAACGAGTAACAGACGACAGATGGACAAAAATCACCACGAACTGGTACCCATTAAACAAAAAACAGACCAGGCAGGCCACCCAAGAGATAGAGCGACGATATTGCAAAGATAGCCGGCAGAACATGGAGCAGAATAGCCAGAGACAGAACAGCTTGGAAACGGCTGGAGGAGGCTTTTACCGCTATTGATAACAGTCCTTGAACGCCAGAGATTAAAAAAATGTATTATACTTACATTATTTAATAACTAGCTGCCCACCCCGGCTTCACACGGGTAGCACGAAGTACTTATCTATGACGCACCTACCTACCTACCTACCCTACCTACCTACCCTACCTGCCTACCCTACATACCTACCTACCCTACCTATCTACCCTACCTAACCTACCTACCTACCCTACCTACCCTACCTGCCTACCCTACATACCTACCTACCCTACCTACCTACCCTACCTATCTACCCTACCTATCTACCCTACCTACCTACCCTACCTACCCTACCTACCTACCCTACCTACCTACCCTACCTACCTACCCTACCTGCCTACTCTACATACCCACCTACCCTACCTATCTACCCTACCTACCTACCTACCCTACCTACCTACCTACCTTACCTACCTACCCTACCTACCTACCCTACCTGCCTACCCTACATACCTACATACCTACCTACCCTACCTATCTACCCTACCTAACTACCCTACCTACCTATCCTACCTACCTACCCTATCTACCTACCCTACCTACCTACCTACCGGGAACGGGATAAAAAGTCCTATGTCCGTCTCCTGGTTCTAAGCTACCTCCCCACCACTGTTCAGCCAAATCAGGTCATGGTCTACCTGTGTGCCCATCCTCTCCTCTCTAGAGTAGGGAACGTTGCGGAGGCACGGTGCGGCGCCCGGCATCGAACGGTTCGCGTATTGCATTTCGTGATAACTTCGAAATAAAAAATCCGATTCGAATAAATTAAAAAGTATTTTACTGCTACGAGTACATAAATACCCTTGGTGTTAAAACTATTTATTTGAATAAGAATTAATATTATGTTGATAAAACTCCTTTGCAAATAATGTATTACATACAAAGTTTATATCATGCTTATCGTCTCTTTCCCTTTCAGAAATATACGAGTCAAATGATACTGATATAGCCTTCAATAATTTTCATGATACACTGTCCCTTTTCTATAATCTCTGTTTTCTCATACTCAAAGTAAAAGTTACAAACAAACCGCCAAAAAGTAAATGGATAACAAAAGGAATAAAAAGATGTTGTATCAAAAAACGTAGTATGTAGGTACCTAAAACTATTAAATTCTAATAAAAATCGAAACCTAAAAAATTACCAAAATTATACTAGAATACTGAGACGATGTATATTATATGCTCAAAAAATTGATAATACCCGTTATATTCTTCAAGCAAACAATAAATGTAAAGCCGCCTTGGACATTATTAAAAGGAATAGTACAGATATCGATAATAACAATGAAATTACCTCTATCATAATCGATCAGTGCATTTACACTAACGCCGATTTAATTGCCAATAAATTATAAACATGACAAACAAACCTAATATCCCTAATTCTGAAACATACTAACTACAAACATACCATCACTGACATAATGAATACCAATTTCTTGACTCCAACTAATGAAGATACTGTGTTTAAAATTATTAATGCTTTACACTCAACTAACTCAACCGGGTATGACGATATCTATACGAAAATTCTTAAACGTTGCTCTAAATATATATCTCATCCACTCGCCCACATTGTTAATCTGTCATTATTTCAAGGTGTATTCCCCGCCAGACTAAAATTTTCGATAGACAAACCCTTATACAAAAAAGGAGGTAAAATGACATGAATAACTATTTATTTATTTATTTATTTATTTATTTATTTATAGTTAATTAAAACGGCACAGGTCCAATTACATTAATTAACATAGAATTATAAAGATTAAAATAAAATAAGCATTCAAATAACATTACAAACAGTACAAACATTAAATTCAAATTCAGAGATATACAATTTGTGGATAAAAGTATTAATAATAATTTGCATAAATATAAATAAATTAAAAAAACATCATAAACTAACATGTATATACAACTATAGACCGATTACTCTGATACCCGTAATTTCTAAGATTTTTGAAAGAATTATGTACGATAAACTGCACTCCTTTATAGTAAAACACTCGATTCTAAAAGAGGACCAGTTCAGTTTTAGAAAAAATAAATCAACAACTGTGGCATGTTTCTCTCTTGTGAAAATAATTACCTCTAGTCCGAATGAGAAAAAGCCAATAGCATCGGTTTTTCTCGATATGTCAAAGGCATTTGACTTCGTAGATCACAAACTGCTTCTCTTCAAACTGAATCGTTATGGTATTAGGGGAAACGCATTACAGTGGATAGAATCTTACCTAAATGATCGCCAACAATGCGTAGAGGTATCAAAGAATACTTTGTCGGAAAATAAAGTGCATAGATCCGCTTATCGTCGGAACTCATGTGGTGTACCCCAGGTGGGCACGCCACAATAGCGGCGATAAGTCCCCTCTTTGAGGAGTGGCTAGAGAGGCGCCACGGCCTCCTCACCTTCCGCCTGACACAGGTCCTCACCGGACATGGCAGCTTCGGGAGGTTCCTGTGTAGGATTAGGTGGGAGGAAACGCCCGGGTGTCACCACTGTGCGGATCGCCCGGAGGACACGGTGGAGCATACGGTGGAAGTATGCTTGGGCGGAGCACCGCCGTGTCCTCGCGGAGGCGACTGGCGGCAATTTATCCTCTCGCGTCCGGCCCTGGTCCAGGCCATGGTACGGAGCGAGAGGGCATGGGAAGCCGTCACCTCCTTCTGCGAAGCAGTAATGCTCGCGAAGGAGGAGGCGGAACGCGTGAGGGAAAGGCAAAGTTTGCGCCCTCACGCCCCTAACCGCCGCCGTTGGAGACGCCCTGGGCGTCGGGAATCCCAGGCGGATTCCCGGCCACCATAGGCGCGGGCTTGCGGACGGCGAGCAACGGGCAGCTCGCCGTCCGATAAGGACCAGGCCCGGGTCGATGGCGCGTCGTGTTCCACGTGCGCCTCAAAGAGATGTCAGCACAATTGGCGGGGTCCGCTAGGACCGATGCCTGCCAGGGTTGCGGGAAAGTCCGAAAGGGATACCGGGACCTTGGCAACAGGCAAATGAAGGAACACGGGTGGGTTTTAGTCAGTAAAAGTCTGATACGCCCTTCCGCTCCGCCCAGAGCGGGAGAAGTCATTGGATGATTTCCCAACCTCAAAAAAAAAAAAAAAGGGTGTATTGGGACCCTTTTTGTTCTTGCTATACATAAATGATTTGCCCAACGTAACTCCATATTCTTGCATTCTGTATGCCGACGATACAACTCTTAGTATTAAACTCACCGATAACAATATCACCAAATACGAAAAAAAGATTAATGACACGTTAAACAAAATGGTAGAATGGCTAAAAGACAACAACCTAAATGTCAATATTAGTAAAACCAAACTTATGCAGTTCCAAACTTACAATAGCAAACGTCATCAATTAGAAATTAGATATGCAAATAACGCTGTAGAAGAGGTTGAAAGTGCTACTTTTTTGGGGATATCATTAAATAATAATAATAAAAACGTTTATTTATCTCCACCAAATTACAACACAGTTTAGTTGACAGGTAGTTTGACAAGAGATAGAGGGTAATTTGTGGGAGATCTGGAGTCTAAACTAAGCCTAGGCCTGTATTTCAGAGCTCCGGGCCCCCTCATTACATCACAAATTGAAATAGTCAACGTGCGTGTGTGTGCATGAGTGTATGTGCGTGCATGAGTGTGTGCATATAAGTATCATGTGTATATAGATAGGGTAAATTATATATATGATATTAATATACTATATCAAGGTAATAAAGTATACAATACATAGATATATAGGTAATCCTAGCTACTACTTTGCTACATCAAGTAATTTTTCCGTTTCCTTATAATTTAAAGTTAGTAATAATTTAATCAATTTATTTTTACATTGGTTTTTACGACAGTTGGCTATATTAATGGTTTTATTTAATTTATTGAACAATTCGCCACCACGAAATGGGAAATATTTTTGCGCGAATGAAGTATTAACCGCAGTCGTCCAACATATTGCATAGTTCCTTCTGGAGTGTATTATGCATTTTCACCATTCTTCTGGTAATTTGGAATGTTGAAGAAGTACAGTAAGCAATACGTAAAGTTGACGAACAGTTAGCACTTGGGCTTCGTAAAGTGTTGTGGTGGAGAAAAGACGCGGTTTGTTTAAGCTGATTTTCAATATCATCCTTTGGGCTCTTTCAACAATCACCATTTTAGATTTACATGCTCCACCCCATGTGGTCATGCAGTAACCAATTATTGATTGCACCAGGGTTTCGCATACCATCCTCGTCGTTTGTTTCTCTGCTACACCCCGAAGTTCTTTAAAAATGTATGTGAGCTTACGTATTCTTTTAGACAGAGAGTCAATATGGTTCCCAAAAGTTAAATTTGCGTCGATGTGAATTATTCGCGGAATGAATCTCTGTCATTCTGTACTATTAAATAAGGGTTTATATCGTCTGTGGCTATTTCAGTCTATATTGTTCACTACCCTAACCCCATTTGCGTATTATGTATTATTAACATTATTATATTTTTATATAGGCTGTTCAGGGGTATTACCAGTGCCTTTATTTACACCCGCGCGCTCATCGCTACCGAAAAAAACATAAACCAGCCGCCATTTTCCATAAATATTTGTTAACTTTTTTGTTGTGTGGTTAAAATCATTATTAAAAATGTCGATTTCACGTAGAGGAGAAGAGCGTAAATAATAATAAATAGATTTGACTCTACCATGGTACGTTTAGTTACAGTAAAAAAAGAATATGGAATTGTTTTTCTTATTCAAATCATATTTTTTTGTATAGGCTGTCTAACGGTTTTGCCAGTGACCTTATTTACACCTATGGAAAAAAAAACCATCGCGCCATTTTCCATAAATATTTATTATCGTTTTCGTTGTGTGGTTAATTATTACCATACAATACAAAATTTAAAGTATTGTCACCAACCGATATTCTAAGTTTTTAAAAGAAACTCCGGATAGTCAGTACTTGGCAACAAAGGTCAGTTAAACTTTATAAATCTATTATCTCTATAGTTACGTTATCGTAGCATAAGTTCTTACAACAAGTCTGTTTTTTTCCTCGCAGGTGTATTGAAAAACATCGTATGAAACGCGGTGTGCATTGATTATTACACTCTCGGCTACCTTATCGCGCTCGCCTGTGGTTCGCGCGAATAATACCGCCTCGACTGTAATATCCATTAGAGCACACTCGTATCACAATGTACGCGTACTAACATAGATCATTTAATATACAAAATACCAATTTCTGGAATTTAATAATATTTTGCACTAAAAAAAAATATTATTACGCCGCATAACGAAATTTTAAGAAGTACCTGTATCACAAAAACTACAGCTGCTAGAAAAAAAACTGAGGGTAGATATTAAATCAACGAACTAAAATTACTAAAAAACAGTTTAGAAAATTCATAAAACAAAAAAAAGTTAAATTTTGTTTACCAGTGTTATTATAGCATGGTTCCAGTCACGTGTGAAGGCCAATCCTCTTATTCCATAATTATCATAGTAATAAAACCGCGGCTATGTTGAGGAAGGTCAATTTTGTGTTGTGAACTTCTGTAGAGCTACAACGCGCAGAGATACAAGCTATGTGCGGCAAGCGCAGGCGCACGTTCAAACACGCGGGATCCGCGACCTGCCGCCGCACGGTGGGCTGAAAATCGACTTTCATAGACTTAGGGATATCAATTTTAGAGTGTCCCTTTTTTTTGGTGGGAACTGCTTCTACCAAACATTTCCATGCTCTAATAAGTCGAAAATGTTAAATTAGCGTATAAAGGAATGAGTTATATGTTTTTTGCGAAAAATTTGTATGAAACTCGCATGAAAAATCCGATTTTTTTTGGAACTGCAAGTCAAAGCGTAATATCCTTACAGGGGGTCTTAATACAAATTATTTGTGATTTTTTGACATACCACACATAACGGTGACTGTGCAGATTTTTTTTTAAATTAGGAAATATAATTTATATATTTTTTTATTTCGAAAATTATTCATTTTATTCATCAAGTCAACAAACTAAGTACTAATTAGCTACTATTATATTCCTGGCTTATTTAAGGACTAGCATTCAACAATACAAATCATAAATTATTATCCTATTCTGAAAAGTGACTAGGTAATTAGGATTATGAGTTCCAGTAAATACTTTACCATCATTAAGGACTTTTACCAGCTCATTTTAATGAAAATAACTAGTTAACATAGGTAAATAATAATTAATTCCAATTAAAATTCATTTATTTGATTCTTAAAATCTACTAAATACAATTAAACAATTTAAAACATAAATATGAATTAAACATTTTACACCAATATACAATCAATAAACTAACTACGTACACGTAATAACAAAACAATTAACATTCAATATCACTCTCATCTGATTCTAATTCGGAGTCAGAATCCAAATTAGTCATATCCAAAAACTCGAACGGAGCTTCTGGTGACTTAATTAGATCTAAAGTTTCAACGAAGAAATCCTGTTTTTTCTTAGCGTCTAGCTTCGGTCTTTGTGCAGAGATCAAAGGATCAGACGAAAGAATAAGGTTGTTCAGGATATCTTCATTCGAAGCTTGCCGGGTCTTCTTGCGCGAATGGTGTTCCCAAAACCTTCTAAAATCTTTGTTGCGGGCTTCTGAGGCTTCTTCTAAGAGCCTTCCGATTGGAACAATATCATTATTGGCGCAGACATGTATCAGCAACTTATGGACGGTAGATGACATGTGGTACCAGTCGTATAACTCTACGTACTTTTCTGCAGTTGTGCTGGTATATTCTTTAAATCGGATAACATTGATTTGCTCTCCGGATGTTATTGCTTGCAGAGTCACAGCAAATCTTCTAACAAGCTCTTCATCCAACCCTGTAATGGCTGCCGTTTTAGCGGGAGATTCGAAGAATCTTTTTGCTGTATTCCCGTCATTTGTTGTCCCTGAGCCTTGCTTTACAATATCAATCAGAAGGTTGAGTTCATCCTTAAATTTATCTTGAATATTTTTTTTCTTTTTTCTAATAATGTCTTGTGCTCATTTTCTCTTGCAACCGACTTCTTAAAATCAAGTCTGTATGCTATATGCAAAAGATATTCCATTGTATTTATACGGGCATGTAACGATGTCAATTCAAATTCCAAAGCTCTATCGGATACAGTCTTTGTTAATACACAATCCAAGCGGTTCACTTCTGAAGATTTAGATAAACACAGGTAGCAGGTTGCGTTCGATCTAGCTTCTGAAAGGTACGTGCAGATTTTAGCGTCAATCATTGTCATCTTCAGTTCATGAGCTTATTACTGCTGCACTCAGTGGGGATAAGGGACTTAATTTCGTCATCCATATGCCTTTTGTGACTGACCACCACTTCTTCACTCTCCTACACAAATGTAAATTGCACAGGACGGCAATATAACACTGAGCATGGGTTTGGATTCGTCCATATACTTTCATCTCCAGCATCAGCAGTCAGAAGTAAGGGCACCAAGGAGGTCATAAATATACTGGAATCGTCTTGTTGCCCCTCCATTTTTTGTTTGTATCGGCTTTGGTTTGAAAAACCATCAAATCCCCACTTAGATATAAGCTTCAAATCTCTGTTATGAACACGTTCTGGAAGAGTTTCAAGGATCCTCTTTACTGTAATGTCGAGTAATGCTTGAAGCGTTATTCTTGCTGATGAGTCCGTTACAGTCACTGATTGCTTCGAAAAATAACATTGTTGCTTTGCTTGTTGCACTTTGTAATAATACGGATAAACATCTTTTGCACCTTCCCGGATGGTCACCTCTAGCAGCGTGATGTATTGCCACTTAGAAAGCTTTAATGAAAGGAGCAAACCTAGGGCCTTTTCTGGTGTAAAGGTAGTAATCTGAACTGGCTTCTTAAGATTTTCCTTAATTTTAGTAGCTGCTTCTGGATTTTTCAGCATATATTCAATGACAGATGCTATATCTTCACGACCATCTTCTTTTAAAAGTAATGCAGCTGAATATGCCACTTCAGTTGACTCTTTGCCCTTGTAAATGTCAGACCTTCTCTTCTTTTGTTTACTTCCTAGATCTAGATCCTCGAATGCTTTTCTAGGTCTTTTTGTCATAGTACCAATACCAATAGACGATGTCGATGGTTCTGGACTAATCACATGTCCGCTAGATCCCTGGCAATCTTCTTCAATTGATTGTGGCAAAACCAAACTTCTTGACACGCAATCCGGCCAATCGACATCCGCCTGGAGCCAGTTTTCGTACTGTTTTCTAAATGTATCAAGGATACGATGAGATTTCTGCCATCTTTGTGAAGCAGCTCGTGCAAATCTTCGACAAAATTCGTCTAGCGTTACACGATCTTCGTCAGTAATTTGATCACCTAGGCGATCCACCACTGCTCTGAATTCATGATGAAACGAAGTACCTTCACCTCTCAGAATAACAAACAAGTCTACATTCGTACGTAGACTTTCCATTGTAAGTATATAACGGTCGTGGAATAACAGTAGTAGTCCGAAAGTTTGGAATAAACTGAACTATTAGGTGAAAAATAGTTTATTATATGTCTCCAAAAAGCAAAAAGTAGGTGATTAGTAAATTATTTTTTCTTAATTATCCTCACTAACGATTATTCTAATCAGTTTTCCTAGCAAAAGCCTTAATGATGGTAAAGTGTTTACTGGAACTCATAATCCTAATTACCTAGTCACTTTTCAGAATAGGATAATAATTTATGATTTGTATTGTTGAATGCTAGTCCTTAATTAGACCAGGAAGATAATAGTACTTAGTTTGTTGACTTGATGAATAAAATGAATAATTTTCGAAATAAAAAAATATATATTATTTATCCAAATTTAAAAAAAAAAATCTGCGGCAATCACCGTTTTGTATGGTATGTCGAAAAATCACAAATAATTAGTAATAAGACCCCTGTAAGGATATTACGGTTTGACTTGCAGTTCCAAAGAAAATCCGTTTTTTCATGCGAGTTTCATACAAATTTTTCGCAAAAAGAAATATAACTTATTCCTTTATACGCTAATTTAACATTTTCGACTTATTAGAGCATGGAAATGTTTGGTAGAAGCAGTTCCCACCAAAAAAGCGACACCCTTAAATTGATATCCCTAAGTCTATGAAAGTCGATTTTCAGCCCACCGTGCGCCGCTCCGATGGTGTCGCGTAGCCGATGGCACATTGTGCCAACAGATACCGTTCCGGTAACACTATATGACGCTCGCCATTCAACTGTGTTGTTAAGTGGTTCGTATTATAAGTTATAACAAAGGGCGGGGTAGGTATTGTAAGTTTATGCCTACAACCTACCCTATCCTAAATTGCATGCTTTTTCAGTAGTTTTATTATCCTGCAGAGGAAAAAGCACATTTATGCGTTTCAGAGTCTTCCTCAGATATCCTTCGTTGTATTCATTTTATTCAAATACTTTGCCTCCAGGTAAGACAGCTTGCTTAACGGCGAACTTCACTTTTGCACGTTCGTTTGATCATTATTATAAAATATTTCGACGTTTCATTCAAATCAAATCAAAATATTATATTTCACATAAACCTACATACGCACTTATGAAACGTCAGAAGCTAGGTGCACGGTTCCAATTGGTCGTTTCCTATGGAGAAGAGCAAGCAAGAAACTCCACGGTTACTCTTTTAGAAATAATTGGCTTTTACAATATTTTTAACCGACGAAAAAAAGGAGGAGGTTCTCAAGTCGAAAACTAATTTTTTAATTTTTTTTTTTTTTTTTATTTATAACCACGCATAACTTTTTGTGAGTAGTCCGATTTGAATAATTCTTTTTTTATTGGGAAGGGTATACCTCGAAGTTGGTCCCATTTAAAATTGGAAACTATAATCCACCCCTAAAGGTAGCAAAAAATGGGGTTGATTAATTTTTCACCAACTGAATTTTCAACTGTAAACCGATTCTGTTGAAATTTCGCACATATACATAGTTCTGATGACACAATCAGTCATCATCAACTCCAGGTCTTTAACATGGAGTACCCTGGAGTGGATGGTAACTAAAAAGCGAAAAACAAAAAACTTTTTTACAAAAAATTAAACCGACGAAAAAAGAACTGAAAAGCGAAAAATAAATAACTTTAATTTCGGAAGTCGGTGGCAAAAAACGAAAATTGAAAAGCGAAGACACCGACTTCCGAAATTAAAGTTATTTATTTTTCGTTTTTCAGTTCTTTTTTCGTCGGTTTAATTTTCGAATTGCATGTATGGGAAGATATTCTTCAGTTATAAATTTATAATATAATACTCGTAACAACAATGTAGACGTTCAGAGGAACTCGTGGCTAAGTAATAATAGCCACACGGGTCGATCCATCAAGTTAAGCTACGCTTGCCGGGGTTGGTCTGTGGATGGCTGACCATCTTTAGATACCGACACTCGTCCGTGCTTCGGAAAGTACGTTAAGGCGTTGGGGGGCAACGACTGTCAAAGATCCACGAATGACAGCCTCCCGGCTGGCACGGTCACGGGTCACAGGTGGTGTTACAAGTCGTAAGAAGCCCGAAAGTCTGACAACCAGTCTTACCAAGGGGTATCGTATTGCCCAGTTGCTGGGTTGTGGAGGTCAGATAGGTAGTCGATCCATGTAAAATACTAGTATTCAGCTGCATCCGGTTAGACTGGAAGCCGACCCCAACATAGTTGGGAAAAGGCTAGGCAGATTTTTTTTAATGTTCAGAGATGAACATTTTGTGAAATTAAATAAACAGATTTACGATCGTCTTTTATTTTCTGTCTTTCTATTCATACATACAGGCATGTAAAGTACGGTACTAATAATAATTTATACAGGGCGTCCCACGGATATGCCACATGGAGGGAAAGTACCTTGAATATTTTAGATGGAACATTTTGAAAGAAGACATTATTTGAATTAAAAAAACAATTTAATCTGCATTCATAGATATTTAAATAATTACATGGTTGAACCGGGAATCAAACCCGTTACATGAGAGAAATAATCATCCTGTAGCTTTATTTTATATTTTTATTACACTAACACTAGAATATAAGTTATTTTGTAATATTAACACAATATGGATCACTGTTGTCCGAAATAAATTAATTTTAAATTTTTTTTATCATACCGATCGAAAGGCTTCATCATAAGGATTATTTATTGCTAAATAAGATAGTGTCACAAATAAAAGGAAGACCATGAATTTTTACATTTTTTGTGAAATTTTTAACACATCTTCTTCATCACTTGTATGCATTTTCAATCGAGTTCGTACAAATTACAGTATTTAAAATAGCTCCAATTTAATTATGACAGCAAAGAACACAAAACAGTTTTTATTCTAATGCTAAACTCCTTGTCGAAAATGTCGAACAATCAAATCGGATTTTGTACCGAGTATTTTTTCGCAAGGAGGTTGTATAGCATTGAAATGGAGATCGAATGTATTGGTGTGTTCTAAATTCAAACACCAAAACAGTGATTAAAAGTGCTTTCTAATCACTGTTTTCAGTGAATAAAATAAGCTTTTTATAGTGTGGCCATTAGTGCAATGCACTCCCTTTTTTTTTTTTTTTTTTTTTTAGGGTGGGAAATCATCCAATGACTTCTCCCGCTCTGGGCGGAGCGGAAGGGCGTGTCAGACTTTTACTGACTAAAACCCACCCGTGTTCCTTCATTTGCCTGTTGCCAAGGTCCCGGTATCCCTTTCGGACTTTCCCGCAACCCTGGCAGGCATCGGTCCTATTGGACCCCGTCATTTTTGCTGACATCTCTTTGAGGCGCGCGTGGAACACGACGCGCCATCGACCCGGGCCTGGTCCTTATCGGACGGCGAGCTGCCCGTTGCTCGCCGTCCGCAAGCCCGCGCCTATGGTGGCCGGAAATCCGCCTGGGATTCCCGACGCCCAGGGCGTCTCCAACGGCGGCGGTTAGGGGCGTGAGGGCGCAAACTTTGCCTTTCCCTCACGCGTTCCGCCTCCTCCTTCGCGAGCATTACTGCTTCGCAGAAGGAGGTGACGGCTTCCCATGCCCTCTCGCTCCGTACCATGGCCTGAACCAGGGCCGGACGCGAGAGGTCACCGCCGCCAATCGCCTCCGCGAGGACACGGCGGTGCTCCGCCCAAGCAGGGCACACCTCAACCGTATGCTCCACCGTGTCCTCCGGGCGATCCACACAGTGGTGACACCCGGGCGTTTCCTCCCGCCTAATCCTACACAGGTACCTCCCGAAGCTGCCATGTCCGGTGAGGACCTGTGTCAGGCGGAAGGTGAGGACGCCGTGGCGCCTCTCTATCCACTCCTCAAAGAGGGGACTTATCGCCGCTATTGTGGCGTGCCCAGCACTGGGTTGCGACAATCGCACTCTCCATGCCGCCATGAGATCTTGCCGGAGCTCTGTCCGCTGTGCCGCGATTTCTCGCGGCAGCGGAGTTACACCCCGGCGCTTCACCTCCTCGCGCCACTCCCAGATGTGCGCGAGGACCTTCGCCTCCAGATCCCATGGCGGTAATCCGGCAAGGAGGCTAGCCGCCTCACGGGAGACCGTGCGGTATCCCCGGGCCAGCCGAATGGCCATGACCCTTTGGGACGCGTTCAACCGGCGTGCTGGCCGCAGCCTAAGGGAACGCGCCCACACCGGTGCCCCGTAAAGGGCCATGGACCGCACGACCCCCGCATAGAGCCTCCGGCAGGAGGCGTTTGGACCCCCTAGATTGGGCAGGAGCCGCCTCAAGGCGGCCCCAGCCCGGTCCAGCCTTGGAGCCAAACGTCGGAAATGCTCCACGAAGTTCCACCGGCTGTCGAGGACGAGTCCCAGGTACTTCATCGTCGACTCGACGCCGATGTGAACCCCTCCTACCGTAATTTGGGAACCCGACGGTGGCGCGTTCCGAGGGCCATGAAAACACATGACCTCGGACTTGTGCAAGGCCACCTCGAGTCCCAACTGCCGGATTCTATCGACGATTGTCGCAACCCAGCGTGTCGCTAGATCGGCCGCCGCCTGGTGCGACCTCCCCTGCGCCAGGACCAGCGTGTCGTCAGCGTAGCAAACTACGCTGACGTCGCTAGGGAGGTCGGCGCGCAGCACCCAGTCGTATCCGATGTCCCACAGATGCGGCCCCAGGACCGATCCCTGTGGGACACCGCACGACATCTCTCGCCGGTTCCACATTCCCTGGTGAGCAATGCACTCCCTGAGGTATGTGCGGCGAGGTGGGAGGCGAAGAAAAAGTGCATGAGTTCACATGAGATCGATACATGTCGGACAGATCTTACGATAATCAGTTTGCATTTCTAAGGCTTGTGGCGGGACGATGGTCGGAGGCTATATATCTGTAATATATTATACTTACTTAGTTGATTAAAATGTAACCCAAATACACTCATATTTTATTAAAAATATGTAGGTGATAAATAAGAACTAAACTCATAATTCAAAGCAGGACTTGTTTTATTGAACATTTTTTATATTTACAAACAATATATTCTAACGAAAGTTATTCTGACATAGATTCTGTTTCAACTTCATCTTCGATTTCGTCATCATCTTCATCTTCCACTTCGCCACTGGAACTTGAATCAGAGTCTTGCAAATTTATTATGAATGAATCGATAACATTATCGAACCTACTATCGCGACTCCAGTAATTATTTTCATTTTTCTGGACTTGATCGTCGCATCTCTGCCATTTTTCCGCCGTGAATTCCGAAAACAATTTATGCAATAAGATTATCTTTTCGTCTAGAGAAGAATTAATATAGTTTTGGGCTATGTTGTTTTTAATATCGGCCCAGACCAACTCAGTTGGATTTAAATCTGGATGGTACGGAGGTAAACGCAGAACAGTGTGTCCACTGGCTTTCAGGAGTTCGTCAATTCTATACACGGGTTCTTTTTGTGTATTTTTGATAAGAAGTAGCAGTTGAGCCTTTGTCATGGTTCCTGAAAATTCTACATTATGGCGCAGCAACCAGTTCTGCATTTCACTTTTGAGGCTTGATATAGTTGGTTTCTTCTCAACCTGAACGCTGTGATAAGACACGTTGTCCATTACAATCACAGAATTCGGCAGCAACTTATCTTTTAACTTTTCATCTACCTACTTATAAAAAGTAGATCCGCTCATATCTCCATGATAGTCACCGGTTCTAGCATCGGATTTGAATATAGTCAATGCATCATCCACTAAGCCATTTCGACACCCAGCGTGGAGAATTACCAATCGCCGTCCTTTCCCAATATCAGCATGAATTCCGGGTTCTGACGATGATTGCCAACATTTGCTGGCATGGTCACTGGCGTTAATGTATGTTTCAGCAAGAAAATATATGTTGCGGTTTTGCGTTCTGTAATTTCTGATTTGTGTAAGATATTTTTTCCGCCACACTGTAATATTAGGCTGCTCTATAAGGAGATGTCTCTTTGATTTGCATATTTTGAAACGGTAGCCCACTTTGTGTAAAAGCTGTCTTAAATATGTCCACAATTCAATATGCCATCCTTTCTCAAACTTGATAGTAACTTACGGACACTTGGTATTTTTTTTTCAACTTCTTAAAACTGATGATTTTTTTTTCTGATAACTCCAAAGTCAAAATCATCCACAACGTGTTTTTTCATTAGAACATTTGGTTTGTTTGGCGATTGACATTTGAATTGGCTTGAATTTTCAATTGATAAATAACCTGCAGAAATCACATTATGCACGGTTCTTTTGCTGTACCCCGTAGCCTCCGCAACGATTTTGGCAATATTCACATCATTTTTAAATTCAAAGCTTTCTTTGCAAGCTTTTCTTTTCTTAAAATATTCAGCCACCTTAAAAATGACAGTCTTCATATCACGAGATAACGCACGACCCATCTTTGAATATTTATCCCATGTGCGTCTGACATAGACAGTCCGATACAGATAACACTACCTGCCGCCACGATCGTTGACGGCGCACTGACAGAGCGTCAGAAAAGTAAGACAATACACTGACGTTGATACTGCTCGGTTAGTCTATTTTAGTTATTTTCACAGCGTTATGTCCTACGGTATTCTGCTGTGGGACAAAGCTGCTGATATTCAAAATATATTTGTGTTGTAATAACGAGCTGTTCGAGCAATTTACCAGCTAGGTGCCAGAGTTTCTCTGAGAGATGTTTTTAAAAAGATTGGTATTCTCACTGTGGCTTTACAATTCATTCTCGCCAACATTTTATATATAGGCTTCATAAGGTTCTTTGTTGGGCTTGGTATAACCTTTTATAACAAGCTACCCCCTCTTCTTTGCTAGATTTGCCTTATAATGCGTTTAAAGCTAAAGTAAAATGCAGCCTTTGTTCAAAGGCGTACTACTCTATTAACGACTACTTAAATGATAAGAGTAGTTGGACGCTGTGATTAACTCAAGACAATGTTTGTGTTCTTTCTCCCGAATAAGCTTACCCACTGACAGGTTATATGAGTTCATATAAATTTTTATTCTATTTTATTTGGATTTTTTAGTCAATTTATTTTAATATTATATTTAATTTAATTTATTGTTGACATAATCTTCTCATTACAATGTTTTCTATATGAGTTGTATTGCAATATGTGGCTAGCTAGCGACCTCGACAATTGATAATTATTATTTTTGTCTGAGCAACCAGCAGCACGTTCGTCATGCTCCCTTAGATGTCACTGCTTGCGGTAGCGTCGGGGGTCGGGTTGTCTCCTTCCCTCAAATATGGCGAGGGGGGTAATGGCTGATCTTTGCGTTATGCTCGTTAACGGGTGCTGCTTGTGGTGACTGCTCGTCTTGCTGATCTCGGTTTTGTTAATGTTATTAGCAGTGATCGGAGTAGGTAGATTGAACTGGGGCCATTGATCCGAAACGTATATATTAATATGGACATTCCTCCGGAATTGGTGGATTATAAAAAAAAAACCGGAACTTATGTAGGAATTGTATTCTGCCAGAGTGGAAGGAGACATTTGATGATATGCCATACTCAAAAAAAAAAGGTAGGAATTGTAATAAAATGAGCAAATAAATAAAATAGCAAATAAATAATGAATTAATTTAGTTTTGATACCTTCCTTTAAATTTTGAATTGAGTAGAAATAATATCACTACCAACATTAATAATATTTACTTGAATCCGGAAATACCGGAATTACTTTCCGGAAAAATGGCTTATTCATGTTATTCTTTCTGTGTGCATTTATGATACAAGTACCAAAATCAATCTACCTACTCCGATCACTGGTTATTAGTAATTAACTTTTTATTTATTTTACTTCGATGGTCCTAGTTTACCATGTATAACTTCCAGTTACAGGTTTAAATAGCCATATGTAAGCGGGCACGCCCTTTGTGCCTGGAGGCTTTTATTTATGAATGAATGAATGAATGAATGAAATGCACCGACCCCAGCGTGGCTTAACCAGACTCGATAAATCGAATGAACCCCAGGATTTGCACTAGCCCCTGAAGCCTCATGGTTCATGGGGTTTCAGCAGCCATTGCATATCCTGGAGTAGACCGGGGGGCGCGGGTAATGGTAGGGAAGAGTGTGCCCTTCGGGATAAGGAAGGATTTGCGAGCCTACCGGATATGCATCCTTGAGTAAGCAATGGACTAGTGGAGAGACGGGTAATAGTTATCTAAGGAGGGGCATCTTTTTACGACGTCGCCGCCAGTTGGCTCCGTTCAATCTTCACCGTTGAATCCATTGGCGGAGATACGCTTCGTTCTCGGCTCTTTTCTAACTCCTTGCTGTGCTATGCTACAATTTGCTGTTTTCTGTGTCTTCATCCGAAGACTCGCTGCTGTCCGTTACAGGTTTCTTGTATATCTCGCTGGCTGCGTTCTTGATCTTGTTTCGGTCTCCAGCCACGTCCATCCAGAAGTCGATTTCCTTGTCGAAACGCGCCATGTCCTGTTTTAGGTTGTCGTTCCAAGTGTAAATAGGTCGGCCTACTTTCTTGGATTTGGCCTTGTACTGTAATGCTGCATATAATAGGTGTGGGTTGCCGCGTCTGTGAACATGTGCGAGATAGCACATCCTGTGGTTCTTGATGCGTTTGGTTACCGTCTTTCCGTCTAAGATTTCGTGCATTTTCTTTGATCTTGGTTTGTTCCTAGCGTTACTAATCAAGTCCCTCATGATAACTCTCTCATATTTTCGCAGTCTAGACCTGTTAGCTTTGGTGATTGTCGATACCTTCAAACCGTGTATCATACACGGTACAATCACCATTCTATACATGAGCCTGGCTAGTTGCCAGTCCATCTTTGAGTTATCTATGAATGGTAATAGTGACTTTGCGTTTCTAGTGGCCTGCTCACATCGTTTTCTGATTGTGCTTCTCCTGTCTAATGTAGATGTAATGTATGTGCCCAGATATTTAATTTCATCGACTGTAGGTAGACTTAATCCATTCATTGACACGTGGGACATTTTCCGTGTAGCTAAGGGGTCTCTAATCAGTATTTTTGTTTTTGTTTCATTAATTTGTAGGCCGAAACTAGCTAGTAGGGGTTTAATGTGGTATACAATTCCTTCTAGCCCTTCCAGGTCATCTGTAATGAAGATGAGATCATCCGCGAATGATTGCACCAGGGGGAGTGAGATTCCACGATCTTGGTCTAGTTTGATTAGTTGGGTTTCTTCTTCGAGGGTTCTGAGGACCTCATCTATTACCAGTATAAAAAGTCGAGGGGATAACGGGCAACCTTGTTTGACCCCCTTTCCTTTGATGATCCGCCTACTTTGCTGGCCACACCATTTAATGTGTGTTCTTTCATTCATGCAAACCTTGATTATCCTGTTGGTTAATGTTATGTTCGTCCGTTGTATTAAAATGTCGCGTAATGCTTGAAGGTCTACATTGTCGAAGGCTTTTTCTATGTCCAGAGCGAGTACATAAATTCTTTTTCCTTCCCGCCATTCTTCGTCCAGTACCCTTTTCATCGTAAATATGTGGTCGTCTGTAGATCTATTGTTTAAAAAGGCTGCTTGATAATTGCCTAATTCTTTTATTATTTCGTCTAATTTTTTTAGTACGTAGGAGGCGTAAATCCTGTAACCCGTGTTGCAAACTGATATTCGGCGATAGTCGTTAGTATCTTTAGGGTCAGTTTTTTTCGGAATTGGTACCTGCACTGTTTCTAGCCACGTTTCGGGTGCTACATTCTGTGTCCAGGCTTTGTTCATATGTTTGGTGACGACTTCCTGTAATATTTTTGGCATCGCTTTGTAGAGCTCGATTACCACTTGGTCTGTTCCTGGGACTGTCCCGTTACGCATGCCGTTAATGATTCTTTTTTTGTTTAAAATATCATTTATTTCTCAAAGATTAATAATCACTTAATGAGAAAAAAATAGTTTTAATAATAACATATAAGTAATAATTAAGCTAGTCCAAAGCGCTCGTCGCGCAGTTAGCCAATAATAAAATTAGTTGTTGAAATAAATCTTAAGTGGGTATAACGAAATAAATCACTCAGACCGCGCGCGTCGTTGTACACATCGAGCGCGCTATTCTTACCAGCACTGTTATAAAGCACCGTGCACACTACACAATACTAGAAAATAATAATATTATAGTTTATTTATTTATTTATGTTGGAGCCGTCGAAGATGTGTTTCGTTAACATTTTTTTTTAATACAAATTAGTTTTAGCTTCTTTAATATTTTTCGGTAGTGAATTGTATAGTTGTACTCCTTCATATTTAATATTTCTCTTTCCGTGATTTGTTCTAGGTCTGTGCAATAGTACTACGAGTAGGTCATTCGCCCGACGTGATGATCGTGTTTGCACTTCATTATTCCTTTTATATGTAATTTCTGTGTGTATTTCTTTTGTTAGAATTTTTCTTATTAATAAACAGGTATTATATTGATGAGTTTTGGTAATGTTAAGGAGCTTAGTGTCGTTATAGATTTTATTTGTGGATGTTAAGAATGATTCCCATCACTTCATCCACCGTGGGTCCTTCATTTGGTGTGTCGGTTAATGGCTTTGTTACGCTAACCGTTGGTATAGGTAGGCCTTCAGAGTTTTTTAGAATCTGCTCCCATTTAGACATTGGTATGTACGCGTTTCGCTTCCGGCGTTTTGTTTCTAACTTGTTTCTCCTGTAAAATGAATAAAGTACCTGCATGCGTTTTGAAGGGTGTTTTTTCCCCAGTCCGGTAAAGAAGGCTCTGCATTGTTTTTTTTCTTCATGATGTTTAACCTTTTGAAGCGTTTCCTGGCATTTTTTAACACGATAATGTCTATTCGGGTTATCGGGTTGACTACTTTGTAAGAATTTAGCCTTTTGGAGGTTAGCAAGCGCTATACGATGCTCCCTCGAGTGACTCGGCTGAAAAGTTAAAGTTTCCTGGGCTGCCTCTTTTAATACTCCCGTTATGGTGTTCCATGGTATGTCGCTGCCTTTATCCGTTGACTTGATACCTAGGTTTTCCAGTTTTTTTGTTATGCACGCTTGGTATTTCTCTTTGGTGGATTTGATGTTGAGAGCGGCATAGTAGCATTATTTGTGGTTGAAATTGTTGAGCTCAATTATTGTCTGTTTATTTTGTGTATTGTGTTTGGTGTATTCCGCTTTATTAAAAATTTTACTTGTTTGTAGCTGTCCCCAGATTATTTCATGGTCGGAGGTATTTCTACCGAACCATTCAGCTTTAATGAAAATAAAGAGTTTTCCTGTTGCCTGCGGTGTAATAATGTGATCCAATTGGGATTTCTGCGTGCCTTTTGACCATGTGATCCTGCATGATGTCCTCGCTTTTGTTGTTTCTATTTGCAGATTTTCCCTATTGACTATATCCATTAACATTTCCCCGTTGTAGTTAAAATATTCATGGTATAAATTTTGTTCAATCAGCCCTTTGCGTTGGAAACTTTGTGTATCTAGTCTACCAATGTGGGCGTTGAAGTCGCCTAGGATTATTAGAGTACATTTCCTTGGTTTTTGTCTAATCAAATTTAGTAAACCTGTGAATGATCTTGTTGCTTTAGAGGTACAGCTGTTGATGTGGGAGTTAATTATATACAAAGGAGCAGATTTTTCGCTTCCCCTACCAACTTTAAGAGTGATTGACATCGCGTCAGTGTCATTTTTAATGTTCAGAATTTCAATTAGGGCATCCTTTCGGATTACAATTGCAAGTCCCCTATGTGCTTTACCCGCGTTTCCAGATAGATGCCATCTGTAGTGGGTGGAGTTGTATATTCCTAAGTTCATCCCTGTTTCTTGTAGGCAACCTATGTGGATACCCTTGTTTGAAAGTTCTGCATCTATTCTATCTTTTTTGGTCGATTTTGAGGCCCCGCGGACGTTCCAAGTTGCAATACGTAGTTCTGGGCAAGCGTATCTACTAACGGAAGAAGGCGGGTTTCTAAGTATTGTGTATCCAGTGTCGTCCGCGACTTCCCCTGATGTCGGTGTATGTAATGTTGATGCTACTTGTACACACTGTGTTAATGAGCTAGCTAATTGGGGGCTGTTCTGGAATCGGGGTTTTATGGACAGCCCTTGCATGTTATTGTTATCTTGCTCGTGGTTGATCCAGCTATCATAATGTTGATCCTTGTAGAGGATATGTATGTTACCGGGCACTGAATCTCCGGCAGGTGAATACACCAGTATGTTCACGTTATTTATGTGTACATGGACATTTACGAGATAGAATTCGGACGCGGCGATTATGATGTCTAGTCCTCCCCAGAACGACTCGTTAAATTGCTCGGTTATGTATTTTGTTATCAATTGTTCCTGAGAAAGCTTGTTGTTAGGAAGAAGCTCTTGAATGTTATTCGTAAGTGCTAAACGAATTCTGGCGTCCCATCGGTTCGTTAAGACCTAAGTAGCGAGGTCTTGTCGAGCAGACACGTGGTCGAATGTCAGTGCCATTAAGCTGTTTATTTGGTGTGCTATCGCCCTAAATAGGCAGTTACCATCTTTTTCCATGGGCACTATTGTTACCATTGTAAAAACTTTTGTTTGGGATTACTAACGGCGTTATTACTGATGGCGTCACACGTGCAGTGCAGGCTTTGTTTCGAGGGATACAAAAGTTTGGCAGCGTTGCGCTTTGCCTGGAGATTTATGAGCTTGACTCTTTGTTTGACCGTAGAAATGAATCTTAAGTTTCCGGGTTAAGTTTTTGTTTTTTGTTGAATGGGCCACATGTTGTCGTATATTTGTTGACCGAGCGACTTTTTTGTAACGCTAAAGAAATAGTTGATTTTTTTAATGTCGTTTCTGGGAATTAAGCTTGATGTTATAATCGTCAGCTAGCAGGAGGTTTTTAAGACTTTCACGAAATCGAAAGCGATAACGTTATTTTGTTAGAATGTTGTTGTATTTATAATGAATATTTAATACTTATTACGCTTAGGAAATAAGAGTTGAATGTGCGACCTATTTTGCAGCGGAAAGCATCGTCCTGAAAGATATGGAAAGGTCTCCCCAGATTAGCTTGGGTCCGTTGAATGCCGTGGATTACTTGCGTGAGATCAGGAATGCACCTCAGTAATAATATATTTAGCATGCACAGAATGTTCTTATAAAATTGGCTTAGAAAGTCAGAGTTATACGTTCGGCATCAAACGCCCGTCTTTTCACCACTGCGAATGCACGCTTGCGGTGTTTTCCAACAATCAATCAGAAAAAATACCGATTTTGCAGCGGGAAGTAAAACCCTTAAAGCCCTGAAAGATATGGAAAGATCTCACCAAATTAGCTTGGGTCCTTGCGTGCCCTGAATCGATCACTTGAGATCAGGAACTCACGTAGACATGCACCTCACTTTAGCACTATTTGCACCACACTTTAGCACTATTTTAAAGTAATTATTTAGTGTCCCAGCAGTATCAAAGTAAAAGAAAACACTGTTCGCTTCCGTCGGCAAGCGGGCGCCTGACGCAGGAGCATGTGCGGACCCAAGCGTATCGTAAAAAATTAAACGAGCTAGCGAACGACCGTCCGCTCCGGCGACCAAAAAACCTCTCTTGTGCCTGGAGGCTTTTATTTAGTTAATTTATGTTTACATTTACTTATTTATTTTATTTCTGCTTGAGTACATACAGTTCCCGTTTTTTTAATTATTATTCTTTTGGGTAATATATTGGCGTGTGCTAGCTGCCATATGGCTAATAATTAGATTTATATTTTATGTTGCGTACCCGAACGCAAAATACGCCCTTTGACGTGGAGTTGCGGATACCAGCCCGTTTTACCTATTACCTATGTTGCGTAATGTAAATGATTTTGCATCCTTTGTATAGAATCAATTGTTTCTAACTGAACAGACAGCTGTGCTGCTGGGGAGTTTGTTGCGCCACTTCTTCTTCCCAGCTAAAGCACTAGGAAGTGGTGAAAGGTGGGCGTTTTGGGGGACTGTCTTATGTAATTTGGCGTTCGAAAAGTGCTGATTCTCAGCCTAGTTTGAATAAATGACTTTTGATTTTGATTTTGATTTTGGCTGCAGCCTGCGAGCTCTATTGACAAGTTGGTCGCAGTTACTTAGCAAATTTGACTACCCCTTACAATAATGATATGGTCAAACGTCGACTGACATCATTAAACATAGAAGTTTAAAAGACATGGTCAGGCCATTTCATGAAATGATCATTTCTAAGATCTGGCTATGACATAAATATGAATGAGTGGCTTGAACCAGCGCCGCGGCCCGTGGCGCCACGGTAGGTACCTACGCTCATAACTCATGCATACATGCCCTACATCGCGACACCGCGGGTGTCTCCTGTGTGCTTCTTGCGGTGCCCTCCGCCTGAAGTGCAGAGCCAACCTCCCTGGACACCTGATGTGAAGGCACAACATATTCGCATGTTCGCAACTTAATTACGCCCCAATAAACAATCAAAATTAAAAGTCATTTATAGGGCTTGGCTGAGAATCAGCACTTTTCGAACGTCATTCATAAGAAAGAATAGTAAATTGTTGTATCGAGCGCAAAGTGAATTATTAATGCCAGAGGGCACTAAATTAACACGAATGCATTAATTACTCACTTTAGCGAGGTGCGTAACTACTTTTCTTTCAACTACCAAACTACCGTGATAAAATATACCTACTCAAAATAAAAACTCAAGTTAATGAAAACAAAGTTATCCCGTGACTTTTGCGGCAAAAGGTTATTAACAATTTCAATTGCAGCTGTTTTTTCTGGAGTTGCATTCATATCGCTAAAACTTTGATACTTCATATTTAGCAAGAAAAGTTTTAAAAAAAATGGAAATAGGCAGTTCCATTTTTTCTCACTGTTTAAAGATCCGCAGTCGCTAACCTTTGCATCAACAGAACCAGAGAGTGATGAACTGGAACCAGACATTCTTGAGTCAGAAATCAGAGCAGCCGTCAAGCACTTAAAGAATGGAAAGGCTACAGGCTCTGATGCTATCCCAATCGAGACAATTCAAGCATTGGGAGAACGCGGCGTTCATATCTTTCACACCATCTGCAATAAGATATGGCTGGCAGGAAAATGGTCGTCAGAATGGGCTCACACGGTATTCATTCCTCTTCACAAAAAGGGGTCCACCAAAAAAT
Organism: Lithophane leautieri; assembly: GCA_949152455.1. Lineage (NCBI taxonomy): Eukaryota > Metazoa > Arthropoda > Insecta > Lepidoptera > Noctuidae > Lithophane > Lithophane leautieri. Next base: position 21,905,471 of record OX424458.1, on the reverse strand, counting down.
GTAGCAACTATCGCCTTATTGCTCTGATCAACCACGCAAGCAAAATATTCCTACACATTCTCAACGAACGTCTGAAAGCACATCTGTCGCGAGAGATTGCCCAAGAACAAGCAGGGTTTGTGAAGGGAAAGGGAACCCGTGAACAGATTCTCTTTGTCCGTCAGATTATTGAGAAGGCACGAGAATTTAACAAGCCGACCTACATATGCGTTGTTGATTTCTCAAAAGCATTTGGCTCTGTGAAATGGCCAACCTTGTGGAAGACGCTATTGGAAATGGGCACACCTAAACACCTTGTGCACCTTCTTAGAGAACTCTACGAAGGAGGAACAGCATCAGTGCGAACAGATGACCACGTTTCGGATAGCTTCCATCCCAGTGCAGGTGTCCGCCAGGGATGTATTGTATGGCCACTTCTATTCAACATCTACACGGAGCTCATTATGCGAATCACCATCGACGACTGGACTGATGGTGTTGCGATTGGTGGCTACAAAATTGCGAACCTCCGCTACGCTGATGACACAACTTGGTTTGCGACTGGTGCTGAACACATGGAGGAACTACTCCTTAAGATGGAGCGCGTGAGTCTTACGTTTGGATTGAGGATTAATCGCAGTAAGACCAAGATGATGATTGTAGACCGTAGCAACAACAACTCGCCAGACATGACACAGATTACCAACTGCGACGTAGTTCAATCCTACATATAAGAAACATAACAAACATAAAAACGTCTACAACAACATATCATGCATATGTTGAATCAGTCCTACGCTATGGCTTAATTATGTGGGGAAACAGTACTGATCAAAATAGAGCATTTGTTGCACAAAAGAGATGCATTAGAGCATTGTGTGGCCTTAAACCCGACGAATCTTGCAGGCCAGTGTTTAAGAAACTTGATTTGTTACCGCTGCCGTCCCTTTATATTTTTGAAATTTGTGTGTTTGTGTGGAAGCACAGAAAATTGTTTGCGAAAGCAAGCGATATAAATTCTCGCAGCAGTCGCGACCCCTACAGGCTCGTGTTAGATGTCCTCCCAAGGCTTGCGAAATATAATAAAAACTGCATGTTTATGTGTGTCCAGGTATACAATAAAATACCAAATGAATTAAAATCATTAAGCACAAGACTGTTCAAAATTAAATTATACAAATGGCTATCTGCCAATAGTTTTTACAGTGTTAGGGAGTTCCTGGAACATAAAATAGCATGAAGACTGATTGTTTTGTTATGCATGTAAAATTTGCACGCTTATATCTATTAAGCAAAACATGTTTGTCCACATTATTAACATTACCATCTTTTATACCATGTTTTTAGCAAATAAATGATATTTCTATTTCTATTTCATATATCTTGGTGCTATGGTTGCGAACAATGGCAGCTGCGTGGATGAGATGAAACGGCGTATGGCTATGACTAGAGGGGCAATGGATAAGCTTAAAAAAATATGGAGGAATCGCAACATAACTAAGGCCACTAAGATCAGGCTCGGCCGTACACTTGTGTTCCCCATATTTCTGTACGCAGCTGAGACGTGGACATTACGAGAACTGGAAAAGAAAAAAGTTGACGCTCTAGAAATGTGGTGTTGGAGAAGAATACTTGGGGTATCATGTACAGAATTCCGCACAAACGTCTCCATACCCCAAGAACTCGGCATCAAACAGCATCTAACAGCACAAGTACAGTCTCGAATACTGAAGTTCTTTGGTCATGTCTCTAGGCGGAATAATGACTCCATAGAGCGTCTAGTGGTGCAGGGCAGAGTGGAAGGTAATAGGCCACGCGGGAGGTCACCGATGAGGTGGACCGATCAAATAAAATCCGTGGTTGGAGGCCCTGTAAATGAATGCGCCAGACTGTCATGTAACAGAACCAGATGGAGAGAGATCGTGAGGCGGGCAACGACTACACCTGCGATTGGAAAAAAATCATCGTGACCACGACCGCTCTGTCAAGAGCGAAGCGAAAAAGAAGAAGTAAGTACGTATACTCCATTTGAAATAAGACTGGATAAACATTTTATAAACCTTTTTTACAGTCCGTTCAACCGATTTTGAATTCTATTGCGTTGGTGGCATGACAAATGGCAGCTGCAGTAAACAGTTCGTATTTTGTAACCTTTTTTGCCTTTAATGTCATCCTTATGCCTACGGTATAGAAGTCAAAATCGGTTGAACGGACTGTATAAAGGTTTGTTTAAATGTCTAATCTTATTTTAAATGGAGTTTGGACGATGTTCTATGTGACTCCGCCACTGTTATTTACATAGTTGGTAGTGAAAAATAAAAACTATTTACAAAAAGAAAAGCAAACGACCAATTAATAACTTTAATTTCGGAAGTCGGTGGCAAAAAACGAAAATTGAAAAGAAAACTTTTTTACAAAAAATTAAACCGACGAAAAAAGAACTGAAAAGCGAAAAATAAATAACTTTAATTTCGGAAGTCGGTGGCAAAAAACGAAAATTGAAAAGCGAAGACACCGACTCACTAAAAAGTTATGCGTGGTCATAAATAAAAAAAAAAAAAATATACGTGTCTACTTGAGATCCTCCTCCTTTTTTTTTCGTCGGTTAAAAAGACACCGACATCCGAAATTAAAGTTATTTTTCAGTTTTTTGTGTTTTTTTTTATATTAAACGTACGAGTATTTCAGCTCATGGTCTACCTGTGTGCCTTTCATCCAAATCATTTCAGCCGTTTAGCGTGAAAGCGCAACAAACAAACAAACATACTCACTTTCGCATTTATAATATTAGTTAGGATTGCACACGTTTGAAGTTCTTTATTGATATTTTTAAGCTACCCGGTGTCCTCAATTTTATTCTATAAATTAACCAGTATCACTGACGTAACCTGCAGATTTGGTAAACTGAAGCGGAAAGGGGTCAGCCTTAGATTATAATCTAAGGGGTCAGCCATGTCGAAAGATTTTGAAAAAGACGATTTCTTGAGTGGATATCGTGATACCTTTTGATACCCAAATGCCCATCGGTAATGTGGCCTGATACGGCGGAGCAGACTGCACGCGGGGGAGGCTCCAGTCGTTGTGGCGCTACCGAGGACAGGCCCAGCTCCAGAAGAGGACTAAGATAAGCTTAATTGCTTGGTTCGTTCGTAAGCTCAGACCAACCAAAATAGAAAGACAGAGCATTACGAACATCAAAAATGACGCCACCTTTTTATCTATGTTTGTGTAAAAAGGGTTGTCATTTGTTAAAGTTTTTCCCTATAATTTGGGGAATAATATTTTGGGTAGGATAATATTGTACGAGTAAGATATTGTTGAGTATGGTATTGTACCTCAATCTTTAGGAAGGATTCCGAAACAAAACTAATTTTTTTTTACATCGCAAAATAAAATAACAATTAAGTACAAAGTGCATTTACATACATGATTTGGAGATTACCTTTTAAGCAAGAATTGCTTGTGTTTGGAAGCTCCGCTCTTTCACTTAGAACTATCCATTAATTATCAATTGAATGTAAAAAAAAATTGGTTTGTAAATTATAGAAAAATTAAGTTATAAGGTTGTTGAAGCGTAAATCATAACATCGTCGTGGGTATGTGTCATTAAGTAAATTGTTTTGAAATAAAATAGGTACTTAATTATATTTACAATCAACTTTATTAAATTCAAGAAGACCACGATAACAAAATCACTGACTATAGAAAGCACGTAAAAAGCGTCCGCAATTTGGGAAAAAATTAAATTTGGGACAGTAGTATTTAGATTAGCTAGTCTAAGCTGAGAAACTAACTAAAATAAAATAAAAAATACAGTCTCGTGTTTAATTACTGTTTTAATAAAATCTCATTTTTGTTTTTTAAATTGTATGTACCTTATTAGGATATCCGGTTTTGATCACACGGCGAAGTCCACGATTAGTTGAATAAAGGTCATTATTATCAAAATGATCGGAACAAACCACGCTGGTTTTCGATGGAAGCCATTCTGGATCATTCCGACTATTTCTTATAGCTACTATACATTTACTTTTATTTTCAATATTACTTGGAAATCTAAAATATTAAATACATAAAAAACAGGCATATAATTACTCGAACTAAAAAATATCGAACGGGGAAATTTCAAATCATATTATGGCAACCCCCGCACTTTAAATGTCACTGTTTTCGATCGTTCATTCGTTCAGGTTGTTGTTCCAAGTAACCTAAAATTCATAGTTTACTAAATTAAGAAACGATGTTATTTGAAGTACTTACATGTGAAAAGTGATTCCGTGAGACTTTTTATGTGATTTGCTATTGTTTTTACAAGTTTTCACTACACAAGAAGGCATAATTCAATTTTTTTTATTGAAGTTTACTAGACGACGACTCGTGACGTACTAGGAGCGATGAGCATATTTTTTGTGTAGGTGTGTGCGTGAGCCTGTTTGTTTACTTGCAGGAGCATAGTTTTGTGGCTACACGTTTGATGTACGTAGTGATCCGTCTTTCTATTTTGGTTGGTCTGAGTTCGTAAGTGAAATACTAAAGTGTAGTTAAAAAAAACTAAGTAGACAAACCTCTACAGACAAGTTTTTGAAGCTGAAGCGAAGCGATTGAATAAAAATAAACAATAGATTCTATTTATTTACCACAGTTGCAAAATTGGGACATCAGCATTACCTACAGAATTTATAACTAGCCACACCGCGGTATGGCGAGATAGAAAAATAAAACAAGTGAATCGTTTTTGATTGTACTACGAGTATTATGAAATAAGTCGAGATGTTAGTGAGTGATTAGGTTTTTAAATTAATTAGAGCCGGCTTTGAGTCTTGACCTACGACAACAATGTCGGCGCACTCACACTTACCTATACAAAAAGAGTCGAGCATGTGCCTTGTGATCGCAGTATGTGGACAAAGGGTTTTCAACTAATCGAGAGTTCGAGACAAATCACATAAAACAACAATTTGTCAAGCATCAAAACATAAAAGTGCTCATGAACTGCTCGTCGGGCACCCACTCGAGAGATTCCAACTACGACTAATAGCTGAAGTTTCCTGCTCGTCTCTATTTGATGTTCGACTTAGTCTCACCAAGTGCTTTTATTATTCTTTATCACACAGACTACAACTTGGGTCAACACTTGAACCAATGTTGGCTTCCGTGCTCTCCAATAAAGCTAATAAACGAGATGTTTGACTAACCTTCGTTTTGTTACAGAGTTACAGAGGCATGCAAAGACTGACATAGCCAGGGGTCAACTTTGTTCGCCAATCATGCGGCATTCTACGGGGGCTGGGAAAATAATACTACCATAAGGCTAAGTTCATACGACCTGCAAAATATAGGTACCGCGCGGTACAATATCAAACTAAATTAATAGTGTTTATCGTACCGCGCGGCACAGTGCGGCGCGCTCCATCCCGTGCACAAGCTTGCACCACGCGGTCATGAACTTAACCTTACAATATATTTAATTACTAGCTGTGCCCCGCGGTTTCACCCGCGTAGGTTTCGATCCCGTGGGAATATAGGGATAAAACGTATCCTATGTCCTTTTTCAGGCCATGGTCTACCCGTGTGCCCATCCTCTCCTTTCTAGAGTAAGGAACGTCGCGGAGGGGCGGCGCAGCGCCGGCGTCGAACGGTTCGCGTATTACATTTCGTGATAACTTCGAAATTAAATGTCCGATTCGAATGAATCAAAAAGTATTTTACTGCTACATAAATATCCTTGATATTAAAACTATTTATTTGAATAAGAATTAATATTATGTTGATAAAACTCCTTCGCAAATAATGCATTAATTTCAAACAAATTTGATTACCATAAAAAAGGTTATAGTGAGTCATTCTTAAAAGATAGACATACGCTGTCGCGGACTTTTTTTTAGAACTTTTAAAAAGGAACAATTCCATCATACATGATATTTGCGTAACTTTAACCGTTTACGCAGCGCACGCAACGGAAGCTCCCAAAAAGGATAGCATTATACATACAGGGTTACTGGTAACTCGACGTATTCCTTGCAGGACGTCATAGTAGGGTTAAAATGTTGGGTTAAAGTTTTAGTTTTTTAATGAAAAATCCCAGATTAAATCATTTGAAACCAATTTAAAAATGATTTACGGCGCTACTGTACTGAAATTTAAGTTATTATCATAGTTGACGCCGTAGCAGACCTTTGTTAATAATTAAAAGTTCAATAATGCCTAAAACTTTGGCAAATATCACTAACAAAACATTTAATTTTTTGTAATTTTTGCTATTACTTCAAAAACTAAAACTCTTAACTAATTCAAAAACTACTGAATTTCGGTAGAACATTTGGTGGCTTAATTTGTTGCATTTTAACCCTACTATGACGTCCTGCAAGGAATACGTCGAGTTACCAGTAACCCTGTATATAATGCATTGGTGAGGGAGGGGCCAAGTGCAATCATCTGGGCTCCGCATGAAGCTAAATATTATAGTCTCATGCTGGAGAGGGTACAACATAAAGGAGATGACCAGTTCCTGCCTTCGAAGGTATTTATATACGCGGTATTACGGGGTCTATCCATTTTATCCGTTAATGTATCCAACCTTATTTATTTTAGGTATGGTAGGATATAGGGATGGCGATTTGAGATCAAATTAATCGAACAATCGATTTCTCGAGCCAAAAAAATCGATTTTTTAAATAGATATTGTAGTTCTGAATCGATTCAGTGAATCGATATTTCACCCTTGAAAATCGACATTAGATTTTTTTCAGTTTTGGTAAAAACCATAAAATTAATAAATAAATAAAATAAATACTTTGAGTTTTAGATATAAAATCACAGCTTCAACAACTTCCACAAAATAATAATGAAGAAGTCGATGCCATAGAAGGGACTGATATGAAAAAAGGAATTTGGGATTTTCATAAGTTGCTTGTGAAAAAGCAACTCTCTACATGTAATGCACTTGCACTGGAAAGTCAGGGCTTAAACGAAGAATTTAAACACTATTTATCATAGGCAGTTGTGCACCTGAAGTATGATCCTATACGTTTCTGGCAAGAACAAGAAAGCTCTATTTATCACAACATTCACTCAATAGCAATCATGTATATGAGTATCGTGGGATCATCTGTTCATGTGAGCGCCTTTTTTCCATTGCCAGCAACATCGCAAGTGGTGAGCGGAACCGTTTGGATCCTAGTCGACTTGACAGGCTGTTGTTTTTAAAAAGCTTAGATATTAAACATTGGGAACTATAAGCGGAATTATCTATTTTCTTCACTTTTTAATGTAACAAATACATTTAGAAAATAAATGTCTTCTTTTAAACCTGACCTGATACTTTAACATGGTAATAAAAATAATTTAATAATTATAAAATAATTTATTAAAAAATAATTTTCTATAACTGTCATTATCGAATTCCTTGAACTAAAAAATTCCGTGATTTTACTGATAACAGATCATTTATTATGGTATTTTTATTGTTTTTCATAAAATGGATTTATATTTACATTGTAAAATCAAACTTAAAAAAATCGATTTTTAAGGAATCGATCTTTTGGACCTCGTTTTTTTATTGAATCGATTTATTAGGTTACGATTCGAATCGATTTATTAAATCGATCTTTTTCGTAAAGAATCGCCATCCCTAGTAGGATACAATGAGCTAAGGGTGAGGAGGGATCTTGCACTCATGTATATTTAAGTTACTGAGAAAGGTGCATAATGCAGTTATTTTAGGACAGGTGAGTCTGTGTGTGCTGGACCGGTACGTGTGGCGACGACGGCAGCCGCCACTGCTGGTCCCGGCCGCGCGCTCTGACCAACCTGTCAGGGGAGGCGTCGCTGAAGCGTGCTCTGCGCACGTTCAACCTCATAGCAAGTGAGACAGACTTATTATGTTGTTCTCTGAGTGAATTCACAAGGTATGCATTGTTTGTAATTAGTTATAGATGCTATACATAGTATCTATTTTAAGTTAAGATAAGTGCATTTATCGCATTGGGTTTTCGTGTAATGGTAAATGTAAATTGTTGACTAAACAAATAAATAAATGATAAATGTCAACTTTGTGACTTTTTAATAATCAACAGAAAAAAATCCTGTCTGAAACAATCAAAATTCAAATAACATGTAACCTGCAAAATTGCCGTAGTGTACGAATAATGAATTCTTAAAGATAGTAAGTACCTATAGCTTTTTCCGTTTACTTTTATCCTGGTTGACCCTGTAATACCTACACCTACAGTCCTGATACAATAGCCCGCTCAGGAACCTGCTGATGCTGATAAAAGACATTCATTCTTTGCAAATTCTTTGAAAATCTTGCAATATACGGTCTATAGGTACAATATACAGACCGCGATCTGGATTAGGTAGGTACCTACGTAATTTACAGGGAATGTTATACTAATAAATTAATGTTCCAATTTCAATTCATATATTGCTAAAAAAAATCCGTCAGACTAAATCTATAGGTGCTTTTATTGATGTTTGTTTATTTTCATTGAACTTTAAGGGCGGTTTTCACCAATTAATCTGAAACTATATAAACACACAAGGCGGGTGCGTGTCGGGAGCGGGTCGGGTCGTTTCCTTCGCGTGGGTGAGCCGCGCTATCACACAAAGCGCGGGCGCGGGACGGCCGCTGGTCGTGCGCGGACGTATTTAGCCAGGCGGCAGTGGTTGTAGTGTGATTGAAAATGTCGGGTGATTCGGACACAGACGAAGAAGTTACTATTTCTACTAATTTTAAAAACAAGAGTACGAAAAATGCGGGTTCATGAAATAATTAAAAAAAACTTGAATTTGCACAATATCATCGCCTGTGTAAAGAATTAATTTAAATTAATTATGGAAATTAAAAAAACAACATTTCAAATCTTCATAATCCAGAGATCCATCGCAAAACCGAACATTTTTAGGGTTCCGTAGTCAACAAGGAACCCTTACAGTTTTGCCATGTCCGTCTGTCCGCGGCTTAGCTCAAAGACCGTTAGTACTAGAAAGCTGTAATTTGCTATGGATATACATATAAACCACGCCGAAAAAGTGGTAATTTTTTTTTTTTTAATGTTACCTCCCCTACATTTAAAGTCGGGATTGTTTTTTTTTTCTCGTCAATCCCATGGCGTGGTGTATTGTTGGAATGGTCGTTTATAAATAATGGGAGTTTGTGAAAACCATTTTTGGATTCAGGGATCCGTTTGCGGAATATTAAGCTTTAAAGTGCAAATTTTTGTTAGAGTCAAGTGTGTGTCCCCCGCCCCCGCCAGGTAAATGGTTGGGTTTGGAAATGTGAAAAAATTCACGGCAGTAGTATATATAACGAAATTAAAAGGAAAACTATCAGCGCTACGAAGGCTCCACCAGTTACCGAGTAATAATCGTCCAACTTTAATTTGCAGTTGCAAAAACATGTTCTCCCATACATTTTGTATGGGAGAACCGGTTTTTCAACTACAGTGTTAAGTTTGTTGGATAAATTCATCCCAACTACGCAACCCTTCATTGGGCGTAGTTCGACATGCACTTGGCCGGATTTATTTTTAAAATATTCCCAAAGCAAATACGACACGCTCCGCGCACGATCCACACCCGCGTTTAGTGTAAGTGCCTATAGAAGAATGCGTGTATTTCGACGAACGTAATGCTACACCCGCTGCCCCGCACGCTGTCTGTGGCGGCGGGCCGCGGCCGAGGCTCCCGCTTCCGACCCGCTCCCGTCCCGCTCCGTGCCCGACTCGCGCACGCATTTGGCGTGTTTTGAGCTTTAAATGTAGTTTATGTGCTGATCGCGTTCAGTTTCTTTGGTGAAATTTGCCCTGAGTCAAAGGTCTGTCAGTGTCATTATTTTCTGTGGAATATTGACACTGACAGCTCTTGAACGCGCAATACTTTGCCGGAACAGGTCTAGGATGAGGAGCCAGACCATGAGAGATACTCGTAGGTACAAAAACCAGCAGGGCAGCATGTGGCGAGCTGTTGGACAGTAGCGACCCCACGGACCCTACCTCCCGGGAAAAGTCTTTTCCTCATCTATGGCCTACCTTTATTGGCCGGCTGGAGTGAACACTGACGAAGAACAGAGCTCCCACCTCATTCTTGCCTTGATTGGCCGGCTTGAGTGGAGATTCGCAAGAGCAAACGTGCTCCGAGGAAGGAATTATTCCAGTAAGATGCTGTGGAATACCTCTCCACTCCTCTTAAGCACCTCAGGACATGTACTATTTCATTTTATATTTTTTATTCTTATATTTTAAGATATAATCAATATGTAAATAATGAACTATAGGAAATAAATAATAATTAAAATCTTTATTGCAGACTCTGAGCGAGAGATCCATAAAAAAAACAAAATTTAAATCTAAACTATGGGGAAAACCTATCTAAATCCGTTGCGTGGTTTAGAAGAACAACGCGGACATACAGACAAACACGAAAAGCTACTTTAATTTGCAATATAATGTACCAAAAGATGTCCAGGTGTTAGCATAAAGGTATTCAAAGAAGGCTTCGATATCATTCCATATAAATGCGGTGGAGTAATTATGTGTGGGGTGGGGTGACGCCGGCCGGTGTGGGGTGGCGTAGACGGCAGGGCAGCGCGCGCGACGCCGCGCCGGCGACAATCGCGAGACACCACGTCGCCAAGGATACACAGCCTTGTAGCAACACTACTGAAAACCACGGGTGACTGACAATAGTCGACTCTATGGGCTGGACACACAGGAAAAACGACGTTGTGTGTGTAACCGTGTAAGTGCTGACACTGAGGGGCACCGCAGATGACAGACTTGATATTATGATACCAAATCTGTATTATTTATTTGAAACTCAAAGCAAACGTTAACTTATTTTATTTTTAATATTCATTGATGAGCACGAAAGCTTTGAATGCCTACAATACATTGACAAGATAACGTCTGCACGTCTATCAACCTTAAAAATTAAGGAATTATTAAGTATTTAGTAATTATTAATAATTCATTAAGGAAATACCGTCAGTTAATAGTATCATTTGTGATTGATATACACTAAAATAGGTAAAGACCCAATATCGAGCACTGTGGAACACCCATTTTTACTTTTAAACCTAGTGAATTGATACCGTTTATTTGAACATGCTGGTGTAATGGTGTGTTGGTGTGGTGCATTTAAATAAGATTTTACTAAACTGAGTGCAAGTTTTCTAAGTCCGTAATGTTCAAGTTTCAAGAGGTTTCGTGATCGACGCAATCAAATGACATGGAGAGGTCACAAAAGTTTTCTATGGCATCTTGGACCTCTTCCCACGCGTTAAAAATGTGTCGTAATAAGGTTACACCGGCGTTTGTCGTACAACGTCCTTTGGTGAAACCACACTGTTGATCGTGAAGGAATTTATTTGTGTTAAATGATTGAGCATTTGATTAAGCATTCCTTTCAAACCCCTTGCTGAAAACCGGCAACACGAATACGGGTCTATAATTATTGGTCGTAGATTATTGGTGCTACTGTCCCCGGTTTTGAAAAGTGGTATTTATTACCTTACTATAAATCCGGGAAGAATCCTTGATCCACACACAAATTAAATATTAAGGCTTAAGGCGCTATGGTCTCAATAATGGAGGTACAGACTATAATGGTAATTTTCCAAAGAACGTCAGTCAATTTGAAAAAGATTTGCTTAAAAAAAATTATTAGGTACAGATAAGGGGTTAACATGCTTAAAATTTTAAACGTGTATCCTGAAATGTTCGCCCTTACTAAAGCAAAAGATGCGAGGGCGAGGAATTTAAGGTTTCAGTAGTTTTAAGTGCGGTACTGGTAAAGAAATGTACAAATTCTTGATCAAGTTCATTGCTATCGCAAATAAGACCACCACGTTTCGTCTCCAGTGTGTAATCAGAATTATGCTTTTTGTTCCTGTTCGTTTAATTTCTCTGGATTCTTTCAAAGTCAAAGTCAAATAATTTATTTCAATTAGGCCATTAAAGGCACTTTTGATTTTGTCTCGACTCTAAATTCTCCTATGGAACAAGACCAGCATGTTTCGAAGCATTCAATGAAAATAGGAAGTTATCAGCAGCTATCCTTTCTACAATAGCATACATTCATTATTCCTAGGTGTAAGTCTAGTGTGCTTGGCGTTTTCAGTAGCCGTCCCCCGACGCGACGACGCTTGGATCAAAATAATACCTACAATTTTTATATTAAACTTAAAGGGCCAATACCTACATAATTTTTTTGTTACTTTTTAGATGCTATGTTTTTGGTGGGTGCTTTTTTTAAATTTATGTTTTACTAGCTGCACCCCGCGATTTCACCCGCGTAAGTCTCGATCCCGTGGGAATATCGGGATAAAAAGTATCCTATGTGTTAATCCAGGCTATAAACTATCTATTTCCCAAATTTCATCCAAATCCATTCAGCCGTTTTTTGCGTGATTGAGTAACAAACATCCAAACACACAAACACACAAACTTTCACATTTTTAATATTAGTAGGATTTCCTGTTTTTAAATTTTATATTATATCACTAGTAGACACGCTACGATCAACACGTGACTCGCCGAAATCTGCGTAGCTGTACCTATATGATTGCCACAGTGAAGCTGGTTACTAATTTAGTCTTATTTCTCTTTCTTACTCCATCATAAGACCCTGATCACCATCCCTCTGTAACCTATTTTTTTAGACCTTTCCAATGAGCCTAACACGACACCTCTGCTGTAATTTGGTGAGTGAGTTGGATATCCTGAAAATACCAGGTGATGCTGCAGCATCAGTTCAAGGTACACTATATTCTTCTCATATCATTGAAATAACAGAATTCTCAATTTCGAATCGATTAGGCCTGTAGAAGATGCTCACATCCATTCATCAACTTGAAAAGAGATGATAATCTTCAAACGGCTGAACCGATTTTCTTGAATCATAGCTAAGAACACTCTTGGGTTCCAAAACATTATAGTTGAAAACTTTTTGTCCCATACGGAATGTATGGGAGAACATGTTTTTGCAACTGCAAATGTAAGTTGGCCGATTATTACTCGGTAACTTGTAGCGCCTACTTAGCTGTGACAGTTTTCCTTCTAATTTCGTTATATACTTGTACTACTCCCGTGATTTATTTCACATAACCAAAACCAACCATTTAGCTGGCAGAGGGGCGGAGGGGGGACAAAATTAGCACTTTAAAGCTTAATAATTCGCAAACGGATCTCTGAATCCAAAAATGGTTTTCACAAACTCATTTTTGAAAGACCTTTCCAACGACAACCATGACACCATGGGATAGGCGAGAAAAAAAATCATTCCCGCTTTACGTGTAGGGGAGGTAACCTACGATTTTTTTTTTAATGATTTTAATTTACTTCTTTTTCGGCGTGATTTATATGTATACCCACACCAAATTTCAGCTTTCTGACATATAAAAAATAGTAGCCCATCAGGAACAGGGTCCACGCTGCCGGGGTGGTCTGGGCTCTAAAGAGAGGAACCTCCTCACTATGCGTGCCGTGTACAATATATCACAAGCTGAATCGGTTTGAAACAAATTTGTAAACCATTGCTTAATAAGTTCGAAAAAAAACTGCTCAATAACGTAAATAACGCAATGAATGTTGTTGAACTGTCAAAATGAAACAGATTAGTCTTAGTCAGTTGAGAAAACAAGTTACGTAATTAGATAGCAGGCGTACTGCTTTCGGAATCAAACCCTTGACCCAGCCGCGCAATTAGAGCCTCCTAAGGTGTTGGTGGAGGCTCTCCGCGATTAGACCATTAATCGTAACGATTATCGGTACAATGATTGCATTGCATTATTATCTAAGTTATTATGATTGGCGATTACACTTAGGGGATAAATAATTCCAGATCTGTTAGCCAATTATATACGAACCAGCTGTTGCTGATGCCCGCGACTTCGTCTGCGATCCAGTATAAAAAGTACCCTATGTCCTTGTCCAGGTCATGGTCTACCCATGTGCAATACGTCGAACAGGTGTAAGGGAGGCTTTTGCTGAGCGAACACACGCTGGGCTGGAACTGACACAGGATGTGTGGAGTACTGAGATTGAGACCGTGCCCAAACAGACACAACAAAGGAGCAGTGAGTAACAGCACACACGAGGACACGCGACTATTGACACTCCCTCAGCTCAAGGCCAGGGCTGCCACAATTTGCCTACACACGTGCATTCACTTAAGTCCGGTATCCGACCGCGTTTGGTTTCTCTGATGTCCTCGGCCATTCAGGAAGTGACATGCATCAATAGGTAAAACCGATACATAATAGATTGAAATAACGAAAGCTCTAAATAATGTAGGTACTTAGTTGGCATGTCGTGTGCAAATGTGCAATTTTAAACAGCGACTGTTATAGAATAATTGCGACAATTAGCACACTTGGCAAGCGCACTGATGATCATCCTTTGTTATTATCAACGATAGCTTACACTGAAGAATGCTGCTACAAAATGATTGCTATTTAGTAACTGACTACCATAATAGTTATGTTGTGCCAGAATAATATAGTGTTCAAGTTTAGTACTTGCGGTTACCTCTGTTCAATCAGAGTCGGCCAAAGTAAAACTAAAATTAATTATGAATCCAGAATAATTTAGATGACAGTTCAGAGGGAGCTGTAATCTTAACTTCCTAACTAATATTATAAATGCGAAAGTGAGTTTGTTTGTTTGTTTGGCTTTCATGCTAAAAAGGCTGAACGGATTTGGATGAAATTTGGCACATGGGTAGACCATGACCTGGAAAAGGACATAGGGTGCTTTTATACTGGATCGCAGACGAAGTCGCGGGCATCAGCAACAGCTGGTTCGTATATAATTGGCTAACAGATCTGGAATTATTTATCCCCCCTAAGCGTAATCGCCAATCATAATAACTAAGATAATAATGCATCCTTGACCTGGAGAAGGACAAAGGCTACTTTTCGGGGTATTCCTCGAAGCGCACCAACTTTGAAACGCACCAAATGAAGCGCACCAAGTTTTCCTCGAAACGCACCGGCAAAAAAACAGAGAGAAGAGCATGAAGGATTCGTATTATATAGATAATAAATGATATCGATAGACGTTTTAAAATTCAACTGTCCTAATTGTTTATTTATCAAATCTACCAGGAAAGCAGAAATGAACTGGAACTAGGTGCTTATGCAACTTACCACTTAGCTTAGCGACAAAATTTTGGAATCTGCAGTCGAATGCCAACAAGGTGATCCTCTCGAGCCCATTTTCAGTTTAGCTATTCACCCCATAATACAACAACTAAATTCAAACAATGGGTGCTATTTAGATGATGAGACTCTAGGAGGTAACGTAGATACTGTTCTAAAAGATCTACAATTCCTAAAGCAACAGTTCTAATCAATCAACCTTGACCTCAACTACTCAAAATGCGAAATTTACCCTTGTGACAATACTGACAGATAATCGACTATTCAGAAATTCAGTTCAATAGCCCCAGATATCAAAGGTTTGGAAAAAAGTTCACTGCGCTTCCTATATTCCCAATTTTTAGAAGACAGTTTTTCACCTTTTTTTCATTAAAAAAATTAACATTTCAATGACATTCCAGATAGACTTTCTAAGATTAACTTACATTCGGCATTCACCCTCATCAGATACTGCTATTTCTAATGTAATTATTAATTATTAATATTGATTATTTATAATGTATTTTTAATGTAAGCTTACCGGCGTTTCTGTCCTCGGTCCACAGCACCGTAAATTTAACCACAAGAACCTTAACCGCTGCTCAGGTTGACTTTGAAGTGCCGTGTTTGACTGATGCGATGAACGCCTGGAAAGTGGCTTGTCCGGATACGGAGCAGCCCGAAAACCCGTTCTCCCAGAGACAGTGGGGTGAGCCGCTCTGCAGGTCAGATTTAATTTTAGTGTCAGATTGTATATTTTATTTAAAGTTGGATTAACAGGACAATTAAATTTTAAAACGTCTATCGATATCATTGCGATATATTAATACTTCATGCTCTTCTCTCTGTTTCATCGTTGGTGCTTTTCGAGGAATACTTTTGGTGCCCTTCGTTTGGTGCGTTACAAAGTTGGTGCGCTTCCAGGAATATCCCTACTTTTCATCCTGAATCGCAGACGAAGTCGCGGACAACAGCCAGTAATTAAAATGTCAACTCCAAACATTATTGTGTAATATGGAGCACAAAAAACGAGGAGCTGGCGAATCTCTCGTGCACTTATATAAAGATTTTTTTCGGCATTGCGACTCGCGACGCTACGCTTGTGTGAAGGAACTTACAGATAATACCTTATAGAGAGGCGCAAGGTGCGAGGAATTCTGCCTCCATGCGTCGTACGCCTCCGGTAATTAGTTCCTCTACAGAGCTTCTGTAAAATTCAACATGAAATTATTTCGATACCGTTATTATGAAGCTCGCTATTCCAAGTAAGTGTGCTAGTTATGCAGTTTGCCACGAGCGTCGAGTCTTACAGCTCTAATCTGACTGGCGCCTGACTGCGCCTTGCTAACTCGCCCCCTCGCTCAGCAGTGGTCGGCTTCGGTTCCTAAACTGTTACGTTTCCAAGCCAGACATCGTAGTTAAGCAAATGATCCGTGACGTAATCTTAGTTAGATTGCATGCTCTTGGAATGTTAGTTTTTGGGGATTACGACTATAACCAGTACCTAGGTGTAGGATGTAATTAATTCTATATAAGTATCTTCTGATTTCTTATGCTTGGGCCACATTGTCGCGATAAGGCGAACTAAACATCGTGCGCTCTCTCTCGCACACCGCTCGACGTCTCGCTGAGCAACAGAGAGCGCGCGAAGTATAGTTCGCGTTATCGCGACAATGCAGCCCAAGTATTATAAACTTCTTAACTTCGGATGTGTCGTAGCAGTAATTAGTAGGTACGACGTTTAAAATAACTAGTTAGTAGCTTAAGATAGAACCTCACCGCACTATCAGTTTTGTTAACGAGCGTCTGGGGAGCTATTGGGTACCATTCATAATTATGCTGTAATTATTGGACCATGGTGTCGTGGGGTTGTGAGTTCGCGGGGTCACGGAGGATAAATGGGGCCGCGTGCGTTAACTTTTAACTTGGCTATCAATTGCTCGGAACTCACTCACGGCTCGGGGGATTTGCTTAATTGTTGCAAAGGTAGATAGTGTGTGTGTGATCCACTACCACGTCCTGAAAAGATTAAGTCAAATACAAGTCGAGTTACCATTGGCAAGGCAGCGGGTATCCTCTGGACAGCTTGAACAATGTTGCGGCCGTCGCGTAGCGTCGGTAGGACATACACGGGTGTTCCCATACCTCTATCGGTATGTTTGTATTGCTAAAGAGGCGTTTCCGTGACATAACAGCAGAAACTTTAATAAGCTTTGTAACCAGTACGATATAGATCCGTTCCTAACTAGTGTGTCGTCGGCCAGGAAGTGCTTAAGCCGTAACTTTTTCATGTAGGCCATGTGGTTCATTTGTAGTGATAAGATGGTTGTTATGCAGTGCGAGCAACATAGTTACTATGCTGTAGTCTATTGTAACTTGGTGTGAATGTCCTTAGAATTTTACTTTTTTTTTACTCTGTATTTTATACGTGGAGACCTGTAATTGGCTTTCCAACTAATATACTGTTCTTGATCTGTTTGTTTTAGCTGTAAGTCTCCCATGTTACTTAAATAAATAAATAAATAACCTAAAATTAAAATCGTCGGTGTACTCCGTAGCCTGTATAACCAAAAAATTTAAGTAATTAAAACTAAAACCCAACTACGCCTAAAAAGGTATAAACAAGACACCACAGACAGACAAATTAAAAATCCGAAGTCACACTTGTTAGGGCATAAATCGGACAGATTACGTGTGACTCCGGATTTTTAATATGTCTGTCTGTGGTGTCTTGTTTATACCTTCTTAGTCGTAGTTGGGTTTTAGTTTTTATTACTTTATTTTTTTTTTAATTCTTTTGGGGTTATAATATATATATTTTTGAAATGTGCTCATTAAGCCCTTTCATTTGATACCCAACATGGTACGAGAATTATTATTTTTTTAAGTTCCTGACTTTATGTCCTCTAGAGGGCGCCATTTTTAATTTAATGTGACGCCACATAGCCTATAACCAGCGGACGATCAAGATGCTTCTAAAGATACCTCATTTGTCAAATTGTGATGAGTGGTTTAGAAGTTAGAAGGGAACAGATGAACATACTTACATACATACATACATACATACATACCGGTAAAAATCATAACCCTCCCTTTTTCTTCGCCGTAGTCGGGTAAAAACGAGGCATTGTTATTTAAAAAATAAAAACCGGCCAAGTGCGTATCGAACCACGCACAATGAAGGGTTCCGTAGTTGGGATGAATTTATCCCAAAAACAAACTTAACATTGTAGTTGAAAAACTTGTTCTCCCATACGGAATGTATTTTATGTAACTGCAAATTTAAGTTGTTCGATTATAACTCCTTAGATAGTTTTCCTTTTAATTTCGTTGTAATAAACTACTGCCGTGGATTTTTTCACATACCCAAAACCAACCATTTCGCTGGCAAGGGGATAAGAACACTTGACTTTAACATTAGTTTTTGGTATTAGAATGGAATAATCAAAATTAGCACTTTAAAGCTATTTATATAATATTTCGCTAATGGATCCCTAAATCCAAAAGTGGTTTTCGTAAACTCATAATATTTTTAAACGACCTTTCCAACGAACACCCTCATCAAAACATTGACGAGAAAAGAAAACATCATTATCATTATTATTATTCAAACTTTATTATTTTGAAAAAAAAAAAAAAAAAACATTTTTTTTATTTTACCACTTTGTCGGCGTGATTTATATACTCATACCAAATTACAGCTTTCAAGTACTAAAAGTCTCTGAGATAAGCCGCGGACAGACGGACGGACATGGCGAAACTATAAGGGTTCCTTGTTGACTACGGAACCCTAAAAACGATTACACACAATGTACTTAGCATCTAGCCCTATAAAAATAAAGCGTCCTATTTCGCACAATTCACACCGCTATTCACAATTTAATAAACACACGAGTGGGGGGCGGCGGGCGCTTCAGAGCACACTTCAAAGGCAGCGAGACCAGAGGCCCTAGTGCGAGTTTCTTAAAACTATCTCGACTTAACGCATCGACCGCGTTTGGCGCTCCGATTGGCCCTTCACTGGCCTTCACTGGTGAAAAGCCAATCGGAGCGCCAAACGCGGTCGATGCGTAAAGTCGAGATGGTTAAAAGAAACTCGCACTAGGGCCTCTGAACACGTGTCACGTGCGTTTGCGATACGAATAACGACGGGTACGACGTCATAAGGCTCGCAGCGACACACTGACCTACGACAATTTTTGCTGGTTTCGGCAAGAAAGCGAAGTAGCAATAAACGAAATACCTAAGGAACTATCCATATGTACCTATTCATTTAAATATGTATATTTTCATCCCATCTATTCGAAAAGGACGACTTGGTTCGCCTTTAAGTGCACCCAAAGGTGGTGTTTTCTATAAGAAACTTTTAGCGGGCAGTTATGAGTTTTTTCTCAAACATGCTTGAAAATTCGAGCATTATTTTTTACAACCTTCTTCGAGATAAATCAAAATTGCTGTACTGGTAAAAAACAAGTGACGATGCGGCCAGCAAAGTTACTATGAAAATCCATATCTGGCGTGTTTAGCGACCAAATAAATTACTATGAAAACTCATATCTGGCGTGTTATTTAAAAATGGAACGAACTTTTTACTTCAACACACGGCAACCAAGGAGGTAACTTATCAAAGATTTTATTTAAATTTCGAATTGGTTTGCAAATAGAACAAAAAAGAAACAAATTAACATATTGGCGCATGAAAAATGATAGTTATTCGTCATTGATTCTGGAATTTCTATTTAATTTACTCAGTTTGAATTTCCGCGCGTTGTTTGAGAAAAGTACTGTACAAGCCTGGGCCGCAATCAGGAATTGATGGACTCACGCATGAGTGCCTCGGCTTCGCCTCGGCCCTCATTTTCACGATCGTCCATCAATTCCCTTATTGCAGGCCGCGACGGTAATGTACTATTAATCCTCTTTATAAGTGCGCGGCAAAGAATAAGTGCGCCGCTATTATCTTTTCCGCGCACATTTTGAATTTGGAACATCTTAGTGTTCAGCGCCAAAGAAATCGTACGCAAATATTGTTCGAATAAAGACTGGCTGGTACGACGGCCCATAGTAGCGCCGTGTGGGTACTGGGAAGAGTTAGGACCGGCATAAAATAAAATCAATCTGCCTAGCCTTTTCCCAACTATGTTGGGGTCGGCTTCCAGACTAACTGGATTCAGCATTTAGAGATTTAGGAACGGGGTGGAAAGTTCACTCATCCTCTATTGAAAAGGGAGGATACTCCGACCAAACGGGTGTCTTATTGTCTGGCGGGCAACTGCCCAACGATTGATGTTGGAATCTTGTATAATGTTGATCGCGCGGTAAACTCCCATTGCGCGATGCAGGATTTTGTATTATTTACTACAGAAAAAGATACTAAATTTATCGGAATTACGACTTCCGAAATTAAAGTAATTTTTCACTTTTTAGTGTTTTTTTTGGAAGTCGGTTGTTTTTTTTTCAGAGTTATTTTGGACATTACTGACATCGGTGAGGAAAAACATGATGGGGAAACCTGAACTTGTAGTTAATAATTATAAGCCTGTAATAGCCAACCCGTCTTGAACAAGCATGGTTAAAATATGAGGCGCCTTTTATTTTTTCATAGTGGGTGATGAAAAGTAGAGTGTATCTCTCGGGCGCAAAATATATTACAGCAATACAAGTACAGCAATTTTGATTTATCTCGAAGAAGGTTGTCAAAATAATGCTCGAATTTCCAAGCATGTTTGAGAAAAATAAAATTTCAAGTTGTCAACACGTTTTATCGCACTATGTAAGTATGTACAGGGATAATTAGTCTTGTTTTTTTTTTAATATCGCCCGTGTTTTTAGGGTCGACTTTCGTTGGCCAGACTCTAAAACATTTTGTATTAGGACGCATGCGATCGACACACCTGCGTTATTATCACGCGATAAAAACGCGAAACGCTAGAAATATCGTACGATAAAAACGCAGCTGTTATGCAATGAATCGGGACGCATTATCGCAAAAACGCTTGCGTTATTATCGCACGATTAAAACGCGCAAGTGTGCGAAAGGCTTTATGCATCAGGGATATGGTATAATAGGTTTGCAATAATTCTAATCGGGAAATAAAAATTTGGCGAAGGTTATTGAAGTAGCGAGCTCGCAACATACTGTGTTTATACCGATGCAGATTATTGCAAATGTCTTTAACCTGTCGGTGCTGGCCTATTTATCAGATAAATTATGTAAAAAATCTTATACTTAAATGAAAATTAATGTCCTGTGACTAAACTATAGAATAATATTTGATTGATTTTTTTATGCAGACTGAGAACGTCATTAGATATACGAAGTTGAATTTATTGTATTGTCGTCTACACCTTGTATAAACGTGTCTGTTGACCGTTGAGGAGTTCCTTCGTCTGGAGCCAATCCTAGGTATAGAATCAGGTCATACTTATCATAAAAATGCATTGTCTTTGAACTGGACAATCATGTAAAATTACCAGTACCGTAAGATTAGAGGAAATGGTATTTATTCAGTATAAAAGATTCGGCTTAAACAAACAAATTAATTACATAATTATAGCGTGTATTTGTTTATTTTCTTTTAAACTCACATTTATACATAACAATCGAGTTTCGTTTTTCCCGACTTCGACGAAACAAAAAAAACCGGCCAAGTGCGAGTCGGACCATGCACAATGAAGGGTTCCGTAGATAGGATGAATTAATCTCAAGAACAAACTTAACATTCTAAGAGCTGATTTAACCAAAGCCAGATATTTTATCGGGGAATAAAATCGACGTCTGACAGTTTTTGTATAGAAAATCTGTCAAAAATTTCAAATTTTTCGCTGGATTAGACATAGACTAGAGATAAAAGTTTGGTCAAATTCGCCCTATGTAGTTGAAAAATATTTGTTCTCCCATACGTTCCAACTAAAAATGTAAGATTTTTCGCACAATATTGGGAGATTTACCATGTTTTTTTAAGACCATAGACTTTTTATAGGTTTTCCTGCAATAAATAAATACAGACCAATGTTTTGTACTAAACATTTTTTTAAATTGAAATTATTAGTTTCGGTGATCAATTTTCATCTGTTTTCTGAAATATCTTTAAAAGCTTTTAATAACTTTTTTGCTTTTAATGCCATCCTTATGCCTACGGTATAGAAGTCAAAAGCGATTGAACGGAATGTAAAAAGGTTTGTTTAAATGTCTAATTTTATTTCAAATGGAATATAAAAATGTATCCAAATGTTTCCATATGACTTAGGGTCAGCTCAGACCGCGACGTGAAGCGACGCGACGCTACGCGCACTTTTCGACAATTATCAAACTTATTTTCTTCACGAAAAGGTATCATTTCAGTGCGAGGGTTGACACATGTCATAGTACGCTGAGATGCGCGGTGCTGCGCAGCGCATGTACCTTATTGTGTAGTAAATAAATTAGACATTGTATCGGATCATAAAAAAGTGCGCGTCGCTTCGCGTCTCGGTGTGAACTGACCCTAATATACGGCAAAAGAAAACAATTAGTTCAGGGTGTGCATTGGATAACCAGACAATCACTAAGATGAACAGTAATAGGGACGTGGGCGTTATCCCTCAGGACACTTAACTCATATTCGAAATGCACATTGATGAAATCGTAAAGAAAGCGTCCAAGTCCTTAGGTTCCATAATCAGATCATCTACATGTTTCAGCTCTCTAAAACCACTTTAAGTATTATAATATTCATACGTATGCAGGCACCTTGTTGAATACGCATCTCAAGTGTGGAACCCAAAATACGATGTGTATAAGTCAACAATAGAAAGCAATCCAGGAAAAGTTTCTAAGATATTTAGATTATAAGACAAAGCAATGCTCAGCGGATTACACCCATCGTTGCAAAAGATACCATTTTCTACC
This sequence comes from Lithophane leautieri, assembly GCA_949152455.1. Lineage (NCBI taxonomy): Eukaryota > Metazoa > Arthropoda > Insecta > Lepidoptera > Noctuidae > Lithophane > Lithophane leautieri. Next base: position 21,882,462 of record OX424458.1, on the reverse strand, counting down.
GTTGGAAAACAGAGCCCATGCTAATGATAGATTAGAATAGAATACTCTTTATTATGTACACCATAAACAACTATAACTACTATATACTACTACGATATTACTTTTCTGCAATAGTTCCATCGATTGTGTCCAACTTCTCTCCCAAATATCACTCTGAACCCATCACGTAGGCGCCAGGCAGCGGCCACTTCTTCACATTCCATTCACATCAACAAACTACCGACGGAATGCCTTCTACTTACGTAGCGCAACAAGTTTTAATAATCTGCCCTCTCATTTAGATGTTGATCTTTTTATAACCAGCCCTAGTAGTCCTGGTACATTAAAAGACGTACCATAAATAAAGAATAGCTACTTTGTTATAGACCGAATTGAGTAGCATTATTCATATCAAACATGTTTTACTGTTTTTAGCGCAATTAATAAACTGTCACGATTATTCGATACTAATTACGATCCGTAAATTGCGAGATCTTTATAAGTTTTATCTCAAAGATTTATTTTGTTTTGTTTAAAGAAGAATTTGTTAAGTTATCTGTACGATTTTGTTTTAATTTTTATCTTAAAAAATCTAAGTACATAAATGTTTATTTCTTTAAAAAAACGTAGGTACATAGTTTTTAATTTGTGGAAGCTTATATATAGCAATTTTAAGCGCTATTGTACATACTACATACTTTTATAGATAATCTACTGTAATCTTTCTGAAGAATAAATAAATAAATAAAAAGATAAAATAAAGGGTTCTAAAAGGTGATGATAAAAATGTTATCCTACAAAAAATGTTAAAATGGAAAAAGTAAATGTATGTCTGTAACAGGTACGAGTACGGACATACATTAACTTTTTCTATTTCCCGGATCTACTAAACGGGTGAACTTTGGCTGAACGATACGTCGTTAGAGTGCCTTGCAAATATCATCTTTTAAGACTATAAGCGAACATTTTAATACATTGGTCCCTAATAATAGATGCCGTTTTAGGAACAAAGTTATTAAAAGTCTGCCGGCCGGACATATCATTAAGCCTGACGCACGCCCCAATAGAGTTGAGATCTATGCCAATGGAAAGATGTCGTCAAGACAAATATTTCGTGATATGACGCTTCTCTTGATTGTTATTACGAAAGGAGCTACAGAGCTCTAAATGTGAGTAATTAAGAATATCTTATGGCTATTGGACGCCAAGAATTCCTTAACTTTGGTGCGCAAGGTATTACCTATTTGGTCGTTATCTCCGAACTGAGTAACAATTGGCAACAGTTATGTTAGAAGCAAGGGTTCTCCCTAAAAGCTCTTTACATTGATGTATATCTTATGGCTATTGGGTCAAGAAAATTCCTTAACTCCGGTGCCCAAGTATTCACACCTATTTAGGTCATTGACCCCGAACTGACTAACAATTGGCAAAAGTCGTGTTAGTAGGAAAGGTTTCCCTTGAAAAGCTCTTTTCATTAGTATACATGTATCTTATTTCTATTAGGCTTCAGGGCAGAAATCCATAAGCAGGTGCCCATTCTCTAAATCATGATTAAATTCTCAGACAACCCAATCGTTATTGAAAGGTAAATTACATTTAAAGCTGTATGAAAACATTGTGAAACGTTATACCTGAGTAAAAAAGTTTACAGGGATATGAAATTCTCAGACAACCCAATAGTTATTTAAAGTTAAATTCTAACGTATAATTCTAATCCTAAGTGAACGGATGCACATGTTAATACCATGATTACATGAGTCCAGCTGTGACTATGTCAATGTCAAAGTAAGGTCTGTGTAATTATATTTTATTAAATAAATAACGGTGCAATTAGCATAATATTATGCTTATATTATATTCACATAAACATGACCTGTCGTAACGAAGCATCGATTGCGATCGATACGCGTGATACGTGTCCGACATTCAGAAATAGGCAACGTATCAAACACTCTGGCCATTTAACTCAATATCTGTTTCACTATCAAGTAAAACCTTGTGAAAGCTGAACACAAATACTTCGACGTTGACAGTGGACCGCTTAGTAAGATGCCGCGAGCGACAACGTCAACAGCGATATGTGCACCTTCTGCTCACACGTGTTAGTACTCAGTGGCTCCAGCTGCAGATGCGAGGGGACCAGTCACACACACACAACTGCAGCGAACGAATGCGGTGCACGGATCGAGCGGACTGAGCCCGACCAGCCCGTCGCGATGCCAACCAAAGGCCTACCGCAAAAAAAAACAAGCTCTGTTTATTGTTGCCAAGCTACAATGCGTGTCAGAAATAACCGGACAACGGTGACGTACTATTGGAGCCAACGTTGGTGCCAAATCACATGATTCACATTTTAGGCAGGTCACGAGCGACACCCACATATACATACACTTATTTGTGTGACTATGTATAGGTACATTTGTGTGAACCGCGACTATTGACCAGAATTCACATTAAATTAAATAGAAAAAGAAGTCAGCGTCGAGCCATGAGTTCCACAGTCTCCAGTTTCACTAGCATTATAAAGTGAAGATGTAAAGGCCGGAAATATGGGAAAGTGCTTTGGGCGCAGAGTTTTCCATTCAAAGTGGTAATGTTTTCGGGCAGACTCGTCTCGGCCGGCTGGCCGTGTGAACAGACGCGACACGCGCCGCGGACACTAGCGGTTTAATTGGCGCGATACATCATTAACGGGCAATTAATGTGGCCGCGGGCCGCTCGGAAGTGTGCGCTGCCAGTGGCGCAGGCGCAAGTCGCGTGCGACGCGCCTCACGCCGCTATCTTCTAAATAATGCTGGTCGAAAACATTTCGATGTGTGTCAGTTATTCGCATTCTCTATTTTTGTGAGCTATTTGTGTTTTATATTCGTTTGTGCTGGTGGTTCTTTTTATTTCATTGGGATTGTTTGGCTCAGCCGGTGTTAACGGCGGCGGTTCGGAAGCGCGCGCTTTCATTATCAATGTGACACAAGTTTAATAGCTAAAGTCACGCGGAGGAGACTATTAATCTTCCGCAAAGATAACGACTCGACTCACGAATGTACACTAATCACAAATAAACCGAATAACATCAATTCTACAACACAACAAATGTTCAATGAAGTAATTAATGTCAGATGCTATAACATGCGGGCGCCGAGTCTCATTCACAAATATCGTTCATTAAACAAATTAGGTAGGTAAATACTCGTGACACCATTCAATTCGTTATATGAATGGGAAACTCTTCGACCTGTGAAAATTATAGTTTTGCTTATGAGTAGTAATGAAATATAAATTGAGCTTATATTCTAAATAAGATAGTGGCAAAGTTCGCGAGGCGCGGTGTACAATGTAATGTAAGCGTTAACATTCTAAATTATCAATTTTGCATCACATATCTAGAAATTCTAGAAAACAAAATAATTATTACGAGTATGTCACAGACAAAACAGTTATTCTAGACTTCAGAGCTATGTTGAAAGGCCTGTATAGTATTCATTAAACTATATGCTTATTATACTAATAGCTATGACACCTACAGGTATAATGTACATACCAACAGTTAATCGAATTATATTTTTTCCGGACGTAGCTACGCTCATCAAAAGGTAGAAGAGGGGTCACGATTGACACATGGGTACAATCAATGCTCCCTATGACACCTGGAAACCTGTATGTGCGGTAGAAGCTGTGTGTGTCTACTAACAGTTGGTCGTAGCTGCTACTAACAGTTGGTCGCAGCTGCTACTAACAGTTGGTCGAAGCTGCTACTAACAATTGGTCGTAGCTGCTATTAACAGTTGGTCGTAGCTGCTACTAACAGTTGGTCGTAGCTGCTACCAACAGTTGGTCGTAGCTGCTACTAACAGTTGGTCGTAGCTGCTACTAACAGTTGGTCGTAGCTGCTACAAACAGTTGGTCGTAGCTGCTACTAACAGTTGGTCGTAGCCGCTACTAACAGTTGGTCGTAGCTGCTACTAACAGTTGGTCGTAGCTGCTACTAACAGTTGGTCGTAGCTGCTACTAACAGTTGGTCGTAGCCGCTACTAACAGTTGGTCGCAGCTGCTACTAACAGTTGGTCGTAGCTGCTACTAACAGTTAGTTGAAGCTGCTAGAATTCAATAGTCTGGATAATCAATTAACAGCGTAATAATAAACGCGGAGTAAAGTTATTCCAAGCTTAAAAATCGAAAATGACAGGTCAGTGATGAATATAAGTACTGATTGATATTATACTCCACGTTAATTAGTAAGAGGCTTAGTATTTATTAAATTTAAGAGCGTACGCTGTTGCCGCTTCGCAGCGTTCTGTTCCCGAGTGGTGCTCATCCGACTAGCTAGTGGGCTCCATCGCCGCGTTCTTTGCACACAACTAGACTCTTGTGTTGGTAGGCGCGCTATTGCGTCAATAGAAACTCGTTAAAACCGTGACACGACCTTTTGCTATTGAATTCATTAGATTAGTGATAACACGTCGGCCACGTTCGATAATGCTATCAACATCTCGCAGAAGAGTGACCCCTAATGCATGGGCGCAGATTCTCTATCATATTGTACATTTTATGTTAAATAACGTGATCATAAAAAACTTAATTATGTCATAAAAATGATTAGCTTCAGAAGCAAAGCACTCAATCTGTACGCTATTTATATGTGAATTAATTTAAAAGCTAGCCATTACGGTTTTTAAAATAGACGACCACAATAATCCGGTGAAGGGCGCAGCAGCAGTAGTGCGGCCAGCATCGCTAAGTGGCGCAGTGTATCGCGATGTGGCACGCTATATCGCGGTGTGGCGCGATAGATCACGGTGTGGCGCGATAGATCGCGATGTGGCGCAGAGTGTCGTGGTGTATTGCGGAATAGCGCGACATGTCGTGGCGCGGCACGACATTGCCGAATTAGTTCGCAGCGTGACAACACGATTATGTTTTCAAAGGAGCGCGACCGCCGCACGCCGCTTGCCGCACGCCGCACGCTGCACGCCGTACGCCGTACGTCGCCACGCGTATCGTTGCGCGCTCACTGCCTCGGCGTTACTGAGGCTCACAGTACGAGCGTGCGCAGCTCGTTTGTAATCTTCACATTCCATGTTTGCCCAAATCTTTGTCTAGCATTATAAGCTACTCGCTAACTGTTGTTATGTGACAGTTATTTACATTCTACTCGTGTTGCAGTAATCGACTCGTTTTACACAACGTTTCAGTTCAGTCGGTCACTGGAACTTGTTTTTTTTTTGTGTGGTTCTTTTAATGTATAATGATGTTTTTTTCTATTATGCACAAGTTTAATAACTCCAAACAGTCCCGAGAACTTGTTCCCAATAGTAGTTCCCAATTCCAAAAGGGTGCCAACAAAGGTTTCCTAAGACGAAATAGTTTTTTGCTAAGCAAGGCTTTTTATTTTATATGGAATCCTGGCCTTAGCCAGGGTTTCAAAGGTACGAGACGCAGAATAACTTTACTGCCGAGCGAAATACGCAACTTTTTACCTTACTACAGCGAGGAAAATGCTAGGTCGACTTCCTTCAGTCTAACTGGATGCAGCTGAATACCAGTATTTTCATGGAGCTACTTCCTATCTGACCTTAAAAACCCAGTAAATGGGTAATACGATACCCCTTGTTAGACTGATAGTCAGACTTTCGGGCTTCTGACGACCCGTAACGACTGTCAAAAATCCACGAATCACTGCCACGGACGAGTTTCGATATGTAAACATGGTCACCCATCCACGGACCTATCCCGGCAAGCATAACTTAACCTGATAGATCGACCGGTGCGGCTGTTTTTACTTAACCACGAGCTCCTCTAATTTATGAACTCCAATAAGCTCAATAAGGACCCCTTACAATTAAGGCTCTTACATACTGGGGCGATGCGTCGCGCGACGCGACGCCGCCGCATTGTTCGCCGTGAGAAATTGTTTTGTTAAAATTCGCGTCGCGCGACGAATCGCCCCAGTACGTAAGAGCCTTTATATTCCATGACTGTGCGTCGATGGACAAATAAAAGAAACCAAGTAACGAAAAAGTGCAAACTGCGTTTCTAGCGGAATCTAACAAAACAAATCGAGTTAAAAGCTTTTCTGATCGTGGTTTACTTTTCCCGGCAATCAGCGAGTGATCATCTAACATTCTAGCTCTTTCAGTATTCATGCTTCTATCTTTTAGTTCATACAGGATGTCCTAGTTCAGGGGTCGAGACCTCATTGTAATCATGTAACGTTACACAAGTTTTGGGATTTAAATTACCTACTATTTTCTAGAAATACATAGGTAGTACATATTAAAAAAAATGCTTTTTGAAGTGAAACGGGCCTCTGAGTTTGTTTCGGCCTTTCTTCTCAGAGTAGTCAGACAGGAAACGCCGACCTCCTATAGCTTATTTTTAATATTTTTTAATTTCCAATATCTTATTTACAGAAGAAACAATTTCATTTCATTTCGCGTCAGGTACTGAGGTCACGAGCCCGGAGTTTGTTTACTACAGCGAAGAAAATGTAGATACGAGTAGTAGGTAGCACTTAGGTAATGAGTCATCTGGTGCGAACTGCGGCCGGTGCCAACTTCCCATGCTCGACATGTTTAGCGTCGTTTTAACTGAGTTATCTACACTTTTAGTAAAGTACATTTGAGCATCAATCATTTGCGAAGCCGTATAATTTCCGCCAATCATAAAAGCGCAGCTCGTATCTTTACGATCACGCTACCTGAGCCGAGTACGGCAAATACAGCGAGTAGGTACATGCAGCAGCTGAACGAAACAGAAATAGAAACTAAGATCGCTGTAATAAAATAATGGATCCCAGTTGTTAGCGAAAGTATGATCGGTGTAATAAAATAATGGATCCCAGTTGTTAGCGAAAGTATGATCGGTGTAATAAAATAATGGATCCCAGTTTTTAGCGAAAGTATGATCGGTGTAATAAAATAATGGATCCCAGTTGTTAGCGAAAGTATGATCGGTGTAATAAAATAATGGATCCCAGTTGTTAGCGAAACGTTTCGCGTAAACACTCTATTTCAGTAGGTAACACAATTAAGTATGTGCGTCTCCTACATATCGTGAGGCGAACTTCGCGAATGTTCATTATATTCATAACATTTTTTATTTTATTTAATTATATATTTATTATTTAATAGAAACATGCGGAAAGTTTTTATTCCAGATTTATTTAAACTTTGTTTTTACAAGATGCAAAATATTGCCCGCGGCTTTGCCCGCGTCGGAATTGGAAATTATCCCATTGGAACGTACTCCTGTGATGAAAAGTAGCATATGTCCTAACTAAACCAGGCCCTGGTGTACGTGAGCGCCAAACGTCAAAATTCGTTCGGCCGATAAGGCGTGAACTGAAAAGGTAACAGACAGACAGAATTACTTTCGCATTTATAATATTACTAGCTGCGCCCCGCGGTTTCACCCGCGTAAGTTTCGATCTCGTGGGAATATTGGGATAAAAAGTATCCTATGTGTTAATCCAGGTTATAAACTATCTGTCTGCCAAATTTCATCCAAATCCATTCAGCCGTTTTTGCATGATTGAGTACCAAACATCCAAACACACAAACACACAAACTTTCACATTTATAATATTAGTAGGATAGGATAGTAGGATTAAATACTAGCTACCCCGCCCCGGCTTCGCACGGGTAGCACTAAGTACCTACCCTATCTTACCTACCTACCTACCCTACCCTACTTACCTACCTACCCTACCCTTCCTACCCTACCCTACTTACCTACCCTACCCTTCCTACCCTACCTACCCTACTCTACCCTACCTACCTACCCTACCTACCTACCTACCTACATACCTACCTAACTTCTACCTACATACCTACCTAACCTACCTACCAACTTTATCTACCTACCTTACCTACATACCTACCTATATACCTACCTACTTCTACCTAACCTACCTACCAACTTTGCCTACCTACCTTACCTACCTTACCTACCCACCCTACTCTACCTACCCTACCTACCACCAATCATAGTTAAACTTAAAAAATATTCTCTTTCTTTCTTCTTAAATAATATAATTCATTCTTAAATAATATAAACTCTCTCTTTGAACATATTTAAAAAAAGAAAATCGAATTTAAACATTTATCGCGGTACTAAGCACGACACTTGTAAACTTGTAAGACGGAATAGACAGTCGCCGGTAACTCTCAGGATTTGCTATAATTTTCTACAAGTTGTAACTTACAAAGATTTTTTTGTTAAACAAAATCACGAATAAAAGTTTCAAAATACAAGTACTTGTGAACTAAATAATGACATTTGGTACTACATGGCTAGGCAATTTTTGATAAACAAGGCACAGCTCTCACCTCAGCTTGCAACTGACGGTAGCTACTAACGACTGCAGCCCTTGGGTAGTCAGTAACATGTCAGCTGGAACCATACACTCTACATCGAGGACGAAAGGTAAAAGAAAACTTTCAGTGGGTATTATTTTAAAACTCCAGCTACCCGCGTCGCCAGCTTTTTATTTTTATTATAAGGCCAGTGCGTCGGTCACAACACGAAGCCCGCGCGTGGCTGCGCGCGCGCCTCATACAGGCTACACATCGTCCACAAAGTGTTTACGCGCTCTGCCCAAATATGAGTTCATTTACGCATACGACGCCAATAAACGATTTATTATCAAACATTCCATTCATTGGGTGCATTACCAGCCGACAGCGATGCGGAGGAATTTTTCGCCGCCATATTTTAGTCAATTTTTTATTTGTATAGTTAGTTTTAACCAGTAATTTAATTTAGTGTATAATGTATATTGTTAAATAACTTAATTAATAGATTTCATTAAAATTAATTTTTAATTTCATTAATTTCATTTAAATAATAATTCCTTCAAATCCATTGCTTCAACAACGTAAACACGGCAATGAGCGTGGCTGAACTGTCAGAATGAAAGGCATTGCAATCGATTGTCATGTTTAACCCCCGACGGAAAAAGAGGGGTGTTATAAGTTTAACGTGTGTATCTGTGTGTCTGTCTGCGCCATCGTAGCTGCCAGACGGCTGAACCGATTTTGATTTTTTTGGTTTTGTTTGAAAGGTGACTTGATCGAGAGTAATCTTGGGTACAAAAAAAAACGTTTAGTAGATGCTTTGTTTTTGTAGGGGGTTATTTAAATTTTAAACTTGTCTGTGAGTAACGTGTGCAAGCATTTAAGCTACCGGATCTTTTCTGTGGGCCACATAGGTATAAATAACATAATTAATTTCATTTTATGCAGTGCTGAAGAAAATAAGACGTTCAGAATTACTTTCAAAGACGCAGGATTTATATTTATAGTCAGCTGAAAGCTGTAACCATCAGCTAGAATGTGCGCTATCTCTGAAAATTGTAATTGTTTACAGGACAAGTGTTCAGATACAGCCAGTGAGATGCAGCGCAGGCTTGACGAGCAGGGAGCAGTGCGTAGTACGCGCGAATAATAAACAAAACCGTGCAATAATGCGATTGGTGATACGTCTTAGTAAAATCAATCAGTTGAGACACGGCTGGCGCGCCGCCAACATGCCACATAAAAACTACGTGGAGAACGGCCCGTCTGGATGATTGTCGGCGTGTACCGGCCTAATTTTCTTCGGTGCTCAGCCCTCGGCTTTCGGCGCTCAGCGGAATCGTATCTAAAATGGCATTCACAAATAGAGCGGCGGGCGAATATCTACATAAATGTATTCTTCCCGAAGTTAGCGGTTGTAAAACTATCAATAAATTGATCGACTAACGACGCGGTAAGGTCAATGTGGCTAACGACGATTTAAACCGAGCGCTGCCCGATTCCCTCCGCGACCCTCCGCGCCTTCGTGCGACTGCAGCCATCGTCGATAGCGAGACACGCACCTCCATGAGCTGGCGATGATGTTCATTGACGTAATGCAATACCCGAATACCAATGAAAGCTGAGCACAGCACGTCTTATGTCTGAAGTTGTCGTGAGACACGCGGCGTCGCCTTGCAACGCGGTGGTGGAAGTGATGGCGGTTGTCCAACGCTGATCATCGAGCGGCGACTTCAGCGGCCGCCGACCAATGGCTCGCCGAACTCGACTATAAATACCGCCGGAGAGACGCGAGCGAGTCCCGTGACCGGCGCGCGAGCACCACGCACTTGCACCGCACGCGTCGGGGGAAACACCTCCCATATAACTGTACACTGTGCACGGGCCGTACACATTGGCGCGCCTGGGAGGGGGGGGCAAGAGTGAGGAGGGAGGCGGGCCCACCACGTGCGTGCTCACTAAACCTCCACCTTAATACCAAACTCTAATAATACGCGACTCAACATATTATTTTTAGAATTTGCCTCGTAAAGATAATATTAGTTAGTAAACTTGGCTAGTTCCTACCAATATTGCTGTTTACATGGAGTTTAGTCTGAACATACGATTACGACTACGAGTAAGTAGTGGTATGTAAGAATGACAGGCGAGGAGTGCTAGAGCTGCACTGCTCCTGAATACTGTGCCAGCTCTACAAACGGAACAAGGGGCTCAGTTCGGATTGAATTTCACCCACATCTGGTAAAAACGGATCAAATAATATTTTACAAATATTCGCAACAATGACAAAAATATTTTGCGATATCGTAGCAGGCTACTCGTGCGATAGATACTCGTAGTATTCATGGAAATTCCATTAAAAAACTATAAAGCTTGTGTACACGGGAGTCTTCTGCTTTTCAATATTTGTCACCTGAAATCAACAGAGGATTTATTTACTTAATTATTTTTTTGTTTAAGAAAATGGAAAAGCTTTTACATCTTTAACGCCTTCATGAAACAAACAATCTTAGGGCCGATTAGAGTCAGATAACGAACAATAAGTTAAGAAAGTAGTTAGTGCTTCTGCAGGATGAATTGATCCCAAGCACAAACTTAAAATTGTTGTTGAAAAACATGTTCTCCCATAAAGAATGTATGGGAGAACATCTGTTTGTAGAGCTTACATAGCTGTAATCATAGAAATTATATCTATGGCTGTGATAGTTTTCCTTTTAATTTCGATATTATACTACTGCCTTGAATTTAAGTGTAAGAGAGGTAGGTACCCTAAAAACCACCTACCACTTTTTCGGCGTGATTAATATGTATACGCATGCCAATTTACAGCTTTCTAACAGTCTCTGAGCTAAGCCGCAGACAGACAGATGGACAGAGAAATGGACATGACGAAACGACATGGAGAAAGGTTACTTGTTGACTACGGAACCCTAAAAACGGTTGAGAGGTCTCTCGGCATGCTTTGTTTGCGAAACGAATCAATACCTAGTGTAGTGTGTGGTTCAGCTGCCCGGATACCGGCTATTAGATTGAATGTAATGATAGCCGGTACCTGTAAGTTCACGTAAGTATAAGCCCCGCGGCGCACACTATCGCCTCGCCTCGCTCCGCTCCCGCGTTTAAAGACATAAACGTGAGTCACCGCGTCGAGTCTCGACACATGCGCTCAACTTACAGACATTACCCTTACTTGCCACCACAGACGTCATTTAGAACTTCACATAGCAACTCCACAATTGACCCGCTTGGTCATATATAAAGGCATCATATAAGCGGCCTACGCCATAGAAGCCAGGAGAGTTACGGACACCCACATACGTATCCTCTAATGTCACAACGCACTAGAGCGAGTAGCGGTATCTGGCTGCAACAAAGTTCCTACAATGGATAAAAGGACAGAGTGGATCGGTAGGTAACGACGCAGCTGACGAACTGCTAGAAGGGGATCTAGCGCATCGGTCTGTGGACCCGAGCCCATCGTACCCATCCCCTTCAATCAAATACGCAGGTGGTTTCAGGAGTTCACCCATACACAAGCGGAGAACTGGAATAGGCTGCGTCTGGTGGCGGGGACCATCACAGGACACTGCTCGTTTAACAAACACTTCCACACAATAGGCATAACGAACAGTCCTCTATGCAGAGCGAGGATGGAGGCCGAGGAAAACGTCGCGCACGTGCTCTTTGAATGCGCGGGCGTCACCCAGATTAGAACTGAAACCTTCGAGTCACCCAGATCTTACACGGAGGTTCTGTACAGACCAGGAGATCTAGTTAACTTCTGGAGGGAAGTGGGCTGGTTGGAATAACCACCAACGGCCGCTATGGCCCACGCACAATGTTTCACCTTAGTGACTAAGTGCGGAAACTAAACCCCTAACATAGAACATAGATGATATTACTTTACAGAATTCCCAAAAACTACAAGTCGAATATAATGCCTGTATAAAAGATTACCGTACTTATTATATTGAGCTAATAGTGGTCGGTACGAGGATTTCTTGGTACTTCGTGAAGAGTGTAGGTACGACATGTACCTAAGTATTGACACCTGCTAGTGTACGACATGTACCTACGTACATAAGACCCGCTAGTGTAAGTAATTCTGCTGTACATAGCAGCACCCGTACCCGCAGGTACCCGTACCTGTGCGACTCGACGCGACGCATTCTGCCGCACCCTCACATTCAGGACATTAACACACGGAGCGCCACACATAACTCACGCAAACCGAGGCTCAACCTTTATATCCTCTTATTTATGAAGCAACTGATTAATTGAGTATTGTTAATGTTTTCAGGGGACGGTTACTTATACATATACACCGGTCAAAATTATAACCCTCTTTTTGGTTCGCTGTAGTCGGGTAATTAAATAAGAAATTTAAAGTCACCAAACGACATTGAATATTTAAAAAAAAAATCTCCGGTGAGTCAGTTCCTGGCAACAAAGTTCAAATGAACTGTATAAACCTAAATGAATAATCTCTAAAATTATGTGATTGTAGCATAAGTTCTTAGAACAAGTCTTTTTCCTCGCAAGTGTGTTGAAAAAAGTCGTATGAAACGCATCTGCATTGATCATTACACACTCGTATCTTAATGTAATATTGAAATGACGTTCTCGAAAACAGCTCTAATGATTTCGATGAAAGTTGTAATGGTTTTACACAATTCATTTTCTCTATTATTAACCCCCGACGGAAAAAGAGGCGTGTTATAAGTTTAACGTGTGTGTCTGTCTGTTCCCTCGTAGCTGCCAAACGGCTGAACCGATTTTGTTTTTTTTTGTTTTGTTTGAAGGGTGACTTAATCGAGAGTGTTCTTAGCTATGATTCAAGAAAATCGGTTCAGCCGTTTGAAGATTATCAGCTCTTTTCAAGTTGATGAATGGATGTGAGCATCTTCTATAGGTATAATCGATTGGAAATTTAGAATTCTGTTACTTCAATGATATGAGAGGAATATAGAAACCTTGAACTGATGCTGCAGCATCAACTGGTATTTGCAGGATACCCAACTCACTGACCAACTTACAGCAGAGGTATCGTGTTTGTGCTCATTGGAAAGGTCTCAAAAAATATATTAGAGATGGATGGTGATCAGGGTCGGATGATGGAGTAGGAAAGAGACATGAGACTAAATTTGTAACTAGATGCACTGTGGCAAACATATAGGTACACGCAGATTTCGGCGAGATAAGGGTCGATCGTAGCGTTTCTACTAGTAATCCTTACATAATTATAAAACAAAGTCCTCCGCCGCCTCTGTCTGTAGTCCTGTACACATCAAGCTATACATTTCCAGTATAAGCTGACCTCGCATTGTACGGAAATCCTATAAAATACGAGACCAGCATAAACTGGAAATGTATAGCTTGGTGTGTAGCCGTGTGTACGCGATAAACTCAAAAACGACTGCACTGATTTTCATGCTGTTTTCACCATATCGATAGAGTGGTTCTCGAGTACGGTTTTAGTATACAAATAACCGACCTCCACGCGGGAAAATTCGCGTGCATCAGCTAGTATAATATAAAAGTTTTAAAGCAGAATATAAAAGTTAAATTTAAAATTTAATAATAAAAACGACAACACACACTTGGAATAATGAATGATTGCTGCTGTAGAAAGGATAGCTGCTGTTAACTTCCTACTTTCATTAGCCGTCCCCTGACGCGACGACGCTTGGATCAAAATATTACCTACAACTCTTATATTAAACTTAAAAAAAATCTTTTTTTTTTCGGGGGTTTTTAAATTTTATATTTAACTTTTATCGCACAAGCACAGCTCGTTTGACCAAGTAGGTCTACTCTAAGTAGGCCTACTCTTAACTTGCGTAATTAAATTATTCTGTTCGTCGGCGGCAGCTAAAACCTATGAAGTGACACTCTTTGATCACGCTGTACTTTAATAGAAAAAGTTCTCATACGAGTTGTTTATTTTATTTGAGGTTCAAAATTCAAATCACTTTATGCACCAGCGGGTCATAATGAAATTCAGTACACTACCATTGCGCCATGACTTGCTCTATGGCAGGTTAGCGTGACATATAATTCGACATTTTCCAGCAAGAGTGTTGTGAAAAAATATTATCATTAGCGTTCATAATTACTCCTTTTTGCAGTGTGCAGTGAGTGTGAAAGGGTCACGTGATTATTCACAGTCACGTGTGTGCGACTATCCTGTTCACTCCACTCTCAGTAGCGACGCGACGCGACGACTTACCTTGACGCGACCATTAAAATTCAGCTAATTGATGATGCTCACCTGATAACAAACATAATATTTCGTTAGGTTATTGATCACCTGGAGAATCGTATAATGAACATTTATTTGCTGATATTTAATTATGAACGAAATTATAGTAATTGATTGATTAGCATTAAGGCCGTAGCCTATCTCAGATTTTATCTCACTCGCACCATACTACTAGCGGCCTGAGTGAGAGCGAGACGGAGTGGGGTGCTGGCGGCTGTCAAGCCTCGAATAGTTTAGTTAATTGTTTTTTACGCTAAAAACAATAGTAATTAAAAAAAAAAGAAGTTCTGCTTTAAAGTTCGGTTTAGAGGTGACTTTGGATTTTTTTTCTATAGAGAATTTTTTATGTAGTCGTGTTTTCGCCAAACATTGGACCTAGCATCGATACTCAACTATTATTTATTTCAAAATTGATGCTGCAGTATTTTCGGCATAACGGAGCATCATGCTAAGCAATTTGAGGTAGGGTAGGGCCTTAAGCATTAAATCAATGGACATATTAAGTTCATTGTACCGACAGCATGATCATAGTTGCGGCTACCGCTAACCGAGGAGCCATTTATCAACCGGGACTACTGGTCAAACTTAACTTACAGGTATACTTAATGAACTATTTATTTGGTTGATGATCTAAGACGCATAATCGTCTAGGATATTCATGATGCATGAATTATAACCGAGTTTGTTTATTCGGGAACAATGCATTATAATAGAGTACCGTCACCAAGCTAACACTTAGTAAGTATTACTTGCGACGTTTGCACTAAATGATTTGTTTATAAAGACAAATGATTTGTTTAAAAAGACAACTCTGTCAGCTTGCAAAGTGGCAACAAAAGAAGGGACTTCAAAAATGTTTTTTAATTTTCGATCATCATTGTCAGAGATGAAAACAGTTTATTTATTTACTTATTTATTTATTACAGCATGGAAGACTTACAGCTGAAAACCACCAAAAAAACCCGCCGAGTGCGTGTCGAACCACGCACAATGAAGGGTTCCGTAGTTGAGACGAATATTTATGCCAAGAACAAACTTAACATTGTAGTTGAAAAACAGTCTCCCATACAGAATGTATGGGCAAACATGTTTTTGCAACTGCTAAGTTGGTAAATTATTACTCGGCATCTTGTGGAGCCTACTTAGCTGTGATAGTTTTCCTTTTAATTTCGTTATATATACTACTGCCTTGAATTCTTTCACTTATCCAAAACCAACCATTTCGCTGGTAGGGACACTTGACTTTAACAAAAATTTGCAAATTTTAAAGCTTAATATTTCGCAAACGGATCCCTGAATCCAAAAATAGTTTTCAAAAACCTCACAATATTTTTGAACGATCTTTCCAACGATAACCCACACCATGGGATTGACGAAAAAAAAAACCGTTCCCACTTTACGGGTATGGCAAATACCCTAAAAAATATTTTTTTAATTTAGTTTTACCAATTTGTCGGCGTGGTATCGGTATATGTATATCGATACCAAATTACAGCCTTCTAGTACCAACAGTCTCTGAGCTAAGGCGCAGACAGACGGACGGACAGACAGACAGACAGACGGACATGGCGAAGCTATAAGGGTTTCTTGTTGACTACGGAACCCTAAAAAGGCAGACGAGGTATATCCTCCAAACCGACGAGATCCTCACCGGCTTATATTAAATGGCTTGCCAAGACTGGCTAAATTTAATAAAAGCTGTTTAGCCATGTGCGTTCGGGTATATAATAAAATTCCAATTGTTTTAAAAACGTTAGATCTTAGATAGTTAATCTCTAATAATGTTTACTCCTTAAATTAATTTATTGACTGCAAACATTTTGTAATGTTACCTATAATATTTGCATGCTATGATATAAGCAAAACATTGTATGCTCGATAATGTCTTTTGAAAATAAATATAATGTTAAAGTTGAGGATTGACGAAAATACGATTACTTACATAAAATGTTCTCTATAGAACAAATATTCTAAAGTTACCTCTAAACCGAACTATAAACCGCTGATTATCAAAAAATACTTTAAATTACAAAGCAGGTCCTATGTTTTTTTTAAATTAAGTACCATTATTTTCACCGTAAAAAGCAATTACCTAAACTATTCGAGGCTTGGAGCCGCCAGCACCCCACTCCGTCGCATCTCACTCGCACTCAGTCCGCGAGTTGTATGGTGTGAGCGAGATAAACAGTAAATTTGAGCTGCTGTAGTATTGGCTCTTAAAATAGAATTTGTGTTGTGAACATACAAGCAGTAACATATTACTGTATAGGTACTATATTTGATAGTTAAAACTATGTACGTATTAAAAGACCTACCCACTTGTGTTTGCGATTGAAAAGTGAGAGAAAAAGAAAAATAAATAAAAAACAATTATTATAATTAAAAAGCACTGCAGCTATTTAAACAATCTGAGGCTTAAGCACCTTCTAGCTGAGCCTGTGGTCACACTGGTTATAAAGAGATCCAAACCGTGTTGTTTCAAAAAAAATCCTTCCACGCACATTATATCAGTTCTGCCTATAATTAGTAGAACTACATATGAGGTACACGTAAGGGTTTATAAATCGAAATGCTTTGTTTAGAAGATAACTCAGGACTGTCAATACCATTGTTAAAGATTTTTAATAGGAGTACTTAAATTGTCAGCAATCTTACGTCGCTCTTCGAGTGGTAATAAAAGATAATTCTTACAGAGTTGGAAATAATCTATACTAATATTATAAAGCTGAAGAGTTTGATTGTTCGTTCGTTTGCTTGTTTGTTTGTTTGAACGCGCTAATCTCAGAAACTACAGGTTGGAATTTAAAAATTATTGTTGTGTGGGATAGTCTATTTATCGAAGAAGGTTATAGGCTATATAACATCACGCTATGACCGATAAGAGCGGAGCATAAATGTGAAAAAAGTTGCAAAAACGGGAAAAAATATTCCTTTTTGAGAGCTTCCGTTGCGTGCGCTGCGTAAATGGTTTAATTTACGCAAATATCATGTATGATGGCATTGTTCCTATGTAAAAGTTAAAAAAAAAAGTCCGCGTCAGCATATGTCTATCTTTTAAGATTGACTTTCTTATAACCTTTTTATATGGTAATCAAATTTGTTCGAAATTAATGCATTATTTGCGAAGGAGTTTTATCAACATAGTATTAATTCTTATTCAAATAAATAGTTTTAAAATTAAGGGTATTTATGTAGCAGTAAAATACTTTTTAATTCGTTCGAATCAGACATTTAATTTCGAAGTTATCACGAAATGCAATACGCGTTCGACGCCGGCGCCGCCGCGACGTTCCCTACTCTAGAGAGGAGAGGATGGGCACACGGGTAGACTATGACCAAGGTAGTTTCGTATGGAGCAGAATCATAGAATACTTTTTATCCCTATATTCCCACGGGATCGAGCCCTACGCGGGGGAAACCGCGGGGCACAGCTAGTCGATTATAATTGCCCATTCATTATTTAACTTTAACAATTTTATTTACATTTGGACCAGTTATATTAATAAATAACTCTACTACATTAATCCCCCCCCCCCCGAATTCCCAACCGCGTTCCACCCGCCGCGCACTGCCTCGCCGGAACGCGCGGAAAATGAGCTTCACGCAGTCTTCGTAACGTTCACCAAACCGAACGACCACGCTTCCGTACCGCAGCCAAAGTTTCCCCGAAATATTTGTGAAGCAAACCTAAACGTGCCCACGGTAAACACGCGTGTGCTCTGTATCCGAGCGACATGCCGCGGTGCCGAGTAGATACTCCCGCCAACAGCCCGCAGACATAATATTATTATTATTGCCAATAGAAAAGATAATAAACCCAGCCATGCACCTACACACGAATATTTAAATCAGGCATTAGCATGAATATGAAGCAGTGGGGGGCAGTGGTGGCTGGGCCGAGAGCCTTGCCATCAGAGGGGCTAGCTAAGCCTTCTCTTAATACAATTAAGTCGGCGATTTGTTCAACGCTGGCCTGTGTAATGGCGTTGGCGGCCCGACCCAGCACTTACTGTCCTGTTAACCGAAACATTATGACCCTCACTTTAGAGCGCTCACACTTTTCTGCTGACTCCACGTATTACCAGTTTTGCACTGTACCGCTTTTGACTAATCATTTTCGTTCGTCAAACACTTAAAAGTAATAATTTTAACAAAATCCTTTCGTTATTTTGCAACTATAGCTAAGAACACTCTCGATTAAGTCAATCTTCAGACAAAACATAAAAAATCAAAATCGGTTCAGCCGTTTGGCAGCTATGAGGGAACAGACAGACACACAGATACACACGTTAAGGCGCTAAGTCCCGTTTAGTACCGTAAAACGGTCACTTTAAAAAGCCTACTCCTCATTAACGGCTTGGTTAAACGATCTGAAAATAATATATGTTTGCCATAGATTGATGTACAACATTTTTGTTAAAGGGTTTTTGCGTATGGCTAATAGTTTTGCCTTAAAAAAATATTTACCAAAACGCTATTTTTGGCTAATATTCGCTACTACTTCTAAACGGCTTTGAATTTTGGAAATATTTTTAAACTGAAAAATTGATGGTTACAAGGACTACAAAACTGTTAGAGCATTTTTAAATCAATCAATATTTGCAAAGATAATGACCCCATTTAGAGATAGCGATTCAGAGGTGCTCTGCGCGGGGCGCGGGCGGCAGTCGCGCGTTAGCATTGAGACGGGATGGCTGTGTCGCTCGCTGGTCCGCCCGGGCTACGGACCGATACGCGCGATTGTGTGTATTAGTGCAAATATTTACGTTCGAATTGTATCAATGTGCGTTTATAGACTAGCTCGCTGCAGAGAGCCCAATTCAATTGCGCGCGCAGGCGCTTTATTGTTGTTGTTTTTTTTAAATGTGTAATTACGTATAATGCTCTTTTTATTTACATTGACAAAATTTACATACAAATTAACAATTTACAATATAAGTAAACCAAAAAAAAAAATGTAAATATAAAATATAACATAACATCACGCCTGTGTTTCCCGAAGGGTTAGGCAGAGGTGTACTTTTAGTTAGTACACTCACATTTTGCCAGTTATGTCCCATGTACTAGGGGCGAGCCTATTGCCATCAACTAGGCACAAATCCGGACTCCGGGCTGCTACTGAGCAATTTCAGATGTAAAAACCGGCCAAATGCGTGTCGGACCACACAAAATGAAGGGTTCCGTAGTTGGGATGAATTTATACCAAGAACAAACTCAACATTGTAGTTGAAAAACATTTTTTGCAACTGCAAATTTAAGTTGGTCGATTATTACTCGTTAACTTGTAGAGCCTACTTAGCTGTGATAGTTTTCCTTTTAATTTCTTTATATACCTATAACTACTACTGCCGTGAATTTTTTCACATACCCAAAACCAACCATTGGGGGGAGACACTTGACTCTAACAAAAATCAACACTTCAAAGTATAATATTTCGCAAACAGATCCATGAATCCAAAAATGGTTTTTACACACTCATAATATTTTTGAACGATCTTTCCAACGACACTCCACACCATGGGAAGACAAGAAAAAAAACCATACAAACTTTACGTGTAGGTGTAGGGGAGGTACCCTAGATTTTTTTTTTCATGATTTGATTGTATCACTCAGCGTGATTAATATGTTCACCCGTGCTAATTACAGCTTTCTAGTACTAAGAGTCTATGATCTAAGTCGCGGACAGACAGACGGACGGTGTGAAACTATAGGTAAGGGTTCCTTGTTGACTACGGAACCCTAAAAACGCAATAACACTTTGCCCGACCAATGAATCGAACCCGGGATCTCATGCTCAGCAGTAGCGCTTGCCACCGGTAGACTAACGGGGCAGTCGTTGACATAAAATATTGTGTAAATCTATAATAAAAAAATATGTATAACTATCCACGTACAAATGCAATTCAGTAAAACCAATACGAATATTATACGAAATACGAAGTCGCGAACACACATTCATAAATCAGAACGTACTGCACAATCAATTATAAACCTTATCTCATCAAGTACAGAGTGCATGTATTATGCACTGTAGCCTAGGTATAACTTACTCACACGAAATCACTGGCTTGTCTCAAGCTACCCTACAACGGCTGTACTCGTATTACGTGCGCGATGCAACCGCTACAAAGTATCGTTTTGTGATATTTACATTGCTTGTCCAGTCACTTAGCGACACACTTAGGTAGTGGTTATGAAGCAATGTATTCATTACAAAAATAGTACAGTCGCTATGATATATGAAAACAAAAATAGTGTAGTAAAGGCAAGAAATATTTTCCGATTTGTTGTTTATCATGATTTTCACGACAAATATAATAAAATACCCACTTGTGTTGATAATTATGATAAGTAAGTGGTTCCTTAATTTATAAACTTTTTCGTACTAATAAGTACATAATTTATAAACTTCGCGGTCTGAACTGACCCTTATATTTGTAAGCTTACGACCTTCTATTTTCAAGAGACACATCATCATTGTCATCAACAAATGGTTCTAGTTCATAATTTCAAGGAAATATTTTTTTGAGTCCTGATTACTTAGCGGGAAGCTACATGTGGACGTGTATCAGTGAGCCGTGAGTTCAAATCTCACTCAGTACTAAAACTTTTTGTAAGTTTTTACTTGATTGGAAGTAATGGGACGGAAGTATAATACATTAATTGTGACGTTACATTAAAAAAAAAAAAACATGCATAGTCTGAATCATATTATTAGTTTTCAATACAGTCTGCTGAATACTGATACCTATAAATAGTTAAATAATAATACAATTACTAATATTTAACTTCATAAAAATAAATAATAAGCATTAGAATATAAAAAGTTTTTGCTTAAAATACAAAAAAATCGTTTTATTTCAATGAAAGTAAATCGGCATTGTGAAATGGATCCGAACCCAAACCTCATTGATCGCCAATCCATTGCTTTGCTCATACAGCTACTACCACATGAAATAAGTTTGCGAATTTTAGCAATCAATTGGTAATAACAGGTTGGCCACTATAAAGCGTAGTCTAATATTGCAACAGAAATACCTATACTGTTATATTTTGCGTAGTATGAGAGTTCATAATTATGTGTGTGTTCTCTGTGGAATGTTGAGACATCACTGATACACGCAAACGCACTGGCTGTATCGTGCTCGAGTTCTTACGTTACGTACGTTACATTTAAAAAAGAACATGCATAAAGTCTAAATCATATTATTATTAGTTTCAATAAAGTCTGCTGAATACTGATACCTATAAATAGTTAAATAATAATACAATAACTAATACTTATCTTCATAAAAAATAAATAATTAGAATTAATAGATTATAAATAAACATAAATACCTAACAAGTTTTTGCTAAAAATACTAACAAATAAAATATTATGATTTCAAAGAAATTAAAAACCAGGATGCGAACCCAGACCTCATTGATTCCGAATCCATTGCTTACTCCATACAGCTACTTGCACATGTTTGACGTAATTGAATTTTAGCAATGCAATGGTAAGAACAGGTCGAGACTATGACGCGAATTCTAAATGCAACAGAAATAAATGTAATGTAGGTACTGAAGTTTTGAGCGGATGCTGTAAGTACATGTAGGTAGGTATATAGATACGTATGTAGGTAAGAACGAGTATGTAGGTAAGTATGTAGGTAGGTATGTAGGTAGATATGTAGGTAGGTATGTAGGTAGGAAATATTTTAAGGGGTCATTGACACACGGCTACACATCAAGCTACACATTTCCAGTATAAGCTGACCTTGCGTTGTATAGAAATTCTATACAATGCGAGATTAGCATAAACTGGAATTGTATAGCTTGATGTGCAGCCGTGTGTACTCATCATTATGAACAACTTTCACTCCTTAAGGAACCAACCCTGAAATCGCGAAAGAAAAATCATCTGTTCCCTAGATTTTGACGAGCTATGCGAACATAAAATAGGGGACAGCAGATTTTTTTTCGTGATTTCAGTCTTGGTCCCGTAGTGAAAGTTGTTCATAATGATGAGTACAATGACCCCTTAAAATACTTCGTGTATGAAAAGATACACCAATATTTTCTTCCAAACACATGCTAAAAAATAATGTCCAGTAAAAACTTAAAATATTCGTAACTTATGTATCTATCTATACTAATATCAGCCTTACATCTCCTCTCCGCCATTTCTTTCTGGAATCGTAGGTAAAATTGGCGTCCTATGCGCGCAAGTCTGCGCCCCTGCATTTTCTTTGATCGTCGTTTTAGTTCAGCGCGCCACCGCGCGCGTTTTACGTATTCGGGGAGTAGGGGTTTAGCTCCGCCCAGATGCGGAAGGTCAAGTGACGAAACTATGGCCCTTAAACTTAAAACACCCCACTTTTTCCTTCGGGGGTTAATAAAAGAATGTTTAACATGACAGTTAAGTACACCCAGTTCTGCCGACATCGTTTACCCCGTGTGTGTTCGCTCTTACTGCAGAGCTCACGCGTTGGACCGCAACAAAGGATATTGACCAAGCGACTAAGGAACCTCGTATCGGTATGAAACATGCAGTGACCCAAAGATTTATGGTTTAAATTAAAGCATGATTTTAGGGCTTTCAAAATAAATATGGTAAAATGGTAAATTACATTTACCATTTTACCATAATTCTCTGCATTACACGGTAATTAGGTCTCAAAATCTTGGTTCAGAATCGAATCTCTTAGTGAGTTTTGGTCACAATGTATGGTAGTAAATTCAAAATACGAATTAGTCAAAATGACGTTTGTGCATTGTCAATGCTCGTCAATTCCGAGAGCTATATAGGTTTATTGAAAGACTTAGAGGTACTTAGGTAAGTAAACACTTGAGAAATCACATGAGTTTTTATAGCGTAACCTTCCTGCCTTCCTGTATTTACATTCGCCTCTTTGGCCTCCCTGATTTTGGAACTCCAGAGCTCTGTAAATCAATGACGATTAAGTCATTGCTATTAACTGGCATCGGGTCATCCTCGTTTCCAAAGTTTTAGTTTTCCCATTGAGTCCATCTCATCTCATTTAATATTCAGTTAAAAACGCATTTTAAATAACTGACACATAACTTTTGCAATAACACATTACGACACTGGCCATTTTGTAATTATTACATCAATTTCATAATTCTTTGGTGCATGTTGGGTGTACGTCAAAGAGGACACTTCGAAATGTTGCCACTACACAAAACGTAACACGGAGGATGATATTCTCATATCCTAACCGATAAATTTGCCAATTTATTTTATTTATTTTTATCTTTTTTATGTATAGTTTATGTATAGTATATTCGTCACTTGTATATTCTATTGGGTAATAATCGTCCTAATAATGGTTTACCCGTGCCGCACCGGTCGACGTCATTACGTCAGCGCCGGCTGTCGCTGAAAACCAGCGCTGGGGCTCTGTCCTGCATAGGGTCGTAGCATAATGCTGAGCGATAGCCGTTTTGCGTGAATGTGACGCATGTTTTCCCCAACCTTTTGTATTTTTTTGTGTTTATTTTCTTTTTTTGCGTCATGTTTACCGCAAATAAACGTATTTTCTTTCTTTCTTTTCTTTCTATGTAACAGAACATCGAACATTGAAATTAAACGTAACTGGCGAAATGTTGGGTGTAGGTGCTACACAAAGAACAGATAAAAGCGGTTACACACCTCTAACTAACCCTTTGGGAAATAATTCAGGAGCGATATTATGTTACTTCGTATCTCAGACCAACAAAATAAGAAAGACGGAGCACAGTACATCAAAAGTGAAGCCACCTTTTTATCTATGTGTATGTAAAAAGGGTTGTCATTTGTTAAAGTTTTTCCCTATAATTTGGGGAATAATATTTTGGGTAGGATAATATTGTACGAGTAAGATATTGTTGAGTATGGTATTGTACCTCAATTGTTAGGAAGGATTCCGAAATAAAACCATTTTTTTTTACATCGCAAAATAAAATAAAATAACAATTAAGTACAAAGTGCATTTACATACAGCCCTATCGTCAATGGCTACAAGAGGCAAGTCTGGTAACTCTTACAAAAAAAAAATACACGAGTAATGGCAGCTTTTGATTAAAACCTTAGGAAGATAAATGAAGATTTAGGACATACTTAAACAAAAGTACAGCCAGAACTTTGTGAAACTGAGTTTTCAGCAATTACGTAGGACGATAACATCTAAAAAATAAAATTTGACGGAAATAACATCTAAAAAATAAAATTTGGTACAGTAGTATTTAAATTTGCTAGACTAAGCTGAGAAACTTAACTAAAATAAAATAAAAAATACAGTCTCGTGTTTAATTACTGTTTTGATAAAATCAATTTTTTTTTTCAAATTTTATGTCCTCTTTTGATCACACGGCGAAGTCCACGATTAGTTGAATAAAGGTCATTATTATCAAAATGATCGGAACAAACCACTCTGGTTTTCGATGGCAGCCATTCTGGATCATTCCGACTATTTCTTATAGCTACTATCCATTTACTTTTATTTTCAATATAACTTGGAAATCTAACATAAAAAAAACAGGCATATAATTACTCGAACTAAAAAATATCGAACGGGAAAATTTCAAATCATATTATGGCAACCCTCGCACTTTAAATGTCACTGTTTTCGTTCGTTCATTCGTTCAGGTTTTTGTTCCAAGTAACCTAAAATTCATAGTTAACTAAATTAAGAAACGATGTTATTTGAAGTACTTCCATGTGAAAAGTGATTCCGTGGGACTTTTTATGTGATTTGCTATTGTTTTTACAAGTTTTCACTACACAAGAAGGCATAATTCTATTTTTTTTATTGAAGTTTACTAGACGACGACTCGTGACGTACTAGGAGCCATGAGCATAGTTTTTGTGTAGGTGTGTGCGTAAGCCTGTGTGTTTACTTGCAGGAGCATAGTTTTGTGGCTACACGTTTGATATAGGTAGTGATCCGTCTTTCTTATTTTGTTGGTCTGAGCTTCGTATTAATAAATCAATTTTTCAATCATATTCTTCATAGTTATATTACGGTGAGAAAATGTGGCGTCCGTACTAACGCGGTGTCAATATCAACGTTAATAAACATGTAGGAAGAATAAATATGAAGTTATTAAACATAGTAATATTAATTATGATCATAATAATTATTATTATGTAGCTGCCACCCGCTTTGTTGCCATTCCACCTAGTGTTCCACTACTTCTAATATGACTTACCGATGTTGTAGAAATCCAAGTGTTGTAGGTATTTTCACTAACTTCTCTCAACTACTGCCAACGTAAATACCGCAGTAGAACCGAACAATTAATACACGGACGAACTGAATCCTCCATAGTGAACAACTTACTTATGTGTCGCAATTACATAAAATGTTATAATTGCTCAAGAAAAAGAAATTATTTAAAAAAAAAAACAATCTTTGGAAAGAATACAAGAAGTCACAGTAGCAACTCACGCGTTCAAAAATTGGCGCCAAGTATTGGCGCATGTACAGTCGCTTAAAAAACGAAATTGATGTTTTTTTACCACATATTGGTTTCTGCCCGCGGATTCACTCGCACCCATTTTATTTTAATTGGTATAAGTACTTGTTTACAGTTATGTAAATATATAGGTACTAATCCAAACCAGAACTTATCTATATGAAAAATGTCCACGTTAGTTATTTCTTTAATTGGTTATTAAACGAAGATGGGTTTACAGTAATTAGGTACTTATTTATCGAACCAACCAAAAAGTTAAAGTGAATCAGAATATAGGTACATTTTTATTTGCCGTCAGTGCTGGCACAATTATAGTCTTCACTTAAAAAAAAATCTATGTGACATACAAACATATAAACATAATGTTATTAAAATCAATCCAAATCGCAAAATAATAATGACTTAGTAGTAAGTATACATTGAAACATAAGATATAAATAAAATCATTCCATTAAATATACAATAATAATAAACAAATAATAAAAGTAAATACCGTTTGAGACTGTACTTAAAATAAAAGAATGGGACGTTCACATATGCTAGAAAGAGAACGCCCGCCGCGCCGCGCCGTTCAGTCGTCCGCATATTCTGCTCGGGATGCACGCGTTTGTTGGCGCGCGTTAACCAAAAGTTTTGCTTAATTAAACACCCTAACAGATTGTTATTACAATGTAATAATTATAATAAACCAGTAGCTTGGACCCTGTTCCCGACACCGGCGGAACTCTATTTTTTTAAATTTTAATATGATTTTATATAAATATTTTAAAATGTAAATATATAAGAAAGAAAATAAACAAACGAAATTAAAATAATAAACAAAAAGCCTTCCCTCCGTGTCTCGGAAACGGAAAGCACGTTAAGCCATAATTAGTTACTAATTATTCAACTAAAACTTCAATAATTGGATGTTTACTTTTATTGTTTTGCGTAAGTCAAGAAGGTTAGATTGTCTATATACTCTTTGAATGCCAATGATATATGATATAACTTGCGTGAAAAAAAAAACTATGTATGGATAAAATAGGAAATCGAAATAAAAACTAATACTTTTATGATGTTTTTTATGCGGAGAATTTAAAGATTCGCATTACTAGATAAAATCATTACATTTTAAAACATGAATTATCAACATTAGAAACCTAAGTCACAGCCGAACAAATAGCGATACGGCGTATGGTCATTCTCTTTTGTCGCAAACGGAGTGTGAAATGAAATAACGTCCAGCACAAAGCCTTCGACGGCCACTACGAGTATTCCAAGTTCGCAGAACCGAAAATCATGTTTTAAAATGCATTCCGTTTATATGAAACTGAACGTGTACATACACATATACAGGATATCGTACTAAAACGCTTTCTTTCTGAAGTTCGTTGTACAGTCACGGACTTTAATTGATGAGCCATTTTAAAACTTTCAATTTTGCTGTTTCATACATTCACGAGATTACACGATTAAACACGAACTCAAATCGCATGCTCGTAAACAAGATAACAAATTGCTAGTAACCGGAAATAGTCTTATCCATAGAGGTTGACTAATAATCTCAATGATAAATAAAAAATGTTTATCCAATCTATTTGATACTGACCTCCTTTGAATCAGAGTTCATTAACTCGATATTTCTGAAAACTTAACCAAAGACAGTGACTGTTGAAATGTCGATGTCAGAGACGTTAATTTCTAATTTGTCGAAATAAGTAAATATTAAAATTTCTCCGTACGCTAACGTTACTATGGCTACGCTAAAACAATCGTCGCTAGGTTACGGTTGCCAGACCTGCAATTGGTTGACTTTGGGTAGTCACTCTGCTGTCAAGTTTGTAGTTCTGGCTCTCAGGTTAGCCAACCGGTAAAGATATTAAATATAATTTTCTTCTTTAATACGAAGACATGACTTTCCGTGTCTGGATGTATGAGTATAACCGACTAAGCCCGATTTGCATTACACGGCTAAAATACGAACATTGCCAAGTGGCTCATCAATTAAAGTCCGTGACTGTACAACTTTTCCAAAAATTGCTGTCAATTGGGCAAGTAGCAATTTTGATGTAGAATTCGATTGGTAATGGCTTGAATCTGGCACATTGTAGGGGTGACTACCGCCCCCCTCCCCTCCTGAGGCCCGAGGGCGGCGCGGGTCCGTGGCGAGCCATACGCGACCTACATACACACTCGTTACAATAAGATGATGCTCATCACTGAAGGTCGTTCACCTGCTGAGCCGTGGATGTTTGTGGATCAGGAGACTATTGGGCGGCCTATTCGTAGTGAACGCAAAGTAATGAGCGCAGGGAGTCAGACAGGCGCAAGTAATTAGCGGTGCGCGTGACGGAGTACTGTTGCGTTCGATGCGCGCAGTTCCTCGCAGTTCTCCTGGAGGCCAGGCTCGCGGCCTGCTCACTGCGCTCATGCCGCTGCAGCTCAGTGCTCCTCTGTCTCACTCTAGCTATCGACCCGTCCGGGAGTCAATTGGCGTTATCGTCACACATTTTGCTGAGCTCGGGATTCGTACGTGCTTTCTTTTAATTTTGGTGAACAACTGGGACGAGCTCCGTTGACAACTTCTAGCTTTCTTTTTGTAAGAAAATGTGTTGTTGTTCGTCTGAACACTAGCGTAATGTACCTCCTAGGTAAACCTTTTTTAACTCCTTAACTTTTATAAACACGCAATCCACCCATCCGTTTACCATAATTTAGTCGATTTGCTATGTCATTTATTCATGATAATTTGAGTCAGAAAACCTTGTGAGTGAAACCCTCAGATACAGCTGAATGTCACCGCTGTTTCCTCTGTTATTCCACGTGGTATGACTTGAATGTCACAGTCATAAGCCGCCTGCCTTAATCTTCGTTGATATAGTAACGTAGGGACTAGCAGCGCGCTCACGTCGCTGAGCGCTTTTAATTTTCCGAATAAATCTATCTGACATTTCGATTAAGGGATCCCGCGGCCGAGAGTGTTATGTGTAGTATTGAATCCAAATCCAGTGCAAATAGGTCGGTAGCGAGGTATAAGGTTTCGTGTGGGGGATTAGTTCGACGGGTGTAATTAACAGCTGAGGCGGCGTGCACGGAGCCACAAGCCACGCCTTCGCCACGCCACGGACCACACTGCGTCCCCGCGTGGGCCATGTGGCGCGCTCATCCATCATGCCGCATTTATTGCTGTGTACTTGTCGCTGATGTATCGCCCAACATCGGTTGTATTAAGGTATCGTGAAACACGAATATAGCAATCAGAACGCGAGTGACGTCACGCGCGGCTCTGTTAGCTCGGTTAGTTTACGAGTGGCGCGGGCGCGGTCCGCGTTCAATATAAACAGGATGCCGCTAACGAGCGATTACGAACAAATAATAAATTAAAAGTGCACGTTGTTGCAGTCATCGCCGCAGCCATGCGCACAGCATTGTATTGAATCACTTCCGTAGTTTAAACTTCACACGTCACAGTGATGGACTGCTGAGTGCGTCACAGTCACAAACACTCACACCACGAACTGTTGAACTACAAGGAATTATTTTCGTAGGTATTGTATTAGAGAGTGTAAGTAAAGGACAATGCCCTCAAATATATGTCACCCTGTACCAAGCCAAAAAGTCCGCTGTCACAACCAAACCTAGTGTATTTGGAGAAGATTTCAATGCTCTTCCTATGTTGTTAACTATTTTTTACATGGATTTCCGCAATTCGTATTTATTTACCATTTACCTACTCCATAGTTTGAGGTTAAGTTCGAGAAAGTGAGTGACTCGAAATGGTGGAGTTGGTGCCAAATACGGTGGTAGTATCGGTCGCTATTAATTCTTGAATTGGCGCTAGTTTCCTGATGGATGATTATACAATACATCACTCATAGTCCATAATAATTCTTTCTGTCAGTTTTTTAATATAATGATAATGAATACTTATCATTATCAATAATCATGTAGGTACTCACAGTATGTGCAGCTGGTGGTCTGAATAAGTAATCAATTAGTACTGTGTTTGATATTCCTAATATCTTGAAATCTTAACATAACAGCAGTCCTGTTTCCCAGAAGAGT
The DNA here is from genome assembly GCA_949152455.1 of Lithophane leautieri. Classification (NCBI taxonomy): domain Eukaryota; kingdom Metazoa; phylum Arthropoda; class Insecta; order Lepidoptera; family Noctuidae; genus Lithophane; species Lithophane leautieri. The sequence continues at coordinate 21,852,423 of OX424458.1, read as the reverse complement.
TAGGCAGAGTTGTATTTACTATAGTACACCCACTTTTTGGACTTGAAATGTTAGTTAATAATGTAGTGATGTTGTTAGTACCTAATAAGGTACTAATATCAAAAATGAAAAATGTAGTTAAGATTAATTAATAAATTATTTATTCACTACCAAGACAGATGAAAGAAATGTACAAATAAAACAATAGGTAGGACAATTGGGTGGCACTCGGGAACGCCTTGCAAAACGTAGCATGGACTTTCCACATCCAAAGCACACATCACTCCACATTGTGACCAAATATTGGTTCACGTATCAGTTCGAAAACTAATGGAGTTTTACTTGTATCAATGTAAAACATTCGCAACATTATGAATAGTTAGGTACTACCAAGATTGATCTGTATGCATAAAAACTGGTTGTTAATCCTTGAATTGAACAAATAGCCCATTTTTTTTTTTTTTTGAGGTTTCTAAATCATCCAATGACTTCTCCCGCTCTGGGCGGAGCGGAAAGGCGTGTCTGACTTTTACTGACTAAAACCCACCCGTGTTCCTTCAGTTGCCTGTTGCTAAGGTCCCGGTATCGCTTTCGGACTTTCCTGCAACCCTGGCAGGGGAACGAATAGCCCCGGAACTTAAGAAGCTAACTATAATGTAAATGCTTCTACTAGGTGAGGAAATACCGGCGTCGGCGTCGGTGCAATCTATGATCATAGCCGCGGATATATTTTCTATATAATTATTCTGAATTGTTCGAACAATACAAGTGAACAATTACGGCAACAACGGCAATGCTGACTTGCTGGCCGATGTCTTACTCTAGATGGAGGCATCGCTAAGGATTATCACACAAAGACTACGTTATGAAAAACCACCTGAACCACCGTTTTTGTTAATAAGTATTATAATTATATTCAAATAGTTAAGATGAAATCATTATTGAAAGTAACGTCATTCGTGACGGCGCCACAGAACAATTAATGCAATAGGTACGTCACAATGAAAATTACATTTTATTTTTTTGAATGGGTCCTCTTTTCAGTAAAGGCATGTGTATTCCAAAAAAATAATTTAAATTATTACGACGCAACGCGTGACCTAATGATTTTTTTTGTCACACATAAAAATATATTTTATACTAATATTAAATGATTAAATCAAATCGGTACCTACATAATTATTTTCTTCATTTTAATGTTCGTTGACCGGTAGGTACCTATATTTTTTACGTAGTAACAACATTCGGAAATGAAGTGCAATGTCAGTGACATAATCGGAAAATACGTTCCACATAAGTAAAAAAACCACTTATTTTTGGTGTCCGAAAGCCGGGAATCGTTTTCATAACAAAAAACTTATATGTGATTAAAAAAATAGGAGTAATTTTATGAACTACATTTGGTTGTGACACTCTGGCTCCCATGTTGGTACGACTCCGAGGCATTCTCCTTTGGTTATTGTAAAGTAGTATTTATTGGTAACTAGCCTCCGCCCATGGCTTTGCCCGCGTGGTAAGTCGATAAAAAGTATGTCCTTCTTCAGGTCAAGGACTACCCCTGTGCCAAATTTCATCCAAATCCGTTCTGCCATTTTAGCGTGAAAGCGTAACTTACAAACTCACTTTCACATCTATAATATTAGTTAGGATTTGTCACCATTGTCACTTAGCCTAGTTTTATAAACCGACGAATTTTATTTTCATAAGAAAAATGTTGCTCGGATATAGCTCGACTCTCAATGTGTGAATTATCTCAATAATTCATGCCGACAGTCGCTCTCGCGACAGCACGACGGCGGAAACTTCATCATTGACAGCTTTAAAATATAAGTCGGTTTTAAAATAGCCGGATAACAAAGAGCAGCTTCCACGTAGCAACGCTGTCAAACGCGGCGCGCCCGCACCCACTCAGACGCACCGCACACCGTCGCGACGGTGTGCGGTGCGTCTGTGTGGGTGCGGTACCTTGTGGAGACAAGCATTGGCTCCACAAGGTACCGGGAGTACATTGAGGGCTAATTATTCTATCAATTCAAATTGTCCCGCAATAACATAAAGTGACTCACTCAACTCATCAATTTGTCGGAGTGTTTCAATCTGCTCAATAATTAACTCCCAGTTACTTTCTTCTTCCAGCGTACTTGTACAATATTTATTTAGTTAGAAGGAGTAAAGATCTACAATATTTAGTCCGACTTCCAAAATTACTTTAATTTCGGAAGTCGGTGGCAAGAAACGAAAATTGAAAAGCATAGACACCGACTTCCGAAAGTAAAGTTATTTTTCACTTTTTTGGGTTTTTTTTGTATATCGATTGTTATTTTTTTTGTTTCCTCAGTGTCCCGTTTGTCCCATTTTGGGGCAACTTTTAGAACACAATAAAAAAGTGACGAATAACTTTAATTTCGGAAGTCGGTGTCATTGCTTTTCAATTTTCGTTTTTTGTCACCGAATTCCGAAATTCAAGTTATTTGTCACATTTTTTTTGTGTTTTTTTTGGAAGTCGGTTGTTTGTTTTTTTGTAAAAAGTTTCTATTTTTAATCACTTTTTAGTTGTGGTACCTACCCCACACAAATTCAAATACCACTACCAGATATGTAAATAACTGTGACGGAGTCAAAATAAGATGTCGTCTACATAGACTAAGTGGGAAAAATACGTAATTATTGAAGCTAACTCAAAAACTACGCTAGCAAAATTTATAAAATTTATATGTGACCACCTCGGGAGTACGAACGTACATTTCGAACGAAAAAAGAAATTTGTAAATCGGTTCACAATTGGCGAAAATATCAATGAACATACATAAAAATAAAAATAAAACATACAGACGAACATAGAACCTCCTCCTTTTTGAAGAAGTCGGTTAAAAAGATGTCACATCTATTCTATTTAGTAGATATTTACTGAAGACAGGCGCCACTTTCTTGACTCGTACTATTTTTTTGAACAAGAAAGTTGAATTAAAACATATTTGATTTCTGATGTAGGTAGTAGTGTTTGTATCGGAGAAAATAACCAAACTTGTTATATTTAAAGGCAATATGTCGTCTTTATCAGAAGAGGTCTTATCGTCTCATATGCGTGGGTTTGCGGGCTAGGAGATGTAATTAAATGGGAATGAATAAAAGTGTAAACTATGTTCCACCGAGTACGTGAGGCGCGAGCACAGATCAATCAACTCACTGCCCTGCCAGGGTAGTCACCATTATCACCAACAGTCGCCATTAATCCTTGCCGATTTCCCGGTTTCGATCCATCTCCGCAATCTTCCATTATTTTGGCGGGGGGCCGCTTCCTCAGTACTCAGGGTTACGTCAAGTTGACAGCTGTCACAATCGTTCGAAAATCAACTCCGTAAGTTTAGCGTCGTAAAATCTTTAGACGCGCCATCATATTTTTTTAATATAGACAATTTTTTTTTTACAAAAATATCAATCAAGAAGTTGTACGAAAATGAATAATCCGTAATCAATGCACCTTTAATATGTTTAATCAATTACTTTAATAGCACAAAATACTGTTGTTTATTTTGACCAAAAAAATCTCCCGATTTCTCCTGATTATTACCTGGAAAATTACCCGATATTTAATTTTCACTTTTGCAACACTGCCCTTCAGTCGCCCGGATGCTACAGATTGATGCGCGCGTGTCACGCTCGGTACGTAACGGGATCGCAAGCGCACGGCCGCCCGGCCGCCCCGTGGGCCTTACAGATGTATTTCGGTTGATCGTGTACCTATCGTAAGTAAAAAGTATCGTGTAACCATGTCTTTCTCATACACAAACGTCCAGTACACAAAAAATCCCTGGCAGTGCGGCGCGCGGCGGTACGAGGAGCATTCGGCATCAGAGTATCGTGGAACACCATTTTTTCCGCCACACAAAGATCTAGTGACTACGGTACCTTGCGGCCTCCGACAGCCGGCTGTGGTTATGTAATGCGATGTTTAACACTTTTCATCGACCTTTATGTGGTTGGCATAAGGTGCAACAAATCGCATCGACTACATTTTATCACTTACGGCTGCATATACGAATAAAGTACATAATAATATCTACCTACACTTGACCATTACGAAAGTCCAAATCCTGCAAGTGTGATGGAAAATGTTATCACCAGTTAATAACAATACAATCGCCGTACGGTTAGGCTACTGCCAAATTTTTATCAATGAGCGTAGGTCAAAGTCAAATAATTTATTTCAAATAGGCACATAAAAGGCACTTTTGAACGTCAATGATAAACAAACAACGGTCGACGCGCTGAAGGCGCGAGCAGCGCGGGGCCGTCGCGCGCTGCGTGGTGAGCATATTTTTATACGGACAACCAGGTAACTTAACAAGCTTATAACTTTATGATTTTTCATGATACAGTTTTGAAATTTTGTACATAGATTCTTTACATAAAAATACTAGACTCGTGTTTCGAGTTCCGCTTTTTTTTTTTCGTGTATTTTTCCGATATTTAAATAGCTTTATTCTGCTATTCTGGGCAGAGACAAATCCAACAATCAAACATCATCAAACCGGTCCAGCAGTTCTCGATTGCTTGAACGAACCCGACTTTGTTTTATTTAAATAAGACTACAAGTATGTTAAAATTTTAATCGCGTGTGGTTTTGATGAAAAAAATCCTGGCCAAATTATGATTTAAAAAAAATGAATTAAAAAAAAAACAACCAACTTAAAAAAAAACCACTAAATAAAGTTAAAGTTATTATTCACTTTTTAGGGGTTTTTTGGAAGTCGATTGTTTTCTTCGGTAAATCGTTTCTATTTTTCACTTTTTAGTTGTAGTACCTACCCCACACTAATTCGATTACCACTACCTTTTTTTTATTGAGGGTGGGAAATCATCCAATGACTTCTCCCGCTCTGGGCGGAGCGGAAGGGCGTGTCAGAGTTTTACTGACTAAAACCCACCCGTGTTCCTTCAGTTGCCTGGTGCCAAGGTCCCGGTATCCCTTTCGGACTTTCCCGCAACCCTGGCAGGCATCGGTCCTACCGGACCGATTGTGCTGACATCTCTTTGAGGCGCACGTGGAACACGACGCGCCGTCGACCCGGGCCTGGTCCTTATCGGACGACGAGCTACCCATTGCTCGCCGTCCGCAAGCCCGCTCCTATGATGGCCGGGAATCCGCCTGGGATTCCCAGGGCGTCTCCAGCGGCGGTGTTTAGGGTCGTGAGGGCGCAAACTTTGCCTTTCCCTCACGCGTTCCGCCTCCTCCTTCGCGAGCGTGACGGTTTCCCATGCCCTCTCGCTCCGTACCATGGCCTGGACCAGGGCCGGACGTGAGAGGTCAATGCCGCCAATCGCCTCCACGAGGACACGGCGGTGCTCCGCCCAAGCAGGGCGCCTCCACCGTATGCTCCACCGTGTCCTCCGGGCGATCCGCACCGTGGTGACAACCGGGTGTTTCCTCCCGCCTAATCCTACACAGGAACCTCCCGAAGCTGCCATGTCCGGTGAGGACCTGTGTCAGGCGGAAGGTGAGGACGCCGTGGCGCGTCCCTAGCCACTCCTCAAAGAGGGGACTTATCGCCGCAATTGTGGTGTGCCCAGATTACCACTACCTGCTATGTAAATAACAGTGACGGAGTAACAAAACATCGTCTATAACTAAGTGGGAAAAATACGTAATATTGAAGCTAACTTAAGAACTACGCAAGCAAAGTTAATAAAAATATGGGGCCACCACAGAAGGATCACCTACCAATCAAAAAAAATTAATGCATTATTGGCGGAGTAATCGCACAACAAACATACAAAAAAAAAACATTCTGACGAATTGAGAACCTCCTGCTTTTTGAAGAAGACGGTTAATAACTGCTCCGTAAATAACAGTGACAGGAACTTATTATAACATCATATAAAACAAGTGGGAAAAATACATACGTACTTATTATTGAAGGTAACTCTAAAACTACCTTAGCAAAATTAATATATACGGTACCACAGCGCAAGCTTCGTCCTATATTATAAAATAATTTTCAAAGTCGGTCTACAATTATTAACGAAAATATCGATGAACATACATAATAACAAAACATAGATAAAGTAGATCTTAGAACGGCCTCCTTTTTGGAAGTCGGCTAAAATAAGAACCCAGTTTTCAGTGTCGGTCCATACAGCGATCAAATTAATGCATCGAAACGTGCTCATCGCTAGCAATTTTGTGGAACATTCATAAAAACAACAAAAACGAATATCGCGACAGTATCTGAGTGCTCAACAATATCGCGACAGTATCTGAGTGCTCAACCATATCGCAGCAGTATCCGAGTGCTCATCAATCCGTGTCGCTCAACTCGCTAAACTCGCTCCACATGCTCGACGCATCGGCGCGGGCTGAACCACAATTTCTTCAAAGTTCAATGCACATGTCCCTTACTAAGAAAATTGCTGAAATGGGGTCACGCGACCGCGAGTTGCTCGTTTTTAAACTTCTGGTACGTTCCCAGGAAAACTCCAGACTGCGCCGTTGGGGTAGTGGTCGCAAGCGTGATTGCTGAGCATGGGGTCCTACGTTCGATTCCCAGTTCGAGCAAAGTGTTATTGGGTTTTTCCATTAGGAATTTCTTAATAGCAACCCGGAGTTTGGAAGTTGGCGGTATGATTCCCCTGTGCCTCGGAAACCACGTTAAGCTATTGGTACTGCGCCTGTTCTCTCTTCGGACGTGTCGAATTGCCGTACTATCGGACTATGAGAGTGAGGGAAGAGAGAGTGCACCTGGATCTGTGCACTTTTGTGCGCAGTCTCCGCCACTAGCCACCATGGCCGTAATTTGGTCTGGAGGACTATAACTCCAGAAATAAGTTTAATTATAATGGTTAGTTCAACCTAAATTATATATTTTTTATAGGCATCGAATCTTGCAAGTTGTGACAACAATCATTTCACAACCAATGATCGCAAATGTTCCGCACAGCGGCATCACGTCGGGCCGCAGACGTGGCCGGCATGCCAACAGCTGTACATGCTGTCACGAGCCGCGGAGACAGCCAGCGAGAACTCGCCGTGATGAGCACCCGCCGCGGAATACAGATAAGCGCACATTCCTGCAACCGAAATGACGCGGCCGTCACTCGGACGTGTTTTATGAACACAGGAGTGTATTGTGAACGCAAATTATTGAGGCAGTGAGATGGATGGTTTCTTGTAAGAGTTGTCGAAGGACAGAACTCGTGGTGCTACGGCTGTTGCGTGAGTATGGCCCTCGGATAGGTAAATATGACCAAACCTTCTATATTCCTTTTAAATCTAAAGTTTTGCGTCGCGTGCGCAGTGTCCGACAGTTACTAATTGAGTTAGTGCAGCGCTGAGCTGTTGGCACGACGCGGCGCGCGGTCATGTAGGTCACAGCAACATGGTGCTACTCGGGTGTCATTGCCACCGCCACACGTGCCGCATACCGCCACGCTGCCACCAGCCCCTCCACCACACAGCACAGACATTGTCTAGACGACATCATCCGCCCTCGTCTCCCCTTCTGGTTATCATTAACACACTTAAAATGAAGTAATGGTATTGTCCCGGGAGCCAATATTGTGTTTTGTCTAGACAAGACTCGTTGCCAAAACCAAGTCGTTCCCTTCGTCGTGGACTTTAGGTATACTTTACCATTTTTGCGCGTATTAATGATATACCGAACAGAACGTGAATCACCAATTTATCATATTAGCACGGCAAGTATTGTACGCCTGTTGGCCGCTGGTCGGGGTTTCGAAATGCGCGCGTCCGCCAGACGACGCGTGTTTCACACCTCGCATCCGATGCGCTGCGACTGTGACAACACCGCTGTGCTCTACGAACAGAGAGACCTGATATCACACATACCTCATGTTCTAATGATCAAGTCGGCATCATTAGCGTTCCTCTTGAACCGCAGAATGTGCAGCTAAAACAATTTTCATAGTGGTATCTTGCGCGAACCGGTCTAATGAAATTATTCGCATCATTAATGAACCCCCGCTGGGGCCAGCCCCGGCCGGGTCAGTAGCCACAACTAACGAAGCACACAAATATAGCGCCAGCTCGAGGGCGAATAATAATCGCAGCAGAAGTACGAAATTCTTCCAAAATGCGGCCACAACGTTATGAAACTAACGTCTCGTAGCGTATAGCTCACGCTTATTTCTTTCTTGAGTAAACTTAGCTAAACATTGTATTGAAACTACGAGCGCCTTAACAAACTTATGTTAGTTTTGTATCAAAATGCTAAAGTACCTACCTGTGTCGTGACTGGACAAGTTCGTCGAGTAAAGGACAGAGACAGAGCGCACTGCATAATAATGTTTTATCATATTGCTAGGCAAAGAGTTGTAAATATTAGCTTATTTGCTAAGAAAAACAAAGCTTTTCCAAAGAAAATCTACCACTCAAAGCTTAAGATATTGTATTGTTTCCGGCTATGGTTTACGAGTTGACGTTCAAAAGTGCCTTTTATGTGCCTATTTGAAATAAATTATTTGACTTTGACTTTGAGTGCATTCAAAATAAAATACAGTTTTTGAAGTCGTTTCTAGGGTTCCGTACCCCAAAAGGAAAAAAGTTTTTATTTTTCACTTTTTAGTTGTGTACCTACCCCACACAAATTCGAATACCACTTCCTGCTATGTAAATAACAGTAACGGAGTCAAATATAATGTCGTCTACATAGACTAAGTGGGAAAAATACGTAATTATTGAAGCTAACTCAAAAACTACGCAAGCAAAGTTAATAAAATTTATATGGGACCACATCGGTAGTTTACCCTTTCGAACAAAAAAGGAAATTTGTAAATCGGTTCACAATTGGCGAAAATAACGATGAAGATACACATAAAAAAAAACATACAGACGAACATAGAACCTCCTCCTTTTTGAAGAAGTCGGTTAAAAACCATGAGTAATCGAAAACTTAACTATCGAAGGACCATATAACCGAAAATTTAAATAACGTTAGTTTATATTGTCGAATGGTTAGATAACCTACGTCCAATATATCTATACAAAAGTGACATCGAAAGACCTAAATATCGAAGTACAGGGTATCGAATGTACTATATGGGAACCGATCACATTTTCGAATTTTTTTTGTTCGCATATTAAATTAAAATAGTGTCATAAAATAATACGTTGTGCAACAAAATTTAGTGACAGAACTGAATCGCTGCAAAACCGACTTCACGCAGTCTTATCTGCCGTACCCCTGGAGTGTAATTTAAGCCCGCGTAGGCGCGGAGGTGTGGGGCGGCCCGCGAGCTGAGGAGCAGGTGGTTTGAAGGCTCGCCGCCGCGGCTGAGGCTGGCCAGCCCAGCTGGCCAGCATGCCGAGGCTGCGGTGGTGAGCTTTAAAACCATCTGCGACGATTAGATCGCGTGGAGCCGCCCAAGCCCCGCAGCGCCAGAGCCGTGACAGAAACAATGCTTGCTGCATGTTGCATGCTTGTTTGCACGCTGCATGCTTGCTTGCATGCTGCATGACTGCTTACACGCTGCATGTTTGCTTGCATGCTGCGTGCTTGAAGCAAGCATCCTTGTTTGCATGCTTTTTACTGGATTAGAAAAAATAGAGATGAAATAGTGTGCACGAAATTTTGCACCAAGTTGCTCGCAGATTTTTTTTCACCATTTTATATAATGAACTTAGGTGTATTAAATGTTGACATTTTGAACTTAGGTATAATGACTGACGACATTTTGAATCAGTCGATATTTTAATCACTCGGCATTTTGATCTTAGAAATTTTAAGCTTAGGTATAACAATTTTCGATATTTCGATACAATCGATATATAAATTTTCGATGTTTTGAACAGTGACATTTTACCCGGAGGTATTTTAATTTTCGACGTTCATATATGTACCCGTTAGTATGCATAAGTCAAATCTTGCAAGCTGAATTAAAATCACTCCTAAGGAGTTGAAATTTTACAAGTTGGTTCAGTTCCGGTAACAATGCATTTTTTTATGTTGCATGACTTGATTCTACACCCAGGATTGGCTCTAGACGAAGAAACTCTATCTATAACACTGTCTACGGTACGGACACGAAATTTATTATACGCATTTAATTATGATAGTCCGTTCTAAAGTCTACCATGACCTGACTGTTGCACCCAGAATTGGCTCCAGACGAGGAAACTCTTCAGCGGTCAATAGTACAGACACGAAATTTTATATACGCATTAAATTATGATAGTCCGTTCTAAAGTCTACCGTGATCTGGCTGCGGCACCCAGGATTAGCTCCAGACCAAGGAACTCTTCAACGGTCAACAGTACAAACAAAAAATGTATACTCGCAGTTAATTGCGATGGTCCGTTCTAAAGTTCACCATGATCTGGCTGCTGCACCCAAGATTGGCTCCAGACGAGGAAACTCATCATCGGTCAGCAGCAGATACACTAAATTTTATATACGCATTCAATTATGATAGTCCGTTTTAATGTCAACCATGATCTGGCTGCTGTACCGAGGATTAGTGAGAGCAGGGAACTTTGCAACGGTTAACATTACAGTACAGACACGAAATTTTATATACGCATTTAATTTTGATAGTCCGTTCTAAAGTCCACCATGACCTCAGTGTTGCATCCAGGGATGGCTCTAGACGAGGCTCCTAGACGGTCAACAGCACAGATAGTTAATTTTATATACGCATTTGAATATGATAACCCGTTCTAAATTATAGCATGACTTGGATAGTACAACTTGGTTGGCCTCACACCATGACTTATGTAAAGGCGTGTTTGGGTTCATTAGATTTGTCTTTACAAGTACCTTTCAAGTGAAGGTGATAGAACAGAAAGGTATTTAAACAAATTTTAATACTAAAAATTTACAATAAAATGTAAGTAAAAACCTTTTTAGCTTTTAAGAAAATATTAATGATCCATGTTTACGTAAGTTTTATTTCGTACCTTTTAGTTCATTAAAAGCTTGTCTTTAAAAAGGTTTTCACAAAAAAAATATTTTTTCGTGTTTTTTTCGTGGTTGAGTTAAGTTTTTAACTTTATTTATACAAAAAATCATAAAATCCGGAATTTACCAAAAATCCGTTCTTAAAAAATCCGGATTTTAAAATAGAACGGATTTGCATTCTTGACGCGGGATGCGAACGGATGCTAATCGCGCGGCGCGACGTGGCTACTGCGTGCGTGCACCGTGCGTGCGGTGCGGGCGGCAGCGTGAGACTCCCGCACAACTTCTCCGAAGTAAACGATTCTAATATAAAGTGCATAATAATAGGCGCGACGTGCGGCGCGGGCGCAGCCGCCTCACACGCGTGTTCACACCACTATACGAATATTAGTGTTTAAAAGCACCGCAGTATTCATACTGTGGCAGTGGCTGCTACAACTGCTATTTAATTTAATAAATATCATTGTTAATGGCACTGCATGAAACTCCGCGAAGTGGTTGTGACCCCGACCCGGGTCATACAGTGCGCGGTGCTCAGAGCGCGATGCTCACACTATCGGTAGTCAACTTATTTCACACATTATTTCGATTCAGTTACGTCTAATTAACAAGCTACCTATGAATTTTATATGTCAACCATTTCACTTAATTAGGTATAAACTTATTGTTCGACCTCCGAAAAACCATCGAATTCCGCACTTTATTGCGCTGGGATTGTGACTAGGTTTGCTTCTAAATAAACATTGATTCTTCTATTTCTATTTCTTCTGTTTTGAAAACATAAAAGGCTTACAAGCCTGCGCCCCTGGGTGCTACACCCCTCTACGGCGTAGACCCAAGCGTACCACGCTCTACGAAATATCCGGTAAACATTTTCAATTTTGTAGGTTTTTTCAAAGTTGCAATTCTTTGGGTCTGGTAGTCCATGAGAGGTAATTGCAAAGAAATCTAATAACACGTCTATAGAAACGGTGCCAAGGATGAGTTCGAGACATTGATAGTTTAGGTCAGGAATCACCAAATGGCGGATCACGGTCCGGACCGCCGATTATTTTGTTCGGAATTTAAGTAGGTAAACAGTTTTTGTAATAACTAAAACTTAATCTAAAAAAATAGAAATTTTATTAAGCTCACGCTTTGTGTTTCCGTCGTCGACTCTACAAATCAGTAATAGAGCTAGGCACTCTACAGATCAGTAATAGAGCTAGGTAATCTATAGATCAGTAATAGAGCTAGATACTCTATAGATCAGTAACAGAGCTAGGAACTCTACAGATCAGTAATAGAGCTAGGTACTCTATAGATCAGTAATAGAGCTAGGTACTCTATAGATCAGTAATAGAGCTAGATACTCTACAGATCAGTAATAGAGCTAGGAACTCTACAGATCAGTAATAGAGCTAGGTACTCTATAGATCAGTAATAGAGCTAGATACTCTATGGATCAGTAACAGAGCTAGGAACTCTACAGATCAGTAATAGAGCTAGGTACTCTATAGATCAGTAATAGAGCTAGGAACTCTACAGATCAGTAATAGAGCTAGGTACTCTATAGATCGGTAATAGAGCTAGATACTCTACAGATCAGTAATAGAGCTAGGAACTCTACAGATCAGTAATAGAGCTAGGTACTCTATAGATCAGTAATAGAGCTAGATACTCTATAGATCAGTAACAGAGCTAGGAACTCTACAGATCAGTAATAGAGCTAGGTACTCTATAGATCAGTAATAGAGCTAGATACTCTATAGATCAGTAACAGAGCTAGGAACTCTACAGATCAGTAATAGAGCTAGGTACTCTATAGATCAGTAATAGAGCCAGGTACTCTATAGATCGAAATGATCGATTTAAAAAAATACAGAAGGTACTTGAATATCTTTTAATCCTGGTTGCTAGTAATCATCTTCCAAACGGACCGTGATAATCTTATTATTTTTTTAAACGGACCTTTGGAAATGAAATGTTTATTTGCAAGAATTTTAGTACATTACAGTTGGTCGGATGAGTTGGTCCAATGAGATTTGCATGCCCATGTGACGGCAAAACATGGAGAACTTACTTTATGACAACATCTTTGTACAAACCCCATGTTTGCAAAGGAACAAATGATTTGATTTGATTTGATAATTTAAACAAAACAGCATTCAAATATGTACATAACGCGAACACTTAAAGGCTCTTACCTACTGGTGCGACTTGAAACGCGACGTGACGTCGCCGCATTGTTCGCCGTGAAGTTTTCTCAGAAATTGTTTCGTTAAAAGTCGCGCCAGTTAGATCTTTAAAAATAGGTTTACATGAAGTCAATGGTGCCACACCACAAAAAGCAGGGATACATTGTTTTCGGGCTGTAAATACGCTATTTATGAGAACAGAGATTAACATTCGTTAAGGACTTCTGCGCTTATTAGCCAGGCGACGGCGACGTCGCGGTCGGGGCACAATTTATGGAGAGGATCCGGTGACGTTGTATCTAAATGAAAAGATGCAAAGACTTTTAACGCGAACGAAAATTTTCCGTCAAGTTATAACGCATATGTTAGTTAGCTAACTACTCATCGTACCTACTCGTATAAGGAAAATATTCAGCTCAAGTCTTGCAAAAAATGATTTAGACAAAATAATATAATGTCCTGAAAAATAGAAAAAAATTAAGTAATAAAAACTAAAACCCAACTACGACTAAAAAGGTATAAACAAGACACCACAGACAGACAAATTAAAAATCCGGAGTCACACGTGTTACGGCATAAATCGAACAGATTACGTGTGACTCCGGATTTTTAATTTGTCTGTCTGTGGTGTCTTGTTTATACCTTTTTAGTCGTAGTTGGGTTTTAGTTTTTATTACTTTTTTATTTTTTATTCTTTTGTTGTTATAATATATATGTTTTTGAAATGTGCTCCCTTTCATTTGGTACCCAACATGGTACGATTAAACAATTCTTTTTTAGTTCCTGACTTTGTCCTCTAGAGGGCGCCATTATTTAATGTGATGTCACATACCAACCGATCAAGACGCTTCCAACGATACCTCATTTGTCAAATTGTGATAAGTGGTTTAGAAGATAGGAGGGAACAGATGAACATACTTACATACATATACATACATACTGGTCAAAATCATAACCCTCCTTTTTCTTCGCCGTAGTCGGGTAAAAATTAACAGTAAAACTATAAACATTGTAGCAGACAGCGTTGGTTTGCCGCATCAATGCGACGAGTTTGTCTCGTAAGATTAATAGTTGTTTGTGAGTTGAACGTCTGCCAGCGGAACCCTCCGCGGTATCGCCGAGGTGGGAGGGACGCGTGGCGCGTCGTGCGGAGAGTGCCGGAGAGGGCCGGTGAAACTAGCCGAACGGAGAGGTACGTACCAGCCGCCGACCAGACCCTCGCTCGACTGACCAGAGTGACTCACGATGACGACGTACACCAATCAAGCGATTGGCAGGATTCATTTACGGAAATTGTACTGAAGGATCAAAGAATTTAAATTTTCGTATGAACAGGCAAATCTAGCTAGTTTATACTTACACTAAATAAAAAATGTTTGTAAAAAAGTATGATGAGTCACTGGCTGCAGTCTTGTGGAGATGCCGAAGTAGCATATAACTAAGAGTGAGATGAGCGCGCCAGCACTCACTGCCAGTGGCTGGCACGCTACGCGCCAGCACTCTCTGCCAGTGGCTGGCACGCTACGCGCCAGGACTCGCGGCAGAGCTACCACGTGACGCTCTGATGATTACGAGTGAGACAGTGGATCGTCTGTAATCTACTAACTTAATGACAACCGGCATTTTCTGGTTCCGAGCTGGCCCTGTGGGGTTAGAGTTGTCCCAATATTTTCAAAAACGAAAAGATGACTTGTCCCTTAGTTAGAGCATTGTCTAATATACAGAGCATTGAGTCATTATCTTTGATAAATCTCGTTTAGCATTCTACGACTATTGTAGGTACCTGTGCGGTCTTTGCCAGATGTCACGGCTCTGTCTACCGCTAGTAGAATTTGTACTATTAGGTATTTCGATCTTCATCATTATAATACATGGAACATGACAAACTACGTCATGTTGTCGAAATACTCTAACATTCGAGTAAATTTTGAAACACCTGGTTTTACGAGGATGCGGTTTAATACTGACTGCAGCCATAATACACATTGGTAATAGATTGTCATAACTGTGTGCGATACATCTCAAAGTTATGGCACATTATTGCCGCCGCCGGTCCGCTATGACATTTGGTATTCGTAAGCTGACTAGGACGGCGGAGGACAGGGTTTTGTGGCGCAGCTAGGTAGAGGCCTATGTCCAACAGTGGACTGCGATAGGCTGAGTTGATTGATTGTTGATTGAAGCTCGGCATTCCGAAGTGAGAAAACTGAAAACTTTTCTCGCCGCCTGTTGCCAGATCGGGGTGTATGAGGACCCTTCTGTCTAAATCCTTTATGGTTTATAATAACAGAGATGTACGGAAACTGCAACAGGTACAGAAGACAAACACCAATACTGACAATCTTAATTAATAACATGGCAATACATCGAGCCCCTAAAATCCCTTATCGCAAGGAACATTCCGGTGGCGCTCGAATAAAGTAAATCGTACGCTACCCCTTAATTCACGTTATCCATGTAGATCAAATACTTGTCGTCAGCTTGAGTCGGCCGGCTGGCGACGCTGGTGACCACAGGCGGACACTGGCTCGGTTTGAGCCCCGTGATATTTGACATCGCAACAATGGCTGAGCCAGGGTGTCACACTAAAAGAAAAGCCTCGCTGATCCTTGATAACTCGCTGTTACACAAAACGCGAACCAGGGACAAACGAGTGACTCCGTTTTCTTTTTGTTGCTTTTCAAGTCCGCCAAATGTTTTCCTAATAAATAATTATACAAAAAAAAAAGTGAAAAATAACTTTAATTTCGGAAGTCGGTGGCACAAAAACGAAAATTGATTTTTTTTGTAAATAATTTTTATTTTCACTTTTTTGTTGTGGTACCTACCCCACACAAATTCTAATACCACTCCCTGCTATGTATATAACAGTGACTGTGTCAAATAAGATGTCATCTACATATATTAAGTGAGAAAAATACGTAATTATTGAAGCTAACTCAAAAACTACGAAAGCAAAGTTAATAAAATTTATATGGGACCACACGGGAAGAACCAGCTTTCAAATAAAAAAGAATCATCAAAATCGGTTCACCCAGACGAAAGTACTCAGGCAACAAACATAAAAAAAAACAGACAAATGGATAACCTCCTCTTTTTTTTAAGTCGGTTAAAAATCAAAAACACCGACTTGTTTTTTTTTTAAGAGTTTTTATTTTAACTTTTTAGTTTTGGTACCTACCCCACACAAATTCGAATACCACTACGTACTATGTAAATAACAGTGACGGAGTCACTTAAAACATCGTCTCCATACCTATATTAAGTGGGAAAAAATACGTAATATTGAAGCTAACTCAAAAGGGTAATTTTCACAAAAAGTGTACATTCGAGTTTGGGTGTGTCCCACAACTTTAGTATATTTTTTAAAGAATAATTTCTACATAAAAGAAATAAAACACTGAAACTTTGGATTTGTGATCAGTTTTTAACAATATTGTATAATGTTGCTGCTTATAAAAACAGCAATATTATCATAATTTTCAAAAATGAAGGTGTTACTCGTAGCTAGCTATTTTAGCGCTGTCCCACTACCATTTTCATTAAAATAACGTAACTTTAATGAATTTTGCTGACATAAATATAATAAAGTGTTTGATATTTTAGAAAGTATAGTAATGCACGATTTGTTAAACAATTACAGCTATAGTCTAATGTCGCTTAAAATATTTAAATAATTTAATCTCTGTGAGGACATAAACTAGTTAAAATGGAAATTTCCCTTCCGAAACCGCGATTTTTGCGAGATGATGCTATCAAAACTACCGTTTACGCGTATTTTTTTTCGATCAGCAACATTTTTAATGCTTTCAACTGGTGAAAACAAGTATTTCGGCTATTTTGACGGCAACCGGCGGACGAACAACATCACCTCAGTAGCGGTCCGGTTTTGGTTTTCCAGAGCCGCGACCAGTTTTAAAGTAAGTTTACAAGTTTATTTATTGCAAATTATTTTGATATTTTCATTAGCTTTCAGTGAACTTAAATTGATACCAAACTTGTTGATTCGATGTGGTCGTTTAAAACAATTAAAACAAAAGTGTTTAAAGTCAGACTTCCGTTCCGTAACCAAAACGCAGGTAACGTAGAAATGGAATTGAAAAGTTTCGGAATGGAATTCTTAGGAAGATGATACATTATATTTGTAGTATCGATTTATTTATTATAAAAAAGGGACGACTTCCAAATTAATTTGTAACGTTCATAAGGATAAAGAGTCACTTTGTAAAAAAAAAACACAAATACGTATTTATTGTAACAAAACAATTTTGAGATTTTGCTAAATAGTGTTGAGTGACAATAAGTGTTTTTTTTTTGTAAATTATTAATTGTATGTTGTTGAAATTAATGTAACCAAAATGACACAAGTGTAATAATAATATTGTCTAAATTGTTTTACCCCCGACGGTAAAATCATTTTGCATTTTGTTCAACATTATAATACACCCCGTATTATACGTTGAACAAGGGGGCCTATTACGAACTTTAAAAGAACCTGGCAAGTTCCAGGCAATTCATTTCCCTGCATGGTTAAATTTCGTATTATGACATTCGTAATTCTGACCGATTTCACGCTGGGTAGTTTGTCTATGGCTAGCTTGTAATTCTTTGCCGTAACATTCAGAAACACAATCAAATATTTATCGGCAAGTTACGATTTTATTTAAATCATGTATTTTATGAAAAAATAATAAATTATATATAATTCTAGTTACTAAAAGTAGGTTAAAATATGAACGCAATGTATATTGTGCTATAATATTAATTCATTTAATAATTTTGTGTGGTTGCAAATTGTAATGCGCGATTAAGTTTCCGAACGTACTCCACTTGAAGTTCAGCGGGGAATTTGACAACTTCATGTACGTAATAGATTCGAAGTATAAACGAAAATATGGTTAGGGATGGATATGGTGGTGGATGAAAATACTTACACCACACCACCGTGTGGTGTTTTCAAGTGTTTTTAATTATCAGTTTTCATCATGATAATATTAGAATTAGGGGCAGTTGTTGACATGTGGAATGTGAGCTCGGCTATCATTGCATTGTGCCGATTGTCGGAACGGCCAATGGCCTGGCTCATAGCCGAAAGCCTCGACCAACAGCTCTCGAGGCTCTCGTTATGCAGTTGGATCAAGGGCCTGATTCAGAAGGCAGATAAGGCTCGCATTGTGAGGAGGTTCCTGTCTCTGCAGCCTTAACCACTGGTCTTAGACCCTGCTCCCGACACCGGCGGATCTATTTTTATATTCTCAAATGATTTTTATAATGAATTTTATAAAATATTTAAAAATGTATAATTATGTATGAAAATAAATAAACAAGATATTAAAAGGCCGTTATAATTATTATACATATTTCAGTGGATGAGAGCTCTCACCCTCGTCGGCGACTAACTTATGTTCTGTTGGAAAAGTTGTGGGAGTTTTACAATTTGATCGTTGTTTCGGTATTTTTATCACTCAGAAGTGCCACTTTCTAGAGTTTCCAGAAACTCAAACGGTACATATTCGTCACACCTGATTTTTTTTTTTGTTAGCTGGATAACACTCGAATAATTTCGCCAAATAAATCCAAAACAATTCAATAAAAGGTCCTCTGAAGCAGCTTTTATTGAATGGATTGTGAGGTTACATAATAACAGTTTTAGTATGTCAAGAAATGTCAAACGAACGTTCGTAGTACGATATTGCCAGGCAATATTCGGGCAGAAGGCAGCCAGGGTGTCACGTGACCGCTGACTGGCTTGCTTGACGAGTTCATAATACGAAATTGCAAGGCAGTTCTGCTTACGCCGTAAACTGCCTGGAAATAAGAGTTCATAATAGGGCCCAAGGTGTAAAATTTGAGTTGTGTTCAATTTTATATTAGAATATTTGTAATAATTTGATCTCATTTTGTTGATAATGTGCAATAGTCTTAAGAATTCCATTCCATTATAGGAAAAGTCAATTCCGTGATTGTCCTAATTTATATTTTGTTTTAAATATTATTTTTTAGAGCGAAACGCTATACACGCTGAAATTTAAATGGTTGTTTTCCCGCAGCAAAATGATTTTGTCTTGGTAGTACAATTGATATATAAAAAATAAAAAATACAAAAAAATGGCAGATTTAGAATTGTGACAAACGAAACTCTAAAGCGTTCTCGAACCAATAGTATTAAGGGCCATAGTTTCGTCACTTGACCTTCCGCATCTGGGCGGAGCTAAACCCCTACTCCCCGAATACGTAAAACGCGCGCGGTGGCGCGCTGAACTAAAACGCCGATCAAAGAAAATGCAGGGGCGCAGACTTGCGCGCATAGGACGCCAATTTTACCTACGATTCCAGAAAGAAATGGCGGAGAGGAGATGTAAGGCTGATATTAGTATAGATAGATACATAAGTTACGAATATTTTAAGTTTTTACTGGACATTATTTTTTAGCATGTGTTTGGAAGAAAATATTGGTGTATCTTTTCATACACGAAGTATTTTAAGGGGTCATTGTACTCATCATTATGAACAACTTTCACTACGGGACCAAGACTGAAATCACGAAAAAAAATCTGCTGTCCCCTATTTTATGTTCGCATAGCTCGTCAAAATCTAGGGAACAGATGATTTTTCTTTCGCGATTTCAGGGTTGGTTCCTTAATTAAGGAGTGAAAGTTGTTCATAATGATGAGTACACACGGCTGCACATCAAGCTATACAATTCCAGTTTATGCTGATCTCGCATTGTATAGAATTTCTATACAACGCAAGGTCAGCTTATACTGGAAATGTGTAGCTTGATGTGTAGCCGTGTGTCAATGACCACTTAAAATATTTCCTACCTCCATACCTACCTACATATCTACCTACATACCTAACTACATACCTACCTACATACTTACCTACATACGAGTACTTACCTACATACGTATCTATATACCTACCTACATGTACTTACAGCATCCGCTCAAAACTTCACTACCTACATTACATTTATTTCTGTTGCATTTAGAATTCGCGTCATAGTCTCGACCTGTTCTTACCATTGGATTGCTAAAATTCAATTATGTCTAACACATTCCGGATTTGTGCCTAGTTGATGGCAATAGGCTCGCCCCTATTACATGGGACATAACTGGCAAAATGTGAGTGTACTAACTAAAAGTACACCTCTGCCTAACCCTTCGGGAAACACAGGCGTGATGTTATGTTATATTTTATATTTACATTTTTTTTTGGTTTACTTATATTGGAAATTGTTAATTTGTATGTAAATTTTGTCAATGTAAATAAAAAGAGCATTATACGTAATTACACATTTAAAAAAAAAAAACAACAATAAAGCGCCTACGCGCGCAATTGAATTGCGCTCTCTGCAGCGAGCTAGTCTATAAACGCACATTGATACAATTCGAACGTAAATATTTGCACTAATACACACAAACGCGCGTATCGGTCCGTAGCCGGGGCGGAGCAGCGAGCGACACAGCCATCCCGTCTCAATGCTAACGCGCGACTGCCGCCCGCGCCCCGCGCAGAGCACCTCTGAACCTCTATCTCTAAATGGGGTCATTATCTTTGCAAATATTGATTGATTTAAAAATGCTCTAACAATTTTGTAGTCCTTGTAACCATCAATTTTTCAGTGTAAAAATATTTCCAAAATTCAAAGCCGTTTAGAAGTAGTAGCGAATATTAGCCAAAACAAGCGTTTTGGTAAATATTTTTTTAAGACAAAACTATTAGCCATACGCAAAAACCCTTTAACAAAAATGTTGTACATGAATCTATGGCAAACATATATTTTTTTCAGATCGTTTAACTAAGCCGTTAATGAGGAGTAGGCTTTTTAAAGTGACCGTTTTACGGTACTAAACGGGACTTAGCGCCTTAAAGCGCGAATGCCCGACTGCGCGCGACAACCGCGACCGACGCGCGGTCGTTGACCCTCCCGCTACAACTGATAACTACCTACTCCTAAATGAACGAAAGATAATTTGTTATTCCAATTTTCCCCTTTTACGGTCTTAGGGCCGTCATAAATACTTTTTTACCTACAACTTATTTAACACGAAATTGAAAAACATGTTTATTATCTTACAAAAAATAATTTTCAGAATTAAATAATGAAGTATTTTAAAAATTGGAATCAACTTATTTACAATGATTTTAATTAACTAACCTACTTTTAGATGTTTGCTATTTACAAAGGTACTTACACTTCCCGGTAACGTAGTAATTGTTCGAAGTCCAAGCCACTGCGTTCCATACACAATCGAGCACGTTTTATTTGATTTTATTTTTCAATAAAGTGTCTCTGTCACGTGAAGTAACGTCTTACGATATTAAAAGCCCATGCCCAAGAACTGCCCATGATCGAGTAGCCGCTTTGTCGTCGCTACGATCGTCCGGGCCTGTGGGACTTGAGGGTTCAGAACCCCGCGAAGACGGAGCGACTTCAAGCGTTGCGAATCCGCGTGAAGTCGCCGGGCAGCGTGGGAGTTCTAACGAGGCCTAGCGTACAGTTGTGTGTGCCATTGCGACCTACTCCAAATTTGAATAATTATAACGCCGATCCATTTTTGAGAATCACGTTTCGGATAATTTCGGTAATCGGATCACATGATGCACGTATGACGGGTCTCCGCGGGTCAACTGAGCGAGCCGGGAACGGGCGCGGCGCGCCGGCGACGGCGCGGGGTGGGTGTGCGTGGGCGCTCGCCGCGTGCGTGCGGACTAGATTATGCCGTATCACTACGCACGACAGCTTATTTTGCTCTGAACATTTACAAATTGCTCTTCGCTTTGTCGGCACCGCGCAGCCGCGCATGCGGTTCGAGTACTACGTAATGTCTAGTGAACTACTATTGTTTCTCACGCTTTCGAGTAGATGCATATTTTTTTAATTATTTTGAAAACATTATCATTAATATTTTTTAAGTTTAACTCTATGATTCAATAGTACTACTTGGGGCAAATCGTTTTGCCCCGGGAAAACAACAATAAAATTTCAGCTTGTATAATTGGTTTTAGCTTTTGATACCTTAGAGTGTAATCATTTGATTAATGTAATTATAAAAAGAGTTCCTAATTTTTGTATCCTAATTGAGAAACATACCAGAAAGTATTAAACTAATTTGGTCCAAACAGTAACGTAATGGAAATTAAAATGGTGATTAAGTATGTTTGCTATCGTTAATTTTATGTTTTATCTATTTTGTGTTGAAGTAAAAAACATTGTTATCCAATTATACTACTTATTTGATTAAATCCAAACGAGTTTCATTTTATTTCTTTAGCTGAAAGCAATTAGTTTCGGAATGGAATAAATTTTGTTCCCCAGGGGCAATAAATTAATTGTATTTCAGTAAATAATCCTGATTAAGAGATTTTATTATAATTTTCATATAGTGAAAAGAATATCAATTGTAAGGGCCGTTAGCAAAACTCTCAGTACTTTCAAAAATATTTGAAAAAGTAATCTATAATTCAATTTATATGTACTTTGAAAAGTTCAACCTATTCTGCAATGAACAAAAAGGATTTCGTAAAAATCATACTATTAATATGGCACTGTACGATTTATTATCCAATATTATGGCATCAGTAGATAAAAATAACCCAGTATGTGCAATCTTTACTGATATGACTAAGGCATTTGACTATGTGGATCACAAGATATTACTGCAAAAATTACATGTATGTGGCATAAGGGGCAATGTTCTGAAACTTATTGAATCATACCTTAGTGACAGATATCAATACACGGAAATATCTAGAATATGTCATAAGACTAAAACGCAGATCATATATAGATCAAAACCAGGACACGTAAGACACGGCGTGCCCCAAGGTAGCGTGTTAGGGCCGTTATTATTTCTGATATACATAAATGAACTGCCCAAAATAATACGACACAAAATGATCCTATTTGCTGATGATAGCACAGCTGTTATAAAACGTAATAATGTGAAAACCTATCAAAATGACATTAAAGGATCCGTTCTCAACATCATCCATTGGATGAATAATAATAATCTTGTAATTAATCTAAATAAAACTAAGGTGATGCACTTTCATCAACGGCAACCACATCCAAATATTGATGTAACTTATAATAATAATAAAATAGAAAAAGTTAATAATGCTAAGTTTTTAGGTATTACCATCGACAGTAAGCTTACTTGGAAACCCATGATAGAAGAATTTGTAAACGCCTGAGTAAATCTGCTTATGCACTCTCTCAATTATCAAAAAAGATAAATAAAGATACGTTACTGGTAGCATACCATGGACTTGTAGCTTCTGTGTTGCGATATGGCGTAATTTTCTGGGGACAGTCGACTGTGCGTAAGCTTTTATTTAGGATGCAAAAAAGATGTATCATAGCAATGTGTAATATAAAAACAACGGATGGCTGTAGACCCTATTTTAAGTCTCTTAAAATACTGACCCTTCCAGCATTATACATTTTGGAAACTGCGTTATTTGTGAAGAGAAACACACAATTATTTGAAAAAATATCATCGACTAGACAAACTCCATTACGTGCCCAATACGTAAATAAACTATGTCATCAAAAATGTAAGACCGCATTGATGCGAAAAAGTTTTTTTGGTATGGCACCTAAAGTGTTTAATAAAATTCCTGATGACATCAAAAACATGACATTAAATAAGTTTAAAAAAGCTCTGACTAAATTATTAATTGACAAATGTTATTATGCTGTAGATGAATTTTTGAACGACCAATTATTATAAAAATGAATTTTGATATTAAGTACTATTACTATTTAGTGATTTTATTTTGTGTGATGTTTCTTTTTTTTTCTGTTCATGTATTTAATTAATTTAAAATATTATTTCTTCATAGAATAATAATTTACACCTAATGTGTCACTTATAAATTTATGTCTTAAATTATGACAAAACATAGCGCACCCCCTATTTATGTAAACACCTATGTTTCACAAATAAACAGATTGATTGATTAAAATAAATTAAAAAAAAGGAATTACGATTTTAAAAAAAATACCTCCATATTTGTATTAGTGTACACTTTTTCCGAAAATGACCCAAAAACTACGCAAACAAAGTTAATACAATTTATATGGGACCACCTCTGAAGCATGACCAACCAAACAAAAAAGAATCATCAAAATCGATTCATAATTGGCGGAGCAATAGAGTAACAAACATACAAAAAAAAACATACAGACGAATTGAGACCTCCTCCTTTTTTGAGAAGTCGGCTAAAAATCGTATGAAAGTTTTATGCGGCCTTTAGACCTTCCCTTTGCTCTCTTTGTAGACTGTCGGTAGGTATTGCTCGTTTTCGTTTTCATTTGTTTTCTCTGACACAGTAGGCGGCTTTCGTTTTGCAGCTTAGTTTGTAGGTAATAAACATAATGTTTCTCTCGAACATGTAAATTGTGAAATATTAGTAACTATAGTATTATTATACTTATAATAATTTATACAGAGACAGTGTATCTGGCGTGATAACAAATGAATGTAGTAGTAACTACGCAGAGGTTCGTGGGCAAAAATGTATGGGCGGCACACACACGTCCGCCACAGATGAAACCACCGTAGTTTTGAAGACATTACTTCTCCCTTTATTCAGGCCAAGTCGCATCAAAATCTGTCCCAGAGTTATTCTGTTACGACAATGTTAGGTTAGGTTAGGGATGTATTGGTGGTGCACCCACGTCCACCACAGATAAAACCACTGGTGCTCAGCAAGACATTATATTAATTAGGAATCGAAACACCTACAAAAATAAGCATTTTTTATTATGACGCCCGTCCCAGTGCGGAGGACATCCATGAGGATTTTTCACGCCGGGTCTGTCAGACTCTTACTGACTAAAATCCACCCCGGTTTTCCCTTCCCGCACTTGGATCGGGGATCATGAGATCTTGTGCACTCTCCACGATCTCCGGTCCTAATTAACATAACCTAACCCAACTTAACATTATCAGAACTGAATAACCCTGCGACAGATTTTGATGCGCCATGGCCTGATTAAAGGGAGAAGTAATGTCTTCAAAACTAGAGTGGTTTCATCTATGGCGGAGCCGGATGTGTTTTGCCCACGATCCTTTTAGTGCTAATCAGTAGGTAAGCAATCTATCATATTGATAAAAGAGGATCATTTAAGAAACCGGGTCAGTACTTTGGGAGTGCGCAGTAAGACGCGAGGCCCCCACAAAGGGCGCCACGCTGGCCGCGCGACCCTCTTCCGAAACACTGTTGTTTCCTCAACAGTACGGATACAAAGTAGCGCCTCACGCAGGAAAATTGCTCTACGATTAACAAGTGGAACATAATTTTTTTAAGTAATGCGCTTGTAGTTTTGGATATCCATTGGTAGATTTAATTGCCGTCAGTTTAAGTCGGCCTAGGCATAAACAAAGCAGTTATTGTTTCTAGTACGATGTCCTATAACTTTACGAAAACCAAAAAAGAGAAAACGGATCTTACGCCAGTTGAACCTAGGCCATTCCTTTGAATTAAATGCTTTCGTTAATTTAATAGCACACTCACCTAAACTGATCAGATTAATTTTCTTCACGAGAAAATTTCTAAAACGTGAAAGGTTTAAAAAATAATTGCAGCGAAACATTCAATGAAGTAGGTATTTGTGAGAAGTGAAACCGTCAGAATAGTTATATTGACAGAGCGGGACGATTAGAAGGTGTAGTGATGTATTCTATGTGTGGTGGTGCGCTACAGTGCGGTGCGGAGCGACGCGACGCGCGGGAGCCGCGTGGCGCAATCATCTCAATAGGAGCAGCGGGTCAGTGGCGCCGACCTCGTCCCCGCGGACCTATTGCTGATACTTAGGTACACCTGCCTGTTTACTGCTGGACATTTGTACATAATATTCATAAAATATGTTTCAGCCGACTTCTCCTAAGAAAGTGAGGTGGAATGCTCTCCGCACATTACCACCGGTGTCAGTCGGTTGTTTATGTATGTTCGGGCATAATTCCGTCAGCCGTTTGAAAGAGTATACTTCCGTGGTGATACCATTGTCAACAGGTCAGGATCTGATGTTAGGATCCTGGAGAAATCGAGGGAACTCTTCAATTATTATAGGCACACCTATAGCGATTTGGGTATTTTTTATAGTATCTCAAGCAGCTGCTCTCTGAAAGCACCATTTGGTGAAGTGGAACTGATGATGAAGACCACAGATACGACAGCCACCGGAACTACTCCATAATAAGTATTTCACGGGTTGCGATTCGATTACTTTAATATGGTTGCAAGCAATTTATGCTCGTTATAATGCATATGATGAAGTGGAGCTGATGGTGAAGGACCAGGAGAACTCCTCAGCGAATAACGTCCCTGCATCGGGAAAAGCCATATTGTAAAAGGTGATGAGCAGTTGACATTAAGGCAATTGTAACTTAGATAAAATTACAAACTGACCCACTAAAAAGCGACCGACCTAAAACCCGACTTCCTAAATAACACTAGGTACCATGTGAAAAATGCGTTCCGCACAGCGGGCGCATGACACGTGATACACTGGCCGCGGGGAGCGTTTGATAAATAACGGAGAGCTCATCGCAATCCCCGCGCTGTGCACTTCATAAGCGTAGTCTTCAGTTGCTGTACCCATGGTCCATCTCATGGCTCATCACTTTTTACAAAATATCGCCTTGCCCGATAAAAGCGATATTTTGTAAAAGGTGATGAACCGTTGATAATATGCTAAACAAATATATAAATAACAGAATAACGGACGTACTACTTCATGGTTGAAGCTTACAGACACTGATTGAAAATATTGATCGTGCTAGTCAAGTTTGAAATTAATGAGCTTGAATTAATAACGTACATAAACAGTGCGGCTACAAAGAAGTCGGCTCATATTGTTGTGCCTTATGAAATCTTAGTAGGGGATTTGTGAGGATCGTGAGTGGGCCCCCTCGGTCGAGGCAAAGGCCGCACCACATTGACACCCGCACAAACACTCGCGCGTACCACACCAACTCCAAAATAACATGGCAGTTTCATAAATTTTACTTATTTCAGCCAATATTTTATTTTGAAATATTGAAAAATTATTCATGAAAATACTTAGTTTTAAACTACTATTTATATTGGAACAAAAGTTCATTTCAGCAGCCGCGAGAGAAAT
This sequence comes from Lithophane leautieri, assembly GCA_949152455.1. Lineage (NCBI taxonomy): Eukaryota > Metazoa > Arthropoda > Insecta > Lepidoptera > Noctuidae > Lithophane > Lithophane leautieri. Next base: position 21,825,214 of record OX424458.1, on the reverse strand, counting down.
TGTGGTGGAGGGAAACACACAGATGAGTATTACTTTCAATAATAACCACTCACTTTGCCAATTATGGTGATTTAATGAAATTTAGGGATTATGGCTGTATGGCAATATCATACTGTGAAGAACCTTCAACGAAACGCTCTTTTTCCCGTTTTATCGAAATTTGTCTACGATTTTGACGTTATTCTGATCCCTAACATAACCAGCCTATACGCACGAGTAAACTCGAAAAAAACGTTTTACAAAAAAAAGTCCGCCTTCCCAAAAAAACACAAAAACAGTGAAAATTAACTTTAATTTCAGAAGTCGGTGTCTTTGCTTTTCAATGTTCGTTTTTTGCCACCGACCTCCGAAATTAAAGTTATTTTTCACGTATTTAGTGTTTTTTTGGAAGTCAGTTGTTTTTTTTTTTTTAAATAGTTTATATTTTTCGCTTTTTAGTTATAGCTACCCCTCACAAATTCGAATACCCCTACCTGCTATACCACAGTATTGTTTTTGCCTCGAAAAACGGACATCCCCTTTTTATTAACTTATCCGATAGAACAGGCTATTTTGAAAGTAAAAGTAAAATACCCGTTTGACCATTTTGTCCCAACCTTGAGATATAATTTTTTTAATCTTTTTTCTATGCTTTCCATAAAAACCATAGAAATCGCAATAGCTTCAGATCCAATCTGTTTTTGTCATATCTTTGATTGCAGTTACTTGATGCTTTATATTAAGTAAAATATTATCAAGCAAACGCTCAATTTTTATCGTTAATCGGTGTGTAAGTAAAAACGAATTTTACATATTTTCGATTTTATTATTTTATGGGCTATTTCATGGCATTTGGATTCAATATCGAGACAAGCTGTTGCTTTGGCACTAAGAAGTTCCGATTTAAAATATCATATCCAAATCTTATGGTATCTAGAATTTACAGGATTCTGAAATTTAGGCGCTAGGGTTGGCACAAGACGTATTTTTTTTAAATGTCTTTTTAGTGAAAACCTAATTCTCAATACCTGTGGGCTACTATTTTTTATGTTTTTAAATGTATTTTATATATTTGTTATTTCTTTTTTAAATAATTTGTGTAAAAATAAATAAAACATATAATAACATGGTTATCCGAATGAAGTTACAATATCATTGATATTCACATTGTTAATGATGAATCCAACTATTTTCATATTATTTTATAAATAATTAAAAAGTAAATTAAAATAAAATGAATACGGAATTATAATGCTAGAAATCCTACAAGTTTTGTAAATGTACAATTTTTTTTGCCCCTTAGTTATTTGCTTGGATATTTGTAAGTTTACTAATATCATACGACGTTATACGTATGATGTACAAAAAACATTTTTTTTTTTTATCCAATGATAGGCAATTTGTGGTACGGGGAAGGGGTCCGCACTCGCTAGGCTTAAGTCAAAACCCTGTACCTATACGTATTGCCTGGAGGAGCGGGGGTGAGGCATGGAGACGCAAAAGACCCATGGCGCCACTTTACCTCAACAGGACTTGACCCGACTTGTTGAGGGGATGTCTGTCCGAGCTCCAACCGGCTGACTTATTGCGAGGAGGGCTTGAGGGCGCCAAGCCTCATGTTAGTCCACGACTGGCAGTTTATGAAGCTGTGGATAACACCACAGCCGGTGCCCTTCAGCCTCCGGGAGTACGCAAAGAGGATTGACCAGATTAGAAGCATTTAATTTACTGACGAAACTAGCCAAGGATGAAGGTAGTAAATTCCGCCCTATTGACGTAGATTTGCAAAAGAACTGTTGCTATTTTAAGAGCGCTGAATATGCCACTTTCGTATAAAGATAATACAAACAAACAAGTCAAAATGTAAGGTGTATTTTACCCTACTCATCTCCGCAATCGGCTTGACATGCAATAAAGCATGAAAAAATATTAGTATAATTAATTAACTTTAGTTGTATGTTTAATTCGATGTAAAAATAATAAAAAGTTAAAAGAATATTATTTGTAAGTTATGAGTTATGAGAGTGGGTGAAAATATACATACGTAGTTAATATTTTGTGTTAAAATAAAATCCAACATAAAATTTAAACCTACAAACAAAAAATATATTTTTTTGTGAAGTGATGAGTATGACCCTAAAATCAATATTATCTGAAAAAATTTTTGAAGTGAATAACTCCTAGATACCGCGAGATTTGGATTTGGTTTTTGTTTTAGTGATTGGTTGTGGTCTAAAGATGATTTACAATAAATATAGAATCCAACTAAGCAAAGACACCTACAACCATGAAAAATCAAAATCTCAAAACACAAATATTTCTTTACATCTGTACTAGTTGGTACACATTTGTATTTTTTTTCCAATATCTTTAATATAGTTTTATTACACATAATAAAGAAAAGGGTAAAATAATGCGTATTTTTTTTGTAATTAATTAATTTAGAAAATTTCAACAAATTTTCAAATAAATGTTTACTCATGTGTAAAATTAGCACATTGGTATTTTACTCTTACTTTTAAAATAACTCTATCGGATAAGTTAATAAAAAGGGGATTTCCGTTTTTCGAGGCAAAAACCACACTGTGATGTAAATAACAGTGTCGGAGTCAAATAAGACGTCGTCTACATAAACTTAGTGGGAAAAATACTTAATTATTGAAGCGAACTCAAAAACTACGCAAGCAAAGTTAATAAAAAATTATGGGACCACCTCTGATGCATGACCTTCCAAACAAAAAAATAATCATCAAAATCAATTCATAATTGGCGCAGTAATCGCGTAACGTTCACACATACATAGCAACATCAGCTTGGGGTTCCGTTTCATTTATTTGATTTTACGCATGGAATTATTATGAACTATATTGATTTTACGTCCATCTCTTTTGTAACCGACTTTTTTTAATTAAATTAAATGTTTTTCTTTGGCATGCCGAAATTAAAATACAAAATAACGGAAATAAGTGACATATAGTGACACAATATAAGTTTAAATATCATTTCTTTTTCAATATTGTTATCCTAAATGAAGAAGTATAAAATACGATACGGTTAGGATACGGGGTTAAAATAATGCCAATGAATTAAATTTCAGACTTTATACTGTCACTAAATAATCACCACAAAAAACAAAGAGGCCGATGATCGCAATTTGACAAAGCGAAGGTTGATATTACAACAATCACCATAAAACCCGTGTTATTGCAATTTTGTAAATTACCACATTTGGCAAAAGGCCTGACGTTCATTTAAATATGCAGCTGGAGTTGATTACGCTATTATAACCACAAAACACTAAACGTAGTTAATCACCATCCCATAAAAAATTAACTGGCGATTTTAGTAATTGTGTTGCGAAGGTATGATACTGCCATACAGCCATAATCCCTAGAATTCGTTAATCACCATACTTGGCAAAGTGACTGGTTATTACTGAAAGTGATGCTCATCTACTTAATAGTGCTCCCCTTCACCACAGTTTCTCTCGCGGCTGCCGGAAGGAACTTTCGTTGCAATATAAATAGTAGTTTAAAACTAAGTTTTTTCATTATTAACAAATTACTAAATAAAATGATTACTAAAATAAGTACAATTTATGAAACTACCATGTTATTACGGAGTTTAAAAAAAATAAATATTGTCTATTCTTCTCGTCGTCAAAATCGAGATCGAGTAACATGTCAGAAAAATTAGAGATTATCTCGTGTTTAATAGTCAAAAGTCGAGTTATCTAAGGTGCCATGTTAGGGTTTGTAGTGAAAAAACATCAAGTTTGACAGAACGAGTTGAGTTTTTTGTATGGCAGCGCTGTCAGAAAACGACGAGAAAAGTGACGAAATAGACTAAAATTACTCACTCACGCGTGAGTAATTGTCGCGTGTGTCATGTTAGCCCTGCAGGATTACTTTATTTGTCACTTGCAGTTTGCCCACCTTCGGCCACTTTCGGAAAGATTCGGCCAGATTTAGCTAGCGACCTCATGTGAACCACTTGAAAACAATGACGGAGCGACGCAAAGATTCCCAGATTAATTTTTTATAGTTTGATTGGTAAATGGCCTGAAACAATAAAAGTGAAACGAAGTGTCTCACAATGTTAGCCGGAGATTGTCTGCGATTCACAAATCAATATTGAGATCGAGCAAAGTTGAGCGAGTCCGACGCGGCTTTGAAAACTTTTGTGATCTGGAACGCTTCCTTTACTTACGGAGGCTCAGACAGCTGGTCGAGGGCGCAGATAACATCTGTGCTATCGCGCGTCAGATGACTGTGGCAGTCAGGTCCAGCCGGGAGAGCGTGCGGAACTACGGATGTAATCCAATCACGAACTGCCATCGTCCGGCGACCCGCAGATAGACGCGGCGTCACTGCCTCTATTGAATTAATGCTAGCTACCTAAGTACTAACAATATCTTGTACACTAAGCTAATTATTTGTTATGGCTAGAATAAATACCTACTAAACACATCCGACACAAACTACAGTACGAAGATAATTAAGAAACTGCTAACTAACTTACAATTAAAGGAGATTTTAACTATAAACGAATGTTTAAGAAAACGGAAAACATTTTGTGCTATGACGGCGCAGCAAGTGACGCGTCTAGATTACTGTCACTAGCTGAGTGTCGCGTCGATGATTGCGTGGCAGCTGTCATCTGATGATAGAGATGATGTCAGGGGGCCCGCTATCGTTCCACGTTCGTTCGTTCGCGACAAACTGCTATATTCCGGTACAATCCTGATGATATTAAAGCTGCTAAACCTCTAATATGATGACCAATTCTGGTAAAGGCTATCCTGCGTCGTTAAAGTATTTCTACTATACAAGTAATGTTAGTTTATTCCTATAAATACCGCCATATAACCGGGGATGTACTTGTACTGTATATTTTGGTCGCCCGGGATGCTATCCGGGCCCTTGGAGGTTTAGCCAATAAAAAAACTTTTTACAAATAAAAAAACAAGCGACTTCCAAAAAATCAAAATAAATGAAAAATTACTTTAATTTCGGAAGTCGGTGAAAAAACGAAAATTCAAAACCAAAGACACCGACTCCCACACATTTGAATACCACTACCTGCTATATAAATAACAGTGACGGGAACTTAAAACATCATCCATATAGGCTAAGTGGGAAAAATACGTATTATTATATTAAGCTAACTCAAAAACTACGAAAGCAAAGTTAATAAACCACCTCTGAAGCATGACCTACCAAACCAAAAAATAATCATCAAAATCAATTCATAATTGGCGGAGTAATCGCGTAACAAAATCACAACAAATAAAAACAGTCGAATTGATAATCTCCTCCTTTTTGAAGTCGGTCAAAAATGAATCGCTGTTCGTTAGTCTTGCTAAAATCGAGAACAGCTGGAAGGCTGGACCGATTTGGATAGAACTATTTTTGTTATGATCGTTATTCTCGGGACAAGGTTTGTAGTATAGGTATGTATAGGTAGGGTAGGTATGTAATTATAATTAGGTAGGTATCTAGGTAGGATAGGAAGGTAGGTAGGTATGGAGGTAGGTAGGTAGGTAGGTAGGTAGGTAGGCAAGCAAGTAGTCAGTTAGGTAGATAGGTAGGTAGGTAGGCATGTAGTCAGTTAGGTAGGTAGGTATGTAAGTAGGCTAGGTAAGTAGGATAGACAGGGTAGGTAAGTAGGTATGTATGTAGGTAGGGTAGGTAGGGTAGGTAGGGTAGGTAGGGTAGGTAGGGTAGGTAGGGTAGGTAGGGTAGGTAGGGTAGGTAGGGTAGGTAGGGTAGGTAGGGTAGGTAGGGTAGGTAGGGTAGGTAGGGTAGGTAGGGTAGGTAGGGTAGGTAGGGTAGGTAGGGTAGGTAGGGTAGGTAGGGTAGGTAGGTAGGGTAGGTAGGGTAGGTAGGTAGGGTAGGTAGGGTAGGTAGGGTAGGTAGGTGCGCCGCAGATAAGTTTTTAGTCCTACCCGTGCGAAGCCGGGACGTGCAGCTAGTAGGTAATACAAATAGTAAATAACCATTAAAAAGTACAAAAATAAATAATAATACGTAATAGTTTATTCTTACTTACTTCCCGTAATTAAGAATGGGGGCTAATTAACGTAACTTCTTTATAATGACATTTTCGTCTTCAAATATATTTAGTTGCCTAATGAATTAGTATAGGTCAGCGACAAATTTAAGCGTCTAATAAATGCTTTCAAGCGACTCTATGTTGTGAAACAAGCTACTGTAAATATAACTCAGCAACGTGTTAATTCTTAAGCAACTAAATTTGTGATATGTCTACGCATTACCTGCTTCTAATAGGTGCATCCACTGCATCTATAAAATAACTTCAACGTATTCTACTCTAAGTTCATAAAGTCACCTATATTTTTATACGTTAGCATATGTAATTAATTGATAAGTGAATCTACGATAATTGAACATACAATTACCTTATCATTGTCATCAAATAATGGTAAATGAAAGCTCTAATTTCATGTAGTCAACTATCTATTTATAATAAATTGATGACTTGACTATTATATCTACCCCTAATTGGGTTCCCTATCCATTTGCATAAAATTTTAAGACAATGTTAATGTATCATGACATACTTTCGTTTACTTATCCGAACTATATTTACTCATATTAACATTATTTACGCATATCAGCTTACGCATAATTATTTTAAGCATAATTTCTCTAATCATATTAATGTATGCATAACATTCAACAGCTATATATTTACGCATAATGACATTACTAATGGACACCGGCGGCGGCGGCCCGTCATTTATGGAAACCCTTGCAGTATCAGAACCCCAACTAACTAACCCTAGCAATCTGTGCCCCAACTAAAGTATTTATGTATTTTTAAATTCTAGTCGTAAGGGGTCACAGTTGCCGTTGGAGACGCCCTGGGCGTCGGGAATCCCAGGCGGATTCCCGGCCACCATAGGCGCGGGCTTGCGGACGGCGAGCAACGGGCAGCTCGCCGTCCGATAAGGACCAGGCCCGGGTCGATGGCGCGTCGTGTTCCACGCGCGCCTCAAAGAGATGTCAGCACAATTGACGGGGTCCGGTAGGACCGATGCCTGCCAGGGTTGCGGGAAAGTCCGAAAGGGATACCGGGACCTTGGCAACAGGCAAATGAAGGAACACGGGTGGGTTTTAGTCAGTAAAAGTCTGACACGCCCTTCCGCTCCGCCCAGAGCGGGAGAAGTCATTGGATGATTACCCACCCTCAAAAAAAAAAAAAAGGGGGTCACAGTTCTGACCTAACCTTACCTTTTTTTTTCGAGTGTAAGAATATTTAACCTAGTCTAACTAGTTCGGCTCCGGGTATTATTAATTACTTACATTACGCGAATTAAAATTATGCCACATTATAACACAACAAAATTATGAAAAAAAAAATGAGTATGATTTATTAATGAAGGTGTTGAATAAAATGGCTAATTTTGAGGCTGGAGTTTGATTTTATTAGCAGACGGATGTTGAATCGTTAACTAACACAGGGCGTCCACGTTAACCCGCAATAGTATAGCGACCGTATATGCTAAAAACTCTTTTTTTTATTATAGGTAAGTATTGAAATATTCACAAAACCATTAAATTGATACGTAAAAGAAACACTCTGTACACGCACACCTGTATGTCAACGTAGAAAGACAAGTATCTCAAGTGTGAGTGTAGTGTTTCTTATCCGTATCAATTTAATATTTTTTGTGAATATTTTACTATACTTACTAAATTTTTATACTTATAAATTTTTAAGTTTTTTTTAATTGTTTTTTTTTTGCGTTTATATACGCTATACTATTGCAGGTTAACGGGATCGCCCTTCATTAGATAGTACACTGTATAAAGTAGCCCACTTACAACATTAATCGCTGAGTTATCAATTCAGAAGTAAATGTATTTATCGGTAGCTCTGAGTCATATTAATTTACGTACGTAAATTGACGCTGGTTTTTAGGGTTTTTAATATTCTATTGGAATAGTAAAGAGGATGAATTATTATAATAGAATCTGATCTATTAACTCGTTGCTTACATACAAAAAAAGAGGTTAGGTTGCAGGAGCAAAAAATATTTTTTGATGTTTTACTCTTTATTTCCCATTAAGAATACATAACTATTTAATTCAAATTTCAATGGCAAAACGAGAAAACAAAGAATTAAAATGAAGATTAGGAATTAGTTCAAACTAGACCGAAGTTTGCAAAGTTATTCTAAAGAAAGAAACCGCAAGGTACGTGTTTTCTATTTATTTTACAGCATCTACGGGAATAAGTTTTTAAGTAACTCGAAATCAGTTTTATAACTGTAGAAATATTTAAAATGACCAAATACGTAACCCTCTTAGCTCGGGGTACCAATACTGGGAAACAACAAGACATTAAGATAGGTCTCGTACCCAATAGATTCAGTTCATAGGAGAGCTCGCTCGGCGACCGTCGACACACGTGCGCCATACGGGCACCCCAACTCACAGTTCATAGGAGAGCTCGCTCGGCGGCTATCGACACACGTGCGCCATACGGGCACCCCAACTCACAGTTCATAGGAGAGCTCGCTCGGCGACCGTCGACACACGTGCGCCATACGGGCACCCCAACTCACAGTTCATAGGAGAGCTCGCTCGGCGGCTATCGACACACGTGCGCCATACGGGCACCCCAACTCACAGTTCATAGGAGAGCTCGCTCGGCGACCGTCGACACACGTGCGCCATACGGGCACCCCAACTCACAGTTCATAGGAGAGCTCGCTCGGCGACCGTCGACACACGTGCGCCATACGGGCACCCCAACTCACAGTTCATAGGAGAGCTCGCTCGGCGACCGTCGACACACGTGCGCCATACGGGCACCCCAACTCACAGTTCATAGGAGAGCTCGCTCGGCGGCTATCGACACACGTGCGCCATACGGGCACCCCAACTCACAGTTCATAGGAGAGCTCGCTCGGCGACCGTCGACACACGTGCGCCATACGGGCACCCCAACTCACAGTTCATAGGAGAGCTCGCTCGGCGACCGTCGACACACGTGCGCCATACGGGCACCCCAACTCACAGTTCATAGGAGAGCTCGCTCGGCGGCTATCGACACACGTGCGCCATACTCCCATACCAACTCGCTCCCTTTATGTGTCAACTTGGAAAGTATAACGTAATATCTAACAAATTCTATAAAAATAATACAATTCTAAGAACGACCTACTTCCAAGTTGACAATTTACATAATATTTTCACCAGTAATAGATAAGTACTGAACGAGATTAGATTATATAAGTACGCCGAATCACTACAAGAAACCGTTACTACGCATCAAAGTGATGGATATGTGTTTACGTTGAAAAAATTAATTAATTGCACTTTGTAGTGAGAGGCTGTCAAAACATTGGCGAATTTGTACAATAATATCCATTACAAATTCTCATAAAGATCAAATTTTAGTTTTAACTAGCTGGTGCCCGCGGCTTCGCCCGCCTGGATGTCGGTTATTATATACTAATATTATATTCTAAAACCTTCCTCGACAACCACTATATCAATTGGTGAAACCAGTATGAAAATAGGTGCAATGGTTTTTGAGTTTATCGCGAACAGACAGACAGACAGACGCGGCGGAGGACTTTGTTTTATAATATGTAAGGATTTTAAGATGAAGTAAAGGCAGATAAGTGTACTAAGTGCGCTGGTTGTAAATGACTGTCGCTCGCTCGTGCACAGCGCCGGGGCAAAGCCCTACATTATGGATGAGGTGTCCCGCAGGACAGCAGTCGGGCCGCCGCTGGCGCTCCGCCCTCCGACTACCTACTGAACGTAATTTTATTTTATCCTCCACTACGAGCATTGAATACAAGTGCAGAAGTCAAGTTCCAGAAATAGCTCAACAAGACAAGAATTAGGTAAATTTTACTTATACATTATTTTTTTTAATTGCTTAAGTGAAAATTTTTGAGACCAATAAATTAAAAATACATTTGATATTTTTGCCATCGACACGCTAAGAAGAAGAAGAAGTGAACAGTTTTCATTTTTCGTGAAGGTTACTGTTCCGTATTTCGACTGTCCCGATTCCTTATCACACTATTTCCTGAACAATACTACTGTATGTACCTCCTGCCTGGCACGAAGAGCCAGACAAGTCTCGTTCACAACAAAACAAATATTATAGCGTCCCCATAGGTCATCACCGGCAACATACACTGGTGAAAAACTTTTGTCTTGAGACACTGTGGTATATGAGACGAGAAGATAGTACGCAGCTTCCCGAACGCCGCCCAGCCGAGTCAGATTCGGCGATTGACTTCTTTCTCGAATTTGGACCTGGTTAACTGGACAGTTTGTCCTAGGTATACATAATCATCTACAACTTCGAGTGTAGAGTCTCCGATCTTCATGAGGGTGGGTGTGCATTTGACATGACCTTCGTTTTGTCCATGTTTATTTTAAGACCCACTCTTTCGGAAGTTCTACTGAGGTCATCGAGCATTGTACTGAGGTCCTCGATAGTCTCAGTCATGACTACTATATCGTCGGACAACCGGAAGGTCAAAGACAAAGTCAAAGTTTTATTAATGCGAGAATTAAGGTGAATGATGTGCTCGCCATTGATGTTAATGCCAAACCCTTTCCAGTCCAGAACCTTGAAGACATCCTTCAGTGCAATGGTGAACAGTTTCGAAGAGATTACGTCTCGTAAGTAAACTGATACATACTACAAGGCCCGTTCCTTCGAGTTAGCAGCACATATGCACTACCGATAATAGGCCTACATAGATAGAATATTATGAAGAATGAAGTCATAGTGCATGACTAAACCCTACCAAATAGACGCATCAGAGAGAACGACGCAAAGAAAGTATAACATATCCAATGCATACAATAAGAAACAATAAGATGAAGATTATATTGATTTCTTGGAATAAACATCCCAACGGGTTACTGTTTGTTTAGTTCAACAATTTCTTGATACCGACACGACAGAGGATAATTATATTGGGAGTGAGTTTAATTATGTTTTATTTTTGTTCCAAATAAAAAACTTTTACTTTACTTTATATTAATAAAATTAAACTTAATAATATTCGACGTGGTGTAACCAGGAGTCGCGGAAGTCAGAGTAACATACCAAACAAGACATTTCTATTAATACGAATGTATTGAAACATAATATAGCGGCTCAGCGCATGACAGACGACGCTAAATATATACGCTGTTCTATCAACGGCGCCGCTGCTAATGACAACGACAGAACTTTCCACGGTCCAGCACAGAGTGTTGAACCGCGGCCTTCATTCTCATCGTAGCTCGTCTCTGAGTACGTCGAGGGTAGGTGTCCGACTCCACAGATGCGGTTACTCGTACCACAGTTTTGAACTGGACTATACAACGTGTAACAGAATAAGCGCAAGACCTGAAAGTAGTTTGCTTAGAATCGGCTTCTGAATCGATTTTCGTCATTATTTATATATGTTAATTTTTAATGAAAAACTCTTTTATTTAACTGAAATTAGAACCACTGCGTCATAAAAGGTAATAAAATATTTCATATAAGGAAATTTAAGCCTTTATATAAAGCCTATTTAAATGCATAACCAAATTTGTAATACGCTCATAGCTATCCTCGTTTCATGTTTAGTCAGGACGTCTATTTTATAAAAAATAACTAGGTGTGGTTTAATTAAATTAAATTACAGATATTATTTTAGTCTTATAATTTAATATTCTAATTGGGGTGTATGAGCTCTTGCGTTTATTCCGTTACACGTTGTATAGGTTAAAACTGATGCTGATGCTGGAGGCATAGCTTTGCGGTCCTATCACTAAGTGTGCCCAGTGCTCTTTGCGGTCCTATCACTAAGTGTGCCCAGTGCTCTTTGCGGTCCTATCACTAAGTGTGCCCAGTGCTCTTTGCGGTCCTATCACTAAGTGTGCCCAGTGCTCTTTGCGGTCCTATCACTAAGTGTGCCCAGTTCTCTTTGCGGTCCTATCACTAAGTGTGCCCAGTGCTCTTTGCGGTCCTATCACTAAGTGTGCCCAGTGCTCTTTGGAGCAATTCCATTATAATTCAATCAGTTACCTACTATTTTATGAAAACTGGTACCTATTCAGCTGCATCCGGGTTGACTAGAAGCGGACCCAAACATAGTTGGGAAAAGGCTAGACAGATATTCAGAGTTATTCATTTTATGAGTTTCGTATCAGTAACAGATCACAAACTGTATGACAGTAAGTATGTCACCGTCCGACTGACACCAGCTTCAAAGCGATGTGATTCCCGTCATATGAGTCAGTGCTCCTATATCCCTGATGCTCGTACATTAGTCAAAGTTTCTGCACAGTTAGTTGAATGTGCTGCCGTCTAGGCCCTTTGGTCTTATAACAACACATCTATTTCTGTCGCGGAGCACGCGCCGTACTGCGCCGCGGTGCCTCGTCCCCATCGCAACATTTTGTCTTGACGCCTTTTGACTAGTGGTGCTACATCGGTCATGAATTCATGATTCACATTCGACGTACAGTACGATGCCTACAAAACCGACACATTTAAACTCTAAACTTTCGCAATCAAATGCAGGCAGATGTTCAAACAACGAATAACTCTGACATTTATCTACAAAATCAAAGATAAATAATACATTAGCGTTGCAAAATATCATTAAATTGATCACAATTTATAAACAATCAACATTTACATTTAATGAAACACCACACTGTTAAATTCTGCATTTCTACAGCTAAGCGCAAAATCAAATGAATGAATTCAAAAGTTCGCACCGCTCAACCAGCGCATAAAGTAATTACCCTCATCGAATTTCATGTTTGGAACGAAAAGATAAAAGAAAGTAATGTTTTAAATTCAAAATAAAGTATCCAAAGGACTCTAAGGGCCCTCTGGCATACCAGCGCTGAAACATTCATAGTTTTCTATTCAAATAAGTTTTAACCTTATGTAGATAGACCTAGATAACGCAAGTATCACGATCTGTGCGAACACCAAGTGTGCCATTTTTTGACTACCTACTATGACGTCACAAGCACTATACCTATTAGATCTAAGTATATTCTGTAATATAAAAGTATTAATGGTTGGAATCGAAAGGCGCTGGTTCTTTGTAAAAAACAAAGTTATAATAAGTCAATTAAAAATAATAACCAAAAGGCATAGAAATATAGACAAAAGGTAAAAAGGTAAAATTACATTTAAAAGAAAGGCTTGCACAACAAGTATAAGTAAAATTGAACATTTTATAAAAAAAACTCGAAAAGTTTCAGAAAATTATCAATTAACTAATTTCATTAGTTGTGTAATCTTCAAGTACATCAATAGTCGGACATGCTGCTTTTGTCAATGTTCGATGCTTTTTCCCTTCTGCAAAGCTTTCTTCCTCAAAATGCATCGAACCAACAATGCTAGACTTTGTTGGGAACCAATCTTTATTTCCCGTCGCCTCAATCCATTGTTCTTTTAAATTGAGACACATGGAAAACTAAAAAATCACGAATTACTAAAATTGTCTATATAATAAATATAAAATACAAAATAATTCCTGTCTCCAAAATCGATTCTTGAGAATTAATTTGTGTTGGGTAGGATGAACAGCACTAATAAATAAAATTGACAGAAAAATTATACAAACGCCTGTACTCCGAAACCGAAGCGATATACGATAGTATCACTTGTTTTGATATTCATCATTTGGTCACATCAACCGCTCCAAGTAAAAGCCGCAATGTATTACGAATATACAGCATGCTTTCGATGACCTATGTTTTTCTTCTATATTACTGTGGGTATTAGTTTAAAAATAATTGATTTTAAAATGAATTACGCTTATTATCATAAAATTACTTACCGATGGGAGGAAACGTTAACTTTTAGGGTTCCGTACCCAAAGGGTAAAACGGGTCCCTATTACTAAGACTCCGCTGTCCGTCCGTCTGTCTGTCTGCCCGTCTGTCACCAGGCTGTGTCTCATGAACCGTGATAGTTAGACAGTTGAACTTTTCACAGATGATATATTTCTGTTGACGCTATAAAAATAAATACTAAAAAAACAGAATAAAATATATATTTAAGGGGGATCCCATATATGGTACGGAACCCTTCGTGTGCGAGTCCGACTCACTCTTACAAAGATCAGGCCCGTATTAATGAAACAACTATGACCACATCGTAAGCGAGATTCCACAAGACAGGACCTAAAACTGACCCCTGCGGAACCCCACACATAATCTCCTTGCGATGAATGCTGCCGTCCCGACCCACAATAGCGAATGTGTCGGTCACGAAGGTAGACACCGACAATGCACTATAGGTAAGGTAGAGAGTTCAGAGACAGAGACATCCCAGGGCAGAGAGTTAAAAGTATTGACGATATCCAAACTTACCGCCAGCACCACTCCACCCCGGGACACCACCTGTTGTGCACGCGACAGATGCCGGACGAGCCTTTCGGCAACTATTATTTCGAATAGTTTGGAAACCTCTTCGAGCAGGCAAATGAGACTGTTTCTCAACAACAATAATCGTCCTTCCAGCCGGAGAGGAACACGCCCGCAAGGTCCAAGTAACTACGTACAACATAGGAACCGGGCAGTGAATGGGAAATCACGTTTAAATAACTTTAAATTTAAAGTTCCATTGTCAAGCCAAGCATGACCATTTCCGAAATAATTATACGCCTTGAGTTTAAAGTTTAAACTAACTCAAGCCCGGATTGACTGATTAGTGATGAGCCACGAACGTTAAATTAACTGAAGCAGGGACTGACTGAGTCACGAACGTTTTAAACTTATGAGTGGAGCAAAAATAAACAAAGTTAATACGATTAAGACTATGAGTACCCTTATATACCACCATGTTTTAATTTTTAATGTTTTTACAGTTAACATTTTGTTTTTTTTTTGTTTTTGTGCCTGCCGTTACACATTGTTTTATTTTATTTAATACTAATCTTGGTCTTTTGAATAGGTACAACATCGATAGAACCTTTCAGTGGTGCGACTATACATAGTTAATTTAATTATAACTTTCGGTATTCGATGTTCTGAAAGACATGAAGTGTCGCTGATGACGTTGCCATCGCTAAATGTAACGTGTGCGTGCTAACTAGCGCGCGGTCACTTTGCACGCGTAGCCCGCGAGGTCGTACTCGTGACACCACCTCGTCACCTCATGTTACCAGAGAGAACACGAGACCCTCACTAATGCCTCACAGAGAGAACGCGAGACCCTCACTAATGCCTCACAGAGAGAACGCGAGGCCCTCACTAATGCATCATTTGCATGTTCAGCCAGCCCCACAATGCTTGAATATACTGCAATGAGTCACAGGAAACTTTACGCCGTAGGTAGTTGCTTGTGTTACAAAGTCTTTGCAACAGGATGCATCTTGTGTTAGAGCTGTTTGATGTTGCCTGCAACTTCAAATACGAACTTGCCCTTAGTAGTTCAGATTGAGAGTTCAGATTACAATAATTCTTTGGAAGCGCAGATGTACGTCATGCAGGCGTAGCAGGTCCACTTCTATAATATTATTATGAGAGAATGACAGATATATCTCATCTACAAAGAAGAGACCAAATAGGCGTTCTTTTGTTCATTTTTAACATCTTTTCGTAGAAATCTTTCTACAATCTGTTATTTTAAGTTTCGTTTCTTCCTTTTTACCACTTTTTCCACGGTGGCCATGCTCAGGACTAACGGCTTAACGTACTTTCCAAGGTACGAGGGTATTACACCACCAACTTCCGAAATCCGGGCTGTTACTGAGAAATTCCTTATTGAAAAAAACTAATAACACTTCGCTCGACTTGGGAATCGAACCCAGCACCTCGATCTATTCATGACCACGAGACCTACGGGGCAGTGAATAAGTATTATTATATTGATAGAAGATTAAACAAAATGATAATTGCGGACGGCGTTATATCAGTGGGGACTACAATTAACGTGATTTAAACGTAAAATAATATAAGGTTTTGAATCAGAACAAACTGTGTGAAGGCATTTTGTATTGCTTTCTGTGAAGAAGAAAGTTGCGACGTTTGACCTGGAGTCAGCCATTGCGTTGTTCGTTTGCGATTATCGTAAAGAATCCACTTTTTATCACACGTCACAATTCGCGCCAAAATCCCTTCATTTCTGTACAGTGTACGGGTTCAACAAGGTAAGTAAGGCAAGCTTCAACGCGCGCTTCTCTCTGCAGATCAATCAAACATGGGGCACCTATTTTTCAAGCTTTTTTTGTCTTACCGATTTGATATAAATGGGTCAATATTATGGATATGCTAACATCAAACCATGCCGCTAATTCCTTGGTAGTTTGATACGGATCGGCTTCCACCATCGCACCCAATTATACTCATGCTTAGTCCTCGATAATTATCCTGATTTACTATGTAGTCCCACTATATTCCATTGTGTACACGCGAATATTCAGAGAATAAATCCTGCAAAAAAAACTTTTACGCTGGCAACTATAACCAGCTAATGTCATTCACTATTTTCGCGTCGTGTAGCGCACGTTACTTTAAGAAAATTATTTAATTTTCTTATAAAAACTTATTACTTTTGATTATTATCAACAACAAATAATGCCAGTCAACAAAATGTGGACGAAAATTGGAAAGAAACCGCTTAGGCGAGTTCGAGGGCGACTTCGGCTAAAGTCGTCGTCGGCGTCCTTTTTTGAAGTCAATAATACAGGTCGATCAACAAAAGACGATTATTGTTGTAATTATTTGTAATCGAAGAAGAAAACAGGTATGTATGTGTGGAAAAAATTTCAGGGATTACGATTGATCGATTTGGATTGCAAAGCCGCAGAGGCTTATAATAATTATCCGCCATAATGCCAGTGCTCGGTCCATCCGTTCTTGTAAATTGTAACATGAAGTTCGTGTTACAACACAGTATAGTGCTCTGTGCAACAGGACCTCGGGACTTGATCTCGTACCTCAAGTTGAGGAAAAAAGCACAAATATAATGTATACCTAGAAGTTCTATGGTATGCACTGCCTATCCACGACATAATGTTGTCTCTCGTGAAAAATTATTATTACAATAAGGCAAGAGCTCGAGCCTAGATCTCGAAACCTCAAGTTGAGGACAAAAGCACAAAATATAAATGTATATCTAGAAGTTCTATGATATGCACTCAATATTGTTCTCTCGTGAGAAGTTATTATTATTACAATATTGATAAAGTATCAGTTCTGTACACTTAGCACCATCAGACTTAGTTAGTCTATTGTGTGCATTGTAAATCATATCCAAGAACTAAAGGATAGTTCTATGAAATTGTATGAAGCAATGATAATGGCCTTGGGAAACCCGTCCAGCTCCAAGAAAACCTAAATGTTTTTACTTTCATAAAGATGACTAAGATTTAAAAATGGTCAAGAAAGAAGATTTACTTACATAATGTAAAATGCATTTAATACTAGTAAACAGAATTTACTATGGCTGGATGCTTCAAAATTGAACATGAAATTTAGACAGCTAAGTGACCCAATTAAGGAAAACAACCAGAAGTTGGTAGACCACCACAGTAACTTGGAATTGCATTACCGCAGTGTAAACAGTATCTATAATTTGATAAAAAACAATCAGAACACAACGAATATTAAAATTCTCACTGATGTTTCCACAATTATTAAGCAACTTACTTTAATGATACCAGTTAAACTAGATAAAAATCATGATTAAAACAACAGCCACATCTAAACGGGACAGTTTCCTGTTTGGTGAAAAGTTTATTATTGAACATGTCAAGTCTGGGTGATTAACAAGACAGCTACAACTACATTGTTAAGTAAATGTAAGGGAATCTCCAATGCCCCCTTCACACTTGAGTCAAGCTGGGGGGGGGGGGGGGGGGCAAGTACCAACCTAGGATCATGGGAAGCACCAACAGCAGAGGATTTCATCAGTCAAGACATACTGACAAACCTGTATGTCAATTATAGAGGTAACGACAAATGCATGTCGCCTTAAATATTTTTTACTCTTGTTGGCCGTGATCTTTTTCACACTAGATAAAGTTATCTGGTCATGTTTGAAGGGATATAGAATTCCATTTAAGGACATTCCTACACAACATAACACCTATAAATTGCGCATTTTCAGAGTCTGAATATGTATTTAATACAACAAAATAAATTAGTAAGTTGTTACATTTGAGTGTTATTAATAAGTGTGCAGTGCGCACCTATCAGTGGACAATTTTATTTTTTTAATAAAAAATGGTACACAAACTAAATGGAGGTACCAGTAAATCCAAAATGCCTGAATAAAATTTATCCATACACAACAGTTTAAAAAGAAAAACAAGGAGTTTATGTAAAATGATCACTTGGGCACAATTGATTTATAAGATGTCTATTTTTTAATATCAGTGACCACTGGTGACTAAACATATTTGAGGGTTTATTGTAAAAACAATGAATTCAATTGTTTGTGCTTTGGCTTGTGTACTGCCCCACATCAGTAATATCTTATATTGATAATTTAATGGGGATAAAAATCTGTGTTTTATCATGAGGATTTTACTTGGATTGGAGAATTCTTTTAAGAATATTTAGAAAATTGTAGTAAAAGTATCAGGTTTTTGGAGTGCCATGGTTGTTGCATAAATAAGGTTAAAACTAATCCAAAACCCAATCAAGTTACTGATTACGTAGGATTTGTGATTGATACAAAGTATATTATGACATTGTCAGTGAAAGAGATGTTCATCTATTATATTACACCTTATCCTATCAGCTTGTTGTCCAGTTC
This sequence comes from Lithophane leautieri, assembly GCA_949152455.1. Classification (NCBI taxonomy): domain Eukaryota; kingdom Metazoa; phylum Arthropoda; class Insecta; order Lepidoptera; family Noctuidae; genus Lithophane; species Lithophane leautieri. Next base: position 21,806,467 of record OX424458.1, on the reverse strand, counting down.
TGAGTTTTTTGGTTTTCTATATTTAAGTACCTACACTAGAATTTGGGAAAATCTAAAATGTGCAAAGTTAGTTTACCACAGTGACTTTGATTTAATTATGATAAATATGGAATGTATGAAAGATTTACTACAGTGGTGGCATAATGTATAAAAACCCTGTAAAAATTGTCAAAATGAGATTGAAATTATTCAGATGCATCTCACACTTGTTGAGAAATATTTGTTTTGACAGTCGGATAGCAAATGGGGTTTGGAAAGACAAGGAAAATCATTTAAGTTTTATGGAACTTTTTTGCTGCTTTTCTTGGTCTAGAATATTTTACTGAATACTTAAATGTATGCCAATTTTTAAGTTCAAACAATACTACAACCATAGATTATAATGGGTCAATTTAATAATCTTAATTGCCTGGCTAGGTATAATATGGCAGTGGTGTAAAGCCCGAAAAATGTGGACATCTGCATTTTATGTATAATCTAAAGACAACATAGAAGTTGATCTTGAGTCTAGAAATAAAAACATTGATTGTGTGTCTGGGTCCTGCAGCAATTCAGGACATAGTGAGATCTTTTAGAACTCCTTTCTATTGATCTACATATTCGCTCCTAGAGCTGTAAGTAAGTGAGTGTAAGTGTGATAGATATGAGATATCTGTCCTGGCTTAGGGATCCACTTGTAGAAAATATAGATGCATTTACAGTAAATTGGGATTATTACCCATTATTTATGCATTACCACCATTTGCATTAACTTCAAAAACTATTCAGGAAGTAATGATGATGTTGTTTTTTTTTGGCATCTTACTTTCTCCTATGAGACCATCACAACCTTGGTATCCATTTATTAATTTCATGGATAAATCACAGATTACAATATATAGTTTGAACCATCAAACCAATTATTGTTGTCACCTTCCAAAATGCTGCATCCTTTGCACTGCAGCTCTTTTCCCTGGAGGCCTGCATATTGTCAGGGAAACGTGTAAGAAGCAAATGATACCACATGACACCATTAAGGTCATGATATCTACAGTGTCAGACGGTACTCAGTAGCACTACAAAGTGGTGGATTTTTTGTATTGGAAAAAATATTCACGATTTTTTCAATCACTAAAATATTAGAGTTTCTTACACAACAATTCAATAACGGCAGTTCATGTACTTCACTCAGCTCTAATAGATTTGCATTGTTATTGATCATAAATGCTGATGTAGGAACTGATCCTCTAATTAAGAGGTTCTATAGAGGTATCTTCATATTACGAGCAAGTCGCCCTAACTACAGTGATATGTGAAATACATCAATGGTACTGAATTTTATACAATGATGGTACCCATTACAGAAATTATCACTTGACAAAGTAACCACATAGTACGTAAAAATCATTTCAGGTCTTACTAGGGCTCAAAGAATATAACTTATCTGTAATTGAGACTTCATAACATCCAAATTATTGATTCAGGTGTTAACATAAAAATCACTGATTTGTTAAAAACATCTAAGACAGGAAAATGGCATCATATAAATAATTATTATGTTACCCTACTTTTCATATGAAACCTGACATTTGTCCTGTGATTGCATTACAATATTATATAAATTCTACGCACAAATTCTGAAAGTCAGAGTTAGGTAATACAAGAAAATTATTAATGCTTCATAATTATGTTAGGTAGCCAAACAATTAGTTATTGGATTAAACAAACAATGATGGACAGTGGCATAGATATCAAGATATTTATTCCTCATTCCACACGTCATGCTTCAATAGCGACTAGAGGTGTGTCAGAAGATAATCAGTATTTTTAAATCGGTTGTTTGGTCCATAGGATCAAAAGTTTTTTGCAAATCAAACCTTTGATTAGAGAAAATGACAAGTATATTTTTGCCAAGACTGTTGGTAATTTTGAGACTTGATGTAATTATTTCATAAATTACAATAAAGCCAAAGGAGTATACTAAATAAATACTTGGTTGTTGATAATTAGAATTAGAAGAGAATTAATTGAAAATATTGGAAAAGTTTTTTCCACTTACAATATAAGATTGATTTTATGTTATTTGAATGTTTTAGTGTGAAACAAATGTTTGTAATTTCCAACTTCATCTCTCTAAACATCTACATAGTAAATCAGGATAATTATCGAGGACTAAGCATGAGTATAATTACTAAATTAAACGAACTTACCTAAGTGAAGTTCTATTGTAATTATACGAAATGCTTAGTCCTCGATACTATGTTCCCTCCCAAGCCCTGAACAAGACCAAAGTTTGTTTCTTGACCCTGGGATTGAAGTTGGGGAATTACTGTCTGTTAATTTTAATTCTCTCATTGCAGATTACTCTAAATAGAATGACATTAGCTGGTTATAGTTGCCAGCGTAAAAGTTTTTTTTGCAGGATTTATTCTCTGAATATTCGCGTGTACACAATGGAATATAGTGGGACTACATAGTAAATCAGGATAATTATCGAGGACTAAGCATTTCGTATAATTACAATAGAACTTCACTTAGGTAAGTTCGTTTAATTTAGTAATTAATCGTTATTTACTTTAGCATGGTCTTTTCTTTCATTCAAGTCGAATTGAAGTTTACAAAGAACGAATTCGCTTTGTTACTAGATTGGAAATAGTAAGTGGATATACGTCGTCAATGTCTGCTATCATAGATTGGCGACAGATTAGGTTAGCGAGGCGGTGCGCGATGGTTCGCGGTGTCGCTGCCGTGTCGCCGGTCACCGGGCCGCTATAAATACAGTAGCATACAATTTTATTTATATATAGCGTTGCTGATGCGAATGCACGCAGTTTAAAAAATGGCGAGTATTTTAATGTCAAGACTATTTGGCTCGGTGGTTTGTGACTGAGTGTATTGTCGTGATAGAATATCTGACTGAAATAAAGAAGACTAGGTACTTACCGTTGTTGACGTGTCATCAAGCACAAAACTAATGGTGCAACGTGTGAGGTTTTATAATAAATACTTAAATTAGGACTCCATTACTTATTGCATTTACGTTCCCAGCTTTCGTATAAACCGACAGAACAGAGAGAGATGGTGCCAAATTAGCAATGTGTTGGATATTGCAAATTTGTCACGCTCCGCCAGTCCCCCCACTGCATACTACCTATTAAGATTTGTCATCCTCTGCCAGTCCCGCCACTGCATATTACCTATTAATATTTGTCACCCTCTGCCAGTCCCGCCACTGCATACTACCTATTAATATTTGTCATCCTCTGCCAGTCCCGCCACTGCATATTACCTATTAATATTTGTCATCCTCTGCCAGTCCCGCCACTGCATATTACCTATTAATATTTGTCATCCTCTGCCAGTCCCGCCACTGCATATTACCTATTAATATTTGTCATCCTCTGCCAGTCCCGCCACTGCATATTACCTATTAATATTTGTCACCCTCTGCCAGTCCCGCCACTGCATATTACCTATTAATATTTGTCACCCTCTGCCAGTCTCGCCACTGCATATTACCTATTAATATTTGTCATCCTCTGCCAGTCCCGCCACTGCATATTACCTATTAATATTTGTCATCCTCTGCCAGTCCCGCCACTGCATACTTACTACCTATTAATATTCTGCATATTGTGAGCCAGTTCCTTTTGACACTCATTATACTCGTACTCAGTATCTTTAGTAACAAGAATCGTTTAAATCAGACCCATCTGTAAAAAGATAAGCGTGTGGGCATATTTTTTTTTTTAACCGGCCAGTTGGCATTACTTCTGGCAGCTAAGAATACTCTCAACAGTATGACAATGTTTGGTAAACCATCTTCAAGTTTGGTTGGACTCAATAATATATTTTAATAAACCCAGTGAGCCGGACTTAATGATTATAGTCTGGGTCTGTTACAGCTATAAGCCCGTAGACGTACGCGCTCAAGTTTGAACTCTTCTCTATTTATGTCTCGTGGAATTTGATCTAGGTTAAGTTCGTCGGCGCTCACTGCAGGTGTCTTAAAAAGGCGTATTTTTATTAATTGCGGCGCTTGCCGCCCCTTTTCATGTGCCGCCTGGGGCCACGGCACCCCCGCCCCCCCCCCCCCCCACGCTACGCTACTGGTCGGTGTGATACAATATACCAATACCAAATTACAGCTTTCTAGTACTTAAGAGTCTCTAAGCTAAACCGCGGACATGGAGAAATTATAAGGGTTCCTTGTTGACTACGGAACCCTAAAAAATATACGCGTCGACCTGAGAACCAAGTGACTTCCAAATTAAACACTCCAAAGTGAAAAATAAATTTTTCGGAAGACGGTTTTTAATGTACTTAGGTTTTTTTTTTGGAAAGCTTCTTTTTTTAATTCCTTTTTGTAAATTCGTAATTATCGTATATGTTCTCCTGCTCTGAGCGGAGCGGGAGGGCGTGTCAGACTCTAACTAACTAAAACCCACCCGTGTTTGTTCAGTTGCCTGTGTGTTGCCATACGCCACGGTAACCCTTTTGGAACAGGGGTTGCAATCTTAGATGTGGCCGTCAGGGATCTAGACGGCCGTTTAGACGTTTCTTAAACTTACAACAAAAGACGAGAAAAACAAGTAAAAAATTGGGGATTGTGTGGCTATGACTGATAACAAGCTTAATGGATAGCAGTGATAGTAAATTAATTAACTATAACTGCAACTCTATCAAGAGATCGATAGGTGTGAGGGCGCTGTGACAGCAAGATGATATAGTAGCCCTGCAGGAGACGTTGTCGCTGCCGCACGTGCTGCCACTGCTGAGCACAATCTACGACGACTTCGGTGCACCGGGCACGTCCGCCGTTGACACGTCGGCCAGCTTACTGACGGGCAGGACGCACGGCAGATTCACGTTATTGTGAAGAAAAAGTGCGTTTCTATCAGTGTCTGTTATAACCTGTGATAACCTTAGGACTGCTGCAATAAAGCTAACTGTAGCTAGTAGATGTGTATGCCTACTAACTGTACTGAGAACATTCCAGTTTTTACAGAATGCTCAGTACCATACAATATATCATAACAGTAGAAAAAACTGTGGTGTCGTAGCTTTCTACATTTTGGGGAATGAGGATAAAACCTACCACTTGCTCACTTCAGATGTCGCTACTACCCAGCGACTAAAGACTGCTAGCTGTCACTATAAATATTTTTTTTGTAAACAAGCAACTTCTTTTAGGCCTAATTAATTAATATGCCCTTGCGCAGCTGTGTAACTGCAAAATAAGGGGAACCATTTGCCAAAGATGTTAAAATACGAAAACCGTAGAAAAAAGCTCTCCGAAAAAAAATTGGAAACTCGATATTTCATCGCGACTATTTTGAAACCTGAAGACTTTTATGGGAGAAATTCGTGTATAGGGGATGCTCCCAAGAGATCTAAGTCTGTTTTCTTTACCTACAGGCACTTGTGACATGGTATTATGTAAATTATAGTAAAAGTGTAGGCGTTTTGTATTATCATATTAGAGCAGTGCTAGAAATAAATTCTTTGAAGTTTTTCGGTCAGGAAGACCATCCTCGAGTTAGTTTTCAACTCTGATCAGGTTATTTCTACGAGTATCGTACGCTTCCAGTCTTTAACAAAAATAGAACTTAAAAGGCAACAAACACAAAATAACCTAAATTATAAGACGTTCATAACTTATTAACTTATCCTCTATGCTGCTTTTTTACCAGTGGTAGACGCTTCCCTGTCCTTAGCTCGTCTTTTATTAATGCTACACTCCAATTCGCATACATATTTATCTAGTTTTCGTATAGTTTGTGATCGACACAACAGTAAACATAGACACAACAATGGCGGTTTGAGGACGGACGGATGGTGCTGCCTATGAGGAACTTTTGATAAGAATAGTTGGTCGCTGTGATTAACTCAAGACAATGTTTATGTTCTTTCTACAGAATTAGCTTACCCACTGACAGGTTATATGAGTTCATAATTATAATTTATTTAATTTATTGTTGACATAATCAACTCATTACAATATTTTCTATATTAGTTATATTGCAATATATAATGTGGTTAGCTAGCGACCTCGACAACTGATCATTATTATTTTTGCCTGAGCAACCGGCAGCAGTGAGCAAGTGAATGTATACGAAAGAACACAAAACTAATTAACGTCCTACACTACAGTCTAAGTTTAAAGTGGCGATGAGCGGGCCATGTATCACGATATAGTGACAAGCAATGGACAGTGGAAGCGACGAGATGGAAAGGACCTAGCGGAAAAAGACGAAAGGGGAGACCTATAAAACGATGGAGTGACGACATCATAGCTACAGCGGGAAAAGAGTGGATTTATCGGGCTAAATACAGAGAAAACTGGATCAAACTGGAAGAGGCCTATATTCAAATAGGGGTTCCTATCCAAGAAAGTAGCGCAAGTAAATAACACAAACAACGGCGAAGAAAAACATTACGATAAAACGGCGAAAAAGTGTAAAGGAGCTCTTAATTAAAAGTGAATATTCATTAACTATACTATGTATGTAAATTGTAATACTTAGGTGACGGAAAATAAAGGCTTCATTATTATTTTTTATATGTTTATATATCTCGAGACCCTGGGGTCCCGGACCTTTGCAAGGCGTGCGAGGGACCAAAGCCAACTAGCAGAGGCCCCTTAGAAAATTTTAAATGGAATGAGGCACCAACCGACGATTATCCTATGCAAGTGCAGCCAAGGACAACCCCCGGTTGGTGTAGGTCTATTGCAGAACATGGAATTAAAGATATTGGGCTATGGGCTATGGGCTTAGGTGGCTTAGTGAACTGGTAATTTTCAAATATGGAAGGACTATGTCCCCTGCCTGATCAATGTTATGGTATACACGGATAAAATGGCAGGAAGTAACTTGCACACTCAATAATGGTCCCCCGAAAACGGTCGCTAGCACATAGTGACGTAGCGACAAGGGGGCAACACTTCCTGAGGTGCTTAAGAGGAGCGAAGAGGTATTCCACGGCTATCAGGACAATCCCGGCAGTACGGTCAAGATCCCTACCAGCATCTTACTGGCATACTTCCTTCCTCCGAGCACGTTTACTTTTGCGAATCTCCACTCAAGCCGACCAATTAAGGCAAGAATGAGGTGGGAGCTATGTTCCTCGTCAGTGTTCACTCCAGCCGGCCAATAAAGGCAAGCCAGAGATGAGGAACAAGACTTCTCCCGGGAGGTAGGGTCCGTGGGGTCGCTTCTGCCCAACAGCTCGCCACATGCTGCCCTGCGGGTTTTTGTATCTCTCTTTGTCTGGCTCCTCAACCTAGACCTGTTCCGCAAAGTAAACTCTACCGGCACAGACCTAGAGTTCGGAGCGCGCAAGCCCCACCACGACGTCAACGTAGAGATACGGCAGTGGGGTTATAATTATTATTATTACAACCGGCAGCAGGTTCGTCATGCTCCCTTGATGTCACTGTTTGCGGTAGCGTCGGGGGTGGGGTTGCCTCCTTCCCTCATATATGGCGAGGAGGGGAATAATTGGCTGATCTTTGCGTTATGCTCGTGAACGGGTGCTGCTTGTGGTGACTGGTCGTCTTGCTGATCCTGGTTTTGTTATAGTTTTTACTTATTAGTAATTAACTTTTTATTTATTTTACTTTGATGGTCCTTGTTTATCATTTATAACTTCCAGTCACAGCTATAAATAGCTATATGCAAGCGGGCACGCCCTTTGTGCCTGGAGAATTTTATTTAGATATTAATTTATGTTTACATTTACTTTTTATTTCTGCTTGAGTACTTACTTTAAATGGAATGAGGCACCAACTGTATATATTTTTGATAAACTTAGTTGTACATACTTAGTTCTCGTTTTTTTTTTGTTGGTATATTGGCGTGTGCTAGCTGACATATGGCTACTAATTAGATTTATGTTTTGTGTTGCGTAATGTAAATGATTTTGCATAATTTTGTATATAATCATTTTTTTCTAACTGAACAGACAGCTGTGCTGCTGGGGAGTTTGTTGCGCCACTTCGTCCCAGCTAAAGCACTAGGAAGTGGTGAAGGGTGGGCGTATTGGGGGACTGTCTTATGTAATTTTGACGTTCGAAAAGTGCTGATTCTCAGCCTAGTTTGAATAAATTACTTTTTATTTTGATTTTTCAGCTTTCAACCACATATCCAGATTTTTCAACCAATAAGAAATCACAAAAATCGAAACAATCAAGTCTCTCGAGGTAGTCGGTTGATTGTGCTGGCGCTGTTTGCTGGTCCCGCAATGCCGAGTCTCTAGGCTATAAGGGGAGTAAGCGGGGCGTGAAACGCAGGTCGAAGGCACATCCATCGCAAGCCACGCCACTTTACCGGGCCTTAGGCCCTTCCCGCAACCAACTCTTGCCGGCTACTTTGACATTGGTCTTCGTTTCACCTGTATGGTGGCCTGCCTACGCTCCTATGGCCAGTTCTGGATCTCCGCCCCAACACTTTAGCCCGTCTACCACCCGGTCTGCAGTATATGTGGCCTGCCCATTTGCACTTCTTCCGCGCTACCGCCAGCTAGGCTATGTTTAGCTTCCATGATCGTGATCATCTATGATACATACATTTCTTCGATCATGTCTTTGAGACTTTCAACAATGTCAATTTATTTCATTTAAGTATGCATACACATACGTTGCGGTATACAACTGATTTACATCCCTCACCGCACAATTCAGGTCCAGTTAAAAACCAGAGTCAGGCACTTATACAGGATGAAATTTTAGTAGTTTGAAGTTGATAGGATTTAAACGACTAAAATTTCAGCCTGTAGTTGTCTGGCATATTTGCTGAACTGGGCCTTTCTGGCGCAGCCGTGAAGCACACTTCGCTGTTAATTTCTTACATCGCACTTTTTATTTGATTTTTATTGTATTTATTTATATGCTGTAAGTATAGTATATTGTGTGGTTTTTAATCTGTGCTAAATTGATTTATTTTCTTTCTGTCTTGCTTTTATGTCAGCAAGCACGATGATACTCGTATACATGATTTAGTCATGACGTGTGACTCCGACTATACGAAAAGCGAAAAAAATCGATATCGATGTCTTGTCTCTATACCTTTGTTTCCTTTTGTGATAAATTATGATTATGTAACCTTTGTGAAGATTCTCTAAAATAAATAAATAATAATAACCCCACCGTTGTATATCTACGCTGACGTCATGGTGGGGCACGCTCCTGTTTGTCGGATGTTTACTTTGCCAGAACTGGTCTAGCCTGACCAAGAGAGATACAGAAACCAGCAGGACGGCATGAGGGCAGTAGTGACCATACGGACCCTGTCTCCCGGGAGAAGTCTTGTTCCTTACCTCTGGCTTGCCTTTATTGGCCGGCTGCTGGAGTGAACATTGGCGAGGAACAAAGCTCCCACTTCTTTCTTGCCTTTATTGCCCGGATTGAGATTCGCGAGAACAAACGTGCTCGAAGGAAGGAAGTATTAAGAGGATCTTCCGGGCATCTTATATGGATTATCCTGATAGCCGTGGATTATTACCTCTCCACTCCTCAAGCACCTCAGGACATGTTGCCCCCTTGTCGCTTATTCATTATGTGCTAGCCCCAGTTTCCGAGGGTCCATTATTGAGTGTGCAAGTCACCCCCTGCCATTTTATCCGTATATATTATATAACACTAGCTGATGCCCGCGGCTTCGCTTGCCTGGATGTGGGTTATTATAACACTAAAACCTTCCTCGGGAACCACTCTATCCATTAGTGAAAACAGAATGAAAATCGGTGGAGTAGTTTTTGAGTTTATCGCGGACAGACAGACAGACGCGGCGTAGGATTGTGTTTTATAATATGTAGTGATTGATCAGGCAGCAGACATAGTTATTCCATAGTTCAAAGTAACCAATCCACTATCTGGTACATTTATGTCTTCCAGAACCTGAGACATGTTGTGGATGCTTTGTTATTAAAACAAATCTAGTTTGCCTTATGTCGGTCTGTCACAACGTATTGTCATATCTCATCCTGCGGAAGTAGCTCCTAAAAATGTTATAAACCCTATTGAGATTGCGCAACGCGCTATCCTAAGGGTCTGCACTTTTAAGCCTCGCTTATTTTCGACTACTCATTATGTAGTACGTACGTAAGTACGTACTGTCCATCAGATCTTTTTACTTACTAGACTTACTACCGTTCTATGGCCACATAAAGATTTGAACTATATTATTATGACTCCAATCATAAACGGCATGTTCCGATAAAAGCTAGAACATAAATATGTGTGCGATAGAGCGTCTTCATGCGACTGCGGAAATAAAGTATTCAGTCAAGTTGCAGTGCGCGGGGCATAGGATTGGGTATTTCCCATCTTTAGCGACGTCGGCGATGGAACCTGCGCGTGCGGTTGTCTACTATGCTCCTAGCAAGTCTATACTACTCACTAGCTACCTACGAGTATACCACTCAGGCCCGCGTCTAGACTATTTTCAATTATAACAGTTCTCCTTTCAGTGTTTACCTAGCTTTCAATAAACGACATGCAATGCGCTCTTGCGTATTCGCTGTGAACTCCAAAATAAACTTAAGATAACATCAACAAACTTTACTAAATAAGGAAAGCCAACATAACTGATAAGTCAGTAAACAGAGCAAAGACGTCGCGGGGCGATCCCCTGCACGGTGGCGACGGCACGTCTCAGGGCGGCAACCCGAGTCTCAGGGCGGCAACCGGCACCGGGCCACCACCGGGCCGGCATCGGCACGACGACACGTCTCAGGGCGGCAACCGGCGAACGGCACCTGGCATCCACAGGGCCGGCACGACGGCACCTCTCAGGGCGGCAACCGGCGACCGGCACCGGGCCGCCACCGGGCCGGCTGCCGCCTGCAGAAGGCCCACACTTTCCTACGATATGATTACGAATAAATTTAGTGTGTGACTGACTGATTGGCTGAGTGACAAAGCACAGAAGGAACCAACGAACGAGATCTTCGCTATCATTCTGAGTCTGACAAATGTATTTCACAACTATCGGCACTATACCTGCTATCTAATTGCGTAACTTATTTTCGTAATCGATTAAGACTAATCTGTTTCATTTTGACAGTTCAACAACATTATAAAGCCAGTTTCAAATCGATTAAGATTGCTTGATCTTGTATTACGCAATTAGGGTGCTGAACAAAGAGTTAAAGATTGTAAGCGAATGAAGTCGCGAGCAAGAAATATTTATAGAGAGACGGAACTACCTCCACCCACTGCAAGCACAGCAGTATACCTACTACGATAGAGTATGCACTGCTCCTTCTGCGAGATTCGTGTTGTGGCGCTACATTACCGACGCTACAGCTATTCGATAAGTGAGTTATTATACTCATGCTTAGTCCTCGATAATTATCCTGATTTACTATGTAGTCCCACTATATTCCATTGTGTACACGCGAATACTCAGAGAATAAATCCTGCAAAAAAAAACTTTTACGCTGGCAACTATAACCAGCTAATGTCATTTCACTATTTTCGCGTCATGTAGCGCACGTTATTTTAAGAAAATTATTTAATTTTCTTATCAAAACTTATTACTTTTGATTATTATCAACAACAAATAATGCCAGTCAACAAAATGTGGACGAAAATTGGAAAGAAACCGCTTAGGCGAGTTCGAGGGCGACTTCGGCTAAAGTCGTCGTCGGCGTCCTTTTTTGGAGTCAATAATACAGGTCGATCAACAAAAGACGATTATTGTTGTAATTATTTGTAATCGAAGAAGAAAACAGGTATGTATGTGTGGTAAAAATTTCAGGGATTACGATTGATCGATTTGGATTGCAATGCAGCAGAGGCTTATAATAATTATCCGCCATATTGCCAGTGCTCGGTCCATCCGTTCTTGTAAAATGTAACATGAAGTTCGTGTTACAACACAGTATAGTGCTCTGTGCAACATGCAACAGGACCTCGGGACTTGATCTCGAACCTCAAGTTGAGGAAAAAAGCACAAATATAATGTATACCTAGAAGTTCTATGGTATGCACTGCCTATCCACGACATAATGTTGTCTCTCGTGAAAAATTATTATTACAATAAGGCAGGAGCTCGAGCCTAGATCTCGAAACCTCAAGTTGAGGACAAAAGCACAAAATATAAATGTATATCTAGAAGTTCTATGATATGCACTCAATATTGTTCTCCCGTGAGAAGTTATTATTATTACAATATTGTTAAAGAATCAGTTCTGTACAATTAGCATCATCAGACTTAGTTAGTCTATTGTGTGCATTGTAAATCATATCCAAGAACTAAAGGATAGTTCTATGAAATTGTATGAAGCAATGATAATGGCCTTGGGAAACCCGTCCAGCTCCAAGAAAACCTAAATGTTTTTACTTTCATAAAAATCATCTAAGATGACTAAGATTTAAAAATGGTCAAGAAAGAAGATTTACTTACATAATGTAAAATGCGTTTAATACCAGTAAACAGAATTTACTATGGCTGGATGCTTAAAAATTGAACATGGAATTTAGACAGCTAAGTGACCCAATTAAGGAAAACAACCAGAAGTTGGAAGACCACCACAGTAACTTGGAATTGCATTACCGCAGTGTAAACAGTATCAATAATTTGATAAAAAACAATCAGAACACAACGAATATTAAAATTCTCACTGATGTTTTCACAATTATTAAGCAACTTACTTTAATGATACCAGTTAAACTAGATAAAAATCATGATTAAAACAACAGCCACATCTAAACGGGACAGTTTCCTGTTTGGTGAAAAGTTTATTATTGAACATGTCAAGTCTGGGTGATTAACAAGGCAGCTACAACTACATTGTTAAGTAAATGTAAGGGAATCTCCAATGCCCCCTTCACACTTGAGTCAAGCTGGGGGGGGGCAAGTACCAACCTAGGATCATGGGAAGCACCAACAGCAGAGGATTTCATCAGTCAAGACATACTGACAAACCTGTATGTCAATTATAGAGGTAACGACAATTGCATGTCGCCTTAAATATTTTTTACTCTTGTTGGCCGTGATCTTTTTCACACAAGATAAAGTTATCTGGTCATGTTTGAAGGGATATAGAATTCCATTTAAGGAAATTCCTACACAACATAACACCTATACATTGTGCATTTTCAGAGTCTGAATATGTATTTAATACAACAAAAGAAATTAGTAAGTTGTTACATTTGAGTGTTATTAATAAGTGTGCAGTGCGCACCTATCAGTGGACAGTTTTATATTTATTTTATTTTTTTAATCAAAAATGGTACACAAACTAAATGGAGGTACCAGTAAATCTAAAATGCCTGAATAAAATTTATCCATACACAACAGTTTAAAAAGAAAAACATAAGGAGTTTATGTAAAATGATCACTTGGGCACAATTGATTTATAAGATGTCTATTTTTTAATATCAGTGAACACTGGTGACTAAACATATTTGAGGGTTTATTGTAAAAACAATGAATTCAATTGTTTGTGCTTTGGCTTGTGTACTGCCCCACATCAGTAATATCTATTGATAATTTAATGGAGATAAAAATTTGTGTTTTATATGAGGATTTTACTTGGATTGGAGAATTCTATTAAGAATTTTTAGAAAATTTTAGTAAAACTATCAGGTTTTTGGAGTGTCATGGTTGTTGCATAAATAAGGTTAAAACTAATCCAAAACCCAATCAAGTTACTGATTACGTAGGATTTGTGATTGATACAAAGTATATTATGACATTGTCAGTGACAGATATAAAGAGATGTTCATCTATTATTTTACACCTTATCCTATCAGCTTGTTGTCCAGTTGTGAGTTTTGGTTTTCTATACTTAAGTACCTACACTAGAATTTGGGAAAATCTAAAATGTGCAAAGTTAGTTTACCACAGTGACTTTGATTTAATTATGATAAATATGGAATGTATGAAAGATTTACTACAGTGGTGGCATAAAGTATAAAAACCCAGTAAAAATTGTCAAAATGAGATTGAAATTATTCAGATGCATCTCACACTTGTTGGGAAATATTAGTTTTGACAGTCGGATAGCAAATGGGGTTTGGAAAGACAAGGAAAATCATTTAAGTTTTTTGGACCTTTTTTTGCTGCTTTTCTTGGTCTAGAATATTTTACTGAATACTTAAATGTATGCCAATTTATAAGTTTAAACAATACTACAACCATAGATTATAATGGGTCAATTTAATAATCTTAATTTGCTGGCTAGGCATAATATAGCTGTGGTGTAAAGCCCGAAAAATGTGGATATCTGCATTTTATGTATAATCTAAAGACAGCGTAGAAGCTGATCTTGAGTCTAGAAATAAAAACATTGATTGTGTGTCTGGGTCCTGCAGCAATTCAGGACATAGTGAGATCTTTTGGAACTCCTTTCTATTGATCTACATATTCGATGCTAGAGCTGTAAGTGAGTGTAAGTGTGATAGATATGAGATATCTGTCCTGGCTTAGGGATCCACTTGTAGAAAATATAGATGCATTTACAGTAAATTGGGATTATTACCCATTATTTATGCATTACCACCATTTGCATTAACTTCAAAAACTATTCAGGAAGTAAAGATGATCATGTTTTTTGGCATCTTACTTTCTCCTATGAGACCATCACAACCTTGGTATCCATTTATTAATTTCATGGATAAATCACAGATTACAATATATAGTTTGAACCATCAAACCAATTATTGTTGTCACCTTCCAGAATGCTGCATTCTTTGCACTGCAGCTTTTTTCCCTGGAGGCCTGCATATTGTCAGGGAAACGTGTAAGAAGCAAATGATACCACATGACACCATTAAGGTCATGATATCTACAGTGTCAGACGGAACTCAGTAGCACTACATAAGTGGTGGATTTTTTGTAATGGAAAAAATATTCACGTTTTTTCAATCTTTAAAATATTAGAGTTTCCTACACAACAATTCAACAACGGCAGTTCATATACTTCGCTCAGCTCTAATAGATTTGCATTGTCATTGATCATAAATGCTGATGTAGGAACTGATCCTCTAATTAAGAGGTTCTATAGAGGTATCTTCAAATTACGAGCAAGTCGCCCTAACTACAGTGATATGTGAGATCCATCAATGGTACTGAATTTTATACAATGATGGTACCCATTACAGCAATTATCACTTTACAAAGTAACCACATAGTAGGTAAAAATTATTTCAGGTCTTACTAGGGCTCAAAGAATATAACTTATCTGTAATTGAGACTTCATAACATCCAAATTATTGATTCAGGTGTTAACATAAAAATCACTGATTTGTTAAAAACATCTAAGACAGGAAAATGGCATCATATAAATAATTATTATGTTACCCTACTTTTCATATGAAACCTGACATTTGTCCTGTGATTGCATTACAATATTATATAAATTCTACGCACAAATTCTGAAATTCAGAGTTAGGTAATACAAGAAGATTATTAATGCTTCATAATTATGTTAGGTAGCCAAACAATTAGTTATTGGATTAAACAAACAATGATGGACAGTGGCATAGATATCAAGATATTTACTCCTCATTCCACACGTCCTGCTTCAATAGCGACTAGAGGTGTGTCAGAAGATAATCAGTATTTTTAAATCGGTTGTTTGGTCCATAGGATCAAAAGTTTTTTGCAAATCAGACCTTTGATTAGAGAAAATGATAAGTATGTTTTTGCCAAGACTGTTGGTAATGTTGAGACTTGATGTAATTTTTTCATAAATTACAATTAAGCCAAAGGAGTATACTAAATAAATACTTGGTTGTTGATAATTAGAATTAGAAGAGAATTAATTGAAAATGTTGAAAAGTTTTTTCCACTTACAATATAAGATTGATTTTATGTTATTTGAATGTTTTAGTGTGAAACAAATGTTTGTAATTTCCAACTTCATCTCTCTAAACATCTACATAGTAAATCAGGATAATTATCGTGGACTAAGCATGGGTATAATTACTAAATTAAACGAACTTACCTAAGTGAAGTTCTATTGTAATTATACGAAATGCTTAGTCCTCGATACTATGTTCCCTCCCAAGCCCTGAACAAGACCATAGTTTGTTTCTTGACCCTGGGATTGAAGTTGGGGAATTACTGTCTGTTAATTTTAATTCTCTCATTGCAGATTACTCTAAATAGAATGACATTAGCTGGTTATAGTTGCCAGCGTAAAAGTTTTTTTTTGCAGGATTTATTCTCTGAATATTCGCGTGTACACAATGGAATATAGTGGGACTACATAGTAAATCAGGATAATTATCGAGGACTAAGCATGAGTATAATTCCAATAGAACTTCACTTAGGTAAGTTCGTTTAATTTAGTAAATATATATCACTTTTACTTGTACCTAAAAAAATAAAAATAAGGATGAGATCCATATTTTTTTTGTTTTTTTTTATTTCTTTTTGGCGCTCCACATCTCGAACGCTTGTTCTTCATCCCGTTTGGATGTAGGGCTTCCTTTTGTATTTCCTCGATTAAATGAAATATGGTACAGCTGTTCATTTGATATTAAACTGATTGAGACAGGGATGAGCACACACACACAGGCGGGGCATGTGTCGGTATGGTGTGCGGCGCAGAGCAGGCAAGCCAGGGGGGGTGGAGGGAGGGGGTGCTCGGCCCTTGGGGTGTGCTTATTATTCCTGAGGTACTGCCACGCGACACAAAATGGCATCGCTGGTTCAGCACCACTTTATGCGAAAAGTTAAAAACTGCGGGCAGATAATTACAATTAGGCACGTATGACATATATTTATGTAGATGTACGAACAAACTGGCCATCCTAATAGCTATGTGGGCCATTTCAGCAGTTCAACTATATGAATAGATAACATTTTATATTTTAGAAGGTCAACCGGAAAAATGTGGCCGTGCCGTTTCTTTTACTTCTTTCGAGATACCTAATTATATGTATATATAAAAATAAATGCTTTGTCCTGGATGACTGACGGATCAACGCACAGCCTAAACCGCTGATCGTAAAGACCTGAAACTTGGAGGGTGTGTTCTTTGTATGACGTTGGCATCCGATTAGAAAGGATTTTCCGAAATTCTACCCCTAAGGGGGTGATAAACGGGGGCAAAGTTGGTATAAAAAATCTAATTCCTTGAGTTAGTAGACTTAAAACTTGGCACGAATACTTATCTAAGTAAATTTTGAAGTTTAAAATTTTTTCGTTTTTCTTAACTAACTCCTAAACAGGGATTGGAGGGTATCAAAGTTTGTATGGAACAAGTTTAATGCGCAGTTCGATTAACTCGAAACTCAGTATTTATACTTAAAACCAAAAATAAGAATAATGTGTATCAATTTTTATCGAAAATCTACCCTAACGGGGTGAAAACTGGTAGTCAATTTAACAGGAGGATTTTACTGCGTGATTTGATTAAGTAACTCAAAAAATGGCATAAATAATCTTTGAGTCAAGGATACAGTTTATATGAAAAATCTTATTCCTTTGGTTAATAAACTTGAAACTTGGCAATACTTGCCTTAGTAAAAAATAAAGATTGTCACTTTTAACTTTTTAAGGGCCATAGTTTCGTCACTTGACCTTCCGCATTTGGGCGGAGCTAAACCCCTACTCCCCGAATACGTAAAACGCGCGCGGTGGCGCGCTGAACTAAAAAGACGATCAAAGAAAATGCAGGGGCGCAGACTTGCGCGCATAGGACGCCAATTCTACCTACGATTCCAGAAAGGAATGGCTGAGAGGAGATGTAATGCTGATATTAGTATAGATAGATACATAAGTTACGAATATTTTAAGTTTTTACTGGACATTATTTTTTAGCATGCGTTTGGAAGAAAATATTGGGGTATCTTTTCATACACGAAATATTTTAAGGGGTCATTGTACTCATCATTATGAACAACTTTCACTATGGGACCAAGCCTGAAATCACGAAAAAAAATCTGCTGTCCCCTATTTTATGTTCGCATAACTCATCAAAATCTAGGGAACAGATGATTTTTCTTTCGCGATTTCAGGGTTGGTTCCTTAAGGAGTGAAAGTTGTTCATAATGATGAGTACACACGGCTGCACATCAAGCTATACATATCCAGTTTATGGTGATCTCGCATTGTATAGTATTTCCATACAACGCAAGGTCAGCTTATACTGGAAATATGTAGCTTGATGTGTAGCCGTGTGTCAATGACCCCTTAAAATATTTCCTACCTACATACCTACCTACATATCTACCTACATACCTAACTAAATACCTACCTACATACTTACCTACATACGTACCTATATACCTACCTACATACCTACCTACATACTTACCTACATACGTACCTATATACCTACCTACAGGCCTACCTACATACTTACATACCTACATGTACTTACAGCAACCGCTCAAAACTTCAGTACCTACATTACATTTATTTCTGTTGCATTTAGAACTCGCGTCATAGACCATAGTCTCGACCTGTTCTTACCATTGCATTGCTAAAATTCAATTACAACTAACATGTCCAGGTAGCTGTATGGAGTATGCAATGGATTCGGAATCAATGAGTTCTGGGTTCGCATCCTGGTTTTTAATTTCTTTGAAATCATAATATTTTATTTGTTAGTATTTTTAGCAAAAACTTGTTAGGTATTTATGTTTATTTATAATCTATTCATTCTTATTATTTATTTTTTATGAAGTTAAGTATTAGTTATTGTATTATTATTTAACTATTTATAGGTATCAGTATTCAGCAGACTTTATAGAAAACTAATAATAATATGATTTAGACTTTATGCATGTTCTTTTTTAAATGTAACGTACGTAACGTATGAACTCGAGCACGATACAGCCTGTGCGTTTGCGTGTATGAGTGATGTCTCAACATTCCACAGAGAACACACACATAATTATGAACTGTCATACTACGCAAAATATAACAGTGTAGGTATTTCTGTTGCATTTAGACTACGCGTTATAGTGGCAACCTGTTATTACCATTCCATTGCTAAAATTCGCAAACTTTATCATGTGGTAGTAGCTGTATGAGCAAAGCAATGGATTGGCGATCAATGAGGTCTGGGTTCGAATCCATATCATAATGCTGATTTACTTTCATTGAAATAAAACAATTTTTTTTGTATTTTAAGCAAAAACTTGTTATAATCTAATGCTTATTATTTATTTTTATGAAGTTAAATATTAGTAATTGTATTATTATTTAACTATTTATAGGTATCAGTATTCAGCAGACTGTATTGAAAACTAATAATATGATTCAGACTACGCATGTTTTTTTTTTAAATGTAACGTCACAATGAATGTATTATACTTCCGTCCCATTACTTCCAATCAAGTAAAAACTTACAAAAAGTTTTAGTACTGAGTGAGATTTGAACTCACGGCTCACTGATACACGTCCACATGTAGCTGCCCGCTAGGTAATCTTGAAACAAAAAAATATTTCTTTGAAATTATGAACTAGAACCATTTGTTGATGACAATGATGATGTGTCTCTTGAAAATAGAAGGTCGTAAGCATATAAATATAAGGGTCAGCTCAGACCGCGAAGTTTACAAATTATGTATTAGTACGAAAAAGTTTATAAATTAAGGAACAATTACTTATCATAATTATCAGCACAAGTGGGTATTTTATTATATTTGTCGTGAAAATCATGATAAACAACAAATCGGAAAATATTTATTGCCTTTACTACATTATTTTTGTTTTCATATATCATAGCGACTGTACTATTTTTGTAATGAATACATTGCTTCATAACCACTACCTAAGTGTGTCGCTAAGTGACTGGACAAGCAATGTAAATATCACAAAACGAAACTTTGTAGCGGTTGCATCGCGCGCGTAATACAGCCGTTGTAGGGTAGCTTGCGACAAGCCAGTGATTTCGTGTGAGTAAGTTGTACCTAGGCTACAGTGCACGATACATGCACGCTGTACTTGATGAGATAAGGTTTATAATTGATTGTGCAGTACGTTCTGATTTATGAATGTGTGTTCGCGACTTCGTATTTCGTATATTCGTATTGGTTTTTACTGAATTGCATTTGTATGTGGTGACGTGGATAGTTATACATAATTTATTATTATAGATTTACACAATACTCGTATTTTATGTCAACGACTGCCCCGTTAGTCTAGCGGTGGCAAGCGCTACTGCTGAGTATGAGGTCCCGGGTTCGATTCATGGGTCGGGCAAAGTGTTATTGCGTTTTTAGGGTTCCGTAGTCAACAAGGATCCTTACCTATAGTTTCACACTGTCCGTCTGTCTGTCCGCGACTTAGATCATAGACTTTTAGTACTAGAAAGCTGTAATTAGCACGGGTGAACATATTAATCACGCTGAGAGGTACAATCAAATAATGAAAAAAAAAAAATTTTAGGGTACAACTACACGTAAAGTTTATATGGTTTTTTTCTTGTCTTCCTATGGTGTGGTGTGTCGTTGGAAAGATCGTTCAAAAATATTGTGAGTGTCTAAAAACAATTTTTGGATTCATGGATCTGTTTGCGAAATATTAAACTTTGAAGTGTTGTTTTTTGTTAGAGTCAAGTGTCTCCCCCCCCTGCCAGCTAAATAGTTGGTTTTGGATATGTGAAAAAATTCACGGCAGTAGTAGTTATAGGTATATAAAGAAATTAAAAGGAAAACTATCACAGCTAAGTAGGCTCTACAAGTTAACGAGTAATAATCGACCAACTTAAATTTGCAGTTGCAAAAAATGTTTTTCAACTACAATGTTCAGTTTGTTCTTGGCATAAATTCATCCCAACTACGGAACCCTTCATTTTGTGTGGTCCGACACGCATTTGGCCGGTTTTTACATCTGAAATTGCTCAGTAGTAGCCCGGAGTCCGGATTTGTGCCTAGTTGATGGCAATAGGCTCGCCCCTATTACATGGGACATAACTGGCAAAATGTGAGTGTACTAACTAAAAGTACACCTCTGCCTAACCCTTCGGGAAACACAGGCGTGATGTTATGTTATATTTAAAAAATTTTTTGGTTTACTTATATTGTAAATTGTTAATTTGTATGTAAATTTTGTCAATGTAAATAAAAAGAGTATTATACGTAATAACACATTTAAAAAAAAAACAACAATAAAGCGCCTACGCGCGCAATTGAATTGGGCTGTCTGCAGCGAGCTAGTCTATAAACGCACATTGATACAATTCGAACGTAAATATTTGCACTAATACACGCAAACGCGCGTATCGGTCCATAGCCGGGGCGGAGCAGCGAGCGACACAGCCATCCCGTCTCAATGCTAACGCGCGACTGCCTCCCGCGCCCCGCGCAGAGCACCTCTGAACCTCTATCTCTAAATGGGGTCATTATCTTTGCAAATATTGATTGATTTAAAAATGCTCTAACAGTTTTGTAGTCCTTGTAACCATCAATTTTTCAGTGTAAAAATATTTACAAAATTCAAAGCCGTTTAGAAGTAGTAGCAAATATTAGCCAAAAATAGCGTTTTGGTAAATATTTTTTTAAGGCAAAACTATTAGCAATTCGCAAAAACCCTTTAACAAAAATTTTGTACATGAATCTATGGCAAACATATATTTTTTTCAGATCGTTTAACCAAGCCGTTAATGAGGAGCAATGACGTATTATATATAGACACGTTATCAACAAACATCTCGGCGCTTAAAAACGGCGAAAATACTAGATAACTACTTATACGCGTAAAGAAAGGGAAAGAAAATATGACACCGTACGGCGGAATGCCTGTTGCTAGAGGGAGATAAATAAACATCTTCAGTTACGTCACAGGATAAGTAATAGTAAAATTACATGCTCATTGGTCGAGCGCATGAGTGACGTAGCTATCAGAGGCATATGGGGAAAAAAGGACACTCGATTTTCTAGAGTTAATAAAATAATTTATAATTGTACCGTGTTACCTACTTTACGAATAAAGTAATACCAATATTATATCTTTTAAATGTTAATGGTGTATTCCGCAACAGTAATTATTGTTACATATTAAATTTAAAAATAAAACAAAATATCTTTATAAACATAAAAAAGCCTTTATTTAATAATGTAAAAAATATTAACATATTGATAGACAATCAAACACTATGGTAATCGAAGTCATATATTATCGACTTATGTTGTAGATACATATTTTTAAATTCCTTCAAACAAACTTAATTTATTTCTTTTTTGCCTCTTATAATTTGATTCAGAGCTTTTGTGTGCGAAATGTAGGCGAACATTAATAAATTTCTCAATGACCGCGCGAATAAGCTGCACTCTGTGATCAAATGTGGGATGTTGCTCTAAAGAATGTTGATGTAAAGAACAAAATACGTCATTGCAGCTGATAAACGACTTTAAAATACGGTTTTTTAAAATTTGGATATCTTTGTGATCGGGAAGGATAATGTGACCCATTTCTTTAATGTGGTTTTTAATTATAGATTCTGACTTCAGACAGATTCGGAACACATCCTCACTCGGGAAACATAGTCCACCCATATTTTTTAAAATAATCAGTTTGTGAAACCACAATTTGTTATTACAATACAGACTATCGGTGCATGTCGAACATTTCAATACTGAAGCCAGTTTTCTGGATACCCATCCTGAAATATAACCGACAATCAGCTCAGTGGTTTTTTTAACGCCTTCTTGATTTAACATTGTCG
Organism: Lithophane leautieri; assembly: GCA_949152455.1. Taxonomy (NCBI): domain Eukaryota; kingdom Metazoa; phylum Arthropoda; class Insecta; order Lepidoptera; family Noctuidae; genus Lithophane; species Lithophane leautieri. The sequence goes on along the minus strand of OX424458.1, from coordinate 21,783,853 downwards.
AAAACACTTCGACATTTGTGTTAATTTCTTTTATCAGCCCATCTGTAGGCAATCTAAAATGAAACGGAAAACAATAATGTATATTCATAACATAACAAGTGCATATTATATTCAAACAATATTATAAATTCTAACAACAAAAAAAAACTTGTGTATTAGTGTCTCAACCTCCCCTAACGTCACGTGACTACTAACTTCATGCGCCGGCCGCCATTAGACGCAGCGTCGTACAAAATAAAATAAAATAATGTAGTTTTGCAAACTTACGCGTGAAATGACACATTTTTGTCTTTAACTTTTGGGGTATAATTTGTACATCCTCTGAAAACACACGACGGCATGTTTTCTTTATATTTTGCACAGGTTTTCACACACGATATAAATTAAAAACAAACGTAGCGTCGCGCGACAGGTTGGTGCGTGACTGAGCGCAATGTGGCCAATTGGCTTCATTTCATGTTGCCATTTTAGAGTGCGGACAACGTGTCTATATATAATACGTCATTGATGAGGAGTAGGCTTTTTAAAGTGACCGTTTTACGGTACTAAACGGGACTTAGCGCCTTAAGAAATCCCTCACATAGGGGAATTACGGGGTGTCAAAAGTAAGTAAGTAAACATTTTAACGCGCTGTCAGATTTACTCGAAACTCGGTACCCGACTAATACTTGAGACAAAAAACAAAAAAGAACGTGTATCGGGGTTTTTCAAAAATCGGGGAGTAAAAGGGTAATAAAGTTTGAGGGGTAAAGATCGTAAATATAAATTTTCTGCAACTATCTTTTAAAGGGGGTGGAGGGGTTGTTGAGTTTTTAGAGGAAAGTACGAAATCTACGCGGAAGAAGTCGCGGGCGAAGTGATAGTCATATATATATAAGCGCTGCTGCATTCTGTTGACTCTACAAGAAGTTAGGCCAAAATGTTCTATGTACTGTCCGAAAGTAGTACCTACCTACAGTAGGTTACCTAGTAGTAACTACATAGCAAGTTTACTTACAATTTAAGAACTAACTAAGACTCCTTCAGGTATATTCTCATTCTGTGAAAACGTGGTTCTTATGTGAGGACATGATTGTGTTATTGTATTATCGGATTGAAAGTGCAAGCGCGCTGGAAGAGCGGCGGCCGCGACCTTGCCGGCTTCGAGCCGTGTCGCTAACGTCACCGACGAGCCGTGTCGCTAACGTCACCGACGAGCCGTGTCGCTAACGTCACCAACGACCGGCAGCCTTACGCACTCAAACTAGATCTGACTCACAGGCAACTAGAGATAAACTGCAACCGGTGATTCAATAAAAATAGTCGTGTGGCCGTGTCACGGAGCTGGAACCTGTCCTTTTACAGTTGACATAAGCCTATGTTAGCCTCCAATATAAAAGGCTGCGTTTGACAACATTCCTAGAAAACCTTTGAGCAAAAACAAGAAAAAAAATTGACCGACTTCAAAAAACACAAAACAAAAAATGACTACTGTACTAAAACCAAACGAAAAAGTACTTACTTCTTTAATAAAAAGAGAAAAATAAAAAAATAACTTTAATTTCGGAAGTCGGTGTCTTTGCTTTTAATTTTAGTTTTTGGCCACCGACTTCCGAAGTTATTTTTTTATTTTTCTCTTTTTATTAAAGAAGTAAGTACTTTTTCGTTTGGTTTTAGTACAGTAGTCATTTTTTGTTTTGTTTTTTTTGAAGTCGGTAAATTTTTTTTTTAAAGTTTTATTATGTTTCCATTTTTTGTTTAATTTGATTTTTGTAATCACCATGGGTAGACCAACTAAAGGAGCCGCCCGCATGAAGAAAAACAGAATTAAAGAGACTAATACTGCTGAAAAAGAACGCCTATCTAAGAATCGCAAACGGAGTGCTATGTCCGGTTCCCGAGAATCACCGTTAGCTCGTCATGCTAGGTTATCTCAGATGAGAAATGACATGCATTCTCATTTGTCGCAGGAGTCGCCAAATGATAAGATCTGCCGACTCAATCTTATTAAAAAACGATTAAGTGGCGAGTCGTCTGAACAGCGCAAGTATCGTTTAGATGTTATACGAAACCGGCTGGCTAATGAGACTCCCGTGCCTTCTCAAGAATATAAGGGTGAACACTATACATTTGCTTACACTGTATAGTTCCCCTCATCGTCATATTATATGGTGTCCATAATCAGAACTGTAATTTCACTTGTAAACTATATGGTTGCAAAGTTCTTATCAATATAAATTAATCAAGCCCAAACACAAGGTATCTGCTGTAAGCCGTTGAGGAGTTTCCTTGATTGTCCTTCGTCTTCATCATCAGACCCCTAACGACAGTCACAACCCATCAAAGTGTAAAGTTTTTATCAATACAAATTAATCAAGCCCAAACACGAGGTATCTGCTGTAAACCGTTGAGGAGTTCCCTTGACTAGTTTTCGGCTCCATCATCAGATCGACTCCAGACCTTCATAAAATTGTAGTGCTGTAAAATACCTAGTTGCCCCTACGATTTTTGAAAGTTCCCCTCGATTTCTCTAGGATCCCATCATCAGATCCTGACTTGGTGACAATGGGACCACCTCAGAAGTATAAGCATTTGAACAAAAAAATAATTTTTTTAATCGGTTCCCAAACGGCGTAGAAATCGGTGAAAAGACATAAAAAAAAAAAAACAATCATCCGAACATAGTACCTCCTCCTTTCTTGAAGTCGGTAAAAATAGATATTTGTTTTTTTGTTTAATTCACTGGTTGTGGTTGATTTATAATTTAAAGTTAAGGGCCTAAGTATACTACCTCAGCACAAATTCACTTTTTATCTCGCTCGCACGATACTACTCGTGGCCTGAGTGAGAGCAAGACAGAGTAGGGTGTCGGGGGATAATGGCTTTTTACGGCGAAAATTATGGTAATAAAAAAAAAACAACATAAGACCGATTGTGTAGTTAGTTCAGTTATGATTTAAAGCTTAATGATCTAATTTGAAGTATTTTTTAGATACCAATGGTTTATAGTTCGGTTGAGAGGTAACTTTGGTTTTTTTTTTCTATAGAGAAAATTTTATGTAATCTTGTTTTCGTCAAACACAAGACCTAGCATCAATCCTCAGCTTTAACATAATTATATTTATTTCAAAATTAATGCTGCAGTATTTTCGGCATAACGGAGGATCATGCTAAGCAATTTGAGGTAGGGTAGGCCCTTAACCGCAGTTTCTTGCTGTAATGTTAGTTAGGCAAAGCGTTGCCACCATCATATACAGATCAGGTTTTCTATTTTTAGCACTGAACGTTGTATCACTAGTTCACGGAGTGCACTACGTAGACAAACGGTTTCGGCTCTATGACCCCAATGTACTTACAATATAATAACGGGGCCTCGTTCTGAATACACTGCAATTTCACACATAGGTAATGCACAAAAACTGCAAAGTCCACACACAAACTACGCACAGTCTACAAACAACAGGCCGCGTAGTCTGAACACGGACTCGCCCGTCAGGCCGCCGGCCGCTGTGTCGCCGATAATCGTGGAATAATGCGCGGTTCGCTAAACGCATTCAATCGTTTGAATAAGAGCCGAATCATTGAACAAGTGCCGAATCATTGAACCTTGTAATCGAGCACTGGCTTGTGCCCGCGCTGTTTCACTCTACTCGACCACAAAAACAAATACAAATAAAAAAATATTGTACATTATTGTTCAAATCAATTCAAAAAAATCAAATCAAATCAGTTTATTTGCTACAAAGAATTGGTACAATTTCGGTCTTAACATAAATAATCCAGATCCTTGCATGCAAACATTTTGGTTTATAATTACTTAAAGTCATTCATTTAAAGTATAAAAAATTTGTATAAAAAAAAAAAATAAGCTAAGAAAGGGAAAAATAGCTTTAATTTGGGAAGTCTTTAGTTTTAATTTTTTTGTTTTTTGCCACCGACTTCCGAAAATAAAGTAATATTTCCATTTATGTTTTTTTTTCCCTTTTTATTTGTGGTGCCTTCCTCACACAATTTCGAATACCACTACCTGCTATGTAAATAACAGTGACGGAGTAACTTAAAACATCGTCCAGATATACTAAGTGGAAAAAATACGTAATATTGAAGCTAACTCAAAAATTACGCAAGCAAAGTCAGGCAACTCTGAAGAATGACCTATTAAACAAAAAAAAAACATCAAAATCAATTCAAAATTGGCGGAGTAATCACAAAACAAACATACAAAGAAAAAATACTAACAGGCTAATTGAGATCCTCCTCCTTTTTGAAGTCGGTTAAAAATTGAGTAGGAATGTTGTTAAATACATTTATCAAAATACTAGTCAGAGGGGAAATGATTATGGTAATTATTTATTTTCCGATCTCTTATTCAATATGTAACTTCCTGAGTAAAATGGTTCAAATATAGAATCCTTAACATTACGAAGGTTTCAAAGGTACGAGACGCAGAATAACTTCGCTGCCGAACGAAACAAACAACTTGTTACCTCACTACAGCGAGGAAAATGCTAGGTGTCTCCATGCATTGAACAAATATTGTAGGTACGCTTTTATGTACTTTTCGCGCAATTTTCCGGAAGAAAGCTCAATTCGGCAGTATGTACCGTTTTCACTAACTCTGCCACTGCTAAACAACCCAAAAAAACAAATTATGTAAAAAAAAAAAAAACCCGACTGCAAAAACCTATAACTGAAAAGAGAAAAACAAGCATTGAACTTTGTTTTATGTAAGGTATTGCAGGCGGGGATAATTAAAAGTTACACCACATTTCAGGTTATTGGTTTGTCCCCGCCTGTTTATTTTATTATACAATTTGTTTTATTTCCAGCTTTTTAGTTTTATTAATCTACGTATTTGGAATATACTCCTTACTAGCTTTTATTTGATACCAATATTGTTGTAATTTAAAAAAAAAACCTTCCCCTCCCTTTTTTTTTTATTTGCAAATGAAATATATATTTTTTTATAGCCTATGTCACTCCGACAATTAAGACGAACCTAACGACATCTCGTATGTTAAAATCCATCAAGCCGTTTAGGCTACAGACCGTGTCATAAAAATAGACATACATACATAAATACATACATACATACTCTCGAAAAACATAAACCCTCCTTCTGGGGAAGTCAGGTAATGATGGAAAGCAAATTGAATAAACAAAATAATTATATAAAGTTTTTTGAAGTGAAAAATTCTTTTCACCTAACCATACCTTAAGACATTAGTTTAGCTGGTAAGATTTTAATATTTTCCGGTATAGAATTAAATATGCGATTCATTAATAATGCTGTCCTAGGAATTATGGGCAAAACTATTCTATTTTTTTGCCTATTACCTACTTTTTGGAAAAAAATATGAGCTTTTTTAAATAACTCCGGGTGCATTTTAACAAATATAGCGCATTCAAAGATATTTTGACTTGAAAGGGTTAATAAAATATCCTGAACTTTTTGAAAAAGGGTTTGCAAGATTCCTATGGGCGTATTCCCGCTATGGCGCGGATGCATTTTTACTGTGCGATGAACACTCTCTGACTTTCTGTCGAGTAACCTCAGGTGATAAGACCATGTCTCAACACATAATCAACGTACCCATATTATGCAGATAATACGGTTTTTAACGCTGATGTTTTTGAGAGTTTGAGTAGAACGTATACGAAGTTATTTATTTTATTGCATACTTTATTGACGTGGGCCTTCCAGTTGCAGTCTTTATCAATCCTGATACCGGGGAATGACGTTTCGTTTACTTCTTTTAATTTAAGTCCTCTATAATTGATGTCTAAAGTCTAACTTTCTCGTCCATATGTGCTTAATTGAATAAGATTAGTTTTTGTTAGGTTTACACGTAGATTATTTTCGTCAAGCCATGTTATATCGATTCAATTGTAAATATTGTTTATGTCAATTGTATATTAATTAGTGTCAGTATTATTCGATGTCATTATTAACGATATTTCATCAGCGAACAGAAAACAGGGGTGCTTAGGAACTATAGGAAGGTCATTTATATAAAGTAAAAACAACAGGGAACTAAGCACACCCCCTTTAGGCACACCAGACTTGTTATGTTTATAGTTTGATTTGTATGACTTTAATTGAAATCTAATCAAATCAAAAGTCATTTATTCAAACAAGATTGAGAATCAGCACTTTTCGAACGTTAAAATTACATAAGACACTCCCCCAAAACACCCATCCTTCACGACTTTCTAGTGCTTTAGCTGGGAAGAAGAAGTGGCGCAAAAAATCTACACAGCTGTCTGTTCAGTTACAAAAAATTGATTCTGTATGCAAAATAATTTACATTACGCAATACAAAACATAAATCTAATTATTAGCCATATGTCAGCAGCAGCACACGCCAATAAACTAACCAAAAAATAAATAAAAGAAACGAGAACTTTATGTACTCAAACAGAAATAAAAAGTAAATGTAAACATTAATTTTATTTATAGCTAAATAAAAGCCTCCAGGCACATACGGCGTCCCCGCTTACCTATAGTTATTTATGGCTGTATTTAATGTCATTCTAGTTTACTATATTTTTTTTCGATTTCTACACACTGCATTCTGTTATTTAAATAGCTTTCTATTCATTAAAGTACTGGGTCCCGTATCCCATACTTTTCTAGCTTATCTATTAGCAATCAAAGGCCTTCGACATGTCAAAAAATATGCCTGTTATCTGAATTAGCTTATCTAAATTAGTAACTATTGTGTGAATTAGGTTAAAACATGCTAGTGTTGTGGACTTTCCCTTTTGAAATCCGTATTGTTCCTCCCTTAGGACAGCACGCTTATCGATGAATTGAGTAAGGCGTTTATGCATGGTAGTTTCAAAGATTTTTGATATGATGGGTAAGAGAGTAATTAGTCTGTATTTATCTAGATCCTCCTTGTTACCTTTTTTGTGGAGTGGTTTTACAACCGATTGTTTAAGTTGGCTAGGAAAATATCCAGATTCAAAAGATAGATTCACAAAAAATGTTATGACTGGTGTTAATTCAACCGAGCAACTTTTTAGTTTTTTATTAAATAACAGAATTATTAAATAACAGAATTATTTTATCTTTGAACAACACAAACTCAGTAGAGTTTGTGTTGTTCAAAGATAAAATAATTCTGTGTACCTCTTCATATCCATAAGGTGTTAGGAAAATATTATTGTTAAACAGAATCTGTTCTTTTGGCTCGTTTTACAATAGGCAGTAATGAAGTAAGTTGGTATTGCCCGCCCTTCGATGCTACTTACACCTTTACAAATTACATTAAGTAGGTTAAAAAAATCAACGCTCACGAGCCAGATATTTTCAGTATGATAACATTATTTTGCATTGAACCGTCAAATAAGGCTTGAGTACCGGAATTCCGGTTATAACATCTGGAATTCTGAATAAGTTACTGAATAAGATTGAAAGTCCAAACTCGTATACATGATAAACAAATCAGATTTTCAAACATTCTAGGAAAGTTTAAAGCGACATTTTGGACAGGAATAAGTTTTAATTGCGAGTTAAATGAGTGCTGACGAGAGCGATGTCAAGGCACCGTCTGACACACACAGACAGAGTCACGCAGACGGAATTACATGGAAAAGGTCGGGATTTACTCGGAAACCGTGCAAGTCGCGCAGTAGGTACCCGTGTTTATCAGCAGTGACCAGACAGATGCACTCCTGAACTTGAACTACCTACTGCTGAACATCCGTCTTACATGGATACAGGTACTCTATCGGCATTTCGTTTAGGTAAGTACATGTTGTGGTGTCTGTTTGCATGTTATCAAAAGTCAATGTTGAACTCCTTTCTGTTATCCGAACAGTCTGAAAATTATTTGGTTTCCATGCTGGTTACTGTATGATCTTACCTACATTTCAAAATAAAATAGCTATTAAATAAGTTACGAATAGAAATTGTTTAAGTAATTAAAAAATAAAGAATAGTGATGAAAAAAAGATATAAATATTATAATATTAGATCGGAGGAAGATAATTATGAATAAGTTCGATGAATGTAAATAAACACGCGTACATGACGCGGCGAGTACACACGACACACGAGGTGATATCTAACAGCAACATTAGATCGTAAGCTAGTCCGGTATTTTTTTTTTTAAAGATACTATGTTATTATACCTCTAAGTAACGACCTTATTGCTAAATAATTGGAATACCCACATACTTATTACATTTTAACATAAGATCACTTCGCAAACATTTTAACGAGCTATTGATATTACTTGATAAAAATATATATAACATAGATATCTTAATATTAAGCGAAATAAATATAAAGAGGGAAGAACTACCTTTTTATCAAATAGTAGGATATAATACATTTATACATACTAGAGAAACGGGTAGAGGGGGAGGAATATTATATACGCTAAGAATGGACTGAATTTCGAAACTAAAATGGTAAACACAGAAGCAGTAGAATCACTTCATGGTCAATTGAAGCACGGGGAAAAAGAAACACATGTAATCGCGATATATAGACCACCTGCCAAAAGTAAATTAATAATAATAATAACCCCACCGCCGTATCTCTACGTTGACGTCGTGGTGGGGCTTGCGCGCTCCGAACCCTAGGTCTGTGCCGGTAGAATTTACTTTGCCGGAACGGGTCTAAGGTGAGCAGCCAGACCAAGAGAGATACAAAAACCCGCAGGACAGCATGTGGCGAGCTGTTGGGCAATAGCGACCCCACGGACCCTAACTCCCGGGAGAAGTCTCGTTCCTCATCTCTGGCTTGCCTTTATTGGCCGGCTGGAGTGAACACTGACGAGGAACAGAGCTCCCACCTCATTCTTGCCTTCATTGGCCGGCTTGAGTGGAGATTCGCTAGAGCAAACGTGCTCGGAGGAAGGAAGTATTCCAGTAAGATGCTGGTAGGGATCTTGACCGTACTTCCGGGATTGTCCTGATAGCCGTGGAATACCTCTCCACTCCTCTCAAGCACCTCAGGACATGTTGCCCTCTTGTCGCTACAACACTGTGCTAGCGACCATTTTTGGGGGGCCCATTATTGAGTGTGCAAGTCACCCCCTGCCATTTTATCTATGTATTTTATTTAAAAACATTGGTTAGGCAGGGGCCATAGTCTTCCCATAGTTCAAAATAACCAGTCCACCAACCCACCCAAACCCATAGTCCAATATCTTTGTTTCCATGTTCTGCAATAGCCCTACACCAACCGGGGGTTGTCCTTGGCTGCATTGCATAGTGCGAACAGGGATAATCGTCGGTTGGTGCCCCATTTCATTATGGATGTCTAACGGGCCTCTGCGAGTTGGCTTCGGCCCCTCGTACGTCTTCCAAAGGACCGGTACCCCAGGGTTCCGAGATATGTCAAAGACATTTAAAAAATAATAATAAAAATAACCCCACCGCCGTATCTCTACGTTGACGTCGAGGTGGGGCTTGCGCGCTCCGAACTCTAGGTCTGTGCTGGTTGAGTTTACTTTGCCGGGACGGGTCTAGGATGAGGAGCCAGACTAAGAGAGATACAGAAACCCGCAGGGCAGCATGTGGCAGAAGCGACCCCACGGACCCTACCTCCCGGGAGAAGTCTTGTTCCTCACCTCTGGCTTGCCTTTATTGGCCGGCTGGAGTGAAGACTGACAAGGAACAGAGCTCCCACCTCATTCTTGCCTTCATTGGCCGGCTTGAGTGGAGACTCGCAAGAGCAAACGTGCTCGGAGGAAGGAAGTATTCCAGTAAGTGCTCGTAGGGATCCTTACCATCTTCCGGGCTCTGGGATTGTTCTGAAAGCCGTGGAATACCTCTCCACTCCTCAAGCACCTCAGGAAGTGTTGCCCCCTTGTCGCTACGTCACTATGTGCTAGCGATAGTTTTCGGGGGCCCATTATTGAGTGTGCAAGTCACGCCCTGCCATTTTATCCATGTATACCATAACATTGATCAGGCAGGGGACATAGCTTTACCATAGTTCTAGATAACCAGTCCACTATAGCCACCCAAACGCATAGCCCAATATGTTTTATATCCATGTTCTGCAATAGTCCTACACCAACCGGGGGTTGTCCTTGGGTGCACTTGCATAGTGTATACAGGGATAATCGTCGGTTGGTGCCTCTTTCTTTTTGAAATTGTCAAAGGGGCCTCTGCGAGTTGGCTTCGGCCCCTCGTACGCCTTCCAAAAGACCGGGACCCCATGGTCCCGGGAAATATAAGCATATAAAAATAATAAATAACTTTATTTTTCCAAATTTACAATTTACATCGAATAGGTTAAATGATGACAATATTCCTTTTAAATTGTTTAAATCACTGACTATCACCACTGGCATCCAAGCTAAGATTTAACTTGTGTTATGGGTGCCAGAGCTCTCTCTATTAATACATTTCCAATTTATACAAACTCGTACGGAGTTATATTGGGTAAGTATCTAGCTATCATTGAGTACAAAAAGAAAATAAAGTTAATTAAAAAAGAAACAAAGCATTAAAAAAAAAAAACTTAAATTAAAAATATATAACCTCTCTATAATGCGAATTTGATAAGTGTATGTGTCGTGTATTTTGTGTCGTGTGTATGTGTCGTGTATGTGTGGTGTGTGTGTGGTGTATGTTTGCGTTGTCTGACTAAGCAGGAATTGTTAAAAAAAGCTTTCCAAGTAACTTTTCAATCTCCTCATAAGTAACAGTTGTGAGCCATTGACTCACTTTCTTCTTACACTCGAAATTATTCAAGCCATAAATATTGCATTGTTTGTTAACTGCATTATAAATTCGACTACCTAATTAATACGCGAAAGTGTCTTTCAGCCAATTTAGTTCTGTAACGTTCTATGGGACAGACATATTTAGATCTTCTATTTGCCTGATGACCATTACTGTATTTCAGAGAAACATGCCTGCGCAAGATGGTATTGATCACAAAGAGCTGTCTAACAGTCATAACCTTGCAGTCTAGATATAATTGTGTGGTGCTGTGCCGGAAATGTTTAAAAGTCAAATTTATATTTATTTAGCAATTAAAGACTAGTAAAATCCGTACTAGCATCTGACAATGTTATAGTGATTGGTGATACCAATATAAACATATAAAACTACACGGTTAATCCTACTGTAAAAAGGTACAAAAACGCCCTGTGCTTAGATTATAAAATGTCCAGATTCCTGGTAGGCCACCGTAAATTAGAGCCAATAATAAGGCGCCGAATTGGCAACTTCGTTCGCTCCCCGCTCCACACACCAAGTAGCGTTCGCCGCGTAAGCACGTCACGAGCCAAGGTTTTAATTCAAAACAAATTACGGTTTGTGCTGTGAAATCGTGTAAAAATTACACTACAAAAAAGATAAGGACCTAACGTCACATTTCATAAGTCAGTAAGTATTCAATTTCACCGTATATTTCTTTGTTAATTGTAAAAACATTAAATCATAAAAAAAAATCAAACGAAAAAATTTAATGTGATGGAATAACTTAAGTGTTGCCAAAGGCATGAAATCTATTTACCCATATTTTCAACACCTCACGAGGGATGGACAAAGGAGTTTTATTAACATGCACAATAATTGTTTTTGTAAGTGGTTTCTTCAACCTCACAGCTCTCTGAGCGCTGAACCGATTTCGATGGGGTTTTTATAATTCGAAATGTATTTTTTTGTGATATGGCTCGTATTTATGTCAGGATAAGGAGATAAGGAGCAATAACGTTTTCGTTTTTTCTAAAAAATATAATATTTACTTACATAGATTTCCAACCGATCCCGTAGCTGTTAAATATATTTTAGTTTGACAGCACTAAGATTTATTAGAAATGGTAATTATCTATTCTGAAGTTGACGTTTTTCAGCTAAAAAAAGGTGTGGAATAAAACTAGTTGTCATGAACTGAAATTCACACCAACACCTCGACTTCTGGTGCAAAAACAGTACTTAATCTTTTTTTCTTTTTTTTTGCTTATATCTCGAAAATGGTGAGTCCTATCGCAAAAATAATGAAAATTTCGACCCCCTTTAATGAAACACATAAACCCCTAAAACTTAACATGTAGGTAATAATTTTTCATATTTTCCACACAAAAAGTGAAAAATTCCATACAAAACACGGCGAGGCTGCCAACTTGTGTTATTTATATTATGAAATTTTTAAGATATATGTATATATACTTATGTATAATATTTTCGTATTTCAAAATTCCCACATTTTTAGGGAATTCGCTATGTGCTAGTATTCCACGCGTGTTGTACACGAACGCAAATGCGTTAAGTAATACACTCGCGAGGGGCGTGGTCCCTCACACATCTATATAGTTTTGGCTTCACAATAAACGTTGCGTTTTGTATTGAACACGGAATCTGGACATGCCCTGGGGCCCTATTATGAACTCTTATTTCCAGGCAGTTTACGGCGTAAACAGAACTGCCTTGCAATTTCGTATTATGAACTCGTCAAGCAAGCCAGTCAGCGGTCACGTGACACCCTGGCTGCCTTCTGCCCGAATATTGCCTGGCAATATCGTACTACGAACGTCCATTTGACATTTCTTCACATACTAAAACTGTTATTATGTAACCTCACAATCCATTCAATAAAAGCTGCTTCAGAGGACCTTTTATTGAATTGTTTTGGATTTATTTGGCGAAATTATTCGAGCGTTATCCAGCTAACAAAAAAAAATATCTGGTGTGACGAATATGTACCGTTTGAGTTTCTGGAAACTCTAGAAAATGGCACTTCTGAGTGATAAAAATACCAAAACAACGATCAAATTGTAAAACTCCCACAACTTTTCAAACAGAACATATGTTAGTCGCCGACGAGGGCGAGAACTCTCATCCACTGAACTATGTATAATAATTATAACTGCCTTTTAATATCTTGTTTATTTTTTTTCATACATAATTATACATTTTTAAATATTTTATAAGTCATTATAAAAATCATTTGAGAATATAAAAATAGATCCGCCGGTATCGGGAACAGGGTCTAAGACAGTGGTTAAGGCTGCAGAGACAGGAACCTCCTCACAATGCGAGCCTTATCTGCCTTCTGAATCAGGCCCTTGATCCAACTGCATAACGAGAGCCTCGAGAGCTGTTGGTCGAGGCTTTCGGCCATGAGCCAGGCCATTGGCCGTTCCGACAATCGGCACAATGCAATGATAGCCGAGCTCACATTCCACGTCCAAAAACTGCCTCTAATTCTAATATTATCATGATGAAAACTGATAATTAAAAACACTTGAAAACACCACACGGTGGTGTGGTGTAAGTATTTTCATCCACCACCATATCCATCCCTAACCATATTTTCGTTTATACTTCGAATCTATTACGTACTTAAAATTATACATTTCTTCATTTATTTGTGCAACAATGACAACAATACGTACCTACATGAAGTTGTCAAATTCCCCGCTGAACTTCAAGTGGAGTACGTTCGGAAACTTAATCGCGCATTACAATTTGCAACCACACAAAATTATTAAATGAATTAATAATATAGCACAATATACATTGCGTTTATATTTTAACCTACTTTTAGTAACTAGAATTATATATAATTTATTATTTTTTCATAAAATACATGATTTTAATAAAATCGTAACTTACCGATAAATATTTGATTGTGTTTCTGAAAGTTACGGCAAAGAATTACAAGCCAGCCATAGATAAACTACCCAGCGTGAAGTCGGTCTGAATTACGAATGTCATATTACGAAATTTAACCATGCAGGGAAATGAATTGCTTGGAACTTGCCAGATTTTTTTAAGGGCCATAGTTTCGTCACTTGACCTTCCGCATCTGGGCGGAGCTAAACCCCTACTTTTTAATGTTTGTTTGTTTTTATTGTTATATTTCCTGTGCGTGTCCCAAATAAAATATTTTTCTTTCTTTCTTTCTTTCTACTCCCCGAATACGTAAAACGCGCGCGGTGGCGCGCTGAACTAAAAAAACGATCAAAGAAAATGCAGGGGCGCAGACTTGCGCGCATAGGACGCCAATTCTACCTACGATTCCAGAAAGGAATGGCTGAGAGGAGATGTAATGCTGATATTAGTATAGATAGATACATAAGTTACGAATATTTTAAGTTTTTACTGGACATTATTTTTTAGCATGCGTTTGGAAGAAAATATTGGGGTATCTTTTCATACACGAAATATTTTAAGGGGTCATTGTACTCATCATTATGAACAACTTTCACTATGGGACCAAGCCTGAAATCACGAAAAAAAATCTGCTGTCCCCTATTTTATGTTCGCATAACTCATCAAAATCTAGGGAACAGATGATTTTTCTTTCGCGATTTCAGGGTTGGTTCCTTAAGGAGTGAAAGTTGTTCATAATGATGAGTACACACGGCTGCACATCAAGCTATACATATCCAGTTTATGGTGATCTCGCATTGTATAGTATTTCCATACAACGCAAGGTCAGCTTATACTGGAAATATGTAGCTTGATGTGTAGCCGTGTGTCAATGACCCCTTAAAATATTTCCTACCTACATACCTACCTACATATCTACCTACATACCTAACTACATACCTACCTACATACTTACCTACATACGTACCTATATACCTACCTACATACCTACCTACATATCTACCTACATACCTAACTACATACCTACCTACATACTTACCTACATACGTACCTATATACCTACCTACAGGCCTACCTACATACTTACATACCTACATGTACTTACAGCAACCGCTCAAAACTTCAGTACCTACATTACATTTATTTCTGTTGCATTTAGAATTCGCGTCATAGTCTCGACCTGTTCTTACCATTCCATTGCTAAAATTCAATTATAACTAACATGTACAGGTAGCTGTATGGAGTATGCAATGGATTCGGAATCAATGAGTTCCGGGTTCGCATCCTGGTTTTTAATTTCTTTGAAATCATAATATTTTATTTGTTAGTATTTTTAGCAAAAACTTGTTAGGTATTTATGTTTATTTATAATCTATTCATTCTTATTATTTATTTTTTATGAAGTTAAGTATTAGTTATTGTATTATTATTTAACTATTTATAGGTATCAGTATTCAGCAGACTTTATAGAAAACTAATAATAATATGATTTAGACTTTATGCATGTTCTTTTTTAAATGTAACGTACGTAACGTATGAACTCGAGCACGATACAGCCAGTGCGTTTGCGTGTATGAGTGATGTCTCAACATTCCACAGAGAACACACACATAATTATGAACTGTCATACTACGCAAAATATAACAGTGTAGGTATTTCTGTTGCATTTAGACTACGCGTTATAGTGGCAACCTGTTATTACCATTCCATTGCTAAAATTCGCAAACTTTATCATGTGGTAGTAGCTGTATGAGCAAAGCAATGGATTGGCGATCAATGAGGTCTGGGTTCGAATCCATATCACAATACTGATTTACTTTCATGGAAATAAAACAATTTTTTTGTATTTTAAGCAAAAACTTGTTATAATCTAATGCTTATTATTTATTTTTATGAAGTTAAATATTAGTAATTGTATTATTATTTAACTATTTATAGGTATCAGTATTCAGCAGACTGTATTGAAAACTAATAATATGATTCAGACTATGCATGTTTTTTTTTTAAATGTAACGTCACAATGAATGTATTATACTTCCGTCCCATTATTTCCAATCAAGTAAAAACTTACAAAAAGTTTTAGTACTGAGTGAGATTTGAACTCACGGCTCACTGATACACGTCCACATGTAGCTGCCCGCTAGGTAATCTTGAAACAAAAAAATATTTCTTTGAAATTATGAACTAGAACCATTTGTTGATGACAATGATGATGTGTCTCTTGAAAATAGAAGGTCGTAAGCATATAAATATAAGGGTCAGCTCAGACCGCGAAGTTTACAAATTATGTATTAGTACGAAAAAGTTTATAAATTAAGGAACAATTACTTATCATAATTATCAGCACAAGTGGGTATTTTATTATATTTGTCGTGAAAATCATGATAAACAACAAATCGGAAAATATTTATTGCCTTTACTACATTATTTTTGTTTTCATATATCATAGCGACTGTACTATTTTTGTAATGAATACATTGCTTCATAACCACTACCTAAGTGTGTCGCTAAGTGACTGGACAAGCAATGTAAATATCACAAAACGAAACTTTGTAGCGGTTGCATCGCGCGCGTAATACAGCCGTTGTAGGGTAGCTTGCGACAAGCCAGTGATTTCGTGTGAGTAAATTGTACCCAGGCTACAATGCACGATACATGCACGCTGTACTTGATGAGATAAGGTTTATAATTGATTGTGCAGTACGTTCTGATTTATGAATGTGTGTTCGCGACTTCGTATTTCGTATATTCGTATTGGTTTTTACTGAATTGCATTTGTATGTGGTGACGTGGATAGTTATACATAATTTATTATTATAGATTTACACAATACTCGTATTTTATGTCAACGACTGCCCCGTTAGTCTAGCGGTGGCAAGCGCTACTGCTGAGTATGAGGTCTCGGGTTCGATTCATGGGTCGGGCAAAGTGTTATTGCGTTTTTAGGGTTCCGTAGTCAACAAGGATCCTTACCTATAGTTTCACACTGTCCGTCTGTCTGTCCGCGACTTAGATCATAGACTTTTAGTACTAGAAAGCTGTAATTAGCACGGGTGAACATATTAATCACGCTGAGAGGTACAATCAAATAATGAAAAAAAAATAATTTTAGGGTACACCTACACGTAAAGTTTGTATGGTTTTTTTCTTGTCTTCCTATGGTGTGGTGTGTCGTTGGAAAGATCGTTCAAAAATATTGTGAGTGTCTAAAAACAATTTTTGGATTCATGGATCTGTTTGCGAAATATTAAACTTTGAAGTGTTGTTTTTTGTTAGAGTCAAGTGTCTTCCCCCCCTGCCAGCTAAATAGTTGGTTTTGGATATGTGAAAAAATTCACGGCAGTAGTAGTTATAGGTATATAAAGAAATTAAAAGGAAAACTATCACAGCTAAGTAGGCTCTACAAGTTAACGAGTAATAATCGACCAACTTAAATTTGCAGTTGCAAAAAATGTT
This sequence comes from Lithophane leautieri, assembly GCA_949152455.1. NCBI lineage: Eukaryota > Metazoa > Arthropoda > Insecta > Lepidoptera > Noctuidae > Lithophane > Lithophane leautieri. The sequence continues at coordinate 21,766,828 of OX424458.1, read as the reverse complement.
TTTCAACTACAATGTTCAGTTTGTTCTTGGCATAAATTCATCCCAACTACGGAACCCTTCATTTTGTGTAGTCCGACACGCATTTGGCCGGTTTTTACATCTGAAATTGCTCAGTAGTAGCCCGGAGTCCGGATTTGTGCCTAGTTGATGGCAATAGGCTCGCCCCTATTACATGGGACATAACTGGCAAAATGTGAGTGTACTAACTAAAAGTACACCTCTGCCTAACCCTTCGGGAAACACAGGCGTGATGCTATGTTATATTTAAAAAATTTTTTGGTTTACTTATATTGTAAATTGTTAATTTGTATGTAAATTTTGTCAATGTAAATAAAAAGAGTATTATACGTAATAACACATTTAAAAAAAAAAACAACAATAAAGCGCCTACGCGCGCAATTGAATTGGGCTGTCTGCAGCGAGCTAGTCTATAAACGCACATTGATACAATTCAAACGTAAATATTTGCACTAATACACGCAAACGCGCGTATCGGTCCATAGCCGGGGCGGAGCAGCGAGCGACACAGCCATCCCGTCTCAATGCTAACGCGCGACTGCCTCCCGCGCCCCGCGCAGAGCACCTCTGAACCTCTATCTCTAAATGGGGTCATTATCTTTGTAAATATTGATTGATTTAAAAATGCTCTAACAGTTTTGTAGTCCTTGTAACCATCAATTTTTTAGTGTAAAAATATTTACAAAATTCAAAGCCGTTTAGAAGTAGTAGCGAATATTAGCCAAAAATAGCGTTTTGGTAAATATTTTTTTAAGGCAAAACTATAAGCAATTCGCAAAAACCCTTTAACAAAAATGTTGTACATGAATCTATGGCAAACATATTTTTTTTTCAGATCGTTTAACCAAGCCGTTAATGAGGAGTAGGCTTTTTAAAGTGACCGTTTTACGGTACTAAACGGGACTTAGCGCCTTAAAGTTCGTAATATAATACCAAGCGAAGAGGTAACGCGCGAGGCGATTGCGGACAGCCGGCTTGAGGTATCGTGCTTGGATCATATCTGGGTGCGAGCGGGACGGAGCGAGCATGACGCGTGCGCTTACGTGCTTGAGTCACGAGTCGCCTATCATCATGGAATCGGATTAATGTTGAACTTATGTGTGAGTGGAAGCGAATATCAATGTGTGAGTAGTAACGGCAAGAACAATAGTATGCGCGAAGTGTTAAGTGACAAAATTGTTAAGCAAAAGCTAGATGAATATGAATGGGCCCAGTTAATAACAATAGCGTGTCCGGTGTTATTGTATCAGACGATGTTTAGTGTATTTGATCGCATTTACAAGGAAAGTACAATTAAAATGAGCACAGATAATAAGAAACTAATAAGGCAGCCATGGATAGATAGGTATTTATACACAATGTTATTGCGAAGGGATTTTATATTTAGTTTGGAAAGCGGATCCAAAGAGTATGAACAAGCGATTAAATTATATAAAGTATAGAAATAAAATAAATAAATTAACAAATATGACAAGAAATAGATATAGACAGGAACAAATAATAAAATGTAATGGAGATTTTAGGAAAATATGGAAAAATATAAACATATGGTTGGGTCGAAGCAAAAATAGCCTCGACGATGTTATTTTAAGGCATTTAGGAAAAACAGATTGTGTAGAACAGATTTGTACAAACTTCTCTAAAACGTTTATGGAGGAAATAAAGGAAATTAAACATGTATGTAACTCGAAGTTTTTAGATAGAAATAAATATATTAAACCAAGCGAGGTTAGCTATAGATACAATAAGGTAATTTCGTCAGAGGTTGTAAAGATCATAAGAACATTGTCCTGTGAAAAAGCACCCGGTTCAGGTGAAAGACAGATGGGTGCAAGACATTATAATATATTTACGTAAGCAAGTAAATCCTGTTCTAGCTGCATTGGTGAATATGTCTTTATCTAACGGTGTTTATCCAGACCAGCTAAATATGCAATTATACGTCCTACAAATCAGGAAGTCATTTAGAATATGGTAATTATAAGCCTATCGCAATATTATCTGTTATCGATAAAATAGCCGAAAAAAATATTGTGGGACAGATTAGCGCGTTCTTAGAACAACACAACATATTATGTGACACTCAGCGCGGTGTCCGGAGAGGAAGAGGGCGCAACACTGTCTCTGCCTTGTTAGGATTCAGATTATATTTATGTCTGTTTAGATTCTGGCAAACAAACTGTAGCGCTATTCATTGATTATAAAAAAACATTTGACACTTTAGACCATGAGATCTTATTACAGGCAATCGACGAATGCAGAATACGTGGCCCCGCAAATGATTGGTTTAAAAACTACCTCACTAATAGGAAAATAAGCACAATTATATCCCGTGTGGCTGGGAAAGAGGCGGATGTCGGTTTGGGTGTGCCTACTGGATCGGTGTACGGCCCTGTACGATATATAATGCATGTGAACAGTGTATCAAATGTCGTACGTAATTGTGAGGTGTTCATGTACGCTGACGATATGTGTCTTGTTTACGCCTCCAAACATATGGCTGAGGTACAAAATTATATTCAAGGTGACTTTGAAAATATTAACAAATGGGTACACGACAATGGAATTTTATTAAATCTCTAAAAAACGAAATTATATGTACACTCGCCATATAATAGAAATGCTAAATCTGTAAATAATGAATATCTCACAGTGATAGGACATACGATTGTTTGCATAGAAATAAATGTAATTGTGGACATACATACGAATGTTTGCGTAGAAATAAATGTAATTGTAACTGTGCAAAATTGGAGTACGTAGATAAATTTAAATATTTAGGTCTAACAATAGATAAGAACTTTATTTGGAAATTACATGTAAATGACATTTGCAATAGGCTAAGATCGGTGCTAAGTAAGTTTTACCAATTAAAAAATATATTGAACAAACAGACGTTAAGAATTGTGTACCTATTTTGCACTTGCCGATTCGCTGATAAGCTATGGACTCTTCGTGTACCTATTACATATTTAAGAGATGTTAAGACATACAGTAAGACAGATAAGTGCAACAAAGAGTATGATAAGCTATTACCTATAAAGTTTTACCCGTAAGTAGATAAAAATAGTACATTGTGATACGAGTGTAATAATAATAATCAATGTACACGCGTTTCATACGACGATTTTCAACACACTTGCGAGGAAAAAAGTAGACTTGTTGTAAGAACTTTGCTACAATAACGTAACTATAGAGATGATAGATTTATAAAGTTTACCTGACCTTTGTTGCCAGGTACTGACTATCCGGAGTTTCTTTTAAAAACTTATATGTCGGTTGGTGACAATACTTATATTTTGTATTATATGATAATAATTAACTACACAACGAAAACGAAAATAAATATTTATGGAAAATGGCGCGATGGTTTTTTCTTTCCATAGGTGTAAATAAGGGCACTGGCAAAACCGTTAGACAGCCTATACAAAAAAATATGACCCGAATAAGAAAAAAAATTACAAAAAAAAATGTTACTGTAACTAAACGTACCATGGTAGAGTCAAATCTATTTATTATTATTTACTCTCTTCTCCCCTACGTGAAATCGACATTTTTAATAATGATTTTAACCACACAATAAAAAATTTAACAAATATTTATGGAAAATGGCGGCTGGTTTTGTTTTTTTCCGCTAGCGATGAGCGCGCGGGTGAAAATAAAGGCACTGGTAATACCCCTGAACAGCCTATATAAAAATATAATAATGTTAATAATACATAATACGCAAATGGGGTTAGGGTAGTGAACAATATAGACTGAAATAGCCACAAACAATATAAACCCTTATTTAATAGTACAGAATGACAGAGATCAATTCCGTGCGAACGCGGTGGCACGCGGGCAGGCCAGCGCGGTTCGTCGGGGCGGGTCAAGTGGCCTGCGCGCGTGCCAACTGCCGTCTTACCGGAAAAAAGCGCAAGTCTCTGCTCGGGTGTAGATAGAGAATGCTCATTTATTAGTAGGATAGTTCATACTAATTCAATGTGTAGTATCCCACTGAAGTTTAGTTATGGTAAAAAAAAAATCCCATGGGCATACATGGGATTATTTTTGCTTATGGTTCTTTTTTTTAAATAAAAACTTGCTTTTGAGCGGTTGTCTTTGGTAAAAAGGTTCACCAAAAACAATTTCTATTGGATACAAATTCCATGCTGCCATGTCATTACTCCGACTAGTAAATAGTAATCTGTGGCGTACATTACCGCACTAGTGCGGTAATATAAAGTAAAAAGCACGCTTCCATAATACACTGCATTATGAACATAAAAGCGGTTCAATAAGAGCCACTTTACGAGCAAGTGTGTTGAAAACATTGTTAATACATATATAAGTAGTATTTATGTGCGTAAGGTTGGTGCATTCTTATGTAAAAAGAGCGCCTCTCGCCATCAAACTAATTAAAACTCTGAAAACATAATTTACAACCCAAAGAATTATTTAATTTCTCTAAGTTTTTACATGTGATTGTTCTAAACCTTATTTGATTTTTTAAAAGCATGCAGAAACCAATATGTGGTAGAAAAAACATCCATTTCGTTTTTTAAGCGACTGTACATGCGCCAATTCTTGGCGCCAATTTTTGAATGCGTGAGTTTCTACCGTGAACTTCTTGTATTCTTTCCACAGATTGTGTTTTTGTGAATATTTTAGGTTTTTGAATAATTTCTTTTTCTTGAGCAATAATAAGTAAAACAGTAAGTGGTTCACATAGAGGACTCATTTCGTCCGTGTATTAATTGTTCGGTTCTACTGCGGTTGTTACATTGGCAATAGTTGAGAGAAGCTAGTGAAAATACCAACAATACTCTGGCTTCTTGGATTTCTACATCATCGGTGAGTCATATTAGAAGTATAGTGGAACTGCAATATAGTGGGTGGCAGCTACATAATAATTATTATGATCTTAATATTATGTTAAATAACTTCATATCTATTCTTCCTACATGTCTATTAACGTTGATATTGACACCGCGTTGGTACGGACGCCACATTTTCTCGCCGTAATATAACTATGAAGAATATGATTGAAAAATGAATTTATTAATACGAAGTAACATAATATCGCTCCTGAATTATTCTCCAAAGGGTTAGTTAGAGGTGTGTAACTTCTTTTATCTGTTGTGTGTAGCAGCACCTACACCCATATTTCGCCAGTTACGTTTAATCTTAGGCCGGTTACCACGCCCGTTTTTTTCACCGGACAACGGACAGTTTTTTTCCCCGGATTCACGGCGGTGTATGGTTTATAATGATGTGATGTACATGCACCGGACGCCGGACCGATTTCCAACTCATACAAATATGAGAAACACCGTCCGTTGTCAGGTGAAAAAAACGGGCGTGTACCACCGGCCTTAATGTTCGAAGTTCTGTTACATGTGATTTCTTGAGTGTTTACTTACCTACCTAAGTCTTCAGAATTGACGAGTATTGACAATGCTCAAACGTCATGTTGAATAATTCGTATTTTGAATTTACCACCATACATTGTGACAAGAAGTCACTAAGAGATTCGATTCAGAACCAAGATTTTGAAATCTAATTACCGTGTAATGCGGAGAATTATGATAAAATCTCAGACCAACCAAAATAGAAAGACGGAGCACTACGTACATCAAACGTGTAGCCACAAAACTATGCTCCTGCAAGTAAACACACAGGCTCACGCACACACCTACACAAAAACTATGCTCATCGCTCCTAGTACGTCACGAGTCGTCGTCTAGTAAACTTCTATAAAAAAAATAGAATTATGCCTTCTTGTGTGTAGTGAAAACTTGTAAAAACAATAGCAAATCACATAAAAAGTCCCACGGAATCACTTTTCACATGTAAGTACTTCAAATAACATCATTTCTTAATTTAGTAAACTATGAATTTTAGGTTACTTGGAACAAAAACCTGAACGAATGAACGAACGAAAACAGTGACATTTAAAGTGCGAGGGTTGCCATAATATGATTTGAAATTTCCCCGTTCGATATTTTTTAGTTCGAGTAATTATATGCCTGTTTTTTTATGTATTTAATATTTCAGATTTCCAAGTAATATTGAAAATAAAAGTAAATGCTATAAGAAATAGTCGGAATGATCCAGAATGGCTTCCATCGAAAACCAACGTGGTTTGTTCCGATCATTTTGATAATAATGACCTTTATTCAACTAATCGTGGACTTCGTCGTGTGATCAAAAGCGGATATCCTAAAAAGGTACATAAAATATAAAAAACAAAAATGAGATTTTATCAAAACAGTAATTAAACACGAGACTATATTTTTTATTTTATTTTAGTTAGTTTCTCAGCTTAGACTAGCTAATTTAAATACTACTGTCCCAAATTTAATTTTTTAGATGTTATTTCCATCGTCTTACGTAATTGCTGAAAACTCAGTTTCACAAAGTTCCGGCTGTACGTTTGTTCAAGTATGACCTAATTCTGCATTTATCTTCCTAAGGTTTTAATCAAAAGCTGCCATTACTCGTATAATTTTTTTTGTAGGACTTACCAGACTTGCCTCATGTAGCCATTGACGATAGGGCATTACCAAGTTAATCCTCTGCATTTGTACCCGTATGTATTTTCCTGTCTCTTATTACTAGTTTTTACTACAAATATGCAATTTATTTTGTAATAATGTGGTTATAGGACTTACCTAATTTACCTAATGCGGCTGTTGATTGCACGGTATTACCAAGTGCATCCTCTGCATTTGTATCCGTATGAATTTTCCTGTCTCTTATTACTATTTTTTATTACTATTAATTAAGTACCTATTTTATTTCAAAACAATTTACTTAATGGCACATACCCACGACGATTTTATGATTTACGCTTCAACAACCTTATAACTTATAAATTAATTTTTCTATAATTTACAAACGCAATTTTTTTTTAACATTGAATTGGTAATTAATAGATAGTTCTAAGTGAAAGAGCGGAGTTTCCTAACACAAGCAATTCTTGATTAAAAGGTAATCTCCAAATCATGTATGTAAATGCACTTTGTACTTAATTGTTATTTTATTTTGCGATGTAAAAAAAAATGGTTTTGTTTCGGAATCCTTCCTAACGATTGAGGTACAATACCATACTCAACAATATCTTACTCGTACAATATTATCCTACCCAAAATATTATTCCCCAAATTATAGGGAAAAACTTTAACAAATGACAACCCTTTTTACACAAACATAGATAAAAAGGTGGCGTCATTTTTGATGTTCGTAATGCTCTGTCTTTCTATTTTGGTTGGTCTGAGGATAAAATAGTAAATTACATTTGAAAGCCCTAAAATCATGCTTTAATTTAAACCATAAATCTTTGGGTCACTGCATGTTTCATACCGATACGAGGTTCCTTTGTCGCTTGGTCAATATCCTTTCAGCGTGTATAAAGTTTTTTGTAGTGAAAACTTCTTTAGGCGTTTTGAGCTATTTTTTCGTGCTGGCCATTGCGATTATTCTAAAAATGAGGTTGGCGCACTGACATGAAATAAGTATTGATGCAAAAACAGTGGACCCGGCGTTGTAGAAAATTATTGAATAGAAAGGTTCGAATTAAAAAAACTCTTTGCACGCTAGCGGATAAAATGCACTTTTCCACTAAAATTTCGAATGATAAACAGACACTTTCCGAGCTTGTGAGGTGAAAAAAATACTATTTAACCAAGTGGCAGAAGAAGCTGTCACTCGGGTTGGTTCAACAAAAACATTTGACAAATCAAATGACCTAAAAAGACTTAATAATGTGACAGTATTTGAGTTATCTATAGAGTTCCTTACATCCTTACATTATAAAACAAAGTCCTCCGCCGCGTCTGTCTGTCGTCCTGTACGCGACAAACTCAAAAACTACTGCACCGATTTTCATGCTGTTTTCACCAATGGATAAAGTGGTTCTCGAGTAAGGTTTTAGTATGTAGTAACCGACATCCACGCGGGCGAAGTCGCGGGCATCAGCTAGTTATATATAAAACAAAGACGGGTTTGTTCCAGCACTTGTAACTCGAGAACTGCTGGACCGATTTTCATGGTTTTTAATTTGTGGGATTTGTCTCGGTCCCAAATAGCAGAATAACTATTAAATCATAAAACAAAATTACGAAAAAAAAAAATTAAGGAAATTCTTTTTCTCATACATTCTGTATGGAATGGCTTTTTTGATGATATGTCGGTAGATAGGTAGGTAGGTATGTATGTGGGTAGGTAGGTAGGTAGGTAGGGTAGGGTAAGAAGGTAGGGAGGTAGGGTAGGTAGGGTAGGTAGGGTAGGTAGGGTAGGTAGGGTAGGTAGGGTAGGTAGGGTAGGTAGGGTAGGTAGGGTAGGTAGGGTAGGTAGGGTAGGTAGGGTAGGTAGGGTAGGTAGGGTAGGTAGGGTAGGTAGGGTAGGTAGGGTAGGTAGGGTAGGTAGGTAGGGTAGATTGGTAGGTAGGGTAGATAGGGTAGGCAGGTAGGTAGGGTAGGTAGGGTAGGTAGGGTAGGTAGGGTAGGTAGGGTAGGTAGGGTAGGTAGGGTAGGTAGGGTAGGTAGGGTAGGTAGGGTAGGTAGGGTAGGTAGGGTAGGTAGGGTAGGTAGGGTAGGTAGGGTAGATTGGTAGGTAGGGTAGATAGGGTAGGCAGGTAGGTAGGTAGATAGGGTAGGTAGGTAGGTATGTATGTGGGTAGGTACGTAGGTAGGGTAGGGTAAGAAGGTAGGGAGGTAGGGTAGGTAGGGTAGGTAGGTAGGGTAGGTAAGGTAGATTGGTAGGTAGGGTAGATAGGGTAGGCAGGTAGATAGGGTAGGTAGGGTAGGTAGGTAGGGTAGGTAGATAGGTAGGTAGGTAGGGTAGATAGATATGTAGGTAGGTGTAGGTAGTTAGGATAGATATGTAGGTAGGGTACGTAGGGTAAGTAGGGTAGGTAGGGTACGTAGGGTAAGTAGGGTACGTAGGGTAGTTAGGGTAGGTAGGGTGGGTAGGTAGGGCAGGGTAGGTAGGGTGGGTGGGTAGGTAGGTAGGTAGGGCAGGGTAGGTAGGTAGGGTAGGTGTGCCGTGCTACCCATGTGAAGCCGGGGCGGGCAGCTAGTTGTCTAATTATGCATACTATAACATACATAATAAGCTCAACACAGGACAATTCAATGGTGTGTTCAACAGTCCAATGATATCTTGCCGTTCTTTTGATTTAATAGAATTTTTTACTAATATTATTGAATCGCCATGTATAACTTTTCGACTGAAATGGAAACTACACAATAATTTTCATAATTAATTGACATTGTTTGATGGTCTTTCTGGTAGTTACTAAACAAATGACATCAAACTGGGTATTTTCTAAAATAAAAACAAATTATTTAAAAAACAAAAATCGCCTGCAAAAACGCATAACTTAAATGAGAAAAACAAGCATTATTACAAACCAATAACCTGAAATATGGTGTAACTGTTGTTTTCAACACACTTGCTCGTAAAGTGGCTCTTATTGAACCGCTTTTAGGTTCACAATGGTTTTAGGTGTATTATGGAAGCGTGCTTTTTACTTTATATTACCGCACTAGTGCGGTAATTTGCGCCACAGATTACTATTTACTAGTCGGAGTAATGACATGGCAGTATGGAATTAGTAAGTACTATCATGGCAGCATGGAATTTGTATCCAATAGAAATTGTTTTTGGTGAAGCTTTTTACCAAAGACAAGCGCTCAAAAGCAAGTTTTTATTTAAAAAAAAGAACCATAAGCAAAAATAATCCCATGTATGCCCATGGGATTTTTTTTACCATAGCTAAACGTCTGTGGGATACTACACATTGAATTAGTATGTACTATCCTACTAATAAATGAGCATTCTCTATCTACACCCGAGCAGAGACTTGCGCTTTTATCCGGTAAGACGGCGGTTGGCACGCGCGCAGGCCACTTGAACCGCCCCGACGAACCGCGCTGGCCTGCCCGCGTGCCACCGCGTTCGCACGGAATTAATCTCTGTCATTCTGTACTATTAAATAAGGGTTTATATTGTTTGTGGCTATTTCAGTCTATATTGTTCACTACCCTAACCCCATTTGCGTATTATGTATTATTAACATTATTATATTTTTATATAGGCTGTTCAGGGGTATTACCAGTTTCTTTATTTTCACCCGCGCGCACATCGCTAGCGGAAAAGCAAAACCAGCCGCCATTTTCCATAAATATTTGTTAACTTTTTTGTTGTGTGGTTAAAATCATTATTAAAAATGTCGATTTCACGTAAATAGATTTGACATTTTTGGTTAGGTTTGACATTTCATAATAAATAGATTTGACTCCATCATGGTACGTTTAGACACAGTAATTTATTTTTGTAATTTTTCTCTTATTCAAATCATATTTTTTGTATAGGCTGTCTAACGGTTTTGCCAGTGCCCTTATTTACACCTATGGAAAGACAAAACCATCGCGCCATTTTCCATAAATATTTATTTTAGTTTTCGTTGTGTGGTTAATTATTATCATATAATACAAAATATAAGTATTGTCACCAACCGACATATAAGTTTTTAAAAGAATTTCTGGATAGTCGGTACCTGGCAAAAAAGGTCAGTTTAAATCTATCATCTCTATAGTTACGTTATTGTAGCATAAGTTCTTACAACAAGTCTGTTTTTTCCTCGCAAGTGTGTTGAAAAACGTCGTATGAAACGCGTGTGCATTGATTATTACACTCTCGGCTACTTTATCGCGCTCGCCTCTGGCTCGCGCGAATAATACCGCCTCGACTGTAATATCCAATAGAGCACACTCGTATCGCAATGTACTATTGTTGCCTGTTATACCAAAATTCTACAGATTATAATGTTTGTTTTTCTCATTTAAGTTATGCGTTTCTGCAGGCGGGTTTTTGTTTTTTAAATAATTTGTTTTATTTCAACATTTTTAGTTTTATTAATACAATATATTTGGAATTAGCTCATTACTAGCTTTTATTTGATACCAATATTGTTGTAATTAATTTAAAAAAAAACCTTTCCCTCCGTTTTTTTTTGTATTTGCAGATGAAATATAATAAAAAAATATAGCCTATGTCACTCCCACAATTAAGACGAACCTAACGACACCAGGTATGTTAAAATCCACCTAGCCGTTTAGGCTACTGAGCAAAGAGAATTAAACCTCTTGAGAGCTGATAGACCGATTTCGTCTAGACACACGAATCACTACTGCGGGCCGGGGGACGAAGAAATTACAGCGGTTGTGATTGGCCGATGCAACAATGTTAGGACGAAAGTTCCAAACATAGTGATGCACAAGTCAGTTTTGCAACAATAATATCGATATCGATAAAATCGACGTCTACAATCCTAATTGAACAATAAATTATTTAAATTTGAATTTCACTTAAGAACACAGCGACGGATGAATTCTCCATACAAACGTAATACCTTAATCATTTGCAATTTGAGCATATTTCCACCATAATGTGTTGTTATTCGGATTGAGACAGTATTTATCTAGGTTCCTACATCTTTTTTTTTCCAAAAAACCTAACTACAATGAAGTTGTAGCGAATTGAATTTCGCACATTTTTACAGCGTAAATGACATGTTTTCATGTTGTTTTTCTGTATTATAAACAACAATACTTGTGATATTGTTTCAGCAGAAACATAGCCTATATTATCAAGTTACAAATTATATAATATAAGTTATAAATTATAAAAAATGGAAAAATATTAAGTTTTCATTCATCATTTTTGGTATTACGGAACACACCCAAATTTATCATAAATTTTCAATAGCCAGTAGTGCTATCGCGTCAAGCAAATGTCATGTCAATGAAAATGTGTGCGTGGTCGTACAGTTCACGGTAGCTGTGTGTATCGCTCCAACATCGACAGGCACACTAGTGCAACATTTGTAGCACTTGATTCGTAGTTGCGATCGAAGCTCCGCCGGCCCCTTAAGAGAATTATTTTATTGTTCTATCCGACAGGGATTGACATTGCTATTACTTATTTTTAATCTGCTGTGAAATGCCTTAAACAAACAATGCTATATTTATTTGGAAACCAATTATCCCTGTGAACTGAATTAATCCACTTTTCTTTCAGTTACGGAACATTTTGAAATCTAAAATGTAATCATTAAGTACTTAATGTTACTTTTTTACCATTAGGAAACATCGTTATTTTTATCGACTTAGATAGACTTTATTTTGAAGTTGTCACAACACTCTACAGTATAAGTACACATAGAAAGGAACAGACTTATTGCAATACCCTAGTGAGAGAAAGGGACTCTTCAAAAAGACATCAACGCGGTGTACATTTTTTGTGCCATTTACGTAATCAACCAGTTTAGCTTGAGCTCTGCAATTATTCTTAATAAAATATTTATTTTACTTACCGATGAAAAGTAATGCAATCTTTTTATAGCTGGATGTTCTAGAGAATTTCCCACACCATTTAATTGAACAGGAACTCATAATTGTTTTTATTTATGCAGAAATGTTTTAAAATGTATCAAAATACCGGCGTGTGCAGAGATCCAATAACTGGTCAAAACTAAAATGGCCACTCGTATTTCCATCTAGTATCAGTGCTATTCAACATAATTATGTGTCGTGAGCCTGAGTCGCCCGCATGAGCAGTCAAGAGGTTATATAGTCATTGCTACTGAGCGTGCCAAAGAAATAGACATACGAGTACATACATACATACTCTCGAAAAACATTACCCTCCTTCTGGGGAGTCAGGTAAAAAACAATTCTATTTCCAGTATTATTATATATTTCCAGTATAATATAACCTTGATATTTTGATTGAATAATTTTAATGTATGTTGCCTCCCTTTGGTTTTTTATTTTTATATTGCCAATTTTTTAATATTGCCAGAAGATACCTTTTTATTATTCTCTAATCATTATTATTATAGCCTCTTTATTTCCATAATGAATGAATATTACTATTACATAAATGTGCATGCATAAATAAAATAACAAAATTGTTACAATTCATATCAATAGCAATAGTATAACAAATAATTTATAAATTAATAAAATCATATCTTTCCTTTATAGATTTCTAAAATACTAAATAAATTCAATTTTTCAAAATAATGTATAATTTCAATATGGACCACTCAACTGGTGAAGGCCTCCTCCATTTCGCTCCACGTTTGTCTGTCCTTTGTCTTTGTGATCCAATTTCCACCAGCTTTTCTTATTATTTCATTAAGCCATTTATCTTTCGGTCTACCTTTTTTCCTTTTATTTGTTGGTCCTTGCCAGATAGTTACTCTCTGTGTCCATTTTTCCTTGTCCATACGTCAATATGACCCGCCCATTTCCATTTTTGTTTTAGAGAATGTTCCAAAGCATCTATTATTTTTGTTGTTTTTCTTATTTCTTTTTCATGTTCTTTGTATATTTAGTATGCTCCTTTCCATCGCTCTCTGGCATACTTATCTCTAATAATAAAAAATGTTTATTTGAAGGGCTAACTTCTGCTGTCTTACTTACTAGTTTAAAAAGTTATCCGGGGTGACCTCCACAACTACAACTGAAGAGTCTAGAATGCCCGTCACAGTTCCAGCAGGAAGAGAATGCCCTATCTGACTGGTAGTGGCCTTCAAAGATGTTGGTAGTAGAGGTGGCAGACCAGTAGGCCATATGTTAGTTTAAAATTAAACAGTAAAAGATGACCTCCTGTTATATTGGAACTCCGTAGGTACTACGCTAAGCTAGCTCAAGGACAAGTGTTACCACTGTCGTGTGACTGTACTTGTCGTAAACCCATGAATGCAATAAGTAGTTTAATATTGGAGGTTGAGTTTAATCTATTTGCCTCTGCATCGCTAATAAGCTGGTGTCGTCCACACAACGATGTGTGTTTTTCAAATAGTTCGTCATATACATTTGTCACGTGAATATGTAAATCCCGTTCGCCTAACATAATAAAAAGCACTGAACGTAATGTTGCGTGTACCCACGCCACGCGGCGCAGACGCACGCCGAGTGTTTACCGATGCGTGTGACGTCACACCGCACCAACACAAACTGACATGTATACCGAGCCAGGGTCACCGGTCACCACACTTACAGGCTAAGAAGATTCGCTATATTCTCTGACTGATGTAAATGATACAAAGGCAGACAAAGCAAAGACTCCCAATAGATATGGTTGAAAAGGCAATTTTATTGAAGAATACTATATTTACTGCTTAATTTTGTTCGCCAAAGCACTTTAGTACAAGTATGCATTCTGCGTGTGGTTATTTCTGCCGAGCGAAGCGCGCGCTCAGCTGTCGCGCCTTGAACCTCGACCGCTTATTACTTCACACTCACACGCATACACGTGCTTACAAGCACTGTTTCTATTATCGTTAGAAAACAAAAATCGCAACATTTGTTTATCTCTGCAGATTTTCAAAGGTGCAGAGCATAGAAAATAACAAATGTTGGCAAATGAATGTTTTAAAACTAAACTATCTCCGTGAAGTGAGGCTGCTATTTGCCTATTAAGTTCAAAAACCTCGTTAGAGAAGAGCATACAGGCGTAAGTACACAAATGAATTCGGAACGAGAGTGCTCAAACATGCTGCGAGGCAGGAGCGAGGAGAGCACGCAGCAACCTACATAATTACTAACATGGACGGACAGACTGACAAGAATGGACACAACAATTAATAACGGGAAATAATTCCAACTACATTATGAAGGAATACACCTTTAGGGGTATGAGGAACAGGGTATAAAGTTCACTCATCCACCATAGCCTGGGGAGGATCCTCCGACCAGACGGGTGTTGTGTCTGGCGGGCAACTGCCCAACGATTGATGTTGGATTCTTGTATATAATATATCCATCGCACGGTAAACTCTAATTGCGCGATGCAGGATTTATGTGACGTCAGGTTTTTGATGCGTAGTTCGCATGTGGTGATGCAGATGCCGCGTGCCGCCACACACCAATTCACAGAATATTATTGCAGCTTCCTTAGATAGTAGTCCTAACTAATATTATAAATGCGAAAGTGTGTTTGTTTGTTACGCTTTCATCCTAAAACGGCTTAACGGATTTGGATGAAATTTGGCACAAGGGTAGACCATGCCCTGGATAAGACATAGGCTACGTTTCATCCTGGATCGCAGACGAAGTCGCGGGCAACAGCTAGTAATTCATATAATAATTATGAATCAAATTCAACAATATCTGTGTCCAATTCACAAAATAAAAGAACAGCTAAAGTTAGAAATCACTAACAATGATAAAATATTCAGGGACTCAGGTGCGAAGACGCGCCAACTCGATACTAACGAATACTCGAAGCGATTTGTTTACAGTTATCTATCATTCAAGAAGCGAAGTGAAGACTCGCAGCCACTGCGAGTTTCGAGGCAGACACTGTGATATTGAAAACACTTCGTATTGTATGTAACTCTGAGAAAATTCTTTCACTTCCGCCCCATGTATGTCGACACAAATAATATTGCCGCTGTCCTTTACAGTGTAAACCGTTTGTTACGATTGCTGGACAAGAGAAACACATAATATCAATCAGCTTACTACGGCGCGGCGTGGCGCGGCGGTGGCGTGGTGCTGACGGCAATTTCACACTGACGCTAAAACACGCACCTTCAAGTTTAACTTGGACTAAGTTAATGGGAAGTTGTGCCCCAATTACAATCCGTAGACATCATGAATCATGCACGTTTTGTATTTTACATGAAATTATAATGCGAAAAATGTTATGACGAGTTATGAGTATATTATAAAATACGGATAGTGTCAAAGGCGGGTTTCATAATCGGCGGGTCTCTGCAGTAATCCCGAGCGACGGAACGTTACGCTTCGTTCACAAACAAGCCAAGAGCCGGCCGCTGATATTGTGATCCCTAACGGCAACTATTCTACCCCACAACATAAGACCAGGAATATAATACATATATACAGTTTGTTTGGTCCACATCAAACATTAGCAACCAAAATAATATTGAAACAGAATTCGAAAGTTTCACAATTTTTTTGGTGAAAACATTGCATTTATTTAGAACAGCGCATAATGCATATTTTTAAATCCTGC
Source organism: Lithophane leautieri (assembly GCA_949152455.1). Classification (NCBI taxonomy): domain Eukaryota; kingdom Metazoa; phylum Arthropoda; class Insecta; order Lepidoptera; family Noctuidae; genus Lithophane; species Lithophane leautieri. Next base: position 21,750,769 of record OX424458.1, on the reverse strand, counting down.
AACTGCGAAAGCTTTAGGACTATTTTCGTTTTCCCCGTTTTAATATATAGAAAAATGATTTATAGTTCCTTATAAAATAACCAGCTACTTGTGTTGTCTTACTTAAACCGTACGAAGAACGCTACAAAAAGCGTTGACCTTCGTGTTTGGCTGGCCTTCACAAGTTGACCTTCGCTTAGACACTAGCGGTAGTAGTGGTGTGCTCACTAAGTGCTGAGCGTCGCTACCATATTGTGGTTAACGTTGTTTTTCAGGCTTTTACGGAAATCAAATTTTTAAAGCCTGTTTTCTAAATGATGACAGTTTTATTTATAGTTTGTTTATCTCTCATATCTTCTGTGAACGTCTTTACTGAAAGCATTCGATTGCTGGATGAATTGCAGTCATTTACTAAGTCGGAATTGAAACGAGTTGGAAACAAATGACTTTTCTGAAGCTGTCGGAATCAAAGCTAATCTGTCGGGGGCAGACGTTTCTGGGAAAGCATCGAGTGTGAATATGGCGCCCTCTAGAGGACTTACAGTCATGTTTTTAATGATGCCATGTACCATATATCGAATGAAAGGGCTAATTATCACATTAAAAAAAATATATATATACAGTGTGTCCGGACATGAACTAGCGATATTCTAAATACTTAAATATAAACTATTTTAAAGTACAATTTAAATGTTTTTTTTTTTAATGGTATCCTGTTTAATTCCTACAATTGCCTCGCAAAAAGCACAAAGCTTGCGCATTCGCTATATTCAAACAACAATAAGTCTTAAAGTAATAGACATATAGTTGTGAATTTCATGTTGTATTGAAGGCATTGTAGCTCAGATCAAAATCTGTCGATCTAGTAAAAAAATAAAAAAGTTGTCGGGGATGTTTTTGTAGTAATTAACAATTATTGGTTTAATTGCATAATTTTTCTTTGTTTTTTCAAAAGTTATGGAATTGTGAACACTTTGTTTTGTAATGCAGATGGTAGAAAATATTATTGCCTTTCGAATAAGCCTATTTTTATCTCAGTATGACTAAAACTTTAAGCGATATGATTTTTTTTGTACTCGGCATAGAGAATATTTAACCAAAACACAGTGAGAACAATGTAGAAAGACGTAATAAAAAGATAAAAACAAAACCAGTTCAAATATTAATATAAATTAAAAATAAGCCGAAGCAGGTAAAAGATGACCAGACCAGACCCTACAGACGGCGCGCGGTGCTCGTTCACGAACATGACGCATGGATCAGCACCATTCAGCTCAACCATTTTGAAGGGAACAGCATGATCCAACACACACGCCACCACCACGCATTCGTTAACTTTAATTCAGCCACGGTTAAGTGTAGTTACAAATTGTTCAATTAGTGCTTCGTTCTCGAGTCGTTGTAACTCGGGCTTAACTGCTCAATTTCTGCTAAGCGATATTACTAAATTATTTATAACTGGGTGAAGTTCTGAGCGGCTGAGGAGCTCTTAACATTTGCTACCTCAGCTCTCTGCATCTCTTTAATGGTAACTATTCATACCAAAGAACATTATTATAATTATAATGTTCTTTCCGAAAATATTATTTTGCAGTTTATTATCTTCTTATATTAATGTATGTCTTCTCTTTATCGGCGTTTACATTATAGTAGCAGGAGCCTCGTAGTCGGAGCATCGTATTATCTGTAATGTCATGGCCATTCGAGCAAAAAGCGAGCGTTTGTATGGAAGGGGTCGCCTTCAGCGGTAACAACGCCGCGCTCCGAACGCTCCGCAGTTCCGGAATGCTTCCCCACAAAAAATTCAATCACCGAGCGAATACTTTAAACGTTTTGACGATAGTTCGCCAGCTCCGGTCCGGGCACGGTATCAACGATTGTCGCACTCCCGGAACGACGTTTTTGAACTACTTGAAGATAACGGCCGAGTTCGAATCAGGGATTTTGTAAAGGTAATAAAGTAGCACACTGTGATACAAGTGTGCTGTAATTTTGATCATTACACTCGCGGCGGTATTATTCACGCGAGCCGCAGGCGAGCGCGATATGGGAGCTGAGTGTATAATGAATGCACACGCGTTACATACGACATTTTTAAACAGACTTTTGAGGAAAGAAACAGACTTGTTGCAAGAACTTATGCTACAATAAAGTTACTACAAAGATGATACATTTAGATTTATAAAGTTCAACTGACCTTTGTTGCCAGGTACTGACTAGCCCGAGCTCATTTTAAACACTATTCAACGTCAGTTGGTGACATACTTACTTTAGATTACGTACTTATGTTAATAATTAACCACACAACGAAAACGTTAACCTATTATGGAAAATGGCGCGCTGGTTTTCTTTTTCCGCAGGTGTAAATATAGGCATAGGCAAAACCGCTAAACAGCCTATAAGTATTAAAAAACTAAAAACACAAAATAATGTTTTGAATAAGAAAATTAAGTAAGTAAACATTTTACCAAAAAAACAGCTTGGGTGAAAATAGAAAATATTAATAGTATAGGATAGCAAGTAAAAAACACACGTGTTTAAAACACTGCATTATGAACCTAAAAAGAGCCACTTTACGAGCAAATGTGTTGTAAATTCTATTTTACTATCATAAATTCGTATTTATGTATTCATAGTTTCTTTACCAACGTATCAGTGAATTTGCTGTTATTTACTTAAAAGGTTTTCCCAAAATTTTAGTCAGCATGACTTCTTTTTTTTATTTAACCGAGTTTATTATGATATGGAACTACTAATGGACGTCATCCACTCATCTTACCTTCCCAATAGTCAAAATCACCAAAATATCTGTTTCACTGAGTATGGAGCAAGTACCACTACCCCTAATGAAATCTTACAGCTGATCATAGGAAAAAAATATTAGGTAGGTATAGCATCAGCGCCGTCCTGTCCGGCATAGAATGTGTGTCAGCCACACACCCGCCGCGGCACCGCCACGGCCGTCCGATCAGGCGTTTAATGTGCGTTACCTACCAATGTCTACGGCGTTACGCGCATTACTTCATTACTCAGTACCTATACCTAATCAGCCTGGCCAAGTAGGTAAATGACACAGCTAAAGAAGCGCAAGAATTTACCGTAACTCTTGTATCACGTGCACGTGACATCTTATTAGTAAAATAATACTTCTCGAACGTATCGCTCCACACATTATGCAAATCCTACAATAGAACAAAATGACAAACGCAACGTTATTTAAATGAACTACAGAACAAAAAACGGTTGGGTCACTCGCAGAGCGAGACAACGTGAAGAAACCGCGCGCGGCGAGGCGTGCGCGCGCTCGTGTGCCGTACCGCGCTGCGCCCGCGCGCTTATCACTTATCACCAAGTCCACAAATAACACGTCGCTAATTACCGCCGCGTGTCGTGTTTCTATCAAATATTCTGTTATTCGGCATTAAAGGCAAATCCGAATGAGTTATCCGTTGTCGTATTAACTCCGCGCAGTTTACAAGGAACTAACCTTACCAGCGATTAACTTTGTTTAGGTATTTGTTGGAATGTTACCGAGCACTTCATTTCAACGGCATCAAGTTTCTACTTTTTATCTGCTATCAGCGTCAATGCGTTGTTAATACAACTACAACTTAGCAATAGAGTTTTTTCGGCGAAACGTGAACGAAATTCCGTCTGATTTGCATTTTCGGCCGATAACCGACAACGAAACAAATGTCTTTTTTTTTTGTTTGTTAGGGTTTTCTTTGCTAAAAGTGAAAGAAGTGCTATGTCAATATTTTAATCACTACACGAAACTTTTATCAATGGCAATAACTTAGAATACCTAATAACGCATACTAAGGAGAATCATTTTATTTTCCCAAAAATGCTTGGGAGTTCGAGTAAATATCAAACAATGATGTTATATGCGAGAAAAAGCATTTTTTTCTCATTTTCACAGTTAGTGTGCTTTTATTTGTTGTACGATCAATCAGAATTGGAATCGGTTTGAAACAAATGTCTAAAACATTGCTTCATAAGCTCGAAAAAAAAAATTGCTTGGCAACGTAAATAACGTAATGAATGTTGTTGAACTGTCAAAATGAAACATGTGACTCCGGATTTTTTATTTGTCTGTCTGTGGTGTCTTGTTTATACCTTTATAGGCGTAGTTGGGTTGGATTATGACTACTTAATTTGTGGTTTAGAAGATAGAAGGGAACAGATGAACATACTTACATACATACCGGTCAAAATCATAACCCTCCTTTTTTCTTCGCCGCGTGTTAGGGCTTAAATCAGACAGATACGTGTGACTCCGGTTTTTTTTTTTTAGTTCATGACTTTATTTCCTCTGGAGGGCACCATACTCAATTTAATGTGACGTCACCATCCATTCATGTAACACCACACATCCCTCTTAACATTCTCATCTCAGCTGCATGCAATTGTCTTTCATTCATCCCTTTTGTGGCCCAACATTTTGATCCATACAAGACAGCAGGTCTAACCATTGTTTTATATATCTTCCCCTTAAGTTTAAGGAGAATCCTGGGTTGTGGAGGTCAGATAGGCAGTCGCTCCATGTAAAATACTGGTATTCAGCTGCATCCGGTTAGACTGGAAGCCGACCCCAACATAGTTGGGAAAAGGCTAGGCAGATGATGAAGTTTAAGGAGAATGTTAGAGTCGCAGATTGTTCCCGTGACCTGCCGCCATTTCAGCCATCCAGTTTTATTTCTGTGCTTAACCGCTCGATCTACTTCGCCGTCGCTTTACACGAAGTCGGAGCAGACTGGGAGAAGTGCACCATCAACCGTTATCGGTTATGGTTCCAGAACTGGAGAGACATACATACTTCCCGGGCAAACCTTTCTCTTTCAAGGCCCATCACAACATATCCCGAGGTACCCTACCATACGCTTTCTCCAGATCAATGAATACCATGTGCAAGTTCTTGTGCGCACGTCTGTACTTCTCGCATAATTGGCGGAATGCACAAGTGGCGTCCATTGTTCCTCGACCTGGCATAAACCCAAACTGGTTTGGGGTTATCTCACTCTCCTCTCGCAGTCTTTATTATATTACTTTCTCCCATACCTTCATACTATGTGACATGAGCTTTAGGTATCCCTCGATAGTTGTTGCAGTCTAGTACATCACCCTTATTCTTGAAGATGGGCACTAGCGAACTATTGCACCATTCTTGTGCAATAGTTAGTCTTTAGTACTTCTGCAAACGGCGACACCTTTTATTATACGTTGTGGAACATCGACCTTTATTTAGCCTACGAGCTTATGAGACATATATATAACTCGTTAGTAACGGAGGGTTAAAAAACGCTATCATCCATTCAGCCGATCCCGGTGTTTATCCGGTAGAGCTGGAAGCTAATCTAGTTTATATGAATTGGACGCGGTGGGCCGGTGGTAGCCGGCGGTGTGTCGGACTGCCGGGGTGATCCGGGCCGGCTGCTAACCGTGTTCCCCGCCCACGCAAGCCGCTTGTCGGATAGACCGCCTCACTATAATAACCGACACCTCTGTAGGAGGTACCGATAAACCCCACTTATTAAAGGCCACGGGACGGGCGCCGGACGTCGCGAACGGCGACACCTTTTTATCTATTTTACATTATTTTAGGGTTTAGCTACACTGGCAACTGTCGTGTGTGCCATACGATACGCTAACGAGGTTCGTTCGGTTAATCTAATCTAATCTAAATAGGTAACATAATCACATGAGACTGAGATTGATTGAAGAATGCGTGGAAGAACAGAAAATGTTCCATCTGTTATAATGTATATAACTAGGTACTTACTACTAAAAGATTATAGCTGTGTTAATGCTATTCGTTGGTAAGCGCACCACTTCAGCACGGCTGGACCAATTTGGCAATTTTTTGTTTTAAAATGTTCATAACAATCCGAATAATGCTGAAGGCGCATGTTCATATGTTCAATATGCCTGGCGCAGTATGCAGCATCTTTCAGAACAAGATATAACTACAAGTTTAGTGTGTTATGTTCGCGCATATCTTACTGCAACTTGCTTTAGATTCGCGTCGATTCTGTTTTTGTTTGTTGCGATCTCACTTTATAGGTTGCTTTTACAAGCTTTATACTAACTGCTTCGTTGTTGTGTTTCCAGTTACTCGCTTTTTCAACCAATTTTTTTACTTTGACGAGCATCAATTTGTTCTAGTGCGGCTTAAGTTAGTCAAAATAGAAAAAAAATTAACCATGGAGCATGCGTGATCCGTTTTGAATGTTTTGATGGAGCATTTCTAATGTTCGGTGTTTTGAGCATCGAGCGCTTCGTGTGGCAAGCGGTGCGGTGCAGAGTGGAACCGGGTGGTGCCGTCGGTGACCACTGACCATTGACCCCCACTGCGACTGCACCTCAGCGGCTTCTGCCGCTTCTGTAGCACTGAACCCCTCTACATCTCTAACAAACCATTATCCGTCTCGCAAGAAACAACTAAGTAAGTACTTACCTAGGAACATTTTTTTGCGTAGTATAACGTTATCTATGTTTGTGATCACATCAGAAGAGTGTCGTAGTGGCGCATCGCACGGTTATCAGTAAGGCGCGGAGATAAGCGCCGATACATAATTACTGCGCACGCACCGGCTACAGGGCCGGCCTCGTAGCCGAGTGGCGCCACTGTTGCGCAGCAGTCTTCTTCTGTAGGTGCACACTCTTCCCAAAACTTGGCAAATTGATCATACTCCTGGTTATGGCTATTAGGTATTTATACAATCCTGCACAAACGATGAACCATTCATTGTGATTAATGTAATAGTGTATAATGTCACGACGTATGATGGAGTAGGTATTTATCGTCAATTTGGCGCGACGTGAGCAGTTTGAAGTGCCGCCGTGATTACGGATACAGATACAGCATGTATTGTACACATCAGGTGCTCCGAATATTGAGTAATGTGTGATGTTGACCCCTTAGTTTATCAGCGGACTAATTGTCGTCATAAGTGTTGTTTCTAAGTTGTAAATATTTCCATATATTCGTTTAAAACATCGAGAAAATGAACAATCTTGTCGTCATATACAATCATAACGTATATCGGTCAAGGTCAGTGTTCGGCGCTCGCCCTCGCACCGCGCACGCTGCTATTCATATCGCGAGTCTAAGGCGCTGCTCATACGAGATGTAGATGTACCAGCACGCCTCACCGCACCGCCCCGCTGCGGGATGAGCAGCGCCCGCAAGTCATCCACTGAACAGTCTACAGTCTGCAAGTTTGGTCGGGAATTCCATAGGTAACGTGTTTTACCCGGTACTGATTACTTCAACCAGAGAAGTACTTACTTAATAAAATATTTCGCCTAGTGGAAATAACTGGCAATATTGTCCGTATTCGTTCAGGGGGCCTAAAACGGTATTAGCAATTCCTCTAAAAGCAATTCATTTCCTGAATTTCCAGCTGTCATTAGCAATTCCTCTTATTTGACACCAAAGCAATTCATAATGTGTGGACCATTTTACGAATCTCCATAGAAAACTGTCAAACAGATGAGTTATCCTTACTTACTAATATTATAAATGCGAAAGTAACTCTGTCTGTCTGTCTGTCGCGCTTTCACGCTAAAACTATTGACCTGAATTAAATTAAATTTGGTACACAGATAGTCTAGAGCCTGAGAAAGGACATAGGCTACTTTTTATCGACATACCACGCGGGCGAAGCCGCGGGCGGAAGCTAGTTTCGTATAAGGAATCGCACGCAGAACATATTATAAATTGTCAGTTTCTGACATTTTACGATGATTTTCCTATTATGATTCTGCCAAAGTGACTGTTTTAAGTCCACAGATCTTTCAAATAAGTATAAAAGTAACATACACGTTTACCTGTATTAGTAGGAAAATAATTCCAAAAAGCAAGTCTGAGTCAAAAACAATGTCGTTGTCCTTAAACATAAATTATAAAACTTATGCCTACTATATAGAGACAAAAAATTGGTACTGAAGTCCTACCTACTGAAGGCTAATATAATGAAACTGTGCTCAATAATTTCAGTTCTGTTTACAATAACTTTTGAGTAAGTGATTACATTCCACTAGGTACCTAATTTAAAAATAACTGAGCCGAAATTGTGCTTTAAATGATTAAAATTGTAAATATCAGCTGACACCGAAATGTTCCGCAACGATAGATAAACTTCTTCAGTTCCACTCGGAGCTGTGTGCTATGTTACTAACTCGCATCTCGGTTAAACTCGCCTCACAACATGCTCTGATGTAGCGGAAGTGTCGCAGTGTGCTCCTCGCGGTTATCTCGCGACACCACCCTTCCGAACATTCGGCTGTCAGAGCTAAGGTCACGGTATCGATCCGCGCCAGCTGGCGACCGCTCCGCGGCACCACCGCAATCAGTACGACCCTCCAGCATATGAGCACCACGCGAGCGACCGAGCCTCTTTGGGCCCGTTCGAACCCCGACCAGGAGGCCTGGAGACGTCGGAACGCTTCCGATTCCGTTGTGATCGCTCAGCGACGTAGCTACCGCGAGTTATACGTAAGTTTACGCTTTTCGGGAAGGGGCCACAGGGGCGCGGGTCGATCGAACGGCGGAAGCTTCAATGCGGCAAAGCTTATCGTGTACGGAGATCCGCAGCCAGCCGAGAAGCGGGTAGCGAGCAGCGGGCACACCGAGCGATGCCGCTGACCCAGTGCCCAGGCGCGCGGGCACGCGGCGCGCCCGGACCGCGCGCGCTTCCGAGCGCGTGACGCGCGCTCAGCCCGCTGCACTGAGGCCGCGCGCCGCCGTGCTCGGTGGCCGTGGAACCCTCGGGACTACAACTCAGGAAGCACTCACCGTTTCCGTTTATGAGGGGGTAGTCGTCGTCGTGCCGGCCGATGTAAGTCTTCAGCGGAGTGTCCGTGAGGGAAGGCGACGATCTATCCCTGTCGCTCATAATAGTCACTTATAACACCGGTTACAGACTCGATACAACAACACTGGACGGGGAGACCGGCCCCGCACGCTCGTCTCCAGACACGACCGACCTCCGGCCCGCGGCTCGCGCGGCGAATAAATAATAAAATACTGGCAGCGGCACTCTCGGGCGAGCTCGCGCGACAGCCGCGCAATCAATGTCCCGCGGCGTCGCCTGCCGCGCGCGCGGCCTCTGCCGGCCGACTCGCACGCGTCGCCAGCGACCACAGGTGGCGCGCATATCAACACGATAATGCAATAAATATATTGCACATAAATTAGCAGTAAATAGAAGTAATTGACGAGAACTACCGGAAAAAAAATATTCACAAGTGTTACACAAATTAGTTAACAAAAGAGCTCATATTAAGAGTTCATAGGTTCTTATTACTAGAATAGGGAGATAACTCTGCGTGTAACCTCCGTGCCGCCATCTAGTGAACTGAAACCAACACTTTGGAGGGAAACTCCCGGTTTCAGAATGAAGTTCACAGATGTTTGAGACAGATTACATTAAATTACACAGACGGATGACCGTCTTTTTTTTATACCGGCTAAACTTGCCCGATGCTTATTTTACTCTAATAAAATAATAATTATTTAAATATTAATTTATTACTATACAGCGCCGGACGTGAGCGGACTGCAAAATAATGTAGAATATAACGAGTTTAGCCGACACGGCGGGGTGGATACTCAAGAAAAATTTCTTCAAAAAGTTTAAAACTCATTATAATGCAAGTAAAACTAGATAAAATTATTGCATAAACTGTGTTTAGACCAACATTTAAAGCGTAGATCTGAAGATATCAGCATTCCAATAAAAAGAGACGAAGGTGATGATTTATCTATGAATGGTGATGATTTCGTGTGTATGGTGATGACGTTTTTTAAATGAATGTCAAATTAAAAACGACAAAATTTAAGGAAATCACCTTTTTAAGAAAACACTGAATTGTAATAAGTCTTAGACATTTTTCTCTTACATATTTTATCATATTTTTATTGAGATTTGGTCAGTTTTTCGGTGATAATCAGTCTTAAAGACCTTAACCTTGTACTTATATAATAAAATTAGGCGTTTTTCTCTTAATAATAATTAATTAACACGTAATCATCATAATTGAAATATATATTATCATTTCTAAGTAATTTGAAATTTGGTAAGTTTTTTGGTTATCGACTAAGTAGTTGTTAGTCCTTAGGCAGAATTATAATAGGAAAATATTATGAATCATCGTAAAAAATGTCACAAACTGACAATTCATAATATGATCTGCGTGCGATTCATAATACGAAATAATTCATCTGTTTGACGGTTTTCTATGGAGATTCGTAAAATTGTCCACACATTATGAATTGCTTTTCTATCAAATTAGACGAATTGCTAATGACAGCTGGAGATTCAGGAAATGAATCGTTTTTACCGTGCGTTTGCACTGGCGAAACATTCGAGACAAAACATGTTTAAATATCTAGTTCCTGTCAAAAATTGTATGGAACATTGACAGAAAATAGAGATTTCAACATGTTATGTCTTGAATGTTTCGCCACTGCAAACGCACGGTTAGAGGAATTGCCAATGTGGTCGTTTTAGGCCTAGAGGCCTTTGGACGTATTGTATATTATGGAAAAACTATTGAATGTATCTACTAAAAATACTGTTACTGTATTATTATTAATTAATTTTATTTTTTTAACAAATCCATTATTAATGACATATTAATATTGTACACCCTATGGGTATGTTACAGTGATACATAATGCTAACTGTAAGAACTGTCTTTTCACCTGTGACAAACAATAAATAAATAAATGAATAAAATTATACGAACGTGTGAATAAATTATCTATCCCTGTACGGTTTTTATTTTGCCATTTTCATACTGCATAATTATGTTATTTATTTATGCCCAAACAAGAGTTAAAATTAGTGCCGAAATATGGAAGTTTCGACGCTCATTAGAGTCATTACATTTATATTTGCATAGCTAGGATTGCTAAATTAATTAGAGTGGAAAAACAGTTTTCACATGTTCAGAGTGTTATATTCAAGTAACTAGGCAACGACAAAAAAACTTATAAACCAAGTATAAAATAGTAGATTGTATCATAAGGGAGCAAAATAATATTTTTACGGCGAGGGCGCTTTTTTGAATCCAGAGCGAAGTGAGGGATTCAAAGTACGTCGCCCGAGCCAAAAATATATTTTGCACCCGAGAGATACACTCTACTTTTCATCACCCACTATGAGAAAATAAAAGGCGCCTCATATTTTAACCACGCTTGATCAAGACGGGTTGGCTATTACAGGCTTATAATTATTAACTACAAGTTCAGGTTTCCCCATCATGTTTTCCCTCACCGATTTCAGTAATGTCCAAAATAAACTCAGAAAAAAAAACCAACCGACTTCCAAAAAAAACACAAAAAGTGAAAAATTACTTTAATTTCGGAAGTCATAATTATTCCGATAAGTTAAGTATCTTTTTGTGTAGTAAATAACACAAAATCCTGCATCGCGCAATGGGAGTTTACCGCGCGATCAACATTATACAAGATTCCAACATCAATTGTTGGGCAGTTGCCCGCCAGACAAGACACCCGTTTGGTCGGAGTATCCTCCCTTTTCAATAGAGGATGAGTGAACTTTCCACCCTGTTCCTCAATCTCTAAATGCTGAATCCAGTTAGACTGGAAGCCGACCCCAACATAGTTGAGAAAAAGCTAGGCAGATTGATGTTATTTTACGTCGGGCCTAAGACTTCCCAGTACCCACACGGCGCTACTATGGGCCGTCGTACCAGCCAGTCTTTATTCGAACAATATTTGCGTACGATTTCTTTGGCGCTAAACACTAAGATGTCCTAAATTCAAAAAGTGCGCGGAAAAGATAATTGCGGCGCACTTATTCTTTGCCGCGCACTTATAAAGAGGATTAAAAGCTCATTACTGCCCGCTAAAAGTTTCTTATAGAAAACACCACCTTTGGGTGCACTTAAAGGCGAACCAAGTCGTCCTTTTCGAATAGATGGGATGAAAAAAGTTTTCCACAACAGAGATTAGTATCTGCAACAATTACTTCCAAACTAATACATTTTTTCACAATATTTTTGAACGACTTTGCCAACGACACCCCAGACCATGGGATAGACGAGAAAAAATCACATCCCCGCGTTAGGTGTAGGGGAGGACCTACAATTTTTTTTCATGATTTTATTGTAGGTACCACTTTGTCGGCGTGATTAATATGTACAATTGTACACCCATGCCCAAATTACAGCTTTCTAGTACTAGGAGTCTCTAAGCTAAGCCGTGGACAGACAGACGGGCAGACAGACGGACAGACAGACAGACATGGCGAAGCTATAAGGATTCCTTGTTGACTACGGAACCCTAAAAAACCTAACCTAACCTTGATGAGAGTTGATTTCATTTCGTAGCATCTATAAATTGTTTTGAGGATTTCAATAGTAGCTGATAGAATGAACATAATATAGATCCGATTCAGGATGAAATTGAGCCCTGTGCAATTTGTGCTTGTAGCGCGAGCACGCGACACATCACGCAGGGGCGGATGCAGTATTATTTTTTTTATTTGGATCCATTCTGAAGAACTTAAAGGATTTTATTTTCTGACACACAAAAAAATCAATAAAATAGCGGTATTTTAATATTATGTAGAAATACGGTAATTTTCCGCTTAACTTTTCGATTTAACTTCAAGTTAAATAAATACATGTTTGTTAGCATTTCGGCCAGAAAATAAATAAACCCTGGTTCAGTATTTTTGCAAATTTATCCCTTAAAGTATAGGAATTCCGTTACTTAGTTTTGTAGTTAAAACCATGAAAATTGGTACTGGTAGATGGGTTTATATGCCCAGCGGTTTTAGAGATTCAACGTACCTATTTTTAAGGATTTACCTATGTGCATTTCAAGGTCCCAGTCCCAAGTGGACGTGGTTACGAGGTGGGTTGCTTGCTAGAGATCCTAAGTACTTATGTGCATGCTTATCTTTGTATATTAACTGAAAGTAGAAGTTCACCTGTTGTAAAGAATATGTCTGTTCCCTGATACTTATGAGTATGCTGAATTGAATCGAAAAGTTGAGTCTTGAAAGAGAGAAAGTATGGAACGCCTCGGCCTTTTGGGTGGGCCTTGGCCCCCTTGGCCCCCATGGCCCCCATGACCCGCCCCCTGTATCCGCCAATAACATCACGAGCTAAGCTGTTCCTAGTTGTAGGCTATGACGAAGGCTAAAATCATAGCTTGCTGGTCGGTGTTTGCGCATAAATAAACAAATACGCTATGATAAATTGTTGTACGCTATGATAAGAAAAACGAAGTTAGCTTGCGGTATGTTCTGCGTTACATTCTTTTGACTTTTCATTTTTTTATTTCATTTATATTAATAAAAATGTGGGTGGGTGTATGGGTACACGTCTGCCTACTGGCGTAATGAGTTTTTAATAAACATATTATCTTTGACCGTGTTTGTGTATTCAGATCGGATCAAATCAATTCGGACAAAATTTACCAATATTGAACGAGCGAAGCCGCGAGCGCTGGTCGCTCGTCTAGTATACGTGAAGCTCAACATAAAACTAGGCCGTCTTCTCATCTTGCAACGATGATGAATATTACAATTTCACGCCGAGCTGCTAGGTAAACGAGGAGTATGGCAACTAACACTGTGACACGAGAATTTTATATATAAGAAGATAAACTGTAGATAAACTATTCGCCCTTAACCACGTGTAAAAAGCAATACATCTTTTTAAATAATTGGAACCCTTGATTGTAATATAAGACTTGACTTAGGCACAATTTAAATTCAGCAACATTATATTTATCGGAGGGACGGTACCTTCCAGGGACTACGGGAGGGCCTACCATTTTAATTTGGCTGCATTATAGTATAAGAAGGGACCACGGGTAAAAAAAATGCCCGTGGTCCCTTTCAGGGACTACGGGAGGGACCACGGGGAATAAACGGGTATGGGTATGTAGGAGTACTCATTGATCAGCATCTCAACTGGCACCCCCATAAAGTCAAAGTCTCGTCCTGCAAACGTAAGCTAATATAATTAATATGTTTTCGAGAAGCTACGAAACTCGGCTGATTACGAAACAAAATCTTGCCGGCAAAATATTACCGGTCTGTCCTAACGTACTGCTTACCCGTTAGGGGTGGTGCCACCCAAAATGTATTTATCCGCCTCGAGAGAGTCCAGAGAACTGTCCTTAAGGTTATGCACTCTCTTGCGCGCAGGTAACCCACTAAACAGCTCTATTCTGATTGCAAAGTACTCACAGTGAAGCAACTTTATGTGCTCCTGTCGACCCTACGCAAACACTGCCCGCCCTCCAAAGGAACCGACTGGCAGACTGAAGCATGTTTTGAGAAAATATTAAAATTCCATGTTTACGTTAGTTTTATTTCGTCGTTTTAAAAAGGTTTTTACTTAAGTTTTTAACCAACTTCTTCAAAAAGGAGGAGGTTCTCAATTCGTCAGTATGTTTTCTGTTTTTTTGTATGTGTGTTACGCGATTAAGGCTCTTACAAACTGGCGCGACGCCGCCGCATTGCTCGCCGTGAAGTTTTCTCAGAAATTGTTTTGTTAAAAGCCAGTATGTAGCCTTTACTCCGATCCGATTGATTTTGATGATTCTTTTTTTATTAGGTAGGTCATGCTTCAGAGGTGGTTCCATATAAATTTTATTTAGTTTGCTTGCGTGGTTCTTGAGTTAGCTTCAATATTACGCATTTTTCCCACTTAGTCTCGTAGACGATGTTCTATCTGACTCCGTCACTATTATTTACATAGCAGATAGTGGTATTCGAATTTGTGTGGGGTAGGTACTACTGAAAAGTGAAAAATAAAAACTTTTTACAAAAAAAACAACAGACATCCAAAAAAAACTAAAAAAAGGTCGGTAAAAATATTTCGAAAGTCGGTGGCGAAAAACCAAAATTGAAAAGCAAAGACACCGACTTTTGAAATTAAAGTTATTTTTCACTTTTTAGTGTTTTTTTTGGAAGTAAATCTACTTCCAAATTTTTTTTAATTTTTTTTGTTTTTTTTGGAAAAAGTTTTATATTGTACTTTTTAGCATTCGATTTTGTTTAAAATATCTTTTCTGTCACCTTCACTTGAAAGATACTTTTAAAGACAAATCCAATGAACCCAAACACGCCTTTACATCAGTCATGGTGTGAAGTCAACCAAGTTGCACTATTCAAGTTATGCTATAAGTAATTTAGAACGGACTATAATATTTGAATGCGTATATAAAATTTTGCGTCTCTACTGTTGAGCGCTGAGGAGTCCCTCTCTTCTGGAGCCAATGCTGAGTGCAAAACCAGATCTTGGTAAACTTTAAAACGGGCTATCATAATATTGAATGTGTATATAATATTTAATGTCTCTGCTGTTGGCCGCTGAGCAGTTTCCTCGTCTGGAGCCAATCCTGGCTGCTGCAGCAGGATCATGCCACTGGACTTTAGAACGGACTAGGTGTAATATATAATTAAATGAGTGTATAAAAGGTCATGGCCCATCAAAGTATGAAAACCATACCCACGGCGTACAGAAATGACAAGGGCTGGATGTACAGAGAAATATGACTGTATAGGTTGCAATGTTAAGTGTCTCATTACTGTGCGAATTGTAGTACATTGTGTGGTACAAAAAAATTTTTTTTTTTTTAATGTGTATGCATAATATATTGTGTTGGTATCATATGTTATGCGGTAAAGGACTTTCGAATTAAATGTAACGTCTTGTAGAACCTACTTAGCTGTGATAGTTTTCATTTTAATTTCATTATATGTATATGGTGTATCTTTTCATACACTTAAATCTCTTAAGGGGTCGTTGTACTCATCATTATGAAGAACTTTCACTATGGGACCAACCCTGAAATAGCGAAAAAACCATTTATGGTTGCTTAGCCCGTCAAAATGTAGGAAACAGTGAATTTTTTTGCGATTTCTGTTTTGGTTCCTAATTGAAAGTTGTTCATAATGATTAGGTATGTACAATGACCCCTTAATTGATTTCGTGTATGAAAAGATACACCTTATACAACGTATAACGAAATTAAAATGAAAACTATCACAGTTAAGTAGATTCTACAAGTTAACTACTAATAATCGACCAACATACATTTGCAGTTGCATGTTCTCGTCGGCATAGGGCGTCGCTGGGGGGAGGACAGCAAGATGGGACAGACTGGATCTTAGCTGGTGAATACTGCGCGAACACAACAATACTTTTCTACAGCTGTGCGACAGAAATAGCATGGTGATGCTGCTACAGATAGTACCTTTCACAAAGGCGCGCCCCACTCCGCGATAACTGGATAGAAAGCTGTACTTTAGTACGGAGCGGAGCGGAGGGAGGCGCGGCTCTGTGGATGACAATGCCACATCTATAACTGACCGCGCAGTTTGTGGACGAGTGTTACGATATTTATTTGACTGAAAGTGAACTACAATAAAGTAAAAACCGGCCAAGTGCGTGTCGGACCACGCACAATGTAGGGTTCCGTAGTTGGGATGAATTTTAGTTGAAAAACATGTTCTCCCTTATGAAATGTATCGGTCGGTCCATTATTATTCGTTAGCTTGTAGAGCCTACTTAGCTGTGATAGTTTTTCTTTTAATTTCGTTATAGGTATATACTACTGCCGTGATTTTTTCCACATATCCAAAACCAACCATTGACCTGACAGGGGGGAGGACACTAACTTGACTCTAACAAAATATTTGCAAAGAATCCCTCAATTCAAAAATGGTTTTCACACACTCACAATATCTTTGAACGACCTTTCTAACGATACCCCACATTATGGGATAGACGAGATAAAAATAACATCCCCACTCTAGATGTAGGGGCGTACGATATTATTATTATATCTGTTTTGTTTTTAATTTTTTTTTTAAGTTTGTCTTTTGCGAGGCCGGTTATTTTCATGTTTCAGTATACTTTCGTTATACTTCACTTTATATTATCGCGTTTTACACTGTATTAAAATATTTGTACACCTTATATTATTATGCTGAACTTTACACTGCATGAAACTTCTCATATTAACTGCAATCAACATATTATTATTACTATATACTACAATATTTATAAAAATGAGTAAGGCAAAAAATCTAAAAGTTGGATTGTTGCGGGTTCACTGGGTTCGCGCCATGAGGAGTTCCTTGTTACTTTGGAGAACCTCTCAGTAGACATCATGGCGATAAATGAGACCTGGCTCAGACGGGGAGAGGAGGGTCGCGCACCGACTGTACCGGGCTAGCGGCTGCGGCACGTGCTGCGCCCGCACACCGTGCGCGGGGGCCGCGGGGTTCTACGTGCGCCGCGGGGTGCGCGTGCGCGCCGTGCCGCACCCGCCGGCGCCGCAGGTTGAGCAAATGTGGCTCAGGCTCAACGTTAACTCGCATTCAGTTATCATCGGCACAGCATACAGGCCGCCGTGGCTTGATGTGAATGTCTTCCTGGATGCGATTACCGACTGTCTTTCCTTTTTGCAAGCGTGGATAAAATTATCTTGCTTGGTGACTTCAACATTAATATGTTAAACCAGCTGGAAAACTAAACAAAACTACTTAAAAATTTTATAATATGCTCCAAGCTGCAGCAAATTGTTACTGAAACTACCCATTTTACAGATCATAGTGAAACTCTTACTGATGTTGTATGCACTGATGCCCGTGTGTGTGGGGTATCTGTATCACATATACCTGAGCTTGGACAACATGCAGTTATATCCGTTGAACTCAATTTTAAATTAGAAAAACATTCTCCACACTAGATCACCTATAGGCCACTTGAATAAGATGGACTGGGAATATATTGTAGGTCTGGAGTATGTGAACTCTATGGTAGAAACATTTAATGAGTATATTTTGAATCTCTTCTTACATGCACCCCTTAAGAAAGTTTTAATTAAAGAAAAGCCTTACCCTTGGATAACATATACTGTCAAGGAAATGATGAAGTTACGTGACAAATGACATGTTAAGTCTAAAGCTACTAAATCTGAACATCACATAAACTCATACAAGGAGCTTTAATACTTAGTTAGGGCCGCTTTTGATAGTGAAAAGTGTGCATATTTTAAAACTTATATTAATAAAAACATTAAACAGCCTAAGAGGTTATGGAACCATATCAAATCATCCATAGCTATTTCAAAAAAAGCAGAACACAGTCTACCTCACTTTTGTAATAACCCTGAGACAATAAATGAACACTTTCTGGATGTGCCTGGCAGTGGTACCGTCAGTAATGCTGATTTGACTTACTTTGAACACTACAGATTCAGTAATACTCATTTTCAGCTTGAGCCAGTCCAGGAGGAAATGGTGCTGAGGCTTTTGCATGGTCTTAAGTCTAATGCACAGGGTTCTGACCATATCTCTCTGGAGATGCTAATTTTGACTCTTCCTCGTACCCTTGCAGTAATAACATCCATTATCAAAAGATCCATAGCCTCGTCTTCTTTTCCGGATTTATGGAAACTGGCTATAGTTAGGCCCATCCCCAAGGTATCGAATCTCACTAGCATAAAAGATCTTTGCCCAATTAGCCTTTTACCGTGTCTCTCCAAGATTCTGGAGAAAGTGGTTTCTAACCAGCTTTGGGCATATCTTGAGCAGCACGGTATTTTGCCACTGGCCCAATCAGGATTTCGTATGGGGCACAGCACAGCCACAGCTCTTCTTGACGTAGTTGGCAATATCCTGGAAGCCAGAGAGCAGGGCATGGGTACCATGCTTGTGCTGCTGGACTTTTCACGTGCCTTCGACTCAATTAATACCTCCCTTCTCCTCTCCAAGCTGTCTTACTACAGATGTCAGTCAGAAACAGTCCAATGGTTTCAGAGTTACCTGAGTCACCGTTCTGAGTTTGTCCAGGTCACAAGTGACAGCTTTGGAGATATTATGTCCTCTAATCCTAAGCAAGTGAGCCGCGGCGTACCATAGGGATCGATCCTAGGCCCTCTTCTCTTCATTCTGTACAGTGCCGACATCATCAAATGTCTGACCAAAACCAAGTTCCACCTATATGCTGATGATTTGCAGATGTATCTCTCATTCCGCTCTCAGCAATCTGGTGAAGCTGTAAAAAAAATGAACGAGCATTTAGATAAGATTTCAGCATGGTCAATGAGAAACTCTCTGGTTCTGCACCCAGTTAAGTCCAAGTACAAACTGTCCATGACTTGTACAACTACAAGTCAAGGGTTCAAGAGATTTTCTGAATAAGATGTTAGGGTATAATCTGGACTTGAAGATTGACGGGTGTTCTATTGATAGGGTGCAAGAAGCCCGTAATCTTGGGGTGGTGTTTGACGACCACCTGCATTTTGAGACACATATCTTGGACGCTGTGTGCAACTGTTTTTACCAGTTAAAGCTTTTGTACCATGTACGGCCCTACATAAGTGTGGATATGCGTGTCATGCTGTGTGAGTCACTGTGTATGGTTCGTGCATTCTCAGTAGAAGTGAAAAGTTGATCCAGCGGGTACAGAATGCTTGTGCGAGATTTTGTTTCAATGTTCCTCCCCGATATCACGTAACTCCATTTTTAAATAAGGGTAATCTGATGAGAATGTCAGATCGCAGAAAGCTTCATCTGGCTACCCTACTCTTTGGTACAATTCTCACAAAAAAACCAGAATATCTCTATGGGAAATTGACTTGGTCATGGGCCATAAATAAAATTAAAATTCTTCCTACCTTTTGTTGGCTTCAACGCACAAAACTGCTGCATTCCGTGGAAGCTTTAAATTCGCTGCCTCTCGCTGCTGGAACGACTTGCCACCTCCTTTTCGTGCTATAAATACAATTAAGACTTTTAGTACTAAATATAAGCAACATTTAATACCATTGCAAAAGGAAAACAGTTTCTAAACTCACCCAGGGACTGCACGCAGATGGTATTGGAAACCTTAGCGGAGTCTTATGTTCCTAGCTGCACGATTTTGCTTCAATCGATTTGTTTTACACCACTGAATACCCTTCTTCCGATTTACAACAAAATACAGTCAATACAAACACTCAAAACACCTAGATAATATTTGTTGTACCGCTTTCTTGCCATAGTACCTGGTTGTTTTATTCGTATTAATACGTAGTGTAGTTTACACAGAACATTAATAGAAGAGGTAGTGTATTTCACGTATTGTTTTTTCATAATTTAGTTATTTCTTTGATTACGATATGACATTTTGACAGTTAAATGCAGGGCTTGAAATACCGTTAAAAATATGGTATCGTTCAGCCTTCTGATGCAGATATCGTTAACTATTAAATAACGTTATAATATTTAACGTTATATCTGGCACATTTTACCGTTAAATATACGTAACGTTAAAATCTACGCTATCGAAAATTTTATCGTTATGATTTAATTTTGTTACCGTCGCTCTGGATATCGTAAAAAATTTCAGACTGCAAACTCAAACTCAAACTCAAAGCATTTATTTCAATTAAACCATTTACAGGCACTTTTGAATTGTCAAAGAGTCGGTCAGTTAGTCAAAAAGTTGAAGCTAGTTGCCCATTCAAATTCGTAGATCTCTATGGAGAAGGACGGGCAAGAAACTCCAAGGAACTCTTTTAAAAATGTATATTGATATTACAAAATCCTAGGTAAAGTATTCTTCGTGCTTCTATATGTGTGAACAATGTCAAACGAAAAATAATCAAAAAGAATTCATAATATAAGATTAAAAATAAGCCTTGGCAGATAAGAGATGACCAGTCTCAACTGACGGCGCCCGTTCACGAACATGACACGTGGATCAGCACCATCCAGCTCAACCATTTTGTAGGGAACCGAATGATCCAACACACGCGCCACCATCAGCGAGACATTTAAGTGAGTATGACATACTCTCATCTGCCAGGCTCTTTCAAGTCAACATACAACATGATACCATATGAAACGGCCCCATGGTACTCACATTTACAAAATTGAAAAAGTGCTTCTAAATTATACAAAACTATAGTTCGCAATGTACTTGAGTGATTAATATAATAGAATTTAAATAAAAAATAAACATTAAGTTCCTAAAGTCAGAAAAAATAAAAAATAAGGGGAAGCCACTCTTCCATCCACTGCATCGATGCTAAGACTGTGCCGTACGACTATTTGCGTATATAATAGGTATTCTCTTTGCTACTCTGTGTTGTGTTTGTTCTTGTGAATATACTTGGTTGGTTTGTCCGCCGGCCGCCTTTGAGAAAACGGGCCGGCAACGTTGCAAAAAATAACAAAAATAATACCGGTAATGTTTTACCGCTATTTTTACAATAACATTAAAAATACCGGTCATTTTTAACGTTATTATTATGTTATGCTACTAAGTAACGCTACCAAATCGTACCGATATCCAGATATCTCTACGGAAATACCGTTACTTAACGTTACTTTTAATGTGAATTGGTAACGTTTTCAAGCCCTGGTTAAATGCATCGCAGATTCGGAATGCGTGAATGCGCCGGCGGCATCAGCTCGGTGAAGTTAGCCGCACGATTTAATTATTATGAACTTTTGTTAATCCTAATCGTTAGAGAATCGTTAGAGAGGGTTAGAGAGAAAAGAAAAATCGTTAGAGAGTAATTAGTTTTTATGTAAATACAATTTTAATTTTTCGTGTGAAGTTGGCCCCCCCTCCCGCAAAAATGGACTTAGACATAATTTTATTTTTTTAATCGTTTGCGAATCGTTAGAGAGAGATTGAGAGTTACACAAAATCGTTAGAGAGTTAATATTTTATTTGATATTAAATCATTTCTAAGAGCGTGACGTTAGCCCACCTCTGTGAATTTTGCCCCCGAATTAATTATTCTCAACTTTTGTTAATGCTAATCGTTAGAGAATCGTTAGAGAGAGTTAGAGAGAAAAGAAAAATCGTTAGAGAGTAATTAGTTTTATTTATCAACGATTTTAATTACTTTTGTGAGATTGGCCCCCATTCCCGCAAAAATGGACTTAGACCTAATTAAAAAAAATATGTAGTTTGAGAATCGTTAGAGAGAGATAGAGAGTTAAAAAAAATCATTAGAGAGTTAATGTTTTAATTGATATTAAATTATTTCTGAGAACGCGTTTTACTCTAGAGCAGATTAAAGTTTAGAAACTTGCCGCCTCGATAGGAGATAGGGGAGGGAGGAGAGGGGGGAATGGTTAGTAGATCCCCCCACTCACCCCTGCCGGAGATACAAAGTTTTTTTTAATGATTTTTAAATATGACAAGTCTCATATGCTGGGACTACACACACGGATTATCACGATAATAGACGTTAACCGTGGGTGGAGCCACAACTTATTGAATTTGTCAATTGAATAATAATTTGTTAACCATTTAATTTGAAGAAGTACTTACCTATCTCTATAAAGAAAAACTGAATTCAGCGTGTTAACTTTTATGAACTTATCTCGTAGGAGTGACTATTCACCATGTATCTACCATTACCTGTCATTTTGTTGTTTGACTTGTCGTATCCCTTTAGCATATGTAATGCCCTGTGTCGGATGACAGAAAGACGCACTGAGCGACAGGCGAGAAATGGCAGCTCATGTTAAGGCTCCCACAATCAGGCGCGATATCGCGGATGCGACAACATTAGCACTGCCTGTCGCGCCCGCGATATCACGCCTGTTTGGACGAGCCTTTAGGCTCCCTGTGTACTTTCCTATCTTCGCTGTCGTAAAGTAAAAGTAAATTACTCGTAAGTTGAATATAAAAAAAATTAAGAGCCTCACTACCAGCCCTTCCATTTAATATGTCACTCTCACACTGTTAATATTATTGCGCATGCACAAGGTACTTTTTTTTTTGTATTGTCCCCCAGAAGTGACTCCCATATTCAAAATGTATTTATTTACGTTATACGTCCCATGTTTGGGTCACAATAAATTACCAAATTTCAACATTTTTGTGGGAACTTTTATTTTCTCGCCTATCCTTTTGTGTGAGCTGTCGTTGGAAAGGTCATTCAAAAATATGGTGAGTTTGTTTGAGATAATTTTATTTTATAAAAAAAAACAACCGACTCCCAAAAAAACACAAAAAAGTGAAAAATAACTTAAATTTCTTTGCTTTTCAATTTTTTTTTTTTTGCCAACGACTGTCCTAAGTTCCTTTCCGAAAGTTATTTTTCACTTTTTACTGTTTTTTTTGGAAGTCGTTTGTTTTTTTTTTTCACTTTTTAGTTGTGGTACCTACGCCTCTCAAATTCGAATACCACTACCTCCTATGTAAATAATAGTGACGGAGTCAAATAAGATATCATCTACATAGACTAAGTGGGAAAAAATACGTAATCATTGAAGCTAACTCAAAAACTGCGCAAGCAAAGTTAATAAAATTTATATGAGACCAAACAGGAAGCACCACCTTTCAAATAAAAAAAGAATCATCAAAATCGGTCCACCCACTCGAAAGTATTGAGGTAAAAAAATAAAAAAATAAATTAAAAATACCGACGAATTGATAACCTCCTCCTTTTTTTGAAGTCGGTTAAAAACCATTTTTGGATTCAGGGATCCGTTTGCAAAATATTAAGCTTTAAAGTGCAAATTTTTGTTACAGTCAAGTGTCTCCCCCCTTGCCAGCTAAATGGTTGGTTTTGGACATGTGCAAAAGTCACGGCAGTAGTATGTATAAGCAACGAAATTAAAAGGAAAACTATCACAACAGTAGGCTATGGAAGAACAAGTATTTCAACTACGGAACCCTTCATTGTGCGTAGTACGACACGCACTTGGCCGGTTTTTATTCATTTGTTTTAGTCGCAAGAAGCCTCGCCGTTCGCACCGCGTTAAAATTCGCTGCAGTGGAATGTCCCGTGGCCAGACGGTTAAGTAATTTGGTATTATTATTATGTATTGAATCCTGCTATTACTATTGTATCTTCCGAAATAAGGTTGAGAGATGTTGTGTAACAAGCAAATAATGTATGTTTGTAGCGATGCACGGCGTTTGCCTGCGCAGGCGGTGCCGTGCAGCGCCCCGCAACACGCGCCCCACGCTGCGGGCTCGCGCTCTTGAATCAAACTCAAACTCAAAGCATTTATTTCAATTAAACCATTTACAGACACTTTTGAATTGTCAAAGAGTCGGTCAGTTAGTCAAAAAGTTGAAGCTAGTTGCCCATTCCAATTCGTAGATCTCTATGGAGAAGAACGGGCAAGAAACTCCAAGGACACTCTTTTAAAAATGTATATAGATATTACAAAATCCTGGATACAGTATTCTTGGTGCTTCTATATGTGAGAACAATGTCAAACGAAAAATAATCAAAAACAATTCAAAATATTAGATTAAAAATAAACCCTGTCAGATCAGATAAGAGATGACCAGTCTCAACTGAGAGCGCCCGTTCACGAACATGACACGTGGAATAAAACATCAGTGCTGAGCAACAGCCCGCCCGAGTGCTACTTGTATTGTGTCCCGTACCTACTGTATCGAAATGCCACGGAAAGCTGCCGTTTCAGACGAAGAAGTAGTTAAATGCTTTAAAAAAAATTGAACTTATCTATCCTCGCCAAAACTGCCGGGATATTCCAACACAATATGGCGCAATGTATGTGCCGAGTTAGACAATAAGTGGACTGCTCACCACGCTCATAACACTGAGCCAGGATCGGCACAGAACCCTTACGATCCCCGATTGGAAAAGGGCATCGTTATTAGGAACCAACTGCCTCCTGATTCTGACCAAGTCACGTCGGTGGGTTAAAAACTACCCGACCAGCTCCCGACAAGCACCCACCTTTTGTGTGTTTTGAGCATAAATGATGCACTATAAGTACCGAATCAAATTGAAACTACAAAAAATATTTCGTATTCTTATTGATTGCGGGGTATCACTGTTAAATGATGGTTGATCAAATACACAACTTTACCACTCTTATCTATTATCGTCTCTCTGCATCATGTATCGTATCAGTAGTACTACTCACGGTGCACAATGAGAAACGTAAGTGTGGCCGCTTCATTCAATGCAATAATTCTCGCGGTAAATTTCTTTGATCTGCCTAAAATACCGCCACCAGAGTTATCACCCAACGTTAAACGCCAATGTGAATGCCGTTGACAAATTCTCGAGGTAAGTTGTGGTGTGGTACACCAACCGTTAACGTTTATTATCGGGATAATCCGTTGGTGTGGTCCCAGCCTATAAGATTTGTCATATTTAAAAATGATTTAAAAAAAACTTTGTATCTCCGGCAGGGGCGAGTGGGGAGATCTACTAACCATTCCCTCCTCTCCTCCCTCCCCTATCCCCTATCGCGGCTGCACGTTTCTAAACTTGAATCTGCTCTAGAGTAAAACGCGTTCTCAGAAATAATTTAATATCAATTAAAACATTAACTCTCTAATGTTTTTTTTTAACTCTCTATCTCTCTCTAACGATTCTCAAACTACATATTTTTTTTAATTAGGTCTAAGTCCATTTTTGCGGGAATGGGGGCCAATCTCACAAAAGTAATTAAAATCGTTAATAAATAAAACTAATTACTCTCTAACGATTTTTCTTTTCTCTCTAACTCTCTCTAACGATTCTCTAACGATTAGCATTAACAAAAGTTGAGAATAATTAATTCGGGGGCAAAATTCACAGAGGTGGGCTAACGTCACGCTCTTAGAAATGATTTAATATTAAATAAAATATTAACTCTCTAACGATTTTGTGTAACTCTCAATCTCTCTCTAACGATTCGCAAACGATTAAAAAAATAAAATTACGTCTAAGTCCATTTTTGCGAGAAGGGGGGCCAACTTCACACGAAAAATTAAAATTGTATTTACATAAAAACTAATTACTCTCTAACGATTTTTCTTTTCTCTCTAACCCTCTCTAACGATTCTCTAACGATTAGGATTAACAAAAGTTCATAATAATTAAATCGTGCGGCTAACTTCACGGAGGTGGCGGCATCCCTTCCCTTCGCTTGTCACCACAGATAACACCATGGACAAGTGATGTTGGAACGTCTGGCGTGAGGCGATTCAGTTACGGTTTTTATTCATGTATTATTTTTCATTGTTTTATTTATTTTTATGTTGTATTCCCTTAGTGGGATTTACATAATATATTGTGTCTGTAGGCGTGTCCGTGGCATCACAGCGGGCCCTATCAGAATACCAGCGGTGCGGTACATATTTATTTAAATATCGCAGCATTATGCTGAGGTAAGAGCCTTTTTGGCCTCGCACAGGTCGTCTATGTATTTTGTTAGTTTTAATTGTTCTTTTATTTTAATTTAGTACTTACTTTATATTACTGCTTGTTTTTCCTGTGCGTGTCCCAAATCAAATATTTTTCTTTCTTTCTTTCTTTATTATTTTCAGATTTTGTTTTACTACTTTGTTGGTGTAGTAACACCACAATGATTAGGAATAATACTAATAACCCCACCGCCGTATCTCTACGTTGACGTCGTGGTGGGGCTTGTGCGCTCCAAACTCTAGGTCTATGCCGGTAGAGTTTACTTTGCCGGAACGGGTCTAGGGTGAGGAGCCAGACCAAGAGAGATACAAAAACCCGCAGGGCAGCATGTGGCGAGCTGTTGGGCAGTAGCGACCCCACGGACCCTACCTCCCGGGAGAAGTCTCATTCCTCATCTCTGGCTTGCCTTTATTGGCCGGCTGGAGTGAACACTGACGAGGAACAGAGCTCCCACCTCATTCTTGCCTTCATTGGCCGGCTTGAGTGGAGACTCGCAAGAGCAAACGTGCTCGGAGGAAGGAAGTATTCCAGTAAGATGCTGGTAGGGATCTTGACCGTACTTCCGGGATTGTCCTGATAGCCGTGGAATACCTCTCCACTCCTCTCAAGCACCTCAGGACATGTTGCCCCCTAGTCGCTACGACACTGTGCTAGCGACTATTTTTGGGGGGCCCATTATTGAGTGTGCAATTCACCCGCTGCCATTTTATCCGTGTATACCATAACATTGATCAGGCAGGGGCCATAGTCCTTCCATATTTGAAAATTACCAGTTCACTAATCCACCCAAACCCATAGCCCAATATCTTTGTTTCCATGTTCTGCAATAGTCCTACACCAACCGGGGGTTGTCCTTGGCTACACTTTAAAAAGTGCGAACAGGGATAATCGTCGGTTGGTGCCTCATTCCATTTAAAATTGTCTAAGGGGCCTCTGCGAGTTGGCTTTGGCCCCTCGCACGCCTTCCAAAGGTCCGGGACCCCAGGGTCCCGAGATATATAAACATATACTAATAATAAGGTGGTGAACCAGAATGAATGTAGCTCAAATGCTATAGATATTTTTACAAATTGTACGAAGGAGTCTCCATGTCCCTCACTGACTATGAGCTCATGCCTGATGATGACATTGAAGTCTTGGGGTTAACTTCGGATAGTCATTTAAACTAGTTTGTAAGACAACAGAAGGTACCATTAAGAATACTCTTATAACTAACAACAACAAGGTGTCTTCTTGCTCTAAAATAAGTAATTATCAAAAAGGAGATCAGCAGAACACCTTGAAATTATTTCATCAAAACATTCAAGGTATTTCTTCCAAATTATTAGAAATTGAAATGTTTTTAGAAAAAACACAGTTTGAGATTGTTTGTTTTACTGAACATTGGCTAAAGCATTATCAAATGCTAATTAATTATAAGAACTATAGTGTGGTCAGTTGTTTTAACCGTAAATCCATGCTACGTGGAGGTTCTCTGATATTGATAAAAAATTGTTTAAAATCTAAACAACGTAATGACATAGTTGGTTTATCAATTGAACATTGCATCGAACTGTCTTGTGTTGAGCTGGATAAGCATGTTGTAGTGTGCGTGTACACACCCCCTAATTATCAGAACTTTTCCTTATTTGAGTCAATAATGGAAGATGTCCTAGCGAAACTTGCATCCAGTAACAAAGCCGCAATTATTTGTGGTGATTTTAATACTAATATTCTGGAAAATAATTCAAATAGCTGTAGAATATTAAGCCTTTTTAAATCGTTCAATTTATCGAATGTTTTTACAGAACCGACTAGAGTAACTCCAGCTTCTGCTACTTGTATCGATCACGTCTTTTGCGATTGTGATTATTTAGATAAAGCCATCGTAAATTTTTTGCCGTCTGATCATAGTGGACAAACGGTAACTTTAAGTTTAAAACACCTATGCAAAAAGGGCAAATACAATTTAGACCAATAACAACAGGCAAATTAAATAGATTCAATAGTACCCTAAATAATAAGTTAAATGCTCTGGGTCAGAATATGGCCGATGCAAATAAATTGTATGAGGATTTCTTTTCAGTAGTGCACACTGAATTCAATAAAAGTTTTGAAAAGAAAACAAAAAATATTTCCCCTAATTTTATTTTTAGTGACTGGGCAACAAGAGGTATTAGGATAAGCAGGGAAAGACTGTTCGTGCTGTATGGCCTTAAGCCTTACATTAACACTGGAACTTTCAATAAGTATGTGGCTACATATTCTAAACATTTTCGAAATACCTGCAAGATAGCTAAAGCCCTGTTTATTAGAAACAAGATCAAATCAGCAGAAAATAAAATAAAATCAGTCTGGAAAGTTATAAATAGTGAAACTAATAAGAATAAAATACAAAACACTGATTACAAATTGGAGACTTCACGTGGTGCCATAAGCTCTAATTTAGAAGTAGCTCAAGAATTTGTACACTTCTTTACTAATATACCAGTTAAAACGACGGAAGTTTTAAACTCATCACCCAATGTCTCAATTTATTTATTAAGAGCGAACGTTCCAGGCTGCCCGGTTGAATTTCAATTTAAACATATAAACCCTATGATAGTTATAAAAGCTTTTCGGCAAATCAAAATAAAATTTACCGAAGATCTATGGGGATTATCTGTCAAAGTTTGTACATCCATAATCGAGACTATAGCACCATACTTAGCTTTAATATTTAATTTATGTGTGGATCAAGGAGTCTTTCCGGATTTAATGAAATACAGTAAGGTTATACCACTTTTTAAATCTGGGGACAGTAAAGACACCAACAACTATAGACCAGTATCTGTTTTGCCGGTGTTCAGCAAGGTCTTCGAAAAGGTAATGCTCAATCAAATGCTTAATCATTTTAACACCAACCAAATCATACACGATCAGCAATATGGTTTTACTCAAACCAATCACGCACATATTTAATTTAAGTCTAAGAATCAGGTATCTTTCCTGACCCCTGGATAATCGCTGCAGTGTCCCCTATCTACAAAAGTGGTCCCAAAGATATGCCAGAAAACTACAGGCCTATCGCTTTGCTGTGTATAGTCTAGTTAATAAGAGACTGGTAAATTTTCTAGACAAAACCAATATTGTCTCAGACAGACAATTTGGATTCCGGCGAGGAAGGTCCACTGAAGACGCGGTGTCATTATTGACAAATCAAGTCTCCCACCACATAGAAAATGGAGAATGTTGTGTCGGTGTTTTTCTTGATTTGGCAAAAGCATTCGACACCGGATCACCAGTGCTGCTTCTTAAGAAACTAGAGGCATTGGGTATAAGGGGTGTTCCTCTGGAATGGTTCCGTAGCTACTTGACATCTCGGCAACAATACTCCAAAATAGGCAGCCTTCAAAGCAGTTTGCTCCCTATCACGTTTGGTGTCCCGCAGGGCAGTATTCTCGGCCCAACGCTGTTCACACTGTACATAAACGACGTAGTAAATCTCTCTATATATAACGCTGAAGTGATCTCCTACGCTGATGACACAGCTATTGTTTTTCATGACAAGACTTGGGAGCAGGTGTTTCATTTGGCGGAACAAGGCCTCACTCAGATAGCGCACTCCCTAGACATAAACTTACTGACCTTAAATGTTAGTAAAAGAAAATATATCGCCTTTTCCAAAACCAGCGCCTCTAGCCCCTCTCAAACTAAGTCTATAAAAATACATACTTGCTTACAGATACGCAATAATGCCTCTGACCATAACTGCACATGCAAAATCCTTGAACGTGCTGATACAATTAAATACCTCGGAATAACCATAGATAACAACCTAACGTACAAAGCCCACATTTATGCCCTTTCCTCCCGAATACGTAAATTAATACACGTCTTGAAAAAGCTACGGGACTGTACCCCTATCGATATTTTACGAATGGTCTATTTCGCACTCTGCCAGTCAATCATACAATATTGTCTCGGCATATGGGGACGTGCTGGAAAAAGCACACTTATCACACTAGAGAGGGCGCAACGGGCACTAATCAAGGTTGCTCTCAAAAAACCTTTCAGGTTCCCTACTGACCTTGTCTACCGTGAGTTTGAAGTTTTCAGAGTACGACAAATTTTTATACTCCAAGCAACTCTTGAATACCACGCTAAAATGAAAAAACGGCCTGACTACAACGAAATAATAAACAAACGTGTCTTCAGAGTACCCATACCAAACGCCAAATCCAAAATAGCTCGGCGTTGTACGCATTATTCCTATCCAAACACTTACAATAAAGTCAGTAAAATCTGCGACCTAAGAGACTGCTCAACCAAAAACTGTAAGAAAATCCTAACCTCAGCCCTTCTAATATTAACATACGATGACACCGAAACCTTGATATAGAACCTACTTCACACACATACACCACCACACTCACCATCACACACCCCACCCCACCACACACAACTACACAAGCCCAACAAAATGTATACTATTTTTACTTTTCCTTAGTTTACGTCTAGAATTTGACATATTATGTTTTATTGTTATTGTTATATTTAATACCCTCACACTTGAAGGTAACCATAATATTGTTAATCGCACTCCCGAGCTACAAGATACAAGCGACGCTTAGTTTGTGGCTCACCGAATTTGGCTAAATTGTACTGTTACTTTTTGATTAATAAACATTACTTTACTTTACCAAAGGACGTTGTACGACTGACAACTGAAATCTCTAGTTCCTGTCAAAAATTGTATGGAACATTGACAGGAACTAGAGATTTAAACATGTTTTGTCTCGAATGTTTCGCCAGTGCAAACGCACGGTTACAAACACATTTTTACAGCGTGGGAGGGGGGGGGCCCAAGATGCCATAGGAATCTTTGGCTTTCAAGGCATTTGACTGCGTAAATCGCAAAACCTTACTCTTGAAACTTGAGCATTACGGACTAGGTAAACTTGCGCTCAGTTTAGTAAAATCTTATTTAAATGATAGACAACAGCAAGTTCAAATAAATGGTGTCAATTCACTCGGTTTAAAAGTAAAAATGGGTGTTCCACAAGGCTCGATATTGGGTCCTTTCCTCTTTTTAGTATATATTAATGATCTACCCCATTTATTAAAAAACCAACCACAAATAGTGTTATTTGCTGACGATACTTCTTTAATTTTTAAGATAAATAGACGTGCATTAAATCTTGACGACGTAAATAACGCCCTATTGCAGGTCCAAAATTGGTTCACTGCTAATAATTTAGTATTAAATGGGAAAAAAACGAAATGCATAAGATTTTCTTTACCGAATGTTAAAAGTAGTGAATGTGACATAGTATTGAATGGGGAGAAACTAGAATTCGTCGATAAAACTGTTTTTTAACATCTCTTGCAAGACGGCTAAGTTCAGCAGCATACGCTGTGATGAAAATCCGTCAATTCACTGATGTAGATACCGCAGGCTAGTCTATTTCAGTTACTTTCATAGTATCATGTCTTACGGTATTTTACTATGGGGACGGGCTGCTGATATCGATTCTATTTTTATTCTGCAGAAAAGAGCGATCAGAGCAATATATGGCCTCCGCAGGCGCGATTCTCTAAGGGAACTGTTTAAAGAAATTAACATCATGACGGTACCTTGTCAATATTATCTATGAAAACATCATGTACGTAAGGAAAAATCTAAGTATTTTCAGTAAAAGAGGTGAAAGACACAATTATAGGACTAGAAGTAGGGACCAATTAGTTCAACCGAGCTTCAGACTGGCTAAAGTAGACTCATCCTTCATGGGGTACTGTTTAAAATGTTATAATAAAATACCTCCCCACATACTCCAACTGAATGAAACAAAATTTAAATCTTGTATAAAATACACACTATGCCGCCAAGCATATTATAAATTAGGGGATTACATTACGGATAAAAATGCTTGGCTCAGCGCTGGTCCAGCTCCACAGGGCGCATAAACTAATTGATTAGCATTCGAAATAATTGTTGGAGCTGCTGAAGATTGTAAAAACTATATATACATTGTATAAATTCAATCTCCTAGTATTGTATAACTGCATAGCACATGTGTGTGAGCACTATGTACTTACCTAAGTACTTTAAAGCTACCATTTACTAGGTACGTCTTTCATTGACTTGAATGTGCCCTGGTGACTGAGAGTATGTCATGCTCACTTTAATGTCTCGCTGGTGGTGGCATGTGTGCTGGATCATTAAGTTTCATTCAAAATGGTTGAGCTGAATGGTGCTGATCCATGCGTCATGTTCGTGAACGGGCGCCATCAGTAGGGACTGGTCATCTCTTAGATGCCACGGCTTATTTAAATTTATTTTAATTTTTCAATTGTTTTTTTTCTTTTTACGGACGGACATTGTTCTCACATGTATAATTTCAACATGAATGATGTAACCAATATATTGTAATAATATTCTGATTCAAAAGAGTGTCCGTGGAGTTTCTTGCCCGTTCTTCTCCATAGGAACCTACGCTTTGGAATGGGCAACTAGCTTCATCTTTCTGACTGACCGACCCCTTGACAATTCAAGTGCCTGTAATTGGTTTATTTGAAATAAATGCTTTGAGTTTGAGTTGAGTTGAGTTGAGGTGTGATTAATATGCAGAGCACCCATGCCAAATTACAGCTTCCTAGTACTATGAGTTTCTGATCTAAGCCGCAGACAGACAGACAGACGGACATGGCGACTACTATAAGGGTTCCTTGTTGACTACGGAAACATAAAAATGCGATTTTAGTATATAGTAATCTTTTATATTTTTAGGGTTCCGTACCAAAAGGGTAAAACGGGACCCTATTACTAAGACTCCGCTGTCCTTCCGTCTGTCTGTCTGTCTGTCCGTCTATACCCAGGCTGTATTTGGTAAACCGTGATAGTTAGACAGTTGATTTTTTTAGATGATGATTGTATTTCTGTTGCCGCTATAACAACAAATACTAAAAAACAAAATAAAATAAATATTTATGGGGGTTCCCATACAAAAAACGTGTTTTTTTTTTGCCGTTTTTATAGATAAAGTACGGAACCCTTCGTGCGCGAGTCCGACTCGCACTTGGCCGGTTTTTCCCATAACTCTAGGGTACTAATGAGACATGTCAAAGAATCAAGGATGTCTTTTTTTTTAGTATTTTTTATTTTTCATACAAAAGTAATTCGACAATCACATTCGCTATTACAGGCATCCACACTCCCACAGTCTGCCTACACCACTATGCAGCTTCCTACGCCGCGCCGGTAGGTCACACTCAGTGGAATAGCCTGACTACAACGGAAGTAGTATTTTGAATATTTCAGTGGATTCGTTCTTAAGGTGGATGCGCCAAGGTAGCCCGCGAACACAGCGGACAGAGCTCCGGCAGGATCTCATGGCGGCAACGAGAGTGCGATTGTCGCAACCCAGTGCTGGTCACGCCACAATTGCGGCGATAAGTCCCCTCTTTGAGAATTGGCTAGAGAGGCGCCACGGCGTCCTCACCTTCCGCCTGACACAGGTCCTCACCGGACATGGCAGCTTCGGGAGGATCCTGTGTAGGATTAGGTGGGAGGAAACGCCCGGGTGTCACCACTGTGCGGATCGCCCGGAGGACACGGTGGAGCATACGGTGGAGGTATGCCCTGCTTGGGCGGAGCACCGCCGTGTCCTCGTGGAGGCGATTGGCGGCAATGAACTCTTGCGTCCGGCTCTGGTCCAGGCCATGGTATGGAGCGAGCGGGCATGGGAAGTCGTCACCTCCTTCTGCGAAGCAGTAATGCTCGCGAAGGAGGAGGCGGAACGCGTGAGGGAAAGGCAAAGTTTGCGCCCTCACGCCCCTAACCGCCGTCGTTGGAGACGCCCTGGGCGTCGGGAATCCCAGGCGGATTCCCGGCACCGTAGGCGCGGGCTTGCGGCCGGCGAGCAACGCGCCGTCCGATAAGGACCAGGCCCGGGTCGATGGCGCGTCGTGTTCCACGCGCGCCTCAAAGAGATGTCAGCACAATTAGCGGGGTCCGCTAGGACCGATGCCTGCCAGGGTTGCGGGAAAGTCCGAAAGGGATACCGGGACCTTAGCAACAGGCAAATGAAGGAACACGGGTGGGTTTTAGTCAGTAAAAGTCTGACACGCCCTTCCGCTCCGCCCAGAGCGGGAGAAGACATAGGATGATTTCCCACACTCAAAAAAAAAAAAAGGTAGCCCGCGAATTTCAAATTTTCTTACGTTTTTTGCAATTTGCAATTGAGAATTTATCTCTCTTGGACATTTCTAAGGACTTTAGACCGATAAAATATTAATAGAAATATTTTTTCTTGGTAATTTTTCGTGAACTCTTCGATCTAGCTCTTGGACTATACCTTACTAATTGAACTCATTATATCTCCTATACTAAGACTCGTCTAAATCTGTAACTTGGTGAAAAATTTGGACAAATTGGCGACAAAATATGGGAGAAAACACATCTTCGCTAGGTGCCCTAGTTTCTGAGATATAAATTTGGCCCTGCTGGGGAGACTCTCCAGCAGGGCCACCTATAAACCCTTACATCTTTTGAACCAGTGACCGTCAAATTCTGATATTTGGTGACAAATTTGGAAAAATTGGCGACAAAATATAGGAGAAAGCAGATCTTCGCTAGGTTCTTGCAGGTAGAGGCTTCTTTATTAGATGCCTTTCCTACGGTTCCTGTATCGATTTAATATATAAGGTGCTATAAAAATATCTGCCACGGCTTTAATGGGAGGTAGTATTGTGTTTAAAGATTACAATAGTGAAGAAATTTCGTACCCCTGCACAGTTAAATCAATTTGAAAAAATAAAGTAGTTAAATAAACATTGACTCTACTCTGCATAACGCGGTTCACAAATTACGCGCGATGTGTCGCTTCGTCAATAAAAACAACTGCTATCTCTTTCCATCTGTTCTGTGAATGAAAACTGAAATCAGCTGACTAGTTCGTCACTATCTAATCTACTAGGTACGCAATAATACGCAGGCAAACAAGTGTTTTAAAAGTGCAATTACTTACCAGCTACCGCATTCTTCCAAAAAACTGACGTAAATAAGATAATAAACTTCCCATCACACTTAAAACAGGCTTTGGACTGTCAAGTTAGTGTAAGAATCGCCATATGATGACTCACTCGCACACCAAACCTATGCTGGTATAAGTTTCTGCATGCGCAGTTATGGAGTTACACTCGCGGTAGCACAATACCATTTCAAGATATTCTTGATTGGTATACCATCGTCTGGGTGGCATTTTTAAAGAAAGCGCGCGCGATATTCCCGACCTTGACCGCTAAAACTAACTTCCGTGCGGACGGGCGGGCGACTGGTGGGCGACTGGCGGGCCGGGCGGTCGGTCGACTAGCGCGTGCGACGAACGGGGTAGTGCGGGTGAAGGTGGGCGCGCGGGGCTCCGCTTTGACGAGCGAGTGGCCGGCGCGCAGCGGCATTGTTTGATAAGAATGGCAACAGTGTATGAACGGCGCTGGCGTTTCGCGAATTGAACTCGGTGCGGTGCGGCAACAGCTTATTAAGTCTACGGGATGGTTTTATGCCAATGAATCAATACTTCCCAATTTTTTGTATGAATTAAATATGACAAGTGATCAATAATTTATCTTTACTATTGTAATTTATAAACACAATACTGTCTCCCATTGCAGCCGTGGCAGATATTTTTATAGCACCTTATATATGATCGATAAAAAAAATGGTTTCTTATATCGATTTTAGATCGATATCGCATCCCTAGTCGGTCTGGCCTAAGATGTTTGACATTTTGATTTTGATTTTTGACATTTGTAGTTGTAGTGTTTTATTTGATGCAACATGCATCTTTTATTTCTGTACGCGCTAGCGCCTCTAACACATGTGTTTTTAGTTTCGTGTTGATTTAGTGAAGCTTGTGGTAGGACTTTACTTTAGCATCCATCGAATTAAACCTCCCCTGTGAAGGAAAAGTTGCCGAGCCCCCCCCCCTTTTTTTGAGATATGATTTTTTTAATATTCTAACCTAACTTTCAAATTTTCTTGTATTGATATTAATTTTAAGGTCGAAAGAGGTAGGCGGTGACGAATAAAATGAAGGGGGAAGTAAGCCCCCCTCCCCCCTCCCCCTTCAAAACGAATTAAGGGATTTCAAGACTGAAATAAAAATAACAACCTAATCTTGCCATGACGGATCCGCCCCAAAAAGGAGTTTCAAAATAATATATGTTTACGTTTCCTTTTTTAATGCTTGAGTACATTAATTCTTCAAGGACTTTCTAATTAAACTACAAATAGTTTTTGGTCCGCGCGCGGCCCGGCCGCGGTCATACAGTTCTCGTTTTTTTTTTTTCTTGGTTTGTATATTGGCTTGTGCTAGCTGACATAAGGCTAATAATTAGATTTATGTTTTATGTTGCAATGTAAATGTTTTGCATACTTTTGTATAAAAACTGTTGGGTATAATTTTGAGAATTGTACTTGTACTAATTGTTTCAATAATTAAAACATAATAACATTAAAAGTCTGTTTTTTGCTCGCAAGTGTGTTGAAAAGCGTCGTATAAAACTGGCTTGCGCGATAAGGCAGCCGCGTGTGTGACCAACACAGCACTCTTGCATCGTAATGCACTATTTCACTATAATTTACGTATTTAAAAAAATTATCATAGGCAAACCACCGTTATAAAGTAAACAATTTTTTTTTGTAAAATCTTTACTTTATTTGCTTATTCAAAACACTATCTTGCGTTTATTAATTTTTTATATCGTAAATAGGATGTTTGGCGGGTTTGCCAGTGCCTATATTTACACCTGCGTAAAAACAAAATCAGCGCGCCATTTTCCATCAATATTTGTTATCGTTTTCGTTGTGTGGTTTAATTATAACATATTTAAATGTCGATTCCCCGTAGGGAAGAATAGCAATACGTAAATAATATTATATAGATTTGACCCCGCCATACGTTTAGCAAATTTTTTTTCTTATTCAAAACATTATTTTTTGTTTATTTTACTACAGGCTGTCTAGCGGTTTTGCCAGTGCCTTTATTTACACCTATGGAAAAACCACCAGCGCCATTTTCCTTATAGCTGTTTTTGTTTTCATGTGTACGTATTATCAAAAATACGAAGTTTAAAGTATTGTCACCAACAGACGTAGAAAAGTTTTTAAACGAAGCTCCGGATAGTCAGTACCTGGCAACTTTTTTTTTTTTTTTTTTTTAACTATGGCATCTTGAAGTGTGATTTCGGAAATCATAACTTCTTAACCGGACTTTCCTGTGGCTGCCTTAAGCTTCTACACTCAGGGCCTCCAGCCAGGGGCATATAAACTATTCTAAATTAAAATTAAGTGTTTGCTCGCTAAGGGCACCCCCTGTGGGGTACGAACCTCGGCTTAGGGCGGCATCACTGGCGGGGGGACAGCAAGTTGTTGGGACAGGCTGGATCAAAAGGTTTAGATCATCATTATTATTAAACGGGGAATTTAAAGCTACGTGCTCAGCTACGGCGCGGGCTGGCACTACTTCATCGGACAAGGGACGGGGGGGTGAATTTAATAATCGGGATGGACGCGAACGTTTTTTGCCTCGACGGCGAGGTCGGAATGACGGGAGGCGTCTGTATTTGTGCACTGTACTGGTCTCCCTACTGCTCTCCTGGAGGAGAGTTATGGGGTCGTCTGGCTCAGTGAGAACATGCCGCGGACGGCGAATGACGCTAATACTAGATGGGTGATATCGGGAGGCCTCGACAACCAGAGGGTTGCGATGTGTGGCGGCTGACTCGAAGTAACGCTTTGAGAGGCGTTTGAGAAACTGGCGGATTGTGGGAATCTTTAAGTCGAGATGGAGGATCTCGTTACGAACATAAAAGGGAGCTCCCGTGGCCTTTCTAAGGAATCGATTTTGGAAGTACCTGGCAACAAAGGTCAGTTGAACTTTATAAATCTAAATGTGTCACCTCTATAATTACGTTATTGTAGCGTATGTTCTTACAACAAGTCTGTGTTTTTCCTCGCAAGTGTGTTGAAAAACGTCGTATGAAATGCGTGTGCATTGATCATTACACTCTCGGCTACCTTATCGCGCTCGCCTGTGGCTCGCGCTAATAATACCGCTTCGACTGTAATATCCATAAGAGCACACTTGTATCACAATGTACTATTTTTTAACATAACCTCTTTTATTATTGAGATTATTACAAGTTTAGGTCATTTATTTAAATGTACTTAGTTAAGCATGCAAAAAGCATGTCAAAGCATGTGATTGAGCTGCTCGCTCTGCTAAGCTTTGTAACATTTTGAATATTATGGAAAATCATCACCAGTTTTATATATAAATTGACATTATTGAATATTACAACAAAATGACATGATTACTTTTAAAGTATTGTATTATTTTAATTATTGTAAATGTGAGGACTATGTGGATTTTTGTTTTTATTTTTAATTCGTTCTCAGTTAGTTTTAACGATGGTCTGGCAATTTGAGTATTTTATGCGACCTACCCAAATGTCCTTTCTTTGGTATTGTTCGTCAAGTCGTTGAGCTCCTTAAGTTCTGAGTTGAGCTCCATTATTACTGACAAATGCTTGCACTGACTGGACAGGTCCAATCAAATCGTTGTGGTTCTTTCCTCAAAAGACCATTTCAGACGCTAATCTACATGGTCCTCATATGGTCTGACCAAGATTATGTCTGGACTTTAAAAGAGACTGCGACCTCTGATTTTATTTCGGCCTTTCTTCTCAGAGTAGTCAGATAGAAAAGGAAACGCCGACCTCATCTAGCTTATTTTTAATATTTTATAATATGACGTGTAAAAGTGATTCCAATATCCTATTTACAGAATAAACAATTTCATTTCATTTCATTTATATTTTCTTCTTATTAAAATGGGCGTGCCTCAAGGGTCAACTTTCGGCCCTTATGTATAAATGACCTTCCTTACATGATGGCTAACTTATCGGACATTCGCTGACGACACTTCTTTTATTTTTTAAATAGATAGAAAATATACAGATTCTTTCGGCAGCTGACGTAGTTTCTCGGCAGCTGACGTAGTTTCAATTTTTATTTTACAGAAGCGAGCAATCCACGCGATCCATAAAATGGGTCCTCGCGAGTCCCTTACAAACAAATTCAAAGAAATTGATATACTGACTCTGTCTTCTCTTTATATCTTTAAAAGTATTTTGTATGTTCGCATAAACTTAGGACTTATCAAAATTAGAAGCGATTTCCATACTATAAATAAACGTAGTAGACATGAAATTGTGATACCCAAAGGAGAATGCGACAAGACGTCCCCACTGACCAATAAGCACTAGACGTATATTGTTGAAAAGCTCTTTTTCTCAAACATGCTTGGAAATTCGAGCATTATTTTGACAACCTTCTTCGAGATAAATCAAAATTGCTGTACTGGTAAAAAACAAGTGACGATGCGGCAAGCAAAGTTACTATGAAAATCCATATCTGGCGTGTTTAGCGGCCAAATAAATTACTATGAAAACATCATATCTGTCGTGTTATTTAAAAATGGAACGAACTTTTTACTTCAACACACGGCAACCATGGAGGTAACTTATCAAAGATTTTATTTAAATTTCGAATTGGCTTGCAAATAGAACAAAGAAGAAACAAATGAACATATTGGCGCATGAAAAATGATAGTTGTTCGTCATTGATTCTGGAATTTCTATTTAATTTACTCAGTTTGAATTTCCGCGCGTTGTTTGAGAAAAGTACTATACAAGCCTTGGCCGCAATCAGGAATTGATGGACTCACGCATAAGTGCCTCGGCTTCGCCTCGGCCCTCATTTTCACGATCGTCCATCAATCCCCTTATTGCTGGCCGCGACAGTAATGTACTATTTATGCCTTTCAATAGATACTATGGCGTTCAGTCTCAAATCGTTGTGAGAAAAAAGTTATAGCTGAAAGAAAACCCTGTGTCATTGTGGCAAAAAAATCATTCTTTACAGAAAACATACCTAAAACATTACCTTTTACTTTAAGAATAACAAAATAAACGAATCATCATGATTATAACTGATAATGCAAGCATAAAGGCTCCCGCAGACAGGCGCGTCGCGAATCCGGTCGAACAATTCCTATGAAAACTTCACGGAAATAATTCTACCGCAGTGTCGCAATGCGCCTGTCTGCGTTGCTTTCCCTTAAGTAACTAAAACCCTGTGATGTCGCCTACAAAAACTGAACTGATTCTCTTCACAAAAAAAAGAAAAATTGGCGACACTACAACTACCACGATTCTTTGAAAACACCCTAAACTGAAACCACCTATACCATATACCTGGGCATGTTTTTGGACAAACAGCTGACTTGATTAAAACATACCAACTACACACACCACAAAAGTCAACATATTCCTGTGACAGTGGAAGCGACTGCGTGGCAGAAACTGGGGGTTTCTCCCAAGATTACTTACTGGCTAAACATCAGCAAGCATACACGCGTAAAGGAAGATGCGATCTAAGGACAAACAATGACGGCATCACCCTGCGACAAAGCCCCGAAACTACACTAGTTTCAAAAGCACTACACCATAATACTCACAGAAGAACAGTGTTACTACTCAATCCCGAAAGAGATGAGAGATATACACCGACGGATCAAAGACCGAATCCGGTCCCGGAGTCGAAGTTTTCTCACACGACGTTGACATAAATATATCCCAGGCCGCTGGGAATGTTCAACACCGGTTACCAAGTGGAGTGACATGGAAGTTAGGAGGTTTACGAACACTCATATACGTATACTCTCCGACAGCGCCTCTCCGCAGGCTGTTCTCCAATCCTTAAGGAAAAAATATTTTACCTCGAAACTAAACAGTTGAATGTCACAATGCACTAGAACGTGTAACGGTATCTAGTCGCAAGAGTATGACACTGCAATGGATAAAAGGATACAGCAGATCACTAGGTAACGCAGTTGATGAACTAGCTAGGAGAGCATTCAGCGCGTCAGTCTGTGGACCCGTATCGTAATCGTATCCATCTCCTTCAACCAATTACGCAACTAGCTACAGGAATTCACCCACACACAGGCGGAAAACTGGTGGACCTCGACACCGGGGTGTAGGCAGTCCAGGGAAGCTAAGGCTATCCAAGCGTTTATTACATCTGGACAGGAACGGCCTGCGCCTGGTGACGGGGAACTTCACGGAACACTGCTCGCTAAACAAATATTTGCACGCAATATGCATAACGGACAGTCCTCTGTGCAGGGCTTGCATGGACGCTGAAGAAACTGTTGCGCATGTGCTCTTTCAATGCACAGGCGTCACCCTGATCAGAACAGAAACCCTCGGGTCACCCAGATCTTTTACAGATGTTCTAAAAACAAACCAGGAGACTTAATCAACTTTTAGAGGGAGGTGAGCTGGTTGCCCCGACGACGGCGACGGCCGCCATGACCCACGCACAATGATCCACCTGAAGAGGACTAAGTGCGGAAATCAAACCCAATAGGAACCCACTACAGGGTAAAGGCCGCCCTCGTCTTCTTCCCTCTTTTGTTAAGCATTAACGATTTTTTTTTAAATTGTTTTCATGATTTTGTAGTTTTAACGTTTGTTTTTGCGTTTATTTCCTGTGCCTGTCCCAAATAAAATATTTTTCTTTCTTTCTTTCTCTTTACACTTCTCTCTGTTTAAAGCTGATAAGGATCAGATCTTGTTGAAGGAGTCCAGCTCATTCCGCTTTACTTTGTTTTACGTTGTTTTACTCTAATAAACGTTTTTTTTTTGCCACAATGACACAGGTTTTTCTTTCAGTTGTAACTTTTTTCCCACAGCGATTTGAGACTGACCGCCATAGTAACTAATGATAGGCATAAAAAGAGCTTTTCAACGACATATGTCTGGTTACTATTGGTTGCTGAGGACGCGTCCCATACATTTTTACCCATCCTCCTTTAGATTAACTAAAACAAGCAAGCCTTTCTTATAAACAGTATCCGCTTATAAAACAAGTTGCCAAAGTCGATTACAGAGCTTAGCGATGGAAAGTTCAGAACCCACATCAAAAGTGTCCTTATCAAAAAAGCGTATTAATTAAAGATTAAGATTAAAGACTACGTTGAAGACAAGGAAGTTCGGCAATAATTCCTTCTGCACATGTGGCTTCTCTGGTACCTTATTAACGGCTTAATTATGTAAGAGTCTATTAACTGCTCCCAAATTACAATTTTTATTTTCTTTACATGCACTCATCCTTGACATAATCATCGTATTTGACATTATATACGTATAATTTAATTTCAACTCTTTGTCATTGGGTTTTGTGGACATGTTAATCATTCAATTTGTTACAGTTGTAATAGCAATCACGTCATTTGGTTTAAATAGGTTTAATATTATTTGTTTTTATATTTTTTGAATGTGAGAACGTTGTAGGTTTAGTGGACTGCAGATTTGTTGAACATCTTCTATTTTGTTAAGTACCTGGTACTTACTTATTGAAAGGCCTAGATTGTCCTCCCATGCCTACTAACACTGTAATTTGAAAATATTGTAAAAGTCAATTATTTTTAAAAGAGTAACCGTGTAGTTTCTTGCCGGCTCTTCTCCATAGGAAACGACCAATTGGAACCAATCTATTTATCCATTACAATTAAATACCTATAAGTATGTCATCGTGCTGAATTCTGTATGTTGTATTGTATTGTGCCTGTATTGGAGTATATTATGAGCACACGTCATGAAAATATAGGTTAATACGACATAGCAGAACATGCAGGTGCGATGTAATGATTCACTGCAGCCAAGAGTAAGCTGGGTACTCACTGAAATATTCCTATACTCGTATCTCTGGAAACAGTTTATTAAAGCTAAAAAAGTAACATATATAGAAAATTGCAGCCGCGGGGAGTCGTTGGCGGCGATGAAGTCATTCCACTGCTGATTGGTGTCGGGCAGCACGGCGGCGGGGGCGAAGGTTGGCGGGGACTCATCGGGGCTGAGCGGCGGGGGCGCGGCGACCAGCGGGGCGGGCTCCAGCTCCGCCTCATTGCGCGTGCGCCGCGTACCCAGCGCCCCCAAGGCTGCCTTCAGCTCGCGCTCGGCCACCCTGGCGCCCGACGACCGCGCCGCGCCCTCTGCACAACAGAACAACACTGTCAGTGCCTGACGCTCGGCACACGAGCGGCGCAGTGCACAGTTAAGGGATCAGTATAGGGATGCCGAGGGTTAGTTAGCCAGCTATAGACGACTTTCACTTGAGATTAGTGACTAATCATTT
The DNA here is from genome assembly GCA_949152455.1 of Lithophane leautieri. NCBI lineage: Eukaryota > Metazoa > Arthropoda > Insecta > Lepidoptera > Noctuidae > Lithophane > Lithophane leautieri. Next base: position 21,707,372 of record OX424458.1, on the reverse strand, counting down.
ATACTTTCCATACTTAAATTTATAAATCCAATAGTAACTGCCTATCTGTGAGTCTGTCTGTTCCCTAGTCACGACATAACAGCTGAATGTATTTCGATGAGGCACACAGGTACACTATGGAATAAAGAAAACCAGTTTTACGAATTACTATATTAGTTACTATATTTACACTAGAATAGTAACTTAGTAGTGTTCAAATATTATCTAGTCAACATTATTTTTAACTAGCTTCTGCCCGCGACTTCGTTCGGGTAGAAGTCGTACGACGTCACATTTTTATAAATCTGCTCCGTATACTATACTCCCAAACGGGCTAACACTGATACACTGCCTGATGCATTCTTACAGATCATTCCTGACGAACGGCTATCACTAAAATAATATAACAGTCGATTGTAAACACTCGGACTTTCTCATTATCAGTCACCTAGCCATTCATTTCTATTTTAACCATAATGTAAAGCAAAGCACGACACTCATATAAAAATTGTGTCGTCGCTCTTCTTAAGTTTGAATTTGCCGCGTTCAAAGTCAAATAATTTATTTCAATTAGGCAAATAAAAGGCACGTTTGAACGTCAAAAACAAATAAATAGAACTGATTCTAGCGACCCCTTCCAAAAGGTAGTTTTCGTATGGAGAAGAATGGGCAAGAAACTCCAACGTTACTCTTTTAAAAATGTTTTACAATATTTTGTATACATCAATTATATACTTATATGTACATTAAAGACGATGCACCTACAATAAGATTACTGCACCACAAAAGGTAAAAATAGTTGAAAACGGAGCAATGACAAATAAATAAATTAAGTGAGATACATGGTGCTCACATATTTACAAACACTGTAAAAGTATACGATATCACAATATTCCTAACATTTTTACAAGTAATACTAATAAGTCAGTGTATGAGTTTAAGTAATCACAGAGTGTAAAAATCTATGTCATACAAATAATAAAAATATAGGTACAACTAAATTAGCAACCAGTTTGATTTTGTCCAGACTCTAAATTGTCATAAGGAGTAAGGTATTATTGTCCTTGGATATAATCTTCTAATTTATAAGCTTTTCTACAAATTTTACTTTTTATATGAGTTTTAAATTTTCTTTCATTTAATTACAATATATCACAAGGTATTTTGTTATAGCAATTAACGCAGTACCCTATATAAGATATTTGTACTTTAGCTAATCTGAAAAATGATTGATCTATTTACTCTTTATACCTGGTATTAAAATTATGTCTATCACTTATGTATTTTATTAAAAAGATTGAAAATTTTTCTTTCATACATAATATTCTCATTAATGAATTGGCAAGGTACCGTCATAATATTACTCCTTTTAAATAGTTCCCTGAGAGATTCGCGGCGACAAAGATTATAAATGGCTATGACAGCTCTCTTTTTAAACGACTTCTTCAAAAAGAGGAGGTTCTCAATTCGTAGGTATGTTTTTTTTTTAATTTGTCTAAATGATTACTCCGCCAATTATGAATCGATTTTGATGATTCTTTTTTTTTTGATAGGTCATGCTTCAGTAGCTGTCCCATATAAATTTATTAATTTTGCTTGCGTAGTTTTTGAGGTAGCTTCAATAATTACGTATTTTTCCCAATTAGTCCATGTAGACGATATATCTTATTTAACTCCGTCACTGGTATTTACATAGCAGGCAGTGATATTCGAATTTACGACGAGACTCCGCCCAGTCACCTGGGCGCAAATAGCGGAGCTACCGTATAAAAATAACAGTGAATTTCGTGTGTTTAAAGTGTAAAACATTGAGTTTAGAATCAGTAAAATCATAGTAAAAACTATGTAGTGAAAGGACCCCGTCAGTGTATCATAGTGCAAGTAGTGGGTAGGCTACGGTGATTTTCTGAAGTAATTTTCAAAGATTAAAAGGAATCTTATAAGTAATTTCTATGTCTAGTCAGAAAGTAATTAGAATATTTGTGATCTCATAATAGTCGGTAGTAGATTCTAACTAGATTATTAAAGTAAATCCTTAAGATCGTGTCATTTGAAAACGCTAAGAAATATAGAACATATTTTCTTCATAGAAATTACGTAACTTGAATATGTACTTTTTGTTTGTAAAGTAAATCACTTACCTTTTGTTTTATTGTATGGAGGTGGGTTTAAAACCATTTTTAACGTTTGGATGATTAAAATCGGTCGGCATTGTAGAGTTACAAGCATTTTAAAATATGTAAATTTAGATTGCAAATAATGATGAATGTAATTAATTAAATAAAGCGTAATTATCTAAAAGGGTTGTGTTTATATGTAAGGAACATAAATACAATAAGAATTTGTAATATTCTAATAAGAAATGTTAAATAAAGGAATTCTCGAGAGTTTGGCTTGAAAGTAGGTACTTAGGATTTCTTGGAATTGTTACTCCGAAAGTCAGTCGCAGCTCATTCACCGAAGAGACCACAACAAGCCATACACTCAAGAATCGTGCTACGTAACCTCGAGTTATTATTTCAAGAAACCTCTTCGTCTCCTAGCCTCTCCCGTGGTCCACCTGCCTGTGGCTGCGGTCATACGCATTCAGGGGTGCGTGGTGGCGTGTGCACCAGCGTCAAAACTAACACACGTCAAACATAAGTGGGAGATCGTCCCAGGGCTGCATTGGTACTGACAATGCCTTGCCGTCCGCAACAGGTACCACAATTAAAAAGTGAAAAATAGATACTCAAACTTTCGGAAGTCGGTGGCAAAAAACGAAATTTGAAAAGCAAAGACACCAACTTCCGAAATTAAAGCTATTTTCCACTTTTTTTGTGTTGTTTTTGAAAGTCGGTTGTTTTTTTTTTTGCAAAATAAATGTGGATTCATTGTCAGCAGCCCGACCCCACAGTAAAATGCCATACGACATAATGCTGTGGAAGTAACTAAAATAGACCAAACGCACGGTTTCTACATCTGTTAACTGCGGCCGAGCTTAGCCGCCCCGCAAGAGATTTTATATGAGGTCCCCATTATAATTTCTCGTCTAGCGTGATTCCCAAGAAAACTGTTTGATTAATAAACTCCAGTTTTTAACCGACTTCTTCAAAACAGAGGAACACTTTTTACAAAAAAGGAGGAAAACTTTTTACAAAAATAAAACAACCGTCTTCCATAAAATCTCTGATTCATAATTGGCGGCGTAATCGCGTAACATACAAACAAAACCAAAACATACAGACGAATTGAGAACCTCCTCCTTTTTGAAGAAGTTGGTTAAACAAGTGAAAAATAACTTTAATTTTGGAAGTTGGTGGCAAAAAACGAAAATTGAAAAGCAAATATTATCTTATCTTATCTCATATATTTACATTATACAGGGTGGCCAATTTATAGTGGTTCAATATTTGTTTTGTTTTTGTGAATTCCATGGATTCACCTAAACGCAACATAAATTCCGCGAAAGCAGCATTACCTATGTAAACTAGTATTACCTATGTGAATCATCGTTACAAAATTAGCATGAAAATTTAAATTATTAGTAAATTATTGACTTATAAATATAATAAACTTAGCCTATAACAACTTTACCCATGTTAAACCTCTTATTAAATCAACAGCACCAAAGGAGACCATTCATATTGGACTCAAAACTCGGAAGAGTCTCAGTATGTGTGACCCATCCACGGACCAACCCCGGGAAGCGTAGCTTAACCTCATGGATCGACCCGTGCGGCTGTTATTACTTAGCCACATCCACACCACTAATGTGTGTAATAAGCTTCCAAAATCGACAAACAGCTATCTAGAGAGGCGAAAGTTAGCTGGGGCGATGGAGCCGGTAGTGATGCACGCGGCAAGCGCCTGGGAGCAGGCAACTAAGAAGATTGGAGTGCAGAAAATGCTAAACATGGTCCAATGGGTTTGCGCCCAAAAGCTCTGTAAATCGTAGAGCACCGTTTCGCTGAACGCATCCCTGATGCTGTCTGGGATAGCCCTCGATGTCCGAATACAAAAAACAGCCGCTCTGTATGTGGCAAAGAGTATCCCAGCCAGCCCTTGCAGGCAGGGAGGTTGCGCGTGTGTTGGCTTTTACGAAAACTCCATATCCAGCAAACCAAGGTTTCCCCCACGCTCTGTTGGTAGAGGCGAGTGCTAACGTGGGCGTGGCCTTTTCCCAGAGCAAAGATGTTTCGTTGTGCAAATGCTCACGCAGGGCTGAAAGACACCGAACGCGCAGACCACCTTCCGAAAGTGGCTGCACTCAAATTGAGAGAGGAGCCGGATTATAACCGCTGCCTGGCTTCATTCGTCAAGTGGCAGATCGTGGCAGGCGTATGGGGTTGTTCGACGAGTGGAACCAAAGATACAAGAACGGCGAAACACTCTGTCACCAAAATATTCCTCCCATTCGCGATACATGCCTTCAAGGTAACTAGATTTTTCAACTTTAAAAAACAGCTGAAGGAATGGTCTTAGAGATTCGCCGCCATAGTAAAAAATGATTTGGAGGATTTCCCCGACCAGAGTAGCACATTTTTTTCGCTGGCACTTTGGGTTTTGGTCCCAACGTTGTATGAAACGTAAATGGTCTCCTTTTGAACTAAAATCTACAATCTGACGTTAAATTTCACGCTGTTTTACAAAACGTCTACTCGTTGACCCGCTGCATTTATTGATAAATGCAAAACGTTTAAACAATCCAGCGTGTTAAAGTTTAGTAATTATATAAAACCGCTAAACGTTGTTTAGTTGTTTTACAACTAGACAAAATCCAAGCTTTTTCTGCTAACGCTTTTTCCTTTCACGCTAAGGAATTGGCGTTAGCGTAAAGAGTTACGTAAAACAACTAGTGGGTTTGTAAAACAGCGGATTCTACAATCTATCTGCGACATGTATTTGTATGATCACGTTCTCTAAAACAGTTCTAACGATTTCGATAAAAGTTGCAATATAGTGGTTTATGGGTGTGAAAAATAGGTCTCTATTATCTGGGAAAATTGGTTTTCTTTATTTTCACCCGAGCAGAGCTTGCTCGCCCAGGTAAAATCACGGACTTTAATTGATGAGCCACTTTCAAGCTTTTCAATTTTGTTGTTTCATACATTCACGATATTACACGGACTCAAATCGCATGCTCGTAAACAAGATGACAAACTGCTAGTAATCGGAAATAGTCTTATCCATATAGGTTGACTAATAAGTTCTCAATGATAAATAAATACAATGTTTATCCAATCTATTTGAAACTGACCTCCTTTGAATCAGAGCCAAATAACTCGATATTTCTGAAAACTTAACCGAAGACAGTGACAGTTGAAATGTCGATGTTAGAGACATTATTTTCGAATTTGTGGAAATGAGTAATTAAAATTTCTCCGTACGCTAACGTTACTATGGCTACGCTAAAACAATCATCACTAGGTTACGGTTTGCTAGACCTGCAATTGGTTGACTTTGGGTAGTCACTCTGCTGTCAAGTTTGTAGTTCTGGCTCTCAGGTTAGACAACCGGTAAAGACATTAAATATAATTTTCTTCTTCTCTATTGTGAAGACTTGACTTTCCGTGTCTGGATGTACGAGTATAACCGACTAAGCCCGATTTGCATTACACGGCTTAAATACGAACAGTGCCAAGTGGCTCATCAATTAAAGTCCGTGACTGTACTTCCATGTTCATCAAAAAATACCGAAGAATAATTTTGTTTTATGAAGCTAAATGAGGCTAAAATAGAAAAAATATTAACACAGTAAAATAATTAATCAACCACTGGTACAACTTCGATTGCCTGTTTGTTTTGATCGCGTGTAAAATGGAAAGTTTTATATATATATTCCAAGTATTCAGCATCACACCTCTCATTGCTTGATGTAAGTACCATTATTCGTAATAAAAAGTTTATAAACACTTTCTTACACCTTCAAAATTCAAAGTATGATTTCGCGACAGAGGGTAACGCTCCTGTCAGAATTGTCGGACAATTATACATATATGTCAATAAAGTCATGAGAATTTTCTGTTTAACAGCAGATTTGACAATTTTTTCACGACAAATAGTCACCTGTCGCTCAAAAAGTTTTTTTAAACAGAAAAATGTTATTATTATTATATTTTAAAATCTCAGGAGTATGTATCCCGGTCCTTTGGAAGGCGTACGAGAGGCCCAAGACAACTCGCAGAGGCCTCTTAGACAAAGGAGAATGGGCCCTTGCTTATAGGTTTCTGCCCTGAAGGCCAATAGAAATAAGACAGATACCAATGGAAAGAGCTTTTCAAGGGGGACCTTTGCTAATAACACGACTTTTGCCAATTGTTAGTCAGCTTGGAGTTAATGACCTAAATAAGTTTTACTACTGGGGCACCGAAGTTAAGGAATTTTCTAGACACAATAGCCATAAGAAGAGCTTTTTGAAGAGAACCCTTGCTTCTAACATAACTGTTGCCAATTGTTAGTCGGTTCGGAGTTAATGACCTAAATAGGTAATAACTTGCGCACCAAAGTTAAGGAATTCTTGTTGGCGTCCAATAGCAATAAGATAAATAGCTTTTTAGGGAGAACCTTTGCTACAAACAAGACTTTTGCCTATAATTAGTCAGTTCAAAGTTAATGACCTAAATGGGTGAAGAATTTCAATAATGCTTAATTACTCACATTTAGAGCTGCAGCTCCTTACTGGCTAACAATCGAGAGAAGTCGTCATATCACGAAATGTTTCCTTTGAGCAGATCTTTCTAATGGAATATAATTATCTTAACGGTATTGGGGGATGCGGGATCCGTAGGCTTAACGTTTTGTCCGGCCAACCGACTCTTTAAAACATTGTTCCCAACACGGAATTCAGGAGGCCAATGTTTGAAAATGTCCATTTATAGGCTTCAAAGATCATGTTTGAAAGGCACAGATTTAATAAAAATTAATTAAATAATGAAATACCTGAATTTCACTAATGCTTAATTACTTACATTTAGAGCTCTGTAGCTCCTTTCGTCCTAATAATCGAGAGACGCATCATATCACGAAATGTTTGCCTTGGCGAATTCTTTCCATTGACATATTATCTCAACTCTATTGGGGCATGCATCAGGCTTAACGATCTGTCTGGCCGACCGACTCTTAAAAATATTGTTCCTAAAACGGCACCTGTTGGAGACCAATGTTTTAAAATGTTCGCTTATAGGCTAGAAAGATGATGTTTGCAAGGCACTGAATCATTAAAATATAATTAATTGACGAAATACCAGAATTCCAATAATATTTAATCACTCACATTTAAATCTATGTAGCTCCTTTCGTACTAACGATCGAGAGAAGTCTTCATAATAAAGAAATATTCTTCTTGATGAGATCTTTCCATTGGTATATACCTATCTTAACGCTATTGGGCTCCAGGGCAGAAACGCCCATTCTCATTTAAATGGAATGGTATTTTAATTTTATGAATTGAATAAATTGAATTGAAATTAAAAATTTATATAAGTAACTGTCGACCTACTTGACATTAAGTGACTTGAACTAATACCTGACTTGAACTAATACCTAACTTGACATTGGGCGAGCCCGCCTGTCGAAAATCTCTGACAATTCAACATATATGTCCACCTGTCATGACAATTTAGTATTTAATAAAACAAATTTGACAAGTTATTCCGAACAAATTCTAAAATCGCCTGTCAAGAAAATTGTTTTTATCAGAAATATCAAATTGTCTCGAGAAGTCGACATATTTGTAGATTTTCCACCGTGACAAAGTCAGTGGTATCTTTACTAAACAAACAATTGACAAATAGGGAATATGCATGTGATTCAAATAAGGGTCAAGTTATTTTTTTATAAACTATATTACTTCAGAATTATGCCTCCATCAATATTTTTGAATAAAATTTCTTTTTGAGCGAGAAATTATTTTTTTTAAAGTGCCAATAAACTGCGGGTAATTCAAATACTTGAAAAGCTAAGAGCGGATGTGACGTAACAATCTAGCACAACAATCAAAATCTCAATGTCAAGTCAATCAACAAGAAGTGTCCAGTCAATGTCAAACACTCTACAAAAAGGAGTGGTTGACATTGACTTGACAGTTGCTTGTTTGTTTTCATAGAATGTGACGTCACCACACCAAGCGCGCCAAATGGAGGCGTTAGGCCCGAATTCCTCTGTCGCTGATGTCGGTCGCGCGTACGAATATACGTTGTGTTCTATGAAGCACCACACTGTAAAGCTGACATCAGCGGCGCGCGAGTTGCTACGCGCCGCTGATGACGCGCGTCGGTCTCGCTCGTCAGCGCCGCGTTCGTCGGTCGACTGACGCGCTATAGAACGCTATGAGCGTCCTCACTCTGTTCCCGACCGTCGGCACGCGCGCGTACAGTCGCCCGCCACCATGAACATTGATATATCTTTTTTTTCTATATTGACGCCGTCTCCGCTTGCGTAAGTATGCTGCAGCAACTAAACAATTTATAAACGGGTTCATAATAATATCCCAAATTCAAACTCCGCTTCACAAATCCACAACAAATCCACTTGGAGACGCCTGTACCGTGGAGCGGTCAGTATTGCACTACGGATGTTTTCATTGGCGCTGATGGTCAGCGCGCTACGCGACTGACGGTACGCGACCGACGTCAGCGACAGAGGAATCCGGGCCTTAGAACAGCCCGGATCGGTTGGGTATTTAAAAAAAAAAAATTAAGTACATTAAATTGCTTTTTTTTCCCTCGATTTTTTAAAACTATTATTTGACGATGTAAACTATCGAATAAAAATATTAAAAAATACATGCATATTCCCTATTGTCGGATTGTCACCTGTCGCCTGAGACCTGTCATTGTAGCGTTCAATAAATAGGCCCCTGGAGAAGGACGGTTGCATATTAGAAAATCAAAACTTTCCTGAGCAAATTTCAAAAGAACAACGTACAATTCAATAAAGTTTAAAATAACGATGGTCATTTGATCAAAAGTTCAGCTGACCAAAGTCAGGAATATAAATGTTTAAATTATCTATTACACTATTGACCAAATCGTTTAAAGGTCAAAATGGATTACTGGATAAATTATTAACGAGCGTGACAGAAACGAATCGCTGCAAAACCGACTCCACGTAGTCTTGTCTGCCCTACCCCTAGAGTGTTATTTAAAATCACGTAGGCGCGGAGGGGCGAGGCGGCCCGCGAACTGAGAAGCAGATGGTTTTAACGCTCGCCGCTGCGGCTGAGGCTCGCCGGCTTTGCCGGTCAGCAAGCCAAAGTCGCGATGGTGAGTGTGAAACACATCTGTGACGATAAGCTCGCATGGGACCGCCAGAGCCCCGCAGCGCCGGAGCCGTGACAGAAACCATGCCTGCTGCATGTTGCATGCTGCATGCTTGCAAGACAAGCCAATAAAATCTGCCGCAGAAATGTTTTTACCATTGTCTAATTATCCACTCGCAGGCAAATTAAAATTACATCTAGCAACTTTTGATCAGTCGTTCATTTGATGTCACATACATTGCGATTCAAAAATTTTTCTAAATAAAACATTTGGTCATTTAAATTTTGTTATTTCGTATATTGTTCTTTTGAAATTTGCTCGAGAAAGTTTTGATTTTCTAATATGTAACCAAAAAGACATAGGCTACTTTTCATCCTGCTATCTAATTGCATAACATTTTCGTAACCGATTTAAGACTAATTTGTTTCATTAACATTAATTGCGATAATTACGTTTTAGAGCTGATTTTTTTTTCGAACTTTTGAAGCAATTGATTTGGCATTTGTTTCAAACCGATTCCAATTCTGATTGATCGTGTATTACGCAATTAGGGTGCACAGACGATTGTTAGTGCGTGAGAAAAGCGTACACTATTTTATAAAAAAAATTGACCTCAAAAACAGGCGACTATAAAATAAAAAATAATTTTTGTGTCGAAAATCGGCGGCAATTTCGCAATATACAAAAAGCAAACATGTAATACCATAGCCAGCGACTTCCGGAACTAAAATTATTTTTCGTAATCGCTTTTAGTTTTCGACGATTTTTTATTGTAAAAAGTTTTTAACTGACGAAAAAAAAAGGAGGAGGTTCTCAAGTCGACCCGTATTTTTTTTTTTTTTATATAAGCGAAGAGATTTTTATAGTAAAAAGTTTTTACAATTTTGAGAAGATTTAAAAATAATCATTCAGCCGAATGACGTTCACTGCCAGACACAGGCCCCACTCAAGCGTAGCCACAACGGCCGGCTCTGCGCAAGTAAAGAAAGTAAGTTTAAAAGAATTTAATTTTTATTAATTTAGTTTTTTCAGTTTTACTAAAACAAGTTACGCAAGAAGTATACAACAACACTTTAAACAAACATGTAACATGACCCAAACATGAACGAAGCCGCACGCGAGCGCGGCGGGTGCGCCGGCGCGCGTGTCTCCGTCCACGAGCGCCACGTCGATGTAGTCGCACACCAGCTCGTCCCAGTTGTTGGTGAGGTCGTGGATGCTCTTGGCTTCAGCCACCAGCTTGCGCCGCATCAGTTTCTTCACCTTGTCGAGGCGCTCGGGCGAGTCATCGGAGAGTTCGCGCACGCGCAACCACGGGTGCACGCTGGTGGGCGGCTCCACCATCACCACCGTGGGCACGTACTGTGACACTTGCAGCAGCACCGGCGGCTTCTGTGTCGATGCATCCACGTGCTGGCCTTTCTTCCGTTGCTCTTTTTTCAAGATGGACAGTCTAGATTTCTCGGCGAGTGACAGCGCCGTGGCATTAACGGTCGTGGTGCTCACGGTAGTGGTAGTGGTAGTGACAACAGGCGTGGTAGTGCGGGTGCGGCGGGTGGCGCTGCTCGTGGAACTGGTAAGGGTGGGGGTGAACGTCCTGGGGCGGGGGCTGGGTACGCGCGGAGAGATGTCGACGGGCTCCTTGGGCCCGGCGGGCGTCAGCATGCGCCGGTGGCTGGTCCACAGCATGTCCAGGTAGCTCCTGGTGGTCGGCGCGGGGGCCGGCTCTGAGCACACACAACGAGCGTTTCGTTAGCTTTTCCGATCTTCGAGTTTAATCACTTACAAACAACGAGAGCGACCAACCTCGTTTTTAATTTAAAACAGCCTTGACGAATGAAAGATCAGGAAGTTATTGCACGGTATGTAATGGCTATCGTAACCAAAATAAAATATATAGGTATGGATAAAAACTGGCGTCAGTAAATTTACATGTGCAGTTAAAAAGTCAAAGATTACCGAATTGGATTAGCTTATCACGAAAAATCAATAATTAATCATTCTAGTAAGCAAAAGTAAATCCTAATCCTTAATCCTATCCTATTATAAATGCGAAAGTGAGTTTGTTTGTTTGTTACGCTTTCACGCTAAAACGCCTGAACGGATTTGGATGAAATTTGGCACAATAGGTAGACTATGACCTGGAATAGGATATAGAATACTTTAATCCTGTTTTTCCCACGGGACCGAGACTTACGCGGGTAAAACCGCGGGGCGCAGCTAGTTGTTTATAATGCGGCTAATGTGTTTAATACTGGTACATAATTTTTCTCACTAATAAGTACCTCTAGCAACGTCATAAGACCCACTTACCCAGTTAGCGAACAATCCACCCGGTCTCACAATCATCTCGACTTTGTCGACTCCATCTAGCTTATTTTTTTTAATATGCCGTGTAAAAGTGAATCTGGTATCCTACATGGAATAAACAATTTCATTTCATTTGTTTTCTATTGCGCATTACAAAATCATGCAGACTTTACCTCATACATAATACCTGACTGGTTTCCTAATGATTCTTCATAATCAGACTTGCAAGAGGAACATTATTATTGTTGTATCTATCTAAGAATTATAGATTCCCCATTGGTAAATTTGACTTTCATACAGGCACGAATTGTCACGGTCCATCAGTTGCTATGAGTAAAAGGTGACGCTCACTGACACGCTTGATTTGTATGGAAAGTGTTGAGAATACCGTCTCTAACATCGGCTGCTGAGGTGTTTCCGTGGCATGTGCAGACGTATGACGTTCGGGTAACACAACCATTTGAGCAATTGCTAGGGAGGATTCTGATAAATAATAAAATCACTAAGCACGGTGGCGTGAACATACCTGTGGTTCTTCGGAGGAGCGAGGGTAGTTTGTTCTTGATGCTGTTGACTCTCTTCATGTCGTCGTAGTAGTCGTCGTAGTCCTCGAAAGGCTTATGTTTGGGCTTGCCGAGCGGCTGCATCTTGGTGACCTCGTCTTCTTCGTCCTCCGACGCTGGCCGGAAGCGCTCGGAGGCGTGACCGCGCGGGGCGTACGCGCGCTGCTCTGGCGGGTGCGTACGACGCATGCCCTCCACCTCATCGCTCTTCATCTGCTGGTCTAGCTCGTCGTCGTCGTTCGCGATGTCGAAGTCACTGCTCTTTGTCTTTACGAACCTATCCCGAGGCTTCCTCCGAGAACCTCGCCTAGTGGTAGCTTCGTTTACAAATTTAACTTCTTCCTCGAATTCTTTACTCTTATCATCTGGAAAGTCATCTTTATCTACATGAAAATAGTCTTTGCTATCTATATAACTAACATCATCTTTCCTATCTCGACTATATTTGGCGGCCCGCCTGGGTGGCTCGTCGTCGCTCGGCACGTCTTTGAGCCGCGAGCGGTGCTTGGGGAAGCGGTGGCTCGTGCGAAACTTAGGCACGACCTCATCGTCCCGCTCGTACTTGTGCGCAGCATCTGCGGCACTATCTAAGGGTGGTCTCATCAGTCCTCTTTGCTTTCTTCCCGGTTTCCGCCACACTTCTGGTTCGTCGAAATCCTTCGCAGGTTTTTTATTTTTAACTGTAAATAAGAATAAGTTCACATGTTTAGGGTTTCGTAGTCAACAAGGAAACCCTTATAATTTCACGATGTCCGTCTGTCCGCGGCTTAGCTCCGAGAATGGTGGTACTAGAAAGCTGTAAGCTAAGCCGCGGATAGACAGACAGACATGGGGAAACTATATCGGTTCCTTATTGACTACACAACTTTAGAAACCAGAAAAATTATGAGAAAAATTATCAGAAAAATTTGTAGGCCAGCTATATAATTTACTAACAAGTTTTAATAAATAGTGAGACTGCATTTTGAGAAGCTGTTCTGCTCATCATGCCCAAGATCCTCATCAGATCTTCACAAACTTTTTGAGATCAACTTAAAGTTACTACCTACCTTTCAAATAAAACAAAAGAGCCAACGAAATCGCATCTCATAAAGCGGAGTTATCTAGAAGCCCCCTTTTCGTCCCATTTTGGAGGAAGTAAGTTCAGAGGCCTTAGTGTGAGTTTCTTTTAACCATATCGATTTTACGCATCGGCCGCATTCGGCGCTCCGATTGGCCCTTCACCAGTGAAGGTCAGTGAAGGGCAAATCGGAGCGCCAAACGCGGTCGATGCGTTAAGTCGAGATAGTTAAAATAAACTCACACTAGGGCCTCTGAGTTGAGCTACACGTTTACTGACAAATGCGTGCACTGACTGGACAGGTCCACTCAAACTCGTATAGTTATTTCCTCAAAAGACCTATTCACACACAATCTACATATGGACTGATCTAACCAAGATTATTTCTGGATATTTATAAACCCATTGACATTGATCAATTTTATTGACCGAGCAAGCGCAGCGAGCGAAACGTCTCTGCTTCAAGTCTGGCAAAAAATTATTTCGTGTCAGTTTGTACGGTACTCCTCTACAGCACCCTAATTGCGTTATGCACGATCGGCCAGAATTAGAATCGGTTTGAAACAAATGTTTAATCCATTGCTTCATAAGTTCGAAAAAAAATCTGCTCACCAACGTAACTGACGAACTTATGAAGCAATGGATTAGACATTTGTTTCGCACCGATTCCAATTCTGATTGATCGTCTATTACGCAATTAGGGTACAGGTCGTATGTTACAACCGATCTGGACGGGTGTGTCTTATGATTTTTTGTAAATTTTTGTCGTCGTAGTTTTTTTATTGGAGGGGTACTCATAATTTATGTTCGCACAGTTCGTCAAAATGTAGGGAACAGCTGATTTTTTTTTCGCTTTTCGTGTTTAGTCCCATAATGAAAGTTGTCCATAATGATGAGTACAATGACCAATTTTTTTATTTTTTTTTAGGTTGGGAAATCATCCAATGAATTCTCTCGCTCTGGGCGGAGCGGAAGGGCGTGTCAGACTTTTACGGACTAAAACCCACCCGTGTTCCTTCATTTGCCTGTTGCCAAGGTCCCGGTATCCCTTTCGGACTTTCCCGCAACCCTGGCAGGCATCGGTCCTAGCGGACCCCGCTAAGAGTACAATGACCCCTTAAGAGATTTCGTGTATGAAATGATATACCTTATATATTATGACCCACACAGGCCTCACATAATTATAAAATTAGTCCAGGACCAAACATAATATACAATAAAAAATTCTTAGCAGTAGGTTGGTCAGAAAATTTATTATTTTTAAGTCAGTGGAAAAAATGGAGAGATCTTTGTGAAAGTCCCGGAAGAGGGGTAGGGAAATAGTAGTTTTTAGGGGTGAATAATGATTTTTACGATTTCCGGATAAGTTACACCACCTATCGGGAAAAGTTAAATTTAAAAGTTGTTTGACAATAAAAATATCTGTCCACAACTTTTGTATTTAAGTACCAATTGCCAACATAACCTCAAATTTTAGGAGGAAAACGCAAAAAACTGAATTTTCGTTTTTAATTTTTTTCTGCAACAAAAAGATTCTTTTTTGAATGAAAATGGCTGAAAATATAGATCTTTTATGTGGCAAACAATTTGTAAACTTAGAAGCAAAATACCACTTAAACTTTTTTTCGACAGCGTGTACAGGTCGGAAGATGATAACCCGACTATTTATAGGGTTCCGTACCCAAAGGGTAAAACGGAGCCCTATTACTAAGACTCCGCTGTCCGTCCGTGCGTCTGTCTGTCTGTCTATTTGTCTGTCCGTCTGTCTGTCTGTCTATTTGTCTGTCCGTCTGTCACCCGGCCGTATCGCATGATCTGTGATTGTAAGACAGTTGAAATTTTCACAGATGATGTATTTCTGTTGCCGCTATAACAACAAATAATAAAAAAACATAATAAAATAAATATTTAAGGGGGCTCCCATACAACAGACATGATTTTTATGCCGTTTTTATAGATGAAGAATGGTAAGGAACCCTTCGTGCGCGAGTCCGACTCGCACTTGGCCGGTTTTTTCTCTAAGCGACATAAATAGCGTCCTGTGTTAAAAAATAGAAACTAAATCAGTTATACGTATATAGGTAACATGGGTTGCCATTTTTGTACTTATCCAGAATTCATCGTATCTTTTACTGTATGATCTTGCCCAACGGACGGTCTTCGCCCCAGTGACCAATTCAATATTAAAAATTTCAAAATGTCTTATTTTTGTCTTGTCTTTCTTCAGCAACACATTCATTGCTGTTGAACTGGTAATCGATTCCATTATATTATTAGGTTAGAAAAAGAACTACCACGTCGTGCATACACTTATTTAAAACGACGGTTTACAGAGTATATCTCCATCACGTAAACTCTTTCCGTCACAATGTTGTTTACCAATACAATGTCGTTTACCAACAACATCTGCTTAAACCGTCCGTCACCTTCTAGTCTCGACGGATGCAGCTAAATATCAATATCTCATACGGAGCGACAGCTTCCTGACCTGCACAACCCAGTTACTGAAGGTAACACGATAAAGTAAGACTGGGTGTTTACCAATACGATGTAGATAAACATATAATAAAAAGTCGAGTGATGGTGATGGTGGGGGTGGTGACTCACTGCGAGGTTCCTCCTCGTACTTGTAGTCGGGCGAGGCGGGCGCGTCGGGCGAGTGGCCGCGATAGTCGTCGGAAGGCGGCGCGGCGGCGTGCTCGCGCTGCACCTCGTAGTCGCCGGCGCCGTACGCCGGTATCTTCACGCCCGAGTAGTCTACGTAGCGCGCCGCAGACGCGGCCGCCGCGCACGTCAGCGCCAGCAGCAGCGCGCGCGCCATCGCACCTCGTCGCACTCGCCCGCCGCGCACTGGATGCTACTGACACTATATTGATGCCTCGGCACGGTGACTATCTTTCGCGCATCTAAATTGCGGCATATTTTTGCAAATGTAACTATAAATTTGACACTGAAAGATTAACGTGCGTTTCTGTCTGTGTTGACATTTAGTTGTACTTACATTTTAACTGGCCAGTCAGTTTATTTGGCGACACAAAAATAATAGTCTCTACTAAACCTTTTTTTTAATGCCGTACCACTATGCAATAGTAACATAATTATACCTACTTAAAAAATGTGTTAACTGTTTACAAAAAATATCTACATACACAATTATGTATAAACAACAAGCTTCCTTAATTTAAAAAAACCATTCTGAGGGGCCCGTGCGATTAGTACTGGCCGTTCAGAATGGTTTACTCGTAAATTGTCACTTCTGTTAGTTAATAAGGTTAATAATTCAATCTGATTGATGCCATCAAAATTGTAACAAATCAAAATAATTGAAAAAAAAAATTAAAAATGTGAATCGATGCTTTCTTTCCAAAAAAGCGATGAAGTAACAAGTGATACACATCTATTGACGCTATGGGTGAGACCAAGAAGGATGCCAACGATTTGGACTGTGAATGCTACGCGGCGTCGCGCACTAAGAAGAGCTGCCCCGGGCCGCGCAATGTGACGCACCCTCTGGTACTTAACCCTGTACACACACTCGCCCTCGCACATCCCGCATGTGCCCCACACTCATACAGCGCACTGGTCTGTTGCAGCGGTACTATGAGTTCACCCAGGAGGAGATGAAAGCTCTGGAAGAATGCGACAGAGAGAGCTTCTACGGGCGCTGCGTGCCCTTTAGTGCGATACTCGCTAGTCTCACGTATGCGGCTATAAAGAACGGTAAGATACATTGCGAACTATTGTATTTAGAAAGTAAACCAAAAAGACAAAGCAAGGAAGGTCGGTAGGGGGGGACGCCACGAAAATTTTCATAGAAGTAAGAATTTTGGCCAAAATAACTATCGTGAAACTAAGATAAATTATGTTAATTAATTTTGGTGGTGATTCCTTGCAATAACTTCTTACTTCTATGAATGTTTTCAGACGTAATGCGGCCGCACCAGCACTTCGGCCCGATACCCAAAATGATGGCCGCGATGTGCGTGGGGTATGTGCTGGGCCGCGTGTCCTACCTGGGCCGCTACGACGAGCGCCTGCGCCAGCTGCCGCCCGACAGCCACCTCGGCAACCTCTTGAGGAAGTACCACGCTGAAAACAATCCTCCTCCTGAGAAAAATAAATGATATAGATAACAAATTAACGGTTTGTTAACCAACTAAAATAATACATTTATTTTCACGCCCCAAGGTACAGTAATAGTGCTTGATAACTGTAACTTGATACGCTGCTGGGGCGCTATTAAGTGACGCTCGTAACCCAGACGCATGCCTGAACGCATGCCTGAACGCATGCCTGAACGCATGCCTCATGTTCGCTGCCAATAGCGCATGCATCAAACCCGGTCGCACATGCAACAATGCACACAATCTTGCATCCTCTCCCTAGTTTGTGACACACTCGTAATAAATTAATAAATCTTTTAAAATATAATGGCTTCATACAATTTTCCAGAATTACCATATCGATACCTGTAATAAGAATTGACGTAAGGGACAAACGCAAACCCCAGTTTTTCAGGGCGAACAAATGAAGTTTCTAATTTATCAAAAAACCAGTTGGACTTACGTTTTTTACATGATTTTAGCAATCGAAATCAAAATATTTTATTTCACATAAACCTACATGGCCACTTCTGAAACGTCCTAACCTAGGTTCTCACAGTAAAGTGAGTTAATGGCGGTACCTATAACAAAAACACTGGCTGATTGTTTTCAGTCACTACGTAATTGTTGTTAAGAGTATTTATCTCAAAATATATAACGTTTCACAAATTGGACTTTATGCTATTAAACTTTATAAGAATCAGTACACAGCACTCACAATTTTCCGAGTTTTTTTATTATTTAGATGCAACAAGTTGACTCGGGTATTACTCGAGCGCGTCCGGCGGCGCTTTAACTTTTACTTGATAAAGGACAACCATATTATCACTGTTTGCTAGATTTAGAGGGGACCCCTTCTTTTTAACTGACTTCAAAAAGGAGGAAGGAGGTTCTCAATTCGTCTGTTTTTTTTTGTGTGTATGTTACGCGATTGCCCCGCTAAATATGAATCGATTTTAATGATTCTTTTTTTGTTTGGTAGAGCATGCTTCAGAGGTGGTCCCATTTAAATTTTAATCACTTTGCTTGCGTAGTTTTTGAGTTAGCTTTAATATTACATATTTTTTCCACTTGTATATGGATGATGTTCTTTGTTATTCCGTCACTGTCATTTACATAGCAGGTAGTGATATTCGAATTTATGTGGGTAGGTACTATTACTAAAAAGTGAAAAATAAAATCTTTATAAAAAAAACACAAAAAGTGAAGGGTGCTAATTAACGCAGCTTCTATAAAATGTCATTCTCGTCTTCAAATATAATTTAGTTGCCTAATGAATTAATTAGGTCAGCGACGTAATAAATGCTTTTCAAGCGACCATAATATATTGTAAAACAAGCTACTGTAAAAATGACTCGGCAACATGATCATTCTTAAGCAACTAAAGTGTTATAGCTACGCATTGCTAGCTTCTAATAAGTGTATCAACTGCATCTGAATAATTTTAACGTACTCTAATTTCATAAAGTCACCTATATTTTTAAACGTTAGCATAAATAATAAATGGGTGAATCTACTATAATAGAACATCAAAATTACTTTATTATTGTCTTCAAAAATGGTAAATGAATGCTGTAATTTCATGTAGTCACCTATCTATTTATAATTTTAAGACATAATATATCATGGCATACTTTTGTTTATCTTAACTATATTTACGCGTAACATTATTTAGCATAACAGCTGACGCATAATTATTTAAAGCATAATTTCTCTAATCATAATAATGTATAAGCATAATATTCAACAGCATAAATATATTTACGCATAACGTCATTAATAATGGACGCCGGCGCGCGGCGGCGGCGGCGCGGCGTTTATGGATATCTTTCCAGTATACAGAACCCCAACTAACTATATCTATCTACCTAGCCTTTTCCCAACTATGTTGGGGTCGGCTTCCAGTCTAACCGGATGCAGCTGAATACCAGTATTTTACATGGAGCGACTGCCTATCTGACCTCCACAACCCAGTAAGTGGGTCATACGATACCCCTTGGTAAGACTGGTTGTCAGACTTTCGGGTTTCTGACGACCCATAACGGCTGTCAAAGATCCACGAATGACAGCCGGGATCAACGGCTTAACGTGCTTTCCGAGGCACGGAGAAGTCTCGGTATGTAAATATGGTCACCCATCCACCGACCAACCCCGGCAAGCGTAGCTTAACCTGATGGATCGACTCGGTGCGACTAACCTTAACTAAAGTATTTTTTCAATATATTCTAGTCGGTTTTGGCACTCGCCGGCCGCTGCCGCGGCACCGCTCGTTTCGCTCGCTTGGCTCGTGCGTAGGAGGTCAAAGTTCTAACCTAACTGTTTGAGTGAGAGCTTCCTCAAAGCACGATAGATGGTGTTGTACCATTTTCTAAATCACGCTGTTAAGATTTTCTGTAAATGTGATATACTGTGCGTAACCCTAGCAAAATTGTTGTCGAAAATGGACATTTCAAACTTATAGATAATTAGTTGCCTAGCTGCTGTAATTGTTGCAACTATAGTTTTTTTTTTATTTCACTAAATCATTTCCTGCTGGGTTAACGTTTCAAACATTACCGCAGCCAGACATTTTTGTAAATAATGGGAATATTGAAATAAATATTAGCTATATAATTAGTTGTCTAGACGAGGTAAATGTTACAAAAAAAATTTTTTTTTTCTTACTTTGGCTGCTAAGTTATTCGAAATCCTGCTGAAGTAACGTTTGTGGTTTTGCTGGATCTCTGAAACGGTTAAGCGGATTCTTATCATCTTTTTTTTGTACATGACTTCTTAGGAATTAGTTTTAATTTCTTGGGCAATAAAAAAAAAAAAAAAAAGCATCATCTATGGGGTATTTAATTAAATATAAAAACACTTCAATAGGTCCTAACACTCTGAATAAGAGCTCTAAAGACTTACTTTAAACGTTATTTTGTAGCTTGTAACGGCATTCAAATGTATGTGAAGTTTCATTAGTATCCTGTAACTAATTAAGAAAATATGATGATATTCAGTTCTCCACGTTCACGGTCACAATGCGCGCGGAGTTATTTGGCCACCAAACCTATATGTGGATATATAAACTGAATTTTATATCAATAATTAGTTGCTTAGTTCAGTTTTATGCCCGTAAAATTTCAGTAAATACAGTAATTAACGAGATAATAAAATTAAAGTGATTAGGAAGTCCAAGTCCGTGGTAACCCGACCAAGTTTAGGTGGTTACAAAAAACCGCCCGCGTAGTACATTATGCTATCTTCTAAAATATGTAGGATAGTGTTACAAATTTAGTACAAATGTGTACACAAGTGTTAAAAAAAACTACATGTGTTTTAAATATATTTTTTTACAGGTGACATAGTTAATTATTTCAATTGAACTTTTAAAATATTAATTAAACTTAAAAACAATCGCAGATAAAAATTACAGATAGCAATTTTGCTTTTATGGCATTTCCATTATCTTTTAAATGAATGATTTCTTTAATTTTTTTTTTTTCAATTGTTTTTAAGTTTAATTAATATTTTAAAAGTTCAATTGAAATAATTACTATTTTACCTGTAAAAAAATATTTATTCATTTACCTCGACTAGACAACTAATTATATAGCTAATATTTATTTCAATATTCCCATTATTTAAAAAAATATGTGGTAACGTTTGAAACGTTACCACAGCAGGAAATGATTTTGTGAAATAAAAAAAAAACTATAATTGCAACAAATTTAAAAATGTGCGCAACAATTACAGAAGCTAGGCAACAATTATCTATAAGCTTGAAATGTCCATTTTCGACAACATTTTGCTAGGGTAACGCACACTGTGATATAGGGAATCGTTTTTTTGAGTGCGTTACGATTGCTCCGCCAAGTTACCCAAAAAAAAAAACTTTTCCCAATTTTTTTTCGAAATTTGTCAAAATAGAAGGGAACAAGGCAAAAATTTGTCAAAGTAAGAAATAAAGAAATTATAAGGGTTTTAAGTTGGCCGTGCGAACGTAACGTGGAGGATTGAGCGGCCATAGAGATCTCAGCAACTACTTGGGTTAGAGATGTAATTGTTTTTGTCAATTGAAGACTGAATTTGTCAACAATTGTGGAAAAAAGAATTATAAGTTCCAGATCAATATTTTACGAAATATTTACCTTGGAAGTTATGGCCGCGCAATCGTGCACTAGTTGTTTCTTTATTGTTGATCATTTCTTTAAAACTAAGACTTCATACAGTAAAACTGTTACAAGAAGAAAGGTCTTAATTTGTCAAAACTAACGAAAGCAATAAATACTATGAAAGTTTAGTAAAAGAGACGAAATCAGTCCAAAAAAAAAAGTACGTGGCCGCGCAGTCGAAACGTTACTTTTTACGCTGATATCTCTTTATTTATAATAGCTAGGATTTCGGTGTGAACATCCATTTATTCGACATATTAACCTCATTAGAATGGCATATCATTTTACCCTCAAAACAGTTTTCAACGCGTGTAATCTCAAAAATGATGTTATCTCATACAATGTTCGAGCTGGGAAACCAGAATTTCAATTTCTGCGTTTCTGCCCTGGAACCCAATAGCTTTAAGATATCGATACCTCTGGGCTCAAAGGGCGTATAGCACATTCTTCTCATTATTTTCATTTTCTTTTTTTAAATTGTGTATTATGTTCTGGAGATCATAGATTGTGTCACTGCAAAGAATTTTCTAAGAAAAACTGTGACGAATGTCAAGAATTTGCCCGAGTCAGAAAGCTTTGTTATAACTGTCTTGGAGCCAACCATTCTGTTTATTCTTGCCGTCAGTCTACCAGATGTCACCTTTGTAAAAAGAAGCACCACACACTACTTCACCCAAAAACAACTGCCAATTCTGCTGAAATTGTTTATAGTTCAGCAGACAAGGATGTTGCGGCTGTTAACGCAGCTACTTCATCCAATCAAAGCGAGATTACCAAACCCATTTGTTGTTTTGCAGATGGTCACAACCAGGGTTTGTTAGCCAAAGCCGTAGTGAACGTTGAGTCAAGAACTGGGACTGCTCTTGTTTTAAGAGCTCTGATGGATCAGGGCTCTCAGGTCTCTTTTATTACAGAGGCTGCAGTACAGTTGCTTGGATTGAAGAAAACACCTGCCCACACCGACATACTTCGACTAGGCGATGATGAGGGAAATACAATGCCCTCTAAGTGGATAGTTCGTTTCAAATTACAGTCACGCTTAGATCCCACTTTTGTTTTATATGTCGATGCTTTTATCTTGAATAAGCTCACATCACATCTTCCTGACAGGAAGATTGTTCAGGTATTGCCTTTATTTTCATCTTTAGAATTAGCAGATCCGTCTTTTGATATGCCTGGGAAAATTGATTTGCTGTTGAGTGGTTGGAAAAGTTTTATTGGATGGTCTAGTCAAGGGGTCCGCCTGGAACTCCAGTCGCTCAGAAGACTAAACTAGGATGGATTCTGTCTGGTGAGATCCACACAACCTTAATCTCTAGGCCAAGTTCTTATAACGCTATAGTAAAGTCAGATATAAACATTTTACTGAATAAATTTTGGGAGTTAGAGTCAGAGCCGTCAGCTCATAAGGCTATGTTGACAGAAGAAGAGCAGAAATATGAAGTCTTTTTCTCTAACACAACCAAAAGAGATGAAACAGGGCGATATATTGTCCAGTTGCTGTTTAAGTCTGATCAACCTAGTAGTAAATTTGGTGGATCAGAGGCCATCGCTCGTAAACGGTTTCATATGCTGGAGAGAAGATTGATAAGCAATCCTGACTTCAAAATGCAATATACTGCTGTTATCAACGAGTACATTCAGTTAGGACATGCTAAAGTAGTTCCTCAAGAGGATTTAGGAAAGGATGCTGTTTATTTGCCGCATCATGCCGTAGTACGCAATGAAAGAAGTATTACTAAGGTTCGGGTCGTCTTCGACGCTTCTTGATCGGGATGCAATGGCGTTTCCAACGAAACATCATCATTCAACGAATGATGATTTAATGGTTGGCCCGAGATTACAATTAGATTTGCGTCAGATTATGCACTGGCGCCGCCACCCCATAAGTATAGTTGCGGACATTGTAAAGATGTACCGCCAGATAAAGGTGAATGAAGAGGATATCGATTTTCAGCGCAATTTGTGGCACGACAACCCTGATTTGGAGTTGCAACATTTGCAGTTGTTCCGTGTCACTTGTGGTAGATCCTCTGCTCCTTACCTGGCAGTACGTTCTTTGCAGCAAGTTGCTCGTGATGAAGGAACATGTTTTCCTTTAGTATTAAATCGTGTTCTCAAGGATTTTTACGTCGATGATTTCTTGTCTGGTTGTGAGTCTGTTGATGAAGGTGAGCAAATTTATCAGCAGATGAACGAGTTGTTAAGTCGAGGAAGTTTCCAGCTTCAGAAATGGTCCAGCAATAGTGAAGAGTTGTTCAATAAAATAAAAATAGTTCATCAAATGAAAACTTATAAACATTTTGGGTTTATCCTGGGATAGAGATACTGATCATTTTAAATACACTGTCCATCTTCCTTTACTTGAAGCTCCAGTGATCAAACGAAAGGTGATTTCTGACATTGCCCGTTTGTTCGATCCTCTTGGTTGGCTTGCTCCAGTTATTATTACAGCTAAGATGTTCATCCAACGTCTATGGCTTGCAGGCATCGACTGGGATGACGAACTTCCAGATCATCTTTTGAAAGATTGGCTTCATTATAGAAACAATCTTCATAACCTCAGTAATTTTCAATTACCTCGATGGATTCATACAAGTCGACACGATAACCTTCGAGAACTACAAGGATTTTGCGATGCTTCTGACAACGCCTACGCGGCTGTTGTCTATATTCGTTCTGTCGATTCCACCGGTCATGTTCACAACAGTCTAATAGCATCTAAAACTAAGGTGGCCCCTGTCAAACAAGTTTCCATACCGCGTTTGGAATTATGTGGTGCTGTGCTGCTCTTAAAATTTCTTTGTGAAGTCTCGGACGCCTTAGAAATTAGGAAAGAAAATGTACATGCCTGGACTGATTCTTCAGTGGTACTCGCTTGGTTGAGTGGCCACCCAAGTCGATGGAAGACATTTGTCGGAAACAAAGTTTCTGAAATACTTACCTTCATGGATAATCAATGGTCTCACATTCAGTCTGAAGACAATCCTGCAGATTGTGCGTCGCGAGGAATAAACCCTTCCGAGTGTGCAGAGCTTGAATGGTGGGTGCAGGGACCTAGTTGGCTGAAAAACAAAAGTATAGATTATAGCAAAAAGGAATTTAAGAAAACTAATCTAGGAGAAAGAAAGATGTTAGATATTGTCTGTAATACTGTAGTGAACGAAAAAGTAGAAAATAATTTATTGATTAAATATTCATCTCTTAGGAAGCTAACTAGAGTCATTGCATATTGTAGAAGATTTTTAAAATCAAGAGGTAATGAATCTACTACTATTTATTTAAACTTTTCGGAAATTGATCAAGCGTTACTTACATGCATTAAATTATGTCAAAAGGAGCACTTTAAGGAAGAAATAAATAGTTTAAAAATAAAAGTAAAAACAGATAAAAAAGGGATACTTACCTCACTCAATCCTTACCTAGATCAGGAAGATATTTTGAGAGTTGGTGGAAGGTTAAATAGAGCAAACATTCATGAAGACATGAAACATCCTATAATCATTCCACACAAGTCACACTTGACACACCTTTTGATAGCTGATGCTCACGAACGTACGTTGCATGGTGGACTTCAATTAGTTCTTGAATGAATGAATGAATGAAATGCACCGACCCCAGCGTGGCTTAACCAGACTCGATAAATCGAATGAACCTCAGGATTTGCACTAGCCCCTGGAGCCTCATGGTTCATGGGGTTACAGAAGCCATTGCATATCAAAGAGTAGACCGGGGGGGCGCGGGTAATGGTAGGGAATAGACCGTGCCCGTCGGGATATGGAAGGATTTGCGAGCCTACCGGATATGCATCCTTGAGTAAGCAATGGACTAGTGGAGAGACGGGTAATATTTATCTAAGGATGGGCATCTTTTTACGACGTCGCCGCCAGTTGGCTCCGTTCCATTTTCACCGTTGAATCCATTGGCGGAGATCAGATATGCTTCGTTCTCGGCTCTTTTCTATCTCCCTGCTGTGCTGTGTTACACATTGCTGTTTTCTGAGTCTTTGTCCAAGGACTCGCTGCTGTCCGTTTCAGGTTTCTTGTATATCTCGCTGGCTGCTTTCGTGATCTTGTATCGGTCTTCAGCCATGTCCATCCAGAAGTTGATTTCCTTGTTGAAGCACGCCATGTCCTGTCTTAGGTTGTCGTTCCATGCGTAAATCGGTCAGCCTACTCTCTTGGATTTGGCCTAGTACTGCATTGCTGCATATAAAAGGTGTGGTTTGCCGCGTCTGTGAACATGTGCGAGATAGCACGTCCTGTGTTTCTTGATGTGTTTCGTAACAGTTTTTACTTCTAAGATTTCGTGCATTTACTTTTGTCTTGGTTTATTCCTAGCGTGGTTAATCAAGTCTCTCATGATGACTCTCTCTGTCAGGATGGTTCAAGTCCAGCTTCACCGGTGAATCTTTTGGCGGGGTTAAACTGCTTTCTCGATTCTTTTCTTCTTAGTTCTGATGCGTTTTCAACAGCACTGTTCAGAACGCGATCGGCCCGATCCTCGTTGTTTATGTCCAGCTCCGTCGCCGTACAAGTTCAATCTGTAGCTCGCCGCTGCTCACCTCGGGTTGATGCGATTGCAAATAATATAGTTCGGAGTTAAAAACGCACTATTCGGCTCAAGTAATTAATAAGACCCCGACAAAAATCCCGACCCGCGTCACCCGAATTCTTCTTTTTTGTTCATAGTTACATCGCCGACACCCATAACCAACTACTTTTAAAACAAAATCCCGCGCACAAGATGACCACCTCTGTTACCGCCCAGGTTCTATAATAGCGTCCATGCGCCTTGGCTGGCTTTCCGCGATAGTACTATGGCGGGCGCGCATCGCTAGGTCTATTCCCGCCTGCAGCGTTCGGCCACTATGTAACGCTTACCCATGCTCATCAAACAATAACATTGCAGCATCAGCTTTTTGTTGCGACCCCTTTCTTGTAAATGAAAATAGCGCCCAGGATAGAGTAAATTTAAAAAGCGTTAAAACTTGATAGCCTTCCGTCATATTTGTTTTAAATTAGCTCGAGTAATAAACCCTTTTCAAGGATTACACCTGCAGACAGCAGTTTGAGTGAATGAAAATCAAAGTAGGTATGTCATATTCTACACAATCTACAGTTTACACTTTCACTGTCAGCTTTGTTGAGATGCCTCGTTGTGGCATTCTATAATATACCCAAATAGTGAGTATCTTAAAAGTTAAAATACCAATTGCTATGCGGCCTAAGGGTCGGCGCGGGCGCCCACATTTGGCGAGGGATATAGGGGCTGCAGAATTTTGTTTCCAAAGCCGTTAGGTATGCGTGCCCAAGACAATAAGAGCATCACTAATCACTCACAAAAAAAAAGGTCACTTGAACTCAATAACGATTTTGGAACACAATCACCTACGCATTATATCTTAAAGTTGGCTACATTATTTAGCCAATTAAACCTGTAGTGACTTAAAATGACGGAATTATGTCGTGTATCTTGCAGAGAGGAGTAAGTCACTGTAATATGGAAAGATCTCACCAGATTAGCCTGCAGGTACACTTGGCGACCACCACCACCACCAAAAGAAAACACCAACATCACTTTAAAAACTCACTATCATTAAAAATAATCCATGAAACTACACATTACACAACACGCACCACCCGATAAAATACCGATTTTGCAGAGTTCGATTTCGCTGGCAAGCGAGGCTTGCCACACGCCACTATCATAAAAAATTAATAAAGAGCGTCCCCGGCACGACCGGCTTCGTTGACGGCCAAAGACCCAATCTGGTGGACTTCAATTAGTTCTTAATTATTTAAGATCCAAATACTGGATCATCAGTGCGAAGAGTGTCATAAGACAATATGTACGCAAGTGTGTTACTTGCCTCCGTCATTCCGCTAGACCTGTAGCGCCTTTACTGGGTCAGTTGCCATCTGCTAGGATTAATGCTAACCGACCATTCTTTAAAAGTGGCGTAGACTATAGCCTATAGTCCTATTAGCATCAGACCTATAAGGGGTCGCGGTTATCACTCCACCAAAGGCTACATTTGTTTATTTGTTCGCATGGCTACTCGGGCCTTGCATCTAGAAGTCTTAAGCGACATGACATCGCAAGCCTTTTCAGCCGCCTTCAAACGCTTTACAGCGAGGCGGGGCCATTGTGGTGAAATGTGGAGCGACAACGGCACTACCTTTGTAGGAGCCAACCGGGAGTTAGAGCATTGTTCACTCACGAAAGGTCTGATGTAGCACCAGACATTGCTGAGTGGTTAGCAACCAATGGTACAAGTTGGTACTTTATTCCACCTCATTCGCCAAACTTTGGAGGGCTAAGGGAGGCTGGAGTAAAGTCCAGCAAACACCACCTCAAAAGAGTGATAGGCAATAGCACTTTAACTTTTGAAGAGTTAATGACAATTCTAGCTCAAATTGAAGCCTGTCTGAATTCCAGGCCAATCTCGACTATAAGTAGCAATGCGGAAGACCCATGTCCTCTGACACCGGGACACTTTTAATAGGCGAGCCGTTGCTGCTCGAGCCGGAATCCAACTTTGAAACGTCAAATATTAGCACTTTAAAGAAGTGGCATTTGACTCAACGTATAGTCCAAGACTTTTGGCGTAAATGGTCCCGTGAATATCTGGTTCAGTTCCATCAAAGGAACAAATGGTCTCATCAAACTGCAGAACCAAGCTTGGGTGACGTGGTTTTGGTGATAGAGGATAATTTGCCTCCTGCTAGATGGCTATATGGTCTCATTACTGAAAAGCATACTGGCTCGGACAATATCACAAGAGTTGTTTCATTGCATTGTAAGGGTTCTATTATAAAAAGACCTGTGTCAAAGTTAATATTCCTTCCTGTCACTACTTGATAGTATATTTAGTCGTTTTTTATTTTTGTTGATAATTAACTAAGAATTGCGGTTAATTTATAATTTACGTTTAGATTTAAGATGTCATTACATACTATGGTTTTATATTTGTATATTCATAATACAGTCCACTAATTTTTGTGTATCGCTTCATGGTGGGCGGTTTATTTAAGTTCTTTTTATTGCTATAATAATTTCAGTTTTGGACATTTTGTCCATGGTGGACGGGACGTTTGAGTTAGAGCTTCCTCAAAGCTCGATAGATGGTGTTGGACCATTTTCTAAATCACGCTGTTAAGATTTTCCGTAAATGTGATATAGGGAATGGTTGTTTTATTACATATTGTACTTGAAGCCTAGGGTAAGCTGTATCCAGGCTACACACGGCTTACTCTAAAACAAACTGTACTCATACATCTGTTGCGTGGCGTGTTCTAGGTTAATATAGGCATGTCACGCAGCTAATCACAGACACCCACTACTCAACAGACACTAGACACAACACGTGCAGACGCGACGCGGGCCGCGGCACACGCTATCACTGAGCGACGGTACACTACAATACAAGCCGCTCATATATACACAACAGTTTTTCCCTCAATCCGCTAACGGCTAGATCTGTGACCGGGGCGAGGGAAACTACATCTTATCCTGTAGGGGCGTCAAGTCGGCATCTCTGCCGCTGGTCGTCACCCGCTGGGCCTCCCCTAGGTAACTAGGGCTCTCATAAGGCGGTGACAGACCGCCGAGATGTCGTGAAGAAAGCGGCGCTATGAACATAGCGTCGTGGCGCGTCTACAGAAATATTCATTGCAACCAATTACACGGACGCGTTTAACTACGCGGCCGACTTATCCCAAAAGCCGCAACAGGCAAACATATCGAGGGGACCGCAGTGGCGGGCCACCGTATAGCCTCCGCGGGCGAGGGGCGAACCACCGACCCCGCTCGCCGAGTCCCCTTGCGGGGACGTCGCGATATTCAGTTCATACATATTGTACTCGCTTGGAAACTTTGTTTTATTAGGTTTATTGGGCAGCTGTCGGGTGCACTATAGTGTGGCCATTAGTGCTGTGCACTCCCTGAGGTATGCCCGGCGAGGTGGGAGGCGAAGAAAAAAGTGCATGAGTTCACATGAGATCGTTACATGTCGGACAGATCTTACGATGTCAGTTTGCATTTCTAAGGCTTGTGTCGGGACGATCGATGATCGGAGGCTATCTATCTGTAATATTTATTATACTTACTTAGTTGATTAAAATGTAACCCAAATATACTCATATTTTATTAAAAATATGCAGGTGATAAATAAGAACTAAACTTATAATTCAAAGCAGGACTTGTTTTATTGAACATTTTATATTCTAACGAATGTTATTCTGACATAGATTCTGTTTCAACTTCATCTTCGTGTCGTAGGCTTAGTGAACAGTAGACTTTTATTTCAAAATTTTAATTTAATTTTAATTTTTTTTTTGAGTTTTATCTGAAACTTTTTGAAAGGCCTACACTGTCCTCCCATAACTATTAACACTGTAATTCGAAAATATTGTAAAAGCCAATTATCTTTTAAAAGAGTAACCATGGAGTTTCTTGCCGGCTCTTCTCCATAGGAAACGACCAATTGGAACCGTGCACCTACCTTCTGACGTGTCATAAGTGCCCATGTAGGCTTATGTGAAATAAAATATTTTGATTTTGATTTCGATTTCGACATCATCTTCATCTTCCACTTCGCCACCGGAACTTGAATCAGAGTCTTGCAAATTTATTATGAATGAATCGATAACATTATCGAACCTACTATCGCGACTCCAGTAATCATTTTCATTTTTCTGGACATGATCGACGCATCTCTGCCATTTTTCCGCCGTGAATTCCGAAAACAATTTATCCAATAAGATTATCTTTTCGTCTAGAGAATAATTAATATAGTTTTGGGCTATGTTGTTTTTAATATCAGCCCAGACCAACTCAATTGGATTTAAATCTGGATGGTACGGAGGTAAACGCAGAACAGTGTGTCCACTGGCTTTCAGGAGTTAGTCAATTCTATACACGGGTTCTTTTTGTGTATTTTTGATAAGAAGTAGCAGTTGAGCCTTTGTCATGGTTCCTAAAAATTCTACATTATGGCGTAGCAACCAGTTCTGCATTTCACTTTTGAGGCTTGATATAGTTGGTTTCTTCTCAACCTGAACGCTGTGATAAGACGCTTTGTCCATTACAACCACAGAATTCGGCAGCAACTTATCTTTTAACTTTTCTTCTACCCACTTATAAAAAGTAGGTCCGCTCATATCTCCATGATAGTCACCGGTTCTAGCATCTGATTTGAATATAGTCAATGCATCATCCACTAAGCCATTTCGACACCCAGCGTGGAGAATTACCAATCGCCCTCCTTTCCCAATATCAGCATGAATTCCGGGTTCTGACGATGATTGCCAACATTTGCTGGCATGGTGACTGGCGTTGATGTATGTTTCATCAAGAAAATATATGTTGTGGTTTTGCGTTCTGTAATTTCTGATTTGTGTAAGATATTTTTTCCGCCACACTGTAATATTAGACTGCTCTATAAGGAGATGTCTCTTTGATTTGCATTTTTTGAAACTGTAGCCCATTTTGTGTAAAAGCTGTCTTAAATATTCCCGTCCACAATTCAATATGCCATCCTTTCTCAAACTTGATAGTAACTTACGGACACTGGTTTTTTTTTTTTCAACTTCGTAAAACTTATGAATTTTTCTTCTGATAACTCTGAATGATAATAAGCTGAAGCTCTGAGTCATAATAATTTACGTTCGTAAATTGAAGCTGATTTTTTGCTATTCTGTGGGAAAAGTAAAGGTGATGAATTAATATAATAGAAGCTGTTCTACTAACTCGTTGCCGATATGCAAAAAAAGACGCTAGGTTGCAGATGCTAAATAAAACTTTTGTTGCTGCACTTATTATTTCCCAAAAGTGAAATACAGGGTGTTTGGTGCATCGTATGCCAAATGAAAATAATGGGTTACCTCTCGGGCCCCAAATAATTTGTTGGCTCCACAGGAGTTTTTATTATTATTTTTGAAAATCCCCAAATGTCAACTTTTGGACTTAAGTAAAAAAAAAAGGTATTGGTATAGCCTCCAATGTATTTTTTTATTGTGATGTTACATATTGTACGATTCTATCAAAATCTAAATTACTTGCAAGTAACATCTAGTGTTTTTCCTCATCTGGTTTTGAAAAGATCCCGTGTTGCCAAGAACTATTTTAGGGCCTGAGAAGATAGCATATGACCTCTCCTATCCGCCATTTCCATTTGGCATATGATGCACCAAACACTCTATATAACTTTAATTTCGGGAGTCGGTGGCAAATTTTTTTTGGAAGTCTGTTGTTTTTTTTTCTTCTCGCATAATGTTTTTTTCTTAATATTCTTTGTCATAGGTAACAGTTTTGGCATTTTTTTTGGTCTAATAATTCTTTGCCATAATTGTGTTTTTATTTTTTTTATTTTTTTTATTAGTTGATTCGCTTGTTTTGGTTTTGATTTATTTATTATTATTGGGACTATTCTTTTGTTCGACAGTGTCCGCGATTTGATACGGATACTGTTGTTTCATATTTTTGTTATTCTCTTTGGGGGTTCTTACATATACAAATTATGAGTTATAAATATTAAATATTGTACAGAATAATAAATATAATATATAAGATGGCATTTTTATGTGCCGTTGAAGCTCTTTAGTTTGCTTAAAACTTTAGTGGCGTATGTGATATACGCATCTAATACTTCTTCTTTTCGCGTTAGCATCTCAATGTCATATGCCGTGATACCAAATCTCTCAGAGATTGCCTCATATTGCATGCGATCCATGGCGAATCTGGGGCAATCCCTGAGGAGGTGGTCGATGCTTTGTACGGTGTTGTCGTGGCAGGGACAGTTGTCGTTTGCAGTTATTTTAAAACGATGGAGGTATTGTTTGTGAAAGCCATGTCCTGTCAAAATTTGAGTGATGTAAAAGTTTTGTTCTAACTTTTTCCGGAATTTGTGTATTTGTAGTAGTGTTGGAAATATGGTTTTGGTGTGCTGTCCCTGCTCACTTGATTCGTACCTCGCTTGCCACTTGGCCAAGTTGATTTGTCGTAGTGCGTGTTTGACATATGACATCGGGTATGCGGTGTAGTCCGGCGCTTTGTGTAGCCGAGAGGCCATTTTCGCAGCAATATCCGCAGCTTCGTTGCCTGCAACTCCACTGTGCCCTTTCACCCAAGTGATTTCAATGTGTGGTGGTGTGTCCGTGCGTGTGTGTGTGTGGTTGTGTATGATTTTATGAATTTTAGTGACCAGTGGGTGTGTGTTGCTCCGATCTGCGATCGCCTGTATAGCCGACTGGGAGTCGGAGAAGATGGTGGTGTTTGTTTGACCCTTTGTGTATGCCCATTTGCAAGCTTCCAGGATGGCCAACAGTTCAGCCTGAAAGACTGTGCAGGTGCTGTGTAGTTTAAATTTTCTCGTAATGGCTGTTCCCCCCGGATCGTAGCAAACGAAGGCCGCTCCGGCAGCACCATCGTCCTGTTTGCTGCCGTCAGTGAAGATGTTGTGTTGCGTTAGGGGTGTCAATTGGGTCGCCTCGTCTTCAGCGCGTCTATGTGTCCGAATGCTGGTAACTGACTTAGGTATTCTGCCATAATTGTGTTTGGCATACAGTTTATGTTGATGTAATTATCTTGTTGGATAATTTGTCTTGGCATAATTTTAATTCGCATAATGTTACTAGGCGTAATGCTTATTAGTGATAAGATAAGGCATAAAAATTTATGGGAATAACGGAAACCATGTTAAGTTATTTTTACGTATTTATTACAAAAATAAGGTAAGAAGGTTAGGTGGTTTAGGTTGGAACTGTGACCAGTACCACCCGGCCAAACACGACTAGATTATACACAAAAATACTTTAATCCAGGTTATTAACTATCTGTTTGCCAAATTTCATCCAAATCCATTCAACCGTTTTTGCGTGATTGAGTAACAAACATCCAAACACACAAACACATAAACACACAAACACAAACTTTCACATTTATAATATTAGTAGGATTATGATTGGAGAAATTATGCTTAAAATAATTATGCGTAAATAATAAATGCGTAAATATTGTTCGGCTTAACAAAAGTATGATGCCATGTTATTTTATGTCTTAAAATTTTATACAAATGGATAGGGAACCGTTTTAGAGGTTGTAATTCGGTTGATTAAAAATAGGTTGCCCCACAATTAAACCTATATCGTTGAGGTTGGCATTTGTTATCTCGACATATGTTCGTAAACTTATATTATCTATCACTAGATTTAAGAACGCTTTTCCTAAAGAGTTTACAATTACAAGTATAAACCTCCAAAGCCTCTCATAACTACATTTGATGGTAAGATACATAATCGCGATTTTTCAATAGCTTTTATTGTTATTATATTTCCTTGCTGCATAACCATTTTAAACATTTGTTTTCGGTATAAATCTGAAATAATTTCTGTTGTGACATGTTTAACCTGCCGTACCTGTTGATTTCTTTGCGGGGGCGCTGTCGTCTCCTTCGAGTTTCCCCCGGCCGCATACCTGCAGATGTCGGAAGAGTGACCCGTGCGCTGGCAGACCTGGCAGCGTGTGGCGGGTGCAGATCGGCATTCCCGCGCTTCGTGTCCCGGCCGCCAATAGTTGTAGCTCACCTTCGGAGCAGTATTCCCCGCTGCAGAGCCCCGTTGCCACGTCGACTTGCTCGTCTTCTGGTCGGTGGGTCGTCTGCTTTTTTCAGCCCTCTGTTCCCCGTAATTGTCAAGTGAAGAAAGAAATCTATAGTATAATTCTTCGGGTGTTCTGTAGTGGCATGCTTTGGCGTTTGCACGCAGCTCTACCGGCAACCCACGGATGAGGCACGACATTGCATTCTCCCCATCTAGCCCGCACCTTTTCAATAGGTATATTTCATCATGGTAGTATTTTGTCATGGTCTCGTTTCCCTTTTGGCGTGCCAGCATCTCTTCTAACCGGTCGACGAAGTCGGTGGTGCGTGGAAACGCTTTCATGAGCCAGTCCTTCCAAGCGTCCCACGTGGCGCTATAAACTTCTAGGACCTTATACGACGACCTTGAATCTAGGTCGTCGTACCAGTCGCACGCTGCGCCACGTAGTCGGATTTGCATCACGAAGATTCAATCCTTCTCTTCCCAGTTGTACATTTTCCCTAGTTGGTCTATCTTGTGAAGCCATCCTTTCACATTTACGTTTTTCTTGGCAGGATCGAATTTGGGAATGATCTCACAGAGATGTTATCCTTGGTCTTTTGTTGGCAGGTGGCTGATTAAAGGATTGCGAAGAAAAAAAATTCGGAACTTTTTCCCTGGCGTCCGCCTTTTTCCAGCGACTCGACCCTTGGCGGACGTCTCCCCAAACCGCGGATATATGGGCCGTGGAATTCTTCCATTCCATTGTGTTTGGAAGTGTCTTATCACCCTACATAGTCTACTTTCTGTACTAACACCTATTATTTATCAAAAAGCTGGCGACCAATTTGGCAGCATCATAAAATTAAATGTAAAAAATATAGCTTTTGCTCGCGCGTGGTTTGTCACTGTTTTAACCTGACCTAACCCTTTGGTCAGGGTACACTAGCTTAGTTACTGCGACCGACTGTGAGGAACTGGCAAGTAACCATTTCCCTAAAAATATTCCTCGGCACCAATGGTGACCCCCCCATCTTGGGCTGCGACCGCGCCTGCCTACACCTTTATTTTGGCGTTCTAAAAGTTGTATTTCATAAAACTAGTCTAGTGGTCGCAAGCGCTAGTGCGGAGCGTGAGGTCTTGGTTTCGATTCCCAGGTCGGGCAAAGAGTTATTGGGTTTTCCATCTGGAATTGCTCAGTGGCAGCCCAGATTCTCAATTTGTGATGTAGGTTTGCCCCGCAAGGCCCCCCAAGATTTGCGTTTTAGGTGTGCACCAATAACCCGCATTAATTGCCCGGTTGATGGCCTGCTCCCTATTACATGGGACTATCTAGGTGAAATTTGCGCGTGTACTATAGGTACACCTCTGCCCAGCCAAACAAAGTTCAATGCTTGTTTTTCTCTTTTCGGTTACGTATTTGCAGTCGGGTTTTTGTTTTTTAAATAATTTGTTTTATTTCAAGCTTTTCAGTTTTATTAATATAAACACCCCTTTGCAAAATAACGGGCACCTTTACAGTCATTGGCTTTTCTATGGATAATATTAATATTTTTACTATGTCATTAGCATAAATGACTAGTAATTTCTTATTATCAATAAGAATATCGTTTTGTGCCATTACAATCGACACAAAGATATCTGTTTTAAGTCACAATAAGGCTGGATTATGCGACAAACATAAATTATTCTACTAAAAATAACGAGAAGTTAGTTTTAGTTGCCAGGATAACCTTTTAACCGCAAACCCGCAAAAAGTTAGTAAAAGTCCCAAACTGAAAGAAGGGATTATTATTGTTTTAAACAAAAGTTTCGAATTTAGATTTAATTTGTTTTCATACCCAGATTCTTTATTAACTGCCAGTAACATAGTCTGGCTATTAAACCTCTTTACAACTAAAAGATTACCAATAGTGTAAAAAAATCAAAACCGCCCTTTTTTTTTGCAAAGGGGTGTATATTTGGAATTAACTCATAACTAGCTTTTATTTGATACCAATATTGTTGTAATTATTTTTTAAACCTGCCCCTCTGTTTTTTTGGTATTATTTTGCAGATGAAATATATTCTATTTAAAAAAAATATAGCCTATGTCACTCCCACAATTAAGACGAACCTAACGACACCTCTTATGTTAAAATCCATCAAGTTGTTTAGGCTACAGAGTGTGCCAAAGAAATAGACATGCATACATACATACAAACATACATACATAAATACTCTCGAAAAACATTACCCTTCTTCTGGGGCAGTCGGGTAAAAACGAATCATATCAGCCCAAACTCGAGGGGTTTACTAGTAGCCACTGCAGAGTTCCAATAACCGCCTCCTGGCTCCATCATCAGATCAGCTCCAAGATTCCAAATTATGGTATTTTTATCCAAACTACATATAAATGCAAAGTTTCATTTCGATACGACAGTTAGAAGTTGATGAAAAAGATTCCGTTGCGTGGATGTGGATGTGATTCTAGAACCCCGAGAACTGTCACTTGGGGATCGTTTTAGCGGGAAAATAAAGGGGAGAGGTGACGTACTGACGTTTATACGAGTTTACACCTTAATAACTCTCATTACGAGGTGAAACGCTAATTTGACAACAGTGGAGCCAACATTACGGTATGTATAGAAACTATTTGATGAATGAAACAATGCACTCTAGGCGAGGTCTTAATAAATGTTCTAACGTAGTCCAGGAACACACTAAACATAAAAGAATCAAGGCGAGATTTTTACATTAATGTACAAAAAAATGAGTTAATTTAGAGGGTTAAAATATTTTCCAATGTTGAGAATACATTACCAGGAGTAGACTGATTTAATTTTTATATTTTTAAAACCCCGCATAATTTAAATATTTCGAAATGAAAATAACAAATTTTCGTTCATCTCGTTGCCCAAAAAAAAAAAGTGACAAGTGACACTAACGGATCTATCAAACTCTCAGACCAACAAAAAAAGAAAGACAGAGCACTCCGAACATCAAAAGTGAAGCTACCTTTTTATATATGTCGTCAGTGGAAAGGCGAAAATGCTAAAGCGCCATTTGAGCGAAAATGAGTTATATATATCGTTGGATTGGCTTTTTTTTTCTGCGTCGATCTATCTAGGTTTCGCGACGATCTGAGCCAATTTTTGGCACTTTAGCATTTGTAAAAATGTAGGGATGTCTCGGATTCCAAGATCTAAAGCGACGGTTTTTCGATGTTTTTTTGAAGAAACGTCGCTTTAGCAACACATTTTTAGGACAGAGGCCCTTTAGAACGTTTTTCCTTTCAACATTATCTTCACAACAGCAACATAAGCATTTTTTTTTATTTTTTATTTGGATGACATTGTTAAATTAGCAATTTAAATTTTTGTATTTTATTGTTCAACAGTTTGTTAGCTATTAGTCTTTACTGTTGTTTTTAACTGTTTGGCGCTTTAGCAAAAGTGTTCGCTTATGATTTAAAGTATAGTTGGGTCTTTAGCCTTTTTTTCTAAGTATTAAAAAAAAAAATCATTTCGTTAGAGAAAATAAAATTGTGGTAATTATGTAATAACACTTGTATTAGAAAAAGGAAGGCATTTTTCTTAAGATATAAGGGTGAATATTTGAAGATAGACATATTCAGCATTCGAAAATTAAGTTCAAATAATGCATCCAATCATAACTTTTATGAACTTAACGTAAAGTTTATAGTGCAGATTAAGTAAATAAATCAAACGCACAGTATTTGAACTTCTGTATAGGTCTGAATCTGAAGCTGAAAATTTTCGTCGAACGGTGATGAGATATGAAACACACGGTAATTAGTGTTTAAGAATGGTAATTATAAATCGTGATTGGTAATTGTAAATAAAATGAATAATTTACTTAAATCACATTTATTTATATTTTATTTAGGTGACATAATAAATGACATCAAACTTAGCTATGTAACGACGACGTTACTGAATAAAAAAAACTCAAAAATCATCCGGTTTTCCTAAAAATCAATAATATTATCTGTCAAGTAATTTCTCGTAAATAAAATCAACTAAAACACTGGTTCAAAACTCAGTGTAATTATAATTCAGACATATTTTTATACAACATTATTTTTGTTTATGCTAAACCCGAAAAGGGGTCATTGTACTCATCATTTTGAACAACTTTATGTATGGGACGAACCTTGAAATCGCAAAAAAAAATTAGCTGTTCCATACATTTGTGTTCACTTAAATCGACATAATGTATGGAAAGGCTGATTTTTTTTTCGAGATTTCAAGGTTGGTCCTATAGAAAAAGTGGTTCAAAATGATGATTACAACGAACTCTTATCGGGTTTAGCATTAAAAAAAAAAATATCTCTCCATTTCTTTCTCTGTAGCCTTCTAGCTCTTGGCGTCATTTCTTCAACTGACAAAAGTGTTTTCTGTTCTCTTCGTTTTTTGTATCGTTGACGTTCTTTTTCTTTTTCAAGGGCGTATAAAATAGGGTCAGCCTTGATTTTTGCGTATCGATTCCGGCGTGCTATTTTGGCTTTAGCCAATATTTCCTCCTTCAATTGCTGTTTTTTCCGAGACATGTTTACTCTGAAAAAAAAAATAAGTTAGTAGGTGGGTAGTCATAGGTTTATTTTTTTGCGGAGGTGTCAGTTCTTATCGAACGATCAACAATCCATCACTTCGACCTTGGGCTGGCCTAGCGGAGTAAGAAGTTTCAATATAATAAGAAGCCAGCTTATACTGGTGCTAATTACCATTTTCAATTTCTCATTACCGTTCGCCAAAATACGAACGGTAAAAATGGTAATTATATAAACGGTAATTAGGTATTTGTACACTCTCTCACATTATACGTTCTTTCTAGAACTTAATAACTTGGGAACTTAATCAAAGCAAAGAGAATCCAACGGCGACTGTTACAGTGCATAAAAAAAAATAATAAGAATAAACTCAAACTCAAACTCAAACTCAAAGCATTTATTTCAATTAAACCATTTACAGGCACTTTTGAATTGTCAAAGAGTCGGTCAGTTAGTCAAAAAGTTGAAGCTAGTTGCCCATTCAAATTCGTAGATCTCTATGGAGAAGAACGGGCAAGAAACTCCAAGGACACTCTTTTAAAAATGTATATAGATTTTACAAAATCCTGGGTACAAGTATTCTTCGTGCTTCTATATGCGAGAACAATGTCAAACGAAAAATAAAAAGAATTCAAAATATAAGATTAAAAATAAGCCCTGGCAGATAAGAGATGACCAGTCTCAACTGACGGCGCCCGTTCACGAACATGACACGTGGATCAGCACCATCCAGCTCAACCATTTTGTAGGGAACCGAATGATCCAACACACGCGCCACCATCAGCGAGACATTTAAGTGAGTATGACATACTCTCATCTGCCAGGCTCTTTCAAGTCAACATACAACGTGATACCATTATGAAACGGCCCCATGGTACTCACATTTACAAAATTGAAAAAGTGCTTCTAAATTATACAAAACTATAGTTAGCAATGTACTTTGGAGATTAATATAATAGAATTTAAATACAAAATAAACATTAAGTTCCTAATGTCAGAAAAAAAAAAAAAAAAGGGAAAGCCACTCTTCCAAATATAAAAAATTTAACTATTGAGCCCAAGTGCCTGTGGAGCAGGACCAGCATTAAGCCAAGCATTTTTATCTACGATATAATCATCCAACTTATAATATGCTTGTCTACATAGTGTGCGTTTAATGCATGTTTTAAATTTCTTCTCATTTACTTGAAGAATATCGGGTGGTATTTTATTATAACATATCACAATAATAGACTTACCACGGGCAACTCGAACGGTAAGGAGATTTTTGTTTGCCAAACACGATTTCTGGGCGATTAAGGTACGCTACAGTTGGCGCCAAAACACTCTTTGACATGTGACCAGCACGAGTCGTGACGTGGAACTGAGCGCGATCGCTGAGTTACTCTTTCAGATACCAATAAACTACGTGGAAACAAAAAAATCCTGCGACTGTTTGAACAAATGGTAGTGAGCATAAAGTGTTGGGACAATTTTCACAGTAGTTAAAAAATACTTAAAAGTGTTCTTTAATGTGTATAGTTTTGCTAATTGGTAAAGCATGTCATGTACTATGTAAATTACTTCAAAAAAATACGATCTTTAGGGTTTATTTATAACTTTTCGAGCATTAACGGCTAAAATTTGGAAATTGGGACACGAATGGTGATGGGATTTGAGGAACGTTTATGACTATAACTTATTTGTTTA
The DNA here is from genome assembly GCA_949152455.1 of Lithophane leautieri. NCBI lineage: Eukaryota > Metazoa > Arthropoda > Insecta > Lepidoptera > Noctuidae > Lithophane > Lithophane leautieri. The sequence goes on along the minus strand of OX424458.1, from coordinate 21,667,142 downwards.
TGACAATAAGAATATGTTATGTCCATCTGTATATAGTGCTAGAACTATGTTTTACGGGAAATAAACAAAAACATAACTTTATCTCTCACTAAGTAGTTATTTGGGGAGAGCCGCGTAATATGCATATGTTCAAAGAATCACCCATAAATCGTTTTAGCGACAACAGACTTGTTACATTCTACTACTTTCAGTTTAGGTCTATTCAAGAAATTGACCATCTTTGTATGGAATATATAGCGGCCCACTCTGGCTTTGCCTGCGTTTAATAATACATAATAATAGCCTATGTCCATAAACTAATAAGCGGCCAAATCCAGCTACAAAATATGCATCAGATTCAGAAGCACTACGGGATGGCGCAAATTGAAATGTGGTAGCATTGAATCTTGTCAGCAAGCTAACAGGGTACGGAAAGTACTGGTGCAACAGGATACACCTAGGCCCATCACCCTCTGTAAACCCGATAATACACTCACGTCGTGGCCTCAAGAAACAAGACGCGTCCTAATTGAGACTCACTTCCCTGGATGTGTCTTCGCACAGGTAATTGACTGGCAAGATGAAAGTCAAACAATGGTTGACGTTACGCAAGCAGAGCTTCCATCCTCTTAAGGCAGCTGGTCCTGATGGAGTGTTCCCCACCTTACTAGAGTGGGGGGGCGCGTCTGTTGCAATAAGACTGGTGCCTTTAATGAGGGCGTGACTGGCCTTGAGATACGTTCCTAAAAGATGGAGGGAAGTGAAAGTTATATTCATCCCAAAGCCAGGGTGACACCAAGGGTGACTTTACAAACGCTAAATCCTACCGACCCATCAGCCTGACCTCCTTTCTACTAAAGACTTTAGCAAGGCTATGTGATAGGGAACTAATGGACGGCGCTCTGAAAACAATACCGCTGCTTGGTAATCAGTATGCATTCAGCTCAGGTAACTCGACCGAATCTACTCTTCATCTAGTGGCCAGCTAGATAGAGGAAGCGAATCATCGTAAAGGTACCTAGCTAGACACTTTCATAGACATCAAAGGAGACTTCGACAAATCCAACTTCTCCAGCATCAGCAGCACCCTCTCCAGATCTGGACTAGAACAGGTACTAACGGACTGGATTACAAACATCTTAAGCAACGGCAGCGACAGCAGAGTTTAGGAATTGGTTTGCCTTGAAGAGGAGCAGCAGTTGGCCATGATAGCCAGAGACTGCCCCCAAGGAGGGGTGTGGTCCCCTCTTCTATAGAATCTGGTGATCAATGACCTCATCACCAAACTCAACGCTAGCCGCTATTGTAATATACACTGCAGTGATTCGCCCCATGATCGCCAACGGGGCCGTGGTCTGGTGGCCCCGCACCCAACTAGTTACAGCCTCCAACAAACAACAACGCATGCAAAGACTAGCCTGCGTGGCGATCACTGGCTGCATGAGGACTACTGCGACTGTCGCGTTTGGAATTAACACCGCTCCACCTATTCATACAGCAGGAAGCGACGATGGCGGCGGTGCGTCTTAATGCAGCATCTCTGGGGTAAGAGAGTAATAGAAAACACTGCGCTGCTTGAGGGACTCAATAATGAGTTCCTCATCACGAAAGCCATAATTCAACGGGTACCCAAACAATTTATCTTTGATCAAAAATAAAAGAATCCAACTTCACGAGGATCGCCGATGCGAGGGTTTGCGCCCCGCAGAGCTACGTTCAGGGATGGATCCAAAACAGGTAGTGGCACAGGTGCTGAAATCTTCTAGGATGACTTCAACGAACACACAGCCACACCATTGGGTGTCCACAACAAAGTGTTTCAGGCCGAATGCATGGATATTTCTCTTGCCGCTTCAGCCATCATGGCCAGGGAAGTTCAGAGGACCATTCGATACGAATATTCTCAGACAGTGTGGCTGTTCTGCAAGCGCTAATAAACAGTCACACTGTTGACTCTGGGTTGATACGAGTGTCACCTGCGCCTTAAGACCCACCCTTAAGGCGCAGGTGACACTCGTATAGCCTCAAACAACCATTCAATGGATCAAAGGACACAGCTGTTGGCTGGGCGACGATGCAGCTGACGAACTTGCACCGAAGGGGTCGAGCATGGCACCAGTGGGGCCTGAACCCATTGCGCCAATCCCCTTCGGGTACCTACGCACTCTGGTAAGGAAACGAACCAGGGTCCAACATTACAAATTATTGTTGGACCAAGGTGAGTGCAGTCAGGCTAAGGAGGCACTCCCTGTGATCGATGGCTGCCTCACGAAACGGGTACTCCGACTAACGAAACAACAGCTGCGTACTGTTACAGCAGCTATAACTGGCCATGGGTCTTTTAATAAACATCTCTTTGTCATAGGAGTCACAGACAGTCCGCTGTGCAAGGCCTGCATGGAGGACGACGAGACAGCAGCTCATGAGCTGTTAAAGTGCTCGGTGGTCGCCACATATAGGGCAAAGTACTTAGGTACCCTACGCGAAATTGTCAATAACACCAAGGCGTTGCTGACCTTCTTGAAGAAGCTAGGGTGGATCGAATAAGCTATTTTCCACCCGTGCGCAAAAAACGCGCTTTGACGTGGAGTTACAGATACCACCGTATTACCTAGCTTATGTTCATCTGGTATAATGATAAAACTCTCCACATATACACAAACTCCCAAAATTCGCACTCCCCCTTTGTATATTAGTATAGATGACACACATAATGAGGTCAAGTAATCCACAGTTAAGAAGTATGATCGAATAAGTAATTGTTAATAATTTACCTTTAGTAACTTTTGCTATAACGATCAAATGATATAATGAATTATTGACATAATTTCATTTTACCTAATTTCATATTACGAATTAAAGACTAACTATTTATATATATACAACTCTCTTAGTTAAAAGTAACTATACAAATAAACAATTAACTAGAATATAGCGTCGAAAAATTCCTCCGCATCGCTGTCGGCTGGTAATGTACCCAAGAGACTGGCGGCATTGCCACGTTGTATGGCAATGCTTATCCTCTGACCAAGGTAAAAGCCAGCCCTTGGGTCACGGGAAGTGTCAACTAGCCGTTTGGAAATTTCATCTAACAAGCTATGAGCACTCGGACCCCACGGCCCTAGGGTTTCAACCACAAACGGCTCGAAAATATAATTGGCTATAAGGCTGTTATACTTTCGCCGCTAGAGGTTTTCCGCAGCCGCAGCAGCAGCGCCAGCACAGCACGCCGAGCCAGGAAGGTGGGATGGCGCAAGAGTATCGACGCATGTTGCGTCCCACACTAAAGGCCTACCCACCTTCCACGGGAATAAGGACATGCCGTCCGGTCTCTTGCCATCGTTGCGTGCCAAGCCATTGGGTTCTAATGTCAAAATCAATCAGTGTGGAAGCTAGGATTTTTCTGATTAATTTCTCAGTACCGTGAACCGAGGATATGAAAGCCGGTAAACTAATACTAGAAATTTTGCTTGCATTTATTCAGTTATGCCCGTGCATTTAAGCAATTTTGTTTACCTAGCCTGTGTAGTGTATCGCTTCTTTAGTGCTTCTCCTTTACGGCATGAAACTATCATAAGCAATCGTTAGCAATTTTCCTTTACAAGATTTACACAGTCTGAGTTATTCAAGCTTTTTTTGTTTCCAAGAAAGCGAAGCCACAAAACTATGCTCCTGCAAGTACACACACAGGCTCATGCACACACATAAACTAAATCTATGCTCATTGCTCCTAGTACGTCACGAGTCGTCGTCTAGTTAACGTCAATAAAAAAATAGAATTACGCCTTCTTGTGTAGTGAAAACAATAGCAAATCACATAAACAGTCTCACGGAATCACTTTTCACTTGTACGTACTTGAAATAACATCGTTTTTTAATTTAAATAACTTCGAATATTTTAGGTTAGGTACTTGGAGCAAAAAACCTCATCGAATGAATGAATGAAAGCAGTGACATATTGTGGGAGGGTTGCCTTAATGTGATTTCAAATTTTACCATTCGATTAAACCAATTTAAATTATGATTTCTTATTTCAAGTAATTATATCCTTGTTTTGTTGTTTTATGTATTTATATTATAGATTTCCAAGTAATACTGAATCTAAAAGTAAATTGTTAGTAGCTACAAGAAATAGTGATGTAAATATTTTTGTTTTTGTTTCGGAATAGAAGTACTTCTTAGTACTCTACTCAAAAATGTCTTACTCGTACAATATTATCCTACCCATACAAAATTATTCCCCAAATTATAGGGAAAAAATTTAACAAATGGCAGCCCTTTTTACACACACATAGATAAAAAGGTAGCTTCACTTTTGATGTTCGGAGTGCTCCGTCTTTCTTTTTTTGTTGGTCTGAGCCCCTAAGTATACGCCGGGAATGGTGAAGAACGAGGTCACAGTTGATACACCTCATTGTCCAAAGTGTAAATCAAAATCCAGTGTCGAGCAGAAAGTTGAAAGATAAGCGTGAGATTCAAAAGTTCGTGGTACAGTTCGATTCAAACTTAATGGCGGCTCGGAAGTTAGCTTCTCGCTGCGCAGTACCCCATCCCTCACCCCCGCTGACACATGAAATTGTTACTGCGCAACGATTTGTCTCATGTTACGAGCTGGCATTAAGGTGGATGCGTCAGGGTAGCCCGCGAAATTCAAATTTTCTTACGTTTTTTCCAATTTGCAGGTCGGTGTTAGATTGTATGTTGATCTAAATATGATTTGCGTACGTAACAAATATGGATTTACAGAAATTATAAACATTAGAATCAGCAATACAACTCTCTCAAGTTTATGAAAGTCTCAAATGTCATGATTTCATGAAATCTCGAACTGTAGAAACCGTCAGTCTGGAGCACAGATTACTAAGACCACAGACTACATAGATATACGTCTGGCGGGTCATACACTGACAGCCGCCGTTTCGTTTTGAAATAATGAGCTCCTCGTTAAACTATTTACTTTTAACATTATGCGTGGTTATAAAAATATTGTAAACTTGCTTCCGCCCGCGGCTTCGCTCGCGTGGTATGTCGATAAAAAGTAGCATATGGCCTTCCCCGGGCTGCCATCTATCTTCTTGCCGGTTTTTATCGAAATCCGTTCAGTGGTTTAGGCGTGAAAATGTAACATACAGACGGACGGACAGACAGAGTTACTTTCGAATTTATAATATTAGTATGGATGCCTGAAGATACTCATGTCAACACCGCTCTCCCTTGAATTTGTATATTTTATTTATATATATTATACTAGCTTCCGCCCGCGGCTTCGCCCGCTTGGTATGTCGATAAAAAGTAGTCTATGTCCTTCCCCAGGATGCCATTTACCTCCTTGCCAAATTTTGTCGAAATCCGTTCTGTGGTTTAGGCGTGAAAAGATACAGTAATACAGACAGACAGAGTTACTTTCGAATTTATTAATTAATTATTAGTATAGATTATAAGTAAATTATGTAATAATATTAATAATATTATGTAATTATGTTTGTAAGTATAAGTATCATATGTTTATAGCTTATGTATGTACCGTAAAACCTGTTTTATCTTTATTGCAATACGATATATCCTACATATATATATATTATATTTTTTTTTAATCATTTTTTAAATTTTTTAATGTTCCTCTCAATTAGTGCACCTGCCAACTATTCTCTTCACCACCCTTGGTTGAGTGGTAAAGAATGCCTAAGGCATTAAGTCCGCCTTTGTACCTTTTTTTATGGGTGTGATGAGTAAATAAATAAATAAATGCTCTTTAGGCACCCCAGAGTATAAGAAGTAAGAATTCTAACTTCTCTAAACATCTTTATTTTTCTGTACAAATTATGCCCTGATTTTTTAAAAAGCACTTCTTATTCTTACCGTGCGTTTGCACTGGCGAAACATTTAATACAAAACATGTTGAAATCTCTAGTTCCTGTCAAAAATTGTATGGAACATTGACAGAAAGTTGAGATTTCAACATGTTTTGTCTTAAATGTTTCGCCAGTGCAAACGCACGGTTATTGGCAACATCTATCAAATGTAGAAAAACATCAAGGTTGTCAAAATTGTCAATTGTCAATCGGTAAGTCACACGACCACGAGCACGACCGTGATTCACGACTGAAGGCAGCAGAAACAAGTAATGGTCTAGCTCGTCGAGTATTGTTTTAAATATTGGTTTTTATCTGATTTTTTGACTTATGTCATTTGTCTGCTGAGAGTATGACGGACCCTAATTCGTATGGGTATCGGGAGAGCGCGACGCAGTTGCCAGCGGCGGAGCGGGCGCCAGGGCAACCGGGGGTGCTGCCGGTAAGGTTATTTGCTTGGAGAAGATGTGGTCGGGTGGCGGCTGTGCGTAACCATCGGCTTGTTGGTTCAGTCGGAGTACAAGTTTGCTCCGGACGAGCTGCGCGTGCTGGGCGAATGCAACCGGGAGAGCTTCTTCCAGCGCTCGCTGCCGCTTGGCACCACGTTCGGAGTCGGGACTTACGTCGCTATTCAGAAAGGTCAGTACTTATCTACTACATTATTCAATAAGTTCATTCTGTGTGTTATTTCTAATTCAATATTGTAAAATTGACATAATTCACCAGTAATGAAAAAAATCACACTTGTTTTGTTAAATTTGCTTTCGCAATACATGAAAGCGAGTGATTTTTCGATAGATATCAAGATTTATTAAATAAAACATGTCAAATGATCAAACAAGAAGTCAAAGTCAAATCATTTATTTCAATTAGTCACGTAAAAGGCACTTTTGAACATCTAAAACAAAGAAATAGAATTAATTCTAGTTGCCCCTTCCAAAAGGTAGGTTTCGTATGGCAAAGAATGGGCAAGAAACTCTACCAATACTCGTTTAAAAATGTTTTACAATATGTTGTGTTTTACATCAGTATAATTACTTTAATTAATTTAATTATATATTAAGAACAAGTGAAACAAAGCAGTCAACAAGTTGTGTGACAATGCAAAAGCAGGCACAGAAAACAGATATCATGTATTATCATTATTATAATCAGCCTTCTGTCTTAAAATAATCCGAATTAGGTTTCTATGGAAAGATAAAATTGGAAAGGTTTCCCGGAAATTTAATTTTCTTTTTCCTATGGTTTTTTTTAATGCACTATTGAAATTTGGATAGGAGAACGTCTGTCGGGTCAGATAGTATCAAATAATTGTTTCACAGTGTTACCAACTAATTGTTGCACAGTGTTACCAACTCTGTGAACAAAAACATTCTTTACTCTTGTACCTTTCTAATCAGATAAAAATCACAAAAAAAAACGTATAATCATCATAGCAATGCCACTGTTTGCCATCAAAACATTGTAATTTAATTATCCTTCCTTACATATTATAAAACAAAGTCCTACGCCGTGTCTGTCTGTCGTCCTGTTCGCAATAAACTCAAAAACTACTGCACCGATTTCATGCTCGAGTAAGGTTTTAGTATATAATAACCGTCATCCATGCAGGCGAAGCCACGGGTATCAGCTAATTAGATATAATTGAGCTTTCAAAATTAGCAGTTACAAAGTTATTTTTTATTGTTTAGCTTCCGTTTAACCACTCTTTAAACCACAGGTCAGCATCAGCCATCCTGTTGGTTTGATATTAAGTTCTATGTTAACATTATGAGATGCGACATCCCAACTTGAGAAAATTACAATATAACCTCAATAAACTGAAATTATGTTTATTTTTGTAAGATGGAACTGGAAATTCGTAACTGACTGATCCCTGAGAAGAAATGCCGAAACAAACTCAGTTCTGGTGAGATCCTATCCTACTGACGATGATGAATTTTAATCACTGTAAATCAAGCTTTGGCAGAGAACTTCCGTTTTTGTGATCAATTTTAGTTTAGGGTAGTATATATATAACTATCTTGTGTATTTATTTATACCTGGGCTCAGTCTCTGTTGATCTGTAGGCCTCGTCCCAGGCGAGGACCTTGCGCGGGTGCGAGGTATTAATCATGAAGCCGCCGTCTGTGTTCATACTGAGACAAGCCTTTCAGCGAACATTTTAAAATATTGGTCTCCAATAGATGCCGTTTTAGGAACAATGTTTTTAAGAGTCGGTCAACCGGACAGATTGTTAAGCTTGACGTATGCCTCAATAGAGTTGAGATATATGCAAATGGAAAGATCTCGTCATCGCAAATATTTCGTGATAAGACTCTGGTCTCGATAGTAAGAACGAAAGGAGTAGCTCCTTTCGTCGAGCTCTAAATGTGAATAATTAAACATTAGTGAAATTCAGGTATGTCTTTAATTAACTTTTATTAATTCTGTGCCTTTCAAACATGATCTTTCAAGCCTATAAATAGACATTTTAAAACATTGGCCTCCTAGATGCCGTTTTGGGAACAATGTTTTAAAGAGTCGGTTGGCCGGACAGAACGTTAAGCCTCCGGGATCCCTCCCGCATCCCCCAATAGCGTTAAGATATATGCCATTGGAAAGATCTGCTCAAGGAAAATATTTCATGATATGACGACTTCTCTCGATTGTTAGTCAGTGAAGGGCTACAGAGCTCTAAATGTGAGTAATTAAGCATTATTGAAATTCTTCACGAATTTAGGTCATTAACTCTGAACTGACTAGTAATAGGCAAAAGTCGTGTTTGTAGCAAAGGTCTAAAATGCTCTTTTTATTGGTATACCTATATGTTAAGGCTATTTGACGCCAAGAATTCCTTAACTTCGGTACGCAAGTTATTAAATCCGAACTGGCAACAGTTATGTTAGAAGCAAGGGTTCTCTTCGAAAAGCTCTTTCGATTGGTGTATATCTAATAGCTATTGGGTCAAGAAAAGTCCTTAACTTAGCCGTCCCAGTAGTTCTTTTCGCCTGAAACACAGGATAACCTAGTTCAGGCACGAAAGTCTTAGGAATATAATTTAAATTAAAGCGAAACTGTACTAAACTGTGTGTGTGCCTTGTAATTTTGGAATAAAATATTATTATTATTAATGCTCCTCGCCATTGTTGCTACCACCACCTAATCCTCCACGCCATTGTTGCTACCACCTAATCCTCCACGCCTTTGCCGCGTTGTTTCGAATCCTCATTATCTGTCATGTACTCGTATGTGTGATACGCAATAAATGAAATACGAGTATGTGCTACTTCTTTTTCCGAGATACAATAATGCAAGCATAAATACTTTCACAATAACTGCTGTCTCAGCTGCATTGTTATTAGACATGTGAGGATTGTGAACCCCGCTCCCATCAGCTTTAACCTTTATCCTTCTGCGAATATGCTCGCGACAAGCAAATGTACGCGTTTAATAATAAGAATATAATATATCGCCCTGAATATTGTCTACAACGCTACACGGTTCTTTCGGCGCGTGGACATAGAAACTCACGCCGCCATCTTGTTTTTAACTGACTTCAAAAACGAGGAGGTTCTCGATTCGTCTGAATGTTTTTTTTTTGTGTATTTGCTACTCGAAACCTCCCCTAATTATGTGCCATTGCGACGTATTCCAAATTTGAATATTATAATGCCGATCCATTTTTGCAAATCACGTTTCGGATCGCATGATGCACGTATGACGGTCTCCGCGGGACAACTGAGCGAGCCAGGAACCGGCGCGTCGGCGACGGCGCTGGGTGGGTGGGCGCGGGCGCTCGCCGCGTGCTTGCGAACTAGATAATGCCGTATCACTACGCGCGACAGCTTATTATTTTGCTCTGAACATTTACAAATCGCTCTTCGCTTTGTCGGCACCGCGCAGCCGCGCATGCGGTTCGAGTAGTAGTACGTAATGTCTATTGAACTACTATTGTTCCTCACGCTTTCGAGTTGATGCATATTTTTTTTATTTTTATACAAAAACATTAATATTTTTTAAGTTTAACTCTTATGATTCAATAGTACTACTTGGGGCAAATCGTTTTGCCGCGGGAAAACAACCATTAAAATTTCAGCCTGTATATGAAACTGCAAAATTGAATAGTGTGAAAGTGGCTCATCAATTAAAGTCCGTGACTGTACATTACTGTCGCGGCCAGCAATGAAGGGATTGATGGACGATCGTGAAAATACGTGAGTCCATCAATTCGTGATTGCGGCCAGGGCTTGTATAGTACTTTTCTCAAATAATGCGCAGAAATACAAACTGAGTAAATTAAATAAAAATTCCAGAATCAATGACGAACAACCATAATTTTTCATGCGCCAACATGTTCATTTCATTCTTGTTTACTTCGTATAGTTCTATTTGCAAGCCCAATCGAAATTTAAATAAAATCTTTGATAAGTTACCTCCTTGGTTGCCATGCGTTGAAGTAAAAAAATTGTTCTATTTTTTAACACAACTTAGACGAGTTTTCATAGTATTTTATTTGGCCGCTAAACACGACAGATATGGATTTTCATAGTAACTTTGCTGGCCGCATCGTCAGTTGTTTTTTTACTAGTACAGCAATTACGATTTATCAATAAGGAGGTTGTCGAAAAAAAAAAATATTAACCTAACCTAACACGTGTGACTCCGGATTTTTAATTTGTCTGTCTGTGGTGTCTTGTTTATGCCTTTTTAGTCGTAGTTGGGTTTTAGTTTTTATTACTATTTTTTTTAAATTCTTTTGGGGTTATAATATTACATATTTTTGAAATGTGCTCATTAAGCTCTTTCATTTGATGCCCAACATGGTAGGATTAAACAATTTTTTTTTTTAGTTCATGACTTTGTCTTCTAGAGGGCGGCATTTTTAATTTAATGTGACGTCTCATAGCCTATAACCAGCGGACGATCAAGACGCTTCCAACGATACCTCATTTGTCAAATTGTGATAAGTGGTTTAGAAGATATGAGGGAACAGATGAACATACTTACATACATACATACGTACCGGACAAGATCATAACTCTCCTTTTTTCTTCGCCGTAGTCGGATAAATAATGCTCGAATTTCCAAGTATGTTTCAGAAAAATAACTTTGATTTCGGAAGTCGGTGGCTAAACACGAAAATAGAAAAGCAAAGACACCGACTTCCGAAATTAAAGTTATTTTTCACTTTTTTAGTGTTTTTTTGGAAGTCGGTTGTTTTTTTTTTGTATAAAGTTTTTATGTTAATACATTTTCATAAATGTTTACAACAACGACGAGCCCCTGTCATTTCAATATCATTAAGGCGCCAAAAGATCCTTGTAGCACTCTAGTTAAAAACATGATGCTTTATTATCTGTCAACAAAAGTGTTTGAACACATTGTTAAAGTGGAGTACCTATGTTCGACAGGCACCCTGAAGCCGAACCATCGGTTCGGGCCGTTCCCTAAGGTGACGCTGGCGGTGATGGTGGGCTACTTCCTCGGCAAGCTGTCGTACCAGCAGGCCTGCGCCGAGAAGCTGATGGCGCTCCCCGGCAGCTACATCGGACAGCTGCTACGGGAGCGCAAGGACGGGAAGATCGGAGGGGGGTAAGCGTCATTAACCTTGGTGACTATTTATGACAATTTCTTGACTATTTACTGGCGTTCTCAAAATAGATTTTCATGAAGTTTTAAAGGTAAGGATTGTGTGGTGACTGACAGGAACCGGCACTTAGCTTCTGACGTTTAAGTGCCCTGGGGGTCTAAAACGGCCACATTAGCAATTCTTCCAAAAGCAATTCATTTCCTGAATTTCCAGCTGTCATTAGCAATTCCTCTAATTTGACACAAAAGTAATTCCTAATGTGTGGACCATTTTACGAATCTCCATAGAAGACTGTCAAACAAATGAATTATTTCGTAATATGAATCGCACGCAGATCATACTAAGAATTGTCAGCTTGTGACATTTTACGATGATTCATAATATTTTCCTATTATGATTCTGCCAAAGTGGCTATTTTAAGCCCCCAGGTCTGTGAAATAAAATATTTTGAACTTGAAATTGATGGAAATGCTGATGATTTCAGTCGCAGCACGATATCGAAGCCGGGCTCGACGATGTTGGGCGCGAACCCGGGCGACATCTACTCGGACGCCGGCCCGGGCAGCTCGCTGGACCTGGACACGGACCGGCCGCTGTTCAACGAGGAGGCGTATCGCCAGGGCGCGCCAGGTAACCCGCTCACCACCGGCTCATCCTATTCTCAGAGCAATACTCTAATACTGCTGATCATTTTATTACGTTTTCATACCACCTGCTCGGTAATAATAATAATAGCCCTGGGGTCTAGCCGGGCAATAATATTATGCAATAATAATATTTAATTATAACCTGCTAGTCAAAATGGGATTTGAATTTGGAACACCCATTAAAAAAATGGCAAGAAAACTTGCATCACACGTGTGTTTGTCTGTCCGTCTGTTACAGCCAATTTACTCCGAAACTAATAGAATGATTACGTTGAAAACTGTGGCTCAAACTCGGATGAAAAACGTAAATAAATGAATTTTGAATGTAGGGTCACTTTTCGGGGGCAAATTGAAAAATGTAAGGGCTTGCTGTGACGATCTCAAATACACACATCATGCTTCGTCGTGAGTTTTACCCGAGCAAGGAACCCGGTCACCTTTATATATTCGTCTTATAAAATTAATGGCAGCGCCATTACTAGAGCTACTGGAATGAAGGATCTGTGTCATACTTGACAACAAGCTTACGTTTCATGATCACATAGCTTCGGTTGCAATAGAATCATTAAACGATTAGGTTTCATCCTGCGCAATGCTAAAGATTTTAGCAACATCATCGCTATTAAATCTATTTTTAATGTACTTTTTCGTAGTAAGCTGGAGTCCAGTGCATGCGTCTGGAACCCACACGAGAAGAAGTACACTTTACTCTTAGAAAAAGTACAAAAAGCTTATCTTAGGTATCTTTATAAACGTTTGAATGGATATTATGCGTTTTTGTACCCTTAGAACTTTCTTTTAGGCTGTTTAGGATACAATTCTCTCGAGGTTAGAAGAAAAAATGACCAAATTATTAATATGTGCAAGATCCTTCACGGAAAAACAGTTGCTCCTGAACTGCATGACGAACTGTCCCATGTTTTTGCTCCGTTAAAGTACAACCGTGTCAGGAGGCATAGATTGTTCGTCGTGCCTCGGAGTTGAACCGTGGCTCGAGCCCAGTCTCCTGTCCCTCGCACGCTCTCTGCTGTCAACGCTCTCTTGGACGCTTAGCCTGACTGATTTGTTCGCGGATGAATGGAAGATCTTGTCAGTATGTCTGGAGTCTTGTGAGATCAGCGAATGACTGTCGAGTAGTTGAATACTTTTGTTACTTTACTCTGAAATGCGTTTCTGTGTTTGTGTTGAACTAATGTAATTGGCCGCTGGCCGTTTTGTGTTAAAGTAAAATAAATAAATAAATCCGAAATTCTAAGCAACACGCATCATTTACAGAAACATTTGATACTTTATTTTTTTCTCCCACTTTAATACTTTTAAGAAAAGCAGTTTTTGAAAAAATTGTGTCTGGTATCATTTTGTATGTCATGGAGCGACGTCATTTGACTGCTGATGAAATGCAGAGAGCTGTAAGAATGCTACAAGCGGGAAAAATCAGTCCCAGGTATCTCGGCATTTTGGTGTCAATAGGAGCGTGATTTGTCGTTTTTATCAGCGCTACGTTTGCTGAGCAGCACCCATGAAGTGGAAGGAGTACAACTGCTCGACAGGACCGATACATAAACCTGACTGCAAGACGTCAGCCGATGCTCTCTAGCGGTGTTGTTGTTAGCCAACAAACCGTGAGAAATAGGCTTCATGAATACGGCCTACGAGCATGACGCCCAATTAGGTGCCCACCTATACGCCATGGGAAATGTGCCCGTCGAAACGAATGGTGTAGGGAACACTAGACATGGATGTGAGGACCATGGAGCCGTTTCATATGGTATCATGTTGTATGTTGACTTGAAAGAGCCTGGCAGATGAGAGTATGTCATACTCACTTAAATGTCTCGCTGATGATGGCGCGTGTCTTGGATCATTCGGTTTCCTACAAAATGGTTGAGCTGGATGGTGCTGATCCACGTGTCATGTTCGTGAACGGGCGCCGTCAGTTTAGACTGATCATCTCTTATCTGCCTGGGCTTATTTTTAATCTTATATTTTGAATTGTTTTTGATAATTTTTCGTTTGACATTGTTCTCACATATAGAAGCACCAAGAATACTTAACAGCCATGCGAAGTAGGGGTGGGTCACTAAATTGATTACAACTGCATATCTACATTATCATTTGGGTTGTACCATAGAGTGCGCGATATCATTAGTGTTACGTATGGAAAAAAGATTTAATAATAAAAGTTCCGAGGCCCCCGCGACGTTCGTTACACGTTCGTAGAGATCACATTTGCACAGCAATGCAGCTTGCACGCGAGTTTGCTCGCGGCGGCCGCTCGGGCCGACCAGTTCGCTCTCCGCCACCGTACGGTGCGCATGCTATTCGCGCGCTCCGCGATTTTCCCGCGACTTTGCGTATTGTCGCCGCCACGGGGCCTCAGACACGATAAACCAAGACAACCGTTTAATTTTTACCCACTAATCACGTACTGCATGCTGTACACAACAATTAGGCTTACATTATTTACATTTTAACACGGTATGTGATACACCCCACAGCTCTGCCTCCATCGCCAGACGCTCAGCCCCGAGGAGCGAACCCAGACCTTTCCTACGACGACTTACGTCGTAAAAACAGAGATGACTATAAAGGTTCGAAACAGGACCCATACAGGTAAACAAACATTGCGTAAAGCTTGATCTTATTGAACGTTTGTTTGATGATAGTAAATATTATGTACCTACCCATACATCAAGCGAATTTTATCTGCCAACAACTAATATTACGGTGAGAAAAGTATTACAAAAAAACGTGTCTAAAGTTTTGGGAAAATCTCATTTGATATTTGGTACCTAAGTATGTACATAATGTTTGCCCTTGACGGTAGTGGGTATTGTGTTGTTTGTCCACTCGTAGATAGGTATTACAAATTTCCTATATTTTTCACGTATTTAGATTTGAACTGCAATAAAAACTTTTTTTTTGTCTACAATTACTTTTTATATAATAGTTTTAAGCAGTTATTGTTATATATACAGGTAAATGTTTCCGGACTAACTACTTGCTTGCGTCGGAACACGAAGCAATATGTAGTGGCACTGAGAGAGAATGGCATGCGCTACGTTAACACAATGTAAACTGTCCAATTTTTGCTTCTCCGTGCCCGTGCTTACAGATTTGCTCAATATTGTCCTTCTTTTTGTACAATTTTCCTTAGAGTAACGGCAAAGGTACAAAAATTAGACGCAATGCAAGTAGAATCGGTCCGTACGCAAAATACGCACTTTGACGTGGAGTTGCGGATACCAGCCCGTGTTATTAACTAGAATCGGTTTATAATTCTGATTGTACAAATCTGTAAGGACTGCTGGTTTTGCTCCATATTTTTCTATTTGAATATTTATAGATCTCATTTATCTATTATTACGTTTGCAAGACTCATTGTATTTAAGTAAAATTTTGAGAAGGTTGCTTCAAAAATTTAACTAAAGAATTAAGTAACTGTAATGTGTTAGAAGGCAGATATGACGGAAATTCGGCGTTTTTAATTTACAATTCTTATTGTGCGACGCACAGTGGAACGAATGTATGGGAGCGGTTGGACGTAGACATGTCCGAAAAAAAAGAGTAAAATTATGCCAAACTAATGATGCCATCTTATTCGATTACTTAATGCCTTCATAACTTGTGGTGATGAATTTCTTCATAACTCCCATATTTCGGGAGTAATTTGAGAAAATGTGAAATTTTACTATGAAAATGAGTGTATCGAGCTCTCTCCCTCCTGATTCCGGGCTTGTTTCAAGTAGCGGTCTCTAATATCATAATGCTAATACTAAGAGCTATATTTAATACTAAGACACATAGTGCGCCAAATGTGCACTTTCTGGGATAAAGAGTGATGTTTATTTTATAACACAATTTTTTAATTTTTTGTTTATTTTGTTGATTAAAACCGTTTTTCTAAAGGTTTACCTTATTACAATAACATTTCTGAGCAGCCAATTAGAGAAGATATAAGCTAATTAGGATATATAATTAGGGACTTAAGGTTTACATATAAAACTGATGCACTAATGATTACTGATAAGAACATTGCTATTATTTAATTACTAAATGGCTCTTAATACACTAATTTAGCATGCATCATTTACTAATTATCACAATAACTAATTACCTTGCAATATTTAACAAAGGATACCTGGGATACCTGGATTTTATATAAATAGGTCACTATTAGTAACTTTAAAATCAGTGTTGATTTACACCTCGTTGTATCCAAGCTAATCTCGCAATGTATTTTCCAAATTTTAATACAAATCTTGATATTCACGTTGCTTTATGCGCACGCGCACATAAAGATTTACGCGACTTTAACTATTTGTTCAGTGTTTTAAAAGATAACAGTTGTGTTCAGTTATGTGAAAGTGCTGAAACAAGTTTAAAAGACTGGTGTCGTCGATTTTGCTACCGCATTTATGCAAAATGGACACAGTCTGGAAGAAGCACAGATAAGTTTCGGAAGAAACATGAGATTTGGCTACAGGCTGCAATTCAATGGCCGGAATTACAGAATGAAAATATGGAACCTTCTACAGAAAATATAAGTGACGTCATCGAGCCCATAATTTCTCCTGCTAAATCTGATGCTTCAACTTGTACACATCCTAGTCCTCGTAAATCTTTTGAGGACCTTAGTAACCGGCAAAAAAGAAGACGCACCACTGAAGATAGTCTTTCATGCAGCAGTAGCAGCGCTGAAATTATGTTTTCGGCCGAAAGGGCGCTTCAAAAGGCAGGACAAAGCGATACAGCTTATGTTATGAAATACTTGACGGAGAATCCAGAAGAGGCCTCAAAAATCAAAGCCTTCATTGAAGGTAAATCAATTCAGGTACGGGAAATATCCCCTTTGAAGGCATTGGCTCTTTATGTATCGATGAACTTATCGAAATGGCGCTATAACACTCTTCGGGATTTCAACACTCAAGAAGGAGCTCTTCAATACCCGAGTTACTACATGTTGGTTAAAGAAAAAATTAAGTGCTATCCGGCCAAAGAAGATCTCACAGTTACAGAGAGCTCTGCAAAAATCAAATTACAAGCCTTGATGGATTTAACCTCAAGAAGACTTATTAGGTCGTTAGAAACCCCTGTTGATCCCAATCAACAGCTCGTATTGACCAGCAAATGGGGTTTTGACGGATCATCTAGCCAAAGCATTTATCATCAAAGGACGAGTGAAGATGAGCAAATCGATCTTGCTAGTAATTTTATGATTAGTCTTGTACCACTGCGGCTCGTCTCAAAAGGTGTAACAATTTGGGAAAACGAGCGACCATCTTCCACTTCATTTTGCCGGCCAATATTGTTTAAGTTTATAAAGGAAACCAAAGAAAATGTGCAGAGAGAGATGGCTGAAATCGAAGCAGAGATTGAAGCCTTAACTCCATCCACCATCACTGATGGAATTAGTGTCAAACACCAACTGCTGTTGACAATGATTGATGGTAAAATTCATTCCATTATATCCAATACAGCAGCTTCAGTGTGTGACATATGCAAGGCTTGTCCTAAAGAAATGAATAATTTAGAGTTAATCAAAGATAAACACGCAAACGAGGACATGTATAAATATAGCTTAAGCACCCTTCACGCTTGGATTCGCTCAATGGAATGCTTATTACACATTTCCTACAAATTAGACATAAAATCATGGCAAGTAAGGGGTGATATAGCAAAAAGGCAAGTTGATGACAGGAAGAAAAGAGTTCAAGAGGCTGTAAGAAGAGAAACGGGCTTACTTCTCGATGTTGTGAAACAAGGCAGTGGATCCACCAACAATGGCAACTCGGCAAGGAGATTTTTTGAAAACTACACTAAATCTGCTGAACTGACCGGAATAGATGCTATGCTTTTAAGAAAAATCTGTGTGATCTTGCAGTGTATTTCATCAGGAGAGAAGATCAACGTAACTAAATTCCGAGAGTTCTGCTTTGATACTGCTAAGCTTTACGTGGAGTTATACCCATGGTATTATATGCCTTCTTCACTTCATAAAATTTTAATGCATGGGCCAGACATAGTTCAGAACATGTCAATTGTGCCCATTGGTTTTCTATCCGAAGAGGCATCTGAGGCTAGAAATAAAGATTTTAGAAAATATAGAGAGGGGCATTCTCGAAAGCATAGCAGTATCTCATGCAATGAAGATATTATGCACAATCTTTTACTGTCTTCTGATCCACTTGTTACAAGTATCCGTCCAAAAGGAAATAAGTTTGTAAAAAAATCTTCTTTTAAGGAATTTTATGAGCTTACGGATTCTGAGAAAAGTGATATCGAATTTGTTAACATAAATGATTTAGCGGACATCGATTCTGAATTTGAATTAATTGATGATGATGATGATGACGAAGATAATTAAATGATGTTATTGTTTTAAAATGTGTAACTTAGTAAATTAGAGCTTACATCTTAATTATTTATTGTACTTTTAATGAAACTAGGTAATTTATTATCAACTTACTTAAAAGTCATACTCTCATCAGTTCTTGTGAATATTTTTGTTAATATATATTTCTGTATATATATAATATATTTATAGACCTCTTAATAAGTCTGTCTGCGGTTTAAAGTAAATACAAATGGGGAAAAAACGTTTTTTTTTTTAAATTTTCATTTCCTTTTATCCCAGAAAGTGCACATTTGGCGCACTATGTGTCTTAGTATTAAATATAGCTCTTAGTAATAGCATTACGATATTAGAGACCGCTACTTGAAACAAGCCCGGAATCAGGAGGGAGAGAGCTCAATACACTCATTTTCATAGTAAAATTTCACATTTTCTCAAATTACTCCCGAAATATGGGAGTTATGAAGAAATTCATCACCACAATTTATGAAGGCATTAAGTAATCGAATAAGATGGCATCATTAGTTTGTCATAATTTTACTCTTATTTTTCGGACATGTCTACGTCCAACCGCTCCCATACATTCGTTCCACTGTGCGACGTAAGTTTGGCTTAGAGTATATTATACCGGAGGAGCATTATAAAAGAAAAAAAATGTGAAGAAATATTTTATGTACTAGGTTAAGTTTTCTATGGGTCTATGCCACCCGAAATAAAGTTTTATAATAATAATAAGCGCAATATTCCGAACAAAAAAGTCTGTCACTTTAGGCGTTATGGCGGGAGGCGGGGTAGATTCTACGAAAAATAAACAATAGCTGCTCGCCGGAAAGAGAAGTCGGTACCATCGGTTTTTGTTTTTATCGATATGGATATTCATTTGGAATTTTGCTTGAATCCATGAAATAAAACAGCCGATGCATAAAATATTTGCATTTTAATAAGAAGAAAATATAACTTGGTACAATAAAAAAATAAAAGTAACTAATCTCTATAATAAAATAGGTTAATTAAAAAAAATAAAACCATTTGAAAGTGAATAAGAACATAGAACATTAAAAAAAAATGACTACAAAAATAGTTCTTATTAAAAAAAATCGACATGTCAGTTTTGTTTTCAAACTTGACTTCAACCATATGGTAGTCTCGCTATCATTTTTACTAAAGGACATAATCGCTTTTCAAGTGCATGTAAATTTTGCTGATTTCACGTACATTTTCGTAATGCAAAATGTAAAATATTTTGATCTTTATGAACATAAAAACGAGGTGTAGTGAGATTCGGTGACGTCACAAAAGCAATGCGAGGAAAATACTCGATTCATGTCATGATGGATCGAATGAAAAATCGTAATTTATTATGACGTTAAGATTTTGAATTTCAATAAGAACATGACTAAATATTTATTGCGGACGAACGAGTACCTACCGACCATTCGTGTGCAGTTCCAAGAATTTTTTTAAAGATTTACTTGCCCTGGGAAACGCTTGACCTAATAAGGTAACCCAAAATATTTCAAAATATTTTGATTTTGAGATATTTTGGGTAACGTTTCGAACATCAGCCTCGCTATTGGTTAAGTTGGTGATGAAAAGATGTGTAAACACCTGAGTTAATGAAAGTACTTATAAAACTTGCTACCAAACAAATCACGGCTGGTTCACATCAAAGCCTTTTTTTTTTTATGGTGGGATGTCAACCAATGACTTCTCCCGCTCTGGGCGGAGCGGAAGGGCGTGTCATACTTTTACTGTCTAAAACCCACCCGTGATCCTTCAGTTGCCTGTTGCCAAGGTCCCGGTATCCCTTTCGGACTTTCCCGCAACACTGGAAGTCACATCAAAGCCTACGAGAGAAATGGAAAAATAAATGAAAATCAAGCTTCTGGCATATTTTCAGAGTCTGTTTTCCAAATTTATTTTAATGAGCTGTCGAAGAAAAAGAAGTCGTCGACATTATGGAGTATGTATTCTATGATCATTGTACTATAAAAACAAGACATAACATTAAAATAAGAACATACTCGATGTTGCAAGCCAACATGCTATCAGAAGGCTATAAACCGAAATTTTTCTTTATTAAATGTCTATTTTCGCTTATATTTTTGTTTTCCTCGTAGTCATAGTATAAAGTATAGTATACAATTCTTGAATAAAACGGATTTATATCGAGGGCCATGAATCACTCGCGTCGCTCGGGATTCTAACACTTGAATCACTCGCTATCACCGTGATTCATCTGTGGCTCCTTTAAATCCGTCGTTTATTCACTAATTGCTTAATATACTATTACTTAGGGAAGGTTATTCAGTTCATAAGTTTGACGTATTTGAACGCTTTTTATAGAATTTAACAGCACAGGCAGGCATTTTCACGGAACTCGACGAACCTTGAAAGTAGTTTTTATGGACGTATTAGAACATTAATTGTTCTTGTAATTTTAAGGCTCGTAAGGCTCCTCCAGTGGTATATACTCCAAGGTTTAAGGTTAATTAAGCCGCAGACTAAAAGGCATTGTAGGCGTTTGCTCGTCGAATATCCGTCGCGAGACTTTTAGCGGTTGTGTGACTACGCTTGTCTATAGACAAGTGGCGACGCAATTAGCTCGTTGCGTGTTGTAAGAGTGAGGCCACACGGGCGTTACCGGTGCGAACATACCTCCTCGCTTCATCTGTTTGGTCCCCCTTGACAAGCGACGCGGCGGATGATGCGTTGCGAACCTGCAGTGTTGGTTCATAGAGTGCGACGCAACGCACCGGCAACGCCTCTGTGGCCTCATTCTTATGTGCATTGAATAGTTTGTTCATCACAAACATGCAAGCTAGGGCGCAGTACGTGCAGCAGTGACGAATGTGATTGTTACAGGACGGACCTGGGCCCCCCGCCGCCGGTGCAGCGCTTACGCCCGGCGGCCCCCGCGTCCTCCGCGCACACTAACAAGTATGGTGACGTCATGGAGTAATCGTAGTCCCGTCTTCGCGTAGAGTCCACACGTCATACGTTCATAAGTACACCGTGATATTGCGCACTCACTTACAAAGTATCGCAGGTACTTTCGTAGAGTAGGCTGTAGCCAGTAGTACGCATTACATCTGTTATACATACTTTCTGCTTTAATACAATGTGTAAAACTGTTTAAAAATGAAAAAAAAATAGTTGAGTTTTCTAAAATGGTGTTTTACTATTATTATTTATTATACAGCTACTTGACAGGTCAGCCTCAACATCAGACTGTGTCGTACTTGACAGACCAGCCTCAACATCAGACTGTGTCGTACTTGACAGGCCAGCCTCAACATCAGACTGTGTCGTACTTGACAGACCAGCCTCAACATCAGACTGTGTCGTACTTGACAGACCAGCCTCAACATCAGACTGTGTCGTACTTGACAGACCAGCCTCAACATCAGACTGTGTCGTAC
The DNA here is from genome assembly GCA_949152455.1 of Lithophane leautieri. Taxonomy (NCBI): domain Eukaryota; kingdom Metazoa; phylum Arthropoda; class Insecta; order Lepidoptera; family Noctuidae; genus Lithophane; species Lithophane leautieri. The sequence continues at coordinate 21,645,315 of OX424458.1, read as the reverse complement.
TTGACAGACCAGCCTCAACATCAGACTGTGTCGTACTTGACAGGCCAGCCTCAACATCAGACTGTGTCGTACTTGACAGACCAGCCTCAACATCAGACTGTGTCGTACTTGACAGACCAGCCTCAACATCAGACTGTGTCGTACTTGACAGGCCAGCCTCAACATCAGACTGTGTCGTACTTGACAGACCAGCCTCAACATCAGACTGTGTCGTACTTGACAGACCAGCCTCAACATCAGACTGTGTCGTACTTGACAGGCCAGCCTCAACATCAGACTGTGTCGTACTTGACAGACCAGCCTCAACATCAGACTGTGTCGTACTTGACAGACCAGCCTCAACATCAGACTGTGTCGTACTTGACAGGCCAGCCTCAACATCAGACTGTGTCGTACTTGACAGACCAGCCTCAACATCAGACTGTGTCTTACTTGACAGACCAGCCTCAACATCAGACTGTGTCGTACTTGACAGACCAGTTTTTTTTTCTCTTTTGTTTCCGGGGTGGAATATCCTCATGGATATCCTCATGGATGTCCTCCGCCCTGTGGTGGGTGGAGGGGTCTGTCAGATTCTTACTGCCTATAAACCACCCCGGTGTTCTAACTCACACCTACGCCGGGGGTCGCGGGAACGTAAGAATCTTCCGCAAACCCCGACCGCAGACCTCCTCGGGTCAAGGGGGGAGTGCGGTGTTTGACTCCCCCCGTGACGTCTAAGAGGAGCGCGCGTGGAGCACTACGCGCCACCACCTCGGGTCCTGATTTGTGGGGGGCGACCGACGTCCCCGAGTTCGTCGCCCCTGGACCCATTTAGGGGGGCTGGAAGAGGGCTTTGTCCACCCTCCGCCGACGCCAGGTGCGCCTGCTGCGGGCCAGGTGAGTGGACGAGATCTCCATCTCCCTTTCCGCAGCCTCTTTCTGCGAGACTACCGTGCCGTAATTCCAGCACGAACAAATCTTAATCTTAATTTTCTCAGACCTAGGGTAGGGAAGAAATAAAAGGAACAACATTGTATGAATTAAACAACATATTCAAATACCGTATTTTAATAAACTGAACATAACTAAACAACAATCAACTCGACAACATGACTAAGATGATGTGGCAATATTGTTTATTGCATTACTGTGCTCTTAACGGATTGTAAAGACGAGTATTAGCTCTGGTACAGTACGCAACGACTATGTGTATCGTTTTATGGAGTGCCTACGAAGATTTTATCTTATTAACACATGTGAGCCAGCTAATGTACGATAACGAATAGACGAGTGAACAATAGTGCGAGCGCCGGGCTCCTGAGACCACTTCAGTTCGATTTACTAACTATCCAGGGTTATTCCGTTTATCCATACTGGCGCGCTGTGAACGTGACGAGAAACGAGACTACGCGGCCACAGTAAATGTACTGTCGCTACTTCGGCGTCGTCATCTCGTTCTCGTTAACGTCCCGTTCACGGTGCGGTGGACAAACTTCCTTAGAGTGAATTCTGGGACATACGTTTCCGCGTATCTACCTTACGGTAATTTTTTGGGGTAGATAAACAGAATTACCCACTATCCTTAATTTATAATAAACTACACCGTGAAATTACATCAGCCCTACACATTTACTACATACATACAAAATATAAATTTATTTTCTTTCTTTCTATTGTACTTGTACTACTTAATTAATATTCTCGTTTTGTAGACGCATGACTCATTTAATGATTATAATAAAGTTCACAGGCCCAATGTAATTCCGGCGTGTTTACATTAACTTTATATGTACACACGGCTACATAATCAAGCTATACATTTCCAGTTTATGCTGATCTCGCATTGTATAGGATTTCCGTAGAACGTGAGGTCAGCTTATACTGGAAATTTATAGCTTGATGTGTAGCCGTGTGTACATCTGTATAGAGCAACACTTACGTGTTTACATTAAAAATAAAGGGTTTATTCATAAACAATGATTAAAGTTAAGTGACGTTCAAACATCAAAAATGTATGGTTAAACAATCGCTAATCAATACTTAACTTTAAGCAACGTTTATGAATAAAGGGGTATATGTACATCTATATAGAGCAACACTTACGTTTCATAGATAACGCGTTAATAAGTATCGACACTATCTTAAGTTGAATTAAATTATGATGCAACATCACGCACTAATATAACACCAGCATTCCTTCTACAAACTTAAAAAAGTATAATTTTGACTACTTACCCCTAAAAAAAAATGGACAACTAGAAGTTATAAATGACTAATTTAAATCATAACGTTAATAAAATCTATATCTATACGTATTATAAATTAAAGTCGCTTTTCGTGTTTGCCTGTGTGTCCGCGTTGTTCTTCTAAGCCACGCAATCGATTTTGATGAGGTTTTCACCATCGTTTAGGGAATTTATTCCGGAAGGTTTATGTGTGTGTTAATATTAAAGTTACATATAACTAAGAAATCTCGATGTTTTGTCAACTCCAAAAAACCGTGCGAAACAAAAGTGGGCCGCTAGTTATGATATGAAGGTTATTTAATAGATTTTCTTACTTTTATAAGTTACTAGCTGATGCCCGCGGCTTCGCCCGCGTGGTTGTTGGTTATTATATACTAAAAATTATATACTAAAACCTTCCTCGAGAAGCACTATCCATTGGTGAAAATCATCCTTAATATTATATTAACATAAAAAAGTGAAATTCGTAAATTATCTGGGATAAAATGTCAATCCTATTACGTAAAAAAAAAATTAAGCTTCTCATGTGTCCGCGCGGTCTATAGAGTACGGTGGAGCCTAAGTTACAACATTTATCAAAGACTACGACCTGACGAATTTAGCATATAATATCAACCAATACATGGGTACAGAATACAATTGTGAGCAGCCGATTCGCTAGCTCATGTCTGCATCGAATCATTTGCTCTTCCTTACATATTATAAAACAAAGTCCTGCGCCGCGTCTGTCTGTCTGTTCGCGATAAACTCAAAAACTACTGCACCGATTTTCATGCTGTTTTCACCAATGGATAGAGTGGTTCTCGAGGAAGGTTTTAGTATATAATTTGTCAGCGGGCGAAGCTGCGCGGGCATCCGCTAGTTTATTTATAATAACCGAAATATGTATGTACATAGTTGGTTAATACACGCGAGATATTTTTACCATAAACTCATTTAGGTACCTATTTTATTAATTTTTATAAAAAATCCATACGCAAACCTTTGTAGGTACTGCCCCTGATCGAATTCGTCGTAGACCATTTTTTGTTGTATAAGTGTCCTTGACATGGAAGTGTGCTGAACCTAAGGACGTTTTTGGTTTAGAATTCCACCAACTTTCATTTCTAGCCTGTCTGATTATTGGAGTCCAACGATTGGCAGCTACGGGATCGGTTGGAAATCTATGTAAGTAAACAAATATTTTTTTTTTTACATTTTTATGCTCCTTATCTCCGTATCCCGACATAAATGCGAGCCATATCACAAAATATAAAAACCGCATCGCAATCAGTTCAGCGCTCAGAGCTGTGAGGTTGAAGAAACCACTCACAAAAACAATCATAGTCTATGTTAATAAAACTCCTTTCCATCGTGAGGTATTAAAAATATGGGTAAATAGATTTTATGCCCTTGGCAACTCAGTTATTCTGTCACATATTTTTGTTTGAAATTTTTTATGATCTAAGGTTTTCACAATTAACAAAGAAATACACGGTGAAATTGAATAATTACTTATGAAATGTGACGTTAGTGCATTTATCTTTTATTGTAGTTTAATTTTTACCCGATTTTACGGCACAGACCGTCATTTTTGCAGAATTAAAACACCGGCTCGTAGCGAGTTTACGCGGCGAACGCTACTTGGCGTGTGGAGCGGGGAGAGAACGAGGTCGTATTTGGCATCAATTTGCGGTGGCCTGCTAGGAATCTGTAATATTATAAAGTGCTGTGAATGTTATACTAATAAATCATTGTTTCAATTTCAATCTGAAATGATTCATGTAAATTCTACAATTTTGTCGTCAGACTTTTCTAGGTACTTTTAATTATGTTTATTTTCATTCAACTTTTAAATAAACTTGTGTTTTTAAATCACCTTGTTATTTCATTAAATAAAAGGTCCTTTGAAAAAATAATAAAGTGAAAAACAATATCTATCCAGGTTTAGAAAGAAAGAAAAATTGTTTATTCTGCACAAACAAAACGCATATACAGAGCAGCCAAAAGCCTCTTATTCAAGCAAAGTACGTTTGACAATTTTGTCTATTGCTTGATGTTCTCGATGTTTACATATATATGTATTTGCATCTATCCAGAGGCATTCAATAGATGGCACCTTTCGCGTTTTTGCCGTATATTTTTTGTATGAATTGGTGCTTCTCGCCGTAGGTGAGTATTTATGTTCCTTGGCCTAGTCAAATAGTTTCATTCCTACCGTGTTGACGTGCGAATACGACGACATGCGAACGGAGCCGATCGCGAGTCGCAGCATACTTCGGCTAGGAGTATGCTTCGAGGTCGGTCAGTCAGAAAGATGAAACTAGTTGCCTATTAGCCTATTAGGCATAGAGATATAGTTATAGTAGAATGCGCGTATTGCACAAATCGCTTAGTGCGCATCGTAGGCAAGTGAGTGTATGACAGATAGGGATGTGCAATTACGTGCCAATCGGCAACAAGTTATCGATAAGCTGTGAGTGTGATCGTTATATTGTAGGTTGTGTTAAGTCATTATTATATTGATAGAGATTATTTTATTTTTGAAATTCAAGTTTTTTTAGAACTACAGAAGTATTCTTGTTGTTTATTCTGTTTTTTTACTAAATTTACATAGTACAAACTAACTAAGAAAATATAGACTCAATAAATAAATCATCCATTTTAATATTTTATTCTTGATTTCATTAATAAATAACGATTATAATAAGATTTTGAGTATTGAAACATTAATACAATAAGTAGTTCTCCTAGCAAACATTTAAAAAAATATTATATCACATCGCTACAGTGTCACGCGGGGAGCGCGGTGCGCGGGTGGGCCTGTGCGTGCCCGCCTCTCACGTCTCCTTCACCCCCGCGTTGTTTTCATAAAAATAAGTATAAAAATCCATTTACCGATGAAATGTGATATAGGATTTCGGTTTTGTGTATTTCCTAGTATCGTTTTTGCAAGATCGAATTGCATATTTGACCATTTTGATGCATAAGTATGAAAAAAATCTCTAGAGGAACGCATACTGCTAGCACTCAACCACGACTACAAGCGCTCGCGGCGGGAATTTCTTGTTGTTCAAACCCGTGCCTACTGCTCATAGTTTGTTGCGCGCACTCTATACTATAATTTCTTGTTGTTCAAACCCGTGCCTACTGCTCATAGTTTGTTGCGCGCACTCTATACTATAATTTCTTGTTGTTCAAACCCGTGCCTACTGCTCATAGTTTGTTGCGCGCACTCTATACTATAATTTCTTGTTGTTCAAACCCGTGCCTACTGCTCATAGTTTGTTGCGCGCACTCTATACTATAATTTCTTGTTGTTCAAACCCGTGCCTACTGCTCATAGTTTGTTGCGCGCACTCTATACTATAATTTCTTGTTGTTCAAACCCGTGCCTACTGCTCATAGTTTGTTGCGCGCACTCTATACTATAATTTCTTGTTGTTCAAACCCGTGCCTACTGCTCATAGTTTGTTGCGCGCACTCTATACTATAATTTCTTGTTGTTCAAACCCGTGCCTACTGCTCATAGTTTGTTGCGCGCACTCTATACTATAATTTCTTGTTGTTCAAACCCGTGCCTACTGCTCATAGTTTGTTGCGCGCACTCTATACTATAATTTCTTGTTGTTCAAACCCGTGCCTACTGCTCATAGTTTGTTGCGCGCACTCTATACTATAATTTCTTGTTGTTCAAACCCGTGCCTACTGCTCATAGTTTGTTGCGCGCACTCTATACTATAATTTCTTGTTGTTCAAACCCGTGCCTACTGCTCATAGTTTGTTGCGCGCACTCTATACTATAATTTCTTGTTGTTCAAACCCGTGCCTACTGCTCATAGTTTGTTGCGCGCACTCTATACTATAATTTCTTGTTGTTCAAACCCGTGCCTACTGCTCATAGTTTGTTGCGCGCACTCTATACTATAATTTCTTGTTGTTCAAACCCGTGCCTACTGCTCATAGTTTGTTGCGCGCACTCTATACTATAATTTCTTGTTGTTCAAACCCGTGCCTACTGCTCATAGTTTGTTGCGCGCACTCTATACTATAATTTCTTGTTGTTCAAACCCGTGCCTACTGCTCATAGTTTGTTGCGCGCACTCTATACTATAATTATATCTCTAAGGTAGTAGGTTCCTATGGAAAAGAACGGGCAAGAAACTCCACGGACACTCTTTTAAGTCAGAATATTGTTACAATAAGGTCACTTCACGGAAATCTCTAACAAAACGTCGGCTCACGTCACTAAAGATACGGTTTCTAAGAGAACAGTGGCCGTCGTAATAATAACGGCCGTCAATCTGTTAGCGACACCTATGTGCTTTATAGAAACTACAGGGAATTTAAAGAATGTTCTTTGATCAATAATTGCTACCTACCTATCTATCAATAAGGATCCCGTAACTTTGAAAATCTAAAGAATATTAACAAAGTTAACAGTGCCTCGATGACGAGTCTTGAAAACTAAAATAGCAAAAAACGCGTACTGTCAACATACGTCGCGAATCTATATTCACTACGTACGTATGTCGATAGAACGCGTTATTTGCAAGCGCCTCGCCTTCTCTTTAACAGGCACTACTTGACAGTCTTAAAGGGTAAAACTACCCAGTCTATAACAACTTAATGCTTAATGATTTATTTACAGGTATACAAGGTGAAATTGAATTCATAAGTATCCACTTAAGGGGTCATTGTACTCATCATTATGAACAACACTACGGAAACAACCCTGAAATCGCGAAAAAAGTCTGCTGTTCCCTTAATATGTTCGCATAGCTCGTCATAATGTTGGGAACAGCTGATTTCTTTTTTCATTTAGTATAGGAAGCATGCGCGGTAGTCCCATACATTTTTTTATTAACTTGGGTAGTTTTTGAGTTAGCTTGAATAATGCGTATTTTTCCCGCTTAGCCTATGTGGATGATGTTATATTAAGTTCCTGCGACTGTATTTACATAGCAGGTCGTCGTATTCGAATTTGTGTGGGCCATAACTAAAAAGGGAAGAATAAAAAGGTTTTACCAAAAAAAAAGGAACTTCCAAAGAACACTACAAAAGATCATGGATAGACCCGCGCAGCTGTTATTACTTAGCAACGAGCTCCTCAACACTTTTCAGATATGTTTTGTTAAAATTAGAGCAAAAAGTTTTTCGGATTCTTCGACCTTGTTATGAAACCCATATAAATATGAACATAATCTTGTACGTACAAGTAAGTACTAATACTACTCAAGGCATTTTGCAGCCAGATTTGAACTCGCTTTTAATTTTTTTAATGATAGGTGGCCACCTCCGCTTTACCTCATTTGCCTTTGGACCACTACGTCTGAAACACTGTATTCTCGACTTCCAAAAGGAAAAGAGGTCATCAATTCTAAGATTTTTTTGAATGTTTGTCTATCGATTATGGGCCAAATTGCGTAATTCGTTTTATTTTCTTTGCAAGAATGATCTCCGATTGTGCCTATACGAACATTAACATGACGAAGGCCCATTCTCGTGCATGGTCGCAAAGTGTCAAACTTGTCAAAAATGTTGGTAAATTGATAGATTACGAATGAGACGGCAATGTGAACGTTCTTAAAAAATACGGGAATTGCCCCTCAGATGAGGAACTTTGGAGGTAGGACAATTACGGAACTCTTCATAAAATGATTGCTAATCTTTAGTACTTAACAACGGATTTTGTTCTGTATATTTATTATAATCGTGTTGTTGATAACCGCATTCCCAAGTGGGAGAAAGGGGTTAACTCGAGTTTTTTTTTTAATTAATCCATTTATACATTAGCAGCCTTATTTATAAAAATCTCGCTAATCGTAATCACTGATTAGCGACTGTTTAGCTAAGCAATTAGTTAGCACTTAATCAATGATTAACTATTCTTTATTTATAAACGCTAGTTAGCAAGTAACTAGTTGCGAAACGAAATTGAGGTGCAATTATGGGTTCGGCACAGATATAATCGAAATACTCGTCTAACAACAGAATTTTAAGAATAAAGTTGTTAAAACCGCCACTTTTGTATCTGTCGTGACTGACAGACAAAACTCAACAATTTCATCGGAAAATGTTAATTTGAATAAAATCATATTTATTTCATTGTTTTTGCGATAGTAGCAATGACAATAATACGCACCAATAGATTGGAGTAAAAAGGAAAGGTATTTATCTTTTTTATTATATCTGTATTTATTTATATCTCTGAATTTATCTAGTATTTATTTATATCTCTGAATTTATCTAGTATTTATTTATATCTCTGATTTTATATCTACCAAATGAATGTTAAAGCAGTAGCCTTAGAAATGTATTTTCATGTCCTATAAGCTTGTAAAAACACATATACTATTGTAGAAATGTATGAACTTGTCTCTTTTATATTACTTCCTATTGCTTTTGCACCAGGGTTTCAGTATCTTTTAATAACAGTTCATATACTTATTTACAGGTACAAGTTTGACTGCTGCTATCAAAGCCACTAGCACCTAGCACAAATACTATTCAACCTCGCAAAGATGAGGGAGGAGACCATGCTACGTCAAAAAGATGAGAAATGCGAGTGGCATGAGAAAAGAATAGCACCCATGTCTTTGGAGGAAGAATATTGGAAATCAATACTAATGAATTTATGACAAAAATGTAGCTTTATTATGTATCTAAATTAATTATTTTGTATAAAATGTCTTTTGTTATTTGTGTGTAACTGCCACAAGTTGTGGCAGTCCCAAAAAAAGTCAGAAAAGCTATGTTGTGGCCCACAACGTAGCTTTTCTTCAGTTCTGGGTCCTAGAGCTGTCACAATAAGATGAGGGGCAGATGGGATAACACATTGGATAATAACTATTTCCAATGAGCTTCCTCACGAACCCGATTCTTTTCAAATCTCCTGAACACCTACTGAGCTCCTCCGTGTCAAAACATCCTAAAAGCAAATGGTCCTATTAGCAAAACGACCCATAATCAAAACGACACTTTAGCAAAATGACCTATTCGCAAATCGTCCTATGAGCAAATCTATACCAATATTATAAAGCTGAAGAGTTTGTTTGTTTGTTTGAACGCGCTAATCTCAGGAACTGCTGGTTGGAATTGAAAAAATATTTTTGTGTTGGATAGTTCATTTATCGAGGAAGATTATAGGCTATATAACATCACGCTACGACCAATAGGATCGGAGCATAAATGAAAAATGTTGCAAAACGGGAAAAATTATTCCTTTTTAAGTGCTTCCGTTGCATGCGCTGCGTAAACGGTTTAAGTTACGCAAATGTCATGTATGATGGAATTGTTCCTCTTTAAAAGTTCTAAAAAAAAGTCCGCGACAGTATGTCTATCTTTTAAGATTGACTCACTATAACTTTTTTTTATGGTAATCAAGTTTGTGCGTAATTAATGCATTATTCGCGAAGAAGTTTTATCAACAGAATATTAATTCTTATTCAAATAAATAGTTTTAACATCAAGGGTATATATGTAGCAGTAAAATGCTTTTCAATTCATTCGAATTGGACATTTAATTTCGAAGTTATCAAGAAATGCAATACGCGAACCGTTCGACGCCGGCGCCGCGCCGCGCCGCCGCGACGTTCCCTACTCTAGAGAGGATAGGATGGGCACACGGGTAGACCATGACCTAGAATAGGACATAGGATACGTTTTATCCCTATATTCCCACGGGATCGAGACCTACGCGGGTGAAACCACGGGGCACAGCTAGTAGTCCAATAAACCAAAGAACGGAAATGGTACACTCATACCATACCACACATAAATATGAGATATCTGCTCGAGACAACAAACTTTAAAAACTAAAACTTGCTTTAATAAAAACCGGCTAAGTGCGTGTTGGACCACGCACAATGAAGGGTTCCGTAGTTGGGTTGAATTTATCCCAAGTACAAACTTAACATTGTAGTTGGAAAACATGTTCTCCGATACATTCCAACTGCAAATGTAAGTTTGTAAGCACAATATTGAGAGAAGTTACCATGTTATTTAAAATTTAAAACCATAGGCTTCTTATAGGGGTTCCTGTAATCTATAAGTATGGAACTATTTCCCCTAGTTTTTTTTCTTCAAAATTTTTGGCGCATTAGTTTCGGAGAGAAAGCTATGGTAAATTTTCATATATTTTCTTAAATAAATTTAAAACAATTTATTTTAAAATTATCGTGTTCATTTACGAGCGCTTCCCGATAAACCGACTGAATATTGGCAGCTTAGATTATATTTATAATCTAAGATTGGCGGCATCGTTGTCAAATTAAATGTCAACCGATAAAAGTTGTAACAATCACCTACAATGTAATTGTAGTTCACAGAAATGTGTATTTATTTAAATGTACCATACAAACAGTAACAAACAAAAATAGAACAAGACTAGAGTCATGTCATGCATTGTGGATTCGTGCAGAAGCAACAATAATTGTAGGTATATATAAGAAAAACAAAGTGCTTACTCTTTCAAACAAAAACCAAATAAAAGGAATCCGTGCTTCCACACAAATATTATAAATTCGAAAGTAACTCTGTCTGTCCGTCTTTCTGTATGTCTGTCTGTATGTTACCTTTTCACGCCTAAATCACTGAACGATTTCGATAAAATTTTGCATGGAGAATCTAACGTCATATTATCATTCATTAAAATCGTTTCAGTCGTTTAGTACTTACGAGGGAACCTCATTTTTAGGGTTCCGTACTATTACTAAGAGTACTATTACTAAGGCTCCGCTATCCGTCCGTTCGTCTGTCAACAGGCTGTATTTCATGAACCGTGATAGACAATTGAAATTTTCACAGATGATGTATTTCTGTTGCCGCAATAACAAAAAATACAAAAAAACTGAATAAAATAAATATTTAAGGGGGCTCCCATACAACAAACGTGACTTTTGTCGTGTTTATAGATAACTAGCTGATGGCCGCGGCTTCGCCCGCGTGTATATCGGTTATTATATACTAAAACCTTCCTGGAGAAACACTATCCATTGGTGAAAACAACATGAAAATCGGTGCAGTAGTTTTTGAGTTTATCGCGAACAGACAGACAGATGCGGCGGAGGACTTTGTTTTACAATATGTAGTGATGGTACGGAACCCTTCGTGCGCGAGTCCGACTCGCATTTGGCCGGTTTTTTTGGTTTCGCGTCAGTCAGGTAAAAACCGATAGTGATTTATCAGTATTACTGTACTTTACAAGTAGGACGTTCTGCTAATAGGACCATTTGCGAATAGGTCATTTTGCTAGTGTCGTTTTGATTATGGGTCGTTTTGCAAAAAGGACCATGTGCTTTTAGGAGTTTTTGATACGTAGAGTACTGAGCCTCCTCCTAATAGAGGTTTCCCTATAAATCCTTTCATCATGACTGTAATTCGAATGAAGAATACTACTCGAATAGGAAGTCATTCTCGTAGTATGAGCTTTGTATGTCTTCTTCTTCTTCGTCTAGTTCCCGGCGGCGTTTCAAAATTATTCAATCTTTCTACGTCGTTCTGAAGGTTGTCGAAATCCATAATTACTAAGGCACAACTCTATATTAGGAACAAAATCCTATTGGATCGATTAGCTAATTCAAATGAAATCCGCCATCTGGCCTCTTAGCAGTCCACCGGTGGTGTTTAATTTTGACAGCAATTAATCAATTGCTTAGCGACCTCAAATAGCGTTTATGAATAAGAATGTGAAAATTAAAGTAGCGTTTATAAATAAGACTTGCTTATTTTTATAAGAATGTAGTTTTCTCTTGTAGGTAGGTATCTTATCTCGTATTCAAGTGTCGTTTGTTACGAACATTTTTTTACAAAGATATGTCTTATGTCTTTGTCAAGTATAAATACCACCAATCAATCAATCTGCCTAGCCTTTTCCCAACTATGTTGAGGTCGGTTTCCAGTCTAACCGGATGCAGCTGAATATTGGTATTTTACATGGAACGACTGCCTATCTGACCTCCACAACCCAATTACGTTACTGGGTAACACGATACCCCTTGGTAAGACTGGTTGTCAGACTTTCGGGCTTCTGACGACCCGTCAAAGATTCACGAATGGCAGCCGGGACCAACGGCAACGAATCTCGGATATGTACAGATGGTCACCCATCCACGAACCAACCCCGGCAAGCGTAGCTTAACCTGATGGATAAACCCGTGCGGCTGTTATTACTTAGCCACAAGCTCCTCAAGTATAAATACCACCATTACACAAAAAACGAAAATTTAAATCCAAAGACACCTACCTACTTCCGAAATTAGTTACTTTTTCTTTCGCGTGGTTTTTTTTGGAAGTCGGTTGTGTTGTCAAAAAAACACTGTATTTGGACAGCCGTTATTGTAAGCGCATCTCCTGAGTAGTTGCCGACGGCTCCGAGAGGAAACCCCCACCGCCTCCGTTACCACATACCGACATCCTTGGTTTATTATTGTTTTAAATGTAGTTATATGATAGTTCTTTATCACCTTCCTGACTTTGATTAAGGATACGAAGATCGATTATCGAAGTTTAATTATTGGTTTTTGTTAAGAAACATTTCAATCATTTTAAAATTGGGTCGATAGATCGATCTTGTCACGTAAAAAATCTGTTTGTAGAAAATATCTCACGTGAGTTATTATTTATTGTAATAACGAAATAAAATTGATAAAGAAACAACAAAAGTATACCTCTTAATGTAAATAATTAATTATATAAATTTTGTATATCGAGTAATCAGCACTCTTAACAATCAAATCACCGCCAAAATAACTGGAAATAAATTATAAACATGTAAAAAAAATAAGCACGAGTTTGCTTCATTAATGTTGTTTTCCACCTGCTTTCTGTGTTAAATACTAATCACAGCATGTCGGCGCTTCTTATGGGAGACAAATTACAAATATGACGTAATAACAAATATGACGTTAGCGCCATTCGCAAGCGCAAGGAATCGCTCGCATCGCGATTAACGAGCTAACATTTCCTACCGAGGCTTTCCATCCAGCGTTCGTGCTGTGGCTTCGCTGAGCAACGGCGCCATTTAGGGTAGGGGCCAGGGTAGACCGGAGAAGTTGACGGGTCCGCCGAGGCCGGCGTCGGCCTCTAAGAGGCTCATGATGACGGCCATGGCGGCCTCGCCGTTGCCGTCGAGCGCGAGCGGCGGCAGCGGCGGGCTGGCGGGCGGGGAGGCGGGCGCGGCGGCCGACAGCGGCACGTTGTGGCGCACCTGCGCGTAGCCCTCGCCGCCCAGCATGTTGTCCACCAGCGACGCCTGCTCGTACAGGGCGTTGGCTTTTAGTGGCCACTGTGTGCGAACATGAACATGGGTAGTGCAGAGCTTACAGTCAATGTGGACTAAGAGATTACATACTTATTGTCATTTATTTTCATTCATATAATAATTACATTTTTAAATATTTCTTACACTAAAAAGATATGAAAAAACATTTAAACAAAAATTAGGTCCGTCGGTATCAGGAGCAAAGTCCAAGCTACCGGTGGTTAGGGCTGCAGAAACAGGAACCTCCTCACAATGCGAGTATTATCAAGGAGTACTTCTGAATCAGATCTTCTGAATCAGGTACCTTCTGAATCAGGTCCTTCCGCCTAACGAAAGCCTCAAGAGGTGTTGGTCAAGACTTTCGGCCATCAGGCCATTAGCCGTAACGACAATCGGCACAATAACAGCCGAGCTCACATTCCACATGTCGACCACCTTGCGCGGCACGGTAATCGATCCATCATCTCTATATCGAGCTTATTGACCACTTATTGACAACTTGACTCATTACCTATGTTTTTTTTTTATACGAACCAGAGTAAATGGCTAAAGTCAGAGATAGTTCTGAAATTAAAATTGGAGTATCTTGCAGGAGCAAGAAACTTCTAAATTATTTTCTTCATTATATTTCCTATTCAAGCTTACGTGACGTTATGTATGTTTATATATAAAAAGTAAATACATATAAACGGTAGAAAGCAGCATTAGTGTAATGAGTTTACTAATGAAAGGCTGGACTCTATATTTACGATGGCTAAGTTATAGATTACATACGTTTTGGTTGAAGACGGCGTCCTGTAGCAGGTCGGCGGGCAGCTCGGGCGAGAACTCTGCGGAGGAGCGGCGCAGCGCCTCCTCGGCGATGGCGCTGCCGATCTTGTGCGACTCCACCTGCGACTCGATGAGCCGCTGCATTTCCACGTCGGCCTCTGAAACCGCACGAGTATGCGTTATGGGGAAGACCTTTGGAAAATTCATGATTTGCTTCCCCCTACCCCCAGGTTGCTGCCCCCTATTGGGTCATAAGCTGGATACGCCCATGACTACGTGAGTACGCAAGCATCCATGTGCAATGCTTCACGCCATACATAACGACGCGAACTTGCCAGCAAAAACGCAACAACAATGTCATATGTTGCGTCTTGTTGCCACCTGCCTTTTGGACAGTCAGTTCTAAACAAAATCTAATCATCTAGATCAATTAGTATATATCAAAAGATGAGGTATGCTAAGCATACAAGTGGGATCAATTCCGCTGTCTACTTTTTATAAAGTGACAAGGTTGTTTTTTGTTCCGTGCTATGTTTGAATCGTTAGCTGCTCGTACATGTGGGTACTCACTCTGCTTGTACACGTCGTAGGAGGCGTGCGCGGCGTCAGCGTGCGCGCCCTCGTGCGTCTCCGACACGACGGTGTTATTGGCCACCAGGCACTCCACGTCCTTCGTCCAAGGGTTCCTAAACATTCCTCTATTACCATCTCATACAAACACACATTTAAACATCTACCTATCACTATAAAACAGCTTACACAAAATACGGCCCGCGGTCCATCCATATTAAGTTATCAGTGTAAATCAGTTGAGGATACCTGCACCGGACGTTATCACGTCACATGATGTGCGCGTTTGGTGCGGTGCGAGCCCAGCACTCCTTGTGCCGAGTCCTAAAATAGAACGCTATAACGATCATCTCGTGAGCTTCCCAAGACTGTAGGTACTATCACGTGGTTTTATAACCAGGAGTTATAGTAGTCTAGTCTGCGCGGCCATCCGGCCGGCCGGGCGCGGGCGGGTCGGCCGCTTAGCAGTGGTTGGTTGTACGAAACATCAATAATTTAAAGTGTGAAAAAAAAAAGCAATGATATTTTAACATGTTACGGGCACCAAGTATGTCAGGCAACAAAAGCGCTTGATTTCAATGATTACTCTGTTCTCTATATACAGTATGTTAACAAACAAAGGGCGTTCCCGTTAATCTGCAATAGCAAATAGACAGGACAATTTTTTATATTTTATTATTTGTAGTGAAATATTCACTAAAGTATTAAATTGATACGTAAAAGAAACACTCTGTACACACTTGGTATTTCAACGTAGAAAGACAACTGTAACAAGTGTGCGTGTACAGTGTTTCTTTTCCGCATCAATTTAATATTATTTGTGAAAATGCATTTTTTTTTTAAATCTTGTTTGGTTACATACTGTTGCCGGTTAGCGGGAACGGCCTTTGTTAGTTAACATACTGTATATAGAACGCCCTTTGTTAGTTAACATACTGTATATAGAACGGCCTTTGTTAGTTAACATACTGTATATAAAACGCCCTTTGTTAGTTAACATACTGTATATAGAACGGCCTTTGTTAGTTAACATACTGTATATAGAACGGCCTTTGTTAGTTAACATACTGTATATAGAACGCCCTTTGTTAGTTAACATACTGTATATAGAACGGCCTTTGTTAGTTAACATACTGTATATAGAACGCCCTTTGTTAGTTAACATACTGTATATAGAACGCCCTTTGTTAGTTAACATACTGTATATAGAACGCCCTTTGTTAGTTAACATACTGTATATAGAACGCCCTTTGTTAGTTAACATACTGTATATAGAACGCCCTTTGTTAGTTAACATACTGTATATAGAACGCCCTTTGTTAGTTAACATACTGTATATAGAACGCCCTTTGTTAGTTAACATACTGTATATAGATACACATTTTTTATAAACTAAGTCGGGGGACATTCTGTGGAACATTTTTTAGTCTAAGAAGTCCCCCGACAGTTTTGTTGTGTGCGTGACTGGTTACTTATTTCCTTTGGCGCGTGTACACCCTACCTATGTAAAATATATGCCAATAAATTATATTGTTGGATACCCATTGGATACCCATATTGTAAATAATTGAAGATTTTTTTATTTTTCAATTTGAAAATGGAGCCCTACCGCCGCCATATTGTTTTTTTTTTTCAAAAAAACATGGCCTGTGTCACTCTTGATGATGTAAGGATTCTAACGATACCCCATACATCCAAATTAAGCCGTTAAGGCCTTTTAATGTTATGGTGGAATAAAGAAACTCACATACATACATATATGTACATACATACATGAACCCTGAAAACATTACGCTCCTTTTTGGGCAGTCGTGTAAAAAGAAAGGTCTAAGGGGGGTTTATTACATTATCGTATCTATGATCAAAGATATAATGATATTGTAAAATAGACAAAAGAAAACCAAGCCGCGACTGGTTCATTAATTCATGAGTACTCCTGCTCGGAAATGTTTAATTTTCTTTTGTCCGTACGTTTTTGACTTGCAATCTGCATTATTCCTTTTCTGAGTTGAACTCCTATCAAATTGTATCAGTGTTCAGGAACAAATACTATAAACTTTAACTACTCTCCAAGAGTATGGTAGGGGCGCCGCAGAAATCTCGCCCATGCTGGTAGTGCTAACCGGCACTGCTCACTGTACGTTTCAAGAATTGACGCCAGACACAAACATGAGGAAAATTTAGCAATTGGACATCTACAAGAACTGCATGTATAGTATCCGCACAACAGAAAGAAATGCTACTCGCAAAAAGGATGCCATGTGTGCAACAGGCAACTGCGCACACCACACCACGCTATATGACGTAACACGTGATAACGTAAACCTAACACGTGATAACCTAACCTAACAAAGCGACTAAGAACAAATGGCAGCGAAAAGCCAATCACGTATCAGAAAACTTTAACGAAGTTCTACTAACTAGCGGTTTCAAGTGAAGGCCGCAGATGGAACTTACCATCTATCTACATATTACATCTCAGTGTACGGACAAATTGCCCGTAGAAATGAAATGATTCGAATTTGAATTACCACGCAAGTATCTTAAAATACAAAGTTATTTTTGTGAGTGTAGCCAAATGGGCTGCAGCGCACACAATCGCAGTCCCTTTCATTTTAACAATGTATTAGTACAATGTTCATTGCGCTACTACCTAGTAATAGTGTCGAACAGACCAAATTTTCAAACTGATGACGCAATGTAGTATAATTTATTGACAACATGGACGGGATCGAGAGGTGGCGTGAGTTTCGCAATTTAGGTGTCAAAAGAACACAAAGAATATTGAGAATGTCGTATGGATCAAGTTTATTTAAATGTCTTTGGGATCAAACAAGCGATGCTACTAACTTGAAGGGCTTAAAGTGCGTGTGCAGCCTGGCGAGCGAGCCGTCCTTGCGACGGAAGGCATAGGGTGGCGTGCGCAGCGGCTCGCGGCGCAGCAGCGCGGCCTTGTGCGCGCGCGCCACGCCGCCCAGCTCGGGCCCTCGAACGTACTCGTACAACGACGTGCCCAGCAGCTCCTGGGGCAGGAAGCCCAGCGCCAATGTCACCCTGCAAGCACACACGTGTGGGACATGTCAAAATGTAGCAATCATCTATTTAAAACTAGCTGACCGGACAGACGTTGTCCTGTCAAAATATCAATCTATAAAAAAAACAGTTATTCCCGAATTTTTCAATATTCTCGGCAGCGTTAATTTTTTTTTCTTTCCGTGAGAACCTGATTCGGAATATTACGAACTAATTACGAACATTTTAAAACAAAAATTGTCAAATCGGTCCAGCCGTCCTAAAGTGATTCGCTTACCAACAAACAGCATTTCATTTTTATAGGTATATAGATTTATATATTGAAAATATAGATAGATACCTACGATTAAAGTCGCTTTTCGTATCTGTCTGTGTGACCCCATTCATCATCATCATCATTTCTGCCGAAAGAAGTCCACTGCTGGACATAGGCCTCCCCCAAGCGCCGCCACTTCGACCGGTTCTGTGCTTCTCGCATCCAGCGCATTCCCGCGGCCTTCACCAGGTCATCGGTCTACCTTGTAGGGGGCCGTCCAACGCTACGTCTTCCGGTACGCGGTCGCCACTCCAGAACCTTTCGGCCCCATCGGCCATCTGTTCTGCGAGCAATGTGCCCTGCCCACTGCCACCTAAGTTTGACATTACTTCACCGTGACCGCATTGTTCTTCTCAATTCCACAACGAATTTTGACGTGAGTTGAATAATTATATTTTAGAGAATTTATTCCGGAAGGCTTATGTATTGCAAAGTTCCGATTCTTTTTAAATAAATAATAAATACATAAAATAACGACTTTAACAGTAAAATTAAGCTTCCTCCATTGTGAATAGATATCTATTTGTTTATTTATATAAAACCAAATTGTCAATGTCAGTAGTGTAGAATTGGGGTTCCTGGATCATACAAGATCCAGGAACCCGCAATTCTACACTTGAAAATGGGCTATTTATCAATCAATCAATTCATATTTGGGGTTTTCTGGATCAGATGAGATCCTGAAACACTCAATTTCAACCATCAAACATTATTGTCGAAGAAATGAAATAATAGTGTGGTCTACATTTCGTCTCAGTTATGTTCCTGTAATAGGGGGCCTAACTACGGGACACAAATCCGATAAGAATCAGAAAAATGGGATCGAATTTATGACCTCATGCTCAGCAGTCATCATTCCACTATTCAAGTGTGTATATGGGTAACATTAATACGCAGTGGCTACTCTAACGATACGGCGCGGCAGGGCATTGAATATGGAATGCTCTCATGTTGCCCGCGGCTGCCTTATATAGTGTGGGTATTTACGATAAACTGTTCTATTAAATACTTCATATTTTATGAGGTAGAAATAAAATGAATAATATTTTTCTGTATTATTTTATTTTAAATATAGCAGTTTAATTATGACATTTTACACAGTTGCTTGTCGATCTATTTATTACCTCATATATTTAAATACTTATATTCTACAGAACAGTGGTACTTCATTTTATTTAATCTATGCTTTTGGATCCATGTCATCCTGAATTCTTGCTATTAATTCTCTCGTACTGGAATAAATATCATCAAATAATATGTTTTTTACAACATGCTGAACACACACATCAGCTTCACAATTACACATCGGTTGTTCGGATTTTGGAAAACTACACGTATCGTAAATTTCAATCTTGATTATTTTTGTCCCGCGAGTGACAGGTTTCTTTATATATTGAAAAAACGTTTGATCTGTTTTTGGTCTCTTACGAGCAAGACCTAACGTTTTCTGTCCAGATGTTTGCTGAACTGCTGGTTGATTCATAGGTACAAAATTGAAAAGATCTTCCGTGTCCTGAAAAATAATAATAATAATGATTAACTGCTTAAAATAAGTCTCAAATCTTAATAAAAACATTTTTTTTTTTTAAACCTCTCTTTGTGTTGAAATATATACGTATACTGTAGTGGTGTAGCAGACTCCTATACTAAATAATGATTACGTAAAACAAAAGCATTTACTTTTGTTTTTATTGTTAGTTATAATACACTATTAACTAAAAATACTATTAACACTTACCGACATTACCACTAATTGTACAATCTTCTTTACTATATTATAATTTATATGTTTCTCCGTGTACAGTAAAAATATTATAATATATTTATTTAATTTAATTTATTTAATACACTTTAATAACTTTTTATCTGGTTGGGAGACTCACATGCAGAAACTGAATGATCGATTTTAAGGATTTTTTTTCCATTTATATTATAATTTAATTTTAATCAATAGAGTTCAAAGTCGTACGTTTTTGTTAGATGTTGATATCCTAGACAAAAATGGTAAGTGAAATTGAATCCTCAAGACATCACGGCGCCAAACATGTTATTGTTTTTAGATAAAATAAGTACTACTGTACGTTTGTTCGCTGTAATTTTTTTCATACATTTTATTGAGAAGATACGACAGGCGAAATCATCGTGTGTAAGTAGTATGTCATTGCTAGTGACTTTGCATAGTTGTAATTCTTTATATGGAGACGGATCAAAACAAAATAGCAAATCCACACACTATTGTTACGCCTGGTTTTGCCCGCTATTATGTTAGTTTATTTATAAAGTAACGTAAGAAGGTATATCTGTATGATGAAATTGAATGCAAGATTTACTGAATCATCGAGGTGATGTAGTTTACACCCTCAAGAAGTAGGTATTAAAATTAATTATGGGTACCTAAGTATCCCGTTTGTATGTATGTATGTTACTCAATCACACAAAACTAGCTGAACAGATTTAGATGAAATTTTGCACACAGATAGTTTATGATCTGGATATGTGCCTATCTTTCCAATACCCATTTAAAAGGAGGAGACAAATCCAGGAGTAATAATAGTATGTGGTTGATGGATAATTCTATTTAGATCCACAATTCACTATCATCGATTTATATTTTATATCTTATACGATGTACATAAAGTTTAAATTACGTGTTCTCAATAAGTTGCCAAGTAATTTTTCTGCACTTAAATCACTTATCATATTTGGGTGGTACATCTGACAAAGCATTTTAGTTACACGTGCCCTAATCCTTAAATGGAATACCATCACGCGGATTTACTACTATTTAAGAGCTAACCTGAAGAAGCTGGATCATAAGAATTCTTCTGCTTAGGGCAGTCACATCTTAACTTCAACCTACCTAAGAAAAATCAATCTGCTAAAATGTAAGTACTCACCAGTTATTTTTTAAAGTTAAAAGTTTTTAGCAACAAAAATGACTAGTTTTTTCTGATAGAATTTCTAATTGATGCATTTCTTACTAAGTACATATTAATTTTTTCAATTGTTTTAGTATTCTTTCAATTAATAAATTAATAAATTCATATTTTCTTTATTTTCTTTCTTAGCATTCAATCATTCAATTATTATACGCATCAAATTGTTTGATTAGATATTTCACAATTGTGGACTTATTCTTTGATTTCGTATTTTTACAGGTCTAAGAACACAGCCGACCATCTATTCCCATCGGAAGATGAATCGCTGAGTGACACACCTGTGAAAGCCAAACTGAAGGTGGATAAGAAGCGTAAGCCAGCGTCAACGAGCAGCTCGCAGCCATCCACCAGTAAGAAACACAGGATTAACCCCATCGCTCCTGCGACCAAGGCTACTGCTCGTGAGCTGTTTGGGAGTGACAGCGATGACGACGCGCTTGAAGTTAGTGGGGGGAAGACGCCTCCTCCTATTTATTCCTACATTACGAGGAGATTGGCAAACGGCTTCTCCCGTCAAATGGATGAAAAGAAGAAAGGTGCGTTCTACATTGAAGTTAAAATTTATAGGTCCGATGAGATAGAGCGTGTACACCCTGTAAATAGATGGCGTCATTCCATCATCACCGTTAAAAATAAAGCCAATGAAGATTCAGAGGCCTGGAATCATATGAATGAGTTTATTAAAAGCACTAGAAAAGAGTTTAACAAGTGTCCTCCAACATTTATAAGCTCCTATCAATAAAATTACACTCCTTTTTGGACAGTCGTGTAATAATCAAATTGTATTATCATATAAGTACATATTCACGGCTAAATAATGTAATCCATACAAATATTTTATTGTAACATTTATCATGTTAAACTACCTATCCATATTCATTTTATAACTTTGTGTAATCGATTAATTCTATTAATTAAACTATGTAATGTGTATAACATTCGTTGTTTCTTTCCAGTTCATCCCGTCCATCATATCTCGCAAAGTTCTAATGTTATTATTAATGATGATACAAGCCAAATTGATATCTCAGAACAAGAACATGATACAAATGTGTATGAACCTAATTGTTTATCAAAGACTATTCATTGTGACGAATGTAAACTTGGGATTCCAGAACATAAATACAGATACCATAAGAGAACGAATATCCATAAATCGAATTGTTTAATGAAATCAAGGTTTGATAATGTTGAAATTATAGCAACAGCTTTTAAAAATAGAATTATGACTTATCGCTTAAACCCATCCATAGAAGACGAGAACCTCATACCAGAGGCGTTCTTAGATGATAAGCGACAATATATCTTAGAAATCGTAAAGGTTTTAGTGTCGGAAAATACCTGTATCAAAGTTAACTTTGAACTGTTTGCTTATTTTATATTACCAAAATCAAATGAGCAGCAGTTAAAGTCATTTAATACGAAATATGAAATTATATACAGTAGTACTGATTTTAATAAGATATACTCAAATTTAATAGAAGTATTTAAAAGAAGACTTACCGAATTCGAGCATTGTGAATCTGGATGGTCATTTGTTTCTATAAGTCACTTGGAAATAAATATAAATAAATATTGCCCTTTGCGGGGTGGTACATATTTAAACCTACCTGATGTTATTAAAAATACAAAAAGTTGTTTGAATATGCAGAATAATGATGAGTATTGTTTTTTGTGGAGTATAGTCGCAGCGTTATATCCAGCTAAAAATAATGTCTGCAGGACGAACTCCTATCCACATTTTAGTACAATATTTAATCTAGAAGGGGTTTCCTTTCCACCTTCATTTCGCGATATCAAGATATTTGAAAAGAATAACTGTGAGTTAAGCATTAATGTTTACGGATTAAATGAGTACTATACTGTAACCGGCCCTCTTTATGTTACGAGTTGTAAGAAAGCTAAACATATCAACTTACTGTATTTTGAAAAAAACAACAAAGGTCATTACTGTTTAATTAAAAACCTTTTACGTTTAGTGCGACGACAAGTTTCATACCATAGAGGTCGAATGTATTTATGTGAGACTTGCTTGCAGTTTTTTACCTCCGAAACAAAGTATAATTCTCATAGTTGCTCCAAAATTTTAACCATACTTCCTAACAAAAACAGCGCAATACAGTTCAAAAATTATGAACGAAAGCAAAAAATTAATTTTGTTATATACGCTGATTTTGAAAGTATACTAATGGATTATGAAATAGAGCAGAATGATAAAAATACAATAAAGAAAAAACTACATCAACCGTCTTGTTTTGCATTTTATGTATGTTGCGCGCATGACAGCAGTTTAAATAAATATGTTACATATAGAGGGCCTAACTGTGTGGAAGTATTTATTAAAAAATTGATAGGAGAAGTGAAATTTATTCATAAAATTTTGATGACAAAGAAACTAATGTGTTCTATGACAAGAGAGCAAATTAATAATTATCGTAAAGCAACTACATGCCATATCTGTAATCAATTGTTATTTGATGATAAAGTTTGTGATCATGATCACATTACATCTGAGTATAGAGGCGCAGCACACTCGCATTGTAATTTAATTTATAGAGTGTGTCCCTTTATACCTATTATATTTCACAACTTAGCTGGCTATGATTCTCATATATTTATAACAGAATTATCAAAATATGATGGTGAGATAAAAGTTATAGCAGAAACTAAAGAAAAATATTTAACTATAACAAAAATAATAAATATGGGTAAAGGATGTAAACCAATACAGATAAAATTCATAGACTCGTTTCAATTTCTAAGTTCAAGTCTTGAGAATCTATGTAAAAGTTTAACTGAGAATGATTTTATTCATTTATCTTCACATTTCCCAGACAAAAATCAATTAAATTTACTGCAAAGGAAAGGCATATTTCCGTATGAATACATCTGTTCATGGCAAAAATACAATGAAACACAACTGCCTGCTAAGGATAATTTTTATAATACTTTACAAATGAAACATATAACTGACGCTGAATATAAACATGCTCAGACTGTGTGGAAATATTTTAATATAAGTTCTCTCGGTGAATATACAGACTTGTATTTAAAGTGTGATGTACTATTATTATGTGATATATTTGAAAATTTCAGAAACATTTGTCTACAGCATTATAAACTCGATCCTGCATATTATGTAACTTCACCTGGATTGAGTTGGGATGCTATGCTACTTTATACAGGCGTGCAGTTAGAATTGATTCATGATTTGGAAATTTATGAAATGTTGGAGCAAGGAATACGTGGAGGGTTAGCTCAATGTTCTCACCGATACGCTAAAGCTAATAATATTTATTTACCTCAATTTGATCATTCAAAACAATCAACTTATTTAATATACTTGGACTGTAATAACCTTTACGGATATGCTATGACAAAAAAATTACCAATATCAGGATTTAAATTCATGACAAATAGTGATATGAAAAAGTTTAATGTACTTAATGTTCCTGATGATGGGGAGTACGGATACATTTTAGAAGTAGATTTAGCGTATCCAGATCATTTACATGATTTACATAGTGATTTACCTTTCGCTGCTGAGAAATTCATACCCATTGGAGGGAAAACTCAAAAACTAATTGCAAATTTATATGATAAATATAAGTACATCATTCATTTCATTCATTTAAAAGAATGTATTAAAAATGGTCTTGTGTTGAAAAAAATTCATAAGATTCTTTGTTTTAAACAAGAACATTTTTTGAAAAAGTACATAGACTTGAATACTAGATTACGTCAAGCAGCTTCAACATCATTTGAAAGAGATTTTTTCAAACTTTTAAATAACTCTATATTTGGTAAAACAATAGAAAATAAACGTAAGCATGTTGACGTAAAATTAGTTACCAAATGGACTGACACTTCGAATAAAACGAATAAGTTCATTGGTGCTGAGAAATTAATCATAAAACCTAATTTAAAAAGTGTTTCTATATTTAATGAAAATTTTATTGCTATACAGCTGAGTCCTGAAAAACTTGTTTTAGATAGACCAATATATATTGGATTTGCAGTACTAGAATACTCTAAGCAACATTTATATAACTTTCACTATAATGTCATTAAGAAAAAATATGGTGGTAAAGCTAAATTGTGTTACACTGATACAGATAGCTTGTTATATTTAATACATACTGAAGACTTTTATAAAGATATGTGTGATAATTTGTCTGAATTTGACACAAGTAATTTTGAAACTAACAATGATTACAATATTCCTAAGGTGAATAAAAGAATTCCTGGTTTGTTTAAGGATGAATTAGGAGGAGACCCAATCACTGAATTTATAGGATTAAGAGCAAAACTGTACTGTATTAAATCATTAAATACACAAATTAATAAAGCTAAAGGCGTGTCTAAACCTATTACAAGATGTTTAAAGCCACATAACTATAAGGAGGTTTTATTTAAAAACTTAACACTTAAGCGTAAAATGAATATGATTAAATCAATGAAACATGTGCTTTACTCGCAAGAAGTAAATAAAGTAGTCTTGAACAGAATAGATGATAAAAGGCAAATTGTATCAAATCAAATTGAGACTATTCCTTGGGGGCATTGTAACTACATATGTTAACTGGTTTTTATGTATTTAATGTTCCTCGATAATTTAATTATACGTTGTATATTTTTTTATTAATTTCTAACAAAATAAAAGTTTATTCACAACACACTTGACTCTTTTATTTGTTTCCATAAGTACCTAGTACCAGAATTTTTTATTAATAAAACACAGTTTATAAGTAAAGTATTTTTTTTATTATATTGAACTTAAAAATACACATTCGGTAAACTCTAAATAGACACAAACTTACACAGACCTAATAAATAACATTTTAAATTCATATTATGAAGTCGAACTTAACTTTTTAACTATTTTACTCACTAAATGCTCAGTTTCACACATGATATCATCATATTCACTTCTCACTAAATACTGTACATTCACGCTTGCATTATCAGGTTCAGTGTCTATTTCATCCATGTGGTGACCGTCCAAATCATGTATAATTATTTTTATTAGTTGGCGAACACGCCCTGGCTCTTGACGCATGATAAACGATGTGTTTTTCAAAGATTTTGATTTAGTTTTTTTTATCTTCTTCTTCGTCGTCTGTTTTTGTTCTTCTATTTTTTTCTGTTGACTCTCCCCACACACACTTGCCGCTACCTCAGCATACCAACTTTCTCTATCTTGAGCATAGTAGAAAGGATTTATAATTGGATCGGGTATCAAATTCTAAAAAAAAAAAAAAAATATTAGTATTTTATTTTAGGTGTAACTATTTAAGTAATAGCAAAACGAGAACGCGCTTAGATACTTACATTACACTGAGGGTTAATATTATCTAAAACAGGTCTGTAGGCCGGTGAGTGTGACATGATGCTGTAAAAAAAAGTACTGCATTATTTATTTTATAATAGATCGAATAATAAAATAATTAAACAATAAACTTAAAAAATATTTACCTTGACAATATCCTAATAAACGAAAGCGATACCAAACGACTTACTTATGGAAAAGAGGGCAGCAAAGTGAAGTGATCGCTTATTTTATAATAAGTACACGCCTTACCTTAGATAACATATTATGTATAAATTTGAAAGATGAGAATAGCATCTTTCTTGTACTCAACACAAGTTTCGACTTGTTAGTTAAACAAGTATATATATGCATGTTATGTCGTTTTTTAATTAATACATAAGATGAAGTTAATTAAGCAACCCATATCCCTCAATGTTAATAATATAAAATTAAGTGACTCCGTTCATCACATCAGACATAGCGCTTTATTACCTAATACAATTCGCTGTATAATATGTGGTCCATCAAACTGTGGTAAAACGAATGTTATGATTAGTTTACTGATGCATCAAAATGGGCTCAAATTTAGAAATCTTTATCTTTACTCTAAAACTACTTTTCAACCAAAATACCGTTTCTTGACTGAAGTTTTAAAAAGAGTACCGCAGATTAACTTCTACGAGTTCAGTGATGATAAAGATGTAATTTCTCCGAGTGAAGCTTTAACGAATTCTGTATTTATTTTCGATGATGTTGCATGTGAAAATCAAGTAAATATCCGCAATTATTTTTGTATGGGTAGGCATAAACAAATCGATTGTTTTTATTTATCTCAAACCTATTCAAAAATTCCAAAACAATTGTTACGTGACAATGTTAATTTTCTTATTATATTCAAGCAAGATGATGTGAATTTAAAACATATTTATGAAGAGCATGTTAGTTCCGATTTACATTGGAAAGAGTTCAAGAACATTTGTCAAACTGTTTGGAGTACACCTTATAATTTTCTACTTATAAATAAAGAATCTTCATTCAATAATGGAAGGTACCGACAGAATTTTGATATATTTTTTAAATTTGACTGAGTGTTTTAAGTATACTTAAGTAATTAATATGCAAAAACAAATTCAGTATAGTTTGTTCTTTAGCTGAACGTAGTTGTTATAATATAACATGGAGAAAAATATTAAAAGAGAATTAATGAAGTCGGTAGACTCCATAAAGAATAAAATAAAACAATTGAAGGACGAGGAACACTCAATGAACTTGTCACTCGATAAAATGCTAAAACCTGTCACAGATCCCCTTAAAACTCTAGTTGATTCGAATATAAATATGGAAAAAATAAAACATTTAGAAAATGCAACACGCTCTAATTCGGGAGATATTGAAATAGATGACATTAATACTAGCTCATCTACAAAGTTTGAAGACTGTGAC
Source organism: Lithophane leautieri (assembly GCA_949152455.1). Classification (NCBI taxonomy): domain Eukaryota; kingdom Metazoa; phylum Arthropoda; class Insecta; order Lepidoptera; family Noctuidae; genus Lithophane; species Lithophane leautieri. Next base: position 21,617,462 of record OX424458.1, on the reverse strand, counting down.
GAACCAAAACTTAACACTACACAATTGGTTAAAAAGTATCCTAAAATGAAATTGACCGATGATTTAGAAATTTCATTAGAGGGTCCTGATGTCTATGATATTTATGATGGTATAAATGTACCGTTTGGAATAAGAAGTGAAAACAAAAATTTATTAATGGGAAATTCAGAAGTATCATTTTCTAAAATTGATAGTTTGAATTACGATAGCGACATTTTGATTAAAATCGATGGTAAATCCTACAATTTAACTCCCGGCCTGAAAGAACTTTTACTCCGAAAGAAACCTGATTTAAAATTAATATCCAGCAAAGATAAACTTGTCTACAAGGATATATTGCATCATACAAATGCTCATAAAAGAGACTTCAATGCTAAAGGACAAATAAAAGGTGATAAAGGAATAAAATATCGTGAAATAATCAGACCTTTGTTTTCTGAAACGTCAAACGATGATAATCACACTAAACTTGGAGGAAACTTGCCAAAGTTAAAGAAATACAAAAACAATACTGATCTGGTATATTGGGACGACCCCAACGAATTGGTTGAGAGACTGAAACTATTAGTTGCTTCAAGAGATGCTGGCAATACAAATCATGATAATGAAATTTTATCGATAATAGAAGAATTAAAAGAAGCTGACATAATTAAAGAATAAATAGTAGCACTAACATAGTTTTCTTTCAGTATCATTGCTGAATTCAAGACAAATATTTATTTACTGAATTCCGAACATGAGTAAAGCCGATGTAGTAAATGAAATTCATAAAAATGCAAGGGTAAACTTTCCACGAAGACATGTTATAATGAAAGATATAGATGACCTTTGGCAAGCAGACTTAATTGATATGCAATCAATTTCTAAAGAAAATAAAAAATACAGATTTATTCTTACGGTTATTGATACATTTTCGAAATACGCTTGGACCTTTCCTTTGAAAAATAAAACCAAAGATGTTGTATGTAAGTCTTTCAAGATTTTGTTGGATAAAGGGCGTGTCCCCAAAAATCTGCAAACGGATAATGGAACAGAATTTTATAACAATACATTTCAAAAACTTATGAAATCTTATTATATAAACCATTATTCAACTTTCTCAACAAAAAAGGCATCAATAGTTGAGCGATTTATCAGAACATTGAAATCTAAACTGTATAAGGAATTCAGTTTAACAGGTGACTATAACTGGATAGATAATACCCTTAATAATGTTATTTACAAATACAATCACACCTATCATCGGACTATTGATGAAATCCCTGCAAACGTGGATAAAACTAATAAAGAACACATACTAGGGAGATATACCAGGTTGGTGAAAAACAATAGTATAAAAAGCAAATTTAATGTGGGTGATTATGTACGTATCAGTAAGTACAAAGGAACATTTGAAAAAGGATATACCCCCAAGTGGTCGACAGAAATATTTAAAATTCGAAAAATACAATATACAACTCCTATTACCTACTTAATTGAAGATGCGATCAACCAACCCATTTTAGGAGCATTTTATGTACAAGAGCTGCAAAAGACTAAACATCCTAATTTATATCTAGTCGAGAAAGTTCTTAGAAGTAAAGGAAATAGGGTTTTAGTCAAATGGTTAGGTTTGTCTTCTTCTGAAAATAGTTGGATTGACAAATCGAATATTTATTAAGTGTTCAACCCATGATGCATCAGTCTTATGATGGGTATTGGAGAGAGCAGTCTTCTCAATTGGCTTATAAATAATTTACCATTTGAATTACATTTACCAGGATACAATTATTGCGGACCTGGCACAAAATTAATTAAAAGGCTTACACGTGGAGATAAAGGCATTAATAAATTAGATGAATATTGCAAAGAACACGACATTGCCTATCACAAATCTTCGAACTTAAAGGATCGCCACGAGGCAGATTTTGTTTTGTTAAATATGGCTAAAGAGCGAGCACTTGCCTCAGATGCGAGTGTAGGGGAAAAACTGGCAGCACGTATAGTAAGCAGTGCTATGTCGAAAAAAATTAAAACTGGTTCTGGCCTAAAAACAGGTAGTAAAATGTGTTCTCCAAAAATGACATCTGGAAAAGGGTTGAAAAATAAATTTAAAAATATTATTAACAAAACGAAAAGACATATAAAAAAATTAAAACCAAAATGCAAAAAAGTGGCAATAGAATTAGCTATAGCTGCTACCAGAGAATTCGCTAATGATTCATCCATTAAACTTCCTCGTATTATTCCTATACCAAAATCTGGCGGAGTATTACCTTTGATTCCTATTTTTGCTGGTTTATCGGCGGCAGGCGCTCTAGCAGGTGGTGCAGCTGGTATTGCTAAAACTATAAATGAATTCAAGATGGCAAAAAAGTTGTATGCTGAATCGAAGAGGCACAATGAAAAGATGGAGGCTCTCTGCATCGGAAAAGGCCTTCACCTTAAACCACATAAAGATGGGCTCGGAATTTTCGTATCGAAAGAAAAAAACTAATATATCGGCTGCCTAAACGAGCCTTGAGTAATTTAGATATTTTGAAGTATGGAAATAATATTCCCTATTTTAGAGGTGTCTTTATGAGAGATGAGCTCCCTAAATACCCTTTTAAAAAAGAATGTGGAGTTATTAATTTAGATAGCTCTAAAAATCCTGGTTCTCATTGGGTAGCCTATGTAAAATACAATGATTATATTGAGTATTTTGACAGTTATGGAAATCTTAAGCCACCAAAAGAATTTATAAAATATGTGGGTTCTGAAGTTCACTATAATTATGATAATATTCAACGTGATCACCCTTTCAATTGTGGACATCTTTGTTTAAAGTATTTGAAGAATTTTTGGTCTCTTGAAAGAATAAAATAAACAGAATCTTGTAAAAGAGATCAGTATAGAAGCATGTCTACTACGGTTACCATCTCTGGAAATAAATCGGAACTGGTTACATACTTTCAACCACCACTAGATTTATCTGCCCAATACGAGTGCGGTTTGCTATACTTTTCAGTATTAAATTCAAGACCAAATATTCCCATTAAAAACAGCAGTCTGTCTGTGATCAGAATCGAATGTGATCTTGTTCACGGTTCGTACTACAACGGATTACAAACTCATTTCATTCATGAATTTGTATCTGATACTGCTCCAGGTCATCAGTGCATGGAAATACCGCAAAACGTTATTTACTATCCAGTAAACAAAAATATAATTTCATCTATATCTGTTCGGATTGTTGATCAATTTGGTCACTGTATTAACTTTGGAAAAGAATACATTCAACTACGTCTTCATTTAAGAAAAACAAAATGATAGTATACTATAAAAACACCTCCGTTAAAACAAAACGGTTTAGTTCTTCTACGATTGCTGAAGTGTTGAGACATAATAAAAAAGTTAAGAAATTGACCGAAGCAAATAAACATTTTCTTAAAGCCCTAGGATTTAAAGTATGAATATACTACAGATAACTGAATCACCACACTTCGACACTTCGATTGAAAGTTATGAAGTCCATTCATACAATCCCTACAGTAACAGCTTCAGAGAAAACGACGAAATCAGAATTCCCATACACCAACAAGACATATACGTGCTACCATCAGCCAGTTCAATTTACATCGAAGGTCACGCAAAACTCTTCGGAAAAGATGGGAATCCAATCAAGAAAACTGTTACGTTCACTAATAACCCTGTTATGTCATTGTTTCAAGACATCAGGTACGAAATAAATGGTATTGAAATAGACCGTATAAAAAACTCAGGAATAACGTCAACAATAAAATCATACATCTCATTAAATGAAGCAGAAAATAAAGTTGCTGCCCTATGGGGTTGGAGTTTAGAGGGATTTCAAAGTGATGGATATTTTAGTGCTGTGATACCATTAAATAAGGTTTTAGGGTTTGCAGACGATTACAATAAAATAGTGATAAATTGCAAACATGAACTTATATTGAACAGAAGTAACACTAACTTAAACAGTGTTATTCTTACTGATGATATTGCTCATTTTCAAATAGACATACAAAGAGTTCAGTGGAGGGTGCCACACATAAAAGTATCAGACCGAGAACGACTGACACTTTTAAAGCATTTAGAAAAAGATAAACCTATTCAGATGGCGTTTAGAAATTGGGATTTATATGAGTATCCATTATTACCTAAAACCACAAAGCATTCTTGGTCAATTAAAACTGCTTCACAATTGGAAAAACCCAGATATGTAGTTTTTTGTTTACAAACTAATCGAAATAATAACAAAACTAAAGACAGTTCAGTATTCGATCATTGTGAAGTAACAAACGTTACACTCTTTTTGAATTCACAATATTATCCGTATGAACCTTTAGGCTTAAAGTTTTCTGAGAACAAATATAGTATATTATACGAAATGTTTGTGAAATTTCGTCAGTCGTATTACAACTATCCAGTAGACCCATTGCTTGGCTTAAAGGAGTTCAAAGAAAAAGCCCCTCTCTTTATCTTAGACTGCTCAAGACAAAACGATAGCCTGAAAACAGGTCCAGTGGACGTGAGGTTGGAAATTGAATGTTCTACTGCAATACCAGATAAGACGACTGCATATTGTTTGATTATAAACGATCGACTTGTGGAATACAAACCTCTCAGCAACATTGTACGCAGGTTATCATGACTGCCATTGTAGATGTTCAAGGTTTTAAAACAGAAACAAATGAATTTATCATTAAGGAAATTGCTGTACTATGTAATAAAAAAATTCAGGCGTTTTTGATTAAGCCACCGTTTCCATTTTACGATTTGACGAAATCAGAAAAACGGCAAGTCAGTTGGATTGAACGTAATAGAAAGATATACTGGAGTAAAGGATTTGTGTCTTACTCAAATCATCAGAATTTGATTGTAGATATTTTAAGAGATAAACATGTTTACACCAAAGGTTTAGAAAAAGTGTTATGGTTAAAAAATATTTCTAAGAATAATAATATATATAATTTAGAAGATGAAGGTTGCCCTAATTTATTAAGCTTGAACAATAAATATGAACATTCTCATGATGTGTATAGTTGTATTTATCATGATACAATATGTGCTTTAAAAAATGTAATATGTTTAAATAAATGGTGTATGGATAATAAATATTTGAAATAAATATTAACTTGTTTTAATTTTTGTAAAATTGGGTAATATGTATCAGTTTCCTATCCCTACCAATCCCATCCAATGTTAATCGTTATAAGTTGCTGGTAGCAGATGTGAAATGTCAGTATACTTTTATAATTATCTGTATCAAGAACTAGGAAGTGAGTAAAGAGAATATGTCTCAAAATAAATACAATCCTCGATATGAAATGTATAATGCATATAAAATGCGTGAATTTTCATTTAAATATTATTGGGCAACGGCTGATTCTAGAAGAAGATTGGTGATGGAAATGGCTGACGCTGGATTCTTTTATTGTGGAAATAGTGTAAATGATAAAGCAGCATGTTTCTCTTGTGGAGGTGTGATAGAAGATTGGGAGATTTACGACGATCCATGGATGCAACATGCTATACAGTTTCCTCAATGTTTTTATTTGAATGCTGTGAAAGGAAGATATTATATTATTAAGTGTCTGAAACAGTTACTCTATTGAAACCAGAATGAATCCACTTATATGTCTACATATTATTGAAGCGTTATATACCACAGCAGGGGGGTTAAACATAACTGAGACGAAATGTAGACCACACTATTATTTCATTTCTTCGACAATAATGTTTGATGGTTGAAATTGAGTGTTTCAGGATCTCATCTGATCCAGAAAACCCCAAATATGAATTGATTGATTGATAAATAGCCCATTTTCAAGTGTAGAATTGCGGGTTCCTGGATCTTGTATGATCCAGGAACCCCAATTCTACACTACTAATGTCTTTATTCAACGCAATGCGCGTGACCTTGAGTTGCCACACGATCCGGTAGCGACCCCCTTTTCTCTCTCCTCGGTCACCCGCCGCGGCACACCCGCGAGGCTGGCGCCCTGGGTCGTCGCACATGACGCGGTGACAAGACACGGTCCTGTGCTGGCATGATGGGTACACGTATTTGTGTAGCTCCTTCTCAGCGGCGTGACCTTCACACGTGTGTCCCGTCCCTCAGCCACGGTTGTCGCCGTTGTTACGGCTTTCATTTTCAAATCGAGTCATGAATTAAACTCTGTTATGCCCATACTGGGTAAGTGTTGAACATTGTCGCTAATTATGTTTTATAATGTGTGTACCTACCTATACCTATCCAGGCTAACTTAGGGCGTGTGCCTATTTGCACTTAATCAGCTATATTCTTAATTAGTAAGTAGATACTTATGCCTTCTGCTCAAGTATATATTATACAATCTATTTGCCGTTAGCTCTGCACATTTTATATGTATTTCTCTCATGACTCAAAACGTGCAAGTCAGTTCGTGCTTCTCACTTCCATCCATGTAAACTCCGTACTGATTGAGACAACCACACACCACTGTCATTAGCGCACTAGTACATCTCGCTTTGCTTGTGCCTTGGATTATAATATCTGTGGCCTTGGTGTCACAATCAGCGGAGATGACTATGGTCTATCTTGTGACACTCTGGACGTTATGTTTCCAGGGTCCCCAGTTTCGGCTATTACCACCATCCAAAGTTCTATCGGTGGCATCTTTACTCTCGAATACAGGCCACCACGTTCCGGCTAATCTGGAATACATTGAGCTCCGAGCCGGGTACATATTTTACCCGAGTGGCCACGTCTAGCAACCAGGGTCGGGAGCGGGTCAGGAGCGGACATCCACCGACCGCCATCATCCCTGGCGTCAGCAGGGTGGCACACCCGCTGAGTCATCATCGCACCAGGCTGGGCCAGTGGGCGTAGAAAGAGTTTTTAAAATTCAAACCTTTCTATTCAATAATTTTCTATACCACCGGGTCCACTGATAATGCATTAATACTTATTTCATGTAGTCCGCCAACCTCATTTTTAGAACAGTCGCACTGGCCAGCACGTAAAAAATATTTCAACGGGCCTAAACAAGTTTTGACTTCAAAAAACTATAGATAATTTTCTTCTTTATATTCAATTCAATTTCCATCATTTTGGTTTGTTTAGCAGTGCAGAGTTAGTGCAAGCGGTACATAATGCCGAAATGAGCTATCTTCCGGAAAAGTTGCGCGAAAAGTACATAAAAGAGTACAATATTAATTTGTTCAATGCAAGGAGACACCTAGCATTTTCCTCGCTGTAGTGAGGTGAAAAGTTGTGTGTTTCGCTTGGCAGAAAAGTTATTCTGCGTCTCGTGTCTTTGAAACCCTGGCAACCCTCAGGATTCAATACAAGTACTCGCACCATAAAACAACTTTGCAGCCTTACATAACAATTACTATTGTCTTGAAAGTTCATTACAAAATTATAAGCACTAATTAATACTTTCGGAGATACAGTTAATAAAGAATCTGTCTCTGGATGACTTTCTGATAACGCTAATTACGCAAAGTTCAATGTTACGACTTTCAACGACAAAATGTTAATTATAATATTTATTTATATCGAAACTATTTAAACTTTTAAGACGTTGGATAGATAGTAAATGATGATACGACTTAAAATTTGAGATCTACCCACTTCATTATTGTTTATGGACCTACCAGGGACCACAGTGCATCGGTTTAAAAATAAAATACGAACAAACAACTTATTATTTATTATAAGAATCATCAAGTCTTTGTTTCTTACGGAGGGTAAGGGCTCTATAATTAATTTTATAATCAAACAAATTATAGTTCTTAATGGCTAAATTAATAGCCTAAGTGTAATATATTTCTGACATGTCTTATTAAAGTCTAAACTCACTACAAAATAAATATAATATTTTAGAGATAAAGTTTTAAATTACTTTATGGTTACTATGTGATTAATTATTTCGGAACTTTTGTTTACCTTTTGGTTAGTTAAGCCTTTACCTGAGTCTAGTGATGCCCCTTTTATTAAGGCGCTCGTTGGCTAGCTGGAGCCATGGTATAATAGTATACATGGGCGGAGCGATACGATGGGAGTAGCCGAGAATGGCGCTTAATGGTCTGTATGTGCTTATGACGATAATGAAGAATAACTGTGTGCAACCAACCTTTGATCGACGAAGAGGAACTTGCCGTCCGGCGCGTGTCGGGACACGTACTGCAGCTGGCGAGTGTGCGGTTCGGGCGCCAGCGGGGGCTGGGGCGCCAGCGGGGGCAGATGCGCCAGGTCGGGTAGCGCGCGGCCCACGGCCACCAGACACGACATGCTGCCCGCGTCGCCGTCGTCCGCCACCTCGGACGAGCCTGCGTCTGACATCTCCGCCGGAGCCCACGACTTTAGGTAGCCTGAAATATTCACAAGTTTAAGTTTGTTAAGTAGTACATAAAACTTATCACAGAAATAATTCAAGAATCACTTATCATAGAAATCATTTATTAATTATTAATATAATAGGTACATCTCTGCCTAACCCTTCCGGGATTACGGGGGTGATGTTATGTTATGTTCGTTTCATCATCATCATTTCAGCTAAAAGACGTCCACTGCTGGATACAAGCCTCTCGGGATCCAGCAACGCCACTTCGACTGGTGTTAACCAACTTTTATTTTTAAATAAATATTTAAAAACCTATATTTAGGTATAAAGGTTTTGCACCCTGTGTTATAAACACTGAAGATGCGCTTCATTGTGGAAACGGGGCAAGGTGCTAACTTAACCAACTCTGCTTGTGCGATGCAGAATTTGCGTGACGTCAGGTTTCTGATGCGTAGTTCGCATGTGGCGCTGTAGATGCCGCCACAATTATAATATCGAGTGTGCTGTTTAAACATTAACACTAACTAACAAGCTCATCTCACCGGTGCACTGCACGACGCAGTACTTCTTCTCGTTGGTCTTCTTGCGCGGCTTGGTGGTGGGCTCGGCCTCCTCCTTAATGGGCGCCGGCTCGGGCGGGGCCTCGAGCGCCGCCTTGCACTTAATGCGGCAGAAGAACGAGCGACGCGCGCCCGGGCACAAGCGCGACGCGCCTGCCTGCACGTCCGCCTTCACTGGCAACATGGCTGTAACACAACAGCTATTGTTAGTGTGCAAACTGATACTTAAAGCACTTATTTCAATTAAACCATTTACAGACATAGGCTGGGGGTGATCTTTTCGCGGTACTTATACATTTTAGCATACTGCCTTAATTGTCCATACCCTACACGTTAAATGAAGGAAAAAAAACGCGTTTTAAATTAATGCAAAGTTAGCTTAAAATTCGCCGTGAATTCCCCTGACTAGCACTAGTAGCACTTTTGAATTGTCCAGGAGTGGGTCAGTCAGAAAAATGAAGCTGAAGTAGGTACCTATGGAGAGGAACGGGCAAGAAACTCCATGGACACGTGTAACAAACTAACAGCGTTATCACCAATTTGCCAGACATGCTTTCCAGCGAATCGATTTGGGACCGTGCTCTCCGCAGGTGTGAAGCGAGGTCGCTGAGACTACACGACATGTTCTCTGCGTTCTCACATTGTACACACGCTTGTCTCGCTCTCGCTACGCAAGCGCGGAGAACATGTTGCGCACACTTCACGTGCTCGCTACGCCCACGCATCGAGCATGTTAAACAATCTCCTCCCTGGAAACATGCTCTCAAATCGCCAGTTGTATAGTTACTAATGATGGCAGTGGGAAGAAAATAAAATATCAATATATGGTCGATAGTTTTTGTATTTTTTTTGTAGTGTTGGTAGTGCCTCAGCTGTTCCCTAATTGGCTGCCGGCGCCAGTTGCTGAATTGAGTGCTGAAGGTTTTCCATAAACGCCGCGCCGCCGCCGGTGTCAATTATGGGAGCCGGCGCGGCGGCGCCGGCAGCCGATGTTTTTAATCTCGACTCCAGGTTCCAACGGCGTTATTTTTAGGTGCTGGCGCCGGCAGCGGAGGCACTTCCAATAAAATAACGTAATATCTGACAGACAGAAAACAGTAGACAAAACGCCTATCCTGTTGGATGAGTAGCACACAACAATGTAATAAATAGTGGTTGTTACTCTTAGCATCGATGAGCCTCTCGCGCGGGCTGATGTCGGACGAGGACAGCTGCTCCTTCACCTTGGCTACGTCCTTGGGGTGCAGTATGTCGAACAGGCTCTGGCCTAGCAACTCGCTCTGTGGGCAACAGTACCTATGTTACCTGCATGACAAGTGACGAGGACAGGGCTTCTGTCTACCCGTAGATACATGGTAGAAGGTGATGAGGGGTTATTTCTAAAGGAAATCATCTCCGGTTTCTCCTACTATGGAAATTCATAACGATGTCCATGGTAAGCTATGTCCTGTATTACAATTACGAACTATTAAAGACAAATTGTAATGTTCCGATGCTTCGCAACAACAACACTAGCCGCGTCAACGATGACAGAGCGCACGCAATAAAAGATTTGTCGTGTATACTAATATCTACAAAGTATGATGATATCGCTGTACGAGTACGTCACACGTCGGAGGAAGCACAGCTACGCGTGATCGCAGCCAGCGTATGAGGAAAATGTATTATTATTATTATTATATAGATAATACAGCTTAGCATTGTAATACAACTTGTAAATCTAAGGCCTGAATTCCTCATAAGCTGATGTCGATCGCGCGTGGGTTTATTCATTGTGTTCTGTAGAGCTCTCTTCTACGATGCTAACGTCTGCGGCGCGTACTACGTCGACCGACATCAGCGTTTGAGGAATTCAGGCCTAAGTAAACATTGCGCCAGTCGGTAACAGATTAAGTAGAGTTATTCAGTTTATCCACCCCAAAAAAAAAACACCTTAAGGTCGGAAACGTATGTCCGAGAATTCACCCTAGGCCTAGTTGGATAAACGGAATTTATAGTCTTAGGGTGGATTCACGGACATATTCCGAGTATCCACCTTAGGGTGGAATTTTTTTGGTGGATGAACGGAATAACCCATAAAGTCATGTAAAGCACAGCTCGAAAGACGTAATGTAGTTCAAAACAAAACACGTACACGCATAGAGCAAGCAATATTATTATTATTACTGAAAAAAAGTCAAATAAAAATAGGAAGAGCAACATTAAAAAAATATACGTGTCGATTTGAGAACCTCCTTCTTTTTTCCGTCGGTTAAAAAAGTAATTCGCGCTGAGTTAGTAGACGCAGCAGCAGTAAACCAACCTGATCGTAGTGCAGCATCTGCTTGACAGACGCGGAGACGTAAAGCAGGCGGCCGCGGTCACAGCCGACCACCAGCAGGAAGGAGTCGTGTGCCGCGTGCAGGATGAGCTGGTTGAGCTCGCGTTCCGACAGGAAGGCGGGCCGCGGTCGCGCGCTCAGCGGGCACGCGGACAGCGCGCCCCGCACGGTGCGCAGGTGCTGCACGGCCATGCGCAGCACCGTCAGCTTGTCCAGCTTGCGCGCCATCGCCCCGCACATCGGTATCATGGCGCTCAGCTCCGAGATGTACGTGTTCATCTTGTCGCGGCGACGCTTCTCGATTTCGCTGTGGTTTTGTCTGCAATCAGCACACCGCAAATAGTAGGTGTTTATTAATAACTAGCGACCTGCCCCTGTATCGCACGGTTCCTACGGCTTAAAAAAAACGGCTTTTGTTCTTTTACACAGTGACAGCTATTTATGATATAAGTGCGGAAAATAGGTGATGACACGAGTCGGAAATCATCTTACGGACGTGTATGATACAAAGCTTAAAAAGGCATAGTGCGAGGAAAAAAAAAATTGAAAAATTTATATATTGGTCAAAATCTAAATTTAACATTATTAAAGTTTTAATGCTAAGGAACTTCGTTCCTGACGAGGCCAACTGCGAAGGGCGCCGACCCGCGCTAGGACCTGGTCCCTTCTCACCTATGATTCAAAACAAAAACAACGTTAGGACGACGACGGAGTTAAAAATTAAAAAAAAACGTAAAAAGCACTAGTGCGAAAAAGTGGCACTTTCCGCACAATTTAGCTGCTTTGAAAACGCTCTTTTCGAGCACATGCATTGTAAATAAATTATTAATGTATTAGACACATAAACCTTCAGAAATATGTTCTCTAAATGATGGTTACTTAACAATAATTAACGTATTATGCGTTGTTATTATACACAAGCTCCATGCAAAGACTGGTTTATATTTTACCGACTTCTACAAAGGATGAGGTTCTATGTTCGACTTTACGTTTTCTTTTTTAAGTATGTGGCGGTAATCGGTATCGACATCGCCACATGCGAACTAGGCATCAAAGACCAGACGTCACACAAAAATCCTGACGTCACATAAATCCTGCATCGCGCAATAAGAGTTTACCGTGCAATAGACATAATATATACAAGAACCCAACAGCAATCGTTGGGCAGTCCGCCAGACACAACACCCGTCTGGTCGAAGGATCCTCCCTTTTCTATGGAGTATGAGTGAACTTTACACCCTTTTCCTCATACCCCTAAAAGTATATTCATCTATATTTTCGTCAATTGTGGACCGATTTTGAAAATTCTTTTTTCGTTGGTCAGAGGAAATGCGCGGTGGTCCCATAAATTTTTTGTTAACTTTCCTTTTAAATATTTAATTTTTTTCACCAAATTTTAAAACTTTATTCATATTATTATAAATTTAGTTTTTGAGTTAGCTTCAATAATACGTATTTTTGGATGATGTTATATTATTATAACATCACTAGCTTCCGCCCGCGGCTTCGCCCGCGTGGTATGTCGGTAAAAAGTAGCCTATGTCCTTTCTCAGGCTCTAGATTATCTATGTACCAAATTTCATTTAAATCGGTTCAGTAGTTTTGGCGTGAAAGCGCGACAGACATACAGAGTTACTTTCGCATTTATAATATTAGTAAGGATCCAAATCCGTGATAGGTACCTACTTAAGTACCTGTCGCTGTTATTTACATATCAGGTAGTGGTATTCTTATTTGTATGGGGTAGGTACCACAACTAAAAAGCGAAAAAAAAACCAAAAAAAAAACAGCTGACTTCCAAAAAAAAACACTACAAAGTGAAAATCCAACGCGTACGGTCAACAGCACTTGGTTTGAAACCGTCTTATAAAACACTAAAACGAAGTAAAATTGTGTTTTCAAGAGTCTAGTCGCTGTACGTAGTGTCTCTGGGGGTATTTTCATGTAAGTACTAGTGGGGTGGGGAAGTGTTACTTTAAATCATACGTGGGAAGGAACTTCGTTCCTAAAACTCCGCCGACCGCACACTTTAAACAAAATTATGTATGTACTTATAGTAGGTAGGTATTATTTAAAGAAACAAGTAACTAGTTGATCATTAACTTTTCTATAGGATAAAGGAGGTATATTGTAGGTGATGACTTACTTCTTGTCGGGCAGCGTGCGGGTGGAGCGCGAGTCGTCGCCGCCGTCGTCGTCGTACGCGCTACCCGTGCCGCTGCAAACACAACCACAAGCAACTGTTATACACTACTGATAAATGATATTTTATTTTATTTTTATTTATTCAGGGACAATAAACAGCGACAATATGTGTTGTAACAGAGGAAAGATAATACAAAGTATTGACAATATTGCAGCCCACTACATTATCCACGTATTAACATAATAAAATACAATAATGAGTGCCACTATATAAGCAATAAAATAAATAATTACATCGCATTAACAATAATCAATTACATCATCCAAAATTAAACAGAATTAAACAGAATTCTAGTTGATTGCCTGACAATAGAGTAATAATCAACACTAAAAACAAATCAACACTAGCTTACATTCCTACTAACATTATTGGTTAATAATAATTTTCATAACATCACATTTTAATTTGGATTTTGAGCATGCAAAAATATCAATATTAACAAAATTACAATTACAGGATTCAACCATTCGACGGATAGGGCAGCGCAAACCAGAATTAGTTCGACAAGTATTGACAGCAAATAAGGTACCTGCACGGATACTACGTACATTAACAGTGCGTGGGACTACATCACATAATTTGGTCGTGAGATCGATACAGTCAAAATCACCATGAACAACACCATACAGTACAGAAGCCTCTATATTCTATTAATAAGATTATGCACACACGTTTACATGTCGATAATCGTTACACATTATAAAACAAAGTCCTCCGCCGCGTCTGTCTGTTGTCTTGTACGCGATAAACTCAAAAACGACTGCACCGATTTTCATGCTGTTTTCACCAATGCATAGAGTGGTTCTCGAGTAAGGTTTTAGAATATAATAACCGACATCCACGCGGCCGAAGTCGCGGACATCAGCTAGTATTTTAATAAAAACTAAATGTGGTTGCTGCTTCCTATGCTAGAGGTAAGCTAGACCATCCCTGGCCAGATAATCCGGTGTTGAGTGCCTAATTACCATGTGACAACAACGACATACGTAAGCTGAAAACACACACAAGGCGGGTGCGTGTCGGGAGCGGGTCGGGCGCGGGAGTACGGCGGGCAGAATAAATTGTAATTCAAGGAATTATCACACAGAACGCGGGCGCAAGTCGTACGCGGAGCGTGTCGTATTTGTTTTGGGAATATTTACAAAAAAAAAATCTGTTTGGCGATGGATCTCTTTATTATGAAGATTTCAAATCTGTCCGCGCTCGAACCGCTGCCGTCCCGCGCCCGACCCGCAGCCGTCCCGCGCCCGACCCGCAGCCGTCCCGCGCCGATGCACCGTGTGAACACGATGACAGCGCGACTCCGCGAAGAAAACGCCCTGACCCGCTCCCGACACGCACCCGTTTTGTGTGTTTTGAGTTTTTATTAAGCTTTCTAGCCCAGCCGAGCAAAACATAAAACTCCCAAATTCATTTGTCTCAAACATGCTTTGGACTTCGAACATTATTTTGACCACCTTATTCGAGCTATATCGAAATTTCGGCACTGGTCGAATAAATGCGAGCGGTCGACCGGCAATGTTAGTATTAAAATACATATTTGTCGTGTTTAGCGGCCAAATAAATTTACTATGAAAACTCATAACTGTCGTGTTATTTAAAAAACCGGCCAAGTGCATGTCGAACCACGCACAATGAAGGGTTCCTTCGTTAGGATGAATTTATTCAACAAACTTGGACATGAACATGTTTTTGCAACTGCAAAAGTTGGTCGATTATTACTCGGTAACTTGTGGAGCCTACGTAGCGGTGATAGTTTTCCTTTTAATTTCGTTATATATACTACTGCCGTGAATTTTTCTACATATCCGAAACCAACCATTTAGCTGGCAGGGGGGGGTACACTTGACTCTAACAAAAATTTGCACTTTAAAGCTTAATATTTCGCAAACGGATCCCTAAAACCAAAAATGGTTTTCACAAACTTATATTATTTTTAAACGATCTCTCCAATGATACCCAACACCATGGGATTGACGAGAAAAAAAAACCATCCCTAGTTTATGGGAAGGGGAGGTACCCTAAGAAAAAATATTTTTACGATTTTCTTTTACCACTTTGTCGGCGTGATTTATGTATACCCATACCAAATTACAGCTTCCTAGTACCAACCGTCTCTGAGCTAAGCCGCGGACAGACGGACGGACTG
Organism: Lithophane leautieri; assembly: GCA_949152455.1. Classification (NCBI taxonomy): domain Eukaryota; kingdom Metazoa; phylum Arthropoda; class Insecta; order Lepidoptera; family Noctuidae; genus Lithophane; species Lithophane leautieri. The sequence continues at coordinate 21,601,912 of OX424458.1, read as the reverse complement.
ACAGACAGACGGACTTGGCGAAACTATAAGGGTTCCTTGTTGACTACGGAACCCTAAAACTGGAACGAACTTTTGACTTCAACGGCGAACCAGAAAACAACATGTTGCCACACCGAGCGGTGGACGCAGAGGCAACACGTCGCGTTCTGGTTCACGACTGATCAATCGTCATCTTGAGGATGCCTCGTTGAGAGGTGAAACACGTGTCGATTTCTTACAGGATTTTTAGGGCTCTTGAAGAATAGTTACGCGGAATAGGTTACTAAATATATCTACGTCTATTGTATCTTATAACGGATTTCCGTAAAGTTACACCTGAATCAATTAGGAAATATCAGCATCAGCATCGCTTCCCGCTGACTTCTATTGGTATACAACACTATGACACTCCGACAATACTTTAGCTTCCCATTAGTATAAGATTGTTTGGAATTGGTTCAGTTCCGAAGATGACCCCCTACATACAAACTCAGTATCTTTTAATAATATTACGTACATTTATACAGCTCGCAGGCTTTTTGAAGGAGCGGAGCGGTCGACGGAATGTGCAATTGTGCAGAGACGCAGGATTAATACTGTCGACGGAATGTGCAATTGTGCAGAGACGCAGGATTAATAATACTTTAAACTAAGTGCAGAGTGCTCTACAAGTTTCTAGTCTCTAGTTTCTACTAGGTAAGTGTAGATAAGTTTATGTAAAATAATCCCTTTCACTGAGTGCAAGTTTAGACATAACTGAGATCAAAGTTGTTTATGATAAACACAAGTTTAGTGATTAGTGATCAATGACAATGGAGAGAAGTGGTGAGTCGCCACTCGCACACGTGTCCCAAATATTACGCACATGAACTAACTTGTGTGCCGACCCTCTCGGGGACACAACTTTGATTATGTCTTAATTACTAATGCTACCTGTGTCCTAGTAACCAAACGAGTATCGGAAACTTTTCAATGTTACGAAACTCGTCCAATAAATAGAATATTGTGAAGTAATATTCAACTATATTGTGACGTGACGTCCATTTATTGTGACGTAGCGTCCTGTTACGAATCGATGATGGAGACTTCATAAAAGTGCACCGGAAAATATAGCCGTGAAAAAAATGACCGTCAAGTGCGGCTCGTGTACCCTCTGGTGACGGAGGTAATGGCTCTGAGCTCTGACGTCACGTGCCACGACAACTCTCGTATAGCAATAGCAATGAAAAGAAGCCTTATAACGATTAGAAAGGTAAACGTCAATTTAACTCTTTGGTCACAGACGTCACAGGTGGTTTTTTTTGGGCATGCCTGGCTCCGTTGCTAGGCAACCCCGCGTTCCCGCCTAATTGGCCGCATTGTAGCCAAACCCGAAGGGTGAGTTCGCTAAGTTTGTATGGGTTCCCGAGCAGACATCAATTGGAGAGGTATACAGCTATTAAGTCACCACGAATATTTTACGGGTCGCTCTTTCGTATTAAAAAAGTAACGTTTAAAAAGTGTTCGGCCTTTCTCGGTCACGTCAGAGGGCGAGCCTCCATTCAATTTACCTACCTAACAGGGTTTCTGTAAGCCTTTTTTAGTAAATTGTTGATTCCGGGAAACACGTTCTACGATCAGACTTGGAACTTTATGTTATGTATCCGTAAATCCCTATGTATGATTGAATTTTAATGACAGAATATGAGACAATTCCACTTTTTGGTGTATCGCGGTGTAGGACAGACTTCGTACATAATATAATATACGAGTACATACTTAACATACAATATAATGTATACAGTGTTGATTACCAATTCAATGGGAAGAAAGAACTACATTTTGGAATTTGTAATTCTCATCAGTTGCTAACCGAGTTCTTCAAAAAGGAGGAGGTTCTCAATTCAATGTATGCTTTTTTATTTTTGCATGTTTGTTACGCTATTACTCCGCCAATTATGAATCGATTTTGATGGTTCTTTTTTTGTTTGGTAGGTCATGCTTCAGAGGTGGTCCCATTTAAATTTTATTAATTTTGCTTGCGCAGTTTTTGAGTTAGGTTCAATAATTACGTATTTTTCCCACTTAGTCTATGTAGACAATATCTTATTTGAACCCGTCACTGTTATTTACATAACAGGTAGTGGTATTCGAATTTTTGTGGGGTAGGTACCTACCACAACAAAAAAGAAAAAAAAAAAACGTTATACAAAAAAAAACCGACTTCCAAAAAAACACAAAAAAAAGTGAAAAATCATTTTAATTTCGGAAGTCGGTGTTTTTGCTTTTCAATATTCGTTTTTTCCCACGTTAGTCGGTTGTTTTTAATGTTATACATTGAAAAGTGCCTGTAGCCATCTACAGGCACTTTTCAATGTATAACATTAAAACTCAATTAAATTATTTAACTTGGAATGAAAATTAAGAAACTTTGTTACGTCAAATGCGTCCGAGTTTTCACGAGTGCAGGGTGGTTCAAAACTATTTTAAAGAATAGGTACCTATGCGAGAAATTAAGGTTTAGGAAGACGTACAAATGCAAAGTAACTGGAGTCTGGAAAGGGTGGCTAACTGTTTAAAAATGGTGGCTAACTGTATGGAAAGGGTGGCTAACTGTTTGGAAATGGTGGCTAACTATTTGGAAAGGGTGGCTAACTGTTTGGAAAGGGTGGATAACTGTTTGGAAATGGTGGCTAACTGTTTGGAAAGGGTGGCTAACTGTTTGGAAATGGTGGCTAACTGTTTGGAAAGGGTGGCTAACTATTTGGAAAGGGTGGATAACTGTTTGGAAGTAGGTATATTGCAGCTGTGGTAGGTACCCAAAGGAAGGGTTCACACAATTTTCTGAACCTAATAAGTCGTATTGTGAATCCTACAAAACACAAATTAAAGGCATTCCAGTAGTCATCATCTTTCAGTTCCAAAATTTAAACGATTATTCGCATTGTCACGTAAAATGCTACCTTACCGCACCTACACGTTGGTACTACGGTTGTATACCTGCTACTAGTTGACTCAGTGCCAAAAAGATAATAATTTATTACGATTGAATCAAGATTATAGATTATTAAAACACTGTTACTTAGCGGGTAGACGAATGACTCAACACGAGTTTGGGCCTGAAATGAAAATGGCCTTCCTTGACGTTTATTTGTTTTGGTTCATTACATTCAAAACTTCAAGTGTTTGGTTTTCTTGAAAGTTTCTATCACTAGTTATCTGCGAAAAGTGTAAGCCCCTAACGGCAATAGACACAAGTCTTTAAGTTCAGGATTTTAGGTGTTCGAGCCCTCGCTTGACCCACTGTGAGATTACTCTTTGGATTTACGCAGTTGCAGTGTGATTGTAAGTCCAATGTTCGTAATATTTCTTGTAAGTCCAATGCGATTGCGGGTAGGAGCAAACGTGTGTGGTGTCATCGTCGGAGGCTTGTCGTATCATCAGGTACGTCTTGAACTTGCGTAGTGAGCAGTGTGAAAATAAAATACATAGTATTACATTATAATAATGTTACTTAATGGTGAAGTAACTGAGGTAAGTCAAAACTTATTTACGTCTAGGATTTAAAAGTGATATGTTAATAATCGTTGAAAATCCTCCAGTACCTACGCGACTGCAGTCTCGCCTTCATTACGAGAGACTCGCTTTTTTTTGGGTAAGCCCCAAGCTTTTGAACAAGTTGGACTGGATTCTACAGCCTGTAGCACGATAGAGTGTCGGCTGCGCCGCCTAGCTCTCGCCGGCTGGTCGTCTTCTGCTTAGCAAACGAGTGTCGGCTGCTTAGCTGACGTATGTCAGCTGCAATACCAGCCCCCCGTCGGCTGCGAAAACTATAACCGGCCCATTAGCCGTTGCTAGCTTATGTAAAGCTCTGAAAGTATCTACGCTTTGACCAGTATTTGGTCGTTTCAAATCATGCAGCGTACAACACTTGGCGAACAGGCCTTATGGGAGTAACCTCCTGATGAGATGGACCTTTTGTCAAAAATTCGTTAAGCTTCATAGACGAATTCTACCAGAATGACTGGAGAAGCTGGGAAGTGAATCACGTCTCGTACGAAGATTTATTCGGTTATAAGATCTCATCAGACGAGGAATGCCGCTTGCGCTTCACCGTACCTACACTTCATCTAGCAGACGCTTTTAGCGAAGCCTCAACATCTTTAAGCGAAAGCAAGTACAAACGCATTAAAAGCCACTTGGCAGAGCAGTCATATACTATCCCTTATGCCACAATAAAGAAAATTCATCCTACAGACGCGCCGTCAATAGATTTTTAGAAGTACTACCAGTACGAGATATTAAATACTTCAATCTGCACATGGAAAATCCCAATCTCCGTCTACATTATCTTCAACTAGTCAGAAACGGACTCATAGCCCAGGACCCGCTCCATCCAAAATTGGTCGCAATGAAGGAAACGATACCTTAACCGACTTCATGAAACTACAAAATGCCATGCTTGAGAAGTTCTGTAAACTGTCTAAAGACCAAAACGAGAATCGCAGACTGGTTAATGATTTTTTTTCGAATCAAGCTAGAAGTCCCAATATTGAAAAATCCGATAATGCAGTTCAAGTGACGAAGGAAGCTGGCGCGCACCATCCTAGAACCAAGAAATGTATGAGGAGCCCTCTAGGGAGCCAGGAAGACAGACAATCGGTGTTGCTGAGGAGCCTGCTAAGGCTGTAGCATCTGATGATATATTGTTAGACTTTGCACCAGAGACAACAGCAACCGAAGCAAAGCTAAGCGTCGACGCAGATGACCTTGTTACACAAGGAATTGCTAGTCAACGTGTAATTTCACAAACCTGAAAGTTAACAGTAATCTAGCAACGGTCACTCCACCATGGCAACTTGTTACAGTTTTGGAGAAAATGGATGCCTGTTTTAGGAGCTATTGCTCACGGGTTGGTACAACAGTGAAAGCAATTTCAAGAAATCTACCAAAAAGCTTCACTGTAAGTTAAATCAGTCATAAGCAAACACTTCTTGTCTTCCGAATCTTCATTCCGTCAAACTTCAGACTCCCTACTCCAGCACACTTGTGGGAAAAGAGCTGGGATCTTTCAACATAGACGAAGCATCTACAAACCCAATAATTAATTTTCTACATACGATTCCTCCATCCTCTACACATTTGTTCTCTGAATCAAAACTATCTAAACTGGTAACAAGGAGGGATCCACCAGTTTTTTCCACATAACCTCGGCTTGTATATACTTATTTCCACTTTTTTGTTTTTTCCTTGGTCTAATTGACCTCGAAAATAAACTGATTATAATTTTATTATTTTATACCCATGTTCAATGCTTTTACAGGAAGTCAGAAAGTTATTGTGTTCCGGACTTGATCCGTAAATCCATACCAACGGAGGTTCAAGTTCACAGTGTATTTAAGAGGTTTCTTCTCCACTTTCACATCGAGGGATGAGTACACTCCCCACCTTACACTTCGTACGTTTTAAGCAGAAGTTCTATGTTTTATTCAAACTTCACATTAAAGTTTATTTTACTTCGCCGCTGTTTCTACTTAATTAGTTCTCTTCCCTAATTTCTTTAAAATATTTTGTAAAGGGTGTTATTTTTCATCATTTATTCAAAGCATCTTTTTGGTCCACAGCAGTAGGTGTTAGTAGTACACGTAAGTATATAAAATTACAAACTATGCATACATAACATTGTATATTTAATAAAATGACAATATGTTTTTTTTCAAGTAAGTAAAGACTGTGGTAAAATGAGTATACTTACCACTTTAATCATTTAAAGACACTTCTTTCTACACACGTTTTTAAGGGTTCCGTAGCCAACAAGGAACCCTTATAGTTTTGCCAAGTCCGTCGGTCTGTCTGTCAGTCCGTCCGTCTGTCCGCGGCTTAGCTCAGAGACGGTTGGTACTAGAAAGCTGTAATTTGGTATGGGTATACATAAATCACGCCGCGCCGGCAAAGTGGTAAAAGAAAATCGTAAAAATATTTTTTTTTAGGGTACCTCCCCTTCCCGTAAAGTATGGATGGTTTTTTTTTCTCGTCAATCCCATGGTGTTGGGCATCGTTGGAGAGATTGTTTAAAAATAATGTGAGTTTGTGAAAACCATTTTTGGATTCAGGGATCCTTTTGCGAAATATTAAGCTTTAAAGTGCTAATTTTTGTTAGAGTCAAGTATTCCCCCCCCCCCCACTGCCAGCTAAATGGTTGGTTTTGGATATGTGAAAAAATTCACGGCAGTAGTATATATAACGAAATTAAAAGGAAAACTATCACCACAAGTTACCGAGTAATCGACATGCACTTGGCCGGTTTTTAGACTAGATGTCTTCAGTACTTCCTAACTGACGATCTCTCAGAAAAAATACCGAAACCAACGCAGAACTCATCTTTGTTTACTTACAATATCATGTGATTTAAAGTGCCATCGCAGTTGCGAGTTGAACTCTCTCAATTTAAAAATTACTCACAAGTCATTATCATGTACTACGTGAATCAAAATAATAAATAATAGGCCTACCAAGTAGGTACCTAGCTACGAGTACATGCAGAGCACCTGCGCACTGTGTCTTTATGAATCTGAAATACCCTACGGCCTAAGGGGCTAAGTATGGTCGTAGTACTTAGTTCAGCTTAAGTCGTAGTACTAAACTTCGCATTCAGATCTCATTTAATTAAGTCCAACTTACCATTTACAACTATGAATATTAAGTACTGATACAAATAGGTACAGACAGACAAGTACAGTCTTAGAATTGGAAGATAGAACTCAAAACCTCTGCAGTTCTTGTTAAGTCATTCCTGTACAGATTCACGAATAAGTGAAATACTTACACAGTTAAGAAACATCAATAAAGGTACTGACACACATGCTCATTACTAGCACGAAAGCATGCCATTATGAGCAATTACTTTATAAGCTATAAAGTAATTGCTCATAATGGCATGCTTTCTGTGCATGCGTTTCGAAACATTGCTAGTAATGAGCATGCTCAAAAATCAACAGTCGTTTGATTTTCAAGCACGGGATGCGTTTTGCGATATTTGCTAATTAGTTTAGTACTTATCTCCAAGTGGAACTAAACGTGAATTTATGAAAGCCTAGTTATTTTATTTTAACCGACTACGGCGAAGCAAAAAGGAGGGTTATGATTTTGACCGATATGTATGTATGGTATGTATGTATGTATGTATGTTCATTTGTTCCCTCATATCTTCTAAACAACTCATCACAATTTGACAAATGAGGTATTGTTGGAAGCATCTTAATCGTCCGCTGGTTATAGGCTGGTTTGGGTTTAAAACCTTTGGGTTTAAAATAATTGGGTTTAAAAGTCAAAATGGGTGTACCACAGGGCTCGATATTAGGTCCATTCCTCTTTTTAGTAAATATAAATGATTTACCTCATCTACTAAAAAACCGACCACAAATGGTGTTATTTGCTGATGACACATCACTGATTTTTAAAGTAAATAGACATGCACAGGAGCTTGACGACGTAAATAACGGTATGGTAAAGGTCCATAATTGGTTTACTATAAATAATTTGGTATTAAATGAGAAGAAAACGAAATGCATAAGATTCACTTTACGGAATGTTAGAAGTAGTGAATGTCTCGTTGTACTGAATAGGGAGATACTAGAATTCGTCGAAAAGACAGTTTTCCTGGGGATCACGCTTGATTCAAAACTACAGTGGGGGGTCCTCACTTAACATCACTTGCAGGGCGACTAAGTTCAGCCGCTTACGCTGTTTGGAAAATCCGCCAACGAACAGACGTGGATACCGCAAGACTGGTCTATTTTTACCGACTTCAAAAAAGGAGGAGGTACTATGTTCGGTTTTTTTTTTTATATATGTTCACCGATTACGCCGCCGTTTGTGAACCGATTTAAAAATTCTTTTTTTGTTCAAAAGCTTATACTTCTGAGGTGGTCCCATTGTCACCAAGTCAGGATCTGATGATGGGATCCTAGAGAAATCGAGGGGAACTTTCAAAAATCGTAAGGGCAACTAGTGCATTCCTTAATTTATTCATTAAGTATTTTACAGCACTACAATTTTATGAAGGTCTGGAGTCGATCTGATGATGGAGCCGAAAGACAGTCAAGGGAACTCCTCAATGGTTTACAGCAGATACCTCGTGTTTGGGCTTGATTAATTTGTATTGATAAAAACTTTACACTTTGATGGGTTGTGACTGTCGTTAGGGGTCTGATGATGAAGACGAAAGACAGTCGAGGGAACTCCTCAGTGGTTTACAGCAGATATCTTGTGTTTGGGCTTGATTAATTTGTATTGATAAGAACCTTACACTTGGGTGGGTTGTGACTGTCGTTAAGGGTCTGATGATGAAGACGAAGGACGATTAACGGAACTCCTCAACGGTTCACAGTAATTACCTTGTGTTTGGACTTAATTCATTTATATTGATAAGAACTTTGCAACCATATAGGTTGTAAGTGACATTACAGATCTGATTATGGTCACCTTATAATATGATGATGAGGGGAACTATACAGTGTAAGCAAATTTATAGTGTTCAACCTTATATTCTTGAGAAGGCACGGGAATCTCATTAGCCAGCCGGTTTCGTATAACATCTAAACGATACTTGCGCTGTTCAGACGACTCGCCACTTAATCGTTTTTGAATAAGATTGAGTCGGCAGATCTTATCATTTGGCGACTCCTGCGACGAATGAGAATGCATGTAATTTCTCATCTGAGATAACCTAGCATGAAGAGCTAACGGTGATTCTTGGGAACCGGACATAGCACTCCGTTTGCGATTCTTAGATAGGCGTTCTTTTTCAGCAGTATTAGTCTATTTAATTCTGTTTTTCTTCATGCGGGCGGCTCCTTTAGTTGGTCACAAAAAATGGAAAAATAATAAAACTTTAAAAAAAAAAAATTGTCCGACTTCAAAAACAACAAAACAAAAAAGGACTACTGTACTAAAACCAAACGACAAAAGTACTTCTTTAATAATAAGAGAAAAATAAAAAAATAACTTTAATTTCGGAAGTCGGTGGCCAAAAACTAAAATTAAAAGCAAAGACACCGACTTCCGAAATTAAAGTTATTTTTTTATTTTTCTCTTATTATTAAAGAAGTACTTTTGTCGTTTGGTTTTAGTACAGTAGTCCTTTTTTGTTTTGTTGTTTTGAAGTCGGTCAATTTTTTTTTTAAAGTTTTATTATAGTTACTTTCATAGCATCATGTCTTACGGTATTTTGCTGTGGGGACGGGCTGCAGATATTGATTCTATCTTTATACTGCAAAAGAGGGCTGTCCGAGCCATCTACAACCTCCACAGTCGCGAATCTCTAAGGGAACTGTTTAAAAAAATTAACATCATGACGTTTCCTTGTCAGTATATATATGAAAACATTATGTATGTTCGGAAAAATCTACATCTTTTTAGTAAGATAAGTGACAGGCATAACTTTAACACTAGAAATAGGAACAAATTAGATCAACCACGTTTCAGATTGTCTAAAGTACAAACTTCTTTTATGGGGTACTGTGTAAAATGTTATAATAAAATACCACCCGATATTCTTCAACTAAATGAGAAGAAATTTAAAACATGCATTAAACGCACACTATGTAGACAAGCATATTATAAGTTGGATGATTATATCGTAGATAAAAATGCTTGGCTTAATGCTGGTCCTGCTCCACAGGCACTTGGGCTCAATAGTTAAATTTTTTATATTTGGAAGAGTGGCTTCCCCTTATTTTTTATTTTTTCTGACTTTAGGAACTTAATGTTTATTTTTTATTTAAATTCTATTATATTAATTTCTCAAGTACATTGCGAACTATAGTTTTGTATAATTTAGAAGCACTTTTTCAATTTTGTAAATGTGAGTACCATGGAGCCGTTTCATATGGTATCATGTTGTATGTTGACTTGAAAGAGCCTGGCAGATGAGAGTATGTCATACTCACTTAAATGTCTCGCTGATGGTGGGGCGTGTGTTGGATCATTCGGTTCCCTACAAAATGGTTGAGCTGGATGGTGCTGATCCACGTGTCATGTTCGTGAACGGGCGCCGTCAGTTGAGACTGGTCATCTCTTATCTGCCAGGGCTTATTTTTAATCTTATATTTTGAATTCTTTTTGATTATTTTTCGTTTGTCATTGTTCTCACATATAGAAGCACGAAGAATACTGTACCCAGGATTTTGTAATATCTATATACATTTTTAAAAGAGCCTTGGAGTTTCTTGCCCGTTCTTCTCCATAGAGATCTACGAATTTGAATGGGCAACTAGCTTCTTCTAACTGACCGACTCTTTGACAGTTCAAAAGTGCCTGTAAATGGTTTAATTGAAATAAATGCTTTGAGTTTGAATTTGAGTTATGTGACGTCACATTAAATTTAATATGGCGCTCACCAGATAACATAGACATGAACTAAAAAAAATTTTTTTTGTTCAATTTTGGGTATCACATGAAAGGTCTTAATTTGCACATTTCAAAAATATATATGTACATTATAACCACAAAAAAAAAAAATTTTAGTACCAAAAATTTAAACCCAACTACGACAAAAAAGTCAATCAACTAAAAAGGTGTAAACAAAACATCACAGACATACAAATTAAAACTCCGGAGTCACACGCAATTTGTTCGATTTATGCCCTAACACGTGTTTATGTACCATAACATATTATGTACCATAAAGAAGCATTCACATAAAAAAGCGGTAAGGTGACCTTAACTAAGCCCAACGTAGCTATACGATATAAAGAGCTAGGATAAATAACGAGGATGACAGAGTTGCAATCGCGACGATATAGGCACTCACATCACATCACAGTTGCGCTCTATAACAGCTATACATCTAGTCCGAGAAACTAGCTGTGGCCCTGGGGCGCAATACCTAGCCCGAGGAACTAGCTGTGGCCCCGGGGCGCAATACCTAGTCCGAGAAACTAGCTGTGGCCCCGGGGCGCAATACCTAGTCCGAGAAACTAGCTGTGGCCCCAGAGCGCAATACCTAGTCCGAGGAACTAGCTGTGGTACCGGGGCGCAATACCTAGTCCGAGGAACTAGCTGTGGTACCGGGGCGCAATACCTAGTCCGAGGAACTAGTTGTGGTACCGGGGCGCAATACCTAGCCCGAGGAACTAGCTGTGGCCCCGGGGCGCAATACCTAGTCCGAGGAACTAGTTGTGGTACCGGGGCGCAATACCTAGCCCGAGGAACTAGCTGTGGCCCCGGGGCGCAATACCTAGTCCGAGGAACTAGCTGTGGTACCGGGGCGCAATACCTAGTCCGAGGAACTAGCTGTGGCCCCGGGGCGCAATACCTAGTCCGAGGAACTAGTTGTGGTACCGGGGCGCAATACCTAGCCCGAGGAACTAGCTGTGGCCCCGGGGCGCAATACCTAGCCCGAGGAACTAGCTGTGGCCCCGGGGCGCAATACCTAGTCCGAGGAACTAGCTGTGGTACCGGGGCGCAATACCTAGTCCGAGGAACTAGCTGTGGTACCGGGGCGCAATACCTAGTCCGAGGAACTAGTTGTGGTACCGGGGCGCAATACCTAGCCCGAGGAACTAGCTGTGGCCCCGGGGCGCAATACCTAGTCCGAGGAACTAGTTGTGGTACCGGGGCGCAATACCTAGCCCGAGGAACTAGCTGTGGCCCCGGGGCGCAATACCTAGTCCGAGGAACTAGCTGTGGTACCGGGGCGCAATACCTAGTCCGAGGAACTAGCTGTGGCCCCGGGGCGCAATACCTAGTCCGAGGAACTAGTTGTGGTACCGGGGCGCAATACCTAGCCCGAGGAACTAGCTGTGGCCCCGGGGCGCAATACCTAGCCCGAGGAACTAGCTGTGGCCCCGGGGCGCAATACCTAGTCCGAGGAACTAGCTGTGGTACCGGGGCGCAATACCTAGCCCGAGGAACTAGCTGTGGCCCCGGGGCGCAATACCTAGTCCGAGGAACTAGTTGTGGTACCGGGGCGCAATACCTAGCCCGAGGAACTAGCTGTGGCCCCGGGGCGCAATACCTAGTCCGAGGAACTAGCTGTGGTACCGGGGCGCAATACCTAGTCCGAGGAACTAGCTGTGGCCCCGGGGCGCAATACCTAGTCCGAGGAACTAGTTGTGGTACCGGGGCGCAATACCTAGCCCGAGGAACTAGCTGTGGCCCCGGGGCGCAATACCTAGCCCGAGGAACTAGCTGTGGCCCCGGGGCGCAATACCTAGTCCGAGGAACTAGCTGTGGTACCGGGGCGCAATACCTAGCCCGAGGAACTAGCTGTGGCCCCGGGGCGCAATACCTAGTCCGAGGAACTAGCTGTGGTACCGGGGCGCAATACCTAGTCCGAGAAACTAGCTGTGGCCCCGGGGCGCAATACCTAGTCCGAGAAACTAGCTGTGGCCCCGGGGCGCAATACCTAGCCCGAGGAACTAGCTGTGGCCCCGGGCGCAATACCTAGCCCGAGGAACTAGCTGTGGCCCCGGGGCGCAATACCTAGCCCGAGGAACTAGCTGTGGTACCGGAGCGCAATACCTAGCCCGAGGAACTAGCTGTGGTACCGGGGCGCAATACCTAGTCCGAGGAACTAGCTGTGGCCCCGGGGCGCAATACCTAGCCCGAGGACCTAGCTGTGGCCCCGGGGCGCAATACCTAGCCCGAGGAACACGGAAAAAGTCGCGCAAATCAGGCAGATAATAGCTAGAAGACGTTGAATATAATGATGATGAAAATTCATAAAAGGTGTCAAATTGCTCATAGACAGTCTTGACGACAGCCTCCAATCTTTGAAGAGTTACCAGTAAAAGAGATAAAAAGACAAGGTACTCACTAAGAAGATGGCTTTCTCTTACGAGTAGCGTTGGCTGGCGCGTGCAGGGGAGCCGGTGGCGCGCCCACCGGGGCCTCGCAGCCCGACATATCATAACTCTCCGAGCTGCTGCGAAATAAACACACAGGTTAATAAGTCACCAGAGACGGAGCACAGGACATTTGCCACCTTCTTACCTGCTTGTACCCGGTACCGGCGTCACACGGTGACCGCGAGGCCTCTTAGGCTCATGCCCAAATCCAAGAAGACTTTCAAAATCATCCAACTGTAAATCTAAAGACAAATCCGGTTGTCTTTCGGTTTTAATGTCCGATGTTTGTAGGCTCAAGTTATCGAACAAAGATGGATGCTTTTCATAGCACTCAACAAGCAAGAAACATCTTTCATCGTCCCACACGAAACCCTCCATGGTTGAAGATAAAGATAAATTAAAAGATATGCAAAGTGCAGAGAACAAGTGTTTGGTGCCGAAGCTGGTCGCACACTGCGCCGCGTCCCGCGCCCGCTCTCGGTACAGTCACTCCAGCGGCGATGATTGCGACACAGGAGAAGCTCGCAAGGTGCGCGCCAACCTATTCCCCGCGACGAATACTTACTAACTTTTTGGTTATTACAGCATCAAGCAAAAGTTGCCAATGTCTGGAGGATTTATTTTTATGGAAGTGTGTAGGTACCTACTTGAAAATGTTCAACCTTTATTCGTTACATTAGGCACAACACTCACTGCATAATCTGCAGAAATGAGAATTTTTTTTTTTTTTTAAACTGCCTCGCCCGTTTCCTTCCAGGCAAAATGAAGGCTTCCGTAGTTGAGATGAATTTATCCCAAGAACAAACTTAACATTGTAGTTGAAACACAATGTTCGCCCAATAACCGCAAATGTAAGTTGGTCGACTATAAAGCCTACTTAGCTATGACGAATGAAATGCCGCTTTGAGGCATCTTTGTATAATAGGTATATTATAAGATTGGTCAGACAGGGGACCTGGTTCTTCCATAGTTCATGGTACCCAACCCACTATAGTCACCCAAACCCATAGCCCAATATATTTTATTTCCATGTTCTGCAATAGCCCTCCACCAACCGTGGGTATCTAGTCCTTGGGTGCACTTGCATAGTGCAAACAAGGATAATAGTCAGTTGGTGCCTCATTTCGCTTAAAATTGTATAACGGGCCTCTGCGAGGTGGCTTCGGTCCCTCGTACGCCTTCCAAAGGTCCGGAACCCTTGGGTTCCGAGTTATGTCAAAGACAATTTTAAAACAATAATAATGTTCGTCTTTGTACCTTTCTTGTGTGCGGAAGTTTTAAATAAATAAATACTCGTAATACTAATATATTGAACCAATGTTACCACAGCCCAAACTACTGGGACTAGGAACGTGAAATTTAGCACAAGGGTTCCTTTTATAATATACTAGCTGTGCCCCGCGGATTCACCCGCGTAGGTCTCGATCCCGTGGGAATATAGGGATAGAACGTATTCTATGATTCTGCTCCATACGAAACTACCTTGGTCATGGTCTACCCGTGTGCCCATCCTCTCCCTCTCTAAAGTATAACGTCGCAGCGGCGCGGCGCCGGCGTCGAACGGTTCGCGTATTGCATTTCGTGATAACTTCGAAATTAAATGTCCGATTCGAATGAATTAAAAAGTATTTTACTTCTACATAAATACCCTTGATGTTAAAACTATTTTTCTCAAACATTCTTGGAAATTCGAGCATTATTTTGACAACCTTCTTCGAGATAAATCGAAATTGCTGTACTGGTAAAAAACAAGTGACGATGCGGCCAGCAAAGTTACTATGAAAATCCATATCTGGCGTGTTTAGCGGCCAAATAAATTACTATGAAAACTCATATCTGTCGTGTTATTTAAAAATGGAACGAACTTTTTACTTCAACACATGGCAACCAAGGAGGTAACTTATCAAAGATTTTATTTAAATTTCGAATTGGCTTGCAAATAGAACAAAGAAGAAACAAATGAACATATTGTCGTATGAAAAATGACAGTTGTTCTTCATTGATTCTGGAATTTCTATTTAATTTACTCAGTTTGAATTTCCGCGCTTTGTTTGAGAAAAGTGCTATACAAGCCTTGGCCGCAATCAGGAATTGATGGACTCACGCATGAGTGCCTCGGCTACGCCTCGGCCCTCATTTTCACGATCGTCCATCAATCCCCTTATTGCTCGCCGCGACAGTAATGTACTATTTCTCAAACATGCTTGGAAATTCGAGCATTATTTTGACAACCTTCTTCGAGATAAATCAAAATTGCTGTAATGGTAAAAAACAAGTGACGATGCGGCCAGCAAAGTCACTATGGAAATCCATATCTGGCGTGTTTAGCGGCCAAATAAATTACTATGAAAACTCATATCTGTCGTGTTATTTAAAAATGGAACGAACTTTTTACTTCAACACACGGCAACCAAGGAGGTAACTTATCAAAGATTTTATTTAAATTTCGAATTGGCTTGCAAATAGAACAAAGAAGGAACAAATGAACATATTGGCGCATAAAAAATGATAGTTGTTCGTCATTGATTCTGGAATTTCTATTTAATTTACTCAGTTTGAATTTCCGCGCGTTGTTTGAGAAAAGTACTATACAAGCCTTGGCCGCAATCAGGAATTGATGGACTCACGCATGAGTGCCTCTGCTTGGCCTCGGCCCTCATTTTCGCGATCGTCCATCAATCCCCTTATTGCTGGCCGCGACAGTAATGTACTATATTTGAATAAGAATTAATATTATGTTGATAAAACTCCTTCGCAAATAATGCATTAATTTCGAACAAATTTGATTACCATAAAAAAAGGTGAGTCAATCTTAAACGTTAGACATATGCTGTCGCGTACTTTTTTTAGAACTTTTAAAGAGGAACAATTCCACCATATATGATATTTGCGTAACTTAAACCGTTTACGCAGCGCACGCAACGGAAGCTCTCAAAGAGGAATATTTTTTCCTGTTTTTGCAACATTTTTCATTTATGCTCCGCTCCTATTATAATAAAATAAATAAATAAACTATTTATTACCATAAAGTTCAAGTACATTGCACTGTATACAGATTAAAGATCTTAATTTAGCATTAGGTAGTTAAGTACAATAGGTTCAACCCTGTCCCCTAAACTAGGCTAGGCCTGTATCTTAGGGGGCAGTACCCGGATATAGGTATGCTTATTGGTCTTAGCGTGATGTTAAATAACATTCCTCGATAAATGGACTATCCAATACAAAAGGAATTTTTCAATTCCAGCCAGTAGTTCCTGAGACTAGCGCGTTCAAACAAACAAACTCTTCAGCTTTATAATATTAGTACTTATAGATATGTATAGGCGAGCCTCAGACCAACAAAAAAAGAAAGACGGAGCCCTACATACATCAAACGTGTAGCCTCAAAACTATGCTCCTGCAAGTAAACACACAGGCTCACGCACACACCTACACGAAAATTATGCTCATCGCTCCTAGTACGTCACGAGTGGTCGTCTAGTAAACTTCAATAAAGAAAATAGAATTATGCCTTCTTGTGTAGTGAAAACTTGTAAAAACAATAGCAAATCACATAAAAAGTCTCACGGAATCACTTTTCACATGGAAGTACTTCAAATAACATCGTTTCTTAATTTAGTTAACTATGAATTTTAGGTTACTTGGAACAAAAACCTGAACGAATGAACGAACGTAAACAGTGACATTTAAAGTGCGAGGGTTGCCATAATATGATTTGAAATTTTCCCGTTCGATATTTTTTAGTTCCGAGTAATTATATGCCTGTTTTTTTTTATGTATTCAATATTTTAGATTTCCAAGTAATATTGAAAATAAAAGTAAATGGATAGTAGCTATAAGAAATAGTCGGAATGATCCAGAATGGCTGCCATCGAAAACCAGCGTGGTTTGTTCCGATCATTTTGATAATAATGACCTTTATTCAACTAATCGTGGACTTCGCCGTGTGATCAAAAGCGGATATCCTAAAAAGGTATATAAAATTTAAAAAACAAAAATGAGATTTTATCAAAACAGTAATTAAACACGAGACTGTATTTTTTATTTTATTTTAGTTAGTTTCTCAGCTTAGTCTAGCTAATTTAAATACAACTGTCGCAAATTGTATTTTTTAGATGTTATTTCCATCGTCCTACGTAATTGATGAAAACTCAGTTTCACAAAGTTCTGGCTGTACGTATGTACAAATATGTCCTGATTCTTCATTCATTTTCCTAAGGTTTTAATCAAAAGCTGCCATTACTCGTGTAATTTTTTTTGTAGGACTTATCAGACTTGCCTCATGTAGCCATTGACGATAGGGCTGTATGTAAATGCACTTTGTAGTTAATTGTTATTTCATTTTGCGATGTAAAAAAAAATGGTTTTGTTTCGGAATCCTTCCTAACAATTGAGGTACAATACCATACTCAACAATATCTTACTCGTACAATATTATCCTACCCAAAATATTATTCTTCAAATTATAGGGAAAAACTTTAACAAATGACAACCCTTTTTACACACACATAAAAAGGTGGCTAAATTTTTGGATGTTCGTAATGCTCCGTCTTTCTTATTTTGTTGGTCAGAGAGGCGAGCACTGTTTTTGGAAATTCAATCTTTAAGGGGATGAAAATAGATGATTTTGTTTGTATGAAAAATCTTATTCCTTGAGTTAATAAACTTCGAACTTAGCACGAATAATATCTGAGTTTTTCAAAACTACCCATTGAAGGGATTTTAGGAGTGTTAGTTTCTAACGCACGGTCCGATTACCTCGAAACTCGGTACTTATACTTTTGACCGAAAAACTAATTACAAGTATGTATTTGGGTTTTTCGAAAATCGACCCTTGCGGTGCAAAAAGGGCAATCCAATTTTTTTAATTTTCTTTTGCATTTAAAAAAAATGTAAATATCTTGCCGGTCGGCAAATTCCTGCTCCAAGTTCTCCATTCCTGTATCTCTCTAGGCCTATTGGTACTATTGGTACTTACTATTGTGAAGTTTTCCTCTTGCGCGGGTCATGGTGGTGTTGGTGCGAGGACTGCTGCATGGGCGGCGCGTGCTGCGTGTGCGCCAGCGTGGCAGGGGACTCAGCGCAAGCGCCGCCGCCGCCGCCCCCACCGCCGCTAGCTGTCAGCTCGTACGCCGGTGCCGCGCTCGCGCTCGCCCTGCAAACAAAATATGTCGGTCAATTACTGTGACATCACACACTATAGGTAGCAGGAATCCGCTGCATGCGAGAAGCAGCCGGTCCAAGTGGCGGTGCTTGGGGAAGGCTTTCGGCTACATGCAATGATGATGACACACCTTCGTTTTCAAGCCCGAACACGGTAATACGTCTGCCTTTAACATACACACGGAACATAACATCACGCCTGTACTTCCCGAAGGCACAGGAGTACTTACCTAATAGTACTTACATCCATATTTCGCCAATTATATAAGTCCCATATTTTTAGGGGAAAAACTTTTTACAAGAAAAAACACCCGACTTCAAAAAATAACACTAAAACGTGAAAAATAACTTAAAATATAGTCCATAAGCGTAGTGGGAAAATTTTAATATTGCTTTAAAATCTACGCAAGCAAAGTTAATAAAATGTATATGGGACCACCTCTGAAGCGAACGAACGAACTGTTCGTTTATTGAAAATTGTTACTCCAACGAATACTTAATAGTCTAGAATTTGTAAAGTATTGTTATAATATTATTGTTGACATGCATGTTTTTAACTAACTCTATGTACTTACCTACATTTTATTGTACGCCCTAAGGGGCAGGACATAGCTGTTCGAAAAACACTAAATGAACACCAGCTGTATTACTCGTATGTACACTTTCCTATGATCCACAATAAAGATGAATTGAATTGAATAGAAGCATGACCAACAAAACAAAAAAAAAAAATTATAATTGGCGGAGGAATAAACAAACAAAAAAAAAGAACATACAAATTGAGAACCTCCGCCTTTTTGAAGTCGGTTAAAAAGTGTTTCACGGAACGGTCGGACTGCAATGTCAATTTTATTTATCTGTTTAGTCAGCGAGTAAATTATAATAGTGATCTTTCGCTTTGTATATACAGATTGACAAGTAAGTACAAGTACAAATTGGACATACAGCTGCCAATCGAATGAGACAGAGAAGCATAAAAAATTAAACAGATTAACCTCATTCGAAAGAGCACGAATGATGGTCGCAGACATAGAATATTGCCGGCAGCTGGTTCCGCATAGTTGCAGCACACCGCGTGCAGTGGATAGAAGTAGCCTCCGTTTATTAGCGCGGCAGAGCGGGCGCAGTGAGTCTCGCGAGTGCGCCCGCGCAACCTTGACATTGCCGAGCTGAGGCGCACACACACACCCATCATAGATAATAATAGAACAACACATGTGTACTGCGTGGCCAATATAATTATAGGTAATACATACATATTACGTTTACCGTGATAATGCGGCGGTTCTCTGTGTAAATTAGCAGATGAAATAAAACAGCTCTTGGGCACGTGAATTGCTTGCCCGGCAATATTTCCCACAGCACCGCATCGCAGCTGTCATTAGTATAATAAATTTTTAGTGCCGACACAGATAAAGAACGGTGCGACGTCGCAAGCGCAGCGCAAAACCTTCGGGCATTAAGATGTTCGTCGCAACAATTTTATATTTGCCGGCCCTTCAAGAGTTACAGCAACTTATCTACTTTAGACGTATTTGACCAGATATAAATGGTTATTAGATTTAATATGTACCTACGTCATATAACCATCTATTTGTTTGACATTAACTAACAACACATATCGGTGAGTGTGTAACGCGAACAGGTAGCTACATATACCTATCTATTCGACGGAGACTTGCACCCGACGTGTTGCTACGAGAGTATGATATAAGGAGTGTGTGCGGCGTTTTCCGGAGGCCGCCACTGCACAGTGACTGCAGAAGGGTCGCGCCTAGCAACTAGCGATAAGGAATGCATATATGTGGCAGTTTTGTATCGCGGATGTATCACGCAGCTTACCGCAAATTTCTTGAACTAGATCCTCTGCCTGCAGTTCTCTACCGGCGAGAAGGACCAGCGCCGGCACAGTTCAAGTTCAAGTGCACAGTTATCGTGGTTGATCAACTGCACGTTAGGCCACCGAACTGCTTGGATTACGCGAAACACGCAGAAATCGTCCACGCCAATCATTTTGCGAACGTCACTATATATATCCATAAAATTATGTCAGTTATTGGAGCACGCCGCACGCGTCAGGAGTAATACCCTACATCATTACAATGATCCTTATTCTTCTCTTATATTATACTAGCTTCCGCCCGCGGCTTCGCCCGCGTGGAATGTCGATAAAAAGTAGCCTATGTCCTTTCTCAGGCTCTAGACTATCTGTGTACCAAATTTCATTTAAATTGGTTCAGTAGTTTTGGCGTGAAAGCGCGACAGACAGACAGACAACCGAGAGAGAGTTACTTTCGCATTTATAATATGAGTAAGGATATTAGTAAGGATAGTAAGGATAGAACTTTTTACAAAAAAAAAACAACCGGCTTCCATTTTTATTTTTCACTTTTTAGTTGTAGTACCTACCCCACACAAATTCGAATACCACTATCTGATGTAAATAACAGTGACGGAGTCGAATTAAGATATCGTCTACATAGAATAAGTGGCAAAAATACGTAATTATTGAAGCTAACTAAAAAATTACGCAAGCAAAATTAATAAAATTTATATGTTAAATATCTGTTTCAAAATATAAAATAAACAGACAAACACAGAACTGCAGTTTTACTGTCGGGCAAAGAAGGAAGACCCACAAAGACATACAGAGCCAGACATGGCTACGCCAGCCACTGTGTCAGTGTATTACGAATACGAGCTATTGCATCCAAGCACAAATCTTCTTCGAGCCATAGACAAATTCCTATTGGAAGAACCCAATAAACCTAGCTTCAGAAGTCGCGCGCAGGGATTGTGATGACATGATAGTATTGAATACATATTTCCATGAGTTCAAGCGTGTTTTCTTACGATACCGACTTCATACTTCCATTGAGTTAGGTAAACCTAATGCCAAAAGAGCACTCAGCCACGTGAGCAACGCCGGCGCCGTGGGCATAGCCCGCACAGCTAGTCATGAATATGTTTTTAGGATAATTCCCTAACAATGCTTTGGCGTCACGTCACTACGTCGTACCTATTCCACAATAATTGAAATAAATTCCATTGTATTCGTCCTCGAATGTGGCGGGTTCAAACCCACGATACATTGTACGTGAAAGCCTGCACGTTTAAACACACAGGCAAGTCCCGAATTCAAGGGAATTAGCTTATTCTATTAAATTGGCCATTGAGTCATAATTAGAAGCCTACACGCCTGGCCTATGGAATGTCAGCTTCACTGTTCACTCTCAATTAGTATTTGCGTTTAATATGACGTTAGTAGTGACGTTAATGGGAGTTATGGAAGACAAATTAACAATGATTTTTACCCGACTACGGCGAAGAAAAAACGAGGGTTATGATTTTGACCGGTATGTATGTATGTAAGTATGTTCATCTGTTCCCTCCTATCTTCTAAACCACTCATCACAATTTGACAAATGAGGTATCGTTGGAAGCGTCTTGATCGTCCGCTGGTTTAAATTTTGAATGAAGTAATAAAAACAATAACCCAACTACGACGTGTTAGGGCATAAATCGAACAGATTACGTGTGACTCGGGATATTTAATTTGTCTGTCTGTGGTGTCTTGTTTATACCTTTTTAGTCGTAGTTGGGTTATAGTTTTTATTATTTAATTTTTTTTAAATTCTTTTGGGGTTATATTTTTTTTTTTTGAAATGTTCTCATTAAGCCCTTTCATTTGATACCCAACATGGTACGATTAAACAATTTTATTTTTTTAAGTTCCTGACTTTTTGTCCTCTAGAGTGCGCCATTTTTAATTTAATGTGACGTCACATAGCCTATAACTAGCGGACGATCAAGACGCTTCCAACGATACCTCATTTGTCAAATTGTGATGAGTGGTTTAGAAGATAGAAGGGAACAGATGAACATATTTACATACATACATACTTACATACATACATACTTACATACATACCGGTCAAAATCATAACCCTCCTTTTTCTTCGGCGTAGTCGGGTAAAAACAGTGGTACATGCAACGTGGATACGCCGATTAGAAACAGATCAACAATAAAAACGTTTAAAGAAGCATATGGGTCCATACCCCCGTAAGTTGTAAGTCTTTCTTAGCAAGCAAACTCAAGATTTCGTTACGTTATTTAATAATAAAGGATAAAATTGATCAAATCAAGCATTGCGAGGACGCAATATCGGTCATACCAAATATACTTCCAGTTGTATAGGTATCCACAGATATAAGAGTTTTTTATATTTCTATGTAAGTACCTAACCCTGGTTAAGTCACAATTAAATTATATTGCACGAAGCGTTCACTTTCCTTAGCGTCTAGTGTTTGGTTAAAAACGGGTAATCCTCTATTGCATTGTTTTCTTGAATTTTGAAGTCATGTTTGCTGACATTAAAGTTGTTACAGCTAGAAAGGGGTTTACCTTTTATAAACGTTGTATAAAGTTAAAAGTATAAAGTAATTATTAGGGACTGTTTAGCCATGAATTTTCTGAAGTTTAAAAGACTTCACCTTAAGCAACTTTTATAAATGAAGGGGATAAAGTCTAATTAAATTAAACAAGATTGTTTTGTATGGGTGCATAATACGCGCTCAAAGGTTTCTTCATTGACTAAATCACAATGTGTTTGGTGATCAAACAGTGCTATGATATGATTATATTCGTAGCTATGCCTCTTGGGGCCTCTCGGGTCTCTTGGGGCCATGGTAGAGCCACTAACATGGTTATTACCCCGGGACAATTGTGTACTACTGCGTTGCTTTTGTGTCCTTTGGGCGCATATGTGTGTTTGTACTTGGTATAATGTTGATTGCTGACCAATGACACGGGTCTCTTATTCGTCAGAAAAAGGTTGTTCGACGAAAATGTTGATGGCTTGGAATTCTAACATCAGCGGGTTGCTTTTTACCCGACTACGGCCCCTTACCCTGACTCCAAAATAACTAAAATAAAAAAGAAAGTTAAAAACTAAAACCCAACTACGGAGTGATACGTAGGTAATCTGTACGGTTAAAGCCTTAACATTTACTGAACCCTTGTACATACCTTTTAGTTGGCTTTTTGACCATAATTGGATTTTAGTTTATATTATCGGCGAGCAATCTCTGACTGCATTACATTATTTAAAATTTTCAATAATTCTATAAACAACTCCCGATATTCTATCCAAATTTTATTTCAACGTTCCCGGAAGGTCGAAGCGATGGAACGCACCATTGCGTGTTCCATTTACCTCTACGAATTACAGGAAAAATTCATTCATAGTGCGTGCAAGTAGCAACTTTAATAGCTTGTGTAAACATCATGATTTTGATCCATTTATAACAGGTGTGTCCTCGGCCAGAAATTGCATGAGCATTGACTTTTTTAATTAAGATTTTGTACGTTCAGGTTTTTATTCTTATTGAATATGAACTTTAAATTTAGTTTAAGCTTGAATGTTATACTGTTATTTTTTCTTTTTACTGGTAGCTGTGTTGTGTTGTTCACACTCTTTCTTTCTTTTTATTCTGTTCTTAGAAGTGAAGACTTTTAATTGGCTGTCAGTCTCACATACAGTTTTCTTTTTCTGTTAATTTTAACTGTAAGTCATCCATAGCAAATAAATAAATTAACTTTGTTTTTGGAGGAGGTAGGTAAGGAGGTTGTATGCGATGCGCAACCTCGTGTGGTACAGGCTGGCTAGAGGGCAGCCGTGTTTCGAACGTTCCAACAATTTGGTTTAAAATATGTTAGGAGTGCTTTTTGTTTTGGTTCATCAGTCTAATCTTAGCTACCGAACAGTGTGCTCTTATAAAATGAAATATTAGAATAAACCCTCTTGAACCCTCTGCATCTTTGAAATTATCTCCTCACACTCAAGATAACGCTCTCAAGCGTTACAGTACCTATTGTGCAAAGGCATTTACGCTTTGTCAAAGTATCTGATCACGTAACATTTCAAGTACCTACTCACTCTACAAGTATATGGAAACTTTACAAAAGGCTACGTAATTTTTGTTGTCAAACAAAATTGGTTTGTTTTTGCAGCTTCCAACTGTACTTTGAAACAAATGAGTTTTGTTGTTAGGCCAGAGTTTTTAATATTTATAGCACAGCCACTTACTGAGAAAAATGATACCGACCTATTTATATTTCTATAAATTGGTTTAAAAAAAACACTTACACGTCAAAAATGTGGTTCTTATCCGACTACTCTGAGAAGAAAGACTGAAAGAAACTTAGATGTCACAGTCTCTTTTAATTTAAAGTCCTGATTATGATGCCGAGGGCGCATGATTAGCACGAAATAATTTCGTAGCGACATCCATCAGTGAATGCATAGGTACCTACCACTTGAAGTCTGTTCTAAAGAGTCCGGCCATGTTGCGAAAAGTAAATGCATCGATCATCAACATGGTTCATACCTATTAATAATAGATTCAATGATACATTCGTCATGATGAGTATACTTAACAAAAACTTTTTACGACAAAAAATACAAGTGACTTCAAAAAACTAAAATAAAACCAAAGACACCGACTTCCGAAATTAAACTTATTTTTCACTTTTTTTTTTTTTTTTAGTTCTGGTACTAATCTAAATGTATAAAATAAATTAATCTGACTTGTGTGATATCTGATATAGTATGTACATTTTTATTCCTAATTACTTAGACTTTTGACTGGCTAATTTTAGTTTATTATACATTTCTATGACGAGTTGATGACATTATTCTGTAGTAAGTACGCGATAAACTCAAAAACTACTGCACCGATTTTCATACTGTTTTTACCAATGGATGTGTTTGTAATGTTAGTGGTTCTCGAGTAAGGTTTTTTTAGTATATGTATAATAACCGACATCCACGCGGGCGAAGTCGCGGGCATCAGCTGGTTTATTATAATTTGATTGATTAAGTTTTAATTTGGTAAGTTAATTGATTTGAATAATGGACTTTATAACTATTTGATGTTTATATCCGAGTAATAAAAATAACCTACCTATCTGTTTATATTTGTACGCCGTTAAATCAAAACTTGACTGTGCTATAATTTTATGTAAAATCTTGCTTATCATGAGTGTGTATACTTATGTTTTAGACAAATAAATCATCTTTCTTTCTTTCTTATTAAACCTTTTAATCAATCAAAATCGAAAACGGAAAACGAAACGGAAAGCTATGTTACCTCTGACTCACACACGTATTAGAGCCGTCGGCAGCTGCACTATCAACAATGTTTGGAATACTAACACCGTATGTGTGGTACTGCCTTGTAAGTACAGCTATGGAACAGTCGTATCTAAGTAACCTTTGCATAGGTCCGGCAATTGGCGCTAATCTGCCGCGCCCATTGTTAGTTAGAGAAACAGGCATACGAGGAGATTTCGACAACGTATTGATTATGCATTATAATCATACATTCTATGAATAACAAATTAATTTACTGCTGCTAATTAAATTACAAAGAGGATGAGAAAGCGGATGACAACACAATGGAATTGCACAACTGCAATGTTATAGGTACCTACCTAAGTATGATTCATTCAGTCACAAGGGGCGACTATGATTTTGCCTCGTCACTTAATGTTTAGGTAGAAATAGATTAGTAGATACATTTGTACACAACGTTATCCGAATTTGCCCGTTTTTGAATCAATTACAGCACAAAATCAACTTTAAATAGTCAAATTAGTGTATAGACGTCCTGAAGTAATATAATGTCATTAATGTTTTATTTAGGGAAATCACCGGATCAAACCACGATACATTGTAAATTACTCGATGAAAGAAAAAACCGAAACATGGTCGATTACATTTCCTAATTCTTTACAAGGTCGATTTTTAAAATAAACACAAATATTGTAAATCGGCGCTCAAAGTAATGCGAGACGTCGTCGTCGAAGTTGGTCCTGTGTCAAATTTTTATAAATTCGCTAGCCCTGCCGTTGCTCAAGAAAATTCAAACATAACTCTTATTTTTTGGCTTCGCCGCAGTCGGGTAAACAGAAGGACACACTAGATTATAAAAAATAATAAGTACCTATTATAGTTTTAATTCATATTATTGTTTTCGAGAATGTTATTATTTATTTGCGGTGTGATGTCGTTTAATTGTCATCTTACAATAGTATATCGATAAATTATAGTCAAGTGCGAGTCGTATACAACTGTTTATCGTCGTATATGAAAAAGTTTTAACAAAACACATTTTTCTAAGATTTTTTAATCATATTCATCTATATTACTATATTCACTCTCATCGAACTGTCTTCGCTACACACGGCTACACATCAAGCTATACGTTTCCAGTATAAGCTATAATAATATAATATAATAAAATTTATTCAAGTTACACAAAAAGGTAAAATTATAATTAACATTAATTACAAACGAGGTAACTTTAATTCTAGCTGTAATATAGACCTGCCTGATCTAGGTTTGTGAGAACCTGTGTTGTAGTCGCCTCAACTGGTAGGTTATAAAATTAGTCTATAATAGCTCAGCTCACATTCACTCCTTATCTCGCTCGGCGGGATGAAGGCTCCAAGGCGCCAATAGTAGGTAGGTAATTTAGTTTTACGGCGAAAATAATGGTATTAAAAATAAAATAAAACATGTTATCTACTTTATAGCAAGTATGCAAAGTTTCATGATCTAATTTGAAGTATTTTTTAATACCAGCGCTTTATTGTTGGGTTAAAAATTTTAAATTGTAAAATTTTCTTTATAGAAAGCAATACAAAGTTACCTCCAATTTTGGATTTAGAGTACTTACCCGACAATTTGCATCAAAGTGCACAGATGGCTTGCTGTGCATTGGCTTATTATCAGAAGCGTGAGCTATTCTCGAGTTTATATCGCGAGTCGACAGGAAAGGAGGAAACTTCACAAACTATAAGGAGCTGGCACACAGAAGAGACGTGAGACGCGGACGGGACGCAGACGCAGCTATTAGTATGCAGATGGAAAAGCGCCGCGCCTGCGTCTTGTCTTCTCTATACG
Organism: Lithophane leautieri; assembly: GCA_949152455.1. NCBI lineage: Eukaryota > Metazoa > Arthropoda > Insecta > Lepidoptera > Noctuidae > Lithophane > Lithophane leautieri. Next base: position 21,574,971 of record OX424458.1, on the reverse strand, counting down.
TTTTGTGCCCGATGAAGTCTGCGTCCCGTCTCACGTCTCTTCTGTGTGGCCCGCGCCTAAGAGTTACTTTTGGTTGTTGTTGTTGGACTTGAACGGCGTCTCGTAGAGTGAGTTAATTGGCGCGAACTCGTGACGGAGCGACCGGCGACCGTGCGCGTCATTGTCACCGCTCGCTCCTGCACCCCCCGCATCTCGGTGGACCATGTCGGGTGGTCAGTGCTTAGCTGTTACTTTTAATACAACAACATATGTAAAGATCATAATTCCAAAGATTTAAACAACATTGGCCGTACGAAATCGTTGATGCGGTGCCGGCGGTGGTACCTAGTATGCATTTTGTATTCAGGTGCTATCTATGCTACAATTATAACCGCGGATAGCGTAGATTAAATTAACTATTTGAATTTTGATAGTTTTCCGTTTATTTTTATTTTATTGTGAAAATTTTACTTTTAATTAAGTAAGTAGGTAAGTATAGCAGTTTCTTTAAAGGTAAAAAAACAAAAACCAAAAATAAAATTACAAATTTCTCCACGCATAGGGCTTCGGTATTAAATACTCTAACTTGTGACGTCGACTTCTGAATTATTGAAGCCACTGAGCTCTGGGATGTTTCAGCTTTTCAGCGTAGGTCTTCTATCGTGCCCAAAACAAAATCTCCTTTTCTCAAACATGCTTGGAAATTCGAACATTATTTTGACTACCTTCTTCGAGATAAATCGAAATTGCTGTACTGGTCAAAAACACGTGACGATGCGGCCAGCAAAGTTACTATGAAAATCCATATCTGGCGTGTTTAGCGACCAAATAAATTACTATGAAAACTCATATCTGTCGTGTTATTTAAAAATGGAACGAACTTTTTACTTCAACACACGGCAACCAAGGAGGTAACTTACCAAAGATTTTATTTAAATTTTGAATTGGCTTGCAAATAGAACAAAGAAGAAACAAATTAACATATTGGCGCTTGAAAAATTATAGTTGTTCGTCATTGATTCTGGAATTTTTATTTAAGTGACTCAGTTTGAATTTCCGCGCATTATTTGAGAAAAGTACTATACAAGGCTTGGCCGCAATCATGAATTGATGGACTCACGTATGTGTGCCTCGGCTTCGCCTCGGCCCACATTTTCACGATCATCCATCAATACCCTTATTGCTGGCCGCAACAGTAATGTACTATTACAGGTTGATAGGTATTTTCAGATCAGTCATACATATATTACTACAGTATGCAGTATCTCGCTGTAAGTGAAACAGTAGCGAGTCGCGTGGGTAAACGGCAAAGGTACTTACGCAGATTACAGTTCGTTATGAAACGAGGCCTCAATGCGGCGCACAAACACTCTTCTAATGTGCAACTCAATGCGGACACATTCGATTGTATAATCCAAGTGTTATTACGTGAGAATAGGTTGGTCAACAGATTTAAGCTGAATGATACGACAGGCAGGGTTGGATTTTGTACTATAATAATAGTATTTATACAATAATTTCGCCCTTTGTAGTATATACTATCCACATCTAAGGATAGTACGCTAAAATACTACAATTTAAAGTTTGCTCCCGAATGCTTAGTTTTACGTCATATTATGAATATTTCGACCGTGCGTGTGCGTGTATCCTCCGCAGTACACTTCTCTCTTTCCACTAATCTCGTTCCTTCGATTCCATTCGAAATTCAATCAATATTGCTCAATGTTTTAACAATCGCTTGCGAATTTTTGTGTAAAATAATACGTTTTCAGTGTTTTAGTTATGGAAAGTGGCAACACTGATGGTTCTGAAAATGACGATAGACGGGGAGTATCCATCCCAAAGTAAATTTTGCCTTAACGGGTGTTGATTTTAAATGACTTTCTATGTTAAATTAAAAATAATGAAAGTGTACTATATTTTTTTGTAAATACAATCCTTTTCATTTTTTTGTACTATCTTTTTCAACATAACTAAATCCAACCCTGCGACAGATTTAAATTCTGAAAGAGCACAAAATGCTGTTTTGATGTACCTACCTATATTATATTGTGCCGTCCTTGTATTATTGGTTTGTTGTTTAATCATAATTTAAAGTTTGTCAATATTATGCCGATTATAAGTAGTACAGATTAAAGTAACTTATGACGAGAAATGAATTTGTCTTAATCGCGCTCTCCGCGGCTTGCATGTCTAGGCGGGGGGAGGCGAGGGTTAACCATATTTATGTGATCAGGTTTAAATCCGGACTTTATTACGTCAAACTATAGAAATGTATGGGTAATGTATGGGTTTCTATAATTTCACACACCTCTTCGGGTAAACAAGCATGATGTGATGTTATGTTGTGTTAATATGTGTATAATAGCGAGAATTAGTGATAGTCGAAGTTCGGAAAACGGCATCACAATCTCACCGCTTCACAAACATGAGTTTTGCAAAAAGGTTTTTTTTGTTTGAACTTCGAAAAAAGTTTCGACTTACCCCCTACAGTCCAATCCCCAACATAAATGATGTGTGCCGCTACTATGGGTTGGTAATGTAATCGTATAAACTATTTATTCGAATATCCACGTAATTTCGGTAATCGAATAATCTGGAAAGACGAGTTGGTAATAAAATCTCTTCGCGCCCGGGAGTCTGATATTCCTAATCAATCAAAAGCAAGGTAGAGACGGCTGAAATGTTTCCTTGCTAAGCCTATAAGTTCCACAAGCGCGATCAGCCCTATACCAAACTCCCTATAAGTTCCACAAGCGCGATCAGCCCTGTACCAAACACCCTATGTGTTCCACAAGCGCGATAATCCCTATACCAAACACCCTATAAGTTCCACAATCGCGATCATCCCTGTACCAAACACCCTATGTGTTCCACAAGCGCGATAATCCCTATACCAAACACCCTATAAGTTCCACAATCGCGATCATCCCTGTACCAAACACCCTATGTGTTCCACAAGCGCGATAATCCCTATACCAAACTCCCTATAAGTTCCACAAGCGCGATCAGCCCTGTACCAAACACCCTATGTGTTCCACAAGCGCGATAATCCCTATACCAAACACCCTATAAGTTCCACAATCGCGATCATCCCTGTACCAAACACCCTATGTGTTCCACAAGCGCGATAATCCCTATACCAAACTCCCTATAAGTTCCACAAGCGCGATCAGCCCTGTACCAAACACCCTATGTGTTCCACAAGCGCGATAATCCCTATACCAAACACCCTATAAGTTCCACAATCGCGATCATCCCTGTACCAAACACCCTATGTGTTCCACAAGCGTGATCAGACCTGTACCAAACATCCCAGTAAAGGCTCGTGCAAACTGGCGCGATATCCCGGGTGCGACAGGCAGCGCTACCCTTGTAGCACCCGCGATATCGCGCCTGTTTGTGGGAGCCCTAATACTTAACCGTCCCTTTCATTTTGATAATCCAAAAATATTTATTGCGTCGAGAAGGCTAATTTTTCAGACATATGAATGGATGGATGGTATTTCGAGTGTGTTACGCAATTAACGTGTAGGTACTTCCCGACTGCAGTCGTAGCACTCCTAGTTAGGCCTCGTTCCCACTATGTCGTAACGACAAATTATCGTGTTGTTTAAAGCGTCAGTTTGTGTATTTAAATGGAGGTGTTCACATATAGGACCTGTCGTCCACGACTTTATCAACCAAAATGAAACGATAAATTAATCGTCACGAGATTGTTGTGTACGCGCCCTTAGAGTTATGTGTGCTACGAAGCACCCTACCCGATCCGGGAAATTAGGTTATCGGCGCACAGTTTGCACATTCCTCTACACTCCATTTGAAATAAGATTAGACATTAAAATAAGCCGTTTTTACAGTATTTTCAACTGATTTTGACTTCAATGGCGTTGGTGGTATGACAAATGGCAGCTCCAGCAGACAGTTGCTTTTGTGTAACGTTTTTTGCTATGAATGCCGTCCTTATACCTACGATGTAGAAGTCAAAATCGGTTGAACGGACTGTAAAAAGGTTTGTTTAAATTTCTAATCTTATTTCAAATGGAGTGTAGTCTAATCGCGTGTTAAAAGTAACATTGGACGTATTTTTAGTGAATTTCGCGACGTAGCAACAAAAAAAAGAATTATTCGATAGGTACAATCGAATAAACCGAGTGAGTAAATTAATCGAACGAATGCTGCAAGCCCTAGTGGCGAGTGGAAAATTGCGTAACAGATGTTTAATAATGGTTTTAACATTGTTTTCTTTTTGGATGCTGACGAGAAAAATGGTTTTATTCTTTTTAAAGAGTTTGCAATTTTAATTGTTTTATTTGAAAGAAAGAAAATACCTACGTATATTTGCGGTAAACATGACGCAAAGAAAGAACACAAAAGGAACAACTTGGGGGAAAATATGCGTCGCATCCACGCAAAACGGTCATCGCTCAGCATCTGTGATAATACTGCGACCCTATGCTAGACAGCGGTTTGGGTGTTCTGTCATGAATGATAATGAATAATGATAATGATTTATTTAATAATACAATTTTAATGGGATTATCTGTTTATGACTGCATGATTATGGCAAACAATTAATTAATTTAAATAAAATATGTAATTATTTTTTTCTATATTTGCACGCCAAAATTAAAGGCAGAATAAGAGAACAACTCTGTACATTTTACCAACATTCTGTACCTTATTTATGCAAATAAATGATTTTTGTTTGGTTTTGTTTTTGTTTTTGATACGTCTGTGAATAAAATCTGCAATAGGCACTTAGATAGACCTTTGCGCATGTCCATGTTTCGCTGCATGATATAAATGATAGGTAGACTTTATCTAAAAAAAAAAAAAAACAATAAAAAAGTCAATAAAAAGAGCTTAATAAAAAAAAGAATAAAAATCAGTAAAAAAAAGTCAATAAAAAGAGCTGTAAATCGATTACTGCGTTCTACAATATTTGATTACGTACTTAGCAAAATCAAAATATTTTTCTTTCAACTACATAGTAATGTCATCATTAATCACTACAAGACCGATCACAAAGGATGTATTTTTTGCTTGGAACCAAAACAGTGCAGTAAAGTTGTATGAAATTTCATTGTTGCACTGTTTTTCATTAATGCACTGTTTTTAGGGTTCCATACCCAAAGGGTAAAACGGGACCCTATTACTAAGGCTCGTCCGTCCGTTTCATTAACTAGAGTTTTTATTTTGAGTAGGTATATTTTATCGCGGTAGCTAGATTGGTAGTTGAAAGAAAAGTGGATTACGCACCTTGTTAAAGTGAGTAATTAATGCACTCGTGTTAATTTAGCATAACCCTCGTGCTTTAATAACATACTTCGTACTCGGTGCTACAATCTACTTTTATTTCACATAAACCTACATAGGCACTTTTGAAACGTCAGAAGCTAGGTGCACGGTTCCAATTGGTCGTTTCCTAGCGCCATATTATGGCTAAGCAGGAAGTGAATTCTGAGGTGACTGCTAAATGAGATGTAGATAAGAGAGCACGGTACCGTGCTGCCCAATTAATTAGAGGGGATGATGAAACTTAGCGGAGGCGCGTATGCTTCTGAGGAGTGAAATGTATTTTCATCCCATCTTTTCGAAAAGGACGACTTGGTTCGCCTTTAAGTGCACTCAAAGGTGGTGTTTTCTATAAGAACTTTTAGCGGGCAATAATGAGTTTTTAATCCTCTTTATAAGTGCGCGGCAAAGAATAAGTGCGCCGCAATTATCATTACCGCGCAATTTTTGAATTTGGAACATCTTTGAATTTGGATACTCCGACCAAACGGGTGTCTTGTCTGGCGGGCAACTGCCCAACGATTGATGTTGGAATCTTGTATAATGTTGATCGTGCGGTGTTCTCCCATTGCGCGATGCAGGATTTTGTGTTATTTAGTATACAAAAAGGTACATAATTTATCGGAATAATTACGACTTCCGAAATTAAAGTAATTTTTTACTTTTTAGTGTTTTTTTTTGGAAGTCTGTTTTTTTTTCTGAGTTTATTTTGGACATTACTGACATCGGTGAGGGAAAACATGATGGGGAAACCTGAACTTGTAGTAATAATTATAAGCCTGTAATAGCCCAACCCGTCTTGAGCAAGCGTGGTTAAAATATGAGGCGCCTTTTATTTTCTCATAGTGGGTGATGAAAAGTAGAGTGTATCTCTCGGGCGCAAAATATATTTTTGGCTCGGGCTACGTACTTTGAATCCCTCGCTACGTTCAGGATTCTTCTAAAGAATCCCTCGCTACGCTCTGGATTCAAAAAAGCGCCCTCGCCGTAAAAATATTATTTTTCTCCCTTATGATACAATCTACTATTGTAATCTACCCGATTATAAGATGATGTTTTTTTTTAATATTTTTTTTTACGTACTTAAAAGACTTGCATAGTTTATTGACGAGAATATTGTATTTACATACAAAGGCGAGAATTTTCTTACAGCACACGTATATTAGTTTGGGATACTGGGTTCGGGTGGTTGCATAGCCAGGCAGGTTACAGGTACGGACAGGTCGGTACAGATCATTACCGATTCGTACGGGTAAAATAGCCCTATGCCATCTTTTCCGCCCGTTCATAAAGAAACAGGTTGAAACTGGTCGGTACCGACTATCTGCATAGATCCGCATGGTGGTCACTAACAACAGATTTACCTGTTTCTATGTGTGGTTTGACCGGTACATATCTGTACCGAAAATCTGTATCTTTATGTTTGCACCCTTCGATCCACGCGTTGCCGTCGGTCAAACCGTTATTGGTTTTATGTGGCATCGGTACATGTCACTTTTAACGTAGTGAATGTGGGTGCTATAATGGTATTATGCGCCTCTGGCTACCTGGCGGGGATTACCTACTGATGTGGCGTGATGACAGAGTATATGACTTTTTTAACAAGTTAGTCCTGTCGTAGTGAAATGCTTTATGTAACATAATCAATCAATGTTGCAGAACTTCGTTCAATACGAAGCACGACCTTTATAGAACATAAATATAATACATAACCTTTATATAAAAATAAACAGACCTTAAAATGCCCTAACTTTGCATTTATTTTGAGGTTTTGTGAATATTGTTGACGAGTAGAAAGTCATATATGAATATGGCTCACTATAGCCTACAATTCATATTTTCTGAGAAATAAGTTTTGATATCGCCAGGCAAAATTAATGGCATTTCCTATACTTGGCCTAGAAAATAATATCGCAGTTATATGCATACGTTTCCAAATAAACAAATTTCGTACGTACGTTAGTACATAGTATCTTAATGTTTCGTACCCATAAAGTATATGTAGTGTATTTGTATAGAATACTATGTATTCATGCTTAACCAAGTCATAAAGTCTTAAACTTTATTCTTTTTTTTTAGAAGATACATTTATTAAGCACTTTTCAGGGGAATCTTTCAAGGTTGTCACCATAGGAAAAAATTCAACAGTCTTCACTCTCTCTTCACTATTTTATTTTCAAACCAAGTGACAACCCTACCTTATTTTACCTAGTTAAACTCACGTGACAAGTGCAAAACATAGATAGAAAAACAGAAGACTATTTTTCATTTAATATGGTCAGTAAAAATAGCTTAAAATACTGAAACAATGAAATTTTCAAGTGCAGCCAAAACAACAGCGACCGACATTACGAAAAATTCTGACGTCCATTGACTATTCACAACTTTCTTGTGATAACCAAAAGTAAGTGTTGTCACGCGTAAAAAGTCTGTGGTGCATTATTTGAATTTCATTAGTGAACTATTCTAAGTATACTAATGAAATTCAAATAATCTGTTTAGCCAAAGTAAGGGAGCTAGGTAGCCCAAATAAGAGCATTTTAAGGTGTTGAGTATCTATTGCTCAAGTTTCATATTAAGTCGTGATTGCTGCAACCATTACAATGCTTTGTGGAGCGGGAGCTTGCAAAGTTCAGTGAAAGGTCGGGAAAGCTTGCTCAACTAACTTGAGGACTAGTCGCTCTTAGCTCGGTTTCTTTCTCCGAGGTGCAGCAGGGGGCGGGGCGCGCGGTGGGCGGCGACCCGCCTCGCCCACTCGCCCCACTCCCATTAGTTAAAGCGAACGTAAATGAAATAATCGAATTCATTTGGAATTTTCGGATGAAGGTTACCCACATAACATTCGCATTGGAAAAGTATCGATGAAGGGTTGATTGGTAGGTACAAGGTCATGCCGCTGTAGAGTAATCTCAATCAGATGCATAATGAGATCAGCTCCATTAATCAGCAATCAACTCAGCTTATCGCAGTCCACTGCTGGACATAGGCCTCTCCGAGGCTGCGCCACAACACCCTGTCCTCCGCCTTCCGCATCCAGTCTGTCCGAGACACGCTACGCTTGCCGATACGCGGTCTTCACTCTATGACTCATCTGCTCCACCGGCCATCGGTTCTCCGACAAACATGGCCAGCCAGCTGCCACTTCAGCTTGCTTACTCTGCAAGCTATGTCGGTCACTCCGGTTCTTTTCATTTCATTTCTGATGTTATCCTTCAAATAAACCCCGAGCATAGCCCGCTCCACAGCGCGGTGAGCGACCTTAAATGTGTAGACCAGCCCGACTGTCTCCGGCTCTTTGTTTATAGGAACCGAGTATACCTCGCACCGCAAATTTGAAGTTACCGACTCGCCGCAGATCAGACGCACCGCGAGAGACGTGTCTGCGCTACCACAGACGATACTCTACCCATGGTGCTACGGTGCGGGGTGGCCCGCGTCCGCCGTCCGTCCGAACAGCGCGCACCGTGGGAGCCGCCTTCTATTTATGTTACTTGCGCCCTACCGTACAGTACAATAATGATTGTGATACGACTCTCAGATGACAAATCACTTGACATTAGTAAGTGTTTTACAATTGCGAGCATTCCTCAATGACGTATAGATTGATCTATGATCATGAGTGTAAAAAAAACAACATTATGATTCAAGGTTAGTTGTCCTTAGTTCTTCCGTAGTTTATAGGAAGCTGTTGGTTAGAGCCTGTGACAACATCTTTTGAACAGAACTAGCACCCTACTCGTTGTTTTGGACATATGAAAAGTCTTGTCTGTGAGTTAGCCAATCAACCCATTACTTATTCATTCACATTTAAATAATTCAATACTTAAAACTTAAATACTACTGAACCGATTTTCATGCTGTTTTCACCAATGGATAGAGTGGTTCTCGAGGAAGGTTTTAGTATATAATAACCGACATACACGCGGGCGAAGCCGCGGGCATCAGCTAGCTACTCATAAAAATAATTAAATGGCAGAACGCCCCCGGCCCCTAAGTAGGTGTTCCTTTTGATGTATCGAACATTCCTTGTAATATTTTAGCGAGCGAAATTGCTAGAGTCCGACCGCAAACGAAAACGAAATTCTGGCCTGATTAGCATTTTTGGTCGAAAACCGAAAATAAAATAACAATTTTTATTTAGAGATAGGTTTTTCTTTGGTAAAAGTAAAAGAAATCCTGTGTCATACTTTTATTCATTATATTTACTTAACCGTTTAAAATTATTTCACAGGAAATTTTATACTTTTACCAAACTATTAACTATCGAACAATCTAATATTAAATGCAAGAAAAAACATGTTTTTCTGCATTTTCTCAGTTACTGTTCTGTTACTGTTACTAACAAATTATGGACCTAATAGTCTGAAATAAACAAATTTTATTTCTATTTATTTTTAATATCACCGTAGCGACAATACCGTCCGCTACGAAACATCTGCTTTTTTCGGCCAGCCTCGTAGCATCATTACGCGTCTCGTTGCTACGCGCGTAGGCAACACTACGCGACACAAACAGCTTTGTTAAAGTTCGTTTCCAGGCGAGTTTTTATTTATCCGAAACTATGTGTTCCGAAGTGTTGTGTTATTTTTACCGACTTCAAAAAAGGAGGAGGTACTATGTTCGGGATGATTGTTTCACCGATTACTCCGCCGTTTGTGAACCGATTTAAAAAATTTTTTTTTTGTTCAAAAGCTTATACTTCTGAGGTGGTCCCATTGTCACCAAGTCAGGATCTGATGATGGGATCCTAGAGAAATCGAGGGGAACTTTCAAAAATCGTAAGGGCAACTAGTGCATTCCTTAATTTATTCATTAAGTATTTTACAGCACTACAATTTTATTAAGGCCTGGAGTCGATCTGATGATGGAGCCGAAAGACAGTCAAGGGAACTCCTCAATGGTTTACAGCAGATACCTCGTGTTTGGGCTTGATTAATTTGTATTGATAAAAACTTTACACTTTGATGGGTTCTGACTGTCGTTAGGGGTCTGATGATGAAGACGAAAGACAGTCGAGGGAACTCCTCAGTGGTTTACAGCAGATATCTTGTGTTTGGGCTTGATTAATTTGTATTGATAAGAACCTTACACTTGGATGGGTTGTGACTGTCGTTAAGGGTCTGATGATGAAGACGAAGGACGATTAACGGAACTCCTCAACGGTTCACAGTAATTACCTTGTGTTTGGACTTAATTCATTTATATTGATAAGAACTTTGCAACCATATAGGTTGTAAGTGACATTACAGATCTGATTATGGTCACCTTATAATATGATGATGAGGGGAACTATACAGTGTAAGCAAATGTATAGTGTTCACCCTTATATTCTTGAGAAGGCACGGGAGTCTCATTAGCCAGCCGGTTTCGTATAACATCTAAACGATACTTGCGCTGTTCAGACGACTCGCCACTTAATCGTTTTTGAATAAGATTGAGTCGGCAGATCTTATCATTTGGCGACTCCTGTGACAAATGAGAATGCATGTAATTTCTCATCTGAGATAACCTAGCATGACAAGCTAACGGTGATTCTTGGGAACCGGACATAGCACTCCGTTTGCGATTCTTAGATAGGCGTTCTTTTTCAGCAGTATTAGTCTCTTTAATTCTGTTTTTCTTCATGCGGGTGGCTCCTTTAGTTGGTCTACCCATGATTACAAAAATCAAATTACACAAAAAATGGAAAAATAATAAAACTTTAAAAAAAAAATTGACCGACTTCAAAAAAAACAAAACAAAAAAGGACTACTGTACTAAAAACCAAAAGACAAAAGTACTTCTTTAATAATAAGAGAAAAATAAAAAAATAACTTTAATTTCGGAAGTCGGTGGCCAAAAACTAAAATTAAAAGCAAAGACACCGACTTCCGAAATTAAAGTTATTTTTTTATTTTTCTCTTATTATTAAAGAAGTACTTTTGTCTTTTGGTTTTTAGTACAGTAGTCCTATTTTGTTTTGTTTTTTTTGAAGTCGGTCAATTTTTTTTTTAAAGTTTTATTATTTATACTTAATGTACCATAAATCCATAACATTGTTATTTAAAAATGTTTTAGGCGAAGTGGGACAATCGGGAGAGTAATATTTCTTTGTTTAGAATACAGACATAAAACGCCTAGAGAGAGCAAGAGATAGCATATACTTGAACTTGGACAGAGATTCTGAACTATAAGTGGGATGATTCTTAAAGGAGAATGACCTAATGATGTGGACAAGACCTACCATCGGATTATGGTTGTAAAAACAGACACATAATACTGATACCAAAATAACATAATATCCTTACTCCAACCAGTTATCAAATACAAAAAACTTACACGCGTCGTCATCGCTGCGTCTGTCAATTAATATTTTATGAAACTTCTTATGAACAAAAAAAAAGTATGAATTTGGTTGTTTTTGCTGTACGTCCATTATCTTAAAGGTAAGTGCTACCTATGATACGCGCAACGAACAGACGGTCGTCATCGGACACCCAGTATTACATTAGTGATGGATAGAAAAACAGACCAAAATGTTAAAAAAAAACAGTTTGTTTATTTTAAGACGTTATTGTTGGAAGCCGTAATTATCTTATTATGTTGAACTTCTGGATGTTTTAGTGAACGTATTCCTTCAGTTTAGTCACAATATATATGGACAGTATGGAAACAAGGCCTATTTTTTACCCGACTACGGCGAAGAAAACAGGAGGGTTATGATTTTGACCGGTATGTATGTATATATGTATGTAAGTATGTTCATCTGTTCCCTCCTATCTTCTAAACCACTCATCACAATTTGGCAAATGAGGTATCGTTGGAAGGGTCTTGACCGTCCGCTGGTTATAGGCTATGTGAAGTCACATTAATTTCAAAATGGCGCCCTCTAGACGACCTAAAGTCAGGAGCTAAAAAAAAGTATTGTTTAATCGTACCATGTTGTGTATCAAATGAAAGGGCTTAATGAGCACATTTCAAAAATATATATATTATAACCCCAAAAGAATTTAAAAAAAAATTAAAGTAATAAAAACTAAAACCCAACTACGACTAAAAAGGTATAAACAAGACACCACAGACAGACAAATTAAAAATCAGGAGTCACACGTAATCTGTTCGATTTATGCCCTAAAACGTGTGACTCCAGATTTTTAATTTGTCTGTCTGTGGTGTCTTGTTTATACCTTTTTAGTCGTAGTTGGGTTTTAGTTTTTATTACTTTATTTTTTTATTTTTTTTTATCTTACCTTCCATTTTTGGTTTTGGTCGTGGGCTCTCCATAGTACGAGAGCCCAAGAACAAAACCATGTCGCATCATCAAAAAAAACCGATCTATCTCATAGCAACCCAGTTGAATTCATTTTTATTGTAACCGGGTTTACTAAAAACCGATTTTCAGAAAAAATTTCACCCGTAATTCCAAGTTGGTACGCAGATATTTTTCTACATCTGGGCAACCTTTTTCATCATGTGCAACAGTTTTAGACAGAATGCTATGTAAAATCGGAGGGAAGATCGGTAAAAAATTTCAACAAAAGTAGGTAGTAAAAGTAAAACGATACGGCAAAAATGTTGGTCATGGGCTCTCGATAATAAAACAAACATTCTTTTTAATATAAAATAATCTTCATCATATAAATTATAAATTCTTATTAAATACGTACCACGCAACTGACAGCACTGCGAGAATTACGTCTAGGTCTCGCGCATCTATGTGTGTGTGCCGTTTTGAAACTTTTCTTCGTAGTTTCCGTACTGTCCATATTTATATTGTGGTATAGTCTTATTATGTTGAACGTCATGATGTTTTAGCGAACGTACCTACCCGAGTCTACAGGTCGCTCAAACAAAGACAGACTCTCAAGACTGAGTGCCCGCGCTAGGTTGCACCGTATACAAGAAGTCACTACACATGAATTTGTATATTTTTTTTAAATCTTTAACTCTAAAGGCTTGCTAAAATAATGATGTTGTCATAAACTATGCAAGTATGACGAGATACGACACACTACCATATTAATATTATAAATGCGAGTAACTTTGTCTGTCTTTACAGACAATGTGCGAAATGGTAATAACCCATTTCACGCCTAGCCGATCGTGACAGATAGGTACAGGACAGGTCCTGGGACCACCAGGACAAGGACATAGACTACTTTTCATCCTGGATTAGGGAAACATAAAATTAAACCGACGAAAAAGGAACTGAAAAGCGAAAAAATAAATAACTTTAATTCCGGAAGTCGGTGTCTTCGCTTTTAAATTTTCGTTTTTTGCCACCGACTTCCGAAATTAAAGTTATTTTATTTTTCGCTTTTCAGTTATTTTTTCTCGGTTTAATTTTTTGTAAAAAGTTTTTTATTTGGGGGGGGGGTTTTCCCATTTTAAATGGGACCAACTTCGAGGTATACCCTTACCAATAAAAAAAGAATTTTTCAAATCGGACGACACACTAATATTTATGCGTGGTTATACATAAAAAGGAGGAGCTCGTGGCTACGTAATAACAGCCGCACGGGTCGATCCCTCAGGTTAAGCTACGCTTGCCGAGGTTGGTCCGTGGATGGGTGACCATCTTTACATACCGAGACTCCTCCGTGCCTCGGAAAGCACGTTAAGCCGTTGGTCCCGGCTGTCATTTGTGGATCTTTGACAGTCGTTACGGGTCGTCAGAAGCCCGAAAGTCTGACAACCAGTCTTACCATGGGGTATCGTATTACCCAGTTACTGGGTTGTGGAGTTCAGATAGGCAATCGCTTCATGTAAAATACTGATATTAAGCTGCATCCGGCTAGACTGGAAGCCGACCCCAACGTAGTTGGGAAAAGGCTAGGCAGATGATGATGATGGTCATACATAAAAAAAAAAATATATATATATATATATACGGGTCGAATTGAGAAACTCCTCCTTTTTTTTTCGTCGGTTAGAAATACACGCAGCCGAGGTCACGGTCCTCATTCCTGATGAAAGGCACAACTAAACAGTCTAGAATACGTACATATGTAGCATAGGTACCTACCTAGATGTGTTAGACGGGGCAGTTCGTCCTGGGATTTGGGTCAACTGTAAGTGATGTGCAGTATTAGTGCGCACGTCGACGACCTAACGAAGTAACTGAGATTGGCAGCTCGCCTGCTCCGTTCCCTTTAGATCTACACTTACAGACACTTTATAAAAAGAGCTATGAATGTACAGAGAACCTAATTGTTGCATTTTGCACTTAATGCAAAGGAAACCGAAAACTAAAAAAGGTCAACTGCTTAAAATTATGCACTTGTACCGTTGTGCATTGCGTAATAAACTTCTGTTTTTTTTTGTTTCACTATTTCTGGGCTTATAGTAGAGGAACCACAGAAGAACGACCTTCAGCAATCTGTTTAATGGATGAAAAGTATTTTAAATCTATGTTAGAAAATATATCGCGAGTGGGATGGCTAACCTTTTGATTTTTGAGAACATTTTGAACAAACAACACAAAATTGTCTGCTAATGCGCTCAGCGGGTAGATAAAGTACATAAATGAAAAAAAGTATATGAAAATCCATAGTTAACGTGCTGTTTTTTTTAATTTTGGGCAATACAACAGCTGAATATAATATAATGGCAAAAGACAAAAACGTTTTTACGTAGTACAAAGTCCGAAAAATGATACTGACAAATTACTTTTTATGAACATTGATTTAAAAAAATAAAACAAGAATTAATAAGAGAAAATCGAGGGCGTGAGTTCCTTTCTTTCGTATTATCTGAATTTTCAATTTCTTTACATGAACCAAGAAAATGCCGACCGTCATACCGCATCCGTTTCAGTTGGTCACGAAAAAATTAAAATCCTTCGAAGGAAATGAAGATGGAAATGATGAAATGGTGAAACTGCGCAAAAATAACTCAAATGAAAATCAAAGTTTTTATTTGTAAACATAGGTGTAAAACTATATAACTATAGTAGGTAGAGAGATCATGTTTTGCCGTTAATGGCGTACAAATATAAAATACGAAAATTAACAGAATTTTGATAACATTAAACGACAAGCAAAATCGAAGCTATTATATCTTACAGAACAAGTTAATAATAGGTATTGCAATGCAAATAAAATTTATTGGAACATATAAATTGTTAGTAACATACGTATGTTTTAATTAAGTATAAATATTAAATAATTAGCTGTGCCCCGCGGTTTCAGCCGCGTAGGTCTCGATCCCGTGGGAATATAGGGATAAAACGTATCCTATGTCCTATTCCAGGTCATGGTCTACCCGTGTGCCCATCCTCTCCTCTCTAGAGTAGGAAACGTGCTTCGCGGCGGCGCGGCGCCGGCGTCAAACGGTACGCGTATTGCATTTTCGTGATAACTTCGAAATTAAATGACCGATTCGAATGAATTAAAAAGTATTTTACTGCTACATAAATACTCTTGATGTTAAAACTATTTATTTGTATAAGAATTAATATTATGTTGATAAAACTCCTTCGCAACTAATGCACTAATTTCGAACAAATTTAATTGCCATAAAAAAAGGTTATAGTGAGTCAATCTTAAAAGATAGACATGCTGTCGCGGACTTTTTTTCGAACTTTTTCATTTATGCTCCGCTCCTGTTGGTCGTAGCGTGATGTTATATAGCCTATAACCTTCCTCGATACATTTTTCAATTCCAACCAGTAGTTCCTGAGATTAGCGCGTTCATACAAACAAACAAACAAACTCTTTAGCTTTATAATATTAGTATAGATTATTGTTGTGACAAACATAATCATAAATTAAATACTACTAATTCTTAACGCACATAATTATCCACATATCTCGATTTATCTTCTAGGTATTCATTAATAGAATAATATGCCCTTTGTATTAGGAAATTATTCAAATATTTTTTTTTATCACTTAGCTCGTGTTCTCTCATATAGACTTCGGTATTTAATTATAAATTCTGGGTGCCGTGCCTAGAAAACTTTTTTATAAAGTGTTGTATTGTGTCTATTGGCGCAAATCTCATTATTACGACATTTCGACTTTAGTGTTTCAAAGAAATGTTAGTTTGACTTTACGAACAACGCCACCGCTGTCTCATAAATACAGGATGTAAGGGTAAACACCGTTATCCTTGAAACCAGTGGTTTGGTTTCATTTATAGAACGTAAAATCAATGGAAAATTACAACTTTTTTTTTAAAGAACATCTTCCTTTTTCCACAAGGGTATTTCACCCTATGCGCTAGGGCAATGAACTTGCGTCTCAACACGGGCGGGGGGCGCGGGATCTTTGTTTTTTTAAAGAATAACTTAGCATGTTGCGACAAACCAGTAACCCGAAATATGGTGTAACTTTTGTTTTTCCCCGCCTGCAAAACCTTACAACAAACAAAGTTCAATAGGTACTTGTTTTTTCACTTTTCAGTTTTATATTTTTGCAATCGGGTTTTTTTAATGTTTTAATAATTTGTTTTATTCTCAAGTTATAGAGAGCATATGAGTTTAATTTTTTGTAGTTAATTTCTATATGTGATTTCCAAGATAAATGGCATATGCAGTCCCAAGAATCTAGCATTATCGGTGTCTTCTATTCTTACATTTTCATAAATTATATTTAACTGTGGCTGATTTGTCCTTTGATCTTTCAACTAGGTACCTAATAAAACAAATCTCAAGGTAACACGTTTCATAGGTACATACGAGTACATTTCTACATTTTGAGATTAAATAAATTGATTGGAAATGCGTGCACTTGAATCGGCGTATTTAAGGTGCTTCACTTCTGTTTGCCGTGAGCCGTCCTAACCTTTTTTTTCGTCTATGCTTGTTTCTATCTACTCGAAATGCCGTCTAATAGTAGTAATAGTATCACTCGGAAGAAAGTGCGTTTCCCAACTCGTGTGTACTATGACCCTCTCGTGTGTACTATGACCCTCTCGTGTGTGTACTATGACCCTTGCGGTTGCGCATCGGGTCTCAAACTACACCCTCATTGGTAATCGGTCACATTCTTCCCTCGATGAAAAATGTACTATTAATAACGGGGTCACTTTTGGGAGACAAAAAGGAAAATTTTAAAAAAAGTTTGCAGACTGTTCCGTGTGACATACTCAAACTCAAACTCAAAACTCAAAGCATTTATTTCAATTAAACCATTTACAGGCACTTTTGAATTGTCAAAGAGTCGATCAGTTAGTCAAAAAGTTGAAGCTATTGCCCATTCAAATTCATAGATCTCTATGGAGAAGAACGGGCAAGAAACTCCAAGGACACTCTTTTAAAAATGTATATAGATATTACAAAATCCTGGGTACAGTATTCTTCGTGCTTCTATATGTGAGAACAATGTCAAACAAAAAATAATCAAAAAGAATTCAAAATATAAGATTAAAAATAAGCCCTGGCAGATAAGAGATGACCAGTCTCAACTGACGGCGCCCGTTCACGAACATGACACGTGGATCAGCACCATCCAGCTCAACCATTTTGTAGGGAACCGAATGATCCAACACACGCGCCACCATCAGCGAGACATTTAAGTGAGTATGACATACTCTCATCTGCCAGGCTCTTTCAAGTCAACATACAACGTGATACCATATGAAACGGCCCCATGGTACTCACATTTACAAAATTGAAAAAGTGCTTCTAAATTATACAAAACTATAGTTAGCAATGTACTTGAGAGATTAATATAATAGAATTTAAATAAAAAATAAACATTAAGTTCCTAAAGTCAGAAAAAATCAAAAAAAACAAGAGGAAGCCATTCTTCCAAATATAAAAAATTTAACTATTGAGCCCAAGTGCCTGTGGAGCAGGACCAGCATTAAGCCAAGCATTTTTATCTACGATATAATCATCCAACTTATAATATGCTTGTCTACATAGTGTGCGTTTAATGCATGTTTTAAATTTCTTCTCATTTAGTTGAAGAATATCGGGTGGTATTTTATTATAACATTTTACACAGTACCCCATAAAAGAAGTATGTACTTTAGACAATCTGAAACGTGGTTGATCTAATTTGTTCCTATTTCTAGTGTTAAAGTTATGCCTGTCACTTATTTTACTAAAAAGATGTAGATTTTTCCGAACATACATAATGTTTTCATATATATACTGACAAGGAAACGTCATGATGTTAATTTTTTTAAACAGTTCCCTTAGAGATTCGCGTCTGTGGAGGTTGTAGATGGCTCGGACAGCCCTCTTTTGCAGTATAAAGATGGAATCAATATCTGCAGCCCGTCCCCACAGCAAAATACCGTAAGACATGATGCTATGAAAGTAACTAAAATAGACCAGTCTTGCGGTATCCACGTCTGTCAGTTGGCGGATTTTCCAAACAGCATAAGCGGCTGAACTTAGTCGCCCTGCAAGTGATGTTAAGTGAGGACCCCACTGTAGTTTTGAATCAAGCGTGATCCCCAGGAAAACTGTCTTTTCGACGAATTCTAGTATCTCCCTATTCAGTACAACGTGATATTCACTACTTCTAACATTCGGTAAAGTGAATCTTATGCATTTCGTTTTCTTCTCATTTAATACCAAATTATTTATAGTAAACCAATTATGGACCTTTAACATAGCGTTATTTACGTCGTCAAGCTCCTGTGCATGTCTATTTACTTTAAAAATCAGTGATGTGTCATCAGCAAATAACACCATTTGTGGTCGGTTTTTTAGTAGATGAGGAAAATCATTTATATATACTAAAAAAAGGAATGGACCTAATATCGAGCCCTGTGGTACACCCATTTTGACTTTTAAACCCAATGAATTCACACCGTTTATTTGAACTTGCTGCAGTCTATCATTCAAATATGATTTTACTAAGCTAAGCGCAAGTTTACCCAGTCCGTAATGCTCAAGTTTCAAGAGCAGCGTTTCGTGATTCACGCAATCAAAAGCCTTAGATAGGTCGCAAAAGATACCTATTGCATCTTGTGCCTCTTCCCATGCCTTAAAGATGTGTTTTAATAAGGTGACACCGGCGTCGGTTGTGCAACGTCCTTTGGTGAAACCATACTGTTGATCGTGTAGGATGTTATTACGATTAAAATGAATGAGCATTTGATTTAACATTACTTTTTCAAACACCTTGCTGAAAACCGGCAAAACTGATACGGGTCTATAATTATTAGTGTCTTTGCTGTCCCCGGATTTGAAAAGTGGAATAACTTTACTGTACTTCATTAAATCTGGGAATACCCCTTGATCTACACACAAATTAAATATTAAAGCTAAATAGGGTGCAATTGTCTCAATAATGGATTGACAAACTTTAGTAGACATGCCCCACAGATCTTCGGTAATTTTGATCTTGAGTTGCTTAAAAGATTTTACAACGACCACAGGGTTTATATGTTTAAATTGAAATTCCACAGGACAGGCTGAAACACTTGCTCTTAATAAATCAATAGCAAGTGAGGGCGAGGAATTTAAAGTTTCCGTAGTTTTAATTGGAATATTGGTAAAGAAAGTTGCAAATTCTTGAGCAACATCGATGTTAGCGCTAATGAGACCGCGGGAAGTGTCCAGTGTGTAATCAGTATTATGTCTTTTGTTCTTGTTAGTTTCATTGTTAATAATTTTCCAAACTGTCTTTATTTTATTGTCTGCTGATTTAACCTTGTTGCTAATGAAAGAAGCTTTAGCTGCTTTGCATACTATTTTAAAAGTTTTAGAGTAAGTAGCAACATACTTATTAAAAGTTTCCGTGTTAATATACGGCTTAAGGCCATACAGTTCAAATAATCTTTCCCTACTTTTCCTGATGCCTTTAGTTGCCCAGTCACTGAATAAAAACTTAGGGCAAATAGTTTTAGTCTTTTTCTTAAAAGAGTTATTGAACTCTGTTTGCACTAATGAAAAGAATTCTTCATACAAAAATCTCAGCATTGTTTATACTTAGGCCCTGAGTACTTAACTTACTAAATAAAGTGCAATTAAACCTATTTAAATTACCCGATGTTATTGGTCTAGTTTGTATCTGCACTTTTTGTAGTGGTGTGTTGGATTCAAAAATAACAGTTTGACCGCTGTGATCAGAAGGGAGATAATTTACAATGGCTTTATCTAAATAGTCGCAGCTACAAAAAACATTATCAATACATGTAGCAGTAGTCGTAGTAATTCGCGTTGGTTCCAAAAACACATTTGACAGATTAAATGATTTAAAGAGACTTAATAATCTACTGCTATTTGAATTATTTTCCAAAATATTAATATTAAAGTCACCACAAATTATTACTGATTTATTACCCATTGCAAGTTTTGCCAAAACATCTTCCATTACTGACTCAAATATAGAGTAGTTTTGATAATTAGGAGGTCGGTAAACGCACACTATATAATGCTTATCTAGCTCAACACAGGACAGTTCAATGCTATGTTCCACCGATAGTTCAACTATGTCTTTACGAGTCTTAGATTTTATACAATTTTTAATTAAGATTAGTGAACCTCCACGCAGCATGGATATTCGGTTAAAACAACTGCCCACCCTATAGTTCTCAAAATTAATTAGCATTTCATAATCTTTTAACCAGTGTTCAGTTATGCAGATAATATCAAACATTGTTTTTTCTAGAAACAATTCAATTTCTAATTGTTTGGAAGAAAAACCTTGAATATTTTGATGAAATAATTTCAAGGTATTCTGCTTAGCCCCTTTTTTGTAATTAAATAATTGAGTGCTAGAAGATACCATGTTGATGGCGAGATTAACTACATTGTTACTGGTAACTTCTGTTGTCTTACTGACTAGTTTAAATTATTATTAGTATTATTACTAATTTCAGTGGTGCTGATTACATAAGACTTCGACATACTACTTACCATACATATGACATACCAAATGGAAGGGCTGTGAGTCCGAAAACTAAAACCCAACTATGACTCAAAAGTTATAAACAAATCACTACAGACGTAATCTGTTCGATTTATGCCCTAACACGTGTGACTCTGGATTTTTTATTTGTCTGTCTGTGCTGACTTGTTTATAACTTTTAGTCGTAGTTGGGTTTTAGTTTTTATAGCTTTAATTTTTTTTAAATTCTTTGGTGTTTTAATATATGTATTTTTGAAATGTGCTCATTAAGCCCTTTCATTTGATACCCAACATGTTACGATTACGACTTTATGTCCTCTAGAGGGCGCCATTTTTATGGCAATGTGACGTCACATAGCCTACAACCAGCGGACGATCAAGACGCTTCCAACGATACCAAATTGTGATGAGTGGCTTATAAGATAGGAGGAATAGATGAACATACATACATACATACATACCGGTCAAAATCACAACCCTCCTTTTTTCTTCGCCGTAGTCGGGTAAAAACCGCGCGCAAGCTAATTATCGTCAGGGACTCGGGGCGAAACGCAACTTACAAGACGCATTTGAAGCACGATAAATCGGTGATTTATTTATCTATAGAGATTCCTACAATACATAATATAGGATATGTACAGAAACTTTTTTAAAATCATAGTAAGCCCTTGAAAATCGGTTTCAAACCAATTAGTGTTCATTATAATTAGTATAATGGTAGTGTATGTAAAGGGAGAAAAGAGAGCAATTATAGACCGTGATCGAGTTCGCAGGTTCGCACCTCGTGTAAACTTGTGTTCAGGTTCAAAGCAGTTTATCAGGCTTCTCTCTCCTTCTTACATGTGTGTTAGTGGGCCACGTGTATTTCTACATACACGTGGCCCAGTTACTAGTTCAGTTAAATAGTTTACAAATGCATATACATTTTTTAAGAAAAAAATAAAATAAAGTGTGAAATTGAAAACAGTTTCATCAATTGTTAAACATCTTGAACCGCAAGTATTCAATTGGCTATTCTCACTTTCGAATCTATCACGTAGGCCTAAAAGACGCGGTCGTCGTCGGGCTAATTTTCTAACAATGTTATTTTCAAGTGTGGGGCCGACCTATTTGCAAATCGGAATAAAATGGCAGCCTATTATAGCGCAGTTGTCGCGAAGTGTTTCGTTGGGCGCGATGCGAGTCGCAGGAAGCGTGGCCGGCGGCTGCGGCCCGCACGCCGCAGTCGCGTACACTACGCTCCTACGGTCATCGCGCTGTGATCAGTTGATCACTCAATACTAAACGTCCCAGCGCAATTTGCATAGCCCAAATAAAATAAAGTAGCTTTAAGGCTGCACCACACTGCGAGCACCATAAGAAGTGCAAGCTATAGAACTTAGGGTGCAGTGGTTTATCTTAGGGATTAAGGGAATTTTGTAATAATACCCAAAATGATCACGTCACATGTTCGAAGATACTTAGCTCGGTGTTGGCGACAAATGTTACAACAATTTTTTCCTCTTTTTCAAAAATACAGCACTTGTATTTAGTTGGTAGCTCCTCAAAGTAGTTCCACAGCGCACAGTTTGCATCTACTGCAATTGCTGCAAACTGAGTAGGACATGTTATACGGAATTCTTGACATTTCTGCTATGACATGTTAATTAACTTCGTCCATGTCAACAATGCCGAGTTAATTGCTCATTATAGGTAATAATAGATCGATTGGCTTTTATTTTGTGTGTCCTTTTATTAAAGAACATATTTCAGACCCAATCCAGTTTCATTTGTGGCAAATTCATAATGCATTTTTGTGTAAAGTTAATTTAAAAGTTTTTTGTTTGTTTGTGTTTATTTCAAAGCTGCAATGGTGGGTGAGTGGTTCAAATTCTGTACCTTCTGGAAAGTTAAATTTAATGTACGTAGAATCGAGTATAATACGGGCTATTCACTTTATTATATCGACTAGATCTAGTAACATAATATACTACTTATATGTTAAATAAAGAAATAGCTAATGACGCACGCGGAAATACTTAGTAAGATATACTATAATTATGTGAGATCGTGTAAATAATATAGTGTGCATGCTGCGACTGCCACGTATTACTAATCACCGTAACCTATCACAGGTACAACGCGAATACGTGGCAGCCGTCACACTCACTTTGATAATAATTATAACGTCAGTAGTAAGAACATGTAGTGATTGTATGTGGTCCAAACCGTTGCAGCAGAAGCGAAAAGGCTGCATACAATTAAAGATCATACAAGAATATAAGTTATTGCAGTAGTAAAACATTAGCCAGTCATTAAGCATGGTTAATTGACATATTTAACAAGTACTCACAGCCTCAGTTATATTTGTTCAAAATGACAAAAAACCTCTCTGAAATTAATTAGCATCGTTAATGGAATGTCCAATTAAAAGTTTGAATTCTTTCTTGATTAAATGTTAGTAAGATTTCGGTGGATTCTTTATTAGTTCAGAGTTTCCTGTATTCGGTGCTTCAATTGATTCGCGATTATAAACGACGAAGTGACTGTGGGGAGGCTGGCAGGCTGGGGTGGCGGCACCGGTCGCGGCCGTGTTGTGCTGTCGACGGCTTTGGAACTTTGGAGTAGGTACTTAGTCGACGAAAGAAAGGTGTAGCGAGCGGGATATTAGTTTTGCTCTTCTGTTAATTAGTTTGATCTCAATCAATTGACCGAAAACTATATAAAAAAATATCTTGGGCTATTTATTTCTTCTTTCGTTTCCCAAATAGTACCTAAGTAACAAAAGTTCACTCTGTCGCGGCGTCTACGTGACATCCACGTGCGGGCTTATATAAACCAGCTGTTTCTTGACAGCAACAGTTATTGCTACTCAAATTGCATATACTCAATGAAAATAATGTCTTTTAAAACTGTTTTCTGCTCACAAACGATATCAATGACGCATACTGTACAAGGACCAAGCAAACGGACACCCGGTTCAGTACGTGGCTCCATCGTAGTAACTATAACCATATTAAGAAACGTCTGCGGACTGTGAAGGAAGGGAAGGGAATTCCACCCCTTGCCTAGATGATCTAGAGACAAATCTCTAGATCATCTAGGCGAGGGGTGGAATTCCCTTTCATCCTGGGCCTAGACTAGCCTTTGAATAGAGTTGCAACTGCTATTAATTGCCCGAAATCGTCGTTTGCCACAACGCACTAAGGAACGAATGACTCATTTGCTGATTAAAAATCTACAACTTTTTTGTTTCTCAAGTTAACTTGAATTTTTGCATGATCATAGAATATAGTAAAAAAAATTAAAAACGTACACATTTATCAAAAACTAAGTCTCCACGTGATTTCACTCAAAGTCAAAGTCAAAGCCAAATAATTTATTTCAAATAGGCACATAAAAGGCACTTTTGAACGTCAATGAAAAACAAAGAAATAGAATTGATTCTAGTTGCCCATTCCAAAAGGTAGCTTTCGTATGGAGAAGAATGGGAAAGAAACTCCACCGTTACTCTTTTCAAAAATGTTTACAATATTTTGTATACATGAATTATATAATTATATGTGAAGACCATGCACCCACAATAAGATTACTGTCCCACAAAAGGCAAAAAAAATTATAAATGGAGCAATGACAAATAAATCAGTTATGTGATAGGTACATGGTTCTCACATATTTACAAACATTGTAAAAGTATACGATGTTACAATATTCCTAACATCTTTACAAGTAATACTAATAAGTCAGTGCGTGATTCCAAGCAATCACAGAGTGTAAAAATCTATGACATACAAATAATAAAAAATACTCGCGTTTGAATTTTTAATTTCGTCCAAATGCTTTACATTATTTAATTTTTGCTGTTAAAATATTGCTCTTTTCCAAATAATAATGTAGAAAACGTTAAAACAAACTTTTAAAAAGGTAGAAAACATTTATTTAAATTTTTGTAGGCACATTATGCAAAAACAAAGTACCTAAGTAAAGTTGTACTCATTTTTATCATATTATAATCTGATCTGCGGTAATAAAACTTTAAAAAAATTATTAAAAATTTCATTTTAAATATCATTTGTAATTTTATAATATCATTTCGATGTTGTCTTCAGAAAGTTGATAATTTTCACGGAAAAATATCGACAGACCAGAAATAAATTTTTTCGTTCTCATTATAAATGAAAATTGGAGTTACACACACATACTAACAGAGCACGCTAATATAAAGCTTGTAAAAAGTAACAATTCACGTCTTGAACAGTTAAAAGAAATGTTATTATAGTATGTATCGCCCAGAAATACCGTTAAATAACAATAAATTGTGATGGAACGTTTCTTGTTAGCAAGCTTTATAATATGAAAATAAAATGAGGGTAGTGTGCAAAAATTATTCTACTTACGTTCATTTGCTGCAAAACAATATCAGTATCTACCTAGAACTGCACACAATATTGATAACACTGTCACAAAACCGCAAAAAAACAGTTATCTATTAAGGTCCCATGATAATGCATTTTGAACGCCTCACCACATGACAACTTGTAATTTCAAAAATCGCAAATAGTAGCAGCTGAGGAGAGAAGCGGAGATAAGTGACAAACCTCTCATCAAAGTAAAAAAAAAAAGAAAAAGAAAAAGAATTGACGTCACAATACATCCAGAGATTTAAAAAAACTGTTTTTTCTCAAACATGCTTGGAAATTCGAGCATTATTTTGACAACCTTCTTCGAGATAAATCAAAATTGCTGTACTGGCAAAAAACAAGTGACGATGCGGTCAGCAAAGTTACTATGAAAATCCATACTCGTATCTGGCGTGTTTAGCGGCCAAATAAATTACTATGAAAACTCATATCTGTCGTGTTATTTAAAAATGGAACGAACTTTTTACTTCAACATACGGCAACCAAGGAGGTAACTTATCAAAGATTTTATTTAAATTTCAATTTGGTTTACAAATAGAACAAAGAAGAAACAAATTAACATATTGGCGCATGAAAAATGATAGTTATTCGTCATTTATTCTGAAATTTCTATTTAATTTACTCAGTTTGAATTTCCGCGCGTTGTTTGAGAAAAGTACTATACAAGCCTTGGCCGCAATCAGGAATTGATGGACTCACGCATGAGTGCCTCGGCTTCGCCTCGGCCCTCATTTTCACGATCGTCCATCAATTCCCTTATTGCAGGCCAATACTATTATTATATACCATATATACCATATACTATTATTCTGCAACTTTCTAAATAAATGTCATACAATACAACTTTTCTTGGAAGGCTCGAAATCTAACTCTGAAAGTTCGAAACCGCCAGAAAATTTCACAGTATTTCCATAAGTTCGAAATGTAATGAAAAATAATGTGTAGTAAAAACATAAAAAACTAAGTGATTATATAAGAACAACTACTTACCTAACAATAAAATGAAACCAAAAACATAAACAATATTCAACACTTCAGAAATGTATTGTTATCAGGTCTTGTACTACCACGTTCCATAGTGCAACGCCTCCTCGAAACAGAGTACCTAAGTGGGCCTACAAAAGTTAAATTTCGACTATGAAATTGAATAACTGTATGACTGAAAGAAGTGTTTAAATGATAATATATTGAGTAACTTTGTTGTCTCAACCCAACTATGCAATAAAGACAAAACAGAATAACAAATTCGTAATAACAGAAGAAAATGTATACAGAATAGGTAAGATGTTAACCAAACCGTCTCTAGAATAAACTAGAGAACACTAGAGTCATTGCTATTCAAAAATGGCGAATTTAATATTCAAAGTAAAAAAAGCTTATACATACCGCAGAGGTAATGATTCAGTATAGATTATTTAAATGAGATGTTTCAATTTTCATTGAGCTCGAACGCTTTGTTCAATACGCGGCCGGTACGCGGAAGGTCGCCTGAACTTAGATACCCGCAATACGCACAGCCGAACAAGCATGTTAACATAGACATTGTTCACTAGGTACAGACGCAATTAATCAGTTTTACACAAAACAAGCAATTTTGATCTACATTCAATCCATACAGCTTACTTATGAAGAAAGCTTTATACAAACAGTGACTGCACATTGTGCGTAGTAGGTTCCTTACATTGTAACGATGGTAATACAGTGCCGAGGTATTTCTGCGGGAGGACTCTCGCTCGAGTCCCGACGCGAGTAGTATCTAGGTAGTCTAGGTACAGGAACATCAAAGTCGCAATACAATGAACGTTCACCGTTTGAGGGGCGTATGTTTGAATTAACGTTTAACAACCCTACCAGGGGAACTACACAGATTTCATAGCTGTCAAGTCGAAGGGGATTGTCATATTTTTATAATTTTATAAATAATAATAACATTATTATTAATAACAACGAGCTTATTGTAGACTTTAGCACATTGGTATATCCTTATAGACACGTCGCAGCCATCTGGTTAAATTAGCCAGCTAATATAAAACTTACCCATATAAAATAAAGATATTTCGATGTTTAGCTAAGTCGTTAAAAACGTGCGAAGAGAAGACGGCTCGCAAGTGTTGGTATGTATAATTAGAATGCAATGTACCTATGAGCGCATCCCGCAACCAAATAATGGCGCTATTGTTGATCTATGTCGCTATGACACAGTAGGAATGCAGGGGGTGTTGAACAACACTATTGTTGATCTATGTCGCTATGACACAGTAGGAATGCAGGGGGTGTTGAACAACACTATTGTTGATCTATGTCGCTATGACACGGTAGGAATGCAGGGGGTGTTGAACAACACTATTGTTGATCTATGTCGCTATGACACAGTAGGAATGCAGGGGGTGTTGAACAACACTATTGTTGATCTATGTCGCTATGACACAGTAGGAATGCAGGGGGTGTTGAACAACACTATTGTTGATCTATGTCGCTATGACACAGTAGGAATGCAGGGGGTGTTGAACAACACTATTGTTGATCTATGTCGCTATGACACAGTAGGAATGCAGGGGGTGTTGAACAACACTATTGAATGCAATGCGATGCATCTCTGAATATGCTGTATAGGTTCCCTTATCTCATTTAAATAATTACTAGCTTCCGCCCGCGGCTTCGCCCGCGTGGTATGTCGATAAAAAGTAGCCTATGTCCTTTCTCAGGCTCTAGACTATTTGTGTACCAAATATTTGAATCGGTTCAGTAGTTTTGGCGTGAAAGCGCGACAGACAGACGGACAAACAGACAGACAGAGTTACTTTCGCATTTATAATATTAGTAAGGAAGTAAGGATTAATTATGGCGGGATGAGCTGGACTCCTTTAATAAAGACGCCAAGACCTGAAGAGCTGCCAAGGACCACCTTGGCAGCTCTGGACAAAGGGAGGTGGAAAAAGAGTGGCTAATATAAATAAAAAATAATAAATCTGTGAGCATAGCCGACTATTAGAAGAAGTCGGTGTTAGATTCAAGGTGCCTCTGTGTAAAACTTTGTTTTACTAGGGATGCGATGACCGGTCACACAATCGGCTGCCAATTATAGAGCGTTTTAAACATCTTAATGTCAAATACTAGTAAAAATAACAGATTTTCATGACAGCTATTATAATAGGACGGAGCCGTTCTTCTGGGAAACCGTTGCTTGAGTCCTTGCGAGGATCTTGACAGAATAAATGTAGCGTGCATTCGCAACTACGATGCCGATGCCACCCGCGCAGGTGACCCAGGTCAGTCCGTACATCATTATCAGGCAAACTTGCAAACCGTTCACATTTATAACGTTGATGTACGGACATAACAGCTTGTTTCTACTAATACCAAACAGCTAGTAACGACTATCTACGACTGGCGTGCGTGGTATTCCGAGTTCGAATCTCAACAACAGTAATTCTTTTTGTGAGTTTAGTTGTGATTTAAAGTATGCACCGTACACCGCCACCTGTCGATGAGTCGAAAGATCCAACTAGTAACATGGATTTAACTACAGGGACTCACGTAACTACTCGTTGTAAACGCCCCAAAACAAAAACTAAGAACAACTCGATTGAACCATCGCCTGATAAATTCAACGATGAAGCAACCCATCAGTCTATATCACTATAATTGATTCGAGACATCATACGCACCGAAATGTGTAGCCTCCTAACTACCGATATCCGAAATATTATGCAGAAGAGCGTGAGAACCGAACTAAAGGATATCAGCTCGGAACTAAGCTAGATCAAAGACTCTCTGGATTTTACAAGCAAGCAATACGATGATATGCACTTAATTTTTGAGGAAAAGTCCAAGCAAATAGATCATCTACAAAAAGAGAATAATAGCATGAAACCTTTAATAAAAGACCTAACTTTTAGATTAACTCAGATGGAGCAGCATGCCCGATCTTGTAACATAGAAATTCTATTCGTGCCTGAGCAAAAATCTAAATGTCACAATGTTGCAGTTATGTAAAATAATATCTTGCCCCTTAAAAGAAAATGATATCGTTATGTCTACTAGGATTGCTAAACAAAACCCAGAGGGAACGCGTCCTAGATCTATAATTGTTAAACTTACTTCTCCTGCAGTACGTGATGAAATACTAGCAGCCGTGATGAAGTTTAATAAAGCCAATAAGACGGATAAACTTAACACTGCCCACCTGGGCATAGGGGGAGATAAAAGGCCTGTCTATGTAGCTGAACATTTAGCCCCACAAAACAGATCTTTATACCATGCTACGAGGATGGCGGCCAAGGAGAAGAACTACAAGTTTGTATGGATGCGAAATGGTCGCATTTTTGCAAAGAAAAACGAAACTTCCGAACGCCTTCTTATAAAAGACACGCGTTATCTGGTTAAATTAGTTTAACAGGTTTTTTCGGCTTTTTTTCTTGAATGTTTAATGAACAATTAATTTATAATTCGCAGATTTCCAAATTTATTACCAAAATACTAGACTTGGTTTAAAGACAAAAACGCATGACTTGTATCATAGCATATTAATTAATGATTACGATGTTGTTATTCTTACGGAAACTTGGCTAAGTGATGATATGTCCAGTACCGAATTATTCGATGACCGTTACAATGTATATAGAAGAGACCGTGAACTTAATGAGCTTTGTGGGAAGAGGACGGGATGTGGGGTATTGATCGCTATTTTAAAAAGACATAATTCTATTGAAATGGCTTCTTATAACAGTTTGTGTGAAGATCTATGGGTTAAAGTTCAAGTTAAAACAAAACACCATGCGATCAGTCTTTGCTTTTGCGCGGTCTATATTCCATCCCCAGTTAAGATTGATATTTTAGAGCATTACCTCGAGAACGCGGGCAAAGTCATAAGTACAGAGAGTAATATGTTCATAGCAGGTGACTTTAATCTGACTAACATAGATTGGCTCAACAACGATAACAGTAGCTTCCTAGTCCCTGAGACCACCAATTGTTTAGCTAACCACCTTTTTATTGAGTTCGTTGCGTTGCACGGTTTAGAACAATTTAATAATGTCAGGAATGATAAGTCGAAGGTCTTAGACCTGGTTTTAGAAAGTAAAGAACAATAAGCAACCACCGTGGTTTACGAAGGATCTAACTAAATTACTGAAACAAACATACAACCTTAGAATAAAAGTAAAAAAATATAACAATGCTATGGATAAGATTAGTTTGGCATTACTGAAGGAGAGGTGCCGGTTATTAAATAAATCATGTTACATTACCTATATTAAAAAAATCGAAGCTAGAATAAAAACTAATTCTAAATACTTTTGGACATACATTAAACATAAGCGTAAAAATAAAAGTACAATCCCGGAAAAAATGAAACTATACTGGCCTATTATCCAAAATTTGTATCAATGTTCCTAGCAGGTTACCACGGTCACATACCTACAATCTGTTCAGACAATCTTTGCACAAAACCAACTTAGGTGACAACTCTCCCCTTTCTAGGGCTACCAAATTGTATAATGCTATATGCCGCAAAGCTGATATCGAAATCAATCATGACAGTCTTAACACTTTTAAAAAGAAATTGTATATGCACTTTCAGATAGAGGACATTTGACTTATCATTCCAATGACTAAACAATTTATCACTTTTAATTTATTTATTTTTTTATGAAATTTAATGTATAATTCTATTTTTAAACTATTATTTTTTAACTATTATAACATGCAAATTTTAATATGTAATGTAAATCTTTAATAATGTCAATCTTATATTTAATGTTAATCTGAAGTTAATGATGTATTTTATTTTATTTTTTAATTATATATATACTAATAATAATTCTTAATTAATTAATTAATTAATATAGTGGTGGTGGATCGAACAGAGCGGCGCACAATGATCATTGACATAACGGTCCCGCATGACGGGAACCTCGTGAAGGCAGAGAAAGATAAACAAATCAAGTATCTTGACTTAGCTCACGAGGTTGTCGACATGTGGGATGTGGACTCTGCGATCATTGTGCCGATAGTCGTATCAACCAATGGCTTAATTGCCAAGAGCCTCGATCAACACCTAAGGAGGCTCTCGTTGGGCAGCTGGGTTAAGGGCTTGATTCAGAAAGCGGTACTCCTGGACACGGCTCGCATTGTTAGGAGGTTCCTTTCTCTGGAGCCCTGACCGCCGGTAGCTTGGACCCTGTTCCCGATACCGGTGGGCTACTATTTCTTATATTTTTAAATGTTTTTATATATTTCTTTATTTTAATATTTAAAAATATAATTTATATGTAAGAATAATGAAATAAAAAAATTCTTAATTCTAATTATATATTCAGAGCATGTGTACTCAATAATGTGTAACCTCTGGTTACCTGTAATTGAGTTTGCATTACGGGATAATGTTTATTGAACTAGTTTTATGATTGTAAAAGATAATTGTAATGTATCTCGTTGGTAATCCTTAAATAAATAAATAAATATTCCAAAAATAAGTTATATTTATTGCAACTATTGTAATTTTTATGGACACCACCTGAACTCGTTACGTACCTAGTTAATAACTGGTTAAGTGACGATGATGCAGTGTGACGCGGGGTGTACCGTGTGCGATACGTATCTATCTCCGGGCAGATAACAACTGACCTTTGAGCGACCGGCCATCAGCTGAAGGGTTTCATCGTGTCCGACACTTCAGGTGCCATACGTCATAGATTATCACGTCCTTGGGAAGTATTACAATGCCAGGAATCCCGCACGCTAACATACCAGGTGAATTGCAAACAGCGCATTCACACATTTATGTACTTACGTACGATTACTCATTTTCTCATTTTCCGGATCGTGATTAAACCGAAACAAATTGAGTTTATCTTAGACATCACTAACATCGGCGAAGAAAAACACATCGTGTGGAAACCTGGACTTACAGTTAATCTAGTAATAAAAGAATTTATTAATTCGTTAATAAAATAATTAGGTCTGAAAACGCCAACCCGTCTGGAGCAAGCGTGGTGATCAATGCTCGTGCCTTCTCTGTATGAGAAGAGGCCTTTGCCCTTTATTGGGACAATAATAGGCTGTAACAGGCTGTATACATTTACATAGAAAACTTAAAGTAGTAGCCACGAAAAATATCGTCTGTCTAGCTGAAGAGTTTCACCAGTCAGTGAAAAAATTGGATTGAGTATAATAAACATTCCAGGTGATTGTTAAAAACAATTGATTATCACAAAAAATGTGCGAAAAGCACTTCCGTATTTTCATAACTTTACGAAGTCACCTAAGCTTAAATAAAAACAACAAAGAACTGAATCCACAGATTTTTTCAGTTTTCCATAACCAATATTAGTTGGGCCCTATCAGAATACCAGCGCTGCGGTATTTGTTTATTTTTTCTCAAATATCGTAGCATTATGCTGAGTTAGGAGCCTTTTTGGTCTCCCACGGTTTTCTCTGCTACACGTTGTTTTATTTTATTTTATGACTTGTTTTATTAATTTTGTTAGTTTTAATGTTTGTTTTTAGTGTTATAATTCCTGTGCGTGTCCCAAATAAAATATTTTTCTTTCTTTCTATTAGTTCTGTTTAGCGTAAAAAGTTCGGACGGTTTACTGAATTTTCACCGTCACAAAAATATGTATAACATTGACTTGACGGTATAAATTCAGAAAATTTCCGAATATTCACAAAACAGAAGTAATATAAATGGAAAACAGAAAAAACCAGCCAAGTGCGAGTCGGACTCGCACACGAAGGGTTCCGTATCACCCTAGAATATTTAGCTTATAAATGTAACCTACCTAACCTACTAGACAAAGAATATTTTTCATCTTAAATCTTAAAAATCGCAAAGATAAAGGAGAGCCTGACCTGGTAACAGGCCTGAAACCTGGTACTCGAAAACAAAATTATTTATATTGGTCTCCAAGCAATAAAAATAATTTATATACAAAACAAAAGTTCAGCGACGGTATAAATTCAGAAAATTTCCGCTTACATTATTTTTAAACAACCTTTTTAACGACACCCCACACTATGGGACCGACGAGAAAAAAACAACATAAGTGTACACTAAAAGAAAAAAAAAAACAATTTTTTTTACCACGTTGTCGGCGTGATTTATATGTATACTCATACCAAATTACAGTTTTTTAGTACCAACAGTCTCTGAGCTAAGCCGAGGACAGACGAACAGACAGACAGACGGACATAGCATTAGTAATAGGGTCTCGTTTTACACTTTGGGTTCGGAACCCTAAAAATGAAAGTTGTTGAAAACTGGTTGTATTCTCCACGATCGCGGTATCTCGGAAATGCAGTTGCATGACTGAGAAAAAGAACAAAACAAAATAGGTTAACTATGATAACCTACTAACTATACTAAGTATAGTTTTGTAGTGAGTATTTATTTATTTCAACTTTAAAGTATTGGTTTTATGTTTTGATATGTGTATAGGTGTCTACCTAAGTATTATTGAAACTAAAAATGTATCTTAATTTAAAAATTATATAAGAAAGTAGGTATTTTTATGTATATTCTGCATATCTCATTAAAATAAGTAACTATTAAGTATTAAAGTGAAATTAATTTGCAACCTAAGCAGGCATAATATGGACTGTAGATTAAACCACTAACTTTTGTGAAATAAGTACGTATACAACTCTTCAAACACCACAATTAGATTATTATGTCATAATTAGTATTGGGATAAATTAACCTATATATTAAAAATGACAGAAATCGATGCTGAACAAACTACTTTTATAATGTGCATTAATTCAGTTGCACATTGTATAATAAATTATCTTCATCATCATTATAGACAAAATCAAATACATTAAAATAAAAACAGAAAATACTTAGGTTATCCGAAATAGGAATTGCTTGTACTGGGCACACATAACAATAAATTAAAAAGCTTAACTCCAAATTACTTACCCGTAATTCAAATGCACATTCCCATACAGTATACCACATAGAAAGACAGCCTCCGCACTATTCAGTATATTGTACCACTAGGTATGATTACTTTGTTAATGCTCATACCAGTATTTATCTACTGTGATGTAATATCAATTAAGATATTACACATTAGCCAAGTTAATAATGTTTTCTTTGAATGTCTGCACCAAAACAAATTAATTTATAATTTATTTTGATCCATAAAAAGTTCAATAAAAGTTTGAAAATTTTGTCGGAAACTTGTGATCATTCGAAGAGTAGTTGCTTATTTGTTTAACTTCCCATAACCGCAAGAAACGATGTAACTTCTAGACACACTATACACTATGGAAATGTAACTACTCGTATATATATTCTACTTCTAAGTAGTGAGTTTTCTGCGTAATTCCGTAGAGCCTCGTGTAGGCGCAGGGAGACGTGTAAGGGTACTCACTGGTGCAGCTCATAGTGGTGGTAGTGCTGCGCAGGCGGCTGCAGCTCGTGCAGCGGCAGGTAGAACTCGTGCACTCGCGCGAACTCGCGCGCCATGCCGCGGTGACGCGACACACGCGACCGCACCGCGACGACGTCTCACACGACTGGCGACACTGACACCACACTACACGCGAGCAGCACGCGTCTATCAACACCAGCGGAGCCAGAGGCTGCGTGAATACTCCGCGACGCGGCGATCAACAACTACCCTTAGCGTATACATTTTGGCTCCCACGCATACAATTATCACTATCTACAACTACACATAGGGACTGCGTTTTATACTAAGGAATTCAATCAGGCCCAGATTTGATTGAGGAAATAACCTGCCGAGAAATTAGTACACTTAAAAGTAATGACCGAACAAAACCACACCAGCACAAATAAAAATCGCACTTGTAAACTATTATGAAGATTCTGTAGAAACAAACTAGCGCCGCCCACTTCTAAGCATAGCGTTACGCCCCTCCCCGCCCTAAATATTCCGAATTTATACAAAAATAATTAAAAAAGTTTCTCATAATTTAGGTCGCAATCATTGATACCCTCCCGACCACTACTTTACAATAATCAATTGATGATGCTTTTGATCGGACGCTCAATCGATCGTCTGTGACCTCCGCGACAGATCGGCGGGAGCGACCGGGTCGCGTCTGTACACCGATGTAGTCGATGGAAAACAATAGTCCGCGGAGTGCTGTACTGAAGTGCGATATACTGTGTCGTGTGCGCGGGTCGCGCCTGGCCTTGAGCTGCAGGGTTGCGCTGATCCAATTACATCAGTCCAGCCGCGCTTCTTACTCACAGCTTCGTCACTCGCTATAAACCTCTTTAATGTATTAAGTATCACTATTTGCTTCACCACAGCTAATGAAATCTTCTTAATATTCCGAATAGAAATTGACTTCTACTTATTAGTACTAAATGTTATGGCGTTTCCAAGTGAAAGGAGTATGCATAATATGCATACGTAAGAATTGCAATCAAAGATGGAGAGGAAACGCAAATGCTGTATCCTCTGGCACTAACTTACACGCACAAAACACATTGATCAACTCAATTGTTTCTCAAAATTACATTCAATTGAGTCGTCGTTAGAATGAGAGGCGCGCGCGAATCCACTTCCTACAAACTGGCGGGCAATATGCTGCACTCGAGCGCAATCACGAACGGCTAAAAGTGCATCGCGATGACGCAGCGTGCCCCTGAACCTGCCCGTCACCACCGCGGCCGCTGATACCCCTCGCCGCCGACACACTACAAGTGCAGCTAATCCACCGCTCGGCCGCAACAAAACCGTCACCGCTAGTCTAGCATCGAATAAGTAATGGATAGGTAATGCGGAGACTTTGCGATCTCGAGACTTCAAATAGCTCGCTTACACGTGCCGCCGCTGCAGCTAGTAAACATAACGTAATATTATGCAACTGAACAAATGCACTGAGTCTTGTATATACTATACGTAAGTACGGAGGAATTACTCAGATCGCGTGATGACATTGTTAACGACGTTATATAGAGTCCACAATGACGACTTTCGTGGTACATGTTACTCCAACAAGTTATCGAATCACCTCAGAGTGCCACATCCACAGTTTATCTTCACGTAACTGTCAGCGTGTTGCTGAGGGGTACCGTCGCTAGCTAGCGTTCTCTCTGTGTCCGGCTCGCATGTGTGCGTCACCTAATCTTACTTTTATTTTAATAAATACTTACTATGGCAGCATGTAATCGAAGTTTATCTACTACATAGCATACAGTAATGTTTGCATCGTTCGAATGGGTCGGAAATACACTTTTACAAATTACAGAAGTAAAACTTTATTTACTAGTGCGCATTTTCACATATTTACACAAATGTAGGTTATTTGATGTGAAGAAGTATTTGAAATAAAACGAGGTTTCTTAAAATAATTGATGAATATTTTAAATGTAATTCATACCTATGATAAATTGTTTGGTAGTAGTATATCATCTGTAAAATATGAAGCATTTATAACCCACTTCAAAAAAAGGAGGAGGTTATCAATTCGTCTGTATTTTTTTCTGTTTGTTACCTCAGTACTTTCGACTGGGTGAACTGATTTTGAGGATTTTTTTTTTTATTTGAAAGCTGGTGCTTCCCTTGTGGTCCCATATAATTTATACTAACTTAGCTTGCGTAGTTTTTGAGTTAACTTCAATAATTACGTATTTTTCTCACTTAGTCTATGTACTCGTAGACGACATCTTATTTGATACAGTCACTGTTATTTACATAGCAGGTAGTGGTATTAGAATTAGTGTAGGGTAGGTATCACAACTAAAAAGTGAAAAAGTGAAAAAGTGTTTTGTTTTTCCCATAACTAGTAAAAAGCCTACTTAATGTTTGGAGATAAGGCTGTTTAGAATTGGACAGGCTGATCCAATGATCTGCAAAAACAAAAGCAAGCATTTTTGTTAAATTCCCAACTAGTATTGTGTTCATCTACAATATACTATACAGGATGGTCCAAATAGTGACATCCGAGCATACCGCAATTAATGTTCCGCGATTCTTAATAGTTTTCGAGTTATAATTTTTTTTTTAAATGTCTTGAAAATTTTATGAGAACCCCTTTATAAAAGATTCTATCTTTATTTTTACACGGATTTACCAGTATTTTAATTTTCAATGTTTTTCAATCACAAGAATCTTGATCGAAAAGGAGGAATTTACGTTCGAGTGATACAGAGTCTTGCTAAGCGATATAACTGTTACTGTGGCACAACTGTCAAATTACAAGTGCGAGCTAAGTAACGTTTATAGATTTCGGCCTAAGTTCTATGAAGTGGTAATGAGTCGGCTTCCCTCTCCTTAAACAAGGCAATTACTAGAATCTATAACTTCGTAAGATTATGTTTCCGTAGGTAACGAGTCGTAGCGGCTTCTCTTCGCAATAGTTTCACCCTTTGCCTCGGCTAAAATGTGTTCGCGCTAATTGGAATCGGGCTCAAACAAGGCGTGAAACGCGGGGGAGTCCGCTCAAAAATATTGAACTTTATTAAGAAAACAGGGCACCGATCTGCCGTAAATACAATAATCAAACAATCGAAATTTCGTTATTATTATTATATTATATATATTTATATAATTATATATATATATCGTTAATATTTCTGCTAAGTATGTGACATCACCATGCCGCCAACCCACACTCATGCAGCGGATGCACCTATGCATCGCCATGCGCCCACCCACACTCGTGCAGCGGACGCACCTATGCATCGCCATACGCCCACCCACACTCATGCAGCGGATGCACCTATGCATCGCCATGCGCCCGCCCACACTCGTGCAGCGGACGCACCTATGCATCGCCATACGCCCACCCACACTCATGCAGCGGATGCACCTATGCATCGCCATGCGCCCACCCACACTCGTGCAGCGGACGCACCTATGCATCGCCATACGCCCACCCACACTCATGCAGCGGACGCACCTATGCATCGCCATACGCCCACCCACACTCGTGCAGCGAACGCACCTATACATCGCCATGCGCCCACCCACACTCGTGCAGCAAACGCACCTATACATCGCCATGCGCCCACCCACACTCGTGCAGCGAACGCACCTATACATCGCCATGCGCACACCCACACTCGTGCAGCGAACGCACCTATACATCGCCATGCGCCCACCCACACTCGTGCAGCGAACGCACCTATACATCGCCATGCGCCCACCCACACTCGTGCAGCGAACGCACCTATACATCGCCATGCGCCCACCCACACTCGTGCAGCGAACGCACCTATACATCGCCATGCGCCCACCCACACTCGTGCAGCGAACGCACCTATACATCGCCATGCGCCCACCCACACTCGTGCAGCGAACGCACCTATACATCGCCATGCGCCCACCCACACTCGTGCAGCGAACGCACGTATACATCGCCATGCGCACACCCACACTCGTGCAGCGGACGCACCTATGCATGCAGTATGCGCCTGAATACTCGATCAATAGCTAATAACAGGTTCCTTATCAGCACACGTAAGTGGTCATTAATCAATTCCAATCAAATATGGAAGTGATACGAAGCTAGAAGATAATGATAATTGTCTGACACGTGTAGCGAGAGACAAAATATTGTTATCATAAATAAGGGGGTCAATTATTATATTACGTTTTATTAAAATTCAAATTCGTATTCAATTGAACGTGGAAAGTTAAGTTTCTTTGGATCATTTATTTTATTTACCCGTGATAAATATAATAATTATATCCCAAGAGAAGCTACAATTCACAAGTATCCTACGATTGAATTCAATGTTGGCGGCTGTTTGAAACTTAAAAATGGATTGCAACTGGAAAACAGAAGCAAATATCCGCTACCTGACGCTGAAAAACAGCAAATTTTGGTCTTGTTATCTAGAAAGAAACAAATAAATATGTATAATGTATTTCCTTATCGGTGATGTTCTTCAGAAAGGTCAGGAACGTAGTACTTACAACCGGCGTGTGAACGTAAACGAAGCGAAGGACTATGTAAGAATCGTAGCAGGTAGCGGTCTGTAGTTCCTGCCTACGCTCAGGAGAAAAAGGCGGTGATTTTATGTACGTATACGTCTAATTTCATGGAGGAGTTCAGTCGCGTGATCGTTAGACCCTCACGTTTCCCTGCACACGTGGCGTGGTCGCTGTCGGCTTAATACCCTGATCACTGCATGAATAACATGGCGTCCGTATCTCATTTAGCGCCCCAATCTGAATCGATTACTGTAGCGTATGCAGCAAATAAGCTAAGCCTCAATGTCCGCGGACTCCCCTCGGGCTCTACGACTACGGCTCGACTGAACCACTCGTACGTATATAGCATCGTTCTCCTGAACACAACTTACTGAACCAGTGAAGCTCCTGTTCAGCACTGGATCTATCCTATATCTTCGCAATCTTCGAGTTTACTAATTGACAGCGCATTATTTTATCTACATAATATTGTGAGACAACGGTGAAATACCTAAATATGAAGTCGTATGTAAAAACACAGACTCCTTAATACGTTTCATGTAAGTCATCGACCTCCAAATTGATTCATATACAATATTGTGATCCACATTCTACGAGCTCCTTCTTGAATGTGCTGTGTCGGCTTTCTCCGAAAGTCTAAAGCA
Source organism: Lithophane leautieri (assembly GCA_949152455.1). NCBI lineage: Eukaryota > Metazoa > Arthropoda > Insecta > Lepidoptera > Noctuidae > Lithophane > Lithophane leautieri. The sequence goes on along the minus strand of OX424458.1, from coordinate 21,534,934 downwards.
GTGATTCCCAAAGTGGTCCAGGTGGACTCCCCAAGGGTCAAAGAGAGACACGAAGTTGGTGAGAAAAAAAAATTGGGTTCTCAAGTTGTAAGAAAGGTCACGAAAATTTATCTGGTTTCGATAGTAAAGAACAAAACAATTTACGAAAAAAAAAAACCAAAGAAATTATAGTAAACTGTTTTTTTTGGAAGTGAAACATTTTATTTTTCTCTATTTACTTGCGGTACTTACCCCACACAAATTCGAATACCACTACCTGCTATGTAAATAACAGTGACGGAGTAACTTAAAACACCATCCATATAGACTAAGTGGGAAAAATAAGTAATATTGAAGCTAACTCTAAAACTACGCAGGCAAATTAATAAAATGTATATGGGACCACCTTTGAACCATCAAATACGTAACAAACACACAAAAAGAAAACATACAGACAAATTGAGAACCTCTTCCTTTTTGAAGTCGGTTACAAAATGTTGCAAACAACACAAAAAAAATACTTTGTTTTTGTCAGGCGGTTGTTTCATTTTTTCGGTGAAAAATGTTCGTATTGAGACTTAAAAAAGCATTTTGAAGCTTTAAGATTCTAATTTTCAGATTTCTTGGCATTTTTTTTTAGGAGCTACGGTTGTCATGCTGTCCCTAACAGATAGCGCGAAAATATAACATTTAATAATTTTATGCTTTTTTTTGGTAAGTACACGGGCTTGAGAATTTTTTTTCTACTCTTATTACTTTTCATCGAAGACTTAAGCACAGATCGGCTATTAAACTTTAGAGACTGACTTATGGTAAGGTATTCGTATTTTATGATACAATAGAATTACAAAAACTAACATACTAAAATATGCTTAGGGCTAAGATATCTACTAATCAATTCTTGACCTCAGTTCACAGATCGTCTCGACAAAGTCCCACCTGAACTATTGGCACGGTATTACCTATTATTGTTAGTCAATACACATGTGTGGACATTTGTGATATTTTTGTTTAATACTAACCTGAAATAGTGTTCTGATGAAATATTCAAGAGTTTGACAACAATGTCACGAGTCACGAGTGGCAGCATGTGCGTGCGCAGGCACCACACTCCATGCTATCACGATATTATGCATACGACAATACATTTTACTTTCAATACGTTTTTGTACACAATACCCACAACATCGAAGAGATCTTTGTGCAAAACTGCACTGTTTACAAAACTCGTAAATAGGAAATGGCTCACAACAGGAAAATAGAGAATTAGGTTAGCAACCCAAATCGCACAAAATATCACATTATCGGCGCGTACGGTCAGTGTCACTAGACACCGGTACTAATCACCGCGACACCGAGTGTCCGACACCGACGCAATCTCGGCGGACACTCGACACTGACACTCGACACCGGCTCCCGGAGCATTGCGTCGTCTGTTTCCGATAGAATTGTATTATTTATTCGACTTTTGTTTTCCTCGACAGATTCATCTCGAAACATTTTTCATCGCTACACATTGTGAGGATCCGATACTTACACGATTTGATATTTAAATGTGAATTGTATCTTGTTGAACTACATAATAACACTCATCATCTGTGATTGTTTTATACGAGCAGACTACGAGCGTAGTCGATATGGTTTTATACGAGCAGACTACGAGCGTAGTCGATATGGGTTTTATACGAGCAGACTACGAGCGTAGTCGATATGGGTTTTATACGAGCAGACTACGAGCGTAGTCGATATGGGTTTTATACGAGCAGACTACGAGCGTAGTCGATATGGGTTTTATACGAGCAGACTACGAGCGTAGTCGATATGGGTTTTATACGAGCAGACTACGAGCGTAGTCGATATGGGTTTTATACGAGCAGACTACGAGCGTAGTCGATATGGTTTTATACGAGCAGACTACGAGCGTAGTCGATATGGTTTTTTTTTTAATGGAAAATTTCAGTTTATTCAAAGGAGTTTGATAAATAAAAATAACAAAATACAGATTATATACATAAAGGAAGGGCTCATAGGGCGTCAAAAAACTCTTCCGCATCGCTGTCAGTGGGAAAAGTGCCCAAAAGGCTGGCAGCATTGCCACGCTGGATGGCAATGCTGATTCTTTGACCTAGAAATTGGCCCGCCCTCTGGTCACGTGAAGAGTCAACCAACAGCTTGGCGATGTCCCGAAATACTTGGACCCCACGGCCCTAGTATTTCAACCCCAAACGGCTCAAAAATATACGAGTAGCTACCAATAAGGTTGTTATATTTGCGCCGTTTGAGGTTTTCTGCACCTGCAGCAGCCGCCCCAGCACAGCCCGACGTGCTAGGAAGATGGGATGGCGCGAGGGTGTCGACACAGGTTGCATCCCACACCAAAGCCCTACCCAACTTCTAAGGCATTATGGTCATTCCGTCTGGCCTCTTCCCATCGTCGCGTGCCAAGCCATTGGGTTCTAAAACAGCTGGCACCCCGGCGGTGACAAGAGCCCGACGGATGATGTCATTAATGCTTGCGTGCCGTGCCAACCGACCAGCGCTCTTACTGCAGGAAAGGCTATGGTGTCCGAGGCGGTCGACTGCTTCACCGCACTGACAGCGATGTGGGGCCCCACAAGGAGCGTCCAAACGCAGACTTGTAGCGAGCCGGAAAGTGGTGTCACCCAGCATAGTGCCTATGTTGGGTGACGGCAGCGCCTGAAGCCAGAGGCCAAACTCCCATTCTACCACAGCCAGTAGGCGGGCACGCTCAGCAGTATTGGTGGACGTATTAATGAGGTTATTCCGTACCAACCTGCAGAGCGGCTCATCCCACTGTCTCTGGGAGAACGGGTTCTCGGGCTGCTCCGTATCCGGACAAGCCACTTTCCAGGCGTTCATCGCATCAGTCAAACACGGCACTTCAAAGTCAACCTGAGAAGCGGTTAAGATTCTTGTAGTTAACTTTTCGGTGCTGTGGACCGAGGACAGGAACGCCGGTAAGCTTACACTGGAAATTTTGCGGACGCCGAGCCCACCGAAACGAATGGGTAGTGTGACTTGCAGCCACGCACGGTCGTCCAATGCCACATTTATGATTGATGTTAGAGTACTCCGAATGATTTGATCAATTTTGTCTAAAAGGTGTGGCTGTGGCTACTTCCATAAAAGTAAAGAGCGGAGAAAATACATAAAATTTGGACAGAAACAGCAGTATCTGATGAGGGTGAATGCCGAATTGATTTGTAATATTTTATATATAAAATGAACTTGGCTTGAACTTACCTGTGTGTAATTTGTAAACATTTTTTTTTACAATGCATAAGCTTAATCAAAGTCTAAGTCAAAGTCAAATAATTTATGTCAGTTAGGTTATTTCACAAAAGGCAATTTTGAACGTCAAAAAAATTAAAGAAATAAAAACTAAAACCCAACTACGATTAAAAAGGTATAAACAAGACACCACAAACGGACAAATTAAAAATCCGGAGTCACACGTGTTACGGCATAAATTGAACAGATTACGTGTGACTCCAGATTTTTTATTTGTCCGTCTGTGGTGTCTTGTTTATACCGTTTTAGTCGTAGTTGGGTTTTAGTTTTTATTACTTATTTTTTTTTTTTTATTCTTCTGTGTTTATAATATACAACGTGCCGCTACAATGGTGACATTAATTTAACAAACGTATACGATTTCGCGTATTCGTTTTATGAAAATATTTGAATTTCATTAAACGGTATTATTTACTGATTTATTTACAATTTTCTAAATTACCATTCTGGAGCAACCTGTACTTAAAGAACTGTAGCGAAGAGGTCATTTGCCGGGGTCACGGATCATATGTAGGCGAATAGGAAGAAAGCCGCGCAATTTCTTAGAAATTATGCCGACAAAGAAACTTACCGATAAAAAGTAAGCCAGCTGATAGGTAGCTTCATGAATGAATCTTTTACACAGAGTGATCGCAATTTTCGTTATGTTTTAATTATATAGTTTGTTTGTAAATTAAAATTTTTCAATTTACGAATTATTTTATTTTATCATTATTTTTATGTTTACTGGCCACTAGCCCTACCCGTGTGTTAAATTAATGTCGCCATTGTAGCGGCACGTTGTATATATATTTGAAATATGCTCATTAAACCCTTTCTTTTGAGACCCAACATGGTACGATTAAACAATATTTTTTTCCTCTTTATTTCCTCTACAGGGCTCCATTTTTATGGCAATGTGACGTCATATAGCCTATAACCAGCGGACGATCAAGACGCTTCCAAGGATACCTTATTTGTCAAATTGTGATGAGTGGTTTAGAAGATAGGAGGGAACAGATGAACATACATACATACATACATACATACTTACATATATACCGGTCAAAATCATATCCCTCCTTTTTTCTTCGCCGTAGTTAGGTAAAAACAAAGAAATAGAAGTGATTCTAGTAGTCCAAAAGGTAGTTCTCGTATAATATATGTCTCTACTTCTCTAGACACATTAAATAAATAAATAAGAAAAAATATTTCAGGTAAAAAATTAAGTATCACCCATAATAACCAAGAAAAATACAACAACCGAAACTAAAATTGACATTGATTCGTTAAATACAATTATTATCATTATCAATTTACGCGTGTTACGAGAAATGAATTAGGTACATACCGAAAATGGTCACTAGTTGTAATTCATTTTTAATTTTTATACGTTATTCTGCGGAAAGACGGAAATCCAATTTGTGATAAAATGATTCTATCGAAACTAGCGTTCGCACGGCACCCACAGCGGTCCCCCAGAGGTCTACGCCGCTTCTACGCCGGCCTACGTAGCTGCTACGCCAGCCTACGCGGCTGCTACGAAGCTCGAACTAAACTGTGCGAACTTCATTAATTGTATTTTTGTTAGTTCGCAAACGGTAGGTATAAGTTCAAAATCATTTAATTGGAAGCTTACAAATGTTTATAATTAATATTTATACGTACATACTCGTATAGGTAGAGTTATAATTATAACATAAAACGTAATAAAAACAGCCAGAATTGTCTTTTTTGCTGCGTTTAAATGTATAAAAATCAGTCTAAATTTCGGCGAAGAAAATATATTGACTCCGTGAAGTCGAGGTTCTTAAACAAAAGCACAACTATTAATACAATATCTTCGATGTTTGTTTACGTATAGTACCGGCCTAATATTACTTGTTACAGAAGTTGAAACAACTTGGCAAGAGGCACACAACTTGCACCGCAGCGCCACCGCGCCGATCCTACATAGTCGAACATCCGGTGCTAGTCAATGTTTGAGCTACAGTCTGGCAAATAACTCAGAAAATCCTATGCAAACATATCATAATTTAACTCATTTTCATTATAAAAACAGTGACAATTCTTCTTAACTAACATGAACTGGTATTGCCCTGAGTAGACTGGAAGAAGACAATCTAGGCAGATGATGACTTTCCTCACGCTCAGATAATTGCGAATGGTTGACTGTCTGGCCACAGGTATACTACAGCACTAGGTACAAATTCTTACGTAAAGTTAGAGCATATTAAGCTATTAACATAGCACAAAAGGTTTGACGATCCATTTCATAACAATTAATTTTAGGACAGATGCAAATAAGCATGAATCACGTTCCATTGAGTAAGCACAAAATGACACAAATTGTTTACAATTTTGTGTAAGGGTCGCCTCACACGGGCCACACGCGACAGGCGTCTGCGGCGAGTCCATATAAAATGTATGAAAACTACAGGAAATATGCCTGTGGCGCCGCACTGTGGATCGAAAAAAGACTAGTATAAATTGCCACTTTGCCTACCAGATTGTATGATATGATATATTTATGCATGATATTGGCTATTCGAAGCTATTTCAAGCAAAAAATCGACACTTAAGCTCCTAAGTCTTCTAGAACCTTTTTTCGATCCACAGTGCGGCGTTTTGTTGTTGTGTCCGGTGGCCCGTGTGTGCAGACCCTAAGTCTCGCCGACAGACAACAAAAACAAAATACCTGTTGCGTCTGCGGGTGACACCGCCCCCTCCCCCTCCCCCGTCACCCTGTGAGGACTGCCGCTGCCGGCTCGCCCGCACGCAGCTAGGACCCCCAAAGTCGATAGTTTCCTAAATTCCTACCACAAAATTTAGAAATGTATTCAGTATTAAGAGCGTTTTATTTTCGAGTAGTTACTATGTATATTACGTGTTCTCTCTGCTACAATAAGATTTGGCATTTTGTACCGAAATAATGGTATTCTGTAAAAAATCTCACCGTGAAAACTTAGGTGAAGTGAACTTAAAGTGAGTTGTCAGTCCACCTGACGCTAGAGATTGACAGCTCACTTCAGCTAAGTTTTCACGGTGAGGTGTTTACAGAATAGACCGGCTGCAAATAAATTTGAAAATTATAAAAGAACACCTGAATCAAAAATCAAAAAGTTTGTTATAAGTTTATAACAGATTTACAAAACAGATATCAATTAAGAATCGAATTTCAAAGATAAAGGAATTTGATGATTTCGCTATGTAATAGCTTGCTCGGCTGGATAGCTAGATTATTTTATTAAATGTGGTAGGCCCAGGCTGAGGATGATATCTGAGAGTCAGCCGTGTAAGGCTCAAATCTGGTTATACTCTCACAGACTCTCACTTTAGCACCATGAGACTCGTAGTAGGCAGCAGTTAACAAGTAGCGTACGCACTTGATACAGTTTGCACATATTATCGTCCTGTCACCCGCAGGCCGACCCCCGCCGACTCTGACTACGCTATCATTGTCTCCTACAACGCAACACATACGCAGCTTAAAATTATAAATATTCTCAATTTTATCGTCCAGCTTTTACCATACGTAACAAAAAAAACCGTCTAAGTGCGTGTCGAACCACGCAGTGAAGGGTTCCGTAGTTGGGATGAATTTATCCCAAGCACAAACATAACATTGTAGTGGAAAAACCTTTTCTCCCACTTTTAAGCTTAATATGTCATAAACGGATCGTTGAATGCGAAAACGGATTTTTGAAAGACCTTTCCAACGACACCCCACCCGGTGGGATAGGCGAGAAAGAGAAAACGTTCCCACTTTAAGTGTAGGGGAGGTGACATTTTTTTTTTCATGATTTCATTTAACTACTTTCTCGGCGAGACATATGTATACCCATACCAAATTACAGCCATCTAGTACTAAGAGTCTCTGAGCTAAGCCGCGGACAAAAAGACAGACAAAGACACATAAATCACGCCGACAAAGTGGTAAAATAAAATCATGAAAAAGTTTTTTTTTTACTCGCCTGTCCCATGGTTTGTCTTTGGAAAGGTCGTTCAAAAATATTGTTAGTTTGTGAAAACTATTTTTGGATTCAGGGATCCGTTAGCGAAATATTAAGCTTTAAAGTGCTAATGTTTGTTGTTAAAGTCAAGAAGTGAGTGACAGTTGTGGAAGTATAGGTGTATACTGCAGCATACTTCCACAACTGCCATTTACGTCTCTCCCATACGTATGAACTCCTATAAACTATTATTTACTCTAGTATCTATTTCTAGCTTAATGTTACGTAACTACATGATCAGAAGTTGCGGAGTTTTACGGTTCCTTTTTAGCCCCCGGTGCGCGGTGCCACGAGCCCACGAGACATCATAATGTTTTAAATGAATTAGGTCTTTCGCTACCTTACCATCACTACACGGACTCTTGGGTTAATATTTATTAGCATTACATCATGTACTCAGCTCGACCGTCGTGGGATCGTACTCTTGCATTGGAGTGTCTTGACTGCTTCGTTAACTAATGGTCACGACTGCTAAGCATGGGGTCCTTGGTTTAAGTTTCATGAAGTTTTTTAAGTAGGAAATTTTCAGTAACAGGACTGAGGCAGGATTGATAACTCTTTTTTTTTTTTTTTGAAGTTGGGAACTCGAGTGGTTTCTCCCACTCTGGGCGGAGCGGAAGGGCGTGTCAGACTTTTACAGACTAATACCCACCCGTGTTCCTTCATTTGCCTGTTGCCAAAGTCCCGGTATCCCTTTCGGACTTTCCCGCAACACTGGCAGGCAACTCTTTTTTACATGGGACTTATAAAGTTGGTGCCAAAAAGTTATCTGCCTAAACCGGGAATACAGGCGCTATATGCGAATATGAGCCCGTATAACTACACGATGCAAAAGTCGATGATAACTTAGTTACTCGACGTAAACATTGGTGAGAGTTCGTACAAAACAAACAAAATGCGAGCCTCACTCACACACACACACGTTCGTTTTTAAGCGGATTACTGATTAGCCGCCGTCAGAGGTCGCCATCCACCGCATAGCTACACATAATTATTTGGGCAGTCGTACAAACAACGAATATACGATGATAGAATAAAATCTGTCAATGAAAAACTGCCTATTTGACTTAATATGAGGTATTTTAATGACTTTGAAATATTCTCTATTCGTCGAAACTATTAAGGCAGTACCAGCGAGTATGTAAATTGGAGAACCACTCGCGTGACCTTCACTATTAAAATAATTACAAATAGTGGACACATGCTTAAGCCGTAAGCATCAGAGTAGTATCAGGGTAGCAACGGGATCAGGATCAGGGTAGCATCAGATCAGGATCAGGGTAGCATCAGGGTAGCAAAAGGATCAGGATCAGGGTAGCATCCGGGTAGCATCAGGGTAGCATCCGGGTAGCATCAGGGTAGCATCAGGGTAGCATCAGGGTAGCATCAGGGTAGCATCAGGGTAGCAACAGGATCAGGATCAGGGTAGCATCAGGGTAGCATCAGGGTAGCAACAGGATCAGGATCAGGGTAGCATCCGGGTAGCATCAGGGTAGCAACAGGATCAGGATCAGGGTAGCATCAGGGTAGGATCAGGATCAGGGTAGCATCAGGGTAGCATCAGGATCAGGATCAGAATTTCGCGGCTATTCAAATTTTTTTACGTTTATTTTCAATTTGCAGGTTAGTACTTATTAGGTTGTAGCTTGATATAAATTGGTTCGCGACCCTATCAAATATTTATTTATAGAAGTATTCCTAGGTATCTACTTAATCACAAAAATCATCAATACAACTCTCTAAATTCATATTACGCTACTGAATGACCATTTCATGAAATCCATGACATTTGTGGCCAATTTTGCTGAGTCTAATGATTACAGTTATGTAAAGCCACATTTCTTACGGTCGCGAATCATATCTAAATCAACATAAAACCTGACAAAAACCTGCAAATTTCAAAAATTGTAAGATTTGTATTCCGCGTGGCTACCTTAGCGCATCTGTTATCTGCAGACGCTTTTAACCGGTTTTTGAGCTAAATTGAGTCTTTAATTTTATTTTTTGTAACTAAGTACTCGTACTTATTAGTTATGTACGCGTAATTAGTGGAAATCCATACTCCATACTAATATTATAAAGTCGAAAGTAACTCTGTCTGTCTGTATGTTACCTGTTCACGCCTGAACCACTGAACAGATTTCGATAAAAAAGAAAAAAAGAATAACATTTATTTGGACACAGATCGAGACACAGATCGATTCGTCTATAAAAATTGACAAAGAGATAGATGGCATTCCAGGGGAGGATATAGGCTACTTTTTATCGACATACCATGCGGGCGAAGCCTCGCGCGGATGCTAGTAGTAACATAAAGAACAGACTGAAACGTACACAAAACAGAGAACGTGTGAATGGCAGGTCGTCAATTCTCTAAGCGGTAGTCTATGACGCAGCCTTAGAGGAAGGACGGCAGATGTACCTGATGTGTCGGTAGCGCGTCATAAGCACGCGCCGCCCCCGCGGCTGCTGGCGCCGCCGTCACCTGCAACAGACCCCCCACTCAGTAGCTGGCGACCTCGCCATCCAACGATGCACACACAATAACAAAGTACTTATACATAATTACTCAAAGCTGTTCAAAATACTGAAACCGCCTTCCGTAACTGAAGGGACAGAAATAATCCGATTAGTGAAAATTTATAAAATTTACCAAAACTTGCAGCAGCTTTCAACGTATATGTGGGAAAACATCTCCTTCCAGTACGTGCCGAACATAATATATTGTACTGACCGGCTCCTTACTGTGACTTGTGGTGTTACGGCAGTTCAGTTGCAGTTTCCTACTCCCGTCTCTTTCTAGCAAATATTTTTTTAGGTCTTATACATAGACTCGAGCACTTTTTTGGTTTCTGTGTCAAACGAAGAAACCTTTTAGTTTCGCTGTCCGTAATGTGCGTCTGCATGTCACAGGCTTGCTACCCGCTGCCTTTAGTTAGATATTATACTTAAAGCTGAAAAGTGGCAGTGTATGGATATTTATTACGCATACAATATAAATAAATAAAATATTAAAAACAGGACCCATTGAGAGCATATCGGTGGTTTATATGTGTAATGTGTAGTATGTGTGCCATGTGTGTTCACCTTCGCGATTTATTGATCCGATTACGTATTAATGCTTGTACAGTTGCGCGTTCCACCCCTCTGTTGCTATAATTGAACATCTGAAAAGTATGTATTTATAACGAATTTAAAAGAAAATCAATCACAGGTAAGTAACCCTCTTCTAGTTCACAAGAAATAGATGTCCAAACGATACAAATAAATGTCCAAACGATACAAATAGATGTCCAAACGATACAAATCGTTAGTAAAACTCGACCTAACCAGATGTTTGATAAAACAGAAAAAATAAGTAGTCTAGATCTATTCGTGTTTGGGAAAAAAACGGCCACGCGGTTTCTGGAACTGAAAGGCAACCGGAATCAAACACTCCCATCAAATAATTCGGACGTTCAGATTTCTATCAGATTCCACAATAAACAAGGAACCAAACTGCATATTATTACTACATATTAGTACTCGTATACACTACACTTGACGAATTTGATGAATTGATTGATGACGGTTACTTTATCCCGAATATCTGATTCGGGATCATCGGGCATAACAGAGAATGGTGTTGGGAGCATGGAACAGGCGCGACCTGGCAAGGCGTGGGAGATGAGGAGCTGCGTATATAGTGAAACAGGATCAGTGTCCTGTGTACGAGTAGGGCAGAGGGCTATGGCGTACAAAAACAACGTGTAAATGAAGTAACTGGAAAGATGAACCAAGTTTGTTCGGAATAGAAGTTAATTTTTAAACGTGTTCCCTCACCGTGAGCATTCGCCTGTAATGTAACGTTACAGAGTCGAGCATAACATCATTGAGGGAGGAGAACCGAGCATTACAGTGCGCAATGTTTGTAATAATTTAATACAATTTGTTACATCAATGTTACATTACAAGCGAATGCTCGCAGTCAGGGCGGCAGTATTGTAACGTAATTCTCAAAATAGAATCTGTAACGTTACATTACAGGCGAGTGCTCCCGGTGAGGGAACATCTTATCAGAAATAAATAGAATATTCAATTGATGATTTTTTCTTTGTTGTTGGAGTCATCCCAGCTACGGAACCATTCATTGTGCGTGGCTTGACATGCACTTGGCCGGTTTTGAGAGCTTACGTTGCGTGCGCTGCGTAAACAACGGTTTAAGTTACGCAAATATCATGTATGATGGAATTGTTCCTATTTAAAAGTTCTAAAAAATAGTCCGCGACAGCATAATTATGTCTATCGTGTAAGACTAACTCACTATAACCTGTTTTTATGGTATTCGAATTTGTTCGAAATTAATGCATTATTTGCGAAGGAGTTTTATCAACACAATATGAATTCTTATTCAAATAAATAGTTTTATCATCAAGGGTATTTATGTAGCAGTAAAATACTTTTTATTTCATTCGAATCGGACATTAAATTTCGAAGTTATCACGAAATGCAACACGCGAACCGTTCGACGCCGGCGCCGCGCCGCGCCGCCGCCGCGACTTTCCCTCTAATCTAGAGAGGAGAGGATGGGCACACGGGTAGACCATGACTTGGAATAGGACATAGGATACGTTCTATCCCTATATTCCCACGGGATCGAGACATACGCGAGTGAAACCGCGGGGCACAGCTAGTCTACTGATAAACATAGTAAATAAAGGAGTTAAGTAAAAGTTCTGGTTAATTTAATTTAATATTACAATTAATGCACTTACAAGCGTTCTTCTTGATTTTTCTCATAAATGACCAAAACTGTGTAAAGTCCAGTTGGTCCAGCGGGAGCCGTCTGCGTCCCGCAGACAATCGTTCACAACAACACCTACTAATGTATGCATACAGGAATCTTTTATGAATGTACCATGGTAAGCAGGCATGCTATGTTCCAGAATATCCATAATTTATGGTTACATCACAATAACTTACGATTTATGGTAACTTAAGTGTTTATGTGACTCACCACAATGTTTATGTGGGGAAGTATAATATTCTGTACTACCTATCTGCATGTAATCTGCATCGATACCAGCGGGCAATAACAGAATGCAATAAGCAAACATTTTAATACCTACCTATACAATATACATAGGTACAGGATTCCAACAGTGTGCAAGGTACTCAAGGTAGTATAGGGGTCGAGCGACATGGAGCACGGGACGGATGGATATACAGCACGCGTAGCATGACCGACGTACAAACGGGTTTTGTCGACGGAAGAGTAGACAAAATGACAGATAAACAATCGTAAACTGTCATTTTCTCTATTTCTTTCTGAAATTGATGTGATAAGAGAGTAGGACCTAGGTATGTTAGTAGTACCTACTGATAGGTACGAATCCCAGAAACGAGAAGATTAATAAAACCAGAACTCGGTGAGTTGTTTTTTTACCTGATTGTATCCGTGAGTGATTTCCTTGCTATAAGTGGGGTTAATCCTGCAGTCGGCCATGCGATCTGCGTCGCTCGTTAACGGGCGATTAAACTCGTTAACTTGGCCCGCCTAGTTTAACGAGAGCGTTTGAAGTGAATAGGAACAACAGGCTGTACCGAAGCCCTGCGTGCTATTGTAAACAAAACAGTTGTAAGCACTAGTGAGGCTAGCTCGTTTTTAGTTTTTCGAGAACTTTCGAGATTACTTGGTTGTTGACCGGCGAAAAAACGCGCCCGAGTTTCCCGCGTTTTTCCGCCCAGATTTTCCCGTAGCTAAACTTGATCGTGCGTAACTCTAGCCCGGGATAGTTACCCCGCGTTTTTATCTTTTTACTTTTTACTTTTACTTGGGTTTTAGTTTAATAACTTTTTTTTTTGGGTTATTGTTTATATACATATTTGAAATGTGCTAATTAAGCCCTTTCATTTGATAACAAACACGGCATCATTAAAAAAATGTTTTTAGTTCATGACTTTATTTCCTCTAGAGGGCGCCATATTCATATTTTAATGTGACGACACATAGCCTATAACCAGTGGACGATCAACACGCTTCCAACGATACCTCATTTGTCAAATTATGAGGGAACATATGAACATACATACATACGGGTCAAAACATCAACCCTCCTTTTTGCTTCGCCGTATTCGGGTAAAAACTAAAAACGCGTGGTAAATGTATAGCGCGCCGGAGTCAATATCTATAAATATTGACACTGGACACTTTCAAATTTCAATAGTGTAGATCTAGATCGGTGCAATCTTCTGTTGCTGTTTCAATTAGATTACCACCCAATTCATTATTTGTTTCCAAACGGAAATACTTTTTATGAATATGGATATAGACATAGAGCGTTGAGTGAAAAGGGTAGGTACCTACCTAAAGTCTGCAAGCGCGTAAAAATGAATAAATTGACCTGCATTCCGCAGGGCACTGGTCGCCAGAGACGCCATGACGAATACTTTGCTCCCTGTAAATGGTAGAGTTATTCAAACATTCGGCAGCCGTCAACAACTCGACCGACGTGGAAATATACGGAATTGGTAAACCTTCTAGATTCATGGGACGCGCTTACAATAATTCAGATTGTTCCATTTATATCTACATAACGACTGTAGTTGTGTTCAAAAAAATGTTTTAAGTGGAAAATATTTAGCGAAGTCCTTGAGCGGAACGAACAAATGTTTTAAGTGGAAAATATTTAGCGAAGTCCTTGAGCGGAACGAACAAATGTTTTAAGTGGAAAATATTTAGCGAAGTCCTTGAGCGGAACGAACAAATGTTTTAAGTGGAAAATATTTAGCGAAGTCCTTGAGCGGAACGAACAAATGAACAATATTCATCATGTCTGTGTTTGTCATATCGCTTATCGTAACGTTTTATTTAATTTTTGCATAAATATTCTACTAGAAGGTGACTTATTATAGGTACTGCTTGGTCTGCTTGTGCTTGTGAAAATATTTCGCTACTCATTACTTAATTGTATTTTTTCATGAATGAAGTGAATTGTTTTTATTTTTTTGGGTTCATACACTTATTAGCCAAGATGGGATGTTTACATGTTCTTCGCAAAAGAATACCATCTATTTCCTGTAAAACCAGTTCCTTAATATTACCTACAAGGAGTTAGATATTAAATTATTATTGACTTCAATCAGAGTTCACCTGCGACGGTCTAAATATTTATACATAAAAGACAGATTTCCACACAAACAGGCACACACACAAAGATATGGTACAGATTTTTCGTGTGGAAATCTGTAGGCGTGAGATCGCTCTTGCCTGTACTGATTTCATTTTGACCTTTACAGGTACACCTACGCCTCCAAATATTCTTACATCTAGATATATGAACCTCCACCACTGCAATCGATAGCGGTACATCGGATGATGCAGGGGATGGGCGCCCCGTACTAGCAACTGGCTGCGAGGGGTCCGATGTAAACTTTCAATTGGCAATGTATAATATGCCTATCCTATATAAATAAAGCTACAAGTTTTCCAATATTCTAGCCCGTTCGCCGGTCGAGTGTTTCAATATGCACACGGAAAGTAACGGAAGGCATCAACAAAATAATAAGTGTGTGTTACTGGAACATGTTGGATGTATAACAAGTACTTAGTATCATCTTTTTCAAAATTTCAAAGATGTTTACAACATTATAATTATGTATTTACGCACGTAGCGTAGGTAGGTACTTATATTAAATTAAATACCAATGTTCTATGTTTAGGGTTTGGTTTCCGCACAATGGTATACCATTGTGCGTGTAAATTAAGTCTTTGAATTTTGATTTTATTACAAAAAGTTTACATCAAATTAGTAGTGTTGCTGATCAATCAATTAGGTATGTACTTACATGTAGAAAAATAAAATTGCAAAATTCCCACGTCAAGAGCTGCATCTCCGTTCTATTGTAACTAACCCTTTTTTTTTATAATGTCGATAATTGTTAATAATAATTTATAATAAGTATTTGAAGAGTTCCCCTGATTTCTCCAGGATCCCATCATCAGATCCTGACCTGCACCCTAATTGCGTAACACACGATCAATCAGAATTGGAATCGGTTCGGAACAAATATGTCTAATCCATTGTTTCATAAGTTCGTCAGTTACGTTGCTGAACAGATTTTTGTTTCGAACTTCTGAAGCTATGGATTAGACATTCGTTTCAAACTGATTCCAATTCTGACCGATCGTGCATTACGCAATTAGGGTGCTGATGACAATGGGACCATTTCGGATGTAAGTATACCCATTCAAACAAGAAAAGATTTTTGCAAATCCGTCTATATATGACGGAGTTATGTCCGGAAATACCAACATAAAAAAAGTACTTACCTATATAATTATATTAACATCCAAATTGATAACCTCCTCCTTTTAGAAGTCGGTTAATTATATCAAATATACATAAAAGTCAATGACATAAATATTATTGATCAATAGGTATTTATGTATAGTCTAGTTTTGTGATGATTCACAAGATAAAAAGTGATTCTGATAATATGAATAGGACGCTCGACGCGACGCCGCTGCATTGGTTGCCGTGAAGTTTTTTCAGAAATTGTTTTGTTAAAAGTCGCGTCGCGCGAATAGTCGCGCCTTTATAAGTAACCCGCGTAGGTATTTAATTAGCGACGCGCAGATATCGTGTTCTATTCCCAGGCAAGTACAATGTTTATTGCTTTTGGCCATCACCTCGGGTGTTGAGTCTGACCGAAAAATATGTATTTTCTGTCGAAACCAAATACGAAATTCAGTCGGACTCTAATAACAAGAGAGTTGTATATACTGGGAGGAACTTGAAGTTTGCACGACGGTTAAGTACCTACCTACTTACAGTAAGTATAAAAATATTAATGGCTAGCCATGTATGACCGCGTGTAAAATCTTTTTAAATGCAAAGACACAATCAAGTTGGCGGTATTCAGAAATAGAAGGAAGAAAAACCAAACTGTTTTCGTAAAAAAATAAAACACTAGGTTATAAAAAATAATGATACGACAAAACGTATAAATTGGCATCGTCATCAGTCTCTATTTGCATGGTTGATAGTTACGCATACACTGACAAACACTTGCTATGTACTAAGGACTTGCGAGTGACGTAACTAGTAGCAAGTGTCGTATGCAGCAAGATAGCCTAGCTAGGTGATAACAGAACGTGTGCAGACTGCCAGACGCGCACAGATAGCAACACTGACCGGACTAATTAAGAGCCGTTCATTATATTATAATCACTGACGTCGCGAAACGTTGTCAGGCCGAAGCGGTTGACGAAATGACGACATAATAAAATTACAGTTTATCTGAAAACAACAGCACGAATAGGGTTAGATTATGTATTCAAAGCCCATAAAGATTCAATTCATAGACAATGTTTTTTCTCGGAAGCGTAAAGTATGAGAAGTCGACTACAAAATACTAAATAACAGACATCCTATAGTAGAACTATCCGCCCCGCTACTGTGTGGACGGAGCAGTGTACCAATCAAAAGACCATTCGAATTAAACCACGCCGTTAATTATCGTTCAATTGACGATCCATAATTTGTCTTGAAAAGCAGGTAGGTACTAACCTAACCCTCGAATCTTTTCTGACACACTTTAAATTGTCCAATGAAACCGCAACTCGGTGTAGTAACAGCGTAACAGATGTCTGGGCGGTCTTGTAACTATTAATGGAAGCAGCTTAGTACGCCACTCGCTCGATGGCACAATTTTAAGTTAAGTTATCTGTAGGATCAGGCCATCAAGGGATCAGGGGCATCGATAAGACATCACTTGTCATATAGTAGAAGAAGACCAAAGAAACGATGGAAGAACTGTGGTACAAATGATATGGCTAGAAAGGAGTGACTACCGAGATGAGCACTAATAGAGAAGTATGGTACAAGAAGACTTGCTGCTCCGTCCCCAAATAAATTGGGATAAGGCAGCAGAATGATGACACCAGTGTTGTCATCTCACAGACACACGGATGAGAATGGACTCACTAGTTCGGTCGGTCTGGAAGAACGCTTTGACTCAGCCAGCTAAACACCCGTCTTTAGGGTTCCGTAGTCAACAAGGAACCCACATAGTTTAGCAATGCATCCGCGGCTTAGCTCAGAGACTCTTACAACTAGAAAGCTGTAATTTGTTATGGGTTTACATATAAATCACGCCGACGAAATGGTAAAATAAAATCATGAAAAATTTAAGGGTACCTCCCCTACACGTAAAGTGGAGATTTATTTTCACCCGACAGCCCCAGAAGGAGGGTAATGATTTTCGAAAGTATGTATGTTTGTATGTATGTATGTCTATTTCTTTGGCACGCTCTGTAGCCTAAACGGCTTGATGGATTTTAACATACGACGTGTCGTTAGGTTCGTCTTAATTGTGGGAGTGACATAGGCTATATATTTATATAATATTCCATCTGCAAAAAAAAAAAAACAGAGATGATTTTTTTTAATATAAATTACAACAATATTGGTATCAAATAAAATCTAGTAATGAGTTCATTCCAAATATATATATTAATAAAACCTTAAGAAGGTTGAAATAAAACAAATTATTAAAATTAAAAAACCCGACTGCAAAAACCTATAACCGAAAAGAGAAAAACAATCATTAAACTTTGTTTTTTTTTGTAAGGTATTGCGGCAAGGACAAACCAATAACCTGAAATATGGTGTAACTTTTTTTTTTCCCGCCTGCAATACCTACCTTACAAAAAACAAAGTTCAATGCTTGTTTTTCTGTTTTCAGTCCTATGTTTTTGCAGTCGGGTTGTATGTTATTTTAAATAATTTGTTTTATTTTTCTCGTCCATCCCAGTGTGTGGGGTATCGTTGGAAAGGTCGCTCAAATTTTTGGATTTACGCATTCGTTTCCGAAATATTAAGCTTTAAAGTGCTAATTTTTGTTGGAGAAAAGTGTCCTCCCCTAGCCATCTAAATGAGAATGGACGGATGGAATGAGAATGGCTGGTTCCGGATATGTGAAAAAATTCACAGCAGTAATTTATACAATAACGAAATTAAAAGGAAAACTATCACAGCTAAGTAGGCTCCACAAGTTACCGAGTAATAATCGACCAACTTACATTTGCAGTTGCAAAAACATGTTCTCCTATGCATTCTGTATGGAAGATGAAGCTTTCAACTACAATGCTATAAGTTTGTTCTTGGGATAAATTAATCCGAACTACGGAACCCTTCATTGTGCGTGGTCCGATACGCAATTGGCCGGTTTTTTAAAATAATAATCGACACAAACATACTGCCAACCCCAGACACAAAAAAAGTTGTTTTTGTTGGTCTGAGCTGCCAACCAGCAAAAATCTGACGGAATGGTTTACGCAGAAGTAGCGAACGACATTCGGACAAGCCTGGCCTAATCAATTATTCATTACTTCTTGCCATATAACCAGATATTAGTCTATTGTCGGTCCTTATGAGTTATCATAAACTAAGTTAAATTCTTATCTTAAAAACTAAATATTGAATGAGTCTATACATCAATAGTGACCGCGAGTGTCCTTACAAATGATTAAGAATCGAAATCAAGGATATTGATTCTTAGAATCAAAAAGATTGTGATTCAAAAAGTTGGATTCGTTTAAGATAAGTACTACTTACCAATAAAATTGATTAAATTGCTTGTATCTAAATTTTAATGGTCATCGGAGTTATTATACTTTTTTTTAATTATAAATTGTATTAGCATCCGCTATATATAAATGTACACATTAGCTTCCAAACAAGACTTACTACTGACCTTTAGGAACCGTTGCAAAACTTCGGCTCACCTTGGAAAACATTCAACTAAACAACCTAGTGCTTGTAGGTACCTGCAATTAGTGCTTGTAGGTACCAGGAATTAGTGCTTGTAGGTACCAGAAATTAGTGCTTGTAGGTACCTGCAATTAGTGCTTGTAGGTACCAGCAATTAGTGCTTGTAGGTACCAGCAATTAGTGCTTGTAGGTACCAGCAATTAGTGCTTGTAGGTACCAGCAATTAGTGCTTGTAGGTACCAGCAATTAGTGCTTGTAGGTACCTGCAATTAGTGCTTGTAGGTACCAGCAATTCAATTTCATTCAAACATTTCAACCTTTATTGTCAAAATCAAAAATAAAAACAAAATATTTTATTTCACTCAAGCCTACATGGGCACTTATGAAACGTCAGAAGCTAGGTGCACGGTTCCAATTGGTCGTTTCCTATGGAGAAGAGCCGGCAAGAAACTCCATGGTTACTCTTTTAAAAGATAATTGGCTTTTACAATATTTTCGAATTACAGTGTTAATAGTTATGGGAGGACAGTGTAGGCCTTTCAAAAAAATTCAGACAAAGTACATAAAAAAAAAAAAAAAAAAAAAAAAAAAGTCTACAGTTCACTAAGCCTACGACGTTCTCACATTCACAAGGAATCTATATACGATAAATAAGAAATAAGATACTACAGATAAAAACCTATTTAAACCAAATGACATGATTGCTATTACAACTGTAACAAATCTGAATAATTAACATGTCCGCAAAAGCCACTACTATAGAGTTGAAATTAAATAGTAGGTATATAATGTCAAATAATACTATGATTATTATTATGTCTGTCTACGATGAATGTAAAAAAAATAAAAAATAAACATGGTAATTTGGGAGCAGTCAATAGACTCTTACAAAATTAGAAACAAACATGTGTCAAACATGTTATTGTCATATATGTTTGACGTTCGCACAAATCAGGGAAGCAAGACACAAAAAGGAACAGGCCTATGCTCAGCTGTGCCTGTGGGTGGATCAAGGTTGCCAACAATGATGACCTAATCATAGAAGTGCCGATCACCTGTGGCCGAGACTGATCGCGGCCACTGGTAAGTGGCCCATTTACCGGCGCTAGCGGTAGGTACCTAATGAATGAATGTTCAAAATAGAATCTGAGGCAATTGAGCTGATCAAATAATTCTTTGTTGGGAGTAAAATAACGAGTGACAGACAGCTCATCATTGTAATACTCATTGAATTGACTTTGCACCCACAATGTTATATGCTTTATCGATACATCGCCATAATAGAGACATTTGATAAGAACATGAAAACATTAAAGACTAATCTATATTATTCATATGAAATACAATAGACGTAGATATATTTAGTAACCTATTCCGCTTATCTATTCTTCAAGAGTCATATAAAACCCTGTAAGAAATCGACACGTGTTTCACCTCTCAACGAGGCATCCTCACCAATTGCAAACCAGACAACGACGTGTTGCCACACCGAGCACTGGGCGTAGGGTGAATCAAATCGCCCGTTACCCCCACTTATATAGGATTGCTACTCGGCGCTACGCGGCTTGGATCGTTATCAGTGCGATAAGCGCGACAAGGGGCAAACAGTCGCAACAAAGGCGACCTTGGATTACTGGTATTTAATTCGTTCAACAGTGTAACGTTCGCTGTATTATTTTTTACGATTTCTAAACTCTCTAATACTGACATTTTGAATCCTTTGTCACGTGTCTAAAATTTTGAAAGTGTTATTTTTATTTAATGAATGACCTGAATCTATTAAGTGTTGAGCAAAATGGGATCTTTCTGGACAACTATTCCTATAAGCTGCAATATGTTCCTTATATCTTGTTTGGAAATTACGACCAGTCTGACCTATGTAGATACCATTACAATCATCGCAATGTAGCTTGTAAACACCTGATTTTTTATGGTTTTCTAAACGATCTTTTCCGTTGCAAATCCGTCTCAAAGAGTTAACTGTTTTAAAAGCTACCCTTATTTCATTTTTATACAAAGTTTTTGAAACCCATCACTAATTGGGGTCAATTAGTGATGGGTTTAAGTAAGTACGTCAAACTACCTATATATTGAAGCGGTTTTTCTGGAGGCAATGGATACAAAATAGAACGAACTATGTTATGTTACTTTGTCGCGCTTATCGCACTGATAACGATCCAAGCCGCGTAGCGCCGAGCAGCAATCCTATGTAAGTGGGGGTGACGGGCGATTTAATTAATTTTGATTCACTCTGCGTCCAGCGCTCGGTGTGACAACACATCGTGTTCTGGTTTGCAATTGGTCAATCGTCATCCTGAGGATGCCTCGTTGAGAGGTGAAACACGTGTCGATTTCTTACAGGGATTTTTATGACTCTTGAAGAATAGTTAAGCAGAATAAGTTACTAAATATATCTATGTCTATTGTATTTTATAATGGATTTCCGCAAAGTCACGCCTGAATCAATTAACTATCTTATTCATATGATCCTATAGCGGGCACACAATTAGCATTAGGCTCAGCATTAGGTATGAGTGACCGACTGTTTGATTATCTATCTATGCTGTTGTTATTGATTCTACATAATTGTTGTTGTTGTTTTGTTTTGAATATTTGTATGCTAGTTCATGGCGAGACATGAAGATCATAATCCTAATAATATTAAAACTATTACAGTACCATGTTAATGGAAATAAAAATATTCTATTCTATTGTATTTGTGAAAATAGTGGAATATTTTTAAAGCAAATATTCAACATTAGATACAACTTTAAATTACCTAATTGAGTTTAATGTAACACAACGTGGCAATGCTGCCAGTCTCTTGGGTACATTACCAGCCGATAGCGATGCGGAGGACTTTTTCGATGCCATATTCTAGTTAATTGTTTATTTGTATAGTTACTTATAATTTAGTATAAAATGTAAATAGTTAGTATAGTTTATGTGGTGTAAAAAGTTTATCACTGACAATAAAATTAAGTTACAAAAAAAAAATTGAGTTAAATTATTAATATAATGACTATTTTGTTGCCACTAACCAAAGCTGTATTTAATAATTACAGCAATTAACATCCAGATTACAGATAGTCGTTAGTCAATGTAGATTCTCGTTTTGAATGGTTTTACAGGCTCAAAACTATTATGTCTATTACTATTTCTAATCTTTAAAACTATTATTGAATAGTTTCAAAATTAATAATTAAGCACTTAAAATTAAAGTTGTCGTTCATCACCAGCAAAAAAAGGTATAATCCTACTAATATTATAAATGTGAAAGTTTGTGTTTGTGTGTTTGGATGTTTGTTACTCAATCACGCAAAAACGGCTGAATGGATTTTGAAGAAATTTGGCAAACAGATAGTTTATAACCTGGATTAACACAAAGGATACTTTTAATCCCGATATTCCCACGGGATCGAGACTTACGCGGGTGAAACCGCGGGGCGCAGCTAGTTAAGTATATTTGGTTAAATAGCAAAAGGGCAACCCAAGAAACATTGTAATTCCTTTGACTGTGCAGTACTCACAAGGTTGGAAGGTTGTACCCACTCCATGTATAACATATGTAGGTTACCAACTATTTGGTTGTATTCAGCATTTTGAACTTTTAACTTTGAACAAACTTTTCAAATCTAAACTATCTATGTAAAATAGAAAGGTTGTTAATGACAGGACTTTTTATGTTTGTTTCTTTTTAAATTGTTTTGACCAGGAAAGATTTCTGTCTATATGGCAATAATCAGTTAAAAATATAGAGATAATGTTTCAATTTTTCAATCAACTGTTTGTTCAAAAATACCGGGAACATAGCCCTA
Source organism: Lithophane leautieri (assembly GCA_949152455.1). NCBI lineage: Eukaryota > Metazoa > Arthropoda > Insecta > Lepidoptera > Noctuidae > Lithophane > Lithophane leautieri. The sequence continues at coordinate 21,512,077 of OX424458.1, read as the reverse complement.
GCCGTGCCACAAGTCTCCACAGTCTGCCACATTTCTATCAACACAGAGGCTATAATTTTAAGAAATAGATACAAGTATTGACTGCTGATAAACACACTTATTTCATACTTACCATTTGGATTGTTTATGTAAACTGGTGTCAAAATAGTTGTCAACTATCAAATTAAAAGTTAACATTGCATCCGTTTTAATGGACAGACTGATCGTAGTAAGTTTATTTAAATTGAATTTCGTTCCAAAGAGTTCATCACAAATATATAAACATCCCTGAATTAAAAACACTTCCTGAAATCGTGTGGCATGATGGTCAGGTATGTGTGTGGTGTCTAGTGTGCTGAGCGAAGTAAACATTACAAAATTATAATTAAGTACTCACTGGCCACACTGTGAAGTCTTAGGCTCGTTGAGAAAATCTGCCATTCCTTGTTAAAAAGCATGGAAACTTCAAGAACTTAATAGTTTGTCGGATTATTAATACACAACTGGCTAAAACTTCGAGAAAGTAGCACCATTAACTCCAGAAAAGTTTAAAATAGAGTTTTATTTGGCTGGACTTTAAACCACCAATACAAAAGCACGAATCAAAATTTTATATAATTAAAACTGACACGAAATGATGGAAAAAACACTTGTTGCTGTCGTACGCATTGCACACACGCACTGATACACGCACACAAGCAAAAAAGTTTATGAAGTTTACTTCAAACGTCAAACGGCGCGCGTTTCGTAATGACTAGTTTACAACAATATACAACGTAAGCATTACAGAGTACTTTTTTTAACATAAAACTCAAACTTTGTTCCATAATTGATAATATAATAAACAGTTCTTACCAGGGACTTGAAACGTTATAAAATAACGTTAAAATACCGTTACAATCCGTTCCAATAACGATAATTTCGACTGTTCCACCCGAATCGCAAGTAAATTAATAGTTGAAGATTTCGTTCCGATAGATTTTCATAATATTGCCAAGAAATGAGTTCGTAAATGGTTACTGGAACTACACATACTACTATTACGCAAAGTTATCATACCCTATTTTGAGTAATGTTTCAAGTCCCTGATTCTTACTTTAAGCTTTGTTCGTTTATTGTATGCGCTGCGACGCTACTGAATGAGTCGCACACACCTTGCATGTTAGCTTGTGAATGATAGTCACGGATAGGCAGATGATGGTTTAATTGGTTTGTTGAATGTATTTAACTAGGTACCTACCACGGCGTAGTAACTAATGCTCTATGAATTTTGTGTAAATGAGTAAGTAGGTACAGCTGACTATGAACGCTGATTAGGAGGTTCCTCTGGAGGCCTGACCGCCGGTAGCTTGGACCATGTTCTCGATACCGGTGGGTTACTATTTTTAAATATTTTATGTAAGTAGGTATATATTTTTATTCTTATATTTAAAAATGTACCTAATTGATAACTACTTAATAAAATGATAAAAGGAAATAATAATAAATAAGTAAAACCTCCACCGCCGCGTATCTAGAATCTACGTTGACGTTGCGGTGGGGTTTGTGCGGTCCGAAGTCTAGGTTTACTTTGCCAGAACAGTTTTAGACTTGCGTAACTTATTTTCGTAACCGATAAGTAGGTCTTATCACACAGCCCACATAAATCAACTCGGAAACGGATAGTAGCCGTATCGACTCGAGCCGTTTAGTATTCTTTGTATGAAACTCCCTACTGAAAAGCACATTAATCGGAATCGTAACGTAAACGATTCGCCTCGGGACAAGCTCTCGAACTGTCAACTGCAGTTTAGCGCGTGGTCAACCCGCGGTCCCCGCGCTTACGCCTCACCGTCGCCGCGCTTGCGTCTCTTCGTCTACCCTTGACCCTTTCACCCCTCCCACAGCCTTCTCATTTTCCTCATCAGCTTCTTTTTCCTCATCGTCTAGTGCTATGGCTATATTAGCCATCTCGCGTATTGTGAACCGAGACATAACCGAGCGCTACACTTCACGTTCGGATTCAAACTGATCTAGTGCCAGCCAGGTCAACCAGCGGTCGGCGCAGTAAGCGCGGCGTCGCGTCGCCTAGCTGTAGCCGAGTCGACGACGTATCGGTGCTGCTGGTCAGCCGTTTTGGTTATGTGCTTACATTAGGTTGACGGCGAGGCGAAAGGCGATACGGTAATGATCCCTTTCCGAGTTTATATGTATGTGTGCTTTCGACTAATCTGTTTCATTTTGTCAGCTCAACAACATTATTGCGTTATTTACGTTGTTGAAAGTTTCAGATTGTGTTTGATCGTGTATTACGCAATCAGGATGCAGCCGATGCAGGTCTAGGATGAGGAGCCTGACCAAGAGAGATACCTCCTCAAAGAGGGTACTTATCGCCGCAATTGTGGCGTACCCAGCATTGGGTTACGACAATCGCACTCTCCATGCCGCCATGAGATCCTGCCGGAGCTCTGTCCGCTGTGCCGCGATTTCTCGCGGCAGTGGAGTTACGCCCCAGCGCTTCACCTCCTCGCGCCACTCCCAAATGTGCGCGTGGACTTTCGCCTCCAGATCCCATGGCGGTAATCCGGCAAGGAGGCTCGCCGCCTCACGGGAGACCGTGCGGTATCCCCGGGCCAGCCGAATGGCCATGACACTTTGGGACGCATTCAACCGGTGGGCTGGCCGCAGCCTAAGGGAACGCGGCCACACCGGTGCCCCGTAAAGGGCCAAGGACCGCACAACCCCCGCGTACAGCCTTCGGCAGGAGGCGTTTGGACCCCCTAGATTGGGCAGGAGCCGCCCCAAGGCGGCCCCAGCCCGGTCCAGCCTGGGAGCCAAACGTCGGAAATGCTCTACGAAGTTCCACCGGCTGTTGAGGACGAGTCCTAGGTACTTCATCTTCGACTCGACGCCGATGTGAAACCCTCCTGCCGTAATTTGGGAACCCGACGGTGGCGCGTTCCGAGGGCCATGAAAACCATGACCTCGGACTTGTGTAAGGCCACCTCGAGTCCCAGCTGCCGGATTCTATCGACGATTGTCGCAAACCCGCGTGTCGCGAGTTCAGCCGCCGCCTGATGCGACCTCCCCTGCGCCAGGACCAGCGTGTCGTCAGCGTAGCAAACCACGCTGACGCCACTAGGGAGGTCGGCGCGCAGCACCCAGTCGTATCTGATGATGGGCCGATAAGCGAACGGAGAGTCCGCAGGGCGCCCCGGCTTCTTAATGAGGACCAGTTTCCCCATCTTCCAACGAAGTGGGAACTGGCCCCTCTCCATGCATGCGCGTAGGAGACCCCGTAGTCGAGGCCCGAGAGCCTCCATGGCCAGGACCCAGGCCTTCCCAGGTAGGCCGTCGGGTCCTGGGGCGGTATTCTTGGCATTCAGCCTTCGTACTGCCACTCTCATTTCTACCTCGGCCACCTCCGGAGCTACGTCGCCGGCGGTGTGGTCCGCATCGAGCACCGCAGTAGACGGAGCCATGAGCGGGGAGATATGTTCCCCTCTCGAAGGGAACAGAGCGCTCACCACGTCCTCCACAAGCTGAGGCCGGAGACTGCGTCAGCGGGGGAGCCCATGTGCGGAATTTCTCCCGCACCATCTTGTATGGGCGCTGTAATATGGGCCTAAGATAGTAATATAAATCCAAGAATGTACAACAGTATTGCTCGTTGCTCAAATCATTTATGAAACTCCGTCCGTTTCTGTCGCGGTCATGATGTGACGTCATTTACCATGATAGTACTGCTTTGTTTACATCTGTTTTTTATGGATTTTTAGACCCAAATCATATAAGTTGAATTATTTTTTGTGCTTATTAGCACTGTGCGATTAGCAAAGAATAGATTTTTAATCGCATAGTTTTTTACTTCACCTCCGGCATCGTCGAAGGCGACGCGTTTTGAGTTTCCGTTCAGGTCCACCAAAAATACGCAACGTAAATAATGAATTTTATTGTAAATTAAATACCTAACGCACTAAAATATGTAAAAAAAAAAATGTAGGTAATTTGTTTCTTGACTCTCATAAACAATGTATATTTTAAATAATGAATAAGTAATGAATAACGTACATGTTCTTGTCCTGATAGCCGCGGAATTCTGCTCCACTCCCTTATAATCACTTCAGGACATGTTGCCCCTTTGTCGCTACGTTTCCGGGGGCCCATTATTGAGAGTAGAAGTCACCCCCTGCCATCTTATCTGTGTATCCTAACTATATATATATGTAATATTATATATGCTAAAGTGAGTATGTTTGTTACGCTTTGACGCTAAAACGTTCGGTTCGGATATGTGTGCGTTCACCTTTATATACAATCTCACATCGGGAAAAAATAAAACAAGAATGTCAGTTCAATGTGTAGTTTGGCGTTTATTGGCCTTATCAATCACAATCTTTTTACTTAGGTATCTAAAATTTTATTTTATTCCAAACCGTCTATTAAAAATATTTGGAGATCCTGAAATTCGACATTCTAGCTAAAAGTTGACATATAAAATTATATTTGGGCCAAAAACTCATAATATTCCGAAACATTTATTATTGGTGTACACAATGAACCCTTTATGTAACATCGAGAGCTTGTCTGATTGACGATTACTGGGTTTGGGGATACACTTGGATTTTAAGCAGTACTACGGAACATGTGAGAACTAAAAGGTAACGACCAGTCATAGGATGTCTTGTTTGGTATCGATAAACCGTAAGTATTACTATCAATCAATAATAACAAGATCATTATCCAAGTCCACATTCATTCTTCGAAAAGAATACTTTACATAAATTGAACACAATAAATGCATTTGGAATGAATATAAAATAACATAAAACTAAAAATTTATGATTTTTGGTTGATTTTAATATGATTGTAATTGAAATAAATTACTGAAGCAACTTGTCACGTTTATTAATAAGATCAAATAATAAGATCATTTTCTTGGAAAAATTTATAGTCAAAGATGAAATTACAATCAAAATGATCAGGTAACGAAGTATGGAGTGTGGTGTTCCCACAATGAAGTGCAAGGCTGAGGGGAGCGCGATACGATGTTCAGCGATATATACTGACGAGACACATTAGAACGGATACGTCAATATGCACTAATATAATACGTCACCTAAAATTACAACGAAAAACTACACTTTTAGTTAATTTTAAAATCAAATTATTGCCAAAAGTAGAGCAAAGCGGTAAATACATTAAGCTTATATAGATTTCCAGTGTAAATAGTAAAATAAATTAGAAATCGAAGCCAAAATAGATTCACTTATATTAAAATAATTAATTATATTCATGAGTAAATTAGATAATAAGAAGTAAGCCTAGATTAAAAATAACAAAAAGACAAATATATATGTCAGGCACTTGTAGCAACGGACGAATACCTTAAATGTAGCCTCACTATATGCACCACTGACTGTCGCACCATCCGTCGTGGAACACAATAGTAGTCCCTTACATCATTTAGATTGATAATAATTTGACAAGTAATTAAGTATTAAATGAAAGAGGCCGTAATATTTTAAGAAAGATATTAGACCGTATTTATTATCTTTCTAAAATAGTATAAATAGTAAGTATGTAATTTTGATCACAAATATGTATATTTATAAGTAATGGTGGAGGTTCGGCTAGCATTAGGCCGCAAACAGAACATAATAAAACTAGCACTTAATATAAACATATTATGTACAATTAGCGATAAGTTGATAATATAATACAACTACATCGTATCGTTACAGGAGGCGAGCGAGACAAACAACCGGCGGATTCACTTCCTGGCGTTGGGATCATGCTTGACAGGGCGAGCTTCCTTAGTCGGGATCTGAAACAACGGGAACAATTCAATAACTTCATGATGGTCGGATTTTTATTAACAATGTAGTTGGAACAGAATATTGTATTTACCGCAGCCCGTTGATCTTCCATTCTGCCACCTTGAGCGCGCATCAGAAACACAAAGAATTCTTCGTCCGGGACCGTTCCGCAGTTGCGTGGCTGCTGGTCGTTGCGCGGGCGCGCCTGCTGCAACTGATCGTTGCGGGGATGTTGTACTTCGTTGCGCGGACGCGGTTGCAGTTGTTGTTCGTTGCGCGGCGGCTGCTGCACCTGAGGGCGCGGCTTGGCCTGCTCAAGGTAAGCGCGGGGCAGTTCAGTGCGTTGATCTTCCAGGCGCGAGCCCTGCAAAACGTGGCATTTTGTAAATGTGTCTATCCACACTAATATATTAAATGAGCGTTTTGTATTGACATTCTAGGTACGAAGTCAAAATGGAAATATTTTAATGGCGCACTACGGCAGGTACCTGGACGCGGGCAATCATTTCGAGGAAGTCGTCTTCAGGCTTTGTGCGCGTGGTGTGCTGGGGGCGCAGCCCAGGCAGCGAGGTCCCCGGAGCAGGCTCCTTGCCCGGCGCCTTCTGCACGGGGCGGAGCTCCGCGCGCTGCGAATCAATTCTCTCCGATTGCAGGCTGTTTATCATGTCGAGCATGGAGTCGCTGGACCTGACACAATAAAAAATCGCTCGTCATTCACTTTATCTAACTATTGACAGCCTAATATGAAAGATAAAAACAGTTCAGATAGACAGAAACTTGAAAACAGGAAAATGCAAGTGTTGTTATTATTAGTCACTGATTATCGAATGAAAATGGCGCAGCTCTCGTTGGCAGGTTTTTTGATAAAATCAATAGTAATTGAGAAGCGAAGGCTTTATAATGGCAGGCTTCTATCCAGGTTTCGACTACCCGCGTCCATCATAGTTATTCGAAGGTAAACGAACAGTCTTCGGTGACACGGAGATAACGCTGAGCCGTGTGTATCAAATGCTCAATTGCTCACCAATATAAGGACGCACAGTGCTATTTAAATACAGTCGCAAAATGACAAGTAAATATTAGCCTGATATGAGGCGAAGGGGTTTAATGTGTTGTGCGAGTGTCGCGGGTACCAGATAGACTGCTGGTTGACTCGTGCAAAATCGTCATATTGATGCCGATATCCTAAATTTTCTGCCTAAAATTCTACCATGGCGCAGCTCTACTTATAGAACGAGATTCGCCGAGAACTATTTTTATAAGAAGAAGAAAAGTAGTACATTACGGTCGCGACCTGGCCCTGGTGGCGGCCAAGGCTTGTACTTATAGTACGAAGGTTGTCAAAATAATCTCGAATTTCCAAGTATGTTTGAGAAAAAGATAATAATTCGACACTAACTTTGTCAGTATAGATTCCATTCAATATTTTTATTTCATAAATTAAACACTGTACCGACCGACCACACCGAACTGGCACCAATGTCACATTATCATACGCTGTATAATGTAGATACGCGTCGGTATAATTAGCGCCGCTTGTGATACCGTACTCAGATCTCACGATCTTACACAAACCTTGCTAAACAGTCGATTTTCCTTCATCGTATTTTAATTTTTTTTCTTACTTAAGTTTACATTTCAGTCGAAAATACTAAATATCGCAATATTTTACCGAAAATGTTATCCGAGCAATTTCTTGTGAACAGTGAAATTAAATAAAAACCCGTTCAACATCGAAATTAAAATTATTCGAATTTTGTAATAAGTTAAGTACGCACCCCTTGAAATCACCGTCGTAAGCCTTCATTTTAAGTTTAAGAAATGCACAAAACCTAAATTACTTGCCGCGGACACTTCAATCCGGGGGATATAAAGATGAAACAAAGAGTTTGTTTCTAAATGAGTAACACGCATAAACACTGTGTCATCATCATTCGCGGCGGAGGCAGCGAGAGGCACGCGTAGTTGGAAATAGATAACTGAGTGGTGTTTTGAGTAGATATGTAGATCATAATGAGATAAGAGACGAGTGTCCGTTCGCGTTAGCTAGATAATGAAATCGGTCAAGAGACTGACGGCACGGCGGTACTAGCAGCCGGCACGATGCAGGCACCGCTTTTCAGACTTGCGATTGTGAAATGGGATATGGTTGTGTAGCTGATCAATTGGCAGAACTGCTGTTGTAGGTGCCGGCAGCGCCCGCCTCTTTGAAACGAGAGGGGTGGTGATTGCTTGTATATACCTAATGGCGTTTGGTTACCTACATGAATATTATAGCCGAAGTCGTTAGCGTCCTCAAGCGGCCTACTAAACTTTGACATGTTGTTAGACGGCGAACGAGACACTGCTTGAGAGATCAAACACAAAGCCATCAAACCCTGGACTTTCAAATAAGCAATCGTATTCACGACCACAAAACAAACGACGAATGGTCAAGATATTTAGAAATAATATCTATGGTTCATATGGAGATATTTAATATATGGTTCATATGAGACTGGATCGTCGACCGATGCGGATATAACAGAATGCAGACTAACGAAAAACATTAAAAACAATACGCTAAGTTACGAGCAGGGACTTGAAATGTTACTCAAAACAGAGGTACGATAACGTTACGTAATAGCGTTATGTATAGTTCCAGTTAACAATTATGAACTAACTAGCTTTTGCCTGCGACTTCGCCCGCGTGGATGTCAGAAATTATCTCACGGGAACGTCCAACCGGGATAAAAGTATTCCAGGTCCCATAAACCCATGTCATCCTTACTAATATTATAAATGCGAAAGTAACTCTGTCTGTCTGTATGTCTGTGGCGCTTTCACGCCAAAACCACTGAACCGATTTAAATGAAATTGGGTACACAGATAGTCTAGATCTTGAGAAAGGACATAGGCTACTTTTTATCGACATACCACGCTGGCGAAGCCGCGGGCGGAAGCTAGTGGTCTATATAGGCGTTAAAGGTAACAGACTTGAGGCAGCCAATAACTTTCGTATGTATAATAATATAGAGTGGATAGCATGGATGGAAGTATGAAACTGTGGGAAACACTAATGAAAAAACTATGACACATTGTATGGATGAAGATATCCTACGGAAATCTTACCGCGTTATAGAAAATCGCGTCATTTATACAACACCATCTTTCGAGTTCACTCGTATACTCAAACTCTCCGTTCCAAGCCTAGTAGTAATTTATAACGTTTGACCGAGAGGACCGATTTTTTATGAAAGACTCACACAAAAATGTCAATATTGCATGTGAATTTTAAAATCATCCCTTATTTTACCCTCTTGAGGGACGATTTTAGAAAAACGCTGAAATTCGTAACTCTTTATTTGTTACCAAAAGCATAAATTTGAATATTCGTATCCCTTATTTAAGAAATGATAGATTTCCCATACGAACTTTCACCCCCTTTATCGGAGGGGATATAAGAGATGAAAGTTCGTCCTAAGGGTTATTTTTGAGACAAAAAGTAGCCTATGTCCTTCCCCAGGATACCACCAGCCTCCTTGCCAAATTTTATCAAAATCCGTTCAGTGGTTTAGGCGTAAAAAGGTAACAGACAGACAGACAAAGTTACTTTCGAATTTATAATATTAGTATGAATAGTATAGATTTATTGGCAATATAACGAAAATCTATCGGAACGAAATCTTCAACTATTAATTTAGTTAAGAATCCGGGTGGAACGGGTGGAAATTATCGTTACTGGAACCAGTAAGTTCCTGGTTTCGAGTGGCAGCTCGTTCGGTGACGTACATGGGACGAAGCAAAGCTCATCAGGTGGCTGGCATTTGATTGGAAAATCCACTTTGGTACAGTAGCATCGAGAATAACACTGTAGCAGAAGGAAAACGCGAGACTAATTAAAAAAAATATTAATCAGGCCTCATAAATAATCTCAACAACATAATTGCAATACGCTAGCAATCGCACTTGATAAAACACAATTTTTTGCAGAAATATTAACTGAGCTTATGCAGAGAAAGTAATTCGTTGGAAAGCAAACGAAAGCGAAACGAAACAGTTAAACGGAATTTTATAACTTTTATTTTATTATAAAAATGAATTCATTGAGTGTCACACAAATTGCTCAAGATCCACTTTTGCTTCCCTCTACGACCAGGACATCGGTGACATAGTGCCCCAGCTAGTCATTCGTAAGAACAATGGCCAAATTCCCATAGAGAGCTGCCCCTGACTTTTGTTTTCCATGTACAAAAACAATGGTTTCTTTTCATGAAGTAAACCACAATCCTGTTTGAAAAAAAAATCTGAATAGCCAAGATATTATAATATCGTTAAAAATACGTTCAATAGTCAACAGGTGCTTTCTGATCATGTTATACTAATCATTTCCAAAGAAACTATGTAAACTTATTTTTTTTTTGTGGCTTCTTATGTTCTTATATCTATATTTTTTATGTTTTTAGGACCTTAAAAAAGAACGGTTTTTAATATTTAGAAAGCATATCGGGTCACCACCGTCCAAAGGAGGTTGTCCAAATAGTACCATCGTCAGGTACGATATGGACAACCTCCTTTGGACAGTAGCTTCCTTTTGTGACGTAGGCATACCTTTTTTTTTGTGGGACATTTTCAAATAACTTCTCCCACTTTGAGTGGAGCGGGAGGGCGTGTCAGACTCCTACTGACTAAAACCCACCCATGTTCCTTCAGTTGCATGTATGTTGCCAGAGGTCACGGTATCCTTTTCGGACTTTCCCGCGACCTTGGAATACTTTCCCGCGACCACGTAGGCATACCCTAAGAACGGATATTCGGAAATTCTACCCACCCGTAAGGGGGAAAAACGGAGTATTTTGTGTGTGTAAAAAAATCTCATTCCTTTGGTTTATAAAGTAGAAACTTGGTAGTTAGTATGAATATGTACTTAAATAAATAATAACAATAAGGTTAGACATTATTTTTTTTTTTTCAAAACTTCCTTCATTTTGTTATTCAGGGGGTGTTAAAGTTGGTATGGATGAATCTTAACGCGCGGTCCGATCGATTTGATATTTAACGATCGGACGAAGAGTAGTAATTATAGAATGTTAAGCTTTTGTAGCACATAAAAGAGCCAGCAAAATCATACTTAAAGGTAATAAAAGAGCAAATCTAAGAAACGGATTGTTAACAGGTAAGCAGAAACCCAAGTACTATACTCGTACCTAGTTGGTTGTTGTGAATTTGTAGATAATATAGTATACTCTTGAAATTGGCAAGTTCAACTAACGTGCAGACGGAGTGTGTCCGGGACCAACTCAACCCCATCGATATCACAGTATCTGTTCTGGCCTATATTGTTCGCAGTCAGGTCTTCAGTTTAAAACATGACCTAGAACTTGGATTTACAGTTGAACTTGCAATTATTTTGAGACTACAGGAAAATGTGTTACACGAGACTGCTGTTTAAAGATTTGTCTCTAGATGATTATGTTTACACTTATTACAATAATAATAATCATTTATTTTCCAGATCATAAAATCGAAATTGTTAGTAATTACCAGTGATCGGAGTAGGTAAATTGAACTGGGGCCATTGATCCGAAACGTATATATTAATATGGACATTCCTCCGGAATTGGTGGATTATTTAAAAAAAACCGGAACTTATGTAGGAATTGTATTCTGCCAGAGTGGAAGGAGTCATTTGATGATTTGCCATCCTCAAAAAAATCGAAAATCGAAATTCGATTGTTTTTATTACTCAACAGATAAATAATGAATTAATTTAGTTTTGATACCTTCCTTTAAATTTTGAATTGAGTAGTAATAATATCACTACCAACATTAACAATATTTAATTGAATCCGGAAATACCGGAATTACTTTCCGGAAAAATGGCTTATCCATGTTATTCTTTCTGTGTGCATTTATGATACAAGTACCAAAAATCAATCTACCTACTCCGATCACTGGTAAGTACATACAAAACTTAAACTCGTGGAGCTCGTGGCTAAGTAATAATAGCCGCACGGGTCGATTCATCAGGTTAAGCTACGCTTGCTGGGGTTGGTCCGTGGATGGGTGACCATCTTTACATATCGAGACTCCTCCGTGCCTCGGAAAGCACGTTAAACCGTTGGTCCCGGCTGTCATTTGTGGATCTTTGACAGTCGTTACGGGTCGTCAGAAGCCCGAAAGTCTGACAACCAGTCTTACCAAGGGGTATCGTATTACCCAGTTACTGGGTTGTGGAGGTCAGATAGGCAGTCGCTCCATGTAAAATACTGGTATTCAGCTGCATCCGGTTAGACTGGAAGCCGACCCCAACATGATTGGGAAAAAGGCTAGGCAGATGATGACATACAAAACTTAAACACTAGTGTTATAAGTACACACAGTGCATTAGCAACGCTGGCCGAGTGCACTTACCCTTTGGTGGGCACGTTGACGGAGACGAGCGCCTTGTTGGTGGTTGGTGGCTTCGGCTTGGGCCGGTTCTCCTTATTACTGTTTAGCGTTGCGCGTTGTTCGTTCATTCTTTCCGACTGGCAGCGCAGTACCAGGTCGAAGAATGACTCAGGGTTGTCCTCCGACTCGGCGCGCTCGATCTTCTTCTTGTTCTCAGTTTCAACCTCCTCCTCGGCTCTCTTAGGGTCCGGGGTAATCTGTGGAGAAATATTATTAAAATATAACATCACAGGCCCAGTGCGGTAAGTTGTGACACATTTCGCGTCAAATACCATTTGTGACACCTTTGTGCAGACGCAGCCCATGATTGAAGAAGGCATGTTATATAACAATAAGTAACTGTTATCGTCCATAATCCAGATTCACAATAGACTATCAGGCCCGATTCGGTTTTCGTTATTAAAACATCATTCACATAGACTAAGTGCGAAAAATACGTATTATTGAAAGTAACTCAACCCAAAAGCAAAATTCATAAAATGTATATGGGATCACCGCGCAAGCTTCGTCTACCAAAAGATTTTTTTTTTCCAAATCAGTCCACAATTGACTAAAATATCGATGGATATTCATTAAAAAAAACATACAGACGAACATAGAATATCCTCTTTTTTGGAAGTCAGTTTAATACTTATAATAATAACCCCACCGCCGTATCCCTACGTTGACGTCGTGATGGGGCTTGCGCGCTCTGAACTCTAGGTCTGTGCGGGTAGAGTTTACTTTGCCGGAATAGGTCTAAGGTGAGGAGTCAGACCAAAAGAGATACAGAAACCCGCAGGACAGCATGTGGCGCGTTGTTGAGTAGTAGCGACCCCACGGACCCTATCTCCCGGGAGAAGTCTTACTCCTCACCTCTGGCGTGCCTTTATTGGCCGGCTGGAGTGAACACTGACGAGGAACAGAGAACCTTATTCTTGCCTTTATAGGCCAGCTTGAGTTCAGATTCGCAAGAGCAAACGTGCTCGGAGAAAGGAAGTATTACAGTAAGTGCTCCTAGGGATCTTGTCCATCTTCCGAGCTCTGGAATTGTTTTGTAAGCCGTGGAATACCTCTCCACTCCTCAAGCACCTCAGGAAGCATGCCCCCTTGTCGCTACGTCACTATGTACTAGCGACCGTTTTCGGGGGCCCATTATTGAGTGTGCAAGTCACCCCCTGCCATTTTATCCGTCCTGCACCAACTGGAGGTTCCAGAATATTCGTCGGTTGGTGCCTCATTCCATTTTGAAATGACCCCTCGTATGACTTCCAAAGGTCCGGGACCCCAAGGTTCCGAGATATGTTAAAGACATTTCAACAACAATTATAATAATAATCAGCGCGCCGCGCAAGGATAATCGATGTTACCATTCCACATGACGAAAAGCTCGTGAAAGCTGAGAAAGAGAAAGAATTAAAGGAGAATGCCCTCATTTATCACCCTGTACCAAGCCAAAAATACCGTTGTCACAACCAAACCCCCCAAATCCCAAGTTGGTACGGCACCGTGGCATTCTCTTTTCTCGATTTAGCACACGAGGTTGTTGACATGTGGAATGTGAGCTCGGCTATCATTGTGACGATTGTCGTAACGGCCAATGGCCTGATGGCCGAAGCCTCGACCAACATCAGATGTTGGGCGAGGCTTCGGCTCTCGAGGCTCTCGTTAGGCGGTTGGATCAAGGACCTAATTCAAAATTCAGCACTCCTCGATACGGCTCCCATTTTCTGTCTTTGCAGCCCTAACCACCAGTAGCTTGGACCCTGCTCCCGACACCGGTGGACTTCTACTTTTCATATTTTATATAATTTTTATCTTAATTTAAAAATGTAAATAAGAATGAAATAAAATAAATAAACGACATAATAATAATCATCATCATCATACTATTACAAAATTCAATAGTCCTTCATGTTTACGTCAATCAAAACAAACTATATTGCTGAGTATTTTATGTTTCGCCTCAAATAAGCACATGCCTGTGCATCATTCATATGTAGGCAGAGATATGTATAATGAGTGGTGTATATTGAGTTTCCAGCACACTATTTGTGACGACTTTCTGTTGGTCTATAGATAGTTTGTATGATGGAATCGTACCTTCTTTTATACTCTCCACAAATTTAATCTGATTAGACTAGAAGTTGAGCATGATGATATAAATGCAGTTTACTGATATGAATGAATATAACACCTGTATCAACGAGAGCTGTTCCATGCTCTGCCTGCGGACCCTCAGAGCGTTGAAGGGCGTCCGGGGAGCAGAGTCATCGTCCGAGGGCGGCGCGAGGGGCGACTCGGCCTCCACCGGGAGCCCCAGAACCTTGCGCAGGTCGCTGATATTCATCTGCGCAGTCGCCATGCCCAGCACGTCACCGAGCTGCAAATACATATAAAAGCTGCTTTATTATATTCTCATTCTGTGAATCTTAGACTATGTATTTGATACAGCCGTCACACAAATGTTTTTTATGGGCTGTAGCCCTTTTGCAGGTCATTATCAGGTTGTACGGTAATAAAAAAGTCGTAAAAAATATGCATTTTCGGAGATATAATCATTAAAATCGTAAATTCAACTCTCAGAATAGACCTCGAATATCATATTTTCATGAAACAGTCATTCAATCGAGCAATTTGAACTTAGAGAGTTGTAATATTGCGAACTATCCGGACCTCAGTCAGATCCTCCCTAGCGCATGCACCTTAAGATATAGTAGTTTTTGTTTTAAACTTGTGTTTTTCCAAATCATTATTTATGTTGTTAGATTTCCATTTATTCAAGTAGAACTTATGAAATGTCAATTGGGTTTCATAAAAAGAGACTAAAAGATAATATACATGTCGGATCCGGTCAATTATACGGACACGAAACGAATCGCAAGCGCGCCACTGGCGACATCACGTGATCTACCCACACCAAAATCGCGCTTCTACAGAGTCGTGATGTTTTAAGCCCACGGCGAGGAGGACATTCAGTGTCTGATCGCATCGGAGTTAGGACGTCGCGGAACTATACTCGATTCGTTGTGCTCAATTATTGTGATTTATTGTATGTAATTGGTGCCCATAGCGTTAATTTGTGATTTTAATAAACGCCGTGTATCGCAGCCAGTGTGTTTTCATTGCACGTAACACATCTTCTGCCCACATGATATCCGATTCTAATGAAATAAATCCTGACGATCTCCGACATACAAGTACTCCTGTCTGCGACTAAAAAATAATGCAATCACCTGTACGTGGTGATTAATGTAATTTTGCTTTGTATCATTTATTGGAAGTTGCGAATATATCTGATCGTGCTAGAAAGGTTGCCATGTGAGTTTAACAGCCCTCTTTATACCCAACAGTGCGACAGCAGACAGGGTTGTGTTCCACGAAAATTATCTGGGATTTTTTTATGCCCTCGAAGGATTCTAACGATAGGAAGAACTTTAATAGAGGTGTATATCGACCTGTCTAGGTCACACGACGGTTATAGGCTAAGTTTTTTTTTATTTCAATCAGAACGGAAGATTCGTCAATAAGTATAGAAAAAAAATATAGTACCGGGATCATGTGGGGTAACAAAATGACGGACTTGAGGAGACGACTCAAAAAATATAACACAGTAAATGGTAGAAAAAATATAACACAGTAAATGGTAGGAAAAAAAAGGCTGCCTGCATCCAAAAAGAGCTCAGCTCAAGCAGCCTGTTGTCTGTCAGTTGGTCATCAAATCTGAGATTGAACTAAAATAACAGCCACCAACTGCATCAGATTGCTTGAAACGTGAGCTTGAACTATCTAGTAGCAGTCGGGTTTGAAGATTTTTTATTTTTCTTATTATATTAATCACAAATATAAATGTTCTGGGTACCATGCTACTATGAAAAGCTATAAATATATTATGTAGATACTTGTGTTTTGATGTGTATATCCTTACGAAGCGCTATAGAAACCTGTGTATTAAATCTAACTGGCAAAAGTATTTAAACTAACTGGACAATGACATGAACTAGTAACGCACAAGACTCATTGTTAGTTAACTTACGTAGTGGCAACTTCAAAAGAACATTGCTGAAAAAATTAAAGTAATAAAAACTAAAACCCAACTACGACTAAAAAGGTATAAACAAGACACCACAGACAGACAAATTAAAAATCCGGAGTCACACGTGTTACGGCATAAATCGAACAGATTACGTGTGACTCCGGATTTTTTATTTGTCTGTCTGTGGTGTCTTGTTTATACCATTTTAGTCGTAGTTGGGTTTTAGTTTTTTTATTTTTTATTTTGCGTTTTTAATATATATTTTTGAAATGGGCTCAATAAGCCCTTTCATTTGATACCCAACATGGTACGATTAAACAATTTTTTTTTTTTTAGTTCCTTTCTTTATATCCTCTTGACGGCGCCATTTTTAATGTGACGTCACATAGCCTATAACCAGCGGACGATCAAGACGCTTCTAACAATACCTCATTTGTCAAATTGTGATGAGTGGTTTAGATGATAGAAGGGAACAGATTAACATACTTACATACATACATACATACTTACATACATACCGGTCAAAATCATAACCCTCCTTTTTTCTTCGCCGTAGTCGGGTAAAAAATTGTTACAGCAGCTCTATCACATCGAAACGGATTCAACCGATCCAGCGATTCCGAGTCTTGGGAATCTAAATCGAGTCGATTTTAATTCGATTAGTTGAAATGAAAATTGATAAAAATAATATATTAATATTATGTAATAGCTAGCGGAACTCCGCAGACGCAATGGGTATCTAAACATGATCAAAATAAAAAAGAAAATAATTTGATGATTTTTTATTTTGGGGTCATCGACCGCTGGTATTCTGTTCACTTGAAATGCTTATCAGTTTTAAAAAAACTGTTTTCTTTGTAAACTACACGCACGTGATTGGTATCTAAACACTAAAACAAAAACAAAATCTCAACTCATACCTGAAGTAACAACACAACCACCAACCAAAATATAAAACCTATTTTTTATTTTGTCTTGTTTAGACACCGGTACCCATGACGTCTGCGCAGTTTCGCTAAGTCATTTAATTTGACCCTGTACCTGTATACAATGACGCATAACCATAGTTTACCTAAAATCAATTTGAAGATTAATTGTGGTTCGTCGTCGACGGCGAGTTCAAGCCGTTCAAGTGTCGGCTTGCCGATAATGAGCAGCTGGTTAAACGCAACCGCGGAAGCCGCTGACCGGTGGCCATGCCTCCCGCCGATACAGTGGAAAATTAATTGACCACAGCGAAACAATACGCGGAACACAAACACTATTTCAAAACTCAATCAAAATCGACTACAATGAATTTAGCCCGTCGTAGCATTGATTACACCACCGTATCAAATCAAGTGTTATTATGTAATGGCATCATCATACCTATCTACCCGCTGCTCTACTAGTTATTTATGCAACTGTTATATAATAAGGGGTATTAGGCGAAGCCGAGTGTGATAATAGTATCACATGAGTGTTCTAATAGCGAATTAATTACAGTTGTATACAAGACTTTATCTACACCCATGATATGAATCCTCTATAAAAGTCAAATCATTTATTGCAATTATGAATTATGTTTTGTCAAGTGAATCAACCAAAGCCACCACATTGCTTGACTATTATAATAATATGCAACAACCTTCTACCCCCCAGACCATCATTAAATTCTGCCAGAAAAGGTGTTTTATAAGTTATATTTTCCTTGTTTCCAAGGTCCTCATCTCTACAATAGCCTTAACAAAGTACTAGACTTCTACTCACTATCTAAAATGTCACTCAAAAATTTATTGTTAACTCAATATAGTTCCTGTTAAACTATCCTTTGCTCATACACATGCACACTCACATAAACACACACACACTCGCACACATACTCACACGCACGCACACACACACCCACACACTTACACACACACACGCGTTCACACACTACACTACTCTGCTCAAACCATATATTACTTTTGTTTTCATTTTATTTCTTTTCTAAATAGTTTATTTGCCCGTTTACTTATGCTGCATTATGGACTAGTCATATAATTTGTAAAATGGCATGTTTGTAACTAAATACAATAAAGAAACATCCACTAAAAGGGTTGGGCCCTGCATCTTTAACACAAGTTGTCTTGACAACTTAGCAAGGGTGCTGGTGTCGCCACGCTATTGTTTAATTGTCTTTAAATTGTATGTATTAACATGTATTTAATGTAAAATGTTAAACTTGACGCAAATAAATTATTATTATTATTAAATTATTATGTTTAAATATCTCGGGACCATGAGGTCCTGGACCTTTGGAAGGCGTACGAGGGGCCGAAGCCAACTCGCAGAGGCCCGTTAGAAATCCATAATGAAATGGGGCACCAACCGACGATTATCCCTGTTCGCACTATGCAAGTGCAGCCAAGGACAACCCCCGGTTGGTGTAGGACTATTGCAAGCTATGGAAACAAAGATATTGGATTATGGATTTGGGTGGCTTAGTGAATTGGTTATATTGAACTATGGGGAGACTATGGCCCCTGCCTGACCAATGTTTTATATAAAATACACAGATAAAATGGCAGGGGGTGACTTGCACACTCAATAATGGGCCCCCGAAAACGGTCGCTAGCACAGAGTGTCGTAACGACAAGGGGACAACATGTCCTGAGGTGCTTAAGAGGAGTGGAGAGGTATTCCACGGCTATCAGGACAATCCCAGAAGTACGGTCAAGATCCCTACCAGCATCTTATTGGAATACTTCCTTTCTCCGAGCACATAATTGCTCTTGCGAATCTCCACTCAAGCCGGCCAATCAAGGCAAGAATGAGGTGGGAGTTCTGTTCCTCGTCAGTGTTCACTCCAGCCGGCCAATAAAGGCAAGCCAGAGATGAGGAACAAGACTTCTCCCGGGAGGTAGGGTCCGTGGGGTCGCTACTACCCAACAGCTCGCCACATGCTGCCCTGCAGGTTTTTGTATCTCTCTTGGTCTGGCTCCTCACCCTAGACCCGTTCCGGCAAAGTAAACTCTACCGGCACAGACCTAGAGTTCGGAGCGCGCAAGCCCCACCACGACGTCAACGTAGAGATACGGCGGTGGATAAATTATTATTATTATTTAAAAAACCGTCCAGGTGCGGGTCGGACCACGCACAATGAAGGGTTCCGTAGTTGGGATGAATCCCAAGAACAAAGACCATAGACTTCTTACAGGTTTTTTTCCTGTAATCTATGAGTAAAGAACCATTCGCTGTCTTTTTCCCAAGTTTTAGGCTCAGTAGTTTCAGAGGTAAGTGTGGGAACGGTAAATTTGTCTTTATTCATTTTTTTTTTAATATTTGAAATCCTCGCAGTAAGCCCTTTCATTTGATACGTCACACGGCAGTATCTGTAATTTTTTTCTTTTTTCTTATTTGCCCATCAAAATGACCCTCATATTCAAAATTCATTTATTTATGTTAAACGTCCGTGTTTGGGTCACAGAAATACATATGTGTACCAAATTTCAACTTAATCGGTTCTGTAGATTCGGAGTCAGCAGACAGACAGATTGATCATGAGCACGAGTGATCCTATAGGGTTTCCATTTTTTTCTTTAGTGGTATGGAAACCTAAAAAGGCCGTCGAGAGGTGTCGTGGGTTTTATACTTTCGTTTCCGTTTTTATACTTTTTCCGGTCGTGGACCGGTCCACAAATATTCTTTTGATCTACATTGTACTGAGACAAAATACAGGATTATTCTGACTTCATTTTATGAGGACTTACTTGAAACACGACTGATGATTTTATAGTAGATGGTTGCACCGAGTGCCAAGTGAGTTATTAATGCACGAGGGTTATGTTAGTGCCCGAGCGCATGCGAGGGCACTAAATTAACACGAGTGCATTAATTACTCACTTCAGCAAGGTGCGTAATCTACTTTTCTTTCAACTACCAATCTACCTACCGTGATAAAATATACCTATTTAAAATAAAAACTCAAGTTAATATAAACAAAGTTATCCCACGACTTTTGCGGCAAAAGATTATTAACAATTTCATTTGCAGCTGTTTTTATGCTTTCTGGAGTTGCATTCATATCGCTATCGAAAACTGATACTTCATATTCAGCAAGAAAAGTTTAAACAAATGGAAAGACAGAAAGACAGACAGCAATCTGTCTGTCTTTCCATTTGTTTAAACTGAAGCGGACGGACGGACTGATGGACGGGCGGGCGGGCGGGCGGACGGACGGACGGACGGACGGGCAGACGGACAGACAGACGGACGGACGGACTGCCGGACGGACAGACGGATGGATGAACGGACGGACGGACGGATGGACGGACGGACGGACAGACATACAGACAGACAGAAAGACAGACAGATGGACGGACGGATGGACGGACGGACGGAACGGACGGACGGACGGGACGGACGGACAAACAGACGGAAGGAAGGACAGACAGACAAACAGACGGAAGGAAGGACAGACAGACAAACAGACGGAAGGAAGGAAGGACGGACAGACAGACAGACAGACAGACAGACAGACAGACAGGCAGACAGACAGACAGGCGGACGGACAGACGAGCCTTAGTAATAGGGTCCCGTTTTACCCTTTGGGTATGGGACCCTAAAAACAGTGCATTCATGAAAAACAGTGCAACAATGAAATTTCATACAACTTTAATGCACTGTTTTGGTTCTAAGCAAAAAGTACGTTCATTGTGATCGGTCTTGTAGTGATTAATGATAACATTACTATGTAGTTGAGAGAAAAAGATTTTGTGGTGTGTCGTGTTGCATCACGTTCATACACTTGACAGGATACCCACTGCGGCCTAGTGCGTTATTGACAAATGTTCAAAATGTGGCACTATTGTGTCCTACATCGTCCACAGCTCTCGTCGTCGACGTCATCGTGTACGATTTATTTGCGAGCCTTCGTTAATGCCATGATATTCTATTCTATCCTAAGATATTCTGTTCTACGATAGTGAATAGTTTTTTTTGATTGATGTATTTCGTTTTCTCTTCTACATTTACACACGTTGTCTAAATCTCATATTATCTACTTTCCTATCGCAGGTATGCTGGAAATGATTTATTTCGAAATAAGCATTGCCTTTGTACGTATAATAATAAATACACTGACGTAGTGGAACGCTTACATTAGGTCCTCAAAATAGTTTAAAATTTTCTGCGCCGTATACATTCAAACCATGCAGTTGGTACCTAATCTGAGTAATTAATACAAACATTGACTTAACTGGTGTTAGAAAATGACAATGATGGTCAGTCAGCGACTAAAGAAGACAAACCATGTTTTGTATTAAATAGGTATTTGTCTTCGTCCATAAACCTCTTAGGTTTGGATAGTGTTAACCTTTGTGGCTGACTGCACCGTGGTACGACAATCCGTTAATTCCTTAACATTTTCGTGAGAAATTTAAATGTACATAGCAGTTTTTTGGCTGACTATGCCTCATGTTAATTTGGATATGTAGGAATTGGATTGTGTACTTAAATACTGCATGTTGACTAATTCATAACGTAGCAGTTCGCAAACAGACATTCTACATAACAAAGGAAAGCGGTGCAATGATGGCTTCAATTAAGGTTAATTCGGAGATGGCGGCTGATAGACGTATGAGCAATGGAAGACATAATGATTCGACCTCAGACTGGCATATGGGATGGAAAATAAGAGGTTTTGAGTGTATTAAGACTTATTCGTAATTATTCAGCAGCGAGTAACGCAGAAGGAGCTCGAGGCTAAGTAGTACCAGCCGCACGGGTCGATCCATCAGGTTAAGCTACGCTTGCCAGGGTGGGTCCGTGGATGGGTGACCATCTTTACATATCGAAACTCCTGCGCCTCGGAGAACACGTTAAGCCGTAAAAGCCGTTGGTCCCGGCTGTCAATCAGTGGATCTTTGACAGTCGTTACGGGTCGTTAGAAGCCCGAAAGTCTGACAACCAGTCTTACCAAGGGGTAGTATTACGCAGTTACTGGGTTGTGGAAGTCAGATAGGCTGTCGCTCAATGTAAAATACTGGTATTCAGCTGCATCCGGTTAGACTGGAAGCCGACCCCAACATAGTTGGGAAAAGGCTAGGTAGATTGATTTGACAAACGCAGTAGGAGATTTAAAAAATGGTAGGTCTAATTATATTGTCCTCCGGAACGCTGACGTTTCTCGGAAACGCTTTAGATTTCGAGCCCTAAATAAGAACAGACAGTGTCAAGTGCCTTAACATGCAACAGCCTAGGTATTGATTGACACCTGCAACTTCAGTAATTCATTAAAAAAGAACGTGCAGGCACAGTTTTCGGTCGTGAGGAAAGTGTTGGGTATGAATGTGGATGGCTATAGGGGTAGTAACAAGGGACCCTTGTAGTTTTGCCATGTCCGTCTGTCTGACCGCGGCTTAGCTCAGAGATTCTTAGTACTAGAAAGCTGTAATTTGGTATGGGTATAAATATAAAACACGCCGACAAAGTGGTATTTTCTTTTTTTTGGTGTCCTCCCCTTCACTTAAGTTTTTTTTTTCTTGTCAATCCTAGTTTTTCTTGTCAATCCTATGTTGTGGGGTATCGTTGGAAATATCGTTTAAAAATATTGTGAATGGTTTCCACAAAACCATTTTTGGATTCAGGGATCCGGTTTCGAAATATTAAGCTTTAAAGTGCTAATTTTTACCCGACTACGGCGAAGAAAAAAGGAGGGTTATGATTTTGACCGGTATGTATGTATGTTCATCTGTTTCCTCCTATCTTCTAAACCACTCATCACAATTTGACAAATGAGGAATCGTTGGAAGCGTTTTGATCGTCCGCTGGATATAGGCTATGTGACGTCACATTAAATAAAAAATGGCGCCCTATAGAGTACACAAATGAACTAAAAAAAAAAAATCTTATCATGCCATGTTGGGTACCAAATGAAATTAATTAGCACATTTCAAAAATATATAATATATCACAAACCCAAAAAAGGATTTTAAAAAAATCCGGTGTCACACGTAATCTGTTCGATTTATACACGTGTTTTTTTTTAACACGTGTGACTCCTGATTTTCAATTTGTCTGTCTGTGGTGTCTTGTTTATACCTTTTTAGTCGTAGTAGGGTTTTAGTTTTTATTACTTTAATTTTATTTTTGTTAGTCTAGTCCCCCCTTGCCAGCTAAATGTTTGGTTTTGGATAAGTGAAAAAATTCACGGCAGTAGTATATATACTTAACGAAATTAAAAGGAAAACTGTCACAGCTAAGTAGGCTCCACAAGTTACCGAGTAATAATCGACCAACTTACATTTGCAGTTGCAAAAACATGTTCTCCCATATATTCTGTATGGGAGAACAAGTTTTTCAGCTACAATGTTAAGTTTGTTGGATAAATTAATCCCAACTGCGGAACCCTTCATTGTACGTGGTTTGACACCCACTTGGCCGGTTTAAAAGTTTTATATAGCTCAGGCCGGAAGAGGTCAAACGATTGCTATGAATGAAATTACTAGCATGAGACCAACTCCCAATAAAAAATTAACGCCGTTCTTGAAGGAATCAATTGAATGAATGGTTCTGCTCAACCCGAATCTGAAGATGACTCCGATTCAGTTTTGGACGAGGTTCCCGAATACAGAGTCAGCATAACGATGGAGAGCCTTGGGACTCATCATCATCTTTTATATATATTAATTACGTAATTAAAAAAAAAAACGTTAAAACATAGTTTTTATTTCTCTGGTAAATCCAACATTCATTGTGTCGCATTATTAATTGCAAAACATTTTTTATAGCTTAGAGTCAGTTAAAGAGACATCTGTATATATAAAAAAATCGAATCGAAAGAAATAATTTTGACAGGCTAGATTGGCAAAATACCCATTTAAGTGTAGTCCTATTCTTGACAAAGTCTGACAAGATCTCTATTTGTTTTGTTAATCAATAATATGAATATTGAAGAGTGTACGTGTCATTCCTTTTTTTTTACTTTGTTATACCTGCAT
The DNA here is from genome assembly GCA_949152455.1 of Lithophane leautieri. Lineage (NCBI taxonomy): Eukaryota > Metazoa > Arthropoda > Insecta > Lepidoptera > Noctuidae > Lithophane > Lithophane leautieri. The sequence goes on along the minus strand of OX424458.1, from coordinate 21,487,889 downwards.
TAATAACTTCGTCTGCCACTAAAAAACTAACATTCCACGCCCAGTTACACTGCGTCCTACCCAAAATTATCGTTCGCGCGAATACGCGATCGTCGGGCTTGTTACTTTTTGTTCGGAAAACCGGAAGGCGCGACTGCGGGTTGGAATTCGTCGACCAAAATTAATACAAAGGTCGCTTGTTCGCGTGAACATTCACTTTGGTTCGGACGCAGGGTTCCAGTAATACAACCTTGTTACCTTGTTCAAAACTTACTTCTTTGGATATGTTATAGTGTTCGTTGGCGAAGTACAGTGCTTTCTCATGGTTACCGAGCGCGGCGTGCGCGTTACCTAGCGACCACGCCGCTCGGCCCTCGCCCACGCGGTCGTGCAGCCGCCGTGCGGCCGCCAGGTGGCGCGCGTGGTACTGCTCGGCCGCGCGGTACTCGCGCAGCAGCGTGTACGTATTGCCGAGCGAGTAGCATGCCTGCGCCTCCACCGCGGCATCGCCCAGCTCCTCCGCCAAGGATAAGGTCCGTCTGGAAATAGTCACATCGCGCAATTATACTACTCGGCCGTTAAAATTACACATCTGAAAGAGTCTGTCCGTTTGAGTGAAGAGACGACAGTCATTGTCAAACTGCTTCTAAATATCGATGTGGCACATTAACGGTAACGTAGTGTACATGCAGCGCGTACTGACATTCTTTCAGATCAATTGTCTAATGTAACTCAATTTTAAATGTTACAAGTGTATTGTAATTACAAAAACACATGTTAAAAACATCTAAATATTTTCTGAGAATTCATGGTGTGTGGTGTAAGTCACAAAATGGAAAGTTTATTAAATCTGAAAATAAATAGTTGACATACAATTCAGTTGCATTATTCATTACTAAGTTGTTCACGAATAAAAACTTAAGTAAAATTACACACATTATTGCGCTTCAGCTTGTTTAAATGAATGAACAACGAACAACAAGGCAGTACAATACAGGAAATTAGCACTAAAGCAGCATGCTTACAAATACAAGACGTGTTTATAGTAACTAAATACATTATTATATCACCTACCTATATCAAATCTTGGATTTAAGCTGTTATTTCTCCAGAAGTTGTTATAGAAATATTAAGAATAGAATAAATAAAGATATTTTATAAAGCACAGCGGCGCGTGGCGCGTGGGCGTCTTAACACTTTGAGGGACACTAAACGCCCATAGGCGTTATAACAATAAAACTTCAATTGTGTCTCGTTCAATGTCCTTGAATGCGTTAAGGACCATCATAGCCACGCAGCATGACCCGAAAACGCATCCGGATTATCTGCTTCTACACATTTTGGTACAATTATTCAGAAGTCCATAATCCCAAAGCTGAGCTAATCCCAAACACTGCAACTCCAGAAAGCCAAAATCAACAGTGACGACCACCAGAAAAGTGCCGAGACAATGTAGCTCGTCGAGTCTCGGAGAAATAATTGAACTGACTTAAACCAACTCTCTATTATAACAAATTATGTTCCATAAAAGAACTTCCGGGCCAACGGCAGCGTCTGGCTTACATGTTACGAATATATTATAATTAATTTTTAATACTAAGTTAGCATTGTACTCAGGAAGTCCGGAAATATCAACGTCGTTGATATCTTCTAAGCCAGTTTTTAAATGGTACAAATATAACCACGGTAAGTACCGAACACTACATAACTTTAAAATTCTGTTTATTCTTTACCAGTCTTGTTGATCTATTAATTGTTGAGCGCGCAGCATTTGCCATTTAAATCGCAATGCATAACAATAACAGCCAATCCAAATAACGACGTAGAATTTTACGATCTAATTACAACTAGCTCTTTGCCCGCGACTTTGCTCGCGTGGATTCCGAATTCTCCTTTACAAACTGAAACACTCACGTCACTTATTCAGTACGCCCTTTTGCCCAAGGCAAGTCTCTGTCTGTCTCAATTGGTTCAGCAATGTAGTCGTGCAAAACTAACAAACATACAGACAGAAGGAGACAGATACTATCGTATTTATATTATTAGTAAAGATTAGTAAGGTTTTATGAATTCAGTTCACTGTAGGTATGAGTGCCGTGCAGAGCTAGCAACCTCACCGGGCAGCATTCTCATGCATAATGTGCATAAAAACGTAATGCATAGTAACCCAATACTGCGGAAACATCGACTCGAACCGATTAACATTTTGCGCACAGCTCTCTTACGTATTATTGGAATAAGTAAATAAATGATTTGATTTTAAACACATTCGTTTCTAAGAACCACACTACATACAGTTTCTCTATCGTCTACACTACAGTGCGAAAAACAGCATGCTAATTGCATTCCGAGCATGCGTACAACTCTCTAATTATAGTCGCATTAGGCAAGGAACGCGCAGTATTTGAGCTGTTTGCTTATACGATAAATACATGCAGGCTTTGCAAGAACTCTAACGCTTAATGTCATACCTAATAAATTTTGTAAATTCGCTGTTTCGCCGATGCATCTTTGACGACAACAATAATTTAGAAGCTATGTTATATAATAGAAAAGGTAAGAAGTTTTATGGTCACTTCTAAACGCATACTCATGGACTCGTACCAACATAATCAGCATAGGTACGTACTTGTAATGTTCAGCAGCATTTTCGAACTGCCCAAGGAATATGTGTGAGTTGCCGAGGTTGCTGTTGGCGCGCCGCTCGGCCGCCTTATCGCCGAACTCCCTGGCGATCTGCAGCCGCTCCGTGTGGTATCGAATGGCGCGCGCGAAGTCACCCAGCAAGTAGCACGTGTTGCCCAGGTTACCGCAAGCGCGACCCATCGCCTGCCGGTCGCCCAGGCTACGCATCAGCTCCAGATTCTCTCTGTAGAGTAGCGGTGATAGCAGAAATTAGCTTTACCTTATACCGGTTTCATTGAGAGTTCTATGTTTAGAAATGCACATTAACGGAATGTTGATTACATGAATAAGCAAGTAGTTGAGAATGTACAGTGGTTGTGTAGGCGTGGGAAGTGCGTGGGCGTCGATTTTCTTGTGTTAATTGAACTATATTTTCTACAAATCAAACTGATCGGGAGCGTGCTTGTCAATTGTTTGTTGCAACCTACGTGTTGGATGAGTTCAATAATACAATGAAGTTCGAGTTATCTAACTAATATTATAAATGCGAAAGTGAGTTTGTTTGTTCCGCTTTCACGCTAAAACGGCTGAATGGAATTGGATGAAATTTGGCACGTGTGTAGACCATGATCTGGGTTAGGACATATAATACTTTTTATCCCGATATTCCTGCAGGATAGAGCCATGTGGGTGAAACCAAGGGGCGCAGCTAGGTTCCTATGTTTTTCTTAATTATATGCAGAAGCAATTAAATAATAAAACCCGCTTGTGCATGCATTAAGCGAAATGAATATAATAATAATGGTTATGAAATGCGTAACTGGTGCTTTGAAATAATTCTGAAGGCGAGCAAATGCTTATAAACAGGGAAAGAGTCGGCACTCCAGGGTAGTGGATGAAAGCATGCCGATGTTGGCAAAGATAAAATACGGTTATTTTACTATAACAAATAATTACGCTTTACGCATATCTTTATTTTTATTGGAAAGGCATATACATTCAATGCCTGCATTTTACATCCACTACAATAATTTACTACAATACGTTTTATATTACACCCACTCTACACTGAACTGTATTATGAGATGGTCGTGCAAATGATCAATAGCCCAATAATAGCTACTGTGGCTCGGACACATTATGATAATTATGACCTCTTACTTAAAAGCAATTTAAGTGGTTCATGCCACTTAAATTGCGTTGTACCTGCTTAATTCAGTGGTCACAGGTCATAATATCTGCGTTTGTATTCTTCGGTTGGAAGGTGGCATAATAATGTCGTATATCTTATAAAAGCCGTGTTATATCTTCTGTTATACACACGTTATGAGGACACTTTTTTCTAAATTCCAGTAGAAAAAAATAAAAATGTATTTTGAAGCAAAGGTTTATGTACTTAATCATAATATGCGATCGCTTGCATGAGACACTCCCGTACTTACTCATAATATGCGACCGCTTGCAAGAGACACTCCCGTACTTACTCATAATATGCGACCGCTTGCATGAGACACTCCCGTACTTACTCATAATATGCGACCGCTTGCAAGAGACACTCCCGTACTTACTCATAATATGCGACCGCTTGCAAGAGACACTCCCGTACTTACTCATAATATGCGACCGCTTGCAAGAGACACTCCCGTACTTACTCATAATATGCGACCGCTTGCAAGAGACACTCCCGTACTTACTCATAATATGCGACCGCTTGCAAGAGACACTCCCGTACTTACTCATAATATGCGACCGCTTGCAAGAGACACTCCCGTACTTACTCATAATATGCGACCGCTTGCAAGAGACACTCCCGTACTTACTCATAATATGCGACCGCTTGCAAGAGACACTCCCGTACTTACTCATAATATGCGACCGCTTGCAAGAGACACTCCCGTACTTACTTATAATATGCGACCGCTTGCAAGAGACACTCCCGTACTTACTCATAATATGCGACCGCTTGCAAGAGACACTCCCGTACTTACTCATAATATGCGACCGCTTGCAAGAGACACTCCCGTACTTACTCATAATATGCGACCGCTTGCAAGAGACACTCCCGTACTTACTCATAATATGCGACCGCTTGCAAGAGACACTCCCGTACTTACTCATAATATGCGACCGCTTGCAAGAGACACTCCCGTACTTACTCATAATATGCGACCGCTTGCAAGAGACACTCCCGTACTTACTCATAATATGCGACCGCTTGCAAGAGACACTCCCGTACTTACTCATAATATGCGATCACTTGCAAGAGACACTCCCGTACTTACTCATAATATGTGACCGCTTGCAAGAGACACTCCCGTACTTACTCATAATAAGCGACCGCTTGCAAGAGACACTCCCGTACTTACTCATAATATGCGACAGTTTGCATGAGACACTCCCGTACTTACTCATAATATGCGACTGCTTGCAAGAGACACTCCCGTACTTACTCATAATATGCGACCGCTTGCAAGAGACACTCCCGTACTTACTCATAATATGCGACCGCTTGCAAGAGACACTCCCGTACTTACTCATAATATGCGACCGCTTGCAAGAGACACTCCCGTACTTACTCATAATATGCGACCGCTTGCAAGAGACACTCCCGTACTTACTCATAATATGCGACCGCTTGCAAGAGACACTCCCGTACTTACTCATAATATGCGACCGCTTGCAAGAGACACTCCCGTAGTTACTCATAATATGCGACCGCTTGCAAGAGACACTCCCGTAGTTACTCATAATATGCGACCGCTTGCAAGAGACACTCCCGTACTTACTCATAATATGCGACCGCTTGCAAGAGACACTCCCGTAGTTACTCATAATATGCGACCGCTTGCAAGAGACACTCCCGTAGTTACTCATAATATGCGACCGCTTGCAAGAGACACTCCCGTACTTACTCATAATATGCGACCGCTTGCATGAGACACTCCCGTACTTCCTGCGGGAAGTGCCCCGGGTCGTTCTGTCCCACGCGGCCTAGCTGCTTGCCCTGTGCGTGGAACACGTTCCCCAGGTTGTAGAGCGCGCGTCCCTCGCTCAGCTTGTCCCCCAGCGCTCGGGAGATCTCCAGGTGACGCTTGCAGCACTGTATCGCTTCCGCAAACTTGCCCATCACTTTTAATGTGTTCCCTAAGTTTCCGGAAGCTTTTGCTTCACCTAATTTGTCATTCATTGTCCTGGAAATAGAGATAATATATAAAATAAGGCTTATCTATGTACTATGGTAAGTTTTGGTTTACGTATAGCCATTCCCAATAACTAGTGATGCAACGAATACCAATATTCGTATTCGCCGAATACTTTCATGGCATTCATAATTAGTGACTTCCTAGAGATCCCTTACATATATTGCGTTGCGACCGTAGCTAAAAAGGATCCGTTACATATAAATTTTCTGTGTGTTAACTGTGTTTTATCGACTTGGTACTAAAAGTTGAGCCTAGTGGTTTTAAATTGTTAAATAATTACGAAGCCTTTATTCCCAACTATTTTGGGGTCGACTTCCGGTCTAACCGGATGCAGCTGAATACCAGTATTTTACATGGAGCGACTGCCTATCTGACCTCCACAACCCAGTAATTTAATTTAATACTAATACTTTTATTGCATTCCACATGTACGTATTCTTAGAGGCACAGCAAAATAAGTAAGTGAGAAGAGAGGAAGTATTCAACATTTTTATAATATATAAGATCCACAATGAGCCGTGAGTGTCATTTCTGTGTGTGCTTTCCGAGACACAGAGGAGTGTCGGTGTGAAAAGATGGTCACCCATCCACGGACCAACCCCGTCAAGCGTAGCTTAAGCTGATGGATCGACCCGTGCGGCTGGTATTACTTAGCCACGAGCTCCTCTTGTTGGAATTGTTAAATAATGTCGTCCCGTAAAAGTGAGAAAAGTGTTGCCAAATTTAAGAAATTGGCTCTAATAATCTAATTCCATTCATCTAATCATTCTATTAATCTAATTTCATTAATTGGCTCTAATTTCTCGATAAAACAGAGGCGTCCAATTTTTTTTTTTTTTAATATAATATAATAATTTTTTATTCAGTCTCAATGTACAACAAAAACTTAATCTAAGAGATACATTTTTAAAGTTGTTTGTTGGTTGTACAGCAGCACATAATTGTTGATATACTAACTCCCAAACTAAGTCAAGCTTGTATTTTGGGAGTTAGTGGTTTTTCAGATGCAGGACTTACATAGACACAACCTTGTAGCCATAAAATTGGCTTCCAACACGTAACAGTAAATAAATTAAATAAACTTGAATTTCGTAACATAAATTGAGAAATAAAACAAAAATTAAATTAAATTGCATTATCTAAAACTACAAATAAATAAAATAAATAGAAAGAAAGAGATAAATAAATGTATACCTTCACATCGACTAAAGTAAAATTTTATGTACCTACTACTTTTTTTCTATATTAAAACTCAGGCTATTTACAACAGCAGGAAATATACTCGTACAGACAGAAAAACCGTCCAAGTGTGAGTCGGACTCGCGCACGAAGGGTTCCGTACCATTATCTATAAAATTAAAACTGGCCAAGTGCGAGTCGGACTCGCGCACGAAGGGTTCCGTACCATTAAGATAAGATAAGATAATACTTTATTTGCCAAAATGTATGCATTATCTACATATACGGCAAAAAAATCACGTTTGTTGTATGGGAGCCCCCTTAAATATTTATTTTATTCTGTTTTTTAGTATTTGTTGTTATAGCGGCAACAGAAATATATCATCTGTGAAAATTTCAACTGTCTAGCTATCACGGTTCATGAGATACAGCCTGGTGACAGACGTACAGAAAACAGGACGGACAGCGGAGTCTTAGTAATAGGGTCCCGTTTTATACTTTGGGTAATAGAATCAGGTATTCGTATTCGGCGAATAGTACAATCGGTATTCGTAACAGTAGTATTCTTTGCATCACTACCAATAACCATCTATGATTTTAGTTTCGATAAAATGTTATCAGGAAATCAGTAGCAAAGCTGTAAAACTTAGTTTATTCTGAATAAATATTTACAGTTATTATATCAGCCTATATTGGATTCGTTAATAGTTACTTAAATATAATGCTACATTCCGCTTACCTAGCTAAAGTTAAGTCATGCTTATGGTACTGCATAGCCATATTGTAGTCTCCGAGATAAAAGTATGCGTTGCCTAGCTGGCTGTATATGGCGCTGAGTGTCCGGAGATCGTCAGTCCCGGCCTGGATGGCGGCCTGGAAGAAGGCCACGCCGGCGCGGCAGTCCCCAGCCTTGCACAGGCGCTCGCCCTCGAGTGCCAGCTCCAGGCACATGGAGCCCCCATCGCAACTCTGGGAACAAGTATGATATAACAATTAATTATAGGTCATTGAGTGCGTGTGTGGTGCGGGTGGAGGGGCCTATACTTTGATCTTTTAATTATATCCTTACCTTAGTTATTGCCATCTTTATCATGGGATTTTCTCTATAATAAAGCTTATTACTTTGGAGTATGTATGGTTCCTGACTGTTAGCTTATAAAACTACACAACATTGGAGTTAATCTACATATACAGTATGTCCGGACATGGACTAGCGATATTCTAAATACTTAAATATAAACTATTTTAGAGTACAATTTTAATGACTAAAAATTATAGATATTTTTTTTTAATGATTTCCTGTTTTGTGTTCCGACAATTGCCTTGCAAAAAGCAAAAAGCTTGCACATTCGCTATGTTCAAACAACAATAACTCTTAAGGTATTGAACATACAGTTGTGAATTTTATGTTGTACTAGCTTTCGCCCATGTGGTATTTCTATAAAAAGTAGCCTATGTCCTTTCTCAGGCTCTAGACTATCTGTGTACCAAACTTACCAGACAGTTACTTTCGCATTTACAATATTAATAAGGATTGTAGATTAAATCAAAATCTGTTGATCTAGAAAAAAATAAAAAAGTTGTTGGGTGTGTTTATGTAGTTATTAATAATTTTTGTTTGAATTGCATAGTATTTCATTATCTTTTTCGACTTGCACATTTTTTTTAAAGTTATGGAATTTGAACACTTTTCTTTGACGATAGACAATATTATTGCCTTTCGAATAAGCCTAGTTTTATCTCAGTATGACTAAAACTTTCAGATATGATATTTTTTGTACTTGCATAGAGAATATTTCAACAAAAAAGCAAACTGGCTGCCACATAGCAGGGAAGTGTATTGGAACCAAGCTTAGAGTGTAATTGTACTTTAAAATAGTTTATATTTAAGTATTTAGAATATCTCTAGTCCATATTCGGACACATTGTATGAAGTATGTGTCACTCTCAATGAATACAACTATCTGAATAACAATAATTCAGATTTACTTGGTTCTGTGACTCATTAAACATTATGATGAATGCTCGATTTGACATGGAAATATAATTGAATCCAGTATGACTCATTCACTTCAGCCAATTAACAAGTCTGCTCTATGATCGGGGTCACTGGCTATTGGAGTGGGATGCTTTTTATTGCAGTATGCTAATTGCACATTCTTTTATCATTTGCATAATGTATCAGTATTTACAGTGGAATGAAGTGTATTTACTTCATTGTTGCATACAATGTACAAGGCTGTTGTTAGTATTATTGTATGAGTGGGCAATGTGAATTGTATACATTGTTAGTCTATTTCCTGCAGACAAGTAAGTATTAGGTATTTAAGTAAACATGTTTACAACACCGACTTTTGTTACAAATGTGGCATAGTTAAAAGATAAAGAAAATCAGTATTTAAATGATGCATTAGAACAGAACATCACATGATTGACAAAGGGAACCTAGATAATTATAATGTGCTTCAACTGGAACGACGAGCAAATACTGATTTTTTTATTGTTCTGTTTTGATACAGTAGAAGAAAGGAATAGTTGGATATAATAATGTTGTCTTTTAAAAGAATTTACCTCATTCATGGCATCTTATCTGACGGAAATTTAGTAGTCTATGTTGGTTAGTCCAAGTAAAATGGTTTGCCTTAAATAGTGTATTATTACAGTCAACATAGCAACATACTTTAGTACATTAGTTTATAATTTCCAAATAAAAGAATGTTTGATACTGATAACTTTTGACCTGGCACAAAATCAGTAAACATGTCTATGATTATGATTAAAAATTTGGTATAATCTAAGCCCAGAAACATTAACATGGCTTAAATTACAATATAAAGTTACATTAGAAGTGCAAAAAATGTTTTAGCAGAGTGTTTACGAAATTACAAAAAGTTTTAGAACTTTCATAAACTTTTCCTTTATGTCAAACATGTTTTTAATGAGTGTCACTGAGCTGCCCTTATCAAAGTGGCGAGTGGTGTACATTAGTGCACGCTCATCGCATCACACTTGCCCCGGGCGGGAATAATGTGTCGCATGCGGATGTCCACACTTATAGGTCACAGTTTCCGTATTAGGTCCCCCTTCATTATGACTCACTGCTAAATTAAATTAACGAGAAAACTAGTCGTTTTTAACGAACGCGGCATCCAGTCACAACGTTATTCATTAACTCTACTTCAATATACATAGTAAAATAATATAAATATGCTTGTTCAAGTAACACAATACGCTAAACTTACTTGTGCGTCAGTTGAAAGGTTCTCGGCACTAGCACTCACAGACATCCTCCGCGTTTAATTAATAACGAAAAGATAAAGCTAAATAAAAATGTCAATACACTATCAGAATATTCTCATAGTTATTGTTTTTATTCGCTTTGTTATGCTAACTTCGCTGGGCGTGAACAGTCGTTGCACAAGTAGAACGGCATGGATCATAAACACACAATCATAGACTAAAACTAAAGTAATAGATTTGCACTGGTTACTAATGTAGCTCTATGGATCAGCTTTTTATTTCTTAAAGAATGAACAAGAATTACACATTGAATGAATGTAAGAATGTAACGAACGAATATCTGACTGAATTAACAGAGTTTTTTTTACCATAGAGTCTGAGAGTCAGTAATTTTTAATGTTATCAGTGGTTTACAATTACAGACCGGCCACCATAATACAGCATGCAGCAATCTATTCACAGAGTACATTTTTATAATCTATTACCGAAGAATACTAGGTACTCGTTACGTCTTACGATGACATTTAATTTTCTTAAGTGGCAAGGATCACAAACACGATGAAGTGTGGTAAGTTTAAAATATTAGTAATATTGTCATTATTAAAAAAAACTACCATATGGTAGAATTGTGTTGGAAAATAGATTCAGTGTGATTATTAGTTGCGATAAATTATTTTGATTTTCACTTTCATAAAAGGTTCTGGTTATTAAAAACAAGAATAAAAATAAAAGTTATAAAACTAAAACCCAACTACGACAAAAATACTATTTCATGTTTCTATGTTATAGGGTTTGGTTTCCGCACTTATGGACTAAGTGCAGTTAGTAAGTCAGTAGGAACATTTTTTGTGGGTCATGGAGGCCGTTGGTGCAACCAGCCCACCTCCCTCAAAAAGTTGATGAAGTCTCCTGGTCTGTTCAGAACATCTGTAAAAGATCTGGGTGACCCGGGTTTCTGTTCTGATCTGGGTGACGCCTGTGCAATTAAAGAGCACATGCGCAACGGTTTCCTCAGCCTCGATGCATGTCCCATAAACGGACAATCCTCTCTATAGAGAGGACTTTCCGTTTGTTATGCCTAATATGTGGAAGTGTTTGTTTAGCAAGCAGTGTCCCGTGATGGTAACGGTTACCAGGCGCAGGCCGTTCCTGTCCAGGCGTATAAAAACGCCTGGTTAGCCAACTAAGGACGGCATAGTTTTGCTGGACTGCCTGCACCGGGGTGCCGAGGTCCACCTGTTCTAAGCTTTTGTGTGGGTGAACTCCTGTAGCCACCTGCGTAGCTGGTTGAAGGGGATGGGTACGATAGGTTCGACTACTTGCTGGATGCTCTCCTAGTCCTAGCTAGTTCATCAGCTGCGTCGTTACTGTGTCCTTTTATCCATTGCAGTGGCACTGTGTTGCGGCTAGAGACCGTTACATGTTCTAGTGCATTGTGACATTCTACTGTTAGTCTCGAGGTATAATATTTTTTCTTACGGATCGGAGAACTGAGGCGCTGTCGGAGAGTAGACGTTCGTATATGGGTGTCCGTAATCCTCCTGGCTTCTATGGTGTAAGCCGCTTGTATAATGCCCACACACTCCGCCTGGTAGTCGGTGTTGAACATTCCAGCGGGCTGGATATATTTATGTTAAGGTCGTGTGAGAAAACTCCGACTCCGAGTCCGGAGTCGTTCTTTGATCCTGGTAGGTGTTTACTCTCATCTCTTTCGGGCCTGAGTAGTAACACTGTTAGTGCTTTTTAAAGTAGTGTAGTTTCCGAACTTTGTCGCAGGGTGATGCCATCGATCGTTGGTTGCCGTTTGATCGCATTATCCTTTAGGCGTGTATGCTTGGCTCTGGAGTCTTTTGTTAGGGTTCCTGATGATTTTGCTTGCATAAATAGCTGTTAATAGTAAAGAAGAAACAAATTAACATAGGTATCTACCGGCGCGTGAAAAATTTTCGTTGTTCTCGTATGTGTATACTTTCACGATTGTACATCAATACCTCAGTTGCAGGCTCGCTGTAGGTCTATATTTATAATGTGCCATAGGTGAGTATATGTTCCTTGGTTGCTGGCAGCGACAGCAAGTACCTAGGTATTATCCTACATATATCCTACTTACGTTAAGCAGTGAATGTCACATTTTACGTTGAATCTGTTGATTATCTTGATCTGATTCTGATATACCTACTTGCCATTGCGCAATGAGATAAGACTCTTCAGCAGCGGACGTATAGCGACTACCTCAGGGTCCTCATCTACATCCTTCTATCCTTATCTCAAGTTAGCTGTCACTATAAGGGTACATAGGTACACCTCTGCCTAACCCTTCGTGGATTGCAGGTTTGATGTTATTATGTTTATTGATTATTCAATAAAAGTAGATCTAGAACACCTTGTGAGACAGGTAGGTAAGTAATTCGTGTGGGGAAGTCCTGCCTGCTAAGTGCAAACTGAATAAATTCTACTAGGTACCTAGGTAGGTAGGTACTAAGTACTGTAAGGTCTTATGCAGTAAGCAACCTGTAAGTACTGGCTGTTAAGAAAGACTTGATTCAAGGGTTCGAACAGTTTGGAAATAGAATAGGAAGACTTAAGCTCGGTTCCTATAAACAAGTCGGCCCTCCGCTGGCTTGCGTGCTTGCGTGCTAGATCAATATGAAGTGTATCTTTGATTTCTCTTATTAATATAATTAGTTAAACTATCAAGAAGTGTTTTACTCGATCCGGTACTGTAGACTCTCTCGGAGTCTACAGTACTTAGGCTCTCGCGTGTTACAACTTTTTTAGGTTCTTGTTTATTTGAATGAACGAATTAAAAAATATTGACGAATTTTATAGGCGTCCATAAAATACTATTTATCTACCTCTACTTAAGGCGCTGACAACAGGCAAACAAAAAAATTGCCAAATCAATATAGTTTGTGGCAGCAGGTAAAACATATTATGTTAATCTTAAACATATTTCCCAGAACTTGGTTGTTAAGAAAACACGTTTAGAAAAAAAAAAAACTCGATTTAAATGAACGGTAAACTAACCTTTTACCTTGAGTTCTAATCCAAAATATCTGTATTAAATATCAACGTACCTACTACGTTGGCATTTTAATTAATAACAAGAACGTCTTATTTGAATGCAGAACTTGGTTGTTTTTATTTTCGATTATTCATTTTTGAGTAAATCAATAATTGTTTCATATTTTGCAATAAATTAGAAGCGTTGTGTCATCGTGCTTCTCTTTCTTTTCTATGCAGTCCGACAGTGACCGCCGTTTAGCTGTTGTCAGCGTCTTCGGTATAACTATAATTCGGTTCGGGGATTTTTTCCGTTCATTCAGACTAAGATCACGTAGCACCTCGCGGTACGGCCTTGCTCGCATCGAACTAAAAAGCAGTGACAAATAGCTGCAAATGTTTTATTTACGAAACGCGTAATTTATTTTAGTTTTATTTATTTCCTGAACCACACAAGTATTTCAATGGAGGCCGATATCTAGGCACCCCGAGCACCCGAGTCTAGCAGCTTGGGCCGACGAGGGGCCGCGAGGAGGGTGGGCGGGGGTGCTCGTTAACTATGCAAATAGGAGGCGCGGGCGCGGGGGGGGGTGCTCGCAATCTGATCGGCGACCACGCCCCCCCTACCAATGATTACCGTTACACTTGTTGGAACAGAAGCTCCTGAATTCTGAAGCCTCACTGAGGCTTACTGAAAAGGTGTTCATTTGTACTCAATATTTGCAACCCCTGTAAGTATGGACTTATGTAACTACTTATGTAATTCATCATAGGTACTTATGACAATATTTATTTAGGTTTTACAACAGTGTTAGAAAAAAAAAACTGGGTCGCATACTTCTAACAGAGTTCATTTGAACATCATAAAATTAATCCACCATCCCTCTGAACTACAATGTCTTGCAATAGGTATGTAGGGTACCTAGGTAGGGTTTTGACTCTTTGGCAACATCTAAACTACCATACGCTGTGAGTCATTTTTGTTGGGAATCAATTTAAGGCCGCGTGCCGGTTTCATTAGACATGAGGTCTTATAGTCTATTTTCATGGTCTTTGAGTAGTCCTAACAATGCGGGGGCGGGGCGGAGGGGTATCGGATGCAAATACACGCTTCTATCTGTTCGCAGTCAAATAATATGCGATGGCTTCGCATATTTTAGAGCATCTTGTTCGGTCCTAAAACAGGATATTGGCAAGGGGTAACTATAAGTATTTATAAACAGTGGCGGATTTAATGTCGAGAGCGCCCTAGGCAAGCACCGAATCGACGATCAAAAATTTTTTTTGATGTCTGTCTATCTACCTACATACCAAGTGTTATCACAATCGGTTCAGTAGTATTGCATGAAGAAGTAAGATATACCTTTATACACACACTTACTTTCGCAGTTATAATATTAGTAAGGATAATTACGTAGTAGGCCAGGGAATATGTGATAAAAGTGAAGAAAGCAAGAGGGACCAAACGAACATGGAAATACATTATGCCTCTCTGGGAGACAGGTCTGACTGTGTGTGTTGACAGATGATCGTTTGTTATCATTAATTTAGTATCATACCCATTTCTTTTATAAAATCAAGCGATGTAGGAATAATCAAGAAGGCGGAGCACGCTTCGGAAACGCTACATCTTTACAGAATTAAATAATCTTTTATATTTTTTAAGTACGTTCATAAGTACATATTACGCAATTAATTTTTTCTCAAACATGCTTGGAAATTCGAGCATTATTTTGACAACCTTCTTCGAGATAAATCGAAATTGCTGTACTGGTCAAAAACAAGTGACGATGCGGCCAGCAAAGTTTCTATGAAAATCCATATCTGGTGTGTTATTTAAAAATGGAACGAACTTTTTACTTCAGCACACAGCAACCAAGTAGGTAACTTATCAAAGATCTTATTTTTCTCAAACATGCTTGGAAATTCGAGCATTATTTTGACAACCTTCTTCGAGATAAATCAAAATTGCTGTAATGGTAAAAAACAAGTGACGATGCGGCCAGCAAAGTTACTATGAAAATCCATATCTGGCGTGTTAAGCGGCCAAATAAATTACTATGAAAACTCATATCTGTCGTATTATTTAAAAATGGAACGAACTTTTTACTTCAACACACGGCAACCAAGGAGGTAACTTATCAAAGATTTTATTTAAATTTCGAATTGGTTTGCAAATAGAACAAAGAAGAAATAAATTAACATATTGGCGCATGGAAAATGATAGTTATTCGTCATTGATTTACTCAGTTTGAATTTCCGCGCGTTGTTTGAGAAAAGTACTATACAAGCCTTGGCCGCAATCATAAATTGATGGACTCACGCATGAGTGCCTCGGCTTCGCCTCGGCCCTCATTTTCACGATCGTGCATCAATTCCCTTATTGCAGACCGCGACAGTAATGTACTATAAACTTCGAATTGGCTTGCAAATAGAATAAAGAAGAAACAAATGAACATATTGGGGCATGAAAAATTAGTTGTTCGTCATTGATTCTGGATTTTTTATTTAATTTACTCAGTTTGAATTTCCGCGCATTATTTGAGAAAAGTACTATACAAGCCTTGGCCGCAATCAGGAATTGATGGACGATCGTGAAAATGTGGGCCGAGGCGAAGCCGAGGCACACATTTTCACGATCGTCCATCAATTCCCTTATTGCAGACCGCGACAGTAATGTACTATATATTAATTTTCATTTTTTTTTTGTTATAAATCTTTCGCGCGCGCTCCTTTTTCTCTTCGCGCCCCTAGGCAAGTGCCTAGTTTGCCTTACGGTTAATACGCCACTGTTTATGAAACACGATTACCTAGGTACTCTTAGGGAATTGCTAGTGTCTATTAAGTATCGTATTAGGGAACACAGTGATCAACATCATATAGTATTGTGATGTTGTTGATCCCTGGTGTGTTTCTTACTAGAGTGCGTAAGTACCCGAAGAAGAGTGGAGCGGTGGGTTCAGGTCCCACTAGTGCCATGCTCGACGCCCTCAGGCGTATTCGTCTGCTGCATCGTTGCCTAGCGAACCGCTGTATTCTTTGATCCATAGAATGTTTATGTTATTGAGGCTACTTAGCTGGTTGAGGCGCTGGTGACTCTCGTATCAAAGTTGACTATGTAGTTGTTTGGCTATGATCGCTGAAGCGGCTAGAGAAATACCCATGCATTAAGCCTGGAGTTATAATTATGAACCTGCACTAGTGTGGCTATGAGTAGGTATGATAAAGTCATCCGAGAAGATTCCAGGACCTGTGCCACTACCAGTAATAATTCGTCGTGTTATCGTCAGTACCATACAGGAATATCAACACGTCGATTTAAACTTTGTCACATTGTTAGATCAATTTGTAAGCTGTTATAAAAAGCTCTAAGTCTATTCTTAATCAAGTAATCTAGTACAGTAGATCTTGAGGGAAGAGAAGCTTATTTGAAATGTATGTAACTATAATCGTCGCGACGATAAGAATTAATGTAGTGACGTAAATTTAATTAGTGATCTCCTCTAAAATGAAAAATTGCGCTCAAGATAATGAAATTCGTCATAAATTATAAGAAGGTATAAAGTATACCGTCAGCCATAACTTACTGCATATGTAACTAATCACATCAGAACCACTTGATCAATCAATAAATTAGTTACTTAATTTACAAATGTCTGTATTATTTTGTATGCTTTGATTTCTTTTTCTATATTTCCCACAAATCTATTCTGCGGTGTGAGTTGAAGATATTTGATTTTAAGGATTTAGCTTTCATCACGTAGGTACCTACTCGTACCTACGGGCCATATGTTATTTGCATTACGTCACTCTTTTTTAGTTTAATGATTAAAGTCCACAAGATTTAAATTTCTGTGGGCTTACCTAGCAGTCAATGCCTAGATATTACATTCTATACTGGCCTCGGATTGTGTTATTAAATAGCTAAAGCTTGAAACTTAATTAAGAATGGTGATCTAGTGAGGCTGAAGTATATTTTAGGCATATGTCAGTTTAGTGGAAATACACTACCTTTTGACGCATGTGTAAGTACACGAAACATATATAAATCGATATTATTTACAAAATCAATTTATCAATAGATACGTAGATAGTATTATAACGTTTATAAGTCCACACAATACGAGTGAGGCATGCTCATATTGCTCACCTCTGCGCTGCTCGATTACCGAAATCAAAATCGACAGATATCGATACTGACTTGTTGTTTTGTTGAAACCTGCGTTGTACACAATCACAGACATAATACACTGCAATCTAGTCTTTAACACGAATGTTGTAAGTGCGGCAATAGTGTGAGTTTGACGGCTCGAGGCGGAGTGACTTGCAGAGGCGCGGTGGTCCTCATAACAATCGGCGACCACTAGCTTCGATCAAATGTGTAGATTAGTGATTGATTTAGAGGCATCAATAACTTTGCCTTTTTACGCAAATATTGCAATAGGTATGCAGACATTAAGATTGATAAATATTACCTACGCATCAAGATTTAACTTTTAGATTACGTAGCAAGTTTCTTTTTCCTAGCAAAATTTTAAGCACCTAACTTCAAACCGATCGATCCAGTACTTTAGTGCTACATAATACAGACTGTCAATGTTGTAGAAGTTCACACACATGTAGGTAGATGTTGATGTTTACCTACCTTTTTTAGAATAGAATATAGAATATTCTTTATTATAATATACACCATAAAAATTACAGACATCAATTTAGAAATTGCCAATATTTTTTTTTTTTTTTTTTTTAATTTTGAATTTTTTCTCTATCTTTAGCATTACATTTGCTGTCGTTTTCATTACTGAGATTATTTTATTTAAATTGTTTTATCAGCACATCTGAAAAGTAAAGAAGAAATGACGTCAGGATGCTACCTCTGTCGTTGACTACCCTGTGCCGTATCGTTGTGTCTGGCGACATGAAAAGGCTGGTATCGCCGCAACCGAGAATGATATATGGAGAGGCTGTGACGTGCTGCTTTGATGCCCGTCAATATCTGTTAGTGGGTCGAGTGGACACTGGCTCAGCACTCGCCGCCGAGACCCACGGCCCAGTCCAACCGTACTGTTTGGATAAGGCAAACTGGCTTGTAATTTTACGAGACAGTCATGTTTGATCATAGATATTTTGGTAAGTATATGTTTTGCAACAGCAGAAACTATACCTACCTAGATGATTTAAATCAATGTACCGTAGTGTGTAGATTTTTTTTAGGTATGTTTTATCTCATTATTTTGCTGGTGTCGGTCATCTGATACGGTGTAGCCTATCGTTAACTGTGAAATATCGTATGTCTCACTGTACCAGTGCGTGGAAATGATGAAATAAGTGGGTATGATACATATAACCCAAATGTTAACAAATTTAGAATGCCTCATCCAAAGCCGTGTCTGGTTTCTCGATGGCGGTGGTGGTAGTCGCCGGCAGCGCTGGTCGCTGGTCGGGCCAGAGGTCTGCATTCCTCTGCTGGCAGGCTTCACCTCAGAAATCTGCCCCTTCACCAATTATAGACGTTAAGGACACAATGCAGCTATTGTCAAGATCCATATGTCCAAATCAAGATTTTGGCTTTGATATACAGAATACACAGGTGTGTATTCTGTATATAAAAGCCAAAATCTCCTATGCGTAATCTTGAGTGAGCATAGGAATGAGTTTATGTACCTATGTACCTACATAGATACATAAACTCATGCCTGTTTCCCATGGGAGTAGGCAGACCTTACAGATTGCCATGCACCTGCTATGATCGTTACAAAGGTATATTCCTTTTGCTCTACAGAAATCCATGCAAAATAACTAACATTTCGCTAAAGTAAAGGTGTCACTTTAGCGAAATGTTAGTTGTTTTGCATAATACATATATGCAATATATAAAAATATTTCGTATATGACTAGTGGGTACTTAGTTTGATACGTCTGAAAATCATGAAATGTTATGAAAAGTTATATATTGAAGTTCCTAAACTCCATCGGTTGCAGTTGCAATCTAGTTTTACAGATATTCAGTCGCTTCATTATTCAGATACACAGGATAATCTTGCATGTAGTTATGCTAAGTAGCACTATGTAATGATACTGTAATGGAGAATATAGAGGAGACTAGTAAAGTAGGTAATCTACTTATGGTACTTTCAAATTCATACATTCACTGACACACAACTCTCAGTTCCATAAGTAAGGAAGGTGAGCAATAAGATTTTTTTAATGAAAGTTCGTAATTTTTCCAATGGGATCAATCCCATCAGGCCGCGGCTTGTTTTCTATAATTTACGAGAACCGTTAATCTCAGCTCTGATTATTGACACCCCAAGACTTGACTTCCTTTGAAAATAAGTAGCGGCCACAGAGAGCATAAGCTGATTAGTTATCAATTAGGGCGCAGGGGCCGTATTGTGCGAGCGTGATTAGGGCGCACGCACGTGCGACGCGTGACGCGTGTCGCGCTACAAGACAATGGGCCGCACGCGCACGAGCGTCGATCGCTTCCTTCCTCAACATACGCCTATCTTTTTAACACAATTATTGCTATGCCCAACTGTACTTTGAAGATCAATGTTGTGACAATCATTGGGGCTATAATCAAAGGGAGCTGTTACAATTTTATTGTGCACTTGATCAGCGATTGATAATGAGCTTATGACTTCTGTGGGGTTCTTTTTATGTGTGCACTTTTTATTATTTTCAGACAGATGTAAATTTGTTCCCGTGAGTTTGTAAGCCAGTAAATGATTTTACTTTTACGGAGCTTTCGATTTCGGAGAGCCGCAGTACAACGAACAGTCATTGCGTTGCATCACTCGTAGCACCATTTTATTATAAGTTGCAAGCTCATCCTGTCTGTGGTTACTGTTGTTCTGCTTAAAGTTGGTGAAAAAGATGACATAATTACTATTTCCCTAATCAGTACTCTATGTCCATGTACAAGCATGTTATCCGCTTTTAGAAGATGATGTCTATGTTTTTGCAAAGCTTTTTTTGCCACGTATTACGAAACCCACAGTTGGAAATCTACTAGCTAACCTAGCAGAAGTGTGAACTAAGATCTAAACTATATTTAAGTAAACAAACATCTTCGTCGTTCACAAAACATGAGATTAGTATAAAATATGCGTTGAGTTCAAAGCGTTGTTCGGCCCGGAGGGCGGCGAGGTTCAGTGTTTTCATTCGCGTCTGCCGCGCCGAGCCCGCATGTTAATGTTTGCAGTTACAAAAGTCGTGGGGCTGCCGGGGCTCCCCCGCAGATTATCCGCTATTGTGCTCACGGGAAGCAGACATCACAACACATCTATTTGTAACAACCTATATATTAACATTTCCTTGTTTAAAATGTTCTCCCAAAAAACGGTATGTTTACCTGTTCTCGGTTCATTTAAAGTTTTCTAATCTTTTATTGTCTATTTTGATGGTACGTTTTGTAACAATCAATATGTTAATCAGTGGTTTATAGGCGTTATGATGTTCGGCGCGTTGGATGCGCGTTGATTGATCTGTAACCGAGGTTTATGGTTAGATTATATATTTTTTATTGTGAAAGTGTATATTAGAGAGTAGTAATATTCCTATGAACCCTTCTAGCTGGGCTTAATAAGCTCAAGTGATCATCATTGTTGCTATGGTGTAATATTTATAGGTATCTGTACGTACATGTTGGTCATGACTACCTGTCATCCATCACTGTTTTCTCTTCTCTGTATATTTTTGAAAATCTTTTATATGCCTATAAAAATTTAAAATTGTTAAAAAAATACAGTGATATCCATAATATATATATTAGGAACAAACACATTGTACCTACAACAAGGCTCAAGAAAATAGGTAGCTCGTTCAGATGTTAATGTAAGTATACGCTTTTACAATAAGCTTCCAAGTCACGCTCAAAATCTAAGCCTTAATTTATTAATAAAATTCAAAACATTCATTAAACGTAAGTTGTGCCAAAAAGCATTTTATATACCTACCATTAAAGATTATATTTTGAGGAAAAAAGGGGTGGAGCTGCTCGAGTTTCTGCAATTTTTTTTGTTTACTTTTAAAATTTCGTTGTTTTTGGTAACTTTTTATTTTATTTGGTATATACCTACCTACACAGTGACATGAATATTTACTTTGTGAAGTATAATATTGTTATTATTTTAATTATTGTGGATTAGAGGATAGAATATGTGGATCATATTTTTTATTTATCTGGCAGTTTGAGTACTATTATAGTACTCAAACTGGCGGCCTACACAAATGTCCTTTCTTTGGTATTATTCGTCGAGTCGTTGATCTCCTTTGAATATTTACTTTGTAAAGTATTATATTATTTTAATTATTGTGAATGTGAAGACTGCGTGGATCATTATTTTCTTTTTTATTATTTATTTTTACTTAGTTTTAATTAATCATGGTCTGGCAGTTTGAATAATTTATGCGGCCTGCCCAAATGTCCTTTCTTTGGTATTGTTCGTCAAATCGTTGAGCTCCTTAAATTTGGAGTTGAGCTGCACGATTACTGACAATTGCGTGCACTGACTGGAGAGGTCCACTCAATCTGTGTGGTTCTTTCCTCAAAATACCATTTCAGACACCAACCTACATGATCATCACATGATCTGACCTGGGCTTTAAAAGAGACTGTGACCTCTGAGTTTGTTTCGGCCTTTCTTCTCAGAGTAGTAAGATAGGAAACGCCGACCTCATCTAGTTTAAAAATGTGATTGACGTGTAAAATTGTTTATACAAACCTACTTACAGAAATAAGTAATTTATTATTCATTATTATTTATCACTGAACGGTGTGAAGCACCTAGAAACGAATAACTCCCGGACCTCCTATCCTTTCTATATATATAGATAGCATGTCCATTAAGCTCATTTTGTTGAGTTGTATCGTCAAGTTAGCTAGTTCATCAAACTGTTATTATTTTCATCTATTTTCTTTGATTGTAGTATTTTTTAGTTGCGGTATATGATGGTGTGTGGTGGACTCAGCAGTCGGTCTGTGTCGGCGGGGGATCATTACCGACCAGTCAGGGCTCATCAGGGCTGTGTCAGTGCCTCTTTCCGTCTCCGTTCACTTGTTATTACATGTGCCACGCGTCACTTCACTCTATTATGTTCACCCCTTGCGATGACACACACGGGAGAGGTAATTTTGATAGTTTTTGCGTTTATTGGGTAGGTGCTTGAATATTTTATATGTAGGTAAAGTAACGATTACAAATCACAGCATGTGTTTGGTGTACCCTACCTACCTAACTTGTATAGGAGTTACAAGTTCACATTACTTAGGTTTGTATTTTAATCAGGAATAATAACTCTACATGAAATTATACCTACTGTTATGACCAGTGCCTTATCGTTTAATACGGGCATACCCTTTTAGCACCAATTCCTCATTATTATCGTTCCAATATTTCATGGACACGACCTTGATTACCCAGTTACTGGGTTGTCAAGGTCAGATAGGCAGTCGCTCCATTTAAAATACTGGTATTCAGCTGCATCTGGTTAGACTGGAAGCCGACCCCAAAATAGATGGGAAAAGGCTAGGCAGATTGATCGATTAATTTCAGGGACACGACCTTCAGTAATGAAGTACGCGACCACGAAGAAGAATCGTTCCAACTAAAAGATACACTAATTATCATTGTTCTTGTGGATTGGTTCCCTATCTGTCGAGTCCCTTTACGTCGAGTCTGATAGTCTATGGTTGTGATCAAAAGGATATTTAAAATAATCTTCTATTACACAAAAAAACTTGTTAGTTTCAAGAGACTGTGCCCTCTGAGTTTGTTTCGATGTTTCTTCTCAGAGTAGTCAGATAGGAAACATCACATCACATCACAGAATTTTATTATCCAGGAGTAAAGTGTTGCTCACATAAAAAAAAATCAAGTATCAAGTAGTTTTGGCGCAGTTCATCACAATTGCTGCGTAGTACTATGAGCAGTGATTACACAGTCCTAATTCGATAAATAGGCCTCCTTGGTCCCCTTGCGCTCGGCTTTCGGCCTCGGCTCTCCGCGTTTCGGCCGGTAACTACTAACGCAATTTATTACTTGATTGCGACGTTTGTTTTCAGATGCACCTTGTTAGTGTGCGAACATCTAAATTATAAGAGGTTAGACAACTTTTTCCACAAAAAGAAATGACGTGCTATTTATTTATCTTAATATTATACATGGTCTGTGAAAGTTTCGACAACAATCATAGTATATTTATCATCTATAGTAGTAAAAAAATTATGTTATACAACTAGAACCCAACTACGGCAAAAAAATCAACTAAAAGGGTATAAACAAGACATCACAGACAGATAAATTAAAAATCTGGAGTCACACCTGTTAGCCCTAACACGTGTGACTCCGGATTGATTAACATTTTTTTTCTTTTTGTGTTTTGATATATGCCAATATTTTTGAAATGTGCTAATTAAGCCATTTAATTTGATATAAAAAAAAATTATAAAAATTTAAAAAAATCTTGGATTTTTGTCCTCTAGAGGGCGCCATAGTCAATTTAACGCCCTATAGCCTATAACTAGCGGACGATCAAGACGCTTCTAAAGATACCTTATTTATCAAATTATGATGAGTAGTTTAGAAGTTATGAGGGAACACATGAACATACATACATACCGGTCAAAATCATAACCCGCCTTTTTGCTTCGCCGTAGTCGGGTAAAGCATAAGCTATTTTTTGTTTCCAATTTACAGAAATACATGTATAGTAGCTGTGACCCGTGGTTTCACCCGCGTAGGTCTTGATCCCGTGGGAATATAGGGATAAAACGTATCCTATGTCCTATTCCAGGTCATGGTCTACCCGTGTGCCCATCCTCTCCTCTCTAGAGTAGGTAACGTCGCGGCGGCGCGGCGCCGGCGCCGAACGGTTCGCGTATTGCATTTTCGTGATAACTTCGAAATGAAATGTCCGATTCGAATGAATTAAAAAGTATTTCACTGCTATATAAATACCCCTGATGTTAAAACTATTTATGTGAATCAAAACTAATACTATATTGATAAAACTCCTTCACAAATAATGCATTAATTTCGAACAAATTTGATTACCATAAAAAAAGGTTATAGTGAGTCAATCTTAAAAGATAGACATGCTGTCGCGGACTTTTTTTTAGAACTTTTAAAGAGAAACAATTCCATCATACATGATATTTGCGTAACTTAAACCGTTTAAGTAGCGTACGCAACGGAAGCTCTCAAAAAGGAACAATTTTTCCCGTTTTTGCAACATTTTTCATTTATGCTCCGCTGCTATTGGTCATAGCGTGGTATTATATAGCCTATAACCTTCCTCGATAAATGGACTATCCAACACAAAAAAATATTTTCAATTCCAACAAGCAGTTTCTGAGATTAGTGCGTTCAAACAAACAAACAAACTCTTCAGCTTTATAATATTAGTATAGATTAAAGTCACTTTTCTTGTCTGTCTGTATAACCATGTTGTTCTACGCAAACTTCACGACGAATGGTGCTGCAATCTTCAACATAATTTTGAGAAATTATTCCGAAAGATTTATTTGCATAATAGATTAATATTTAAATTACATACTCTAACAAATTTTCGATGTTTTGTATAACCGTGAAAACCGTGCGAAGCAGGGATGGGTCGCCAATATTAAATTTAAAACGTCCCGTGATACGTGTACGAGAGAGAGGAGACCGAGGAGACCCCTGCTTCATGTCTACGACAAAACTGCTACAAAATGTCTACGGGACTGTTACGACACATCTTCGAGACTTCTCACGAGGCCCCTAAGAGACCTACGAGACATCTGACGAGGCCTCTACGAGATCTCTACGATACGTTTACGACACTGCAACAACTCCTTTACGAGACCTCTACAAAACTGGTACGACATGTCTACGAGACTGGTACGACATGTCTACGAGACCGCTACGGCATGTCGTAGCAGTCTTGGAGGGCTTGTAGTCATCACTACAAGTCTTCTACGACTTGACTACGAAACTGCTACGACATGTCTACGAGATTGCTACGACACTTCTACGAGACCGCTACGACTCGTCTACGGGACAGCAACATCACGTCTACGAAAATACTACTGATTCTACGAGACTGCTACGACGCGCCAACGGGAATTCTACGGGACTGCTACGATACGTCTGCGAAACTGCTATGACACGTCTACGAGACTGCTACGACACGTCTACGAGGCTGCTACGACATATCGACGATACTGCTACGACAAATCTAGGGTACAGCTACGACACGGCTACGATAATGCTACGATACGTCTTCGAGACTACTACGACACGTCTATTATAGACGGCTAGGCAGTCTACGCAAAGTTTATGCAATGTCTACGCGGCTGCTAAGCTGTATCGAAGAGATTTTTGCAGGGCGGCTAAGCGGTGCCTGTTCTGCGTCTGTTTGGTGGACTAACGCCTACGCTGAAGAAACGCCTGCAAATCCAGTGTAAGTATGAGAGTTTAAAAGCTTATAATATGACTAAATTGTAGGTTTGCTATCATGTTTCATGACATAAGATGGTACTATCGTAACCACAATTTTTATTTAAAGACAATATTTGTTTACTACACATTTTTACAAGTTCAAATTCACTTATTGGTGTGATTTTTAGTACATACCTACATGAGATCTTAATAATAAATCATTTGTTCCTCAAAAATCTACCTTAAAGGCTCTTCCACATAATTAGCAATTAATAAAAAAAAAAATGTAATTACAACGAAACACAACAGAAAATAAAATATAAATAAAAATCTTTTTAAGAACAAGCTTTTATTGAACTAAAAAGTTCTAAATAAAACTTACGTAAACATAGAACTTTATATTTTCTTAACAGCTTGAGGCTTATCTGTAAGTATAAGAAGGAGAAGGACATTTACGCCAGTCTTAAACCGTATTTACGCCTGAAGCTTTTAACACAAAAAAACGAAAATTTTAAAGCAAAGATACTGAATCCCGAAATTTTTGTTAAGTATTTTTCAGTTTTTAGTGTTTTTTTTGGAAGGCGGTTGTTTTTTTTGGAATTTGATTGAGCAGTTCCTATGGCCAACTTCCGGCTCCATCATCAGACCTTGGACACCACCTAGTGTAATAGCACTTGTCAACACATAACCATGAGTCCAAACACAATGGTGCTATCTTGTTTGATTGAGGAGTTCCTATGGCCAACTTTCGGCTCCATCATTTGACTCTGGATGCCACCTAGTGTAATAGCACTTGTCAACACATAACCATGAGTCCAAACACAATGGTGCTATCTTGTTTGATTGAGGAGTTCCTATGGCCAACTTTCGGCTCCATCATTAGACTCTGGATGCCACCTAGTGTAATAGCACTTGTCAATACATAGCCAATGAGACCAAACACTACGTCTCCGGGGAACGTTACCGCGTCGTCGCAGAGTACAGCTCATTCTCAGGCTATGGCTATCGGAACACTACGTCTCCGCGATGGAGGCTGACGATCTCGCACAACGACACTACATCTGACAGCCGTGTGCAGTTGATTATTACTTTCAGTGGAATGATACCTATAGAATTCTTTATTGGTGTCAAAGAGTTGATAAAGTAAAAGATTAGTCATGAGCAATGCGAATGTTATAAAAAGGTTATTTAAAGCTGAATGCCTGATATGTATGTGGGGTAGGCCGTGGTATTTCGCTCGCTTATGGGTGACATGTGACAATTTAGTGTGTTATATGGTATCGGCTAGCCCGGCGAGGTGCAGCGTGGTCTGATGTGGTCAAGCGCACGCGCCCGCTACGCTTCGTTACCAATAAGCATGATTTAGCTGATCGCGATCTGACACGCCGCCCGCCCCCTCCTACAGCCCGCCACTCCACCGCGCCACTCCCGCGCACGATTTACAACCGCATACCGATTTTAGGAACGTAAGCCCACCTTGATTTACATCTCCGATAGCGCGGCGTATCCCGGACTGTTTTTCAATTACGTTACATTGTGACATCGCATATAGAGTTCCCAATGCTGAGCCCTCGTCTGCCCGCCTGTCCGACCCCAGGCAGAACTAAAAGGATTTTAATAACTCAGGCAGCAGTAAATCAAAATTTGATTATGAGAATACTGCAAAAAGCGCGACGGCGGGCTGCGTTCCGTTTCGCGGCCATAACTCAGCCGACCGGCCGTTGATAACAGCTTAAAATGTTGTCGGATGTTGTTGAAAAAACTGGCTTTCATTATGAGGGTAATTTATTCGCTGTACAACTACTAAATATCTAAGTATTACAATGAAGTGGTTTAATGCGGCCGGCCGGGGCTGCCGCGCGGAGAAACCTTCTCATTCAGAAACGATGTGTGTAGGCTGCGCAGTACCGTCGGGGAAACAGAGCCGTTTGGGTAAGTGGAAGGAATTTAGACTAGAACCGTGGTAGGGCGAGATCATGTCCTAAGTACCACTAGTAAACATGATCGACTCTTCAAACTTAGGAATATTATATAGTTATTGCCTTTAACGGTATTGTCTGTGAAAATTTATTTAAATGACATTGTCTCTCTTTGTTCTATTTTCTATCTATCTACAAGTTCTAAAATTGTTTATGTAATCATTGATTCTGAACTCACATAAGTAGAGCTTTAAGAACTCATTGTACTAAACTTGTAATCATTTACCTTTACAGTTCACATGCACCTACCACTCCTCAGAAACGGAATTACTGCACAGATTTATTCGTCGTCGTCCACACATCTTGCTGACGCTGACCGTACCTGCGAACAAATAGCAATAAATACGAGACTCCATATATCTGTCGGCGCTGGCCACGTTATTTACGACGCCAGCCGAATAAATCGCGCCGTGTGTAAACACCGCACCCCGCTCGCCCTGGTGACGGCTGATCACGGGCAATAGGAGGCTGGACGACTCACCTTAGCAGAATATAATTGATAGCTCGAAGAAAGTACTAAATCTTGTGAATGGCTTACCAGTCAGCAGAATCTATTCGAATGATGCTTTGTATTAGTAATCACCATGCTAAGTAGGTAACATTTATGGGAAAAAGTATTTCTTAGGGCAACGTCTCAGCCAAATATATAGGTCTCCTCTATGCAGCTTTATCACTGATAGTCAAACACAAGTCGCAATCAGCGAAAAATAATTAATCGCATAATGAAAGCTAAAGGATTTATGTTAATATTAAGTAGCTACTGATGCGCTCCGCACAGAGCTCGTTGCCTGCGCCATGATTGGCGTGCCCGGAATACCAAAAGGAATTATTATTCAAAAGGATTACAGAATTGGCTCCCGGCTGAATGAATGACAATTGTTTAGTTAGGTCCGGGGTTCGATTCCCGCTCATCAGCGCTCGGTGGCGCGGTGGCGCCTCATTACGTGCTGTGTTATTCAAATGTATTCAGTTTAGCCGCGGCCAGGGGCTGTGGGGAGGGGCGCTCCGCTCACTCCACACCGTTACTATATATTTATTGGAGCCGCTCATAGAAATACATACTCTGGCTCCTGGCGACGTCCGTTTATTTGTCATCATTATAGCGTGTAGCCTCACGCTTTATGAAATCTCTCAGTAGTAAATTAATGGGCTCAATCAAGGAGCTATCTACGATATCAATTAGAGCCCAAGTCGATGGATTATATCGGCTACTCATCTCAATGATATTTTGCTCTTGGTATTTAGTAAATGACTCAAACATTCTCTGGAATTCTGAGTTTGTTGATTTCAGCAGTAGAAGTTCTTTAAGGAAAGCCGTCTCTACTTTTCAGGGAGTGTGATCCTGAAAATTCCAAAGCTTAAAATATAATTTCCTTAAGGCAATGCTCGCCTGAGTCACTTGCATCTCGTCTACAAAGCTATACCCACTCCGAAATAGTGTTGAGAAACTAGAGCACAGGCGACTATACTAGAGTTGAGAAACGAGAGCACTGGCGTCAATTTAGAGTTGAGAAAAGAACACAGGCGACCATGGGTGTTGAGAAAAGAGCACAGGCGACAATTAGTGTTGAGAAACGAGAGCACAGGCGACAATTAGTGTTGAGAAACGAGAGCACAGGCGACTATTCTTAAGAACCAGCCACACTGTGCTGTCGAATCAAGATCTGTAGAGCCATGAACTAAACGTATTTTATCAAATATACCGACTTTAAAAAGAAAAATGCAGGCGGGGCTCAATTTTTACGTGATTACTCCACCAATTATGAATTGATTTTGCTGATTTTTTTTTGTTTGGTAGGTCATGCTTCAGAGGTGGTCTCATTATTAACTTTGCTTGCTTACGTATTTTTCCCACATAGCACAGTAGTTGATAGTTACGGCCTAGCATATGACTAAAATGTTGTTTTGGTGGACAATACTAAAGCTGTAACTGCTGCCAAAATTGTTAGCATGTTATGCTCTTAATCGAGTTAGAGAAGTGCCGTCGTCAGTTACAAACTTGTCTTAGCAGAGGAACACTAAGTGGCAGGATGCCACAACTCCCGACGTGGTCACAAACTTCAGGCAGTGGACAGTCGCCAGTCCACTGAATACCAAACCAGAATCAAAACTAGTCTTTAATAAATTCCGGCCGGGTGTGCAAGTTGCTTGGTAGCCAGTTCGTTACGCCGCGCCGGTAACGAAGTGTTTGCAGCCCACGGGGGCAGGTAATCTAATCTCGAGCCTCCCTCCCTCACCCCACCGCCCCTTCCGCCCCACCTCCCGCACTGGTCGCTGAAACTGTAACGTTTTTCCCAATGTTTATGCCAGTATCGCAGACGGCGGAGACGTGACGCGAATAAGTTCGGATGATCGATACACGAGATGGAATTACGTGGAAGACTGGTTTGGATGTTGCAAATTCAATTTAGAGTTTGTGATGAGATTGATACAGCATGAAATGATTAAAGAACTAATGTAGAGTATTTTAGTCAAAACTAGAGATTGGACCGAAACACTCCATTAAATGCTACATTCCATATTCGTAATGCTTGGGCTGCTATCCGTGCCGAAGCTTCGTGTATTTTGCTCACTAAAAGTTATCGCGCTTATCCGGAGGTCACAAGCGGCTTCATAATTTTTACGATTTATCGCGCGATCACGAATTAGCGCGCTAAAACCCTTTGATGTAGGTACCCACCATGTAGGCCACTCGGGTGATAAGTGCTAAGCAGTCCAAACTATCGCGATGATAGCCGGTAACGGTTGGTCACATCTGCATGTATCGTATCACTGAGCGAAGCTTCGTCACGACAGTCGCAGGTGCGGCCCCACCATAACACATAATCCTCTTATCATCTTCAAAACCCTTTGTTCACACGGCTACACATCAAGCTATACGAGTACATTTCCAGTTTATGCTGATCTCTCACTGTACGGATACGTTATTAAAAATAAAAAAAACTTTTTAATTCAGACATATTTGGTCCATAAAATTGTTAGTAGTACAAAACTTAAAAAGCTTAAAAAACTATGTTAGTGACATTTAAAAAAAACTAATTTAAGTATCTGCCGCCCTCTGGGGCCCCGGGCACACGCACTTGTGCTTGAACCCAGTGCCCCAGAAGGGGGCTGTCCAGCTTGTGGCTGAGCACGTTCAGGATGGTGTCGGCGCTCCCACGCGTGCGGAACATCAACGAAGCGATGCGAGATCAGCTTATACTGGAAATGTATAGCTTGATATGTAGCCGTGTGTACCAACTGCATTGACTTTAGTTGCGAAGTGGTTCAAATCATCTGGATATTCTATTGCAATATGCAGCCTTTAATAACCACAACAAGGGCCTTCACCGATATTGTATAAAAATAACTACTAATCTATTGTCCTGATCCTGAAGAAAGTTCTCACGCACAATCAATGAACTTCATTTCTATGATGTGTGGGCGCAAGCCATCGGTAGACCTTCACATCTAGAAGTTCTATATTACTTGAAATAAGGTTGATTATCGCACAGTACGGTAGTAATAGAGGGTTGTGTGGTATCTATTGGTGGTCAATGAAGTTTGTAGGGCTGTCGCGTGCGGTCTCACGCGAGTCAGCGGCGCGGGCGCAGCCCTGTGACGTAATGCGCAAATCGCGGGGCGTGTGCCGCTAATGTGTCTCACATTTGGTTTGTTGGCTCGGAAACGTAACTATTTTGTCACTCTTTGATGAGGGGACATTGCCTTCTGATGCTTTAATGGCGGAAGGATGAGGAATACAATCGTATCTGATTGTCTGATTAGACAAGCTTATGAGAAAAGGGGCAATTTACCAAACCTGTTACCACAGAGAATTTTGCATACCAATTTAATTTAGCTGACAAACTATAAGTTGTGAAAGTTCTTAACATCCAATAGGTCAAGTCTTAATCATCAGTATTTTAGTAAAGTGATGAAAAAATGTTTGAATAGAACTAGAACTGTTTCCAGATTTTATGAGATTGTAACACTTCGTTTCAAAAGCAGAAATATCTGAGAAAAAAAATTACAAAAAAATTCCTACGCGTCGACTTGAGAACCCCTTCATATTTATAATTTTTTTTCGTCGGCTAAGATACAAGAAATCGCCATTTTTTTATTGTCAGTTTTAACTACCTCTACCTTTTAGGGAAAATAGCAGACAATAGATTGGTATAACTCCCTGGAGGAGCAGCCACCAGTCCTGTGGGATATCATATTAGAAACAATAACACGACGATTGTCGCAAACTGCTGTAACACACTAACAAGTCCCGAGGGACTATGACATTCACACCCCAGGCGCAAGGGTGGCACACAAAAACAGACCCTATTGTTGACACGATAAAGAATACAGCTTGCCTTTTAAGAACAATTCAAAGTCGGCTGTTGGGCGCTAAAATGTTTCACTTATCTAGCTTATTGAGTTACGATGTTCTTTTTTGATTTTTTTTGAGTTTGATAATGTGGTGTTTATTCTGACTTACTTTTGTTTTTTCTATTTATCACAGTATCTAATGGTCGAAACCTTCAGTCATCATAAATTTTGAACAAGTTCAAACACAATAATGAACATCATAGGGTAACTGCGAACACACATTTTAGCGCTCCTCAATCGTTCTGTGGACGAAATCCAGTTACAGATTGAAAAATAGGGGTTGCTGTGTCTTGGGGCTGGCGGGGTCTGCGAGGGTGACGGTCGAGGGGCGGGAGGGGTTGTCGGTGTAATCGCATTGCTCCGGTCGGCTGCGCGCGCGCCTCCCGTGTAATCTCGTTGTCCTAATAGTCTTAAGGCGCACAAAGGGCTGATCAAACGGTGCAATTTGATGCGCCAAATGTCGACATCACAAGAAAACTGCAGAACTCAGGACTTGATTTATTGGTTATTCTAGATAGAGAAAATCATAAGAAAGCCCATCCACGTTTCTTTTCCATCTCCTTTTACTTCTATATTCTATCATTCGGCATAGTACTTGACAATTCAATCTCATAATTATCTTACCAAATCATACCTCAATATTATTTTTAACATTTTTAAAGTAGGTATTGCTATTTATATCAGCTTTCATAGGTTTTGACTACAAATTCTAACAGATCTCCCTTTCGGAAACCTTAGCAAGAAAAAAGCCGAGATCCAAAAGTGTAATAAAATAAAATGGGGCGATGTGCAGCTGACCCCCGCTGTGCTGCTAAACGTCCTCAATGTCGACTCGGAGAGCTGACATTCTGCACCGCTTCAAGTGAGCAAGCTCGGCTTTGTCTCCCAAGTACCACTTTTAAGTGGTAATCAATTCGGCCAATCTTTTTGACCTTGTCATTCATCATGCCTTAATTTCACAACGCACCAGTACGCGTAGTATGACCATTCGTAGAAACAGTATAGAAACGAATTACAAAATTAAAGATTGTAGAAAGATTTCTAAGGCGCGATGTCAAAAATGAAGAAAAGAGAAAAGCAGTGCCATAGATATACTAGTTTTAATTCTTCAAGGACATTCTAATTTGGTTTTTGGTACGCGGGTGTACCGCGCGCGGTCATACAGGTACATCTATGAACCAAACTGAGCAATGCAATGCCAGGAAAACACAGTAGCCGATCTGATTGTCACGTCTAGCCCCAGGGAGAGGAGAGCTCCCGAAACATTCATTAAAGCGCAAATATTGACGCCCACAGTTATAATTGAATCCGTTTTGTTTTGGTGCTACGTCACGAGTCTGTTCAAGCGGGGGAGTAATCTCGGACGCAAACTATCGTTCTGTTTACGCGGCATGTAACACTCGTGGGTAAACAGTGCAACCGACCCTTTCTTTTGAATTAAACATCGAATTAAAAAGCAAAGGATTTGTTTATTTGTATTGAAACGTAGAGTATATTCCCGTTGCACGGAGTATAAGAATTGAATCTCAATATTTTATCTTGCATTATTTTAAAATTAATATTAAGATAAAGATAATTTCGCGTTAGTTTTAAGACAACTAACTAACCAAATCAATTAAAACAATTTTCCACTCAATCGTAAAAACAATGCAGAATCCTATCACAACGTACTATTGACAACCACCTGCGAGTTCAGTGACAATATTAAAAGTAATTGGCGTGATTATCATTGTGTTGGTCATGGTCTCCGAGGGTAGGTGGTAGATTAGGATCTCGTACAGTCAACCGCACGACAATAGTAACAATGCATCATTGACAGCGCCCTTATATCGTGGCAGTAAGGCCGTTTTTCTTAGCTCAAGTGTTACCACTATTGTCGGTTGACCGTACAAAACACTTATGCGCAGGTGGTGCGACGTACCGGAGTTGTGACGTCATAACAATAGTGGATATTTTTATAAATGACGCTGATTAGATTGATACTTTGTTTGCGGTGGTTAGTTATTATTCCAAATAGAAAGCTTTGATAATTGCTTATTGGTATGATAAACAATCTAGTTATATTATTTCTTGCTAATAATAATATGTAGATAGGTTGATATTGTATTAAATTCCAGCCATTTCAGGATGGTCATATAATTCAACAAAAGAGTTGGAACTTCATACGCGGCTCACCCCTCAAACAGTACAAGTGTCTTACCAGATATACATCATTATTATGTCTTAACGTTTTCCAAATATTTGCCAGATAGAAATCATTATTATGTCTTAACGTTTTCCAAACATTTGAAAAGTTCTCCCTCTCACAAAAAAGACATCACATTTCAGCTTCAGCTCCAATCATATTGATATTCAGTGATCCTCATTCGAGTAACATCGTAACGGATCCTTCCGTTGACACGAAAAAACGCAAGTGTCAAATTAAAAGTGCGCCGGTCGCCGGAAGCGGCCCCCGGATATCGCGCTGAAAGCCGGATAATTGCCGGTCCGGCCCCGGGCAGGACGCGGGGACACGGAATCGTAACAAGTTCACAGAATATTTTATTTTGATAATTTCTGCTTTTAGTATTCAGCGCGCTTCTCTACGATTCTGTCACCTGAACCAATGTTCACTGGGTCTGGTAAATGATACAGCTTGCATCACTAGTAGTAGTTAATAACAAGATTTCCGATGCTACAAATATTTAAATTATACCGATGAAGAATAAGATTTAAAGATGGATAGATACAAATTTTGCCAAACTATTGGCGTATAAATTATGTATCAATGTTCCAATATTTGCGTCTGAGCGTCCATTGTGTGGGACTGGATGTTTTCAGCTGGTTAGAACTATATGTATTTAAATAAGTAAAGACAGTAAAGAAACAAAAACCAATTTAATATTTCAAGTAAACAACAAACGTGGTCGTAGTATCTTGTTTATCGAATATTTATATGTTGAGCTTCATGCACCCAGCAGGAGCTTTGATGGATAGCGCAGCTATTAGACAAATAAGCCAATTTTAGATTTCATTCGATTCTAGTACATTAATTTGTGTGATCTGATAACGATGACTAATAATTATGTGGTAGCGTAGCATCGTAGTAACGTATCACGTAGTACGTGACGCGTAGCGACGTGACGCGTAGCACGAAGGCACTTGTCGGAAATTGAATATTGTAAAACTCTACTTACCTCTGTCTTGTAAGTTTGGTTTTCAAGTATATAATTATGGTGAGGTGGAATTGTTTGAAAATTAAATAATTTTTCGGTCAAATTATTGAAAAAATTCTTTGTAGGTACACACGGCTACACATCAAGCTATACATTTCCAGTTTATGCTGATCTCGCATTGTATAGAATTTCCGTACAATGCGAGGTCAGCGTATAGTGGAAATGTATAGCTTGATGTGTAGCCGTGTGTACGTAAGGTGCGGGAATATTCCTATATTAATTTCCTTACTGAGGTAGAAAGAAAATAAAATAAAATGAATTTCTGTTTGTCGTCAGTATCTCCTTGTAGTATGCATCTTTCCAATAATAATGAAGTGTCACTTTAGACTGGTTCTGAAGATTACGAATGAGAATATTTAAAATATTATTAGAAACATTTTTTTTTTATGTGGAACTAGTGCCGGCTGATAGTAATATCGGCCTGCATCATCCCACTGCTGGGCAAAGGCCCCATGATATATCATACATTCATGTTGGAGGAGGCTCTTTTCTAATTTTCCAATTTGAGACATGTAGGAAAAAAATCCATGATAGTATTGCTTTTAAAATAAATGTATCTCCAATGCCTGGATAAAACTTGTCAAGGACTTTAAATAGTGTGAGTGATATATGAGAGCTCAGTTTAGTAATTTTCTCATTAAATCTGTCGTTGGGGGACATGACTCGCATCCGGAGGACACTCGTCACATTCGTCACACTCAACAGTCGGCACTCGTCACCGACTCGATAATCGTTTAATGACGGACTCGGAGCAGGCGACAAAAATGCGTATGGGAGATGGCTACAGAAGGCGTACTCTATTAGCTTAGTATTGGTTGTGGCTTTCCTGCTAGTTTTCAATACAAAATCTTTCTGTCATATTTCCCATACAAAATTATTTAAAATGTTTTAAAAATAAAAACAAGGTGTTGTTAAAACTGCACTTTCAACCACTCGACCAAGATGCTGGAAAACTAATTTTTAGGTGAAGCGATAATTCTGCAGGCAATCACTGATCATTCCATCAGCCTTTTACTGGACACGTGACTTCAATCGCGTTCCAGATCGTGGCTGCTCCTGAAGGCAGGTAGGCGTCATAAGAAAGGTATAATATCCCTTGCTTCTTTATCTTTATTGGCGGTTATTGCTTACGCTGAGTGTTTGTAGACCAACAGCCAGAAATGTGGATGACGTTCAGAAGATCGTAGGTAAGATTTGATTGAGACACGCTAATTCCATGGAAGCATAATTATGGTACACTCAGTAGTAGGTGGAATAAGGCTACCAATGATAATGACTGTTTCCGCAAGAGTTTTTTGTTTTTGGGTTTCGTTAGCACTGGTCCTTCTACACATTCGGGCGAGGGCCACAAACTACGCGGCATGTCCCTGGGTGCACAAGAGCGCTGATTGCGCGGCGGCAGCGCGACATGCACTAATCCCACACATTATCTACTTAGCGCACACTCCATGAGACGCCAGCAGAAAGAGACTATTGAACTATATGAATTTGGAGCAATAATTATGCTTCGTCATTATCTCTGCCTTTTTCAAGAGTGCCGAGGACCCAGTGCCATGTTACAGTATAATGAACATTAAATAATATTCTGATATTCATTTGCTCGTGGCTAAATAATATCAGATGCATGAGTCGATCGAAGGTTAAGCTACGCTTTCTAAGGTCAGTCCGCGGATGGGTGAGCATCTATTACATATCGATATTCCTTCGTAACTCGCAAAACACGTTTATAGCCGTTGGTCCCGGCTGTAATTTTTAGATCTTTGACAGACCTTACGGGTAGTCAGAAGCCCAAAACTCTGCCAACCAGTCTTACCAAGGGGTACCGTATTATCAAGTAATTGGGTTATGGAGGACAGATAGGCAGTCGCTCGCCATGTAAAATACTGGTATTCAGCTGTATCCGGTTAGACTGGAAGCCGACCCCAGCATAGTTGAAAAAAGGCTGGGCAGATTGATTTCGATTCAGTTATTGCCTTGAAAGGTTTGCGCAACAAATCTTGCATTAATTTGCTTGCTAATACTAATTGGGCCAGGTTTTAATTGGATTTGAATTTTAATAACAGGAATTAATTTGAGCTGACTTAACTGAAGGAGAGAAATCGGAGTAAATCTAGATAGCTTTGGTTTAATTCCTGTATCAACTGTCATTGAGTGTGATTCAATTCAATAGATATGATACAGGTATGGGCGGGGTGCTTACATCATCGCTTTTTATCCATCGAGGCTTTGCTGAGTAGTTTTAATTATTAATCACAAAATTTAGTTAATTATTCAAAGGCTGGTTATATTAAAGGAACAGTTTATTGGTTTTTTGCATACTTTACTCTCATAATTTAGGTATTATAAAAAAGTAAGTACTAGATGCGTTGTTAATAATAATAACTGATATTTTTTATATTTTTCAATGTTTTTTTAATGTTTTTTATAAAATATTTAAAAATGTAATGATTA
Source organism: Lithophane leautieri (assembly GCA_949152455.1). NCBI lineage: Eukaryota > Metazoa > Arthropoda > Insecta > Lepidoptera > Noctuidae > Lithophane > Lithophane leautieri. The sequence continues at coordinate 21,450,234 of OX424458.1, read as the reverse complement.
TGTTTTTAAGAAGAAATAAATAACTGATAAAACGGTTCACAACAGTTTTATATTTGCTGCAGTTTGGCAGATAGGTAGGTATGGGAGTTCTTATTTTCCCAACTTCAGAAGATAGAGGAACCATCAAACTTTTGCCAATGATGTCTCGAGACTGACGATTGCTTCTTTCCATCATTTATTAATTTGTATTTACGTCAATCAATCAAGTTTTACTTACAACTGTACATGTACAATCAACGATTCTTGTGTTATGATAGCCCTTGCGTGTCAGCAGTTGCGTGCTCGCATTTGAAACAGCTAGAGTGCCCGAACTGAAGGACCTTTCGGCAGTTAAGCGTCAATCTCCGACGCGGCGACGACTCAACATGTTGGAAAATTGTGGCGTTCGAGTATAGACTACAGAGTAGATAGATAGAAATGAAAAGCAAAGTATATCAATATTAAGTAGATATATATTTGCTTTTTCGTTAACAACACATCTTTTTCTAAAAAAAATATATTGTTGTTGGACCATTGAATCGTTACTCAGGTGTCATTCCACACACTCATAGCCTTAATAAATTGTATTTTTTCTTCATGTTACAAAAGATTTAGAGTAAAGCTGCGCTTGCTTCGACAGCTTTAGTAAAAATCTGCTCATAAACCTTGAAGTGTAAGCGACGTTCAGTAGAAAGGTAAACTTCTAAAAGTAAGATTCAGAATATAGGACAAATGTTTGAAAATTATAAAGTCTATCATTCCGTAGGCAAAGCGAGTTGCGCGCATTTTTCACTGTGGTGATTTCGAACCCTCACAAATATTTGTTAGAGCTACTTATTATTATTCCTGAATGTACCCAAATATTACCCGTTCAGTTTTGATTGACTGGTTTAAAAATTCTTTCAATAAAATATAAATCATGTATAATTTACAATTTCCTCGATAGGAAGACGGTGCTTTGTGTGAAGCCGCCATAAAATGCCCATAAACGTTAACAACGTTGTCTCTAGTCTGACGGCGCCGCTCACAGGCGCACACATGGCTCGCTGGTCCTCACCTATGTATATCAACGATTAAGTTCAATTTGCAACATTCCCCGTAAGTATTAAGTTCACTTAAAAAGTAATAAAGAGTCGGAAATATTGATGGCCGTAGTTTTCAATCAGGAACTCGTAATTGAAATCCGATACGTCACGCAAAGAGCCGGTTCGCGATATTTTACTGAGCGTATACCGCGTACCAACTATTAATTCTGTGGGGAGCATTTTTTCACTGAGCCATCGAACACCTTTACATAGTGAGGAGATGGGGGGCAAGGGGGGAGGCATGGTAGTGTAGGGCGTGGGTGCTGCGGCGCGCTGGGCGCGGCGCGGCCAATGGGCGCGCTCGCGCGGCGTGCCGACCCGCCTCCCGGCGCCGCGCGCGTTGTGCGCCAGTCTCGCGGAGGCCGGGCACGCGCGCACCCGTTGTCGTGCGCTGTGCGACATGTGCTGACAGTTCAATGACGGTGTGCACATGCTGATGTGTTGTTTTGTGAGCTGCAGCAAATAATAACGATCAAAGTGTTGGCTGTCAAGCTGGAGATGAAGGTAAGCTGCCTCGAGTCCGCCTCCACTATTCTAAACACCTGCAACTACATAAGTGTATGCCTTATTAAGTGGACTCTTACGGATCCACTTAAATCTCTATTTCCTCTGCAAAGGACTTTGACAACGATAGTAACAGTGACCTCATCTTCTAGATACGTCCCTATGAGACCTACCTACCTACCTTCTACCTACTTATTAGCTATACCTACAATAAAGGAGCAAAAACAATTACATAATTTTTCTATCGTGGGATGGGGATCAAAACACCTTTCGTATCAATAATCAGATAAATACCTATGTTATATGTAATGTGTTCTACCTATTACCTATAACACTAGAAGGATTACTACGCCCTCGGAAAGAGATAACAATGAATACGAATATTCTTGAAATAGAATTCTCAAAATAAAATTATTACCTTAGATAAAAAGTTTGATTGCATAAAACTGACTAACATGAAATGAATTCATATAATTGTAGAAAAAATCTCCTTACTAAACTAATAGACCCATAACTTACTAAATCTAAACAAACCAATTCCACGTAAGTACATAATTAGTTTAAACTTTGTGTCACTACTCGTCCTGCATCGTATGCACTATTATTCCCCTAATTACCTTAATTAGTAACATAACATGTTCAGTAGGTGTCTATTTCGCAGCAATAACTTGTAACATGGCGCTTCAGCTCGTAGCCCTGTAGGCCCAAAGGCTGCAGCAAGTCGCCACGGAACCCGCCGTCGAGCGCGCACGTAACAGTTTACTTACTCACTCAATGAATATCTTACGGAAACAACACCATCTATTTTTTATACTTAATAAGGATTTTCAAAGTATACTACCTATTTGGTACACACGGCTACATATCAAACTATACATTTCCAGTCTAAGCTAACCTCGCATCGCACGGAAATCCTATTCAATGCGAGATCAGCATAAACTGGAAATGTATAGCCGTGTGTACATATAACCTTAATTGAATATTTGTAATTATGTATGTTTACACAACTTACAAATGAAACTTACAATTTTACACGATCGAGAACATAATTATTGTTTGCCCTGGATATCTTCTTCTCCATCTAGAGTCATCTAAAAGGGACTGCTAAGGAATGATTCTTACTAGAACTTCTATCAACCAGTATTTCAATTTCAATGTATTCCCAATTTACATTTCATGAGAATGAATTTTATAGTCATTGGCTAAAAATTATTGAAAAATATTTACAATATAATTATTTTATTAGTATACGTAGATAGAACAAGACACGCGCTGCGACGCGCGGCTGACGCCGGATGATTAGTTTTCCTTCTAATGGAAAATAAAAATAAATGCTTCTCCGAATAGTTTATCTATAGTTTTAGGCACTTTTTTTGGATTTTTTTTGCGGTACTGTCTGTAATCGTAGTTTATAAGTTTAGCTATCGGATACTTCGATTCTTTGAGTTCTTTTCTCTAAATATACCTTAGTTAATAGAAATAATAAAACTTTTCTTTTAAAATAAATTTATTTGGTAAAGTAATTGATCAAAAACGTTTTATTTGTACATGGCAAGGTTTCCAAACCCACGAACAATACAAGTAATTGGTTTTCCTTGATTTTTGCATCTTGAATCGCAAGATTTTGTGTTAAATTGCACTTTTTCAACTTAAGTATTACCAGGTCAAGGGAAATTCAACAACAACAAAAAACATATTTGTTATGATATCCAAAAATAAAAATTATATAGTAGAAGTCTTGAAAGATTTGTTGTAGACCTCGTTGAAAAATTAAAATAGTAAAGTATAAGTATCTTTTCATTTTCCAACGCTCGCCACGTCGCCGTCGCGCGTACAAAAGACATCAACGACTAACTTACCTATATTTAGCTTCACATCTGCGAAGTCCAGCTCTAATTACACTTAATAAATAACCTCATAGAGGTGTCCTGTGTTATCTTACTGCTGCCTCGGACTATCCATCATAATTCCACATTACCATAACGCGCTAAAACGGATGACTTTTTTCATAAAAATGCAGATTAATTTTATTGATAACATGTAAGAGCAGGGTTTCTGCTAATTATGAACGCATTTTTCTAATACGTAGATAATAATTTTATATAATGAAGTTGTTCAATTTGTTTTTGTTTATATAGCACAGCATATTCTTGTTTTTTCGCGTACAATTTGAATTGGTTTTCATATTATATAAGAAAGTATTGTAGGTATACCTACTTTTTATCGATCATGTCTACACAGCACAGCATTCCTGCATTTTATAAATATTGTGTATCCTAATATAGGCACACTGTTCACATAGAGATTAACTTGGCTATTCTATTTCAAAGTTTAATTACTCTCCCAGGGTGTCGCAAATAGAGCAGAGTCATATAATTGATTGTAATTATTATGTTATAAAATCATGATTATAAATGTTGAGATTTGAGAGTGAAGAGGGACATTAATGGCAGCCACACCTATGAGCTCGATTTGAGAAAATATTGAATAAAATTTTTTGTTTAAATATTTTGCTTACTAGATCGTGGAAAATTAATGCTTACTTCCAGCAATCCTTATTTCGTTATGCTAATAGGTTGATGCTTGTCATCTGGAATGGATCTAACGTTAATTTTACTTCTTTAACTATTTTAATGAAAAACCATGATAGGTAAGTACCTAGATCCATTTCAAATCAATTTTGCCATTTCGAGTCAAGAAGTAAAACTTACTTCTTGACTCGAAATGGCAAAATTGCACTTAAAATATCTAAAATAAACATGTACGAGTATCTACTCATGAAGAAAAATTTTTGAATTATCTATTGGCTTTGAATATCTGTAGGCTTTGAATATCTATTGGCTATGATGTGAGTAATTGGTTCAAAACTATAACTGTTACTTGCTGTGTTTTTTTACTAAACCATTTGTTAATAGCCGATATTGCTGTTTTACGGAGATTCCAATTTCAGTAATACTGAGGGTCGCCAGCATACTTATACCTAGCCTACCCTTCGATTACTTTACTCTACTCCTTATAGTTCTCGCCGTGTAGTAAAATCTCAAACACCCTGTTAACACATAGCATGTTCCTTAAATCAGGAGCTAGTCTATCTCAGTGGATTCCAATACTGATTGATATTGTACAAACGGTGTTCTCATAAGTATCGACTTACCGTGTAAACGAGCGCCAACAAAAGGTTAAAAGCTATAGAAAATGAATGTAACTCGTTATAATATTTTGTTCGTGTGGTGCGTACAGTTGTGAAGCGTTAGGTGTTCGGGAGCCATGCATCATGCAGAGACAAGGGCCGGTAATCCCGCCGCGACCATCAAATCCGATTACTGTAGAATCGGGTGCACGCGATAAATCGTGCGGCCTCCACTGTCGTCGGCGATTCGTTACGATCCGATTTACCGAAAACCTTATTCGTTGTATAGAGAAATATGGTGGCGGCCGCTTTGGAGACTAATATGTTATTTAAGGCGGGCGTGGAGCCCCGCGGCGCTGCCACCGGCTCAATGCGGATATTAATGATCCGAATGTATCAGCGCTCAACACAACGGCCAATGTCTTGTTCGCGAGTCGCGCTCCGCGGGCAGCTCACCGGGCTCACTGAGCTCACCGGGCACCCTTGACATACACAGGGCCATCCATCTACGAGGAATGTGACACGCTAATCATCGACACTGTTTAAAATTCTAGCGCCATCAACGAACTTATTTGATTTCAAAAACACATCCAATTAAGTTTTTAGTGAACCATAAAGACAACCGATCACCTTATCAAAAAAAAACGACACAAACGCGCCGCCTTCATCAGTGCAAAAGTGTTGCAAACTAACATTCACACAAATTACTGAAAAAGAAAGTGACATTCAAATTGGTGTAAACAAAAAAAGGTTGGGGAGATCGTTCCTGATACAGACAATGAACAGAGAGCGGCACAGGCGGTGATGGTATCGCGGGGATGTGCTACCGTGAGGCGCATTATGTGTGGAGACGCTAGACGTAAGTGACAGGCGAGCCGAGGCGAGGCGAGACGAGGCGAGGCGGGACGAGGCGGGGCGAGGCGGGGCTGTTTGTTCAACAAACAAGGCGCTGGCGCAAGGGCCCGCCGCTTTGTGTCGCCATGACGTGAAGGATTCTTGCTCCACTGACACGTGGGGTCCGTGAACGTGCAGGGAAACCATACAATCTGAAACTAGTTATATAATTATCTATACAATACATCACCTCGTTTCGTAATATCGACCGAGTACATTGGTCATAATAACAAACTTGGCGAAATGTATCAAACGACCAAAAAGTGATTTGCAAGGACTGAATCACTTTGCAGTTATACTTAATTAAAACAGTCATCAATCCGCGGCGATTATAAGCAACTAAGTCTGTCTACTTCGAAATATCTCAGTCGTTCATAACTTGGACAATCGCATACTTCATTGGCAGTGAGAAATACTCGGGCGTTGGGAACGTTACCTCTGTCTAGAGCAGCCCTCCCGCGCCCGCGCCGGCAAATAAACGACATACTTTATGCGCCGCCGCATTCGCCATTAACCAGAAACTGCGTCGATTGTAGAAAGTAGAATTATATAGCTTCTAGAAATTTCTCTTCTAATATAAATGCAGATTGTGCAGCATCCGGCGACAGACAGCAGCCATTCTGTAGTACAAAACGAACATCTAAATTAAATATTAATCTAAGATTGGATTGTTTATACCTGTAGTATAAGAAACCGCGATAGGCAGCAGTGATAGACGCTATAACCGATGCTAAGCAGAAGACACAAGGTGCGATGAAATAAAGACCAATAAATGCTACTGCACTCCTTATGTAAAAACAGTTGTGACAATTTTGTTAAGGAATGTCCGTTTCACACAATGCGGAACCATTGCTAACTGGAGCGCATACCTCAAAGAGCACGTACATTTTAATAAGGAGGCTCTTGAAGCGTCGATACTCGGGCGCGTCAGACTTCACTAATCAATTGTCCTCTCAGAGGTCACAAACACCTCGCTGTAAAAAATATACCGTCTCGAAAAAAGCAAAAACTTCTTTGATTCGTAAAATATTAATATTATTTTTTGTCGTCCATCTTTTATTGGAATACTTTTAAGCGTTTGTATTATTATGATGCGCCGATTGAACGATGTGGTTTTCAAGACATTGTGTGCTGGTCTCTTAAATTTTATAATTTAATAACGCATACCTACTGCTAATATTGTCGTTTGCTGCCACCTGCCGCTGGTTCGACATTCGAGTTGTCTGTTTATACCTAATGACAAATTGGAGGAAATTAGCATCTAAATATCAATTTAGATGTTAATTAACTTAAAATTAGTAACTTGCATTCATTCTGCTCTGTAAGTAGGTACCTAACGTTATAGTTTTGGAACAGAACAGCTACACAGTTTAACTTAAGAGCAATCGGCTTACTTGTATAAGCTTGAGGTGAATTGCACAATGTTGTAGAGTGCAGAGCGCATGGTCGCAGTAATTGCACAATGTTGTAGAGTGCAGAGCGCATGGTCGCAGTAATTGCACAATGTTGTAGAGTGCTGAGCGCATGGTTGCAGTAATTGCACAATGTTGTAGAGTGCTGAGCGCATGGTCGCAGTAATTGCATAATGTTGTGGAGTGCAGAGCGCATGGTCGCAGTAATTGCACAATATTGTAGAGTGCAGAGCGCATGGTCGCAGTAATTGCACAATGTTGTAGAGTGCAGAGCGCATGGTCGCAGTAATTAAACTAATTTCGTTATCTGCTGATCGCGGCGTGGGTCGCGTCACGCCCTGCACCGGCGCACAGCATCCATTACAAAGCCTTTCGTCTATCAAGATGAGCGATCGTTTATCTGCAATAGATAGCGGTTACGTAATTGTTTTCGCGTGAATGATGTTTGCAGATACGCAGATAGCATTCACGGGTTATTGTTGAACGGAACGCTTGGAGGATTCAATGACTGGTTAGTGGCAAGTTCGAATTACTACAAAACATAATGTGTAACTAGTTTCATTTTGCAATGATCGTTCGTGATACGGTTTCTAGTATAGAAAATATACTTCACGTTCCCATTATCTTGTAATGGCAACAGAACATCACGTGCGCGCAGTCATGGCCGCAGCTACCACAACAGAACATCACGTGAGCGCAGTCATGGCCGCAGCTACCGCAACAGAAAATCACGTGCGCGCAGTCATGGCCGCAGCTACCACAACAGAACATCACGTGCGCGCAGTCATGGCCGCAGCTACCACAACAGAACATCACGTGAGCGCAGTCATGGCCGCAGCTACCGCAACAGAACATCACGTGAGCGCAGTCATGGCCGCAGCTACCGCAACAGAAAATCACGTGAGCGCAGTCATGGCCGCAGCTACCACAACATAATATCACGTGAGCGCAGTCATGGCCGCAGCTACCACAAAAGAACATCACGTGCGCGCAGTCATGGCCGCAGCTACCACAACAGAACATCACGTGAGCGTAGTCATGGCCGCAGCTACCGCAACAGAACATCACGTGAGCGCAGTCATGGCCGCAGCTACCACAACAGAACATCACGTGAGCGCAGTCATGGCCGCAGCTACCGCAACAGAACATCACGTGAGCGCAGTCATGGCCGCAGCTACCACAACAGAACATCACGTGAGCGCAGTCTTGGCCGCAGCTACCACAACAGAACATCACGTGAGCGCAGTCATGGCCGCAGCTACCACAACAGCTAGTCAAACAGAATCTTCTTTCCACTGTTTACAAAAATATCTGCTCAAGAAAAGAATGCATCCTTCGCCAATCATTAAACTAACCAAGTCAACGAACCCCTGTAACTTATTTTCGTAATCTATTTTCGAACTTATAAAGCAATGGATTAGACATAGAGATCACGATAAAAATATATATTTTAAGACCTTTTTAAGATAATATAAATACACGTAGTAAACATGAAATTGTGATACCCAAATTTAGATTACCTAGCTAAAACTAGTAAGTCGTTTTTTATAAACAGTATCCGCTTTTACAATAAGTTGCCAAAGTCGGTTACAGAACTTAGCGATGGTAAGTTCAAAACCAACATGTAACGTGTCCTTATCAAAAAAGCATATTATACGATTAAAGACTACGTTGAAGACACATTCTGCACATGTGGCTTCCCTGGTACCTCATTAAAGGCATAATTTTGTAAGAGTCTATTAACTGCTCCCAAATTACCATGTTTATTTTTTACATTCATCCCTGACAGACATAATCGTAATATTATTTGACATTATATATCTACAATTTAATTTCAACTCTATAGTAGTAGCTTTTGCGGACATGTTAATTATTCAGATTTGTTACAGTAATTGTAATGGCAATCATGTCATTTGGTTTAAATAGGGTTTTTTAATGTAGTATCTTATATAGATTCTTTTCTACCTTGTGAATGTGAGAACGTTGTAGGCTTAGTGGAGTGTAAACTTTTTTTTAATGAACAATTTCAGTTTTTAATTTTTTTTTATCTTCCTACATGAATCTTTTTGAAAGGCCTTGACTGTCCTCCCGTAACTATTAACACTGTAATTCGAATATATTGTAAAAGCCAATTATATTTTAAAAGAGTAACCATGGAGTTTCTTGCCGGCTCTTCTCCATAGGAAACGACCAATTGGAACCGTGCACCTAGCTTCTGACATTTCATAAGTGCCCATGTAGGCTTATGTAAAATAAAATATTTTGATTTTGAGTTTATGAGTACCTATGTTCACAAATAAAGTTTGATTTGATTTTGATTTGATTTGATTTGACATTTATTTCAAACCGATACCAATTCTGATTGATCGTGTATTACGCAATTGGGGTTCTAATCTTTATTTCTTTGATTAGGACAATTTGGAGAAACAAGGAAAGTAACAAAACAGGTAAATCCTGACTAATAAATAAATAACAGCTGCTCCGTGGTACCTATGTAGAAGCGATGACTCGGCACATTCGACTCTCTTTGATTTTTTGTTCGAAGCGAAGTGGATTATTTTTATTTACTTTAAATCGATCAGGCTCACATTTGAATGACCTTTTGATTTTGTGCTTTCTTAATTTTGTGCGAAGTCAGACGTTTACCTATGAATAAAGAAGTATTGAACAGAGGTGTAAAGTAGTGCCTAACATAACTGTACTATTAATTCATACTTGGTTTAGCTATCCGTGTGTGATACGAAGGTATTATTACTACTAGTAATAGTTATTATATACATAGCTTCATGCTCACCGATATGAGATGTTCCAAGGCTTATAAAAAGCTTAGGCTGCCATCAGACGGACTGCATTTCAACTGCACTCCAAGCAGTTCGAATGCAGTTACAGTACATTACGAGTATTGCAGTTGTACTAAACTGCATTCAAACAGCAAGAATGCAGTCCGTCTGATGGCAGCCCTAGAAATATCGAAATTATAAATCTCATTTATTTGGGACTACCCAAATTACCCGGTACTCTTAGTAAGTACACAGTGTAACGATTAATCGATCCCTTTCTCTTTGTCATTTATTTCCACGATCTAAACAGCAGCTGGGCAAACCCTATTGGGGCATCGTCGACAGTTTTTATTTTAAAATTAATTGCACTAATAATAGTCTGAAAAGTGGACAGAGAACAAAGCAATAGTTAGAGCACGCCCACAATGGCGCGTCGCCTGCGCCCGCGCAATACATTTGTTTAAATTATTTGTCTAAACAAAAACTAACAGATATACATATAGACCAAACGGCCTTTGTGTACACCTGAAGGACAGGAGGACCGCCCTCGAGCTGTGTCACTCGTCACTTTGGTAGGATTACTACGGCTAATATATTCATATCGATCTGGCAGGCTGAGATTTAAGATAAGTGCACACAGCTTAGAGACTGCAATGTGCGGCTGTAAGAAATGTGAGATATTATAATACTAGTATCTTATCATAAGTTAGCAGCCTATCGCCACTTATGCACGAGAGCTGCATCTTTAGAGCTAATACGTTATCGCCTTTTCTGGCGATAGTGTTAGCGAGCTTCGTGTCGGACTCTGTAGGATATCTATCTAGCTAGCTTTATGTCAATAGCTTTAATGTTTAATGATGTGTAATGTTTAGAGCCATTGCGACTGTAGAGGAGGATGCTCGGGCTGCGGGGGCACAAACAAAAGAGCCCAGCGATGTTATTGTTTGTCCGCGAAGTGGTTTGTTTGGACAGTGACAGATGGCGGCACCTCTCACCTTGTAAACATTTAACACCTCAGCCGCTCTGCGGGTGCGGCGGCGGCGCAGGCGCATTAGTTAGTGCCTGCACGTGGCTGATCTATCAATACAACAATATGAGCGTCGATGATTAATATCGCCGGCTCGGTGCGGTATGGTGTGGCCGTGTGGCCGTGTGGCCGCCAGGAATTCCACCCTATTAATATTTCATCAAACAGACACGAGATGTTGTCTCTTGTTGTGTTAATAGTTGCTCTCCATTCGACCCGCAACGATTCCGATACAAAAAATGTTTTGATTGTCCGCGTTATTGAGTGAAAACATCAAATATTTCACCTGCGGGCTCATCACTATGAAAGGACCTACATTTGGGTAGAAGGAGCAGAAGTTATACCGCCCTAAATATTTTAAAGTTAAAGAATTATTCCTTACAAAAACGTACATAAATAAACTAAACGGATATAAATTTATTGACCGACACGCTTGGTATGTATTAATAATTAAGAAAGTCCGTGGAGTTTCTTGCCCGTTCTTCTCCATAGGTACCTACTACGCTTTGGAATGGGGAACTAGCTTCATATTTCTGACTGACGGACTCCTTGACAATTCAAAAGTGCCTGTAAATGATTTAATTGAAATAAATGCTTTGAGTTGGAGTTTGAGTTTAATATCGGTTTATAACTATATTAAACAATTTTTCAAATATTTGAAACGTTATTAAGTTGCACAAAGCGGATACAAACGTGGCAATAATCGAGTGGTAATCGTTAGTAGTGGTAATAAAAGTGCGGACTCGGGTCCTCCGGTCCGCGGGTCCCCGGGTCCTCAGGTCTGCGGGTGCGAGCTGCCTGGTTCTCGGTATTTAGGCAACAATACCGCCAGCCCTTTTGTTCGCATGATGTACGCGCCGAGCGACCGGGCGGTGTGGTGAACAGTCGCCTTGCGCACGCGCTCATCGATCGATTGCCAAAATGTTGCTCATTTTTTTCATTACGGGCCTACCTTACCTCATCTCAAATTCACTTTTTATCACGCTCGCACCATACCACTCGCGGCATGAGTGAGAGTGAGACGGAGAGGGTGCTAGCGGCTCCAAGCCTCGAATAGTTTAGGTAATTGCTTTTTACGTTGAAAATAATGGTAATTCAAAAAACATAAGACCTGCTTTATATTTAGTTCAGTTGTTATGCAAAGTTTCATGATCTAATTTGAAGTATTTTTTTAATACCAGCGGTTTATAATGCGGTTTAGAGGTAACTTTGTTAAATAGGTTTTTATCTGCAGTATCTTATTTATCGTATATAGATTCTTTTCTACCTTGTGAATGTGAGAACGTCGTAGGCTTAGTAAACTTTTATTTTTAATTTTAATTTAATCATAATTTTTTTTTGTTTATGATCTTTTCCTGAAACTTTTTGAAAGGCCTACACTGCCTCCCATAACTATTAACACTGTAATTCGAAAATATTGTAAAAGCCAATTATCTATTAAAAGAGTAACCATGGAGTTTCTTGCCGGCTCTTTTCCATAGGAAACGACCAATTGGAACCGTGCACCTAGCTTCTGACGTTTCATAAGTGCCCATGTAGGCTTATGTGAAATAAAATATTTTGATTTTGATTTTTTGATTTTGTTTTTTTTTATCGAGATCATTTTATGAAATCGTGTTTTCGTCAATCATCAATCTTCATCTAGCATCAATACACAACTTAAACATATATTTATTTCACAATTAATGCTGCTGTATTTTCGGCATAACGGAGGATCATGTCTAGCAATTTGAGGTAGGGTAGGCCCTCTGTTATCATTCTAGATTAAGCTTCAAGTAGGCATTTTAACAAAGAGTTTAACAATGCGACTGTGGAGCGACATCGCAAACGATGCCTCACCTCTTTAACAATGCGACTGTGGAGCCACATCGCAAACGATGCCTCACCTCTTTAACAATGCGACTGGAGCCACATCGCAAACGATGCCTCACCTCTTTAACAATGCGACTGGAGCCACATCGCAAACGATGCCTCACCTCTTTAATAATGCGACTGTGGAGCCACATCGCAAACGATGCCTCACCTCTTTAACAATGCGACTGGAGCCACATCGCAAACGATGCCTCACCTCTTTAACAATGCGACTGCGGAGCCACATCGCAAACGATGCCTCACCTCTTTAACAATGCGACTGGAGCCACATCGCAAACGATGCCTCGCCTCTTTAACAATGCGACTGGAGCCACATCGCAAACGATGCCTCACCTCTTTAACAATGCGACTGGAGCCACATCGCAAACGATGCCTCACCTCTTTAACAATGCGACTGGAGCCACATCGCAAACGATGCCTCACCTCTTTAACAATGCGACTGGAGCCACATCGCAAACGATGCCTCACCTCTTTAACAATGCGACTGGAGCCACATCGCAAACGATGCCTCACCTCTTTAATAATGCGACTGGAGCCACATCGCAAACGATGCTTCACCTCTTTAACAATGCGACTGGAGCCACATCGCAAACGATGCCTCACCTCTTTAACAATGCGACTGGAGCCACATCGCAAACGATGCCTCAACTCTTTTCGTACTCTCTGTGCAATAACACCTGCACTATGAAAGACCTTTGTGAGGCCGAGGCCAACCCTAACGCTGTCGAACTGCCGAATTCTGGATGAAGCTTATTTATAACAGATAAATGGAATAATCGGCAAGACGAAAACGAAGAGTAAAGAGTTATTTGGACAAGTTAGATAAGCCAGAAAACGTTTCTTGCTTTCCAGCGCTTCATTTATGACTGGTTTAGACAAAACCATAAAATGTTTTCACAAGAAACACAATTTTCTAGCTGCTCTATGTTCTTTAATGTCGAGTCTAATGAATACTCTATTCACTTTGCAATGCAATTTTCTAGTGGTATTGTGTTCTAATAAAGTAACATTTTAATACCAACTTTCTAAAACACATTACCTTCTAAAAAACAATGTAATCCTTCTTGTAAAAGTCATAGCTTTTTTTTACGATAAATAATGTCGTCTGGTAGGAAATGAGAAAATAAAATAATCGTTGTAATATCTTAATAGTGCAGGGGGTAGTCGCAATATCTGGCAATAACAAGCGTTTTGATAGGTTAGTAAGTCCCGCCGCGCCGCCATCGCCATCACGCGATGGCTCAACGCGATGAAAACACTACTACAATACACTCAATCCTTATGATTATGTTATGCTTATGAAGACACGATACACACGCGATCCGAAAAAGCTTTCAAATTGAGATTGCTACAGGATTACTTAACAAAAAGCAGTAATAAAACATTATGAAAGTTACAGAAATGGAACTCTTATATAAAATAAAACTATGCTACATAAATTACACAGATTTGGAACAACCAGGAAGAAAAATATCAAGGAAAACTATAGAAGTACCCTACTGATCGGCGATAGACCAATACGACCATGCCTGTAGAAATACCCTACTGATCGGCTATAGACCAATACGACCAAGATTATAGAAGTACCCTACTGATCGGCTATAGACCAATACGACCAAGACTGTAGAAGTACTCTACTGATCGGCTATAGAACAGTATGGCCAAGACTGTAGAAGTACCCTACTGATCGGCCGTAGACCAGTATGATCAAGACTGTAGAAGGACCCTACTGATCGGCTATAGACCAGTATGATTAAGACTGTAGAAGGACCCTACTGATCGGCTATAGACCAGTATGATCAAGACTGTAGAAGGACCCTACTGACCTATAGACCAATACGACCAAAACGGAATTCTGGAAGAATTGAAAAACCATCTTATCTTTATTGAATTAATTTTATAACAGCCATCAAGTTAATAAAAACTCAAACTCAAACTCAAAGCATTTATTTCAATTAAACCATTTACAGGCACTTTTGAATTGTCAAAGAGTCGGTCAGTTAGTCAAAAAGTTGAAGCTAGTTGCCCATTCAAATTCGTAGATCTCTATGGAGAAGAACGGGCAAGAAACTCCAAGGACACTCTTTTAAAAATGTATATAGATATTATTATAGATATTACAAAATCCTGGGTATAGTATTCTTGGTGCTTCTATATGTGAGAACAATGTCAAACGAAAAATAATCAAAAATAATTCAAAATATAAGATATAAAATAAGCCCTGGCAGATAAGAGATGACCAGTCTCAACTGACGGCGCCCGTTCACGAACATGACACGTGGATCAGCACCATCCAGCTCAACCATTTTGTAGGGATCCGAATGATCCAACACACGCGCCACCATCAGCGAGACATTTAAGTGAGTATGACATACTCTCATCTGCCAGTCTCTTTCAAGTCAACATACAACATGATACCATATGAAACGGCCCCATAGTACTCACATTTACCAAATTGAAAAAGTGCTTCTAAATTATACAAAACTATAGGTCGCAATGTACTTGAGAGATTAATATAATAGAATTTAAATAAAAAATAAACATAAAGTTCCTAAAGTCAGAGGAAAAAAAAAAAAGGGGAAGCCACTCTTCCAAATATAAAAATTTAACTATTGAAACCAAGTGCCTGTGGAGCAGGACCAGCATTAAGCCAAGCCAATAAAATACTCTTACTTAATGATCTTAATAGGTAATACTCAAATTGCAAGGTATTTTGTTTACCTTTGTTCAGAAAGTGTACACGCTCTTGATGCATGTCGTCAGGTATTGACGTGATTGATGTTTCGATTATATCCGTGGAGAGTTTGCTAATGATGATGTATGGTGATAAGAGACTATAGTTCTGGTTATAAATTAAAACATCTCTTAATAGCAATCCGTTTATGAATTCCTAAGTTATTGTAAAGCTCGAATATCACGATTATTCGGTAAGCACCTACAAGCTTCGGAGCCACGGCGCGGATCAAAGCTCGAATTATTCCTAACAAAGGATATTTTCATATTTTATTACACTGAAATGAATCTTAAAAAGATTAGTTGTATACGAGAAATGAAAAGGACACGTTGCTTTATCCCGAGTATTCCCAATAGAGAAGTTATAACGGCGGCATTAACAGTTACAGAGTAACATTAACAGTTACAGAGTAAAATTAACCGTTACAGAGTAACATTAACCGTTACAGAGTAACATTAACCGTTACAGAGTAACATTAACAGTTACAGAGTAACATTACCCGTTACAGAGTAACATTAACAGTTACAGAGTAACATTAACAGTTACAGAGTAACATTTACAGTTACAGAGTAACAATAACCGTTACAGAGTAACATTAACCGTTACAGAGTAACATTACCCGTTACAGAGTAACATTACCCGTTACAGAGTAACATTAACAGTTACAGAGTAACATTAACAGTTACAGAGTAACATTTACAGTTACAGAGTAACATTACCCGTTACAGAGTAACATTAACAGTTACAGAGTAACATTACCCGTTACAGAGTAACATTAACCGTTACAGAGTAACATTACCCGTTACAGAGTAACATTACCCGTTACAGAGTAACATTACCCGTTACAGAGTAACATTAACAGTTACAGAGTAACATTAACAGTTACAGACTAACATTTACAGTTACAGAGTAACATTAACAGTTACAGAGTAACATTTACAGTTACAGAGTAACATTACCCGTTACAGAGTAACATTAACAGTTACAGAGTAACATTACCCGTTACAGAGTAACATTAACAGTTACAGAGTAACATTAACAGTTACAGAGTAACATTACCCGTTACAGAGTAACATTAACAGTTACAGAGTAACATTTACAGTTACAGAGTAACATTACCCGTTACAGAGTAACATTAACAGTTACAGAGTAACATTTACAGTTACAAAGTAACATTAACCGTTACAGAGTAACACTTTTCATTATAAACTTATCATGGGAGTTACATAAAGGCGTTGTATATCACTGTGGTGGTTACAAATGCGTTCGGCGCGTTGCACAATGCGCGCCATGTATCACGTGCGCCCGCTCTCGCCGGCTAATGTCATCGCTGGGGTGCTCCGAGTTGTAATCCCGCCGTAAGTGTTCATTTCGTTGGGATTAACCATGTTCAACTTAGTGTAATTTATCAATTTGTGTCCGTCCGAAGCTGGCTGGCACACCTTATATTAACATCCACATGTATTTATAATGCCTCTTAATCTTATGTTTGCTTTTTATAATTTATTATCATTACTATCTTAGTATACTAACTAGTATTAAAGAAAACTGATTTCGGGGCACAGTCACCGATCTGTTTGAGTTAGTCAATAGATTTCAATGCGAGTTGCTTTGGAGTTACGTTTCACCTGCCTAAAATGTGGCATTTGAGGAGCTATGCGGGCGGAAATGTTTATTGCTTAACTGATAAATTTTACTATAGATATGCACATCCTCTGAATGAAACCAGATCAGTATCGAACTTGCTCTACATCGCAGCACTCTTCACGCTCATTATGACTATAAGTGCTAACAGCGTAACTTTATGCTTGTTTTGTGAAATTAATGACTTGTAACTATTTATAATTATACAGTTATAACGCGGTTTGTCGTAAAGTTTGATTTATTAAAATATTCAGCGAACATTTCATAATAAATACAAAATGCTATATTTGTTAGCAACTGAGATCAGATTAGTTTTTCAAATGAGCGCCGAGTCGGACGTCTCTATTCCAGTTTCGAGACATTTTTTCTCAATATACAAATTGAGGCTATTAACATTAATAGACTCCGATGACATCTCAACACATGATGTGTCACATTTATTTTGTTTTTATTTTTGGATGTGTAAGTAATTCGCCATAATTATAATACCTATTGGAATTTCTCGTCTCCGAAGATGAGAAGCGTCCTTCTTTCTTCTAAACAGGACTATAGAACCCACCTACCTTAGAACATACGAGTATTATAGTCAAAGCCTACGATAAGTACCTCTACGATTTGAGACTTTGACTTTATTGAAAGAACTCATAGGAACAGCAGCTGCAACACTTAATTGCTAACGGAATTTTAGAAAATGTTTTTATGTTTCATTATTTTGTACATCATCACAATGTTGTCCCAGGTAAGTATCGCATCGACCCAAAGGTACAGAATGCTTGGCGGCACTAAGACCGCCTATGTTCCTATCTATGTTTGAATTAATAAAAGCATTTAGGTCGTCAGTCGAGATCGCTTAGGTAAAGGAATTGACTATTTAGTTACCGCGGGGTTTTGTGCCATTAAATCAATGTAGGTATAGAATTTTATTAATTCTGAATTACTCATAAAGTAAAGTAGAGAAGGTGAAGGAATGTAGGTTACTTTGAGAGAACACGTGGGAAACGCAAACTAACGCCTGAACGTCCCCTGACATCTATATTACGAGGAGACACATCACGCCACCGTCAATCAACTGAGGACCCTATGTGTTCGCAGATAAGATTTAAATTAGGAGTGCCAGTAAGTGCGCGCGCGACTGTTTGTAGTGCGCACAAGTCACTTGTGTAAATTACTTTCAACGTAGTGAAGCGCGCATAATGACGGCGCTCAAACAGCGCTGCGCAAACATGTCACTCGTATTAATTCGCGTTATTTCTCTATTTGAGACGTCACGCATTGTTCTACTTCAGCTTATCCTGACAAAGGCAATGCCGCGGTTATGTAATTGTGTAGTATTACTGAGTTGTATCGATAAGGCTTTATATAAATGTGTGTGACATTGTTTCGCCTTTGAGTATCGACCGCCCGAGGGCGACCTTTCACTAGGACAAATACAACCATACCTACAGGTTCCATTTAAAAAGAATTAATGAATAATAAAAAGACAAAAAGGTTAAAAAAAATTAGTCTTGTGTGATTTTCAGTGCGTTACAATATAACTCAAACTGCATGTATTGTTGTTGAAGCACCTGCATCATTCTTTACCTATTCCTGGAAATCTTGAGGACCTGGTCTCCTTATTCGGTGCTGTTCAAACTTGAGTACTATAATAGCACTATTGCGTGCGACTGCGGCCAGCGAGACGGGGCCGCTAAACAAACCAATCGCCTACAATAAACACTGCATTTTATTGTACACACACTAAATAAAAGCCCGTATGAGCAATTAAAAAAGGAATATCTTCACCAATTTATTCGAATTTGTAGAGAACGAAAGAGTTTATAAACTTGTTAATAAAGAAAAAAGTCCGGAGTTCGGTCCCGATGATGACTTAATTATGGGAACTAACACAATTAATAAGTTACGCGTAGTGTCGTCGGCGACGCTTGCTCCTTGCGCCCGCGCACGATACCATTGGTACCGTGAGCATCTTCACTCTTTGTAATAATTATGTTAATGTTTTGAATAACTACACTTTTATGGAAGGCTTTATTCGTTTTATAAGGAGGTTCGCTTGTTTCCACGATGAGAAACTCCACGCGTAGCGCTTTACAGCCACATTATATGTGCAACTGTTGCGTCGGCGTCGTGGATTAGTGCTCAGACCTTTCGCGAAAATGAATGACATGATTGAGATATAAAATCTCATAGTTTACTGAAGACAACGGAGATCTTTTGTGAAGTAAGTAGCGTATAAAATTCCTTTAATGACGGCAATTGTGTATTCCGTCATTCGGTTGTAGTCCTGTTCGACAAAACAATAATTTTATGAAGTTTATAGGTAGGTAGTGAAACAATGGATTGAATCTTAATTCTCAAACTCTCAAGTTACTAATATGGTCATAAATAGAACCTTTATACTTCACGCCAAAAATGACGCCCGTCATCAAAATTCGTTCACACAACAATGTGTAGAGGAGTGACCTCGCGTGTCGTACTAACATCAGCTCAGTAGGCGTTAGGGACATTGTACAACGTTCTGCTTAAGAAAAAATATTAAATGGTTACAAAGTGTTAACAAAATGTGTTATCGACGTACGGGCCGTGTCACCGTGTGAAACCAACAAGCATCAAACAAATGAGTATCGACTACAAGGAGATTTGAGATCAAACGTAGTGTTATTTTATTTTCAAATTAAAGCGTACAGCGGATAACCTCTTTTCCTTGTGTACAGGCAACTAATCCCATATTGAAAATTAATTAAATAGGTACCTAAGTATGTCCGTCGCCCAAGTAAGCCCATCTAGATTTCAGTGAGAATTCAAAAACAATGACCCAATCAATGGTCCAATTACGACTCTAAAGACCATTTTCGATGCTGCATTAAAGCAATATACGGCTAATGCATGTCTATGCAGTGTATGCCACGTTGTATTTTTTTTTTATCATTAGGTACACCAACATTTGGTTACACTGATACAAACACATACTTAATACATTTTATTAAGTAAAATAACAGTGCAACAGTTACTTAGAGGTTAACACGACATGCATATGACAATAAATTAGTGAAATAACCTAACTTATTTAGCATTAAGCGCTATAACCTATTGAAATATTGGTAAGGTAGACATTAACATGAAAAAAATATAAAATTTGTAAAATTGATTGATTGTATGGCAGAAAGACCAAAAGGCACAAGACAACTTACAGGTAATAATGTATACTGACATGAGAAGCGAACTAAAATTACATAATTTAGCCAATTTGAGTGGGGGTTTCACCAACCCTTTCAAATCAAATCCACAATAAAGTTATCTTGTGTTATGTCGAAAGGAGCACAAGCTTGCGCAGCTGGTGTGATACAATATACATGAGCTTCAATAGTGTTAATGATAGTTAATAAAGGTGGCTACAGATAATGTTACAAACAGTGATGTCAGTGCAGAACTCAAGCGACGGCAGGTGAAGGCCCGCCGCGGAACAAGACTCCCCGCCGCGACTGCCTCCACACGACACAGCAGACCGACTGCTGACCATACCGGGGCTAATCATCGGGTCATTACCTTAATTCACCAATAAATGATCAGATTCCACAAATCACACTCCAGCGGCATTTTAGCACTAAAATTGTTTTTCATACTTAAACTGCATATCCATTAAGATAACGCGAGCACTTTATAGTATCATAAATGTCAATGGCGGTATGCGTATGATAAAAGAAATGTTTCATGCGAATGGGACCTACGTATATAAAACAAACACAACCAGAAAAGCGCAAATTAGCGGCACAACAGTTTAACATAATTCACGGAGTTGCGCAGTGTTGTTCAGTGCTAGTGAGGTGCGGCAGTGTCGCAGCTCATGGTGCTGTTATCAGTGTTTAGATCGTGGGTGTGGGTCTGTATGGCCGACGCGTTGCGCGGGCGCACGCGGCCTGCGCTATCAAGATGACATAAGCAGTAACACCTGCCATCCGTCGCACAAGACTGTAATTCTTGTCATAAACTTAACATAGTACTAGCGTACTCCATATCGATCGATTCCTTGCAGTTCGAGCTAAAATCTTTATAGTGTTCAGATGAACGGTATCTTTAGTATACAGGGTGTATCTCGGGTACTTTAACATCCATTTATTTTTTTATTTTAGCTGTTTTATTTACGTATTAGGAGTGCTGCGTACAGAGAATGTAATTTTGCATTAAAATAAAGAATAGAAACTAAAAAAACGATAAAAATAATGAAAACTTTCCTGAGAAAAATTACGGTGGAATATGAGTCATATTAAGGAGCAGAATGCCCCTGTTAATTTGCGAAGTGCTGTCCCTTACCCTTACACCCTGTATTATTATCTTCGAGGAAAATACTCAGCCATTCGTCTCAATGGTTGGCGATCAACCTCGTTCGCGCCGCTTTGGAACTCAGAATAATTTTCAGTGGATTCGAAAAACAAATGAAGTTCGTCGACCTGGCAGCAAGCCTTAAGAAAAGACGAGTAAATGTAGTGCGGGCGCTTGTATCACGTAAGCAATTTCCTGTCGCGCACCAGAATGCAAACAAATCGAACCCGTCGCCTCGGGCTCTCTTATTCATAACCACGGAATTATTAAAACAACTTTTAATTAGTTTAAAATTTTGTTTGATAACGCTATGAATATTAAAAGGGGCTCGCCGACCGTTTAATTTACTACTTTCCACCCATTCGAGCCGGCGTCGAATCGCCGACTATCACCGGCCTGGGCGTAATTAAACCCGAAAAACAGAACTAGCATAGCATTATTAATATCGAGAAACAACTGGCGCCTTCGGTCGTTCCGAGCAGAGAAAAAAAAAAGCTCGGAATTTATACGTCAATAAGAGTTTGTTGGGCATTATCGTAAAATGTGAATAGTATTTAATAGTTGGCACAAGGCTCGCCGCTCCTATTACCTCTTGAGTTATATGACAGTTATAATGTGCCGGCACCGAGCAGAGCGCTGCGCCGGCGCGCCCGTCAGCCGCACCGCCGCCGCTGCCACGCATCGCTGCTTCTGACCACCATCAACACTGCAACTCTCTGTACCAGGAGAGATGCGAAAGGTTTTTAGTGTTCAATCCGTCGAACAAATCCTCATAAACCGCTTAACGGGAGTGTCGTAGCACTCGTAGAGTCGTAGCGGCTCTACTCGTGATGTAGCTAAAACATTGCGCCGTCTATTTGTAAACACAACATTTTATTACTATGGTGTTACTCCATCAACTTGTATTGCAGTAACTCATAATCGAGTAATCCGAATAATAGTGGATAAGTAACGTCATATGAGGAAAACGCTGAACTAATTTAATGGTTTGTGTGTTAGAGAGAGTGGCTGATGTTCCTCTGTTACTGAGGTATGAAAGGATGCTGGATCTGTTAGTTCAAGGTGAGGTGAGAAGATGCTCTTGAGCCGACGCGTGCGCTGGTGCGTGACGGGCTTGTATCCACTCGTGGGGAAACATGCATTGTTGATTTAGTCATGACACGCGAACTAACGATTGTGTTCATAGTTGACGCCCCAACGTTGTCAAATAATATTTATTGGGCTCTAGGGAACTGTTAGTTGGAGGATTGCTCATATGCTATTTATTATATGCACGTTAAATTCGTGAGCACCGCTAGCTAAGCAGTATGGTAATATTGGTAATCCGCAAGTCACCTAACTATCAGTGTGCTGTTTATCGATGTTCTTAATTGCAATAGTTACCTTAAATTCATATGTTTTTTTAATCAAAGAAGAACTAGTAATTGTTTTTAAGTGAGCCGGAGGGTTACAATAACCTCTAGCTTAGCATTGTACTTACAATACACTTGCCAGTGAGTTCACTTCATTAATATTTGCCTACTCGAATAAACTAATTAAATTATTTACTCAATATCATATAGACAAACAGGTTTGTTCGGACATCTTATTCTTTACAATGTCCATGCTTAATTCTAGCTTGTAGGTATTAATATTATAATAAGTCTCATAAATTACTGATCGATGAAAAATGTATTTAGATCGATCCGACCGTAAGGACATAAAACCAGTCCTGTGCCATCCGATTACACTAAACAGGGCAGTTGGACGTTTTCATAGTAACACAAAACGAATTAATACGCCTGAGAGAAAAGACGAATCGATTCGATCACTTCGGCGCATAAATAAAATTTGATGAGATCATAATAAAGTGGAACGTTTGACGTGAAGTTCACGTCGACTGCAGGGAACAGTCTCGTAGAGCCGATCAGCCGAGCGCCGCACCAACGAGCGCAGGAAATTAAGTCGGACATCCAAAAACTATGAGCGCCGTTTGGAAGATCTGTTTTTTTTCTCCAATATGCAATAAATAGGGTAATAACGAGGAGCGCGCGGCGCGGCGGGCTCGGTGCGGGCCGCGGCGGGGCGGCAACATGGCGTCTAATTGTTTGTAATTAGCGCCGTACGCGGTGCGCCCGCGCCGTGTGCCGTGTGCGCTGCTTTTATGGACTGTTTATTACTTAATATGTTGTGATAGGCCGCCATTGGCGAGGCTCGTGGCCGCGACGTTTCGTAACACTGATTGAGGTATGTGGGAACGTCGGCCGCTGTAATAGATATGTCGGTGGTGGCTGTGAGCCGGCGCCTGTTGATTTTATGCGCCTTCCACGAGTCATTAACGCGTTATGACGTCTCCGCGACGGCTGTTAGCATGACACGCTATCGATCGCGCTAGCCGCGCCAACACTTCACGAATTTCTTCTTGAGTCACGAATCTCACAGTGACACACAAGCATAACTCTAGTATTATTTATTTACCAAATTATTCCCACAATTGCAAATATACAGGAAAGTGGAAAATTTTACAATATTTTCTATTGCTAAATTGTGCAAGAGCGCTGAACTTATACGTTGACTTGGTTCAAAAGTAAGTACTGCCGGGACGCGTGAAGTATCTTATGCCGTAACGTAGGTCATGGTCTACCGTTAAGGCGATGAAAGTATGGAAATAAGTAAATTCGCGTTATAACCATACGTATACGTATTGAAATGTAAATCTTTTATAAACAACATATTAGATTTTTCCATCTTTTGCTAGAAAATGAAGATTTAGTGACTAGATAAACCATAATAACATTTTGCACACGTATGAAAGTCAATCTCCTGCGGAAAAAAGAACAACAATTTAAATAATCTTTTTCACCTCACAACCTCAGAAAGATTCTGTTTATAATTCGAAATCTGAGTGCAAAAGTCAAAAATGTAAAGAGTTTTCAAAATTCGAATCTTTCTATTCAATATTTTTGTATACCGGGTCGACTTATAATGCATTAATACTTATTTCATGTCAGTGCGCCAAGCCCATTTTTAGAATAATCGCACTGGCCAGCACCAAAAAAAATAGCTCAACGCGCTTATAAAAGTTTTCACTTTAAAAAACTCACTCAATTCACTTTCTATTATTTTGGTTTGTTTAGCAGTGCAGAGTTAGTGCAAGCGGTACATAATGCCGAATTGAGCTTTCTTCCGGAAAAATTGCGCGAATAGTACAAAAAATATTTGTTCAATGGATGGAGACACCTAGCATTTTCCTCGCTGTAGTGAGGTGAAAAATTGTGTGTTTCGCTCGGCAGCAAAGTTATTCTGCGTCTCGTACCTTTGAAACCTTCGTATCGCTCAGGATTCTATATATGAACCCCTCGCTTCGCTCATGGTTCAATCCTAGAATCCTTCGCTTCGCCAAAAAACATCTTCGCAGCCTTGCATAACGCGCCACGGCGTCCTCACCTTCCGCCTGACACAGGTCCTCACCGGACATGGCAGCTTCGGGAGGTTCCTGTGTAGGATTAGGCGGGAGGAAACGCCCGGGTGTCACCACTGTGCGGATCGCCCGGAGGACACGGTGGAGCATACGGTTGAGGTATACCCTGTTTGGGCGGAGCACCGCCGTGTCCTCGTGGAGGCGATTGGCGGCAATGACCTCTCGCGTCCGGCCCTGGTCCAGGCCATGGTATGGAGCGAGAGGGCATGGGAAGCCGTCACCTCCTTCTGCGAAGCAGTAATGCTCGCGAAGGAGGAAGCGGAACGCGTGAGGGAAAGGCAAAGTTTGCGCCCTCTCGCCCCTAACCGCCGCCATTGGAGACGCCCTGGGCGTCGGGAATCCCAGGCGGATTCCCGGCCACCATAGGCGCGGGCTTGCGGACGGCGAGCAACGGGCAGCTCGCCGTCCGATAAGGACCAGGCCCGGGTCGATGGCGCGTCGTGTTCCCCGCGCGCCTCAAAGAGATGTCAGCACAATTGGCGGGGTCCGGTAGGACCGATGCCTGCCAGGGTTGCGGGAAAGTCCGAAAGGGATACCGGGACCTTGGCAACAGGCAAATGAAGGAACACGGGTGGGTTTTAGTCAGTAAAAGTCTGACACGCCCTTCCGCTCCGCCCAGAGCGGGAGAAGACATTGGATGATTTCCCAGCCTAAAAAAAAAAAAAAAAAGCCTTGCATAACAATTAACTATTTCTATACTAATACTAATATTAATATAAACTGCCTGCAACATACCGTCAAGTACTACACCGCGAGGAGGACTCCGGTGTACGCGTGATTCCTCGATTTGTCGAAAGCTTTTGATCTCGTTTCTTATGATGTGCTATGGGACAAGTTGAGGGGCACGGGTGTACTGGCGGAGTACACATCCCTCCTCAGATACTGGTATGCTCACCAAAGAAATCGGGTAATGTGGGTCGGTACTCTGTTGGATACATACCAAATGGAAAGTGGTGTAAGGCAGTGGGGTTAAACTCGAGCGACTGAGAGGCACACATGTCGGCTGTCATATAGACAGTACATGTGTCAATAAAATAAGTAACGTGGACGTTTTGGTGTTGCTCGGTCCATCGATGAGCGGACTGAGGAAGCTACCTACTCACGTTCTGCGAGACGTATACGGAGGTGCACGGCCTTAAATATAACTCAACAAAGAGTGAAGTCTTAGTGTTAACGGTACCTAAGCAACAGCCCCGTCGTTTTCCTCCGGTATATATCATCGTCGGCGTAGTACTTAATGTAGTCAATAGTTTTAAGTACCTAGGTCATGTTGTCACTAGTGACTTACGGGATGATGACGACATAGAGCGCGAACGCAGGGCGTTGGCGGTGAGGAGCAATATGCTTCACAGCGAACAACGCATCCAGGATGCTGTAGCAGTTACCACGGCGTTGTAGTGCTTCTGGAATGTTTGCTGCAGCTCGCACGGATGGCTTTCACGCCATCATGCGTAAGAAAGCGGCTACCTTACGACAACGCTTGCGTAATACTCGTGAAGGTATCTTGAAAATGATTGCTGGCAGACCGGACTGCCCTGCATCGAAGGGCACTGGGTAAAAGTCGCAATAGGTTTGTGCTAAATTAAATTAATTAAGTCAAGTACCAACAACACTAACATAGCATATAAGCACAATCTGTTACTAACCACTAACAACTTATGGACTAATTTAGGTCTGAAATAAAGTTCATTTTATTTATTTATAAACTAATAATATAAAGAGGAAAGATTTTTGTTTTGTTTGTACCGAATAGGCTCCGAAACTACTGGACCGATTTAACCATTTTTTCACCAACAGAAAGCTAAATTATCAGGATATGCGATATATATTGTGATAATTGATATTTAAAAAAAATTGAGATGTTGCCTATAAAATTCATTATTTGGCGTGCGCTGAGAAATCTATTGATGATACGGGATCGAGACCTACGCAGGTGAAACCGCGGGGCACAGCTAGTTTTGTAATATAAGCCGGAAAATGATCGATGTTCTTAGACCGGCACAAACAGTCGCCTGATGTTAACCTTTTAACCTTATTATCCATTTTATTTTTCGTGATTTTTAAATTGTCTCGGAAAGGAACGGTTTCTTGACGATAATTCTATATTTGAGATCGAATTCCACTAACCGTTTCCTGATAGTATCTTGAGGTACCTAAGGGCCCTTTTTAGGGTTCCGTAGTCAACAGGGAAATCTTACCTACAGTTTCGCCTTGTCCGTGCGTCTATCTGTCCGCAGCTTAGCTCAGAGACTCTTAGTACTAGAAAGCTGTAATTTGGCATGGGATATTTTACCACTTTGTCGGCGTGATTAATATATAATTATATTAATTGGTAAAATAAAATATTGCAAAAAAATTGTTGAAGGGTACCTCTCCTACCCGTAAACTGGGGTTGATATACTTTTTCTCGTCTGTCCCATGGAGTGGGGTATCGTTGGATACGCCGTTCAAAATTTTGTGGGTCTGAGGGAACTATATTTCTCTTTAGGAATCCGTTTGAAATATTAAGCTTTAAAGTGGTAATTTTGGATAGAGTTGTTTTTGGATATGTGAAAAATTTACGGCAGTAGAATATATAACGAAGTAAAATGAACACTATTACAGCTAAGTACGCCTTACAAGCTATCAAGTACCTACTGAATATTCGAGCAACTTACATTTAAAGTTGGAATAGGGAGAACATGTTTTACAATCAACTACAATACTAAGTTTGTTCTTGGAATAAATTCATTCCAACTACCCCTCTCACTGTGCTTGGTCCGACACGCACTTGGCCGGTTTTTCCTCAACAGTTCCTAGCCATAACGAATAGATAACCGTGGTACCTATCTGTTTTGAAGTTGTATGTTGCTTTTTTCTTCGGCGAGAACACATCTTACCCAATTTACCGCGGTCTGGTCGGTTATCGACATTTTTAGTGTATCGTTTTACCTACTTCGTTATGAATAACTTTCGTTTCTTCAAATAGTTTGCAGGTTGATCATGCGATATTTTAGGTCCTTTTAGATGCAAGCACAGGGACACGTGGAGCGCCGCATACGCGACTGTCGCGGGAGAAGGGCTTTTTCTGAAAACCTAGGTACTGTATATACGAACTATGCTGTCGCGATACATTCTATGCAAAGAACTCTACTTGCTACAAAAATTTATTTTTCGATGTCATAATCGAAAGTTAAAATTATGCTGGTCACACTATTGTCGTATACACTACCTATATGGTAGCAATTCATTTTATGACTTCTTTTGACCGAGTGCGCCAATTTTAATGAAAAAATTACTTAATGTTCCTCAAGATACGGACTATATTTCCAATTCCTTAAATCTCATAAAAAGAGGTAAGCAATAATAAATGTGAATTTTAATCATACCCTATTTTTCAAATACGCTGAATCTCGTAAATCTTTATTTCTTATCAAAAACAAATATTTTAATTTTCATATCCCAAACTTACGAAATGCTGGGTTCATTTTCATCCCCTGTATCACCCCCTTAACGATTACTTTTCAAATAAAAAGCGCCCATGTGCTTCCTGACGATGCCTCTATCTCGTTGCCTAATTTTATCGAATTCCGTTCGATGGTTGGTTTAGGTGTGAATAAAGTTAAGTATGTACGAGTTACTTTCGAAATTATAATATGTAATAGGATGGATTATGAAGCTTATGTTGGTAAGCTAATTAGCAGAAGTTAAGTCAACGATGTCCAGTTTCTGGGTAAAAAGAGCCTTAAAATGACTTTAGTATTCGCAAGGGTGCATTTTTTAGAGTTTAGATTGACTGATTGCCTAACTTTGTTATTATCTACTACAATAGCCCGTCCTGTTTTAAAAGGGATATTTTGTTTGTTAGTTGTCGTCAAATATTTGACAATGCCATCAGCATAAAATTGATTCACCAAAGCAGTGTGAGATTCGATTTATCAGCAGCTTTGTCACACTTTGTGAGTGGTGCTTGACTTTATTGTTGTTGGTGCTTGCATTGCTGACGTCGCAGTGCACACACCTCAGCACGCACACTCGTGCACGCTGCACGCGGATGCACGCGCTCGGCGGCGGAGTATCATGACGTCAGGCGGCGTATAACGGCGCACGTCGCCCCGCCCAGCCCCGCCCCGCTGTCGGCGCCTCCATCGCCGCACAGAGCGATTACAGGCCTTAAAATAATGCAGTACGGTCTACGATGACCCGCCATGGTCGTGCGACAGAGCCGACACCCGCCGGCTGCGTTCAGCTACGTACACGGTTCACAAACTCAAGTCTTCGCAAAACGGATCAATGTTAAAATGCATGGTGGAAGGCTCGTTTCGCGGAAGCAGCGCTATCGTCGAGATAGTCGCACGGATAACGACACATTTACATTTGCATACGTATATCCCTGGTGGCTGTCTGGCAAGACGGATGGTCCATGTGACCCCCGTCACAGAGAAAAAACTCGAGGGCGATACATGAATGGTGTGAAACTCTCTCCATTATGGGCCGGCGGCCCCCGCTGCGCCATTCTTGCCGTCGCTTTGTGCGCCCACCAGATATCTCGGAGATACCTCTCGCATCGCTGACGTGCACACATAATTTATTTTCAATGATTTTTTTGTTAGCCAGTTGGTTTTTGAACACACTTTTGAGCTTTGACTTTTGATGATCGATGAAAAAAGTTTAGGAAATCAGGATCCCTCGCGATGCGTGATCCGAACACAAATAACAAAAGTAGGTATCGAAAATGTCGAACATTCAGACTCCTTCAAAGAGTTGTTGCTACAAATATTTTGAATAAATCGCCTTCAATTTCCGCGTGATTTGTCCCGCGCGGCGGAAATGTTTTCCTCTTTGAATATAAAACGAGGAAGACTTTCAATGTAGCAAACGTCAGGATTTAGCTCTGTTATGTAAAATATTACGACTGGTTTGTATCTCGTTTGTCGCGTATTGTGAAGGGATTTGCAAATACAATTTCGAATTCTTACATCTCATGTCTGTTTCCTTTAGTCTGCTCCAGCAACTAAAATGACTTTAATCGAATAGTTTTGAATTCAGCATCAAAAGCTTAGCCTAAGTCGGCTTGGGTCCAGATCATAAGCCAGCGGATACCTCACGGAAAACATCTTAAAATGTTTGAATAACTGAGCGCGCCCATGCGCCGAGTGGCGAGCGCACCCACCCACAACACTTAATCTCCCAAATACATTTATCATGTTCAGCTGATAAAAATGCCATTGAGATCAGCCGAACACAATAAGATACACGCTCTCGGTACCTGATACGAGGCCGAAAGTCAATTATATTCAAATATAAATCGGATTTGCAAACGTAAGCCTGTAACAATGGCGTAGGCAGGCGCCGTGATGCCACCTTTAGGCCTCTCATTCCTGGATAATAGTCGGAAGCGGGACAATAGAGGGACAGTTTGGGACAAGGCGGGTGTCCGCAGCGCTGTCATGTTGCTCGCTGTCACGCCCGTCAGCCGGGAACATCGCATTATGTTTTATTTGTGGATTATAAAGTCACTATTGTGGTAAACTATTATATTCTGCTGTTCATATGTCTAGTATCGTCTTTGTATTTGGGTGAAATTGTATAGAAAGAGATGATCGTCTCATATTGATGTAAGTTATTGTAAGTGATACTTGAACCAATTCGATTTGTTCTATCAACATTACTTTAACAATACCTTTTCGAATCTAAACCAAGTCGGTATACCTACTACTTAGTTATAGCGTTCGCCAAAATTCTATAGATCTAGGCGTATACTAGGTACTCCTATTGCACCTGCAAGAACCGTTATTTTCAGACTGTCGCGCTTTTATGAATCTAGATTTGTATGGAATGTTATTTGCGCAAGCCATATTAAAACTGAGAAAGAAAATGATTTTAAGCTATCATGCAGCCTTCATTTCGTTTGCCGGTTAAGTAATTATGGTTTTGTAAGTGAGTGCTACAAGTTGACTGTGAACCTACTTATGTCACGCGTCACGCCCGCTCCGCGCCTGCAAAATCATCACACAAAGCGCGTTTGGGACGCTTCTCATGCTGTCAAACGCTATTCAATTCATGAAGTTCGTATGAGTCGCTTTGTTTGCCCCAACCGTGGTTGACCCTTTGTCAACCTTTCTAGAATATCAATGACGGTTATAAATGTGCGCCATTTTATATCATCAGAAACAATTTATCCGAGCTCCTATTCCCCCACCGAGGCACGTCCACATCTCCGACTCCGGGTGACCAAATGGAACATCTCATTTACATAATTTCCAGCAAAAGGCAGAACAAACAAACCCTCGTAAATGACGCGTTAAATGCAATCAAACAACGACATTATACACGAGTAGCTCGCTCGCTCGGGTCCTTCACAAAAACTGACATAAAAAGTGGATATCAGTCAGCTGAAGTCAGTGCGGCGACAATGCGGCCACCGGGGATCTATTATACGCGGCGTCAATGGGACCCTCAAGAAATTTGTTACAAAGATTTTGATAGGTGGCAGCTATTGTTAGCGGCGGGAACCGCGAAGACCCGAGGGAGCCCGGGACGCGTACATATGTGCGGTTGTCGCGGGACGTATGCTGGTGTCGGGGAGCCGGAGCGTTGCTAAACGTCGATGTAGTTGACGCATTGTTTGCTGTTGCACGACCACGCCGGGAGTCGGCCGGGTGCGCGCTCAATAGCGGCAGTTTCATGTCTATCATAACCGCAGGGGCGTCAATATACCACACTGTTGTAAAATCGAGTACCATTAACGCGGGGATAGATTTATGTTACAAATTTTAATGGGCTGTTTATTTTGATATGAAAGGTATTGCATAAGTGCGTAAGAACCTTTTCGGTTTATTTAGTAATAAGTGTCGTTTGGGATGTTCAATGGAACCTCTGTTACATGGAAGTGCGTTTTGGTTTCTTGAAGATATAAAACTTATAGATAGCAAAATTGATGTCCGATTACACATAATCAGTCTTGTTTATAAACGCTTCTTAAATTATTATTACCAAAATTCTTATTCATAAACACTATTTAGCTCTAAGAGGTCGTTAAGCAATTGATTAGTAGGTAGCTCATAATTATGTCATAGTATCTTTTTATTAAGTTTATGACAGGAATGTGGGAACTGTCTCTTGAAATGAAATTCTGCTAAAGCTCGTGTTAATGTTCTGACAATCTACTGAAGAGTCTAGACTGTTTGTCTTCTAGATTTAGATGAAAAGAGATATCAACTAGTGCAGTTGTTTAGTGGCTAAGTAATAACAGCCGCACGGGTCGGGGTTGGTCCGTAGATGGGTCCATCTTTACATATCGAGACTCCTCCGTGCCTCTGAAAGCATGTTAAGCCGTTGGTCCCAGCTGTTATTCGAGGATCTTTGACAGTCGTTACGGGTTGTCAGAAGCCCGAAAGTCTGACAACCAGTCTTACTAAGGGATGTCGTATAACCCAGTTACTGGGTTGTAGAGAGGTCAGATAGGCAGTCGTTCCATGTAAAATACTGGTATTCAGCTGCATCCGGTTAGACCGGAAGCCGACCCCAACATAGTTGGGAAAAGGCTTGGCAGATTGCAGTTGTGCTAGTGCATAATCAGGAATAGATAGGTAGTGATAGTCGTAGTGGTAGGTATCCAAGCACCAGTACATATTTTGTCAATAATTACTAATTGCCAGATTAACTTACACACAGCAGTATAAAATGTTTGAATATAAAAGACCGGAAAACATTTGTAACAATAGGAAACAGTTATTTAGTCCTCAGTTGTTAATGATCGCAGGCGATCACTTGCAATCGGAGAACTTACAAACAAACGTATTTGCCCCTTAAATGGTTAAAAAACCTAATCAATATCTAAGCAAGTTCAGAAAACGTACAGGAACATACAGTTCCGGCAGAGAACAAGTAGCGTCGTAGAACCCGACGGGAACGGGAACGTCGCGAAAGGTCATCACTGTGCCATCCTCAGTGAATGTCTACTACGAGTACTTCTCTACATAGTCAGCTGTCATTAGAATAATACAATATTAACACAAACATGTACATTTATAAATTATCAAATTATTACATTAAATAATTACGTATAGCTAGTGCTTCATACACGGATATCTATGGCTTCATTTAATGATGTTCTGCAGAGCGAACAAGGCGCGTCTGCTATTATCGATTTCGTAGCTCTCGTAGCAAAGTGCTACGAAGGTTCATAATCCGAAAAAATTATCTTTCTTTATTATTTATTTATTTATTCAATTTTTACACATAATCAAACAAATGTAATTCTAAGGTTATAGACAAAAGGAAAAATTATATATAAAGGAAGGGCTTATAGGGCGTCAAAAAATTCTTTCGCATCGCTGTCAGTGGATAAAGTGCCCAAAAGGCTGGCAGGTTGTAAAATGTTTCATCATCATCTGCCTAGCCTTTTCCCAACTATGTTGGGGTCGGCTTCCAGTCTAACCGGATGCAGCTGAAATACCAGTATTTTACATGGAGCGACTGCCTATCTGACCTCCACAACCCAGTAACTGGGTAATACGATACCCCTTGGTAAGACTGGTTGTCAGACTTTCGGGCTTCTGACGAGCCGTAACGACTGTCAAAGATCCACAAATATAAGGCGGGACCAACGGCTTAAACGTGCTTTCCGAGGCACGGAGGAGTTTCGGTATGTAAAGATGGTCACCCATCCACGGACCAACCCCGGCAAGCGTAGCTTAACCTGATGGATCGACCCGTGCGGCTGTTATTACGTAGCCACGAGCTCCTCCTAGCAGGTTGTAAAATGTTTGATACTTAGTTAATGTATTGAGCAAAATTGAGAGGTGTATGCCTGCCGAACACATATTGTCTTGGGTCTTGTCTTGATTTTGAAGCCTAGACAACTAAGCAACTTTCGCATTGTTTTTCGAAGAAGTCACCATATAATGTTACGTCAATCAAAGATATTCCGTTTTGCATCCATACACTATCAAAGTCAAAGTCAAAGTCTAATAATTTATTTCAAATAGGCACATAAAAGGCACTTTTGAACATCAATGAAAAACAAAGAAATAAAATTGATTCTAGTTGCCCATTCCAAAAGGTAGCTTTGGTATGGAGAAGAATGGGCAAGAAACTCCACCGTTACTCTTTTTAAAAATGTTTTACAATACGTTGTATACATTATATAATTATATGTGAAGACGATGCACCTACAATAAGATTACTGTACCACGAAAGGTAAAAAGAATTATAAATGGAGCAATGACAAATAAATTAGTTATGTGATAGGTACATGGTGCTCACATATTTACAAACATTGTAAAAGTATACGATATTACAATATTCCTAACATCTTTACAAGTAGGTAATACTAATAAGTCAGTGACGATCAGTTGACGAGGACGCGTTATGTGAACAACCGGCCGTTGTAGTAGCACTGAGAACATAGCTTTGTCTAAAAGTAAACTGAAACCAAATTATAAGATACGAACACTTAGGTCTTATGAGAAACATTATGGCAATCATGCTTATCATTGTATATTTACTGAACAACGGGAATGTACAAAAGTAAGTACGTGTCGTGCCACTCACTATTCGTAGTCAGTTTTGCAATTCCGTGTCACTGACAAATTGATAATTCGGGTACCTATGCATTGTTCTCAAAAAAGTGGCTCTGTAACCTGTTAGCCAGTTTTTATTGGAATCAAATAAATGGCTATCAAATAAACTCTGTACATTATTTTACTTAAAGAGACTTTTCACATTGAGGCCGAGTAAAAATAAGAAAAATTTAATAATACATTTACAACAAAAGCATATTGTAATATCTGTTTCTCAGTAACTTGTCATGTCCAAGCACACCGAGGAACACTTTGAGGTGAAATAAAAAAATAAATATTTTAAATAAGGGTTCAAAACCATTAAAATACAGATTTGAGTATTCATAAATTTAACTTTATTTAATCGATACATTAATTATAACCATAATTTTCGAGATATTCATGTTCAAATTGTGTCCGAAATGATTTTCTCTATAACCTGTGGTGCACTAACAGGCATCCAACCAACAATATTACGTACTCACATCCCACGCATGCATAAAACTAACCGGACACTATCGGGTTAAGCGCCTGCCGAGGAAAGAAGTGTAGAAATTTGCGCCATTTTTTTGGAAATTCAATCGATGTGCCACAGTCGGAGTTTGTAACAGGTATTTATCTTTAATTTGACTTTAATATTTTTATTTGCAGTTGAACTACTTTGCTAATGAAAACGTTAAAATATGTAATTTAGTGCCTAATTCTTATTTTATAAGTGTGAACTTCACAAACGTAACCATTTTGTTTGTATCAGATCATAATCTTCATTTTCTCATTAACCTGACTGTTTTCAACCTGTTTTGAATGCACAGGTTTGTGAGATTTTCGCAGGTTAAAGATAGTTCGACTGTAATTTTGTAACAAAACCCGTTTTCCTAGAAAATCAATTTAAAATTTGGTGTGCATACTAAAAATATTTACTTAAGATTTACCATGTTATTGAAAAAAGTTCATTTAATTCGTTAAATTGGGATACTTTGATAGGATTATCGGAAAATGCTTATTTTTTTTGCATTCTAACCTAATTGTTTCTTGATCTTAAGTAAAATGGCAAAAAATAATAAAAGAGAAGATTACACCTAGCTAGAAAAAAGACTACTATGAAGCTACGAGAAAAGGGCGAGGGGAAAGTAGTAGTAGCATCTATAAACAGTTTGGCACCAAGATATCAGAAAATGTTTAGAAGGAAGTGGAGAGAAGAAGCAAAAAAGCACTATCAACGCAAAAAGGAAAAAAAAGCAAGAATACCTTGCAAGTTTGTTTAGTAAATGCTGGGATCGTATCACCCAATGCCCAACGCTTAGTGAGGAAGTTGCGCTATAAAAAGCTAAAGAAATAGCATCATTACGACTTAAATCACAATCACTAACAAAACTAAATGATGCCTACCGCAAATGAATTCCAAGATTACAACCACTGCAAAGGAAACGGAGTTCATCACTCCGTTTCTCTTGTCGATCTCTCTATCATCATTTATTTTTGTTGATGCTACTGCATTTACTGAACAAACTTGCGAGGTAGCAGGACTCTTGGCTTGGGGTGGATTAATAATTATAAGAAGACAATTTTTTATTTAACTTCTTAGAGCTCAGAATATATTGAGTATTTTATTTCTCAAAAGAAATGTTTAACCTAATCTTCTGTTTTATTTGTTTAAAAGCCATTATTTTTAATGTACAGACGCCAGCACATCAAGCTACCCGAAACTGTCAAAGTTTCTCAATCAACCTTAAACCTAATGCTTTAGCGATAAAGTTTAAAATCTACTGCAGAAATTTGACAGATTGTAGTAGCTTAATGTGCTGGTGACTGTACCTAACTGTTATTGTTTGTAGTTCATACTAATAAAAGCTGATTTTGCATGATTACATTGTGTTTTTTCTGCAACCTATTTCGATTCTCTTTAACCTGTGTGGCAGATTTTTTTTTAAGCTATATTTTTTCTATTTATTTGTAAATTTAATTCCCTTTTAACAACTCGATATAACAGAAATACATTGATTGGATTTCTGTACAAAAAACTCAATATTTAATACATTTTCTTATATTGATAAAGGAGAATGGGCAACAACACATGGGATTTGCCCTGAAGCCCAATAGCCATAGGACATATACCAATAGAAAGAGCTTTTCAAGGGGAACCTTTCCTTCTTACACGACTTTTGCAAATTGTTAGTCAGTTCGGAGTTAATTATCTAAATAAGTGTGACTACTTGGGCATCGAAGTTAAGGAATTTTCTTAGCCCAATAGCCATAAGATATACACCAATGGAAAGAACTTTTCAAGAGGAACATTTCCTACCAACACAACTTTTTCCAATTATTAGTCAGTTCGGAGTTAATACCTAAACAAGTGT
The DNA here is from genome assembly GCA_949152455.1 of Lithophane leautieri. NCBI lineage: Eukaryota > Metazoa > Arthropoda > Insecta > Lepidoptera > Noctuidae > Lithophane > Lithophane leautieri. The sequence goes on along the minus strand of OX424458.1, from coordinate 21,413,494 downwards.
GACAACTTCGGCACCGAAGTTAAGGAATTCTTGGCGTCCAATAGCCATAAAATATATACGAATGAAAAAAGCATTAAGGAGAACCTTTGTTACTAACACCACTTTTGTCAATTATTTGTCAGTTCGGAGTTAATGACCTAAATAGGTAAAAGCTTGGGCTCCGAAGTTAAGGAATTTTCTTGGCCCAATAGACATAAGATATACACCAATAGAAAAAGCTTTCCAAAGAGAACCTTCGCTACAACACGACATTTGCCAATTACTAGTCAGTTCGGAGTTAGTTACCTAAATAGGTAACAACTTTGGCTTCGAAGTTAACGAATTCTTGGCGTCCAATAGCCATAAGATACATGCCAATGGAAAGAGCTTCTAAAGAGGAACATTTCCCACCGACACAACTTTTGCCAATTATTAGTCAGTTCGGAGTTAATGACCTAAATGAGTGTGACAACTTCGGCATGGGCTTAATTACTCACATTTAGAGCTCTGTAGCTCCTTTCATACTTACAATTGAGAGGAGCGTCATATCACGAGATATTTCCTTTGAAGAGATCTTTCCATTGGCATATATCATAACGCAATTGGGGGATGCGGCAGGCTTAACGATCTGTACGGCTGATCGACTCTTAAAACCATTGTTCCCAAAACAGCATCTAGGAGGCCAATGTTTTAAAATGTTCGTTTATAGGTTTGCAAGATCATGTTTGCAAGGCTCAAAGTTTATAAAAGTTAATTAATTGTCTAAATACCTGAATGTCACTAATGCTTAATTACTCACATTTAGAGCTCTGTAGCTGCTTTCGTACTAACAATCGAGAGAAGCATCCTATCACAAAATATTAGCCTTGAAGAGATGTTTACATTGGCATATATCTCAACTCTATTGGTGTACGCGTCAGGCTTAACAATCCGCCCGGTCGACCAACTCTTAAAAACATTGTTCCTAAAACGCCATCTATTCGCCTATAAGCGAACATTTTAAAAAATTGGTCTGCACAATGTTTTAAAATGTTCGCTTACAGGCTTGAAAGATGATGTTTGCAGGGCACTGAATCGTTAAAAGTTATTTAATTGACGAAATACCAGAATTACAATAATATTTAATAACTCACATTTAAAGCTCTGTAGCTCCTTTCGTACTAACGATCGAGAGAAGTCTTCAGAATAAGAAATATTCTTCTTGATGATATCTTTCCATTGGTATATATCTTAACGCTATTGGGCTCCAGGGCAGAAACGCCCAATCTCCTTTATTCCAGCGGTGACACTTTTTTGAGAAGGACCCCTATGTAACAAGTAGACACAGGATGCCAACTAACTTTAAATGTTTCTGTAATAAGTAGTATTTTTATTTTGGCTAATACTCAGAAAAGTTTTAATTTGTATACTAATTGGCTACCTTGGTATTGAGCATTGATTATAATTATTGTAGGTAGACAGAAGTAATAATTATAAGGCTCAATTTTAAAGCAACAGACTGTAAGTCTATGATGATGATAACTGATGGTATGACTGAAGTAGATGACTGATGATATGACTGGTTTAAATTTAGGTTAAATTATTGGCCAAAAATGGTGCTACTTACGTATCACATTTCGAGACCGGGTTTTTTTACCCTAGGCCTGACATGGGAATGCAACCATGGGCCTCATGCACAGCATTCTTACCTCTCCGTTAATTTATTTATTACAGTTACATTCAATGGTGGTTAGTCCCGAAAAAACAAATCACAAGTTAAAATTGTCATCTCATGCTTACGTAGAGGTTTCAGCAAATGTGAATAAGCTGAGTAGCATAGATTCAGGTGCAACAGGTTATTTTATTATACTGACGTCGACTCCTATCTTGAGAACTATGTATATTTACGTTTTCCGAACAGATTATTATAATTATTATTTAATATAATATATATTAAACAAGTCGAAACTTTTATGCAGAATCAGTTCTGAGTTATCTCTCACACACATCGTACAACAAATACTCTACTTAATAAACAACTCACAACTTCGCAATGCGCGAACTAAACTACGTTACGTTCTGATTAGAGGTCTCCGTGCTTATGCCGAGTATAGTCTGTTCTGAAAGTATCTGATGAAAGTGTAAATAAACCCGGTACAGTTTCAATTCTTAGTATTAAGTACTTTCATCTGTATTTAGAAGGTTTCAACTTTAACATTTATTATTTGAATACCATTTACAATGAAAACCATCGACCAGCATTGAGTATAAAATTATTCCCTATTGTTAAACATAAAGCTATAAGATGATTTAAAATTAGAATTTCGGGTTTAAGTAATCAAATAATCAAATCACTTAATTTGTAAGTGGAACCCCAAATTAGTATCCACAGGTACTTACGTATTTTGATCCATTTGCTTACGTTTTCATTAGATACTTTTGGAACAGAGCATAGTGCCACAGTGCTACGGTAGCGCAGTGGCACAGGGGCGCAGTGTTTGAGCAGCATTCGATTACGAGTCGCCACGCCCCCGCCCCCGCCCCCGCCCCCGCCAGCGCACATGTCGCCACCTAACTCGATTTTAAAACATTCAATTATTTCTGTGGCAATGCGATGCGCGGTGGCAGTAAGTGTAGCATTGTTATGGCTGTCACGATTATTGTCTTCTTGTTAAACCCATGGAGGGACGTTAAAGAGTGTTGCGCAATGTAATTATATTGATTGTGAGTTGTTATTTGCAAGCACTATGTAAACATGCTGGTATTGTCACAACACGTGCTTGTTAGGGTTATTACGCAGATGGATAGGGTCGATGAACTGACACTACACTTTACGTCGCAAAGTATCCTTTATCGGCTAGATGTGAATCTTCTCCTCGGTGACACCCACGCGTGAGCAATAATGGTTACAGACTGTTGAAGGCAGAGATTTTTTTTTCTGGAGTACGATGACATAAGGCCGTCACCATGGAGTGTCTGAACACATTTCTCCACAGCTTCTTTGCTTTGAAACTTTTGACTAACTACCATACTCATTAGCAATTTAAAAAGCAGGTATCTATCTGTGTGGTTAAATAGACCCGCTGCGAGGTGAAATGATGTCATGACCTGGAGAAGGGTGCAGTTGTGGCCTTATGTCCTTCATTGGAAGTCTTTTAGTCGAATCATGGTAATGAAACTAGTTATTCTCTTGTTTACACTGTCTCATGTACTAACGTATGTTTCAGACGGAGCACCGCACCTGCTGCGCGTGCGGCGAGGCGATCGCGGACCGCTTCCTACTGGAAGTGGGCGGCGGCGCGTGGCACACGGCCTGCCTGCGCTGCTGCGTGTGCGCCGTGCAGCTGGATCGCCACCCCTCCTGCTTCCTGCGCGACCGCCAGGTCTACTGCAAGCAGGACTATGCCAAGTGAGTGTCACCCGGTACTGGTGATGCTGGTGGTGCTGGTGGCTTGGCGAATCTTATTACGCTGTATTTGGTTAGAAGTCAAGGTTCGTTGTATGTATGAGTTAGATGGCAGTGAGTGCATAGTCAATATTGACTACGAGGCGACAACACCTTTGTATTATAGATACCTAACGCTGTATTCCTTTAAGTAGTACAACCCGGGTAGTAGTACAACCCGGGTAGCGATCGTCGGAACGCAGCGCAAAGCCTGTCAATATTGTCCTCCTCATAAAATCAGATATTTACAGTTTCATATTAAAATATAAATCAAAGATTTATGTATTATTAAATGATTTAAAAATCTATCCGCCCATAAATACTTTGTATTTGAATTGAATATGCTTTCCACCAGTTCAACGAAATCTTTTTAAAGACACGAAACTATTAATCAACGTTTTTATTATCAGCCAATAAATATGTTAATAAAAGTCTTAATAAACGAGAAACGATTGGACATTGTATCGTGGACGACAAATGGGAAGTAGATTTGATATTTGATGTTGTGGCGCGCGCCGCTCCTGGCCGCACCCAAGATGGTTACAGTTTGAACATGTGAAATAAACTTGCCTCATTTCTCGTTTACTCTATGCAAACCTTAAAGAATTTGTAAGCAAGGACGAGAAACAGGCGCAGTGTGTAATACTGAAATTCTGCTCTTTCTAATGTGTTCATCATCTTCACCTGCTTCCGGTCTCACCGCATGCAGCTGAATACCAATACCTACCAGCCATACTTACCAGTATTTTACATGCCAAACTGAGTTTTACAATAGTGTCACCTTTGCGTTATAAAAACCTGCAGTAACTTTAAGAACGCTGCAACGATAATGACTGGCTGTTTCGTAGACTAGTGCTATAAATATGACGATTAGGCATGATATTCATCTACTTAATTTCATTAAGTACATACACTAAATATTACCCCTGAGTCTCAATATTTTCTCAAAATCCTAACAAAATAGTGTAGTTACCGTAATATGGAGGGTAAAGTTTTATATAACAAAAATGTATGAAGATTTCGGCTGAGATATCGGCTAAGCTCTAATTTTCATTAAACTTATGTACTGGCATCTTGATGCAAAACAAAACACAAACTAGTGAATAGTACTCGTACATTACTGTCGCGGCCTGAAACTAGGGCATTGATGGACGATCGTGAAAATGTGGGCCGAGGCGAAGGCGAGACATACATACGTGAGTCCATCAATGCCTGGTTGCGGCCAGGACTTGTATAGTATTTTCTTAAATAATGCGCGGAAATTCAAACTGAGTTAATCCTTACTAATATTATAAATGCGAAAGTAACGCTGTCTGTCTGTCTATCGCGCTTTCACGCCAAAACTACTAAACCGATTTCAATGTTTGGTACACAGATAGTCTAGAGCCTGAGAAAGGGCTACTATTTATCGACATAGGTACCACGCGGGCGAAGCCGCGGGCGGAAGCTAGTTAATTATAAATTCCAGAATCAAAGGCGAACAACGATATTAAGTACCTACTCCAATAGACATCAAAAACAATCCCTTCGACCTATTCTATCAAAATTTCACCGTGAAGAGAAGGTGAAGGTGAAGGTGTAGGTGAAGTGTCAATAGTGTCAATCCCTAGCATCACGTGAAATGACAACTCACGTCAAATTCACTTCACCTAAATTTTCATGATGACATTTTTACAGAACAGACCGCCTGTTGCATGACACACCTTGTTTCAATTAGTATCCTCCCAGCGGGAGTTCTTCATCAATGATGGAGGAGACCATAACCCGCGTAGTGTGTGGTCTAGGGACACATGTCTCTTCTCCTCATTTCAATAAAGGTCCCAGGTTCGGCCGACGCGGCGTTTATAGTGCCGCCCGGGCCGGCCTACATGTTAATGATATTGGTTTTAATTAACCCGTTTGCTGCTTTTTATACAATTTAATTTGGTTTAAATTAAACAGAGTATTAAGCTATCTCTGTTTATGCATGTGTACTTGTACTGCTCACTTTGAGCTAGGATTACATATTTACGCATTGTTTATTTAAGACATAACATTAGGGTTGTATTTTAAAAACATATCACGGCAACTCATAAAAAAAGAAATAGTTTCATACTAAAAAACCCCTTACAAGTCCAGCAGATCAGGACCAGATTACACCCGATGCTAGGGATTGATATTAAATAGTGTTCACTTTAAGCTCAGTTCACCTAAGTTTCCCCGATATATTTTTACAGAATAGAACAGCTGTTCAGTCATTCAGAGCCAGTCAGTTTGTGTCTCTTACATAACTATTATAATATGAAAACTTCTCTTTAGAAAAGCTCATCCATTAATTTACTAGATTTATTTCCTAAAATCACAAATTGCCAGAGTAATACCTTGTTGAATCGTATTCTAACTGCTGTATTAGGTTAGGTTTTCTACATAACGTCTTCTAATAAATAAGAACACAGTACATCGGGGTTGAAGTTATCAGTTATGTAGGTACCCGTAGTAGGTACACACGGCTACACATCAAGCTATACATTTCCTGTATAAGCTGACCTCGCATTGTACGGAAATCCTATACAATGCGAGACTAGCACAAACTGGAAATGCGTAGCCCTGATGTGTAGCCCTGTGTACGTTGACATATTCTACTGAAGATATTCAGATCGCAGAAACTTCCATTTTGAAAATGTCTAAGAACACGCAGGTTTTTTGGTCCTTCTAGTCAATTTTCTATTCTGATATCGTATAGGTTACGTTGTCGCTCGAGAAAAATCCGGGTATTGTGTTTGATCATCCATGTCATGCACAGACGATTAAAGTTACACTGTTCTTGATTTCGCCAATGGTCGGCGCGGTCCTTCCCATTAGTTCTGACGTTTACATTTATATTTTGCCAATAGGTCGCTCAAGACAATCATCAGTTCATCAGTCATCAATCTGCACAGACTCGACGCCGTTTGCCGCGGCCATGCTCTCATCTTACTTATAATTGAGCCATTTAACATTTTTTGTGTTGTTCAGTGCGGAATTGATTTCGCCATGAAATGAAAATTTATAAAATTGTTTATGAAAGAGAGGAAAAAATCTTGTGTATACATACCAAGAATCGTTTAGTCGGGCCGCGAGTTAATTCTTTTAAAATACTCTGCCTACGTCCAATTAACCTTCGACGTATTAGAAATATACGAAGTCATCATTATCCGAGTCATTCGTGGAGAGGCCTACGCGACCGAGAGCGGTGGTGCCGTGCGGCTGGGCGGCGTGATGGTGCACTGAGGTGTCCCGCAGTTGGACGGGTTGCCGTCGGCACGTATGGAGGAATGCGCGCAGGGTAGGCGGTCCGGTGTGCAGGCGACCTGTGACCCGCGCTGTGCGGCGCGGGCACATGATGACGCACCACCTCGCATCACCACGCATGCCATCACCGCCATCATCCGGCACACACAACAGCTATCGAAACACGGAATCGATACCTTTCTCTCGTTTATTTTTAATTGTAATTGTTTGCGGCAAATATAACAACAAAAGAAACAACGATAATACATAATTATTGTTGACGTTAAAACAATTCATGTCTACTGAGAGACTTGCTGACCGAAATGGATTTGAAAATCTTAGAAACAAACCGACCAAGTGCGAGTCCGACTCGCACTCGAAGGGTTCCGTACCATTATTCATAAAAACGGCAAAAAATCACGTATGTTGTATGGGAGCCCCCTTAAATATTTATGTTATTCTATTTTTTGATATTTGTTGTAATAGCGGCAACAGAAATGCATCATCTGTGAAAATAACTATCACAGTTCATGAGATACAGCCTGGTGACAGACAGACAGAGAGACGGACGGTCAGTGGAGTCTTAGTAATAGGGTCCCGTTTTATCCTTTGGGCACGGAACCCTTATTATTAGAATTTAAGGCAATCTCCGGAACAGGACAGTTTTATTAAATTTTACAAGACAGCCGTGTCAGTCACAGAACAATAATAAGTAATATACTCATGAGTTAGAAACGGAAAGGGTAACAGGTGCGTGAGAACTTATTCTCACAAGTCAAAATATAAAAAAAAGAGGCCGATGTCCCTAAGAGTGGTTTTATTGAAAATCCGTCGGACGAGTGTGGAACAACAAAGCGGCGACGGGGAATGTTGCCAGCGATGAAAAAATACAGCGAGCGGGTCGTGACTTGCAACACTGTGGTTTTCATTTGTCATTTATTTTGATTGTGATAACTGGGTGCGACGTGGAACCATATATCTTAATCCGGACGAGCGGGCCGCGCATGGTGCCGCGTTTGTTGTCAACTATAGGTCTCATCATGCTCAGGAGTTGGGGTGGTCTGTGGTTACCCGTCAACCACCCAAGAATACTCGAAAGAACTTACGAATGTAGCTTTTCAGCAATTCCGCATACTGTTTGTCAAAAGTTCGGGATACAACATGCAATAGTACTACCTACTATCTACTTAATAAAAATCTTAAATTAATTCGTTTACTGGCAGACAACGCACAGCCACAACCACTAGGTCAAGAAGTATTCAATTTTATACAAGAGTTGAGAGAGAGAACACAGAAGAAGCATTTTATACAAGAGTTTAGAGAGAGAACACAGAAGAAGCATTTTTGAAAATCCATCCCCTGAAGGTGTTAAATAAGGGAACCCCCATCGGGCACATGGGCTTGGATTGTTATATGCATACGTCAATAATCACTTAAAACATTCATTTGTGTTGTATAATTTATCTAACAACTAGCTAATGACCGCGGCTTTGCCCGCGTGGATGTCGGTTATTATATACAAAAACCTTTCTCGAAAACAGCATGAAAATCGGTGCAGTAGTTTTTGAGTTTATCGCGTTTATCACAGACAGACGCGGCGGAGTACTTTGTTTTATAATATGTAGTGATATAATCCAGATCCACCTTAGGTGACTACTTGGGATTCAGCATTTTGTCTCTTGGCCCTTAACCTAAATGAAAAGCCTCAAGCGCGTGTTAGGTACTATTGTTAGGCAATCAAGCCAAGCATGAAAAATTTAACAATGTCCCTAAGTAAATAGAATCTAAGTAAGTCAGCATCCCGTAAGACTGGAAGCCGACTTTACGAAAATTTGAAGTCAGACTTCCATTGACGATCCAGTGCATAAAAATTACCTAGTCGACAAGTTACCTAGTCGACAAGATATTCTTGCGAGCCTTATAGTCATGCTAGCAACGAAACCATAGCGCGGTTCAGGACAACCGACTCAAATAAAAAGCGCCCACTCTGTTGTGGACGGCCATCTAACATCCGCTCGACAAGGCGGACCCTCCTTTTTTTCGCAGTAGAGTTCCAATTGGTTTGAATCTGTAAGTTAGGGAGGTTAAATGCAAACTAGACCGGACTATCAATACTAACATCTAACTAGACTGGACTATCAATAATACTGATTGGAATAAAACTGAATAATCTTGTTGCCTGCTGTAGGGAATACAGCACGCGTAGCATGAACACCGTAGAAACGGGCTTTTTCAACCGAAGAATAGACAAAATGACAGGTAACAATCACAATCTGTCATTTTATGTATTTTTCCGTGGTGATGCTACGCCTGCAGGTAGCAATAATGCTAGCGGTGCAAAATGCAATGTTCCCCGCGCATAGACTTTAGCGGCCAGTCGTTTTCCCAGAGCCGCGCTATTGCAAAAACTTGTGTTCCGTATGGTCATACGTTCATGGTCCTCTGAATAGACTTTATCTTGAACTAGCTGCGCCCCGCGGTTTCACCTGCGTAAGTCTCAATCTTGTGGGAATATCGGGATAAAAAGTATCCTATGTCCTATTCCAGGTGCAGGGACTACCCATGTGCCAAATTTCATCTAAATCCGTTCAGCCGTTTTAGCGTGAAAGCGTAACAAATAAATAAAGAAACTCACTTTCGCATTTATAATATTATTATAGTCAGGATTAGGATACCGGTAGGTATTTCATTTATTCTCCTTCTCCAAACACGATACTCATAAGGTCCCAACACCTGCTGAGGTTATAAGTAGTTGTTCTACGAATACGGGAACAGCATTCACAGAAAAAAGACAAAAGTAACAGATCTTTTGGTGAACATTCTGATGCAAGAAAGAGCATTTTCGATTGTATAACTTGAAAATCTTGCTTTTTGCGGAACATAAATATTATAGTGCTCTATTGGTGCAGTTTTTACTGAACACTGTATATCTAAGGTTGATGCAACAGCAACACTGAACAGTTGTAATATGATATAATGTAGCGTTGTGTAGCGTTGTGTAGCGTTGTGTAGCGTTGTGTAGCCGCTCGAAGCGATACTTGGCCATTATCACACGGTGACATGGGGTCACACGTCACACCAGATGGTGGCAAACAAAAGTACCATTCTAACAAGATTCTTATAATGTGAATCTAAGAATCGTCTAAGAATAGACTCTTCTAACAAGAGAAGTCATAAATCCGTGACTGTGTGAATGGAAATGTTTTTAGGAAATAGAAGCAAAGCTATATTTTTTTAAATTTATTTATATATTTTGGTTGGGAAGTTCTCTTTTAAAACGTGTTATGTGACGGAGAAATACGCCGATCAACCTCAAAAAAACAATGTAAATATATTTAAACAGGTACTAATCAACGAAGTAAATAAAAATTCTACCTAAAAAGTAAGTTAGAACTCACGTGTCGCAGCGCGTGCTACGCCTGGGCCTCCGCCGTCGTAGAGAGTGTGAGCACCCAGAGACGTAGACTTGTATTGATTGAACCTTATATTTTCAAAATTGACATTTCAATGTTTGTTTTGAAGTAAATGAGAATGATTAAAATCTTAATGATACAAATATTGGTAACGATAACTGGGACTGAACGAGCTAGTCTGTGTCGCGTTCATATTTGCACTGCATTTAGCCTGTAGCATGGACGTTCTGTTGGTACCTGTGACGTGGCGTGGTTCTGCGCCGGAGAGTGTGCAGTATCTCAGAGCCTTGACATTAGGCACCGAGCAGAGACGCCGCCAGTCAATGATATTGTGTAATCATCAGCACACGTTCTGGTATGATTGGATTCTTTGTGTGTTTGATTGATAGCTATCTGCGTGCCAAACCAAACCAGAACTGAGGTTGTGTCGTGTGCTAAATAAACAGAGAATAGAGAAATACCTACTAAAGGTGAGATAACTCGTGCAGATGTGATCATAGTTCTTGTTAGTTCATGTAAATATAGTACCTCATTACAACAATGATGCCTAAAGGTAGGTCAAAAAATATAAAGCAAATAATCAATTTAAGTTTCCCATTAGCCCGCAGCCGAGCAAATAATGTTGCAAAAGTAAAAAAAGACGATACATTCGGGTGCTCGTTAAAATGTGAGCCGTGTCACAGTTTAAATAATATTTGTGTGTTGTGGCACGCATATCGAGCGGTGCTGCCAGCGTACATCGGCGCGCGCCGGCGGCAAGCGCGGTGATTGCTTTCCTTGATGTATCATCTGTTTGTTGTTTATTTAGCGCGTCTTTTTGTCTGGTAGCGGCGCAGGCGCAGGGGACGCAGCCCACTCACACACTCGCGCTTTCGACACAGCTTTTGTTTGGACCAGGATGTTTGAGTGTTGTAGAACTGCACTCGCACAGCTGATCACATTTAGAAACAAAGAAAAATTATTTGATTCTCTTTGTACTCTTGAGAGCCTGTTGTAACTTTGACGTGTTCATTTCCTTTCTGAACGATATTTCTGGATACTTACTTGAGAGCGTATGCTCGCTGTTGATTTAAATATACAAATATATTTTTGTTTGCTGTTTAAAGAAATCTAAAAATAATGCGATTACTTCAACCAGAAAACCATAACTAATCTCATTAGAGTTGATAATATAATTTTTAATACCCCGAAAGGAATGACCAGCTTAGGTTTTTGGGCTCACCGTCGATGTTATCAGCAGCAACTGATAAAAGTCGCTATATTATTTGGCACACATAAATAATGATATCAATTTAATATCCGCGAGTCACACATCAGCGGTGAGGCGCGGGCGCACGCGATGGCCCGCCCACGCCTCGCCGCCGCAAATGCGCGCGCCGTGTCTTATGTAAATGCTCCATGTCCACTCCTGGCTTTAATTAATCTCTAGCCGCATAAATAAGCCCTGCCTTAGATCGATCCATTGAGAATAAACAATGCCAGCTCCATTCGGCCTGTCGTTATCATAATTCAAATATATACTCGTAGATAGTCGAGTTTCGCTCGTAAACACTATTAACTGGCTGATTGAATGTTTTGCATACGTAATTATAACATGTTTACTTTTCCTTCATTTGAATTTTAAGGATTATCCACATTAGCTTGGTGCCTCATATTAGTTCTGGAATTTATAGATTTTTCCATTTCTTTGTAGGGCCCATAAAGAGGCTATCTATATCTATGTATTCGACATTTTCATTATTTATTTAACCTTGCATTGACATTGTTATTGTAAAATAAAAGGATAATGGTGTGCGAATAATGTATATTCAGTTATGAAAATAAACTTCCGATATCGATCGACCGTCGACTTAATTTGATAATAACGGGTTTCGATTCTAAATCATCATGTCAACTACATTCTTATTATCACGACTCATTCAATTTTATGACGGGTTTAGCACGCTAGACTTAAAATATGACTATAATTATCATCAATCGCGGCAACACTAGAGCAGCGCGGGCGCAGGCGAGGCGCGCTAATGCGAACAAACCTTCACATCGGAGGCATCGCTGTTGTTACTCGATTTACAATTATTATTCTCTCACACTTGTTTTCCTATTTACATTAACTTAACTTACGACAAAAATGTTCTTAAACTTTTTCACAAATTAAAATCATTCGACATATTATTTCTTAAAAGAGAGTCGCGATCTTACCCGTCGGCGCGGGCGTCGGCGACTCTTAGAAAAGTAATTGATACGCCTCCTACGTAGGTAGGTAGAACCTACTCACCGACCGTGTTTATGATCACAGAAAAATTTATGTGTCATTAACTTTTAGGAGTATGAGGAACAGGGTGTAAAGTTCACTCATCCACCATAGAAAAGGGAGGATCCTCCTACCAGACGGGTGTTGTGTCTGGCGGGCAACTGCCCAATGATTGATATTGGATTTTTGTATATATGTTCACTGCACGGTAAACTCTAATTGCGCGATGCAGGATTTTAGTGACGTCAGGATTTTTGTGTGACGTCAGGTCTTTGATGCATAGTTCGAATGTGGCGATGTAGGTACCGCCACATCACTCCCCTCCGGAGACCGAAGGTCGATAGTGGGCTGAGTCTTGTATATTGCGATGCTTGCCAGTGCCAGTTGTGGTTCCAGTGAGTCGGAACCGGGTGCCGCATTGTTCGCAGTGGGACGGAACTGTTTGCGGCGATTGTGGTGATTGAGGTGATTCCCCAGTGGGTCGGGGTGATGAGGCTGCGGGTGATGACCAGGAATGCGTTCGCTGCATGCTGGTGGTCAGGATACCCGTTGACGCCTCGGGTGTTGGCTTGGCTGTGTGACTCGCCTCACTGAAAGCTTGCGGGAGTGATGATGATGACGTCACGCTGGAGTAGTTGCACGAAGGCTGCGTTGACGTTCATATTCGGGGTCACCAATTTAGGAGTATGAGGAACAGGGTGTAAAGTTCACTCATCCACCATAGAAAAGGGAGGATCCTCCTACCAGACGGGTGTTGTGTCTGGCGGGCAACTGCCCAATGATTGATATTGGATTTTTGTATATATGTTCACTGCACGGTAAACTCTAATTGCGCGATGCAGGATTTTAGTGACGTCAGGATTTTTGTGTGACGTCAGGTCTTTGATGCATAGTTCGAATGTGGCGATGTAGGTACCGCCACAAACTCATATAAAAGCAAAGTAATTAAAAATGTTATAGTAACAAATCAGTCGTCGATATTCATGAAGGTTACGTTATTAGTGGCGCATTGTATCGAGGCGCGGCCATCGCTCAACGTGTCGCCCGCGGCGGTAACAGTGACTCCAAATTGTTAAAACAAACTGTGGAATAATGCCGCGATATATCTCGCGTTTTGTTGTTTCTAAAACAAATAAGTTAAATCATGCGTTGGACGCACGGAGGAGGACAGAGGAGGACGGAGGGACGCGATGCTGAATGGATATTAAAATGTGAGGGTGGCAGGGGAGCGGCGCGCGCGCGGAAAGCAATCAACGAGCGAGGATTTATGAGCGAGCCGCGGGCGAACCGCAGGCGCATCGCGCGGCGCCCGCGCGCCTCACGCACCTGATTTTGTCAAACGCCCTCGGGACACACGGATTTGGTCATCCGTTTAATAAACAGAAATACCTAACGGTTTACACTGTAAATCAGATAGCGGCACATGGTTTAGACCCCCGATCCACATGAATAGTGAACGCGCTTATCTGGCCCGGGTACGCGACATCTTCATTATCGCCAAGTGTTAAAACTTGTTAATCTGTCACTTAGTTAATTATTATGCGAGGGCCGCAGTTAATTGATTCAGCCGACGACAAAATGTTAATAAGTGGTGATAGCGCTGGTGAAACGGTGCTTCTGTCCGCTGACGCTACGTTTTGAAATGCAAATCGTGCTTTTGGAATATTGGTGCGGATAGCGCCGATAAGAGACGGGACTGACTGAATTAATACGTGTAACACGCGATTTTGCACTTTGTGTACAGCTGTGTTATCGATAGCGACCGCGCGGCCGTGTGCGCACCGTCGCGACAACGAGCCGCGCCTGTGTGTACTCGTCCTTAATGCAACTAATATATTTTTATATGCTAATGGAGTTCGTTTTATGCCTTCAGTTATTGCCTAATAATACGGCTGCGAAATGCGCCATTCAAGTTTCGAGTTAATCTGATTGCTCACCTGTAAACGTCTATTATAAAGATTGCAGTCCCTGAGGAGCTTCAATAAATTCTCAAATAATAAACCAAAGTAGCTTATCGTATAAGTTTATGGACACCGAACTAGTGTTACGTTCATATCGATAAGTACTGGGGCTTAAAATGAATATACTTACTAACTTAAAGATTTAGTATTTAAACAAACCAAACATTGCCGAAAATGTAGGTACAGCAATGAACAATCCGTAAAAAAGAAGACCAAAGCGCACACTGGTGATCCAAATGATTCCTCTGACTTATCCCTCGATGAAACCTTTACATATTTTAATACCAAGACAATAGAAAATAATAGAAAAACCTTGTTATTATAATAATTAATATACTCAATAACTCTAATAGATGTAATTAAAAATAATAAAAACGTTTCAATTACTACGCTTGCATTTAATCTGTTATCAGAGATCTTGACACTTAAAATATCTAGACACGCAGCCGCGTGTCAAGCCAAGTTCAAGAAAAGAACTGATGGCGACGCAGTAGCCGTGTGTTATATTACACGAACCATTTGGAGCTACTTTTCACCCCTCAATAACTCAAAATCTAACGTACATACATGAAATTTGTTGTTTATTTACCGCTAAGATTAACTAGAACCCCAAATTTCATAAATACAGCTCAAACGGTTGTTGAGATATGAACGTCTAAAAATCGGCATTTTTATCACTGACTGACTTACCTATAGATTAAAAACCTAACCCACTTCCAGATGACCTAGAAAGTTGAAATTTGGCGTCCAGCTTGGTGATTGTGTGTATACAAAGGAAAAAATCTGAAAACAGATTTGTTTTACGTTTTAAATATTTTTTAAGTAATCGATTTTTAACGCCTAGCGCCATTCGAAATTATAATAGCAAAAATATTTTTATCATATTTTCATATTAGGCATATTTATGTCTTTATTCTTTATGTTATGCGCAAGTTACCGTTTCTTAATTGTAAGGCCAACATAATCATTATCCTCTAAAATGTTGGCTTGCTGATAAAAACTAGCCAAGTAAAATTTTCAGCTTCAATTCAGCCTAAGTGCTTTGTGTAAATAATTCGACTATTCAATGAAGTTATATTTTGAAATAGCAAACATTGTTATAGCAGAAAAACAAGAACATTTGTTTTAAATTTATTATAGAATGTTGTATGTTCTTTATAAATTTCAGGATTATCTATAGAACTGGGCACCCATTTAGATCTCAATTCTTTTGCCGGCGAAGTCGACAACCACGCTTATTCTTAATATTGAATTTGGCTCCCATTTCGCATTTATGTTTTTGATTGGATTAATATTAGCAAGAGATGTGTTCTGTCTCAAAGTCAGTATTAAATGGTTTTAAATTATTTTCTTATGGCTATACATTACAATAAAAGTTGACTGGATCAATAGATTCTCATTTTATGATTGGCTAGATCTTAAGATCGAGATAATCATAACAATGTCTGATTATAAATTGTAACATAAAATACACTGCATCCTTGTAAACAAGGTTTGATATGAAATAAAGCGTTTTAAATGCAAGTCTGATAACTGACAGCTTCATTACCACATAAGGAGTAATGAATTCGTCGGGAGCAGCCGCGGGAGCTGGCTGAGGCGGCGCGGGCGCGGGCTCCAAGCACCAAATGTATAAAAAACAAACAGGATCGTTTTAATGTTCGCGTTAAGTGATATGATAGCGTGTTAATGGTGTGTTGCATGCGTTTATTTAATTAATTAAATATGAAGGGCTCGCGAATCGTAATGAGGGGCTCGGGAGCCGGGTGCCGCGGGTGACGCTCGCCACTCGCTCTGATAACGGTTGCGACTTCCATAAAAAGTTTTGCTTGTTTGTTTTCTGTGCTGAGAGTCACATTTTATACCATACTAGTTATTGCCCGTGGCTTCGCCGGCGTGGATGTCGGTTATTAGATATATACTAAAACCTTCCTCGAGAACCACTCTATCCATTAGCGAAAACAGCATGAAAATCGGTGAAGTAGTTTTTGAGTTTATCGTGAACAGACAGACGCGGCGTAGGAATTTGATTTATAATAATTATGTAAGGATGTGAAAAAAATCCTGTCCGATCCGAAAGGGGCACATAGATAGGTACTGCAATAAAATTACCAAAACGTAATAGAAAATCAGTAAAGGAAATAAAAAAGTTATAGCTATTTAAAATTCACATTTTTTGTACAAAAATTACCCCAAATCGATAAAAAATTGCGATTTGTAGACATCCGCTAAATGACGGCTGCCCGCGCCCCGTGTAAAATTCCTCATTGAAAAATACATGGCGATATTTTCTTTTTTCCTTAAAATTACCATCACAACTCTCGGATCTCACTCTCTCGGATCGGATGGTTTTTTTTTACATCTTGTAGAGCTGTTGGATACGATATTATGCAGTCTGTATTATATCAACTTGGACTTGACCATCGCTAGTCAAAGGACACTCATCTTTGCAGAGCCCTTTTCTAGATTTAGCTATAACTCTCTGCTATACCTACAGTTTGTTTGTGGTCATCTTCCCAAAACCTTCCGGCTTTCGATCCTGCGCACGGTACTATAATGATCTACCAAATCATTGATATTGGCATATTAATTATGAATATTTACCTAGACTAACTTTCACAACTAGTAGTTGTAGTAGTCTAACTAGTAACAACTGGTAGTCGTACGAGTCTAACTAGTAACAACTAGTAGTCGTACGAGTCTAACTAGTAACAACTAGTAGTCGTACGAGTCTAACTAGTAACAACTAGTAGTCGTACGAGTCTAACTAGTAACAACTAGTAGTCGTACGAGTCTAACTAGTAACAACTAGTAGTCGTACGAGTCTAACTAGTAACAACTAGTAGTCGTACGAGTCTAACTAGTAACAACTAGTAGTCGTACGAGTCTAACTAGTAACAACTAGTAGTCGTACGAGTCTAACTAGTAACAACTAGTAGTCGTACGAGTCTAACTAGTAACAACTGGTAGTCGTACGAGTCTAACTAGTAACAACTGGTAGTCGTACGAGTCTAACTAGTAAGAAAACTTACTTTATGCGACTTTACTATAAATTCCTTCGTACTTTTGAAAGTCATGGAGTAAGTTATAATAATTATGTGTGTAACTAACTCGGTGAAGGCGGATCTGATTTTTAATGTTTGCTCTTGCCCAATCAGGTATACGAGTACAGCAAACACACAAAGAGCGAATGTTTCTATCAAGAATAAAATATAATCTTGGCTTGGATTTCGTATTTCTGAAATAAATTCAACAAGAATAGACTTTTCCATATCAAATCAAATCAAATCAATCAAATCAAAAGTCATTTATTCAAACTAGGCTGAGAATCAGCACTTTTCGAACGTCAAAATTACATAAGACAGTCCCCCAAAACGCCCACCTTTCACCACTTCCTAGTGCTTTAGCTGGGAAGAAGAAGTGGCGCAACAAACTCCCCAGCAGCACAGCTGTCTGTTCAGTTAGAAACAATTGATTCTATACAAAAGTATGCAAAATCATTTACATTACGTAACATAAAATATAAATCGAATTATTAGCCATATGTCAGCTAGCACACGCCAATATACCACCCAAAAAAATAAATAAAACGAGAACTATATGTACTCAAGCAGAAATAAGTAAATGTAAACATAAATTGACTAAATAAAAGCCTCCAGGCACAAAGGGCGTGCCCGCTTACATATAGCCATTTAATGCTGTAACTGGAAGTTATACATGATAAACTAGGACCATCGAAGTAAAATAAACAAAAAGTTAATTACTAATAACATTAACAAAACCGAGATCAGCAAGACGAGCAGTCACCACAAGCAGCACCCGTTCACGAGCATAACGCAAAGATCAGCCATTACCCCCCTCGCCATATTTGAGGGAAGGAGACAACCCGACCCCCGACGCTACCGCAAGCAGTGACATCTAAGGGAGCATGACGAACCTGCTGCTGGTTGCTCAGACAAAAAAAATAATATAATTATCAATTATTGTTGAGGTCGCTAGCTAACCACATATTGCAATACAACTAAATCTCAATCATAAATGCTGTAATAAGTTGAGTGAATGAAATCTACATTTCTACTAGTTTCTCAAGTAACAAGCGGTAGCTAGTAGCTAGTAGTTAATAGGTATTTAAACTTTAAATGAAATTGATAATAAATGTCACTTAGAAATAAAGCAAGGTGGTGCGCACCTTGCCCGCTAGAACAACACGACGCGCGCTTCCCCAGTCCCCGGCATAGCGCTAATGTCAGGCCGGTCGTAAAACATACCAGCGAGATTACTACACAAACAATTATTACAGTAGAAACTATAATGACCCATAAACTCTATTGGGCATAAATACGACCTCGGTTGAACCTTGCCAGTGTAGTGCTACGACCACACATAGGGCCGGCTGTTTGCTAGCTCACGCACTGTTTCTGCAGGCGCTTAGCTCGGGAACTCTTGCCGAGGTGTAGACTCGCCACATGATCGTTAGCAAAAAAAGTACAGCAACGTTAATATTTTAATAGAAGTGGGGCAAAGCGCCTGCGCGGTGGCCTTTAGCCGCGCTCACGTAATCTCTCATTCATTTATTTTTGAATAGCACGCACACGCGGCGGCGCGGCGCCGGCGCACGCAGGCGCTGCTCGCGGCGCTCGCAGACGAGAACGAGAAGATTACATTTGCTACGCGAACGATTTTTGTGTTAAGAGCTGTGTGTGTGCTTTGCGAAATTATTATAATTGTTGATTCTTCAATGATACCGACAAGGTCCCGCTTACGTGTACCAATTGGCTTAACATCAAAATATACCGTTTAGGATCACCTTTGATGCATGAGCGAAAATTACATTTTGCAGAGTTAATCGCTGTTTTTTATTAGGAATCGAAAAGGCGACCATCTTTTGATGGACTAAACACGACTCGCAAAAAACTTAGCACAGCTCGCATGGTTGTGTAAGTGCAGCACGCTCTGCTACACTTTATAATAAACTCGTAGACTGGAAAGCTCTCGAGCTCGAGACTCTCGAGCTCGAGCATTTATCCACATTCTTTTATTGTCTGTAAAGTTTAGAAACTTTCACCTTTTTGCCAAATCAACAAAGCTTTTTAAAATCACATTTTCCTCAGCACCGGTAACAACTTTGGTACTCTACAACTTTAATTGGAGATGTTAATTAAAATTCCCCATCTAAAAGGTCACGAAAATATTTTAGCAATTATTGTTGTATTCTTTTTTAACGAATAATAAATAGTCAGTAATTTCCAATTCGCGAGGATAATAGCTGTCGAACAATAAATTACGATCCTTTGATCTTCATGCATGTTCGGTCCCCATTGGGAAGTAACAGCTTGTAGTTTTGTATCTTACTTTGTGTAGTAATTGTTCTGTCTTCATATATCATAGGTGCACGATAGTGGTGCCCATTGTGGGGGTCATCCTCTTACTTGTATCGTGTTGACCAGCGATCATCGTTTTTGTCCACCTGTGTTACGTGTCTGTATGTTCACCAGCGTTCTGCGTTACGTGTGTGTTTTTCCGCCAGCGTGACGTGTCTGTTTGCGCAGGAGTTTCGGCGCCAAGTGCTCGAAGTGCTGCCGCGGCATCTCGTCATCAGACTGGGTGCGCAAGGCGCGCGAGCAGGTCTACCACCTGGCCTGCTTCGCCTGCGACGCCTGCGGCCGCCAGCTGTCCACTGGCGAGCAGTTCGCGCTCCACGAGGACCGGGTGCTCTGCAAGCCACATTATCTCGAAACGCTAGATGGAGGTTCCATTTCGTCTGATGGTGAGTTGATTTTGAGTCAATAGGTACAGTTAGTCTTGTGTAATCTCAAACAATCACTTGAGTAAACCGTTGATAATGATCACAAAATTTCAATTTAAACAATCTTTCTAAAACCAAAATTCCCTAAATATCCCTCTTTTAGTAACTAGACTAACAAATCCAATATGTGCAAAAACGATGTGAACCACAGACGGGTGCGACTCAGAAGGTTACCACAAGAGCAAGGCGAAGCGAGTGCGCACGACCTTCACGGAGGAGCAGCTTCAGGTGCTGCAGGCGAACTTCCAACTGGACTCCAACCCCGACGGCCAGGACCTGGAGCGCATCGCGCAGGTCACCGGCCTCAGCAAGCGAGTGACGCAGGTGTGGTTCCAGAACAGCCGTGCCAGGCAGAAGAAGCACCAGCACACCGGCAAGGGCAAGCAAAGCCAATGTTAGTATACCAAGGCGAGGTTATGTGGCAGGGAAAATGTGTTTCTACTCTGATACCTTCCAAGATTCATTGTTGTCGAACAATTCTTGGTTCTGGAGTACGCCCCAAAAGGTCTTTACTAATGTTAGCAATGAGTCGGTTGATCTAATTAGAAGCACAGCATTTATCCTACAGAAATACAAAATTATCAGCACTGCTTGTACAAGCACCATTGGCGAAGTTCTCAAGTTGTACTCGTATTGCCTAGCGAAGTGTGCTCTGCGAACATTTAGCTGCTGTTGTCCCCACGTGTTTACCATGTCTTGTGTTACACAGTGGTGTCCCGTGATGCGGACCCGGCGGGGTTTGGCCGCCCAATCAACCTGCACCTCACCTACTCCTTCCAGAACAAACCACCTTTTGTACCGATAGGTAAGGACAACACTTATATGTCGATTCCAAAAACATCTGATGAAAATGTAATCAAATGGATAAAAAAAACCGGCCAAGTGCATGTCGAACCACGCACAATGAAGGGTTCTGTAGCTGGGATGGATTTATCCAACAAACTTAACATTGTAGTTAAAAACTTGTTCTCCCATATAATACAGAATTTATGGGAGAACATGTTTTTGCAACTGCAAATTAAAGTTGGTCGATTATTACTCGGTAACTTGTGTAGCCTACGTAGCGGTGATAGTTTTCCTTTTAATTTCGTGGTTCTACTGCCGTGATTTTTTCACATATCCAAAAGCAACCATTTAGCTGGCAGGCCCCCCCTGCCAGCTAAATGGACACTTGACTCTAACAAAAATTAGCACTTTAAAGCTTAATATTCGTAAACGGATCCCTGAATCCAAAAATGGTTTCACAAACTCACATTATTTTTAAACGATCTTTCCAACAATAGCCCACACCATAGGATTGACGGGAAAAAAAAACCATTCCCACTTTACGTATAGGGAAGGTACCCTAAAAAAAAATATTTTGTTCGATTTTTTTTTACCACTTACACTTTGTCGGCTTGATTTATATGTGTATCCATACCAAATTACAGCCCTCTAGTACCAACAGTGTTTGAGCTAAGCCGCGGACAGACGGACGGACGGACAGACAGACAGATGGACATGGTGAAACTATAACGGTTCCTTTTTGACTACGGAACCCTAAAAAACGTACCGGTGCATGCCAATTTTTAGTGTGTCACTTACAAATTGAGTGCTTCGATTTGATTATTAGAATACTTATAACCAAAATACCTACTAATTTTAAATCACACTAAAGATGTTTTTAATTTGAGGTTAATTTCATAAACAGGGTTTGTTTACACTTTCGTCAGACATTTTTGGAACAGATATATATGTTCCTGTATTGCGCTCTTCGTGCTTCTGTTATGATTCTTATGATTCTAGATACAGAACCATTTGTTCATGATATTGTAAAAGCATGTCAATAATTAAACGACCACTTCACTCCGAGTGTAAATTCATTCTGCAATGTGTAATGTTACAATATCTAATAACATTATCCTGTTTATCGTCTAGACTGCAATCCAATTATTTCCGTAGTTCTTACAATATGATACACTACCCAACATTTGGTTTTTGCTGCCCGTTATTGTAAAAGCTATTACTACTACGCCTACACGGTGTGGCGTTTCGTTCATAATAAATAACAACAATAACAATCGTGTCAGTTGATTACAGAATATATTATGACGTGGTATCGAGCCAACCCTTCGTGAGATCAAGCTTCGATGAGCAACCCTATAAAATTTGCAATATCGCAAACTGGGTTAGCCCAAAACTAGGAAAGAGTACTACAAGCAAATAAAGATAAAAACTTTTTACAAATTAAACAACCGACTTCAAAAAAGTTTTTTGGAAGACGGTTGTTTTTTTTTTTGTAAAAAGTTTTTATTTTTCACTTTTCAGTGGTGGTACCTACCCCACACAAATTCGAATACCACTACCTGGTATGTAAATAACAGTGACGGAGTCAAATATAATGTCGTCTACATACGTAATTATTGAAGCTAACTCAAAAACTACGCAAGCAAAGTAAATAAAATTAAAATTTATTAAAAAAATGAAATTTATAAATCCGTTCACAACTGGCGAAAATATCGATGAACATTAAAAAAAACATTCAGACGAACATAGAATCTGCTCCTTTTTTTAGAAGTCGGTTAAAAATAGGGATTAAGGCAGCAGACTGGTGATTAAGGCAGCAGACAGCTGATGTTTTTTTTTAGTTATTTATCGCTGGCTGATGCTGAAGACTCAGTCTTTCGCTGGTTAATGCTGCAGACTCCGCCTTCCGCATCTAATCTACTCGAAATCTATGATTTCACATAATAATTTTGTTTATTGGTATTTTCCAGATGGAACATCTTTCACGGATTCCTCAATGGATGAGCTTTCTGAAGACTCGTCGATCCATTGCATGCAGAGCGAAGTGTGAGTGCTGGGAGTGTGAGAGCACCCGCGCGATGTCGCGCACCCTGTACAGACTCGCCATATCTTATTTTATCGTTAGCGATCTTAGAAATCTATAATATTGCTAGTTTTTGCAATGTATTACAACATTCGTGAATTTACGTTACTTGGCACGTTTGCCATACTTACAACATGTTTTCTTATCAAATGTTAGACTGCCGTAACGTTCAATTGTAGAAAGTTTGGGTCCTCCCGCGCAACTATTGTTTCTGTAAATTCACTTAGAGTTATAATATGAATTATAAAAAATACCTATATCAATAGTTAAGCTCATGCGAGACTTCTAAATTCTCGTGAAACTTGAAATCTCTCATCATGTGAGATATTTGTAATACTTGATAGTAAGACGCATTGTAATTATTGTTTAATATTGTAATTTTAACAAAACCATAACTTATGAATCTCTATGCGTGCGTCTGATATTGTAAAAAGTTATATTTATTTATTTATTTCTAATAACTGTGATACGTTCTCTTTCGTAACTGTTCTCGGTTTGTTTACATTTCTTATTATTGGACTATAATATTTACTTACTTCATATTATGTAGGTATGCAATTTTATAGGTACATCTTTAGAATACTATAGTTAAGTGCCAAATCGTAATTATAAGCGGTAGACACTTAAATGTGAGAAAAGCAATAGAACTTAGAAGTTGTACACGTAGGTATGTTTGTTCATTAATTAGTAGGTTCCTACATTTTATTCCAATCTACGTCAGCATTTCATTTGTAGGACTAAATGTAGATCCTCACAGTTGTGTGGACGATTTCAGCATAAAGTTTGTATTGCATGCTAACTATCACGTATTCAAAATTATGTTATACAGGAAGACATTATAATATGATATTACAGTGGAATGATCAACATGTTAAACATGAATGATGAATCTGTTTTAATCGTGCATGTACTTGTATGAAGTAAATCAACAACCGTAGGTAGACTGGCTTATATACAGATTGATTGGAAGCTAGGTGTAAAGTCTTAACGGAGTGATAGTTGACACCATTTTGAACATTTTGAGCCATACTTGTCTTAGACGAAGTACGTTTTTTTTATCGATGTATATATATATATTTTATAAATAACCCAATTTCTGACTGGCAATTGCCGAGAATGCCCAATTTAAAGTTGAAAAAAAAATACTAGACACTTTTGAAGTCGTAGAAAACTTATAAAATGTGAACACTTTGCGTGGTTTACGTCATTTAAAAAAAAAAAAATATCCTCAATCGTTCAACCCTTTTTTAAAACGTGCTCATAATGCTCCAAAGGTTTTCAACTCCCCCCGGTTGTCACCCCCTTAAGGCTTTGCTCCCAGCTTCCAATCACCCTGTATATGTAGCAACCATTTGGTTAAATTAGCCAGCTAATTGGACGCCTAGGCCGTTCATTAAACAACGGCATCCAATTGGATGCATAGGCCGGTAGTTAATTAAACTATGTAGAATCATTCAACATTTAAAAACTTGGCGTAGCCCTTTGAAGATGACTGACTAAGACTCAGCTAAGTGATTCAAATGGTGAAAAAAATCTTCGAGCAACTTGAAAATAATGCTCGCCGGCTGCTGCTGCCACAGCACCTCTCGCTTCACTCGCTTGGCTCGCGCGCAGTTGGCCACATTTCTAACCTAACCTATTTCACCCAGTTTAACTGAATGACTACACGACATTCAGCCACCTGGTTAAACGTTGTACTCAATGACTTGGCTAGTTGTCCTTTAGCTATTTAATTCGATGCTGGCGTTTAATGAACGGTGTCCAGGCGTCCAATTAGCTGGCTAATTTAACCAGATGGCTGCGATAAATATAATTATTGTTAGCACGGACACAGTACGTGAGTACTAAGTCTTCACGAATATGTGTCAAGTCTTTCCTACAGCTACCACAAGTGCCACAGCTGACAACTGTAGGTACTACAATGTAATGTCATCCGTTTTGTCATTCAAGTCTAAATAATTTTATTTCTACGTGTATTATAAAAAGTAGAGAAATAAGATATCTCAACAATTCTAGTTCTTGTATTGTCTGTCAATTACATTGTTGTAGAGTCTACTGAGGATATTATTAGATTTTGTTCAGTATTGTAAATAAAAAACTTGTGTACTTAATTATTGTAAATAAGGCGTGAAAAATATGGGACATGCGATTTGCTATAGTATGGCGCCACAGCGAGCCCTCGCCGACCGCTCGCCCGTGTGTTTCTACACAGTATAGGATATATTAACTTATGATGTAGATGTTAAGTGACATGTAGTGCGTCATCTTGTCATTTTATTGCAATTAAGTAGTTGCTAAAAGTACTAGGTACTTAAGTTTATTCTGTACAAATTTTTAAATATATTATGTTGGTCAGTTGCTGTTTTAATTTTTTTAAGTTCTCTATGAATCATAGGAAGCACTTATAGGATGAGCATTACCTAGCTGTTCACTGCGTCATAAACACGAAATCATGAATTAGAATGAAACCTACCTAAAGGCGTTCTGTAACATAATAGGAAGTTCAAAAGAATCATAATTCATTAACAATTTATTTATTTCAATTAATATTAAATTAACCTAATTTAAAATAAACATATCAGTGAAAACAACACATAAGCGGGATTAAATTGTAGTTATTTACAAAACATTCTGTATATAAATAATATACAACTTGTATAATAATATTATGATTATCTAGATGTCTTGAATTGTCTTATACTTAATAAATATATCTTCAGGCACAATCTTAGAAATAATTGTTGTCTATAATATTATGAGTAATAAACATTAGCCTTATTACCACAAAACATTGTTTATCAGTGGTTTAGCCTAAACACCTTTTAAACACGACATTTCTTTAAGGAGTTTGTCCCTACAGTAGACACGCGTTAAACGCGTGTCCACTGTCAGCATTATGTCAAACTTCATACAGAAATGTGTTGTTTAAAAGGTGTTTAGGCTAAACAACCGATAAACACGGTTTTGTGGTAATAAGGCTAATGTTTAATATGAAAACAAACACAATAATCCCGACTTCTAACATAACTAAGAAATTGTTTAATATAAACTTCGCTTAAACTATAAATTTAAAAAATATCAAGTATCTTTAGTAAATACTTTTTTAAACTCAGTTTGAATTGAATTTCAAAAAATACTTTATTGTGATCGTGTCAATGAGTAAAAACTCCTGATCGGAAGCATTAGCATCTATCATTTATGCATCTACTTATTGGAATATCAGAATCCTTTAGAATGTGGGTGTTGGTCCAGGCAGGCCACAATACCGTATAACCCCTTGTAGGATCTCGAGTGGCCATCAGGACCCACTATACTTGGAGGTATGTGAGGTGTGCACGGAGCTCCTCTTCTGATAAGATTAGAACACACATGGCTAAGAGCTAGAAAAGCACCGTAAACTCGTGGTCACGAGCTCAACGCTCAAGCGACATGCGTCTTGTGACAGAAACAGCGGAGAAAACAAATTAAAGAAATTGTTTAAAGCATGCCATGAGCCACCACGACGCGACTTGCGAAGCGACTGACGGAACGTGTCGCTTGACGCAAGTCGCGTCGCACCGCCAGAGGCTATGGCCGTGGGCAGCACTCCTACACTCGCTATACTTGTTCTATGTGAAGTGGGGCTCCCCAACCCTACTCCTGTCTATAACTTGTTCATAGCGTTGAGGAGCAGGTTCATCTCCTGGTGCACTTCGCGCAGCAAGTCCTTCATCTGGCGCGGGGAGTCCAGGATGTCAACGCTCTGCGTGTACGGGTTGTACCGGACGCCGAAGTCACGGGGGATCTTTTGCGCGAATTTTCTGTAATATATATATTTCATTTTATTGCGGATCACACATAAAAGTACATAAAATCCATATAGTATTATAAACAAAGACATAGAAACTATGTTAGTAAAACTTACAAACGAATCTAACCGACAACTAATAACTACGTGGTTCAACACATGTTGGCACGTGCCTCCGCATCCAGTGCCTAATAAAGAGGCTGTCCACCTTGTCGACCAACGTCTTTAGGATATTGTTGGAGCTTCCGCGCCACCTACCCATTATTAACGCCACCCGCTTTCTCATTATAGCTTGAAAATCGCCAACACGGGCTTCCGCAAACATCTGCGAAGCGCTGCAGAAACACGGAAGCCCTAAACCCATTATTATACTGAACGCACAGGACGTTGTAGGCCCTCTGCGTATACTTCACCCACAAGCTGCAAGTGTAGAAGGTTTGGCAGTAGGCCTTAAAAAGATACACCTTCACATCCCCACTACAACGTGCAAACTTGCGGGCTAACATATTGCACCGGACCGCCAATGCCCTACGCTCCCTGTCAAAATTGCATCATCAGATAAGTCCTCCTTGACCAAATGTCCTAGGTACTTAACCTGAGCAACACGCTGCAATGGTGTTCCGCTAACAGTTACTGGAGGAACGTAACACAGAGCAGGGGATGTCAACCCCCCCTGTCTAACACCACACTCCAACAAATACGGCTCGGAAAACACATTACTCCACATAACGCGATTCGTTTGCGAGCTGTATCAGAACTTCAACAAGTTAACTAGCTCTGTAGGCAAACTATGGAGCTTAGAACATAACTTCTCATAAGATACTAGGTCAAAAGCCTTGGAAAATTCAAGAAAGGCAGCACAAACTGGCGTCTGTCGGTCAGTACAATAACTTACAGTTTGCTTGTGTGCCAGGATAGCACTCTCCGTTGATAGTTCGCTTCTGAAGCCAAAGTGCGCATCATTTAATGTTATGTGGCTATTAAGTTGAAACCCGAGCAAACCATCAAGTACCTTCCCCACTACCGTAGCTAAGGAGATAGGCCTATAATCGTTTTTGTCGGAGACATCACCGGTTTTATTTTTAATTACAGGTACTACTACCGCACTTTCTACTAAATCCGCAGGAAGGTAGGTGTGACGGATGCAGAATGTATAAAGCATCGCAAGTATGCGGTATATATGGGGTTCAGCGTACAGCAAGTGCTCAGTAATGTATCAGCTGTACAGTAATGTATCAACAGAGAATCACAAATCAATCAACAATCGCATGAGAAAAGGTATAAGAGCTAAGCTTTAAACTTCCATGATTTTCGGTTAATTGACGTTAACTTGTTTTGCAATCGGATGAATTAGATTTTTTAACCCAGATAGAAATGAATTCTGTGCTAACCGATGATCCCAAAACTGATAAACTACATATTCTAACCTTACTGGTAATAAAATATATATCCAAAAGTGTGAAGTTAAGACGGTAACTCACATCATCCTGTCCTTGGCATCCTCAAAGCTGGTGGCAACAAAATAAACGGGCTGGTACTCCGTGATAGGGTACTTGGTGTCGCCGGTGGTGTCAGGATCGAACTCCCGCAGCTCGGGCTTGTCTGAGAGGCAGTACTGCAGCTCTCCGAATGAGGACAAGAGACCAGCACCGAACGCTTTCAGCTTGCCTTCTTGCCGGCACAGACCGAACTCTACCGTAAACCAGAAGCACTGGAATAGAGATGAGGATACTTAGAACTTGCTCAGAATTGCTCTTGCAGTCTTGCCAATGCCATTGTGACAAAAGCACAAAAATACAATTCCCAATTAATAGTTTCCTAGTTTATGTAAATTAAATAAATTGCCCGAAAAGTGTCAAGCCGCAAAATTGCGTGCACCAATTTCGTTAAATGTTAATTTAATCGTACTCACAGTAGCCAGCTTTTCAATATAATCATCAGGCGCTCCGAGCGACGCGAGTCCAATTTCCTGCGAGAACTGCGCGAAGGCGGGGTCGGCGAATAGCGGAGCGTGGCCCAGCAGCTCGTGGCACACGTCAGGCTCCGGTGTGTACAGCGGCCTCGAGTGGTGCCGAATGTACTGCGTGCTGTGGAACACGCGGAACGCCAGCCCGGCCAGGAAGTCGCGTGACGAGAGGAGACCAGCTACTGGCCGGAGGGTGAAGCCCGTGCAGTCTGGAATGGAAGAGTATTACTTTATGGTTTTAACGATTTCTTAGAGATTCTTTATTTGGTGTGCATTTCTTTGATCATAAGCATTATATGATCAGTCAACTCACCTTTAAGGAAGTTAGACACATCCTCCAACTGCGGAATATTATCTTCCCTGTAGGCACAATTCTCAATCAGCAGCGGGAAGACGTGGTTGTGTTCCTTGCAGGCATGCGTGGGGTACAGATCGGTAAGCTTCTTGAAGACGACTCCCCAGGTGGCGATCTCCTCCTCGGTGTAATCCACATGAGGCAGTGCCTGGCCGTGCTTGTAGTTGTAGGCGATGTCTGCAAAGTACTTGCGCCGAGCTCGGTACTCGGGGTCAGTGAACCCGGGGTGGTCCGAGTCTAGCTCCGCTCCGTATGACAGGATCTGGTTCGCGAACCTGTCCAAGTCGCGTATACGACGAGGGAACCAGGGCACCGCATCTGGTTAAAAGGAATATGGAAATTAATGTAAGTACCTTTTGTTATAATTCAATCCAATTAATACGATTTGTTCACATGTTTCCAAGATGTAGGTATGTATGAACTTAAACGAGATAGCAGTTGGCAGTCTCTAGTTTCTGCCAACCCCCATGGGAAGAAGGCGTGAGTGTACAGTATGACTCCTAGAACAAAATACACAACTTACGTCTGTTATCCTTATAATACACAACTTACATCTGTTATCCTTATAATACACAACTTACATCTGTTATCCTTATAATTTCTAGAAATTATATTCAAGTAGCCGACATTATTCTTCAGCTCATCGAGGGCCGCTCCGAAGTCGCCAGCTCCATGTTCACACTCGACCATGAACTCATAGCCAGGTCTTCTGGCCGAGGAGCGGGACTCAATGTGCATGAGGTTGACTCCGTACGAGGAGAAGACGCTCAAGAACTTGGCGAGGGCACCAGCACCGTCGGGAGTGGCTGGGGAGAACAGCAGCCAAGTGGACTTGCTGGAGTCGCGACCCTCGCGGATGTAGTTGCCACCCTCCATCAATTTTGGCTGGAAAATGGAAAGATAATGTTGCAGTATTGGAATAGATTGAGCTGCTGAATGCACTAGCCGAATTCTAGATTTAAATGCTTTCAAATTCATAAATAATTTCCAGTAAGACAAATGTTCAACATCTGATCAGAATACCTATTATTCAAAATTCTCAGACTGATAAGTACTGTAGGTACTGGGAAGGTGTCTCCATGGAACAATGTTTCTTATTATAAATGAGTATGTCATGTTCTAAATCCAGTTCAATAAACAGGCAGATCCCAATAAGAAGTTCAGTGTTTGTCTATCTGAGAAATTCCGTAGCGAGAGATAACTGTCGATGGAGAAACACTAGCGTCACAGAGAGGTTCACAGGGCTCGATAACCGGCGCCCCATTTAGCCACATCCAGGTTGCATGAAATTACCGCGATAACCCCGGGGCGACGCGCGTGACGTCCGCGCCGTACGCGGTACGACACGCTCGGGAGAAAAACAAAAACAACACATCTGAGGCTGCAAGTGTGCGCCGCACATGATCATCATATCGGTAATCCTGAGATGTGTGCAGACACCCACTGGTTACGATTACACATCAGAGGTTTTTGAGCTTTGTAGTTTTATATTGCACATAAAATGCAAGTCATTCCATCCTACCACATTAACTCAAGCCAGGTTTCCTACCGCTTTATTAACATAAAGCAAATAATGAAATGCGCTGTAAACTAGTTCAATGAAAACGAAATTATCTTTGGTTTAATTATAATATAATTATGCGAATATAAAACAATAATAATAAGGTGGCTTATCAAGTTTCAGATTATTATTATTGACATTGGTTCAAATAATAAGAATAAATTTATAGTTTTAAGAGATAACCCGACGTTTAATGGACGACTTATGACGACAGTGTTTTGCCAAAATGTAGAAAATTTATAAAATTATCGCAAACTATGAGATCACTTCGTAACTAAAACGCTTATAGAATATTTAGCTACAATACATAGTAGTTTAATCAATTTTGCATGGTAAGTTTTACGTAATAATTACGAAAACACAGCTTACCCTCAGGAGATAGGTATTTAATTGCGGATCACGATAAATTCGATGAACATGCCATTAGTGCGATGGACTTACACAGATTACCGTTGTTTCACGACATGATAATGATACGTACATCTTTAGCTATTGTGCTCGGTTCTTCAACATTGATTCCTCCAGGTTTGCACCGGAACTAAGTAGGCCTAACCTTGTGCTTGCACGCCTATAGTTAGGTACCTACTTCAAAATGAATATAAGGAAAAACTATCGTGTAATTGAGATTATTACTTGTTTACATAGTTACATATAAGTAATGTGTACAAAGCCAACTAGATTGTTTACTAATAGGTACTTATATGCTGGGAAAGTACACGTACATAGTACAAGTACATGTACAGTGTACGGTGGCCAATTCGAATGTATACAACGTTTTTTGCCCACCATTTTGACTTTTTACTGTTCTTTGCCATTTTGACTTTGTTAAAGTGTTTAGTTAAAATGTGGCAAAACGTGAAAACGTAAATAACATGGGACAAAGGCAAGAAGATTAGTTAAAATGTGCTAAATTCAATATGCACCATTTATGAAGACCATGCTAACCGCATTAGCTTCAGTAATGTTATCATAAAGTTTCTAAACGGATTCAAAAACGACCCCTAGATTCTCTTTATCTGACTGGTTAGGCGCAATAATTACACCAATCTCCCTTGAAGAGGCCACTGGACTGCCGAGATTGCGACTAGCCATAGCAACACTGTTAACATTCTTTATTTCATCAAATTAAACAGTTAGACCAAGAAAAGACTTGGTTCCCATAAGACAGTGCCAGAAACCGCGCAGCACGAAATAATGAAACAGGAATGTTTCCAAAACAATAAATTCCAAGAAATGTTGACTTGTTTCTTCAACGCAACACAACACACACTCATGTTTGTCACAACTTCTTATTTTTAACCGACTTCTTCAAAAATTAGGAGGTTCTCAATTCGTGTGTATGTTTTTTTTTTGTGTGTATGTTACGCGATTTCTCCGCCAATTATAAATTGATTTTGATGATTCTTTCTTTGTTTGGTAGGTCTTCAGAGGTGCTTCAGAGGTGGTCCCATATAAATTTTATCAACTTTGCTTGCGTAGTTTTTGAGTTAGCTTCAATAATTTCGTATTTTTCCCACTTAGTCTATGTAGACGATATTTTATTTGACTCCGTCACTGTTATTTACATAGCAGGTAGTGGTATTCGAATTTGTTTGGGGTAGGTACCACAACTAAAAAGTGAAAAATAAAAACTTTTTACAAACAACCGTTCCAAAAAAAAAAACACTAAAAAAGTTAAAAATTACTTTAATTTCGGAAGTCGGTGGCAAAAAACCTCATAAAAAATCTTATTTATTATGCTTTAATTTATTTCTTAAACGTGTGTGTCCCACACTTCCCTGTATTTACTATTTTAACGTATGGCACTCGTGGGCTGCAGCTGACAATCAGCGTCAGGTGGTACACTTTGTGTCATCTGACATTATGATTTTGGCATTATAATCATTGTTTTCAATTTTTATAGTTTTAAGGTGTATTTTTCCGTAGTAGGTAATGCCAATAAACGCAATAAAGCTTGACCTCCCAAATTCACCAGATTAGACGGGTCCTGAGTTTTTTGCAGGGTTATCTAAAGGGACCTGTCGTGGTCAATTCTGAATCCTAAAAGCAGAAATTACGTGATTCTGATAATGGAATACCTAATAAAGTATGCGAAAATTTAGTAAAAATCACAATGAAAAGCGATCGCATTAAAACCAGCAAAAAGTTGGAGATTTGGCGGATATTATTTTTGATACAAAATTGTCTGTAATTCATAATTACGTGAATATGTATGTACGTATCTGGTAATTTTCTTTTTTATTAAAAATAACTTTAATTTAAAGAGGTATATTGCCGAATTGGCCGCCTTATGTAACACGATCACATCAAGGGAGGTGATGGTACAGAGCATAATTTAGATTCAAAGCTGACTAGACGTTACAGGAAGGAACCGAAGATGTAGGATAAAATTGTAGAGCAAGTTTGATAACTTATAGCAAAAGAGCTAGCTGCTATTGCACTCAGATATGACGACAACACAGTGACCAGACCAATACCATCGTGATACTCTCGGACCATAGACAAACAACATAATCGAGTTGTTGTTATTGCCGTCGTAGATCTCATAGATGTCATCATCATCCGCAGTATCGACGCAAATAGATCAATCTTAAAGATAAAGATAAAGATAATTTTATTGTCAAACATCCGTTTACATACAAATCGAGCATGCAAGATCTTAAATATACTTAGCTAAAAGTCCGTACATGTTTTGCCTGACGAGGCGTACAATTTTATAATTTTTTGTTAATGTTTGTGTTAATGCGTTGTTTCAATTACAATGATGTAACTGCAAATAAAATTGCTGCATACAATTCTAAACTTATGCGTGTTATGATATCATGTGGACGCTACAATAAGGATCAGTTAATCGATAGTATTAGAAATTACCGAGCAATTTAAAGCCGGTAATTATTAGCCTACATTAGATAATTGTCTGGTGGTCAAACTACTTCAAATTGTTTGAAACCAGTCGTCGGAACGCGTTTCTGAACCTTGCCTTGGCATCATTAGCACATTTATTAAATCAGTGTTATGTAAAAATCAGCTAGAGTAAGTAGGATGGGTGTAACTTAGGACAAGACTATTTCCAACAGGGGAGTTGATTGGCAATGAGATCGTTTGTTTTTCTCTTCAGCTTTAAACAATTTCTGAGAAAACTTCATGATAGAACAATTACCGGAGTCGTGTTGCGCGACAAGTCGCGCCAGTATGCACGAGCCTTTATTTTCCATGCGTGAAATAAGGGCGCCTCGAAAGAAGCTACTTTCCTTGCAAAATATGGTAGAAGTTATTTTCCCCTGTTCGAGCGCAGGCACGTAGCGTACACATGTTCGAGTAGCAAACATGTTGACAGCGTACCTACTACTGGCGGTAATAGAATAAAGTACACACGGCTACATACAAAGTATAAGAATATCATTTACAGTTTAAGCTGTTCTCGCATTGTATTGAATTTCCTTACAATGAGAGGTCAACTTATACTGGAAATGTATAGATTGATAATTAGGTATGTAGCCGTGTGTACCTATCTACCTTCAATTTATTCATAATTACGACTGTTAGAATATTTATTTGATGTGATTCATTTGAAATAAACAATTCAGGAAGGGAATGATCCCTTTCTCATAGTTCTGATATTGATATAGAACCATACCTTCAACCATAATTTTTGTAGCTTCTACTAACTTCACATAGCGACTAGCCCGTAAATCTTATAAGTGCAGTATCTACGATCATGTTTATGATAACTCATTTAAATCAAGTGATAAAACGCAATTCAATAGTTAAATATTGTGTCATAAGCTCATAAGCATATTGAAGTTCAAGTAATTCTTAGCTATTTGCGGATATTATAACAATTTTACTTTATCGGTTATCGTAGCCGATGAATTTATAGTCTACTGATGTATTGTGCTGTATTAATGAGAAATATGAGAAAGGGAATAATCGGAGTTTATCTTAAATCCACAATCTAGCGTTATCGAATCGAGGGGTGCTGAATGAACACGTGATAAATAATATTTAAGTAAGTATGGCAAGCTTAAACAACGCAAAAGTAAATAGGACAAAACAGTCAAAAGAGAGGAGTAAAATAAATAAAGAAGATATGGTCTGTTACAAAAGTATCCGATTAAAATGTACCAGTGGATGTCAATTTGTAGTGCTTGTACAAATAGAGTGCTTTGATTTGATTATTTGAATATTTTAACCCAAAATTGTAATTATTTTAATTCACTTTAATTATATTTTACACTTGACAATTAAAGTTAATTTTATGACCACGATTATTGTTGTTATTGTTTCAATTACAATTTAATAGTGTTATTCAACCAATATTTTTTTAAATAAGTGGTGAGATATGAAGTCGAAACCTACTAAATGCAAATTAATGTGTTATTAATTCCCTTTCGTGAGCGATTGCGTAGAATAGAGTTTGTTTAAACTTGCATTAGAAACTTTTGAAACACGGTTGAGCTTTGAACTTTACAAGAAGCAAATATTTACTTTTAAAGTTTTACGAACCATAGGAGCATTTTAATGGTAGGACCTAACCCGCCTGCAGGTAGAAATCCGACCCATTTTGTGTCATTTATGTTTGTTTAATAGGTAAGCAACATTATTCTTGTTAGTGATTCATTATAACTGCAATAACATTTATATTATCCAATCTACTTCTTAATTATTTATACTGCATAAATAATAAAAATGAAGTATTCCTGTATGCTTACCTACTTAATTGAATTAAACAAGTTGCAATAACATAAATAATGTTAATAATGAAACTAAAACAAATTCGCCATTTAGAGACCCATATAAAGACCAAATGCTTGTACCTACTATTGAACATTGCCAACCAGACGAACATTAATATAAATTATTTCGCAGAGGCAAAGCTTCTGTTCCGTTATCAGCCGACTCATTACGACACTATAAACAAACAAATAGAAATTAATTCATTAATGACAGTACCATTTCGCTAGCTTGCATTCAACTCAGTAAATATTTATGAATCATGTGCTTCTCGGAGATAAACACATAAAACTATAAATTTTCAATAAAATATTAAATTACATGCTTTCGAAAACCTGTGAACAATATTTAGCTTTATCAAAATCTTGTGACCTTTCCGCACTAACCTTGTCGGGTGGTGATGAGGAGAGCTTCACTTCCTCGGTGTTGTCTGACCGTATGCTTGTCATGTTGCTTCGAGAGACCGGGGTAGCACTGGAGGCGGCGCTAACGCTGTGCGTGTAAACAAACGCGAGCGGCGCGCGCGCAGCTTATATGTGGCGCGCGTGACGTCACGACATGCACCACAGGCCCTACGCCACCGCAGTGGATGTGGTATTTTAATGATAACTAATAAAAATTAACACAATGATACTTGGTCACGACATCAATATTTTAGCGAAATGCGTATGCTACTGCTTCGTTTCACAAAACATGTTGTTGAGGCATGTAAACTCTGAACTAAGCAAAAATATGCTAATGTGGAATAAATAAAACAAACTCACGTAGGTATTGTTGCTTTCAGGTTTCAGACTTTGAAGACAGATGGAGAAATAGAATAGCCCGCAGAGAAAGTTGAGCAGGGATATAACAGAATAGCCCGCAGAAAAAGTTGAGCAGGGCAATAACAGAATAGCCCGCACAGAAAGTTGTGCAGGGCAATAACAGAATAGCCCGCACAGAAAGTTGAGCGGGCAATAACAGAATAGCCCGCACAGAAAGTTAAGCAGGGCAATAACAGAATACCCCGCACAGAAATGTAAGCAGGGCTATAACAGAATAGCCCGCAGATAAAGTTGAGCACGGCAATAACAGAATAGCCCGCAGAGAAAGTTGAGCAGGGCAATAACAGAATAGCCCGCACTGAAAGTTGTGCAGGGCAATAACAGAATAGCCCGCACAGAAAGTTGAGCGGGGCAATAACAGAATAGCCCACACAGAAAGTTAAGCAGGGCAATAACAGAATACCCCGCACAGAAATGTAAGCAGGGCAATAACAGAATAGCCCGCAGATAAAGTTGAGCACGGCAATAACAGAATAGCCCGCAGAGAAAGTTGAGCAGGGCAATAACAGAATAGCCCGCACAGAAAGTTGTGCAGGGCAATAACAGAATAGCCCGCACAGAAAGTTGAGCGGGGCAATAACAGAATAGCCCGCACAGAAAGTTAAGCAGGGCAATAACAGAATACCCCGCACAGAAATGTAAGCAGGGCAATAACAGAATAGCCCGCAGATAAAGTTGAGCACGGCAATAACAGAATAGCCCGCACAGAAAGTTGAACAGGGCAATAACAGAATAGCCGCAGAGAAAGTTCAGCAGGGCAATAACAGAATAGCCCGCAGAGAAAGTTCAGCAGGGCAATAACAGAATAGCCCGCAGAGAAAGTTCAGCAGGGTAATAACAGAATAGCCCGCAGAGAAAGTTCAGCAGGGCAATAACAGAATAGCCCGCAGAGAAAGTTCAGCAGGGTAATAACTGTCAACGTGGACAATTAGAACTATTAACAATCTTAAATTCATTCACGAATAGACAACGCACAGCCTCAACCTAAAAATGAGCACTAAGGAAGGATTTTTGAAAATTCATCCCCTCATGGGTTTATTTAGCCGATGAAAATTCGTCATTTTGGTCATTTTGGAAATTCCATCGGCAACACGGATTGTATACCATACTCGTACTATGATTTGCGTGAATGTGACGTATATTTTCCCGCAACTTGTTATTTTCGTATATTTTATTTGTCCTGTTAGCGTCATGTTTGCCGCAAATAAACGTATTTTCTTTCTTTCTTTCTTCTTTCTTCTATTTGCTTCGCGGAGAGGAAGTATTAATGTCTGATACGAAACTAGAGGCGCGAGGCATATTCATAGAGTTGCATACCACATCCAATAAAGAGCACAGTCTGCTTGCCAGCTCATTGTGTCAGATAAAAACTTTGTCTATGCAATCCGGCCGCGGTGTTGCGTTTGAGACTTTTTTTTATTAATTATACCTTTAAAATGTATTGCTTTGCACCCGTCACATGAAGGTCGGCCTTGTCTCACACAAGTTTGTAGCACTTGGCCGCACTTCGCAGTACGTCGCCATTGCTCGCGATATTATTTATTGGATCAACTACCCGGTTAGTTTAATGTCAAACATGTTGTTTTTGTTTTTGCCTGTAGTTTATACTATGTTGCCGTATTATTGCAAGCAAAAACATGATTGAATGAGGAAAAAACGGCGACAAGACAACAATCTTGAGGTAGGTATTTTATAAGTTATGTGTAAGGACATACTGACTGTGTTTTTTAATGTTATGTAACTGTGGAAAAACGCATAATCGTGTTAGGAGAAACATGCTGCATGCTCGTGGAGAAGGTGTGCACTCAACGATTGATTTTGTTTACGCGGCGGATTCCGAACAAGACATGCTGCGCGACAATGCTGCTGTGCTCGGAATGTAATCCTAACTTAATATTATAAATTCGAAAGTGAGTTTATTTGTTTGTTACGCTTTCACGCTAAAATGGCTGAACGGCTTTAGATGAAATTAGGCACATGGGTAGACCATGACCCGAAATAGGACATAGGATATTTTTTTTCCTGATATTCCCAGGGTTGGAGACTTACCGCCTGGCCAAGGACACATTCGCTGCAGTGAATTTTCGCGCGGGGCGAACGGCTAAGCTTCTTGAAACTAATGAATAGAAATGTACAACCGATTTTGACGTCTATACTGTAGTCATAAGGATGGAATTAAAAGCAAAAAAGGTTACACAATACCAACTGTCTACTGCAGCTGCCATTTGTCATGCCACCAACGCAATAGAAGTCAAAAGCGGTTGAATGGACTGTAAATAAAGTTTATTTAAATGTCTAATCTTATTTCAAATGGAGTATAGTCCTGCCACGCCCGCCGCACCGTGATGACCGGGGTTCCAATTAATACGTCATGAACGAAAAACATAGGGAGCTTACACACTTTTAATGACACTTATTCTATTTTCTATCTAAATACTAAAACTTAATAATAACACCGGAAACAAAATCAAATAAAGACTAATAACACATCATTGAACAAAATGATCAAAGCAGACATGAAACAAATATCACTAGGTGGGATCGAACCCACAACACGAGATTTCCGACCAAGTGTAATGTTCCGAGACAAAACGACTTCTTATCTATTGCAGCGAATATGTCGTTCAGTACTTCGTAGCGAATCACTATAATGCCCTTCGGATTGAGGCCGGACTTAATTTCACACTATGTCTGCACGTTAAGGGCGTTTCCGCAAGCTGAGGGCAAAATGATAACCGTCAGCCTTGCAAAACATCTCCAATCATCTATCCTACATTTCGTAAAGTAGACGCAACACTCACCCCGCCGTTACTGCCGCTATTCTCACACAAATTCACAATCTTGGACTTATAAATAATTGTTCTGTATTAATTCCAAACAATGACAATTCATTTTCAAGTAATTTCCAGAAATTAATTGCGGAGCAACCGTTAGTTTTACTTTTGTCTTCCACCGATTGACATTTCTCCGGTCTCCATTATTCACTTGTCAATCGTCTAAATGCGATAATAACTCCTGTGTCGAGCCTAGTAACGCCATCTAGTATTCGACTCAAGAACCCCACCCGTTTCCGAAAACCATGGAGTGGGTACCGCAAAATTAAATCTGTAGCTAATTATACCTAAGTAAGTATTTCATAAAACGTTTAATTCGAGGCAGTCACTACGATTTCATAAAAAACTTTTTACAAAAAAAACAACCTACTTCCAAAAAACACTACAACGTGAAAAATTACTTTAATTTCGAAAGCTTTTATTTCTCGCTTTTTAGCGTGTATTCCCGTGCGTCCCACTGTCGTCATCCCACTGGTGGTGCGAACGGGAATTTCAATAATATTAAATTTATTTTTAATTCCCATTGGTTCCACTAAATAATTTGAGTCTGGTTGGTTGTTCACTGGTAAAAAAAACACTTTTTTATTCTAACCAGCCTATGTATCTTCTAAAATATCTATCTTTATATAAATAATAGTGTTTTTTTTTTATTGCTTCACGATTTTGTTAGTTTTTACCGACTTCAAAAAAGGAGGAGGTACTATGTTCGGATGATTGTTTTTTTTTTTTTTTTTTTTTTTTTTTTTTATGTATGTTCACCGATTACTCCGCCGTTTGTGAACCGATTTAAAAAATTCTTTTTTTGTTCAAAAGCTTATACTTCTGAGGTGGTCCCATTGTCACCAAGTCAGGATCTGCTGATGGGATCCTAGAGAAATCGAGGGCAACTAGTGCATTCCTTAATTTATTCATTAAGTATTTTACAGCACTACAATTTTATGAAGGTCTGGAGTCGATCTGATGATGGAGCCGAAAGACAGTCAAGGGAACTCCTCAATGGTTTACAGCAGATATCTTGTGTTTGGGCTTGATTAATTTGTATTGATAAGAACCTTACACTTGGATAGGTTGTGACTGTCGTTAAGGGTCTGATGATGAAGACGAAGGACGATCGGAACTCCTCAACGGTTCACAGTAATTACCTTGTGTTTGGACTTAATTCATTTATATTGATAAGAACTTTGCAACCATATAGGTTGTAAGTGACATTACAGATCTGATTATGGTCACCTTATAATATGATGATGAGGGGAACTATACAGTGTAAGCAAATGTATAGTGTTCACCCTTATATTCTTGAGAAGGCACGGGAGTCTCATTAGCCAGCCGGTTTCGTATAACATCTAAACGATACTTGCGCTGTTCAGACGACTCGCCACTTAATCGTTTTTGAATAAGATTGAGTCGGCAGATCTTATCATTTGGCGACTCCTGCGACAAATGAGAATGCATGTAATTTCTCATCTGAGATAACCTAGCATGAAGAGCTAACGGTGATTCTTGGGAACCGGACATAGCACTCCGTTTGCGATTCTTAGATAGGCGTTCTTTTTCAGCAGTATTAGTCTCTTTAATTCTGTTTTTGTTCATGCGGGCGGCTCCTTTAGTTGGTCTACCCATGGTGATTACAAAAATCAAATTACACAAAAAATGGAAAAATAATAAAACTTTAAAAAAAAAAAATTGACCGACTTCAAAAAAAAAACAAAACAAAAAAGGACTACTGTACTAAAACCAAACGACAAAAGTACTTCTTTAATAATAAGAGAAAAATAAAAAAATTAAAAAATAACTTTAATTTCGGAAGTCGGTGGCCAAAAACTAAAATTAAAAGCAAAGACACCGACTTCCGAAATTAAAGTTATTTTTTAATTTTTTTATTTTTCTCTTATTATTAAAGAAGTACTTTTGTCGTTTGGTTTTAGTACAGTAGTCCTTTTTTGTTTTGTTTTTTTTTTGAAGAAGGTCAATTTTTTTTTTTAAAGTTTTATTATGACATTTGTTTTTGAGTTTATTTCCTGTGCCTGTCCCAAATAAAATATTTTTCTTTCTTTCTCTTTCTACTTGTCTCTGTTTAAAGCTGCTAAGGACCAGTTCTTCTTGAAGGAGTCCAGCTCATTCCGCTTTACTCTGTTTTACGTTGTTTTACTCAAATAAACGATTTTTTTGCCACAATGACACAGGTTTTTCTTTCGCTGTAACTTTTTCACACAACGATTTGAGACTGACCCTTATAGT
Organism: Lithophane leautieri; assembly: GCA_949152455.1. NCBI lineage: Eukaryota > Metazoa > Arthropoda > Insecta > Lepidoptera > Noctuidae > Lithophane > Lithophane leautieri. Next base: position 21,372,243 of record OX424458.1, on the reverse strand, counting down.
AACTAATGATGGCATAAAAAGAGATTTTCAGCGACAGACTGATGTCCGTTTAATTTTGGTCGCTGGGGATGCGTCACATACATTTTTGCCCATCCTCCTTTCACCACCAACCTCCATCACCACAATATAAATATGGCCTATCACTAATATTATACATACAAAGTTACCGGCTGTCTCATGTCTGTTACATGTACGCCGTAACGCCTAGGTCGCCTAGACAGACCACGTGGGTTATAGGCCATAGGATACTTTTTATCCCGGCAGTACGTTCCCGTGGGATAGTTTCCGACCTCCTCGCGGGTGAAGCCGTGGACAAAAGCTAGTCGTCTTACTGCTCAGAAATTATTGTGCACATCGTGTCGTGAACAGAATACCGTTTTGTCTACATGCAACGAACTACCGAGGGATGTTTTCACCCATTAAAGGTCGAATTTCCACCAAAAACTTCTTAGTTGCTCCTCTACGTTACAAAAGCCGTATGCAATATTTCACGTTCCTACAGTATACAGTAGTTTCAGCTGTGCGTAGATAGATCTCAGTCAGTCACGGTTTCCTTATACATATAAATAGATAGAAGATACAATAATAAATTAGGATAAATAAGTGTTTTTGTACAATTGAACAATTCGAATTATTTAGTGGGACCAATAGGAATTAAAAATAAAATTACTTAATTATTCCCGCTCGTCCCACTAACAAAATCAGTGGGACAAACGCAAATAAATTTAATATTATTGATTAAATTCCTGTTCGTTCCACCAGTGGGACGACGGCAGTGAGGCGAACGGGAATACAGCTTTTTAGTGGGTCAGTTTGTAATTTATCTAAGTTACAATAGCCTAATGTCAACTGCTCATCACCTATTACAAAATATTGCTTTTCCCGATGCTGGGACGATAATCGTTTAGAATTTCTCATGGTACTTCACCATCACCTCCACTTCACCATACACATTGTGACTTTGTGACAAGCATAAAGAAATAGTTCAACATTGTTAACCAAATAAAATGTAATATCGCTTCTTATTAAACCTCTTATTACCTTAAGTGTTTATAGTGCTCAAGATATATTTCTGGAACAACAAGGCACCCTCGCTAAACCTGTTTCAGACAACCACTTAGTAACTTTTAATAAAATAACGCATTTTTGTATCATAACACCTGTAGAGTAAAACGTCCAAGGAGTCTGGTCTTGGCAAAGTTACCTAGAGTGCGTTTTATCAAAATAATAGTTCCTCAGCAGTAAAGTTGGCTCCACTGTTAAATATAAAAACCGGCCAAGTGCATGTCGAACCACGCTCAATAAAGGGTTCCGTAGCTGAGATGAATTGAAAAACTTGTTGTCCCATACATTGACTCTAACAAGTAACAACAAAGACAAACTCCGCCTTTGGAACCGTTGTATCGAAGACGGTCACTATCTAGTAGAAAATCTTAACACCGCGATTGACAAAATCGCGTCATTTCCATAACGCCATCTGTCGAGCAAACTGGTAAACTAAAGCGTAGTTGTAATCCTAACTTCCTAACTAATTTTTTAAATGCGAAAGTAAGTCTGTTTGTATGCTTGTTACGCTAAAATGGAGGAACGGATTAATATGAAATTTGGCACATAGGTAGACCATGACCTGGAATAGGACACAGGATACTTTTTATCCCGAAATTCGCACGGGATCGAGACTTATGCGGGTGAAACCGCGGGCGCAGCTTGTAACTTAATAAAGACTACATGACATGTACGATGTACCTCAAGATACGGACTATGACTATTATTTCCAATCCCTTAAATCTCTTGAAAAGAGTTACACAGCACAACATTTATTTCAAGAACAAACTTAATATTGTAGTTGAAAAACTGGTTCTCCGATACAGAATGTATGGGAGAACATGTTTTTGCAACTGCAAATTAAAGTTGGTCGATTATTACTCGGTAACTGGTGGAGCCTTCGTTGCGGTGATAGTTTTCCTTTTAATTTCGTTATATATACTACTGTCGTGAATTTTCCACATTTCAAAACCCAACCATTTAGCTGGCAGGGGGGGGGGCACTTGACTCTAACAAAAATTTGCACTTTAAAGCTTAATATTCCGCAAACGGATCCCTGAATCCAAAAATAGTCTTCACAAACTCCCATTATTTTTAAACGACCTTTCCAGTGATACACCACACCATGGGATTGATGCGAAAAAAAAAACAAACCCCATTTTAAATGTACGGGAGATACTCTAAAAAAATATATAAAAAAAAAAAAAACTTCTTTGTCGGTGTGATTAATATGTATATCTATACCAAATTACAGCTTTCTAGTAACAACGGTCTTTGAGCTAACCCACGGACAGACGGACAGACGGACAGACGGACAGACGGACGGACAGACAGACGGACATGGCGAAACTATACGGGTTCCTTGTTGACTACGGAACCCTAAAAACGGCCCTATTAAGTAGCGCCCTAGCAACGTATCGTATTCTTATTGGTCCTACAACAGTGAAGCCAACATTACGGCATAGGAACTATTTGATGAAACGCACTAAGTATACATTTACCTACGAATCCATGGCGAAATTGACATTTATATTGTCATTATTTTAAGAGCCTGACGCCAAGTTATTAATGAATAATTATTGTAAATAAGTAACCGTTACTAACCCTTTCTGTATCGATTGAATCCTCAAAATGGTGATATTAAAGCAGGTACAGTTACGACTGAAGTCGGTCAAGAACATTCAGAAGATCACCAAAACCATGAAGATGGTCTCAGCCAGCAAGTAGGTCCCCTTTGCAATAAACGAGAAAACTTTGTCCACTTGTCAAAAATTTGTATCTAATGCCAAGTTGTGGAGAAGCGCTCCTTAAATTGCTATCACTAATGTTGTTTGCTGTTTTTGATTTCGTAGAGTTAGACCCTCTTAGCAGTAGACATAGCCCGCCAATGAACATAATATTATATATACATAGAGTACTCAATCATCAGGTTCACAAAGGCGGAGCGCGAATTGAAAGCGGCCCGGCCATTCGGGTACGGTCCGCGCAAGTTCTACGAGATGTCCCACCTCGTGAAAGGAGCAGTGGACGCTAAAAAGGACGACGAGAAGGGGAAGAAGGTACCCGAACCAGAGCCCGTGGTTGAAAAGCCCGAAGACAAAGACAAGGAGAAGAAACTGAAGAGGATCTACATCGCCATGACTTCTGATAGAGGTATGAGCAGTTGTTATTCATATCGGTGCTATTTTCAAGATAAATTGTCAATTAACATGGAAAGATTATCTGGCAAGTGGCAATCGCTTTTAAAGTGTTTCATATTTCTCTAACGACTTTCAACAGGATTGACATAAACTCTTCGGTATAGCATAAGTCAGTTGCACACATTTTTGTCTTTTCTATCATCTTTATCGGTGATAGGGCTTGTGACTAAGTAATAACAGCCGCTCGGGTCGATCCATAAGGTAAAACTACGCTTTTCGCGGTTAGTCCGTAGATGGGTGGTTTCATACCAAGACCCCTCCGTGTCTCGGAAAGCACGTTAAGCCGTTGGTCCCATATGTCATTCGTAGATCTTTGACAGTCGTTACGGGTCGTCAGACCAAGGGGTATCATATTACTCAGTCACTAGGTTGTGGAGGTCAGATAGGCAGTCGTTCCATATAAAATACTGGTATTCAGCTGCATCCGGTTAGACTGGAAGCCAACCCCAACATAGTTGCAAAAAGGCTAAACAGATGATGATGTTATTGCTGATAGAATGTCACTTTGTCTAGGCCCTCTGGATTGCAATAGGTCATCAATAAGCAATATTATGTCATAGTTTCAAGTTTGGCATTTAAAAAAGATTTATTTTTATTAGAGTTCCGTACCTCAAAAGGAAAAACGGAAGCCTTATAGGATCTCTCGTGTGTCTGTCCATCTGTCACAGCCAATTTGCTCCGAAACCAATGGACCGAATAAGTTGAAATTTGGTACACATATGTATTTCTGTGACCCAAACACGATCGTATCCAAAATAAATGAATTTTGAATATTGGGGGTCACTTTTGGGGGGCAAATTAGAATGTGAATTGTACCGTGTGACATAAAATGAAAGAGCTTGTTGCGAGGATCTTAATTACATTTTTTTAATAATTGAGCTACTGATACTGAGCCAAGAATTTTGAAAAGAAATACCGATAATAGTTCTATACTTATACATAACAGGAAAACCTGAAGTCTATGGTCTTAAAAAAACATGGTAAATCTCCCAATATTGTGCGTAAAAACTTACATTTGCAGTTGAACGTATGGGAGAATTAAGTTTGTTCTTGGGATAAATTCTTCCTAACTACGGAACCCTTCATTGTTTTTTCTTGTTCGGAAGCTGCGAAGTTATTGCGTCAGTGTTGACGCTATCTGTTGTTTTACTCGAAGGTCGCGTCGCATTTTGTTAATGTGTTGCTTCCGAAAAAGCTGCATTTGGACCGACCTACATATGTACATCTGGACCGACCTACATATGTACAATAAATAGCCTAAAATGTTGGTCAAGGGTCTTGATTAAGATAACCTTTTTTAATTTTAGATCAATGATCCACTGCGTTTTGTTTGCTTTGTTCCAAACATGCAACTTAAATCACACCTCGACATAAACAGATATTTCCTTGTACTAATAAGATACTTTATGGCCAAACTAGTAGGTATGTGATGTGCAAACAGCTATTGACCATCTCCTCCCAGATTGTTCAATGATAACAGAATTAACAGAATCTAACAGAAAGAAAATACGTTTATTTGCGGTAAACAGATTCATTTTCTTAAAAATGTCAATACCATCCAAATTGGAACATAAGAAAAAACAAAGGGGAGTGATAAGGCGAGACGCGACGCGCGCGGCGGGCGTGGCGTAGGCCCGCGCAACTCCGAGATACGCACGGTTCGCCTCCGGCGGGGTTATCGCCAGATCGCGGCGCATCGACCGACGACCATGCCCAAATACCTTCGCGACATTATTTGCGTACTCAGGTACTACAGCACAACAAGGATCTCTTGGCGTTTGAACGACATTGATAAGGGCGCTGTTGGTATACATTGATGAGGGCGCTGTTGGTATACATGTGTGAAGTTGTCAAGGTACGCTAATGTACCTTTAAGGGATGTGCTAAGGAAGCCCGTGAAAAAATATTTTAAGTTTTTGCAATTTGCAGATCCGCAGGTTATATGTTGATTAAAATATGATTCGCGACCGTAAAAAATATAGCTTTACAAAATTATAATCTTAAGAATCACCAATACAACTCAATAAGTTAGAATAATCCTAAATTGTCATGATTTCATGAAATACTTAGTCATTCAATAGGAATAAATGAACTTAGAGAGTTGTATTGTTGTTTCTAATGTTTATAATTCTGTAAATCCATATTTATTACGGTCACGAATCATATTTCAATCAACATTAGCTGATGCCCGCGGCTTCACCCGTGTGGATGTCGGTTATCTTATTATATACTAAAACCTTACTCGAGAACCACTCCATCCATTCGTAAAAACAGCATGAAAATCCGTTCGCTTCATTATCTCTTCATAGCTCTTCTTATCTCTGCGAATCCTTCCAGATCAGATTGAATGTCTTTAAAATCCAGTTATCAACGAAATATTAAATTTTCCGCTCTCAATATTGTTATTGCATACTTACCCACTAGGCATGTCCGTTACACTGGTCGGCCGGAAACCGGAGCATATTTTATATGCGAGTCATTAAATGTCGCGTTGATTACTTGTTTCTAATAAGGGATTGGGCCAAGTCATCACGTGGCACCTATGTTGCAATAAAGTTCAAGTTTTCATAAATTTTCTGCCGTCATGTCGTTGAAGTTAGGAGTGTTAGAACGCAATAGCCGGCTAATTACTGCAGGCACGGTACTAACACACGACCAATACAAATAAATAGGTACTACTTTTCGAATTGATGTTCTTGCGCAGTTGCTACTTTACTCAGACCAAAACCAAGACAGAGCGCTGCGAACAATACAGTGAAGCATGCCAAAACTACACCTCCGCTCTGTGCTTAAACGCCCACACGTACTTACACATTTACAATCAAACTACACCACTAAGTGCACACATGTTTACAAAACCGGCCTCACGTCACTGTTGACAGCGCTCTGTCTTGGTATGTAGGGTTCCGTAGTTAACAACTTATAGTTTCGCCATGTCCGTATGTCTGTCAGTCTATCGGCGGCTTAGTTCAGAGACTGCTAGTAGCTACTAGGAACCTGTAATTTGACTAAATGGTGAAATAAAATCATGAAATAAAGAGGGGATGTTTTTTTTCTCGTCTCTCCCAGTAATGTGACTGGTTTGGTTTGCGTTAAAATTTAACAACTATCGCAAGCGCAGGCGCCGCCGTTGCTTCTCTGCACACTGCACTGTCTTGTGTGTTCGTCTAACAAGTGCGAAGCACACGAGAATGTGTTGATTGTTTATTTGTATGAAATTAAGAATCGCCTTCACTTCAAGCTGCTGTATATCCAAACTGCAGCTTTCTTTTAAAGTAGATATCAATTATTTTACATGGTACCAATCAAAGCTCAACCAGAACTAAATAAACATTCCAATCCCATCAAAAACATAACATCTAACAAAATGCCAGTCTCGCAACGCAGTTCTTCTAGCGCAAAAATATGTGAGATCTAATGTAATACTAAGTCTGTTAATTTATTCAGTACCTATCTATTTGTCATCTTTATTTCTGTAATAAATAGACTTGGCCATCGCACGGCAACATAATCAAATCATATACTTACGAATGATCTACTATTTGAAATAGTTCAAAAATAATGGCCAGTCATTATGGGGGAGTGACTGAGCACTGTCTATCTGTAAACTCCTGCTCGCGTCATCTTTGCCTGCCCTGCGAGTGATAGCTGTTGACCGCCGCGAGCACGTGCAGCCGCCCGGCGGCGCCCACTCGGCGCGGGCGGTGCACGGCCGCCACTCATGCGCACTACACGTGCTGAAAACATCGACTGCAATACACGTTATACTTATACTCACTCCTGATAAGGTAAATGGGTCACAGATATATCTAAAGGTGAGATGTTACTAAACGATGACTGAAATAGGTATAGGTGGTCTTAAAAATATTTGGGAAATGAAGCAGTCCGCTTCTAGAGGTTTCGCTTTTCCCTAACCTCACGTATTATAAAACAAAGTCCCCCTCCGCGTCTATCTGTCTGTCTGTACGCGATAAACTCAAAAACTACCGAACGGATTTTCAAACAGTTTTTACCAATGGACGGAGTGATTCATGAGGAAGATTTATGTGTATTCATTTTGTGTAAATTGGCTGGAATATGACGATTATTGTTGAAGTTGTCGGAAAATATCATGCCGACTGGGAGCTTTACTGGCGTGCGCAGCGTAAACCGTAACGCGGCCATCAGACGGTCTGCATTCTTGCAGTTTGAATGCAGTTTAGTACGAGTGCAATACTCGTCATTAAACATCCACGCGGACGAAATCGCGTTCAAAAGCTAGTGTGTAATAACTAGACATCATTTTGGAGAATAAATAACTGATTAGTATACTATATAGTCCACTATCATAAAGAATAATACCGAAGGCCCGTCTCCGCTACGGCCTATACCAGGAGCTACACAGCTTCACCTATCGTGTGATATTCCTATAACATCCTATTCTGAAACAGAGGAGCTAGCATAACCTGTGCAGCACCCCAGGTCTATGCGGCGGCGTGCACAGCGGCGTGGCGCGGCGCATCAAGAAGGAGTTCAACGACCGCGCAGCCGATGGCGCCAACCACAAGCTGGTGTGTATCGGGGACAAGTCGCGGGTCATCCTGCGCCGGATCTACGCGTCCAGCATGCTCGTGAGCGTCAAAGATGTGCGTATCTGCACCTCACCTAGCCCCTTAGTATCTAGTAAGTGTTGCTATACACGTGTACGGGTCTTCACATTCGAATCAACAGTATTTTGGCATTACAAAAAAAGTATTTGTTGAATAACAATACCGACCCGGAGCAGTTACCTTTTTACATAATTATTCAGCTTTCGTTCGACTCTACCCTACCTACTATACCCTACCTACTTACCCTACTTACCTACCCTACCTACCTACCCTACCTACTTACCCTATCTACCCTACCTACTTACCCTATCTACCCTACCTACTTACCCTATCTACCCTACCTACACCTACCTACCCTACCTACCTACCCTACCTACCTACCTACCCTACCCTGCCTACTTACCCTACATACCTACCTACCTACCTACCTACCTACCCTACCTACCTACCTACCCTACCTACCTACCTACCTACCTACCCTACCTGCCTACCCTACCTACCTGCCTACCCTACCTACCTACCCTACCTACCTACCCTACCTACCTACCCACCCTACCTACCTACCCACCCTACCTACCTACCTATCTACCTAACTACCTACATATCTACAGAGATATCATCAAAAAAGCCATTCCATACAGAATGTATGAGAACATGAATTTTCTTCATTTTTTTTCTTACATAATTAGTTTCATATTCTGGTCCCGGAGTGAGGAAACTTAGAACAGATTCTACACTTTGATCGTAGCCAAAAGGCCGAGAAACTAATACTAGTACTAGTTCGCGAGTGGGGTAAGTCAATCCAAAGTGCTATCTAGAGGCGTTTTGTGGAACTATGCAATTATGGTCGAGCGCCATTTCTTTTGTCCGACAGTTATATATAGACCGGTGATTTGATCGGTTGTTGACAGACAACGAAGTCATTCTAGAAGGTTCCAATTATTGAGGTGTAACATCTTTCCTCTCGCTTTCCTACAATCTGTGGGACTGATTTCCTGAAAAGCGACGGAAATGTGTAACAGGAAGCCGGGGAAGCACACGCTATTTGATTTGACCAATGAGCGCGCGCGGTTCCAGACTGGCCATTAGATGTTACCCGCCCCTTTTCGGACCACTTGCTTTTAATCCCCGATTTCTCTTTTACTATGAACCCCACGTAACACTTTATCTGTTTCGTAAGCTCATGCTCTCAGAGGATACTTTGAATCCCGGTAGTATGTTCCTGTGCATAATGTCCGACCGTTACGCGGGCGACGCTGCGGGGAAAAGCTAGTCAGACAATAAAAAGGAATATTAGCAGTGTAATGGAAATTAATATTTGTTCCAGTAGGTATACCAAATACTGAATGTACTCATGCATTGTCCTAAAACAAGTTTGTATGACGTGTGATGCTACGATGCAGGTGGGGCGGACGGCGCCGGCGTTCGCGGACGCGTCGCTGATGGCGGCCGTCATAACGGAGGCGGGGTTCCAGTACGATATCGGCGAGATCTTCTACAACAAATACTTCTCGCCCGTCAAGTACGAGCTCACGGTCGTACCTATCTTCAACAAGACCAGAGTCGAGGTGAGCGCACTCAACTGACATTGCTATCTTGTGAATGTGAGAACGTCGTAGGCTTAGTGAACTGTAGACTTTTATTTTTAATTTAATTTTAATTTTTTTTTTATGAACTTTATCTGAAACTTTTTGAAAGGCCTACACTGTCCTCCCATAACTATTAACACTGTAATTCGAAAATATTGTAAAAGCAAATTATCTTTTAAAAGAGTAACCATGGAGTTTCTTGCCGGCTCTTCTCCATATGAAACGACCAATTGGAACCGTGCACCTAGCTTCTGACGTTTCATAAGTGCCCATGTAGGCTTATGTGAAATAAAATATTTTGATTTTGATTTTTTGATTTTTAAGCCTACCTGCCTGCACTATGCACCTGTGGAATGATCTTAGGGCTTGCTATGAACATTGCATTTTATCTTCAATATAAAAAATCAGTTCCTTTATAAATTTTGTGGAGTTATGTGAATATTGGGGAGGCTTATGTACATCAGTGGACGTCTTTCGGCTGAAATGATGATGATGATGATGATGTGAATATGTTAGCGTGCGCGTGCCGCTGCAGAGGGCATGGGGTTGCTCGAACAGTCTCTTGAATGTCATTGCGAGGAAATGTTATTGCACGTTCGTCCATTATTTGTCAAACCTGCACGTTTAGGTACTAACATAGTTATTAAGGTTAATGTTTACTAACAATTTATGGCTGTAAAATGAATCCTTACTATCCTCCTAACTATATATGTATTAAATGCGAAAATTTGTTCCTTTGTTTGTTGCGCTTTCACACTAAAACGGCTGAACGGATTTGGATGAAATTTGGTATCATGGGTAGACCATGACCCGGAGAAGGACATAAGCTACTATTCATCCTGGATCGCAGACGAAGTCGCGGGCAACAGCTAGTTCTGAAATAAAATTTGTGTGTTGAGGTTAGTGACCCTTTTTAGTGTAGGTATATTCGAAAACCCCAAAGTGCGCAAGATTATAGGTGCCGAGAATTAAAGGGTACGCGCCCACTCGACCCCGCTTACTACCAATTTAGTGCTTTGTACAGTCAGGCAAATGATATTTTAATTCTAAGTATCTTACTATACATAGAATATAATATTTGGTTATGATACATCATTTATCCTATTTCTATATTAAAAAAATTCTAAATGTTTAATTCAACATGAGTTCTTATACATGTATTTTTGGTGTATACTTTGTTGGTTGCCCTCAAATAAATAAATATATCGTAATCAGCGATTTCGGTTCAAAAAAAATGTAGCTTTATAAAGATAGATTCTACCTCGCTTAAACCGGTTTTCTGGAAACAATAGACAAAGCGGCTCATATCTATTGTCTCTTTCTAGCGCGGCAAAAATGCAAGTATGTAGGGAGCCGATATGGCGATATGGTTAGTTTATCATTCACTATGTCAGGTGAAGGGCCTTCTCAGGGCAGAGTGCGTAAAAATTATAAACGTGGCCAAATGTATACAGCCTGCACCCGGAAAATAACGATTCCACAGTGTGGGTCTGTGTCAATAAATGTATACAGCCTGCACCCGGAAAATAACGATTCCACAGTGTGGGTCTGTGTCAATAAAAGAACTGCACCCTCATTGCGTAATACACGACCAATCAGAATCTGAATCGGCTTGAAACAAATTACTAATCCATTGACTCTTTAAGTTCGAAACAATAATCTGCTTAACAACGTAAATACCGCAACGTAAATAAAAAAGTTTATTCATTAAAATTGTACTTCTAAATAGTTTATATTTAAGTAGTAGCTTTCAACCGCGGCTTCGCCCGCGTTGAACGTCGATAAAAAGTAGCCTATGTCCTTTCTCAGGCTCTAGACTATCTGTGTACCAAATTTCATTTAAATCGGTTCAGTAGTTTTGGCGTGAAAGCGAGACAGACAGACAGAGTTACTTTCGCATTTATAATATTAGAAAGGAAGTAAGGATTTAGAATATCGCTAGTCCATGTCCGGACACACTGTATACAATATCGCTAGTCCATGTCCGGACACACTGTATACAATATCGCTAGTCCATGTCCGGACACACTGTATACAATAATAGTTATATTAATAGATAATCTCCTTATTACCACAAAACCGTGTATTTACTTTTAAACATTCTATAAGAAGTTTGACATAAAACTGACAGTAGTTTTGTCCCCCTCTATTTAAAAGTTATTTAGAATTAAAATATCACTTTGCCTGACTGTACAAATGGCACTGAATATTAATTGGTAGTAAAACATCTGATATTATTTTTCGGGTCGAGTCTAAACGGGAAGAGGGGGGCGGACCCGAAAAAAATTGCCAAAGTTTATTTCAGGATTTGTAGGATAGTGGGAGTATTAAGGTTGGGGAAGATCACGTAGCGGGTCTAAATTTGTTTCCGGCGTAGTCGGCACTTTATTCGATAGTGATAGAATGCCGCTAGCGGTACTCTATACACATCCAAAAAAATTATCCGCAGAACGCGCCAAACATGACAGCATTCGATGACATAGAGGACGACATGCTGGAGAGCTACACGGAGTGGACGCTGGCGGCGCTGCTGTACTACGCGCTGAAGGAGTGCGCGGCATCAGAGCAGTCGTCGCGCATGGCGGCCATGGAAAACGCCACCAAGAACGCCGGCGAGATGATCCGCAAGCTGTCGCTGCTATTCAACCGGACGCGGCAGTCCGTCATCACTCGGGAACTCATTGAAATCATATCTGGATCTGCGGCGCTCAAGTGAATCTACATCCACTTAGGAGAGTAGTAGTACCTTTTAATTTTATATTTAAGGCGAAAGCTTCAGGGTAACCCGCGAAATTGAAATTTTCTTACATTTTTTGCAATTTGCAGGGTAGTATCAGGTTGTATGTTGATCTAAATATGATGCGCGGCCGTAACAATTATGCATTTACATAATTATGAACATTAGAATCAGCAATACAACTCTCTAAGTTCATGTAAGTGTATTGAATGACTATTTCATGAAATCATGACATTTGGCACTTATATGTACTAAAAAGGAGTTGTATCTCTGATTCTAATGATTACAGTTCTGTAAATCCATATTTGTTACAGCCGCGAATCATATTTAGATCAACATACAACCTGATACTGACCTACAAAGGGCAAAAAACGTAAGAAAATTTGAATTTCGCGGGCTACCTTAACGCGTCCTCCTATCTTACTATCATGGACTATTCCAGCTTGCAACACTCGGCCGCTATAGTAACGCTTACGCTCATCAACCGATAGCATACCGACACATCAGATTTTTGTCGAGCCCCTTGTATTTGTAAATGAAAAAAAAAATGACCGTAGAAAAGCCAGTTGAGGTTTTAGGAGTTTGGGTGGAATCACACAATGTTGTAGGTTCAATGAAACTCCCTTGTCCGACTGTTCAATTTCTCGTATATTTAATTATCATTCGAAGGTGAAAATTATTAATACCCTGTCGAAACCCATATGGACAAAAATAGAAAAACACCGAACTGTCAGTAACTTTTTTCCTTTTTTTGCCCGAACGAATCGTCATAGACGAACCACAGAGTTCTGTATCACAAAATTAAAACTTTTCTATAAAATCACTTCAAGGTTGTGCGGTTCTAATATTATGAAACTTTATTATCAAAATATAAAGTTGAAATTGAAAACATTCTCTTCCTCAGTCCTTTTTGTTCCATTCCTATTGGTCGAAAAAGGGTGGTCAGACATGTGGGCTCACCGTTCATTGTAACAGTAACAGAGCCTAAGTTTATCTAAACAAAATATTAAAGTATTATTGTTTTATTGGTCGACGCAAAAAGAGGTGGCAAACAAACTGATGTGGTCATCGTGTGCTCGGGAGTTTTTATTTACGGTGGTCAGATATATGATCGTAACTGTACGTTTTAATAATAACTTTTAACATAGTTATTAATGTTTTTTATTTTCGGTGGAGGCAATAGTCAACGTTACCTTACATCGTGCAAACTGATAAGAAATTCGTCATCATTCTTTGGTGCGACTTCCCTTGTCAGTTTCCACTTCCTCTTATGACTCATTTCTTATCCTATTCTTATCCTATCCATAATTCCATACACAACCCTTTTAGAAAGAAAGGAAAATAGGTTTATTTGTGACAGATACACGTGCATATAATTCTATCTTCTCTTTTTTATCAATCTCAATTCTCATCTTATCATTCACATTGATAAATGAAATCCTGCGCAGCTTGGTTTTTAATCGTCGTTTAAAGGGGCTCGTATGATGTCTGTATCTAGACGTTAGCTTAATAATGGAAACGTATAATGGACGTAAGCATAAGTGAAATGTTTACTATACATACTACCCTGTCTCAGAAATTTACGTTGCGCTCAGTTTTCCAAAATTAACCCTTAGTTAGATACCACAATCATAAACAACTCTAAAACTTTCTGCTACATACTATAATTTTTCTCAGAAAACAAAAGGAAAAACGAGTAAGGAAATCTTTAATTATCACAAAACATTACATGATAACGCTACCCACATGCACATTACACTTAAAACATAAATTTATAGAGCGCTTCAGTAGGATTTTCACAGCATTTGTTAAAACTATTGAGAACGATAATTCTCAGGGGTAGAGAGTATTTCATGTCTAGAAATCACCAACAACTAAAATAACCTGAATTAGATTTGGTCGGATTCAGGACTAAACATCTTTGTATAACAGCATAATTATCTTACATCTAGTAGAGTAACGGATCAGATCTGCTTCAGCCCCGTAGTCATGGGAAACAAATGTTGGCCAACATTGTTTCCGGCAGCATGTGACATTCCGAGAAACATGCTTAGCAACTTTTTAACCACTTTTGTTTCTCCTGAATACGAAGCTCATCGGTAACAACGGAACACAACAACAATATAAATACGGTCCTAATCTAAGCGCGAAGGTCAGTGCTCCTCCAGGAACTTGTCGTAGGCGGCCTGGTCCATCAGCTGCTGCAGCTCCTCGGGCTTCACAAGCTTCACCCGAAACAGCCAGCCCTGCTCGTAACACGACTTGTTGATCAATGCTGGCTTAGATTCTACCTCTATGTTCGTATCTGTCACCTGGAATTTGTATAATGATATTTTCTGCATGAAATGTAGCAAAGATACTAGTGAACATTTAGAACAGAAACTTGATATAGTGACGCAAATTAAAGAAATCAAAATCGCTAAGCTGTACACATTCAAGTATAGATTGACTAACTCAGCAACGCATATCTTCTTAAGTGTCCCAAACCCTGTTCAAGCAAATCAAAGGTGCTCACCGTGCCGGAGACCGGGCTGTAAACTTCACTGGCTGCCTTCACGCTCTCGAGGGCCCCGCACTCGTCCCCGGCCGCGATGAGCTTGCCCACCTCCGGCAGCTGCACGTACACTACCTCGCCCAGCGCGTCCTGGAGATCAAATCATGTTTTCATGTTATTATGGAGATATAAAAGAGTATTTATCAAAGGGACCACCATCTCTGTGATCTAGTGGTTCGACCATCTGTCTCAGACCCAGAGGTCGGGGTTCGATTCCCAGTGGGGGCAAAATTTTCTACTCAGTTTGGTTTGTGGTATGCCTTGTTCTAAGTCCACCTGGCTAGCTACCACCATCTTATCCGAGTCTGTCACCATAATAACAATGTTAACAGCATTGTTGTGTTTCAGCAGTTAGGTAGCCAGTTCCTCTGTGGTTGATGATTCCGGGTGAAGCTCGCTTCCACCTTAAGCCTGATCATCACTTACCATCAGGTGAGATGCAGGACAAGGGCTGTAGTCCCGTAGTGTATAAAAAAATGGGAAAAAGCAGTGCCTTATGTCTCGGGCGCTATACTTGAAACCGGAGCGCATCAAAGGATGCAGAAGCATTCTAGTGCTCCCGAACGTAGCGATAGTTCAGAGTTTACTCCAAAGTGAAGAAAGGGAGTTAAGTCTAGAATCCTGTGTGTATAGAGGAATCCAAGCTCGCCCAAGACGAAGACATATTTATCTCCGAGGAGAATACTCTACATTTCAAACCTTCTTTTTTTTTCTTTTCTTTTTGTGGGTGGGAAATCATCTAATGACTTCTCCCGCTCAGGGCGGGGCGGGAGGGTGTGTCAGACTTTTACTGACTAAAACCCACCCGTGTTCCTTCAGTTGCCTGTTGCCAAGGGTCCCGGTATCCCTTTCGGACTTTCCCGCAACCCTGGACATTTCACATCTTCTGCGAAGTAATAAAAAGCAAAAAGTATTTTGTTTTTTCATGCAAATTTTAAGTTGAGGTTTCAAATTCAAATTACAATATTTACGAGGGGGCTGTATTGAAGTTCAGTGCAATATTATGACTTACTTTAGCTTCATTTCGTTTTGTCACAAATAGATATAATGTTGTGTGTGACCATAATTTCTTTTAGATCACTGATCATACCATGACCATGTTAATGTTGGTCTTGAGCTTGATCAGACTGTAGTCTATTTATTAATTATATATTAATTATGATAATTTAAGTACCAATTTTATAAGCTTCACTTATTTCATCTTGGTCAAATAGTCTCTTTCCAGGCAAAACAAGACAAAGAAGTTGGAAGACGCACCGAAGATGCCTGGAAGAGATAATGGGCCATGAAAGATTTCATGAAAGGCAAGCTTCCTCTATCTCTCAATCTCTCATATCTTTCAAGAGAAGACTCATCCACGTGTATATTCTTCCCATCCTCACGTAGGTATGGTTCTCAAACATGGTTTTGCCAATCCAGCAGAGATCTACCCTCAAGGTTTGCCAAAGAGCCATGGAACGGAGTATTCTGGGTAATAAACTTTTGGACCGGGTGAAGAATACAGCAATCCGTTTCATCACTAAAATAACTGATGTCACGCGGAAAGCTGCTGCTGCGCTTACATAGATCTCTCTTTTAGTTAAAATCTTCTTTTGACGGCGCAATAGGAGATCGTAGTACGTGGTGTTCTGCCTGTTTTATTTGTATTTTATTACTAGCCTGAAACGAAAAGCGACTTTGTTTTATACCATGCAAAGATATTGTGTTCCGATCCCCAGCGACGACGAGATGTCTCAGCGAAATGGGCTAGCCGGTACATTACACTGTTACCCTTAGGAGAGCTTAAAATCCTAAACATCGGTTTGGTTGGAATCTTGATTAGGTGATGCTGGTGATGGGGTACGCACCTGTGCATAGCTGGAGATGCCCACAGTGCCCACGTTGTCGCTTACAGACACCCACTCGTGCTTCTTTGTGTAAAACCGCCCTGGAAGTATAACAAATCCAATTTATTGATTTGTTTAATTAGTGACCTACGTATAACAAAATTAATAATAACATTCACCCCTTTTTGGTTTTTAGATAAAAAAAAACATTAGATATGGGCTTATAGACGGAGGTACAGTCGGTCAGTGGTAACCAAACCTGTTTATTGAGCTCGTAATCTATTGGCACTCTAAACGCTACGCCAGCTCATGGTCAAACTGTAACCACGGACGTGCGGTGGACTTTTCATAGATATAAACACTCCAAGTGCAGTATGAGCTTAACGATACATCTGAATTCAGCAAGTAACTAATACTAAGAGTTATGTACTTGTGTCTTGTGTGCTGTACATTCCTGAATGTTTTCCATTCCTAGCTACCTTAGAATGGAAAACATTCAGGATAGTACAGCCTAATACCTATATTTTTTATTAAACACGATGTTTATCTCATGAAACCTCGTGATTAACACGGTACACGCAGTGATTAGCACACTACCTAATGTCGATACTAATGGTTTGATAATACATACTCCAGTTGCAACTAACTTTTTACTAATCTTTGGAAATAGGTAATGCTTGGATTGTTTGGTTGTAATAACCCAGTCAACCCAAGTAAATAGACAAGTAAGTATTAAAACAAATAATTTTGATAATTAATATAATTAATAAAATAATTTTGATTCTTTTTATTAAAGATAATATTAAGAGGAATCATCGTCCCAACCTAAGCTCAGTTGGTAACTGTACAATACGCGTCATGGCTGATCAGTTAGAACTTTAATGCTAGGTTTAGATTATAATCTAAGATGCTAGGTTTCATAATATATTAGAGCTCTAGATGCTTAGGTATAGAACGTGATGTCGTCAATTAACATCATTAATTAACTTGGCATCTTGTGTCACTACCTTGTCATTAGCACAGCTTTCACTAATCACATAGTTATAAAACACTAACCAGACATTCGCTTATCATTTGAAACCATTTAAAACAAAGAAAGTACATTCGCCAGGGCGCTTGAAGCTTTTATATATATTATAACGAATTATCAAATAAATATCGATCACAGGTACAAAACAAAATCATACAGGGAACAAAAAGTTAGTACTTTCTGTTATAACTTTTAGCGTATTACGTAATGTAGTGAGTAGTTGTAATATAGCGGCAGGGCTCTTTCAATAATAGTTTCGCAACATGGCGCGTATTTACAAGAGACAGAATAGGGTGAGATAGTGCCAAGGCGACGTTGCGCAATGTTCTCGACTCAGCTGATAACAGATCCCTATTAACTATTTGTTGGAAGTTTTTGAATGAACGGACAATCAGCTAGTAAGATGAAGTCGTGGTTTTGAATCCCTCAGAAATTAAACGTGTATTGATAAATAAAACAAAAAGAATTCTGTACCAGATAGCATCATTAGGTAATGATGATCCTGGACATACTTTTTAACGATACCTATGTAATTTATCCTGAAAGCATTATCTCATGGGGCCCTTGGCCCATTTGACACTAAGTGAAGGTCAATATCATTAAGTAATACTTCAAACAATTTGTTGATAAATTAACAGCAACCATATCAGTAGATACCTACACTTCTAAACTAAATGAACTCTCGATGTATATCCAGAATATGTAGGAAAATATAAGTTCTTAGTTTTAAACCAGCTCAGCGGATTAAATTGGATAGCGGTTCTTTGAAAGCTATCTGGTAACCTGCTGCACCATAGGTATAACCGCCATTGCAGGCAGAATACAGTCATATAACCTTAATAGTTATTGGGAGGGTAGTCACCTTTCTGTTGTGTACTGTAGAGTGCGCGGGCGCAGGAGTGCGCGGCTAGGCTGCTGCGGGTCACTCGTGACGTCACTCGGAACACGCTGCACGCCACCATTCTTTTACTAGTTTCCTGGAATCGTAAACATCATCATCATTAACCTGGGGTACAACTGAACCTCGAAGTCTGCGAATGCGATACATTTTATGCGTGAAGCAGATAGCTCTCGCTTTCGCTCCAGATAGAATCGCTTTAGGTAGGTAGAAGGTAATTAATTATTAAGGTTAGATAGTTTGAATACATGGTACGGCGTACGGAGGATTCTAAAAATCGGGCAAAGTGGACGAAATTGGGCAGGTAAGAAAGAAAAAGTATTCATGAATAAATAGGCTCTGGCAAAGTCCCCATTCTCGTCGGCGCGCGGCGGTTGAAGAAGAAGAGCAATCTATTACGTGAGTTATAATAGACTTTGATAAGAAAAATAATTGGAAACATTGATTATATTCTATCCAATCTTAAATGAAAAAATCCATAAACATTTCCTGTAAAGTTTAGTAATATTATGCTTACCTAAGTCAGCGTGGGATGGGAGTCGGAGGCGTACGCGCAGGTCGGCGCGTGTTGCGGGAGTGCGGGGCGACACTGGCGCGTCTCACCAATATCATCGACTTTTCAACACAACAGACACAACAGAAGTCTCACGAACCACTCTGAACATGTAGCGTCAAACAGGGAAGATAAACGCAAAGATTAAAATTGTCATAACATTTGACCGCCTGTATAAAGTTATAAACGCCCCGTTCACGACCTCGAGCTACGCGACATGAGCACGCGTCACAACCTGTTGCCGTCCATCTGCTCTAAACAACTTCTTTCATTTGTTGTCTCCGCAGTCGCTGTCGCAAGTCGCGTGTCGCTTGAGCGTGTAGCTTGTGGCCACGGACCCACTGTCTAACATACTGTCTAACATGGTGGCTATTTATTTATTTATGACCTTCTGAAGCTTCAAATTAAGTATTTACTGCATCTGGATTAAAATGTGGTGCCATTGTCACAAACTGTCTTAGCTTAATATTATCTTCATTTGGAGATATTGACACTTTTGCGGCTTACTCCATATGATACTTAATTATCTACTCTAATTTTACACTACGATTTTTACAGTTTAAATACCTAAATATGAGGATAATTAGTTTTTGGCCTGAACTTTTGGACTAATATATATCTAAATGCTTATATCGATCGGATTAGGTCTTTTATTAGGTTCATAGGTTTGTACATCTTCTGGCGATTGCCTTTCGAAGTTAGGACAGCTTTTGTGTTCATTTTTTTTAATTCTTACCAAATCAATCCACCGGTTGATATGGTGCAATTACTTCAGCCTAGTATCTCGTCTTAAAAGACATGCACATCCCGGTGGCGAGAGACACAGATGTCTTTGACAATGTGTCGTCCACGGGTGATAAGTGTTATCAGTATGACGACACCCTGCTGGGGGTCGCGGTGTATCTTTGTACCTATACGAGATAATTATCACATAGTAGGTATTGTAGCGAAATAATAATGCAGATTCACCACTTAACACCGTGTTATAATAAATTTAACAAATGTAAGATGTGGATCAAAGTGAGCACCCAGATCGCGTACGGGCGGAGCGTTTCAGGGACCCATAAGTTGTAGATGTTGTAGTGCATTTACAATTGTTTTGTCTAGGGTTAGCTACTGGAAGAGCAACTTTGACATCATCAGCATACTTTGAGTATTTGACATATGTCCTACTATTAGAATAGAATAGAATACGCTCTCTGTCCACCATACAAATTACAGATTTCTATTATTATGTAGAAATTGTACATAGGGTGACACAATAGGCAGTCTTATCGCTAAAAGCGATCTTTTACAGACAACCTTTGTTACTTTAACCGAACTAACGTTTGTATATAATGCTTGCGGTCGTGCAGATAGTTCGCGAAGAATTATAGCTATGTCACAGAGAAACCTGCCAATGCCCGTTTACTCAGAAGTATTATGTTGTCAATCCGGTCAAAAGCCTTATGCAAGTCAAAATAGGCTATGTAGCCTATTTTAACGACTGCAGTTGCCTCTGTCGTTGACGCGTGCCACTCGTGGGTACCTATTAGGTTAAGTTCATGTGACCGCGCGGGTACCGCGCGGAACTACTAACCGCGCGGTACACGATAGTTTTTATCGTCTACATTAAGCGTTCCGTGCCGCGCCGCACACGGCCACACCGTGGTACGGCGTATTCTCGCGGGAACACCTCAGGGTCAAACACGCTGACATGAGCATAGTTTCTGTTATAGCAAAAAAAAAACTTGAGATGGTGTGTAGTAGATTTAAATCCCCGGACATTCTGGTAGAAAATCATATCCAGCTTATTAGTTTTCCTCACTGGATTCATTGGGTTCGGTGTTCTTCTTCACATTCTGGTGAACGATTGTTAGAGCGATTAATTTTTTGGCCAATTGTTGAGTGACATAATTATAAAAGTCAAACAGTTGCAATGGGATTTCCAAATATGAAACCGTTATGTCTAGAATGTTCAGGATCAGGCTTTTTCTGAAGGTGTTTGCGTGTTTTTAGTGCAGGTAACAACGATGCTCTCCACGGATAGGTACGTCTGGATGGAAATTCTAAGCATGAAGGGACTTTCCAGGCTCCAGGGCAAATTCCTGTCATGCAAGAAAGGGTTGTTGTAGAAAGGGTGCAGAGGAGGGAGATGCTCCTGCCAGAAAGGAAATTTTCGAAAGTTCTGTTTGAGGTTTGCTGGTCAGGGTCCGAGGACCCCGGTGTACGGCTGCCTAGGCTTCCGATAGCTACGCAACCCATGTTAGTCTTTTCTCTAAAAAATAACAGCTGTTTATAGCAGGGATGTTACGGACATGCTCATCCGCATCCGCAATAATGAATGCGGAAGCGGATGCAGCACAGGTCGCGACAAGAAAGATAATCGGCGGGCGGCGACTGGCGCGTGTCGTACCTATGCGAACGAAATCTTCGCTCCTATTGGTCAATAAGCACTTTTCATTGACCAATAGCACACAGATTTGTTCCTAGCGAATAATTGTTCAGAAGCTTGGGTTTAATATAATATGAACCTCTGAGTAACAGACTTGACCCCGAAAAGGTGGCATTATTACTTTTTATTAAATATGACGCTCCAAATTTTTACTTTAATAAATTTTTTTGTTCTCCCTCATAAAAAAAAGGTAATTACTTGTAAAATATCTAAACATCCGCTTCTGCTGATGTGAACAAATCTGCATTCGCAACATCCCTGGTTTATAGATAACCTGAAAATAGAAAGACTCTGAACTCTATCATCTTGCAGTAGGTACCTACCTACCCAGCATAGTGTTCATTCATGTAATACCTATATTCCTAGTAGGTATTTCCATTCTGATTTATTCCCGATAAGTTGTATAAACAATATAATACCTAGTTAAGTTGTGTAAACAATTCCTTTATTCTAAAAACTACCTACAGCTATTCTGAGAAATAATAACGTACGGTACCTAATTATTAAGTTGTATTGGAAGTGTAGCACGAAAACTGTTGTATTTATTACATGCTGAAAGAAAATCGACATTTTACTTCATATAAATCTCGCTCGGACGTAAACAATTGCGTTTAGTAGTTAACAAACAAACTGAGATAACAACTGATACATTATAATGATCACTAACAGCACTCTCTAACCTTGGGACATTAACCAACAAATAAAACCACTCGTTAAACTTAATTTAAACCGTTTATTTGAACTATGACGATTTGTTACCGTTTGTTTGGAATATGCATCCTGAAGCGTAACAACGCGACCCGGAATTCTGAGAGGGCAGTTAACTAAATACATACAGGTTTATAGTAAACTGTGGATTCTTCTATGATTTACGTTTGTGTAGAACACTTACGAGCATAACTGTAACATAAGTATAATCTTTTGCTCAATGAATGGTACGCTGTGTCAATAAATGCGTATCGGTACGAATGCGTGCGGCTCTATGTACGCACGGGAATGTGATTATATGAAATGACTGCGTAATTTGCGTATTTATCAGAAATATTTGCAAAACAGTGAATGAAATAGACTTTATAAAATAATAAGATTTTACTTAAGATAAATGTTAATTCGCGTAAGAAAAGTAAGTAGAAGATGTGCATTTTCGAGCAAATGTATTTAAACAAATTCCTTAATATCTATGGCATAAGTGTGGCTTATCAATATTAAACACATAAACTAACTGACAATCTGTATGATTAGAGTCTACTATTGTCTATCAACAATTCAACATGGATATTTTTAATATCATTTATGTTCGATTTCTCTGATTCTCATAATCGAGTTAGTAGAATCAAAAACGAGGTGAGGTTTTCCAAAAAAAATTAAGAGGTTACACTTTTGGTCGGATCACACAAGTTCGTTGGTGACCAACCACATGCTCTAAAATATGGCTAAAGGGCGTTGTGAGTTGGCACAATACAATACCACCAGCCGAACACGCAACTCGTGTGTCAGCATTAATAAACCACTCTAGTCTCTAATGTCTTCAAGAAGTCCTTAAAGATGTTGATATAAAATACAAGACGTTTTAATAAAGCCACATAAGAGACAACTCTTGAGATTGACGAAGAGAATTGTTTGTTAATGCGGGCCTCAGAGCTGGGTGAGTGTTGTGCTGTATCACAAGTAGCAAGGCACGGCCATGGAGGTACTGAAAATGGCTCCGATGGCGCTGATGGAGGCCGCGATGCAGCCCACGACGCCCAGCGCCACCACCTCGTAGCACACAATCTTCACCCAGCGGGGCGCCTCACTGGGAACAACAAATATTGGTACTCGTAAAAGATGTCAGAACGGTTTTCTAGATTTAGTATTATCATTTGATCGATGTAGAACCCCCAAAAGTAGCCAGAGCGAAGTTATCAGTTGGTGTCGTCAAAACACGAGCCTAAATCCTAACTTTATAATATTATAAATGCGAAAGTGAGTTTGTTTGTTACGCTTTCACGCTAAAACGGCTGAACAGATTTAGATGGAATTTGGCACATGGGTAGAACATGACCTGGAATAGGACTTAAGATACTTTTTATCCCGATTTTCCCACGGGGTCGAGATTTATGCGGGTGGAACCGCGGGGCGAAGCTAGTAGCTGATAAAAGGAACCACTTAAAGCTACTTAAGTAACTCATAGCATTTTCTTATGAAGTTGGAATGTAGGTTCAAGTGTGGGGACGTCTGCATACAAAAATGTTTAGGATCGGTTTAAAATTCAATTTACCCAATTCGTGCTTCTAAATAAAAACCAATGGATTAAGTACGTAATTATGGACAATGAGTTCGACAATTAGCTTAAAATCTTAATTGAACATGATAGGTACCAATTACATTAGGTAGGAATAATATTAAAAGTGTCATTAGTATATTACATTAACTTGCATTTAATTAGCGTGACCGTGTTACAAATTAAATAGTTTTGTTCGTCAACCAAAAATGTGATAAAGACTAAAAGATGATTAATAAATCGGGTCTATTAAGTAATAGCTAACAGCGCCACTCATCTGAATATTACAGACACTTGTTTATTTTTTTAGACTACCTGACTCTCATAAAATGTTCCGCTTAAGTGATTCATTTGAGACAAAACATCGCTTCTATATAAATATCTTGGAAGATTTCTCATTGGGCCTCAATTGTATATTTTATTCACAGCAAAACTTAAAAAAACGAAAGAAAGATCATCCCTAATTATACGCAAATAGCAAATAAAATAGCCGCTATAGTTTCCGCGAGTACACTTACATGGCCGTCTGTCCCTCCGGCACGGGCTGGTTGACGAGCTTCAAGTAGCAGACGGAGGGCAGGATGTAGGTGAGCAAGGCTATTGTGGTGGCGCCGACGAGCGCCAGCAGCGTGTAGAACCGCGGGACGCTCTCGCCGACGAACAGGATTCCCAGCATGATGGACACGCGCACCACCATGCGCCAGCCCGTGGAATCTGTGATGAACCAGAGATAAATACCTGGGAGGTCTCTACTAAAACCAATCTAATTGTACAGCTAAGTAGTCTACAGTTAAGCAGAATAGCAGTAGGAGGGTATGTTTGACTTTACTCAAGGGCCCACCCATCAAGGGCCCATCCACCCCATACTCTTAGTAGAATAAGTCACAGCAAACATGCTTAGCTAGGTTCAGCAAATCGGCAAAGTTTTCAGCTAAACATCAGGTGGTATTTTACCAACCTTAGTTTACATAAAAAATATGAAAACTTTTCGAATTCTAATAATGAATGTACCTAACACGATCATGTTTTTGTGTGAACTTACCTATAGGCACACTGTAGAGCTCCTCGACCTCCTGGCAGACAGGGTTGATGATGATGATGAAGGCGGAAAGCAGGTGGATGGCCATTAGCACGTTGGCCGCCAGGGTCAGAGGGGTGGCAGCCATGGACAGCGCCACGTTGGGCAGCACGCGCTCGCCGAACACCGCGTATCCGCCGATACCCACTAGCAGGTACAGGATCAGGATAGCTGGAGGTGGCACAAATGTACATTCAATCGAGTTACCCTTATTCAAGTATTTCTTGCGAATTTGATTTAGCTCAAGTTCTGCAAAACGTAACGGATTTCTCTTTATAAAGAAGCAGAAAATAATTCATTGTATTTTTAATTTTCAAGTTCAGAAAAATAATTCAATAATAAACAGCTTTATTGGACTAACGATGTCGAACTAGGCACTTAAGAGGTTTTCAAAGAAAACTTACCGAAAAATCCATATTGCAGACTCTTCCCAAACTTAGACTTGTCCGCCATATCGTTCTGGATGGTGGGGAAGGTGGAGGCTCCTCCGAAAGCGAACATGATGGTGCCGATGGCCAGGAAGAAGTCCATGAAGCCGTGGATGCCGTAACGGTACGTGAATGGCGACGCCTCATTCATCATCTCGATGAAGTACAGGATGCAGGCGACGAGCGATGAGCCGAACGCAAGGAGACCCAGCAGACTAAAAGTTTTAATAAGATAAAGCCAACGCATTGACTGAGTGATGAGGATGAATGCCAGGTTCATGGAACGACATATTGAATCATGGAACCTTTTAAATTTTTGTATTCACTGCGAATTAGAAAGGTATTATTCTAGTAGTGCTGGTCCACCCATTGGCCGCTTCGTAAGGCCACCTACAACTGTCAAAGGTGTGGTGTATCTTTCCCTCTTTACTCTCATCTAAAGTTAGCCTGTTTTAACACTACTTACTGGAAATCCTTAGGTGTTCCGAAAAACATCAGCGGTGTCATAGCGCCGACGACGATGAGGTACCAGGTGCAGATGGTGAGCGCCGGAACCAGGGACAGGAGCACCGCCTCGATGATCTGCGCCGCCAGCAGGAGATACACCACGGAAGCACCAAACAGAGTCACGATTATCGCCATCGATACCACCACGCTGAGAATGGTAGGAAAAGGCTTTAATAGAATACAATAGACGTAGATATATTTTTAGTAACCTATTCAGCTTAACTATTCCTCAAGAATCATAAAAAAAAACCTATAAGAAATCGACACCCTTGCTGCGGTATTATCCTACCTAATCCCAAAATATTGATTATTAGTGCCACCATTAGGAACCATAAACCTACTCACTTAAATGGCTAATGGGGACAATAATGTTTAAACATATGTCGACAAACTTTCTGTGGCTGGGACATAATACTGATGCTGACATACTGGGCCGTGATATCACAGATCAATGACCAAGTGATACTTGGAACTCTGTAATGACTTCTCACCGTCGTTATAGATCGTCACCCAAAATATCCGCAGCATACAAAAGAATTTCTACAGTTTTCAAGTCCAGATAGCTAGGTTTTCTTTTGAATTTGACATAAACAATTCTCACAGAATGTTGGGGAATCCAATAGACCTATACCGCTGATAGATGGCTAATGTCACGTTTTCCTCAAAAACCTGGATTAATCAAAATTACGGTATTGTGATATACGTCAAACAGGAAATCAAATGCATAGTTCTATTGGCGCCAACTTCATGTTACTAAAAATCCATCCAGATACTTGGATTTGGGTGGTGTATGGTCTCCATCTAATCACAATATTGGTCGTTTTCTGACTCTATAGACAAAATAATTCGGACAATCAAAGCTAAAACTAATATAATAGTTTTAGCTTTGATTGTTAGACAGATAATCCTGTCTGGAGACATCAACATTTGTCATTAACATAAGTCAACCAGTGTCGATCGGAACAGGGAATCGTATTTAAATCTCAATGCAGAATTAGAGCTATTGCCGGGCCATACACATCCTACAAGGATGTAAAATTGCCTAGACCATGCGATGCATGGCACAACTCATCTAGCTATTGTGTTTGTGATTAACTCGACGGTGATCAACCATACCTCAGTACACATGATGTGGCCGTTTTAGGCCCCCTGTACAAAAACTAATGAAGTGTTGGGTTTTTTAAATTGCCCACCATAACTATATCGAAAAACTGTACGGCAAATGTACCTATTTTACATATAGTTACCAAACAGCATCTTGTCACACCATTATTTAAGCAATTTTAGTAAGCGCACTTTATGGAACGTGTGTCTATCTGTTACATTTGACACAGCAGCTGCTAACAGACAACGCCTGTGTTCGTCAAGTCACATTTATAATAAAACTAACAGTGCTCTAATTAATATTAATCCTCTTACAATAAGGGAAGCTAAAACTAAAACTAAAGGCTCATGCAAACTGGCGCGATATCGCGACCGCGACAGGCAGCGCTACCCTTGTCGCACCCGCGATATCCTGCTTGTTTGTGAGAGCTTTAAGTCATGGCTACTGACACAAGAGTACCTACAGTCAAACATAATCCATTTTAATGTAGGTAAGTAAGTACATATTTATATTTAAGTTCATCAAGATCACACATCACTCACCCTTTTATTAATATCTCCACTCACACACCACCACACTCCACACATCAGCATATTAAACATACACTCTTTACACTTCACACTCACACACAAATGCAGAACGACAATATAATAAATCAATTGATAACATAATTTTTACTCCTTTTTTTTATTATCATGTATAAATACATACATAATTTAATTATTATTTTAATGATGAATGTAATTACTATTTTAATCATAATTTTTTGTTTGTCGTAAATTCAAACGCTGTATATCTACTGCATAAAAACCTACTCCCTTTTGAATTGCCAAGTCGATCAGTTAGTCAGCAAATTTAAGCTAGTTGCCTGTAACATTATTATTCCAGGCACTTTACAATATCCATGTCATACACAGAATTTGAATCTCTTTCTATAATAGTGTTGAATACGTGGTGTTTAAACACAGCCTATCTACTGGAAGTACCTAGGTAACTGTACAATGTCAAAATATCCATCTCATGTTTAACGCAAATCCCTTAATCAGCGCCATCAATCAATCAGATACGCTCCCATACCTCCATCCCTTGCCGAGCGCCTGCTCCACTATGATGGCGTAGGGGTTCCTCTTGCGGGTCCTCATCTCGGGGTCCCGTGCCTCCAGGAAGGACCAGCAGTCGCCCAGTCGCTTACCGCTGAACGCAGCCACCAAGCATATCAGGATGATCAGTGGGACGCCAGCCCATCCTGAAATCGCAGACAAATGTTACTTTTTGGGCAAATATCTTGGAATATTAGTACCCTAGTGAAGTTTTTGGTATAAAACGTTCTTTGGCCATGTTCTTTCTACCACCAGTTCATCGAACAAACAATCATTCAGACAAAGGTTCTGGGGACAAGTGAACTTCGGGCAATCGTGACGCACTTGGTGGGCAGCTAAGTTAGAGCAGCTGAGGCTGGGCAGGTGGGTAGGCGCCGTAGGCGGGTGGGCGGGTGGCTGTGTTTAAGATTCTAGATTATGTTGTCACACATCATTTACCTACATTTATCGCAATAAATAGATTAAACACAAAATGAAAAACAAATGACAAATGAAAAATAAAAACCGGCCAAGTGCGAGACGGACTTGCGCACGAAGGGTTCCGTACCATTATCTATAAAAACAACAAAAAAATCACGTTTGTTGTATTTGTGCCCCCTTAAATATTTATTTTATTCTGTTTTTTTAAAGATACATCATCTGTTAAATGACAACTGTCTAACTATCACGGTTCATAAGATACAGCCTGGTGACAGACAGACAGACAGACAGACGGATGGACAGCGGAGTCTTGGTAAAGACGGGACCCTATTGGTCCCGTTTTACCCTTTGGGTACGGAACCCTAAAAATGTAACCTTGCAAAGGCATAGGTAACACAGGCACATACTAGTAGTAGAACATTGACCTAACGCTTTATGTAGTGTTATTAGTAACACAAGGTCAGATGGTAACATAAAAACAAAATGTCTGACAATATCAAAGTATTAGTTGAACGACGGAAAACTTACAAAAAGTTGTAGAGCCGGTTTGTTAATTAAGCTATTTTATCAGCGCACAGTGGGCAGTGGGCAGTGGGCTCGCTAGGCAACGTCTGTGGGCAAAGCGACCACAAGGTGAGACCTGTGCCTTGTTTATCAAAACTTGCAAGCCTTGTAGTAACAAATGTCATTATTTAGTTCACAAGTACTTATATTTTTACAATTTTATTCGTGATTTTGTTTATCAAAAAAAAATTTATTTACATAATTGTTTTCTTCATATTTTTTACATAATTATATAAAATTATTTATTATACAATAATCATAACAAAATACAGATTATATACATAAAGGAAGGGCTCATAGGGCGTCAAAAAACTCTTCCGCATCGCTGTCAGTAGGAAAAGTTACAACTTGTAGAAAATCATAGCAAATCCTGAGAGTGTCCGGCGACTCTCTATTCCGTCTTACAAGTTTACAAGTGTCATGCTTAGTACCGCAATAAATGTTTAAATTCGATTTTCTTTTTTTAAATGTGGTCAAACGAGAGAGATGACCTGATGCCCGTGTCCCAGCAGTGAGAACATTAAGGCTGATTATGAATATGGAGATGAGCTATGAATTTAACGAAAATTAACATTCTAGGTAACTTGTGAACGTGTAGACTTGTAACTTTTGATAAACAGGCCCCTGATCTGTCAGTACCTACTGCTACCACAAACTGTGCTGCCACCTTGAAACACTATACTCGAGGTCTGAAGGCCGACAGCTAGGTGTACGAAATTGCTGTGATTTGATATTGTACCTTAATTCTTCACAGTCCAGTGAATGTCTCCAAATATTAATGAGTTTATAATTTAATTTCTGTCGTTAGCATAATAGTCGTGATTGAGTAGGTAGTAGGTATGCGAGAAGATACGATAACAAAATTAAATTATGAAATAACTAGTTATGAATTATTATAATTCTGCGTATATAAAATTATCTTGTGGTATTTCGGAATTTCAGGTTTCGGAAAGTTATAGGTTTTCTATTAAATACTGATGAATTTATTTCATAAAGATTTCTTAGCGACAAACAAAGCGCATTGTGAAAGGCAGCACAGCGCAGTTGCGTGATTACTACTAGATCACATAACTTACAAATTAATATCAGGAAAATATCAACAGGGCCTTGAACAACTCGTATTTTGATGATTTGCATTAATATAATATTATATGCAGTCATAAACTATAACATTCTAGTATTATCTGTCTCAAATATTATATTTAAATTTAAATATCATAAGGTAAGTTGCCAAGGCCAAAGTCATTTATCCAACCGGAGATTGTTTTTTGTGTTGAGCATCCGAAACGGTCCATGTCCATGTGGTACTGACGTGTGTGTCACTTTACAGTTTACACGCTATTTATTTGATTGGAATTTTAAAAACGGTCGGCCTATTTTAGACTCTCCACTTTTGAAAGCTCTAACATTTATAAAACACTCCTACCTAATCTGTGATCAATCTGAGACTTGTCACCGTCGCGTCGCCCGCGCCATCGCGTCGTGAAATTAATAAACAAACGAAATAGACTTGTTTTAGGCAATTATTTAAATTATTGATTACATTAATGTTATCTTTCATACCAAAGTAGTCGCCAAACAATTCTGATGCTGGAGATCAGGCCATTTAAATATTTTCGAGATTAAAGATCGTGTATAAATATTCTGAATTTATGTTAATCTTATCAGATGATCTGAGTGGTGTTAATAACAGAGCGGCCTCGATCTTTAGCCGGGTGCGACTCCTGCGCATTACCATATCGATGTGGTTTAAACTGCGCAGACGCAGTATGTTCTCACACTCCGCATATTCAATACTTACCTATCTTTAAGATACCCACCGGACGATTCGAATCGCTTAATTATTGCTTTAATAACACCAATATTGATTTATGTTTTATAGCGACAAACACCTGTATACAGGGTTACTGGTAACACGACGTATTCCTTGCAGGACGTCATAGTAGGGTTAAAATGCAACAAATTAAGCCACCAAATGTTCTACCGAAATTCAGTAGTTTTTGAATTAGTTAAGAGTTTTAGTTTTTTTATGAAAAATCCCAGATGAAATCATTTGAAACCAATTTAAAAATGATTTGCGGCGCGACTGTGCTGAAATTTAAGTTATTATCATAGTTGACGCCGTAGCAGACCTTTGTTAATAATTAAAAGTTCAATAATGCCTAAAACTTTGGCAAATATCACTAACCAAACATTTAATTTTTTGTAATTTTTGCTATTACTTCATAAAGCTAAAACTCTTAACTAATTCAAAAACTACTGAATTTCGGTAGAACATTTGGTGGCTTAATTTGTTGCATTTTAACCCTACTATGACGTCCTGCAAGGAATACGTCGAGTTACCAGTAACCCTGTATATGTTCAGTTATTATAACAGACGTAACAAATCATCATCATCATCATTTCAGCCGAAAGACGTCCACTGCTGGACATAGGCCGAGTCAAGCACCGCCACTTCGACCTTGTGCTTCTCGTATCCAGTGGATTCCTGAGGCCTTTTCAGTAATGTGCTTTTGCAGACGGGTTTTTTAGTTTTTAAATATGTATATATTTTTATCTTCAGCTTTTTAGTATTTTATAATTTCTCATTCCAAATTACATATAAACATAAATTTTGTATATATTTTTGTAATCATCTTTTAAAACCCTTAATTTTGATATCCTACTCGATCGGTTCGGGAGATTTTTCTTAACGCATATATTTTGCCGCCAAGAATCCGCCATTTTGTTTTTTTTAATAATTTTATTATACCCAGTGACACTCGTGACACTCGCACAAAAAAGCAGAATCTAACGACATATCATTATATGTCGTTAGATTCTGCTTTTTTGTGCGAGTGTCACTGGGTATAATAAAATTATTAAAAATTATTAAAATACTAAATGTCTGAACCGATTTTGATGAATGCATCAAAATCGGTTCAACCATTTAGTAGTTATGAGGGAACATAGAGACGGACATACAAACATAGGTGCATACAGGTCAAACACATAACCCTCCTTTTTGGCTTCACCGCAGTCGGGTAAGAATTAGAGATGAGGTTATTTCTATTAGGACACAGGGTTTGCCTTAATAACAACAACATTTTGTGTAGATTGTTCGTCAAATGCAACAATATGGAAACATCTCCTCACGAGGCTTGATTTAGCGGTCCCAAAATCCGTGTTCAGCTGTAAATGTGGCATTATTATGTGAATATATTGTACCCATTATTATACCCAGTATTTGTACCCATTATTTTCTAATTTGATAATTCACTTAATACATAATGTCACAATACCATCTGGCCACAACGACATTAGTTGGAGACGATTGTAATATAATAAATGCTAAATCTGTAGGTACAGATATGGTACACGACCGTTATGTTCCGGTTCTGGGTGTATGTGTGAGTTGACTTCGTTTCTTAAAATAAATGCCCTCGTCACAATACAGGAATGTCCTACTTATTGAATTTTTATTAACACTATTCATAAGTAATGTAGTAACTGGTACATCAATCGTTCATAGCTATAACGAGAGAGCAGATAAACAGCTAAAACGATATTATTTTATAGATTCTGCCCACGACTCCGTCTGCGTGGAATGGATATAGCCATTGACCCTCAGGGATGGCGTAGCTTCTCATTAGTAAAAGAATTTTCGGAATCGAATTAACCCCTGTATATTCAAATTCACAAAGTATCGACTATTACCTATTTTTAAGTAATTTACAGATAAATGAAATATATGAACATAAAATGTATGGAGTAGTATAGCCATAGTACATAATATTCTTGTAATATTTCATGCATTGATCCATGGAAAATCTGACAACACGGTCTCACCTTAAACACGTTTCATTAGATATATCGTTAAATATTAATTTACTGCCTCATATATAAGAGTTCGCCTCCCAAACCTCATGCTGATATAAACTTGATTGGAATGTAAAGTGATTCTAAAGGTGACAAAATCATGTTGACTCTACCAAGAATAAGAATAGATTAAAATCGTTTATTTGTAAGAATGTGAATAAATAGATAATAAATAGTTCGCCACATACTTAGAACGGAACTACGATTTGAATCAGCTTACTTACAGAAATCGACTGCTGCGCCTGGTTTACGTCCAGCAGTAGACTGCCTACTCAATTGTACGCCATATATATAACTCGATCCTCGACCACCCTCGTCCGGCTTCTTTCTAAGTTTTTATATTGCACTAATAAAGCCTTTTGATTAAATTTAGCAGATAGGCGAAGTATTAAAAGAGAAAGAATGGCATAAAAAGGACGAAGCATGCTAGGCCGTGGATGGTGAATACATGTTCATAAAATCTGTTTACAAACTGGGCCTATAGGTTAGTCAATTATCATAATAATAAATAGTCAATCAAAGGTTTGTGAAAAAGCAAAGAAACCACGGTTTAAAAATTTGTTGGTCCTATTAATGATGTTTGCGAGTTTGGATGTTAGTAACTCAGTCATGCTGTAACGGCTGCAGTTCGATGTTATCCAGCACACAGATAGACCAAGTCTTGAGTTAACAAAGGGAACTTTTTTTCATAAGTCCTCACAAGAAGCAGTTCCCTAAGCTTACTAGTTAATGCAATACTTTTTCCTATTTATATTTACATACTTATTTATGTATCTATATATATTTATTCTGTTGCGTAGCGGTGACTGTCTACAGACACCTGCGCACGTGAGGACCTAGGTTGCAGCAAACAGTATTCGCGTTGCTGCACTTCGACCCAGACAAATTAATTTTTTAAATAATTTCATATCTTATTTTTGACACCAGTTTTTCATCAAAATAGGTAAGTACACGGAAACGAGTTTAATGAGTTTAATTAACCACTGAATTGAAAAATGTAATTTTTAATGTACTTGTATTCGCTTAGCATCATTACTCATAGTAAAATAGTAAGATTGTGTATTGTGCTATAAATTGTGCAGCTTAAAATGCTGTATAATTATCTCCATTGGGTAGGACCTAAGGTAGACATAACGCACAGCAAAGCAACTTAAAATTAAATTGTAATATTCCTTACAAATACCTAAACTTTAAAATATTATAGCGCGTTTCGTAAGTAGATCCGTAAATTAGTGGCATCAGTGCTGCGTTGGCACTTTCTATGTATATGTATGTAGGTGCACTAAAAGCCCGATAGGTTCCGTTCAGTAAACTAGGATTAAATTACACTAATGATCAGTCGAAATAAAAACATCAATTATGGCAAATTGACTACCTAGGCTTCCACAGTGGGGCTAAGAATTCAGTAGGACATAGGCTAGAACGCCAGCAAACGGTTTACGCTTAGCAAACGGGAGATCTTCAAATAAAGATATGTCATCAGGCACTTACCGGTCTTGACCAGCGCTCGAGGCAGGGCCAGCACTCCGCTGCCAGCCATCTCGCCGGCAATCAGGATGGCTGTCTGCTCCATTGACAGTCCCTGACGGTCCTCATCACCATCGCCCTGGCGTTCAAAGAGTCTTACGTAGTTAGCGTTCAAAAAATAAATAAATTGGTAGATTTCAAAACCTCCAAAACCTCCCCGCTGGCACCGACGACGCTGTGGGAGTGGCTAAGTTTTGGGCCAACGAAAATAGTGTCGCGCTAGCGACACGACGAAGAAGAACAGATTATTAAATTTATACAAAGTTATTCTATATCTCTTTGTCACCTTTGAGCGGAGCGCTACAATTGCAATATTACCAATAGGCATTATTACCAATAACACCATGGTGCAATGACTCATCACCATGTCAGCTCGACAGTTGCTGAGCTGAGCCATACGGCAGCCGCATATTGTTACTACTTACATACATTTAAGTTTCCTCTGTCCCAAGACAAGATACCAACAAGTAACTACCTACAAAAACAAGTAAGTACATACCTACCAAACAGCGTGAACAACCAGTCGTTATACTTTAATAACTCTGACCAAAAAAGTTTGTCTAATATCGCGCAATACCTACTTTATAATTACACTAATGACTGTTGAATGGTGGGTAGACAGACCAGCTTGTTTGCGTATCAAATACATTCTTCACTATAGCGCTGTTTTCGGTGCGAGTTATAACGGTTTGTGGCTCTACCGGCCCATGAAGACCGGTCACCCAATCGAAAAAAACAAGAAGGCCTGTATATTAAAGCAATACATAGTATTATTTACCTAATAGTAATCTGTTCTGTTAATTAATATACGTGAGATCATCCTTGGACGGGTGTAAATGTCAAATAATAATATAGAAAGCTAAAAAATACCTAGATTCTCGTCTGTCTGTTCCCTCGCTTCATCTGTTTTCCTATTGTTACCTACTGCTCTAATTTATGTCTCGAAGAAATTATATTTTATAATGCAGTTAGTTAAGTTTACTAACAAGTTTATCTGATTAACATATTTCGAAACATCTCACGGCTGCATTGAGCAATCAAATGAGTTGGGTACGTACCTTTGACGTACAGACGCACAGCTCGGCTTAGATAATGCACAAATTACAAATCATCCGAGAACATTCTGATGCTGTAAGTGGACGAACAATATTGAGACTTTTTTATGTAGGTTCAATAAAATGATTGACGTTGATCTTTGAGGAAGATCAATAAACGCTCTTTGTTACCAGTAAATTTAAGATTGCTGTACCTAATGGAAAATAACTGAGGGAAGCAAAAGTAAAGTACTAAGCGACAGAAAAGATGGGGGCTATGAAATTTTGTGCCCATTTCGTCTTTAAATAGAAAACGAAACGAATTCATATAAAAACACTTGTTTCTAAATGAATAAGCACATTCCTATCTGTTGACTAGACTAATAGTCTATAGACTTAAGATAGTGCTTGTTAACTTAGCGCCAGCTCCAGTCTCATCTGTCTCCCAGGTGCCACTGTGTATTTAAACTTAGCAAGATATACTCGTACTACGAATGTATTTTCCACGGGAACCGAATCTAGTACACTACACTCCTCTCTATCCTAAGTTAGGACAAGGTTTAGAGTTTAAGTCGAAAAGAGTGCGTTTAAAACGGATACCCACTAGAAATTAGTCATAAAATTTAAATACAGTTATAAACGTGTGCCCTTAAACTTCCACTGCAAGGGAATTTAACCACTGCCGTCCAAGTGCCCCCGGAGAAACGAAAACGAGGTATATGATGATGTTGAGCGGCTGCTTACCTTCTTGCCCACGAGCGGCGTGGTCTCCGACACATTGTCGGCGCTGACGCTCGCACTCGCCTTCGCCTTCGATTCCAGTACTTTCTTCGACATTTTCTAAAACAAAATTACATAAACTTGAAATCACTGCGTCAAATGCTCCACCTACACAATTCTACTTTATCGTCTCTAGCGGGTACATGCAGGAACCGGTTACACCAAAATTGTTCTGGACGACATTATAACTTTTGTGTCCAATAGTCTAAAGGGTCGATTTGTTCAATTAGGCTTGGGTCAATATTTCCGGTGTGTAAATGGGCTGGTGAGATCGTACGGCTTCTACTCACGGGTGGGTGTGCTCGCACGACCGGTCGACGCGACGATGTCCACTCAACTGTTGCTAACTATGAACTAGTCAGGTAACTTTGAATATTTTCTGTATCAAAATATACTCTACCTAAACATGAACTTTATTGTTTTTATATTAGAGGTCATTATGCGTAGGTTTCTTGTGGCTAGTTCCTGCCGCTTCAATGTTAAGGTGATTACGCTAGTGTGGAGTAATTAGTTGAAGCTTGAGTGGTGGGGACGACTTGGAAGACCATCAAATATTGCGCAACGATTATATTGAAATATTAAATAAGTAATCTTATTAATTTAGTAATTACTATTCCTAATACCTTGTGGATATTTAAGTAGGTAGGTACCTACCATTTTATGTCGTAGGGATTAAACAGGTACCTTGTAGAAACACATTGTTATTACCCGACTTAAAAAAAAGGTGGTTATCAATTCGACACTATGTAATGATATTGGGACTGCAATATACACAGCACATGATAATCTATTAGGACCTCTAACCACATATAGGTACAAAATGTTATACTTAGGTGTATATATGTATGTTTGTCCACGCATTTCTTCGAAACTATTAATCGGATTTTGTCGATTTTCATTGGCTTACCTTTACTTCAACTTAAGGTACAGTGCAAATTTCATCAAAATCGGTTCAGTAGTTTTCAAAATATAGACTAACTCGCTTCCGTCCGCGGCTTCGCTAGCGTGATATGTCGATAAAAGTAGCCTATGTCCTTTTCCAGATTTACCCCTGTGCCAAATTTCATCAAAATCCGTTCAGTCGCTTTCGCATGAAAGCGTAACAAATAAACAAACTCACTTTCCCATTTATAATATTAAGCAGTTGTGATGACGGCCTGGCTTATTGGTACGAGCTACGGGTGTGTGGTGTCAAAGGGAAAACACCAAACCTTGCTCAACCACAACTAAAAATAAAAATAAAAAACTCTTTTTACAATAAAAACAACCGGCTTCCAAAAATACAATTTTTAGGGTTCCGTAGTCAACAAGGAACCCTTATAGTTTCGCCATGTCCGTCTGTCTGTCTGTCTGTCCGTCCGTCTGTCCGCGGCTTAGCTCAGAGACTGTTGGTACTAGAGGGCTGTAATTTGGTAGGATATACAGATAAATCACGCCGACAAAGTGGTAAAAAAAAATCGTAAAAAATATTTGTTTTTAGGGTACCTTCCCTACTCGTAATGTGGGAATGGTTTTTTTTTTCTCTTCCATCTCATGGTGTGGGGTATCGTTGAAAAGGTCGTTTAAAAATAATGAGTGAGTTTGTGAAAACCATTTTTGGATTCAGGGATCCGTTTGCGAAATATTAAGCTTTAAAGTGCTAATTTTTGTTAAAGTCAAGTGCCCCCCCCCCCCCCCCCCTTATGTGAAACAATTCAAGGCAGTAGTAATAACTAAATTAAAAAGAAAACTATCACCGCTACGTAGGGTCCACAAGTTACCGAGTAATAATCGACCAACTTAATTTTGCTGTTCCAAAAACATGTTCTCTCATACATTCTGTATGGGAGAATAAGTTTTTCAACTACAATGTTAAGTTTGTTGGATAAATTCATCCCAACTACGGAACCCTTCATTGTGCGTGGTTCGACATGCACTTGGCCGGTTTTAATTTTTTTAAAGATATCTTAAATTTCGTAATCCGGAGGCAATAAACGAAAATACAGAACCGAAGACACCAACTTCTGAAAAGTTATTAGTCACGTTTTTTAGTTTATTTGGAAATCTTTTTTTTAGCTATAAAATTCAAGATTTGAAAATATTTGTCTCCCTTAAAATATCTACTTATTATAATAAAAAAGAAATAAAACTTTTAAAAAAAAATTGACCGACTTCAAAAAAACAAAACAAAAAAGGACTACTGTACTAAAAACCAAAAGACAAAAGTACTTCTTTAATAATAAGAGAAAAATAAAAAAATAACTTTAATTTCGGAAGTCGGTGTCTTTGCTTTTAATTTTAGTTTTTGGCCACCGACTTCCGAAATTAAAGTTATTTTTTTATTTTTCTCTTATTATTAAAGAAGTACTTTTGGCTTTTGGTTTTTAGTACAGTAGTCCTTTTTTGTTTTGTATTTTTTGAAGTCGGTCAATTTTTTTTTTAAAGTTTTATTATTTTTCCATTTTTTGTGTAATTTGATTTTTGTAATCATGGGTAGACCAACTAAAGGAGCCACCCCGCATGAAGAAAAACAGAATTAAAGAGACTAATACTGCTGAAAAAGAACGCCTATCTAAGAATCGCAAACGGAGTGCTATGTCCGGTTCCCAAGAATCACCGTTAGCTTGTCATGCTAGGTTATCTCAGATGAGAAATTACATGCATTCTCATTTGTCACAGGAGTCGCCAAATGATAAGATCTGCCGACTCAATCTTATTCAAAAACGATTAAGTGGCGAGTCGTCTGAACAGCGCAAGTATCGTTTAGATGTTATACGAAACCGGCTGGCTAATGAGACTTCCGTGCCTTCTCAAGAATATAAGGGTGAACACTATACATTTGCTTACACTGTATAGTTCCCCTCATCATCATATTATAAGGTGACCATAATCAGATCTGTAATGTCACTTACAACCTATATGGTTGCAAAGTTCTTATCAATATAAATGAATTAAGTCTAAACACAAGGTAATTACTGTGAACCGTTGAGGAGTTCCGTTAACGTCTTTCGTCTTCATCATCAGACCCTTAACGACAGTCACAACCCATCCAAGTGTAAGGTTCTTATCAATACAAATTAATCAAGCCCAAACACAAGATATCTGCTGTAAACCACTGAGGAGTTCCCTCGACTGTCTTTCGTCTTCATCATCAGACCCCTAACGACAATCACAACCCATCAAAGTGTAAAGTTTTTATCAATACAAATTAATCAAGCCCAAACACGAGGTATCTGCTATAAACCATTGAGGTGTTCCCTTGACTGTCTTTCGGCTCCATCATCAGATCGACTCCAGACCTTCATAAAATTGTAGTGCTGTAAAATACTTAATGAATAAATAAATTAAGGAATGCACTAGTTGCCCCTACGATTTTTGAAAGTTCCCCTCGATTTCTCTAGGATCCCATCATCAGATCCTGACTTGGTGACAATGGGACCACCTCAGAAGTATAATAAGCTTTTGAACAAAAGAAGAATTTTTTAAATCGGTTCACAAACGGCGGAGTAATCGGCGAACATACATAAAAAAAAAAAAAAAAAAAAAAAAAAAAAAAAAAAAAAAAAACAATCACCCGAACATAGTACCTCCTCCTTTTTTGAAGTCGGTAAAAACAACCGACTCTAAAATAAAACCCTAAAAAGGGAAATCGGAAGTCGGTGTCTCTGGTTTTCCTTTCCTTTGCCACCGACTTCCGAAATTACTTTTTCTTCTTCCGAATTTTATTTTGGTAAAAAGTTTTAGTTTTTCACTTTTTAGTTGTGGGACCTACTTCCCTGCTCCACACAAGTTCGAATACTATACGTATACCTGCTTTGTAAATAACAGTGACGGAGTAACTTAAAACATCGTCATGACATACTAAGTAGGAAAAATACGTAATATTGAAGCTAACTCAAAAACTACGTAAGAAAAGTTAAGGTTACGTTATTTCAGGTTACGTTAAGCCAAGTTATACAGGGTTACTGGTAACTCGACGTATTCCTTGCAGGACGTCATAGTAGGGTTAAAATGCAACAAATTAAGCCACCAAATGTTCTACCGAAATTCAATAGTTTTTGAATTAGTTAAGAGTTTTAGTTTTTTAATGAAAATCCCAGATTAAACCATTTGAAACCAATTTAAAAATGATTTACGGCGCGACTGTACTGAAATTTAAGTTATTATCATAGTTGACGCCGTAGCAGACCTTTGTTAATAATTAAAAGTTCAATAATGCCTAAAACTTTGGCAAATATCACTAACAAAACATTTAATTTTTTGTAATTTTTAGCTCTAAAACTCTTAACTAATTCAAAAACTACTGAATTTCGGTAGAACATTTGGTGGCTTAATTTGTTGCATTTTAACCCTACTATGACGTCCTGCAAGGAATACGTCGAGTTACCAGTAACCCTGTATATTAAATTTACCTCTGAAGCATGATCTACCAAACAAAAAAGAATCATCGACATCAATTCTAAATTTACGGACTAATCGGATAAAACACATTTAAAAAAAAACATACATATGCATTGAGAACCTCCTCCTTTTTAAAGTTGGCTAAAAACAGAGCCTCTACTCCACCTCATACCGAAGCACCTAGGAAGTTTAGATAGTTAGGTTAGAATAAGTAAGGTTTTGTAAAATTTTGTGCATAAACGTAAATAAATAATAAAACCTTGTTTAATTGACAGTAATTACTTCGTGGAAAGCACAATAAAACAACAACAAATATTTTAGGATTTTTATGATGCTGCTCTATGAGTTTTTAGACTTTCTATGAGTTTTTAGACTCTATGAGTTTTTATTAGACGGCACGGTCGTCGTCGAATACCTAGATGTCCAAGATAAATTTAGAAAGTAGTTCATCATCATCTTCCTCGTCCATCTGCACCGTCCTCGTCCCGTGTTACTTGGTGTCGGTCAGCGCAACCCGTTTTTTTCATCGTTCCGCCACGACCGCCTCGCTATCATTCACTCTTTTTTATTATTTCTTAGCATCCCTCATACAAACCTTCCATCTTTTGTTGGTCTTCGTCTTCCTGTTCACCCGTCAACATTTATGTTCATCACTCTTTTAGTTGCACGCATGAAATCCCTCCTCATCACATGCCCCATATCATAACAAATCATTCCATAGAAAACTTGCGGTAACTGGCGCCACTTTAAAACTTCCTATTACGTACTCATTTCTTACTTTATCCAGTCTTGTCACTCCACATATTCGTCGCAATACTATCATACACACGCAATCATTTCTCATTCGTCTTCTTCACGGCCCAGCATTCCGATCCATACTATACGACAGGCCTTATCACGGACTGCATCCATGAGTCGCCAGTTTTTTCTGTGACCTGTCGGCCATTTCATCCACCCTGTGTTGATCCGGTACTTTACGTCTGGATTCTACGGATGCACGAGCGAGCCTACGAGCTTGCGAGCGAACAAAGACCCTGCCATCCCCTACGCACGTAACCTGCCTGAGTCGCGATACTCCAATTCCCAACACATCTTGACTTAGTACGAAGGCACTGAACTGCGTCACTAAATGAATAAAATTATAATGAATTAATAACCCTCCTTTTTTGGCTTCGCCGCAGTCGGGTAACAACATATACATTATACTTGCTCGGATTTGCACTCTCATGGATGAGAGGCGAGAACATGGAATTAGTTACAGTACCTATAGTAAAGTTAATGTACTGCAATGCTTACAAGCACCGAGAAGTCGGTCATGACCATGAAAGAGAAAACTGAACTGTTGTCCTATGTCTACATACTTATTTAAAAGCAAGTAAATAGATAGGAAGTACAAGTAACATTTGTCCATAAGTATGTACGTTATTGAATCTTGTCAGAAAACGATACATCTCGTGGAAATTACAGATGGAAAGAATAATTATGATTGTTTGTATATTCCGAATCGGTCTCGGTACAGAAGGCCGGTGCCGGACATGTCGGTATCGTCACAGAGTACATTTTTATAACCGACAAGCTGCCGCGCCTTGGTTTCGCACGGGTAACACTAAGTATCTACCCTACCCTACCTACCTTACCCTACCTACTCTACCCTACCTACCATAACCTACCTACCTTATCTACCCTACCCTATCTACCCTACCCTACCTACTCTATCCTACCTACCTACCCTACCTACCCTACTCTACCTACCCTACTCTACCTACCCTACCTACCTACCCTACCTACCTACCCTACCTACCTACCCTACCTACCTACCCTACCTACCTACCCTGCCCTACCTACCTACATACCTACCTACCTACCCTACCTACATCTACTAAACGTACAATCCTTGCTCTGAGAATAACGAACACAACAAAAAAAGAATTATCAAAATCGGTCCAGCTGTTCTCGAGTTTAAACGAGACAAACGAACAGCAATCGTTTTTTATATATATAGATTTCCAGAAACGATGTTCGACTTATCGTTTTTTTTGGTTTTTTTATGTATGTCCATCGATATTTTGGTCAATTATGGAACAAATATCGATTTTGAAAATCCTTTTTTCAGATAGTGGAAACTTGCGCGGTGGTCCCATGTAATGTACAATTTAGGTAGACGAGCAATATTTGTAACAAAAAAAAAAGGTACCTACCTTGGTACCTACTAAAGGAAGGTACCTACTAAAGGAACATCTATAGAAGGAAACGAAGACAAACTAACGAAAAAAATTTTAAATAAAATATTTCAAGTACAATGTTAAGGGTAGAATCAAACCTTTGTTTATACCTACCTCTTTTATTTTTTTATAAACCTTTACTTTTGTCGTCTCGTATCTTAGCAACGGTTGTTTATACAAAAATTATATTTTTCTTGTCACTGAATCTACGTTTATTATTTAGTTGTTAAAAAACTAATTTTAACATGGCAGCAGAGCGTATCACAGTGAATTAAAGAAAAAAAAAAAAACGGAGTCTATAAGTAACCAATTCCCTAAGCGTTCCGGTAAGGAAAATTCAAAAATGCAATCGCCATGTTGCAAAATTGATATTGGCCACCTGGAAGGCACGAGAAACTGGAGTACTTGGAAATTTAAGGCTACTCTACTACTTAGAGGTATGCCCGGTGGATGGGATGCAGTTACCGGTACACTGGTGAAACCTGTGAAACCTATTACCGTTGATCACCAAGAAATTTCTCAATACCAAACGGCTCTTGATAAATACAACCATGTAGATAGTTCCGCATTACTATTACTTACTGCTAATATGTCAGACGAAACTCTTCAAAAAATCATGCGCTTCAACTCGTCTAAAGATGTTTGGGATGAATTGCATCGTTTATTCGACGGCACATCTGAAGACAAAAGTTACGCCCTTTGTATGGAGTTTTTGGGCTATCGTAAAGATCCGTCACATGACATTACGACTCATGTCTCCAAAATCAAAACCCTTTGGTCAGATTTGAAAGCTGAAC
Organism: Lithophane leautieri; assembly: GCA_949152455.1. Taxonomy (NCBI): domain Eukaryota; kingdom Metazoa; phylum Arthropoda; class Insecta; order Lepidoptera; family Noctuidae; genus Lithophane; species Lithophane leautieri. The sequence continues at coordinate 21,328,725 of OX424458.1, read as the reverse complement.
TAATGAAAATAGAGAAATTCGACTTACCTGATATCCTTTTAATCTGCAAGATTCTCGATACTCTTCCTGAAACGTACTTCTCTTTCAAATCGAGTTGGATGTTAATGTCAAAGACAGACAAAAGCATAGAAAATCTGACGACGCAACTCTGTGCCTATGAGCGCTCTTTCTCGTTGAGAAACGAAGACCCTACAGAAGCTCTAAATGTACAAAATAGTAATATGTCAAAAAAGAAATGTGGATACTGTGGAAAAGTCGGTCATAAGGTCAGACAATGTTATAAATGGAAACCTGACGGGAAACCATCCAAGCCAGAAAATAAACAGCAAAGCAATGCTCTTACAAGTCACCACAGACGTAAATTCAATGTTTACAAACAGTGATACTACAAGTTGGTTCGTCGACAATGAAGCAACGAGCCATGTCACTTGTCGAAACGAGTATTTTTCTAGTTTTCAGCCTTTTAATGATACTCGGACAGTGACTACAGCTAATGGAGCTATTGTCAAAGCTGTTGGCAAAGGTACTGTTGATTTAAACACTGTTATCAAGGGCAGAGAATCCAGATTAACACTTTGTGATGTATGGTACGTACCTGATATAAAGCGAAACCTATTTTCTGTATTGGCTGCTCAAGACAGACTAAACAATAGTGTTTTCATGTCTGAAAGGGATTACTGCTCGCTGAAAGTTGCTGAACAGTTAATTCTGACTGGCAAAAGAGTCAAGAATGGAGGCTTGTATAAGCTTAATGTAGAGACTATTACAAAGCCAATACCAGATCTGAACGCCTTGTCTACAGATAATTTGTTACAACTTTACCACGAACGATTAGTCCACCAGAACAAGAAACACGTTAAAGAAGTTGTTCGTCTAGATTCTGAATTATGTACTGGGTGTATATATGGAAAAACACACTGAAAAGCATTTGGAACGAGAGAACGAGCTAAAGTACCTGCGGAAATTATACACGCTGATGTTAGCGGTCCATTCCCCCGTTCCTTCAATAAATTTCGCTACTACGTTCTATTTAAAGACGATTGCAGCAAATACCGACACGTTTATTTCATGCGACAGAAATCGGATGTTCATCTAAAGCTCCGACAAATGTTACAAGAATGTAAATTAGCTGGACACTTTGTTAAAGAATTTCTTAGCGACAATGGAGGTGAATTTAATAATGAGAACATCAGGTGCATTCTCCAAATAGCTGGAATAAGACAAAGGCTCACGATGCCATATACGCCGCAACAAAATGGGCTCAGTGAACGTGAAAACCGAACTTTTAATCGAAGCAACTCGCACTTTGATGCATTGTCATTAAGAGTTACCCCTTGCTACATGGGCAGAATTGATAAATACTGCTGCACACGTCTTGAATTGAACTGGTCCGACTTTAGAAAATGGTAAATCGCCATTTAAGATGTGGTATAAGAAGAAGCCAACAATCAGTCACCTAAAAATAATTGGATGTGAATGTTATGCTCATGTTCCTCAACAAAAGAGAACAAAGCTATCCATAAAGGCTGAGAAATGCATTCTCATCGGATATGACGGTGATGAGGGCTATCGCTTACTGAATAAAAATGGTAAACTCATAAGATCAAGAGACGTTACTTTTAATGAGTCAGTACTGATTAAAAGTAACGTCAACAATCTTGTAAATGGATATATAAAATTAAAACCAATGCAGATGGCTCACTAGACAAATTCAAAGCAAGGCTAGTTGCTAGAGGATATACACAGAAAAAGGGCATCGACTATGATGAGATGAGTTGCAAAAATTACAACGATAAGATCTGTCCTAAGTATTGCTGCAAATGAAGGTTTGAAATTCATACAGTTTGATGTATCAACCGCATTCCTGTATGGTTCATTGAAGGAAGAAATTTATATAAATCAACCGGATGGCTATTCCGATGGATCGAATGAGGTGTGTAGACTCGAGAGAAGTCTATATAGTCTAAAACAAGCATCTCGGTGTTGGAACAAATGTATGGTGGATTACTTAAAAGCAATTGGATTTAAACAATGTGACACAGAACCCTGCGTATTTATTCGAAACCGTGGGAATAAAAAAATCATTCTTGCTCTGTACGTAGATGACGGCCTAGTAGCTGCAACAAATCAAGATGATTCTGAAAAGTTCATTAGAGAGTTAAAAAAGAGATTCAAAATCACTATTTAAGATGCAACATATTTTCTTGGATTAGAAATAATGGAGCAGAATGATAACATAGAAGTGTCACAGAAGCATTATGCTCAGAAAGTGTTAGACCGATTTAGCATGAGTGATTGCAAACCCGTTACCACTCCTATACAGAAAGATGGACTGCCAGAACTGGATAAAGAGCTGGTAGAACCTACTTCGTTTCCGTATAGAGAAGCTCTTGCATACCAGACTGTTGGAACCAGACCTGATTTAGCATACGCTGTAAGCGTTATATCCAGAACTTTAGAGAACCCTTCCAAAGAAGATATTCAAAAGTTAAAACGTATCTTAAGATACGTTAAAGGAACTCTTGACCTTGGCATAGTTTTTTAAAAAAAGGTACAAAACTGGGATCCTAGACTGCTACAGTGATTCTGACCACGGTGGAGACAAAACAACTAGACGATCAACGTCAGGTATACTGTGTTATACTCGGGAGGACCAATATCATGGACAAGTACGAGACAAACATGCGTGGCAATCTCGAGCACCGAAGCCGTGTTGGTGGCTGCCAGTGAAGCTGCCCGAGAGATTGTCTGGATCGAAGGACTCTGGCGAAATATCTAACCTGAAGGAGATACCCAAGTTGAAAGTAATAATGATAAAGTAAATAATAATAGTAATAAAGTTGATAATGATGCAGCCATAAAGATCTCACATAACCCAGAACTCCATAGAAGAACGAAGCATATTGCTATTAGACATTTTTACGTCAGAGAGCTTGTTGCTGATGGTGAAATATGTGTTGAATATGTTCCCAGTGAATTCCAACTGGCGGATTTGCTGACAAAAGCACTACCTAAGCCACAAATTGTTTCAATTACGAGACAAATCGGTATGATAGCGTAAGGGTTTGCAAAAAAGGGAGGACGTTAAGGGTAGAATCAAACCTTTGTTCTTTTATTTTTTTATAAACCTTTATTTTTGTCGTCTCGTATATTGTTGTTTATATAAAAAAAATATTTTTCTTGTCACTGAATCTACGTTTATTATTTCGTTGATAACAGCCGCACAGGTCAATCGCTACGCTTGCCGGGGTTGGTCCGTGAATGGGTGCCCATCTTTACATACCGAGGCTTCTCCCGTGCCTCGGAAAGCACGATAAGCCGTTGGTCCCGGGCCGGCTATGATTCGTGGATCTTTGACAGTCGTTCTCGCCGTAGGTTATTATAATATGTTCCTTGCAGTCGTTACGGGTCGTCAGAAGCCCGAAAGTCTGACAACAGTCTTACCACAGAGTATCATATTTATCGAATTCCCAGTTACTGGGTTGTGGAGGTCAGATAGGCAGTTTCTCCATGTTAAATACTGCTATTCAGCTGCATCTGGTTAAACTGGAAGCCACTCCAACATAGGAAAAGGCTAGGCAGATTCACAGAGTACATTTTTATAAGGCAGATTGATGCTAGTTTCTACATATTTACCTACTGTCATTGTAGCCGTCGCGTCGTCACGTCGGGGCAAGTCAAGTAATGGTTTTATGCAAAATGTCTCAAGCAATTTTAAAATTATTTAGGTACTTAATTACTAACTTTTGTGTATCAAATTAAAAATTTAAAAAAAAAACTTATTTCAGACATACTTGGCCCATAATATTGTTATATAGTAGAAAGATGTAAGAACTATGTTAGTACAAGGTTGATACATTTAAATTAATTTAGGTATTTGCCGCCATCTGGGGCCCCGGGCACACCCCAGTGCCCCAGAAGGGGGCTGTCCACCTTGTGGCTGAGCACGCTCAGGATGGTGTGATCAATAGATACACCAGTATATATTTGTAAACGTTCTCGAAAACGGCTCTAACAATTTCGATAAAATTTGCAATCTATGGGAGAGGCAGCTGATGCACTTCCTAAGATCAATCTTATTATTAAATAGATTTCTCTTGCATGCACTGTGTGCTGCTGCAGTGACCAAGGTCTGCTGATAGGGTTAAGAATGGTGGAAAATTCGTGGGTATGAATACACAAACACCAACGCGGAACATTTATTATGATTTGCAATGGCAATTGCGTCGCCATCTAGCGGTTAATAGTCGAACTCTCTCGGCAAATAATTCCAAGTACAAAGTATTCACTTATTTCGAATGTTTCGCGAATGTTATTTCATGCAAATATTATCTACAACGATGTATTATGTATTAAATATTTTTATATGAATATTTATCCGTCCATTATGTCGACCTTGCGACCTCCAAACGTGTGCGTTACCGTGCGTTTGCACTGGCGAAACATTACAACAAAACATGTTTAAATCTCTAGTTCCTGTCAAAAATTGTATGGAACATTGACAGAAAATAGAGATTTCAACATGTTTTATCGTAAATGTTTCGCCAGTGCAAACGCACGGTTACCCTAGCAAAATGTTGTCGAAAATGGACATTTCAAGCTTATAGATAATTAGTTGCCTAGCTTCTGTAATTGTTGTGCACATTTTTAAATTTGTTGCAATTATAGTTTTTTTTTAATTTCACAAAAACATTTCCTGCTGGGGTAACGTTTCAAACGTTACCGCAGCCAGACATTTTTTTAAATAATGGGAATATTGAAATAAATATTAGCTATATAATTAGTTGTCTAGACGACGTAAATGTTGCAAATTATTTTTATTTTTTTACTTCGTCTGCCAAGTTATGGTGGCGTTCGTTCCGATTTTGGCCACGCACCAAAAGATCCTTGTAGCATTATACTTATTTTTCATGCTACTCCACTTCTGGAAGATATTTTTTCGTACTTGATAATGACTGAACGAAGTAAAACCGACGCGACGGAACAAAGCGACATCAATGACAACTCTGATGGTTATAAAATGTTGCCGTTGTACATACTATCTTGTATTTTATTATTACTTAGAAAGTTACGCCGTATCCGACTGAAAGGCTTGTATTTATGGTCATAAATAAAAATTAGTAGTTTTAATTAATTTGAGGAATGGCAATACCAATTGACGTTTGGATAGTTTGCTTGCTGTATTTCTGTCTATAAATTTCTGACGATTTCTGCGTGATTGAGGAATGAAGTTAGATTTTTATCGAATTACTGTTTTCAATATCCTTGGTAATAAAGACCATCTATTTTAGTGACAGCAGATAACATCGGTGATTTTCACACAATCGTCGTAGCTTTAATTTTTAGACTCATTGCGGCTAAAAGGTAATTTTGACTCTAATTTGCCTTGTTTGTGATAGTAGACTCGTAGACTCGATTAAATTCGAACAAGATAAATTAGACAAAAATCTGCATTGGTTTGTATACCTTTTGAACAGACCTTACTCGAATCTTTTCATGATTTAGTGAATACTGTTGAATTCAACTTTGCATGTTGTGTCATCACAAACAGTGTTACTCATTGTTTAGCAGGTAATTTTCTGTTTTATATCGATTGGTTCTTAGGAAAGGCTAACGGTTATTAGAGCAGATTTTTTATACCAATATTTGTGTGGCTTCTGTAAGGCAGATAATTATAATAAGCACCATGTACTAAAGGTAGTCTTTAGAAAAGTGATTCGACTTTTCTTCACACATTTTCCGCATTGCTGTTCATTTGATGGAAATCCTAATAGGTATATCATGATCAAAGCAAGCATTAATAACTGTTAATTTGAATACATTTATTCAGTAAGCTGGCTGACTATTTGACAGTACAATTAATGGTATTGTTTGTTATCAGGAAAGCTTATTTTAATTGGGTGCAAAGCTAAACTGAAATTTTTTATGAAAGCTTTTAGTACATACTTTACAGAGTAATAATATTCACACACAAGTGCGAGTAGTAATTACAAATATAACAAATAGAGTGAAAATAATAATAATTAATACTGGGGATCCCATGTCCACATCTAGCAGACCTAGCCACCACCTTCACTTTAAGCAATATTCCTACTAGTTATAATACTTTAGCTTTGACATTTCACTGCTGAAGGAAGCTATTTTTATTTTAGTGTCAGCGTAGTTATTAAACAACTGGGAAATAGTATTAAATAATAAAGTAAAAATCCACTGTTATGAATTAGGGAACATGTTAATATTCATGAAGCATTTATTTACATCATGAAGTTTGCTATTTGCTTAGATTTGTATTGGTAACATCGGTTATGCTTTGTCTGTGTACAATCGTTGTGTACCATTATAGGCATCCTTATCTGCATTTGTGAACTGCGTACAGCTGTGTATTTGTTTGCACATAATTTATCTCAGTAGCTTGCAGCCCTCATTACAACTAGAGCACATAGTATAATATTACAACAAGTGCATTGCTCAAGCTAAATAGTATTGATTGCAAAGCGATTGTCTCATTTAAAGTAATAAAGTAATTGTATTTATGACAATGTTGTATATAACATTTTATTGATCTCTTTACATTTATATATTCCCAGTATATAAATGTAAACAGATCAATAAAATTTTATATGAGCATACATTATTATTATTCATCCATTAATTGGTTGTCTTTGCTTACTTGGGACTGACAATACAATCATTGGAATTCATTCATTTGTTATTTGAATTGTTTTCTACAGTACACCTTAGAATTTCCAAAGGTTTTAATTTTGTTTGATGATCAAGATGAATGGGGTTATAATTTGAATGAAGTAAATATTAGTTTGTATGCAATATTTTACATAACAGATAGCTCATTGTGTCGCTAGAATCAATGTAAATCCCAGAAACAGATTCTTTTTCCTTCATTTTTATATTTATCCTTAACATGACTGAAGCATGTAGTAGATGTAGGTGTACTATAATTATGTGCTTTTGCCTGCTTGTGCGACTGACACATTTTCATGCATTGCATTATTATTTTAAGTAAAATTTCAACATCAGGGTGCTTTGTAGTACTTCTCTTCATTATAAAAGAATCATTTCTATAGCTCAACATCAATTAAGATAAAACATTAAGTGAGGAATTCAAATTTAAAGTTTTCTCATTCTCCTTTTTTCATTAACAAATTGTCATTAGAGATACAACATTTTAGTGTTTTGTTTTAGGAATGATGAGAGAAGATGATTGACTCCACATTGAAGAACAAGAAGGTAATAAACAAATTCTGTTTTATTCATAACACTGTGTGTATGACATACTTAACATGTAGATGTGAATGTTTGATAACACAACATCCTTTGTTTATAGTGATACAGGATAGCGGTACAAGAAAACAATCAAAATGATGACATCAGAGGAATCAGATTCCCTGAGCACCGTCCCATCAGAAGGACACGCCGAGGATGTGTCAGGTGGGTTCAGTGACTTACCATTTATTTATACACATTCAACAGTGCAATAAAACAGCTCCCTAGTGATCCAGTACGGCTAAACCAATAGGATCGCTATTGCTTAAAGTTTTCTGGGGAGGCAACTCAATTTTGTGCTAAGCTAACCTTCATCAAGAAATATAAAGAATTAAGAGCTCTTGTAAAAATTGTGTAAAATATTCAACATATATTTAAAACATCAGTCAGTCTCTGTCATATGATTGACATGCAAGGATGTTGTGACCCATTATATTTCATTTTTACTTTGAATACGATGTCTATTCATTATTTCTGTGAAATCAATAATTAATGATCAAAATCTAAACTGAATCTGTCACCTTATGACTCACGTAGTGTAGGCATTATTTCCTGTTTAATGAAATATGTATATAATACCGATTTTTGTTGTCACTTAAAAAGTAAAGAAATTGTTTGTCTTGCTATGGGCAGTAGATGAAGGAAACATTCATTTATTTCTAAAAGTACCTAATTAAAATAGAATTCTAATATTTGGCTGCCTCGTCGGTCTAGAGGTTGCAAGCGCTACTGCTGAGCATGAGGTCCTGGGTTTGATTGCCGGGTTGACCAGACTGTTATTGGACTATTTCATCTGGAATTTCGCAGTAGCTGCCTAGAGGTTGGATTTGTGCCCGGTTGATGGCAATAGGCTCGCTCCCATTGCATGGGGCTTAAACATAACTGGCGAAATGTGGATGTTCTATAGGTGCACCTCTGCCTAAGTCTTCGGAGAATACAGACATGATGATATGTTATACCATATGTTGTTAAACTTATAAATGATAGGTTTTGATTGTACTGGCATTTATATGTTACTGCAAGTAACAAATAAATGTCAGTGATTGTGTTAGGATAAATGAGGCAAACAGGACTGGTTCTGCATCTCAAGGGTCCTTTGGGTGTGTAGCGCCACTATGGCTGTGTGCATGGACAGTTGTCTGACTAATGCCTTCAGAATGAATAAGTTGCTTTTCAAATGCCTTCTCCATGTAGATGATCAAGTTCTACTTGCATCGTCAGCAAAACAGTTGCAAGACATGGTGACCGTGATGGATGAAGCATAATGTTATAAAATGAAAGGGATTTAATATAAATATGAATAATACGAGGTCATTACCTTCGCCTTATTCACATTTGAAAGAGAAGAGGATGTGTCGGTGTGTAATGTGAAAATAAATGATAAGAGTGTAGAGCAAGTGAATGAGTTTGTTTATTTGGTCAGTCTCTTAACTTTATTTAGTCTAATGGAACGATTGATAAAGATGTGAAAAGGAGAGTGAATACGGGAAACGTAGTGGATGGTCCCATACATACGATTGTGACAAACCAGTCGATGTTCAAAAAGGCTCCTCTGGGTTCACAAAGGTTTGCTGATGCCTATGCTTATGTATGCAATTGAATATTGCCAGAAAAGGCATGAAAGTGGAATAAATGTTGCAGAAATGCGTTCCTTGCGACGCATGTATGTGTATGATGCTACTTACTATGAGTGATAGACTGAGGAATGATGGGATAAGGCAACATTTCGGTTTAAAAGAAGTAGTGACTAAAATTGTAAGGAGTATGCTTACGGTTGGCCATGTTGAGAGCCAAGCAAACGAAGGAAAAGGAGTATATAAGGATCGTAGGAGGTGGTCTGTAGTTTCTACCTACCCCCATAGGAAAAAGGCGTGAGTTTATGTAATTGAATAGAATATAATTATGTAGAAACATAAGAAGCATGTTTGCTTTATTCATTATTGAGAGTTGCCCTTGACCAGAATACTGAGCAAGCTGGCTTTAGCCTCCACCGTCCCACACTAGGTCACATCAGGTCACCAATCAATAAATACAGAACTTTGTTCCTTTGTTGTAAGCTTTCACTATATTATGGTTATATATTATGCCGGTTATTTATTACAAAAATATACATACTTACTTAAGTTAATCAATTTTAACATAAATGCAATAATACGAGGAAAGGATTGTCTTATTTATTTGACTTATACTTCCAGCCAAAATATTCTAAAATTGAATCAATTTAAATACCTGTGATGAAAATAGTACTCGTTAAATGTGGTTACATAATGGCAGCTTCGGGCACGGAAGAGGCTCCGTCGTCGATGGTGTCGAGCGAGGCGGAGTCGGAAGGCAGCGTGCTGTCGGACGCGCGCCACGACGCCGAGGCCAGCGCGCTGGTCAGCGACCCCGCCACAGAGCTGGCTGGTGCGCTGCACGAGAAGCCGGTTCCGGTCATCACCGACTGGCGGTCCGTTGGCACCAGTGTCGGCGTCGGCGTCGCTGCCTACGTCGCTTCTAGAGGTCGGTTTATTACATTTTCGTATTAGTTCTTCTTAAAGTCAGTCTTATATCTCAACTAATAAGTAAAAGTTGATATTTAGATGGCAACCCATCTATTTGCTCACTATAGTGACTGCAAATAAAGAAGATATAATTATGGATGACAGACTGTTTATTGATTTGTCATCGTCAAAAAAATGAAGCTCAGGCAAGATGTTTCAGAATGCACACAGTGAACAACAACTGCCGCTATAGCAAGAAAATTATGGAATTTAATAAAGTATAATATTGCAACTTGTTTAGGCCTTTCCCGTATCGAATTTTCACATTCTAATTTCAGTTTCTGTCAAAATACATTTTTGATAAGGTTTGACATTGATTGTCGTCGAGCTGAGATTGCGACTTGGATTTGAATGTTTTATAAGTACGAAAAATTGTTTTTCTAATCGTTTTGAACAGTCCTCTCTATATTTTAGACACTGACTGTACAGGACAATGTAGTCTTTAGAATTTAGATGCAATCTCGAACTAGTACAATGCCATACTGGTCGCTCTTTGATGCAGGCTCAATGCTGCCATGGGGCGGATACAAAGGCCCGGTCGCCCCGGCCGACTCCGACCTGCGCCCGGGCGAGTTCGTGATGAGGCTACTCTTCACCGAGTTCACCGTGCAGGCCGAAAGGAAGATGGAGGCCGTTATGGCTGAGCCACTGGTATGTCAACATTGAATCGACTATTTTAGTCTAAATTTAAAAATACAATGGAATTTTCAGAAAACCAACATAAAAAATAACATCTTTCATTATGGTGCCAGAAGGTTGCTTGGTAGTACAGAGGTTGTGGGTTCAAATCACGGCAACCAATATCGCTTTTTGAATAGTGGGGTAATTAGTATGAGAGGAGGCCCATGCCCTGCAGTGAGAAGTTAATAGGCTGGTATTCTTATTGTGATACTGTCAATATGAAAAACCATTTTATTATAACCTGCAGGAAAAGCCACTAGCCAAAACCTTGCAGCGTGGTGAAGACCCTCAACTAGACCAGATACTCCAGGCATTCGGCACCGTCGCTGAACATTGTCTGCCGTCCTTACTGCGCGCACTCTTCGGATGGCTGGAGAGGCAGATGGCAGACTCGCCACAACTCAGCGAACAGGCTAAGAAACCACACCAGGACCTAAGAAACAAGAGGTGGGGGATTTATGAAAAACCAAAACAAGACGTGTTTTTATGATTTACTTTATTTCTAGGAGAAAATGTGGGATAAAATAAAAAGTGCCTGAAGCATATTCTTTGTTATGTTCCTGTTCACGAGCCAAATCGTAGGTAAGGCTTCCAGGACTGTTGCCATCAGTAAGCTGCGCAGCAGCATGGAGTTTGGCAGAATCCAATAGAGGCTTATGCCCAACAGGTTGGGTATCAAGCAGTGAATGATGATAATGATCATAAGATGGAGCTGCTGACACCATATAGCAATAAAGGACGAATGACGCCCCTATTTAATTTATGTAACCATAAAATTAAAGATGTCAAAGTCGAAAAGTCAAAGTAATTTATTTTCTAGAAACACAGTGCATAAGATGTTCATATGATTATGATCTGTCATACACTGATGGCGTACAATAAAGCATATTGTAGGTATCCATGCTAATAGTATTTGTTTGTCCAGCAGTATAATTTACATCGTGTCGGGCAGCGGCGCGGGCGCGGAGACCGTGGAGCGCAGCTGCGAGGAGCTGCAACTGGAGCGGCGGGACCTGGCGGTGGAGTTCTTGTTCTGTCTGGCGCTCATCGAGGTGCTGAAGCAGCTGCCCTTCCACCCGGGCCACGAAGACCTCGTGCAGTATATCGAGAACGTCGCCTTCAAGAGGTTCAATTATAAGGACGGGTCAGTTGTATACCTGAGGAATCAGAAACGATAACATTCAACTTGCCTCGGAATAGATTGCGATATTTGCGCGTCGCTGCTACAAAATACGAACATTTCCTTTTTAATGCTGTAGATCGCCAGAATACTATTAATATTAAATATACTATGTAGTCATCAATAATAACAAAAATCTGGGACGGTTTTTTAATTCATGCAAAACGTCGAACGTTCATTATCGACAGTACTATGATATGCTGTATGTCATCACCAGGTTACAGTCGAACCCGAACGCCGCCAACGTGCACCTGATAGCGGACCTGTACGCTGAAGTGGTGGCCGTGCTCGCGCAGTCACGGTTCGCCTCGGTTAGAAAACGCTTTACAGCTGAACTGAAGGTAAGGCCCAATGCTTGGAATTTCACTAAAATTTTGGAAAAGAAATGGATAAAAGTAGTTTACATTGTTCGTTTGTGTGCTCCCTTGTGGCAATTATGTATCCAGCTATTTGATGTAGCTGTTCTAATAAGAATAAAACAACGGTGTTTTTTAGGGCTACACACGCATTAACGAAACTGGGTGTGGATGGCGATTTTGGCCATCGTAATATATTTTTATAGTTTTTTAGTTCAAATTCTTAATTAAAATGATTAAATCTAAGCATTATAATAAAATAGATTTCTATATGTGTTCTTACCAACAGGAGCTGAAGAGCCGCGAGCCGTCCCCCCACACGACGCAAAGCATCATCTCCCTGTTGATGGGCATGAAGTTCTTCCGCGTGAAGATGGTGCCCATCGAGGAGTTCGAGGCGTCGTTCCAGTTCCTGCAGGAGTGCGCGCAGTACTTCCTGGAGGTCAAGGACAAGGATATCAGACATGCCCTCGCTGGACTCTTCGTTGAGATACTCGTGCCAGTCGCAGCGGTAACTTCATTATTTATAAACCGTGCATTTTTTCAAGATAAAACGTATCGTATGTCACTTCCGGTCCATAAACGTTCTCTATGCAAACAATTACGTCGATACGTAGCTCCGTCGCTGCGTAAAAGAAGAATAAACACACACACACATTTATAATTTAGTTACTGCTTTCTTGCTAATTTAATTATTGGTGTTTTACAAAGCTTATCGTAAAAATCAAGCAATTTTTCCATTATTATCCTACAGACCGTCAAGAACGAGGTAAACGTCCCCTGCCTGAAGAATTTCGTGGAGATGCTGTACAGCCACACGCTGGACGCCAGCACCAAGTCCAAGCACCGCCTGGCGCTGTTCCCGCTCGTCACGTGCCTGCTATGCGTCTCACAGAAGCAGTTCTTCCTCGCCAACTGGCACTGCTTCCTGGCCATGTGCCTGTCGCATCTCAAGAACAGAGACCCCAAGATGTGCAGGGTGGCTTTAGGTAACACATACAATATTCTAGTTAATTGTAATCATTGCACCATCATTTAAATTCCTTGTTTTCTGAGTACTTACATTACATTAATTTTTGTTCCCAGAATCCCTGTATCGGCTTCTGTGGGTATACATGATCAGAATCAAATGCGAGAGTAACTCTGCAACTCAGTCGCGACTTCAGAGCATCGTTAACTCGCTGTTCCCCAAGGGCTCGAAGGGAGTGGTGCCACGTGACATGCCGCTCAACATCTTCGTAAAAATCATACAGTTCATTGCACAGGAGCGACTTGACTTCGCCATGCGAGAAATTGTGTTCGACCTCCTCATGGTGGGAAGGCCGATCAAAATAATCCTGACACCGGAGAGGATGTCTATCGGTCTTCGGGCCTTCTTGGTTGTTGCTGACAGTTTGCAGCAGAAGGAAGGAGAGCCTCCGATGCCGCGCACGTCCGGGACCCTGCCCTCGGGGAACACGCTGCGGGTGAAGAAGACCTTCCTGAACAAGATGCTGACAGACGAGACGGCGCGCTCCATCGGCATGAGCCCGTACTTCCCGTACGTGCGCCGCGTGCTGGTCGACATACTGCGTGCGTTGGACGCGCACTACGGCCGGCCGCTGATGCTTACTAACACACAGAACGTCACCAAAGAACAGGAGATAAACACGGGAGAAAGGAAGCCCAGGATTGACCTGTTCAGGACTTGTGTTGCTGCTATACCAAGGTAACATTGTTGTTTTTTAAATATACTATAAGTCGTTTTGCTTCTTAAAAATTTAAAATATTTTCGTATTGCAGACTGATCCCCGAAGGCATGAGCTCCAGCGAGCTGGTGGACCTGCTGAGCCGACTGACAGTGCACATGGACGAGGAGCTGCGCGGCCTGTCCTTTCAGAGCCTGCAGACCCTTATCGTAGACTTCCCCGAGTGGCGCCAGGACGTGCTCGCAGGCTTCACGCAGTTCCTAGCGAAGGAAGTGCAGGTAATAGTCAATCAGCTTTAGATAATGTAGTTTATGAATATGTATACAACCATATCGATTGGATTACTTATAGTAGATTGGAGGTGGACTCGAATTTTTAATCTTTGAATTTAAATGAAAAAACTGACAGGTGCTAGCTGTTGCTTTGTAAAATAATAATATATGGTCACATATAAATTATGGTTTATTTTGTTACAGGACACGTCACCGCAACTAGTGGAGAATGGCCTCCGGATGCTACTGCAGCTTCTAACAAGCTGGAAGAACGGCGAGCCGACAGCCGTCAGCGTGCCGACCAAGCAGGAGCCGCTGGCGTCGGTGATCCGCGGGGCGGAGGCGCTCGGCCTGGTCATGCTATGCCAGTGCAAGGCCTACCCGCGTCGCCTCGCCGTGCATGTGCTTAGGTACTTGAGGACTGATTCCGCCAATTTCCGATAGCTTTTATCCGTGACATAAAGTTGATGTCTGATTGGTTAAATTTTACTGTAAAAAGAGTTTTAAAACAAAAATTTTAAGTCTGTTAATTGATAATGTATTTTATGATCTGGATGAGTTTTTTGAGAATTGTAAAGAACAACGTCAGAGACAGGAAATAATTTAAATTAAAATAAATTAATAATATTTCAATTTATATAGGGTCGGCGCAATATATTTGACATACTCCTCTATCAGTCGTCATCTCGGTAGGCAACCCCTGTCTAGCCATATCATTTTTCACACAGTCCATCCATCGTTTCTTTGGTCTTCCTCTAAACTTTCCTCGCAACATTTTCTTCATTCCTGCGCATCACATGTCCAAACATTACAACCACATTCCACACAACTTTTCAGTCACCAGTGCCACTTTCAAAACTTCCTCTTTTATATCAATTTCTTGTTCCTGAAATGAAACCTGCGTATTAATTGTCCAGAGAGGCTAAATACCTGCTGGAGAAGCTGCAACTGACCCGCGACGAGCCGGCGCTCATCGATGCGGCGGACGCGCACACGGCGCTGTTCGCCGAGCGCTGCCTACCGCTGCTGCCGCCCGCAGAGAAAGCCGCCATCCTCACGGCGGGCCAGATCGACCTCGTGTGGCTCGCTGAGAGGAGCCACGCGGTTTGGACTGCCGGTCAGTATCGTCATATCTCCCTCGCACTCTCCACAATCAACTCTCTCTTAGACGCTAAACCTGACTGTAATGTGTTCGCGGACGAATAGAAGACGATCATGTCAATATCTCTGGAGTTCTGGGAGATGAGTATATGAATTCTTGTATAATTTTATCTTAATTTAATTGGTAGGTTGCTGTTTTATGTTAAAATGAAAAATAAAATAAAAAACAAACGTTATTCAACCGTAAGATGTCTTTGAGGCCTATCTCAAGTTTCACCACAACGTCCGGGTTTGTGCTTCCAGAATCTAGTGGATTATCGTGACCTTTAAATCTTTATACACCACGGCGTTTAAAAATATCGTCTACGTCGATGTCTTTTCTCTATTTTAGGGCTTCGTTCCAAATATAAGTGTTTTAAAACTAAGCAAATAAGTATTCATCTTCATGCCACCATTGCATCGATAATAGCGCTAACACTGCCTATCAGCCTCGACTTATGATAATATTTGATAGAATAATTTATTAACATGTTTCCAGGTATTCAACACGATGAAACTTCAAGCAGAAACAGTTGGAGTGGAAGCTCTTCCAATGGCGCTGATCCTTGGGAGGTAATGTAGTTAACTCTAATTGATATTCTGCTATTTTTTCCATCTTCCTGAGTATTATTCATCAATATTTGCTGTACCACCAAATGTGACTGAACGTCAGAGTTTTAGACTGGCATGTCAGTAAATTCCAACTTCAATTGGAACCACATGTGTGAGGCCAAGCGGGAAGGCCGGCCGCGCGCGCGCCCTTACGAAACTGACACAATACACTGACGTTGATACAACTCAGTTTTTTTTATTTTAATTATTTTCATAGCTTTAGTTCCTATGGAATTCTGCTGTGGGACGAAGACGCTGATATTCAAAATATATTTGTTCTTCAAAAACGAACTGTTTGAGCAAATTACTAGTTATGGGCGAGAGTCTTTCTTAGAGATTTTCACGATTCATCGCCAACATCTTATATTTTAGGCAAAATATACAGCTATACGCTAAAAACAGAGATATTCACAATATTAACACTAGAAACAAGGACAAACACTGTGCTCCCTTCCACCGGCTTCATAGGGTTCATTACTATCATAACATATCTTGCGATTGGTATACCTAACCTTTTATAACAAGCTTCGCTCTTCTTTGCTAGACATGCTCACATGCCTTTCAAAGCATTCTTCAAAGCTAAAGTAAAAGCTAACCTTTGTTCAAAGGCATACTATTCTATGAATGACTGACTACTTAAACAATATGAATGATAAATGATTTTATTTCTGTAAGTAGGTTTGTACAAATTTTTTACACATCAATCTTATTTTATAAGTAGATGAGGTCGGCGTTTCCTATCTGACTACTCTCAGAAGAAAGACCGAAACAAACTGAGAGGTCACAGTCTCTTTTAAAGTCCTAACATAATCTTGGTCAGATCATGTGAAGACCATGTAGATTGGTGTCTGAGATGGCCTTTGAGAAAAGAACCACGCAGATTGAGTGGACCTGTCCAGTCAGTGCACGCATTTGTTAGTAATTGTGCAGCTCAACTCAGAACTTCAGGAGCTCAACAATGAATAGTTGGTCGCTGTAATTAACTCAAGACAATGTTTATGTACTTCTCAAGAAGTAGCTTACCTAATGACAGGTTATATGAGTTCATTTATATCGTTAACTTATTTGACTGTTTATGTAAATATATTTAATTTTTACTTATTAACTTATTCTAACATTACAATATTCTATTAATGGGTTGTATTGCAATAGGGCGAGTAATTCAGTTGAATGTTTTTGTTTCTTTGTTTACAAAAAATAATTGTTAATTACTTTGCATATTGTATAGAATCAAGTTCTTCTTTCAAGAAGATATTTCATGTAAGTGTGGTAATTTCCTCCAGGTGGTGCTATTCGGGCTGCTGGAGCGAAGCCGAGTGCCCGCGCGCTGCCCGTCCACCGTCCTGCAAGCGTGGCCCGTGCTGCACGCTAGGATACACGCGCTCTTCACCATCATCGAACCAGCGTGAGTATACAATACATGACTGACTAACAGTGCTCTATCCCACAGGAATCGTGCCTTTTTCCGGGATCAGAAGTAGCCTATCTCACTCTCCGACCTATAAACTATATCTATGCAAGATCGTGTCGATATTATAAAAAGGGTAAACAAACAGACTTCCGCATTTATATTATTAGTAATTAGTCATATTAAATAAGCTATTTAACATTTCAGACCCGTCAACGACAACCGCGCTTCACTGCTATCCCGTGGGCCAGCCCTGCCCAGGAAGCCAGAGAAAGAGCGAGACGGCTATATGCAAGTCAGTGTCGATTTCGAACACTATACGATTGCTCATTCACGTTTTTGATTACAATGTTGGTGTTGTTTGTGGCAGGTTTGGAAGTACTACATGACAATGGCCTACCTAGTAGTGCCGGCTGTACCCAGCCCGGTGATCCGGTGCGCCAGCCCCGACCTCAGTCTGAGGTGCGTATGAGTCACTGCCGTCACCTAGTACTAAACGTGGGATACGTTTCGTTGGTGCGGAGACCACTGCACGTACGAAATACCTACCTCTATTTATTTCTATCTTCGTACCATTTGTTCAAAACGTTCTCTATGAAGTAATAATCGTACGTCAGTGAGTCTCGGCACCACTATAGACAAATGTCGTAAAAAACACATTGCCGTTATCATTAATTAGCAAATTGGCTTGATATGTTCAAATTTATTTTCCAAATATAATTATTGATTGGCATTAAATTCTATATAAGTAATATGTAACGTACGGTTTATGTATATGTGCAAATATATTAGATTTTGACTGTATGAATTTTTATATATTAATGTTGTTTAGTGTCGTAGCTGGCATCGCCGATGTGTTGCTCACTGATTTGTTTTCGGTCCTGCAGGCCGATTCACAAGTGTTCTATAACGAACTGTGTCGATGCGATCGGATATCGTTATTATATTGACAGTTACTTTTCGAAGTATTTAGTTCACACTTGGTACGGTCGATTGTGTTTATAGATTCATGTCGGATTGAATTTAGGTTATCCTGTAAAAAAAAAAACAGAAACCTTTAGAATATTATTTCCTTCTACCAGTCATGTTTTACAATGCAATGTCCGAAAAGTAGCAATAAGATTTTAATGAAAAAAATAAAAGGATTTGAAACCAAGAGCTTTGTAAACAACTACTGTAACGTTACGCCAAACTCCGGGGAGAAGTTAAGGACTACTCACACTTATTCAACAAAATCGTTGTTTTCTATGAGCATAAGCTGAATAGAGCTGAATAAGTATGAGTAGTCCCTTAAGCGTAGGTCACAATAAAAATTAAGAAATAAGAAAATATTCTGTTTTACAGAACCACACTACCCAACTTTCAATGAGAACGCACAAGAGCGGGATACAAACTGGAGCTAAAGTTCTGTGAGACACGAAGGTTACTACCAGTTCCGACAACTGGTCTCTTGATACTACTGTACTGATGACAGTAGTATCCAGTACGATACAACGATTTCTATTCTAATAAGTAGACAACTGAGTTATCGTGAACTTCTAAATCGGCCTGCTGATGCATGTAGAGCAAATTATTAAATTCACTCGTATATTACATAATTTGATAAAAGAACATAAACATTATCTTTCTTTTAGTTACTTTAGTTGTATTTATTTAATCAATTCAAAACGATCAAGTAATGTAAATCCGCATTAGTCAGTATAGTCATCAAGTATTTGTTGGTTTTGTTAAATGTTATGTATGGTAACAGTAAATGTTTGCCCGCTCTGTTACTCGGCGATGTCAGCAGCTTACTAAACGACGTTCGTACGTCTCATGCGCGTGAGACGCTCTCGAACACGTTGCCCGCGTGTACTACGCGCCAACCAACCGCGACAACCACTATCCGCATGTAAAAACAACCAGACCTAACACTTACTATATGACGAACAACAGTTTGTAATTCTCTATTGTGTACAATACTTTATTTACATTATGCCTGCGACTTTAAGTTCGAAGGCCTTTGTTAATAAACCAGTGTCGCTATCATATGACTTGCTGTTTCAATCAAATCTTAAACACTGAAAAGTGACCTCTAATGAGTATGGTTTATTAATGAGGACCTAAGGGCGGACGTATTGTACGCAGATTTTGAATTTAAAAAACCCGACAGTTCGCATTTAGTACCCACACTATCCATTATGTACACGATTTACCCTCTCTACCACCCAATTTCTTTGTAGTTTTCTATAAAAGCATTCCAAAATGCACCTTGTGTTAAAATTTTTGATCTAGTGTTTCACAATCACAAGTTTACCTGGTTACAAACTTGAATGTTAATTTAGAAACCGGGATGAAAGCTAAAATATAAATATCTCATTACATAGTTGTAATATGAGTTGTTTTTATCTATTGATCAACCATATAATAAGCTTCACTCGATTGGTTGAAGAGAACTGAAACAAGAAATGTGTTCGTATACATGTAAGCTAGTAGAGCGATTAGGCAGAGAGAGGTGAGCGAGCGCGTGAGCGTCATGGACGTACCGTGCTCCAGTGGCACCGCTCGGCCACTCGTGCACTAGTGCAGAGAAGTATCGGCGTGTGTCTGTCGTAGCACTGAGGCGGAGGGCTGGGCCGGCCTGGCCGCGCTGAGCTCGTCCAGCGAGAGCCTCAACGCGCCCGGCGGCTTCTTCACGCTGCCCTTGAGCTATGCGCGCGCGCACAGACAACACAAACGAACGAGGTGGCCATTGACGCTCGCTAAGTGCACGTCGCATTCGATTTTGATCATTACTTAGTTGTGTCGGTTCCATCTCTCAGTTCACTGTATATCCCCGCCGGCCAGGCCCTCTCACGCATTGTTCAAGCACACAGCTCAGTGCGACTTCCGCATTTGTTTTCTTTTAGTTTTAAAAGTATTTCGACGACACCGTGGGTATTATTTTTAAGTTGCATACTTATGTCACTCGAGCGCTTTACAATATTTAGGGTGGAATCGACACACGCCATTTCCTCATGGTGGGTAACTCAGTGCAGTGGCCTTGCCGGGTGTGTACCATAATTCGAAGGTCACTGTAGATCTCATCGCTCATCAATCACGCCTAGGTCAAAGCACAGCTAGCGCATTCCATACGATGTGTCCCTCGTCGGCCGCGCCGGCGACACACGGCGATGTGTTTGTGCGGTAACTCGGTGGTCACGTTCGCGAAGTACACCTCACACAGTCACCACCATACATGCGTATATAACATGTAGCCTTCTGTTTTATGTTTGTGATTGACAACGTGTTAATACTGTCTCATAATTAATGAATGATACGATTAGTTTACATGCCAATTTAGGACTGCTTGCGAGAGGGTCGGAACAAATCGTGTTAATATAGCGCTAAGATATAGAGATACCTACAAATAAGTTATTTATAAATTTACATTATATAGTTAGATTGAACGCACCTTGGACACTATGCTAGGACTTTCTGCGGCGCATGTTACCAAGTCTGTAGATGCGTTTGTAGTCGACATCTATATATAGGGTGTGTTTTTAAACAGGGACCTTTATGTCAGCTATGCTCATCGTAATAGATAAGAAGATATGTTTTTATATATTCACTCAGCGCACTCAAGAGATTTTCAACCGTTTTATTTAAGATTTTTTAACAAAAAGACAAAAAATAAGTTTATTTCATCAACCTAAGTACATTATATTGTTAATTTTGGAGTCACCTTTTAAGCAAAGACTTTCAACAAACATATTACTTACATACTAACATACGTTTCTTCTTTTTCTACTATTTGTAACAAACTAGACGTTCGTGCCCCGCGTCGTCCGATCCAAATTTCCGACATTTTCCAAAAAAATCTTATATACAAAACTTGTCGTGATAATATTACAAACAAAATAAATAAAAAAAATTGCCAAATCGGTCGAGCCGTTTTTATGTAATCTTTCATACATGCGGCAATTGATTTTTATTTATAACAAATAAAAGTTGTGGCAATGTTATTGCAACTTTATCGACCCAATGGATCAATGTGAAATATTTTTAACAATGAGCAATTTACTCGAAAACACGAGATGGTTTTTTTTAAACAATCTTCTTATCTGTAACGGTCGGCGTAGCTGCCACAGAGAACTCAACTGAAAACCAACTGTGCTTATAAAACTTAGATTTCAGGACAGAAATACTTCTTTTAGGATAGAATGAACTGCGCAATAAACAGTTTTGCATATTATGATAAGCAGCTACTTGAAAGCATTCCGTGATAATATACTTACAGAGTTTAATTAAATATAAATACCTAATAAAATAAAACAAACATAAATCTCCTAATATATCACACAGCGTGTATTGTGCACTTACTATGTGATAACAGCTCACAGGGTCACCGGCCCCCCGTTAGTTTGCACAATATTTGTAATACCAAGAGCGTGTTTGCAATTTATTATTGTTCTAAATTATATAATTTATATTTCATTAACGACCCTGTCAGCACCCATTTGAAAAAAAAAAGAAAATTGCTTCTCGTCGGAGATATTTGTGGACCTGTTACTTCTTCAAGCACTCAAGCAGCCAGGAGGGTAAGCCGAAGCCCACAGATATTTCCGCCGAGTCTATAACCTGTATGCCTGACGTAATATTTTTCTTGTCTTTGACAGCTATAATAAGACTATCTTGGGAATTTTGTATTTAGCCGGGGAGTTCGTTAATGATGTGGATAATTTCCAATTTGCTGAATTCTTCGAAACTAATGAAAGATAATGGTGGGATTTTTTCAATTAATTTATAAATGTTATTACTATTTGTTGCATACACCTTCTAAGCTGTCAACATGAATGTGCATCACAATTATTTTGCTCTAAGTATATCTTCTTCGTACAGACATTAAATTGTATCTGTTTTCGGTTCTCTATTGTTTGGTCCGCATCAGTATCGAGTTTGATACACAGTTTGAACTCGTTGTGCTGCTCCATCCGCCAGTATGTGCGGATTTGTGCAGCAGTCCCCGCGGCTGACGTTATGACTGACTAGGACCACGCGGCTGTCACGTGGTTTTCTTTGTTTTGATTTGTATAAAGTTTTGTTTCTGCCCCGACAGTGCGCTCTTCCTCTCGGCGTGTCCGGAGACACTGTGGGGGTAATATTACTTTGCCTATAGCTGTACATGTTCTGACGTATTATTCTCCTATTTATTGCTATATTACGAGACGTGACGGCAGTTGCCATTTGTGATGAAGAGTATCGCATCGCGAAAACTTCACAATAAATAATTTCCTAGTAAATCACATCATTAAAATGGATTTCCAATTTTAATCACAGAATTATCTTCACTCCTTTAATGATAATTTCGACTCTTATCCAATAGAATTAACGTAAGCATTTTGTCCGTTGCCAGACAGCACAAATACTCTTCATCACGAATGTTACCAGAACATGATCATTACAAACAAGTACGCCCGTCAGCTCTCTACTCGTTGTCACACTACAAGTACACATCGACACACGTACGACACATCACTCAGTGCTGCGGCCACTCAACAAGTGTTATGTATTGTTAGGTGTTCTAGTACCATCGTTGGCATGATTACCCATTATTAGTATAAATTCGAATGTTAAACCCTGGATCCCAATTGTGAAAGATAGAGAAAAAATGTAATGAAACTATCAGTTCAAGCAAGTGTACAACTAGCAGTTATCAATAGCTACAATAATTTCATTCAAGTTATAGTTACAATCATTATTTCAATTGAGAAATCCACGGTATGCACTAATAGACAACGTCACAATTGTGCGAGTGTAACTTCAATCATTGGGTACAAGTAACTAATCCATAAAATCATCGAATAGCAGCAGTAGCATTTGCTTGTAACGTGCGCGTTAACTTTTTGATTTATTTCTCTATCTGTGAACTCTGTCTTGTTCTACGAACCTCTTGAATGCATCATCTGTTGTAGTCACTGGTACTCTTAGCATTATGTCGTGAGAGGCATCGACTCTTCGTTGAATAGTAGAATGTTAGTTCTCGCGTCGTTCTCAAACGCGCACTTGCAAGCAACTGTGACAGGGGGCGGCAGCTCGTACGTGTTAACAGAATACGTTACATAATGTACAACAAACGCGTCTCATTACTTTGTTGGCATTTGCAGCGCTTTGTTGGTGATGTCCTTATTATTTTATGTTGATAACGCTTTCTTATATTGTCGACTCAATATTATTTATACTTGCTTTTATTAGTTATAGAAGTAGTTAGGTAAGCTTAATTGTTTTGTTGTAAGAAAATATTATATGTTCTCTGATTATATACAGATGTGCAATTTGTCGTACGATACAACATTCCATTTTGCACTTTTTACTTCCAACATTTGCTTAAATTACTTGCTGTCTAACTCAAACTATTTTATATTGAATTGAACGTAAAAAAAATAAGTAATTGTTAAAATAAGTCCCTTATTCAAGTATTTATTGACCGTGGTTAAATTCAAGCTATATTTCTGTGTGAATGTGTTCGTAACGCGTGTGTGTGGACGTAGCTCATCGCCGGACTCGCTAAGCGAGCGCAGCGGCGGGGAGGCGCGCGGCGCGGCGGCGGCGCCGGGCTCGCTGCACAAGCTGGCCGTGCCGCTGGCGCGCTGCGAGGTACCCGAGGTGCGCGACGCCGCCGTTGCCGCCTGCGGGAACATCAACCCGGACGCACTCAAGTACGCACATTGCTATCTTTACCAGCTCATGTACTGACGCCATTATTTATACGCTGTACCTATAAACAATTGATGGAGGCGTCTGCACACTTGTGAAAAGAAATGGCAGAGCTACTCGTAAATACCAATCCTTATTTCCGAAAGGGAGATGCATGTCTCTTCTACGAGCCCTCATTCTCGCGACGATTTTTTATTGCGCACTGGATTTTCGACGCACTGCTTAGCGCGAAAAGTTGAAAATGCAGCAGTGTTTTTTTGACGCGCTGGAATGAACTCTGTCGATTCACAATGCTCGGCTCAACACCGAAAGTTGAAGTGAGAAAGAACTTGGGCTTATTACATTCATAATATTGATCATCATACAGTCACCATTTTCAGATGCTTAACCTTTTTTCATTCCGCGAGTATACATTTACTGGACACAGCCGTCAAATGCTCTAACATTATTCTGCTCAGAGATTTAATGGAGGAGTTACTTCCGCTACTCCGTGAAGCAGTAGACCGCAAGCAAGAGAACATGCGCCGGCGCCGGCGCCGCGACGCGTTGCGGCTGCATCTCAACAAGATGCTGCTGCTCATCGCTCAGAAAAAAACTTTCGCAAACAGGTGGGTACGGTAAACATCCAAAGTTAGATATGAGGTTTATAATTTTAATAAACGCATTGCATTTCTTGCATTTTAACACTAAGAGAATTTCTCTCATAATACTCTAAACTCATGTGTTTAAGCAGTTTCAATCTGTCAAAAGTACCTCCAATTTACCTACATTTTGGTCAAGTTTATTGACATTGATTGTCGCTGAGATGAGATTGCGACTGGATTTTGAACGTTTTTAATTCCCATCTGATAGTGGAAGAAATAATCTCCAAAAAAGAAATGTTTTCCTTGTTTGCACAGTGCGTTTGCATTGGAGGGTGGGAGCTTACACTCGACGCTGACGGAGTACTTGGACGGAGTGCGTCAGTGCCTGGAGGTGGAGGCGGAGAAGGATGCGCCCGCCGCGCGCGAGCAACGCATCACCTTCGCCGACTTCGTCACCGAGCTCATCAAGAGTTTCCCACGTTAGTATACGATAGCAACACTAGAGCGCTGTGAAGATAATGAATGGATTGTGTGAGGAATGATATGAAAGAGAAGGGAGTAAATGATAGCGTGACGCTTGACAGGGGAGAGTGGAAGACGAAAACGTGTTGCGCCGACCACAAGTGACGTGGGACAAGAGCAGGAAGATGATGAGTTTTGTCACATTAAACTGTAAATTTTTAGTTGAAGCACTAAACACTAAAAATGTACAGCTTTAACTTGGTTACCAAAGATTGTTGACAAAGTCACAAATCTGGCTATAAAAGACTTTTTGATACCGCATAACACCCTGTCTTTCAATCAACTCAGCCTATCGCAGTCCACTGCATGTCTCAGCTGCGCCACAACACCCTGCCCTCCGCATTCCCCATCCAGTCTGTCCCAGCCACCTTCTTAAGGTCGAGGACTCGTCGGCCCATCTACCTGGGGCATGTCACACGCTACGCTTGCCGATACTCGGTCTCCATCGGTCCTCGACAAACATGGCCAGCCCATTGCCACTTCAGTTTGTTTACTCTGCTAGCTATGTCGGTAACTCCGGTTCTTTTTCGGATATTTTCAGTTCTGATTATCCTGCTTCTCTCTTCAAACATTGCGGGATAAACGACGAGAAACTTAACGAAGTTTTCCAAACGATGCCCAACACAACTAGATCCTTCTGTCGGCTTCTGTCTCAAAGTTGTGTTACCAAGCTGGGTGACTTGCGCTAGGTAGACATACTCCTTCACAACTTCGAGAAGCGACCCTTCGATGTGGATCGGACTCGGCAAGATATTGTGTGAATTGTACATGACTTTCGTCTTGTCCAAATTCTTGTCGAGCCAAACCCGCAGAGAGGCTTACATCCAATGCAACATAAGTCACATCCAATAAAACAATAAAAGCAATAAAATTATTCAGTGTCAGCTGGCTAAAAGTAAGAATAGGTGTCATTTAAAATGTATGTTATAAAAGTATCCAAAAATACAAAAACTTTAATGAAGAAAAAATGTAATTAAAACGTTCCGTTTACTCTTCAGTGGAAAAGTACGGGTCGCTGATGAAGAAGGAACTCCTGCGCAGCCTGTTCTCGCTATTCTCGGGGTGGTGTGGTCCGTTGGTCAGACACCTGGGCTCGCTGGTGCCGCAGCCGCCCCAGCACGAGAACGACGAGAGACTCAACCTCTCTGCGCTCAGGGTATGTGTGTCAGCAGTTTCTTCCAACTTCATTTGTCATACGTAGGCTAAGGACAGTTTAGCCTGATCTATCCGGTGCGATTAAATTGTTTGTGCAGTTGATGCAAGGTATTTGTTGCTTCAATTTTATTAACTAATAATTTGATTAGGTAATTAACTAAATGTTGTAACTTTCGTATAATTGGGGCTATAAGCTAACACCCGTGTTTACGAACATTAAGAGGTCTCATAGTGCACCTTAACGCACAGCGCACAAGAAGCCTTTTCATAAACAATACTTGAGGGACAAATGACACTATTATGCATTCACGAACGCATAAAGTCGCTAGTTACATGACGCTACGCATACAGCTAGAAGGTTCTTTTGGCGCGAGGCCAAAATCAGAACGAATCCCGCCATCTTGTTTTTTCTAGAAATTTCACAAAAGAATTGCACAAATGTTTAATTAATTAAATTGCTCAACAGCGAGCGTCAGAAGATCCTTTTAGCACGACGGCAAAATCAACACAAACAAATGCTCACCATGGCAACAAGGTGATCATAATGATATCGGGTATCGTTTGTTATCAACTATCACTCAACCCGAGTGGATGTTGCATCACAACGTGAACCAATCACAGCGTCACAATTAGGGGTATGCATACGCACGCGAAAAGAGTCCTTTGAGTATTGTCTATGAAATGAATGACAAGCGCACTTAGACACATCTTACTTATCATACCGTTGTTTCAATACTTATGTAAGTATTGTTCTTTAATGGAACTGCAAACAACCGCATGGAACACGACACAATTTTCAGCCTTGGAAGTGTTGTTGATAAGTATGACGCGAACACGTGACACACCCGGCTACTGGTTGCTCCTGCAGCTTCATTGCGGCAGGCGCTCGTGTGTGCTCGGGAGGGGGAGTTGAGGGTAATGCGGCCAACACGGGAAGGGGGGGTGTAGGGGACACTACTGGTTAGAGGGCGCATCGTTGATGAGGGGAGTGCGGTAGCTTGCACTCACAACCCCGCAGTTTAATAGGTCGCACGCTTCAACATTATCCAGCGTTCAGTGTCGTGTAATAATGAGTGAACTGTTAAAAAAATTGCTTATATCGTTGCGTATAGGCCATGAGTGCCGTGGTGTGCTGTGGGCCCTGCTTCGCCCCGTCGGCGCTGGCTGAGGATGGCTCGCTCTATCCGTGGCTGAGCGAGATGCTCTCTTCCACCAATGACAAGGTATGTCGTAACTT
Source organism: Lithophane leautieri (assembly GCA_949152455.1). Taxonomy (NCBI): domain Eukaryota; kingdom Metazoa; phylum Arthropoda; class Insecta; order Lepidoptera; family Noctuidae; genus Lithophane; species Lithophane leautieri. Next base: position 21,301,391 of record OX424458.1, on the reverse strand, counting down.
CACTTTCAGCTCTCTTGCTAAAGTAAACATGAATATTCAAGTGTCTAGTTTTATTTTTGTTTATTCAGAAAATGTTCAACTAATCTGTTTTTTAATCACGTAAACTAATTAGACAGGTGCAAATGTCAAATTGAAAAAACAGACTACAATCAGTTGAAATGTCAAATTTGTCAAAAAACAGACCTTAAGAAGGAGGTTTTTTTTTTTCAATATCTGTATTATCGGAGTTTAAATCGAACTCATGTCTTCAATCAGTTCGATTTAAACAAACGTGGATGAGCTATAAGGTAGTCTTACGTTTTATTTGCATTTTGCAGGATATTGTCCAAACGTATGTTCATCGAAATATGATTAAAAACCCTAAGAAATATGAACTTATTTACAGAATTATAATCAATGCCGCGGGCAAAAGTATATAACCCATCGTATAGAATCCCTAATTTCGTCATGTTCACACAGCCATTTTATTCGGAGACTATTGGCACGATATCTATGAAAATTGAAAAGAAGGTGTATTCCGTGCGCCGATAAACAACGAGGTGGGTGTAGTGACACTACGAAAAAAAAAAAGTGTGTCTCTCTAAGAAATAGAGCTTTCGCCATAAGCTTTAATGTTGGGTATGTCAAAAACTCATGCTTTACATAACCGATAAGTTTACTAACAAACACTGTTCCCGACAGATATTCGAGCTGGCCCGAGAGACTATAGTCCTCCTCCTGGACTGCAACCCCGACATCGGTCCGCTGCTGGACTGGACAGTGGACACGTGCTTCACGGGCTCCTCGCGCGTGGCCGATGGCTGCTACATGGCACTCGCCACTATATTCAGCGCACGGTAAGTTTAGCATGTTAATCTACGGTTTCCTACGACGCGGCGGACACGAGCGGTGGCCGTCATATACGGCTGTCTTAGAAATTATGGCAGCGGGTTTGACTTAATGGTGTCAAAAAACGCACCAACTTTACGCTTAGCAACAACGTTTCAATGACGTCATTCGACGGTAAATTCCCCCTGTCCTGCCCTTCTCTGCTCTTAAGAAACCCTACCTTTAGTCTGCAAGATATGCTCCCGATGTGTTTGTTCAATTACCTGATCCGCAAAACTCTGTAGTTCCACTTCAGAAGCTATGATTCAGGCAAACAAATTTGTGAGCACCATGTGTCTATCACATAATTAATTTATTTAGCATCGTCTTCAAATATAAGTGATGTATACAAAACATTTTTAAAAGAGTAACGGTGGAGCTTCTTCTCCATACGAAAAGTACCTTTTGGAAGGGGCAACTAGAATCAGTTCTATTTCTTTGTTTTTGACGTTCAAAAGTGCCTTTTATGTGCCTACCTAAAATAAATTATTTGACTTTGAAGCATTAAGAAAGAAACTAATGAATGACTGTTTAAGCCGTTAGCAATTAAAACTATGGCGATCATTCTAATCGTCCGCCGATTAGGATTATCGCCATAGTTTTAATTTGTGTTTAGATTTTCGGAGAGTTATCTTCACGCCAGTGCATTTGTTATAAACCGTACACGGAAAACAAAAATAGACACTTAAAGCGATAGTTTTCACCCACATTGAACACACCTGAAGGCCAATTTTCGTATATAAAAAACTTTTGTACATTCAAGTCGCAATCCGTCAAACTTATCAAAATTTTGGTAAATTGATTGTGTTTTTGACAGATTACGAATGAGATGCGAATGCGAACGTTCTTAAAAATACGGGAGTTGCCCATCTGATGTAAGAGGTGTCACAGTGCATGGTAATGTGTATGGTATGGCTGTTGCAGGCAGTCTATGACCTAATACTGTAATAGATTTGAAAACCTCAAACCTTTCCGCATGCAGTGTAGTAGGTCAGCAGGTCATGATGGCGCTTTTGACACAAGCAAACGTCGAATTCAGTACAGTTCGGATTAGTTCGGAATTTCGCCGTCGCCGGTCTGAACGTGGCGCTTCACGCCATCTACCGGCTGTTGGTTAAACCTGTTTCACACTGTAGGCGGCTTAGACGGCGTCGTTAAAAGATGGTGCCGTATTTTACATCGGTATCGCATTAAAACGGTTTTTTTTTTCTCGAAGTCAAATATTTAAGGAAACATACCATCTCGCCTGAATTCCCCGAAGAGTTAGGCAGAGGTGTACCTATAGTACACCCACATTTCGCTAGTTATGTTTAAAGGGGATGCGCTAAGGTAGCCGGTAGCCGGCGAAATTCAAATTTTCTAATGTTTTCTGCAATTCGCAGGTCAGTATCAGGTTGTATGTTGATCTAAACATGATTCGCGGCTGTTACAAATATGGATTTACAGAATTATGATCATTAGAATCAGCAATACAACTCCTTAAGTTCATATAAGTGCCAAATGTCATGATTTCATGAAATAGTCATACAATGCACTTATATGAACTATGATTGAGAAGGTTTTGTGATTACAGACATTTGGTAAAAAATTGTTGAAGATATTTACTTAATAATAGGCCACAAAGCATAAAAGATTTTAAGAAAAAACTAAAAAATTGTGGTCCCTCAGTCAACGCAACAAAGATAAATATTTTATTGAATAATAGCTGCGCCCTGCGGTTTCACCTGCATAAGTCTTGATCCCGTGGAAATATCGGGATGAAAAGTATCCTATGTCCTAACACAGGTCATGGTCTGTCCATGTGACAAATGTCATCCAAATCCGTTCAGCCTTTTAAGCGTGAAAGCGGAACAAACAAAAAACTTCACATACTTTTTATCCCGATATTCCCACGGAATCGAGACTTACGCAGGTGAAAAAGCGGGGCGCAGCTAGTAGTAAAATAAAAGTTCATTCATAAAACAGTGATATTGGTAGATAACAGCTACAGATAATTGCTATAGGAAGATCTTCCTGTGACCACGATCAAATTCAAATTCATTTATTGTTTATCACAGGTGAAATAACAGTTCTTATGGTTTTATATAAGGATCAAAGGTGTCTTGTCTTGGGCGAGCTTGAATCCCTTGCTACACTTAGGATTCTAGTTTTAACTCCCTCGTTAAAGATACAGTCGAATTGAGAACCTCCTCCTTTTAGAATCGGTTAAAAACAGATTAGCTTTTCACATCTTCTAACTAAATTCGCCTCGTCAAAGTTATTGCTGGAGAACTGACGGTAAATCCTACGTAAAAGGAGTTCAATATAATTTAAGCGTATTATTGTATTAGGTAATTGGATTTGTTCTTAAACTAGTCAATAACTGAGGACACAACAAAGAGTAGTAGACATAAAGTATTATTTAAGATGGAAAAATTGTATGCTTATTATAGGCAAAATTTTATTTATACGTGTTAATGACGCGTATTTAGCGGCCAACCCTCATTGAGCATGTCTGGTGAACTACGGCCCACTGCCTCTCACAGCAATTTTTGTAGTTCTTCTATATTGTTTTGACAAAGCTGAGGTATTTCTTGTTAGAGTTGATCGACAGTTTAAGATGTTATCTAAACTTTCGGCACAGCTCCTTCAACTTTTATTCACAACCTGTCATACCCAATAAGCGATCCAGAAATAGTGACAAAAAGTTAAAAAACTTAAAATGATTTTGAGCAAGTTTTTTTCTCATTGTAGAGAGTACCCGTGCGACCACTACACGGCCATCATCAACGTGACGCTGATGTGCACGGGCTGCCCTCGTGCGCCTGTGCATGAGAGCGCGCTTCAGCTGCTGCAGCTCCTGGACAAGAGGTTCTTCGGCACCGTTGGGCCGCTGTCCACAGAAGATGACGGTAAGTCCATTCCCTTACAATATGAGACAATAGCAGGCATTATGAAAACTCGAGTCTAGTTACGCTGTTGAAATTGGTATATTCCAGCAAGAAACCCTTGGTTAATCTTGTATAGCTAGGATTATCTACCTAGGATTCCATTTTGAAGAATATCGTCCTATATGAGCAAAGAAAAGGTGCCGTATTGATGATCAGCGGGGTTATTTACGCTGTCACGCCGAAGAATTTTTCAAACATAAATTATGATGTAATGGGTTATGAATTTTCTTCAAAACGTGATGATAGAAAGTGTAACGTTTAAAATTAACTCTTCTCGTAGTTCTCAGAGTTCTTGCGTACATTCTTCAACTACAATGTATTTTAGCGTACATTTCAATTCTGCCTTTTCCGTTGAGACAGATTTTTATTTACATCTGTACTGTACCGTTCTTAGCATCCGTAAAAATGTCACCTAATCGATTTGATTAGATGAAAACGACACATCGATTACGGCGGTGAGCAGTGCTTTTCAAGCTGTCAGAGGTAAGTTATATCAAGGTAAGTTATACGACGACCCTAAATGTGAGTTTAACGCATATTTCAGTGTGCAACCAACCGTGAAATATGCATACGTAAATAAATTAGGTAGGAAGGTGCGTACTTATTTACAGAATCGAGGATTAATCGTCTGAATCATAATTTGACGGGGCACAAAACATTCAGCATGGTGGCTGACCACCAAACTAAATGGCTCTGTGCAACCTGTCTTTAACCGAAACCAATTATTTGTGTAACCAATTAACTGTGCCCCCGGCTCCGCTGTAGACTTATCTAAAACCTACCTAAAGAGTATTCCTATGAATTTAAAAAGAACCATGTATGTCGTATAAACAGCAAACTAACGAATAGAAACACTTGTATTTTATGATATGGAGGAATATATATTTTTTTTCATTTCAAAATATTTTCTGCTATTTTAAGTGTATCACGAATAACCGAAACTAAAATGAGTCGCTGCTTGCTGAAGCATACGTTAATTGTTAATGTCTAATGTTAATATTTGTGTATTTATTTAATAACATAAAATCACGCCTGTAATCCCCAAAGGGTGAGGCAGAGGTGTACCTATACTCCTCGCTCATTCCCAAAAGTCCCATGTAATAGAGGGCGAGCCTATTGCCATCAACCGGGCACAAGTCCAGACTCTGGGCTGCTACTAAGAAATTCCTGATGAAAAACCCAATATCACTTTGCCCGACCTGGGAATCGAACCCAGGACCTTATGGTCAGTAGTAGCGCTGGCGACCACTAGACCAATGAGGTAAACGTTAATATAATGTTATTTTTTAATCAAAAATATAAAACTTTCGCGAACGTAGCGATGTTATACTACTAGAATGCAATCTTTATGAGAAACATGTACACGCAAAAACGCAAAAACGATGAAATCGAAACTAGGGTAACCATTGTTAAAGAGAAAGGAAATCTACCAGTCAGGTATGTCGTCGTCGTTTACGCCGCGCCGTTTCAAGTTTTTTTTTTTCACATCAGTCATAAGGACTGTCCGAATTAATCCACGACTAGCAGCGCCCCGCGGTTTCACCCGCATAAGTCTCGATCCCGTGGGAACATCGATATAAAAAATATCATAAATGTGTTAATCCAGGGTAGAGACTTTATGTGTGCCTAATTTAATCCAAATTCGATCAGCAGTTTTTTGCGTGAAAGAGTAGCAAACATCCATCCGTGCATCCATCCTCACAAACTTTCGCGTCAATAATATTAGTATTATACGCCAAGAATAATTTGAAAACGTTTGTAAATTAGTAAACTTGGCCCCCTGGAGTATTGTTAATGCGCCTTCGTATATAAAAAATGATGACCTCTATCGTGACGTAAAAATGGAACCCGACACCAGTACAATTCATAAATTTGCTGAGGCCCATAAACACCGACTCCACCGACATGTTTGAGAACATCGAGACAATTCAGCTAGCTGTCAGACCCACGGAACAGAAAAAACAGTGGAAGTGCAAAGTAGGCGTGGCACGCGTGCCACAAGTAAGCGCTGTTACGCTTACTTGGTCGTTCCGTGGTCCCAGTCGTGTTCTAACATCGCGTCGAGTTGCTAGTCTCGCGATAAATTTATTTTTCCGTAACTATGCCATATTGTTCCATTTTGGAGTGCAAAAATGATAGTAGGAGAAAAAATCTTAAAAATGGAGGTGTTTTGTACCATCGGTAAGTACGATTTTATTTGTTTTCTTATAAAATCTTAGTTAATTTCATTTTACTAATAATTTAATAGAACGTTTACTTAAAATCAACCTTATCTGATTAAAATAAAGTTTTATTTTGGATTGATTGTATTCACTGTTTCGTTCTCGAAAGTTCTTCGCTACTCAATTAGTGATGTAGCCGGGTAGGATGTTGGTTTTATCGATAGATATCGTAAGGCTAAGGAAAACTTGGATTGCCTCACAAATACAAATTTTTCAAGGGCAATAAATACAAATTCAAATAACGTATTTTTTATTTTAACCCAAGTATGTAAGATGATTTTCACAATTTTTTCAGTATTGCGCATTTAATTCTTATCACACGTGAATTTAAAACATTCAGCAGGTAAGTATTTATATATTTGGGATTTATTAATTTATGTTAAACATGTTTATATAAAGCAAGTAATTTATTATACTAACCCGCACTGGGCCTACCTACATAAATGTACCACCCAAAACCAATCCCATCAGACACCGCTGATACGAATATGTACTAGCACGAACAAGCTTAAAAATACTCTTTCATATTAGAAAAATAGTATTTTTTACTGATACATAAATACGTACCAGCAGTGCCTGACGGTTACCGGCTTTGGGACAGCCTGGTCAATGACTGACATATATATTTTAGTTGTAAATAATACTACGTCATTCTTCCTACAGTTTTACTGAACTCCGAACAAGACTTATTTCTTCGAATTAAACAAAAAATCGGGTATATATCGATATCGATAATGTAATTCAAAATTCAATGTGTTACTGTACTGGTCGAGTAGCAATAGACATTGGCCTATGACGCGAATGTCAACCTTATGACTAACATAATTTAACTTATAATTGCGACCACTGAGAATACTGCCATCTATGGACGGGTAGCGGAATTTACTCGTTATTTGAATCTAGTTTGACTTTAGATTTCAAAACGTTGTAAATACTTTCTGCACTAAAGTGAAATAAATCGTATTCATAAAGCATTAAGGTTTATTTTCAGATGTAGGATCTGTGACTTATGCTAGTTTTGACTAAAATTAAAACGACGAATCAAACGAATTGTTTATTTGTAGTGCATTATAGGATTAACGGTTTATTTGTGTGAGTTTGGCGACAGCAGTTCCAATAGTAATTTTGTAACATTGCACTTCCACTGTTTTTTCTGTTCCGTGGTCAGACCAAACAAATATAGTGCGAAGACTAAAACGAACAAAACCTTTTGAGTTACTGTAGTGTAAAAAGTGTAGAAATAATAGTGACAATGACACACATATATTATAATAACAAACTAAGAAAATGGAACAATCAACACAACTTATCCTAAGTTTAAAATAAATGTCACGTAAAAAAAAAAGTTAGAATTGCTAATTAGTCTTATAGGCTAGATTGTAATTGTAAAAACTGGTTCTTTTTAATAAAGGATTTAAAAAAAATGTTGTCAATTATTGTAGTTAGGGATAGTAGAAATAAGTAGAATACTTCCACTATCCTTAACAAAATGCGGTAATGGAATGTGTCGGTAAATATCCTTGTTCGAAGCATCTTTGCCCTAGTTAACCTGCCACAACACAGAAGGTCCATAAGTCTAATCGATGTGTATGCATTGCTTAACGTGTGTCAACTGCCCTTGCTATCGCCGCTATGTTAACATATCGGTGCCACGATAAGGCTAAGCTAACATCATGGTATTCGTAAGCTACTGGGCATGTATGAACACTAAGGTCCTGCGTGAGCCTATAACTTATTTCCTAAGTAAAATATCGATAGATATATTTAACAATAAAATATTCAATTAAGGGGCCGGCGGAGCTTCGATCGCAACTACGAATCAAGTGCTACAAATGTTGCGCTAGTGTGCCTGTCGGAGCGATACACACAGGTACCGTGAACTGTACGACCACGCACACATTTTCATTGACATGACATTTGCTTGACGCGATAGCACTACTGGCTATTGAAAATTTATGATAAATTTGGGTGTGTTCCGTAATACCAAAAATGATGAATGAAAACTTAATGTTTTTCCATTTTTTTTTCGATAATTTGTAACTTGATAATATAGGCTATGTTTCTGCTGAAACAATATCACAAGTATTGTTGTTTATAATACAGAAAAAACAACATGAAAACATGTCATTTACGCTGTAAAAATGTGCGAAATTAAATTCGCTACAACTTCATTTAAGTTAGGTTTTTTGGAAAAAATAAGATGTAGAAACCTAGATAAATGCTGTCTCAATCCGAATAACAACACACTATGGTGGAAATATGCTCAAATTGCAAATGATTTAGGTATTACGTTTGTATGGAGAATTCATCCGTCGCCGTGTTCTTAACACACATTTTTAATTTTTGATGTTGTCTAAGCTTGCCTTGTTTTTGTTCAGTTTAAAGTTTTTATTTATATTACCAAGTTAAAAAAAAAACTTTAAATACTGAGATACTTAAAAATATCTCGTTTTAATGGACATAGAAACTGAAGGTAGAGTAACACTTCTAGCAAGTGGATAAACTTATCATCGCACCGTTTAACAAGGATAAGTAAGTATTAATATTGTATCTCACAACGTAGACTGCATCGTAGCTAGCAGCTATCTAATTGCGTAACTCATTTTCTTAAACGAACATGAATTAGCTGTTTCATTTTGGACAGTTCACCAATTTTCATTGCGCATTAACGTTGTGGAGCTGATTTTTTCGTACATAAGAACCAATTGCTAAGCTATGTGTTTTAAAACGACTCAGTTTGTGATTGATAGTGTATTACGCAATTGGAGTGCTGGTCATTTTCTAGACGCACCATAGGCTCACTGGCAAGATTAATGACATTGTCATGTGCATTCTAGTCAGTAAAAATCATAAATATTTATTCATCTGACGTGACCTGAACCGTTAACGCACAGCCTGAACCGATTGGAAAACCTATCTGGTTATAGAACTAAATAATTTAGTTCTATAACTAATGGAAATTTGACAACACTGATAGGTACTGCAGTAAAGTCAACGTATTCTAAGTAGGTACTCGATCTATCGTTTATACTATGTTAGTCATAACTTACGTAGGCATGTATCACCAGGTAGAATATTGCACTGTTTTTATAGGTGTGCCTAAGGTGAGAGCTTGTGGCTAAGTAATAACAGACGCACGGGTCGATCCATCAGAGTAAGCTACGCTTGCCGGGTTGCCCAACATACATAGTTGAGAAAAGGCTAGGCAGATTGAAGGTTAGGTAGAACTGTCCTCGCTAGGTTTATCAAATGATAAACAGAATCTTCGAATGTTTTCTTGCAGATTGATATTATGAGAGTGGCCAGGGTGATGAATAAATTACAATTTCATTAAATATTACCATTTGCTTCACCATCGCCCATAGCCCCACCCTACTAGTAGCTTTGATTAATTGAACACTCTGTGTTAGTAACACAGTGCCTCTATGCACATCTGTGGACAGTTACAGTACGACACAACTTAGATGTAGCATCGGCAAAATTCGTATAACCGATCACTATAACACCGATCCAATTATAATTCTTTTTGCCTTTTGTGGGACAGTAATCTTATTGTAGGTGCATCGTCTTCACATATAATTATATAATTCATGATCGATGCCCCCAAGCAATAAGTCGGTAATGTGCTATTATGGACTTTTTATTGTTATGTCAAATTCGGAACCTATGGATTGGGATACATCTTAGTAATTTATTTCACATTTTTCGTAGTGATAATTATTTACGAAGATATCATGAAAAACTCTTTTATTGTAGGGAAATTAAAAAACGAAATGATGTCGAGAAAAGTATCTTTACGTATCAATACAACAGTGTATTTCGTATTTAATTTTGGTAAGTTGCTATTACCGACTTATTGTCGTGAATGAATTTCGTGCAGTTCTTGGTAAGACGCTAGCACGTTGTTGTTGTCGAATTATTTTGAGTCAGCTCAGACTGTATTGGGAACTAACAAGGTTTATAAAGTAAATAATTCATTAATAAATATGTGTAAAATTGCAATACGTATCTAATTTGAACACGTCAGGTCCCGTTTTCGATATTGCTGTTTATATTTTTGCGCCCCACAGCGCAATAACACCGTAATAACCAATTACATATCGTCTTCAAGATGAAAAATTACGCTGGAAAAGTCCGTATTGTAATGTTACGTATCAACATTGTTTACTAATTTACTGCAGTAATGGCGTAAGTGTATATTACCTAAACAATTTACCTAATATATTTTTGTAATATTTATTTTCTTAAATTGCAAGGCTTTTCACGCACAAAATTGAATGTTAAAATAATAATTGAACTAAAGACAAAAATTAGCTTTCGTTTAATGTATCAATGACCTCACTACTCCGACTCGTTAAAAAGCTATTCAACAAAAACAGAAAAACATTTCTCCTGTAAAATTTAAGTTTTACGATTACCGACTTATTGCTTGAAAAAAAGAGTAACGGTGGAGTTTCTTGCCCATTCTTCTCCATACGAAAGCTACCTTTTGGAATGGGCAACTAGAATCAATTCTATTTCTTTGTTTTTCATTGACGTTCAAAAGTGCCTTTTATGTGCCTATTTGAAATAAATTATTTGACTTTAACTTTGACTATCCGAACTGAGTGCGCCTTCAAAATTGCCGGTCTTTATTACCTACTGCTTTAGGTGAAAATGATCTTTACGCAAACGCAATTACGAGGTGCATTCAATAAGTACCTAGCCTCATCGCCAGAGGGCGCTGTAGTTTCAAAAGAGTTTTACCACAGTGTAGCACATTCTTTTTTAATTCTTTTTTCAAATTTTCATTCCAATCCCTTCATTTGTTTTAATTTGACAACTTATGTAAGCGAACGTGTCGATCGGTTTTACAAAAATGGAAAAAGAGCAATATCGTTCGGTGATTCGATTCCTATTTTTGGAAGGGAAAACGCGCATCGAAATCAAAGAGCGCTTGGATGCTGTGTACGGTGACTCTTCTCCATTGATGGCCACCGTCAAGAATTGGTACAACGAGTTTGCACGTGGCCGTACGTCGGTTTTTGATGAACCACGTCCAGGTGCACCGAAAACAGCTGCTACGGAGGAAAACATTAAAAAAATCCATGATCTCGTATTGGCAGATCGCCGATTGAAGGTTCGGGAGCTAGCTGAGACTGTAGGCATTTCAGAAGGAACAGTGCATCATATTCTTCACGAGGAACTCAGCATGAGAAAGCTGTCGGCGCGATGGGTGCCGCGTTTACTCACACCAGAAAACAAGCGCAACCGTGAGACCACATCGGAGACGTGTTTGGCGCTGTTTAAGCGGAATCCAGCGGAGTTTTTGCGTCGTTTTGTGACCGTCGATGAAACCTGGATCCACTGGTACACACCAGAGACCAAGGAGCAATCAAAACAATGGATCCAGACCGGGGAACGTGCTCCAAAGAAGGCGAAAACTGTAAAATCGGCTGGAAAAGTTATGGCCACCGTTTTCTGGGATTCACAAGGTGTGATCTACATCGATTACCTCGAGAAGGGTAAAACAAATACAGGGCTTTACTATGCCGATTTATTGGGCCGATTCGACGCCGAATTAAAGAAAAAACGACCCCATCTGGCGAAGAAAAAAGTGCTGTTTCACCACGACAACGCACCGGTTCACACGTCTGCCGTTGCCATGGCCAAATTGGTCGAATTACGCTACGAATTGCTGCTCCATCCACCGTATTCTCCAGATTTGGCCCCTTGTGACTTCTTTCTGTTTCCTAATCTGAAAAAATCACTCGCCGGGAATAGATATGGATCGAATGAGGAGGTCATCGCCGCCACGGAGGCCTATTTTGCAGAGTTTGACAAAAACTATTTTTCGGACGGATTAAAAAAGTTGGAGCATCGCTGGGCTAAGTGTATCGAACTAAAAGGAGACTATGTTGAAAAATAAATTCCCACTTTTCCAAAATTTTCGTTTACTTTTTGTAGGCTAAGTATTTATTGAATGACCCTCGTTCTTGTAAAGTCATATAACCAAATAAATTCGTAAAATTGGAATGAATGAATGCAAAATTTCAAATGTATGCTACATCTAAGTTGTGTCGTGCTTTACTCGGCCTTTAGAGCCTACAAATATCTCTATCTTTGTTATATTACTCCAGATTGGCTTTACATGAAATTTCATTAAGAAATTTTCGCCATGTTTTTTACCATTTCATGAGTAGTGTCCTTCAAATATATAGATGAAATAACTAGCAATGTAATACAAGCGACCTTCGTATCAAAAGATAGAGTCTATTCATAGTTTCGGCAAGTTCGTAGGATGCTAAGTTTCCAAGATTATCTTTACTTTGTACAAACCTTTTGCACTGGAGCAACGGCTAGAGGTAGTAGCTACTGCAGAATAAAAGTATTGCTGTAGGAAGTTATACCAATAGTTATTTATACAGGTGGCCCGTGAAACGAGCTCCTATTCACTCAACATTACAGGTACAAGCAAAAATATGCGTATTCAGGAACAATAATCACGTCGTATGCACCGGCTTAAAATTAAATACTGTTTTGTGTTTTTTCTGGTTATATTTGACAACATCGAGATTTTAAAAATATTAAATAAAGTTATGACTACACATTTTATTAAAATTATGACTACATAGTTTCCGTGCGCAGTGTGGTAATATATTTTTGTGTTTGTACCCATATCTACTTCGTAGTTACTAGTAGTCAGGTTCTTTGGTATGAAGCCAGAAAATAAATATCTCACAACTCAGTAACGCTGGGTATCATTATTGATGAATGAAAAGTTCAATGTTGAACTCAATTATTAGTCTGAAGTAGGTAAGTAAGTATAGAAGAGACTTCATAGTTAGCGGTTGGTCTGTGCCCGCCCGGCGTACAGACCTGGGTTGTGAAGACTGCTGCACTTGTTAGACTCATAGCACACCGACACTTCAGATAAGTTAGGAATATATCAATAAGTAAAACAGCTTATACAGTAACAGAACAGTATTATAGGTGGTGTAGATATTATTAGGGGTTACGATACTGCAAACTCGACGTTGCTAATATTGTAGAGTAGTCAGATACTTGATCAAATATTACTAACAGATCGAAATGATTATAAAACATTTCACATGTGTGAACTAATCATTATTTGTACTTTGAGGTGCTTGTCGAGCGCACGATGAGTGCATCACTACTTGCGTAGCGTGCGAAATCGATACGTCCTGTACTACTGTTACAATTTTAAAATACAAGTAATTTTAAGTACTTAATTATTGAATTGCCCGTACTTATTTAAACTTCACACAATTGTATTCAGATACGCTCTTAAATAGCTGAAACGTACATACCGTCCCGTATCATACATGCACAATTTCAATATTCGGACATTCGTAGTGTATAATATAACTACGGATGTCCGAATAATGAAACTTGTGGAATTGAAACCGCTTCCCATCTCTCTTTTATTTGGTTACGCAATTTGCCCTGCGAACATTGTATTGGCGTTACTGACGAACACCAGATGGCGCAAGGCAGCGAACTGCCGCATGCCGATGAGTTCCAAGTAGTACACACGGCTTCATATCACGCTATACATTTCATTACAGTATAAGCTGATCTCGCATTGTGTAGGATTTCTGTACAATAAGATGTCTGCTTATACTGGAAATCTATAGCTTGATATGTAGCCGTGTGTACATGCCATTACCTACACATACGTGGTATAGTTATCACGCATATTCTGTTTATTAGGAATTTTCCCGCTTTATCCCGTGTAAACATATTTTTCTAATTAAAATATACTTATGACCTAATTAATGTAAATTTAATCCAATCAAAAACATAAATGTGAAATGGGAGCCAAATTCAATATTAAAAAACTTTTTTACAAAAAATTAAACCAACGAAAAAAGAACTGAAAAGCGAAAAATAAATAACTTTAATTTCGGAAGTCGGTGTCTTCGCTTTTCAATTTTCGTTTTTTGCCACCGACTTCCGAAATTAAAGTTATTTATTTTTCGCTTTTCAGTTCTTTTTTCGTTGGTTTAATTTTTTGTAAAAAAGTTTTTTATTTTTCGCTTTTGTGTTACCATCCTCTCCAGGGTACTCCAGGGGGTTACTCCAGGTTAAAGACCTGGAGTTGATGATGAGTGGTTGTGTCATCAGAACTATGTATGTGTGCGAAATTTCAACAGAATCGGTTCACAGTTAAAAATTCAGTTGTGAAAAATCAATCAACCCCATTTTTTCTACCTTTAGGGGTGGATTATAGTTTCCAATTTTAAATGGGACCAACTTCGAGGTATACCCTTCCCAATAAAAAAAGAAATTTTTCAAATCGGACTACTCATTAAAAAGTTATGCGTGGTCATACATAAAAAAAAAAAAAATACCTGTCGACTTGAGAACCTCCTCCTTTTTTAATCGTCGGTTAAAAATAAGCGTGGTTATCGACTTCGCCGACAAAAGAATTGAGATCTAAATGGGTGCCAAGTTCTATAGATAATCCTGAAATTTATAAACAACATACAACATTCTAAAATAAATTTAAAACAAAATTTCTTGTTTTTCTGCTATAACAATGTTTGCTATTTAAAAATATAACTTCATTGAATAGTCGAATTATTTACACAAAGCACTTAGGATGAATTGAAGCTGAAAATGTTACTTGGCTAGTTCTCATCAGCATGCCAATATTTTAGAGGATCCGTTCCAAACCAAGTAGTACCTAATCAGTTTTGATCGAGTGGACAGAACTTAATTAATAAAATAACTAATAAGGTTTCCTGTCCACGACGCCGGAGTTGCACCGGCGCGCGGTGCCGGACCGCATGCTTGTATATACGAATGAATATCACATTTTAATTCTGAGATAATTTAATCTTTTTTCATCTTGTGGTCCGACTCTTGTGCGACTCCGACATACTGTACAGGAAGCCTAAATGTCACCTCAAGATACGGACTATGACAATATTTCAAAACCCTTAAATCTCCGTCACCCCGGACGCGCCGGACTTCTGTTGCCCGCCTCGCGGAAAACTTAAACAGCCAATGATTAACAATTATTATTTATAATTGGTTGTCTAAGTTATGTATAATATTCTGGTACCTATATATAAAACGATAAAAGCGACCTTTCATTATGGAAAAAATTCTCCTACAGAAGAAAATATTTTTGCTATTATAATTTCGAAAGGCGCTAGGTGTTAAAAATCGGTTACTTAGAAAATATTTAAAACGTAAAAAAAAACAGTTTTCTGATTTTAACTTTGTATACACACAATTACCAAGCTGGACGCCAAATTTCAACTTTCTAGGTCATCTGGAAGTGAGTTAGGTTTTTTTTATCTATTATTAGGTATATAGGTAAGTCAGTCAGTGATAAAAATGCCGATTTTTAGACGTTCATATCTCAACAATCGTTTGAGCTGTATTTATGAAATTTGGGGTTCTAGTTAATCTAAGAGGTACTAATAATAATAAATAAACCAAATTTTATGTGTGTACGTTAAATAGATTTTGAGTTATTGAGGGGTGAAAAGTAGCTCCAAATGGTTCGTGTAATATAACACACGGCTGCTGCGTCGCCAGTTCTTTCCTTGACCTTGGCTTGCCACGCGGCCGCGTGTCTAGATTAATTTAAAACCTGAATGCTAAAACATTTTCATAATTTTTTTTCAGTGTTTTTTTTTTGTTTTAATATCTATTAAATACCTAGTAATCCTCAAGATAAAAATATTCATATGTTTTTATTCTTATTTTTTTTTTTACTTGTTTCACCTAACTTTTTACAAAATCAATATTTCTAAGTGTCCGCCTGCAATCGGTTCTCGAACTAATGCAGACGAATATTTGACATTCATTTAGATAGTAAGCGGTCCAATAATAACTAAATGTCAAGAGACCTAAATTAACTATGTATTGTAATCGCGTAGATCACCTAAACTAGTTTACCTATATAAACATGAGTATTGTTGATGTTATATGCTCTCAATCGGACATGCCTTGTCCTTAAAACTATGTTACTGCACTATTCTAAAATTTATTAATATTTCAATAAACGTAAGCTATCTGATGTCCGCATGAACACTGAAGTTGAACAATGGGTCGCTAAATGCACCAGTGTGACAGCGGTACGCCGCGGGTGACGTGTTACCCGTGGGACCCGTGTCGAATTGCGCAACCCCTGAATATTTCTGCAACGCTGTAAACCCCTACTTGAGCCGCTCCAATTTCATAAGCGAGCCTGTCAATTTACGTGTCTAATTATGGCTTCATATCTGCGTTTGTACTTATGCTTTATGCTTCAAATATCTTACTGATAAATGTAACAGTAGTACAACTAAGGTATATACATACACAACTAAGAAGCGACAAGCGCCTAAACTTATGTCTATTCTTAATTACCACAACCGTTTTGAGCTTGATGAGAGCGAGTTCTTAAAATACAGCTCCTTAACTCTGAATGTATTTAGCTCAATCCTAAACGGCCTATATAAGTACAATACTGTCGCGGCCAGTAATAGGGGATTGATGGACGATCGTGAAAATGTGGGCCGAGGCGAAGCCGTGGCACACATACGTGAGTCCATCAATTCCTTGTATAGTACTTTTCTCAAATAATGCGCGGAAATTCAAACTGAGTAAATTAAATAGAAATTCCAGAATCAATGACGATCAACTATAATTTTTCATGCGCCAATATGTTCATTTGTTGCTTCTTTGTTCTATTTGCAAGCTAATTCGAGTTTTAAATAAAATCATTGATAAGTTACCTCCTTGGTTGCCGTGTGTTGAAGTAAAAAGTTCGTTCCATTTTTAAATAACACGACAGATATGAGTTTTCATAGAAATTTATTTGGCCGCTAAACACGCCAGATATGGATTTTCATAGTAACTTTGCTGGCCGCATCGTCACTTGTTTTTGACCAGTACAGCAATTTCGATTTATCTTGAAGAAGGTTGTCAAAATAATGTTCGAATTTCCAAGCATGTTTGAGAAAAAATATAAACAAAACTTGTGTAGTTTAAATTGTTACGCAATCATTTACTAAAAGGATTTTTTTAAGACATCGATACTATTTGTTATTATTTTTTCGTTTATTAATTATTCTTCATACCTAAAATATTACCATAAAACATTTAAAAATATAAATAAAACGATAGTGGTCCACCGGTGTCGGAAGCAGGGTCCAAGCTACCGGTGGTTAGGGCTGCAGAGACAGGAACCTCCTCACAATGCGAGCCGTACCAAGGAGTACCACCTTCTGAATCAGGCCCTTGATCCAACCGCCTAACGAGAGCCTCGAGAGATGTTGCTCTAGGCTTTCGGCCATCAGGCCATTGGCCGTTACGACAATCGGCCCAATGATAGCCGAGCTCACATCCCACATGTCGACAAGGACAACCTCGTGTGCTAAGTCGAGATATTTAATTGTTTCTCTTTCTCAGCTTTCACGAGGTGGTCGTCATGTGGGATGGTACAATCGGCTGTCATTGGGTGGCACGCCAGTCGGTGTATCACCACTATATCAGGCTTATTGGCAAAAATAAGCACATTTGACTATAAACTTTTAGACAGATCCCTAGGTAGGGTTAACACGGTCAAAGACGTCGGAGAGTTGTATTTGATTCTAAATTATTATTAGTAGCACGTAGATAAAATCATTAATAAAACATCAAAATCTCTGGGGTTCATTTTGAGGGTCTCGTCTGATTTCAGAAGCATCAAGACCGTTAAAATTCTCTACTGTACTTTTGTTCGCAGTCATCTCGAGTATGCCTCTCAAGTCTGGAATCCCAATTACAACATATACATCACTCGATGGGGCCATGGGGCCTTCCCATCGAGTGATGTACAATACAAAGAATAACAATACAAAGAAATTTTTTGAGGTATATTCAATTCCTGTCTAAAACTTATCCTCCCACTTATCTCCTGCGCTGTAAAAGATTTCATTTATTTCTGAAGCTGTAAGTTTTCCAAAAAACTGTAAAATAAAATAGTCCTGTCAGTATTGATAGACCGATCCCAGTACAACGTGACATGGTCATTTTCGAAAACTGGGTCGGGCACATACTTGTAATACGATACCTCAGAGTCCAAAAGTTTATATTTCAAGGCAAGTTGCTGGTGAATAATCCTGGCCACTTGGTTATGCCTGTGCAAGTACTCGCCGTTAGCCAGACGAGATCAACCAGAGATAATATGTCTGATGGACTCACCCGGACGGTGGTATGCCCGACACACGCCAACCGTCCCGTTCTTCATAATATGCGTTAGTTAGTTATTCATCAAGATAACTCCGTCCATAATTGCACAGACATAACCTTCAGTCTCCCCGAAAAGATCACCGAAACGTAGCCAGGATACGGACGCTAAGAAATCTACACTGGGCTCATGAAAAATAGGTGATGATTTTAAAATTCACATGTAATATTAACATTTTTGTGTGACTCTTTTCAAGAGCGTTAAGGGATTGAGAATATAGTCAGAGTCCGTATCTTGAGAATCAGTCCACTCAGTAAAAAGTTATTACTAGTTGGCTTGGAACGGAGAGTTTGAGTTTACCAATGCACTCGATAGATGGCGTTCCCGCGTTGTGCAAATGACGCGATTTTCTGAATCGTAGTGTTAAGATTCCATCGTCCATACAATATGCCAGTCTTTTCATTAATCTTTATACAATATGCCTTAGTTTTTTCATTAATCTTTCCGACAGTTTCATACTGCTGTCTGAAGTTTCTCTGCTGAAGTTTCATACTGCTGTCCATACCAGCCACACTATCTAAACTATTATTATAAAGAGGAATGATTTGATTGTTTGTTTGTTTGTTTGCATTGAATAGGTTCCGAAACTACTGAACCGAAAAAACTCTTTCACTGTTGGGAAGCTACACTAGCCCCGGGTGACATAGGCTAAATTATATTTTCAAAAACATTAGCATCCTTACTAAAACTCCAATAATGTAACCCAACGTATAAAAAAAATTACCTAAAATATTCTTTACATCGCGTTAACTGAGAAAACTATTGATGATAGAATAAAATAATGTACTACGACTTTGCAGAACACAACATTATTAACAAAAAGTGTCGCGACAGCATATGTCTAACTATTATAGTTATGGCAAAAAAAGTGTTCCTTAAAAAAATTAATGGAAATGCCGCCGCTAGAAAAGACTCTTTATTTTTTTAAATAAATTACTACATATTCAAGACTGTTTAAATACCTATACATAACTTTTTAAATTATTCAATTCGAACATTCTGTTCGAAAGATATCACGAGTTTAATCCTGTATATAAAAGAAAGTCGGGTTTGTTCAAGCACTTATAACTCGAGAGCCGCTGGACCGATTTTGATGATCTTTGATTTGTTGGATTTGTCTCCGCCCAGAGTACCAGAATAACTATTAAAACATCGGAAAAATTCACGAAAAATAAAAAAGTAATGAAATTCATTTTCTCATACATTCTGTACGGAATGGCTTTTTTGATGATATCCCGGTAGATAGGTAGGTACGTATGTACGTAGGTAGGTAGGTAGGTAGGGTAGGCAGGTAGGGTAGGCAGGTAGGTAGGTAGTTAGATATGTAGGTACGTAGGGTAGGTAAGTAGGTAGGGTAGTTAAGTAGGTAGGGTAGATAGGTAGGGTAGGTAGGTAGGTAGGGGAGGTAGGTAGTGTAGGTGTAGGTAAGGTAGGGAGGTAGGTAGGGTAGGTGCGCCGTAGATAAGTACTTAGTGCTACCCGTGCGAAGCTGGGGCGGGCTGCTAGTCACTAATATTATACACACAAAAGTTACTGGCTGTCTCATGTCTGTTACATGTACGCCGTAACGCCTAGGTCGCCTAGACAGACCACGTGGGTTATGGGACATAGGATACTTTTTATCCCGGTAGTACGTTCCCGTGGGATAGTTTCCGACGTCCACGCGGGTGAAGCTGCGAGCAATCAAAATCTATTCGTTAAAGATATTTACAGAAAATACTTCTAAGTACTGAATCGATTTTCATTTGTTTTTCTAGCAATACATTTATATGTCTTTTTTTTTAAACCTATTAATTTTTTCCTATTCTAATTTTTTTTAACAAAAGCTTCTATACTACCCTGCTTTCCTACATTCGTAGGTTAAACTAGTGATGTGTGTTTGTATGTGTGATGTGTGTTATGTTATTTACATGAGCTTCAATCATCGATAAGTTTGTAGGTACTTATAATTCTAAACATAAGCTAGTACTTTAAAGATTCTATAAAATAACCTAGTCTTTATTCATTACAAATGTATCCATCGACAAATAAATATAGTATTTATTGTCGGTTTATTTATATCTCGTTGTTGGAAACCTGTGAATTTAAAGTTTTCTTTTAACTGTAATAATGGGGAAGTGGTCGCAGCTGAATTAACATAATTGTTCAGCAGCGATAAGACTTATACTCGATATAAAACAATCATCCGAACATAGTACCTCCTCCTTTTTTGAAGTCGGTAAAAAGTTTAGTAAAAATACGCCCTTAGTATTATAATTATTTACCATTTTTTTAAGCCTTATATCTAAACTAATATTATAAAGAGGAAAGATTTGATTGTTTGTTTGTTTGCATTGAATAGGCTACGAAACTACTGAACCGATTTGAAAAACTCTTTCACTGTTGGGAAGCTACACTATCCCCGGGTGACATAGGGCATATTATATTTTCTAAAAAAAATGTGTTCCTTACTATAACTCCAATAATGTAACCCGCGGTGTAAAAAGGGGTAGAGTAGGTAGGTAGGTAGGTAGGTAGGTAGGATAGGTAGGTAGGATAGGTAGGTAGGGTAGGTAGGTAGGGTAGGTGGGTAGGGTAGGTAGGTAGGTAGGGTGGGTAGGTAGCTAGGTAGGTAGGTAGGGTAGGTAGGTAGGGTGGGTAGGTAGGGTAGGTAGATAGGTAGGGTAGGTGCGCCTTCGATAAGTATTTAGTGCTACCCGTGCGAAGCTGGGGCGGGCAGCTAGTATTTAAATATATGTATCTATTATACAGAGTTTACCCAACTAATTCTGAATAACATGACTGCATTTTTCTATTGTATTACATTTGACATTCAGTTTATAACATAGGTACAAGAATACAAATGCTCTTACCCAGCAGTTAAAGTAATATGACAGTTTAAGCGCACTGTTTGGAAGTGCCAAACTGCTAACTAAACACACATCATTTTGTCTGTCAACAAACTTGCCAGAGCGCGGCCTCTCGAACGACCGGTCCTTCACAGGTGATCTGTCTAATTAGATGGACCGCTGTCGGTCACAGAGCTCGGTTTCCAGCTCCGCGGAGCTATTAGGCGTCCCAATGGAAAAAGGACGTGTGTGAAAGACTTTTCAATGTCCTCCTGGTTGGCCGCGCGTCGCGCAACCTTCAGATGGCGGGCGCCAAGGCGGGCACAAGAGGCGCAAGCTTCTGCATCTCGATTTCTTCCGGGGAGAGATGCACGTGCGGCGGTGCGTGTATAAGCGCGGGCGTCGGGTGCGCCAAAGTCCGCAGCGCGCGGCTGTTGTCAAAGGTCCAGCGCTCGATGAAGGGCTCGGAGCATTGGCGACGCACGCGGCTCGTTACCTCCGCGCAGTCTGCACACGCGGTACTGGTTTCTCCAGCGCTCAAATAAGATGCTGCCGACAAAAACAACTGTTAGCCAGGCAATCATACTATCAAACGTTTAAAATACTGTGCTCGGACCTTCATCAGAACACGCATTCGCTCATCATGTAATGTAAAGTTAATTGACTGCACTGACATGTACTATCAAAAGAGTAAAATATTATACGAAAGGACATTGACCATCCATACATAGGAGTTGGACCAAGTGCTGCCCAAAATAGTGCATTATGTTCCTTGGGCATATACTAGTCTAAACTAAAGCTCAATAAAAATCTATCCGAAGAGTTTTGAGAAAAACTTGTAGTTGAGTATTTTTTATTGATGCATACCAACCAACCAATGGCGCATTTGACTGAATAATGACAGGAATTACGTTAAACAACACATTATTATTTCATTTGTATGCTTATTATTTACATTTGAAATAGTTTTTACTGACCATCCTTATATGGGAGTTGGACCAAGTGCTGCCCAGAATGAACACATAGTGCATTATGTTCCTTGGGCTTATACTAGTCTGTAAACCGAAGCTCAGTAAAATCTATCTGAGGAGTTTTGAGAAAATCAATTTTTTGTTGAGTATTTTTTATTGATGATTACCAACCAACCAGTGGCGCATTTTATTAAATAATTAACGTAATTATGTTATACAACACATTATTATTTCATTTGTATGCATATCATTTACATTTTGAATATTTTTTTAAAACAATTATAGATCCGGTATCGGTAACAGAGTCCAAGCTACCGGTGGTCAGGGCTCCTGAGAGAGGAATATCCTAACTATAAGCGCCGTGTCCAGAAGTACCGCTTTCTGGATCAAGCTGTTTTAAAAACAAGCTTATAATGAACTAAAAGTACTACTTAAATAAAACAAACGCAAACATACTCCTACTAATTCCTTCCCTGTAAGTTACTTCTCAAGAAAAAATCAAATTGGCAGAAACACAACAAGGCTGTCTTCTTTAGTTGACGAGTGCCCGTGACCAGCTGCCAGCTCCAGCACCAGACCCTGGATACAACCTTGGGCTATACTAAGTACATGTCAAGACAAAGTCTACGGATCCAAATACGATGGTGCTGTCATGTTTGGTTTGAGGAGTTCCTATGGATACCTTCCGGCTCCATCATCAGACCATGGACATCACCCAGTGTAATAGAACTTTTCAATACGTATCCAATGAAACCACATACGACGGGGCTATCTAGTTTACTTGAAGAGTGCCCCTGACCACCCTCCAGGTCTCCAGCTCCATCAGAACCTGGACACCATGTGAGGCTATAGCACTTGTCAGATAAAACCAACGAGTTCAAACTCAACGACGCTATCTTATAGATTTCTAATAATTAAATATGATTAAATAAAACTAGGTAGGTACCTGAAAGAAAATTAAAGGCAATAACTTTTCAACCCTGGGACCGATGTTGTATTTTTGTTTTTTTTATATTTTGATTGATGCAAGGAACCATTTGGAAGCACTCTCATGTCTGGGATCACATACTTAATTAATTTATTTGTCATTGCTTCATTTTTAATTATTTTGACCTATTGTGGTACAGTAATCTTATTCTAGGTAGCATCGTCTTCACATATAATTGATGTATACAAAACATTTTTAAAAGAGTAACGGTCGAGCTTCTTGCCCATTCTTCTCCATATGAAAAGTACCTTTTGGAAGGGGCAACTAGAATCACTTCTATTTCTATGTATTTGACTTTCAAAAGTCCCTTTAATGTGCCTACTTGAAATAAATTATTTGACTTTGACTTAGGGCAGCATTTGGTCCAAATCGGTCAATATCCTCGAGGACTGCCGCACCAATTCGTCTCCTTAATATCGCGGCAAGTTTTTAAGCTGCTGCACCCTGTTCCTTACGTTGTTGAGTGGATTTTTTTTTTCAAACTTATGATGCAATGGATTTGCTATCTGTTTCAAAACGATTCAGATTGCGATTGATCGTGAATTACGCTATTAGGGTGCGGGAAAATGTTTAATGTTTTAATATTATTTTAAGAGCTAAGTTCCAAAACACGATTAAAAAAAAAAAGCTGTTCGGATTTAGTGCAGGGTTCAAACGTAATTTCCTTGGCCTATAAAAGTGCTTGCAACTGGGCTTTGCGGAAACATTTCCGCGTTCGAGATTACTACCGGCGCGGAGGCGTTTTGAAGAAAATAACTTGGAAATCTTGGAATAGATGCAAATTCAGGGCAGTCCATCTTTTTAAGACTTAACTTAGTTATTACAGTAGTGCCCTACTGTACAAAAATAGACTTTCACTATAACTATGTACGAGTATGTATAAGCTACCGAACATGTTGCCGAAGCGTACATTTCTGTGCCGAATTGCCCAACGAAACGCTCATCTTTTGGAAGCCGATGCCGCATCCTATATTTTGGCGTCGCTTGTCTCGTCATATAGTTTTAGTGTTCCTTCGATGTCACATATTATTTGTGCTGATACTTATTTAAGCCTTCTACAAATGGTCACATATATATTTTCTGTCACCTTGAGGACAGACATTAATGGTTGAATCATGAAATCAGATGTTATTACCGAGCTGCTCATAGTAATATTTTTATGCTCGTAACTAATATAGTGAGTCGCTTACTGGTGACACTGCCAGCTCTGCCAGCGTTGCGGCAGACGAGTTGCATGTCATCAGCGCGACGCGCTCGCTGGCGCAGGCAGGGCACGGACTGGCACAGCTCGCGCCGGAAGTTCTGCCCGGTCAGGCAGTACAGGATGAAGTTGATGCCGAAGTTGGTGTTGAAGAACATCAGAGCTAGCTGCTGCAGCGCTGCCCACCGGCCGCTGTACTCACCGGAACTCTGCATCAACATAAAACGTGATCAATACTAATCTGGAAATTGGAGTTTACGGAATCGCAGAGTTTAGATGATCCTGGGATTGAAGGAAGATGCCTGATTTGTAATTTTTTTGCTTTGTAGTCGTGATACAAGAACCTTTGCCGCCAGCTCCGCTAGCACCTATGACATAATGGACCATTCTTCCTTATTAGAGTAGTCATTACAGACGCAAGAGAAGGTATGAGGATGTAACCGACTGAATAATTTCTTTCCGTAGTGGTACTAGACCGCGGTCGATCGAAGGATAATTACCAAGAGTAACGAATATTTAGTTTTAGCAAAAAAAATATATTTATTTCACGTCTTTTACATACTTACAATACATATAAAATGGTAAGTATATGGGGGTATGGAAACCTGCATCTGAAAAAATACGTAGGTCTGCCTGCACGCGCACGCCCCCCAAATCACTATTCAACCACAAATACATGTAACGCTAAACATAAATATCTATTTAAAAAAAAAACTATATAAAATAATAACGAAGACAAAAACTGAACACAACATATTTTTGAAAAAAAAAAGTAGTTCTTACGAGATGACGAGTCTGATGCCGAAACTATAGTTATTAGAATTTTTGTCAGTTTGTCTGGATGTATATTCCGGATTGGCGCAAAAACGGCTGAACGGATTTGGATGAAATTTGGCATACAAATACAGGTTATGCAGTTGAAACTACAATGTAAAGTTTCAACTGCATAGCCATAGTAAAAGTCCACTATTGACATCATATCCCGAGAATTTTGTTTATCTGGTATAATCCAAACCCAAGTTATGAGGGTTCAAAAAAACGACGAAGCGCTTCGAGAAAAGGTAGGTAGTAGCCTTGCGCTTCTATTGCCTCGTCTTGGCGGGGGCACTCCCGTGCCCCTAGAAAATTTATATCTGAAAAAAATTCGTGATCTTACGGGCCGGAGACTCCGGAGGATAGAGGATATTCCGGAGACAATACAATACAATATCTAATATTATTTACTATAATTTATTTATTAGACAAAACGTAGCAATCTTGAAAGACGCACTACATTTAACAGAAGTCGCTAGGCTGGTTGTCTTTATGTTGTGTGATGAACATTGTTTTTATAAAACTTGGTTTTTCTTTAAAAGAGAAAAATACAAAGATTTTAAACTCGTCAAATCACACAGACAAATGTACTGAATCTGACCCGCCTAACTTACTCCTGGTACGCACGTCAATCGTTTACATCAGTAAAGGGAGTTCTGGGGCAAACAAGAAATTTAACCTTGAACGATATGCTAAGAAGAAGAAGTGAAGGGAAGTGATAGTAACATGATGATTCTCATAATGAGCGTGTGAATTAGTTATACTAATTTAGATCAGAGGGTGTAGAAGACATGAAAGCTTGTGACGGTGTGATTAAAACGGCGAGGTGTGGACAAAGGTCACAATCGCAGTGCGCTGGTGCTGTAGCAAAATAGTCTCTATTCACCTTATAAAACTAGCAATTTTATCTCAAATCTCATCAACAGGTAATACTTTCGGAATTGTGCGCCATGCTGAAGCATACAATAAATACAACATTCGCATCGGATAATAAACAGTACGTTTGTGTTGAAATCTAAAAACATGTAGGCAAACCCTTTAATTTCTATAGGATTAAAATCGAGTTCTCATTTTCAAAGAACAGGTTAAAGATAAGTATTTCAAGGATCAAAAAACAATGCCAACAAAATAAGTAACAAAAAACTTTTAATAAAATTAAAAAAAACCGACTTCCAAAAAAAACACTTAAAAAGTGAAAAATAAGATTAATTTCGGAAGTCGGTTTGCTTTTCAATTTTCGTTTTTTGCCACCGACTTCGAATTGATAACCTCCTCCTTTTTTTGAAGTCTGTTAAAAATAGCCTTTATTTCCTCTGACCTTATTATATTATAAACAAGTAATAATATTTAATTAATATTAATAACATTTTGCCTTTTTTACGTTAACCTTTCATTATCGATTATCAGCTACCAGGTCAGGCTGTCTTGCGACATAGGCCTCCTCTATTTCCCACCACTTGCTCCTGTCCCAAGCTGTTCTGCGCCAAACTTTTGGCAGGTCATCCTCCCACTTTTTCACCTGTCTTCCTCTACGTCTTTTTCCGTTCATCGGGTACCATTCTATGACTTTTTAGTTCCATTTTTCGGTCTTCGCTCTCATCATATGTCCATTTCCATTTGAGTGTTCTTGTTTTTACTGTAACGTCTGCCACAGTGATGTTCCTAATTTTCGTTTTGCAGTCTTAGATTCATCATGCTCCTGTCCATTCCCCTTTGACATACATACAGCTTGTGATACATTTTTGATGATAATGGCCAGGTCTGGCATCCTTACGTGAGACATGGAAAAATGCAGGTGTTGTATACCTTTTCTTTTTCTGAAACATGTCGGTGCAGTTTTTTTTTTCATTTTTTTTTAGGAGACCATTATCTTTAACGGTTGTAATTTATTGTCTCTTTCTGTAGTCGATAGATCCCTTACAGCTATAATCTTTCCCAGATATATACATATACTCGTTTACATATTCAATCTCTTCTTCTTCCATTGATGACACCAGCCAGTCTATTCTGCAAATACCGTCATCCTATCTAATGCTAGGGATTGAAAGTTCACTTCAAACTCACTTCCCCTAAGTTTTCGAGGTGGTTTACGCACGGGAACGGGAACGTAATAGCAGATACGACCTGTGGGTGCATGCTAATCAAAATAATGCTTGTTTGCTGTGTAATATGAGTGAAAGAAACCTAAAAAGCACTATGCCTTTATACTTAAAAGACTCACCATATCATACGCATAAGCCAGTAGCCGCATGGTGTACGCCGGAAGGTTTAAGACGACAAAGACTGTGGACACGATGAGCAGCATCCTGGTGACGCGGTGCTGTGAGCGCAGCGGCGGCAGTGCGCGTGGCGGTGGGCGCTCGCCCAGCTCGGGCCTCGCCGCCTGTGCCGCCTGCAGCGCGCGCCGCTCGCACTCGCGCCGCCACACGCGGCACGTGATGCGGATGTTCAGCAGCACGATGAGGCCCAGCGGCAGCGAGAACGACACCACGGTATCCGCTAGGTTGAACCGCGCCGCAGGCTCCATATACTCCAGCGCTATGTTGCAGTCGTTCCGCGACGGCGACGCATATTTGATGACCGGCAGATTGGTTATCATCGAAACCAGCACCAGCAAGCTAATGACGGTCTTTGCCCTTGCGACTGTGCACATACTGTTCCGTCGCAGCGGGTATAATACCGCAACGAACCGCTCAATTGTGAAGGCTACTACAAGCCATGCACTCAGACAACATGACGAGTACGTGCTGTAGACGAAAACCTGACAAAAGCCGGCTCGGTGGAAAAGGTTCGTAATTTGCATCGATTTAAACCATGGCGGTAGCAGTTGTAGGAGAAAAATTGTGTCTGATATTGCCAAAACGGACAAGTACAAGCTTGTGGATTGCATCCGCAACTTGCTTGCATAAAACACATATACACTTATGATATTGCCGATGCAGCCTAGAAAGACTAGCAATGGTGTGTAATAACTGTTAAGCGCGTAAGCCAGCGCTTCTATGGCATAATCAAAACGTGAGACTGGAAGCGCGGATACCGGCGACGCCGTAAAGTTTTCGTAGGCCATCGCGTTAAGAGACCGGCGGAGAGCCCGATAGCGGCGAAGGAACTGATGCCGAGGACGCGCCCCGCGTCCCGCAGGCAGCACCGCCCCGCGGCCCGCGCCCTCCCCCTGCCATGGGCCGGGCCCGGCGCAGACCCAGCCCTAAGCTCTCCGACACGCGCCCGCTCCTGCCCGGGTGCATCGTGTGTCGTACGCTTTGGAGTGCGCCTCCCTCTAGCTCCGCCTGTTGCCGCCCAACTGTCATGTCCCACCCATCATTCTCAACAAGTTAAGATGAACGTGCTTATCCAAAGAATCCCGAGTCGAGACACAGTCAAGTGCACCGCGCTGCCGTCCAAATAAGCGGTTGAGGCGCTTGAGTGAGCCGACCAACACTCCACCCACTGTCTGTCTACCAACTACCTATAG
Organism: Lithophane leautieri; assembly: GCA_949152455.1. Classification (NCBI taxonomy): domain Eukaryota; kingdom Metazoa; phylum Arthropoda; class Insecta; order Lepidoptera; family Noctuidae; genus Lithophane; species Lithophane leautieri. Next base: position 21,272,867 of record OX424458.1, on the reverse strand, counting down.
TGGACCAATCTTACGGGTCCAAACTCGGTTGGTGTACGATTTATAAGGCCGACTTCGTGGTACCTTCCTGCTCCATCATCAGACTTCACCATTTCAACAACGCATCAAGAACAATTGAATGAATCTCAACACAATATGTCTGCTGTAAGTTTTTGAGGTGTTGGTATTCCGCAGTCTTTTGCTGACTATAGAGTGTAGCATCAGGTGTGACTGACACTGGCATGGCCACCATAAGGGATTTTAATTTTGATAACACAAAAAATGGTCGCTAATTTTCTCGCCAAATATCAGAATTTGTCGGTCACTAGTTCAAAAGTTATAAGGATTTATAAGTGGCCGACCTGGGGAGCATGTCCCTAGCTTGGCCCAAAAAAGCTAGGGCACGTAGCGAAGATAGGTTTTCTCCCAAAAAAATTGTCGCTAATTAGTCGCAATTTTTCGCCAAGTCACAGATTTAGTCGAGTCTTAGTTTAGAAGATATATAGTGAGTTCAATACGATATCATAGTCCAATAGCTAGATCGAAGAGTTTACGCGTAAACTAAAAGAGTCTGCAGACGCCGTCATATCTGGCTGGTCAGTTCAAATCGCCAAAACGTGAGATCACAAAGCCCGGAACTTGGTGTTTTAAAATCTCCATCGTTTAGAGTTAAATTTTTAAGCTATAGTCCAAGAGCTAGATCGAAGTGTTTACGTGTGTTCTCTTTTAGATTAGAACTGGCCGGCCAGATCGCCAGATATGACGGCGTCTGCAGACTCTTTTTGCAATCTTGCGTTTACCACAACAAACCACAAACATTGCTAGTCTTAAAAGCCAATATTGAAGAAAAAGCCACCAATTCGCAGGTTGTTTTGCGAGCAACAATTCAAAATGCCGTACAACGGGCACAAGTGTGCATCAACTCAAGAGGTGGTCATTTGATCGATACCATTTTTTCGACTTAATGTCATAAATACACCTTCAAATAAACTTTCCGTAAGAGCAGAGCCTAATTTGTTTCATGTCAACAATATGGTAGCCATTTCACATTATGACATTACTTTTGCCCGACCTTGTATTAATTGTGGTGTCAATAAATGTGTTCAATCCTCTTGATTTCAATATTTCCTAACCCTTCGGTGAAAATAAGCGTGATGTTATGTATGTTATAAAAAGATGAACGAAATTTTAATTAATCTTGTACCAAATACTGCCGCATTCGTACTACCTACTAAAATTAAACTTGGCTTTAAATAATATACAAAACGAATCTACGTAAATTGACAACCACTAGTATCTATTTTTTAGTAGGTCCTTGGAAAAAAGTGACGACAGGTACCGTTGTAATGGAGCCACGACCTTCAGCAGTGAGGGACCGATTAGAAAATAAAACCTTACCTGCTGCCACGTCCATAAAATACTTGGTTGCTACGGCGTAGATGGGCTACGAGTGCTACGACGTAGGCTTGCTACGACGTAGACGTTGGTTAAATACGGGTAGCCAAATTTTCCTGAGAGTATTTTTTTTTTATTGGTGTTTTTCTTCAAAGCTTGTCGTAGTGATCAATTCCTTGTTAATTTCCTCTAGAATAAATACAGCAGCTATAGAACACGTCTCACTAGTTATCATTAAATAAAGCAACCAACGTTTCAGGAATACAAAACGAAACGTCAGACGTCGACACCATTTCCTTATGTAACGAAAGTGATCACTAAGGAAGGATTTTTGAAAATTCACCCACTAATGGAGTTAAATAGGATATGAAAGTTTTATATGGAATTTTGTCATTTATGCCGATGGGATAACCGATCGGGCGGGCAAAAATTCATTCATTAATTTGCTAACAAACAACGCACAGCCTGCGCCCCTGGGTCTAGTTAACATTAGGTCCGGCTGATTAAAAGAAAACGTGTTAAACAAGCTTATTTAATATCACGGGCTCTGAAGATCGTGATCGTATAGATCACGTTATTTTATTGTAACAGTTATTAGTGCGCACAAAGTCCATGTATTTTTTTCTCAATTATATAGGGTGTAAGTGACAGCCCTACGCAGACTGATGGGATGAATTCAGCATATCATACTAAGACGACCGGTACATGAAATTATGTCAGAAACGTTATGGGAATCCAATAAACCTGATTTGTATAATTACCTCACGCGCAATGTATCGTTACCGCGGCAAAACCCATGTAGCCGCACTCCCCGTGTCGGAGAGGGGCGCGCTCGAGTATTTAAACATCCATTGCTGTTTTTTTATTTTAGCTGTTATATTTACATAAATGGAGTGCTGTGTACAGAGAATGTAATTTCATATTGAAGTAAAGGAATAGTAACTGAAAAAACGATTAAAAATAAAACTCCTGAGAAAATTTCCGGTGGAATATGATTCAAAATAAGGAGGTTAAGGTCCCCTGTTAATTTGCGGAGGACAGCCCTCCGCAAATTAACCCTTACACCCTGTATGATGTAGGATCTATCTTTATTGATACAGATATATTTTCAATGTTTCGATTGATATATGTTGTGAATTTTGAAATTCAAATGCAGTGTTATCACTGCGATCCGTACCTGTATCGCCAATCACGTAATTCTACGGGTACTATGGATGGTCGAATTCGATAAATACTTAATAAGTGCCTAGGAGTAAACAAGGCACTATTGAAATGACACACACTTTCACTACAAAATAAACATAGTAGGAGGATATTTTTACAATAAAATGTATTAAAGTTTGAAATGTCGGGCATTTTTGCGATGAAAAATATAGAAATCTTGATAACGCAGAAAGAACCTCACTGGGGCAGACAGTCGCCGTCACCGTAATTTTACTTGCGGTCCAAAGAGATTCATACCTCGCTTACCGTACACTCATAAAATGCTGGAAGACGAAGAGTTATTAAATATTTTGCAGTCCAATAAGGAATTACTAAGTGACGACAATTTTATGTATTTTAAATAAGATATTTCGACAAGAAGTTGTGTTTAATAAACCTACATCATAGATATTAACCAAAATTAAAAAGTTAATTGATTGAAGACGGATTTAAATACTGTAAGGTTTATTTTAAAAAAAACATTGAATATGTGTCCGACTTTTCTGTTTGTTAATAAATACATCATAATTTAGGCATAGATGTTCCCAACATAGACTTTAAGTGACGTTGCGCTGGCAGTAAGTCGAGAGTAGCAGATCTTGGCGGTTAAAGGGTTTAAAAATGTATTAATTATCCGCATAATTCTGTTAGTAAAAGTGAACGGATAATGCAAGCCCTAGGCTGGACCGACGGCTTAATGTACTTTTTGAGGCACGGAGGGGTCTTGTACTTTCGGTACACGCTATGCAGTGCGCCGGCTGTTGTACATACGGTGTGGTACGTGGAACTTCATAAGTACACCTTTGCGAATGCAAACAAAATTGCCCGTATGTTTGAATGCAGGGTGTAAGGGACAGCCCTCTGCAAATTAACAGGGGGCATTCAGCTCTTTATTTTGAATCATATTCCACCGGAACTTTTCTCAGGAAAGTTTTCATTTTTTTTATCGTGTTTTCAGTTACTATTCCTTTGTTTCAATGTAAAATTACATTGTCTGTACGCAGCACTCCATTTATGTAAATAAAACAGCTAAAATCAAAAAACCAGGAATGGATGACAAAATACTCGACCGCGCCACCGCGCCACGGTTTGTGCGGCTACGCGGGTTTTGCCGCGGTAACGATACATTGCGCGTGAGGTAATAATACAAATCAGGTTTATTGGATTCCCATAACGTTCCTGAAATAGTTTCATGTACCGGTCGTCTTAGTATGATATGCTGAATTCATCCCATCAGTCTGCGGAGGGCTATCCCTTACACCTTGTATATAACGTTAATTGCACATCGCTCCTTACTTTTATGATCCTTACCCTTAATGAAACTAGCACAAATAAATATTGTATGTACCTATAACTTGTTCTAACGTAGTGTAATTTGTTTGTCGCAGGTTCGGATAAGGGTCGCGGCACACTGGACGCGCTGCTGTGCACCACGTACTGCCGCTCGCAGCTGTACCTGTCGCGCCAACTGTCGCAGCTGCACCCCGAGCTCACCATGCCCATGTTCTCAGGTAAGCAACTAGCTTCAGAACACTGACCTGTAAAGTTGACTACCCCTTTTCACCCAGTTCTTTGTTCTTTATTTTTAGTCATAAGTATAAATACTGAGTTTCGAGTAAATCGGTGCACGCAAAATTAATCTTCCATACAAACTCTATAATTTACTTATGTAAACATTCGTGCTAAGTTTCAAATTTATTAATTCAAGGAATATGATTTTTCCTACAAACAAAATCCCCCCTCACCCCTTTATATATATTATATAAGATAGATTAAACTCAACTCCCATGTGAACTTGCAATAGTACTTTTTACCTTCTATCTATATTTTTATCTTCATCTAGATTTATTTGCATCACGAGTAGCCGCAATAGTAGCGTTTGTTTGTGTTAGGCGGGCTACTTGTTCGGTGCCCTTGTTCGAATCGACATGATTCAGCACATTCGATATCTTAAAACTTTTTCCAAAAAAAAAAACAACCGACTTCCAATAAAAACACTAAAAGTGAAAACTAACTTTAATTTCGCAAGTCGGTGGCAAAAAATGAAAATTCAAAACCAAAGACACCGACTTAAAAAGTTTTTATTTTTCACTTTTTAGCTGTGGCACCTACCCCTCACTGATTCGAATACCACCCGCTATGTAAATTACAGTTACGGGAACTTGAAACATCATCCATACAGGCTGTGTGAAAAATACGTATTATTGAAACTAACTTAAAACTACGTAAGCAAAGTTAATAATACTGGTATTAACGCCATCTATATTCCAAAGCAAAGCACTACGCGAATCCATAAGTTTACCCCCTATCAAAAATTGCTCAATGCGCTCAAAGAAGTTTTATTTTATTTATTTATTTAAAAAAGCACATCACATACATGAAACTTATAATATAAATAATCTTAATAACTAAAGGACTAATGTACATGATGTTTTCACTTCTAAAATCCTACAATGAAAACAATTTACTCACTCCGCCAACCGTATTAATTTAACTAGTGTTGATAGGTACTCGTATGCCCTAAATTTATTGATTTCCCGCGCCCTGTGCGTGGCGTGCATATGTACGTACATTATGTGCATGTATGTTTCTACTGAAAGGTAACACCCGAGGCCGACGGGCGGCGAGCTTCAATTTAATAGAGCGCCCGTCAAATATTTGTGTACAGCCGTGAAGCTAGCTAATCTTTGTGTGAAAACTCTTGTGCTGCCTTTCACGCGTAAGCTTTTTACAAAGGTAACGTTGTTTAGGATACAGGGATTGTTCATTATCAACGAGCTTCAACTATATGAAATTAAAGAAATGCTGCTTGACTGCAGCTAATAGGGATGGTGGTGATACTTCTCCGGAGGAGCTCTTTCACCATTTTTTTAGTCCTGACTTTCCAAAGCCTTTGACATGATACCCATTGATGATTTTGGTATTGGTGTCGCTAATTGCGATAAGACCTCACAGTCTTTTTGTTTGACTCACTTGTCTTCTCTGTGTTGGGTAAACAATAAAAAGCATTGTATTTATTGTGCAGAGATCACGGCGAGGTTCCAGACGGCGCGCACGGAGGTGCGGCAGCTGCTGCTGCAGTACCTGCTGCCGTGGCTGGTCAACATCGAGCTCGTCGACCCCAACGTGCCGCCCGCCAACCCGCTCTCCTACATACAGGTAGGAGGCGTACTCCACTGTTCATCTTAACACACGTCACGTCAAATTCAGTGTCCCGTCAACTAGATTCCTAACGAAAATAATTGTTTTTTTCGGCTGAAAACGAAATTCTTCCTGGTTTGCATTTGCGGCCGATAACAGAAAACGAAAAGTTTTCATATGGTAAATATAAAATAACAGGGTCAATCTTTTAACCACCAACCGTTGAAACTTAAATCGAAAGGAAATTAACTACTTTTCGCTCAATAAAAATCTTAAATTCATTCATTCACTCGCAGACAACGCACAGCCCAAACCTGGGTCTGGAAGGAAATTTGGCACAAAAGTTCCTTAAAAACCGAAAGCAAGCGCTAATGCAATGAATGACTTTTGTCGATGGGAAATACCACATGCGATAATCATAGCAGTGAAAGCGCAGTAGTTCAATTGTACTGACTCGCGTCATGTTCCGCTACTCGAATCTATATGCGAGAAAAAGCAATTTTTCTGCATTTCATCAGTTATTGTGCTTTTATTTATTGTAATGATGGAATATTTCTGAAAAAAATATTTATTAGTCCTACTGATTACAGGGAACTCGATGAACTTTCTATTTTTTCTATGAATTTTTTGTCAGCCGAAATCGAAAAGTGCCGATATTGAAAAGTTCCGCCCCAAAATATGATGAATTATTAAAATTGTCTAAAACCGAAAACGAAATTCGGTCGGACGCTTTATTCAACACGGTACTAAACGGTCTCAAATGACATCATTTAATAGACTCTTCTTTGTGCCGTGTCAATGGCAATCCAAATGTTGTAAACCAAGAACTGAGCTATTCACACAGCATGTAGTGAGTTTAGCGGGTGTCAGGGCAAGCAGGACACGAAGTTTGTCCCAACGTTTGTGGAGCAGCACCATTCAGTCAACACTCACTCTATGGTAATAAATTGGACCGTGCTGTAAAGATATAGACTGCGGACTTAGGTCAATTAATAGTGTTCCGTGCGACAAACACGCCACGGGGAATATCTCTTTAAAGTTCCGCTAAGTTTCCTTTAAAACAGATTTAATTCTTGTACGGACATCTTAATAACAGCAGTATAACAGGAAAGTTCACTTCCTCAGACTGGGTGACGGAACCCTCAAACTCAAAGCATTTATTTCTATTAAACCATTTACAGGCAGTTTTAAATAGTGAAGGAGTCGATCAGTCACAAAAATGAAGCTAGTTGCCCATTCCAAAGCGTTGTATGTTCTATGCAGAAGAACGTTAAAGAAACTCCACGGACACTCTTAAATATTAAAAATATTGGTTCCATCTTCCAAAATCCTCTGATCTACTCCAGCACACGGCTTTTCGCTGGTGATATTAGTACGTGCGACTATTGCATTGCTCCTATCACATCACCCTCTCTCATCTGTCCGGACACCATCACGAGGGCGCTGGCTGCAATGGATGCACTACTCTCTGAACACAAACCCTGCCTACATAATTAAAATAGACAGTAGAACTAATGCCTCTAAACCTACGTTCTATGGTTTTGCTTCCTCATAATGAGCAACCACAAGGTCGGGCTCCATTCGTTGAGACTGGAGACACCGCAAGTAGTAGGTAAGGTAGGTATTTATGCAAATAAATTATTTTTGATTTTTTGATAGCATGTTCAGATGAAACTTCATTGTTTTGCAATCCTCTTAATACTCGCATTAATTATGTAGGTAATACATTCATTGCCAGCTGTCTTTGAAACATTGTTTTATTAATCGTATACCACAAAAGGTTAGCGCGCTTTAAAAAACGAAGAATTGCTTGCTCCTTTTAACACAAGCTGTAACTAAATCTTCGCAGAATTAATTAAAGTATAGATCATTTCAATGAAATCTTTGTGTGTGCATATCAATGCAGGCGAAGTGAGAACTGTCACGTAGTGCAACCGGCATGCAGATCAAGTGTTCATAACCGCGCGGATCTCGGCACATCAGCGGACAAAACGCGGCCTGACGATGCTTCCACCTCAGTTGACACATTATCCACCCTACCGGGCAGTCAACTTGGTTACGTGGATACTTATCTGTATGTTTTATTCGCAGTATTACGCCGCAGAAGCTGGGCGCAGCGGCCGGCGAGAGGGACTGGGTTCGGCTGAAGCCACCGAGATGGTGCTCAACAACCTCTTCTATATCACTGCCAAGGTAAGACTAATGGCCTACCAACACAGATTACAAGGTATCTCGAACATGTACTAGGTAGGGAAACATTCTCTGAATCTAAAGTCCATCGATATTACCTCCTCAATTATTGCTGCACTCCATTACATAAATAATAAAGTCACCTCCTTCTTCAAACCCCGCGTTGGTATGAAAATTAATAAATATCTCATGAGATCTGGATTTTACGAAGAATTCGTAATAACTGCATGCGCCCGCTGCGACGACATTCCGAACCCGGTTAACATTGTTAAACCTTTTGAAAAGCGAGTTTTATATCAGCACTGCGCAATATGCACCGTTCAATATCTATTGATTGCACTTCCAAAGGAATTCACAAGAACCCTAGCACAAATATCGAATGTAAATATTTGTGAAATCGAGGTACTTATACGCAATTGAAATTGTGCGCAATAACGTGCGAGCAACCATGAAACCTATATCTACACAGGGCAACTTGTTGTTAGTGGAAAAATCTCGTTACCTCTATTTAACACCATTGTTGCCGCGCGGCGATCTATCTAGAAAAAAAAAATGGCTACGCAAACACAACAAGGCTATTACGTACACCGATGTTGCGTAGCCAATTTTCCGTTTTTCGATTGTTATTTTTTATTAATATTGTATTCGGGGCTTATGTATAATTGTAACCATTCCAGTTAAATATGTTTTTCAAGGTAGAAACAGCGCTATAAAGCTCTGGACAAACTGAAGTAAATCCCGCGCGGGATGCGGGGTGAAATTCGCTTGACTTGCCAATGTATACTTCATTAATAAACCATCAACGCGCGGGAGACTCGCCTCAGTACGGCCAGAGCTCATTGGATGATATCTTATAATGTAGTGCTTAAAAGTTTAAGAAGTAGTTTCCCCAACTTTTATTGAACAAATCTAATAAAATACCCTTTATTTCATTAACATCATGAATCAATCAACATAATGAAAGTGGACTTATATTAGGTATCAGATCATAGAGCAAAAACCTATAGAGTTGAAAAACAAAATGATTAACTTAGTTTTAAATCAGATGCAAGCACCTAGTTGCCTAGTGTCGTTATGATAAGGGTTGCAGTAGCAATGTTGACGTGAGTTAGTAGCGCAAGGCTGTCGCGATTTAGAGCAAAGGGTGTATCAGCGCGAGATTGCGGCGCCGCGCCCGTGTTTGCGCCATCACTCACGCGGCAACCTTGCGCGCCTACGCAAACTGCTCGACTGACCAAACACATTACATACTTCCTGCCGGCGCAATGACGAACCTAATTCATACAGGACCCGTTACATCACATAACCGGTGACAGCTATGTAGGTACTGAACGCGTTGCTTCAGCTAAGAATGGCTCGATCGCCATGCCTTTCTAATATTGCTCTTATTTTTATCCTTCAAGGTTGGGACACTTTGTTGGTATACCTTGGTTCCGTTGTCCTTAATCGTTTCTTAGGGAACAACGGAAGTATTTTAGCTAATAAGATGATGGAAACCACGAAGGTCAGACAAAAGTTTCATAGAAGTAACACTTCAGCCCCTTGCAGCCCAACATAATGTTCTACAATATTTGACATGAAAACCTGTACAAACTAACATGTTGTTTGGACAGTTCTCCGACAAGCACCCCAAAGAGATCGAGGAGCTGTGGTCGACGCTGTGCGCCTGCTGGCCCAACAACCTGAAGGTCATCATCCGCTACCTCATCATCGTGTCTGGCATGGCGCCCAACGAGCTGCTGCCTTATGTGAGTACCAACACCACACAAACTAACACACTTGCTGTACTTAACCTACTTAAAATAAAAATACGAACATTATCCCACGGGAACGTACTACCGCGATAAAAAGTATCCTATGTCCTAACCAGGTCATGGTTTACCCATGTGCCAAATTTCATCCAAATCCTTTAAGCCGTTTTAGCGAGAAAACGTAACAAACTCACTTTCGCATTTTTAATATTAATTAGGATTACCAGGTAACACTAAGTAAAACGGGCACATAACAGACTTTGTGGTGATTCTGGACGACGCCAGCTCTGTGGTGATTCTGGACGACGCCAGCTCTGCTCTTATTTTGTCTGTTTTCTTTCGCACTTCTCGATTTGACTCTGTATTTTCTGAGCATAAGGGTCGTTAGTACTGATCATGCCCTAATTATCCGATTGATCGATGAAAACCTTTCGTTTAAAATGTATTAATAAACTAGCATAAAGTGGTTGGACTGTCGTTCGACGGGTTTACGAAATGCAATCATCGATCATCCTGAACACTTACGCGATCAAAGTCGATCGCGTGGGTATCTAATAACACCCTCACTCAAACGAAATCCCTTCTGAGCGTGCCCGGGTTCGGAACGTCCCGAGCTCGCTATAATCTTTGTTTATCTGGCTGCTGATCATACATGTTGGTTAGGATGTTAATTAATTTAATTTAAATATTATAAATATATTGCTTTATTATAAAATAAAGCTCGTAAGATTTTATTTGATATCTATTAGGTACAATAATTTTTACTGCTACTATTAAAATGAAAAGTAAGTTGAGAAATGACTAAATCATACATCTAATAATAACGTGAACATTTAAATAATACAATAAGATGTTATCTATTAGGTACCCGAAAACTTGTTGCATAACACACGCAAAGTAATCGCTGTTTATAGTAGCTACTTATATGAGCAGAAGATGCACAGTTTGCAGATATTTCGGAATAATTCAGTCATTGTTTCTAAAGCTAAAGGAAATCCTACAATATTATGTGGACAGGCTTTACTGTGCCGATGCTTTTGTCCGATATCCTTTGCGTGCTAACTGCTATGAAATGCATGGGCGTAATTGTAGCGAGGTAACGTCACAGTGGATCATGTTCCTGAAGTGGTTACTTACGCGGAGTGGTTACCTACGTGCTGGGGCGCACGTGTCCTTCGTTATTATATGTTCAGTGATCCACCGTAATCTTGAATGTCACATTCAGCGTACAGATGTGTTACCTTTTTTTTTTTTTTTTTGAGGTTGGGAAATCATCCAATGACTTCTCCCGCTCTGGGCGGAGCGGAAGGGCGTGTCAGACATTTACTGACTAAAACCCACCCGTGTTCCTTCATTTGCCTGTTGCCAAGGTCCCGGTATCCCTTTCGGACTTTCCCGCAACCCTGGCAGGCATCGGTCCTACCGGACCCCGTCAATTGTGCTGACATATCTTTGAGGCGCGCGTGGAACACGACGCGCCATCGACCCGGGCCTGGTCCTTATCGGACGGCGAGCTGCCCGTTGCTCGCCGTCCGCAAGCCCGCGCCTATCTAATCCGCCTGGGATTCCCGACGCCCAGGGCGTCTCCAACGGCGGACAGATGTGTTACCTGTGATCACTATCGGAACGATATCGCTCTGTTGCTACAGCTATATGTATAACGTGACTTGTATAACTATGGTTTCTAATTTGACTAAGGTCAAACATCAATATTAACCTGTACTTTATCCTTACATATTATATATAAAACAAAGTCCTCCGCCGCGTCTGTCTGTCGTCCTGTTCGCGATAAACTCAAAAACTACTGCACCGATTTTCATGCTGTTTTCACCAATGGATAGAGTGGTTTTCGAGGAAGGTTTTAGTATATAATTTGGCGGGCGAAGCGATATAATATCAAAACTATATAATAGGGTTCGGGGCGAACATAGAGGTTTCGTAAATTGTATCACAAAGAATCCCTTGTTCTTTGCGCAGCCCAGTTGACGGACGTCAGACGGTTAATGTCAAAATAAGGGTTCACGTTGCCTATTTCTCGCATGGCTTTTAGAACATTCTAGAAGATGCGCTCTAATTGGACAAGCGGATTGTGGCGGGAGCAGTTTGAAATAGGTTCACGTTATAATATGAATTATTGCACTTTGATTTGAAAAATATATTTCAAACAATAAACATGTAATTTGAAAATAAATATTTGCACACCACATGTAATGGTAGAATGTAAATGGGTCACATTTATAATAACATCATACTACTTTGTACACCTACATTTTGGCAAATAAAGTATTATCTTATCTTATCTTATCTTAACAACAACTTTCCATGTATTTACAGGCACGGACTTTAACCGTCTCGTGCTCATCTTACGAGACTTTTTGTCAAACCGCACCTTTCGCTACCGCATAGAGGGTGCCCTATCCTCACCCCGTCCCATTCGCGCAGGTGTCCCCCAGGGCTCTGTCATATCCCCGCTCATCTTCACGTTGTTCACTAGCGATATCCCCAAAAGTAGAAAGGCACAGTTGGCTCTGTTCGCAGACGATACTGCCATCTACTTTAAGAGCCGTAGCCCCGTTACGATTCGCGACACTCTCCAAACCTCAGTCGACAAGCTCGGCGAATGGTTCAGGAAGTGGCGAATCGAGGTCAATCCCGATAAGAGTCAGGCGGTTCTCTTTTCCAAACCGCGTACGAAACCCACCCTCCCCGAGCCCATCACCATGTGCGGCAAGCAGATCCCTTGGGAGAAGCGAGCCAAATATCTCGGTGTAGTCCTCGACGATCACCTCACTTTTCAAGAGCACATAAAGCAGGTTCGCTCGCGAGCCGCTTTCGCTCTAGGTAGGCTCCACTCCCTTCTAAATGCACGTAGCAAATTGTCACTTAGGTGCAAATTGCGTATCTACACTGCGTGTATCCGTCCCATTATGACATGTGCCGATGCCGTCTTTGCCCACACTAGACCCCGCCATATTCATAGGTTGCAAACCATCCAGAACCGTTTCCTCCGTAGATCTACGGATTCCCCCCACTACGTCCGTAACGAGATCCTCCTTCTCGACCTTAAAATCCCCACGATAGCTCAATTCTTGAAACGTCTCTCCAAACGTTTCTTTGACTCCGCCGCCAAACATCGCAACCCGCTGATTGTCGAGGCGGCCAATTATACCCCCTCTCGCATTAGTCGTACCCGCCGTCCGAGGCACGCTCTCACCGACCCCGACGACCCCATAACTCTCCTCCAGGAGAGCAATAGGGCCACCATTACGGTTCTTAAAACCAGACGCCGTCCTTCATTCCGACCTCGACGTCGAGGTCCTCCTCGACCGCGACCCCGATCTATCAGGATGACTCCTCCTACTCCTCCCCGACCCTTGATCGACGGTGAAGCGCCCGTACAGGCGGTCGCTGAGCCGCCAGTAGTAGTTTTAAACTCCCCGACCCAGCCTGTCCCGACTAGCTGCCCTCCCAACAGCGACGCCCTAAGCCGAGGTCCGTACCGCACAGGGGGTGCCCTTAGCGAGCAGTCGTTTAGTTTTTAAATTAGTTTTAGATTAGTTTTTAAATGCCCCTGGCTGGAGGCTTTAAGTTAGTAGCTTAGAGCATCTTCGCAGGACAGTCCGGTTAAGTAGATAGTACCCCTTGTGGAAAGGCTTCGAGATGCCAATCAAAAAAAAAAAAAAAAACACGGGCTTTAATTGATGAGCCACTTTCAAACTTTTCAATTTTGCTGTTTCATACATTCACGAGAGTAGACGATTAAACACGAACTCAAGTCGCATGCTCGTAAACAAGATGACAAATTACTAATAATCGGAAATAGCCTTATCCATACAGGTTGACTAATAGTTTCTCAATGATAAATAAATACAATGTTTATACAATCTATACTGACCTCCTTTGAATCAGAGCTCATTAACTCGTTAATTCTGAAAACCTATCCGAAGACAGTGACAGTTGAAATGTCGATGTCAGAGACGCTATTTTCTAATTTGTCGAAATGACTAATTAAAATTTCTCCATACGCTAACGTTACTATGACTACGCTAAAACAATCTTCGCTAGGTTACGGTTGCTAGACCTGCAATTGGTTGACTTTGGGTAGTCACTCTGTTGTCAAGTTTTTAGTTTGTTGTCTGTTGTTTGTTTTTTTTCTTCTATAAAACGAAGACATGAATTTCCGTGTCTGGATGTACGAGTATTACCGACTAAGCCCGATTTGCATTACACGGCTAAAATGCGAACAGTGCCAAGCGGCTCATCAATTAAAGTCCGTGACTGTACAGTATACACCCCCGTCTGAACCAAACCGTGTTAAGAAGAAGTATCGGGTACCTTCGTGTTACACCTAAACATACATGCACGAGCTGGGCGCTACAGAGAGCAAAGCCCGTGATCCCTCTTGCAAGGAATTGCTTCATACTCAAAGCACAGGATTCTGTGATTTCCAGGCAGCCCGATCGAATCACACCTACGTATCGAAGTATAAGCTTAGAGCGATCTCTTTTGTCTCGACAACAATGCCGAAACCGATTTCTATACGATCAAGGAGGCCGAGGTTTCCTCTGCCCCATAGTCCTACCGATAGATCAGTTCGAGAAAAGTCTTTAATTACATAAATTAACATAGAATTATAAAGATTAAAATAAAATAAGCATTCAAATAACATACAATACAAAAATTAAATTCAAATTCAAAGATATTCAATTCGTGGATAAAAGTATTAATAATTATTTGCGTAAATGGTTAAATAAATTAAAAACATCATAAACTAACATGTAACAGTGGACACCCTCGCATATTGTCTCACAAAACACCAGACAAGCACGCATCATTTTCTTCCAATCATCAGCAAACACATCACATTCAGGTTCGGTAGTCAGGAGGGCGTTTAGCATCCTTAGGGTTCGAAATACCGGGGATTCAGCTCTAGCAACAGATCTAGATAGCGGTAGTGCGAACAGGTTATGCCGGCGGCTTTGACGGTGCCCAAGGTATTTGTCGGGCACAAATAGGCAGCAGAAAAGTCCGTGGAGCTCAGGGCAGTCAATACGACCGTTTAGGGTTTTACAGGCAATCGTGAGCTGATCAAAGCCCCGTCTTACCTCCAACGAATTGAAGACCAACACCCCCCTAAAAGATAGTTCGTTGGGTACATAAATGGATAGTGATGGTACAGCCTTTGATACAAAAATCTCAGGAAGGTTTTCTGAACTTTCTCAAGCATCAGTGTCTGTGACGCAGTATGTGGATGCCAGACACAGGCGCTGGACTCGAGTTTACTCCGAACCAAAGTGGTGTATAGAAATTCAATAATACTGGGATTGCGAAAGTCACGAGCGTTCCTCAAGACAAATCCCAGACGCCTGAAAGATTCCTTTGCCGCTATATAAGCCGCTCAACACATTCAGGCCAAATACCATTTAAAAAAAATCTAATTCAAATAATTGCGTGACGCCAATTAAACAAAATGTAGGTTATCTATAAAACGTAAATTGCCGTCGGATACTAAACGTTTCGAGAACCGCTGACATAATTAAATTACTTGGGTCTTCTTAGGGTTATTAGTGCACATATTATAGCAGTGAAAAACATATTCTAATGAAAAAGTATGAAGGTGCATTTTTCCGGCTATTTTTACATAAGAGACAACGATGAGATTCAGAGATGAAGCGCGCATCGTTTTTAAAACTACGTAATACGTTAAAATTAATCATGCCTCGTGCTCTAGAACGTTACTTATTCAAGGTCTGCTAAAAATAGGTTTTGAAGAATAATAGAATTTCTAAGAAAAAGCTTATGTCGTTAATATTTTATTTTTCGTCGTTAATATGGTCAGAATCGTAGTAATAAATAATTCATGGGGCTGCATTTCATCGTTAAATTAATAAATTGTAATTAAATTAGATACGCCGTACATACTTATGAGCGTGTATTCTGAAAGAGGGCAACAGCGTAGCAAATAGATGTCAAATATTTCGCTGTTTTGATTTATTTTGCAACTAGCGTCCGCCCGCGATGTATGTCGATAGAAAGTAGCCTATGTCCGTCGCAAGGGCGCCATCAATCATCATCTATATCAAATTCAGTGTTCTATTGCAATTCATTATAAATATTCTAGTTCACTAGTTAGCGATATGTCATATTCCCATTCAGTGATATTGCCAAATTAATCGAAACAGGTAAATATTTGATAGCTATTTGTGACGTTGCTACCTTTTAAAATTAACGCTCTGAAGCCTTACGACCTGTAGATCTGAATAGCGACCCGTGCGCCTTGCACGAGTAGAAACGTGAAATGATGTCGGCGAAAACTTAAATAATTAAAATATATAATAGAAAAATAATATAGTTGAAGCTAGTGTAGCATTCAGATAAAGTATTTCGTATTCCTAGAATCGAGTTAAAACGCTTGAGGCATGTCGGAGCTTCACGGACAATACGAACAAAACCCACGTCTATACGACATAATATTCTTCGGTCCTTTGAGGTTCTTAAAAGCTCCAGATACAAAGGATTTGCGTTTAAAAATACCTGCAAGAGACCTTTGAAAGTTCCATTGGTGTGGCGCGGGGTGCTGTTATGTGTGTTGTGTATGTTTTAAAACCCAACGAGTCTCTGTCGTTCTAACTCGACAACCACTTGTGCGTTTTATTGTTTGATTCATACATATTTAGCGTTGACTGGCTAAGTTTTAGTACACAGGGGCACATGGTCACAGCTAGTCCAGTATGAGATTGAGATAAGTAGGAGTACCCTACTAAAAGACATTAAGATGTCCGAAATCCATTTTTCTTTCTGCAAATCCTAATCTAATATTATAAATGCGAAAGTAACTCTGTCTGTCTGTCGCGCTTTCGTGCTAAAACTACTGAACCGATTTAAATGAAATTTCGTACACAGGTAGTCTAGAGCCTGAGAAAGGACGTAGGCTACTTTTTATCGACATACAACGCGGGCGAAGCCGCGGGCAAAAGCTAGTACCTAATAATACCAAACTTTTAGTACCTAGATTGAGTATTCCCAACTATGGGTACATTAATGGGGGCATTAATTTCTACATTTATATTCGTATGGTGTAGGTTCATAGTAAACAGACTTCTATTCTAATAGCTGAAAAGGGGGTGTCCACTAAGATGACAAGCTAATAGAGAAGACTTGCTGCACCGACCTCAAATAAATTGTGTTAATAAGAGATGATGATGATTAATAATGTCGTAGGCAAAGCGCGTGGTGCTGTACCTCGCGCGGTCGCGGCCAGAGCGGCTGCTGGACGAGATGATGACAGAACTGCAGACTGTGGAGACGCTCAACTGCCTCATCGAGCGCACCGAGACGCCGCCCTTCTACCGGCTCACGTCCATGCGCAAGGCCACCTCGGGCCACAGCGACGGGCCCTGCACTGGCTCACAGGTACAGTCACAGCCACAATGTGTTCGTCACTTTAAGGGCTATTATTGTTTGCTCATTGCACGTTAGAATCTGCTTTACCGACTCAGCGTTATACACTCCCGGATTCCTAGATCGCACCACCGTGCATTTTTGTTTTTAGGCCTAAGACATTAACATAGTTGACATATGAAAGAAAAAAAGAAAATACATTTATTCAACACAGACTGAAAGGCACACAATATACATAATATACAGCAGATACCAAAATAAAATATAGAAACAAATAAAAAAAGTGTTAGAGTGCGATGTTGGACATAATCAGGGGAATGTGCCTCACGGCTGCACCGAACAGGCGTGTGCGTGTGCGGCAGGGCCTTCTGACATCTTGGTTTCATCTTGAGGCAGTGTAAGGATTTTACCGATACTGCGGCTGTTAAAGTTTTATATAATGCACTCGTGAGGAGTCATCTCGAAACAAGTTCAATAATCTGGAACCGGCATGAAGGGAAATATAGCCTTATGTTAGAAAAAATTCAAAATAATTTTTATAGGTTTCTTTACCGTAAACAGTGCGTGGTTTATACTTTTTATCCCCTGCTGTACCCGAGTCTGTTCGTCCTGGGCATGGTCGTGTACACCAGGCTGGCAGTAAGAAGGGACGTCGTGATGGTCAAGTACGTGGCTCGCGTACTGTTAGGCTACTGCTGCTGCAACACCCGGAGGTGCTGGCAGCGCTGTGGCTGCGCGCCTGTCTGTTCTACCGTCGCTTTCGTACTGGTACACACGTCTACACATCAAGCTATACATTTCCAGTATAAGCTGACCTCGCATTGTACGGAAATCCTATACAATGCGAGATCAGCATAAACTGTGTACACGAGCCTAGCTTATGACGAACAAAATATTTACTCAAACCAATGCCGATGACACTATTCGGAATATTTCGGTATCTGTTTGATGGCCCTCCCTTTACATTCGAGTTTAATCAACACAACGTGCATTTGTTTTCTATTCTATTTGTAAGTATATTCTCCAGGACGCTACCGGTCGGACTGGGGAGCTCGCACCGGTGGAGAAAGGCACCATACACACAAAGAGGCATAGCGGCGAAGATCCGGCCAAAGCCAGGTATTGCAGTGTTTGTTTAATCTTATTTGAGTGTAGTTTCTATGATACATGACGTCTCAGCAATACTTAGCATGCTCTATCTTGCGGCATGCAAAAAGGTAAGGAGGTTTCATAAAAAAAAATCCTCAGACTTTTTCGTAATATAGGTATTTTTATTATATGTATTATGTAAAATTAATAGGAAAAAATAACATAACAATGTCATGCGTAGGTTTTACTATTCTCACAACGGTAGTGAGGGTGGTAAAACCCACGCATGACATTGTTATGTTATTTCTTTCTTCAAATAAATAATGATCTCTTTTTATTTATAAACTAGCTGATGTTCGCGACTTCGCCCGCGTGGATGTCGGTTATTATATACTAAAACCTTACTCGAGAACCACTCTATACATTGGTGAAAACAGCATGAAAATCGGTGCAGGAGTTTTTGAGTTTATCGCGTACAGGACGACAGACAGACGCGGCGGAAGACTTTGTTTTATAATATGTAAGGATACCGCCCTTACCTCTGCACGTTCTCCGTGGACGAAACCTTAAGCCTTTTCCAATTTCCATTCGCAGTTCCACGAAATTTACAGAAAAGAAACACACGGGTCGTTATGAATGGCTTTGTTTCATAATAATGTGAATGTCCCTCGTAAAGCCCCACAAAGTAGGTAGGTAATTCCTCATGTAAAAAAATACTTGGAAGACCGCCTCTGCACCCTTAACTTATATTGCAGCTTTTTAACTTTAATGGTATATGTAAGTAGAATAAAGTAGGTTTTATACCTATCTCTCTTATTTACACAGTTTTCCTTTCCGACACGACTTGTGTATAAGTCGAGTCAGCATGTTGTTAGTTCATAGCTCTTTCACTTCTTGGACAAAAAGATAAATTAATTTCTATGCTTTATGACCTAGAGCGATAGAAGTCTATCGAATTACTAATCAAGGGATCTAAGTACCTATCTTGTTTACGCCTTCCTAAAAAAACAGACTAATTATTAGCTATTTGTTAAAATGTATGGAGTGTTGAGTTGATAGAGTGCAAGAATACGGCCGTACACGTTGAGCTACACGATTACTGACAAATGCGTGGACTGACTGGACAGGTCTACTCAAAGCTGTGCGGTTCTTTCCTCAAAAGATCACTTCAGACACTACATGATCCAACCCAGATTATGTCTGGACTTTAAAAGAGATTTTGACCCCTGAGTTTGTTCATCATTTCTCCTCAGGGGTAGTCAGAGAGCAAATTTCGACTCCATCTAGCTTTTTTTAAGGTTCCCTTCCTCAAAAGGAAAAACCGGAACCCTTATAAGATCACTGTGTTGTCAGTCCGTCCTTCTGTCTGTCTTTATGGGAGAAATAATAATTTCAATAATTGCACAATACCTTAAAGTGTGATTCTTGCGGCCATGCTGATCTATCTATATTGGTGCAGCAGGAACGCAAGTACAACATATTTCATCAGCAGATCACCCAGCCGCCGACAAACGCGGCTGGTTGATCTTTGTTCACTCGAATCGAGTCAACGTGCCTTTATGATGAATGAGATAACCGCTTAACACGTATTTACAGAGGGTTTTTGAGCCGCCGCGATTGCTCTAAAAGTCTCAATTAACGAATTGTTATTACGATTTTCGTACGAGAAGCCTCTACCGATGCAATTCCCGGCGCGTTGGTGCACGCACGCGGTGACGTCACGGACCGACGGTTGCCCGGGAACTGAGCCTCAGCTGGCGCCTCCCCGCGCTGACACTGATGTGTGCAACCCTTAAAACGCACCAACACTGCCAATGAACTGCACCAAAAAATTCACCCTTAATACCTTCACAGACTGAGTTTGAAACGGATTTTCTTAGTTTAATATTTAAATCCATTTTAATTTAATCTTCTACAAAATGTTAACGTCTCTACTTGATGGCTATTTTTAAGTGTTTATTATTTGAGGGGTTTGGCGCTGATATTTGAAATATAGGCTTTGGCCTAGTTCGGCTACAGATGTCTAGTTTATATGTAACAAGTAAATATAGCCTATAAGACATGTGTATCATTGTAAATAGTACATTACTGTCGCGGCCAGCAATAAGGGAATTGATGGACGATCGTGAAAATGAGGGCCGAGGCGAAGCCGAGGCACTCATGCGTGAGTCCATCAATTCCTGATTGCGGCCAAGGCTTGTATAGTACTTTTCTCAAACAACGCGCGGAAGATCAAACTGAGTAAATTAAATTGAAATTCCAGAATCAATGACGAATAACTATCATTTTTCATGCGCCAATATGTTAATTTGTTTCTTCTTTGTTCTATTTGCAAACCAATTCAAAATTTTAATAAAATCTTTGATAAGTTACCTCCTTGGTTGCCGTGTGTTGAAGTAAAAAGTTCGTTCCATTTTTAAATAACACGACCGATATGAGTTTTCATAGTAATTTATTTGGCCGCTAAACACGCCAGATATGGATTTTCATAGTAACTTTGCTGACCGCATCGTCACTTGTTTTTTACCAGTACAGCAATTTTGATTTATCTCGAAGAAGATTGTCAAAATAATGCTCGAATTTCCAAGCATGTTTGAGAAAAAAATATTAAATAAACTTCTTATATATTAATTAGCCATACAATTGGACGACACGAAGCGTGGGACATAAAGCGATAGCAAGATATTACGAGCTCCTGCTATAGTTGTTGCTTCTACATGTGAGAAAAATTTAATAAAATAAAATAATCCTAAATATAAGACTAAACATAAGCCCTGGTAGTTAAGAGGTGACCAGTCTCAACTGACGGCATCCGTTCACGAACGTTACGCGTGGATCAGCACCATACAGCTGCCACTCAAAGGGTATAACGGGACCCCATTGCTTAAGACTCCGCTATCCGTCCGTCTGTCACTAGGCTGTATCTCATGAACCATGATAGTTAGACAGTTGAAATTTTCACAGATTATGTATTTCTGTTGCTATAACAACAAATACTAAACGTAATTTTATTGCCGCTTTTATAGATAATGGTACGGAACCCTTCGTACGCGAGTCCGACTCGCACGTGGCCGGTTTTTATTATTAAACTGCAATTCCTGCAAATAATTACAGTTTATTGGGCAAAGGTATTCGACGACTCAATAAGTCGGCGCGCGGCGGCTTAGCGCTTGGTGCCGGTACGCTCGGTGCCGCAACATGCATTGATTCCATTCCGTGATGAATGTCATTTGCAAATGATTTTCCCTCTGAAGGATTCCTAGGAGAGTAGTATGGTGGCTTTATCAATATTTGTTACTCCACTTTGATCACTTTTGCGTAGCAATGGTTGTCTTATTTTAAGTTTTTGTCTGATGGACTGTTGGACACCACTGGCGAGAGTAGGACGTAGTTTGTAATTGGACACATTTATATGGAGTCTGTAAAAATGGAAGCACACTGAATGGATGTTAGTTTTATAGACGAAACCGATAACTGTTAAAACTGTGAAAAATTACAACGAGCCTACAACTACGTCGTTTTCAAAATTTCCCGTTGTTAGTCATTTATGATGAAATGTTTATTTGTCAGCGGTGCCAAAGCGCCAGAGACGCCGAGTGCTCGCGCGCAAGACAAGAGGGCGTCGGCGCCACCATGTTCCACGCCGCCAGCTGACGAGGAACCTCCTGCGCCCTCAGACGGAGACGCCACACCGGTAACGTATTAATATCATTAACATACCTACTGTTTCTTGTTCAAATTCTGTACATGTACAGTTAAGGTGAATTCTCCCTTTACTTAATCAGCCACATACAGCGTCTTGCCATGCGCCGCGCCGCTCTGGCTAATAGGGAAACGGACACATCTAGTCCATTCGAAACGATCACTGAGTAGAATATAAAGTACTGTGGGAAGTTAACGTTCACCAGATATCACGGATAGCGTTTGATACGAGGGTACCCTGTTGGGCTCGTCGTCGTAAGCGCGAGAGCTGAACATGGGTTCTTGAGTTCGATTCCTAGGTCGGGCAAGGGCAAGTGTTATTGGGTTTTTCCACCAGGAATTTCTCAGTAGTAGCCTAGAGTTTGAAAGTTGGTGGTGTGATACCCCCGTGGCTCAGTGCGCACGTGGCGCTGTTGGTCCTGCGCCTCATTTTTCCCCGTCGTGTTGGGTTGCCGTCTCATTATCGCACTATAATATCTCCTGCATACCTGGCTAATCTTCGTTGAGATTAGTCGCTGTGAGTGAAATTCGTCAAGAGCTGTGTTCAGTGTGCGATATGGGACCTATTTCACGTTCGTGTGATAATGAATGATGTGTCTTCTAGACCGGGCTGTGCCCCGAGCCCGGCCTGCTGCCGCTGGCGGGCAGTGCGCCGGCCACGCCACAGGAGGCGCGCATGGACATGCCCCAGCCGCGCCCGCTGCCCATGCCCGAGTACGGCGGCTTCTTCGCGCTGCTCACCGAGTACCTGCCCGACACCAGCCAGCCCATCTCAGGTTTCCATCGGTACGTATCACTTGAACAGTTTCTTGCACAGACTCACGTCTTCTTCCCATGCAGAAATTTCAGACAGAAAGTACAGAGCGACACCTGCTACGATCCCTACATATTCCTTATGCTTCGCTTACGTTCATACATCTGGTCACGTTCATTCACGCACGCCGGTTGCGTGTCTACGCGCCTGACCTTTCTGAAGACCATCCTGCCGGCGACGTTTCATAGTGACTTCTTCTTTACTAATGTATAGGGAAATCCAATGTTAAATTAAAAGGGAAGCGAACAAAATAAACTTTGTTTTGCTCTGTTTTCAACAATAAAGATAGATGAATCAAAATTCATGTGCACTTATCTTTTTCCCAATTTTTTGTACAAATTATCGAAACGTAAATATTCGATTCTGATTTTTATGCTTTATTGTATTACTAGCTTCCGCCCGCGGCTTCGCCCGCGTGGTATGTCGATAAAAAGTAGCCTATGCCCTTTCTCAGGCTCTAGACTATATGCGTACCAAATTTCATTTAAATCGGTTCAGTTGTTTTGTTGTGAAAGCGTGACAGACAGACAGACAGAGTTACTTCCACATTTATAATATTAGTAAGGATGTTGCGAGTGATGTGATGTCGCCGGTAGTAACACTTAACCGCCCAATAAATCCGCTGTCACAATAAAATAGTAACGGAAGACGTTTGGGTGATAGTGTAGATATTTCCAATAGTTCCAATGAGTGTCATGTGCAGATGTAACGTGGCGGTGATGCTGCTGTGTGACGTGGTGCTAGACGGCGTCGAGCTGGACTGGTCCATCCACGTGCCGCTCATGCTGCACATCGTCTTCTTGGGAATGGACCACACCAGGTAACGTACACTTAATTGAATTAGAGAAGGTATGTAGTTAAGTGTAAATCCACGAGTTGTATTGTTAGTAGCGAGACATGGGTTGTAACACAGCATTGATCAGGGTTGCGGCTATGTTGTACACTGCTAAGCGAAGCACAATACGGCGTTGGACACAAATATTATCATTAATGCACTCTATTTATGTTGGGAATAAACTACTTTATATTTGTATGAGTGTGCTCTGTTAGCGCGGGAAACAATAAAAAGAATGAACTGTATTTTAGGCAATGGTTTAATGCCGTGCTCATGTGCCGTGTCATGTTGAGGTGACTCCCCCTGGTGGGCTCACATATTTTGCAGTTTTGAATAAAATATCTTAAGAATATTATTGATAGATTTGGTAATAATTATGTTTAAGTTTTTCGTACTTTAAAGTAGTAGTTTAGAGTTTTAATACTTTATATTTATACTTGTGAGGCCACGAACGAGCGTGTCGCTAACGATCCAGTTGTCGTGTGCAGATGGATAGTGCACCAGCACTGCCGGCAGCTGCTGCTGAACCTGCTGGTGGCGGTGGCGGCGCACCACGACCACCTGACGGTGGCGCGCGTGCTGCTGGCCAGCCGTAGCCAGCAGCTCGGCCTGGGCGTGCCACAGCCCGCGCTGCCGCTCGTGCCACACAACTTTACTGGTAAACCCTTTGTTTAAAGCAATAGCGCCAGGGTATTCCACAACTTCAATATTTTTTTTGTAATTTGCACTTCGGTAATATGTTGTTTGTGGATCAAAATATCATTCACGACCATATCAAAGTATTCAAAATTATAATCATTTGAACAGCTCTGCTTCAAATGTTATGACTTAATGATATTCAATAGTGGAATTTGAACTTAGAGAAAATTTTAATAATGTTAATTATATAAATACATACTTGTTACCGTTGCTTACGTTAACAAGTATATATTCCGCTACTTTACAATATCACATGATTAATTTATGTGCAACAGTGCAGTTAGAAAAATAATTATTCAATTGTATTCATCCGTAGAACCAGATGCAGCTTTTGACAAATACCCGCAATGTGGACACTCCCCGCGATCTCACGCACGCTCCCTCAGCTCAGACCCGCAAGTAACGCCTGAGGGTAAGACTATACCTTATAAATAACAGTTTAGAGCGTTTAATAACCCTTAATCGTTAAAGTTATGGAAGTCGAAAAAGTCAAAATTTGGTTAACTGGCCGGGATCATCTGTTATAATTTATGAAGCACTATTTGTAGGTGAATGTGACAACTACCCGTCGCTGCCGGTGATAGTAACAGGCGAGGTAGAGAGCGAAGCGCCGGCACCAGAGGCGGTCCCGGCCGAGGTCGAGGCAGCCGAGCTCCCGGTTGCTGACGTCATCAAGTCGCTCGTGCACTTCCTCGCCAACCGGCCCATGCTCATGCCGCTGTGGCAATATGAAGACATCACTGCTAAAGGTATGTGATATCACCGATGCGACACATTCGCACTATTTTAGGGATATGTAATAAATAGCACCTTTTATCGCTGGAAAACGGTTGACTCAACAGCTATCCAACCTAGTTCTAGGTAAAAACGTCTTGTATTCAAAATTAGTAATTCATCACCATTTACATAATTTTCGAAAGTTCTGTGTGTTCTATAATAATACTCAACCTTTGTTACAATAGACCACATAATTTTATCTTTATCTTGCCCAGTATGGACCCTGCGCAGCTGCCAGCAAATGGCGACGCTGCTGCGACACGTACTGCGCGTATTCCGCGAGTCGCTGCCGCACGCACTCATCTCGGAGCGGTGGGCACAGACCGCGCTACAGCTGGGCCTGTCTTGCCCATCGCGACACTATGCGGGCAGGTCACTGCAGGTAAATAATACATTCTGCTCATACGTGAGCTTAGAATATGAACAGTTCATGGAATACGCTCAATATCCTTCACGTGCAATCTCGTTTTAATACTACAGACACCGTCAACAAGTTACCTTTTCTAAAGACACAACACAATTCTCACTTGCAGGTGTTTCGCTTCATAGGCGTGGCCATGACAGGCCGCATGGTGTCAGACATCCTGTCCCGGCTGGTGGAGACGGTGGCCGAACAGGGCGAGGACATGCAGGGCTACGTCACCGAGCTACTGCTGACCCTGGAGGCCGCGGTGGACTCGCTCGAATCCAACTTCCGACCCCTCGACTATATGAGGGACATCTTCAAGTCTACACCGAATCTGAACAACAAAGATGGTGGCCAGCCCACCAATGGGAGCCCGTACACTGCGGGTAAGTTCCATTTAAGAAATATTCTGTGTGATTTTACTATCTTGTCAACAACTACACAAATTACAATGAAATTCATCCCATATATGGTGGTCGCGATCACTAACGCCATCCAGCAGCTTGACGCGTTACATTATCTTTATTTGCGCGTATCATACGAGGGCCTACTTGATATTTGAATAACTTGTATAAACCGGCTGACAAACTCGATCGATGAATTAGTAACTGGCTGATAGACTCCTTGTTAGAATTGAAATCAATTATTAGACTTATAATTTAATAGAACCGAATAAAAACACTTCATTTAAAACCCAATAGGGAATAAAATATGTTTTCACAAAACAATCACATTTTTCTAAGTATACAGAATGGTCACCAATTTCGCAAATTCCTGAGTAAACGTTTAATAATATATGATTTATCAACCTACATTTTCACTTTGTTGTGGTGCGGAAGCTCCAATATTGTGAAGTCTTGGGCCTGAATCAAAACCATGCGTAAAGCGCAGGGCAGGTCGTCGAATAGATACACGGCACATTATTCAAAATCGTTTGGTACTAAACTTATAGACATTTTCTTTATTTAATTTTGATATTCTTTTAAAAAAAACACTTTTGGAAACTTAGAGCTACAATCTGAAAGGTTTAAAAAAAAATTGAAGTCTATTTACAGGTTTCCGGTGAAACACTAAAGAAAATAATTATAAAAATAAATAATACAAACCAACAATTGTATAGATGCAAACAGTTAGTTTTCTGTGAAGAAGCTTCACCAACAAATCCGTAAGCCGAGAAACATTGGCATGGAATATATTCAAGTCAAGTTCACTAGACATTTTGTTGCCAGCTATTGGCCTGGCAGAAAGGTGCTGTAATCCCCTGGTGATGTTTGTCCTTAGGCAAGCGCTCGCCGGGCGTGTGCGTGGGCTGCGTGAGCAACCACACGCGCAGCACCAGCTACTCCGTGTCCTACTGCTTGCGCAAGAACAACGCTCCGCCGCCCAACGCCGACAAGCAGCCGCACGGTAATTATCACACACAATCTAACCATCATAGACATCATCCATCGCTTTCCGTCGCGAGATTGAGGTCAACAACAGGCCCATAATATGTGCCAATAAAAAAATAAACTTAAAATCATCCCGTTATTCCTCACTAGTGTATTGCAATACGTCTGTCCCTTTCTATCTGCACTTATATAAGTGTTAAGACTTTATTTTGAAGTTATTTTAAAGTCTTTATTATTGGCGATAAAAATTACGATGTTTCCTAATGAGGAAACATCGTAATTTCACTTAACTACTAATAATTAATACTAATACTCCTCTACTACGTTTTTATTATTTAATTGTCTTTGACATACCTCGGGACCCCGAGGTCCCGGACTTTTGGAAGGCGTACGAGGGGCCAAAGCAAACTCGTAGAGGCCCGTTAGACATTTTTAAGTGTTGAGACAACAACCGACGATTATACCTGTATACACTATGCAAGTGCAGCCTTCCGCCGATTGGTGTGTCCTACACCATATTGCAGGATATAGAAACAAAGATATTGAATTATGGGTTTGGGTGGCTAAGTGAACTAGTTTTCTTGAACTATGGAAAGACTATGGCCCCTGCCTAACCAATGTTTATAAAATACACAGATAAAACGTCAGGGGGTGACTTGCACACTCAATAATGAGTTCCTCGTCAGTGTTAACAGGAGACGAACTTATCACCGCAACAGACAATCAATATTTATTCAGTATGTTTTATTTTTATTACAGTAAAAAAATAGGAATATCCCGTAAAAATGTCAAATGACTTTTAACATAATTGATGTATGTACTTATTTGTTACTTTTACTCTGCATTTGTGGTGGTTATGTTATTATTTGTTAATCTAGTGGAGCGCGTTCGTCCGTGCAGCGAAGCCGCGAAGGGCGTGTGTTCCAACCTGTGCCGCTCACGCTCGGCGCAGTCCCTCAAGCTGCTCGGTGATAGCGCTACACAGGTACTTATCTTATTCTCAATAAGCGAAATATAGTATTTGAAAATTCCTTTCAACATCCTTTTGGTTATTGCTCGCTTTGCTTGTTACATTTGCTAGCCAGCTTATTTCGAATGTTTTGATGAAAAAATGCTGAACAATAGGGTATTTGACTACTATAAAAAACAAACATGAACTAATACTTATTTTAAAGATGTTACTAAAAAATAAACTAGCAGTGCTGTTTCTGTCTAGCATAGACATCAAAACACTTACAACATCGCAAGTTTTTGAGATATTTAAACAATTTTTTTACTAGTTCTTAATTTTTTTTCTAGGTTTCGGAAAATCAAAAGAAAACAAGACCGGGCAAATACCCTTTTGTTTATAACCAAATTAAATAATCATAAACCTCCTCCCATAGATATAACTGTAACATTTAATTTCTAAAGCACTAACATCCGCATTGTTTCTGTGCAAGCTCCCGAGTGCGTTGTTGCAGGACGACAAGCTGACGATCCTGGCGACGCTGTTCTGGGTGGGCGCGGCGTTGCTGGAGTCGGACTATGAGCACGAGTTCCTGCTGGGCGTGCGGCTGCTGGCGCGCGTCATGCTGCGCCTGCCGCTCGACCGGCCCGACGCGCGCGAGCGCCTCGACCGCACGCAGCCGCACACCTCGCCCTCGCTGCACGCGCTGCTGCTCAAGGTAACACCATCGTCATCATCACCTTCCTCGTACCCTAAGGCAGCGCATTCACGATCAAATTTGAATTTCGTAGAACCATTTATCAGCTAAACATTGCAATGTAACTCTTATCTCATTGTAATACCTAGCTTACTTTATTGAAATAAGAGTTACTTTGCAATAACTTACTCATGGTTTTTCGTCGATCGTGAATATCCTACCTTCAACATATACAGATAAATAACCTCTTTTTTAGTGTATTCTTAACTATCTGTTAACTTTGCAGGGCTGCACGCACCCCAACACATACGAACCGGTGGTGGGTGTCCTAGTTGACATGATCCCACTGCTCGAGCTGCCGGTCATCGACCCCACGCAGTCGCTCGCCTTCCCCATGACCGTGGTAGCGCTACTGCCCTACATGCTGCTGCACTACGAAGACGCCAACGAGCTCTGCGTGCGTGCAGCCTGTCACATCGCGCAGGTAAACAATCAGCGCACAGACACTTGTACAACATCGAAGTAGAAAAAGACAGATTGCAGTTAATAAAAGGTGTTTAAAAAAAAAAAATATATGTTGAAAGCTTAATTCGAAATAATATCATAAAACCACTTAGTTACGTATATAGTTATTTTTTATCACGGCACGACAGCAATTCTTGAACCCTGCTCTAAACGCTCACTTTCTGCTTGTAGAAGCGAGATCAAGATATAAAATAAGAATACCAGCCTATTATTGTCCCACAGTAGGGCAAAGGCCTATTCTCATACAGAGAAGGCACGAACATTGATCATCCGGCCAGATTTATACTAAGTTCTGGTTTCCGTACGATTTTTTTCCTTCACCAATGTCAGTAATGACCAAGATAAACTTAGAAAGTACATTTATAAGAATTGAAAAAGTCACCCTGGTACTTGCCCGGATTTGAGCCCACAATCTCGTGCATAAGAGGCAAGGAGGTAACCAAGAGCGCTTTAATCAATAAAAAAAAATACTAAGCCAGTGACGTAATCAGTTCACAGCCGAGAAGAGCAAGAAGCTGGAAAACCTGGGCACGGTGATGACGCTGTACTCGCGGAGGACGTTCAGCAAGGAGAGCTTCCAGTGGACCAAGTGCGTCGTCAAGTACCTGTGGGACACCTACTCGCACCTCTCACAGCAGATGTTGGCGTTCCTCGTCGAAGTCTTGGAGAAGGTAATACCTACTGAATATATCCCACTTGTGGATTGATATTGATTTTATTCTAATCTGGAAACACATGAACATCGTTCATCATTCTCCTGTCCTTATCCCAATTTCTTTGCGGTCGGCGCAGCATGCTTTTCTTCCATATTTCTCTAGTAGCCGTCATCTCGATAATCAGGCCCTTTCTAGCCATATCATCTTTCACAAATTCCATCCATGAATAACTTAGACATAAATCCAAATTATTGCACAGTTAGATTTCAATAAAAACAGACATATTTACAATAAGGTAGAACAAAACTAACAAATAGCATTTCCCCAAAACAATATAAGTTCATCTCTCATCCATCATCTGTTAAAAGCTAGCACAATCATAGAACACTATCGTTTCCCAAACGAATGATGTAAATACATATTTCAATAAGCACGAGCGCGCTCACGCCTACGATTGGACCACCCAGAAACTAATTAACTGGCATTTCGCTTAAAAACCTACAATATAATTTCTTTAAAATAATTTTCATGGAAAAATTACATTAATCAATCGACGTTCAGTCTTTATGCTACGTAATAAACTTTTTACTTACAGCCTCAGGTTCACTTTCTTTTCCTCAGGAAAGTATTTAAATATTTTCTTGTAGGGACTATAAGCTCAATGTTTTATTACAAAGTGAATAAGTGCCGACAAAACATACGCAAATCTATCCATGTTATAGGGTTCGGGTTCTGCACTTAGTCTTTGAGGTGGACCATTGTGAACGCAAATTTATCAAATGCAGGTCATAACCTTACAAATCGGAACTACAACAAGTACTGCTGTAGCTTCAGAAGGGCTATACGCAACTGGTTAATTGAGAATTCCTTCTACACTATAAAATAATTCCTTCAGTTTAAATTTAAATAATCGAATTGTGTACCAAAAGTTTGCACGTCATTATCATCATCATCATCTGCCTAGCCTTTTCCCAACTATGTTGGGGTCGGCTTCCAGTCCAACCGGATGTAGCTGTCATTATGTTATGATTAAATATGTTAAGCTACTAATAAACTACCATTGTAAGAACTTTGTAACCATACTTATCTGCAAATAAATCTTTGACTTTGTCTTTGACTTTGAATTGATTATTTGCTTTATTACACGAAGGGCGGTACAGAGTTATACGTACCTATAGTACACACACGTTTAACGTTTATGTACTATCTACTTTTCTACCCGCGTAGCGCCTTTATCTTAAACATACACTAAGTATGTCGGTTTGTTTGTGCACAAGGGCGGATCCAGGATTTATTTCTGGGAGGGGCACATGGGCCGGACAGATATAAAGTGTCTCCCATATCTTGTAAGTATTGCACTCTGCTGTTTTTGGGATTCATTCATTTTCAATGAAGATATTATAGTCGTAAGCTTACTTCTTCAGCGTTCATCACTGAAGCCGTGTCTTGATAGATAATATGAATTTTAAGATTTGAGGCCCCCCCTTCTGGATCCGCCCTTGTTTGTGCATAACTACGCAGTTCATGGAACCAATACCTACGAATATATAAACAAACTGCATTAAAATTTCATTTCATCCAAACATTCAGAGATACAGGCTCGCATTGATTCGGTATTCATTATATCTGGGAACTGAATCGGTTACTGCGGTAGCAAACGAGATGTGGAATTAAACTATTGTTGACAGTGTGGGCGCTTTTCTAGGAACTCGAGCTCGACACTGAATATTTGTAGCGTCAGCCTATCAATTGAACTGGGCATTGTATGGCTCAATGATCTGTAAACGTGATGACGGTGATGTTCACATTATTGTGAAATTGATATGGACGTAAAGTTTTATTATCACCTATTCTGGTCCTACCCATCATGGGGATCATTGCGATGGAGGTCATGGTCATTGAGGGTGCTATTGCAGAATTAAATTCAAGATGTAATGATGCTTTTATTTTTCATATCTTAAAAAAGAAGAACTTTTTCACATTATATAAGATCTTCTTGTTTCTTCTTTATTTTCCTTGCTAAAGGATGTGACGTTGTGTGCAGGGGTCTGCAAACCTGCAGCTGCCGGTGCTGTCGATCCTGCACTGCATGCTATACTACGTGGACCTCAACGCGCCCGCCGCACAGCCCGTCAACGCCGACCTGCTGCGCGCCGTCGCCAAGTTCATCGATGTCACGGTACGTACGAACACATTGGTCAAAATCATCAGACCAACGAAGAAAATTAAACTTTTCACACGTTCACAAAAATTAAACTATCTATGTCTTCATTTGATAAAATTATGTAAAAAAAATATGACACACTTTGTTGATTTTGAAACTTGTTTTATTGAGATAAAGTTTCATTTTCTTTGTTACCCGATTACCCCAGAAGGAGGTTAATGTTTTTCGAGACTATGTATGCATGTATCTATGTATGTCTTATTTCCTTGGCACGCTCTGTAGCCCAAGCGGCTTGATGGATTTTAACATAATTATAGTGTCGTTAGATTCGTCTTAATTTTGGGAATGACATAGGCTATAGAACTTTGTTTTTTGTAAGATATACAAGGGAGATAAACTAATAACCTGAAATGTAGTATAACTTTTGTTTGTTTTGTTTTTCTAATCTATTTTAACTGACATTCGTTTTTAAGTAATTTTACGAAAGTGTTGGTTGGTTAGCGCCTTAGCGCTAGTAACTAACCCATCTGTTCATGCGGTGGCCTGTGATATCGTAAAAACATAAAATCCGAGGATGATCACATAAAATACAATTTAATTCGTCAATTTATACCCGTAGTAGCAGCTAGCGACATATGTTTTTCAAATATAAGAAATAATACATTTTTTCGCATAATTTCAACGCATTTTTTAATCAAACAAAATGAGAATGGCAGCTTCAGCATAATCCTTACTTATTATATAAAAAGCAATGTCTGTTTGCTATAAGCTTATAACTTGAGAAGACTGGTCCGATGTAAATGAATTTCTTTTAATTTTTGGGTAACCTTTCTAGCTGTGTTTTATACGTTGTTTATAACAAGAGCATGTAAGCAGAGCCGTGTGCATGATCGGTGTACAGTATTATCCTCTGATGTAAATACGGGGATATAAAAATATGTGTCAAAGCATATCAATGTAAACAACAGTTGCAATGTCGAAATTCATGGAAATTGATACGTGTAGCCCTACCTACCATTGTCAACAAACTCGACGTGAAATCAACATTTATGTAACTAATGGAAATGAAACATTTCAATCATTTATTGAGACGGTCAATCTCCAGTAGTTACATAACTTAGGCCTTTTAGTGGATTATCAATGTTTACATATAGATTTAGTTCGCAAAAAAAATCTGCATTTTTTGTATCCTGATCTTGAATGCACGGTCAAGAGATCCCAAAAAACTTCAAGTCGTTCTTAAAACTTTACGTAACAGTCTTAGTTATTTATTTTAAGCACAGAAATGTACAAAGGCGGACTTAATGTCTCAGGCATTTTATACCTGTCAACCTTTGGGTGATGCAGAGACAAACACTGCTAGGTGAAATTAAGAAAAAAAAATGTTTTTTTATATATTTAAGTGTAAAGATACACATATAAGATGGATCTTTATAACTATAACTGTATAACTATAAATATAATATATCAACGTATCAATTTGTTTTGCGTAGATTCAAGACAGCAACAACTACAAGGAAGCCATGAAGATCCTGAAGCTGGTGGTCACGCGGTGCTCGACGCTGGTGGTGCCGCCGTACTGGGACAGCCACGCCTCCTCCATCCTCGACACGGAGCTGCACGGCAAGAAGGTAAGGCTTGCAATAAGAAAAATAACTAATATACTTTGTAGGATACTAAAAAATTCACAACTTTAAGACTGGCTCGCTTGTCTGGTGTTCGCAAGCGCATGCGGTCTTCGGGTTCGATTCCCAGGTCGGGCAGTGTTATTGGATTTTTCCATCAGGAATTTCTCAGTGGCAGCCAGCCCGGATTGTGGATTTGTGCCTGGTTTTTGGAAAAAAAGGCTCGCCCCCTGTTACATGAGAATTTAACATAACTGGTGAAATATGAGTGTATACTGTTCTATAGGTACACATCTGCCCAACTCTAAGGGGATTACAGGCGGGATGTAATAAAATAATAATAAAAACGTTTATTTGTAACAACATTACGCTCATTACATTAAGTTTAAAACCTCGTTACTCAAAGAGCGATTTTGTAGTTTTTTTTTTTTACAAAACCACAACGTGTATTTTTGTATTGACCTGCTTTATCAAACATTTATATGCCCCATAATTTCAATTAATACTGTTGCATGAAACCTGTTGCCATCTATATCATAATACTTACGTAACATTCTACATTCGCAGGAGCTGCCGGGCCGCACTATGGACTTCACCTTTGACCTTTCGCAAACGCCTGTGATTGGTCGGAAGTATCTTCCTAAGGCGGGCAGCCAGCCCGCCACGGGACCGAGCTCTCTTTCTAACGCATCGACCACCACCCCCGACAAGGGTGAGTACAACTATAGCACGTATTACAAGGATACAGCCTTCACCGTTGTTAGTGTATGTGAGCGGAGTAGGAAAAGGGCGCAGAGTGGCGGGTTAACAGGCGCGCGCGGGGTAAGGGGAGTGCGGGGGTTATACCGCAGTATGACGCAGCAGCGATTTCAAATACGCAGTTACATAAAATAATAACATTTTTAGACAAGAGATATTAAAAAATAAATATTTAGAATAATGTTACAATGTTGTAGATACACATACCTGCCCCACACGAGCACGACACTCTGGCTCTCAGAATGTTCAAAATACACACAAAGAACTGTTTATGTTCTAAAGAAATAAAAATTGGTTGCTGAGACCAAAACTACAAACGTACGTTTGTAGGAGAAGTTTTATATAAATGTGACTTTTAGTTTAGTATATTGTAGTGTCTTATGACTTCCACGCGAACGAAGTAGCGGCCAGAAGCTAGTCAAATATAAAATAAATGTTTTTTGTAAAATTGATAGTTTAGTAAGCAAATAATTGTAAATCATCTAAAATTCTTTAATTTGAGTATAGGAATATTTCGCGATGTGACAGTGGCTAGTTCGCCGGAGCGCTACAAGCCGCTTATGTAACTCCGGCTGCTTCAAGTGGGTCACGGACTGACCTGTTTCATTCTGAACTGACTCATCGATTCTGTCTCGAGTTGTATCATATTACGCAGAAAATCAACATAATGAATGGAATTTTTTTGAAGTCATCGTCATCATGGCGTTTACCATATACCATACATTCTTATAACAGGTTAATAGATTCGAGTTCAGTAGTAATAACGATTCAATAATACCTTTGTTAACTTCATTATTTCAAAGATTTATACTGTATTTTACTAATAATACAATGGAGTTTTTTATTTTCTTTGTGTATTTTATCCGGTTATACATGTGGCGCGGGCAGCCGTCATGTAGCGGGTGTGTACAAGTCACAACCTATGATCTATGTTGAGAATTTGGTCTTTTTCAATGAAATTGGGGTAATTCTGGTACTAAAACGTAAATTTTACATAGCAATATCTTTTTGTTTTCATTTATAATAAAAGAAACATTTTTGCCAATGTTATTGCAGTATATATCTCTTTCGAATCAGACAGGGATTTTGTTACTTAAATGCTGTACATACATTGTTAACATAGTGTGTCGTAAGTCTGAGTCTTGTGATTGTGTTTGTCAGGTTCGTCAACGTCTCAGTCGGGTTCAGCGTCGACGGTGGTGGCCCCCTCGGGCGGCGGCCCCAGCACGGCCGGGCCGCAGAGTGCCACGTCGCCGCGCCGCTCGCTCTCGCTATCGCCCGCCGACGCGCTGGCTTCGGGCTGGAAGAGACCCTGGATGTCGCAGGTACAATACTATACAGGGTGGCCGTAACATTGACGTCCAAAAATGAAATATAGGTCCCTCGTGTCGTGGGGTATCCGAATCACTCCCATGTATATTCCGCGAGTTTTCATAGCTATGATTTTTTTTTACCAATTTTTGAGAACTTTCAAACTGATCATTTAAAAAAAAATATATATAAAAAGTAGAATCAGTCTTTGTCGAGATGTTTTTTTTTGCAACTGAGTGTATGAGTCGTTCTTTTATGCATAAAATAATTAGTTTCGTAACTGTGATGAAAGTTATGAAAATGTTGATCTAAAGTGAAAAATTTACGTTCGGTAAATTAGGACTTAAATTTCCAACTTTAAATGTAAACAGGTGACTTCATAGTTCCTAAGTAGGTCTCAAGAATGCGCCAGACTCTGAGCTTTCATAATCATTAAAAATAGTACTAAATACTTTGGCTAAAATCGGCCTTTAAAGACAGCGAGGTAAAAAAAATCTCGACAGCTTTAACGCCTGGTTTCTATGAATTTATATGAAATACCTTCAGTAGCGACACGTCGGTTTCATACAAATACATAGAAACAAGTCGTGCCGCGACGACACGTCGCCTGCTGCTGCCGCCTGCGATCGGCTACAGAATTGGACATTTAAAATGTTTTCAACATGATGTGAGCATTCACCTACAATTCACTACACTCGTGTCTAAATTAAGTATCGTGTATTTAATCATTTATCAATTAACAGAGTCGCGTCCGAGAATGCCTGGTGAACTTGCTGACGACGTGCGGGCAACGCGTCGGCCTCCCCAAGAGCCCATCTGTAAGTAAACTGCACTCTATATGCGGCGTCATAAGGTACACATTATATTGACACACTGTACCGTATATGACCATACGATATACATATCAGTGATTAGTATTGGAGTATTGGTGGTAGTCGGCGAAGCACCTGGAAACTAATCGGCTGGCTAATTACTTTATTATTACAACAATCATTTATATTTTTCAAAATTATTATTTGCAAAAGGCGGGTGCTAGCCGACAGACGCATACACGTATGTATCCGTTGGCGGGCTGGGTATAGCCACACAACTAATGAATATATGATTTCTATCCATCGCTGCGTTTAGGACGATTTAATTACCACTTTATGTTCTAAGGTAACTCGCATACATGTATATTATGTCGCAACGCTTGCACCGCACGCTACAGGTGTTCGAGTACCAGCGATGTACGTATACACCACCTCGTACAGTTGGCCTAGGAAAACATTGACCATACTTAGAATCTTGTCATATTATACCATGCAAATAACTGCGTTAAAGCTACCTCTATATTCAGGTTACGAGTTTAATGTGACAAAGTACAAAAGTGATCAACGTTTTCGTAATGTGATATATGCTTCGCTTCACCACCGTACATGACGCGCTCTGTGTATCTTCAATACTCATTCGCAACTGCCTAGCAAGCTATTCGTCCATAAGACCCATTTTGTATGATAGGTATGTCTCATTACCCGTATTCACCAAAAGATCGGTGAATTGTAATTGCATAGATTCAATCTGGAAGGTGAGAAATCTGGGTTCTGTTCCATTGGTGATTAAGTGCACTATATTCAGACCGTACTTGACGTGTCGAGAATAGGCTTTGTTAAAGTTATACACTGCGTTAATCGCGACGCTTTCGCCGCGCCGACACGGCTATACGCTATGTCTACGCAGTTTCAACATCTGAAACTGAATTATTATATTGTTCATAATATGTGATCACCATCAATACTATATTTCAGTAAACAGTTGAACACTGCAAACCGTCAGTTATATTAATATACACAGTTGAATTGTTTCTACACGAACAAAATATATTATAAGTCAGCACTGTATATGCACTATCTATGTAAAACATTAATTTGTCGGAAGTATGCAACTACACAGTTTAAGTAAGAGTAGTAAATTCATATAGGAGTGAAACTGCAGTCATTTAGCTGTCCATCAGAGAAACACAATCTAGCAATATATTTTCATATTAAAATTTTTAGTACTTTTTCTAATCAGTCGCTTCTATATGAGTTCATTATTGACGTCGTATGATCTATTCGAATAGTTGTACCACGTTTACAACACCTCACGTTGTATTTGTACAAACATGTATTTAAGCAGCATTATAAACAACACATAGCTACTTTACAAAGTAGAATATTCGCAGTATGCAAGCATTTAAAATCTACGTGAGGCACTTTATAGAAAGAAAATTGACATAATGTGGTAACCGATGAGATGTGAATTTATATTTGTCTCTTGATCAATTGTGTAAATTAAAACAACACAACTATTTGCTACTTGGAAAGGGATTACTATAGTGATAAGGTATAGAGTACCCATGTTTTTTTTTTTACGAATTTCGTCAAAGCCGGTCTTAGAAAAGGTGCGTTTTCTCCAAACGCCAGCCAATCGCAAATGAAGAGAGAAATTACCAGATAAAAAAAAAATGTATTGTAATTTACCAAGATAATGAGTATATTTTTTAACATTACTACTATAACTTTAGCTCATGTTCAGCTTAGTAATCCCCTTTCGACCGATAGTGTGAATGTGTACCATATCTGACACGGCGCTTCCAGGTGATATTCAGCCAGAGTTCGGAGCTGCTGGAGCGCGAGTCGTCGATGGCGTCCTCGCTGGAGGAGGTGTCGGGCACGCCGGGCAATGAACCATCCGGGGGTGCACCCCCAACCGACCACTTCGGGGTCTTTAAAGACTTTGACTTCTTGGAGTACGAGAGCGAGAGTATCGAGGTAAGCTCATCAGTCATCCTCCTACTACCACCTATTTATTTATTGTTAACCAGAATTGTGTCCCATTGCTGCGCTAAGCTCTTACCCTTCTATTTCCAAAACTCTCCTAAGTTTAAATTACCTTATGGAATGATTATTTCATGATAATAATGACATTTGAGGTCAATTCTAAATGAGAGAGTTGTATTGGTGGATTTGACTCTATATATACATATTTCTTGTTGTCGCGAATCTCATTTTGATCAAAATAGAACCTAACACTGACCTGCAAATTGCAAAAAACTTAAGAATTGAATTTCGCAGACTATGTTAGCGCTTCCCCCTTAAGTAAAATCAAAGTCAAAGCATTTATTTCAAATAGGCACTAGACACTTTTGAACGTCAATATTTACAAGAAAATAGGATTAATTTTATTCTAATTGTCTCTTCCAAAAGGTAGTTTCGTATGGATAAGAATGTCCAAGAAACTCCATACTTGGACTTTAAAAATGTTTTACAATATTTTGTATACATCAATTATATCATTATATGAAGACGATGTACCTAGAACGAAATTATCTCAACAGGTAAAAATTATTAAAAATGAAGCAATGATGGATCAATTAATTATGTGATGATGCATGGAGCTTTACATATTTACAACTATTGTTAAAGTAGACAATATTCCTAAAAGTTTAACAAATAATAAGTCAGTGTGTGCGTTAAGTTTATCCTTATCACAGAATTTAAAATTAAAAGTAATAATTAAATTAGCAACCAGTTTGATTTTGTCTAGTTTGATAATCTCGTTTCAAATATAAAAGTAAATACTTTCTATTAATTTCTTTCAGAGTCATACTCACTTAGTACTCCGTGCAAAATTCTGTTATTCAGTTGCATCCGGTTAGACTGGAAGTCGACCCCAACATAGTTGGGAAAAGGCTAAGCAGACGCACCCACTTAGTACTCGAGTAATATATTTTGATGTAACGTGTCTAGGGCGAGAGCTCGGACAACTTCAACTGGGGCGTGCGCCGGCGCCTGCCCAGCGAAGAGCGCGACGACGGCGCGTGCGTGGAGCGCAGCCCGCCGCCGCAGCTGCCTCGCGCACCCGACGCGCACGTCGCGGGCAAGCCGGTCAGTACCGCGACACTACCAGCCTTCAACAAATTACATCGCACTGCTAGAGTCCTACATATACTACAATCAAACAAATTATGTTATATATGAAAAAAAACACTATTTTAGTAATTGTTCTTTTAATTGTTGTAACTATAGATTTTCTCTGAATAAATGAATTGAAACTATTAATGTGCAATTCGGAAACAGACGAAGCTTCATGATCACCATCAGCCTACTGCCTACA
The DNA here is from genome assembly GCA_949152455.1 of Lithophane leautieri. Lineage (NCBI taxonomy): Eukaryota > Metazoa > Arthropoda > Insecta > Lepidoptera > Noctuidae > Lithophane > Lithophane leautieri. Next base: position 21,233,271 of record OX424458.1, on the reverse strand, counting down.
CGCGTACTCAACGGGCATTGGTGATCATCATTAAGGAGTATTAAAAAAAAAACAATCATAATTCAATATCATCGTTATTACATCTAACGTTATTAGTTGTATTCCACAACGTTCATACTGTCTCTACTAGTTGAAAGTTATTCGATAGATTAGGTCATACAAGGCTGGAAGTAGGACAGGCGTACCTACTGGACGTATGTCAGAGGCGACAGTAGGACAGGCGCACTGGGCGTATGTCAGGGGCGACAGTAGGACAGGCGCACTGGGCGTATGTCAGGGGCGACAGTAGGACAGGCGCACTGGGCGTATGTCAGGGGCGACAGTAGGACAGGCGCACTGGGCGTATGTCAGGGGCGACAGTAGGACAGGCGCACTGGGCGTATGTCAGGGGCGACAGTAGGACAGGCGCACTGGGCGTATGTCAGGGGCGACAGTAGGACAGGCGCACTGGGCGTATGTCAGGGGCGACAGTAGGACAGGCGCACTGGGCGTATGTCAGGGGCGACAGTAGGACAGGCGCACTGGGCGTATGTCAGGGGCGACAGTAGGACAGGCGCACTGGGCGTATGTCAGGGGCGACAGTAGGACAGGCGCACTGGACGTATGTCAGGGGCGACAGTAGGACAGGCGCACTGGGCGTATGTCAGGGGCGACAGTAGGACAGGCGCACTGGGCGTATGTCAGGGGCGACAGTAGGACAGGCGCACTGGGCGTATGTCAGGGGCGACAGTAGGACAGGCGCACTGGGCGTATGTCAGGGGCGACAGTAGGACAGGCGCACTGGGCGTATGTCAGGGGCGACAGTAGGACAGGCGCACTGGGCGTATGTCAGGGGCGACAGTAGGACAGGCGCACTGGGCGTATGTCAGGGGCGACAGTAGGACAGGCGCACTGGGCGTATGTCAGGGGCGACAGTAGGACAGGCGCACTGGGCGTATGTCAGGGGCGACAGTAGGACAGGCGCACTGGGCGTATGTCAGGGGCGACAGTAGGACAGGCGCACTGGGCGTATGTCAGGGGCGACAGTAGGACAGGCGCACTGGGCGTATGTCAGGGGCGACAGTAGGACAGGCGCACTGGGCGTATGTCAGGGGCGACAGTAGGACAGGCGCACTGGGCGTATGTCAGGGGCGACAGTAGGACAGGCGCACTGGGCGTATGTCAGGGGCGACAGTAGGACAGGCGCACTGGGCGTATGTCAGGGGCGACAGTAGGACAGGCGCACTGGGCGTATGTCAGGGGCGACAGTAGGACAGGCGCACTGGGCGTATGTCAGGGGCGACAGTAGGACAGGCGCAGTGGGCGTATGTCAGGGGCGACAGTAGGACAGGCGCACTGGGCGTATGTCAGGGGCGACAGTAGGACAGGCGCACTGGGCGTATGTCAGGGGCGACAGTAGGACAGGCGCACTGGGCGTATGTCAGGGGCGACAGTAGGACAGGCGCACTGGGCGTATGTCAGGGGCGACAGTAGGACAGGCGCACTGGGCGTATGTCAGGGGCGACAGTAGGACAGGCGCACTGGGCGTATGTCAGGGGCGACAGTAGGACAGGCGCACTGGGCGTATGTCAGGGGCGACAGTAGGACAGGCGCACTGGGCGTATGTCAGGGGCGACAGTAGGACAGGCGCACTGGGCGTATGTCAGGGGCGACAGTAGGACAGGCGCACTGGGCGTATGTCAGGGACGACAGTAGGACAGGCGCACTGGGCGTATGTCAGGGGCGACAGTAGGACAGGCGCACTGGGCGTATGTCAGGGGCGACAGTAGGACAGGCGCACTGGGCGTATGTCAGGGGCGACAGTAGGACAGGCGCACTGGGCGTATGTCAGGGGCGACAGTAGGACAGGCGCACTGGGCGTATGTCAGGGGCGACAGTAGGACAGGCGCACTGGGCGTATGTCAGGGGCGACAGTAGGACAGGCGCACTGGGCGTATGTCAGGGGCGACAGTAGGACAGGCGCACTGGGCGTATGTCAGGGGCGACAGTAGGACAGGCGCACTGGGCGTATGTCAGGGGCGACAGTAGGACAGGCGCACTGGGCGTATGTCAGGGGCGACAGTAGGACAGGCGCACTGGGCGTATGTCAGGGGCGACAGTAGGACAGGCGCACTGGGCGTATGTCAGGGGCGACAGTAGGGAACGCGGACGCAACTACAACTTGCTCTGTATTCATTCAGCTCAACGTAAATAGGACACTTAATATGATTCCTGAGTACTGAAAATCAACATATTTACGTAACATGAGCTTGTTTTTTTTTTCATAACAATTTTACTGCCAAATAGATTACAGGGGGTTTTAAATTGGCCCTAAATTAGGCAAGCCTGTATTTTGGTTATTTTGACATTTTCTTTTTTCACAGTTTTTGTCACAGAGTGCCCACGAGGACTCGTCAGACGAAGAGGGCGGGTGGGACGACGGTGCCAGCGGATCGCGGGGCGAGGGGGATGCGGGTGCCGCCCACGAGTTGGTACTGCGCCCTCGCACGCACTCTTTCTCCAGCGCCTCTAGCGGAGAGCCCGATGGTAAGTAATATTTACCCGACTACGACAAAGCTAACAGGAAGCAGTGTTTTTAGTTGTCTCTATGTATGTAAGTTTGTTTGTATTTACTTATGTTCCAATGTAGCGCCTACACTACTTGTCTTATTTTGATGAATCATTTTTATAACTACACTTCATTTTGTGCTGATTGAACATAGCGTCGCTTAATATCGAATATGTTTGAGGTCATCAATATTGAGTGGTTGATGTTGATCGACGGTATTCTGGGTCTTACCTTTAAGAAGGCATTGCAACATGAGCTGCACGTAATTTCAGGGTCGATCCCACAGTAAAAGTTGAGCACAATGACCCTTTTTCGGGTTTATATAATACTAGCTGCGCCCCGCAGTTTCACCCGCGTAAGTCTCGATCCCGTGGGAATATCGGAATCAAAAGTATCCTACGTCCTATTCCAGGTCATGTCTATCCATGCGCCCATCTAAATCCATTCAGCCGTTTTAGCGTGAAAGCGTAACAAACAAACAAACTCACTTTCGCATTAATAATATTAGTAAGGATAAAAAATAATGTATTCTATATTATGTTGTTTGGTTGCGTGCAGGCGACCGCGGCGACGTGACGCCGGTGCCGGGCGCGGCGCCCGCGCTGCACGACGCGTGGCGCGCGTCTGTCACGGCGCTGCTGCGCCACGCCGCCCTCATGCCGCCGCTTGCGCTCGTGCACCGCCTGCACACCGTGCTCAAGGTATCAACGTCTTCACCGTACCTTCGAGTTTAATGTATAGAACCCGAAACGTGGTTGCCGTTTTCGTAATGTGATCGTAATATACCAATCCTGGATATAAGCATCACTCATTTCCTATAGCAATCCACTACCAGCAATGGATTGCTATCAAATAGAAAGAAAAACTCTTTAGTTCTGTTAGGCCTTCGATGAGTGACTTGGGAATGGAGCGACAAGCTGTGACATTCCTCCTTTTAAAAAGGGACCGTTGGACATAAGACGATATTCACAACAATACTATATTTATTTAAGTTCTAAACATACTCGTACGTCATAGATTTTAACATGTATTTTAATTAATAATATAACACACATACATGTTTTTTTACTAGTATAAGTATGATAACGAGAAACCGATACAATTTTAATTAAAAAGCCTTTAACTACTACGCATTGCGTTATAAATAGATGGACGATACAAGTTTTAGTTAAAATTATTTAGTATTTAATTAATAAACTTATGGCGGTCCGTGCGCACTGGTGAAAGTGACGACAGAGTATTTAAAATTTTTCAATGTATATTTTCAAAAATATGACTCATGTTGGCTAGATCAGTTTATATTGACCTTTTTTGTTTATTTTTGTCAGACCCGATGTCGTACATTGATAATTAGAATTCGAAATAATTCGTAATTTGAATTTACAGTGTGTTATTTAAAAAAATCAGCTGTTCCCTACATTTCATGGCTCGTCAAAATGTAGGGAACAGCAGATTTTTTTTTCGTGACTTCGTCGTTTCTCCCGTAGTAAAAGTTATTCATAATAATGAGTATAATGACCCCTTAAAATATTTCGTGTATGAAAAGATATAATTCATAATTACAGGTACAATAATAAATTTCGAAAAATTCAAAGTTTTTGATGTGAGAATTAACGGGTGTAAATTTTGTAAAGAAAACGTAGTATATTACATACACACAAACAAGCAATTATAATATCATAAACAAAATTGCGAAGTGCGTGATAACCCTGCCGCAGCACGTTATTGTAATAGTATGTTGGTGCTCTTCCAGGAGGTCATAATGAAGACCTTATCCTTATGCGCGGAAGGGGCAGCGGCTGCAGGGGCATCGGCGGCATCGGGAGCAGGCAGCGCGGGAGGGGGCGCGGGGGCGGGGGCGGGAGCTGCTCCAGCGCTGGCGGGAGAGCTGGGGGCAGTACTGGAGCGCGCGGCCGCGGAGGAGCCGCCCCTTCTGTGGGCTGGACCCTTGGTAGCCGACCACCCGCGCGTTCGTGATGCTGTACGCTACGCTTCGCTGGAGCTCCATGAACATCTGATGACGTTTTTCGATCGTCGAGAGCATACACTAGAGGTTCGATAACTATTTTCGAAATCAAAATAACAACGACAAAACATACATGCATTTTATTTTGTTCTTCTTTTCGTGTTGATGGTACTCTACTTCGTTGTTTATTTATTTTTAAATTATTTTATGTTGTATGATACCAGCAGCTGGCCACGTATTTATTTTGCTATTTAAAATCAATGTTCACTTACACTTATTTATATTTTAATGTATGACATTGTACAACAAACCAAATAAATAAATAGTTTAAGTCTAAGAAAGAAAGAAAGAAAAATGCGTTTATTGGGATTGTAGCAGAAAAATACACCTTAAAACTATAAAAACAGAAAACAACCATTAGAATGCCAAAAGGGCCTCAGCTCAGCATAATGTCAGATGGAAATACGAAGTGTACCACCTGACGCTGATTTTCAGCTGCAACCCAAGAGTCTCATACGCTAGAATATTATTATAATAAAGTAAAAACTGATCTATAAGATAGAAGAAATAAAATACCTAATACTAAGAGAATTGCTCTGACATAATAGTACATTACTGTCGCGGCCCGCAATAAGGGGATTGATGGACGATCACACATACATGAGTCCATCAATTCCTGATTGCGGCCAAGGCTTGTATAGTATTTTTCTCAAACAACGCGCGGAAATTCAAACTGAGTAAATTAAATAGAAATTCCAGAATCAATGACGAATAACTATCATTTTTCATGCGCCAATATGTTAATTTGTTTCTTCTTTGTTCTATTTGTAAACCAAATTGAAATTTAAATAAAATCTTTGATAAGTTACCTCCTTGGTTGCCGTGTGTTGAAGTAAAAAGTTCGTTCCATTTTTAAATAACACTACAGATATGAGTTTTCATAGTAATTTATTTGGCCGCTAAACACGCCAGATATGGATTTTCATAGTAACTTTGCTGGTCGCATCGTCACTTGTTTTTTACCAGTACAGCAATTTTGATTTATCTCAAAGAAGGTTGTCAAAATAATGCTCGAATTTCCAAGCATGTTTGAGAAAAAATATTTACTACACTGAATTTTAATGCTTTCATAGCTACGAAAAGAAAAGAAGTTAAAGAAAATCCGGCTAGAAAACTAATTATTTGCACAACAATCGGCAGATCAAACATATTATCGACTGTCTTCTGAAACACGCTTGCAGACTTTTGTTCGTTCAAATCACAAATTTCAATGTGCACTTCACAGGTCCTGGAGCTAGCGCGCGGTGCGACTGAGGAGCTCACACGCTCCTTGTATCGGCTAATCTTCCAGTTGCTCTTGCTATTGGAGACGAACAACAAGATGATAGTGGCCGTCTACACTGCGGCGTTGGAAAACAAGGTAAAACACCCTATTTCCTTTTGTTTTCTGCTGCAGCCACCGGCGTCGGTCGCACCGGCGGTGTGTCTTCACTATTATGCCATCACAACAATCTTATCTGTTCACAAAAAGCTGGTAATCAATGTTCGCTCACATGCACCCTGCACTACGCGTAGGAGTCCAGCCCCCCCCCTCCCGCCCTGCCCAGGAGTAAGGCGAAGGGGAACATTAGCCATACTCCGCCTACATAAATCGCCTACATCATTGTATTGGAGCAATTTTTTTCAAACTTTTATTATAACATCACGCCTTGTGTCAAAGGGTTGGGAAGAGTTGGGTGAGCCTATAAATTCACATTTCGCCAGTTGTGTTTAAGTCGTATGTAATAGGGGGCGAGCCTATTGCCATCAACGAGGCACAAATCCAGATTCCGGGCTACCGAGAAATTCCATATAAAAAAACCCAATAACGCGTTGCCCAACGTGGGAATCGAACCTTGTGAATTATTATTATAATTTTTTTAAATTCATATTTCTAAAACCAGGAGAGCCGGTCCTTTTTCCACCAATTAGAAACTTTTTCAATATCATCTTAAAAACTAGATAATTATGTATTAGACGCATTTTGTTATTCACTAATCATTCTTCTCCATAAAACGCCTGAGAATGCTGTTGATACTTACTTACCGCCCCGTCACGTCAGTCTAGGTTCGCACCTGTACACTTGCTTATGTTTCGCACCTGAACACTTTTACTAAGTCATCGAGGACGGAAGATCAAGATCACTCGACAAACACCAGCCTCTCAATCAAGCCGGCCGCCGCCTCTTCTACTGATCACATTCATTTTATCAACCAGGTTATCGAAAAGCATGTAGAATTCCAGCTACCACTTTCGTTAGTATCAACCATAGTTTATTTTCCAACGGCTTACAAAACATAAAAGAGACTCAAGTTATATTCAGCAACGGAAGCTATTAAAATAGCACGGTAGCAATTAAAATAGCACGGCAGCCGTTAAAATCAGTAGTAAGTATTTGTAGGTGCTTACTACTGATTTTAATGGCGGACCGTTTAAATAAAGGAGTTAAAAAGAGGAACTGCCTCTTTGGTCTAGTCGTCGCAAGCGCGCCTGCTGAGCGTGAGGTCCTTGGTTCGATTCCCAGGTCGGACTAAGTGTCCAGTTGATGACAATAGGGTTGGCCCGTACTTGGGAATTAAACCAAATAGTTCACTTCCAACATATAAAGTGATGACAGTCTGAAGATAACATGCTACAGCAGTAGGATCATCATTATTATTTGTAATCTCATGAAGTGGCCTTCCGCCCCTGAGGCTCGCTTACACCACAAATCACTGAATACGTTTTACGATGAACGAATTTAAAACATACTAGCTGTTTCTGTTACTCATTTGAAGATGACAGACAGAATAATCTTTTAAATAATTATGTTTACCGCTTAACACTAATGATATTGTTTTAATCACCAAACCATGGAACGTTATTATTATCAAACGAATATCAATCAGGTTGTATTGCTATTTAGAAGAAAAGCTTTAAAGACAAGCGAGCATTACCGACACGTTTTTAACAAACCTATGTCAATATCTGCGATTATGTTTCATTCATTGTGTGGTTTTATTTAAAGACCAAATTCAAGATCAGCCGACATATTCTATAACAATCTCACTGTGCTTCAGTGAAGTGAAGTGAGCTGTCATTCCACCTGATGCTAGGGATGCTAGGGATGCTAGGGATGCTAGGGATGCTAGGGATGCTAGGGATGCTAGGGATGCTAGGGATCGACACTATTGACAGCTCACTGTGAGCTCTCTTCACCAAATTTCTCCCGGTGAGATTTTTACAGAATACATCGGCAGTTTGTCTTGTTTGTGTTGGCCTCGTAGTGAGTGAAGTGTAATGTTTTCTAGGGCGTGGAGATGAGCGGTGCTGTGTGCGCCGTGCGGAACCAGCTGGTGGCCAGCCCGATCGACGCGTGGGCGGAACATGCGCCCGCACCGCATGACGACGCGCGCCTGTTGCAGCTCATACAGAGGCAGAAGTGAGTCGATAAAACAAAGACCGGCCAAGTGCATGTTGGAACACGCGCAATGAAAGGTTCCGTAGTTGGGATGAATTTATCCCAAGACCAAAGTTAACTTTGTAGTTGTAAAAATCGCCCAACACTCGTCGTGACTACGTATCGTTCTGTACTATCGCCCAACACTCGTCTAACTACGTATCGTTCTGTACTATCGCTCAACACTCGTTTGACTACGTATCGTCAACACTCGTCTAACTACGTATTGTTCTGTACTATCGCCCAACACTCGTCTAACTACGTATCGTTCTGTACTATCGCTCAACACTCGTTTGACTACGTATCGTCAACACTCGTCTAACTACGTATTGTTCTGTACTATCGCCCAAGACTCGTCACGTATTGTTCTGAACTATCGCCCAACACTTGTCTAACTACGTATTGTTCTGTACTATCGCTCATCACTCATCTGACCACGTATTGTTCTGTACTATCGCTCAACACTCGTCTAACTACGTATTGTTCTGTACTATCGCTCATCACTCGTCTGACTACGTATCGTTCTGTACTATCGCCCAACACTCGTCTGACCACGTATTGTTCTGTACTATCGCTCAACACTCGTCTAACTACGTATTGTTCTGTACTATCGCTCATCACTCGTCTGACCACGTATTGTTCTGTACTATCGCTCAACACTCGTCTAACTACGTATTGTTCTGTACTATCGCCCAACACTCGTCTGACCACGTATTGTTCTGTACTATCGCTCAACACTCGTCTAACTACGTATTGTTCTGTACTATCGCTCATCACTCGTCTGACCACGTATTGTTCTGTACTATCGCTCAACACTCGTCTAACTACGTATTGTTCTGTACTATCGCTCAACACTCGTCACGTATTGTTCTGAACTATCGCCCAACACTTGTCTAACTACGTATTGTTCTGTACTATCGCTCATCACTCGTCTGACCACGTATTGTTCTGTACTATCGCTCAACACTCGTCTAACTACGTATTGTTCTGTACTATCGCCCAACACTCGTCTGACCACGTATTGTTCTGTACTATCGCTCAACACTCGTCTAACTACGTATTGTTCTGTACTATCGCTCATCACTCGTCTGACCACGTATTGTTCTGTACTATCGCTCATCACTCGTCTGACCACGTATTGTTCTGTACTATCGCTCAACACTCGTCTAACTACGTATTGTTCTGTACTATCGCTCAACACTCGTCACGTATTGTTCTGAACTATCGCCCAACACTTGTCTAACTACGTATTGTTCTGTACTATCGCTCATCACTCGTCTGACCACGTATTGTTCTGTACTATCGCTCAACACTCGTCTAACTACGTATTGTTCTGTACTATCGCCCAACACTCGTCTGACCACGTATTGTTCTGTACTATCGCTCAACACTCGTCTAACTACGTATTGTTCTGTACTATCGCTCATCACTCGTCTGACCACGTATTGTTCTGTACTATCGCTCAACACTCGTCTAACTACGTATTGTTCTGTACTATCGCTCAACACTCGTCACGTATTGTTCTGAACTATCGCTCAACACTCGTCTAACTACGTATTGTTCTGTACTATCGCTCAACACTTGTCTAACTACGTATTGTTCTGTACTATCGCTCAACACTTGTCTAACTACGTATTGTTCTGTACTATCGCTCAACACTTGTCTAACTACGTATTGTTCTGTACTATCGCCCAACACTCGTCACGTATTGTTCTGTACTATCGCTCAACACTCGTCTAACTACGTATTGTTCTGTACTATCGCTCAACACTCGTCTAACTACGTATTGTTCTGTACTATCGCTCATCACTCGTCTGACCACGTATTGTTCTGTACTATCGCTCAACACTCGTCTAACTACGTATTGTTCTGTACTATCGCTCAACACTCGTCTAACTACGTATTGTTCTGTACTATCGCTCAACACTTGTCTAACTACGTATTGTTCTGTACTATCGCTCAACACTTGTCTAACTACGTATTGTTCTGTACTATCGCTCAACACTTGTCTAACTACGTATTGTTCTGTACTATCGCCCAACACTCGTCACGTATTGTTCTGTACTATCGCCCAACACTCGTCACGTATTGTTCTGTACTATCGCTCAACACTCGTCTAACTACGTATTGTTCTGTACTATCGCTCAACACTCGTCTAACTACGTATTGTTCTGTACTATCGCTCATCACTCGTCTGACCACGTATTGTTCTGTACTATCGCTCAACACTCGTCTAACTACGTATTGTTCTGTACTATCGCTCAACACTCGTCTAACTACGTATTGTTCTGTACTATCGCTCAACACTTGTCTAACTACGTATTGTTCTGTACTATCGCTCAACACTTGTCTAACTACGTATTGTTCTGTACTATCGCTCAACACTTGTCTAACTACGTATTGTTCTGTACTATCGCTCAACACTTGTCTAACTACGTATTGTTCTGTACTATCGCCCAACACTCGTCACGTATTGTTCTGTACTATCGCTCAACACTCGTCTAACTACGTATTGTTCTGTACTATCGCTCAACACTCGTTTGACTACGTATCGTCAACACTCGTCTGATTACGTATCATTCTGTACTATCGCTCAACACTCGTCTGACCACTTATCGTTCAACACTCGTCTGACTACGTATCATTCTGTACTATCGCTCAACAACACTCGTTTAACACTCGTCTGACTACGTATCATTCTGTACTATCGCTCATCACTCGTCTGACCACGTATCGTTCTGTACTATCGCTCAACACTCGTCTAACTACGTATCGTTCTGTACTATCGCTCAACACTCGTCTAACTACGTATTGTTCTGTACTATCGCTCAACACTCGTCTAACTACGTATTCTTCTGTACTATCGCTCAACACTCGTCTAACTACGTATTGTTCTGTACTATCGCTCATCACTCGTCTGACCACGTATCGTTCTGTACTATCGCTCAACACTCGTCTTACTACGTATTGTTCTGTACTATCGCTCAACACTCGTCTAACTACGTATTGTTCTGTACTATCGCTCAACACTCGTTTGACTACGTATCGTCAACACTCGTCTGACTACGTATCATTCTGTACTATCGCTCAACACTCGTCTGACCACGTATCGTTCTGTACTATCGCTCTATGCTATCTGACTACGTATCGTTCGTCACAGATGGAGCACGGCGCTAGCGCTGGTGCGCGAGCGCAACGCCGAACGTATCCTCGAGAGAGGCGAATTGCCCGAAGATGACGTCACGACCCTCTTGCACGTGTACTGCAAGGGACTTGCTCAGGCGCAGCCAGGTAATTATACAAATATTTTCTTGATGTTTTTATTGAAACAAAAAAACAATATCATGTAAACTGGCGTTGCTGGCTATGCGATTGGCAACAATCCTCAAGTAAGACCAAACGCAAACTCGTGACTCCTTTGACCACTTCCGGTTTTCATAAAGTACAGTCAACCACATGCTTATGGTAAAAACACGATATTGACAGCGTCTTTATTTTGTAGCAGTAAGAGGGCGATCTTCGTTATTAGTGAGTGCTACTTAGACGTGCGGTTGATACTACATAGTGAAGTTCTGTTTTCGGACTGCAATTGCATCTAAAAAGACAAGTTGTTACATTTTGTGTGCTCGACAGACATGGTGGCGATCACGCGGCCGGTGCACGAGCTGTCCCAGAACCTGTCCTTCATGATGGAGAGTCTCTACAAGGTGTCGGTGGCGCTGCAGCGGCAGGAATACGGCTGAACACGCCCCCAGCGCCACTTCCGCACCGCCGCCGCCACCCCCACACTACCAAGCTCATAAGTAACCTAACCCCCATTCAAAAATATTCATTCTAATGTAGCCATTTGTGTTCAACATTCTCATGTTACCACTACTAGATAAACAATAGCTATCAATGTTCTAATGTTCGGTGTATATCACATCAAGGTCGAATTAAATAATAAACGATGTCATACGACATAATCTGTATAAACCCATGATAACTATTATTGATCCATGGAATTTATAATATACGTTCATGAATAATAAATAAGAAATAACGAGGCTTAGTAATAGCTTTCTTTTTATGAAATAATGCAATGATACCCGTACGTGTAATATTACGAACATGTAACCGTAGTGTAAATTAGATATACGAATTTAAGCATTAAACAAGGTGAGGCCAAGCCGACACTTTGACTAATATAATACAGGTCAACTTGTACCCAGGACTATTATGAGCTTATTGTAACGCATATAATATTTTGCTGTTTAGTCTATATTTAGAAATAGTTTTCCATATCATGTTAAATTAATATTGTAAATTTTCCGGCGGCGCAGCGGATTTATGTAATAAAACCACAGTAATGTTTTTTATGAAAATCGGTATACTAATAGTTAACGTACTAAGTTTTCAAGATAACTGATCTCAGATAGATTAATAAAATATGTGCTCTAGAAGAAAATAGGTGGTAGCCGGTCGCAGGAGCGCGCACGCCACGGGTTGGGCCGCGAATGTCATTGCGCACAATATCGCCGCGCCTGGCCGCGTTGCCGCCACACTCATCGCGTTTCCCTGTAGTTCATTATTGTTCCTTAACAACTTCAAATTTATATATTTTTCTTTAATTGTTGTTTTGTGATATGTTTGCTTTTGTAATAATGTTAATGACAATATTTATTTCTTAGTTTTTATATTTTAGCTGCGATGGACTTTGTTTGTGTTAGATCTCAGAGAAAAAAGGACTGCTTGTTTTTTATTGACTTTTATTGAGAAAATGGTTTAATTTTTAAATGAATTTCTTAAATCTATACCAATTTACTAACAAGAAATTCATTCAGACAGTCCAATAAATAGGTCTATCTAACATAAACAGGGTCTTTATAAATTGTAATAATATTATGTACTAATATCCGTAACCAATTGTAAAATATATTTAATGAAATAAATGAATACAAACTAAGTTCTCGTTTTTATAATGTAAAGCACTTAGATATTGACATAAGGGATCTCGCTCACTAGACGGCCAGGACTCCGACCATTGGCCGGCGCCGACCTGCTGCGACCACTGGTCGTGGTAGTGCCCGTCTAGCGCTCGAGATCCCGATTACGCATTTCATGGAAAAGTGCAGAAACAAAGAGAATCTGCGATCCTCGTTGAAATGATTATGATTTGAGTGCCATGTAGCTTTCAAGCTGTAATAGTCCCGACATTTAACAATGAAATGAAATAATGTTTTTCAAACCAGAGGACATCAATATCACCAGTGCGTTCAATATAACTTGTCCCGTGACGCGATTGGTAGCACTGTTCTGTCAGTTCCCATTTTGAACTGTAAGTAGGTATTGAAACTAAGCTTAACAAGCAATGGCGCAAACATGTGTCACCCTCTCTGGCAGGGCCACCAACAGGGATTTTAATTTTGATAACACAAAAATTTTGTCGTTAATTTGTCCAAATTTGTCACCAAATATCAGAATTTGTCGTCCACTGGTTCAAAAGATATAAGGGTTTATAGGTGGCCCTGCTGGAGAGAGTCTCCCCAGCAGAGCCAAATTTATATCTCAAAAACTAGGGCACCTAGCGAAGATCTGTTTTCTCCTATATTTAGTCGCCAATTTGTCCAAATTTGTCACCAAATATCAGAATTTGTCGTTCACTGGTTCAAAAGATATAAGGGTTTATAGGTGGCCCTGCTGGAGAGTCTCCCCAACAGGCCCAAATTTATATCTCAAAAACTAGGGCACCTAGCGAAGATGTGTTTTCTCCCATATTTTGTCGGCAATTTGTCCAAATTTGTCACCAAGTTACAAATTTTGTCGAGTCTTAGTTTAGGAGATATAATGAGTTCAATTACTAAGGTATAGTCCAAGAGCTAGATCGAACAATTCACGAAAAATTGTGCCAAGAAAAAATATTAATATGTATAATATACTTCTAGTTTTATCGGTCTAAAGTCCTTAGAAATGTCCGAGAGAGATAAATTCTCAAGTAAATACATGTTTTTATGTTTTAAATTACTAGATTAGAGTGGCATAAACTTCTTTGAAAACATTAAACCTTGCTCTTGGTCTATTTGGTGTCAAGATGTACAGTCGCATGCAACTGCTTTACCAGTTTACAATGTAAAGCTCTAATTTACATTAGAATAATAAAAAAAAACGTACCCTTAATTAAATGTCTAAAATAGGTAGGTATTTAAACATTGAAAACATATTATCGTCAATTGTAATCAAATTTTATTTTATAAAAATGAATTTACAAAAAGTTCGTTTGACGTGTGTTGTTTATGTATGTATTTTGAGGTGATTGATTATTGTATTTAGAGAACTTTTGCATGGGATTGTGTATCTAGTTTTTTATTAGTGATCTATGCGCGAAGTAGTTGCTCTTGCATTATCTAGGTCTATCTATATCTGTGATACCTACCTACTAAATGGTTCGACCTGTTGCCTATTCAGGCTCATTCGAGCATATTATATCCTCGCGAGGCATATACAACATGTAACTCGAATAACGCACACCCTGCCTGATACACCCCAATTAGAAAAAAACTGGCCAAGTACAAGACGAACTTGTAGGTACCTACATGAAGGGTTCCATACCTTCGACCAAACTTAATATTTTAATTGAAAAACATGTTTACCTGCAAATTACAACATACATTTAACTGCAAATTTAAGTTTGTACGCATAATATTGAGAGATTTTCCATGTTATTTTAGCACCATAGACTTCTTATAGGTTTTCCAGTAATCTATAATCTATTATGTGTTGCTAATTTCTGTATTTGTTTCTGCTTGCTCCCCAAAAGTGACCCCCATATTCAATAGTACATTGTGATACAAGTGTAATAATCAATGTACACGCGTTTCATACGACATTTTTCAACACACTTGCGAGGAAAAAAACAGACTTCTTGTAAGAACTTATGCTACAATAACGTAACTGTAGAGATGATAGATTTATAATGTTTAACTGACCTTTGTTGCTAAGTACTGACTATCCGGAGCTTATTTTAAAAACTTCTATATCGGTTGGTGACAATACTTTAAATTTTGTTATTTTTGTTATTAATTAACCACACAACGAAAACGATAATAAATATTTATGGAAAATGGCGGCTAGTTTTGGTTTTTTCCGCTAGCGATGAGCGCGCGGTGTAAATAAAGGCACTGGTATTACCCCTGAACAGCCTATCCTACTAATATTATAAATGTGAAAGTTTGTGTGTTTGTGTGTTTGGATGTTTGTTACTCAATCACGCAAAAACGGCTAATGGATTTGGATGAAATTTGGCAAATAGATAGTTTATAACCTGGATTAACACATAGGATACTTTTTATCCCGATATTCCCACGGGATCGAGACTTACGCGGGTGAAACCGCGGGGCGCAGCTAGTATAAAAATATAATAATGTTAATAATACATAATATGCAAATGGGGTTAGGGTAGTGAACAATATAGACTGAAATTGCCACAGACGATATAAACCCTTATTTAATAGTACAGAATGACAGATTCATTCCGCGCGAACGCTGTGGCACACGGGCAGGCCAGCGTTCTAAGTAGCTCGTCTGTCTGTACGAAAGGCGCATAGTCTATCTCTTTCTTACTTACCGTAAATGAAACGGAGCGCAGCGAT
The DNA here is from genome assembly GCA_949152455.1 of Lithophane leautieri. Taxonomy (NCBI): domain Eukaryota; kingdom Metazoa; phylum Arthropoda; class Insecta; order Lepidoptera; family Noctuidae; genus Lithophane; species Lithophane leautieri. Next base: position 21,217,651 of record OX424458.1, on the reverse strand, counting down.
CTATCTGTCACCGACTTGTGTGTGGTGGTAAGTGCACACATTACTTACATATATTTAGATAAATAATTACCTACATATATTTATTGTAGATTTGTTTATAGGTATATATAATGAATACAGCTTTCCTTTGGTGGGTTGAAATTATAGAATAAGTTTATATTTAATTAATTCGAAACAAACATTCCTCCATAAGACGTCATAGATACTGTCTAGAAACTACATAAAGTATTTTGTATTTGCTTGTACCACTGTATGGGGAAATTTAATTCTTTAATATCTTTTTAATTACACACCAACAAAATCTGTAACTTGGTGACAAATTTGGACAAATTGGCGACAAAATATGGGAGAAAGCACATCTTCGCTAGGTGCCCTAGTTTTTGGAGATATAAATTTGGCTCTGCTGGGGAGACTCTCCAGCAGGGCCACCTATAAACCCTTATATCTTTTGAACTAGTGAACAACAAATTCTGATATTTGGTGACAAATTTGGACAAATTAACGACAAAATTTTTGTGTTATCAAAATTAAAATCCCTGTTGGTGGCCCTGCCAGAGAGGGTGACACCGCAAACATGATGGCAAGGGACAAAGTGAACCGTCTGTATACTTAAAATAAAATCGTAGCGAAGTCAAAACTGAACATTTTTTTTTTTCAAGTCATTGCTTTATGGTGCAGGATCTATAGTGACGCCGAAAATATTTTTATTTTTTTCAGAATGTATTTTTGAACGATAGATTTTAGATACCGAAAACACAGAAACTAGAAGGGTCTCACGTACCTGGGAGACTCGCCGTAGATGAGTATAATTATGTTACTTGCTAGATCATTTAAAAAAATTAAAAATGAGGCAATTAATAAAATCCATAGCAACCCATCTGAAAATCTTGTTCTCAAGTGAACTTTGGTTGGAAACCATTTTGAAAGTATTGAAAAATTTTACCGATCGGTAACATAGCATTCTGTCTAAAACTGCTGGCCATGATGAAAAAGGTTGCCCAGACGTATAAATAAAATTTGTGTTTGGAATTTCCCATAGTTACATGACACATAATATTTCTGAAATCAGGTTTTTAGTAAACTCGGAATACAAAAAAGATTTAAAAATAAGTTGAACCAGAATGCTATGACAGATCGGTTAAATATTTTGACGATGCGACATGATTTTGGTCGTGGGCTCTCGTACTATGGAGAGGAGCGGTCGCCGCGATCTATTAAAAAATGGAAAGTTATTATTTTTAAAAATTGGCCTAGTTTCCCTGTCCATATTTATAATGTGCCATAGGTGAGTATAATAATTATGTTCCTTGTTCAAGATATTTGGCTTTGTTTGAGTATGGCACTTGTTGGCAATTTATGAACGTAGTAATCAATTTATTTTTGGTGAAATCAATTGACTGATTCATTCAAATTTATTTTCCATTTTTGTGCAGAGTCCAGCAGTTTGCACCTTTTTGACTGGTTCCTTGTGGCGTGCTGCTGAGTGGTAGTTCTAGGTTGTTGTAGTGATGATGGAGTGAGGGAGGTATTCAACTTCCCTTTCTTCCTGTATTTCGCCCTAGTCCACCCAGCGTCATTGGCGAGTTCATTCTCATCCGTGCTTTTAGTTCACTTTTAGTGCGCTGACCAGATGATATGGTCTTCTCACTTTCCTGTTTCTCTGAGGATTTTAATTCTGCTTGAAGGCCTTGTACTTGTTCCTCCAAGCTTTGTAAGTTGCCGTTCAGTTGACGTACCATTTGCTGCACGTTCTCTGTGTTTTCCTGGATGTAACAGTCATACAACTGCTTTTCTAGGTCAGTTTTGATTTTAATAGACTTGTAACTGGATCATCACGGTGGCCGTTATAGATCGACGTATGCCGCGACGACCACGGCGGTGTTGTGATGCGTCTGCAAAATACTCTTTACTTTGTAGTAAAGAGTATTTTCACGCGCGCGCGATGAGAACTTCCGTTCACGATAGTAGTTGATTCGTGCGCGAACCCGTTACTGCGTTTTTTGTACCGTAAGGCTGATATAAGGCACCGCAGTGCGCGCTAGCACTGCAGGGACAGAGATTAATTTAAAAGTCTAACGACCTTCTAATAATAAAATACGGATTACAACAAATTCTATAATTATATATTTTAAACATAGTTTGATGACACCACCCTGACCCACCCTGAGCCATGCGTCATTATATAGGTGGCATGCGAGGGATAACATTTTAAAATCTCATTTTATACCATTGAAACTTTAAAATAAAAAAATCTTGGCTTAAAAGCTAGAACCAATGTGCAAATTACTTGTGATTTCAATATTGCAACTGTAATACATAATATTTATAAAATCTATTATAAAAAGTAGCGCACGCCGAATGGCGACACGCACTCGTGTAAACTTAGTTATACAATATTTACTAATACTTAGAAATGTATTATTTTAAATTCTCAGTTCTTTTATACAAAAATACATATAAACAGTACATTATGTAAACATTGAAGGACTTCGAGATAGTTGCTCTCCGCTCTAACGCCACATCAGTTCGTAGTTGTAAAAGGCTCGCAGAAGACTTTATTTAAAGGATCCATTAAAAACATGATTTATTAACGTATTCATGTATATAATGTTATTATATTTTATTTAATAATTATAATAAATAACATCAGCTGCACTCTAGTTCGTATTCTAACATTAATCACATCCCTGTATCGATGCTCAAGTCAAGTATAAGAGTAAAGTCAAAGGTCGCGACGCGGTGAGTACACCGAGTACGTGAGTCGTACGTGGACAGGCCACCGTGCTAGCGTCACTAATACGAGTACGTGAGTCGTACGTGGACCGGCCACCATGCTAGCGTCACTAATACGAGTACTGTATAATGAATAGTACAACACAACTGATACAGGGACGGGCGAATTTTAAGCTGTTACATTAATATTTTCACTCAGGTTCATAATATATTTATGTACAAAATATATACACAACAAGTTGGCTCACAAACAGAGCTACCCTTACGTGAACAAGACAAGAGCCTCACAGTGACCGCTCACCCTTTGTACTGGACGAGTGGACGTGTGGACGTGGTGCGAGTGAAGCGCCTCCACACGACTCGTCTACCTTCTACTCTTCGCCAGGCTCGATTATATAATGTGCTCGTACAAACACAGTTAGCATGCTATAAAAACAATATATTCGATTCTATAACTCTACTTAAAATGAGATGTTGGTAAAACATTATGCTTTATATGCAATACATTATTTACATAAAAACCTCGTGTAAAATATCAGATTATTTGAAAACAAGAAGAAATAAATTAGTTCATAATATTAATATCTAACCTTTGTTCATTATTCATATAGCGAATATATATAGCTTACGGTTATACAATCCATGATAATGATTCAAAAAAATTATATTATATGTTACATTTGAATTGATTAATGATTAATCTATTATATTAAAATGTTTGCTAATACACTTAAAATAAAAATACTGAATGTCATCCACTTCACTTGAGCGTAGATTGCGATGCGCGTCTGCGCAACGCAGCAAAGCGCTCAAGTGAACTATTGACATGAATATTACAAAATAGTGATAGTAATTCATTTGATACTCTGTATTTAAAAAAAACATTTATGGTACATAATTTGTTTGTGTACTTAAATAGCGGAGAAACATAATTACAATGAACATTATTTTTATTCAAAAGTGTTAATTCGACTACTTGCGATATACCATATTGTGTAAATATCACGCAGAGTTTCAGCAAAATATACAAACCAATTGGCAGCGCGACACCTACATACTTACTATTTATCAATACATCTGTTTTATATTCTATACACAAAAATCTGTTACATTAATAAAGCGACGCGTTAGAGTGATGCAAGATACACAGCCTCCTTGTGGAAGTTGACTATATTAACTATGACTACTGACCACACACATTTAATTAATTCCTATCGTAAGTTCGTACATTGCAGTAGTTTTAAGATGACACATAAGTAGGTGCACATCACACGATATTGTAAGCGTTAATGTTCGCCCGCCGCACTCGCGTTAGTCATCGCGAGCCGCGTGAGAGTATCAGCGTTTAACACATACGGCGAACCGAACTGTGCATTAGCTCTCACGTGTCGACGTAGCCACGCACATGAGCGTTGACTCGCGCGTCATGCGAGTGACCCTAGGTAGATAAGGCTCGGCACAAACGAGCCACCGACCACAACCACCGGTAGCCCAGCGACAAGCAGTTCTAATGCGTTTTCATACGTTTTATATTGATTCGTCGCACTTGTGTGACCGGCGGCGGCCACTCGCTACAGCATTACTTAATACTGCAGCAAGAGGCGACAGCCACCGGTGGCTGTAGTCGTTGACTGTTTCCGCCGAGCATAAGACACGTTTTTCGAGAGGCAGTGGCGGATTCCTAACTTATATTTATGGCGTCCATCTCGTTTGGATCGCATCGCCAATACCACTGATGTACGAATCGACCAATGTCAGTGGCACATTAGCGCAGTATCGTGAAAGAGTGCGGGTGTGAGTTATGTGTGGCGGGCGTACTCTTGCATGACGTAAACGCGTTATGTTAGAAACAACCGATTTATTCTGTAAAATCTCAACGTGAAAATTTCGATGAAGTGACCTGTCAATAGTGTCAATCCCTAGCGTCAGGTGGAATAACAACTCACTGTTAAGTTTTCACGTTGAGATTTTTATAAAAGAGACCGGCAGGTGTGTTAGACGTATCACGCGGAGAGTGTGTGCAGGCTATGGCGTGGGCTCAGTTGAACAGCACAGAGCTCGGGTCCTCGTTGTCCATCTGCTTCACGTGGCGCAGCACGTCCTTCTTGGTGATCACCCCCAGGAGACGTCTGCCAAACACAAATATTTATATTGCACTGTCTCGAACAAGATCACAAGGTTTCAAATCACGTATGCTACTGTGAATAACTTGTACAATACATGTCATGATACAACCTACACTCAAACACATTTAAAATTGAAATATCTTTGGGTATCGTAAGTATATATTTTAAATATATTAACGATAGAAGGGACAAAGCGAACAAAATCAAAATCTACTAGGTATCACGTATGCGTTACACCTCGCTCAGTCTAGTTCTAGGTCTCGTGTCATACGCCCCACATGACATGTCGCATTGTCTACGGTTTATTTTCGTTAGTATTTTATAATGTACCGAGTATTTAGATAAATTAAATAATTTTATTAGATAAGATCAAACTATCCGACGCTTGGTAATCAAAGATTGGTGTCGGTAAAATTGCAGCGTTTCAAACTTGGCTATTGTTATTTTGGTATATTATGATAAATAGCGTCACTGAGACGGGATCACAGTTTTTCTATGACATTTCTTCTGATAGCTTCTCTATATGATGATCTCTATGATTAGTAGAACAGTTACCCGTTGTGCGTGACGAGTGTCTGCCTCAGTCCAAGCTTGCGGAACATGTCCACCACGGTCTCCATGGGGGTCTGGTCGGTGACGGTGATGGGCGCCATGTCCAGGATGCGGTTCAGCATGAGGCAGGGCGGCGGGGACAGCGGCTGGTGCCCGGCGCCCGCGAACATCACCACCGTCTGCCCTGTGATGCCCTCCATGGTGCGGCGCGCGTTCGCTGCGAGGAATGAGACTTTATTGAAGAGTTTCGCATTACAAGGTCAAATTATATTAATAATACCCGTTCACCCGGTTTGATTTTAGTTGATTAAATGCTAAGTCGAAAGCGATTTGAACCATCTGAACAGATTTTCAATCAAATAAAGTAATCCATGGTTGTAACAGCTCTATATTAGATCTCATCATCGCGCGTTCGTATTTCCGAAGATAGACGATGATCCTCCATCCATACTTTTCTTTGGTAAGCTATATACGATGAGATATTGTACCTATGGCCAGGTTCAGGTCCCGGCGCAGCACGAAGCCAACCAGATACTGCGACTCCTTGGACACCACCACAGGGTAGCCGTTATGCTCTGTCTCCTTCAGCAGCGTCTCCACGTCGTCCACGCTCATCGAGTCCTGCGTGATCACCGACAGCGTCTCGTTGCGTCTGGTACAAAGGAAAACGACACGTCAGAAAAAAGAGAACAGACATCTATATTAGCCATACTTTGTTAGTAACAGGCATGCACTTAAAATATTACTGTTAGTAACTTAAACTAAAGACGAAATAGAATGAAACTTTTGCAAAGACCACCCAACAACTAGATACAAAACAGCAATCTAGGTGATCAGTCACCGCATAAATTGCCTGAAGTATCTGCCGCTACAGCTTTCAGCCACAATTAAACAGGGGGCTTAAACCGGCCACATTAGCAATTCCTCTAAAAACACTTCATTTCCTGAATCCCAGCTGTCATGAGTAATTCCTCTAATTTAACATAAAAGCTATTCATCATTTCTGGATCATTTTACGAATCTCCACAGAACCCTGTCAAACAGTTGAATTATTTCGTAATATGAATTATACGCAGATCATATTATGAATTGTCAGTTTTTGACAATTTACGATGATTCATAATATTTTCATATTCTGATTCTGCTAAAGTGACCGTTTTAAGCCCCCAGCTCTTGCTCGTGGCTTTCTTGGGACCCAAGGATTGTTTACCACTGTCTCATATCTCGCTCTCCGATATTTAATGAGTCGTCCCAATTGAAGTTTTATTGTAATAATGACGGCCAGAACCGATCAGTATTACTCGTAGAAGAGTGTTCAGTTGACGCAGAGATTTAAATGTCTAGAGACAGTTGTTGCGAGCGTTCGATTTTTTGTATATCTATTTATTACATGAAAGATTTACAGGCAAATAAAATCAGTAGGTAACTTAAATTATAAGCACTCTCGTGCCAATTTCAAATCTTCACAAATTATATACCGTAAAATAGCAGAAAACACAGCGCAGTAAAGTCGATGGCGCCACAGCGACATAACACTCAGATATCCCGAAAGACCATACCATTTTTTTTTTTTTAAGAACTATTAGCAATGCATATAGGCAAGCATGCAAGATATATCGCAAGTCGCACTGCGGTGCAGTGTCAGTAGGGGGCCACACCCCTGTGTGGCAAAAACAGTTCAAATAATAAAATGCGGAGCAAATCAAACATGTTCGGTTTTACTCATAATATGTTATGTTCAGGATTTCAATCTACTTAATAAAAATATCTTAAACTCATTCCCTGACAGACAACGCACAGCCAACACCGCTGGCTCTAGAAGCAGAAATTTTGCGCAAGAGTTCCTTATAGCGGAAGTGAACGCAAAGGGTTTTTGAAATTTTAATAGTTTGTATTGAAGTTTATCAATTTGCCAATGGGCAATCCCACCGGGCACACTGTTTGTTAGTTAAGAAAGTAGAAACATAAACTTAATAAAACAAGTGCATAAAATGGCAATCTGCAAAAGAGATGTTTAGTGCATAGGCGACCGCCAGCAGCTACTTCACAGATTAAGGGCGGATTTCACCAACGAAACAGAACGCGATCAGCACATAAACTACGTTTAAGGGCTGTCAGTGTCATTATTTTCTGTGGAATATTGACACTGACGGCTCTTGAACGCATTTTAGATGTGCTGATAGCGTTCAGTTTCATTGGTTCAATTCGCCCTTAGATGCAGAGACGAAAATCAGTCAAAGATCGAATATCAGTGCATTTTGGCGTGATTTTGATAGATCGAAGCATAAGCTTACGTTAAGTTTCGTCACTGTATCCTACCATAAGTAAAACTAAATCTATCTAACTATCTATGCGCTGTAGTGGAATGTTTATGGTTTAGCTATTGCCCAGATGTATCGTAAGTATCCGTATAAATATCTCAATATGTGACCAAGTGATGTTATTGTAGTGTTATTTTTCTTTTGCTACCAAAAAACGATCACTAAAGTCTACTGTCAACCACGCGAAGCAATAAAAAGCTTGCCTATTTTTGAATTGCGATAGTTTGTTAGCTGCGCCCCGCGGTTTCACCTGCATAACTCTCGATCCCGTGGGAATATCGGAATAAAAAGTCCTATGTATCCTATGTCCTAGTCCAGGTCTACCCATGTGCCAAATTTCATCCAAACCCTTTCAGCCGTTTTAGCGTGAAAGCGTAACAAACAAATAAACAAACAAACTCACTTTCGCATTTATAACATTAAAGTTAGGTTTTTTTTTAAATTTTATTTGCTTTGTTTCTGAAAATAACTGTTTATGAGAAAGTGAACGTTTAATGAGGCTAGAACACAATCGCAATCACAATGTTTACACACAATCGCGAAACCTATGGATGTTATCGTTTCAGCCCGAACTGACATTTTGATAGATCTTGTTTGTGTATTAGTATTTTAATATTATAATATGGTGCTCTACGCTTGTTTTTATGTAATAGCAATTTCGCATAGCATACGTAAAACTCGGCGTTCATAATTTATCATGAATGAATTGGAAACTATCGCCAGCAACGTTAGCTTAGCAACAATGAGCCGATCGCGCAGCCTGTAAGCCCAGAACAGAGTTGAAAGTCGGTTCCATACAAATCTTCGCTTTGGAAAGGGCAAATACGTTAGCACCTTTCTAAAACATTAAACACACATCTAACATTTAAAAATGTATTATTTCTAACTAACATTTCGTTCTGACAATTTAATAATACAGATAGATAGAATACTTGTTATTGCACACCAAATAAAGGGAAATAATTATTATGATAATATACTTGAAAAAAGGCTGATACAATAGGCGGCCTGATTCATATCAGAGAGGTAATTTATACGCAACTCTAGTCAATATGACGTCGAACGTAAAGAAATTTCAAAATTGTATAGAAATTGTCTAGAGTGGCATAATTTTAGTCGCCAGTGTAAGCGCAACATTAGGATGCATGGTTTGTTCCGAAAGTATCTGATGAAAGTGCAAACAAAATCTTTACAGGTCTAATTCTCACTCACGTACGTGAATTAGAAACACATTCATCTGTATTTAGACGGTTTCAGCGTTTCAACAATTATTGTTTGAATAACTTTATTAAATTATAATTGAAAAATCGTCAAAGACAATAGAGTTTATAATATTAACCTCGAAGAAAATCTTTGGGGTGATTTAAAATTAGTATTTCGAGTAAGTTTGTGTTAAGTATTCAAAAATCAAATCAAAGCACTGAATTTGTAAGTAGCACTATAAATTGGAATACGTAAAGAAACATTTTCTGATCCATTTGTTTACATTTTAATAAGTAACTTTTGTAACAGACATTATATTAATACTCACTTGGGCTGCATGACGTCCGCCGCGAGGGAGGTGTGCTGGAACTCGTCCTTGCTGTCGAGGAAGGGGTACCCGTTGAGCGCGATGTGCGCGTCATAGATGCCCTGCCTTCCCAGCGCGTCGCCAACCCACTTGCTGGCCATGGCGGCCGCCATCAGCGGCACGATGTAGCGCACGCCGCCCGTCAGCTCGAACATTATCACCACCAGCGACACTGCAAGCATACAACTATGGTAAGCCACTGGTTACATCTTTTTCTTAGCGTGTCGATGGCTATCTAAATGAAGTCAGCCCAGCATTCAGCTACGAATACTGTTCCCATTATGTCGTGCATTTGTGCGAAGCCTTTTATTCGCAGCCATTATAAAGAGAGAGAAACGAAAACTGGTAACAAGTAGAGCTTTGAAAGGAAAACTTGTAACAAGACTTCTCCCCTGTGCTTTGTTAGACAGTGGTCACAAATAAGGCTACGTTCAGGTAGAGATTCATAGATGACACGCATGAGAAACTTATGTCGTGTCCTGCGTGTCCTGTCTGCACAGTACTGGAACTGTCGGCCGCTACTGATGTCACCTAACTCGTAAATTGTGGGCCCATTGTATTTACATTGCCGTCGACTCGCTAAGAGGTCACGAAAAACTATGATAGGGTAGACGTGTTTTTTATCGGATAACGCGAATCGACAAACATAAGGTAAGGGACCCTCGAACTAAGTGAAGCGAAGATCTTCGCAGTGCAGCTGAGAGAAGGCGAGGATCGAGTTGAATGACGTGAGACTGGAGAGGCCTATGATGATGATGATTTTCAGAAATTGTCTGGCAGTTTGATTACTTATGCGGCCTACCCTAATGTTCTTTCTTTAGTATTGTTCGTCGAGTCGTTGAGCTCCTTTAGTTCTGAGTTGAATATACTACACGATTACTGAAAAATGCGTGCACTGATTAGACAGGTTCCCTCAAATCTGTCCTTCTTTCCTCAAAAGACCATCTCAGACACTAATCTGCATGGTCTTCCTATAGCCTGACCAAGATTATGAAAGAGACTGTGACCTCTGAGTTCTCTTCGATATTTCTTCTCAGACTAGTAAGATAGGAATCGTCGAACATATCCAAAACATAATTTATTTTTGACGTGTAAAAGTGATTTTATGAACCATTTTACAGAAATCAATAACACATTTTGTAAACATGTTTCCCCCGCACCTGTCATGCGCGTGACCCCGCCCAGCACGGCCGCGGCGCCCACCATGGCGTACAGCCCGGGCGTGATGCAGTCGTCGCCGGTAGAGCACTCGCCCGAGAACAGCCACACCTTGGGATAGTTGAGCGCCAGTTGTTCCACTCCTGTCAACAACAAAATCTTCTTATTGCGCACCATAACATCACGCCTGTAATCCTTCCCATTCAAAAAGTTAAGTCCCATGCAGTAGGGGCGACACGAACGAACAAGTTCACATTTTCCTTACTTTTCTGTCTACATCAGAAAGAAGTATAACTTACAAAGAGTTGAATCATAACTACAGTGCAACACGGATCTAAACGAACGTGATGGAGACGCTGCTTTTATAAGGAAATGTCAAAAACCTGTCAAAAGCAGTTAATTTTCATGCTGCTACAAGGATTTGACTCTCCAATGACGTTGACAGTGGGGCGCTGATGGTAAATATTTGTGGATTTTTTTGTGAAATGTCACTAAAATTGTATTCAAAAAACATTATGGCGGCTTTAGTTTTAATTTTAGTCACGCGCCAAAATAACCATGTAGCGCTAAAGGTCTTTATTTCACCACATGTGGGTTGCACAAGGCTGAAATTGCAATGGTGCAAATTGCAATTAAAATGGCAATTAAAAAAATCATCACCAAATCTATTCGGTCAAACATACAGTTACATAAGAAGAATATAACATACAACGTTAGGAATAAAAACAAAATCCAGTTACAACCAGCGCACGCTCGCACTAATTATGGCAAAAAAACAATATTGGTTGAAGGAGCACGACTGTTCAATAGTTTACCGGAGGATATGAAAAAATGTGACAATATAAACTTATTCAAACGTAGATTAAGGCAATACACTACAACACTTGAAATAACATAAAACAGAATATTACTACTATGCTAGTATAATGTCTCCAACACTCTAGAGGTAACTAATTAAAATAATACTAGATATAAACACCTACATGTATCTCATTATAAGCGAACTGTAACTTCTTATGAGAAATAAAGTTCTTTAAACCTAATGGTGAAAGTTTATTTATACTGACCAATGCCCACGATCCTGCCCGCAATGGCGCCCAGCGCGAGACTGGGTATGAAGAGTCCGCAGGGCACCTTGATGCCGAAGGTGAAAATGGTCATGACCAGCTTGAGCACCAGCGCCAGCACCAGCAGCCAGACGGCGCGGTACACGCCCGGGCCCGCCGCCGCCTTCTCGATCGCGGAGTTCACGTCCGTGAAGTTGCGGTTGTAATCACTGCACAACGGTAATGTGGTTAAAAAAATTACCGAAGAGCTGTTTTGTTATTTGCGAGTACTTCTTATGCTGTGGTTTCCTAAGAAAGCGAGCGATACGAGATACTATTTAGAACGGCGGTTATTCTGCGGCCGCTATATCATTCGAACGTCAAAATTACATAAGGCAGTCCCCCAAAACGCCCACCCTTCACTTCACTCTGTGCTAGCGACCTTTGTGAAATAGAAATCAGTTTAACTAGTAAAGTACGATACAACTTAGGGCGAATTTCACCAACGAAACAGAACGCAATCAGCACATAAACTACGTTTAAGGGTTGTCAGTGTCATTATGTTCTGTGGAATATTGACACTGACGGCTCTTGAACGCGTTTTAGATGTGCTGATCGCGTTCAGTTTCATTGGTGAAATGCACCCTTCGATGTCTCTCTAAACTCGAATTCTCACTATTTCGTGTGAATGATCATGTTGTGCTGGATTAGTTTTGTACTACAATGAGACTCACCACAGAGGATCAGAGTTCGAGATGCCGCACTGGTTGAACAGCAGATAGATGAGCTCGCTGGTGTTCATGCGCGTGTAGGGGTTGGGGTAGGCGATGACGGCCGTGACCAGCGTCACCACCAGCACCTCGGTCACCGGGTACTGTCCCAGCTTCGAGAACTTGCGGTAGCGGCACCAGAAGATGTTCGCTTTTATGAAGATCGTTGCTATGCAGCCCTGTCGACAAATACAATATATTTATTGTTTATTTATTTATTTTCACTCTTACGTCTATCATTATACGCACGGTTCGATCGACCAGGTTAAGCTCAACGCACGGTTGATCGACCAGGTTAAGCTCAGCTGGCGCGGTTGATCTGTCTATGGGTCCATCTTTACACACCAAGACCCCTCCGTTCCTCGGAAAGCACGTTAAGCCGTTGGTCCCGGCTGACATTCGTAGACCTTTGACAGTCGTTACGGGTCGTCAAAAGCCCAAAAGTCTGACAACCAGTCTTACCAAGGGGTATCGTACTACCCAGTTACTGGGTTGTGGAGGTCAGATAGGCAGTCGCTCCATGTAAATTACTGGTATGCAATGCAGCTGCATCCGGAAAGCTGGAAGCCGACCCCAACATAGTATGGAAAAGGCAAAGCAGATGATGAGCGATCATTACAAGATAACCTACTGCATACCCATTTCACACAAACCTATATGGACACTTATGAAACGTAAGAAGCTATCCCAATTGGTCATTGCCTATGACAAAGAGGCGGAAAGAAACTCGACGGTTACTCTTTTAAGGCTTCTACAATGTTTGATTTTTGTCTTAAGTTTAAGAAGTATTGTGCCATAATTCCTTAATTCTAGAGCCTTTCGTTTTGGTATTATTCTGTGTTATCACCTATTTCTGTGATTGCTGGTTATCCTGTAATTGGCGACTGCAAGTCCGATGCTATTGTTCCCTATAGCACTTGTTATATTATATACAGAAGCTGTTGGTGTACCTCAATAACTAAATTAAAAAAATGTTTAGAAGCACGAATGGAAAGGTAAATATAATCATTGTAATAATAGGCAGATAGTTCTGTCGTCGTAACAATGCAGTCGCTTATTACTCTTATAAGGGGTCTACAGTAAATAATGGTTTTCATAAGCAAACAATTTAAAGAAAATCTTGCATGTTCGTTGAGTGATAAGATTAACTTATGCCCATTTTAGCGGATTTCAGATCGCATAAAAATGTTATCACTGTGATAAAATCTGATAATTGCCAAAAGGTCGATAACTGCATTTTTGGGTTTTGTTAAAGTTATTAGTATTACATAGGTACACTATTTGTTAAGCAAAATTACTCGCAAACTCAATTATATTTAACCTACGAATGACAGTGATATCATCTCAAATGATAATGTAACCACTGCTGTAATGATAAAAACTGATGCACGGCGCACCTTTATTGTCACCGACACAATTATGTTTAAGGGTCAGCCTCTTTTTGACAAGTAGGCTTGTTTGAAGGCCCTTTTTAAGGCATGGACGGATGGATAAATTAGAAAAGAGTTCCAGCAACTAAGATAGAATCGCCTAACGAAAACGTTGATAATTTTAGAGCAATAACTCGTCAATTTCGTCAATTGACGTAGCTTGTGCAACAATGTCTTTATCACTTTGTGAAAATTTGCTGTCCTACATTTTGGTCGACGCCATTCGCATCGTATGATATGATAAGGTTCAAGACGATTAACGCGACCCAAAATAACTTTATTTTATTTTTATGTCATACGAGGGAACTTAATGTTATAATTTGTAAGAACGCGCTAATATCAGTCTCGATCTGTAAAAAAAACCTCCACACCTACAATCTTTACCTACAATTTTAACAAGTTTTTAACATTGATTGTTGCTGAGATTTTGACTTGATTATTAGAATTGGCCTTCTGATGGTAAGAGGTTATCGCCGCCTATGGGCATCTGCAATAGGGATCGCAGAGGCATCGCAGTCATAAAACTAAATTGCCTCGTGCGCCATGCCGACTTACCGCCCGCCCGTAATATGCCGGCGGGAGGTTGATTACGACAGGATGTACTTACCCCTATAATGCCGAGGCCGACGAAGGGAATGAGTTCGAAGAAGATCCAGGGCTTGTTGTACTCCACGAAGAACAGCACCGAGTGCTCGTTGCCGAAGGGGTTGATGGAGCGCAGGATAAAGGCCGCGATCAGCGCACAGAAGAACGAGCGCCACAGCGTCTTCAGCGGGAAGTAGTACGACACCTGCCAGGACACAAACGTTTGTAGGAGATGATGCAGACCAGTTGGGGAGAGGTATCTGTTCTCTCGGTAATCATTTACATTTGTTTCTTAACATATAGTGGATTTATTTTATTATAGCTGTAAAAACCTGTCTCATAACTGAGATTATATGTAGATATTTGGGTAGTGAAAATGTTGATAGGCTCAAACAGAAAAATGGCTGTATGACTTCCTGACAGACGGACATGACGAAATCATAAGTGTTCCGCTTTTGCCTTTTGATTACGGAATCCTAAAAAGGAGGTTTGGTACATTCCAAAACTTGTTATGGTTACATTTTTCAATAATTGTGTGTCTTATTTATTTGAAGTCAGATGTATCATTTCTTGTGTTATAAGAATCACCCATGTAATAAAAAGTATTTTCTCACATTTATTAAGTTATGCAGTTATCATCGTTTCTATTGTAATTATGCCAATTTGTTGTATCTATGTTCCAAAATAAAACTTTACATTGCACCAGATAATTTTGTTTTTGTAACTCTGCAACAATAGTCAAGGTGCATGCTAACAATTACGTCAGACACAAGTGAAGTAAGGTCGAACACTTGAAGGTAAATGAACAAAAAAAGTCCGGAAAACAATTTACAATATTAGTTCCTTTTTTTACTTGAATAGAAAGAAACTACATTTTTATTTAATTTTGAAAGCGTGTCATTGCTTGTGATTAGACATTACTGGAACCGAGTTATCTACTCATATTACATATAATCTACAATTTACTTATGTACAACAAAATTAATCAAAATCGGAATATATAATTTCACATAAACCTACATGGGCACTTATGAAACGTCAGAAGCTAGGTGCACGGTTCCAATTGGTCGTAATAAGTGATATCCTTCATGTGTGTTTGTAAACATGCGTGCCATCCTTACGTATTTTAAAACAAAGTCCTCCGCCGCGTCTGTCTGTCTATCTGTTCGCGATAAACTCAAAAACTACTGCACCGATTGTCATGCTGTTTTCACCAACTCGAGGAAGGTTTTAGTATATAATAACGGACATCCACGCGGGGGAAGCAGCGGACAACAGCTAGTGTTTAAAAAAAATCGATAGTTGATGAGATCTTGTTTATTATGAGCATAATATTAAGTTAATTTAGCAGGCGAGCTGAGCGTAGCAGTTCTAAATATTAATCCCTGTACCTGTAATTCACAAAAACGTGTCATGCAGAAATCCTGTATTACTGTATTACTGTCCTGACATTATCATGGCAATAAATGGAGAAACCCTCTCGAGATCATTTCTTATACCTATTGAGTCAAATAAAATTCAAAAATCTTGATGGTTTAGTGCACTCATTTAGTGCAAAAAGGTTGTGCACTATTACGAACGCGTGAAAAACATTCATGTCTTTCTTCTATTCTATTATCTATGATTTTTCTAGGTTGTCTATTATGTTTACGTCACGTTAGTACGGTGTTATGTTGCGCAACTTGTATCGCATCGTGTATGCAATCGTGACTAACATATCCAATTGTAAAAGTTTTAAATAAAAAGGTTTTCAGACTCCCTGTTTTTTTTTCCCATTCCACGTAATTATTAGAATAGAATATAATACTCTGTATTATGTACACTACAGATATAAATGTAGAAATTTTACTTAGGGTGACGCAATGGCCGGACTTGTCGCTAAAAGCGCTTTTGAAAGACAACCCAACCATCCAGTATTGCCTTTTACTGTGAAGTATTGAAGAATGGAGACGGAAGACGAGCTGTGCCAATCAAATAGATAGAGCAGGGGATAATGATGTCAACTGTGAAGTACTGAGGAACTTTGAACGTACCTCCTCCAAACTGAAGAGTACTCCACCGATGGGCGCTCCGAAGGCGACGGACACGCCAGCCGCCGCTGCCGCCGACAGGATCTCACGCTTCTTCGCCTCGTTGCGACCGTACTTCGGGAACAGGTATGACAGAATATTACCTGTAGGAATGTTACCGTATTAATTTAAAACGTCCTGTTTGAACAAGGTCTTCATTTTATTCACATAGATGGACTGACAGACAGACAATGGACAATAAAAATGTAGGCGTTAAGAAAAAAAATAAAATTGGTAATTATTATTTATAGGTATCCAAACTCGAAGTATTTATTTCAATTAAATCATTTACAGGAACTTTTGCTTCGTCAAAGGAGTCGTACGTTCAGAAAGATGAAGCCCATTCCAAAGCGTAGTATGTTCCTATGGAGAAGACTAGGCAAGAATAAACTTCATTAGGCGCAAACTAGAATCTCCCAAGTAAATAGCAACAGCAGATAATGAAGGACTTACCAAGGCAGCTAGCGATGTGCACCATGGGCCCCTCCTTGCCCAGCGACAGGCCTGACGACACAGACAGGATTAGGCCCACCACCTTGATGATCAGCGTCCACTTGCCGAGGTACCCGCGGATGATGAACCCGCTCAGTATTGTCTTGATCTCAGGGATACCTGAAACGGACCACATTAGTAATCCTTTCTATGCTATTGACATAATATCATGCCCGTAATCCCCGAAGGGAGAGGTTTATATATTTTGACAGTTATATTTATGTAGTCTCATGTAGTATTGCTATCAACCACACACAAATCCAGACTCCAGGCGATTACTGGGAAAATCCTGATGGAAAAGCCAACAACACTGCCCAATTTGGTAATTGAATCGGCCACTAGAATAACGAGATAGTAGCTATACTATACAGTTAATTCTAAATGGTGTCACAATTTACTGTGACTACGTTTACCGATCTCTTCATTGTAGCCCAAAGCAAGCCTCACAACAGATCATATGATATTAAACAGTACCAATGGGTATCATTGCCCTGGTCAATATTGTTAAACAAGTGGTACAACATACAGTACAACTTTGGTTTCTGAAAGTCAGATCAAGCCTGAAATTAGTAAAACTGCTGTCAATTCGCGTGTTAATTGATCTTATGCTCACCCGATCCACAGGCGTACGGCGCGAACATTCTGACTAGCGAGGCGGAGAGTGCAGCAAAGATGAGCGCCCATACGATGTAGAACAGATAGCTGATGATGTAGGCGCCCGGGCCCTCTCGCTGCCCGCCCAGCACTTGCGGCCATGTCAGCCACTGACACACACACGAATTACACATACATGGTGCAAATAACTGCATCAAAATATACAATACATTTCGATGATCCAAGAAGAAGTTGTTATTTAACAGAAGAGTACATATTTGTGTTGAATATGAATAAGCCTACTTTATCAGGGTTATAATCTCAACTACGACTGATTACAGATGGCCCCAAATAAGCCAAAAAAACAAATCACGACATTCAACTCGAAACGTACTGCAAATTATCTATTTAGTTTTCGTTAAATTTTTTCTGACTCAATATCGTTGTCTTTACCAAAATGTAATACCAATGCAGTACTCACCTGAGAACAGTTTCCAGTATCGAAGGTAGTGTCAGTGTCGGACCAGCAGCATTGCTCCCTGTTGAGCCAGAAGGCTTGCGGGCAGATGCCGAACTTGAGGTCAGTCATCCACGAGGCGCCGATGTCGATGACCCCGGCTACTATACCCGTGCACACGCCCACCAATAGCACGCACACCCATCCCGACCACGCGTCGTGAGCACCCTAAGTAACGACAGTCATCAGTGTTTACAAACAGTGAGATATATGAAGTGACAGAAATTATCAACAGTTAAATAAACTGTATGTAGTGATCTACAAGTTACCTAAGAAGACTCACCTTTATGAGATCCCATATGGAGTCCTGTCTCTTCTTGACGATGTACCTGTGTCGCATGCGGTCGCGAGCAATGTCGCGTTGCCAGTCAATCGTGTGGAAGTCATCGTATTGGCCGATTCCCGGGATGTCATCGTCGCCTTTGTATATTAACATTTACATTAGTACAGTGTACATATTGCTTTATTTGCAATATAAGTGTTATCAGTAATGATTTGGTTAACAAACTCTTGACTATTGAATATAAAATTGAAAGGCAGTGTAGAAAAAAAAAATACGATAATTTAGTAGCAGCTATGTAAAAGTATTTTAACTGTTTTCACCAAATTTCATTACAGGGAAACTGACAATAAGGCAATAATCAAAAGGTTTACCCTATAGTTCATGGAACTTATAAAATACGCAACTGGGAAAATGTATGGGCACTTCAGAAGTGAAGTGTTAGTGCTACTGAATAAAGATTAAAGTGTTGAACCATATATTTTTGTTTGGAATAAATTCTGAATTATAAGCAATATTTATGACATCACAGTATAAAAAAGCAAAAGGAGTATGTAAAGATCGTAACAGGTGGCGTTCTGTAGTTCTGCCTAACCCCATGGGAAGAAGGCATGAGTTTATGTATGTGAGTATGTGTAGGGTTTAATGCCAACCATACTGTATATTGACGTATCCTACTTTATTTTCGACAAATATACTATATGCTTTTGCATAAAAATAAAGTAGGTACGCAAAAATACTGTATTTCGTGAAACGTAAAACTCACATAAAATATGAGTGTTACCCATACCTAGGAAATTACTGAACTATTTGTTTAAAAAAGAAAATCTATTAATAATAATAAAGGACTTTCAGAGTTTTTTTTTTACATATGGCAGTCTTAAAAATCGGTCTGATTTATTTACTCTCTGTTCCCGCGACTATAGTTTTCACTTACGAGTTCCTTCAGTACCTAATGAATCTGAAGTGGCGAGAAGAGAGAAACAGATCATCTATAAATTTAATAAAAAACGAGTTATTTATTTATTTAAATCTAAAATTTGTTTTTGAAACTAGCTTTGAAACTTTCAAACACAACAAAAAATGGTTAGCGTTTACTTAAAGAAGCGAAAATAATGGAAATTTAAGGGAATAAAAACATAAATTTGTAAAATACTTTTTTTACTTCCAGATATTTTCCTACCACCATCATCTACCTAGCCTTGGGAAAAGGTTAGGTAGATGATGATATTTTCTTACCACAAAACCGGGTTTATCAGTTGTTTAGCCTAAACAACTCTTAAACATGACATTTCTGTATGGAGTTTGATATAAAACTACCAGTCGGCCCGCACGCGTGCCAAAACTTACCTAAACTAATTAGCAAGTGCTTGACGAATGGTCTGAGGAACAAGTGTTAAGTTTATGTTGTAAGGCCCTTTATATTTTTCCAATTTAAAGAACGAAATACGTTATTTACCAATTTTTCTCAAAAAGAGTTGGCAACCCTATTAACAACTAACATAATATTAGTGTACCACAGCTGTATGGTAAGCGACCAACCACTATGACTACAATATGCATGAAAGTGATCAATATTTACTCAACATTCAATAACACACACTGTATTTTACCTTGCTTTGAAATATTAGTTTTACAACCAAGATAAAACATAATTCAATCAGTGCCGTAATTCAATCAGTGCCGTATTTCAGGTGCAACTACCAGAGAAAATTATCCGATGAATAAAGCTATACATTGTTCGCAATTTTGTAATAAAAATATTAAGTAGGTTCAGAATATAAACTATACAATAATTTAATTAACTAAGTCAACACATGGTATAGACAAGGTTTTGCCTATGGTTGGTGGTTGTTATAAACTACTAGATTTAAACTAATATCAATAAAAAAACGTGGAATCACATTATATAAATTTTTCATAGAGAGGTATTTGACCATTTGAATTATTTGTACAGGTTGAGTGACAAAAAACAATTGTAGCTCGCTGCCCACTGGCTCTATGTAAGCCATCTGTCTACCCAAAGAATAGCTCATCAAAGAAGCAAATTAAAGTAATTACCAAATAGCTTTATAATGTAGGTAAAGAATAGTTAACTCACTTGACATTCCGGAAAATAGCACTGCGTCCCCTGCAACAATAGCGCACCAATTTCAACAATTTTCTACAGAATTATACATTAGTTAGATTCTACGCCAGACACATAAATAACGTACAAGCTACAACTATATTAATACTACTATCACAGTGTGTATTGCTTATTCTTAATTTACGATACAGAAGAGATATACATTAAAAAGGTGAAAAGAAATAGAGAAAACAAAAAAAACAATAATGCGACAATTAGATGACGCAGACGCAGCTTGAAGCGTCAAAATCAAAATGTCAACGAAAAAGTGTTGCCAGTGGTAGTCTACCGAAACTACCAAAAGTAAATAAATTGGTAAGATTTGTTTGTACGATTTTATATTTAGCATAAAATAACACTTAGAATCGTCAGAAAACTTTTATTGTAAGTATTAAGTTAATTTTGACATATTTTCTATACAAAAGCCGTCTAACTGCCATAATATTTTCCTCGCATAAAAGAACCTGACGATTTAAAAATCGACACTTATTGTTACTTCCGTTTTAATTACAAGACACCCAAAACTGTTTGTCTAAAAATACTGTCATATTTTATTAGGTAATGTTGGCTAAAAGATCGAACAATAAAAATACTAAAACACTAAATATTTTTTAAGGTTGTAAGTACAAAATACTTAAAGAAAAACACAACACAGCCTTGAGATGATAGCCAGTAATGAGACGGCTGATGACGACACGGCGACTTCGGCGTCACCGTCGGTCACGTGCCTCCCAGCCGACCACTTCACCTATGCAACTGTTACAAAATGCAACATTCTCGTATTCAGAGCCAGGTTTCAATATTGGAGCTTGTATCAAATATCGATGCGGTGCAAGATTTCTGAAGTAACCCTAGTAACCCTCCCATAAAAAATCATCTCACCATCAGTTATAGGAACAGAAATATTTATCTAATTCAACCCCCACCGTACCCCACGTACTAGGAGAAAGGGGGCGGCCCCTTTCACCTAGTGCAAATCTCATTACTACGTGCTGTAGGTAAAGTATTTACCAATGTAAGTACTTGAACGATTAGGTACCTAACAATATGCGCGTGGCCTTTTCAAGAGATTGATAATAATCGCTTTTCAGTTGAGATAGCTGTAGAAAATCAATTACCTACTGTAGCAATTTAAACTAATAATTCGTAAAAACAACAATTATTTTACCTACATAATCTACGGGGACGAGGGGTTCCGTATCCCCAGGTTCTAGTTCCACTGGCTCCATGTCCTCAGCACTAAAATCACTGTTTGCACTGAGCTCTGACACAGCACTGGACATAACTAATACATAATCTAATCTCACTTTTTAAAGAACAGCATTCGATAAACCCCTTCTCGATAATAATAATAATTATGATTCATTTATCATTGTTATTTTATTGCGATCGTGTTTAATGTACGGGTAGTTTCTCGAAAGTAAATAAATAACAGGTCTCGGAACTCGGAAGCTGTGAACGCGTAAGCCGAAACCGTTCTGAGGGCCCGCGAAAACTTGATTTTAACTACCTTTAATTGATTTATTATTGAGTATAAAGAGAATTGAGTATATAGCGTTGAGGCGCGAATACCTTTCAGTAAATAAACTGATTTTTCATTGCATTTTATATTCGGGCGGGCGATCTAGTGGTGGCTGTCAGAGGACTTTTGGGTTGTGGAAATGCGGACACTTAATGTAGGACTCGCAAAGAGATCCTGGCGAATCCAACCACGCAATTATAGGTACGCAAGCCGTTGGACAGATAGGTTTTCCCATCGGCATAAATGAAGAACTTCCATACAAACTTGCATCCCCTATTTAACCGCAATAGGGGACAAATTTTCAAAAATCCTTCCTTAGTGCTCGCTATAAGGAACTCTTGTGCAAGATTTGAAGCTTCTAAACCCAGCGGTTTTGGCCGTGGGTTGTGTATCAGTGAATGAATGAATTTTATGAAATAGGTAGCATCGCATCTTTTTGGTCGAACTCGGAAGGATTTTAAAATATCCCTTTATTTTTAAATGGATAATTTTATGTGAAAGGTTCCTTCCGCTGCTGTTAAAGTCACCTGGGAGTCTGACCTAACTATTCGTCTAGTAGACTGGCTTGACTACCGACTTCCTTCTGCTATCCGAGGGCAAATGGTGCAAAACTGCATCCCATTCCGTATACCTCTATATGCCCGTATACCTACTCATGAAGTTTTGAAGGAAGTTACTTTAAAACCCAAAAAAGATACCTGGCAAAAGTATGGAATGTTGATGAGCATTTCATACATTTAACATAAATAGATCAATTACCGAGGTCTTTAGTTTGTTCAGACTCAGTATTTAACCGATTGTACTAGGTTCTATGATCAAGCATGTACCACATGGGGGTAGTAACTAGGTTCTATGATCAAGCATGTACCACATGGGGGTAGTAACTAGGTTCTATGATCAAGCATGTACCACATGGGGGTAGTAACTAGGTTCTATGATCAAGCATGTACCACATGGGGGTAGTAACTAGGTTCTATGATCAAGCATGTACCACATGGGGGTAGTAACTAGGTTCTATGATCAAGCATGTACCACATGGGGGTAGTAACTAGGTTCTATGATCAAGCATGTACCACATGGGGGTAGTAACTAGGTTCTATGATCAAGCATGTACCACATGGAACTAGGTCCTATGATCAAGCATGTACCACATGGAACTAGGTCCTATGATCAAGCATGTACTACATGGGGGTAGTGAACATTGTTTTGGCAGGAGGGGGTCCGATTTCTAGAGGAGCAGGATCTCAGCTCTGAAACCTACGTTCAATCAAAATATAGATTTATAAATAAGCTAATAATTTTGATTAAAAAGGGTTAATCCCTCCCTTGGTTACGCCCATGATGTACTCGACATATAAACTAGCTTACGACTAACTAAGACAGGCAAAGACTATTTTATTAGCTTACCCGCAGAGGAACTGAAGTATTGAGCGATGTAGTCTTGAAAATAAAAAATTACATTTTAATAATTTGAGCAGATAACGACCTACAATAATGATAAATATGATTAACTTGTTATGAAAATACCTGAATGACTAAACTATGAACTCTTCTTTATTTTGTATTAAACAAATCGCATTGAACGGTTTGATGGAAATACGCAATTATTATTGATTTTTTTTCCAATTAAATCCAAGGTTCTTGAATCAGAAATCGTATTTATTGCTCTGCGTTGAAGACTTCGGGCAATAAAACTAAAGATGTTAATTTACCCAGACTTGCCTTATGCGAGATCTTAGCCAACAATTAACGGCTCCGTTGAACCACAATACCGCCAAAAAATTAATATTATTACGGCTACACAACTGTAATCCGCTTAACCAAAATACAAGGCGAAAGTTATTAAAACTTCAGTTGCATTAGAATAACTTCGCGGAAGGTGGGAGCAATATTGTCAGGCCTTATAGATCATAGATAGAGACTACTAACTACAGTTATACTCCGCGTATTTATGACAAACAAAACAATCGATATTAAATTCCTCGACAGCCGCATAACATGGCCAATAGGAGAGGTACCTAATAATGTAGGTAAATTGGCGTATGCTAGCTGATATTTGGCAAATTAATTAATTTAATGTTTTGTGTTTCTTTGTTTTTAATGTTCATTTCTTTCCATACTATTGTATCGAATCAAGATCTAACTTATCAGAAAGCTGTGCTGCTGCAGAGTTTGTTGCGGGCACTTCTATCCAGCTAAAGCACTAGAAAGTGGTGAAGGGCGGGTATTTTGGGGGAATATCATATGTAATTTTAACATTCAAAAAGTGCTGATTCTCAGCCTAGTTTGAATAAATGACTTTTGATTGATTGTACAAAATCCTACATATACATATTGGTAGAAAATGCCTAAGGCATTTATTAAACCTTTGTGCTGGTTTTATCAATCGCTGTATAAAGTAGAAGATGAAAGGGATATTCACAGCTGGCGCTTGCGTTTGAGTTCCTCCCGCCGTGCTCGTAGAGCTGGAAAGTACCGTGGCTGGTGGGCGTGGTGTTGACGCTGCCGGCGGCCGCCTGCTGCAAGCCGGCCGTGATGTCTACCATGTCATCCTCCCTCGCCGACTGCACGCCGCGCCCATTGCTAGCGTTCGCCCCCTGAACGAACAAACCACAACTTTAGGAAAGAGATGCCAGGGTTTGTTTTTTTTTTTTTAATGAACGCTCTATTTGGACCCCCTTTATATCATACGTGTGCGACTATGTGCGCGCGTAGATTTGTAATGTGACCACAATTTTCCCCAACAATCAGTATAACTAATTTAATAAATAAACAATGTTTTATACCTATATAATAGCAAACAATTCAGGATAAGTATTATGATTATAACATAATATTCTAATTGGGGAGCTTTATATGTGTACAAAATTATTGTAAAAATTTAAATACGTAACAAACCAGTTGTATAATCAATGCTTTAAACAAAAATAGGAAAAATTTACTACATTCATTAGCAAGATTTTATTTAGAGGGTGGATGTTTTAGACTCGTACTTTATGTTGTATCTCTACGTAGAGCCCGATACAGCACCTATGCGCGAGTCCATAAGGGACAGGACTCGCGCATACTGTATCGGTTCGTAGGACCTACATAGAATGCACCTTCATCTACCATTATTTACAGTATCGATCTATAAAGTTACAAAAGGAGTGTAAATGGAAGGAATAAAGAGTATCAATATTCTTTCATAAAATAATATTAGGTAAAGTCAACGAAACAGCAACTCGGGAAGTATGGAGGCGGGCGGCGAGACTCGACATTATCGTCTCGTTGGATCTGACTGACTTCTCAATTAGGTTCATATTCATTATCCGAGCGATTGTCACCTCGTTACGTTAATAGCAAGATTGAGGCAGAAAGTAAGAACCAACAACCGGGGACATGGGCTTTCATTTCGTTCTAGGGGCATCGCCAACCGTTGTTTGAATATCAGATATAGTTGCCATCGCGGCAGACGTTGACATTGAGCTCAAAGAATTGTAACTAGCTCGAAGTTTACTATCGTTTTATGTTTTTATAGCAGAATTTCTCAGAAAAATACTATTTTATTCCGATAAGATGGCATGCACCGAATCACTTGGATTTGAAAATCTTGCATATTCATTTTAAAATATAATGATGGTGACAGGTACTAACGTGCGCCGGTCGGCTGGTGGCTGCCCGAAGCAGCTTATACTTGTTTTTCCCACCTATCTTGTTGGCTGATAGTGAACGAGAAACGACCCCTCGGCGCGATGTGGCCAGCGTACTGCGCGATGCATACGGTTATTGCAATGGTGGCAATTTGGACTGATTGGAACATCTCTGGACATTGTGTGACTACAATGTGTGACTGACACGAAAAGAGCTGAACTTCCGCATCGAGCGACGTACGAACGAGCCAAGAACGTTACTTGTGGGAACCATATCTAGCTATACCTGCCCTGGCAACTAGACACTTGTATACATGCTAAACACACAACATGTACATAAACTTACGCCTTCTTCCAGTGGGAGTAGGCAGAAACTACAGAACGCCACCTGATTCTTTCCATAAATACTCCTAAAAATACAAGTTTTCCCTAGTGCAAGCTATACTATCCAGGGAAAATGGTGTTTTGACATAGACTCACTTCTGAAACTATTATAAAAATTGCATGTACCTGTGGATATTCAAACGCAAGCCCGGCCGGCCCCGAGGTTATCGATTGATGCAGCACGACAGCATGAGCGACCTACTGCCACGCTTACCAGCCATTAATGGAACTAAGAACTACGACTACTTACAAGAATTATGTTTATTTTGACCGTATTGTACGTTATTAGTGTTATTACGTTTGTATTAATTATTCTGGAGTAAAAGCTACTTATTTGTGTGCAAGAAGGTGTATGATGATCGCTTATTAAAAAAATAGACACAATCAGAAAAATAATGCTTGTCTTACTGTAACTGTTTTTAAGTCGCCTTATAATCATATCATGATGTTATGGGTACCTGAAATATCATTTACCCATGACTTGAAAATTTTGAGATGTCGTCTGAGATAGATATCTTTATCTCTCTTTTCATTTAAAGTGAGTAGCTGTCACCTGCATAAATTTAAATCAATATCATGTACTGTTTATTGAACCAATAGAATACCAATATGTAGGAACTTAGATTTGTACCTACTCGTAATACTTAAAGAATCATGTGAAGCGCGTTAGGTAGGTAAATCCGCAATTAAATATGGTCATTTCGTAATCCATGTTACAGATATTGTAAACTACCGTGTGTGATAGGTGTATGAAAAACTACCGTTTTTATTATTTTGGGAAAAACTTTTCCCCTGTAGCAGTGGGGACTGTAATTAATGAGAGATTTTTTTTTCCTATTCTAAATACCTACTAAGTAAATTTTAATTTAGTAATGGTTTATCTTAATATGTTATTTAGATGTAGGTTAAGATTTAGGATGAAGTATGTAATTTTATAGGATATAGATTAAGGATACGACCTCTCTATCGCATTGGATCGCAGAGCTGATGGTAGTTTTATGTAAGATTTGCGTAAATAAATAAATCTTTTGTAAACCATTCAATTCGTTATTTATAGAATGGCTATAATCCTTGCTGCTTATTTTTATGCCACCTATTTCTTTACATTACACGAGGAAAAGAATGGCATAGGTACTTACATACGGTGTACAGCGAATAATCCGATCAATGATTAAGCACTAATTACGCGGTGTTAATAAAGAATCAAAGAACCGTGTTTAACAATATGTTTAATTATCTAGAAAAATAGGAGCAGCACTTGAAATGTTCGCGATGTCACACACAGCACAGTCGAACCCCACTGAAATAAGCGGGGGTGAAAATCGATATAAAGCGGCTAAGGGCGCCGACCACGTCGAGCTACGGAGCTACCATAGAGAACGCGGCGGAGTTCAGAGCGCCACCCGCACCGAGCGCGGCCCCTCGCCTGCACGCAGTCGCATTGTAGTTGGGTTATCCAGCAAGTGAAGTACTACAGGAATAATGCACCTAACAGTGCAGGCAATAGAGCACAGATCCCAGGCGGTGTGCTTCGGCGACACACCTGCAGCGTGCGCATCCCAGACAACGGTCCGGGTCAAGTTATTTCATCAATAATGTTATTAAGCCAATATCCGATACCAAAAGACAACAAGGCTTGTTAGTTGCAAATTCTGATACACAATATGTCCCGGAATTAACGCACACCACCAAACACTCCAATTAGAATATTATTTTTTAATCATAAACCCATTCATAATACATACACTGAATTTTTACTATAAATTAAAGTAGCTTTTCGTGTTTGTGTGTGTGTCAGCTTTGTTCTTCTAAACCACGCAAAAGATTTTGATGAAGTTTTCATCGTAGAAGAAAAAAAGAAAGACCGACTTCCAAAAAAAACACAAAAAAAAATAAAAATAACTTTAATTTCGGAAGTCGGTGTCTTTGGTTTTTTGATTTTCGTTTTTTTTCAAACGGACCGAACGAACACAAAAAAAAAAACATACAGTCGAATTGAGAACCTCCTACTTTTTGAAGTCGATTAAAAAACTAAGAAATCGCTAGCTATGCGTAAAACATTTTTTTATTAATTAAATTAGCTATAGGTACTGATTGTGGGAGAAAATCGTGGTCATATTACTACAAATCAACGCACGCACACTGTTGCACCTGTCGCACACATATTATGGGTTTAGAGTAGTATAGGTACTTCAATCATTTTGGTTAGTTTTGACTGTATGTACAGCTGTAGTGTGACTGTAATTTAGCCTAGGTTACATAATTTTTGGGATAAAAAATTACTGAAGTAGTAAAAATGACAGAAATCGATTCAGTAAACCAATCTGAACAAACTACTTAATGTGCATTAATTCAGTTACTTACACGTTGTTTAAAGGTCAAATTAAATTACCTGGCGACATTCCGCAGACTTATCAATATCTAAACATTCCGCAGGCGAGTGGGTATCGATATCTAAACATTCTGCAGACGAGTGGGTATCGATATCTAAACATTCCGCAGACGTGTGGGTATCGATATCTAAACATTCCGCAGACGTGTGGGTATCGATATCTAAACATTACGCAGACGAGTGGGTATCGATATCTAAACATTCCGCAGACGTGTGGGTATCGATATCTAAACATTACGCAGACGTGTGGGTATCGTTACTGTGTAAACACGGACTCCTACCAGTTGTTTCCCCGGAGACATGCGATAATTGTACCACACCGCATGGAGTTTGAAGCATTTGCTGAAACCTCTGAGACGGTGGCCGTGTGGTTTAGTCGGCAAAAGACAGACATAACCCGCCTCGGATCCACAAGAAAGTATTGGATTTTTTATACTCGACGTCGATCGCACAAAACGTTGCTACATATATGTTTATGATTAATTTTCCGTTAGAAATACATTTCGAGTAGTAGGAAAAATCAATATATAAACGGAAAATGAAAACAGCTATTTAATAAACAAATCGCTATTTGGGTATCCAATCATGGAAATGGTGTGGAATCCTACTAACTATATACCTACTTATCCTAGCTAATATTATAAATGCGAAAGTGAGTTTGTTTGTTACGCTTTCACGCTAAAACGGCTGAACGGATTTCGATGAAATTTGGCGCATGGGTAGACCATGAACTGGAATAGGATGGAGAATACTTTTATCCTGGATCACAGACGAAGTCACGGGCAACAGCTAGTTTTACATTAATTACAATGAAGCAAGAAAACGGCTCCTATGCCGAGTGTTAGTAGAACACTTGTCATGTTCAAGTTTCTACGACACTATTAATGTTTAAGAGTCGTAAAGAGTGTCAGATTTCTAACTCATGGACCGATGCATTTCATCCCTAAATTTATACATTTAATCGGAGCACGCGGGAAAAAAATGTTGTGTCACGTCGTCCGCATGCTTATTCGGCAAAATATCTACACCAGGCAAGGCAAAATATATTAGGGGATGTAGGTATGTATGTTAGTACCTTTTTGTAGACGGACTGGTACGTCGTACCCATTTTAGGGCCGGTGGACTTTAGAGGAAAACGTTCCATGACAGCATCTGCAAAACAGAAAGTTTATTAAATACCCGTGGAAATATGGAAATGAAACTAGTTCTGGACTGGGCAAGAGCAGCAGGCAGTAGGTATATTGCATGTGACTTGGTTGAACGACCATTGAATTGACCTGTTGTATTGTAATTTGTAACCCTGTTATAAAGTAAGGAACTGCAACATCTAGCAGAGTACGTTCCACAAAAGTATCTTATTTTTCTTTTTGTGTCGATGGACTTTGTTTTTATATTGTTTGAGCCACGGTGATGGCGGCATCAGTGGCGGTCATTAGGTCTTCTTTGGTGCAAGTGAACGGGCACTTAGGACAACTCCAGCAAGTGGAACATGGTCTGATCAGAATCACGGCATTCGCATATATCCTAGATTATTAATCACCGCACACGCACATATCCTAGATTATTAGACATCATCTGCCTAACGTTTTCATAACTATGTTGTGGTCGGCTTCCAGTATAACCGGATGCCGCTGAATACCATAGTATTTTACATGCAGCGATTTCCTATCTGACCGACACAACCGAGTAACTGGGTAGGTAATATGATACCCCTTGGCAAGACTGGTTGTCAGACTTTCAGGCTTCTGACGATCCGTAACGACTGTCAAAGATCCACAAATGACAGCCGGGACCAACGGTTAACGTGCTTTCCGAGACACGGAGGAGTTTCGGTATATAAAGATGGTCACCCATCCACGGACCAACCACGGCAAGCGTAGCTTAACCTGATGGATCGACCAGTGCGGCTGTTATTACTTAGCCATGAGCTCCTCCTATTATTAGATAGCTGCATTTAATTTAAAGCCAGTTAAAGCCGCACCCTGCACTAAATTGGCACTATTGTGTGAAGCGGATGACTCGATACACGTACTATTTTGTGATACAGCAAGATGTACACGGTACGCCGCGCTTGGGACCAAGTCACTATAACGTCAATAAAAGGCATTCGCTATAGACACGCAATATTTTCAAGAACCCAGATTGAATATTTGATAAGGTGATCGTGCGTTAACTCGGAACGTGTGACGTACAAGCGAGCTTTCCCTACTACGAAATGATTATGGGGGATGCGATAAGGTAGCCCGCGAAATTCAAATTTTCTTACGTTTTCTGCAATTTGCAGGTCAGTATCAGGTCGTATGTTGATCGAAGTATGATTTGCGGCCCTAACAAATATGGATTTAATGAATTATAAACATTAGAATCAGTAATAAAACTCTCTATACTCGCGACAACCTAAGAAGTCCGTTTTTGACGTTTCGTTCTCGTACATGTAATAAAACGTTATGCCTTGAGAATCAGTTTTAATCAATGTAGATAAGTCGTCGATTACAAACTCTCTAAGTATTTTCAATCGATATGTCTCGAGAATCAGTTTAATGAAACAATATTTTTTTTCATCACTACACAAAGGATTTTTATAGCTGTCAAAACGGACTTCTTAGATTGTCGCGGGTTTAAGTTTATGTAAGTGCATTGAATGAGAATTTCATGAAATCATGACGATTGGGTTGTGGAGGTCAGATAGGCAGTCACTTCATGTAAAATACTATGCTATTCAGCTGCACCAGTTAGAGTGGAAGCCGACCCAGACAAAGTTGGGAGAAGGCTAGGCAGATTGATTGAATCTAGATGATAATATGAGAATGTGAGTATTTGTACTAATAAAACATTCGGTGAACCGTGAGGAAGCGGTCATACAGTACAGATTCTAAAGATATCGACGCTGATGGACAGCAGACTCCGGGCTTTTTTTTTTTTGGGTGGGATATTAAAAACCCACCCGTGTTCTTTCAGTTGCCTGTAAGTTGCCAGAGGCCCCGGTATCCCTTTCGGACTTTCCGCGACCCCAGCAGGCATCGGCCCTAGCGGACCCCTTCAGTTGTGCTGACATCTCTTTGAGGCGCGCGTGGAACACAACGCACCGTCGACCCGGGCCTGGTCGTTATCTGACGGCGAGCTACCCATTGCTCACCGTCCGCAAGTCCGCGCCTACGATGGCCGGGAATCCGCTTGGGATTCCCGACGCCCAGGGCGTCTCCTGCGGTGGCTAGGGGCGTGAGGCCGCGAAATTTGCCTCTCCCTCACGCGTTCCACCTCCTCCTTCGCAAACATTACTGCTCCGCAGAAGGAGGTGACGGTTTCCCATGCCCTCTCGCTCCGTACCATGGCCTGGACCAGGGCCGGACGCGAGAGATCACCGCCGCCGATCGCCTTCACGAGGACACGGCGGCGCTCCGCCCAAGCCGGGCAGACCTCCACTGTATGCTCCACCGTGTCCTCCGGGCGATCCACACAATGTTGACACTCGGGCGTTTCCTCCCACTTTATCTGAAAGACAGACTCCGCCCTGCTGAACGGACATGCGGCAATGTTTTTATTGTTTTATCTATAATATTTATAGACCTTCTATGGGTGACGATAAGTACCTACGTTTGGAGCACCCTGGACAGGCCGTCACAATCACACGGCAGGCAGCTAACAAGCATTATAAAAATAATATACCAGCCTATTACTTACTGTCCCACTGCAGGACAAAGGCCTCTTCTCATCTGTATGAGAGGCATGACTGCATGATCAGTGATCACCACACTTGCTCAAGGCGGGCTAACAGCTTGCTGTCTGAAAACTCCTATAATAATACCACTACAGTAGTTGTTGTCGATATTCTGACACGAGATGAGATCGGTTATGTACTGAAGAAATAAAATTGTAGGCGTAGAGTCGACATAACCACATGACCTGACACCTGACATCGGCTGTTACGCGACCTCCTTTAGTAGCCTTTAGGTAGACGTTTACCTACAGGTGTTATAAATGCGATTCTGTAGAAAAGCTGCATGACTTCTCTTTTAAATGTCGTGAAAACTTGGCTGGGAATGATCCGGAGTGATTCGCTCTTGAGCCAAGTGTTACGGATGCGTAATGCTGATAGCCCGCTGCAGTGCAGACACGACCAAAATCCGACGGCAACGGGATCGTTCTATGAGTCGCAACACAATGATACAACCGTACATAGAATCGTGGTGTGTCGTTCCCCAGACATCGTTTTACAATGCTGGGTTTCGACGACCTCACCCCGCGCCCAGAACACTGCAGGCGCACACGTCTGGTTGCAATTTTCGTTTCAGTCTGCGATAGTTTGGGCCATTGTTCGCAAAATCGCAACAAGCACAATGACCTGCACTCACAGTTGGTTACTCCGCGCGCCACGAGCAGCGGAAGACGCATACAACTACAGATACTGCGGGAGAAATGGTCATAGAACCCAAAATCAATTTTTATTCAAATACGGGCGTTACTTTCCGTTACATCGATTCGTAATTTTTATAGTGTGATAAACTATAAAAGTTTTAAAAGTAAAACCCTTCAAAGAGTTCCTGTTGTTAAGTTTTTCAACCCAAACTGAGACTTTAGGAACTGAGCATTAGCTCACTAACTTAACCTTGAAAAGGTTATTGCAACAAAGCAATTCCCACTTAAATTTGATTTAGTACCCCACCCCAGATCTCAGGAGTGAATCTGAATAAGTATGCACATCCTGCTTGATCGACTAACTCAAGGCATCTACATCTGTTTGTATTGACAATACTGAATATAGTGCCATTCTCTGTGTAGTGGAGGCGTGGTATGGAACTCTGGAGCTTCAAGCAACTGTCACAAGGACATAGGTACGCATTACACACTTGTTTTATATCTATCTCACTTGTTCTAGTAAAAACTTCAGTACAATCCACCATAAGATACATGTCATATTATTTCTCTCATTTAAAGCAGCAATTAAGTACCTTGTTAATGTATTATTAATGATGCTTTGTTTATTATCTAATGTAATAAGTTAAAACAAACTACCCTGTAATGAATTGTGTAAAATAGTCATATAAAGTTTTTGTATAGGTACTTTTCACTTTAAAAAATAGGTTATCATTTATTGGATTATTTCTCAAACAGTCAGGTTAAGCATGTAAAAGTGATTATTATATTGATACAGTCACCTTAGTGACCTAGTGATGACACATGCCTGAAGAAGAGGACCTGAGGTAATCAGCATCATCAGTATAAACTTGAGTGATAATGTTTATGCAGATAACCTAATAATTAGCCACTGGTCTCTCAAACATATTGCTACACAGAAGTGTCTGCACACTGAGACTGAAGATTTCAGGGAGAATTCATAGGAAAAAGCATTTTCAGATGTTATTTTATAGGAAACTAACTTTTGCCCACGGCTTCGCCTGCATGGATGTTAGTTAACGTCCCACGGGAACATACTACCAGAATACTTAAGAAATGCTGGGTGTCCTATACAAACTTTCATCCCAATATTATTGCAGGGTTATTTTCAAACAAAAAGTACCCTATGTCCTTCCTCAGGATGCCATCTATTTCCTTGCCAAAATTTGTCGAAATCCGCTGATGCCTGTGGCTTCGCCTGCGTGGATGTCGGTTATTATATACTAAAACCTTCTTCGAGAACCACTCTATCCATTGGTGAAAACAGCATGAAAATCGGTGCAGTATTTTAGTTTGTCGCGAACAGGACGACAGACATACGCAGCTTTATAATACTTTGGAAGACTTTGTTTTATAATATGTAAGGATATACTATAGCATAAGCATAGCATAATCAGCCTATAATGTTGCCACTGCTGGGACACTGGCCTCCTCTCTGTGAGTGGGAGTGGGCCGTAATCCACAATGAGGGCTCAGCGGGTTATATATAGTATGAATAGTACATAGTATGGATTTTATATGTTGAAATTTTTTTTTACTCATGTTTTTATCTTAGTTTAAACCAGAAAATATGTATGCATATTAGTAGTGTGTTATGCCTCTAGAAACTGCTTGACATGCTGAACCAACCACACTAGAAATAAATGTTTTTTTCAACAGTGATTAGTAAGAGAAAGTTAAAGAGTAGTAAATAAAGTCATGATGAACATGTTGAGAAACATCCATTGGAATTTCAAAAGATTCATTAACTAACTATCTTTTTCGGACATTAGTAACAAAAGTTAAAAGATCCTTTATTCCTCGAAAACTCCATATCCAATTAAATAACTGGATTTTATTAATGATTTCTTAAAATAATACAGAAACGTAAACATCGAATGTTGGTGTCAAACGCCCCCTAGTTGGAATAACATACCGTACCAGCACTGAGCACTAAGGTACTACAATAACCACTTGTTAAAATATTATGTAAACAATACTACGTGTACAGCCCCCAATCTTTTGTGCTACCCGGAAATATATCACAGCCGTATCAGAATCTTGGAATGAATGGTGCAAACACCACCTCATGTTAGTAATATTCCAGTTAAAAAATGAAAGTGCATAAACTAACCTAATACAAAAACATTGTAAGATCCTGGGGCAGCAAGTTACGTTATCAATTATCCATTCAAATTACACTTTAAAGATATTAAATATACACTAAAATGGAATTCAGCGTGCTAATCAAGTTTTCCTTTTCAATACAAACGATACAGAATACGCATTTTGCAATTAGATGACTAGGTACGAAAAATATAAGCACAACAGAGCACAACTAAAACGACAAAAAAACCTGTTGTGATTGTGACAGGTGATGACAGTAACGCTAGTGCACAGAACATTAATACTCACGCTAGTGACAGTTAAAAAGCTATTCTATTTTTCTTCATGGCAATACTAGTTCTTTCACAGTGTTTTTACCGTGCGTTTGTACTTGCGAAATATTCACGACAAAACATGTTGAAATTTCTAGTTCCTGTCAATGTTGTAAAATTTTGACAGGAACTACTTCTACTTCTACTTGAACATGTTTTGTCGTAAATGTTTCGCCAGTGCAAACAATCACCCAAAAACCCTGAAACCAATGGATGGTCTTTGGCGAAAACCGAAAATATAAATATATTGTACATGTTTTTACTTATATTGGTATTTTACCGTTGTCCATCTGTGGAATAATGCCTATAGTTTCATAACCCGAATACGCGACAGCAAAGACAGGGTTATTTGAAATTAGAAATAGCTGCACTTCAGTTTTAACCATAGAAAAAAAAAACGATGTGTATTATATATTTTTCTAATCTAATTTGTATCACAAGTAAAGTGGGTGATAGACGTGCGTACTTAAAGTACGCGGCTAGTACGCGGTTTGCCGTCGTTGACACACGTGAAGCTTGCTTAAAATTTCATTGCTGGATTGGATCGCCGACGAACTTACTCAGCGGTTTTAAAATCCGCGTTCTTACCATGACACACGGGCGAGTAAGCTCACCGCGCCATAAGTACGCGGACTTGCTGGCACGTCTATCCCTTTAAGGCCAAGACGGTCCCCACCAGGGCTTTACTTCAATCAAACCGAATTTGAGTCACATGGGTAAAAAGCCAATTCGATTGCAGATTATGTATCTTCAACAAAAGTGCAAGAAAAGGGATTCAGCAGCTAAAGCACATATACAGCATACTGTGAAACCATCCCGGGCAGAAGATTCAGTTGCGGTTATTTGGGACTCATCACAGACTCGCTGGGATTCATTAAGCTCCGGTCAAAAATATTCTCACCATCTACTACCATATGTGACATCAGAGCCGCCCTACAGTAAGCCGAGCATGCCCCATCTGGGGTCTGGGCTGCTTCATCCAGAGTCAGGTCTGCTAGATTTGGCGTCAAGTTTTCTTGATCTGGAAGCAACTCTGCCTGGGCCAGACTTTGGCCCAGATCCAACGGGCCAGTCTGATCCATCGGTAAGTGAAAAATAAATTCCATTTCAGAAAAAAACATTGAAAGCCGTCAAAATTATGCCTTTGCTCAACTTGCCCTCAACACTTCTCCAGTCTGTTCTTCTTCTCCAGGCAATATGACATCGTTGCAATGAAGGAAGCTAGTTCTAGCTTCTCCGCAACGATGTCTTAAGATCCCGATCAATCCCGATGTCTTGATGGAGACAAACGTTTTTTTTTGTAGTAGATACCTACATGCTCAAAAATGCTTTGGCAGTGGGGACATTGATTGCGCAAAACGGTGTCGCTAGAAACAATTTAACTGTCCAGGTAAATATTGCTAAGAGCTAAGTTACTATACATATTATTATTTGCTAGAGAGTCCCAAACTGAACAGTTAGATAGCATGTATCTTGGAACTCGGGATACGAAAGATAATATAGTCTGTCATATGGGATTCTTCTCTGGGGAACCGGTGCGGACGTTAATGCTATCTTTGTTTTACAGAAAAGGGCTGTTCGAGCCATTTACAACCTTGGTCCAAGAGATTCCCTTCGAGAAAAATTCTAAGAGATAGATATTCTGACTGTAGCGTCACAATATATATTTGAAAACTTATTGTATGTACTTACACAAAAATATATCAAATTTTAAGAAAATGTCCGATATTCATAGTTTACTCGTAAATACCAGGAATAAACACAATCTTGCTGTACATCGCCCTCGTCTCCACACTCCACAGAGTAGGCAACTCGTTCATGGGTCAATGTATACGCTTTTATAACAAACTTCCCATTGACATTCGAAACTTACCCATTATACGATTCAAAAGCTGTATTAAAACCAAACTTTGTAAAAAAGGGTACTATAAAATTTCAGGTTATTTAGAAGACAAAAAAGCATGGGATTGAGCTGCTCGCTCTGCTAAGCTTTGTAACATTTTGAATATTATGGAAAATCATCACAAGTTTTATATATAAATTGACATTATTGAATATTACAACAAAATGACATGATTACTTTTAAAGTATTGTATTATTTTAATTATTGTAAATGTGAGGACTATCTGGATTTTTGTTTTGATTTTTTTTTCGTGTTCAGTTAATGTTATCATGGTCGTTATTAACGATGGTCTGGCAATTTGAGTATTTTATGCGACCTACCCAAATGTCCTTTCTTTGGTATTGTTAGTCGAGTCGTTGAGCTCCTTAAGTTCTGAGTTGAGCTCCACTATTACTGACAAATGCTTGCACTGACTGGACAGGTCCACTCAAATCGTTGTGGTTCTTTCCTCAAAATACCATTTCAGACGCCAATCTACATGGTCCTCATATGGTCTGACCAAGATTATGTCTGGACTTTAAAAGAGACTGCGACCTCTGAGTTTGTTTCGGCCTTTCTTCTCAGAGTAGTCAGATAGGAAACGCCGACCTCATCTAGTTTATTTTTAATATTTTATAATATGACGTGTAAAAGTGATTCCAATATCCTATTTACAGAATAAACAATTTCATTTCATTTCATTTCTATCAGACCTGCCGACCTGGCACATCTAAGTTTTTGTATGCAAATAAACGAAGTCGTCTTGCTTTTGAACTATCTCGATGATCATGCCTTGAACTTGCGAATAAAGCTATGAGGGGTAGTATTATGAAGTATAAATGCCATCATTAATCCACTGTGAAAACGGGATGGTGCTAGCGGCTTTGTCTAGAGCCGTCTCTCTCTCAAACTGGAAAAATGGTGGCATTAATACTTCATAATACGACACCAGGCTTGTTGACAAAATTGAAGTAAACAGAAAGATGATGACGTTTGACCTGTTTAATAAAGAATGTGTAAGGTAGGTTGAGATGCGCTGGTGGTGGTGAGTAGTGGTGGTAGCTAAGTTTATCCTTTGCACAAGTGCACGACCTTAATAATCGGGCAGGCAGAGTCGGACTCCATGCGCCATCGCCGCTTTTTAAGAGATGGTGTACTATTTATTAGTACCTAATATTGGTGAAAGTATTTTATTTAGTAGTGTCCTTTTATTTCTAGTGTACCACTTATTTAGTATTTGGCTTCTTTAGGTATGTCTACCTAAGCCCTTCCTTTCCATTCTAATAAAATTTATGTAAAATTTCAAGCTAATAAAATAAAAAGAATAGACGTCAATGAAAACGTACGACGACGACGACGCCGACAGCGACGTCGCTCTCGGCTCTCGCCTCTCGGTATCGTCCGTTATTAAAGTGCCAACATTACGGAACTATTCTGAATGATAACCAATGTTGCCATATTTAGAATTTGCATGTTGGTACGGTTGGTAATTGGAAAACATTTTAAAAACAAAATCGATAAACCGACTTTTACCGATTAATCCGGTTTATTCCCAACGCTAACCATATCCGATGATTTGTATAAAATGGCGTCAGCCGAGTTTTTAGAGCAAGCTTTGTCCACAAACGTTGATGAGAACGCCGTTAACGCGATTGTGGGCTCATTAGAAAATCAGTTAGTCACGTCCGTTCCGTCGGCATCCTCACATAACAATTACGTGAATGTTATTCCGTCTCAAAATTGTAATTTAACTTCAAACGCGGGCTCTATTATAAGTGGACAGAAATATATTACAGACCAAATCAATTCTGGTGGAATAGTGAACAGCATTCAATCAAATATTGTTTCGTCGAACTCAAGTGTCTCTTTCAATAATGTGCAAGCATCAACTCAACCAACATTTACATCTCTGTCGTTGAGTGGTGGTGCTCCTCTTTCTAATGAGACACTGAAGGTGATATATACGCAAGCGCAACATCTGGGTAACCCCCACGGCGGCGTAACGCTACCTGTACAATCTTTGGCGAGCGGTGTCATCGCACAGCCGTCGCAGAGCCAGATATTACACGCGGTGTCCGCCGGCGGCGTGTTACCACAGCAGGGCAACAAAACTATCGCCATGCAGCCTCCTCTCGTCATTAAGCAGGGCACAAATACTGGCCAAGTGGGTATGCAGCCTGGAATGGTGACTGTCCCAATGACTGTGAACTCTAGCATGCCTGCTTCAATACCTAATGTGATGACACTGAACAAGCCTGGAGGGCAGAACGTTGTAGTGACCACACAGAATTTAGGCTCCGCGCAGCCCACTATCATCCCCAATGTCCAAATATTAAACATGAGACCTGGAGCGCCCGCAGTGGCTGCTCAGAAGTCAGTAGCGACAGTATCGCCCAGAGTGGTGATTGGTACGCCTCAAGTTGTTGGTACGAGAGCGACTGCTCCAGTAAGTTCGAGTCTGTCTAAAGTGTTCAGACATTTTGCTCAGTATCTTCACATTTTAATAACCAAGTTCATTCAGTAACTCTTGTACAGACATTTTGAGGCTGACGGAACACACTTGTGAATGTGGGATGTGAATCTGACGTCACCACCTAGGATCCTCTCTATTCTGATTTTTGTGATAAATATAACCTCCGCACACCGTAAGTACAACTAGATGTTAACTGTTGTTCTGTACCAAGAGTCACAGAGTATAGACACGTCTGCTATACCAGGTTTGTTTATATGTCTGTTGCAATGTTCTGTCAGTCTCAACTTGCACTATTAACTGTCACTGTTCTGTATAAACACATGCTTTGTATACAAAATGCCTATAAAGCAGCAATATTAATGTCACTCTGGGCTCTTTGCATACTTCACTTTCAATTGACATTCATTCTTAATGATCAGCAACCTTTATGACCTGTAATACTAAGCCTGTAAAAACTGCTTTGCTGATCATTTTATCATCATCACTATCATTGACACCCACCCTTAAGTTGAGCTAGTACACACATACTACCATTGAATAATACATTTTTCTACTCATTTCATGTTGCATGTATGGTCAATCAATAAAATGTTTGCAATAGTTGAGTCAATGGAGATATTCATTTAAGAAAAGGTTAAAAAAAAATTGTAATTTTCTCCACATCTAGCATTATCAGTTGCCTTTTCATTTTCATATACATATATTTTATTTAACCATATTGGATAGTAACTAATACCTTATTTATCGTAGGTAAATTACTGGAACACATGAATACTTTATTACTCGAGTAATTAATTACTTAGATATTTGACAAATTACAACCGGAGTCAAAATATTAGTATACTTATACAATATTAAAAGCATATCAACTAAATGTAACCAATATTATATTTATTGTATACTTCTTTTTTTTTAATTGCTCATCAAATTTCTATCCAAATTCCATGATAATGTACACAAACTGAATAAATAGTTTTAAACTATTTTCTGTGTGTGTTTTTCTTATTTCATTGACTCTTCTACAAGTTATCTCGATGTATTTGTTGTGCTCTGCAAAATTTATTATTATTTTTGAGTAATCATCTTTATATACATTCTGCAGTAATCATGATAATTTTAATAATCATAGAATCCTTTAATTATGACATTTCTCTGGCCTGAATATTTCAGGATAAAGTAAAATACAGTAACATGCAGAGTTTTAGTAAATTTGTTTTTTTTTTCTATTTCAGTTTTAATTCTTTGTATTTCATTGAAGTCTTAAAACTCAACTATAGTCTTTAATATTAAAGGCAAGGCTGCGAACCAAACCTTTAGTTTAAAAAAACCTTAGTTCAAAGTAATTTCTTACAATTCATTAATAACTATTAATCACACTGATTTATTTTTAGTAAAAAGCTTATTCCACATCTATTCATTACAAAGAAATATCATAATCTGTTGAAAGCCACCACAATCCAAACCCTGAAGTGTTGAAAACTTTTTGTATAGTATTAAAATAATACTATATTTGCAGAGACTAATTAAATATTGTTGCACTATGAGCAAATATAACTCTAAGCTTGGGATTAATAAATAATGTCTTCCAAATTTCAGTGTAAATACAATCATTGGCCCTAAAATGTCATCAATTGAGGTGCTTCAAGTGCCTACATTTAGTACATACACTCAAGCGAGTATGTTTGATACTCATTGATATGAAGTCCCCAGTGTTCCATTAGCTCTGTGAACCATTACATCATGAACCCTGTAATGTTGCTGAGCAGTGGAGTGTTGGCTTGCGATGCTTGATCATGTACAAAAGAAATCTTAATGTACCAAAGTATGCAATGTAATTTATCTGTGCTAAATGGGCTTTAACTATAATTTAGTAAAGACTGTGTGTAAACACAAGCTTCCACCATGCTAACCCCATAATTCCAGTGATCCCACACTCGGTTTTATAATTTATAAATATTGATGTTACACAAACATAAAATGTTAATAACTAAATCCACTAAATGTGTTATATCTAACAAATGACCTGCTTTAGAATCATATTCTCAGATTTTA
The DNA here is from genome assembly GCA_949152455.1 of Lithophane leautieri. Lineage (NCBI taxonomy): Eukaryota > Metazoa > Arthropoda > Insecta > Lepidoptera > Noctuidae > Lithophane > Lithophane leautieri. Next base: position 21,176,131 of record OX424458.1, on the reverse strand, counting down.
TTTATTGGAACGAAAGCAAATTTTTGTATTTTAAATAAGAAATTTGAACTGGTTTTGATGAGTTCAATGAAATTGAAACTAGGCTATCATTTTTAGATAACGCTGCAAACTCTGCAGAGTCTACAACCGGGGCAGCAGGGTCATTTGTTGTTAAAGACTGAGAATGGTCAATACCAGCTCCTGAGGGTGGGCCCCGCGCCCGCGGCCAGCACTCTCTCGGCGCCGCAGGCTCAGACCATCCGGCTGTCGACCGTGCCGGCAGTAAGTAGGCACAGCCACTCCGCTACTCACCCCGCGCTCTCATAGAAATTGGACAATGTTCAGCACTCACTTCAGCACCTCCTGATAGAGGAGATGTGTTTGCATTTGTTTGTCCAATTTCAGTCTCAATCATGCATATAACATATGGTGGAGGTCAGAGGTGCATGCTCTAAGGTTTTAACAAGGTAAGAATCTAATCGGAAACTCGTCATGATTGTGTGTAATCTAATACTAATTACCTATGAACTCTTTAGTTCTAGTGTTAGGCGCAAACATGACAGCCGGGCGACTAGCGCGACCGATTCGTGCCTAACTTTCGCTCGCTTGCGTTTTTTGCTGCGGCCATTAATTTTATTTACAATGCTTTTATTCCGATTTTGTTTCAAGTGTTTCCTATATTGACCTTAAATCTGAATATTTTGTATTCTTACCTGTTAATTCTAGTTCTTTGGCTATTTAATAGAAAAACAAACATTCGTTAAAATGATTATAGAAAAAAATAACAAAATGTTTTGCGCCAAACATTAAAACATCCTGAATTTATCCCTATCCTGCCACTGCTTGAGAATGAACGCTTAGCGCATTCGTGACGGCCCGCTTAGCATGCGTAGTTGTGTGACGTTGTGGCGTATTAAGTGTGCGGCATCTATTCACGCAGCACCCTGGCGTGGCGACGGTGTCCACGAGTGTGGCGGCGCCGGGGCCCATGCCCGGGCAGATGCCGGCCCCGCCGATAGCGGCGCCCGTGGTCGCGTCCGCTCCCAGTGTCGCGGTGGCGACGCCCCCGCCACTACAACAACAGCCCAGTTCCACCACGCATATTGTAAGTCTATTAGTCGCACATGTTCCACCATTTATTCTTACTCACGCAATTATTTCTTAGAGAACTTGCAGAAGCTTTATCTTGCAACAATATCGGCAAGCTCATTCCCGTAATTTGTAAGACAAGAATTGTTTGCCATAGTCCACTTCTGCAAGTTCAGATGCCAATCTAAACTTCACTTTATGCACCACGTCCACTGCAAGATTTATGATTCAAGTTGAGATTCGATACAGTTGTAACTAACGAACGTAAGTAATGCTGGCAGTCGAAACAACAGGTAAGATCTAAAGAACACTCGCCAGTTAATATCTTGTATTAGTAGTTGCAGGATTATATTTTGACTAACCGAATGCAGAATGCTGCAAGTTTAGTACCTAATGCTAGAATGCTACGGCTACATTGTCGCGATAAAGACAACTACACAGCGCGCGCACACCGCTCGGGTTCTTGCTATAAACAGAGCGCGAGAAGTGGAGTTTGCTTTGTCGCGTGACAATGCACTGATCTTAGACGGTCAATATTAAAAAATATTGAAGTGGGTAGATCCAAAATTTTAAGTCGCATAATCATTCCTTTTTTACTTTGAAGATGGTACATCTTCAAAGTAAAAAAGGACTTAAAAGTAAAAAATTGTTTCGATATACTTAATTAAATATTATCATTTAATTTTTGTTGTTGAAACTCGTAACATTGAACTTTGCGTAATTAGCGTTATCAGAAAGTCATCAAGAGAGGGATTCTTTATTGACTGTATCTCCGAAACTATTGATTAGTGCTTATAATTTTGTAATGGACATTCAAGACCAAGGTATGTATGTACAGACGCCAGCACATCAAGCTACCCGAACCTGTCAAACTTTCCCAATCAACCTTGAACCTAATGCTTTAAGCGATAAAGTTTAAAATCTACTAAAGAAATTTGACAGATTTTAGTAGCTTGATGTGCTGGCGACTGTACCATAGATTTACCTTATTTTATTATGCTCTTGGTACTTATCAGATAACATAAGCTTGAAGTTACTATGACGAGCATTTATAGAATTATGCCGAGAAGTTAACACGCAAAATATAACAACTAGCTTGAAGTTCATCGATATGTATGAATCCATCGCTTTTTAGTAGTCATTCGAATTTGGTCGGATAACCAGCCGTTGTTTACATATATTTTGGTTTTTTATTAATATTTACTTAATGCGAAACATTCCAAGCTGAATATTTTCACTATATAATTTTGACTAAAGGCACAAGATTTTGGTTTACACCTACACATCTGGGATTGAGCCGGTTCCTTGTATTTTGCCGTCAAAGTTATGACACCATCGTTTTGACTTTTTAGCAAGATTATTCAAAAACGCATGCATTAACAGTTTTGAAACTTTGTATGGTTATTATTAGCGTCAAGAAGGACCGAAAACAGTTTTCAGCGAACTTATACCTTCTCTCATTTAGGCGCTGCGATGTTTTTTCGGGTTTTCATAAAACCGTGATAACTTGAAAACTATAAATATTTTCTTAAATCTAATTGGGGCACTGAGTGGCACACATTAAGAGCTACTCGTGTATGTTTATTCTACAGGGGCACATGCAATGGTTTTAGAGATATACGATTCTGCAAAACGTTACTCCAGCAGGAAATGCAATATCTCGAAAACCTGAAGGGGCACAGATTTTATTTTTGGGGGCACATTTTGGCACATATAAGCTAACTGGCCATGCACAATTTTTCTCTCTCCGATCATTCGTTTAGAATTTTCCTGTTAGAAAAACGTTACCCCAGCAGGAATAGTTTTTTCCGTTTTTTTCCAAAACGACAGGGGCACACATTTTTTATGTGGAGGCACATTTACAGCAGCTAAGGCACCAAGTAAATGTTCCACTCATATAACTCTAGGAGACACTTTCCTGCTGGGGTAACGTACACTGCAATAGTGTGTATTATTTCAAACCTAATAATTATTTGTCTAACCTAATAACCTAAAACTCTTTGCCCCCAACACCTAAAACTCTTTGCCCCCAACAATTTACAACTGATGGAGCTACTGAAAGTAACTGAAACTTTCAGTAGAGCCATCAGGATGGAATTTGGTGTGGACAAATGCGCGGTCATGCATGTAAAGCGAGGGGAGATTGTGGAATCCGTGGGAACCCAACTCTCGGATTCCATATACCTAAGAGCCCTCTCTGCATCCGAAACCTATAAGTATTTGGGTGTGTCGGAAGCGTTAGGCATCAATATTACTGACATGAAGCAATCGTTGAAGGAGCGCTTCTTTGGCCGCCTGAAGAAAGTATTTAATAGTCTTCTATCAGGCGGGAACAAGGTTCGCGCCTTCAATGACTGGGTCATGCCGGTTTTGATGTACTCTTTCGGCATACTCAAATGGACTCGGACCGAATTTGACGCCCTGGATAGGAGGGTCCGTACGCTGCTGACTGCATACCGATTGCATCACCCACGGTCATCGGTAATGAGACTGTATATCCCGCGAAAGTGTGGAGGTCGAGGCTTTTTAAACGCTAAGACCCTCCACAATCGCGAGATATACAGTCTCAGGAAATATTTCCTAGAAGCCGACGTGGGAATGCATCGAGATGTGGTCGCGGTGGACAAGGGCCTCACCCCGCTCTCCTTGGCGAAAGAGAACTGGCGCAAGCCTGTAGTGCTTGACACTAACGATCGCAAAGAGGTATGGCAGAGTAAGGAGCTTCACGGACGCTTTTTCCGGGCCCTGCATGGACCCGATGTAGATTTACTAGCGTCCGTAGCCTCGCTGCGTTTCGGTGTCCTCTTTGGGGAAACCGAAGGTTTTGTCTGTGCAATTATGGACGAAGTTATCATGACGAACAATTACCGGAGGTTTATTGTGAAGAACGGCACGGTTGACATCTGTCGGGCATGCCACCGACCGGGAGAATCAATCCGTCACATTATCTCCGGATGTTCTCATCTAGCTAACGGAGAGTACTTGCATAGACACAACCTTGTAGCCAGGATTATCCATCAGCAACTTACTCTGAAATACAGCCTTGTGGAATCGGAAGTGCCGTACTAAAGGTACGTGCCCGACCCAGTTCTCGAAAATGGAAATATCACATTGTACTGGGATTGATCCATCATCACTGATAGGACTATTGTTGCCAATAAGCCTGATATAGTGGTGGTGGATCGAACAGAGCGGCGCACAATGATCATTGACATAATGGTCCCACATGACGGGAACCTCGTGAAGGCCGAGAAAGATAAACAAATCACGTATCTTGACTTGGCTCGCGCGGTTGTCGACATGTGGGATGTGGACTCTGCGATCATTGTGCCGATAGTCGTATCAGCCAATGGCTTAATTGCCAAGACCCTCGATCAACACCTAAGGAGGCTCTCGTTGGGCAGCTGGATTAAGGGCTTGATTCATAAAGCGGTACTCCTGGACACGGCTCGCATTGTTAGGAGGTTCCTCTCTGGAGCCCTGACCGCCGGTAGCTTGGACCCTGTTCCCGATACCGGTGGGCTACTATTTTTTATATTTTTAAATGTTTTTATATATTTTTTTAATTCTAATATTTAAAAATATAATTTATGTGTAAGAAAAATGAAATAAAGAAATAATTTGTCTGATAATATTTGTAATAATGTCATAATATTTTCATATTTATCATCAATCATCCACAGCCCGAATTAACCCACTGCTAGGTACCTATAGGCCTCTCTTTTCTTGTGACAGTCTCTCAATATCAATATTTTTTATTACCAAGAAGATATTACAAATTGCCACATTGAATTCTTCGACTATTAGTTTAGTATTTTCGACTTTTTACTGTACTTACCTACTATATAATTTCCAATCTCGAACAGCAAAAATTAATAGGTAGGTACTTAGGTCGACTTTGGATACAATTTTTTTTTTTTTTTTCTTATATGGTTTATTCTGAAGGGATTCTGCCATCTCTACTCTGATTTCAGGTGGATATTACCTAGTAAGCAATTGGAAGATTAATTAATTAATTTCACCAATAAGTCAATACTTATATTTAAAAAATTGCGCGTCGTACACGTGATGTGTGATAGAAGTGAAACTTGTTAAAACAGACAGAGTAAAATCCTTCTTCTCTCTCATGTAACGAAATGTGCATAAACGTGACGCGCCTTGAAATTTCACTCTCTCAATAAAATTGTCATCCAAGAAATATCGAATCGCCGTACGCCACCTAAACTTTGGCTTCTAAAGCACGACGCACGTGTCCATCACAATAAACAAACTCGTTTCATTCCGGCGTCTTCGCGCATGCGTTTCGCGGCCGAGACGGGCTCTGTGCCTCTATCTGTCGTGATAATATAACATTCCGAAGTGCATTCGGCGCAGTACATTGTAAAACCTTGTAACAATATCATGAATTTTATTGCTTTCGGTATCGTATTTTTTATATTGACAACGTATAGTATTATATTGATATATAGTTCGGTATATACCTAACTAAAAAAGTTAGGTAGGTACCTACTATTTTTAGTTAAGTACTTTTATTTTTAATGCCTATGGTACCTAATCAATAAAAAAAAAAACTTGACAGGAGGTCAAATAACGCAGGTGCCAAAATGAACTTGATTGATTTGAACGCCATCAGTCAAATATAAATAATATAATGGAGAATTATCACATTGAGTAGGTATTAAGTGAAAGATTGAGCACCAATCGTTTCGAAAATAAATCAGTGTGAATTTCAACAATGATGCCGGTAAATATCAAACTTTTGTTTCGGCTTCATTCATGTATGGGTTTCAATTCATGCCTATGTTCATAGTAGCATTCCTTACTGAGATCAAGTGAATTGCATATAAATTGCAATTGAAACGTCAACATTTAATAAAACATACTCTGTGACTACGGTTTTGCTAACGATAACATAAACTTGCAATGATATAGCAACTTGTGAGAGTTGTTAGTAGGGGCCGCTGTACCATAGACGCATTCTACCAGAAGTTCGTAGCTTGCTAGTGGACACAGTGCATTTGAAGGAAACTTGTTTGATATTCTATAAATATGTCAATTAACATATGAATGTATCGGTTGTTCTTTATGTTACTTAAATTCAATGGATGTGGTAAATTTATAAATTGTATTTATGATCCCGAGTCACAGTTGAGACTCTGTTCTACTATGGAAACATAGCAGACATACTATTATATAAAAAGGACACATTTATTAGTAATGATATCTCTTCTGAATAATTAATATTTTTCTTTTTCTCAATAGAAGCCATCAGACAATACCAAAGAAAAATGCCGGAACTTCTTGGCAAATCTCCTGGACCTGTCAAGCAAGGAGCCACCTTCTGTAGAGAGGAACGTGCGGAACCTGATCCAGGAGCTGATCGATGCGCAGGTGGAACCTGAGGAGTTCTGTGACAGGCTGGAACGTCTGCTCAATGCAAGTCCACAACCATGCCTCATCGGCTTCTTGAAGGTTAGTTACATTGTCATTGTGAATCATAGGTGTTTGATTCTGCAGAGCCAGTGACTATGGTAGTATTCTTTCATCAATTAAACATTGTTCTTTAGTTTTGGATACATTGAAAAGTGGATTTGGACATTCTTGAAAATAACAGAAGAGGAATAAGCTGAACTTTATATTCACAAAAGATTTTTTCTTCTCTTCTCTTATGATGTGTTGCCAGATTGAGTGTCATGTAAGAAAGTATCAAAATACATTATTTAACCCAGTTAGTAATGTGGAGTTAGTTCCCCAATAGGATTGACTTTGTAATCTGTAGCGCATTGTGGGCTATCCAAGTTAAAGATTTTGCGTCTTTTTACCGACTTCAAAAAAGGAGGAGGTACTATGTTCGGATGATTGTTTTTTTATTTTTTTTTATTTTTTTATGTATGTTCACCGATTACTCCGCCGTTTGTGAACCGATTTAAAAAATTCTTTTTTAGGCGATTCAGTGAGTCAGGTATAGATAAATCCGAGAAATTTCGCCGGTATTCTGGTCATTTCTGATAAACTACATTACTGATGCGGCTTGGAAAAGGAGCATTGGTGGACGATCGTTGAGTCCATCAATGCAAAGTTGCGGCCAAGACTTGTATAATACTTTTCTCATATAATGCGCGGAAATTCAAACTAAGTAAATTAATTATAAATTCCAGAATCAATGACGAACAGTTGTTCTCACGATAATAACGCGCTGTGACACGACCTCACTTCACAGCTATGTACTCGTAATGCAACTAAAAATGATATGGCGTTAACGGGCGCAACCAATCAGTAATAGTGAATAGTAGCGCCATCGCTTAGTTCGTTTTTAAGGTACTTTTTAACCGACTTCAAAAAGGAGGAGGTTCTCAATTCGTCAGGGTTCGTTTTTTGTATGTTTGTTACTCGATTACTCAGCCAATTATGAATTGATTCTGATGATTCTTTTAGGGTTCCGTATCCAAAGGGTATTACGGGACGGGACCCTATTACTAAGGCTATGTCCGTCTGTCCGCGGATTAATTCAGAGACTGTTGGTACTAGAAAGCTGCAATTTATTTTTCGTCAATCCCATGGTGTGGGATATCGTTAGAAAGGCCGCTTAAAAATAATGTGAGTTTGTTAAAACCATTTTTGGAATCTGGGATCCGTTTGCGAAATATTAAGCTTTAAAGTGCTAATTTTTGTTAGAGTCAGATGTCCCCCCTCCCTGCCAGCTAAATGGTTGGTTTTCGATATGTGAGGAAATTAAAAGGAAAACTATCGCCCCTACGTAGGCTACACCAGTTAACGAGTAATAATCGACCAACTTAAATTTGCAGTTGCAAAAAAATGTTCTCCCATACATTCTGTATAGGAAAACAAGTTTTTCAACTACAATGTTAAGTTTGTTCCTGGGATAAATTCATCCCAACTACGGAACTCTTCATTGTGCGTGGTTCGACACGTACTTGGCCGGTTTTTTTTAAAGTCGTTGTTTTTTTTTTACTATTATAATATTGTTGAACCGTAGATTAGCTTATAAAATTTGATTCCAGAAAATATTGAAAAGTAGTTTTAAGTTTTTTTTTAATTTACTGCAGTGTTTTACTATTACCCGCTATTATTTAATTATGGAACTTATACAGACTTTGAATCATCCAACATTGTGAATATAAACCTCAACAACTGTTAATTTGGTCGCATAGCTTTGGGTGCAGCAAGCTGTAATAATGTTACTGGTTTTTAGACAATTACGGTATGGAGACAGAAATACAGAAAAATGGTTTACTGTTGATTTACAACAAAGTCGGAGGTTTGCGGTTATTCATTCCATAGCAGACTTAACATTCTACTATTTTGTAAATGTGCTTAGAACTTATACAAATAATCAAATATACACCCCCTACATACATACTCACGTTTTCATCCCATTGGGGGTAGGCTAGGTAGGAACTACAACATTATGCCTCCTGATACGGTTCTCACTTCTCACATACTCCTTCATCATCATCATCATTTCATAGCCGTAAGACGTCCACAGCTGGCCATAGGCCTCCCCCAAGCATCGCCACTTGCAAACCTTTTTTAGTTATTACAATAAAATTACGCCTGTATTACTCGAAGGGATAGGCGGTGTATCTTACACCCCACATTTGTATTTGTTTTGTGTGTTATGTAATTTTTAATTTATTTTGTGTAAATTCATATACAAATTATTGTTACTGAATAAATGGTCAATGACTAATTTGTGTTTAAGTCCCATGTGTAATAGCTGGCAAACCTAGTGCTGCCAACAACCAGGCGGATATTTAGGCTCGGGCTTGTTGCTGTTATTTTTAAAGGATGTGTTCTTTTTGTTTATCTACAATAGAAAAGTCTGCCGCTGCTGCGGCAGTCGCTCGTGACGAAGGAGCTGGTGATCGAAGGCATCAACCCTCCCGCGCCGCACATCGCTTTCTCCACCATCCCGGCGCCGGTGCAGCCTATCATGGCCACCAGTTCCAACATCCAAATGGTATGTTACACACCATCATTTTTATTTTTTATTTTGTGTTATTTCGGGAACGTAATATGTTTCTTCCCAAGAAAAGCCAACATTATTTTATTGACTACTTTGTTAGCTTTCAATATACCCGCAGTTATGATAATTTAACTAGACTTTGTTTGGAAGTTTAACAATCAATAGAAATCATTTAGTTGCTTATTATGTTGGTATACAGATAACATGGAATTTTAAAAATGGTTGGGTTGCTTGTCTTCTGGAATATATAATCAGCTTCTAAAACAGAAATGTAAATAAATTAATGCTTTCGGGTTGAAGTGTAGCGACTCATTTACGGAAAATACGCGACGGAAGTTCGGCGGCCTTACGGCTACACAGCTTTTTAAACAGCAGGAACAAACCAGGCAATAATATCGTCGTTTTTAAAAAATCGGTCTGACGGATGCTAGACAAGTTATCGCCATGCAGTTTTTATAGGAATTACGACGTGGTTGTCATAACAACCAAATACGTCGGAGTGTACCGTAGAGCTGTTGACCGGGACCCGGACCTCAGTACCGACATTTAGCGACCGAGTTGCGGCGACGTAATTTCGGCAAGTGTGTCGCTACACTTGTGTGAAGAATCTGTTGTGTGAATTGTGATGTGATTTGAGGGTGATGGGCAGATTAAAAGCAATCTTGTTATAGACTTGTAGTCATATGAAATGGTATAACATGTTTTTATGTCATTAGTTTTACAATTTTATAACGTAGAGTTGTGCCAGTTTGAGTATTACGTTCAAGATTATTTTTATCTGAATTTCTTTTAGAATAACTCTTTTTTTTTCAGTTTCCTTTAAACTAACTGAGTTTGTTTTTTTTTTCTTTATTTTTAGTCACCCTCATATTAACTTTTATTTTCTTTTTACTTTATTTCTTTTGGATATCTATTCAATCATTCTGCAACGAGTCGACGTAGTTGTTATTACACTGTATTTCATTTTCCTTAATAGTTAGATGGGTCCAATTACATATAAGTGAATATACATCAACATAACATCACGCTTGTATTTCCAAAAGGAGTAGGCACATTTTCCAACCGTTACCACTACCGGTCTGCTGATAATACATTTATTTTAATAACTGACCCTCCCTGATAATCCAGAGCTCGCCTCTATATATATAACTTATAAAAATATTTACCTTTTGCTGAAAATGCTTGAGAATGATGATAATGATATTATGCCCCCATCCACTATTTATTTGGTACTAATCAAAACCTTGCAATGCTTGTTTAACATCCGATGTGGTACCTACTACATTAACATAACTCCATTCTAATGGCACGGGAGAATCAAATAATAAGTAATCAGTATACTCATCACTGTCTACAATATAAGATGTGTTTAAATATTAATAATAAAATGTATTTATTAAGGCTCCCAAGTGCAATATCAAAATCACAAACACATCGATAGCAGTAGTTAGGTACATTAACACTAAAATCATTAAAATACCTTATTATAAAATGAACAAAAAATTCAATAAAATTCATGAGTCATTACATTATAATTACACTTACGTTATGTGCACACGTACTGGGCCGACTCTGTAGGCTTCTTTATTTTTTGTTCTTTTTCATACTTTGTTTTTTTTTTTCTTTAATTTGATATAATTCCTCGTATTTAACCGTTACTCGCCAAGTCTCTTATGTAATATACAAGAGAAACAAGGTTCGAACTTGTGATTAGTACAGCTATTAGAGATAAAAGTCTCATTGATGTTGGAACCTTAACGCTTTTAGTCTTTCTCAGAAGACAGGTAGCGCAGACGCACAGATACTTGGCAACTGCACCAGATCAAATATCTATAGAGAGTGTAATGGTGGTTAGTTGTTGATGTTATTGTGTTGTGTGTAACTAATGGGTTATTTGGGTGGTGTTGGGTCAGCGCGACGAGGATAGCTCGAGCCCTACTCTGACGCCTCTCCTGCCGCCGGTGTTACCTCTAGCACTGTCGAGCCCCCTCGTCAGCTCCAGCACTAAGTCGCTTACCGTTGTACCTGCGCCGTCTACCTCCACGTCTGCGCAGGTTTGTTCGTCGCAACACAAGGGCTGCCATCTGCCACCGACTCATATATTTGGCTTCTTAATTGGCAATGACTACGTCTCTAAGTGTCACAAAATTAAGTGTTCATAGGTGTCTTCAGTCATCAGCAACAGTACAGTCCACATGCAGCATGATTTAGATGCTTTTGTAAGTCTATTCCTGTCGTAAGCGACGATAAGACTTGTGTAGCCAGTAAGATGGCAGCCCTCAGTAGTATGTGTCCCATGCTTCGTGTCTTCGTACCGATAGTGCGCTAGATCCATTCCGTCTCATCCGTCGTTCCCTGCTTAATCCTTTGAAGGAATATTTTTCTAGTTAAATTATATGTGTATTCATTTATTAAGTATATTAAGGAGACACCAATTGAGAAAATGCAAAAAATAACAGAAAGGACCCTTTTAACATAGTGCATACATTACTGTTTTACTATAATGGTGAAAATATGCCTAGGCCCTCTTCGTCCCCTTTTGAAAAGACAATGTGAGTTTGTATTATCACATTGATTTGTTGTTCCTTGTGGCTTTTCAAATCTTGGTGATGGCTTTGTGGTAGAGACACCATCACCACAACGATAGAGGGTCGGACCGTCAGACGCAGGACTCGGTTCAGTGAATCAATCGGTTCACTGTTTTATGAGATGAATAAGAGCAGAACAAATATTGTAAGACTAAAAAAAAAACAAAATTCCAAGAATGTTTATTGGATTAGAGAACCAAATGAGGCTGTCACAACAACAAGTGTCTACTGCCACGCCACGTATGCAAATGGGAAAATATTAAAGCTTGTTCTTATACACGTTTTGCGTTTTAAAGGGACACACCAGTTTTTGTTATTTTCAAAATCGTGACTAATAATAATGAGATATCGGGACGTAGTGTCTCTCGAACATGTAGACGAGCCTCCAGCATTTCTTTATCGCTTTACACTTGCAATGAACCCTATCAAAGTAAGTTACTGCTATCAGACATAATATTTTGTGTATTTCTGTGTACTAATCAATGCATGAATCTAAACTATTCCTATTTGCATGACAGTTTCAAGAAACTATGACACGAGATAATAATAACGTCGTTGAACATTATCTTAATTTATAACGAAGTGACGCAAATAATGTAAGAAATTTACGAGTCTTCGCAATGATACATGAGCTTTGCAACGTACAACTGCACTCAAATTGGGCACTTTTTAAATAATTTAACAGTTCAGTACAATTTTCTCCTATCATAAAACGGACGAAACCTGCAATAAAACTGCCTAAGTGAAGGCTTGGTTATGGGAAACGTCACCTCTGCCTGAACTGGACTAACGCTGCCAGTCGTGAAGTCGTCGCCTGTACCGCGTGAGCTCATGAGCGAGAGATCTCGTGAAGACTGTCTCTTCCATGCGATAGTTCTCTCGTGTCGACTTGTTCCTTGATAAGTAAATATATTTGTGTTCAATATTAATCCTTCCCAGGCACTGTCCTACTTTTATTTTACATGTGTCTTGTCAGTTCGGAGGTAGTTCTCGTTGGACACACCTGTTTGGATATGAACACGCTCAACATAACTTATCTATACCACAACAGTAAACTTATTCGATTTAAAATGTTGTTTCTTAGAAGAGTTAGGTGTGCGTATCTAAACAGTTTGTTTGAAACTTGACTGTTTGTGTAATTACATGACATGCGCTTGTACTAGAAGCCGGCTCAGAAGAGTGGCGGCACGATAGCCGTGCTGCAGAACATCCCGCTGCACACGAAGATCAACGTGAATAAGGTGGGCAAGGCCATGACGGTGAACAGCAAGGCCAACTTCCCGCGCTCGTCGGTCGCCTCCGCCGCGCTCTCCACCGTCCTCACCCCAGGCAAGTCCCTGCTCAAGGACAAGGAGAAGAAGTCTTCGGGGCAGTTCTCCCAACCGTTCGTTGATGACAAGATGGCGGGAGATGACGACATCAACGACGTGGCTGCTATGGGTGGCGTCAACTTGGCCGAAGAATCGCAGAGGATCCTTGGATCCACGGAAATGATTGGGACGCAGATCAGGTAATTCTCTTACAGTCGTTGTTTGTATCGGTTTGTGATTTGAGTTCTCTCATGTATTCTTAGTTCTTGCCGCATTCCTTCTAATACTATTCTGTTTGCAGGTCATGTAAGGAGGAATTCCTGGTACCGACGAGCTTCATGCAGGCGCGCATCAAAGTGATAACATCTAAGCACAGCATGGAGGAATCCCCACCTGAAGTGGCTAACCTCATCAGCCACGCAGTGCAAGAGCGACTCAAGACCCTCGTGGAGAAATTGGCTATCATCGCGCAGCACAGGATTGATATGATCATAAAGGTAATAAATAACCCTTCTTTTTGCTGCTATGTGGCCCTGCGAGTCTGATAGTCCGATGCTGTGCGGCCCTACGACTTGACTTGCGAGTGTGCACTGCAACCCTGCAAATGCTTGCGTTGTTTGTTTTTTTTTATTTTTGTTCTCTCGCAGCTCAACCTAGGAGGTTTTAGGCTACTTAACCAGGCTATCCTGTGGATGCCTTAATAAATTGAGGCCTCAAGGCAGGGCATAGAACTTAGGGCATATTCTGTGGGTTACGGACCTCTGTTTAGGGCGTCCCTCGGGGAGGGCAGCAAGTGAATGGATCGGATCGTGAATATTTAGGGACGACTTACGACCAAGGTTCAGGGCGATGCTTGCGTTGTTTTTTTGCGCTCTCTATATCATTGATTTCCTTGAAACAAATGTTTTTAGTATAGATCATAATTAAACAGGTTATCAAAATTGAACACTAGATTAGGTTTTAGCTCTTGTTTAAACCAACATTAACTCTACGTGACCTTGGCATTTATTTGAACATATTAACAATAATATTTTCCTCGTTTATGTACTGGTTATTTCTAGTAATACCTATAATTTGTGACATGAATCTTTTATGCGAATGTATAGTAATATATTAAGGTATGAAATGTTTACATAACAATTAACTATTATAAGAGGAGCGTGAGTTTATAAACCTCGCCATAATCTATTTAATTCATAATTTAAATTTCATAATTAGAATCATATGAGAGTAAATAAAAACTATGAATAGTAAGCAAATGAAAATTTTGATTTCTTAAAATGGTTGTTATTCTTACTTCCCAGCGCTGCGTTGCTGTTCTTTACCGCATTATACAATATTTTTCACTTCCCACAGTCTGACAATCGCTATGAAGTGACACAAGACGTGAAAGGCCAGCTCAAGTTTTTGGAGGAACTCGACCGCGTAGACAAGAAACGGCGCGAGGATTCCGAGAGGGAGATGCTACTGCGAGCTGCAAAGTCCAGGTCCAAGAATGAAGACCCAGAGCAGGCCAAACTAAAGGCTAAGGCCAAAGAGATGCAACGAGCCGAGCTGGAGGAGCTGAGGCAGCGCGAGGCTAACTTGACGGCGCTGCAGGCCATCGGGACCCGGAAAAAGGCCCGGCTCGACATGCCCGGCGGCTCTGGAGACTCCATGTCAACTAGCTCTGGACACACCAATCCGTCTGGATCTGTACGTATTTTGTTTTTCTTGTATGCAAGGAAGTGGTTTTATTGAACAAGTCTTCTTGAAACAGTTGGCCAAAGATACTAAACTGTATACAGTCACGAGCACCAATATCTATACACTTGCCAACTTTTAAAAGTGATTTTCTGCTACTGTATTGATTGTAATTTTATGTTATAACGAACATAGTATTTTGAAACCCATATTATTATGAAATAGGCATCATCTCGAAGTTGCAATCGAAACTCCATGAAAAAATGGTTATTGAATTTTGCCAAGTGTATACATATTTTTGCTCGTGACTTGTACGTTACGGTATAATTGTAACAAAAAAATTACTTTTGTCAGTAGGTCCAATGATAAATATTCTTTATGTGATGTTGATTTTACCAAAAACAAAACTGTAAAAATGTACATTTATCTTCACCGTCAAAGCCATTCTCTTTGGACGCCGCGCCTTCAACACATTCCCATGAAGACCTGTAGCAAATCTGAAAGATCTTTTAACTTCTGAAGGATCTTGTAACGCCTGAATGGCATTGACAGGTGGGCGTTGTTAAACATTTGTGAAATTGTCACAGATATTGTATTGACAAAACAAGATAGCGGCGTTAGATTCTGGCCACGCGCCAAAAGATCCTTTTAGCGTTGTAGATGATGTTCGTGTGATTGTTACAGACTGGGCGCAGCCAAATGGCGCTGCGCACGCGGTTGAAGCGCATCAACTTGCGCGACATGATCTTCCTGATGGAGCAAGAACGCGACACTTGCCGGTCTCAGATGCTCTACAAATTGTATCTCAAGTAACGTCGGCCTCGCCCTTGGGGCCAACTCCTCTGACTGAATCATTATGTTGGCATAACTATGCGCTATGGCAGTATAAACCTATAATTAACTGTATACCAAATAACAGTCAAACCTCATCGATTGTTTATTTGGAGTTCGAAACATAATAGGTTGCTTTATTATTGTGCTCCATGCTGTTCGCGGTAACATTAGCATGGTAATATAAGTTTATTTGTTAATAGCTTAATTAAAAGATTGTCTATTCTCTTGCTCGTCAACTGAACTTTAATGTCGCATGAGTACACTCACAGACAGCGCGGGAAAAGGGAGTGCAGGAGGACTTTTAGAAATGTTTTTTTTTTTTACATGAATGCACCATATGTCTTTGCTAACTGACAAAAACATGACTTTCTTTTTCTTACTATTAACATTAATACTAACAAACAGACTATGAATACTTACTAATACTATAAAAGAGGTATGTGGTGAATGCGGATAGGGAGTTCAAAGTTTGTAAAGGAAAAAACGATACCCGAGCTGACGAAGTCGCTAGCAGAGTGCTAGTATCTATTCAAATAAGTACTCGACTAGACAAATTCTTTGTAATAAGCAGTGATCGGAATAGGTAGAGCTAATTTACCTAAAGTTCGAAAAAGAACAGAGACAAAGTGGAGACGCCTTACGACAAAATATTTTTTCGGGACTAATGTCCCGGGTTTCAGAACATTACTTAAGTACAACTAAAATTAATAAAGTAAAACAACTATAGAATTAATTTCCTGTTTCTGTTTAAAAAAAAAAGTATGCACGATTTCTATTGTTTAAAAAAAATTAAGGTAATCTCCTAATAATCTAATATTCGTTTGAACGATGTAAGTAAGCGCAGAAGCTAATGTTATTTACATAACAGTTTTAATAATAATTTTTGTGATGTCCCGAAATCCCGACATTAGTCCCGAAAAAATATTTTAGTCGTAAGGAAGTCTCCACTTTTTTTGTCACTGTTCTTTGAACTTTAGGTAGATTAGCTCTACCTATTCCGATCACTGGTAATAAGTGTTATCTGTGTGGAAAATATAACATTTTAAGTTCAATTAATGAGCAATAGAATCGGCACAGTTATTTGTTAAATTAGTTAATTATATTTTTACTATATGAAGATAGGCGGTCTGATTAAACCAGGGACATATCAGACAGGGTTCAAAGAATCAATATTTGATTCTCCTTCAGAATAAACCTAATAAAAACAAAATTGTTGGCGTTTGGGTTTGACTTGATCCCGGGAAAACTGATATTACCTCCCCGCCTTGCCTCAGTAGTCCGATGCAGTCGCATGTGTGCCTACACTTTACAAAGCTTGTTTCGATCATTTACTATTTATACATAGGTATTGTTCTCGTTACGTGTCATTCAGTATGATCCTTGTTTAACCAGTCAGGCTGTACATATTAATAATGTTAATAAATTGTCTGTAATACTTATCTATTTACCAATTTATATAAGGTTAGTATTAGGTTACAATGCCATTTTAACATCGGATATCAGCAACAATTATAGCATGATTTGTATGTGTCTCAATAACCAAGGAATCTTCAAGTCATGGCCGAACAGGTTATTTCTATCTGAAAAACCGACGCCAGCTGGTAAGCCCAATATGAATATTAGCAGATTTGAACCTGAGAATGGCCAGCAATGCTTGCAGTTTGTGCCTTGTATAACCAATCGATGCCAATGCATACTTGTTGGAAAACATGCTTTAAGGTGCGCTTTTAAAGACGACTGCAAACGCAAGCGGCACCACGGCCTTATCGCAACGACACCGAATGGATTAAACGCTTTCGTAGATGGCGACGTAGACCGCAAACAAGTAGTGCTGTCATTGGCTGTCACTAAACCTCTAGACACCCGCGCCGCTCCGCACCGTTACCTCACCCGCGCCCCTTGTGTATGCCCCTCGCCTGACAGCGACAAGACGTAATTGTTAGACTAATGCCTATCGCGAAACTGAAGAAGAGAAATTTCGCCGTCGTCAATATTGCGACGCCAAATCAAATCAAAAGTCATTTATACAACCTAGACTGAGAATTAGCACTTTTCGGACGTCAAAAAGGCCGCGTTCGAAATTAAAACTGCAGCGGCAGATCGAGTCGCTGCTGTCTGTTATTGCGATTGGGCAACGTTGCCGCTTGGCGTTTGCGGTTGCGGTCGGCCTTAGGGAGAGCACCTTAATAGTATACAATTTAGGCCCACTTGCACCACAAATCACTAAATGATTTTAGCGCTAAAGATATTTATAACATCATTCTGTTTCTGTCACCTTCTAACGATTAACAGAAGCAGAATAATGTTTTGAATACGTTTAGAGCTAAACTCATTTAGTGATCATTATGTGGTGCAAGTGGACCTTAGTTTATAAGCACTTAAGTTGACACATTCCGGTAGATTGAAAATTATGTTATTTTACATTATAATTGTAAGTATTATATTACACAGTTGAGATATTTAGCACATATTTTAATGTTTATTAGAAATAAGAATAATACCATATATTTAATCACTAGCTAATATACAGGGCCAAAATAAATTAGCTAGCGAAACTGCAGATGTGATGGGTATCGATATCGAAACATGATAAAAACAAAAAATATTGTGATAATTTTTGGCCTTAACGTAGGTAGAGAAACTGCGTGAATTATCAGTTTAAAAAATGACAAATGATTTTATTTCTGTAAATAGGTTTGTACAAACACTTTTACACGTCAATCACATTTTTAAAACAAGATGAGGTCGGCGTTTCCTATCTGACTATGAGAAGAAAGGCCGAAACAAACTCAGAGGTAACAGTCTCTTTTAAATTCCAGACATAATCTTGGTCTGATCATGTTAAGACCATGTAGATTGGTGTCTGAAATGGTCTTTTGAGGAAAGAACCACACAGAGTGAGTGGACCTGTCCAGTCAGTGCACGCATTTGTCAGTAATCGTGCAGCTCAACTGCAAATTTAAGGAGCTCAACGATTTGACGAACAATACCAAAGAAAGGACATTTGGTTAGGCCGCATAAATTACTCAAACTGCCAGACCATGATTAATTAAAACTAAGGAAAAATAAATAATAAAAAAGAAAAGAAAGATCCACATAGTCTTCACATTCACAATAATTTGAAATAATATAATACTTTAAAAAGTAAATATTCATGTCATTGTTTGAATAAAAATCAACACCATAAAACAATAAAACTGATTTTCTCAACTCATACTTCAAGTAACTACATTACCAGCGGTCGTTGACCCCAGAAAGAGATCTTGATGATCTTTTCTTTTGTCATGTTTAGTTATCGATACCCTTCAAGTCTGCGAGTTACACCTGCTCTCTAATTTGACCTCGTATATTAATAAAGGAATATGGAATTCCCGTCTTATTCAAGTTCTATTGAATATAGGTACAGTCAGCCTCAAAAATATATGATTACTATAGTTTTATTATTAATTCACCGGAGGAAACTGGCAGGTTCTAAATTGTAATTTTTTTAAATAATGTGTATTAATAATAATTTTGTTGGTCCAAAACTTCGCCACTTCCACGGCATCGTTTGTGTGAGCGCAGAGGTCACTATGGCTGTATTATTTGGGGCACAGAGGGCAGGATAGGAGGTGGGACATAGGTTTGCGCCACGGCTCCACACGGACCCTATTGACTTACGTTACACATTATACTTACATTTAACAATCACTATTACAATAATATGACCAAATTCAGTTACAAAGTGGCGGAGTCTCAAATCTGTCAGTTTTCTCCAGTGAATTAATAATATCAGTACTCGAATTGGTTTGAACAACCCATTTCAAAAGTTTAATAATTGTTTAACTAAACTTAACTATTACGGAAATGACAGGCTTCTGTGATCAAGACATAACAACATTGCGTGTATTAAATATGCTTGAGGCTGACTGAATTTCAAAAAAATATTATGTTATCCTAGATTAAACTAAAGACTTATTTATTGAAATAGTTAATTGTTGTTCAACCTGCCTATGTGGTATCAGATCAAATGGATAAAAATATCAAGATGTTGAAGGGCCTGCGCCCACTGGCGTCTCGGCACGGAAAGGGATTTTTATGCGACGAATAGGAAAATAAATTGATATTATGTTGTATGACAATAAATATTTAATTTCAATGATAATCATTGTAGGTACAAAAACAATGCTATGGTATGCTCAGGCATGAGCCGGCAGCATTCGGAACGCCTCGGCATCCCTCGGGATGCAGCGGCAGAAGTGTTACGACTGTTGTAAAAAAAACGTGCGAGCGCGATGGCGGTCGCGTAGGTACGCTTCGGTCGCTTTGTCTAAGGACGTCGCGCTTGCGTGCGCTTGCGTGTAGTGATGCCGAAGGATTCCTGCCGAGCCGTGCAGCCACTGGGCGCAGGCCCTTACGCGGCTCAATATTAAACTTTACTGCTAATTTCTCCCGATAGAGCAATCACTCACTATACTATAAAGTGACGTAAACAGAACGATATGGCGTTTAAGCCCGATTAACACGGTGCGATTGCCTGTGACATGGCATACCATAAGGCGAAGCAACAATAAAAGGTGCACCGTCTAAACAGCGTTTAGTTAGACGATGCAAGACATTTGTTGCTTCAATTTCATTGTGTGTTACAGGCAAGAAACTTGTATCATGTAAGTGGGGGCTTTAGGCGCTTTCTATCTCCATGGTTAGGTGACTGTTAGGGTCAGTTCACACCGAGACGCGAAGTGACGCGCACTTTTTTATGATCCGATACAATATCGAATTTATTTACTACACAATAAGGTACACGCGCTGCGCAGGTTACGCTACTTTGATACGTGTCAACCATCGCACTGAAATGATACCTTTTCGTGGAAAAAATAAATTCAATAAATTGCTAAAAAGTGCGCGCAGCGTCGCTTCGCTTCGCGTCGCGGTCTGAGCTGACCCTTGAGACTGTTATTAAGATTATGACGTGTTTTAACAATCTAATGCTATTGTTATTCAAATACATCAGTGTTGTGTCGCGAACATTTTGACTATCAATCAAGCGAATGTTTGTCAAAAAATCTATTGTTCGTATGTTTAAGACTTGCGGACCAATGAGAATTGCTCGGCTCGGCTAAAAGGTCGAAGCAATTCTTGTTGATTCGTTAGAAAGCTCGCTGAAATTCTCATGCTCATGGTGTGTGAGCTTTTAGTTGTAAGGTTACATTCGCTAGAATGCTCATTATAAGTGAAAGCTCAGGTTTATCAGCGCCTTAACAGGTGACACAATTTAATCGAGGTGACGAAAGGCTAAATAGCCCTCTTTAAGGTTTTGTAGTTGAACTTTTTATATAGAAGAAGACGTTGCCTCAGTGTTGTTGTTTAAAAATCGTTAAGCGTGCTATAGACAGTGCCACCCACGAAGACGCACCCACTCCGCTCCGCTCCGTACTAAAGTACAGCTTACAGTACAGTAATCTCGGAGTGGGGCGCGTCTTGTGGATGTTACTATCTATACACATTTGTCGGGTCGGCACATTCGGTTCGACAGTATTTTTTTAAAGAACAAAGCCGTTCCCGAACAATTCCTATTATATTCAGCTTTCATTCGGCTCGTGCCGATCTTGCGGCATCTACCTTTGCCAAATTGACATTTAGCAGTTGATTCTTATCGCCAAACTCTGCTTAGCCTCACGATATGTACTAACGTGCGGCTAAGCCAGGCGGCGGTATTCATTTTGAAGTTTTGCTACGATTATCCCCTGGCTGTGCCGATTAATGCCGACCCGAACAAGCGTGTAGAACGCCTTATACACACAAGTATCATAAGAATGGTTATCCATATTATTATTAATTCACTGGAAAAAACTGACAGGTTTAACTGTCACTTCGTAAAATTATATGGATGTACTACCATATAATTTTACGAAGTGACAGTTAAACCTGTCCGTTTTTTTTTTTTCGATGAATTATTAATACCGAATTTAACTCACACTGTAAACGAAAGCAATAAAATTACGTCGCGTTGTTTTTTCGTTGACGTTCTTTAATAACAACATAACATAATCCTAACCTAATCCTAACTAATATTATAAATACGAAATTGAGTTTGTTTGTTTGTTACGCTTTCACGCAAAAACGGCTTAACGGATTTGGATGAAATTTGGCACATAGGTAAACTATGACCCGGAGAAGGACATAGGCTACTTTTCATCCTGGATCGCAGACGAAGTCGCGGGCAACAGCTAGTAATCTTATAATGATGTCGGTGTTTGAAGATTGCCCCGATACTGTTACGTATCGCCTGGACAAAACTAACTTTACTGTTATTATTACTGTTGTGGACTTGTGACGACGAAAGAAACTTGCGAATAAAGCAGCTAAAGATGGGGGAAAAGTAAGAGCAGTCATTTTGAATTAAAATTTCAATAAAAGTTTGGACGAATCTGACATGTTTTATTATTAATTCACTAAAGTAGACCGGCGCTACTGTCACTTGGTAAAATATTAATATAATATTTATTGTATTTTATAATTTGCTTTTCATAAACAACATAAGTTCTTGTTTACCCTAAACCCGAAACGGGGTCATTGTACTCATCATTTTGAAAAAAAAATCTATGGGACCAACATTGATAACACGAAAAAAAAATCAGCTGTTCCATACATTTATTTGTGTTCACTTAAATCGACAAAATGTATGGAACAGCTGTTTTTTTTTCGCGACCCCTTTTCGGGTTTTTGGGTAACAAAAACTAATGTTGTATAATCCTCTACTGCTATACCAATAACTACTCTCATACCAATAATCCTCTACTATAATACCAATAATTGTCTGACCTCAAACATATGATTAAGATGTTGGTGTACCTTTCAAATAAATAAATAAATATAATCGTCTACCGTCATATCAATGATCCTCTACTAAAATACCAATAATCTACTCTCATAGCAATAATCCTCTACTCTCATACCAATAATCCTCAACTCTCATACCAATAATCCTCTACTCGTATACCAATAATCTTCTACTAAAATACCAATAATCCTCTACTGTCATACCAATAATCCTCTATAATACCGTATTCTTCTAATCTCAAACCAATATAATCCTCTACTCTCATAACTAAGATTATTGGTATGAGAGTAGAGGATTATATTGGTTTGAGATGAATACCTAGAGAATTATTTGTATATGAGTAGAAGATCGTACTTATGTACTAGCTTAGGCTATGTCTGAATGTCTGTGACACGGACATTCCGCATCGTCCTACTTGTTAGCCCGATTTGAATGGCGAGGCTTGGACCACCCGGTAACCCTTTGACAAACTTATCGCCATACATTATAATTAGATCTATCATGCCATCCGGTCGATCGTCAGTCTCGACCGACCGATACCACTATTACTTAATCCTGTAGAGTCTGGCCAACGAAATCTGTCCTCGAATTATAATCTGTTGAATATTTTACTTCACTTCTAAGTACAATATTACATGACAAAATATTATATAAATATGAAATACTGATGTAACTATCGCATAGCATGTCTTGAATAATAATTAGTATCGACTGCGTTTAAGCAGCTCTTGGTTTTTTTTTAAATTGCCACCTTTTTTCTTGGACTGCTTTCGTTGGCCAGACTCTATTTTTTTTTTTTTTTTTTTTTTTGTGGCTTCGCACGGTTTGTGCATTTAGCCAATGTCACGTTTAGTTTTAGTAGATAGTAGAAACAAAGGTAGGGAAACGAGAATATTATTAAAAACGGAATTTAGGTTAGGAAGGTATCAGACTCTATTTGATACCTATCAAAGAATAAACAGGCCAGTGCAGCTCCCTGCCTGTAGTGGTAGGGTAGTTCTATGGAGCAGCCACGGAATTAGTAAGAACTATATAGGTAGTGACAATGGAGCATCACCGATGGAGTGACGGGAGGAGGAGCAGTCATTTTCATGTTAGCGTTATCGTCGAGACCCACTGTGAAGCCAGCTTGCTGCTTAGCACTCCACCGACCGTTATTTTTACTGGTTTTGGTTTTTATAAACAAAATACTGGGAGTCTGTGCTTGTTATGATTACATCTTCGTCTTTTCATAAGAATCTTGGTTTCGAGTTTCACTGAAACTGATGGTAGATATGACCAACAACTGACTTCTGATCACAAAAATCTTGATAGGGATGGGGGAATGCACACGCGCATCATGTTGGACTTTCGAATAGGTGAACAGAAGGATTAAACTATTGAAGTAGAACTCTGAACTAAGGCTACGCTAGAGACGGGTAGCACACCTTTTTAAAATGAAGATCTTGCGAGGCACTTTTTTACAAAGTTTGCTAGCACACTGTGCTACCACGAATAAGGCGAGGCTGCGGTGGCTTGTGAGTACGAACGCGTGCCTCGCCGACTCACCGAGTCGCACGTGTGCTGTGTGGTGTGCAGTGAGTAGTGACGAGAGAGAATACACACGCGCGGTGAGTTCAGTGGTGTATGTTTGTGCTAGCAACAGTGAACGAAGACATCAATGATGGAAATACAAAAAAAAAGAGAGTGGTTCGATCGACTGACTCATTTCGTTCAAAACTCACAAGTACAAATGTTCTGTGTGTAGCTAATCTGTACCAGTGTGGTGTGTGCCGTGTGGTAGCACATCAAAATAAAAAGAGTGAGTGACTCTGTTCATCCAAGTGAATAGCTACAAATGTGCTAGCACGTGTGCTGAGTTCCGCAACACTAAGCCATGCGACCAGTCACGCCAGTCACACATAGACAAACAATTATTTTACTATTTAATCATATTTACACAGCTGAAATCCTTGTGTACATACAAAAAGTAATTAATAAAATAATAAGTCAAGATGGTAGCTCCGTTGTCCCACAGCATGATACTTATTATTTCTCTAGAGTTTTTCTAGTTATTTAACAAAAACCGATACTTACCGATAAAAGTTTTGTTAGACGCGTATCCAAAAGCGTGTCGGCATACGATAGTAATGGCAATTAATGCGATTTTTCATTAATTTCATTAGCATGTGAATTATTGAGTCTTAGCATGATAATTGCTATTGCTATGCTAATAGCTAATATGATGATAATTGATAATAATGAAGTATGAAAATTTTATTAAAAGTGCGAATTAAAATGGTGAACGCTCATTTTAATTCGCACTTTTAATGAAAATGAAAATGTACGAAGCGATAATTCACTTAGCACTTCACGAAATTTCGCAACTAAATTTCATTAGCTAAATGCTAAATGATTTTTCACAAGCTAACAATGAATGCGAATGCTAATTAATCCATCACTAGCATACGAAAAAAAAAATAGTGACACGTCCACCCACCCTGTCAAACTTCTACAGTTCCTCTGTTCCTGTATGATAAATTTTCATGTTTTAACTATTAAAAATGGTAAGAACTACTTTAAATTCACAATAATTAACGTAACAGAGTGTTAGCGCATATTTCTCGGTGCCGACATAATATCGCCACGTAGTTGTATATTAGTCGGCAGTGTGTCATCATTCGTATAATGTCGGCTTCCAGTTGATGTAATTCGCGTGTAATAGGTGTTTGTTGTGTTATCTACGGGCTCGCTAACGTGTACTGTTGCTATGTTCCTAAAGCCGTTGCGCCTGGATATCAAGAGGAAGTTGACAGCGAGGTCGGACCGCGTCAAGTGCGTGGACCAGCACCCGACGGAGCCCTGGCTGCTGTGCTCCCTGTACAACGGTGACGTGAACATATGGAACTATGAGACACACTCACAGATCAAACGATTTGAGGTAACAAATAATTTCTTTGTTAAACAGAATTCCACTCAGATTTAGCTAGGCGTCTTTATGATCCGAGATCTCACAATTTCTGATTCCAATCATAGTTGCGGTTCTTGGTACCTCGTGATGATTTACGAGGGAGAACTATGCTGTATGTTCCAGTAGGAATTCAGTCTTTGGTGCTACGACATCAAAGCAATTTAATTAATTTCTTAATCATTCTATATAAACTTCAACTTAGATGCCATTTAACATAGCATAGCTATGCTGGAATTATTTTCAGATGAATGAAACTAATTCACTGTTTCTTATACCTACTCTATCAGTTTTTAATGACCTTTAACTGAGCATGGTTTGTAATTACATTCCCATTCAAAAAGTTTGTATGATTTCTGAGCCATGACTAACATCTAACAATCCAGACATTTATCAGTATTAGAAATGTCCAACTTCACTGCTAACAAAACATGATGTAAATAAATTGATATTTGTGTATCATAAAGATACTGATCTGATATAATTAGATTAATTAAAATACCTACTTTCATATTTAATCACAATACAAATGAGATTTGTGGCAAGATATTATTTTTCTTGTTAATTTATAATCTAAATTCTATGGGTACTTAAAATGTGCTGCAATATTATATCAGTTGGCACCCATTAATATGAACATTCCAGCCCGTCCTATTCAACACAAAATATTTCATGCAGAAATCAATTGATATTATTACTAATGTTAATGATGAATTAAATGCCTTTATGGTTGTAAGTCCTTGTAGTTTGGGAGGGGAGTTGCGTGATCACCAAAATTCAATTTTAAATGTTTGTTAGAATTTACAGAAAATCAGTCATTGGTGTATGTCATAAACATTTTAGCAATCAAATATCATTATTCTGACTTACCCAAGAGAGCATCGTTTATAATATAATACGTTTTTAAGTATCTAGTCCTGTAAGTCCAGTCAACTCATTGAGAATAATAATAAATCTACTGTGATAATCCTGTTAGTGTTGCAGTTAGTTGACCAAAATAATAGCAACCAAATGTGTGTTGTCATGATAATTGACACTAGTTAAAACGGAATCCTCATTCATCATCATTCTCCCGCCCTTATCCCTATTTATTTGGGATTGGAGTAATGTGTTTTTTTTCCCATACCTCTATTAGTCATCATCCCCTTTCTAGCCATATCACCTTGCACACAGTCTATCCAGTTAAAATTGAATATGCTTTCAGAAACAGAGGGTAAGATTAAATATAATAATTTGTTTTCCTAACAAATTAATAAAAAGGCCTATATCTATGTCTTCTCTCTCCTAAAAATAACAAAATAGGTTTCATTCCATTATGAACATCTGTTATAAGAAAAACTTTAGTGTCAACAAATAAACACTGTTTCCTCAGAGTCCCATAACATCGAGAGAATGTTTACTAACTATTATCTTTCTGCTCTCAATGTGTGACATTCAATTATCAGATTTCTTCGGAATTGGCTACAAGATTATAGGTGAAATTATGAATGCATATTTTTTGAGAATTACAATCAAATCAAATCTAAAGTCATTTATTCAAACTAGGCTGAGAATCAGCACTTTTCGAACGTCAAAATTACATAAGTCCCCCAAAACGCCCACCTTTCACCACTTCCTAGTGCTTTAGCTGGGAAGAAAAACAAACAAACAACAAACTCCCCAGCAGCACAGCTGTTTGATTCTATACAAAAGTATGCAAAATCGTTTACATTATGCATCATAATATATATAAATCTAATTATTAGCCATATTATGTCAGATAAAATTAAAAACATAACATCTAACATCCAAAAAAAATAAAATAATGTGAACTATATGTACTCAATATAGGTAACATAAGAGAATATTTGGCTTAAGAATAATTTGTATTTTGTGGTAATAAGCAATTTATTCTTATGAAATTCTCAAACTAACATTCTTCACTAAAAATCTCTTCAATTTTTTCTTCTTTTCTACTCCTTCTCTTGTCTCCTTCTTGCCTTTAAAATAAACTTGAGGTGCATAATCACCTCTGGTTTTTCATTCTGTATTTTGTTACTTTAGCCTTGTTGTGAAACCACCTGTGTGAACCAACCAAATGTGTGAACTTTTGACTTGCAAGTGCCAGTAAATGCTATAATGGAAAGAAATGATTGGTGTTTGTATTGTGTAGGTATGCGACCTGCCGGTGCGCGCCGCGAAGTTCGTGCCGCGCAAGAATTGGGTCATCACGGGCTCCGACGACATGCAGATCCGCGTGTTCAACTACAACACGCTGGAGAGAGTGCACGCCTTCGAGGCGCACTCGGACTACGTCAGGTGCATCGCCATACACCCCACACAGCCATACATACTCACCAGCAGTGGTAAGTGGTGCTCACAGGTTCTTACCTGATATTTTACTGACCAGAGCCCTAGTTGCGTACCACACTTTCAATCACATTCCGAGAGTTTTGGAGGAAATTCCTAATCCATTATTTCATAGGATTGATAAATTCGTCTGATCAACAACGTAAATAATGTGGCTGAACTGTAAAAATAAAAGGCATTGCCATTGATTGCCATTGTATGTGCGTTACGCAATTATCCCGCAGAAGGTTACTGTAGTTACCAAACACGATCATCTTCATCTTTCTTAACAGCACGACCATTAAAAAATAGCTAATGCCGTGGTGAAAACATGACCCAGGTGCGCCAGACATTCAGTATCGCATCTCATGAAGGCTATTTCCATCTCAAATTCTATAAGGCCAAAATGAGGCCGCCGTCGGGTCAGTGATATTACCATAGACTAACTCAGACATTGTGGGCGGTATTTTACCTTTTGACGGTCGAATTAGGTCGAATTAGGTCAATATGCTCACATATTTATACAATACACTCAATAGTTATGTGCATATTTCCTAGCATCTGTAGTTCCTAGTCAATTGGTTCCGTAGTACTCCAAGACGATAACGCCATTAAAATAATCTTGAATGCAATAAAAAATGGTTACTTTGTTATGCGTAAATTCCATGAAGGAAGGCTGCACTTACAGTAATGGGCAATAATTACAATATCAGTAACTAATTGCCACTATAAAGAGGTACTTAAGTTTAACTTTGTGAATAAAAACACTTGACAATGAAAGGTTTTAAATGTTGTATGTAGGAGTCAATTAAAAACTTTATATTCTTAGTGTTTGCTTCAACTTAAGATTTAATGAGCTGAGTTTGAATTCATTTTCGCGCAAACCAAACAAACAATCTTCTCGTCACAAAGTGTATTGGGGGCGCAGGTTTTGTAAATACAAGCCAGGTGGTTTAAAAATATAGTGCTAATATTTATAAACAAACCCTCTATGCACCAAACTCTAGGTCGTAATCTCTAAGAAACCCTCAGGATGACACTGTGGCTAGACATCACGTTAGTTCAGCATGGAATTTAAAATGACCCCTATTCCAGATGACCTGCTGATAAAGCTATGGAACTGGGAGCGCAACTGGGCGTGCCAGCAAGTGTTCGAGGGCCACACGCACTACGTGATGCAGATCGTGATCAACCCCAAAGATAACAACACATTCGCGAGCGCCAGTCTCGATACCACCGTCAAAGTAAGCATTTGTAACAAGTGTTGCCTCGCATCATTATAAACAAATTATATCGATATTGTTCTAGTTTCCTTGAAAACAAACGCAGTTGTATGTCCGTGGAGTATGTAGTTAGTAATTTGCCTTTATTTATGAATGGTTTTATGGTGAAAATTGCGGTCATCTACAAAAACAAATTATTGCTTTATTTAAGCATAAATTTAGGTCAGGCACTTGAGTACAAAGCCTTCGTGAATTGAGAAGTTGATGGGAGCTGTTGTCTGACTTAGCGTGTCATGTGTGCAGGTATGGCAGCTAGGATCGTCAATCTCGAACTTCACATTAGAAGGTCACGAGAAGGGCGTGAACTGCGTGGATTACTACCACGGCGGAGACAAACCCTACCTCATCAGTGGTGCCGACGACCGCCTCGTCAAAATATGGGACTACCAAAACAAAACATGTGTTCAGACATTAGAAAGTAAGTGGACACCTTTAATTATTAAAAGATGATTAGGGAGAGACAGAAACTGATGTTGAATAAAGCCAATGCTACTTTTCAATGCCATGGGAGTTAAGACTTAAATGATATTCATATACAAGCTTTATACCTTCCAGTACTTTCTGGTAATGTGAACAGTCAAGGGGAAAATAATACACGATATCGGGGTCACCTTCCAGTCTTCACGTCCATGCTACAATTGGCTGGACAAGTCGAGATCAATTCACAATAAACTTCAAACTTTTATGTGATTGTGGTCAATGAATGAACTTACAATTTGCAACATTCAACCAACAATCTGCATTCATTTACCCTTGCCATGTGAAATGCTCCCAACTGCTGGATTCAGGGGTTTAGATGCAAATTGGAATACAAAGTAGCCGCTGCAATCTTTAATTAAAATAATATTGGCATAACAAAACCAATCTTTGCATTACATTTACTGGCCTAAATATAAACGGTGCATGTAAAGTGTGCAAATTCGTGTGGGATAAATGTATTACAACTACTGTGTACAAAAGCTATGCGTATATAGCCGATGCCTTTACATGCCTAAATTACACGCACGGTGTTCCTAGCACCGTGCGTGTAATTTATCACAGTGGACGCCTTTTAGTTGAACGAGGATGATGAATGCATTTCTTAATACATCTAAATAATGTGCAGGTCACACTCAGAATGTGTCAGCGGTATCATTTCACCCGGAGCTTCCAATTCTACTGACTGGTTCAGAAGATGGCACCATCAGGATATGGCACGCCGGCACCTACAGACTAGAGTCTTCCCTAAACTATGGCTTCGAGAGAGTCTGGACCATATCATCCATGCATGGCTCCAACAATGTGGCCGTCGGGTGAGTTTGCGACTGAAAATTATCTTAGTGTCCTTCAGACATGGACTCCTGAATATAAAAATAAAGCTGCTTTTCTAATGAGCAGCTTCACCTAATTTCCTTATAAATCTGGTGCCAGCATATGTGCCTGGTTAGTTGTGGTTAACTGCCTAGCCCTGCACACGTCATGTTATGCTAGTTCAAATGTAATTTAATTCGTAAATATAATGATTTGTTGACACATCCATATCCAGTATTTGTTTTTGTGTCCGCCAGTTACGACGAGGGTACAATCATGATCAAGGTGGGTCGCGAGGAGCCGGCCATCTCCATGGATGTCAATGGAGGCAAGATCATATGGGCCAAGCATTCCGAAATGCAGCAAGTCAACTTGAAGGCGCTGCCTGAAGGTAACTTATTGTTACTGTTAATCACTTGTAGTTTCTTTCTGTAATATGATACCCAAACATAGCTAAGGTTTCCGGTCACTCGAACGTAGCCATGCGTAGTCCGTAGTACTCGTATATATTTTTAATTGGTTTCTTTGATATTTCCACAAAATTACTTACTACTATAGGTTTTCTACAGTTACTCCACTTAATTTCCAGACACAGAGATAAAAGATGGCGAACGCGTTCCTGTAATGGCCAAGGACATGGGTTCCTGTGAGATCTACCCTCAAACTATTGCACATAACCCCAATGGTCGGTTTGTGGTGGTCTGCGGCGATGGCGAGTACATTATCTACACAGCCATGGCTCTCAGGAACAAGGCCTTTGGCACTGCGCAGGAGTTCGTCTGGGCGTTTGACAGCTCTGAGTACGCGACGCTTGAAAATTCTAGTACCATAAAAGTGTTCAAAAACTTCAAAGAGAGAAAGAGCTTCAAGCCTGAATATGGAGCAGAAGGTGGGTAACAGGTTCTATGTTTATTGATCCGTGAAGCAGCTGATGATCGGATGCACTTAGTGAAAGATTGAAAGCCGACAGCTTAACAGTTTAGTAAAACAAACCGTCTGTAAATGGCGCCGTTTTCAGTTCCATTAATTTTGTCCTGTATTTTTCTGTTATCGCTATACAATAATAGATGTATGTAGAAGCAAACATAATTCAAAGTCCTAGAAAGTTGTGTAATATTTTGATAAGCAATAATATCTTATTTGATGGTGTATTGTCCAGGCATATACGGGGGATTCATGCTGGGAGTGAAGTCAATCAGCGGAGTGGCATTCTCTTTCTACGACTGGGAAAACTTGGAACTGATCAGACGGTGAGTTTTCACTCAAAATTACTTGTAATAAAACCAATATATGCAATTGCTCATATTTTGTATGATAATATAATTTATACATATTATAAATTAAAGTGGCTTTTCGTGTCTGTCTGTATGTCCGCGTTGTTCTTCTAAGTCACGCAAAAGATTTTGATGAGTTTTTCACCAACGTTTAGAGATTTTTTTCTGGAAGGTTTATGTGTATAATAAGTTAATAAAAGTTACATATAACTAAGAAATCTCGATGTTTTGTCAAATGGTAAGAACCGTACGAAGCAGGAGCGGGTCGCTAGTTGTATTATAAAATGGTATAGCAATTCTTTGCTTGATGATCAATGATATGTTTCTAAAATATAACTAGAAACTTAAATTATGTATTAGCAAGTAAGCGATATATAATCTCTTGAAAACAATGTAGCAGACATATTCAAATTTTAGCCATTGCGAGTTTGAAACACTAAGTATAATGTACTCATCCGGCCGTAAATACACATCAAGTTTCAGGAAACGTGCGGCTTTGTAGAGTTTCGCCTGTTTCACTCGTACGGTGACAGTCTTTGTAGATCACGATATGTGTATGCGCACTTACGGCCGGGTAAAGTTGTTTGGGACTGTACCTTAACAAATGATACATACGTTATTGCCATTTTTTATGCTATGCGACATTAATTATTTTTTCATGTCAACCGCTACGAACAATTACGCATCAGAAAACATTTATTTACTTTGGATTATACTAGCTACGGGAAGAGGGGATGGGCCTTTGCTGAGCAGTGGGATATTACGTGCTAAATAGATATATACATGCTGGCTAAGCGCTTAAATGTTGGATTCGATTTCGGCCCAATTCAGATTATATTTTGGAAAGCCACAAGCAAAATCTAGCTAAATCCACTATGTATTAATGACTTACAAGTAACGAAATGAATGTAAACTAGCCAAATTAGTGAGAATTGGCAGAAGTAAACGAGACGCAAGTTTATCTAAGTAGCCAGCCAGAAACACGTTTATATAACATTAAGTAAATGAATTTGTTCAGGATAGGAGTACAATCAAGACTGTGTAAATGTTATTGGCAGTATGTGTACATTCTGTGTTTATTGGATCAAGAATTTCAAGCGTAACGTAACAAGCTTAGCGAATGTAATAACTCAATAGCACATGTTTACCAAATAATGGAAAGGCGAAGATTATATTCTCACTTTCTTGCTGTAATCCTTACTAATATTATAAAATAATGCGAAAGTAACTCTATCTGTCTGTCTGTCTGTCGCGCTTTAACATCAAAACTACTGAAACGATTTAAATGAAATTTGGTACACAGATAGTCTAAAGCCTGAGAAAGGACATAGGCTACTTTTTATCGACATACCACGCAGGCAAAGCGGCGGGCGGAAGCTAGTTTTATTATATGCGAGCACTCTCTACCTCTATCACGAATATCAAGCAAACTAGTGAAATCAGTTGCTGTCCTCGCGCTCTTGTGATGAACTTGTAACAACTTCAGTTGTTTGACAAATGTATGATGAAGGCCAGTAAGAAACAGTTTACTGCCTATCACGTTACTGTTATCCATATATTCGTGGTAGGGATAGACGATGATGTAAATAAGTATTTTATTGAACATTATTTTATATCATCCCACCTGTATGCTATTGTAATGTTATTAATAAATCCGCGCGCAATCAGAATAGCTGTAATGTTATATAGAAAAGTCAATTTATTTACACCCGAGTTGGTGACGCTATTGCTGGGGTAAAGGAATAGTTACACAAAGTTTACGCGCTCTGATCGCGCGTGAATCACACGAGAACTTGGCACGCTAATTAAACTAGAAGGGCGGAGGGTTATTACACATAACCGTTACTGGATTTATCGTAGATAATTTAAAAGGCCGATTTGGACGTACGATATGCACATGTTTACTAGTAAAGTTTTGTGCAGTGGGGGGACACATGAGCATTAGTCAGTTGCGATTCAAAATTAGGGGTGTAGGCATCTCTGTCACACGCAGCCTCTACCCAAGAAACAGTTGCGAGGGAGCTGACATCTTTACCACGCTTGCAAAACGGATCAGTCGTCGCAGTATGTTGTCAAATTTCTCAAGTGGTCACATCGTTATTTAATTTCCTCGTCCATAGTTATTCCTGCAGGCCTCTGAAAAGTTAAGTGTGCGGTAATATGGAGAAGTATAAAAATATCTCAATAAATAATTAATCGAGGAAAGATGACGTCATTACACGGATACATACGATAAAACATTTAATGCGATCGTATTCGATGTGCTGCCCTGCACGATATGTGTGATATTATTATTTTGAAACGCTTTCACGTTGTACTTGCTACTGTTTCTTGCGTAGACACTAATTTTATTTGTAGAAACACTTTCTGTGGCGACATCTCTGGCTTTCAACACGATTGCATAACAGCGTACAGCATTATGAATCCACTGTTACGCGGAGCGATGGTTTCTTGGTACTCGCAACGAGACGTGAGCTCTGCATTTGTTTGAAATGAGGCAACAGTCTGATGAATTCATGTACTCCATTTTGTTTTCCGCTGAAAGTTATATGTCACTAGAGCGACACTTTACAGTGACATAGTGAGTGCATGGAAGAGCCACTGACAGCCAGCATGTTCGATAGATATGAAAACTTACGTCAACACGATGTGAATCGAGCTTATCTGGTCAAAACGAGCATTCACACAAACTTTACACATAATAGCGAGACTTTTTCTACCAATTTCTCATGATATTTATTGCCTCCCCTCGTGTACTATGCGTTCATATCGCTGTGCGATGCCGTACCTCCTACAAGTCAGTTGTCCTGTGCAGGATCGAGATCCAGCCGCGCCACGTTTACTGGTCTGAGAGCGGGAACCTCGTCTGCCTGGCCACAGATGACTCTTATTACGTGCTCAAGTATAACGCAGCCGTGGTAACGCGCGCTCGCGAAACCAACTCGAATATCACTGAAGACGGCATTGAGGACGCCTTTCAGGTAACTAATTTGCTTTGTAATTATTATAGTAAGTGGACTAATGACCTGGTTGAGGTCGTGTGAGGGATGGGTGTGGGAGACGCTGGCCTGGTCGAGGTAGCGGGGCTTGAGGGAGGCATATGTCTTGCTGCCTTCTGTCGGCTGAATGATGATGTATTATTAGTTTATGACTGCATCGTTGAGCTAGTGGTTGCAAGCGCTATTGCTGAGCAGGAGGTCCTGGGTTCGATTCCCAGGTCGAACAAGGTGTTATTAGGTTTTTTCATTAAGAATTTCTACGTACCAGCCCGAAGTCTGGATTTCATGTCTATTAGGCTCGCCCTCAGTACATGGGACTTAAACATGACTGGCGAAATGTGTGAATACACCTCTGTCTCATCTTTGGAGGATTACAGGCGTGATGTTATATTATGTTATTAATTGAGTGGCACAGTAGTATCGACCCTGAGTTACGTCGTGGGTTCAACCCCGGGCTGGGTGTGTACTACTCTACTGTCAAACAATATGACGTCCACCAACCCGCACTGGGTCCGTGAGGTGGATTACGACCTACTTTTTCTGTGAGGCATCAATCCCAGCAGGTCGCTCATCGATTCATACTATAGCTACTATATACCTACCAAGCGCAAGTCAGCAGGTGATTTGTGACTAAGCAGATTATGGAAAGGTTCTTAAGAGTTAATTGCATCCAAACTTCGGGGAAATGACACATAAAAGTTTCTAATCAAATTGAATCATGTCAAATAATTTAAAAGTTATGTTTAACGCTGTTACTGGCGCGATAACGGCTCGTAGTTGTGATAAGCTACGAACCGTTGCGAGACTCTTATCTGTTGCCTATAGTATTTTACTATATAGTAAATGTAGAAATAGCCCAACGGTTTCTATCATAAGCTAATTTAGCTACTGTAACTACCCAAACTTTTTTTAAATGAAATCACTTTTTTTTGTACAATATTTTTTGTCTGTTTTCATCATCTGGTTGATTTTAACACAATAAAAGCAAACGTTGAGATATTGAAAGCTTTTGAACTCACACTGGTCAAATATGTTTATTATACAACTTGAGTCATTCTCGACCTTATTATAAACTAGCTGCGCCTCTCGCTTTTACCCGTACAAGTCTCGATCCCGTGGGAATATCGGGATAAAAAGTCCTAATCCAGGTCATGGTCTACACATGTGCCAAATTTCATCCAAATATGTTCAGCCGTTTTAGCGTAAAAGCGTAACAAAGAAACAAACAAATTCCCGTTCCACAACGTAGACAGAAAATTCTGCATAAGTCCAAACACTCACTTTATAATTTTTACTGTTGTACATGATCCCGTCATCAAATATTAAGTTGTGTCTCAACGGAATGATCTCCTCGATGTTATTAACTCCTACAGAAATAAGAGGTGTGTACTGTGTGAAAGACGCGTGCAACGAAGGTGTCATAGTATACATTATTGATTGTAACATAAAGATTAATTAGGATTAGTGTACAGCATTATGAATGCTTGGGCGTTTCTTAACTTGCCTATTATATACAAGTTATGCGGTAGTGAGAACATTTTCTCACTGCTGGTATAGAAGCGCCTCGTCTATGGAAAATGTGGGCCTTAATCACCCTTCCGCGTCCAGTGTGTGTTTATGCTCATTACTCAAAGCAATCAATTAATATTCTAAATACGAAAGTAACTCGGTCTGTCAGTCTCTTGTCTTTTCACGTCTGAACCGATCGTTATGAAATTTGACAGATAGTTATCCTGGGACCAGCGGGATAGTTGCGTAACACACTAACAGTAACAATGCCTTTCATTTTGATAGTTCAACAACATAAATTGCGTTATTTACGTTGTTGAGCAAACAAAATTTTCTAACATAATTATGAAGCAATGCATGCCATAACTATAATGTATCTCATTTTTTTCTATAACATATTCCCTGTAAATTGAGAGGTCTGCGGCTCTTGTGATACAGGAACTAGTACAAGAGCCAGGGCTACACAGATATTTGTGTCTCGTGAAAATAAATTAAAATGCATAAGTAATATCCTTCAAAGTCATTTAGATTGTGTTTGATAGTGTGTGTTAGAGTGCTGGACTAGGACATTGTAGGCTACTTTCCATTCTGATTATTTGTATAAAAAATGATAAAACACACGCAGAAACAGTTGCAAGCAACAGCTAGAATAGAATACTCTGTATTATGTACACCTAGAAATTTTACATAGAGTAACACAATGGGTGGTCTTATCGCTAACAGAGATC
This sequence comes from Lithophane leautieri, assembly GCA_949152455.1. Classification (NCBI taxonomy): domain Eukaryota; kingdom Metazoa; phylum Arthropoda; class Insecta; order Lepidoptera; family Noctuidae; genus Lithophane; species Lithophane leautieri. The sequence goes on along the minus strand of OX424458.1, from coordinate 21,139,480 downwards.
TTTTAAAGACAATGTTTGGATGGAAAAGAAAAGACAATACTGCAGGTAGTTTGAGGTGTTCAATTGTATTAGTAGTTATATTTTTTCGTTGCCCTCCAGGTCGTCGGCGACGTCAACGAGATCGTGAAGACTGGGCTATGGGTGGGCGACTGTTTCATCTACACAAACTCCGTCAACAGAATAAACTACTACGTGGGCGGCGAGATCGTCACGATATCCCACCTGGACCACACCATGTACATCCTGGGATACGTCGCCAAGGAGAACAGGTACTAACATCCTCGACCCTGACACTTTGAGAAGCAGGCAGTGAAACTGTAGAATGTTTTGCCATCGGCCAAACTTGTCCTCAAAATAACATAAAAAGATAATTCTGTGGTTTATATAATAGCCGGTCGGGAACCCGCGTGAGGCGGACTGCCCAGACTGTTCTGGACTTATTTAGTATCAGATGAAAGAAATAATAAAATTTATTTTACAACAATTATGTGCCTCGCGGCTGCACCAAAGAGGTAAATTTCAGCATTAATGCCAGACAGATGCTGTTTGGCGCTGGTTTTCTAATGAACCTGACAAGTGACGGATAAGAATACATTTTTATTAAATTAGGTACTGTAACGCTTGGGAGCGTTATCTTGGTGTGAGGGTGTGTGTGAGGTGGCAAATCCAAAGACGGCGAGGGTTCACAGGGGGTTTATTATAATATTTAATTTATATGAGACGCGTACACTGTTCGGTAGCTAAGCTAGACTCAACAACCAAAACAAAATGCATTCCTAACATATTTTAATCCAAATTGTTGGAACGTTCGAAACACAGGGCTGCCCTCTAGCCAGCCTGTACCACGCGAGGTTGCGCCTCGCATCCAAACTCCTTACAGTACCTACTAATGAATTCCCACGTTGTGTTTTATTTCCTGCATAAGTCTGACCCAACGTTGTTTTGCAGACTGTACCTAAATGACAAGGAGTTGAACATTGTGTCGTACTCTCTGCTGCTGTCGGTGCTCGAGTACCAGACCGCAGTGATGCGCGCCGACTTCGAGACAGCTGACCGCGTGCTGCCCACCATTCCTCACGAGCATCGCACCAGAGTCGCACACTTTCTAGAGAAACAAGTACGTGCATCCACCATATTTATTATTATTTATTTATTGAGTAAGGCACACCAACTACTTATTTACAAGGATAGTAATAATAAATAGGTAATCACTAGTCTTCAATACGGTAACGACAAAGCAAATCAGCGATTTAGCGATTAATGGCATGTGTGGAGTGAATGTCGCAGGAATCGGCTGAATACGGGCAGCACTGGAGCAGTCGTTGTGGTGATGCTTAGGGAGTAACTAATGTTTGGCAATTGAAGTCGTTCGGCTTTTCGTAAACAGGATTTGGCTAGCAAAGATGCGAGATCAATTAATTGCCTAAGAATTATTTTCTTTCTATTTCTTGTTGTGAGCAAATTATCTGTGCGATAAATAACGGTATTGTCCATCATCTTACGATTGAATTAACTTGAAACTCACGAATAAAATGAGCAACTTTAAGTACCTGTAGATACATATAGCTATAAGTTTATTGTGTTATTATAATTATGTACTTATTTATTAAGTTCGATCTATACCTCGAAAATAAACGATTTCATTCAATTTAACCGTTAACGCAAAAACTTTACAACTATGCCAATCCTCTTCCCCAGGGCTTCAAACAACAAGCTTTAGCGGTATCCACGGAGCCGGAGCATCAGTTCGAACTGGCGCTCTCGCTGGGTGAGCTCCGGAGAGCCAAGCAGCTGGCAGAAGAGGCCGCCGTGGCCGAGGGTGCTCCGTCCAGGTCATCCTCAGCCAGGTGGTCGCGGCTGGGGGCTGCGGCCGCGGCGGCCGCCGACACAGACCTCACCAAGACCTGCTATCAGAATGCCAAGGATTATAGTGCGCTACTGTTGTTTGCTGCTAGTACTGGTGAGGATACTTTTAAGACTATTGAAATAGCTCCAATGATATTTTAAGTAAAAACAGGTAGACAGGTCAAACGCGCGTCGCAAGTGTCGCGCCAGCGTCGACGAAGGCAATATAAATATGCTTCTCTTTTTCGCTGACGATATTAACGAATATTATGTTATTTTTGGATGCCTTAGTTTAAGTTCCATCAAGTTCTCATTCTTAGTCAAATTATATAATATTTTGTTTATTTTATTGTCACCACATTGTCTGCAGGGGAGAAATCTCTTCTCCGGAACGTGGCACAGATGTCTTCTGAGGAAGGGGCAGAAAACATCTCGTTCGTGGCCTACTTCATGCTGAACGATCTCGAAGCGTGCCTCAACCTGCTAATACAGGGTGGCAAGCTGCCCGAAGCCGCCTTCTTTGCCAGGTAAGCTATGGACCGTGTCTTACCGCGCGATGAGCCTTCTGTCTGTTCTTACTAGTCATCAGAGAGCTCACAAAGGAAAGAAAATGAGTCTGGGTCGCTGTCGCCGGATACGGTGAAGAGGACTAAAATATACTATACTATACGACCAGTCGAGTCAGGCGTCATACGTACTCGCCTACAAAGGTAGGTGCAGTCACGCAGCTATGTCACAGAGATGATGCTCTAACAAAAGCGAATTGCTTTTAGAGTTCAATTTACCAAATAGACTTCCGCGTACTGTACTTTTAGAAAGGTTGGACTCTTTTTATTTGGTTGTTTTGCCGCAGAGTTCAAGTTGAGAAAAAGTGATAGAAAATTGTTGAAAAAATGGTTGGTGTGGTCTCATGGCGCCTGTCCAACTTGTTCAGAATGTTGTCTGACTCGTTCCAGTTATGTTATTGTATTGTTACAGATCATACATTCCATCGAAGATTTCAGAAGTTGTAAAACTGTGGCGCGAGTCCACTTCAGCCACCAACAAGAAGCTGGGCCAGTCGCTCGCAGATCCTGAACAGTACGAGAATCTATTCCCGGAGTTTGTGGTAAAATAGACCCTAAATGATCTGCAGTTAACCCTGTAATTTCTTGGTCGTATTGCCGCGTCTAATCTCGTCTGATACACTTTGCTATAGCTGCACCTATTATTTTATTCGTCCTATTATGTTATTACGCGACCATTGTACGCTGGTATAACGTAAGTCAAATGCAATGTACTAGTATGCGACAGAAATTAAAATAGATATCTTGTAAAGCTTACTTGTAGCCGTTATTCAGCAGCGTGTGCGGCCTGTAGAATTTGTTTACAATGTGCTCTAACCGCCCACAAATGGTGCAAAGTATACCTACTACAAGTTTGTATTCAACCATAAATATACGTAAATATGAATATGCTTTATTATACCTAGCCTAGAGTATAGTATAGTAATGGTAGTTGCGTAGTTATCTTTTACGTTGAGAAGGCGCAGATACAAGTGAGCGATCAACATAGCTCCATTCTTATTCCAGGAATCATTAGACCTTGAGAGCTTTCAACGCGAGTTCGGGTACGAGCAGAGTTGTATCCTAGACAACTTGTCAGAGAACTCAAAGACTTGCAACCTCGACCGCAACCTGGTTGCTGAGAAGGCCGAGGCTGAACAGCGAGGTTTCAAACCCGTCCCGGTTGCACAAACAGCGTCGCCTGCGCAGGTCGCGCAAGTAGCGGCTACTACGCTAGCTGCCGTCGATGCCGTGACAGAAGCACGCGTGCCCGCCGAACATAGGTAATGGAACTGTTCATTTTATGTTTTACATTATAAGTAAAAGGTATAGCGCTACAAGGTTCTTTTGGCGCGTGGCAAAAATTTCTCAAAACAATTGCACAAATGTTTACCAACAGCGCCAACTGTCAACGTCAGTCGAACGCCAAAAGAAGCTTGTAGTAGTGTAGAGATAGGTTACCTACCCAACAAGGTTTTCGTTAGAGAGTTTAACACTCTAGATGTATACATGATTGTGACGTCAGGAAACTTGATTCGTCCCGCCCATCGTCACACTTTGTTTATTTTTGAATGGCCTCTAATGAAGTCAGTATCAGAACCTATACATACATACATAATAAACAAGAACTAATTGACAGAAATAAATATCATTTATTTTATTAAATCATACTACGTTTGGTTTTCAGCATTCCTCTGCAAATGACCCCGGACAGCACGACCCCGGAGTTGCAAGCGCACAAGAAGCGCAACGACTCGCTGGACATCATGGACGAGCTGGAGCGAGAGATCGACGACATCATCCTCGACGGCACGGCGGACAGCGTGGTACGTAGCGACCACTCGCCGGACACCGCCGTCTGCCGGACGGTGTAGCGCTCTCGGGTGACACAACCAGACAATGATTTTCTTCGGTTTGGACATCCGTATTAGGTTGTATGTGTATGTTGATCAAAATATTATTCGTGACCGTTACAAGTGCGTAATTACAGAAAAAAAAAATAAACAACAAAAACTTTAATAAACCCTCAAAAAGAGAGAAAATAAAATAACAAAGAGGGTTGTATTGATGATTTTCAATACAATTATGTAAGTTCAAATTACCCCAATAAATGGTTAGGTCAGTTCTAACTTAGGGAGACGCATTGATCATTCTAATGATTATAATTCTGTAAATACATATTTGTTACGGTTTTGATCAACATTTCGACAACCTGTCGCTGACCTGCAAATCGCAAAAACATAAGAAAGAAAATTTGAATTGTTTCATCAAATACTTCCTTACCGTAATGTTGGCTCTACTGTTGTAGGACCAATACGAATACGCTACCCCCCGGGGGTATAAACGGGGTTAATACGGGACTAACCAGGACCTATTGGTTAGCCCCGTATAACCCAAGCTTAAACCAACGGGGGGTGTTTTTAAAATTTAACAGTGGAGCCAACATTACTGCAATATGCCTATTTGATGAAACGCGCTCTGGGTCTGCCTTATTCGCTGATGTTAAAGCAAGTAGATGTTTTGACGTCTTTGACGTTTTGATTGACACAGATATGAGTGACAAAGATGACGCTAGAATAAGCTCAAAACACACACAAGGCTGGTGCGTGTCGGGAGCGGTTCGGGTCCTGTTCTTCGCGGGAGCCGCGCTGTCATCGTGTTAACACAGCGCGGGCGCGGGACGGCAGCGGTTCGGGCGCGGACGTACCTAGCCAGTTACAAAATAAATACGACACGTGCCGCGCACGATCCGCGCCCGACCCGCTCCCAACACGCAGGCATGTGTGTGTTTTGAGCTTTAAGCCGAACTTTTGTAAATTTCGATGTGTCATATTATTGTCCGCAGAAAGTACTCAACGATATGTTTTTTTACCGCTTTTGATACCCATCTATGTGATACATTGAATCTCAATATACACGCTGAAAAACTGTTTTCTTGTTGTTTATGTGTAGTTTTGATGAGTAGATAGCTGTTTATATAAAACTAAAACAAAATAATTAGAGATGACTTCGATAGGTCATCAAGTTAATATTGACATTGTAGGAAATTATGTATAACTAAATGTGAATGACCGAAGTTAAAACTTTGCAGTCGTCATGGTCAGTTGTTATTATTTGACAAATATAAGAGCTCCGTCTTAAACACTTGATAGTATATTTTCTATAGAATACGTATGATGGCATAAATGCAATGTCAGTCAGACATTAGGGTGTTGGCACTAGGATTGAAAAACCATACGTCCTTGCTCTTATGGACATGTTTTCATTGGACATACTAACGTTTATTTCGAGTGCGTGCGCACCGCAAGTGAGAAGAACACAAAGATATACAAATAATAGGATTGTGGTAAATAAATAATAACTTAGTGAACGATGAGCGTCATCTTGATGATGTAATGGTTACCAATTTGCTGATTGTCGTTCTATCTGCCTTCCGATTCACCAATCGGGGCTGTCATTTCAAATTCGTGTAAAAGTTATCTGCTATTTTGTGTACAATCCATACTGACAATATAAATGCTGGTGTCTGCTGGTGACATTTTCACGCCTCATCGGCTGAACGGATTTGCATGTAATTTAGCACACGAATTTAATAATTCCCAACATCCACAAATAGACTACAAGCACATACATTATCGCGTCGTGCCGTGACTGCGTACAATTTTCTTAGGACGTATACTATGGATGTCCCGTATATCTCTGTACTAAAATATATTTATTGTTACAGGACCTGTCGGATGATGCAGATTTACTGGATTAATATTTAAGTGTATTTAAATTGTTTTATTTTATATAACAGTACAGATCATAAAATTAATGTACTACATAAAGTGCTAATTCCTTGTAAGATTAAAGTATTATACAGATTTGCTTTTTGTGTTTTTGTTGTAATAACATAACATCACGCCTGTATTCCCCGATGGGCTGGGTAGAGGTGTACCTATATTGTAACTACATATCACCAGTTATTTTTAAGTCCCATTTAACAGGGGGCGAGCCTATTGCCAATATCAACCAGGCACAAATCCAGACTTCGGGCTGTTACTGAGAACTTCCAGACAGAACAACTCGATAACACTTAGGGTATCAAACTCAGGATTTCATGTTCAGCAGTAGTGCTTGCGGCCATTAGACCAACGAGGCAGTCTGAAACGAGAAACATGACGACGTCGAAGTAGAGACAGTATACTTATTATGGTGTCGTCATGTTTCTCGCTGACGTTCCCGTTCCCGGTGCGGTGGACAAGCGGCCTTAGGGATGATTTATGCTAGACCGACACCAGCAAGAGCCGCGTCTGGGTCTGCTCAATTTGAGCAAGAGTCTGACGGGACCGGACGTTGCACGGTGTAGCATGAACTGCTTCATATATAATGTTCGTGAAGTTTAGCATGGCCCGCGCCTGCTACGGTCTGGCATAAATCATTCTTTAACATGCATTCGGAGACACGGAGGGGTCTCTCTCGATATAATATATAATGGATGGTCACCCATCCACGAACTGACCGCGGCAAGCGTAGCTTACCCATTCGATCGACCGTGCGGCTGATTATCACTTATCCACGAGCCCTAGAGTAAGTATGTTTTGTGCCCCTCAGTGACTGCAACGGACATTATTTATTAATATTACAGGGAAAGATAAAAACTGTCTCCGGTCTAGCTCTCATTCGCCAAATGTGCAGTGTAAGTGCGTTACGGAACTTCGTTCCAATAAAAAGAAAAATCAATGATTTTTTTATTTTATTGAACTCCTCACCTCTTTGCTTCTTTGGTCTTCACTGTTGTCGGGTAAAAATATAACCTTTCTGACAGATCACTGCGATCTGCATCTCTAATTAACGCGATCTGCGATCTGCATCTCTAATTAAAGAATAAGCCGGTCGCCGGTGTCGGGGTGTCGCTGCATTGAGTCAATGGATCCGGTCCGGCCACGAGATTACCTCACAGCACTCGAGTGCCTGTAATGCCAGGCTTCCTGTTTAGTCCACGCTGCTAAATCAGTCAGGCGCTTATTAGACAACTACGTCCAATCAAAAAACAGGACAAATGCGTGCCGGACCACGAACAGTGAAGGGTTCCGTTGCTGAGATGAATATTTAGGGACGCATATACAGGATATTTTTCTCGATCGCGAAAATAAGTTTGTATTTCATAGTATTTCTAGAAAAAACTATGAATCCAAAAAGAAACATAGGACGTCCAAAAAAAATACTAAAAAGTGAAAAATAACTTTAATTTCGGAAGACGACTTCCTTTTTAGTGTACCTATTATTTTTGGAAGACGGTTTTTTTTGTATTCATAGTTTTTATTTTTCACTGGTTAGTTGTGGCACCTACCCCACACAAATTCGAATACTATTACATGCTATGTAAATAACAGTGACCGAGTAATTAAAACATTGTCCACATTACCAAGTGGAAAAAATCGGTAATATTGAATTTAATTAAAAAACTACGCAAGCAAATTAATAAAATGTATATGGGACCATCTCTGAAGCATGAACTACCAAACAAAAAATAATCATCAAAATCAATTCATAACTGACCCAGTAATCGCGTAACAAACACAAAAAAGAAAAAATCTTAAAGACGAATTGGGAACTTCCTCCTTTTTGAAGAACTCGGTTAAAATTAAAGTTATTACTGCGGTTGTAACCGAAAATATCCCATAACTCAAATAGCAATCTCACTTGGAAACATCATAGGCAATCTTTTTAATTATGGGATACAATAATACCCCACACGCATAAAGTGCATTGATTTATTTTTCATCTCTCGTTTATGTAAGAGGACTGCCGTCGCTTATGATTTTTTTCATAATTTATTTAAGTCCTTACTATTATTTAGCGGTGCCAAATAAAATGGCTGTGTCACATCCGGACAGACGAATAGACGGACACGACGAAATCATACGGGTTCTGTTTTTGCCATTTGGCTACGGAACCCTACAAAGAAGGAACTAAGATTTAACCTCTTTTAAGTAGGTACCTACCGCGCTGGACAGCAAAGAATTTGGTCTTGAACTCTGGTAGCAAATTGGACTGTTTCGCGCTGGTCAAGTAAAATGAATAGGTACGAATCGCACGGTGTTGTGAATAACTTTATAAATATTCAATTTGGATACCTTGTTTAATGAAAGCCGCAATTAACGGATAGACAATAATGTAAAAAACCCTGTCTGATGCGAAAAGGGCACATAGGTACCTACTGCAATAACATTACCAAAAAGAAATAAGTAGAAAATTTTATTTTATAGAAAACTAGGTGATGCCCACGGCTTCGCCCGCGTGTATATCGGTTATTATATACTAAAACCATACTCGAGAACCACTCTATCCATTGGTAAAAACAGCATGAAAATCGGTGCAGTAGTTTTGAATTTATCGCGAACAGCCAGACAAACAGACGCGGCGGACGACTTTTTTTCTAATATGTATAGTGATGATAAAAAGTTATTGCTATTTAAAATTCACATTTTTAGTACCAAAATAACCCCAATTCCATTAAAAATTAGCGAATTCTCAACAGGGCTCATAAGTTATGACTTGTAGACACCCGCTAAATGACGGCCGCCCGCACCCCATTTGAAATATCTTTGATTTTTTCCCGAAAATTACCATATAAATGAAGTTCCAGTACGATACTTAACAACACCCTCACGGATCGGAGTTCGGACAGGGTTTTTTTTACATGATCTATAGAAAATAAAATCTATAAAACCCCATGCATAGCATTGGTGTTTGCATTTTGATTTTATTAGAAAATAGGACAAGGCTGTTAAAGTAATGTAAGTATGTAAGTAAGTTTTGTATTGTGTTTTAAACAACTTAAGTTGTATGTTTTATCTTTGATCTCATTTCAAATTTTAACTAAGATTTTTTATACCTGATTGTTTGCAACTAATTACCTATTCGATTCCCTAATAACAACACTAATAAAAATTTAATTATGTATCACAAGTCAGGTCCCCAAGATACAGGCACTGCCTAGTTTGGGGACCACCGCATTACCAAAACGATTGTCACCAAAATTTACAGATATAATTAAGTAACACGTCAAGTAATTTTAAGGTAATAATTGTAACAATGTTCAAATAAAATTTATTATTATTATGTATAGTCCATTTGAAATAAGATTAGACATTTAAATATACCTTTTTTACAGTCCGTTCAACCCATTTTGACTTCTATTGCTACTGGCCTGGCGGCATGACAACTGGCAGCTGTAGTAGACAGTTGGTATTGTGTAAGTAACTTTTTTTGCTTTTAATGCCATCCTTATGTCTACGGTTTAGAAGTCAAAATCGGTTGAACTGACTGTATAAAGGTTTGTTTAATTAAATGACTAATCTTATTTCAAATGGAGTATAGGTACACCCACATACTTTTAGCAAGCGTCTGTATCTATAATTCTGCGATAGGTATACCTAACAATTAGCTACAAATGTATTTGAGACAAGCGTTCCTCGGGATCCTCCGCAGAATTCAAGTTCGTAATGTTTAGAGTTGCCGGTTAAGTACCTAATGAAGATGTCAGTGTGCCACCTGGTAAATAAGAAAGAAAATAAAGACAACGGCATGGAAAGAAAGTCTTTATTTTCAAGGCAACCATCCTCAGAATATAACAATTTCAAACTTCTACTTGTTTACTTTTAACATAGCTGTCTCCTGCTACATTTTAGGGTTCCGTACCCAAAGGGTAAAACGGGACCCCACCTTCTCATCTGAGATTTCTCCCCCAATTTAGGGAAAACTTCTTTAGTGACAACACTGTCTTTGCTCTTTGGTATCAACTCTACTTCGGATTTCTGGTTTTTGGTACTTATCTGGTTTTGATTTTGGCCAAAATTTCGGTGTAGTTGTGATAAAATAGTTTGTTTGATCAACAACAGTTTTTATGAATAAAATCACTAACTCCTCAAACACCTTATGCATAAAGTTATGCCTTCTTTCCATGGGGGTAGGCAGACTCTACAGAACGCCACGTGCTACGGAAGAAGAAAGAAAGATATTGAATTCGGGTTCATAAACATTTTATGCAAAATTAAGTAAGTAAGTAGGTATCTATTGGATAGACTTGTAGTTCTTTCTATAAATTAACGTAAAACAATTACTAGGTGCAGCCTTTAATTGATTCTCTTTGACGTAAAACCTAGAATATTTTACAAAATAATTATTACTGATTTTTTGCACTTTGTATATAATAAAATAAAATTCGTTTAATGCAGACCATTTAGGTCCATATTTTGTTAGAAAATACGTTATCTTAAAACTATGTTAGTCACGAGGAGATCATTAATAATGTATTTAAGTAGGTAACATAAAAATCAAAACAAATGATTAAATATAAATTCAAATAAATAATTGAAAATAAAATTAAAAATAATTAGTTGAAAATAAATTGAAAAAAATACTTGAAAATAGTCAAAAATTAAAACAAAATTGAAATACTTAAATTATTAATAAGCAGTATTGCACGAATGGATATTAGGTTGGCAGTATTGCACGATTGCACTAATGGAATTAAGGTAGGCAGTATTGCACGCGTGCACTAATGGAATTAAGGTAGGCAGTATTGCACGATTGCACTAATGGAATTAAGGTAGGCAGTATTGCACGAATGGATGTTAGGTAGGCAGTATTGCACGAATGTATATTAGGTTGGCAGTATTGCACGATTGCACGAATGGAATTAAGGTAGGCAGTATTGCACGAATGGATGTTAGGTGGGCAGTATTGCACGAATGGATGTTAGGTAGGCAGTTTGCTTATTTGAGTTCACAAGAACAGAGCAAACAATCCATTAGATAACTAAGAAGAGTTACATAATTTAAAAAAAATGATTAAAGAGTACGTCTTCACCTCGTGGAATGACTATAGGTAAGTACCTATAGTCTTTTCTCAGACGTCAGCATTACAATAGCGAAGGTATTTATAAATTTTTAACCGATTTCTTCAAAATAGGCATTAGAAAAAAAATAGTTATTTTCACCTCACAATCTGGGAAAGATTCTGTTTATCGTTTGAAATCCGAGTGCAAAAGTGCATTTTATGCGAAAGCGTGGAAAATGTTTTTAAAATTCGGACCTTTGTGTGAATTAAAACATTTTTTTGTTTGAATATCGTTCTAGTGCTTTTAAATAAAACACATTAAGTATTAAAGTAGACGTTTTAGGTACTTACTTAAACATATTTTTTTGCGTTCCTTATCAAGAAAATATCCATATTTACGTACTTACCAGAAACCTGTTTTTAGTAAAATTAGGACTTCAAATCAACAGTTTAACAGTATAACATATTTTCCGACTTGATTTTATTATCGACCTCTCTGTCCGATCTGTCGCTAAATATTGATAAGTTGGTACCTCAGACCAAATAATAAAAACCAAGACAGAGCGCTGTCAACAGTGACGTGAGGCCGGTTTCGTAAACATGTGTGCACTTAGTTTGGTGTAGTGTCATTGTAAATAGTTGTAAATGTGTGTGTGTGAGCGTGTATGCACAGAGCGGTGGTGTAGCTTTAGCATGCTTCACTGTATTGTTCGCAGCGCTCCGTCTTCCTGCCAGGGTTGCGGGAAAGTCCGAAAGGGATACCGGGACCTTGGCAACAGGCAAATGAAGGAACACGGGTGGGTTTTAGTCAGTAAAAGTCTGACACGCCCTTCCGCTCCGCCCAGAGCGGGAGAAGTCATTGGATGATTTCCCAACCTCAAAAAAAAAAAAAAAAAGCGCTCCGTCTTGGTTTTTTATTTGGTCTAAGGTTGTTACTATAAAAACCTGTTCAAAGGTAAGTATCAGTGAAGTTTTTTTTTAGATTAATCATACTACGATGTTTGTTTAATTAATTTTATAGCTATAGGTCTACCATAACTGTAGGCAAGTTTTATTTAGGTACTAGTTGGCCCGCCGCCCATGGCTGACAGGGAATCAAAATTATGATACACTATCAAAATTGGTTGAGCAGCCTTGCTGTAAGTATACAAAAGAAAAACCAATTTACCTCTTAATGCTAAAAGTCATCGAACACTTTCAACTAACTGGTTAAAAAAACAAACGATTTACTAAACAACTAACAAGGATGATTGAAGTGGCGAACAGTGTTTGTGCAGTAGACGGAAAACTGATTAGTAACGCATAGGGCAGTGTTTTTTATCTGAGGAGCTGCGTACGCGCCGGCTCTCGGCTGCAGACCTGCAGTCACCTGTGAACGCGCGCGCACCCCGCTTGCGCTCTACGCCGTGATAAGTTTACGTCGATATTCATTACGGTAAGTTACACTAGGTACACTACAAGGCTATATTTATTACTTACAACATAAGATCGAACTTGATTTTTTTTAGGTTGTGTTGCGCGATTTTTTTGTGTAAAAAAATTAATTAGGTACCTACAATTAATTTTTAATTTTTGTAAGTTTTAACGTTTTATGTATTTAAAAAAGTAAATAATTATATTAAAAAATGCGCCTTTATTTTTTTTGTAAATCACCGCCACATGGTAAGTACAACTTAGGTACTTAATATGAATAAAAATAAAATTCTTAATTTTACTTCGTGTTTGTGGATACCTAATTAACATTAAAAATGATTTATGCAACATTATTGTGTGCATAACTAGAGTGGTTTTACCACAGTTTACAGCGAAAGTATCCCCAGTTAATTAAAAAGTTTTTACGTTCTGCCACACTGATTACAAACTTAATGAGTATTTCCCATAGCACTAAAAAACAAAATCTAATATACCTAAACAAATCATCCACTAACCTAGATACCTAACCGACATTCAAAATAAATAAGTGTTAGAAGTGTAATGATTAAAACAACAAAGACATAACAACACACACCTGTATTCTCCGAAGGGTTAGGCAGAGGTGTACATACACCAACATTTCGCCAGAAAAAAAAAAGATGCATAAAACAGTGGAAATGAAACGGAGTAAATACCAATATTATAAACTCTAATGAAACCACGAACACAGCACGTCCTCATTACAGTAAGCCACGTTTTCGAAAGCCGTTTACCTTAAAAAGAATCAAAGTCAACCTCTTATAATTTTAAGAACTGTCCAGTTAACTAACTATTTATTTACTGATTTTTGAACAATAAAACCAAATAGTGAAGAATGTTCCAAAAAAATATTAAATCCCAGGACTTGTATGAATTAAATAAGTGACAGTGATGTCATAATAGTCCCGATCGGTGAGCAAGATGTCGTGAATTAGAAGAACCCCGCCGGTTGCACTACTGAAATGAAGCTTCCTAGCGTGGGCAGATATTTTGCTTATAATTATTTGAAGACGTTAGTGGTGATGTGAAACCTATGTTAATACTAAACTTTAAAAATGTATGAAATCAGTCGTTTCTGCGAATTAATTTTCGTGACAATAGAATGCGAAGCCACTGCACAGCCATGAACCGTTTAGAGATTTAAATCGATGCAATGAACTGATTCTTACCAACAATTGAACATATTCAGTACAGCCTTACATTCAAAGATAACATCATAATATTCTCTCTTAGTAACTTTTGAAAACCAACTTCTTTTTTGTGATTCTTATCTTTTTATGAAATAAATATTGTGTTAAGGTTTTCATCCCAGTTTTAAATGTAGGCCTACCAGCATTTGTTGCCAAACGGGAATCAAACCCACGCTTGCTGCCATCCCTAGCGCTGTAGGTAACTATTCACTGAACCTCTGTGCTAATGTACCTGTCAGTAGATAGTTATTTCTTTTGTTATGTTTGTGACTATTACTGGAAAAAACTAGTTAAGTAAATAGATTATAATATGATAATACTGTTACACCCTTCAAATAAGTATGTATGAGAGTAGTGAATTGAGGACAATATCAATAGTGCTAAGCGTAGATACTTACTGATTGAACACATAGTATTTTAAAGTGGTAGGTACAGCCTAAGGATGCCGTCGAGTTATTATCTAACTAGCTGTTCTGTTGCCCGCGACTTCGTTTGCTATCCAGGATGAAAAGTAGCCTATGTCCTTCTCCAGGTCAAGGTCTATCCCTGTGCCAAATTTCATCCAAATCCGTTCAGCCGTTTTAGCGTGAAAGCGTAACAAACAAAGAAAACTCAATTTCACTTTAGTTAGGATTGCAGTAAACTTAGAATCTGTTATCAGCTATCTACTAACCTGTGTGGTTCTTTCCTCAAAAGGCCATTTCAGACACTAATCACATGGTCCTCCTCACATGATCTGACCAAGATTATGTCTGGACTTAAAACGAGACTGTGACTTCAGAGTTTTTTTCGGCCTGTCTTTCTTTTCAGAATAGTCCGATAGGAAAAGCCGATATCATCTAGTTAAAAAAAAAAGTGTTTGTATAAACCTACTGGCATGAATGATATCATTGATCATTTATTTACTAAAAATTAGTTTGCAAACATCGTCTATGTGCCTTTAATATTGCTACTCTGTATGTAGAGCACGTTTTAGTTTGAACTCGCTTCCTTCCGATCAGCCTTCGAGTTTTTCCAGTAATCTACCCGTAGCGAACGTGTTGTGATCGCCAAATATTAAAACCATGAAAATACATACATACATACATAAACTCACGCCTTCCCATGGGGGTAGGCACAAGCTACAGAACGCCACCTGTTACGATCATTACATACTCCTTCTACACGCACGCCGCCGCCTGTCGCGAGTACTACGCAGCTACTTTTCTGAAGAGCATCACCGACAAGGTCACTACACGTCCTTCTAGCACGTCCTCTCCCGGTGTTTCCACTCAAATCTGCTTGTAAATATCTATCTATTGGTAGTCTCCTCTCAACAAGACCAAACCATCTAAGCATACTCTTTTTTACCAGGAAAATAAACTTAAAAAAGATATAGAACCAATATATGTTACAACCAACAGTGTCGTGTGTAGAGTCTGGCCAACGAAAGCTGTCCACGAATTATTATCTGTTGAATATTTTACTTCACTTCTAAGTACAATATTACATGACTAATTATTACATATTATAAAACAAAGTCCTCCGCCGCATCTGTCTGTTCTCGATAAACTCAAAAACTACTGCATCGATTTTTATGCTCTTTTCACCAATGGATAGTGATTCTCGAGGAAGGTTTTAGTATAAAATAACCGATATCCACGCAGGCGAAGCCGCGGGCAAAGTCCTAGTAATCAATAAAATTAATTGATTTGATTCGACGATATAAGAAAGAATTCTTTGACTGTACCATACTCGATTTCGGTCAAGACAGAGTCGTGCAAATTTTAATGAATAAAAACTGCTTTGGGAGACTTGGAATTTGGGGAGATCGGGCACCACCCCATTCCGTTTGCCTGCGATGTTAAGGATCGTGGCCTGCAGGTCGATACTTGTCTTCCCTGGCGAAAAAAGGTCACATTCTTGCTCTATTGATCATTATTTCTCCCCTTCCGATCGTTATTTCTCCTGACAAACTTTACTCTGTTTATATATGTACTTATTCTTGTACCTATTTTATAGTTATTTTCGTGTTATTTATCCCATAAGTTGCGCCTGCCATGTTTCCTCTCTGCATTACCTTAAAGTTGACTGGCCGAAAATGCTTCACGTCTGTGTTCGGCCTTTGTAGGGTATTTATTAGTTTAAATAAATAAATGTACGATTTTTCTAGTAGGTAGGTATTTATTTTAATATTTCTTATTTATTTATGACTAGGTTCAGCCCGCGACTTCGTTCATGTGGAAGTACTTTCTACTATGAAACATTTATCCTACGGCACTCAGTTAGGTACACTATTCTACAATATCTACAATTCTATTGGTATCCTACCAGGCGACCAGTAAAAGATTTATTGTAATCGAACCATTACTTACGGACAAACAAACAAACAAACAATTTCACCTAATATTACCTTTTTTTGGGTTCCGTAATCAACAATCCTTCACGTAAGGGATCTTTTTTTCTCTCGACACGCACTTGGCCGGTTTTTATTTGTTAGCAGGTAAATAATAACTACAGGAAAATATATTATTGAAGTAACACGAAAATAATCTAAGAACGTATTATTATATAATAATGATTAAAAACGTAAGAACAGAGATGAAACTATTGCATTCGTCATGTCAGCTTCTTAAATTATTGTCATACGAGTATTACATCAATAACCGACTTGTTAACTGAGGACACCGATATGGAGGTGGTTCTATGTTAGAGTACATGTATTTAAGAAAATGTATTTTCATCGAAATTTTCATTAATTTATTTGTGGACCGATTTTGACAATTTTTTTTCATTTGAAAGCTGAGGTGGCCCCATTTTTTTTTAAATAACTTTGCTTGTATTAGAATATTATGTATTTTTTCCATTAAGTGTATTTTGATGATGCCATACTTACTTCCTGTCCCTGTTATTTACATAGCAAATAGTGGTATACGAAAACGTGGGTTAGGTAACGCAATTGTAAAGGGAAAAATAGCCATTTACAAAAAAAAAAAAACTTTTTATATTGCTGTCTTCTCTAGCAAAAATAATAAGTAGTACCTACTTAATTTTGCTAACATGATGTAAGTAGCAAATTCTTAGTTTACAGACATACATAATCGTTCTGTTTACCATGCAATGCATCGCGGTATCTCTAACGCAGGGTATAAGCAGCACTGCAGCATGGACAATGTAGCAATTGCGTGAGTAATGATCATGACGTGAGTTTTATATATTCATTTGTCATCTCAACTTATATTATTAAGCGGTAAAATTGTTTGTTTGTTGTTACAAACAAGCAAACAATTTTGCAAGCATGCTGCTTGTTAGATTACCTGTTGATAATCACTGGAAGTGCTTCTCCGATTACAACAATTATTTCACTATAGTAAGAAGCTTTATGTACCCTATACAATCGAAAGTCAAAGCTTTATGTACCCTATACAATCGAAAGTCAAAGCTTTATGTACCCTATACTATCGAAAGTCAAAGCTTTATGTACCCTATACTATCGAAAGTCAAAGCTTTATGTACCCTATACAATCGAAAGTCAAAGCTTTATGTACCCTATACTATCGAAAGTCAAAGCTTTATGTACCCTATACTATCGAAAGTCAAAGCTTTATGTAACCTATACTATCGATGACTGGCATATGATGTTGTATGTCGAATGTCAACAAATTGGGGTCTGAGTTTAAAAAAAAAATATAATTGGGTTGAATCACAACCATAAACGGAAAATAAATTCAAAATCTCCCAATTTTCCGTTTTTGACTTTTGCCATATATGGTCAACGTTAGGTAAAATGTAATATTGATAATGTTGCTTGCTTGAGGTGTGAGCTTATTAAAGTTCTATATTTACGTAAGTTTTATTTAATACTTTTGTAAAAAGGTTTTTACTAATATTTTATTTCTTTTTGTTAAGCAAAGGAGGAACTAATCCGACGACTATTTTCCTATTCCTTAATTATTTTACTTTGACTATTTCCATCTGGTCCCTAATCATTTCTCTGGCTCTTCAAACTTTATAGTTTCGAGGCGTTGCTGATTGTTATCCACATTCGCCACTGAACATTCTGACATACGAGTAGGTATATCGGAGGGGCAGTCGTTAATTAAATATGTACCTACCTACATAATTCAAAACTTATCGTGACATTTTCTGATCGCGTCATATGTAGCCGATGTCTGTCTGTTCCTTTTAACACCTAAACCGCTGAACCGATAGATATAAGTTATTTATATTTCTATAGCTGAACCGATGATTATTAAGTATGATTGTTAATCGGTAGCCTGGGACCTGGAGAAGGATATAGATAGGCTACTTTTCATCGAGGATATTATTATAATTATTAAAAAATGATAAATCACATGCAGATGAAATCGCGGGCAGCAGCTAGTCTGCTATAATTTACGAAACATATGAATCACCTATTGTTGTACTTAATTTTCCTTAAACGCTCCTTGAACAAGTGTCAGAGCATGAAAAGACAGAATTTAAGTCAAAACATTTCTACTGCACATTTAAAAGGCGCTGCTGATTCTACTGATTCTAAAATAAAAAGATTTGAGGAAAACGCATCAGGCGCAGCGCGCGCTGCCTCGCCGCGCCGCCGCGGCTGCGCAGTGTAGGTGTGCTGCAGCGATACCGGTTGTACCTGTTGTTATATCATGTGATCATGTTGATGTTGCACAGCTGAAACATACGTTTTTATGAACTTACCTATATAATATATTTATGCTCATTGCTCATACAAAAGGTACATAATTTTGCTTCTGGAATCTCATTTACAGAACTTTTCAGGTGTTGATTTCATTGTCACCTACATGTTTTTGCCTTTATTTATGCATACGTAGGTATTTATAATATACATAATAATATAAGTACCTTAATTAATATACAGAGTCAAATTAAATTAACTAGCGAAACTCTGCAGACGTGATGGGTACCAATATCTAAATACGATAAAATAAAAATAAATGATTTTTTTGGTGTCTGTGACCGCTGGTAGTGTTTTTGCCTGAAGTACCTGTGAGTTAGCAAAACTAGATATTAATGCTCATTAGGTACCTACGTCTGTGAAGTTTAGCTAATTTAATTTGACCTAGACCACGTCAATTTATAAACGTTGCTTAAAGTTAAATGACGTTCACTAGGTACTTCAAACTCCAAAAATGTATGGTTAAACAAACAGTCGCTATCGCTAATCATTAAACCCCAGCGTGTTTATGTCGCGTAGCAGCGTGGTTTTGTTGTCTCAAGTGTTACCAATGACGTGAAAAGCGGTTGACCGTAACTACCTACTAGGTAATATCTCATGATTGAATGTACGTGGTACATTCGCGCAAACCTTGTTTAAAACTCTAATCAAACGCGGTGACTGGCTTGAAGCGAGTGTGGATGAGCGAGTACTCTCTTTGATAGCTCTTATCGCTGCAACAAACGAGTATTTGCTGGCAGTGTGAACAGTCAGCGATCAACCATTAATTCAACGTATCGTTTCTTGAGCGTGAACATCGTTGATAGCTAGTCGCTTCTTCGTCGGCGCGCGGTGGTGGCACAGGCGTAGGAATCCACTGTTGGCCGCGACTGTACTTATTGTAAGGCCTTCATCAGCCTGTCATGGTTATCAAACAACAGTATCAAACAATGCGTGTCAAAACCAATAGTATCTTAATATGGTAAATACTGTCCGTTTGTCTCTCTTCAAGTATTTAGATTTATATATTATCACTGAGATAAACTGAGTGGGTGTCGTAAGGCTAGCAAACATTGGTTAGGTACTATTGGTTATCACTAGCTCAGCCTTCGATTCAGACTATGTATTAGAAAATAATATCGGACTAGTCTTTTGGTAAATCTGTTGGATAGGTTTCGACTAGTTTCGAGTCTAGCGTGGCCGAAGTGAGATAGGTAGGTACCTACATATATTCATAAAATATAAATCTTCTTACAAACCAAGCACGGATGGCATGCAATATCCATACTAGATCCATACTAATATTATAAATTGGAAAGTAACTCTGTCGGTCTGTCTGTATGTTACCTTTTCACGCCTAAACCATACTGAACGGATTTCGATAAAATTTGGCAAGGAGATAGATAGCATCTCGAGGGAGGACGTAAGCTACTTTTTATCGACATACCACGCGGGCGAAGCCGCGGGCGGAAGTTAGTGTATGAATAAAGAGTTGTTTAACCTTAATATAATTCAAACTGTCTTCTTACGACAAGTTTACATTACTTACCAGAGTTTTTGTTTGATACAAAATCTTTAGCTTCATATTTTAATGCGTAATAAGACGGACTTGCGAGTACATAACTCATGACAAGGAGGATGGAAGAAAATGAGAAATTAGGTACCTACACTTAATTATCATCACATCAAGGAAAAGTTCTCTAACAGTCTTTCATCCCAGCTCTTAGCCCAACCGCGCGGAAAATCCCTGATGGCTTGAAAATAAGTTACGCAAAGCAGTATGTTACAAAATTTTCCGCTAACTAAGTACAAAATGTCCTTGTCCGGTATGCTCCGTAACAACTATAGTACATTACTGTCGCGACCTGCAATAAGGGAATTCCTGATTGCGGCCAAGGCTTGTATAGTACTTTTCTCAAAAAATGCGCGGAAATTAAAACTGAGTAAATTAAATAAAAATTCCAGAATCAATGACGAACAACTCTAATTTTTCATGCGCCAATATGTTCATTTGTTTCTTCTTTGTTCTAATTGCAAGCCAATTCGAAATTTAAATAAGATCTTTGATAAGTTACCTCCTTGGTTGCCGTGTGTTGAAGTAAAAAGTTCGTTCCATTTTAAATAACACGACAGATATGAGTTTTCATAGTAATTTATTTGGCCGCTAAACACGCCAGATATGGATTTTCATAGTAACTTTGCTGTCCGCATCGTCACTTGTTTTTGACCAGTACAGCAATTTCGATTTATCTCGAAGAAGGTTGTCAAAATAATGCTCGAATTTCCAAGCATGTTTGAGAAAACATTATTTATGCTATTCGGTAGATACGTTACATTATCCACTAAGCTAAGTATTCGAGGAATCATCTTATATGTGGAATAAACTGAATATTACAGTGTGTACTATGGTCACAAGACTTATTTAGTCTTGTGCTATGGTACCACATTGGTACTAAGTGTCATGGAGATGCGTTGCGAGTGTTGCGACACTACCAGCTGTCCGAAACTGTTTCCATGGGATCTATGCACACGAACCATGTCGAGGTGAACCGTGTATGGGCCAGGCGACCCTAATCACTTGTAATTTTACTAACTATGCCCCGTTTCTTCAACCGTGTGTTATGGTTTTTATTTTGGTTTTCTAGTATGAAAATAATAATAATATCAGCCTATGATTGTTCCACTGCAGCACAAAAGCTTCTTCTCATACAGAGAAGGCTCGAGCATTGTTCACCACGCTTGCTCAAGACGGGTTGGCGATTTTTAAACCTCAAATAACTTGCACGATCGGCATAATGCACAATTTTACCTCTTTGTTTGTTTTTATCTTACTTGGAAACAAAGTCGTTGTTTTACTTTCGTTAATGCTACGAGTGATCAAGTTAATAAGATGTGACGTCATAGGTACACGGCACGCCATCTTTTATGGTTAGTAAATAAATGCTACCCATAGGATCGGTGCACTTACAAGTGTTGTACAATTACTTTCGTGTATTTAATCAGAAATCCCGATTATTTTCGAATTTATCTTTATATATTCGACAATAATCGGGATTTCTGATTAATTTTTTAATTATAATTGATTAAGTGTGAACCGTAAATCGTAGCACAAAGTTCAATGGCCTTGACCCTAATTGTGTGTTTCATTCACAATCCGAGAAGAAATTTTGAGCGAAATTTATTTGAAATCAAGATATTTAATTGCCTATAATATCCAGATTATCTGGGTAGTAGGTAACATTTCTACCAAGGTCCAAACACAACACTATAGTTAGTTTCGGTCGGAGCACTAGTCTCTCCTGTGGGCCGCCAGTATTCGTGCTTTATTGCATTACCTAATAAGCGCGCGGTGGGAGGCGTCCTGGCGGCGGCGCCTCGTGGGCAGCTCCACGACCTGCATCCATTTATGAGTGATGGCTATCATCCATCACGCTGTCTTAACTTCTAACTGGAACCGTCTGGATGGTATTGTCATATTTATAAGCAGGGCAGGGCTGGTATTATGAAGTATTAATGCCATCATTATTCCGCTGCGAAAACGGGATGGTGCTAGCGGCCTTGTCTAGCTCCGTCTCTCTCTCACACTGGAAAAATGATGGCATTAATACTTCATAATACGGCACCAGTAGTACGCAAAATATACGCTTGGACGTGGAATTGCGGACACCGGCCCGTATCTATATAACGCCGGGCACAAGGCCGCAGCCCGTTATACAATACAAGCTGGCCGGTTCAGTGTGATATGAGATTTTATTCGTTTCTTCATCTTTATGCGTATAACAGAGCATGACTCCTCAATCTTCCTCTGTTATGTTTGGTCCTGCGTTCGATTCCCAGGTCAGGAAAAGTGTTATTGAGTATTTCCATCAGGAATTTCTCAGTAGCAGCCCGGCCGTCTTTTGCCCAGTTGTGGGAATAGGTTCGGACTTATTACATGGGACTTAAACATAACTAGCGAAAGGTGGGTGGACTAAAGGTACACCTCTGCCTAACCTTTCGGGGATTACAGGCGTGATGTTTATGTTTTTTGAACCATCTAACCAACATAACATTTGAATAAACAGAACTCGGAGAGTCAGCTCGTGACCTTGACACACGTGACAGTTACAGGCGGATGTTATTATTATGGAAATGCCTTTGTGGTATTGTATGACTTTCTGAAGTTATTTTGTATCTTGAAGTTATTATGTGCTTCAAGTAATCACTCGTCTTCATCTGGTGTTCCTTAGATCTTTGGCACATTCCGGAGCTTCTTTTCAAAAACATGTTTGCAACAAGTTGATTACTTACTAGGTAGAGGTAGGCTGTCAAACGTGTAAACGCAGCGAGTAAACACGGTGATAGAGATTACTATCAGAAATCTGTCAATATTTGGATAACTAAATAACAATCCTAAAAAGATAATGAATAAGATAGGTACAAGGTGTGAAATTTACATCAGATATATCTGTAACATCGTTATGAGCCTTTGATGACGTCAGTCATGATGATTTTTTTTTTTTTGATTGTGTAAAATTCGTAATCGTTCAAGGACTTGTCCTTAAACGATTATTCACTGCAAAAAATTCGATGAGGAAAGTACGAGGTCGGATGTCTTATCGCTAAGTATTATTATTATTATGAAAAAAAATAAACACATTAATTGTCCTCGGCATGTTCGGAAAATGGCATCTTTCAACTTTTACGCTGCATCGTTTCTACGTGTAATTTCTTTAATTTTACCAAGCGGTTACAATGGCGTACAATAAAACCACAGTTAATATTATTCTACTAATCGATAAGCGTCAAAACAATCGCTTGAGGACTCCTCTTGTGTACGATAATTATCTATTTAATTGTTTATTGTGTTTCGTCGGGTGCTACAGGTTGTGGTTCACAGACTAACTACCCACAGGCCGTTTGTCTACCGCACCGCGCAAGGGACGTCAACGAGAACGGGAACAGTGCGGTGGACAAACAGTTACATAGTACTATGGCGTATTTAACTAATAATAAAAACTTCGGTTGTTTTTTTTTTTTGTAAAAAGTTTTTATTTTTCACTTTTTCGTTGTGGTACCTTCCCCACACAAATTCGAATACCAATAAGTGCTATGTAAATAACAGTGACGGAGTAAAATAAGATTTCATCTAAGTGAGAAACTTATATGGGACCACCTCTGAAACATGACCTACCAAAAAAAAAAGAATCATCAAAATCGATTCATAATTGGTGGAGTAATCGAGTAACATACCCAGAAAAAAAAACAGACGAATTCGTCTGTTTTTTGAGGAGGAGGTTCTCAATTGAGAACCTCCTCCTTTTTTGAGGAAGTCGGTTAAAAAGGGAATAGTTAACTTAGGCTTCAATCAATCTGCCTAGTCTTTCCCCAAGTATGTTGCGGTCGGCTTCCCGTCTAACCGAATAATGATCTCAGTCATAATAAAGTATGAGAACACCTTAGCTGCACCTCTGCCTAACCCTTCGGGGAATACAGGGTTATGTTCTATGTACTGCACACGTCACAAGTGATGACGTAGTGTTTATGTATTGAAGGGTAATGATACTCGGACAGGAGACTTTCGACCGTTTTCCTCAATTGTGCAATGACCTCGCAAGTGCTTACGTGTGTGGAAAAATATCAAAATATAAACGTAATGACATCTTCATTAAAATCTCGTTTGCATGTTTAGATACCAAAATTGTCCACTTCCGAAAGCCATAAATGTACTCTGTACAGTAACCGACATAAGTAATTGAGCGCGAGAGATGGAATTTGTTTATTAATTTTAGTTGGAGTGGTATTTAAATAATATTTACTTAAACATGCTTGAAAATTCGAACATTATACTGAAAACCTTATTCGAGACAAATCGAAATAGCGGTACTGGTCGAATACATGCGTGCGCCCAGCCGGCAATGTTTGTATGAAAATCTATATCTGTCGTGTTTAGCGACCAAATAAATTACCTATTATGAAAACTCATATCTGTCATGTTATTTAAAAATGGAACGTTCTTTTTACTTCAAGAGGTAAGTTATTAAATATTTTTATTTAAATTTAAATTTGACTTGAAAATAGAGCTGTTTAAAGTAAAGAACAAACCAATTAACATACAGGTGCGTGAAAAATTATCGATGTTCGTCATTGATTTATAATTAATTTACTCAGTTTGAATTTCCGCGCATTATGTGAGAAAACTACTATAATAATAGACCTTGGCCGCAACCAGGCATTGATGGACTCACGTATGTATGATTGACCACATTTTCACGATCCTCCATCAATGCCCCAGTTGCAGGCCGCGACAGTAATGTACCTACTATTTCAAGAGTTTGATCAGTAGATAAATTATGCAAATCAGTGTCAAACTTGAGACTTAGGAAGTTTAATATTAATAAACGACTGACAAACTTTCGACGGCAGTTAAAGTCTCGTCCACATCAATTTCCTGAAAATGTTCTTACTTTATAATTAAGTTCGTGGACCATACATGTTGCGTTTATTTATCTGTACTTACTGCAAACTTTTCTAGTGAACTATTTACTTAAAAATATACAGGAATCAGTTATTTACATAATTTGTAGATAAGTGGAATAGATTTTTCAGTGATTGTTTTGTTGAATTAGTTTTTGTAAACTCAATGTAGGTACTGGTCTATTAGAGTTTTTTATTTATTGCATGAATTGCAATTTGTCTATACCTAACAAAAATAATCACCGCATAGAACCCAAAGAGTGGGGGCAAAGAGTAAAATTTCCCCTTGTTGGGGGAAAATAATTATTACAGTAAGACGTCACTCGTACGGTATTCGTCAAAGCATATAATACTATAATATTCCGCTTAGGATTCGTTAAGATATCTCTATACATCTTTTGCATAGTTTTTGAAAGTGTATTGTTAATAAGTTGAGCTAGGGTGTTATGTAGTGCCACTGACATACGATAACCTAAATATAAAACGAAAATTACATCATGTTTTGTAATCCCGAAGTTACACCCATACAAGTTGTGATACTTGTTTCCAAAAAGCCATAATCATGTTGTGTATAAGACATAATGTGTCATATCTACATATTTTTACGATGTTTCAGACAATAGACATGTCTTGTAAACTATTTTTGTTTACCTTTTTGACAGTTTACAGTTTTCTACAAGTTTTGAATACGTCTTGGAGAAGTCTTTACAACTTACACATACATATTTCACCGTTTCACGCCCTCTTCCTTACATACTCCGTCTGCTCGTTTTCGCTGCTTTACAACTTATTCGAGGTATAAACGATAAACGGTAGATACAACATTTAGAATACATGTTTTATACCTTAGCGTGCTTTGGTGTAAAGGGTATAAGACGGTTTACTTCCACTTGGGAAACGTCATCTCACGATATAACCAGATCAATAGGTCCAGGTATGTTGTGAGAAAGTCCCAGTCTCGCTGCACACAGTCAATCAGAGTGGTCTTACAGACCTTATGGCGGCAGTGGCCTATTTGTCTGACCATCAAATACTTGCAGCAGCAGCAGTGATTAGAAAGAAAGAAAAATGCGTTTATTGGCATTAAGCAGAATAAAAACCTTAAAACTATAAGTAACAAAAAAAATTTGCAGTGCAGTGTAGTAGCAGTAGATTAGCAGTGCAGTGACCGTTGAGTCCCACACAATGATCGTGAGACGATTGTCGAGAGGAGAAGTGAAAGATCAGTGCATAACGTGTGTGTGATACACAATACGAGAAGGAAATCTTTTCAAGTCAATTGTTTATAACTACTTAAGGCATTTCTACATGGTTCTTATTATCAACAAGGCCCATTTCTCTAAAAAAGACCGTACATCATTAGAAGCTTTGTGTTCCAGTTTTTAAGCTTGTTAGATGTAATATAGTAGACAGGTATATGGAAAAACATTTGCTTGTGATATTTTACAGTTTTCTCTTTTCAGTGACCTTTCAGAAATTCTTTAACAAGTAGGCTAGTACTACGTAGTTCGAAGTACAATACATAGATAATTTAAATCAATAAATTGTTACAATTTTCAGCCTTGATCAGATTTATTTCCGCAAATTACTTTTTACAACCGGTGAGTAGGTACAATAGGTGCAAAACCAGTTGAAATTGGATGTAACTGACTCCAAGTTTCTTAGTAAATATCTAATTGCTTAAATAATTATGGTAATTTGCATTGACTGGCTCGGCAATTGGCACGATTTTAACGAAACGTTTTGCTTGGTTATCTAAGTATCAGTTGCATCAGGATTGTCAAACGGTCGTGGACCCAGATAGCTGTCTGTGACGTCGCAAGAGCATGATTATCTCAAGTAGGAAGATTTAGATTAAGGTTTTTTTTTTGCGTCTCCGGTGCGTAAGGGACCGTAATCTATAGGTACAGTTTAAAATATATGCGTGTCTAAATGACTGGCAGAAATGCACAAATAAACCACTGATAAATAAAATAAAAACGTAAGATATGTAGAGTGTAGATAGACCAAGAAAATATTACGTGGAAACTCCATCTTTACCTACAACATAAAATGCGTCCTATTATGTGAAATAAAAATTTTTTTTTGATTTTACGTGGCATAGGTACTTCCCTTTTCTTACTTTTCTCTTCTATCGGCACGACCTTCGGCCGCGTTCACACGAAAATGTTTTTTTTTTACTTTACGATATCGTCCTGATCTATATCAGTAATATTTTTCAGTAAAAACATTGGATTACACGCCATGCCACTGTTCAAATGGTTAAAAACCACAGAAATATAAAAAAACAGTTCAAAACAAATGCAGTATGATACTCGTCTGATCCCAAAATTACAGTTGAATATCGTAGGTGATATCATCGTCGTGTGGACGGGGCCTGAGGGTGTGGAAATCAGATGTCAGCTGTCTTTCATGAAAAGATAAGCCGCGTCGGATTTATTTTTATTTATTTACGCAAATCTTACCTACATCTACCATTACAGATCTACGATCCAATGCGATAGAGTGGCCTTAGAGGCTAAATCCTTAATCTACATACTATATCCTACATCTAAATAACATAATTATATATAATGCAGCTTTTGCGAATTCACTCAAGTTGCACCCCAATACATCAACCTTCTCGTGAACCTCGTTCACCACACGCATGGCTCTAGTGAGAGGATGGGGGTCTCTGTCCTGGCTAGGCAAATATGTACTTAATGGTGATAATTTGTAACACCAGATGCTTTTAATGAGGGCTAATTTATTATAAGATTTATGGGGTCCATGACATAAGCATTTATTAAAAAAAAAAACATTAATTTCAATATTGATTAATTCTCTCAGATGTTTATTTTAATGGACGTCTGGTAACTTTATCAAGTAATCAGCATTCCATTGATTACATTAACAACTATTAAATATTGGCATTTTATAATTGCATCATAATATTAATTAGATTCCACAATTTTATTGTTACCTGTACTGAAATTCAATAACGTTTTCAATTAACTATTGTTGATAATTCAGAAATTTAATTAAAGTAAGTACCTACATAGTGAGCTTCGAAAATTCCTACATCCACGTGACTATGTACATAAACCCTTTACATTTTGATTACGAAGTATGCTTTTGAATTTGCCGATTTAATTTTTCTTGTATAATATTTAATAAGACACATTCAAAACTCAAACTCAAACTCAAACTCAAAGCATTTATTTCAAATAAACCAATTACAGGCACTTTTGAATTGTCAAGGGGTCGGTCAGTCAGAAAGATGAAGCTAGTTGCTCATTCCAAAGCGTAGATTCCTGTGGAGAAGAACGGGCAAGAAACTCCACGGACACTCTTTTGAATCAGAATATTATTACAATATATTGGTTACATCATTCATGTTGAAATTATACATGTGAGAACAATGTCCGTCCGTAAAAAGATAAAAAAGAAACAAAACAATTCAAAAATTAAAATAAATTAAAATAAGCCGTGGCAGCTAAGAGATGACCAGTCCCTACTGATGGCGCCCGTTCACGAACATGACGCATGGATCAGCACCATTCAGCTCAACCATTTTGAAGGGAACTTAATGATCCAACACACATGCCACCACCAGCGAGACATTAAAGTGAGCATGACATACTCTCAGTCGCCAGGGCACATCCAAGTCAATGAAAGACGTACTTAGTAGGAATTATAGTTTTTACAATCTTCAGCAGCTCCATCAATTATTTCGAATGCTAATCAATTAGTTTATGCGCCCTGTGGAGCTGGACCAGCGCTGAGCCAAGCATTTTTATCCGTAATGTAATCCCCTAATTTATAATATGCTTGGCGGCATAGTGTGCGTTTTATACAAGATTTAAATTTTGTTTCATTCAGTTGGAGTATGTGGGGAGGTATTTTATTATAACATTTTAAACAGTACCCCATGAAGGATGAGTAAAAAAAGAAATAACAAATAGGAAAAAAAACTGAGCGTAGATCTCGCCCCGATTTAAAGCCATGAATGATGATTGGAAGAATCGAGTTACAAGTAGAGTTTAAAGTAGGTAACGTTCTGCACTGGCAGCGTTGCCACGTTGTATGGCAATGCGTAGCCTCTGGTCAGAGCATCAGCATCAACGTCAGCTCACGCTCTTGGGTCACGGGACTCATGGGAAATGTGAACCCCCGTTTGCAGTTGTAAATGGAGAAGAGCACTCGGACTCCACGGCCCGAGGGTTTTCTAAAACACTCTCAATATTAACAATGTGTTGTGACACAATACCTATGTTAAACAACACGAAGTAATAACTCGCGCTGTGAGTTATAAATCAGCGCGCGCGCACTCTGACAAAACAAAGTCGTTACGTACATCTTAATTTCCTTTTGTCTGTCTGTCCGTGCACACTGGTGCTTCATCATTTTCTCCCCAATTTACATCATTCCTTGTCACACACAATTCTTTATTTTATCATATACAATGAAATATGGTGTGGTCATGAATACTTTTAAACATGTTATGGTTATTGCGTACTTAAATCAATTAATTAATCTTAACTGAATTGTATCGGTAAATATTTGCCGGTATAAATCAGTTTTATTTTATTGTGTACATAATATTTTGTTTTTCTTCAAATAGGAGCGTTCTTTCAAATGGATGATGGATGGTGGCTAATATTGATTTGAGTCGTATGAGGTGTTATTACTCACACGATTTTTTTTTATGGATATGGCAGCGGTATTCACGCTGTCGTTTCCATAATTTTTTTTACTTATTTACTTTACCATTATAGGCTTCAATTTATAGACAACGCACATTTTTATCTCACGAGTTTGCTTCAAGAATTAACTAAGTAATAAAAATAATTATAGAATGAAAAGTGCGAGTGTTCTGAAAATACATACATAAACTTTGTACATAACGTGGAGTATTTTGTTATACATCATTAAATACTGAATGAAAAAAGAAACGGTCAAAAATATCGTCAAATGGTCACGCGGACTCGAAAATAAGTACACACGGCTACACATCAAGCTATACTTATCCAGTATAAGCTGACCTCGCAATGTACCGAAATCCTATACAATGCGAGATCAGCATAAACTGGAAATTTACAGAATGATGTGTAGCCGTGTGTACCTATTAAAGATTTATGATCAATTATCCATTAAAGTTCCTTCATAAGCTGAAAAATTACGAACAAAATATAAATTTTCCGGCATGAAAACTCCCTTTTTTATCGCTCTACCTACTAGACAGCATCCGACCTACCTTTGGAAAAATAAGTGAAAATCGAACTAACTTGCTGATAAGAAAATTCCTAAAAAGAAGAGAGGCGTTACATAAGATATCAAGAAAAACAAACATTATGTTTATGTTTGCTGCCGTTCGACTGGAAGTGAAAAGTAATCACACACTCTTATCGTGTGAAGATAGATTTGACACGAGTTTTGGTTTCGTGTGTTTTATGAAAACAATAACCTTTTGTAATATGAGGAAGAGGTGAAATAAAAAAATAAATGCATATATTTTTTATAAGTCAGAAAGCCTAATTAAAAACAGAATTATGGTCTGAACCGATCGAGGCGTGAGATGAAACATTGAAACAAGCCCTTTTCAAATAGTACAGTTGAGGTGATAAAAATCTGCGTCGACCGCCGATCTATTCCGAAAAAATCTAAAATGTCAATAGTGTCAACTGTCAATCCATCCCTAACATCAGGTGGAACGACAGCTCACTTCAGCTACGTTTTGACGGTGGGATTTTTACAGAATAGGCCAGCTGGTCTTTAAAAAACAGACTAACATTACCGTAACAGAAGAATCAGCTGCTATGTAAACTACGCAAGGATCAACTCGATAATCATCTGTCAAGTTCGAGTCTAATCAGTTTGATAACTACGTTTATCGTGTACGTTCTTGTAGAAATGGGTCAATAGATAGGAAATAACACTTACTTGATCATTTTCATTTAGTTAATTATTAAATGTATTTACATACATCAGGAAGAACTAGCAGATTGGAAGCCGACCCCAATATTGTTGGGAAAGGGCTAGGCAGATAATGATGACATACATCAGAAAGAAAGGTAAATAGACAACATTATGAAAAAAAAAACGCACCGGCCAACACACAGTCACCCTAAACTAAAAACATAACGTCCCTTCCGGGGCAGTCGGCTAAACTGGTAGACAAGGTATCAGTAGACCACTCTTACTAGCATATACTACGGCAGATATAACTGAAAAATGATCTTCTAAAGAGTTGATGAAAAACTGTTTTTATACTTTCCATTTCGTCAGTCTGAGCTTTCCATATAAACTATTTTATCAGGATAAGAATTTTACCGCTTTTAACTCAACACGCATTACGAACAGCACATAATATTGTGCATTCTTCTTTAGTTCGCTGAACGATGACAAACAAACGTGGTTTCCAGTTAATACTTGAAAAAGCCTCCGTCAGGGTAATCAACGTTTTGACATGATAACCAGTCAAAATAAACAATTATTATCTCCAACTTATGTAAATATTTGAGCAGTCAGCTCACGTTATTTTTCTTGCTCTTTAGAAGCGTTGCGTAAGAACGGCGTAGGCGCGGCAAAGGTACGGCGTTGCAAGGCGGCGGCGTCGTAGACACGGCTCGTAGTTACGCGTAGGCGAGGCGTAGGCACGGCTTAGCAAGTCGGCCACGGCGGCGTAGGCTCGCCGCCGTAGCCGCTGCTAAAGCCCTGCGTAGGCCCTGCGCAAACGCCGTCAACGTCAAATTGTTGCTCTGGACGTGCGTTTGACTGTATCAACAACCAATGCGAAGGCTTGAAATGTATGACGGATGTTGTATTAATGTTATATTGTAGGTGGTGTGATAATTATACATAGTTTGTTTTATCATTGCAAATATGTACTTACCTACTCGTAAATGTTGGCTATTGAGTCGGCAAATGTTTTTTAGAAAATGATTCTCGCTATTATGTAACGCGATGTTTATGGCCTTAAAAAGTAATCTGATAGTATATAGGTACTTACCTACTTCAGATTTGGTTTCGTAGAGTTTCCTACACCATAATCTCCATAATCGTTTACAACGCCATAACTTTCGGGTGACCACTGAATATTAGCGCTATGCTGTGGGTTTCCCATATCACAGTATCATGCTGGGTGGAAGCTTTCTTGTCACACGACCTGGGAAAAAATAATACCTCCACAGTTTCTCTAGGTTTCCCTAATTGCGTTGTGAGAGCTTGGGTCCTATACCCGTCCTGAGTCAGTAGCTACAACCTACCTTCTGGACTGGCTAATCTTTGTCCTACGGCATGCCCTGAACAAGAATAACGAGGCCGGCACGAGAAGATGTAAGTAATTCAAATTCAATCAATCAGGCTAGCCTTTTCCCATCTAAGTTGGGGCAGCCTCCATGCTAACCGGATGCAGCCGAATACCAGTATTTTACATGTTGCGACTGCCTCCACAATCCAGTTACTAATATTAATTAATACTATACCCTTTGATAAGACTGGTTGTCAGACTTTCGGGCTTCTATCTGACTACCCCTAACGACTGTCGAAGATCTACACGTATCAGCCGGGACCAACGGTTTCCGAGGAAAAGAGGGGTCTCTATATGGATGGTCACCTATCCACGGACCGACCTCGACAGCCCATCGTTCGACGCGCGCGGCTGTTATATTTAGCCTCGAGCCCCTAAAGATCAGTTCAGAGTCTACCTTAGAAATAAAATAGAATATTGAAAATAGCTCGTGTGTTTAAGCAGCGGTGCAAACAAGGTAGGTTAATAAAAGATGTTAAACAGAAAAACATATATTTATAAAATTCTTGTTACATACAAACTTGCAAATAATTGTCGTAGTACTATGGTACCTAACTACCTATGTTAACCTTAGCCAATTTACCTATTTCACTAGCAGAGATTATTTATTTATTCAATACTTAGTTAAATATTTTTATTTCATTTACGAGAATTTAATTTATTTTGTGGTTTCTTATCGTAGGCAGTACATCGATTCTGTAAAATTCAAACAACAAGTCGCATCTCACATCGCTTTTCATTCTCACTTCGCATAAGGTTCAAAATGTGTTCGGGTTCGAGTGCGAAGTGGGCGTTAAAGTAACGAGGGAATTACCTTACTGAATGCCACTTCTTACGTCATCTCGTATTTTATCTGTCAAAAGCTCACGGTCAATTTAGTTCAACTCGCTGACACGCTCGCAAGGGTAGCGCTAGTGTATCAACCGAGTTTTTAGAATGCCAATCAAGAAACTCACAGTGGATTCAGATTCGAAGTTTAGAATTAGGTCTTACAGAATCACACCCTAGGCACTAATGCAATTGCCAGGGTTGCGGGAAAGTCCGAAAGGGATATCGGGACCCTTGGCAACAGGCAACTGAAGGAACACGGGTGGGTTTTAGTCAGTAAAAGTCTGACACTCCCTCCCGCCCCGACCATAGCGGGAGAGGTCATTTGATGATTTCCCACCCTCAAAAAAAGGCACTAATGCAATGTGACTATTACGATTTAATACGTATATATATTTTCCAAAGATTTAATTTCTTAGTGATGGAAAGAACAGTGAGGCAAAACAATGGTCTACAAGTTAAATAAAATTTAAAATTTAAAAAACCCGCGACAAAAAAAAGCATCTAGTAAATGTTTTTTTATAGCTAAGAACACTCGATCAACTCACCTTCTAAAGAAAACCAAATAAAACAAAATCGGGTCAGCCGTATGGCAGCTACGATGACGCAGACAAACACACAGATACACACGTTAAACTTATAACACCCCTCTTTTTCCATCGGGGGTTAAAAATCGCCATCATTTATTTTATCTATTTGTTTTAAGTCTGTGTGGTATCACAGCAGGGCAAAGGCCTCCCTTCTTCCTTTCCACTCCTCTCTGTCTTGAGCTGGTGTGGACCGATCCTGTCTGTTGGCGCCAAGCTCGACCCGCCATCTTCTCCGAGCATTTAGTGAGCAAAAGTGGTAATAGAGGTTTTTTTATAGAACTCTTGTCTATGGCCTCTACTCATTCAATCCATTTGCCTAGATCTTGCGCTACTTACATAACTCGCAAATTTTTGAAGAACATATTAGGCTGTAACTTTGTGGAGAAAAAGATTTTTTATAGGATACTACTCAGATGTTACAAACAACTCTGCTGACACTGCACCGCACACATTATCGTCTCATTTGTAGAAGCTGCTGCTTCATGCACATTTTATGCTTGAAATCCGCAATGACGTGGAAATGGACGAAAAAAGGGAGGAGAGCAGAAAATAATTGTGTATATAACAGTCGTAACAAGACCACAACATTAACACAGCCTTGCAGCACGAAGTTAATTTATTTTAGGCGAATACGATTTAGCCTACAAATAAATTAACTTCGTTCGTATCACCTCGAGAAAACATAATATTATTTAAAAGTGTTGATTCGCCCGTTTCGGGCGAATAAATTCGGGCGAATCACCAATAAATCATTTTGTTATTGCAATTTGCAGGTCAGTGTCAGGTTGTATCTTGATTGAAATATGGCTTTACAGAATTATGATCATGAGAAGCAGCAATACAACTCCTTATGTTAAAATAATCCTAAAATGTCATGATTTCATGAAATAGTATAATTCTACAAATAAATATTTAATACGGCCGCGAATCATATTTATATCAACATACCTACAACCTGATCATCTTCTGCCTAGCCTTTTCCCAACCATGTTGGGGTCGGCTTCCAGTCCAACCGGATGCAGCTGAATACCAGTATTTTACATACAACCTGATACTGACTTGAAAATGGCAGAAAACTTTAAAAAATTGAGCAGAATTTCGCGGCGTACCCTGACGCTTTCGCCATAAGCAGAAATTTTGCTTAGTAAGTATTAAATTATAATAAATTGTGTTATTGTTTCAGAAAAACATGGAGAACAACAAAGTGAATATCAGCCACATCAGTGGCAGCGTCGTGTCCTTTAACAACGATAACAAGTGAGTTTACTATCCTACTATACTATTAAAAGAGCAATATTTTTATAAGTACCTATGTATTTGTAATCACTTTCTCGAAAACGGCTCTAATGATTTCGATGAAAGTCGGCGAAAAATCGTGTGATCCATCGATCTAGCTAGGTCTCATATCTAGCTAGGTCTCATATCTAGCTAGGTCTCATATCTAGCTAGGTCTCATATCTAGCTAGGTCTCATATCTAGCTAGGTCTCATATCTAGCTAGGTCTCATATCTAGCTAGGTCTCATATCTAGCTAGGTCTCATATCTAGCTAGGTCTCATATCTAGCTAGGTCTCATATCTAGCTAGGTCTCATATCTAGCTAGGTCTCATATCTAGCTAGGTCTCATATCTAGCTAGGTCTCATATCTAGCTAGGTCTCATATCTAGCTAGGTCTCATATCTAGCTAGGTCTCATATCTAGCTAGGTCTCATATCTAGCTAGGTCTCATATCTAGCTAGGTCTCATATCTAGCTAGGTCTCATATCTAGCTAGGTCTCATATCTAGCTAGGTCTCATATCTAGCTAGGTCTCATATCTAGCTAGGTCTCATATCTAGCTAGGTCTCATATCTAGCTAGGTCTCATATCTAGCTAGGTCTCATATCTAGCTAGGTCTCATATCTAGCTAGGTCTCATATCTAGCTAGGTCTCATATCTGGGAAAATTCGTTTTCTCTATTTTGGTCTAGTGGTCGCAACCATAATAATGCAT
Source organism: Lithophane leautieri (assembly GCA_949152455.1). Lineage (NCBI taxonomy): Eukaryota > Metazoa > Arthropoda > Insecta > Lepidoptera > Noctuidae > Lithophane > Lithophane leautieri. The sequence goes on along the minus strand of OX424458.1, from coordinate 21,103,801 downwards.
AATGCTGGTACTGGGTTCGATTCCCCGGTGGGGCAAAGAGTTATTGGGTTTTTTACCTGGAATTTCTCAGTAGCAACTCGGACTCTGGATTTGTGCCCGGATGATGGCAAAAGCCTCACCCCGTATTACATGGGACTCAAACATTACTGGTCTTTGGGTGCACCTCTGCCTAACCTTTCGAGAAATACAGGCGTGATGTGATGCTATGTCATAGAAACGAAAAATACGTAATTTGCCTCGTTTCGGTTCGGACGACCGACGACGCGAGTGCGACAAGTGTGTGGTGATTCGTGATCGGCTCAAGCCGATTCCGCGTCGATAAGGTGCGGTAACTCTCTTGATGTTTATGGGTGAATAGATGTTTATGTATTAGCATTATTCTTTACATTCCCTCTTTACAGAACAATAACTGTAAACAGTAGCCTGTATCTTTTCCTGAATGAAAAATTCCAACCTCATGACTGCAGTATATACTCGTATATAACTAGCGACCCGCTTCTGCTTCGTATGATTTTTACGACTTGACAAAACATCGAGATTTATATAAACCATCCGGAATAGTCTCTAAACGATGGTGAAAACCTAATTAAAATCTGTTGCGTGGTTTAGATAACGCGGGCATAGATAAGCACGAAAAGCGATAGAGTTTTAATTATAATTTTTTTTTTCTCTTCTTGTTCTCACACACTATTGTCTATATTTCTTTCATATTTCTCCTTTCGCAGGTCTGCTGGAAGAAATTTCTTAAGAAATAAGCAGTACCTTTGTACTCATATTATAATTATGTTGTATCTCTATGTATTTTACTGTGTGTACATAAATAATAAAATAAATAAATAAATAATAAATATGTATAGATTTACAAAAAGTGTGGGAACAAAAATTCAAGACCTGGAGAAGAGAAGATATCCTTAAGCAATGCCCTAAAACCCAAATATAACTCTAATGTTGACAAAGTGAACAACGGTTCCTGAGTTGATTGCATAATGATTTTGTGCAGCTTACTTCGCCGGTAGCACACCGCCGCCGCCGCCGCGAAACCATAGTAGCGAAACCGCAGTTGTTCTCGCGTCATGTTACGCTACTCGTATCGGATTCGCGTAGCGGAAAATGACGCGAGTCAGTACAATTGAACTACTGCGGTTTCACTGCTATGATTTCGCGGCGGAGGTGTGCTACCGGCGTCACACGTAACACGCTGTCCATCATAATTAAATTGGATTTTGAGGGAAATTCATAACACCTACTTTGCTTCCTACGTTTGAAAAGGTTGTCTACTTGATAGCGTAAATAACGCAATGAAAATTGTCGAATCGTCAAAATGAGAACAGTGGCCCAGTGGAAACGGCCGCGACACACTAGTTGGCTCGTAAGTTCGAACCCTGACTGCCGCTTTACTTTGTGTAAATTACTTCATCACCACTGCTCTCAAAACGATGAAAGAAAATATCGTGAGGAAACCGGCATCTCCTAGAACCAAAAAATCGAAGACATTTGTGTCATCTACCCGCACTGGGCCCGCGTGGTGGCGCTGCGGCCCAGTCCCTCTCACAGAGAGAACATTATAGGGTGATTTGATCATGCTGACAAAATAAAAGACAATGTGATTGTATTGCTCCATTACTCCGCTGATCTCTAGAAGAAACCGATTTATTTAAAGCATTTGCATATTTGTGGCCGATAATATAATAAACGATGCAGCTCACAAATAATACCTACCACATGTAACGCTGTGTATTGGATAAACGGCAATCATTGTGGCTCTCAGAATTGATCTTGATATTGACCGGGGTCGCTCAAATACAATGCTACTCTGCATTCAATGCTTAGGACATCGCTTCTGATGTGTTTATCAATATCTTAGCGATGTATTAAGAATTAAGGCTTCCTTGAACCAATTTATTACATCCACAATAAAGTCGAATTTGAATTGGTAATTGAGGTTTGATTGTTAAGAGAGGTTTTTGCATCCGCCCATAACGGTTGTAACGTGCATGCACGGGTTTCCAATATAAAATGTAAACGTTGTTTTAGTTTTATTGGAATACCTGTTTACGATGATTCCTTGTAGAATGACCAACTCTTTTTTCGAATGTCTGTTTTATTTTGCAAACTAGCTGATGCCCGCGGTTCGTCTGCGTGGATGTTGGTTATTATAATATACTCAAACCTTCTTCGAGAACCACTCTATCCATTGGTGAAAACATCATGAAAATCGGTGCAGTAGTTTTTGAGTTTATCGCAAACAGACAGACAGACGCGGCGGAGGACTCTTGTTTTATAATATGTAGTGATTCATCAATTTCTTTTTTCTTGGTAATTGGTATCTGAATCTTTTTGGTTTTAACTTAGAGGACAAAACGATTTAGGAATGAAATTATACTTTTACGATACTATTTGATGTTACTATGTTTTTGGGGGGGCTCGTGGCTAAGTAATAACAGCCGCATGGAGCGATCGATGAGGTTAAGCTACGCTTGCCGCAGTTGGTCCGTAGATGTGTGATCATTTTTAAATACCAAGACCCCTCCGTGTCTCGGAAAGCACGTTCAGCCGTTGGCCCCGGCTGTGGGATTCGTGGATCTTTGACAGTCGTTATCGGTCTTCAGAAGCCCGAAAGTCTGAAAACCAGTCTTACCAATGGTATCGTTTTACCCAGTAATTGGGTTGTGGAGATCAGATAGGCAGTCGCTCCATGGAAAAAACTGGTATTCAGCTGCATCCGGTTATACTGGAAGCCTACCCCAACATAGTTGGAAAAAGGCCAAGCATGACTGTCATAATGACTTTTAATATTTCCCGTGGCTGAATTTAGGTTTCCAAAAGTTATTTCTTAAAAAAAATATACTGACGGTTATAACCTGGGCATATTTACTTTATGGTTATACCAGCTTGATACTGAATTCTGTAGCTAAGTATTAGAAGTGTCGCGAAAACACTCTGGCCTTCCTCTGATCCGAGTTCATTGACCTCGGCTTGGTACTACAGCCTCCAGTATCGCGGGTCATACTTAATAAGTATATCAACGTGACACACGTTCGCGAAAATAATTTATACATACATACATAAACTCATGCCTTCTACCCATGGGGGTAAGCAGGAACTGCAGAACGCCACCTGCTACGCGCTGATTAATTTGACAGGACTAAACTAAAATTTATCTTCTGTCCTTTTCTTAATTAAATAGAAAGAAAAAAGATACACTGAACTTAAATTTGGTTTAGTTTGTGAACAACTGAATCGGCACCATTGTACGGAAATCCTATACAATGCGAGATCAGCATAAACTGGAAATGTGTAGCGTGATGTGTAGACGTGTGTACAACGGTCGTGCTAACTGCTGATGCCAGTCACACATAGCTATACTCCGTTGGTTTTGGTTATTAAATAAAGGTAAACAAAAAAAAAACACGTGATGAGAGAGCTGTCAAGTAACCGACATGAGGTACGGGCAGAGTTGTGCAGTACATCCCAGCGCCACCAGCTATATTATAATGTCTCATGATATAGTTTCTATTTACATTTATCGGGCACAAATAATCTCTGGGATGGTATTGAAAATTTCCCAATGAAACATTAATTGTGTTATTTACGTTGTCTACCAGACAAATACAAACATTTATGAAGCAATGGATTATTCCTTATTATTTATGAAGCAATGGAATTTCCTTCATAATCCTTCGGATCATGAAAGAAAGTGTGTTACTTAATTGGGGTCCAGGCGGCCTACTCTCTCAGGCCGTCAGCGAAGATATGGGCCCGACCGATAGTAGTTCGAAACTTCGGAGTGAACTCTACACCCGACTAATTCACATTATTGGACGGTCAAAACATATCGGGGGTAGGGACACCTGTCAAACCGTGGTTTCAATCATTCTTAGGTCGGGCCCTAAACTAATCTTATGTGCGTAGGTGATACGGTGTGGTAATCGCCCGTGATTTCGGCCGAAACTACGCATTTCGTGATTAGGGAGTATACCGCCTGGACCTCCTCAATCAAGCTGAGCAGTAGCGCTTCTGTGGCCTTTACAATCTGTTCTCTGCAACAGACAGATTGCAATGGCTACAGAAATCCACCTCTGTTAGATGTACTCGTATGTTTTCCCACGGGTCGTAGTTATCTCTTTATAATCACAATAATTATGATTCATGAATCATGATAGTCAAATTGCAGTGAATGCAATGACGCAAAATATTCACTTATAGGATTGTGCACACCGGTAGCTGGAGCTGCTCGTGTGCATACCTACTACCTGGTTTAAGTAATTTTTTTTTTTTTTTTATAAAATTTATCTATTTTTAATGATCTTTTTGAACAATTCAAATTATTTGCTTTTGCTGGTTTTACGTCAGGGAAATTAATTGTTTATCAAATTGACTCACGACGTCAATTTGTGGTGATAAAGACATTTCAAACAACTGTCAAAGTCAAAGAATACTGTCGACAAACTGTTATGCAGTTTGGTAGACTTTATTACCCCCGACAGAAAAAGAGGGGTGTTCTAAGTTTAAGGTGTGTATCTGTGTGTCTGTCTACGCCATCGTAGCTGCCAAACGGCTGAACCGATTTTGATTTTTTTGGTTTTGTTTGAATGGTGACTTGATCGAGAGTGTAATAAGCTTTTAAAAATAAAAACATTTATTTAGATGCTTTGTTTTTGTCGGGGGTTTTTAATTTTAATTTAACTTGTGTATGTTGACGATGTAAGGGCCCGATCATATGTACACATGGCTACACATCAAGCTATACCTTTCCAGTTTATGATGATCTCGCATTGTATAGGATTTCCGTGCAATGCGAGGTCAGCTGATACTGGATATTTATAGCTTGATGTGTAGCCGTGTGTACCAGAACCACAACTCACCGAGCGACAAGAAAAGAAAAGAAGCTATGAAGCAATATTACTTGTTCTAAGTTAAATAAGGTAATGGCGTCGTAATATTTTTCTCCCATTCTAATCTGAGACAATATCACAGGCATGGGCATGGTACACAAAGCGTGACGATATCTTTGTCTTTATCGCTTGTTGTGTGCGACTAATCTGAGGTTCTCGGCTCAAGGTCACCGTGCTGCTATGATCTGCGTACGCGCACGTGCTTGGCGTACCTACCGCAGTGATGAAACATATTCCACTTATCGTGCGTTTGCACTGGCGAAACATTCGAGACAAAACATGTTTAAATCTCTAGTTCCTGTCAAAAATTTTATGGAACATTGACAGAAAATAGAGATTTCAACATGTTTTGTCTTGAATGTTTCGCCAGTGCAAACGCACGGTTAGTAAGTATTTATGAAAGGAGGGGTTTTCCAAACATGTTGCACGATTTTAAAATTAGGTATGATAGGCAACAGTGATTTGTAACGATTTTTTCACATCAAGGTTGAGTCAGGTTTGTAAGGTTTGCTCTAGTGAGCGCTCTTGTGTTGTGTTACGAAAATTATTAGAACCTGAATTGATTTTTAGTAATAAATTGAGTCTATTATTACAACTAGTATCTATCTATCGGTCAACGTCATAACCTAAATGCGCTGTCTCTGAAAACCAGCCCTGGAGCTCTGTCTCGCATAAGGTCGCAGTATTATGCTGAGCGATGGCCGTTGTGCGTGGATGTGACCCATATTTTCCCCCAACTTGTTTTTTTTGTTGTTCTTTCTTTGCGTCATGTTTACAGCAAATAAAAGTATTTTCTTTCTTTCTTTCTATACCATCATTCAGGTCATTTCCGATGTATTATGAAAGTTTATCTAATTCTACAAGTAAGGTATTACGTAACGTTGTTAGACCTGTAGGGTCTCTAATGTAACATTTATTCCTATCCACTGAGTACGTATGGCGCTACCTTCCCACGGCGGGTGTAGCAACGTTCTATGTACGCGCATGGGCAGGACCGGCTCCGTATCACAGTTGCATCACTCGCTCGTTTAGCATTAGCTTCAGCTGTTTATCCTGAATACCGTACCTGGCCGTTTATATGGTAAAAACTTCTGCTTTTTCGAGTGGCGCCTATTGACAGTCGTCCATGCATCTATTTTTATTTCTCGTCTAACAAGTGACAGCGCTTCTATGTACTCGTACTTAGCTGTAAGGACAATTTTCGTTGTGCAAGTGTTACCACAGATGTGCGTTTTACTGCACCTAGGAGTCATACCTTTAATTACTTTTTTTGTGTCAGTCTCTTTCTGTAGCTGGATTTGCCTTATTTACGGACTGTACCCAAGATCGCACCCGAAGCTCCATCGCTCGGCCTCTCGTTCCGGCTAGGCGAGGTTCTTGCTCAAACCATGCTCGACCAAATGGCTATTCTTATTGCGATATCATTATTGTTGCTCATGGGTCGGTAACATACTTTCACTTTCAACATCGGATTCCCCCAATTTGGACGGAGTTCGGAGACGTATTCAGTTGTTAGCAGACCACGAGCTCCGGCAGCCGGGTCACATATAACAATAACAATTCAAATAAAATGGTAAGTTTGTAATCCTTTATTATGATGTGACAACATGTGCCCTAGGCTGTGAACTAAAACACCAAATTACGATAGCAGAGGTTCTAAACGCCACCCATGTCCCTTCATAATAAAAATAAATGCTTCTCCGTATTCTAGAAGCCATCACTCATCATACTCCTGCTGTTCTGTGCGATCGTTGCTATCACCGCAGAGGATGGAGAGACGAGGGACCTGGATATAGACCTGCCGGAAGACATAGACAGCGAGGATCTAGAGAGGAAGCATCGCAAGCGCAAAAAACATGGCCAACATGGCCAGCAAGGAGGTCCCTGTGGGGGGTATGGGAAGACCTTCGGTTCCCATGACACATTCGTGTCAGCTCCAGTCATGAACTACTTCTTTGGATGTGGAGGTGTGCCGGTCGCTCCGTACGTGCCTCATTATGCGCCAGTGCAGCCGTACCCTGTGCAAGGGGGATATGGGCATGGACATGGCCATGGTGGACACGGCGGCCATGGAGGTCACGGAGGTGGTCATGGAGGTCACGGGGGTGGCCACGGAGGCGGCCACGGAGGCGGCCACGGAGGCGGCCACGGAGGCGGCCACGGTGGCGGCCACGGTGGCGGCCACGGAGGCTATGGAAGCCAGGGAGTTTACGGAGGTCCTGGTTTCTTCGGAGGCCAAGGCTACTACCCCCAGCAAGGATTCCAACCTGGCATCCAACCAGGATTCAATCAAGGCTTCTCTGGGCAGTATAACCGCCCCTTCCAGAACGCTTTCTCGGCTGCAGCATCAGGCATAGGGTCAGCTCTGGCTGATTACATCTCAAGACCAAGGAAGGTACAGAAGCAGATCAATCAGCTGTTGAGGCCAATTTATAAACTGTTTTGAAGTGTTCGAGTGTTTTAATTGGACTACAGTTTGTGCTACAGTGTTCAATAACAGCGTTCTGCACAACATTGAAAGTTGTTTTTAATTACTTGTCAAAGGTTGTGTTTAGAAGAGTGATGCAGTTCTACTTACTCAGTTCAAAGCGGTAAGCTATTATTATTATTATTAAGTTCGATTCAAGTTTAAGTGAATTTTCTCATGATAGAGTTGGTACTTGGCTTATGAACCCTCACTTATACTGGACTATGTCCACATTCAAGTCGTAAGTTCGCCGTTGGTAAAATTTCACAAGTATTCTACAAATATTTTTATTACATAATTAATTATTATGTAAAGTATGACTACATTTTATTGGGGCATAAGACTCATTTCGAAAACTTAAGGTCTATGACACAAGTTGCCCTAGTGGGGCAAGGACGATGCCCACGCTCACAATATAAAAATAATATGTTACTATTGTATACATCATGACCCGCGGCCCCCGCGGGCCTTATTTACAAATCGTGACGATTTTTTAGCTTCGAGCGAAATGTAAAATATAGATATCACAAATTAAGTTGCTTAGATATTATTATCTGTATGTACTTAAACAACATATAGGTAGCTACAAGTAGGTACAATATGTATATATCTATGCTAGTATTGTTATCGGATGTTTTAAACTACTACTAGTAGATTTTGTAATGGTTCTAATTAAACTTTCATAATTTGATCGTTACGACTTATTAGATGTTTGTACATAAATGTTATATAATAAAGAGGTCGGTCCGTAACTTGTTGATAGCAATCTGGATTCTGTCTGCCCACAACTTTGTTTGCATTTACCGGGATAGAAAGTATGGGTTAGGACATAATATACTTTTACAACGTCCTAACCCAGGTCATAGTTTACCTATAGGTATGCCAATTTTCATCCAACTCCGTTCAGCCATTTTAGCGTGGAATCGTAACAAACAAACAAACTCACTGTCGCGTTTATAATATTAGTTAGGATTTCAATAGCATGCACTAGCTTGGCTGTGCTAGTGTGAGGGGTTTATTTTAATTAATCTTTTACTTCTCTGCCGATTATCGGCAGAATCCCTGTTTTTAAAACTACCACAAGTTCTGTCAAATTTTACCTACTAAAATGCTTTATGTAGAAAATGCTGCAATTTATTTAAATATAATGTGTTTCTATATGGATCAATCCATTACATAATTATTATGTAAGTACACAGTATTGTTAGTTATTTATAAATCTTATCTAAGCTGAGTTTTGTAAATAGATGTATATTTAACTGCAGTTAGGTACACCTCTGCCTAACCCTTCGGGGATTACAGGTGTGACGTTATTTTATGTATGTTTTTCTGAATAAAAGTTTTAATGGTTTGACGCTATATTGTTTTATTTGTATAACTGAACTTTCGAATTGTATTTATTGTTTTTTGTGCAACCGTAAATGAGCTTACAATGCCTATGATCATAGGTATAGCTAATGTCACGTATGGTAGGTTAGTTAGCTGAGCTGGCTGGCTTCGGAATGAGGGTGCGCTGGTTTTCTTCTATAGCTACTTGTAAGAGAGTTCTAAATTTCATATTACAATTGTTTTAAAAACTTGTTAAATAATTGTTAAAAAAAACTGTTTGTGTTCTATTGTTAAAAAATTTGCTAGATATTATGTTTAATCACTAATAATTTATGCAGCTTAAAATAATTATTGGCGGGAAACATTTTGTAATGTTAACTAATTTAATGTGTAGTATTTGCATGCTTTTGGCTTTTGCAATGTTTGACAAATTACTGTAATAATAGGTATGGTAGGTATGTAGCACTGTAGGCATGTAGGCCTAAATATTATACTTGGCCTTGGCTGTGGACGTATTCAGAGCTAAGTAGGTAAAATGTAACTATTGTTATGGTATTATGGTTGCTATGGTAGATCAGTTGGAACTTAAGGCATACTGGGGCGATTCGTCGCGTGATGCGAATTTTAACAAAACAATTTCGCACGGCGAACAATGCGGCGGCCGCGGCGGCGCGTCGGGCGACAAATCGCCCCAGTATGTAAGAGCCTTTATGAACAGCAAATAATCAAATGCGAGTGGGACTCGCACACGAAGGGGCCTGGATTCCACATCCCTACATATTTTTAACATGTGTGTTTATTTATTTTACTCTATTTTCATTATTTGTGGTTATAGCGGCCACAAGTAGTAGTACAACACACTGTGAACAAGTGTCTACCTATTACGGTACAAAAGATACAGCCCTATGACAGTCCCGTTGACACCCTGTGGGTACGGAACCCTAAAAATTTCGTCATCCTTCCTTATTGTTCTAAAAGGGTCGATACATCTGGTTAATCTACGCTTGCCGGGGTTGGTCGTGGATGGGTGACCATCTTAATATACCGAGACTCCTCCGTGCCTCGGAAAGCACGTTAAGCCGTTGGTCCCGGCTGTCATTCGTGGATCTATGACAGTCGTTACGGGTCGTCAGAAACCCGCAAGTCTGACAACCAGTCTTACCAAGGGGTATCGTATTACCCAGTTACTGGGTTGTGGAGGTCAGATAGGCAGTCGCTCCATGTAAAATGTTGGTATTAAGCTGCAACCGGTTAGACTGGAAGCCGACCCCAACATAGTTGGGAAAAGGCTAGGCACACAGATTGAATGACTGTAAAGTTTTTCCCCACGATGTTTTACTGCTAAGCGACTCGTTATGATTGTGTCTCGGCATTGCGAAGCGAATTGTAATAAGTAATTACCAAATAGTCTGGCTGTGCTAGAACAGAAGCGAGTGTTATGTAAATAATTATATAGGTCCCAAGTTTCTTTCTTATTATATGAATTCTATTTTATTAGTTAACAATACACTATTATTATTACTGCCACTGCGAAAAATAAGAAGATACTTAGACCTATTTTGTAGGTACACTATGAAAGTACCTTATTCAAGTATACCTATAGCTCTGTGATATTTGTATGTCTCTTAGGACTGAATACCTACCTATGTTATACATATATTTACATATTCGTAATAACTTACGAACGGTCCACTGTGCCGCGGGTGCCGCCTGTCCAAACAACAAAGGTTATATACTCGTATATTTGCTGCAAATCGTCATTCACGAAATAGTTTTATTTCCATCAATTAGAATCAAAAGATATCTATAATGATGATATAAATGATTAGAATTTAGTAGGTACTCAATTATATTAATATAATTTTGATGAACATACAACGTAAACAGAATTTGAAAAAACCATTACGAGTGAATTTTGCTGGCTACATTGAATTTTCCGGGCTACGTTGAATTTTCCAGGCTACATTGGGGGTCACCATAAATGCATCGTAATTACACTGATCTGTCACCTGCTAACGTCTATATTGGTTAAACTATTGTGGGCTGTGGTAATATTTATTTTTCAGAAGACTAGCTAACTTGCTGTTCATATTGCATTAGGCGCGGAACATACACAATAGGCGAGAGGCGCGGGCGTGGCGATGCGACGCGCGACGCTGCGGCGCGGGCGAGGTGCGTATCGTCGCTCCTATACATTTTGTATGAAATATGAAAGGAGTGGCGCAACGTCCGCGCCCCTCGCCTCTTGTGTTTCCCGCGCCTTAGAAGTGTATCTACCCGTTTCCTACCCATTGTTTTTTAATGGTTGCTCTCTATGGGCTAGTTTTTGAATTGTTTTCTCAATGGCCAGCAACTGTCCTGCTCTGCATTAATATTTTACAAAAAGTTTTTAATAGTGATAGATGAATGAAGCTGTATCTGTATGTGTGTAATTTGCAGGTCAATCAACATTTGTGTGCACACGGATTGTTAGGATTGTTTCTTTATTATTATTTATTTCTAAAATTCGTGTGTACGTTGCGATTACCCATCGGAAAAAATGACGAACTTCCATACCTTCCTACAAACTTTCTTCTCCTATATAACTCATTTAGGAGATGTATTTTTAAAAATTCTTCCTTAGTGCTCACCTTAGCTTTTACCTGCGGGTTGGCCCTCGTGGAGGTCGGTCCCACGGGAACGTACTACCAGGATAAAAAGTAACCTGTCCTATTCCAGGTCATGGTCTATCCATATGCTTAATTTCATCTAAATCCGTTCAGCCTCTTTAGCGTGAAAGCGTAACGTACAAAGAAACAAACACACTTTCGCATTTATTAATTAGTTAGGTTAGGAGATAAGATTAGTATTAGTATTAGGATTAGCATTTGTTAGGATTAGGATACATGCTTCTAGGCCCAGCGATGTGGGCTGTGCTTTGCCTGTCGGTGTATCAATGAATTTTTTTTTTTTTTATCCGTTATACCTCTTTTGTTTGTGTATGATTTGGTAAGTATCGTTATTTACCTAGTCGTATTCTTGATGGATGCGTGGGCCGTGGCAGAGGAGTATTGTAATGTCGGTACAGTGTGCCGGCTCACTTCCCATGATTTTCCTAGAACTGTCGTGACGGACCCCCGACACTCATGCATGCAAATTAAATCAGATCCAGTTGGACCTTGTAACAAACTCCCCCTGCAGCGAACGGTTGCACCTTTGCAAAACATACCTAACAATAATAAACTATGTGACGATTGTTTATTCAATTAAAGGAAGTAATCATTATTGGGTAGGTACCTACTCGAGTGTGAGACACATTCATCATTATGATTGTTTACGGGTTTCCCAGACTCTGGACTACTTCAGGACGTACCTAAATGAAGGCTGGGGCCAGTTACCTGCCTACGAAGGAATTTAATCCAACTCAAGAGTTGAGTAAAGTATTATTTACCTATTGTATGCATTACGCTTCTTCTTGAAGACACTTTGTTTACCTGTGCAAATGTTCTTTTCCATGTAGGTAGTTATTCTGCACCCTAAATGCGTAACACATTTTCAATCACAATCTGAGAGTGTTGCAGGATATTAATTTCCAATCCATTGCTTCGTAGGTTTTATAATGCGTCTGCTCAACAACGAAAAGAATGTGGCTGAACTGTCAAACATAAAGAAATTGCGATCAATTGTCATTTTATGTCTGTTGCACATTATCCCGCTGATCATAAAATTTCTAAGACTTAAGTACGATAAATGATGTTGATTAATATTTAACACCTAAAGTTGTCGACATAATTAACTCATCACTGGACTGCTGTAGGTTAATGGTGATGATGATTTAACTATCACAGAGAGCCATCGCGATTCACGATATCTATGAATCACACTTTGTGTTCCTTTCTGGTGACAATAGCTGTACATTTTTGGTAGAGAATTAGATATGACCTGATGCTGCAACCAGGACCATGAAAGAAAACATGTTGAAAAAGTAAGGCACTTATCAGTGACCCAAATGAAACAAAATTATGGTAGGCGCTAGGCAGAAACCTTAAAAAAAAACTAAATGACGCTTGAACCAGCCCATGATGGTAAGGACGTCGTGATTACTGTTAAAGAATGTTTACTTGTACTTAGCTGAAGTTATAGCTAACGGAAGACCTACCTCTTATTCCTAATCAGACATGATCTGCTATTACGTATGCAAATATTCGCCAATATTATTGATAAGAGTAGGTAGTTCTGGATGCATCAGGTATTGTTGGAACCATTAGTACACTCAAGGCTTGGCTTTATCACTGCTTAGGTAAATAAATTCTCAAGAAAAAAAAAAACCGTCCTATCCTTTACTTAGTGCTTGATGCAGGTTCAATATAGATAGGGATGATTGAATTATTATTGGTTGCATCCGTTTTCTTCCATAACCTCGTGCTCAAAAGCTGAGCCCTTCATTTAGAATTAGGTCATAAGTACCTAAATATTTAAAGTTGCAGACACTTTAATAACTTTGGCATACGGTACCGAAATATGGACACTGACAGTCGGGCTAGTCCAGAAAATCAAGGTAGCTCAGCGCGCTATGGACCACTCCATAGCGCGCTGAGCGACCTTGAATTTATATGCTCAGACTTTCTTTGAAGGATAACCCTTCCACTTTTTGACAGCTCTCAATCGAAGGGATAAGATCAGAAATGAAGTTATCCGGAAAAGAACCGGAGTTACCGCCATAGCCTGCAGAGCAAGCAAGCTGAAGTTGCAGTGGTCTGGCCATGTTTGTCGAAGGACCATTGGTCGGTGGAGCAGACGAGTCCTAGAGTGGAGACCGCGTATCGGCAAGCGTGGTGTGGGACGCTCCCCAGATGAACCGACGACCTTAAAAACTTGGCTCGGACAGACTGGATGCGGAAGGACGAGGACAGGGTGTTGTGGCGCAGCCTGGGAGAGGCCTAGCTATGTCCAGCAGTGGACTGCGATAGGCTGAGTTGAAAAATAAATAATTAAATAAATAGGTAGGTACTTTTTCTTTAGAAGTTCTTCTGACGGCGCAAAAGAGGATTGTATAGCATGTTGTGGTGTTATGCCCAGTTTTATTTTCACTAGCGATCCGCCCCTTTTTCTTACGGTTTTTACGACTTGACTTACCTAAATTCTAAACTCATAAATTCAAGTACTCCAGTACCGGCGGCCGTTGACCCCGTAGTCGGCTGTAGTTACTAGAAATGAAGAGTTCATAATTTTAGTTTTTTCGTTTTATCTTGACTAACTACCCACCCCGCCTGCAGAGTTTCGTTAGCTTATTTAATTTTACCCCGTATGTCTATATGGATTAGTGATAGGCTCGTTCTGTTCACTACCACCTGTTCACTGAAAGTCCCAGGTTATATCTATCAGGATACAGACCTTGACAGGACAGGGGATTCTATTCATTAGCCGCAAATCATACCAAAAGAATACCTACGTCGGGATTTTGGTTATAATTTTTATTGAAAACCAACAAATTAGCCATACGAGTGTCACTATTGCCTAATTACTGTTACCATTAGTCTCTCTGCTCTTATGTCACCGAGCATAGCCTCAAAACATTGTTCTGACAGATGTACAACCTTGTAATTAATGTGCCATTGTTAAGATTCGTCACCGGTTTCTTGTTGGTATAATAACTTCGCGCACCATAATTATTTACACGTACCTTGGTAAGTACATAAGCGTAGTTTTTCGAGCAATAACCGAAGCTAATCTTTGTGTTTTTTTTTGTGAATTGCAGCTTGCATACTTGTTTGTAGTCAGAGAGCTCTAAGCTTATGCTTGTGCTAGGTATACATTTTACTTCAATCCTATTGAATGTTTTTTATTTTTATTTGTAGGTTCTGGTACCTAATTGCGATTTTTGACTTATCTATTTTAACTAACTTGGCATCATCACGCCTGTAATTCCCGAAGGTGAAGACCTGAGACACTGACAGAGGTGTAGGTACACCTATGGTACACCCCACATTTCGCCAGTTAAGTTTAAGTCCCATGTAATAGGGGGCGAGCTTATTGCTATCAATCGGGCCTAGTTTGTTTGTTTGAACGTGCTAACTACCAGTCGGATTTGATAGCCCAATTCTTGAGACAGACTTTCGTGCTTCTGACAACTCGTATCAACTGCCAAAGATCCAGGAATGACAGCCGGAATAATTCTAATGTTTAAAAATATAATTTATGTGTACCTATATACTAAATAAATGAAATAAAAATACATATATGATTAGGTATGATTATTATTCAGGCATAAGTCGATACAGTTAGACTTATTTCGGTATGAATGGGCAAAAGAAAACCGTGGACTGAGCCTCGGGGGCCCATGGCGGCAAAGGAAAATGAGCCCTCCATTTGCACCGGCGCGCGCCGGACTAACGAATAATTTTGATACCTGACACTAAAATTGTGTATGTAGGTAGATTTTAAATGATTAGATTATATTTCTTACACAATTTTGATGGCAGATTTATCAAATACCTAAAAAAAAATGCAATCACTTAAATCTAGAGATGATGGTATCCGTCAGTACAGTAGATGATGTTATAGTAGTAGTAACGCAATTAAATGCAATGACATGGACCTACCTAATCGATATGTTAGGGCACCAGCTAGAATGTGAGGGCTGCTACATGTGTGTTCACTTCACTACTGTTACCCAGGCAGCGGCAAGCACTAGCTCACTACTATGAATGCGCCAGTGCCGCGAAACGTTCAAACGAAACTAGTGTGCACACGGTGCCGGGAAGCTTAGAAACTATTTACCCGTGTACTTAATTTTTCTCGTGGGTTTTAAAGTGTTGCCGAATTTATTGTGCTTCAAAATGTCTGCCAGATTACGCGACAGTTCAGAAAAGACAGGGTTGTTATTTTACCAGATTTTTCGACGCTTTGTCTAAAGTGGTCCCTAATCCTTGTTCTAGCAGTGTGTCGGACGGCTACGACATGTTCCAGTCGAAGGAGCAGATCCTCACAGACTCCAAGGGACAGGAGGTGGAGAATGGGAAGGCTCTGAACGGGCCGCATGTCGATGGACATCATCATGTGACGCATCCTACCTCGTGAGTACACTGCTTTTCTGGTCGATGTAATGGTGCTAGGCTGTGTCCACAATTTCATGTCCAAGCGCGTATTTTGCGTACGGTGTGCTAGGCTGCAATTATTTCGTGATTTTTTACTTACCTATGTCCTTACGTGGAAGAGCACGCAATTAAAAAACAATTATAGTTTTTTAGTTTCGTGCTCTGCTCTTCCACAATTTTTTCAAATCAAATTGTGTAATGGGTATGTTGGTTTTACATATATCTAAGTGCACCAATTTCACAATTTCCGACAGTCACATAGCTATAGGTAGAGTAGGTACCTAATATCTAACTGCAACCAATTTGTGACATGCTTAATTTAAAAGTGCTCCTATAATGAATGCGAACATGCAATGCACGCAATGACGTACAATAAATAAATAAAGTTCTGTAAGTAACAAGGTCTGCAAAAAAGAAAACAAAAGACAACCTATTAATAAATAAAATATACCTACATATAAATTGGTATATGTACCTAAGTCCTACGATTTTTAACTGACCTAGAAATTAAAATATATCTTCGCAGGTCAGACTCAGGACCCTATTTATGTGGGTCAAGAAGAGGCTAGATTTTTTCAATAAAAAAGCGGCCTCTCTTGCCTTGCTCTCGATCAGTAGGGTCTCCTTGCGTTTCTTTGATGAAATGTAGATACTCGTGTCGAGCAAAATATTCATAAAAAATGTAAACTGATATAAAATTTAAAGAGTATTAAATCTATGCTGAAGAGCAATCTCTCTCATCACTTTGTATCAATTTAGATGATGTAATAGTAGGATGTTGCTGACTGTACCTACATGTCCTTTATACAATAACTAGCTGCGCCCAGTGGGAATATCGGGATAATCCTATGTCCTATTCCAGGTCATGGTCTACTCCTGTGCCACATTTCATCCAAATCTATTGAGCCGTTTTAGCGTGAAAGCGTAACAAACAAACAAACTCACTTTCGCATTTATAATGAATATTTGCTTCATTAATGTCCAGTTGGGTCATTTTATATGCCACTACACAGCTGCACTGAAAAAGTCTTTTGAAGAGGGGAAACAATAGTACACTATTACACTGTCGCCGCCTGCAACACGGGCATTGGTGGACGATTGTGAAAATGTGGGCCTCACATATGTGAGTCCATCAATGTCTGGTTGCGGCTAAGGCTTTTAAAGTAGGTACTTTTCTCTCTTGGTTGCCATGTGTTGAAGTAAAAAAATCGTTCCTTTTTTAAATAACATGATAGATATGAGTTTTCATAGTACCTAACTTATTCGGCCGCTAAACACGACAGATATAGATTTTCATACAAAAATTGCCGGCCGGGCGCTCGCATGTATTCGACCAATGCAATTTATCTGCAAGAAAGTTGTCAAAATAATGCTCCAATGTCCAAGCATGTTTGAGAACAGTACTAAACTATGACATAAATTAACATAATTCATTAAAACCCTTCTGGAGAAGTCTGAAACATAAGTTTAACAAGTAACTCGGAAAGGCCCGCAAGCGCCATGTTCAAGTTTTTAAATTACCGGTCCCCGATTCACCAACAATCTGATTAGTACGGTACAGTGCCTCGCTCTTATTTATTTTGATGACGCAGTTGACGTAAAATATTCCTTAGAGAGTAAATTATGTTCTCTCCAAGTGTCTGTCTCGGCTGTCTAGCAATTTGCCTCGTCTGGGGCCCATCCGGTCCAATTTTGAACAAACAATATTAACTTAAAATTTATCGGAAAATGTGGCGTGCCTCCGTCAGACGATCTACAACTAAACGGACTGAAAAAGGCAGCTAGGACAAACTGGATACGGAAACTGAACAACCGTATGTTGGGGTCCAGCTTGATTAATGTATACTTATACTGCATTGCTGCAATGAACTGTGATAGACTGCATTATTTACTAGACATCCTTGATTTATTTGTCATACTAAGGGCCGATTTAACCAAAGCCAGATAAATTTTATTCGGGGAATAAAATTGACGTCTCGAACCCCCTTACTTGTTGGTTTCTGTATGTGTAACAAGCGCTCATTACCAGCGTCATTTACCATACTTGATATCTCCCCCAGATAGAAACTAAAAAACTTTTTATCATAAAGGCTAGGCAGCTACCTCCTCATCCCATTCTAACTGAACTTGTTCATGTACCAGGTACACAGACACAATGCTGCATTTGTTCCGAGGGAACATCGGCACGGGCCTGCTGGCCATGGGCGACGCTTTCAGGAACGGCGGCATCATCTTCTCGCCGATTATGACTGCGCTGTTGGGCATCATATGTGTGCATGCGCAGCACTTACTGGTCAGTTAAACTTACGGATATTTTTTTGTATAAATTCAGATATGCGCACCAGATCCCTGGTAGAATATGACGATTCTATTATATTATATTTACTAGGCTCTTAACCTGGAAACGACTCTTGTGGCATTGGCTCCTGAATTGTCTACTAAGTGACGTGGGATGCTTTTTAAAGCTACTGCGAACTTCCTTACTGCATACTGTTCTTAGCTTGGCAGTGTGTCGGCATACTGAAGTAGTTGCTGCGCCAATTAGCTATTTCTGTCGCGTCTGTCTTTTCAATCTCCTTTTCGATATACTTGGGTTAAAATAAATGAGCTACCTAGCGGAATTCCGCAGAATTGATGGGTATCGTCATAAGACGATAAAAAAAAAGCTTTTCTATACCTAACTGATAATTTCAACACTACTAGCGGCCGTTGACTCCGTAGCAGCAATTATAAAATTAAGAGTTATTGTTTTATCTTCATTAGATATCAATAAACATCACGTAGGCCTCCGGAGTTTTGCTAGGTAATTTGACCATGTAGAGAGAAGGTAGAATTGGAAGTTCCTACCATAATCTATTAGTTTCAAAGCGAGTTCCAAAACATCGTTATTTATTCCAGGATTTGTGTAGCTTTATCGTCTAGGCTCACGAAGATGCAGAGGTAGGCTTTTTAGGCGGGATGATATGAGATCGAACCTCACTCAGGCATACCTATCTATTTAGCCAAATTGGCCTAAAAGTTATCACTGGCATCTACATGATATTTCTTTACAGCTGAACTGTTCAGAAGAAATGTATCTCACGTCAAAACGAGATCGGCCTCCAGGGTTCGCAGACACGGTGTACCTGGTGTTCAAGAACGGGCCTGCCAGGACTCGGAGTATGGCCGGCACGGTCAAGATCCTGGTCAACGGGTTCCTCTGCGTCACGCAGTTAGGCTTCTGCTGCGTTTACATCGTGTTTATCGCGAATAATGTTAAAATGGTAAGTTGTATAAAAGTGCTAGTGCTAGTGTAGGCTCGCCCCCTATTACATGGGACGTAAACATAACTGGCGAAATTTGGGTGTACCATAGGTACACCTCTGCCAAACCCTTCGGGGAATACAGGCGTTATGTTATGGTATCTGTAAAAGTGACCGTTCATTGAGTTTTAAGTCAGACTAACCGTCATAATTATGTATGACTGCAATAATAAGCAGAAATTGGTTAAATTGAGTCTGGTTATTTCTGTGGGGAATTATGAGCAAGGATCACGATTTTATGCCACCCGATTCACTTCTTGCGCAATAACTGTGTGTCTCTGTAACCATCCTGTTAACTAGTGCAATTAATTTTGTTAAAAACATCTGCGTCTCCCAGATATGCGACCAGTACAACATACACATCGACCTCTCCGTGCACATGATATTTGTGGTGATCCCGGTTCTCCTGGCCTGTATGGTCCGCAACCTCAAGTACCTGACACCATTCTCCACCATTGCCAACATCATGATGGCTGCAGGCGTCGCCGTGGTGGTCTATGAAGCCACCCAGGACTTGCCAGCGGTAGAGACCAGGGATTACATAGCTTCGTGGGAACAGCTACCTCTCTACTTCGGAACTGCTATTTACGCTTTCGAGGGAATTGGATTGGTGAGTTTCTTTTTTCCTCGGGATTTCGGACAATGTCAAACATTATCTTGTGCGACAAATATTGCTTGTAAAAACTTCAGAGCTACGAGTATTTGCGACCTACTAAGTTTACTAATAAATAATAATGCGATTCATATCTATGCGAATCAAATCAAATTATTTTTTGCAGAAAACACTGTTACAATTGTGTTTTTAAAACTACGTGTTTCAAGTGATTCTACCGTAAGGCATGCAAAATGTGCGAAAGTAATTTTGTTCCACTCTCCTGGATCGTTTCCTAAGGCCTATGCTATTACACCATATAATGTCATAATTGTAGCCTGACACGTGCTATAATTAGCTTTGTTTTCTCGGGAATTTATTCGGTGATTATTAGCTTCTATAAGTAAAATGTAATCTTGCCAACAGGTTCTCCCTTTGAAAAACGAGATGAGAAGGCCGGAGAAGTTCCAGAAACCTTTGGGTGTGTTAAACGTGGGCATGGTGGTGGTCGGGAGCATCTTCATCACAGTGGGATTCCTGGGCTACCTCAAGTGGGGAGACAATGTGCTCGGCAGCTTGACCTTGAATCTTCAGCCAGGAAAAGTGTAAGTTATCAGCCACATTTCGACTTCTATTCAAAAGTGGTTCAATAATTTTGTGAAAATCAGTCTATAACGTTCTCAACTGCTGAGACAGGCCTTCTCTCTGTGGCACTATTTTATTCAGCACAGAACGGTGTTGAGGCTGTGACCTCGTCCCTTTGTTAATGTTGTTCTTGAGGATAATGCAGTGTGTGGAGATAAATAAAGTACTGATTCTTCAATATAATTAAGCTTCTATATTTTTAATCACAATAATCGTCTGAACCGCGACGCGACAATAATGTGGATCGCACGTTAATAATAAAAACACCCGCTCTTAGCGGCTGCTGCGGTCGAAGTGTCGGGCCCGGCCGCCCGGCCGGTGGCGCTGCCGCGGCGCGCGCGCGTATGAGAGACGCCGTGGCGGGAGCAGCTAGCTACCCCTCTCCTCCCGCGTCCCGCTCATGCGTGGTCGGGGCGCGTGTCCGCGCCAACAGGCTCCCCCCGTTGGAACTTGTTCCAAAATCTGAAGTGGGAAGCAGGCAGAGCCTATTGTAGGCTCGTCGAAGCACTCCCGATGCTGTCCTGACTTCAGCGACACGTGTGATGCCGTCGGAGCCGGGGTGCAGATTTGTGATGCGGCCGAGTCGCCAATGGTTTGGTGGGAGGCGGTCATCCTTGACCACGACCAGGTCTCCCAGCTGCAGCAGTTCCTGTTCATGGCGCTGCCATTTTGCACGTTTCTGTAATTCTGAAAGATATTCTGTCTGATATCGGTTCCAAAAATGAGCCGCTAAGGCTTGTGCCCTTTTATATCGAGGCAAGGTACTGATCTGTGTCTCTCTTCCTGTGTCCACCTGAGTGGGCAACAACATGATCGTTCGTCCAATTAAAAAATGAGAGGGTGTCAGTGGAGTCATGTCGTTGGGATCAGAAGATAGTGGAGTAAGAGGGCGTGAATTTAAAATCCCTTCAATTTGAATTAAAACTGTGTTTAACTCTTCGTAAGTTAAATGGGCTAGGGATAGAATCCTTTTAAGAAGGAGTTTAACGGACTTAACTGCGCCTTCAGCTAAGCCGTTGAAATGTGGGCTATAGGCAGGAATGAATTTGAAATTTATTGCCTGCTCTGCTGCACTTAAACTAATGTCATTACACCTTGATTTTAGAAAGGTTGAGAGTTCATTGTAGGCTCCTACAAAGTTTGTACCATTATCCGAGTATATGTTAACAGGCCGACCTCTGCGAGCGATAAATCTATTTAACGCAGCCATAAATGCTTCAGTACTTAGATCAGTGACTAGTTCAACATGAACTGCCCTCACTGCCAAGCACACAAATATGCAAATGTACGATTTTATAAGTTGGCAGCCCCTACCCTTTCTGTTGGCAATTAGAATAGGCCCAGCATAATCGACAGCTGTGTTACTGAATGGATGTTCACTATGAACGCGTTCTTTGGGCAGATCCGCCATGATTGGCTGAATCGTTCTGCCGGCGAATCTACAACACTTATGACACTCATGTGTGATTTTTCTGGCAAGACTGCGACCGCCTATTACCCAGAATCTTTGTCTCAATGTGGCAAGCAGTAATTGAGGTCCTGCATGCATTAACAGTGTATGATAATGTCTGAATAGAATTAGGGTAACATAATGAGAAGCATGAATTAAAATAGGATGTTTAACATCATAAGTATAATTTGAATTTGATAATCTACCTCCAACTCTTATTACATTTTCATGTGACATGAATGGGTTAAGATTAAGTAACTGTGACCTTTTTAAAGACTGGCCTTTCTTTAATTTGGAGTATTCATCTGAAAACTTATCTAGTTGAATAAGTTTACATAAAAGTAATGTGGCTGAACTTAATTCAGAAATAGTCAGGAATGTAGTAGTTTTATTAAGAGGATGCCTACAGTTGTTTATGAAGCGTAATATGTAAGCAGTGACACGTTGCAATTTGCTAAATCCTGAAAACTTATGAATAAACTTGTTTTCTTCACAAACAAGATTGCACAGCACTTTCGTTTCTGGTAGGTTAATCGGTATGGCAGGGGTTTGAGTTGGCCATTGTGATTTTGGTTGTGTTAAAAATTGAGGTCCTGTCCACCACAGGTTAGAGCCTTCCAGCTGAGTAGCATTGCATCCTCTAGATCCTATGTCTGCTGGATTAAGTTTAGTGGGAATGTAATTCCAATCCTTTGCATTGGTAGCATCAGTTATTTCGTTGATTCTATTGCAAACAAATGCTTTTAAAGATGACTTTGGTGTTCGTATCCAACCCAAGACAATTGTGGAGTCACACCAGAATGTGCATGAATGTATATTTAATCTTAGAGCGTTTTTAACCTTGATTGCTAAGCGAACTGCTATTAGAGCTCCACTAAGCTCTAATCTTGGTATAGTCATGCCCTTCAGAGGTGCTACCTTGCTTTTAGCCATGACAAGATGGACCATAATGTTGCCATCCTTTGAGACTGACCGAACATAAACACAGGCACTATATGCTTGCAAGGAAGCATCGCTAAAGGTATGTAGCTCATAGCTTACAGCTTGATCGCATACAATGAGCCTGGGTATAATAATGTTGCTTAATTGTAACAGCGATTTCAAAAATTTCAACCATCTTTCTGTAAATTCCGGTGGTAATGTGTCGTCCCACGCAATTTTTGAAGCCCACAGTTCCTGCAAAATTACCTTGGCCTGTAAGATGCAAGGATTCACGAGACCTAATGGATCAAAAACCTGTCCTACTGTTGACAATACAGATCGTTTGCTTATTTTATTCTTTAAAGGATCACTTACTGTTGCAAAACTAAAAGTGTCAGCCATACAAGACCATCGTAGACCTAATATTTTAGCATGATCATCATTGACTAGTTTGAGCAACTGATCATCAATGTTACCTTCGTTTATGCTGTTCAATATACACATGTTATTTGAACGCCATTTTCTTAAATTAAATTGACCCTTTTTTAATTCTTTAATGACTCCTCGACATATTTGTAGTAACTCTGCTTCTGAATTGTGGCCAGATATAAAGTCATCCACATAGAAGTCGTGTAATATTGTTTCACGTACTAGAGGAGAAGAACACTCCTGACCTAGTTGCACTAAACACCGTGTGGCCATATATGGAGCGGCTGCGGTGCCATACGTCACAGTATTAAGCTTGTAAGTATCTATCTTGTGAGTGGCATCAAACCGCCACAAGATTTTTTGTAGACAGCGCTGCTCTGGTGTTACCAGTACGCAGCGGTACATTTTTTCGCAATCAGATGTAACAACATATTTGTGTTGCCTAAATCGTATTAATATATCGATTAAACTGTCTTGGACTGTAGGACCTACATACTGTATGTCATTAAATGACAACTGTGAAGTAGTCTTTGCTGACGCATCGAATACAACTCTTAGTTTAGTAGTTAAACTAGTGTCTCTAACCACACCATGATGTGGCATGAAATACGACCATTTATCAGTACTATGATTAGCTAAAGACATATGATCGAGGTCAATGTACTCTTTAATGAAATTTGAATATTTTTCTTTGTATAATGGGTCACGTTTGAACTTTCTTTCCAAAGACTGAAACCTAGATAAAGCTTGTTCGAATGAGTCACCTAATGTTTCTGGTGACTGTTTCAAAGGAACTTGAACAACAAAATGACCATCTTTCTCACGAGTGGTTGTTTTTATAAAGTTTAGTTCACACTCATTTTCCTCCCTTGTTGTTGTACGGGGTGATGAAACAGATTCTAATTCAAAAAATCTATCTAATTGTTGTTGAAGGCGGTCATCATTTATAAAATGACATTGTGCCATGTTTGAATAGGCGGTGGGCTTATTACCTTTAGTTTCTTGTTTATGCATCACACCTGATACCAACCAACCAACCCTTGAATCAATGAGAACTGGTTTATTCCTGCCTAAAGATATGCGTTTTGTACCTAATATGTTCCAAAAGATTTCAGCATTCAACAATATGTCTATTTCTGAAGGAATGTTGAAACTAGGGTCAGCTAATTTTAAATTCTTTGGAATGTTTAGCTGTGAGATATCAAAATATGTGGTAGGTAATAATTGAGTTATCCCTGGTACAATAAAACAATCAATGATGTTTATGTATGACTCAGTGCGTGACGATATAGTCAAACTAGAACGTTTAGTTACGTGTAATGATTGGCTTAAACCTTCCACTGAAATTGAGGTAGACTTAACTGGTAAGTCAAGTCGGTGACATAGCTTCTCGGTAATAAAGTTAGAGGTGCTACCATTATCCAGTAAGGCACGGACAGTATGTTTTCTACCTTTACAATCAATAATGTCTATGAGTGCTGTAGACAGCAATACGCAACCATTATGTGTAGATGACAAGACAACGTCAGCTTGAATTGTTGAATCTATATTGGAGTGGCAATCCTCCTGTGAGGCTAACACGACACATTTGTCTTGAGACTCTCTAGTATCTGACTCCAGTGAAAGTGCAGGTTCGTCTATGTGCAATGCGGTGTTATGTTGTTTGGTGCATACTCTGCATGGCCCAAATTTACAATCTTGAGGTCCATGTCCTTGTCTTAAGCAATTGTTGCACAGGTTGAGCCTTTTAGCCTCGGCAATTCGAGCTGTCACAGACAATGACATGAACTGAGGACACATGTAGATAGGATGGTTTTCCTTGCACCGAGGACATGTATATGAATCCATTGTTCGTTTTTTATGTTTTTGATTAGCAATGAATGTTTTCGGTTTAGCATTTAAAGGTTCACTGTGCCTACGGGTGATCCTATTGGTATGGTCTAATGTTTCTAAAAGTTCAGCACGCCTTTTAACAAAATCAATAAATTGTTCTAAAGTGGGTATTTTACATTTTTGAAGGTTCAGGTGTTCTTTCCATGTCCTGTTAGTTGTACTGTCTAACTTTTTACACATATTATGAATAATGATAAGATCCCAATTTTGAATGTTGACCTCTAACATTTTTAAAGACCTAAGGTTTTTATTTACAGTATCTATGAGGCTCCTCAACGCTGAGGAAGATTCCTTTGTAATGTTTTCAAATTCAAATAATGCATCAATGTGATTGTTTATAAGCAAGTTATTATTTTGATAACGTTCACATAACAATGACCATGCTGTATCATAGTTATTTTCTGAAAAATCTAAAGAAGTAATAACGTTCGCAGCCTTGTCTTTTAATGCCGATCGTAAATAATGAAATTTAGTAATTTTAGGTATTGTGCCGTTAACATGAATGAGAGATACATAAGTGTCAT
This sequence comes from Lithophane leautieri, assembly GCA_949152455.1. NCBI lineage: Eukaryota > Metazoa > Arthropoda > Insecta > Lepidoptera > Noctuidae > Lithophane > Lithophane leautieri. Next base: position 21,078,278 of record OX424458.1, on the reverse strand, counting down.
GAAATTCTAACCAATTTTCATATTCACCAGAAAAGGTAGGTAGATGTATCGTAGGTAATTTTAAGTTTAAGCTTGGCCCACCTGCAGCGAGGACAGAACCTGTTACCGAAGACTCCAAGTCGTGCTCCGCTTCTGCAGAGACCGGCCTGCCAAGCACCTCTCGTGCCTTGCTGACTGCAGCGAAGTACTGCGTCTCGAAGCGCTCGCGTTCACTATATTCATCTTGACACTCAGCATCTGTAATGTCCGGCAAACTTTCGATTTGAATCTGTATGGAATCATATTCACCATAGCACTCTTCAATCTTTTGCAACCTAGCCCCAAGCTCCCTGAGTTGAACATTACTAGGCCTTTCACATGTACACATGATTAACAGATATTTCTCAAACTGTGTAAGTTTAGCTTTATATGAAGCACGTTTCTTTCTTAATTCTTTTAGGTTAGGCATTGCGAACAGTTAAATTACTTAAATGATATTGAAAACACCAAGCCGTAGGTAAATGCACAGAAAACGTGAAACTCTTTAAGATCAAGCCGTAGGTAAATGCATAGAAAACGAGAAACTCTCAAGGTAGGTGTAATGACAGCAGGTTATACTTAAATGCAAGCGTGCAGATGCAGGCAAGAAGCGGGTAGCGTGCGCTCGGACAGGCAAGCAGCCACCGTTCGACTTCAGAACAAGGGTGTAGCCCCGGTGCAGGCGAAGACAGCAAGCAACGCGCGACACGTGGCGTCGCTGCTATGCTCGGTTATGGCGCAAATCCTGTTGGAATGCGACAAATAATGTTATTAAGGAAATAATGTTATTAACGTAAGACTAATTCCTAACTGGGGACGGGATAATCACAGTTTTTAATCTATTACCTACTAATGACTTAATGCTATTTAATGAGTATAAGTCACAATGGGTAGGTACCTAGGTACTGTGTTCATGAAACGCAAGGGTCAACAAATGAATGCTGTTGATAGTATTATGGGATAATTAATGAGATATCCACTTAATGACTTAAACCTTGGGAAGATAATTGGAACGAACTCACGAGAATAATGCCCTCCAGACTAATAAGGATCGCTCGTTGATCCTCGTCTACTGCGACGCCATTTTGTCGTGTCACCGCGGCAATGCCACCACGAGGCACGGATGACGGACGGCACGCTCGACGGACTTGACTCTTGACACGTTGACACGACGCCGACGTGACGACTCGAACCACGGGATGCTGCCTTGAGGTTCCACGCGATTTTTCCAATTCTCTTCAATATCTGGGCTTCGAAGGACCAATGTTGAGGCTGTGACCTCGTCCCTTTGTTAATGTTGTTCTTGAGGATAATGCAGTGTGTGGAGATAAATAAAGTACTGATTCTTCAATATAATTAAGCTTCTATATTTTTGATCACAATAATCGTCTGAACCGCGACGCGACAATAATGTGGATCGCACGTTAATAATAAAAACACCCGCTCTTAGCGGCTGCTGCGGTCGAAGTGTCGGGCCCGGCCAGTGTTGCCAACTCCAAAAGTTCAAATTATCGACTTCCCAAGTCAAAATTATCGTTTTTGGGCAAAATTATCGTACAAAAGAAAAATCCAAATAAAAAAAATATATATCTCGTAAAACTTTAATTCAAATTGCTATCAAAAATCAATAATTTTTTACTAGAGTCAAAGGGGAAGTATATGCCAAGATTCACCACTAATGGCGCTAGCAGCACAAACCTTTAACATGTTTTGTCATAATTTTTTTGTTGATATTTTTATGTTTTCTATTATAATCTAAATTAGATTAAATTATTCTAATCTAGAAACCATTTTTGCATTTCACGTCAGTCTCACAGACTACATAGTAACTGTGGGAATGGATGAATAAAGTGCTACTAGGATCTTTTGACGCTTGATAACATTATAAGAGGGCGCTGTTGGTAAACATTTGTGAAATTGTTTTGTGATTAATTGTATTGAACAAAGATCCTCGTAAAGCTTTAACAATCATCATGGGCTTCTACATTATTAGAAATACTCGTAACAATGAAAACATGTTTTTTATCCGACTGCCCCAGAAGGAGGGTAATGTTTTTCGAGAGTATGTATGTATGTTTGTGCCAAACTGTACAGTGTATACATACACACGTCACACACAACCACCGAGAGTTCTTCGTTGTCAATTGTTAATTTGTTGTTGTTGACTGATTGATTGACATTGACATTTTATGTTGTTTTTCTGCATTTGACAAATGACAATTGACCTTTTTTTTTCTTGCTGCGTTTAGTTTTGTCTGACAAATACGTTTTGTTATTGGATCTTTTTTTCAGCGTATCTCAAAATTATCGTACATTAGACATTCATTATCGTACATCGTACCATTGGCCAAATTATCGTACGCCCCCATAATTATCGTACGGGTTGGCAACACTGGGCCCGGCCGCCCGGCCGGTGGCGCTGCCGCGGCGCGCGCGCGTATGAGAGACGCCGTGGCGGGAGCAGCTAGCTACCCCTCTCCTCCCGCGTCCCGCTCATGCGTGGTCGGGGCGCGTGTCCGCGCCAACAACGGTGTTGAAATAAAAGCTGGCCTGCTACATTGCTCCTTTTTCTGAATTATGAGAGAGGCTTTAAAATGATTCCTAATTCATCATCAATATTGCAGGCTAAGTAACGTGGTACAGGCTCTGATCGCGATGTCGATTCTGTTCACCTACCCGCTTCAGTTCTACGTGCCGGTCGGGATCACCTGGCCAGCAATTCAGAAGAAGTTTGGTGCTTCCAATCCCGTCGCCAAGGAACTTGGGTATAGAGCACTGCTGGTTCTGCTTACTTGTAAGTATACCTGCATAGAACTTGAACCCTAATTCAAAACTGAAACTAATGTTCATCACGACAACTAGACCCCGGGACAACTCAACCCTGTGACAATGGAAGCCCAGGACAACTCGACCCCTACTACTAAAAATAATTCTTCCCATTCACACTCGTCACCTAACTCTCACTTGTCAAACGAAAACTGAGTAATCTATGGAATCGTATAGAATTGGTAGTAGTAACTAAGCTAGGAGCACCATGACCATGGGTTAGGTTAGAATCAACCGTTACATTCACGGTGGTCGCAGTTACTAGGCTATTTAGTATTTTTCGGTGAATATTGATTTTAATGACCCGCAAAAATATTTTTTTATTTTAAAGTATTAAAAAAAACAGGATTCATTATGCGGTTGGACCGAATCTTTTTGTGGGTCGAGTTGTCTGGTTCGAGAGATTGTGGGGTTGAACTGTCGCGGGGTCGAGTTGTCTCGAGCCGAGTTGTCGTAGAATCACATTAACAGCAGGACACTGCTCGCTGAACAAACACTTCCACACAATAGGCATAACGGACAGTCCTCTATGCAGAGCGTGCATGGAGGCCGAGGAAACCGTCGCGCACGTGCTCTTTGAATGCACGGGCGTCACCCAGACTAGAACCGAAACCCTCGGGTCACTCAGATCTTACACAGAGGTTCTGTACAAACCAGGACACATAGCTAACTTCTGGAGGGAAGTGGGCTGGTTGGAATAACCCCCAAACGGCCGCCATGGCCCACGCACAATGGTCCACCTTAAGGACTAAGTGCGGAAACCAAACCCATAACATAGAACATAGATCACATTAACTACACGACTCATAAATATGTGACATGCCTATAATTTTAAATAGTTCGAAGTTAAAAAATCCCTTTGTGGCGGGCCTCGTACAGTAGGGACTATCACATATCAATGTAAAAACTGCCGCTAAGCAGCGTTGCTGTACCTACCGTTGTTTCTACGAAGCAAATCTCAGCTTTGTTTCTGAGATTGCAAAGCCAGCTCGATATATCTGATGTTGCTGATGTAGGCAACAGTGACCACTCACCATAGGACAGCTAGACAATTTGCCATCCAATAATATAAAAATCGAATTGTTTTTCTTTCGTTCCAGTCGTGCTGGCTGAGTCTATACCGGAGCTTGGCCTCGTCATATCGCTGGTGGGAGCGGTGAGCAGCACAGCCTTGGCCCTGATGTTCCCCCCCCTCATCGAGCTGGTCTCCACCTCTCAGAAGCCAGGAGGCATTCCCAAACACATGCTGTTTAAAGACTGCTTTATCATCCTTCTGGGGCTGTTTGTCTTCGTCACGGGAACGTACGAGAGCGTTCGGTCTATAGTCAGAGCTTTTCAAGTATAAGTAGTTCTTTTATTTAGATTCATTAAAAGTCATCAATAAAGTCGGTTATCCAGTAACATGACTCAATCTTCGCAAGTAGTCTTGGAGACTTTTACAGGACGCTTTCGAAGTTCGACGAGCGTGAGGTACCCTTGGTTTCTAATTTTTATTATCTTAGGGTATCCAGCACTAATAATCAATTTAATTATTTATTGTATAAGTTTATTTAATAATTGGCATTTCTACCTAACTGTCGTATAAATGCCAAGTAGGATGTTATATTAAAGACAAAAAAATGTAGTCCTAGTGACTATAGATTTTTTTTTACAATCGTCTAATGTGATCAATAAAATCGGGTACCTAAATGTGTAAGTAAATCTGTAGGCACCATAGGGGTGCGTTTCCACTGAAGCGGAGACGAGCGGAGATGAGCGGAGACTTGCAGAGATTCAATAACAGACGAGACGAGAGACGCGATGAGGATATCAACCGTTGTGATTGGTCGATTCCTGCAGGTCTCCGCTCAGCACCGCTCGTCTCCGCTTCAGTGGAAACGCACCCTAACACAGTTTGTCCACTACATCGGGAACGGGAATGTCAACGAGACAAACGATCTTAGTCTTTTACTCTTTCGTAAGAAAAAGATATAGGTAGGTTTATCTCAAAAGCTAACTAACTTTATTGTTAATAAGTATAATATTAAATATCTAAGACAGGTAGGTGGGATAGGTAGGTATATGAAGGTGTGTTACCTCGTATTAATCTTAGTTGTATTGTCCCTAAAAATGTGTGATAAAAAAACCATGCCTACTTAGCTACTATCGTAGAGATGTACTTGTAAGAATTTCCGAATTAATTCAAACAAATTAGAAATATTAAAGAAGTTTTCTATGCCTATTTATTAGGAAGTTACCATGTATTTATTGAATGAGTACATATTTTCTAAACTATATTTTATTGACTTTGATCACACTCGTAGGTATAAACTTTTGTTTTACTTAGTAGACTTACCTATAGGTAAGTGTTTGTAGGTACGAGTATGTAAGTTTATTTGAGACATAACATCTATTGTTGGTAGGTGTGCCACAAACTTTACAGTTTTATAAGAAATCTGTTTATGAATATTTAAGTACCTAGAGATAATGCATAATTATTGAGTAGTACGAAGTAAGATTTATCATATTAATGTATTACCTACCTACTGGATTGATTATTTATTATCAAATGGACTTTTGTGGTTGTACTTCAATTTTTTAACCTACTTAGAACCTTGTCAAATTATGTGCAAATGGCGCGTGGCGTCGTCAAAATCGTGAGTCCTCAACAGACGACGTATGATGCTTCGGTATTTTTAGCAACTTCTATTAAATTCATGATACAGCGAACTACCAAGTAAGAAATAAAGTGATGCGGTAATTAACTAAAAGATGGCGCTCTTGTGTATTTATTGTTCTGTATTAACGCCAAAAGTGATCAAAGTTTTCGTAAGGTAACGGTTATTTAAGATTTTTTGGATAGTAGGTACCTTCCTACCTACTTTAATTTATGTTACTAGCCCGCGTGGATGCCGGTTATTATGTACTAAAACCTTACTCGAGAACCACTCTATCCATTAGTGAAAACAGCATGAAAATCGGTGCAGTAGTTTTTGAGTTTATCGCGTGCAGGACTACAGACAGATGCGGCGGAGGACTTTGTTTTATAATATGTAAGGATAGGACAGCAATGTGGTTGGAAAAATTAAGATGGTAGGGACTTGCGGTGCACGAATTTCAATGTGTTGTGTGTTCAAGTGATTGTTTACATTTAATTGTGTACAATATTTAGGGTATTTTTACATAAATGGGTTATTGTTACTAATCTACAAATAAGATGCAGACTTTTTGTACTATAGCTACTAAACTGTGGGATATCTACATTTAATCTTAATTGAGATGATTTGAGGATGTTAAAATGGCATAAGATGTCTTAACGTGAAAAACATTTACAAAAAACATTTACATAATTTATTTAAAATTTAAGTGCAATTGAGTGTATCGGTGGGCGTGGTCCAGTTTCGAACTCTGACAGGCGTAAGTACTTTGTGTAAATGATTTCATCACTACTGCTCTCAAAACGGTGAAGGAAAACATCGTTAGGAAACCGGCATGGCCCAGAACTAAAAATTCGAAGGTATGTGACATCTAACAACCCGTACTGGGCCCGCGTGGTGGATTATGGCCCAATACCTCTCACAGAGAGGAGGCCTGTGTCCCAGCAGTGGGAACATTATAGGTTGATTATGATGTGAAATTATGTGTTAAGTATTTGTGAAAACATATTTATTTTTTAATTATAGTCTGTGATAAAAAGTATGGATTAAAAATCGTCTTAACATTTTTCTTCGTTTTATTAGTCTTATTTTGTTTCCTGGCGAAATAATATGAGCATTTCTCTCTCTACGCCCTCAGGGAATGCAGGCGTGATGTTTTAGGGGTATGAGGAAAAGGGTATATTGTTCACTCATCTACCATAGAAAAGGGAGGATCCTCCGACCAGACGCTTGTTGTCTGGCGGGCAACTGCCAGACGATTGATGTCGGGTTCTTGTATATGTCCATTGCACGGTAAACTTTAACTGCGCGATGCAGGATTAATGTGACATCAGGATTTTTGTGTGATGTCAGGTCTTTGATGCATAGTTCGCATGTGGCGATGTAGATACCGCCACAATGTTGTGTTTGTCGGTGTATCTACTTTTTATGTGAATTCGAATAGGTACGTAGTAGGTGGAAGGGGCGTAGTACTCGCAACTGGCGTACGTGTAGGTATGAATAGATGTAAGGATCGCAGCAGGTGGTCTTTTTTAGTTTCTGCCTACCCCCATGGGAAGATGGCGTGAGTTTATGTATAAATGAAAATGTAAAGGGAAATTAAACAAAATGGTTTTCCATTAGGTACTTTATTACGGACTGAAAGTTTCAAAAATACAATTACATTACTAATAAATAGTTAACGAAGCCACATCTTATCGCATCTAAGATATATTATCGGAAAGTTGACTCACCTACTTCACATGAACTTGCATTGACCAGGTAATTATATATCCCAAAATCATGTAACATTTAAAAAAAATTACAGGTAAGTAAATGTACGTAATTCATATTTTATAGTAACACAAAACTCATTTCAATTAAGAATCACAACATAACTTGGTAGGTTTACACGTGAAGAACAATTATAATAAAAATAAAGAAAACGAATGTAATACAGCTTACATAAGTAAACAATATTTAGTAATCCAAAGCTCGTTTCAATAATTAACATACATGGTAAGATTAAAATCCCAAAAAAATCTTGTCACATTTAGGGGGATGCCTTAAGGTCGCCTACGAAATTCAATTTTTCTTACGTTTTTTGTAATTTGCAGGTCAGTGTCAGGTTGTATGTTGATCTAAATATGATTTGCGGCCGTAACAAATATGGATTGACAGTATAAACATTAGAATCAGCAATACAACTCTCTAAGTTCATGTAAGTGGATTGAATGAATTCTGTCAATCCATATTTGTTACGGCCGCAAATCATATTGAGATCAACATAGAACCTGATACTGACCTGCAAATTGAAAAAACGTAGGAAAATTTGAATTTCTCGGGCGACCTTAGCGCATCCCCCTTAATATTTAAAATTAAATTAAATAAGCCAATACAGTTCACTTATATAACAAGAGCCAAACACCCCACATTTACAGATAGTTCACAGACTCCATCATCAGTCATACGTCATAAGTGGAGCGGTGAACGGTCCCTTTATCGGCTGTCCAAATACAGAGCGTTTTTGACACCTCGTTGTCAAATACTGGTGAATATGACAGATTTTCATGATGGCCGTTATATTATGACGGGAAAGCTTTCCGAAAAAACGTAAGCTTAAATAAAATTGCCTTAATTCTTTGATATTAACATTCGCTATTCAGTCCATTGAACATCTGCAAACGCACTGTAAACGTGTGGACACACTAGAATAGTTGCTTACGAAGTGATTCACACACTCGTACGTACTTACTTAATTAGGAGATGTTACAAAAATGCAGCTATCATAGATCAAACAAAAATAGTGTAAAATATTTCAAGAGATTAAAAATAGGCATCCAAAAATATTACAATTTCTGGTAGATTTATTTTCATTATAAAGTTCATAGGAAGGCGGGTTGATGCACGCTTTTTTATTAAGTAATGTAAACTAACAGCTAATAATGACCGTGTGAACATGAAATGAACCGTATACCGTACATGACGTAGCGCGCACTTACGCACGTCAACGCATGTTTCACGGGAACTTAACATGGTAGCGTGTTTGAACTCTAAATAATTTAAAAAACCAAGTTAATAACTTTGACAGTACTACGTAAGAGTGTGTGTAAGCGAAGCATACGCTGAAGATAGTAGTTAAGACATTGAAAGGAGATCCATTTATGCATTGAGAATATAATCGACTCATTCGGGGCCAAGACTTACGGGAGAGTAATTACTTTAGACTCCTAGAGGGTAGTGTTTACTGGTAATCTATGTAATTAATACATCCCATAGTGAGTTGTCCCTAAGGCACGTAACACACGAGTGACGCACCTCCTGAAAGGACACATTAGTTGATTACCTTCGTGACTTATATGTGGATGTAGTGAACACCAACCCTTTCATAGAAACCAGAGAGTAATTTTAGTTAAACTTAATGGACCTAAACGGCTGATAATAAGAATACTTATTGATATTGCCTAAATGTAAAATTATAGTACGTTTATAGCCGACACTGAGATATTTCTGAGCACACAACACAAACATCACAACCGTATACTTGTATTTTTGTAAGTTTTACGACCTTGGAACTAATTTATTTCTGAGGTATTCTTAACCGGAGTTTATCTATCAATAGTAATTGGGTTTATCTGAGGGGCTAAGAAACCGGGCGAAGACTGTTGTATAGTCAACCTCGTAATTGCTTTATCACTGTCCTCCCATACCTATTAACAGCGTAATTTGAAAACATCGTAAAAGCCAATTATTTGTAAAAGAATAACCGTGGAGTTTCTTGCCGGCTCTTCTCCATAGGAAACGACCAAATGGAACACGTTTCCTAAATGCTCATGTAGGTTTAAAGGAATAAAATAATTTTAATTTTGACATAATGTTTAAACTAGGTACCTAACTATCATAACAAGTATACCTTGTCGTTTTATGACATGCAAGTGACATTCAACCTTAGGGTGATACAATTCCAAGGTCGACAATACCTAGAAAGACAACAATATAAAATTAAGTAGTGGGCAATAATTGGTTTTCTTATATTCTATTCTATTTTTTATTATGGCTAGCAAAGCCGATGTCGACCATTCTGCCAATGCCTAAGTGAGTTGTAAAAACAAGTGTGTATAGTAAATTAAAATAATAATAAATAGAATGCCTAATATAATAATAATGTAAATTACATAATGTCTTATATTTTTAAATGTTTTTATATATTTCTTTATTCTAATATTTAAAAATATAATTTATGTGTAAGAAAAATGAAATAAAAATTAAAAAAAAAAAAAAAAAAAAAAAAAAATATATATAATTAAAAAAAATAGAATGCTAAAAATCTTCGAAAATGATAGTTGAACTTATTTTAGACCGTGCGGGGGTTTGCTCACATTATTAACATGCCATCTTCAGCGTACTCCTCAAGTTGATGTCTGAATACACGACTAATTCTAAGACCTGCATGCGCACACGTCGACTGACGGTCACACGTTTGTACTAGGTAATAAATACTAGAATATAATATAAGTACACTGCGTACGACACTGACTTACATCTAAGTATATAATACTGTTTAAGTGTAGTACGATAGAAACACATTGAAGTATTGTTATGATTTCATTTGATGATACTGTTTCAGTCATTTTAAATAAATGGCCGTAAAGCTACGGTTTCCTAAGACTGCGGTGGTCGCCACATAGGGTCCACAATTTACCGTCGAATGACGTCACGGAAACGTTATATACGAAAGTAAGTTGGTGTGTTTCCCTAAAGAACGATTTTTGACACCGTCATTTGAAACACCGCTGCCATCATTTTCATGACAGCCGTCACTGCGGCCGTTATGTGGCGGCCACCGACCTTCTTGGAAACCGTAGCTTTAGATCGACTAGTATTTGTATGGTGTGTTATACTGGCGAATTCAGTTACATATTGTTTATATAGTTATAGCATTTCCGATGAAAGTGATGTTTTGAAAGTTTCAATTTTAGGTGTACCAAAATCAATTATAGTTTGGCCGAAACCGCTGTACGGCGTCTTAGGTATTTGCGCGGCGAGACCAGGGGTAGCAGGCCCCTCATTTGGTCAACGCTCAGGGCATCCCGCCGCTTATTCGTTAACGCTCACGGTATAATATAGCCCGCGACGTTAGGAAGTGCAACAGCCTGATACGGCAAATCATTCTTGTAAGTAGATTGCCTGCTGTGACGTCATTGGCTGATGTTATATACCAGCTTCATATTTGTTGAGCTAGAGCTATCATCGGCTATATTTTGAGTTAAGCTCGATTTACTAAACTTAAATCATTATTTTTTCTGTTCAAAAGTTTATTTTCGTTGAGAGTTTTTTAATTTACTTCTAGAATTTAGTCAAGTTGCTAAGAAATATGATAATTATCGTTGAACTTGAATGTGTTTCATATTCTATATAATATAATAATGTAAAGATGAATTTTATTTGTTTTTTGACCTGTTTTCACGTCACTCTTTCTTATGCCGATCGACCAGTAGGTCCAGGTAGTTCCGAAATATGGCGCGAGTCAAGCCACGGTCTTAAAAGTTTTTACAATTATTGTTTTCATTTGCTGAATGTCCACACGCAGTTATCCACGACCCACTCGAAAACCATTAGCGAAAACGACAATCAACAAATTTTTGTTACAAATAATTAATAATAATCACAAAAATATTTTCGAAAAGTCTTACTTTTCCTTCGACGTATCACGAACAAATCGACATTCAATAAATTTATAATTTAGCTGAATCGATATGATTTTCGAGTCGATTTAATTATACCCTTAAATGTTCACAGCTCTATTTTATTACTACTTAATATTAGTGAAACATCGAGGAGTTACACACAAACATAGTTTAAGTTTAATTACTACACACCGTCGAACATAAAGTTCGGTGTTATATTTTTTACTCCTTTAATTTCTATGATTAGTTAGCTCGATTGTCTTACAGTGCTAATGGACAAACGATCCAAAAATTCGTGCTTCTCAATTTCACGTTTCACAATACACTAAAGATGAGCACAACTAAGAAGGAGACAGAATACACATCGAGATGAGTTACAATACTAATGATGCCACGCGGGCGGATGAGATGCCAGGCGGGCGGATGAGATGCCAGGCGGGCGGATGAGATGTCACGCGGGCAGATGAGTTCGTCACTAACCTAAGTTTATGATATTAAAGTAGTAGTTGTAAATCGATGAGAGAGAGATGTAACGCGTTGCATTTTTATATTTGACGACTCGTTACATTATTGCCGTAATATTTAACCTACAACGACCTACTGAGCTCCATTAATCACTATTAAGTAACAGAACCGTCAATACCGACGTATTTGCACTTTTCCCGCATTTTTACCTAATTTCCAACCATAGATTACAGAGTCGTTTCCCGCTTGTGAAGTAACACGCTACAAATTCTATGAAGAGGCGGACATTTCATACAAACATGTTAATATAAGTGACTTATTTACTAGCAATATTAGAAGTTTTATTGACTCTCCAAAGTAGGGATTGCTTGTGGGACATGGGGTGTCCAAAGGATCGCAATCTGCTTCTGCCTCAACGCTTGAGATAAGACAACACTCCACAGAAGAGGATTGCGACAGCGCTGTTTAAATAAGTCTCGCTCCGAATGTTTGTGTCCCCTGACAGACCGCGTAGAACATCTACACGCGACGTACATAAGGGCAACCGATGGCGCCCGCGCATCTTATTCCACACGTCACGTCTTTACATTTTGTCAGTGCACACCAACATTAAATCCAGCATCTAACACTCCTTTTAAAATAATTCACAAACTTCCTCGAACATAACAAATGTTTAAAAACTAAAATTAACCATTAAGAATTAAAACTTGTCGAGATTTTAGCTGAAGAGTCAAATAAGACTCTTCATAATAATAGAAATAAATGTAAAAGTAAAGTTTTAAGTACAGATAAAAAAAGTTTTTAATACCGATAAGGAAACATTTTAATTCTATGGCACATACGGCACTACTAACTACTAGGTATTTAAAATAAAATAATATAAGTAAATGATTATAGTAATTATAATAATAAAAGGGAAATTAATATTGGCAGTGACGTTAATACTGATTTCGTAAGTAAAATATTTAAGACACCGGCCGGTACGCGCGCGTATCCAATTAACATCGAAGCTAATTAAAATGTCTCTGAGCGCTTATGACATTGCATGTTATTTCAGTTATCAGCAACACGAAACTGTAGAAAAACATGGTGTTTTTTTTTCAAGCCCGTTTGGTTTTATCCCGAACCTGTCCTATAGAAAATGGTGAAAGGAATCCTGTGCTAAGTAAAAAGAAAATGAAGTCACAAAACAAATAAAAAAAATAAAAAACAATTAAAATTAAAGTGACATTGTTTTTATGACACGACAACGTTTTAATTAGGCAAAACAAAATGGCGGCCACTTCGAACAATTTATACGATCATGGCCAAGGAAAATAAATATTTTGGATAACTTCTAGATTGGGACTTATGATTGTTACATGATCTAGTTCTTATTGTGATGGAGAAGCAAAATATAAAAAATACCTTTTTTTAAATAAATTTGAGCACTTTTTTTTTAAATTGAGTTCCTCGTTCCTTTCACATTTTTCTCTGTCTTGTAGTTTATACTGGCTAGAATAGAAATAAAAAACCGCAGGTAACTAATCAAACGCTGATAATAATATAATCTCAATTTGTTTACTTAATTTGTTTTATTATTTGCTTAGTTTTTAGTTTACAATTTACTTATATTTGAAGGGGTTTTCATAGTGTTCAATAAAGTGTCATAATTGTAGACTTATGTTCTGCTCTATAACTTTACAGAAACTGCCAATAGCTAATTGTTTCTGTCAAGAATGATTTAGACTAGTTTTTCATATAACTTTTCAAATAATAAAAATTATGCCGCAAAATCAATCAAAAACCTAAGATTATCGATGAAAGTAACACTATATGTACCATAGAGACCTATATTAAAAGTAGGATTTGGCGGATATACAGTTAAATTACGGGTGTAATAAGACCCCCACCTAGCCGAGAATTTAACATTCCACATGTCATAGCGTCGTCACCTTTTTATTCTGTAAACTTACAAAATAAAAAAGATGCTTTTCGTTGGTTAGTGCATCATTTGAGCACGGCTGGACCGATTTGGCTATATTTTGTTTTAAAATCGTAATAGTCCGAATTTCGTTTATACGGAAAGATTTTTTGTATAAATATGTAGATGGTGTCTAATAAAAAATAATTCAATTGTTTTATTTATATTTCGCTTATATTTGAGAAGAGACTTAGTGAAGGTCTAAGTATATTTTATTTAAAAGGTTTTAAATGTTAAAATAAGAGTCAACACAATTATTTTTGCTTGATGTTACTTAGTTTGCTGCACAGAAAGCGTACATTTGGCTTGATGATGGGCCCTTTTACACCGATTATATCTCGTTATATCGACACACTCATGTTATGCTAGTTGCCTCCAGGTTAATATACAAACTACTCTCGAACAGACCAAGATGGCTGCCACTTATATCTAATTCATAAGAAAGGGTGCGCGCATTCATGAAAAATGTACAAATAGAACCTAGCATTAAATAAGTACGTGTATTTTAAATCAAATTATAGGAATACCTATTGATATAAAAACCAATAAGATACGCGATTTCTTCTAATATTTTTTTAAATGTAATTCGAATGTGTTTTGTTTTCGAAACAAAAGCCAAACATTACAAACTTTAGACCAACAGAGACAAGGTTTTTTGAACAATAAATAAATAAACTCACGCCTTTTTTCTAAGGGGGTAAGTACAAAGTACAGAACACCATCCTTACATACTCGTTTTGCTTCGTTTACGTTCACACACCTGCTCTTACACGCACGCCGGCAGAGAGTACTGCGCACCTGATCCTTCTGAAGAGCATCACCAATAGGTCAGTGTAAGTCATGTGCAATGGAATAATCTGATTGAAAATACGCGTAACGAAACCTAGTCTAATTAATAAATTATGATGTATTCTAATAATACATGGATTAAATCTAACTAAACTAATTGTTCTAATTGGTGCGTGCTTCATTGCTGAGGGCAATGATTCGATGCAGGCGGTCCAAACGTAGTTTTGTGGCCAGGTTTATCTATTTCAACTTCATGCAATTGGAAATGGAATTTTAGTTTAGGTCCAAAAATAAAATAGGTGGGACTTATGTCCAAGTGTAACTCGGGACGAGAATTAATTTAAATAATTTTATTAAATAAAAATATTTGGGATCGCTCTGAATTAAAAACGATTTGGCATTCAGACTCTTACATGTTTTGAAAACGATCTGAAAGGCGTTTTAGCAATGCACGGATAAACAGATGTACTGTATGTTTATTGTAGAATATGTGTATTATTTCCAAACTGACACCATTCCGTACAATGTGTGTGTGGTGAGACTGGGAGCCAACCCCAAACATTGTTGGGAATAAGCTAGGTAGAACATAAGATAAACTACTAAGATGACTATGAGTAATAGAAAGTATGCGATTAAACCATGAAAGTACAGGAGATACGAAATTTTGCAAAGATTCTGTGTCCTTATCGCGGACATTGTACACGGAGGTGTCAAGCTTAAAAACAATTGTAATTTCTCTCTACAGACACACAATGTATGTTTTTTTTTCAATTATAGTAGATAGTCTCTTCCGAGCTCCACTGTGTTCCTCCAACACTTACGTGGTTCATATATGGTACATTTTGTTTGCCAAACCATAGTGGAGCATGGTAGAGATTTGTCTCCGCCTATGTGAATGCGGGTCATGGAGATAACAATTTTTTATTTATTATATAAAACAATAACATTTCTGTATTACTGCAGGTTTGTAAGATATTAGATTCATTCATTGAAAGTGGTATTTTGTGTTCCAAATAAATTGCGCCTACGTGTATAGGTACCGAACGTAGAAATAGCGCTCGTTTGGGTGTTATGATGTATTTCTATAATTATTACTGGTTTATACAAGGCATAATTGAAATAACTGAAAACATTATGGACAACTTTTACTCAACAATAAAATCGCCAAAAAAAAAAACCAACTGTTCCCTGCATTTTGTCAAGACGAGAATATAAATGTATGCAGCAGTTTTTTTTTTCGTGATTTCTACTTTTTTCCCATAAAAGCTGATTACAGTTTTAGTACAATGACACCTTAAGGCCGCGTCCTATTTAAAAGCGATCGTCCCGCGAATTCGCGATCGGTAGCGTGCATAATGTCACTTTTTGTCTGGAAAACCGGAAAGTGCCTTCTGTTGGCGCGACCACGCGTTCAGGTTCACCGAACAAAAACTTCGAACGATCGTGTATTCGCGCGACGATCGCTTTTAAATAGAACGCGGGGTAAGAGGTTTCCAGTTGTTTCAATGACATCTTGTATACATAATAGAATATCTAATAATACATAAACTCTTTAAGTAAAAATTAGATAACACCTAAATCGTAACCAACTCAAATATATCTCTGTACGACTCAACCACAATAAATTTAAAAATCAATACCTTAAATTCATCATCTGGGGACACGGCAGTGCCGCCACCAAGTCGAGCAAAATTGATATTTACAGGGCACTTTGAATTAATTATACATACGTTATGGTTATGTTAAGATACGTTATAAATCATAAATTTTAAGTAGGTACTTAAACAGCCCAAGAGATTGATGAAGATAAATGTTGGTGGAGGGGCAGCAGGCATAGAAAAAAAGATGGATGGATTATGCTAAACGTTAAAAATGAAAAGGGAGTAAATGCTAACGTGACAGTTGGCAGAAGAAGAGCCGATGACGGGGCCAAAGCTCCCATACCGTATATATAGTCGTTACTTGGAAAAAGGATTTAGTAAAAAAAAAATGTTTTATTGCTTTTAGATGCCGATACCTATAGCGTTGGTGAAGTTCATTAGATAAACCAAAAGGTCCTGTTTAGTAACGAATTTAAGATATTGTTTTTATTCGATATTTGACGAAATATATTTATGCAAACCTAATTAATTAAATTAAGTAAAACTAATATACTCTACTAAAATCTAATAAATCTTCCGGGAGTGTGACCGATATAAGTGTTTCCGCCATACCCTACTCGCTAGCCTAACCTAGACTATAAGATCATAAAAAAATAACTTAATATTAACGCAAAAGTTTGATACAAAATAAAAGTCACATCTACCATAATATCTACGTTTGATTGTTCAAACTGTGGACTTACGCCTGCTTTTACCACACGTAACTAAATGTGTTTAGCGCTAAAAGAATTTGAAACAGCATTCTTTCTCTGTCATCTTCAAACGGCTGACAGAAATGGAACGATGCATTAAATACGTTTACCGCTAATTTATAATTAATTTGTGGTAAAGTGAGCCTTATTGTATTTGCAACTTTCAATTTATTTCAAAAGCAATTAAATGCCTGAAATGGCAGTGAATAATAACTACGAAAGACACTGAATGTGATGATATTATCTTAAATTATGCACAATTATTGTAAGTAATAATTATGGATAATGACCAGAATTGTGGCGACTGCCGACTTATACCGCATATCTACATGGTCCTAAGCCAGGCTAGGCGAGGAGACCAACAGGTACCATCACGAGTTGAAAGACACACTCGGCCATGAATAGCGGCAGATTGAGGACGATGGTGGATTTACTCTACGATTCGATGAATTTGGAGTATTTTCTCAATTCCTTTGTAAGTGTGAGGCCTGTGTTTTCAAGGTCCAACCCTAAATGCTGTAGTGTCAAACCCGTGATGTAGTCGATACTTATATGCCAAAGTCAATGGTCTCCCCCAGCCTGCTAGTTAGCCGATAGACAGCGACCATAGTCGTATATATATATTACAGAGACACAGTGGTCACATCTCTAATCATTGTGTAAAAGCACGTGAATGCCAACGATACAAACGTAAAGTGAACTATTCAATACCTAAAACGTAACCTATTATAAACTACGGGCAAACTGTTCGCCTACCGATAACATATCATAAAGTTCTATGGAATAACATTAAAGCACGCTAACTGGTTTATGCCAGATGTTTCAATCATAAGATTTTTTTCTGAGGAATAAATATGGCGGTCACCTGTCATTTTTGTTCTTCAGATAAAATTTATCTGACGTTTGAAAAATCGACCCTTAATATTAAATGGGGCGGATTCGACCCAACTTGAGGAAGTCTTATTCTGTGAATAAAATCACTTTTTACCCGGAAAGTGACTTTATTCGCAGTACAAGTTTAGGTACTCAAGTTTGGTCCAATCTGCCGTAACACTGATATGTACATTTATTTACAGGTTAAGCGATGTTTTATTGCAGAAAGTCTTTTGAAATCGATCTTCCAAGCTCCACTATTTCTCTCCGACACTTACGTGGATCATATATGGTACATTTTGTCTGCCAAACCACAGTGGAGCATGGTAGGGATTTCTCCCAACTCGCTGAGTTCACTGTCGATTGCTATTCGATAAGTATTGATATTGAATAAGCCCACAGAGTTTGTAAACTTCAAGATGGTACGTCTGTGTTTGAACGGTATCTCAACATTGTAGTCAGCTCAGTTTGCGGGGACAGATTGGCGATACAAAACGATTGCTCATAGCGGCGTTTTTGCGGCAGCATGCATCGAGCATGGAGGGAGTTCGGTCGTACAACGATGATATTAAGAACTTAGTATGGCTTGTTTGAAACAAATAATATATTTTTCACCTCACAAGCTCGGAAAGAGTCTGTTTATCATTCGAAATCTGAGTGCAAAGGAGCATTTTATCTGCTAGCGTGGAAAGAGTTTTTAAAATTCGAACCTTTCTATTCAATAATTTTCTATACCGGGTCGACTTTAATTGCATGAATACTTATTTCACGTTAGTGCGCCAACCTCATTTATAAAATAATCGCACTGGCCAGCACTAAAAAAATAACTCGAAGTGCCTAAAGAAGTTTTTACTTCAAAAAACTTTATATAATTTTCTTCTGTTTATTCAATTCGCTTTCCATTATTTTGGTTTGTTTAGCAGTGGCAGAGTTAGCGCAAGCGGTATTAATGCCGAATTGAGCTTTCATCCGGAAAATTGCGCAAAATGTGCATAAAAGCGTACCTACAATATTTATTCAATGCATGGAGACACTATTTTCCTCGCTATAGTGAGGTGAAAAGTTGTATGTTTCGCTCGGCAGCGAAGTTATTCTGCGTCTCGTATCTTTGAAACCTTCACATTGCTCAGGATTCTATATTTGAACCACTCGCTTCGCTCATGCTTCATACTAGAATCCTTCGCTTGCTCAGGTTTCAATACAAGTACTCGCGCCAAAAAACAACTTTGCAGCCTTGCATAACAAATAACTATTATATATATATATATAAGGAATAAACGAAGATCTAGGAATTTTAATTCCTCAATCGCTGCGAGGGTCTGGCTCTTACAAATCGGTCGAAATCCAGTAAACACAGCGACAATCCGGGGGTATTATAAATCGTTCGAAGTACAGCGAGCAACAACGTCAAACAATGTGGCAAATACACTGAACCAAAAACAAGTTTGTTAAAATTATATCTTTTCTTCTACTGATTCATTTCTTTTTTTAAGTATTTGTTTTTGCGACGTGGTTGATAAATAAATTTACGATTGTTTAGATTTTTACACTACGCTTCTATGGAGAAAGTTGCATTATCATTTAAATCGTTACATGCGTGGCTACCATTAATCAATCGTAATGTGAACGCCAAACGGTCAAACGAACTGCAATTAAAACAGAACCCAACCGCCACCACAATAGAGTTCAGTCTACCTCCAGATGAAAGCTACATTAGGGTCGTCTTCTATGATCTGGTCCAGGGTCGGAAGGTCAATGCGCGCGATGCAGCAGATCTCGTCGGCGCAGTGGCGGCCGGTGAAGAGGCGGCGAATCCCCAGGATGGGGTCCACGCGGTTATTGAAGCCGTTAGAGCGCGGTGGGCTGCGTAGGAATACTGGGTATCTGAGGAGTTGTGATGTTGATGTCAAAGTATGTCTTCATAGGGTATTTGAATGGTTTTTTTGTTGTATATAATTGAAAACAATGTATGGCAACCTGCAGGCGTAGCATGGCGCTTTCTATTTCTTCATTTTTGACATCGCACCGTAGAAATCCTTCTACAATCTGTCATTTTGTCTTTCATTTATCTACAATCTTTGTCTAGGTCTTTTAATATGTAGACTATTATGTTGCAATGCAATATAATGTTAACTTCTAAATATTTAACCTAGATTACTTATTAGATATATGTAACGTGTACTTATTAGATACATGTAATACTACTTGCTGCGCCCTAACAGGGTCATGTACTCATAAGTTTTAGCCTAGTCTGTAACTGAGTGTACATTATGCAATAAATAAATAAATAAAATATTTCGGAAGAAAGTTTTCTATCCTAACTGTCAAAATCACACAGACAACTGAAATTTGTCTAAGGTAGTGAATACAATTTGATTGTGGAATCGCCAGTAGAAAACTTTCTACTCGACGGCCACAAAGTATAAATGGTTATCTACAAAATCATTATTTTACAAGGGACCGTTTTGAACGCAAAACTGTGATAATTGATAGAAGAACAAAGCTATCTTCTCCGATTTTACATCATTTAGTTAATAGGGCGTATTATTTAGTTAATAGGGCGTATTATTTAGTTAATAGGGCGTTAATAAGTACAAAGGAAATAGTTAAGGCCAATATTACTGTAAAATTGTTTGATCCAAAATACGCTGCTTCGACACTGAGAAAAACTGTTGTAGTTGACGTGACTTAATC
Organism: Lithophane leautieri; assembly: GCA_949152455.1. Lineage (NCBI taxonomy): Eukaryota > Metazoa > Arthropoda > Insecta > Lepidoptera > Noctuidae > Lithophane > Lithophane leautieri. The sequence continues at coordinate 21,057,995 of OX424458.1, read as the reverse complement.
AGTAAGAATTTAGAATCAAACAGAAAACAAATCCTATGACAAAACAACGAATTCTGAGTCGGATTATGTATGAAGTCGGTAAACAGAGTAAATTTCGTAAAAAGTGCAGTCTACACGGAACGTTTGTCTACTCTTCCGTCGAAAAAACGTTGCTCATGCTACGCCTGCTGGTCCTATAATTCTTTTGTTTCGACATACTTACGTTTGGATGATTATATAAGGTCTCTAAACTAAAAAATAAAATCCGTGAACGAAAAGAAAAAACGCTACGCAAAAAGTAGTGAAGTAATTGCGCGCGATAGGACGCGGCGCGGTGGTCGTGAGCAGAAATTTCACGGGAACGAAGTCGCGGGCAGAAGCCAGTTCATGTATATTTTTTGATAGAAGTCAAATACCCTATTCATCCTCAGCATTCAAACGTCCACTGCTGCGGGAATATCATGTGAAAAATCAGCATAGTTCCATCTTGAAAACTGACCATCTAAGGATAATGCGCTAAAATCTTACTTTTTAAGACATTTGATGAGTCCATGCAGCTGGGCATAGACTACCAGACGTCGGATGTCAAAGGTGGGTCCCGGCGAGGTGGAGAACCGCTCACACACAGTCCGCAGAGTTGTGCCTTGCTGCAGAGCGCACAGGATCTCTAGAACTTCGGAGATCGTTGGCTGTGGCAGAAATAAGTTATAATATAATATTGTTTAGTATAGTTTTAGCTCAAGGATTTATGTTTTGTTATTAAATTATGTAAAGGTGATTATAGTCTCATGTCGTTTTTTTTTAAAGTATCTTGGATATTACTGACATCGGTGAAGGAAAACATCGTAAGGAAACCTGGAGTCATAGTTTATATAAGTCTGAAAGCACCAACCCGTCTTGAGCAAGCGTGCTGATCAATGCTCGTGTATCCTCTGAATGAGAAGAGGCTTGTGCCCAGTGGGACAATAACAGGCAGGTATTACGAATGCCCTACCTTTTCCTTAGAATCGGTCCCTTTTCCAAGGAAGGTGAGGCAGGACTTCTGCAGCTCGGGGTCACTGAACAGGCGGCTCAGGTTGGGCGTTGCGCGGTACATGTTGCTAAACTTCATCACTGGGAGAAGAGTTACCTGGCAACCCAAGACATAAATATGGAAAGTGTAAAAATGATGTTAAGTTATGTGTAAAAAATCATAACTCAGATGGCGGGGGATTCATAAATGATATTTAGGTACCCCAATTTATCATTTACTGGAGTCATATTTATTTCCCTCTGGAGAAAAATATCCTGTGAATGTATATGTTACTTGAGTATCTATGAGTTTGATTAGGCTTTCAGTTTTGCAGGAATTCATTCCTAAACATTGTTTTCGTAGGCTAAAATATAATAATACAGCAGTCACTAGTTAGTACGTGTGCCACCAACAAAAATCCCTGCTTTCCTTTGTTACCCTATTTTTGAGTTTAATTTAAAAGTTTTAAATATGAAGACAGTAGCACCTACCACGCCGTAGTAGACCAAGTTCTGAATGCAGGACTTCACGAGGGTTTTCTCCACGTTGGTGTCGGCGGCGATCTTCGACACGTGGTTGTAGCCGTCGATGTATGGGAGAAGCTGGAATTATTGGTAAATTCAAATTATTTTGTTTCACATAAATGGGGACTAATGAAATGTCAGAAGCTAGGTGCACGATTCCAATTGGTCGTTTCGTATGGAGATGAGACGCCAACAAACTCCACGGTTACTCTTTTAGAAATACATAATTATCTTTTACAATGCTTTCAAATTACACTGATGGGAGGACAGAGGTTAGAGAAATTATGAGCCAAAAGTTAAGTTTTTCCAAGCAATTACTTCTCCGACGAGTCCTAAATGTGAATCATCATCTGCCTAGCCTTTTCCCAACTACGTTGGGGTCGGCTTCCAGTCTAACCGGATGCAGCTGAATACCAGTATTTTACATGAAGCGACTGCCTATCTGACCTACACAACCCAGTAACTGGGTAATACGATACCCCTTGGTAAGACTGGTTGTCAGACTTTCGGGCTTCTGACGACCCGTAACGACTGTCAAAGATCCACAAATGACAGCCGGGACCAACGGCTTAACGTGCTTTCCGAGGCACGGAGGAGTCTCGATATGTAAAGATGGTCACCCATCCACGGACCAACCCCGGCAAGCGTAGCTTAACCTGAGGGATCGACCCGTGCGGCTGTTATTACGTAGCCACGAGCTAAATGTGAATGAATTATTTTATTCCCATTATGACTACATTATGATGTTTTAAATATCATGTTTTATTTCGTTGATGTTATTGCAAACTCGAGACACATTAAGCTAGTATACAATTTTAAGTAGCAGTTCTGAGTCTGGATTAGTGCCCGGTTGAGAGGAATGGGCTCGCCCTCTATTACATGGGACTTAAACGGAAGAAACTATAGGTACAACTCTGCCTAACCCTTCGGGAAATACAGGTGTGATGTTATGTGTTGTGGTAAAGTTGAGTGACGGCTTCATCCTCGAGGAAACCAACCTGTCTAGTCGTTAAATCCCAGTCAGCTTCCATGTCGATCTCGAAAGGCTCCTCATCATCGATGTCCAAGTGTTCTTGGCTCTGGATGGTCTCGGAGCCTTCGGGGGGTGCAGTCTGCCTTGGACGGCCAGGTCTGGGCAGGCCTACGGACGCGATCAGCACCGGAACATGGTGGTCGAAGACAGGTGGTGGGTCTTTGCGAACCTCCAGCACCTTCAGGTGCATCACGGTGTCCCCCTCTGTTGGGTTAAGAACTTGTTAATTTTGCGCTGTTTTCTTGTTGAAAAAGTAAGCGCTCACCACAAGCAATTTGTTCTGAATGTTGAAAGATGGCTTAGCAATGGCAATTACGGACACTATCGGGTAAACCAAAAAAATTAATTAATTTCAAAAATTCAATTATGGGTTATTCAACATGTTTAACTGTTTTTGATATTAATTAAATCCTACTAATATTATAAATGTGAAAGTTTGTGTGTTTGTGTGTTTGGATGTTTGTTACTCAATCACGCAAAAACGGCTGAATGGATTTGGATGAAATTTGGCAAATAGATAGTTTATGACCTGGATTAACACATAGGATACTTTTTATCCCGATATTCCCACGGGATCGAGACTTACGCGGGTGAAACCGCGGGGCGCAGCTAGTAAATTATAAAATGTATTTAAGTATATTATTGAAACCAGTTATAGGTGCTCAATAGTTAGGTATCTATTCTGCGTTCGCAATTTATTTGCCAAACATGTAAACAAACACATGGTTTCAGGAAAAGCAACTGTAATGCTTACACATAAGGTTCAGTTTGTGCTACAACTTCATATTTTTTATGACTTTTTCAACGGTACTAGTCAGTCTAAAATCAACTTTATTTATACTCCCTTAATCAACTTTATTTTAGTTTAAGTGAAAATAACATCAATATTGGAAACAAGGATTTAAATAGACCTTAATTGAATTGCTAACTTTCCCTAGTTCTATTACACGTTGTATACACTGGTAATTATACTAAAACACATTGCGATGCACCTCCTTACAACCTAATGATAATTTTACGCAAATACTTTTACGAGTATCTATCGTTTAAATCCTAATCAAAACGTATGTACTTAATTATCAATGAACGTTAACGTAAACATGATTATTTAATTAGTAGGCACATATTTGTCACGCAATTCTGAACATTTTTTGCGCCGTTAGCAATGTAGGTACATGACTTTATGTCGTAATAAATAAATCAATAATTATTTTTACTTATTATATAAGTCAATTCGTCACCAATTAAAGCGGTCGACGACTCCAGTTGATTCTGATTTCTGAATCAAAACAATAAATCAGACGCAAAACAATAAGAATCAATCAAATAAACAATGATGTTTGTTAACTCCGCTGCGTACTACGTTGATGTGCGTAATGATTCATTACGCACATCAACGTAGTTACGCAGTTGCATCTTGTTACCTACTGGCTCTTAATCAATGCTTATAAAACTTCGCTTCGCAATTTTTTAAACATAAACAATGCCATTTAACTGTATAACGGAAATGTCTCGAAAACAACTTTCGTGAATAAAAATTTCCCGAATACAATTCCTCTAGCATAAATTGGTCAAATATACTAATAATAAATAGATACTATTTCCCCATGGAATTCAGAAAGGCCAATTCTCCAAATACTTGATTAAAACCACAAGTAAATTAATCTCAATCCTCAATGTAGCTGCATACAGCTACAAGTGCTAACTCATCAAACTCATAATATTCAGGCATTAACATTCGCTTTGCGCCAACTTGCTGCGTCCGCGAGAAGCCAACCTACGTAGTTACATGCAAAACGATTGCTTCCGAGGATTGTGCCTCTCCAAAGTTCCGAAATTACTAAGCCCCATTTAAAAAATGATGACCTTCTCCTACACACATCCTAAAGATAGAAAATGAATACAACATGCGTAATAAAACGCACAGCCACCCCGGGAAGTAAACATAGTTTGCAAAACGATTGCCGGATGCAATCATTTTAATCGTCTCTCTCCAAACAATACTATAAGTCCCCATAAAAAAAAATCTTATGCGCATACTAACGGTAGAAAATGACCGATTAAAATATCGTTCATAATTAAAAGCTCAGCAACCCCAAGAAGTAGTTCCATGCAAAACGATTACATCCAAAGATCGTCCCCCTGCAAACAAAAATTACTAATGCCCATTTTTAAATCTTGTTTATACGTATGCGTACCATAAATATAGCAAAATGAAGGAATAAAACATCGTTCGTAATTAAAAGCACAGCCTCCCGCGCGGCTACTTCCGCTACAAGAGTTCGCATCAACCTACCTAACTACCTCCACATTACGCGCCACCCCATACGCAAATCAAATTCAATCAAATCTGTCTAGACATCACGATATCAAAGCATCGAATGTTCCACACTGTCGCATTTATAACATGAGAATAAGTATAGATGAACTGCAGACAAGCTCACGCCCGGCGCCCTTACCATCCCTCACCCCAAAATGATTACCTTCCCGTTTTATTTTGAAGAGTACCAATTTCAGAGCTAGGTATATTCGGTTCCCCCTTTATTGGGCTCTCGCTCGCACTTATTAAATCGATCGACCCTATGCAGTCCCCCTGTCTGTCTGGCTGGGGTGACTTTGAGGTACGTTGATGCAAACATTTATAGATGTTTGTATTCGCAAATGGCGGGCGTAGGGCGCGCCACGCTGCAGGCCGGAGGTCGGCACGTGTGGTACTTACCGACAAGCGTGGCTTTCCGGTGGGTGTTCAGGTCGTGGAGGAGATGCGCCAGTAAGGTCGGCAGCTTACTGGATCCGCTCGACACGAACCGAGTCTCTTCTTCCATTATAGTCTGTTAAAGTACATTATTTCTATATATTAAACCGTAAAATACATATTCCAAAAATAGATAATTTAAATACAATATATTATATACATAACGATATAACAGTTTGTAAATTAATTATTAGATCATAAACCACTATTTAATCAAGTCAGCATTCATGTTGCACTTACAATATTAGTACTCGCCTAAATGACCACGTGGTTTTCAATTCATGTCCGGCCATTTCGGCCGCGCCACACGTGGTCGTAAAGTTACGCCCAACGCTCATGGCTAGTATTGTATAATCATTAATCAGCAGCTATATTTTACTTTAGACTAACAAACTACTTTGTTTTTATGAATGAACAGGCTGGTAAATTTTACGTAAAACTTTATTTAATAATAATCTCGGAAACTACATAATATACCGTAAAACAGATAATTTGGAAGTTTTTGAAACTCAGTCATCATCATCTGACTAGCCTTTTCCCAACCATGTTGGGGTCGGCTTTCAGTCTAACCGGATGCAGCTGAATACCAGTATTTAACATGGAGCGACTGCCTATTTGACCTCCACAACCCAATAACTGGGTAATACGATATCCCTTGGCAAGACTAGTTGTCAGACTTTCGGGCTTTCGGGAAAGTTTTTGAAACTCAATCAATTAATTAAAACAAAATAGCCTAAATTTAAATTATGCAATCAAATGGAATTGAAAGTAATATGAGATCAATCAGGACGAAATAATCAGTAATTTGGCTAAGTTATAAGAAATTATTGCCTTGGAATTCGGTCAGATAACTAAATAAATATAACATTTGAAACACAATTAAATGTTCATCAGTAGAAACATGGTTAAAGTAGAGCCTTGGTGAGAATGTAAAATATCTACCTTAGCCCGAAAATAGACTAATATTATAAAGAGGTAAAATTTGTGCGTTTGTATGTAGGGGGTAATCTTCGGAACTACTGATCCGATTCCGAAAATTCTTTCACTAATGGGAAGCTACAGTATTGCAGAGTGTCATAGGATATATTTTATGTTGAAACAAGAAATTTCAAGCGGACGAAATCGCGGTTAGAAGCTAGTCAATTAGATTTACTGTCTGACATTGTTTTGATGCGTAGAGGTGAGCGACGAAACGCCGAAATAGATGTTAGGGTCAAGGTCCTAAGTCTAGCTTTGATAATGAAGGTAAGAGTTTTTAGAAATGAATGTTATAGAAAAGTGCCTTTGGAAAATAACGCTAAACAATATAGCAAAAAATAATAAAGTTAGAATTATTTTATTTAAGAATAGTCTCATAGTCGTGATTTATAATGTGTTGCATAATCAATTAAACAATATCTTGGGCCAGTCACCGTAGCTACAAAAATCGGGATGGGTTGCAAAAAATTGCACAGTACAGATTTTTTTGGATATTGTTGGGATAGATACCTACCAAAACAGTTTAAAACGAAGATTGCAGCTTCGAAATACCTTTCAAGAAGTCAAGAAGCTCTGGCTGTTTTGAAAGGACGCCTAACATGTGACCATGACCATGATATGGATGACAGTTAAAGTGATACGCCCAATGTTTGAAGTTACGGTATCTCGGGTTTTACTGGACCCACAGAGCTACGGCTTCGCTCAAATAGTAGCCAATTTTTGTATACTTTAAAAACGGTGTATTATGCGTAGGATGCGCCTTTTAGAAGTTATAAGCCAAAAACTGAAAGAAGTCCGAAAATTTCGAGGTTTTTCGAGCACCACGCAGTTAGCACAGATCTTTCGAAGTTCCAAACATTTTACACAATCTATCCTAACAATATCCCAAGAAATCAGTGGAGTGCAATTTTTTGCGACCGACTACCTTCCAATACGACCTTTATTGAGTACTTTTGGAAATTCATAATTCCATCTGGATTGTCACTCCCTACCCACTGGGGCTAGTTCGTGTTCATATGAACACATGTTTGCTGTCCACAATAGCCCTATCAATATCTGTAAGTCTCGCAAAGCAAGCCAATAAAGGGATGAAAGGCATTATTTATTAGCTGAGCCCCGCGGTTTCACCCGCGTAAGTCTCGATCCCGTGGGATAAAAAGTATCCTATGTGTTAATCCAGGTTATAAACTATCTGTTTGTCAAATTTCATCCAAATCCATTCAGCCGTCTTTGCGTGATTGAGTAACAAACATCCAAACACACAAACTTTCACATATTTTATAATATTAAGTAGGATTAGTAGGATAGGATTATGGCAATTTTCACACATAACTATGGGGAATTTAGTATTACGATGTGGCAAGACTGATGTTTATAAGAATATGTTTATCCTGTTTGAAAACGAAAACTACTAGAAGATACTACTTCTTTGCTTACACCTAAAACCCAAATGTTCTGCAGAAACAGATATCATAATTATGAGAGACATTAACATGTTTGAAAAAAAAACTGAAGATGAAGTACTTGTTGATCTCGCAGGCTGACTCGCTGGACTCTTGCTGTTGTGTTCAAGCAGAACCTATGTCTTCCAAAAGGCATCTGACTCCACACACAGAAATAAATCGGGAGAAATGGGACCTGTTTTAAAAAATTGTGAAGACCAAGTACTTACTTGTTAATTACGCTGACTTACTCATTGGCACTAGAAACCTAAAATGTGACTTAGTAATAAATTGCTTACCAGATGTTCTCCGAGTTTCTTGACAACCGGCTCATACTGCACTGTCTTGGACCAACTGTCGCACACGAAGCAAAGGTTGAATAAGTAGACGTTTCTCTCATATCGGGGGTTGTCAATCCGTATTGGGTAGCCCACAATCTTGTGACCGAGAGCATTTCTGAAAAATTATATTGAATTAGTATTTGTTGTAGTGTGTTATTAAACATTACAATGGAATTTTTTAAATACTTTAAAGTAAGTGATTAGTAAAAAAATAAAATAAAACAATTCATATTCCACACCATAAAAGTATTGTTGAGACTTAAATTAATATTTAATTAAATTATATTCAAATGACACTAAAGATTTCACCTGAATTTAAACCACTGATTGAACTAAAAAAAAAGAAGAAATTAACAAAGTAACATAGTTATAAAAATGTGCTAAACTTGAAAATACTTACATAGTCATTGTACATTTCTGGATTTGTGGTTTTGGAATGATGTATGCACTGATGGAATCAAATACTTCCTTGGAAATGTAGTCTTCAGGAAACTATGAGCAAAACAGACAGAACAATTATATAGAGTGGGACATGTTAACTGCTTGCTGGCTGGGAGCAGTATGAACAGACAGGGGAGGAGCCAACCAGTGTGCAAGCTTACCCCAACTTCGTTTGTACTGTACTGGCCGCTGTCTAGACGGGGGTCCGACACGCTTATACAGCAGTACTATAGCACTGTCTAGACGCACTACATAAGTACAGGTGCAGGTACACAGCCATTAGATCAATAATCCACAGATCATCATATACTATCTATCCATGTGTGCATACCTTGCACTACTTATGCGCAGTCATCAAATACGACCCGTACAGTGAAAATTGCACATAAAGATAGAAAAAATGCAATTTGACCTTACAATAATAGTGAGTCATACATACCTGACACGAAATTTTGGGGCCCGCCACTGGATGGAACTCGCCGAGGAATATGCACCTGATAGGCCCCTCTCGTCCACAACCCTCGTAGTAACGCGTCTCCATCATTTTAGTGGTCATCAAGCTTAATTTGCCGTTTTTGCCGTCCTCATACTCTAACTGGCTCAATACGTTCTGACGACGTTCCACTTGCATTTGACAACGCTTAACGGCGTATCATAATATGAAAACAAAATTAAAAAAAATAACACACAAATAAAGTTTAAATTATACAAATTGCACTTTTTTTAATAAATACGTGAACGTGTGGACATTTTTGACGTTCTGTTTGATTGAATTGTTGAATGACAGAACGAAAACTACATGGAATGAAAAGAATGACCGATTTCCTTCCTTACAAATTCACAGTGCTCGAGTGCGAGTGCTACAAATGAGAAAAAGATCAAGATTTATACCAACCATTTTTTACTAAATTATCAAGATCCGCGTCAGATAAAATAACAATTATGAATAGCACGTACGAATTACTTATCGTACTTTATAATTTGTAGTATGTGTTGTGGAGTAACTTTACAATATTGAAGGAAGTTCGAAATTTTGGCAATGGTGCTGCTACCTTTTGCCAATCTGGAAACCCTCGTTTTAGAGCTCCCAAAAGGTGGCACCACCTTTTTTCGTAAGTGTTGTTTTGCTTTCTGATTTTTAGTAGGAAATCATCTTGATAAAAAAGCAATCAGATTAATTCTAAATTATAAGGCTTACTGCCGGAAATTATTGTAAAAGAATTTTATTTAGTTGTTTATTTTGCACCGAGTTTCGCACCGTATAACGAACGCCTCTTGTCTTTGAAAAGTCAGTGAGCCATCTTGTTGGTTGTGGATGTAGCCAGATGGCGTTATGTTCTTTTATCAAGTCAAAGGGTGGAAGGTTGAAGCGGGCCCCGAAGTGGAAAATAGTCTGTTTCAAAAATATATGATTGAAATGTAAACAAACGAATTTGAAAATGTATCTGTGGATGCCAATTTGGGCGTGGTTGATTTGATTATTTGAAAACTTACCTATCTACATAAATATTGAAAATATGTGGGTATTTTTTACTCAAACTCAAGCTTCGTTTTGTTTCTAAAATATAAAACTGTATTCAAACATTTTTGGAAAGCCGTTTAGAAATGGCATGAAAGCATAGAGCTAATTATGATGATAGGTATTATTTATAGAATTTTCAAAGGTACTACGTTATATTTTTCCCCTGATTTTGATGGCGACAGGTTTCCGCTTGTATTTTATGCCTCAGTAAGTATATCCGGCGGCAAAAAATCTAAACAAGTGTGAGTCGGACTCGCACACGAAGGGTTCCGTACCAACGCAAAATATTCAGTAAACAAAAAATAATTTTAATTTTTTATAAATCTGATTATTGTAATAGAAACATGTTTTTATTCTAAAACTACCATTTACAGAGTTTGAAGAAGATAGGCGGTATTGGTTTAAGAAAAAGGCTGGCATTAAACACAAAAAAATCGAAAAAAAGGTAATTAGTTAGAAGGAATTGGTAGTTCATCGTCGATGGTAGGTACATGATACAGAAGTTTCAAATTCCTAACTTGTTTAGTTGTTGCGATAGAGCTCGTACAAAAATGGTCTAAGACTGACAACCTTCACGGCACCCAATTTCTTTATTTTTGATGATAATTAGAAAAATAACAATTATGTTTGAACTCTGCGACTTGCTTTAGAAATCTAGACAATGGGCATCCCAAAGGCAAGGGACAGTTTAAAAAAAATACTAAATATTTACTGTATGGGTCCCCTTACAATATACTTTTGATCCTTCAATATTTAACATTATTTAATTATAAAAAAATTCAACCGTCTACCTGTTACGGTTAATGAGATACTGTCCGGTGACAGACAGACGGACGGACGAACAGAGGGTTCCGTTTGGCACCCGGGGCGGACATGAACGGGGTAGTCGCGGCGGCGGGGTTCGGCGGCGAGGACGGAAGGACGGCGGTTTGTTCATTTGTGTACAGTACTAAAGTCCTTACTCTCCTGGAGGAAGATTGTGGCGTCGCCGGAAATGGAGGGAGTAGCGTCGGTCGGCGAATCTTACATAAGCGGGAGGGAGTGTATCGGGCGGCCGCCGCAGTTAGGGGATTGGGTGCCTTATAGCAGAGTCGAAGACACGCTTTGAGAGGCGTTTTATGAACTGCTGGCCAAAGGCATTCTGAATTCTAGACTAGATGAAGATTCTCATCGCGGACATAGAAGGGGGCTCCCATGACCTTTCTTAAGAAACGGCTATGGAAGGTCTACAACTCTACATCCTATGGAGAAGGCGTGCTTTAGCGTGTGCAAAGACGACGCAAGCATAGGTCATGATGCGACCGACGGCCGCGGTGTAGATGCGTAATTTGCACTTGAGTGAACGAGCCGCCCTTATGAGGTCACTGATGGTAAGGTGGTGGTCAAGGATCACACCTTGTTATTTTGCTCGCTACTTCCAAGGGATCGGCTTGCCTTAAATAGTGATCGGACTGGTCACTCTATCCATACTAATATTATAAATTCGAAAGTAACTCTGTCTGTCTGTATGTTACCTTTTCACGCGTAAACCACTGAACAGATTTCGATAAAATTTGGCAAGGAGATAGATGGCATCCCGGGGAAGGACATAGGCCACTTTTTATCGACATAGGTACCACGCGTGCGAAGCTGCGGGCGGAAGCTAGTGATCTATAAAGAAAAAAGTCAAAAATAACGCTAAGCGAAAACGAAGTACCTTAGCGCGGGCGGGCGATGCGATGCGACGCGATAGAGTTAAGGGAACAAGAAAGAAGCTAGTAAATGTTTAGTTTGTAAATATATATAGTTTTTGTTAATTAGCATTGGTAGTTAGCTAAATGATAACAGCCACATGAGTCGATCGGATGTGGCTATCCATTGCATATCGAGACCTCTCCGAGCCTAAGAAAGCACTTTAAGCCGTTGGTCACGGCTGTCTTCCGTAGATCTGAACAGTCGTTACAGGTCTGACAGCTAGCAAGGGATATCGTGTTAGCCAGTAACTGGGTTGTAGAGATGAGAAATGCAGCTGACCCCAACATAAATAGTTGGGAAAAAGCTAGGCATTTTTTGTTGTTAACCTGAAGGCACAGCAATTTATTTTCGCAGCATGAGGCAATTCATCGTTATTCCATTCAGGTGCATTAGTGGGTACTAGAAGGTACCTAGTGCTGTGTACTGTGGCTCATCGGAGTAGCCCTGATTAAGTTTTACCTGTATCGGCCACCTAGCTTCTTAGTCGGTTAAGAGAATTCGAGGTGGGTCATGGCGTTTAGGCGAACTTCGCGGTGATCTGCAACTGCCTTTTCAGATTACTTTTATCGAAGAAATTAAAAGTAGATTGAGGACAGTTTGCCGCCTGGTGCGGCTGCACACCAATATTTCACAATGGAAACATCCGTTTCCGATTCATTTAACGCAATTCATCATCACCTCCATCCAGCCACTTCACCCACTGACGCTGATGCTTGCCTTTGACTCTGCTTCCTAAACTCCACGCTCCTGTGTCTGTCCCATCCTGGTTCGTCCCGCGTTAGCGACAATATTGTCTAATTGCAGAGCACTATAGGTAACGCATACCTATCTACCAACATTCTGAACATCAGCCATGTCACATTGTCTGTTTTCTGCATATGCTATAGTTACATGGATATGCACTACCCGCACCACTGCCGTACTACCAGCTGCTCAGTGCGATAGGCTTGACTGAAACTAGAGCCAAGCACGCAGATGAATGAAAGCGTACATGAACAATGAAAAACTAGAATGTGTCATAAGTTTCAGAATCAGAGTGTTACTAAGATAATTCCCGATAAAAACTATCAGCAGAACAAAAGAATATAACATGATTATAAATACAATAATACATCAGACATTCATAAAAAATACCTAATTATCTAACTGTCAAGCCATCATGAAACCTGTGACAGTACCGCTTCAGCGGACCGTCAAATTCGTTAAACAAGCAGTGGGCCTGTGGGCGGATGCATTAAGACAGTGCTGTATAACGATGTGTGGTGGATTGACCTAACGGTCAGGTGACAGGCGGCAGAGGGCTGCCCGTGAACCAGGAAGTATGCCCAAGGTCAAAGTGAGGCATGCGCGGTTGACACCCCTGAACATCGACACAACTTTGTCACGTGGCGCAGTATTGTCCGCTAACTAAAGAACATGACTATGTGCCAATAGAAAAGTGTTTTTTGTGAAGTAGTTGAAACAAAACGTAGGGTTTGGTAGGCTTCCCGAATTCTAAAGCTGTTGTTCTACCTACGAGAGACGTGTTTCGACATTGTTTCAAGTGTGTTATATGAACGTCGTCGCTAACTTGGCATAGAATGGCGCAGTAAGGAAATTGTAACAATTATTTTATTTTCCATAGAAATTGTGAACAGTATAAAAGTTTATTTAAGTATTTATAATAACTTACCTTGTTTAAAAAAAGTGAACTTGACTTACCCGCGTGCAAGGTTGCATCATGCCTACTAAGATCCCCCAAAAAGCTTAAATAGATTTCCACGAAAATTGGTATATACTCGCAAATGAGGGAACAGACTGGTTTGTTTCCAAGTAATACATTCTGTATCAGCATGATTCATAAAGATTCCTAGTGAAAACTACCAGAATGGTTAAATAAAGACAATCCAGAGACCGGTGTCTAAGTTTTGACAAAAATGAACAGTTAAACAGTGCATATTAATAATGAGACAATGAGTGAATAAATAAAAATGATGAGCAGAGCAGTGTTAAGTGAGGCTACCAGTTCCTCTACATCTGAAGAAGACGACCAATACACGTAAGTATTTATTTCAATATTAGCATTTGACCGCCGCTTTGCCCGCGTGAAGGTTAGAAATTATCCCACGGGAACGTACTACCGGGATAAAAAGTATCCTATGGCCTATTCTACGTTATGGTCTACCCATGTGCCAAATTTCATCCAAATTCATTACGCCATTTTAGCGTGAAAGCGTAACAAACAAACAAACTCACTTACGCATTTATAATATTAAGTTAGGGTTCAATATACTTACTTACCAGTCTATCTATAATATTAGGCGTAAGAACTACCTTATAAACAATTGATTTAAACATATTTAATTAGGTTTTATACAACAAAATTAATGTAGTTAAAGGAATCGGATAGAAAATCGATACAATCAGCTGTAAGCGCGGATAGGCGGCTGTAACATTGGCCTTGGTCGCGTCCTTGAGTTCCGCAGTCTTGTTTGTATTACACTGGCACCTATTACAGCGGAAAACTATACTTCCGCAAACATTATTATAATACGCCAGTAACTATGCACTATGCTCTATAATTGGGAATGTATGGAGCCGCCTAGCAATGATAAACGATAAAGAATTTCAGCACCGTATTTATGAAACATCCGTATCCGGAAAATCAATGTTGCCCTTGAAAAACGATGAAACTGGTTTTATGTTTATGTTAGTTGAAAAAGAAGCTTGTAACAAAAGAAACATGTACCTGCTTATAGTTTTCTGAACCGTTATAAATTAGTAAGATATATACTTTTGCGAATCCATAATTTTAATATGCTCACGCCGAGTCGCATTTGTCACCGCCGGCCGCTGTGACAATGGTTGCTTCATTGGCGACTCGCGTTTGTGAAGTTGTGAGCTCTATTCGTCCGCATGAATACAGCATGCTTTGGATTGATTGTTAGGTATTATGTAATAATTTATTGTCCGTTCGACGTATGAGTGCTGTCAGTCAGTAAGTAGAGTACTGTGAAGAACTTACCTAACGGCATCCGATTCAATGCCGAAAGAATACTTTTGAATAGGTTCAATATTCTAGTGTAATGGTAGTACCTACTTAAGAAACTTCTCACGGCCAAAACCCAGTTACTGGGTATTATGATACCCCTATCGTATTCGGTATTATCTACCCAGTAACTGGGGTTGTGGAGGTTAGATAGGCAGTCGCTCTTCGTAAAATAGTAGTAGTAATAGTAGTAGTAGTCAGCTGCATACGTTTCTACTGGAAGCTGACCCAAACGTACGTAGTTGGTAAAAGGCTAGGCAGATGATGATGATATAAGTATATACAGAAAATCTAAAAGAAAGACAGTACATTTGTTGCTACAGTCACAGCTGTAGATGGCTTGCCTGAACTTCAGAAAAAACAAGTCATCATCTGCCTAGCCTTTTCCCAACTATGTTGGGGTTGGCCACCCGTAACGATTGTCAGAGATCTAGTAATGACAGTGGGGCCAACGGCTGAACATGCTGTGCGAGCGACCGAGGGGTCGCAGCATGAAATAGGTGGTCACAGACCTCGTTTATTACTTAGCCACGAGCCACTTTCAGGGGTAGTACATACTTACCGGATTATTATACCTACAAGTACGTATGTATACAGATCGGTTTAGACTTATTCTTTGGAGACAGACAATCATGGTTCAGTAGAAGTCTACCGTATCAGAACATAATTATTGTACATACATCAAGTCGTTTTCGTATTTTCACTTCTTCATTCCTAGTTTCGGGCAAATTTGTAAATATAATAGCACCCCGCTCGCCGTCGTCCGTCGGGGCGGACAATGCATAAGCGATTTTTGTCAATTTGTTTTACAATTCAAATGGTAAAACTCGGCGACTGGCCCTCGTCTGCTAGTGTCCGATAAAAAACACGAATAAAAACTCCGGTATCGTCCTTGAGAGTACCTACAGGCTCCCCAATAACCTAGTGGCCGTGTTTATGTAACGAAACTACTTCTATGAGACAAGTGGGTTGCTAGCCAAGGCGAACTGTGTGGGGATCGGGACGCGACCGACACATCACCTGTACGTTTTGTTTAATAACCACGTATGGACGCGATAATAATTATAGTCTGTAGCTGGAATATTTTGGGAAGAACTTAGTTAATTTTTTAGGAGAATAAGTGTCTTGTGTCGCCTGAGACACATAAGCCAGTGCACCAATATTATTAACGACGTCACCCCGTCAGTCAATCAGTTCTACTAACATGCCGTATGTATTCGCAGTTTTTCGTCGTTTTCTTTCAACTTGAAACCTTCATTCTATCCGATGTTTTCATTTGCAGATTCAAGGAGGAGCCTTGTTCCCCGGTAGCAGGCTATTCCTCAGGTAAGGAAACCTTTTTTTCGACGCGTTATTTTTAGAATGGTTTTATTTTTATTTTCTTCCTGTTTGTTCGATTATTCCACATTTATTTACATTGTGGCATTTTCTTTGCATCCGGTTCGAGTAAAACACTTCTTGATAGTTTAATTGATTATATTAATAAGAGAAATCAAAGATACATTTTATATCATCTAGCCCGCGACCCAGCCTTAGGCCGTCACCCTATTTCTTCCGATTCTATTCCAAACTGTTCGAACCCTTGAATCAAGCCTTTCTTAACAGCCAGTACGAGTGTAGGTTGCTTACTGCATTAAACCTTACAGTACCTAACGTGGCCAACTTTTTTTGAGAGTAGGTACCTACATTTATTGTGCCTACATTTTCATTGTTTTCTGGACCTAATTAGGGATGGCGTACCGTATTTAAATTTATCTCTTTCCTAATCTATACATATTATAGATTAAAGTGGCTTTTAGTGTTTGTCTGTGTGACCGCGTTGTTTGTCAAAACTGCGCAACGAATTTTGATGCAGTTTTCACAATCATTTAGAGAAGTAATTCCGGAAGGTTTGTATGTAGAATATACATTAAATAAATAACACTCGATGTTTTTACAAGTCGTAAAAACTGTGCGAAGCAGGGGCGGGTAGCTATAGTCAGGTATGATTTAAACTAACTATAGTGCTCATATACACGAGCGGATCGTTGTCGACGGCAGAGCCATAAGCGCGCCCGCGCGCCCTCGTGGCCCCTAATTATTTTTCTAAAATAAAAGTAGCCTAAGTTACTCTTTATAACATCAGCTATCTGCCAGTGAAAGTCCCGTCAAAATCGGTCGAGTCTTTTCGGAGATTAGCGGGACCGACAGCCAGAAAGCCGCCCATGGGCCTCTGACTTGACTGTTTCCTCACGATGTTTTCCTTCAACGTTTTTTTATACGATACGCACATGAATCCGAAAAGTCAAAGGTCGAACTCGAGACCTATGACTTGACAGTCCGACGCGACGGTCTCACACCGATAGGCTAGAGCTATCACGGATGTATGCATTACCTAAGTAAAAAGCTGTATTTTGACATTACAAACAGACACTTCAATTTTATTTATTTTTATGTTTGCTTTTCTTTGATTTTATGTTTTTATTTTTCATTTTCTGAATTCTGTAAACTAGTACCTACCTATATACAGGAAAAGTTTTTATCCACTGCGGAAATTTTGACATATTAACCTTAAACCAGTTTTATTAAACATAATTTTTTTATTTTGATGCGTCTTCATACAAAAAAACTAAAAAATCGTTAACGAAAGATGTTTATTTTAAAAGTGGTTGTATGGCTAACCGGCGCCGGCGGCGCGCGGCGAAGCGGAACGCGCGAAAGTACCTACCTATCAGCTGTGCGCTCGCTCGATTCGCCGGCGTAGGTATTTACGTGGGTTACTGGCCCTTGGATCTCGCTCAAAGAAATCAAAAATGCTTTCTTCGATTTCGATCGCCAGTCGGGGTCTGCCAGACCCTCGTGCATAATTCGGGGTTCTGAACTGTCCGTGATCAAGCAGCCTTTGAGTGGCCGCTAAAATGGCCCTTTCATTAGGGACCGCGGGGTTAAGGATTCCATGGGCTCGCATTCGAGGTATGCTCTCCGTCGCATACATTCTGCGAGCTGCTCGCAAACTTTCACCACTCAGATACACTCGCACCATCTCGTAAAACTCGCGGTTACTGAAATCCGACATCGTGACCGGTAGGTACAAGCACGACACACGTGCGACGCGGCGCTTGCGCGGGAAAGCGATTAGACGCGACGTCACACGACAGCGCGTGCGATGAGCGAACTGTCGGCCACAGCGCCCGGCGCCGCCCGGGAGGGGGTTGCACCCCCGTGCAACACCGCCGCTAGTGCGCCGGCCGCCGCACGCGCCCATTGATATTATTACGAATAGTTTGTGTCCATATTTTGCTGATTTTAAGTAGGATAAAAAAACAAAAAAAAGTATTGAATCAATTATGGAATTGTGTTCTATTACTGATATTGAAACACCAAAAAAAATTTGCGCACTGGTCAAAAACTTTTCCTGTAGTAACTGCAAGTACCTACTGCCTTTAAAACTGATAATAATGATAAGTATTTGAAATTTTCCTCAGTTTACCCTACCTACCCTACCTACCCTACCTACCCTACCTACCCTACCTACCCTACCTACCCTACCTACCCTACCTACCCTACCTACCCTACCTACCCTACCTACCCTACCTACCCTACCTACCCTACCTACCCTACCTACCCTACCTACCCTACCTACCCTACCTACCCTACCTACCCTACCTACCCTACCTACCCTACCTACCCTACCTACCCTACCTACCCTACCTACCCTACCTACCCTACCTACCCTACCTACCCTACCTACCCTACCTACCCTACCTACCCTACCTACCCTACCTACCCTACCTACCCTACCTGCCCTACCTGCCCTACCTACCCTACCTACCCTACCTACCCTACCTACCCTACCTACCCTACCTACCCTACCTACCCTACCTACCCTACCTACCCTACCTACCCTACCTACCCTACCTACCCTACCTACCCTACCTACCCTACCTACCCTACCTACCCTACATACATACCTACCTACCTACCCTACCTACACCTACCTTACGTACAAACCTTCCCCTGAGAATAAAAACGGACACACAAAAAAATAATTATCCAGATCGGTCCAGCCGTTCTCGAGTTGTAGCGAGACTAACGAACAGCAATTGATTTTTATATATGTATATACTTACTCGTAGATTTTGAGGGAGAAAATATTGGGACGATCTGTGGCTAAGTATTAACAGCCGCACGGAGAGATCACCCGGTTAAGCTACGCTTGCCGGGGTTAGTCCGTGGATGGGTGATCATCTTTGCATAACAAGAATCCTCCGTGTCTCGTAAGGCATGTTAAGCCGTTGGTCCCCTTGTTTCCTATGGTCCTGGCTGACATTCGTGGATCTTTGACAGTCGTTACTAGTCGTCAGAAGCCCGAAAGTCTGACAACCAGTCTTACTAAGGGGTATCGTATTACCCAGTTACTGGGTTGTGGAGGTCAAATACGAGTAGGCAGTCGCTCCATGTAAAATACTGCTATTCAGCTGAAAGCCGACCCCAACATAGTTGGGAATGGGCTAGGCAGATTGATTAATTGATTATAAAATGTCTTGAATGTAACCATTTTGTAAATTATCATTGTCCCATCTAAAAGAGCAGGGTGATCTGTAACTCAGGGTCCTCCTCAAACACCTTTCTCTATTAAAGATTGTGCATTTTATTAAGGCAGTGCCTTTAATATGATGTTGAGAGCTTTAGGGTGGTCAATCTATTACGAGGTCGACTATACATCTCGCGTTGCAGCATACGATAGCATAATACCTCTCATCAGGACTAATCAACACCTCATTTGAGACTAATGAGAGCGGCAACTGAATAATACTCTACAACGGGCACCAATTTCAAAAAGCAGTCGGATATTTCGGATATCCCACTTAGGTCTCAACTCTCAACCTAGATTAGGGTACAAAGAAAATTGCTGCTAACGATGTCCTGTTATCACATCTAGATAAGGATCTCCACGCTTTGAAAGCCATGCTCGAGAACACTATCATTGGTTCATCTAAGGTAGTGATCATCTGATGCTCCGAGTGTCTGAAACAAATGAACAGGCTTCTTACAGAAAGCAAGAATATCATAAAAAAAATACAAACAATCAAAAAAGTACATAATGGAGCAAATCATTATGACATTATAAAATGATACCAGCCTATGATTGTCCCGCTGCAGGGCACAAGCCCCTTCTCATACAGAGAAGGCTCTGATCAGCACGCTTGCTCAAGACGGATTGGCGATTTCAGACTTATATTAACTACTAATATTATAAATGCGAAAGTACTGAACCGATTTAAATGAAATTTGGTACACAGATAGTCTGGAACCTGAGAAAGGACATAGGCTAACGCGGAAGCTGGTTAACTATAAGTCCAAAGAAGAAAGTAATTAAAATTATAAAAACAACGTTATAATGACGGGTCAGTTCAATAGGCAGAATTTCATGATTTTCACACTGAAAGGTTTGTAAGCGTGAAATAAATATCATTAAAACATTGTGTCTCATAAGTTTCTTTGTGTCTTTGGCTCGGCGTTTTTAATGAAGTTCCTCAATAGACTGTTTTCTTCGCTTTTCTGTGTTCCAATGGTGCTACTAACAAGGCTTCTTATTTTTCCCGGCGCCCCCGTCATTGCTAGTTTTAATTAATAAGTAGAGATGGTCTGAAATCAAGATACTGAATGCCTAAGGTTACGGTAAGTAGTGGAATCATGTTGTACATTTCTTGCTAATGATGTTAAGTCCCGTCGTTAAAGTTTTGTGAAAAAACCCGTTTCTGTATGTGATTAGTCAAACCACAAGTACTAGTCTGTTATCGGTAGAAAATATTATTTTTCGATCTTATCTCGCCTTAAAACCGGATTCAAGGGCAAGACTTTTATCTTGCTACATAATTTACATGTTCAGAAATCTTGTGTATTCCAGGAATATTAAGTTAGCGACAAAAAGTAACAATACTTGACCTCGTCTTCATTCACAATACGGGAAGCTGGAGAGTTGACGAATAATTATTTATAAGCAGATTAACACCCGATTTCAGAAAGGTCAATCAACACAAAAGTTTGCTGAGCAAATGTCTAACACAGCCACCTCACTTGACATGAGTTCGGCAGTTTGCTAGCTGATCTTTTTTTGGATTATTTGGTTTGTTTCACCAACTCCGTAACCTACTGTCAGAAAGCCATCAATAGATTTTTCAGAGACTAGTTTCAAATCACACGACAATCACAAAAGTAAATTTACCCGCCCACGGCGACTTTTTGTAGCGATGCCGTCATGCATCGCTACTATCGCCCGTTAGTAGCGTTTGCAACGTGCAACAGAAATAATAGGTGAAGGTACACAGCCAGCGACAGCATCGCGGCTATATCGATACACATGCGCGACAGCATCGCTACAAAAAGTCGCCGTGGGCGAGGCCTCTAAACGTTATTATTTGACGATACCGACCACATTGCAGTCACAAGTTCACAGCGCAATGCGCATGCGCAACTATTACTTGTCCAACCATCGTAAGCATACTGACCACATTTTGTGGTCAACGGATAACATAGCGAGTGGTGGATATCCATATTAACCACATAGACAAATGCTTGATACATAAGTGGCGAAATGTGGGTATACTACAGGTAGGTACACGTCTGCCTAACCTATTGGTATGACAGGCGTGATGTTATGCTGATAAGGTGTGTAAATTACAGGTGAATGGGGCTGCTAATGTGTAAGGTTTTCAGGAGTGTTTAAAAAGTGGGAAGTTCTACCACTTTTGTACCACACTTCAGCTGCAAACGGCCTAAACGCGAGGTTTAATGTGATATTATGCCAATATATTACTGAACCGTTCAGTGAAGACGTTATATTGCTTATGGTATGGTCAGTATCGTCGCTCTCGTATTCATTATTCAAGTTATTCACAGTGACCGTTCTTTTTTTTAATATTTGAATAATGACGGAACTTGCCGGTTGCCCTGAACTTCTACCTTCAACTGCATCGACGTTTAGTCTACGTCATATGCATGGCACTCTTTACCTTATAGCCATAAATCGCCGATCGACGCTTATGCCACCTTATACCACCGGCGGCATCACAGCGCAGGCACAGATGCGTTGACATCCCCACGAAAAAGTAATATCACTCACTAGCTTCTGTACACGACGTCGTCCGCGTGAAATATCTTGACTGAAACTTATAATTATGTCCTATGACACTCGGCAATACTTAGCTTCCCATAGTGATAGAATTTTCGGAATCGGATCAGTATTTCCGAAGATTAACCACTACATACAAACTTACAACCTCTCTACAATATCATGATAGGTTGCTGCGCTGTAAGTTAATTGTACTATGTCTGTAACCTTTGCGCAAGTGCAAGCAGTAAGTTCACAAAGTTTTATCGCAAGCGCTTAAAATACAAACAAACATTGATTTTTATATATAAGGTGTATCTTTTCATAAACGAAATCTCATAAGGACCCCTTAAAAAATCAGCTTTTCCCAACATTTTGACGAGCTATGCGAACATACCTAAATGTACGGAACAGCTGATATTTTTTTCGCGATTACAGGGTTGGTCCTATAGTGATAATTGTTTATAAGCATGAGCACAATGACCCCTTAAGAGATTTCGTGTATGAAAAGATACACGTTATATACATAAAGAAAATTAAATATAGATAGAATATATGCCATGACTCCTTAAAACCGGAACACAGTATCGTTGCTAGGCAGCAGCAATCGGTATGGTGGTACCTAGTACTTCCTCAGGCGGGAGTTCCGTCACGAAGAGCTCTACCCTACTACTAAGATTACATAACATCACGCTTGTTATCCCCGAAAGGTTAGGCAGAGGTGTAGCTATGTAAACCCGCATTTCGCCAGTTATGTTTAAGTCCCATGTAAAAGGGGGCAACCGGGCACAAATCCAGATTCCGGGATGCTACTGCGAATTTCCTAATTGAAAAATCCCGACCTGGGAATCGAATCAAGGACCACATACTCAACTGTAGCGCTTGCTACCTCTGGACCAATAAGGCAGTCAGCACTACTAAGATAACTTAAATATTTACGCAGATTTAATGATAATTGGGTGCAGTTTCAGGGGCTGCCTGCATTAAGCATGAAATATAAAAGGCATTTCAAATAAATGAGCTTTGATGAGAGGGTATTTATCTGTTAACAGCCGGTCAGCAACGAGATCAATTGACTGCTAGCCTGCTGGAGACAGACAACAGTAATACAACGCTTAAGATGGACATGAAAATGTAATAAATAAAAAAACAGAAACTCTTTGGGATTTTTGCAATATTTTTTGTCTTCAGGTATGGAACCTCCTAAGCTCGTCGACCGACATACTTTCCCGTCACCCCTTGATAACTTGCGGAGGTGAGGGCACCTATCCAGTACTAATTCAGGAGTTATCCTGGTTATCAGCAAATCTTGTGAGACAGCCAGGCCTATCTGCTAATGGCACTACTTTGCAAAACCTTCTACCAACCCTCTGCAACTCAAAATGGACTTTACCACCCACTATTACGTTAGAAATCCGATCGACTTTGCACACAAACATGTTTGATTAGATGCTAACACTCTCAAATTCTTTTGCCATGGGATATTCGGTCATAAGTTATGGGGGTAGGGTGCAGATCGGTTTGTTAGAGTGTTTCTAACAGCTATACCTGGTTCAGCGACCCGTGCTAAGGTTTGCTTCCTGCGTCGCAACGTTCAGCTGATAGTGATGTGTTTTTTGCGAAATATTGGAAGTCTACTACTCGAATAATCGAAATTGATTTCAAATTATTTTTAAGATCCACAGTGTAACACTGTATCCTTGGTTTAGTGGTCACAAAGCTACCGTAGTGTAAGGTCCCGGATTCGTATTTAAGCGCAGTCAGCGGACGGAGTTACTGGTAAAACGTAGTTTAAAGTTGAGAACTTTTTAAACTACGTTATTACAGGACTCCAGGTCCATGAGAACTTGGTAACTTTCTGGTGGGCTTTTTGAAATACTCATGTTGGTCAATAACAGAGTACACGGGTTGTTAAGTGTTTTATGGCAGCAGCCAGCAGCAGCTAAGAATTAAACAAATGGATACTTACACTCTATGTACAGTCGGGGAAATTGACACCCTACGTCAATTTTACGTGTTAAAGCCATTCATGTTAAAGAATGATAGTTGTGATTTGAATAGGCGGACTTTATAAGTTGGTAGCCAATTCATTTACAACAACCGTTCATTCACAAGTTTGACACGATTTCGTTGAAATTATAAATAAATACATAAAAAATGATTACCTATTCGAAATCACTTGTCAACGTTGTATCACATCCCCGAGGCTATGGAAATAGATAAAACAAATTTTCCTAGATAAGAGACCTAGCTAGGTCGAATTTCCGCACCCGTAAACCCCTGTATTGCATTTCTTTTAAGTCGTTAGAGCCGTTTTTGTGAAAGTGATTACAAATATATAGGTAAGTATACAAATATTGCTCATTTAATAGTACGTAGTATATATGCTAGCACTGCACTAATCGTAGGTACCGTAGTCAACATGATTGAAACTCGATCATTGTCCAAATCACTTAGGTATAAACCAGCAGCTAGATTGTGGTGCAAATAGCAAAATAATGTAATTTGTGGACAACGCACTTTCGATGTCACTGTGGTTCGAAGTTAGACATAAATATTCTGAAATTATGATTATGTGTTGGTAAGCAAAAGTAGTCAGGAGGAATATGCCGTGCCTCGTCATCTTAAATACAATATATTTACAAGTACTTAACACTAATATATTGCCATCGGCCTAGCCTTTTCCCAACTATGTTGGGGTCGGCTTCAAGTCTAACCGGATGCAGCTGAATACCAGTAATTTACATGGAGCGACTGCCTATCTGACCTCCATAACCCAGTTACAGGGAAAATACGACCCCCTTTGGTAAGACTGATTGTCAGACTTTTGGGCTTCTGGCGACCCGTAACGAGTGTCAAAGATCCACGAATACGTCCTTTCTGAGGTGCGGAGGGGTCTCGGTATATAAAGATCCACGGACCGTAGGCGGCAAACATAGCTTAAATTGATTATTCGACCTGTGCGAATTTTTTTATAGTATAAGTATATATTACTCATAGGGTATCAAAAAATTCGTCCGTGTCGCTGTCAATGGGAGAAGTGCCTTAAAGGCTGGCAGCATTGCCAAGTTGGATGGCTATCCTGACTCTTTGACCTAAACATCAAAATTGCTTGGGTTCATAGACATACATGGAAGAGCCTGTCGATCTTCAGCAAAGAAGAGGCGCTAGAAGCAGAGTTGAAAAACAATAAAACACCCAGGCTTCGAATAACAAATCTCGTCAATCGGTTATACCTATAGGTATCGATAGATACTCTAGTTGCTCATCACTATTCCAACCAGTGGTTTTTGCGCTGCGTACGCGCCGCTTCACGGGCCTACAATATTCTCTCTTATTTGATGTTATGACAGCTAATCCGAGGGAAAGATGTAACTTCATGATCAACTAAGCAAAAAGCTGTAGACATTCCGTCTCCCTCTTGCGTTTGATTTATTAGTGATGCTTTATATCTGAATTATTGTACGCACGATTTAAAACACGCGATGGCTACCGAGGATGCGCTCGCGCTGTGCGAACTTTATTTATAGCGGTGTAATGGGTAGGTATGTTATGTGGAGAGAACCCACGGCTGCAGGGGTTCTTGGTCTTACTATGAATATACTATGGAGACATGAATTTCAGTTCCTACGCCTTTTGACGTATAAAAATATATACTTGATTTATTATTTTTCCGCTTGACATCTATCATCGTCCAATCCACTGAAATCATATTTAAGCCTGACGAACAAAGTCTTAGTCAAAACTAAAGGGTAAAAAAGCATACAAAGTAAAAGAAACTTAAAAAGCATAGTTTTTTAACCAAAAAAAAAAATGTTTTGAAAAATACTTGATGCAAATTAACAACCTGTAAAAAAAATATCAAATTGCATAGAAATATGTGGTTGAACTTCATGCAAAGTTGAGGGCATCTATTAGTTGTGTGATATTTAGCTTCCAAAATCGGTTTCTAAATAAAGGTGTATGTGACATTTGTGTCTGTAAATGCAAGCACGCTATAAGAGAAACACTAGTGTAGGGCAACGAGATATTTTCCCATTCGACTTCGTATACAATGGTTGACATTATAGGTAGGAGCATTGGTTTCTTGCTGTCCACTGATAGTGAATTTCATTTAAATGTTAATATTTTTCATCTTATTACGCCCTTGAAGGACAAATAGTGACCTTATTGGTGATGTTCTTCAGAAAGTTCAGGTGTGTAGTACTCGCAAATGGCGTGCGTGTATGAGCAGGGCGGAGCAAAAGGAGTATGAACGACTCGTAGCAGGTGGCGTTCTGTAGTTTCTGCCTACACCCCC
This sequence comes from Lithophane leautieri, assembly GCA_949152455.1. NCBI lineage: Eukaryota > Metazoa > Arthropoda > Insecta > Lepidoptera > Noctuidae > Lithophane > Lithophane leautieri. The sequence goes on along the minus strand of OX424458.1, from coordinate 21,031,813 downwards.
ATGGGAAGAAGGCGTGAGTTTATGCATGTATGTGTAATTTTCTTATAATGCCCATCAATACGAACATCATCAATGGTCTGTCTTCAGCAAGCCGATGAAGAATTCGGAGATGTTGCCAGAATTTTGAGATGAATTAGGCTACATTTTCAGCGTTCTTTATACCACACCTGTGTAGTAGGTATTCCTCGTCTTTTGAATGTCTACCACCCGCTCAGACTTGCGGTTGCCTTGTCCGGGATAACTTGTTTGATGTCGTCAACCCAACTTGACGAGGGAAGTCTTAGCAACTGTCTCAGACCGCATGGAGTGCTGGTCGTGCTGATCGACATAAGAATGTCTTCAAATCGGTCGTCATTGTAAAAGCCAATTATCCTTACATAGTATAAAACAAAGTCCTCCGCCGCGTCTGCCTGTCGTCCTGTACGCGATAAACTCAAAAACTACTGCACCGAGTAAGATTTTAGTTTAAAATAACCGACATCCACGCGGGCGAAGTCGTGGGCATCAGCTAGTTCATTTATATAAAAAGAGGAGATACAATCATATTATATTTCCTCTTGCGTCAATGTGTTTTTAGTACACTATCGTCCTATCCTTTTCCCAACTATGTTGGGCTCGGCTTCCAGTCTAACCGGATGCAGCTGAATAACAGTAATTTACATGGAGCGACTGCCTCTGACCTGACCTCCACAACCCAGTTACAGGGAAAATACGATACCCCTTGACTGAGTGGAAGCTTGAAAGTCTGACAACCAGTCTTAAGCGGTTGTCACAGTCTTTCAGGCTTCTGAAACCCGTTACGTCTGTCAAAGATCCACGAATGATAGCCGGGACCTGCTTTCCGAGGCACGGAGGGTTGGTATGTACAGATGGTCACCCATCCACGGACCAACCGCGGCAAGAGTAGCTTAACCTTATCGATCGACCTGTGCACCTGTATTAAAACACACGACTGTTCTTTATATATGACATTTTTGTCTATTCCAATATTGTAGTCGTATACCGAACTTTGTCCAGATCTTTTTAAATGTTATAGGTACACTTATTATGTATGCCATTCGTGCTACGTCCGTCGGAACCCGAATTAAATCATTTAAACTAGATTCATGGCACAAAAAGTTAAATAGCTGAATATATCGGAGACTCATGTTTAGTGAATATATCGAAGACTCATGTTATGAGACAGTCACGGTTTTTGGAAATCGGTCAAGTGCAAGAGATAGACATAGTGACGCCTAGGACATGGTTATAGCCGTGTTATAGCTATATACAGGCAGAGTTTGAACCCAATGACAACCTTTCAAGGAGTGTATGTACGGTCGCGGTCTGAGAATGTTTACCACCTTAAGGCTTATAATTGCATGCACACATCTATGTCACAAAGTCGATGATTCAAAATTCAAACCTATTTTCTTTGTTAAATGTCATTATGGTAATGTGTCATTTTGGACTTAAAACTGATAAATATTTTAAGACCTCGATAGTACTTATGAATATGAAAAGATATTTCGCTAGCCTTAATATAATTTTTTGGATATTAACTAGTTTTAAGTTTTCTTTAATAACACTACTATATGGATTCTTTGCTATTAGGAACCATCTAAATCTGAAATGAATAAAGACCTGTAAAATGTTGATTTTTGTTGTGAAAAAAGTTTATTATTACGAGGGAAATGTACGAGTCGAACGACAATAAGGCATTCGAGATGTGCGAGAATTGCCTTCCTGCAGTTTCGTACAAAATGCGGTACAGGAACTAATGAACCAATAAATGAAATCTATTAACATAGTCATCCTAAAAATCCCAAAAAGAGTTCTTTGAGCAGCACCTACCACTGAACCTTTCTGTTCAATTATTTTTAACATAACTTATGTTATCATAACATGACGCCAGAGCGCTGTCAACAGTGACGTGGGCTGGTTTCGTAAATATGTATGCACTTAGTTTGGTATAGTTTGATTGTAATGTCATTGTAAATAGTTGTAAATGTGTGTGTGTGTGAGCGTGTATTCACAGAGCTTTGGTGTAGTTTTGCATGCTGCACTATATTGTTCGCAGCGCTCCGTCTTGGTTTTTTAATTGTTCTGAGTTTAGGGGATAATATCCAAAATCATTCCTTCGTTATAAAAACAGCTCTTGAGCAACATTTCATGCGCAGACCCAGCGGTTAATGTAGTGCGTTGTCTGTCAGTATATTTAAGATTTTGATGTACATAACTCCTCCGTCAAAGATATTGAAAGCTAGACATAGGTTTCAAGACCGTGGAAGATACTAAGTAAATAAGAAGTCTAATCAGGAAAAACACCGTGCCACAGCCGTGTTTTTCTCGATATGAAAAGTTGAAGTCTTTCATGAAAATGTGTAGAAAATCTGTCTATAATGTAATAAATGGGGCGCGGTATCTGCGCCTGCGCCCAAGATTGCGAAGTTTATCATGTCCCTCAAAACTTAGTGCAAGGCTTCTATCCTTTAATGACGCAAATCGCCATCAGACATCGGAGTTTATAATTAAATCGCTCATCTGGTAGTACTGCCAGCGAGCGTGAAGCTTTGCCATCGCGATCAAAACAGTCCGTAGCAAGTGTGAGTACATCTTATTTATGTTGTGGCTACAAAAAAGACACCATACCGAATTCAAAAAAACTCTCACTGCTCCGTTTAGCGGTGCGGTGCGCGGGCGCCGCCGGCAGCGTCCACTTATTCCGAAGGCACAAGCAGTCAAGCTCGAGAAAGCTCAGTGCGCGGGTCGTATCGAGGGCCGGCGGACGCGAGCCGACGACTGCCGAAGCACGCCGGACATGTTCGGAATATGGACGTGTGGAGCGGTCGACCCGCGACGTGCGTGCGCGCATCGCCGCCCCTCGCCATAGAGACAGGCGACAATTTTGCGCTCACGTTCTTCGAGAGCAAAGAGCAAGCGCCGCCGCCGCCGCCGAAACAAGGTGTGTTGTGATTATGTTATTACTGCTGCATGCGTACGCGCCGACAGCACGTCACACTTGTTATGCGAATGTTACCACACAGTCTCATCTGTTCGGTTCTATGCGGTAGGTTTCAGGAGATGTTGAAGTTAAGTGAGTGTGTGGAAATTACTATCACTTTTCGTATGATGCAATTCTTATAGCTCTTGTAAGTACGAGTAAGCGACGTGATTAAAGGCTGTGGGGAGATGTCTTTTCAGGCAGCTAGCGGAAACTGGTTGGTTTTCAGCAGACCAATTGTCAATTTTTGCGAAAAATCTACCAGTAATATAATTCAGTGTTTCGATCATGTGTTGGCAGTTTAAAAACTGTTTTGATATTCCGCTTGCTATCGGGATTATGGTAATTGTCGGCTATGTATATGTAAGTGGGCGAGCGCCGGCATTGTGGCAATATTCCCCTGTGCTCGGAAATTGTAACGGTGTATGAGGAGCATATCCAAAGCTGGACATAGGCTGACTGGATGTCGGCTTGACGTCATTTAGATTTAGACATGAATTATGAGTCAAAATTATAAGGGTTGATGAATTATACTTTTAGCTACCAACTAACATTGTGTACATAGTCTATTTGTAAGATAAAGATAATAATAAAACAAAAACCTCGTATTTACCCAACAAACCGTAGCACTCGCAAGTAACTACTGAAACAATAAACCAAACATGAATAAATTAAGCAGTTTGATGATCTTATAACGTAAGAATATACATAAAATTATCAGCTGGGTCTTTGAAACATTACACAATACGTATCGTAATTCGTAAGGAAACAGTGGGTTAAAACAAAGATCTGAGTTGCGGAAGCAAGTTGCGGGCGAAAATTAGCTCCGAACGCTCGTGAGGGTACCGTTAGGTATTTATGACCGAGGTATTTTACACTACAATGCAAATTTTATACACTCTCAACTTATTCTCCATACATCGCTCCTTTATAAATAAATCGATCCACCAATTCACATCAACGCTGAGCAGTGGAAATGATATGAAGTAAAAGATCGCACTTGGTACAAATCATGGCGAAACCGACGTTTGTTTTTTTTGTTTGACGAAAGTAGAAAAGTATTGAATATTTACCTATTTTATTATTGTTCTTAGAACTTAGTTGGGTGGCGAAATGTTTATATGGCAAGTTACACCGCTTCAAGGATCTTTTGGCCCCCGACTGACGTTGACAGGGGGGCGCTGTTCCTACACATAATTGTTCAATTGTTTAGTGAAATTTATTGATTAACCAAGATGGCGGCGTTAGTTTCGATTTTGACCACGCGCCAAAAGATCCTAGTACAGTCTAAAAGTGAAATGGTTGCTGAAATTATGTACAAAGGATGTTTTTGGTTTCGATGCATACGGTCATTAATGTTTGAAAAACATGCAGTACCAACACGCGAAGATAAGCGTGGGAACTTTTGAAGATTCTTTGAATATGTCTTATGAGCTGCTAAATAGCGATCTTCTTTTTTTTAGGTTGTTGCCTCTTCTTGGGGCCTATTTAATAAAGAGACAGGCAAGGGGACAAGCGACAATTCAACAACTTTACATGTCTTATTTCATAGTTTCAGTGCTTTATTAAACAGCACAAAAATAGATATAATAATTTATTGTTCCAAAAACGGTGTTACAGTTATTAAGCAAAAGCTGTGCAATACAAAACAGTAAAAAAAAATCCCCTGTATCCTGTACTAGTTAAAACTGTATCACAGGAGACAATATATCGCAGTGTCAGTTATAGTAAATAGAAGTATAGCTTGTGTTGTAGTTACTAGTTTATGCGCTCAGCAATCTCGCAACAAGCTGGATCAGTTGAGTTGCATTTATAGAAACCATTACTTAGTTCCTAACTCGGAAGTTATTGCAAATGTGTAAAGGCTCCTTCAGACAGATTCTCGCTTACCGGTTGTACTGAGAGAAAGAAAATCTTTAAGTTAATCGTATTTTGCATACCGTGAAGCATTGTATAATTATGTATTTAACTTTTGAACTTTTACTAGGTAGGTTTATTTATTTTGCAAACAATTATTACCATCTGGTTTTAGTCAATTATTTTAATTCAACACGCTCATTATTAATTATCATTTGTGAGATTAACGTAATGTTGAATAATTAATTGACTGCGGTTCGCACATTAATAACTAGTTCTCATTATTTTTGTAAACTACTAAGGTCAGCTAGCCTAAACAATCTGTTGATGAGAGTGCGGTCAACATCAGTGCAACGGTTGGGGTTCGAACTCACACCCTCCCGCTTGCTGCGAACTTTTGCAATTGGGTCATTGCGGCATTCCGTATTGAATTGTGTGAGTCTGTTTATCAAAACAATGAAAAATTTGTTACGCTTATCAATAACAACATTAACGCTAACCTTTTATTTAACTACTTAATTAATGTAGTTGGAACTGCAACGTGAAAATAAATAAACAATACTCTTCTTGACGAAATGATTAAAAATACCTGTGAGAATATCTTTGATCCAATGGGATTCAAATAAATCTAACTTTTAATTTAAAGTTTCGAAAACTTTTAAACTTACTACGACTAACTATAAACTAATAAGACTTTCTAACAGCTCTTACCATTTTACTTAAGTTTAGACTAACTTACCCATCGTCCACTTAAACAACTTAGGTAATCCTACAAAATTATGTAATCATGCGCAGCTGATGTTTGATGTAGTATGACATGATAAGCCGTCAGCTGCTTTCTGAACTTGATCTATTTGCCGCGTGCCGCGAGAAGTCGGCTCATCTGACGCGACCTTAACCTAGCGTGGTGACGACATGGTGGGACTGGGGACACCATGCGGGCTGAGGCGGTGGAGCGGGGGGAGGGGCGGGGTACTGCGCTCCCGGTCAGTGACCGCGAGCGTTATGCAACACATTGATAAAGACATGACTCCATGAGGCTGCACGTCGTTGCCTAGCAACCACAGATAGGAAAGGTATCCTAGCAACTCCCCAGACATGTAAAATAATAGTTGCTTGTTTACCTATGAGCTTTTAAATCTCGCTTGACGTGAAAGGCTGCTATTTAATGCATTGTTCTCGAACCTTAGACATGTTGACGCGGCTTTTAATGCCTTTTATTAATTGATAAGTATGTGTTGGTAAACAACATGGTAACTGGTAAACAACTGACAGTTATGCTAAGTAAATGCATTTTCGCGCAGTCTATCAAAGTTTTATGTTAAATTTTTTCTTTTTTATTATTTTCAATGAAAACATTTTTTATCCGGATTCTCAGACTAACAAAACAAGAAAGACGGAGCATTACGAACATCAAAAATGAAGCTACCTTTTTATCTATGCGTGTGTAAAAAGGGTTGTCATTTGTTAAAGTTTTTCCCTATAATTTGGGGAATAATATTTTGGGTAGGATAATATTATTGTACGAGTAAGATATTGTTGAGTATGGTATTGTACCTCAATTGTTAAGAAGGATTCCGAAACAAAACCATTTTTTTTACATCGCAAAATAAAATAACAATTAAGTACAAAGTGCATTTACATACAGCCCTATCATCAATGGCTACGTGAGGCAAGTCTGGGAAGTCCTACAAAAAAAATTACACGAGTAATGGCAGCTTTTGATTAAAACCTTAGGAAGATAAATTAAGAATTAGGACATACTTGAACCAATGTACAGCCAGAACTTTGTGAAACTGAGTTTTCAGCAATTACGTAGGACGATGGAATTAACATCTAAAAAATAAAATTTGGGACAGTAGTATTTAAATTAGCTAGACTAAGCTGCGAAACTAACTAAAATAAAATAAAGAATACAGTGTCGTGTTTAATAACTGTTTCGATAAAATCTCATTTTTGATTTTTAAATTTTATATACCTTTTTAGGATATCCGCTTTTGATCATACGGCGAAGTCCACGATTAGTTGAATAAAGGTCATTATTATCAAAATGATGGGAACAAACCACGCTGGTTTTCGATGGCAGCCATTCTGGATCATTCCGACTATTTCTTATATCCACTATCCATTTACTTTTATTTTCAATATTACTTCGAAATCTAAAATATTAAAAACATTAAAAAAACAGGCATATAATTACTCGAACTAAAAAATTTCGAACGGGGAAATTTCAAATCATATTATGGCAAGTCTCGCACTTTAAATGTCACTGTTTTCGTTCGTTCATTCGTTCAGGTTTTTGTTCCAAGTAACCTAAAATTCATAGTTAACTATATTAAGAAACGATCTTATTTGAAGTACTTACATGTGAAAAGTGATTCCGTGAGACTTTTTATGTGATTTGCTATTGTTTTTACAAGTTTTCATTACACAAGAAGGCATAATTCTATTTTTTTTTATTGAAGTTTACTAGACGACGACTCGTGACGTACTAGGAGCGATGAGCATAGTTTTTGTGTAGGTGTGTGCGTGAGCCTGTGTGTTTATTTGAAATGCTTTGAGTTTTTGAGTTTGAGTTTGCAGGAGCATAGTTTTGTGGCTACACGTTTGGTGTACGTAGTGCTCCGTCTTTCTTTTTTTGTTGGTCTGAGTCCGGATTCTACTACTAAATGAACTAACTACCGAACTAAACCAATGACCGTACTTATTTTCTCGTATTATGTATATAAGCACGTACGTGCTTTACGATTTCTAATAACAGCTGAATTGGTATAAATGAAAGCTGCCTAGTGGCATCTAATCTGAGGTTGAACTGCGACCAGAACGCTTGAAAAGTTTTAAACTTTTAATTGCAGTGGGGTTTTGCGTTTTTGGAATCGTTCTTCAAGCCCTTTATTTTGATACCCCACATGACTGCCGTACAAAAAACACTTATATTATTGACGTCTAAAATCCACCATCTTCATGGTTAAAAAACAACAATACCTATACCTAACCATCGCATGAGCTAGACCAGTTGATAGACACCTAAAGCATTAAAATCCATCCAGCCGTTAGGATGCTTCAAAGGTCGGAATCCACATACAAAGATATACAGGGCGTCCCACGGGTATGCCACATGGAGGGAAAGTACCTTGAATATTGTAGATGGAACATTTTACTGAAAGAAGACATTATTTGAATTTTAAAAACAATTTAAACTGCATTTATAGATATTTAAATAATTACATGGTTGAACCGGGAATCGAACCCGTTACATGAGAAAAATAATCACCTAGTAGCTTTATCATACCAATCGAAAGGCTTCATCATAAGGATTATTTCTTCCTAAATAATATAGCGTCACAAATAAAAGGAAGACAATGAATTTTAACATGCATATCCGCGGGACGCCCTGTATAGATATAGTTACAAGTGAAAAAGGTACCCACGCTACCTTGTCAATAAAGTTGGTAGTCAGGCTGACAGACGGTGGCTATCTGCTATAGTCTCTCACGTTTCTTTTAAAGCTCCCTCTGCCATTGTAATAGGACACATATTTTTTGTTGAGCTCCATAAGTTCACGGTTACTCACAAATGCTTGCACCGACTGGACAGGTCCACTCAAACCTGTGTGGTTCTTTCCTTAAAAGACCATTTCAGACACTAATCTATAATGGTCCTCTCATGGCCTGACCAAGATTATGTCTGGACTTTAAAGAGACTGCGATCTCTGAGTTTGTTGGCTTTTTGTCTCAGAGTAGTCAGATAGGAATCAAGGACCTCAACTTGCTTTGGTTTTTTTTGTTTCGTGTGAATATGATTCCGATATTGTATTTACAGTATAAACAATTTCATTTTATTAAAACCAAACATTACTGCACCTTCAAGTAATATTTCTTACCCCACTAGCTTCGTACAGTCGTCGTCGGTCCATCGATGGAGGGGTCCTGTGTCACCACTTGAGGACTCGTCTGTTCCAGTGGGTCCCTCGTGGGGATACATTTTCAAAAATCCTTACGTAGTGCTCACGTTTGTTATAAAAAAAACAATGCAAAATTTTATACTTCTAGCCCCAGCAGTTTAAGCAATATTTAAGCGTTATTATTATGGTAAAAGATCGCATAATCGCGTATTCGTGCGACATTCGTTTTCGGTTAGGATGCAGGGTAGGCCATGAGTCTAAATCATCCTAACCACTCAATCAGAGCCAGGTTGGTCCAATTATATAAGTTACCAAGCTAGGGCGTCGTAAGCGTGTGATTACGTACGTATGCTAGTATTCTCACGCTTGTCTCTTCCGGGGTGAGCTGTAGTGGAAACGAACGAACATGAAGTAATAGATGGATATGATATATGCTTTTACCTATCGTGTAAACCATTCTACTATTATTATTTTTTACTTTAGTTGTCATAAAACAGCAATCTTCCAAATACATTAGCTAAAAATAAACAAAAAATCATACACTCATCTCCCAGAACTCCAGACATACTGACATGATCGTCTTTCATTCGTACGCGAACACATCACAGTCTGGTTAAGCGTCTAAGAGAGTTGATTGTGGAGAATGCGAGGGACATTTTTAATAATATACTAGCAGCGCCCCGCGGTTTCACTCTCAATCCCGTGGGAATATCCGGATAAAAAGTATCCAAGTTATAAATTATCTGTGTGCCAAACATCCAAATCGGTTCAGTAGTTTTTTGCGTGAAAGAGTAACAACATTCATCCATCCTCACAAAATTTCGCGTTTATAGTACGTATTAGTATATGACACCATAGGTGTAGTACCCCAAGTCTCTCGAAATGTGTTTGTGCAATACACATCTGCCTGTCCCTGCGGGGAACACAGGCGTGATGTTGTCTGTATTTCGACACGCACACTTTGACTTACAACAAGGGTTGAAAGTATTAAAGATTTGACCCAAACAAAACTCTTACTGAAGTAGAATAAGTATACTTTGGTCCAGATATTTATCAAGCTGTTAAGCTCTGGCCAAACTGAAGTGAACCCCGCGCGGGAAGCGGGACACGAAAGCGCGTCGATTCAAATATTTCAAGAATTAGGAAGTCACGCCGCTATTCAGTTTGAACACCTCCAAATAATTTAGTTGACACAATCGGCGCGAGTGAATATCGTCCTTCATCCCGCGCGATTCGCTTAAGTGTGGCCAGAGCTTTAGGCTACTGCCTCTCCTAGCTAGGCTGCCATCGGGACACAGATGCCTCCGTGAAATGAAGGAATTCAATAGCTATAGTCTGTAGGATATTAAATTCCTCGCATGACGTCACTTACTCCCCGATACAGATGTGTGTGATTATTAGTGATAGCAAACAGAATTGATAGCAAATCTTGAAAAACATTTCTATTATGATAATTGATTGAGTTCCAATTATTTAGATGGACTACATAGAGTTTCTTATACATGTTTATGCCTTTATCTGTAATAGATAGTATAAAACAATGTCGATTTTTATGTCTGTCTGTGGGACCGCTTAGTTCTTTTAAACTGCACAATGGTTTTAATGCGGTCTTCACCACCATTCAGCTACTTATTTACGGAGGGTAATGTAAATTTAATTTGGCTTTAGCACAGAAATCATGATGTTTTGTCATGTTGCCACATGAGTAGATTGCAGCCGTGTGAAGCGGGGTCAGCAGTCGGCTAGTCTGCTAGACTTATAATAAATTAAACTGTAAATTAAAACATACGACTGTAGGTCATGTACGGTGTCCAAGTGAAAAGTACGTCAAACGAGTTTTAGTTCATAACAATAGAGAGAGTTTCCAGATTTCGATGCTTTATCATACCTGTGTACCTTCTGGACGCCCTATAAAAGGAGCTAGGTCACTTATGTAGTGTTCCGTAATGTTAACTACTTTGCTTACTTTATTGTGTAAAATCAAGTTCTTCTTCTAACTGAACAGATAGCTGTTCTGCTGGACAGTTCGATACGCCACTCCTTCCCAGCTAAAGCACTAGGAATTGGTTAAGGGCACGCGTTTTTGGGTACTTGTCTCAGTTGTGTCATGTAATTTTGAAGTTCAAAAAGTATTGATTTTCATCCTAGTTTGAAGATATCAAGAAGAGAAGATAATTTGATTCAGATTTTATGAAAAAGTCAAAACTAACCACGCTGCGTCCTCTAGAGCGGAAAATCTGGGCAGTGCTTAACGATTTCCAGTTCGAATTAAACAAGGTAAGTTGTTGATTTATTAGAAATTAAGTTTCTGGTTTCTTTCACCGGAAGTATCGATGCGTATCAGACGAGTACCAGGTTTGAACCCACGAACCCGAGAACTGCGAGTATCTTATGCAAACTTCCCACACGACTTCCTCATTTATCTGGGTGTGCCTAATTATTATCGTACTTATACATATTAATTTTATATGCATATTATCGTACTTATAAATAACATAAACAAGCAATAAATGAAAATGTTTCATGAAAAAAAAACCCGATTGTAATTAAAAAGTTCAAAACAAGCTCACTTTTAAAGGAATCTGATGCTGTTGTTGGCAAATCGGGTAAAATAATATCTCCCTTTTTTGGAGTCGGTTAAAAAGTCACGTATTTGTGGCACCGTATGGCTATGATGTTGTAAAAGCTGTCATGTTAACTAATTTTCGTGAAAAGAAGGTGTAAATGCAACCAAGATACTAAGTGGATATTTTAAATAAGTTAGTTGTAGTTCCTCAGTAGTGCTGTCCACTGACATATTATATTACCTCTAATTACAATATAACCAGTGTAAGTGTGCAGTTCCATGACTTTCGGTACATTAAGTTTTAGCTCTGTGTTTTGCCGCCTGCACAGATAAGTTGGACGAGCTCTATGAAGGTTGAATCCCATAATTAAGTAAGTTCAAATCATCTCAGTTCCACTTCACCAAATGGTACTTTCAGAGAGCAACTGCACGAGTTACTATACAAAATACCCAAATCGCTATAGATGTGCCTATAATATTTGAAGAGTTCCCTCTATTTCTCCAGGATCCCATCATCAGATCCTTACCTGATGACAATGGGACCATCGCGGAAGTATACCCTTTCAAACAAAAAAGAATTTTGCAAATTCGTCTACATACGACGAAGTAATGCCCGAACAAACATAAAAAAATATTATAAACATCCGAATTGATAACCTTCTCTTTTTAGAAGCCAGTTAAAAACTTGTTTACTATAGTAACTCATTAAAAAAAGGTCTCCATTATAGACTATGTTGTCATTTCGCGAATCAGTCATTCGTAGACTAAATCTCCTTTCCCATCTTCACTAGCTTGTCAACGGTTTCAAATAAATTTTCCAATAATACGACAGCGGATGCTTAGTTATGCACTCCTGTACCCGTAATTGTAATGAACAACGGTAATGTAATGTAATGCAAAGCAAGGGCACACGTGATGGACTATATAGCCTGTGTGGATCCATTACTAAAAATTATTATTGTTCTACTCAAACTCAAACTCAAACTCAAAGCATTTATTTCAATTAAACCATTTACAGGCACTTTTGAATTGTCAAAGAGTCGGTCAGTTAGTCAAAAAGTTGAAGCTAGTTGCCCATTCAAATTCGTAGATCTCTATGGAGAAGAACGGGCAAGAAACTCCAAGGACACTCTTTTAAAAATGTATATAGATTTTACAAAATCCTGGGTACAGTATTCTTCGTGCTTCTATATGTGAGAACAATGTCAAACGAAAAATAATCAAAAATAATTCAAAATATAAGATTAAAAATAAGCCCTGGCAGATAAGAGATGACCAGTCTCAACTGACGGCGCCCGTTCACGAACATGACACGTGGATCAGCACCATCCAGCTCAACCATTTTGTAGGGAACCGAATGATCCAACACACGCGCCACCATCAGCGAGACATTTAAGTGAGTATGACATACTCTCATCTGCCAGGCTCTTTCAAGTCAACATACAACGTGATACTATATGAAACGGCCCCATGGTACTCACATTTACAAAATTGAAAAAGTGCTTCTAAATTATACAAAACTATAGTTAGCAATGTACTTTGGAGATTAATATAATATAATTTAAAATTATAATTTTAATTTAAATTTATAATAAAATTTACTGCAAATAAAGTTGCACATTCAATATTTTTCAATCATTTCTAGCAATATTTAACATACCAGATATGTTTTATGTGCAGTCATTGAGATTAAACTAAATAGCTGAAAAGGGGTCAATGTACTCATCATTATGCAAATATGAACCACCTTTGCTATGCGATCAAGCCTAAAATCGCGAAATTTCATCAACTTTGCTTGTGTAGTTTTCGAATTAGCTCCAATAATAGGTTTTTTTTATCCACTTCGTTTAATATGTTGATAAAGTTTAGTAAGTAGTGTTGAATTTTTGTGGGTACAATTAAAAAGTGAAAAGTCATTGAAGTAACATCCGAAATTAAAATAACTTTACACTTCGCAGTCGTTTTTTTTAAATTTCGATTCTGTTTTTTTGTAATTATTATTACCTATTCAGATACCTTATGTCAGAGTCAGCACACTTGCACAGTAAGTAACTCTCTTCAAACGTGGTAGCCTAAGCTTTTACCACAAATCAATAATAGGTTCAGAAACTTCAATAAAATACGAAATTATATTTTTCGGTTTCTTTCGAATACAGGCAGGACGCACGCAGCAGTTTAAATAGCTGCAGAATTGTCGCCGTTATCGCTTCACAGACCTATAAACGGCTTCTCAGCACAAATTGTTATATACGTTTCAGACATAACAACAAGCTAGGCTTACTGCGGTTACTGCATAGATGGGTGGTCTTTGTTTTTGAAGAAGGGCTAAATCGTTTCGGCTGGATGTCATACATATAGGTGCCTACGTGCATGTGACAGTCGTGAGGGGTCGACAGAACTATGAAAGTCGGTTAAAAAGTTGTTCTGTTTCCCAAAACTTATACTTAATCGGGGAGATTTCAAATTTAGAATTTATAAGTAACTTCGACGCGTGCGCACCGTGGACGACCGCATCATCAGTTACATCATCAACATCATTCTCCAGCCCTCATCCCAAGTGATGTCGGGCGGTGCAACATGTTTTATACTACTCTATAAGTCGTCACCTCGGTTAGTCACTTCTTACTCTTAGCCATATCAACTTTCCTGCCAGGGTTGCGGGAAAGTCCGAAAGGGATACCGGGACCTTGGCAACAGGCAAATGAAGGAACACGGGTGGGTTTTAGTCAGTAAAAGTCTGACACGCCCTTTCGCTCCGCCCAGAGCGGGAGAAGACATTGGATGACATCCCAGCCTCAAAAAAAAAAAAAAAAAGCCATATCAACTTTCACATACTTAATTCATCGTTTCTTTGGTCTTCCCCTACCTTAATATTATAGTCATCCACATTCATACGAATCACTAGAACATAAAAACAAAATAGCTAAAGTTCCTAGCTAGAAAAGACTAGACAGATGAATTATTTCAACAAAACAATCATAGTTATTCACCCATAAAATATCAGCTATCGTAGCCAATAGTGAAGTAAACAATAACAGTACTAGATGAGTCAACCACCGCACCCAGTGTTCTCAGTTAGCTAACTAAGAACTAAGCCTCCAATATTTACGAAACTCTATGAACGTGCCAAATGTCAAGCGAGATTGCACAGCCCTAATTTAATATTATAGGTATAATTGTATGTTTATCTAAACTCAATATTACCTATGTATTTGTATACTAGCTCCTGCCCGCGACTTCGTTCGCGTGGAAGTCGTAAGATACACAGTATACTAATATAACAGCCATTTGTTTTTAAACCCGTCGGCGCCTTCGCATCGCGTCGCACGCCCGCGCTTTTACTTTGTTTTCGCTTAGCGTTCTTTCTCAGTTTTTTTTTTAAGACGTGTGTTGTAACTTGATGTTAAGTAACCTTCCTTAAGAATTGGGCTATCAAATGCAAGAAGAACTTTTCAAATTGTAATGGTAGATCCAGAGTTAAGCACGTTCAAACAAAAAAACAAACACTTCCACTATTTGTCCACCGCATCGGGAACGGAAACGTCAACGAAAAACAGATGACGATGCCGAAGTAGCGACAGTGCACATACTATGGCGACTTCATCTGTTTCTCTTTGACATTCCCGTTCCCGGTGCGGTGGACAAACGGTCTTCAGCTTTATTAAGAGGAAATAGGGCTGGTCTTTTCTCCATACAAAAAGTCATAATTCGAAGTTCGGCTCTCGTCTGTTTCCTCCTCCAATATTGGACTAATTTGAAAGATATTTTATAAGTTGAATCAGAAGGATAATTACTGTGCTCTATGTTTTTCTTTTTTCATTAATAGTTGTTCAATTTGTACAATAGGCCTCTGATGACAGCGGTCTAAACAGGCAATTTTGGGCATTTTCTGAGGGTTCTAGTGCTTTTACAGATATTGTATCATCAGTTTTGAACTAGTTAATATTTATTTTACTTTAAAAAATCATTGCTCTAAGGTCATAAACCAGAGATAAAACAGGCGCGAGCGTTTGTGTGGAGGGGGGACTGACCCTATTTCCTCTTAGAACCTAATTAATAAACGACAACGAAAAGATTCTAGGTGATTATTTGTGTCAAATTGAACTAAATGGGAAATGCTTGAAACTTGATGGACTGTCGATGGAAAGGCGAATTTGTGGTTCCAAAGCATACGTGGACAGACAGTAACATTGTTAGCAGCTAATACGATAGGACAGTTAATTGTCATTACAGATAGATTGGAGTCTGATTTGAACGTAGGTTTGAGGGAACTTTACATACGTACAAGTATATTTATGCTGTTACATTGTTAGGGGGTGCGTTTAGGACAAGCAGTTATGAAGTAACTTGATCACACTGAGATTGCACCCATGGTCAGGCCATGTCATGTGTAAATTGATTTACACTAGAACTAGTTTAGGAATGTAAACGTACATAAAATAAAGAAATCTTAATGTTGTATCAACTCGTAAAGTCGTGTGAAGCAGGGTCGGGTCGCTAGTAACATGTAAAGCGGAAAAGCGACATGCAAAAACTTTTATATTTAAAAAAAACAACCGACTTTCAAAAAAAACACAAAAAAAAGGAAAAATATCTTTAATTTCGGAAGTCGGTGTCTTTGCTTTTCAATTTTCGTTTTTTGCCACCGATTTCCCTTTTTTAGTGTTTTTTTTGGAAGTCAGTTGTTTTTTTTTTGTTTAATGTTTTTATTTTTCCCTTTTTGCTGTGGTACCTACCCCACACAAATCCGAATACCACTACCCTATGTTAAATATCAGTGACGGAGTCTCAAATAAGATATCATCTACATAGACTTAGTGGGAAAAATACGTAATTATTGAAGCTAACTCAAAAACTACTCAAGCAAAGTTAATAAAATTTATATGGGACCACCTCTGAAGCATGACCTACCAAACAAAAAAACAACCATCAAAATCGATTCATAATTAGCGGAGAAATCGCGTAACAAACACACAAAAAAAAAACATACAGATGAATTGAGAACTTCCTTCTTTTTGTAGAAGTTGTTTAAAAATACTGATATACTTATTTACAAATGATTACAAAAGAAATCATTGATCTTTACTCGTCTACTATTATTCAATATTTTTCCTAGGATGCGCAACAATGAAAAGACTTTGTATTTTGGAGATAAGTATCTACTACCGAGAGTACTAGCATCGCTGTGCTAAACTAGGTGTAATATAACAACCAGCGACTCCGCTCGCGTGGATGTAAAAAACAACATACGCAAATAAACATGGCCTCTCGCTAGCTAGGTAATACTTAGCTAAAATAAATTAAATTCTTATGAATTGCTAGTAAAGTTGTGTGGCGTCAACAAGTTATTTGACAAAGCAAAGAAGTGAGAGAAAAGTCCTTTCAAACGTTACTCTTTGTTTAAAAGATTATGTCGCCACTTGAACGATTTCCTATTCTATTCTGCCACCCTCCAACCTTTGCGTGAAAGTATTCAAGAAATATGTTCCACTGCTCAACTCCTGTATACTGCTATATGCTACTATAAATAAAGCCTTTCTTCTCAGAGAAGCCAGATAGGAAACGCCGACTATACTAAATGAAACTAGCGTACTCATAAACTGAATGACAGGATGTGTTGTTGTGTCAGTCAACTGACAGGTGTAACGAACACATGGTTAGGAATTACATAACATAACATCACGCCTGTATTCCCCTGAAGGGTTAGACTGCGGTGTACCTATAGTACGAGTACACCCACATTCCGCCAGGAATGGAACTAACGTTTAAATTCGTAAAACACGTATTATTTTTATTGCAAACAATTGTACAGCGACAGTCCCATTGAAATCGGGAGCGATAAGCGTAAGGATGAACAGGGGGACTAACAGACCTATAATTAATTTTTTTGAAGCTTCTATTTCGAGTTAGCATAATGTATGCAATGTAGGAATCGAAGATGGCCACTCTTAGATTTCAGGAGACTTCTACAGGGCAGAGTGGCTTACTCACTGCGTATTGGCAATATCAAGGACTTAAGTCCAGCTTTCCTCACGATATTTTACTTCGAAAAGGAAGACTTCTCATGTGAGATTGAACGGTTGTCGGTGCTTATATATCGAGTGTGTAATCACCCGGACCATAAAGGCTACTTTAAAAATAAATTTATTATGATAAACAATAAATTAACACGTGATAGATCGCCCTCTTCATCATGTATTTAAACTGTGTATAAGTGTAATATTGCTTTATAATAATAGCTTATTGGACACACGTATTAACTTATCGGAACTCACATTAATAAGAGCTGAATTTTATGCTATCACAATTAATTTCATATTATTGTGATAATTGACCCAGATATTCGTATACACGTGCTCGCGAGCGTGCAGTGCAGGGAAACAAGACCCACTACCAGTGAAGAAAGTCTCGCAAGTCACTGGTGGAAAATAGAACAGTGTTGTATCATTGCAGTCGTTGTAAACACGTGTCTTAGATATACCTAGTATTGTTACATGTGTACTTGTGTAATTACAATACGATGAGGCTTTTGGACGCGTTCTGTTAGTGGCGGCCAGTGAGCTGTTCAAACTATTGTTAATATGGCCTCAAGACAGTTACGTAGATACGTAAACACAGTGGTATGGTCGACTTACGGTATTGATACGGTTAAAAGTGCTTCCTTGTCTGTTTGTCCGTGAAAGAAACACCGTGGCAATGGAGTGTGTGGAATACACATTGTGATAATTATGCACTGGATGATCTTTGACCTGTAGGATTTGTGCAGCTCGCAGCGACTTGTGTATGATAGCATCTGAGATGGGAGGCTGTTTTTATGTATAGTTGAACCTAGAAGGAAAATTATAAATAGAAGCGTTTGTAGTACACCTTGCCTCTGAAACTCATACACGTTTCAGGAGTACTATTTGTATACAAGTGTCATTTTCCACATGAATGTTTTTGGATTTTTGAATGGACATTTACTTACAGCAGCTGGGTCAAAATCACCAAGGTGGCAAATTCCAAATTCTGTTTTATGATGAATTTACTTAGCAGCTATTACTTTGATGATCAGCCTAAATGATCACTAAACTTATGTTTAAACAATATTTACGTTGGCAGAGCACAGAATTGATTAACACTCTTGTAATTTTATTTTTAAAGAGAACTATCACTGAAAAAAAACATTCCGGGAACGTTTTTGTAAGGTTTATAATAATATAAAAATACAACGTAAGTATTGATTTTTTACCTTGTTCAATAACGGATTTAAGTTATTTATAAATAGAAATTTAAAAAATGTAATGAACTTGCCAATAAAGACGTTAAAAAGCAAAATATAGTGCAAATGGAGCTAATTATGACTATTTCTTTGTTTAAATTATCTAAATATGAGAAATATCGCTGTCTTATATATAAATTAACATGCTATATTTATAAAAAGTTTGCCTTATTTTAATATTACCGGGGCCTTTTTTTAAATATCTAAAATAATAATGTGTTATCTGTGATTTTAGTGATGTTCCCGGAAATGATGAGGTGTTCGCGGAATGATGCGTGTGTTTCCTAAATGACAATATAGATACAATTTAGGTTTATAAAATCATAAGCAATGTTTTTGTACGTCGTACTTATTTATTTATTTTGGCATAAGGTTCTTAACTAACAAAAACGTAACTTAAATCACTTTACAGTCTTTTACTTGCTGTACACAGCTGATTAGAAATTTTAAATAATCATATAAAACTTTTATTATTTATATAACTTTACTTTTATAACTTTTTTTACAGACTTCAGAATCGATGTACTGGTTCTCGCTTTTGGCAAAAAAGTCTTAGCCATATGAAGCAATTTATATTTCCGTACCATGTTACCGCTAACACATTTTTGGAAGACTGGGAAGTCTTCCAAAAATGTGTTAACGGTTAAAATCTAAAGAGGGACCTCTTTGAATTTTTTTCTTAAAGTACAGGCCTTTTCTTTTAATTGCGCATTCAGTACATCGTTGAATAAAAGATTCTTACGCACTTCAGGACGCACTTCGACTTTTTTATCAATGCGTCAACTTTGCTGTTAGGAGTTGTTGGTACCTGAACTTTTTCCTGGTCTCTTTTTTCTTTTCGTCTTAGTCTTTTCTTTAAAGTTTTATATTTCATATTTATGTAAGCAATTGTTTTCTCTTGTTGTTTTATTTTAGGGTACGCTTTGTATCTATCCTTCCAAAAAAAAAATCTTCCCACTGTTCTTCTTATTAAAGGTGCTGCAGCTAATTCATCATCAGAATGGGGTGGAGTATTGTTTACTATACTTGATATTGCCTTCTTCTTTTTTTTCTTCATTTTTTTTAATGCTTCTTTCCAAATTTTTCTCTGCTTTCGCTTTTCTCTCTCAGTCATCTCATCAATATTTTTAACTTTCTTTTCAGCTTTTTTATTCTGATAGTAGGTACGCTCTATCCTTAGCCCTTTTAATTTCTCTCTTCCTCCTTCATCTTATCTAACAATTTCCTTTTCCTGGCATTGGCTTTCTCTCGTTGTCGCAAGTAAGCCGAACTATTTATTTTAACTTATTTTTTCGGACTTTTTTTTTCTTTTTTCTGCCATATGAGACTCAATATTGCTAAAAAATATTAATCATATATTAAAAAATATGTTAGCACAACATACGCTAAATTAATTAACCAATAGTTATATTATCAGAGCGCGTTTATTTGAAATAGTCATTTCGGGAACGTCATTATCATTTCGAGAACGCTCCGTCAAGTCCGGGAACGGTCCCGAAATGACCGTTCCCGAAATGACTTTTTTAAATAAACGCGCCCTTTTTAGACGACTTCCACCTTTGAGATCATGTTCGGCTTTGATAATGTAAAATATTTCAGGTTACTATTTGTTATAAAACTCTACAAAACGTATTTTTAAATATTTCAAGTTGAGAAACGCATTCCCGGTATGATGACGTATTGATGTACGCTCTATAAATAATGAATTGAAAGATACTTACCACTTATTTTCAATTGTTTTAGCGAAAACCCTCTCGACAGCCGTTTGTTTACATCGTTCACATCACTGTACCATACACAACTATAAGTTTCATTCAAAAACTAAATTTTTACTGAGAATCAAAATTGCGTTCACTTAAATGACGCTTACATTGCCGGACACAATATTTTGACTTGATTTTCTTTAATTTCTCTTCTTTCTTTAATAATAACAATAATTAATTTATATAAGATAAAATTGTAGGTCATTAAGTAAGAAAAACTTTTCACTTTATTTTATTTTATGAATATTTCCAAAGTTAGTTTCTGAAGATTGCTACATAGGACGCGTTCTCGAAATGATTTTTTGTAGTTATTTCTTCAAATAATAATGAATATGTTTTACTTTTGCAGTATAAAATATTATGTACAGTTAATATGAGTTGAGTTATGTAATATTTACAATAACGATTTGCTTAAATAAACCAAATTTTGACATTTATTTGCTGGCAAAGCTAATTCTCCACCTTGGTGATTTTGACCCAGCTAATTCGCAATATTTTTTTATCTACCAGTCATTCCTTCAGGAAAGAAACAATAAACGACACGAGAGTTTTAAATTACTCCCTAATTAATACGAGTGAGTTGAAAACAGATTCATTGTGGTTCCAGAGATTTAGTGCACTGTGCTTTGTAGTCAAACAATACTTCTCCAAGACACGAGATTATTTAAAGTTTACTACCTGCTGCAACTTTTAATGTGAGTATATTTTTGATATAAATATTAAAAAGTATCGAAGGAATGATTTTATCTTTTGCAGTACTCTCGTGTTTGTATAAGTATCTCGTATTTGTAGCGAGTACTTATCATAAGTTCATAAGTTTCATAAGTTTTATTTGTAGTTTCATAAGTTTAGGTGAATTATAATGACGGTACAGTCAACCGCGCATCAGTGCTAACAATTGACAGTGACAGCGCCTTGATGTCGTAGTAGTAAGGCCGGTTTTCTTGAAGGTTGACTGTACGTTTTAAGGAAAACCTTAGAACGTTCGTTTTTTTTCGTCATCATATTTATAATTATTTGATAATACTTTTGCTTATCTTCTTTTGGTAAATTTTTTTGGAAGGGGGTGTTCACTTAGATTTTATTCTAACTTAATGTGAGCTACCTGCCCATACTTTTTTTAAATTAAAAGTAGCTTATCTAGATAAATAATGAAATAGTAATATATACATTAGAGATAAAAATGTAGAAATTTTACATAGGGTTACACAATGAGCGGTCATATCGCTAAAAGAGATCTTTTAAAGACAACCAAGGCAGTTGGTTGGTAAGCGCATCACTTGAGAAAAGCTGATCCGATATGTTCTTTTTTTTTTTGGTTTATTATAGTCCGAATAAGGTTATTAGGGAAAGAAAAAGTTAGAAAAGTTGTCCGGAAAATTGAAAAAATTCGGGAATAACTGGAAGTGATTTATCCATGGATTGAAATTTGAACCAGACAACGTCTGTCAAGTCAGGATATTTTATTATAGTACTCATGTCCGCGCCACCACTGAAGTCCATTTGACGCGGCCCTAGTGTCTATGTCATTGTATCACATCCTTACATATTATAAAACAAATTCTCCGCCGCGTGTCTGTCGTCCTGTTCGCGATAAACTCAAAAACTACTGCATTTAACTACTGATTTTCATGCTGTTTTCACCAATGGATAGAGTGGTTTTCGATGAAGGTTTAAGTATATAATTTGGCGGGCGAAGCCGCGGGCATTAGCTAGTTACATAAAAAAAATGTATACGTAGTTCCACCAGTTTCTGCAGGCCTTCTTTCATGACGCGCACTCTGGGTCTGCTTTTGAATGATCACAGACAAATTAATACGAACTGAAACCGGTGACTGTGACTTCTAATTTAATATTGGTAGCTGCAAACATTGCCTTCTCAGAGTAAAATTCACAGTAGGCAGTCCTTATTCAATCAAAAACTTTTAACGGCTGAATTCGTGGAACTTTCGTCAAAGATTCGAAACCCGATTGGTGCAAATGTGGTGGTCAAAGGCTGGAAATGTGACACATAGTGTAGCTGTAGATATACATGTAAAGTATGAACCGTTCCGTGAAGTGCAACGTAGCGCGCGACGTGAACAAAGTGTAAATTCGAATGATTAAATACCTACTCGTTTCGAACATAATATTTAGTAAGTTTGAAGACTTTATTCCTGTCTATGAGAGAGACTTATTGTGCTTGTTGCATAATTATTTCATATTTTAACCGAAATTCTATAGGATAGTTGTTTTTCTATTCGAAAAGTGTTTGAAATAACGATACGTTTACTGCACACGTTCGTGCTACAATCTGCGGTTCATCGACGACATTGTTGACATAATTATTTTGAGACATTAGTTGTATTAGGTTACACATCTTGACTCGACAGTCGACGTGGCTGCACCCTTACGTACTCTTTTGTTTATCAGTAAGTACCTCTGGACATAGGTACACAGTAGGCGCCTGCGTTTTCATTTGCTTCATAACAATTTAAACGTAAATAAAGCCGTGTGCAAATTTGAATTTAATCTGTCTCTGCACAAAGAGTTGGATTTAATGAACGTGTCCTGCACGGCAGGGTAAATGAATATGGATTTATCTCAAAACCTGCACAGAACCAACGTGGAAAACAAATGAATACAGTTTTTAATTGTCGATGAGCCACTGTTTGCCTTAACTGAACTGGAAATAGGGCCAGAATTTATTAGGTGCTATTACACTAAATAAATAAAACTGTTCATTTGGCAACGATGGGGTTTACCATAATCAGCCCACAATGTTCCCACTGCTGGTACACAGGCCGCCTCTCTGTAGGAGGGAGTGAGCCGTAATCCACCACGCGGGTTGGTGGATATCACATATGTTTTTGTTTTTTTTTAGAACTTGTCGCGTTCCTCACTATGTTTTCCTTCACCGTTTTGAGAGCAGTAGTGATGAAATGTACATAAAGGAGAGTACCTTTCTGGGTTCGAACCTACGACGTAGTTTGTTAGTCAGCACTGGGTCACCACTGCTCGCTAAATGAGGCTTATCTAGTAAAAATTTACTTATTTTGTTGCCATCCAGTAATATAATAAATTACACTTACACTGCGGCAAACCTGAGGCGGGCGCGAGTTCGTCTTGCAACCAGTAACTGCTATGAAATCTTCTGAACACGACATGAGTTACTGCCGATATATTTTGTGACAATCTCACCGCAACTTAGGTGAAGTGAGCTGCTGTCAATAGTGTCAATCCCCATGAAATCACAGCTCACTTCAAATTAATTTCACCTCAGTTTGCACGATGGTAGTTTTACAGAATAGACCAGCTTGAAAAGAACAGACAGGAAAAAAAAAAATGCTATGCAAGACTACAAAGTTTGTTTTTCGGCGCGAGTACCTGTATTGAAACCTGAGCATGCGAAGGATTCTAGGATTGAGGGTTCAAACATAGAATCCTGAGCGTAGCGAGGGTTTCAAATGTACGAGAAGCATTTTTATGACCTACATACAGCTTACATACAAAACTTTACTCGGCGACTGTACAGCTGTTTTATATGGCTTATAGCTCAATATTCTAATTGTAGAGGAGTCAACAATAGTATAAAGCCACCGCAATAGGTTTTGAATGGGGCAGGAGACATCTGATGATGCGGCGACCGCAGTACATTGTCTGTTGCGTTTCGTCATTGGTACCAATGTATGTACATGTCAAACTGAGACAAGCCAGGACAAAGACAATCGGAACTACTTGTATATTCGTGTTGTACCTTAAAATTCTGAAAGTTACAGGAAATAAGAAAATTGCAGGCCTTAACGATAAAATATAATAAGTTTAAAGTTCTAGTTAAGAGTTATCTTGTTGGTTATTAATTTTTCAAGGACTTTCTAATTAACTACAATAGTTGTTGGTCCGAGCGCGGCCCGTACGCGGTCATACAGGTTAAATTGTTGTCTAATAGCTCTCCCTAAAACCCTGAACGTCCGGCAGCTTGATAGGTTAGTAGCAGGTACACTATTTGAATTGACGCAGTGCCTCAAAAGGACTACCAACCGAGGTACTAATTTAGAAGCATTTTAATAAAATCAATAACATGTGTCTATTGTAAGCGTTTTTCTCACGAAAAAATATCTTATATCTGAAAGATTTTAGTTAATGTCTGCAAATTCTGTCTGCACTAATCGCTGAAAAACACAGAGGTAACATTGTCACTTTTCCATAATCTCAATAGACCCAAAATTATTAAATACACTACTTATCAGCATGTCATGTAATAACTAAGAGTTTGATATGATTTAAATTAAATAAAACAACTGTTACAATATTTTTTTTTATATTGTTCTCATAGATTGTCTTTAAAAAAGCTGAAGTGTTAAAAACTTTTGTTGCTTGCCGACCCATTTTTCTACAAGGTTGCAAGGTGTTGCCATATCCATTTCCAGATATCGTCCAGTCCTGCCGCGTCGTGTCGTGTCGTCGTGTTCGTTCGTCGTCGTCGTTTTCCATATTTTACTCGGCCAAGGTGAAAGCGGCATAGGTTATGCTATTTTAACAATTATGCTCTTTTACATTAATTTGTCAAAGTTCCCAAAACACATGTGCGTTATATTAAGCTATGGCGAAGTGTACTTTTAAATGTTGTTCCAGCGCAATGCGATTGATGTACTTATTACATTTTTTCTCTTGACAATGTATGTAGGTATCTTGGAGAAAGGTGTTCTTTAGTTGTCTCTTTTTTGTCATAAGTACCTATTATTTTCACAGTTTGGGGGTGGAACAACTTTGGCAACTTGAACAACAAGGCGGAAGTATCAGATTGTATGTTGATTAAAATGTGATTTGCGACCAGAAAATTTGAATTTCAATTTCGCCGGCTACCTTCAGCGGTCCAGCAAGATGGGCCATAAAAAAGTGACTGGGACAAAGTGGATGCGGAAGGCGGAGGACAGGATGTTGCGGCGTGGCCTGGGAGGGGCCTATGTCCAGCAGTGGACTGCGATAGGCTGAGTTATTGGGCTATCTTATCGCATCTTACGACGTTGTTCAGTAACGGAAAATTAAAACCTTTTTCTTTTCTGTAGGTATTTGAAAGCATCTGTAACACAGAGAATTGCATAGACTGCACATCGGCCAAGTACGAGTCTGACTCGCACACGAAAGGTTCCGTACCGAATAAAGATCGAGCAAAAAATACCATAAAATCACGTTTCTTGTATGCCGCCTTTAATTATTTATTTAATTTATTTATAATTTTTTATTATATCGGCACCTTTGCGGCTATTGAAACCTTGATTTGACTTGGACCTTGAGTGGCCCTAGCGCAGTGAAGACTGCGCGACGACGACGTGCGATGTACCACTGTACAAGATTAACTTTTTTAAATCTTTTGAAAAGGTTTCTAACAATTTTTTTGTAATATGCTTTTCTTTTTGAACCATTTCATCTCTCGACACGCACTTTTAATTAGGCGTTTTCAGTTAGGTAACGCTTATTGCAAGCTACTGCCTTCAGTCCCGTTTTGCATAAAAGTTTAATAAAACAACGTAGTTAGGTAAGGCCCATATTAACAGTTTTCACTGTGAACCAATTATAGGAAAACGTACCAGTTTGTGCATCGGCCGTCCCCTCGTGAGCGCATCAGTCAATTGGGGGTAATAGGTGATTGCGTCGCGCGTGCGCAACTCCTCTCGACACAATTTATCGTCACTTAGCCCGTCCAGACCGACTATAGGCTGGTAGTGCTGGCACCAGCGCTCCTTCGATTTAAACTAGGAAATATCAAATAGATCCTTTAAAAAAATATTGATCTTCAATAATGTAAGCTTTTTAAATTATACGAACCACCAAAAACGTTTTGGGCTTGTAACGAGAGGCAGTCTTTTTAAATAAATGAGCCTCTTTTGAACTTTCTGGCCTTTTGTGACACTCGGT
Organism: Lithophane leautieri; assembly: GCA_949152455.1. Classification (NCBI taxonomy): domain Eukaryota; kingdom Metazoa; phylum Arthropoda; class Insecta; order Lepidoptera; family Noctuidae; genus Lithophane; species Lithophane leautieri. The sequence goes on along the minus strand of OX424458.1, from coordinate 21,005,581 downwards.
AAATAAGCTAGGGTACGACGACCAAACAGGTAAAAGGGGTGACAGACGTGCGAGCAAGTACACGTACTTGTGGCTCGGCGAGCTTACTCGCCCGTCTGTCATACTAAGTACTTACGCGTACTATAAAACGGCTGAGTAAGTTTGTCGGCGACGCAACAGGTTTTTAAAATTTTACTCGTAGCCCGCCTTAGCTCGTACGTCTGTCATCGCCGTTAGGTTAGGTTAGGTTGGCCGGCAGGCGAGCGCTACACCCCAGTTGGTCGAAGTTACTTGACTATTAGGTATTTTTTGGACACCAATATAGGAATTATTTGAGATTCACAAAAAGAGGCACATTCATTATATTAGAGTGTTCATTAATATTTTTAGGAAAGCAAAATGTTCACTATTGCATGCTGATTAAATACATACCATTTAAATTCTACTTACTCTGGAAGAAGCCTACCCTTTTAGCTTAGCTTAGCACATTAGAGCGGAAGTAAATGCCAGCGTGGAATCCACCGAGCAGGCATGAATAAATCACAACGAATGCAACGGCAACAGCGCACTTTCTACATATGTCAGAGGTGAAACACATTATAAAGATCAAAAACACCACAGAGTATTTTATACTTACATTAATTATCGCCATTTGACAGAACTTAGGCCTGCGAAGAAATTATGTCATTATGTACCGAAATTGTGTCCCTTATAGCAGCATGGCTGTTCAGGACATAGTTCCTGTATCCGCCCGGCCACAGCCTATACGACTGCTGAGTGAAAAGGCTCGCATTCACATACTGTAAGGCGTCATTATAGGTAGACCGAGGGAGCATTATGTTTCGAATCATTATATTTGAGTAAATAAAAGTAAGACTGATCGAAAGAAGTTTTCAAAGTAGGTACCTATTAGGTACACCAATTATCTTATATTCACTCACTGACACAACGCATCCCGCTGGGTCTCTATGCTTGAAATGTTGCACAAGAGTTCCTTATATGATAACGAAAGTGCTCTTAGGAAGGATTTTGAAAATTCCTTTCCTAAAGGGGTTCAAAGTTGGTGTGAAATGCCATCGGGCACAAATCTTTTTATTATTTGATAAAGTACTGGTAATACTTACTTTTAATTAATTCAATGATAACAGATACAGTCAACTCAATCAACTTGCACCACGTGGTGCTTCGCCCTCCGCATCCAGTCTGTCCGCTAGTTGGCGGTGTCAACCAACGCTTGCCGATACGGCAGTCTCCACTCGACTACAAAAGCTTCAAAGCTTGATAAATGAATCGAAAATGAACAAACCACTCCCAATAAATGTTAATTACTACATCAACGATAAATATTGCGCGGGTAGGCGAGGCGGAAGCGAATGAAGAAAATTAACCTCAGTTTGCATCAAGTTAGGATGAAAATGGGTATGTAACATCACCATCATAAAATGCGATTTCCTGCTCCTGCCAGGCGTTTCATTATTGCAATTTCTAGCCAAAGTGATCGTCGTGCAAATACGCGACTCGCCGCGTCGCGTTCTTTTTGTTCGCGTACCGTTCTTCAGTAATAAACGAATTTCTTGTGTATAAACTACAAGTTATCAAAGAGATAAAATTGCTTCTTAGCAAAGTTTTATGCAGTTCCATAATATGTTAGTAAATCGTTTCCAAGTTCCACTTTGCGAAGTGTGTGTGAAATTGTGATATAATAGTTCTAAACGAGTTATCTTTTTTTTTAAACTGCGAGACTTTATTATGTTTCGATTTTTTAATTTGTTTACCGTACCTTTAATGACGTCTCCCGACATTACCTATGTTTTTGTAATGCGAGTTTATGTGACTCAATTTCGTTTCTCCTATAATTATCAAAATCCGGGTCCGCTTGATCCACCCTGAGAGTATTAAGAGACATAGATCAATTGAAATAAATATGGCATAAACAAGTTTGTCTGTGTCATGTCTTGCAAAATCTTATTATTTAAACAAACAGGGCTCTATAAATAAAAGAGCAACTGAGCATTGACATGAACGCCACAGGAACTTCCGTAAAAAAACAAAGTTAGAACCTCATTCCGGGGTTTCTCTATGACTACTACGAGAGATGTGCGAGCGCAGAGCGACAGCAACCGCGACGGACCTGCGCGGAAAACTTCACGCAGCCACCGATATTTCCGCTCATTATCTTACAGTTCTCACATAGACTATAATATCGAGATCATGCACCAATGCGACACTTCAACAAAATCATGTAATAAGTAACGTCCACGTCGCATGACATGGGCAAAGATCGTCACGCATTGGACGCCTGAGGGAGGACATCGCCGTCAAGGTAGACCGCGGCGAAGGTGGTGTGACGATCTAATCATGTTTGCGGGGCCAACATGGCCAGAGATCGCACAAAACAGAGAGATTTAGAAGGAAAAAGGGGGAGACCTTTGCCCAGCAATGAGACACAATACAGGCTAATAAAAAAAAATACAGCCCACCTGCCACGCTAGCCCAATTTTCCGCGAACTCAGCGGGCAGCACGGAGCATCTGTACTAAAAAAACATCATTACTTAATGCTCCGATGAGTCGAACCAACGAACATAGTCACCGATCGTGTGCAAACAAAAAATACTATCGACATAAATAAGTAGGAAAAGTTCGCTCCGCTTAGCGTTCGCAATAAAAACAATTGAAAATTTGCTAACTATGTTTAATACATGAAAGTAAAGAGAATGGACGACGTAACTTTGATTATTGCCCGTTGCTAGATACGTCGTACATTGCGCGGTGATAAAGAGAGAGTTTATTTCCCACAGAATAATACCTTCAATGGTTGCGTTAAAGGAAGGTATATTGCACCGGTGAAAGAGACGAACGATGAGCCCGTAGCGCGTGCGAGAGGGACGGAGCAACGGTTAGTGCAGGTTCAACGATCGACTCGCGCGCAGTTTGTTGAACTGCAATCATTGCTTTGGAAAATTGTTAGGGCTGGCAAAAATTATTAGATTCTTTTTTCGTATTCATGGAACATAAAAAATGCATTTTTCGTATCCGAAAGTTAAATAACTAACAATACTTACTCTGTTTAAGTTTGTCATGCTGTACGATCTCAGATAGTACCTGTTTGGGCCCAATCCTTACTAATATTATAAATGCGAAAGTGAGTATTTTTGTTTGTTTGTTACGCTTTCACACTAAAACAGCTGAACGGATTTGGATGAAATCCGGCAGAGGGGTAGACCATGAAGTGGAATAGGACATAGGATACTTTTTATCCCGATATTCTCACGGGATGGAAACTTACGCAGGTGAAACCGCAGGGCGCAGCTAGTTGACAATAAATTCAAAACAATCTAGAGATGTGTCTCCTGCAGCAAACGACAGGAGATGTTTCTGTAGGCACACCTCGTTTTGTATGAAACTGCGCCAGCTTAGCTGATGCCTCCAATGTGTCAGCTGTCCAGCAAGGCTTGTCCAAAATGTGAAAATAGCTCAAATTTTTCCATAAACTTATTTTACTATTACTTTTTGAGTGTTAGATAAAAACGGAAGAAATCGCGAGTTGGAGTTGACCCTTGAACTCTGCCTGCGCTACTACGAGATTCACTGTTAGAAAACCTTCCGCGATGGAAGGTGGACCCCCCCTAACTGGTTTTATCTGGTAGAAGTTCTCAGAAGGCAATCCATACAGTACTATCTGCGCCCCGCGATTTCACCCGCATATGTCACGATTCCGTGGGAATATCGAAATAAAACAAACTAACGAACTTTCGCATTTAAAAAAACAAATCTGCTATTTCATACTAAAGTGTTGCACCTACATGGTCAATATTCATGGAACGACTGATTTGTTTTAATCATCATAGTCAGCCTATAATGTTCTCTTCCCACTGCTGGCCTCCTCACACAGCCCTCCTCTCTTGGAGAGCGAGTTATTATAATTATAATATTTTATTTAGAAACTATCAAAAATTTCGACCCACTTGGGTCTAATCTAGAGTCATGGTAACTGCGTGCGCGTTGATTGATGTATCTTACACCCTGCATAGGATTCTGGTCCTGTCGTTTAGCATGCTAAATTATTTTCGGTAAACTACATTTTAAGACATCTATTTATAGACGCTCCATGAAAATGAAAGTTTGAAGAGAATTTCTCCGCCTTGAAATCTTCATAACTTTAATTAATTAGAAACAGACGTAGAAGCTTACTGCTTTGAAACTAACTTCCTGGTGACTTGTATTCAGAAACTTACTTAAATAAAGTACAGTGCCATTCAGTCCGGAATACCACAACCCACATCCAAAACATAATCTTTACAAACTTTATATTAGCTTACTCTGTTCGTATGTCGTTCCTGTTACTCATATTGCATTCATTTTGTTCAAAGTCAAAGTCAAATATTTATTTGCAGATAAATATGGTTACAAAGTTCTTACAAATTTAGTTTATTAGTAGCTTAACATATTTAATCATAACATAATGACGTGCAAATTTTTGGTACACATTAGATTATTTAAATTGAAATTGAATTGAATTGTTTTGTTAATTCATTAATTAATTATTATTCGTACTAAATCATGATTTAAATAGAAGGTGGTACTTCTAACGATTGACTACTTACTCCTGGCCTGCTCTATCATCTCCGTTCTCTTCTCTTGGCTCCGTTTAAATCCTGTAAGCTGCAGGAGGATGGGCAAAAAAGGAGATGGCCTGAAATCCTGTACAAAATTCAATTATTTTATGGTTTTTGGTTTTTGGTTCAGTGAAAACAATTTCCGATAGTGATAAACTTTTTATTTACTAGGTACCTACTTATTAAAAATAAACATAATAATTGTAGCAATTAAATTCAAATTAAATGTTAAACAAATTGACACACTACGTCAATTTGCGATGTTATAACCATTTCATACAACTGCAAAAGCTTGACAGTTGTTATTTAAGTTGGTAGTCAATTTGCTTAATAAATAATTTCCCTGACTTTATGTAGTTAGTAAGATTTCTGCTGTAATCAGATTATGAAATAAAATAAATTAATTTATAACAAGTCAAACATCTTAATTGCTCACACGTCTCTAATTAAATCCCGCTAATAATCGGAATAAAGGCGTGGCGTGCGCAAGCGCAGCCCTGCGCGCGCGCAGTCTCCGGGCAACGCGGCATGTCTCTCGCGCGGCCCCCGAGACGATCGCGGAAGAAAGCAACGCGCCTTGTTACGTAACCAGTTGTTTTATCGCCAATCACTGCAGCCGCACCACTTGCACCATTGTCAATTTAATACCTATTATAGAAAACTTCACGCTATTTGAGCTCAACTTGTATATGGAGAATAGTTCAAATTAATTATGTAGGAAGGTCATTTGTTTTTTTTTTTACTGGGTTAAGGAGGTCAGATTGGCAGTCGCCCCAAGTAAAATACTGGTAATTAGCTGCATCCGGTTAGACTGGAAGCCAATCCCAACAAAGTTGGGAAAACGCTAACCACATTGATTTGTTTTGTTTACCCGACGAAGCAAAAAGGAGGGTTATGATTTTGACCAGTACGTATGTATGTTCATCTATTCCCTCTAACTTCTAAACTGCTCATTATAATTTCACAAATGAGGTCTTGATCGTCTGTTGGTTATAAATACGAATTTAAAAACATTGCAAGGGTCTGGCCATTGCATTGTGAGTTTGGCAGATTTCGGTTTAAAGAATTCATTTCTTAAAAGAACATAAATGGTTCACTGTCGTTCTGACCTCGGTTTCTATCATTCATTATGCAGCGCCACATGTAACTTTTTCAGACTCGAAGGTTCTATCGAGCACCTTCCATTCTAGGGTAGGTCACTGTTCTGACCCTATGACATTTGGACTAACCATCATATGGGGTATAGATGGTTCGTCATGCAAGTTCTGAAAGAAACCGACCGTGATATCAAAAACCTAAGGTCAATGTAATCGTTATCGATCTTATTTAAAGCATAGTTATTTATGTTGTCAACCAAAGCGTCAGTAGAGCCAAGTGGGTATCCAAGTGTCACTTCTTAATCTTTAAAAGAAAAGACCAGAGCTTTAATGATTAGTAAGTCCCCTACTTCTATTCCCGCCAGTTTGATCACCTCCACACAACTTACAAGTTATATAGTTGACACAATGTCGACCCGCATACCGTGCGGGATTCACTTCTGTTTGGCCAGAGAGTTTTGTCTGTCGAATCGAAGAGATCTGTTCGAAAACGAATCCGAAGAATTGTCAAACTTAAGTAGCAGTGGGTACGGCACATTGCTCGCAGAGCAGATGGCCGATGGGGCCAAAAGGTTCTGAAGTGGCGCCCGCGTACCGGAAGACATAGCGTTGAAAATCCTCCCACAAGGTGGACCGATGATCTGGTGAAGGCCGCAGGAATCAGCTGGCCGCGAGAAGCAGCATCCTGTTACACACTTCCGTCGCTTTTCACGAAACCACTCCCACAGATTGCAGGAAAGCGAGAAAAAAGATGATACACATTAAAAACATAGATATGAAAAGAAAGTAACCTTTTTTTGGCGACTAATGCTTATGCGCACGGCACAAAGGCGAATTTGATGCGGCAATATGAACTTTATAACACAACTACTGTAGGTATCGGCCTATATATTCCACTGCGAGGCAAGTCTCTTCTCACACAGAAAAAAAAGAACCACACTTGAATTTTTTTTGTTCTGGTTGTCTTATCGGTCTTCATATAGATAAATCGAATTGGTTTTTATTACCTCGCAGTACCCAAGTGCGAAAACTAGAATACTGTCCTCGTGGATAACAATGCTGTTAACATTGTCCTTATTGCGATAGACTTAGACAAGATGGTGGTAGTTAGCCAGGCGGACTTAGAACTCGAACGAGCTGTTCGAGCAGTTTACAGAGTTTTTCTGAGAGATTTTTTTAAAGAGATTGGTATTCTCACGGTGGCATCACACTTCATCCTCGCCAACATCTTATATATTAGGCAAAATATACACTTATACACAAAAAACAGTGATATTCACAGTGTTAACACTAGGAATAAGGACGAACTACGAGTTCCCTTTCACCGGCTTCATAAGGTTTTTGTTGGGCTTGGTATAAACTTTTATAACAAACTGCCCTCTTCTTTGCTAGATTTATTATTATAATGCGTTTAAAGCTAAAGTAAAATGCAACCCTTGTTCAAAGGCGTACTACTCTATTAACGATTACTTAAATGATAAGGGTAGTTGGTCGCTGTGATTAACTCAACTTGTGAGACAATGTTTGTGTTCTTTCTCTAGAATTAGTTTACTTACTGACAGGTTATATGAGTTCATATAAATTTTTAATTTATTGTTGACATAATCTACTCATGACAATGTTTTCTATATGAGTTGTTTTGCAATATATTTGGTTAGCTAGCGACCTCGACAATTGATAATTATTATTTTTGCCTGAGCAATCAGCAGCAGGTTCGTCATGCTCCCTTAGATGTCACTGCTTGCGGTAGCGTCGGGGGTCGGGTTGTCTCCTTCCCTCAAATATGGCGAGGGGGGTAATGGCTGATCTTTGCGTTATGCTCGTGAACGGGTGATGCTTGTGGTGACTGGTCGTCTTGCTGATCTCGGTTTTGCTAATGTTATTAGTAATTAACTTTTTATTTATTTTACTTCGATGGTCCTAGTTTATCATGTATAACTTCCAGTTACAGCATTAAATGGCTATATGTAAGCGGACACGCCCTTTGTGCCTGGAGGCTTTTATTTAGTTAATTTATGTTTACATTTACTTATTTATTTTATTTTTGCTTGAGTACATAAATAGTTCTCGTTTTTTTTTTTGGGTTGTATGTTGGCTTGTGCTAGCTGACATATGGCTAAAAATTAGATTTATATTTTATGTTGCGTAATGTAAATGATTTTGCATACTTTTGTATAGAATCAATTGTTTGTAACTGAACAGACAGCTGTGCTGCTGGGGACTTTGTTGCGCCATTTCTTCTTCCCAGCTAAAGCTTTCTCAGCCTAGTTTGAATAAATTACTTTTGATGTTGATTTTTGAACAAGCCCTACCACCTTTAGATAAACCGAGAAGAAAATGTTGCCTCCTCTGGGATCGAACCCGTGTCTGAGACAGGTGGTCTTACCACTAGACCACAGAGGCGTTTTAAAACGAACTATCTATTCGTAATTTGTGCTCTATGAACGTGACATCGCGGGTTCTAATCGCGGACCTTTCTAAGTTGGCGGGTTAGTAGGAAAACTTACCCGCGCCGGGAAACTCACATTGTTTTACTTGCCGATATACAATCTCATTTTTCAGTCTTCTTTGAGATATTTAAAGTTTTTCATTAATATTAGTAATATAACCAACCAAATACAATGCATACAATTGTAATTACGCTTTCGAAAATATTTTATGCGAACGAGTTATGTCGCTCAACTTTGTTTTCCTCCTCCAATACTTAAAATATTTGCCGGATTTTTGAGATTGTCAAAACTGAACGTTTCACTTTAAAAACGTACCTAACCAGCTTAACAGGATTTTTCTATACATATTTCAATCTTAACAGAAAAATCTTCAATTTCAAATTCAGATTAAAATACATTTTCTTTTTCTCTTTTTTTAAATAAATCGTTTATACCCTTATAGGAAGAACTATAACGCCAAAACAAAGTAGAACTTTCGGCGAGGGGCGCAAGGCGTCTCACGCTGTCGAAGGGTTACGTTGTATGTATACCGTGGAGTGCGTTATCATTCCGTGCTCTGAGCCTGAGGGCGAGGGTTGTTCCGAGCGGTCCTGGGCTGACCCAGCTGTCGATTCAGAGTTTCGTCGGTTCCTAACTCTTTGAGTAAAGCTGGCTTGTTGCACACGGTGTGAGCTACTCAAGCAGGCCAGAGTCGACGTCTCCGGGCTCCCTCTCTTTAACATTGCATTCGCGCGTTTCGTCAAATTCGATTACATCAGTAAGTTTCTAAAAATATTTTTTTAGGTTTTTATATTTAGTCGACTACCAAGGAAGGGTTATGTTTGTATTTTTTATATGCCTATTATATATCACGCAATTTTTTTCTTTTGTGTGTGAGTCAGTTTCAGATAAAGCGCACTCACACAAGTGGGTGGCTATTTATTTGAATTGTCTAATTTTTTTTAATTGGTGGGTATTTTTTTGATTTATTTTAGTACAATATTGTAATGTAAATATGAGACGAAGTGATGATGAAGCTCAGCGGCGTTCCATCGGAGAGTTTAGTACCTAACGGTTAAATGATCAATGTGTTTTTATTAGTTCTGTTAGATGCCTCTATTATTACTAAGTTAAGAAAACATCTTGACGTATGGCCTATTCCCTTGGCAACAGGCAACTGAAGGAACACGGGTGGTCAATAAGTCTGACACGCCTTCCCGCTCCGCCCAGAGCGGGAGAAATCATCTGACATATCCCGCCCAAAAAAAAAAAGGTGTGGTCTGTTCCTATAACAATTAAATAGGTCGGTAATTATCGTATCTAATGGAATATACCTAAGCGGTGGTTAAAAACTATTTTAAAAAGCAGTCGGGTCCCCGTCACGAGTATTCGTTTGATTTTTATTTAAAGCTTACCTTATTTCGGAACATTCGTAAGTGGGTTGTAATTTAGAAACATCGGAAACCGGAACCAATTCGTTTAGGACTCAAAAATATTCGTGCGAGAATCGAACCCGCGACCGGTTAGGCGAAACTTCATTTACTCTGCCACTGCGTGAACCGAGCCATAGCGTTCGAATTGCTTACTCCTTTTTTGCTTCGTGTAGCAACATTTTCATAATCTTATTTATGTATGTTTTTCAACAAGTTTGATGTAAAAAAAAAAGGTTTTAGTTACATTAAAATTATTATAATATTTGCTGCAAATCGCTATATTTTCTCGAAGTAGTCTTTTTCGGTGATTAAAAAACCGCATTGCAAACTAGTGTGTAAACCTCGTTACAAAGACATCACCTTTAAAATGATCATTCCTCGCCACTTACATAATGTAATTAATTAATTTAATGGACGCTCCGTCCACAATCACATTATGACGTGCACGTATTTACATACATTTTATGGACGTTGACGTGAACGTCTACATAATATCGAGATGTTAGAAATAATAAAAGCTCACAATAGAATGAAACCGCGGCGCTCGTTGATGTCTTTTGTTTGCGTTCCAATTTGTTTTATAACCGCATGCGAGCTGCGCCGGAGTTTAGTGTGGACATGCGTTTGCGCGGCTAATGTCGTATCTTTGTACTAGCACGTGCTAGATTACGCCGCCGTAAGACTGCACTTCGTCCAGTGCAGTCTTACGGCACGCCCGATGCGTTATGCGTAAATAATAATGTTATCTCAGGTTACGCGGTTTTACGTTCATGAATTTTGTTGAGATCGTACTTTGTTGATAGCGTTTCTTGTGCTGTCGGTTTGATGCAAACGATGTATCATATTTGTGTGCACGCAATTGTAATTTGATTTTTACGAAATTATTTAGTTAGGTGGCATGTTACCTACTACATGCTCGAGGTAGCTTTTTATCAACACATAAAATATACGTCCGCATTATTTCGATAACGTATACAAACTACACATTGGATTTATAAAAAAAAAAAACTATCAATTCAAATGCAAGTCAAGGTTATCGAATCGATATTTGATCAATTTCACACGAACTACGACAACGTAATGGCGGCTGGGCTTAACAGGAAAATTTATCGCATTATAATATAATTCAACAGCAAGGTTATAGTGCTTCCTATACCTTCGAAGGGGTGTTACAGTTCCCTGGGTTCACAAAATTTTCGTACACCATTTCGTTATAATCATAAACTTCGAAATCTTCGTTCATAGCTCAGCTAGCATAGTTCAGCTTCATGTTTTGACAGATTTTGTATGGAAAATCTGTCATCATTGCGAGACCATTGACACGTTTGTAAATTAGTAGACTTGGCTCCCTGGTCGATTACACAAAACTCGTCTTCTTAGAGTACGAGTACTTCTAGATACTCGATATTAATACTCTGTTGGCTTGATAACATTTCTTAAAACCAGTATCTGGGTAGTGATCTATACCAACAGAAAGCAACAAAGTCTTCGTTGTTTCGTCGCTACGTCAATTATTTCCATATCATTATCAGACTCCCCTTATCCTGATTTATTTGGGGTCAGCGCAACATGTCTACTTCTGCCACACTTCTCTATTGGTCCTCATTTCAGTAGTCATCCTCTTTCTAGCCATATCATCTCTCCCACAGTCCATCCATCAAACACATACGACATATACACTAATAACTTTCCTAACGACATTTTCCTTATTCCGCCATCACATGCCCACACAATGACAACCGATTTCCACACATCAGTGCAATTATTTACATAATATTTATAGATAAGACGAATTAAGGCTTTTGATATGAAAATGCATAATTTTGTAATAATCCCGAGATGTATCATCTATGAACGAACACTTCTGATTAATAATTCACAGCTGCATCGATCTTGATATCTGTATAATTGTGTGAAACGGCATTCCCAATGACCTTGAGCATCTATTGTAGCTTGGCCTTCAGAATCTATTACTAACTAGCTGACCCGACCGACACGTCCCGTTTAATGCAACACTCCCATAGATCATTCACTTGCACTTTTCCCGAATGTAACAATTTTTTCGGCAACTTTACAAAGGAGATTGGGCGTTTCTACCCTGGAACCCAATAGCGTTAAGATATATACCAATGGAAAGATCTCATCAAGAAGAATATTTCTTATTCTGAAGACTCCTCTCGATCGTTAGTACGAAAGGAGGTACAGAGCTCTAAATGTGAGTAATTAATCGTTAGTGACATTCAGGCAATTTAGACAATTAATTGACTTTTATTAACTTTGAGCCTTGCAAACATATAAACGAACATTTTAAAACATTGGCCTCCTAGATGCTGTTTTGGGAACAATGTTTTTAAGAGTCGATCGGCCGTACAGATCGTTAAGCCTTCGTTAAGCCTGCCGCATCCCCCAATAGTGTTAAGATATATGCCAATAGAAAGATTTCTTCAAAGGAAATATTTCGTGATATGACGCTTCTCTCGATTATTAGTACGAAAGGAGCTACAGAGCTCTAAATGTGAGTAATTAAGCCGATGCCGAAGTTGTCACACTTATTTAGGTCATTACTCCGAACTGACAAATAATTGGCAAAAGTTGTGTTTGTAGGAAATGTTCCTCTTGAAAAGTTCTTTCCATTGGTATATGTCTTATGGCTATTGGACTCTAAGAATTTGTTAACTTCGAAGCCCAAATGTTACCTATTTAGGTAACTAACTCCGAACTGACTAGCAATTGGCAAATGTCGTGTTAGTATCAAAGGTTCTCTTTGGAAAGCTCTTTCTATTGGTGTATATCTTATGGCTATTGGGCCAAGAAAATTCCTTAACTTCGGAGCCCAAGCTTTTACCTATTTAGGTCATTAACTCCGAACTGACAAATAATTGACAAAAGTTGTGTTAGTAGCAAAGGTTCTCTTTAATGCTTTTTTCATTAGTTACATTTATTACTTCGCACACTCGGTAATTCCTTCCTTTTACCAGAAAATCTAGACTTTACATAATCATAATTATTATAAAATTGCCTTACGTGTCTGTCTGTGTGTCCGCGTTGTTGTTTTAAATTACACAACGGAATTTGATGCGATTTCACCATCATTCGGAAAGGTTTATGTGTATAATAATATTAAACATCTAAACAAATGTCGATATTTTGCCAAGTTGTAAAACCGTGCGAAGCAGGGGCGGGAGCCACTCATGAAATCGGAGGCCGGAAAGTAGTAAGTACCTACTTACTCTACTACCTTAGACCAAATAAAAAACAAGACAGAGCGCTGTCAACAGTGACGTGAGGCCGCGTTTCGTAAACATGTGTGCGCTTAGTTTGGTGTAGTTTGATTGTAGTATCATTGTAAATAGTTGTAAATGTGTGTGCGTGAGCGTGTATGCACAGAGCGGTGGTGTAGTTTTAGCATGCTTCACTGTATTAATCGCAGCGCTCCGTCTTGCTTTTTTATTTGGTCTGAGCCTACTACAAGCGAAGTTCATAAGCAAAACATCTTTCTCGAAAACACTCCACAGTGCTCTTTCTTCTAAGTCTAAAATGTTACAGATAAATATATGTAATAAGGTCGAACAAAAACAAAATAGGTACTTAGTATAACATGTTCTTCAGGGTTGATCCCATAGGGTAGGTATTAATATAACATCCGCAATTAGTACTAGCAGGAAACTCAATAATGAGCAGCACTTTACACAATGAAAGAAAATAGATTCACTTCCGTTTATTTTCGATATAAATATTAACATTATTTTTACCCGACTACGGCGAAGCAAATAGGAGGGTTATGATTTTGACAGCTATGTATGTATGTATGAATGTATGTATGTTCATCTGTTCCTTCATATCTTCTAAACGACTCATCACAATTTGACAAATGAGGTATCGTTGGAAGCGTCTTGTTCGTGTTCAGTTTCATTGATGAAATCCGACCTTAATCGGTTAGGAAAATGCGTTACGCAAATAGATAGCTGCTTTGACATCTGCTGCTGCTGTCCTATTGTCCCGAAAGCCTGTGCCTGGTGTCAGGTGATGCCCGGTACGGACTTTACGTGTTACAGGTGTATCGTTTGGCGAATACCGTACGTCTACGGATTATCCTGCTCGTCCAGTATCCGATATTCAAATAATTGGAACACAGTTTCGTCCGATGTCCGCAACCACATTTATTAACACTGGATTCACTACAAGAGCCTTGTTATATCTATGCCTACTTTTCTCCCCGTGTGGGAGTTATCGCGCATCAATAAGTAATCACTGAAGTTATGTAGACAATATGAAATCAGGAATATAAATAGAAAACGATTTCACTAAAAGAAATAAAATATACTTTTCGTATTAGTAGTACTTGGTTGGCTACATCGGTTAGTTTTTCTAGGAAGTAATTATGAAGTGATCATTTACATCCGAAAAAATTAACCAGTTTGATTCACTTTGCTGGAATACGATTCGATGCAAAAACGATTTCTTCTATAATTAAAAGTTTCTTCGTCTGGGTGTTGAAATGACAACGTTTGCTCGCAACCTCGTTACTTAGTTTTTTTTTTTTCCGGGGTTTAAAATCCTCATGGATGTCCTCCGCTCTGGGGCGGGTGGAGGGGTCTGTCAGACTCTTACTGACTAAAAACCACCCCGGTGTTCCGACTCACACATCCGCCGGGGATCGCGGGAACGTAACAATCTTCCGCAACCCCGACTGGTGCCGGCCCGCCACTACGGGCCTCCTCGGGTCAGGGGGTGGAGTGAGGTGTTTGACTCCCCCCGTGACGTCTAAGAGGGGCGCGCGTGTAACACTACGCGCCGCCACCTCGGGTCCTGATGTGTGGGGGGCAACGGACGTCCCCGAGTCCGTCACCCCTGGACCCATTTAGGGGGGCTGGAAGAGGGCGTTATCCGTCCTCCGCCGACGCCCGGTGCGCCTGCTGCGGGGTGAGTGGACGAGATCTCCCTCTCCCTTTCCGCAGCCTCCTTCTGCGAGACGACCGTCTCACAGTAGGAAACCACCGCGTTTCAGGACTCCTCGCTGCCGACCATGGCATTCACTACGGCCGACAGCGACAAGTCACTGCCTACTTTTGAGATGAGGGCATGGCGCGGCTCCTCCCAAGCGGCACACTCTGCCAGCGTATGCCGCGCCATGTCCTCCCGGCAACCGACGCAGTGGTGACACCGGGCGTCCGGCTCCCTGTTTATGCGACACAGGTACTTCCCGAAGCAACCATGCCCCGAGAGCACCTGCGTCACCCGAAACGACAGGGAGCCGTGCCTCCTCCCGAGCCAGCGCTCGAGCACCGGCCGGACCGTCTCGATGATGTCGAGGTAGGGCGTGGAAGCCTTTCTTGCCATTCCGCCACGAGGACCTCGCGAAGCTGAGACCGATGCAGCTCTATGTATCGCTGCATCGGTTGCTCACCCCGCGCCCTCGCTTTCTCGCGCCACCGATACGATGCCGCGAGTACTTTCGCCTCGAGGTCCCAGGGCGAGTGCACAAGCCGCCTCGTAGGAGATCGTGCGATACCCCCTGATGACTCTGACGGCCATCACTCTCTACGGCTTGCGCAGGACTGCAATACTACCGGCCGTCAGGTTAGCCGCCTAGATCGGGGCCCCGTAAAGGGCCATCGTATGCGGCTCACCACCTGTGAGACCGCAACCGTCACCAGTAACGCTGCCTCCCTGTGCGAGCTCCCCCCCGCAGTGACCAGCGTGTCATCCGCATAACACGTCAGGTCTACCCCCGGACTGAGCTTGCCCCTCAGCACCCAGAGTCGTACCCGATGTTCCACTGGAGTGGGCATACAACCGAGCCCTGTGGAACACCGCACGACATGCGGCGCTGGTTTTCGCCGTCACGTCCCATGTAGGTGACACACCTCTCTGACAAATAAGCCCCAATGTACCGCAGTGCCTCCCGAATACAACTCCAGGGCAGGGTGTTGAAGGCGTTGGACGTGTCCAAGGACACCGCCAACATCACCCCACCCCGGGACACCGCTTCCTCTGCCAGGATTCTAACCCGCGACACAGCGTGGGTCGTGGAGCGCCCATGCCGAAACCCGAACTGGCTGTCGTTCAGGTCCGGCCTCTCTCTGCACAAGTGGCCGACGAGGCGCGCTGCGCTTATCCGCTCAAACAGCTTGCCCACCTCGTCTAGCAGCACTATGGGCCGGTATGCGGACGTAGAGTCCGCAGGGCGCCCCGCCTTCCTGAGCAGGACCAGACGACCAGATTTCCACAAAGTGGGAAACTGGCTCTGCTCAAGGCACGCCTTAACTGTTATCAACAACTTTGAGTGGTAATATGTATTCGCGATTTGGTTGTCTACAAATCTCATCATAATTATATGAACAGAGATGGAAATGGAAATAACATCATTTCTGTCTGGAAGATTGTTTATTTTGTTAGACTTTAGTAGCGAGGTAGCGGACTTAGATCTACCTAACGTTGTCTTTAGGTATGCTAAACATATGTTCGGTTCGACACGTTCGATTCGGTAGTAAGCAAAACCGAAGCAATTAAAATACTTACATATTCGCCTCTCATTCGGATCTTGCTGATCGGTCAATTTAACTTGATCCACTTGATCTATTTATACATACTTATACATATAATTAGAATATATACTTATAACTTATATTTATCTGTGACATAAGTCTAAATGTAAATGTTCAACCTATGACAAAGAGACCACTACAAAAATACAACTTTTATAAATCTGGCTATGAGCACATCAACCGCAGGATTCAGGATCTTGACTGGACGGACCTCCTTGCCCCTTTGGGATCCGAAGAGGCACTGAGCACATTTTACAATAAGATTGATGATATAATCAAACAGCAAACACCACTATCGGCACCTAGAACCGCTGGTTATCCAGTCTGGTTTTCTAAATCATTAATAAACACACTCAATAAAAAACAAAAGGCATGGGTTAAATGGAAGAAATACGGCAACATTACAGACTACGAAAAATTTTAGCAGCATAGAGCCTTTTTTAAGGAAAATTGCAATAAATGCTTCTCTAAGTACACTCAGTCCATTGAGGATAGTATACATAAAAACATTAAGGATTTCTGGATATACATTTCTAACCGCTAAGACAAACCTGGTATACCGGCAAAAGTTCAATATAAAAACGATGTATCCACCGACCCCCAATCGATCTGCAACATGTTCTCTGATTTCTTTTCTTCCGTGTATGAACCTGTTTCACTTGCACTCTCTCAATGGAAGCTACCTTCTGAAACAGTGACTAACGATATTGTTGTTTCTAACCTACACTTTAAAAAAGAATCAGTTTTGGCTGTACTGAAATCCCTTGATCCATCTAAGGAACCAGGTATTTATGGGCGGTCTGCGTTTTTTCTTAAAAATACTGCTGCCTCTATTTATAGACCCCTAGCTATAATCTGCAATAAATGTATCACAGAAGGTGTTATGCCAACGGTGTGGAAGCAGGCTAATATCACACCTGTACACAAGAGTGGATCCAAGCGTAGTGTTGAGCAATACCGACCTATTTCAATTTGATCGACTTTGTCGAAGCTTTTCGAAAGTACATAACGAAGTGTATCCTATCCTACATAACACTATTAAACAGCAACAGCACGGTTTTGTGAAAAAGCGATCCACAACAACAAATTTATTGGTATTCTCTAGTTACCTATTTGATAATATCGACAAACGTATACAAGTTGATGCAGTGTACACGGACTTTCAAAAAGCTTTTGACAAGGTGGATCATGAATTGTTGCTGAACCAAATAGCTTTCAATGGTATTCGTGGTAACTTGTTGCGATGGTTCATTTCTTACATCACTAACCGTTGTCAGCGGGTTATTATTAACGGATACCACTATCATGCTACCCGGGTTACATCTGGTGTCCCACAAGGCTCTATTCTCGGCCCTCTTTTGTTTATTATCTTTATAAATAATATTGGTAATTGTTTTCGTCATTCAAAATTTTTGTTATATACTGATGACCTCAAAGTATACAGACCTATTCATAGCATTCAGAATTGCTATCTTCTCCAAGAGGATTTGGATCGGCTTACGGATTATTGTAACAATAGTAAGCTCCATCTGAGCATTCCCAAGTGCAACTACCTAAATTTTACCAAAAACAAAAATATAATAAGGTTTTCATACTCATTATGTAATGATTTATTAAATAAAGCAAACTCGGTTCTTGATCTTGGCATATTGCTCGACTCAAAACTCTGCTTGGATTTGCATATCAAACAAATAGTTAATAAAGCATATAAGATGTATGGATTTATAATGAGATCCACTCATGACTTTAAGAGGATCTCTTCGTACCTCTGCCTGTATAAAACCCTAGTCCGTTCCCAGCTCGAATATGCCGTATCCATTTGGAACCCATACTATGGCAAATACACTGAAATGATAGAAAACGTCCAACGTAGATTTCTCCGTGCAATGCACTACATATGTCACAAAACTTATCTAAAGTATGATCAGTTGCTCTGTAAATATAAGCTTTTGACGCTCAGTTCTAGACGTAAACAATTGGAAGCAATGACATTGTATAATATTGTTAATGGCAATTTTGATTGTATAGATTTAAATAATTTATTGTGCTATGCTGTTCCCAGAACTGTCCATAAACGGCAGGTGCGTCCAGGCAAACTCTTTGCAGTAGGTACCTGCCGATCTAACACTGGTCTACGTTCACCAGTTCGGCGAATGGCAGCAACCTACAATGACGCATTCGAACACATAGACATTTTTACATGCTCTTTGAAAAGGTTTTGTCGCCTCTTGTATGAGACGCTTGAACTGTCATACTAATTGTTTGATGTTGGAACCTTTTTTGTTTTTTTTATTTTTACATGTTTTTATAATATTAGTGTAACTGTCATGCATTAACGGTTCACCTCCTAGTGACATAAAGGTTTTATCTATTAGTGGTAATCTGTGAACAGCGTTGTGGGCTACATTATTACTTAAGTTATTTATCTTTTTCTGCTTGTAATATTGTATAGTGTGGCTGTTTGTTGTTCCTATTTAATAAAAATAAAATAATAAAATCAAAGTGAAGTCAAAACTGTACATTGAATATTTAAACAAAAAGTTATTGCTACGAGGACTGGGAACGATTCTAATGCCGCAAATTATAGTTTTTAGAATTTTTGTCAATTTATCTGTTTGTCTGAATGTATGTTCCAGCATCACGCTAATTCAACCGGATTTTTTATTTTTTATTTTGCGTAGATATTCCTTATAAGTCTGGTCCGTCTATATCTATACCTAGGCTATAAATTACCATGCTATTGGCTATGGAGGATGAGCTATATTTCTTTATGATTAAATTCCGTTTACCGCAAATTGTAAAAAGACGAGCTTATAGATATTATAGAAACAAGACCTTAGATTATCATCAAGCTATACCTTTAAGGCTTCCACAAACAGACGCGATATCGCGGGTGCCACAAGGATAGCACTGCCTGTCGCGCCCGCGATATGGCGCCAGTTTACACGAGCCTTTATGGAGCTAAGCAGTGAATTATGACATATAAGTACATAGGATGTATCCGCGATGCAAGTCGGTTTTGGAGTTTATGTATTAATGCCACCATTTTTCCAGTGTGAGAGAGAGACGGAGCTAGACAAAGCCGCTAGCACCATCCCGTTTTCGCAGGGGAATAACGATGACATAATGGCATACTTCATAATACTACCCCAGGAGCTCTTATTGAACGCGTTATGTAATCATTACAAGCCTAAGCTGTTTGCACCGTTATAATTTGCGCTCACTAAATAAAAAAGCATATATCAATTACTTCACAGATACTGATACTGGTGTCGTACCATGTACCTACATACCTATGTAGGTACACTGGTGCACTATGTTACATGAGTAGAGTCTTCTCTAGTTATTGCCTAGGAACTTTTTATGTACTGTTCTGTCATCCTGAAAACATTGAAGTTATTATTTATATTTATAAAATGTTAATAACTTTATTAAAACACTGTGTTACAATGTTAATCTATTTTTATTGAAAGCAAGTTCAGCAAACAGATAGTTTAATGCGCCATAAGTCATAACTCATATACCTAGAGTTAAAATTAGGGTATTTGCACACTTATCCGTAGGTATTTGATTCGTGTTTGTTTCTGATCTAGTGTAGCCAACCTAGTAATTGTACGAACCGTATACGCATGAGTGCAAAAACGTCCATATAATTATTAGGATGATAGAACCGGATCAGAAACGAACAGGAATCAAATACGAACCGTATAAGTGTGTAAACGCCTTTACGCCGGTTTCCCCGAAGGGTTAGGCAATTGTGAATTTTGAAGTCCCAATTAATATGGGGCGAACCTAATGCCATCAACCAGGCGCAAATCCAGATATTAGTTACTGATGGAAATTTCAATGACACTTTGCCCAACCTGTGAATTGAACCCATGACCTCACGCTCAGCAGTCGTGCTTGCGGCCCTAGACCGACAAGACAGCTATATACCTGGGCTATAACTCACTATCAAATCATTCCAGTGTCTGAGGTCTTCAATTTAATATTTCTGTTTGTTTGTCCGCAGACCGCTGTATACCTGTGCTATAACTCACTATCAAATCATTCCAGTGTCTGAGGTCTTCAATTTAATATTTCTGTTTGTTTGTCTGCAGACCCCTCCCCCTACCCGGTGGACAGCGCGACCACCGGACTGGTCTCTAAGACCGCTACTCCTTGCAAAGTTTGTGGCGACAAGGCTTCTGGATATCACTACGGCGTCACATCGTGTGAGGGATGTAAGGTAAGCAGCACTCTTTCATTTTATGGAGCTAAATGAGAAATGATAAATGATTTTATATCTGTAATGTATGTAGGTTTGTAAAAATACTTAAGTATACACGTCAATTTATAAATCTTAACTAACTGCGCCCCGCGCTTACACCCACATAAATCTCGATCCCGTGGGAATATCGGGATGAAAAGTATCCTATGTCCTAATCCAGATCATGGTCTACCCATGTGCTCAATTTCATGCAAATCCGTCCAGCCGTTTTAGCGTAAAAGCGTAACAAACAAACAAACTCACTTTCTCATTTATAATATTAGTTAGGATATATACGAGTACGTACATAACATAGTGTGTCCGGCATGGACTAGCGATATTCTAAATACTTAAATATAAACTAATTTAAAGTACGTTGTTGGGTTGTTACGAGTCTTACGTGATGAGTACTGATGAGTCATCGTCATCTTTCAGTCTAACCGGATGCAGCTGAATGCCAATATTTTACATGGAGCGACTGCCAATCTGACCTCCACAATCCAGTTATTGGGTAAAACGATACCCCTTGATAAAATTGGGTGTCACACTTTCGGGCTTCTGAAGACCCAAAAAGTCTGTCAAAGATCTACGAATGACAACCGGGACCAACGGCTTAACGTGGTTTCCGAGGCAAGGATGAGTCTCGGCATGTAATGCCGAGCTTACCGTCCTCGGTGAGCTTGGGGCTATGGTATTACTTAGCTACGAGCTCCTACATTTTGCAATACTTTCCTAAATTATAAAATGAACTGTCTTCATTTCTTTAAAGTAGATAATGGTTTGCAATAATAAGTGTATATTTCTGTAATTGTCATTACATTGTTTCGGTAACTTCATTTGTGAGTGACGGGGCTTAACATTAAGGACAATATACAGGATGTTCAGTTAGACCTTGGATGTATAACTAGTACTTTGTATGGTATTTACATATAATTAATTATACGTTTACCTGAATACCCCTTCGGGAATCACCGGCGTGACGATGTTTTTTTTTTTGTATTTGTTACAGGCAGGCCACCTCCTTTATGATTAGACATTAGTTTGTAATAATTTGTTTCAATTTCCCTACTTTTGCGCATGCAACTGCAAAAAAAAATTTCTTTTTCACCCCATCTATTCGAAAAGGACGACTTGGTTCGCCTTTAAGTGCACCCAAAGGTGGTGTTTTCTATAAGAAGCTTTTAGCGGGCAGTAATGAGTTTTTAATCCTCTTATACATAACATTACTTTTTCGTCGCGCGTTCATGCTAGCGCCTCTGGTCCCGGGCACCTACCAGTGTCACCCGGCACGGAGAAGCGACAAGCCGTCTGTGCAACCACTCCTCCATCCTTATCACCTCGGAGGCGGGTCCTGACCCCTGAATAACTTCCGACAACCGGAACTTGAGTAAAAACATAATAAAATGTTTAGCGCATAATCGGTGTCAGGTGACGGCACTCTAGGAAAAATATTAGCTGTTTTTAATTTTTTTGCGTCTGAAACTGACCCGATAAGCAGATTATCTGCGAGTATCGATTTCATCGGTAGTCTAATATACCTACGCCGCCGCTCGCTAAAGTGGCGAGGCAGCAAACCGATCTACTTCCGAATTTGATGATTTGGTGGGTGAGGTTTGAGTGCCAAGAGAATGCACAGTAACAATTTGTAAATGCTCTGTTGTAAACTTTTTTGGGTTTCCCAAATGTAGCCAACATAATCCCCTAATATATTATATTTCCCCTTATATTAAGACCTTTTATGTACCATATTTTATGCAAAATAAAGTTATTCTATTCTATTCTAAAATAACTACAAAATAACTGTTTTGGTTCCAGTATAAAACGTCTAAATTCTAAATCATATGATTTATAAAAACCAAATCTATTTTCACCAATAAAAGGCTACACTGACGTACTTAAAAATTCATTCATAAATTGAAAAATGTGCCGCGTCATTGTAATAGTACGCGAGCCACTGATTACTTCAGTCGGTTGCGCAGGGGCATGCGAAAATTGAGTTAAAGGTTTTTGCATGCTCCATTCTGTAAGCGGAGCCATTGTCAGCTGGCCGGGGTGCATAGGCATGCGTGATACCACGATGCACATTGATTTAAGTAATATACGACAGGCAGACGTATAAATATCAGTTATTAACAAAGCGGTCCGTCCGCGTGTGGTTAATTACGGCAACATTAAAAACTTACCAAGTGACTCTGTGCGTCAAAAACCGTCTCAACAGTGATTCTGCTCCAGTTTAAGTGATTCCCTTTGAGGTAAACCAAAATGCAAGTTGTGATCTAAATAATATGATAAACTAATCATAACGTCGCTCCTGGCCTAGGAGTAGACTGCCTACTATAGATTTTAATTAAACATCATTGAGTTATGAAAATGAATTAACAGGAAGTTAATTCGCGCCGGAGCGCGGGTGTTGTGATAAAATGAAGTCTTGCTATGTTTAATAGCGATGGCGATGGAAAGCGACAGATATACTAATAAAAAAATTATGTTTATTAATTCTCACTTACAGTAGGTACTCGTACGCACCTACTCGTACGTAACGTGACTCTATCCACATTTGCCTATTTTTCTATTTCTACGTTTCTGGAGTCACGTTACTTTCATAGGGAAAAAACCAACGAAAATGTCAAACTTTATGTGTAATAAGGGTTCATGTTTAAAATTACACAATAAGTCCCCTATAAACTTTGATTAGGGAGCAGACCCACGAAAACACAAAAATAATACTTTTGCCCTTTAAAGTGAGCGATGGCGAAAAGTGAGTTCACGTGACCATAGGATTTTTGGGCGCCGCGTGACTGACGTTCACGTGCTGGAAGTGTGTACCGAGAACTACTCCTGTCAGTTATTTTTTAAAGGTTCTGACAGACCTGCACTTTTTTTCCCTAATAAAAGTTTCCGGACTTCATCAGAGCTATAAGTAGTTTTGGCATTACTTTCAATTTCATCATTAATATAATATCCATACTAATATTATGATTTACGTTTGCCTGATCTATAGTAAATATATAAAAAATTGGTACCAAAACAGCAATTTCATAGTAATTAATCGGAAATTATCCTACAATTTCAAGTGTCTGAAATAATCACATCATTTCTGATGAAAAAATAACGTATCATTTAGGATTTGTACACCTTTCATAAACAAGTAGTAATTTCAGTCGTCGAGATTTTGTTAGAATTGGGGATCGATCTGATTTTCCCACTTGTGAAGAGTTGCTACAGAATATTGTGTTTTCTGGTAAAAACGCTGCATCCTACTTTGACTCGATTAGAGAACCCCCTACCTACATGTAAAGTTACCGCCCTACGCCCCGGCGAGGTAGCTGCGAACTCCGCGCTGTGCCATAAAGCCTCCGACGATGCTAGTTGATGGACAGCCTCTAAGGATCTCCTGAATTTCACGTCACGCCCGCGATTACTCAAAACCCTGTTAGTTTAATTTAATATTATGTGAATTTAATTTCAAATTAAATATTATTTATTCAATAACGATTTTTTTTACGAATCGTTTCTTAGAATTTTCGTGGTGCGGACTTGGAAAACTTCCTGAGTGTTCGAAAACTTTAAAGTGTCTTTTCTCACTTTTATTTTTTATTTTCTTTCGAGTCGTTTGCTAAAATTAGAAATAGTTGAGTTTATGTTTGAGGGTTTAAAAAGGTCCTCAAAGCTTCCATAAACTATGAAGTATTTTTTTAACTCTTGTTGCCCAGCCGTGTTACAGTAATTTCTGTCCACTCTGCGGACTAGGCTGATTAAGCGACAAGTTTAACTTAATTTTAGAGTGATTTTGTTATTTTTTACCTTTCGCTTATTAGTGGAATTAACCAGTGGAGAGAAGTTTTAACGTGTTATAATCTTGTCCGTGTGCAGGGGTTCTTCCGCCGTAGCATCCAGAAGCAGATCGAGTACCGTTGTCTCAGAGACGGCAAGTGCCTGGTCATCAGATTGAACAGGAATCGCTGCCAGTTCTGCAGATTTAAAAAGTGCCTTGCGGTTGGCATGAGCAGAGATTGTGAGTACCTAGCTTTATTTATTTATTTGTATATTCGCTTTGGGTCTGTGCAAATACTAAATAGGTAGTTTTTATTTTTATTTTAGGGTATTGTGTAGGTTCGCTTCAACTACGAGAGGCTTGCGATGAGGCTTTCAGCATCATTTAGTCAAAATACCGAATGAGGAATATTTTTATATAGAATTCATACATATTACTCCCGGAAGAAGGGTAGGTGGCTAGTTATAAATACAAAGGTGATACAGGAAATGGGAATGTAAGATAAAAAGGTACTGCTTACGTAAATCAGAAAAGTTTTCTTTTCCAGCAGAGACTTCGTAATAACTGTTGTGTGTCGGTTATTTTTTCAGTGGGTATTTATTTTCTAATATCTCGCGTTTGACCGTATGCTTCAAATGTGTGAGTCGTTTGAAGTTAAAGTAGGTTACGAGAAGGAACGTGGTTCCTGCCTACATTCTATTTACTCGTGCGATATATCGCTCTCGCAGGCCACAGGTCGCAGAAACTTTTCCGAGTCTTAAAATGTTTTAACTAAAAAATATGGATTAATTAAAACAAAAGTTTGCGATAATATTAATGTATTTAAGATATGAAATGAAAATAAAAAAATCACTGCAAAGGAAAAATCACTGCAATCACACAAATCACTTTAATATCGGCTGTCGGTTTCTTTGTTTTGTATTTTCGTCTTTGCCACCGACTCCTCCTTTTTGAAGTCGGTTAAAATCTAACAAACATCTATTTGAAACGAAATCTACAAAAGTAGGTGTTTGATTATCACAGGAGTCATTACTTACTTATAAGTAAACGAATTATAACCGGTGAAATAATGTTTGCAGACGATACTGTCGTTAAGTAGTTTAAATTAATTAAAACTTTAACAACTTAACCACACTAACTTGACTGAATAGCTTTAAAAAACTAGTAATTACCTACGATATCATAGTAAATCACAGTTTTCTTTTTAATAGTAACTTGTCATGCCTACGTATTGGAAATTAATAGAAGAGACCGACTGAAAACGGATTTTTCTTTCGACTGACTGTGACCCGGAATTCGGCCTGATATTAAATTAAAATATTCAGCTAAATTCGGAAACGAAATCGAAAAAGATACAAATCTTATACTCATTTAGGAATAATTTAAACTAGTCACATTAAAAAAACGAGCTTTAGACAAGCTCAAGAAGGAGAGAGAGCTGAAGACCTAAATTTAAAAAATTAAACCGACGAAAAAAGAACTCCAAAGCGAAAAATAAATAACTTTAATTTCGGAAGTCGGTGTCTTCGCTTTTCAATTTTCGTTTTTTGCCACCGACTACCGAAATTAAAGTTATTTATTTTTCGCTTTTCAGATCTTTTTTCGTCGGTTTAATTTTTCGTAAAAAAGTTTTTAATTTTTCGCTTTTGTGTTACCATTTTCTCCAGAGTACTCCAGGGCGTTACTCCAGGTTAAAGACCTGGAGTTGGTGATGAGTGGTTGTGTCATCATAACTATGTATGTGTGCGAAATTTCAACAGAATCGGTTCACAGTTGAAAATTCAGTTGGTGAAAAATCAATCAACCCCATTTTTTCTACCTTTAGGGGTGGTTCCAATTTTAAATGGAACCAACTTCGAGGTATATTCTTCCCAATAAACAAATTTTTTTCAAATCGGACTACTCACTAAAAAGTTATGCGTGGTCATAACTCCTCCTTTTTTTTTCGTCGGTTAAAAAAGCAATGTTTTTATTTGCTTTAAAAAGAAAATAATGACTGCGCCTGTCTGCATTTTCACTCTTGAACACTGTTGGTGACGACGACAATAACTTTTGGTCTTTTGACCTAAAAAACAGAATTGCTGGTCGGCTATTATTTGCTCAAAAAACAAAAATTCCTGACTACGAGACTGTACCTCACTAAAAAAGAATTCAGCCAACAAAATTTTTAAAGCTTTTCCAAAGTTTCAACTGTAAGTTAACAAGAGTACTGCACTAACAGACATGCAGTTATAATGAAACAGCCAGGCTTCAATCAGCCATGCACCAACCTACATTCCCAGGCCAATCCGTGAGGCATCGCAATTAATAACGAACAGGAAATTACAATCGACGCGCCGCGAAACACAGCGGTGTCAATGTACAAATAGATCGCACCTATTTTCCAATTGTCGAATGGAGTCCATTCGAGTGCACTGCGGCGTGCGGGATGCACTGGCGCATGTTGGGTGCGACGGTTACATGATGAGGGCCTTTCCCCCAGCGGTACGATACGGCCGAGTTCCTAAGCGTCCCCGCGAGCCCGTCGCAGCCGAGAGCCAGCCCGAACCCAAGCGTCCCACCCCCGGCAGCGCCACGATCCCCCCAGTGGACCCCATGGAGACGGTACTGATGAGGCAGCAAATGTCTAAGGAACTGGTGAAGCTCATCACCGTGGCACACCGCCAGACCAACACCTACACCGACGAAGTGAAGGCGACCATGACGCCGCGCGCCATCGTACTCAGGGTTGAAGACTCTGAGGGAGAAGGTGGGTGAACTCCTTTTTTGTCTAGTTCGTTTATCTTGTCAGCTACGCATGTCATTTCCTTTTCCAAGGTGTGAAGTTGTGAACGTTTTTCAAAATGTAAAAATGAATTTCAGTTATTTTATTAGGTTCGATTTCAGCTTCAATCAAACTCAAACTCAAACTCAAAGCATTTATTTCAATTAAACCATTCACAGGCACTTTTGAATTGTCAAGGAGTCGGTCAGTCAGAAATATGAAGCTAGTTGCCCATTCCAAAGCGTAGTAGGTACCTATGGAGAAGAACAGGCAAGAAACTCCATGGACACTCTTTTAAATCAAAATATTGTTACAATATGTGGGTTACATCATTTATGTTGAAATTATACATGTGAGAACAATGTAGAAAGCACGTTAAAAGCGTCCGCAATTATTACATAAAACAATTCAAAAATTAAAATAAGCCATGGCAGCTAAGAGATGACCAGTCACAACTGACGGCGCCCGTTCACGAACATGACGCATGGATCAGCACCATTCAGCTCAACCATTTTGAAGGGAGCTAAATGATCCGACACACGCGCCACCACCAGCTAGACATTTCAGTGAGCATCACATTCCCAGTCGCCAGGGCACATTCAAGTCAATGAAAGACAAATTACCCGGTAAATGGTAGCTCAATAGTACATAGTACTCACACCTGTGCTATGCAATTATATAATACAAAGGAGATTGAGTTTATACAATGCAAGATGGTCTTCCGATCTTCAGCAGCTCCAACACTATTTTCGAATGTTAATTAGTTGTGATTGTGGAGCAGGACCAGCATTAAGCCAAGCATTCTTATCAGAGATGTAATCCTCCAACTTATAATATGCCTGCCTGCATAGTGTGCGTTTTATACAAGTTTTGAATTTCGACTCATTCAGTTGAAGTATGTGGGGAGGAATTTTATTGTAACATTTTAAACAGTACCCCATGAAAGATGAGTCTACTTTAGCTAGTCTGAAACCTGGTTGAACTAATAGGTCCCTATTTCTAGTACTATAATTATGTCTATCACCTCTTTTACTAAAAAGATGTAAATTTTTTCTTACGTGCATGATGTTTTCATAGATATATTGACAAGGTACCGTCATGATGTTTATATCCTTAAACAGTTCCCTTAAAGAATCGCGCCTGCGGAGATTATAAATAGCTCTGATCGCTCTTTTCTGCAGAATAAAGATAGACTCGATGTCTGCAGCCCGTCCCCATAGTAAAATACCGTAAGACATGATGCTATGAAAGTAACTAAAATAGACTAGCCTCGCGGTATCTACATCAGTAAATTGACGGATTTTTCTGACAGCATATGCTGCTGAACTTAGCCGTCCTGCTAGAGATGTTAAATGAGGACCCCATTGTAGCCTTGAGTCGAGCGTGATCCCCAGGAAAACAGTTTTATCGACGAACTCTAGTTTCTCTTGATTCAATACAATCTCGCAATCCCTACTTTTGACATTTGGCAAAGAAAATTTGATGCACTTAGTTTTTTTCCCATTTAATACTAAATTATTAGCAGTGAACCAATTTTGGACAATGAAATAATTTAAGTCTACCTTAAATGTAGTCACTGCCAGACAACCTATTAATATAAAGATAGTGAGCATTAAGATTTGTTTTGGAAATTCATCCCCTAAAAGGGTTCAATAGGGGATGACTTGTATGGAATTTCCTCATTCTTGCAGATGGGAAATTCCATGCCTTGTTTGTAACATAAATAAATTAGGAAAATATTAAAAAACCTCACTAAAAGTTGAGAATGTAGTCACTTATAAAGTGCAGTGCTATATAATAAGTAGGTCATATGCGGACGTATCGAATTCAGCCTACGGTTCATTTGCAATGATCCCGTGTAGGAATATCAAATTATCAAGGCTGTTGATGAGTGCCCCATTTTTTTATGAAATTTGTTATTTATTTAATTTATGATTTCATTCTTTACGTGTGCAAAAGACACTTGAGACGGTTTTCCCAATTAGGTATTATTAAAATGACGATTCTTACTCCAGCATGAGAGCGTTATTTTTTCAGAGTCCTCATTAACGGGAAACGGGTGCTTTTTTGATCAATAATGATTTAGTATAGATTCCTTGTAAATTTAATAAGTATCATCTTTATACATATTATAAATTAAATTCGCTTTTCGTGTTTTTCTAAACCACGCAACAGATTTTGATGAGGTTTTCAACATCGTTTTCAAGAATTTATTCCGGAAGGTTTATGTATATGATAATTTAATATCAAAGTCACTTAAAACTAAGAAATCTTGATATTTTGTCGAGTCGTAAAAACCGTGCGAACCAGGAGCGGGTCGCTAGAGATTAACAAGGCAGAATAAAAAAAAAAAAATATGAAAAGATTTAAATTACATAATAATATGTTAAACTTTTACATAGTTTTGAAGAGGTGTAAATAAAACATTGAGAAGCCGGATAAGCAAAATAACACTATCTTATTGAATGAAGAAATCCCGCAGTTCAGAAAGCGAGCAAATAAACGTTGTTTTATTTATCGCTACCCTCAACAGGTAGAAGCTCTCTGCCGCTTCTAGATTATTACCTACAATTTAATAACTGCCACGAGTAACAAGCTAAGCGCAAGGCCTCAGGCACTGCAATATTTAACAATATTGAGTTAGGAGTACGGAAGCTTACGATTTTTATTTAAAAATAAGCCTTTTTAAATTCAAGTTTTACTTTCTAGTAACTGCTTATTTAGAGCAGTCATAATTTGATTGTTTTAGCTTCAGATTGCTAACGTAGGTAAACTTTTTAAGCTTAGCAAAATAGTTTAGGTTGGGAATCGGAAACGTTTCTCAAAATTCAGTTATCGATTCAAATCAAAATCTTTACATAAGTACTGGTACTTATTTACTCGTTGTATTTACGTAAATGCCAGAGAAGCTCCGTCGTAAAACATTACTTGTTGAACAAAGTCTAAAAAAACAAAGATTCTGCGGAAAATGGAGTAACGACTGTAATTGGCTCTCCATCCAATACATAAGCAAGATTGGCACTATTTGCCCTACTTCTTCAGTGCCATATAATCACTAGGCTACTTCAGTGGAAACCCATAATAGAATGAAGGAAATGACTTTTGATATTCTTTAACTTTATTAAACTTAAAGTTTTACTATTGAATTAGTAGATTTCTACAAACGGACCTCAAATGGGGGGAAACAACGCACTATTCACTATGCAGACGATTCGCGGCGCTTTTTTCCTGTGCATGGGATCCGCATTTCTACATAATATAAATTAAAGTCGCTTTTCGTGTCTCTGTGTGACCGCGTTGTTATTCTAATCTACACAACGGATTTTGATGCAGGTTTCATCACTTAGAGGGATTATACAGCGTGTAACAAAAACACTGTCCGATCCGTGAGGGTGTTGTTAAGAATCATACTCATCTTCCTGCCCTTGTCCCGTGTTACTCGGGGTCGGCGCAACACGTTTTCTTCTTCCACTCTGCCAACTCCGCCACTGTTCTGCCACTCTGTCAACCGTCACGTTATCATTTACTCCCTTCTCTTTCATATCATTCCTCACACAATCTATCCATCTTTTCTTTGGCCTTCCTCTCCCGCTCCATCCATCAACACTTATATTCATCACTTTTTTAGTCACATGTGTTTCCTCCCTCCTCATCACATGCCCGCCCATACCAGGCCAAACGATTACCTTTCAACTTTTCTGTCACTGGCGCCACTTTTAAACTTCCCCTTATATACTCATTTCTTACTTTATCCATTTTCGTCACTCCACACATCCATCTTAACATTCTCATTTCCGCTACATGCATTCTTTTTTCATCCGTCTTCTTCACGGCCCAGCATTCCGATCCATACAGTACGACAGGCCTTATAACGGACTTATAGATTTTCCCCTTTAACTTGAGGGGCATCCGTGGGTCGCAAGTTGTTCCTGTAACCTGTCGCCATTTCATCCATCCCGAGTTGATCCGGCGCATTACGTCTCGGTCTATTCCGCCATCCCCTTGGACAAGCGACCCGAGGTTAAGAATCATACTGAGGGTCTATTTATTTATGTGGCTTTTATTATGGAAAAAAGAAAAAAAATCGCCTCAATTTTTTTTGCAATGTAGAATTTTACCGGTTTATTACATGGGGCACGGCTGGTCGTAGTTAGTGGGTGTCCACAAGTCATAACTTATAACCTGTGTAGTGCTCATTTATAATGATTGGGGTAATTTTGGTACTAAAAGAATTTCAAATTGCCAAAGCTTTTTATTTTCAATGATAATTTTCTTTTTAATTATTTTCTTGTATTATTATTGCAGTACCTATGTGCCCCTTTCGGGTGTTTTTTTACATTTTGTACCTGCATTAATAGTAAAGCAATACAACACAACTTTTTCATATGCATTTTTACATGGTACTTCTAAGTTTCACAAGTTCGTCGACTCTTGAGTGTAGGTGTAGATAGTACTGTAGGTTTGCGATACTAATAGAATTAGAATTTCTCAGTAGCAGCTCGAAGTCGGGATGTGTGCCCGGTTGATTGCAATAATCTCGCCCCTATTACATGGAACTTAAATATAACTGGTGAAATGTGGGTGTAGTATGGGCTCACCTCTGTCTGACTAACCGTTCGGGGATTACAGGCATGATGTTACGACTTATAATATGTTGATCAAATTATGATGACATGTTGGTACATATTTTCAGCTTTTGACTGCCACATCCCGAAAGCTATTTTGATGTAGCTGAGATTGCAGCAGCACAAAAACAAAATAAATAAAGTTTAAAAAAAAAACACGCTTTTAT
Organism: Lithophane leautieri; assembly: GCA_949152455.1. Classification (NCBI taxonomy): domain Eukaryota; kingdom Metazoa; phylum Arthropoda; class Insecta; order Lepidoptera; family Noctuidae; genus Lithophane; species Lithophane leautieri. The sequence goes on along the minus strand of OX424458.1, from coordinate 20,973,898 downwards.
CACGCGCTAAAATGATAACGTACCTTTTTTTCGTTTTCGTATACAACAACATTAAACTTCATTTGTGATTTTTTGGTATCAATACAATAAAGTTTGTGTTGAACTGTTGATACCATCGCCCCGCGCGCGTCAAGTGCCGATTGATTATATGGATAGGTTATTTCATGCCAATTTTTACGTTATTTGTTTTGTTTGAAAAATTCCGTTTTCTATTTTTAGTACAATTGTTTATTTTATTATTATTTTAACAGACTTGTAATAAATAACTAAAGTGATAACCTAATGGCTACTCTGTATATTTTTATTTTTAGTCTAGTAGATAAATTCTTCATATAACTAATAAGTCTAAACTCAACAAAGTTATGACTGCAGTTTACTAGGAGCTACTGAAGAGTTCCACTATCTACCACTTGGCTCTATCATCAGTCCCTCATGACCAAGCCCAATCTATTGGACTCGTCAAAACAAATCATATGAGCCCAAACTCGAGAGGTTTATTTAGTAGCCACTGAGAATTCTACTATCCATCTCCTAGCTCCATAATCAGATCAGCCCCAAGATACTATCCGAAATACATATTATACATACGAAGTTTCATTTCGATACGACAATTAAAAGTAGATTTTTAGATCTTTGAGTCGTTACGGGTCGTCAGAAGCCGGAAAGTCTGACAACCTGTCTTATCAAGGGGCATCGTATTACCCAGTAACTGGGTTGTGAAGGTCAGATAGGCAGTCGCTCCATGTAAAACACTGATATTCAGCTGCATCCGGTTAGACTGAAAGCTGACCCCAACATAGTTGGGAAAAGGAAAAGGAGATGATTAATTAGAATTAGGTTAAAATTGACTTCCAAGATTTTATTACATTGTTAGTTGGTTTCAAGTGAAGGTAATATATAAGCAGTTCATTCGGTCATCCATTTTAATGCCGAGTAACGCAAATGCGGTTTCTTTTTACTCTTAGTAGTGGATCTGGTTTCACTACTAGGAAGTACGATGTAAGTTATTGGAAAACGCTTATATATTAATAAATGGGTGCAGTATTTAGATGAAATACTTAAGGCACTTGACATACTGGCGTTTTTTATTGCTAATATTTTTTCTGGTGAAAATATGAAAGATCTCCAGTTAGTGAAGTTTTACTTTGTGATTTGGACAAGGTCAAATTAAATTATAAAACTCCGCAGACGTGATGGGTATCTATCGATATCGAAAGACGATAAAAAAAAAATTGTACTATATTATTTTATGATATATTTTTCGGGGCAAAACCGTTCTGGTACTGGTTAGTTACTTGATGTATAGGTTGAGTAAATAAGTTTTTTAATTTTTTTTTCGTGTTTATATTACGATAACACGTCTCTAAAGCTTACACACATAATATAATATTTTAAACAACTACGTTTGGTTGATTCCAAAAAAAAAGACATCAAATATTATTTTTGTTTTATCATGTTTAGATATCGATTCCCATCACGTGCGGAGTTTCTCTAGCTAACTGACCCTGTATCTTAGTATACTTTCTTTCATGTTGTAAGAACGTTGAGTTCTAACGATCTAATGGAAAATTAAACGCTTAATACTCCAATGGCGCAGCGGTTGAATAATTAATTGCCTGCTTTTTATACAATATTTGGATCGCAGTTTCGATTCCCGCTCGGATAATATACTTTGTATCGCAATAATAGCTTTGTTTCTTGTATTTCTTAAAGGAAATTCAGAACTGCCACACAAGACTTGCCCATAGGATAAATTCCAGTGGTGTAAATGCAGCTAACACACAGAGAAGGCAGATGTATAAAGTACACCCACGAAGGTGTTGTTAAGCTCAAGAACGTAATGTGTGTTAGTTACCGATTACTTTAATATTTTCACTCATTTCAAGCCAACATTGATATAACTCGCCCGGTAATTTAAAAGCGTGGCAAGTAACGCTCCTGTCTCTACCCAGTGACAGACCCTTGCTCCGGTCAGTCAGTGATGTACGACCCTACTTGTAGGGTTGGGATTCGATATGCTATCTTCAGAATTCCTGTTATCAATTTATAGATTTACTATAACTATTTACGTAAATCATAGGTAGCGGAGGTGAAGATGCTGCAACGTCGACCACTGATCGTGCTACGGACGTGCGCTCCCTGCTGTGGCACAACATAGCCCTGCGCATGACGCCTGCCGTGCAGCATGTGGTGGAGTTCGCAAAGCGCCTGCCAGGGTTCCACACCCTGCCGCAGGATGACCAACTCATCCTGATCAAGGTAACGTTTGGAAATAAGAGACCGAAAAGATTTTTCTATCAGCAAAATGATTCCCACTGCAAGCAGCTCACGCGAATTTATTCATTCATACTTTTTAATAGGGATATCTATTAAAAAGTATGCATCAGTTTACCTGCAATTTTCTATTATACCAGGATACGTGAGAATTATACGCTAATGAGTTTAGAACAAGTTTAAAGTTGATGTATTTTGTTATCGCCACGTGTAACTCACCGCCCGCCCGGGTTCAGCGCGCTGTGATATAATACACGTTCGGAGTGCGCTTGGCCGCCGCCGCCGGGCGGCTGTCAGAGTCAGCTCTGCAACTTCGTCAAAGTTTCGTTATTAAGCTCACCTAGTTTCGGTTTAGTAACTTTTATTTACTATCAGGAAAAGAACAGTACAGAATGATTTACCTTATTTTGCTGTGCATGTTTTTTATTTGCGATTGTTGTGTTGCATTTTGCGAATAGCCGCTTGGCGACTCTCCCATCATTCACCCTCATCAGTGCCGTGCTTCACCAGAGACGATTGGACCCTGTCAGTGTGTATTTATGTCCGCAGCTAGGGTTCTTCGAGGTCTGGCTGACGCGTATCACTAAGCTGTCCTCGCCTGACCGCATCGTCTTCGAGGATGGGACTATCATCAACCATCACCAACTCATCATTACTTATGACGTGAGTTAAGTTAGGAAAATTAATTGCTTATCTAATTAGCTACCAACTTCTCCAACTTACAGTTTCCGTATATTCCATGGAATAAGTATGTACACTATAGCACAACTATTCAAATAAGTATGTACACTATAGCACAACTATTCAAATAAGTATGTACACATAGCACAACTATTCAAATAAGTATGTACACATAGCACAACTATTCAAATAAGTATGTACACATAGCACAACTATTCAAATAAGTATGTACACATAGCACATCTATTCAAATAAGTATGTACACATAGCACAACTATTCAAATAAGTATGTACACATAGCACATCTATTCAAATAAGTATGTACACATAGCACATCTATTCAAATAAGTATGTACACATAGCACATCTATTCAAATAAGTATGTACACATAGCACAACTATTCAAATAAGTATGTACACATAGCACAACTATTCAAATAAGTATGTACACATAGCACATCTATTCAAATAAGTATGTACACATAGCACAACTATTCAAATAAGTATGTACACATAGCACAACTATTCAAATAAGTATGTACACATAGCACATCTATTCAAATAAGTATGTACACATAGCACAACTATTCAAATAAGTATGTACACATAGCACATCTATGCAAATAAGTACGTACACATAGCACAACTATTCAAATAAGTATGTACACATAGCACAACTATTCAAATAAGTATGTACACATAGCACATCTATTCAAATCACAACCGTCATTCTTTGTCGTATGAAATGGCTATAACACGCAAATTGACGCAGTGTGTCAATTTGATAATTTTCCTCGTATCTACTTCTATAAATACTGTCAAGGTTAAAAAAACAAAAAACAAATGTCTTTTGTCCATGTTAAACTGTGTCAAAGTTTCAGAAAAGTCTTAAAACATTTGGATTGTTTGAAAAATAAAAAACTGAGTTTGTGTTACGAAATATATAAACTAAATATACTCGCTTTCTGCTATATTCATTCTACAAAAATCGTTTATGTATCGAGATTTGTTCTCATAAAGAATGTATGGGATGCGCAACTACGGAATCCCCTTATTATTACTACCATGTGTTTATGCTTAATTATTGCACATCTTCAGTTACCAATTGAACTGCAAGGTAACTCGAAGTAACTTTTTATAGATAAAATCGATAAATGATTATTACAGACATCACGGCACTGTGTCAATGTAGGTAATACGTACGAGGCACTAGTACCTTATTGTAATTGTTACTTATTTTCTATAGTCCTATGTCACAGATAGCATGCGTGAACATATTATAAGCTCGTGCTAACTGGCAGCGCTACCCTTGTCGCGCCCGCGATATTGGGCCTGTTTGTGGAAGCCTTAACGCGCGGTGTTCAGATAAATTAGTTTCGGTCATATTAACAATGCACATTGCTAGGATGAAGAATGTGGGGTATTAATAGCCAGTACCTATATTCAATACCTCCTATAGCTTCAATTTATATTAGGCAAAGCAAATATACGTAGTTTAAAAGAAGAAAAGAAGTTTGTGGGCAATATACTCGTACCATGTATGTACTATAGAAAAAATCAATATACATACGAGTACCTACCAATGGTATTGGAGGCCTATACAAAAATGGCCACCATTCTTTCGCAAAAGAAGTAAATTGTGCCTACGAGCGCTACGAAACTACGAGCGGGGGAGTGTGCTACGACGCGTAGACCCGGCCTACGGATGCTACGCAATACATTTAGTTCGTTTCTTCAGAACCGCTGATCAAAAATATTATTTATTGCGTGATATAGCACCAATTATACCAAAATACATTTGATTGTATTTATGTTTTGGTGAAAAATCCACTTTATTACCCATCCGATTATTTTAATTTTTAAACGTATTTTTCCATCGGTATTATCTTAAATGATGGTTTGGTGGTACATCTTTTTGCGAAAAAGTGATTTGTTATGCAAGGCTGCAATGTTGTTTTTTGGCGCGAGTATATTAAACCTAAGCAACCGAAGGATTCTAGGATTGAGCCATGAGCAAAGCGAGTGGTTCAAATATAGAATCCTGAGGATTGCGAGGGTTTCATAGGTACGAGACGCAGAATAACTTTGCTGCCGAGCGAAACACACAACTTTTCATCTCACTACAGCGAGGAAAATTCTAGGTGTCTCCATTCATTGAACAAATATTGTGCGCTTCTATGTACTTTTCGCGAAATTTTTCCGGAAGAAAGTCCAATTCGGCTATATGTACCGCTTGCACTAACTCTGCACTGCTAAACTAACTAAAATGATAGAAAATGAATAAACAGAAGAAAAATAAATAAAGTTTTTTAATGTGAAAACTTCTTTAGACGCGCTGAACGTTTTTTTTTCGATGCAGTCTACGTGCTGAGTATGCAATTATTCTAAAATCATTTTTTTTTAATTCAATTTTTTTTTTGAGGCTGGGAAATCATCAATTGACTTCTCCCGCTCTGGGCGGAGCTGGATATCAGACTTTTACGGACTAAAATCCAGCCGTGTTCCTTCAGTTGCCTATTGCCAAGGTCCCGGTATCCCTTTCGGACTTTCCCGCAACCCTGGTGGACCCGCAATCCTGGCAGGTTGGCGCACTGACAAGATATAAGTATTAATGGAACAGTGGACCGGTATAGAAAATTATTGAATAGAAAGGTCCGAATTTTAAAAACTCTTTCCACGCTAGCGGATAAAATGCACTTTTGCACTTAGATTTCGAATGATAAACAGAATCTTTCCGAGCTTGTGAGGTGAAAATAATATTAAATGTTTTAAACGGTGACGTAAACAGTGGAATGTGACGCGGAATGAAATAATAAGATAAATAACGTTATTTTTAAAGTTCATTCCGAAGGACGGTAGAAACGGTTATTTCGTTAGCCGGCCGAATAAACTTACTGCTCTTATTTAGTTATAGGCGACACACGGGCGAACACCAATTTAATAAGTTCGTAACCCGAAATTGACCTGATTGAATTGGTTTCCTGGAAGCTAAATCGAAATCCGAGCGCCAAAATGGCTATCGTACTAATTGTTCAGTTTAGATATGAGTACTTACTACTATAATATACATAAATATATCTGTCTATCAATTAGAAACTAAACCGAGCTCAGTTAACATTTCGGAGGCATAAAACCATTAAAGAACACAAAAAGTTTTATCGTTAAAAAAAAGGTAGCACCAAACGCACGCCTTTTTATTGTTTGAAAGTAAAAGTTTGAATTTTTTATATTTTTTTAATATAAATTACTTTATTTCACAAAAATACAGATTTAACATATTTTATATATGAACACAAATTAGATGAGCTTTGGTAGTAACACAATGCAGTATAATCAAATAACTGAAATCTGTACACAATATGGAAAACCCTGCCTCTCAAACTAGGAAACCTGTATCTTGAGAGACAAACAGTTCACGAACAGTTAGTCAGTTCATAATTACTGCACGTGCTAAACAATTAATGAACTGTCCATACCGCCTACGATGTGAAACAATCCCTTTGTGGTTTATTTTCGCAACAACTCGCCTCCTACCTATCTATAAAATGTTCTTTATTTGACTATGATACGAATTCATTGCTCATGGGGGTAGTGTTTCAAAATCAAAACTATTAATTTTCATTGAACCTTTACAAATACTCAGAATAATTTGAACCACCATAGTTGGTACACACGGCTACACATCAAGCTATAAATTTCCACTTTATGCTGAGCTCGCATTATAAAAGATTTACGAACAATGCGAGGTCAGCTTATACTGGAAATGTATAGCTTGATGTGTAGCCGTGTGTAGGTACCTATAGCGAGATGTTCGTTCTAAATTTAATTTTAGTCAATCGATATGGTCGCATTCTATTGTTAATTTGTCGTCATTAATTAATAACTGTTTACCTTGATCTCGCTCAATCAGTCCATGGGCATTGCCTGACAAAGTGAGGTGATGCCCACAAAAAAAAAACCAAGCATGCTGCGAAAGGGGGTAGAGGGATGTACAAAAGGTCTTTTCTACAAAAAAAACATCTGTCGTATGATGCAACTGAAAAATAATGGAAACTTGAAACTTGACTAGTCCAAGCAGTCACACAAACCCTCACTCACACTACCACTTCACATAGCTGCGATACAGTTTTTAACTTTTTTGGCTATCATCGTTTTGATAGTAATAAACACAATTTATTGTTGATCCAAAGTAAAATATATTTCCTTTTTTTTTACTTTTATTAATTAAATTGCTCGCTATGGGAAAATAGTTATTACCTACTTACCTAATACCAAGGCAATAACCAATTCATTTAATAAAGATAAAAAAAAGTAAAAGTAAAAGCTCTGAATCGGGGATCGGGCCTGATTAGTACAAACATACTACCAACTAGAAAACATATTTGTTCTTCCAGCCGGCTTTTGCCACAGCCTTGCTGACATACGTGTGGAACATCGTGCGGATGCAAATAACTGAAGAGGAGATGGCCGTGTACACGGGCACGCTGCTGCTGTGCCCGCACCGCAACGGCCTCACCGCGGCGGAGCGCATCAGCGGTCTGCAGCATGCCATGAACGATGCGCTCCAAAACAACGTAAGAACCTCTTTATTTCGATGAAGGCATATCCAAATTGGTAATACAGGGTGTGAATGTGCCTGTGCCGAATTCACTGCAACAGTTATCGCGTCGACGTCCCTTTCACCCTACAAGGTGTAAATTGATCAGCTATAAATTTTCTACAATTTTTTTATGACAGATGATTGCCAGCGGTGGTCCTGAGGCTATAGCCATTTCCCGTGCCCGCTACGAAGCCTTCGCTGCGGCCAGGAACGAGGTCCGACTTCTCGGGAACCGTCACAACGTCCTGCTACAGTGGCCGCGCGAACACTGGCCTCGCCTTGTGCTCCCCGCTCTCTTCTCCGAGATCTTTGACATCCCCAAGTTTGAGGAAGACGATAGTGCCGAAGCCGCTGCAGCTGCAGCGGCGGCTGCATCTGCAGCAGCAGCTGCCTCAGCTGCGGTAGCTGCTACGGCTGCAGCAACCGTGGCAGCTTCAGCTCCTGTTGCTTCTTCATCGCAGTCACCACACTCATCGGCCCAGCTCTCACAGCTGGGTTAGATCCGCACGATATGTCAGAGAAAACACACCAAGATTGAAGAAGGCATGACTGATAAATTTATTGGAAAATATAATTATCATTTAGGATAATTGGCGCCAAAGTTTCTAACCGCAAAAATAATAGTTTTTAAACTTAACGTGTTCAAGAAACACTATTTAGGTCCAAGAATCCTTTTTTCTTTAGTAGGTACTCGGAAGAACCTTCTTGGAATATTAAATTGGTAGGCACATAAAGTTTATGAAAAATTACTTGTCATGTCTTTCATTTTGGGATCATGTTATGTCAGATTACTAAAACATACCTAATTGAGCAGGAATATGCGGAGTATTTAACATAAAATAACTTAATTGTAATTATTATTTTAATAATAGGTAAATGTTTATTTATTTCAATTGTTCCTTGTTTTGTTTTAGATTGGCTCCTCGATCTTATTTCAAATGTTATGATAATTTAAATGGTTTGATTTCGTGTATTGGTTGAATTCGCTAATTATAAGTTAGGTACATACTATATCTAAGTTATAGTTTGATTGATATTTAAATGTTTTGATATAATTCCTAAAATAGTTATTATTATTTACTTTGAACCTACTTCTAAAGGAGAAGGTATTGCCACCCGATATGTTCAATTTCTATTATTTTTAGTTAAATGACGAAGTCATGATATGATTTTATAAATTGTAAGGCCTGAATGTTCTCTCGTAGTTTCTGTTAGGATAGGAACTGTATTGGATACTGTATTAAGTATTTTGTGTGGTAGTCATTTCGAAATATTTTTTAGGTAGGTGCGTATGTGTTTATTAAAAAAAATATATAAGAAAATGTAAGTTTCGTAATTCTCGAGAATTGCAATTGATTTTTTGGTTGTTTTCATTATATTCTTCACAATATATCAATCAATTGGTGAAGAATAGGTATTTGGATATATAGGTGTTTACATAATTTCAATTCTTATGATGATAAAACTTCTACGACGATTTCAAATTCCTTGTTTGTAGGTATTTTGATTTGTTTTATTACTATTTAAGAATTTTTTTTTCGTTTTTGTTGTGATTTAGTGCTGAACTAATTTTGAGATGAACATATAACGGCTGTTATAAAGATGAGCTATGTATTTTAGGTTCATAATCATTATGATCCAGTTTAGATGAAATTCAAATTGGTGATGGATGATTTATAAACGTGTTTTTAGTTTGCTCAATTTTTATGTATTTCGGTGTATCTCACGGGTGTAACATACTCAGGACCTAAGCTTGTGTGCTGTTTTTGAGTTAATCTAAAGTAGAAAAAATCTCTTGCCAACTGCTTTTGAAACGCATTTGATTGAGTCAATTTGTAAGAGACAGGAATTAAGGTAGGTACACCCACAATGTTGTTCTACGGAAACTATACCTGATAGGTAGATATAATAAATAGGTAGGTACCCACATATCTTGGTTTGCATTAGCATTTACTCAGCATTTTCACCTATAAGGTTTTATCACTTAGGTTATCATGTATCGATAGTTTAGCTTAGAATAAGTAGGTACTTGTGTGTATATTTTGTTCGTCGCATACGACCTTACAAGAAGACATAACTTGGAATACGTTGTGTAACTTCATTAATGAATTGCTGTTGTTTAAATTAAGATATAGAGAACATGACTTGGAATGTTTTTGCTAGCACTTGAACGGTCTCAGACTCTGGGTAGTAAAGTAGATAAGTAGGTTCATTATAGACCAAATTATATTATAAGTGAAATGACACGAATTGATTCATCTTTCAGTAACTTCTAAAGTAAGGAAGTCTGAAACCGATCAAGTGGAAGTAAAAACAATTAGCGTAGTAATATTTAATGCCGTGGGTAAGTTATTATTATCGACTCTACAAACAAAAGGATCTCAATGCAGTATATGTAGAGATTGAGCTTGCTGTCGACCATGCGCTCTCTAGGTAATTGGTGTATTAGACTCGTATTTAATAAAAGTAACTCGTAGCAGTGTTTCTGTCCAATGGCGTTTCATTATAACTTCAGCAGCATGTTTAAAAAACCCGTCAAAACTAAAACACAGCACTATTTTTAACAAAAGGAACCTAAATGTCGATGCACATCTGCCAGCACGCCACCTGTAGTGTGTCCAGCACAACGTGTCCAGCTCGTGGCGTGTCAGTAGTGCTCCACTCATGTTCGGGTCGGCATGATTCAGTACAGCCGAGCGGCAAGACATACTGTCGATTTTGCCGCCCGACTGTGCCGAATCATGCCGACCTGAACAATGTGGAGCACGCCCTGATCGCGTAGCGTGTGCAGTACATACGTAGATACGTACTGCACACGCTACGCGATTTAGGCTTTGTCAGATACGTCACGCGACATACAAAACAAAATGAATGGTGAAAAGTCTGGTCGGAGCGTGTTTGTGGGCACACTGTGTACCTACGTTCAATGTGAATATTAACGTTACGCATAAAGCTGTTATACGTGCCTGCGCGTACGGCTTTGGTTTAGGTTCACACTTGCAGATACACACGCTAGGTACGTGCTTGTAGATGTGAAACGAGCATTTTTTTTCAACCTTTTTTAATGGCATTGGTAGGTATTTATCTGATTTGACCTTTGATCATTTGACCGACATCATCATTTCAGCCTAGAAGACCACTGCTGAACATAGACCTCCCCAAGCACTGCCACTTCAACCGGTTCTGTTTCTCGCATTGATGTCTGTAAGGCACATAAAGACTGGACTGGCTACACGGGTGCGTGTGTACTACGAGCAGAAAGATTTGTAAGAAACTCTATGAGAGAATAGGTATGTCAGACCAATTGCAATGCAGTCGATCAGTTTTTTTGTAATGGAGCATGTACAGTCAACCGCGCGCCATGATAATAATGACATCGCCTTTTAATTCGTTTATTGATGAAAGGTTCACATTAGTGAATAATGATCCCTAGCCATTTCTTGAGCGCATGGTCTTACCCTACCCTACGAAGAAGTAGGAGGTACTGAAACTGATGTTATTGTATATAAGATTGATTTAATTCTTGGCTGTTAATATGTTTTTTAAAACAATAGCTTTATCAACGCCAACTTATCAATCGCCAAATAACCGTATGTACCTACTTTTTTCTTTTTCTCCACAATGTTATTTGGCGATTGAAAAGTCGGCCCTACTTAGTTTTTAATTATTTTATCTTATGAATAAACAATGTAAGTGAAATATACGTATGATCCAACAAAACTGTTTCTTTTGGGTAAACAAATTAGAATTTATAGACAACCAAGTAATAGGTAAGTACCCTGTTAATTAAATTCAAGCGGCTACAGTATTTTTATATGTTCACGAAGTGACGCGCGCTTTACTTGTGGTAACAAAGTGAACAAACACGCTATGAATGTGTGCGTGTAGACGATTAGCGTCCGCACATAATACTCACACACTTCCGACTTCGATTACACATATTCTCATCGTGTTTGTACACTTGGTAACCACAAGCAAAGCGCGCGTCGGCTCATGAGATAAAATACTGTATTAGAATAAAGGTTAGCCCCCCACTATCTCAGTCCGTACCATTGCTCCTGTGGCGTTTAATTAAGGCTGTCTCGCTGACAATAAACACTGATAACATCCGAAGGTAGGTATGCACTCACCAACCAGTGAGCCAAGAGTCGTAAACAGAGTATTCGCTCACAACCGTATACAGCGATCAGGAACGTTTCATTAGTCGCCAAGTCGCCATTATAAGGCTATGAAATAACATGCCAACTGTGTGTGGAACAAACAAGGCTGCAAATGATGATGGGGCTTGGGGATGATGGGGATGATGATGACTTGTCTCAGGAACTGGGCCAATATAGCCGTGCAAAAGTTTCCTCCCACAATATCTCACGAACGGATTAACGAGAAGTTTAGGTTACAGATAAAGAATAAAAGATGAATCAAAGTTCATATCGCTTTAATGCTTAATCGTATTGCCACTTTCTTAAATCACATGGAAGAAACAATAAAAGTACTAAACAAAATACTTTAAGACTTCCAATTAAAGAAATTAAATAATTCATAATTATTTTTCATTATCATTATTTCGAACAACAATAACAAAGCGAATAGCTATGATTTATTTGACCGCGTGCGCACTACCGCGCAATACTACGGCGCTCTATAAATCACAATAATAAAAACAACATTTTTGATGATACAGGGGCTGTATCTTGATCGGATACTCTGTCACAATTTTGTCAATTATTAGTGAGTCGACACGTGTGACATGCTAGAATTATTAAAAGTACTCATATAATGCATTTAAGACTACGTATTGCGTAAAGGTAACTAAGCGTGCCGCGTCACTGTCATAATGATACTATTCTAATTCCTAGCATATAACACGTATCTTTATTATTATTGTTCTCACGCAAATATCAACAAATTACATTTATAGACTGAAAAATATCGATTACAACACATTCTTATATGCATTTGTATGAAAGAGAACGCAGCTGTTCGGCTAGCACCTAATTACCGCTAAATAAAGACATTTCTATTTATAACAGTACTGAGAAAATTTGAACAAAATAGTAATAACTATCATCTTCATGTTTCGTGAATAAATTACGATGATCACAATATAAATACGAGGACTTCATGAATTTCATTTAGCGAAATTAGGCGAACCGACCGCTCTCAGCTGTAATGTGTTTGTGTTGACAAACGAGTAAAGTATAAATAATTACATTACATTTAATAAGAATTATTGACGAAAACGAAATAATTGAACTAAATTTAATGGAGTTAACACTACATCACTAATGGGCTATTCGCGTGAACGGCGCGCACTGTATGTTACGTGCAAGTCTCTGAGACTCACTTATAGCCTCTACGCAGGTGAGAAATCTTAATACATTGAAGTAAAATATAACGTGCTCAGACGAATGTACGTAAGCATAATGAACCGAGTTTTAAATAATTGACAGAACAATTTTGGCAAATGTGAGCAACTCTCCTGGAGGACAAGACGGGTTGATTATAACCGTACTAGCCTACAGACGTCATCAATTACATTGATGAGAGATATAGCTTAGTTCTATACAGTGTCTGGCAATTTCGTGGCGTTCTTACGGTTCGTGGTGTATCCTATTGTAATTAATATCGGTCGATAGGTAGTCAGTCGACAATATGAAGTTGGTATCGCAGTGTAAGTGGCGCCCGTTCGAACAGCCCGCACAATGTCGCACTACGCACGTCACGGTGCAATGCCCGTCGTTATCAACACACTATGTTCAGTTCAAGCGATGTTGTGGGCGTTTTCTGCAGCCAATGTGTCAACTAAATCAACACACATTGAAATGAAAACTATACAAAATCGCTAACATTAAAATTATACAACACCAAACTTGTCATATTAGTACTATGCTAAGCACAAGGCTAACTGATTGAGTCAGGCGTTAGATGCGAAAATCGACGAGAAAACTGTGGTTGGGAGATATGCGCCCTCCGCTAGCTCGCGACTTGTCCGAACATACTGTTGTCAGTCGACTGGCATCATCATAAACAGCTGAGCAGCCTCTATCGATGAACAGACTCTTCATAGAAGATCTGATGGATCGCATCACGTTGGACAAATCCGAGAGAGAATATTTCCCAAACAAACATAAATCTAAGCGCAAGGCATTCGCAACATACGATGTGATAGCACGCTACTTCAAACATCGTAGTGACCATGTGGTCACGTCACAACGCACTATCACAACGTATGAGTCTAGTGTACGATGTACTGCATCGTCAAGACACAAACAACGTTCAATTGTAGTGTGCAACTAAGTTGTACTATTTAATAATATCTATAAAAAAGAGAATTTGTCAGTTTGTACAAGTTAATATTACGTAATGAGAATTATAATGTGCTTCCTATGTTAGTGCAAAAATATTATAGGATATTTATTTTCAGTTTCATTTATTTTCTTAGTACGAATAGATCGCTGTAGTCAGGAATTTTATATGGTTTTAAACAGACACAAAAATACACCTATTCTTATAAATATTCTATAATCTCCGGTACAAGTAGTCGCATTTGATGTGTGACGAGCCTTGCACTGAAGCTGTCTATGCTAGAGTGTACAAGAACAGCGCCCGGCTATAGAATTGTGTACCTTACGTATATAATCAGTGAGCTTCTAATCGACGGCATGGGAAGCCAAGTGGGCCCATGGGCGGCATAACAACTCTGACACCAGGTTAGTCACTAACCACACGAAAAAGAAAGAAGAAATCACCTTACGAGAGGCAGATGAGAAAGCTATACATTCGTAGCGCGGCATGTATAAAGAATATTTCGTGATAGTGTTGTTTGAAGCGGTGACAGTTTTGCGTCGTTAGTATTACTGAGAGTTCCACACATTTGAGTTCTACAAATGCTAATACAGTCAAAAGAGGTAACCATGATAAATTACATCAAAATATATACTTCAAGCGTTATATAAGACCTGAGTAAAAACTTCAGCTTAGCTTCATAAATATAAATCATAATAATATGAATGTTCATCGGCCTGCCAGACGCAATGTGTGGAATTCATAATAGGTATAACCGAAGTGAGAAGGTTTATTTTCCAATTAATTGTTATATTTCAGAAGCCGTATTCTTCTTTGGGCTTATGATTTTTTAAGTTTGATACTCGAATGTAATATTTACAGTGTAAGTATCAAGTTTGTATAGAATCTACGTAAGCGTGTTGATAAGTACAGACATGAGAGATATCTAGACATAGAGATATAATTACAGTAGTGTGCGCGTATTGCTCAAATCGCTTAGTGCGCATCGTAGGCAAGTGACCTATAGATGCTTATATTGATAAGTGCATGACAGATAGGGATGTGCAATTACGTGCCAATCGGCAACGAGCTATCGATAAGTTTTGTCGATAAGCTGTGAGTGTGATCGTTATATTGTAGGTCGTTAAGTCATATTTATAGATATTAATTTATTTATGAAACTCTCAGTTTTTTTTTAGTTTTACACGAGTATTCTTGTTGTTTATTCTGTTTTTTACTAAATTAACATAGTACAAACAAAATAAGAAAATATAGACATACAGGGTTACTGGTAACTCGACGTATTCCTTGCAGGACGTCATAGTAGGGTTAAAATGCAACAAATTAAGCCACCAAATGTTCTACCGAAATTCAGTATTTTTTTTTTGTACTAGGCTACATTTTTTATGAAGTAATAGCAAAAATTACAAAAAATTAAATGTTTGGTTAGTGATATTTGCCAAAGTTTTAGGCATTATTGAACTTTTAATTATTAACAAAGGTCTGCTACGGCGTCAACTATGATAATAACTTAAATTTCAGTACAGTCGCGCCGTAAATCATTTTTAAATTGGTTTCAAATGATTTAATCTGGGATTTTTCATAAAAAAACTAAAACTCTTAACTAATTCAAAAACTACTGAATTTCGGTAGAACATTTGGTGGCTTAATTTGTTGCATTTTAACCCTACTATGACGTCCTGCAAGGAATACGTCGAGTTACCAGTAACCCTGTATAAATATAGACAAAATTAAATGAATCATTCAATTCAGTTCAAACCCGTTCCTACTGTTCATAGTTGGTTTTGCGCACTCTATACTATAATTATATCTCAATGTATCTAGACCTATTAACCAAATAAGATGAACGCAAAAGAGAGGTTGGCAATGCTTTAGTTTTAATTAATCGATTTGTGTGCGCAGTCGACCTTTCTCGGTACAGATTGAACGCATACGTATGTTTCAGCTCGCTTGGACGCGTATTTTATATCCGTATCTCTAGCTACCGACAGTATAGTCCTGCGGTATTAATCTGTTCTTATAGATCGAGACGAAGATCATATTCGTAAATAATACACTTTTCTACGAGTGTTTTTGTTTGCGTTCGTCCTATTCTCAAGCGTGTACTTATTGACAGTATAATGTATATCGTATCATTGTATAAAATTAATATTTACTTCATGTATATTGTATACTGTTGTATGTATAGTCAGAGTACTATGATAAAATGGAAGCAACTCGGTCACACGGTGTAATTCGTGGGATTCGGTGATAATTCATACTGTAGGTGCGCGGTTTACGCGCATATAGCGCCCCAAGTTCTTTGTATTGGTCTCACGATGCAAGGTAAACGCGCGTGTGGACGAGCCAAGTTCTTAGTGTATGTCCACATACAAAACAGGACTGTAGTATAAAAAGTTAAATATTTTAAACTGGCTTAACTCGGGAGTATGCGCCATTTGCGACGCTTTATCCGAATGAAATATACATCATCTACATTTTGAGAGATTAATAATTATATTTTACGTAGTTTTTAAATCCCCCATATGGTAAATTTCCCGTGGTAAGTAGTTAGGTTATCAAATATATTCATACCGGCAAAGTTTAAAATGAGGTACTTCATAATTTCCTAGAACATTCTCTACAAACTAGATCATGTCTACAATTTCGGCCGTTATTCGTTATATTTAATTTTTTAGGGTTCCGTATCCGAAGGATGCCAATACGGAACCCGTCAGCGTCTGCGCCGTCAGCGCCGGTGTCTATCAGCGCCCAGCGGGCTGTCTCAGCTATCTCATGAACCGTAATAGCTAGACAGTTGCAATTTTCACAGATTGTGTATTTCTGTTGCCGCTAACAACAAATAATAAAATAAAGTTAAAAATTAAACCAAAGAAGAAACGTGTTTTGTCCGGCGTTTTTTGCTAAATATTGGACGATGGTACGAAACCCTTCGTGTTCGGAGTCCGACTCGCACTTGGCCGGTTTTTTCTGAATATTATGCAGTTAGGAAATGTATCAAATCCCTGAATTAAATTGCCGGTAACATAAAATTATTAATAAGACACGAACTATCAAGGATTGCTTCCTACAAGTACAGTTACAGTCAGGAATACCAGCCTCTCTCGTAAAACGCTAATTTTGCACATACTATCAATTTTATACTCATAAGAATGGTTGCAAGGTAAAGGTACAGACGGCGGCCTCTAACTATCCGATAATTTGTACATGAATACGTTAGGAAAAAAATCTACAGACCTGTTTTGCTTGTCTTGGTGGTTCTGTATATTCCCCTAATGGAACGCATTCACACCAAAATTTGCGGCCTAAACTAATTTTCTTTTTTTATTTAGTAATATTTTTATAATCTGGCAGTGCTAATTTTGACTATAGGGATCTTCGATCAACAAAAGTACTAGATATCCGATGACCGCATCAAAAAACGGCCTGTAAAATATGACCACAATTTTATTAATGATCTGGTCTTATTTTGCAACATAGTTTTTTAACCATATTGCTAAGAAATTATGTTTTATATCTCCATGAATATTTTTATTCTTATTTTAAAAATACGTTTACTTTCAAGCGTATAAGTAAATATATTGTAAACGATAATGTTTGAGAGTTAAGGTTTATAATCAAGTTATATGCAACTTGATTATAAACCTAAACCCAAAAAAGAATCGCGGCCACTTGAGCGACGGGTCTTTGTTCCTAATCCTTAATCTAGTGCTATTTTTGATCGAAGATAATGAAACAAGTCAATCCTAAAAAATCAATAATAAAAACAAGAGGTAAGCAAGGTGTGGAAGTCGCATTATTATCATAATATATGACGCCAGCTGTAATAAGGTAAATATATTCATATTTTGGTAAAATTCATTTCATTATAGTAACATAATTTTGGACGGAATTCTATTGCGAATGAATTGAACGCGGCCTTTAAAATATATTTTTTAATATACTATTATTAATTTGTATAAATATAAATAGGTAAGTATTTACTTTCCCTGTCGGGTTATAAGAGAGAGAGAGGAAAGTATTCCTGATACGGGGAAATAAATCATTGAGAAGAATGTATCGACGGAGTCATTTTAAATAATTGTATGAGTCGCACGATAATATCATACAAAATCGGTTATTTAATTTAATAAAATCTGATTTTATAGTAAAAACCTACATTCATAAAATAGAGAGAGAAAGAGCAGACATAAAATAGTGTTTTCGATGATAATGAGTATATGAAACAACATTTTGGAAGGCGTTAGTGACCGGGAGTTCTATAAAGTTATGGTGGAGTGGGTCTAGGAAATATAGGGAGAGTTTTTGAAATGAAACTACACCAGGACAGTTTAGTTATATTCCCAAAAACTAAGGAAACAGTTCTCGATTCCTCAAAATTGAGGTCATGACTTCTTAGGTCTCATAACTACGTTACGAATTTCAACTCAAAAACTCACCCTGTGCGTTCAGGTATATATTTTCTAGTCGCGCTATTACATTTAAAGATACTTTTTACAATTATACGATATAGAACGACTATCTGTATTGCAACTTAACAGTTCTAATCACGACATAAACAATTTTATATTGTCTATAAGAAGTTGAGGTTACAGAGTGCATTATCTTATTGCTTGCTAATGTGTTTCGTGCCCCACGCAGGCTAGTCAAAGTTCAGGCAAGACGTGGCTGAAGGAATGCCACTAAACGATGGCAATTCATTCATTAACACACAAACTCCGTCTCCAACTGCAACACTGTTCACCAAAACATCTCACTACCCGCTGTTTTCCGCATACCTCTATGCTCGAATGCTGTTATTTTAGTCAATTAATCACAACACGCGTTTAAGAGTTCACAGCAGATGAGCAACCAGAAACCGCGGGTGGCAAATAATTATGCGCTTTACGCAAGTCATCGAAATAAGAATACAAAATTTTTGTAAAGAATTCATTGACGCTCAAAAACAAATAACATAATGGCGATATCGTATAAATAACGCAATAAACTGATATATAACTAACTAGTTTTAGAAATAACATCGATCACTTCATTCTCGTCCAGAAACGCGGGCGCTCTGGCTATTCTCTACTAGTCGGCACTATAGAGTTAGCCTTTAATCGATAGAATTAGATTATTTTCACGAAAATAGTCGCATGAATAAGATTTATAGAGTAGTACATGTCAGATTTGTTAACGTTGTGTTCGCAATTCCATAGTGGTGCTGCGTCACGCGATATTAGCTCGGTGACAGCTTGGTCAGTTACACTATCAGGCCCACTATTATATTACAAGGGACATATTACATAACATCGATGTCGATAAAACGTACATTTATCGAATTTTATCAAACCACAAGAACACTATGATATCTACAAATTTGAAACCGAGAAAGACAATAAAATAAGCGTATCATCAAATATAATGGTCAAATATCTCAAGAGCTCCAAACAACATAGATCACTCTTGTTTTAACGTATTCTCTTTCACATTAATTATTTGGTTTCTTTTAATACTATAACTTTAAAAATATCAATATCCAATGTTATCCTAGATCTACGCGCTGTACAATTGTAACACCAACATATTTTAACGTCGTTTTTGCGTTCGTAACTAAATAAAATATACATAATCTATTACAGCGGTCCTATTTCTATTGCCTATCTCGGGGATTACATAGTTATAGGATAATTTAAAGGAAATGGCAAGTGGAAATTCCGACAGTCAAGATATTATTTGCAAAACAGTCTAACAGCAATATATACATTTCAAAACATAGTTTTAGTGCGAGAATGTGAAATACGTGTGGTTGAGCGACAACACAACAACGTGTAGCAAAGCATCTCTGCGTGTAAATATTAGTGATTGAACAAACGATTAGACGCGAAGATTAAAAGAATTGATCGAATTTCCATTTGTCAATAACGTTGGCTTTCATACATAGTAGATAGTCGCATGACGGGCTAGTGGTCAGCGGGAAAGGTACGCAAGTCAGTTCATACACAAGCTCATCAGTGTACACTCTTGCAGTCAAACGATGATTACAGATTATGATTGTCATCAGTTATTACTGCAAACTGCTTTCAGACTAAAGTGTCGCAAGTACATGCAGAGGTAGGCACAAATAGAGGTAGGCACACGAGACTTATAGCTTTAAATTTACGCCGTATCATTACATGTAACATTATGAAATAATCGCACTTTTTTATTGCAATATAATTTTCGAACGAAAAAGCCGGGCAGATCTACCTAGCGATGTACTGCTCACGATCTTAGTATTAAGGGAGATGTCTAACTCGAGAAAGAAGAGAGAGATTGCTACCGATGTATCTCCCATACCTATCCACTACGGCGGTTACTTCTATGAGACGTGGAGTCGTTTCTACGTATAATTAATAATAATTAATTAAGTTATTAAATAGCAGATAGTATTGAAGCCCGCTAGCGCTTCTACCGTCGGCCTAACGGAACATTAACATCTATATTGCTCGGCAAGGCTAGGTAGCGGGGCAGTTTAGACTGAAAGCAGTGTAACGTGGGCGCGTTCACTTCTTGGTGGGCGTGCCACGCTGGGTGAGTCCCTCGAACCTCTTGAACGTGTAGTTGATGAACACCCAGTCTTTGTATGCCACCTCGCCGTCTTGTGGGATTGGCGCTGATGCTGCAACAATGTACGCAATGTTCATAATAGTTACGGTAGGGTGATAGGTGTAGGTGAGGTGGGATGGGTCACAAGTCTAACGTCCACTAACACAACAAATCACTGAGGCCATACTGGCACCATACATTATTATACTTCACCGAAAAAACGTTGCTGTTCTAATGACAGATTTCTAATGAGAGATGTGGGTACCGGTGTGATTACAGATAGATATGAAATTTCAGCCTTATCTCGGGACAGAATAATTAAATGCCATTGGTATTGCAGATGTTTGTAATCTGTTCTAAAAGTATCTGATGAAAGTGTAAAGAAACCCTCTTCAGGTTAAATTCTTACGCAAATACTAACTAAAACGAATTAGTAACACATTCATCTGTATTAAGATGGTTTCAACTCTATATCTCATCCTTTTTCCAACAATTTTTGAAAACATTATTAGATTCTAATACAAATATCATCGACAAAAATTAAGGTTATAAAATTAACCAATTATCAATTAAAAAACAACTTTAAGGTGATTTAAAATTAGAGTTTCGGATTCAAGTATTTAAATAATCAAATTGGCATACGATTTGTAAGTGGCATAACAAATTGGCATCCACGGGGGGTTTTCTGATACATGTGTTTACATTTTCTTTGGATACTTTTGGAACACACCATACTTACCATCAGCCGATGCGCTAGCCACCCAGTTACCTACATAAAACCAAAATCGCCAAGTACAAAGCTGGTTGTTACTAGACTCACGTATTTCGAGCTTAACGTCAGGGAAGTCGTCGAAGTTGGAGGTGTCGTCTATGGACCGAACCTCTACGGAGATGGCGGCGGGGCGCTCGCGCACGTGACTCCAGTCCACGCCACGGAAGAAAGACACGGACTTCACGTCCTCGATGCCTCGCTGGGAACCCAATCTAGAATTTAACATATAGTTTCGTCAGCAAACATAATAACATAAAATGACGCCGCGCCTGAATTCCCCGAACGTCGCCGTCGCCGGTATGTTTGGGGTAAGTACCCCGAAAAACATACAGCAAGGGGTTGGTCTGTTTGAGATGAAACAAATGTTTATTTCGAACATTATTTATTAATCCACTCTCAAACTGTTCTTTATATTAAAATGATACATGTTTTTTAGTATCATTTAGTAGTTAAGGAAAAGTTGATGAAATGTTTTAATGCACCCGTCTGACGCGTTAGACAAGTGTGTAAGTGTAGTGCAATATGTCTTTATATATATAATTCTTCTGTACGTCTTTATGTCACTGAAATCCTCCTAAACGGCTGGACCGATTTTGATGAAATTTTCGTGTGTTTAGTGTGAGTCCCTGGATGGTTTAGGTTCACAATTGGACCCGATAGGTGGCACTATTTGGGCAGGAAAACGTTTGTCAAGCACGCTAGTGAAACATAAAATATATTCTAATAAGTAGTAAATTAGAACAACGAGTCCCGCCGATATTTAAAAGTTTCGGCAAAAACACTAAAAATAATTCAATGCCCTTTCCCCCGACTTATATGTACAGGCATCTTACGTGACAGACACGTACAAAGCACAGAGGACCAAATATTCTTCATCATCAGCATCTACAGCCCAAATTGTCCCACTGCTGGACATAAGTCTCTCTTTCTTGTCCCAACCCGCACGCTGCTTTGTCAGACTCAGCGAGGTTCAATCCACGATTGCAACAATATCATCCACCAGTCTCGCCGCTGGACGACCGACACCCACCTGGGAAGTCGAAGTGACGACAGGTGCAATAAGTGATCTACTATAATAATAAAAATCAGTCTGTATTGTCACACTGCAGGGCAAAGGCCTCCCTTTCGTTTTTCCGATTTCGCGAATCGATACCGAGACACTGACCAATCCCAATCGCCACATCTACCGGTCCTGTATTTCTCGCATCCAGCGGATTCCTGCTGCCTTCAAAAGGTTATCGATCGGCCTTGTGGGAGTCTTCCAACGCCAGGCCTTCCGGTACGCGGTCACCACTCCAGAGCCTTTCGGCCCCATCGGCCATTTGTTCTGCGTGCAGTGTGCCCTACCTTGAAACTTAAGTGGCAGTCCACTTAAGTTTGGCAGTTCTTCGGGCTATGTCGGTTACCTTCCTACTACGTGGTGGTAACTGTGTCAGTAGGTTTATTCGAAGGCTTACCTGCGATCAGGTTCAGAACAAAAGCGCATGATGGTCTCCCTCGCCTCCTCGCTGATGGGTATCTCCGGAGGGAAGGTCAGCGATTCCCGCCATGACATCACCTTCCGGTACGTCTCCTGCGGCGACTCAGAACAGAACGGCGGGTATCCGATCAACATCTCGTACCTGAAATGTGAGGGTTGAAGATTGAGCAGGTGGAACATGTTTCAGCAAATCTGTTCTGTAAAAATAATCGCTTATAGTTTTCTACGATTTTGGTCGCTGCACCAAGTGGTTATCTCCTTTTCGGAGGCTTTTGTATGCGTGAGAAGTTCCTAATTAATGCAAGTGTTTCTACGAAATACAATGTGGAATTGAAACAACTGAATACTTGAACAGGTGTCATTGAACTCATCATTATAATCAACTTTTACTATGGGGTCCGACGCTAAAATAGTGAAAAAGTATATCAGGTTTTCAGTCATTTCAATTACACCTTGCCTACTGGCATTGTATTGTGTCTCGAATTATCACAAGGCTATTTAGGGGCTTGTTTCGAAATATTAATTAATTGTTTGAATATGAGGATATATTAGCCCAGCGCTTAGCGCTAGCAATTATAAAATCTGGGAAGCAAAACTGGCGTAAGTAAACTGCCCAGAACCACGTCGCCGATTTTATCGCGCATTGCTTTTGCTATAATGCCATAAATCGAAAGAATTCGCAACTGACCAATGCAAATGGGACGCCGACCTGCTGTGTGCTCTCTATTTTGAAAAGTATCAATTTACCAATAACGGAAAATTAACGATGAAAGAAATACTCTAAACATAGGTTATAATTAGTGTATGGTTTATTACTAGCGTGTTATGTTAACTGTTTACAACTACAGGACCTAGTCGACCGTGACCGAGCTCTGCTCGGGTGAAAATAGATAAACACATTACCCGGGTATACCACCGTTGTATCACATCCCCGGGGCTGTGGAAATAGAGAAAACAAATTTTCCCAAATATAAGACCTAGCTAGATCGACATTTCGCCTCTATAAACCTCTATAATACAACTTTCATAAAAATCGTTAGAGCCGGTTTTCAAGAAGGCGAATACAAATATATATATATATACAATATTGCTCATTAAATAGTATAGGATATCTCCTTCAAAAAGCCCTCATCATCATCACCTCCTTTGGCGATAGGCCTCCCTCAAAAATGTCCACAGCTAAAGGAAACCTCAAAACTAACATATTTCTTTAAATAATTCCTTACGAAACATTTCGTCTGGTAAGTTATTCTTTCATTAAACTTTTATACTAGTTTGCAACTTAGTAGACGCCAAAAGTTCCAGGAAGGGTTTTTGTTATATTTATGTAATTTAAGTAAAGTTTGACATTTTGGGGCTGCAAAGTAAACTCATGTTGCTACATGGTTTAGTTTAGCAACTTGATGTTGTTCATAGGTTTCCGAAATGTCTGGGATAATTACGTTTAATTTTACTTAGCGACAAGTAAATAAATACCAGGAACACATAATCGTGTCGAGGAAAAACAAACCATACCTACAACAATACTGTTGAGCACCGTACTCACCCCTGCACATTAGGTCAAATAGGTTCAATGCATTTACTGGTTCTCGAACTGTGAATGCCTATTACTAGTTTTATGAATGCTAACATCAATCAGACCAATTCATTAAGTTTGTTTCGTTGGTTGTTCAGTCATACAGACTGCAATGCCCCAATGGACCATTATAAAATCCTTACTAATATTACGAATGCGAAAGTAACTGTCTGTCTGTCTGTCTGTCGCGCTTTCACACCAAAACTACTGAACCTATTTAAATTGGTACATAGATAGTCTAGAGCCTGAGAAAGAACATAGGCTACTTTTTATCCCGATATTCCCACGAGATCAAGACATACGCGGATGAAACCGCGAGCCGCAGCTAATTAGATATAATATTTGAGATGTTGACTTTTATAGAAAAGCCCTAACACTACATAACATCACGCCTGTGCCCAAAGGGGTAGTAGGCACAAGTGTATAGAACAACCACATTTCGTAAGTTATGTTTCATGGCCCATGCAAATGGATGTCGCGCAGCATATAATAAAGTTACTAGACTAACATGACAGTCACTCGGCAGCCATAGTCATGAAAAATATTTATACGTGCTAAATACTTTGTTAAAAATACTAAAAATAAATGTAGGTTTACATATATTCAAGAGGATACACAGGATAAACTTCTAACTAAATTAACTAACAAACGAATAAAATCAAAATATAATATCAAACCATTTATTTTTAATAGTTTGTTAATAGTATTAGCTTACTAAAACTATTAATAATAAATGTTAGTAATAATAAAACTTCGCTTATACGGACTTACGCAATAGCTTTAACATAATTAACATTTCCCTTACTGTTTATTAATAGTATTAGCTAACTAAAACTAGTAATAATAAATGTTAGTAATAATAAAACTTCGCTTATAAGGACTTACGCAATAGCTTTAACATAATTAAAATTTCCCTTACTGAATCTTGATTTCTTTTTGAAGTTTTATCTATCAAAGGGAAGATCTTTCAAAGAGAATTTTAAGCCGCTTTGTCCTGTCCCAAACGGAAAAAGACCGCTTTTGAATTATGAGGCTTCTTAAAAAATTGTGGACCATGAACGAAAATAGTCGTCAAACACGTATTAAATATAGATTTTATCACAAAAATATAGCTTTTCTTAGCACAAAAGCCTAAACACACAGGTAGTCACATCTTATATCAGCAGAAAATGAATTTTTTTCTTTGCCTTTGGTAAATGTACTATGTTTTTCTTTGCTTTTTTTCACGGATAAAATTCTAATCCATAAATATTCTCTCAAATTACATGATAGTTATTAATTTATTTTTATTTTAGTTTGTAAATATTTACTAAAATAGCTTTTAAGTCAGTGTTACTAATACTATAAGGATTGTGTGAACTTGTACGTGTACTCCGAATTAAAGAATGTATTATATATGTATACCTGTTATTAATACAAAAACTGGTTCACCAAACGATTTGACACAAATGTAACTTTATTGTAAGGTCATCATACTCCATTGCTGGACATAAGCCTCTGAGCACAGCAATGAAACTACTCATTTCTCTTATATTTAGATCAAATCAATCTAATTCGTCCAGCTAAATATAATACGCAGAGCAAAATTGGCTAAGTGCAGCGACCAAAACATAGTGTATGTTTCTTAGACAAATCCCAAAAGCGTCTACGTTCACTTAAAAATTGTATTGGCTATTATGGCATATCTATAACATCACGATTATATTGTCGTAGTTCTGTATAAGTCCCAATAATAGGGGATAAGCCATTAAACAATCACGGCCGGACTCCGACCTGCTACTAAGAATTACCTTATATTATCCAAATAACTCTTTGCTCGGGATCGAACCCAAGACTTCGCTCAGCAGGCCCGCTTACGGTCATCACTGTAGTTGGCTATTATTTAAAGATTATAATATGCTCCCTCTTCTTAGCGAATCGATGGTAATCTAAATAGATTAAGCCTAGCATTAATTACCAGAGATAAAAACTTAGTGAGCCAGGCGGGCAATGCAAGTATAGTATTCCTTACATTTTAAAAGGCAATTACTTAATACTGCCGAGTTAGAATCGCTTCACACTTAGGCTGAGATTGATAAACGTTACTTAACACGTACATTGGCTAAGCATTATGCCCGCCACTGTCGCACAACTGTCAAACAACAAGTGCAAAATAGAGACGAGAACATAGCTAAGCCAAATCACGTGCTAAATAACGTTAACCCATCTCGGCCATAGTTTCCGAGTTATTTACGCTAAAGAACACAATATAATGTTAAAACAAAGGTATGTCTGGACAGTAGAAGATTACGGAGGAGCCATAATGAGGAGTGTACGACATTATTTCAGGTCCGTTTGCTTGTTGTTTAAAACATCATTGTGTTTCTGTTAATCCTTTGAAATTGACGCAGACAAGAGCATCCATGAGCTGACGGTTGAATACATTATACAGGCTTTGTGAACACCGGGGTTAGGTTCATTTTTGAAGAGCAACTTTAAGTTAAATAATCTAAACATATTTATGTTAGTACAACCTACCTAACATTGTTGTTACAAAGGCGATAGATATCTCATAGACTAATGTCACTCTATACTGACTCTTAATGTACTGATCGAATGCGTATTATGTCTATGAAACAGTTGGATGTTTCAGAGGCGAAATCGTTAGTAATGCTTAACATGTATGGTAGCCTTAACCGCATCTATGAATACGTAGATACTAACATGATAACGCCCAAACTCCACCAGTCCGCCTGCGGGCCGTAGCCCGTTTGCAGGAATACCTCTGGGGCTATGTAGTCGGGCGTGCCCACTGTGGAGTAGGCCAGCGCCCGTCTGTTTCGCTTCCACGACTCGGCGCGGCGCTTCGAGTCCATCGCAGAGGACGACGTCGATACTGCATACGAGAAATTGAAGTGTAGAGCTTAAATAAAAAAGGTAATAAAAACTTAGTTAATTTGTCTACGCAGTTCCATGTTCAACCCATCTTCATTTCCTTGTTAGCTGCTGTGGTGTGATGATAAAGCTTTGTGCTCAGAACGAGAGATCATCTCGTTGCTGTGTTCGGTTGTAGCAAATAATAAGCGAAGCGAATGTCACCTGAACTCCGTGAACCAAAAAAAAAGCTGACCAATGAATATCGGTAACGCGTTGTGAGCAAATTAAAATGAGAAGCAGTAGCTAATGGCCGTGTTAATAAATCGTTGTCAAGAAAGATGCAGATTCTCTTGAAATTCTGATTGACAGACAAAATGTTTATAGCAAAAGACGTGGAGTAAAGACAAAGCAATTGTAATATTTACATGTTTAATTTTTTACTTTTATGGTTTAGTTTAGAGTATTTATACATTGATATACAAAATATTGACAGCGGGTTATTAACACAAGCCAACATAAAATTCGCACGGCACATTTTAAAGCTTCCGCCAAACTGAACTACGTCACCGTCGTGGAAAACGTCGCTTAAGTTTGGCCGAAGCTTTATATAAGGAGAAAATGTGGTCCAACTTACTGAAATCGGAAGGCGTGGCTCTCGATAGGTCCCGGTAAAAGTCTGTGCGGTGGCTCTTCTTTAAGCCAGTGCAGAGCCCGAAGTCGCTCAGTTTGATGTGACCGCGCGCGTCCAACAGCAGGTTGTCTGGCTTTATGTCTCTGCAGAAATAAATACAACTGTTAGCACCACAGAGTATGGAATCGCCACGCCAGCAGCGTTTCCAGTTAATTTCTTAACTTCAGAAGATTTTGGGTTTCCTAGATTTATTAATAATTTTCACACGATTCGATTTATTTCGATAATACCATAGTATTAGTTTCATTCATCAAAATATTTCATTGCACATAAAACTACATGGGCACTTATGAAACGTCAGAAGCTAGATGCACGGTTCCAATTGCTCGTTTCCTTTGGAGATGAAAGGGAAAGACCGCAGCGCACGGTCATTTTTTACATAATTGGCATTTAAAATGTTTTCATATTACAGGTACTACAGGTGTTACAGGTACTAAACTATCCTGATTTTCTCCTATGGAGGGATCGTTAATATATAGCGCTACAAGGTTATTTTGGCGGGTGGCCCAAATCGGAACTAACGCCGCCATCTCGTTTTTGAATATATTTCAAGTGACATTTCACAAAACAGTTGCACAAATTTTTACCAACGGCGCCCCCTGTCGACGTCATTCGAGTGCCAAAAGATCCTTGATGCAGTGTAATTTGGTCGTTAACAATTTTCCGAAAATCACACGGCTCATATGAGTTCACAGCTCATTAACCACTCAGCTATAACAAGCATAAAGAGAGTCTGAACGCTACATCGAGCATACTAACACATACACATATTTCAAAGATAAATACGGTACAGAGATAGCAGATTGCCGACAAGCTACGATCAGATAACCTTTTTCCACCTCAGCGGATTTATATCGATAGGAGAGATCGAAATACCGTGTCAGTGACAACATCGGCAGTCGGCAACATTAATAAAAATATCTTCTTCTCTCGTATCTTCACGACTGACATCAGAATAGATCATGGAAAATACGTCAAAATAGCTAGTTAGCAAAGAATGTTAACTACAGCAGAGGAAGGCACAAAAAAAATCTTGTACTCGCCATTTCTTGACCGCACTGACAAGTATTTTGAGAAACTCACAAGCCTTTATTTTAAATAGACCAAGAACATGCACTTTGGAATTGTCAAGAGGCGGTTTGTCAGAAAGATGAAGCTAGTTGCCCATTCCAAAGTCTAGCTAGTAGGTTACGCAGGTACGAAGAAGAACGGGCAAGAAACTCCATGGACACACTTTTTTTAATACAGTTACATAATTTATATTGAAATTATACATTTGTGAACGATGTAGAAAGACGTGCACGTTAAAAGCGAACAAAAGCAAAAAAACAACTCGCAAAATTAAAATAACCCGTGGCAGCTAAGAGATCACCAGTCCCTACTGACAGCGCCTGTATGGATCAACACCATTCAACTTAACCATTTTGTAGGGAACTTTAGGGGTCCAACACACGCGCCACCCTCACCCAGAGAGTGAGCATGACATATTCTCAGCCGCCACTGCTCTAAAACTATACTCTACTTTCATAGGTGTCATCAAGAGAATAAACCAAAGAATACTTTCAATTTCATGAGCCTAATTACTTTTTTTTTTTAAACCATCATCACAGATGGTAAGTAACATTGCTTATTTAGTGCGTTTAATTATACAAGGAGTTCACCGCAACACCGTCGCGACGCGCCCCGGTAAACGAGACCTAGTCATGTCAGAGCAATGTGGTTATCGGCGAAATGTTACGTTTGAGTACCTGTATAAAGTTTATAAATTATAAGCAGATAGGTTACGAGTTGTAGGTAGGATCGAACCCAGCCAGGCGTTTACTTTGTGTAAATTATTTTATCACACTGCTCTTAGAACGGAGAAGGAAAGCATCGTGAGGAAACCGGCATGTCCTAGAACCAAAAATTCGAACACGTGTGACATCTACCAACCCGCACTGGGCCCGCGTGGTGGATTATGGTCCGCTCCCTCTCACTGGGAGGTCTGCGTCCCAGCTTTGGGAACATTATAGGCTGGTTATCATGGGTTTGCAACCAGGCAGGATC
Source organism: Lithophane leautieri (assembly GCA_949152455.1). Lineage (NCBI taxonomy): Eukaryota > Metazoa > Arthropoda > Insecta > Lepidoptera > Noctuidae > Lithophane > Lithophane leautieri. The sequence goes on along the minus strand of OX424458.1, from coordinate 20,944,049 downwards.
ACCGTAACAGTCTACTTTTATCGAGAGTATTTTTATGACTTTATATCGAGAGGGCTATTGATTGCTAACGTTTTTTTTTGTTGTTATAAGTATTTATGAATACCGTTAAACTGTAAACACCTCAAAGACAGAGGTTGACTATCGTATACCCTAAAAAATGCATAAATCTATTGTTAACACTTGAATCTACATTGCATACTTCTATGCCCTAGTTTAAATGGAACCGAAGGTGAATAGCTCATACATAATATATTTACATAACCCCCTATTCTCCCACGGCACTTTGATGACCCGACGACCCCTTTACTTCCTTCAAAACGAATCAACCACGAGCGGGACAACCTTGGTATCAAGTACTTGTAATACTTTTACAAAACAAAACAAATCTAACATAGACACAAAGAAATAACAATTGACATCGTTCACCGAATTGAGACATGAACGTTATTTCAATTATCTCCGAGGTTATATAACGACAATATTGCTCTATTTCTGCCTTTCATGGAAATCAATCGGTTGCGCGTATAAAAAATGCACGAAATACGTCAAGTCAATCGTTCCGTGTTCGCCGCGGACTATCATTGTGCTGCTTTAAAAATGTAAAGGAAAACTCTGCGTGTGTCGTTTGCAGGCACAGCTTATACATAAAGAACTTAGACCGAGTTTCTGAATTTATTGTGAATTTGAAGTTTAGCATTTGTGTAACTACTTTAGCCTCTCTTTTTCTGTGTTTTTCTAATTTATTTATTTATTTTGGGTTTTCTCAAACTCCAAACTGCACAGACACCATATGGTCAAAAGATAAATGTAGAAATATTACATAGGGTGACACAATGGGCGGTCTTATCGCTAAAAGCGATCTTTTACAGACAACCTTTGGATGGATTCAAGGGAGAAGAACTTTTCACAAGGTGATTCTTTTAAAATAGCCCGCAAAATGCTGCAAATGTTTTTGGGAGTAAAAGAGCTAGGTACACACGGTTAGACATGAAGCTAGCACTTCCAGCTGATCTCTCATTGTATAGGATTTCTGTACAATGCGAGTCAGGTTATACTGGAAATGTATAGCTTGATGTGTAGCCGTTTGTACTCTATAGATCGAAATGATTTATTTCCAGGAGAACAAAAAATATGCAAGGTCCTTGAAATCTTTTAATCTTGGTTGCTAGTAGGTCTTCGAACGGACCACGACAGTCATATAACTTTTTTAAACGGACCCCCAATGAATCTAATTGGTGATCCCTGGGATAAACTATTATATCAGGCACAACCATAGGCTATTATATTGAACTAAATCTAGATTTAACCCGCGAAATATATAAAATTGGTTTTTTTTGTTGCATATTTTTTATGGCACCTCTTAAGGTCTTCGCTAACCGAAATCAAAAAATATTTGGTCTTAAGGGAAAGGCGTGAAAATTTATTCGCTCCATTTAGTACAAGGCTTTGACAACAAAAGCAAGTTTTAGTACTAGATCACAGACAATATAGTATCAAGTCTGTACACTAGCTGCTAGTTGTGACCTTCAAATCGACTGCGAATGTCAAAGTCAAATCAATTTTATTCATAAAGACTAATAACGAGCTCCGATGAATGGACGACACGAGATGAGAAGATGACATCGCGACGGATAGAATTATGTGAAGAGAACGAAAAAAAGTCAGAAATAACGCTAAGCGTAAACAAAGTGGAAAGTGGAATGGGGGCTGAAAAGACACTGACCACCCATATTTGGGAGTTGGACCAAGTGCTGCCCAGAATGAACACGTACTCCATTATGTTCCTTGGGCTTATACTAGTCTGTAAACCAAAGCTCAATAAAATCTATCAGAAGAGTTTTGAGAAAACCATTTTTTTGTTGAGTATTTTTTTTTTATGAATACCAACCAACCAATGACGCAATTGTTTTTTTAATTGTATAAATTGATGCAAGGAACACCTTAAAAGTACTCTCATGTCTGGGCAGCATTTGGTCCAAATCGGTCAATATCCTTTCACACCGACGAAGTCCCAAGTAGAAGCTAGTAAATATGGATTTCTGAAACTGCTGTATACTCAGTAAACTCTCGCAACAAGTCGACTTATTGAGACTTACTTACTTAATAAGACCTATTCAGTCGCTGCGGAAGGAACTCGACTCGGGCAATTAATCTTGCTAAAGTTACTGTGCTTTAGTTGTGAAGTATTGCTTTGCTACATTATGGTTAATTATCTTCCTACCCTTGTTCCAATGTAATTGAGATTCTGATTGGTCGATTCCTGCAGGTCTCCGCTCAGCTCCGCTCGGCTCCGCTTGAGTGGAAACGCTCCCTTAGACGTTGGTCCCGGCTGTCATTCTTTGATCTTTAACACTAGTTGCGGGTCGTTAGAAGACCGAAAGTCTGACAACCAGTCTTACCAAGGCGTATCGTGTTACCCAGTTACTGAGTTGTGGAGGTAAGATAGACAGTCACTCCATGTAAAATACTTATATTCAGATGCATCTAGTTAGTCTGGAAGTTGACCCCTAACATAGTTGGGAAAATGCTAGGGTGATGATCACATCTCTCTCAACCGTCATCATAGAGTTCACTTCTTATCAATGTTTCAGCCAATTCTCTTTTCAAATTGCATCCCATCCACATTCACTTCCTACTTTCAAATATATAAATAGTAAAATGAATAATTTGCCCTACCTGTGTATGAAGCCAAGTTTGTGTATACTATCGATCGCGAGCGCCGTCTCAGCCACATAGAACTGCGCACACTCTTCACTGAGGGTATCCTTCTTCATGAGGAGGGTCATCATGTCCCCGCCAGGCAGGAACTCCATGATGAGGTACAGGTTCATAGGGTCTTGAAAGCTGTAGTACATCTTGACGACCCATTGGTGATCGGCTTCTACCAGGATGTCACGTTCTGCACGTACGTGGGCTACCTGTGGGAAACAGAAGTGTGAAGTAAGCATCATAAGCATCTTTTCAGCCAAAATTTGCCCATTGCTGGACATAGGCGACAAATAAACGCGATCCAAAAGTATATTCTGCGTAGTTTCTTTGGTAATTGTTTACTTATCCACATCAAAATAATAACGAATCTTCGATTTAGCTGGTAAATAAAACTAAAATCCTATACGAAATTCAAATCCAGTCACATACACATTATCCCGTCTACATATGAATACATTCAAGCTATTCTAGCTAATAAAAAAATTACGCTTAAGTAAAATTTATCAATTTCAATTCCAGTTCGCTAGAATTAGAATTAAACCGAGCTATTTAACAATTCCTTTTCTGCGCTGCATGCGATAATTGACAAGCTATCAGCGGCACAAAGGGATAACGACGTTGTCTCGTCCATCACCATGAATTATAAAAGAAGCCTTTTACAGTAACCTTTTCGAATATGCGCGCCGAATGCAGTGGCTTTTTCGTGGCTAATGTTAAACTTAAAATAGACTCAACGGTCTGAAATCCTATGACAGAACTTAAAACATTTGTGTAATTAATCACAAAATTTAGAAAGTTAACCGAATGAGAACACTGCAAGCGAATACAATTTTAATTCTTATATGACTCAGTTGAAATTCCCGATAACTGACTTGCTATCGGGAATTCTGCCAAGCATTCGAAAGCACGGAATTATGAGTCATCATAAACGATCATTTGAATCGTAAAAACTAGCTCAAATATGTATGATGCTTCGTTGCAATCACAAGCACTGCAAATGACGCTCAAGTGGCTCGCATGACGAACCTACTATTACGTATTATTTATTCACACGTTCACATTTCTATATCGCGACAAACCTGTTCTTTTTCCAACATGTCAGCTTTCCTGAGTATTTTCATAGCGTAAACGTGCCCTGTATCTTTCTTCTGGACCAGTCGAACCTCGCCGAAAGCTCCTCGTCCAATAACCTACGAAACAAGGAGAATTGATTAACTTACATTACATTAAGAGCTTCGAGCAGACGCTGCGGTTGTGAGGCCAGACGTTCGTACTAATCGTACTTCTGTTCAATAAGACCTTCCGATTGGCCGACGATGGCTCGCGATTGGAAATACTCGACTTGTGCTGTGTGCATAACGTACCTTGAGCGGTTCAAAGTCCTCCACGCCAAGCCTAGATCTTTTGAGTCTGAGGAACTCTGTCTCCTTCTGCGCATGTTGTTGTCTTTTCTCTTTCTTTTGGCTCTCTGTAAGGCTGTCATCTTTGAGAGATTCTTCGAGTTTCTCGAGCCTGTTGGTGAAAACATAATTCAAAATAAAGCCGCTCCTAAAGCAAAAAGATACTTCAGAGAAATAAAAATGTCGTGTCCATACCTCTGTTTCCTCTCCAAATGTTGTGTAATGAGGTTCGTGTAGAAATTCTCTAAGGTGACCTTGGCTTTGGTGGCTTTGTCTAGCGTTGACCCGCTAAACCGTATATTATCTGTGCCTGTCATCTCCAGCACCCCTGGGGACAAAATATAAACTTTAAGCTGGGTATAATTCTCCTAAGAAATAAAACTAATCATTTTTGCGTAACTTCGGGGTGAGGGTGGGGTATCATAATTATGCATTATATCCGCTGCTGAAAACTTTTCCGAATCGACGTTAAAAACTCAGTTACGTATTAATTACGTGTCTTACGAACTTTATCCTGACGTGTGTTTATAGATGACGCTCGTGCATCAGTCATAGCTAATATTGGCAGCTCGTATCGTAATCCATAATTTAGTGCCCTCGAGAGGAAGCGCCTGTTTACGTCGAGGACTTAGTTCGAGCGTGCAGTAACACGCCGTATCCCTCCCACTGTACATAATACGTTTACCTACTGCGCCATTCAGGATATATGTAGGTTTTAATGAAGTAAGTTCACCATATTAACAAAAAAACATGTTTAATTTATAGATCGTGAGTGGCAAAAAATAGCCGTAACCAATTTCTCTTTACAAAGTGAGCTATTATTATGGTCATGTCTCAGTTCGAGGTAGTGAAGAACCCACATGGAGATAGTCACCCTGAAGTCACCTGGAAGGTTGACGGTAGGCAGAGTTATCCCTGACCCAGAAGCGACGTGAACCTGTGACTGCAAGTCGGTGTGAGGATATGATACGCGCAAACAGCGCCCGCGCAATGTGTATCGTCATGCAGTGGTGTGGGGATTACAAAGCATCGAAAATGACCCGCATCGAAAATCACCCGCATCGATAAGGCAATTACTTAATATCGTTACCGCCTTCGTTTCCAGCCTACTGCTGAAGGTAGCCTTCCAACAAGCTAAGTAATACTAATAACGCACACTAACATCAACGTGATATTCAAATAGATAACTTTGTTCCACAGATTTTCCAGTCAACTGCGGATGCCTTTCCCGGCCCACCGGACCAAATTACATACCCAGGCAAATTAAAACAAAACTGATACTCTTTATAACAAACATTTCTTCGAATACATTGTGTTAAACTGAGAATATAATGTGTAAACAATACAACAAATAAACGGGTCATGACTGTTTAATTAGAACAATAACAGAATGCTGATCGATGAATAATGGGTGGAATGGTCATGGTCATTGTAAGTAAATGTGTGCAGACCTCGCCTGGACAGCTCGTCAACCAATCAATAGTGCTAATCGCAACTTGGCGGTCTCGAACTCTCGACACAATCACCCCTTTCATGCCCACTCCGCCTTATCTGATGCAGTTTATTCAATATTGTTGGATCCTCTTATCTGTTTGTCGACCATGGCGCCAACAGAACGTGGAAGAAAGATTATCATGTTGAAACAATTAATCCTCTTGTTGATTAGTTGTATCGCTTTTAATTTTTATTATTACATTTTCATCGCCTAAAATGCATAATCTAAATAAACAATCGACAAAAGTTTCTGGACTAAAATAAAAACGCGAAAGGTCATTGCGCACAATTATAAACTCAACTCTAATTAAAAGGGAACAACGCAACTTAGCAGAGAAATTATTTTTATCATAGTTACGTAGTTCCACTCACTTTTCGCATAAATTTTTCGCAAAAATATTCCAGCCAAAAGTTAAATCCAAATATGAATATGTTTCAGCGAAAAAGTTCCAGTGCAAAACTGCTGAGACACCCTAGGAACCATTTTTATACATTTTTCCTTTTTACCTATTTTAAAATCGGGTAACATTTTCATCTTCGATTTTTTTGTCTAATTTAGCCAATAAAACTTTCACAGACAAACGGGTCTTAGAGACAAAATAGTGGAAAATAGTTTGAAAAAGTGGAAAGTGGAAATATAAAGCCCTGTGATTGAAAAGGCCTTTCTACAGATTGCCCAGCAATGCTATGGGCTGATGATGTGTGTAAGGGCGAACTTTGAGAAATTAAGCTGACCACCAATTCTATATAAATATTCTGTAACAGATGGTCCGAGTAATAAGTCAACTAGTCCTATACCCACGGCCCATTTAGGACGTTCTTTTGATTTTCTGCAAGTCGTCCTAAATGGGCCGTAAGCTTGTAGGGCGAGTTCGCGAATTACTCGATGGTCCACATTCAGAGTTACATATTATTATTATTTATCATTCTTATATTTCAATACCGACAAAAAATGGTGTTTGTGTACATATAGGCACAAAAATAACAAAACATCACAAATCTCCATAATATGCTGAGCATAATCAGGTTATGACGTCACCCGTGGCACACGTCACACATCACGTTACGCCAACCTTGACATAAGCCAATGAAGTCTCCTTGCTAATGACTATAGCACTTATACACCGTGAAATATATGTGATGTTTACTCAAAATATAATAGAACGCTCCCTAATGACCTATGGTGGCCAACCATGGAAGCTTAAACACAACACACCTCAGTATTTCTGAGTATTTTTCAGCGATTTCGAGCTCAGAATGGCTGCGGTAATATTACCCGCATGCAGAGGAAAAAGCTCGTGGCTAAGTAATAACAGCCGCACGGGTCAATCCATCAGGTTAAGCTACGCTTGCCGGGGTTGGTCCGTGGATGGGTGACCATCTTTACATATCGAGACTCCTCCGTGCCTCGGAAAGCACGTTAAGCCAGCCGTTGGTCCCGGCTATCATTCGTTGATCTTTGACAGTCGTTACGGGTCGTCAGAAGCCCGAAAGTCTGACAACCAGTCTTACCAAGGAGTATCGTATTACCCAGTTACTGGGTTGTGAAGGTCAGATAGGCAGTCGCTCCATGTAAAATACTGGTACTCAGCTGCATCCGGTTAGACTGGAAGCCGACCCCAATGTAGTTGGGAAAAGGCTAGGCAGGCAGAGGAAAAAGTTCAACGTAAACTTTAGTTGGTGTGCTTATGCTTTCATATGACTTGTTTCCAACAATGAATATGCTGTTTTAACCTCTGTTTATTCACGCTGCAAGTTCAAACTACCCGTTTCACGTGATTTTCACGTTGAATGATGCAGTAACAGAACCATATTACTCTACAGACGGGCAATAAATCAACGCTTTGAATTCAAGGCCAAAAACTATTTTACTGGGTAAAATAGTGTTAGTTCAGTTGTTTAAATATTCGCCGATATATTCAAAACAATGACATCACGTGGGTCGAAATATTTCGTTTGGTGCGAGCTTATGATAAACAATGCACTCGATATAATGGAGCATGGAGCATAGAGTTTAACGGAAGCATGACGAGGATGGTTTTATTTTTGTATGTTGTACACTTGAGCAGTTTAAAGTGCAGGGTTAAGGGCCGTCGCCCACGGCCCGGCCGGCCGTCTGTTCTGAACGGTCCAGCGAACTGAGTCTGTAGTCTGGCCTGCTGCCCACACGTCTGAACGCATGAGCAACCACACTTTTATTGATTGTCGCTCAACAATAACGACCTCTCACCACTTTAGTGAATAAACGAACAATATTCAATCTGACCAATCCCCGAGATTTGCCTAAGTGTGCGGCTACGAAGACGATGCTTGTCAAGTTTTGAGGATCACTTACTCGTAGCTGTGTGCGACAACCCTGAAGTCTCGTCACAATGCGTGTTCTTATACCAATAACATAACGAATTGTTATGGTTTTAAATGACCATGAGACATGAGTACTGACTTAGCATTTTTGCTGTAACTGACTTTTGAGCTCAGTTACAGACATCATGCCTTAAAGTCAAAGTCAAGTCAAAGTCAAATAATTTATTTCAAATAGGCACTTTTGAACGTCAATGAAAAACAAAGAAATAGAATTGATTCTAGTTCTAGTTGCCCATTCCAAAAGGTAGCTTTCGTATGAAGAAGATACTCCACCGTTGCTCTTTTTAAAAATGTTTTACAATATTTTGTATACATGAATTATAAAATTATATGTGAAGACGATGTACCTACAATAAGATTACTGTACCACAAAAGGTAAAAAGAATTATAAATAGAGCAATGAAAAATAAATTAGTTATGTGATGGGTACATGGTGCTCACATATTTACAAACATTGTAAAAGTATACGATATTACAATATTCCTAACATTGTTACAAGTAATACTAATAAGTAAGTGCGTGAGTTTAAGCAATCACAGAGTGTAAAAATCTATGACATACAAATAATAAAATTATCTTATCTTATCTAGTCTATCTACCTGATGCGGAGGGGAAGCTTGGGTTACGGATTATTGTTTCACTAATCATCTTGATTGCAATTAGAATAAACAAGTGATTTATTATAATTACTAAATAACTAAGATTATAGGGTCAGCTTAGTAAAAAAAAGCGAATAAATAAAATAATTATGTTAGCTGTCTCCAGGTATTGCGCACGTACAGTACTGTACTCATTCGTACAACACTTCAGATAAAAATAGTTTGAAAAAGCGAACACACATTCTCACTCTACTTGACCTATTTAGTACGGTCACTAACAAAGTTGATTTATTTAAAAGCATCCAACCGATACTAATATTGAAAACTATAAAGAATCGGATCATTCCGAATAAGAGATCGAGAATAAGTACAGTTACATACAACCAGAACTAATTCACTCAATATTTTGCTGCGGTCAATAACACTGGAAATCCAGTCCGGTGATTACCCAAATTTTATTTTGAGGTGACAAGTTTAATATACAAACCGAACCAACAACAAGTTATAAGTATTCATGTGTGGCCACGCATTAAATTCTCAACCTTCCTCCTTGATCTCAATGTTTAAAATTGGTTGCAACTTTCCAAGTTTTAGACAAAATTGTCAAAATTATGTGCGACCATCGCGTGTCAAACTGACTGGGATTTCATAATCGAAGACCATCGATCACACGATGTTGCAGCGTTGCGTCATCGGCAGATATGACATGTATCGAAGGTGTACCGAGCAGTGCGTAATATTCGTTTATAGATTCATAGTGAATCGGGTCAGCGTAAATCACCATAATACGATAGATGTCGCCATAATACCATATAATGTGGTGCCATGACACAGCGAAAAAACGAAAGTGCACATCCCATCCGCTAGACGAGCAAAAATTGTTTAGTATTTAACGAGAGTCCTAATGTCAGTGTTAGCAGAATTTTAAATAAAAATATCACATCACAAGCGCAGTGCTGAGAGGAGTATTTTTAGCGAACGATTTACTGTAATCCGCCTCAACGGATTAGTGCTCGCGTAGCTACCAGTAACAAGCGCTAGGTTCCAAGTACGTTTTCCGGGTAGCGCTATAATATGATTAATAAACTTAATCATATTGTTTTGTTTACTGTTTAAAAATTCAACGTCGTAGTCTTAGGCGTACATTTAATTTCGATAACTTATTATCGAATTGTGCGGAAGTGAATTAAATAAGCAGTAATAAACTGCAGTATTCAAATTCAAAATCAATAATGTAAATTTTGTTGAGAGCCGGAAAGAAACTATATTAAAATAACATAGGCGCAGACAAGGCGTGGAGCATTTAATTAGTCATATTTCCTCTTTCCTCACACATTACTGCGATAGAATTCTTTGAAAAAGCTTATTTATTAAAATTTACCTTAAGAAATGGATTTTTATTCTATATGTACATATTATTAATTGAAGTCGCCTGTCGTGTCTGTCTGTGTGACCGCGTTGTTCTTACCACGCGACGGATTTTAACTGTCGCGGTTTGCACCGTCCTTTAGACAATTTATTCCGGAAGGTTTATGTGTTTAATATATTGGGGTTCCGTACGTCCGAATGAAAAAACGGAACTCTTATAGGATCAATCGTGTGTCTGTCTGCCTGGCTGGCTGTCTGTCTGTCCGTCTGTCACAGCCAATTTGTTCAGAATCTAAATTACTGGACCATATGATTTCTGTGACCTAAACATGGACGTGTAACGATAATCAATGAATTTTGAATATGGGGGCACATATCGGGAATAAAATTCAAATAAAAAAAAAAAAGTAGTTCACCCAGTACTGTGTGACATAAAAAAGGACTTGTTGTGAGGATATAAAAATATTTTTTTAATGAATTTGAAAATAAGTACTTCTAAAAAGATATTTAAGAAAATACATAAAAATTTACCCCCTTATGTCCGAAAGTACAGAGCTACAAAAAATACTGAGATTGGTTCTTTACTTATAGATTACAGGAAAACCTATAAAAAGTCTATGGTCTTAAAATAACATGGTAAATCTCTCAATACAACATACAACTACAATGTGTTTGTTCTTGGGATAAAAACGATAAATATGTTGGTAGATAATATTATATTAATCGAACGGAACCCTCACCCTCACGCGAGTTCAACACGCACTTGTCCGGTTTTTGGGTATTATCACTGAGGTAGTCTGCGAAGATTTTTTTATATGTATATTAGAAAAATCTCGAGATTTTGTCAAGTCGGAAAAACCGTGGGCGCGTGGCGGCTCGCTAGTAATTAATATATCGTGCTTGTGATGGGCGGGGCGGGGCTAATGCATCGAGTAGTTGTCTGCAGTTTGGGCCTTGAGATGAATTGGTGCATTGTGCTTAGAAACCACTTTAAAAGCAGGTTGTTTTCAGGCTGAGTAACACAAATTCTTATAATTCCGCCATTGCAATCGTCGAGCAAGTAAATGTGTACGTACAGTAGGTCGCACGTCAGTGATACCAAAATCAGTATAAGCCGTACTACGCTAGGCAAAGTGTCACCACAGACGTGCTGGCAACTGTACCAAGTACCAAACACAAAACAGGAGTTTGTCGTAAATAAAGTTTTCTTTCACAATAAAATTCTAGAATATTTTTATCCATTTTGGCAACATTAACAATGTGTTTCGATCATGGTTTTAAGTTCACATAAGGTCAATGTAACTTCCGGTATTAAAAATAATCGTTTTTACACTATCACATTCTTACTGTTTGCCCTCCTTATTGTTGTGGTAGTCTACTATGAACCAAAGGGACAGTTTTTTGTTATAAGTATTATGGTGATTTGATCACACGGGCGGGGATCGAACCCTGGACTCTACGCTCACTACTTGCGCCTACTAGAGCAAAGAAGGCTGTGAGAATACTATAATAAAGAAGAGTACGAGTTAGTTTTTACCCGACTACGGCGAAGCAAAAAGGAGGGTTTTGATTTTGACCGGTATGTATGATCATCTGTTCCATCATATCTTCTAAGCGACTCATCACAATTTGACAAATGAGGTATTGTTGGAAGCGTCTTAATCGTCCGCTGGTTATAGGCTATGTGCCGTCACATTAAATGACACAGAAAAATTAAATTGTCTGTCTGTGATGTCTTGTTTATATCTTTTTAATTGATTGACTTTTTTTTCTTAGTTGGGTTTTAGTTTTTATTACTATTTTTTTTTATTACAACAAATTAACTAATATCCCTTCCTTTGGGCTTTACAATTTAAAATGGTTACTAGATTGTCTATGTGAAATCTTGTGAAGCTCAATCTTATAAGCCAGTGGTGTCACGGGTCCCCCGTATCACGAACTAAAAACGCAGTTTTAGTTTTCTCTTAGTTCGAGGCATGGATCCTTAGACTACTTCGCTCTGTTTTTCCAGACCCTGGTATCATTTAAACGGGGAACATTTTTCATGATGAACCAAAAATTCAGTTTAAGATTTTCCTTGAATGGAGTGATTGTTTTTTATTAACACATCTACATAATAAAAATCATAAATTCACTGACAGACAACACACAGCCCATACCACAGTGGGCGAAAAAAAGATGAAATTTTGCACAAAAGTTCCATAAAGAAGTGAGAATGGAAGGATTTTTGAAAATTTGTCCCTTGGCGTCAAATAGGGGATGAAACTTTGTATGGAAGTTCGTCATTTAAGCCGAAGGAAATTCCCTTCGGGCACATGGCTTGTTGCTCTATAAGTTTACGGTTTCGGCCTGAAGTCACTTGTCAAAAATGTCCCCTGTATAAAAATATTAATATATATCAAATATGTATAAGACAATATACGATACCCGGAGGCTGGGGCGCTGGGGCCGGTGTATCTGGGGCCACCGTAGTGCCCGGTGTGCTTTTCCCCCAAGACACGGCTCACTCTGCAACAAACAAGAAAAGGATATCAGTATGTAAACACTTAAAATAGGGCAGCCGGACTCCAAAGATTTTATTCTCAAAAAATGGGACATTTTTAGTATAAAATTATCTACCAGATAAGTAAACCAGAAATTCTCCAGAAGTGTTAAAACAGGTTACAAAAAAAACAATAGTTTCTTCTTTGATTCATCTATATCATTCTACTTAACTTAAGCATAGCATAATCGGTCTATAATGATCCCACTGCTGGGAAACAAGCCGCTTAGCTTATCCCAACTTAATTAGAATTGGTGCAATATATATTGTTTAATTATCATTTAGTAGGTACACCCAGTCTTCTTTATTTAAAAGTATGTTGGAGTATTCTGTATAAATAAGGTTATTATAAATTAAATAGTTTTAAGTATAGCATAATCAGCCTAGTATAACGTTCCCACTACTGGGACACAGGCCTCCTATCTGTGAGAGGGAGTGGGCCGTAATCCACCACGCGTGCCCAGTGCGGGTTGGTACATAGGTGCCACATGTGTTTGATGACATACACACGCTTTGTACAATTATATCAATTGGTAATTATCAACAAATTCTATTGTGAAGTGTCTAAGATTCAAAGAATAATAAATAGTGGTGTCTGGTACATAAGTGTCCTTCAAGCAACCTGCTGCCACCAGCAAATCTCAACACTGCTAACTAGTCTCGAAGACTAATTTGACATTTCAAGTGGACCCTCATGATGGACAATGGCCCACTCCCTCTCACAGAGAGGTGGCCTTCGCCTCAGCAATGGAAACATTATGGGCTAAGCTTAAATAGTCCTTTTTTCACAATAAAAATGAATATTGGCAGTGTTGTAGAAAGATGAATACCTTTGTATACCATATATGATAGCTTGTTTGACAGTACATTAGTCTATGGTCTGTGTGTGTTATGTTTCTCTAAAAGTTATACTTTATAATATACATAGTAAATAGGTTATGTTACCGTACGCAAAATACGCGCTTTGACGTGGAGTTACGGATACCAGCCCATATTACCTAGGTTATGTTATGGTTTTCATTCCTTTTCATAGTCAATACAGAGTGGCAGTAAGTACTATATTATGTCTAGTTAGGGGGCTACACAAGTTTTACATTGTTACCCTATCCTATCCTATCAAATACGCAATATTTGTAATCATGTTCTCAAAAACAGCTCTAACGATTTCGATTAAAGTTGCAATATAGGGGTTTACAGAGGCGAAAAATGGATCTAGCAAGGTCTCATATTTGGGAAAATTCGTTTTATCTATTTTCACCCGAACAGAGCTTGGTCGCCCATGTACTTCTCTATTGATACTAGCATTTCTCTAGTTTCTAACATTACCTGTTTGATGTGATAAGGGTTTATAGGCCTATAATATTCCCTCTGCTGGTACTCAAGCCTCCACTCCGTGAGAGTGCTGATTCAATTCATAATTACATATTATAAAAAACATTAAAATTACTGCATACTATGTTTGAGCATAAAATCAGTTCTACAGCCAGTCAATACAGCAATAAAACATTTAATATTACTGTTTGAAACAATCATAATGTGGATGCTGATAAAAATACTAACACAATGCTGTTTCTATTTATTGCTGGTTATGATCAACGATTTATTTGTTGACCATCTACTTAATAAAAATCTTAAATTTATTAAAGTCAGTGACAGACAACGCACAGTCTAAGCTAGGTCAAGAAGCATCACATTTTGGACAAGAGTTCCATAAGCATAATAACGAAAGGGAGCAATAAGGAACGATTTTTGAAAATTCATTTTTCTAAACGGTTAACCCGTTTAGGGAATGAATTTTCAAAAATCGTTGACATGGGATGAAAGTTTGCATAAGGGCCATACCTCAATGGGACGCCGTGGCGGCGCAGCCAGTTCGCGTCGTCAACAAAATGTATGTTGGCAGTGTAACAAAACATATGGGATGTCAGGGGACCCCAACATTGAGCTGTATACAATTTAGTTGGCCGCGCGACCTGGTGACTTCGTCATGGCGTCCCGGTGAGGTATGCTTCTATGACTAAAATTATTGTCAGTGGCTCAAATGAATCTCATATTATTTTCTCCACACTACTACATAGTAGTCAGATCACAATCTTATTTGACAACACTGGCTATCTAATAATCACATTTTTTCCTATCTACTTTATTTTTAATTTCAACCAGGTAAGTAAGTTAACAGAATGTGTTTAAAAATACTAATTAAGTGGCCATTCCGTTCTGCAATCTTGATATTAATCTAGAACACCTTGGTAAATAGCAGAATGTAATTATGGAAACATATTGCATGTTCTGTGTTAGTAATATGAAGAGGTAATAAAACAAGCAGTTAGCTTACTGCACAGCTAATACAATGGTTTAGGCCTTTTGGTGCAGATGTTCATTTACCTACACAATCATCTTTCTTACTGTTTAGACTTACTTACAGGCCAATCTGTTATTGTACTACTGGGTCACAATGATCAATGTGTTCTAAATAATATCCTACTTGCATACAAAGTGCTATTTTCTAACCTATCATTCAACTTCATTTGTTTATAAACTGATTACTCAGACTCACAAGTTAACAAATGATTTACTTTGCTGCTTAAATATTGGTTCTAATAATCTTTGGGCAACAACTTTAGGACACTACAACAGTTTTAATAAAGATAATTTAGGCAGAGGCAATAAGATTCAACAAGATCCTGTTTTAATCCTAACAAGATGTTGATAATTGTATTTGCATTCTAGTACTAATGACTATAAGAGATATTGTGAAAACTTCATGTGTAAATAGACCAATACTTCTGGGGATACATTAACAGAAAATAACTTTGTGTGAAGTGTTAGGAGAGGGATTGTAGTAATATTATGTGTCAAATTACATGATACAGTTATTGTGTGTAGCGACAACATCGCGGCTGGTCGCAGCGCTATCGACTAGCAATTTATCTGTGACAAGCTTATCACTGATGGACGGCATCCATCACTTGTCACAAATCATCACACAACATATAAATAACGGCGGGTGATTGATGTCTTGGGAGACTGGGCTAATTATCGGAGCGCGGAGATGTTGAGGTTTTGCGTCACAAAGGAGCTCACACGGCGGAGGCTGGCTCCCTCTCGCAGATCCCGCTATGCACTCCACTCACCTTAGGTTGGACTGTGACCCGAAAATTGTTGCTCGATCGCCAGTCACCCGACGGCGCTAATAAATAAACAGCATGAAAACAATACTTCTCCACGAGATGACTAAAATCGATATTTTTTTAATGAAAATATATTATTAACACCGTATCGTGGAACGCTCGTTAATTTTTAATTGTTATCCCACAAATAGCGGTGAACACTCGCGAACAGATAATACCTTTGTTAAATGAATTACGAAAGCGAAATAACGGGATTTTCACGAGAGACTCTACAGAAATTGCACAAAGAAAGATGTCAGGCAGTGCACAGATGATAAATCGAATGGCAATGTGCTGCCAGTCTCAAAATCGGAAAAACCTGACATTTACCGGAAATTTCCGATGGAAAATCCGGTAATCATCTAACGGTGAATAAAATAGGTGAAGCTTTTTTATTATTTTACAGGGACCTTCTACGATGGTTTCATGGTTCATTTGAGGTTAAGTTTTTGAAGATATAGCGACGTCTGTACATGGTAGCTGGTTACAAATGCATGAGATTAGTCGAGAATGGCTGAAGATAGGGCTCAACGGGTGGTGGGCTGGTGGCTCCTACGTCCACCTGTGGACTCCGGACCCGAAGGATAATGTTGCCACGATTACATAAAAAAGTTGTACCAGTTCAGTATGTCTGATGAATACATAGCCGTGCGTTTGCACTGGCGAAACATTCAAGACAAAACATGTTGAAATCTCAACTTTCTGTCAATGTTCCATACAATTTTTGACAGGAACTAGAGATTTCAACATGTTTTGTATTAAATGTTTCGCCAGTGCAAACGCACAGTGATGGTACTCATGTACCATAGAGTATAGTCGTCATGTACCATCATGAATCGGAATCATTTCCGGTGAGCACAGAGCACTAAATAATATTGGTACTGGTGAGTAACTTCCATTTTAGGTTTTAGGATGCAATGCAAAGAGTAAATGCTTATTACACGCCGCCTAAAAAAGGAGTGTAAGTAATATTTTCAGGGTTCATTTAAGTATGTATGTGAGTTTCTTTTTATAGAGATTTGATCCTTATGATTGTCTCTTTCGGTGAGGGGTCATAAAAATACCTACAAGATGAATTCGCATGGTTTCCGGCGAGAAGGTAACTTCCATTTTAGGATGCAATGGTTATTATAGAGATTTGATCCCCATGATTGTCTCTTTCGGTAAAGGGCCATAAAAATACCTACAGGTGAATTCGCATGTTTCGACACCCACAATTCATTGTCTGTCATTTGAAAAACATTTCTATTAGCTCGTGTGCAGTTGTACAGTCACGAACATTATATTACCTTACACATTACGCTAGATCCAAAAGCGATTTTCTCCTAAAATACTTGTTGATATATTTTATGGTGTAACGAACATTGTATTATCGAAATCTAATATTATGAAATTGGTATTTTCTCATTTCACGAGACTTCCCACAAGGTGGACCGATGACATGACATGCCACAGGAATCCGCTTGATGTGAGAAGCACAGGGCCGGTAGAAGTGGCAGTGCTTGGGGGCCTTATGTCCAGCAGTGGACTATTAGCAGTGTGACTATCAGGAAGACTACCAGGAAAACTATTCCTGTTAGTCACACTGGTGTTACATCCTGGTGTGACCACGAGTCCGCACCCACTTACATAAATGCTGTTGCAAAAACCAGTTTTTCAACTACAATGTTAAGTTTGTTTGATAAATTCATCCCAACTACGGAACGCTTCATTGTGCGTGGTTCGACACGTACTTGGCCGGTTTTAATTGTAGAGGATGTTAGCACCATAAGCCAGATAAATAAATAAATGTTTGTTGAACAAATGTTTTATTTCATAATCTGCAGTAGGTACTGACGTTCTATTATAAAACTGTAAAAATCACAAATTCTGTCCATGTTCGAAAGATGGCTGCGCATTTGTGTCGTGCATGAGTTTGTATCCTCCTAAATTTGGTTCTCCACCTGTAAGCGTCAAAATGTATTTTAAATTATTTTTATTGTATACTACTTATAATATGTTTAGAGATCTAATCCAATTTGCTTGTCCTTTTTTTTTTTTTTTTTTGGGGGTGGGAAATCATCCAATGACTTCTCCCGCTCTGGGCGGAGCGGAAGGGCGTGTCAGACTTTTACTGACTAAAACCCACCCGTGTTCCTTCATTTGCCTGTTGCCAAGGTCCCGGTATCCCTTTCGGACTTTCCCGCAACCCTGGCAGGCATCGGTCCTAGCGGACCCCGCTAATTGTGCTGACACCTCTTTGAGGCGCGCGTGGAACACGACGCGCCATCGACCCGGGCCAGGTCCTTATCGGACGGCGAGCTGCCCGTTGCTCGCCGTCCGCAAGCCCGCGCCTATGGTGGCCGGGAATCCGCCTAGGATTCCCGACGCCCAGGGCGTCTCCAACGGCGGCGGTTAGGGGCGTGAGGGCGCAAACTTTGCCTTTCCCTCACGCGTTCCGACTCCTCCTTCGCGAGCATTACTGCTTCGCAGAAGGAGGTGACGGCTTCCCATGCCCTCTCGCTCCGTACCATGGCCTGGACCAGGGCCGGACGCGAGAAGTCATTGCCGCCAATCGCCTCCGCGAGGACACGGCGGTGCTCCGCCCAAGCAGGGCATACCTCCACCGTATGCTCCACCGTGTCCTCCGGGAATTTGCTTGTCCTGGGTCTCTTATGTAGCTAAGGATTCGAAGTGAAGATACTCCTCGCAATGCAGTCAATTATGGAGAAAAAATCGGTGTTATGATATTACCTGCACCTTCAGCTCCAAGATGAGATCCTCCAATAATCAAATCTTCTGATCCCCCATCTCGAATGTCTGTCCTGAAGTTGGAAGGTTGAACCTGGCACAAAAATAAAATGAAGTAAATGTTAGCACAGTATCTACTATTGTTGAGTAGGTAACTTGCCATTTCACTTAAGTCTCTCATACCTGGGCTTCGTTTCTCATGAGGTCAGGGAACACAGAACCAGGGAATCTGTTGTAAATGCCATTAAGATTATAATGGAGATTCATGTCCGGACCAATATTCGCCTTAAGCAGCTGTTCCCAAATACCACCTGAAATGTGGGAAGTGCAAAGGTGATCAAATTACAACATTACATAGGAATTTCAAGTGTTATTGGGTTTTTTCATCAAGAATTTCTCAGTAGCAGCCTGGAGTTTTAATTTGTGCCCGGTTGATGGCAATAGGCTCGCCATCTATTACATGGGGACGTAAACATAACTGGCGAAATGTGGATTTAGGTACTCCTCTGCCTTCCTCTTCTGAGAATACAGGTACATTATTTTACTAAATCGGAAGAAAAGTTAAGTAAAATCTGTTAAATACCTTTGTCAATAGACACAATAGGTCTATTTGATTGCCATGGATACTCCCCGTGAGCTTGGAAGTAAATTGCGTACGTCGAAAGCTGTAACCAGAATAATTGCAGGAATCATATGTCTTTTCTGTTAGGTACTTGAAAGGATGAATAAAAAACAAAGGTCATTTATTTGATAGCATGAGAATCAGCACTTTCTGAACTTCAATATTACATAAGACAGTCCCTCAAAACACCCGCCCTTCACAGCTTCACCAGTTCCTAGTGCTTTAGTTGGTAAGAAAAAGTGGCGCAACAAACTCCCCAGCAGCACAACTTATAGTTAGAAGAACTTATATATTATGGAAGTTCTGTACCTGTGTATAATAAAGTGCAAGCCAATATTTTCCGCCGTGACCAACAAAGGCAGTCTCATTAGCGTCCATCAAACCAATCGGAAGTTCGTGATGCAACATTTCCTGGGATATTTGGAGATTGCATCCATACCTAGAAACAATATATTTGCTGTAGGTTTGGCTTTCCATGACGCCCTAGGAAGGTCATAAACTGCATTAGTGATAACCTTCAAGGTGTGGTCGTTAAAAACGTCCAAAAGGTTATAAAAGGTTGTTTTGTTTGATTCCATGCCAGGCTAATAGTGATGCAGTCTGTTCAGGATAAACACTCTATGAAGGTCGTAGATGAAAAGATTAGGGAATGCAATCTCGATCTCGAAACAAATCTCAAGATCGAGATCTCATCAGATTACCGGAAGAGATCTTGAATAGGCAATGTTGACTCAAGATTAGTAGAGAGTCCATCTTGAAACTATGTAATGCGATCTGGCTACTTACCAATCTGGACAAGCCTTCAAGATGTCATAAGGTGCTCTGTAGTATTCTGCTCGCCGAACAACGGGGTTCCTTATGTTAAACCTCTCGTTGGGATCCGTGAGGTTGATATGCTTGATCTTAATGTCTCGTCTCTCACAAATGTAGTCATAATGGAACTTTGGTAGAGATTCTCCTCTCGCACAGAAGGTTTCTAAAAGTGTAATAGGTATGTTTTTATGTCCGAACATATTATTACCTGCTCAAAACCTAGACCTAAATATGCACTTAACAAGAAACTGGATTCCCGTCCTCTGACTCCTGAGAAAGCATCAGGGGTTGGTATTGCGACCAGAAAATTAATAGAAAATCTCGCCCACATACAGTCCCCTCTAGACAGTTCGGTTTCTTAATGATCATCATCGGGGAATCGCAGCTTTAAAGCGTTCAACTCCAAACCCGTCGCCCCCTCCAAAAAACTCTTCGTGAGTATAAAGGCCCGACTGTAGATCTGCAATTAAAATGATCTCGATACCAACTTTTATAAGTTCCATCGAGGGAGTTAACGGCGGCATATTTATCGATGCAGTATCTGTAGCCAAAAAGTGATGGGTATCGCAGGTAAGGCACTTTACATGTGAAGCGCCCTTCTTGATACATAGCCCCCTGAAAAAATAAGAGTCGTTTTTAATGGCATGAATAGCGTGAGTAGATGACATCTGACCATCTGGCATATCCAGCGAAGTAACGACAACAGTGGTGTTCCTGCTTACCTGACCAACCGTGTGTTGCTTCTTACTAAGTTTGGATGTTTCAGACTTTGGGAGTATGTTTGTAACTCAAACACGCTTTAACGGCTGAAAGGATTTGGACGAAATCTGGCACATAGATAGATCGTGTCTTGGATTAATACGATACTATATATGATGGGTACATGACGTAGTTCCACTAGGGAATGAATGAAACAACACTACAAATTATCATCATGCTACGGTTGATGTTGTTGTTATGTAGAAATAATTAGTTCATACCGCTACACGCCTAAGTAAATAGGTACATCCGAGGTAGGTCCGATACGCTCCAGCAACCACGAGAGACTGACTGCTTACAAAAAAGTTGCGGTAGGTACTAAATAAGACTATTCTCTTAAGTCAATCAAATCTGTTCACAGATTGACGCAATAATCCGGAGAACTGCGGGCCTAAAACGGCCACATTAGCAATCTAAATATATATAGGTAACTCAAAGGTGACTGACTGACTGACATAGTGATCTATCAACGCACAGCCCAAACCCCTGGACGGATCGGGCTGAAATTTGGCATGCAGGTAGAAGTTATGACGTAGGCATCCGCTAAGAAAGGATTTTGATCAATTCTACCCCCAAGGGGTAAAATAGGGGATGAAAGTTTGTATGAAACTTTGTCAATTTTAAACCGATCGGAAAGGACATAGGCTACTTTTTATCGACATACCACGCGGGCGAAGCCGCGGGCGAAAGCTAGTTCCTCTATAAGCAATTCATTTCCTGAATTTCCAGCTGGCAGTTCATAATGTGTGAACCATTTTACGAATCTCCATAGAAAACTGTCAAACAGATGAATCGCACGAGATCTATGAATTGTCAGTTTGTGGCGTTTTAGGATGATTCATAATATTTTCCTATTATGATTCTGCAAAAGTGACTGATTTAAGCCCCCTGGTATGACGCTGTTGAATGAAGAGAAAAAATGTAACCATCTCTTAAGGGACATCTACCTTCCTATAAGTAAAGCGGACTATTTGCTCTCAATACCAAGATAGGCGAGCGTAGATAGGCATATTGGCTGTTGGCATTATAATTCAATCAGTCACAGTCATCCAGTTTGACGGACTGTTAGAGCCTTCCAGAAACCGGTCGTTTACCTTACAAATGACGCTGCGCCTGCCCGGGGGTCTCGACACGCCTCCGAAGCAGTAGGTCCTGGTGCCATTGATCATTATCTCTGTCACTCCGATGTGAGAGATCAGCGTGATGCCGTTGATGCCAGCGAACGCGAATCGCTGCAGACCAGCCCTCTTGCGCACCTCTACGTTGTTCTTCATACTCATCGTATTCACGATTGCTTGCCAACCGTAAACGAATTCGTGCATTGGACCTGGAAATGAACGACTCTTGGCTTGGTCTTCAGAGTTGAAGGAATTCAATATCTTTCACATTTACCAACAAATCATTTTTTTTTTTTTTCTGAGCTGTAGAAACAAATTATATGAGAAGGTTTTGTCCTGTGGTTTATAATATTAGCCTTTCAGCAAAATATTAGCGAGGCTGAGGGACCATTGTGCTATATTTGCTGATGCCTGCGGCTTCGCCCGCGTGGATGTCGGTTATTATATAATAAAACCTTCTTCGAGAACCACTCTATCCATTCGTGAAAACAGCATGAAAATCGGTGCAGTAGTTTTTGAGTTTATTGCGAACAGACAGACAGACGCGGCGGAGGACTTTGTTTTATAATATGTAGTGATATAATACGATAGAGCCATCACTATGACTTTAGAAGAAGCGTCGAACTCGCATGTAGTAGGCGATGGGTAGCACACTAACTGGATTTGCGGTGGAAAGTCGATAGGCATCTTGCTTCTTCTCCTGAGATCCGGCTCGAAGGACCAATTTACCAAAGTACTGCTTCTGCAAATAGCTTGGGTCTTCAAAAGAATCATTATACAAACCTATGCCAAAACTGTCACCATCGAGAAAATTAAACATTTCCCCGAAGGAGTCCGGCATAAGGCCGGATATGACGGTAGTGTGCTGGTAGCCCTCATCGGGTGACATGGGCGCGATTTCATCGACTGGCGTCGTGAACTCATGCGCCGACATGTTGTTGAAGCGACCATGCCGCGACGACGCTGTGATGCCCTCCTGTTGGCATTATTTATGTACTTAGGTGCGGAAAGAACTCTAAAGGTGCTCTTCGGAACGAAACCACAAGCAGCAACGTCGCCCAAACACAATGAGAGGCCGCAATGGCGCGCCTGGTTTCTATGTAACTATCTACGGACGTATTTTTCTGACAAGACGTATTACGACGTTTACGTAGCGACAAGACGTATTTTTCTGTTGAACAAATTACTATCGCGAAACTGAAGAAAAGAATGGGCAACGTTGCCGCTTGCGGTTTGCAGTCGCCTTCGGAAGAGCATCATAACACGTTCACACCCCTATCAAATAGAGGGTTTTAGCGCGTCGGCGGTCTGGCAACGTTGCATACACACAGCTTAGAGGCGCGGCGCGGTGGCGGCGTCGTCGCCCTGAGCACTAATTCGACACAATAAAATTATCTGTTGTTGCGAGGCCTCGGTCAACGCGCATCAACGGTTGCAGGCGTCCATACTATTTGTCAACTCATCCTTAATGCTACTGAGAAGAAAATCTGACTCTCAGGATATACTCCTACAATTATTGGAGAGCATAAGTGCTTTAGCTTACCTGCACTATCCAAAACGCAACAAACAAAAACACAGTGGGCCCCATCGTGGCCGCTGTATGGCACTGCACTGCCACTGCTGAACATGTACTGATTGGCTGTTAACTTTAATTGGCAATTGGACTGCTTGTTAGCGGTAACAACTGAAATAATAATTATTTATTGATCACTCGGATTAGCGTTTGGTTTTGACGCTCGACTTGATGAACAGCTGTCAGTCTTTGCTCTTCACATTGTACACTTGTACAGGGTGATCCGTTAACATGCCTGAGCATGGACAAATAAGAAATATTATTACAGGTGTTCCTTTTTTTTATGGGTATCCTCACCCTCCGTCTGGGGAGAACGGAGGGTTATGTCGGATTCCTTCCGAATAAAACCCCGGCTCCTACTAAAATGGACTAAAATAACTAAAATATTGCAGGTCTGTACATTCACCGCACCCCCGGGTTGATATCAGCAAATCCAGCCGATCCCACGACCGCCACGTCCTCCCATACCATGCACGCACGTCGTCGATTTTTGAGTTAAGAAAATCTGCATTCAAATCAAAATAAAAACCAAGTCCGCATATACATAAATCTACGAGATCCAGTTGGTGCAACCAGCTTCTGATAAGCTGGGTAAACCAAGTCCACAGATAAATAGCACCTGATGACTTCTTGCCACGCCGAGCGCTGGACACAGAATTACCCAAACATTGCCAAGCGAAATACTTGTAGGAGCTTTTCAAACGTTATTTCCGAATTAGGAAGTAAAAAGCTAAAGTTCTCCTCGCTTGTTAGAAGGATGTTTATAATGACTGTTTTCTCTATAACACGCTGTTTTTAAATTTTGTTATTAGCTTCACTTGTAACTAACAATGTAATAAAATCTTGGCAGTCAATTTTAACCTACTTCTAAATTGTCCTATCGAAATGACTTGTAGTTTAACTCTAACAAGTTTTATCTTGGATATTATCTTGGGAGTGGATCTGGTGACGGAGCCAGGAGGTGGAAAGTGGAACTCTTCAGTGAGTGCTAGAAAAACGCTCAAGTTATTTTATGACTGAGAGAGAGATTTTTCTATTTAGAAACATGAACGCTAAGTAGCCCTTTTAGGAATTAATATAATATTTAAAGGGCCATTTGTCTTGGTGGAATAGTAGGTAATTCACGAGCAGGAGAGTTCATTGAATAAAAACAACAATTTATAGCAACTTTTTATTAGAACATTAAAAAAGCTTACAAACCAAATCAAAAAAGTTATTTGGCACAAATACACGAACATAACACTGGACACGGATCAGATCTGATCAAATTATTAGAACGCGAGATTCAACACCAATTTTAATTAAAAAAAACAACTAAACTCTTGTTACATAATATGTACCTACACTGTACAACCAAAACGAAAACAGATTTATAAATAATCCAACTTTAAAACTTTTAATACCTACTAAAGTAGTAATACACATAATAATGTTAAATGGATATTTCATAATACACTGTTATATTAACCATACAAGTTTTAGACATCGTTTATATAGTAACGATGATACGGCCGAAACGGAACAATTTTATTGGATACTACAGAAACTTTGTACATCTATTCACGAATAGAAAGATATAAGGTATGTATAATAATGTCTGTATCGATAAAAATGCACCTCATGTCCAAGTATGTATTCGATTATCAGTCAATATTGTATAATCTACATACTAAGTTATTATCACTAACATTTTCTGATTGACCAGAATACTTACAAAGTACCACAGTTATAATATAAAAATTAAAGCAAACATGTGACAAACACTGACGACAACTAATTAATAAACCGTGATGAGTCCCACGTCAGATGATGGGGTATAGGATGTACACTACTGACATCGTATCAGGCACACTGGTGATTAGCCATTTTCCATAGTAGGAGGATCTTCAATGTACAAAGGAATTAGAAAGGAAGGGGTGTGGAGTGCGCGGCCTACAGGCGGCTCGCCACTGCTCCAACCGATAGTTCAAAGTATCTTAAAGGGGAAACTACTCTAACAAATAATGCCGTATGGCAACAATACATACTATTACCTAAAATGATGGCTGTTTTACATTGATCCAATACTTCAATCGAACTCTGGACGCCAGTGACACTGGATCGATATTGCACCTATAGGATTACTTTGCTTGTTGGGCAGTGACACTGGATCGATATTGCACCTATGTCAACAGTTATCAATGCGGTTTAACATGCAGTATTCATCGCTGGATTGGAATAGAGCAGGCGCTAATTGCGATCCTATACTAATGGATTGGAGCTGGATCAAAAATCATCTCAGACACCAATCTGCATGGTCCCCACATGATCTGACTGTCTGACTTCGAACGAAACATCTGAGTTTGTTTGTTTCGGTGTTTCTTTACAGAATAGTAGAGTAGTTTCATTACTCGACCTCATCTAGTTTTAAAATATTATTATTTCGTTATGACGTGTAATAACATTTAAACCAATTTACAGAAATCAAATGTCTATCTATCTGCCTAGCCTTTTCCCAACTATGTTGAGGTCGGCTTCCAGTCTAACCGGATGCAGCTGAATACCAGTATTTTACATGGAGCGACTGGTGCTGCTGAATGTAATTTATTATATTGATATTTAAAACCAGCGGTGGAGACAGGATGCTGCAATGGATCGATTTGCTTACATTGGTCAATTGGTCATATTATATCGATCCAGTGTTACTATGCTAGCGGTGGATTGATAATACTGGATCTATGTAAATCAGCCTTAAATCGTACCATTTAGCCTATAATACCATTAGCTTTCATAGCCTTTTGGCAGGGAATATAATATTTGTAAAGATAGCATAATACAAAATTTTACTGATGTACTTGACCAGTTTACTGGTTCATTAAAGATTAAAGCGATACGCTTAATTAGTATGCACCGATAAACAGAAATTAACTATTGGCATTACAACAATCACACAGATTAAATATTTTATGATTTTATTGAACGCCTTTCTACATACAGGAACACCCAAATGTAAACCTTACCGAATAACTTTTTTGTCTTACGTGACATTCAAAAAGTGCATAGATAAATATAATACCTTATGTACACTATTAAAGATACACAATAAGACGTACAAAAATGTTTTACATATATAAGTACCGATATAAGCTCCGCAAAAAAGTTTCTTAAACATATTTTATTTTTTCATTCCAATATTCTTATAGTAAAATACTTTATTTATGTTTAAAATGCGACTGCATCACGTTTAGCCCGTTTATATAAAATGTATGATATTATTATGTATACATAATAATACGAAGAGAGCGATACAATACCTACAAAATGATCACAAAACCGTTACAGGTAGTGTTTTTGAGTGGTAACATTAGGAACGTCGGCTCGCTGCAAGCCTTCGGAACAATGTAAGGCACAATGTTACATTCAAAAGCTTCAGTCTGATTGATCCTGAATCTGAATTGAACATTTAAAAGCTACACACTATTATTAAAACTTTGCCAACACCCTAAATGCGTAGTTTATTAAAAATTCTAATGGCATTACGCCAATTAAACTACGATTAAACTTTCAAATTATATTGCGTTCGCGATTAAGTTTCCAAACATGTAAACAAATATGTGTTTTTGGAAAAAACTACTTTAATACTCATACATAAATTTCAGATTACGCTACAGCTTGAAACATTTTTGAATTTTTCAATAGTACTAGTAATTCGTTAGTGGAAATTTGAAACAAGGACTCGAATAGACTTTAATATTTTTTCTTGTATGCACAGGGTTTTATACATAGACCAGTGTGTACACAGGTGCCAGTGTGCCACAGAAAGTGGCGAGAAATATTACAATTAATGTATATTATGTAATTTTTCACTATCATTTAAACCTTCACTTACTTACACTTTAATTAAATTGAATGCACCGTATGCCTACTAAACGGGCTTCACAAGAACTGCATCAGATTTGCTAGTGTGTTACGCATTTAGGCTGCAGGTGGATCTACAATATACACTGAAAAAAAATATTGTTTATAACGGCAAACTTTACCTTCACATTTTTTTTCTAAGAAATTATCCAAAACGTCAAATCTGTTTCAGTCTTAGACGATTCAAAACCCTAGGTACGCTAAACCATTGCAGCATATTATAATATACTGCATACATACATAATCCGTTTTGATACTTTAAGCAATAGAGAACTACGGATTAGATCCATCTATATGCCTTTACTAAGAAAATATTGACAGTCCGATTTAAAATTTTGAGGTAGAATATTTTTTTTAGAGAGTAATCTTTTTGGCTCTTCTCAGTTTTTGCCTGTCTGCAAAGAAGAGTTATGTTTTGGTGTAGGGGTTATGTTAGGTTATGGGTTAATTAATGAAATACATATATAAAAGCACTCGACATGAGAGTAGGAATGGCAATACGTCTCAAAACTAATGGGCATCTGGCCGCTGTCTCGTTGCGTGGCAGTTATTTCAGCGATGGTTTTTTTGTGCGTCTATTGTGCCACAATTAGTACAAATTACTTGTACAGGAGAAGCTATTTTAAGAGCTCACTACAGCAGGAATACTCTGCTGCACATGTCCGTGCCCATTAACGGGAATCCAATCCGAACTGAGTTTTGCTATTGAAAAAATCAATGCGCGTTACATGTGAGTTGCTTTTGTACCGATTTTCTTAGCTGAAACCCCTCAGAAATACAAGCTGTTTGAGAATTCTCTGCTAATCCACGCTTTTATCAAAAAATTATTCATTTTATTCCTAGCCTTTAGATATCCTATTTATAATTTTAACTGTGAAAGTTCTGATGTTTGATTCTCAATCATGCATTATTTAATTTGGCACACAGCTAGGCTATTTCTTAGCTAGAGCTGTCGATATACCATAACATTAAGATACCTGGATACGTTTTACCGGGAACATGACGTGTAGTAGTTTCTACGATTCAATTGAATCGGCGTATAATATTAGTACACACGGTGGGTTCATATCAAGCTATGCATTTCCAGTATAAGCTGACCTCTCATTGTACGGAAATCCTATGCAAGATAACCAATGCGATATAATCTTATACTTTCCAAATGTATAGCTTGATATGTAGCCGTGTGTGCCTAGATAATATGAGTAGAACAAGTCGCTTATTCAGCCTTTAACCTACCTATGGTAGGTAAAAATACACACAGAAAACACCAAAAGCGAGTAACAAAACATACTTGTTAATAGTACATTTCTACCGCGATTTTTTGGGCAGCAAACAAAAATATTAGCTACAGTCTCTTCCTTTCATTAGTGTTGTCGATGGCAACCTTAGAAAAAACTACGATTAAGAACCTACTTCTTAAATATAAAAACATGTAACACTCCAATATAAGCCTCTATGTTTCCTAAAGGAGATCTTAACTAATCTGCGTTCACAATTTAGTTTCCAAGTATGTAAACAAAAAAGAGTTTTTGAAAAAAAAAAACTTTGTTCAGTTTGCGCTACGACTACATCATTTTTATCACTTTTGCAATACTACTAATAATTCTAAAATCAACTTAATGTTCTGTACACTTAAAGTTGATATTAGTTTAAGTGGAAATAACATCAATTGGAAACACTGATTTGAAAAGACTCGACCATTAGCATCGTATAGACATAATCTAATTACGGTTTATAAAAAGGTTAATAATAAACACTGAACACTACACAAAAGTGTAATTTCTGACCCATAATTTACTTTTCAATCGACACAAAAGGTTAAATTTACATCTCGCCTCGGGGTGGGCACAGGTCGGGAGTGCGTTGTGTCGCACGAATATCGTGTTTAAGTCACATGTAATAGGCGAGTCTATTGCCGTAAACTGGCACAAATCCAAACTCTGGGCTGCTATCGAAAAATTCCATTCCAATATCTACTGCAAATAAACATTTTAAAATAAAGTTATAATTTCATTACCCCTGATCACGGGGTAAACTACCGCTGGTCGCCCGAATTACTGTAACTTTTTATAGGTTAAAACTAAAAGTGTTTTCACTGCCATTTGCAGTGACTCAAATTATGGGATGGACCTTCTTACCTACTATAGTATTTAATACGGTAATAAAAAACTATTACTTATTATAAATGTTATAGTGTGCAAGAGAGCTGCGGTATGTATGTACAGGTAGGCCGCACTTAATACTATTACATTACCACTAGACCAGCGTCCAGTCGATAATATGACACATCGATCTTTTTAAAATAATCTGGCTTCGGAGATGACGGCTAATATCGATGAATGGAAGAAGACGACTATATGCAGTGTCAAAAAGATATACCGAGAAAAGTATGCGCTTCAGGAATCATCGTCTATTTTCGGAAATACGAACTCACGATGATGAGTTCTAATATAGAGCCATTACTACCATGGAAGTACTTTCCTATTTTGTATTACCATGATTACAAAATTATAGATTAACAACTCTATGTAATTAAAAAAACTTTTTAAAACTTTTGTGTGACAGATGACGGCCTGTGACCGAAGAAGCTAACCTGCTGGACAGCAAACATCTTACAAAACAAGCAATAATATTTTAAATTAAGATTAGAGCAGTCATCAAGCTTGAAAGAGACAGGTATAAGTGACAGAGATGACGCTCTACAAAGGTAAACTTTTTCTAGAACTCGATGTGCCATGTTTACGCCCGCTAACTGTTTATATTCTACAACATGGCTAAAGAGTCACCATAGATAATACTCTATGATTAAGATATATCTTACGATAATGTGGGGTACATAGGAGTAAGTTAATACTTACTTATCTAAAGTGTTATAAGTTGTATTTTATTCTTCTTTTTCCTCAACAGCAGACAGGAAAAGTTTCTGACAGCAGTGCGTGAATTTAGCTATATTAGAAAAATTATTAATTAATTTCATGCCTCAATGAAGTTTCAATAATTCTGACAAGTGAATAATAGTTAAACAAACTTAATCTTGTTTTAACAGCAGTGGCTCAAATATTATTAAATAAGTAATTAAAACGTTTAAAAATATTTGAAGTCGGTACTGTTACACTATAAACTTGACACTATAGTACCATCATTTAGGTTATGCGCTTCGGCAATCATCGTGTTTCCGAATTAGTACGAATAAGCTACCAATGTCTTCCTACACCTCGTCACTGATACATATTGAACTATGCACAAATACTTCAATATATGTATATTCTCAGATACATTATACATTCCATCGCCAATTACTCAACTATCTAAGTACTTTATCGTTCTGTATTAAAACCTAAGTTATTTGTCGAGTGATCATTACAGTTAAAGTTCCTATAAAAATGTTGGCTGCAATGGAATTTGAAGTTTGTATGTATGACATAGAGTTTTTTGTTCCAGACCTTGATAAATTATCTTAGATTCTGAATTCAAACATAGGTATTTATGAAGGGTAGCGGTATCAAACTTACTGGAAGCTTCAGCGACGCACTTCGGCTTGGATCGAACCAGGCCGAAGTATACCGGCACTCCAGCGAGGGTCATCAGGGCTCCAGCAATCACGGCGAAGGGTTCGCTCACGACAGGTACCACGAGGAGCACCGTGCTTACGCCCACGAATACTATCGGCATCCAGAGTTGTACCTGGAAGTGTATTAAAACCTTGTGGAAAATATTGTCAAAGGAGTCATCAAAAGTGCAAACTTTAGTCTCTGAAATCGAACGTTTCGGTCAACCCCTGTGTGTTGCATTGCAGATGTCATTCATCATTTGCAATTAGGGTTTTTTGAAATGAAGTTCACTGAGACATCAGTTCCGGGCACCTGTGTCAAAACGCCTATATTTTCTTTAGTCGTAACTGAATTATAAACGAACGAATGAACGAAACGAATGATGAACGTCATGATATATTTTAAATTAATTGTCTAAATGAAAGACCTCTTGTCATAGTAACGCCAACTGTTGGCGTGAATTTTCATAAAAACCTTCATTACATCGGGACATATACGATACAGTAGTAACAACACCAGCATTAGCGTTCAAAGTGTTACCACAGACGCGGGTTCGACTGTACTAGCCGGGAGTCCGCATTGCACCAAATAATTATCTTGGTCAAATAACACTTATTTATTTTAGTTGTGCTATGTAGTTGTTGGTAGCAGTTCGATGAAAGTAGTCGAGGGTGAAGTAGAAACTGCTATAAGCTGATAATGAAAATGCATTTAGTAGTTTCTTACCCTGATAGGTCTAGGCAGGTCAGGTCTCTTGTACCGCAGCCACAGCACGGCGCTGCAGCTGAGAGTCGTGAAGAAAGACTCCACGACCGTGCAGTACGTGATCAGCGACGTCAGGTTATCAGGGATCAGCATCAGAATTGAGATCAGCATCTACATACAAGCCTACCGTCAAGAGGTACTCTGAGGAGGTTTTTAATGAAATGTTTGAAGAAGTAAAAATATATGATTTCAGAGAAATGAAACCTTTGCGATTTAATTTCTTTGAAAATCTAAATTTTTACATTCACCTAAAAATATGCAATCTTTACATAAAATCTAGGCTACTATTCAGAAAACTTACATCCGCCTGATGAAGTGGAATAACTAGGACCATTGCAATATTGCGATTAACATTATTCTGCGTGGGAGAACTATGGAAATTGAAATTGTAAAATGACTATTATATAAAATGTCATTAGAAACGACTGTTACAGTAGTTGTATGTTTTCCTGGGGCATCGCCCAACAATATAATATTATGTATACCGATATTATTTGGTCGGATACGAAACGAGAACCAAATTCTTATCCCCATGAGAAAAAGCAGTGACTTCGAAACGGATTAGCCATGCTGAACTGCAATGGCAGTGCAAGTTTTAGCGTTAAAATACAAGGCGAAACGCGATAACAGTACCTATTAATGAGTAACCTTGGTTGTGTGTATACTTTACCTGACTTTACCCGAAAGAGGTAGTTATCAATTCGACATGTTTGTTTTCTCTTTTTGATAGATTAGCAACTGTAAACTAACTCATAATTTGAGCTGACATTTTTGACAGCACGATAAGTGCCTGAGCATTAGACTTCTGCAGTTCGATTACCGAATGGAACAAACACACATTTTCTCGCGACTCGTCACATATTTTTTCCGACTCCCCCTCGCCCCCTTAGATCCTACTAATATTATAAATGTAAAAGTTTGTGTATTTGGCTGTTTGTTACTCAATCACGCAAAAACGGTTGAATGGATTTGGATGAAATATGGCAAACAGATAGTTTATAACCTGGATTAACACATAGGATACTTTTTATCCCTATATTCCCACGGGATCGAGACTTACGCGGGTGAAACCGCGGGGCGCAACTAGTAATAAACATAACTGGTGAAATGTGGGTGTACTAGTTTCCTACACTTCTACCTAACCCTTCGGGGAATACAGGCGTGATGTTATGTTATAGCGTATAGAAAAAAATTAACCAACTTGTGAGATTTTATATGCAAACGTGCAGCGACGTTACAGGAGAAATTCTTACTTGGTTTTCGTTACCACGATCAAAATGTCAATCAATCAATCAACTCAGCCTATCGCAGTCAACTGCTGGACATAGGCATCTTCCTGGCTGCGCCACAACACCCTGTCCTCCGCCTTCCGCATCCAGTCTGTCCGAGCCACTTTCACAAAATTTTGCTGGTGAAATCGGATGGACGTAAATCGGGAACAATATCGATATTTGAACTCATTTATGCAGAAGTAGTTAGTTTTTATTAAGTTGTTTTGTAATACGAACAGTGAATTTGGCCCTTATCGTTAAAGCAAAGACTGATGGAAAGTGTAAAACAAAATTGTTACTTACCAGAAACACAAGCGAAGGCATCGGAGACATGCACTTGACGTTGATGTGGGCCAGCAGTTCGGGCATGTGTCCATTGCGGGCGCCGGCGAAGCACATGCGCGATGACGTCATTATGTGCACCGACAGACCGCCCAAGATGGCGATAGCTACCAGTGTAGGCATCGCCCATCGAAGGAAACCCAAGCAGGACACCGCAAAGTCCTAAGTAGAATTGTATACGACAATAAAGTAAAAGGAACTCTTGTTTAGTGTGTCAAGTAACGTTCAAATCAATCTGCCTAGCTTTTTGCCAACTATTTTGGGGTCGGCTTCCAGTCTAACCGGATGTAGCTGAATATCAGTATTTTACATGGAGCGACTACCTATCTGACCTCCACAACCCATCTGGGTAATATGATACCCGTTGGTAAGACTAGTTGGCAGACTTACGGGGTTCTGACGACCCGTAACGACTGTCAAAGATCTACGAATGACAGTCGGGACCAACGGCTTAACGTATTTTTAGATGGTACCCCATCCATGGATCAACCCCGGCAAGCGCAGCTTAACCTGATCGATTGACCCGTGCGGCTGTTATTACTTAGCCACGATAAGCGCGCAAAATTGCGCATTTGTTGTCCAAAGTTTTGTGCTTTTGAATCCTATTTTTCAATTTAGCTTATCTAGGTACAGGCACTCGTAAAATTTTCATCAGGAATATCTCAGTAGCAGCCAGGAGTCTGGATTTGTGACTGATTGATGTTAATGAGCTCGCCCCCTATTTCGTGGGACTTAAACATAGATGGCGCAATGTGGGTGTACTATAGGTAGTACAAATCTGTCTAACCCTTCAGAGAAACAGACATTTCTAGGCTATCAATCAAAATCCATTTATTCCAACTAGGCTGAGAATCAGAACTTTTCGAACGTCAAAATTACATAATACTGTCCGCCAAAACGCCCACCCTTCAGCAGTTTCTAGTGCTTTCAATATTCACCACAGCAATAGCCTCAGTAGCCAGCACGCCCACGGGTCCGAGCACAGCCAGGTAAGACACGTTAGCCAGCAGATAGATGGCCGTCACCATTGGCAAGGACACGTAGATGGCGCGAGGAAGGTTCACGAACGGATCCTTTAGTTCTTCGGTCATGAAGTTTAGGTAGTTCCTAAGAAAGAAAAAATAATAATGGTAAAAGGTCCGCTCATATCAGACAGACACCTCTCATTTATTTCGAACTAGCCTCTGCCCGCGACTTAGCCCCGTGAAATTTTTACACTCCCCGTCGCATCGCATCGCCTGCCCGCGCTAATATTTCGTTTTCGCTTAGTGTTCTTTGACTTGTGACTTTTTTCTTTTTGCTCGGTTCCTAAGGGTCTTAGCGTGATTAATCCTCAAGAATTGGGCCATCAAAGGCAAAAAGACTTTTTTTTTTTCGGACACCTTCAACATATTTCAGCTAATTTACACAAAACTTTAAATTATACACCTAAACCTTCCTCATGAATCATTCCGTCTATTGGTGAAAACCGTATACCGATCGCATCTACATGAGAAATAATTAACTAAATGAATGAATAATTAACTATTGTATAACAGAAAAGTAATGAACAGTGAATACATTTTTCACCTTACGCCCATGTGACGGTAGCGAAACGGCCAAGCCAGATATTTTGACTAAGGTGTAGAGTTTTAGTTGTATGGGAAAACCCATACAAGCTTCCATCCCCTAATTTAAAGGGTCGGGGGTGATTGACTAAAAATCCTGAAATATGTATTTCATTATTATTTATAACAAGGAGTCCCTATATCTATTTTCAGACCTCTAGTATCAAAATTTGCGATAGTCTCATACAAACTTCCATCCGCTAGTTTAAGGGGTTGGGGGTTAAAAGTTCCAAGTTTTAGAACTTTTTTGTTGTTTGTGTACTAATACTAGCTTACATACAAAATTTCTAGGACTTCAGGAAGTACCCTAATAATTTTGATGATCATCAGTGAGTCACGTGATTCAGTGAGTGACGAAATCGGGGTTTTTTAGATATCAATAAAATCTAAAGTATCAGAGCTATGCAATTGAAACTTTGTCATCCCCAGATGACAATCTTTTCGGTAGTGAGTTTAATGCGTTCACACGGACAGACGCAGAGGAGGGTGACATTGTTATATAATTATAACTAGCGACCCGCTCCTGTTTCACACGGTTTTAACGACTTGACAAAACATCGAGATTTCCTAGTTATTTGTAACTTCAATATTAACGTATTATACACATAAATCTTCCGGATTAAATTCTCTAAGCGATGGTGACAACCTCATCAAAATCTGTTGCGTGGTTTAAAAGAACAACGCGGACAAACAGACAAACACGAAAACGCTACTTTAATTGAATACAGATATATAATGTAGTGATATCCTACCATCAAAATTAAAAACGCGATTTTTTCAAATAAACTAAAAAGTAGTGATGCGCCGACTATCGAGGTTAAAATATTGAAACAATACCGGAGCCAATTAAATTAGCTAGCAAAACTCCGCAGACTCCACCTAGTATACTCATCTAACATTCTTAGCGCACCAACCATGAATGTTAATCAAAACAATGTTTGAATACCTAAAACCACAAGCGGAAAATAACATCCTATAAGCGTAGGTGTATTTTCCGAAGGTAATAAACACTTCTATTCATGGTTTTCCTTATTTGAAACTTGGTCCCCAACTTTAATATGGTGTGATTTTATTGTAAAAAAGTGCGATTTTTCCGCTTTAAACAAAGAAGACAGCAGACCTATCAGGTCTCTTTGTTTGTTAGTTGAACGGACATGTTGCGCCGACCCCAAGTAAATTGGGATTAGGGCAGGAGAATGATGGAGACTTTGGGATCGCTCTGCGCTACTAGAATTAAATACGTATTAATACTAATAGTAATTATTTCTAAACTTCAATACACGTTACATCAATGAGTTCTCGACCCCTGAACTAGGACATCCTATATGACAGGGGTTGGGGGTATTATGTTATAATCATTTCGTAATTACTCCTAGAGATAAAACTACTCATTGCATCCCGACGAGGGCTGTTAGCTATCCGAGCTGACTGTCCAACGTTTTTTTTCTATTTTTTATCCCTAAAATATGCCATTAACTTATCAAATATTCGTCAAAGCAAAACAAATGAAGCAGGTGGCGTTCTGTAGTTTCTGCCAACCCCCATGGGAAGAGGGCGTGAATTTATGTATGTTGGATGAGAAAGACAACCACGAACACTTACCAGCCAGAATATGAGAAGATGCCCGAGTAGAAGGCGACAGACCAGTCGCTGACCGATGACTTAGTGCCTCCCCATCCATCTTCAAAGTGTTCCGTTCCACCTAAATAAACAAAACATTGAGGGTAATAGACGATATAATAAAGAAGGTTTCCAAATCAAACATTTTTCATTTTTTTTTCTTCACATATATCTACGTGGCCTTTGATGAAACGTTACATGCTAGGTACACGGTTCGAATTGGTCATTTCCTATGAAGAAGAGCCGGTAGGAAACTCCACGGTAACTCTTTTAAACATAATTGGCTTTTACCCCTCTTATTAGTCATCCGGTTAGCCTTCCCTGTACACGCTAGTATTATATTATCTATACTTATTTGTACGTTATAAAATCTATAAAAACGAATGTTTCTGGAGGCTGATTTTAATCCAGGCCACAGTGTTGCCTTAAAACCAGTGTCAATAACAATGTCTACCAAGACCATCTTATACACTTATCTACATGGTCCTTATATGGCCTGACCAGGGTATAACTGGACTTTAAAAGAGACTGTGATGAAACACCGAACTCATCTAGTTTTCAAACATAATGTAATTTTGACGATGATAAAAAAACGCATACCAATTTACAGAAATAAATATCATTTATCATTAATGTTATTATGAGTCTATGCAGATTCAAGTAATGTTTTAGGTTTTCAGCACCCCATAGAGATCGAAAGATGTGAATAAACCCTGCAGTCAGTGATTGGTTTGACGCCTGACCACAAGTAATAACGAGACTCACTTGAGAAGCCTTAGACAAAGACCTCTCGGCACGATGTTCCAAGTGATTGGTCACACACGACAACTGTGCGTAGGCGGGCCCGGTCGTTACTTACTCTGTCTAGCCGATGCATTGTGCCTGTTAACTGGTAACTACCAAGAGAAAAAGTTGAAAACTAAATCCAAAGTAGTATTCCAACCTTGTTAGGTGGGAGTTATTTTGGCCGTAAACTTTTTTGCCGCAAAGTTTTTTACTTAGTGAAAGTTCACAAGAAGCACTACAAATACCTTTAAAGTTGTAGGCATACAAATAAGT
This sequence comes from Lithophane leautieri, assembly GCA_949152455.1. Classification (NCBI taxonomy): domain Eukaryota; kingdom Metazoa; phylum Arthropoda; class Insecta; order Lepidoptera; family Noctuidae; genus Lithophane; species Lithophane leautieri. Next base: position 20,906,676 of record OX424458.1, on the reverse strand, counting down.
AAAAACTCCGAGAAGAAAAACTACGAATGATACTGCAATATTAATAAACAAGCGATTACATAGAACTACAAAACAATGGAATTACCTCCAATACCATATATTTTATTGATTGTTTAGCTTGACATTAACGGGCGTCCGGCCGTTAAACCCCAGTCGTCTTTCCCCAGTGGGGGTGAACCACCCTTTTGTGTGGAAACTGACAAGGTGCCTCTCAATATAATAATTCTAAGAACTGATTAGTTCTTCCAGACATCGTTATCCGGTGAAAAATAATATTTATTTCAAGCTCCAATATCAGGTAAACATCCGTCTAGAGTGCCGACACATCCATACTATAATATTATAAATTCGAAAGTTACTCTGTCTGTCTGTACCTATGTTACCTTTTCACGCCTAAGCCACTGAACGGATTTCGACAACATTTGGCAAGGAGATAGATGGAATCCTGGGGAAGGACATAGGCTCCTTTTTGTTTAAAAAATAATCACACAGGGGGTGATATAGCGGATGAAAATTTGTATAGGAAAACCAGCATTTCTTGAGTATCCCGGTTGTACGTTCCCGTGAGACGATATACGACATCCCGTGGGACGAAGCCGCGAGCAAAAGCTAGTTGACAATAATATTGTACGAATTCATTTATTATTACTTTAATGAAGTACAAAAAAGATTTGTATTATTATTTTCTCCTTTATCAAGTGAAAGCAACCGTCTAGAGTAGACCAATTGGGTAATACGGGCTGATATCCGCTACTCTACGTCAAAGCGCGTATTTTGCGTACGGGAGTAGACTAATTTTAGGACACCATCGTTAGTGAAAGTCAATAGACTTCACTAGACTAAACTAGACAATATACAAAAAAAAACTTTCTCATTTATCATAAAAATATGTATATATTCCGTCGAGGCCACTTATAAGAAAACTGTCTTTTGTGCGATTTCATTGATGATTACTTTATTAGGTACTTTGCATCCACTTAAGCCCAATCAAGTATGATTAAACAGTCGAATCGTCGTAAGATATTATGGCAGTACAAACATGTTTGAATTCTCACGCACAATATGGCAATCTTCATTATATTAATTAACTCTTAACAAAACACTAATTAAAACTGTATATGTTATATTTTGATGAATGTGACTTGGCTATTATATATTACTAGCTGTTGCCCGCGACTTCGTCTGCGATCCAGAATGAAAAGTAGCCATGTCCTTCTCCAGGTCAAGGACTACCTATGTGCCAAATTTCATCTATACCCGTTTAGCCGTTATAGCGTGAAAGCGTAACAAACTCACTTACGCTTTTATAATATTAGTTAGGATTATTTTTGAACTGGTTATTGGGGTTGAAGTTTGAGAGAATGCAGTGAACCGTACGTTTACACCAGACTACTTGAATCAAATCGCATTTGATTTGGAATAACGTCAATGATACGATGAAAAATTGATTTGATTCAATTTCGAAATACCTGACCAAAAGAGTTAAAAATGAAAACGAAATCGATAAAGCTAATTCGATAAATGCTTTCTTCCAACTATGACTGCTTTTCTTCCTTACAAAGTCAACGTTAAATGGGCGACGGTATCGGGATCTCTAGTTAAGATGGAACTGCCTCTAGGTTCAATTCTTGGCCCTTTTCTATTTCTAGTTTATATTAATTACCTTCCTCACATGATGGCTAACTTATCGGATATAATTCTATGCGCTGATGACAGGTCCTATCTATTTTGTAAATAAATAGATAGAAAAGATATGGATGTCTTTCATGTCAACGCTAGTCTGGCTGTTCTTTCGAAATCATTTGCAGCTATTAATGTTTTACTTAATGCGAACAAAAATAAATGTCTTACTTAAGTTCTCATTACCAAATGTAACCCAAGGAGGTATAAATTTAAAACTTGATTGCAAGAAACTAGAAGCTATTACGGAAACTGTATTTCTAGGAATTACTTTAGATTCAAAATTACAATGGGGCGCCCACATTAGAGCTCTTTCAGATAGATTAAGTTCAGCTGCATAACATGCTGTAAGAATAATAAGGCAGTTGACTGATATAGCCACAGCTAGTTTAGTAGTCTTTGCTTATTGCCACAGTATTATATCTTATGGTGTACTGCAGTGGTCAGCAGTGGACGCAGATTAAATTTTTATTTTACAAAAGGGCGCATTTTGTGCTGTCTATAAAATGGCACCTAGCGAGTCCCTTACAAAAATCCAAAGAAATTGATATACTAACTCTGGTTTCCCTTTATATCTTAGAAAGTATTTTGTATGTTCGCAAAAACTTAAGAATTTTCGAAATAAAAGCAGCGCAATAGACGAACAAGCTTTGAAGGCAAATTTGCAAGATCCAAGATTTGGTTATGAAAATGTGACAAACCTCCACTCCTTGGTAGATAACATCAGCCTGGGTTGTCATGGCAACTAGGGCTAAAGTTATACCATGGCGCGAGAACAGCCCCGCAACTCAATTAGTGCAGATAGAGCAAGTCCCGCTGCGCCGCTGAACCTATACTGGGATTCCCGAGTCCGGTAATATGCTAGATAACACAAAGAGTTACATATCAGTCCCACATACCCTTGCCCATCCAGATGATGCCTCCCACTATAATGATGAATAGCGCCGTAATCTTGGTGAACATGAAGACATTCTGTATCCTAGTCGTAAACCTGACGTCGTAAGCATTTATGAACGTCAGGAAACCTAGAAAAATAAACCTCATTTAGTTTCTTTTTCCACTGTTATTGATATGTTTTTTTTTTTGTTAAACATGTTATGTTAATTCAAGGCATTAAAACCTGTAAATATAAGGTAAATAACCTGCCTTGGAAAAGCTAACGGCAAATCGCGTTGTTTTGGCGTCCTAGAAATACGCTATTGTTTTGTAGAGAGCCGGATCAAGTGTTGATAGGTGAATTTTAACTACATTGTATTACAACAAAGCACTTTCGTGATAAATTTCCTCTAGCTTAAGATACTGGCTGTACCGACACTTACTTTAAGTCTCGAAGTGCCTGATCTTCAATGACAACAATGTAATAAACATCTTCAGCACTCTTTACAAGCTTTGATATGATAAAATTCCACGTGTTTGGAATTAAATTCATTAAGCTGCTGACCCATTGAAATATTCCATAACTTCGATACGAAAATTACCTACTCAAACACTCAATGTTAATAGTTTTTATAGGAAAAACTAGCTACACCTACAGTAAGTTCAGGCACAGAATACATAATAGAACAAGTACAGAAGATTCACGGCGCAAAATAATTTAAATAAACAGCGACTCTTGCTAAAACACAGCGCTAATTAACTACAGTTATATTCTCCTTGAAGTTACCTCTCTTTCTATCGCGTTACTCTTATCATATCTTCCGACTACTTTATGCCCACTGAATTGGCCCGACATGTCGAGCACGCCGTGTACTTGTAGCTCCATATATAAATGCGGAGTCCACCTGGCCTGGCTTGAAGTCCTTTATATAGTATTATAGGTATACACGGCTACACATCAAGCTATCAATTTTCCAGTATAAGCTGACCTCGCATTGTACGGAAATCCTATACAATGCGAGATCAGCATAAACTGGTAATGTGTAGCTTGATGTTTAGCCGTGTGTACAATACTACTGGGTGGCGAGAAAAGAACGCAAGTGCAACTGGTGAACATGCAGGGTGCTTCTTTCAGGAGCCCGGCGACTTGATTTGATGATGGCATGGCAGTAGGCTCGCCCTCGATTACCTCCAGTCCTACGCGTTACTTAAACATAACTAGCGACATAATATAGGTGAACCGTCTTTAGGGACACACGGCTACACATCAAGCTATAATTTCCAGTTTATGCTGATCTCGCAATGTATAGGATTTCCGTACAAAAGGAGATCAGCTTAAACTGGAAATGTATAGCTTGATGTGTAGCCGTGTGTACACCGCTGCCTACCACTACAGTGAACGCAGGCGTGATATTATGTTAATGCTAATACTTACATATTGTGACGGCGGCGATAAGTTTTCTACACATGGGGTCGATAGGACAGTCGGGGAATATCGGGTCCAGGATGTTGTTAGCGAAAGTCAGCGACATTATAGCATTCGTACTCGGCCTAAAACAAACAAAAAAATATTGATCTCTAAAGCCACATTTCCTTCCTTTTATCTACCCTCAACAGGTTGATATTTAGTACCATTTGAATTATTGTAAGTCACTATTGTCTTTGATGAGAAATAAAGTTCAATGTCCTTCTCCAGGTCAAGGACTACCTATGTGCCAAATTTCATCTATACCCGTTTAGCCGTTATAGCGTGAAAGCGTAACAAACTCACTTTCGCTTTTATAATATTAGTTAGGATTATTTTGGAACTGGTTATTGGGGTTGAAGTTTGAGAGAATGCAGTGAACCGTACGTTTACACCAGACTACTTGAATCAAATCGCATTTGATTCGGAATAACGTCATTGATACGATGAAAAATTGATTTGATTCAATTCCGAAATACCTGACCAAAAGAGTTAAAAATGAAAACGAAATAGATCAAATGAAAGTTCGTTCGAATGAAAGTTCAAATGAGAAATAAAATATTCTATTGGAACGAAAAACAGGTTCACAAAAACAAATTGTGTTCGTGAACAGCTACAATAGTTTTAAAAAAATTGTTGCAGCTTCTTAGCTCCCACCTCCGAGAGGGGAGACGTCGGCGTTCCAACATTTATAAGTAATAGAAAAGGGGGGTAAAAGTTACAAGTAATAAAAACTAAAGTAAAAGTAGGTATGTATATCAACTATTTAACTTAAATATTATTAACTAGCTGATGCCCGCGACTTCGCCCGCGTGGATGTCGGTTATTATATACTAAAACCTTAGATTATAAATCTAAACTTTAACCTTACTCGAGAACCACTCTATCCATTGATGAAAACAGCATGAAAATCGGTGCAGTAGTTTATGAGTTTATCTCATACAGGACGACAGACAGATGCGGCGGAGGACTTTGTTTTATAATTATGTAAGGATTACATTTCATTATTTTTAAACATTCCAAATAAGATGTTCCACAGTTCTCTCATGTGATTTGTGTGTCCGTATTTGACTGTATACTTAGGAAGATTATTACGAAAGAAATATGAAAGTCAGGACATATTTTTTTTGTCATAAGTCTTTGTCACCACATTTTCTACCTCCTCATAAGTCAGGCTTTGGGGCCTTTTTTCGTTTAGTTTTATCCAGGTTCAAGGTAAGCAGATGGCTAGTTCGCCATTTCATAACAACCTGTAAGGCTTTCGCGAGCGAGTTTCGAGGTTTCAGGTTGTAGGGTGAGGCAATCATTACCATGAACAAGTATAATGGGGATTAATGGTGCTCCTACAATGCTAAAAAATGTTTACAAACATTAGTAAACATTTTTTATACAAACATTTGATCACTTGACTGATTTGATGTTAGAAAATGTTTGTAAACATTTTTAACAGCAGTGTGGGAACACCCTTACAATGTCATCTGCGTAGTACATTGTCATTTTAGAGTTTCTTAAACATAAGTTACAGCGTCCTTTATATAAAACTAGCTTCCGCCCGCGTGGTCTGTCGATAAAAAGTAGCCTATGTCCTTTCTCAGGCTCTAGACTATCTGTGTACCAAATTTCATTTAAATCGGTTCAGTAGTTTTGGAGTGAAAGCGCAACAGACAGACAGACCGAGTTACTTTCGCATTTATAATATTAGTAAGGATAAAATAGGGTAGGTCCAAGGACACTATTTACTGCGACACTACCCTGTGGGACTCCATAACTAAGGACCTCTTCATGTCTGGTAAAGTTACCTATCTTAACGAGAACGGTCTGATAAGTAACTCTTGAAAATAAAAAGTTCTTTAAACCAAATTAAATTAAAAAGATTATTAGTTGGTGTTGATAGAACGAGGTGACATCCGCAACTGAGCCCTGAGATCGTTTTTCGCACTATCAATACATATTATAAATTAAATTTTCGTGTTTGTCTGTATATTCGCATTGTTCTTCTAAACCACGCAACGGTTTTCACCATCGCGGTAGATAATTATGTTACATATACCGTATTATAATATCTGTGATATAACTAAGAAGTATCGATGTTTTGTCAAGACGTAAAAACCGTGCGAAACAGGAACGGGTCGCTCGCTAGTAATAGCGAAGGTGTGCAACGGAGCAGGTATATAACAGAAATTAAAAAATAAAAACAATGGAAAGAAATGAAGGTTCTACTCGCGTCTAGTAATGACGCACAATAACAACTATCTTTAACTCAACGACAGGAAACAGGATGTGCCTAGGAAGGAACATCCTGTTTTCAATATTTTCCAGCATATTTTTCCTAGGAAGAGATTTCTTTAAAAATAAGCATGATTTTTGTACGTATTTTTCAGTTCCCTTCTGCTTGTCTGTTTATATGAGAATACATAAACGGTTAAATAGAAAAAAGGCGAAGAATTTTACCACCAACAAACAACGGGCACGCATGGCGTGGAGGATTATGACCAACTTTCTGACACATAGATGTAGGCACGGCGAATTAAAAACCTTCTCTTTTTTGAAGTCGGTTAAAAAAAACATGGAGTAACGCTTACTTAATTTGTAAAGGTGTGGATACTTTTTTGATAAATCGGTTTTCGAAAGATTCATTCTTTCATGAGCATGAGAAAAGTATCAGTTTAACGTTCAAAGTGGAATAGATTTTTCACAATTAGCAGTTTATAGTCGAGAGGTGGGAACTTTCCAAAAAACCTTAAATCCCCAAGTTATCAATTCATTTATCCAATTACAATTTTTACATCGTGATTGAATTTCTATAACTAATTATATAAGAAACTAGCTTCTGTCCGCGGCTTCGCCGGCGTGGTATGTCGATAAAAAGTAGCTTATGTCCTTTCTCAGACTCTTAGACTATCTGTGTACCAAATTTCATTTAAATCGGTTCAGTAGTTTTGGCGTGAAAGCGCGACAGGCAGACGGAGTTACTTTCACATTTATAATATTAGTAAGGATCATGCATGCAAATACTATGTAATTACAATTATCCGAATTTCATCAAAATCAGAATAATAATAAAAATAATGATGAAAATAATATATCAATCACCCTGTAGAGCTGATTAAGTGGTACTACTACATTTTCCATAGCAAGTTGCACATTTTGCAAATTAGATAGACACACTGCGTAGAAATAATCTTAACAGAAAAATACTAATAATACCTTTGGATTATATATGGATTAATTATGATGAAGCTAAGACGCCAATTACAAGATCAATCCAGTTCATGATCAATACAAGCAATCAGTAATGACTATAAAAATGTAACGTAAATCATTGATTTTATGACATTGGTCCAGTATCTGGATGTTAGATCAATGATTGTGCCACACTCATGGGAAACATAAATGTTGCCAGCAACACAAATTAATGTTGGTGCAACAATGTTCTCCAGCCTGCAACTTTTGTTTAAGTATCAAAAATAATTCTAAGAGTAGTCAGATAGGAAACAAGCACATTTAGTTTAAAAATAATATATATAATTGATGTGTTTTTAATGTTTGTAAAAACCGACTGCGTAAATAATATCATTTATCAATACGCAAGCAAGCTACATTAACAACACATGCCTAATTATTAAAAAAAAACAATTTATCCTGCTTTTGCAATAGATTTTTTTTACAACATGATTTCTAACCATGTTCACTGCCTGCAAAGCCTATAGATCTATCCTGCTCAGCATAAAATAGTAAACAATTGTATGAATCATGTAGATCACAGGACTGGGAAAGCATTTTACCTTATATTTATTTAGTAAAATATATTATTACTTACACAAATACTAAGTTGGCGTCCCACAGGTACAGGAATGCTGGTAATGGTCCATATGCCTCATTGATGTAGTGATAATCACCACCACTTTGTGCCAATGTGGTACCTGCGTAAGAAATTAAGATTTGTTTGTCTTTGTAATGTTTTGTGAAGGTAGAGCTATTTATTATAATTTAAAAATATGGGACTGATTTCAGCATCACATCTTACATCCTGCATAGCAGTGGTGGCCCACTTTCACTATTGGACTAAATCTGTAGGGCAATTTCCTGCGCTGTTATACGATTTTGAAAAATACTGTTTTCAGTATGTTTCGGTTAAAATAAATAATAGTAATCTAATTAAAGTAATAGCTTGTAGTATTAAAAAAGAAAGAGAAAAACGTATTTTTTCGGAATATAGCTCTTTTTTGTTTGGCCAGAACTTTCACATTTAGCCCAAAAATGTATGGACAGTGAATGATCTCCTTTATCTGTGGTCAGTGCAACATTTCCCTTTCTTTCTATTATCCGTCATCTCCGTAGTCACCCCCTTTCTAGCCATATCATCTTTCACGCAGTCTATCCATAATTTCTTTGGTCTTCCCCTACTCTTCTAGCCTTTGACATTCATATCCAAAACTATCCTCATTCCTTCGCATCACTTGCTCATAGTATGACAACCAATCACAACATAGAACATAGTATTCCCTTGTATTGTTGCTATTTAGGAGACTAAGAAGGTCACCATATAATATCTCTTCTCATAGATATACTATACTTGGTTCTTGGCCGACATTAATAATTAAAAGAAGAATAAGAACAAATAGAGGCTAGATTGCTCTCTCCTGTTCTTACTTACAAGCCAAATGTTTCAGGAGGGATATTTCTAAACCCGAACCTATGTAAGTTCTGCTAAACAAAGAGAAATACACCGAATAGAACTTAAATAAATTCTATCTCCAACAATTTTATTATAATATTTTAATTGACTGTAATACAGGCAATTAAAAACAATAATAACAGTGGTAAAGACTAAACTGAATCACATGGTTCATTCATTAACCAGGTAAAGTAATCTCGTGGTAATCATAGGAAGTCTGTGCCATTTTTAGGGTTCCGTACCCAAAGGGTAAAACGGGACCCTATTACTAAGACCCCGCTGTTCGTCCGTCCGTCACCAGGCTGTATCTCATGAACCGTGATAGTCAGATTGTTGAAATTTTCACAGATAATGTATTTCTGTTGTGCCGCTATAACAACTAATACTAAAAAACAATAAAATAAATATTTAACGGGCTCCCATACAACAAACGTGACTTTTTTGGTCGTTTTTATAGATAATGGTAAGGAACCCTTCGTGCGCGAGTCTGACACGGAATTGGCCGGTTTTTGTAATATTCTGGTAGATAGTGCATTTATACAGAAAGTGTAAATCAAGCCTTATGCATAAAAAAAAAAAATCTAAGCCGAAGTTCTTTAGCTACGATTTTTTGTTACTTTTCTATGTTGCCCTCTGTGACATTCAACAAATAAATCAATTCTTTATTTATTTTTTATCAGCTACTTTAAAATTAGAAATACTCAATGATAGATTTAGCAGCAAATAATAACGGAAATTATTGAGACGTATTAATAATGGGAAAGAATTTGCAGCGTATATTTTATAAAATAAAAACAAACGGGTATTTTAGACTTACCCAATTCTGCATAGGACATAGCCCCGAGCGTCGCTAGGACTCCACACACGGCCCAAACAGAAAGTGCGCCCCATACTGACCCAGTTTTTTCTAAAACCTCCTTGGGTGATATAAAAATACCACTACCGAATATTATCCCTAAAATAATAGCTACCCCTTCGAGCAGCCCAAGCTGCTTTCGCATCTTCACTTTTTCATCACTCATTTTTGCAATTTTATTCAACGATTGTAATTCTTAAAATGCTCTTCTCTTCCTACATGCAGTTTTAACCAGTCCTAGACATAGCTAACCTAATAAGCAGATGCTATTATCATTTCACATTTCTAATTAACAGTCAATTAAAATCTTCGTTAGAAATCGCTACAAGGAACTGTAATATTACTTCATTGACATGATGTTAATTTACGTTTGAACAAAAAATTACGCTGACTTGGAAATAATTGGCAACGGCGGACGCCCGCAATCTCTCCCGTAGTACTAAACACACACACATGCGGCCAACTTGCGGCGAGGAGCGATTTTGCGACAATTTTCGCGCTACCTTGACTATCGCTGGTTGTGCCGCTTATTTTCTTAAAAAAAAGCACAGATACAATTTACTTGCATTGCATCTGTTCATCAATCAATGAGACTAACATACTGTTTTAGTCGAGTATTCACTCAATCGATTACTTACAATGATTTGACGTTAATATGTTTAAAGTGGGTGATAGACGTGCTTAAAGTACGCGGTCTTTAAGTTCGCGACTTTACTCGGCTCGCCGCGTCTGTGCCACACGTGAAGCTTGCTCAAAATTTCATTGTAAAATTGGCTCGCGGCTCGCGGCTCGAGACTCTCGGCGATGACAGACGGGCGAGTAAGCTCGCCGAGCCATAAGAACGCGTACTTGCTCGCACGTCTATCACCTCTTTTAGTGTGTTATAGTGTCCTAGGTCTTATCTATTGCCGGTCATACACAAAGTGAAGGGTGTACGTGTATTTATATCAGTTAGGTAGAGTGTCAACCTGAAAAAAGCGCTACCTAAATTTAAAAAACTAAACTATCCACATCGCGCTTTTGGTAGTCGTTGGAGCATAAGCCAAGTAATAAAATTGAATGCATCATGGTGTCTGCATTCGACAGGTAATTAGAAAAAAATTAACAAACATTAGTTGAGGGATTCAAAACGATAAAATTTTAATTCAATTGTAACGATTAGAACAATTTTGGAGTAATTTCAGGATCGGGATCAGGATAGTACTGAAGTAAATCGGCAACTGGAGCCTCTTGGTCTTCATAAAAGTCACAAGCTAGAAGAAACTCTCGCTTTGAATAATCGTCTCCTTTGCAAAACATATCACCTACGAACAAAATAAATTATGAACAAGAACAATAAATATAGTGAATATTTAAATCAACCGATTATTTAACAATATATAAATTACCCTCAATATCCATAATGTGAACGGCACTTTTGGCTTCAAGTGCACCAACACAATAATGTTCTTCCGTTAAGTCTGGGTGCCAATACATTATAGCATCCCTGCAGGAAGCACCAGCAATAGGAAGTAGTATTCTGTCCTAATTAAACAACGGAGTTTTGATTAAATAAACCCACATTTCACAGATTGTTATCTTACTATAGAAACCTCATAAACTATACCTTGCAAATAATTTTGTTGTTAACAATTGGCTCTTTTACTTCCCCAGTGCAAAAGAACTTGCGCTTTTTTCTCATGATTAATGTACTAACCTCCAACACAGTCTTGATACTGTTTCCTAAAATTAAAATAAATTGTCATAGGATTTTGGTCGTTTTCACCCTAAAAGCACGCTTATTATGTAAATCGTTTGAAATTATTCTTTGAACATTGACAAGGACATAAGAATTCAGAGGGAATATTACCTTTTTCACCATTTATTGCCTCAAGTTCACGCATTCCACGTGCTTGTGTTTCCCTACTGTTCTGCTGTTTCATGTAATTGGCTAATCTGTACATCGCATCTACAAATTCATCAATGGGACCTGACAATCATAAAACTTTTTATTAATCTTTGATTCCAATAATAAGTAAGTACCTAATTTTAGAATGATTTAGTTTGAAATCCACCTGTTCCAAAACTCGATCCATCCAAGTAATTTAGAAATTGGTAGAATCTCAAAGCCTCGTCAGATTCTATTTCGTCCATCACTGGTCTCTGAAAAGTCAGTTAACAGTTAGTCAGTCCTATAATTTAAATAATTATGTAATTAAATTTAACGAATAGTTCAAACATACAAATTTTCCACTCCAGGCTCCAACATCGGAATATAGAGAATTGATTCTGCTTGGCATCCAATCGAGGGATGAACGGGCCACAAGAACTGGATGCTACAACAGAAGTTAAATCATATAATAAAATAAAACTATGATAATTATTTGATGTAAACATTTTTCATGAGTTTAATAACTTTACCAAAGAAGCTAGCTTTGCGCTTGCATTATTGAACAATATTGCTAAGACAGTTGAAAGTAACCAAACGGCTGACATGGTCGACGTTTTATTACTAACAAATACCGCCCTAACGAAATCAAAAACCCATTTAGGCTTGTTAAAATAAATGGCACAGTTTATAGCTTTTTGTTTGATAAGTCAATTATAGGTTTTCACCGCTGAAGTACCTATGCGTACTGTAAGTCTGTAACATTACTTATGACCCTGACTCTTACTCTGATTTGTTTTCGGTTCACAATTGTTAAAATAAATAATTAGTAGTTGTGGTGACATTTCAAATGGGACTTCCACGGTTGTTTAGCATTAATGCTACGGTTACATTGTCGCGATAACGCGTACTACACTTCGCGTGCTCCCCTCTCGCACACTGCTCGACGTCTCAACAAAGAGCGCGCGAAGTTTAGTTCGTGTTATTGCGACCATGCAGCTCCAGCATTTCAGTTACAAAGACACCTGCACAAAATCACACATCAATAATACCTTCGTACAATCAAGGAGCGAAAATGTGAAGCTGTAATTGTTTCAACACGTTATTTTCAGCGGAAAAATAATAAGGTGCATGTCAAAATTAACGTACAGGTGCACATTTTCATTCCTTGACTGCACAAAGTATTTTTAGAAGAAAAGCAATGTTGAATACGACCGTAATACTTATGTTTATTATTTTAAAATTTATTGTATTTATTAATGTCCAATTTTTCTAGCTATTTTGTAAAATAATAAATAATTGTCTTCGCTCTTATCATTAAAATCGCATCGCCTTCGCACATTTCTTACCTTACTGAACACTCGGTGAGGGAGTCTGACTTGTACAGTCACGGACTTTAATTGATGAGCCACTTTCAAACTTTTCAATTTTGCAGTTTCATACATTTACGATATTATAATAACTTAAAATCAGATGCTAGAAAAACAAGATGACAAATTATTAGTAATCGGAAATAGTTTTATCCATAGAGGTTGACTATGACTAATAAGTTCTCAATGATAGGTAAATAAAAACAATGTACTTGGCCGACTTTTAATTTCGTTTTTACGTTTTCTTTGGATTCAGAGTAAAACTATTCATAAACAGAGGATTTTATCATGCTATTTTCTACATTGTATAATTTAATATCATCGCATCTAGAATTCCGTTTTGACTGTTTTTTTACTTTATAGGACTTACTAATTCCATTCTTTTTACGGTTTAGTTACATTTTGACATTTAATGGACACTGTCAGCATAAGTTTCGCGCCATTTTATCCGTTATGTCATGTCATTTCAATTTTTTGTCACGCACGGTCGTAATAGCAATGAATACCTGTATTTCGTAAAATATTGTTATAAATTATTCAATTAAACAAAATGCACGTGCGGATACGAATATTTGGTAAGCCAGACACCGTCGTAGTGGTCGAGTCTAAATTGACAAAGATAGATCAGTTCCGGCGAATTATTAAGGAGAAGTTTGATGTGCAACCGAAATTACAGAGATTATTTTACGGCGGGAAGCTGGTAAGTATTATTACCTAATTTGTATCTAAAATCGATTCTCAATTGTGTTTGTAGGACCAACATTAGTACACAAGTAACGAGGTCATATTTTAGGCAGGTGTTATCATGTTGAATTCAGTGTTTATTCACGTAAGCCAGACGTGACGTCACACACAGTACATCGCGACCGTTAAAAATGCCGCGATGCAAAGTGCTAATATCTGGATGATTTAACTTTTAGCTTGAAACTTGATTGTATGAACTTCTACATTAACATACACATGGCGAGAGCCACATGGCTGTAAATTCTAAGATGGAAGACTGCCAATTTATCCATCCAGCTGCTTTTAATTACCTTCACTATGTTCTTCCTATGTCATCAACGAAAAGATTATAACAATGCGAGACTGTTTGGGTAACATGTCACCTAGTGGGACCCATTTACACACTTCATACATAATAGACAGTGCATGAAACCATATTTTCAAAGGAAATCTAGACTGCCCATTGTGTCACCCCTTGCTACATTTCTTCAAATATATCTGTAATTTTTATGCTGTGCAATGTTCATAATGGCTTCTTTTGTGATTTGTAGTTATTGAGTATTGTGTTATTTTTTTATTGTAATATCTTGTTTTCCATTACAATAGCATGGCATCATAAGCATATCATCTGTTGTTTTAAGTAAGACTAATACCAACTAACACATATGAATGTGATACTGTGTCTCTGTTTTAGGGTTCCATACCTGAAGGGTGCCAAATGGAACCCTCTGTCCGTGTGTCTGTCAGCAGGCCGTATCTCATGTACATTATAGGTAGACAGTTGAAATTTTCAGAGATTGTGTATTTCTATTGCCGCAATAACAACAACTAATAAATATGTATAAAATAAAGTAAAAAATTAGAGGAGGTCTCCATACAAGAAATCCTTTTTTTTCGGCGTGTTTGCTAAATATTGTTCAGTGGTACGGATACCCTTTGTGTGCGGGTCCAACTATCACTTGGCCAGTGTTTCAATTTATGCTTTATTGTAATAACTGTTGTTTAATGAATGAGATTACAAGACAAGATCATTTCCAAAGAAAAACAATAACAACAGATCATTTTCCTATGATATTTCATGGGGGAGAAATTCTATCATTTTCTTTAGTAATAAAGATTTTGTGCATCCATAATTTAATGAGAGAGATATTTAATTACAAGTTAGAAATCAATAAGCGTAAAATTGACTTAAAAAACAATATTATTAACATACAATTTGTATGTGAGTCATTTAAATTACATAACTTCTTGAAAGTATAAGAATGTGTGTAATATTCATTTTAGCTGGAAAATGGCTACACATTCCACGACTACAACATCAAGCTCAATGACGTTATCCAGCTCATGGTGCGGGCACAGCCCGAAGACAATCCCAAGGTGAACACTGACGCTAAGACTGAAGATACCAAACAAGAGGCACAGGTGTCGACTGAGAAGAATGTAGAGTATAAAGGTATGTTTGAATTTACCTTGTCTGTGGCAGACAGATAAAATCTTCATTTAGTGAATAAGTCGCTGTAGGAGTATTAGTTAACTTAACTTTTTTCATTAACTCTGAGCAAATTTTAACAGATGCAGAAAGCACATTGTATGCAGTAGGTGACTTAATAGACATGCGAGACCGCGAACAAGGTTCATGGTTAGAAGCAAAAATAACTAGAATAGTCTACGATCCCGACATTCCACATATACAGGATCCAAAAGAAATTTCATCAAATGACTCAGCAGAACGTTCACATTCTGACAGCAATGACCAGAGTTTTGATAAAGAGAATGATGTGGAGAACAAACCACCAAGTGACAAGGCAAATGGAGACAGTTTGACAAAGACCAGAAGCAAAGGCATTGCGAGGTATTTTAGTAAATCACCTAAAGCAGTACGGAAGAAACCAAGTGACAAGGATGTCAGTAAAACTGAGGAAGCCAAGAACTTGGACACAGTTTTGCTTTATAAAGTACAACTGGAGACTGAGTGAGTAGGATATTTATTTATTGCCTTATTTCAAGAGTGATATTGTTGTAGTATAAAATATGTGTAATATCAGTGCTGACTCTCTGGATGCCCTTTGGCAAAGCCCTCCTCCAGCCCCTTCCAATACCTCCTGTTTCCAGGTTGAGTAAGTAGAATAGGCATATTGTAACAGTATTATTAAAACTGTAACAATATTATTGTAACTGTTTTAGTAGAGGTCACAGCAATATTCCTTTACAAGAAGTTTTATATCTTTTACAGTGAAGAAGATTCAAATATGTATTGTAAACTAAAAGAAATAAGGCCAAGAGCAAGAACAGTAATAGACGTCAAAGACCTTAAAGTAGGACAAAAGGTGATGCTCAACCACAACACTGATGAACCTTTAGAGAGAGGATACTGGTAAGTTAAAATAATCAATTGTAATACTTAGATACAAACGCCCACCATTTTTTTTTCTGTATCTTATTTGACTATTCTAATGTTAAACTTATTTACATTCTGAACTACAATTTACAGCCAATTTAGTATACAATACAGTATTTTGTCGAACAAATAATAAACTTTTAGGGTTTTGTGCTGCCAATAACTCGAAAAAATATTTCTGCTGTTCCACCCACAGGTATGACTTCAAAGTGGCTGAGATAAAGAAGTTGCGAGTTATATACGAGTTGATAGGAACCCTTTACCTGGGCCGTGACGCCGTGCCACAGAATGACACCAAACTGAGGGTGCATGACAAGATATACGCTATTGAGGAGGTGGTGCCGCTTGCGCAGAGGACTGAGGAGTACAAGAAGATGATGCTCACACCCCCAGAGAAAAGTAAGTTTCTAAGAGAGATTAGTAATAGAAAGTACATGCAATGTCTATATTTATACATATTATAAATTAAAGTTGCTATTCATGTCATTTATTTAGATAATTTATTTCGGACCGTTTATGTGGGTAATACATTAATATTAAACTTACGTATAAAAAGAAATCTCGATGTTTTGTCAACACGTGCGAAGCGGAGGCGGGTCGCTATTCGGCATGTAACACAAATAATCTTAACTAATATTATAAATCTGCAAGTGAGTTAGTTTGTTTATTTGATTGTTACGCTTTCACGCCAAAACGTCTGAACAGATTTGGATGAAATTTGACACATGGTTAGACCATGACATGGATTAGGATATAGGATACTTTTATCCCGATATTCCGACGGGTTCTAAACTTATGCGGGTGACACACATAATTGAAATATCCTTTCATATTGCACTCCTACACACTGTACGGAACTTATGCCTGTTTTTTCTGTCACTAGGTGACATCTAAATGAATGCCTAAATGAAACCGCGCTGTTGGACATTTAACTTTCCGCGTTAACAGCGCGCTTTTACGCAGCCATTTAGGGAGCTCATTTCTCAATCTATCACAGAACTGTTTTGATCTCCTATAACTAGTCACATTAATTTTTGTATACTTTCAGGATCTGTACCACTGAACTGTTTGACGTGTCGTGATGATGAAGAAACTCTGTGCAAAGACTGCGGTTGTTACCTATGCTCAGGGAAGGAGTTCCCGGAGAAAGTAAGTTATACTAATTTTAGTTGGCTTATAATCTAATTAGACTTGCTCCTAAAACGGTGAAGGAAACATCGTGAGGAAACCGGTATGCTTGAGAAATATCTCTCGACGGCGTTTCAAGTCAAGTCAGAGGCCCATGGGCGGCATTAAAACTCTGAAACCAGGTTAGTCACTAAATACACGAAAATAAGGAAGAAAAATGCGTTTAATGGCATTAGAACAGAAACCACCTTAAAACTATGAAAACAGAAAGGAAACAATGTTTAAAATACCAAATTTTCCTGCGCTCAGCATAATGTCAAATGACAATGCAAGGTATACCACCTGACGCTAATTTTCAGGTGCAGCCCACAAGTGTCTTACCTTCGAAATATAAACACAGGAAAGTGCAGTTGTCCATTTTAATAAATTAAGAAAATAAAATAAATTAAAGTTGATAATATAAAATAGCTCATACTAAATCAAATGTTGAAATGTCATATTTATCAAATGCAAATCAATCAAATTGACCTATGATGCACTTTCTTTTTTGTATGAATATTTTAAAGGCAATTAATTCCTGGAGTGTTGAAAGGTAGACACTTGTGGGTCATACATACGGCATATATCTCATTGGACAAATAGTTTACACATAACAAAGCCTACTCACTTAACTAAACCATGAAACCATTTAGTTCAATGGTTTCTTTGAACAGGAACTTTTGAACTGTCAAGGAGTCGTTCAGTTATTCTGAAAGTTGAAGCTAGTACACAAAACGCTATTCTTGCAGATAGTATTATGCGACGAATGCAACAACGGCTACCACATGATCTGCCTGGATCCGCCGCTCACAGAGCTGCCAGAAGAGGACTGGTACTGCCCTTCCTGCAAGCGAGACCCCAATGACGTCATCGCGCCCGGAGCGGCTAAGCAGACTAAGAAGATTTCTAAGACAAAGCGGGACTGGGGACGAGGGATGGCTTGTGTTGGTTAGTAACTTATGTGCAATATAAATGTGGTTTAAAAAAAAAAGGATGAGGTTATGTATTTGGCGGTTTTTTTTGCCTATGCACCAATTTCTCCGTGTTTACTGGGCCAATTTACATGATTCTTTTTTCATTTGGTGGAAGTCGCCCGCGCGCTTGTCTATTTTATTAACTTTGCTTGCGTAGTTTTCTTTTTCACTTTTATTGGCTGGTGTGGTGTTTTTTTGTTGTTTTGTTTGGTAATTTGACAACTTTATTGGTTGCGTTATTGCTCCAGCGAATAAATCATATAAGTTATTTTTGGTATGGGTTTTTGTGCATCATTTATCTTCACATTCATTAATGAGGAAACTTTTATTTTGTTGTGACTGTAATCTTTTAAATTAATTAATTATTTAATAAGATATAATCTTTCACTTCTAAAATACTGGTATTCAGATTTCAGCTGCATACGGTTAGACTGGAAGCCGACCCCTCATAGTTCGGAAAAGGCTAGGTAGATGATAACAACGATCAAAACATATTTTTTTCTCTCTTGTAGCCATTTTTGGGTAGAATTCACTGAAGCTATGAACATGTAGTTGTAGAAAGAACTGAGCTGTTTTTCATAAAGATTACGAAATTCCTAATGTGGAAGGAAATGTTGGGTTGCTGCGAAAGACTGGTTCTACGAATCGACATTCAATGAACGTAGCATGTTATTGTGCTTTCGAAGCTTTCCTGCAATGCGAATAATTTGCTCGCTAAACATAGTTTACATATTGTGATCATAAAACAAAACGCGATGTTTATTTTATGTGAAAGGGTGGCAAATTAGCCAGCCATTTGCATTTGGCTTTATTAACATAGTATACATATTGTCAATACAGTTATATTATAATACAATGATATGAAAAATATATGCTAGTGCCATTGTTATCTAAGTAATTGAAATAATTGAGCTGTGGCCTGACTGCTAACTATACATTTACTTTAAAGTGTATGTACTGTAGAATTAATGGTAGTCTCTATTCAAGATTTTCTCCTCTCTGATTGACGGAAATTCAATAACTTGCTGCCTCGTTGTTGTAGTGGCCGTTAGGGTCGATCCCCAGGCCGTACGAAATATATTACATACAGAGAAACTACATATGGAAAATCGCAGACCTGTCGTGGCCTGTGGTCTGAATTTGTGCCTGGTGATGGAAACTGGCATTTCCTAGAATCAACAATTCTAAGACATGTGATATATTATATCAACCCGCACTAGGCCCGCATGGCGGATTATGACTCACTCTCTCTCAGACAGGAGGCATGTGTCCGAGCAGTGAGAACATTATTGGCTGATTATGCTGCTTATGCAATGCAGTAGGCTGATCCCTATTACATGGGACTTAAACATAACTGGCCGAATGTAGCGGCGCTATAAATCAAGCTCTGCATAACTCTTCCCGTTAAAGTTATGTATGGCGAATGCGTACCTATAATATAGCCGATATAACTTGTCAGTTCCGAAGTTCAGAGGGCTGCGTGGTAGCATTTTTGAGAAACCAAATGGCGAATGAGGCGAGTGCGAGTGACAGAACAATCGCGAAAGTTCGCAGAGCCTATGTTCAGACATGTGTGTATATTTCTTGTTTAAAAACTTTCCGTCTTCTCAACAAAGGTCACTTGTACTAGTAGAAGCCATGATGACAGATTAAGCGTATGAAACTGAATTATCAGCGAAAATCAATCTAGTGTTTACGGTTTTGGTGCGCACATGCTTTATCGCGAATTAGAAAACTGACTAGCAATACAAAAAATGTGAACTAATACTGTGCCTGATTACTGGACGTTCTGGTATATTGAAGTACCAGATTACCGAGATTGTACTGTATAGGTAGTAAAAGTGGCGTTGGATATGCTATGATTGCATATAATTTTGTTTTTGTGGATGATGGATGGTGAGGGCTGGAAAAAATGTTTTGTCTGTATGCATTTCTTTTTGTAAATAAAATAAAATGTGGGTTGTCAGGTCGACCTGCTCGAACGGGTAATCCATTGCCTGTACCCACCTTCATCAGCTCAATGGGTTACCATTATACCAATCTATGACATCAAATTCAAATATAATTTGCTGGTAAAATTACAAACATCCATACTTTTTATCTGTTAGGTATAAAGATGATGACAGTACCCAGTGACACATTGTCCTTCTGCCAGGGGTAATGCCAAGTCAAACAAAGATTTATGTGGTCTTTCCATTATAAATGTCTGCAGCCCAGTATCTAGACTTCAGCCTGATTAAGGGCCAATGCAAGGGCAATGGCCTCGCTCCATTACATGGGACTTAAACATAACTGGCGAAATGTGGGTGTATTATAGGTACACCTCTGCCCAACCCTTCGGGCAATACAAGCGTGATGTTATGTTATTTATAATTATAATTTACTCTTCCACTTTGTAGGAAAGACGAAGACGTGTGCGATGCCGCCAAATCATTTCGGTCCGATCCCCGGCATTGAAGTAGGCATGTGCTGGAGATTTAGAATACAGGTAATATTTTTTTTTCTTCCGGAAGAGGCTCTTAAGCCCATCCTCCATGACGTTACTCAAAAGCAATAACTTACAACCTTAATTCACCAATGAGTAGTCAGAATGTCACTGCACTAGTATTTCAATGGCGTTGTGTACACGACGCGACTAACTTATCTACGCGTTGTTAACCAGTTTTGACTTTGACTTGATTGGTTGTTGCGGGAAAGTCCGAAGTTGCGGGAAAGTCCGAAAGGGATACCGGGACCTTGGCAACAGGCAACTGAAGGAACACGGGTGGGTTTTAGTCAGTAAAAGTCTGACACGCCCTTCCGCTCCGCCCAGAGCGGGAGAAGTCATTTGATGATTTACCAAAGACAAAAAAAAAACGCCATTGATCTCATTAGGGATTTGAGTTTGTACCTGTTACTTTTGAGTGGCATCGTGGACGACGTTAATAATGCATCAAAATCCGTTAAGTATTTTTAACATATTAATCTACATGTATTTAGAGATTCTTTTATTTGATTACAGTTATCAGAAACGGGAGTGCACCGACCGCCTGTGTCCGGAATACACGGACGTGACGTAGAAGGCGCGTACAGCATTGTGTTGTCAGGTAAGAAATGTCTACAATCAACTTACGAAAACGTTGATCAGTTTTGGATTGACCACAGAGTACGGCCGCTGCTAGAGGTGGCATTGTCAACACTTTCCATACAAACCAATCGTGTCATTGTTTACTCGCACTACGATACAAATGAAGGCTTTGAAGGCGGTCCGGACAAAAAAGTTGTGCGCTCAACGCATTTTCGGCGCTACGAATTTAATTAGTACTACCGTCTCAAGACGCTGCCGGTGCAGTGATTCCAGGCTCTCAAGGAATAACATTGAACTCATTGCTAGTCATGGGATGTGACTTTATGCTTGTTACGTTGTTGACCCGTCATTTGCATCCATACATATTATAAATTAAAGTCGTTTTTCGTGTTTGTCTGTATGTCCGCGGTGTTCTTCCAAACCACGCAACAGATTTTGGTGAGGTTTTCACCATTGTTAAGAGAATTTATTCCGGAAGGTTGTGTATAATATGTTAATGTTATAGTTACATAAAACTAAGGAATCTCGATGTTTTGTCAAGTCGTAACAATCGTGCGAAGCAGGAGCGGGTCGCTAGTCATATCCTTACATATTATAAAACAAAGTCCTCTGCCGCGTCTGTCTGTCTGTCGTCCTATACGCGATAAACTCAAAACCTACTGCACCGATTTTCATGCTGTTTTCACCAATGGATAGAGTGGTTCTCGAGTAAGGTTTTAGTTTATAATAACCGACATTCACGCGGGCGAAGACGCGGGCATCAGCTAGTAGGTAATATAACAAAGTTCTGGTCAAGGTGCTATAGGGATCTAGAATGCTACAAGGATGCGCCTGAAGGACATTGACAGGGCGGCGAGAACATTTGAGAAATTGAGGCAGATATTATATTAAATTAAAATGAAGAAGATATTATATTAAATTAAAATGAAGAAGGCGTTATTTCCGATTTTGGACGTTTTGCACACCTTGCTTTACAAGCACGAAAACCAAATTAAGATTCATTTTTACTTCGAATCCCTGGAACATGGTATTTTTTAATCCATAATATTCGCATGCATTGCGATGCTGGTGGTAATTTTAATGATGTTGTCATTCAGTACGTTCTCTCGTTCAGGCGGCTATGAAGACGATGTGGACTACGGCAACGAGTTCACATACACAGGCAGCGGCGGCCGAGACCTCTCCGGGAACAAGCGCACCGCTGAGCAATCTTGTGACCAAACCCTCACAAGGGAAAACAAGTAGTTACCTTCAAATATTTTAATCTACTAATTTATTTATTTGATAAACAACCAACTTATATTTACAGCTGCACCACACATAAGTTTACGGTCAATATCTGTTAGTAATTACATAAAGACTAGACAAAAATTAAGGTAATACATAAAAAATACAATTATATTCATCAAGATTAGGTGAAATTAGATAAAATCAATATAATCTCTTTCTAGTGTACAAGCCGTGTGCTAGGTGGGATTTTCCATCGCCAAAAATGATGAGCTTGTATGCACACCTTTAAAACTTATATTAAATCCCTTTTAAATGATTTTTTTTTAATGTTTCCTATGTGCCCACTTTCGGTATGTCAGGAAATATTGTGCAAAATTTCATGCTTCTAGACACAAGGGAGCCTGTGGTCCGTCAGCGAATGAATTTTAGATTTTTTTTAGGTATACAAAGGCTTATGTGTGTAGAGACTTTGACATGAGACCTTTGAAACAAGTGATTTGGTAGCTGATACGTTCTCTTGTGTTGTTGTAGTTGTGGTTCGGTGTATCGACATACCACCGTAATGAGCAATGTGCTCTGCCTCTACAGGTAGCCCTGTAGAGGCAGAACACATTGCTCATGCGTAGGAAAAATGCAAAAGAATAAAATAACCGGGCAGTGCAAGCAGTCCTTTTTGGCGACTAGTCGATGTTCTGGAAGCGCGCAATGGTAGGATATCTGCATTATAGTTCTGTTTTATGACCGATTGCATGAGATGCTGGGAGGGGCTCGGGGCTAAGGATAACAGCCGCACGGGTCGATCGAAGGTTAAGCTACGCTTGCCGCGGTCGGTACGTGGATGGGTGGATGGGATCCATTACATATCGAGACCGCTGCGTGCTTCGGCAAGCACGCTAAGCCGTTGGTTCCTGCTGTCGTTCATAGATCTTTGAGAGTCGTTACGGGTAGTCAAAAGCCCAAAAGTCTGACTACCAGCCTTACTAAGTGGTATTGTATTACCGAGTAAAGAGATTGTAATGGTCAGATAGGCGCTCGCTCCATGTAAAATACAGATATTCAGCTGCATCCGGCCCCAAAATAGTTGGAAAAAGGCTAGGCAGATTGATTGCATGAGATGCTTCTCCCACTGGGCAGAGCGGAAGGATGTGTCAGACTTTTACTGTCTGTTTACCCGTGTTCCTTCAGTTGCCTATTGCCGAGGTCCCGGTATCCCTTTCGGGCTTTCCCGCATTGCATGAGATGCTGGGTGGCCATTCCACTCATTCTTGACCGAAAATCTAACGCCCTAAGTCTAACATTCATTTCCTTCCCCCCCAGAGCGTTAGCACGCAACTGCGCAGTCAACCACGTGAATGAAGAAGGCGGCGACGCGGGCGACGACTGGCGCAGCGGTAAGCCGGTGCGTGTTGTGAGGTCTTACAAGATGCTGAAGCACTTCCCCAAGTACGCACCTAAGGAAGGAATCAGGTCAGTCAGGGCTTTAGAACAGTCAGGGTATTATTATATTAGAATATATTATCGGGGACGTCCACGGCATGACGATCACACAGAAAATTAAAATATTCCTTCACGTTATCTACCTTTTTTTTAAATAATAAACTCGAAAATGGCCGACCGATTGTGATGAAACTTTGGTAAGTTGTTAAGTGCTCGTCAGAGAAGGTTATTAAAGAAACAAAAAAATATATGAAAAGCGAGTCGGACTCGCGCACGGAGGGTTCCGTACCATTATCTATAAAAACGGCAAAAAAATCACGTTGTATGGGAGCTTCCTTAAATATTTATTTTTTGGTTGTGAATATTGAACAAGGCCAGAGTGTCGGTTTCAAATCTGCTTCAAAACTTTTTCTTTGACATATTGATCTTGTAGGCCTATATACCTAACATGAAAATACATCGAGGTTCGATTTAGTAGTCCAGGAATGTAAATATTGTATTTCATAATCAATACTTTAGTGCACTATAGACCGATATTTCTTATTTCCATACAGTAATATTGACAAAGTAATCAAAACAGGAAAGAGTTTGACAGCTATTTGCGACGAATAAGCTAACCATACACTTTTATTGTTTAGATATGACGGCATCTACAAAGTAGTGAAATACTACCCAGAGAAAGGACTATCAGGATACCGAGTTTGGAAATACCTTTTGCGACGAGACGACCCCAACCCTGCGCCGTGGGAGCCCGGCGTTAAGGAGTATCCTATTATTGTGAGTATTACTCAAGCTTACTTAGTTTTACTAATTCTTCTTCTCGTGTCGATGACTCGTATTTTGTCAGACCAGTGTATAGCGACCTGGACACCTCTGTCGTTTGCGTCATTCCAAGTCCTGGACAGTGCAAGTACTTTTGCATGACGGGTAGTGGAGAACAGGCTCTACACTCGCACTGATTAACCACCACCCCGCCCACCCCGATAGGCAATTCCATCAACGTTGAATAAAAATGATATTCGTCGATAAATCATAATCCAGCTGCCATGCACCATACTGGATCGATATTATTATGAACGATCGCTGGTATCACCTTTACCCGTTGCGATCCGTACGCGATCCTCGCGATCGTTTGGATAATGGGTAAAGCTGTTGCCAAACTGAGCCGATCCCGCGCGTGATGTGGGACGAAATTCATTAATCCAGATTACGTCAAGTAACTTTTATCGAGGTGTAGACACGGCCGCGAATAGTGGCGTTCGCGTGACTTTTTAGGGTCAGTTCACACCGAGACGCGACGCGACGCACACTTTTTTTTATAATCCAATACAATATTGAATTTATTAACTACACAATAAGGTACACGCGCTGCGCAGCACCGCGCATCTCAGCGTACTTTGACACGCGTACACGTTCGCACTGAAATTATACCATTTTGTGAAGAAAATAAGTTCGATAATTGTTAAAAAGTACGCGAAGTGTCGCGTCGCTTCACGTCGCGGTCTGAACTGACCCTTACTAATTAAAACAAACGACGAGTGCAGTCGCGTTCCGCATTTCGTTCGCCGAACGCGTCGTCGCGGCGACGATAGCTTATATTTGAACAACGTATTCATACGGCGGCGACAAGGCCCTTATTTCGAGTCATGTGGTTTCCCCCAATACATTTGTAAATGACAGTACGCAAACTCTAAAACCAATTAAATATCTTCATTCTTACAGTACCCCGACGGCTACTTGGAAGCGGAAGCCGAAAAGAAAGCTCTAAAAGAAAAGAAGAACAATAAAAGCGGGAAAGGTGGAAAAGGTAAAAAGCGAGCGTTGAGAGAAAGCAATCAGACCACGGAGTCGGAGAGCGAAGCATCGCCGCCTGTCAAGAAACGAAAAACCTCAAAACAAGGTAAGCAGATGTTTAAGACACCACACCACACCATACAAACCGACACTTGCCATACAAACCAAGCGCCACCATTTACTCGCGCTACGACACAAATAAAGTATAGAAACAAACGGTGGCAGAAGTAGTGTGCTCAATTCCGATGCCATGAATTATGTTGGTACTGTCTTCTCTTGACGATGCCGGCGCGACCATTCCGTGGTAACATACATTTTCAATGAACTTGGACACATTTGTTTGTCTCGCTCTTTATACAAACTTATTAATGGACTAAAGTTATTGAAACAGGTATCGCTGTAGATTTTCCATTACATTTATAACAGATAATTGGTAAATAATTCAAATCTATTCTAACCCACCCTCTGTTCAAGTAAGGTTCATGATAGGATGATTTTGCCCTTATCTTCTTAAACGCAATATACCTTCTAAAATCGAAATCCCATTTCAGCTACAGCAAAAACCAAAGCCACAGACAGTCCAAAGACGAAGATTGCTAGTATATTCACTAGGAGTCCTGCCAGGAAGTCTCCTCGCAAGAAAGAAGAAAGCGCTTTAAGCGAAGAAGAGAGAGCAGCGATTAATGCTGATACAGTGAACAGCAAGCTGTGGGATGAGTGCCTCATTGTGTGCGACACGAGGGGAAAGAAGGTGGGTTTTATTTTATCTTCTTCTATACAGGGTGGCGATTTAGTCACCTGCATCCGTCTGACTTATTCATCTTACCCGTCATACTTAACAAATTTTACTTAGATATAGCATACAAATCTCGCATTTTTCGCCAAGTCGGCCATTGCACCCGTGCGAAGCAGGGCGGGTCGCTAGTCTACTTATAGTTTTGAGTGGCTAACAATCTGGCGAACCACTTAGTTACCGGTCTCCGCCGCCTATGGTCATTTGCAACACCATTCAAAGCAGGTGCGATGTTCAAAAGTCTCATGTGGCTGTTGCACTAGGATCCAAAAACCTTCAAACCGTAACCCGTCACGCTACTTAGAGGCAGAAATATTAGTAATGGCAGTACTTCCACAACATATATTTATTTGTACGGTCTAAAGACACCGAAGAAACCGAAGCAAAGAACTCAGGTGTTACAGATTATTATCATTGTCATAACTACGCAACGTATGTACTCGTACCTTTGCAAATAAATGTATTGTTATTTTCAGGAATTCGTAGAGTACGTGACGCAAGTGTTCCTCTGTATCATTTGTCAAGACATAGCTGTGAGTCCTGTGACTACACCTTGTTTGCACAACTTCTGTATCGTAAGTTTCTGTACTCCACTCCTAGCTATATAAATACCTACATACTTGGCGACTCTGAATCACGCGCGAGACGCGGGATGATTTCGTGCACGTGGAAGTCGTAAGACAGCTAGTCATTAGTATATAGGGTCATAATACATAGCCTTAAATCTGAACCCAGATTGTGTTGAAACTACTGAATAGATTATTCAGTAGTTTTTGCGCCAATCAGGAACATACACCCTGAAAAACGTACAAAAATTCTAAAAACTATATTTTCAGCATCAGAATCCTTCCCACACCTCGTACTTTTTTTTCAAACATGTACAATTTAAAGTTTTGACTTCGTTAATATTTTATTATACGTATTGATTAAAGTTGCTTGTCGTGTCCGTGTGACCGCTTTGTTCTTCTAAACTACACAACGGATTAGAAATTATTTATTCTGGACGGTTTATGTGCATTATAATAAAGAAATCACCATGTTTTGTCAAATAATGATATGCCAGTATGATATAAAATTATATTTGTTTCTGTTAGTAGATCTTTTGAGATAAAAACACATTCTTCTTTTTCTTTCAGGCATGTATAAAGCTGGCTTTCAAATCATCCGGCCTTCAGTGCCCCTGCTGCCGACAAAATCTCGCAAAATACGAGGTGGAGCCGAATGAACAGCTCAAGACAGCGCTGCAAAGCATCATGGCGGGCTATGACGCTGGCAAGAAATAGACTGATATATTTAATGTAAGCAAACAGCGAAGGAGGCAATGGGGTGATGTATATGTAAAATTGAGGATTGTATGATGAATGTGACGGTTTAACTCGGTTCGCCATGCATACTGAGCATGGAATCTCTTTTCTATGAATTTATATATATTATAGCCTTTACAATTGTACGTGAATACCTATTTTATTTTATTTATAATGATGAAACATAATATAAAATCCACTCACAAACTAAACACCTCCCATGTTATCTCTCCACCACGCTTGGTTGACTCGTAGAGAATGTTAAGGTATTAAATCCGCCTATTCACCTTTAGGGCCGGCGCCCACTGGCGGCACGGCAAGGGATTTTCATGCGATGAATAGGAATAGTGACTAAATAGTATGACGTCATCATCATCATTCTCCTGCCTTTATCGCACCTAATAGTAGCAATAAAATTAAAATTTCAATGATAAATTATCGTAGGTACAAAAACAGAGTTGCGGTGTCCGCTTGGGCATGCTGTGTCATTGAACTTTCAAGTTTATTGTCATATTATTAAGTTATACATATTCCTTTTCGTCGCATAAAACTCCTTTGCCGTGACGACAGTGGGCGCACGCCCATTGTCGTCGGCATTGTGCACAAAGTTTAATAAATAAGAAAGGCGCGCTTGCAACGTCTGCCGACGCGTCCCCGTGCTCTGCACATTCATTCATTAATTCATTAATTGTAAAATAGCAACTTTTCAATACAAGACAGTTGACTTAAAATGTGCATCAGAGATTAAGAAAAAGCAATTTGCTTCTGATAACTATTTCTTTTAAAATTATTCTGACGTGCGCACGTGGAACTTTCTATGATGACAAAATTACAGACAGAAGTGTTTTTGTCTTCAGATTTTTGTGACTCTATAGTTTCGATTACGTAATATATAGATAACCAGCATATAATGTTCCCATTGCTAGGACCCAGGGCTTCTCTCTGTGAGAGGGAGTTCCCATTGCCTCAAGTAAAATACTTAGTTGATCTGATTATACTAGCCTAAGTAAATATGCTGTCCAAGGAAAGGTAGATATGATCTGAGCGATCGTGTATATGTCGTAAGTGGATAGTCGAACCCGCTGTTTTACAAAACCGCTATTTGTGTTTACAAAACAGCTCGTTATATAAAACAGCTGAACGTGTTTATAGGACTGAGGTTTTCACTTGAGTTAGGGTCATTTTCACTCATATTACTCGTATATTTTATTTCTGTTTTGGACGCCATTATTCTTATTATGGCACACAAAGCCACGGCCGACAAAATTTAGAACTATAATCTACAATTTGACGCTTCATTTTACGTTGTTTTATATAATTTCTAATCGTGGACCCGCTGCAGTGATAAATGCAAAACTTTTTGCAATTCTGCGTGTTAAAGTTCAGTAATTATGAAAAACCGCTAAACGCCGTTCAGCTATTTTACATAACAGAGCTGTTTTGTATAACAACTAGCGGTTTTGTAAAACAGCGGATTCGACAATCCATCTGCGACATATTGTATATTACACAATAGTGCCTTACTAAAGCCAGTGGTAAACTAATCATTAGGTAATAAAAGTATTGCAAAGATTAGAAAGTAACCAAGGCTCATGTACTTCAAACTATGATTCTAAATTCAATTTCTTTTATTTACATATCATATGTTTATGGGATGTTACAAAATATTGTTTTAGGTAGACTGTATTATATAATAACCATAAAAGGTGTGCAAATTTTGTGTACATATTATGTAGTCAAATTGAAAATATGGTCATACAAATTAAATACTGGTATTCAGCTGCATCCGGTTAGACTGGAAGCCGACCCCAACATAGTTGGGAAAAGGATAAGTAGATTGATTTTTGATTGGTCATACAAATTAAATAATGTCAGAATAATTGCTTTTTATGTTAATCATAATTAAATTCATCATGTTTCATATAGGAAAATTAATTACTATTATTAAAACTGAGGGACCCTAAAAGTCTCCAGACGTAATAACAATAAAACTTCTATTGCGTCTTGTTCAGTGTCCGTCAACCGATTAAATTAAATTATTTATTATTATTAAAATACAAAAAAAATATCCTCTTTGACACTGTAATAATATTTACTAAGCAGATGGATAACGGTCCGAACGATCCGTAACGAAATTTTATGACGAACAAAAATATACACAAATAAAACAATATGTACTACGAAGCACTGAAAGTATTTTACAGCCCTGTATATTTTTGTTCGTCATAAAATTTGGTGATGAGACATAAGACTCTCTTCATCAAGTTTTATGACGAACCTCGACGAACCTTCTGAAATCTGATGACTTCAATAAACATATTCCAACCTGTCGCAGGAGCGTGGGGATTGGCATATGATAAGAGAGGCCTATACTTAGCAGTGGGAGAAGTCGGGCTGTGGAATGGTGATGATGAAGTAGTCGTGTAAAAACTTCTTAGTTCGACAATACACGGGGCTCGAGGAAAAATTTCCAAAAATATGACGTTCTAGCTGCTGCTCGCGGCTTCGCGCGGACAGTTTATTTGGGGTCGCAACATGTTTTTTCTTCCGTATTTCGAATATTATCAGAATTTTTTTAAACTTTATATTGGATTTTTCTATCTGGTATTTCTCAGTAGCAGCCCGGAGTCTGGACTTGTGCCCAGTCGATGGCAATAGGCTCGTCCCCTATTACATGGGACTTAAACATGACTGGCAAAATGTGGGTGTTCTATAGGTACACCTCTGCCCAAGCCCTTAGGGGAAACAAGGCGTGATGTTATGTTATTTTTTAAACTATGTTTACTAACTATATATTTTTTATCTATGCTAATTTTAATTGTTAACTATCTATGCTGGGCCGAAATTTATCCATGTCCTCTGTTTAGTTTCTTCTTCATTAGCAATAGGTTAATTTTTATATCCTCTGGCAGTTTTTTGGGAATCAATGATGCCATACAAACAATACTTTTGTTATTAGTGCTGTTTACCATACGGAATCTCTATTTATAATTATTTTTTTGTCACGTTATTGTCTATAGTAGCTTTTAAAAGCAGTCTTGTAGAAGTTTGGGTTTCATTTCACAAACAGATTCGATTCATAAATATAACTGGTGTAAAAAAAAGACGTAACGAAACTGAGTGTCACTTGTTCTTCCAGTTATTATGATATTATTATTGTACTGGACCATACCTCGGAACCTTCTGGTTACGGAGATGTTGACGGTAGGAAAGTTCCAACTTTATGACGATTTTTTTTCATGAAAACAAGTTTTTAATGGCTTTTGCAGAAAGTTGCTTAGTTTGATTTAGAGAATGATGACGAATTCGTGAAAAGTCTTTCTACACCCTGTATAACAAAGGCAATGTCAGAATCTTTAAGTTTTAAAAATATGATTGGCAGCTGGTCGTACTGTCTAGATAGCATATTGCTGTGATGCATTTCTTTTGAGCTTTCAATGTAATATTTTATTTATGATATAATTGACACAACAGTCCTTACTGTGATAATGTTAATTATGATCTTTAAGAAATGAACAGCATTCATTTTGATTATGCGTTTAGTATTCACAAGCGCAGCATGTGTTTACCAATACACCACATAGGTCGATTTATGCACGAAAAACGAATCTTCCCTAGAAAATGAGTGTAATCGCTAAGTACTGCGCGTGAATAACTCAAACTCTGTGATTTTCTAATTGTTAAGGTGGCGCCAGTGTAGCGAAATTTAAATTTTCAAGTGTTTTGCAATTTGCAGGTCAGTGTCAGGTTGAATGTACACCTAAATATGATTTGCGACCGTAACAAATATTATATATATTATAGTACAAATAGTATTTATAGAATTATAATCATTAAAAACATCAATACAACTAATTCTCTGAGTTATATTACCCTATTGAATGACTATTTCATGAAATCATGGCATTTGAGGCCAATATCTAATTTTAGGAGTTGTAAAATTGCTGATTCTAATGTTTATGATTTGGTACATATTTGTTACGGTCTCGAATTATTTAATGATCAACATACAACCTGACACTGACCTGCAAATGGCAAAAAAGGTAATAAGATTTGAATCTGACCCATCCCCTTTATCGTGTAGTTTTACTTTGTTGATCGCCGTATTAAGTACTGCTTTATAGTTGTTTTAAATGTTACTTCTCGTTATATTGTAACCAAGGGCGCCTTCCTAAACTTGATAGTATTATTTTAAGAACATTTTATGTAGTTTAATGAGAAGTTGATTCGTTGAACTAATGATTACATAGCAAAGGTCTGTGTTTGAACATCCACTGCTCTTGGCTTCTTTTTTGTAATATTATGTTAATCGGAAGACGCATTAATTGAAACTCTGGTGTCTGTGCTGGGATTGCCCCACTGTTTCGGACTAAAATAAACTGCCTCGAGACAGGACTCGCTTATAATAGACCAGAGAATACCGAAGCATTCTTGTGAATTAAACCGTGAAAATAATAGTTGTAAATAAATTCATAGTTATAAGTACATGTGTATCGTAACTCGCCTTGAAATTGTGCTGTAGTTTAGATTAGTATTTAGAACGCGGTGAAATGAATACTTATAGTTGTAAGTGATGACTACCTCATTATGTACTTTTTAATTGCTCTTAGATAATTTCGTAGAATAAAATTAGGACAGCATTTTATGGGCAAGGTTTTCAGCCTGAAATGTGTAAATAACCATTTCTTGGTGACGTCACCGTATTGTATAAAATATCGTACTTGGAAACAGAGCATGTGTTGATGTCATTTTAATTAGTTCGATTTCCTTTACAGTACTGACGTGAATGGTTAACGGCAAGTTTTAGAAGTTTAGACAGTAATTGCTTGTAAGTTTGAGTTAATGAATTGTCGCCAACTACTACAGAAGCTACTTTACTAGTATTATTCTTATCAGTGGACTGCAATAGGCTAAGCAGTTTTGTCATTTTAGTGCCGTACATAATTTTTTTGAAAATTATATTATAGTTTCAACCTGTGGTGTGGACCATTTTTCCATGTTTTTGTAAAGGTCTGAAAATGACTATACTACATTTGCAATAAGATTAGAAATTTAAACAAACCTTTTTACAGTCCATTCAACCGATTTTGACTTCTATACCGTAAGCATAAGGATGGCATCAAAAGCAAAAAACGTTACACAATACCAACTGTTTACTGGAGCTGCCATTTGTCATGCCACCAACGCAATTGAAGTCAAAATCGGTTGAACGGACTGTAAAAAAGGCTTATTTAAACGTCTAATCTTATTTCAAATGGAGTATAGTTTCTACACAATTAAATACCTGGAGACGTAGTTTTATATTTATTATTCAATATGTCGTGTCTGTCTAACCAGCCGCATTTTAGTTTTTTCTATTAAATCATAATCAGCCTGTATACATCCACTGCTGGATGTATATAAGGTGTAGATTTTATGTGATGACAACCTTTCGGCTTAGTGGTGTGTACAATTTAATTGTTAGAATAAATTAAACTTTTTTTAATTAATGTTTACTATCCACAATGTTGGGATGTCAGCATGACGTGCTTTACTATCGTGTTCCAATTATATTTGATCTTGTATAGTACAAATAATAATAGTTTTTATTAATTATTTTTCTTGTTAGGCTTATTAAACTAATTTGTTGGTTCTAGTATTGTTTGTAAGGAATTGTTTTTAGAATAGAAGATTTTAATTATCTATGTTTGATGAACCCCGATTTAGCTGAAATACACGTTCCGTATCAAATCCACGTTATACTGTTTCATATTAGATAATTGTGATTTTTGTTTCCCTAGTTGAATTGTGAACGCAATTAGTGATTTGTATATTCTGTTCTATCTAAAGAAATGTTCCCTACATCTTAGATATTGCTAGATGATGTGCAATATTAAAAAAAAAACCTCGAATAGGTACTGCTGTTGTGTACTATGATAAATGATTTATAATATGTATTTCATTAACATTCATGAATTTACGACGATGTTTAAATATATTTTATATATTTTAATGTTAATATTTATCATTTCTATAGTTTAATATTGTATTTCTATTTAATTATTGTGGTGGGAATTAAATGTGATTTTCGTAACACCCACATCGTTAGCGATTGGTAGCATTTGGTTCACTTCTAGAAAACTCTTCGTTAGTTCTTATTAATTTGTTATTTAGTATCCGTATCTAGCCTCTGTCTAACTATTTAATTCTGCTTAAATGACGTGGATGGTCCATCTTAGCAACAACATGTGGTGGTTTCAGTGTAATGGTTAAAATTCGGGATATTATTCCAATTACATGCATTTAAGCTTTATTACGATATTACTATAATAACTCAATTATTTTGTTTAATTTAATTTAAGTTGAATGAAAAATTATGTTGATTTTCATTAATAAAACAATGTTGGAAAATAATATATATTAATTTTATTTTCGTTCCGAAGGCTTCATGAATTAGAATCTAATCATTAATAAAAATAAATACAAATCTGGGGCTCGCTAGTGCCTCCGCAAATTGGCTTGGCCGTTCCATTGAACTATTGCATGATACAAAGATCAGTTACTTAATTTCTTACTACAAGCCTAGGAGTGTCTGTGCGACGTCTGCGAAACGGCGAAGCCGTACATTTGGACCAACATGTAAGGTTTGTACAGTTAGACCTTGTACAGTTATGGGCTTGGCTCTACATTCAATTTGATAACGTTTTAACAATGATAGCGTTATGCGAGTCTTGACAACCTACTTTACACGAAATGTTTCTGGTGGTATCATTAATACTTTCTATTTCACGGCCTGATGTCATTTGTAAATGTTTTCCAACCGTCAACTTGAAAATAAAAACTCATAAAATATGATAATAATTTTATTACATTGAGTTTTACCTAGTTACACTTCTGAGCACATTATCACTGTCGTGTCCAACACACAGCACAACAACCAAACAATCGACACTATATGAATACATCCTAATAAATATATTATAACAACATCACAGTTTGTATCAATATGCATGACCGGATCACGCTTGGCATTAGTACATGTCTCACAGATACGTCAAAGGAACTGTTTTAAAAGAGATCCCTATTTCAAAAATACATGTTTTAAACAAATATTCTTTTAACAACATCATATTAGATTGTAAACAAAAAATATTGATATACTTAATCAAGGGATAGCCTAAAAGATTATGTCCATTTTTAGTCCGGTCACATACAACCAAAAGTTATATCGGTAACAGTTTTAGCGAGGGTAAAATTTTACAACTAGATTTGCTATTTGATAGTAAAATTAACATAACACATCAAAAATTTATTAGTGCAAATAACTGATATGGTGAAGACAAAATCGATTGTAAGATTCATAAAGGTAAAAATGACTAAGGCTGAAAATAGTGTTACGTCGGCTTCGTCGGTCTCTTTCTTATACTTCCTAAGTAGAAGGCTATTACATTAAAAATCTGTATCGTAACAAAATTTCCAGCCAACGTAATTTAAATGAAATATAAAGAGTTTTAAAAAGTTTTTTAAAGCTGTAATGGTTCGTTGTGTATAAAAAATAAAAAAGTCATGACTATATCAAATAATGCGTACAGTAAAACTTGATCGATGTTCATAAAAAAAATTAAATGTACGAATAATAATTATAAAATTGCTTATATGATTTCATACTTTTATAAAGTGAAATCTCCTCCATATTTTTAATGTTTAACAAACGTAATAAAACAGATTTAATTTTTTTTTGGTTTTGGTACAGTGACTCCGGTTTTAGCTCCTTTACGAACATCGAAGAAGAGTTTCTATATAAAATTAATACCTACTCTGATTGTACTTACGTTACTCTAGCAAAATGCCACCTTTTAACTAACATTCAATCTCACTGAATTAGGATAAACGCTTCCCTACGAATACTAATACTAACGACTTACTATTACTTACAACCGCTTGGTGTGTTAACCCGACAACTTCAATAAGACTGGTATTTATATAGATATTTAAATTAATATTATCAATACCTATGTATTAACTAAATGCACGTATTGACATAAATATTTACAGATAAAATTTTGTACGAAGG
The DNA here is from genome assembly GCA_949152455.1 of Lithophane leautieri. Taxonomy (NCBI): domain Eukaryota; kingdom Metazoa; phylum Arthropoda; class Insecta; order Lepidoptera; family Noctuidae; genus Lithophane; species Lithophane leautieri. The sequence continues at coordinate 20,870,944 of OX424458.1, read as the reverse complement.
ACATAAATATATTTAAAATATTGTTATAGGAATAATTTGTAGATAATCGGATATTATTGGATTTATTATTATTATTACAGAATGTCATAGTGTGATAAAATTATATTCTATCGAGCAGCTAAGTGCAGATCAAATTAATGAAACATAGAACTAATACTTTTATCCATCGAGCAGCTTGATACAGATCAGGCAAGAACTTAAGTATTATTATTATTAAATGTCATCAGAGTCGTCGGGTACGGTTAGCATCAGCTCAGAAAATAGGCCGAAATTATTATTTTTATTCAAAATTAAAATTCCAAATTAAAAAAAGTATCAATGATTCAATATTTTAAAAATACTTTTTCAATCTTTAATACTCAATTAATAATAAATTATTTTATTGTTGCTGCATTAAATTAAATCACTGCAAACTTATGATTATACTTTGATTGCATGGCGCCTCCACTGTTGCCTGTGAGACAACAGAGAAGAGTGTAGAGGTAATTAATTACAGCATAACATATTGTACCTACGTGAAACACTCGCACGTAGCATTTCACACTAACCTACCACTAAAATAAAGCTGTCTTACGATTAATATGAGTCAACAATTCATAATACATCTCTTATAAACTATATGTTAACGTTTGCATGGAAAACGTCCATCAAAAAATACTTAGAAATCTATATACTATGTTGTGTACCTAAGAAGAATCGCTGCATTGTGAATGCGGGACGGTTCTGCGATGGCACTGTTGCGAGAGGGTTCAACGCTCTCGGTGGTTGACCTTCAGGGGGCTATGGTTTCGTTGTGTGCGATGGTGTGGTTTCCGTTTGAGGCGGTTTCTATGCCGCCGGTGCCGAAGGTAGTGATGATGCGTTCGAGGGAGGTCCAGGTGCCGACGACGAGTCCCAGGGCTCCGAAGAGCACGACGATGGCGTTCTTGACGATCATGCGGATGCGCTCTGAGCGGGACACGTAGTACCAGTAGGTGCAGCTCTGAATGAGCGCGGGGAAGGCCAGCCCCAGTGCAGACAGGCACAAAGCGCCGAACAGAGAGATGAACAGCTCCAATGCGGGGACCGCGGCTGCGATGCCGACTGCACACGAATAATATTACAGTCAGTTTTACCTTCACAACAGACGATACTTATGGGGTATAAAGCCCCGCTGATTGTTTAACATCGTGCAGACACGAAGATTCAACTATCAACACTAATCATAGAAAATGAGACATAAAATTAACATTTGATCAGTTAACAGAATGATATCGCATAAAGGAAAAATCTGCTAATTACCTACTCGCTGATAATAATTCAGAATAATGTACCTTACAGTAGGTATTGTAGTATACTTGAAGGTGGTTATACTCACAAGTCATAAGCACAATAGCAGTCCTGAGGAAGTACTCCCAGATGATCCTGTGCTTGAAGTTCATCATCCGGATGCCGATGTACTCGTTCCACAGGATATCGATAGCGACGTAACAGGCCAGGCCGTGGGTGATGAAGATCGCGAAGGCAAGCAGGCACTGGACCACGTTGGCAAGGCTTGAGAGAGAATATCGTAAGTTAGAGACGACGTAAAGGTATGAAGTAAGTTTGGTATTCGAATGTAGTGCCTTAAAACTCATTGACCTGTAAGGGCGGTTCAATCAGCCCCAAAATCGCTTTATTTTACCTACTCATGATGTTTTAAGTCGTCACTGGCGGTTATAAGGTTTTTTTTCTATAACTGTATAAGTTTTCTACTGTAAGTGCAGCAATACTTGGTAGGTAATACAGAAGGAAAGATAATAAGAAGAAATAATTCGCCGAATCAAGCAGTTTTCGTTTTCTAAGTAACCTTAGCAGAACTTTCATTACTTGAACCTGAATTAAATACCAATTTCACGTTTCACTTACATTTCTTTATTCGGCAAGTTGAGTGTGATGCTGCCTTCGGAGTCGTCTCCGTACTGCAGGTATCCGAACAGGCCCATGCCCACGTACAGCACGATTATACTGATCATGGAGCAGTTCAGAACTCCGAACTTGCCCACGAAGTCACGAGGAGTCTTCATCTCGTTCTCCAGGGGCAGAATCTGTAAGAATTTGAGAAATTAAAATTTTGGGACTAAAAAAGGTACCTACACCAAAATTGTAGTAGGTGCCTCAATTATAATAGGTAGGTAGCTACATAATATATGGTCGTCAATGACATGGTCGGCATTGGTCGGGTGCTAATCATGACGAATTACCTATGTTTGCAAACTAATCAATGATTCGATTAGATTTTGAATAAATTAAATATAACTAAGTAGAAATCTTTTTAAAAACAAGTCTAATGATCTAAAAAATATTAAATAAAACTTTGTAAACATAGAACTTTATATTTTCTTAAAAGCTTGAGGCTTATCTTTAAGTGTAAGAAGGACATTTACGCCTCAAGATTTTAAAAGCTTGTTTAAAAAAAAAAATTTTTACTTCTATTTTATTTTGGACTGCTTAACATTAGAATTTCTTTAAATATCTGTTCTATCACCGTAACAAATTCAACGAGCCCAATATTACAGCTACGGTTATCTTGTCAGGTCGAAGAGTTCCTGTGGCCAACTTCCGCCTCTATAATCAGATCCTGGACTACACCTTAGGCTATAGTTTTTGTCACAACAAAAATGGACGAGTCCAAACACATCAGGGCTATTTAGTTTAGTTGAGGAGTTCCCATGGTTACTTTCCGGCTCCATCATCTGACTGTACACCACCTAGTTGAGTCCAAACACTATGGTGCTATCTTGTTTGGTTGAGGAGTTCCCATGGCCACTTTCTGGTTCTATCATCGGACCCTGGATATTACCTTGGGCTATAGTACTTGTCAAGACAAAACCAACGAGTACAAACTCGATTGTTCTATCTTGTTTTGTTGAGGAGTATCTATGGACACCTTTCGGCTCCATCATCAGACCCTGGACTCCACCTAGTGTAATAGGACGTGTCAATACATATCCAATGAGTCCAGCCACGACGATGCGTTCTTGTTTTTTTGAGGAGTTCTTATGGCCAACTTCCAGCTCCATCATCAGACCCTGGAAACCACCTAGTGTAATAGCACTTGACAATACATAACCAATGAGTCCAAACACGATAGTGCTATCTTGTTTGATTGAGGAGTTCCTAAGAACAACTTCCGGCTCCACCATCAGACCTTGGACACCACCTAGTGTAATAGTACTTGTCAATACATATGCAATGAATCTTAACACGATCGTCCTATCTTGATTGATTGAAGAGTTCCTACGGCGAATTCCCAGCTCCATCATCAGACCCTGGGTAACATCTAGTGTAATAGCATTTGTCAATACATAACCAATGATTCCAAACACAATGGTGCTATCTTGTTTGATTGAGGTTTTACCATGGGCATCTTCCGGCTCCATCATCAGACCCTGAACACCACCTAGCGTCAAAGCACTTGTCCATACACCAGTGAGTCCAAACACGATGGTGCTATCTGGTTTTATTGAGGAGTTCCTATGGCCAACTTCCGGCTACATCATCAGACTCTGGACACCACCTAACATAATAGCACTTGTCAATATATAACCAGTGAGTCCAAACACGATGGTGCTATCTTGTTTGATTGAGGAGTTCCTATGGACAACTTCCAGCTCCACCACCAGACCCTGGACACAATGTAGTGTGATAGCTCTTATCAATACATAACCAATGAGTCCAAACGATGGTGCTATCTTGTTTTATTGAAGAGTTACTATGGTCAACTTCCGGCTCCATCATCAGGTCCTGGACACAACCTAGTGTAATAGCGCACTTACTTGCCAATCCATAATCAATGAGTCCAAACACGATTGTGCTATCTTGTTTGATTGAGGAGTTCCAAAGGCCACTTACCTGCTCCATCATCAGGCCCTGGACACCATCCTGTGCTATAGTTCTTGTCAAGACAAAACCAACGAGATCAAATTCAACGACGCTATCTTTTAGTTTACGAGTTCCTATGACCAATTGGCCATCTTCGAGCTCCATCATCAGACCAGCTCCAAGGTATCATATTTAAAAATGTCTCCTTAGTTTATATGCAAACTATTTTAGCTCAATCGGATGCCAGGAAGTGCTTGAAAAATGGATCACAATCATTGTAGTTGTAAGAATTGCAGCCGCATCGGGTGGGCGATCTAAAATGCTAAGACTAAGACTTGCTTCGCGTAAAAGATGTTTAGTCCTAGGTATTTACTTGTTCGACTTCGGCGATTGTAAATTAAAGAGCGGTCGGATAAACAGTGGGAGATAAATAGCTTATTTTTGTAGATAATGTGAAAGAATGCTTAGTTGCTTACCACACCAATAGCTTCAAGTGCAAACAGCACAGTTCCAAAGAAGAGCGGGAAGTTAGCTAGTTTTCCAGCAGGCACCTTTCCATCCAGAGTAGGGGTATCTCTGAAGATATAATAGCAGATGATCCCGAAGCTCACAATGGTCACAGCATTGGCTATCGCAGAGAACGGCGCCAGATACTTCAGGTCCCGCACCCAGTTGATCAGGACGAGCGGCAGTAGGACGCACATCATCACTTGGAATACGGTTATCTCTATGCCAAAGTGCTTCGACAGCACGAAGTAAATGTTCTCTGATACGAACACAACGTATACGCAGCAGGTTCCGATCTGGTACACCAGTAGGAAAGCGTTCACCACGTGCCTGTAAACAAACGAAGAATTTTAGGTTTATGTCATACTGGCTGCTAATTTAATAAAAAATCCGGGATGAAAAGTAGCCTCTAACCTTCTCCAGGTCCTGGGCCGTAGGCTAGGTACCTACTTATCTATCAAAATGTATAAAGATCGGTTCAGCTGCTAGGCGAGAACAGTCAGACAGACAAACAGAAGTTACCTTTGCCAAAATCCTTTGCTTTTAAGTTTGTCCCAAAATTTACACAACATTTGAAAACATAGTACTTAATTTTTTATTTTATTATAATTTGTTTAATTAATCATAAAGTACATAGGCTACGGTTAAGTATGACTCTATGGAATAGCACATTGGTCAAATGGTTTCCACGACTTAGCCGGCATATACACACTCTCGTCGAAACCATGACTTTTTGCATAAATATGGCTGATGCAGCGTCGAATCACCTTCAATGCACGGGTGGTTGTGGGCTTGTTGGCATAGACCTTTGACTTCAAATACCCCATAAAACACCATTGGTGTTAAATTACATAATCCAGGAAATATCTCATGTAGTAATCGTATTGTGTAACAGCTAACACGCGGAGGCCATTATTTTGCCCGATGTGTTATTCCTTAGATAACCCTAGCCTACATAATGAATTAATGATTAAATAAATCGTAATAAAATAAAAATATAACTGTGTAAGTATTCTATTTTCAAATCTTTCGTAAATTTTGGGACACCCGATATATTAATTAAGAGTGTAGATTGACTGTTTGGCGAAAGGTGGGTGGCGAGTCGTATTTACAAGTTTAAAGTGACGAGTACCTACTATGCTGTGATACGTAGTACGTAGTAGGTACACCTCTGCTCTGCCCTTCGGGGAATACGGGTGTGATGTCAAGAATTTAGCCAGTTTCGATCTTACCAGTCGAACCAAAACTGAGAGAGAGTAAAGCTTAAAGAGTAGGTAAGTAGGTACCTACTGCTGCCAGATTTATATCAATGGTGGGTCTGCGGTCAATCTAGAATGATCCTACATCATCAGTGCATAATTATTTTGTTATTGATTTATAGTTATTTATTTATAAGAATAAGATTATTCGATATTAGTTAAGTAGATACAATCTTAAGCTAGTTATGTTAATGATCACCTACTATACTACCTACAAAGAGAATTAAACCACAACAACAAGAGGTTATATAGTCATTGACTACCTACTATATTGCTAACACGTGAGATATACAGGGTTACTGGTAACTCGACGTATTCCTTGCAGGACGTCATAGTAGGGTTAAAATGCAACAAATTAAGCCACCAAATGTTCTACCGAAATTCAGTAGTTTTTGAATTAGTTAAGAGTTTTAGTTTTTGAAGTAATAGCAAAAATTACAAAAAATTAAATGTTTTGTTAGTGATATTTGCCAAAGTTTTAGGCATTATTGAACTTTTAATTATTAACAAAGGTCTGCTACGGCGTCAACTATGATAATAACTTAAATTTCAGTACAGTCGCTCCGTAAATCATTTTTAAATTGGTTTCAAATGATTTAATCTGGGATTTTTCATTAAAAAACTAAAACTCTTAACTAATTCAAAAACTACTGAATTTCGGTAGAACATTTGGTGGCTTAATTTGTTGCATTTTAACCCTACTATGACGTCCTGCAAGGAATACGTCGAGTTACCAGTAACCCTGTATATTCTGACACGTTTTTGTTCGTTTTGATGCCGATTAAGTGGTCTAGTTCAAATACAAGCTGCACACTTGAATTTCAAGATAAGTCAACGATATTGTTACAAATTGAAAGTGTTATCTTTTTTAAAGTGTTTACAACTGAAAGAACCCAGAATAAGGTTACATCAACACGATAGCTACTTTAGATCAAAATAAATATCAACACTTCGATGCCCAAGGCTTACAAGAACAACAATTTGTTATTGTAAACAATTCTGTCGACATGACATGTATTAATAGGTATAATATCAACAGAATACTAACAAATTAAGTACCTTTATGTAAAATAAAGGCTCTATTTAGTAACACCTAATATTAAGGTTCTTAGGTCTTTTGATCTCATGAAGGAGTTGATTTCACTTTTAAAAGGTTGTTAGGGACTTTACTTGAAAGTCCTTTTGTTCTTTAATCCGAGTTAAAAGTGAATTTCCTATCGATAACACTTCCATGTGTATTCATGATTTATCATGGTTTATCAACAAGATCCTTACAGAAACAAATTCAATACTTACGCAGCATAAGGAGCGCATGCTTTGCACCAGTCAGGTCCTTCCAGCAATGCTGCTTCCGCAGCCGCTGTGTACGACAGCGAAGGCACTTTTCTTCTCTTACACAGCACATAGCAGGAATCAATCAGGATATGTATGCAGTAGGTGCAGAGGACTCCGATGACGATCGTGCCGACGGAGCCCACCACGTAGCCGGCATTGGAGAAGGCCTTTGGCATGGCTAGGATACCAGTGCCCAAACTGCCTTTCATGAGGTGGAGGAAGGTTTCCAAGTTCCTGTTGGAGATATTATTTGATAATTTTTTTGTATTTTTAAGGCTGGCGGAAATTAGAGCGTCGGGTGTCGAGGACATCGCAGTCAGCATAATGTTTCATAGGTACCTATGTCTCAGTGAGGCTGGCAATACTGGGGCTCTCATCACTGATCGAATGAGGTTTCAATAAAAATATTATGTCAGAAATCATTATTCAAGTAATGCAATAAACTTCCTTTACTATAAACATTGATATTATATACTAAATCAACGTCTATAAAACCACATTTAGTAATATAATAATTATTGTTTTATAATTGTGGTTACACGTTAATAAATAAAACAGAATTGTATTCTGTATACTAATATGTAGGTAGGTACTCGGCAAGTTGTATTTTCATTGCAAGTAGATAAATAGAATTATGTATTTTGGCAAAGGTAGGAACAATTTATTTTTTTAAATTACTTTTTCCATGCCCGTAAAACTTACCGTAGTAGTTACCTAACTTAGTGAACATGTCAGAGTTTTCATTTGAATCTAGGCCATACCTGTTCATCCCTAAAATGATAATGCAATTAAAGACGTTACTTTTTAAACCGACTTTTATATTACTTCACAGGTTTATCTAAATACCGTTAATCCTTAGACGTATCCCATATGTAGGATAGAGATAGGTATAAATGTACTTTTACTTCTACAATAGGTTCTACAAAGGCTCTTACATACTGGGGCGATACGTCGCGCGACTCGAATTTTAACAAAACAATTTCTCACGGCGAACAATGCGGCGGCGTCGCGTCGCGCGACGAATCGCCCCAGTATGTAAGAGCCTTAAAGTGAGATGAACACATATATGCTCGCGAAGGAGGAGGCGGAACGCGTGAGGGAGAGGCAAGCGCCCTCACACCCCTAGCCGCCGCAGGAGACGCCCAGAGGTAGTATTATGAAGTAATAATGCCATCATTATTCCACTGCGAAAACGGGACGGTGCTAGCGGCCTTGTCTAGCTCCGTCTCTCTCTCACACTGAAAAAATGGTGGCATTAATACTTCATAATACGGCACCTGGGCGTCAGGAATCCCAGGCAGATTCCCGGGCACCGTAGGCGCGGGCCTGCGGGCGGCGAGCAATGGGTAGGTCGCTATCCGATAAGGGCGAGGCCCGGGTCGACGGCGCGTTGTATTCCACGCGCGCCTCAAAGAGATGTCAGCACAGTTGACGGGGTCCGCTAGGACCGATGCCTGGCAGGGTAGCGAGAAAGTCCGAAAGGGATACCGGGACCCTTGACAACAGGCAACTGAAGGAACTCGGGTGGGATTTAGTCAGTAAAAGTCTGACACGAGGGCGGGCGTGCCGAGAAGTCATTAGATGACTCCAATTTTATCAGATTAAAAAATAAAAATAAACTTTTTACAAAAAAAAAAGTGTGTTTTACCTACCCTAAATAACAGTGATGGAGTCAACTATAATGTCGTCTAAAAAAATATGGCGCGTTCGCTAACCAATTTAATTTGACCCTATACAGCATGTAACAATCCATTTGGAAAAAAGTATTTTTATTTTTTTATCGTGAATTTTATCTTTTTGTTAAGTACATGGGGCGTGGGCGGCCGTCGTCTAGCAATTGTCTACAAGTCATAATATAATGACCTTTGCTTTTATAATGAAGTTAGGGTAATTTTGATACCAAAAATGTGAATTTCAAATTGCAATTACTCTTTTTTTTCTATTATTGTTATTGCAGTACCTTTAAGCCCCTTTCGGATCGAACAGGGCTTTTGTTATGCTGTATAAGCATAGTTCGCCTTAAGTTAGAGTAACCTATTAATAAACACCTACTGGCTATTTTAATTTTCATGTAGATAAATCTAAGGTAAACAAAGCTGCGTGCGGTTAAAACTGACGCCTTCCATTTACTTGGAACATAATGGTTTTCATTTTACACTAATCGCTGGTGATTATTATGAATGGGTGTGAAATAGGTACAGTCACGGACTTTAATTGATGAGCCACTTGGCACTGTTCGTATTTTAGCCGTGTAATGCAAATCGGGCTTAGTCGGTTATACTCGTACATCCAGACACGGAACGTCATGTCTTCGTATTAAAGAAGAAAATTATATTTAATATCTTTACCGGTTGGCTAACCTGAGAGCCAGAACTTTAAACTTGACAGCAGAGTGACTACCCAAATACAACCAATTGCAGGTCTAGCAACCGTAACCTAGCGACGATTGTTTTAGCGTAGCCATAGTAACGTTAACGTACGGAAATTTTTTAATATTTACTCATTTCGACAAATTAGAAAATAACGTCTCTGACATCGACATTTCAACTGTCACTGTCTTTGGTTAAGTTTTCAGAAATATCGAGTTAATGAGCTCTGATTCAAAGGAGGTCAGTATCAAATAGATTGGATAAATATTTTTTATTTATCATTGAGATTATTAGTCAACCTCTATGGATAAGACTATTTCCGGTTACTAGCAATTTGTCATCTTGTTTACGAGCATGCGATTTGAGTTCGTGTTTAATCGTGTAATCTCGTGAATGTATGAAACAGCAAAATTGAAAAGTTTGAAAGTGGCTCATCAATTAAAGTCCGTGACTGTACCTACTAAAACATATGAGCAACACCTCAACAATACTATAAAAGTACACAAGTTATGTACACAATCTTTAACTCGTATGACCGACTACTTCCAGACACAGATCAATCGTCTGCTTCGTTCGTCTAGTGGTCGCAAACGCTACTCCAAAGCATGAGGTCCTGGGTTCGATTCCCGGATCGGGCAAAGTGTTATTGGGTTATTCCATCTGGAATTTCTTAGTAGCAGCCCTGAGTCTGCACGGCAGTTAAATTAGCGAAATGGGGCGCGACCCTAGCCCGTCGGGGAATACTGGTGTGATGGTAAGAATATTTTATTTTAATCAATCGATTAGGTACAATAAAATATTCATCGTTTATTGTGGTTTTCCGAACCTACCACTGGGTTGTTTGAATACCAAACGAGCTGCATACCAGCGTTAATCTACTAGATCTAAGACGACTGCACGCGACTGTACACGCATTTGCCTGGACGCACGTGTTTGTGCTAATTATTTACTATTTGTGTGCATTATGTCATTGAATCAACAACCATATATATATATGAATAACCTACAATAGTTTTGTAAATTAGGGTCAACCGATAAAGAAGTGTATGTTTATAACGTGGCTTGAATTTCGGAAAGTTCTGATGAAGTACCTTTATGAGGTTTTTTGATTTAACTTGTCTCTTAATCTTTACTTACTCATAATCTTTTCCTGGATTAAGCAACTTTTCAGGCCCACGCCCATACGCCCAGCGTGTGCAATAAAATAATGCAGCGTTCAGGGTGCTGATAAGGCTGTCTTGATTCTGTAGCGCATCAGGGATGCTCGCAAGTAGACTGTTTCTATGCTATTAAGCTGTAACGACGCACATCCCTGGTGCGCAGTTTCGGGCTAGCTCCAGAAGTTCGGTTGGCAGGACCTGAACCATTGCTGCAGTGCTATATGGTTCACGTGCATTTCCAATTGTAACTATATTTTTAATTTTCTACTTTCTGTTATCCCATATTGGTTAAAATAAACGTATAATTATTTTATTTTATTGATATCTAATCGGTTGTAGGTACTACTTTGGCCGGGATAATCAATCAATCAGCCAAGTCGGGAAATTCAGTTTCCTATTTGATAAACCTAGGTGTAGGGAACTTTTGTACGTATGGAGTGTCTGAATTCCAGTGTACGAGTATGAGCGTTCATATACTTACGAAGAAAAGAACTTTTAAGTAGGTACTTCTACCTCGCGATGTCAGTTTTAGTTGGTCTTGTGGGAACAATGTATGAATGTGTGGGAACAATGGGAATAAGTAATTGAAATATGTAATCATTTTCTATCAATATCTTAATATTGATAGAAAATGATTACATATTTCAATTACTTATATTGTTTTTAGCTTATACTCATAGAACTGGGTTTGAAGGAGATTCTTCAAGTAACAATGAAAGCAGTTCGAACTGGTTACTATGTTAATGACACTTGAAATTTGAGTAGGTCTGAATCATGCGCAGCTATCCACTTGCACTTGCACTTGCATAAATGTGTCATGTAAAATTGATAGATCTTGTTACAAATGGCAATACCTATTCAAAATTCAAATTATTGCTTTCAATTGGTGTTATTTCCCCTTAAATATACATCAATTTTATGCCCGTGTAAATTTGGTTGATTTCGGAATGAGTGGTTCTGTTGAGAAGCCACCAATATGTTTGAAGTTGTAGCGCAAACTAAACTTTATATATGTCGGTATACTCGTATTTCAAAAACACAATCATGTTTGTTTAAATGTCTGGTAATTAAATAACGAACACAGGATAAGTACTCCATAGGGGGCTTAAAACGGTCACTTTAGCAGAATCATAATATGAAAATATTATGAATCATCCTAAAATGTCACAAACTGACAATTCATAATATGATCTGCGTGTAATTCATCTGTTTGACAGTTTTCTATGGAGATTCGTGAAATGATCCACAAATTATGAATTGCTTTTATGCTAAATTAGAGGAATTGCTAAGGACAGCTGGGATTCAAGAAATAAACTGCTTTTAGAGGAATTGCTAATGTGGCCGGAAGCGAGAGGTTCTAAGTTCGATCTCCTATTATTGCTCTATTGTCGTGAACTTACTCGTGGCACCGGGCTATTTAATGCATCACAATAAAATCAAACTATTTAATGACATCGGTCTGAGGCTCAGCACATTTTCTCCATTTCCTAGTGTTTGAGCTGGGAAGAGGTGTTCAAACAAACAACATGGCGCCTGTTTCTCGGAAGATTAAGTTAGAGGTATACTGATAGTACCTACTACACTTACATTTCGCCAGTTATGTTTAAAGTTACATATGTAATTGGGGGCGACCCTATAACCGGGCAAAAATCCAGACACCGGGCTGCTACTAAGAAATTATACCTACTATTACCAGCTACCTATAACCTACTTACGATATCCCTAATAGAAAAACCCAATAACACTGCACGACCTAAATATCGAATCCAAGACCGCTCAGCAGTAGTTCTTGCAACCACTAAGTAGACCAATGAGACAGAGGAGAGGTGAGACAGACTGCACAGTATAAACCTTTCTGGCTTAAGACGACCACTTAATCTATTCCGACGCGGTCAAGTTCAAATATGTGGTAAGTGCAACGACAATCAGCATTCCAGTCATACTCGAGCTATTGGCATGACTTGTAACATTATCGGGACCTATAAGGAAAAATCCTTGTTGCCATTTGTCGTTAATGTTTTAAAAGGAAACCATGTAGGAAATAGTGCTTACGGAAGTTACACTTTTTTATTCATGAATCATTCATTTATCGTCTCGGGACGAATAATGGAAAATATAAGGTAGACATGATTATAACCAAATTGTAGTCTGTTCCAAAAGTGACTGATGAAAGTGTAAATTTAAATAAACCTTTTTCATGTTAAAAATCATTCACTAAACTCGCGACAATCTAAGAAGTCCGTTTTGACGTTTCGTTCTCATTCATGTATTATAACGTTATGCCTTGAGAATCAGTTTTAATCAATGTACTCTCGTAACTCTCTAAGTATGTTCAATCAATATGTCTCGATAATCAGATTATAAGAAACCAATTTTTTTTTTTCATCTTTACTCAAAGCATTAGCTGTCAAAACGGACTTCTTAGATTGTCGCGAGTTTAAAGGGAATTTTGTATTAAGAAGGTTTCAACTTTAAAGGTATCTCACCACTTTTTCCAACAATTAGGTATTGTTTGAATAACTTTATTAAATTGCAATTGAAATATCATCGACGAAAATTGAGGTAATAAATTGTAAAATGGAAAAGATCTGAAAATTTTAAACTAGAATTTCGGGTTTGTTTATTCAAATAATCATACCAAAGCACTCAATTTGTATACGTAATTGGCAGACAGAGGTAAGTTTTCTGATCTCATTGTTTACATTTTCATCATAATACTTTTGTAACAGATCATACCTACTGATTTTGTTCATTACCTGTTATTGTAATAGACAATAGAATATTAGGTTCAAAACAGCGTGAGCTCGTGAAATATAAATACAATATACGCCCCGTGGATGTGCCTTCTCTACGTTTTTACGTATCAGGCTATTGACTGATGATCCTAAATAGTTACCGGTCTTCAATGCTGTGTTTAGATTGGTTTATTAACACAGACCTCTATGTCAACTACCCTACAACTGCAACAAGTGATTGAGCTGTTGATATTTCCTCAATTAATTGTAAGTGACACGATGTCGATAGCTGTATGTGCATGCACATAATTATCGTTTTATTGGCAGGTCCGTACAAACATACACACGAGATTCATTAAAATAATAAATAAGAATCACGTGAAGATACGAAGTAACGGAAGAACTCTCTTTTATTGAAATTAAATGGAATTTGCTCCCTGATTCCTACAGCTTCAGCTAAGCAATCAATAATCCTACTAATATTATAAATGTGAAAGTTTGTGTGTTTGTGCGTTTGTGTGTTTGTGTGTTTGGATGTTTGTTACTCAATCACGCAAAAACGGCTGAATGGATTTGGATGAAATTTATAAAAAAATAGATAGTTTATAACCTGGATTAACACACAGGATTCTTTTTATCCCGATATTCCCACTGGATCGAGACTTACGCGGGTGAAACAGCGGGGCGCAGCTAGTTTATTATATTTTCATCTCTTTCAGACTTGAGATTTATCTCATTTATAAGGGCTACTGATCATTCTTTACTATGGCGACGACCGACAAAAGTATGGGGTTATCAGGAAATAGAAGAAAATGTAATGGTACCTACTGCTGTAGTAAAAATGATAGTAGGAAACCCCATATATTGTATATAAGACCTCATAAGAACGAAAAATATGAAGAAAAGCAGAAAAATTTTGGATCACAAAAAAAATTCTGGGGACTTATAGCAGATTGCCCATCGTCATTTCGTGATTTTTTTTTTTTAATTTAAATTTTTTATTGATATTCTTTAAGGCACCTTTAGGTCTTCGCTATCCGAATATCAAAAAATATTTGGTCAGGTTTTAAGGGGGAGGCGTGATTCGCTGTTACAATGTAATAAATAGATTGTTTCTTCAATATCTAAACTAATTATAACCGCTTATAAAGAGATTGGACAGCAAATTTAAGTTTGATTGAGCTTTCAGAATTGAGCCCTTTAAATCAATCCTAATGTTGTCTTTAAAATATAGCTTTTAGCTATATGACAATCTTGTAATTCATATTATTGTGAACATATATATATAACATAAAGAGTATTCTAACTACACATTTTATACAATTAGAATCATCCTGAGTCATCTAGTGTTCTGCAAATTCTAATTTGAAGTCTGCTTACGCCATAGTCTCTGAATAAAAATACCACATTTAACTATTCAAATCACATAACTATGAACGGATAAAATCATTAAAATACTTACCTTTATGAAATGTTTACTTTGAGTAAAATTGTACCTTGTCATCAATATTTCCCTACGATCCGCCTTCTTGTCCCGCCCCGTAGGTTGATGAAATATTCACGTTAATAATAGGGCTACTCCGGGCTGTCGGCGTTTGGTTGACGTTATAATCAATACGAGGTTTGACCGCTACCAGAGATGCTTCAATCGCAGGCCGTGACTTTGACATCGAAAACTACTGCCAATGTAGTAAACAATAGTTTGACTTACGAGTATGTTTTCTACTTAGACCCTTTAATATTTTGTAAAATAATTAAACAAGAAACGGCCGCGCAACGCCTTAAAATTTTTCACTGTTCATTTTCCTGGAGGAATGTTACTCCGTGTAAAAAGTATGTAGGTACCTACACACAATTTAGGACTGTATTTTCTTTATGTATTGTTCTATCGTCATAATATCTGGTTTCCAGTTCCTGGCAGGTATGAAGGTAGGATGGCTCCACTATTGGTTTGGTTGGAGCTAAACGTAATTGTTTTTTTTTTAGTAGACCTATTGGCGTATATTCTCAAAACACCACTTCAAAATTCGATTTCCGTCGAGTTTTTAGGTACTTTAACCATCAAATGAGTTTGCTATAGTAAGGTTCTAAGTGTTTTCAGAATAACACAGCTTCGTGTATCCTGTAAAAATCTCACCGTGAAAACTTAGGTGAAGTAAGCAGTGAGCTGTCATTCCATCTAATGCTAGGGATCATGAAACTTCAAGCTCGATTCGACAATGATCATCAACAGACACAATATAATCACTTTGCTTTATAACTTTAGGTAACTTACGTGGTAGGATGGTCCACGACTCTGTTGTCATAAGGCTCGTATTCCTCCACCTCGGGAATGTTCTTCTCCTTCATGTTGACAAGGAAGATGCTCTTGTCCCCTGGCCTCTTCTTCTCATCCTTGACCGGTGATAGGCTGTAGAGGAAAATAAGGTTTTATTTGTAAAAGTTAATATTAAAATAAAAAAAACTAACATAACAGTTCACAGAGATAGAGAAAGAAAAATTTAAAATAATTTCTAAAGAAATACCGTTAATATAACTTGAGTTGAGAAGAGTTCGGTTATGTGAGTCTGAGGGGTAGTTAGCAGGGACATCAAGGAAAGGTCAAAATATTACGACTACAGGAGTCCTAAAATAGACTAAAGGTTAGTTTTAACATCATGCATAACTTAGTAGAAAGATTTAACAGAAAAACTGGAAATAAATTGATTTTAAATTTCGCACAAAGCAACAAAATAATTTCAAAACAGTTCTCGCGTTATTTCTAACCATAAAGTTCATTGTTGCCACTTACTTTCGACACTCGCAAATAGCCACTAGTTTTAAACAAAAACATTGTTAATTTACCTACCATTTTATAAAATTAAACTTTGTGTATAAATTGTAAAGCTAAAGGTTATGTGCACGTACCCCTCCATCGCCTGCTCAGTTTGCCATTGCTAGGAGACCGCTGTTGCTTTCTATTGATTTACAATTACACTGTTTATAGTCTGAACAACTGTTTTATAAAACCGCACTGTATACTTTAACCTTCATGAACAAGTAACTCATGGTTCTGAAGGGTTGCGAGCTAACCCACATTCTACTGAAAGAGTTCAGGTTGATATGAAATACAACCACAAATAAATCTCGGTATCGATTATGGTTAACTAAACCTGGCTTGTCAGTCAGTTGCCGTGTGATTTTACACATTGCATTGGCATACTGCAGTAGTTTTAAGATCGATAAAATATGCTAAGCTCATAAAGGGTTAAAAGATAAGTTTACTTACGTGCCTACTAATTTTGTTTATACGATTTGTATAAAACATAAAGCATTATTTCATTGGTAGGGGTGTAGGTCACTAGGGTAGGTCATGGTGCTACGAGTATAACCGAGTATATTAGTGTTGAGAACTTGATTCTACCAGCTAATATAGTAATATTGGGATGGTGTCTGCAGGTGATAAAGCTATATTAAAAAGATAACCACGCGTGAATGAGACTTGATCAGAGCAGACCGATTAGTGTCCTCATATATGGCTGCATAATTTATTGACATGAGATTTTTTGGTAATAAAAATAAGTAAAATAAAAAATACGTCGCTTGCTACTCTTTATAGTGGATCTGTAAAAAAGCTGTTGTCTGTTCTCAATTTCTTATTTGGAACTGTTCGTCAGGGGTTCATTAGAGCACATAACTAAAACGTTTTCAGAAAGCTTTCTAAAGTGCTATCCATTTTTGGGCATTAATCATATTGTGATTTCACGTCAAAAACCAGACGTAGGTACCTACAGATACGTCACCATCCACGCACCATGAATGAAGCTAACAGGACGCTGATTAAATTGGCTACGTAAACCTGTGCTTCTCCAAAGCAGGCAAAAACGTATTTTTATATCATCATCGTATTGTTATTGTCACAATGGGTAATTAAGGGTTGACGTCACGAGGCTGGTCAATCTAGTTCTCGGCAGCAATAAAATTGTTATTTTCTTTAAACGCTCCTTCGTTACATTGCCGGGGTCAAGGTGGTTCAGGGAAGAATTGACCCTATTGAGACCACAATGTAGGTAATGATTGGCTTGTTAAGTAAAATGTTTCCTTAACTAATTAAGAACTCATTTTATATACAAACCAAATAGGAGAGAAAATTGTGGTCACGTATAAGGCTCTAGCATGTAGGTACTCGTCCATTTTGGATTGTTTCGACTGTACAGCGGAAGTGTGACTGTACTTTACGCAGTTTTAATTATTTACGGGATAAAAAATTACTTCTATTAAAAAAGACAGAGATACATTCAGTAAATTTAAACGATTCTTAACTAATGTGCATCATCTATAGAAAACGTTAATCATTTGCTCCAATGCGGAATATATACAATAATAACTATTTGTTTGACCGCTTCGGAGGAAAGAAGAAACGAATAGATGGATATAACGTGGTAAAATTGTGTGGAAATTCCGACATACTCTTTTCGGTAGGTGTCGTAGGAACAATTGAGGGACTATCAGTATACAGCACCAACCTTCCTGCCGGCTGCACCGCGGTATTTTACTATTGTTTGTTGCTTTGCGTTTGAGACTTTCAAAATGAAGTTTTGTTTGTATATTCACCTTTGGGGTAGAAAGTCGTCCGGTTCGAACGACGGGTTGACCATAGGCCCGCTTGCCCGCCGAGCCCATTCTTCAGCCTCCTGAAAAAAACAAAGAAAGGTTTTTAGTATATTCATCTGCCCGCGACTTCTTCCGCGTGAAATTTATTGTTTTTTATGAAATATATGTCCTATGACACTCGGCAATGCAGCTTATTGAGTAGAACTTCCGATCACCCAGCCAGCCCCTACATACAAACTGACAATTTTACCTCTTTTTTCGGTTTTATTGTAAAACCCCAATATAACATTTGTCAATAACAATGACACTGGTTACTTTCAAAGGACAAATACTTATCTCGTAATTCAAAACATTACTGGGCATAGAAACTGACCAAGAAATGGAAGCCAACCAAATCTGTGATATCTCACTAAGATTGGCTCAGAATTTGTTTATTATAAGAGCTGCGCCCACGCATATTGCTCGTCTAAGCATCAGACACGACTTTATGATCTATTTGCAGTATTTTCGTCGTCATCACGTGCTTCTGTTTGTTAGAAGTTACAATATCATGGTAATTATCATAGTGGACCAATGAGCCAGAAGATACGATAAACATATTTTCCTAAGAAAATGACTGTAAGAGAACATTTTGTTCGGCGTTCTATAATTATCTACATACCTATGTGGTGTTTCATCATCAATATATTATGCCCGCGGGACATTTTAGGAAGATGAATACTGAATTATGAATAATATTTTGATGATTCATTCAGACATCAACGCATGCCAAATTAATCATTAAATTGATGTCATTGGAAAATATTTTTATTCATAGGAATTCACGTTCTCAGGTAATGATAAAAAATCCTACAAACATGGTATTTACCATTATTTAGGAAGTTTGCGGTTAAACTTTACCTATTTGTTAAAATACGTCAATGCTATTACAGTGTGGGAGTTTTAATATACCTATAAAATAATAATTGTCAACTCATTGTTCTATAATAATACCTACTGGTTTTAATATTGATTTTCATTATAAATAATAATACCTACTTGATGTAGGTTTTAAGTAGTTTTAAATTACTTATTACGAGAAATAGCAAAGGTTTAGGTAGAAGTGTACCTATGTATTGGGAATACAGTGACATTATGTGTTGTCTAACTCAAACTCAAACTCAAAGCATTTATTTCAATTAAACCATTTACAGGCACTTTTGAATTGTCAAGGAGTCGGTCAGTCAGAAATATGAAGTTAGTTGCCCATTCTAAAGCGTAGTAGGTACCTATGGAGAAGAACGGGCAAGAAACTCCATGGACACTCTTTTAAATCAAAATATTGTTACAATATATGGGTTACATCATTTATGTTGAAATTATACATGTGAGAACAATGTAGAAAGCACGTTAAAAGCGTCCGCAATTATTACATAAAACAATTCAACAATTAAAATAAGCCATAGCAGCTAAGAGATGACCAGTCACAACTGACGGCGCCCGTTCACGAACATGACGCATGAATCAGCACCATTCAGCTCAACCATTTTAAAGGGAGCTAAATGATCCAACACAAGCGCCACCATCAGCGAGACATTTCAGTGAGCATGACATTCCCAGTCGACAGGGCACATTCAAGTCAATGAAAAACAAATTACCCGGTAAATGGTAGCTCAATAGTACATAGTACTCACACCTGTGCTATATAATAATGTGATAATGTATAATATAATAATGTGTATATATAATGTGTGTTGTAAAAATAAAAATATGGGTATGTATCATAAAGTCGGTGGGGCCTATGCTGAAATTCGCGGCGCGGCGCAAATCTATCCTTGTTTGGATACGTCCTTCCTGTCTGAAGGTAGAGAGACAAAAACCCGTGTATGAGACGAATGTGTATTTGTTTATATATACGAGTATTATGTAAATATGAGTATGTTATTTAGAATTTAATACAAAAAAATAAATAAGTAAGTACCTACGTTGACTGTAGTCATGTAAACAAGTTAGATTTCTATGTAAAAATGGGCACGACTTGTTTATGAGACATGTATTAATTTAAGTAGGTATGTTTGCGAGTATTTTTGTTAACATTTTGATAATGATATGGCTAGAAAGGGGATGACTACCGAGATGGCAACTAATAGAGAATTACCTAAGTACCTCCATTAATTATGGAAGAAAAGATATGTTGCGCCGATCACAAATAAACTGAGATAATAGCAAGTGAATTACGAAAATGATGCACCATTTGGTTTTATCGAATTTATTTTCTGCCCACTTAATAAAATGCACAAAAATGATTACCAAACTAAAATCATGTAGTTTTTGATGAGCGACATTATAATTAGCTGTACACAGTTTTCCATACAGTCATAGGCTGTCTGATCAACAAAGAAACTCCAGAACTATTTTCTGGCAATCATCCTTCTCCACGAATGGCGACGATTAGCTATCCGTCAACATCTGCTCGTCAGCGCTATTTACAAACAAACAACAGTGACAGTTGTTGGACCAGGCCCAGGTGTTCAGCTGCCCAGGTCTATCCAGGAGTATGATGTAAGCAGCTTCTGTTATGGACGACTCTTTAATTATACGCTTTTATGGTAAAACAGACACAAATCTTAGACAAAAAAGCGTGAGATTTTTACAGAATAGGCCAGTGGGCCTTTATCGGAGATGCACTGCTTTATTAGAGAACGTGACAATCACAAACATGCCCAGTGACTCATCTCGTATACAACTCAATAGATTTATTGTCATCTCGCCAACGATTGATCGTTTAATCATTAAAACGTACAATACAAAGTACAGTTGACCGCAGAAACATGTATCCATTAATAAAAGGTAATGTGAGTAATAAATTGCGTAGGTATTATAAACTTGCTGTGCCCCGCGGTTTCACTCTCGGTTTAATGTTTCTTTCTGACTTATTTTCGTTTTGCTTGGCTTCTAAGGGTCGTAGCGTGATGTTAAATAACCCATGGCCTTTTTCAAGAATTGGGCTATCAAATGCAAAAAGTTTTTTTCTAGTTGCAGAGATTAAACAAAGAAACAAACAAACTCTTGTGGCGGTACCTACATCGCCACATTCGAACTACGCATCAAAGACCTGACGTCACACAAAAATCCTGACGTCACAAAAATCCTGCATCGCGCAATTAGAGTTTACCGTGCAGTGAACATATATACAAAAATCCAATATCAATCATTGGGCAGTTGCCCGCCAGACACAACACCCGTCTGGTTGGAGGATCCTCCCTTTTCTGTGGTGGATGAGTGAAAAAACTTCGTAAACTCTTTCAGCTTTATTATAATAAATAATGATAGTAACGTAGTAAGTATGGATTAAGTTACATAAGTATATTATAATTACCCGTGTTGCATGTGTGCGCATGTAATTGTAATTAAATGTTATAAACGCTAGAGTTATGCATCGGCTTATCATAATACTGCCTATAACTGTTAATGAGTTAATAAAAACATTGATTTCTTAGACTTGAGGAAATTTAAATATGTACCTACATCACGCTAGCATAGGCTACTTTGGAATTTGGCACAAATTTCAGTGGTAAAACCCTTCGTCCTATCCGGGAATCGAACTCAGAACCTCACGTGCAGCAGCCCATCGTTAGACCAGCAAGGCTATGTAAATAGCTTATTGCCATTAACCGAACACGAATTCCAGGCTCCGGGCTTGTAGACTGATATTTTACCAAAATGATAAACCCTTTGCCCTACCCGAGAATCGAAACCACCAGAACCACACGCACAGCAGTCCATTACTGAACCAGCAAGATATACAAATTCAAATTTAATTAGCTAGCGAAACTTCGCAATTGTGATTGGTATCGATATCTAAACATGAAGTCACGTTTTTTTACAATGGTTTTGCTTGAAGTATGAGTTGAGAATATCAGATTTTATTGTTTTATCGTGTTTAGATATTGATCGATACCCATCACGTGTGCGGAGTTTCGCTAAATGATTTAATTTGACCCTGTATATGCAAATAATAATGAACAACCAATAATAACAGCTAATTTCTGACAATCGCAGAGCAACCTGTGGTAATTTGGCCAGAATATAGAACCGCTAAGCAACCTACATGAAGCGCCGAGAGAATGCCATTGACACTGCCGTACAAATGTCAACCACATCTGTTTGAGTCAATGTCCGGTACCCATTGATAACAATAGCGAAAGGATATTTTAAGTAGATATTGTTATTCATGTCTGGAAAATGCTTTCAAAGTCCACTCGTTGCTGAAAGATTACCTTTATTTCGAGTTTCGAACAATGCAGACCAAGACTGCTGACTGTGAATAGTTAAATTAGGAATATTAATGACGATATTTAGAGGGCTACAGGCTTATAGGTTGTTTATCATGAAATTACTCACCCGAAACGGGCGAATCGACACTTTTCAATATAATATTACTTTTTCTTGAGGCGATTCGCACGAAGTTAAGTCATTTATTTGTGGGCGAATCGAAAACTCCAGAAATAAGTATTAGCTAAGTATTAGCTAGCACATTGTTACCCGACTACGGCGAAGCAAAAAGGAGGAATGATTGATTTTTCATGTAGGAGGTATGTACGTATGTATATGTTCATGTAATCAGTTCGATCCATGCCCTAACACGTGTGACTCCGGATTTTTAATTTGTCTGTCTGTGATGTCTTGTTTATACGTTTTTATTTGACTTTTTTGCCGTGGTTGGGTTTCAGTTTTGTTTTTATTAATTTTATGCAGTTAGTGTCCTTAACTGTAGCGAGTAAATTCGTGTGAATCAATCATTAAGCGGGGCTGGAATGTAATGTCCCGCTGTATATCGAAGGCCTCCTGTGATACAGAGAAGGAACAAGAATAATAGGTACATACATGAAGAAAAGTAAAAAAAAAAAGTTTTTTACATTTATGTACTAATTATCCATGTTTGAAAGCTTATAAATGATTTAACTTGATTATTTTTTAAACCACTTACTGCGGGTTACTATGCTAACTTCTCAAGTGCAGGTCTTCGGACGTTTTCCTTCATCATAATTTTATCAACATTAACTTTAGAATAGAGCATATCGTACTACGTAGGCTATTTAGAATTTACGACGTGATAGTAATTAGACGAGTTCGCGGCAGACCACGTTGGAGATGGTGGGACGAGCTGGATAGCTTCCGCCAAAACTAGAAGGAGGACGCTCGCGAAAGATGGAAGGATGAAGCCTTTGCCCAGAAGCGGGACAGCTTAGGATAGGAAAAAAAATAGTAAGTAGGTACCGGTACATACTAACACATTTCCAATTTATTATTCATTCATTCCCTATAACCGCTTAGGAATTTCTGTGCGTATGGATTGAGGAGCCATGTCTCATATTTAAACGCGGGTACTGCCAATATTTAGTAGTAAATTATCCGATTTTGTAGCCCCAATCCTGGAATATGTAGTAAATACGCACACAGGAATTTCTGTATATTTTATTAGGGGCCCACGTGTACATTTTGTTATTTTTGTACCTACAACAGATGGAAATAACACTCACTTATCACGTTTAAAAATAATTTGGGGAGATTCCACTTGTAAGAATTATTTTGAAGTATTAACTTATGGTATTGGAAACACAAATATGGGCCCTATCATACAATGACACAACCTTCATGAGCACTATAGTTTCAGGAATTTACACCTTCAGCCATTTTGGTCGTGACTTCACTATTTACGCATACTTAAAAACACGTGTTTTCGCACTGTGCGAATGTGTAGTAATTTATTTATAATTGACTATACTTTTGGTACACACGGCTACACATCAAGCTAAACATTTCCAGTAGAAGCTGACCTCACATTGTACGGAAATCCTATACAATGCGAGATCAGCATAAACTGGAAATGTTTAGGTCATTGTGTAGCCGTGTGTTACATTATTGATTGCCAAGATATATATAATAAGATAGTAATATTGATGATATCATTCCAAATGAAATTTTGGTATCATACGTACACAGTGATGAATGCTTTCGTGAATTTTCCTCAACGTCACTTTTCGAAATGTATTCTGTTTGGTTTGTATTTCGGAATTTGTTGCAAAAGTGATGTAAACGTATCATAATTAGTGTACAGATATTGATATCCACGTAAGGTTGATTGTTAGCTGTTTGCATTTACAAAATTTTGTAATTTAAGTATAATTGCAAAAGTAAGGACTGCCTCGTTGGTCAAATAGTGGTCGCTCTACTGCAAAGTGTTACTGGGATTTTCCATCTGGAATTTCTTAGTAGCAGCCCGGAGAGTCTTGTGCCCGGTCGATGGCAATAGGCTCGCCCCCTATTACATAGGACTTAAACATAACTGGCGAAATGTGGGTACCTAGGTACCTACTATTAAGTATACTTCTGCCTAACCCTTTTGGTGTACAGGCGTGATGTTATGTTCAGTAACGATCACTTGTGCTCTTAAGATAAAGTAAAACCCCGTAGATTTCAAAGCTGTTGATGCCCGTGGCTCAAAATGTAGGCACCTAATTTTAACAGAGCTCCAAAAAGTTAATTGGACCCTTCATCGTCTTTTATTCTCGTTTTGGATTCCAATCACGTTTAGATAAACTTTTGATTGAATAACGACTTTTTGCTATTCAAATCTGAATGAACACAAAAAATGATCAAGTATGTAGAAGAAACCAATTTTTTATTAAGGTATATAGGTAATTATGTATGTTAGTTATTATATGGCTATGTTTATGTGTTAAGCAATATGAATCTGGTTTTAGAAGTTCACCTCGGCACCGTTCATTTTAATAAGTTTACTTTGTAAATGTACCTACCTATTGACAAAATGCAGTTGGCAATACGCTGGTGAAGGTTGCAGGAATCTAACAATATGATAAAATGAAATAAATAATGATGATGTAGGTACTTAGAACTCTTTTTAAATGAACACCCTACCTACTGTGTTTCTGGCAAATAAATTACTTTGACTCTGTTTAAGACGTTACATAATCATATAACATAATTATAACTATTCTCAAAAGAGCTAATGCAGTGATAATTGTCAAATCTCGGTGCTTAATAATGTCTTAAATTCAGGACGACTAAATCATTCACTCATTCCCTAAAGGGGTTAAAAAAGGGATGAAAATTTGTAAATTTTCCATTGAAAATTCCGACGAACACACGTACAGTCGTACACAGCTTGTTTCTTAACAAAAGGGTACAAAGACCTCGACTTTGTTTCAGTCCTTTACCTTGTTAAGACCCTTATCTCCCACACACGTCACTCCTAATAAGAGCGACATCGAAAGCATCCGTCGACCAGGGTCTTTACTCCGAGCACTCCGCTCAGATACTCTGGCACTCTCCACCTTGCCATCGACCACCGCACCGGTACGAACCGGTTCCAGTCCACTTATATCCTTGTTACACGCGCCTCTTAAATACTAGTCGTATCTAGTTATGAAAGGATTAATTTCAAGTGTTCCTTGGCAAATAGGTACAGTAGCGGTCCTTGAGACATACGTGATTGGCTGACGAGCGAAAGTGGCTAGTCTATGATTCATTCAGAAAGGTTGTAAGTAAATATAACATGGCGGCACATACAGATGTGGTCCAAAACGTGCGATTGGCTGGTTGCACACACGGCTACACATCAAGCTATATATTTCCAGTATAAGCTGACCTCGCATTGTACAGAAATCCTATACAATGCGAAACCAACATCAACTGGAAATGTATAGCTAATGCTAGCGTGTGTACAAAGGATGATGATGATGTTGGTGATAATACCAGTCTGTTCCTGTCCCACTGTATGGCAAAAGTCTTTTCTCTTACAGAGAAGGCAGGAGCATTGATCACCACGTTCACTCAAGACGGGTTGGCGATTTGAAACTTATATTCTTCTAGCTGATGCCCGCGGCTTCACCCACGTGGATGTCGGTTATTATATACTAAAACCTTACTCGAGAACCACTCTATCCATTGGTGAAAACTGCATGAAAATCGGTGTAGTAGTTTTTGAGTTTATCGAGTACAGGACGTCAGACAGACGCAGCGGAGGACTTTGTTTTATAATACATATGTAAGGATAAGTCCAGATTTCCTCACGATGTTTCCTTCACTGATATCAGTAATGTACCTAATTAGAAAGTTGATATTATACACTAAGCAACTTTAAAGAATTGATTTTCTCCTACTTATTGAGTGCAATTTTATGTTATAACGAATATTTTGGAACCCCTATTAATATGAAATAGGTGTCATATCATCATCGTTATTCCACGAGAAAATCGTTATTGTATTTTGCTGAGTGTATACCTACATATTTTTGCTCGTGAATGTACTTGCTCATCGTGCATGAGAATTTAGAGGTGATCACCAACTTTATACACTCGGAATGTTGGTGATTACTTCAAAAAGGTTGTATTGTAAGTGGAGAATATTTTTTCACAAATAGCCCTGTTCAATCTGTTGACAAATCTTCAGAGACCTTGCTTCTTATCGCATAGTGTAGTTAGTTTCATAATAGCAGGAGTTGATAAGGATGGCCGTCATTGGCACTTACAACTCTTTCTTTGCCTGTTAAGGGTTTCATTGTTGGCGTTTGAGTCGCCTCATTGAAGCTACCATTAGTCCTGTGTGCAGTCATTTTGCAACAATTGACATACTTTAAAAAGATAATTTTTCTTTTGAAGGGCAGTGCGATACAAGTATGGTTTCAAACTGTTAAGTGTAGAGATATAGGCGCTAACAGAGCAGGTTAATCCTACTTGATATGAAAGTTTGTATGTTTGGAAATTAGTTACTTCACGCAAAAACGGCTGAACGGATTTTCATGGATGTTTGGCAGATAATTATATAGTTTAAAACCCGGATTAATATATAGAATACTTTTTATCCCGGTTCTGTGGGATAATTTCCGACTTCCACGCGGGCGAAGCCGCGGGCCAATGCTAATAAGTTTTTTAATCAAATGAACAGACTACCGATCTTACCTACTTTTGTGAGGTAACAAGCTGATTCGTTTCCAGCTAAGGCCGAAATAACTCGGAAAATGCTGAAATTCTGGTGTGGGTGACTTTGAACTCCAAATATTTTTGCAATGCGACAAAAATTGCGACTGTGATATATTTATAGCCGATCCACATTTTACTTCAAAGAGCTATATTAAAGTGTAGGTCATGTCGTCTAAAGTAAGCGGGTTTTCAATCAGACGAGTAACGACCGTCTTCCTGCCGGCTATGCAGATGACTCAATTGTCGACGTACTCTGACGAGATTCCCCACATCCTCAGTGTCCTAGGTCGATGAGCTATAGACAATTATCACGCCCACCAAATTGGGAAATGGCTTGTGTAAAAATAACTGGCGGTAAAAATAGAATGCTACCAAATGTGGCTAGATGTGTCATGTTCGCTTGAATGGCGTTATTTATTTATTTAGTTTGCAGTTTAGATTGAGTGTTATAATGACGTTAAACACACATGAATCTAGAGTTTAAATCTAGTGTCTGTGGGAGCGTTGCAAAGTTTGTTAACCTTGAGGAAACATAGGTAGCCTTAGAGTTTACCCACGTGATTTTTCCTCAGATCTTCTCGTGGGTTGTTTGGTAAGGAATGACCGTCAGAATGTTAAATTGACCTCTGTGTAGGTAGATATACATTAAACATATATTCTATAACACATAAGCAATATAAACCGCAATAATCATAATTATTTTACTAACATAATAATCTATTATCAACTGAACCCTAAATCTTTCTATGCCTACTAAATAATTAATTAATAAACATTCATAATAATTATATTCTTAGAAAATCCGGTGTTTTTATGACTTAATTATTCAAACTACTATTTATGATGAACAATGTTGTTGTTATGGAAAGTTACTTAATTTTAAAGGTTTTATAGATAAGTAGATAATTATTTTAGGAAATAATAAAAATTAAACGAAATTGACGCTTTATATTTGCATTATTTTCTGAATGAATTGTTTATATTACGCTAGCTTTACGCGCGGCTTCGTCCGCGTGGAGTCTCTACTGTAGCTTCTTATTAGCAGTGGCGGATTTACATTTTTCAAGGCCTTTTTTGAGCTAATCTTACGTACCTATCTTTTTACGTATCGCATTATTGTTATTATGCATTTAATTAACATATTATCGTAACAAATTAGCGTAATTTTGACATTAAATTTTATTCTAGAATATGGAAGTTTGCTACACGGAAAGTACAATGACAAGGGAGAGGGGAGAGGGAAGTCATCGGAAAAATTTGTTGCAGATTTCTATCTGTAAACATCAGAAAACAGAAAACTGTCACGCAGAAATCTTTTTGATTTCTATGAGGCAGCAAAAAACAAAAAAACTGTCCCCAAAGCTACCCCAAAAACCTGCCGCCCTAGGCTCAAGCCTACTCAGCCTGCTTATTAGTGAATGAATTTTCGGAATCGGTTCCGAAGATTAGCCCCTACATACAAACTCACAAATTGTACCTCTTTATAATAGTGTTATTAAGTATAACTTAGCACTTAGCACTATGTCTACTCGATGTAATAACAGTTGGTCGGCTTCCAGTCTAACCGGATGCAGCTGGATTCCAGTATTTTAAACGGGCGACTGCCTATCTGTCCTCCATAACCCAGTTACTTTGGCAACACGATACCCCTTAATAAGACTGATTGTCAGACTTTTGGGCTTCTGACCACCCGTAATCACTGTCAAAGAATTACGAATGATAGCCAGGACCGCCGGCATACTGCGCTTTCCAAGGTAAGGAGGGTTCTCGATATGCCGTCGTCATGGATGGTCACCCATCCACGGGCCGACCGCGAAAAGCGTAGCTTAATGTTCGATCGACCCGTGCGGCTGATAATTGTGTATGTACCTACTAGGTATAATTATTTTGACCTTAAGGTTGTCTAAACAATCAATCGATAGATCTATTACTGATAAATTAACACTACTGATTTACTGATATTGACAGTCATTAATTCATTATAGATATATAACATTTTATTTAGTTATTAGCTTTGTTTTATGTTGTAAGTATAATTTTGCTACCAATATAGTATTCTATTGGGGAGCTCGTGGCTTAATAATAACAGGCGCACGGGTCGATCTTCTAGGTTAAGCAACGCTTGCCGCGGTTGGTCCGTGGATGGGTGACAATCCATTACCGTACGTACGTACCGAGACCACTCTGTCTCTGAAAGCCAATATGCCGTTGGCGGCTGTTGGTCTCGTTTGACAGTCGTTGCGGGTCAGAAGCCCGAAAAAGCAGTTTTACCAAGGGGTATCGTGTTACCCGGGGATTGTCGAGGTCTCCACAATGATCACATTTGTTTTCCGTCATCTTGACGACAGAATATTTGATGAATCAAGGAGTCAGATATTATCGCCAAGAAGACGCTCGTGACTGTACCTGTTGTTACACCCACATAACCCACATTTCATCAGAGATGTAATAGGGGGCAAGCCTATTGGCATCAACTAGTCACAAATCCAGATTCCGGGCTGCTACTGAGATATTCCTGATAGAACAACCCAAAAATACTTTGCCCGACCTTAGAATCGAACCCAGGATATCACCTCAAATAAATTTAAATCAAATCATTAAAACTTGATGTAATTTTTATTGACAAATATTACATATAAGATGGCGGGCGTTCTGAAGGTACCATGAATGAGTACATTCATGGAACAAATCGACACATTATATATCTCAGTACGATTCCATTAGCGGTTCTATAAGATTAGCGAGTGTCCACACTGTACCTACTTGGGATATTCTTAATTGGTAGGTTAATAATGTCAGTTTAATTTTATCCCATTGTTAGGAAAAGGCTTCTTCAAACTCAAGGTTCCACATAACATCACGCCTGTATTCTTCCGAAGCCCCGAAAGGTAAGGCAGAGGCGTACCAGGTAATAGAGGCGAGCATTCAAACTGAAGTCCAATAAAATTCGCATACTCTTCATGTGTTGGCGACTTACAGCAAGGCGCATCTTCGTCGGCAGTGGGACGACGAAGCGACGGCCTCATGTTTGGGGACCCCAAACTAAGAAATAAAACTTTCTCTCAATGATCATAGTACCTACTTAATTATGGACACGCCAGGACAAGAAGTATGAGATAGTGACAATGAAAAGCTATTTTTATAATTAAAATACTAGATGCGCCCCGCGTTTTCACCCGCGTAGTCTCGATCCTGTGGGAATATCGGGATAAGAAGTATTCTATGTCCTAATCAAGGTCATGTTCTACCCTTGCGCCTAAAATCTGTTCAGCCGGTTTAGCGTCAAAGCGTAACAAATAAACTCACTTTCGCATTTCTAATATTAGTTAGGAAGGATATCTTTTGGCTATGTCCATGTGTACTGTCCACACGTAAGTCATCCTGATGTCTGAATTTAACTCAAGGTAAAGGAATTTAATTTATTCGTCACCTCTCAATTAAATCAGCCAGTTAAAATCAGGTAATAGATTACAATATATTATTAAGTAGGTATTGTTCTTTCTTGAAACTCCTAATTGAAAACTTGATTTTAATTTGGTTCTAATGTTCAGTACTTGGGGAAAACAAAATAATTAACTTATTGTAGCGTTTTTATTGCCCATTCTTGCATTATCCTAAAGTAATATGCGTTAGTCGGGTTATTCTGTAAAAACTACATGACGTCATAGCACAGTAAACTCTTTTTTCGCGTTCTTCAGAATAGCACTGCAGATCCGATTCGATGTCGCGATGGCCTGGTACTCAAGGCGTCGCCTCTCATGCACGAGGTTATGGGTTCTGTGCCAATGTGACTTTTCAATTCATATTGAACTTTCTGAGTTTATCTTGGACATTTTTGACAGTGGTGAAGGAAAAACAAAGTGAGGCAACCTGGACTTCGTTAACTAGCTGCGCCCCGTGGTTCACCCGCGTAAGTCTCGATCCCGTGGGAATATCGGGATAAAAAGTATTCTATGTCCTAATCCAGGTCATGGTCTACCTCTGTGCCAAATTTCATCCAAATCCGTTCAGCTGTTTTAGCGTGAAAGCGTAAGAAACCAACAAGCAAACTCACTTTCGCATTTATAATATTAGTTGGGATATGTATAAGACGTATG
Organism: Lithophane leautieri; assembly: GCA_949152455.1. Lineage (NCBI taxonomy): Eukaryota > Metazoa > Arthropoda > Insecta > Lepidoptera > Noctuidae > Lithophane > Lithophane leautieri. The sequence continues at coordinate 20,840,062 of OX424458.1, read as the reverse complement.
AAATCGCCAACTCGTATCAGCAAATGTGGTGATCAATGCTCGTGCCTTCTCTGTTTACGAAGAGGCTTTTGCGCTGCAGTGGGACAAATAAGCTGGCATTCGATGTATACATTTTTCATTTGGAATAGTTACGGGTTAAGTTTAAGTGTAAGTAGGACTTACCTGTAACTATGTATTACAAATGAAGAATAAAAATTATATATTATATTTGCCAGAGGTTTAGTAGGTACCTACATTCATACCTACATTTAATATTATTTTTCTCGAAACGACACCTCTATCTTCTGTTAGTTTTAAATTTTTAATTCAATTTTTCTTCTTATGTATTTACGCATATTCATAACGTGTTTTTTACAGTTTTAGCCGCAGGTATTTATTATTTGTTTTAGTATACCTACAGAGTAAAATTCAATTAGCTAGCGAAACTTTGCAGGCGTGCGATATCTAAACACGACAAAATAGAATTATAAAAGATTTGATGATTTTTTTTGGGGTCGACGACCTCTGTTAATTTTGTTACTTACTTGAAGAATGAGTAAAGAAATTAGGTTTCTTTGTTGTTTTATAATCGTGTTTAGATATCGATCGATATAGGTGAAGTTTACACTAAAAAAATAAAAGGAATATTTGAAAGATATACAAGTTCATGACCTCAAAAAAAAAAACATCAAAGTAAATTCTAAATTCAATCAAATGTATCCAATAGTTTAGTCACTAAGCTAGTCAAAGATTGGCAACACCCATAGTCTGCGCATCACTACTATTTTGTATCATCAATACTAGTTTGAAAATATCACGTTTTCAATTTCGGTGTTGAGATTTATTCGATAGTTTCAAAATACTCCTATGTATTTCTGTCTTTCTTTGTTCTCTCTTGTATTAATTAGTATTGCCAGTGTTTTCATTTATGTCGTATGGTCCTCCATTGTATAATCCTAACTAATATTATAAATGCGAAAGTGATTTTGTTTTGAACGGATTTGGATGAAATTTGGCACATGGGTAGACCATGACCTGGAGAAGGACATACTTCTTTACATTCTGGATTGCAGAAAAAGTGGCGGGCTACAGCTAGTACGTAATAAGACACTTTTCTTCCGTCCACGATAAAATTTTATCGTGCACCGATGTGTTAGCATCAACGGAACACTCGTTGACGTCGACGTCCACGACAACGTGACGTGCAGAATTATAAACTCGTAGACGTCGCCGCCCGCGACGAGACCATTATGTTACTATTTTGTTGCACCTATTTAGGTAGTTACTAGGTACCTACCTAGGTACTTACCTGTTTATTTTCATTCGATTCCATATACTTAGGTACTTTGTATTTAACAGCAAGACGGATGTATTTTGTCTAAAACTAATGTGTATGTCACGTTTTATGTATTCAGTGTCAGTAAATAGTTTAACAGAAAAACTTTGTGCACACATTATGTGGAAAAAAACCTCCCATTGTGACCAGTAGTGTAAATATATGCTCATAATTACTTTTTGCTTTGGCCACCGAACTTGAGAAATACAAATAAAAAAATCAGTTTTGAATCGCACAATGACTTATCTGACTGAGTCAAATTATGGCGTTACACGAACAACTTAATGCATTAGAGCTTAAATAAAGCAATTTTAGTCATTAGTTCCGATTTTATTGATGTTAAAAAAATTGTTTTTCAAACCTGAGGGGCTTCATGAACACTAGGTACCTATTTTAACAAACGTAGAAACGAAGTTACCTATGCAGTAACTTATGTAACTTAGAATAGAATGGAATAGAATATATTTTATTGTAAAACATGAGTGTACACATCAAATAATGTGCGAGGTCTTAAAATTGCCACTTATGGCATACAAAACAACATAATTTTTGGTTTAGAATAAACCATAAAAAACAAAATTTGAGTTTACACAACAAACTATGAGATATACTTAATCCTAATGCTCATTTGTTTTTACAATTGGGTAAGATTGTGAAAATGTCGTAATTATAGGAATCTATTTAATTACTTGTGCCCGGTTGATGGCGATAGGCTCGCCCTCTGTTACATGTGGGTGTAGGTACACCTCTACCTAACCCTTCGGGGAATACAGGCGTGATGTTATGTTATTCAATCCAATGTCTATTCTGTTTCACACTGCACTTTGGCAAAATATTGACAGACATTAAAATTGTAATTTTGTTGAAATATAACCTACTCGTATCAGTGAACGGTAAATAAATGTTCGTATCGACTTGAGTTAAAGATAATAATATATTTATTATGGTGTCAGCAATTGGTTGCGAACCATATGGCGAGACCGGCTGGGCCAGGTGCACGCAGGGTCACCAACTTCGTGGCAAAAATGGCAAGGAAAAGAAAATTGGATACTGAGACATCACTGTTTCAATACTACATTGTTTTGTGAACAGGTGGCTAGCCTGGAAATATTGTAATCGTCCCGGGACCCGTTCCGTGCGTCCCTCATCCTGGTGTGTCCCACGACTTTGAAGATATCGTCAACCCAACACGCTGTCGGACGGCCTAGATTGCATAATCAGCCTTAATGTTCACTGCTGGGACACAGCCCTCGCCTCTTCGAGAGGGAGTGGTAGATACCACGCGGGCCCAGTGCAGGTTGGTAGAATTCACATGTCTTCTAATTTTGGTTCCAGGTCATTCCGGTTTCCACACGATGGTTTCCTTCATCGTGGTGTTGAAATTATTTACATAAAGTAAAGCGCCTGTCTGGGTTCGAACCCACGACCTAGAATTCGTAAGTCGGGGCTGTTACCACTGGGCCACCACTGCTCGCTGGCCTAGGTTGCTTGGGCCTAACTTTGGCTACCATTCGGTGAAAGATTTACTCCATCGGCCAAATGCAAATGTGCAAAAGTGTATGCAGAACAAAATGCAAAATAAGTTTTACGCAGCTCGAAATTAGTAGGTACCTACTTACATAGTAGGAAGTTCTGTGCACATTTATCAATACTTTTATTTTTTAAGCAAAACTCACTCGCGTGACTAAAGATTATCTAAGAGCTCAAATGTCATGTCGTAAGTGTCACTACACTCTCGAAAATTAGCACCCCCGTAGGTACATCAGGATATACCAATGTGTGCACAGTGCATATTATCAACGTGACGTAGCTCGGGCTATTAGAAGTGTTCAACGCCAAATAATATGTATTTTAGTTTTTTTTAAGTATTCTGAAATACAAAGGAATATAAAAATATATATTTTTAAATAAAAACTCTCTTTGCTTACAGTGCAATAAATAAGCAGGTATAAATAATTTATTTTAAACTAATAGTTTTAAAATAATAATTTAATTTCTACATGTATCAAAAGGGGGAGGGAATCATAGGGCTTTTTTTTAAATACATGACAAAAAATAATATTGGACAAAGAGGCAACCCTGCCCACGTCCAGCCTGCACCGGCCCTTAGGCATTCGTCGATCAAACCAGATACAACCGGATTTCACTGAGAGTGAGGAATTAATACAGATGGGTAATTCTGCAACACATTCACACGTTATTTTTTTAATTATTTTGACCGCGCTTATGTAGGTCACGACGTTTAAATAAACAAAGATGATTTGTAGATTATGTATCATTTAATTTAGAAAACTTGGAATCCATTCACTCGTTCAGCCTAAATTAAAAGAAAGGTAGACAACAGTAAAAAAAAAATGATCTGTCAAAATAACAAGTTACAATGATCTCCTAATATTAAGGTATAATTTGCAGGCAAACGAATGACACAATAAACTATTGCAGATAACATAATTATAAACCTACTTCCTCACATAACAACCTGAGATTAGCCATTCATTTTAAGAATCTAGCTTCGACTCGGATTAAATGAAAAAATTTTCATGCGATTGATCTAGTGTGTATCTTTGATACATAAAGATAGTGTATAAAACTGCACAACTAGGTAGTCGCCGGATAATTAATAGTTTCATAAACTACTAATTCGAAAATCGAATTGGTTTTTATTACCTTGCAGTAGGTGCAAAAAGTATAGTATTCTCCTCAGGGATATAGGCATTTTCGTCTTGGGCGAGCCCAAAGCCCTCGCTGCACTCAGGATTCTAGACTTAACTCCCTCGCTTCACTCAGGAATCTAACTCAGAGCTCACTCGTTGCGCACGGGAACCCTAGAATCCTTTGATGCGTGCTGGATTCAATATACCGCCCATGACATTAGACTCTATTCCCTTAGTGAATAATCTTCTATTAGATCATTTTGTTTATTGGGTAAACTTTTGGAAACGCGGAAATAGTAGGCTTGGGATTTTATAGGTCAGTGTATATTAACCGAACTTTCAGTTTAAACCAATAATACATATCGTCAATATCCCAACAACTGCGATGACCAGTCACAATAGGTACACGCCCTAATAACAAATAAAAATAATAGCCGTTCCCTACTCCGTCACACAGCGCAGTTGCGTAAGTTTTATCTAAAATTAAAACATCTTTCACATTGTTGTCCCGTTTACGCGATTTATATACGCAATTTAAAAGCAATTTGTGACGTAAAGGAACAATTAAAGTGGATACAGCAATAATGGGCGAATCTCTAGACAGACACAAGGATTGCTATACCTACTTAGTTAAATGTAAGTGTAAATCAGTTAAGCAAAAGGTATAATAGGTACTCCATTGTCGACGTCTTTGCAAATATTTTTTTGTAACTTATACGAGTATGATACAAGGTCGCGTTCAAAACTAAACTAGTCTACGCGGACGTGCGTTTGTGTAATTATAGTAGGCCGTTCTAATTTTGTCATAGAGTAGTGTTCTGACAATACCCTATGTGATTTATGTAATTATTCTCAAATTAACGATTTAATTTATTCTTCAGACCAGCTTCTTATGCGTTGCGTTGGGAATTCGAAACATGGGAAATACCAAGGTGAGTTTTCGTGTCAAGGAAAACGTTGTGTAGGTATCTTAAGGAAATCTAGACTTAATGATATAGAATTACCAACCGGCAATGAGCAGGCGTGGTTTAATGCTATGCTTTGTAATTTTAAAGATAATGTACGAGTAAGTACCTAACGTTCGCAAGTCTTGTAAAACTTCTGCCAATAGATCCCAGTGCTGATTCGAACACTAATTATCTTAAAACGATTTTATTTCACTTCTGTACAAGGCAAGAGACAGGAAGCGAATCATTTGCAAAAATGACTTTCTAGGTCAACAACAAATCGTAGCAGAATCCCCCAGCTGCATTCGCGGCAATTTCATTGCAATCGTTTAATGTCGCGGCGAGCATGCGCGGAGCCCGGACGCGCCTGCGCACCGCGAGCCCACGTCGCCTTAATTACCGCTACTTAACTCCACCGGGCACTGATAACTTGCGAAAAAGAAATTTCCATAACAGGTTTCCGAAACCAAGGCCGGTTTGACAGACGACTGTCGTATTTTCGCAAGTACTTAACACCCAAGAACATACATGGGCAAAGTTGCATTCGACTTCAAAAATATTTGGCGGATGACGTAGGCAAAGCGAAGTTCGGGTCAACGACTTTCAATGCATCGACCTTTTTTCCCCAAAGATTTGTTTTCGCATGTAGCAGTTTCTTTCGTTTAAATGCAAGTAAAGTGATAGATAAAGCTGCATTATGGTTGGTAAAAGACCAACGCCGTGTTGTCTGTAGCGAACAGACACACATCTAGTTCATATTCTATCTGAGCTACACTACCATACCAGGCAGTACCACCAATTACTGGTAGGTACCATAGGCGTCGATAATACTGCCAGTTAATAGTTGGAAGGCGTTCCAACAACAAACGCTTCGTCTATCATTACGACGAAGGTATTTATTGCTCGGCAATCAAGGATTCAACGAAACTGTTATTATCGGAGAGGCCTAGGTTCGGTCTCCAGAGGCTTCGATTACTGACAATAATGAGAAAGCTGAAAGCTTAGCAAGATTGTTGGAAGGAACACTTATGGCTGTAGTATAGAATACTCTTTATTATTTCTATGGTCCATACAATTAAACAAATGCAAAATAACAAATGAACCAATGTCACCAACAACCAACCTACCATGCCAATGTTATGCATGTGTATGATCATACCAATATACCATGTTCATAGTAAAACTTGTCAGGCTCGAGGCTGCCTCTATTAGTCAGAAAATAATATGATTAGGAACTGACTTTAGATTGTTGCCAACAAAAATATCACTGCTTTGAGCTTGTCAATAAAGTTGGTCTAAGTTGGTCTATTAAATTATAAATACTACTAATTTATGGAGGAAAATTTCAATACAGGTACTACGAGTATGTAAGTGTGACGAAATCAGTAAATTAAATCAGTATTGGATGGCTTTATAAGGAAAACTGTTTCATATAATACACGAGAAGGGGAGCTTAATTAAGATGATCAATAAAACCCAAACTATAACCAACTATAATAATTATATAGCATTGCTATTAATTGCATTGTTAAACTGCCTGTGTGTAAGACTTTATGTTGTTTCATAATCTACGTATTATAGGTACGTAACTATTCTTATTATTATTATAACACAAGGGTATTTTACCATAATTACCTACTTGGAAATTATGTAAGTGAGGGGTTCCAATCTCATTTGTATCAAATTAACATCAAGGATAGAACTAAGGAAGGACTATGAATAAATTATAAAGAAAAATCTTAACACCACCAAACTAACCTAATCTAGCTTTTGAATAATAATACCTATATACTATGAAGACTCACTCAGGAGGTGCTGTAAATGCGAAGATCTCACGACCTGACCTCAGCTTCGAACTCCGATTCTAAGCTCGTTAATTACAAATATGGCACCCATAACGCATGTAAGCTTTGAAACTAACAACTGAAGAGCTTTAAAATATAGGGTAAGGATATCCGTGATTATGAAAATAAAAAACATAAAAACTTTTATGAGAAAAATCCAATTCGGAAAGTTATGGATTTTCAAATTGGAGACGTACACCTACGCTAGAATAAAAAAACAAGAATGTCAAACACGTATTATTACCATCACTATTGTTATCGATTACCTATTAAATAATCCGGAGAGCATACAAAACCGCAACTGTGTAAACGTGTGACTAATTCGTTGAATGTAAATAATGGCCATGTACAGGAGTAGGTAGCTACTATGAGTCAGGGACACCACAAAATATAACTTTACGGAAATATCTAGCTTATTTTTGTGGGTACGTTTCCATGTTTACAAATAATTACAAATACCTACACAGGTATTAGCCTGACTTAGGAACGCTATCGCAAACCGCCGACAACAAGCATTTGCAATTGGAAGGCCGTTGAGAGTCATTTGCAAAAAAATAATGAACCGGACAATAAAACCCTGCATTATTCAGTCGTCATTTTATGTGATAGCCCAGGTTAACCCCTTAGAGAAGGTTACCATCATCTATTCAAACCGAAAGCTTGTTTCAACCAATTCTAATATTATGTCTTATGTCAAACAGCTACACTTTGCTCACCACAAATCCATGGCTATGTACAGCAGTACTTAACCAAACAATATCACACCACTATCATCAGCGTGCACATATGGAGCAAGATGTGCACACAAACAAATGAAGTAGTGCTCATAATTTGCTACACTTTTAGCCCACGCTTGTGCCGGCGGCAACATGTGAAGACAATGACAAGAAATGATTGGCAAAACGCACGTGCTTCAAACAGGCACGTGTGATAGGAAGGTGAACACTCTGAAGAAGGTACAGAAGGTACACTTGGAGCATAAGTGAATAATAGACATGTGCAAAAATCGGTAGGATGAGCAAAATAGAGCAGTTTAGATCATTAACAGTCGCTATTCTTAATGTCTACTAAGTTACGAATCAGGGGATCAGGATCTGGAGTAAAATAGCAGGACTAGAAAATCGTGAGCGTTATATTATTATATTGGCAGTAAAAATATAAAGAAGAAGAAGACACCATTCTTGCGGCAGTAACAACTGCAGGACAGCCGTCCTATTAAGAACGAGCATATTAAAGTTAATTCTCTCTGTAGCTTTCTCATTTTGCTGTATTTCTGTTTTATTCGGCTGTGTGCGTAGTATTTGATGTTCGGCGGGGCAGAGCTCCAACTGCACATTACTACGAAATACAGAAACATGTGCTCGTCAATTAATGCGAACGAGTAATATTACATATTTTCCAAAGCACGGGACTGGTATAAATAACGTTGACAATATCGGGATCTAATCTATGAACCGAACATTAGTGTACAAATACGTATTACTGATATTTGTCATAACATCTTGTGGATTCCAGATTGTTTAGCTTTGCTTAATGGCTATTTTTAGCACTATTACATTAATTTCAAAGTAATTGGAGATGTCTATATCCAGCAGTGGATGCATGTTGTTGAACTACTAAGCTTTTTAAGCTGTACGGTCAACTGCACATAATTTGACATTGACGGCACCTTAATATCATCGTATCGTAAGGGCGATTTTCGTAATGGAAGTGTTACCACTGATGCACGGTTTACTGTACGTGTAATAGGCGAAGACCACATGTTGTCCAGCGGTACCATTACCAGGGTCTAGTCTAGGAGATGTCTTGCCTTGGACATAGCTCGTAAGCGTTATTCAGCTGTGCCATCGGGAAAGTCAACTTGAAAATATCAGTGGGCGATGTTGAATTGTTTCATTTACATTTCCAAAAGTCGTTAAACCAATGTTGTTAGTTATTATGAGTATATTCACCCCAGAAAGTTTTCCGACCACTAGACATTACGGTGAACCATTTATTGCTTGCCGGCCTGTTGCCAAGATTCTCTGTTCCAAGACCTTTGGTTTTAGGAGATAGGGGTTCGTCGTAGCACCAAGGAAGATGGACGTGGGTGCAAAAAAAAATGATTATAATCATGAAGATGACTAGATTTTCTTTTTACAAACCTTTTGTCGGCTACAGGGAGTTTCGTTTTCAAAGAGACTGCTACTAAAGAGGTTATTATTCACATCCTAGGGATCATTCAATGCAGTCAGCTTTTTCACCAGAACAGTGTTAAACTGCAATAAATAAGCTCGGGGCAATATTGGCATCATCACCCCGTTTGGCTGACTTCAACACATTGTATGTATCTAAACATAGACGCGGACATTAAACATATTGTCATGTAAACATTGTGCATGACTTAAAATAAATATTACATAGCTGTATTTATGTAGGTAATGCTTATTTGAAGTATTCTGTAGCTTATTTATATTTCCTACAACGGTTATATAAGGCCAGCTACAAGTGTCCGCCAAACTGTACGTAACACTAAAGAGAACGTCCGAGTTTATTTATTTTTCAGTTTAACCTTGGACTTGAGACAGTTCTTTCTAAGTCTTTACTGCGGAAAGTACCTCAAATTGAAATCTTCACACTTGCCAATGAATTCTATTATTTTTTTCTACTGTCTACTTACTGGTCTTAGATTGGTTACTTGTAGGAAAGGCTGCCAAACACATGAATACAGTAGGTAAAGATATAATAGACGGATGGATTATAGTTATAATACAATGATAGTTAGAGCGAGTAAAACAGGCAGAGGTGTCGAAGTGAGGTTGACATGTGGCTGTTACGATTCCCAGAAGCTTTCACCTTTTGCCCGGTTTGAGAATGCTGTGAAAAATGTTGATTTATTTTGCTATTCTACGCCCTTGAAGTCGGGCCAGAATTCTTGTTTAGAATGCGCGTTTTTTTTTGTATGTCCACGTGACGGCCACCTAATCGGCGTTCGGTACTTACATCGTCAGTTAATATTACTACCAGTCGTTATCAGTACATATTCGCTGCTGCATCGCGCTGCAATGTTACGACCTGACTCATCAGCATCACGCAACGTTTCGGCGCTGGCCTTGAACTTCAGTCGCTAAATCATTCGAGCGGGCTCCGTGTTCCGTGCGGCCTGACGTGCCAAGTGCCAAGCGCCTGGCGCGACCGTTTGGCACGCGACCACACAATATCTGCCCATTCAAGTTTGGACGAATTGTGGACTATTCTAAAAGAGTCGCCGCAAGCCTGCCAACGATGTGCGTACATTATAGTTCCGAAAATTTTTCGGCTCCAGAAATGTTCCGATGATTGTGCGAGTTTTATTACGGGTCGTTTTGAAAGGCGCCAGTGTTTGAGTTCACCTTGGTTGTAATGCGAGTAGGTACGCTTTCTGAAAACTGCAGTGAAATAATATGTTTATTTTCGCTTCAAATAAAAGATAAACACCCGAAACTCACATGAACCGTTGGTCATGTAAAAAATGAGCCCAAATTTCCTTATCGAAATAATTGAAGAGCTCTCTCCGTAAGTGGTGGCGGTACCAACAGAGATGCAATCACTTGAAGTGATGAGTGTTTCCTTGAAGGTACCGCGTCGACCGACAGGCGGCGAGTCGTCGAGGAAAGCATGGAAAATTCCCAGGCATACGCATACCGGTCCCTCGCGCCGACCGGTCTCGCTGCGCACACGCACCGTATTTTCTATGTACAGCGGCCGCTTCATATCGTAACCACAGTCCTTGGAATCGATCGAAAGTAGATTTACTGAGCTATTACTTGATACTGTATATTTATGCGAGGTTAACGAATTTATTGAAATGTTAACTGCACATGTTTAATTCTACAGTTTGAAAAGTCAAACCATTCCACTTTGTCTTTGGTTTTACAAAATTATCACATAATAATTATCTAAACTATCCTAACTAATACCTATTATAAATGCGAAAGAGAGTTTGTTTGGTACGCTTTCGCGCTAGAACGGCTGATGGGAAAATCGTTTTTAATCATTAAAGGCTTGTTTTTAAAAAGATTTGTATACATATTTTATTTTATTATTTACATAAATTCTTACTTTGCGTCATGTTTACCGCAAAAGAACTTATTTTCTTTCTGAAATGATTTAAAAAAATCTTTCACTGATAGAAAGCTACGCTATTGCAGAGTGCTATAAGATTATGTAGTTCTATTTTAAAAAGTTTTATTGTCTTGAAACAAGAATAATGTTGTCAGATTAAAGAACTACAAAAAAAAAACTTGTTCTTAGAGATAATTAAACTTCTTGTTCACGATTGCAATACATTAAAAAGAGTGTACCACGTGAGATCGACAAATGGATGTGAAAAAAGTTGTAAACACACACGACCTCGTTCTAAGAATGCAATTTGCATTGGCTAGGTATGTTAATTTTATTTTATAACTGTTTGGTAAATGAAAATATCCAGAGCATAATTTTAATAACGTGACTGATTTCTTTTACCTTTGTAGTAAAATGATAGTATTATAATAATAAGTACATCTTAATTTTCTTTTTTGACATAAAGTATATAGGCAGTATGTATCTGCCCAGTGGTTCGTATTCGTTAAAATATTCTTAAAGCTAACTTATATACTTTTCCCTATCTACAAGCTTTAGGGTTTTCCATAGGAGTATAGGGACTCATTGGGTATAATTAGAAAGTGCTGCACCCTAACTGCCGTAACACACAATCAATCACAATCTGAATAATTTTGAATGATTTTGCTAATCTATTGCTTCATAATTATATTTGAAATATTTATCTGTTTGCAGCGCTCGGCCGTTATAGAACCGGGGCGGTAACAGATGTGGTCATCGCGTTCACGGGATTTTGTTTTGAAACTGCTAAGATATGAAGTTCTTCGATACATAACGCAATAATATTGTTGAACTTTCAAAATGAAACGGATTGTGATTGATCATGTGTTACGTAATTAGGGTGCTGGTCGGTAAAGTAACGGACGTTGCCGTCCAACTCTTTAAGGAATTGTTAAATGTTGATTAGCTAATGAATTTATCTTCGATAAGGACATTTTATAATCGAAGTTGTCGTATTTCTTATTTAATTATGTTTTCAAGACATTCGTTTTTAAAACATTTAAGCAAAAGTCTTGTAGTTTAAGAAAAACTATATTTCTTTATACTAGTAGTAGTTGATATCGTAATCACAATCACAGCTAAGTATATCGCGAAAATTGCGGAAGCAATAACGGCCCGGCTGATAGATTTCATGTAGAACCGCCTAGAAACTATCAACTGTGTATATGAGTCATTTTATGTGTTACTGTGGGTATATCAACCATCATCAATATCTGTAAGACATTTTATGAATTAACTAGCTGATTTCCGCGGCTAAGCCCGCGTGTATGTCGATTATTATATACTAAAACCTTCCTCGAGAACCACTCTAACCATTGGTGAAAACCGCATGAAAACGCGTCTGTCTGCGTCTGCCTGTCTGTCTGTCTGTGCGCGATAAACTCAAAAAAATACTGCACCGATTTTCATGCATGATAGTATATGCAGTGATAATATAATATTAATAATTTTTATTCACAAAAACATAAATCTGGTGTATGTATGTGTGCCAGAGTTGTTCTTCTAAACTACGCAACGAATGTTGATGGAGTTTTCACCATCATTTAGAGAATTTATTCTGGAATGTTTAAGTGTATCGTCTTTATATAATAATTCTTCTGTACGTCTGTATGTCACTGAACTCCTCCGTAACGCCTGAATCAATTTTTACAAATTTTTTGTGTATGTTTGAGTGGGTCCGTGAGTTCTCAGGCGCTCGGGCAGGACACCGTCTGACTATATGGGGCGCTAGTATCTAATATACAGGGTGGAATTTTGTAACCTCACCTGGAGGGAATTTCTCTAAATACTGGAGATAGCAAATTTTACTTCAAGGAAATATTCATTTATTAAAAAAAAGATACAAATCTGTATTTAAAGATTTTCGAAAATGCGATTGCCACAATCGAAAATCGAACCGGCTAAAATCCGAAGAAATAAAACCTTGTACTTTTATGGCATCAACCGATAGTATCAATCATAAGAACCAAATGTCTCTAACAAACATGATAAATCAAGTTTATCGAACGTGTAATTTCATTACTACCCTCATTGGGTGAAACGTGAAACTTTATTAGTAGGTAGGTACCTACCTATTACATTATAACTAGTTCGTTTTTTAATCCCGTAGACTAATTTGACATTTCAAATGATTGTTGTTTGTTTTTCCAATACGGAGTTTGACATTTTGCAAATGTCAATCTCAAACAAAAAAACAAACTTCAATCGTCAATCAAAAAAACGAACTTTAGTAAGTTATTCTCATTTTCTTTTTATTTAATTAAAGTTTAAAACGCAATCCAGTTTAAAATCGCGTCTGGCCAGTATCCTAGAAGCAGTGCTCGTATATTTTCACCGCTAGCCAGTAAGATGTAGTGTAAGATAGACCGCAGTAAAGCGGTCGCAAGGCCGTCTGTGAGCCAGTAATTGCGGAGAGCGCCAGTCACTCGCCGACTAAACGGAGCATCCCGCCGAGCAGAGGTGATCAGGTGACCAAATCCAGGCGTTGATTACATCTCTAGTCATAGCGGTGTTAATCAAACTACTTATGCAGTTTGCACATAACATTTCGTTGTTTAAAGGCTCCTACAGACAGAGGCTATATCGCTGGTACGACAAGGGCAGCGCTGCCTGTCGCGCCCGCGATGTCGCGCCCGCGATGTCGCGCCCGCGATGTCGCGCCAGTTTGTACGAACCTTAATGAGGGGAAGAAGAGAGAAGCGCTTTTAAAATTTGTAACGCGATGATATTATCGTGGTCGTCAACGTCCATAGAACGTATGGAAATACGTGTACGGCCGTTTTCGTGAACGAAATTTTAAAAGCGACTTCATATTTCCATACTTGCCTGTGTTATCATGATGGCCGTGGACGTCCACAATAATAACTGCACGTCAGAAAGTACAAAAGCAGGAGCATCTACTATACCTACATTGTAATATCGAATCATTTTATTTTCGTCAACCAACAACATAGGACCTAGCATCAATCCTCAACTTAAAAATATATTTATTTCAAAATTAATGCTGCATTTTCGGCATAACGGAGGATCATGTTAAGCTATTTGAGGTGGGATAGAGCCTTAAAGAATATAAATAAAAAATTACGACTTATTAAAAAGTTAAACAACAAAGCGTTTCGTGGGTATTCTGGTGTTTCACAACTAAAAAAGAAATGGTTGGTCAGAATAGGAACAAAGAAATAACAAATTAATACCAGATGGTGACGCACTCGCAACACAAAGTTTTTCTGATGAAAATAAGGTTTTTTCCAAGAGTGACCGGCTGTTAATTGTAATAGCAAAATGCGGGTTACAGATAATTACGTCTTATTATACTTTAAACGAGTTTATGAAGCCATGTAACTAAGGAAATTTCATACATTCATCTTTTATAATATACATCTAACACTAAGGAAATTGTATGTAGTTAATATTTTATTTTGTAGTGTGTGTGTTACAATTAAATATAGCCTTCGCATCGTACGTACGAGGTTGGTGGATTTGTAAGTAAAATTGGCAATTTACTAAGAATACTTAATTAAAAAAACGCAACTTGTATGAATAATTGGTTCCGAACAGGAAATGCCAGGATAATTTATTGAATGTGAATCTATTTCATTAACGACTGCAAATCCTCGATATAAGTCAGAATGTTCAGTGGCGATCAACCAGCCACGCATCGAAACGATAAAGTTTGTATTTTAATTTATAGAGGGAGAATAGATACAATACTCAAAAACGGGAAAGGGAATGGAAATCTTATGTCAGTCTCATGCGGGTTCAAATCTAGGCAAGCACCAGTGTGACTTTTCAATTCATAATTTGTTTCATTTTGACAGTTCAACAACATTCATTGCGTTACTTACGTTGTTGAGGAGATAAGTTTTTCCAACATACGAGGCAATGGATTAACAATATCCTTCAAAATATTTCAGATTGTGACTGATCTTGTGAAACGTAATTAGGGTACTGAAACGAAAGCAACGCTGTGGCTCTGTCTCACTACGGGTCGCAGCATTATGCTGAGCGATGGCCTTTTTGCGTGGATTGCGTTCAACATATTCATTTTTGTGTTCTTTGTTTGCGTCATGTTAACTGCAAATAAACTTATTTACTTTGTTTTTCTTTTCTCACAAACATTGTTATTTGAACATGCAGTCACATCATGCATCCGAATTGGATCGATGGCGCCAACTGCTTCGTCTGGCATTCAATAATCTATGACGTGCAATAAGTGCCAGACATGTTTGTTGTCACTTAACTAATTACTACGAATCTATTCTAATTCCAGACTTAATTTAATACCTACTAATGTATCGTTATAGTTTTCAGCACATTTTAGGCTCGCTTGTCTCATATAAAACACTAACCTCTGCCCGCGACTTATCCAGTGACACTCGGCATTAGGTGCTGTAGCTATCCAATAGTGAAAGTTATTCTAAATCGGGTCAGTAGTTCCGAAGATTAGGTACCCCTTACATACAAACTCACAAATGTTTCCTCTTTTTATTTATTTGTTTTAACATTAGTATATATGACTAGCTGATGCCCGCCGCTTCGCCCGCGTAGATGTTAGTTATTATATACTAAAACCTTCCTCGAGAACCACTCTATCCATTGGTGAAAACGGCACGAAAATCGGTGCAGTAGTTTTTGTTTTGAGTTTGTTGCGAACAGACAGACAGGACTTTGTTTTATAATATGTAAGGATTATTTTGTACCTACCTATAAAAATTCCTATGTCTTATGACGTTTCTGTCATACCCATTAAAATTCCTTCCATACCTACGTCTAAAGTTCGCGAGGCCAGTGGTTATGCACCTAAACCCAACTACATGAAGTATCATTACTCTTATGTAACGCAGACTCGGGTAAGTCCCTGCGTTTACCTTAGTTTGTAGATAAATGTGCTCAGATTACAAAAGTGAATCATGCAGAGGTGACAGGTTAGTAGATATGTGGCACTGTAGATATATTGTGTGGTTTTCTAAATTTCTAGCTAAAAATCAAAATATTTTATTTCATACTAGCTGCGCCCCGCGGTTTTTCCTACGTAAGTCTCGATCCCGTGAGAATATCGGGATAAAAGTATCCTATGTCCTAATCCAGGTCATGGTGTACCCATGTGCAAAATTTCATCTAAATACCTTTAGCCGTTTTAGCGCGAAAGCGTAACAAAAAAAATAACAAACAAAGTCACTTTCGCATTTATAGTATTAGTTAGGATATATGTATATATAATTAGGATTTATAAACCTTCAGAGTCACACTTATGAAACATCGAAACTCGGAAGCTAGGTGCACGGTTCCAATTAGTCGTTTTATATGGAGAAGAGCCGGCAAGAAACTCCATGGTTAATCTTTGGCTTTTACAATATTTCCAAATTACGTTGTTAATAGTATACGAGGATTTATAGGACATTATCTATACTTACATAATAATAAATTATTATAAAGAGGTTTCTATGTAAGTTTGTATGTAGGTAATCTATGGACCTACTAATCCGATTTCGAAAATTCTTCCCATAATGAGAAGCTACAGTAGTGCCGAGTGTCATAAGATATATTTTAGATGAAAACAAGCATACGGACGAAGTTGCGGGCAGATGCTAGTGTTACCTTTAGAAAAAGCAAGCCTAAAATGTGCTGAAAACTGTAACGATACATTAGTGGTACCTACATAGGTTTCAGTACGAGCTGTTACCATTTCAGTTGTTAGTGCTAGTATTATTTGTACTAATATAATAAAGCTGAAGAGTTTGTTTGTTTGAACGTGCTAGTCTCTGGAACTACCATATTTTTGCATTTGATAGCACAATTCTTGAGGAAGGTTTATAGGCTATTTAACATCACGCCACGAGCGTTAGGAGCCGAGCAAAAATAAAATTGCAAGAACGCTAATCGCTACCCAACCTCTTTTATCTCGCTCGCACCATACTACTCGCGGCCTGAGTGAGAGCGACACGGAGTGGGGTGCTGGCGGCTCTCAAGCCTCGAATAGTTTAGGTAATTGCTTTTTACGATGAAAATAATGGTAATTAAAAAAAGTATTTTTGGCATAACGAAGGATCATGCTAAGCAATTTGAGGTAGGGTAGGCCCTTAAACGAAGTAATGTTGTGGGTGATGCGATGCGACGCGATGGGTCGGGGCCGAAATTTCACGTGGACGAAGTCGCGGGCAGAAGCTAGTCAGTTAATATTTTTGATGCGTCAATGAGCTTATCTTTCCGCTCTAGTTAATGTGGATGACGCTAACTTTCATGACAATTTTAATTTAAGTATATAATTATGTGGATTTGGCTTGTTTGGAGAAAGTGCTACATGTTTTTCTTATCAATTGGGACACGACTGCAGGGTTTCGCTAGCTAATTTAATTTGTCGCTGTATATTTTAAAATGACTTAAAGGTAAAATAGTCAAACATGCCCAAGATTAGGTTTAGAAATTGTAGAAAGTAGGAACTTTGAAATTGCAATGAGAATTTATATTGGGAACCTTTCAGTTTTATTCTGCAAACTCGTCAAAAGCTTGCTTCTTCAACCTCTAGTAAGATATACACACACACACACACACATAGTAAAATCGTTAAATTCACTGACTTCATAAAATTTTGCACAAGAGTACCTTATATAACGAAAGTGAGTGTTGTCTAAAATTCATCACCTAAAGGAGTAAGGAATGAAAATACGAAATAGGCATGAAAATTTGTATGGACTTTTGTCATTTTGGCCGATGTAATCCCGCCGAGTGAGCACGGCTTGTGTCTTAATAATCTTAGTTTGTAATAATGATTTTAATTGTCATTTCTCTAATCACATTTCCTCTGTATACTTATAAGCGATAGTAGAGATGTTGTAGACCAAACGAGCGAATGCACATACTATCCACACTCTACCAAAATTATTTTTGTGTAAACAGGGACAGAACATTCTTTCGTTGCGCTATCTATACATACAAATAAATAAAATTGAAATGTCTGTTTCTAATGTCAAAATAACAGCTTTGTACTAAATGCATATTATAAAACTTGTAAAAAAACACATTTTTATTCATTTTGTCTGTCTTTTTGTCTGTTTGTTCCGGCTAATCTCCGAAAGGTCTGGACCGATTTGCTGATGTTATATTATAAGGAGTAACTTAGGCTACTTTTATTTAAGAAAAAGAATCAGGTGCCTCGCGGGCGATGCCGATAAAATGTCAAGAATGTCAATAAAAGAATGTCTGTCTCTTGTTCTGTGTTCGTTTGGTCTAAGCCCACCTTTACGGTAAATTAATTCTGAGCAGAACCTGCGGAGCCCGGGCACCACATTCGTCTCAGATCAATTACCTAATGGAATACTAATTTATTCTACAAGATTCTTAGAACTTCTGTTTTATGAGTACAGACAATAAAACAATAATAATTTCCACAAGTTTTCCCCGAGTTTATTGCGTTACATTATCCACCTAATTAAATAGGTCCGGGGGAGGACATCGACATTTCAATTAGAATTAATTATTTCTTAGAAGAATATAATTATAATAAATTACATATAAGGTTGAAATTTAAATTTTATCTTCGTCTATATTAAAAAACAAGGTGATTTCGGAGGAATTAGTCGGACGGAATAGAGTTTATTGCTGTTTACATGATGCGAGATATCGATTGTTTTCTAAAAATATTTTTTTAAATCTTCATGTCATTTCTTTTGATTTGATACTTTTTGTATTTTTTTTAAATCTTAATATTATCTTTAACAGTTACTGTATTGTATTTCGAGTCTTTATTATTCGTAGATTTCGTGTTACGTCCAAACAGAGGAGACGCCATCTTGAAGGTTGCCAGCCGCGAACCTGCGCGTAGCGAAGGAATGGTTGACGTTTTTTTACGAGATGGTTGATCGAGTTGAGTCATTGGGTATTAATTATATAATTTATAACACTTACACAGAAACTGGTTTAACAGACTCGCGGTGACTAATAAACAAAAAATCTTTGTTACAGATAACTACAGAACTCGTAAGTCATTGAATGATTGTTAGATATAATGAATAGCTCAAGAAATGAACGCGGAATCAAACCTGTTATCCTTCGAATATCACTTGGTGCTCACCAAGTGCGCGGGTCCATGTTATCACGAAAAGATGAAAATATGGCGGTGAGAAAAAGCCTTCTTTTTCGGCGTTTTCACTTGCTCTAACGTTTCACTTTGTGGCCATTAATATTTATGTAAAAAGTGTATAGGCAATTAGTGGAATACTCTTAAGGGGTCATTGCACTCATCATTATAAACAACTTTCACTATGGGATAAAAGTGTAATCGTGAAAAAAAAATCAGAATGTAGGGAACACCACGGGAACACCACGGGAACACCTGATTTTTTTCACGATTTCATGTTTGGACCCATAGTAAAAGGTGTCGATAATGATGAGTGAAAGGTCTAAGAGGATTCCTCTTTTTGAATATACAATTATACACCTTGTATACAAAAAAGGACTTTAATTTGACCCACTCAGAAATCCTTTACAATGCAGTGGTACAATTTTTTGTTCCGTCTCTGTGAGGATAGATTCTCATACAGACAAGAAACTCGCATGAACCATCAGCTCTGCGGGTAATTGATCAATTTTTCTCTTCTTTAGACCCTTAGAATAGAATAGAATACTCTTTATTATGTACACCTCATAAAATACAGATAAAAATGTAGAAATTTAACATAGAGTGACACAATAGGCGGTCTTATGGCTAAAATTATCACATAGACATGCCCAAAAAACTATATTATCTTGAAGTATGTGTCGCCTTTACGACAAAAGAACCCGTTCTATCGGTCATTGCCAATAATATCAGGCACGAGGTGTTGCATATTAACATAATTAACCCACAAATTGTTGCGTGTAAACTGAAATAGCTCGCACTGTGATCTAAATATCTATAGTTCACAACCGTGGTGTTATGGACACGGTTCACGTGGGTAGCATGCGTGCGCGTTCGCAAGTCCTTCGCTACTTCCGTAATGGTTGTGCAGATTAGTTCTGTGTTATTGTAAACGTTACTTAGGTGTTGTGGTAGTGACTTTTTTAAGGTCCTGGTTCCGATTGGCAAACCTGGCGGGTATCGTAAGAAAACCTTGATAAATTGGTCTGAAAACGGCAGCGCACCATGTGCAACTTCGGTTTGTTACTATGGTTGTGCTATGGTTACTTTATAGATCTAAAATAGGAATAGAGATTACCTGTAACGATCAGTCATTTTTAGGAAAAGGGTAAAATAGTCTTCCTTTGCTTTCTGAGGGTTCCGTACCCAAACGGGTAAAACGGGACCCTATTACTAAGACTCCGCTGTCCATCCGTCCGTCTGTCTGTCTGTCTGTCTGACCGTCTGTCACCAGGCTGTATCTCATGAACCGTGATAGTTAGATAGTTGAAAATTTTCATAGATGATGAATTTCTGTTGCCGCTATAACAACAAATACTAAAAACAGAATAAAATAAATATTTAAGGGGGCTCCCATACAACAAACGTGATTTTTTTTGCTGTTTTTATAGATAATGGTACGGAAACCTTCGTGGTCGGTGGTTTTACTATTGTATGGTCGTATCGTATCGTATCGTGTCGTATCGTAGGTACTACCAGTAGAATCTAATATTTTTCACAAACACATACCTTATGTACCATTCTTGGCACTCTCAAGCAATAATTATGCAGCAAATATTAATATCTGTTTGTAAAATGATGTAAGCGTATAAACAGATCGGTGGCCATGTCATCTGTATAGCATTCCGGTGACTGGGTATATGAATTTAAGCAGATATAGGTAGGTTCAAAATAACATAACATCAGCTTGCTTCCCCGAAAGGTTTGGTAGAGATGTGCCTATAGTACACCCTCATTTCGCCAGATAAGTCATGTTATGTCATTTAGGTTCAACATAGATTGGTGAAAAAGAATCCAATATCATATAAGTAGGTAATTCACCGATCAGCCTCTTCTTATATGCAGACGATATCTGAATTTCTCTTCATCCTTAGCCATCTCCTTTTGGGAGACTGTTGCTAAAACTAATTTTAGAAATTACATTAGCTAACTTACTTGAATTTGTTTTTTAATTGGTTTGAGACAGCTAGCATGTTAAAACTATGAAAATAGTAATGACAAACTTGAAAATAGTAATTTCAAACTTGAAAAATACACTTGACCAAATATTTGCAAGGCAAGAGTCACAAACTCGTGATCATGTGAATCTAAAATCGCTAAGAATTGTGTGACACCATGTAAGTGTACCATATCTTCCTAAGTGCAGTAACAGGTTGTGATGCCAGTCTGTCTGCTAATCTAGCCGAGCCAGTGAATTCCGCCGGGGGCGGCGCGGGCGCATGCGGCGGCGACCTGCGCATGTTTAATTAAACTTTATAGGCTCAGTACACGCGGCTCTCGATTGTTGTGCAACTCATGCGCGGGACCGATCCACATTGAGGCTTCGTGCATTTCCGTGTGATTTCGGTTGTGCAAGATGGAGGGCTGAGCCCACTGAACCCAATATAACTTCTAACGATATATTTTATTTCTTTGCAAATGATGTCAGCCATTCAGCAAGTTTGTAACTTTGTATCCTGTGCAACTGAACAGGATGCGCCAGACCTAGTTAAGTGTCGTCACTCATGAAAGCATCAAATTCATTACTAGAAGCACAAAGTTCAAGCACCTAAAGGCGGGTCCACACCTGCGCACGCGCACCAATAGTATTGTTCATGTGCATCTTAGGAACATAGTATGGGCATCTTCACTACGCGGTTCGTGCGCGTGAGCTTCAATTGCGCAGGTGTGGACGCGCCTTAACTGCACAACTATGTCATGCATGACTTTTACACTGCAATAAGGGATATTGCAGTGCTCTTGTCATGCTTGACAGAGCTATTAAAAGTCGGTTAGTCAGACAAATAGCTTCCATAAGTAGGTACCAACTAATAGCAGACGTATACTTATGCCAACAGCGGAACATTACCGGAGAAGCCGATATCAATAGATTGTGGGGTCAATTACTAATATGCGACAATACAATTGAAGACGACAGCAGCCAGTTACGGCCGGTTATTCGTCAGTGTTGGAGCGTACGAACAAAAAATATAATTGATTTCGCGACGCATGCAATGTGTGGGCGTATGTGGCATGCGGATGCATTTTATTACAGATCAAATTCGAGCAACAAGATTGTAGTACTATTTTCAAGATTTGTATGGCTAAAGCCACGAGGAGGGGGTGGAGGAGGTGTGGAGGTAAAATTTTGGACAATGCAAGGACAGAAATGGTCATAAAACTAAACATTATCAGCATCTTATACAATGAAACGGCTGCCATCCATTGGTAAGTATATCTAAAGTATTTTCAAATGTAAGTACTAACTGAGCAATCATCATCGTAAAATGGCGTCGTTACAAAGTTACAATCAAGGAATTTGAATGGTATACCTATCCTACTTACTATTTAATTACTTATTATAAACGTGAAAGTTTGTATGTTTCGATGTTTGTGAAGCTATATTTATACGGTGCAAGTTTCTGAAACGTTCAAGAGCATAATCGCATGCCATAAAGCACATTCAATTATTGCCATTCAAGAATTGCATGGAAGTGTTTACACGCATGAAGTTTACATAAAATGGTATACAATAAATGAATACATTATGTTTTGCCGTTCAATAAAATTGCATGCGACTGACCCCAGGACAATTTATTGGAAGGCGATTATTTCGTGCAAGTTTTACCTCGTCTTTACACAGAGTTACACGTCCTTGTGCAATGATTCAAGTATTGCCCGTAGATGCGTTTGCACGTGCAATTTTATTGTACGTGCTGTTTACACCTAAACCAGTCTTGAACGGCAACTAGCTTGCCCGTATCGTGCAACAATTGTATGTATTGTTTTTATAGTGCCAGTCAATTTGTTGCTTCGATTTTATAGTATGCCACAGTCAATAGGTATATACTTGCACCGTGTAAATGGAGGTTTACTAAATCACAGTACGGTAGAACATATTTGGATGTGGCACACAGATAGTTTATAACATGGATGAACACTTATCATGCTTACTTTTTATCTCGGTGTCGGTAGGTACTTAGTACGTTCCTGTGGGATAATTTCCGACCTCTACGCGGGCGAAGCCGCAGACAAAAGCTAGTAATTTAATAAAACACGGCAAATGTGGAACATCCTTAACCGTCCTAATGATGTATCTATGTACATACCTACTGGTCCTGTGCAGTAGGTAGGCCCATATACTGAGTTACGTAAAAGCTCAGTCTGCGGTTGAAGTTTTGTGGTTTAACCGACACCGGTTCACTTTGATTTGTGACGACGATCCGATCATCCGATGATCCGGCCCATTCATCAGATTTATTTGTAATTTATGTGTTGTTTGTTTCGCACTCGTAGAAGGAGAATACATTGATTTCCCCTGTTAGATTATCATAATACCTACTCTATTATTTTCCGTAGGCAGTGGTAGGTAAATTACCACTATAAGGTTTTTAACAGTTCACAGGTAGATATTGTATCCCAAATTATTGCTACTGTCTATTTACCCTTTTTAGGAAGTAATATGTGTCAAAGTCAAAGTCAAAGTCAAAGTGAAATCATTTATTTCAAATACGGCACATGGACGGCACTTTTGAACATCAAAATGAACAAGAAACCTATCTAGCCCATCCTCGTGATTATTTTAGAGATACCCATCGTATTAGTGGTCTTCAAAAACTCCTATACTTACTTGCCTTAACCAGGCATCCTTTACACACCACTCCTCATTGCCCAACCCATAATCGAACATAGCATTTTAATGCCATTGTATCGTAAGTATTTTCATAGTTCTCATTACAATTACAAGAGGCAGTAAAAAGAGGTATGCCGGTAAAATGCTGCGCATAAAGTGAACGATCAAGGACGGCAGACTGCTGTAGAGCTCGTAGTAATATAATTAACAGGGGCATGGGAGAACTGGTGACGTCAGGGCGTGCATCACTTCACATTACTACTTACGAGTGTTTTGGAAAAGCTAATGAGATATAGCGAACGAAGTGTCTATTTATAACGAGGCGCCCAATAATAGCTGCGTGGAACGATGGCAAAGAGCTCAAGCTGCGCCGGCGACGATCAGTCATTACCTAGCATAATCAGCCTATAACGTTTCTACTGCCTGTAATCCACCACACGGGCCCAGTGCGGGTTGACAGATGTCACATGTGAAGTGGTAATGAAATGTAAACACCACTGCCTGGTGATGAAATAAATTACACAAAGTAAAGCGCCTACCTGGGTTCGGACCTTAAATCCACGGTATTAAAAACTGCTCTAACATTAGAAGATTTGCTATTGGCACCTCACAGGACAATTTTCCCCATTATATTTATTCTACTAATATAATTCCAAAGGCAACGGTCAGAGTGTGAAAAGCTTACACGGGAAAGTAATTGAAAATAAAAGCAATAAAAATAACAAAATAAGGGAAGAGAAAATTAAAACTTACTTCTGGACATTTCATAAGGTAAATGAACCCCTGTTTTTATTATTAATAAAGTTTTATTTACGCCTCATTGTTTACCTACGCTTTAAAAAACATTTTATTAGAGCGATAACGTTTCGATAAACACTTAAGTGTCAATTGTCCAACTAATAATAATCTTCCAGCGACAAAGTATAGGTAATTTTCCTTATTTACTGAATAATTTTCCGCAAGATATTATAAAATAGTATCATTATACTACTACTAAAAGGGGACAAAATATTTTCTTTGGTTTTCCCGCATTCTAAGTTTACTCTTGGTTTTCCCGCATTCTAAGTTTACTCTTACCACAGGTTATGAGTAAACTTGTAACGTATGTACAGATAGACCTATCGTATACACAACGACTTGGCATGCATACCATAGGCGAACTGACATACCTACATAGTTAAATTGTTTCAACTTTCATAAAAAACATACAGACCCAAGATTTTAGCAAACATTCCCACTAAAAAGTAGGAAATATATTTCTTTCAGAACTTAATTCACATCATAATCCTACTAATATTATAATGTGAAAGTTTGTATGTTTGGATGTTTGTCTCATACGCAACTTTTCATCCTGGATAGCGGACGAAGTAGCGGGAAACAGATAGTTACTCGTATGTTATTAAAAAAATAAAGAGTTTTGGCAGAGCCAAAGTACTGGCAACCCGTAATCTATACATATACTAAAACAGTAAAATCCGGAGTCTGTCTGTTTGTTTGTTCGTGCACATCTCCGGTTCTACGGACCGAATTTTATTGTTTCATTAAAATCGACTGTTGCAAAAATAAGTTATCCCTCTTAAAAGACGAACTTTACCCAATTACGGAAAAGGAAGGGTTCCTAATGATTGATACTGCATACACTAGGTTCTGGCCGAGACTTCCTCCGCGTGGATGTTGGAAAATAGACTTTGAAACACCCACTACTTCACCATGACTCGTGATCTGTATCACCCGCCTTTGGATATTGCTGTTACTATCACAAGGCGTAAGGTTCATGAAAAACTTGACCCTAGCAATATTGACCGTAGTAAGGATTGGAACTTTTGTAAAGGTGACTACACATTATTGTTCGATCTTGTTCGCTCTGCTCCATGGCAAGACGTTTTTCGCTGCACTGGTGCGTCCACCGCTGCTTGTAAGTTTTATAATTTAATGTACGATATATTTGATTCCTCTATTCCAAAGAAGACGAGAAAGACCTCTGGTAATAAGCGGTACCCAGTCTGGTTTACTAGAGATATCGTAAGGGACACTCGTAGTAAATCAAAACTCCATAATAAATGGAAACAATCCCGATGTGATGCTACATATGCTCAGTTTAGCGCACTGCGGTTGGAATTAAAAGTGAGAACCGAGGAGGCATATAGATTGCATTGTTCTAATGTGGAAAACAGCCTAGGCAAGAATCCAAAACTGTTCTGGCAGCACATTTCAAGCCTGCGATCTAAGGGTGGGTTTGAGCCGGACGTTGTGCTTGATGGCAGGGTCTATTCAGGTGTCGAAGCTGCTGAGGCATTTGCTGAGTATTTTTCCAACGTATTTCTGCCGGACACACCAGAATTGGACCCGAAATCAAGCACGGTGAATAGTGAGGGAGGTAATTTTCCCCTGCCCGTTTTAGTCCCTCCAGACGTGGTTAGGGGTATTTCCAAACTCAAACCCTGCAGCTCGGTCGGCCCAGATAACATCCCTACATATATAGTTAAAGGATGTAGCAGTATATTAGCAGCCCCTTTATGTCATGTTTTTAATCTAGCTCTTCAATCGGGCGTGTATCCGGAGATATGGAAGACTTCACGTGTTACTCCCATCCCTAAAACCAGTGACAAGACATCTGTAGAGGAACACAGACCCATCGCTATTTTATCAACCATTGCAAAGGTCTTTGAACATATACTTCACACTGTTATCTATAAACAAACCACTATGTATCTTTCCGATGCTCAACATGGTTTTCGACCTGGTCGCTCCGTGAACTCAAATCTGCTGGTTCATGTTGACTTTATATCCAGTAGCCTAGAATCCGGTAGGCAGGTCGACACTCTGTATTTTGATTTCCAGAAGGCGTTCGACAGGGTGGACAACGATGTGCTTTTGGCAAAGTTAGGGACTACGGGCTTCTCATCCGGTCTTCTTAACTTCTTCGCCGACTACCTACGGGATCGCAAACAGTTCATCCGGCATGGCTGCTTTGAGTCGAAGGCTTATTACACTCGCTCGGGTGTGAGTCAGGGATCCGTATTGGGGCCGCCTCTGTTTCTGATCATGATCAATGATCTAATTTGTAAGATTCGATTCGCAAAATGTCTACTATACTACCCAGTATGTCGAACCCTAAGGATGCTAAACGCCCTCCTGACTACCGACCCTGAATGTGATGTGTTTGCTGATGATTGGAAGAAAATGATGCGTGCTTGTCTGGTGTTTTGTGAGAGACAATATGCGAGGGTGTCCACTGTTACATGTTAGTTTATGATGTTTTTTATTTATTTACATTTACGCAAATTATTATTAATACGTAATAATACATAATACGTTTTATCCACGAATTGTATATCTCTGAATTTGAATTTAATGTTTGTACTGTATGTTATTTGAATGCTTATTTTATTTTAATCTTTATAATTCTATGTTAATTAATGTAATTGGACCTGTGCCGTTTTAATTAACTATAAATAAATAAATAAATAAATAAAATAAGTTAAAATTCACGTAAGTACTTCGGTATGTGGAAAAAAGTGTCCAGCAACACAACTGTACTTGGGGCAACCCGTGGTGCACGTATCCTAGCAAATAATATTCATATTTTTTCTCGTGTACAAGTCATCATCTACCTTGCCTTTTCCCAACTACATTGGGGTCGACCAGTACCTATTTTACATGAAGCGACCGCCTATCTGTGACCTCCACAACCCAGTTAATGGGTTACATGATAATCCCTTGGTAAGACTGGTTGACGACTGTGAAAAATGTACATTACAACTGCGACCAACGGCTTTTGACCGCGTATTTATGTGTCTATACCACACCTTCTGCGCTGTCGCTTAAATATCTACGCTTGGGTTTTTATAAAAAGAGGAAAATCGCGAGGGTTTAAAACATTAACTAGTTAGGAAAATTAATTAATAACCTACTCTTATCCTATGGAATTACCCGGCAGACAGCTAGTATTATCTAAAAGTAGTCTGCGTTAAATGAACAAGGAATAAAAAATAAAATAAACCTAGTAGGTAAAAATGTGGGTTTTTCAAACCAGCATGTTAGGTGCAAGTTATGGTCGTAAAAAAAAAACCTTTTACACACAGACTGATGTCATTAATAATCAGAATGCTGCTGAGGCTAGGATCTGTTTTGCAGCGCGTCCGCCATGTTCATGAAGGCACGCACAGATGGTTTCGCGGCAATTCTACGCAAGAAAGCGGCGTCACTGCTGCACGGAGTGCGTGTGAGTTATAGTAACAGTATCCTGAGTGTGATAGGTGTGTCCGTTCTTCAAACATTGTATGCATTTTTGAGTGAACTAACATCGTTTTAATCACTAAATATTTTACTAACAAAATAGATCATGTTGTCTGAAAATATATAAATGAATGAATAGTCAAAGATTTAATCTATTAATGAATGTTGTATAATTAGCAAACATTACTTTCGGGGTAATCTGGAAAATACATACATAGGTAAGGATGTTTCTGTGATAGAACGGCGACGGACGAAACCATAATAGAACCTTAATTTATTTACCAACGTTTTTAAAGCTTAAGGCGTTACCCAGAGCAAAATAAATTCGTTCCCTCTTTGTAGACTGAATCCCGGTGAGTTACAGTAGTGAATACGCCCAAATTTTAGGATAAAATCTTTATAAAATCAAAAATTGGTCTTTTGAAAAAATATTGTTACAAAATGTTCATTATTAAATTCTCTATCCATTAGTGTCAGTAGAAAAATTAAATAATGTTTACTTTACGAGGAGATACATGATAACAAAGATTATTTCTCATTTTTATGGTTTCGTTGGAAGGAAAGAAACAAATATTTAATCATTTAAAAAAAAAATTGAATTAAGATTATGTAGAAATTTTTATTATTTGATATTTCTTTATAAATAACAAGTAGATAGCTCCTAAAAACTACAAATAAGCGGCTAGAGTGGTGTTTTGCTCAGGGTACCGCCTTAAAGGAGTGCGGTTGTTTCCTTATGTATGTTTGTTAAGTTAGGTATAGTCTCAAGACATTAAACTATCGCCGGGAGCTATTTGCAGAACTTTCTCTATGAGGTCGGAGGCCGCTCGGGAGTGACGCAAAATTCTATTCTATCTTAAGAACATCGTGTCAGATACATTCTCATTTTCCTACAATACGTAAGAGGAAAGTGGGTGTGTTTGTGTACGTCACCTCGCTTTTGTAATAACTGGCGCCCGCCTAGGCTGCGCCTGCGCAAGTGCGCGCGCACTTACAAAAATCCGGCGCATTTTCTTTCAGCGAAGTGATTAGTTACGTCTTTTCAAAATATCTCAATGATAAATAAGATTTCTAAGAAAGGTGACTTTCAGTTTCAGTATTTGTCCTTTTTTTCGGAATATTAGAAAAAAATTGGCGCCATGTTTCGGGGGCATGCGCGGTGGATGGTGCGCGCGCGATTAGGGCGCCGTATTTACGATTTTACCCATCCCTGTGTTTTTGATATATTTACTGCCTGAGTTTAATAACCCATGTTTGCAACACTTTCATAAAATATCCTAGCTCTAGTAGGTATTATAGTAACAGGAAAACTGTCAAACTTCGAAAAGTTCAGTCAAATGTGCATAGGTACCATTTCAAATTACAAAACAATAATATATGAGTAACATAACACAACATCACGCCCGTTTTCCCCAAAGGGTTAGGCAGAGGTGTACCATAGTACACCTACATCTCGCCAGTTATGTTTAAGTCCCATGTAATAGGGGGTGAGCTTATTGCCATCGACTGGGCACAAATTCATGCTCCGGGCTGCTACCGAGAATTCCTACTGAAAATACATAACATTTGTGCCCGACCTGGGATTCGAATCCAAGACCTCATGTTCAACAGTAGCACTTGTGGTCACTAGACCAAGGAGGCAGTAATATGTCAGGCCGAACTTAATGCTAATTTCGTTAACTTTTCTCGAGGTTGTCACATGAGTACATGACACACTACTTTCAAATAACAACTGTCAATGCCAAGCGCATGGCGGCCTCATAAATAACGATTACTTATATTAATTATCAAGAATCACTTTTAGTAGCCTTCAAAGATATCGATTGTCTTCAAGAGGTATGAAACAGACCCTTGTCCGATACTGAATAGTTATGAAAACTGGTTATTATAATGGTGGAGTGGAATCTTACACCGCTATTAAGTTTGATCTTCAACACAAGTTATAGCATAATTATCATTGACTGATAGTCGCGTTGGATAATAAGTAGTGAGATTTGTTAAATTTGTGAAGAGATTTTGTTATTTTGTGATTGTTGTGAAGGAAACTATATTTATATACAGGGTCAAATTAAAATTAGCTTTTGAAACTCGGCACACGCGTGATGGGCATCGATATCTAAACATATTAAAACGAAGCAAAATACGATATGATAAGTTTTTTGGAGTTCATCGACCGCTTTTATTTTAGGTACGTACTTGAAGTATATGTTAACAATTTTTTTTGTTGTTGTTTTATCGTGTTTAGAAATGGATACCCACCCATCACTTCTGTGAAGTTAAAGATAGATTTTTTGAATTGATATTTTTGATGTAATTACACCAACAACGGTCGATGACCCCAAAAAAATCAAATTAGATAACTATAAAGCAGGTCTAAGGTTTGTTTTTAAATACCATTATTTTCACCTTAAGCAATTACCTAAACTATTCGAGGCTTGGAGCCGCCAGCACCCCTCTCCGACTCGCTCTCACTCAGGCCGCGAGTAGTATGGTGCGAGCGAGATAAACTTTTAGGCTGGGTAGGCCCTTAAGGACTAGCTCTGTATTCACATAATATAAGTACTTAAATAATTAGTTCACTTGTTTCTATTCTATAGCACAAAACACAATATTTGTGAAAGTTTACCACATTCGCTATGAGACATTCGCAGTGCATACAAAACATTCGCTATGCATCAACACTAAACAACACGGCAAATCTTCAAACTTATTTTTTATAAGACAAATAAAAATAAATTGCGTTTCCTTTTGAGGAAAATTTGAAAAGGTCATACCACAAATTGTTTTTAATTTTGAAGAGCGACATTCAGAAGGAAGTTTACTTAAGGAAAACTACACTTTATTCATCCTAATTTTTTAATACGACATCCAAAACATAACTGGTGAAATGTGGGTAAACTAAGTACCTATAGGTAAATCTGTAGTTTCTTTGTGTACAGTCACGAGCACCAATATGTATACACTTAGCAACTTTTAAACGTGTTTTTCTCCTACTGTATTGATTGTTATTTTATGTTTTAAGGATCATAGTATTTTGGAACCTATATTATTATGAAAAAGGTGTCATCTCAAAGTTGCAATCGTTATTCAACGAGAAAACCGTTATTGAATTTTGCTGAGTGTATACATATTTTTGCTCGTAACTGTACACCTATGCCTAACCTTTCGGGGAATACAGATCTTATGTTATACTAGTTGATGCCCGCAGTTTCGCCCGCGTGCATGTCGGTTATTATATATGTATACTAAAAACCTTCCTCGAGAACCACTCTATACATTGGTGAAAACAGCATGAAAATCGGTACAGTAGTTTTTGAGTTTATCGCGAACAGACAGGCAGAAAGACGCGGCGGAAGACTTTGATTTATAATATGTAAGGATGGTACTAATAGTACCTATTTTTAGTTTGGTGCATTGATCATAGTTTGAACGTATCTAAAATATCTTGTTCAACCGATTAAATATTAAGCGAAGACCTATACATTATGTATATAAGTAGGTACTGTACCCTCTGCTTGTGGTACAATTTTGGTAACATAAATGAAAGCGTTCAAAGTCCTACTTTAGGTACAGTAACACATCACCTAGCTTCCTCAGAGCAGTTCATTTACCTTCACTATTATATTGTATTGTTTGTTTGATAGCATTCCGAAGGCGCGACACCTCGCTATCTCTAGGACTACTTCAAAATATACCCACCCTGAACAAATTGTTATGAAACTGAATTCACTTGGCGCACTGTGCAACTGTTCTCGAAGATTTTTTTTTATCCCACTGCTGCGGAAAGCCTCCTTTCATCTTTATTTATCATATAATTTGTAAACTCCAAGTTAGCTTAAAATATTGTTTAACTATAACTAGTCGTTTTTTATGTGAAAACTTCTTTAGGCGCGTTGAGCGATTTTTGGTAGGGAGTAAACTTATGGATTCGGTAGTGCTTTACTCTTGAATATAGATGGTGCTAATACCAGTTTTAAGTTGTTTTAAGTTTTAGTTCAGTTTTTACTTCTGTTGGCATTCCCCATGGTTGCCAATTTTTTAAAAATAATCCTCCTATTTTCCTCTTGTTCAGAATATGCAACGGTTTAAAAATCAAAAGTTAACTGACAGTGACTACTTGTTGGTTTGTATCCCAGCTTTGAAGGCTTTAAAAGGCAATTTTCTTCATTTGAACAGTGTTTAAAAACAGTGAATCAAATATTAGTTAATGTAACTAAAAGTGACTAATATAGATAACCAACAATAATCTTATTGTACAGACCTACATACTCGTATGTGTGGTGTATTACATTGTACATGTAATTGTACAATCCGCCACAGTATGGTTTGGCTTCATATTTTCATTACATGACTACAAGATTTTAAAATAAAGCTATCACACTTGAAATGTGAATCGCTTTACTCAAAAATAAAAGACGCAAAGCGTGTGTCGGTGCACATTGATATAACACGCTTGACCGAATTACCTATACCATTCATATAACACGCTTACGGAATTACCTATACCATTGATATAACACGCTTACCGAATTACCTATACCATTGATATAACACGCTTACGGAATTACCTATACCATTGATATAACACGCTTACGGAATTACCTATACCATTGATATAACACGCTTACGGAATTACCTATACTATTGATATAACACGCTTGACGGAATTACCTATACCATTGATATAACACGCTTACGGAATTACCTATACCATTGATATAACACGCTTACGGAATTACCTATACCATTGATATAACACGCTTACGGAATTACCTATACTATTGATATAACACGCTTGACGGAATTACCTATACTATTGATATAACACGCTTGACGGAATTACCTATACCATTGATATAACACGCTTACGGAATTACCTATACCATTGATATAACACGCTTACCGAATTACCTATACCATTGATATAACACGCTTACGGAATTACCTATACCAGTCGCAGGAGCGAAACCTAAAGACGTCAAATTCAATCCAAACGCCATCTAGGAAAAGATAACGAACTAAAATAGGAACATTATCACCGGAAAGAAGTGGGTAAGTATTACATAGCAAAATAAGGTCTGAATTCTATGGTGTACCTTTGACGATTTATTATTGGTACAAAATATATTATTTTTTAACTAGATTAAATTACAAGTCACCCTGTTTATCTATAAACATAATAATAATCTATACAGACCTACTTAATGTATTAAAAGAGTTTGTTTGTTTAAACGCGCTAATCTCTGGAACTACTTACCAGTCGGCTTTGAAAAATTATTTTGCGATAGCATCTACTAACAGGCTGAAATTAACTGTATTGAAACTCAATCTCCCTACCCTTTTCCCAACTATGTTGGGGTTGGCTTCCATTCTAACCGTATGGAGCTGAATACCAGTATTTTACATGGAGCGACTGCCTTTCTTACTTCCACAACCCAGTTACTGGGTAACACGATATCTCTTGGTGAGAATGGTTGTCAGACTTTTGGGCTTCTGACTGCCTGTAAAGACTGTCAAAGATCTACGAATGACAGCCGGGACCAAGGCATTCAAGCTTCCAAGGCACGGAGAGATCTCGATATGTACTAGATGGTCAACCATCTACGAACCGACCGCGGCAAGCGTAGCTTGACCATCGATCGACCCGTAACTGGCCACCAGAAAACATCCGCTCTGAAGTCTACCGACAACTTGACTCTGCTCCTGCGCCTGTTTGTTTCGTTTGGCAGCCCGTGTTGGCGCACTGCCGGCCTGATCAGGTGGATCCGACACGACGGATGGTAATACGGAGTGTCGTCAGTTCACGTGTCTGAGAACGTGACTTATTGTCTCAGTAGGTACAAGAGTAAATATTGCCAGAATGTTAAGCCGCAAGTCGACAGATAGACAGGATTATTTTTAAACTATTTGCATATGTATGAGTATTGTACTGTAAAGTTATCACGTGTTTAGTCTTGCTATTTTAGTGAGCTAGTTTACGATATGTTTAGTGCTAAATTATAGTCTTAGCTGAACATGACATCGTAAGTTTCAAGAGGTGTTTCCTTTTCGAGAGCGTCATTAAATTTTTATATGATGAGATATAATATTATACAGTATCTAAATAATAATACCTACGAACATTTATAAGATGTTTTTCCTGTAGCCTGTATGTGTTCGTAACTTGCAGTGTCCTTTGCTTGTTAATCTACCTCTAATAAGATACTGGAAATGCCGAGTGAGAATTAAAAATTTGTCTTTTTTTAACCGCCTTCTTCAATAAGGAGGTGGCTCTTTTCATCTGTACTTTTTTTTTTTTGTGTGTTACTCTTTGTCTCCGCCTATTATGAATCGATTTTGATGATTCTTTTTTTGTTTGGTAGGTCATGCTTCAGAGGTGGTCCCATATAAATTTTATTAACTTTGCTTGGGTAGTTTTTGAGTTACGTTCAATAATTACGTATTTTTCCGACTTTGTCTATGTAGACGACATCTTATTTGACTCCGTCATTGTTATTTAAATAGCAGGTAGTGATATTCGAATTGGTGTGGGGTAGGTAGGTACCACAACTAAAAAGTGAGCACAATTACCAGAACTAAACATTGAAAAGCGAAGACACCGACTTCCGAAAAGTTATTTTTTACTTTTTTAGTGTTTTTTTTGGAAGTCGGTAGTTTTTTTTTTGGTAAAAAGTTTGTATTTTTACTAAAGCTGTTCAGCTGTTTATTTTACTGGTATCTTTAATAGTTATTTATGCAACTGTTTTATAATAAGGGGTATTAAAACACGAATGTGGGTTTTCACATGAGTGTTTTAATACCCCCTTATTATTTTATTTTTTTCCTTCACCGTTGTCCAAGATAAATCAGAGTGTACATGCACCAATTTAAAAAGTCGTATTGATAAGTAACTACTTACCAGGATTCAAAAAATAAACAAAATTACTAACAATTAACATTTTTTTATACGAGAAATGAACCGACTAGTTTTCATTTCGGTTCCAATATGATTCCGATTGGTATACATAATTATGTAAAACACAAACATCGAATTCAAAGAAATATGATTTCCGTTCGACTGTTGTATTAATCCTGCAAGTGCATGAAGCTTTTCCTAAACACGTGATCAAAGTGTACACATGGTTCACATTGCTACAATTGAAGCTATTTTCTGCGCCCACACACAGAATAGTAACTAGTTCTCTATACAATTTCCATACAAAAGTCGGTAGGTAGGTACTTAAGTTTTGACTTTCGGTCATAGTTTTTCATATGTAGTAATTAGCATTAGCCTAGCATGTTCCAAACTATATTGGGGTCGGTTTCCAGTCTAACCGGATGCAGCTGAATACCAGTACTTTACATGGAGCGACTGCCTCCACAACCCAATTACTGGGTAATACGATACCCCTTGGTAGTCTTACCGAGGGGTATCGACTTCTGTTCTGACTACCCGTAATGACTGTAGCTTAACCTTTGGTCGACACGTGCTGCTGTTATAATTTAACCACGAGCCCCTCCAGTTTTTCTTATATTATCATCATCAGCCTATAGCAGTCCACTGCTGGACATAGGCCTCTCCAATTGCACGCCATTCAGCTCGTTTCTCGGCAACTTTCATCCTGTTTATTATGTACTGACTATGGACTGCTCATTTTCTTTGTGTTCGAGCAAAATTCGGTGCAAAATGACGTTAGCTGAATTAAAAGGTTCCTAAGAAAACGATGTTCAAACAAACAGACAAGCTTGGTGTTAGTGCGGGGTTGTGACATGGCAGTTAGCGTTCCCGACCGCTTAGCGCTTGTTTCATCAGCTCGCTACGTAACTTAATTATCGCCTCACAATAATTCATCACACTGTCTGTTCTGCTTCGATTCGTTCATCTCGAGAAAACACCTGACTTCCTAAATATATTTGCAATTTTTTTTGCCTATTAATATTCTTTAAATTTACATTTAAATAAGCCTATTACCTTTTTTTAATGTTTTGCTAAGATAAGGCTATAAATTATTTAGGCCTGAATAACTTCTATTAGGTTTTCCTCGTATTTTGGCTGTTTTCTAATCAAATTGATACAGGTTTATTTAATTACATCATGAAGTTTATTCACGCAGTTATTTCCTAGTCGAAACATGTTTCCAAAACGGCAAATAACCACACGGATGATATTTAATTTTATTGTGTGTTGCATTTTTGAATGCTTAATATGTGTTATAGGTGCATACCTATATGGCTTCAACTTGCATCTTACCAAAGTATCTACATAGGTAGGTACGTAAAGCATTTTGGGACTGTTTCTAAATCTTCAATCAATCAAATAAGCTTTGGTATTACTGCAGTCCTCTGCTGCACAGAGGCCTCTCCCAAGTTGCACCCCAACACCAATATCTCGATTTCCGCATCCATTCTGTCCCAGTAAGTAGTTGCCTTTATTAGGAAATAGGCAGTGAATTAGGTTCAAAAGACAAAAGACAGTCGCTAAAACGGAGAAAAGGCCATCACAGGAATTCCCAGCAGCCAGCATCACGACATGCATGCATAGCTGACTAGCCATTGTAACTTTTTAACTCTGATAACCATTGTCATTCATTATCCAGCCCTAATCCCAATCTATTAGTGGTCAGCGCAACATGTCTTTTACTTCCATACTTCTCTATTGGTCGTCATTTCGGTAGTCACCCCCTTTCTAGTCATATCACCACCTTTCACACATCCATCGTAACTCTGATAATAAAACTCAGATAATAGGCCTGATTGAAATTTTGCGTAAGACCACTGTTTTCCCTTAGCTTTTCCATCCTAATAGTCAAAGTCAAATAATTTATTTCAATTTGGCACATAAAATGCACTTATAAACGTCAAAAACAAAGAAATAGACCTGGTTCTAGTCGCCCCTTCCAAAAGGTAGTTTTCGTATTGAGAAGCAAAGCGGTACCTATGCGTTTAGAGAGAGATATAGAGATAGTTCTGTCTGTTTTCGGTGAGGAAGGCAGATGAGACCGAAGATCTATGGCTGAAATGGTTATGGACCTGGAATTCAATGGATGCGGGCAGCGCAGGGCCGGTAGGAAGCCCCAAGTCCAACAGTGGACGTATTTCGGTGATACTACGATAATGACGCAGGGTCATAAGGAATTTCATAAACTTTTTTGACGTTTTTCTCGGTTTATATGCCATCAAAATTGGAAACAGTTTTGAAGATGGCTAGCGTGTCGACCATGACATGCTCTGACCACGCTTAGCACTTGTGAGTTCTTCTCGAACAAGGCTAGTATTAATATATTCGATTATACACTGCGTGTGTAAAGACTTAGTCCGTGTCATTACGTTGTCATGTAGGTTAGCCGGTTTTTGTTCTGACTGTAAATTGAGTAGATTTACATACTCGTACATATAATAAAATCACGGCTGTTTGGCAGAGGTATACCTATAGTACACCTAGATTCGCCAGGTATGTTTAGGGGGGCTAGCCTATATTGCCATCAATCCGGCACAAATCCAAACTCCGGGCTGCTACTGAGAAATTCCAGATGGAAAACCCAATAACACTTTGCCCGACCCGGCAATCGATCCCAGGACCTCATGCTCAGCATTAGTGCTTCACACCACTAGACGAACAAGGCAGTGGCAACTTGAGTAAGTATCTATGTATATCCCGAACATTCTCCAAATAGTTGCCCATTATTTCTGAATGCCAATTTAAATCTCTATAACTACTCTGTTGTCAAACCAACAATGAACTAACATGACTGATCGCTGTAATTTTGGTGAGCTGCAACAGATTTTTAACTCGGCCTTCTATGAAATGTAGATGTTTTTCAAATGAGGCTGCAGCTGCTCAACTAAGGTAGTTAAATAGGTACCAGGTCCAGTAATGGTATTAACTATGCTTATAAATTCACAAGAAAGGGTTATTCAGTAACAAGATAGGGACAGTTTAGCTCATGGCTTCTTTGTGTTTATAGTTATTTTCTTTTACTGAATAAAGAAAGAAAGATAAGCTCAGATTAATAATGTTTTCGAAATAAATAAACAATAAGTACTTACTCCGGAATTTCGTTTGTTTTGGATTCTTTGCAATATTTAAATACATTTTAATGAATCAATCATCAAAACTTTCCCAATAATATAGGAGATCAAATTAGCCTTATTAGAGTTCTCTATTTCACCATTGTCTATCCGTCTGTATCACATCACATTTCTACTTGCATACCTAGATAGGTAGCATGATTATTGATTACCCAAGTGTGGGTATATTTTATAAACATAGGAATCTCACTTTGCTACCTGTCTTGGTAAAGACCTTTATAAAGTTTTAGGGATGTACAAGCGTACAAGGACTGGAAGACGAAGTGTCGGTCCTCTGACGAGATGGGCGGATGACATTGATAACATGGCGGGTAGAACCTGGATCAGCCGGCACAGGAGCGTGGGTACTCGCACAAGATCATAACTTTTTACAAAAAAAAGAAAACACTTTTTTGTTGTGGTATCTACCCCACACGAATTCGAATACCACTACCTGCTATGTAAATAACAGTGATGGAGTCACATAGAACATCGTACTAAGTGGGAAAAATATGTAATATTGAAGCTAACTCAAAAACTACGCAAGCAAAGTAAATAAAACCACCTCTGAAGCATGACCTACCAAACAAAAAAAGACTCATCAAAATCGATTCATTTTTGGCGGAGTAATCGCGTAACATACACGTGCACACAAAAAAAAAAACCGACATACGAATTGAGAACCTCCTCTTTTTAGAAGAAGTCGGTTAAAAGGAGGTGCTGTCGGGTTGTGGATAATGATGATAAGCTTTTACTCGATATATTGAAATCTACATACCAACGATATTGGAGCAGTGTTCTTACTGGTCCGATCCAACATACACGGCCGGTTTAGAACAAAAACAATGTTTTTATCGTATGTTTCTAAAACGCTAGATAGAACTAGACGTAGATCGACTTATTATAAGGTTGTGATACTTAGGGCGAATTTCACTAACGAAACTGATCAGCACATCTAAACCGACCAGGAGCTGTCAGTGTCATCATTGTTACGGATTATTGCCACTGACAGCTGAACTCCGTTTTTTTATTTTAATTTTATTTATTTGGGAAAATAAACGGTTACACATTACAGTATTACACAAAATTTGAGCTAGAGTGAGTAAATTAAATACGTATATATGTATATAGTTTATATGTGCTGTCAGCACGTCTAAAACTCGATCAGCACAGTGCTAATCGCGTTCAGTTTCTTTGGTTAAATCCGCACTTAGTATTTCTAATAGTAGATGTGAACTCGCGGCCGTGTGTACATAAACAGCGGCGACCTTCAAGACTTTTATATTTTACTGAGCTGCTACATATTCCATAATACAGAGATACACATCAAAATTATCTACATTTTTTGTTAAATAGATGAAACCTGGCGAACGTCCAATTTCAGTTAGCGCTTTAAGGCGCTCGCAGTGTGTTTGAGATCTTATAAGTATCTCTCGGTATAAGCAGAAAGGCAGGCTAGTACTCTTACCAGCTGTCCTTTTAGTTCGATTTGATGTCGTTTTTTTTCTCTGGCGAAGGTAGGTAGGTACCTGCAGATTAATTCCAGAAGGGCGTAATAAATAATAACGGAATATTACATAAATTTTTCCTGCCAGAAAAATTAAGTATTTTTTCCCATGTCTAACACAATTTTTCTGATAAAATAAAGTACATAACCGGAGGGTAGCTTGGGAATACAATGCGTGTGATCTCCTCGTGCGCCCGCGCCGTGTCTCAGTACTCGAGGGTAAGCGGTATTGACATTGTAACTAGCAATATGACGCTCTGGTAGGGTTTATTTTAGTCCGGCCATGAGCTTCGACTAGCCATTCATTCTGCTCGAATATCTCGAAATACCTATCACATGTAATCGCTACAACGTAACGTAACTCCAGAAATTCGCAGTTTTCCAAAAAAAAGCGCAATCGCATATTTATTATACTAAAATATTAAGACTTACCTTTTTGTTCTGCCTGGGTGTGAGGCCCACTTGGGACCCCATCTCGGCTAGGATATTCTTCGGCATTTTGTCACAGAACAGTCAGTTCACACAATAAATAAATCAGTGTTTAGTATTTGAAAGTTCGCGCTTGTGGCACTAGCGATGGTCCAGGTGACGCGAGGTGCGCGGCGCGCGCGCTGACGATCGAATGAGCGCGCGGATCTGTCCGCGCACCAATATAACGCGGCGGCGCGAGTGACGTCATGCACTCGCCGCAACCTGCGCCCTGCACCAAGCCACAGCCTGGTCCGTTCCGACACCATCTCACGCAGGTGAAACAGGATACATTTCTTACTAATTGACTAACTATTCATACAAATAAATACAAAAACAAAATGCGTCGGCACTTAGGCGTCGAAGTACTCATCCACATCGCTGTCATTCGTAAACGTGCCCAGAAGACTGGCAGCATTGCTACGTTGAATGGCGATGCTAATGCTTTGGCCAAAGAATGAGCCAGCCCGCTGGTTTTATTTTATTAATTGATTTGCAATCCTTAAGGTGGACAAGGAATAACCTCCCTACCTATCTTTCTTATTTTCCCCTATATTGTAATATCCTTACATCTGTTTTCGAAGAAGGAAATTAGGCTGAATGTAGATCCTTAGTATAATATTGTACTTGTCTGACGTCAACGCGGTCATAAATAACGATAAAGCATGCAAAGCACGTAAGTACTTTGATTTAGGCGGAAAATCAGTATTGTACATGACACGAAACTGTAACTTTGTAAAAACACATTTATTTACATCCCTACCTACTTTTAATTACTCACATACTCTTAACGTTACTTACTATTATGTACGTAGATATTTTATGGGTCAAAAGGAGGCAAGAGCTTGTAGCTAAATGATAATAGTCGCACGAGTCGATCGAAGGCTTGCAGACATCGGTCCGTGGATGGGTGATCATCCATATCATATTGAGACTCATCTGTGCTCCGGGAAACACGTTAAGCCGTTGTTCCCGGCTGCACGCACAATGGGCCACCTTAGGGACTAAGTGCGGAAACCAAACCCTAAACATAGAACAACAATGGTCGCGGCTATCATTCGTAGATCTTCGACAGTCGTTACGGGTAAGTAGTCAGAAGCCCAAAACACATAACAACAGCAGCAGCAGTAGCTCTGACAATACTTGTGTTCAGCTGCGTCCGGTTAGCCTGGAAGCCGACCCCAAAATAGTTGGGAAAAGGCTAGGCAGATTGAGATATTTTATCTGCCTTATAGAGATTTTCAAACACTTCCCTTTTTCTTATCGGAAAACTCCTTTTGAAATCAAACAGTCTCGACCTTCGCCTGACTGTAGTCTTTATCCTAATGTCCCTGCGTGCAGGTGTAGGTATGCTTTTGTAACTATGTCTTCTGTTTAGTTTTTCAGAGTGCAATGTTTAGCTATAAAAAGCATATTTCAGAATATAGAGATAAGCCCGTCTGTTATTCTAACTATCCTATCCTAACTACTCTATTATTATAAATGCGAAAGTGCTGAACGGATTTGGATGAAATTTGGTAGACCTTGACCTGGAGAAGGACATAGGCTACTTTTCATCCTGCATTGCAGACGAAGTCGCGGCCAACAGCTAGTAAACAATCAAATTAAATATACCTCCAGAAGACCAATCAGCCTTCAAACAATATAGGAATCAAGCGTAGCTGTAAGCTTTACCAGCCATCATTACCAGCCATCATTGATTACCAACTTGTACTTTAGGTACTTGTAAAAACCATGTAATAATATTCTCATGTACATTACACATAATGTTTCCTAAGCGTTTATGGGTTTTAACTCATAAACAAGCTTTGCCAATAAATACTCGTAGCTATAAATAAAGACATTTACTTCCTTCAATGATAATGTGCCACCGTTTCTAATCGTTCAGAAGGGTCTGTGGCGGTATCTGTGTAAGGGTCAGATCGGTCCGTGGACAAGTGACCACCCATAACATATCGAGGCCCTTCTGTGCCTCGGGAAGCACGTTAAGTCGTTGGTCCCGGCTGACATTCCTAGATCTTTCACAGTCGTTGAGGGTAAGTAGTCAGAAGCCCTAAAGTCTGACAACCAGCCTTACCAAGGAGTATCGGGTTTCACGGGGTCAGGTAGGCAGTCGCTCTATGTAAAATACTTGTATTCAGCTGCATCCGGTTAGACTGGAAGCCGACCTCAACGCTGATTGATTGATTTTTTTCATTTTTCGTCCTCTCTATTCTTGTTTCGGTCATGCTGTAGGAGAAAGATTAGCCAGTCTAGAAGGTACGATGTAGCTACTGACTGCCCAGGGTACGTCTTTTATAGCCTCCCGGCCAGGACGGGTATAGGTCCCAAGCTGTCACAACGCAATTAGGGAAACCTAGAGAGGACTCCTAAGAAGTTGCGGGAGCATTATTTTTCCCATTTTCAGATACAAAGGAATGGAAAAGGCTCGAGAAGGCTCTTATAATTTTCAGTGTCAATATCGAAACAGGGTTCCGTCGTTAGCCATTATCACGAATTAGTAACAATATAATTATGAAGTGGTTACGATGTAAGTGTTTATTACGTTGAAGTTTATTGTGGTCAATATATTGTTTATGGAATAGGTAAGATATCGGCGGCAACGGCACTGCCTTGGTGCTGCCTCCCCTGCGTCCTAACCACAGACTAAGTAGGTCCTAACCGAAAGCGATTGTCGCGTGAATATGCGACTGACGTGAACGTTTGTATCAATTATTATGACGTACAAACGTGTCGAAAAGCAGGAAAATGGCCTAAGTATCAAATACTTAGCAATACATTTGTTTTATTTCACATAAACCTATTTGGCCACGAAGCGTCACAAGCTAGGTGCACGGTTCCTACTTTTTTTAAATAATTTACTTTAATAATGTTTTCATATTACCGCTCATTGGGATGTAGGATGGGACACTGTAGGCCTGAAAAAAAAACAACCGAGTTCCAAAAATAAACAAAAAAGTAAAAAATAACTTTAATTTCGGAAGTCGGTGTCCTTGGTTTTCAATTTTAATTTTTTGGCACCGACTTCCGACATTCAAAAAAAAACATACAACTTCCAAAATTGTAGTTATTT
The DNA here is from genome assembly GCA_949152455.1 of Lithophane leautieri. Classification (NCBI taxonomy): domain Eukaryota; kingdom Metazoa; phylum Arthropoda; class Insecta; order Lepidoptera; family Noctuidae; genus Lithophane; species Lithophane leautieri. The sequence goes on along the minus strand of OX424458.1, from coordinate 20,797,118 downwards.
TTCATGCTTTTTTTGTGTTTTTTTGGAAGCCGGTTTTTTATTTGTTTGTTAAAAATGTTTTTTTTCTTATTTTGCCCTTTATGTATCTACCTACACAGAAAATATGAGTGTTCAACATTGTAGTTACACCTGAAAATAAATCAGCACGTCATCGGCTAGTTATGTAGTTGGGAAAACATCGTGGGGTTTTCACCTAGCACCTAGCTCTAACAAGAACCCGTGGCCCGTGCCGTAAATAATACAAATTCGAACGAATTTTGAATCGAAAATTATACAAGTGTCATTTTTATTTATTTTTACAGTTAGTCTTTTAATTTGGTACCTAGTGTAAATAGTTAGTTGCGTCATATATATGCATACATAAACTCACGTCTTCATCCCATGGGGGTAGGCAGAAACTACAGAACGCCAGCCGCTACGATCCTTACATACTCCTTTGGCCTCGTGACTTGACACAATTTAAACGTAAACGAAATAAGTTTTTAATAGACAAATGCTACTATACCTATTGACGAATACCTAGTTGACAAAATTTCATGTGACTAACTATTTTATGTTTTAATGCAATGTTCATAATTATACATTATCTGTTTAATAATATTATAACTTCTATAGATATTAATTACTCCATTATGTTTCATGTAATATTTAACTTAATTTCTAATAGTGTCACTTAGCAATGAGCTGCTATAAAATATTTTTAAGACCCTGTTGTATCCACCAACAATCGCATTAATAAAAACTTTGACTTTGACTTTGACTCGTTTACGCTCATATATCTGGTCATACATGCACGCCGGTTGCGAGTAGTGCAAGTACTTTCAATTGAATGTGTTTTTTTTTTATAATTTTATTGGTTATAGAATTTGTGGCAAGCACAATAATAACACACATTCTTATTATAATTAGCTAAATATGTGTTTTCAATAACATAAAATCGCGCCTTGTTTCACCGAAGGGTTGGGTAGAGGTGTACCGGTGTACCTATAGTAACGTACATTTCGCCAGTTACGTTTATTTAAGACCCATAAATAATAGGGGGCGAGCCTAATAATATCATTCGGACATACATCCAGACTGCAGACTGGTACTGAGAAATTCGAAAAATAAATTATTAGGTTCCAATTTTTAACAAATGATTGTTACGTTTACTCTGCGCGTTCGTGCTAGTCCCATTGATAGGATAGGAACCTATGAGTTTTCCACACAAAAAATAGACTGGCATAAAAGCGCCATGAAAAGCATCGTGGCGTTAAAGTTATTTAGATAATCCATCTTCGTCCACACAACGTTTTGGAAAAGATGCAGTGCCAAGATTTTTTCACAGATTATTCAGCGAGTAACAAAAACCCTGTCCGATCCGTGAAGTGTTATTAAGAATCATACTGAGAGTCCATGTGGTAATTATCGGGAAAGTAATAATTTTTGATACTAAATACGTGAATTTTAAAAACTTTCTTATTTTCACAAAAAATTGCTCTTATATACTTTCCTATCGCAAGTGTGCTGGAAGAGATTTCTTTTGAAATAAGCATCACCTTTGTGGCGGTATCTACATCGCCACATGTGAACTACGCATCAAAGATCTGACGTCACACAAAAATCCTGACGGCATATAAATCCTGCATCGCGCAATTAAAGTTTACCGTGCAATGGACATATATACAAGAACCCGACATCAATCGTTGAGCAGTTGCCCGCCAGATTCAACACCCGTCTGGTCGGAGGATCCTCCCTTTTCTATGGTGGATGAGTGAACTTTACACCCTGTTCCTCATACCCCTAAACCTTTGTACGTATTTTCCAGTTCTTTTCTTCTTGTCTGTTTAATAAGGTGTAGGTACATACATAGTGGTTAAATAAAAAAATACTTTTTAGTAACTTTATTGCGGTACCTCGACGCCCCCTTTCGGATCGGGCAGGGTTTTTGTTACATGCTGTATAATATATCTTAAGCTATCTACTGCTTGTCTTTTACCTACTTAGGAATCTATGAAAGAAAATTCGTACAACGCGAGTGATTACCAAAAGAAAGCTTCCTTTTCGGAAGTTACCCGACTGAAGAGTGCGTGTTTACTTACCATTATGCATTTCCAAGTTCCAAGTTCCACTGCACTATCTAGTAGGGTAATAGTAACACATAGCACTTGGTAATTTAGTCAGCTCAGTTGGAGGGGTTGACTTACAGGTATCTAATGAGAAAAACGTGTTAGATATTTATATTTTGATAAATATTTATTGAATCAAAAATTGAATACAATTCGCTAGCTTTTAATTTATGTACGTATGTTTTGTACAATATACAAGCTAACACTAAAACATTAAAATAAAAAATAAATTTCGGAAGTCGGTGTCTTTGCTTTTCAATTTTCGTTTTTTGCCACCGTCTTCCGAATTAAAGTTATTTTTCACTATTTTTGTGTCTTTTTTGGAAGTCGGTTGTATTTTTTTGTAAAAAGTTTTAATTTTTCACTTTTTAGTTGTGGTACCCACCCCACACAAATTCGAATACCACTACATGCTATGTAAATAACAGTGACGGAGTCACTTAAAACGTCTAACTAACCTAACCTGGCTCAAAAACTACCCAAGCAAAGTTAATACAATTTATATGGGACCACCTCTGAAGCATGACTTACCAAACAGAAAAGGAACCATCAAAATTAATTCAAATTTTGGCAGAGAAATCACGAAACAAACACACAAAAATAAAAAAACATATAGACGAATTGAGAACCCTTTTTATAGAAGTAGGTTAAAAAAGGGAAGAGCTCATTGGACAAAACAACATTTTTCATTCCTCATCACTAAAAAATGCAAATTTAAAACATTTTTAATTAATCCACATTTCAAAGAAAGGAATACCAGCTCTAATTAGCTAACTACCTACCTACCTGACTAATCGTTAAATTACGGATTTGAACGGTAACTGGTGTTAATTGCGATCGTTAACGTTGATTCCATCGGAAAATAACCGAAATGTGGGCCATGGAAGATTCTAATGGAACATGTCAAATTGTTACCGAGAACTGCCGCACTTACACTTTGTATCATCATTAACATCACCCTTCCCTTGTCCCATGTTACTTGGGGTCGGCGCAACATTTTATTCTTCTATTCCCCACAATCCATTCGTCTTTTCTTTGGCCTTCCTCCCCCTCTCCATCTACATTTACTTATATTCAGCACTCTTTACCGACTTCAAAAAAGGAGGAGGTACTATGTTCGGATGTTTATTTTTTTTTTAATATATTTTCACCGATTACTCCGCCGTTTGTGAACCGATTTTTTTACACACGACGGCGACGGTACCGAGAAGGTTTTTGCGTTTATGGTGAGAGATTGTGTGTGCAAAAAACCAATGTTCCCATTTACCTACTTATCTCCAAAACGGTTCGACTGAGTTGGATACGGTTTTCTGTAAAAGGTTCGTGATCCTAGTATTATATAGGTTATGTATGGTGTTAACTTGCCAGAGGGCGCTGTAACAATATGTTTTCTTCTTGCTTCTGTATATTAGTCACTAGCTGATACCCGCGACTTCGCCCGCGTGGCGTGGATGTCGGTTATTATATACTAAAACTTACTCGACAACCACTCTATCCATTGGTGAAAACAGCATGAAAATCGGTGCAGTAGTTTTTGAGTTTATCGCGTACAGGACGACAGACAGCCGCGGCGGAGGACTTTGTTTTTATAATATGTAAGGGTATGTGTTTCATCCCTCATTAAATGCCCATATCAAGACAAACGATTCCCTTTAAATGTTTCTGTCACTGGCGCCACTTTCAAACCTCAATATTGCTAATTTCTTACTTTATCTATTCTCGTCATTCCACACTTTCATCTCATCTTCACCTCAGCCCAAATAAAAAACCAAGACGGAGCGCTGCGAACAATACAGTGAAGCATGCTAAAACTACACCACCACTCTGTACATACACGCTCACACTCACACATTTACAACTATTCACAATTACACTACAATCAAACTACACCAAACTAAGTGCACACATGTTTACGAAACCGGCCTGACGTCACTGTTGACGGCGCTCTGTCTTGGTTTTTTATTTGGTCTGAGCTCTTTACATTCTTTATTTCATTTACAATAAACAAATGTAAACCTAATGCTGGTTGTAACATGATCCTCGGAGAAGCTTGGAGCTATAGTTGGATATCCTGGTCACATGCCAGCACACGAAAGAGCACACATCCATGCTCTCAACAACCACCATGACGACCGGGACCGGAAGCCTCAGAATGTAGTCGTTGTGGCACTTGTGGCCTACATCGCCTGGATAGCATCATCATCATTATCATCATGGTGCCCAAAACAATACATTACCTACTCTATGTTTTTTCACACGTAACATAACCACACGCCTGTATCCCCAAGGGCTAGGCAGATGTGTAGGTACTTATAGAACACGGCCTACTATCTCCGTTTACTACTGCCTTGTTGGTCCAGTTGTCGCAAGCGCTACAGCTTCGCACGAGGTTCTGGATTCGATTCCCGGGTTGGGCAAAGGTATATTGGGTTTTTCCTTCTGAAATTTCTCAGTAGAAACCCGGAGTCTGGATTTGTTCCGGTGCGATGTCAATAGGCTCGCCCCTTATTATAATTATAAGTTTAAGTTATATAATTATAAGTATACGAAAAGAAGAGAAAGATAAATCAGGCCAACATCATAATTTTCACTCCTGTATTTCCCAAAGGCAACGGGAAGGCAGAGATGTATAGGTAACCCTATCGATGTCGATCGGTGCCATAACAACACAGGTGTTACTTTGTGAAATTGGGTGGGTTCAATAACCTGTTCAGGCAAACGACCTTTCAAAAATTGTTGAATATAGTATTCTTTAAAAGAAAAATCGAATGTTTCCGTAATGAGTCAAAATTGCTAGCATCAATATTTAGGTTACTTTTTCACCTTGTGGGGCGACAGGGGCTACAGGGTTGCCTATGGGGGTAGTACTATGAATAATAGCCTATAGGCAAACCCGGGCGCTCGATGAAGAGTTTTTGAGGAGTTTACCTACGTAAACTCTCCAAAAACTCGTCATCAGTACGACTCTTGGATCACCTAATCACACTCAAGGATGCATGTCAGTGCCCACATCTGTGCAATCTAAGCAACGCAGTCGCGCGCCTTTTAGAAGTGTTACTTACTATCGAACACTTTTTGTTGTGAGATTTATTGTGAAGTACGTTCCTAGTAATACAAAAATTTCCAGACTTAGGTTAGGGATATACGAACATCCACTGTTGGTTTAAAATCGATATTATATTATGTCTGTCGATATATTATGTAAGAACTTTGAGTACGGTAAGCGTGCCTACCTAAACTCAAACTTCCTACACACTACCTACAAGTAAGTGCACATAGACAGGATGCGCAGTTAGACGAGCTGGTATCTATGACGACCTGCTGTTATAACAACAATAATAACATTACATACTTCTTGGCAGTCGTTGTTTAGTCTCGCAAATAAGTAGTAAGCTGTAGTATTCTCGTAAAGCCAGTGGGGATCACAGCTATGACTAGATATGGGTACCTCACGTTACATTTGAAAACAAACATCACAGAACAATCCACTGTTTTTATAAAAATACGGAAAATATTATAAATATTACGGTTTTTCATCTCTTATCAAGTTAGTGTACAGTATTCGATGCATTCTTTGTGTTTAACGTAAATTCTTTCCATAAACTTGTCTCTTAAGGGCCTGCGCTCATTTGCAGCACGGCAAGGCAAAGGATTTTAAATGCGACGAATAGGAATACCTATAACTAAAATGCCAAAAACAAGGATGCGGTATGCTTACGCATGCCGTGTCATTGAAATTGAAATGTAATTGTCATAATATCGAGTTATATTCCTATTCGTTTTAATAAAATCCCTTGCCGTGTCATGCCGCCAGTGGGCGCAGGCCCTAAAGTGAGAAAAGTGTCACGATCTTATCCAATAAGAAAACGAGCGAGCCTTATAGTAGTTGCTTATGATGTATAACATCTGACATCTCACCTTGGTAATATGCAACATTAAGGTAATGTTTCTGATGTCTAACTATAGCACCGCGCACGCTCATTAGTCAAATCAAATAGCGCGAACTTCTCCGGCTTTCTGTTACACACTTCTGACACTTTTCATGAAATCACTCGCACAGATTGCAGGAAAGCAAGAGGAAAGATTTGCAGGCAAACGAGAGGAAAGATGTTACACATCAAAAAAGATATGAATATCGAAACATTAAATTTTATTTGTAACAAAAATCAATGATTACATTTTTTTCAAGTATTCTGCGTATTGATTATTCTGTGAAATGATAATATGAGAAAAATGCTATGTGAAACGAAATTCTATAAAACTACAATCTTGCGTTGCGCTCAAAGACTTTATTAGGTACCTACTTATAAGATGCTTTCTTAGGATTTACTGGTATACGTCTTAGCATATGTCACAAAACCAGTTTTCACAGCAACAATAATAGGTACCTACACTACAATCTAGTGAATTGAAAACGTTCCAGTTACGTCTAAATTGTGTCTCAATTACATGATGCGTGAAGTTCTGATTGCAACTGGTGCCAGGTCGGCTGCAATCGACTTTATTCTCAGGATGAGTCCACTTCTGCAACTTCCTTCGATTACTCACAATTTTCTTCGATCGTTATACCAATTATAGCAAAATTCTCCCGGAAGATATGGTCCGCGGGGTCGCTAGGTACTGCTGAACAGTTGTCCACATGCTGCCCTGGGGGTTTATGACTATGTATCTCTCTTGGTCTGACTACTCACCCTAGACCTGCAGCCTAATTGTGATACACATTTTATTTCTGGAATACTTCCTTCCTCCGAGCACCATTGAATGCATTCCTATCAATATCATAAAGAGTTAGTTGCACGTTAAATTTTTCAATATAATGCACCGTTCAATATTGCTAGCTATTGTAATGTATTATCACTCGATCACATAATATCGTAGCCTTGACAGAATTAGATGCTGATGTTAAGGCCGCGCTCATTACTGATCGAGCAACTTCTTACTAGTTCTTATTGTTATCAACAGACGAAGTACCTACCTACGTGTATTTACTATTCACATTCATTTCAAGCCTGTAAATTAAACATGAAATTCTTTAGTTAGAAGCAGACATACTTACCTACTATTATTATCATCATCTATTATCTAATAAAAATGTTATTAATCAATTGGCAAATTTTTGAACGATACGAATTTAAATGGATAAAATGACATCTCTGTACTTCTGACATGTAGGTACTAAATAATTTATAATCCAAAACTGTTTGCATGCCTTAGTTATGGTAGTTTAGTATAAGGATCATACTAAACTTAACTTGTTCACACGGCTACACATCAAGCTATACATTTCCAGTGTAAGCTGACCTCGCATTGTACTGAAATTGTATATAATGCGAGATAAGCATAAACTGGAAATTTATAGCTTGATCTGTAGCCGTGTGTACCTCCTTTCCGTGCAAAAAAAAAGAACTATTCTATTCTACCTACTTACAGCTGGAGTTCTTTTTTTTTGGAACTCCTGCGATTAAGAGAAGGTAACCCGTTTTTTTATTGCACCAAGCAATCGAAAATGGTAGGAATAGTTGTAAAGAGTAACCCTATAATAGTCTCTAAGGGCTCAAGGTACAAGAAAATAGCGGATATACAATGTGAACGAATAAATAACTTTAATTTAGCAAAGTAACTTAAAATAAGTACAATTGCTATATGACGGCTGAAAAGAAAACCAACAAGTATTTTGGTATGCGAGTTACGTCGCTTACAAACCCCTTCATTAGTTTCCTATTAATATGTCAGTTTATCGGAAATCAGGTATTTCTGAATTCTTATCGATTTTACGATTATTGATTGATAGTTAATCATCATCATTTATCCGAAATAATCGCAATCAAACCGAAATAAATAAACGCACGAACAGTCCAATTATCATGATAACAGTGGTTCTGGTTTAGCGCGGATTGACAGCCGTTCAGCCACCGTTCATCACCCACCGCACTTTAGCACAAGAATATTTCATATTCCTTCCTGTAGATAGAACCTAGAGATGGTAACCCTATATTGTACCTAGTTTTTACCTGAAGCTAATAGTGGAATCCTACGATCGGCAATATTGCAAACGGACACGCACGGCAGACGACCACAGACCGCCACGCACCGCGCACCGAGGTGCTTCCGATGTCTGCGATACCCCGCACGTACACCTTCCCACAGTCCGTCGTCCGGGCTCGTCGGTGACCATCCGCACTGCCTTGTCCAAATGTCGAAGTGACTTTCTATGAGATCCGTCAATGCGTAAAAATTACTCAGGAAGCAGGAAGTATGAATTTTATAGGGCAGAAGACAGGCACAACGCGTTAAAAAAAAAAAACCATAGTACCTACTTGCGTAACACTATAAAAAGTGAAACTGATTTATGTCCCATAAATCACAGATCGTTTCCAGGCGTTTCCTTGCCACCTGCGCACATGCATATGGAGCTGTTAAGGAGTGCCGAGAATAACTCAAACCGACTCACGCCGGTTATGACAGGTCCGCGAGCAATAGCGGGCTGCCGGGTTAATTAGCAGACACGCAACGGACTGAACGCGGGAAAATATAGCCTAATGAAAGGATCCTGCAAATCCTTTTTAAAATCTTGTGGTCATCCTTCTGTTTTGATTAACCCGTCTCTAGAACATATTATTGAAATTTAAAAACTCAGAACTTGTCATGAGAACAGTAAAACAACTCTGAACAATTCAGCGATTAGAATAAAAAAAAAGCAACTGCGGATAATAATAACATAAAATAATATTGATGGTTTTGCAGTCGCTCCATGTAAAATACTGATACCTATTTAGCTGCATCCGGTTAGACTGGAAGCCGACCCCGACATAGTTGGGAAAAGGCTAGGCAGATTGATTGATTGATGGTTTTGCCACCATTATTAGTATTCGCGGCAGCACCACCAGTATTCTCAATGTGTTCGCAGATCAGTGACTCCCCGATGTTGCAGAGGTGGGTGCAGCTCCACGCTGAATTTTAATTGTAATCACCGATCAATTCAGATGTGTATCTGGACTGAGGGCCGAGTACCTACACCAAGCAAAAAGTCGTTTTCACGTCAAAACGCTCAATTGTTCACAGTATTCCTGGTTCAACATGTCCAAACTACAAAATAGCTCAAGTTAAGATAGACTGGACACAGTAGATACCTTGGCAGTAGTAATAATGTTAGGCTTTTATCCGCTCCGCTGTCAATGGCGCCTCGCTCTAGATGCAGATTGTTAACTGACAGAGGTTTCGTTGAGAGCGGGACTTTATTGTGCCGATTTATCATTGGTATTGATGTGACCAATAAATATAACGTTTGTATTAAGAGGTATGCGACTTCAATATCTGCTTCATACTGGTTTTAGATACCTACCTAATAAGGTGCCACTTTACAAGTGGGAAGACAATGCTTTTTGCACAGTCTCGGTATCCCTTATTGAAGTTATTTTTTTTTTAAGCTGAATGTGCACTTCGTTCACGGGCTTTTGAAGCATAATATCAATAAGATTAGCCGACCTTCGGCTGCAGAGCTGCAAATGGGCGGCATCCTGTTGATGCCCCACATAGTCATCGCCTTGACTCCATTCAGAGTCCACAATGGATTCAATCACTTATTTGTATTGCAGACGCAAGTGCCAGGAACTTTCACAGTCGCCCCTTGCAAAATTTCTGCTATTTTTAACTCTATCTCGGTAACTACAGTTTTTTTTTTCGAATAATTCCTTTGCGGATCTTATCCGTCATATCCAGGCGCCGATACAAGGGGGTCAGCGGTGCAGTTGCTCCCCCCTAGGCTTCGACCAACCTCAGTCTAAAACTCTAAATTAGACGTTTACATAGTTTTAATCTGTACTTTGCTTTGTATGCATATTGCTCAGCAGTTTATAAGTCGCCGTCATCCTTATAAGTCGCGCACATTCATGAGTTTAAGGAAAATGGGTGCCGAAGAATTAAAAAAAAACGGCCAAGTGCGAGTCGGACTCGCGCACGAAGGGTTCCGTACCATCCTTACATATTATAAAACAAAGTCCTCCGCCGCGTCTCTCTGTCGTCTTGTACGCGATAAACTCAAAAACTACACCACCGATTTTCACCAATGGATAGAGTGGTTCTCGAGTAAGGTTTTAGTATATAATAATCCTCATCCACGCGGGCGAAGTCGCGGGCATCAGCTAGTTATTTATGAAAATGGCAAAAACATCACATTTGTTGTATGGGAGCCCCCTTAAATATTTATTTTATTCAGTTTTTTTGTATTTGTTGTTATATCGGCAACAGAAATACATCATCTGTGAAAATGTCAACTGTCTAACTATCACGGTTCATGAGATACAGCCTGGTGACAGACGGACGGACGGACAGCGGAGTCTGAGTAATAGGGTCCCTAGGTTTTACCCTTTGGGTACGGAACCCTAGAAAAAGGCTAAGTTGAGAAAATTGGTTTGGTCTTGCCTTACATGCAGTTATTAAAGGCTTTATTACAATAGAAAGACAGCGTATCAATTTAATAAACCCATTTATTGAAAGATAAGTGACACTCGTTACACATTTGACAAACAAATAAGTTTAGACCGAACTTCACCTTTACAATAATTCAACTACAGTATAGATTTACAAACACAAACAATGATTATAATTGGACCTCTGTCATTTTGTTAAAAACGTTTTCAATTCTCGAGTAAGATTTTTCGTCACAAAAAGGGCAATAATTAACCATGCACATATAAACTGCACAATACATAAACATTGCAACAAGTTACCGTCTCCATTAGCAGATCATCATCAAAATACGAGTAATTGATTGGTCGAACCTGGGGTATGGTACAACGCGATTCCTTTTGGCGTCGTTTCCTAAACCTGGCAATGACGAAGAGTCAGTGATTTGTACCCACATTTTGAAACTGACTTCGATTATGTTACCTTAACCCTTTCGCGCTTCAAATTATTTATTCATAGTTAATTAAAACGTTACGATATGATATTTAAACTAGCAGGCAGTATTTTAAATGCACGATTTTTAACAGGCAGTACCTACTTACATTCTGTAGTCGCAATAATTTGACAGCTAAATAAAGTTTTTAGTAATATTTATGGAACAACTCTCAGATGCCAATAACATTTTTTCTATTAGGTCCAATTATACACTGACATAGAATTTTGTGACATCGTAAACAAATATTTATATTATTTCTAAAATAAATCATTATATCTACAGATTTATGTCTATAATAATACTCAATACATTTGGCCTCTACTTGGAATATTAAAAACAATAATAATTCTGATTATTTCTATATTTTTATACTTGTTTTAATAAACTGTAGCGTTAAAAATAGTGTCAAGAAAGAAAAATAACAAAATATATGTTTAATTTTTTCATATAAATAATGAACATAATTAGGAAAGTCTCCCTTTTGGAAAAATCAAAACAACATCTTTTATACAATTGTGAACAGATATATTAATACAAAATATACTAAATTGTCATTCAGTCCATTATTTAAATATACTTTCTAGAGGAAAGCAAAATGCCTTGGCGCATGCGAATTAGACGTTTAAAATACGTAAATCATTCGATGGCAAGCTATCGAAATTACGGAGGGGCAATTCCCGTAGTTTTTAAACGCATTCCCATCTCTTTCGTAATATGTCAAAAATACAATCAATTTACCAACATTTTTGACAAGTTTGACATATTGCGACTTGAATGTGAACGTTGTTGAAGTACGAGAATTGGCCTTCAAGTCATTTAAACCATCGACGGAACTGTTATCGAAATAATTTTACATAATTATGTTAGATATTATTATAGAAGCGAAAGCTTCTGGGTAGCCTGCGAAATTCAATATTTCTTATTTTTTATGCAATTTGCTGGTCAGTATCAGGTAGAATGTCGATTAAACTATGATAGCGACCGTAACAAATATGGATTACTGAATTATAAACATTAGAATCAGCAATACAACTCTTTAAGTTTATACCATATAAGTGTATTGAATCACTATTTCATGAAATCATGATATTTGGCTATATGCTATATATAGCATAACATAGCATTTATTTATTATTATTTAGGAAGTTAGGATTACTCTAAACTAGCGAACTAACTAGTATAAAATCGAAATGTCGAACATTTTTCCTTCGTTGGTGACGTCACGCAAATGCATTGTAAAATTTAAAAATATTTAATTAATAAACTACACCTGGGCGGCGCGAATTTCGTTAACTTAGCAAGTAGGTATCGCTCAGATAATATTATGATCTGTGCTAGCGGTTTAACTAAGTAAACTGATTAGTTGTATCGTTAATATCTAGCAAGCTACTTATATGGTTTTAAACATCAAATTACTATCTGTTACTGCAAATGCCTCTAATCTAGAAATTATTATCATCCTTAAGAGTCTATAATACCTCAAATAGCTTAGCATGATCTCCGTTATATCGAAAATACTGCAGCATTAATTTTGAAATTAATATAATTGGTAAAGTTGCGGAAGAATTATGTTTGAAGAAAAAAGGACACCGTAAAGTTTTCTCGATATAAAAAAATCCAAATTTACCTCCAAACCCAAGAATAAACCGCTGGTATTAAAAAAATACTTCAAATTAAATTATGAAACTGTGCATAATAACTGAACTAACCATAAAACAGGTACTTAGGTACAATGTTTTTTTTTATTACCTTTATTTTCGCAGGCTGTACCGGATTACAAAAGAAAAGAGATAGGAGAACGAGAGATATAATTCACATTAAATGTATGAAAGACGATGCCGGTAAGGTTCTGTCCAAAGATGACGAAATAAAAGACCGGTGGAAGCTAATGTATGAAGAGAATAAATGGAATGGTGTGCTCAGAGGTACAAGTAAATATGGGTTTGGTGAGGGACATTAGCATGGATGGAGTAAGAAAGGCAGTTCAAAGTATGAAAATGGAAAGGCTATGGGTCCTGATGATATACCTGTAGTAGTATGGAAGTGTTTAAAAGAAGATGGATGTATGTGGCTGACTTTATTCTACAATAAGTTGTTGCATGAAGGAGGGATACCACAAGAATGGTGCAATAGTTCGCTAGTGCCATCTTCAAGAATAAAGGTGATGTACAGGACTGCAACAACTACCGAGGAATAAAGCTCATGTCACATAGTATGAAGGTATGGGAGAAAAGTAATAGAGAGGATAGTGAGATAACCCCAAACCAGTTTGGGTTGCCAGGTCGAGGAACAATGGACGCCAATTGTGCGAGAAGTACAGACGTCGGACGTGCCCACAAGAACTTGCACATGGTATTCATTGATCTGGAGAAAGCGTATGATAAACCTCGGGATGTGTTGTGATGGGCCTTGAAAGAGAAAGGTTTGCCCGGGAAGTATGTAGAGTTAATTATTGCTATGTACAGTCAATCTCGTACCTACGGTGGGTCGGCTGCTGGCAATACCGACGAGTTCAGTGTGGCTGTAAGCTTGCACTTGCAATGATAGCAGTGCGCGTGACTGTTTAAACTAAATATAATATAAATATGTGATTTAAATGAAATATCTTTTGCTTGTTGTTTAAAACTTGATTGAAAGAAAAAGCAAGGTAGCTCTAAGGATAATATAATAATTTTTAATATATAGTATAATTTAGAAAAAACAGCCAGGCTGAAGTGTGAGTGGGCCGGCCACGTAGCACGAATGCACCCACAGAGATGGGCAAATCGTCACGCACTGGACGCCTGACGGAGGACATCGGAGTAGAGGTAGACCGCGGCGTGAAGGTGGTGTAACGATCTAATCATGTTTACGGAGCCAACATGTACAGAGATCGCACAAAACAAAGATTTTGAAGGAAATAGGGGAGGCCTTTGGCCAGCAGCGGGACAAAAGATAGGCTAATAAAAATAAAAGTTATTATGAACTTTTTCATAGATTGGGCTTTTACAGTAACATATAATACGTATACCATCTACATATCACCTATTATTGCTTCTGGAATGATTATATTATATAACTTAAAATGTAGGCCTTCAGTGTTATCATTCTACTAAAGTGTATTTTTCTTTGCGTGTCTTTTTTGGTAAACAAATATTATGGCGTACACAATAACTTAGGCACATGTTTAAAACGTATCCAATATTAGTTGAAATATCGAAGTCTATACATTGATGTAGTATCTGCGTTTTTCTGGTAAGGTAGTATATATTTGAATGGAGCATAGGATTGGGGGATCTTTTTTTGGGTTCCGTTCCCAAAGGGTGCCAATGGGACCCTATTACTAAGGCTCCGCGGTCCGTCCGTCCGTCCGTCCGTCTGTGACAGGACAGGGCTGTATCTTTTGAATCGTAATAGGGTAGGCACGTGAGATTTTCATTGTGTGTACCACTATGGCCGCTATAACAAAAATATTAAATAAAGTTAAAGGGCAGCACGGACTGGGGTCCGCATCTCCACGTCAAAGCGCATATTTTGCGGACGGAAGGGGGTCCCCCTACAACACTAAAAATGAGTTTTTTTTACTAAAGTATAAAACAAGGTAATGTTAATTATTATACGGTGGTACGGAACCCTTCGTATGCGAGCCAGAATCGCACGTGGCCGCTTTTTTTTTTTTTAAAAGATCAAGACTTCCATACCTGTCGTTAAGTGTGATTGTTGCAAATCTCTTGGTTTTCTTAACGTATTTGTTTATCAAATAAGATTTCTAGGAAACAATTCAGTATATATTTAATACTACGTGCTAGAAAAATCGATGATTTGGGTAATTAGAAATGTATCCTACATTATTATAAATATTTTAGTGCAGAAATATATACATATATAAAATTGTGCGTATATTATTACAATTATTGTAAATGCAATACAAGCGAATTTCCTAGCTTTGTATGTGTGTGACAGCTCACCAGACTGATTGGCTGCAGCTACGCGGGATACATGTCGCGATAATGCGTATTTTCGCGAAAACCCTCGGGATATTGCGAAATGGTGAAAATCTGGGTGAAATACGTTAGGTTAGGTTAGAACTGTGACTAACCGAGTGCGAGCCGAGCGAGCGAAGCGAGAGTTACCGCGGTAGCGGCCGGCGAACGCTACTTCCAAGTCGCTCGCAGATTTTTTTTCACCATTTTCTAGTTATCCGGGTTTACACAAAAATACGAATTATCAAATCACCCTGCGACATATACACGCATTATCCATAAGTGTAGGTGTAATTTATTTATTTTATTATTTTTATACACAGTAATATACATACAGGTTATCAATCAATTTATGATCTTGTTTCAAGTGCCATTAACATTGAATTTTAAAACGCTCACAATTGCGGTGCTAGCAAGCGTTGCCGACACCTTGAATCACAAGTCGGCTCTTGTGTTACTTATTTATTAGATTACTTCGTTAGGCAGTTCTTAATAGCAGCCTTTGATTTGGAAATATGTCTATAGCTTCCCTGTCTTCTACTGGGTATCATAAATATATAACCAACAGTGACTCGGACATACTGATCGACACTACGGTATTACGCAGAGAAATCTCTTAGTTGTTGATTTGTGACAATACACTCTCTATTAATGCTGCCTTTACATAGCCTGCGCTGGCGCATGCAGTATCCAATTACTCCATTTAATATAAATGGTCTGTTTTAAATATTTGTTATATTATTATTCAATTATGGCTTTTATCTATTCGTCTAACTATTTTCTATCAATCTATATCGTTACATATTATAAAACAAAGTCCTCCGCCACGTCTGTCTGTCATACTGTACGCGATAAACTTAAAAACGACTGCACCGATTTTCATGCTGTTTTCACCAATGGATAGAGTGGTTCTCGAGTAAGGTTTTAGTATATAGTAACCGGCATCCACGCGGGCGCAGCCGCAGGCATTAGCTAGTTTAAATTAAAAAATAAAACTGCTCATATTACTTATCCGATTGCGATGAAACTTTGTTAACTTATTGTGAGCGCTTACTAAGAACACTATAGTTGGTTGAAACCATCCCTTACGCGAGCTAAGCCGCGGGCAAAAGCTAGCTGCCTAGCTAGCTAGTTAGCTAGCTAGCTGATTTACGGCCAGTTTCTTCATCAAAAGTAACAGCCAAAGTAACAGTCAACTGTTCTTTTGCACTGTTGTATTTTCAATCCTCGGCGCTGAAGCGAGGGTTGTAAATCCAACAGCGCGGAAGAACAGTTGACAGTTACTTTGGCTGTTACTTTTGATGAAGAAACTGGCCGTAAGACCAAACGAGCGTATGTACATACTATCCACACTCTACCAAATTATTTTTGTGTAAACAGGGATACAACATTCCTTCGTTCGTCTCTCTCTACTAAAAAGTCAAGAATATCAACAAAATAATGCTCTAGCTCTTGTTCTGGTTCTTGTTCTTTTGGTCCCACCTTTAGAAGTAGAAGAACAAAACAAACGTGGTTATGCCACAGCAGTATTCATACTACGAGCTGCTTTTCTCACCGTATAACGGGTGTAAAAAGACGCTTAACGAAGCCGAAAGTCATTTGTTATTCCCTGCATTGTTTTTTTTTTTCTGGATCTTACTTGGGAAGCTTCTGGTTACGGAGATATTGAAGGTCAAAGTCACAACTTTTACAGACGTTTTTTTAAAGATATCAAGTTTTAAATGCTATAAATAGTTCAAGTAACTGTAGCTGCATATAACAACGAATTTCGAATAATTAGTTACAGAAGAGATTACGTAAAGCAAGAAGAGAAGGGAATAAGAGATGAATAACAGAGACAGAGTAAGAAAGACCATAAATATACCTATTTTAAGAGCGCACCGAGGAAATTGCGCAATAATTGCGTTCATTTGATCCCTTGCTACATCGTTATTACTTAATCTTTAGTTCGTAAGATATTAAGGATTCACTCTATAAACCGTACCCTTAAGAAACACAATTATTTGTCGTTTTCACTATAGAAAAAAAACCAAAGTTATCTGTAAAAAACAAAATTAACCCTTAGTACGGCGTAGATATTCTTTTTTTTTTATATTAACAAAACTACATCATATTTTATATAACGTTATACAACATTTTACGTTTAAAAAATGAGTATTTATTTTAATAAATAAGAAAATACCTAAATTAGCTCGCGGACCGCCCATTCTTTAGCGCCAGAAGCTCGGTGCGCCCTTAAGTCCCATTTATACGATGAAGTTTCTAACAACAAATGCAAACAAGCAACAAATGACTTGCACCGTCTAAATCAAGCTTTAGTCAAATATATTTGACCTCACTAGTTCAAGGCAACTTAGATTTTGAGCTCGCTTGAAACACTATTGCATACTGAGGAACTGACTGACATACACCCGCGGGGTACTTACGTAACACACTAACAATTGCAATGCCTTTCATTTTGATAGTTCAACATTCATTGCGTTATTTACGTTGACGATCAACATTATATTAGGAATTTCAAAATTCTTCTGTGTAAAGCGTTACGCAATTGGGGTGTAGTTGGAAGACTTAACAATACAATGACGTCTATATTTATTGCTTTATGTTGTAATGAATACTTGGAAGACTATTCTTGTTATTGCTTGGCGTTGCTGTTTTATCTAAATTATTTGCTATAAAAAGGCATTGCTCGGTTGTGGTAGGCTTCGCCAGGCTAGCACGTAACGGCAGCAGAGAGTGGTCGGAAAACTGGTAGTTTATAAAGTCGGGGAAATTATATAAAACTAAATTGACTACCAACTTAAATTGTCCGTATAACCAAATCACAACTATCATTCTTTGTCAGAGATATAAAATGACTATAACACGGCAGATTGACGTAGAGTGTCAATTTTTTTGTTGTTGTCACTGCCTCTTTAGTCTAGAGATCACAAGCGCGACTGCTGAGTATATGGGTTTCGGTTTAATTCCCAGGTCAGGCAGTTTTATTTGACCTTTTCATTAGGGATTTTTCCTAAGCAGACTAGATTCTGCATTTATGTCGAAAGGCAGGCCTTATATAACTAGAAATATACCTACAATACACGTTTGTCTTTTCAGGGAATATTGTTCTAAATGTTTATTATTTGTGATCTATAGTTACAAGTTAATATCTTTAGTTTTTCAGTAGTACAGTACACACGTTGACAGTATTTTCACTTAGAATTATTAGGAAGCTGGTAACAAATATTATTATTTATTTATTATCATTACATTGACTATTCCCAACGAATTTATTGATACTGTATGGTAGTTACGAAGTGATGTGTGCGCGCAATTTTCGGAGTTGTCATTAGAAATAGATATTTTTGGATATATTGTATGTTTTAGCTTTTACTCTATTTGTTTAGATGACATATGTTTCAAAAATAAACAATTTTAAGTTTAGAAAATGTGTGAATTCAAAAAAAATATCGGTAGTGTAAGTGAAAGCAAATATCAGTGATTACTCTGGTGAAGTGGTTTAGCTTTTGTAACATATCCAAAAACAGAGAATACTTCTTTCAAAGCTAATGTTTTCCTACTTTTTGCACGTAAAATCACTGCGTAACACCCTATCTAGTCTTACCAACAGTTCACACGACTTAACCATGCTGCGTACATACTTGTCTACGTACTCTAGGTACTCGTCCTCTTGGGTGTCATAGCATGGGGAAGTGCGAGTCGGAGGTATGGTGCAGCGCGGCGGCCAGCGAGGAGTGGAGGGCGTGCGAGCGGCCCGGCGGGGGGAGGAGGGACAGCACGCGCGCTTCCTTCTCCCCGCCCCCTTGCGCGGTGCCCTGCGCGCCTGTGTAGCGCGCCACGCGGGCCATCGCTGCGGCGCTTATCTGCAGAACAAACATGCAAATATTATTACATATTCAAATTAATTTTTTCGCATAGCACATTACAAAATATTGGATTAGGTACACTGTTTGATTAACATATAAGGGCTTTTCAAATTTTCTTGACAATTACAGTCAAATAAACAAAAAATATACAAATTAAATAATATTAAAGAATAAATTGCTTTTTATGTTAATCGTTATTAAACTGTTACATCTTGTTTCTTATTACTGATCCTCTATAAACTTCTTGGTCTAATAATGAACACTTTTTTAAATTATTGAACAACTAATATCTTTTGCTATGAAACATCTAATGCGACGGATCAAACCTTCATTTATCGTGGCGATACATCGGCAACCCGCCGTCGTAGAGTCGATAAAAACTAAAATGCGCGCCAATTTTTTAATTTATTTTACTTATTTATTTTTCCACTTACATCTACCATTACGATAACCAATTGCGACAATTTACTTATTCCATTTAAAAAACAAGAGTGATTCATAATTACACCAAATAAATATTTGTCATTGAAATTGTTCGATCACACAACATCGCAATGCTAAGATGGCAACCTTACGGTGTAGTTCGATGTGCAGATAACACGAGGCATCTTTATAGTAATTTAGGGTTCCGAAAGTAACAAAACGGAAGAAGATCCCTGTTGAGATTGCGGCCGTTCGATGTGGACCAGAATGGAATAAAATACTCTTTATTATGTACATACACGATAAAAATTACAGGTAACTATTAATGTAGAAATTTAACATAGGGTGACACAATGGGTGGTCTTATCGCTATCTCTTATCGCAAACTTAGGATGGATTGAAGTAAGAAGGAGAAACAATACCAGCCGATTTTGATCGCCTTAAAACATATTCGATAGTCGATCGGTAAAAGTAATCCGGCTGTACAGCACTGAATCGAAACGATTTGTCGATGTCATCGATCGACAACAACCCTTTACCCCTAAAAAAGTGAAAATACTCATGAATATGAAACCAAACCAAAAGTATCTAAACAATTTTTTTATTTCTCAGGCATTTTTATTGGATTAATTGGTTTTCTTAGATAATTACGTTGGTGTATTTATAGTAAATGCTGTGTATACCTAGTAACAGACATAAATATCAGCAATTTTATTTTATTATTGTTTTCTATTCATTCTGTCTATGTACTGCGGTTGGTGTACTAAATAAATAAATAAGACACAAAAACCGTATACCTTAACTAAGTATGACGACTTTCTTGCGAACCGTCAGATTTCATCCAGTTTGTATACATTCACTACCGAATACCAAGCGCCAGCTAACTAGCAGTCTAAACTTCTGAAGAGTACTTAACACGAGCACGTTTCTTGCCTTCGTCTTAGCGGATAGGAATACTAATACCCACTACTGGATTATCATCATCATTTCAGACGAAAGACGATCGCTGCTGGACACATGCCTGCCCAAGCGATCGTTTCTGTACTTTTCTGGGATTTCTGCGGCCTTCACAAGGTCAAGGTCATACGTACCTGGTACTCGTCATCTTCATCAACTAATCGGGTTTCAACAACATTCGCCAGTTTCGTTTGCAGCACAACCAACTGCAAGTAATTATATCACATTTCATGTTTTTGTTTATGTTTATGCATGTTATAATCGACTCCGGAAGTTTTATGTGTAAAAACATTAATATTAAACATACATAAAAGAAATCTCGAATGCGGATCGTTAGTAAGGTAAACGACTTTAACCACGTTTAAGAGCTGTCAATGTTATTTTCTTTGAATATTGACACTGACAGCTCTTGAACTCAGTTTAGATGTGTTGATCGCGTTCAGTTTCATTGGTGAAATTCGACCTTAGTTTATGATGGATAAACTGAGTTTATCAATCGCAAACTAAGTCGTGACTGATAATAAAATTGCAACTTTTATAAACAATACTGCTTGTTTTGCTTGTTAGATGTAAAACCTAGTAATTCAAAAGAGTACGCATGCTGTTTACACCAAACTTATTTCGTGAATTAGAGCTGTGACTTACTGTGTTAAAGTTGTAACATATAACGAAAGTGCGTCAACCGCGCGAGTTGTAGCCCGACCGAGAAGATTTAATACAAAAGAGCAATCATAGGCGCACTTCTACAAATCGCGGCAGTATAAAAACAAAGATTTGCCTCTGTGGGGGGCGGCGCGACTTTCATGGTAACACGAAGATTACTGAGGCGCATACCTTTTCTGGTTTAGCTATATACAAAAGAAACAAATTCCACGCGCCCTTGAAATTACAAGAACTATAATGGTTATGAGTGTCAACTCACCTGAACGATTTGTCCTTCATAGGGGCCCAGGGTGCAGTACCGGTAGTCAATCATCTCAACGATGCGCTCCGACTCAGGCTCCGCTAGCACCAGGAACTGAAACATGGAAAGTTAAATAATAGATATTATTATACACCAAAATATAAATTAAATTATTTATTGCCACACCTTAATAACAGTGGAATTGCAAACTAATTGAAATAATTAATCTGTAAAGTAAAATTTTATTGATTGTTCTGAAACTGCATGCATTAATAATTTTCGATTTTATATAAATAATATTCAAATTGTTTTATTTGAAGAAGTCTGATAGTGGCACCGGCGGTTACTGAAAAGTTGTATGGACATCGGTTGTCATGGTATGGACACATGAATCAGAGAAATGAGAAAAATACCTTGTCTGTGAGCAGTAGCTGCAGGTGCGCGTGCTCCAGTAACACCTCGTAGCCGGTCATTGTTGACAGCTCGCATAGGCGGAACATCCAGCGCACGCAGTCGCGGTGCCAGCATGCTGTCGTGCGCGCCTCGATGGCAGACCGGAGGCAACGGGGCTGTACCACAGAACATGTCATCAATACACTAATCCATCAAAATTTGAATTTCGCGGGCTACCCTGAAGCTTTCGCTTTAAGTATAAACAAACATTTCAATATGTTCTAAACTCCTATTGTACGAATCGACCATTCTACGAGCAGGCGAACGCAAGCCAGGGCTTACCTGTACCTTCGTCAACGTACAAGATCTCATACATCTCACCTCGGGCACAGGATCCCAGCCAGTCTGTTGCAGTAGCCCAGAGCCGGCATAGGCCACCAAGTCGGCGGTGGCACTGAGTGGCTTGGTCAACGCTCCTAGTAGACCGCGGCGTAACGCCGCCGCGCCGCTTTCGGTCTCACCGACTGCGACTCCTACGAGCGGATGATGTGCGAGACCGCCGACAGCACCTGGAAATGAACGTTGGTCATTCATTAAGCTTAGCTTAATAAAACCTTTTTTTGCTTTCATCAGCTATGATTTACCAACCAAGCTAAGCTAAGGGTCAGTACAGGCGTGAAGCGACGCGACGTTACGCGCACTTTTTAACAATTACCGAACTTATTTTCTTCACGAAAAGGTATAAATTCAGTGTAAGTGTTGACACGTGACAAAGTACGCTGAAATGCGATCTGCTGCGCAGCGCGTGTAACTTATTGTGTAGTAAATAAATTTGATATTCTATTGGATCATAAAAAGTTCGTGTCGCGTCGGGTCTCGGTGTGCACTGACCCTTAGGCATCGGTAATTTGTCTAGCTAGTATGTAGCCAAAACCGGGAATTTCACAAACGAAAGATATATTTTATCCATCGAATAAAATTAACCACGAAAATTGTGTGGCTATAGTTTGAACGGGACCGCTGTTCCGCGCCTTAGGGATGAGCAAAGGGCGGGACGCGAAGTAAGCTTTGACGAATTAGAGGCCTGCACTTCTCCCTGTCTCTCCGCGCACATACCTCCGGCGCGGAACAGCGGTCTCGGTCAAACTATACCACAAGACGTACAAAATATTTCGACTACTGCTTGAGAGCAGTGTGTATGGCTTACTGTTGTCCCTGCTAGTCACCTAAAATGTACGAGGAGACTTACCAAACGCTCTGAACAAAAAACTTCTCGGCTTTATTTCAATTTATTTGGGGCCGGCGCAGCATGTCTTCTTCCATACTCTATTAGTCGTCACCTCAGCAGTCACCCCCTTTCTAGCCATATCATCTGTCACAGTTCACCATTTCTTTGGTCTTTCCATCATCTTATAGCCACCCCAATTTTTATACAGAACTTTCCTCACGAAACTAATTAAGCTAGAATATCGATAAAAAAAATAGTTTTACCCAGAATATTGATGGCGAAGTTTGTGATGCCTGCCATAAGTCCCGCCACGAAGCTGGGAGGTGGTCTTCTCCTGGCCGCAGCCGCCCGTCGTGCATGCTCTTCATCACCAGCCAACAGGTCCAGGTTCCTGGCCAAGGAGCCTGCCCAGGCGCTAAGGGACCGCAGAAGAGCGGCCGCCGCGGCGGATGCCACGCCCCTCACGCCACCCGTGGCGCCTCCCAAGCGCGCTGCGAGAGCGCCCGGGGCGCCTAGAAGTTCTAGGCCGCCAACTACCCAACCTATTGTAGTTGTTTTTAGATTTAGTTGAGTTATTGTTACTATATTTTATAAAAAATATTGTACCAAGAATAAAACGTCAATGATACAGTACCTAGATAATTTGTCTCACTTTTATTGCCTGTTCTCCATCCCTAGAGGGCGTTGGGATCGAATTATATGTTCCTATGGTTTCACACATCGTGCCCGAGATAATGCGTCGATAACCTTTTGTCGCGAGCGCTGGTGTCCACTAAGATTCAACAATAAAACATTGTGACAAACCTGCTCCCAATATGGCGGCGGACAGATAGTGAACGGTGAGCGCATGTGTGAGGCGCTCTGCTGACGTCATCATGTCGTGCAACTTGAACGCGCTCAGGCGCAGCGGACTCTGGTCCAGAGCTATATACATCCGCACCTGGAAACAGACATACATGGTCAATTGATCAGACTATCATATCCGATTGGACAACGTCCGGGAAGCAACGCCAATATCTGTGATGACTTCCTGGATCTGGACAAAGATATTATTATATTATGTTTATATGCATGTACGTATTTAAAACAAACAACATCACGCCTAAATACATACCCCGGGTGTATGTATTTATGTATAGGAAGGTATTTTCAAGTTATCTACGAGTATCTCTTATGTTGCAATTGCCATGTTTTGGAAATGCATGGTAGGAAATTCAGGCAGGCATTAAGTCCACCTTTGTACAGTATCATTTAGTGGTGCACCTGAAGTGGCGACTATGTGCTGGAAAGCACAACGTGGATAGTCCTCCATAAGGTGGATCGAATACTTGGTTAAGGTCGCGGAAATCTGCTAGAAGCACAGGACTAGTCGTTCTCTTCTTAATTAATTGATGGTGATTTTTCATGTAACCATTTTTGATCTGTGAAGAGTGGGCCGCAATCCACCACCATCTCGCGGTGCGGGTTGGTGTACGTCGCATGACTTAGTAATGTGGCTTCAGGACATGGTATTGGTATCCTTACGATGTTGTCGCTACTGCTTGTTATGAGGTGCAACTAAATTGCCGTCTAACTTTGAAGGACACTAAACACCCCGAGGCGTAATTATAATAAAACTTCTACTGTGTTTCGTTCCTCTAACCGATTAATGTTCATCGATCGAACATCAATTATGTTCTGAGGCGATGAACATCGACGTACGTCGATCAACCGCAATCTAAAGTCTGTTCCAAAAGGATCTGATGAAAATGTAAACAAATTGATCAGTAAAATCATCCATGAATGCCCATTTGTAAAGCCGGTTACAAATTGAGTGCTTTGATTTGATGATTTAAAAACTTAAACCAGAAATTCTAATTTTAAATCGCTTTAAAGACGGTTTTCCTTTGGCAATTGTGGTTAATTTTATAACCTCAATTTTCGTCGATGATTCGTCAATTCCAATTTAATAATGTAATTCAAACATTCAAACATATTTGCTGGAAAAAGTGGTTAGATATAAACTTGAAACCACAGATAAATGTGCAACTAATTCCTTTTATTGAGTGAGTCCGTAAATATTTAATATGAACACGGTTTTTTTACTTACACTTTTATCAGATAATTTTGTAACAGACCATAGTTGCAAGTTTTTGGTACTCACGGCTGTGTGCAGCGTGAGCGTGAGGTCGAGCGGGTGCACGTGCAGCAGGCGCAAGCGCAGCGGGCACTGCATAGAGCGCACCTCGCTGAGGCTCGTGTCCGAACAGTTTGAAGACACCACAAGCCGCGATAAGTCTACCAGAGCCTTCACGTACGCGTCCTCTATGTACAGGGCCAGTATGCCCACACGTAACTCCAACTCCGTTAGTTCTAAAGTAAAAATTAAATGTGAAAAGCAACATGGCAATCAATTAAAATGTGTATCTAAAAGGCACATTATTAATGAATGACACAAAGGGAGTTTCAGGAAGAAGACAGTTTTCGAAAACTGTCATTTTAGTTTTGTTTTTAGTATGTTTTTTTTTTGGTCCGTTGATTTTGAACAGCCTATTCGTCTTTACAGTGGTATGGGGATCAGGGTGGAAAATTCCTCATCCTCCATATAAAGGGAGGATCCGACCAGACGGGTGTTTTGTCTGGTGGGCTACTGCCCGACAGTTTTTGTCGGGTTTCTCCAACCGTGGCGATAACTCAACTTGAGCGTTGCAATAGTTGCGTGAGCTGTGAAGCGTAGTTTGCAAGTAGCTTTGTAGAAACCCCGCCACTGTGAGACAGGTTTACCCACCATTATATTTGTTGTTGGTGACTTCCCACTTATCGTGCGTCAGTTTGAGCAGCAGGCGTGCGGAACTAGTCCTGGTCGCGAAGGTCTCTCTCTCGGCGAACATGTTCCACAGCGGTGGCCACCGGTCGGCTTCGAGCGGAGCCGCGCGCGTGCTCGCGACCACGGCGAAGTCATACTGTCCCGAGTCGTATTGTAAGTTGTCGATCTGCGCGTCTGCTATTGATAAGACTGTTTTTGTTATCTGTGGGGAATAAATCATTTATATATCGAAGCCGTTGTAAAAATAAAATTAAAAAACGAGAAAAACCCTGCGGACTCTGGTATTAGGAATACAGCTCTCGACTTACTAAGATCATATCTGAAAGATAGAAAAAGTTCAAGTTCAAGTAAACGGCATAGACTCATTACGGTCTAAAATGGCAATGGGCGTTCCTCAAGGTTTGATATTGGGTCCATTCCTTTTTAGTTTTCATTTAGTTAACATTAATGATTTACCCCAATTACTTCTAAATCAACCGAAGATTATGTTATTTTCGGATGACACATCATTGATTTAAAAAATAAACCGACGGTCACAAAATCTTGACGTGATTAGCTCTATACTTTAGGTTCAAGATTGGTTTACGGTAAATAATTTGGTAAAAACCAAATGCATTCGATTTAAATTACCTACCTAATGTTAGAAGTAGCAAATCTGACATCATATTGAATAGAGAAAAACTGGAATTTATTAATCAAATTGGGAATCACGCTAGACGAGAAATTACAATGGGGACCTCATATAACATCTGTTGCAGGGCGGCTAAGCTCGGCCGCTTATGCTGTTAGAAAGTTTGATCTAAAGTTTCATACGAGAGGCGTCACATAGCTTTTAACCAGCGGACGATCAAGACGCTTCCAACGATACCTCATTTGCCAAATTGTGATGAGTGGTTTAGAAGATAGGAGGGAACAGATGAACATACATACATACATACCGGTCAAAATCATAACCCTCCTTTTTTCTTCGCCGTAGTCGGGTAAATAAGTGATAGACGTAATTTTAATACTAGAAATAAAGATAAAATAGATCAACCATTTTTCAGATTAGCTACAGAACAACCATCTTTTATGGGGTACTGCGTTAAATGCTATAACAAAATACCTTGTGATATATTGGAATTAAATGAAAGAAAATTTAGAACTCATATTAAAAGAACACTTTGTCAACAGGCATTTTTACAAACTAGAGGATTATATCGAAGATAAGAATGCTTGGAAACATGCTGGCCTTGCTCCATAGGACAATTAAAGTCTGGAAAAATCAAACTGGTTGCTTATTTAGTTGTATAAATTATTATTTGTATGTCATAGATTTTACATTTTGTGATTACTTAAACTCACGCACTGTCTTATTAGTATTACTTGTAAAAATGTTAGGAATATTGTGATATCGTATACTTTTACAATGTTTGTAAATATATGTGAGCACCATGTATCTGTCACATAATTAATTTATTTGTCACGGCTCCATTTTTCATTATTTTTACCTATTGTGGTACAGTAATCTTATTCTTGGTGCATCATCATCACATACAGGTGTAAGGGACAGTGCTCCGCAGACTGATGGGATGACTTCAGCATAACATACTAAGACGTCTTCTTTGTTTTTGACGAGGTGCCTTTTATGTGCCTAATTGAAATAAATTATTTTGACTTTGACTTTGCAACTGTTAAGGCTTTACGTCACCATCCCAAAAACCAAACCAATACAGGGCGTCCCACGGATATGCCACATGAAGGGAAAGTACCTTGAATATTGTAGATGGAACATTTTACTAAAAGAAGACATTATTTGAATTTAAAAAACAATTTAAACTGCATTCATAGATATTTAAATAATTACACGGTTGAACCGGGAATCGAACCCGTTACATGAGAAAAATAATCATCCTGTAGCTTTATCATACCGATCGAAAGGCCTCATCATAAGGATTATTTTTTGCTAAATAACATAGTATCCCCCAGCTTGTTCTTTTTATTTGCGTAATGTTTACTGTAATAAATGAATTTTCTTTATTTTTATGACCTTCTTATCAGCTATCACCAGCAGCGCGGTGCGATCTAGGTGCAGTGCCAACAGCGGCGTGACGTCTGCCGCGGCCGCCACCTCCACCGCCACACCGGCGATGATGCAGCGGAACCGCTCCGACTCCGTCCACGACTCGTCGAGATCGTTGAGATCTGTATCAAATAAATAACATTTATTACGGTTACGCTAGTTAGTCATTATTCCATACTAACGTCGTATGGAGTTTCCTCCACTCTTTGAGATTGTATGTAAATTAAAAAATATATCTACTTGTCTCGTCAGTAGAGATAGTATCCCATAAAGGGATAGATAATTTATTCAAGAATTCAAATACCTTTATTTTGAATAAATACATCTAGTATTTTTTTCATAATATCTATACGCCCTAAGGAATTTTCATGAAATTTTTCGCCCTCGTTTTTGTTATAAATCGTCGTCTATTTCTCATACACAACATCACGCCTTGTTTTCCCGACGGCTTGGGATGGGTTATTTTTAAAAACTAAATAAATAAATTAAATTGCATATACAACGTGTAACAGAAACCCTATTGCTATCCTTAAGCACCAAAGATAACAGCTGGTATTGAGTCACTATACATAGTTTCAACTCAAAATAAAATACTCTAAGAATTGATAACAAATTTTCGGTTTCATATGTTTCTTAAATTCAAATCATAACAAACGTGTCACCGCACTACGTAGGTCAATAACTTTCCACGTTACTTGCTAATATCACGATAAATCTCTGCCATAATTCTGCGCGCCTAGTACCGTAGTAGCCTACCGCAGGCGGTGTTCTTTGTCGGCGCGAACTGACGAAAAATCATGCCGCTACCGCGCCGCGCGCGCGCAATAAACCATACCTACTTTACCGTGATGTAATTTAAAAATGAATGCGTAATTATTGATTTAAAGTTTACTCATTAATATCAAGCCAGAAATTGCAAGTTAAAACTGAGATAACAAAACTTACGTAAAAAATCGAAACAAAGTTTAGGTTCATCACTTATTATTACATAGTACCGATTAAACAGTAAAATCTTAAAGCTTTGCTTAATTTAGTAAATTGACTTACAATTTTAAAGACGGGGTCCGATGTGGTGACCTTGGTATTGTATGCACAAGGCCGCTCGCTTGTTCATGGACACCTGAACATTGCCATGCATGTCTGGTGTTATTGTCCTGAAAGCGGCCTCAATCCGCACTTTCATTTGGTCCATTGTATCACACTGCACTGCGTACACTACGTTTTTAATGTACCCCCACAAAAAAAAGTCTAACGGGGTTAGGTCTGGGGATCGCGGAGGCCAAGCCACGCTTCTACTACCACGCTCAACCCACTGAGACAAGCGCGCATCTAAATGATGGCGCACAGCTCGAGCAAAGTGTGCCGGTGCACCGTCGTGTTGAAAAATTAAATTATTCCTCATCACAAGATTGACATAACTTGACACTGGTAGCACTGTCATGAGGACATCGTCTAATTCAGTCATTCATCATCATTTCGTAATATTCGCTATTACTTAACGATATTTCGAAAACAACAAAAAAAGTCAGTTAGGTGTAGCCGTACTGAACTGATGCGCGTATCACAGGGATGGAAACGAGTGCACTAGACTAGTAACTATTCAGTAATCTGTGACTAGACGGAGACGCGGAACATCGTCGACTGACGAGCAAAGCAATAAATAACAATAATGCTAAATAAAGCTCCTATTCCCTGCTATTCTGGTACCTAAGGGTAGCTGTCTTATTAGTGTCCACTACTATTAAAAAATATTGTACAAGAATTCAAGATTATTTTACATCCTAACTAATAATTTCAACTAAACTCCGTTAAACTTTTAAGTAAATCTAACACACCAGAGCAGACTAATTATGTAATTCAAATTCAAAATTTAAAAATCATTCATTTTTTAGCGTTGGAAAATTATTAATGACAGCTCCCGCCCTGGATGGAGCTGAAGGAACTGTTTCGACTCTTACTGATTAAAAACCACCCTGTTCCTTCAGTTGCCCTTGCATTCCGGGGTCGCGAAGTTGTATTTACCAGGAGTAATTGAAACTACACGGACTGAAATTAGTTCACGTACCCTAGACCCTAACCCAAGGTTTACACACATTATGATGCTACATTGTGTGTGTAACGTCGTAATCAGGGTTCTGTGAGCAAACGATTTTCAATTCGGCAATAACAATTCCTGTTACTCATGCGGTCCTAGTACTTTTATTAATTTCTTTCCAAAGTTAGATGCAGTTATGCGACATTTTTTATTGACTTCATACGAATTAATAATAAAGACTAAACGTGCTTAAACCAATAAAACCCATGTACCACTTAAAAAGCACCGACGACAGATCGTGAACTTCCGATAATTCTTTCGTTAGTCCTACAGAAAAAAATATGCCTGCGTGCTATTATTTTGTAATTAAAAAAATAAAAATAACTTGTTGTTAATAGTTTTCGTCATAATTATTTAAAAAAATAACCTTATTTTAACAATTATGAACGGAACCCACTGTGATTTTATTTGTACTAGGAGTAGAATAAGTTGTGAAGAAATG
This sequence comes from Lithophane leautieri, assembly GCA_949152455.1. NCBI lineage: Eukaryota > Metazoa > Arthropoda > Insecta > Lepidoptera > Noctuidae > Lithophane > Lithophane leautieri. Next base: position 20,766,967 of record OX424458.1, on the reverse strand, counting down.
AATTGAAATGATGTTTTGGGTTCAGTTGGACAAAAATTGTTACTAAATCCTTTTTCTATTCTAAGATCTAATGGCAAATAATTATGTTAATAATTCCTCGTAGGATGCACGTAAGAATTCGATTTTTATGATCAATTCAAAGGTACGAGCGGACGATTTTTCGAAAAAATTCGTTCTATTGCGATCTTCAAGCAAATCGATTCAATAGTAAGGTGAATCGAATCTCCTGGATCGTATGTACAAAAATTATTATGATAAGGGCTCATAAGTTGCAAGTTCATATTTGCCCAAAGTATTGTGCTGACAAACAGCGAATAGGTAGGTTTATCTAATATGTCAAACAAGATCAATTACATATGCCGACACTTTTTAACTTGTTCGCATTGTTTATGTTACTAGCACTAAGCGAAGATTGAAACATTTGACGGTTTGATAAAAGTTCTCATTTTGAATGACATAGCTGTATTTTATAAATTAATCGCTCGGCGTCGTATTCTGTATTAGTCATTGTGATTTTAACCGACTACATCTGTACCATCTGAATGAAAGTTATTGAATTACGCCGGAAAGTTTATCAATTATTATTTATTAAAAGTTTAGACGTACCTAGGTACCTGAATGGCAACTGCTCACAAAATAAAGGTGTGTTAAACGTTGTTAAACATTTTTACGATTACGATTTTTGAATGAATTTTTGGAAGATCGATTCAAGAGCACGGGATTCGATTTGTGAATCGAATAAAAAATCGATTTTAAGCAAAACATCGTTCATTCTTATGGCCACCAAAATAAAAGGTTAGGAATAACCTTAGGAAAACAGGAATTTGTTTTTGAATTAGGTATTTACTGTGTTGTAAGTACGTTGGTAAGGTGGGTGGTGGGTGGAAGATTACTATGTAGATAATAATTATCTACAAAGTTATCTTCTACAAAAGGACAACTAAGTACGTAAGCAACCGAAAAGTGTGTAATGTATCTAAATATTATTTCGTTTTAGATACCTAGACCAATTAATTGTCTTGTAGCTAGTTCACAAACATAATCAAATTTTAGGAAAAGTCAGTAATAATATTTTGTAAACAAAAATAAACATGCGGAACCTTTTATTCAGAAATACCAGGAGCAAGAGGTTTATTTTTACTTACAAATAGTTCGTTGACACCGATCAGCTGACTTAGTGCTAGTGATGTGTTTATTCTAATTTGAAAAGTTCGGTTTCTGGTATCAATGTATTAAAAATTCTCATAACTTCCGAACATGTAGAGATAGGATTAAAAAACCCTTCCAATATCGTTTGATATCATCCAAAGAAGCCGTGCCCTTGGTATGTATATACCCTTTCCGTTACACGTTGTATATTAGCCACCTCACCTTAAAGACCCTTCTACCAGTAGAAAAGCTGGTTTAAAGAATTTATTCTCATAAAATATGAGATATGCAAATAAATCGTAACAAAATTACTCCGTGAGTCGATAAAGAGAAAATAGAATATTTAAAAGTAGGCCTTTAAGTAGGAGCTATTAAAGATTATAAAGTATAACAAAAGGTTATGAATTATTTTACGGATTCAGGGATCCGTTTGCGAAATATTAAGCTTTAAAGTACTAATATTTGTTGGCGTCAAGTGTCTCTCCCCCTCTGCTTGCTAAATGGTTGGTTTTGGATATGTGAAAAATTCACGGCAGTAGAATACATAACGAAATTAAAAGGAAAACTATCACACCTAAGTGGGCTCCACAAGTGACTGAGTAATAATCGATCAACTTACATTTGCAGTTGCAAAAACATGTTCTCCCATACATTCTTTATGAGAGAACAAGTTTTTCGACTACAATGTTAAGTCTGATGAATAAATTCGTCCCAACTACGGAACCCTTCATTGTGCATGGTACGACACGCACTTGGACAGTTTTTAGATTTTTAAATTAATTTGTTTATGTTTGTTCCCTTACTATTATGCATTTCATTTTGTTGTCCTTTGTATGTTTTTCCTGATGAAAATAAGTTTGTTATGGATAAATTAATTAAAATACATGATTTTATATTTATTTCAATTAATTTATCCATAACAAGCTTATTTTACCTGATTATAAAAGTGAACCGTGTGGTATCCTATAATTGGAAGCGCTCACTTATCTTTGTTCCGATTCTTGAATGTAATTGTGTTGCGAGATCCAATGAATAAATAAATTTAGTGATTTATTGTGGAAGTAGGGTTTATTCTGCATACTCACCAGGGTCGATGTAAACTTCACGGAACGAATTTTCCGACGTGAACTTGTACGCGGAGCCCGCGGTGTTAATAATGACACTTTTGGTGTCTGCGCCGGCATACACATCCGATATAAGCGTATCTATAAGTAGATGAAAAAAGAAAGAAAGAAAATAAATTTATTTGTCTAATAAATTTATGTGTAATTTATTAATTCATCATTTCAGCGAAAGACGTCTACTGCTGGAAATAGGCCTCAAGTGTCACATCGACCGCTCCCGTGCTTCAGAATCGTCAAAATGATGTTGTATTCATCTACAAAAGAAACTTATTACCATAGGGCGATCCCGGAAAGAGGGTTCAATCTCAAAAAACTATTTCCTCCTGTAAATGAAGGAGCACACGTACAAGAACCTTTTATTATTATTGTGATGTATATACATGTATCATACATATGTAAAAAAAACCCAGTCCGATCCGTGAGGGTGTTGTTAAGTATCGTACTGACACGAGAGACGTTGCCAAATTTCTGAATACATCCTCGTCATTTACTTTCTATCAAAAATGTAGTTACAATAGTTTTGTTTTTTTACCAAACCCCACGCGATTATTCACTTCGCTTATGAAAATTAACTTCCCAAAGACCCCCAGAACAGATTGATTCAAAAAGAATCGACCGTGACAGAAAAAGGCAGTCTCTTCATTAATTTCGGAACGGAGAACATACTAACTTTTTACTATGTTGGAGTTTCCAGGGGGCATCTCTTTGTTTAGTGGTTGTTCGTGCACGCTGGCGATGGTGATGTCGGTTTTCTCCCGACACAACTGTTCGTCCGGTAAGTCACATGTCGCCTGAGGCGGCTTTGCATTATCCTCGGATTGCACTGCAACAATTCAATACTCAATCATTCATTGCATTCCACAATGCGTACTTAGGTGGTAACTTAAAATTGAATGAGATCATTATCATTAGAGAGAAAGCTTTAACAACTTAACTTATCAATATTTTTAACTAAGTCAATGTTATTGGGGTTTATTTTCTAATATTTATGAATTTTCAAATATACTTTACTGTACTAATAAAAATTAAAAAGGAATACATGAAGCGGAGATGAGAATGTTGAGATGGATGTGTGGAGTGACGAATATGGATAAAGCAAGAAATGAGAATATAAGGGGAAGTTTAAACGTGGCGCCAGTGACAGAAAAGTTGAAAGGTAATCGTTTGGCCCGGTATGGGCATGTGATGAGGAGGGAGGAAACGCATGTGACTAAAAGTGATGAAGCAGGAGAGGAAGGCCAAAGAAAAGATGCATGGATTGTGTGAGGAATGATATGAAAGAGAAGGGAGTGACTGATAACGTGACGGTTGACAGGGGAGAGTGGAAGACGAAAACGTGTTGCGCCGACCACATGTGACGTGGGACAAGAGCAGGAAGATGATGAGTTTACTGTACTAAGAATTATGTGATAATACACTCCCGGCACCTGAATCGAGCTGATGTCATTTTAAAATAATGGTATGCGTTTGTCATTGTTCCAAATTGAAATCGGAATATAAACAACGGACTTCCAATTTTTTTTTTTCTATCCTCTTTCCCTTTCCTGGGCAAAGGCCCACTCCTTCCATCTTTACCGAGCATGCTATAGTGAAATGATACCGCACCCATTATTTATTTCTGTATCTATCCGTGACATCACTGCGGGTACTATCAGAATACCAGCACACCATGCTGAGATAGGAGCCTTTTGTCCTCGTACAGGACTTTCTGATTTTATTTTACTTTTTATTTTTTATTTATGCTTCTATGAGTGTGTTTTGGTTTAATTTATGATCTCCTGTGCGAGTCTCAATAAAGACTGTCTATCTTTCTTCTTTCTAAATATTCGTTACAAGACTTTCAACAAATGAAGATGTAAATTCACTTGGTCGTTAGCCGTTATGCGGGAATGACCAACGGGTATCAGAATTACACAGGTAACGTAAATCACGTTCAGTTATCATTGCTTTATTATATTTAGGGCGAATGTCAATTCGCACTACAAGTAATAAAAGTTTGCGGCACGATGACAATACCAGCTTTGGGAGACTTACGTTCACAGTTGCCTCCGGTTCGCTCCAAAATGCATGAGGCAACATCCTGCAATACAACCACAATTTCAAATTAATTAATTAAACCTTACTCGAGTACCACTCTATCCATTGGTGAAAACAGCATGAAAATCGGTGCAGTCGTTTTTGAGTTTATCGCGAATAAGACGACAGACAGACGCAGCGGAGGACTTTGTTTTATAATATGTAAGGATATAAATCCCGATGTTGTCATGTCGCTACATCAGTAAGTAAATTGCACCCGAGACTTATAAAAAGCACTTACCGTCCCAAAGTAAACGGGATTATCTTTCGATAAAGCGCCCTGTAGTCGTCGCCGTATGTCACTCGCCGATATGTCATTCTGAAATATTTGTATTTTCAATAATTTAAGACGCACTGTACTTTATATTATGGACGGCCAAAGAGATATTGATGGGTTGTGTGAGCAATGACATGAAAGAAAATGGAGTGAATGATAGCGTGACGGTTAACAAGGAGAATGGACGAAGATGCAAACGTGAAAACGCGCCGACCCCAAGTAACTTGGACAAGGGTAGGAACATGATGATGTACTTTTTCTTGGAGAGGTCTAGCAGTGCACGTTATAACTTGGGAGAGGCTTATGTCCACCGTTACATGTCTTTCAGCTTCAATGACGAGAGAGTTCATTTTCGCGGACATTCTAAGAAGCATGCAAGCAAGGAACACTCAAATTAATACTTTTTCTAAGTATACATAGTGTTGTAAAAGACTTTCTTTTTGTTTTTTTGTCTTAATTTCGAGACTTCTTAATATAAATCCGGGAATTTAAAAAATCCGGGATTGCACAAATATTCGGATACATGGTATGGAAACGACTTATCAACACTCTCAAGAAGATTACAAAATTATAATTACTGTAAAAAAATTAAGGAAATTTGAGGCACCGAGTTGTTTGCTGCTATATGTGCTATACCAGTTTACAACATAAGCTAGCTTTTCTATGGAAAAAACTACAAAATTTATCAATTCCGGAATCGCGAGATTTACGATACAAAAGTGCATTCCATAGTAGCCAACACCTGAATGTAAGTAGGTATATACATTCGATTCTATAATCAGAACTCTTTTGTCGATCCCGGATTGTCGGGATTTTTTCGATACGAAAGTACATTCCATAATAGACAACACCTCAACTGTTGGTAAATATGCATCCGTATATTCGACTTTACTTATAACTCCGGCAGGCGTAGCGTGAGCTCTTTTTTGTCGACGGTAGAGTAGACAAAAATGACGTTCCGTGTAGACAGTACGACGGCAGCTAAGTAAAAAGAGTCAACTGCACTTTTAACGAAATTTACTGTTTTACATAATTCGACTCAGAATTCTTTATTTTGTCATAGGATTTTTTTCTATTTAATTCTTAATTTTTACTGATTAAGTCACGTCAACTACAACAATTTTTCTCAAACTGTCGAAATAGCGTATTTTTGGATCAAACAACTTTACAGTAATATTGGCCTTAACTATTTCCTTTGTACTTATGCCCTATTAACTAAATGATGTAAAAATAGGAGAAGATAACTTTGTTCGTCTATCAATTATCACAATTTTGCGATCAAAACGCTGCCTTGTAAAATCATGATTTTAAAGATAACCGTTTATACTTTGTGACCGTCAAGTAGAAAGTTTTCTACTGGCGATTCCAAAATCAAATTGTCTTCACTAACTTAGACAAATGTCAGTTGTCAGTGTGATTTTGATAGTAAGGTAGAAAACTTTCTTCCGGAATAGTCTACATATTAAAAAACCTAGACAAAATGACAGATTGTAGAAGGATTTCTACGGTGCGATGTCAAAAATGAAGAAACTAAATGTCACTTTGTATAGAAACAGCTATGTCTATTCTTCGTAGAAATAGAAAGCGGCATGGTACGCCAGCAGGTAAGAAAACAGATGACGCAGTAAACAGTTCTTTAAAAAAAAATTAGTCTCGAGTTCTTTCAGACAAGGCTCGACAAGGGCAGGAAGATGATGACTTGCCATCCAGCATACCTGGTCAACATCCTGCACCTCGAGCAGCGTGGAGTGCGGGTGCGTGCGCACGCGCAGCTTGATGGTGACGCCGTCGTAGTACTGTATTAGCTGTTCGCCGTCCGCCGCCACCACCGGCGCAGACCACTCTAGTGGTTCGCCCTCTGTGGGATGCGGAGTATGTCAGGTTTTGTGGATAACACGTTTGTGACGTGACGTGTTTTTTAAATTAAACAATCAGTTTTTATACTGCTATTTTACTTTTTTTCTAGGTTTTATGGGTTCAAATCCAGGCAAGTACTCGTACCAATGTGACTTGTTCAATTTATATGTACTTTCTGAGTTTATATTAGACATTATACCACAGATTAATACAGATGGGACACTCCGCAAAATCATATACACAGATAAAAAGCGACTCTTGCTACGAGACAATAAAGTGCAATTCAGGTCGCACAGCGCTAATTACCTACAGTTATATTCATCTAGAAGTTGCCTGTTTCCATCGTGTAACTCTGAATTTTGGCATAATGTTTAGGTCGCGGTAACGCGCATACAGTTTGCAAAAATATTTGCTTTCGATTTTTCTGGGGTCGAAACGATTCGAACTTTTTTTTTTATGTGTAATATCTTTCCGCTCGCTTTCCTGCAAATCTTTCCTCTCGCTTTGCTACAATCTGTGCGAGTGATTTCGTGAAAAGCGACGGAAGTATGTAACGGGAAGATGGGGAAGCGCGCGTTATTTGATTTCACCAATGAGCGCGCGTAGAGTTGGCTATCAGAAACGACCTTGACGAGGCCCCACCCCTTTCAGGGCGATGCGCTAAGGTAGCTCGTGAAATTCAAATTTTCTTACGTTTTTTGCGATTTACAGGTCATTATCAGGTTGTATTTTGGATCTAAATATGATTAGCGGCCGTAACAAATATGGGTTTGCAAAATAATGCAATTTTATTTACTATGCGCAATGAAATGGCGTACCAGCGACTACGCTATAGACTGATCTGTGTAGTTGGTTCGGAACCTAATTGTGCGAGCCGAACTAGCCAATGATCGGTTTTATTTTATTCATATCTAGATAATTTGTAGTAGTAAGTATTAAGTTTGTCGAGTACCTTTCAACCGAGAGAAGGTAAGGATAGGCGAGGCCGTGGAGGCGGGCGGCATGTCGTCGGGCGGGAAGCGCGCGCAGTGCGTCGGCGTGGAGTAGTGCACTGCAGTCTTAGGAGGGACGGTACGCCACCATTTGGTGCCCGCGCATTCTGCTGTAGCCTGCAAGTTCATTAGTATCGGGCATTAGGAAAAATCTGGGATTTGATTTTTGATTTAGTGCATACAAAAGCATAATTTATAAATAAAAATTTGCTATTAAGATTCCAAAAATCAGATATCATTTCGAAATTTTCGCTAAAATCTGACCTTTGACAAGATATCTTTATGGACTTGTCACTCAGTATTTCTAATGCCTAAACAAAGATAATCCCTATGATAAATGAAACTAGGATTTATTTCGCCGATTATGAAAGAAAGAAGAAAGAAAGAAAATACGTTTATTTGCGGTAAACATGACGCAAAAAAAAAAGAAAATAAACACAAAAAAAATACAAAAGGTTGGGGAAAACATGCGTCACATTCACGCAAAACGGCTATCGCTCAGCATTATGCTGCGACCCTATGCAGGACAGAGCCCCAGCGCTGGTTTTCAGCGACAGCCGGCGCTGACGTAATGACGTCGACCGGTGCGGCACGGATGAACCATTATTATTACCCAATAGAATACACAAGTGACGAATATACTATACATAAACTATACATAAAAAATATAAAAATAAAAATAAATAAAAGAAATTGGCTAACTTATCGGTTAGGATATGAGAATATCATCCTCCGTGTTACGTTTTGTGTAGTGGCAACATTTCGAAGCGTCCTCTTTGACGTACACCCAACATGCACCAAAGAATTATGAAATTGATGTAATAAATTACAAAATGGCCAGTGACGTAATGTGTTATTGCAAAAGGTATGTGTCATTTATTTAAAATGCGTTTTTAAGTGAATATTAAATGAGATGAGATGGACTCAATGGGAAAACTTAAACTTTGGAAACGAGGATGACCCGACATGCTAGTTTATAGCAATGACTTAATCGTCATTGATTTACAGAGCTCTGGAGTTCCCAAATCAGGGAGGCCAAAGAGGCGAATGTAAATACAGGAAGGCAGGAAGGTTACGCTATACAAACTCCGCCCCCAAGACGACCCACTGACCGAAGAAATGAAGTCCGACTCACAAATAGAGATACAAAAAAGGAACAACACAACTAAGGTGAATACAAATATTGGAATATAAATTGAAGTTATATTGTACATGGATGAATAAAAATATTTTGCAAAAAACATGGATCAGGTGAGCAAATAAAGAAAGTTATTGTTCATGAGAGTTATAAGTTATTGTAAGAGAGTTGTACATGCAGCAGTAATTTCTTGAGTCGAAATTTTAGTGATTGTATTGTTTTCAGTCTTGCACTGGCGGTGGAAGGCCGTTCCAGCAGCGCATGGCTGCAAACCTGAAGCTACCTCTGAATGCTGACAACACAACTAAAGTAAATAATACTATTATTGGAATATAAATTGAAATAATATGAATAAATTGAATTATAATATGTACTTACATAGGTTCCACTTTAAAAGAGTCACCAGTTTCTTGGCCATTCTTCTCTTTAAATTACCTTTTGGAAACATCTAGAATAACTTGACATTCAGAAGTGCCTTTTACATGCCTAATTGAAATAAATGATTTGACCTTGTTGTATTTAATATTTACAAAATTCTGTAAGTATGCAAAATTGTTAACTTTGTGTAAGGATAAGTAATTTAGTGTTGCTATCAACGCTAAATAGGGAATATGCATGTACTTTTTTTTCATCTAAATATATATAACTCAAAGGTGACTGACTGACTGACATAGTGATCTATCAACGCACAGCCCAAACCACTGGACGGATCGGGCTGAAATTTGGCATGCAGGTAGATGTTATGACGTAGGCATCCGCTAAGAAAGGATTTTGAATAATTCTACCCCCAAGGGGATAAAATAGGGGATGAAAGTTTGTATGAAACTTTGTCAATTTTAAACCGATCGGAAAGGACATAGGCTACTTTTTATCGACATACCACGCGGGCGAAGCCACGGGCGAAAGCTAGTAAATCAATAATAGTCAGTTATATAAACCATGGTTTTCAAAGTTAAAGCCAAATAATGCAATTTTCTTAAAAAAATATAAAACTCCAACAATTTTTTACTACAGTTCAAACGTCCGTTTCAGTCGCAGTCATGTTATGATGTCATTTACCGCGATACTACTTTATTTAAATTTATGTATTTTAGTCCCAAATCATATAAATTATATAATAATAATTAGGATTGAGTTTTTATTCTCAGGGTATTTTTACGTGCCTTTTTGGAAGAGACGCGTTTTGAGTTAGCGGTCCGTTCCACCAACAAAACGCAACATAAATGAATGTAATGTAAATTGTAATGAATGTAAATTGTAAAATAAGTAATGCATTAAATGTAAAAAAAATAGGAATTTGTTTCTTGAGTCCTATACAATGTATATTTAAATGATTAATAAGTTTTTATTACTTGCATAATCCCTATTACATAACGGAAACATCTATAATTATGTTGTCATTTAATTTGAACTAAATTTAATTCTGTTATTTAAGTGGAATTTTAGATACGTATTTTACTGATAATTCTATGCCGTCATCGGTAACATATAGTGATCTCATCGCATCGTGTTACATATTTTATTTGCAACACCTGTTGTTTTTACATCCAGCTATGTTTTATAAATAAAAACGTTGACTTTACCTTTATCCTTGAAGAGGAGGCTTCGTTCGGGGAGTGTATGGGCTGCGCGACAGTCAGCGTCAGGCCCGTGTGGTTTTGTATCACGAACTGGGGACAAGGATCCGGAGCCACCACCACCAGCCAGCGGCCGTCCTGCTTCATCTGAGTCACCACAGCCGGGATCTGAGGGTGAGGTTAAATACACTCGTGTAGGATTAGTTAATTTTGTTTTTTAGCTTTGACAGTTACACAGAGCAGACGTGTTACAAAATCAAAATCAAAATCAAAAGTCATTTATTCAAACTAGGCTGAGAATCAGCACTTTTCGAACGTCAAAATTACATAAGACAGTCCCCCAAAACGCCCACCTTTCACCACTTCCTAGTACTTTAGCTGGGAAGAAGAAGTGGCGCAACAAACTCCCCAGCAGCACAGCTGTCTGTTCAGTTAGAAACAATTGATTCTATACAAAAGTATGCAAAATCATTTACATTACGCAACATAAAATATAAATCTAATTATTAGCCATATGTCAGCTAGCACACGCCAATATACCACCCAAAAAAATAAAAATAAATAATAAAACGAGAACTATATAAAGTCACATTAGCGCTTGCCCAGATTTGAACCCACAACCTCGTACATGAGAGGCGAGGCTTTAACTATTGGGTCATCATAACATCTTCTCTTCTTTGAAATGAAATGAAATTGTTTATTCTGTAAATAGGATATAGGATATCACTCGCGTTCGTGGTAGTTCCATCTCTATACTGGGTGTATTTGCAGATCGGGGGGAGTCCCCCATGCTACAGAGGTGGGTGCGGCTTCATGTCGCAGTTTAATTGTGTTGTGTGTTGAATACTAACATTAGTTATTAAGTATATTGTTACTAACAAGAATATGGACCTGGTCCGAAATAAATGTTTAAATAAATAAATAAATAAATAGGAATCACTTTTACACGTCATAATATATTTTTTTTAAATAAACTTGATGAGGTCGGCGTTTCCTATCTGACTACTCTGAGAAGAAAAGCCGAAACAAACTCAGAGGTTTCTTTTAAAGTCCAGACATAATCTTGGTCAGGTCTTATGAGGACCATGTAGAGTAGAGTCTGAAATGGTATTTTGAGGAAAGAACCACACAGATTTGAGTGGACCTGTCCAGTTAGTGCAAGAATTTGTCAGTAATAGTGGAGCTCAATTCAGAACTTAAGCAGCTCAACGACTCGACTAACAATACCAAAGAAAGGAAATTTGGGTAGGTCGCATACAGATTTAAAATTGCCAGACCATCGTTAAAACTAACTGAGAACGAAAAAATAAAAACAAAATAAATATCCACATAGTCCTCACATTCACAATAATACAATACTTTACTAATTATTGTGTTATGAGTTCCGTTAGACGTCTGAAGTCCATTATGAGAGTACATCGTCCTTTTCACACGCCTTCCGTTAGATGATGGTCACTTCCGTCACGTGAACTGGCCCGAGCGCCACCTATAGCCTAACCTGGAACTAATTGCACCACAGAGCAAGCCGCCATTTCTTATGTCATTGTTGCGACGTTTTCCTAATTGGGCGCGTGTTCGTTCGTTAGATTTTTAATCTCCGTTTTGTACGGAGACATTTATCAAATTGAATTGAATACTTTCGAGATTAAAGTAGAAAGTACCTACAAATTGCTTTCCGTTACGTAAAAACAGTGAGATTGGCGGAATAAAACTTTTCTTTTCCGTAAAGTCGGCCATCTTGCTAAGTTTGGAAAAAGTGCAAAATTAACTTTCAAAGATCAACATGAAATCTTGTATGATTGTGAAAATGGACACTATGGACAGTGACAAAGTGATCGAGCCAGTGATTGACAATCTCGCGGACGTTTTTAGTGATCACGATACCACGCGGTTACGAAAAAGTGGGAAAAGTGTAAATGTGCCGCCGCCCGTGCCGGCAAGTGCGTCAAGCTCGAAGTCATCATCATCATCAGCATCGAGTTCGAGCGAGGAGGATGAGCCGCCGTCAAAAAGACGGCGTCGGATTCGGTCGCACGAGTCATTACGAGAAATAGATCGCAGGTTTGAAGTTCTGTCACAACAACTTGAAAGTCACGTTAATAACATATTTTGTGCAAATTACGCTGCGATGCAACCGAGTTCTTCGGGACTTTCCGCTGTGCCTACGTCGGGACCAGTAAATAAACCCTTAGATGGTACGTTTTTACGCCTGTCAGCCGAAGTTAATGATATTGCCGATCTTAATGTTTCCATCAAGGAACCGTCTGTACCGAAAGCGAATCCAGACAGAGTCGCTAAGTTGGCTACAATACAAAGGTTCGACTCCTAAGGTTGAAACTCTGTGCGATATAATGACGTGCAAAAGAAATATGCTGCTTTTCCACCGTTCACTGAGCTGAAAGTAAATGAGGAATTGAGACGTTTAGAAGATCCGTTTGCCCCACTTAGATGGTATCAGATGGAACGTAGCTTCGCCGCTTTGTCGAATGCCTTTCTAGCCCAAAATGAGTTTGTTAACTTAGCTCTCTGCAATTAAATTAACTGGTCCGCAAAACCAAACGCACAGTCAACTACAATTTATAATAAATTAAAAGAGTTATTTGAAAATAAGTCTGATTACAAAACAATTTCTCATGATATTTTGCTTATGATTTGTGAAAAGCAGGCCGAGGTTTTAGAATTACGGCGTAAAGCGTTGCTTAAAGGTTTAAAAGGGAAATACATACGTGAAGATATTGATAAAATACCCCCCTCGGTGGAATATATGTTTAACCCACACAGTTTATCCGCTTATATACAAAAAATTGGCGGAATGGACAAAATTCACAAAGATTCAGCTCCTAGTTCAAAATTCTCTGGACGTTCTAAATCACCAATACTTTCAAAATCACCAATGACTTCTACTTCCCATGATAAGCCCTTTCGTTTTCAAAAAAATAAAATAAAACAAGGAAAGAACAATAAACGTCATTTCGACGAGCAGGGAAAAAAGAAAAGGGGGGGCGGAAAGGTGAACCCAATAGAAATAGACACTGACTCGAGGTTTATGGGGGGTTGTCTGATGTTGCATCAAGAGGTGTGGGCCAAATTCAATCCACCCAAGATGGTTCTCAAATTAATTTCTGCAGCACGCATTCCATTCAATCAGACACCACCCCTTATCTTCCCAACGCCGGACATCATGCAAAAATTTCAAACGCCAAGTTCTTCAGAAATGTCATTGGAAATTCAAGCCATGATTCAAAGTCAAATTCTCGAGCCTGCACCTTTAACTCCATCATTTATATCCCCACTATTCATAATAACAAAAAACAGTGGAAAGAAACGGGTTATTTTCAATTAGAAAGCATTAAATCAATTCATGAAAACAAAACATTTCCATCTTTTTCATCATCACCAAATGTCCAACTTCTTATAAGCGGGCGACTGGATGGTCAAACTGGACCTAAGTCAAGCCGATTATCATTTGAGGTTTTCTCGAAGACACCGTTGCTTCCTACGCATAAATTACGAGGGTCGACTGCTACAAATGACCTGTCTGCCCTTTGGTCTCGCCGCAGCACCAAAAATGTTTGCATTGGTCACAAACTGGACTGCCGAAGTGCTACGCGGCAAAGGTCTTCGCCTGGTTCTCTTCCTAGACGATTATTTGTTAGTCCACCAAAGCAGGGAGACGTTAACAACGCATGTCCAGCTAGGTATAGAGTTCCTCACCTCCCTAGGTTGGAACATCAATATGGAAAAATCTATACTAATCCCAACAAGTTGTATAGAATTCCTGGGAATTGTCTGGAACACGTACTCCAACACCAAGAGTTTGCCTCCAGACAAAGTTTGCAGGATCCGTCAGTGCCTATTGACTCGCTTAGCAGCCGGCAGTTGAACCCTCAAGCAGGCGCAACGCCTCTTAGGGTATCTCAACTTTGCGACCTTCATCACCCTCCGGGGAAGGTTGCATTGCCGTACGTTGCAGCGCCACAGCAACCATGCTCAGAAAAATTCGCGTCATCCAATACAGTATCTTGTCACAGACGCCTCAGACATTCAATGGGGGGCCATACTAAACAACAAACAAATAGGAGGCACATGGAATCAACATCAACTGAAGTGGCACTGCAACTTAAAAGAAATGTATGCAGTGATAGCGGCAATATCCCTAGAAGCAAATATTTTACAAAATTCAACCATTATTTTGCAAACAGACAACAGAACCGTCGTATCTTACATAAAAAACGAGGGCGGAACAAAATCTCAAAACCTCCTGAAATTAACAAAACAGCTGCTGGCACTAACGTACAGCCTGAACGTGGTACTAGTCCCGCACCACCTACCGGGATTGTACAGCATGGAAGCCGATCACCTGTCAAGAAATCGAGTCAGTTCGGAATGTCATCAGCTAAGCGAGGCAACCCACAAAATATTCACACACTGGGGCACTCCAAGCATAGACCTGTTCGCCTCGCAAGAGGCATACGTCGTATGCAACTATGTTACTCTAGCTAGACTTATCAGACTCGAAGGCGTGCTTTCACGACGCTTTCAGCAGATACTGGCTATTCGACCTGGCGTGGATTTTCCCTCCACCAGCTCTGCTCCCACACACACCTGCTACAATAGTAGCACCCAAGTGGAAGAAACCCTTTTGGCGTCCAGATCTGAAGAGTCGCGCCCTAGCACGTCCTATGAAAATCAGGGACCTGAAAACATCATTGGTGGACACAATGACTGGGCGTCCCCCAGCTCAATTACTCAACCTACAGCTGGAAGCCTGGCTCATTTCGGCTGGGACTCCCTAAAACAAAACTGGTCAGGTGAGGAAAAGCAGCTTTTGGCAACATGTTGGAGAGCTTCTACGCTCAAAACTTATACTCCTATATGGAGAAAATGGGTACTGTGGTGTAATCTTAATAACCTTAACTGTCGTTGTCCAGCACCTACCAATATAACCCAGTATTTAGCAAAACTTTTTCTTGAAGATCGACTAGCATACCGTACTATTCTTGTACATAAATCAGTTATGGCATCAGTTTGTGAAACTCTGTCTGATATTATGATTTCATCAAATCATTTAGTTAGGCATATTTTAAAAGCCGTATCATTAGCTAGACCAATGCCAAAAAAATTGCCAATCTGGGATGCAAGAATTAATAATTCAGTTTAAAAAAAATACAGATCCAGATTTGCAAAGCTTATATGATGTTTCTAGGCGTGCTGCCACTATACTGTTGTTGGCTTCAGGCCGTAGAGTACATAACTTGACTCTCTTGCATTGTGATCCTAAACATTTGGTGGACAATGGGGATTCAACAACCCTGCATCCTGTTTTTGGCTCAAAAACTGATTCAGCTTCATACCAACAATCAAGTTGGACATTACTCGCTTTACCAGATAGAAATACAAATCCTTTGTTTTGGTTAAGAGCATTGATTAGAATTACCAAAAATTTCAGAGGTTGTCTTACAAATTTGTTTATTACCACCAGGGAGCCTCGTAAACCAGCTAGTGCCGTAATTATAGGTGGTTGGGTAAGGCGAATTGTTTCTGAAGCCGGAATACAGGCTACTCCTGGTAGTTTTAGGTCAGCAGTTTCATATCTAAATTGTTTAGAAAAATACCCAGTTAAAGATATTTTGGCTAAAGCAAATTGGCGCCATGAAGATACTTTTAGAAAATATTACTGCAGAGAGGTAGGAACTATAGGCTACAACAATAGTGTTGAGTCAGAAAAGTCACTC
Organism: Lithophane leautieri; assembly: GCA_949152455.1. Lineage (NCBI taxonomy): Eukaryota > Metazoa > Arthropoda > Insecta > Lepidoptera > Noctuidae > Lithophane > Lithophane leautieri. Next base: position 20,751,042 of record OX424458.1, on the reverse strand, counting down.
TCTCAATTCTTTGCAGTTTCTGATAAAAAAATATTTAAAATTTGCAGCACTAATTCAGCAATGTTGATTTATTGGAGTCAAATTCCTGGGGAAATTTAGTATTGGTTTTTCATCACATTAATATATAAAATAATTACTAATTGTGATTAGTAATTATGTTGTTACATTGTTGCATTTTATGAAGCAAGCCACCAGGAGATAACAAATAGGTCTCTCATAATAGATTTCAGTCCTCTAACGGAACAAATAATACAAAAATGTTACCTTAAAATAAAATTTGTATTATGTTTCCTATGACGTCTGAAGTCCAAGTAATTTCTTCCTGGTTCATCAATAACATTATAAGCCGAACAATGTCATAAGAAATGGCGGCTTGCTCTGTGGTGCAGTTAGTTCCAGGTTAGGCTATAGGTGGCGCTCGGGCCAGTTCACGTGACGGAAGTGACCATCATCTAACGGAAGGCGTGTGTTAAGGACGATGTACTCTCATAATGGACTTCAGACGTCATAGGAAACATAATACAAATTTTATTTTAAGGTAAAATTTGTATATTATTGTGAATGAATAAAACTTTCTCCTGGCTTTTATCCCAATTTATTTGGGGTCAGCCCGCCTAGTACTTCTGCGCCACACCAGACGGTTGTGGGTTGTCTCTTTTGTTGTGTTGTTCGCCAACACAACATGTCTTAAATAAATCTGCCAGGGTTGCGGGAAAGTCCGAAAGGGATACCGGGACCTTGGCAACAGGCAAATGAAGGAACACGGGTGGGTTTTAGTCAGTAAAAGTCTGACACGCCCTTCCGCTCCGCCCAGAGCGGGAGAAGTCATTGGATGATTTCCCACCCTCAAAAAAAAAAAAAAAAATGTCTTAAATAAATAAATAAAATACTAACCGATTCCAATTTGGAGTCCATAAGCGCCACCGCTCTCCTGAACGGCGGCTGCCCCAGTCGTATGGGCACGGCGAGTCGCGATGATTTCGAGTTCTGGGACAGGTCGAGGCACAGGTACACTCGCAACTCGTCCGGATCACCACCGCGCCAGCGCCCGCGCAGCCAGAAATTACACAATGGTGTGCCGCAAGCAAAGCTGGAAATATGGGTACGCAGTTAGGCAAGGCGAATAGAATACTCTTTATTATGTACACTTTACGAATTGCAGATATAAATGTAGAAATTTTATAAAGGTTGATATAAAGGTTGTCACAATAAGCGGTCTTATCGCTAAAAGCTATCTGAAGACAACCTTTGGATGGATTTACAGGGAGAAGGAGAGATAATACTGCAGGCAATAGGGTGTTGTACCATTTACATCACTACATATTATAAAACAAAGTCCTCCGCCGCGTCTGTCTGTCTGTTCGCGATAAACTCAAAAACTACTGCACCGATTTTCATGCTGTTTTCACCAATGGATAGAGTGGTTCTCGAGGAAGGTTTTAGTATATAATAACCGACATCCACGCGAGCGAAGCCGCGGGCATCAGCTAGTATACAATAAATACATACATAAAGCATATACTTATATACAGGTGGATGTTTGAAACAGGGCAGTAAGGGTAGGATGGACTCAGACCGAACTCGACGCCCTGGATAGGAGGGTCCGTACACTGCTGACCGCAAACCGGATGCGTCACCCACGGTCATCAGTGATGAGACTTTACATCCCGCGGAAGTGCGGGGGTCGAGATTTTTTAAATGCGAAGAACCACCACATCCGCAAGGTATGCAGCTTCAGGGAATATTTTTAAAGCCGAAGTGGGTACGCACCGTTTTGTGGTCACAGTGGACAAGGGGCTCATTCTACTCTCCATGGCTAAAGAGAACTGGCGCAAACCTGTCAAAAATCAGCTGTTCCGTACATTTATGTTCGCTTATCTCGAACAGCTGATTTTTTTTCGCGATTTCAGGGTAGCTCCCATAGTAAAAGTTGTTCATAATAATGAGTAAAGTCACGTGATTAAATAAACAAAAAAAATATATATATATACAGTTTGTTAACTACGAGACAAAGCTATGCGAGGAAAAGAAAAGCTTCTATAGTCGCGATCAGGTGCCGTATTATGAAGTATTAATGCCACCATTTTTACAGGGTGAGAGAGAGACGGAGCTAGACAAGGCCGCTAGCACCATCCCGTTTTCGCAGTGGAATAATGATGGCATTAAAAATATGAAGTATTTTCATAATAGGCCAATTCTGGGCAAAGTAATCTAGTTAACTAGAAGAAAAAAAAATTAAGACAAGTGCGTGTCGGACTCGCGCACGAAGGGTTCCGTTCCATCCTTACTAATATTATAAATGCGAAAGTAACTCTGTCTGTCTGTCGCGCTTTCCCGCCAAAATTACTGAACCGATTTAAATGAAATTTGGTACACAGATAGTCTAGAGCCTGAGAAAGGACATAGGCTACTTTTTATCGACATACCACGCAAGGTGAAGCCGTGGGCGGAAGCTAGTTATCTATAAAAACGGCAAAAAAATCATTTCTGTTGTATGGGAGCCCCCCTTAAATATTTATTTTATTCTGTTTTTGTTATAGCGGCAACAGATATACATCATTTTTGTGAAAATTTCAACTGTCTATCACGGTTCATGAGATACAGCGCGGTGACAGATGGACAGACAGACAGACAGACAGACAGACAGACAACGGAGCCTTAGTAAAAGGGTCCCGTTTTACGCTTTGGGTACGGAACCCTAAAAATGGCGTTATGTGCAATACTGACCTATTGCAGTCTTTATTTGACGGGAATTCTTCGAAGGTTTTGGGGCTCAGCGTGGTCCAATCCTCTAACTCGTCCGGAACTGCGATTGCTGACACCTGCCAAAAACGAATATTTCAAATAGTAGATAGTACAATAGTAAAGATTGATTGGTCGAGTAATGTTCTTTCGGTAGTCAAATTGCAACCGTGATACTAACTTATCTAGCTGCGCCCCGCGGTTTTACCCGCGTAAGTCTCGATTCCGTAGAAATATCGGGATAAAAAGTATCCAGTGTCCTATTTAAGGTCATGGTCTACCCATGTGCCAAATTTCATCGAAATCTGTTTAGCCGTTTTAGCGTGAAAGCGTAACAAACAATCTAAGTCACTTTCGCATTTATAATGTTATATAGGATATTATAAATGCGAAAGTGAGTTGACTGATATTCCCACAGGATTTAGGCTATGCGGGTGAAACCGCGGGGCGCAGCTAAATAAACTGCAATTTGATGCATTCGTTTTTTTAAATAGTTTTTATAATGTTTCTGCATAGAATCTTCATATAATAAATCTTTTTTTGTAGAACCACTTACGCGATTTTCTTGATTTTAATTTTAATGTATGCATAATTATGTGAGACCAGACGAGATAATCCTAACTAATATAATAAATGCGAAAGTCAGTATGTCACTTCAAGCCCACTGTGAGCTCACTTCACCTAAGTTTTTACGGTGAGATTTTAACTCGTGAGAATCCGCTGAATGTGAGAAGTATATAATAGGACCGGTGATTGCGATGCCTGGGGAGGCCTTTGTTTAGCAGTGGACGTCTTTCGGCTGAATGATAATGCTGATGATGGATAGCGTACCAGCATATCAGTGTCGAGCTTGTTGATGAGCACGTAACACGTCGAGACGCCTAGCACGTTGATCTGCTCCTTGATCTCGTAGTACAGTTTTAGAAGCGCCACCTAGGGAGCAAATAAGTAAAGTCAGGGAAATTACAAAGTATTTGTTAAGCAAATTGATTACGTACTCTTTGACGGTTGAATATACAGACTCGATAAGTGACTTTTATGTATAATACGTATAGAAAGTGTCACCTTGTTGTGGCACAGTATGGCGAAGTTGGCGGCGTGGTCTAGAGCCACGTGTCCGGGCGGCAGCGTGCCGTACCGGCCCGGGTCCTCTGTGGACAGCTGCAGTCGAGAGCTCACGAATGTCTCGCGACCCATCTCTATTGACATGAAGAATGGTTTCTGAAAGAGAACATAACATATAACATCACCTGACGGGTTGAGCAGAGCTGTACCTATCGTACACCCACATTTCGTCAGTTGTGAATGTGACTAGCTATGTTTGTTTCTAATCCTGAATATACCTCTATAATGGCTGTAGGCGGTGATATGGCCATCCCGGACTGCAGCTTGCAGAGCGGCGTGGCATCGACCGAGCGTAGCGTCATCGACACAGGTGAGGCGTTGCACAGTATCACCATGGGACACAGCTGGACTTCCAGACTGCAACCACCACCGGCGCGCACGGCTGTGTAGCGAATCTGTAGGGAAATATTACATGTATGAATATATTGGGTTTAATTACATGTGATTCCGTTTGCTGTCTAGTCACACTTTGGTGTCAGCTGTTTGTAGTGAAATGATCAGATCATGAACAAGCTTTCGCACTTACAGTTACATCGCACCGCGGCTGCAGTGGCGCAGGCTGCCACTCGCCCGGCCAATGCTTGCGCACTACCGAGTAAGGCCACGTTTTAGTCGCGTGACGACCCGAGCGCTCCAACCTGCAAAGAGACATCAAACTCTAACTAAAAGCATTTTATTCAAAAACCAATTACACACAAGTTAGGATATTATACGTATTTTATTAAAAAATCTGTTTGTTAATTTAGAATATGAAGTGTAAATTTATATTAAATAACCATTCAATCCGTGTCAATACAAAATGATTTCACCCGTATTTTAAATATGATTGACGTGCAAAAGGGTTTCTACAAACCAAATCACGGAAATAAAATCTAATTTACTTTTGTGTAAGAATTTGAATCGTAAATCTTTAGAACCAGGTTTAAAACATCAAGCAAATTTAGTATTTGGACTCTATTCCAACTGATCAATCTGACGTTAAAGTTCGAATTACAAACCGAGTCTAAGTTGTTAATTTTGTATTATGAAGGCCGAATGCCTACATTTAACCCTAGCTAAGGTGAACCTAGTTAAAATACCGAGACGACATTGCCCAAGGACTAGGTGGTCCAGCCAGGCAGGTGACGGAATAACTGAAAGTTACGATCCTCAATAGTGGTGGATCTGAGTGTGCATTCTATAAGTTATTTATTAATTTAATACTCTAAGCACACAAAAATGTACAGAGGCAGAGTTAGTCGCATTGGATCATAGATCTGTAATGATAGATAAGATTGTTATAAATAAATAAATTCCATAGGCATTTTCTACCTGTCAACCTTTGGGTGATGCAGAGACAAACCGTGGTAGGTGCAATAGCGAAAATTGTGGAATAAATATTATTTAAATACGTAAAGTTAATAACTGTTAAAAAGTTTTAAATGTTTTTATTGTCAATATTACTGAATTGAAATTTGAAATCACTCTATTGTGCACAAAATTAATAATTCTAATTGCCATAATGAGTGAATTAGGTGTTGTAACAGTTTTAGGTGTAAAAAGTTATTTGGAAAGTTACGATAAGTATTGATTATTGCATTTCATAGTCAATATTTGAGTGCACTAGATAGCGATATTTCATATTTCCATACAGTAATATTGACAAAGTAATCAAAGCAGGAATATGTTTGACAGCTATTTGCGACGTTGCCAACTTTCAGAATGCACAGCCTTAAGAAGAGGAAAGCGCATCAGTGTCACAAAGTAGTTCCCTTTCATTGCTTTTTATCCGACGAAAAAAAAAAGGAGAAGATTCTCAAGTCGACAAGTACATTTTTTTTTTCGTTCAAAATTCTATACTTTACAAAGGTTGACTAACCATTTCTGGGTATCCTTGATGACGTCATCGATGTTCGTGACGGGCGACCGTTTGTCGAACACAGACGTGTCCGTCACGCCGTAGTGCATCGGGATCGCCTCGCGAGTCACCGGGCATTCTATGTTCCTGTGGACATAATTATCATTACATAAAAACTTATATTGTAAACGAAAATTAATGGCATAAACCATATCATTTGACCAGAAGGACATAGAACCCACTACACTGTTAAGATACTTGTTACACATGTATTTCACATTAGGTAGTTACAAAATATCACAAAAGCATTGACATAGTATATAGGTATCGCAGTATTATAAATGATTAATTAACCATTTCACCCAAGATAAATAGGATGTTTCTACTACCGAAGTAAACACAAACTACATAATTAATAGTTATTACTAAAATCTTTCTGCAGTACGCCTTAAAGTGAGAGAGAGACAGCATAGACTTATGCTGACTTAAAATTGAGCTTCAGCAGTCAGTTTTTTTATTTTGTTCGACTTTGGCATCTCGTAGCTGACTTCTGAGTTACTGGCTGCTTAACCGAGCTATTGCTGTCAGTTACAATGTGAGGGTTACATATACCTTGTTCACTCTCGATATATAATTGATGTATCAAAATATAGTAAAACATTTTTAAAAGAGTCACGGTGGAGTTTCTTGCCCATTCTTCTCCATACAAAAACTACCTTTTGGAAGGGACGGCTAGAATCAGTTCTATTTCTTTGTTTTTGACTTTCAAAAGTGCCTTATAAGTGTCTATTTGAAATAAATGATATGACTTTGACTGAAATGACGCGCCCCACTACCGCATTATTCATAGGAAGAAGAGAGTGTGTCATAGAGAGTGAACCTAGACATTACAATATTTTATTTTATTTGTTTGAATGACATGTAAGTATGTATGTATGTATTTGATATTTCTTGACATGTGTATGTAAGTATTTTAATTGTAGTGAATTTTAATAAATTGAATCTTTTGAGTATTATGTTATTGTTTATTGTGTATATTGTAATCGTAATGAAATTTGATGTAAATAGACTTTGTCTGAAATAAATGAATATTATTATTATTACTCAAGTACAGTAACGTTTCATACGAAAATGAACCTTATTCGTATGAAATTAATGTGCATTAAATATTCCTATAAGCGAGCCAAAGTAACAGTCAACTGTTCTTTTGCACTGTTGTATTTTCAATCCTCGACGCTGAGGCGAGGGTTGTAAATCCATAAATTAAATTCGAATGGGGCAAGGAATATAACACATATGGTCCAACGAATTAACAGAACTGATGAATAATTGGACATGGGTTGACCATATGATGGTATAATAAATTGTTATCGAAACAAGTTTTTGATCGCAGCGACTAATTTACTACACTATTTAGCGTACTAATTGTGTAGCTTATGTGTTTTTCAACTCAACTCAAAGCATTTATTGGAATTATACAAATTACAGGCACTTTTGAATTGTCAGAGTGGGTCAGTTAGTCAAAACGTTGAAGCTAGTTGCCCATTCCAAATCGTAGATCTTTATGAAGAAGAACGGGCAAGAAACTCCAAGGACACTCTTTTAAAAATGTATATAGATATTACAAAATCCTGTGTACCTTGGTGCTTCTAAATATGAGAACAATGTCAAACGAAAAATAATCAAAAACAATAAAAAATATAAGATTAAAAATAAGCCCTGGTAGATAAGAGATGACCAGTCTCAACTGACGGCGCCCGTTCACGAACATGACCCGTGGAACAGCACCATCCAGCTCAACCATTTTATAGGGAACCGAATGATCCAACACGCGCCACCATCAGCGAGACATTTAAGTGAGTATGAAGTTTCATCAGAACACAACATGAGTGTAGCAAAACACACGAACAAGGTCGAAATTATTTTGAACGTCAGAATTACAAGTGCAGGAACACATACACACCATCCAAAAAAAAAGGCATGCTTACGCACGACTAGGATAACTAATGAGTGTGCCACATACTTGCACCACTTTAAATCGTGCAAAAACGCGCTCTTCATGTGGTCAGTCTTTACAGGACTAAAACTCAACTACGCCAAAAAAGTCAACTAAAAAGATTTAAACAAGACATGAAGTCATGTTTATATCTTTTTAGTTGACTTTTTCCTTTTATAAAAATTAAAAACACGGTTTTTTAATTTGTCTATCTGTATTTTCACGTTGAGCGCCATGCTCAAAAACCGTGTTTTAAATTTTTTGGACTTCGCATTTTTCTTGCCTCATTCATATTCTAATTTATTTTCAGTACAAAAAACCCACTTAGACAGGAAACAACCGTGGAGGGGTATTAGAATTATAGTAAATTGAATTAAAATGTGTTTCCTGGTGGACACACTGGCCTCCGAATAAGCAAAGGCAAGGCACTGCCTGTGTTTCCCAAAGGAAATACGCGGCCTCTAAAGATGGTACTTTGTGTTTCCGGAAGGATACGCACGGCGCTCAACGTTTACAATATTTATATTTTTGAAATGTGCTAATTAAGCCCTTTCAAATGACACACAAGAATAATCATTAAAAAAAAAAAACCTGACGTGAACACCCACCTATATTGGAAGGACAGACTATGCCTAGCTGAGGTGGTGCCAAGCACCTGCAAATGGGTGCTGGTGCCACGACCCGGCGTCATCTGCAGAATCGGCGGCTTGAGTGGCTGCAGCTGCGTCTGCGACGTCGTCATCTCCCCACTCGTCGTTTGAATTTCAGTTGTTATCAGCACCTGGGGGCAGGAGCACGTGAGATTTGTGTCATGAGTGACATTAAAACCTTAGTCAAAATTACGGTCATCAAGAAAAGAAGAAAATTCTCTCTTAGCGTCGTTCCGTACCCGAAGGGTACCAAACGGAACCTTAATACTGAGGCTCCGCTGTCCGTCCGTCCGTCTGTCAGCGGGCTGTATCTCATGAACCGTGATTTTTCGGTGATATTTGCTCGAACTTAATACGGTACGGAACACTTCGTGTGCGAGTCCGACTCGCACATGGCGGAATTTTTTGTTCAAAATACTAAACTAACTTTATTTACTTATTTATTTTCTTACCACAAATTACAGAGAAAGTAATTAAATAGTCTACAGACACAAATTTCAAATTTATAATTAATGTGGAAGACTGGTGCCTAAACTAAGTTTTTTCACAAAACCTGTATGTCAGGTCACACAAATATTTACCAGCAGCGCCTCCCTGTCAACGTCATTCGAGCGCGAAAGAAGGTTTTACACTGCGTACTCACGTCTGTGTCGAGCGGCAGGTGCGAGTGTAGCACGTACAGCGGCCACATGGTTGCCAGGATGCGTCCGTCGCCGTGCCCGCGCGTCACGCGGCACCACACTGACACGAAATGAGACTCGCCTTCCGTTGGCACTGAGATATTTTAAACAATTAATAATTATACAAGGTAATGGTAAAATATTACTGGTATTGAAGCTACCGCGTTTAGCCAAAAAAATCATGGCAAGTGGCAAGACGATAATTAAACAGAAATATACTAACCAACAACTGTTAAGCACGAGACTTTACTTTTGAAGCTACTTTACACCTAACAAAACTCAGTCAAACAAAATGTTCTACTGGATCTAACTGAAGAAATATGAACGCGTGAATAATTTGGCGAGAGACGACCGGCAGCGCGACCTAGCGGTGCATAGTAGCGCCATCTAGTGACCTTATTGTAAAACTATCATTAATATTGATTTAAAAGCCTCTTTTTAGAGAATTCTGTTTTTTTTACAGAATTCTCTAATTTTGGGATGAGAAGGTGGTCCCAAGTGCTACATCTATCCCTACCTAGTAGTTAAAGGGCCGATGTGAAGTGAGCTACTGCATTTTGAGGAGCTATTCTGCTCATCACGCCGAAGATCCTCATGAGATCTTCACCAAATGTTTATGAGACCAACTGAAAGTCACTACTGACCTTTCAAATAAAAAAGAACCATCGAAGGCGGAGATTTCCAGTAGCTCCCTTGTTGCCCCTTTTTGGAGGAAGTACCCCAATCAAAAATTCCCGACAACATACACAACTCGTAAAACTAGTTTCGTCTAGATCGGTTGTAAAATACGGCCTGCTAGATGAGTACAAACAGACTGAAAGAGGAAAGCAATTTTTTTCCAGACCTGAAACAGAGCCGCTCAATCAATGAGCGAGTGCGCTCAATCAATTATGTTATTTTATTAAGTCATAAAACTTGCGTACAAGTTTATGATCTTACCTTTGACTAGCCATGGGACGTTAGCCTTGGGGCATTCCTTCAGCGGAATGTCGCCTGACCAGCACGTGTTGTGAGATCTGAACTTTATTCTGCAATTACACATTTAATTGAGTGTAAATTGAGATATCGTAATTAATCAGCAAACAAGCTGTGTGGGATTTCCCATCAGCAAAAATTACGATTGTTCATATAAACTTGCATCCGTTATATAATCCCATTCCATTAGGAGATAAATTTTCAAAATCCTTCCCCTGTTCACCTTCGTTATAAAATAAAACTTTTGTACAAAATTTCATTTAGGCTGTGCGATATCTGTTAGTGAATTTCAGTTGTTTTAATTAAATTGAATTTAAATTATGATTTATAAATACACAGCTTATTTATCTAGTCTTCTGTGTATGGCTTTTGCGCTGCAATAGGATAATAACAGATAGTGTATCTATAAATTGAAGTGGCTTTTCGTGTCCGTCTGTGTGATTGCGTTGTTCTTCTAAACTACGCAACGGATTTTGATGCAACCGCATCACTTAGAGAATTTATTCCAGAAGCTGTATAATCATCATCATTACATAATTTCAGCCGAAAGACGTCCACTGCTGGACATAGTCCTCCCCCAAGCGCCGCCACTTCGACCGGTTCTGTGCTTCTTGCATCCAGCGCGTAGTGTATTATACATTCAATTAACTTAGATATAACAAAGCAATATGCATGCTTTGTCAAGTCGTAAAAACCAGCGGGGGCGCTAATAATTACAACAAAGTAATTACTTGAGCACCATCTCGCACTCGGCGCTGCAGACGACGGTGCGGCCGACGGACTCGGCATGCATCTCGCCGGAGCTTACTGTGTACCATTGCGGCGTGTCCAAGCCGCGGGAGCGGACCTGCGCATAAATAACATTCATTGTAAACAACAACCGAAATACGTAGCCACAAGAATAAATACCTTACAGTAACGCAAAATACAAAAGTACTAGTGAAACAAAATTTGTTTTGAGAAAAACCTGTTTCATAATATTATGGTTTCGATATCACCATGTTCCTACATCTATCAAAACTTTAAAAGAAAATCGCTATTGAATCTTGCGCAAGTGTGTATTTATGCCGCCGGACACTCAGGATTTGCTATGATTTTCTACAAGTTGTAACTTACAAAAAAATTTTGATAAACAAAATCACGAGTAAAAATGTAAAAGTATAAGTACTTGTGAATATTTGGTAATACAAGGCTTGTAAGTTTTGATAAACAGGGCACATGTCTAAAAATATTATTCTTCTTATGAAACTGATTTTTTTTTCTTTTCGGGAAAAATCCTGCCTTATCTTCCACTCTCATACACGTACAGTGTGCAAGTAGTCACACCGTTTTTCAGAACATGTCTTTGTGTGTTTTGTATCAACAAAGTGATCGTTTTCTGACCTTAAATAGCAGAGTTGCCCTCAGCATGTTGGCTAGCACAAGCCTGCCAGAAAGATGCATGAGCTGACTGGCGCCCGTCTCCGTGACCCTCACGTGTAGGAACGCGCCCATGGGGAACTGTTTGTCGGTCTCCGTATCCTGAGTCGCGAACTTCAGCCGATAGGTCCCCGCGACGAATGGTACACCTGAAAATTTTTAGGTATTTGTTACAAACGGCTAATAAAATAAAAAAAATACGTTTATTTGCGGCACACATGACGCAAAAGGTATTTACAAGGCAGATTTGTGTGGAAACGACGGGACGGGTCGCCCTAAAAGGACATATAGTGACCTTATTAGTGATGTTCTCAAGAAAAATCAGGTGTGTAGTACGAGCATCCGGCGGCGTGCGTGTATGAGCAGATGTATGTACGTTCCGTAGTTTATGCCTACCCCCATCTATAAAAGGCGCGAGTGTATGTATGTGTCGCAGTGGGATGGTTAAAGCCGTGATTTAGTTATATCTTTATAGATATAGCTATTTACCGTAATATAGTTATATGAATGTGGTTCATAACTGTCGGAGTGCACTAGTTTTGATACTGCGACCAATTTCGTCGTAGCGCTCGCAGACCGGTGCCGCGGCACCGCTCTGTTCGCTCGCTCGGCAAGCGCGTAGTTGGTCACAGTTCTAACCACAGAACAGAAAAAAACAGTAGAAGTCGCAAGTAGGCGGGGCCCGCGTACCCCGAGTTTTGCGGAGTTCCGCAAATGTTTGCTTCCGCGCACACATCACGCACATCAGTCTCGTTACAAGCGTCACGGTGAAAAGAACTTGGAAAAAAAATACAAAAATGCCCTTTTGTGCTGTTTTAGAATGTAAACACGATAGCAGAACCAAAAATTTATCAAATGGAGGTATATCATACCATCGATAAGTCTTAATTGATTTTATTTCGATTAAAATATAAAAATAATATTTTATTAAAACAAGACAAGTAAAAGTTGGCTTTATGTTGTTCAAGTTAAGGTCTACTTTCTTTTAAACTCAAACATATTTTTCTCGAAGATTCCAACTAGGCACATGACACACTTAGCTACTCAATTAGAGATTACCGTTATCGATAATGAGTTATCGATATTTTAAGGGAATGCGCTAAAGTAGCCCGCGAAATTCAACACAACTCCTTATGTTAGCATAATCCAAAAATTTCATGATTTCATGAAATAGTCATTCAATAGGATTTTATGAACTTAGAGGTAATTATAATATTGGTATTTTTTTTAATTATAAGTCTAAAAATTTTACTTATGTAATTAATTAAACCATTGTTTCATTTTAATTTGTATTAATTAAATCTCACTTAAGCTTTGATAGTTTTTGAACATCAAAAGGGGGTCATAGGTCTAAATTAAAAAAAAAAAATCGTATTAGTACATCGCCGTTGCGACGTCTTCTTATATGTAAAAATAAATTTTATGAGAAATCGATAAAAACCGTCTAATAGAATAATTTTCAATCGGATCAGTAGTTTAACATAACAATTCTTAATTATACTTACTATAAATCGTAAGTATGTATTAAAATAAAATATTAACACTTGATTTCAAACATAATAATATTTATCGACTCAAGCTGTTGACTATTTTGTTTGGAAATTAAAGGAAATGTCGATAAATAAGTCAACGACAGTGGTACATCCCTAGAAGAGGACGAATAGTAATGAGCTCGTTACTCAAATATAAATCTTATTTATAACGAAATACAGCTTTAAATTGAATGCATTTATTATAGTGACATCTAGCGGCGGGTAGCGTAACTTGCTGAATAAACTGTTCCGTGTGCGCTTTAAACGGAAAAAGCAATAAATACGTAAAAAGAATAGACAGTAAACAACTCTATCGTCATACAACTGTGGTTTATTTTCAAATAAGCGACGACTGACATTATTTCCTACTTTCCTTCAATGTCAAACTACCAATCACACCAAAAATTTCTTAGTGTTACGAAATACAATTAACGTGTAGATGTGTGAGTTTGGGTACGCTGGTTCCGATACTAATGAAGCGATATGCGACTTCTACTGTTTTTTTCTGTTCTGTGGTTCTAACCTAACTTATTTGGTCGGAGTGAGTGTCACCTGGCACCAATTTCTTTGCCAAACATATTGGATAATGTCATTCTTTAGGAACGGTTAATTATTGAGGCATTTAATCAGGAAATCCAGGGGCAGATTTTTCCAGTGTCAGAGAGAGACGAAGCTAAATATGACCGAGAGCAATATCCCTTTTTCGCAACGGAATCACGATGGCATTAATACTTCATAATACCGGCCCATGTATTAAGAACTAGTACTTACTGGAGGACCACTTCCAATCTGCTGAGGAGCTGGCGAGGGCAAATCGCAGCCTCTTTTGAGTCGTTGGGTAGTACCATCTGTAATGCGGACACATATTTAGAAATACCTACATATTTATTTGCGATCAATCAATTGTAATGTATTTGTTGTAATTATTTCTTTGTAATATTGGTTTATACCTTAAAACATCATTCTGTTTCTATCATCTTCAAACGATTTACAGAAACAGAACGATATTTTAAATACGTTTAGCGCTTGTAAAGTATTTAGTGATTTGTGGCGCGAGCAGGCCTAATTTTTACAAGCTTTATATTAGCTTGCTCTGTTCGTATGTGTTTCCGGTTACTCCGATTGTCATCCATTTTTCAAGCACTTCCTGGCATCCGATTGAGCTGAAACTTGGCATATTTATAAAATTACCGAGACATTTTGAAAAAATGATAGCGTGGAGCTGGTCTGATGATGGAGCCGGAAGTTGGCCATAGGAACTCTTCAATCAAACAAGAGAGCACCATCGTGTTTGGACTCATTGGTCATTTATTAACCAGTGCTTTGTCACTAAGTGGTGTTCAGGGTCTGATGATGGAGCCGGAAGGTGGCCATGGGAAAATTGTTGTTATGTTTGCTTGTTTAAAAAAAGATTTTTACTTATATTTTATTTTTACGGTTGTTGAGTAGCCTCACCTGTAGGCGAGCCGGCACCCGGACCCCAGCGACACCACCTCGTCCGTGTCCTCCTGGCCCAAGTTCAAGGCGCTGGAGCAGCTGTTGTGTATCCACAGCAACACGCGGCCCTCTAACGCGTCAGCCGCCGCCTGCGCCACCTCTTGCGTACTCTTGTTGGCGGTGTCTAGTTCCTTCGTTTCGTATTTTGATGGTAATCCGCAGATGTACTGCAACGAAAGGAAATACGTATTTGACATAATATAACGTCTGCATTCCCCGAAGCGTTAGGCAGAGGTGTGCCTATAGTACTCACATTTCGCCAGTTTTGTTGAAGTCACATGTAATAGGGGCGAGCCTATTGCCATCAACCGGGCACATATCCAAGATCCGGGCTGCTCCGGCCAGATGGAAAAACCCAATTACACTTTGCCCAGCCTGGGAATCGAACCCAGGACCTCATGCTCAACAGTAGCGCTTGCGGCCACTAGACCAAAGAGACAGTCTTAAATACATCATTCTAATGTAGAATACAAATATACCTACTGTCTTTCATTTGTTTAAGCGCTTGAGGTATGAGACTAGACATCGTGTCCAAACTACCTATTAAATGGTCCGAAATTGTTAGACATACTTGGCATGAACATATTAATTGTCAGTTCATAATGTTCATCGTTTTCGAACTTGACCCTGACCGGGTGACATAACAGAATCGATTGTCGCGATCGATCGCGACCGCGTATTCGCCCGACGATCGCTTTTTATTAGGACACAGGCGGGGTAAATGTACCCCTTAAAATAATTGCCATTTTAAGAGGAAATAGGGTCGGTATTTTTCTCCGTGCAAAAAGTCATAATTCGTGGTTCGGCTCTCATCTAGTTCTTCCTCCAACATTGGCCAATTTTAAAGATATTTTATAAATTGAATACGAAGGATATATGAGGAGCTCGTGGCTACGTAATAACAGCCGCACGGGTCGATCCCTCAGGTTAAGCTACGCTTGCCGGGGTTGGTCCGTGGATGGGTGACCCTCTTTACATATCGAGACTCCTCCGTGCCTCGGAAAGCACGTTAAGCCGTTGGTCCCGGCTGTCATTTGTGGATCTTTGACAGTCGTTACGGGTCGTCAGAAGCCCGAAAGTCTGACAACCAGTCTTACCAAGGGGTATCGTATTACCCAGTTACTGGGTTGTGGAGGTCAGATAGGCAGTCGCTTCATGTAAAATACTGGTATTCAGCTGCATCCGGTTAGACTGGAAGCCGACCCCAACGTAGTTGGGGAAAGGCTAGGCAGATGATGATGAATACGAAGGATATTTACGGTGCCCTATCAGACGGCACCCTGTCATTCAGTCCTTTTATTCGATCAATATGTTGGAAAAAACCTACGCTATATTTACAGGGTGACTACGAACTGACCTCGTCATAGGCAATTTTCCAGTCGGTGACAAGAGTTTGCAGGGTCTGAAGCTTCGGAACCTGTATCAACATTTGTATTCCGGTGGTCACGACACGAGAGCGCGCGGTCAACCACGACTCCTTGGCTGATATGCCGCTCTGCACACGAAACTCTTCGATGATATCCTCCATAGTCCCCGTTGAGCAGTCTACCATGTCGCAACTGAGGACAGTGACAAAATGTTAACGCTATGCATTGTGAAAGTTGGCAACGTCGCAAATAGCTGTCAAATATTTCGCTGCTTTGATTAAGATCACTGTATGGAAGTATGTAATATCGGTCCGTGTTGGACTAAAATATTGAATACTAGCTGTGCCTCGCGGTTTCACCCGCGTAGTTCTCAATCCCGTGGGAATATAGGGATATAACGTATCCTATGTTCTATTCCAGGTCATGGGTAGACCTATGTGCCAAATTTCATCCTCTCTAGAGTAGGGAACGTCGCGGTGGCGTCGAACGGTTCGCGTATTGTATTTTTATACTCGTGATAACTTCGAAATTAAATGTCCGATTCAAAAGAATTAAAAAGTATTTTACTGCTACATAGAAACCCTTGCTGTTAAAACTATTTATTTGATTATGAATTAATACTAATACGAATGTAACCAACTTCTGTTTCAACCTAACACAAAAGCTACTATTGTGACTTAACTATGATACTTAGACATATTCCCTCGCGGATTTTTTTTTGTAGGTAATATAATGAGTACTTTATTTATGTAGTACATCATTTTTATGTCTCATCAATAGTTTTCTCAGCGCACGCCAAATAATGAATTTTATTTACTTTGGGTTACATTATTGCAATTTTCATAAGGATCTCTAATTTTTTTAAAATAAATTATAACCTATATTAACTTCCTGATAACTTAGCTTTTTATTGGTGAAAAATGGTTAAAATCGGTCAAGGAGTTTCGGAGCCTATACGGTACAAACAAAAATCTTTCCTCTTTATAATATTAGTATAGAAGATGAATTGCAATAGTCATTTGGGTACGGAGCCCAAAAGAGTACTATAATGATGATTCACTCACGATAGATTAGTATCCACAACGACTAGTTTCCCAGTGGGCGAGCCAAGCAACGCATGCGCCGCAGTATTGCGCGCGGCGATTGTGAGCACGCGGTGAGTTCGCTTCAGCGGCTTGGACAAGTAGTAGCCTTCTAAGTACGTCGCGGTGCTGAGAAACAAACAGATAATAAAAAAGTACTTTATATTTGAAAATATCCTTATAATATTGTAAACGCACAAGTAACTCTGTCTGTTTACCTTTTCACGACCTCATGGCTCAACATATTTGGTCTGGTCTATCAGCGTGCCAAATTTCATTCAAATTCGTTTAGCCGCTAGAACCGACACAGTTCCTTTCGCATAGTATGGGATAGTGACGAATTTGCGAAAAGAATTATTGGTAAAAACAACCGATATCTTGGGCTTGAGTCGCTTTTGAGTTAGCTTCAATAATACGTATTTTTTCCACTTAGTCTATGCACATACAAGTCTGATTAAATCGTTTGCAGCCAAAGATGAACCTGTTTATTTTGCATGTAGGTACCTATATAAAATGTATGCCATTAAATTATTTTGGAATGTGCTTATCAAGGCCTTCAACTAGATATCCATATTGTAATAATCGAAGATATTTTTTTTCACATTTGTAAAAGGAGCCCTACTGCCGCCATATTGACTTAAGAAAAAAAACATAGCCTATGTCACTCGGGATGATGTAAGGATTCTAACGACACCCCATACATCCGTTGAGGCATTTAAAAGTTCTGGTGGAATAAAGAAACTCACATACATACATACATGAACCCTGAAAACATTACACTCCATTTTGGGCAGTCGTGTAATAAAACATACATACCTTATAAATTTTAATGATTTAAACATTTATCGAATAATTGTTCACCTTACAATAAGGATGTTGTGCATGCCTATAAGTGATGTATTTACAAAGCATTGAAGATTCGTGGTTACCTAATGTTCCTATATTCTTGTAGATACGTCGCTGGTATGCCTTGCTTAATAAATAAATAAATAAATAATACAAAATAACATAGATGTGTTTGTTCTATTGGAATATTGCATATATTGCGACAATTTAAAGCTTTCATTTTTAATTTTCCATGGTCAAGAGTTATTAATTTACTTAAATTATTTACCGTTCATTGGAGGAGCTCGTGGCCAAGTAATAACAGCCACACGGGTCGATCCATCAGGTTAATCTACGCTTGCCGGGGTTGTTCAGTGGATGGGTGACCATCTTTACATACCGAGTCTCCTCCGTGCCTTGGAAAGCACGTTAAGCCGTTGGTCCCGGCTGTCATTTGTGGATCTTTGACAGTCGTTACGGGTCGTCAGAAGCCCGCAAGTCTGACAGTCAGTCTTACCAATGGGTATAGTATTACCCAGTTACTGGGTTGTGGAGGTCAGATAGGTATCCCGCCATGTAAAATACTGGTATTCAGCTACATCCGGTTAGGCTGGAAGCCAACCCCAACATGGTTGGGAAAAGGCTAAGCAGATTTTGACTTTTCAAAGACGTGAAAACGATTTTTATTCATTGTTTAAGCTACGTTATAAACAAAATAATGGGTCTTACTATAAAAATTTAGACACATGTCCAAAGTGTGTCTAATGTCAATCTTACGTCGTTTTAAATGTCGTATTTAAAAGGTGTTTTACCTAAACAACTGATAAACACGGTTTTGTGGTAGTTTTTTTTTATTGTTTTGAAATTCATTCAGATTCCATTCAAAACTGCATAGAAGTAATTTACATTAAATTTCGCTCATTCTTTACACCTTTTTTTTGCAGAAACTGGTAGACCTGCAACGTTCGAGTCATGAATATGCTTAAAAGTCCAAGTATTGCTAAAGTAAAGCCTAAGTACGCTTTGTAGATCTCATTGTAAGTCACCTGGTGAAATTTGGCAGCGAGTTGTGCACGTGCACATGTAGAGTGGCGACGCGCACCACGGCCTTGGTGCGCGGCAATAGGCGCGGCGCGAAGTACGAGTCTACGCGCAGCACGCCCGACAGCTGCTCCGCTGTCACTTCCGACGACGCCTTCACGTCGTGGGACTCTTGTGACTCTTCAGTCGCCTGGAAGTTACATTTTATGGGATCAAGCGTGTCCATGACAAGTATAATGCAAAAATATTGTATAGATCCGACAAAAACACGACAAAGATAAGAAGAAACATGCAAAAGTTGTGATAATTATATTGCAACAGACAACCCATCCACCTGTCAAAGCCAAAGGGGGTTTGTGATTTTAACAGGCTATTTTCTCTTATAACTCCTAAACTACTCGTAGTTGTCCTAGTTTGACTAACGAGGTAACATGGCAGCTTATACAGCGTGAATCAGATATAAACTTCTCTCTTCAACAAAACTTCAATACCAACTCGACCCAAATGTATGGGACGGCTGACTATTTGTTCACGATCACGATGCTGGTCCCATGGGGAAAGTTGTTACGTTTTATGGTCACACCCTTAACCCTCTGCAACTGAGGTGACTTTATTGTTAACATTTGACTGACGTGTTGTCTATCAGACGTCAGCTATACTAGCCATATTTGCCCATATTTTGACGATTTATTAAATATATTCATATTTTATATGTTGTAGTGGTTCTTATACTTTCAAAATAAATAAATATCAATATTAATAAAACAATGCATTGACTAATACGAATCACTTTTAATGAGATCAACATTTTACACATTTGGTGACATACCGGTACATAATATTATTTAAAAAAAAACTTTATGTTTATTCAATCTTTGAGCAAACATAATTATGTTTAACATTACAATTAAAAGCTACAAAAAGAAAAACAACAATATCTTATGATAGGTTTAGGCACAAATCAGTCTCAAAATCACCCCTAATTTTATTATATAGAACTTTCAGTCTTCACAAATTTGAGCCGAGCATTGCAAGAAAATAACTTTTTTGCAAGCACAGCAGCTGAATCTTGTCTGCCTTTTCAATCTGCTGGGGCATATGCTACATAGTCTTCTTGCTGATGGTCCAGGTTGTGGAGGAGGTTGAGGAGGGGGAGGCAAATCCTTACCTAAAACCCTTCTGATTGTCAATCGAAGCTCTCTCGGCAGTCTGTCTTTATAGACACGCTCTTTCACGCTGGGAAGTACTAACTCTGTTGCTAAGGATAGTAAGAAGTCTCCTTTCCGCAATTTGGCACCAGGACAATCCTGGTACAAGACAAAGGCATTCACACCAGCTAGATCCAACATCCTGTAAAATATTGCCATTAGCCAACGACGTGTCTTTCGAGTGCTTGAATAGATCAAACATTTCTTGTTGATTTCATCAACTCCGGCCTTGGTGTGGTTGTAATCAACAATCATAGTAGGTTTATTGGTCGCTTTATCAGTGTTTGGTGCGTAGTGTGAAGAAGAAACCAAAATCACAGACTTACTTATCTTCGGCACATAGGATACGATTGTGTAGTCGTTTGGAGGGTCTGCTATCTATGTTCCCTGGATTCAACATCTGAAACTAAAAAACATACTTGAAGAATTAATATAATTACAAGAAAAATAATAAACTAAGGTTACGTAGGAGAGACACTATGGCAGTTTACATATTTTTACTGAGGTTACGAATGTTGGACACTATGGAACTACAGTCGATCTTTATGAGGTAACGTCTATCAGAATCAGATCTTATTGCTGTACTTACGTCTGAGGGACACCAGATGCTCGTAGCACCACGCGTGTAGATCGTGCGACCGCTCACGCCACATTGCCCGATGCCGCGGACCAATACAGGAAGGTACTGAGCGAAACAGAGCTACATCAAGCGATATTGCGAAATGGCAACGAATTTTATGATTGACGGTGTCTGACATACTACCACCTCAGTTGCAGAGAGTTAAATATGACCACACCTTTCTGATAAAAGAGAAAGAACCGCTAAAGAAAAACAATATGATTTTAATGACATAGTATCTTATAAAAGGTACTGTGGAGTACTTTCTGAAAATATAATATTGGTAATCTATAACTTTAATTATATACATACATAAACCTCCAACTACGAATGAAACAATTATGTTCCATTATGACTGTAATTAATAACGCTAATCACAATAGAACATTCATAAAAAGTATATCTGTTCAATTTTCCGAAACCAAATAAGTAGGTAACTAGGTACTTACCCTCAATGGTACCTAACCCCAAAATAAAGTTTACCATAATTTATGGTAAGTGTTCCGGTCAAATGCCCGTGTCTCTAGCTGTGAAGTAGGTGTATAACAAACTTACCGACAGATCTTGTTTTGGCAAGAAGTTTTTCATGACGAACTCATACGGCGGCGGCACCGGCTCGGGGTCCAATAACACGCGGAATCGCCACAGTACCGCGAACACCGTCTCTGTTCACAGATTATAAATTCAAATATACACTGCTACAAGGATTACCCAGTAACTGGGTTGTGGAGTTCAGATAGACGTCGCTTCATGTAAATTATCGATATTCAACTATATCTAGTTATAGTGTGATAATGCTCTAACTGGATATAGCTTTTGTAAGCGCTCTTCCAGGGAGGCGATTTGTGAACGTGCTCTCCACGAGTGCGAAGCGAGCGAGCGTTCTCTCTTGTACAAAACGCGGCGCACACATTGCGCGCCGTGGAGTCCTCGCTAAGCACACGCAGCGAGCGTGATAAATAATCGCCTCGCCGGTAACACACTGGTAGCTCGTAAGTGTGATATGGCCCCGAGACTGAAAGCCAAGGATGTTTTGGCGCTCGAATGACGTTGACAAGATGGCGCTGTTGGTAAACATTTAGAGCAATGGTATAAACGCCTAAAGATCCGTGCACTAGGTAGCTAAAAACTAATTTTCTAACTTCAGATACCTAATGTTACAACTGAGAAGTTTCTCTAATCAATTAATTTAACCAAGGCATTTCTTACCTAGCCTCGTCGCACACATAGGAGGCGTGTGCCCCAGCAGTGGAATCGTTAAAGAATTATTATGCTTTGCTTTTTTTTACGTGGCATCATTAATCCTGCTAATATCCTAATTAATGTTGGGTCGGTGCAACATTTTGTCTTTCATACTTCTCTATAACTCGTCATCTCGTTTGTCACCGTTCGAGCTATAATTATCACCTTTCATACAGTCCATTAATCGTTTCTTTAGTCTTTATCTACTCTTACAGCCATTCACATTCAAAATTTCCTTACGACATTTTCCTCATTTCTCCGCATCATATGCCTTACCATGACAACAGATTTCCAAACAAATATTCAGTCACCCGAGCCACTTTCTTACCTGGTGGAGTGACAAAAAGCTGGTGTTCCCGCGGCTCGCCAACGGGCAGCTTGAAGTACGTGTGCGGCTCCCAGCGACCCAGCATGGAGCTGTACAGCTCCAACACGCAGTCTATCTCCTTGTCCTAAGCATTCACAAGGAAACAGAACTTTTTACAAATCAAAAGACATGTATTCAAATTAGCCTGAGAATCAGAGCACTGATTGAATGCCAAAATTACTTAAGACTGTCCTCCAAAACGCCCGCTCTGCACCACTTCCTATTGCTTTTGCTGGGAATAATAAGTGGTGCAACAAACTATCCAGCAGCACAGCTGTGTGTGAAGTTAGAAGAACTCAATTCTATATAGGTGAAAAGTGAAAAAAACTTGAATTTCAGAAGTCGGTGGCAAAAAACGAAAATTGAAAAGCAAAGACACCGACTTCTGAAATTTAAGTAATTTTTCACTTTTTTTGTTTTTTTTTGTAGACAAAGTTCCAACTTTCTCTTACATTATTTTTTACCTAACCAGTTTTTAATATAATCTAACTTTGAATACCTCCACGATCCCTGTATCGTTACATGCACCCATAAGCACAATATTTGTGTTGCCATCCATTGGGCTCTACTGTAAACAGCGATTTTTCACACCAAAAATAAATGTCGTTTCGCAGCAATTATTTTTGTACAATGTTACTTAGTTTGAAGTACAGAATGCGTAGTTGACGGCTTTGAGATGGGTCTTGTTACACCCTATATGTATAGTTCATAATTACCTGTCCAGGCAAGGGAAACGCGACGATTCTGGTGATGGCCCTCGGGTGCGGGTAGCGCCATGAAACCGCGTCACCACATAGCATCACCTGGTACGCCATCGGCAACTGACCTCCACTCTGGATCTTGAATGCACCGCTCCTACAATCCGTAAAGTGTATATTATTGAAATTAAAGTCATTTGTATCAACAACTCTTCATTTGTAAAGAATACAGGAATTCATAAAAAAATACCGTGTTTTTTCTGTCTTTTACCTACTCACAAATCAACAACATAATAGCTAGGGTTTCTTTCTTTCAACAAATAGTATTTTAATACGTTTACTCCAGTACGAGTGGGAGCGAGACAAATGCATGGCTCAAATCTTATTCTCTAGTGTCCGCTTTTTTGACAAACATGAATATTCGATATCAACCGTAATTTTGTGGTATTGCTAAGGATTTCGAGAAATCCCTGGTATCCTCATTTACAGACAAATATAACCTTTGAGGTATCGAACATATGAGACTGTACCTGAGATCGTCCTTATAGAAGTGGTCAGAATTGTCGAGTTCTGTCGGTAATAAGGGCGATGAGTATGTCGATAGTGGTGGCGACTCTTGTGGCGACTCTTGTGGCGACTCTTGTTGCGACTCCTGTTGCGCCTCTTGTTGCGATGTTTCTGACACGAGGATGTCCAAAGCAATGCGTGACGCTGCACTGGTGCTTGCCTGGCGCTTATTATACGTAGGTCCCGGGATGCCCATGGAAGCGGAGATCGAATGCTGGGAAAAGACCATACCGTTGTTATTATTAAACAAACTACGGATGACAGGTAAAAAGGGGAAAAATTATTGTGTTTATAATAACACTAGCGACGCGCCCCTGCTCCGAACGGTTTTTCCAACTTGACAAAACATCGAGATATGTAAGCATATGTAGCAGGTACCTTTCGGAATAAATTGACTAAATGATGGTGGAAACCGCAACAAAATCCGTTTTGCTGGTTTAAAAAAATAACGCGGTGTTACAGACAGACACGCAATGCGACCTTAATTTTGTTGTTCCACTTATGCGGCACTATTGGAAGCTTTATGTTTTGATTTTTGTTGATACCTTGCTATTAATATTCCTCTTTTTTATTATATACAACGCTAGTTTTAAAGTTAATCAAATTGTTTTATTGTGTATCTGTGGAGAACATATTTGATTTCATATTTGTATCAGTTCTGTATCTTATCTTTTTTTGTAATTCTTAATATGTAATTGTTTGTTTTCCCTAATAAATAAAATAAAACAAATAAAATTTATAAAATCAGAATCAGAAGTAATTTATTGAAACTAGGCTGAGAAGCGGCAACTTTGTAACGTCAAAATTACATGAGACAATCCCCTAAAACGGGCCCTTCACCACTTCACCACCCCAACAAACTGTCCAGCAGCACAGCTGTCTGTTCAGTTAGAAGAACTTGATTCTATACAATAATAAGTATGTAATCAACATTACGAAACACAAAACATTACATTATTTTCCATATAAGCTAGCATACGCCAATATACCAACAAAAACTATACTGTGCCTGCCTGTCTGTCTGCACGCGATAAAATCAAAAACTACCGAACGGATTTTCAAACGGTTTTCACCAATGTACGAAGTGATTCATGACGAAGGTTTAGGTATAAAATTCATTAAGGTTTTGTGTAAATTGGCTGGAATATGACGATTATTGCTGAAGATGTCGGAAAAAAACATGCCGACTGGAAGCTTTATTGGCGTGCGCAGTGTAAACCGTAAGATATATTTATTAATATTGGATATGGAATATATTAAGTACTAGCTGCGATCCGGGGTTTCACTCGCGTAAGTCTCGATCCCATGGGAATATCGGAATAAAAAGTTTCCCATGTCCTTATTCCAGGTCATGTGCCGAATTTCATCAAAATCTTAAACATTTATTTACGATGTTTAAACTTTATTACCCTTTTACACTTTTTTGAAACCCCGAAACACGTACTTTTTTTTTTTGTTGAATTAGTACCGCACCGAGTTTCGATTTAATCCAACAGAGCGTTAAAATTTTTACTTACTTCGACACCACGTAATTTCTCTAAGTGAGGGGTTTTTAAAAAAAACTAAAAGTCACTATCTTTATTATTTACTACGGCAAGTATTGCCAAGTTTAAAGTGTATTAACCAAAGGAATAAGATTTTTCCTACAAACTGTATCCTCTCTTTTCACCCCCTCCCCCCTGTGGGGGTGAAAAGAGAGGATACAGTTTGGGCAGTTTGGGAGAAATCTATTGAGATATTTACAGAATTAAATTCAAAGATACCAATGTTTGAGTTAACCAAACTACGCAGTAAAATCCTCCCCTGTAAAATTGACTACCAGTTTTCACCCCATTAGGGGTAGAACTTCGAAAAACACTGATACACGTTCTTCCTTATTTTTTGTATAAATACTGAGTTTTGAGTTATCGGGCGGCGCGTTAAAATTCTTCCATACAAACTTTGATAATCAAAATTTAGGGGATAGTTTAGAAAAACTAAAAATGACAAACTTGACCATTTACTTAGATAAGTGTTCGTGCCAAGTTTCAAGTCACTTAAGGAATAAGATTACCTGTGAGTGGCCTAAATAAAATGTTTTTATTTCTTTCTTTGCATAGAAATAATCACATTTTCGAAAACAATATTATGAACTAAAACTATAATAATAACTACGTCATATTTTTTCCAAGCTGTCGCAATTTCCTAATGTGTTCTTCAATGTCAATTACTGACAGCTTCAAAAAAAAACATTATTTGCCTTGAGCGCCTACACAACATTAATGGGCGAATAAAATATGTAAGCCACTTAATTCAGCAATGATGACAACTGAGAATAACTGTACTAATTTCAATTTAAAATCTGAAATATAAAACTTTTGCGCTGGGGCTGTGCTTTTGGCCATTCTCCTTTGACAGTTATGTAGCTGAGAAGGGACTACTTTTCATCCTGGATCGCAGACGAAGTCGCGTGCAACATCTAATAATAAACAAATTCACACTTCACGAACGCGGTGCAAATAACGATAACAACAAATGAACTGCGCAAAAAGGCTATTCCTCTATATTCTCTGAGTTGAGCTCCAGGACAGGTCCACTCAAATTATATGTATTTTTTTACATCAAAAGAACATATCAGACTCTAATCTTCATGGTCGTCCTTTCTTGTTTCTTATTTATATTAATGACTTGCCTTACCTCATAAAGGATAATCATGAGATAGTGTTGTTTGCAGATGACACTTCGCTTTTGTTTAAACTTAAACGTCAGCAGCTGGTTACTGACGATGTAAATAGCGCGATCTCAAAAGTAGTTCACTGGTTTAATGTTAACAATTTACTTCTTAATGAAAAAAAAACCAAATGCATTAAGTTTACGCTACCTCACGTTAGGCAGGTGAAAACTAATGTGTTGATAAAGGGCGAAGAATTGAATCCCGAAGATAGCACAGTATTCTTGGGCTTAACTTTGGATGCTAAGCTTCAGTGGGGCCCACATATAGATAAATTGTCAAAAAAACTAAGCTCCGCAGCATACGCTGTTAGAAAAATTCGTAATTTAACTGACATAGAGACAGCCCGTTTAGTGTACTTTAGCTATTTTCATAGTGTAATGTCGTACGGTATTCTGTTGTGGGGAAATGCCGCCGACATTCAGACTATCTTTGTTTTGCAGAAAAGAGCTGTTCGATCAATTTATAAATTAAGTCCGAGATACTCACTCAGAGAGAAATTTAAGGAGATAAATGTAATGACTGTGCCTTCTCAGTATATTTTTGAAAATCTTTTATATGCCCACAAAAATATTAAATTGTTTAAAAAATACAGTGATATCCATAATATAAATACTAGGAACAAACACAAATTTGTTATACCTACAACAAGGCTCAAGAAAATAGGTGGCTCCTTTAGATGTCAATGTATACGCTTTTACAATAAGCTTCCAAGCCACGTACAAGATCTAAGCCTTAATAAATTTAAAACATTTATTAAACGTAAGTTGTGCCAAAAAGCGTATTATACCATTAAAGATTACATTGAGGACAAAAAGGCTTGGGATTGAGCTGCTCCAATTTCTCCAATTTTGTTATTTTTTAACTTATTGAATTCTGTTATTTTTAGTGACTTTTTATTTTATTATTAACTTATACAGTGACATTAATGTTTACTTTGTAAAGTATTATATTATTTTAATTATTGTGAATGTGAAGACTATGTGGATCTTTGTTTCTTTTCTTTTTTAGTATTAATTTATCCTTAGTTTTTAATTAATCATGGTCTGGCAGTTTGAGCAATTTATGCGGCCTAACCAAATGTCCTTTCTTTGGTACTGTTCGTCAAATCGTTGAGCTCCTTAAAATTGGAGTTGAGCTGCACGATTATTGACAAATGCTTGCACTGACTGGACAGGTCCACTCAATCTGTGTGGTTCTTTCCTCAAAAGTCCATTTCAGACACCAATCTACATGGTCTTCACATGATCTGACCAAGATTATGTCTGGACTTTAAAAGAGACTGTGACCTCTGAGTTTGTTTCGGCCTTTCTTCTCAGAGTAGTCAGATAGGAAACGCCGACCTCATCTAGTTTTAAAAATGTGATTGACGTGTAAAAGTGTTTGTACAAACCTACTTACAGAAATAAAAATCATTTATCATTTATCATTTATCATGGTCGTCCCCACATGATCTCACCAAGATAAATTCTGGATCTAAAAAGAGTCGGATAGCAAACATCGACCTCATCTAGTTTTTAAAATATTATTGACGAATACAAAGTTATAATCACCCTTCGTTTCGTCAACAGCTCTTTGTACTCTCTCCCCAGCCGGTTCAAAGCAGCCAGCTCGGAGGGCCTCAGGTCCATGGTGACGTCATCTAATTCGACGGAGATCTTCACGGTCGGCTCTCGCGCAGACAGACCGCCCTCCGCGCGCCGCCACGCCTCCCAATAAGCTTCGCCTTCCATGCTGCAAAAATCTTATGTTAGCACTAACAATGATAACATTATTTTAAAATAAAAGGAGTCGTAGTGACAGAAATTGAAAAGAGTATTCATTGATGGTTTGGACCTGTTGGAGGATGAATGAAAGGCGATTAACGAAAGGTTTACACGGCAGATGTAAGTGGAAACGCCGCGAGACGTCGCCCTAGAAGTACATAATATAGTGTCCCTATTAGTAATGCTCTTCAGAAAGATCAGGTGCGTTGAACTCGCAACCGGCGTGCGTGTATAACAATAACTTGAAGTTGGATTTAAATTCAAATTTAAATATTTACTGTAACAATTATTTCTCTAAATCAAACGGATCAAAGTGGGTTAGTCTAACTATAAAGAGAGCGAACGTACCAACTCTGCGCACACAGTTACGCACGCTTCTGTATGAGTGAAAATGGCAAAGAATTAAGGTACAATTCCGTAGACGACTGCAGGCAGCAGCAACAGGCGACAGACGTGTCGCCGCGACACTACTGGTTTCTAGTATTTCATAGAAATACTGTGTCGCCAGCTACGGAAGATAGTTCATAGAAATACAAGGAAACCGGTAGTGACGCGGCGACTCGTCGCCTGCTGCTGCAGCCTACATTCGGCTAACGAATTGTCCCATTACATAAACTTCACGTCTCGCGCTAGACGTAAACTCTCTTAATTAAATACCAATAGGGAATATGCATGTATTTTTTTAATATTTTTATTCGATTGATTGACAGAGCCAAATAAAAACTTTAAAAAAAATTCGACGGACAAAAGGCTATTTAAATAAACTTCAAAAAAAATGTTAAAAATATTCAACCGACCCGGGCTATTTAAACGCCCTCCATTTGGCGCACTTGGTGTTGTGACGTGACAGTCTATGACAACAAACAGACAAGTGTGAACTCAATGTCAAACACACCTAAAAAACACATTGACATTTAGATTGTTGTCATAGACTGTTACGTCACATCCGCTCTGACCAATAGCGTCACTTTTCAAGTAATGGAAATC
Source organism: Lithophane leautieri (assembly GCA_949152455.1). Classification (NCBI taxonomy): domain Eukaryota; kingdom Metazoa; phylum Arthropoda; class Insecta; order Lepidoptera; family Noctuidae; genus Lithophane; species Lithophane leautieri. The sequence continues at coordinate 20,722,110 of OX424458.1, read as the reverse complement.
TTCCATTTTTTTGGCACTTTAAAAAAATTAAAATCTCCCTCAAAAAGAAATATTATTAAAAAATATTGATGCAGGCATAATTCTAAAGTAATATAGTTTATAAAAAAAAAATACTTGGCCCCTAATTGAATCACATGCATATATTCCCTATTTAAAGTATTAAAAATTAAGATATGACACATAAATTAAGAATGTTGATAGATACATGGTGCTCACTAATTACAAATATTGTAACTGTAGGCGATTTTTCCTAACATTTTAACAAATAATGAATCAGTAAGTTAAGGTAGGCACGAATGTAGAATTAATGTCGTAATATCCTAAGAGTTAAACATACCCCAGCATGAGCGGATGCAACACCACATGTCGCGTCTCCCCGGGGGGACCCGCAGTCACCAACAGCGCAGTGATGAGACACCTCCCGTCCAATCTTACAGGCCTAGCGTTGGTGCACATTTGGAGGGATAAACTGTCCCAGCCCACAACACCCTCGTGTCCGCACACGCTGATCTGACCCGTATGGATCGTTATGTTTTCAACGCCTTCGTTTACTGTGAACATTATTTTGTATTATTAACAGTCGTATGGAGGCTTTAAGGAGTGAGTCCGTCCGTTTCTCCGTCTGTCTGTTAGCGGACTGTATCTCATGAACCGTAATAAGTACAGAAATTTAAAAATTGAAGGGTGTTCCATACAGGAAACGTGTTTTTATAAAATACGTATTGTTAAATATTGTACGGTGGCAAGGGACCCTTCGTGTGCGAGTCCGACTCGCACTTGGCCGGTTTTTCTGTTATATATAAACCTATGTCCTAATAAATCCTTTAATTAATATATATTAAATAAAATATGCTAGAAAGAGATTAAATATTAGTAATAATAATGAATGTTGTGATATTGATATCTAGTAGTTAGTTACTTATGCAATATAATGTTAACTTCTAAATATTTAACCTAGATTTAAGATACATGTAATAATACTTGCTGCGCTCTAACAGGGTCATGTACTCATAAGTTTTAGCCTAGTCTGTAACTGAGTGTACATTATGCAATAAATAAATAAATAAAAATATGCGCTTTGGGAATCACCGTCTATCTTTGAAAATACGAACTTGCGGAACGCCTATGGAAGTACTTGCCTATTTTGTATCCATGTTTACAAAACTATAGATTAACAACATTATGCAATAAAAAAAAAGCCGGCCAAGTGCGAGTCGGACTCGCGCACGAAGGGTTCCGTACCATTATCTATAAAAACGGCAAAAAAATCACGTTTGTTTTATGGGAGCCCCCTTAAATATTAATTTTATTCTGTTTTTTAGTATTTGTTGTTATGTCGGCAACAGAAATACATCATCTGTGAAAATTTCAACTGTCTAACTATCACGGTTAATGAGATACAGCCTGGTGACAGACCCGTTCTACCCTTTCCGGTTATACCCTTAGGGAAAGGAACCCTAAAAACTTATTCCAAACTGCCCCGCCCCGCCGCTGCTTTGCCCGGTTTTCACGACTTGAAAAACATCGAGAGATCGAGATTTCTTTATTATGCGTAAGTTTAATATTAATGCATTAAACACGTAAACCTCCCGGAATAAGTTTTCTAATTGCTGCTAAAAAACGCTACATCCTTTGCGTGGTTGAAAAGAATGATGCGGTCATACAGACAAGACAGACAAGGAAGGCAACTTTAATTTATAATATGTATAGATCGCAGAATCGAAAACGCCCGGAAAAGCTACTGGTCCATGAAGACGCTAATGAAGCGTTATCTGCCGATCTCCCTGAAGCGCAAACTCATTGACATGTGTATCCTGTCCATCCTAACTTATAGCGTTCAGACCTGGTTGCTCACCGAGTCGCAAAAGTTCCGCCTTGGAGTCTGACAAAGATCGAGTGGACGCAGCATCTTGGGAGTAAAAAGACAGGACAGAATTTGGCACATTCCACGTTTCAAAACGGGTATAATGGACGTATTCAATAAGGCTGCCAGACTCAAAGGGGATTGGGCGGGCCACATCAACCGCATTCAGGACGACCACTGGGCAAAAGCCTCCACACGTGGGGTCGGCCCAGAAAGAGGTGGCGAGATGACCTGGACGCTTACCGTGATGGCTGGTTTTATGAGGCGTGAGAAAAGAGTTCCAGCACGCGTAGCATGACATGACAGATAAACAATCACAATCTGTCATTAATTTATCTATTCTTCCGTCGACAAAACCCGTTTCTATGGTGGTCATGCTACGCGTGCTGGAAGGACTTTGGGGAGGGGCGTTGCCCAGCAGTGGAACAGTATAAATAAGCTAAGTGAAAAAAAAATAGGTTTAGACAAGCAACTCACTCAATTTGTTCTTCAATTCGTACAGGAAAGGGTTGTGAGGTACCCGCACCAGCGTCATGGTCGAGGTAATCTTGCGCTTAAACTATAACAAACGATTACGTGCTTACACACAATTTTATTGTCTTAAAACTACATTGATTTGCTCACCATTGAACAAATGAGCACAGAATATATTCAACGTCATCTGCAAATATTCTATCTGCATATGAATTTGAAAATTAAACTTTATTCAGGCGTCTTAAAGTGCAAACAAGACTGCGCGTTTGACGATGTCAGAGAAGTCGTGTTACTCGTATGTCTAAGTTGATGGTTGTACATTTTTGCACTTTATAACACTATAAAAGTAGATAATTTCATGATTTTACTTTGTGTTAAATTCATTTATTAAACACTTTATTATACACCATATAAAAAAAGAAGGAGAAACTTTTGGACTGCAAGGAACTATATTGCGAGGTCGTTGTTATCCTTCTGTTGCCGGTGTCCCAATTTGTTTGGGGTCTGTGGTATTTTTCTCTACGATATATATAGTCCTCCAGACCGTATTTCGACCACGGCGGCCGATCTCAACGGAGACTAGCCTTCGGCGCGGGAGATATTATATACGTAGTGCCCAAGGGCATGCGCAGACACAGGTGTACTCTTTCTTCGCTCACTCTCATAGTCCGATGGGACGGCAATCTGACACGACCGGAGAGAGATCAGGCGCAGACCAACGGCTTAACGTGCTTTCCAAGGCATAGGGGGTATCACACCGCCTACATTCAAACTCCGGGCTGTTACAAAAAAATCCTAATGGAAAAACCCAATAACACTTTGCCCGACCCGGGAATCAAACCCAGGACCCCATGCTTAGCAGTCTTGCTTGCGGCCACGTGACCAACGGGGCAGTTCATTTTGTTGACTCTACGATACCGGTGGCTTATGAGCTGATGTGTCCTGTTTTTTTTATTATTCTCCGGTTTTTACCAGCTATCAAACCTAAATCTATGGTTTTAGGTCATGAATTTGTAGGGCATTCATCTAAGCCATACTTTACACCTCTTTGAATGCTGCCATGTAGCTTTCGATAACATACCTGATAGTTATAGTACGTTTAAAACTGTACTTTACAAAGAAAATTCCACTTTTGGCGATATTTTCATATTCATTTTTGATATTTTGACTTAAGGGAATAATCTTTATGTAATAATAGTTTATGAAATTGTTGCATAATTAAGGGGTATTAGGCGAGGTTTTTAATAGTATCACACGAGTGTTTTGCTACCTAGATATGTGCAGTTCCATGCACTACTTTATCTACTCTCATACTTTGGGTTGAACCTACTAAATAAAAGATCAAAGTTAAAGAACAAGAAAAAAATGCTCACGACATTAAGTACAACAAAACGTATGAATGGCGCCACAACCCAGCACGATCACCTTTGCTGCGATTGTTCGCCCTTTAAGGCGCTGATAACGATCCGAGCCAAAGTTGACCGAGCAGTTATCCTATGTAGATGAGGTTTTCGGTCGGTTTGGCTCACTCTGCGTTCGGCGCGCGGCGTGGCGACACGTCGTGTTCGGGTTCGTGACAAGTCTATCGTCATCCTGAGGATGCCTCGTTGAAAAGTGGAGCACGTGTCAATTTCTTACAGAGCTTTTTATGACTTTGATATCTAGGTCTATTGTATTTTTTGTGACCTCCAGTTCGACCTCTGGCGAGCTGTGTATTAGTCTAGCCATATCATCTTTCACACAGTTCATCCATCGTTTCTTTGTTATTCTGGGGTTATTATATTTAATTAAATAATAAATAATGATATTCGCAACTTACGAGGTGGAAAATGCTAATGAGCCTCAGCAGCTTATCAGTGGACAAATTTAGTTGCACGGGTCGCTCAATGTCGAGGTGCATGAAGCCTCGCGAGCTCATGTTCGACGGCGCGATGCCACCTGTATCAAATGATTGGAGGTTATTGTCATACACTCGTCGTAAAACGCTTACATATATACTACCAAAAAAAACTGAGGTCTAAATATTGTTTTCGTTATTTCAATACGCAATTGTTTAGCGGTGCACAGAATACACTAATCAGCTTTCCAATTTTAGATATTCGTAGTAGTAATGGCAATTAATGCGATTTTTCATTAATTTCATTAGCAAGTGAATTATTGAGTCTTAGCATGATAATATCTATTGCTATGCTAATAGCGAATATGATGATAATTGATAATAATGAAGTATGAAAATTTTATTAAAAGTGCGAATTAAAATGGTGAACGCTCATTTTAATTCGCACTTTTAATGAAAATGAAAATGTACGAAGCGATAATTCACTTAGCACTTCACGAAATTTCGCAACTAAATTTCATTAGCTAAATGCTAAATGATTTTTCACAAGCTAACAATGAATGCGAATGCTAATTAATCCATCACTAATTTATTTATTTATTTATTTATTAAAACTTTATGCACAAGTAAAAAAAAAACTACTGTACAACGGCGGACTTAATTCGTAGTGCTAATAGATATACGTAGTGCTAATAGCCTCCAAGTAGAATGGCTGTGTGACATTACAAAATTATGAGGGTTTCGTTTGTAACACTTCATTACGGAACCCTGAAAATGACAAAAGTAAAGTGATTTTATATTTTTTACATGCCGTGTGCCCGAAGGGATTACCCTCCAGCAAAAATTACGAAATTCCTTATTTTCATCCCCTATTTAAACTCTTTAAGAGATGAATTTTCACAACTCCTTCCTGAGTGTTCACGTTAGTTATAAAAGGAAGTCTTGTACAAAATTTCATGCTTCTAGACCTAGTCGTTTAGGCAGTGCGTTGCCAGTCAGTGAAGGACTTTAAGATTTTTATGATGTAGAAGATAAACTGCGGTGCTATTCTGTAAATATATCACCATGAAAACTTAAGTGAAGTGAGCTGTCATTAGTGTCCATCCCTAGCGTATGGTGGAAGGACAGCTCACTTCACCTAGGTTTTCACGGTAAGATTTTTACAAAGTAGATCGGCTGTAGTTTTAAATGTATTGATTCACTCACTGTCGGTAGGGATGACGAGCTTGAAAGATGCGAGCGCGGGCGGGATGTCCGTGACGGGGTCAGACTCACCCTTCGCCGTGGACAGTAGCACAGCGTGCCATTGCCCCTCCGCGGCAGTGCCGAGCGCCAGCCACGCGTTGAACAGGGATAGCTATGGAGGATTACATTATTCATTTATTTACTAGCTGACCCAACAGACGCTCTCCTATCCAAATTTCATTAATTCATGCAAAAGTCCCATAGAAAACAGCATTTCAGTATTTCCCGAATTTTTCGGGCAACATTTCCAATTTTTATTTGCATAAAATCTTTACTCGGACTATTACAAGAAAAATCAATCTGCGTAACCTTTTCCCATTATGTAGTGGTCGGCTTCCAGTCTAACCGGATGCAGCTAAATATCAGTATTTTACATGGAGCGACTGTCTATCTGACCTCCACAACCCAGTAACTGGGTAATATGATACCTCTTGGTAAGACTGGTTGTCAACAAAGTGAAAAATAACTTAATTTCGGAAATCGGTGGAAAAAACGAAAATTGAAAAGCAAAGCCACCGACTTCCGAAATTTAAGTTATTTTTCACTTTTTTTGTGTTTTTTTGGAAGTCGGTTGTTTTTTTTTTTGTAAAAGTTTTTATTTTAATTACGGCATTACATAATAGCATTATTATTTTTATATAAATATTACAAGTAGGAACGCTAATCTAAGCATAAAAAAATCTATAATATCAGTTCCTGGTTTATTTAAATAACATGCAAATCAAACTGAATGTAATGGGGATAATGTGATATGCTTTACCTGTAAAGTTTTCTGTGTCTTTCTTCTCCAATAATAGACGTTGGGCTGAAATAGGGTGATTTGCAGGAGCGGCATGGTATCTTCTGCCTGTCGTTTTGCCAGTGCCTAACACACATCATTATTATTTACTTGCTGAATCGACAAACGTTGTCCTGTCTAAACAATAGGTCATACAAAAATCCCATAGAAAAAAAAGGAAACTTTTCAAATTTATTTTTCTTTCACTTAAAACCTTATTCGGACTATTACAAATCTTTTAATACAAAAAATTTACAAATCGGTTCAACAGTTCCGAATGTAATTTTTATTTATATTTTAAAAACTTCATAAAGCGGTGAAAAAGTTTTTCATAAGATGTTGAAGCCTGTGGCGCTGTGTAAAGTGTACATCTTGATCGTTTTACATAGGATTTTAAGAGTGTGCGGGGATGCGGGCTCGCTGAATCATGTTCGTTTACGCGATTGACATTTTATATTCCCCTCACTTCCATGACTGATTCTGATTTCTTTGACTTTCTTCTTTTTGGGAATTAAGAAGATCCCATAAATCTTTACTTAAGATTTTGGAGCGGTATGAAATGACTTTTTGTGTTTTTACAACTTGCTGATTAGAAGATGAAATTATTTCGCTCAAACATGAGTACAATATATACAACAAATTGTCAGAATGCAAGAGATGTTAAGAGTAAAGATAAAAACAGATCATCACGATTGGCTTAGACTGGGATGCAAATATTAATAAAATACGTGAAATAATGTACACGTGACACTATACTCACTTCTGGCCCACTCCCTCTCATAGAAAGGAGGCCAGTGTCCCAGCAGTGGGAACATTATAGGCTGATTATGCTATGACAGTATACTCCGAGACAAATTATTTAAAAATGTCATGATAATATAGATATTTAAAAATAATAAATTAGTTAAATCATAAACTCTCATGTAAAAACTCATTAAAATTATAATAACCTCATCTGCTAGAAAATTAATAACTTTATTTTTGAATGCTACATCACTGAACTGCGTCCTGGTTTTACGTGGTTTATTAAATAAATTTTATAGCCACTTTTCCGCATTAGTGCCGTTCTATATTCATGTAGGCAAATGTGACTATTGTCACATATTTCACGAGGAAATCGATCTGCCATACGAGAAAAGAGGATTTTAAGAAAATTCCTTTGTTTACATTAGTGAAGGAAATGGTTAGATATTGTATTTTTGAAAATAAGTCTTGCAACTCTGAGCGGTGCAAGTTTGAACATCGACCTAATGCAATGCTTTTAAGTTGTGAATATGTATAAGTTCCCGGTCTATCGAGTTACCTAAAATATAACACTATGTCTTTGGATTCCCCCTTAGATGCGGCGACTGACTCTCATTCTGATGATTATTGACTAATAAACAACTACTAGCAATACAATTTATTCGATAAATAATTGAACGCAAAAATCGAGCAGTACTTCCCCTACTATTAGTTTTATCGGTAACTTTAAGAATAAAAATATTTTTATTTGTATTAAAACATGAACAGTTAAACCAGAAAAGGCATTCTCTTCTATAATCTTCGTGTGTCCGAATTAGCACGAACGTCGCACCACAGAGTAACCCCCACAGAAGCAGTTCTGTACTGCCGCGCCTTTTAGAGTAGTACACCTAACATTGCGCCTTTGTATGAGTTTTTCTCTCCGTCGGGTTACCTACTTCGGTAGCGGATCGTCATCTATCACTGACATGTTTAAAATAATGGGCAATAATTCCATGATTGTTACAGTTAATATTAGATCTCTTCAACGCATGTTCGTGCATGCGTTGAAGATGGAAGATTCCGGAAGCGCATACTTTTCTTTGGAAATCTGTATGTAAGTGTCTTACCTGCACGTCCAGATGCGTAAAATGTCCTTGGTCTACATCGCGCTGCAACTCGGTGAGGCTGCGGTTGCTCTCCTGCGACGGTGAGTCAGTCGGGGCCTTCTCTTGCTTACGAGCTTTTGTGGAATGATGCTTTTGCTACGAACATTACGAAACGTTTATGATCAGGAGAGATATCAAATAATATAGAAATAATTCCAAGCGTGGCGCCTTCGATCGGTTCTGTGCTTCTGGCCTCCAGCGGATTCGCCAGATCATCGGTCCAACTTGAGGGAGGTCTTCCAACGCTACGTCTTCCGGTAGGCGGTCGCCAGTCTAGCACGAGATTCGGCTGCGAAATTACTACGTTCATCTAATTTTCTAATCATAATCTTTTTACAAATATTTATGAATGGGGGAATACATTTTTGCCAAGTTGCCTATCAATTTAGCTAGTACTTTTTATTAAAATAATATTAATTTATTATTCTTTACATATATATTCCTGTGAAGTGGATTATATTTTATTTAAAAAACAAGTGAATGTTTTTTTTTCAGAACATACAATTAATATTGTTTTAATTAAAAATACTAGCGGCCACGTTTTATTTGGCACTTCGGCAAAAATGTACTGCTCCATTCATAAATATATGTAAAAATTGGATTTTGATTATACACTAGAATTTACTAGATGAACGTAGTAATCTCGCAGACGGATCTTACAACTGTTTGGGGCTCATTGACAATCTGCTCTGCGAGCATTGTGCCCTGCCCGCGGCCACTTTAGTTAGGCAATTCTTCCGACTATCTACCTACCCGTAATGGCTCCTTAGTGGCCACCGGGGCCGGGGCCGGCACGGAGGGCTGTACCACATGCTTGGTGGGCGGGCGCAAAGCAAGCACCTCGGGACTGTTGTCGTCCGCCACAAACAGAGTCAGGTCAATCACGCCCATTGTCACGAACACTTCAAGGAATTGAGAGGCGTCCCCCCTTTGAACAAATAAAAAAAAAATCTGAAACCCGACTGCAACAAAAACGCCAACCTAAAAGGTATAAAAAAGACATCACATATAGACAAATTAAAAATAACATCGGTTTTAACCATAGAAATACGTCTCTGCATCAGGAAAAGCAATACTTAGTACAAGGTGATAAGCAGTTGACAACAGGCTTTTGTAACTTAGATAAATTAAAAACTAACCCACTAAAAAGCGAGAAACAAAAACTATTTTACAAAAAAAAAAAAACAATTTCCAAGAAACACTACAAAGTGAGAAATTCCTTAAATTTCGGAAGTCGGTGGCACGTGTGAATCCGGATTTTTAATTTGTCTGTCGGTGGTCTTTTTTATACTTTTCTGGTTGACAAAAAATTGAACTAAAATGAGTATATTTTTATTTAGTTGACTTTTTTGTCGTAGTTGGGTTTTAGTTTTATATTTTTATAACTTTTATTTTTATTCAGTTGTCAATTGAGGTTAATATTATAACTCCAATTATTGTTGGTGATTTTATCAATTACAATTTAACAATGTTATTATTATTGTTAGCCTGCATCATCCCAATGCTGGACAAAGGCCTCTCCCCATGACTTCTAGCTCTTTCGATTTGTTGAAAAAAGTGGTGAGATTTATAGTTGAAACCTTCTAAATACATATGTGACTGATTGCGTAAGAGTTTAATCTACTTAACAGGGTTTGTTTACACTATCATGAGATACTTTTGGACAGACCATACGTATGATTATTGTCACTCACGTTTCCGCGAAGACTACAGTCGTTTTCTTCATGGACAAGTCGTCCGTCAGCTTTGTCCTGGAGGAAGAGGCGATAGTCTCCACGCCGGAATCGGACGCTATGAGACCCGACTCTACGTTAGCATCATCTGGAATCAATCATAATAATAATAACCCCACCGCCGTATCTCTACGTTGACGTCGTGGTGGGGCTTGCGTGCTCCAAACTCTAGGTCTGTGCCGGTAGAGTTTACTTTGCCGGAACGGGTCTAGGATGAGGAGCCAGACCAAGAGAGATACAAAAACCCGCAGGGCAGCATGTGGCGAGCTGTTGGGCAGTAGCGACCCCACGGACCCTATCTTCCGGGAGAAGTCTTGTTCCTCATCCCTGGATTGTCTTTATTGGCCGGCTGGAGTGAACACTGACGAGGAACAGAGCTCCCACCTCATTCTTGCCTTGATTGGCCGGCTTGAGTGGAGATTCGCAAGAGCAGACGTGCTCGTAGGAAGGAAGTATTCCAATAAGATGCTGGTAGGGATCTTGACCGTACTTCCGGGATTGTCCTGATAGCCGTGGAATACCTCTCCACTCCTCTTAAGCACCTTAGGACATGTCGCCCCCTTGTCGCTACGACAATTTGTGCTAGCGACCGTTTTAGAGGGCCCATTATTGAGTGTGCAAGTCACCCCCTGCCATTTTATCTATGTATTTTATATTTAAAAACATTGGTCAGGCAGGGGCCATAGTCTTTCAGTGTGGCCATTAGTGCTGTGCACTCCCTGAGGTATGCGCGCGGCGTGACGGAGGGGAGAATCGGCTGCTACGCTCTGTCAATGCACCGTCAACGCTCGTGGCGGCAGGTAGTGTTATCTGTATCGGACTGTCTATGTCAGACGCACATGGGATGAATATTCAAAGATGGGTCGTGCGTTATCTCGTGATATGAAGACTGTCATTTATAAGGTGGCTGAATATTTTAAGAAAAGAAAAGCAGACAAAGAAAGCTTTGAATTAAAAAATGATGTGAATATTGCCAAAATCGTTGCGGAGTCTACGGGGTACAGCAAAATAACCGTGCATAATGTGATTTCTGCGGGTTATTTATCAATTAAAAATTCAAGCCAATTAAAATTTCAATCGCCAAAAAAAACAAACTTTCTAAAGAAAAAATACGTTGTGGATGATTTTGACCTTGGAGTTATCAGAAGAAAAATTCATCAGTTTTACGAAGTTGAAAAAAAAAAACCAAGTGTCCGTAAGTTACTATCAAGTTTGAGAAACATAAAAAACATATAAAAATAATAATAATTTGATATCGCTGTCCCGCATGACGAGAATCTCGTGAAAGCTGAGAAAGATAAACAAATCAAGTATCTTAACTTAGCACACGAGGCGACATGTGGGACGTGGACTCTGCAATCATTGTATCGATAATCGTTACTCATTGATCACGCTTGATTCAGAAAGCAGTACTCCTGGACACGGCACGCATAGTGAGGAGGTTCCTCTCTCTAGAGCCCTGACCAGCGGCAGCTTGAACCATGATCCTGATGCCGATGGGTTACTATTTTTTATATTTTTAAATGTTTTTTTTAAAATGGTTTCCATAAAAATAATTAAATATTATAGATGCGAAAGTGAGTTTGTTTGTTTGTTATGCTTTCAAACTAAAACGGCTGAGCGGCTTTAGATGAAATTTGGCACATGGGTAAACCATGTCCTGGAATAGAACATACTTTTATCCCGATATTCCCACAGGATCGAGAGTTACGCGGGTAAAACGGCGGGGCGCAGCTAGTCAATAATAAAATAATAAGTTTATTTCACTCACAAAGTACATGAAAAACTTTATTAAGGTGTTTAATAGATTACAGCAGCACTAACTTACAGCATAACCGACCAACTCCCAAGCTAAGTCAAAATCGTAGTTTGGGAGTTACTGGTTCAGAAGATTCAAGACATAGAAAGACGAAGACAACCTAGTAGCTTAGGAAATACGATAAAGGGTATAGTAGATACAACGAGGGAAGCGAGTCCAATGCTGACACGAATGAGCAGAGTGCGTTTACTCACACGATGAGCAAGCTCTAAAGACCATCGAAGGAAGCGAGCCCATCTTCGACATGAATGAGGCGAGCGCGCTTACACATGACAAGACCGAGCGAAGCGAGCTCTCTCATAAGAAAAGCGAATGTAACGAGCAAAGTTTCATGCCGAGAGCGCGAAGCGAGCCTAAAGACGCAACGACATTCGGACATCGTGCCTCCCCCGGTAATATCGTCTCCATCTAGCAAATAAAACCAAAAAGGTAAATTTACAAGTAGTTTCTAATAGAACGTCTACAATTTTTTTTTCTTATTTTTTCTTTATCGTTATGTTCACCTATTTTTACGGAACACTAAAAGGTATCACTGCCTCGTAGGTCTAGTGGTCGCTAGCGCTACTGCTGAGTTTGAGGTCCTGGGTTCGTTTCACAAGCCGGGCAAAGTGTTATTTGGTTTTCCATCAGGAATAAGTAGCAGCCCGGTGTTTGGATTTGTGACTGGTTGATGGTAATAGGTTCCTCCCCTATTACATGGGACTGGCGAATAGTGGGTCACCTCTGCCTAGCCCTTTGGGAAGAACAGGCGTGATGGTATGTTATGCATGCAATAAAAAGTACAAATTTATTACCGACGACTGTCGTTGTGCTGAGCAGATTGTACTCTGGCTGGATGAATATCGCGTACGGACACACGCCGTGCTTGTCGAAAATGACCGGCTCGCCGATGTTGGTTGTATTCCAACTAACAACAATAAAAATACATTTCTTGTGTAAAAGTAAAGTAATAGTAAGTACGGTTCGATTCAAACTTAATGGCGGCTCGGAAGTTAGCTTCTCGCTGTGCAGTACCCCACCCCTCTCCCCCGCCGACCCATGAAATTGTTACAACGCAGCGACTCGTCTCATGTTCCGAGCAGCCATTAAGTTTGAATCGAACTGTATTACTTATACTCCTTTTGCAATAAGATTAGAAATTGAAACAAACCCTTTTACAGTCCATTCAACCGATTTCGACTTCTATACCGTAGGCATAAGAATGGCCTCCGCTGCCGCGAGAAATCGCGGCACAGCGGACAGAGCTCCGGCAAGATCTCATGGCGGCATGGAGAGTGCGATTGTCGCAACCCAGTGCTGGGCACGCCACAATAGCGGCGTTAAGTCCCCTCTTTGAGGAGTGGATAGAGAGGCGCCACGGCGTCCTCACCTTCCGCCTGACACAGGTCCTCACCGGACATGGCAGCTTCGGGAGGTACCTGTGTAGGATTAGGCGGGAGGAAACGCCCGGGTGTCACCACTGTGTGGATCGCCCGGAGGACACGGTGGAGCATACGGTTGAGGTGTGCCCTGCTTGGGCGGAGCACCGCCGTGTCCTCGCGGAGGCGATTGGCGGCGGTGACCTCTCGCGTCCGGCCCTGGTTCAGGCCATGGTACGGAGCGAGAGGGCATGGGAAGCCGTCACCTCCTTCTGCGAAGCAGTAATGCTCGCGAAGGAGGAGGCGGAACGCGTGAGGGAAAGGCAAAGTTTGCGCCCTCACGCCCCTAACCGCCGCCGTTGGAGACGCCCTGGGCGTCGGGAATCCCAGGCGGATTTCCGGCCACCATAGGCGCGGGCTTGCGGACGGCGAGCAACGGGCAGCTCGCCGTCCGATAAGGACCAGGCCCGGGTCGATGGCGCGTCGTGTTCCACGCGCGCCTCAAAGAGATATCAGCAAAAATGACGGGGTCCGCTAGGACCGATGCCTGCCAGGGTTGCGGGAAAGTCCGAAAGGGATACCGGGACCTTGGCAACAGGCAAATGAAGGAACACGGGTGGGTTTTAGTCAGTAAAAGTCTGACACGCCCTTCCGCTCTGCCCAGAGCGGGAGAAGTCATTGGATGATTTCCCACCCTCAAAAAAAAAAAAAAAAAAAAGGCATAAGAATGGCATTAGAAGCAAAAAACGTTACACAATACCAACTGTTTACTGGAGCTGCCATTTGTCATGCCACCAACGCCATAGAAGTCAAATTCGGTTGAACGGACTGTAAAAAAGGCTTATTTAAACGTCTAATCTTATTTCAAATGGAGTATAGTAGTAATTCTCTTCTGTGCAGGGAGTTATTGATGGATAAATAAATAGCTTGTGTCAGACCTGTTTTTCATTGGTTGAGTTTATGTCGAACTTGACTGACATGAAGGAAACACATCGTGAGGAAACTGGACTTATAGTAAATAATGCTGGACATAGCCCCACCCCCAAACATCATCACAGCTATTGGTGCAGTGCCCCCGCATGCAGTGGAGTCCTTCAAAAGGTCGCCAAAAGATTTATTGGTATCCACGCTACGCTATTAATTATTTATCATCGATAAATTACGTCACACGAATTTCATGATTTATGTGAATGCCTTCCCCCCTCCTTGTCACAGGTGGTCATAACATAACATCACGCCTGTATTTCCCCGAAGGGTTAGGCAGAGGTGTACCTATCGTACACTGACATTTCATAGGTTGTTCCACATTTGTGTAAATTTTGCAATTTTAATTTAAAACTTACGAGTATAAGTACTAACTTAATATTATTGGCGGGAGGAAGCGTGTGTTTATATATTTATGTTAATAATATTGATAGAGATAGTTTAATTTTTTCGTTAGAGTTGAATTTAAGAGTTTTTATACTTTTGATTTATACATCATGTCACTTCACGAAGCTTGGACTCGTCTCTCCTTGTCAAAAGATGTCCCTCTCCCCTTAACGTGTGACGTAATTCGTGGATGGCACTTTATAGACTCAAGCCTGAGGTGGTCTTTTTAAGACCGTGTTCCTACAAGGTCTGTTCCAAAAGTATCTAATGAAAAGGTAAAAAATGGAGTGCTTTGAATCTTAAAGATGTTTTTCATTTGACATTTGAGGTTAATTTACTAACCTTTTCAGTTACAATTTTAATAATGCTATTCAAATAATAATTGTTGCAAAAGGTCGTTTGATTGCGTAAGAGTTTAACTTGAACAGATTTACGCTTTCATTCTACTTTTGGAACAGACATTGTGCGTTTTTATAATTTGTAACGTTCCATATTATCGTGGACGTCCACGTTTACGTCACGGCATCACAATAACACAGGGAAGTAAAATGTATGGCAATGTATGAAGACTCTGTTAAATTTATAACGTGCATGTATTTCCATAAATGTTATGGACGTGAAGGTGGAGGTGGACCTCCACTACAATATCGTGACGTTAGAAATTAAGAAACCGCACATGAGCCCTAACATGGACCTTATTGGCGCAGCCATAAGGCACACACTGTTTTTGTCAAAACATTAAACTTTTTTAAATGAATGTTGTGTTTCACGATATATCGCCAAATAAATGTTATTCTTTCTTTCTAACTTGGGCACGTCCATAGCCTCGAGGAAGTCAGCGCTCAGTTTTCTGAGCAGCAGGTACTGCGCAATGCTGAACTCAATGCTGCAGTCCGATACCAGGTTCAGTTCGACTACGGGGCCGCAGGTCAGAACACCGGCTAAGTACAACCCAGGCGCGAAAATACAGCTGAGTTCCATTCTGAAAATAAAGCGTAAGTATATTTATTATCTACTTTTGACTTACAGTTGTTCATATTATTATATGTTACATACTTTCGTATTATATTGTAAACATTGTAAATCAAAATAGACAAATACTTCCAGCAAGCGCAGCATGACCACCGTAGAAACGGGTTTTGTCGACGGAAGAATAGATAAAATGACAGATAAACAATCACTATCTGTCATTCTGCCTATTATTTCGTCGAAAAAGCCCGTTTCTATGGTAGTCATGCTACGCATGCAGCAAGAACTTGTTTCAATAGCTCTGTATTATAGGCTCTTACATACTGGCCTGAACTGTTGCGCGACGCGACGCCGCCGGTATTGTTCTGCCGTGAAGTTTCTCAAGAATTGTTTTGTAAAAAGTCGCGTTGCGCGATAAGTCGAGTTGAGCGATAAGTCGCGTTGCGCGACAAATCGCGCCAGTATGTAAGAGCCTTTATTGATCTGATCAGCCCGCGTTTTCATTCCGAAGACAGACAATGATTTTCGAAGCGCATACTTTTATTTCGTCTCTCAGAAGATCTACTTACTAAAATAAACATTTCATTTAATTTCAAAAGAACACATGTTTATTTACAAATAACATTTACTTGAATCCAATCCAACAAGGCTGAGAGGATAATCAATTTAAACTGCTGTAGAAGCCACGTTCATCTATATGATAGGCTGTTGTTATTTTAGTACAGACCAATCACAAAACACATATTTTGCTAGTACACAGACCAGAAACTTGTCTAACTTGAATAAAATCAAAGATTTAAATCGTTAGATTCGCCCTACCGCTTGAAAAGACAGTATTCGTAGTTTCGCTCACTCATACTAAAAATCGTATGAATCATTCCACGCGGATGTGTGAGGTCACTATTCTAAGCATCGACACTTTTTCGCACGATCTACTTACGGTGAGAGCAAATGTAACGTTAAATAATAGTTTTCTGAAATACTTACGAATGTAATATGGGCACCATTAGAGGCATCTTGACTCTCTGGCTCCATTTCAAAGCCGGGTTCTCAGTACCGGTAGCGTTTTTGGACTCGGCGACTGCTGCCTGTTGATATACAGAAATAATTTCATTTTGATAAAGATCAACACGAAATAGTAACAGCAAAAGAGGACCGTACTCGCCGCACGCGGTGTCGTCCTGACTTCAAGGCCATATTAAATTCACAGACGTGATGAATACGAATACAAAAAACCGACTTCCAAAAAAAAACACTAAAGTGAAAAATTGCTTTGATTTCGGAAGTTGGTGTCTTTGCTTTTCAATTTTCATTTTTCGCCACTGACTTCCGAAATCAAAGTTACTTTTCACTTTTTAGTATTTTATTTGGAAGTCGGTTTATTTTTTTTGGAAAAAGTTTTTATTTATCACATTTTAGTTGTGGTACCTGCCCCACACAAATTCGAATAACTGCTATGTAAATAACAGTGTCGTAGTCACATAGAACGTCGTCGACATATATTAAGTGGAAAAAATATGTAATATTGAAGGTAACTCAAAAACTATGCTAGCAAAGATAATACAATTTATATGGGGCCACCTCGGAAGCATGACCTACTAAACAAAAAAGAATTATCAAAATCGATTCATAATTGGCGGAGTAATCGCGTAACAAAAAAAAACATACATACGAATTGAGAACCTCCTCCTTTTTGAAGAAGTTAGTTAAAAATACTCGGGTTTTGTTTTATCATTTTTACATATCAAAACCTGTCACGTCTGCGGAGTATCGTTAGCTAAATTCAATTGTCAATTTGACTCAGTATACCTACTGCATTACCTCAGCGAGTGTAATTGCCTTGAACCTGCTGGACTGGACCGACACGCTCTTGACGATGAACTCGTACTGACGGCCTTCAAAGCCACCGCTAGCCCCCTGCCAGCCGCCTTCAGGGCTTGAGCTTATCGCATGCCTACGAATTTTTTGAATGCTTGGTTTTATTGTATTGTATTCATGTCATTTTAATATTTAATCATAGCATTTAAATTGTTTATTTTTATGTATTCTTAATTTAATTATATTATATTCAGAGCCACATGCTCTACTCGATAATGTATAAGCTTCGGTTAGTTGTAATTGAGCACGTATTACAGGATATTGTTTACTGTGAAAGTTTTAATTGTGTAGAAGATAATGGTAATGTATCTCTCGTTGATAATCCTGATACAAAAATAAAGTCGTCCGTGTATCAGTCTAAGTGTTACTGCTGAAGTGTTACTTGTATCAGGATATTATGTATAAATATTTTATGATAGGTACAGATTTATAAAGTTAATGTTTACTTGAAACGTCCACATTAAAGAATAACAACTTGCAAAAGAAACAAGGAAATACATACCGGCAAACAGGATTATCTGGATGTGGATTGATAGCTATTTTTCCGACCTGAAAAATATAATATTTTATCTTATCTCAGTTTTGTCTTGTCTCTATTTTATCTCAGTTCCGAAATAAACTTTCCATTTTTCGAACTTAATTGGTAAATATTTTTGGGACCAGTTTGGCAGCAACACAAATGAGAATATTTTTAACTAGATCCACCTACAAAGAGACGTAACTCCCTACACGCGCAGTACGCACAAAATGACTGTAGCGAGCAGGTTGGCGCTCCACTATAGGCTTTACAGTATAAAACATTTCATGTTTGTTGGTGGCGGTTTTTAATTGGTTTTTGGATGACGTCTGCGAGTGTGGAAATTGTGACTACATTGTTGTAATGGGTTCCCACCTGTAAAAACTAATGGAAGGGGTGGTAAATAAATAAAGGCGTAGGCAAATTTATTTCGTGTCATATTTTGATGATGGTTCATAGCCCAATGTTGTTTGTATTCTTTGTGGATATTATATTCCTAACCTAGTAATCGATGGAGTCGACGACACGAGGTAAAAAATGACATGAGTTGGCATGACATAATATAGTCTACCGTGGTATGGTCTGTTCCAAAAGTATATTATGATGAAAATGTTAACAAATGGATCAATTACAATACAATTTAATAATATTATTCAAACAATAATTGTTGATAACAGTGGTGAGATATATAAAGTTGAAACCTTCTATATAAAGATGAATGTGTTACTAATTGTCTTTGGTGAGTGATTACGTAATAATTTAACCACAACAGGGTTTGTTTACAGTTTTATCAGGTACTATTAGAACTGACTATAGAGACGTATAATTTACATACATTTCAACAGCTATATGTAAAGGTGTAGCACGAGTGCGGACAGTCCACGTCTCCCATTGAAATCGACCTCTCAGATCCATCCAATGGGGTACATGACAGCCGATCATCGGCCAACTATCGATTGTGTATAATTATGGTACACTTTTGAAGGCGACCGCTTCCGTCAACGGCAGCTGCAACTGCAACCCAAACGCTATGACAGACCGCAGCGCCACGACTGGTTTCTTTGAAGGTCTATGAAAACAGCAACAGGCGGCAATGTCGCCATCTACGAAACCGTTTTCATGTCGATTGAACGACGGTGCCGCAGCGATTTGCGGTCGCGGTCGCCGTCAAAAAGCATCTATAAGGTGATCAATATCGACTGATCAGCGTCATCGATCAACCGCAACCTAGTATCACCTATCGGCAGGGAATAATAATAATATTGCCTAAAAGCATAATACTTACAGAAAATATTATGGTGTCATCCAAAATGGTGTCTGTTTCCGACTCCTCACCAATGACGAGCAATCGTAATCCACCAGCGTTCAGGTAAATGTATGGCCATTGCCAGTCCGGTGCACTGCAAAATTTACAAGCAAGTCAAGTTGATTTGTGAACGATAACATTAATGTTTTAAACAGTGAACAGTGCTCTCAAGTGAACTTATACCAATTAATTGGTGTACGGCAAGTTCAATATGTTATTGGCGGATAGCTTACGAGACGCAAATCATGATAACAGTGAACCCCTACAACTACCACGATAACTACTCTGAGCGTATTAAGGGGGGACAAATAGAGCTTGAGATGGAGCTCGTGGCTAAGTAATAACAACAGCCGCATGGGTTGATTCATCAGGTTAAGCTACGCTTGCCGGGGTTGGTCCGTGGATGGGTGACCATCTTTACATATCGAGACTCCTCCGTGCCTCGGAAAGCACACTAAGCCGTTGGTCCCGGCTGTCATTTGTGGATATTTGACAGTCTTTACTTAACGTCGTCAGAAGCCCGAAAGACTGACAATCAGTCTTGCCAAGGGGTATCGTATTACCCAGTTACTGGGTTGTGGAGGTCAGATAGGCAGTCGCTCCATGTAAAATAATGGTATTCAGCTGCATCCGGTTGGACTGGAAGCCGACCCCAACATAGTTGGGAAAAGGCTAGGCAAATGTTGCAGATGTTGCAGATGATGAAATACTTGGGAATATTTTTGGACAAACAGCTGAATTAAGCAAAACAGAACTACATCATCACAAAAGCCAGCATATCCTTGTGGCGGTGCAAGCGACTGCTCGGCAGGAACTGGGGGATTAGCCCCAAGGTCACTTACTAGCTACACACCAGTCATCCGACCAATCGCTTCGCTTGTGTAGCAATCACTAGCAGTATAAGATAGACACCCACTGCCGACCTACAGGCACTGCTAGGACTGCCACCTCTACACCTCATCGTGCAGTACACTACTTTCAAAAGCATTATAACACTCACAAAAGAACAGTGTGACTACACAGGCTGGAAAGAAATGAGAGTATACGCCGACGAATCAAACACCGACTGAACCGGACGATGGAACCGGAGTCGGAGTTTTCTCACACGACTTTAACATAAATACATCCAGCCCTCTAGGAATGTTTAACACCGTCTACCAGGCGGAGTGTGTGAGCATTATACAAGCCAGGAATGTTATGGACAACCGTATACGTATACTGTCCGACAGCGCCTAAATTCTCCAGTACGGAAAAAATACATTACGTCGAGACTATCACCTGAATACCACAAAGCACTGGAATGCATTGCGGTATCTAACCGCAACACCGTGACACTGCAATGGATAAAAGGACACAGCGGATCACTGGGTAACGACGCTTGGATGTACTAGCAAGGAGAGCATCCAGCACGTCAGACTGTGAACCCGAACCTATCGTGCCCATCCCCTTCAACCAGCTACGCAGATGACTACAAGAGTTTACCCACACATAAGCGGAGAGCTGATGGACCTCGAATCAGGCTGCAGGCAGTCCAGGGAAGCTATGGCAGGCTAACCAGGCACTTATTTCGCCTGGACAGGAACGGCCTGCCCCTGGTAGCAAGGAGCATCACGGGACTGCTCGCTAAACAAACACTTCTACACAATAGGCATAATGGACAGTCCTCTGTGCAGGGCGTAGATGGAGGCTGAGGAAACCGTTGCGCATGTGCTCTTTGAACGCACAGGCGTCACCCAGATTAGAACAGAAACCCTTGGGTCACCAAGATCTATTGCAAATGTTCTAAACAGACCAGGAGACCCAACTATCTTCTGGAGGGAGGTGAGTTGGTTGGAATAACCACCGATGGCCGCCATGGTCCACGTACAATGGTCTACCTGAAGGACTAAGTGCGGAAACCAAACCCTGTAATCTAGAACAGAGCGTACCTGTTGGTTATCTCGGTACCCAGCGGGCAGGACGATCGCGGCGCCATTTCCCTGGCCAGAGACATCAAACTCTCCACGATGTTCGGCTGAACGACGGCTTCCAAAGGGGCCAGCGTTGCGAACACCTCCCACATGTAGTCTACGCCCTACAATTAATATGAGGGAAATATTTAATTGATCACCTAAAAACTTATTGAACTTCTTGCTTCTTAGTTCTTATTACAAATAGCCGCATTGAAGCGGGAAACGTCATTGTCGATTTGTCAAAAAAAATTAAAGACGATATTGTGATTTAAGACGATTCCGTAATTTTTGACGATTCGTGATGCGAGTGAACACGGGCATTTAAGAAGCATTTCCATTGAAAAGTGAAAAAAAAAGATTTCTCAAAATACACGAATCGTCCTCGTGTGAATGAGCCGTAAGGTTGCTGTTGGGTTGCTGCCACTGACAAGTTTGTCAAAATCAGTGATCTTTATTCTTGTTACAATAAGATTGCTGTTAGGCTGCTGCTGTCAGAGGTAAAATAACTATGAGAGGACTGTACTCGCTAGCCGGAGCGTGTGAAAATGCACAAAGCGAACGGCAGTGATCAGGGGAAGACGATACATATTCTGTGGGCACAACTAGCTATTTGTTCGTCTTATCTGATTTGACTCTTAAAACAAGACTGGCGAAATTAACCAAGTTTTTAGTAAAAAATATTATAATACAAGCTTTCGCCCGCGTGGTATGTCGATAAAAAGTAGCCTATGTCCTTTCTCAGGCTCTAGACTATCTGTGTATCAAATTTCATTTAAATCGGTTCAGTAGTTTTGGCGTGAAAGCGCGACAGACAGACAAAGTTACTTTCGCATTTATAATATTAGTAAGGATGAGTTACTCCTTAGAGACCTTTATTCTCGGACTATTATTAATTACAAGTTATAAGTTGGAGCAGACTGACTGACAAAGATAGGAAATAACTATCAAAAATCAAGAATATTATGATATTAAAATTTTGTATATTTGTTATCAAAGTAAATAAGTGATACCGCCAGAACAAAGTATAAAACTTTTCATCGTAACTTACAGGGGTCTTTTCCAGCAATTTTGGGTGTAGCTCTTCTTTCCAGCTCGGAGGCAAGTCAGATACGCTTAAAAGAACAAATAATTAGTAATTATACTCAAGTATAAGCTTTCTACTATAAGCCGTCCGCATAACAGAGTCCGTTCCTGAGGTAGCTGCGCGGTGCGGGACAGTGACAGTTTTCACAAGTTGATGAAACACTGAGTTCTCGCATTACGACACCTCACCCCTCCCCCACCGCGCAGCTACCTCCGGAACGGACTCAGTTAAGCGGTCAGCCTATAGACTACAAGCCTTCTAAAGGTAAATAAAATAAAAACCACGTAGAACTAATACGTTCTCAGTATCGGCTACTATCTTGCTAGGTCGTTATAAATGATTATACCACGGCTACAGATGCATTTTTATAATTCGTGATTCACAAAAAAATTATATTTATATGTTTATGTATGTATCAAAGAAAAAAAAAGGGAGGAATTTGTTACAAATAGTCAATGAAATATCGACTTAGAAATTAAAACACTAAAGTAGATTAAGCGGAGTTGATTAAGCGGCAATACATGTAAATTATCTAAGTCAAGACATGTGCCCGATGGGATGTGCTCATTTTCGTTATATAAGGAACGTTTGTGCAAAATTTTATGCTTTTTGACCCAGCTGTTTAGACTGTGAATTGTCTGTCAGTAAAAAGATTTTTATTAAGTATACAACATGTAACTTAATTAACGCACATCCTGAAAATAGTTTGTTCAGAATCGTTTACTGAATCGATTTATATAATTTTTAATATAGGTAATTTTTTATCCCAAAAATAATTAAAACTACGGAAATTATTGTCATATTAACGCTGTACAGTCAAAACAAATTGAAATGGACCGTAAATCAAAGTAATAAGACTTTTAAAATCGCAGTTTTATTTGTATTCATACAAATTCCATCATTCAATACAAAATAAAATACAAAATACTAAAAAGTTCTCCAAGAATTGGTATAACTAATTTAGTAAATAACAATGCATATACATGTTAAATTAAAAATTCAGTGTATGTATTATGATTATAACATAATATTCTAATTGGGGTGTTTGAGAGTGTGCGTTAATTACGTTACATGTTGTATATTGTGTGTTCAGTATGACTGTTAGCAATAAACTCACTGCGCCTGCGTGATAGTGATGGACATAAAGTGCGCGTCTTCCTTCGAGTTACTCGGCTCGCGCGCCTCCAGTACACGCCCGCCCATAACGCCGGCCGTCCACTCGTCGTCGACGTCCCTGAGAACAATGTTACTTACAGTACTCGCCCGTTATATGCCTCATCGAGCATAAGATATGCTGCGCTTATTTTCTTCTCGAAAAGTTATAATTTCATTGCAAACGTATACGCGCGTCAAAGTACGCTGAGATCCGTGGAGCTGCGCAGCGCGTGTACCTTAAGCTCAATACACAAACAGGCGGGTGCGTGTCGGGAGCGGGTCGGTCGCGGAAGTACGGCGGACACAGTAAATTGTAATTAAGGAATTATATGGATGTCGACACACAGACGCGGGCGCGAGTCGTGCGCGAAGCGTGTCGTATATGTTTTGTGAATATTTAAAAAAAAAATCTGTTTGGCGATGGATCTCTGGATTATGAAGATTTTAAATACTGTTATTTTAATTTCTTTAATTAATTCTCTACACAGCCGATGATATTCTCCATCTCCAATTTTTTTTTTAATTATTTCATGAACCCTCATCCTTTTCTTTTTTCGTTCGTAGTAGAAACAATAACTTCTTCGTCAGTGTCCGAATCATCCGACATTTTCAATCACACTGCAACCGCTGTCGCCTGGCAAGGTATGTCCGCACCCGAACCGCTGCCGTCCCGCACTCGCCTTGTGTGTATTTTGAGCTTGAGAGTGTAGTAAATAAATTCAATATTGTATCGGATCATAAAAAAGTGCGCGTCGCGTCGCGTCTCGGTGTTAACTGACCCTTAGGGCCATCTCTAAACTTGTTCCACGTATTACAAGTTTTTCGAGCCCCCTTCGAGTGACGTTTAGGATGGCATCTAAATTGGGATAAGAGTTGATGAGGATGATGTTCAACTAGTATTGATCTCACCAAGATGCTAGCTGACTTTTGTTTCACCTCTGATTTGTTTCGGTGTTTCTTCTTAGAGTAGTCGGAAAGGAAACACCGATCTCATCTGCTAGTTCCTAAAATATTATTGACGAAAAACCTACTTACAGAAATATACTTCATTTATCGTTACCGTTTAAAATATTTGATGCCAGCGGAGGCCAGTTTTATCTTTAACTGGTTGTACTCAGTCTGAATGTCCACGGTGCCGATGACGTCATCGATGTCCAGCGCCAGTTTGACGGTCTCCGAGGCCACCACCAGCGACACGTGACTCACCACCCATTGGAACCAGAAGAACGTCTTCAGCTCACGCTCTGGGAATTATATTTTATTACAATATTAGCTGACTCGACAGACGTTATCCTGTCCAATTTTTTATATTTCATACAAGAATCCTATAGAAAACACCATTTTCAGTTTTTCCCAAATATTCAAATTTTCCGGCAAACTTTTCAAATTTTTACACATCTGCCCAAAAAGGAGTGTAATGTTTCAGGGCTTATGTATGTATGTGAGTTTCTTTATTCCACCATAACTTTAAATATTTAAAAATGTAGTTTATAAGTATTTAAATGGAATAAAAGGAATAATAATATTATGAACGAAAATAATTTTAAACATAACGAAACTTCACAGGCGTTGTCGGTGTAACGGTATCGATAGATGTTATCATTAGATTTCTGGCAGTCGTCATAAATAGTATGAAGCCGAAAACTGCCAATTTCAGAATAGAGAGAAAGTCGCCTGAAGGGGCCATAACGTTTTTTCCTTACGTAACGATTTCCACCAGTAAACTCCTAGCGCAAGCGCAAGCCGCGTAAAGGAACACTCACCGCAAACAATGCTGAACAGTTTGTTTGCTGTCAGGTAATAAATAATAATAAAAAAAACGATATTACTCACGGTTCTGTCGCGAGCGATCGAATATCGTCAACACTTCAGAGTGATCGCTCGTGTCCTCTGATACAGATGGTATTTCTTCCATCTCCGAAACTGACCTGAAATAGAACATCAATTATTATGAGAATCAATTAAAATCTATCACATATCGTAAAATAATAACATAATTTATTGCATAAAAAAAGGAGTTAAAAAGTAAAACCTGACTACGACAAGAACGCCAACTAGAAAGCTATAAATAAGACATCATGATAGACGGACGTAATCTGTACGATTTATGCTTTATTACATGAAATAATATTTAGTCATTTACATACATACATACAGAGCTTGTTAAAATCATAACCCTCCTCTGGCTTTGCCATAGTCGTGTAAAAAGCATCCTATGTCACTCGGGAATAGTGTAGCTTTCTTTAGGTGAAAGAATTTTTGTAATCGGATTAATCATTCTTTGGCCACTGGCAAGAAATAACGAAAACACCGAATTACAAAACAAAACAGGTTTTTAAATATTTTCCTTCCTCGGAAGTATACTCTCTCAACTAAAAAAGAATCATAGATATCAGTTAACAATTAGCAAAGATATCGCTGAACATACATACAGAAACGTTTAGTCGAATTGATAACCGCCTCCTTTTTGAAGTCGGTTAAAATGAACAATGTAATTACATACCGGATGAGTGAACGATTAGAGCCACCTATGGAGCTGGAGGAAACGTCAGTCTTTGGAGGCACCATCGGCGGCCGGTTGAGCAAGGTAACGATGTGAGTGAAGCAGTGTATCGCTGCGTCCACGGTGAGGACCTGGAAACACATTAATAATTATTAACTATCCAGCATCACCTTTCATTTGATAGAATTGCTTTAGTTTTCGGCCCTACTAAGCTAACAGTTGGCAGCACACAATTAGGGGTGCTACACGCATGTTTGTTTCGGCAGTATTTGTTGAACAATAAAGCTAATCCGAAGCAATTTCTACACAATTTCGGCTTTCATTCGACTCGTGCCGATCGGCATCTATACTCAATACTCAATACTTTATTGCAATCCATAATGTGTACATAATAGTCGGTATGTTAAGACATCGAATCAATTATGGACCCTGTCGGGTAGTAATGGCAATTAATGCGATTTTTCATTAATTTCATTAGCAATTGAATTATTGAGTCTTAGCATGATAATTGCTATTGCTATGCTAATAGCTAATATGATGATAATTGATAATAATAAAATTGGTGATTGATGTTCGATAAGAATGGTTTTTAGAGCACTGATTACAGTTAGCAATTTTATTTTCACCAGCAATATTAGAAAAATAATCCCATATAGGGTTAGTTCGGTGAGACATTGTCACGTTCAAGTTCGTTGAATAGTTTATTTACACTAAAATATTTATATACAAAAAATAAAATTATTATTTACACTTATATACATGACTCACAACACGCAACACACAACTTTTTACTACCTCCTATTATTTACAGGTAGGTATTGAGTTCAAACTATTATCTATTTAAGTACAATAATAAGCACAAGACGAAAGAATGTAATTACTGTATAACGAATAGGTAAACTAAACTTTCACTATCACTCGCCAAAGCGTACTGAACTTTGACACAAAACGACGGGCGCCACGCGCGTGCCATACATTCACAAATTATTATTAAATAATCATGCATTCATTCAATCAATACACGACCCTAAGTACGCGCAAATCAAAGATATTAAGATAACAATTGCATAACCCATTCTTCGAAGTTCGCAGCATCTGCACTCGCGAACGAGGTCACGGTCACGTGAAACCGATAGATTTAGTATTCCCGACTTCCCGTAGGTGCGACGGAGAGCGCACGCTTCCGCTGCGTGCGTCGACGCTCTGAGTCTCTAACGTAAAGTGACGTATGATAGTATGAAAATGAAAATGTACGAAGCGATAATTCACTTAGCACTTCACGAAATTTCGCAACTACATTTCATTAGCTAAATGCTAAATGATTTTTCACAAGCTAACAATGAATGCGAATGCTAATTAATCCATCACTACTGTCAGGCACAGCAAAAGTTAATTTTTAACAGGAGAGGATGAAGGCGCCTATTTATATTCATAGTAAAATGTAGGTATTAGGTAACAATGATTTTTATTGTTTTTGAAATTTATCGCTAAAGTATTCATCAATAGTGTAGTAGCTTTTGAATAATAGGAATTGTTTTAATTTATTAATAAAGATATTATTCTTATTTATGTCTTTGATGTAATCTGGTAACTTATTGTAGACTTTAATGGACATTACAAATACACCAGAAGAGTGCATTTTTAATCGTGAAGTGGGTATGTTTAGTCTGTTTTCATTTCTGAGTGCAATTTTAGTTTGGATAT
This sequence comes from Lithophane leautieri, assembly GCA_949152455.1. Lineage (NCBI taxonomy): Eukaryota > Metazoa > Arthropoda > Insecta > Lepidoptera > Noctuidae > Lithophane > Lithophane leautieri. The sequence goes on along the minus strand of OX424458.1, from coordinate 20,694,671 downwards.
CTCCCCTTTTAGTAAAGAATTGCGGATATTTTCGTACAAATTTACAAATTTCAAGTATATAGAGGCAGGGCAGGGTTAATATTTTTAGATCTTTAAAGTGGGGTTTACAGGAGTTTATTTATATCTTTGATATTTATTAAAATCGAATTAATCTACCCTCGTTTAATAATATTCGTGTCGGCCCGGCACAAATCGAGCTAAGCCAAGCGGCTTTTTCACAAACAAATCCTAATTATTATTATTATTTTAATGCGAAACTGAGTTTGTTTGTTTATTTGTTTGTTACATTTTCACGCAAAAACGGCTGAATGGATTTGGATGAACGGGTAGACCATATCCCGGAGATGGACATAGGCGACTTTTCACCCTGGATCGAACGAAGTTGCGGGTAACAGCTAGTATGTATACATAAATAATCGATTTTGTCGCTCGACTGAGCTAAAAACGACAGTTGTGCTGTTTTGCAATGAGTCGCATCATATCTTTTATATTAACGTGGTATTTTCGAAATTGTGGCTACCGCCGCGACCTAACCTAAGAAGGAGAATAGATTTTTGGTACAAAGAAATATAACTAGAAAATGTTTTGACATTGAGCGAGCACTGTGAGCGCAATCACGGGCGCTCCGAATTGTTGACAGCGCTCAGCTGTCATAATCGTGATAACTAAATCGGAACGCAAATGATTGATATGAACGCTATGGGTGATTATGTTCTAATTCAGAAACCGGCCTATAGTTTGAGGCCATCAGAACCATAGCGGCCTAATCCAATGGCCAAGCCTTTTGAAAACAAAAACAGTATTTAATTAACTGGCACTCTTCAGATACATACTTTTTATTACTTTTATATTTTAATTAACAATCATAGACTCAACTTTAACTGGAAAAAAATCATAGACTTAATATTGTAAAAAATTTAGGCCACTATGGTTCTCATGGCCTCATTTGTCCCTTGCCGTCGTGTTGGCACTGTTGCTTGTCAAGCTTCGTTTCAATACTAATAGAGTTCAAACTGACGACTGACAGAACAGTACTACCAATCGCGTCACGGGTCAAGTTATAATGAACATACTGTATATTCTATTATTGAGCAATGATGGCCCAGTGGTAACGGCCCCGACTTACAGGTCGTAGGTCGTGGGTTCGAACCCAGGAAGGGGCTTTACTTTGCATAAACATTTTTCATCACCACTGCTTACAAAGCGGTGAGGAAACCGGAATGTCCTAGAACCAAAAATTCGAAAACATATGACATCTACCAACCCGCACCGGGTCTGCGTAGTTGATTACAGCCCACTCTCTCTCGAAGAGAGGAGGCCTGTATCCCAGCAGTGGGAACATTATAGGCTGATTATGATGATAATTCTATTTTTCTTATAAAACAAAGTGTTCAATCTCGGTGAGATTACAGTGGCGTGTGAGAACATTTATGACGTGTGATAGTATGATTTACATTTACTGTGATACACATCATATATCTCGTTTTATGTAAATACGATCGCTAAAAATAAAACAACAATTAAAATTGACATATCACATAAGGTTTTTTTATTACAAAAATCAAAAGCTTTTTTTTATTCTCATTCACGTAAAACAGACAATAAAAGTAACGATAACTGTAAGCAAGTATTTATCTCGTTTTGTGATATCAAGATAGGTTTAAAAATTATGAAATTTGTCATACATCATTTCGCAGAATACCATACGCCAAGGAGAGATGCATTAGAATATATCATATTCGGGAAAACTGAATAGTTAGTATTTGCATTATAATCGTCGGAGTACTTCGAATGACATCGGTCACTCATTGCTCAAGCGTTCGGGAAGGAAGACAAGTCTAGAGCGAACGCGAGATTGATAATAAGCGGGCTGCTCGCAGACGCACTTGCCAACTGCAAACGAAATACACAAACATTACGACTTGTCTTCCTTTCAATAACAACATCATGCGTGTATCCCCCGAAGGCTTGGGCAGTTTTACATATTATGTAAAGATCATCGTGACAAAGTTCAAAAATTGTTATCATGTTATTTCACACATATTTATTTTATTTTATTATAATATTAATATTTATTTCTCTCTATCCGTGACATCACAGCGGGCCCTATCAGAATACCAACGCTGCGACACTTATTTTTAAATGTCACAGAACCATCCTGAGTTAGGAGCTTTTTGGCCTCGTACAGGACGTTGTCTTTATTTTCATTTTCAGTTGTTTTTTTTTTTGTTTCTATGAGTGTGTTTGGTTTAATTTGTGATCTCCTGTGCGAGTCCCAATAAATACTTTTTCTTTCTTTCTGTTAGCTAAGGTACATTACCTGATCCTGTTCGAGACGTATCACGATCGGTGGAGTGTCAGCGTGGAGGTGGATGCCTAGAGAAACCATTGGCCCCTCCGTGATTTTGACCTGTTCGGAGGATTTCTCTTTTGGTTCCGGCGACGACGAAATACCAGGCTCCTGTACACACATTATACATTACTGATATCAATGTATAGTTATTAAACAATAATAATATAAACTTTATTGTTCAAGAGAGCATTTCAAATTCAAATAGCAGTAGCGAGCACACAAGAGGTCTCTGTGTCGAGGAGACTAGTCTCCCTCCTCTTACAAGTTTATGAGACAGATACATCGGCCGGTAAGATACAATTTTTTGTTTTAAGATTTTGTTCGAATGGTTCTCGGATTAAACTTTTAAGTTTATAAAAACTAGGCTTTTGTTTTTGCCAATCTAAGACACATTTTAATACCATCATTTGAAGGAATTGCAGGTATCAATGTTATTGGCCTATATTCAGATCTATAGCTGGGCAAGAATTATATCATGTAAAAATACATTCAGAATTAAAAATATTTATTCAAGTATCAAGAATCAACACGATTCGTAGTTAATTAGGTTAAAATACTTACATCAGGGGATTTATTTATTCTGAAACAGAAAATGTTACATTTATTAATAACTTCTGGCCGCGACTTCCGTCCACGTGGAACTCAACTATAGCATAAATAAACAAAACTATTTATTTGCTTAAATAAGGTACAGAAGAGTCGTAAGATAAATATAGTATGCCTTTCATGTCGGCGGGTCATCTTAAAACATATTCTATGGCACTTGGCACTAGCGTAGCTTCATATCAGTGTAGGGTTTTTTGTAATCGGATCAGTGCTTTTCGAGATTACTAAAAACAAACAATTTGACCTCGCTTTAGTTCACATAGTTTTAGTTGAACTAATGTGCTAACTTTAAAAAACTAATGACCGAATTAAGTATTTGTCTTTTCATAACAAATACCATGCTTCGAGTGAAAAATACATATTTGGAAACATATTTTTAAAGTGTTCAATATAACCGAACACCATATCTTCTGCTAAATATTTTCAATATAATGAATAACCAGTACCTGACAGACGGACCACGTACAAATTCCTTTAATGTTGTCGGCTTGAAGTCCAATCCAGTTGCAAAGTACTTCACTTTCTGTTGAAAGACATTTAAGGCATTATTAACATTTTAAAACACTAGTTTTAATAAATCTTAAAATTTGAAAATAAACTTCTTAAAAATAAGTTTTTGCACACCAAACTTCAAGATGATGCCCGAACTGTTAAAGAGTTATCTTGTGTGGAAGCGATCCTGTCCGCAGCATCAATCAATTGAACATTTCGTCAAGATGACTTCCTTACCAAATGTTTCATAACATGCATAACCAGCCTTTAACGTTCTCACTGTGGGACATAGGCCACATCTCTTTGAGTTGGAGTGGGCCGAAATTCATCTCGCGGGCCCAGTTGGTGAATGCCACATGTCTTCAAATTTGGTTCTCTGCTGGTTTCCTCACGTTGTTTTTGTTCGCCGATTTTTGAGAGCAGTGCTGATGAAATGAATATTACACAAAGCGTGCGGGCGCCTGGATCGAATCCACTGCCTACAACTCGTGGAGCCGTTACCACTGGGTCAAAGCTGCTCTCAAATGACTACAAGTATTATCATTGAAACAGAATGAGCATATTATACAGTTTAGTTTTTGTAACTTAAAAGTCAAATAACCTTTTCTTCAGCGGTAATTTTTGTTTTGTGCGCCCGTTGATCCGTCTTAGATACTGTCTTGTACTGCAGCGACTTGGTGACCACGGACACGGTGATGGTGGTGGTGACTAGCTCCAGCACAGTCCTCGGAGTGGCACGCTTGAAGTAAAAGAAGGAAAACTGGTTTATAATAATTATAAAAAATCAAGTACTTTAGACTTGAGCACGCGAGGTTGTCGACATGTGGGACGTGGACTCTGCAATAATTGTACCGATAATCGTTACTCATTGCGCGGCTGGGGCAAGGGCTTGATTCAATGGCGATGGTTTGAAAAAACGGAACCCTTATAGGATCACTCGTGTGTGTCTGTCTGTCTGTCACAACCAATGCTCCAAATCTACTGGACCAATTTGGTTGAAATTTGGTACTTACACCTATTCATTTCTGTGACCCAAACTCGGATACATAATGTAAATAAATGAATTTTGAATATGGAGGTCACTTCTGAGGGCAATTTGGAAAATAAAAAAAAGAGTGCAAACTGTACCGTGTGATGGTTTCCTAATGATAAGCATAAAATATATTGGCATAACGAAATTCGCATAATGATCATTACGCATATACGCAATAGAGATAAATGTTTAAAGCCATAAATACTGTTGATATAATAATAATGAAGCATAATTTAATAAAGCATAATGTTATAAACGCATAATGATATTTACACATCATAATGTTCTTTGGAATAATAGCACATTATTGTCGCGGCCTGCTACTGGCGCATTGATGTACGTTCGTGAAAATCTGGGCCAAGGTGAAGCCGAGGCACACATACGTGAGTCTATCAAAGCCTGGTTGCGGCCAAGGCTTGTATAGTACTTTTCTCAAATAACGCGCGGAAATTCAAACTGAGTAAATTAATTATAAATTCCAGAATCAACGATAATTTTTCAAGCGCCAATATGTTATTTTGTTTCTTCTGTACTTTGAAATGCTATATTTGTAAGCCAAATCGAAATTTAAATAAAATCATTGAGTAACTTATCAATAATTTTATGTAAATTTCAAAATTTTTGATTGCCCTGTGTTAGACTAAAAGCTCGTTCCATTTTTAAATAACACGACAGATATGAGTTTTCAATTACATTGCCGGCCGCATCGCCACTTGTTTTTGACCAGTACAATTTCGATTTATGACAAAGAAGGTTGTCAAAATAATGCTCGAATTTCCAAGCACGTTTGAGAAAATAGTACATTACTGTCGCGGCCTGCAATAAGGGAATTGATGGACGATCGTGAAAATGAGGGCCGAGGCGAAGCCGAGGCACTCATGCGTAAGTCCATCAATTCCTGATTGCGGCCAAGGCTTGTATAGTACTTTTCTCAAACAACGCGCGGAAATTCAAACTGAGTAAATTAAATAGAAATTCCAGAATCAATGACGAATAACAGACTATCATTTTTCATGCGCCAATATGTTAATTTGTTTCTTCTTTGTTCTATTTGCAAGCCAATTCGAAATTTAAATAAAATCTTTGATAAATTACCTCCTTGGTTGCCGTGTGTTGAAGTAAAAAGTTCGTTCTATTTTTAAATAACACGACAGATATGAGTTTTCATAGTAATTTATTTGGCCGCTAAACACGGCAGATATGGATTTTCATAGTAACTTTGCTGGCCGCATCGTCACTTGTTTTTTACCAGTACAGCAATTTTGATTTATCTCGAAGAAGGTTGACAAATTAGACCAAATGACAGTTATGCTAACCTTAGCATTATGCCAAAGAATTATTATGCTCATAAAAGTTATGCGAAAACGTTATGCCAAACAATATTATGCCTTAAAATTTTATGCCAAGAGGGGGATTCCCCCGTGTGATAGATACATCAAATGAAAGGGCTTCTTGTGAGGATCTAAACTTTTTTTTTAAATTTTCTATCTTTAGTAAAAATTTAGTCAGAACTCCTACCAAGGGTATCTTGAGCTTAGACTTGATCCCGCGGGACGCGCCCGAATGCTCCGCCTCCATCAAGTGACTGGCGGTTATGCGCAGCTCCAGCGTGTAGCACGACACATCCTCCAGCTTGATCTTCCACGGAAAAGAGTCCTCTTTCAGCTCTAAAATTACAACAATCAAATTCAAAGTCAAAATATTTTATTTCACTTGCCTACATTGGAACTTATGAAACGTCAACGGCTAGGTGCACGGTTCCAATTGGTTATTTCCTATGGAGACTAGTCGGAAAGAAAGTCCACGTTTACTCTTTAAAAACAATTGGCTTTTTCAATGGTTCCAAATTACACTGAAAATAGGTATCGGAGGACATTGTAGGCCTGTCAAACAGCTAATTACTTAGCAAAATAGAAAACCGTCAACAAATTGAAACATATATGAGTACAAGGCCTACAACGTCGTCCCATTCACAAAATAGAAAATTATATTTTAAAAAAAAGAACATATTTCATCCAATTGACATAATTGTCAATCCAACGTTTTCGACAGTTTTATAACGAGTGTACAAATATCAGTACCATAATGTTATTCTCTCGTGTCCATACTGAGCACGTACCTTCATAGTCAAGGTTGGGACGCTCATAACCTATAGTCGTAAAAACAGAATTAGTCACCGTAGCTGAAATGAGAATAGGATGAATATAAGGGATGTAAACAGACGCTCAACGGAGCCGAGAGTCACTTGTACTCCCCGTCATTGTGATATTTTTTCAAGTGAAAACTTCTTTAGGCGCGTTGAGCACTTTTTGGGTGAACAATAATCATGGAACTCGCGTCATCGTCACCGTCATGCTTGAAGAAATGTTTTTAGCGCCATCTACAGTCTACCGTTTGAAATACGTTGAGGTTACGCATTGTTGCTTAGTTTTCACTCCTATCGGCAGTACCCAAAAACTGCCCCGCATGGTTTTTTGTAATGAACCATAACTGGGAACCTTCTACCTTCTGGTTACGATACTGAAGGTCAAAGTTCCAACTTTTTTTCACGATAATATGCTTTTAATGTTATACATATTATAACTAAACCTTAACCTTAAAATATACTCCCAAAACTCCTGTACTGTTGCATGCACCCAAAATCACTATATTTTACGTCAGCGAGTTCTCACACCAAAAACAAAAGTCGTTTCCCAGCAATAGCCTTAAACCTTAGGATGTTAAAGCAAAACACACAGTACAGTGTGTAATTGCTTGAACACCCTAAGGTTGAATGTCACTTGCACGTAATAAAATATCAAAAACGACCAAAATGTACAGAGCTTTTATCAAATTCGACTACACACATCCGTTATGGATTTTCTTCTTGGGTCCTCGAGATTTAAACATTCTATTTTTAAATGTGTTAGGTAACACTTTCGAATTCAATAATTCGTTTAGTCCAATTATCAGATGCATGACAAAGGTGTTTTGTTACTATTTTAGAAGAAAGACTAATTGAACTCACTCTCAAGTACGTATGTGGGTCCATCTTGTCGCAGCTGCGCCCATAGCTCCTTCATCATAAATCTCGATTTGACTGACAGGCGACCGAGGCTGAAAACCAGTTTTTTTTTTAAAAACAGTGGAAAATTGTATAGTCAGTTTACGGATTCACTTTCAGTACATCATTCTCTTGCCCTTGTCCCAATGTATTCGGAGTAAAAGCCAGACGTCATCTCGGTAGTCACTCCCTTTCTAGCCATATTATCTTTTACACAGTCCGTCCATCGTTTCTTTGGCTTTCCCCTATTCTTATAATAACCATTAATAGGCTCAGTTGGACTTAATGATAAAATAATTATTAGAATGTATTAAAATAAGTGTACGAGTAATACCATAAATCACAATTATCAACGTGTATGTAGAGAATAGTACAATGAAACGACGTGACAGGCAAAGATCGCGTATACATATTTCGTGCGTGTAAAGTGTGGTTCGTACCAGATGCCAACCACGCGGTGCGAGCCGACCGCGTGGCGCTCCATGGCGTCGCGCAGCGTGGCGCAGTCGATGGCGCTCGCTGAGCTCATGGTCACATACAGAAGCGCCAAGCCCAGCTCCACGTTGATCAGCATACTGCGCAGCCGGTGGTGCAGAGCAGACAGGCGCTCGGCAGACAGCCACGTGTCCCGTGGCCGTTGTGGCTGTTGATTATTTTAGCTTATTAATCTTAAGGCCAAAGTGATCAAATCTCAATAATAAAACTTTTTTACAAAAAATCAAACCGACGAAAAAATAAACTGAAAAGCAAAAAATAAAAAATAAACCTTTTAGTGTAACTAAGCTCCTAAACTAATTTAAGTAACAAATTTTCGCTTGAAGCGATACCGAGATACGCGCTGGACAGTCAGACCATGCCATTAAATTCTGTGAAAATCTCACCGTGAAAACTAACGTGAAGTGAGCTGTCAATAGTGTCAAGCCCTAGCATCAGCATTGCTATTTTGTAACCATCTCACCGCGAAAACTTTGGTGAAGTGAGCTTGAAGTTAACTGTCACTGTCTTAGTATCAGTAGGTATTGATGACAATGACAGTTCACTCCACGATCACTTCACCTAAGTTTTCACGCTGAGATGGTTATAAAATAGCAATTCAGGTGGAATCACAGCTCACTTCACTCACAGAATAGACTGACTGATACTAACTTCAGCATACTTTGGCAATCTTTTCACCTAGCTTGAAAACCATAGAAACGGCCTTTCTACGGGTTTTTTTGACAGAACAAAAGACAAAATTACAGATTGTGATTGTTTATCTGTCGTTTTGTCTATTCTTCAATCGACAAAACCCGTTTCTATTGTGATCATGCTAAGCGTGCAGATAGAGATGACGATTTGTGATAGGTATTCATAGAAATGTATTAGTCTTAGCTCTTATCCTAGGACTAATACGGTCATTAAGCTTCTTCAATTCGCAAATTACTCAATGTTGTAGTATTTAGACTATAAACCAAAACCATCCGACTATTTTAATTTTATGTTTACAGTAAACTGTGAAAGAACATAGCAAAGCCCTAATAGTTTCCTTTTGTTAATAAAGCCTCACCTTGATGAGTCGTATTAATACGCGTAACGGAATACCGTTTTTGCTCACATATTCTCCTCCTTTTTTTTCGTCGGTTAAAAATAGGATAATTCTGTTTCGAGGATTTTGCATGACGACAGTGTGATGTTTTAGTTCGCATGAGGCGTTGTAGATCAGCAATATTTAATGATGATAAAATAAAAATATATAAATCTAAACTCATAATTTCAAGTAACCACTATACCAGCGGTCGTTGACCCCGTAGTCAGAGACTTGGAATAAATAGTTTATTTTTTCTTGCTCTATCGTAATCGCCGACCCATCTTGAGCAAGCGTGGTAATCAATGCTCATGGCTTCTCTATATGTACTACTAGCTGCGCCCCGCGGTTTCACCCGCGTAAGTCTCGATCTCGTGGGAATATCGGGATAAAAAGTATCCTATGTGTTAATCCAGATTATAAACTATTGTTTGCCAAATTTTATTCAAATCCATTCAGCCGTTTTTGCGTGATTGAGTAACAAACATCCAAACACACAAACTTTCACATTTATAATATTAGTAGAATTCTCGTCTGAGAAGAGGCCTTTGCTCTCCAATGGGACAGTAATAGGCTGGTATTATTAAATATTGTAATTATATATCGATTGTTCTTCAAAAAGGTCACGTGCGTAGTATTCACAACCAGCGTGCCCTGTATATCAAAACTTACAAGCCTTGTATTACCAAATGTCATTATTTAGTTCACAAGTACTTATATTTTGATACTTTATTCGTGATTTTGTGTATCAAAAAATTATTTGTAAGTTACAACTTGTAGAACATCTCTATTCCGTCTTACAAGTTTACAAGTGTCGTGCTTAGTACCGCAAGAAATGTATAAATTCGATTTTCTTTTTTTTAATGTGGTCAAAAGAGAGATTACCTGATGCCAGTGTCCCAGCAGTGGGAACATTAAGGCTGATTATGAATATGGAGATGAGCTATGAATTTAACGAAAATTAACATTCTAGGTAACTTATGAACGTGTAGACTTTTAACTTTTGATAAACAGGGCACGTAAGAACGTAAACGAGGCAAAAGGAATATGTAAGGATCGTAGCAGGTCTCATTCTGTAGTTTCTGCCTACGCCTACGGGAAGAAGGCGTAAGTAGATCTATGTTTATGTGTATCTATTGTATATCGATGCCCACCACGTCCGTGGTTTAACTAGTTAATTTAATTTGCCCTTGTACCTTAGGCATGGGATGCATTTTGACCTTCTTGTCGCTGGGTTCGCTGCTGGAGCCGTGGCTGCGCGGCCGCAAGTGCACAAGCTCGGTGCCTGGAACAGTCGAGCGAGTGCCGCCGCGCCCGCTCGAAGACTGGCGGGAATGTAAGCTTTTATGTTTAGTAGGCAATGACATTAAAACATTTTACAACAAATCTGAAATGAGGCGTTTTTTTTCCTTTATCCACATAAATAGACTCTCAGTACGATACTTAACAACACCCTCACGGATCGGACTGGGTTTTTTTTTACATGTTGTATGACTGCATGTCATTATTATCTGGAGCGAAAGAGACAAGCATAAGTTGCTTCAGTTGAGGCCAGCCCGACAATGAGTGCAGGGGCTGCAGTCTCGATATAGATAACGATAGCTATACGACCGAATTCGGTCGAAAAGTACTAATGACGTCATTAGACGCGCGTAGAAATTTTGACCGCCTAGGGACGCCATTAGGACGTATGGACGGTCGTATAACGATCGCTATATAAGTCGAGACTGCAGCACCAGGTGCGCGTCGTCGCAACGCTAGAATTTCGTGCATTTAATGAAGATATGCTTCGGGTGACGTCGACAATTTTGCGGCGAGTCATCGCATTTCTCATGTGTGGCATCACATATCGCTACTACATAGTTATTCACTACCAATAGACAGGCTGTCGTGTCAAAAATGACACATTTTGGATTACCTGATTTACCTTCCCCTCGAGCTTCCTGTCATATATTTGATTTAAACTGACAAAACTTTCGGGTTTCCGATTTGTGAACAGTGTTAAGAAGACTTCTTCGAAAACATTGACTGAAGTTCGATTCGACACGGATGCGTATCGAATGGTCGTGAATAGCTATGTTAGTCTACAATTCTATTATATTTAGAAGGTGCTTATTTATGATGCCAATCGTCACACTGCATGACAGTGCTGATCAATACTAAATTTTAGTAAAAGAAACGGTTTAGTGAACTGACCGGTGGTGTGGGGCGGCGTCGTAAGTTTGTTGTCTCTGAAGAATTGCTCTTCCCTGTTCCAGACACATAAAATGAAGCTGTGGAAGAACAATACAATGTATACAACACATACATTAATATCATGATGTAATTAGATGAATGCCCGTAGCTCGTGCAGACTCGAACTCAATCATAGAATAACTTAAAGATTATGAAGATTTTATTAAATTTTTCACAAGTCGTGATTTTTAGGGTTCCGTACTCAAAGGTTAAAACGGAACCCTATTACTAAGACTCCGCTGTCCGTCCGTCCGTAAGTCCGTCTGTCACCAGGCTGTATCTCATGAACCGTGATAGTTAGATAGTGGAAATTTTCACAGATGATATATTTCTGTTGCCGCTATAAAAACAAATAATAAAAAAACAGAATAAAATAAATATTTAAGGGGGCTCCGATACAACAAACGTTTTTTTTTAAATTTTTTGCCGTTTTTATAGATAACGGTACGGAACCCTTCGTGTGCGAGTCCGACTCGCACTTGCCCGGCTTTTGTAACATCTTTAACAATCAACATAAGTATTGTAATAATAATACCAGCCTATTATTGTATCACTGCAGGGCAAAGCCCTATTCTCATTCACAGTAGGCACGAACATTGATCATCATTCATCACCCTTGAATTCATGTATATTTTTGATAGTTGTCAAATACTCCTTTACCTCGTCGACTTTCATAGTAGGCCGGCTTCATAGTAGGCTTGTAGGCGAGCCAGGATATGAGCAGCGGGTCCACAGACATAGCCAGCGGCTCCGTCCATATGCCACAGTAGTCGAACGAGGTATCTATCGGTTCTGTGCACCATTGGATCGCCATGCGGAGGTAGGGGCTGCAAGTTTGAGGTCGACTTGTGAAAACCTTAACCATACTTGTTGTAGAGTGCTACAAGGTTCTTTTGGCGCCTGTGGCGGGTGTCGCTGGTAAACATTTGTGAAATTGTCACTGAAATTGTGTTGTAAACAGAAAGATGGCAGCGTTAGTTTTGCTTTTAACCGCGCGCCAAAAGATCCCTGAACCGTTGTAGAACCTTGTAAAATTATAAAAAAGCAAAGTATAAAAAGTATTTGGAAACGTTCAAAACGCTTGTTTCACACATAAAACTATGTATCAGTTTTACAATATTGATTAATACAATCTTATCAAAATTGTAGTGCACTACAAAACGATATTTCATAAATTAAATAAGTAATATTGATAAATTAGTCAGAACAGCTATTAGCGACATTGCCAACTTTCTGATTGCACCCTCTTCATAAGACAATAGCGTGGAGCTTTAGGACCATCCCACGAGTACGAGTGGCAGACACGACGCTCTACAAAACCAAACGGTTTTGTAAAACTCAATGTGCACTATTTTCGACCGGGTATACTGTTCTTTATTTACTGAAGATTGAGGAATACTTAACACCCCCAGACGTAATAACAAAAAAACTTTTATTGTGTCACATAATCACATTCAATGTGTTTCAACCGATTAACATCCAATTTCGTAGTCTATACTTACTTACTTATACTTTTTTTTACAATAGATTGCCCCATCATCTACCTAAACTTTCCTTATCTTAAAAGATTACCTATATCCCAAAATTTTATATTGGGGTGTAATTTTTATAATTTTATATTGTTGTTACTTACGTATTTGTAGGCGCGTCAGGAGCTGACAAGAGCCACGCCTGTTTAATTTCACCATCAACTGTAATTTATTTCAGTTAATTCAATATACGTATTAAGGACATCGCTCATTATAACAGCACCGCTACGACACGGCAAATAGAGCCCAATAGAGGCCATCGTAAAATAGACTTTAATACATTTGATTTAAAATCCCAATTTGAAAAACAAGTTATTTGCAGTGTCGGAGCGGTGCTGTTATAATTAGCGATGTCTTTTCCAGTTAGTAGACAACTTAAGAAATGATAATTGAGTAAATGTATTCACAAATTTTCCTGGACATAGAGAGTCGTGTGACTCCAAACACACAGCACGATGTCGTAATCGCGCGATGTCTCTCGAGACATAACGCGGGGCATTTGTAGTGGCATGGCTTAATTATTATACACGAAGATTTACCACACGTCGTATTTTCCAACAACCGCACAGGCCTATTCCAATTACAGATCACAGAAAAGCCTCGGCAACGCACAATGGTCCACCTTAAGGACTAAGTGCGGAAACCAAACCCATAACATAGAAAGCCTCGGCAGCCGCTGCTACAGGCGGTATTTTCAGCAATTTCCATACAAACCATTCATGTCTCCCAAACGGACGGCTTTGAATGGCGTCCGTGACACAAGTTGTGCGCTCAACACACTTTCAGCGCCACCAAATTTAATAGTACTACCGTCTCTAGACGCGACTTTTCAGTGCTCTGTCAGTCTAGGCGTAGACGTCGCTTAAAGAAGCCGAGAGTAACTGGTACTCCACGGCATAGCATTTTTTTGTACTGACCATACCTGGCAACCTTCTGGTTACGAAGATTTAAATGTCATAACTTAACTTTAAATACCACCACAACTCTTGTACCAATAAATGCACCTATGATCACAATGTTATGCAGGCATTACAGTGCGCGCTTTCACAACAAAAATAATAGTAGTTTAATAGCAATTTCTTTTTCTCTATGTTACTAGTTTGATGTTCAGAATGCGTAGATAACATCCGTTATTTTCATGGGTCTTGTTACACCCTGTATTTGAGTATATCTACTTTGATGACGGAGACACAACACTTACTCGGCTCGTGTAGCGCGGTGACCTTAGCCGATTTCATCGACACCACGTGGGTGTTCACATTGTCGGTGACCCAGCCGTGCATGCTGAACTCTTCTAGGGTTACGTCTATGGCTACTGAATCTAGAAATCAGAAAGAAATATTTAATATATAAAATGAAGAAGTTTTTTTTGTTTAAAGCGGGATTTTCTTAGAATAAAACTCATGCAAATTAAAAAATTACTAGTTATGGTGGCGTGCAGGTCGGAAATTATCACAATGCATCGTAAACTTGTTCAAAGTTGGGAAATGTCATTTGCGAATAATACAATCTTGTGATTATCCCTTATGTGATAAGGTAAGTCATTTATACAGCGTGTCCAGACATGGACTAGCGATATTCTAAATCTATTCTACAAAAATACGTTGAAACTTTACTTAAAATAGTTTATATTTAAGTATTTAGAATATCGCTAGTCCATGTCTGGACACACTGTATAAATTAGAAACAAGAAAGAACCTAGAATTGAACCCTGCCGAACGCCCATGTTGCCGCCTGATATTATAGTGGTACAGTGTTCTGATAAGTGTGGCATACAGGACGCGGAATTTGCATGTCTTTAAATAATAATTTGGGCAGATGTGTGTCGCTAGACTTACCCTCATCGTTGAGCGCGTCATGGCGCAGCGTGGTGTGTTTGAGCGAGAGAGAGCGCCGCTGGCTGTGCAACGATATCAGCACTTCCAGGGCCGCCTGCAGCCGCGCCGACGACCCGCATATACTCATCTCCTCTGAACACAATATTACTCAACTAAATACCTTATTCATTCAAAGTTACTTTTTAGGGTTCCATACCCAAAGGGTAAAACGGGACCCTATTACTAAGACTCCGCTGTCCATCCGCCTGTCTATAACCGTGACAGTTAGCCAATTGAAATTTTTATAGATGATGTATTTTTGTTGCCGCTATAACAACAAATACTAAAAAATATAATAAAATAAATATTTAAGGGGGCTCACATACAACAGACATGATTTTTTTGCCGTTTTTATAGATAATGGTACGGAACCCTTCGTGTGCGAGTCCGACTCGCACTTGGCCGGTTTTTAGCAAATCCCTACAATATTAGTTACTTTTTACAACAAGACGGGCATTTATAGAAACTAAAATGGACTAAATGTTGTAAAAAGTAGCAATCACGTGGTAATTTGTTATAAAGCAGCTAATTCCATTCATTAACTACGTCACACGAATTTCATGAATTCATGAAAAGTGCCTTCAACTTACTAATCTTCAAACGATAAGCGAACTCAATCGAGTTCCTTTTCTCGAAGAAGGCCTTATGGAGAAGCTCGTGTGTGACGAGTTGGATGTCTGCCCGGGCACAGGGGCGGGTCTCAGTGCCGTCGCTATTGGCGAGGCAGACTTGCAGAGCAGTGGAGTTGATGGAGATGTGGCGCCGCGCGCACTGCCACAGAGAGCCGGCGTCGGTCGGCAGCTGACAAGCGGCGGAACACACTCTGTTGAATGATGAACAGGCTTAAGTAGCTTTCCAAAGAAAAGTATTCGCGTCTATCTTCTGATATACGAACGGATCTAATATGGAGCTGTTGCATTGAAGTACTTACCTATTTTGTATTACCATGTTTACAAAATTATAGATTAATAATGTAATTATGCCACATTATCATCATTTAGCCACGAACCCCTATGATTGTGAAACTAAGACTAAATAAACTCACCTATGAGGGTACATGGGTGACGTAACAACGGCATTACTCATCGGCAGTTCTACCTCCAACACCAATATGGGCGGCATGGGCCGCTCCGACAACGAGTGGCTCCAAGGGAACAGGCGCACGAGCAAGTTTCTCATTTCCAGCTTTATCCGCCTCTGTGGCAGGTTCTCGTTTAAAGAATCGTTTTCTTCCACCGTCAGGGTACGCTTGGGTAGGTCTGTGCAATAAATTGATACATTCATAATCTAAGATAATTAACATTCTATAGAGGTATGAGGAACAGGGAAGAAAGCTCCTCATCCTCCATAGAATCCTCCGAATAGAGAGGCGTTGTCTCTGGTCCGCTACTGCCCGACGGTTCATATCGGGATGTTAATCGCGCGAATAACATTGCTTGCGCGATGCAGGACTTGTGTGATGTCTGGTTTTTAATGCGTAGTCCGCATGTTGCACTATAGATGCCGCCACAATTCTATCGCCGATTACTCCACACAGCAGACCATGTGTAATAAATTGGAACCTCCGTCTTGGGAAGAATGAAGCTTATGTGAGACGCGCGGTGACCTCATGGGTTCTGAAGTCTGTATAACGTATGTGCAAGTATTACCTGGTGCTTGAGGCCCCTCCTCCTTGTAGATGTTCGTCAGAGCCATCAGCCGGTGTACGAGGCCCATGCACACTCTCACATTCACCGGCTCCACCACTATCGACATGATACATTCTTCTACCCAGTCACTGCGCAAAAATACACAATACTACACAATCTTTACATTTTTACAGTCACATCCAAAATATGTTCTTAAGGGCAATTTTTATCTGCTCATTGCACGATAGAATCTGCTTTATCTACTCAGCATAAATTATATATTGCGTCGTTATATCAATACCGCAGAATGACACTCAGCCAGCTTTACATTCTATTATATTTTTAATAAATGGCAAGTAAAGTCGATATCGACTATTCTGCCAATGTCTAAAGTAATTTGGAATACATGTATTGTCTGATCGTGTTAAACTATGTTAATTAAAAGATCTACTTACAGAAATAAACATTTCAATAAAATTTAAAAACAAAATGATTTATTATTCATAATATGGCCAGGCCAGTGTACAGATGAGGATGTCAACTCGACATTGATTGATGGTGTATGCTACTTTGATCTTCGTTATGAAGTACTTTAATATAATTTTCTATGTAATAGTATCCTCAGTTGCCATAGCTTCAGAAAATATTATGTGTCCTGACTGCATATTCATTGGGAGACCAAGCTGAGTAACATTGTTTCAGCAACATGTTTTAGTGTTACGGAAAACAATATTGTTGGCAATTAGCAATACGGAGCGTTGTAGTGTTGCTGGCAACCTGCTATTGTTGTTATGGTAAACAAAAGAACATCTCGCTACACCAAATAAGGACCATCCAAAATTACGTCACAAGAACTAACTAGATGTCTCACTTTATTGACCCCTCCCTCCCCCTTAACGTGCTACGTTATTTATGGTTGGCCCCGTATAGCTGGCAAAAGTGTAGCGCAATTGTTGCGAAACATTTTTTTCCAATAAATGCGGGGCACAATATATTTTCTCACCTATACTCGAAGTCTTTAGGCGGGTTCTCATAGGGGTTGGTCAGCGGATTAGGCGCCGATCGTTCGTGCACGTAGTCTACGTACACAAGCGGCGCCATTTTGGCCCAAAGACCATCGACGTCATCTCCGTGCGGCTGGTCTGGTTTCTGTTTCTCAGGGATTGTACTTTCTGTGGTAGACTGTCCAGTGTCGCTTTCGGAAACCTGATAAGGTGGAGATATAAGTTCACTATTAACATATTACACCGCTGAAATACTATTAGGTTATTAATCAGTTCTTGAGTCCAAACCCAAAGGCAAAAAGATTAAAAAACTGGCTAAGTTCGTGTCAGACCACGCACACTGAAGGGTTCCGTAGGCGGGATGAATATTGAAGCATACACATTTATGATTTTATCGACCGCAGACATATGTTTATATTTTATAGTATTTCTCGAAATAACGATGAAATAAATTAAGTCGACACCGTTCGAGTCCGCACCATTTGTTGTCGCGAAAACGTTTGGTCACAACTGTAACCTAACCCAGTGAGAGGCGTTCCCTGAACAATCCTTAGTCGATGCTAGTGCTTTGCCATCCATTATCACGACAAGCTTGCTCTATCCCAACGAATGAGACGTGGTCACATTCACATCAAGCTAAGCTCACTTAACGATGGGATTCCCTAAAGCAGCCTAGTGCAACGAGCACTGTTTCGTGACAAGCGAGTGCAACAGACCAGCACATTCACAAAACTTTGTAAATAGTTGTACGACAGGAAGAAAATAGTGACAGGAAATTATTATAACGTCATCCACATAAAGTGGGAACAATACGTATTATTGAAGCTAAGATCGCTTCTAGCAATAAGACCGGCCATTGTAAAATTTCTAAATTTATGTCTGTAACTTTTATGGTGTACATAATAAAGAGTATTCTATCTATCTAACTCAAAGACTATCCAAGCAAAGTTAATAATATCAATTAAACGACATTTAATTAAATAGCCAATTTCAATACGAAATTAGGGGAAGCAAATCTAAAGTGAATTAAAAAAATGATCTTGATATTTGGAGTATTTCGGACGTTATCGTGACCACACATGGACTGTAGTAAATTTTTTTAATCAGTTCTTTATACGCAATAAATGTTAAGTTTTTATTATAATTGTGTTAAAAGGATCGTTTTTCTACATATCAGTGTACTCATATTATAGTTTCAGTTCAAAGTATAAGTGTGATATGCATATATAAGAGGTTAAGAGGCAATCAAAATTCAAGACAGCACTTGTTTTTGGCAAGTTGAGAGTAATGCACTAACTCAAACGCTTCGCGTTATGACGCGTGCAATAAAATTAGGAGATACAATTGAAACTTTATAAAATTAAATACATAAATGCATGTGTTACTAAATCGCTTTAGTGATTGCGTACAAGGTTAGTTTACACTTTCATCAGATATCTTTGGAACAGACATTGAGCACTCACCGTGGAGTGCGCGGGCGTCTGTTCCGTTGTCGTGGCCGTGGTGTCTTCTCCCATGGCTACCCCCGTCTCGACCACCTTTTCATTAAGAAATTCTTCGGGCCACGTCCACGGTTTATCCTCGGATTTCTCCGGTTTCGAAGCCTTTTGCAGGAACACAGTCGGCTGGAACTTGGACTGTGATGGATTTTTTTGTGTGATTAGTATAAGTAGTTCTTAGTCACCTATAGTGGGACAATACGGACTCACAATAATAAGCGTTTTAATTTTTTTAATTCTGCCATTTCAAAATTTAATTCATATGAATGTACATTAAAAATAAACGAAATAATAATAGTATAAGTAGTAGGTATAAGGGTCTGGTATATTAAATAACAATGGCGATACCATAGTTTTAAAATAAATAGTTTGCAATCCTGAGAACCTTGTGCTAATCCCATGGTGCTCGAAAAACTGCGAAATTCTGGCACTTGTTTCAAAAATATACCGTAAGCACACGTTATAGGTACCTTCTCTTTGTTTTTTTTTTGTGAAGCAAGCTAATTTGCTACAATCTGAACCCAACCCAAGCACTCTACGCCTATTGGTTGCGAAAAACAGCTAGTCAAAGATGAATATTTATTACAAAATGTGAAAAAATATCGATTTATTATAATTTAGTGCTCCACATGCTTGTCGCAAAAATTCAACCAAAATTCTTTAGGATAGATGAGTTTCTGATTAAAAAATATTTCTTTATTTTTCATCTAACGTCACCTACAATACTTACCGTATTATAGTTTATATAGCCACAGACGCACTTCCCAGACGAGCGCACAGTAAACTCTTTGGCGCCGAAGCGAAAGCGTTGGAAGGTGGGGCTGCAGACGGACGACTTGAGCGCCGCGTACATCGCGCACACCTCCAGTACACAGCGCGGGCGCTTGCGGTTGGCGCCCTCGATCTCCATTACCTGGACAATAATTATGTTATGTACAGCCACAGCCAAAATATGATAAAAAGAAAGGAAAGAAATAAAGAAAAACGAATGAAAGGCAGCTGCATGCAGCTAAGATAAGAATACTAAGAGGGATGTGTGATGTTACGCGAAGAGATAGAATAAGAAATTAGTATATAAGAGGAAGTCTGAAAGTGTCATCGGTGACTGAAAATATGTTTGGATATCGTTTGTCATGGTATGGACACGTGATGTGGAGGAATGACAAACCGGTCATGTGTGAGGAAAGTTTAGAGTTTGTATGTGGATAAGAGTAGGGAAAGACCGAAGAAACGATGGATGGACTGTGCAAAAGCTATGGCTGGTAAGGGGTGACTACTGACATGACGACTAATAGAGAAGTGTGGAAGAGAAAGATATGTTGCGCCGACCACAAACAAATTGGTATTAGGGCAATAGAATGATGATGATGATGATTCCCGAAGCGCGTACCTTTTCTAGTTTGACTGTACGTGTATTATGAATGAATGTTACCTTAAACACCAGCGACACATCATCGAGAAAGGCGTTGAAACAGACGGGCAGCGGCGTGGCCGGCACGGGCGCCTCTTCCACACCCCTCTCGCGATCTGCCAGCGACGGCAGCCAAGACCACGCCCACTCCGACCAGCTCTCCGAGCGCGTCGGCTCCGCTGAGTTTCCTGACGACGCGTCTGT
Organism: Lithophane leautieri; assembly: GCA_949152455.1. NCBI lineage: Eukaryota > Metazoa > Arthropoda > Insecta > Lepidoptera > Noctuidae > Lithophane > Lithophane leautieri. Next base: position 20,674,193 of record OX424458.1, on the reverse strand, counting down.
CATAAAAATCATGTTAATTTTTGTAAGAAACGTTACTTTTTTTTAACTTAAAAAACGCATATCTTTTGTTTTTACTATTTGTGGGCTCGTGGCTAAATAATAACAGCCGTACGGATCGGTCGAAGGTCAAGCTACTCTTGCTGCGGTTACGGCAATCATTCATAGACCTTTGATAATCAGTCTTAATTGGGTTGTGGAGGTCTGATAGGTAGCCGCTATATGTAAAATACTAGTATTCAGCTGCATCCGGTTAGACTGGAAGCCGAGCTGGAGATAGACAGACTGATTAATTTTAATACTAGATGGCGCCGGCATTTCCTGGCTGACTAATTCTTGAGAAGTAATGTTGAAACAAACTCAGATGTCGTGGTCCCTTTTAAAATACAAACATTATATTATTAAGCTAGCTAGCTAGCGACGTGCTCGTGCTACGCACGGTTTTTTGGACTCGACAATACACCAAGATTTCTTAGTTTTAAGTAACTTTAATATTAATGTATTATACACATAGACCTTCCAGAATAAATTCTCTAAACAAAGGTGAAAACTCTATTGCGTGGTTTAGAAGAACAACGCGGACATACAGACAAACACGAAAAGCGACTTTAATATTTATAATATGTAAAGATTATGTGAGTCGAACAATGCAGGGCCATGTCTGGAAGGGTCTTTTCAAGAAAGAGCCAGCGAGATTTGACACAACAGACGGTATGAATGAATCAGTCTTCGTGTTACTCATCCCAGTACCAGACAATCACATTTTTAGAACTAAGGCGATCTTATACACTCTATTGCAGTCAGTATCGATATTTCAGTCGAAATACGTCCACTACTGGACACAGGCCTCCCCCAAGCGTCGCCACATCTATCGGTCCTGTTCTTCTCGCATCCAGCGGATTCCCGCAACAACAAGTCAACTGTCCACCTTGTGGGGCTTGTGGGAAGACTGCTATACAACTTAAAAAATATAGACTGGTGTACGAACAATATGCACTCTACGCAACTTCAATTTTTTCATTTGATTTTTCCAGATTTTCGTTCAAATATAACACTGAGTGGCTGATCGACTGTTTACTTTGTGTAAAACGGTCTAAATCTAAAAATCAAAAGTCATTTATTCAAACAACGCTGAGAATTAGCACTTTTCGAACGTCAAAATTTTATAAGACAGTTTCAAAAAAACCCCACCCTTCACCACTTCCTAGTGCTTTAGCTGGGAGTAAGAAGTGGCGCAACAAACTCCCCAGCAGCACAGCTGTCTATATGAGATCAGCTGTTCGATGTAACAACAGCTGGTAGTAAGCAGTACTTACGTGGAGGAGCTGGGGACACGGTCTGCTTGGGCGGAGCCGGCGCATTGCTGGTCATCGGCCGTTCCTTCAGTAGTCTGAGTAGTAAGACCACCTGTTCGTTGCTTACACTCCACGCTAGCTTGCCAGATCTCAAGTGGACGTCCAAGCTGGTCGCGCGACGAGTGCTGGCTGATATCAGCCGAGTCAGTACTCTGGAAAAGTAACAGGGAAATATTAAGAGAGACGTGACTAAACATATTTAATACATCGTTCTGTTCCTGTCAATCATTTGAAGATGATAGAGACAGAACGATGTTTTAATTTTTTTTAGCGTTAAGCGTATTTAATTATTTGTGATGCAAGGGGGCCTAAGATTATGAAGATTATATCAGCTAAAAATGTTCTGAGGCCTTTAAAATAGGTTTAACTAAAGCTCTTAATATTTGAATGAAATCTAATATGATCTTGGTTCAACTTTATTTTGGTTATTTGTTTTCGTTATTTCATTGTTCACCCATTTTTGCAACACAGTTATCTATATGACTGCAGTAAATAGAAATCAGACATTTTAACAAATGTTACAACATTTGATAAACTTCTGATTTCTGTTTTTTTTTTTTTGTTGCCTACTCTTTCCCACTCCTGGGCAAAGGCCTCCCTCCACTTCTCTTTCGCTAGCCCGTGCGTCCTCTTTGCAGTTTTGATGGAACCTATCCAACTCGTCCCGCCGTCTCCTAGGTGACTGTTTCTTATAAGTAGTAAAAAATTTGAAGAAGCTGTCTCACTTAGCGCGCGGCAGCGGTCCCGGACGGACGTGTTTGCGCAGTGTTAAGTGTTCTCGTGTGTTTGGCTCAGTAGAGCCAGTGATCGTGTTTTCGTCGCGCCCCGCGACGGACGTCATAGTCGCCTTGACTATCTTCGACTTATTAGCTGTGTGCCTTTTTCAAGGCACAGCTAGTATAATTATTTCTTTAACAGAATATTGTTAAAATATACGTTCGACGGTGATTTTTGCCCCTTCCGGGTAAAAAACCACAGTTTCGTGGTCCTCGGTGGATACCTTACGGTGCCAACGAAACCGAGGGGGTGTTGACCCAAACGCACCCGCCAATCCCCATCAGGGTGAGGCAGAAAGTTGGACGGGTCCCAGTGTTCGGCCTTGGGGGATCTCCTAGTCGGCATTGGTGACAGTTTTCCTTTCACAGCAACACACCTGGTGTCGGTTGGGTGTGTCTACCCCTTCGCACCAGACCCAGTTAGGACCCCGTTGCACAAATAAGATAGGCAACGGGCCAAAGCAAGCTTAGGGCTCACCAATAGGTTACACACCTCCCTGTCTATACCCGACAGGGAGGGTCACACATCCCCGGGCAAGTCCACCCGGGGAGTTAGGTGTTAGGGCAAATGTTAGGTTCCCCTTACATTTCCTCCCTTTTACTCTCTCTAGCCTAGTCTTCCTACGACTATGGCTGTCGCCGTGCCCAACGACACGGCCCGCCTCATACTTGAGTGTCTCAAGGCCATCCTGGTCAAGGAAGGCCTCTCCGACAAGTATGCCGATGAAGTCTCTCGCATCGAGCGAGCGCTCAATACCCCGATCGACCCTACCATCGCTGGTTTCAGCGATGTTTTAGTCATTCCCCCTGTCTCAGATAGTCTACCATGCTCATCCGGCCTCACCGGTGAGATGGACATAGACGAGCCCGCTTCTTCCAAGCGGGCAGATACCCCCATGCCCGCTTCCTCAAAGCGTGTAGCAGCGGCCTCTTTCCCGCTACATTCCGACTCGGAGGATGTCTTATCCTCCAACTCTACGTCCCAAACCGACGACGATGGCTTCTTGCCCGTCGTCGGCAAGGGAAACAAGAGGAAGAGGAAGAAGAAGCATAGCTCCACCCAGGCCACCAAGGTGGCCGCGGTCGAGGAGCCCGCCTCCGATTCCCAAATAAACAACGTCGTCATCGATGACGTCATTTCCCCCACCCCTACCCCCGTAGCGCAAGTCGCCGGTACAGTGCCCAGTAGCACTACCGTTGTTGACACCGCGAATTCCCCCTCCACCTCGACCGCCGCGATAGTAGCACAAGTTGCTCCGGGGCCTCGTATAAACAAAAAATCGCCCCCTCCCCCCGTGTTCATTCAGGACAAGGGGAAGTGGACCGATGTCTCCAAATGGTGTTGCGATCAAAAGATCGCGTACACCAATGCCCGCAATACCCAACAGGGTATCAAAGTGACCATCCCTACGTCTAACGACTACAGGGATCTCACTAGACTCCTCCGCTCTAGAGGTGTGGCATTCCACACCTTCTCCCTGCCTGAGGAGAAACAGACCCGCGTGGTGATAAAACGTATCCCACGTGAACTCGCCACATCCGAGATTAAAGATGATCTCATTTCACAGGGCATCCCCGTCGACGAGGTTCACCGCATGCATCGCGCTCGCAACGGCGAGGCGTTCGACATGGTCCTCGTGGTCTGCCCCCCCTCAGAGGCCCGCCTACACCCGATATTCAATGTCAAAGCCATCTGCAGCCTGATGGGCTTTGACATTGAAAAACCCCACAAGAATGCCACAGTCGGTCAATGTCACCGTTGCCAACTGTACGGGCATTCACAAAAACATTGTTATGCCACCCCCAGATGCGTCAAGTGCCTGGGTGAGCACGGCACGGCAGAATGTTCCCGTCCCAAAGACCGCTCGCTCTGCACCGAGCCGCCTAGCTGTGTGCTTTGTGGCCAGTCAGGGCACCCAGCCAACTACCGGGGCTGCCCCAAGGCCCCCAAAGCCCCCTCCTCCAAACTGGCGAAGCGTACAGACGCTCGCCAGTCGAGGGAAGCTCCCTCCGCCTACAAGGCCCCCTCCGCCCATATCCCAGAAAGGCTCAGCCCCCAAAGGCCTAGCCCCTGGAACCAACTCCATCACCAGCAGGCCTTCCCTGCTTTAGGGTACCCCAAGCCCCAGGTCCCCCCCCCCACTCGCGTCCCCCCCCCCACTTATGGATCCCCGTCTTCGCGCTCCTGCGCCCCTTATTCGTCCGATTCCTGCTCTGATAGCAGCGCGCCCTCTCCCCCCTCCCCCCGCGGCCCCTTTCGATCCATTTAATGTGATCACTTCCACTTACATGACTTTCCTCACCCCTCGCGCTAGGCAAATGGCCAACGAAATCGTTGCTGCCAGAAATGCCAACGACGTAGGTAGGATTCATCAAATTTTTAATGCGTATCCCGAGATCACGCAAGCCATGTCCTCCCTAGCCAACCACCCTACCCCCCATAATGTCTAACACCACCGTAGCTAGGTTCAAACCCCGATCCCTTAACTTAGGATTTTTCAATGCCAACGGCATTCAACACCAAAGAGATGAGATCGCGGAATTCCTCCGCGACCATCAGATAGATATCCTCTTAGTACAGGAAACATTCCTCAAACCCCATAAACGGAACCCTTCTATCGCAAACTATCGTATAGTTCGCAACGATAGAACCCGTTGTCACAAGGGCGGCACCCTTATATATTACAAAAAGGAACTCTATTGCATCCCAATAGATCCTCCCTCTCTCTCTCGGATAGAAGTCTCAGTATGCCGCCTAGGCATGTCCGGCCATCAGCCGATCACCCTAGTCTCTGCTTATCTCCCTCCCTATTCCTCCGCCACGGAGAATCCCCAGGAATTCTCCAATGACTTCACCGCCCTACTCGGCTTGAGTGACTCCGTTATTATAGCGGGTGATCTCAACGCTAAACACCCGGCCTGGAATTGTTCCACTACCTCCGTTAGAGGGCGACACCTGTTCGACCTCTCAAACTCCCATAACTTCGATATCATCGCTCCGATGACTCCCACTCATTTCCCCCACGAACCCAGTCACTCCCCCGATATCCTAGACATGGCGATCCTTAAGAACGTCAACCTTAGGTTAAACTCCATAGAAACGGTGCACGAGCTCACCTCTGACCACCGCCCAGTAGTCATGAAATTGGCCCCCCGCATAGGTCTCCCCGACCCCACCCAACCCCCCGCCACCAAGAAGGTAACGGACTGGAGGAAAGTAGGCGAATTGCTGAAATCCAACACGTCCCCCCAATTGGACTCTATTCCCGAACAGTTCGATTCTGTCGCAGACACGACGGCCGCGATCGACTCGCTCACGGATCACGTACAATCGGTTTTGAACGATTGTTCAAGGCAAGTTCCAGTGGTGGACGACCACCGCTTCAAATTGCCGGCCGATGTGCGTGATCTGATGACCGAGAAGAACGCGGCCACCCGTGCCTACAGCAATTTCCCATGCTCCGCTAACAAATCTCACATGCGCTACTTACAGCGTAAAGTAAGGACACGCATTGCTGAGTTGCGTGAAGCGGGCTGGGACAAGATGCTGAGCGATCTCGAGCCCACTCACCAAGCTTTCTGGCAACTCCAGAGAAATCTCCAGTCCCAACAGGGCGCTTCCATGCCCCCCCTAATCCGTCCCGATAAGACCATAGCCTTCGACGACTCCGACAAGGCGGAATGCCTAGCCGATAGTCTCGAGGCTCAATGCTCGCCTAGCTCACTGCCTGTAGACCAAGCTCATCTCGATGAGATTGACGCTGAAGTCGAACGCAGAGCATCTCTCCCCCCCGTCGAAGACCCCGATGATCCACTGCCCCCCATCACTCCTGATGAGGTGCACGAGATCATCAAAGGTCTTAAAACGCGTAAAGCCCCCGGCTCAGATGGACTCACTAATAGAGTGATCCAACTTTTCCCCTCTCACTTAATAATGCTCTTGACCATCATCTTCAATGGTGCTCTCGGCAATAATATCTTCCCCCAGGCATGGAAGGAAGCCACCGTTATAGGTATCCCCAAACCCGGCAAGTCCAAATCCGATCCCTCTAGCTACCGTCCCATCAGTCTGCTCAGGGTTCTCGGTAAAATCTATGAGAGGCTTATTTATAAGCGTCTCAGAGACTACGCCGAGACCAAGGGTCTCATCCCGAACGAGCAATTTGGGTTCCGCACCCAACACTGCAGCATCCACCAAGCCCACCGCATAGTCGAGCACATAAGCGAAAGCTTTATGCGAGGCCTAATGGTGGGGGCGGTGTTCTTCGATATAGCGAAGGCGTTCGACAAAGTCTGGCACAATGGCTTATTATACAAGCTATACCAACTCGGTGTGCCCGATCGTCTCGTGCTCATCTTACGAGACTTTTTGTCAAACCGCACCTTTCGCTACCGCATAGAGGGTGCCCTATCCTCACCCCGTCCCATTCGCGCAGGTGTCCCCCAGGGCTCTGTCATATCCCCGCTCATCTTCACGCTGTTTACTAGCGATATTCCCAAAAGTAGAAAGGCACAGTTGGCTCTGTTCGCAGACGATACGGCCATCTACTTTAAGGCCCGTAGTCCCGTTACGATTCGCGACACTCTCCAAACCTCAGTCGACAAGCTCGGCGAATGGTTCAGGAAGTGGCGAATCGAGGTCAATCCCGATAAGAGCCAGGCGGTTCTCTTTTCCAAACCGCGTAAGAAACCCACCCTCCCCGAGCCCATCACCATGTTCGGCAAGCCGATCCCTTGGGAGAAACGAGCCAAATATCTCGGTGTAGTCCTCGATGACCACCTCACTTTTCAAGAGCACATAAAGCAGGTTCGCTCGCGAGCCGCTTTCGCTCTAGGTAGGCTTCACTCCGTCCTAAATGCACGTAGCAAATTGTCACTTAGGTGCAAATTGCGTATCTACACTGCGTGTATCCGTCCCATCATGACATATGCCGGTGCCGTCTTTGCCCACACTAGACCCCGCCATATTCATAGGTTGCAAACCATCCAGAACCGATTCCTCCGTAGAGCTACCGATTCCCCCTACTATGTCCGTAACGAGATCCTCCATCTCGACCTTAAAATCCCCACGATAGCTCAATTCTTAAAACGCCTCTCTAAGCGTTTCTTTGACTCCGCCGCCAAACATCGCAACCCACTGGTTGTCGAGGCGGCCAATTATACCCCCTCTCGCATCAGTCATACCCGCCGTCCGAGGCATGCTCTCACCGACCCCGACGACCCCATAACTCTCCTCCAGGAGAGCAATAGGGCCACCAGTACGGTTCTTAAAACCAGACGCCGTCCTTCATTCCGACCTCGACGTCGAGGACCTCCTCGACCGCGACCCCGATCTAACAGGATGACGACTCATCCTACTCCTCCCCGACCCTTGTCTGTCGACGGTGAAGCGCCCGCACAGGCGGACGCTGAGCCGCCAGTAGTAGTAATAGTTAATTTAAACTCCCCGATCCAGCCTGTCCCCACTAGCTGCCCTCCCCCCAGCGACGCCCTAAGCCGAGGTCCGTACCCCACAGGGGGTGCCCTTAGCGAGCCGTCGTTTAGTTTATAATTAGTTTTAGATTAGTTTTTAAATGCCCCTGGCTGGAGGCGCTTTGAGTTAGTATCATAGCTTAGAGCATCTTCGCAGGACAGTCCGGTTAAGTAGATAGTACCCTTTGTGGTAAAACCTACGAGATGCCAATCATAAAAAAAAAAAAAAAAAAAAAAAAAGAAGCTGTCTGTATGATGCTTGTTTCTTTTACTCAATAGATTCGATGAAATTTTTATAGATATTCAACAGACCTATCTTGTGGGGTGGGCGCATAACACGACACACAGAATTAGACTGAGTGACGATTGACCAGTTGGATTTTTCAAGTAGATTACGATCTTCGCTTAGTCCCGTCTATCATAAGTAGTTATAATAAAATTAAATATCTTTGGTTGTACCTGAGATCAAGCTGGCACCTATACAACAGAGGTTCCTGAAAGAACCGTATCTTGCCGTCTGCGTCAGACTTGTCGAGACACAGCGTCAGGTCATCGAGGCGCACCAGCCTTCTGATCAGCGGGTGAACCTGGTCGATGTCTGGAAGGCAGATTAGAGGTCATCCATCAACATGTTAAGTTTTATGCAGTGTCCAAAAAGAAAAATCAGCCCTGTGGGTCGTGTGGGTATCTTTTCGAAGTATAAAACGAGTATAAAACAGCATCTGTGTTTGTTATGAAGGTGCATTCAAATACACTGTAATAGTCGCCAAATATTTCACTGTTTTCATTAATTAAGCATTATACATCCTAACTAATATTATAAATGCGAAAGTAAGTTTGTTTGTTTGTTACGCTTTCACGCTAAAACGGCTGAACGGATTTGGATGAAATTTGGCACAACGGTAGATCATGACCTATAATAGGACATAGGATACTTTTTATGCCGATATTCCCACGGGATCGATACGAACGCGGGTGAAACCGCGGGGCGCAGCTAGTTATTATATAAATATGAAATGTTAATTGCAGTAACTACTATCGTGACATTGAATATTCAGTTTTTGGTGTAATAAGCATTTGGGAACCTTCCTGTTTTTTTTAAACTGTAACAACACCTATTTAAGTGTCATTATTGCAATTCATCGTGCACATTGAGCAAATAGTGGGAAAAGCTTCAAAGTCACTGGGTTTTTTTCTGACACTCGCAGGGAGATTCAAGAAAGCCTTAAGATTCTCTATTGCACATTTCAGAGAAGTCAGCTTGAATACGCGTCACAAATTTGGAACTCGTGTAATGGTAAATACATTGATTACATTGATCTTATACAAAGAAGAACCACCAAATGATGATTTCCACCAAACGGCTCGCATAACATCGGATCGCATAACGCTGACTTAAAAAATGCATATTAGTGCTTGTACCATAATTTTTATTTTTTTTATTGTGCTTGTTAGTGCTCTTATGATTTCCATTACTTTTATGTTTTTACCCATGCGGACCTTGGCTCCGTGTTATCTATGCAACCGTTATTCTTCTATTATGGCAGGCTGCTGGTTCTCTTATATATTTTACCATCTTTTTATACCATGTTTTTAAGCAAATAAATATTATTCTATTCTATTCTATACTTAAATAAATAAATAAACAATATTTTAGTGCAACAGAAAGCGATGAATTGGTCAAAACAGGAAAATATTTGACAGCTATTTGCGGCATTGCCGACTTTCAGAATGCCTTAAAATACGGAACATAAATTTTCCTCCAGAAAATATTAAAATCTATTTGGTCCATTGTATCATTTCATACCTGCAAAGGTCGGTTCCCAGTTGGCTCCGGCGCTATCTACGGCCAGATGTTTGACGTTAAGCGAGAGTACGATGTCGTCCTGCACGTACTTGACGATGAGGTGATGTACTCTCAGCGCGATGTTGCTGACTATGCGCCGGACTAACGCCTGCATGTACCCGGGCGGCGCTTCCACCACTTGGGCATTGCGGCTGTTTTTAAATATAACGGAATTATATAAGGTGTATCTTTTCAGACACGAAAAAAATATAAACATAACCTAAACTAAAGGCGCGCCCACACGCTCAATTTACTTGCGCAAAATGTAAGTAGCACATATAATGTAAAAGCCTGATTTACATGGTGCGATTTAATTGGATGTGGCATAATATAAGTTGCAGCAACAATAAAAGTTACACCATCTAAATAGTGTACAGACGATGTAAATCATTCGTTGTTTAAATTTATAGTATGTCACAGGAAATAAACCTGCATCATGTAAATAGGGCTTAGGACAGTAATTACGAAATGCCGCGCAAACTGGTTGCTATCTTTTCTTTCTTTTCTTCTTTCTTTCTTTCTTCAAAATAATAGTATAAAGGAAGCTTTAAAACTTAACTAATCAGTCGTCTTAACTTATCTAATGTTATTAGGGTTTTTTTCTACCTTGGTGGCGCCAAGGGCGACGGGGTACCATCGGGTGGGGCAGGTGGATTCAGGCTTAGGACACATTCTGAAAATAAACGGCACGTTTTATAAGCAAAGCACTACTTGAAAGTGATCACATTTCTAAACCTGCGTGCGTACGCGTTCAGCTGAAAACCATGATCACGCACCTTATCATATTAAAGATGCAAATGGAAATGTCTAAAATGACGCGTGAAGGAGGCACGCGTCATTTTAGACATTTCCACAGAAGCGATTATGGTCTTTTCCAAAAGTACCTGATGAGAATGTAAACAAAAGGGTCAGAAAAGGTACTGTGGATGCCAATTTGTTGGACTTTACCACTTACATATCGTATGCTTTGATTTGATTATTTAAATGGTTAATTTTATATAACCTCAATTTACGACGATTTTAAAATTTCAATTTAATAATGTTATTCAAACAATAATTTGTTGGTAAAAGTGATGAGATATAAAGTTGAAACGTACTGACGAATGTGTAATTTTTTTTTTAAAGCAGTGGTATCTTTTTGATGTGGCCCTCGGACTGCCAAGTCATAGGTCTCGAGTTCGAACCCAAGTCACGCACCTGACTTTTCAGATTCATGTGCGTATTGGTATAATTATCACTTGCTTTAAAAACGGTGAACGAAAATATCGCGAGGACACCGGCATGCCAGAGATATTTCTCGACGGCATGTGAAGCCAAGTCAGAGACCCTTGGGTGGCTTTAAAACTCTGACACCAGGTTAGTCACTAACCACACGAAAATATCTTTTTTCATGATTAAAAATTTAACCGGGCTTGTTTACACTTTCAGATACTTTTGCAACACACTATAGACAGCTAAATACGTATTCACCAATAGGTAAGTAACAAGTTCAATATGACAAAGTCCAAGAGTGATAAACACGTTCGTAAAGATACCTACCTATAGTATCGATGGTGACGACGATCGGCTCGGACATGATCTTGGTCCAGGGCACCTGAATAAGAAGCTCGTGGATGCGGCCGGAGACCAGCGTGAAGGGAAGCGCCACCTCCTGCTGCAGCACATCCGCCTTGATCACCAGGTTGTGGAGCGCCACGCCTCCGCCCCATAGTGACACCTGCGGAACATTGTACAAGTTAGACCATGCTTCATCATAATTTCAGCAGGAAGACGTCCACTGCTGGACGTAGACCTCCCCCAAGCGTCGCCACATCGACTGGTCTGGATTCCTTCGGGTCATGGATCATCAGGTCATCGGTCCACCTTGTAGAAGACCTTGTTTCACTTCGATTTAGAGAATTTATTCCGGAAGATTGATATGTATACTTCAATCAATCTGCCTAGTCTTTTCCCAACTATGTTGGGGTCGGCTTCAAGTCTAACCAGATGCAGCTCAATACCAGTATTTTACATGGAGCGACTGCCTATCTGACGTCTAAAACCCAGTAACTGGATAGTACGATATCCCTTGGTAAGACTGGTTGTCAGACTTTCGGCCTCTGACGACCTGTAACGACTGTCAAAGATCCACAAATGACAGCCGGGACCAACATCTTAACGTAATTTCCGAAGCACGGAGAAGTCTCGATATGTAAAGATGGTCACACATCCATTGACCAACCCCGGCGAGCGTAGCTTAACCTGATGGATCGACCCGTGCGGCTGTTATTATTTAGCCACGAGCTCCTCCTATTGATATTATATATACTTAATACATTAAATTAAACTAAAATATAATAAGGTAATGTCCAGGTTTTGTCAAATCGTAAAAAACCGTGAAGGTCAGGACTGACTAAACTAAGCCCTTGACTTTCACATGGCAGGAATTCTCGAAAAACATGTGTGGCACCTAGAAAGTAGAAACACGCCTGAATCAATTTAACTAGTAGAAACACATTTAACTTGCAGTAACAACATAATGTGGTTTAAACGATATATCGACATATAGATTGACTCGAGCCTTAATTGGCTAGTGCAGTATTGATAATACCTAGGTCATAAAAGGCCTTGGTTCTATGGATCATGATAATGGTACTTGTTTGACACGTTGTATGTTATCTACAAAATGTACATATAGCGTAAGGACTATACTTCAAGTACAGCTCAGTAAAAATTCAATTCAATTTTATTTCGATATTATAATAGTAAGAACTTTCGGTAGCTCGCTTTGTTTCAACCTTGCCCTAGAAAAATGGACAAGTGAGTAAAATAAATTCAAGACTTTGTTTGGTGAATCATAGGCATGAATTAAATTCGAAGTAAGCTATTTTATCATGATAAAATGATTATCTACAAGCGACCCGCCCTTGCTTCGCACAGTTTTTATGACTTCACAAAACATCGAGATTTCTTAATTATATATTACATAAGTTTGATAAAATGTAATATAATGGTGATGTCTACAGACTGATATGTACTTCTCCTGTTGCTGTTGGACCAGTTAACACCTTCCATTCAGTGAAATAATTCGAATATCGATAAATAAAGATCTGGTTACCAAATATACTAATGACGAAGATGATATTGATGACTCATTGGTGGTTGTGTTAGACGATATTTCCCTTGAGTGTTTGCTGCAGCAACTCTCTGTATCACTCTCAGTTCTCACTTTCGCATTTATAATATTACTCAGTATTAGGATTACTTAACAGGGGTAGTATTATGAAGTATTAATGCCATCATTATTCCACTGTGAAAACAGGATGGTGCTAGCGGCCTTGTATAGCTCCGTCGCTCTCTCACACTGGAAAAATGGTGGCATTAATACTTCATAATACGGCACCAGGTCTTGTTCACTGACATATACCTAGTATGAATTTCATTATTTATAACCGTTTATGAATGATTGTTGTTGGTGAATCTATATTATCATATTATGGCGTTGGTTGAGTGGTGAGAAGCAGCAAAAGAACTGCGCTAGCGTTACCTAGACGTGATTGAAACTAAAGTCACATTACCACGGCGTTGTCGAAACGTATGCACTCGACGAACGCATACGCTAAAATTGCACAGTGTGCCATATTAAATAATTAATAAAAATCTGAAATTCATTTATGCTACGAGTAGCTACGGCTACATTGTCGCAATAAAGCGAATTACACTTCGCGTGCTCTCTGTTTCTCTTACTGGGGCCACATTTTCGCGATAAGGCAAACTAAACTATGTGCGGTCTCCCCCGCACACCGCTCGACGTCTTACTGAGCAACAGCGAACGCGCGAAGTACCTATAGTTTACGTTATGGCGACAATGTAGCCCCACCATCAGCGAGACGTGGCCCCAGCATTACTGACAGATTTGAAAATTTATCCCACAAAGGGGTTAAATAGGGGATAAAAGTTAATATGGAAGTTCACAATTTTTGCCGATGAGAAATCCCATCAGACACAAACCTTGTATTGTTATAATAGATCATTACCTGGGCATCAGCCGGTTTGAAGTCTCTCACATACTTGTCTACATAGCTCAGCAGGATAGGTGTTACATACGATTCTATTTTAAACATCTTTCAAGGCGGCTGCTAAGCTTTTGTACTCCGCATCATGGAACTGAAACTGATAATAAACAAATGCAATAAATATAATGAGGTTCTCTATGTGTTCTTTATGTTACGGGTTTGGTTTCCGCACTTCCGCAGTCCCTAAGGTGGACAATTGTGCGTGGGCCATGGCGGCCGTTGGGGGTTATTCCAACCAGCCCACCTCCCCACCAACCAGAAGTTCTAAATCTCCTGGTTTGTACACCTCCGTGTAAGATCTGGGTGACCCGAGGGTTTTAGTTCTAATCTAGGTGACGCCCGTGCATTCAAAGAGCACGTGCGTGACCGTTTCCTCAGCCTCCATGCACGCTCTGCATATAGGGCTGTCCGTTATGCCTAACGTGTGGAAGTGTTTGCTCAGCGAGCAGTGTCCTGTGATGGTCCCCACCACCAGATATAATGAGGAAATCAATGCTTGGTTTGTAATCAATGTCTCTTGAAAAATTAGTCACTTTTTGATAAAAACATGTACAAATTATGTCTATTCTTGGCATTACATAGAAATGAATGAATATTTTAGTAAGTAGATGCTGTTACATAGACAGCCCAAGACAAAACAGTTCTCACCTGCACTAGCTCCCAAACTAGACATCTGAATGACGTAGTGTCAAAGAAGAAAATGATCTGAACTATAATATGATTAACCTAAGGGTCAGTTCACACCGAGACGCGACGCGACGGGCACTTTTTTATGATCCGATACAATATCGAATTTTTACTACACAATAAGGTACAAGCGCTGCGCAGCACCGCGCATCTGAGCGTACTTTGACATACGTACACGTTCACACTAAAATTATACCTTTTTGTGAAGAAAATAAGTTAGATAATAGTTAAAAAGTGCGCGCAGCGTCGCGTCGCTTCACGCGGTCTGGACAGACCCTAATTATCGTTTTTTATTTGAAAGTACCTGCTTAGTTCTGCTTTTAATATAATGGTAGCCAAGAACTATTACAATGATTGAAGAGACAAAAAATTATTCCTTAGTGAGTGTAGAAGTGCACTTCATCTGCCAAAGGTTAGGAATCTCAATTATCTCATTGTAGAGGTACTAAATAGATCAATATTCAGAACCAAGGTAGAGTTTCAAGCTTAATCAGTCAAGAATTTGGGGTTATTTTGTAAGGTAATGGGCAACTGTTAAAACCAGGCCACACTGGGAATGAAGTGAAAGAAAGCTAAGTTCATTTTGCTACCTTCTGTGTCTTTTCATAGTTCTGTTCACACCATCTAAGGGAAATGAAAACGGTAGTAATACAAGATGTGGAGGAAAGCTAAATTAACTTAGCTTGGTTTTGATTCATACCCAGTGTGGCCCGCACTTTAGTCTCCTGATACTATAGTGTTTTTGAGCACCACATTGACAGCAGTCTAGGGTGGAATATTTCCCATTAGACTGCCTATGTCTTTTGCTCTTTCTGTTTTGTAATAACCCATTTCACTCTTACATCACCAAGGCCAAACACAAAGTTCATTTTAAAGAAAACAAATACTTAGTTTATACAGTACTGTTTCCATTTTAGAACCAGTTACAATATGAGCAGTGGTACTGTGGTGCAAAACTTTCTTATACAGTTTGCTTCATGGTTGGTTAAAATTGCAAAAAGTTATAAAAAGTTAAGTGTTCATAGATAGTAGTTCTGATAAGGAACCCATGTAAAGAACTATTCAAAACTCTAAAAGAACTTCATAAACCACCGTGGTACGTGGATAAATAAATAAACACACAAATTTTGCCGGAAGTAATTCACAAACTAGTAAGCCTTACCTATTAAATGGCATAAAGTTTCGCGAGGAAGACGCTATTGGATTACTACTTTTAACATTACTTTCACAGAAATTTAACTACAATTTCGAGTAATGTGTTTATAAAATAGGAAAAAGCAAAATAAACACCGCACTTCAGTTTTCCTATCTGTGGTGAAGTGAACTTCAAATTTCACGTCAATATGTCAAACAGACAATGCTACCTCATTGCCAACTGGATTTCGTTCAGAAATATTATGAAAATTGAAAATCCTATAGAATTATTATGTTAGCTCACATGATTGTGTTTTTTTGGTATTACGGGCCCGTGCACAAAATAATCATTCATTATTGTAGAAACTGCAAACAAAAGATAAAAATAAGTGAAATAAAGGTCGTTGTGAACGTAAAAGTATTTTACAATTTTCGTGGCACTGATCCATTCGTGCCAGTCACATCATTTTTGCATTCTTAAATCTGTAACTATCATGCTGGGGCCACACTACGGTCAACGTCAATACCCAACAACGCAGTAATTCTTCCGATAATTATAGCGGCAAATTCAATGGCCACGCGGCCACACCAACGGGAACGCCGTTAATCATCGCGATGATGGACGTTAACCGTAGGTGTAGCCACAACTTACGCGGGAATTTGACAACGGCAATCACATTGACGTTTGACGTTGGGCAATAACTCTGGTGGCGGTATTTTATATGCAAGATCAAAGAGATCACTGCGAGAATTATTGCGGTAGTGGCCACACTACGGTCAATGTCAATGCCCATCATCGCCTTAAACAATCCGGTAATTGCTGATAAAATTGGCAGTAATGTTCCTTCCTTGAATGTCAAGATGGACCTTGACACTGCTACATTATAATTTAACGAGTGCTATTTTTTAGTCAACAAGGAACCCTTATAGTTTCGCCATGTCCGTCTGTCTGTCTGTCTGTCCGCGGCTTAACTCAGAGACTTTAATACGGGTTGCAGACCAAGAGCTAAGCTAAGTTAGTTTAGCTTAGCTCGCATAGCTGACGCAGTTTTCCATACTTGTGTGCAGACCGCAAACTATGCGAACTAAGCTATGTGAGCTAACTAAAATATGCGAAGCTAAGTTAGGTGTGTATGCCGCGGCATGCGTGCTACACGAGCTAAGCTAAGCCCCTCCCGCTTTCCCCGCACACCCTTTGCACATCCTTCGCCAGTGCTGTCCAGTGTTCTTGTCGTACGCACGGTCGTTTAGTAGCGATTATGGAGCAATTTATTGAAACTGTTAAACAATTTCCTATACTTATGGAACACACAATCAAAGGACTATCACAACTTAATTAAAAAGGATGTTGTATGGAAAAGAATAGTGGAGGAAATAAGTAATCCAGACTTCTTCGTCGTATTAATCGACGTAGACGTCAGTATTAATCTTCTTTTTCTATGTGTAACGTATTCATCATCGGAACTTTCTTCATCGATTATATTCATGGCGAGCGACGTCCGTCTAATTGAACTACGCAACACTGACTGAGCTTTGGCTTAGCTGTTGGTGTGCACGCTATTTATTTCTAGCTTAGCTTAGCCTAGCTTGCTTGGCATAGCTTAGTTTAGCCTTGGCATAGCTTAGTTTTCGGTCTGCAACCGGCATTAGTACTAGAAATGTAATTTGGTCACAGCTAAGTAGTTATCACAGCTAAGCCCAAGTTACCGAGTAATAATCGACCAACTTAACTATAGAACCCTTCATTGTGCGTATTTCGACACGAAATTGGCCGGTTTCTTACACAACTACCCAAAAAGGAGTGTAATGTTTTCAGGGTTCATGGATGTATGTATGTGTATATTATATGAGTTTCTTTAATTCACCATAACTTTTAAATGACTGAATGGATTTTGATGTATGAGGTATCTTTAGTTTAGAATCTTTACATCATCCCGAGTGACATAAGGACCTCTTAGATAAAAAATTGTTGCACAGAACGGTCCCCCGACTGCAATGCAAATTTTTTACCGACTTCTTCAAAAAAGAGGAGGTTCTATGTTCGTCTGTATGTTTTTTTTTTAATGGAAGTTCTTCGATATTTTCGCCAATTGTGAACCGATTGTTCGAAAGGGTATACTCTCGAGGTGGTCCCATATAAATTGTATTAATTTTGCTTTCGTAGTTTTTGAGTTAGCTTCAATAATTACGAATTTTTTTCCCACTTAGGTGATATCTTATTTGAATCCGTCACTGTTTTTTATATAGCAGGTAGTGGTATTCGAATTTGTATGGGGTAGGTACCTACCACAACTAAAAAGTGAAAAATAAAAACTTTTACAAAAAAAAAACAACCGCCTTCCAAAAAAAAAACACAAACACAACACAAACATTAAAACACTTTTTTTGTGTTTTTTTTGGACGTCGGTTGTCTTGTTTTTATTTTTTTAGTATTATTTATTAGATGAATTTAGTTTATCATTATCCACAAACATCCATCATGATTATGAAACATCCATCATACATCATCATCATCAAACATCATACCACAAACATCTCATCGGCTCTGTTTGTAGAACTTCGAGAAGCTCAACGGCTTTCTCGTTAGTCTACTCCAATAGACTAATGGGCAATTAATGTTCTGCCACTTCATTCAAAACAATAATTCTCGGGTTAAATCTCTTCAACGTCAAACGCCAATGTGAATGCCGTTGTAAAGTTCTCATGGTAAGTGGTGGCTACACCTACGGTTAACGTCCATTAACGTCCATCAACGCGATAATCAACGGCGTTTCCCGTTGATGTGGCCAAAGCATCAGTGTATCATTTTAACCTTTTGGCTCCTCTTTTTATAATTTGCAGTAAAATATGGAAGATTACGAACATATTGCTATTGTATTGTTCATTTCCCATAGGAAATAACATGATAATTTATAGCATAAACTCACCTGCTATCTAATTGCGTAACTTATTTTCGTAACCGAATACTTACTCTGTGCCGACTGATTGACTTGAATTTCTGAACTCGATCGATCGATTGCTGGTGCTGTTGGTTGTCTTGATGACAGGTGGTTGACAGACAGATGAGAGACACGATACGAAAGGTCGATGGGTCAGTAAAAAATGTATTTTTACAGTAGATTTTAGATGTCCGTCATGGTTTTTGCTCTTTGCCATTAAATGCTAAATGCTATGGTTTTGTTTGTATGCATGTAAGTTACTTTTGTTCTCATTAAAAATATTCCGACTAGGTTATAATATGTTGTCATTGTTGCAATGTTTTTTCGCATTTCCAACGATTTGTTTTTGTGGTGTATTTGACGAAATAAAGTTATATAATAGATAAATGCGCTGTTGGCTTACGTGAAAATATTTTAAATGACTATTTAACGTTGTTGGGTCAGGAATACATTATGTTTCGAACAATGGCTGTGTGTCGATTCTTTCTAGCTTACCTTGTGTTTTATTCATAACCAACGAAAAAGTTCAATTTAAACCAGAATATATTTTGTATTAGTTCTAATAACGTTTTTTCGCTTACTATTTATTACGAAACAAAGATTTTTGTTTTGTTATGATACTTGTTTACTACACCACAGTTGGGCCATATATAGTTTCTTTTCTATCCTTATCGAGAACTGGCAGACATTTCTATTCCTTGTTGTATGAAGCAGTCACTTAGCTTTAAAAGTAGGGCCCTGTATGAAAAGAAAGATACACATAGGTATTACGTTGTGGAATATCATAATCAGTTTTAAACTTGACAAATCCCTATACAACATGTCCATTCAATAAGAGTTCAGTCAGCGCGAATCTAATCCAGTCAGTTAGCAAAAAAAATTACTCAGTTTCATGTACTTATTGCAAACCCAAATTCAACAAAACAAGTTGTGAGATTTGTTTCATATGACATAATGTTTGATGTTTTTGGGAGCAAATGATAAAGCTTCTGTAAATTGAAATAGTCATTCAGAAATATAACTTAACTTGTGCAAATATTTCTCATTTACTTAACAATCAATCTTTATATTAAAAAAAAAGAACTTATGCATCCGGATTGAATATTTCCTATTAGATAAATTTTGGGGTTCTGACAGTAAGACAGCTAGTATATAAAGTAAATTTACTTATGAAATGTTTAGATTTCTGCTACAGATTTGCTGCTCACTATAATAGACATCATTGTTTTATTAGATTGATCATCACAATCCTCTTGGTCCTGTCATAATTATTTATTTATGGTTGGCGCTGCTAGTCATTTTCTTTCATACTCCTCTATCAGCTATCATCTTAGTAGTTCTCCCTCTTTTCCATTCCATCTTTCACAAAAGTCATTCAATGTTTTCCTTGTTCCTTCCTATGTTCTTATAACCATCCACATACAAGTTCAAACCCTTTCTCACAGGCATTCGTTTTTCCTTAAGATTTATTTTAGTATCCTAACCAGTAAGACTCACAATATGCAATACTTATTTGTTAGATCCAATACAATAATTTGTAACAATAGTATTTGGAACAGACCTGGGATAAGTTTTTATTGTACATACATGTGTCAAGAGATGTGTAATTAATACATTGATTGATATTGATGGTGGTTTTGTTTAAATTCTATGGTGTCTTCATCATCTGTGATGTAAAAGATTTCCTACTTGTCTCGTTTCACACATGACTGTTTGAAACTTCCATGTTCCTTCCTTCCAACCTTGAAAACATATGAGACCAGTGAGGGCTTTTTCAACCATATGAAAAACAACACGTTTATGCCACAGTAATCGAGTAGAATCACTGTACTGTCATGTATGAAAAAAGGAAAAAGCCCGATGTTTAAAAAAAAAACTATATATTAAAGTATCCCACAGATTTACCACAACTGATAGCTCAAGAACGATAGTCTTGGTCTAGTCGACCACTTAACCAAAACCGAATCTGCGCCCGACACCAGTTTTCTTGGCCGAAAGTGACCGAAACTATATGCTCGGTCTCTCTATATTTGCACGTTAATTTAAATAACTAAATAAAGAACGTTAAACGATTTAAATAAATATCATGCAAAAAGTTTCCTAGGTTACAATTTTCTAAATAGGTACGTACTTATATAAATATATTATTCATTATATAACAATCAGCAACAATTCTTCGTTTACATTTTTAGAATAAAAACAGCTAAAGCATTTGAATTACCCATACAGTAATAAAAACAAGCAGTGTAGATTTATTATTCTCATGAAGGACACACATTGTTTGCATGAAGTTAGCTTAAAAATAATTGTGTATGGCTATTGAGAGTGATTTTAATTTAAACGTTGTAAAACTACACCTTAGTTGGCAGATTTTCGTTTGCTTTCTGGTTTATTCAATCATTGCATTATTTGATATTTTGCATGTCAAACAGCTATAAATGTGGCAACATATTCATATTTTTGTAAATAATATCAAATCAGTTTTTACCATCTGTAAGCTGACATTTGGGGGAACATTTATAACTATAAAATATTTCAACTTATGATGATTTTGTTTCAGGATGCAAAACTAACAACAGAGCAAATTTCATGTCAACAATAATTAAAAAAAATATATTAAGCATAACAATAGCGCGTCCAGGATATTAGTAATGCATGTACAGAACACTCTTAGGAAACTTTATGTAGCTAGGCTAGTTTGAAAATTTAAATATGATTCATATAAATGTAAGACATATCCATAGAAAGCTATGCTGAAATTGACAAATAGTTTTTACAGATATTTAGTGTTTACATGTGAGAAGGTTAACAAGGCACATGTGAGGAGATTCTCGCATTTGAATTGTGATCGGAAGACATGTGGTACGGAGCGTCTGGACATAAAACTAACTGCACAGTTCCATTCGAGCCTTCAGTTGCGACAACACGGCCACGGGAAGAAGCGGTTGAAGATCAAAATACCGCCTTTGAATTCCAATGAGTGCAAGAAACATAAGCCAATGAGTGATCCGCTGCAACCATCTATTAATCATGCCAGCTATGGAGGACAATTTGATGTGTAAGTCATTACAATACTATATTTTTTATATTTTACTAGCAACCCGCCCTGAGCATCTATGCCTACATCAGTCGGCATGGTTGTTTCCGACATCTTCAACAATTATCGTCATATTTCAGCCAACAAAACCTTAATGAATTATAGGTGCACACAAACCTGCCGCATTTAGTGAAAGCCGTATGAAAATCCGTGCGCTAGTCTTTGAGTTTATCGCTTTCAGACAGTCAGACAGACGCGGAGAGGAGTTTTTAGGGTTCCCTACCCTAAGGGTGCCATAAGGTGCCCTATTATTAAGCCTCCGCTGTCCGTCCGACCTTCCGTCTGTCACAGGGCTGTATCCTTTGAACCGTAATAGGTAGACACTTGAAACTACTGACTGACACTACTATGGCCGCTATAACAACAAATAATAAAAATAAAATAAATTTAAAAATTAAGGCGCCTTATTCGGCCCAGGAAGAGGTGGCCATACGACCTAGACGTGTACCGCAAGGGTTGGATCGAGGTGGCCCTGGAAAAGAATGCTTGGAAAGATTTGGGGGAGGCCTTTGCATAGCAGTGGGAAAGTGTAGGCTAATATAAAATAAACGCGTTTTCCTGCACCTCTTTTGTTTTGTTACTAAAGTATATAAAAAAAAGAAGCTCTGTAATTTTTGGTTCAGACCTTAGTAAGCAAAGTTTTTTGATTAATGATTATTTGTCATAAAACCTCTTCCCCTATATTTTTTTCATTGGCTGACACTGGTAACTGTCTGACAGATCGTAAATCTGGTTGTGGATGAATTAAAATTATTTTATTGATGTGATTTTGGCTTTGTTTTCGGATAAACGTTTAACTGGAATTATGACGGCAATAGTAGCCCGATAGACTGGTAAGTATGGTTTTTCAACTATCTAATATGTAATAATTTATTTTCTCTACAATAATCATTGACAATATACCTTATATTGACTCGAGATCCCTTTATATTTGGGTGCTGCGCAGCATGACCGCTTCTTCCATAGTTCCAACATCTCAGTAGTCATCTCTTTCGATAGAATACGAAGGGGTACTGTATAATAGGCAGAGGTTAAAGACACCCACGTTTCTTCAATGTTATTGGTAAACTTTTTGCCACGAACCGGGGTCGAGTCCAGACATCGAAATGAAAACACCCCATTGTTCGACCCCGGTCGAATCTAAAACCCCACACGCTTAGCAGTCGAGCTTGCTGTCTGCTACCATGTTGCTGCATGTTGTAATAAAGTGTTTTTACAGGTTTAAGATGTGACCACGTCTACCATGAATGCGGGGCATCAGATAATAAAGGGCCTGACTGTACCGTTCGTTCAGAGAACTTGCAAATACCAGATGTTTGTGTCACGAATGTGGTCAATCTGAGAGTCTGATTACATAGGCTGATACAAAGCAAAGTCTGCGGAACACATTGTTTGTTATGTAATCGAATAAATGAAAACCATCTTGACCAGTATTTAATTTAGTTTAATTTAATTCTTTTTTAGGAAGAACTAGTTATTTGAAAACGAACATTCATTTCAAAGGTTTCTCTTGAATTATTTTATATTTTAGAGCACCAACTTGTCATGAAACATTTTCCTGTTAAATCCAACTTATTGCCATTTCCCCTAGGTTCCCGATGAATCAAACGATGTTATTTGAAATTGTTAGTAACTATTACTATGGTTAATAAAATGGTACTATATTCCGTATACAAAAGAGACATTTCTGAGCCGGACGCATAGAGGAAACCCGCCTTTAGAATGAATATATTGATGTTGTGTATAACATTTGTTTTTTGTTTAGTACGGCGGGTAATAATGAAGAGTGGCTGCGGCAGACAGAAGAGACGGCATCGTCGGGCGAGGGTCGAAGGGCGTCGCTTAATATACCATCTGACTTCAGGGTGTGGGAGACTGTAGGAGGCGGCCGAAATAATAGGCAGGGTGTGTATTTTATTCCTTTTAATTATTACGACAGTCCGAATTTTCGTAAATGATTTTACGTGCTTGGCTTATCAGCCTATAATGTTTTCTTACTGAGGCACGGAGTGAGCCGTAATCCTCGACGAAGGCAAAGTACGGTTTGGTAGACGTCACAAATTATTATTCTCAAATCTGTTTTTCAAGTATAAGTTGTCCCTGTACACACATTAGAAATTTTCTGAAGCTGCATGGAAAAAGTATATACACAGTCACCGTTTACCGAAGGTCTGGCTTTCGCAGGTCCGTCGCTGAAGTTCAAGGTGCTGTCGTACAACTTGCTGGCTCAGTACCTGCTGGAGTGCCACCCCTACTTGTACACAGACTGCTCGCCGCGTGACCTCAAGTGGAAATCCAGGGCTGCACGACTCTTCGATGAGATCACCAGTTTGTCACCTGATGTATGTTCTTATTTACAATCTTTTTTTTATAAGAGTTGTGATAATATGGTCCAATCTTGCAAGCTAATTTTGGAACACTTTCTATTGGGCTATCAAGTTGAAAAATTTTAGACTCATTCAGTTACTATGATAATACATTTAATTGGTAGGCATGACCTGATGCTGCAGTCAGGATCGAAACCGCCATGTTGCGATCACTTTTGATCCTTACTTTGAACAAACTAAAATCGCTGTTCCGAATCAGAGAAATAACTTGAATATTCATCTGTTTCAGATACTATGTTTACAAGAAGTACAATCGTCGCACTTAGAAAGTTTCTTCTCGAAGTTCGAGCAGATCGGCTACACCAAGATATTCAAGAAGAAGACTGGGCACCGGCATGATGGATGCGCCATCTACTTCAGGAACTCGGTGTTCGAACTGAAGGGGCATGTCGGTGTAAGTACAAGCATTCAATCAACTCAGCCTGTCGCATTACACTGCTGGACATAGGCATCTGAAGGGGCATGTCGGTGTAAGTACAAGCATTCAATCAACTCAGCCTGTCGCATTACACTGCTGGACATAGGCATCTGAAGGGGCATGTCGGTGTAAGTACAAGCATTCAATCAACTCAGCCTGTCGCATTACACTGCTGGACATAGGCATCTCCCAAGTCGCACCGTATCTCGTTATTCCAATGTATCTCAGCTCTTTTTATAAAGTTCTTAAAAATCTTTGCTCACACGTTACAAATAAAATTTACCTACGGTGTAAAAGGCGGTACATAGGGTGCGCTTATGAGAAGAAATAATCTAAAATATGAAAAACTTTTACTGCGGGAACAACTCCTGAGTCAATGAATAATGATCCAGCACTGTGATGTGACATTGTAAAAGCTACGCTAGTAGGACCAAAATACCAGGAATAATTTTCAAATAAATGTAGATTCATACTTTTAGAAATCGTATTTAAGACCTAACTTCTGGGAACGTTAATATTTGTTAGTACTTAAAGCTGTGCGTCACTCCATCAATTAGCCACTTACTCAGGGAACTGTTTTATGTAAAGATATGAGATAAGATAATTGCAAACATCTCCAGTATCCATGCTGTGCGCTCTATTATTCCAATACTCGTGTGTGAGGTCACCTGGGTCATTAGGAAACTGGGTCTCCATTGTGTAATACATTTTCTTCAAAATGTTGACTGCCGAAATTGACAATGCAAACTCCAGGGATAAAGCTTGACCTTTCTATTCAGCTGCGACCTTGTCCGATATGCTCGCGGAGATAACTAGTTCAGCTGTCAGTTGATTTATAGCACCATTGTCACCAAGTCGCGCGTTCATATTATCAACGCGGCACATTCATTGTTTATCTATCGCTGTATCTAATAGTGCTTATTATACGCACACGAGGATTTAAATGTGAATGTAATCTTTATCTATGGATAACTGTATGCTATTGTGTGTTATGTTCTGCTGTTATCTGATACACGTGTGGTTTCATTTGATTGGTAAACTCCGTGGTCTTTCTGTCTCGGATTCTATTACGCTGATGCTTTGGTGTTGGAACTTATCTTGCTATGGGTAGCGATCGAAGTAATGCTGGTGCCAGGCGATAGTATATTATTACACCCTGCAAAGTACCCTAAACCATTGATTGTTTGCTCTCGAATGCCTGGCATGTCTGTATTTTGCTGGCAACAAATATTATGGTTCTTTTTTAGGAGTAGGAACTGTGAATGACCTTCAATTTTGATAGTGATTGATCTACAGCAATTAGCAGGTCTATTTGTTAAAGCACCTTTTTTACTGCTACATCAGAAATAAAAAAGTGCGAGTCGTACTCGCGTACGAAGGGTTCTGTACCATTATCTATAAAATCGGCAAAAAGATCACGTTTGCCTAAATATTTAGTTTATTCTGTTTTTTAGTATTTGTTTTTATAGCGGCAACAGAAATATCTGTGAAAATTTCAGCTGTCTAACTATCACGGTTCATGAGATACAGCCTGATGACAGACGGACAGACAGACAGACGGACGGACAGCGGAGTCTTAGTAATAGGGACCCGTTATACCCTTGGGGTACGGAATCCTAAAAACAAGTATGGCTAAATAAATATGAACCTTCTTCACCCACTGCTGGGCCTCTCCCTGCTTGTACCAATCTCCACGCTCCTGTGCTTCATGATAAAATCATTCAGAAACTACAAAACGGCATTGCGTTGAACCTAGAGTGCTACAAGCATCTGTTTCCGCCTGATTTACATTAGGAGTTTGGCGACAAAAGAATAAATTTCGATTTCTGTGAAATTCGCAGAAATTGTAATGACAAAACAAGATGGCGCTGTTAGTTCCAATTTTGACCACGCGCCAAAAGAACCTTGTATCGCTATACAATACTCCTTTTGTTTCGTCTGTACCTATTCAAATATCGAATTATACAAGTGCACCTATTACGAGTACTAAGCACCAGTGGTGACTCTTAACTCACAAAACTTATCTTTCTGCAGGTGGAATTTAACCAGCCCGAGCTTCCAATCCTGAACCGGGACAACATCGGTGTTATGGTGAAGTTGGCGCCCTACGAAGTGCCCGGTTCGCCAGTGGTGGTAGCCACCACGCACCTGCTGTATAATCCGAAGAGGACCGACGTGAGGCTGGCACAGATGCAGGTCTTCCTAGCTGAAATCGACCGCTTCGCTTTCTATGATAATGGGAGAGAGTAAGTTAACACTACTCCAATCCACTCCGGGGCTATACGGGCCGCCGCCCACTGGCGGCTCAGCACGCCAAGGGATTTACACGACGAATAAAAATGTAACTTAATAGTATCGAGGGGTGAAAGGCTATTTGTATTAAGCGACATTTTTGGAACACTACAGGAGAGCATTTCAAAGACTAATTTTTAGGAAAAAAAAAACATTATAAAAAAAATATTAATATTATTACAAAAAAGTGTTCTATGTTGTTTTTCTTTATAAAAACCGCACAATTAAGTCTAGTTTTCATTTTTGTAAAGCTGTTATTACCAGAAATAAATGTCGCTTCATACAAAATTACCTCAAATCACTTTTATTTAGAAACAGGCTAAATGATTCAAGCGCCATAAACTGTATATTATAGGTTCAGGAAAAAGGATTTAAGCAACACTCGGTGTTGTTTAGTGTAAGTTTAAATGTAGTAGCTACCATCGCGATAGTAATATCGAATCAGGCTATTCAGCTTATGCAGCTGAAGTATCATAATAGTAGTTTCAGACCAAAATGATTTATGTAGCACTTCAAATTAACTATTTATAATAAATTCCAGGTATACATTCCACGTGCAGGCTAAATGTTTCAAACGACATCAAGCATGGATTTCAGATGCAGGCAAAACGATTCAAACGCCCTATGTTACGAAATTTATGTCAGGACAAACAGTTTAAGTCAAAATCGCAAAATATTTGGTCTGTGTGAAGTCCATCTTTACTAAAATTGTATAAAATTTGTGTCGCATCAGTCAAGTCAGATTCAAATTAGACCTAACTTTACTGATGTTTCAAGCGCCAAAAAAGTGCTCGGAATTGTACGAAACCCAGCTCATCTGACGCAGAAAAATTCGCTTATTCCGAATATGTATATAACTCAATATCGTCCAAAATGTCGCTTCAAACAAATAGCCTTTCACCCCTCGGTATGACAATAAAATTGAAATTTCAACGGCAAAGATGCAGCGGTATCCTTAGGCATGCCGCGACGTCCTTAGGCATCACCATTGAAATTTCAACTTTATGTCCATACAATTAGGTTATATTTTTATTCGTTGCCTAAAAATTAAAAATACCTTGCCTTGCCGTGCCACCAATGTGCGCCTAAAAGGTGGCAATACTAGCCTGTTATTGTTCCATTACAGGGAAAAAAATAATCAAAAAATAAATTCTCGTGTCTTCTCATACAGATAAGACACGAGAATTGATTACGACGCTTGCTAAAGATATATTATTCATAAGTCCAGGTTTTTTCACGATGTTTTCTTTCACCGATGAAAATAATGTCCAAGATAAACTCGGAAAGTACATATGAATTGAAAATGTCACATTGGTACTTGCCTGGATTTGAACCCACAATCTCGAACTGTTGCTTTAGATAAAGTTAAATCCGTATTATACGCAATTAATGTATATGGAACTTGTCCCAGGCTCATGATACGTTGGACGAAAGATGTAACCTGTCCAGTAGTTCTTCCCAGCTCTAAATCGACCAATACTTGAGGCGCTAGCACGAACGCTCGACGCATACGTATCGTAAATTCTAACGATTTTTGTATCCAAATAGTATTTTAGTCAAAATTTTTGCGTCAAGCACAATTAAATATATGAAAAAAGTGTTAAAACTAAGTAAATAAATAAAATAAAAAATATAGAAAAAAAAAAAAATGTATATAAATAAATAAATATTTTGTGCATAACGAGTATTTTATACTTGAAAATCGTTCGAATTTACGTTACTTTTACTTTATGCTTTCGTGCTAGGCCCACTAGTATCACAAAATATGATGACGCTTGGGTTAGTGCCTAGCATTTTACCAGCATGTTACCTAGTGGTTGGTTGGTTAATTTATTAGTACCGACACGTTTCTCACTTGTTATTATATCAGTACATTTTCTATTGTTTTCAGATCGGGACAACTTCCTATAATATTGACGGGTGATTTCAATTCCACACCCGACAGCGCTGTTATAAAACTGTTAGATAGAGGATATGTTAGGTATGACATATTTCTATGTATTGTTATATTCACTGAATAGGATGTGGATATCTATAACCACATACGAACGTACCCTGTTCTTATACCTCATATTTCAATCTCATCAATATTGATTTTTTAATCTTTAGATAACGTGTAACTGAGGAATAAAAATTGCTGTTGGACAGCTTTTATTATAGACAAAGTGTCAAACCGCCATATTTATTCTTTAAATAAAAGTTATTTGGCATTTGGAAAATCGGCCCTAAAAGGAAAATAAAATTGAGTTACAATTGATAATTCTATCGAGTTCCTTTCTATTTAAAAATGTATAAATGTTCTCAATTTCTAAACTTTTTTTAAATTGCGCTTATATTTCATCGCTACAAACACAGGGAAGGGAGAACTAATGGACTAATTTTCTTGAATCCACAGTGCAGGCCCATACCGGGACGGTTCAGATTGGAGGCGGATAGGCGTGACTGACAACTGTCAGCACCTGTCGGTAATCCTGGACAGACAGCAGGGCCTCGACACTAACTTAGCTAAACTTAAGGTGAGCCACACATGCGTTGGTTAATAATACGTTTTCCATTTTTAAAATAACTTTAAGCCATGTATTCGCGAAGAGAATTCTTCTCTAACCATAACACAAAAATTAAGAAGGTAAATGACAAATAAACTCTAATTCTCGGGAATACAAGCAAACATATTTAGGAATATAGAAAGACCATTGAATTCTCCTCCACATAGACTAGTTGAGTTGTGACAGGCAGACTTTTAGTTTGGTTTGCAATGGATTGGACGGCATTCTCCTTTGTCTCTTAAGTGGCCAATAAATCGGCGAGCCACTAGGTGACGTGTATAATAATAATAATATAATAGAGCTCCCCCAAGCACCGCTACGGCGACGGTCCTGTGCTTCCCGCGACTTTCACGAATTGATCGATCGATTTATTTATGTCATAATGATGTATTCTTTAGCTATACAACTCGGAGGACTGCCCGGACGCGCCGCCGAGCGGGCAGAGCGCCGCGCTAGTGGACCAGTTCAGCACGATGTTCAATAGCAGCACCATCTGCCACTCGCTCAAGCTCGGCTCGGTATACGACAGCCGCTGCGGCGCCACCACCTTCCAGGACTATTGGGTCACAGTTGATTATATTTATTTTAGGTACGTTGTGTAATGTCTATCGTGTCTGCACCAAAAGTATCTCAAGTAGGTATGTACAGTATCAGGTTAAAACCTGTTACAACTTTTCCGACAGTTATTATCGTCGGTGATAGAATATTTGTATGCATATTTACCTAAAGTTTGTGTGTACCAGTATGGAGAGCGCGGTACGGGAAAAGTCCCGGTTACCGAGGACGATGAATATTGCTCTAAGACTAAAAAAAAGGATATGTGGGATTGTTCAATACACATTTCTTGCCTAGTTTTACATATATTTGAAATAATTATTACGCTTAGGAATTACTTGTGCCCTCTCGGTTATTTATGAAAAATCCGCGAACCCGGAAAAAAAAAGCTGCTTCCATATTTTTATACCCGTTGCCGGCAGAAAATATACTTCAGGTAAATATGCATCCGAATATCCGATCACTAGTTATTTTGTTGGAGTAACATTATTAAATAGTAATTGAAAAATCATCGAAGTCTATTGAAGTTATAAAATTAACCAAAAAAATAAAATAAAAAACATATTTCAAGATGATTTAAAAGTAGAATTTCGGGTTTATGGATTCAAATAGTCAAATCAAAGCAATCAATTGGTGAATGGCACCACTAATTTGCAGATCCATTTGTTTACATGTTCATTAGATACTTTTGGAACAGACCATAGATATAGTCACGGCTAGCATGATGGTGACTGTTCAGGATTGTACCGTTCACCGTGACATAAAGTAATCCTATGTTTCAGTTGCTGCAGTCCACTAAGACTGGTGGAACGCTTGCGGTTACCTACGCAGACGGAATGCGAGGTACTGGGCCGCCTGCCCAACCACATGTATGGCTCCGACCACCTCGCGCTCGCGGCCGCCTTCGAGCTCAAGCAGTACCGCTCGACCTTATAACGGACACACTAACGTTCTGTCACACTGCGGTATATTTCACACTTTAATAGCTCATGTATGCGGCCAATGATTGGCACTATCGACTGTATTAACAACATAGCTCAGCGAATTTAATACTTAGGCGCTCGGCAGACGGCAAACATTTGGTCGCCCCGAATGACTGCGAGAGAGTTCATCCGGCAAGCATTGGCGTTGAGGTCATTTTGTCCTCCGTGTGTGTTATAGATGTTCATGCGTTCTAACGTCGCGGACGATTTGTCCGCGAACAAATTGTCTATGGTCTGCTCAGTGCCTAAAAATCTATATCTGTTTTGATAATAAGAGCGCATACAGGTAGCGGTTAGAGTAAGGCATTTTATCTGGAACGAGATACTTACATAGTTTAGTTAATGGCTCGCCATTTTGATGCCGTTGCGAAAACTTACGACTTGATTAAACCAGTTCCCTGTTCTGTGAATTAAACACACAGTGACACTTCAGCTATGAGTCTTCAGTCTTCACACACAACAAGTTACATTAACGGATGTAGAAAAGTAATTTATTGTCCAATGTCGTATGTAATTTATATTCCGTCTTCAAATAACTAGTTACTTATATAACGTAGTGCAGCATTTAACATGATTGGTGTCTATTTTACACAGTAATAATAATCGTTTGTTGATATACTTCTTAAAAGTATAGATCTTGTGAAATCAGCAGCGCGCGTGGTGTTACTTGTATGATCTACGTGTACATGCACATTGTGATAGAATGTGCGAGGTCGCACTGTTTTCGTATCCGGTGCTCCGGTCATATACACATTGACTCACATACATAATGTACATCTTTACCAGAACCGTAGACTAAATAAGTAGCACTATTATATCTCGGCAGTGACCTTGAAATAATAACCTACAGCCGCTCGGTAGATAAACCTTCAACGTCCGTGCGTAACTGCCGCGCACTCGATACTGTTGCGTACTGATATACACTGAGATTTTGAAGTACATCGTGCGGTCGTTTTCTATGAAGATAGAATACTGTACTTATTTATACTGTGCCAGAACCAAACGCCACGCGCGCTCATGAATTAAATGATCTATAAGCCATGTTTGTAAGCTGTGCTTCAACTAATTAATGTTACGGTAATAAAATAGATTTCGCCAGCTCGTACACGGGACTGACGGTTTCTTTACAATTAAAGGCCCTTACATACTGGGGCGATTCGTCGCGCGACGCGACGCCGCCGCATTGTTCGCCGTGAGAAATGGTTTTGTTAAAATTCGCGTCGCGCGACGAATCGCCCCAGTATGTAAGAGCCTTAATACGTATATATGTCATAATCATAATTTATTGTCAATTTACAACTTTGAACCATTTACTAAATATCGTATTTTTGTAGTATTTTAGTAGTGTCACGGAATTAAATGTGTTAAGTATAATATATTGCATCTTTATGCTCGTGGAAATAATTGTACATGTCGATACCAAGGCTCATAGTTTGACATCAGGCGAGGGAGCGATAATAAGTACTATTAAAATAAAATGGGCATAATTAGTCGTGTTATGTAGAATTCTTAATATTCATGTTTTAATTTATGTTTTGAATGAATAATATTGAATTATGTTTAATATTTTAAATAAAAATTGAAACTTTGATTTATGACTGTCGTAAATTCAAACAAAAATGGCAAAATCAGTCCGCATGAAACAACTACTATATTAATAATAGGCGGATAAGGCGAAAATAAAGAAATCAATGTTTTGTTAATATTGTAATATAATGTATAGTAAGAACAGAACAGGCGGTCATGCCTCTTACCTCTCTATACGGGGAGCTGCGTCTTTCGTTTGTACATTTATAATACCATAACTTTGAAAGCTGTAAGTTGGTATGTTATTGTAATTACACCTCAATATAAATATCGGTCTTTTTTATAAAACAAAAAACAATAGGGGTTTCTTCACATGACATTTGTTCAGATTACGTACACTCTTCGGTGTTTCGGTGTTTATAACTACGGTTTCTTAGAAGAGTTATTTAATAAAGTAAGATCATTCTTCTTAGTATGGACACTTTTTCGCGAGACTAAGTACGATGAGGGCAAATCTAGCGATTTAAATCTTTGGGCAGCGGGGTTTGACTTTATGGTGCCAAAAACGCTCTCTATGAAAATACACCAACTTACTATCATAAACATCGTTTCAGTTACGTCATTCGTCCGTAAATTGCGGACACTGGCTTTTAAAGCCGCCCCCTCCTTCATAAACTAGTTACAACACCTGAAACTAAAATAGTGTAAAAAGCCCATCACAGACTTAGCTAGAATATAATAGTAGTTCTGCGAACAGTAGACCTCGCGAGCACAAACGTTTTTGCAAAAATTTATTAACCACTAAACGTATTTAAAACGGGATATTTCCCATGTGTTATATTTTTTAAAACATGGTATGTATCCCGTTTTAGATAACTTTATATTTTGCCTTCATTTCATTAATAGTCGGACATAACATAATATTTATTAATATGCAATAATATAAATTACCTAGAGTATAAGTTGGTGACGTCATATTATTATATATACGTATTATAGCTACGTTTGTTATGGGCTATATTGTCCATACTTTAGTCTCCTCACTTCGTGGTCATGAAAATGATAAAGAAATAGTAGTATTAATGAAACCTTTACGTATAATGTCGTGGAGTTTTTAAATAAGGGGGTAACCGTGCGCATACTGTACATAATCACGTAAATAGGAGTTATAGCTTCTCTGTATTATAATTTTGGCCGTAAACTAACACGTGTCGAATAATAATAGAAGTGCGCGTGCGCAAAACTCGTTAGAATAATGTCCTGCCCTGTCTTTTTATGAAGCCGTGTTTACGTAATTGTTGTAATATATTTTGTTTTAATATATAGATTTTTAATGTGACGGAAAGAATAAAAGGTTATTTTATAACATGAGGCTCTTATTTGGCAGCTTTGCTTGTATTTGATCGAAACATCCGGATGGCCAAAAAGCCGACGGGCTACTTGATGGTAAAAGGTCATCGCAGACCGCTGCCTATCAACACCTCGAATTTAACGATTGATGAGAATATCGCACCTTTAAAGTAAAACCGTTACTAAACGAAAATTCTCATGAATTGAGTTATCAATGCAATCTATTTAAAAAAAAATAACTTTCCTAAATTACGTGTCATAATGTAAACAGAGATCTATAATAAGACCTCATTAAATGTCCTATAGAACCCTGCACTCAGATTTTATTGACAAAAAACGGTGACTTATTTTAATATTGGCTCTCCTGTAAAATTTTATAATTTCGTTTAGTAACGGTTTTACTTTAAAGGTGCGATATGTGCTCGCTATGTTCACTCCAGCGTTCATTCCCCGTGACGCTACTAAAGGGCATTGACCATCCATATATGGAAGTTGGACAAAGTGCTGCCCAGAATGGACACATAGTGCATTATGATCCTTGGGCTTATACTAGTCTGTAAACCAAAGCTCAATAAAATCTATCCGAGGAGTTTTGAGAAAAACTATTTTTTGTTGAGTATTTTCTATTGATGAATACCAACCAACCAATGGCGCATTTTATTAAATAATGGCAGTAAGTATGTTAAACAACACATTATTATTTCATTAGTATGCATATCATTTACATTTTAAATATTTTTTACTGACCATCCATATAAGGAAGTTGGGCCAAGTGTTGCCCAAAATGGACACATAGTGCAATAAGTTTCTTGTGCTTATACTAGTCTGTAAACCAAAGCTCAATAAAAATCTATCCGAGGAGTTTTGGGAAAAACTATTTTTTGTCGAGTATTTTCTATTCATGAATACCAACCAACCAATGGCGCATTTTATTAAATAATGACAGTAATTATGTTAAACAATATAATTATTATTATTTCATTTGTATGCATATCATTTACATTGTAGTGTAAAGCACTTGTCAATGCATTTTCAACGAGTCCAAACACGATGGTGCTGTCTTGTTTGGTTGAGGAGTTCCCATGGGTACTTTCCGGCTCCATCACCAGAGTCTGGATATTACCTTGGGCTATACTAGGCACTTGTCAAGACAAAGCCAACGAGTCCAAACACGATGGTGCTATCTTGTTTGGTTGAGGAGTTCCTATGAATACTTGACGGCTCCATATAAAGGCAATAACTTCTTAACCTTGAGACCGTTTTTTTTTTTTTGTGTGTTAATTGATGCAAGGAATTATTTGGAAGCACTCCTATGGCTGGGCAGCATTAGGTCCAAATTGGTCAATATCCTTTGACATCACCTGTGGTGTCAGAGGGAATGGCAGGAATCACTATTCGAGTATTCGCCGTGACATCACCCACTGTTATATAGTGAGTGATGAGCTTTTCGGTTTCCAGAGATATGCTTAATGCCAAGATCTGACAATCGGCGATTTTGCGGACAGACACCGACGAGCCCGGACGACGGACCGTGGGAAAGTGTAAATGCGGGGTACCCCAGACATCGGAAGCGCTTCGGTGCGCGGTGCGTGGCGGTCTGTAGTCGTCTGCCGTGCGTGTCCGTCTGCAATATTGCCGATCGTAGGATTCCACCATTAGTTTTGAGCAGCAAAAGAAACAAGCGAGCATCGATCTGCGGTCTTTAGTTACAAACTGCAACAAAACTTGTTTTACACTATTTTAATTAAATTAAGAAAATACTTCCAATCTTACGAATATATTGTAAAGCCAACAGATGGTCAGAGAAGGCATGAGCATTGATTACCACTCTTGCTCATGGCAGATTGGCAACTTACAGGTTTCCTCATATGGTTTTTTTTCACTGATGGTAGTGATTTTCATTTGCCCCTAAGACGACCCTCTGCCCCTAGAGTTATGGGATATCTTACTGAGAATAGTCGCATATGCAAACAACATTGTAGTGATGGTCCACAGTCCCCATCATACTAAACCGATTGCAAGGTAAACCGTTTTGCTGTCTTAACGTGACATACTTGCTAAGTAAGATTGGGCGTGTGGCAGGGCCATAAGGTAGTCTTCGGCATCGCGGTTTAAATTTTGAGTTCATCGACAGATATCCATCAATCAAACTTTATTGGGATGTGTACACTATCCTTTTAGTTTTTGGCTCACTCGTATAGATATCTATCTACGAGGCTCTTGACGTTCCGGTTTCTAGTTGACAGTATCGGTGATGTGCGCACAGCGAGATCATATCCACTAATTTCAGCATACCTATTAGCAATTTAGTATTTGTTCGATGCACAGCATGACATTACAGAATTATTATGAAAAATCGCTTTTGATTAGGCAGTAGGATTTCTAAAATGAAACATCGATGTTCGTTTTATTTAGTCATTTATACAATTTGGATTCACAACTTATATGAAAAAGAAAATCATTCTTACAGTACAGCTTAGCACTGCCACGTTACAACTTAAGTACAAAAATTGGAAAAAGCTCCAGACATACCATGGAATTTTTGAAACGGGTTTTGTTAGCAATATAGTTTCGTGTTGAAGTGTTTGGACACGTAGACGTTATTGAAATCCGGTCTGATTGGTTGATTGTTTCTTGATAAACTTTGTAAGCTTGTTTGATAGCTAAACTGTTTCCGAGTTACGAATCCGTTCCATCGACTCTGTCTGGGCGACACTAAACATAGCGGGGTCTAAATAAGGGTTCTTCTTACAATCAAACAGACGCAATACAGTTACAAACGTTTATTAGAGGTACAAGTGCGGGCGTTTTTATCCAAGTCCGTCAACAGGTTTACAGAACACAAGTATTACCTTCTTGGAGATATTACGTTCAATATACTAGTATCAGTCGACTGCTATAAAAACGCGTACGGTATTGAAGCCAGTGGAAAGAATGATTTACCTAAACACCACTGTTGTTGCTATGGGTACGTATTGCGATATAGTGTTCATACATTCCCGAAGTGACAATAAGGTCTATAGTCCAAACTAGCCTTCCACAAAGTTATCAGAAAGATTATTTTACTTCCGCATCATTCAGAAACATGCTCTGTTTCATAATAATATGTATATCTACCCATCGACAAAAAGATGGCTGCTTTGTGAGCATTTCTGAGTAATACAGTTGGCTCCATAAAAGCATTAAATTACAATTTATCCGTATTAACTATACCAATGAGCCTTCGCTTCGCATGCCAGATGCAGTAAACAACCACCACATTGAAATAAAACGATCACTGGCCGCAGTGCCTTCAAATATATGCACGTCGTGGCGAAAGTGATCTAGAGTTAAATAAATTACGTGTTCAATGTACAGTGTATGTATTCCAGCTGGTGGATGACGTCACTGATGGCGTCGTTGTGCTGTCGTATCTTGGACGCGCCCACCGACTACATATTAGCGATCACAGCGATACCCTTCAACTGGTGCCGCCCAAATAAGGAGACAGCAACCTGGTCAAATACTCTATCGCCAGTGACTTAGCGAATTAATTTCTCAAACTATTCGTTACTGTTCTTGTCACTGTATAACCTTATTTGTGCGTCTGGGGCGTTGAGGGATGTATTTCAAAGTCATAGGGTAGCATCCCTTTCAGGTCATCGCTAATACGTATTGGGTGCTAAACACGCTAACCATCATCTTTGCTCTTTCCAAATTCTTTATCGTCCACGATAGCATCACAACGTCGATCTTTACATTCACATTTCCACTAACTCTATTTAAAAATAAAACCGTGATTATAAATTAATATATTTCGACTTAACAGGACTATGTTATGGAATCGCTCGTTACATTTACCAAATATTTTTGCACGTACGCTTGATGAACTCCGAAACAGACTCATGAACGCGAATCATAGTAACTTTTGAACGGACAGAAGTTCCTTAAAATGACGAACTTCAGTAGAGCATCCAGCGGTGTCTTCTTCGATCCTTTTATCAGCACTTATCATTGCACCATTGGTTTTAATATTTCAAGTTATTATTATCCCAATAGAGGATATAAATTTTAATATATTCAAGTCATGATAACAATCCTTGCTCTTTTTTATCAAAGTCGATAAATAACAGGCAAGTTATTAGTTAAGAGTATAATAATGACGGAATAGATTCCATCATTAGGAATATTTATCAACTTCGATAAAATCAAAATATATAACCACCCTAGATTAATACAATATAACAAACATTTCCAAATTTTATTTGATATTAACTCTAGGTGGGTGTTGTGCCAATGACATGACAAGGGAGCAATGCGAAGTTGTTTCGTTCTGACGTTGTTTCAATGAAACGCTTACAATTTAGAATTTCATGTTTATACAATACAGGTTACTGTGTGTTTATCAAAACAACATCGACGACCTACCTATACTTATATGTATATATTACTTGTTTCACGAGCGATGGGACCGAGACAAACCAAAAATATTTTATTCGGAAAATTTGTACTTAATTAAGAATTATCTGTTGGCCAATTACTGAACCTATGTTACATTAACTATAGGAGCTAGAAAATGGCAAATTGTCACCATTACACCTATTTATCTAATAATACTGGATGGATATTAAATATAATAAATTATCGCGAAAAATTCAGATTATTTCATAAGATCTCATTTTTTTTGTAAGTATACTAATCGAAAAGCTCTTAATATTATAAATCCTTAATGTTATGTATTGTAAGAGGATAATGTAATTATGTAACTAGAGAATTCGCTCCAATTTAACTTACATTAGGTGATGTAAAATGTAAAATAGAAGAAGTTATTACATATCATTAAAATTCAAATAATAAGTTAAGCTCGTAGCTAGCGTAACCCGAATTATTGTTTATGATATAGGCGACCAAATGAACTCAACAAACTGTATTATCAAATATTGTAGACACGTGAAACAATTATTTTGAAAAAATAATTGTAACGTGTACTTTAGTATAATTAATATATCTTTAAATAACGCCAATCATGAGTGATCATTTTATATAAATAAATAATGTAAATATTTCATCGATGCTTGTATACGATATCCAATTTGAAATTTGTGATTGTATATCCAATATGAACACGCTTTGACCTGGACGGAGAGGGGGCCGGTGAATAAGGAAAATTATAGCTACAAGATAGTGTATACGACTCCTGCGCCTGTCACACTCCTCGCGAGTCCTTCGTACCGGAGAAAACAATGAAATGCGTAGTGTGAGCAGCGTGACAAGCCCTAGACATTATATTAACATTAAGTTTCAGCACTGCGATGACTATATATTGGAACGTTAAGCGCAATAACACGCGTAAAGGCATCTATCAAGAAGTAAAACTGGCACATTTTTATTAAATCCGCAACACATATAGCGGGGTCCCATCGTACGTTTCGGAATTCATGCAAACACAACGGCCACGCTCGTCCCTCAGCCGAAACAATCCAAGCAAAACATATCAAATAACCTTAAAAAAAGAACAAATTTATAGATATACCACACACTGCTAAAAGTTTGCAGATATCACCTAACTATAAATCTTAAATTAAATTCAATTTAATTTACAGATAAAATTACTGATTACAGTTGTTTCCTAAAGACCATATTACATATAGTCTGTCATAACGGACATTTCAGACTTCTTAATAAATTTAAAAAATTTCCAACTCCTTCCTAACTACGAGATTGATATTAAGTAGTACTCAAGTAAATAGAAAATTGTGATTTCTCCTGTGAAATCTATGTGGTTTTACTATCTACGATAATTTAATATTTTTCGTCTCGTTAACATAATAATTAGAGAATGTTTTACGAAGTGTGATGGTTGAGAAATTAATCTTTCTGCTTGCACCGGGCCCGTGTTAGCCGCCTCTGTATACATACACTACGTACGAAATATCAACTAATAATACTGAGCGAAAATTATAATACGCCTATTTTAACTGGCGTAACTACAATTTTGGCCAACTTGAGTAATTCACAATTTACCACTATTCTGTTTCTTGTATATGAGAGTCGACCACACAGGTCTTCACGATCCTTTACACGCGAACGTTGCCAGGACAAGGCAAACGTCTGAGGCCGCCTCCTGTGCCCTTAACACTCGTAAACGCGTTTTATACTCATTGCTGCATTTCCGGATACTGCTGCTGTTGGACGTTAACATACCGGTACACGTGTTTAGGGCACAGAGCTGGGCCGAAGACGTCGACACCATCTCAATAAGACATACCACTTGTGACGTCAGTGCGCAACAACGCAGCAATATTTAAACTGTAGACAAGAATAGAGATTGCGGGACTAGCTGAAGATCACACGGCTATCGACCGACGGGCGCGCTTGTCTTTTGTGAACGTACAATAAATCTGATAAAAGTATATAGGTAACAATCGACCAAGACTCATTTACACCATATTTCTAATCTACGACGTACGTTCTGAAGCGCGAGGAGTCTAAGCTGAAGATTGTGTCATATCTCTGTAAATTGAGACTGATTTCTAAATGCGGGAATTTACTAGACATTAATTTGCTATGATTAAACAGACACACATAATGTAAATGAGGTTTAGTCACATCTTCACATCACACCGTTACTGCAACACAACTGATACACGAACACCAAGTTTAAGATTCGACACAAGTCGTCATTATCACGTTAGGTGTTATTTTAACACTTTTAATAAAATCACAATAATATCTGGGGCAAATAACACTTCGAATTCAATGAAGAATTTGACGTTTTCCACTAACATTTACAGACTTTGGCCTAATCAGCTATAGTGTGGAATTATTCGGAGGCAGCGGTATTTGAAGATTTGCTTACCGAGTCTGCTGGGAGACAGAGAACATCATTGACCGAAAAGTATGTAACGGCACAGATCAGAGCTCATTGGCATAGCTTGCACTGGCAAGCTTAATTAGCAGTGAGCTGTATGAGGATGTTGGGTGACAGTTGGACTTGGACTTCCAAGTGTCATATTTGTTGGCAGGAAACTCCACCCATTTCAGAATTTCTGTCACTGCCTAGATCAGTAATCCGCATTAAATTCCAGAATTCTCAATCTGAAAACTGGAACAACTGAGAAACGGCTGTCAATTGGATTTTAAGCGCTGAAGGGTAACTTTGTCAATACTTGCTTGGGATTGGGATGTTGGTGCTTATGAGTGGACACTTGCTGAAATGTGCTAGAATATTTTTTACCATCATAAATGTTACCCATGGATGACAGACTATTTTAAGTTTTATCAAAACTATTGACCAAAAGCAATGATAGTCAGTTTTTAGAATGTCGAAGAAAACAATTATGTTTGTCCGTCTCTTTCTTAAGAGTCGAGGAATGAGTAAAGCTTCAAACAATTCTACCATGCTGGCTAGCCGATCCGAGATGGAGATACCGGAAGTAAGCCAAGGTTAATGATGCCAGGGCAAACTTTGCTTCGGTGTTGTAAATCGATGTACTAAACTGGGTGTTCGCGTATCGTGGCGAGTTGGTCAGTCATTGCCGCGTTGCAGCTTCCTTCACAAGTTCAAAAACAGGACCCGTGTGCTATCCGATTACATAAACTATAATATAACATAACGTGCTTTCTACACTTTATACTTGGTACATTAAACATTGATTGACATTTAATATATTCGTCGCAACAGCCTCGGCGTTTTACGTATATGTCGTAACATGTAGTATACGCCGTCTACTAACTGCACATTTAACACAAATCGAATATATTGACAAATGAAGTGACCATATGATAGTCTTTACATATTGATTATCTGTAATAATATGTACTAGACAATGACTGAATCCTTTGACGATGCGTTGCTTTCAGGGGTACTTTTCATAACGTTCGGTTACAGTAAACTATTAGGAAAAGTTGTAATACTGTGAGTACTGTGACTCGTAACTTGTTGTTGTGTCGGGTGCATGCAGTCTCTGATCTAGTGCAACGTTGCTCATGATATTAGTGCTTACAATTCCCATCGATCATTTCTATACTAGACGGTACAATCAAGACTATCATAATAAATTAATTTGCCAAACAATTCGAATCTAATTGACAGACATTATTGATATTCATTACAACGAAGACACTCAAAATATTATAATGTACTCAGTTAACATGCTTGCCCAGCATATAATTATCATTGTCCAAGTCGGTAGTTGACTGACTTTACTTGTCATGGAGGTTTGAGCTTGAGCTCTGCGTAATTTTCTTAGCGAGTAAGTTGTAACAGTGACTATCGACTTATAACAATTGACGACTCCGTCCTGCTATTGCTCGCTCTGGCCAGTATATATATACAAAAGGAGAATTATAGTAGGTAGCACATCCTTCAATCTTTTATATTGCTTTACTTCTTGTACAAAACTCTTCATGTCTCATTGTTTGCATGCGATCCCTCTCCCGTGAGTCTCAGTCACTGTTACTAAATCCGCATCATCAACACTTATTATAATATTTAACCGAAATAATTATGATATTATTATTAAACACCAATTGACATTGAAACATTGATCTCTGAAAAAATCTACTATTATTCACAACATAGAATTTTCTGTCCTGTAGGAATGATCGGGGTTGAATCCAACTAAAGATTGGCAGCTCGATATAAGCTCGTTCGGTGAGCTCAAGCATGACGGTGCGATGTACGCAGCGGACATTCTCAATCGTTCACTCGCTAAATCTGTTTCCAGCAAAAAGTCCTTGTTGCGTGATCTAGCTGCGTGAAGGACTATGAATGCTCGATGCTACGAAGCGATCAGCTGAATCAAGTTGTAATCTTAACTTTGGCCTTATTGCAATAGACGGACACTAAGTGGGTCGAGAGATATTATATACCCAGTATAAGGGCAGCACTTACTACTATCAATATCTACTAAACTACACTAGACTATAATATATTGCGTAAATATGTCTTTTCACCTAGATGTTTAAACGCTATGAAATGTGTAATGATATGATGAAATAATTATTTCGGGTGTATCTATACCTAATAATTAATTGTCTTCTTTACAACTCAAGTCTAAACAAGTCCATGGACAGACAGACGGAACTGTGAAAATAATCAGAAATACTATCCTGCACGCATTCCTGGCAGTTGTTGATGCGAGGCTCGGAAGTTATTTGGACAATCGAAAACGTTGCTCATGAAATAACCGAAAATGCAGCATATAAAGCAGAAACCATTTTTTTCCTTTTGAATACAATCCTTCCCAGACATTCGCGCAACTAAATTGACTGTCGCGGAAAGCCGTTAACACACTCTACGTTGGACAACGAACGGAAAACGGCTATTTATATTTTTTAAACGAGGAAATGTACAGTTGCGGATTTCTCTTGGCGAAATGGAAAGTCCTTGTTAGGTGAGTAAACAGTCAGGTTCTATAAAAACAAGTATTATAAAAAATTCCATCAAATCTGGCAGTCACAATTGTTACAGAATCGCTATCAACAACTGAGGTTCAATTCACCAGTAACTGCGTTGTGTCAACTCTCCTGAAGTTAAAATAATCAAGTAGAGGAGGTCTGCTGTTCTGAGCCATGCTGTGTCGGTCGAGTCGCGTCTGTCGCCTGCCTTACTTACGAACATATATTAATAAATTCACTTCTTTCTAGATATGTTTAAACTGTATAAGCTAATACAATCGTTATGATTTCGTAAACGACCGAAAATATAACCGTCCTTGCATACGACCTAGCGCTAGCGGCGCACGCGCAGCCTACGCGCCCCGCGTGCCGGCGAGTCTCGCGTGGCCTTATCGCAGGCCGCTGTGCGCACGCACAACCACCCTCTGCTCTACATACAAACAATTAACATCAATAAATTATCAATAACATAACAACAATGATGATAGACAAGAACGTTGCCGTCACATTACACCTATTACATTAAATAATTATAATATAGCCGAGACTGTTGCGCGACGTGACAGGGCACGGGGACCAGGGCAGGGGACATCGAGGGGGTGAACGTGTACATCACTGTTATACTGGAATATTATACTGATATTGTTCCACGCACGACGATATAACAACAACATAAATTTTAATATACTGTAACTTATTCTAAGATTCCTGGTTTCACGAACTTCCTGCACATGATTGTGGTAAATGCTTGAACAGATCTGAGTTGTGAGCTGGGCGTTAGTCAGCGGCAGTGGGCGCGGAGTGACCGGCCTCGCGACCGTCTGCGGGTAGGGGCCCGGGGGCCAGGAGCCAGTGAGTGTACGATGTGCGCATGTCCGTGGGTCGTGTCCAGGGAGTCGTCTGTCCGAGAGTGCGGATTGCGGCGCGCGCATCCCGCCCGTTACAACTATTTACATACTATGGTCAAGCGCAAGCGACACTTGATAAAATGTCCTCCGCGAACGGAATTTCTATAGGCCTATTCTGATTATTTTATTTGTCACAAAGAACCTAATTATTTATTACACAGTGTTGATAATGTAGAAAGTGTATACAAGCTTTTATAAGCATCTTGATTATTATTTACAATCGGAGCCGATGGCCGCAGCGGATCAGACTCACTGTAAGCATATTTAAAATAATTTTTTTATTGATTTTTTAATGTTTTTTTTTTGAAAACTTGTTCTTCCTAACATTAATATGAGTAATCTAATTGGTTTTCAGATTGAGTGAAGCAGTTATTTGTGTAGTTCACAGTTTGGTTATGGTGTCGGGTTAGTCGGCGGGATCGTGTGTGTCTGAGGGTGTGTGTGGGCGGGGGGGCGCGATGGGCGCGGGGAGCGCGTGGGGCGGCGGAGTCAGGCGCTTATCAAACGTGGCAGGGTGGCGGGGATCGCGCCGGCAGTCGGCCGCGCCACACTGCCGCCGCGTTGTAGCGCCGGCTCGCCACGTCTGGAATCATTGTGGGGTTCTATTTAAAACATGGAAATCAAGTTCATCATAACAA
Source organism: Lithophane leautieri (assembly GCA_949152455.1). Classification (NCBI taxonomy): domain Eukaryota; kingdom Metazoa; phylum Arthropoda; class Insecta; order Lepidoptera; family Noctuidae; genus Lithophane; species Lithophane leautieri. The sequence continues at coordinate 20,629,850 of OX424458.1, read as the reverse complement.
ACCGATAATAATCAGCCAGGCCATCAGTGTTTGGAAACACAGGGGCGTATCTACGACGGGATATAACATCACAGGACAAAACAAACTAAACGCGAGCAGACAAACATCACGGGGTTCAGGAGCAGTGATAGTGCTGATTTCTCCCTAAATTACAGAGAGACTTGTTTTTGTTTATAGACCTCCCGACGTAATTTATCATCATTAAAATAGTCAATTGTTATACAAGGCTGCAAAGTTGTTTTTTGGCGCGAGTACGTATATTGAAACCTGAGCAAGCAAAGGATTCTAGGATTGAACCATGAGCGAAGCGAGAGGTTCAAATATAGAATCCTGAGAGATACGAGGGTTTCAAAGGTACGAGACGCAGAATAACTTTGCTGCCGAGCGAAACCCAACTCTTCGCCTCACTACAGCGAAGAAGATGTTAGGTGTCTCCATCCATTGAACAAATATTGTACGCTTTTATACATAAAAATTGAGCGAAAAGTGCACTTTCCGCTCAATTTTTCCGGAAGAAAGCTCAATTCGGCATTAAGTACCGCTTGCACTCACTCTGCACTGCTAAACACCAAAATGATGGCAAGTGAATCGATATACAGAAGAAAGTTCAAAAAGTTTTTTGAAGTTAACATTTCTGTAGGCGCGTTGAGCTATTGTTTTTCGTGGTGACCAGTGCGATTATTCTAAAAATGAGGTTGGCGCACTGACTTGAACTAAGTTTTAATGCATTATCGGTGGACCCGGTGGTATAGAAAATTATTGAATAATAAAAAGGTTCGAATTTTAAAAACTGTTTTCACGCTAGCGGATAAAATGCACTTTTCCATTTGATTTCGAATGATAAACAGAATCTTTCCGAGCCTGTGAGGTGAAAAAGTAATTTTTGCTTTGATTCACTGGATAACTGCGTCTTATGTCTTTCGAGTAAAATATCTTTCCACTCAAGGCTACCGACAGCCTTTCAAGTCGCCTCGTCAAGTTATTGCCTCTATATTTTTTCCGTAGATCTCAATAAATTATTAATTTCCATCCGTCCGTTTTATCATGACAAGCGATCAATATGCCAAGTCCCTACTTAATTATCGTTTCAGGAAAGGGTACTAGAGTCAATTTGCCTTAAGTATCTACATAACTACGACTACATCGCCTAGACCTTCATCATTCCAAGAGTTAGCCAGGCAAACTTATAATTGTTTAATACCTGTCTGCAGAAAAACATTAATCTTAAAATGAACTGTTATTACGTTACCTAAATTGAATCTCGTTTTAAAATAATCCGAAAACGAACGAAAACATTTTTTAAATATTTCTCGTATCTTCCAAAACTGATCGTTCAATAATAAATTAGCTAACAATTAAAGAAATAAAATGCGATCAAAACGCTGCATCAACGGTTGCGTCACTAACCCATGTCTTTCTACATCAGAAGTTACGAAAATGGTCCAGCGGCTTGTTTACTACTTACTTATCATGCCCGGTTATTGTCGGTGGCTGATAACGACAGGGTCAACAGTTGCTGTGTGGCATGCTGCGATCACTTGCGTGTGGACAATGACGTCACGGACTGACGCAATAGATCGATGGCTGGTCCATTCAAGCCGCCGCAAGGACCCTGCACCTTTGCATAATGCCATTCACTGAACAGTTCACCATCGTTCATAAAACTTGTAACGACTTCTGGGTGGGCGGCTCCCCTCCCACCCCCACCTTCAACGTCAAGCTCGTTAATTATATCGGTGATTATAAAAGGCCCAGTGCTGGGAATAGTACGTGTTTACCTACACGTTTTTCATACTAGTAGATTAATGTCTAATTTAATTAGTAAAGTGGTCGGAATTGGTCCGGTCCTATAAATTGACGGAATGACTGGAATATCAGACAACGTTATTGATTAACTAGTTGACAAAAAAGGAAGTTTTCGACTTGAGAAGAGTGCTACAAATTATTTTATCAAGAGATAAACACGGCTACATATCAAGCTCTACGTTTCCGGTATAAGCTAATCTCGTATTGATTGTGATTTCCGAACAATGAGATGTGATGTACCTACAAGAAGCAGGTAGCTCCTCGACGTTTCGCTGCGGTTGGGAGAAGGATCTTTGCAAACCTTGAGAAATGGAATACAAATTGAATTTGGTTTTTATGTTCTATGTTAGGGGTTTGGTTTCCGTACTCACTGCTTAAAATGGACCATTGTGCGTGGGCCATGGAGGCCGGCGGTGGTTATTCTAACCAGCCAGAAGTTAATTAAATCTCCTGGTCTGATTGAATTTGGTTTATAATAATTAAAGGTCAAAAACTTAGATGCACTTGTCCTAATTTCGAGACCAAGTCTTGAATTAAATACTTTGAAATCTGGTTTAATCTTGTTGTAACTGAAACAGCAAAGTTAATTCAGTTTAGCTAAAACCCGCCGTGTCGAAGAAAAGATATAAGTAGGTTCATTAAAGTACCTAGTTTACTTTTTAAATCACGACTCAGGAGATCAAACGTCACTTCTTCGTCATGAGGGACTGAAATAACTACTTAAACACTTAACCGTATCGATCATCAAAAATCGAGCAAATCTTAGGCACCTATAACGAGTCGACTAGTCAACGAAAAGCGTCTAACCATGTAGCAACTCAGAATTTCGATCATCGGAGTCGACAGATTTATATGGCAAATCATTTATCAAAAGGCAAAGAACTAAGACAGCGAGGGACCTAATAATTTCGTTGTTCTGGAGAAGAGAAATCATTTTCTGCAACCGTAAAATCTGCCAGATCTGACATATTGAAATCATTATAAAGTCCATTATTGCCAATAATAAACAATAAATTGTTCTGTCATAAGCTTCCAACTCTCTGAAGGAATATTAGCTGGGTATTGGAGCTAAGCTGAGCTGAGCTGAGCTTAGGCATCTCATATCCGGACATTGTCTGCATTTACTGCGCGGTGAAATGGAGGAACTCTTAATTTCCCGCTTACGATTGTTGATGGTTCCCCTTATAAGCATGTCACCTTAGAGACCTAATTCGAAATTGTATTGTGTATTGGAAAGGTAATCAGTGTTTTCTTTATTTAAGTTTTCTTAATACATTTTACGTTACGAATATATTTTATAGCCGTATATGTGGTATATACAGGTTTAGGTAGGTACTTTTTTAAATTTTCTACAAATCTCATTTGTTACTTAGACCTAAATAAGTATCGATGTCGTAGGGCAATGTTATATTTCCTAAAACTACGAAATTCGTTAGTTACGCGAAATATTCGGGTATTGTCGACGTTGCAAGTTCGATTTCTTTACTTTCTTTTCAACTTTTCAATCATTTGCATTTGTTTCACAATGTTCTTAGGCACTAGGCACATAGGTACCTACGGGTTATAAAATGACAATTAAGTATAACACAGAGAATTTTTAGTTTTAACTCCGCAAAGTCACTCAAAAACCTAAAAAAATATATATTTTTTACACAACAATTGGCGGGTCTGAAAGTAGGTAAACCAATCTTCAAATTCACTGCTTTAATGTACCTACCTTATCAAAATATTTAAGTTAAAAAAATAAGTAGGTATACAATTTTGAAACCTCCTGATAGGTAGCTACTTACCTTACAAGTAATATCGGCAATAATATTTACACTAAAAATTATTGAAACACAAAAGCTTTGGCTGAATTCTCCAGCATGATGCAGAAATGTTGAATAAAGCGCAAAAATATTTGTGATTAATGTTACGCAGCGTATCGTGTTAGAACACGACGTCGAACGCAACGTGCGGTATGAAACATGGAGCAACGTGCTACAGTGTGTCGACAAAGATGTGCTTAGTGACTGATTGAAGCTTTAATATCAGCTGCTCTTTTATAAAAAAAGTCCTGATTATTTTGGGTTTTTTATACACGTCAAACTAAGTTGACTGCTACCTTGCTAGCAATTTTCTGCCTCAAAATTTAAATGAGAAATATATTGTCAACTAGGGATCGAAAATGATACGCTAATATTGCTAATAAATACTTAAATAACGGAATAATAAATATAATAATATAAAAATACTTATGCTCTATTTCTACTAAAGTCTCTCTGTATGCTAACTTCATCGTCTACTTCATTGTTTTGTGGTGAAGACTGTTAATCGCTACGATGTCTACAATGTACTTATGTAAGTATTCTCTTTCTATTGGCAATCAACTAAGTAGCTAAAACTGGAGTTTAAGGAGCGGATGGACTTTGGGTATGGTATAGGGGTCAATAGTTAACTCCTTTACCAAGCAAGGGCGAACAATTGCTTGCACACCCTCATAAGGCCACTTCGACTCTAGAAAATTAAAAAGCTTATTTTGAAAAGTGATAAAATTGTAGGTAAAAAAAGAAGAAAAGCGAAGCTTGCTGCATATATTATTTACTTAAAACGTTTGGCAGCTGGGACCAGAACCTTATGAGGGTTGCCCAGTAAAGCGTTAAATGTGTGCTGGTGAGGAAATGATGACCTGGCTGAATGTGGTGGATACTACCGACCTGATAGTCAGACGTCAGTCTCAATAGCCTCTGCGGCGTGCAGGTTGTTGACGCGCACGGTGCAGGTGGCACGGCGGCGCGCGGTCTGGTCGCGGCGGCCGTGCGCGTGGCCGTGCGCGTGGCTGTGCGAGTGGCCGTGCCCATGCCCGTGCGCCTGCTCGCCGAGCGCCAGCGCCTGCGCGCGCAGCAGCCGCTGCGCAATCATCGCCTGCTGCTTCTGCAGCTCAGCTTGCCGCAGCTGTCGATCGTTAAGGCAATACCGTTTGATAACACTTTTACACACTTTTATATTGATACGTTGAATAAATGAATTCAGAGGTAGTGTACATCGTCATAGGCTTCGGTTGCTGCTTGTATCGTCATCATTATAAAGGGAGTGTAAAGAAACAACAGGCTATGATTCTATCAGGAAAACTCGTATGTTATAAAATATACTACTCTGTCAAGAAAGTAGGTACCGGGAAAAGATCAATAATACACAAAATGTTAGTTATTCATCCAAATTTATTTTATCACCTTCAAAGTATGCTCCTTCAGAAACGAAACACGCCAACGAATAATCCAATCATCAAAACACTTTTTAAACGCTTTTTCCGGAATTGAGTTCAATTCTCGCCGCGAATTCTTCTATAAGTCTTCTATCGAATGAAAAAATAATGAAAAGTGGTGCCACGAAGTGATAATTTAAGTTTAGGAAAAAGAAAGAAGTCGGCGGGAGCCATATCCGATGAATAAGGTGGATGCTCGATGGTATTTGTTGAGTTTTTGGTCAAAAATGTTAACTTCAGTTGCAAACGTTGATGGCCTACCAGAGCGACGCAAATCTTCCATCACATCTCGACCGCTTTTGAACGCTTTGTACCACTTTTAAGCACGTGTTTTTGATAAAGTCGATTCACCGTAAGCCTTCTGTAACATTTTCAGTGACCCCGAACACAAAATTCCATTTTCGATGCAAAATTTAAGACAAACTCGTTGTTCGATGTTTTTGTCCATTATATGAAATTTGCAATACAAACTAGTTATGATATAACTAAAAACAGCACTGTATTTAATCTAAATAACAGATGGAACTCAAACCCCGCGTCAAAATGGAATACAGTTGTGCCTACAAACAACAAAAAAAAAACAAAAACATGGTATTGGAACCATAAACAAATCATCCATTCTCGATTCTTTTTTGAATGAATGTAATGTCGTTAGATATATTTTCTCAAACATGCTTGGAAATTCGAGCATTATTTTGACCTTCTCGAGATAAATCGAAATAGCTGTACTGGTCAACAACAAGTGACCATGCGGCTAGCAAAGTTACTATGAAAATCGATATCTGGCGTGTTATTTAAAAATGGAACGAACTTTTTACTTCAGCACATGGCAACCAAGGAGGTAACTTAACAAAGATTTTATTTAAATTTCGATTTGGCTTGCAAATACAACTGTTTAAAGTAAAGAAGAAACAAATGGACATATTGGCGCATGAAAAATGATAGTTGTTCGTCATTGATTCTGAAATTTTTATTTAATTTACTCAGGTCCGCGCATTATTTGAGAAAAGTAATAAACAAGCCTTGGCCGCTATCAGAAATTGATGGACTCACGTATGTGTGCCTCGGCTTCGCCTCGGCCCACATTTTTACGATCGTCCGTCAATCCCCTTAATGATGGCCGCGACAGTAATGTACTATTGTATCTGAGGTCTGGAAGGAATCTTAAACAAAAAAAAAGGCAATCTGGCCTACCGACGTTAGAAGTCCAGTTCATGTGTTGGAAGAAGTTGCGTGGAAGTACCAACATCTAGTCGCTGGCTACCATGAAGAGTTGAAGACCCAAAAGTGTAATAAGATTTTTTGATTATGAAGCAACGTCACTGCTTTATATAAGTAGCTGACATTCAAATCGCAATTACGTTGCCTCGTTTTAATTATAAAAATAAAAGGTAACACTTTCTTGGATTCAAATCGAAAAAAAAACACTATAACAAAAAAAGAAAACAACCCCGAGTTTACAATTTGCCACCCCTTTTCGTCACATTGTATGGTCTCAACAGTTTCTACGTCGAAAGAGAAACCTTTCAAAGTTCCGAACTACAGTGTTAGTCCATAAAATATTTTTCTCAAAATTTTTGGAAAGAGCATTATTTTGACAACCTTCTTCGAGATAAATCGAAATTGCTATACTTGTCAAAAACAAGTGACGATGCCGCCAGCAAAGTTACTATGAAAATCCATATCTGGCGTGTTTAGCGGCCACGTTACGAAGAACAAGATTTTTTTAATAAACACTAAAGGTTTTTCAATAAAAAAAATAAAAATAAAAAATAAAAAAAAATATCTTTATTTCAGACCTAAGCAGTCCATACGTGGTTAGTGGTTAGTAACAAACTGTGCTTAGATGTTATGTTAATACCTAATTTGTTTTACGAATAACTATGCGACTTACAAGTTTCGTTCATCGGAAAACATAATATTTTTTCAAAGTTAGATCTAGATTGATTTTCTAAAAACTCTACACTAACACAGGGAAACAAGATTACATCGTGTTCATGGAGTTTCTTGCCCGTTCTGCTCCATAGGAACATAACCTAGTAGCCAGGCAACCATTTGGCATAACCGCTTTGGAATGGCAAAGTTGAAGCTAAAGTTTCAACTTTTTGACCAACGGACTCATTTGACTATTCAAAACTGCCTGTTAATTTGAGTTTGCATCGCCTATTGTATCCCAAGTAACACAAACATGCTCTTTAGCAGCTGACATGTGGTTCACAATAAGCTGTACAACTATGCTGTTAAGTAGAAGTATAGCCGAGTATACAGCTGCTACGATGCTAATTTTGGCACTAATTAAAACATCCTTAAGTTCACATTAGTATGTTTAATAGCATTACAAGATAATTATAATACAATTTTATAGGGTAACTAGGAATTACAAAAGCATTAGTATGTGCTTTTTATGAGGGTAGGAGTTACCTGTTGAACATACTAGTGATGTAAGCGGCCCATTGTAACTCTGTTCAAAAACAGTTCACAAGTAGACATAATTCATGAAATTTAATATCCTTACATATTATAAAACAAAGTCCTCCGCTGCGTCTGTCGGTCGTCCTATACGCGATAAACTCAAAAACGACTGCACTGATTTTTATGCTGTTTTCACCAATGGATAGTGGTTCTCGAGTAAGGTTTTAATAATAATAACCGACATCCACGCGGGCGAAGTCGCGGTCATCAGCTAGTTAATAATACATATAATTAACGGTGCGCGCTTCGTAGTATAAATCTCTGTGTTGTAATCTGTGAACTTTTTTGGGTGAGTAAAGTGTTCTTTTTATTTACGTGTATGAAGTGTTACTGCGGATGCAGTTTTACTAAAAATAATATAAGTACCTACTCATATGCAGTATTAAATTTTAATGCGCCCCTTGATAAATGCATTTTTTAATTTTAATTATGCTGAAATAATGAGGAGTGAAAAAAGTACATAAAGATAGAATACAGTCAAGGACATTGAAACGTAGGACATAGAAGGTGTTAGGTGTAGGTAGTATATACTACACCTAACAATCGTAACATACTCAACACTCCAAAAAAGCAAAAACTTACATGGTTCAGCCGCAGGGCGTCCTGATGCTCAAGGGCGGCGATGTCATCACAACCGCTGGCCTCCATAGTGGTCTGCTGCTCCAGCAGGACCCTCTCCTCCTCCTGCAGGCGACGAAGATTCTGCTCCAGATGAGGATCGGCCACCAGCGAGCCATCGTCCAGCTCCATCATGTCCGAGGATGAGTCGTCGCTCACCGAAGACTTCTTATGAATAGGCCCTGAAACTGTAGCCGGTGTATTGTATCCTGTATTGTGGTGGACGGCTAAGCATTATACTTGGTGTTATGTAACTTTTAATTAATTTACAATTTAATTGTTTAAGGGCTAGGTTGTTTTAATTACTTTTGTTAGTAGGTACATCGGATGAGATCTATTGGAGATTTGCGGTTAAGTATTTTTTTTAATTCTTTTTGATTAGTTAGTTAAATGTGATAAAAGTTGATAATGAGGCCCCACGATTTGCCATAACTACCTAAATAATACCGAGGTATGCGGAACTAATATCGATGATCGAATTGACGACGCATAGGATGATGGTACAAGATTGTGAAAAAACGCAATTATATTTGAATAAAAAGATAATGACGTTAATAAAATTTCAGCTAAAAAAATAAAGAAGTTAATAAAAAAATTGCAAAAAAAAGTAATTTCCCTTTATTTTATTTTTTTTGATCATTTTCTGGCAAGTAGCAAATTACGTTTATTAAATGAAACTGCTGCTAAAGGACTACTTACGAAAATGCTACGAAGCTACGGTTTTAAAACGTTAAAGCTTGACCTTAAAAGTTTTTTTTTAAACATTTGTATTATTCTTTACAGACTTCATATTGTACAAAGTAACTTCAAATAAATCGTGATAATAAAGCGATTGGATAAAACTTATGGTACAAACACTATAAAATGTATTTTTCTTGCCAGAATGATAAATATTGTTTATGTTTGTTAACAGATGAACTTCAATACTAGCTGAGATACTGAATACTTCAAACAAATTAAAACTCTCGTACTTAGTTTATTTAATTTAAAAACGAATTCTTTAAATTATTTTTTAAAATTTGTTTCTGTTTTTTTTATGGTGTACATAATAAAGAGTATTCTATTCTATTCCAAATTCTTTACCCCAAATCTATAGTTTTCTTTGGCAATGTTACAGACACCCCTCTAAATTACTGTTTCGGGACAACCTTCTAGAATCTGCTGTTGGCTGCCAACAAGGTGACCCCCTCGGGCCAGTGATTTTTAGTTTAGCCATTCACCCAATTATTCGACAGCTAAATTCCAAATTCAATGTTTGGTACCTCGACGATGGAACCTTGGGAGGCGACGTAGAAACTGTTTTTAATGACCTTAAATTCCTAAAATATGAACTCCATGCCATTGGCCTTGAACTCAACCTTTCGAAATGTGAACTATACTTAGCGGACAGTACTGACAGACACCTGACACTTTCGAAATTTAACGCAATAGCCCCTGATATCAAAATTATCGAAAAAAACTCTCTTCGTCTCCTCGGGTCACCTATCTTTGAGGACTCCTTCCCTATTTTTATTGAGGAAAAAATTCAAAATTTCAATGACGTTTCGGAGAGATTGCTCCAAATTAACATGCATTCGGCCATAACCTTAATCCGTTACTGTTGTTTCGGCCCTAAATTAACATATTTTCTTCGCGCTTCCCATTTATGGAAGCACACTCATCTTTTAGACAAAATGGACCAAATTATCCGTCATACATTAACTTTGATCTTAAATGTGGCCATGGACGACCGAGCTTGGGCACAAGCTACTCTTCCCATACGTATGGGAGGCCTCGGCGTCCGCAAAATTTCTAGTATTAGTTTACCGGCTTTCATATCCTCGGTTCACGGTACTGAGAAATTAATCAGGAAAATCCTAGCTTCCACACTGATTGATTTTGACGTGCCGTGCCTCACCGAGGCTATAGATGCCTGGAGACTCGCTTGCCCGAATTCAGACCCGCCCGACAATCCATCTTCCCAGAGACGGTGGGATGAGCCGCTCTGCAGAGTAGTACAGAACAACTTACTTGACACGTCTGCTACTACTGCGGAGCGTGCGCGCCTGCTGGCTGTGGGTAAGTGGGAGTCGGGACTGTGGCTTCATGCACTACCGTCATCGAACCTTGGAACTTTGTTCGACGATACTACCTTCCGTATCGCTGCTTCCCTGCGACTAGGAGCCCCGTGTTGTTCTCCTCATCGCTGTCACTGCGGTGAAGTTGTCAACAGCCTCGGACACCACGGCCTGTCTTGCAGCCGAAGTGCGGGTCGCTTAGCGCGGCACGCGGAAATTAATGACATCATCCGACGAGCCCTTGTCACCGCTGGCGTTCCAGCTGTATTAGAACCCAACGGCTTGGCACGCAACGATGGCAAGAGACCGGACGGCATGCCCTTATTCCCGTGGAAGGTGGGTAGGCCTTTAGTGTGGGACGCAACATGCGTCGATACCCTTGCGCCATCCCACCTTCCTGGCTCGGCGTGCTGTGCTGGCGCTGCTGCTGCGGCTGCGGAAAACCTCAAGCGGCGAAAGTATAACAGCCTTATAGCGAATTATATTTTCGAGCCGTTTGGGGTTGAAACTCTAGGGCCGTGGGGTCCGAGTGCTCATAGCTTGTTTGATGAAATTTCCAAACGGCTATTTGACACTTCCCGTGACCCAAGGGCTGGCTTTTATCTTGGTCAGAGGATAAGCATTGCCATACAACGTGGCAATGCCGCCAGTCTCTTGGGTACATTACCAGCCGACAGCGATGCGGAGGAATTTTTCGACGCTATATTCTAGTTTATTGTTTATTTGTATAGTTACTTTTAACTTCTATTCTATTTAACATGATAAATTGTGTAAACGTAATTATTTTTATTGGCAACACCAATTACTTTTAATTTGAGTTTAGAACATAATGTTTTAATGGTTTTTTGATGATAATAGTGTTCTAGCTCTCGGGGAATCAAAAGTTTGGGATTCGTTGAGAGAATCGGGAAGTTACTTTGAAAAATGTATCAGTTTTATTTTATGTAGAATTGAATCAGTTTAATGGAAGTAGTAGAAAACAGTGGTACTAGCCAATACTACAAATACAAACAAAATATTGGAGTCCATCGAGCGTGTAGCCTGGCGGGCTGCCATCACACACGACTTCGGCCGCCGTTGATTTACAACTTAATTGTAACTAACACTACGCGGCTTATATGCGCGCACGCAGCGTTCCAATATTATGACGTACCTATGTGTTATACTCATTTAATTTTGACTGCACACGATTTTTGATTTGTTAATTGTTATCTCGGATATCTTTAAGGTATTCGATTTTGATTTTATGGAATTATATACAGTTGTATTTGGTTGATATGCTGACGAAAATGAAGTGAGTCGATTCAGTGATCAGTGGGTTTAGTAAGAAATGTTTTCTCAGGATTTTAAAATAAAGCATAATCTTAATTTTAGTTTGTCTAAATACTTGGGAGATATTTTTTGAAGACTACCTATTTAAACCGTGATAAGTTATTTCTAGCTGTTAGTACTGATAGGTATAAAAATATTAGTCTATGAACCAATCTATATGTTAATTAAACAAAAGTGTTATATGTTTTAGCTCATAGTTGACAACAACGAAACTTCGAACTACGTTACCCACAAATACTCTAAAATAACTGCAAAACTACTCTCACGAATATTCTCAAAAAAAAGAAAACCGGCAATTCATTCAATCTGGGAATTCATTAAAAATACGACGTCACTGAAGCACTGGCACAAAAAAAAAGGAAAAAAAAGAAACATAGGTACTTACGTTAAAATGCGAACGTAGTTTCACATAATATAAATAAAGAAAAAGAAATCGAAAATAAGCCAGCCAGTTATTTCGGTACGCTTGTTTATCTAGTCATAAGGGCCATTCACATGCCAGCATGCCAGCGAGCCGACCTATTGAATGGACAGCTTGGATGTGAATGCCAACATAACAGCTATAAAGGGGTTGCTCGTACTTAATGAGGTCAGTAAGATAGACATCGAACAGTGATGTCTGACACAATTCGTTTCAGTTCTTTGTTTTGTGTTTAGTATTTCAGAGTGCAAGAATCAGCTGATTGTGCGTGAGTCAGCCGAAGAATTTGGCGCGGAACGTTGAGTTTCAATAGTGTTGTGTAAATAAGTACGTGTGTATACATCCATCTAAACGTCTTCTTCGCGTGAATTTCTTAAAATGGTTCCCTAAAATATTTAAATATAAATAAATTCTATCTTCAGATGCAACACAAAACATGAGATCGCAAAAAAGAAACACGTTATAATTGTTGACAGCGTGCACGCACGTATTGTTTGTGTATGTTTGCTCGATATGTGTGTGGCACATGTCCGTTTGAGTTTCAGTGCTCACACACAACACACCGCAGATCGGCCATCTGTCGAGTTGTCTGATGTTTTCTTTATAGGAGCAAAAGTTTTCTTTATAGGAGCAGCCGCGATTCCTACGACACCCGCGACAAATTTTTTGACACTACTTATGCACTCGCGGAAAATAAAACATTGAAACCAAAAAGAAACTCGAACATAACTAAAAGAAAATAAATAACATTTTTTATTTCAATTATTTTTTACATCGCTTACTAACTAAAAATATTTACACAAAAAAAAAAAACAAAAAACAGTGCACTCGTTTGTCTCTTACGCGGTAATATCACGGATATCGTCTCTGGCGATTACTTAAGTCCTCATAATACAAATATTAACAACAACACTGTCATACAGTCATTGATCACTGCAAACCTCGTCCTTTTCATCGTCCTTCCCACCTGAAATTACCGAAAATCAACATAAAAGAAACGAAAAACAAAAATTAAAAAGAAAAACCAAAGCATGCTGTCAAAAATCATATTGGAAATCTACGCATGCTGTGAATGAAAATAAAAAAAAATACGTTTATAAAGGGACTATCACAATTATTGAACATAGAAAACGGTTGGTAGGTACTTAGTACTTTATTACAGTTGTCAACATTCGCAGCGTGTAGCAGAGCACAATAGAATGTTGGAAACAGTAACAATTGTGAAGTGATGATGAAGAAACGTGAAGAACTTACTAAGATAGGGCTCGCCCATAGTTCCAGGCAGGTACGGACAGCTGGTGACGTGGTTGAAGTTCTGAGACTGCATCTCCTCCTGGTCAGTCTCGCGATGATAGAAGTAGTTGAAGTTCGACACGATGACGGGAACGGGCAGAGCGATGGTGAGCACACCGGCGATGGCGCACAGGGAACCGACAATCTTTCCCCATACTCCAACCGGCCTATACCATAAAAACATTTAATTAACACACAGACCTACACGCCGTCTGCAACCAGCTAATAAAAAATAAAAATAAACGAATGATCGAACTAAAGAATATTTTGTTAATAAACATAAACGCGACTGATGATGTTCATGCGTTAATATTTTCAATACGTACCGTTGCAGAACAACTAAATAATAGTATAAATAAACAAAACTTTGGGATTCTATTAAACATGTGAAACAATAAAGTAAACGTGAAGTGAGATGGATAGTAATTTTAAATTGGCAAGACCAATCGCTCGGCAAAATTAAGGGCGCAGGCAATACAATATCATTCTTCCCCACACATACTCGCCAGCATGTTACAGGGTCACTGTAACGTCAGTATGTCATTGCAATGCAGTTATTTTAACGCTAGCAAGTAAGTCCAAATGAAAAACTGAATCGCCGAATTCGAGGACGTATTAAGGCATATCATTTGATTCTCAGCTAAATGTCGCTAAGAACTGAAGACATTCCCCAAAACATCTCGAGTCAACGATCACGTCTATCAAAGGACGTCAAGGTTCAAAGAAAATAATGTCAACGGAAAAAAACGGATCCTAAATAGACATATACTAAAACATCGACTACGAGTATTGTTCTCAGACCTACGGAACGACTTCACAGACATGCACTCGGACGTTTTACGACTAAACATAAATACAAATACTTCTCTATCGAAAATGGTGTGTGAAAGCTAATGATTGGAAGCCAATGATATAAAGAAGCAATGAATCATTCTGAACATCAATTTTGCATAGTAGCATTCATGTGTAAAATTTACCATCGGAGACAGGTTTGCAGGGCATTCCAACAACTAGACAGAGAGAGATAGTGGCGATGATAGTTGGAACACGGGGTGCAGAAGCGATGCTATAGAGTTCTACTGCACACTATGAAGAAGAAGTACACGACGTGATGTCAACGTGTGCGTCTGAGATGGATCACCATTTTCGATATGTTTACGTTGGTAACATTCGTATAGCCACAACACCGACACAGGATACATCGGACGGTACACATCTAGCGAAAGCGATACAGAGGAGTAAACATTCGACAGTGGACAAGTATTCGGTACACAACGAGTCACTTCAAGTGCTGAGAGCGTGCGCTCGAGCTGGTGCCGGCAGCGACACATCGCCACACTTGAAGTGTACAACTAAAGCTGTTCTCTCTCATAATCATAGAATACGCTTTGGGAGGGGCGATAGTCACACGGACGACGGGGCTTGTGGTACACTAGCACCCTATGTGTACGTGTCTTGTCAATGAAAAATTTTACAACTGAGCTTCCATGTAAAATTGTAAAGGTTCAGGACAGAAATGATGACACAAACATTTTATAAAAAATAAAAGAAACAAGACAATAAGAAACGTTCTCGAACGTGCAAGAGACTCAGTATAAAGGTGAATAAAACGTGTAATCGGTTAAGTTCTAAGCGAACCGACGATCAAATCAAACTGAAGCATAGTTACATGAATGTGGCGAAAGAATATCACAATAGTGTTAAATATACCAATGTAAGGGTTGGGGGTAAAATGAAATGACGAGAAGGCAAAGATGAAACTTAGGGTGAAGTCGCTGTATCATACGTCATATCTCCGTATCCTACGGTCGTCATTGTCACGACCGCCCACCAAAACGCATCTGGTATGGATTTGAAGAAGCTGTTCTCACTTCCCGCCTCAGCGAAGTACACCGCGGATGAAAACAGCACCACACCTTGAAGAACAAGCACACACCAACGGAGAATACAGTGCGACATACAGTGGTGGGGATGGCTTGCGAGCGGCGGGGCGGGGAAGGCGGGGCGGGGTGGCGGCGCGACACAGGTTACCTCATATCTCCATAGCCGACTGTGGTCATCGTAATTACTGCCCACCAGAAGGCATCAGGAATGCTATCGAAATTAGTGTCATGGCAGTCTTTGTCAGCAAAAAAGACAGCACTGGAAAAAACCACGACACCTGCGAACGCAAAATAACATGTGAACGCACCGTCATGATGTGGCCGCGCTAGAGTTGAGGATTAATTACTTTAGGAATAAATAAATTGATTATGTATACTGTTATAGGATTCAACATTGGAAAAGATTTTACTGAATAAATGGAATTGGAATTGAAGTAACCGGCACCGCGCTCGCCGCTCGCGCCACCCAACCGGCCCGTCTGCTGCGTCGCAATACTCATCCCGAGATCTTCTCTCCGTATCTCAAATACTCCTTGAGGACACGCTTTGTTTTACTAGGTCAAGTATGCATATTAGATTAGCTATAATACTATTTGGACTCTATTGTTATAAAAAAGTTAATACTAGTACGTACTTGTTGACTCGATTATTCAAATTATCTGGCCAAATAATGTTTGTGATTAAAATTATTTAAGAATAGACTAACATGTTTAAGAACGCATTTAAGTCGTACATTACTATTTAATGCAACGTGATACTTACCAATGAACAAGAAAAATATCAATAAGCCAAGTTCCCTCATCGAAGCCTTCAACGTTCGTCCCAGAATCTGTAAGCCTTTGGAGTGCCGTGATAATTTGAAGATACGGAACACGCGCACCAGTCGGATCACCCGTAGTATCGCAAGACTCATAGCTTGGTTGGTGGACTTGTCTTGCGGAGATACGGGTGCGCGTGGTAGGTTCAGAGTGTCCTCCTCCTCCGCGACGACTGTCGCTAATGTGATGAAGTAGGGAATGATGGCAATGATGTCGATTATGTTCATCACATCCCGGAAGAAGTTGAACTTGTTTGGACAGGCCAGAAACCGTACTATCAACTCGAACGTAAACCATATTATACAAAGGGTCTCTATCAAGAAGAACGGGTCGGTGATGTCAGGGACTTCGTCTTCTTCGATCTTAGTGCCGTTGGTTGTTGTATTGAAGACCTTGTAGTGCTTGAACTCCGGGAGAGTTTCCAGGCAGAAGATTACGATGGACAGCAAGATGACAAATACTGAGATGATAGCCACCACTCGCGCGGCCTGGGAGCTCTCGGGGTATTCGAAGAGCAGCCAGATTTTACGCTGGCGCTCGTTGGAGGGAAGTGGTTTCTCCTCCTCCTTGATGAAGCCCTCATCCTCACTGAAAGGATTTTAATAGGTTACAACATATATCTGTAGCAAGTAGCCTTGAAGAGGCGTTTGTTGCGCATGTGCTTGAACTCACCGGAATTTATTGGTGGCCTGTTCTCCGAGTTCGTAAAACTTAATCTCCTCGGAGAAGACATCTAGAGGTACGTTTACTGGGCGCCGCAGGCGGCCGCCGCTTTGGTAGTAATACAGGATTGCGTCGAATGAGGGGCGGTTCCGGTCGAAAAAATATTCGTTCCTGTTGGCAAATTACGCGAGTGTCAGAAGTCACCGAGTTAGTCACCGAGTCAACCAAGACAACCTATCTGTAATGATTTCTTCACCTTAATAACTCTGATAATAACACACTCTACCAACTATTTATTGTTACTTCCTTTGCCTTAACTCTATAATACTGACCTCAAGGGATCGAAGTAGCGTATTCTCCGGGCTGGATCCCCCAGAAGGGTTTCCGGGAATTGGTTGAGTGTACGTAGTTGCGTCTCGAACTTCAGGCCGCTTACCTACGAATAAAGAAAAAAAAACACTTAATAAACCCTGCAATACCTACACAGAACTCGATGTTTACTGGGAAAAGGATATGAGGGATGATGGTAATGTATTTTCTTAATTTGGTTAATGGTAATCGATAAATATTTCTCGAGTTACGTAATGATCAGCCTAAGCAGTATTCAGGGAAAAGTTTGAAACGTAATATCGTTTGTAGCCGAGACCTTCAATCTTGCTGCCGGGAATAAAAGTATTAGTTGACCACCTTGTTAACGTGTGATTAGCGCTGAAATGGTATACCTGCTTCTAGCAGGAATAGGTCTTTGATTAGCAAACAAGATAATTTCTCAATTATGTACAAGAATTTTCTGTTGTGAGAATCACAGACAGTTCTGGTAATATACCTACTCGAATAACAGTGTACATAATGCCGGCCTAGAAACCTTGACCGTACCTAGAATCCAAGACTTGTGACCATAGTAAAAAACACGAACATTCTAAAATCCAGGACAATATATTTTATTTCTTTCTGTGACGTTATTAATTTGTTTTATTTCGCCGATATACGGTAGAATCCCACTAATCCGGCACTTCAATAGACCGATACGTCCAATAATCCGGCACCCTGCGCCCGCGCTTCCTTCGCAATATGTGTACATACATTATATTCTCTTTATGAAATGCTTTATTTTATTTTTTATTATGATTTTTTCTCTATAATCCAGTAATCCGAACATTCAAATAATCCGGCACCCTCTGGTTTTTAATAGTGCCGGATAAGTGAGATTCTTCTGTATTATAAAAAGTTTGGCAATAAAAACTTTACAAACCATGAAAAAAACAATTGAACAATCTGTGCCTTAACTGCCAACAGAATTGATTGCATATAGAAACCGTTGATGTGATATAAACAACGCGCTCAGCATGTCAAAACCCTTAACATTCCCACAGTGTGTTCAAACATACGCTCTCACGCAGTGGCAGTAGCGTCCACTCTATAATTGTAACACCCTTGAACTTTTTATTTGCGTGTACCACGTGGATGTGGCATCCAGTGTCGCTTGAACTATTTGACAAACCACATGTGGGGGAATTACTGCTAAGCGACTCACCTACTTAGTAATTTAAATAATTTACTGCACATAAAACATTTATTACTGTGTTACTTCAATAGTTGTATGAAGGCTTGACGTTTGCAAAATGTGAGAAAACAAATGCGTAACCATATTGTTGGTATACCGCAATATACCGCAATAATGACGTTGACGCTGGAACTGTAATATCAAATGGATTACCTATATATTTCATACTAGCTGTGCCCCGCGGTTTCACCCGCGTAGGTCCCGATTCCGTGGGAATGTAGGAATAAAACGTATCCTATGTCCTATTCCAGGTCATAGTCTAGTCTGGATAGACTAGACTATGTGCCAAATTTCATCTTCTCTTATTGCATTTTTATACTCGTGATAACTTCGAAATTAAAGGTCCCATTCGAATGAATTACAAAGTATTTTGCTGCTACATAAATACCCTTGATGATAAAACTATTTATTGGAATAAGAATTAATACTACAATACGAATGTAACCAACTTTTGTTTCTACCGGCGATCTAATTAAATAGAACACAAAAGCTGCTATTGTGACTTAAATATGATAGTTAGATATATTCTCTCGTAAAGTTTTCTGTAGGAAATAATGAGTACTTAAATCATGTAGTAAATAGTTTGTATGTATCATCAATACCTAGTTTTTTCAGCGCACGGCAAATGAATTTTATAGGCAAAATTATCTACTTTGGGTTACATTATTGAAATTTTCTTAAAAACATCAAACTTTTTTCAAAATAAATTGTAGCCTGTGTTACTTTCTGATAATTTAGCTTTCTATTGATTAAAATCGGTACTTACAGTAAATTTGGAGCCTATTCGGTACAAACAAACAAAAAAAAATCCTCTTTATATTATTGGTAAGATAGATAATTTTTAAGCTGTCTCAAGCGCCATCATACACTGCAGAAGGAATAGTTCTCATTTATATATTTATCTTATTGACAGTTTAGTTGGAAGTGCTACCTTGCTATTTTAACCTACCTATAAGGAATTTGAATACGTCTTGAGCTGGACGTAGCTCGGCTAGTACATTCACATGAAGCTACCTACTAGTCGTGCGTGACACGTTCAAACTCCATTTCATCGTATAACTTCCGTTACACTACCAGGGCCGACTTCTCTAAGTCACCGTCATCACTATCCTTTATCTCAAATAAATTGGAAAAAGGCCATTATTCCAATTTAATTGGGATCTGCACAACATATCTGCTTCTTCTGTACTTCTCTATTAGTCGTCATTCTGGTAGTCACTCCCATCTACTTCAACCAAGGCCATTAATGTTCAATTGAGGAATAAGATTGTTGTAATAACTACAGTTTCTCTACAATAAATAAACAATCCATTTCTCTAATAAAATGGTTCAATCATGAACATATTGACGGGTACGAAAAAAGATTGCGACATAACAGTTTGCCTATAAAATGAAATGAAGCTTAAAATAATTAATTGTATCACAGTAACACGTTGACAGCAGACAGCGTCGAGCTAAAACATTTTCGAGACATTATTAGTAGTCGGCGCAAACAAAATCTGTCGAAGCCTAAATTATGACGGATAGCTCACAAAGTAGACAGCGAATATCTACCACAATGCATCAAAAGCAAAGGTGAAAGGTATTAATTAGACTATTTTCAGCACAGACAGACGCAGTTTCAATGAATTGTATCAATTATGAATTATGCGCATTAAAGCCACTGTCTGTATTTTTGGAAAAAGGATCAATCACACATTTCAGATAAATATACCGAAGGCTTAATTACTAAATGGATGGACAGCGATGAATAAAGTGCATTAGTACCAGACGTGGTTTGGTTTTAAAGCATTCATATTGATTAGGTTAGCTTCGCTATAATATATTCGCCATTATTAAAGAGTGGTTTTGTTTTTCAGGGGTACCCTTTATTGTGTTAAATGAATATAATGGTATTAACTGTAACTCCTCATAGTATTTGAGGGACCAAATTAATGGTCTTCACCAGTAAATAATGGAAATTAGATCACAGATGTTGAATATTTGAGCAAATCAAGGTTTCCGAAGTATGATTTTGTGTCTACAAATAGTTGCTGCCAATCCGCCCAATATAATCCCTTAGTTGCTCCGCGCCCACGGGAAGATGAAGTGGCTTATTTGCAGTCGGAGACCACAGTATACACCAACTAAATAACATTATATAGTTGTATATGTATCTATGTTGTGTCGACATAGGAAAACCGAATATTTATTTACGGTAAATCGCAAGCAGGTCTGGGAGTATTCGAAAGTTCAAAAAAGTTAAAGGTCATTTGCCGGACTTTACGTTTCATTTTTCATTTCATTTATTTCTGTAACAATTTTTACATTGTATCGAAATTTTACACTCAAATTATAAAATTAAAAATTAAAACAATTACGTCTTTTGAATGTTAAGAACTTAAGTGGAGAACTGCCTTCTATATAGTAGAGGTATTGTTTCTCTATAATAGAAGATGTATCGGCAGAATGCAGTCGCATTACACAATAGAAGTAGTCAAAAAGTTGTTGCACTATATACACCTCTACTCACCTCTTCACGGAACACAGGTGTGATGCTGTTTATGTTGTCTATTTCGAAGCGAGACTCTTCGAGTGCATGTTCGTTGAACCTAAGTACAAGGTGAGAACACTTTCAAGGCGTTTGACCGGTTCGTGGAAGCCGATGGAAAGGCAACAGGTGTCAGAAATATTGGAATATTTTATAGACTTTTACCCTCACTTACATGTTTGTGTCAAGGTTTCAACATTTCAGCGTAAACGTTCAAAATATTTGAACACAAACGTGAAATTAAAGGTCTGACTATTTGTGATATCACCATGACTGATACTGATGACGGTTCGGAATGGAATTTATAGTTGTTATTGTAGGAGTGAGGGCTCCTCGTAATCATCCTCTTCTCTACTCTCTGATTATGATTATGGTTATGAGTACTCCTACTGGATAGAAAAGGGATGGTAAGGACTTTTGCGGACAGTACAGTGTCAAAATTACGAACTTGTCACCATCAAATCGAGAACTGTACCAGTACAGTGTTGTACGTATTTCGAACCTAGCAGTCACTAGGACGAACATTTGACAAACGCTTACGTATCGACATTAGCGAAGGTAAAGTTTAATGTGACAACGTTATGTGAGTGTCGACTAAACACGTTAAAATAAGATTTATAGATTATATCCGTGCTCCCGCTAATATTTATACCTTAGGTACGTCATATGTTAAGCGTTAACAAGATACTTCCTACCTTTAAATACTCCACAACACGTCAAGTGGACGCTCCGTAATGGTCTTGTTAGCGATAAAAATAAACTTAATGGCAACGTCCTAGTAACGATAGTTTTATTTCCATGTTTATATTTGTTGTATAAAATGGTACGCAAATAAAATGTAATAAATAATGTATGAATGTATTTTTTATGTTTATCCGAACACAAAATAAAATCGGAGTCATCTTGTGGAGGGAAGCTGCGGTTTAGTGTTGTACCTACACATGTGCTGGGCCGGCAATGTTCAGTGTTGTACCTACACATGTGTTGGGCCGGCAATATGACGGTTTTAACCGTGGAAAGTTGTACCAATTCTATAGGTATTGGATTAGGGGACTATCGGCAAGTTAGGGCAGCGTTTAAAAATCTATGCACATTAATTTCAGTTATGATCTCGATGTCTGTGTTAAGAGTCCATATAGACGTCATGAAATAAACACTTTATTTTTAATGTGTACATAAATAAAGCGTGAGAGCCCTATTCTGGTTCAAAGCGGTTCAAACAGCGGCGTTGCGTGGCGACGCACGTAAGAATAGCAGCGCACGCGGCGCGGTGGCCGCGGCCAATCGACGCGCCGCCAAATTAATCAAATCAATATTTACAAGCAAACGCGCGTACATTCACTCTTCGCGGACGCAAAGTTTCACACAATATTTCTTTCGGCGCGGATGTACCTCCGCGGCTGGCAATGGGCGTATCCAAAAATACATTTTATTGTGTGTTCCCCAAGGGCGGAGCGAGTTGTACGTCGTACTGCAGCGAGCTTTTATGAAGAGATTTTAATTAATTTTCCGTTGTAAACGCTAACCGCTAATGGTTCCATGTTTTAAGGTCGGGTTTCTTTTTATAAGCCGTGGGAGACGCGCGGTGGCGAGACTGTGCCGCGAGTTTCGGCGCCCGCGCCGTTCCACGTGAGCGAGCGTACAACAAATATACGTCGACAGTGACGCTACTATAATGATCTTGTATTTTAGATAATGAACTCATATTATTCAACGAAAAATTAGTTAAAACTTCATCTACTTCAGTTAATATTCCATAGAGTTAACATTCTCATACTAACATCGCCGTCGCTAATTACACAGTCACAGTTTTATTACATCGAAACCCAATTCACATATTCTTAGAACGCCAATTACTATTTTAAAATAGCATTCATTTATAACTATCGTCATCTCGGTTCAATTCACCGAATCATTTCGAGCCTCTACAATTTTGCAACAGTGTGCACTAAGCGGAAATTGGAATGTAAACCTAAAGGCAATAAGTCACGGACTGAAAATTTTCTATAAACGTTAGTGCGGCACTCAACTTCCACGCGCGGGTAGCGTGCTGCACTTACATAGGCGATTTGTCAAAACCGTGTAATGTGACTGCCCCGCGTTTACTATTATAGCTTACCGCGCTCCGCTAATTAAAGGATATGGCATCTTTACCCGAGCAGAATAAACCTAAATAGATCTCTCATCTGATAATCCTTCTCAAACTACTCCTGGTCTGCTGTTAATTAGTCACAGAAGATATTTGAAGTAGCACTTGGCACATTGATAGAGTCAACGAAAAGCGAAAGTCACAATTATTATTATTGCCGATTGCATAACGCTTACTTCGAATTTGACATAATGCAGGAATAGTAAAATGTTAACTGCCCGTTGGGCGCTGGCGAAACTGCGGACGTTGAGTGCTTTTTTGCTTTGAAGGAGTTTCATAAAGTTCAAAGCGATATTTACTAACAAGGCAGTGAAATCGTGATATATCAACAGGTAGGCATAATTACGAGTCGTTGACCAATGGCCGGTGAGAAAATTAGTGTGGATTGACACGCGACCGAGCTTCGCGTAATGGAGAAAATCGATAACAGGTGAAGCGAGTCACCGAATGGTACGTCCCAAAAAATAAACAAGACCAGACGTTACATTTTTATAATTTATTCGGAGTTGCTTTGTCTTTTTCAAATTATCATTAGAATTGGACGATTCCTCATAATCCAGAGTCAGCCAAAACGTCAACACTGTCACAACATAAATCAACAGAGAGTTGTACGAACGCGTCGGACCTGCCATTAGTCAGCTGTGATAATCCACTAGAAAAACGTGCGGTTTAAAAATAGTTGTTTCGATTAAATACCGGTCGTAACCCTGACACATTGTAAACCATTCAATCGGGTTCGTTCGGAAGATTAATGGATCTAACATTATTGGAGAAACCAATTAACTGCAACGTATACTGGAGTTTAATCCCGTTTTCTTTACAAAATATGCTGTTCTCGGATGCCTGGAGCTATGTAATAGGGTTTATTGGAGGGTAGGTAATAAATAGAACATCTATTAAGTTCAAGATAAACATGAGATGTAACTGAAGTTTTTATTATACTTCATCTAAATATAGCTAATGACACATCACTATTTGGTGAGAGAACTGGCTCGATCAGAGATATTCATGACAAATTTCCAATGATACTAAAAAGAACACACCTCAAGTCACGTTCTGGTATATCACGTTGAAAAGATTGTGTTGCGACAAATTACTCTGGAAGGAGTGGCGCGTGTAACCGAAGACCTTGAAGATCAAGTCAACGTCGGACGGGAACGCAATGCCCTTATGTGATGTAACGTATTACCATTTACTACAAGTCTGATGTAACACTCCCTGGCATACTCTCTGCGTTCAGCGCTCTCTTCGCCTGACTGTGATGTGCTCGCGGACGAATGGAAGAAGATTTTGTCAGTATCTATGTCTGGAGTATTGTGAGATGAGCTTAAGACCGACGTGTATACTTTATCGTTTTTGTCTTAACTAATGTAATTGGACTTGACCGTTTTATTTTAAATGAATAAGTAATATGGCGACTAAGGTCATATTGGTTACTGCTGAATATTGCTAAAGAATCTTCAGGGCGGTATGTGAGTGAATTACAAGGTAAAGCTTTAAAGAGTTCAATTTAAACTAATGTGTTCAGTTCATGATGCAGTTTGTTTGACCACAATGATTACAAACGAGTCAACCGAGGATTTGGACGCCACATGTTATGTTGTAACTTCAGTGAAAAGCTGTTAATTTATTAAAATCCGTTATAAAAGACATGGTTCAATTTTCATCAATTGTTGGAGTCTTATTACGTTCATAATTTATGTAGTAACGCTTCATGTGTGATAAAGAAATTTTCTAATCTCGAAGCTCTATTCCATATTCAAACCTTATTCTCCATGACGAAGCCATCGTAATGCCACCTCCACACTGCATCGCTCCTGGCTCGATCGTTAAACGTATGTTTGGTGCTTTCCGCGGCCAGTAAACACCTTAGCGTTGATGGCTACCTGAGTGCCGCTGAACGCTACATTTCATCGTTCTTAATTATTTATTTATTTAAACAACAATCCACGATGATCGCACTAAACTTGGACGCAGCTCGTTATTCTCTCAGTTTCAGAGATGTTGGTTTGTTTGCCAGAAGGTTTTGATTTGCTCTGTTGTAGGAGTTTGATTTGCTCTTTATTGGCTTACATGGAGTAATTGAGAATGGCTAACAATGAATATCAAACTTTTTCTAAGAATTTCTTTGCTGTTTTAGTCTCGGGGTATCAATGTCAGTACTGTATTATTCATCATCTTACCGTACCGTACCGTATATATAACAGTCGCGCATAATATTCCATTGAAATATAAAAAAATACTATTTTGATCTCCTAACTAACATTTTACTAAGACTGTTCTGGAAAACTTTTAGTTTTACCCGCCTAGTTTGTATGGCTTAGACTTTAAATTGAGTGGCAATCCTAACGCTGCACTGTTTGGAAAGTTTCATTATTGTTAAGTTCCATTTTTTTATTTTTTATTACCGACTTCCAAAAAAGAAACACTTCGCAACAAATACAACAATAATTTCGGAAGTCGGTGCAGACAAAAATTGAAACTAATAAAACAGACAACAATTTCCAAAAATAAAGTTAATTTTTTCACTTTTTAGTGTTGTTTTTGGAAGTCAGCTGTTTTTATTTGTAAAAACGATTTTCATATTTCACTTTTTAGTATTGTACCCCACACATATTTGTATACCACTACATGCTATGTAAATATCAGTGACAGGAAGTTATAACAACATTTTAAACATACACGTGGAAAAAATAAGTAGAAAGAAAAATTCAAGAAATTAAAATACAAATATATTGATCATGTCGTTTATTTTAATTTCGTAAAATAGTAAGATTCATAATTTCTTTGAATTATTATAATACTCAAAGTAGTGGAGTCAGACACAAAAATTACCATGATTATGAAATTAATTATTTGTGTTGTATTAAGTCGAGGCTGAGCAGCATCTAATAACAAAGCTCCCACAAAGGATGTTTGTACAGGGGCGGCTCAACGTCAGACATTTTAGACATATAAAAGAAAAATAAACGAACACAACTGCATTCTCAGGCAAAAGATGGGTGGCCTTCATGGGTGATTCTTTGAACATATGCATATTACGCGGCCCTCCCCAAATAACTACTTAGTGAGATATAAAGTTATGGTTTTGTTTATTTCCCGTAAAATATAGTTCTAGCACTATATACAGATGGACATAACATATTCTTATTGTTATAAACAAATAAGTTATAGTTATAAACGTTCCTCAAATCTCATCACCATTCGTGTCCCAATTTCCAAATTTTAGCCGTTAATGCTCGAAAAGTTATAAATAAACCCTAAAGATCGTATTTTTTTGGAGTAATTTAGATAGTACATGACATGCTTTACCAATTAACAAAACTATACACATTAAAGATCACTTTTAAGTAATTTTTAACGACTGTGAAAATTGTCCCAACACTTTATGCTCACTACCATTTGTTCAAACAGTTGCAGGATTTATTTGTTTCCGCGTAGTTTATTGGTATCTGAAAGAGTAACTCAGCGATCGCGCTCAGTTCCACGTCACGACTCGTGCTGGTCACATGTCAAAGAGTGTTTTGACGCCAACTGTAGCGTACCTTAATCGCCCAGAAATCGTGTTTGGCAAACAAAAATCTCCTTACCGTTCGAGTTGCCCGTGGTAAGTCTATTATTCTTATTTTTATTTTTTATGCACTATAACAGTCGCCATTCGATTCTCTTTGCTTTGATTAAGTTCCCAAGTTATTAAGTCCTAGAAAGAACGTGTAATGTGAGAGAGTGTTCAAATACCTAATTACCGTTTATATAATTACCATTTTTCCCGTTCGTATTTTGGCGAACGGTAATGAAAAATTGAAAATGGTAATTAGTACCAGTATAAGCTGGCTTCTTATTACATTGAAACTTCTTACTCCGCTAGGCCAGCCCAAGGTCGAAGTGATGGATTGTTGATAGCCCGATGTGAACTAGTGTTGCCCAAATTCAGTCTTGGTCTTGCAGTCTTGGTCTTGTTCTTGCGTTTTTGCAAGACCAAGACCAAGAACAAGACCGCGTATTTTTAGCAAGACCAAGACCAAGACTGACCGTGCAAGACTTGAGCAAGAACAAGACATAGCCTGCAAGACTCTTGCGTCTTGCAGCTAGGACTTAGCGCTATTTCACTGAGTAGTTAGGTGTAACAGTTCGGTGTATAGGTAGGTACGCTTAGGAATTCTATGAGACGCAAAAAACTGTATCAAAGAATATGAAAAACTGGACCTATGCGCATTACGACTAATACCATAAACATAACGAATAAAAAAATATCTATTAAAATCAAACTGAGTGCATGCATAGTTATGTTTTAACCATCGGCACTTTGATAATGCGGCATCAAAGGTTTTGTACTTACTTCTCAAAGAAATTTGCCGCTTTTCGGAAGTACATGGTTATGATACACGCGCCGGCGGCTTCTTTTGAAATCTAAAACAATCGTTGCCGCCACGCCGAAATCATAACATTTGTGACACTATTTGATTGCCGCCATAGGGCGTAGGTATACTCATGCAAAATAATTTCGAATTTTTTTAAGAGTACCTACAGGTGTTCCAAAGAATAAATAAGTTTCAGAGTGCTTAGAATGAAAATGAATACATTATACTGATCACGCAAGTAGTATTATGATTAGGATAAAATGGTAAGGATAGGTAGTAGATGTCATATTAATTCATTCTAGTAAGTATATATTATAATATTGATTACTTATATGGTTTTAAACTAATTACTTAGGTACTATTATTGTACATTTAGTCATTATATTTCTTAAGTTTTTACAAGAAAAAATAGCAAAAAAGTGTTCAAATATCACCCGTTTAATAAATATTGTAGCCACTTTTAAATATACTTGAAACGTGTAAAAAAATTCTACAAAACTAATTTTCTATTTTCTAAAGCATCATTAGTAATTAGAAAACATAGAAATAGGTTAAGTGATGAGTCAGCCAGATGGTTACTTTGTATTAATTCTTGGTCAAAAAAATTGATATAAAGTATCATAACCTAATGATAAAGCTGTTGATTTGTGTTGTATTTTATTTTTTATTCAAATAAATGATAAATCGTAAAACTCTTTTATTAAATTTCTTATAAGTTGAGGGTTCAATCTCTTTCTAGACAGATAAGTATTGTTCTTTAAAATACAGTCAAGTTATTGTAATTAATTTGTTTTTTTAAATGTTTTAGCAAATGTAAGCTTATAAATCATAAATGTTTATTAAGAAACAGTTACTTCCATGGAAAACGACATATAGGTCAGTTGATTTTTCGAATTTCTTATCAAATCTTCAGTTATTTATTAATCTGCTTGATCTTTACTATGGCTATGTTAATTCAAGCTCACAATGTTCCAATTCTAATACGTTTTTCTAAGATTTAAAGTAAACTTTAATAAATAGTAATAGACTAATAGGTAATTGCAAGACTTGCAAGACTCTTGCTGCAAGACCAAGACCAAGACCAAGACTGGGAGCGCAAGACCAAGACCAAGACCAAGACCAGGTGTATTGGCGCAAGACCAAGACCAAGACTGGCTAAGTCTCGTCTTGTTCTTGCATTTGGGCAACACTAATGTGAACTGACACCTCCGCAAAAAAAAAAAACCTATGACTACCCACCTACCACTAACATATTTTTTTTTTCAGAGTAAACATGCCTCGGAAAAAACAGCAATCGAAGAAGGCTAAAGACCAAACTTGAAATCGCGAAAAAAAATCAGCTGTTCCATACATTTTGTCGATTTAAGTGAACACAAATGTATGGAACAGCTGATTTTTTTTTCGCGATTTCAAGTTTGGTCCCATAGAAAAAGTTGTTTAAAATGATGAGTACAATGACCCCTTTTCGGGTTTAGCATAAACAAAAAATAATGTTGTATAAAAATATGTCTGATGTCGCTGAGTTTTGAACCAGTGTTTTAGTTGATTTTATTTAAATTACTAGACAGATAAAATGATTGATTTTTAGGAAAACCGGTTGATTTTTGAGTTTTTTTTATTCAGTAAAGTCGATATATAGCTAAGTTTGATGTCATTTATTATGTCATTTATTATGTCACCTAAATAATAAATAAATAAATGTGATTTAAGTAAATTATTCATTTTATTTACAATTACCAATCACGATTTATAATTACCATTCTTAAACACTAATTACCGTGTGTTTCATATCTCATCACCGTTCGACGAAAATTTTCAGCTTCAGATTCAGACCTATACAGAAGTTCAAATACTGTGCGTTTGAATTATTTACTTAATCTGCACTATAAACTTTACGTTAAGTCCATAAAAGTTGTAATTGGATGCATTATTTGAACTTAATTTTCGAATGCTGAATATGTCTATCTTCAAATATTCACCCTCATATTGCAGCTGAATGTCAAGGGTAAGTCCTGGCGGAGTACGGGGATATATCGTAAAATGAAATACCAAGCCCCGGCAGGGCTTAGCGTTGAGAAAACTTCGCCACTCAAACTGACATCTTTTGTGCGCGCCTCCTTTGTATATTAAATTGAAGCCTGCGCAGCGGGTTGAGTCGAGTTGCAACTTTTTCACGTATTCCATCCCTATTCATATATTTTAATCTGAGACAGACTATGTAATAAAATAATTGGTCATTTGAAGGTTACGTGATCTAGACAACTTACTCTCGTAAACGATACGTGATACAGAAAGTTAATAAAATATCAGCTTATAGTGCAGCAGCTACCATTAGAGAAACTCGTTAGAGTCCAGCAGCCTCCGTTCCAAACACTTCCAAATAAAGATGCTCACTGGAACGCTGTTCACAATATTCTGTTCCGTTTATGTCGATTACATAAGCAAAGAACCACAAAGAAAGAATATGGACATAGGAGTTAATTTTTTTGTCATGTTTCTGACCCACTGGTGTTTGAGGAACTTATCGGCTGTCTCAAACAGAATTTTATTGTGAAAGCTTGTGTTGGGATTTTATTTTGAACCCGGAGTTTCTTTTGTACTGTTTATATCAAGTGAGGTTCCATTTTTAACCGACTTCAAAAAGGAGGAGGTCCTCAATTCATCTGTATTTTCTTTTTCTATGTTTTTTATTACTTCGTCAAATAAGAATTGATTTTGATGTTTCTTTTTTGTTTGGTAGGTCACGCTTCAGAGGTGGTAAGATCATTTATTTGTCCAAAACATGAGTATACACACACATGGCATGCAAGATGTTACAATTAAATTATATTGCAGTCATATTTTGCCTTGCCGGCCGGCGTACAAATATAAATAGGTAGGTTATTAGGTAGGTTACATAAAACATCAAATAATTATAAATTTATCCATTCAAATAATTACAATTCCAAATACGAATTTAGAAATTAAAATGTCCTACATACAGAATTGTGTTATCAAATCAACTCATAATAGATAATAAAAATTAGTCAATGTCAAATTAATTAAGAATACACAAATTAGATTGATTTATCATTTAGAAATTCGTCAGTGCTATAAAAGGTTTTCTCTAAAAGAAGGCTTTTTAATTTACTTCTTAATTTTTCCGTTGTATATTCCTTCCAATATTTTGGCAAAGCATTATACAGGGTTGGCGCCATACAGAATATACTTTTACGCAGTAGAGCTGTCCTGGATCTAGGAATGCAAAGTTTGCTATTGTCTCATATAAATTTATTAACTTGCGTAGTTTTTGAGCTCCAAAATTATGTATTTTTCCCACTTAGTCTATAAAGACGATAGTCATAGCAGAAAAAAAACAACCGTTTTCGTTCTTCGTGTCGTTGGTTTTCAATTTTCTTTATTGCCGCCGACTATTTTTCTCTTTTTAGTGTATTTTTTGGAAGTCGGTCGTTTTTTTTTGTTAAATGTTTTTTATATAAATGCATCAAAAAGGAAGTAAACTCATAAAACGTCAAGAATTAAAGTACAGATGCTTCGAAACTAGAATAAACATTTTAAGTGGTGAGCATTATGTAACAAGGTCGCTTTTATTTTCATTCATGAGTGGACATTATAATTAGTGGTTTAGCCTCGTATACAGTTTTATCGTCATGTTTAGCGTCCCTAGCTGTGTGAGCATAGCTTGTAAGAGAGAGCAGAGTACAACAATGGCCACAGATAACGTCCTTCCGGAGTATTTTGGCCATTTATGTATGTGTAAGAGTATGTACGTTATTTATATGCCAACTGGATTATGTAGTCTGATTATTATTATCATGAAAACGTTAAGTATGTGTATGTATATCTCGTTATATTCTGGTAGGTACACAGTTATTATTTACTTGTACGGTAGGTTCTTTACTTCAAGGGCCGCAGGTATTGTCCAAAAGTGACTGATTGTTGCATTCGTGTTACTTTACCTTGGGCCAAAGTTATCGGTCGAGCTAATAAAAGCTTGTTAAAAAAGAGAAATATATGCCGAAACATGTTTAGTGTGAGATTTCTGTGTGTGAATAGTAACGATAAGTTGTGAATGGGAAGGTGTGTGTGTGTGCATGATTAATATGGTTGCGTGTTTACGTTACAGTTGTAATGTTAGATTTACAATTTCTTATTCCTGGCGGATCATTCTTTTGTACGAGAAAATATTCAAATCGAGGAGCGATTCTTGTAGAAATATGGAATCAAGTTTTGGTAGCTCACTAGTTTCAAATTACTAATCATTCAATTTAGTAACTCCTAATTTCAGTACTTACAATAATGTTTGTTTGGTTATTTGTAATATTTTTTTTCATATTTTGTTACAGGAGCAATTTTTAGAGTGCAGTGACAAAGTCGTTGCTATTCGAATATCTACCCTATAAATGTAGACGAAGTTGTATGGACGTGCATCAAAATATTGCTAGATTAGTAGTTTTAGTTATACGTTCGGTGATTGACACATTGGCAAAGATCGGAATGTGAAGAGAAACAACAGTGAGTTCAGTAGCCTTCCTACAGAAAATAATAGCTGTGAAGATGATGTTACTGTCGATTTTGGTAAAAAGGGTGCTTTTTATAGAGAATTGAATAGTTCTAGAATTCGTAAAGATAGTGACATTGATAAAAACGATACTGATGATATTGGTATTATGAATTATGACAGAAGTAATTTTATAGTTGGTCATTATAATTATGACCAACTTCAACAACCACTTTCTCTGGTGGTTTTGTGACTGACGATAGTGTTTGTCACGTTATTGACCATAAAATCAGAGGTGGTAATCAAAGTTATTTTAAAAGGTATAAATCTAATCTTTTGTATTGAGGATAGATCTGTCAAATTTTTTTTAAGAAGGTTTTGTATCTTGCATCTATTATTCTCTTTTTCTTGAAGATCGATTCCGTGAAAATCTTCATCTGATTTTCCATATTTGTAATGACAACGAATATGATTGAGCGACCATGGAGTTTCTTGTCGGCTCTTCTCAGTAGGAAACGACCAATTGGAACCGTGCACCTAGCTTCTGACGTTTTAATGGCTATAAAGGTTTATGTGAATTAAAAGATTTTACTTTTGATGACTTAGACATAGACAAAACTGATTCCTAACTATGTACTTACGTTGATAACAACTCTCTCGCAGAAGTCGTGGTCGTGTTGTATGGGTTCGAACGTCACCACCCCTCCCTGGGGTGGGCGTCCAGGCTCTTCTTCCTGGTTGCACAATTTCGGCAGTGACCTGCGGAAGAATATCATGGTTAGAAAGATGTTTCGTACAGAATATGCTTAGGACTAAGCTTTTGGTAGAGAATTTGACGGGACATCCCTGAATTGAGAGATAGTTTATAATAATACTAATGAACAGCAATGTATGCGGAACAATTATTTTTTGGATAAAAAAAAACAAGACACCAGACACAGACTTGAAGAGCCTTATGCAAGTTTCTTGCCTGTGGCATACAATGAAGTTGAAGTAAAAAATGACTTGCATAATTTAAACACTGTTTAGAAGGTGCAACTTTTATTGTTGGATCAACGTATGGTCTGCCAAAGATTAAAATTGAGAAACCACATTTCATTTATATCCATGCGCCCAGGCAACTGTAGGTATTACTTACAAACTACCACTTCGCCCATTCACGACCCTTCAAGGCTGTCTACGACAATGTATGAGCCCCGGCTTCGCCCAGGAAAACGTGCTCAAACATGCCTCTCATGTCCTCTTAATAGCCACCCCCCAGTTTGGCTGCGAAAGCTGCCAGCTTCAACTACAGCCTGCAGGGTTGATGGGTATATACTCAGGAATATTAAGATTAATCGAAGATAAGAGCAAGTTGTTGTTGTTGCCTTACGAGTATGTGTTACGAAGCATACTCTTGAAAGAATAGTTACCTATACGTAGATTGGCTTATTAGATCTTCTGCAAAATAGTTTCAGGATCGGTATCAGAGAATCAAGGACTGTTTCTATAATTGCTTTGCCTGTCAAAATAAATAAGGAACCTACAAGACATTAGTCTAGGTAGTTATGTCATTTCTGATCACAAAAATATGCAAGTGCCATTCAAATCAAAGCGATAACCCTAAAGTGGTGAGGTGCTGTAAAACTGCTGCGTAGTTCGTCGTCAGCAGGCACTTGGCGCGGAGAGCCGATTGGCATTGTTTTTATAAAACGCTCCCTTATCCGATCGCTCTTCAGTCGGCTTCAGAACCTCTCCACACGAGATGGCTTGACGACGGTGCTACAAATGTGCCGATTACAGGCACACTTGATACTGCCACGCCATTTTATTATCCTTTTTTAGTTAGTTGGTTTTCGTTTTTTTTGGGATGATGCTGCGTTAGGTCAGATAGGTCAATTAATAGAATACTTTTGGGATTTAAACATATCTGACAAAATTTTGGTATACACAGATGCATCTCTGCTTAACCCTTCGGGGATTACAGGCATGGTGTTATGTTAAGTATTGTTTTATTGTTAGCCAATATTTGTACAGCTCAAATACTTACGAACGTTTCTAGTAAAGTCTGGCTAAAGGCAGAATATGGCTGTCTGTCTACCTTTTTCTTGCCAAACATCTAGAAAAAACTTAGTAAAACCGACACAATATTTAACACTAATTATTAAATTAAGTTTGAAATTGCCTCGAGTAAGTCAAGGTCTTCCCAAGTCTTCATAGGCATAAAATATCGAGTGGAATAAATTGGCTGCAATTGGAAATGGAAGAGGGTCGTAGCAGGCGGGTTTCTGTAGTTTCCGCCAACCCTCATCGGGAGCCTACAATCTTCCCGTCACAGGAAACTAAGCTCTTGAACTTGTCAGTAAAATTACAACTTGTGAATAGCAAAATAAAAACTTTTTACAAAAACAAAACAACTGACTTCCAATAAAAAGTGGAAATTAACTTTAATTTCGGAAGGCGGTGTCTTTAGTTTCCAAGTTTCGTAAAGTTATTTTTCACTTTTTTGTTTTTTTTTAGGAAGTCGATTGTTTTTTTGTTTTGTAAAAAGTTTTTACTCTTCACTTTTTAGTTGTGGTTGTTACTCACCTACCCCACACAAATTCGAATACCACTATGTAAATAACAGTGACGGAGTAACTTAGAACATCGTCTACATAATTATATTAAGTGGGAAAAATACGTAATATTGAAGCTAATAAAATTTATATGCGACCTCCTCTGAAGAATGACCTAACAAACAAAAAAGAATCATCAAAAGCAATGCATACTTGGCGAAGTAACAGCGTAACAAAAATAAAAATGTAGAGACGAATCGAGAACTTCCTCCTTTTTTAAGAAGTCGGATAAAAATAAGACAGCGCCACTTACGATACACCAAGGCCCAGAAATTAATGGGAATACTGTGAGACAATCAAAAGCTAAGTGTTTTATAGTGCAAACAAAACTTTACTGCCAATTTGTATTTCATTTCTATTGTTAACTTTTTAGCGTGACGCAATTTAATAATTGTGTGAACCTAGATTCTGCCCGCGACTTCGTCTGCGTGGACTTCAGAATTGGATCCAGAGAGAGAGAGAAAGAAGCTAGTTATAACATACGTTGATAACAGTTGGTAAGCTATGTCATTTACCGGGTTAAAAGTACCCTACGGGTCAATACAGGTCCGTCACTATCAGTCATCCAAATCCGTTCCAATCGTTTTTGCGTGATTGAGAAACAAATATCCAAACATCCAAACTTTCACATTTATAATATTAAGTAGGCTTAGTAGAATGAATACCTGTTTTTTAAATCATTGAAATATTAATTATGTGTTTTCATTTCAGTTTTAAACATAATATATAATCAATTTTGTGCCGACACGACATCATATTTAAATGATTAAATTTTGTTTATCATATAGTGACGCAATTCAAAAATATATCCATTAGTTAAATCACAAATGGTTTAATTAAAACGAACAGAATAAAATCATTATTTCAGTATATAATGAGTTTCAAGTCCTATTGTCAATATACTCGCCGTCGATTTAATGGAAGCGTGGTGGTGTGATGCAGATTAATATAATAATCATTTTTGTAGAGCATATTCAAGAAAGCTTAAGTTGTTTACTTTACCGGTCTATGCCTGTCTCTAAAAAGTGACTCGATGTTTCGTATTCGACGATTAGGAAGTTCTGTTCTCAATTAGAACATACTTTTTGGACCTTAAATTTAATTAAACGCAATATTTTTATGTCCATAAGTGAGCAAACTAAAGTAATTGCTCTTTAATTATGTATTCTACACTATAATTGAATTCTTAAATTATAAGCAAAGTTCCAAATATAATCTCACTAGTTATATAATTTAATTTCAAAGATTTCTTTGCGGTTTTTTTGTCAATCTCAGTAGTAACGATATTCTATTCCATTCTATTCAAATAATTCGGAAAATACTATCCCTGTTTACGAGATTAATTCGTAGTACTATCTTTCTTGGAAAACCTAGCCGTGTTGTATATTACCCATTCAACTTTTTAGTTTAAAGATAAGACACGACCTTCAGAAACCTTGTAAATTAAAACACTGGTAGGGAAGCGAAAAACTGAAAATTTCGTAGGTAATTCTAGCAGACACTGTTCATTAAAATTATCATTTTAAAAATTACTTGTGTGACCTTTAAACTAAACTGGATTGAAACAGGTCAGTCTAGAGAAGACTGAATATCTTTGGAGGAAGCTTTCACCTGTAGAGGGTGTCTTGCAGAATAAATAATATTATATAATATAGAAAAATATATAGCTCATAGCTTAGTAACAATATAACACACTTTAACATACAGTTTACAATAGAATAAATAACACATCTCGATTTTTTTTTTATTTTATGTCTGCTTTACAATCTCCGAGTAGGTTAAATAATAAGTGCAATTTACTAGTTTTCTAAATGAATCAAAACACGGGAAAGTTACTTAATCCTTGTCAATTGCTTTTCTAGCACATCATTATCTCTAAAGTAACACTTGACAGTGATAACCGGTACTGATAATAGCCGAGTTGTAGCTAAATGTAGGCCAAGAAAATGATCAATTACTCAAACACATCTTTAAAGATTTCTTGTTTTTCACAAGCTTTTAAATGAAGTCAGTGCGGTGGGGACATTGAAAAAGACGATTATCAGATGAACGAAGATTTTTATTGTGGTGGCGCAAATGTACTGAAAGTGGGAGAGGAAGGAGAGTCAAGAAATGAAACCAACGTGGTCAGCGCCCTTTGCTCTCTGCGTTGGCGTACGGGCAATTACTTTAGGAGCGACTGATGCGCAGAGACATGATCAGAAGACGAATCTTTATTTGTATATCTCGTATGTTAAGAGAACGGTGTGTGTTTTTTATGAGAATTAAATTCTTTAAACCGATTATTAAAAAAAGCTCGGAATGCAAAACGAATACCGACAGTTTATTTTATTTCGAAACTTTTGAAATACGCAACGCATTTCGTAATTAAAGCCTGGAAAATACGCTTGGTACTGAAATGTTAATCAATTATTTCCGCGACTATGGCTTCAGTTTGCAAAACGATTGAATGCTTCGTTTTAATTGATTACTCATTGATTGAGGTTTCCATGTAATAAAGTTTTTACACTAAATTAAAATATTAAATTCATTAACAAAAATATGCTTGGAATATTTTGTTCGCAGAATTCCAGAAGATACCGACATGGGCTTTTTTCGGTAATATTATTAGTTAGTCAGTCATTTAATTTAAAACAAGTATATAAAAAAGGGGGGGGGGGGGAAATAACCACTATAGTACATCAAAAAACATTACCCTCCTTCTGGGGCAGTCGGGTAAAAATTCGTCCGCGTCGCATTCACCGATTATTAGTATTGTAGTGTTAGATGTATAGTAGTGTATATTTTGGACTATTCATGAAAATAAAAATACTACATTTAATACATAGTGTAAATAGTGAGTAGTGTTCAATAATGTTAATACAGATTTAAAAAAATCTAGAAGTGACGAAAAAGGTACATGTCGAAATATTTAATTTC
Source organism: Lithophane leautieri (assembly GCA_949152455.1). Taxonomy (NCBI): domain Eukaryota; kingdom Metazoa; phylum Arthropoda; class Insecta; order Lepidoptera; family Noctuidae; genus Lithophane; species Lithophane leautieri. The sequence goes on along the minus strand of OX424458.1, from coordinate 20,592,622 downwards.
AAATAGATTCACTGTAAGTCACTTCACTACTGTTAAAAACTTAAAGGTTTTTAAAATTATTTAATTAATTATAATCAGAACCCCGTAAAAGTGTCATTATTACAAACTAATACCGTTTATTTCCATCATACACTAACATAAAAAAGAAAATAAAACAATAAAATGAAAACAACATTTAATTACAAAACCAAAAACAAAACAAAAAACCAACTATTTGATAACACTATTAAACTCACTGGCGTTCAACCTCGGAGTCGTCTTTGTCGTCGGCTTCCGGGTCCCGACCGCGGATGAGCCGCAAGTACGGCTCCAACTCCATCATAGTCGGGCCGGTGTGTTAACTTGCGGAGTGATCGCGATGAACTAACAGAACTGCCCTGGAGTACTGAGAGCGTTGCATCCACCCCGACCCCCGGTGCTTGCCGCCCGCGGTGCATACTAACCACTTAAACTACCACCTTTTAACAATATCAACATTTCTATAAATTAGCCGATCATTTCCAAATTCGATAATAATTTCCTTTTTAATTCCCGACATTTTTTCAATATTGATCCATCGTCCTGTATAAGTTATACTTAGATACTAGATACACATAACTTGAAATAAATTTTCCATCGATTAGTATTACTAGCATTTGTCCGCGGCTTCGCCCGCGTGGATGTCAGAAATTTTCCCATGGGAACGTACTACTGGGATTAAAAGTAACCTATGTGTTAATCCAGGTAAACGTTTTCCGTTTTCATATAAGTCGATTTACGCGGCGCACGCCCGTAAAGCTCCTAATCGGAATTAGTTTTTCCGACCCCTTCAACAATCATCCTCATATTTCAGTCAATTTACACAAAACCTTAATGAATTATACAGCTAAACCTTCCTCATGAATATCTCATAAATGCCCGAACATATTTGGTTGTATGGGGTAGAATCCTTACATCATCCCGAGTCACAATATTCAAAAGCGCTCCATTTTTTTCCCGACTACGGCGAAGCAAAAAGGAGGTTCATGTGTTTCCCTCATATCTTCTAAGCTACTCGCCATTATTGGACAAATGAGGAATGGATGGAGGAGAGAATGAATATGGCGAAATCTCGAGGAAAAAAGACTAGAACTAAAAAAAATATTTTTTTGTGTGGCCGTGTTTGATATTTAATGCTTAATTAGTACATTTCAAAAGTATTATATAAGTATCTTAGAAACCCAAAAAGAAAAAAAAAAGAAAATAAAACTAAAAGCCAACTACGACAAAAAAAGGTATAAACATCACAGACAGACAAATTAAAAATCACACGTATCTGTTTAATTTATGATTTAACACGCGTGACTCCGGATTTTTAACATTTGTTTTTTACTTTTTCTTTCGTTTTTTGACATAGCAGTCGTGTCTTTTTGTATGTTTGCAAAACACGATTTTTTTTGTATTTATCTAACGTGCTATGTAAAATGTAATGGAACAGTTTCATTAGAAAATTTGGTTCCCGATAAACCAACGAAAAAGTTGTACCTAGTTTCGCGACTGAAACCGAAATATTGTGCGAAAAAATTGGCACAGTCCATTTCAACGCGGTTTTGTTGGATGCTGTAATACATATAAAATGTTTTTTTTTAGTACACACACTGTTTGTGAATGAATGTGATGGCATAGAGTGGATTGGAGTACTAATTCCGGGGATTAAAAACCTGTTAGATGCGAGGGCCAGGGTTCAACTATGTCATGTAATTGAAAGGGTATTAGATATTAAATATGCAATTAATTTTTTTAAGCGCATATTTGAAAGGTTTGTGTAAAATTGAGGATTTGAATACAAAGGAATGTTTCAAAACTCTTACGCATGGATGTGCCCGTGCACATTGCAGAGAATTTATAGGTTATTACAATGGTTTGCTTTGGAATGTAAGGAAAGAGAATACCTAATAGGAAACAAAAGTCATACAGCATAATTATGGATCAAACGTTCGCTAGTAGAAGTGGGTGGTGTGTTCGTTCAGCGGCAATTTGTCACACGTTATGAACAATGGTGATCATTACACGTTTCAGAGGGCAATTTAATAGAGCAATAAATAGCAGTACAAGTGTAGCGTTGTTTGAGGCGTAAACTTCGATCGGAACAACAGTTTGCTCGCGTAGCGCTTCGTACACAAACATCGTTCGGCGCAATTTAGCGTATTGGCCGCGGGCTAATTAGCATATGCACTTCATTAGCAAGAACTGGGATTTTTAGGAGAGATTGCCCACTTTGTGGCACCTTTCATACCCCACATACTATTATACTAAGACCAGTTCTGACATTAACATGTTGACGAATAAACATGTAAACAACTATGTATATCTGTATACATTATGCAATCTCAGGAATGTATTAAAACACGATGTTTAAAATACTCTCACGTCTAAAAATAGGTGATATATTCAAAATTCCGACGACATAATATCGTGTGAAGACCAGTATTTCCCACTTAATGTGTGTTATTGTGCGTTTGCGCATTTACAGAGTTTCCAGCCAGCCTCTAAAATAAGGTTGTGCTAATAATAGGCGAGTGTTGAGCGTACGCTTTGGTAAATCATAATAAATAGAAACACACGCATATACATGCACCAGCTACAGTGACAAAGCTCACAGAGCTTATTATGGACGGAACTCTTTCAGTCTTCAATCAAGAACTTTCAGTACATTTCAAAGATCTGGCAGTTGTTACAATCTTTTCAAAGAAATCGAAAGCGGTCTGTCTAGGTCAAAAAAGATGGTTGCAATAATCGGTTTGACATGAAAGTTATTTTAAACTTAAAAAACCGATACTTATGGGACTTGCACCATTTCCTGAGTACATAGAGGTAAGTAAAAACTACGTGACACAACATAATATCGAGCGATATTTCAGGGTTAAACACACATAATCAGTGGAGTCTGAACTTGACGGCGCACTCGTGTGATTTAGTCGACTGTAATACTCTATGCGAGTGTGATGCTGTCAGCACATCAACAAGATGCATGGGGAACGTTCACACACGTACGAACATTAGCATTTAGTACATAGAAAACGTATACGGAGTATATAAGTGTATTTCTTGTTTGGATAGTACGGCAAATGGAATATCTGATACATTTTGATAGGAATAGACGAGTATTGGTTTTCTTTATAGGTTTAAAAAAAAACTAATTTCGCTGTGCACAGTTAGTAATGTTAATATTACGGAAATTGCATCCTATTACCACCAAATAAGATATGTTTTTTATGGCATAAATAGCTTCCTGATTAGAATAAAAATGACTTTATCGTAGGATTCGCATAGACAGCACAGCGTAGAAACATACTAGAATTAATATTAGAATTAGTATTCAATTCCTCACTTGTATTTTTTGGAGTCATATCGTACGAATAACAAATCTTTGCTATGTTAAAATATGAGTGAGTATTGAACATTGTGGAAAGTTCAGAATTAGGTCGCTGGTCAGTTTTCCCAAGATCAATATACATTGCTCTCTTACGTGCCAGTTAATTTGGGAGTGCAGTGTGTGACGAGCATTCTTTGCGACACATTTAGATTACACGCTTGCGCGCTTTTGTTCAATGTCGGTCGGGCACCCGGCATGTTTTCAAGGTTTCATTAAAATCATTTCAGTTGTTTCGGAGATTAGCTCCTAAATATAAACGTAATAATGTTAATTGTGTGAGTTTAGTTTGTTTGTATTCGCTTGGCGGATGTCACAATGTGATGAAATTGTTATGGGAATGGGTTGCACAATTCTTGATAATAATTAATATGACTTATTATAATTTAGTTATTTAACTTGAATTCTTGAATGAAGCTCGAGCACGGCTAGGTTAGATTATCACAATAATATGCGTCACTTTCCACTGTCTTACCAGCACCTGTACATCAAGCTATACATTTCCAGTATAAGCTGCCCTCGGAATTGTACGGAAATCCTATAGAATACGAGATCAGCATAAACTGGAAATGTATAGCTTGATGTGTAGCCGTGTGTACCATACATGTACATGTATTAGAAATAAAACCCTTTAACGATCTTCCACGAACATGCTCAAATCTCAGCTGAGACACAACCAAACATATCACGCGTTCATCAGCGATCTTTAGGAACGCCATTTTAAATTCTTCGTATTGACGGGGCCTGTCAGCCTAACGTTACGCTACATCCTACTCAAAAACACAGTCAATAAATTTTTGAAAGATTTCTTCACGAAACGATTTAGTGATTTCTCATTTCCTTTATAATTTTAATGTGTTATTTTAAGTTCAGAAAAAAATATAACTTTAAAATATTTCGCTTGGGGTAAAGTTATGTTAAGATGAATGAATTTGTACATGAAATTTTTCTCACGTGACGGTAGGAAGCGATAGGGAATGCTGTGATATTGTGATTGATTATTTGTGATTTTGTGATTGTTGTGGACACTACCTGGGAACTGAATGTCAACGTAAAAGCTTTATTATGAGACCGGTCATAACGCATTTGAGAAGAGAAAGTTATCAAAATGAAAAGATAAGCAGACATTCTTAAATTTTGTCAGATCTGCGAAAGCGATCTTGAAATTTTTGTTCTGTGAAAGAATAAGGACATTGTTCTTATTGTGATTGATTATTTGTGAAGGCAGTATCTTATAGTTAATGTTTTAGTTATCTATAAGAGAATTTCCACATGGCACCCTAAGAGTAGTGACAAAAGTAAACAAAATGAAAAGGGCACCAGAATTAACTACCTCTTCAAAATTTTGTTTCTCAGGGTGTAATAAACATTGGCGGCAGTGACCTCTCGCGTCCAGCCCTGGTTCAGGCCATGGTACGGAGCGAGAGGGCATGGGAAGCCGTCACCTCCTTCTGCGAAGCAATAATGCTCGCGAAGGAGGAGGCGGAACGCGTGAGGGAAAGGCAAAGTTTGCGCCCTCACGCCCCTAACCGCCGCCGTTGGAGACGCCCTGGGCGTCGGGAATCCCAGGCGGATTCCCGGCCACCATAGGCGCGGGCTTGCGGACGGCGAGCAACGGGCAGCTCGCCGTCCGATAAGGACCAGGCCCGGGTCGATGGCGCGTCGTGTTCCACGCGCGCCTCAAAGAGATGTCAGCAAAATTGACGGGGTCCGGTAGGACCGATGCCTGCCAGGGTTGCGGGAAAGTCCGAAAGGGATACCGGGACCTTGGCAACAGGCAAATGAAGGAACACGGGTGGGTTTTAGTCAGTAAAAGTCTGACACGCCCTTCCGCTCCGCCCAGAGCGGGAGAAGTCAATGGATGATTTCCCACCCTCAAAAAAAAAAACAAAAAAAAAAAAAAGGGTGTAATAAACCGACACCTAAGTAGGTCTTAAATGTAAGTCATTTAAAATGTCGTTATGACGTTTTAGTACCCAGACATCCGTCAGCTCATGAATGATAGAAATATGAAGAATCTTTCTAGGGTATGAGCGCCCGAATTCAGGAACTAAAGAAAATGTTACACTATTACTCTGAGGGCCTAGACAAGTGACAATCGCTTCGAAAGCGTTTCGTATTTCTACAACGACTTTTAACAGGATTGACATAAGCTTTTCGATAGCTTATGTCAGTCCTATACATTTCTGCCTTTTCCATCATCGTTATCGCTGCTATAATGTCACTTTGTCTATGGCCTCTATTTCTTTAGTGAAAGACTGTTAATCCGTAACTAATGTTAACTTTAAAAGCAAATGAGTTCGATTTTATTGTTATTTTGTTAATATATGTTGTCCCAGTGCTGGGTAAAGGTCTCCACCATATTTTTCGATTTTCTTTATGCTGTATTTCTCTGGCCAATCGGTTAGGAGCGACTCCTAATCGTCACGCCAGCATTTCTTAGGCCTACCTCGGTAGATATGGAAAAACATTTTACAAATACAGAATATAAATAATCCCAAATAAGTATCAATATTGAAGACCAGCGATTTGTCGTTTCCTGGACTTTTCCTAAAGGGAATTTTCCTAACTAATGCTGGCAGGAAAATTGGAAACACTAAACTTTACTAGTAAGCATTACAAAGAGAATTTTCAATGCATCACTACTGGAGAGAGAGAACGTATTTTTCGCAGAAAATACAAGGTTATTGTTTCATCGCGGCTGTAAAATTCTGAATTAAAAAAGGAGTTGTAGAACCGTTGAGTGTAGGTGTAGGTACTAAATAAATAAATATTATTTATTTGACTTAAAAAAGTACACATACAAGGTGACACTTAATTAAACTTGGAAATAATTTGATACAAAATATTGATCAATGACCCCTATGCTAGGAAGAACCTGTGTTACAGGGGTCATTCATCCGTCCAAAATGGATGTAAAAGCTGTTCAGTAATATGCACTTTTGTTAAAAAATAAAGATACAAATAAACTAGACTAATACAATAGATTTTGAGGATAAAAAACAGGGGGATGAAAGTAAAAGGGATTTTATAGCAAGGGAACCTGTAGTATTTATGTGCCGGATGTGTGTTGTTTGTGTAGGTGTAGGTGTATATGTATGAGTGAGTGTAGGTATGTATGTGTGAGTGGGTGCCTGATTTGTTTAAGTTATGGTTTAAGTAATTCTTCCGTGTCGTCATAATTAAGGGTGAGCATGTACTGATCATACAGTGTAGGCAAAACGTGACAGTTCGTGAGCAGTGGGTCTTAGTACACTGCCAGAATCTCCTAAGCTGTCGTATAAGCGGACTTATGACGCAAATATACTGTGTACCGGGATTTATATATCTGTATTAATTAATAAATTATATGATTTTTTATCTCGGGCTTATTTAGGATTTTACATACGTGCTAAAGCTCGTAGGAGTAGCTATGTATAAACTTGTGTTCGTGTTTTACTAGCAGTTATTGGTTAATTGTTCGTCACTGTCGAAGTGAGCTTTTAGAGCTCCAGAAATTCGAAGAATTGGTTAGGCGTTCCTCAAACTTACTTTTGGTTAGACACAAATATCGATTTCAATACCATCAACCATGATCACTTCATCTCAAACATGATATCAAAGCATCAGACCTTTTTATACTGCCAACCAAAGACATGATTTCATGATATTAATATGGTCAAAGTTCATTCTCCACAATCCTCGAAGTAAAATGCAATATCCCTGCGTTTTCAGCCACAAATTTGTAATTTCACGGTTGTAATAGCTAATCTTGCAGCTGCTAATGACGTACGGCCTTATTCATTAAGCAGAGGAGGTTGGAATGTTGGGACAAAGCGAGGGGGGAACTGACACGATCGACCCATTTCTAATTAAAGCAGGTAGTATCTTCAGGAGACGGGTCAGTGACGCAAGCGGCTGACATGGTTAGAGTTTTCTTTAACAGATAGTGTTAAAAGTTGTCAGGGTTTTTTGTTCACATTTGAGATAAGGGCGGTAGAATGGTGATGTTTAAAGACGTTTTGTCATGGTGGTCTTTAAATAAGACGTGACATAGGCTTTTTGTTTGATCATAAAGTTTCTGAAGATACTTCTTTAGGGGCGTTTGGCGATTTTTGGTGGGGGAAATCTTAACACCGACAGTGACCCGACATGCTAATCTGCACACTATATCTGTAGCTATGAGTACGACGTGTTGCGTTTGGGCAGCAGTGAAAGCATGTTTTAGTTTTAAGTTTTAAATTCCTTCATCAATCACAATGACGGTCCACGTTTTTTTTAAATTTTGTAATATTTTATTTAGTTTCGACCCATTTATTTCGCTTTGCAGCTTTGTGGATTCTAGCAAGCTAGCTTTGTATAACTTCCTCTTGAACTATTAAGTGTAAAGTTTGCGTACTTGCCTATTACGGTGACAATTAATTTATTTGGTAGAGAGATGACCTGGTTTTGCAGCCAACTTTAACGGTTTCGGGTATTGTCTTAAACTTTAGTAACTTCAAGATACGATTTTGGTTATCTATGGTTAGCGTTGACATAGATGAAAGAAAGAAAGAAAGAAAGAAAAGAAAGAAAATACGTTTATTTGCGGTAAACATGACGCAAAAAAAAGAAAATAAACACAAAAAAATACAAAAGGTTGGGAAAAACATGCGTCACATTCACGCAAAACGGCTATCGCTCAGCATTATGCTACGACCCTATGCAGGACAGAGCCCCAGCGCTGGTTTTCAGCGACAGCCGGCGCTGACGTAATGACGTCGACCGGTGCGGCACGGGTAAACCATTATTAGGACGATTATTACCCAATAGAATATACAAGTGACGAATATACTATACATAAACTATACATAAAAAAGATAAAAATAAAAATAAATAAAAGAAATTGGCAAACTTATCGGTTAGGATATGAGAATATCATCCTCCGTGTCACGTTTTGTGTAGTGGCAACATTTCGAAGCGTCCTCTTTGACGTACACCCAACATGCACCAAAGAATTATGAAATTGATGTAATAATTACAAAATGGCCAGTGACATAATGTGTTATTGCAAAAGGTATGTGTCATTTATTTAAAATGCGTTTTTAAGTGAATATTAAATGAGATGAGATGGACTCAATGGGAAAACTAAAACTTTGGAAACGAGGATGACCGTCAGTTAATAGCAATGACTTAATCGTCATTGATTTACAGAGCTCTGGAGTTCCAAAATCAGGGAGGCTAAAGAGGCGAATGTAAATACAGGAAGGTAGGAAGGTTAGGCTATACAAACTCCGCCCCCAAGACGACCCACTGACCGAAGAAATGAAGTCCGACTCACAAATAGAGATACAAAAAAGAACAACACAACTAAGGTGAATACAAATATTGGAATATAAATTGAAGTTATATTGTAAATGGATGAATAAAAATATTTGGCAAAAAACATGGATGAGGTGAGTAAATAAAGAAAGTTATTGTTCATGAGAGTTATAAGTTATTGTAAGAGAGTTGTACATGCAGCAGTAATTTCTTGAGTCGAAATTTTAGTGATTGTATTGTTTTCAGTCTTGCACTGGCGGTGGAAGGCCGTTCCAGCAGCGCATGGCTGCAAACCTGAAGCCACCTCTGAATGCTGACAACACAACTAAAGTAAATAATACGATTATTGGAATATAAATTGAAATTAGATTGTCAATGGATCATTATAAACATATATGACATATGATAAGCATATATATATGTCGGAGCGGCCGAGGCGGGACAGGGCTCACAATGATCATCAGAAGGGTAATAATTATCAATTAAATTGTTCATTATGTAACTGTTTGTCTACTTCGTAGGCAAAAGAAACGCGTATAATCACTCAACTAGAAAAGTATCTAAATGAATTAGAAGGGCGCAACGAGTCCGCGGGTCGCGCTCAGTCTCGTGGTCTGAATGGAACTGACTGCCTGATCCAGGCTCCTCTGATGCTAAACTCTTTATCGTCTTAAAACGTTCTCACGGGAAAACTAAACCGACCCTCGGCCACGTTCAACGCAATAAGATTTACGTCGTCGCCTTTCTTATCGGAATCAATAATTCATTATTTAATATCAATAAGCTCTTGGCTCTAACAAAGAGCACAGTGATCTTAAGAGTTAGACGAGGCATGACTGACGCCTTCGTCTCACGCTGATAAGGACTGAACGAGGTGTGAGTTGACACCATCGTCTCGCGCCACGACACGGCGATCCTGACTATCACACGTCCTCGTGTGCTGCAAAATAAATGTTGTCACTTGCAAAACTGACAACCATTAATGTAGGAACCGTTCGGCTATCCTACCAACTACCTCAAACAGAATATCACGTCTCTACAGTTCAAAGATCAAAAAAACTTATGAACCAAACTCAACAAAGAACAGTCTAGTCGTGTTATAGAACATTAAACTATAATATAGACTCCAAATTAAATTCAAACAGCAATGATAATAATAATAACGTGATACATTTTTCAACAAGCACTATCATGACTTTCATAAGCCTTCAACTCTGCCATAAGTCATGACAACACCACAGTGACAATGACTAGGAACACAATCCATAAGTCACAGCACTAACAGAATAAATCTGCACAAAGCCAAGCTCACACGGAGCACATCACACTTCACGCACCCTCAACCCATTACCGTCGCCCAGTCTCCGACCAGCTAAACTGGGTTAGGAATATGACCTACGATCGGATAACATGAATAGGTCGTGAACAGAATATATCAGGCACAAAGTCAAGCTCACTACGGAGCACAACATCACACTCACGCACCCTCAACCCACCACCGCCGCCCAGTCTCCGACCAGCTAAACTGGGTTAGGAATATGACCTACGATCGGATAACAGGATTAGGTCGTGATCGTGAACAAAATAAATCACGTTACTCATATTCATCATTTATTCCGCTTCCGCCAATAATGGCTAAACCTGACTGTTCCCCGTTATCATTCTCATTATCTGAACTAATCTGAAATTCTTGTAGGGACGTAACATTCCGAGATCGCTCTTAAACGTTCGTGAGCGTACTTAAGTTCTTTCAATTGTCGTCCAAAGATTTTAAAAGGTATCGATCACCAACATAATGTCACATTTACACTTGTGGGAACAGAATTGGGATACGGGTATACGAGATAAATAACTCCTTTAAAATCTGCAGTTTATTGTTACAGAGTCAATCACCAACAGTACTGTACCAATGAAACTTGTAAGTCACAGCAACCGTGAATTTAGTGTTCAAATAGGCGCTTTACTACAGGAAAAACCCGAGTGATTCTTACAGTAAAGAGATTCCTGAATTCCTGTCCGTGGTTCTATTTACTTTTTACCGAACCGTGGTTAAAATGTCTTTCAATTTGGATAATTCCAACATATTGAACCGAGAAAACATAAAAGTGAGTCATTTATGAATACCTGTCCTGCCTCTCTCAATCGAAATCAATAGAATTCGATAGAACCGAGCAACAGTCACATCGTAATAAAACAACATCTAAACAACAAAGTCAATTAGTTTACGTGATTTCAAAATGCAATATAACACTTCATGAAACCACAAAATAAATGTTTCACCAGAGAAACTCATTCATGGGTAGGTTATAAAATGGTAACGACTCACCGGATGTAACACCTTTACTCGTTCTTACTCAAACACTTTGTTTCACTTCTTTGTCAGACGGACAGCATTAATGATATCAAAGACCCTCATCATGATTACGCATCGTACAAATCTGTCTGATGGGAATCAAACCCAAGTAGAATAACGCAGTGGCTCGGGCCAGTTGTTTGGCGCGCGAGTAGCTATCAACGCACGCAGCCATGGTACAGCTCTGTTTTTCGAACAGTTATTATCTATTCGCACTGTTTTCACTATAAGGAGATTTCTCAACCCGCTAGTATGCTATCCCACTTCTGATGTCGGAGCGGCCGAGGCGGGACAGGGCTCACAATGATCATCAGAAGGGTAATAATTATCAATTAAATTGTTCATTATGTAACTGTTTGTCTACTTCGTAGGCAAAAGAAACGCGTATAATCACTCAACTAGAAAAGTATCTAAATGAATTAGAAGGGCGCAACGAGTCCGCGGGTCGCGCTCAGTCTCGTGGTCTGAATGGAACTGACTGCCTGATCCAGGCTCCTCTGATGCTAAACTCTTTATCGTCTTAAAACGTTCTCACGGGAAAACTAAACCGACCCTCGGCCACGTTCAACGCAATAAGATTTACGTCGTCGCCTTTCTTATCGGAATCAATAATTCATTATTTAATATCAATAAGCTCTTGGCTCTAACAAAGAGCACAGTGATCTTAAGAGTTAGACGAGGCATGACTGACGCCTTCGTCTCACGCTGATAAGGACTGAACGAGGTGTGAGTTGACACCATCGTCTCGCGCCACGACATATATATATTTTTTTTTTTTAATATATAATTTTGCGATAAACAAATTTATTAATGTTTATGAGAGTTAAAACTTGAAACTTATGGTTCAGAGAGTTGTACATGCAACAGTAACTTCTTGAGCCTACATTTAAATGATTGTATTGTTTTTAGGTCACGCACTGGCGGTGGAAGGTCATTCCAGCAGCGTGTGGCTGCAAACCTGAAGCTACCTCTGAAAGCTGCGGTTCTATGTCGCAGCATGCTTAGCGGGCCAACTACAGAACGAAGACCATATTTGTAACGATCTTGTCGCCAAGTGAGTTTTTCTTATAAATAGTGCGGCTTATGGGTTGTTACAATGCCAAATATTAAATTTGCTAAATGAAGTTTTCGCCTGGCACCCATTTTTAATACATTGATTTGGTTTATGTATGGTGTCACATGATGCCTGCGAGGGACATGAACGCAGAAATGAATACAGGCATTCTGAATTCGCTGAATTAACCTTTCTGTCCTAGCAAGCAGGCAGGGTCCATATACAGTGTCACAGTAATTTAGCCTAGATAGGATCAGATTGTCAACCAGCTGTTTTCTGAGTGGTACGGTTAGAAAATTACGTATACCGTACAATACTTTTAGCCTATAAAAGCAATTTCTTAGTACGTTTTTTAAATGAGCCTCGAAACGCAGCTCTGGATCTAGGATTAGACCCAGACTACATACCTGTTCTACTCGCTCAATTTTCTCCCCTTTAATCAGAATCTCTGGTTTTGCAGACAGTATCGCAGCAACTTGTTTTTTTGTACCCAGCACCATGAACTTGGACTTCAGTGGGTTCAGAACCAAAGAGTTCTCTTGAGACCAGGTCACCACTCCATGCAGGTCCTCATTCACCCTTTCCACTGCCAACGCTGTATCATCACCTTTAAAGGACATGTACAACTGGATATCATCAGCATACATGTGATACTTGCAGTTTACAAAGGATCTGGTAACATCAGCACTGTAGAGGATGTACAGCAAAGGGCCCAGAATCGATCCCTGTGAGACTCCCCTTGACACCTGGAGTGGAGGGGATGACACAGTCGATCCATCCTCCCTGTGAATCTGCACATACTGTGATCTACCAGTTAAATAGCTATTAAACCAATCCACAGTGTCACTGTGAAAGCCATAATATGTTAGCTTGGACAGCAGTAGAAAGTTGTTGTAATTGAAAGTTGTTGTAGAAATACGAAACGCTTTCGAAGCGATTGTCACTTGTCTAGGCCCAGAGGTTGGTGATCTAGTCACCTGCATCCTACTCATATAACCGATTCGTAAACAAAACCTTTTCACTTAAGCTGTATATCCATTTATAAAGAATTTCAGCATAATATTAATTTATATAACCGTGTTCTGAAACAGGTTCTGCAATGGTTTTTTATTAATAATGGCTGTAATCTTATCGCATCTTGGATGAGCAACAGGGGGCGGGGCGGCGGCAAAGCCCGCTGATCGGCTAATCTGTTTACAGCGCTTTGAGTTCCCTATTTCCTATCTCGGCACAAGATGAGATTAGTGTAGGTAACCTTTAACTAGGTGGCTTCTTGTTTGAGTTATTCATTTACAAAGTTGTTCCAGGTCGTCGCGCGGTCAGTACCTATCGATTAGATTTCTTTTTAGAACCGTGGATGTTGTTTTGATTAATGGATTCTAGTTTCAGTAGGAGCTAGAGGGATCTAATATAGGTAACATATTGCTACACAAAACTAAAACCGAATTTACTTATTCATTGATAATTATTTATTTGTGTGTCGATCGATGCCTCAGTGTTCTTTTGTTTTGGTATTTATTTGTATAGTTATTGTAAATAGTTATGTTATATAGTGTAAATAAGTATTTCAATGTATATGATACAAATAATAACACAAAAGAAATACACACAGAAATTACATATAAAAGGAATAATGAAGTGCAAACACGATCATCACGTCGGGCAAATGACCTAGTACTATTACACAGGCCTAGAACAAATCACGGAAAGAAAAATATTAAATATGAGGGAGTGAAACTATACAATTCATTACCAAAAAACATTAAAGAATCTAAAACTACTTTATATTTTTTTTTAATGTTAAAGAAACACATCTTCGACTGCTTCAAGATAAATAAATAAAATATAATATTATAATTATTATCTAGTATTGTATAGTATTCACGGTGCTTTATAACAGTGCTGATAAGAATAGCGCGCTCGATGTGTACAACGATGCGCGCGTTCTGAGTAGTTTACTACGATGTACCCACAAACCAGATTTAATAAAAACAATTTTTTTATTATGTACCTACTAGCTATCTGCATGACGAGCGCTCTGGACTATTTTTAGTATTACCTACATGTCATTATTAAAACTTTGTTTCTCATTAAGTGATTATGTAAATCTTTGAGAAATAAATGATTTTAAACCGTTAACATGTTCCTGATTGTTCGAACATGAACAAGGTCTTATTTGTATTTGACAGGAAATATTATTGTGTTCCGAACTGCATTTGTGTTTCACAAGCCTTTCATAACAGACTTGAAAGACTTTGCGGGCGAGACGTATTTCCACCTGTACCGTTAAATTACATAATTCAATACCTACGTACAAAGTATATAAAACAAGGTATCACAAAAAAAAAAACAACCAACTTCCAAAAAAAGCACGTAAAACGTGAAAAATCGAAAAATAACTATAATTTCGGAATTTGGTGTCTTTGGTTTTGAATTTTTCGTTTTTTCCACCGACTTCCGAAATACCACTACGTAAATAACAGTGACAGGAACTTAAAACACCATCCATTTAGGCTAAGTGGGAAAAGTACGTATTATTGAAGCTAACTCAAAACTACGTAGGCAAAGTTAATACAATTATTAACACCTCTGAAGCATGACCTACCAAACAAAAAAAGAATCATCAAAATCAATTCATAATTGGCGGAGTAATCGCGTAAGAAACAAACAAAAAAAAAAACAAACAGACGAATTGAGAACATCCTCCTTTTTGAAGTCAAAATTAAGTTAAGACAGATAATTTAAATATGTTGATAGATACATGGTGTTCACTATTTAGAAATATTGCAACCTTAGATGATTTTTCCTAGCATTTTGACTAATAATAAATCAGTGTGTGAGCTATGGAATTTTGTTTTAAAAACAAGATAAGGACCGAAATGCATGTAATTGTATTGTGACAATGTGACTGTGACCTCCAACATACAACCAGCTCCAATGCAGTAACAGCGTTTGTCCACCGCCACGGACGTGCGGTGGACACGCGGTCAAAATAAATGTATGTAGGTATCTCTACTTCGATGCCGTCATCTCGTTCTCGTTGACTTCCCGTTAACGTGGCGGTGGACAAATGGCCGTAGTTAAACATTTGGACGTCTCTTCATATGTAAATAAAAAATATATCCACATTTCGACACTACATTTCTCTCTTTATTAAATAACCCTCACAAGCGTGATAATGAAGAGCGAACGCCGACTGAGAGAGCAAGCGCCATTTATATTTATATTTTAACTCCCGCGAATTGAAATTGTATTAAGGATTTAAAACACAGTTTCCGCTTTACTGCAAAAGTCAAATGTAGTCGCGTCTACTGGCGAAGTCAGAACAAATTAAATCAAAATCTCCATTACTTATTTACCTTGCAGTTCGTTCCAGAAGCGTACTGCTATAATTTACTCAGCAATCCTCTTGCGAAGAGGCTACTTAAATTTTTCCTTTTAAAAAATAAATTGGAAATATCACGACTCAAGTTGAGATGATGCAAATATTTGCCGTCAGACTAGATAAAGTGAGTATGAAAACGACGAAACCATGCCATATTTATATCAACATACATTAACAAGAATAAACTTTAGCGGTTGGTCCCCAAAGAGAAAAGTTAGACAACGCGTCGTGAAGATGCCAGGGTGATGTTGAAAGGTGAAAGAAAATATACAACGGACTCAAAATATATGGAGCTCAAGTCGCAATTTATGCTAACATTTGTAAGAAAACAAACAAAAGCTCACAAATGAATGAGAGCACACGATCCGGCTCTCATGTTTGAGTCGTACCGCTCTCGTGCCGGTGTCGTGCCGGAGCGCCTTCACTTTTTATAGACTTGCAAATATAATAGCAACGTACATCGCTCGCTAAGTATAAAGGTAACTTAACTAACAGATTCATCGTAGAATGCATTATAAGCGGTCTCTTGTTCCTTCAGAAAGCGGCGACCAAGCGATTGTTCAAACGAAATCGAGTTAAAAAGAGCAAACTCGATTACGTTGGCACATTTAGTACATCGTGGGATGCGGAACAATGCGGAGAGTTAGATAATATCTAGGATCGCTAGAATTTCGCAAAATGAGGCTTAAAGGCAATGATGTAGAGTTGTGCATAGTGCTCATGGTTACCACGACTTGTTTGTTCTGTTCAAGCGATTTTGAGAACAGTCGAATTTGTGTCGAATTTAAGCGTGTTTACTGACTGAATTATTGACTCAAAGCGAACGCGAAGCGAGTCTTTGTTCCCCCCTCGTCTGGGCGAGTATTTTGGCCAAATACTCCAGACTTTATTGAACGACTATGCGGTTTCTCGTCTTTATTCTGTTTTATCAGAAAGATTTATGCATTTCTTTTCGGTCTCTCGTCATCATGTCAGGTCGATACACCATGAGTTTCGTTCCGACAGTTCAGACGTGGCGTATACCTTATTCATAACAAATGCGTAAACTGTTTATATGTTAGTCACTTCAGAGGAGCGGCGAAATGAAACAAAAGATCGCAGAGAGGGTTCCAACGTCATGCAAGTACTTTTATATGGGTTTAGACAGGCTTTTCTTTGTCTTGTAATTCTCATGGGACGGAAGGTCGTTCCCTTTCGTGATTTTATTATCTCGTGAAGGATCAATACTTTTGTTCTGTGCATCTGCGGATGTAACTGGTTCAGAAAGTCCAGTTTCAAAATCTGATGATTCGAACTATGCGCAGATGCGCAAATCCGTGTTTTGTTGCTAAATTTTTCAGGGGTAAGGGATGACGGCGATAGGCCCAGTATCTATTAATTATGATTAATTGATGGCGACTTGGAACGAGCAAATAAACGGCACGTAATGGATTCAACGACTGTTCGCTCTTATTACGCTCATTTGTGTAATTAACTTAATTAGATAAAACATTATCGTTTTGATAAATGAGTGCTAGTGACTTATACCTAGTTTAACTTGATACGGTTATAATGAATAGTCAGTGACGGTTGTTAGTTCCATGGAAAATCACAATTATTTTAAATAATCATAATCCTTATCGGTGAAAACCTTCTGCAGTCTGGGTACTTGATTGTCATTTAGTAAACATAATAATATGGTCAAGTTAAGTATTGAATTGAGTAAGTAGCCTAGCATATCGTGCGTCTTGCGCCAGAGTGAGTTCTTTATGATCTCTTTCCCTTAATCAAATTAACTGCCACTTCATAAAGATATAACAATAAAAGCGTTTGTAACATGTTGTTAGCGAGTTATAGCAATATACACAGTATCAATCAACATAGTTTGAAACGTTTACGTTACTCTCCATATTACTCTCCGCTTGTTATCCTCAATATCACAGAACACTCTTTAAGCTTCATAATAACTTCCATCAACAAAATAACGGAAGCTTCAAAATTCGGCAAATCATCTCGCGTTCCGCGTCGATAGAACATCAATCTTTTTCCAAAACACATGGTATCGAGGCCATATACAATCAATGCGTATGAAATAGTAGTGACTACTGCTGCTAGTGAAGATGTTATAATAATAAATGCAAGGACAGCCGCAGTGGCTGACGATCGTAAGACCTGCGTTGAAGACAGCTGTAAAATGGAATTAAAAGAAATAGTGAGCGAAGCGAGCGGAGAGCGGAGTATCTATGAGCGGTAATCCGGAGCGAAGCATGCAGCCGAGGAGATACAGCCGCTGAGCCAGCCCGGCGCTGCCCGCAGGCTTCAAACGCCACTCCAACAATTTATTGGATATACCTAACGGAAAGAAGCAAGTCGGAATATAAACTGCATAATCTCAAATAAGTTGCTTTTACCTCCTGCAGTTCGCGATGTTTCAAAGTTATCAAATGGAGCGCTCGTAAAATAGGTATCGACAACTAAAGATTAATTGATAATGATATGTGCGACTTCACTATAAAGTAATCCACATACATATATCAATTTGATTGAAAAATTTATAGTCTACTAAACCTATTTTATGACCTATATTTCAATGTCTGCGTTTAGCCGCCTGTTGGAGCTTCGAGATTGTTTTATTCACAACAAATGTACTACATTATAAAATGTTGTTAGTGTATAGCGCGTCCCGTGGTAGCGCCTACTTGCGCGCTGGCGCTAGTGCGACATCAACAAATAATCACAGTAATGCATGGCGCATTAACTCAATCATTTCCGATGACTGGCTCATCGGCGCATAATACGCGGCGTAGTGCTCGTGACTCATGCTTGTTATTATAATATCTTTATTGATCCCGATTGAGAGCTGTAATTCGAACGTAATCCCACAGAGTGTGGCCGGTCTGCAGCATCCAGCGCGTTACGTTTACGACCTCAATCATCGATATTTTTACAGCTCCCGGTCGTCGAAACGATCTGTTGTTGTCTCGTTGTCTGCCCAGCGAGCAATGCCGCAGTGAGAACACCCATCAATACAAACATCGCCTGAAATTCAACTATGTACGGAAATAAGAGGAAAGCGAACGAAGTGTCTCAGATACTACGACGTTGTAGCCACAACGATGTTACCTTTTCGAGGCAGTCGGAGATGAACGCCTTTTGTGACGGAGATGTATGAATAATGCAAAAACGCCGTTGAAATGTAGGTCGGACGTGAGATATGATGCGGACATTAACGGAATTCCTAAGACGGCACTCACCGGATGTCGGGTCGCAAGTGTTAGGTGTTAGTAGCAACGTCTGCTGCAGACCCCGACTCACCAGCACATGTCGAAGTAATCCATCGCGCGGAGCAGCGCTTGCGGCGAGCAGCACGCACGCGTGTGTACCTCCGGCGCAATAACGCACATGTATTGTGACGTCAGCGGGACACATCCTCACCACAAACCACTTTACGACCGATGAATAGCTGCCGCCCCCGTAGCTGCCTCGTGACTCAAGGCCGATGATGCTGTGACTCTATGCTACTGGCGATACGTACCTTTGGTCTCCACCTTCCTCTGGGGCCCGGGGGCATTCCTGCCTCGGCCTGAGGACAGGCGTCAGCCCCCATTTCTCGACCAACTCTATGCGAGCAATGGTGGCTGCTCAACGACTATGTGTCATCGGCTCGGAGCTGGTGCGCTGCAGCGGGGACGCGGCGGAGAGGCCGGCTGGCCCGCGGCGCCGCCCGGCCGGCTCGTGGCGCGCGCCGCCCCCGCCACCTCACGAGCGCGCCATGCCAAGCCTCGCTCCTGGCTTGCCGCGCTACGCTCGATCCTGGCCCGCAACGCTCCTCATAATGTGCTTAGAGCGGTGCGCGGGTCCGCGGTCGCATCGCGCCGCCCGCGACACTGCGGCACGCCCGACGGCCGGGCCGCCTCACGCACCGCGCACTACTCGCGACCTGCGCAACTTTACCGCCGAATTCTGACCGCCCCGAGCGCGCGTTCTGCCGCGCGAAGTTTTATCGCTGTCGATGGACGACTAACGTTAACTAGTATTACGATGATTATGTGAGAACGATTCGATATATATTTTGGATATGTGTGGTATGGCGACCGCCGGTGGCGGAGCGTCGTCGGCGACGGTTCCTTACGTAATGCGTAATCGGGACGCGTGCGGAGGCGCCTCACCGGGTGCGGCGAGTCATGTCTCGGCGGAGATCCGCGTGGCGGTCGCAAGGCACGGGCCGACGAGTGTATCGCCGCGGCGCGACGGCAGAGTACTGGAGCGGGCGCGCGTGCGTGCTCCCGGGCGCCCCGCGCTCCCGGCCCTCCCTCACCCCGCGCGCAGCACCCGCGCCCCGCGCTCCGCGCCGCACGCGTATCGACACCGGCCGCCAACCGCCGCAGCGCACGGCGCGGCCCGCGCCTGCCACGCTCGCGTCACGCCGCGCCGCTGCACGCCCGCACCGCCACACCGCCGCACCGTCACACGCAACCCCCTACATACCACTTCCTAGGAAAACATTCGCTTTCCTTGCCCTTATATTACGGGCTGGAATTTAATTCACTTTCCGATGTTTGTCGTCGACGAGGCTCCGCGCAAACGATATAGTGACGCGCTTCGGGTTTGACGATGTATGAGATTACTTATTAGGTAAAGCAAGAAGCATGATTCGTATAAGAGATGGTAAAGCTTGAGTACCTAGTTATATAAGGGTGGTTTACATGGGCTGCAGATTTTCTACGTGTTGTAAGTTTGTGAGTAGCGTCCGGCGCGGCGCGGAGAGGCCGCAGTGTGTCGGCTGCACGTACTATCACAAGTGGTGCACAACGTGGCAGAGCAGACTGGGTGCCGCCGGTTCACTCACTAATCTAGATCAAATGTTGCAGCGGCTCGGGAGTGCAACTTGAGCAAGTAGCCCGGCCTTCTTGTGGAGTGAACAACAACTTGAACAAGTAGCCCGGCCTTTATGTGGAGTGAACAAGAACTTGAGCAAGTAGCCCTGCTTTCATGTGGAGTGAACAGATCAGAAAATCAGAATAATCAGATCGTTACGATAGGTATACTTTGGGTAGTACAAGCATACCTTAGCTCAAATGCAATGACTGTAGACTGCATTTCTAGTAAACAGACGTGGAAGGCGAGACAGATCGAATATGCAAATGTTAGAGAAAGTATAAATAATAAAGACAATTTGCTCGTTTGCCAGCTGCAAAAGTAAGTCGTTAAGGAGCTCTCTTGTTATATTTCATGGAGTAAATAAACTCGAGATTTAAGCACTGTTTATAGTGTCATTTTAACTCTGTGCTTTATACGAGTAAGTAGGTATATGATGGTAAGCAGTCAGGTCATAGTATCGAGGTGGTATAACGCGACCCCGCGAGGTCAGACACCGCTGCGCTGGATGCAATTTGGGAAATTAATCAAGCAACCCGACCCAGCCTAAGTGGATAATTACCTATACTAAACATGTAGTACGGACTCGATATTGAGATGTGCTTGTCTTGCTACGACGGAATCATATGGAGATTTCACACCGCTTCATCAGACGGAACATGATAAACATTTTTGACTTAAGTGAACAGTAGAAATGAAATGTAAAAAGTCTAATATGTTATACTTAAAATCGCTACACAATAAACACTTTTGCCAAAGACATTGCACGAAGTCTACTGCAAAATTGCCTGAAAATATTCCACAACAGAAAACACATACAAGAAAACCGATCCCTTCCAACAAATAATTCAGCTCCACGTGATGCCACCTGACCTTTACACCCGACGCATGTAATATCACCCTTTCTATCGACGACCAATACCTTATGACGACGTCTCGGGCGCGCCTCACCTCTCGTTTATTTCCATCATGTACGCAGCATAGAAAATTCAAAGGTGAGATGCAAGGTATACTAAGCCTATATATTGACCGCTGCGGAATTCAAAATATGCGCTCATATCATTGCGCGTGCGCGATGCACAAAACGCGAGGAGAATGGACAAATGGAATGCCATTTCACCTGAATGGTTATTATAATTGCGTCCAATCATATTATGTAATAGAGAATACTGCATTAACAAGAAAAGTTGTTAATGAAGTATCTTCATTGAAAGTACATGACGTATATTTTCCCTCCTTACGGCTAAGTAGGGCAGCGGGGCCACCGACACCGGGCTGGACTTAAGTGTGTCAGTGCCACTCGGGATTACGCAGGATCGAATCGATGCTTTTGTTCGTGGAAATATTGCATTCTCCATCGAGGCAGACCTTGGAAACGTATTTCCTTCATTAAGTTTTGTTGTTTACAGCTGATGTTGTCTAACATTGATTATAGAATAAGAGAAGCGAAGTGTTAATCTTTAATACACAGATTTATTTAGAGATTACCATTTAATTCTGAACGAGTGCTTTCGGGAATACGTAATAACCACCGCAGATAGTCAAGTTTTAGCGCACAAAAATATGAAAGCGAGCCAACATTTCCCCAAACTCCTTGTAACATAAAATATTACTTTATCTACTGCCCCTCCCCCGATCAGTTGACACTCAACGACTACTTCAATCAAATATAGTTTTTTAGTCGACAGTAACTGTGAAGGGGGAGACTTGGAAATATTTTTAGATGTTCTATGACGTCGTATGGGTCCATTGAGTAAGTTGTGGACAGAAATAGGGCTGTTTTTTTTATTGTGGTGGTGTGACGGGCCGCACGGGTGTCCCGCGGGGGCCGCACTCACCGCAGCCGGGGGTGCCGCCGCGCTGCGATTTCGCAGGACTTGCGTATTGCGGACTGACCCGACTGAAATGTATCTGTTTGAGCAAAAGCTTTTTGTATTGAATTTATTTCGTTGATATAATATTATGCTTTTTCTTTTTGGAGGCAGATACCTACTAGGTACCTACTTTTAAATTGTTATTGTTTCTATTATACATTTTGTAATGCCTTGTTTGTATCATTGGATCGAGGATTATCTGGTTAATATTTTTGTCCGTAGAAGGTATGAGTAAACGGCAATTGCAATGTTATCTATACCTATTTTGGGTACAAACCGTACCAATGATTCATGAATAAAATTCTCCTACAAACTGACTTAAGTAAGCAAGTATTTCAAAGTTCTATGAAAACTGTGAGACCTAGACCGACAATTTTAAAGAAATAGTTCGAAACCGTCGTCCTAGTAGTTGAGTCGATGAAAACTTCGAACAAATGTCGATTGCACCGCGGATAAGGGACGCCAATACTGTCGGTCAACTGACTGCATATCGGACTGGTCTCTCGCATGACAGCTGGCGGTCATAGCAGCTGAATACCGCAGTTTTCGTGCTGCAAACAGCGCTGACACCACATTACTCAGCGCTTTCCAGCTTCACTTCTAATTTGCTAAACATTTTGCAAAACTCCCTCACATATATACCTTACTATTCCGTAAGATAATCTTCTCGGAAATTGAAGCTATCAAACAGGAACAAGATTTCGCATGACATAACTACGAGTACCAAACGCACGCGACACCGGAATACACAGATGCAACAGTGGTGACATCAAACCTTCGGAGAATGCAGAATTCCGACTAATTGGGTTTCAGAAATTCATAGTATTATTCTAGGATTGCGTCGCCAATCATTGTGTTTCACCGACAATGCAGGAGAGGATTCCTAGGAGGTGAAAGATCCGGTACTCCAGTGCTCCGGAATTCATCGAGCGCCTGTGGTAAAGCATACGTAGAACATCGTCGTGACATACATAACTTATATCGTATGGAGATTAATAGCTTTTGCATTCTGGAGCGAGGAAGCTGATTCCAATGGCATAGGAAGGAATCGTAATATTACATACATAGCCGATTGAAATATGAGATAGTACGGAAATTGGATTTGTGTCTGAGCTAAAGTATAGTATTTTATATATGGATAGGAAACT
Source organism: Lithophane leautieri (assembly GCA_949152455.1). Taxonomy (NCBI): domain Eukaryota; kingdom Metazoa; phylum Arthropoda; class Insecta; order Lepidoptera; family Noctuidae; genus Lithophane; species Lithophane leautieri. The sequence continues at coordinate 20,569,280 of OX424458.1, read as the reverse complement.
AGCACTTTCTTTGATTTCGTGAGAAGTTTCTTCAGATTATTTTAGCTCTAGGTACAAGAGAAACCCTACGTTATTTACGAGATGGGCAATAGCCATACCTATTGTCAATAAAATGGACACAAACAAAACAAAAATCAAACATTGCATGTTCAAACTTCAAACTACCGTATTTTCAAATATATACTTGATTCGAAACTACCCACGACACGCCGCGACAACATTGCAGCATGCAATCTACGCGCGGAGACTCTCTGAGGCCTTTTATCGAACGTGGGTTGTGTAAACAGGCCTTTATGTGGCCGCATAGTGGCGGCCATCCACCGCTTGTTACGGCTCTCCGCGACACTATCTGTGCTATCCACAGCCTTATGAAAGACTATCATTGTGCGGACACCGCTCACGACAGCCTCCCATTTTTCGCTAGATTCCATTTCATGATTGTTAATTTATGCGAATGTTTGCTTATCTCGTTATTAAATAGTTCCATACTTGTAGGCTGGAAGCATTGTGTTGTGTGCCTCATTCGAACAGTTATGGCGTCATTTTACTGTTAGTACCTACAAGAGTAGGTATAAAGTAGTAGTCAACAATACGTAAAGTCCGAACGACACTTCGTAGAAAAGTGCACAATTTTCAGTAATGACTACAAAAAACGATGAAAGAAAAGATAACCCGAACCAAAAATACGACCACTTGTGACATCCACCTACCTGCAGTGGGCCCGCGTGGTGGATTACGAGTCATTCCCTCTTATTTTGCCGCGATGCACAAGAAAATAAATAAATACAACTCCTCTGAGTTGTTATAACGTAACCTTATACCTACACAATTGCAATTTCTTATATATAATATATTATAATGAATATTTCTCTTCATTGTCCAGAGTCAAGGCTTGGATATAAGTTCGTTCAAGAACCAAGTAACCAGGTAACCTACCAATCAGCCTTATTCGTTGTAGCAAGGCTGCAAGTAACAACCTGACCTTTTTCCTGGAGCGTGGCCTCATTATAAATAAGCCCTACAGGATTATTTTGTATATGGGACAGCGCAATTATTATAGGGCATCGTGAAATCGTTCAAACATTCTCGGAACTGCATTGGAATGGTGTTTGGACCCGCTTCTGATAAAAATAGGGAATATTTTTTTCGTTAAATTATCAAAAAAAGAAAGGACATTTTTTTAAGATATTTTTTGACGATCTTTTGTTAATGTATTAGGTATGTTTTAATTAAATGAAACAATATTTGGATAATAGAAAATAAAGTAACACCTAAATATAATTAAAATCTATCAACCCATAAGAAATAATTTTATCCAAATAGTCGTTTACAGAACACTAATTCAATGGGGATTGAACTGCCGCGTTGTCTGCTTGGCCACGGCGCTGTACTGCAGGCTGGATGACGTCACGGCGCGGTGGGATGCCCTATTTTCGGTCGAAAAATGGGCCTCTGTCCTCTTTGCACGGCCACGGGGCCTCCCTAGTAATGAAGGGCCACTATGGTCTGTGTTTAGCGGCTCAGTTTTAAATGTCAGCTCGAAATATACTCGCCTTGTTCTTACAACTGCGGTTCTTGGCATTTTGTAAGGTCGTCGTTTAATTTGAATACTTAGGTAACGGCAGATATAGAGATATTTAGAGTGCTCTATTCTTGAATAAGGCAATATTGACAGCATACTAAACTCTAATCTTGAGCAGAAACTGTGAAAGGAGTAAAAGACAGATAGTTATATCCTCCATATATACGCTTCGGTTCTGTTCCTTGCGACAAGTTATGTAGTGATACGATCTCTTGCCAACAGAGAACGTTACGATATTTCGTAAAGTTTAATTTTTACAGCTATTTATATAATTATATTTTACTTTTACCAAATTGCGTGATGACGTCACCTGACTATACCGTTATACTCCCTCAGCATTATTTCAGAGCTACGAACCTACTCAGAAATGATTAGCTAAGTATATCAGTTGCAGAACTTAGTTGACTATTAATTTAATACGTAGTTTCCACTTTAGAAATTTCCAATACAATTATAAATAAGAAGTGAACATAAATTAATAGATAGTAATGTATTATGGTAATTTTGATCCGGATACATGAAGATGCTGCTCTCCAGTGAACACAGAGGACCGATATCGTTAGCCAAATTAGATCTCTCCACCCCCACATTATTTATCAACCCCACAAAATAAATAAAACAGTGATTTTAATCTTCATCTAATACAAAACGTGAGATAAAACATCGTTAACTAGATCGAATAAACTCGAAGCAACCTAATGTTTGTTCCTTTTTTCCACTCAGCCGCGTAGGCAGACCAACTTAATGAAACTGCAGAGTACAGCTGATGAAACTGAGGTTGTAGATACGTACTTATGTTATTTCTTTTTAATGATAAATGTTAGCTCTGTGGGTTTTATTCTGGCCTGTCAGATGACTGCAATTAGAAGAACTGCGGTGGATTGTGTTGTGTAGTGTTCTGATACGGTCATACAGTCAGGGAAATTAACTATTTAACAAATTGCGTCAATTTTCTTTGTTATATAGCATTTCATACAACTGTCAAAGAATGACAGTTGTGATTTAAATATACGGACAATTTAAGTTGGTAGTCAATGCAATTATAATAGTTTCCCTGACTTTGTTTATTCAATGGATAATCTTTTATTATCTATCAACAAATCTTTCAGTTATGTGAAGGTTTTGTGAATTTATTGAATAGTTAAATTATGTTAGTTCAGTCAAATTAAAATAAAGCCTGTCGGTTCTAGTGGAAGTGGAAGTGACATTTTAGTTCTTAAACACTATAAAAATTCCAAGTAAAATTATGTCAATTTTAGTTTAGTATTGACCAAATTTTTCTATTCGCGAACTATTTACAGTAAAAAAGATAACAATATTTCGTACTCAAGCAGGGCCTTCGCAAACTGCGTCAGCAGAACCGAGACGTGATGCCAAGTAAGCATACTCAATGCGGTTATTAGGTTTTTGGCAAAGGCGTGTTCCAGTAATACCAGTAAAACACTATTCGACTAATATTTATCGATATTGTATCAGATTTTCATGTATAAATAATAATGGTTCGGATATTTTAGTAGAATGCTACGCGAGTAGACTTTATCAGTGACAAATATACAGTAACATGAATATCTGTCTGTTAAAGATGACCGATAGCGATAATGTTTCGTTATTTTAACAAACGAATTTCTTTGAATTGAATATTATAAAATAAAAAAATGAAATGTCCGGCAAGGCTTCGGCAGGCTTGAGCGCTAAATATCCGGCTGCCGGATACCCGCAAGTTCACCGCGTTGCAAGTCATAAACTACCTCATTTACTGCGCGAGCGCAAAACATTTCATTCCAAATACTGCTATCAGTATTCGGGTTGTGTACTAAAAGTGTTATTTTACAACTTAATTTGGCTTATCGAAGCATTAACAGTAACTAATTCTTGAAGTAAAAATGTATATTTATGACATAACGACAATCATCATTAGACAATGAATATAGGTATTTAGTTCGAGTATTGTAAGTATAGTACATAGATCTGTCATTTAGCCATTTTAGTCTAAGGTATCTCTCACAGTCTTCTCTTAGTAAATGGGATTAGCAATCTTAGTATTAGTGCTACTGAAGGTACTATTTTACACAATAATATTAGTATGTCTAATTTCCCATTAGCAGCCCTTTCTTGTTAAAGATTTCAGATCTGCGCCCACAACTTACTTATTTGTGCACCTAAGCAAATTCTGAATCTGTTCGAATATTCATGTATGCTAATCAGCGTATTTTGATAAAGTTAATAACCATTATAAACTAACATAAAGTTCCCATCCATAAACACGATTAAATCGTTGGCATCGTTATCATCCTGCCCCTATAAGGAGGATCCCTACTGACCCACAAAGCGGGTCGCACTGGCGTCGGGGCGTCTGCTCTCTCCCTGTGACGGCGTCGCACTGCTGTATCATTCCCGGAGTCGCGGGGTGGTTCCCCGGTCCCCCCACTACTTGCGCCCCCAACCTTGGCAGGCGAGGCGCCACGCTGCCTACAACTCCAGCTAAGCTCGAATTATTTTGCGCTCCATGACGCGGTTTTGATCCTGTGCGGCATTGCTGGCATTCAATCGGTTTCCTTGGATGTTTGAAAGCAGTCGTGTACAATGAAAATGGTTGGTATTGATTTTGTATAACTAAATATATTACGTAGAGATATAACGCTTCTTATGTGTCAAGAATGTTTACATTAATGGCAATTTTCGTGGCAGGCCCACGCCCATCACCGGCAGTCAGGTCGATTTGATTTCTAAAAAGATTGCGGTGCATGTGATTTATCATGTTGTCGTGACGTTTACATAAATATTAATGGTTATGGTGCTTCTTTCAAAGAAGGAGTTAATGCAGTATTTTGAGAGAAGGCGTGGCCAATCGATGGGTAGAAACACGGACAGATTTGGCCGACTGAACAAAGGATAGTGTTATAAGCAAACTGTTCTATTTTATCAAGGGGCAGCAATAATGGATAGTATGAACGGACTTATGATTGAGGTAGTAAATTATATGAATGCAATTTAATGTCGGTTTTGGAAATGAAATAAAGTCCACTTCCAAATTATAAGATCGCAATAATTTATTATCCATGGTATCAATTAAATTATTTTTTTGCGTGTATCCAAATCAAGGTAATAAAAAAAATCTTTTGAGACCTCTCTTCTTATTATGTTTGAAATGTTCCTACTTTGTATCTGGGTTACACACATAAGACATTACTCCCCCTATAACCACTGCGCCAAAAAGAAGCGCAAGATGTTTGAATCGTTAACCTTTGCTTCATTGGTGTATCTTTAGTTTAGTGGAACATTTAATTTGTACAACTTTTCTTTCATGTTTGTTAGTTTTGATATAAATTGGTACCATTCCAATTTTTATTAATCAATCAATCAACTATATTTTTATTTGTTTATTTATAAATAAAGGCAAACAGCTGCTTCAATATTGTTACCTATACATAAGATATATTGTATACAGATATAATTTATATAATATGACGTATAATTACGCACTAGCATTGTAAAAAATAGTGAAGGAAATAATAAAAATCCAGTTGCTCTAGATTTGATTTCGTTTTTTCTTTTCGTTTTCATCGGATTTCATTTGCGTTTTATAAAAAAAAAAAAAACATGTGATAACTTTAAAAAAAAACCTAAGTTTCATAAGTTTATTTTTTATTTATAGCTCTGCATGCAGCAGACGGCGGAATATAATTTCCTCGTCTACGATGCTATTACTTATCTAGTTATTAAAACTAAAATACTGAAAGGACCCTTTTGCACGAAGTTTGTGGGTAACTCGAAATCACTTGCTACGAGCTACGCCGTAGCGCTTCCGTAGCACACGTTTCCTAGCTAGTCGTAGGCTCGTAGCGAAAATTAGGTTAGGTTAATTTATTGGGAAACCTTATCAAGAGATATCCTTTCATGCTTTTGTTTATTTTTGGCTAGTCTGTCTATCATAAAAAGTAAATTGGTAATTATTTCCTATAAAAAGTTTTTTTTTTTTTTTCTGACTTTTGTAGTACTCCAACCTCAGATAATCCAATGTAATTTTAGATCCTTATACGAAACAAGACTGATGTCATCAAAAAATGTTTTTGTGGAAACTGCAAATTTTCGTGCCGACAGTAATTTTTTGAAATCTTTGTGCAGATTAAAATGTCGCAAAAAGTTAATGACAGTCTCATACGACTGTTTTCCTGTAGCTACAACGGTTAAGGAGCCTATCTGCCCTTGCTGCTTCATCTCAAAAATCCACCCTGTATTATAATACCAGTTTATTAGTGGCCCACTGCAGGGCAAAGGTCTGTTCTCATACACAGAACAAACATTGCAAAATGCTCTCTCAAGAAGGGTTGGCGATTTCAAACTTTTAACTATGAAGATTTTCCTTTACCGTTGTCAGTAATGTCCAAGATAAATTCAGAAAGTACATATTAATTTTAAAAAAAAGTACATATTAAAAGTTACAATGGTACATGTCCAGATTCGAAACCACAACATTTAATAACCCTATAGGACACAGAATAACTTTTATTCGCCCCGAATTTTGAAACTGTGTAAATTATGCAATTACGTAGTGCAGAAGTTTTAAATCTTGAACTGGATAAACTAGATATATTTTGCACCTAATTAAGTAAGTAGGTACAACTTTACACTAAAAGATAGCTACTAACCTGTACCAGCTCATTAAAAGATAATTATAAAAAAACTCAACCAACGCGATGGCTCCATGCAAATTCATATCCTATCTCAGTTGAGGAGGTTGAGCTCGATTCGATGGAAATCTCAATTTATGAATTTATAATATTGCGGGTAGAACTTGTTTCCCGCCGGCTATACGAGCGCCATCTAGACTGCATAGATGGAACGATTTGAACAGCGCCATCTAGCGGCAGTTACTACATCTAACCATGGATCTTAGTGTAGTCACATCGTAGTTTTCCGATTTTCCGCTAGAGTGCAATACGTAGAGGCACTGGTGACCATAGCGGAGACTGAGTGATTTTGACAGTTCCACCAATCGCCGCTAGATGACGTGCAACCAAGTTTTCATACAAGCTTCAAGGTTCAGACTTGTTTCAAGGTAGGTAATAATGAATAATTTAGAAGTTTTTTTGACATACTGTTGGTATTGCGTATATCGCTGAGCCTGCCTTACATACTAAAATATTATTCATAAGTACATATTATGTCAGTGGCGTAGGCAAATCCAAGCTGTAAAGTTAGGACACCCTAACAGAAAAATTATATTTTAATGAATCGTTCAGCTGTAATTTATACGTTTTATTTAATAGGTTGAATTATGCTTGAAAAAATTAAAAAGGAATAGTCAAATGTGTTAATAACAGAATAATCAACAAAAAGGATTAAAAGAAAGCGCTTTATCGGTCGTTTTTCTACTTTTCATTAATTGCCCTATGAGTTTTGGTTTGATTGAAAATTGTACCAATAATTTTCTTGACGGGCTGAAGCCGGTATTGAATCAAGAAATGCACTTCCTTTCATAATTTGTAATGGAAAAAATGGAATTAATTTCATAACATGTTTGGGTTTTTTTTTAAATTGGAAAACCGTCAAATGACTTCTCCCGCTCTGGGCGGAGCGGGAGGGCGTGTCAGACTTTTACTGACTAAAACCCACCCGTGTTCCTTCAGTTGCCTATTGCCAAGGGTTCTGGTATCCCTTTCGGACTTTCCCGAAATATGTTAGGGCTGTAACTTTATTTTCAGTAAAGTAAATAAGTACTGCAACGTTACATATTCCAGATCTTAATTCTTAAACAAAGCTGTCAAAAAATTAGCGTAGTATTGTTTACGACAGCTTTCTAAAAGCACTATGCTATTTATAGCGCGGTGCTATTTATAGCTCTGCGCTATTTATACGACGCTATGAACCAAACCTCTTGAGTTAAACGAGTGCATATTTAAGAGCGGCCGCAGTACGGATGCAGCATCTTTTGTGAGACATCGGCATTTAAATTTCTGTGCACAGAACCTATGCTATCTGCGAGAGGAATTCGTTTTCAGTGTGCAAATTCTCCGTATTGATTTATGTGAATGAATAGAAAAACAATACGGGGTTGAAATAATGTAAGATAGATTTTATTAATATTAAAATTGACCACTTATATATATACTAGCTGCACCCCACGGTTTCACCCGCGTAGGTCTCGATCCCGTGGGAATATCGGGATAAAAAGTATTCTATGTCCTATTTCCTGTCATGGTCTACTCCAGTGCTAAATTTCATCCAAATCCGTTAAGCCGTTTTAGGGTTAAATCGTAACAAACAAATAAATAAACAAACAAACTCACTTTCGCATTTATAATATTATTTAGGATAGATAAAATCACGCCTTCTTCCCACGGGGGTAGGCAGAAACTACAAAAAGCCACCTGCTGCGATCCTTACATACTCCTTTTGCTTCGTTTGCGTTCAGACATCTCGTCATACTCGCACGCTAAATGCAAGTATTACGCACCAGATCATTCTGAAAAACATCACCAATAAGGTCACTTGATGTCCTTGACTACTAATTGACGACATATTTAAAAAAATAACCTTAATAATACCACAGATTGACTAGTCACTAGATCGTCGACGCCCGTATTCGGCTTTCTTAAATTATTATAAGACTTGCTGATCCGTCAGACGTTGTCCTGTCACAATTTAAACTTTTCGGCTGTTTCTTTGGATTTTTTTCAATTAATATTTTCCTAATCCAACCCAGTATTGAGGAGAACAAAACAAAAAAAAATATATATTCGAATCGGTCGAGCCATTTTCGAGTTATTGCGAGACTAACGCACGGCAGTTGATTTTTATAATAATAATAATTTGTTTTATTTGGGACAGCATTGGAACCATTTTTGTTAGTACACCTTAGATACTACAACCTATACACTAGGAGTAGTAAGACATCACAAGTTAGTGAGTCATGTACTTACGAGGCATCTCACGCGGACAATGATTCCGCATGAGATGCTCCAGTACAGGAGGTCTCGGGTCCTCAGCCACGACTGTAAAATATATATAGACTAGCTGCCCGCCCCGGCTTCGTACGGGTAGCACTAAGTACCCTACCCTACCTACCTACCCTACCTAACCAACCACCTACCTACCCTACCTACCCTACCTACCCTACCCTACCTACCTACCCTACCTACTTAACCAACCACCTGACTACCCTACTTACCCTACCTACCCTACCCTACCCTACCTACTTTACCTACATACATACCTACCTACCCTACCTACACCTACCTTACGTACAAACCTTCCCCTGAGAATAACGAAATTCAAATCGGTCCAGCCGTTCTCGAGTTTTAGCGAGACTAACGAACAGCAATCGATTTTTATATATATAGATGAAATATTTTAGATAGGTAATAAATACCTAGTAGAAGTTAGTATGTACCTATAAATGAGCAGTGGTAACAAGGAGTATTCAATTTTACTTCTATAAAATAACTTTATTTTATGCTATCACGATTTCATGAATGAATTCGTAAGCGCGGTACTAAAACATGTGCGACGCGCGCCGTTGCAGGCATTTTAAGTTCACCGTATTCAATGAGTACTTTTCTGCATCCATGCGGGTACATGTTCCTTGTATGTACTGTTGTAAGCCTAACTGAATAGAACTAGCACTTTCTTGATAAACTATCTCATGTTTAAAAGAAGAATTTTAAAAATGACAACATTTTGTTTTTTTTAAAGAAAATGCTGCAAATATGTAGATTAAATTGACTGCTACAGGGTAAGCCAGTCCTGAGAAGGCTTTTTCAAACGTAAACAAACAAATATAACATAAAATCACACCTGTATACCCGAAGGGTTAGGTAGAGGAGAGGCTGCGGGGGTGTGTGTGGTGAGTAACCAAACAAAATTTATAAATAATGGTATAATAATTTGAAAAACTAAGTTTTCCGGTTTAATCCAATATGATCATGCGGTACTCATAGGCTTCACCAACTTTCTTCCATCTAAGCTAAAGAATAGCTTCATTGCTACTAGATCCTACGTCTAATTAATTAAACAGCATGCAATTAGCAAGCAGACTTCACGCCTTCACTCCCGAGGTGGCTGAACATACGGTAAACGGTTTAATTCCAAGTAACCGACTGATTGCAGGCCCAAGGTTAATTTAAATCAACGATTCCATTCGGAAATTGTAACGCGACCCGAATTGATACTTAACTCAATTGCAGATGTATCATTTTGCTTTGATCATGTTTGTTTCAGTTCGGTTGGGAGCACAACAAAAAATATAAATTAACTATACTAGGGATAAAATAGCCCAGTGCTTAGAATTTTCCTGGTAAATGCCAACAATTGGGACAGCGTCATCATCCGATGCAAATAAATGAAATTTATGTTAGACGTGTAATTATGTGAACTACGGCTAAGTAACAATTGGGAGGTTTTGTGGCTCTCAAATTGAAACGAATTCTGCGCGGAATGCGGGATGAAATTATTCGTTGATTGTATCGAGATGTTGAAACTCGCGGTAATAGTCGCGTAACTTGCGCTAATAGTCGCGTAACTTGCGCTAATAGTCGCGTAACTTGCGCTAACAGTCGCGTAACTCGCGCTAATAGTCGCGTAACTTGCGCTAACAGTCGCGTAACTCGCGCTAATAGTCGCGTAACTCACGCTAATAGTCGCGTAACTTGCGCTAACAGTCGCGTAACTCGCGCTAATAGTCGCGTAACTTGCGCTAACAGTCGCGTAACATGCGCTAATAGTCGCGTAACTTGCGCTAATAGTCGCGTAACTTGCGCTAATAGTCGCGTAACTTGCGCTAACAGTCGCGTAACTCGCGCTAATAGTCGCGTAACTTGCGCTAACAGTCGCGTAACTCGCGCTAATAGTCGCGTAACTTGCGCTAACAGTCGCGTAACTCGCGCTAATAGTCGCGTAACTCGCGCTAATAGTCGCGTAACTTGCGCTGATAGTCGCGTAACTCGCGCTGATAGTCGCGTAACTCGCGCTGATAGTCGCGTAACTCGCGCTGATAGTCGCGTAACTTCCTAATCATTAAAACAATCGACACCCGCAGTCGCGTCCCGCGCGGGATCTGCCTCACTGTAGCCAGAGCTTTGTATTAAAATAAGAGTCTTTACGGGCCTCATATCGGTTTTTTCTTTGTAAATGGTTTCTTTTGTTTGTTCATTTGTAATTTTCTGTTTAGGTCTTAGATAAACAGTTTCCATCTTCCATACTTATGTAAGCTTTTTGTGTCTGTCTGTGTGACCGCGTTGTTCTTCTAAACTAGGCAATAGATTTTGATGCAGATTTCACCATCATTCAGAGAATTTATTCCACAAAGTTTATGAGTATATACATTAATTTTAAACTTACATGTAATAAAGAAATTTTTTGTATTGTCAAGTCGCTAAAACCGCGCGAAGCAGAGGCGGGTCGCTAGTTCTATAATGTTCTAATGGGTGGTTCAGTATTTCTGTTAAACCTTTCAACGCTGCCGAGTTGTTATGTTACTATCATCTGCCAATTGATTGAGGCCTGGAGAAGCCACTCACATTTTATTCTGAACTTTAGTACAAGTTTAGTTACGAAATGCTCGTTAATCTATAGAAAAAAAAAACAGAGATTTTCTCTTAAAATTTGGAAGTAGGTATAGTTCTATCTCGAATAAAATATTTAAGACTGTAATCAATCAGAAAGACAAATGGTATTCTGTAAAGTCTTGGAATATTTTAAACTTTTAAAATTTGACCCTTTATTCCTAAAAGGTGTAGGCTAGGGGTTAATCAAAATTATAAATGGTTAGACTTGAGTGATTAAACTCGTGCTGTAAATGGTCACTTGGTGGTAAATGGTAAAAGACACTTAATGGTAAAAGAGCACTTTTTGTTTACTGAATTTTCTCAAGTTTATTAATAAAGTCTGTAGTTATTCTATTTACAAAAAAACAAAAACAATTTACTCACATAAATGTATAGAAAATAAGGTTAACAGTCGCAAATGAACCAATTCCAGTCGCAAATAGGCGCCGCACTGTCTACCCATGGTTACGCGTAGGCGTTCGTAGCAATCGTGCCTATAGCTACGGTGATCACCTACGAGGGCTACGAAATCTACAAACGGGTAATGGATTTATTATTCATAAAATAGTTATATAATAAAATCCAATATATACTTATATAATGTAATAAAACAATAGGTTAATATCCGAAACAACACCGACCCTTCGTAGACTGTCTACGACGCCGCGCTGTCTACGCTTTTCGCGTAGGCGTTCGTAGCACACCTACGCGGCGAAGTGGCTACGAATTCTATGTTAGGAAGTCACTTTGATAGTGTCAAGCGATTTATAGGTGCTTATGACCTCGGACTAGGATTGTTTTTATAGTGGGTAGTAATGTAGTAGTAAAAGTAGTCTGTATTTCCGGTGATAATTAACTTTATTTTCCTTTGTCAAAAAATTTTTGTAATGAATTTGGTCTAACCTTTGTGTATGTTTTAGGGGAAATACTTATACACTCAAGATACTGATTTGATTTCTGAATAGAGTCAGGCATATTTGCATTTCCCTATGAGTATAAAGGAAGACTTATGATACCTTTAATAACTACCGCTACTGAAACAAAATGTTCAAAGTTTTAATTGCCAAACCGGAGCTAGATAACACATAATACTTGAAGGCACTTAGTTCCGCAAGATTAATTTAATTGTTTTTTTTATGGTATAAGTACGTAAAATATGGTTCACCCTCGTTTGGTATAACAACGTTTTGTCGAAAATCGCTCCGGCTAATTTTAGTTACAATAAAGTCATTTCGTATAATTATTCATTTGACCGAATAATTAATGGGTAGATTTTTATTTAGCATATTTATTTCTTTGAAATAATGTCATTTGACCGAATTTTCAAATGCACAAATTTTATTTAAACTAATGTTTCACTAGACTAATAATGATTTAGTCGACAGATCGTATCGAATATTCAGTTCATTAATAATTCGTTTCTTTTCATTGTCTATAAACTAACATTGTTCCTTCACCTACTGAATTCATTAATAATTATTTATTATTAACGCCACGCCGCGCGCCGTACTTCTAACGCCATCTAGTAGATGTAAGTGGAACATTATTGAGATTTACTATATCGTAAATATGAAGGTATTATTACTAAGAAAAATGCATCATACAGGTTGTCATCGTCGTGCACTAGAATGATTTGTGTCTCATAGCTAAATAAACATTGTATATTTTTTGTGTTAAATTATATAGTCGAGGTAAATAAAACTATACTGCTTGCCGAAATGAATATAGTTGAAGGAAAAATACAGTGTATTTTAAATGTAGAACCCAGTGCAAAACAGAAAAAGATTTGTACTAAGAAGGATGTCAACATTGAGACCGTAAATCTAATTCTGAATTAGATTTACTTAAAGCGATCGCATTTAATTTAAGATTCTCAGAGTTTTCAGAGTTTTCTTTTCTGCATTACATTACACCAATTGAATATTCGATAAAATACATGTTATACCACCTGAACACTACATCAAATGAACATTATACCTTTTGATCAATAACGCAAATGTTGTTATCGCAAATAAATATTCGATGAAATTAAAATTATGTTAATAGATATTATACAAATTGATTATTTTCTTAAACGTTGTTCGAATTAGTAACATTACATCAAAAGTTGTTATACCAAACAAGGGTGAACCGTAAAATATAGCCAAGAAATATTCCGTTTTTTGACATAATAATTATTATTCGGCCGGAATATGTTTAGAGGGGTCAAGGCGCCTTTGACCTCTCTAGCAATGGCTAAAACAAAATAATGCAAAATATTATAAACCCTCAGCCGCTTTTCGGTTTAAAAGAAAAGGCTCGTTAAGCTACAACCCTTACATATTATAAAACAAAGTCCTCCGTCGCGTCTGTCTGTCTGTTCGCGATAATCTCAAAAACTACGGCACAGATTTTCATGTTATTGTCACCAATGGATAAAGTGGTTGTCGAAGAAGGTTTTAGTATATAATAACCGACATCCACGCGGGCGAAGCCGCGGGCATCAGCTAGTATAAAAATAAATCTATAGCTACACGTTGATACAAAATTATAGAAATAAGATTTTCTCATCTTTTCGAGACTGACTGTATGTGTCGAGCCCCGGCTGCCCCGGCTGCCCCGGCACAGCGTGGTTACGTAAGGCCCCAAGGTCAAGGCGCCGCAGTAATGAATGTGGCGTCGACAATTACGCCCCACTGCCCCCGCTTGTCTGTTTAGGGTTAGCCCTTTTGAAGCTCTCGGAGATACGGCGACGTAAAAATATTCAGTGCTGAGACTTTTATAGAAGGTCTGAAGGGAGGTAGAATGGGGCTGGATAATTTTTTGTATGTTTCTGCCGCTTGAATTGGAATTAATACTATGATACGTATTGTTTAAAAAAATCTGTTGACGTTCAGCCGTTTTAGCGTGAAATCTTAACAAACAAACTCATTTTTGCATTTATAGTTAAGATTTAGGATAAGGATTTAGGATTTAAAATTTAGGATTAGGATTTAGGATTTAGAATTAGGATTAAGGATTAGGATTAGGATTTAGGATTTAGAATTAGGATTAAGGATTACGATTTAGGATTTAGGATTTAGGCTTAGGATTTAGGATTAGGATATAGTATTAGGAATTTAGGATTGTAACCAACGAACCCCAATAGTCTGTCTCTATAGTAACCATACACACCAAAAACACAATTGATTAGAGACGCTGCTTTACAAGAAAAAAAACAAAAAGACTCGCATCTCATTTTTAAAAGCCTAATCGTAATATTTAACCTGTCTATCTAAAAATAAAATTATATTTTACGCAACAATCCCTCTACAAATATTAAAAGAGCTGACAACTCATAAAGTTAAACACAAACCGAAAACAACAATAAAGTCGAAGCTGTGGGGACTACACACTGTTTATAAATACCTCTTACATTATTTAAATACATTCATAATTTAAATACATTTAAAAAAAGATTCTTCAACTAACGTCTCTTTTGGGAAATCGAAATGTTAATTGCGAAGGGCGCGGAGGTAACCTCTCCATTCAAATTGATTCTCTATAAAATCACGTGTCTCTTTCTGTAGCGTTAGATAAAGATGTGTGCAAGTGAAACAGAGCATAGATTTCGAGGTCACCGGGAGTATTAATACACTAGATCTTGTTAGGAAGTTTTCGTTTGAGTTTGGTATGGAGCGACGAGATGAGCTGTAACTTTGAATTTACGTTGCTACCTTCTTTATTTAATCCCCGTTAGATAGCCGCTTCGTTCGCCATTTTGTTAGGAATTCTATACCGTTTAATTTATGATGATGGATATAATGACACATGCTAAAGTCGCGCGAATACGCTTGCATATGACACTTTTTGTTGTGACGTGGAAAGAATATTAGCCGGTCAGCAAGGGAGCTGACTATCCAGGGTATACCGGGGGATCATTAACAAGCTTTTGCCACTCGAGGAGGCTTTTTAGGGTTCCGTATCCTCTCTAAAAATCTCGTTTCTCGTTGACGTCCCATTGACGTTAGGCGGTGGACAAAGGGTGTAAGGGTGCAAATAGAACCCTATTGCTAAGGCTCCGCTGTCTGTCCGTCCGTCTGTCTGTCATAGGGCTGTATCTTTTGAACCGTAATAGGTAGACACTTGAAATTTTCACAGCAGAGTGTGTACTACTCTGGCCACTAGAACAACAAAAAAAAATTAGAAACTTCCGAATTGATAACCTTCTCCTTTTAGAACTCGGTTAAAAATATGTGGTGTTAAGTGTACGTCGGTAAGGGACCGCTCGTGTGTGCGACCGACTCGCACTAAGCTGCCACGGCTTAAATTTATTTTAATTTTTGATTTGTTTTTGTTTTTATGTTTTAATAACGGACGCTTTTAACGTGCACGTCTTTTCTATATTATTCTCACATGTATAATTTTAACATGAATGATGTAACCAATATATTTTAACAATATTTTGATTGAAAAGAGTGTCCGTGGAGTTTCTTGCCCGTTCTTCTCCATAGGAACACACTTCGCTTTGGAATGGGCAACTAGCGTCATCTGTTTGACTGACCCACCCTGACTGTACCTATGATTGGTTTATTTGAAATAAATGCTTTGAGTTTGAGTTTGACTTGGCTGCTTTTTTAATGCTCCTAAATGTTCACTCAATGCATTATAATGTTATACAGCTTCACTAACTTGTTACAGTTCGATAACTTACAGACAATCTGCACATTTTGCGGACTACCGTTAAAAACAAAATTCTACCCAAAATTACTGACTAGATAATAACGTTGAAATCCACACGACGTTACTCAATTCTGTGAAATTTCCACTAGTTTTAAATAATTTAACGGATACTAGAAGCGCGTTGACCAGCTAACCGCAATGCAGGCATCAAATTATTATTGCAGAAACGGGTTATAAAATACTACTACCTATACAAATCAGTAATAGATTCGTTTTATAGAAAAAAAAATATGTGCGTAACTTCACCGAATTTCAGTGGAAAACGGCCCTTACTGCTACGACGTAAAGGCGCTGTCAGTGTCCAAATGCTACCGCCAATTTGCGGTCGACTGCACTAGAAAGTAGCTCGTAAATTGTGTCCTTTTTCTTCAAAAGCCTCAAATAATATTTGGCAACAAAATTCTCACTTTCCAAAAGGACACCAAATATCCATTAAAGTACAAGTCAGACATTTGAGAATACATTCCGAGCAACGTTGTAAAATCACCTTTAATAACAATAGTTGTTTATCAGATAACATCACGCCTGTATACCTCGTTAGGGTTAGGCAGACGTGTATCTATCGTACACTCACATTTCGCCAGTTATGTTTAAGTCTTATGTATTAGTGGCGAGCCTGTTGCCTTCAACCGGGCAAAAATCCAGACTCCGGGCTGCTACTTAGAAATTTCAGATGAAATACCCCAATAACACTTTGCCGGACCCGGGAATCGAACCCAGGACCTCATGCTCAGTAGTGGTGCTTGTCACCACTAGACCGACGAGGCAGTCTTATTCACAATTCTTTGAATTGTTTTTACAAACCCAAAGAAGAAAGTCGCAAGCGCCAAAGCTTTTAAGGTAAAAGTATTGTTCCACCTAATTTGGGAGGAAAGTTACATGTTTAGTATAATGTTGGACTACTTTTGGATACAAGTAGTGTTAAACTACGTCCTATGTTAGACTAACTTGTTTAAATTCTACAATACACACTGGTCTAATTAAAACTTTGGGATGTGAATTGTAATTATTATAATTGGGGATTCCCACTGACAGCGATGCGGAAGAATTTTTTGATGCTATAAGAGCTCTTCTATGTATTTAATTTTTTCTCTTTGTACAAAATGTTAGTGTTCTATTTTATTTAAAACTAGCTGCCCGCCCCGGCTTTGTACGGGTAGCACTAAGTACCTACCTACCTACCCTACCCTACCTACCCTATCTACCTAAACAACCACCTACCTACCCTACCTACCTAACCAACCACCTACCTACCCTAACTACCCTACTTACCCTACCTATCCTACCTACCCTACTCTACCTACCCTACCTACATACATGCATACCTACATACCTACATACCCTACCTACCTACACCTACCTTACGAACAAAGCTTCCCCTAAGAATAACGAACACAACAAAAAAATATATAAAATATAATATATATAATAAATAAAATATCCAAATCGGTCCAGCCGTTCTCGAGTTTTAGCGAGACTAACGAACAGCAATTGATTTTTATATATATAGATAGATAGATATATATATAGATGATATACTTGTCGACGACCTTAAGGACGAGGATGACGTGGAGAGGGAGCGCAGGGCGTTGGCGGTCCGCGGGAATATGTTGGCGCGCAGATTTTTTCGTTGTACCGATCAGGTCAAAATAACCCTGTTTAAAGCGTACTGTCAAGGCCTGTACACGGGAAGTCTGTGGTTCAGCTGTTCACGGGGGACGCTAAATGCCTTGCGCGTCCAATATAACAATGTTTTCAGGATGATGTTGAAACTCCCGCGTTTCTGTAGTGCCTCGGGGATGTTTGCCCAAGCGAATATAGATGGTTTCCAGGCTATCATCAGGAAAAAGGTGGCTTCGCTTGTGAGGAGGATTCGGGGGAGCGGCAATAGCATCCTGAAAGTCATAGCTGAGGACCCGAGAGCTCCTGTGCTGAGGCATCTCATGCGGAATCATTATCCGCATGAAATGCCTCTTAAGTACATGACTCAATAACTTGTTATTTATATTTTGTTACTAATCCTAGTGTATAAGTTGTAGTTTCTAAGGTGTGTACTAACAAAAATGGTTCCTATGTTGTCCCAAATAAAAAGAATTTATTATTATAGATAGATTGCAAATTAAATATCAGATAAAAAAAAAAGTTTGAATATTAAATACTCATAATCACTATGTTAACGAGCTATACACATGTGGAATAGCCTCGAATTCACAGCATTGTTTTTAAATACCTACTTCGCCTATACAGATTGGGTATTCTAGATTAATTTGACAAATCATTATAAAGAACTAGCTTCCGCCCGCGGCTTCGCCCGCGTGGTATGTCGATAAAAAGTAGCCTATGTCCTTACTCAGGCTTTAGACTATCTGCGTACTAAATTTCATTTAAATCGATTGAGTAGTTTTGGCTTAAAAGCTCGACAGACAGAGTTACTTTCGCATTTATAATTAAATAATTAATAATTAAGTAAGGATTTACAGAATTTACAAAATTCTATAAATAATTTAGAAATAATTTAGAAAGATTCCCAATCCTTTTTTTACACTTAAAACTCAATATTTAGTGTTACGCTGGCAATTATTGCGGTTCCTAATCATTGAGATAAACTTATTTCTTATTATCACTCTGTAATTTAATTAAAACAGCGAAATATTTGACAGCGACGTTGCCATCATTCTGAAGTTATTATATCTATAAAGGGATGCATTATTAATGTATTACAATAGTTACAAAACAAAACATGTGTTTGTAACCCTAGCGATTGTTTACACTGTTATGAATCCTATAGCTAATCTGTGAACAGCTTTGTGGGCTGCAATATCATCTATATGTTTTGTTTATTTCTTGTTTCTATGTTTCATTTTGTAGTTAATTGTTTTTTTTTTAAACGCAACTCTTTGAAAGTTTCTACTTTTGATAATAATCATTCGGAAGGGTCGTGATCAACCGAAAGTAGTACCTACTAAGAGCAGAGCAGTAGTGCGATAAAAACAATCTGCCTAGCCTTTTCTCAACTATGTTGGGGTCGGCTTCAAGTCTAACCGGATTTAGCTGAATATCAGTATTTTACATGGAGCGACTGCCTATCTGACCTCCACAACCTAGTAACTGGGTAATACGATACCCCTTGGTAAGACTGGTACGATACTGAACACAATAAAAGTGTCGCGAAGACAGCTGGCAAAAAGCCTGCGGTCGAGTTTTGTGTAAAACAGCCGTTTTAAATTCACAAAATGCTAATAGTTGCCGAGTGTTTTTTAACCTCATTTTCTTTTAAACCGCAACTATGAAAAACATGTGGAATTTACTCAAATACGCCAACAGAAAAATAAAAAAAGCAAACAACAACTAATGTTATACGAGCTTTGATAATAATTATTAAGAATAAAAAGGGTAAGAAAGAATCGTTCATCAAAAAATTCGTCGGTATCCCTGACAACGGGGAAAAGTGCCTAAAAGGCTGGCAACATTGCCACTTCGAATAGCAATGCTGATCCTTCCTAATAAGAAACATTAGACAAATAGACACTGTGTGTTTCATAAAAATAAATAGATACTGCTTTATCTACACGGTCATAATTATATGGAACAGCTGTATTTTTAAAATAACGGACGAAGTATTTCACTACTTATGGGTTCGAGACCCACAAGAGGTGAAATTTTTCGCCGTGATCATGTACTGAATTCATGGTAACAGTTTCAAAATCAAAATCAAAATATTTTATCTCACACTAGCTTTCGCCTGCGGCTTCACCCGCGTGGTATGTCGATAAAAAGTAGCCTATGTCCTTTCTGATCGGTTTAAAATTGACAAAGTTTCATACAAACTTTCATCCCCTATTTTGACCCCTTGGGGGTAGAATTAATCAAAATCTTTTCTTAGCGGATGCCTCCGTCATAACAGCTACCTGCAGGCCAAATTTCAGCCCGATCCGTCCAGTGGTTTGGGCTGTGCGTTGATAGATCACTATGTCAGTCAGTCAGTCATCTTTGAGTTATATATTATTTCACATAAACCTACATGGGCACTTATGAAAAGCAGAAGCTAGTTTGTGCACCGATGTCTCTTATACCCTGTATTTTAATCATTGAGATAGATATCTGTAGAGGGACGTAAGCTGTACAAGCAGAGCTTAGCTTTACTCAAGTGTCGAGTTAACGAAAGTATTAACTTAACTAAACAGTCGGGCCTGTGAGTCGTCACGTTAGGAAACCTCTTGGATTAACAGAAGTGTCAGCCGCTTACCGGACTCAATACGTTGGAAGGGAGACAGCTCCGTGCCGATGAATTTTGTAGTAGTAATTTTGGATTAAATATGTTCCATAATTTCACATTTTAAAATATATCGACTAATAGAGAAGTATGTGAAGAAAAAAAGACATGTTGCTCCGAGCCCGAATAAATTGGGATAAGGTTATCATTATGATGATAATGGCACGTTAGAATTTTTTGATAATTTATTACTTCGTCAAACTAAATAATTTTAGATCTGCTTGACAGACAACCCACTAAAAAGAGATAGTTTAAAAAATAACTAAAACGTTTTTCTGACTCTTTCAACAACGGTTAAAAAAAATAGTTTTAACCATTTCAGTAGGTAAGTGATAATTGGGCTTCGGTGATTAATAGTATTCGGATTTTTCCAGCATAATGCACGAGATTTACTATAGACAGTAATTTAATACATTATGGTGCGTATATGTTTAGCACCAATTATTTCGTGTTCTGTAGTAGTATTTACCTATACCAAATCGTTCAATGCAGTTACCGCAGATCGAATCGACACACAAATCCAATAAAATCACAGAGAGAGGCGCAATGGCACCGGTATTCGCCGTCGGAATTAAAACGTCATGTTAAATCTGAAATGAACTTAGTTGCTCATTAGTGTGTACACTAACTGTATTACCTCTGACCGTAGATTATTTGGCTATGAGATAACTGTGATTTGGTTGAGTTTGCCCTTATTTTTCACCCAACTACGGCGGACCAAAAAGGAGGCTTATGATTTTGACCGGTATGTATGTGACTATAAGTGTATGGCTATAAACACCGAGCCAACTATTGCCAACACCAAGGGTTCGCAAATAACGAAAGCGTTCGCTCCGACGACGTCACACGATCAACTGCGCTGCCACCAACCAGGAACATGATGTTAGAGCTATAGGTAAGGTACTTACGCCTCAGTGTTGTCATCTCTGGACTCGGAGCGCTCCGCATTGGCCTGGCCGCGGCGGTGCCGCGCGCGCTGCTCGTCTCCCAGCCCGTACAGGCCGGCGACGGCCGCCATGCTGCTCCGACGCACCTCGCCACTCTCACATACTCAACCAACACAAGCAAGTCAAACTCATCTTGAAACGTCAAACTGTCATCACACAATACACTCAGCTCAGCTCAGCTGGCACACACTTTTAAATACCTAATTATCCTACAAGAAAAATTTGGACGCATAATTTGGTACAGTACATTAATTTTTCTTCTTCTAATTAAATTTTTAATCACAATTTGTATTATTGTATCTCGTCATAAGTTGGATTGATAGCTAGGCTACATTTGTTTTTGTTTTTATTGTTATCGTTGCCGTTGCGAGTCGGTGTGCGTACTCGGCTTTATATCCGTGATCCGCTGCATCATCTGTTGGTGTCAAGGGATCGTTAACATATGCCTTGTTGTGCCGCCTTCGGGACCGCAAAGAGCGAGGTTTTGAGTTTACGGTGCACGAGAGGTAAATAATTTAGGATCCAAATTTTGTATAGAATGCGCAAGGACGTGTGGGTTAAGGTAGGGGACAGGAGATATGTGACAGAAAAAGGCAAATCATTTGATTATTTACATATATCAATTATTCGTCAAGAATCCATAATTTAAGCGCTACACACGCCGGTGCTGTAACTCTCCCATTATTTGTCTATCCGATTACAACTTCTTCATAAAAATCTTCTGTTGTTCTAGTAATCCATCAAAAGTAACATTTGATACAACGACTTAATGAAACCGTTCCAATTTGTTCAGTGGACATCTCCTAGTTCGACCTGAGTCTAGTTTACCAGCAGCCTACTCGGCGTAGTAAAAACTTGGGGCCCGGTCAAGTGGCAATTGATAGCGGCTCGGAGCGCCATCGTCATACATATTTATGTAGCCAGCTTGCTGAGGGCTCTATTTAAATCCTGAGGGGCGAGGGGTGATGAATTGTTTCAGAGCCGATGCGTGAGGGGGTGAAAATAGTATGTAGAGGGTTATTTTTAAGGCTGAGAAATACAGAATATAAGGTTTTGCTGTTTTTAGAATCTTTGTATTAGCAAAAGCTAGAATTGTTTTAAAATTAAAATGAGATCATTGGTAACATAGCTCTTTCAGTTATTAACATGAAAAATATTTACATAAATTGCGACACAGAAAGAGATAAATAAAAAGTCTGCAGTCAAGTAAAAAAAGAAAGTAAAAAAGTAAAATATCTCTAAAAATATCAAAACTGTCTAGCTCCTAAACTATAAATAATGCTGAACATACATACATGTGGTGTGAAAGAGGCTTGAACATTTTTGCTTTGGACCTCTTTTTACTTAGTAATTTTCAAACAAATTCCTTTCCCACATAGCCGTCGTAGTCACCTTTTTAAACTATCATATTCATTGAAAGTGTGACGCAGTCGGTAAAATAATGTTCAAGTAAAAAAAAACTTTAAGGTGCTTAAAATATTTATTCCTAGACTGTGATAGGAAGCCTAAAATAAAAATAAAACGCTTTAATAATCATGAATATTCGAACGAGTTAGCCACCGAAAATGATCGGTATTCATTGTCTAGAAATCGACCGTAAGTGCTTGACGGGTGTTTGCTAAATGCTTGTTCCTTGATCAAATCAATGTTTGTACACGTCGGCACATACAAACGCGCTGGACGATGTTGTGTCACCAATCAGGTTCTGTTTGTCTTGTCTACCTCAGAAGGGCGACAGCGAGTCAATGGCACTGACTATTTCTAAAAGATTAAGTTCTGTAGTGTTGGAACATGATTCTCTGTTCAATCTGGTTATAATAATTGAATGAGAACTGCAACCTTTCGGCAAGCTTCACAACTATTCGACACGCTTACGTGCCGAATCGGATAAATAAACCGCCATTCTTCCGACAGCTATTTGCTGTGGGGCCAAGGTATATTAATAATTGAAAATATTTCATATTTTGATTTATCATAAAGTTTATCACTTACATACCGTGCGTGCGCTGGGATTTCCCATCGAACCCCTTTAGGGGGTTAAAGGAAAACTTCCTAACTTAAAAACATAGGTGTTAATTTCCTTTCTGAATTTTCACTTTTACTATATGTAGACCCAGTGGTTTACGCTGAATGTCAGAGATTTAATGAATTTACGATTTTTATGTCACTTATTTTAAAAGAGAATATCCCAAGAAAGTTCATCATGAGATGACAGCGGAAAACCATTATGTGTCTAAGAACATGATGCGCCGACCTCCAACAATTGTGTCTAAATTAGGGCAAAAGGATTACGAGCGGTTTTGAAGTAAATAATCAACGTTTTTTTTAATTAAAGAAGGGCGTCGACTCTTCTCAAAATTCTCATTATAGTTTAGAGAATACAGTGCTATGTAACCAAGTAACCGTTGTGTTTGGCATCCCTGTGGAATGTTGAATGCCTGCCCATTTCTCCGGGGACCTAACGGAGTTAGCAACCGTCATGTAATCTTATTGGCGAGAACTGTGACGGAGCTGCCAAGTCATGTCAATGGTCGTAACGAAGGTTCTAAAGCCAGAGCATTAGGTTCCAAGTTTGGAAGCGAACCTAACGCATTGCGCTGGAATGTACCTAACAGCGTTGCAGCGGTGCCTGTGAAACAATTGTTTACCTAGGCACCAACGTGATCCCAGCTTCTGCAATGTTCTCAAATAACATAATAATCATATTATAAAATCTGAAACTTCTCAGTAGTAACCCGGAGTCTGGCTTTGTGCCCGTTTGATGGCAAGCTAGCCCCCTATTACTTGGGTGTTAAACACAACTGGCGAAAGCTGGGTGTAGGTACTATAGGTACCCCTCTGCCTTCCACTTCGGGGAAATTCAGGCGTGATGTTATTCTATAATAGGTGAGAATACGCGGGAGGGTCATGGCTAATAGATAAGTTTAATTCCTTCACAGAACAAAATATTTGTATGGTCCAACAGATACTTGTCAAACTTAGGGGCTGTGTATAAATGCACTTACGATACAGAAGAAATGCCAAGGCAACATTTTCTTTAATGAACCTTGATTTTTAAAGATAACTCGTCTGAAGATGAACTCTCGATTATAATCAAAAGGAGCAACAAAGCCGTTGGCTTTCTTTTAATAAAAATACAATGTCAGCATCATAAATCTTTTACACTTACACCCATTGTGTAAATCTGTGCATATTTTAATTGCATTTAAAACCAACTATGCACAAGTAGCATTAATTATAACCGAACGGGCCGCACGTGTTTTGATTTCTGTCATAACTTTATGCAGACTATAACCGCGGGGTACATACGTGCACAGTTGGGGTACATTTGTGTACGATTGGGGCATATATGTGCACTCTTGGGGTATATGTGTGCTCCGCTGGGGATATGTGTGCTCCGCTGGGGATATGTGTGCTCCGTTGAAGGAATGACGTTGTATTGTTTGGTTTTCTTCAATACTGTTACGCTTGTGAACTAGTTAATGTCGCTTTGCTATGAAATTAACTTGTATGAGCATACTTAGTTTATGTTATAACGAGAATTTGTAAGTGGAATAATATTGTTCTTCTTATTAAGATGAACACTAAGTACTTAAAAATAGGATAAAAATCTTAAAATAGGTTAGGTACTAAAAAGTGGTCGGTATCCATTTATGTCTGTTTATTTAATATAAGGTAGTTATGGCTAAATGCCAAGAAATAAGACCAACTAAGTAGGTACATAAAAATTTTAGATTCTCAATTTCACCGCCTGCCAAGATGGACCAACTATACATATATTGGCCAGATTTCGGTGTAGTATACCAAAACGGTTATTATATCCAAAGGTTCATAAATAGCTTCATGTCCATTGTGCATAGAAGAGTTAAAATATTATTTTAAGTAAAATAACTACGACAAAAAAAAACGGCTAAAAATTAAAGTAATAAAAACTAAAACCCAACTACGACTAAAAAGGTATAAACCAGACACCTCAGACAGACAAATAAAAAATCGGAGTCACACGTGTTAGGTTAGATTTAAATCGCCCATTCATTTGGTACCCAACATTAAGCCCTTTCATTTGGTACCCAACATGGTACGACTAAACAATTTTTTTTTTAGTTCCTGAGGTTATCTCCTCTAGAGGGCGCCATTTTTAATTTAATGTGACGTCCTATAACCAGCATACGATCAAGACGCTTCCATCGATACCTCATTTGTCAAATTGTGATGAGTGGTTTAGAAGATAGGAGGGAACAGATGAACATACTTACATACATACATACCAGTCAAAATCATAACCCTCCTTTTTTCTTCGCCGTAGTCGGGTAAAAATTGTAGTTATTTTACTTTAAATGATGAATGATCTTATGTTGTGATTCCTATAAAAACATATTATCAGCAAAATTAAAGCAAATAGGTACGAGTATAACATATATTTTTCAGCATTTCCAAACACCGTGTAGCTAATGTATACACACTGAAATATTCTTATATATATTTACTAACAAGCGTATTATCTACAACACGGATTTACTTTTCATCATCAGTATCAACAAAGCCTGATCATAAATTACGTACATTATAAAGGTGCTTTCACAAAGTCAACTCTTATCATAACATAAACGTCACTGCTTGATACATTCCCCTCTTGATAAAGGTCATGGAGGGATCAAAAAGAGCGTTGCCATAATCACCATTGTTGGCAGACAGTTAAGCGATTGCTCCTAATCAATAATAATAAAATAAAACGTTGATTGCCCAGAATCAATCGCTGAACTTGCTGGACGAAGAGGTATTTGTATGTAGGCGATAATCGTCAGAACTACTGATCCGATTCCGAAAATTCTTTCACTTATTAGAAGCTGCCGAGTATTGAAGCCGCGGGCCGAAGCTAGTTATCAAGGAGCAGCGATTGCGGAAGATACAATTGCAATATATTGATAAGTACAATTTCAGTGCTTTCCCAATATTATATCTATCTTGCCCTATCTATACCGGCACGACGTTATTGTCCCACTTCAGAATAAAGACCTTTTAACGTTAATAAGTTGTGTCAAATAACTGTTACGCGACAATTGCAGTTGTTAGCCAAGAATCAATCCTTGCAAGCCTGTGTAGGAGCACCTTAACAGAACAGGCGACACACTATCGAAGCGCGCAAACAATGTTAGTATTAGTAGTCCAGATTTATTGGAACCATTTGTAACAATTAATGGTTCGACCAGATAATGCAATTAATGTTAAACAGCATGAAATAACACTAACTTGTGTTTAGCAGGGTTTTACTTATTATTCAAAGGGATTTTCAAAGTTTTGAGAAGCTTTCAGTGTAGAGTTCACAAATTATTCTGTCCTATTTAAAAAAAGAGATATGAGGCTTTTACAAGACGATGCAACTAATGTACATATTTCAATGAATAGTGCCGTGCTTTCCTATAATTTAGATAAATGCGAGATCTAAAAAAATATAAGAAATATTGCTATGTATGTAAGTATGTACTTAGTTGGTAATATCACCTTGGTAAAAAAAATCACGATACCAAACGCAATTATTTTAACAAAAATTTTGTTTGTACGTTACTCAAAACAACAAACAATATTACAGGAAGCATTGCATGAGCATTATTTTCATGTTACATTTAGCAGAGACGCGTGCGTGACGCTTGAAGTTGCTTCGTTAACGTCAGAATGTCAGCGAGCCGGCGTAGTATCGTGCGAAAGACAGCGAGCCGGCGTAGTAACGTCCGAATGACAGCGAGCCGCCGTATTATCGTGCGAATGATAGCGAGCCGGCGTAGTATCGTGCAAATCACAGCGAGCCGCCGTAGTATCGTGCGAATGACAGCGAGCCGGCGTAGTATCGCGCGAATGACAGCGATCCGGCGTAGTATCGTGCGAATGACAGCGAGCCGCCGTAGTATCGTGCGAATGACAGCGAGCCGGCGTAGTATCGCGCGAATGACAGCGATCCGGCGTAGTATCGTGCGAATGACAGCGAGCCGCCGTAGTATCGTGCGAATGACAGCGAGCCGCCGTAGTATCGCGCGAATGACAGCGAGCCGCCGTAGTATCGTGTGAAGGGGTATGGAACACCATACCCCTTCACACGATACTACGGCGGGTTACCCAGTAACTGGGATGAGGAGGTCACAGATAGACAGTCGCTTCATTTAGAATACAGATATGCAACTGCTTCCAGTAAGACTGGAAGCTGACCCCAACTATGTTGGGAAAAGGCTAGGCAGATGTACTAGACATGCACATCATTTTAACTTGTGTACCTGATGCAATGTTTCTAAATTACTTAATGAGATACAACAATCCTAACCCGTACTATCTCATCATACTCATCACATCATTCTTATCTCATCATTCTCATCTCATCACATTACCCCCCCCCCCCCCCACACATAGAACGCTACGTTTAACTGGCTGAGTGTGAACACGAAAGTTAATTAAAACTCGGTTCCTGCTTGCGGTGGACATTGAAAGTTGCGCCGTCGACTGTCATCTATCATTTAGTGTGCACCACTTGTTTTCTGATGGATTCAGAGAGATTACCTTACAAGTGTAATTAAGTTTCCTCTGTGTGATCATCAATATACATTTATTCCTATAGTATATTTAATGAGCAATATTTGTATACCTATACAGGGTGAAATTGAATTCATGGGCATCCTCATAAGGGGTCATTGTACTCATCATTATGAACAACTTTCATTAGCGAACATAAATGTAGGGAACAGCAGATTTTATTTTTGCGATTTCCTTTTTGTTTCCATAGTGAAAATTGTTCATAATGGTGAGTACAATGACCCCTTAAGAGGATGCCTATGAATTCAATTTCAACCTGTATATACAATATGTAAAAAAAAGCCCTGTCCGATCCGAATGGGGCACATTGATACTGCAGTAAAATTAAAAGTTTTTTTTTTTTTTTATAGACAATAAAAAAAATATTTCAATTTGAAAAAAAATACTCCAATTTTATTATAAATTTGCAAATTTTCTATAGAGGTCATAAGTTATGACTTGTAGACGCACTAAACGACGGCCGCCCGCGCCACAAGTAATAAATAAACCAGAAAAAAAAAATTATTTAAAAAATTAAAACCACATAATTAGACTCAGTATGATTCTGAACAACACCCTCACCACATATATTTGCAATCACGTTCTCGAAAACGCCTCTAACGATTTCGATGAAAGTTGCAATATAGGGTTTACGGGGGCGAAAAATTGATCTAGCAAGGTTTCATAATATCTGGTAAAATTCGTGGTCTCTATTTATTTTCACCCGAGCAGAGCTCGGTCGACGAGGTACTGTTTATTATATCCTGAGGGTACAGAACTCTAGACAAAATTAGGTACATTGTATCAGCGATAAGGATGGCGGAAAAGTAAAAAAAACCGGCCAAGTGCGAGTCGGACTCGCGCACGAAGGGTTCCGTACCATTATCTATAAAAACAGCAAAAATTCACATTTTTTGTATGGGAGCCCTCTTCAATATTAATTTATTCTGTTTTTTAGTATTTGTTGATAGCGGCAACAGAAATACATCATCTGCGAAAATTTCAACTGTCTAACTATCGCGGTTCGTGAGATACAGCCTGGTGACAGACGGACAGACAAACAGCGGAGTCTTAGAAATAGGGTCCCGTTTTACCTTTTGGGTACGGAACCTTAAAAATGGTTGGGGCTAACATAAGCTACCGAATATTGCATGTCAAGACTATTGAAAGTCTTTGTAGTTATACGAAACTCTTTGAAAGCGATGGCCACTTGTCGAGGTCCTATCGTCTTTCAGCTGAAATAATAACTAAAAACATGAAGTTCCGCGGTTTAAAAAAAACTGTTTTTGTTGTACAAACAGTGGATAATATCACCTTCGTTATTTTCCCGTTACATACGTTGTAATTATTTTCCAAACTATTTCGACTAAACCGCCGCCGTCGTCTAAACCGTTCGAGCATTCACATTGGTAGACTATTGGCCGTACGCTCGGGTGGTCGGGCTCGATTTGATTGCGGAAGCCACGACCATGGTCGTCACTCGTAGGAAATGATTTGGCGCGCTTCGTAGTGGCCGCATGCCTGCTAGTTGGCGTTTATTTTATCGATCTTCACTTTTGGTTGAGACTGGTAGTGTGTGTAGGTATGTCAGAATGAACGGACACGTTTATCATAATTTCATGAGCTGTTACTACTTTTAATTCAGTTATCACAAGCAAAACTTTACTGTATAAGGTATTCACAGCGTACCAATAATGGGTTTTAAAGGGAAAAATATTAAAGCGTAAATTAAAATGCACCTACAAGCAAACCAATTAAGATACCGACCAAAAGCACAATAAATAATCTTCATTCATTTTGTTTGTAAACCGAAAAAACCAAAGAGGCAAAATAAATTCAAAAGTGCTTTCAATTTTTGGCCAGTTTTAATCAATCCGTTGCCGCAGCGAAACCGAATTCACGTCCACTTCAGAGTGTAGAGGTCGAGTACCCAATAGAATAAGGATGCCTGCAGACAAACCATTCGCGACCAATCAATTTTCCAAACGTTTCATACATTTTGTAGGTGCTGGAAGCATAGGTACGAATGACCAGTGGTGGAAACTCGCATAACGTAGTGTTGAAAAGTGGCTGTTACTGAACAGCGGTCCATTTCAGAGTACTCTAAACAAAAGCCGAACGTAACACGGCGCAATCTTTATCTATATAAATTAAAGTTGCTTTTCGTGTTTATCTGTATGTCCGTGTTGTTCTTCTAAACCACGCAACAGATTTTGAAGCGGTTTTCACCATCGTCGTTTACGTTTATATTAAAGTTACATGAAATGTCGATATATTGTCAAGTCGTAAAAACAGCGCGAACCAGTCACGTTGCGTTTCGTTACATAACATAGGTTGGCACTACACTCGACGCAAAATTATCTAGATTGTTTACAAAACTCCTCGAATTATCATTCAGTTGCGCTCATGTGTACCCAACCTAAGGGTTGACACAGTAAATATTAACATTCAACCAGTATTGTAAACAAAGCCATACCAACAAATATTCATATTCAAACGTATTTTAGTATGGTCAAACTTGTATACAATTAATGGTTCGCGACTCCTACATATTTTGTTTAATCGATCCCATTTCGATTCGTTTTAAGTACGTATTGAAAGATAACATTTTGATTCGAGTGATAAATCGGTCAAGGCGATTGAATTATGAAATTAACTGGGTTGATATGACTTTGTTCGTATCCATTCGTGCAGTAGGAATGGTTGCAGAAAGTTGTACATAGGCATACCCGCACCTAAATCGTGATATGAATAAACCGTACCCCTAACCCTCGGTTACCTGTATTATTTTTGATCTATTTTAAGATATTTTATAAGATTTTTTTTTGTTTCGCGATTCTTTCAAAAATCACTTAACAAACCACCGTCAACATTATCTCGTACAGCTCTTCATTTGCCTATCCTTTTCCAACCATGTTGGGGTCGGCTTCCAGTCCAAACGGATCCAGCTGTATACCAGTATTTTACATGGACCGACTGCCTTTCTGACCTCCACAACCCAGGGTAATACCATACCCTGATAACATTACCGATAACATTATCTCGTAAAGCTAATTTACCAAAAAAAAAAAACGGTTATGTCGATAGCGACTCTTATTTTTTTGACGGTTCGTATTCCTGCAGTTATTTGTTATTTAAAGAAATAAAGTCCCAAGCTGTCGGTTTTGAGTACAGGCCACATATTTTGAGGTATTGGATTTCATTTTACTTATTGGGTTAGCAATTTTACGCAGCGCCGCCACGCAATGTGTCACGCGGTTTTTGATACGGCTATTAAACGGATTGCTGTGAACGATTTCCGCATGCGGATTTATAAAAAGTATTTTATTGTTTGTTACCACTGGTTCACACTCTCCAGGAGGCAAGACGAGGTGAAGTGAGCGCGATAGTGTGGATGGCGCCCTCGCCTCCTCGCATCGTCTCTCGCCTCGCGCGCACTCCGCTCGTGTTCAGTTTTTTGACCGGAGTTAAAAGACGCAAGACAGGAGGTGAGCGAACCAACCACACTCTCGCATGCATTTGACATACTGTTGTAAAAGCTGTGGCGACATCTATACCGCCACATACGAACTACAACTGACGTTTCCTACATCGCGATATCAGGGTTATCCGCGCGATTTACAGAAACCCCACTACAGCAACAGTCGCGCAGTAGCCCACCAGACGCAGTTGATACATTCTTGAAACCATGATTTCTTTCTTGTAAAATTTCATTTATCCCCAAATAAATTGGGAGCTGTTTATATAACAGGTGATAGCTTTGTATTATATAAAAAAAAAAAAAAGTATAAATGTGAGTTCCATGGAGACATGGATAACGTGTGTTTGACTTGAAAGCGCAGTTAAGAGTATGTCGTGCGCACACACATGTCTCACAGATGGTGGCGCGTCTGTTGAATCATTCGGTTACCTTCAAAATAGGTAAACTGTATTATTACAACTATTTAGATAAATAAAATAATACTATTAAGCTCAACGGTGCGAGGGAATGTTTGCAACCGCTTGAAACTCTTCGCCAATAGGGTACGACCATCAACAACAAACGACACTGCACATTCTGCCTAACCCACCAGAACAAAGGTGTACCTAACGTTTACTGAATCTTTTAAGCAAATGTTCCGACACTTACTAAAAAAACAGTCCAGGTAATCCGTATCAAAGACACTTTAAATATTCAAAAGACGGAACGTTTCTGAACATAATCTACTTAATTTTTGAACGACTGAACCCTAGATCACTTTGCTGGACATTAAATGTATATAAAAAATGTTCCCCTTTTATTAAGTTTACGTACGAGTAGCACTTTAAAGTAAAACCGACCGAGTGATAGCCTGGTGTACCTAGTGGTCGCAAATGCTACTGCTGAACATGAGGTCACGGGTTCGATCCCCAGGTCAGGCAAAGTATTATTGGGTTTCCCGAATCAGGAATCAGGAATCAGGTTGATGGCAATAGGCTCGATATTACATAGGACTATTGGTAAAATGTGGTTGTACTATAGGTACACCTCTGCCTAACCCTTCGGGGAACACAGGCGTGATGTTATGTGTTAAAGTAAAAGTTTAATATAAAAGGTATATTATAATAGAGGATTTCTCGAACACTGCGTGACTTAATAGTATTTATCTAGAATTCCTTTCATTCTCTGCTACGCCGTTACAAATCCAGTGATATTTTCGTTTTGGCGGGAGTGAGTCCCATAATGTAGCTCCGGTGGTAACACCGGGAACCTTCATGTTGGCATGTCCCAAGAGAAACAAAAGGTGTTCGGTAAACGCTTGCTCCGAAAGCGGCCATTACAAATCGCAGTGTATAAGCATTTTGTAAATACCCACCTAGTTTGAATGCTGACCCATCCTGAGATTAGTTTCGACAGTGGCTGCTTAACCTATTAGATCAAATTAGTAAGACAGACGGTAGAGCATTCATCACCACTCTTGCTCAAGGCGTATAATAAACAGATAAACAACGAAAGTCAAAAACAAAGAATGAAAAAGAATAAGAAAAAATCACAAAAAAGGAATAAGAAAAAGAAGAAGAATTGAAAAATTTACATTCATCTTGCCCGAATTTGTACCCACAAAACGTGCATGAGGGGCGAGGCCTTAACCACTGAGCCAGCTCGATATGAAACCACAGTATTAAACCACGAATATTTTAAAGTTCCGGGTTATGCTTCCGATTTTGGGCAAATACCGTAAAGCCATTTTAACAGTGTTGGTGACATCTAAAGCTACATAAAAGTAAAGTATTGGACATTAATAGACCGATAATGTTCGCAAACTGATAAATTGCCGCTTTATCGACCGAAAGCACTAGTTATATTATAATGATTTAATTTAGTTGCTTAATATTATGTTAGTGGGCTGGCTGGCAGGTATAGTGGCCACATGTTAATAAATGTTTGTTCCAAACGGTTGATTTTCATAATGTTGAAAGTATGAAAGAATTCTGTTTTTTTGACTGTCCTTAGCTTTTTTCATGTGAAAATAGGTACCTACACGAAGCTACATAATAAAATATCAACGAATCATAACCTATTCGAAGAATAAACAAATAAAATGAATTTTCCCAGATATGAGACCAAGCCAAATCGATTTTTTCACCGAAATCGTTAGAGCCGTTTTCGAGAACGTGATTACAAATATATTTGTATACAAATATTGCTCATTTAATAGTATAGGATATAACACATTTTAATCCTGAAACTAAAATAATACAAGGAATGCAGTCAGATTGAGGCAGACTGCTTGATTTAAGAATAAAAATCTATAAATACATAATAACAATCTTAACATAAACACATAATAACAATACATAACAACAAAATGAAATTAACAGACAGACAACGTATAGCCTTAGCCGATGGGTGTAGCTAGAAGCATGATCTCTTTAAAATTAAGGAGAGAGCATAAAGGATGAAAATACTCGAAAATTTTCGGCCATTAGGAATTTAATAAGAGATGAAAAATTTGTATGGACTTTCGTCAAGATGCAAAACCGAAAATCGACTGAATTCCCTTATACAGGCATAATGATGACAGGTGGAGTAGGGGTCATACTGAATGGCAGCCGAGAGACGGGAGGACTGTTGGCAGACCAAAAGCCAGATGCCAACGGGCGGATTACATTCAGAACATCGCAGGTAAGACCTGGTTGAGGCTCGTATACGGACCTAGGAAGCATGGCACCAATGAGAGAAGCCTATATTCAGCAATGGTTAGAACAGGGCTGCCAATATTGAGGATATGAGCAAAAGATACTAAAAGAAAAATCGGCTCAACTACAAACAAATTGAATTACCTTATTTCTGCCATGTGACAAATTCCAAAAAGCTTAGATGTGTCATTCTTAAAATGTTGCATATTGCCCTAATCACGTAACGCATTCCTAATCACAATACCAATAATTTTGTCAATTTCACCATTTGTTTAATTGTCGAATTGATGTTACATGGATTCTAAAGCATACAGGGAATGTATTATGGTTTTGAAATCTAAATCATGTTCACGATTGCAAATGCAATGGATGTTTAAATGTTATACCGTTAAAATGGAACCTATTATGATTGTATTGCGTAGTTGGAAATTATGATTGAGTAGGTCATAAAGGTAGACTGCCTCGTTAGTCCAAAGGTCGCAAACGCTACTGCTGAGCATGGTGTCCTGGGTTCAATTGCCAGGTCGGGCAATGTGTAAGTGGGTTTTTTCATGAAGAATTTCTCAGTAGCATGTCGGTGTTCGGATTTGTGCCCGGTTAATGTATTACTGCCAGTGACCTCGCCCTGACCTATCTCAATTTATTTGGGGTTGATGCAGTTCTTGGTTTCTTCAGTTCATATTAATGAGCGTTTTCCTCAGTATATACCTACTTTACTTTTCTTGCCATAATACGAGTACCTATAATTTTCCGACTATTTTCCAATCTTATAGACCTCCACTACATACCTAGGTACCGACATATTTTTTCGCGGTCACCTTGCTACTTTCGTCTGTTGACCTTTTGTTTAAACCTTCAAACGATTTGGACTGCCGGAGAATTTGATTGTTTATCAAATTGACAACAGTCAATTTGCCGTGTTATAGCCATTTTGAACCGTCAAACGACAAATTACAATACGACGATTACAATTACGAGAATGAATGTTTCGATTGGAACATACGGGCAATTTAGGTTGGTAGTCAATTTGATGAACAATAATTTCCTTGGTGTATCTACATACTTACCAACTCTCATTAATATTTAACTTTAAAATTCCATACGAACTAATAGTTTATTGGTATCGCTAAACAAAGTTCACGGTCATCCACTCAAGCAACAAACTTACTGAACGCTATCAGTTTAAGTGCAGAGTTACTTGGAGTTTGGTAATTATGCCAGTTTCAGAAATTCACTTTAATTATTAACTTTGTTTGTTAATTAATAATTCTGCTGCCATAGAAATGTTGTAGCGATTGTTAATTGGCTTAGTAAAATTACTTTTTTTTAGGTTAATAAAAAGCCCCGTTTATTTTTCCGGCACCTACCTTTACTATAGTATGTTTCTAACATAAAAAGAGAATAGGTTTATAACTGCATTAACTATACATAGGGTTTGGCAAAAGCGCTAAGGTAACTCGCGAAAATCAAATTTTCTTTCATTTTTTGTATCAAGTTGTACATTGATAAAATTATGATTTGCGACCTTAACAAATATGTATTCATAGAATTATAATAATTAAAATCATCAATACAACTCTCTAAGGTCAAATTACCCTGTCTAATGCTAATATTCAACTATTTCATGAAATCATTCAATGACATTTTAGGACAATTCTAACTTGTAGAGTTGTACAGATGAATCTTATCATTATAATTCTATATTTGTTGAGCGTATCATGAATCATATTTTCATGAAAATATATATAACCTAAATAAGACACTGACCTGTAAATAGAAAAAAAAAACCGTCAGATAATTTGAATAACGCGGGCTACCTTAGCGCATCCCACAATATGTCCGAATTTTTGATCGAATAAGTCGCGAAACGCTATATCGAAGCTATTACCAACGAAAGGAGCTCAATTAATTTACTCAGCAATTAATTCCTTTGAGACATCGATCGCTCTTCTTCCTGTCCTCGTACACACCTCGTTCGAGACGCAACCGTTTCCCCACTTATCCGCGGATTCATTCTACATCCCCAATCGATCTCAGGAATACATATTGTGAGATTAAATTATAAATCTTTGTCATCAAATCTTTTAGGCTATTATTTTGCAAGATGTAGAAGTATTTCTTCGTTGTTCAGTAAGTGGTCATTTTGTATTTTTGTATCTGTTCTGTTTTTTAACAGGACAGCCTGCAGAATAGGCCCCGTATGACAAGGGCTAAGATGTTTAAGGGTTTGAGTTTGTATGATATAGTTTAAGAAAGACGATTAATCTTCATTTAAAAGGAACTAGACAACCGACATAATCAAAAAATGCAAATGAATTTGCAAACTTTCAGGCTAAATACAAATAAATGAACGAAACCTCCTTTACATCTAAAATAGGTACTTAAGTTCTAACAAGTAATTGAGCAAACCGAAGCTCCGATTTAAAGCCAATGAAAACGACAATAAAATATAACAGTAGATACATCAACCGATCACGGTGTTATAGCCAATCGTAACAAAATGGATTACTTACAAGATTACCGGTCGATAAGAGCTGCCTGTTACGGATCTTAGCTTCAAATGTTTGAAACCAATACCGGTGACATACTTGATGCTTAATGATTATGGATTTAGGGGTAATCTTCATCTCTCTGAGTGAATTTAATTTTGCATATCTCTGTTTGTTATGATTAAATCAAAACAACGGAAAAGTGAGCAGACCAATGGTAGCGGCCCCGACATATGGGTTCTGTATCAGGCAGGCAGATTACTTTTTGTAATTTTATTCATCACCACTGCTCTCAAAACGGTGAAGGAAAACATCGTGAGGATGCCGGCATGTCTTAGAACCAAAAAAAAAATGGAAGACATAATTATGACATCTATCTATCTACACAGGACCCGCGTGGTGGATTACGGTCCACTCCTTCTCTCAGAGAGGAAGCCTATGTCCCAGTAGTGAGAACGTTATGAGTTGGTTATGCTATGCTAATGAGACAATCTGCTATATTTGTATATCCTGTTAGTTAATTGATTTACCCAATCAAGAAAAGAAAGCATTTTGTCATAAGTGTAGAACATAATAATGCAACAGCTCAGTCAGGTTGACCTCCACGATTGCTGACAAATGCTCGCACTGACTGGACAGGCCAACCCAAATCTGTGTGGTTCTTTTCTCAAAAGACAATTTCAGACACTAATCTACATGGTCCTCTTATGGCCTGACCAAGATTATGTCTGGAATTTAAAAGAGACTGCGACCTCTGAGTTTATTTTGGCCTTTCTTCTCAGAGTAGTCAGATAGGAGAAGCCGACCTCATCTAGGTTATTTTTAATATAACGTGTAAAAGTGATTCCGATATCCTATTTACAGAATTTCATGGCTCATTTCCCTACAGTTCCGATCCACTGCACCGCTGAGGCAGACAGCCTATGAATCCGCAGCTTGAGGCAGACAGTCTATGAATCCGTAGCTATAAATCTAGTTTAAAGAAAAACAGGTGGGTTTAAATATAGGAGCTCGTGGCTAAGTAGTAACAGCCATACGGGTCGATCCATCAGGTTAAGCGACGCTTGCCGGGGTTGGTCCGTGGATGGGTGACCATCTTTACATATCGAGACTCCTCCGTGACTCGGAAAGCACGTTAAGCCGTTGGTCCCGGCTGTCATTTGTCATCTTTGACAATCGTTAAGGGTCGCCAAAAGCCCGAAAGTCTGATAAGTAGTCGTACCAAGGGGTATCGTAATACCCAGTTACAGGGTTGTGGAGGCCAGTCGCTCCATGTAAAATACTGGTATTCAGCTGCATCCGGTTAGACTGGAAGCCGACCCCAACATAGTTGGGATAAGGCTAGGCAGATGATGATGATGATGAGGTGGATTTAAATAATCTACTTTGTAGCTTGGATAAAGTAAAGAGATTCATTTTATTTTTGGATTCAGTGTCGGCTTTGAGCGAATGTTTTATTTTTATGACCTTTGAACGTCCGTTCTTCATTTAAATGTAGTTAATAAATGTAGTTTAAGGCCAGGGGCCACGGCATAGGGCGGTGCATCTTGCAGTGCGGGGGGGGGGGGGGGGGGGGGTGGCGCTCAATTGTTCCCGCGCCGTTCTCTGTTCCGCCAGTCGCACCATCCGCCGCACCACCTTGATCTCTTGGCTAACGGCGTTGTCACTTAAAATAACTAAGCGTTAATTCCGATTAATTCTCGATTTTATAAGCATTTTTATTACTACTAACAAGCCATGTGGATGGGAGGATTTCTGATCGGCAAAAATTACGAACTTCCATACAAACTTTCATCGGTTATTTAAGCCCATTTTTTTTCCATTATGCGTTATTACTGCTCACTTTGGAAGGAACTCTTGTGCAAAATTTCATATTGTTAAGTGTTTCGTATTAGTAAACTTACGGGGACGTGTTATTCGGTGTAACACTTTTCTAAGTGCGAATTCGACCAAACTTTTATCCCTAGTATACATCTAAACCAGGGAGTAAATATTAAATTTTTGACAGATTTTCTATACAAAAACTGTCAGACGTCAATTTTATTCCCCGAATAAAAGTTATCTGGCTTTGGTTAAATCGGCCCTAAGTCACGTAACACACTCGTTCTTATCCCAGCGGGTTAGGCTGTGTGCTGTCAGTGAGTGTATGAATGAATGAATTTAAGATTTTTATTTTGTATAAAATTTTCTTAACCGAGTTGAGTTTTGGAAGACCATTAATAACTCAATTAGTGCTTCTGAGAGTTGGGTTTGCGAGTTCTTTTTCACGATAGAAAGACCAAAATGCCAGCCTATCGAATATGCTACGAAATACATAGAGTAACGTTGAAATACGCTCCTGTTTGTCTATCGCCATGGCAACTGAAGGATAGCAAAATGAGAATTAAAACAACAACATTAAAAGCACTTTGTAATACATTCTAGACACGCAACTTGTTTCAAACGTTCTGTTTTCTGAAGGATTAAATAAATACAGTTAGGGAAATTAATTGATTA
The DNA here is from genome assembly GCA_949152455.1 of Lithophane leautieri. Lineage (NCBI taxonomy): Eukaryota > Metazoa > Arthropoda > Insecta > Lepidoptera > Noctuidae > Lithophane > Lithophane leautieri. The sequence continues at coordinate 20,530,530 of OX424458.1, read as the reverse complement.
TCAAATTGACACACTATCAATTTACTGTGTTAGAGCCACCTCATACAATTGGCAAAAATGACAGTCGTGATTTGAATATACGGATAATTTAAGTTGGTAGTTAAGTAAGGGAATTTAATTGTTTATCAATTTATAAATTGATAAACATTTTTTTTCTTTTCTATTTTATTTCCTTACTTAACTCATCAGAACAGAGGGTGATTATCTTCCCGGTTTTTTATCTAATCGTTTTATTCAATTTTAATTATCCGTATTTTCAGGCGATTTGTGAGTGATCAGTTTACGCTTTGATAGAAATTATAAAATTGATGAGCACGCTAATTGGAAGCCCTTACAATCACGTCATTTTTTTGGGAAGTTTTCTTTTATCAATAACTAGCTGATGCCCGCGACTTCGCCCGCGTGGATGTCGGTTATTATATACTAAAACCTTACTCAAGAACCACTTTATCCATTGGTGAAAACAGCATGAAAATCGGTGAAGGAGTTTTTGAGTTTATCGCGTTCAGGACGACAGACAGACACGGTGGAGGACTTTGTTTTATAATATTTATTTATTTTCTTTTTAGGAAAACTTACAGCTAAACAGATACATTAAGTAATAATTTAAACAAAATATGGCCTAATATTACAAGGCCTATAAATTACAAGTTTCCGCAAGTAGTACTAAAAATCACATGAAACATAAAATTATAAGACGTTTGAGTTTGAAATAGAATTTGCTTATAAACTATATTAACACAAAAACAGAAAAATGACTATTTACGTTCGAAGAAGCGATTAGATAGCATTTTCTTCATTTTAGCAACACTGGTATTGAAAATGTCGATATCAGCTTCCTGGCAGGTTACATTTTACATACGACTCGCTCTCAGCATGAACGAGTTCCGTCTGTACGCAGTGGCTACCACTGGGGTGTGCAATAAATGAGGTCTACGCAAGAACACAGACGGCACTCGCTGCCCGATTTTATGCAACAACTCGGTGACACCAGTTGTTCCATTGACAATCTTGGAAAGAAACACAAGATCAGATATTTTTCGCCTTTCGTAAAGTGGAAGGATATGAAATTTCTTACAACGGAAGGTATAATTCGTTGAAAACGTTTTAGACCGATATTGAATGTGCCTTAAAAACCTTTTCTGTATGCTCTCAATACGATTTATGTACACATTATAATTGGGGTTCCAGATATGTAAGGATAAGGATAACAACTTTTGTAGGATTATATATACTTCAAACTGTTTCAGGTCAGTCTATGGCGAAACTATACTAGAAAAGTTCACTTCAGATTATCAGATATAAGTATAAGTAGGTAAGTAATTACATATGCACTTTGATTACTCAACAGTATCTTCGAAGGCATTTACGTATTTGATTGTTCATGAAAAGTTGTTATAAGTACCAGAATTTGGAAGGGTAACGTGCCTGCTACACGGTCACCAACCGCGTCCGCGACAGAGGTGATCTTGGTTGGCGACCGAGAGAGCTGTTTCAAAGGAGATCATTCATTTTGGGCTAAATAATGAAAGTGCCAAACAAAAAAATGTATGTATTCTGTTAGAACATTATAATTTCTTAATTTTTCACTATGGGACCAAATCTGTAAGGTAATCTTGCGCTGTTATACGATTTTGAAAAATACTGTTTTCTGAATTTACTGTGTTTTGGTTAAAATAGTAGGTAATTTAATTGTAGTAATAAGAAATGAAGAGAAAAACGTAATCTTTCGGAATATAGCCTTTTATTTTGTTTGGCACTTTCACATTTAGCCCAAAAATGTATGGACGGTGAATGATCTCCTTTGGTAGTAAACCATCACCTACACGGTTGTAAACCACCAAGGTCAACCCTGTCGGGACGCGGTTGGGGACCATGTAGCAGGCGTTTTACTAAACACAGATCTATAAATAACTAAGTATAGTTTATTTGACTTTCCACGATACCGTAATATGTGCAAACAAGAAAAAAGAGTAGTTAAAAAATAAAAATAAAAACTTCTTTCAGTTACAGAAAAACTTTAAGCATAATGTTCCCCTATTATTTAAGATCACAGTTTTTTTTTTTTTTAAACTATTTGCGCAGTCACTTGAAATGAGCTCGGTAGTAAATAAAAACTCAAGTGCATAAGGCGATAGATCTAAAGTTAAAAAATATAGTTCCACCTATAAATTCTTGGTTAGCTCACGCTTTTCAAAACTTTGTGAAAAATATATGCTGATAGGCGTCGTTTCACATAACTTTACGGTCGCAAGCCTTACAATATTCTTATGCGCGGATTTTTGTGGAATTTTCACCGAATATGAAGGTGAAAATGTTGTTATAACACGTATTTTTTTTATCTATTCTCTTATGACATAACGTCAAGCTTGTATTTATGAAACGAGAAGACGGTGGTGTCTAACTAATGCATTCACATTTTGCCAGATTAGTCGGCTGCTAAGTATTGAGAAATACTTCGCAAAAAACAATAACACTTCGATCTGGGAATCGAACACAAGACATCACACTCAGCAGTCACTGTATTTACGAAGCAGTCTTCCCATAAAATATTCGATAATAAACACTTTCATAATTTATTGTCTAACCATTGATTCTACCTGCGTTTCTTTTGTTAGCTTCCTCTCTGTCATCTTTTATCATTCATTCTGAAGACCATGACCTTTCCACTTTGATACGGAGCTCTTTCATGCCAAAGCTGAGCTCTCATATCATCATTTTCATTTTCACGAGCCACTGGAGCAGTCGCGACTTCTCACACCTCAGTTATTTCGAATTTCACTTGACATGACGGTTTAAACCAGTGGGTTAAGCGGAAGGGTAGCACTTGAAATACGTTTATATAGATTTAATAGCATAATAGTATAATTCGGGAAAGTTTGGATGTTTGTTACTCAATCACGCGAAAACGTCTGAACGGATTGAGATGAAATTTAAATTAAATCTAGGAGAGTTATTTTATTAGGAACAGTATTACGTAGGATACGTTTTATCCCAGTAGTACGTTCTCGTGGGATGATTTCGGACCACCACGCGGGCGAAACCGCGCTCAAAAGCTAGTATGATAATATATATGTTAGGTATATTGTGCAACTTAACCAACCTACATAACCTTTTGGTAACTCTATTTTCGAGCCGTTTGGGTTTGAAACCCTAAGGCCGCGGGGTCCGAGTGCTCATAGTCTGTTCAAGGAAATCTCCAAACAGCTGTTTGACACTTCCCGTGACCCAAGGGCTGGCTTTTGCCTTGGTCAGAGGCTAAGCATTGCCATACAACGTGACAATGCCGCCAGTCTCTTGGGTAAATTACCAGCAGACAGCGATGCGGAGGAATTTTTCGACGCCATATTTTAGTTAATTGTTCATTTTTACAGTTCATTTTAATCAGTCATTTAATTTAGTACCTAATGTAAATAGTTAGTTGTGTTATGTATTATTGTATAGAGTCATTTTAATATTTAATACATTATCCTTACATATTATAAAACAAAGTCCTCCGCCGCGTCTGTCTGTCGTCCTGTTCGCGATAAACTTAAAAACGACGGCACCGATTTTCATGCTGTGTTCACCAATGGATAGAGTGGTTCTCGAGTAAGGTTTTAGTATATAATAACAGGCATCCACGCAGGCAAATCCGCGGGCATCAGCTAGTATTAGAATAAAACATATAATAAAGAAAAACCAAAACACTTATCTTTTGTATTATTATTTTCTATTTAGCTTTCCATTAACATCTATAATTATCGTTCAGGATTTCGTAACACTACAATAAGGTAATTACATATTTTTAAAGTACACCATTTAATTGGAAAGCTCATTGTATATATCAATTAATCTTCTCAAGATAATTATCATTTGAGTACTGTGGTTATTGTTCTATTTACAAATGTTTCGTTGTGCCTTTGATGATTTAAACATCTTAAGCTGCTTTAACAGCTGAGGTTTGATTGTATTTTAGGTAGGTACTAGAGATAACAACAAAAAGATTTACAGTCGAACAAGGTATTTGGTATACAGGCAAAATATATTCATTTTCTGTTACATTGCCAAAATTCGTTTTGATTGTGTGTGTAATTTAACTTTTTGAGCTTATGGCTTAAGAGAGTGACGTAAAAGGATTGTTGACTACTGAAAACACTCACAAAAAAACTAGTTGCAAGCTATCTGACTGTATACCAAATAGCTTGATCGACTGTACATAATCTCTAAGCTTTAACTTCATCATTGTGTTGAAATAAAACTTTAATTTTGAAATAGGTATAATCTTAATAACATCTTTAATAATAATCTTTATTATTAAAAACTGACGAGGAACAGAGCTCCCATCTCATTCTTGCCTTGATTGGCCGGCTTGAGTGGAGATTCGCAAGAGCAAACGTGCTCGGAGGAAGGAAGTATTCCAGTAAGATGCTGGTAGGGATCTTGACCGTACTTCCGGGATTGTCCTGATAGCCGTGGAATACCTCTCCACTCCTCTCAAGCACCTCAGGACATGTTGCCCCCTTGTCACTACGACACTTTGTGCTAGCGACCGTTTTCGGGGGCCCATTATTGAGTGTGCAAGTCACCCCCTGCCATTTTATCTATGTATTTAAAAACATTGGTCAGGCAGGGGCCATAGTCTTTCCATAGTTCAAGATAACTAGTTCACCAAGCCACCCAAACCCATAGCCCAATATCTTTGTTTCCATGTTCTGCAATAGTCCTACACCAACCGGGGGTTATCCTTGGCTGCACTTTCATAGTGCGAACAGGGATAATCGTCGGTTGGTGCCTCATTCCATTTAAAATTGTCTAAAGGGCCTCTGCGAGTTGGCTTCGGCCCCTCGCATGCCTTCCAAAGGTCCGGGACCCCAGGGTCCCGAGATGTACAAACATCTTTATTATATATGAAAGGGGGTTACGAATTGTGTGAAGTCTCTGACACTTGTGCTAAGTGGTTAACTTATGTTACAAGAGCCAGAAGATCTATAGAAACCGAATCAATCAACAGTGACGCTAAACTGATTGCTTTTCATTTTACCGTTACGCAAGGTATCGCAATGATTGCGTGTATAGAACCCAAGTCTGTATCCAATAGCCTAAACAGTTATCTATGAATGCTGAACCTGTGGACATAGACAAACAAAACGAGACAACGATTGGGCGTGACAGCTACGAATTGAATGAAGATTGCCAGAGATTGAAACTAATGGAAATGAACAGAAGGGGACGAAGAAAGAGAAGAGTCCTGTGTCCCAGCAGTGGGAACATTATAGGATGATTATATAATGAGTGCCAGTGGATTGAGGAGCCATGTCACATATTTAAACGCGGGTATTTAACAATATTTAGTAGTAAATTAGCTAATTTTGTTGGCACGATTCTGAAATTTGTAAATCTTAGTATCAATCAATCAACTCAGTCTCGCAGTCTACTGCTGGACATAGGCCTCTGCCGGGCTGCGCCACAGCACCCTGTCCAACGCCTTCCGCATCCAGTATCTTAGTATCTGCGATTCAATATTTATGAGACATCGTAATGATGAGTACAATGACCTAGATTTACAGTTATTTTAATTACATCTTGTTTATGTAAAGAAAGAAAAATGCGTTAAAAACCTTAAAACTATAAATAACACAAAACACAATGCTGCACACCCTATTGGGAAACTACAGGCATAGCATACAGGATGATGTTATATTCAAGCAAGTAAGATTCTGTTCCACCGCTAACAGATACTAAAAAATTAAATGACACGGCTGTTTCAGCGATTTAGTAAAGTGGGTAATTTGAAAAAGCGTTGTTTTCCTGTCGAGTCATGCAGCATGCTAAGCGCGGCGGGTAATGGCCGACTGTTTGCCTCAATTGATATTGCACCCTAATGTGCGGACATGCTGCTACGGAATTATTATTTCACGTGTTTACCCATAGTAATTTACTAAGGTAAGCAGTTTAACTGCGCTTGATTTGTCCAGTAGCTAATTTTTTTTTGTTAATGTTTTCTTTAAATATTTAACTGTCTTAACATTTATTTACTTCATCATCTGCCTAGCCTTTTCCCAACTATGTTGGGTTTGGCTTCCAGTCTAACCGGATGCAGCTGAATACCAGTATTTTACATGGAGCGACTGCCTATCTGACCTCCACAACCCAGTATCTGGGTAATAGGATACCCCTTGGTAAGACTGGTGGTCAGACTTTCGGGCTTCTGACGACCCGTAACGACTGTCAAAGATCCACAAATGACAGCCGGGACCAACGGCTTAACGTGCTTTCCGAGGCACGGAGGAGTCTCGGTATGTAAAGATGGTCACCCATCCACGGACCAACCCCGGCAAGCGTAGCTTAACCTGATGGATCGACCCGTGCGGCTGTTATTACGTAGCCACGAGCTAATTAACTTATTAACGTTAATTTGTTACATAACATCACGCCTGTAATAAGTAAGGTAGGTAGGTAGGGTAGGTAGGCAGGGTAGGTAGGTAGGGTAGGTAGATAGGTAAGTAGGGTAGGTGCGCCTTAGATAAGTACTTAGTGCTACCCGTGCGTAGCTGGAGCGGGCAGGTAGTTATAAATAAAATAGGTGCATAAGTATGTTATAAACTTGTTATACACATATAATCATAATTTTACAATAATATGTACCTAAATTAATATATATTAATTAGGATTCAAGGAAAAGAAGTAATTGAGATGACTGACTCGCTTTTACGCTATTGCTTTTGAAAATACGAGTAACTTTGCAATTTTCGCCTATAACTTCAGACCGGAATACAGCAATGTTGTGCCGGTAGAAATACGACTAACTCCTTATGAGACCCTTAACATAGTGCTGATACAAAATTAGGGGAAAAAGCCTCTCGATTTTTTTTTCACAAAAACCTGCCTTCGTTTGTTTTAGTGGTACAACCTCATCAAGTTAAATCCAATACCAAACTATTATTGACCCACTACTGGAAGGCAAAGGCTTTTTCGTAAACAGAGAAGGCACATCACCACGTTTGCTCAATGATTTCAGACTTTATATATTATCCTTACCAATATTATAAATTCGAAAGTGAATTTGTATGTTTGTTACGCTAAAACGGCTGAACAGATTTGTATGAAATTTGACACATGGGTAGACTAAGACCCGGAGAAGGTCATAGGCTACTTTTTATACTGGATCGCAGACGAAGTCGCTACTAAACTATAAGTCCAGGTTTCCTCACGATGTCCAAACGCCTCCTGCCGGAGGCTCTATGCGGGGGTCGTGCGGTCCATGGCCCTTTACGGGGCACCGGTGTGGGCGCGTTCCCTTAGGCTGCGGCCAGCACGCCGGTTGAACGCGTCCCAAAGGGTCATGGCCATTCGGCTGGCCCGGGGATACCGCACGGTCTCCCGTGAGGCGGCGAGCCTCCTTGCCGGATTACCGCCATGGGATCTGGAGGCGAAGGTCCTCGCGCACATCTGGGAGTGGCGCGAGGAGGTGAAGCGCCGGGGTGTAACTCCGCTGCCGCGAGAAATCGCGGCACAGCGGACAGAGCTCCGGCAAGATCTCATGGCGGCATGGAGAGTGCGATTGTCGCAACCCAGTGCTGGGCACGCCACAATAGCGGCGATAAGTCCCCTCTTTGAGGAGTGGCTAGAGAGGCGCCACGGCGTCCTCACCTTCTGCCTGACACAGGTCCTCACCGGACATGGCAGCTTCGGGAGGTACCTGTGTAGGATTAGGCGGGAGGAAACGCCCGGGTGTCACCACTGTGTGGATCGCCCGGAGGACACGGTGGAGCATACGGTTGAGGTGTGCCCTGCTTGGGCGGAGCACCGCCGTGTCCTCGCGGAGGCGATTGGCGGCAGTGACCTCTCGCGTCCGGCCCTGGTTCAGGCCATGGTACGGAGCGAGAGGGCATGGGAAGCGTTCACCTCCTTCTGCGAAGCAGTAATGCTCGCGAAGGAGGAGGCGGAACGCGTGAGGGAAAGGCAAAGTTTGCGCCCTCACGCCCCTAACCGCCGCCGTTGGAGACGCCCTGGGCGTCGGGAATCCCAGGCGGATTTCCGGCCACCATAGGCGCGGGCTTGCGGACGGCGAGCAACGGGCAGCTCGCCGTCCGATAAGGACCAGGCCCGGGTCGATGGCGCGTCGTGTTCCACGCGCGCCTCAAAGAGATGTCAGCAAAATTGACGGGGTCCAATAGGACCGATGCCTGCCAGGGTTGCGGGAAAGTCCGAAAGGGATACCGGGACCTTGGCAACAGGCAAATGAAGGAACACGGGTGGGTTTTAGTCAGTAAAAGTCTGACACGCCCTTCCGCTCCGCCCAGAGTGGGAGAAGTCATTGGATGATTTCCCACCCTCAGAAAAAAAAAAAAAAAAAAGGAAAAAGAAAAAAAAAAGGTTTCCTCACGATATTTTTCTTCACCGATGTCAGTAATTTCCAAGATTAACTCAGAAAGTACTTAAGCGTCTCGAAAATAAATAATTACCCAATAAAATAACCCAAACACACAAAATGAAGCCCTTGTTTAATTTAATACAACCATCAGTTCATCATCAGCACTTCCTGCAAGTGCACTCTTCTTCATCTGTATTGTAACTACATGTGTGTTTGTGTAACCAGTGAAAGCCTACACGATAAGTACATATTAGTTCGTTTACAGACCGATATGTGCAGCGAATCTAGATTCCTTTGTATCGGCTTCATGAACCTCACTTTAAACTCAACAATTTCCGTCTAATTCTTTACAAACAGCCCGATTGACTCAATTTGTAACAGACGCTAAAGAAAGTAACAGACGACCTGCTGTATCCGCTGTTCCCAGATTTTATTTTAGTTCCATCTTCATTTTCAGGTAGAATTATTTCTTTATTGGTTGCCCTTGCATTGGTCAGGTGTTTCATTATTGCCTTTGTTTCTGTAAGCTCTCTATTGGCTTGTAATAAGAAGCTTTTGTTCGCCTCATATTGCGCGGAGACATTGAGCAATCAAATTTTGCTGCACAATTTTATGCTAAGATCGAACGAGCGCGCTGTTTAAAGCGAGCTGTAATCATTTAAAAGAAGTTAGGTGATACGGAATATTGTGTTACTTCATGCACGGCGCTTTAATAAGGTTTTAACTCAGTTTTCTATGCGATCCTTTAGTAGAATATTTGGTTATTAGAAAAAAGAATTTAGTGGCTTAACATAAATCTTGAATGTTTGGAAACATGCTGGTCCTGGATAATTGAGAGTCTAGACAAAATCAAACTGTATGCTAATTTAATTAAAATTTTACATTAATTGTATATTCTGTCATTACTTTAACTCGTATACTGATTCATTCAATATTATTTTGTTAAAATGTTTGGAAAAATCATCTACGGTTACAATACCTATTTGTAAATATCGACTATGTGAGCACCATGTATCTATCAACGTACTTTATTTACCTGTCATTATTAATCTGTTATACTTTGTACATAATGGTTCATTGTCTTCACAAATAATTAATTAGTTTAGACAAAATGTTGTAAAACATTTTAAAATAGTAACAATGGAGTGCCTGGTCTATTCCTCCTGACGAAACTACCTTTTGGAAGTATCAATTTACTTGTAAATTTTGACGTTCAAAAGTGACTTTTTGATGGCCTACTTCAAATTTTTTTTTTTGACTTTGGCTTTGACTCTACTTCGTAATGGGTTTAAAAAAGCGTCGCCAACCTTGAAACCAAGTTACAATATCTCACATGTCTGTAATGCCATCAGCAACGTAGGTATATCTCTGAATTTATAAACTGGTCAACTGGAAATCTAATTGATTGGACCTCTTACTAAATCATCCCCAATACCACTAAACCGCATCAAAAATTGATACTCCAAACCCGATAATAATCGTTGACATTCTCTTATATTCCATAACCCAGAACACTGCTTACGTAAACAAGCTCCGTCGAATGGGCGACATGTTCTGGGAACAGACTGTATAATGCACAATTTGTGACCTGAACCGAACAGGGTGCCTGATGAATTTTGTATGCCTGGTTATGCGCTAAAAGCATAGCTGAGCTGCATTTGAAATTAAAAGTGTCGTCAGTTTGATCGACAGGCGGTAATGATCCGTATGCGATCGAGGTGTCACAGTCATCAGTCCAGTCAGTAAGTTAAGTTTTAACTGGGCTTCTTGTTTGTGTGGGTGGATATTTACCACCGACGCCTTTTTTATTATTTATGCTTGTTAGTGGATGTAGCTTTGGCTTTGCTTTTTGAGAGTATATTTTCTAGATCAACATTCTTTACCAAAGTGCAAGGGTTTCCTACAATGAAGCCCTGATCACCGTTAGCTTGGACACTGCATCGCCCACTATATAAATATTTTAAAATGTAACTAATAATGTGTAAGTATTATTACATCCAGAACTAACCGTTTGCTTTCAAAAGCTCTGGGTAAACTGAAAGAATTGTCTCATCCAGATCCCTAAAGTATATCACTATTTAACTGGGCACTGAAACATAGCCCCATTATAAGCAATTCCCTTAACAATAATCGGAGTGCAAATAGTATCGGGGTATTGGTACGGAAAGTCACATTGTCGCGTTTGATATTCAAAGCGCGACAGCTTGCTCCCGATGCTCACATCGCTCCCACCGCTCGAGTCGCTCGCTCCGTTTGTAAATGCCGCAATAACCGCTTCCGACGGCTGACATACAACGCACCGCTTGTAAGCTCAGCCTCACTTTCTATGCAATGCCTTGATCAGATTTGATGTGCGACTAAACAGATTGTGGTAGGTTGGAAATATGGAACAATATACGCAATCATATCTTTGTAAGTATAGCAAGGTTTAAATGAGAATTGATTACGAGTTTTTGGTGAAAAGTACACTCATTTTATTTATTTTATTAAGGTTAACCAACAATTGCTTACACCAGTACACAGGCAGCATATTATTTATAATAGGATACAATTGCGGATGCAACAATTAATTATAGGTTAACACCGCTAGCACAAAAAAACGGTGGTAAAAACCATTAATTATTAAAGTACGACAGATTCATAAAAATTTAAAATTACATTAATAAATTAGATCATTAACGAGTAAACAAGATACAAATTGAATAATAATTGATATAAAAATTGGATTATAAATTAGACTAAAATAAATTACATTGACTATTTAAGAAGAAATTAAAACAACAAAAATCCAAATACTGACTGTAGTAAGGTAAAAAAATATATATCCAATTCCATAACAAACACAAGAAAAATCATTCAGATATAATCGTTAATAAAAATATAAAATAAAAACAAAATAAATAACCGAATTCAATAAACAGAATTATTCTATCAAATGATACAATTATAATTAAACTAACAATAGCAATGAGATTTTAGTATCTATTAAAGAAAATTACCTTGCAAATAAAAATAAAGATAATAAACAACAATAAAAAACAAAAGACAAAATGTACATAAATTCATTGTAAATAAATTCAAGTAAACTCATTTCATGTTTAGGTACTGAATCTTTATTCTAGGACTAGTAGCGATAAACAGATTTTGTTATTTCATTAAAAGATAGTAAAGTTTTGGCTTTTTTTGAAGTAATTATTATTACTTTATTGAAATTTAAACAAAGGTATATTCCCTCTAAAACAGCTTCTCATAAAAAACCGTTGGATTAGGAATTAAGAGGTATTATTCCTTTTTAAAATCACACGTTTATCTGCTTTCAGAGGCCATAATATAACCCGTCCAAAACCGGCATTGCTGTATTCCATTTTGAAGTGAGCCGGTGACAATTACTGCAGGAACATGCCACTTTTCAACTCGTTTTGTAGTGACGGGAGCAGTGCGATGAAACGTAGACTGCGCCTAAGTGACGTCACTTAGGAGATATTGCAGTTGTAATAGATATTGTTACAACTGCAGTGCCTCGTCAGTCACGTTCGGAGGTAACTGTAGCGAACTGGTTACTACTTTACGTACTCTATTGTTACATAGATACGTAGGTAACGTCATATTTCAGTTACCTACTTATTCTGAACTAGCGACTGACCACTGCTTTGCACGGTTTTTTTTATCAAACATCGAGATTCTTTAATAATTAATGTCAGTTAAATATAAATTTACTATACACCTTTGGGAATAAATCCTCTTAATGATGGTGAAAACCACATCAAATTCCGTTGCGGAGTGCGCGGTCACACACGGCAGTCACATACGTAAAGCGACTTTAATTTTACATTATGTATAGATATTAAAAAAGAAGTTAAAGACAAAAGCACTAATGGTTGTCTGGTCTAGTGATCTAGGTAACATTTGACTAAGATAATTATTAATAAGGTAACGAAAATAATATCTACGTGATTTATTTTAGATGTACCTATCCAGAGCACAACTCTTGTACATGTACACACTTACAAGAATAAATGGGTAGGTAGGGCCCCAAATGATCCCAAATGGTGGACCAATAACATGTAACGCGAGAATTAGCCGGGAATTGAGGCTAATCCTAACTAATATTATAAATGCGAAGGTGAGTTTGTTTGTTATGCTTTCACGCTAAAACGACTGAATGGATTTGGATGAAATTTGACACATGGGTAGCCGAAATAGGCCGAAAATCAGACCTTTTTTTTAATTAATTTTGGCAGCTGTCTGTTGAAGGGATATCGTCGTCATCAATTCAGCTGAAAGACGTCCACTGCTGGACATAAGCCTCCCCCAAGCACCGCCACTTCGACCGGGTCTTGACGCATCCAGCGGATTCCTGCATGCGGTCTTCACAAGATCATCGGTCCACCGTGTTGGAGGTCTGATTCCAACGCTACGGTTTCCGGTACGCGATCTACCGTATTTTATATCACTTTTAAGCTATTACTACCAACAAAAAAGCAAAATAAACTGACATTTACGAACATTCAAATCTTTCATGAAACTCTTTACAAAAATATATCAAATTGCATACGCAGACCAAAGAAAACCCAAAAATTATTTATATCCCAAGCCAAGTTGACACATGTGCTAATAGTCCTAAAGTATTATTTCCCGTGTTGAGATTCCAGGTCTAGTGTGGGCTGGATTATTTTTAGGTGGGTTGATAAATTGTGTTAAAAATAATAAGATTGTAAGATCTAAAAGGGAAGATCAAACGATTATAATTTTGTTTTTCGTTACAAATAATTACCGCCCATTTGTAACTGTTGACATTATCTTTACACGCAAATTACCTAAGGTGGTTGTTACATGGGTAGGTGTGACGTAACATCAGTCCTGTATTCGGACGAAGGGTTCGGCTAAGTTGAATATTACACCCACATTCCGCCAGTTAGGTTTTAAACTCCATGTCCATGTCATGTCATGTCATGTGGTTTTAAAATCCAGACAGAGGCCTGCTTCTGTAAACTTTCTGCTTAAAAAACACAATAACACGAAGTTCAAACTTGATCTCGAAGCTAGGTCTTCTATGTTCAGCGGACGCGCTTTTGACTACTAAACTATCGAAGTATGAGTACCTACATATATATCTATATTCTAGGAACGCAATCAATGCGAGAATCCTAAAACATTTAGACATTTGCTTTCATACTAGATTTTCAGAACTATTGAAAAGAATTCCAATCTAGATAATTGCAAGTAACTATGTTCCATGAATCGCAAACGCTGATTGGCTGATATGGACCTTTCGAACTGCCGGCCGCGCTGATTGGCTAATCTAAATTGATGGCTGCATTCCTTCGTCGAGTTTTCTTCTTTCTCCCTCTCTCCGTGGATATCGAAAAAGGTAGACAAACTGATTAGGAACAAGCCGTGTGCCCTGGAATTTCCCATCAGCAAAAATGACTAACTTCCATACCATTCAAAACTTAAAATAAGCCATGGCTGCTAAGAGAGAGTTAGAACTGTGACCCTTACACACGAGCCGAGTGAGAGAAGCGCATAATCCTACTATCCTACTAATCCTAGAGGAAGGTTTCGGTATATAATTTGTCAAGCGGGTGAAGCCACGGCCATCAGCTAGATCATGCCCTAGTTAAAAAATATTGGGGATGAATTTTCAAAAAAATTATTTAATTAAGCTCACCTTCGTTATTTTAAGAAATCATGCGCAGATCGAGTGATTTATGTTGTGCGTTGTCTGTCAGTGAATGAATGAATTTAAGATGTTAAATTAAAAGTTGTACCTATCCCATTTCGTTATATACCTACTGCGATGTAATTTATTCGTTTTCCAAGATGGCTTCATGTGGCAATATTTCCATAAGACGAAGTTAATTAAAAGGTTAATTAATATTTGTAATTTTTACATCCAATATTTGATTCTATGTTAATATTTGCGTGCTTCAATGGTAGTAGAGATGACGATGAAAGGTTACGTCACACTAGGATTTTAGGTGTGCTTAAAGACAGTTTTATTCCAAAATTCTGATTTCCATGACTCTGACGTTGATCATTTATAATTTACTAGCTTTAGTCCAAGGCTTCACCCACGTAAAAGTCGAAAATAATCCCCTGAGAACGTACTATCGGAATAATAAGCTATGTCCTAATTCAGGTCAGGGCCATTAAGGCTTGGAAAACTGTTAAAGCGCTCAGACAAACTGGCAGACAGAGTTTTGCGTATAATTAGTATGGATAAATCATGGATTAGTATGGACAGTATAGATACTTTAATACCTAATTAACTTAGTAGATTGACCAATTTTGTTGGGGTAGATAAAGTCATAAGTTTCGACTGTAGGCTTTAAATACACCTTAAATGTACTCATTAACAATCCAATTAAATCCGACTTCATAAAAACAGTATGTTACTAATAAAGGACGCTTCCGTTAACCCGCAATAGTATCTGAATACATACATTAAAAAAACTATAAAAATAATTATCTTTTTTTTTATGGTAGGTAATACTTTTTTTGCATGATTGCAACTTTTCTTATTTTTTTACTAGATCGACAGATTTTGAGCTAAGCTACAATATAACATAACATTCAGAACTGTATATCTAATAATTTAAGAGTTATTGTTGTTTGAACATAGCGTACGCGTAAGCTTTATGCTTTTTGCAAGGAAATTGTCGGAACATATTTTTAAATCATTAAAAAAAATTAATCCTTTAAAATAGTTTATATTTAAGTATTTAAAATATCACAAGTCCATGTCCGCACACACTGTATATACAGCGGGTGGGGGGGACTTTAGTAAAGGCACATGTACAATGTAAGTAACATGAAAATGTAAATGTCACGAAACCCCTTGCCCAGTAGGCCAACAGCTTTCGCCTGGCCATTGCTGATTGACCGATCCGGCTGACCGACGGCTGATCGTATATTTCCGTCGGTAACTTACGACTAGAGGTACTTACGACTAGAGGTAGGTTTAAGCCGGGTCACTCAAGGTTACGTAACCCCTGAAGGTGACGTCAAAAGGAACGTTAGTTAAATAGGGTAATAACAGTAGTACCTAACTGCATACTTCCATACATACATAGGCACATATCCTTGTTCCCCTGGGGGTAGGCAGAAACTATAGATCGCTATTTGCTACGATTCTTATATACTCCTTTTGCTTTGTTTACGTTTATAAATCGGGTTAATCCACGCACTCCGTCAAATAATCTGCTAATACTGCTGTAAAATCAGAGAAAATCAGTGTCATTAAAATTGACTATATTCTTCGAAGCGTTGGCGTTGTGAAAAACAAACCGGGCTAGTGCGTTTCGGAGCACGCACAATGAAGGTTGGGATGAATTTTTCCCAAGAAAAAACTTAATGTTGTAGTTGAAAAACTGTTCTCCCGTCTATCAATATAGTTTATGTTACGGTTAATTACTCCAACTGCAAATGTAAATTATCCATCGCAAAAAATATTTCTTAGGGTTCGTTCGTCCGAATGAAAAAATGCCCTTATAGGATCACTCGTGTGTTTTTTCCTTTTTTGATACGGAACCCTAAAAAGAGCTAAAACCGCGTCTTATTCTTAATTATATTTTCGATAATAACATCGAATAGGTAGGTACCTGCAGCCCTACTTACCGCTAAGCGGAACTCAGCAGAGATAGGGTGAAACAATTAATTACTAGAAGGCGTGGTTTTACCACGTCATTATACCACTATCAATAATCTAAAACTGTCCCACAAAAACAAAATATACGAAAAAAGTTACAACCTTACATTTTTTGTGAACTATTTAATGTTGTGCCAAATGTATTTTACGTGACGGGAATCTGCATTCCTGAATGTATTATAGTGGTTATAAATTGGTTCAGACCAAGCTTTGAAATTCACTTACGTACGTACTCAGGTGCGTAATTGAATTTCAAAGCTTCCTGTTTTACTATGAAGGGAACGAGGTCAATAAATTATGCAAGTAACAATTAGCTAAAAATAGGTAAATAACGTATGAAGAGATGCCTATAATCGGCAGTAGGTTAGCTCATAATGTATGGACAACCTCGTAATATCTTTACCACTCTAAGGTTGAATATTAATTGCGCGCAATAATACAACATTGTCTATTTGTCTATGTAACAGTTAGTTGCAACCTCCTTGAAGTTTCAATTTAGTGGGATTTTTTGTTAAAATTATTACGAGGTCAAAGTCAGGTTTTTTTTCATTTATTCCCGTAAAGGGCACTTCTGTAAGCCAAAATTTACAAAAAAAAAATGTATTGATTCTAGTCACCCCGTCCAAAAGGTAATTTTCGTATGGAGAAGAAATGAATAAGAAACTCCATCGTTGCTCTTTTAAAATGTTTTACAATATTTTGTATAGGTTAAAATATATGAGAAGACGATGCACCTAGAATAAAATTACTGTACCACAGTAGGTAAAAATAATTAAAAATGAAGCAACGCCAAATAAATTAATTACGTGACAGATAGGTACATATTTACAAATATTTAAAAAGCAGATAATTTTACAATTAATAAGTCAGTCTGTAAGGAAGTAATCACAGAATTTAAAAACAATGTCATAAAAATAGTAATTAAATAAAAAATGTGCAATTTTCCTCATAACATTAATAATGAAAAATAAATGAGCCTAAATGCAGCTGTCCAACTTCACAAACACTTTTATATATACATATACCCAAGAGATCGAGGATGGAATGGGAAAGTCAAGGTGTCAAACAAGCACCGTCTCCTCTATTTTCTTAATTCCCAGACTAGCTTGAAAATCTTAGCACGTATTGCAGCGCAAGATTTTGCTCCAGTGCCCCCGAAAAAATTATAGCGCTTTCCAGTGACAGTTGGCAGAATTTCACCAGTGCTAATAAACTTTTTCATAATTAATATCAGGGCAAAGTTACATGACAACAGATCCAGGTGTTCCATTTTAAAGCTGGAATTATTTTAGTAGTGGAGTTATGCTTTTTTCTGTGCATTAGTCCGGAACAATACATTTTGTTTATTTTTTTTTGTGTTTTATAAAATTGTGAGGCAGAAGCTACACAATTAGTACGAAGAATAAAGTAATTATTATTAATGTCAGCAGTAATCTATGAAGCCATATAATGCACATTTAATAATGGCTAAATACTGATTACCTTTAACTACGGAAGTGACATCTTAAGATTTCTAACATATATTTTCAACAAGAAAAAAATTGTTGATTTTCACCGATCAGTGTTTATTTTCTATTTTAAAACTTGAATGACATAACAATACCAATAAATGAACGTTCAAAACAGTTAATTAAACATAAACAATGATGTCTTGTTAATCAATTTAATGGAACTCGAGTATCGCGCGAGTTACCTCGACAACAGCCAAATTGAGGGTAGTTCAAAAATGGATAGACAATTGACACGAAGGAGAAATAATGTAATTTCTGCAGAAGTGGCTGGTGAAATAACACAATTGAAGAAAGGAGTGGTCCTAATTAATTCCTATAATTCTTATCAAACACTAGCGATACACCCCGGCTTCGCAGGGTTTTTTGACTTGACAAAACATCATGATTTCTTTAATATATATCTAAGTTAAGAATGAATGTATTGTACACATAAAGGTTTTGGAATAAATTGTCTAGATGACGAACAGCATCAAAATCTGTTGTGTAATTTAGTAGAACAACGCGGTCACAAACAGACATGAAAGGCGAGTTTTTTTACTTTTATTTGGTTAGTTTTTTTGTACAACAGTGACTTGATTGATTTTTAAACCAGGTAACGGAATTTATTGTACGTAATAGTAGTAGTCAGTAAAAGTCTGACATGCCCTTCCGCTCCGCCCAGAGCGGGAGAAGTCATTTGATGATTTCCCAATATAAAAAATAAAAAAAACGTGCCTGTTTCCTCACGATGTTTTCTTCACCGTTTTTGAAGCAAGTTATAATTATAGTATACGGACATGAATCCGAAAAGTGAGAGGTGCTTGGCTTAGGTTCGAACTCGAGACCTATGATGACTTGGAAGTCTGACGGTCACACCACTAGACTATCACAGCTCAATACAATTTTAATCCTAACTAATATTAAATGCGAATGTGAGTTTGTTTGTTTGTTACACCTTCACGCTAAAACGGCTGCACGGATTTGGATGAAATTTGGCACATGGGTAGACCATGACCTGGAATAGGACATAGGATACCTTTTATTCTAATATTCTTACGGGATCGAGACTTATGCGGGTGAAACCGCGGGGGGCAGCTAGTAGTATTATACAAAACATGGTTGGGAAAGGGCTCGGCAGATTTATTGATTTAAACGAAGACTTAAAAGTTATTATAATTATGTCTAGAGGTTAAACAGCAGTCACCGACAAATAACACTTATTTCATTGCTACTTGAGGTGACCATAATTATGGATTTTACCAGTTTGAAAAGAGCTCTATCTTCAACAGTGGTCTTTGACCTTTTAACATTAACAGTACTTTATTTCAGAACTTTCCACATAAATCGAATTGATTAAGTACAACTATAACTTTGTGTTACTATAACACGCATACATTAAAGCAAGTTGACGATCGATTATGATTTTCTGGAAACAATAATAATACAGGAAATAAAAATGTCTTCTTATCACCAAGTTGGATAAGCGAGATAATACATTTTAGCATCGCTGCTTGCGCTGCCTATTTTACAATACATAACATCACGCTTGTTTTACCGGAAGTGTAAGGCACAGGTCTACCTAATAATACACCCTTATTTCACCAGTAATGTTTAAGTCCTATGTAATGAGGGACGAGCCTATTGCCTTCATCCGGGCACTGATCTAGGCTCTAGGCTGGTACTGAGAAATCCATGATGAAAAAACTTAATAGCGCAATGCACGACCTGGAAATCGAACTCAATACCTCATGCATTTCAGTGGGACAGAGGCCCTAAACAAAGTAACATTCTATCAGCGATAACGATGATGGAAAAGCCAAAAATGTATAGGACTGACATAAGTTATCGAAAAGCTTATGTCAATCCTGTTGAAAGTCGTTGTAGAAATACGAAACGCTTTGGAAGCGATTGTCACTTGTCTAGGCTCTCTGGCAACGATTATTGTAATACACCCTAATAAATATGTATACCTACACGTAGTACCTATCTACCCCCCAAGAATGGAATCTGGTACGATACCTACTTGTTGCTAGTTTTGAAAACGCTGAAGCAGCATGAAGTATGTTTTGAATAGGTTCTTCAACTCAACATTCACGGTACTTACAATGGGAGAAACTTTCAAAAGATATCTCAGGTCTTACGGAGAACCTTGTCGAATATTTTCTTTAAAGTTGGCACGGGTTTAGAGATCTCTGCCGGCTGTTAAGCTCAGTTGGCATTCATGTTGTCTGTATTATTGGTATGACAACTCTTCCAAATAACAGGAGTACCCTGTGAATGATTTAAAAAAAAAAATTTGAAGATAACGAATGGAGGTTCAAATACTAACTAAAAGAATACCTCATTAGAGTAGTTCAGTCTACCACTCCGGTATCTTACTAAATATTTACATCTGTAGGCACTCTACTAATGTGACGTCACAAATTTAAACTGTGGTAATGTGGTTTTCGTCTTCATTCCCATACTTTTATTTAGGTGACCAATCAAGTGTCAGGGGTAAAAAAACAAATAAAAACTTTTTTGCAAAACTTCTTGTACTACGCTTCCTTAATATATATCAAACAACAACAAGGTCTAAGGACAATTTGTACGAACAAAAGAGATATTACACAAAAATGATTGGAACTAAATTGGAGTGACAAGGTTGTTATAAAGAGTAGAATTTTTGAGCAGAACCGGGCACGCATTTGCCTTCGGACAAGGTCGACTATCACGCTCTACTCACTGACTTCATAATTATTTTGAAAACTTTACACAAACTAAGGAGGCGATGAAAATACCTAATACCTACGAATATTTTATTTGTATTAGTATTTGTATAGATTTAAGTTAATAAACAAATTTTTTTTTTTTTTTTTTGCCTGATTTCTGCGCCAGTCTTAGATCTAGTATAGCAGTTAGGATAGTTTATAATTATTACAAATTAGAAATGTTGTTTGTTAGGTTGAGTTGGGTTAGGTTAAATGTGCTAATAATTATGTACTGTATGAATGTCTGTAATAAAAATATTATTATATTATATCTTCACTTTGATAATACACACCAAACAATAAACACAAATGCCATAAAAATCCGCAACAATTAATAAAAAGGTATTTAGTATTACGTCATAAACTCTGGCTAGGCTGAAAAACGCGGCGCAGTATAACTTGACAAGACAGGCAGTTGGCCCGCTACCAGCGTTTAATTGAATCTAAGGCTAATGTACAGGCAACTGCAGAACTCGATGAATTCCTATGTATTTGGAAATAAGAATCGTGAGAGGCAATCATTTTGCTGCAGGTAAGTTTTTAATAAAAACAAGGACATAATTTTGTAAGTTTTTAATGATAAAAATACCTTTGTAACTACAGGTCCCCTAATCTTACAATATCTTTGCAAGTATTGAGGTATGGAGTACACTACAGCCACGGCTTTATTTATGGTTTGACAGTATGCCTTCAACACTATGGAGGATAAATAAGAGATTTCCAACAATCCATACCTAGCATGGTAAATGCGAATGAAAGTGTGTCTGTGTCTGTCTGTGTGTCTTTTACCTTTCCACCCTTATGAAATTTGACAAATAGGTAGGCTACCTTTCATCCCGAATCTTTCTTAATAAAAATAAAATACTGTTCGTTGGTAAGCGCATCACTTGAGGACGGCTGGATCTCTTTGGCTATTCTTTATTTTAAAATTTTCGTAATAGTCCGAATTACTTCATGAAAAATAAATTGAAAAGTTTCTCGGAAAATTATCAAATTCGGGAAAAGTGAAAGTAGTTGTGGTTCTATGGGATGAATTAACTATCTGCTACTATCTATAATCTATTTATTAATTATCTGGATAGGACAAACTGTCGGGTCAGCTAATATTAGTGTGAAAAAAAAAATGCTAGTAGATACTTACGTCACTAAAACCGATTTTCGTGATTTGAATTTCCATTACCTACCCTATCTGTTATGTACTATCGAGGAAAGAGGGTTATAACTCATTAAACGTCTCATTTTGACCTCATACGCGTGGTCAAAATTAGACGTTCCAAGCCCTTATACCAGTGCTGGAAGCTCTGTGTATGACTTGCGTCGTGGAGTGTACCACGTGCTACCAGCCACAATTGGACGGCAGTAAAGACGGTAATGGCTGCACTTGACCATTACTCTTGTCCGATTAGCTTTTTATTGTTTTGAAATTACTGCATTTACTGCGGCTTGTGGAGTTGTTCTAATAGAGGCGTTGTGTCGCAATTGTCTAGATCGTAATATTAATTGGTGGCCTATTCCGTAAATAAATAAGGTTTTTGCACGGGTTTCTAAGGCTTCTTGCCGTGCCAATTTTTTACTAAATGAAAACGTTTGAAAAGGTACCATCCCATTACAACCATCTTACTATTTACCTACTTAACCAACAGTCAAATCTTCTGATTTATTTACCAAACCATAATCCGACATCCATCTTTAAAATATTACTGTGCTTATAGAGATAATTATCTGTCATTATATATAGGTAGTTATTTTAAGGTTGTCTGCAAAACGAAACCTTAATCATGCAGGCTGGTAAAAAAATAACTCAAGCGAATTTAATTCGTTCCAAAATTGAATGCGGCGATAGTTTTCATAAAAAAAAAACAGTTATGTTGATAAGTGCAGAAAAGTGAGCACGTCCTCTTGAAATAAATTGCAAAAATTCAGTATTGTGTCTTATTTTCTTATGTAGCACCTACCCCATATGGATTCTGGTTTCTGATTCCTACCTGAATGGGATGAGACCAGGTTAAGTATTTGTTTATATACATATTTTCATAAAATACATGGAAAAACGAAATCTTTATTTTTCTCATTAGCTTCTCTTTACCTCATATAAAATACAAGGCATATTTTCCTCTATTTACGTCATTCGCTTACTGTGTACCTTCAAACTTGTCAAGTAAAGAGCATGCAATACACAGGTTTAGAACTAAACTGAACATCGTATTATGTTCGACGGCGTATGAAACACGATTGACAAGGTAGGAAATAAAAGTGAGCAGAAAATCCGTGTTCAAATGGTGTATTCGGCTTGTGTGCTGTGGGACTATTTACTAGGTACAGATTTTTCAACGTAAAGTCTTTTTTATAGTAGTTAGATTTCGGACAAAAAAGCGGCCAGACAAAAGTGCGAGTCGGACTCAGACAGAAAGTGTTCCGTACCGTAAAATATTTAATACTATAGTAGGTACATATTTTTTCGTTTCTTGTATGGGGACCCCGTTTAATTCTTAGCTTTATTTTATTTTTAATTGTTGTTTGCCACCGTAGCAGTACACATAGTGTGAAAATTCTGTGTCAAACGGACGGATGGACCAACGGACAGCGGAGCCTATGGGTACGGAACCCTTAAAATCATCGTCTTTATAAAATGGATCATAACATTTTCCTGCTATGTATCTAACTAGCTTTTGCCCGTGGCTTCGCGTCTTCGGCACGAGGAGGTCGGAAGTTATTCTACCGGAACGTACTATCGGGCTAAAAGTCCTATGTCTTAACCCAGGTCATGGTCGACCTGTGCCAAATTTCATTGAAATCCGTTCAGCCGTAAAGACGTGAAAAGGTGACAGACAGAGACACATTATCGCAGTTGTACTATTAAGTATGGACAATTATATCTGCGTCCAAGCCCGCATTTGTAAAGCAAAGTGTCGTAACTCTAACGTAGTGAAACGATTTTAATTTAAGCTCTAGCAATAGAACACCGAGGCATATGAACGTAGAGCGATAAAGTAACTAAAAATAAAAGACTTCACACAGCACTGAGTGTGACACAAAAAAGCAAAATCGAAATGTTTCCGAGCGTCGCCAATTCACCAGCTTTCACTGTTTTTGGTCATCGGAGCCTCCTTATGTACATGTACAATTTTGAACAGTTTTTTATACCTAGGCTAAACGATGCCCGTGTTCGTGAATCTACATTATTTTAAGGATAAATAATGTAGATCCTACTGAAATAAAAAGGCAGGCTTTAGGAAAAATACTTACCTAACTACAAGATATTTTTTAATACATATTATAATTATAATATATTATAATTATATATACATATTATATTATAATTATAATTATAATTATAAATACGATTAAAATTACTCTTTATCAAAGCTACGAAATTGAGCCACATACGTTTAAATTAAACTAACTTTATTGTTGTCTGTAAGTTTTTACCTAACATTATTGTAATATACAGAGACTACGTTTGAGAATCAACGAATAAAAAAAATAAAAATAAAAAACTTAATTGCCAAAAATGTTACAATGGTTTTTCATTGGCCCCAAACCAACAAGCCTGTATCTTGGGCACCAAAAGGGTTATCACTATTTAAGAAAAAAAAAGGTTTTGTTTATTTACTTAATTTACGATTTTAAAGTACAATTTTATAATTCACATTAAAAATAGTTTGTCTATTAGGTAAACTACACTGGTGACGATTCGTCTGATAGTTCATATAATTATTGGGTACAAGGCGCAATTTCTTTGATAGGCTCATGAATCATGAATGACATCGTTCCAATGAACTTTCAAGAAAATGTCATCGGCATTACAGCGTGCAGGCATATCGACCGCATAATGACACACGGCTTGTCAGGAACAGGGTTGCCAATGCCTATTTCCAGATTCCCCAAAATCATTGGTGAAAATCCCCGAATTTGGGGAGAGCAAAATCCGGATTCCTCACAAAATCCCCTCAAAATTATTTCAAAATTAAACACGTTTCTATGCAAAAAATCAACAACATTTTATTAAAAACAAATTTAAAAAAAAATACAACTGTACAGAATATAAACCTTAATCATAATAGGAAAAAAAAAATGTTTGTCACGCAGTTACATTATATCAGGGGTTTCCCCGAAGATTGGTTGAAATTGATGTAATGTTGCCATAAAAATATAAATTTAGACTAAAATTTACTGGATAACGGATCCAAATCCCAGTATACATGTAGTAGAATGATGTTTGCAATGTAATTTTTGGTTGACTTAGTAAAATGCTAAAATAACCACATAATCCCCGCATGGTGCCTATCCCCACAAAATCCCCAATCGTTTTAAGATTCCCCGCAGTTTGGGGAAATCAACACAAATTGGCAACACTGAGTCAGGAAGCATGTTGGTTTCACGTTAAGGCTCTTACATACTGGGGCGATTCGTCGCGCGATGCGAATTTTAACAAAACAATTTCTTACGGCGAACAATGCGGCGGCGTCGCGTCGCGTCGCGCGACGAATCACCCCAGTATGTAAGAGCCTTTACAAGGGACAACAGTATTGAATTGCAGAGTTTCCGGTAGGTCTATTAAGTGTTTATCAGCCTTATTACGGAGCTTAAAATCAGTTAGATAGAGCCTATTTTCAACTAAACCTTGTTATTCAATCAAATGTTTACTGAACAGTTTCGAGGTTTTAGTTTGCAGAGCTTTAACACGTGTCGGTATATACTAACCAAAATGAGAAACGAAAAGAACAACATGTATGTTTTACATAACAAAGCTGGTATTGGTTTGACATAACGACTCCTAACTCAATTTGGCAATGGCCCGCCGAACGAAGCTGCGTACCAACATCAATCCGTCAACATATGGAACGGACCAGCGCCAGCGATACGCACGAGGGCACTCCTCACTACTGAATGGGACTCCCTTTATATTTATTATTCAGCAAACGTTGCAATAAAGTTATAGGTAACATGCATAAAATCACAATAAACACGACTACGGAATGCAATATCGCGTGATACGGAATTCACCGTGATGGAAGTGCAGCTATGCAAAGATATATTTGTTTTTGAAAAGTTTGTTTTTTTATAGTGTATTTATATGAAGAGTTAGGCGGCGGAAGGCGTAAAAAAAGTTTGAAATTTCTAAACTACTTCCCTACTTATTATTATTCACGCGAACTAGGTAATTTGGTCTGCTGGTATCTATTCATTTTTTCTGACAGACATTTGCAGTTTTTGTTATCAATACCTACACTTTTATTAATAGCTTTAAGGTAAGCCAAAAATTACACGATTACCATTTCCATCATTTCTTCCAAAATCCTCAACATGTTGAAATTCTTCTGTAAGGTCGTTTTCCCGGTTTTTTAAAATAAAAAACTTGAAAAGCTTCGTCAGAGATCCAGCCGCACACTCAGAATATCTGGCCAAAACATGTCGCCATGAGCAATATTAGTAACTGTAGTGGTAGAATACTAATCTTAGTGAAGGAAAAAAGTATCTTTTTAAATAGGTTTGGTGATGCTTTAAGTTGTGGGTTCTGAAACAAATCTGAAAGGTCTGGCGTAAGTGTTTGCAAATAGTCCAAAGTGTCAGTAGCATTAGGATGCAAGTAGTAAACTGTTATAGAATTCTAACAATTACTATACAAATATGAATACTTAATTTGCTAGACTTGCTTTAATAAAGGTAACATGATTTTTCTAGTAACTTTAAAAATCTCTATATAAAATCTTACATCTCCTTCAATGAATACCAAAGTTCAATCTGCTAAAATGTTTGACGTAACCTTCCACGGAGTACGCATTCCTAAAGACATGTTCCCTCAATTTCGTTATATATTTGCTGGGATACGATGCAAGGCTTTCTGAGATATTAAAGTACAATTTTAAACGTGTTGCTCAACGTTTCCTGTCCTAATATTCATAAACGGCTACTGCAAGCGTTTATGCTTTCCAGGTTAAATTGGTAAAAAACGGTTACGTGAATTTAAAAAAAAAGATTTTCTTTTGATAAACTGTAGTAGGTAGCTTATCAAAGGAAAATTGACGGTATCGATAAATTATAACAATAATTTAAAAAATATCAACTACTAGCTGTTGCCCGCGGCTTTGTCTGCGATCCAGGATGAAAAGTAGTCTATGTCCTTCTCCGGGTCGTGGTCTACCCATGTGCCAAATTTCATCCAAATCTGTAAATCTGTTCAACCGTTTTGGCGTGAAAGCATAAAAAGCAAACAAATAAATTCACTTTCGCATTTATAATATTAAGTTAGGATAATTATATAATTTATACAAGTTAGAATAACTTTTTCTAAAGAGACGGTAATTAACAGTAACTGTAGTGTCTCAAAGCGTCGCACCGACGCTGATTAAAAATATTTTCATACACTTTTTATCCAAAGCTTTTATATTTTATTCCCACCTTGCTGCTGGCAAAGATCGTGCTGCGAATTAGTTCAGGTCTTTATAGAAATTCTTGGAGCATTTTTTTAGTTTATACGCTTGCAGAAGCCGTTTTATTTTGACATTATTAAAATAAAAAAACTTCAAAGGTTCTTAAGCTGAAAAAATAATAATCTTAGTACGCAATCAAAGTAGCGAAAAAACGAATCCGTAACACGCTGCGACATAGCAGAAAAGTTCAATCTCTCCAATGCAGTGCAGTCGATTTCCCGGTGAAAAATCTAGATACATTTTTACTATTCCGCACTTCGCAAAAATAGGACACTAAAAAGCAAGTTTTCCGTCGCCTGATGGTAGTCCACATTAATCACGCAAACTTCGACTTGCACTAGGTACGGGTTTTTTTTACCTAAAGCCGTACCGTACGTGAATGCGACCCTTTCTGCAACAGATAAATATTCACGTCATCGTACAGTGAAAGCTGTGAATGTTTCATAATGACTGCAATGCAAATATGGATGTCAGTCAATCAAGCACAGGTCACAGCCGTCGTCAGCCCTAGTAGGGTGGAGAAAAAATCGATTTGTGGAACGAAGCCGAGCGTATCGACCATCGATAATGCACATGGTGGAACCCCCACCTACTTATATTAAGGAAGGATGATCGACGTGCCCGTTAATTAATCCTCCGCCCATTTTATCGATTATTTCGGGTTTTTCCTAATGTTGCAGTTTTGCATACAGCGGATATACAGTGGATGGTAAATGCACAGATTTTTGAACGACCTAGTTTTTATACTACTTACAATGTGGTTTAAATATGAAGGTCTTAGAGCCTTTTACGTACTTTAAAGTCAGTTTTAGTCGTCTACGATCGAAGATAGCTAACTTCAAATGATACGTTCAAAGTATTTTAATGATAATAAACTTATTTATATTTCAGTATTATTTAAATAGAATTCAATAAGCTCATTGAAAATAAATCCCGATGCCATTTCAACTCTAACACCAAAAAAATATACCTAGCATGAATATGCTGAACCTAAAAAACCAAAAGATTTAATTAAAGATCATACACTGTCAGAATAAAATGCAATATCTACCTACTTAAGTTAATTTGCATTCCGCGCAACTGCAGGTGAACGCCGAGCGCGTCCAATCCAAACTTGGTACTTTATTGTTGGAAACTTGGGCTACGAATGCACCGATATTGAAAGCGAAGGAGTCGCGATATCACGGCTTCGATCCCGGCGACCCGATTCAAACTTACTCTTTGTACTACGTACTCGTATACGAACGACAAATTGGAGGAGACGCCAAATTAAACGGCATGATTCCTTTATTTGTCGTAGGGAGACGGAACATTGTGGCAGATTGCCTCGGTATCTTAACAGTCACCTCCTACTGGGGACCAGACATATGGATTTCCAATTCAAGGTGCCTCACTAGATGTGGCTAAATCATAACACTCACATCCACAATCCTAACAGCGGTTGTTGTAGAAGGTCTGGTAAACATTTGACTGCTCGATTCGAAATTAAAGAAAGAAAGAAAGAAAAAGTATTTATTAAGACTCACATAGGAAATCACAAATTAAACTAAAACACACTCATAGAAATATAATTACTGACATTTCTAGACAAAAGTTGGGATAAATAAATTAGCACAGCAGCTATATTTATTTATTTACTTTTTTAAACTTTATGCACAAGCAAAAAAAATACTGTACAAAGGCGGACTTAATGCCTGAAGCGTTTTCTACCAGTCAACTTTAGGGTGATGCAGACAAAACATGATCTTATAATATCTATAATACATGATGTGATAAAAACGCAAGCCACTACACATCATAAAATAAATCGCACTGCCCCATCTTGTCACGACAACATTGTCTTTTCTAGCAAGTTATAATTCCGCTTCGCAAATGCTCTATAAGACCGTTTACTTAGGACAATTGGGAAAAAATTCTGGCAGTTATTAAAAGTGAACGCTTCTTTATGTCAATAGGCTTCCAATAGCATAAACGGAAGCCGACGTAGATAATAAATAAAACTACTTCGACGTCGACTTCGTCGTTTTAATTTAACACAACAAAGTGAAAAAATCTCAGAGTTTATTTTAATTTTTATCAAATGCATACAAATTAAAAATCCGGAGTCACACGTAATCTGTTCGATTTGTGTTCTAACACGTGTGACTCCGGATTTTTAATTTGTCTGTCTGTGGTGTCTTGTTTATACCCTTTTAGTTGATTGACTTTTTTGTCGTAGTTGGGTTTTAGTTTTTATTACTTTAAATTTTTGCAGATACATTATTTAACAGACCAAAAAAAACCCCTATTAATTAAGAACTTAAAATCAGATTTAATTGTTGACAGCAAAAATCACACCCGACGCATAACAGCCGCTATCTCTTTCTCTTTAATTAAAATCGACTAAAATAACAAAGTAAGATTAATAAAGGTTCCCCGCGTCAAAGATACTGAAACAATGATTAAAACATAAAGGCGTTTCTGCTAGAGCGGCCGGTCGGATTGCAGACCACAAAGGAATTGAAGACAGTTTACAATAAATGGTATACAGTTTTTTTTTCGTATTCAATTTGTACGTCTTCAGTTCAGACTGGGTATGGTCTGGTGGATCTGGTGGATCTGGAATAAATAAGGACAGGTTTCTTCTTTAACAATAACAACAATGGCAGATTTCCATTGCGAACCACAATATTTTCCAATTTCACGAACATAGCAAGGCAATTATTTTAAAGTACCATGTAATATGGAGCGAGAATATTGCCATCAACCGGCCACAAATTCAGACTCCGATAAGCTACTGAGAAAGTCCAAATGGAAAAATTGAATAACACTTTGCGCGACCCGGTAAGCGAACCCAGGACCTTATACTCAGCAGTAGCTCTTACGACTACTGTACCAACGAGGCATTCAATACTTTCGTACTCTCAAGAAATCTGTCAATTAATCAAAAAGTGGTCCAAAAACTTCAGTAGTTTTCTTACAAACACGTTTCAGTCAATAGATAACATAAGATAATGAGAGATTCAATCAATACACACTAACCATTCACGCTAATACAAATGTTCTATAACTAACAAAAGCCGTACATGTTACCGCCTGATCTTCAACAAGTCGGCTAGGAGTCAGGTCGCCAGTGACCTTAACCTGATGCCAACAATAGCTGGTTGCCATACGAACACACTGGTACAAGTTTGCATGTAAAACTATAGCAAGGCATCGATCTTCTAGCTAATCTCGCACTCCTAAGGCTTCTTCACTCTACCATGGAGAAATTAAATTAACCGTATATAAACCTAGCAGTATTTTTTCTAAATAACTAAGATTTTTTATGCGGTCAGCATGAAAATCTTGAACGTGAGTCCAGTCGGCCCAATCTTCAAAATAGATTTAATTTAATGAACATAAATCATTTCCATTCCGTCATCATCATTTCAAATGGAGCGACTGCCTATCTGACCTTCACAACCTCAATGATTGGGTAACACGTAATCCCTTGGCAAGACTGGTTGACAGACTGCCGGACTTCGGTAACTACTGTCAAAGATCAACGAATGATAGCCGGGACCAACGGTTTAACTTGGGAGCTCGGTATGTAATGGATGGTTACCTATCCACGGACTCCGGCAAGCGTTACTTATCTTTGAAGATCGACCAGCCGTTTATTTCGGCTGTCAATTTCGTTTCCGTATCATAACTAATTTTCTCAATGTATCAAAAAACAGCTGGACCAGATCTGGGCTAAAGTCACCGACAAATATGTAAGGTATATTGGTTAAAGTCGCACCCCAATCAGGTCCCTGTGGCAAACTTTTAAACATACCTGATTTTACACCTGAAACTCTCTAAAGCAATTGATTAAACGGAAGTAAGTGAAGTTAACAAGAACCTCCGATGATTAACGCTAAGTTTAAATCCAGTTTGATGAGGCGATTTGACGGTTTGATAACTTGAGCGAGTAAAAGGGTCAAGTTACTGTTACTATGTTCACAAAAACGGATTTCTATCTGTTGCGTGCCTCGTTGGACAAGTGGTAGCAAGCGCTACTGCTGAGCACGAGGTCCTGGGTTTGATTCCCTGGTCGGGCAAAGGTATTGCTTTTAGTAGCAGCCCGAGATCTGTATATGTGGTTCATGGCAATAGGCTCGCCCCCTATTACATGGAACTTGAACATATCTGGCGAAATGTGGATGTACATGGGTACACCTCTGCCTAACCCTTCTGGGATTATAGGCGTGGTGTTATGTTATGTTCTATGTTTTCTGTTCTTGAGTCGGCAATTATGATCCATACAGCGATTTAAAGGCTAGCCACTCTAGCCAGTCAGCAGGCCGATTGCCCAAGGTTCACCGGATGAACACCCATGCTTTGAACACACGTAACGACTACAGTGGCGAGACAGTGCTTGCGGCCGAGTGCACTGTCTCATCTACTTATATGTGTAAGCAGGTATCAACTTATTAAGATGCTTTTTGCTGCTTTTTATTGCTTTTTTTTTGTCTGCATTTTTGGAAACAAGTCATAATCAGCATACTCGTCCTGTGTATATAATTGCGCTTATATTTGTATTTAATTCGGTATATATTAAGTACTTATTTAAATAAATATTTATTCCAAATTTTTTCGTAACTGCATCTGCCACTGTTATGCTTGTCACCCAAAGGTTGACTGGTAAAATATGCTTACGGTATTAAGTCCGCCTCTGTACCTATATTTGTGTGCTTCAAGTATTAAATAAATAAGTAATATTAATGTTGTGGGTGTATTTTTTCTAATACATTGAATCGATCTTAATCCGGTTCACAGCCGTCGAGCAGGGAAACCGAGTCAAACCTCGTGATCGATTTTTCACCCACTTCTCCTAATCCGATTGAGTTGGACTTTTCCACGTGTTCAAGTTTTGATGACTGTACAATAATATTATGGTATGATTCCACTGTTATATTTTTTTACCGATTTGGTGATTGTTATTTAATTAATTAAATTGTTCTACTTTTTCTTGATATAATTACAAATGTCTTTTTCCCGTGGACATCTTCGTAGTAATAATTTTTTTACTGAAAACCACAACTGTTCATTTTCTATTTACGACTAGCTTTTTCCCGCGGCTTTGCTCGCGGTAAGGTCAGATCTTTATAAAAATATAGCGTATGTGTTATTCTGTTGTATAAGCTATATTATTGTAAAACTTTCATTTAAATCCGTTCAGCCGTTTTTACGTGATTGAGTAAAAACCATACACACTTTCACAAGATTGCAGGCTCAAAATAAGCAAACTACAAGAAGGTTGATTACCTAGGTTTAGTAACCTACCTACTAGTGTAATTTATCATTTTGAATAAAATATTTCCAAAGTAATATTTTATACGACTGTGTTAAATGTAAAACGAAAAATCAATAATCGTTTGTGAGAATGTCACAAGTTAATGATTCATTATTGAAAATCCAATGCTTCGCTATCAAATTCTCGTGGGCGACAATTATAAGTTTTAAAATGGAACGCTGTTTCTGTAATTATTTTATATACTTTAATGAACTGCAATTAAATGCAAAAGGATGTGGTGTGAATGAATTGTATATTTAAAGTTTTCATACATTGAATTTTTGTGGAGAAAAGGATCAGTGATCACTGTTGTGTATAATTTCAAAAGGTGAAACTTTAACATAACTGGCGAAATGTTGGAGTAATAATAGGTGCAACTCTGCCTAACCCTTTAAGGGATACAGGCGTGATGTTATGTTTGTATAAAAACAAAACTTTATAACATCCGGCGTACCTTGGCCTGTCAACTCGGCTAACAACCTTGCTGACAGGCTAAGAGGCAAATTTACTTACACACGAGTAAATATAACTCGTGCCAGTACGGGATGCCTCTCGTGCCGGAATATATATAATATTTCTCAAAGAAGAATTCTTATAAGATAGTATAACATCGTACTGTCCTTGTTACGATCAAGTTTTGACATCCGGGAATTGTAATGTGGGCTCAAATAGCATATGCGACACGAATCCCAGTGGTACAAAGTGTATGAAAACATACCTGTACTTTTCGGAAACTCACTGACCTTTAGTTTGAATAAAATGGACAGTTTATTGTGTGCTTCAGTTTATTGTAAAACGGTCACTTTCGCAGAATCATAATATGAAAATATTATGAATCATCGTAAAATGTCACAAACTGACAATTCATAATATGATCCGCGTGTAATTCATATTACGAAATAATCTGTTTGACAGTTTTTTTATGGAGATTCGTAAAATGATTCACAAATTATGAATTGCTTTTATGTCAAACTAGCTGTGCCCCGCGGTTTCACCCGCGTACGTGTCGATCCCGTGGGAATATAGGGATAAAACGTATCCTATGTCCTATTTCAGGTCATGGTCTACCCGTGTGCCCATCCTATCCTCTCTAGAGTAGGGAACGTCGCGGCGGCACGGCGCGGCGCCGGCGTCGAACGGTTTGCGTATTGCATTTCGTGATAATTTCGAAATTAAAAGTCCGATTCGAATGAATTAAAAAGTATGTTACTGCTACATAAATATCTTTGATGTTATAACTATTTATTTGAATAAGAATTAATATTATGTTGATAAAACTCCT
Source organism: Lithophane leautieri (assembly GCA_949152455.1). NCBI lineage: Eukaryota > Metazoa > Arthropoda > Insecta > Lepidoptera > Noctuidae > Lithophane > Lithophane leautieri. Next base: position 20,497,268 of record OX424458.1, on the reverse strand, counting down.
TCGCAAATAATGCATTAATTTCTACCAAATTTGATTACCATAAAAAAAGTTATAGTGAGTCAATCTTAAAAGATAGACATATGCTGTCGCGGACTATTTTCCAGAACTTTTAAAGAAGAACAATTCCATCATACATGATATTTGCGTAACTTAAACCGTTTACGCAGCGCACGCAACGGAAGCTCCCAAAAAGGAATACTTGTTCCCGTTTTTGCAACATTTTTCATTTATGCTCCGCTCCTATTGGCGGTAGCGTGATCTTATATAGCCTATAACCTTCCTCGATAAATGGACTATCCAACACAAAAATAATTTTTCAAATCTAACGCGTAGTTTCTGAGATTAGCGCGTTCAAACAAACAAACAAACTCTTCAGCTTTATAATATTAGTATAGATTAGAGGAAGCTAATGACAGCTGGGATTCAGGAAATGAACTGCTTTTAGAGGAATTGCTAATGTGGCCGGTTTAGGTCCCCTGGCGGAATAAATAAGGTGGAGAACCTTTTACCTATTCTAGGGATAAGCCTGTCTGTTAGCTTGATTTATTCATAGTGTTTCATTAAAAAATGATGTGATATGTTAACCAGTAAAACCCAAATACCCTCGAAATCTCTAGCTCAGCCTAGTAGCACTTGCGATCACTAGATTACAATATTACAGATGATTTTCATCAGTAGGTACTCTAACCGTATTGGTTCGGAATTCCCGAGTTGGAAAAAAATGTGATTGGTTTTTGCAATTCGAAAACAGTTTCATTTCCAAGCAGGTTGATGAAACGAATACGGTACGTTGCTCACTAAATGCTATTAAATACGCTATTACATACTAGCTAACATAATGTTTTTAGAAAGGAAATATTGTAATAATATTCTAGCGACTCTCCTCTGCTTCCCATGGTTTTTACGACTTGACAAAACATCGATATTTCTTAATTATTTATATGTAATTTTAAAATTAATTTATAACACACATAAACCTTCTGGAATAAATTCTCTAAATGATGGTAAAAACCGCATCAAAATCTGTTGCTTAGTTTAGAAGAACAACGCTGTCACACACACAGACACGAAATGTGACATTAATATATAATATTTTATGTGTATGTGTTTTATGTATAGTTAGATAAGGAAATAAGAAACGTTCGCTTAGTCAGTAGTATTAAAGTTTAGACCAAATATCCGCCCTCTCTGGACTCTCTGTTACGACTATCTTGAGAGAACCCGAAAATTGAAAAAAAGTGAAAGAACTTCACACATAAAGCCACGAAGATCTTTCAGGGATGCGACCTTCAGTAATGAAGTACGGAACTCTCGGTTCCGTATTGAATTAAAGAACTAGGTAGGGATAACCGTTTTATTAATAAATTAAAACACTTTCCATTGAGCAAAAGCTATTACAGTATAAAAGAATATTTAGACGATAAATTCTAATTTATAAGACATATATCAATCAAAATGCACATATAATACTACATGTTTAATCCATAACTAAACAAATAAAATAATTAATATAAGTAACTCAAAATCTAAATTGAAATCCATATTTAATACATTAAATACACAGTGCAATAACTTATTTTCAATTAATAATAAATTCTAGTCATCTATAAATAAAGAATCGGGCAATAAATTAAGTAAAAATGCAGATATTAAATAAAAATACAATTACCAGAATATATACCAAAATATTATAAACAAACAAAGCGCTCTTCCTCCTCTCTCCAACTATGCTGTGCCCGACAGGGTCCATAATTGTACCGTTAATTTTAAGCCTACCAACTGTTTTTAACAACGTTATGGAATGCAATAAAGAGTCGAGAATTGAGAATATTTCATTATTGAAGGTCGCTAAGAAGAGAATAGACGAAAAAATAAGTTGACCGTTACATTTTCTTTCTCTCTCAAACTATTAGCTCCATTCACACAAATTCCATTCCATTTTAGTAAGTTATCGTTAAGTCTAATGTTTTTGTCACTCTGTTGTGTACTGTAGTTACAGAAACACTTCCTGAAAGTCAAGTAGTGTTTGAAAAAACAGGGTTAAGCTCCAAAACACTAGATTTTCAAGCTGTTGCGGTGCTGTTGTGGTCTTGTGTGGTGAAGTGCCGATACGTGTGTGAGGCATGTCAGCCGATCAATATTGTGGTGATGCATTGCCCTGCAAAGTGAGCTAACTTCTAATTTTTTTCATAACTACTTGTTAAAAGCTTAGCATTAACTTATGCAAGCCTGTCTTTAAATGGGTAATGATTACTAGTAAAACAATTTAGGCTTGGATAACTTGAAGCTTAAGTTTAAAAAAATAAAGGTGGCAAAAATGGCAAAATAACGATCCTTAGGTACTTTGATTGTAGGTCAACTATTTTTCAGCTTGTAATGTCGAAGGTAAAATACCTAAGTCTCCATAATCATATACTATGTACTTAGGTACCTCCATAATTATTTTCCACTAACAATTTATTGGTCATCTGCTCCCAATAATTCTCATTAATAAGTCTGCAACACAACAATGATCTATACTTATTTGTTACGTTGACATAAAAATCGTAATATGGATGTGCGCCAAATGCCATCATATTTTTTTCAGGCGAAGGCTGTGTTGCCAGTTCCGATTATTACGCAAACGAGGGGAATATTTCCTTTGACCTGTAGGTACAGCGATGTAATGGTAGGGACATAATGGTGGAAGATGGCAATCGTGATAGACTTTTGTGTTAGAATGATGAATACTGTATCACACAGTATTCGTAATTCTAACACAAAATCTTATACAATGTCTAATATGACGGTGTTAAGAGTACTTAAGTGATTTTTTACATAACATCACGGCTGAAATCCCCAAGGATTAAGCAGAGGTGCAACTTTGTGTACCCACATGTCGCCAGTTATGTTTAAAAGTCACATGTTTATGAGCCTATTGCCATCAACCGGGCACACATCATGTTTTGCAAATATTTTTTTAAAGTTTTTAAAGTGTGAAATAGGTAGAATTAGTATTTTAACTTAGCTTTTAAAATTAATCCTTTTATTATTATAATAACGACGATAAAACACGAATACTTCAAACCATTTTAATGAGAAACTATGCTCGTGGAAAAAACGTACTTCGCTTTATGTTATTTTAATAACAGATAACTGAAAAAAGAACGGTCAGATCTAATTTATTATAAAAATATTGTAAGTAAAGTATGTTATTCCTTTAAACAAGAATTATAACGGAAGCTAGATTTGTTCATCAAACGGGACTTTTTGTATTTCGCACAAAAGAATTAAAACACTTCTCTTTGCAATTTTAAATATCATTTTTCAGACTCTGAACATTTTGGCTAAATGGTCACGTGTCTATCACGTCATAGAGGTTGGCGATTTAGTGACCTGCATCTGTAAAGGGAGTGCTTTTACCAGTCATACTAAACAACTTTCGCTATGAAAAACACTTCATACATGAATCATAATCATCTGTCTACTTTATAATAATTTGTTTTTTTTTTCACGTATCCTATTTGAGTTTATAATTTAAGACAAATTTTTCACACTTCTATCATCTGCCTAGCCTTTTTCCAACTGTGTTGGGGTCGGCTTCCAGTCTAACCGGATGCAGCTGAATACCAGTATTTTACATGGAGCGACTGCCTATCTGACCTCCACAACCCAGTAACTGGGTAATACGATACTCCTTGGTAAGACTGGTTGTCAGACTTTCGGGCTTCTGACGACCCGTAACACATACAGATCCAGATCTTTCACACTTCTATATTTCCCTTTTTATATTTTCATACAAAAATATATTTACATTCGATGTCGTTCGGTCACATCGCATACAGTAATTTATTTATAGATTGAAATAGAATGTATGTAAAGTATAATTTGCGCTTGATAATTTGTTGGTTGATTTTCATTTCAGAAACCTGGCGTTATTGTACAGCCAGGACATTTAATTGTTTATCAAAATGGAAATTTTGGTAATCAATTAAATTCCCTGGCTGTTCCTGTGAAATGTGTTTAAAAGGAATATTTTCCCGTATTAGTTCGCAGTGTGTGAAACGGTTAGCTGAGCCAATAGACACAATACATCCAACATTTTGCTCCCATATTTGAGTTTAAACATTAAACATTGTTTCCAATGTAAATCTGAACTGCCAGTGAAAGTTACGAGTGTTTAGTGGGCAACATTTACCAAGAGCGGTTTAATACACTACTGTTTTTATTTACACGAATACACGACTGCCCAAAAAAGGAGTGTTATGTTTAGGGGGCTCTTGTGGATGTGTGTCTGTTGGAGCGTTACTTTGTATATGCTTATAAATAAGTCCTGGTTTTGTTCCCCGGGTTAGGCAAGGTGTTACTGGGTTTTTCCATATGGCATTTCTCAGTAGCACCCCGGAGTCAGTATTTGCGCCCAGGTAATAGGCTCGCCCCCCATTACATGGGACTTAAATATAACCGGCGAAATGTGTTTGCACGATAGGTACATAGGTACCCTTCGTAGAATACTGGCGGGATGATATGTATTATGTGTATTTTTGATTTTATATCTGAACTTTCAAAGAGACTTTGACCTCTGAGTTTGTTTCGCCATTTCATCCCAGTAATAATCAGTTAGGAAATGTTGACTCTATCAACCTCATTATTGATAATATCCTATTTACAGAATAAATAATTTAGTGAAATTTAATGTCTTATGAAAGAAACAATAAATTTTACTTGGTACAATTGAGGTATTCCACTCAAAGCACTGATTTCAACAGCACTTCTCCGAATCAGCACTTCCACTAACGGCACAGAAACATCATTTTGATATGTGTGGTTCGTATTTTCATTTTCCGAACCGCGACCAAAGTGAATAATAATTATGTTACTAAGACAGTTAGGCTTAAACTAGCTTTATTAATAAGGTTAAATGCAAGCGCAGCGAACATAAAAGAAAATTGGATGGCAGTCTGTAACCACCTTTAACGATAATATCTTCTTCAACCCCATATTTGTGCCAAATATGTAAAGCCTCTAGACTAGAGTACTGAACTGCGGGCCTAAAACGGCCACATTAGCAATTCCTCTTTATGCAATTCATTTCCTGAATGTCCAGCTGTCATTAGCCATTTCTCTAATTTGACACAAAAGCAATTCATAATGTGTAGACCATTTTACGAAGCTCCATAGAAAACTGTCAAACAGATGAATTATTTCGTAATATGAATCGCATGCAGATCATATTATGAATTATCAGTTTGTGACATTTTACGATGATTCATAATATTTTCCTATTATGATTCTGCCAAAGCGGCTGTTTTAAGCCCCCTGGGCCTTTTTTTGCGCAGCCGTGAGGCACACTCCACTGATAATGTCCTACACTACTACTTACACTTTTTATTTGTTCATTTTATTTTATTTTATTATCTACAGTATATTATGTAGATTGTGTGCCTATTACTCTGGGCTGAATAAATGTATTTCCTTCTTTTTTTTTTCTTTTTTTCTATATTCTTTCCCCTAATAAAGAATAACTTGATATTTTTAAACGCTCTATAAATACTACGTACCCGTAGTAATATTAATAAAACGATTTAAAATGTTACACTTGCTATTAGGTTCTTGTTATTTTCAATATTTTGCGATAGGGCTAGGATACATACATTCATATGATCACGCCTTCTTCCCATGGGGGTAGACAGACACTTCAGAACGCTACCTGCTACGATCCTTACATATCGACTCCTTTTGCTAAGTTCGGCGAGGGTGTAAGACCGGGGGGCTTAAAACAGTCACTTTAGCAGAATCATAATAGGAAAATATTATGAATCAACGTAAAATGTCACAAACAGACAATTCATAATATGATCTGCGAGCGATTCATGTTACGAAATAATTCATCTGTTTTACAGTCTTCTATGGAGATTCGTAAACTTTTCTACACATTATGAATTGCTTTTGTGTCAAATTAGAGAAATTGCTAATGACAGCTGGAAATTCAGGAAATTAATTGCATAAAGAGGAATTGCTAATGAGGCCGTTTTAGGCTCGCTGAACGCTACCTGCTACGATCCTTATATACTGGCTCTTTTTGCTTAGTTCGGGGAGGGTGTAATATCAGATGTATGAGCATACATTTGGTCATACACGCACGCTGGTTGCGAATACTACGCACCTGACCTTTCTGAAGAACATCACCAATAAGGCCACTATACGTCCTTCTAAGGCGTCCCTCCCGGCGGTTCCACACTCATCTGCCTTGTAAACCCTCTTATAATACCTTACATACAATTTTGTGAATAAGAGGGTTGCAACGTCTGACCGGCTGAGTCTATTATAACAATTTATTTGAAACCAGAATTGCGCGCTTTGTCGCATCTCGCCTGTCTGTAGGAGCCTTAATTGTATTATGAAAATCACCATCGATAAATATATGAAGTTTACATTGTTTTAAATTCAAAACTTTATCTAGAATTCTCCATTACAGTTTAATGTTAATTATACTCCATTTGAAATAAGATTAGACATTTGAATACCTTTTTTACAGTCCGTTCAAACGATTTTGACATCTATTGCATTGGTAGCATGAAAAATGGCAGCTGCAGTAAACAGTTGATATTGTAACCAGATTTTTGCTTTTAATGCCATCCTTATGCCTACGGTATAGAAGTCAAAATCGGTTGAACGGACTGTAAAAAGGTTTATTTAAATGTCTAATCTTATTTCAAATGGAGTATAGAAACAAACACATACAACAGTTGTCATTTTATAATTTACTAAAATATTTGTTAACTGACAAGCTGCAAATGCTATTCTAAGCTAAATGCTTCTCACCTCATTGTACAAATAGACAAAGAGCTAGGAGCAACATTTATAATTATTATTAGACTGCAGACGATGCTACAGGATGTCCCAATATTTGCTTAGACTGGTTCATTTGATTCCACTCTGAGATCTCAGCTCCCAGCAATTCGCTACCTTGGTATGCAGGTACATGTTCCAGATAGTTTCTAATGCAATCACGAAATTACTGGGAGCCAGGAAAACTTTTTATAGGATCCCCTATGTGTACGATATGTTCGGGTGGGGGTAATGTAAATTTTGGACAAGATGTTCTAATTTAATGAAGGTGAACATTTGAACACCCTAGGAGGGAATTCGAAAAATTCACGCCTGAATGTGGTTAAATAGAAAATAAATGTATGTAGTAATGATGGGAAATTCCATCAGGCACACGACTTGTCTATTACCTATAAGTTAACACATTTTCAGACCGCATAAAGACAATAATTTGTGTTAAAAAAAAAAAAACTTGCCATCTGTCTGAAACATTTCAAATAAATCCGACATGAGGGCAAAACTAGCCTCAGGTAAAGTTTTGCTGTGACAAGTAAAAGAAAGTTGTATAAATAAATATCGGCAAATTCAAATATTTCGGTAGATTTGACCGCTTAAGGGTCCTGCGGCCGTCTGGGAGGACATCATAACATGTTCTATTTGAACTTCCAACGGAGATAGACGACATTTATTTTGAATTTTGAATTGGGAGGTACCCATTGTGATAGGTACCTATCACAATGGGTACCTATCGCATTCTATGTACATAGAATGCGTTTCGGAAAATAAGTTGGCTATTTTTAAATTCGGAAACAAAACATTGTGGGACGGCAAAATACAAAATATAAAATTAGTGGTAAGTATAAAACCTCTGAATTTTTATTTTTTATTGCTTAGAAAGATAATCATATTTTTAAATAAAATAAAACAATCTGTAGATACTACAAATAGATGTACACCGATTACGTTTATCTCAGCTGACAAATTAACCCTTTATTTGCCCCATTATTATTTAATGTATACAATACATTTATACACACATCTCAAAATTAACTAATGAATGACCATTCACGTCTTCAATGAAGAACATTAACCCATAAAAAAGTATTAAATTACTGAAAGCCAAAACCACAAACAATTCTAGAAGGAAAACCTTCGAACCCCAACAATAACAGGAAAAACGTTGTTCATTTAGAAGTAATTTTTAAGCAAACTCAATTGTTTCTATATAATTGATAAAATTAAATTTTTATTTAATTAATTAAAAATATACAGAGCGTGTAATAATAATTTGTACCTTATATTATTTATATAATTATATATATATTTTTTTAAATTTTATTTACGTTTAATACTATTATTTTAATAGTAATTTAGTTTTTATACTAATAATACAATTTATAATATTTTTATCTAAAAACCCAAGGAATAAGATTTTTCGTATACAAATTCTCCCTTTTCAAAACTTCAGTTTTTAGCGGTTTGGTTTGTTTGAGAGTCTTACGAACATAGCCTGTTCTTTTATAGGTATATATTATGTAGATAACGAAATTAATATAGGTACCTTTTAAAATAATATTTATTAAATAAAATTCTTGACGTAACATTCAGAGTATTTATTGAAGCTCGGCCGTCGTCCCGCGCAGGACGTTGAACAAAGGGGGAGGATTCTCAAGGTCACTCGAATTATCGATGTTGGGGAACTCCACCTTCGATGTTTAGCGAACCTGTTCCTAGATATACTTGCGCAGGTTTGTGAAGGAATATTTAGCTCGTTGGTCTAGTGGGCGCAAGCACTACTGCTGACCACGAGGTCTTCGGATCGATTCCCAGGTCGGGCGAAGTGTTATTAAGTTTTTCCATCAGAAATTTCTCATTAGCAGCTCGAAGTCTAGATTTGTACCCGGTTGATTGCTTTGGTTGCCGTTGCTCGTGCAGCATTTCATGGGAGGTAAACATCACTGGAAAAATGTGGGTGTTGTATATGTAAACCTCGGCTAACCTTTCGGGTCTTACACAATACTTTTTTCCACCTTGATATAATATGGGTAGTGTCTATATAACAGGAATAATGTAATTTCTTTAAACATAGACCTACACACAACGCTAACTAATTTGGACAATAGAGTAGACAAAGAGCGTTTTCCAAGCCAAGGTCAGAGAAGAAGGTTCAGTTCTTATTTTGGATGGCCCTTATTTTTTTGTTCCCGGTACACTAAATCATAATATATTATATTAATTTCTTTTACGTGGACACGAAACTTTTTATAAGGATGAAAAGATAATCATAGCGCTTTAATTGCAACTCCTACTATTTTATATCAAGCGTTTAAGCATCACTTGAGCTAAAAATTACATCACGTCCACAATCCCCGAAGGCAGAGGTGTCCATTTCACCAACTAGATTTTAGTCTCATGTAATAGGGGGTGTGCCTATTGCCATCAACCGGGCACACCACCACACATCCAGACTACGGGCTGTTACTGAGAAATTCTTGATGGAAAAACCCAATAATACTTCGCCCGACTTGGGATTCGAAGCCAGGATCTCATGGTCAGCAGTAGCGCTTGGGACCACTACACCAACGAGCCAAATATTCCTTCACAAAGTTCCGGTGGATACACCATGTGGTACTTTCAAAATTCATAGGTTGCGACACGTTGTTTGCCTACCTGCAAGTTACACTACAGTACTGGAGTTTTAAACTCGCACGAGATAGTTCTCAGGATGTTTCTACTGCATTTTATAGCCTTATTCCTTAAGGAAAATGTTGTGATTTTTATGCAGTTTTTCTTCGGCATTTCTGTCGTTTTTTTTTTTATATTAAGGGGATTCTTGTTCTCGTTATAATAAATAATTATTTATTTCGTTATTCTAATGTATGTTTGCGACCAAATAGGTAGGTACGCTACTCAATCAGGGTCGCTGGACGATCATTTCTCTCAATCTCGATCAGATCGGTTACGAGAACTAAATTTTGATACGTACGTAACAAAACGTCGAAGAAAAACTCGTTTCAAAAACCTAAACCAGATAACACTCTAAAACTTGAAAAATATCCGCTGAAGAGCGCTTGAGGCCCCCAGCTTTGCCTGAACTCGATATACCCTCCTCTCACACACTAGCAGCTAAGTTTACTTTGATATTCGTTCGAGTATACACACAGTGATCCGTCTTTTTCACGGTTCGAACTCGGTATTAACTTCCATAAAGTATTTCTCCACAGAACATAAGCGGACTTAATATTAAAAGCGACAAAATATGTAAACAACACGCGACTGCTTTGTGATGTAAATAATGTATTTTTCTTGTTTAGTAAAATGTCTTATTATGGTTGTCGGTAATGCCAAGGCCGAATTTACTATTAAATCCCTTAAATAGCTTAGACGGAAAACGCGTAGGTGTTTTCTATAAAAAAAAGAATTTGCTTCGAGAGAAACGACTGAAGGAGAATACAAATAGTGTCCGATGTTTATTTTGCTGTGAATATCTTCTTTTATGATAAATCTATTGAGTGCACGATAAAAATATTTTAGAACGCCATCGTATCTCATTTTATGGAAATTTTATGACTCGATATCACGACGATGAAATGATTAACGCTGCCAGGTGGGCACGGGAGATAAATGCTTGGTTTCCGATTTTATATATTTTTTAAATGCGAACGTCACTAGTGATATATGAAAGTTTATCTCAAGGCGCTGGACGGGTGCCCTAAGGTCCGCTAGTGCTGGCACGTCGCCAACATTGAGGGTTCCACTGAGAAAAATACGCTACCATCGGATAAAAAGTAAGTACATTAAATATACGCGTTTTAATGGAGGTTGTTGAATTATTATTTTATTCTGCCGGTTTTGCGGTTCCGCAGCGCGCCAATAAGGCTTGTGTTATAGTTAAATGTTACGTCACGGCGCGGTAAGTTGCCGTTATTCGGTTTAATGGTGCTCCAGAAAATATAATCGTTCTTGTGACGTAATCTCAAAGATTTTTAGGGAGGGGAGGGCGTGATGTTACGAGAACAATTGTTTTAGACAGATGGCTCTTAATACGCGATTTTTGACACGAGTGATGGCTCTTAATACGCGATTTTGTTTCTTTGTGTTCTCTCTATTGTATTTTTTTGCTCTCCTTTATGTTGTTAGATGATCAAAGTTATTGGCTCTGTTGAGGTATTTTGTTTTGGTTTCTGTAATACCTATACCAATTATACATACATACAAATTCTTTATCAAACGAATCGGATTAACTAATATTGTAGTTTTAATTGATAAAAACCTCATAGTATTCGACCTTCGTTAGTTCCATAAATAACAAATCCGCTGACACTTGTAACCGCCGTGCGGAAGCTACAATGCAATCTGAGCGTATTGCACCGTTTATATCTCTTTGCGGTATTCACCAGCCGCCGGGCGGCTGCCGTCCGACTGCCGGACGGACGGCCGCCTGTTCAGGTGCCCACTTTGCGTGTAAGCGACGTCGGCGTCGAATCGACTTAACCAATAGCGACATTTACTATCGCAGAGGATTTGTACTACCAGACAGCCGGTTGGAACTTTCAACAGTTGGAAACAAACTTAATTCGCAACAGAAGTCAAAGAGAGATTAATCTCTTTCAAGATGACGTTTAAAAATACCTTTTAAGACATTGTTTTAAGAGAAAAAACTGCATATTGATTGATTGCATAGAGATGGAATAAAATAACAACTGTCAAATTAGGCTTTATAACTTCAATTTAAGGGGAAAACGTCAGGGGAACTCGCGAAATTCTTTTTTCTTTTTTGCAATTTGCAGGCCAGTATCAGGTTATATGAATATGATTCGACGCCGTATCACATATTTATTTATAGTCATAAAATCATCCAATACAGATCTCTAAGTTCATTACCCATTTACCCAATTGAATTACTATTTCATGAAATGACATTTGAGGCGGCCTATTCTAACATATGGAGTAGTAATGCTGATTATAATGATTATAATTCCGTAAATCTATATTTCTTATGGTCGGGAATTATATTTAAGCCCCCTTAAGTTTCAAAACACGTCATAAATACAATTATGCCTCAAAAAATAATAAAAAACTCTAGTTTTTTTTGTTGTAAAATACGTTTGACATCTGTCAGACTTTTTATTTTTTTAACGGCTGCTCGAACTCCTCCTGGTTCAAATATAGGTAGCGTTCACACTGCAATTCTACTTCTCTAAAACCTCCTTTAAACTTCTTCGTCTTTTATTTTTCTTTTCTATTAAGTTCTCAGCGTGTGTGGAGACAGCTAACGTTTGTGAACACACCTCGCTTTATTGGTTCGTGTTTTCATTAGGTATGGTAATCGATCCCGGTTTGTGGAGCCACGCGAATGTGTCAAGCGTTCAAAGATTTAGACGATTTTTATCGTGAGTAGGTACATATTTAATTTCTCGTTTGATAGAGTTGTTCTTTTGAATAAAATGATTTTAAATGGAGGAGTTCTCGTTATTTTTTTAATTTAATTAGAGCTTTACAATTTTCTAACATAAAGTCGAATCGAATTATCAGAATCAAATCGTTGGGCTGTTTTATAATTTGTAAGAGTGACTGCTTAATTTTCAGGCTAACTTTTTAGGCTATAATAATGTTGGTACAATATATAGAACAAAAGTAATAATAGACTTATGAAAAAGCATGGTCATAAAATATGCAAAACATCAACCACTAAATTATCGCAAAGAATTAAGTAATTCATTATCGCATTGACAACAGCAATCCGATTAACGAATAAACAGATTGAAATTTAATTTTCACCAAATAAAATGACGCATAAATGAATTAATTGCAAGTACTTGTTCCAATTTTGAATAATTTTATAAACAACATTGCTAATTACCGACAAATACGGCGTGAACGGAACCCTTTGTCATGTTGCATAGCAACCAATCAACACGAGCATAATATCAATTATTTTTCAATTAATTCATCAAGTATTCAATTAGGTTACACGTAGCTGTGTGTTGTTAGATGGGATGGTTAATTTGGCACCCAATTGGTCCCAGCATCTCATTAGTCTCATTTATAATACACATTCAATCTACACCGGCAAAGCCATGCAAAAGCAATCACGTACTGGCTTATGGAACGACAATCTGAAACCCCTTTCAAATAAAAAAATCTGTAACAAATAAATCGTCAGCAAAATGCAAAAACCTGCCATTCTTCCATTTTTTTTAATACCGCCTTCAATTATTGAAGTCCGTTTTATTAAACCGGCTCAACAATAAATAATAAGAGAAAAATAAAATACGATAAAACGAAACGGATTATTGCAGTTCTCGCAGGGTTAAACTCTGTATTATTGCTTTTTTTAAAGCCAACCTGTTGTTTGCGCTTAGTGGCATTATTAAGAATATTCTTTTGATATTAGGATTTTCTTCGGTACCTATCAAAGTTTGCAGAGATACTCGTTAAACTTTTCCACTTATCAGTTGATTGTTTAGGTCGAGAAAACAATCGTTTCAGTCTAGTTCTCGAGCTTGTATTATATATTGCTATGTATACCTATGTGAATTTACAGGTTTAAGGATATGCCCTCATCGGACTAAGTCCCGTGAAAAAGTGTCCATACCGGATATCTATAGTCCATACTGAGAAGAGTGAGCTCACACAATAATAATGGCGTTTCCATGACAATCAAGTAAAGTCTCTGCAACATTGTGTGTGTCAGAGGTGTCAACAAAAACGCGTCCATCTTTTAACGCGTGGCGAATCTACGATTGAAATCTTTGAGTGAAACATAATTTAAGGCAGAAAATATCTTAGGAACGTTTATGGCTAAATAATTTTGAGGAAACGTCAAAACACAACCGTCTCATGACTCGGCAAGAAACTACATGTACGGGTACACCTTTTGAAAGATTGCATCAACACGGAAAACCTGTACCCTCCGAGAAGAAAAAATATTTTGGCCGTTGCATGTAGATATCCTTACCCTCATTTCATATCATGCCAGCAGAAAAATAAGGGCGCACATGCACGAATCGTTAAGATATAACCCGGTTCATTTGCTATTCAGCCATTCGTTATTCTTCCTCTACAGTTGACACTATTCATTCCCTGAACTTTAAAAACTGCGACGGAATGAATGCTAACTACCTCGGTAATGTCGTTCTCTATTCAAAACTTTATTCCGAAATGTTTTTGTTTATTTATTTGTGCCAATTTTAATTGGGTTATTTAAGTTGTGGGTTGGGGTCGGTGGTTGACCTGTTTCTTAACAGCCGGGTTGGTTGCGATGGTTTTTGAGTAGGCTACCATTTTTTTTTTCATATTTGTCTTCTTTATATCTTTGCGTTTCATGGTATCTAGTTCTATTTGTCCGCTGGAGGAGGGCTGTGATATAGCAAATTCAGTAGTACCTTACTTTAAAATCTGAATCACCTTTTAGATAATATTTTGGTTGCAATGAGCATTGAACTACAATAGTTTAATGGTGATGAGCAAAATAAGTAATAATATCAAAATAGCCAATACACAGCCTGCGGTGTTTTCGTAGATACCGAATACAGTACTCATTGATCACGTATTGCATGGACCTCCCAATCCACAGAACAACATCAAAAGCATGATAAAAACCTTACAACACACGACACATACATCTCCAACGTTAGTACCTACAAGCCGTTATTAGGTTAAAAGCCAGCAGCACAGTTGATGCTCAAATCGTTTTAGCTCTAAACAGTTTGATATTGTTGAAAAATTCCTTAAAACGTGACTGAGAACGCTCCGTAGTTCTTACGAGGCGTTCGGCATAAGCGTCGGTAACTCGGTAATACCATTTGGAGCTAGGAATATTGTTTAGCTAAGAAACGTTTCGCTGGCAGTTGGTGCTATTGCTTTTTTATTATCCAGCTTAAGACTAGGTTAATTTGTTTAGTTGTTTTTCTTTTTCTTTTACATCTCTTCTGAAGGACAGCGGGCCTAAAACGGCCACATTAGTAATTCCTCTAAAAGCAAGAGGAGGCCTGTATCCCAGCAGTGACAAACAGTAAAGGCCTTACGTTTCAGTGGCATAGCGGAGCGACGAGCAGGGCTTAGAAGCAAAGGGGTTGGGTGGATGCATCCCTTCTATATAACTATAGTGCATACCCGTTTGGCGCATCGCCGCGTTATCTATGTCCTGTTTCATAGCGAAGCGAATATCGGATTAAAGCAAAGCACGGATGCCGGTTAAATTTTCAAACCGGTATGATGAACTTGACGCAAAAACCTTTACATTCGGTTTCGTTTGCATATACTGTTTTTTTTTAACTGGTATTTGGTAGAGTATTATATAAAGGTTTTTCAGATTTACCAGTTTAGAGCAGTAAAAACCGGTTAATACTTCTGTTATTATTCAGCGCGGCATCCTTACAAGTAAAATCAAAATCAAAATCAAAATATTTTATTTCACATAAGCCTACATGGGCACTTATGAAACGTCAGAAGCTAGGTGCACTAGGTGTTCCAATTGGTCGTTTCCTATGGAGAAGAGCCGGCAAGAAACTCCATGGTTACTCTTTTAAAAGATAATTGGCTTTTACAATAATTTCGAATTACAGTGTTAATAGTTATGGGAGGACAGTGTAGGCCATTCAAAAAGTTTCAGATAAAAAAAAAATATTAAAATTAAATTAAAATTAAAAATAAAAGTCTACAGTTCACTAAGCCTACGACGTTCTCACATTCACAAGATAGAAAGGAATCTATATACGATAAATAAGATACTACAGATAAAAACCTATTTAAAGCAAATGACATGATTGCCATTACAACTGTAGTAGTCAAAATTTGCAACGCTTTTACCGACATGCCGCTCGTTGAATAAACCGGTTAATCTCTAAACGTTCGCGTTCTTTAGAAAAGTTCGGAGGAAAACCGAAATAAACCGGTTCCGGGCCTTGGAGAAGGTCATAACCGCCTCGCCTCCGCCTATTAGATCTAAACTTAATATTTTAAAGGGGCAACATTGTTTGTTAGTAAGAGGATATCTTTGAAAGTTCTGATCCGATTTGAAAAATTCTTTCACTAATATATATTATTATGTTATATGGTATAGTTGACTTCCACGCAGACGGAGACACACTTTACATAGGTTTTTGATTAGCAATTAATTCTATTAAACTTAATCTTATATCTATTTCTTTATCTATTTTTCATAAGACTATATCGAATCGATATCAGAAGTGATATATTGATATTAGAAGGCACAAGGCACCCCAAACTATTATAACTCAATTAAGTGAGCCTAAGCAATGATACTAATCACTCCGTTTGAGACACTAATACAGCTGGTTGACTGTTTCTTGTGTTTATATTCTCTGTTAACTATGTCAAAGGAACATCGTTGCTTGGCTGTAATTAACGAATATCAGCTAACTTCTCGTTAATTAAGCTTTCTTTTAGTTAAAAGCACTAAATACGTTTTGAATATTACGAGTACGCGGGATTTAAAAAAAAAAAGCAAAAGTAATTTATTACAAAGATGAAAATCAGCACTTTTAGAACATCTAGATTTCATAAGACAGGCCCTCAACACACCCACCCTGCACCACTTCCTAGTGCTTCAGCTGGGAAGAAGTGTCATAACAAAACACCCAGCGAAATAAATTATGATACTTTTAATGAGACACAAATTAACAACAATTATACTAATAACTCATTAGCACCCATAATGTACGGTAACTGAAAATGATCGTGCTTTTGGCGGATATTTGTGACGTCACGCTCGTGGCCGCAGCATGGGCAGTTGTACAGTAGCTGCCATAATTCATAACTCAAAACTGTCATGGCTGACCGGCCGTTAGCACCATGCGAAACAGGCCTGTTTTTAATAGTAAAGTGCAATATACCGATTTCATAC
Source organism: Lithophane leautieri (assembly GCA_949152455.1). Lineage (NCBI taxonomy): Eukaryota > Metazoa > Arthropoda > Insecta > Lepidoptera > Noctuidae > Lithophane > Lithophane leautieri. Next base: position 20,480,587 of record OX424458.1, on the reverse strand, counting down.
TGAAAAATAGGCCGCATATTACATGGGACTTAAACTTAACTGGCGAAATGTGGGTGTACTACCACATAAATTTTCATACTGAAAGTGCTATTCTAAGTTTTGCAAAGATACTCTAAATGACAATGATATTTCCGACAGCAAAATCATTCTAAATAATAATATTTAATTGCGGTCGAATGTGGTTTCGGATGGTAAAATTTAATAGCACAGGGTAACATACGAGTAGGATAAAAATATAAATCATTAGCAAGCCCATTAATGTGTGGTGCCACAAACACACCGGTTTTGTGACGTCACACGCGCTGCACCGGTACACTTGCTACCACAACTCATAACTCAAAAGTGTCATTATCATCAGCCGGCTCGACTGAATCCGTGTATTTGGCTACATACGAGGGTGTTATTGATTCGGCACCCGATGATTTAATTGGCTTAGCGATGTCAACTGTCAGGATTACTGTGTCGCCGATGTTTCTGTTTGAATATCGAGGTTTTGCGGAGGAAAAATGGGGTTTAGTTTTGGCCTCAAGGGTATTCAAATTTACTGTTGTCTTATTAGCTGTTGTACTGAAGTGTGTCTAAAGGATTTTGTGCATATTTATTTGAGCTTTTCTTTACTTTTTTCTTAGCTATTTTGTTTTATTCTTGGTAATTTAAGACAATTATAATGTACATAGGTCAAAATCAAAGTCAGTCGAAGTCAAAACTAATTGCTACGAGTCTGATGGCAAAAATATAGTTTTTTAGAATTTTTGTCTGTTTGTCTGCTTGTGTGTTCTGGATTGGCGCAAAAACGGCTAAACGGATTTGGATGGAATTTGGCCGATTTGAGATAGTTTGGGACCTGGATTTTCTTGACCCTTGGCGTACCTTGCCGGCTCTCGATAGGAAACGACCAATTTGAACCGTGTTCCTAGTTTCTGACATTTCGTAAATGCCCATGTAGGTTTATGTGAAATAAGATATTTTGATTTTGGATTAACACATACGGTACTTAATCCGGGAAGTACGTTTCGTGGGATATTTTCCGATATTCAAGAGGGCAAAGCCGCGGGCTAATGCTAGTCGCAAATAAAAATCTTACAAGATCTTTGACATCTTGTAAAATTTTTATAAGTTACCAGAACTGTAGGTTACCACTGTACTTATGGTGAGTTGTTAGCCAGCCAATAATAGTTATTTTCATAATAATACAAATGATTAAAAAAAGGCTCAAAGATACACCTCTGCCTAACCCTTCGGGGTATATAGGAGTGATGTTAAGTTATGAATAAAAAAAACTTGTTCTTCTTAAACTTATTTTACGATTCAGCTCGACAAGTTGTTTTTAATTTCCAGCATCGCATGCTTACCCTCAAAAATCCTATGAAAAGTGCACACCGTCCGCATATTTTCGTTTCTATTATTTGGCGTTGCCTCTGCAGCGCATCCGGTGTGAAATGACCGACGTACGGTCAGCGGTGTTCGCAACGCGTGGACTAGCGATGTTACTTCCCTTTTGGTGGAGCCCTATCTGTATCTAGCGACTGCGAACGACTAAATGATACATTAGGCTCCAGTTTTGTGCTGTTTGGCTGTTTACTGGTAACGTACAAAATGTGGCCTGGACCATCCCGGCAATCGAGAACTTTTGATGTCGTCAAAGTCCGTATAGTAATTTCTCATTTTGACCAAGACTTTTTTGCATACAAAGGATTGTCGGAACTGAATAACCCCGCGACAGATTTTGAAGCGCCTTGCACTGAGTAAAGGGAGAAGTAATGTCTTTAAAACTGCAGTGGTTTCATCGGTGGTGGACGTGGGTGTGCCGCCCATACATTTTTGCCCACAATCCTTTGAACCTTTGTTTGACTTGTTCTTGGGTAGAATATTGAAAATACTTTTTGTACATTTTTACCACTCCAAATATGTAATACGAGTGTCTATCTTCCGAATCTATGTTCTATGGTTCCCGCATTTAGTCCTTCAGTGGATCATTGTACGTATGTGGGCTATGGCGGCCGTCGTTGTTCATTCCAACTAGCCCATCACCCTCCAGAAGTAGATTAGGTCTCCTAGTCTGTTCAAAACATCTGCAAAAGATCTGTGTGACCCGAGAGTTTCTGTCTATCTTCCGATTTCCAAGTTTACAGTTTAGTTCAGCCAGTTACAGAACTGTATCACAATGAAAATAGAGCCTTACAATATTAACCTTAGTATTAAAATAAGCGACGCCCTATCATAAAGCGTTTCTTTTCTCTTTCAACCATAAAGACAGTGTTGACAAAGCCCATCACTCTATCGTTAAAGCGATCGTAAAAATTCAGTTGTTCCTGCCACCATACTACCACACGCGACCACATATTGACACTGTGAGCGAGTGACCACTGATGAGGCCACGTGGTCGGTGGCGACAACATAATTATTACACCCTGTATCATTTTAAATACTGTAATTATTTAAAGGGTTTGCTCAGCAGAACAAACCCAAAAGACAGCAGTCCGTTTTCTTTACTCCCGTAAATTAAGTCAATTATTAAAAAAAGTCTTCGACATCGATTTTAGTTGTTTAAAACTTCCCCTAGACGAGATTTTTAAGTTGAATGTAGGACATTTTAAAACTGTGTTGATTTAGGCGAAAGGTATAAAGCTGCTAAATAAGCGTTAATAACTTATGCGTTTTCTGGCAAAAAAAAGTTAGCTACTACAAAATTCCCATCTCCCAGAACTTGTTAAAACTGTAACAGCAGAGACATGATCACAAAACGTTCCACCGAACTGAAACTACCCAAGTAATATCACAACTACCTCCAGGCTAATACGAGGCTTACGCTTCTTAAAGAATTTTATTCTGCGAAACAGCGTCGCCGGACAAAAGTTCTATGCAAGCGCTCTCCATTAGGAGAACTCGCTAAGACTCAAAAGTTGTAAGTTGAAAAGGATTGTGTTACCTCGTAATGCCACATGTACGAGTATGTTGCAGATGGGTACAGTTTGTCCGACTATTGCCTACAGACCCGTTTTGTTCCGTCCGAGTTTTGGTTTAATCACATGATTCAAGCAAGACCTGTGTTACTGGGAATTTTATATTAAAGGTCTTTGTCAAGGAGGTCGTTCGTCGACCATACCTATTTCTGGCGCCATGCAGCATTGTTGAATTCTGGTTTGTAGAGTATGGTTCATCATAAGGCGGCGAAATTGGGGCTGTGTCGCCTCTCGAGCAGTAAGGTTCAAAGAGGTGGCACGCAGTATTACATGCTCGCGTATGGGAGGACGTGTGGTCATGAGACCGCACTTGGTGACGGGCCTCCCGATAAGCATGGCGGGCTGATACCAGTCGGGGATGCGGTGAAAGTGCAAGTATATCCCGGGCCCCCGACTTATGGTTCTAGAAAGAACAGTGGGGGTAGAAGTCCGACATAACCCTCCGATCTTCCCAGACGGAGGGATCCATGAAGATTTCCCAAGGGAAAAAAAGGATATGAGTGCCGGTGCAATTACAGACAGATGGGACATTTTAGCTTTGTCTCTGGAATTAAAATCAGATAGACTAGGCTGAGAATCAGCACTTTTTAAACATATTAATTACATAAAGCAAGACAAAATGCGGCCTTCACCACTTTTTAGTGAAGAAGAAGTGGTGCAACAAGCTCCCCAGAAGCACAGCTGTCTATTAAATTAGAAGTACTTGATTATATAGAATAGTATGCAAAGTAATTTACATTACGAAACAAAACATTAAATTATTTGCCTTATGTCAGCTATACCAACAATAAATGAATGCCAACGCGATCTTCGATTCTCATCTGCGATTCTTCTGACATGTCTACAGGCGGCACGGAGCTGACCACTTAACACCTGGTGAAAGTCAGCTTGTTGGCCATTCAATTGCATGAAATTGCACGCCATAAAATTGTTCACAACTTTACTTGGAGATATTGTGAAAGCTCTATATTTTGGTCTTCAGACGATCTTTATCGGATTTAAAAATGTGGGAATTTTCCTTCAATGTAAGACTTAGTTTTGGCGTGAAAAGAAAGTTTGTTGAAGGTAAAATATATCCAATTATTTTATTTAATAACATATTTTGATTTGAAGCAAAATAAAAGAATTTAAGTAGATTTTTCACAGTATTTTTTCATGTAATCCTAAGCTAGTTTTATTTCACTGCTCTCTTATTTTAAGTTAAACAAGTTTGGGAAAAAATACGTTTCGCAGATAGATAAATATTTTGTTTCTGATTTACATACAAAATACTGAAAATTAAAGACTTTTTATGATTTTCATTTTCAGCGTTACATGACAATTAAATAATTGAATCGCAAGCATTATTTGAAAGTAAGAGAGAATGTCTATTGACCCTTATTAAGCAGGAAAATCTTTTATCCTCCAAACATCATAAAGAACATAGGGACAATACTGCCATATCAAAAAAAAAAAGTATGTTCGTCGCTTAGTTTGATACAACGAAGATATATTATACACTTATAACATGAAACTATAGCGTAGATTAATAAAGGCAGCCCCATTCCGTCTTGCGCCGTCTAAATGATTCTAATTGTCATGGAAAATTGAACTCTATTTCCAACACTAAAAGTACACTTTTACAAATCGACAGGACTGAGTGCTAAGCGTTCGGTTATTTGGAAGTTTCACCAAGTTGTTGAAGCAGTTGAAAGTTCTGTAGACAGAGATCCACGGTGTTTAAATGAGAACGATTTTAAGTTCGCTATTTATGCTTTTAATAAAACAAGAGGGGGTCGTTAACTGAGTCTTGAACTAAAACTATGAGGAGACGAAAGAGTTTGGTTAATAAAACGACCATTAATTTAAAAAAAAAACTGTATTTGACACAGTTTACCTGATCGCCCAGATAGTAAAAGACGAAGTCATGAATAAAACCAAACGGCAAAATTACACGACTTTCATAAATAATGCGACCACTATTGTAAAACCGCCTTTTCCGACAAATCGCTTAGGCCGGTTGAGCACGACAACCGTAACGTTAGTAATATAACACTAATTTAGCTAGTTAGTGGCTAAATAGGTATACATTAACTACCACTATTATGGAAATTCTTGGAACGCCAACGTGGAGCCCGCCTTATAAATCCAGCTTTAAAATCAGGTTGATTTTTCAGCGGACAGCGATGGATGCGGTTTACTCTCAAGTTCATATGAAAATGTATAAAGCGTTGTTATAGCTTCCCGTCTCTCGTCGGACGATATCGGAACGCTCATGATATGTGGCTGGTATTTTTCTCCCTTTAGCTATTAACCGCCGAACGCGACCCGATGCTGGACCGTTGGAATTAAATGTATGATCAATTACTTCACGCCAGGATAACAAATAGTAGCACTGACGGCTCGGTCAATAATATATCTATGATAACCACAATGGCTGTCGAATGTTCACCAATGTGGAAACACATTTCAAGCCTCGACGCTTTTGAAATATTTCATTTAAAATTCTGAGACCCGATGTAATACCTACGTGTGGAGTCAAGTTCGAAAACGATTTCTGTATTTCGATCAATTCTTTTGTGATTGAGAAACGACGATAAAAGCTGCTTAGGACAGCTAGTCCTATGAAGTTATATTAAAGAAAACACACTTCAAACGTATTTCTAATAAAAGCCGCTTCATCTACTTCAAAGTGACACATTTCTCGTCGTCGATTGTAAACATCTTCAGTAGACAATAAGCGAGTGGCTCTCTCGTATAGAGCCATTCTTGGCGGGAACTTTGTCCAGGTTAGTACTCGAAATTGCGATATCCGAGACACATGACCTCTTAGACATACAGTGCACATCTAGGTCAAAAACATAGCGCAGTCGGCTGGAAAATTTTGCTTAACATCATGAATACACTAGCCTAAAATATTGGATAGAATGCCAACGTTCCGATATATTTCACTTGTAGGAAATCACATATAAAAGTCGAACATTGAAAGATCCGTACTATTGTGAAATTTGTTACCTTTTGTGACGGTTTTATGTTCCGCAGTGAATATACAGGCTTATGTAGTAACTTTAAATTATGCTTATTAGGACTATTATGGCTTTAAAGAACTACAAGTGAGAAAATAAGTCTAAATTAAGTATTTGTGGTGACATATTAGTGTGGTGTTATCTGAAAATTATTTCATTAATGGCAAGCAACAGTATTCCCGTGTCACACGATATATTTTATGATAATATAAGAAACTAGCTGTTGCCCGCGATTTCGTCTGCGGTTCATGATAAAAAGTAGTCTCCAGGTTATGGTCTACCCATGTACTCGTACCTTTCAACCAAATCCATTCAGCCGTTTTAGCGTGAAAGCGTAACAAACAAACTAACAAATTCACTTTCGCATTTATAATAATATTATTACTATAAGTTAGGAAGTTAGGATTTCGTTCGGACGAAGTCCCGGGCTAGTGGTCTATATTATCTTCATACTCCATCAACGTATGAACAAGAAGTTTATATTTAAATAAAAAAAATTCCGGCTAACCCTGGTTTAATTTTTTTTTTGTCAATTATAAACAACAAATACCGTAAATTTTAAGCCAAACCATAAAACTCCCATGAACAAGTACCCTAATAGATTTATCTCATGTTAGCTTAGCCCCGGTTTCGTTCATTTGCCGCATTCCACGCACTGTAGTCCTCAGAATGCGAACGTGGCTTGAGCTGGTTTACTCACGGCCACCTATGCTTACACACTGGACTACAATGGCCACTCTTGGAGACTCTTTTATTGGAGATGAATTTCTACTTATGTTTGGTTTAGAATACCTATAAGTTGAACTGTTCAAGTTGTGAGCTGTCGCGAAATGTTATAGAGAATTCTTTTTGGAATTTAACGTACATTGTTTTTCATTGTTTTTAACCCCCGCAAAAATAGGGGTGTTATAACATTGATCGCTGTGTGTGTGTCTGTTTGTCTGTGGCACCGTAGCTTGAATGCGGTTTTTTTATTTGAAAGCAGGTTTACTAACGATGGTTCTTAGGTTCCACAGGTTATCTGATAAATTATCAAATCAGTAAAATAATTATGAGGAACATTTTGTTGGATGAGCAAGATCTTCTTACTTTTATTCATATACTTTTTATAATTAACAAGCTTTTAATTGAGAAATAATTATACAATCATGAAAATATTAATTATAATGTTGTTTCATTTTATTTCTGTCGTATAAGGTACTTAACACCAAGCTTTCATAATAAAGTTGAGCGGAAAATATAATATTTTATCGGGACCAGCGAACAAAAATTGAACACTGTTAAATAAATTCTGATATTTTATTTAAAATATATTTAACCTGTTTTAATGTCTTTTTTGTTTCAGCATAAATATTGAAAATGGTTTTACATTTTGCCTTTAAAAGCCAATGTATTATTTTCTATTGAAAATATTTTGTGAAACTTTTTTAAATGGGTATTTTACTGATGGTGGAATCTTGTTATAATCCTCAAGAACTTTCGATGAAAAATGTACCATTTTATTCAGTTTCGATAAAAAAGTTGAACGAATTCTATTATGCACACATTTTACATAACATCACGCCTGTATTCTCCGAAGGGTCAGGCAGAGGCGTACCCACACATTCCGCTAGTTATGTTTAAGTCCCAGCCATTAACCGGGTACAAATCCAGACTCAGAGAAATTTCAGATGGAAAAACCTAATAACACTTTTCCCGATCCAGGAATTGAAACGAGGACCTGATGTAAATAAACGTTCGGAAATTAATTTATCATTCACTCGGCAGCGGTTTATGTATTTCGATCAAATATATTTAGATTCATAGATATTGAAAACATTTTATATTCGAAATATTTATTTATAGTTTTGTGTTTCATGTGCGTTGCAACTCAATTGATTCTTTCTATTATTTTTAAGCTTTCCACAATAAAATAACTAGTAAATAGATAAGTAATAAGTCAGTACCCATATTCATAATACGAATAGTTTTGCCCTTCAAAACTATTTTTGAATACTTAGCACATTCGTAAGTCCTCAAAATATCGAAATAGTTTTGATTTGTATTGTTGATACGATTGAAAATTTAAAATCCGATAGCAAAAGCGGTTACTCAAATAAAAATAAAATATATCGCATCTGTAATCTAAACGGGACCGTTGCGGTACATCGTCCTTAGAGTTGGATGCAAATGCGAGCCATTCCAAGCCGGCTTGGCAACTGCGCACTACTCATGGGGGATAGCACGTCGTCCACACCAGGCCTTAATGGATTCACACGTATTAATGTCCATCCATTAATTCAAAACCGACACAAAATTGAACGTTACCTTGCTAACATAGAAGATCTGTTTAAAAAAAGACTGTTTTAAAAGCGTTTATCTCGATCTTGATTCGACTAACATCCCCAACCCCTCCTACCCTAATAGCTATAGCCAAGATATGCGTGTGTAGTGTTTACATGCCAACCAATTAACAGTAAACGCAATACAACTAAACGCCTAATAGCCCATACGTCACACACACATGCGTATACATGCAATAATTAAGCATGCGTCACCTTGAGTAAAGAGCATTTATCGCCGACAACAGATAAACAATCACAATCAGCGGGTCTAAAATGGCGATTTTGGCAGAATTATAATAGGAAAATACTATGAATCATGGTAAAATGTCACAAACTGACAATTCATAATATGATCTACGCGCTGATTCATATTACGCAATAATTCATCAGTTTGACAGTTTTCTATGGAGATTCGTAAAATGGTCCCCACATTATGAATTGCTTTTGTGTCAAATTAGAGGAATTGCTGATGACAGCTGGGAATTCTGGAAATGAATTGCTTTTTAGAGGAATTGCTAATGTCACCGTTTTAGGTCCTGTCATTATGTCTATTCTTTCGTCGGCAAAACCCGTTTCTATGGTGGTCATAACGCGTGCTGCTAACGTACTATTTCTCAACGTCACACATCAAAGATGTCTCACAGAATCCTGAACTGCATAGCTTAAAAAGGCCCGCTGAAAATGTACCCAAGTTAATAGATTTCGATTCGGTTCCATGTGTGGAACTCAACGATGAAAATGTACGGGTCCCCATTTAAAATGAACGTTTCAAGGACACGGTAAGCTGAATTTTACGGCTAAGCTACACTATTGATTTTGGTCGAATAACAGCTTTTGGTGTAAGGTTTGAATGGACGGACGTAATACCATACTATCACACACACGATCGACTCAAATGACGGGTTTTTCATGAATTGCCGGCTATAATGTCGGACATCAAAGTAATTTTAATCCATGTTCAGTATCTGTTATCAATTACGTTCAAAATAGAACATAAATTAGATTGTGACTGATTAGTCTATGCAACAGTGAAAAGAACCGTTGGATGTTTCAGATTCAGTACAAAAAAAGCTACTTATGTAGTCCCAATCCGGAAAAATTCCTCAAAGATGTTCGAGAATATCTGTTTAAAGCCCGGATCTTATCCAGTTGCAATCAAAAATTAAACGGACCAAACCCACTTAAGGCGGATACCTTTTCGCAAAACTATGCTTGATTTGACCCACTTCTTAGTAAAGGTCGAGGCGAAATAGCGTATTCATTTAAAGTGACGCGGCGCCGGTTCAAGTGACCGGTGATAAATTAAAATGCCTTGTACAGTCACGTTACATTTTATTTCATTTTAATCTCTGAAAGTCTTGATTTAATTAATGAAAATTAAATGTGTTGGCACAATAGTGAAAGCATTGCAACAAAACCTATTATATTCATCAACTATTCAAAATAATGTTTGTCTCAGGCTTCTCAGCTGTTTCAAATCCACAGAATTAATTATTTGAAGGTTTTTGCGGAGTTCCCGCTTATTTCAAAGAGTGCAGTAGCTCTGCAACAGACCGCCCCCCGCGCCCCCCGTGGGGCTAAACGATGTGGTGGATTTTTCAAAAGGAAATAAACTTATAATTCTATTGCGAGATTTTCTAGAGCCACCCTGTGGGCGGCGCGTGGATGAACAAGAAATAGTTCTGATATGCAAAAAGAAGGAAATCTGAGAGAGAACAGTCAACCGAGCGGTTTCACGCTTCTTAACGAAGCGAAAAATATTAGCGAATATTAAGATTACGCCTGAAACATTTTTAAATGTCGGTTACGAGCGGAGGGTAATAACATTTCTCAGCAGTTGACATGCTTAAGGCTTGTTTGGGAACAAGTTACGGGTGGAAATGGTTTTTCGTGATTGAAAAATATAGACGCGACACCGACCAAAACGAGTAATAACAAAGTTTTATGTGTATCGGTACGTTACATATCAAGCTATACATTTCCAGTTTATGCTGATCTCGCATTTTATAGGATTTCCGTACAATGCGAGGTCAGCTTATACTGAAAATATATAGCTTGATGTGTAGCCGTGTGTAGAATAGTTGTCTATGCTGTTTGAGACTTGTCTTCTAGACTTCACATCTGGAGTACCTAGATAAGTGAGGTTGAGTTATTTTCACGAGTCCGCAAGGTGCTTTGCTCTTTTGCTGCGGAAATAAAAACATGACTTCTTAAAAAGACACTATAATTTTAATTTTGGAAGACGGTGTCTTTGATTTTCTATTTTCGTTTTTTGCCACCGTAACTTATTATAGGTATTTTCACTTAGTTATCTTTTTTTAATTCGGTTAAAATTACGGTACTAAAGTTTTTTATTTTGTCTTCAAACTCTCTGCAGGGCCCTCACGCCTCAACGCGATAGCCAATCCGTATAATTAGAATTTCCGGTTCGAAAAAATATCAGCTATGTATAGCCGTGGATTGCAATCGAATCCGATAAATGGCAAGAGGATTTTTTCATTTTTTTCTTTTGTAGACCTTGCATCTTACTTTGCGACGGAAGATGCATTATGCAGCTACGCCATTGGAATCGGAATATCAGGAATAATGTCCAGTCGTTTATCAAAGTCGCATTTTGTTATTGTCACGCCTAACAAAATGTAAAAGTGAAAGGACATTCGTAGTGTAATCGGTTTTCCAGTAGATTATAAATTTTAAGAAATTCCGTCAGTTTCAATATCGCGTAGGGATTGCTCGGATCTCAAGAAGTTTGTTTTGCAGTTACATCGAACGTTGATCGGCGGAGAGTCGAACAAAACACCGCCACCGTCACAACTGAACAACAGAAATGTTTTTAAATTGATTTAAGTTCAGAATATTTTGCATTGGAAATTCAGAGTTGAGAAACTTCGTAAAATAGGATCCGAGGGAAGCGTGAATGAGAGTGGCAAATTTATTGTAACTGCGAGATGAGGGAGGAGAGGGGGGCGCGGGGGAGTACTGCCCCAACTCCAGTTACATCCAGATGGTAACGAATATGCGCGTCATCCGCAGGTTTCGAGTGCACCCCTCCGTTAAATAGACATTGGCTTTTGAGAATAGCTATCATTTATAATAGAAACTCGGTCGTGTCCTACCAGTTTATGAACGAACTGACAACCCCCCAGCAGGGACTGTTCACCAGAAGTTGGACAGCTGTAGTGGTAATAGCTGCATTCAGTGTTATAGTTTTAGATTGAAGGCAGCGAGATATTATTAGTATTTGTCCGGCAGAAAATTGTTTCCAATTCTGTGTAGGGAGGCACCGCAACGTTCGTGCTGAAGTTGCATCCAAATGGCGATGAAATAAAAGGAGCATCAAATGTACGCGAGAATTCTGCGGTCCGTATTTCACAATCAGTCGGTGAAGGTGGGAGAAAACAATGCAACGGGAAGAAAAAAGAATCATTTGCCTAGAGAGCCGATAGTCATCAAGCCATTAGAAAAGTGGAGACCGGTTGGAAGCGCTGGAAATACGATTGTTTCCGCAAAAAAGGGCGTGGAGTTACGAGGAATGCAATCAGGTCCCCCGCACTATTCCGACTCTTTTGTGATCGCTAAGTAGAAAGAAGTGGATTGCTGCTTTAATCTCTGATCCCAGATTGTTGGAGCTGTTTACATTTAAAACTCATTTGAGAAAATGTTTCCAATAAGGTTTATATTAAACTAACGACCTGCCCCTGCTTCGCACAATTTTTACGACTTGATAAAACATCGAGATTTCTTTAGCATCAAAATCCGTTGCGAAGGAAGAAGAATGCAATTTAATTTACAATAATTATGTACGGTCTTTTAATGAGTATTTTCATCCTATGTATAAATGATTTTGGAATTGGATACACAGTATCCAAGTAGTAAAGTAGTGTAGTAGTATCAAATAAAGAATTTGTTGTCATGGCTCATTTTGTTTCTAAGAGCGAAATGGACGTAGTAAGGTCCTAGGGGGTAGTCTAAGGATTAATAAGGAATCTGAGCAGTCAACTGTGTGTGCTGAAGTCATAGGTTCTCTTTTTAGGGTTCCGTACCGAAAGGGTAAAACGGGACCCTATTACTAAGACTCCACTGTCCGTCCATCCGCCCGCCCGTCTGTCAACAGGCTGAATCTCATGAACCGTGATAGTTAGACAGTTGAAATTTTCACAGATGATAATAATAAGCTTTTTATTTCATAAAAAAGTACTTAGACTACATTACAGTTGAGTGCTATGACTTTCACAGATAATGTATTTCTGTTGCCGCTATAACAAAAAATACTAAAAAACAGAATAAAATAAATATTTAAGGGGACTCCCATACAACAACCGTGATTTTTTTGCCGTTTCTATAAATAATGGTACGGAACCCTTCGTGCGCGAGTCCGACTCGCACTTGATCGGTTTTTTCTCATTCATTTGACTTTTCATTCTTTATTTTTTTCTGTATATTTTCTCTATAGTAGATGAAAAATAAAGACCTCGTCTTTGTTTATTGTTTTAGGATAACATTATGTTTTTGAAAAAAGTCTATGGCTGTAAGCAACAACAAATAAAAATTTAATTTGAGAGACACATACAAACTTTTTTATAATTACCAATTTTATACAGATACCTCTTTTTACGATGTGTGAGGACATAGTAAAAAGTGTGGCGAAGACTACCCAAGAAAACGCAGCATCGCCCGATAGTGAAGAGGAAAAAAGCGCAGGCGACCTTGACCCCTTTCTGCGTCACAAAAATACACACAAAATTCACGGGCGAATCTCCGAATGACAAATAACCTAAGCACCACACATTTCTCATAACAAAACCGTAATTTCTAGCTTCGTTTTAATAACAGCAGACAAGTCTGTGACACGATATTTGGTCCATATATCAACGTGATCTCCGTAATTAAATAACATTTAGTACCGCACTCGGAGATGACAGTTAATGTTAATCGATCATTAACTTTAATGGCCAGCATATTTTGGCACATGTCATTGAAATTGAAATGTTCTCAATCTGACATATTTTTGACAGATAGGTAGCGTTCTAATAATTATAATAATACTGACTTTTGCCCGTGGCTTTGCTCGCGTGTATGTCGTTTACACGGACAAAAAGTAACCTTTGTATTAATTCAGGTTATGACCTATCTGTGAGCCAAATGTCATCCAAATCAATTCAGCCATTTTTGCGTGATTGAGTAACAAACGTCCAAATATACAAACGTTCATATTTTTAATATTAATAGGATAATATATTAGTAGTATTAGTACTTGTCAATTATGATAATAATTGATTCATTTGTAGTAACGACTCTGAGTGCGGTAGTGGTCTTTTATGAGAGGAACTTCCTAATGAATGTCACCTGTCTGAATGTATTGCCATCTTGCCTTGCGTACGGATCTAAATTAAAGTAAAGTTATATTTAGAAACCATTCATTTTCTTCTGAATGTTTCAGTCCGAGACTGGAAATCGTTTATTTTTCAGAAATTATTGTTCTATATATATTAATATGTTTGCTATTCCTGTGTTAGTTTGATTATGTCATGTTGACGTAGAATCGTTGGATTAACGTTCGTTCGTTGTAACTACATTGATGTATTGGGACCTGTAAAAACTACGAGTAATATAAGTGGTAAGATTAAATAAATAAATAATCGAATTCAGAGTTTAATCAAATCTTTGTTTTGTAATGCTCGTTGTATTGTATAGTCGCCCTCGATATTGCTTTATCACCCTAAGGTTGATTGTCACTTGCTCGTCATAAAACGACAAGGTCTATTTGTATACGTGACAGTTTGATAGTTTCAACCTTACCGTGCGTTTGCACTGGCGAAACATTTACGACAAAACATGTTCAAATCTCTAGTTCCTGTCAAAAATTGTTTGGAACATTGACAGAAAATAGAGATTTCAACATGTTTTGTTTTGAATGTTTCGCCAGTGCAAACGCACGGTAAGTGTAGTTTCAATTTAATGGGAATGGTTGCCAAACGTGGTAAAGGTGATCCATAGGTAAAATTGTCAAATTATTTGTTAGATAATAAATTACATTAATTTTTGTACACTATACAACAAAGTCTAGGCAACATGCCAACTATATCAACTTATTTAAGAAAACTCTTTAGAAGAAGTACTGGACATGTCAACTGATCTCAATCCCTTATAGCATGCAATTTGCTCAGGAGAAGAGCGTTCGGTGAACTTCCCAAAATGTTTGCCAATTTACTCTTCTATAATTATTTATTACATTTAGTTCTTCATTTTCTGTTGCTACCTGTAATTTCAGTAGTGCATCGAAAAGTTGGTAAATCTAAATAAATAACAAGAATGTCCGTCGCAATACCAATTTACCCAAACGATTTATATGTGAAAAATGTTCCTGATTAAAGAACATTGTAAAATTTAAATGGCGTATCTGAAATGTTTAAAGGATAATAAGTTATTTAAACGACCATTAAAAAGTTTGACTATTAAACCCAAATTCGGATCCCTTTACGATTTTACACAGAAGATCCGCATTATCGGATTTAAAGGATGAAATTATTCATACAGACTGTTTAATTTTTCGTTTTAAGTAATATCAATTGATAATGACTTCCATTTAGCTCAGTCCAGTTTTAATGTTCGTTTTTTTACTTGTTGCATTAATCATGTAATTTTTATAAATCTTTTGGGTACTCTTCGCATTGACAGTGATGCGGACGTTTATGCCAAATGAGTTCTTCCTATAATTATTTTAGCGTATCTAAAATGTACGTGCACTATCACGCAGTTAAGTTGACTCTTACTGATCGGGTCGAGTACAACACGATCGTCAAATATTATCTACCGAACCCAAGGTTAGGGTCGGCTTCGAGTCAGACCAGCTGCGGCCGAATATCAATATTTTACATAAAGCGACTGCCCGGCTGATCTTCACAATCCAATTACTTGGCATTGCTGATATTATAAAGTTAGAACAGTCAGACTTTAACAATATAGTTTAACATGTACCAAGGCTATTAGAACACTTCTTCACGAAAATAAATAATTGATAGAAAGTAAATAACAATCTCAATGGTAATCGCTGTGAAGGCCATATCGTGAGGAAATCAGCATGTCCTAGAACCAAAAATTCCACCAACCCGCACTGGGTCCGCGTGGTGGAATACAGCCCACTCCCTCTCACAGAGAGAAGGCTTGTATTCCAGTAGTGAGAACATTATCCTGACTAATATTATACACGCGAAAGTGAGTTTGTTTGTTTGTTTTTTACGCTTTCACGCTAAAACGGCTGAACGGATTTGGATGAAAGTAGGCACATGGGTAGATCATGATCTACCCATGTGCCTGAAATATTATATATATGTAGTGTGGGGATCTCCAGGAAAACAGCAAATCGTTTTGCACAACTTTTATTAAAATAAAACACCTTGGTTTAGCGACGCGTCTTTCACCTCAGCCCTCTTTCGCCATCTTCCTTTCTTACTTTTTTTCCTTTCACTCCTTCCGTTCACTCGTTCAGAAACATATTCTGTTATCGTTTAGAAATGCTTAGCTATACAGCCTATTACATTTGCAAATCTTAATTATTAATCCTACAGGCTCGGCCATTCTACACATATTTCTGGCCTCAGAAATGATAAAATCAACTTAATGTTACAATTCAAACTTTTAGAAATAATAGAGTATTTACTTAACAGTTAATAGCTTAAATATGCAAACATTAGAATACAAAATGATGCATTAATAACTTTGGTACACAAACAAGAAAAGTATTAGAATATCGCCTTATAGTAAAGGTTTACAAATAAACATAGAAAGGTTCAGTCATCATTGGGCCACTTCTTCATGAAATCAGCCACTGTGGATGTCTTACGTGGTCCTTCTGAAGTGAGGTCCACCTTCTGAACATCATAACGGTCATTTCCTTTGAACTTCGTAATGGTGTATGGCCCAAGATATTTCGGTTTTAGCTTCATGCCTGAGCCAAATTGGGTGCGCTTGATGGCAACTAGTTCCCCTTCTTGATACTTTGAACTTTGCTTGCGCTTCTTGTTAAATGTTTTAATATTTTCTTTTTGTATTTTCAAAATATGCTCCTTTGCCTTCTGTCGTCTTTCTTCTCTGTCTTCTATGAAGATGTCTGTTCCTTCCTGCATAAGTAAGTCATAGAGTTCGAATTCTTCTTTGGTTTTCATTGTTGTTCCAATTAGTAGTTCATATGGGGTACAATTGATACTTCTTTGCCAAGTACTATTCAATGCCCTCTGTACACGACTTATGTGTTTGTACCAGTGGGTAGGGTCCTCTATGCACAGCTTTGTAAGAACTGAAATCATAGTCCGGTGTATTCTTTCTACTTGCCCATTTCCCCTAGGCACGCCTGTTGTAATTTTAACATGTTTAATTCCTTCTTCTTCACAATATTGTTGAAATTCTTGACTGGTAAATGCTGTTCCGCGGTCACTTATAATTCTAGTGGGATTTCCAAAGTGTTGCTGATGGATTCTTATCTTCTCAATGGTCTCCTTGCTCGTGGTACTCTTGGTGGGAAATATCCACACAAATTTGGTGAATGCATCTACCATTGTAAGCAGATGATTGTACAGCTTTTTCGTCTCCGTCATGGGTCCTAGGTGATCAATGTGGATAGTATGCAGGGGTGCATCCTCTTTCTCTAATAAGTGCAGAAATCCTTCCTGCTTACCTTCTTTACGGCTGCCCAGTATACATGGAATGCATGTAATTATAAAATCTTCAAGTTTCTTCGATAAATCTTTAATGTAATAATCTTTACTGATAAGTTCTGTCATCTTCTTCTTGGAAAAATGTCCATTCGAGTGTACTCTTTTTATAACTTCCATCTCCATGCCCTTAGGTACAACCAGTTTTCTCTCCAATCCCTTATACAGCAGACCACCTTCCAAATAGTAATCGAGGTATGGTTTGTCATCAAGTACTTCCATAATAGCCTTCAATCCTTCATCTTGCTCTTGTGCCTTCTTTATTTGATCATGTAGGCTATTTGTGGTCACGCCTATGTACGGGTTGCGGCTCAGCGCGTCAACATGTTTCATTCTCGTACCGGATCTGTGTTCTACCTGAAAATCAAATTCTTGTAATAATAATGCCCATCTGGCTACTCTGGTTGACAGATCTTGCTTTTGTAATGTCATCTGAAATGCTTGGCAGTCTGTAACAATTTTGAATGGAATACCATACAAATAATGGCGAAACTTCTTTACACCTCCTATAATAGCAAGAGCCTCTAGCTCATAGCTAGAATATTTCCTTTCTGCCTCACTTGTCTTCCGGCTCATATAATACACTGGATGTAATCCATTGTCTTCACATCGCTGCATTAATACTGCTGCAAAAGCCAAACTGGATGCATCTGTGTGTAGTTCTGTAGGTCGTTTTGGATTGAAAATAATAAGCACAGGACCACTCCCTAGTTTCTCTTTTAAAATATTAAAGGCATACCTCTGTTCGTCTTCAAATGTGAAACTTTCATCCTTCTTTAGCAGGTTCGTCAATGGACTGGCTATCTGGGCAAAGTTTGGTATGTACTTCCTGAAATATGATGCTAGCCCTATGAAGCTTTGTAATTGTTTCACTGTTTTGGGCTCCGGGAACTTCATAACTGCTTCTGTTTTTTCTGTAGCGGGTCTCACTTTACCACCTTCTACAATGTGACCCAAATACTCAACCTTTGTTGTCAATACTTCACTCTTCTTCCAGTTAATATTGAGTCCATAGTCAGATGCAACCTCTAGTGCTTCATGTAACCTTTCAACTGCTTCTTGATAATCGTTTGCCACCTGCTTCTCCACTTCTTTTTGCTCCACCAGGGACAACCTTCTCGGCCGTTGCGCAATGGGGATTTCATCTTTTAGTATTATTTTCATATTTATCGGCGCCTCCTTAGTTTGTTTGGGTTGGTAATTATCTACCAATCTCTGAGCTGCTTCTCGTATCTGGGGGTCAGAAACAAAACACACGGGTTCTGGAA
Organism: Lithophane leautieri; assembly: GCA_949152455.1. Classification (NCBI taxonomy): domain Eukaryota; kingdom Metazoa; phylum Arthropoda; class Insecta; order Lepidoptera; family Noctuidae; genus Lithophane; species Lithophane leautieri. The sequence goes on along the minus strand of OX424458.1, from coordinate 20,462,316 downwards.
CCTCAACAAGCATACACTGCGGCAAAACATCATTATAATTAGGCACAATACTGACTGAACCCTTATCAATTACAGCTATAACTCTGGCTAGAAATGGTTGACCTAGGATGATATTATACGGCATCACCTCTTTTGGGACAATGTAAAAGCACACGTCTAAGCAATGTCCATCGATCGTAATTGCTATATTAAACTTTCCAAATGAGTAAACTTTTGTCGCACCAATACCCGTTAAAAACATCTTTACTTTTTCGTGAGTTGTTACATCTAACTCAAAAAACAAATCCGAAGATATTAAATTTACGTCACTACCGGAATCTATTAAACTATTAACTTCTTTATTACCAATCTTAATGTTCTTAATTGATTTATTGCTCACTATGTCTTTGTTTACATTCAACACCGTTTCCATTTGACACTTTTGACGTTGACACAATTGACAGGAGTCTGACATTGACGTACACGAGTTTGTCGTTGACCGGTGCTCATTCATTCCTGTTCCTGTCATTCGTTCGCTCTCTTGTCGTTCATTTTCATCGCCGTATTTTTCCCGCAGATCAGAGGCGCCCTCTTCCAGCGAAATCTTCGTACACATCGATCTTCGAGAACTTTCGCCGCCATCTTTATGCTTATCATGCGGCTTCTCGCTTGAGTTTGAATTTGGCGCTTTACACTCCGTTGCGATATGACCAAACGAGTTGCAGCGGAAGCATTTTACACCTTTCGTGCACGTGCTGGCGATATGGTCGACTTCACCACACTTATAACATCGACGTGATGATTTTTCTGGATGATTTTTTGTTTTCAGCTCGGACTGCTTCGTTGCATTTGTATCATCGTGGTGTTTCTTACTTTTATTCTTCATTTTCTCGTACAACGTTATTTTCTCTTTCAGCGCGGGGTACGTAGTCGCGCCGTACAGGATCACCTTGTTTGATTCGTAATCGTGTATGCCATCAATAATATACTGTATGGCCACGTAGTCCGGAAACTTAGCACGTTTGCCTAACTTCTTCATCGTTAGCAAGTACTCGTAATATGTTTCATTACTCCTTTTCTTACGAGCCGCCATGAGTTCGTGCATCTCTTTACTATTGGTTGACTCGGGAAATTCTTTCAACAGCGCCGACCGTAGGTCCTCATATGACTTGAAGGTTTTTTCTGATTTTAACCACAACTCCGCTGTACCGGTTAGTGATCGACGAGCCAATATGAGTGTCTGTTGCGCCGACCAACCAAATATTTCGGCGTTGTCTTCCACGTCTTGCGTCCATTTTGCTGACGAATAAGTTCTATCGGTGCCATTGAATTTTGGTATAATATCGGCAAAATTCAATGATGATGTATTCGTATTCTTATCGTCACTCATCTTAGTTTGCTCCTTACCCATCAATGTTGAATCTTCTTAAATAAAATTATATTCTTTTCTTGAATTAAAAACTCGTAACGGTAATGGCCGCGTGGGTCGCGTTGCGGTTCACCTTGCCGCAAAACGCAACACGGCGCCAGTCTTCTTCTTTGCTTTTTTCCTGGTATCCCGGACGAGCCCCCAAAATGTAGTGTGGGGATCTCCAGGAAAACAGCAAATCGTTTTGCACAACTTTTATTAAAATAAAACACCTTGGTTTAGCGACGCGTCTTTCACCTCAGCCCTCTTTCGCCATCTTCCTTTCTTACTTTTTTTCCTTTCACTCCTTCCGTTCACTCGTTCAGAAACATATTCTGTTATCGTTTAGAAATGCTTAGCTATACAGCCTATTACATTTGCAAATCTTAATTATTAATCCTACATATATTATGTAACATCGTAAAATGTCACAAACTGACAATTCATAATATGATCTGCGTGCGATTCATATTACGAAATAATTCATATGTTTGACAGTTTTCTATGGAGATTCGTAAAATGGTCTACACATTATGAATTGCTTTTGTGTCAAATTAGAAGAATTGCTAATGATAGCTGGAAATTCAGGAAACGAAATGCTTTTAGGGGAAATGTCTCACTATACTTTAACATTATTGAAGGTGATAGCTTCATTGTAGTCCGCGAAATTCAAAATTGATTTGCAAAAAACGATTTTTTTTTATTTGACAAATTCTGTATTCAGGTACCGTGTAGTAATAATCAAAATTTAAGTAAGCAAGTACCTACTTCAAATTCCATTCACTCAGTTGACGAACATAAAAACAAACCTAAGAATTAAGTCAGATTTATAAATAAAAGCCAGCTCTCTGATCCCTTGCGATTTATTCCTGATACTTTTCCCAGTTTTCCTTCCTAAGATCATTTCAAGTGCATTTTTCATATTATGTATGCTAGCAAAGTGAACGGGACTCAATTTTTCCCTGTCAAAGTATTATGTCTGGTGAAGGTGCAAGTATTCAATATTGTGTGTGTTTCTCTGTTGTGTAACGTAATCCTTAAGCCATATTGAATTATAAACATAAATCTTTATTTTGTTCATTATCATAATTATAAATTTTGAAGGTTCTAACGTTACTCTTAAAGTTGTTGGGTCTTTACATGGCTTGTGTTTTGTTATGGAAAATATTTTCCAATATTGTTTTAGAGAGTTTACTTATTGAGGAGTATTAGTCTATTGGTTAAAAATGTTAGTGGGTTTTTATAAAAGTTTCTAAAATCTGATAAGGACAGGTAATTTAGCTGGGATTGCGCTCCAATTGCAAAAGAGGGAGACAAGAGTCAAATAGTAAGACGAAAGGGAGGCCTTTGCCCAGCAGTGGGACACATTTATTTATTTATTTATTTAGGATCTCCAACAAAGGATACACATACACAATATAAATCACAATAACAAAAACGGTTCTTTAAAGTGTGCTCCTTCAATTACAGGAGACCACAGCATGCACATATAACTAGGTGTAAACAGGATGAAAATAAAAATAGGGAAAATAAATTAGTGACGAAGTTGCAAAAAAAATATAAAAAAATAAAATTAACATGTCAAGATTGAGCATTCTTAATAAAATTAAATTGTTCAGTATACCTAATAATCATAATTATTTCACATTTGCTTACTATGTGTTGGAGGGACCAGAAACATAACTTATACATAATATAATTTAGTTATTTTGCATCTGGCTTCATACAATAATAATTAGGCTTGGCTATCTTTTAAAACAGACAAGTTTAATATTATATGCCTATGTACTGAATAATTATTTTTCAAATAAGTATTCATGTAAATAGTACTACCAACATACTAAAGGAAGGATCCATATAATCATCATTTGTTTGAAATCTTCTTTATATTTTTCATACAAAATTAATTATTAGTATAAAGTATATCTAAAAAGAAAACACAACTCAAACCAAACACGTCTTTATTAGTCTTTCTTTGATAAAAGTCCTCAACATTTTAAGAAAAACAACCTTTCTTTACTTTTTGAAGAAAATTTTCATGAAGTGAATCTCACATTATCCTGAAATTCTCGGTTTATTTTTCTTATGAGAATTGATTATTTTGAGCAATTAGTCAAAATTATAGTTGTATAGAATATTTGAATTAAATTATAGTAAATATGAAGTTAGTTTCTGTGTTTGGATAGAAACAAATTACGTTCAAGTGTTAGTTTAGATAATGTTTATGTTAATGATAATACGCTTAATAGATATTTAATCTAAACATGATAAAGTTTAGGTAATTAATTCTAGCTTTTGTTTATTATTATTATCTATAGATGTTTTTATAAGGTAGGTAGGTATATACATTGGCAAAGTACTTTATAAATAGTTTTAAGCATTGATTAAACTATTGAACGAAGGGAAAATACTTTTATAGTTTTCAATTTGATTTAATGCAAATGCGTTTTTAAATATGAAGGTAACTGCGAAGCACAAGTATATATTGTACCTAGGAAAGTACTTGTCAATATCTATATGTATACTTAACAGAAATGGATTAAGTACCTATAATATAATAACCGGCTTGGCGTAAAATAATTAATGCGTTTAAAAGTACGTATTATATTCCAATTAAGAACACGTTTCTGATTCATACTCTGTATCATAATTCTAATTTATCCTTAGAAGATCATTAGAGAAATATAATAAAAACAAATGTTTTAGTTGGTTAATGAAGTTTTTATGTAAGTACAAGAAAACATTATTTGGTTAAACATTATTTCATATTTTTCCACATAACGAGCATAAAAGCTTCGTTAGCAAGTTGTGTAGGTACATACCAAGTTAAAAGGTTGGTTTTCAAGCGAAAGGGAAAAATATCCATTTATCCGCAAAAGTAGCCACCAAAAATATTCCCAAAACTGAAGTTATAGAGGCAGAGTATTCGTTTTTGAAAAAGATAACGCTAATTGGCTCAGAAAAAGTGTCAAAGAGAATAATGGCAATAACGCAACGAATCTCTTAACACCTCGGCTTAGTTAAAGAGCCATAAATATTAATCACGAAAATAAAGGTAGTATTGACCACTGACCGAAATAGATAGTGTCACCTTATTCTTCGATAACGATAAATAACGTCCCATAACGGAAACCAGCACAGAGTTTATATTAATAATAAAAAGGATAATTTAAAATGTAGGTTAAATTATGACGTTGGGGGGCTATCTTTGCTTTAATGGCGCATTTAGTGACATTAATATTTGTAGATGGTGCTTTCTACTGAAATCTTGGCGGCATTTCAAATACTACCGCAAACTATATTTAATATAACAAATCGGTTATATCATTTAAATAAAAGGTGTGACATCGTGCGGCCCCACACGAACTTCGATCCTGTGCGACGCGTTACTTAATACGCTAATTCCAAACTTAAAAATTAATACACACGTCACCCTGTTCTATATAAATCCATTGGGATTTTCTGCCCATTCTCCGTCCGCTAACAGTAATCTAATGTTCATGGAACATGGTAATTTGGGGACCATTTCCATTTATATAACTTCGAAGCTTGATATTTGGCATAATAACTTCGGCTGTTCGAATTCGCAAATGCGAAACAATGTCACCAACCTTGGAAAAACTGTAAGATTTGAAATGAAAACAGTACAAGCAAGCAAGGTTTTCGGTAATGAGGGGAGGCAGGAGCGCAACAATGACGGCCGGCTTCTGCAGCGCCCGCTTTGTCCACCCGAACTCGGATCCTCAAGAATTACTTCATTCAACCTGACCGAATCTGTACTCGCTCTTTGCGGTAACGAGAGCGACACTTTGAACGCGCTCAACTATCGTCCACATGACGGTCGTCGGCGTACGATACGCGGGAACCGCACCACCGGGAAGTTGAAACTGGCCTTTCGGGGCAGTCGGCGCGACGGGGCCGATTCGGCGCGGCGATGGTCCGCGCTCGCATCGGGCGGCGGCTGGACGCCGTGGTGTGGCGACTGTGCCGAGCGGCCGCGGCGGCGCCTCCACGCTACTGCGGCACGCGCCCGCCCGCGCCGCCCCGCGCCACCGCGACGCATCCCCCGACCGCCCGCGCCCCGCACCCCTGCCGCGCCACCGCCCGCACGCACGCCGCATTCTTGCGTTCAGCCCGCCCTCAAGCGCGGCTCCGACCCGCACAAAGAGCCTAGACCACTCTGGGGGCGACTACGTCACTTCGACTGTATCCACGCTTCCTGCAGTACGTCGCTCAGGCAGTCAGCTACCGCCACATGTTACATTGCAGATATCGTTAACAATTAAAAAAGAAACTTCGCACCTATCCGATACTGAACTAGAGAAGGGGTACTTTTTTAATGTATTCAAAAAGACTCGGCTTAAACAGCTGGAATTCACTGCAGTGCAATTAATTTGACGTCGCGCGTCTAAAAGTAAATTAGTGCCGCTGAATGGGATGCGGAGTGGCAACCAGTGCAGAACCAGAACCGATTGAAAGTACGAATGTTCGCGGTTGTAAGGTCTGACTGTTGTTCGGTAGAGGGGACACTCGGTGTTGTGTTGCGAACTAAGTTTGTGCCACGGACTTTATGGCAGCCGACGTAGACGATCTATCATGTATGTCGTTCATTAACAACAGTTACGTTTGTGGACCCACAACAGGACATGGAGCAAGTTCGAACTTATTAGAATTGGATCAGTGGACACACAGTGTCAATTGCGCGGCTTCGTCCAAAGCTCAAACAAGAAGTCTGGAACCGTTCTTATTGAAGTCTGCCTTCAGCAGGGTTTAGTCGGTTAATATCAAATGCTTTTTGTAAATATCCGCCATTGCTTTGAACGGACTTTGGAATTTATTTGTAAATATAAACTACTCTTCAAATGCTTGGCAAGAACCATGCAAGTATACCGCTTGACTTTAATCAACTCATACAGGTTGAACGGATAGTTCAGAACCTGGTACACATTACTTAGCAATGAGTTTCCTGATGTGCACAAACTGGGAAACAACTCGTATACCTGGCTGGTAACTAGATTATTCGGTCGGCGGAAACTAGGCATATTATGTGAACTTGTAAATAAATGTAGCCCATTTATTTTGACGACAATTAAAACAATTGTAAGGGTTTAATTAATTTTAAATTGAATGTCAACGGATTCTTTTGAATCCGTTGACATTCATACATGACATTCATGACATGAATACAAGTTTGGGTAATGTTTTTGCTGTCACTATTTTTGAGTACAGTAAAAAATTATTTCAAGAGCAGGTGCATCGTGTTCCTTCACACAAATGACAGACACCGCCAATTATCGTTGGGTCTATTAGTATAGCGAATAGCACAGGACCAATCGTGGTAGAATTTCTGTGGATGAGGTCTATATATCCAGAATACATATCACCTTCGTCTGAAATGCTGAAGATGTGAATAATACAACACTAGATACGTACATAAAATACTCGTAATAGCAATACTCTAACCGACCATCAAGATCAAAAGAAAACAAATAAAGATATTGAAGCTTCTAAAAAAGCTTGTGTTCCGCTATTTTAATTGTATGCAGTTTTTAAATACTTTTTGGTTATTCGTAAGTCTAGGATGTCAGATTGTTATCCTCTTGCGAAGCCGTTTGCATAGTCTGCGGAGTTGGTAAAGCCTACGGCTACGATTCTGAGCCGGTATTAAATCGCTACGCTCAGCGTTTGTTCTGTTTTCCAAAAAGTTTGCATTTAGTCACAGGAGATTGTTCTCTTTCGCCATTGGTGTCATAAAAATCTTCTACCAATTTTGTCATGATTACAAAGGCTAAGATTAGACTAACAAGCGAACGGTGTACTTAGATAAACAAAATGTATGCAATAATCGGAATACGCGGATGCGATGATTTTTCATTACTTGAAATAGAATAATGAAACATAGTTTTCAATTCAGATTAGTAGAATACATTAAAGCAGAGATATTTAGGACTTAAAAATTAATTGAAATCAAGCTGATACCAGATATGAATATTTATTTATTGAGAAAATTATTTAAGCAGAAACCTGTAAACTTTTCTGAAAAATAGAATCGGGCTGCTTTCAAGTCTTTGTAAAAAACGATAGAATTGAATGGAAAAAAAATCACAGTATCAAAACCCTTTCGAAACAAAAGTAATCACCTTTCACAATTGGGCAGACATCAAAAGGCTTTCGGAAAAGGCTGCCTTCGAACGTGGAAACATTTAAACACGATGTTAAAAGATTAAACTCATTGTTTTTGTTAATAAAACCGCCAATATCAGATGAGAGGGACCTGTGGATAGACAAGACTCTGCTTACAAAACAGACTACGGAAAAGCAGCATTGAACTTTTTAATATTTGCAGTTTTGATGAATGTGACTTGAGGAACAGATAAAGTTTAGATCTAAACTTGGCAATGACTTGGCGTTGCACGAGTGTGTGGCATAAACTAGGAACGCCATTTGTCAGTCTTTTGCACTTAGACCTAGATGGTCAAATGGAATCATGATCGTAGAATGGATGTGGCTAAGGCAGAGACAATGAGCCCAACATGAGAGATGATGTTAACAGTTGTATGTAATTCGACTGATGACGTTAACACTTTGACAGCTCAAAGATTGAGCTATCATTGAGAGTAGTTTATTATTACGGTGCTAAGTCTGGTTCAGGGGCAAATAAATAGCTAGATTTTAAAAAGAGAAGGCGTGCTCTCAGACGCAGATAAAAGTGGATTAAACAGACTAGACAGCCAGCGATTCTTTTTTATAAAGTTCTATATGAGATAGTAATAGATAGAGTGAACAGAGTCGTTGTATACGTCACAAGAACATTTAATTTAATAGATACTGGTGGTAACAGTTGACGTGGAGTCTGTGGCGTGGGACTACGCGGTGTTGACACCACTTTATAACGGTCGCACTCATAAAATTGTTGTATTTCATAATGTTAAGCGTTGTGCATACTGGTGCATGAGATTTTTCTACTTTTGAGTAATCCAGCAAACTAAGATTAGAGTCAATAAATATTGGACATTTTCGGAGACAATGATGAAAATTGGTGACGAATTTAGACTCGGAAACAGACAAGTAAAATCACGAATGTAACTGTATGATTAGTTAGAATATTATTGATGAGGTACAAAAACCAAACACACTAATGAAGCTTAAACAATGACGTGCTAAAACAAGTCAATTGACAGAAGGACCGAAACAACATGGAACGGATTAAATAGATTGGACTTTGTCAACAGTTTAAAATCATCTATCACAAACTCACAATGCTAATTTCATGATCCAATTCCGAATAGGAGAGGTGAATTACGCAAATACGTACGTATTATGTGAACAGCGATACGTTAATATGACGAGTTATTTTGCATTCGTATTGAAATCCGGCCAAAGTCGACAAAAACAAGCCGTGGAAATATAAATCTTGTCAACTAATACCTCTGAAGGGTTTAGATTTAATATTTGCATTTGAGAGCGGGAGTGTGGTGAGACTTGCAGTTCTTTAGTGTTATCAACGAAACAGTGTCGAAGCGTGAAACCGCAAAAAATTTCTTTAAAAAAATGAGTTCGCTTTAGACTTTTGTTTAGTCACTTGAACGAAGTTTCAGAAAACTTTACATAGGGTATTAACACCACTTTATAGAAGAAATTGCAAAAGCCTGCTATTTATATCAAAGTTTTTATAAACTTGGAGAAGAATTTCACGGAGGAACTTTTGTGTGCACTTAACAGGAGCAAGCCTGTTAAGTGCGAAATAAAATTTGGTTCCTTTGTTTCTTTCCAATTAATTTTTAATCTATACTAGTTTCCGTCGGTATTTTTTATTTACATCCAGACGAATTAATCGTATTATATCGTCTGAAAACTATCTAAGGCTTATTGCCAGATTGTTTTAAAAACAAAAGCTTCCAACGTAAAAATTATTTAAAATCGAAGAATAATTAATGGTGTCGACTGTTCAATCAATTCTATCTTCTGTAAATACTATCTGAAAGCTTTTCAGCCTTTTACAGTTGGAACATAGATACAAACTTTTTGATCGCGTAAAATGCAATTAGACTGCCTATCATAATCAGCTTATAGTGTTCCCACTGCTGGGACATAGGCCTCCTCTCTTCAAGAGGAAGTGGGCTTTTGAATCTACCACGCGCGGGTTGGTATATGTCACACGTCTTCGATTTTTTTGGTTCTAAGTTATGCCGGTTTCCTTGCGATGTTTTCCTTCACCGTTTTGAGAGCAGTGGTGATGAAATAATTTACACAAAGTAAACCGCCTGTCAGGGTTCGAACCTACAACCTACAACTCGTAAGTCGTGGCCATTACCACTGGGCCACCACTGCTCTCTCTGAATACGGCTGGGGCAACACTTTATAAGTGTCATGGAAATATCGGTGTCAATAAACGTTAAAATTATTTTTTTGTTGCTTGTTTTGCTCTCATTCCCTCATATTATGCAGTTTCTGAGTTTAAATTGGTCATTTGACTTCGGTGAAGTAGAAACATCGTGAGGAAACCTGGACTTATGGTTAATGTACTAGCTGCTACCCGCGGCTTCGCCAGGGTCGACCCTAATTCTTTTTCTAAAATAAAAGTAGCCTGAGTTACGTCTTATAATCAAATAAATCATCAGCCAGTGAAAGTCCCGTCAAAATTGATCCAGCCGTTTCGGAGATTAGTTGGAACAAAGAGACAGACAGAAAAAAAAACAATGTTAATTTCATCGCGGACACAATAAAATGCATTTTTTTAACCTACCAGATTTCACCTGAGAAGTCGCGGTAATCAAAGAAGATGAAGTGTCAATAGTTTTCCGAATAGCTTGAAAATAAAAGTTCTAAACTAAACCGGGGCTTATGGAATAGCAGTAAGGTTGTAGTTAGTTTAATTCTTACAAATTCACTGACAGTAGATTACACAGTAGACTCACAGAATATCCTGCTAACAATGAAGTACCTAATTCATTAGAGAAATAATCATTAATCATTAAATTATTAAGTCATTAATCATTCGATCATTTAAGTATTCCATTCATAACGAATCTCAATTTTAATTGCTACGCATACTACTGAGAACGAATTATAGAAACACGTTTACGCTCAATAACTTATTGGTAATACAATCAATAAATGATAATTAAACGATAAAATAATTATTGTCCCTACATTCAACATCATTATCCTGTCCTTATAACAATTTATTTGTGGTCGGCGCAACATGTATAATATTTCTTCCATACTTCTCTATTAGTCGTTATCTAGGTAGTCACCCCCTTTCTAGCTATATCATCTGTCACACAGTCCATCCATTTGTCATTCCCTACTCTTATTATTATTATCCCTACAATCACAACATTAATGCGTAAAAAAACATAAGTATGGGGAATCGCCATATGAATGAGATTGAGAAACGTGACCCAGACATCCACCGATGTATGAAACTCCCTAATAGTGGAGCCACATGGCAGGAATGGCCCATTTCCTGATTTTTTGCCAAACACTTTAAGTGTACTATGCCATAGTTACGTTACACAGTTTACATAATTCCTCTGTTTTGGCATTATGCTCAGGAGATTTGACTATATAGGTTATCACAGCGTGAAATCTACATAACATTTTAAAGTAACCGAGGTTTGAAGCAAAAGCAAAAAGCTTTTTCGTTCTAATTGAGCAGATTTATAAAGCACATTTCAAAGCCACATGCGGCCTCAAATATGGTGGATTAAATTTTAATTCCTAAACTAAAACCAGTCTTTGCGCTGTCCGGTTTAAAACTAAGTCTTTTTCATTTAGGTCGTTCTATTCATTCTGGGGTAAACTGTTGGCTTTTATGTCAGAATTTAAATTCTGTATAGGTTGTGATGGCTGACCAGTCAATTGGCACAATTTACCTCGATCGTAGTCGGGTAAGGGCCCACGTTTTGTCACAGCCTGGCCTTTGAATGCACTGTTCGCCCAGGGGAACAATTAGTCTTGTAAATGTTTTATTATCGCCGGTATACTGGCGTGTTTTTGGAAAGTAGTTTATGAGATAGTGTAGCTTGTTTTATTAGTGCCCGATATTTTTGTTTTCATCTTATAAAATTATGTTTTCTCTTTATCTTGTTATAGAGATCCAGAATATTATTCCTGAAAAACATTAATTAGTTTAGTTGTCATTGGACTTATGCAAATTAAACGCGAATACTGACAGACATATGTATCATAATATTATGAAGTGATGTTTCATATAAGTAACCTCATTATTTTCAGTGATAGTTTTAAATCCACTGACGTAAGGCAAGTCGGATGACGTCATTTCGAACTACGACGGACGCAAACATTTAAAATTATTTACGTTTACCTTCTGTGAAGTTTTGTATCCACACGGCCCAGTCCCGAGTAGATTAGGATAGAAACGAGCGGCCATAATACCCGCTACTTCTATTGTTTCGAGCATTCTTCTCAATTCCTTTTCTAAAAGTGCAACAAAATAAAAATTTGTTGAAGTAGTATGTTGCTAATTGCAATATCCAATTACTGAGAGCGTAAATAAACCAGCACGGAGATCGAACCAAATTAATTTGTTGAAATTCTGCGCGAAACGGCAATTTTTTTTTGTTTCCTTGATTGGCAGAAGTTGGACGTAGTTCGTCCGTTGGCTGCCACGAACGATCAATCAAAATTAAACATGTTAATTAAATTCTGTTCGAAATGGGTTTTCTATTTAAGTTGATGAAACTCTAAAAGTTAAACATTTATTATGTTTTTTAATCAACATAGAGAGAATATTGTTTTTACAAAATACAGTCTCAAATAAAGTAATAAAATATATCTGATGTTGCATGTTAGTTTTTCTGTAACGGTTTGTCCACATGTAGGATATGAAATATTTTTTATGTAGGTAAACATGCATCGAGAACAAACGGTAAACGGTAACAGCGAGAACAATTGACTCTGCTGGCAATTAAACAAAATAACATCAATAAGAAAAGCAAACAAAATATTTATCACTATTTGTTTGTTTTGAGCAAAACTTAGACTAGCTTTTATAAAAAAAACGTTGTTAACTTTTCACTTTTTAGTTGTGCTACCTGCCCCACACATATTCGTAAACCACTACTTGATAATGTAAATAACAGTGACGGAGTAACTTAAAACATCGTCCATATAGACTAAGTGGGAAAAATACGTCATATAACTAACTGGCTAACCCAGAAACTACGCAATCAAAGTTAATAAAATTTACATGGGACGACCTCTGAAGCTTGTCAAAAAAAGAATCATCAAAATCAACTCATAATTGGCGGAGTAATAGCGTAAAAAACACACGAAAAAAAAACATACAGACTAATTGAAAACCTCCTCTTTTTTGAAGTCGGTTAAAATATGTATTATAGAAGCTCACTCAAAAACTACTGAAGCAAAGTTAATTGGACTCGCCGAATGCATTACTATATTATATTATTTCTCCCACAGTAAATTCACCTAGTCCGAAACTTTCAAATACAAAACGCGTGAGAACTCACCTTAACCCACACTTCCCCGTCCGTTATATTGACATTGACAGCGAAAATAATCTGAAAGACAATAATAAAAATAATCTGACTTCAGATATAGACACTCGGGCGGTGTACGCACAACCATATATTATAAAAGAATCACGTAATATGTACGTTTTTAATATCTTGCTTTGGTAGAGCTCGCTCGTAAATGTGCAGATCCGACATTCCTTTCAGTTTTAACTGACTTTAGTATAATTGATAGCTTAAGCCGAAGTTACAAATTTATATGTCTGTAACTGTTTGAAGATCGGTCGCGTTGAAAGATTTCCTTTGTATTATTGTCAGGTTTTTTGTTTGAGGAGCTTGTAGCTAAGTAATAACAGCTACACCGGGTCGATCCATCAGGTTAAGCTACGCTTGCCGGGGTTGGCCCGTGGATGGGTGACCACCTTTACATACCGAGACTCCTCCGTGCCTCGGAAAGCACGCTAAGCCGTTGGTCCCGGCTGTCATTCGTGGATCTTTGACAGTCGTTACGGGTCGTCAAAAGCCCGAAAGTCTGATAACCAGTCTTACCAAGGGGTATCGTATTACTCAGTTACTGGGTTGTGCAGGTCAGATAGGCAGTCGCTCCATGTAAAATACTGGTATATAGCTGCATCCGGTTAGACTGGAAGCCGACCCCGACATAGTTGGGACAAGGCTAGGCAGATTTTATGTTGTCATGTTTTTATGGAACAAAGTTCCATAACACGGCTAGCGGTAGGACTTGACTGGTAGAAATCGTCACGTAAGAAAAAGTGTGATGCCCCCCCCCCCTCTATAAGACTTTCTCTCTTTCTCTTTCTATTTATATGAAATGATACGAGTGAGTGGTGTGCGCGTGCGAGTATCGCGTAATATCGTTCCTGACGGGGGTCGCCCGTTCGCACACATTTTATTTTTTAATTCTTTTGTGCGTCTTTATTAAATCAAACATAGTAGCGTCACACCTAGTTAATTTTTCAGGTAAATTTTACAAACATTAAGAACTATTGTGTAATGTAAAGGAATGTTCACACAATGGCCCACGTTGGAACTTGTACATCAATTTTATTGATGGATGGAACAGCCTTCAGAATACCAAACGGCTATCCATACAAATCCATTTTAACCTACCGCCGTACTCTAATCGAGTTTTATTTATAGGTTCGACGATGACACGTCTAGTATTGGCACTCCGGTCTACTGAAGCATAGGACCGTTTATTTATACCACTTATATTACAAATCACGTCTAAACAATTTTATTGATCTATGGCTATTGCGTAGACGCCACGGTCATTTTAATGTGTAACCTGGTTTCCGCATTTAAAGTGGAGGAGACATATTTAATAATTTCAAGAATATTATTTTAATAATCTAGACGTCTGCGCAGATCGTGAGACAATGTGTATTTATAAGATTGCGACTGCCAGCCAGTCTGTGAGTACTTCATCTTTACGCTATTATAATTTTGTGAGGTGTGCAGACCTAGAAGCTATTGCAGCATGACTATTAATCGGCCATCTTCAAAAGTTCGAAGTTAATTCGTATAATCCTTACATATTATAAAACAAAGTCCTCCGCCGCGTCTGTCTGTCGTCCTGTTCGCGATAAACTCAAAGACTACTGCACCGATTTTCATGCTGTTTTCACCAATGGATAGAGTGGTTCTTGAGCATGGTTTTAGTATATAATAACCGACATCCACGCGGGCGAAGCCGCGGGCATCAGCTAGTTTTATATAATCATAAGTATCTTCGTAATAATTCTCAAGCTGTATTATTATAGAGCTAGGGTAAGAAGTTTTTTATGCGTGACGTTAGTCTGTCCAAAAAACGTTTGCAAGACATACCATTATTATTATTGGTATTCTGTTTCACTTATTTACATTTTCGTCAGGTAGGTAAGTTTGGACAAGACCTTAGGTTTTGCGACTCAAAATGATCGAGTTACTTTGTATTTACCCTTCATATCAGCACCGCCACAATCTAAGCTCTGGCAACACCAAGCCATCACGATTCGTATTACCACCCTACCGGATATGTAAACTTATGATTCAATATTCTATTTACGGGCTTAGGCTTAGACCTAGGCTTTCGCTAATTAAGAGGGCAGTAGCTGAGTTGGCAAAAATATTATTTTGTATAGAGTTTTGTATTAAGAATTTTATTTAGTAGATAAGCGCTATATTTTTTAAGTGAAAACTTCTTTAGGCGCACATTAACCTTTTTTTTTTTACACCACAGTTATAGCATAAAATAACTTCGCGCCTGTTGTCCTATATGGTATGTTGTAAGTCCCATGTAATAGGGGCGAGCAAATTTCCAACAACCAGGCCCAAATCCAGACTCCGGGCTGCTACTGGGAAATTCCTGATGGAATAACCCATTAACAGCCGCAGAAGAAACTGAGGTAAAAGTAGTTAAACCTATAGAAAAACTAAAAATCTATACTTCCTTACATATTATAAAACAAAGTCCAGTCCTCCAATGTATAGAGTGGTTCTCTAGGAAGGTTTTAGTATATAATAACCGACATCCACGCGGGTGAAGCCGTGGGCATCAGCTAATATAATAATAAATAAATCTTGAATAACAAAACCGACAAGAAACTTAAAAATCTCTGCTATTTCCAATAAATGGTGAATGTATCAAGAATCTTAGCTGAGTGAATGTTCGACATCCGAGTAAAATGGATTCGTGAAGGATTTTTTATCGAGAGCAGCCACAGAGAAAATGCTGAATTTTAAATTTTCTTTTATTTATTGAGGACAGATCTGTTAAGCGTCTCTTGGGACAAGGGCACTTATGGTACGGTTCCACGGAAAATTATTTACGATAATTAATTTTGTGATTTTTGTGTTTTTGCCATTTAGTCCTTATAAAGATTTGAGAAAGAACATATATATATTTGAATCATCATCTGCCTAGTCTTTCCCGAACTATGTGGAGGTCGGCTTCTAGTCTAACCATCCGGTTAGACTAAAAATCATTATTTACCATGATTTCACATGGGGCGACTGCCCATCTGACCTCCACAATCCATTGCAGTTACTAGGTAACACGATACCCCTTCCTGTACCTATTTGGGTAAGTTTAGACATTTGTCGTTATCATAGTGATGACGAAAACAGAAAAGTCAACAGAAGTTTGATAGTAGTTTGAAATCTGGATAAATCATTCAGCTAGAAGGATTTATCCAGATTCCAAACTTCTATCTAAGCAAAGTCTACTCCTAAACACAGGTTTCCCTGAAACACCACTAAATATTCTAAATCTAGTACTGCATCCTAAGATTTTGCTTGCGCGGCGGGAAGCCAAGCCTGCTTTTGTCTGACGCACACTTAGCGGTTGCGATACCGGTTAATTAAGCTTGCAGTGACTGCGTAATGAATTTACAACGCTATTAATGTTTTAAAAGATCCTTAGTTTCCGTTGAGTTTAGAAAATTGATAATGGAGTTCTGTTGAGGTGGTGTGGGTAATTATTTATTTGCTTCAACAATGTAGAACGAAGATTGTAAATTTTTCCGACTTCAGCAATAGCAGGTTATGCATTCGGCAAAGACACCGACCGATATATGAGTAGGGGAAGACCAAAGAAACAATGGAAGGACTGTGTGAAAGACAATACAGCTAGAAAGGGACTGCTGAGATGACGGCTAATAGAGAAGTAGGTACCTATGGTAGGGACAGATATTATGCTGCGCTGACCCTAAATAAGTTAGAATAAGTGCAAGACAATGATGATAATGATTTAATGCTGGTATGAACTATGAAATACAAATCACTGCTCAAGTGATTATTTTACCAATACAGTCTTTCAATGTAGGAACAGCCGCTTAGGCGCTGAGCAGACGATGGACAATTTGTCCGCGCACAATTTGGAATCGTATAGAAATTTTGTCTTTTTTGATTTCCATACGATCCCAAATTTAGTACAATTCATTCTTCCTCTTCCTCTATTCAAACAATACACAACACACATCTTGAAACCTAGAAATTTCAATTCCCTTTCAAGTAAACAGTAGAAACAGTTCTCAAGAAAGTGCAAACCAAACGATTTGTCTTAGTCCGTGGTACTTGCAATATAAATAAAGGGGGACTCGACTGATTGTCCATTTATTGTATTTCGTAACTCGATTCAGTTTGCTGATAGTGAGACGTTTCTGGAATGCAATTTCAATCCTTTTCCTTGCTTTATTAATCTATCACCCAGTTTTTGAATTTAGAATTTGATGTGGAGAATTTGTCCAAACTCTACTTTAGCACTGCTTGGTGATTTCTTCAATACAGCTTGCGAAATACAAAATTTCTTACGTTTTATGCAAATACATTAATTTAATTGCTTATTATACACATAAAATGGCAATCGATCGCGATGCCTTTCATTTTGTACGGTCATTTGTTGAGTAGAGGTTTTTTTAAAACCTATGACGCAATGGATTAGGCATTTCCTTCAAAACCCTCAGATTGTGATCGAAAGTATGTTAGGGTAATTAGAGTGCGGAGACGCGACGAAATAATGGAGAGATGAAATCAGTGTCTATATAATCAGCCTATAATATTCCCACTGCTGGGACACTGGCCTTCTCTCTTCGAGAGGGAGTGGGCCATAATCTACCACGCGGGCCCAATGCGTTTTGGTAGATATATCACATGTCATCGAGTTTTCGGTTCTAGGATATGCCGGTTACTTTCACCGTTTTGAGAGCAGTGGTAATGAAATAATTTACACAAAGTAAACCACCTGTCATAGTTCGAACCTATGACCTACAACTCGTAAGTTGCGCTCGTAACCACTGGGCCACCACTGGTCTCAGTGCCAAGTCTAACTAGCTTCTAATTTCTGAAAGCCTTACTATTAAAATATGTTGTCATGTCATCTTACGATAAGGACTTATTTCGATTGGTCTTTGTTATGTGGTTCAACCACATCAACTGAAATGAGATTCGACTGGAAATAAGATGATCGGTAACGTCTTTGTAATTAATTAGACTTTCGGAGACCATGGTCTTTTGGTAAGTATAATGATCTCTTTTTATTGGTTATATTTCAAAAAAATACAATAGAATAAGATATTATATTTAGTAACCTATTCCTCAACAATCATAAAAACCCTGTATGAAATCGACACGTGGTTCACCTCTCTACGAGGCATCCTCAGGATGACGATTGACCAGTCGCAAACTAGAACACGACGTGTTGCCACACGTCATGTGTTGAGACGTGAAACACGTGTCGATTGTTGTGTGTATGTGTTAGGTTAATAATTATAACGTATCACATTGACTCAAACTAAATATTGTAACTGTCATAATTTGTTACCTATTATAAAATAAATAAACCTAAGCTAATAAATCAAGGCTGGCGAGTAACTAGGAGGTAAGCAGCTTGAATATAAAAATCACAAGTTTCATTTTCTTGAAAAATAATTAAGAATTTTGTAGTAGGAAGAACAAATTATTCGACAAAGGAAAAGTTAAGTAGATACGATAAATTTTCACGATAAATCACTTGAAAGTGTCGAGGTTGTGAATGCCCGATGAGTTTAAAAAAATAAAAAAATTCGCTTTCGAACTGTGTGCAGCCACTAGAGTGAGGTTTGCGTTGAGACTTTCAGAATTGTACTATAATCCTAACTAATATTATAAATGCGAAAGTGAGCTTGACTGTTTCTTACGCTTTCACGCTAAAACACGGATTTGGATGAAATTTGGCACAGGGTCTACCGGTCTAAAGTATGCCTATGTCCTTCTCCAGGTCAAGGTAGACCTTGACCTGGAGAAGGACATAGGCATACTTTTTATTGACATACCATGCGGTCGAAGCCGCGGGTGAAAGTTAGTAATATAATAAATAAGCCTTTATTTATTCCATGTCTTACATAACACTTATCTATATAAGTGATAATGATAAGTCATACTTACATTTACTTTATTTATAGTGACTATTCACTATAAATAAAGTAAATGTAAGTATGTGGTTTAGTTTGCCTACATCTATACTCCATTTGAAATAAGATTAGACATTTAAATAAACTTTTTTTACAGTCTGTTGAACCGATTTTGACTTCTATCGCGTTGGTGGTATGACAAATGGCAGCTGCAATAGACAGTTGGTATTGTGTAACGTTTTTTGCTTTTAATGCCATCCTTATGCCTACGGTATAGAAGTCAAAATCGGTTGAAAGGAGTGTAAACTAATCTTATTTCAAATGGAGTATAGTTGCAGCATAAGTAATTAGTTTTAAGTTGACTTCATTATTGTGAAGGCTATCATTTTCCATTTACTTCGGTATTTTCCTATTTCTATCCATCTTTTGAATTTGCGAGAATAGTACAAGAAGTAGTAGTAAGTATAGTTACTACTGAATGAATAAAATAAATAATTCGCCTCATACAAGAGACAAGTGGGTAACTTGCTGACGCTTTATTTCAAATACGCGTATGTTACAAACCACGATCTCGACAGTACCGTATCCCGTGTAATATATAACGCGTTACCACACATTACTCATACATTATGACCCACCAATACATTGTTCATGCTACGCTGTATATTGTGTGTGTGTGTGTGTGTAACCGCCGTCAACAGCTGAGTGCAGGCGCCAAGCGGTCCAGTACCTACCCATCTTGCACTATATTAATGTGACATTGTGTTTGAGCTGCAAAGCTGGTTCACAACGATGTGGAAACATTCTCATATAAATAATAACTGTCGTGTGTTGGTATTAACAGCTATACTCTCGTGAGTTTTATTGGGATTGTGCGACTTGCCGGAGCTCCCGGGTTCCTATTACCGGGAGATTTGGATGTGAAGATGACGGCTATAAATCGTGCGTATAATGACAAACTGATTACTAATATGTTGATCGCTTTTTGCTTGCCACCCTGGTGACTATACCAATACCTTTAACGTAATCATTCAACACTAGCTTCTGTCCACGACTTCCGTCCGTATGGAAGTCAACGATACCATAAAACATAATTATCATAGAGCTCAATGGAGCAGCTTTCTACCAGTGATGTAATTTTTGTAATCGGATCAGTAATTCCTGAGATTACCTCTTACAAATAAATGATGATGATTCATTGATGGGGTCATTGTTAGTGCATGTTTATAATACCAGAGTGTCCCACTGCAGGGCAAAAGCCTCTTCTTATGCACAGAAAGCACGAGCATGAGTATTGGTCACCATGCTTGCTCAAGACGGGTTGGCGATTTCAGACTTAAAATATTAAGAGCCTATACAAGCTCAAATTGCTTAGCATAGCATGATCCTCCGTTACGAGTATATCGAAAATAATGCAGCATTAATTTTGAAAAAAAGGTAGGTTCCATGTTTGAATTTTCTCTATAGAAAAAAAAAATCTAAGTTACCTCTAAACCGAACTATAAACCGCTGGAACTCAAAAAATTCTTCATATTAGATCATGAAACTTAGCATAATATCTGAACTAACTATAATGCAGGTCTTATGTTTTTAAAATTACCATTATTTTTACCGTAAAAAGTAAATAGGTACCTAAACTTTTCGAGCCATGGAGCCGCCAGCACCCCACTCTGTCTCGCTCTCACTCAGTCCCCGAGTAGTATGGTGCAAGCGAGATAAAAAGTGAATTTGATCTGAGGTAGTTATAGGCTCTTAACAGTGACTAGAAGTCCAGGTTTCCTCACGATGTTTTCCTTCACCGATGTGAGTAATGTCCAAGATAAACTCAGAAAATAGTCCATGTTTATCCGTGGTCATATATAATAATGTTGTCCCAGTCGCGGTCCCATAAGTTTTATAGACAACAAACTTTTTATAGGTATTTAGTGAATGACCTACTTGTATCAAGTCCCCTTCCAAATGTTCCATTTGACATTTCCTGGCTCGGCTGGCACCAACAATCGGTCAGTCGGCGGAATGACTAGTTTCTTGTACCTCTACCTATTTTTGGTCGTTTATAACATTTATAACTCATAATAGGCAATAAGAACCTTTTCTTTGCGGTTTTTGTGTCTGTTTGACTTGTTGGAGACAGTCTATGAATCATGAATATAACGGGTGTAAACAGACTTTTAACGAAGCCAAAAGTCACTTGTTATTCCCATCGTTGTAATCATTTTTTTGTTCTGGACCATACCTGGGAACTTTCTGGTTATGGAGATATTGAATGTCAAAGTTCCAACTTTTGCAGACGTTTTTTGAAGAAAACTAGTCTTAAATGTTATAACTTAATTTTAAATACCCCCACAAACCCTGAACCGTTGCACGCAACCATATACATAATATTTTGCGCGCGTTATGTTGCGCACTACCGTAAACAGCGATTTTTCACACCAAAAATAAAAGTTGTTTTTGTGCAATATTACTTAATTTGATGTGCAAAATATGTAGTTGATGGCTATGTGGTGGGTATTTTTACACCCTGTATTCTGAAATATTCGGAGCTCGTGGCTACGTAATAACAGCCGCACGGGTCGATCCCTCAGGTTAAGCTACGCTTGCCGGGGTTGGTCCGTGGATGGGTGACCATCTTTACATATCGAGACTCCTCCGTGCCTCGGAAAGCACGTTAAGCCGTTGGTCCCGGCTGTCATTTGTGGATCTTTGACAGTCGTTACGGGTCGTCAGAAGCCCGAAAGTCTGACAACCAGTCTTACCAAGGGGTATCGTATTACCCGGTTACTGGGTTATGGAGGTCAGATAGGCAGTCGCTTCATGTAAAATACTGGTATTCAGCTGCATCCGGTTAGACTGGAAGCCGACCCCAACACAGTTGGGAAAAGGCTAGGCAGATTGATTGATTCTGAAATATTCAGAATCTATTTTCTAATCATCATAATTATTCATGTCAGATTCATGTGCGTATTGTATAATTTTCTCTTGCTTCAAAAACGGTGAAGGAAACCTGCTTGAGAGATATTTCTCGACGGCATGTGAAGTCATAAATCAGAGGCCCATGGGCGGGGTAAAAACTTTGAATACGGGTTATTCAATTCGAAAATATTGTAACAGCTAATTATGTTTAAAAGAGTAACCGTGGAGTTTTTTTCCTGCTCTTCTCCATAGGAAACGACCAATTGGAACCGTGCACCTAGCTTCTGACGTTTCATAAGTGCCCATGTAGGTTTATGTGAATAAAATATTTGATTTGATTTGATTTGAATAACTAGTAGTAATTATTGTTATTGTGCATTTAATTGTAATACTTACTGCTAAGCAACGAAAGGTTCACTATTTGTTTTGAGAATGACTGGTGAGGGTTGGAAAATTGCCATGTGGGCCAGACTAATCTGGGATCGCTAACCTCTGAACCACCATAAGTTTCAATATACGTTCTTTACGTAAGTAAACATTAACATTTCCATTCACAACTGAAACTACCTAAGTACGTACTTAAAAATACACATAACAGGAAATCGGGTTGGTCTTTTCTCCATACAAAAAGTCATAATTTAACCTCGAATTATGACTTTTATATATACAGCGACTACGCAACGCAGTCGAAAGTTGCTTCTGGCCGAGTTGGCTATGTTGAATTTTTTGAAATGGTGGATTTGGATTTGGTGTTGCTATCGGACTCCGGCACATACCGTCGCGTGCCGTTGCATCCCGCCGCTGTAACCTGCAGCGCGCTCTTCAATGCCCCAGAAAGAAATGCGTATTGATGCTCCGTGGTCGGCCTCTGAGCTTTGGAATCTATATCTTGTTACCATTAGATACGTACGAGTTTACGTTGCTAAATTGAAAATACCATGCCCCGTCGCGCCGTCCGCCTATGTGCGTGTGCCCTGGCTTCGAACCGTGTAAATCGGGCTGTACGCACAGAATTTAAAAGCCCAAAATTTCAGAAACCGCTTGAAGAGTTACACTTGGTAACTTGGACAAGTTACAGACCTCTCGGCGTCATCTCTTAGTAGGACGGCGCCGGCGGCGGTCGACGCACGCAGATAATACTTTAATAGGCGACGAACAGAGAAAAATACGACTTTTTGAGGTTAACTTTTGGTTTTTATTCTTATTGTTTTACACATTGACCCACTATTTCTTTTACTACTAAAGTTAGTTCAACTTTTCCCAATTTGTTCCAAGTTTCCTATGTTGGACGGTCTTGGAACTCAGTCTGCTCTCGGATTTAGAACTTCATGGTAATTGATTTGATATTCGAATAGTTAAGGCTTTGCAGGTTTGGGGGCAGGTTTTTAAATAGAAAGACTGTCTCGTCGGTCTAGTGTTCGCAAGTGCTACTGCTGAGCATGAGGTCCTGGGTTTGATTCCCGGGTCGGTCAAAGTGTTATTGGGATTTTCCATCTGGAATTTCTCAGTAGCAGCCCGAAGTGTGGATTTCTGCCTGGTTGATGGTAATAGGCTCACTCCATATTACGCAAGACTTAAACAAACTGGCGAATTGTGAATGTCTAGTGAATTGTGTGTATTATAGGTGCATCTCTGCCTAACCCTTCGGGGAATAGAGTCGTGATGTTATGTTATGACTAATAGAAACCAGTAGTCTAGAAGAGGCCGATTAAATATGCGAGTATACGTTACTGGCTGCCCTTTAGTAATTAATAACCATACAGGTCTAATAGGAAGGCCTGCTACTATCTTCTAAAACATTATAATCTGTTACTATTGCTATTAATAACTAATGCCTACATACAATTCAGTTTAATAATTAAAAGCTCATCAAACCACCTTTAGTTAAAACAGACTTATTTGTGAATATCGAATGTGACCCCAAGTCATTTTACGTCCATAGCTGAAGTAGTGGGGTTACCAATACGTTAGAAAAACCTTCGATAAATCAGTTGGTAGTGATTATAACTATTAATTTTCGATTAATTGAATTTTAATACAAGAATAAGCTTCTGTGTATGATCTAGTTCTGAAAGACTAAAGGCTTTGTGTAAAGTTAACACCCATTGAGACACTCCCAATAGGTGTTGCCGTCTGTTGATAAAAGTTTTGGCTGATATCGCTGAAGGAATACATTGTGAGATAATCTGGACTGTAGCTATCTTATTACGTGAGTACTACCAGTGGTGAGCAAAGAGTTGTTGTTATGAGACCACAGTTTACCGATGTAAACGACCATTATGGGAAGAAAATATGTAAAAGACAAAAGAAGCTACATACTGGGTGATTTTTTGAGACAAGACAAGTACGTAATAAAAAATGGGAACCAAACAATTATTCTTAATCTCGTAAGAACGTTTCTTGCCCCACTGGCTCTTCTCAACAATCCACCCTATATCTATTCGACATCGAACTAAATCTTCAACGAAATCTCCAAACGGCTGGTTGACACTTCCCGTGATCCAAGGGCTGGCTTTTACCTTAGTCAGAGGTGAAGCATTGCCATATAACGTGGCAATAGCGTCATTGCCACGTTATATACACGGTTATATATACGGTTATATATACGGACTAAATTTAAAACTTGATGACAAGAAATTAGATGCTATTACGGAAACTGTATTTCTAGGAATTACTCTAGACTCGAAATTACAATGGGGCGCCCACATTAGAGCTCTTTCAGGCAGATTAAGTTCAGCTGCATATGCAGTAAGAAAAATAAGGCAGTTGTCTGATATAGCCACAGCTAGGTTAGTATACTTTGCTTATTTCCACAGTATTATGTCTTATGGCGTTCTGCTGTGGGGATCGGCAGCTGACGTAGATTCAATTTTCATTTTGCAAAAGAGGGCAGTTCGCGCGATCTATAAAATGAGTCCTCGTGAGTCTCTTAGAAATAAATTCAAAGAAATTGATATACTCACTCTGCCTTCTCTCTATATCTTAGATAGTATTTTGTATGTTCGCAAAAACTTAGGGCTTTTCAAAAAAAGAAGCGACTTCCATAATATAAATACACGTAGTAAACATGAAATTGTGATACCCAAATTTAGATTAGCTAAAACTAGTAAGTCGTTTCTTATAAACAGTATCCGCTTTTACAATAAGTTACCAAAGCCAGTTACAGAACTTAGCGATGGTAAGTTCAAAACCCACATCAAACGTGTCCTTATCAAAAAAGCATATTATAAGATTAAAGACTACGTTGAAGACAAGGAAGTTTGGCAATAATTCCTTCTGCACATGTGGCTTCCCTGGTACCTCATTAACGGCATAATTTTGTAAGAGTCTATTAACTGCTCCCAAATTACCATGTTTATTTTTTATTTTTATACATTCATCGCAGACAGACATAATAATAATCATAGTATTATTTGACATTATATACCTACTATTTAATTTCAACTCTATAGTAGTGGCTTTTGCGGACATGTTAATTATTCAGATTTGTTACAGTTGTAATGGCAATCATGTCATTTGCTTTAAATAGGTTTTTATCTGTAGTATCTTATTTATCGTATATAGTTTCCTTTCTATCTTGTGAATGTGAGAACGTCGTAGGCTTAGTGAACTGTAGACTTTTATTTTTAATTTTAATTTAATTTATTTTATATCTGAAACTTTTTGAATGGCCTACACTGTCCTCCCATAACTATTAACACTGTAATTCGAAATTATTGTAAAAGCCAATTATCTTTTAAAAGAGTAACCATGGAGTTTCTTGCCGGCTCTTCTCCATAGGAAACGACCAATTGGAACCGTGCACCTAGCTTCTGACGTTTCATAAGTGCCCATGTAGGCTTATGTGAAATAAAATATTTTGATTTTGATTTTGATATGGTAGTCTCTTGGGTACATTACCAGTAGACAGCGATTCGGAGGAATTTTTGGACGCCATATTTTAGTTTGTTAATTTAGTTAATCAGTCATTTGCTTTAGTACCTAGTGTAAATAGTTAGTTGTGTTATATTATATTGTCTGTATCTTCTTACAGATCAATTATTGTTTAATATTGAAATAAATTGAAAGTAGTTAAAAACATAAAAAAGATTTCTTTTATTCGTATTTTAGTCATTCTTGCGATCTCTGTTTGTTTTTACAATCCTGATCATTTTAGAAAATGAAGCTCCCACACAAATATAAAAATATTTCTTTATCTATCAAAACTATAAAAGACCATCCAGACTTTTCTATAAGACTCATACCCACAGCATTAACTCATCAGTGTAACAACAACAGAAGTTGAGTCGTTCGTCTGTGGAGGCTCTTAGTTCCCGTTAATTAGAGACAGTTCATCGAACGTGACACTGTTTGTATTGCAGTCAGGCTCTCGATACACTGCCTCTGTGCCACGTGTTGTTTATTTTTTGTTGTGTTGGAAAATGGAACTTTATTGAATTTAATTTTGTACGAACTTCAGGCTTCGACTTCAGGATACTACAATTATTATTGTAGGTTTTCATTAGGAAAAAAAATGTTGTATAGTTTTGTTTTAACAGCCGACTTCCAAAAAAACACTAAAACAGTGAAAAATAACTTTAATTGCGGAAGTTAGTGTCTTTGCTTTTCAATTTTCGTTTTTTGCCACCGAATTCCGAAATTAAAGTTGTTTTTCACTATTTTATTGTTTTTTTTTGGAAGACGGTTGTTTTTTTTTTTGTAAAAAGTTTTTATTTTTCACTTTTTAGTTGTGTTACCCACCCCACACAAATTCGAATACCACTACCTGCTATGTAAATAACAGTGACGGAGTCACATAGAACATCGCCAAGATATAGTAAGTGAAGCTGAAGCTAACCCAAAATCTCCGAAAACAAAGTTAATAAAATTTATAAGGGACCACCTCGGCCTCGGGAGTATAACTAAACCCTTTCGAACTAAATTATAGTTTTTAAAATCGGTTTTCAATTGGCAAAAATATCGATGAACATACACAACAAAAAATACATACAGACGAACATAGAACCTCCTCCTTTTTGGAAGTCGGTAAAAAAACTGGACAGTTTAAAAAAGGTTTAAAACACGTATCTTGTCACTTATTTAAATAGGGCGCAGGTATATCACATCGTCAGTCTATACTGCGCTACTGTGCAGTTACTTTCTTCTTTCAGAGTATAATACCGTTTTCTTTTTATCAATCTTAATATTATGGTGACACCTTTCCACAACGTGCCGTTGGTGTATTTTAATTGCAGTTGGCTCGGCCTTTGACGAATCCCCCTCGTGTGTATGAGAACTTAGACAAACCAAGATTCAGTTTGCTCAAAAAAGTTTTGGTTTCTAATTACGTTTCTAGAAAAATCTAAGAAATCCAATAAGCTTTTCTCGAACAAAATTTCTGCTTGGGGACGAGAAACAAAATCTGAATTTCCAATCCACCGAATGTACATAACCTAGTTTCACTCAGCATAATCTCTTGCAATCCTATGCAAGGAAATCAACTAATAGATATTAATCAATAAAATATTTAGTACCTACTTAGCGCTAAAATATAGCATTAAGCTGATTGCTTTGAAGACACATACATCGGCCGTTCTCTCGGCGTGATCCAGTACAATATTTTACAGTAAAAAAAAATTAAAGTAATAAAAACTAAAACCCAACTGCTAGCGGGCTGGTTGGAATAACCCCCAAACGGCCGCCATGGCCCACGCACAATGGTCCACCTTAAGGACTAAGTGCGGAAACCAAACCCATAACATAGATAGATAGAACCCAACTACTACTAAAAAGGTATAAACAAGACACCACAGAGAGACAAATTAAAAATCCGGAGTCACACGTGTTAGGGCATAAATCGAACAGATTACATGTTAACCTCCCACTGTGCAAACGGCTAAAAATGCAGTATGAAACTCGCATGTGATCCCAAAATTATACAGTATAAAATATTAAACTGATCGCCGCGTGAATGGGGCCATAATTATTATCTCCTAGGATGGTTCTTTAATTAAATATGGTTACACTTTCTTTCTGTCAATAGATCTAATGAACAAAGTCAAGAGGAAAGAAATATCATCATCTGTCTAGCCCTTTCCCAACTATGTTGGGCTCGGCTTCCAGTCTAACCGGATGCAGCTGAATACCAGTATTTTACATAGAGCTACTGCTATTTGAATATTAAAAGCGGATTTAATCTAAATTGCAATCCGATACAAAAGTGCAAATGACTTAATCACAAAATAAACAAACAAACAGTTTTCATACTCGATTAAAGTTAATATTATTTCAATACCACTGCCCCGTTGAATCGAAATGCATTTCCTAAATTACTTCGCAGAATTGTGCATCTCAACTTACTAGTAATTACTAAATTCGATTATACCCGGATTCAAATTCACGATCTTTGCGGTAAACAACTGACTTCTGTTCAATATTCCCGACATTTTAGCCTTCAAAATCCTTTAGCTAGTCTTAGATATTCGCCTTTATTGGAACTACGAATCTTGAGTCCACGTTGAGAAATAATAATTGAGATAGTATTCCTTGATATCATATTTAGGCTATTACAAACTCATGGTTTGCTACCATGCAATAAAGTGCAGTATTCTACAAACCACATTCAAAACACCACACTGGAGTCTACGAGTAAAACAGAGATTTCTGACATTGCTCAAAATGCCGCTAAACTGAAGTGGGACTGGATTGGCCGCGTCTGCTGCATGCCTAATGAGCTGTGGGCTAAAGTATCTCACGGCTCATTGGAGCCCTGATAGCCGGAAGGCATCGCGGCCGATCCCGTGGAAGAGGGTGGAACGAGCTGGACTAAAAGAAACGACCAGTTGTCCCCATTCGCCCTGGATCGAAAGAGCTGGAAGTCATGGGGAGAGGCCTTTGCTAGGTAGTGGGAAGAGGCAGACAATAGTAACAGTAACAAATTGGCTATTGAGAACTATTGCGGGTTTGGTTGCTCGGTGATAAACACACCATCTTCACCATGGTGGTCTGCAATAAGTAAACTATTATTAACGATAAATGTCCTCTGCCGCACATAGGACTTCCCCATAAACCACTGCCATCGGTGATCATGAAAGAACACTGCTTTAAACGCTGGGCTGACAAACGAGTGCTGCTCGCAGTATGTTATGCCCATTTTCTTGACATTATTGCCCGATTCGGTTGGGCACCGACTAAAATTGGTTTTACAAGATGGAGATATTCGATAGTACGAAGTACGAACTGTCATATTAGCTTGAACTTAGATTTTCGAATATGGAGCCGAGCTTATAACAATATATTATGAATATTTTATAGAATGTTCTAGCTGCATTTCGAAAGAAGAAAAATGAATAGGTAAGTCGTTATTGTAGCAACTAAATAATGGTTTTTAACAAAACAGGGTTTTTTACTAAATACCTATCTACATGCACCCCTTACTTACAAAAAGACAAGCTTAAACGTCAAACAATGTACACTATGATTAAGCAAAAAAAAACAAATATTTAAAAAAAAACTTATTATAAACCAAACTATAATTTCCCACTCATAACGGTCCTAGTCTACAGAAAGCTACACCGAAACAATATACGATCTAAGGAGATATTGCCATCCACAGTCCGCATACAGACTGTTGACCGCAGCATGGAGTTATTAGTACACCTCCTGGGTACCGCAAGAAATACCGCTTTGTATATTTCGACTCTTGACACAAATGAAAGGTATTGAAAACGAGAACAAGAAATTTATCACAGTTTGGACCTAATAATGAATGAGTTCTTTGTTTTTCGGATATTAGTCCTGAACGGAAGGTAATATTTTAAGGCAACATATTACATAACACAAATTATATACATTAGGGGCTAAATTAAATGATTGATTAAAACCAAGTATACTAATAAACAATTAACTAAAATATGGCGTCGAAGTCATCCGCATCGCTGTCGGCTGGTAATGTACCCAAGACACTGGCAGCATCGCCACATTGTATGGTAATGTTTAGTCTCTGACCAAGGTAAAAGCCAGACCTTGGGTCACGGGAAGTGTCAAACAGCCGTTTGGAGATTTCTTTTATAGACTTATCAGTGAATTCTGCATCGAATTCACCTCAGGAAGCTAAATTTACTAAAAGGTCAATTCGAAATTGAAGAAGCTTCATAATGATTATCACATTGATTAAAATTACCCATAAAGAAAAAAAATCGCCATCCACAAATTTTTTATTTTTACCTAACTTTCAACGATTTTTTATTATATTCGTGTGAGATTCTTAAGAGACTTAAGATTCTCAGCTGAAGAACATTATATTTTCAAAAAGTCCACATACAAAAATTAAATAAACTATAAAGCAATATACCCAGGAGTTCCAATATGATCAGCCATTTAATGTACCGCGCACGTAACCAACACGCGACGCCTCCGATTCAGAAATTCTCACGAATATACCGCGGTGTGAATTAATCGATTTGTATTCTTTGGTTGTGTTAAAGGTGTTATTAAAAGGATTCAATTATTTCAAACTTGAACATTGTGGTAATGGATTTTAGCTATTCTCAGTTAAGTTGACATCATCACGTCTGGTTTCCCAGAAGGGTTAGGCAGAGGTGCACCTATTTTTATTACAGTCAGTTATTTTTAAGCCCTATGTAATAGGGGGCGAGCCTATTGCCATCAACCAGGCGCAAATGCCAACTCCGGGCTCCTACTGAAAATTTCCAGATGGGAAAACCCAGTAGGTAGGTAACACTTTTCAGTAAATTATAGGGAGTAGAAATCGAGATTTCATCATGCGGATAAAGGCAATGTCATTCATCAAGATTGACTTTCCTGTGAGGAATCATAAGAAATGACTCCAATTTCATAATTGGGCTTCAGAGTGAAATAGATGATGAGTATTTCTGTTTGGAGTATAAAATTGTAGTTACCTCATACTTACCTTCCTCTCGATATAAAGCCTCAGTCACATAGAGGATCTACTGTAAAAATCCATACTTTCCTGAGAACGTATGAATTTTGTATGACACAGTCGTCAGTGAATATGCAAAGGAGAACACAACACACATGTGCCTAGTCGATCATGGAAAGAGAAACAGTTTGGCATTAGTAAAATGTCGATCAAACGAAGAGGCAGCTTAGCATTCATAAATTCCTAGTTATCCATAACATATCGAAACCTCTCCGTGCCTCGGAAAGCACGTTAAGCTGTTGATCCCAGCTGTCATTCGTAGATCTTTGACAGTTGTTACGGGTAGTCAGAAGCCCGAAAGCCTGACAACCAGGCTTGCGTAGAGGTCACATAGGCATCCGGTTAGACTGGAAGCCGACGTCAACACAGTTGGGAAAAGGCCAGTGGGAGGTTGATATTTTGAGTACGTCAGTCAGATATTATTGAGCACAGCAGCTGTTCATGATGCCGATAATTCAATTTATCGAGGCAGGTTGCATGTTCCAAAACTCGTTTAGGAACTCAGCGATTGGCTGTAACTTCCCACTTAAGCGGAGTTATGGTCCCTAAAACAGTAATATGCTTTGCTCCTGTCATGGAAAGTCAATTTCCCCAGTAATAGCTTGTGCAAGTAGTTTCATAATTGTTCTGAATTATAATTAGTCTATGATTAGAAGGAGTAGCGCGAGAGTTACTCTGTCTGTCTGCTTGTTACCTTTTTCACGCCTTAAGGGTCGGCTATAGGAAATCATGTTATGGATTTTGGATATGTTTATATAGAAAACTTAAAACAGTAGCCACAAAAAAAACCGTCTGCCTATAAAAGCTAAAGAGTTTCACAAGTCAGTGTAAAACGGATTAAGCATAAATCTCGTTAAAAAAACACTGCCGTATTTTGATAACTTTGGCGTAAATAAGAAGTCATCACCCAATTAATATTATACTTAAATAAAGACAACAAAGAACCGCAAACCCACTGATTTTTTTACAGCCGCACGGGTTGATCCATCAGGTTATGCTACGCTTGCCAGAGTTGGTCCGTGGATGGGTGATCATCTTTACACACCGAGACTCTTCCGTGCCTCGGAAAGCACGTTAAGCCGTTGGTCCCGGCTGTCATTCGTGAATCTTTGACAGCCGTTACGGGTCGTCAGAAGACCGAAATTCTGACAACCAGTCTTACAAAGGGGTACCTATTATATTACCCAGTTACTGGGTTGTGGAGGTCAGATAGGCAGTCGCCCCATGTAAAATACACGTATTTAGCTGCATCCGGTTAGACTGAAAGACGACCCCAACATAGTTGAGAAAAGGCTAGCCAGATTGATTGATTGACTTCTGGTTTGCGTAGATGTTCGGAAATTAAAATCCCAATAGGAATAAATTATATTTAACTCAAACGCCCACTGCACCATGGACAGTCAGCCCAGCCAACCTTATGTAGGTATTATTTCCTCCTCCGATGTAACCCAGAATAAGGAAAGAGACTAAAAATGTTATTTCAGTTATGCTCCTTAATCCACATTGCACCCTGCAACACTGTTAGTCGGCAGGCGGCGCTTAGTGCACAAAGCACGTATACACTACGGCAAGTGGCTCGATTCTGGCATTCTACAGCATAAAGGCAAGGCATTCGACCTGTATCGGGTCAGTGCGGAGATCAGGAGGTTACGGATGTAATGCTTTGGCGACTTTAAAGAACACAATTTGAGATGCGGACGTTTGAGAGTTCAATTTTCAAACTAATATACAAAACTTTAGTAATTCTCGATAAAGTCCAAACATGTAAACAAATATGTGTTTTTGGAAAAAATACTTTAACACAAACATAAAGTTCGGTAGCGCAACAACTTCAATATTTTTAATGACATATTCAATTTGATATTTTTTTATCATCAATTTTGAAACAAGTACTTACCTATTTGAATATGAAATACCGATTTGATGTTCCTTGAGGTGTCTATTATAAATTATAATAAAACGTAAATAATAGCGGTCAATTTAGTACGTCCTGAGTTTTTTTTTAGACAGTTTGATCTCCTATGTTTCAAGAGTTTAAGTTACAGAAATCCATCTGGTCATTTATTATCACAAAACTTTAGTTATTGTCGATAGTCTTTTTGGTCGTGTTTCTAGAAGCAATGTCTAATAGCAAAATTAATACAACTGTTTACCTGTTAATGAGATACAGCCCGCTGATAGACAGATGGACGGACGGACAGCAGAGGCTTAGTAACAAGGTTCCGTTTGGCACGAAACCTTATAAATGATAAAATATACGCAAACGAAGTCGCGGGCAATATTAATTAATTTATAACATTTTTTTAATATTACGAAAATTCAAAATCCTTCTTTCAGCACTGGGCCTTCCCAAGCTCATATGTTTTAGGAATAATAGCATAAAACTAGGCCAAACTACAGATGTGCTCTGTTTAAAACTGGCTAATGAGTATATGACTAGTTTTTTTAAGTTTTAACTTGGCAAACGGCCGGCCATAAGTTTGTATGGAGAAAATATTGTAAAGCACGATACAGTACCTGCCTGCTAGGAAGTTCATTCGAGAAAAAGTTCTGCAACCGAATAGTACCGTGGAAAACTGGAAATACACGGAGAGGTTGGCGCACTGGCTGACTGATGTGCAAGCTGTGTTACGTGTCGTGGGTTCTATTCCTGAACGGGTCAAATATTTTAATGACTTATATTGGTGGTTGCATGTTTGTGAAACTTGACTGATGTACTCAAAAAGCACTCAGAAGATATTTTTTAACGTAACCTAATATCAAACTTTTGGTGCAGTCAGGGTTATTATTTGTTAAACAACACAACACACCCATTGCATCAATTTGGCGTTTTATAGCCATTTCATTCAACTGTCAAAAAATGGCAGATACTGTAACATCATTGTCAACGATAGTTTGGCAGTTCGAAATGGTTCGCAGCTAATAATCTTTTACTTAATGCGAACAAAACTAAATGTCTTAAGTTCTCATTACCTAACGTTCCTCAAGTAGGACTAAATTTAAAACTTGATGACAAGAAATTAGATGCTATTACGGAAACTGTATTTCTAGGAATTACTCTAGGCTCGAAATTACAATGAGGCGCCCACATTAGAGCTCTTTCAGGCAGATTAAGTTCAGCTGCATATGCAGTAAGAAAAATAAGGCAGTTGTCTGATATAGCCACAGCTAGGTTAGTATACTTTGCTTATTTCCACAGCATTATGTCTTATGGCGTTCTGCTGTGGGGATCGGCAGCTGACGTAGATTCAATTTTCATTTTGCAAAAGAGGGCAGTTCGCGCGATCTATAAAATGAGTCCTCGTAAGTCTCTTAGAAATAAATTCAAAGAAATTGATATACTCACTCTGCCTTCTCTCTATATCTTAGAAAGTATTTTGTATGTTCGCAAAAATTTAGGGCTTTTCAAAAAAAGAAGCGACTTCCATAATATAAATACACGTAGTAAACATGAAATTGTGATACCCAAATTTAGATTAGCTAAAACTAGTAAGTCGTTTCTTATAAACAGTATCCGCTTTTACAATAAGTTGCCAAAGCCGGTTACAGAACTTAGCGATGGTAAGTTCAAAACCCACATCAAAGGTGTCCTTATCAAAAAAGCATATTATAAGATTAAAGACTACGTTGAAGACAAGGAAGTTTGGTAATAATTCCTTTTGCACATGTGGCTTCCCTGGTACCTCATTAACGGCATAATTTTGTAAGAGTCTATTAACTGCTCCCAAATTACCATGTTTATTTTTTATTTTTTTACATTCATCGCAGACAGACATAATAATAATCATAGTATTATTTGACATTATATACATACCTACTATTTAATTTCAACTCTATAGTAGTGGCTTTTGCGGACATGTTAATTATTCAGATTTGTTACAGTTGTAATGGCAATCATGTCATTTGGTTTAAATAGGTTTTTATCTGTAGTATCTTATTTATCGTATATAGATTCCTTTCTATCTTGTGAATGTGAGAACGTCATAGGCTTAGTGAACTGTACTTTTATTTTTAATTATTTTTTTTTTTTTTTTTTATGAACTTTATCTGAAACTTTTTGAAAGGCCTACACTGTCCTCCCATAACTATTAACACTGTAATTCGAAATTATTGTAAAAGCCAATTATCTTTTAAAAGAGTAACCATGGAGTTTCTTGCCGGCTCTTCTCCATAGGAAACGACCAATTGGAACCGTGCACCTAGCTTCTGACGTTTCATAAGTGCCCATGTAGGCTTATGTGAAATAAAATATTTTGATTTTGATTTTTGTTTTTTTTTTTTTGGTTGTGACAGATTTTAATATACGGACAATTTAAATTGGTAGTCATTTTGCTTTACAATTGTTTTCCTTGACTTTACTTGCATACTATTTAAATATGCATTGACCAATTTAATTATCACATCTATTTCTACATGTCAATTTTTTACAAAACTCAGTACCTTGTACCACAAACTTTTACACAGTAAATAAATAAATAAGCGAAATAAATATCAATATAAATTTATTTATAACTAGCTGATGCCCGCGACTTCGCCCGCGTGGAAGTCGGTTATTATATACTAAAACCATACTCGAGAACCACTCCATCCATTGGTGAAAACAATATGAACATCGGTGCTGTAGTTTTTGAGTTTATCGCGTACAGGACGACAGACAGACACGGCGGAGGACTTGTTTTTATAATATGTAAAGATTGTGGGAACAGGATAAAGAGTATCCTATTACCACAATGATCCTATTATAAACTCAGTTCACGCCACGATCCTGATTCTTAGAGTCAATCAATAAAGTGCCCTGGCTACAAATAATGCGAATAGACTGTACCTGCAACTTGGCAATAAATGGCTATGGCGGACACTGGCACATATTTCACTTAATAATCCTACTAGACGTATTTTTAGGCTTAAAAGCTGTGGCCTACTTTACTGACAAGGTATTTTGTGTAGTCGCATCTAAAAAACATAATCAAAACGAATTTAAAATGTGTGACAAAAAAGTTCATGGTGAAAAAAAAAACGTCAATTGGGAAATGGTTGAAGGTGGTAGTTGTTGACGTTTTATACTTATTTGAATAATTCATATTATTATTATAGTGTGAAAGTAACTCTGTCTGTTAGTCGGTCTGTCTGTTTGTCTGTCTGTCGGTTACCATTTCACGCATAAAGGACTGTACCGATCGGTAAAAAATTTGGCAGATAGGTAGCCTGGGACCTGGTAAAGTACATAAATTGCTTTTCTTTCCCGATAGGTATGTGTGAAAAAATTCTTAAAAACAAAATCCGCGCCAGACGAAGTCGCGGGCAAAAGATAGTAATAAATATATTAAAAACCGGATAAGTAGGAGTCGGACTCACACATGAAGGGTTCCGTAACACAGTACAATAAATATTTAGAAAAAAAAAACGCAAAAGAAAACACGTTTCTTTTAACTTTATTATTTTTTGTTATAGTGGTAATGAAAATACACAACCTGTGAAAATTTCATCAGTCTACCTATTACGGTTCATGAGATACAGCTCGCTGACAGACAGACGAACAGCAGAAGCTTAACAATAGGGTTCCGTTTGGCACCCTTCGGGTACAGAACCCTAAAAAGAATACTAGTGTCGAAGCAAATCAACATCTTTTATGATAGTTTTGAGAACTTACATTCTTTATCGCAACATACTCGTAAGAGCTGTCAAAAACCATTGCCAGTCTTAAAATTTATTTAGGCAAATGATAGTTGAGGGAGGATTTACAGCCAAGGAGGGCTTCCCCCGGGTTAGGTCATAATTAGACCCCTTTGTTGTGTCGACGGCTCCCCCTTTTATGTACGATTGGTTGCATATTTTGCATAGGGGGGGAAGATGGCTCAGTGAAAGGTTACCTTAGAAATGTGTCACGAGGTTCCCCTCGTGACACATTTCTATGTTAAATTATAATTCGACAGATATGTAGAGATTTTATTCGACCTCAAAATTCTTTGAATTAAAATCCAACATACGTCATACATAAATTTACGCCTTTTTCACATGGCAGAAACCACAGAACGCCACTTACGCTACGATCCATATCTACCTATTTCTTTTGCTTTGTTAACGTTCTTCTTCATCTGGGCCTCTGGGGTCTACTCTCTAAATCCGTCATCGAAGATACGGGCCGTATTTATCGTAATGCAAGACGTTTAAATAGGTAATAATCCCATACATAAATCAGCAAAAACCATCAGTTCCATGCTTTAAATTGCCTTAGGCCCTTTGCACACATACGTTTTTCTTGCCGTGTATTGTATTGTAAGCTTTTGCTATTTTAGAGGTATGAGGAACAGGGTGTAAAGTTCACTCATCCTCTACAGAAAAGGGAGGATCCTCCGACGAGACGAGTGTTTTGTCTGGTGGGCAACTGCCCAACGATTGATGTTGGAATCTTGTATATGTCCATCGCACGGTAAACTCTGATTATTGCGCGATGCAGGATTTAATTTCACGTATGAATTTCTGTGTGACGTCAGGTCTTTGATGCGTAGTTTGCATGTGGCGATGTAAATGCCGCCACACTATGACATGGAAGCTCGTTGGCGGTCCCGTGTGTTCTCCGGCGCGGTTTATATGTCGTGTGTAGGCACGGTCGTCAGTCTTGTATGGATCACTATGGAAGCTTGTGGACGATCATATTTTTTCTACGGCGCGGTTTATACGCCGTACCGTAAAGAAACCGTGCCGTGTACAGAGGGCCTTTAAGTTGAGGTCTATTTACAAGATGGCGCTTTGATCACAAATCAATCACGTATGTAAACTCCTTTTATATCTTCAAGCACAAACAAATATTCGTTTCGATATTGGAATTTCGAGAGCTACATTGAAACTAAACTTAAAATATTTTCTCTTGGGTTAAGTCGTGCCAAGCAATCGGACCCTATCTCAACTGAATATTGATGCCGCCGGCAAGACCGCAATTTTGAAACATCAATCGGTAAGCTTATACATAGGGCGTACGGCCTACAGGATTCAGGGAATTGACATCGTTTCTACTAGATTAAATATTTGATTTTAATTGATAGCTTGGTCTATTGTAACTTGTAAGATTTTGGCTGCCAATTATTTCAGAGAGGGCAAATTTACTTCATTTATATAAGCAAATAATTTTTTGGTAGTTTTTTTTAAAGCTGTCTATCTTATTTATGCTGATGCCCATATATTCGCCCGCGTGGATGTCGATTATTATATACTAAAACCTTACTCGAGCAGCACTCTATCCATTGGTGAAAACAGCATGAAAATCGGTGCAGCAGTTTTTGAGTTTATTTTTTACAGGACGACGACGTAAGGATTGAAAATATTGTCGGATTTTAATTTTACACATTGTACAAATTGCCAAATCACAAGATTTACAGCAAAAAAATTACATAAGATATTATTTACATAATTATGTAACGTATGCTAACAGACTTAAAATTTATTTAAATATTAAAAAAGAAATGTATCCAGTGAAATACATAAAACTATCTGGATCAACATAATGGCAGGTAGAATATATCTACTAGAATAACTACTTTCCCTGTGTTTTAGAAGCACATTCATACAATATTATCGTTATTAGTGATGGCCTTCGAGAAAGGCCAGGTGTTTGGTATTCCAAGGCGCATTGCAACTCTATTAAAAAACCAGAAACCGACAAAGACTTAATTTGCATTTTATCGACTATTCAATTAATATTTAACTGTCTTAAACACAGACTACTACAGTTGGGGAAATTAATTGGTTATTAAATTGACACACTGCGTCAATTTGCCGTGTAATATTGATTTCATACAACTGTCACAGACTGACAGTTGTGATATAGGCAATTAATTTCCTTGACTTTATTCTGCCTAAAGTCTGTTTTTTTAAATCTCGTAGACTAATTTGACACTTCAAGTGATTGTTGTTTGTTTTTCAATGTGGAGTACATTTGCACTTGTCAAAAGAGTCTACGGGATTAAAAAATAGACTTTAGTTAAGAAAAACCTATAAAAAATATCAGCCTTTCGCCGCAGGTTCTACTGTAGGGCAGATGTCTTTTCTCATACAACAAAGTACAGTACCACACAATTTAGATGTAGCATCGGCAAATATCGTAAAACCGATGACATTACGAACTGAGTGTGCTTTCAAAATCTCCAATCTTTATTACTGATTTAGGTGAAAATGATCTTTACGCAAACGCAATAACTTGTAAAGTTTTATAACTAAATATATTCGTAAAATTGAAATGAATGAATGTAAATTTTCAAATGTATGTTACATCTAATTTGTGTCGTACTGTACGAGTTTTGATCCACTACAGAAATATATCAAGGTTCTGACCAAGTTACCCTGGCTTGCCTGTGAGAACAGTGTGATTTATTAGCCAACACATAATAATTAATATCTTCTTAGCTATTTATAGGTAACTGATTATACAGACAGGCTGTTGCAGGCAATTTAACGTCCATGCGTGACTTATTGCTGTCTTATTGGCAAACGGAGCACACTTGCGGCTAATTTGGCTTACCCAGCGACGCGACTCAACCACTAAGCAGGGACCTAGATAAACTGCCTAAGTAGGTACTTGATTATAATCCGGGATAGTGACCAGTCATTTATCTTAGAGATGCAAGAAGTACCAAAAAGTATCGATATATCGATACTTTATAGTACTTCTTTAAATATCTTTCGTAAATATAAATACGACTATTGATATTTAAAAAAAAAAGATTTCGAAATATCGGACAAAAAATATCGATATACATACATACGACATATCGGTGAAATTTACATTTTTCTTTTGATAATCATAAAAATATTAGAAAAATATTTGTAAAGTTCAATTGAATTTGTTTTTTATTGATTTACCAAACTAAGAAAATAAGTCGACTTTTACGACTCTGAATTCCAGCGGTTACAGTCATCAGTGGCGTCAACGGTATTGCTATTGGAAATATATCGTATTAGATACATTTTCGAAACTTGATATTTTATATCTATACATCGATATAATAAATATAGCCTAAAAAATTCGATATATCGAACAAAAAATATCGATATTATATTGATACATCGATATTTTTTCTCTATTTATATATTCGATATTATCTACGCCTTTTTCCCGTGGGAATAGGCAGAAACATCTACAGTACCCCTTCCTACTGTTTAGTTTAGTATTAGCTTTACAGAGGTATGAAAACGCCAACTCGTCTTGAGTAAACGTACGTTCCAATGCTCGGGCCTTCTCTGTTTGAGAAGAGGCCTGTGCCCAGCAGTGGGACACTGATAGTCTGGCACTATGTGGGTAGTTAATATATTTTGTTTCATGTTAAAGTTATAAAGATTTTCTAAAATATATTCCTGAAGCAGATTTATTTTTTGACTCTCGAAAGACAATCGCTAAACATGTGTATATTTATTTAAATATGAAGAAATAATTGTTGAGTTGTTTAGTCTCAGAAGTTTAAATAAAAAAACTAATGTTTGTAGAATTAGCATAGACATAAGCGATTTGGTGTAAACTGTAAGAAAAAACTGACTGTCAAAAATTCCTAATCAGGATTTTTTTTAATTTTGCACGACCGTGTGTTTTAGTAAAATCAAATTACTTAAAAATGTAATTTAATATCACGCCAGAATTGCCGAAAGGGGTATAGCATATCCACATTCACAAGGTTAATTTCTCATGTAAAGGAGTTCATAATGTTAACTGACCCAAGATCAAACCAAGAACCCCCACGGTCAGCAGTCGCACTTTGTACCGCCAGACCACCGAGGCAGTCAAACAAGCAAACACTACTCAAAATTTGAGACTAAATTTTCACCGAACTTCAAATCTCCAAGATTAGATCCAACTGTCAAACTCCGAAGCAAGATACAATATGGCGTAAGCTGGTAAACGAAATAGACATGGTTTGTTCCAAAACTATCTGACGAAAATGTAAACAAATGGATAGATAAGGTAGCTGTGGATGCCAATTTTTAGTGCCACATACGAATACAGTGTTTTGATTTGATTATTTGAATACTTAGACCCGCAATTCTAATTTTAAATCAACGTAAAGTTTTCATTTGACAATAAAATTGAAGTTAATTAATAACTTCAATTTTCGTCGATAATTTCACAATTACAATTTAATAATGTTATTTAAAGTGGTGAGATTGCGTTATACTTTAGGAACAGAGTGTATAAGTAGACGTTTTAATTCTTCAAGGACATTCTAATTAACTACAATGGTTTTTGGTACGCAGTAGCATACGCAGCAGTTTGGTACGCACGTCACTTACAGGTTGCATCCATTCTAAAATTAAGATGAATACAGTCCGGTCTGAAGTCACCGGCAGCGGCCATTTGCAGAAACTGAAGCTTCGAAACTAATTTCAGATACCATTTTAACTATAGTTTCATATTTATGGTCCATTTAGTGTTCGTTAGATTGCTGAACCTGCCTTCGACTTGCGTTTGTTTTTACTTAGCTTTTGGATTTGGTTACTTTGCAACGTTGCAAAAGCTAATATTTTGTAAGTCCCCGGAAGATAGCAAGGACGGTAATAAGCAGTAACTGAAATTCTGTACATGTATGGGTAGGTACTTTTCCTTATTTTAGAGAAAATCATTTGGTTACAGGCGTATTTCAGCAAACTTCCTCTAGGTGCGAGTAGCATAGGCTCTGAGACGGTTCAAGGGAGCACCATACCTCTGGGTGCGAGTGGCATAGGCTCTGAGATGGTTCAAGGGAGCCCTATTCCTCTGGGTGCGAGTGGCATAGGCTCTGAGATGGTTCAAGGGAGCCCTATTCCTCTGGGTGCGAGTAGCATAGGCTCTGAGATGGTTCAAGGGAGCCCTATTCCTCTGGGTGCGAGTAGCATAGGCTCTGAGACGGTTCAAGTGAGCCCTATTCGTCTGGGCGCGAGTGGCATAGGCTCTGAGACGGTTCAAGGGAGCCCTATTCCCTGAAGTAGGATATTGATGATGAAAAATAAAGTTAAATGTTTACTTGGGACAAACACAGTCACAGTTTCACTTTGTGGATATAGAAACTTAGTAGTCCTGTTTTGAATGCCTACCTGACTCCAAAATACTATACAGGCAGTATCGGTACTCACATAGCAATGAATTTAATCTGCCTTCTTTAAAAATAGCAAAATCTAGATCCCCCTATTTATAATATTTCAAAGATCAATGGATTTAATGCACTTATGCATCGCTGGAGTTACTTCCGATTCCGAATGCTATTCGAGCATATGACGCCGGGAAGATACTAGGTCTTTTGTATTCAGTGCATTTTACGATACCTACCGCATATTTTATTGAACATAAAAATAACAAAGTAAGCTAAAGTTGGAAAGGTACTATTGATATTTTAGTTGGAACTGAGTAATTGAATTGTAAATATAGATTTGTTTGTTAATTGTATTTATATATTTAGAGCAGTGGTGGCCCAGTGGTACTGAACTCTCAGATGCTCTCAAAACTGAAGGAAAACATCGTGAGAAAACCGGCATGTCTTAGAACGAAAAATTCGAAGACGTGTGACATCCACCAACCCGCGTCGGGCCCGAGTAGAGGGTTACGGCCAGCACCCTCTCACCGAGGTGTGTCCCAGCAGTGAGATCATTATAGGCTGATTATGAAAAATATTTTTGTTTCGACTACTAAGTACTTACAACCGCCATCAAGGCCATCGTCCGCGACGCTACTTAAAAGTGACGTGTACGACCAATGACATTGAAATGACAATATAACTACTCACCGGTGATTTGAGTTTGTAGCGGGTTACTTTTGGGTATCTTCGAGGACGAAGAGCTATAGAAATAGAATAAAATTATGCTCTTTCACATAGTCTGTTTCTTTTTTCCAATTGGCGCAGCAGATAGAGGTAAAAACAGATATTTTTCAGGTATATTTCATTTCAAAATCTGCGAAAACGACTGGAGGTACATAAGACGATAACTATTTAAATTCCAAGGGGATTTAATCCCGATGAGGGAGTCGTTTGAGTCGTCTTTGGTCCGAAATGAAGTTTTTTTTTTTGATTGGTTGTGAAATTATGGTAGAAAGTGTCTAGCCCTGCTGCTTGGTAGAAGAAGGGTTCTATTATGGTTTAATAAAAAATTAAAAATAAACCTTTGATATCTATACCTACCAATATCATAATAAGGTTCTTTGTTGTAGATTTAAGACTTTACCCATAGCAATGTCAAAGGTAAACTGGACCAATGAATTTATTTGCTTTTCGGAGCATGGAGGGATCTCGATATCCAGACTGATTGCGGTAAATCGCTGATCGGGTAGTTACTAAAATAAAAAATGAAAACAAATGCCTGTATTAGGAACAGGGCCTAGATTACTAATGGTCACGTCTCTCTCTAGAGACAGAAAACTCCTAACAACACAATACCCCTTTCTAAATGTGGTGCTGTTCCACAAACGAAAGAGCACTTAATATCATGTCCAGCGTGTACTATTGCTTGTACGTTACAGGGACTGTTGCCACTGTTGGGTACTACTAAATCAAAGTTTTGTAGCTATCTCAAATTCACCCTGAGTCAGCAGATTACGCAAAAGTACTACTAAATCCTACCAAATTTTCAAAAAGATCTGTAGGCTAGTTTTCAAGTTCTAAGGTGGCTTCTCAATCCAGACGGTCTAAATAAAATATGTACGTAGCTACTAAAGTAGTTCATCAAATCGGATAACAATAGTATCAATATTTAGTAAAAATTTCTACTAAATATTGGCGTACGCCAACATCTTACACATTCAGTATTTCAAAAGATATTAATAAAATAAACATTCCAAACGTCTGAATTGAGGAGCCACCTTAAATGCCCTGTAACTTTTTAAAGGTTTTACTACAAATTCCAGGATCGCGGCTACAAAATCGGATAATTTACTAAATATTGGCAGTACCCGCGTTTAAATATGAGACATGGCTCCTCAATCCATACGCACACCCAAATTTTGATCAATTAAGATTGCCATAAATACGCTAAAAAGAAAATAAAGTCAATCAAACAAAAGCAAAAATCATAAACTTATAAATGTTTGCGATCTATTCAATGCTTCGTCTAAATTCGGAAGGAACCGTTCAAGCCGTCTGTGGTCTTTATTTTTAGACGATAACAAACTGGGACAGTTGGTTAAGGCTGCTCAGACATTCTAGAAATACCAGGTTTGAAGTTTGTTGTTATTTTTTTGTTATTTTAAACAACCTTTCGATGAAATCTGAAACCCTAGACAAAGTGACATTCTATTAGTGATAACAATGATGGAAAAGGCAAAAATGTATAGAACTGACATAAGCTATCGAAAAGCTTATGTCAAGTTGATAGTCGTTGTAGAAATACGAAACACTTTCGAAGCGATTGTCACTTGTCTAGGCCTTCT
Organism: Lithophane leautieri; assembly: GCA_949152455.1. Taxonomy (NCBI): domain Eukaryota; kingdom Metazoa; phylum Arthropoda; class Insecta; order Lepidoptera; family Noctuidae; genus Lithophane; species Lithophane leautieri. The sequence goes on along the minus strand of OX424458.1, from coordinate 20,418,308 downwards.
GTCGTACAAATGCTGATTACCATGGGCCCTAGACAATGTGACATTCTATCAGCGATAACGATGATGGAAAAGGCAAAAATGTATAAGACTGACATATGCTATCGAAAAACGTTACGTCAATCCTGTTGAAAGTCGCTGTAGAAATACGAAACGCTTTCGAAGCAATTGGTTTCCAGTTTCCTACCACATGTTATTACAAGCTAGACGCACATAATTATTATGAATTCTTTGTCCAAACACCGTAGTGTTGTATTTGCTCTGATACTGTGTAGTAACGCTATGTTCGTGAACACACAGGTCAGGTAGTAATGTGAGAAAAGGCTTATAAAAAAAAAAATAGTTAATAATATCCTAATCAGTGTGTTTTTAGATAATATTCGTGAGCATTTTTTTTCTTGGCTTATACTTGGTCATCCTATCTCAACTTCTAAGTACGTGAATAGTTAGAAGTTTAAATAGGTAAATAATTTATCTTCTAAGGTCTCAGGTAATGGATAATGCGCAATGGCTCTAAAGCTCAAAAAATAACTTGAGAAACAACTGACGGACTCCAAGCTAATTAAAAAGTATGTACATGCAAAAGTCTAATTTAGCTTATTCTGAATTGACCTTTACGTACTTGACTCTAAAGTCGTTTATATTATACCGACTGCATTAAGAACTTATAATCGTGGTTGACACTACCTGACAAGCGGTGTCTATTAATTGCATAAAATTCATAGCTCAGAATAAAATTGAGAATACCTACAGAGATTTTCAAATTCATTAATTAATTTATACTTATGTAATTTATTGATGAACGAACATTGTTTTTTAAGCACTAATAAGTACTAACACATATTGTGGACCAAAGTTGTCTTGATAAATATTTATTATTTTCTTCTGACCAATTAAATTCGCAACACCGTAATACGCTCCAAAACAGGCATCGCCAATGTTGGCGATAAATCTGCGAGATTGAAGTGTGACTGAATGGGTTACATTAACAGGGGGCTTAAAACAGTCACTTTGGCAGAATCTGAAATGGAAAATATTACGAATCATCGTAAAATGTCACAAACTGACAATTCATAATAGTGATCTGCGTGCAATTCATATTACGAAATAATTCATATTATTATGTTTGACAGTTTTCTATGGAGATTCGTGAAATGTCCACAAATTATGAATTGCTTTTGTGTTAAATTAGAGGAATTGCTAATGACAGCTGGCAATTCAGGAAATGAATCGCTTTGATAGGAATTGCTAATGTGGCCGTTTTAGACCCGGATGCATGAGGAATTGAGGAAAGATCAGCCAGGATCGTCAGTATGCCTGAAGACGGGCATCGTTGCCGAGTCGGGAAACACTGGCGTGACGATCTGGACTCATTCTTTTCAGATTGACCAGAGAAGACAAAACATAAAGAGAACTGCAAAAATATGGACACCTTTGTCCAGCTGTGGGATAGTAAAAAATGTTTGCAGCGTAGCCGCCCAAAACGAGTCTCCCTATGTTTCCCAACTTAGAATGTCATGTAAGCAATCGATTTAGTAAGCACGTGCGTCGGCTTTTATCGATCGTCGCTTACCCTACATGAACCTAATTACTTGTGTTTTTATATATTGTGAGTTATAACTAACTATAGCCTCTCTAGGAGCACGCTATTTGGCTGTCTCAGAATATTTGACGAGAAACTTGTACTAATTAATTGCTTTTAATTTTGTTCCTTGTTTTTATTTGATTGTTAATTTGTTAGTGGAAATGGAATTAGATTATTGACTGTGTTAATGGACCAAGAAGTAAAAGCACGAGCTTCAATGGTTGATTTCAGATAGCATTATGTGAGTGTGTGATGTGTGTGTGATGGCTGGATTTTTTACCGGTTCATGGTAATAGTCTCGACCCTTAAATCACGGGACTTAAACATAACTCGCAAAATGTACCCACTTTTTACACATCTGCCTACTGTTATAAGCTGTCGCCTATGTTATGATATGTAAACGTGCATGTCTATGACAACTTTTGGGAACTCCGAAAGCAACATATTCTGTTCTTACTTTCCAACGTTTTGACGGTACCTTAGTTTGTTTTTTTTTTTTAATGTGTTTAATCCAAATAACCTTGGACTCACAGTTGGCCGGTTTCCAAGTGCGAGTCGGACTCGCGCACGAAGGGTTCCGTACCATTATCTATAAAAACGGCAAGAAAATCACGTTTGTTCTATGGGAGCCCCTTATATTTTTTTTTTCTGTTTTTTAGTACTTGTTGTTATAGCGGCAACAGAAATACATCTTCTGTGAAAATTGTAACTGTCTAACTATCACGGTTTTTAGGGGTATGAGGAACAGGGTGTAAAGTTCACTCATCCACCATAGAAAAGGGAGGATCCCCAGACGGGTGTTGTGTCTGGCGGGCAACTGCCCAATGATTGATATTGGATTTTTGTATATATGTTCACTGCACGATAAACTCTAATTGCGCGATGCAGGATTTATGTGACTTCAGGATTTTTGTGTGACGTCAGGTCTTTGATGCGTAGTTCGAATGTGGCGATGTAGGTACCGCCACAGATTCATGAGATACAGCCTGGTGACAGACGGACGGACAGCGGAGTCTTAGTAAAAAAAACCATTGCAAAAGATTTTATACTTAACTAGCTGATGCCCGCGGCTTCACCCGCGTGGATGTCGGTTGTTATATACTAAAACCTTACTCGAGAACCACTCTATCAATTGGTGAAAACAGCATAAAAATCGGTGTAGTAGTTTTTGAGTTTATCGCGTACAGGACGACAGACAAACGCGGCGGAGGACTTTGTTTTATAATATGTAAGGATATTTTTTTGGAAAATGAAAAATAAATTATGTAAATCATCAGAAATATAATGAAAAAACCGAAATTTTCCGGAACCGTAGAAACCGACATAGCTTGCAGAGTAAGCAAACTAAAGTGGCAGTGGGCTGCCCATGATTGTCGAAGGACCAATGGCCGGTGGAACAGACGAGTGGATTGGAGGCCGCGTGCGGAAGGCGGAGGACAGAGTGTTGTGGCGCAGCTTTAGAGAGGCCTATGTGGTGGTGGACTGCGATAGCATTTGGTAGATTGCTAAGTTTTTATAGCAATGCAATGAAACACTAATAAATATAAAGTATAGTTTATTTATCATGCGCAATTTTGTTTTTCTGCAGTACATAATTACATAATAAACGAGGTATTCAAAGATAAATATTACAAATAATCTGTATGCTGCTTATATTTGTGAGTATAACCTACAAAATAAATCACGGTACTCCGATTTCAGTTTCATAATTAATCCAATAATGATGATATATGCAAATAGTGTTGAAATTAAATCGGTTATAACACCAATGAAAAGTGGTTTTATTGGTTTTATTTGATTAAACTACTTGATTCAGCATGCATTGTATTTACGTGTAAATATAATAAAATTAATTTAACCAAGGATTATTTTTTTCGCGAATTGTAAGCTGTTTACATTTTTGTTTAAATCTTTATAATTAAATTCAATTACCGCAGAACGACTCGACCGATATTGATTTTTATCCTTCGAGTTTTATCTTTATTCGTAATTGTCAGGACAGGGTTTGTATTATTTTTTTGGAAAATCCACCGAAAACTTCGGAAATTTTTAATGAAATGAAATTCATTCGGGCGACGTCGGGCACGAACAGCTGGTATACCATTAGAGCAGTAGTGGTCCAGTCGTAACGGCACCGACTTCCGAGTTGTACCTATACCGTGGGTTCGGACCCAGGCTGTTTCTAATTTTACTTTGTGTAATTTACATCACCACCACTGCTCTCAAAACGGTGAATGAAAACAACGTGAGGAAACCAGCATGACCTAGAACCAAAAATTCAAAGACATGTGACAACCAACAATCCGCACCGGGCCCAGTCCCTCTCACAGAGAGGCCTGTGTCCCGGCAGTGGGAACGTTATTGGCAGATTATGCTGTTTTAAGGCTCTTACATACTGGTGCGACTTGTACCGCGACGGGACGCCTTCGGTATTGTTCAGCCGTGAAGTTTTTCAGAAATTGTTTTGTTAAAAGTCGCGCCAGTATGTAAGAGCCTTTATTCTGCTTTTCCACTGCTTATGTTGCGAGGATTTGGTTTTACGGAAGTTTATAACATTACAAAATATAAAACCGGCCAAGTGTGTGTCGGACCACACACAGTGAAGGGTTCCGTAGTTGGGATGAATTTATCCCAAGCACAAACTTAACATTGTAGTTGAAAAACATGTACTCCCATACATTCTGTACGGGATTATATGTTTTTGCTTGTTTTCATGATTTTATTTGACCACTTTGTCGGCGTGATTTATATGTATACCCATACTAAATGACAGCTTTCTAGTACTAAGAGTCTCTGAGCTACGCCGCGGAAAGACGGACAGATAGACGGACATGGCGAAACTATAAGGGTTCCTTGTTGACTGCGGAACCCTAAAAAGGACCGGCGAAGGTACAATGTTCAGAAAAATAAAAAACAAATAATAGCTTCCCTTATTTCTTGACAATCCGAAGGGATCCATAACGTTAGAGATACCATGTCAATTTAGTTTCATCATGTCTACTTTATTGTGTTCTGGGATTTTCAGATAGACTTCAAACATAAAAATAAGATATCCCTCTGATCTGCGGATACGACCTTCCTAGATATAAACGCTATGTGTAGAAAAACATACCTCTTCTATAATATTATAAATTAAAGTTGCTTTTCGTGTCTGTATGTGTCACAGCTTTGTTCTTCTAAACTACGCAACGGATTTTGATACCATCATTTAGGGAATTTATTCCAGAAAGTTTATGTGTACAAACTTGACATTAGATAATATTAAAATTACAAAGTTATAATATGGAAAGCACGATATTTTGTAAAGTCTATATTACTAAACTAGCTTAGTAGTAGACTCATCTTTCATGGGGTACTGTTTAAAATGTTACAATAAAATTCCTCCCCACATACTTCAACTGAATGAGTCGAAATTCAAAACTTGTATAAAACGCACACTATGCAGGCAGGCATATTATAAGTTGGAGGATTACATCTCTGATAAAAATGCTTGGCTTAATGCTGGTCCTGCTCCACAATCACAACTAACTAATTAACATTCGAAAATACTGTTGGAGCTGCTAAAGATCGGAAGACCATCTTGCATTGTATAAACTCAATCTCCTTTGTATTATATAATTGCATAGCACAGGTGTGAGTACTATGTACTATTGAGCTACCATTTACCGGGTAATTTGTCTTTCATTGACTTGAATGTGCCCTGGCGACTGGGAATGTCATGCTCACTGAAATGTCTCGCTGATGGTGGCGCGTGTGTCGGATCATTTAGCTCCCTTCAAAATGGTTGAGCTGAATGGTGCTGATCCATGCGTCATGTTCGTGAACGGGCGCCGTCAGTTGTGACTGGTCATCTCTTAGCTGCCATGGCTTATTTTAATTTTTGAATTGTTTTATGTAATAATTGCGGACGCTTTTAACGTGCTTTCTACATTGTTCTCACATGTATAATTTCAACATAAATGATGTAACCCACATAATGTAACAATATTTTGATTTAAAAGAGTGTCCATGGAGTTTCTTGCCTGTTCTTCTCCATAGGTACCTACTACGCTATGGAATGGGCAACTAGCTTCATATTTTTGACTGACCGACTCCTTGACAATTCAAAAGTGCCTGTGAATGGTTTAATTGAAATAAATGCTTTGAGTTTGAGTTTGAGTTTAAGCCCGCGGCTTCGCCCGCGTGTGTGGTGGAAAGTAACCCACGGGAACGTTCCCGAGCCTAAGTGTAATCCAAGTTTTAAAGATGTGTGCCAAATTTCATCCAGATCATACATCCAGACTACAAAAAAAAATCAAAATGCAAAGGTTTATAACCTACAGTTTCTGTACGATGTTTCTGTTTAGGGTTCCGTACCCAAAGGGTAAAACGGGACCCTATTACTAAGGCTCCGTCGTCCGTCCGTCCGTCCGTCCGTCTGTGACGAGGCTGTATCTCACGAACCGTGATAGCTAGACAATTGAAATCACAGATAATGTATTTCTGTTGCCGCTACAACAACAAATACTAAAAAACTGATTAAAATAAATATTTAAGGGGGCTCCCATACAAAAAACGTGATGTTTTTGCCGTTTTTATAGATAATGGTACGGAACCCATACGCGAGTCCGACTCGTACTTGGCCGGTTTTTTTTCGTAGCCTGTGGAGTCGTATAATGCATATTTTCATTAATAACAAAAAGTTTTTGAGTTAGTGCAGTGATTAGTTGCTTTATAACAATAAACACAATACTGACTTTCACTTAAGAGATAGTATTGAGATCCTGCTAGTGGTCTATTAAAAAATACAATCAATGTGAAATGTTTTATGTTTATCTATATGTTTTTTACTCAATCACGCAAAACGGCTAAACGGATTTTGACGAAATTTGATAATCGGATAGCTTATAACCTGGATACTTTCAATCAATCAGTCTTTATTCGTGAACACAGGTATTACAATAAAGGTCATTTATGTATACATTTTAATCGAGCTCTATGTCCTACCAATGAAATTCTACTTTAAATCCTGGTAGTACGTACCAGTGGTATATTTTACGACATCCACGCGGGCGAAGCCGCGGGCAAAAGCTAATAATAAAAAATATATTTTTTTATAGTTAAAGTATACAACGCATATAAGGCAAATAGGAATATTCATGGTGCAGGCTAAGGAAATTGCGTTTAAAACCGTCATCCATCACACAAAACAACTAAATAATTCTGCCCTCATTTTTCATCCATCTTGAAGACTAACTGTAACACAATATCTCCACCCCTCTCTTATTCAGAAAATGAACTCGTTTGAAGCAGAACCAGTGTAATTATTAGCCCCGTCATTATGCTAGCGTGCTCCAAGCGGAAGAGCTAAGGAAGTGACGATTAGATTTGTTTAGCTATTTGTTGAGCTATTTGCCGCTGATAATCGCTGGCGACAAGCCACTAATGACGTTTGGATTAACAGCCATTTATTTCAGTTTGGTTACGCGCTCGGATCTCAATGTAGGTACAAGTAGTGGGTGGGGTATATAGTTCGGTTTTTCAAGTTGCGTGGTTGGTTGAGAGTTCGATTGTATTAGTAAAGTATTGCAAAATTATATTGATTTTTAGAGTTCCGTATACAAAGGCTGAAATCAAAAACTTTGGTATTATTTCTGTCTGTCTATCACAGGGCTCTATCTGCGTAGTAAATGAATTCGGAAAATTGCAAAATATATCTCAAAATTATACAAAAATGTTTATTAGGTGAAGTGAACCTTCATACCAAGCAATCAGTATTGCTATTCTGTAACCATCTCACCGTGAAAACTTAGATGAAGTGAGCTTGAAGAACTGTCACAGCTGCGAATAGCATCAGTAGGTATCGATGGCACCCCACCGAGTGTGTCTTCACGTTGTCGTCGTGGTGGGGCTTGCGTGTCTCAATGATCTTGGAGCTTTGCCGGTAGAGTTACTCATGCCGGAAAGGTCCAAGTGAGAGACCAGACTAAGAAAGACACGGGGCAGGGTCCATAACATCGGACTTCTGGGGTGGAGGTTTTTGTCATGTGCCGTGCGATGGCTCAAGGAGCGGGCTTATCGGACGTTATGTGATTTGCGATTCGCTCCTCTGATTTTATTTAGAGGAGCGAATCTGGGATGGGGTTTTCGTCGTGTGTCGTGCGATGGCTCACGGAGCGGGCTTGTCGGACGTTACGTGATTTGTGATTCGCTCCTCTGATTTTATTTAGAGGAGCGAATCTGGGATGGGGTTTTCGTCGTGTGCCGTGCGATGGCTCACGGAGCGGGCTTGTCGGACGTTACGTGATTTGTGATTCGCTCCTCTGATTTTATTTAGAGGAGCGAATCTGGGATGGGGTTTTCGTCGTGTGCCGTGCGATGGCTCACGGAGCGGGCTTATCGGACGTTACGTGATTTGTGATTCGCTCCTCTGATTTTATTTAGAGGAGCGAATCTGGGATGGGGTTTTCGTCGTATGCCGTGCGATAGCTCACAGAGCGGGCTTATCGGACGGTACGTGATTTGTCATTCGGTTCTTGAAGAAATCTTCGAGGACCGAATCTGGGGTGGGGTTATTCGTCAAGTACTGGGGACTGGGGCCCAGTTAGGTAGGCTAGGGAAGGGAGGTTCACTTCTAGTACGCGTCTAATCATTAAACGTAACTGAGAAGTTGTACCAGTGGCTTTGAAGACAGGACAGAAGTCCTGGATGTTGAATGGTCACACGAGGCGACAGTGAGGCGTCTAATTTGCTAGCATACTGCTAGCTAGCATTTGATAGCTGGCAGACTATGCTGGAGGTATGGGGAGATAACCCCTTTAAAAATCGACTATCTGGGGACCCCACCCCATAAAAAAGGCAAAGCTGAGTTCAGCAACAATAATGAAAGCGCATCAAAAGAAAAAACTACCTCAGGAGGGTACCTGCTGCTCCGCAGCAGGAGAATCCCTCACCGAGCAGAGCTCGGTCAGTCCCAATTCGTATTCTGGGGGGGACACTGATCTCTTAAAATTCCCATCGAATTTTTATCCGTCCTTTAAGGGCGCATTGAGCCAGGGTGGCTCACTTACCGGTAATGAGGAGTCGCTGGGTTCTATTCCTAGCACATCCACGGTACCGGAACCTAAAGAGCAGACAATCGCCGACTTGTCTTCTGACAATCGGAGAGAGTATGGCTCACAAGATTTGTCTAGAACAGAGGTATCAAAGAATGTTCTTGCGAAGAAGGTACAGAAAGTGACTAAGAGGGTGCCAACACGTGCACAGTTTGTGCGCCCGCCTACCCCGATTGCCGTCGAAGTGGTGAGTGACTCCTGCGAGTCTTCTTGCTCGCAAATGTCATACGCCTCTGAAACATCGACGAGATCGTCTCGTTCCCGCACGCGCAAGCGAACGCAGACGTCAGGGAGCTGCAAGCCGAACGCAACCGGAGAGAAGCCTGCTAAGCCGTTAAGTCTTAGCAAGCCACTGACTGACAGAGGAGAGGAAGGTGGAGACTCTGACCTTGCGAGTCCACCAGTAAAGCAAGCGAAGACTCGGGCAACTGCAAAACAGAACCTGCCAAAACCAGAGATGTTGGCCATGACGATGCAAGCCCAACCAACGGCGGAACTGAATACCTGCATCAAAGACAGTCTTAGGACAATAGAGGAGGTCGCAAACGAATCACGTAACCTCAAAGGGAGCTTTGTTCACAGCCTTAAGTTGGCGGCAGTTACAGTGCAGGCTGCGGTGGCCGAGTTAGCCACGCGATCGGCCGTCGAGGTCAACGTTGAGAGGTTGGAGAACGAAAACGCTGACTTGAAGGCTCGGCTTATCAGTCTATCAGCACAGGTCGGGAAGCTGACAGCGCAAGTCACCCTGCTTAATCGCCAGGGTGAACTTATGGCGAGCCCCATAGTGGCAGCCTCTTCAATGGGACCTAGTCAGGTCGCTGCAGTGGCCAGACCTTTTCAATCTGACGAGTCGGAGGCCCAGCTTCGGCGCTCTATCGCCTTAGAAATTGGAGGCATGGTAGACGCCAAACTAGCCGCATTAGAGAGGAGGTTGCCCCCAGAGAAGCCCTTGCGTCCGCCACTCGCCGCCGATGCGAGGAGGGCTTTACCAAAAGTTGTTACGGCGCGGCCGATTGACGAGCGGCGCTTGGACAATAATCCAGCAAATAAAATAGGGAAAGGAAAGGGTAAAGGAAAAGGCAAAGGCAAAGTTGTCGCTTCAGTGGCGGAGTTGGCAGGTGTGTCTGCGGCATCCACGCAAGCTTCGCAAACTCTCCAGGATACAACAATGACTGAGACGGCGGCCTGGTCTACTGTGGTGGGGAGGAAGGCTAAGAAAACAAAGTCTGGCACGTTGGCGACGCCCACTTCTGTAAAGGGGGGAAAAAAAAAACAACAAGTTAAACTGCCTAGGGTTCCCACCACGGCGGCTATTGCAGTCTCGGTAAGAGAGGGATCATCTGCCAATATCGGTCAGGTTATGTCGGCCGTAAGGCAGCGAATTCGTTTGGCCGATGTTGGCATTGACACTGTCGGCCAGAAAAGGGCTGTAGATGGTGGTATGGTGATTACCGTCGCTGGCGCCGACTCTTCTACCAAGGCGGATAGTCTCGCCAACCGAATGCGAGAGGTCCTCACCGAATTCAATGTGAAGATTTCACGCCCAACCAAAAGAGCTGAGGCGAGGATCATGGATCTCGATGATGCCGTGACACCTGAGGAAGTGGCAGCTGCTATTGCTGAAGTGAGTGGTTGTTCCCCCGAAGATGTAAAAGTGGGTGAAATTCGTCGTCCACCCGTTTCTCTGGGACACGTCTGGGTCCGTGGCCCCCTGGCGGCGATAAGAAAGCTAGCGTCCGACAAGCGCATGCGCCTGGGTTGGACGACAGTAAGGGTTCAGATTTTGGAGGCGCGTCGTATGATGTGCTTCCGTTGCCTCGAGCCCGGGCACGTTCGCAGCCATTGCACTAGTGCGGTTGACCGGAGCACCCAGTGCTATGCTTGTGGGGGAGATCACAAAGCGAGAGAGTGCACGTCTAAAACCATGCGGTGTCCGCTTTGTGCAGATCATGGTCTTCCAGCGGATCATCGGCTGGGGGGTAAGAAATGCGCTCCGCGCAAGAAACAGGCCTCGCTTGCCCCTACCACATTGCAGGGGTCTGCACAAGCACCACTGGGCTCAGGCCCTGCGGAGGAAATGGAAACCTCGCCTTCCCAGCCCTAAAAGTACTCCAGTGCAATCTGAACCACTGCCGCAACGCGCAGAACCTTTTTCTGCAAACTATTGCGGAGTGGTCGGTTGCCTTGGCGGTGGTAGCGGAGCCCTACGGCCTTCGAGATCATCCTCGCTGGTTTCGGGACACCGCGGACTCTGTCGCAGTTTACTGGGCTGGTGGAAGCGGTGGGCCTCACTGCTCCCGACTAGATAGGGGGCACGGATTTGTTGCAGTGGAATGGGGACCTCTAGCCGTAGTGGGCTGCTACGTGTCTCCCAACATTTCCCTCGCTGAATTCGAGGGATATCTGGACAGGGTTGCGAACTGCATTCGGTGCAAATGTTCACCCCGTCCGGTACTCGTCTTGGGTGATTTCAATGCGCACTCCAGAGCTTGGGGGAGCACCCAGGACAGACCGAGGGGACACGCAGTACAAGATTGGGCGGCGTCGCTTGACCTCCGTCTTCTGAATGAGGGGTCCGTTTCCACATGCGTTCGATGGCAGGGGGAGTCAATTGTGGATCTTTCATGGGCAACTCCTTCGGTTGCCCACAGGGTGTCGGAGTGGAGAGTAGCGGAGGAGATAGTTACACTTTCGGATCACCGCCACATTACCTTTAAGGTAACACTACGCCCGTTGGACGACTTGAGCCGTGCAAATTCTAGCCCACCGGCCCCGCGATGGGCCCTCAAGCGGCTCAATCGAGACATGCTCGTGGCAGCTGCTAACGTCGCGGCATGGGCGGAAGATAGTGGTTCCCAGGGGAACTCGCCCGATCCGGAGGAAGAGGCGGTCTGGTTCCGGGATACGATGTCGTTGGTTTGCGATGCTGCTATGCCTCGGGTCAGGTGCGCCCAACGTCCTGGTGCGGTTTACTGGTGGTCGGAAGATATTGCGCAGTTGCGTGTATTCTGTCTCAGATCCCGACGCCTGTATCAGCGCACCAGACGCAGACGCCAGCCGAGAGCTACGGAGGAGGAAATATCCAGAAGCTACAGAGTGTACCGGGAAGCGACAATGGATCTCCAACACGCCATCGCGGATGCCAGATCAAGATCCTGGCGGGAGCTTCTCGAGGGACTGGACAGGGATCCTTGGGGAAGACCTTATAAGTTGGTCATGGCCAAATTACGTCCATGGGTCCCCCCTATTACAGAAACCATGGACCCAGGTCTGCTGGAGAGAGTCATAAACACGCTCTTTCCAGTAGTTAGAGCCAGTCCTTCGACTCTCTTGTCTTCTTCAGACTGGTCTGACGAGTTGGGGGTGACTGACAGCGAGCTCGACCGAGCCGTGAGACGTATGGGGGCTCGTAACACCGCGCCAGGCCCTGACGGTATTCCTGGTCGGGCTTGGGTTCTTGCTCTGGCTGCTCTGGGGGACCGCTTAAGACGGTTGTTCAATAGCTGCTTCCGTGCGGGTGTGTTCCCCTCCAGCTGGAAGGAGGCCGGATTAGTCTTGTTGAGGAAGGAAGGCCGGGACTCAGAGTCTCCTTCTGCATACCGTCCCATTTGTCTGCTCGACGAGGTTTCCAAACTATTCGAAAGAATAGTTGCCGAAAGGCTCGTCGGGCATCTGTCGCGTGTTGGTCCCGACCTCGCCGATTGCCAGTATGGCTTCCGGCAGCAGCGTTCTACTGTGGATGCGATCTTACGCGTCCACTCACTGTCGGAACAGGTGGTGTCCCGGGGTGGGGTGGTGCTGGCGGTAAGCTTGGATATCGTCAATGCCTTTAACTCTCTGCCCTGGGATGCGATTAGGGCGGCACTTGTACATCACAGAGTGCCTCCTTACCTACAGTATATCATCGGGGCCTACCTTCGCGACCGGCACATTCGCTTTGTGGGTCGGGACGGTAGCGTTCATCGCAGGGAGATTACGTGTGGGGTTCCGCAGGGGTCAGTTTTGGGTCCTTTCTTGTGGAATCTCGCTTACGATGTGGTCTTGCGTGTCGACCTTCCCGCTGGCGTTAATGTCGTTTGCTATGCGGATGACACCCTGGTGTTAGCCAGCGGGGACACCTTTGAAGAGACCATCCAGCTTGCCGAGCTCGGAGTGGCAAAAGTTGTGGCGTCAATCCGCGGGCTGGGTTTAGAGATAGCGCCTCATAAAACCGAGGCGCTTTGGTTCCACAAACTGCCGAGGACCAGAGAGCCACCCAGCTCGTTGGTCAGAGTTGGAAATGCGCAAGTCCAGGTGGGTCGATACATTAAGTATCTCGGCCTAACCCTGGATGGTCGCTGGGGCTTCGAAGAGCACTTCGAGTGGTTGGTTCCCCGCGTCGGGAAGGCAGTGGGTGCTTTGCATAGACTGTTGCCTAATCTCGGTGGACCTCGAGAAGAAGTTCGCCGTCTCTACGCTGGTGTCGTGCGATCGATGGTTCTTTATGGGGCACCTGTTTGGTCAAATAGGCTTTCAGGTGTCCGACGCTGCAGAACTAAAGTCAACAGTCTGCAGCGGAAAATGGCTATTCGTATCGCACGAGGATACCGTACTGTATCTTTTGAGGCGGCAACTCTCCTGGCACGCTTTCCGCCACTGGACATCTTGGCGGATATGGACGCGAGGGTCTATAACCGAATCCGTGTCATCCGCCAAAGTGGCAATGGAGTGCCAGAAATCGCTGTTGTACGGCTGAGGCGGCAGGAACGGCGACACGCGCTCGAACGGTGGCGTGAGCGGCTGCAACAACCGCAATATTCGCGTAAGCGCGTTGTCGAAGCCGTCCTACCGCACTTCGAAGCCTGGCTGAAAAGAGGGGAGCGCATTTCTTATAGGCTCACTCAGGTGCTGACCGGGCATGGATGCTTCGGTGAGTACCTGAATAAGATTGGGCGAGAGGCCACAGCAAATTGTCACCACTGCGTAGGCGGTTTAGATTCTGCACAGCACACGCTCGAGGAGTGCCCTGCGTGGACCTCCGAAAGACGGGTCCTGGTCGCCAGGATCGGGCGAGATTTGTCTCTGCCAGCAGTAGTTGGGTCCATGCTGGCGGATTCGGAGAACTGGAGAGAAATGGCCTCCTTCTGTGAGACCGTAATGGTTCAGAAGGAGGCTGCTGAGCGGGATCGTGAGAGAATTGATCCCGCTCGTAGAAGAAGGCGTCGAGGAGGCAACCGCCTCGACGCCTAACACGCCGAAACCCTGCCTGCATCCTTTAACGCAGGCCGGAATTTGGGATCACGGGCGCTCATAGTGGGGACTCTGTCCGCCCATTGAGTGATCTCAGGGAAGACGGCGCACAGTGGTCACGTGCGCTCTAGCATACATGCACAGTTAGGTGTTGGGAGACCCCTTTACAGTCTCCCCAGAGATGTGCCATAACAGGCGTTGCACAGAAAGGGTTTCGGATCGGTCTTTTGAGAGGTAACGATGTCCCTTCTATGTGCAGATGGTGACCACCGGGGTGGTTTTAGTGAGGTAAAAATCCCACACTCCCCGGTCTTGTCCCCAAAGCCCGGGCGCCTTTTGAAGGTTTCCCCCCGAAAACAAAAAAAAAAAAAAAAGGTATCGATGGCAATGACAGCTCACTCCATGTTCATTTCACCTAAGTTTTCACGGTGATAAGGTTACAGAATAGCAATGCAGGTGATTTTTTATTAATCCATGGAGTAGTTTAGAAGATTTAAGCGGTCGTAAAGACAGACACGAAAACCGACTTTGTTTTTCCTAAGTAAGTATTGAAGCTTTTAATTTGAAACTTCTTTTCAGATAGGTATTATTTTCCAGAAATCCTGTTCGCGTGCACATTAATTCAAAGATGTAAATTCTTCAAATGATGCAGTGCACCAATAAGATAAGCGCTAAGTTATGCGTGCGCGCCACCAAGTGCGTCAGCGTATTATCGCCGCTGTTGTCACTCGCAAAGTCGCGCGACTATGTCGCAACACAGAATACGTTCAGAAGTCCTACCGAGACCTTTGGGGAATCAATGTACAGACAGATTTTAAGTTAGCCCTGTGAGGTATATTTGGATAACACAATAACAATGCCAATGCCTTTAAGTTTGACAATTTAACAACGTTCATTGCGTCATTTACGTTGTCGAGAGCTGTTGTTGTTGATGCATTTACGTTGTTTTTCAATCGTATAGATCCTTGAAAATCCCTTTGAATTGTGATTGAAAATGTGTTTCAAAATTGGGGTGCTGGTAATACATTTACTGAAGGCGCTTATAATAATTAAAGTCGAAACAAATTATAAACATGAAAGTAGGTAGGAATTACGTTTGAGGTCCTTTTGAACAATCTACACTCTTATTAGATGAAGAGTCAAAGTGACATTCTATCACCGATAACGATGATGGAAAAGACGAAGGAAAAAAAATGTATATGGCTGACGAAGCTATCTAAAAGCTTAAGTCACTCTGTTGAAAGTTGTTGTAGAAATACGAAACGCCTTGGAAGCGATTGTCACTTGTCTAGGGCCGTCACGTCCGGATATTTCCAGTTAACCATAACCTAATACTTATTAACACAGATAACATTAAAAAAAAAACAATGTTATTTGCGAAAATCATTTGTGGTATGTAGTGCTTATCCAGACACAAAATGTAAAACAGGAACAATTTTAATTTTATTGTAATGAAGGTATATGCATTCTGAGATCTCAGTGACTGTAAAAACAAAATGTTTTGCGTTAAGTATCAAACAGTATTTGATAAGATAAGACAAGATAATACTTTATTTTCCAAAATGTAGGTGTACAAAGTAGTATGATGTTATTATAAATGTGACCCATTTACATTCTACCATTACATGTGGTGTGCAAATATTTATTTTCAAAATACATTAAGATTATTAAAAATGTCATAATATTCCTTCAGTTATCACTAAAAACGTTACAAAATGTCTTATTAAATTAATTAATTGCAAATATTTAATTTCACAATACATTACACAATTAATAAATGTCATAACAATATATCGGTTACCAATGTGATTGTTCATGAATATTGTTATAATGTCAAAATAAAAATAATAATAGTAAGCAAATGTCAAATTATAAAAATAAATAAAAGCTATACATTATATTGAACACTTTTCAAAATCGCGAGTATCTACTTATAATATTAATACTTCTGAAGTATTTATTTCTTGGTCCTAACGTATGGAGCGCTTTGTAATGGCGCGGGCTTCTTGATTTAATTGAATTTTCAGTGTGAATATTTGCGCGGGTTAGTAATAGGTACCTATTGTACCAGTAGGTACCACACGACGTTAGAACAATGAGAGCATTGTTCCATGCAAGATTGTGTTATTTTAAAATTGAATTTGTTGGCAAAAGAGGAAAGTTCGACTATGGTTATCGTGATCCTGGACTATAAGAAATATACTAGATGGTATTGAAACAAACCGGATAATATTTAAAAATTACATTTTATTTCAATTAACATTTTGATAAGTAAATCCAGAACACTTGAAAATATTTCTGAAAACTGGAAAATTTTATATCACCTTCGAAGAAAATGCCTGAAACCTGAAAACAACTTATGACTAACCTTACCTTCACTGCCAATATCTGTAGTTTATAAAAACAAAGAAGACTTACCTGAAAACAAGGCAAAGAATAAGTACATAAATCATGATAATTAATTACAACAATATTGTCCCTTCCCTCGTTAAATAGGTAGGTAAAATCAGGGAAATAAATCGTTTATCACATTGACACACTACATCAACTTGCCGTGTTATTATAGCCTTTATTTACAACTGTCAATAAATGACAACCTGTGTTTCGAATATTCAAACAATCTGCTTAACCTTTTCCCAACTATGTTGGGGTTGGCTTCTAGTCTAACCGGATGCAGCTGAATACCAGTATTTTGCATGGAGCGACTGCCTATTTGACCTCCACAACCCACTAACTGGGTAATACGATACCCCTACGTTAAGACTGGTTACCGTCGATTGAAGTTGTGATTCGAATATACGGACGATATTTAAGTTTGTAGTTTTAGCAACTATAATTCTTTGATTGTACATTATTATGACATGTGTGTGTGTGTTTATGAGTAGGTATAATAATATTCATTATACGGAAATAAATGACGCCTACGTATTATGGTCGCTAGTGCAAAAAAAAATACGTTTTAAAAGTACATAATAAAGAATACATTTTAATGTATGGAATGTATTTTTAGTCTAACATTAGAGGTCGCATAGGTAGATTAATTTTAGACAAATTGCAGAAAAGGCAGTAAACTCAAACCTTCTGAGCCCTGCAAAAAAAAGTAAGTTATGAATTATGAATTGTTATTAGGGTCGAAAATAATGCTATTTTTTGTAGGAAAATTGCAAATATAAAGGTTAATATTAATATGGGTTTCTCAATAGTCATTAAACTTATAACTGAGAAATAATTATTGCGGTTTGACAGCTTTTGTCACAGTTATCCTAATGTAATAATATTGTAAATGCGAAAGTGAGTTTTATTTTTTACGCTTTCACGCTAAAACAGCTGAACGGATTTGGATGAAATTTGGCACATTGGTAGACCATGACCTCGAGTAGGACATATGATACTTTTATCAAAAAATCTAGCGTCAAATCCGTCTCAGTTATCATTGTACCTACAACACCTAATCCTAGAACCAGTGGGCGAATACTCATAATTACAAAGGGTTTTACAGGATACCATAAGCCTTTACGTCTTAGTTTGGCGACACGCCCGCTCTGTGCTCCAGAGTAATCCCTGTAACTGCTGGACCTTGACCCACTGCGGTTCAAGGTTTGTACTTCAAACTGGATTTGACGTAACACAAGCGTAACACGGTTACCTGAAGAATTTAAATTTTCTGGGGTATTTTCAATTTGCAGGTCAGTATCAGAGGGCCAATTCCCTTACAACTTGTCAAAAATGTTAGTAAATTGATGGTTTTTTTTGACAGCTTGCGAATGAGATGCGAATGTAAACGTTCCTAAAAATAAGGGAATTGCCCCTAAGGTTGTTTGCTGATCAAAATTTTGATTCGCGACCGTAACAAATATATTTTTACAGAAATATTATCATTATAATCATCAGTGCAACTCCCTTGGCTTTACATGGTAGTAATACCATAAGCTTATGCGTCTTAGTTGGCGACGCGCCTGGTCTTAAGCTCCAGAGTAATCCCTGTAACTGACCGACTGCGGTTCAGGTTGGTACTTCAAACAGTTCAAACTGGAATTAACACAGTTTGTCCATCGCACTGTGAACGGGACGTTAACTAAAAACTAGACTGCGCGGCCATAGTAAATGTACTGTCGTTACTCCGGCTTCGTCATCTTGTTCTCGTTGAGGTCCCGTTCACAATGCGGTGGACAAACGGCATAAGGATTATTGGTTATAGGTACTAGGTAGGTTACGATTTTAACCTTTCTAAATGAAATGTGGTTGGTAGCCAGAGCCACATCACTTGAGAACTGGGACAAATTTGCTTTTTCTTTTAAGGTTCCTAGACTGAATAAGGTTTTTAGGGAAAAAAAACTTAGAAAAGTTGTCTGGAAAATTTGGGAAGTACGGAAAGTACTTTTTTAATGGGATTTTTGTATAAATTGTTGTGCACAGAACCTATAACGTCTGTCGGGTTAGTTAGTTTTAAATAAAATATCTTAGTAAAGTCAGGGATATACATTGTTATGCAAATTGACTACCAACTTAAATTGTCCGTATATTTAAATTGACGTAGGGTGTCAATTTGGTTAACAATTCATTTCTCTGACTGTACCTAAAGTAAATGCTTATAATATCACTGGTATGACGTCAGTAATTGATAACTAAGCAAGGCACTAAATGAAACATTTGATATTAACAAAGGTATCGATTTCAAAGAACTCTCCTTTGTTTGAAATCAGTTAAAAATGACTAATTGGTAGGTTGATCATTTTCATATGGACTAAGTACCAATATCAGGAGGATCATTAGCTACTTGAGGAAACTTTAATGGCTTAGGATACAATTTGGCAATGTGGTGTGCCATGCAGCAGTTTGGTTTAGTCAGAGTCAAGGATAATAAAATAACCTTAGCAACATTAAAGTTATCAGTTGTCAGTTTATTTTTGTTTTGCAAAGTAGACGTCACCGCAGTACTTTTAAATTAAGTCATACGGTAATATGCCTTTAGTTTGGCAAGACGAAACCGTGGGTACTCGACCAGTCAATATTATTACTGCATACTATCAGCGACATCTGGCGGAAAATAGTGCTTACAGTGGAGTAATGTAAAATCAGCGGCTGGCCACTGGGGCGGGCAGTGGATTCACCGCCATCTAGTGGCCAATAGCTGCAGCTACTGGCTATCACAAATAGGTGGCGCTGAGGCGGGCTTGTGCTGAAAACGTAAAAACTCGCAGTTTCACGAAACGAAAGTTGCTCCGAGCGTTTGATAGATGGCGGGGTTGTGCACTGAAAATGGAAAATGTGAAAGTTCGTAGTTTCACGATACGGATTTGTGCCAAACGTTTCATAGATGGCGGACTTGTGCACTGAAAATGTGAAAGTTCTCGCTTGTTTCTAAAGGTGGCGCTGTTTAAAGCTGGGGAAATGAAAGCTTGTAAAAGCTTCAGTGAGGCGGGCGAACCGCAAAAGTTAAATTGCATAGCTTGAAGATAATGTTTTCACACAAATTCCGACTGGGCACAGGCTTAACTCGTGTAGGGACATAAAGAAGGATTGCTCTTCGAAAAAAAAAAAAACGCGAGGGCAGGGTGGATTTTCTGAATTTTGGGGTAACATTCAAACGCTTTATTCTACAAACTTCCATCTGAAAAGTTAGTCTAATTATCAGTTAACCATATTTATGGATAACTAATAATAATCTATTTTCGTGTTTCCGATGCCACACGGTGGCGATATAGAATATATTTTTGGTACATATATTTTGTTTTGCAAAAATTAATTATTTCTTCAATCTAATTGTCATCATTCGACATTCTTTACAACAGAACCGAGTTTGTGTGATAATATATTCTAACATACAAACTCGACTCTGTAGCAAAAAAAAACATGCCGGGCAGTCTTTGGGGACTGCCGATAGAAGTGAAAACTAAGCAACAATGTGTAACCTCAACGTAATTCAAACGGTAGACAATAGATGGCGCTAAAAACATTTCTTCAAGCGTGACGGTGAAGATGACGCGAGTTCCATGATTTTGGTTCACCTAAAACGTGCTCAACGCGCCTAAAGAAGTTTTCATTTCCAAAAGTCAGGAGGTTTCGGATTCGTTTTCAATCATAATCCGAGGCTTTTGAAGGATATTGCTTTATTGGTTTGAACATTTCGCCTGCTCTACAACGTAAATAACGCAATGAACGTGGGTGAACTGTCTAATTGAAACCCATTGTGATCAATTGTCATTTTGTGCATGTGTGCTACGCCATTACTCCGCCACTGCCGCCGGTTGGAAAGAAGTTCCTTTCGCTGTATATGACAGAGGCATCTAGTTTAAGTTTTAGTAAAAAAATAAACAAACACTTTTCTCAATTGACACTGACCTTTTCAGGCATAACGCTTTTCGTTACGTAACAATATCTACTACAACTCGCGTTAAAAAAATTCGTTCCAGGAATGTGCTAGGCACATCGTAAGTGTGGTTATAACTACCAAATACCAAATATAATCACCAAATCCAATTCTGCACGCACCCGGCTGAACACTGATTTTTTTTAAACTGCATAGTGCTTATTGTATCTTACATAATATATATACATATATGTATTATATATTATATTCTGTTCTATCGTGCTTGTTAGTGATCCTAAGATTTCTACTACTTTTTCAGTTGCTACCCGTGAGAACCTGTAATTGGCTCTATGTTTATAATTGTTATCTGTTAAAGCTGTTGGTTCTCCTATAAATAAATAAAAAAAACAATAGTTGTATGCTGATGAGGGTAGGTTACACTTACACGCTACACTCCACATTACTCAGTATAAAATAAGGTACCTAAGTTCTTACTACTAACTGTAGGTACTATCGAGGTCTAAAAATGTTTATCAGTTTTCAAATAAGATTCTTTACCGCACTGTGTGCAATAAAGTCCAAAATGACACATTACCATAATGACATTTAACAAAGAAAATAGGTTTGAATTTTGAATCATCGACCTTGTGACATAGATGTGTGCATGCAATTATAACTTAATAAGGTGGTAAACATTCTCAGATTTTATGTTTACCGAAATTACATATTGAACTCTTTTATTGCATCATATTACTCAACTGTTTTATAGGTAATAAAGGCAAGAATACAGCATTATTATTCAAGATGAACTGATAAACTATCGTATTTTTCCTCTTTCATGTTTTCCGTGAAAACAGGCAATTAAGTTGAATTTTACGGTCGTATGCAATGAAAATAATCCACTGCGACATGAACATTAAAAAGCGCAGTAAAAGAAAGAGAACGGATTTCGGCTGAACTTAATGTATCATCAAGGAAAAAATATGTTAAGCACCTTGAGGTTAATTTTTAATTTTAACTCATTATTTGTCCGACTTCGCCATTCTTTGCGTCCACATTTTTAATGAGAATGAAAGTTGGAATAAGTGATCTGAGGGCCTCGACAAGTGACAATCGCTTCGAAAGCGTTTCGTATTTCTATAACGACTTTCAACAGGACTGACATAAGCTTTTCGATAGCTTATGTCAGTCCTATACATTTTTGCCTTTTCCATCGTCGTTATTGGTGAGTGTCACTTTATCTAGAGCCTCTACGCCCGTAAAGTGGGAAAAGAAATTGTTTGGCATTGTCAACACTTTCCATACAAACTAAGCGTGTTACCGTTCAGTCGCACGATGACAATTATTACGTACAGAAACTGAGATCTTTGAACACGGTTCGTGACGGAAGTTCTTAAAATTATGATTCCGAACCCCGCTGCGTGCAGCAGTACTGCCTGCCGCTGCTGATAGCCGCTGATTCCGAGCACCTACTGGTCGGGGTGTCTCGCTATTTTGGCACTTTACTTGTCAACGTTCACGTGTTATCGGTATGTATGAACGCCGCACTGCTGGTCTGACGTGGCGGCAGGGCGACACCGCCACGCAGTAGTGCTATCGCAGTCGTGTTGCCGCGACATTGCTGCCGTGCGCAGAATGTAATCTCATATCTGTAGAAAATGTATGGAGTAAAGTAGTCACTGTCGCGGGCAGCGGGGTTCGGAATCATACCTTAATGCATTTTAGACACCACGATTCTTATTAGCAATGGCGTCTGCCGGCGCTGTGGGTGCAGAGATTCCGTGATCAGCATTGCTATTCTGTAAAGTATCTCACCATGAAAAGTTAGGTGAAGTGAGCGTGGAGTGAGCTGTCATTGTTATCGATACCTACTGATGTTAAAGCAGTGACAGTTCACTCCAAGCTCACTTCACCCAAGTTTTCACGGCGAGATTTTTACAGAATCGACCGGCAGTTGTCTCGATGTCAATAAAAAAATTCATGCGTTTAAATTAGTTTTAACCTATTTAATTTTTAAGGCCATAAACATTCATATTCGCAGGCTCATACGTGATAACATCACGCCTGAATTTCTCAAAAAAGATAGGCAGTAGCGTTAAATAGGTACGCTCACATTTCACCAGTAATGTTTAAGTCCCATATAATAGGGGGGAGTCTTTTGCCAAATCCTCACTTCCCCGTTGGGGTAAGCAGAAACTACATAGCGGTACCTCAATTCCCTTTACGAGTAATCAGATCACATTTCAATTTGGCAAATACAAACCTAACTGGATGTTGCCCGCGAATTCGCCTGGGACCCATAATGAAAAGTAGTCATTGTCCTTCTCCAAGTCATTGTCTACCCATGTGCCAAATTTCATCCAAATCCGTTCAGCCGTTTTGGCGTTAAAGCGTTACAAACAAACACACCTTTCTTATTTTTTATATTAGTTAGGAATCCTAACTAATATAAAAAATCCTAACATACGATTACTGTGTACATATATAGAAAGTAGTGTTCGATACAATGATGACCTAACAAACCTTTCTCGTACTGATAGGATATGGTTTATTTCGTTAAAGTTAAAGGATTCAATTAAAGTCAATCTGCCTAGCCTTTTCCCAATTATGTTGGGGTCGGCTTCCCGTCTAACCGGATGCAGCTGAATACCAGTATTTTACATGGAGTGACTGCCTATCTGACCTCCACAACCCAGTAACTGGGTAATACGATACCCCTTGGTAAGACTGGTTGTCAGAATTTCGGGTTTCTGACGACCCCTAACGGTTGTCAAAGATCCACGAATGACAGCCGGGACCAACGGCTTAATGTGCTTTCCGAGGCAAGGACGATTCTTGGTATGTAAAGATGGTCACCCATCCACCGACCAACCCCGGCAAGCGTAGCTTAACCTGATGAATAGACTTGGTGCGGCAGTTATTACTTAGCCACGAGCTCCTCACCAAAAGGATTTAATTAAAGTGAAATACTAAATTAAATCACTATAACACTTGGTTACAAGATATGGCAAAAAAATAATAATTAAATAACTAACTCATAGGTTAGGTTAGATAAAATGATAATGGGTTTTTAGTATGTGGGGTCTCCAAAGAAATCTGAACACGAACTGGCCCACATTTTGGTGAACGTAAGTACGAGTACATAGTTACGTTCAATGAAATTATGCATTTTCGTTGCAAGTTCAATTAAAACTCGAACAATTACATTACAGCACATAGGTATGTTACGTACAGTACTACATTTGAAGCCATGTCCATCACGCTACCGAGTTCCAGTCCGGTGAATAGCAGCTCCAACAAAAACCGCTTCACCGACTCCGTCATAATGAATGGCTGGCCTTTACAGACCAGATTTGACAAATTTCCCAGATTTGCCTGAAATCCGGAAATTCCTCTATAAATGTAATAGGCTGCAAAAAATAGATGGACTATTTTCGGAATGCGTTCGAATCATCAGCACGTGTATCTTGCTTTACTGATTACAGTCTTGTTTAATGGATTTCAGATTAATATTTGTTGTAGTAATATACCTACATATTTATGATGTATTCAAAATTAATATACATATTGGTTTTAATCACATTTTTATGCGGTTCTATTGTTAAGGCCTGAATTCCTCTTACGCTGACGTCGGTCGCGTACGCCTAGCAACGTAGTACGCGCCGCGGACGTCAGCGTCGGAGTATGGTGCTATAGAGAACACAATTTATGTGTCGCAGGGAAATGAGGAAACCAGGGATTTCACGAAATCCCTAGGGATACCACGAAATCACGGTAGATGTCGAATATTCTTGTTTATTACGTCTTCTCACTAAAAATGTTTAGTGATATGACAAAATGCTAATATACCCACTATAGTCGGTAGATTTTATACTGACTTGTGATGTACTGAGCCCCCCAACTTTCATGTTTTTTGTCTAAATCATTTTCTATTAATACGTTAAAGCAAAAAATACATGCCTAATAGAGTTTGGCAAACGAAAGTTGATCCTGGAAACAAGCGCGAAATTTAAAAAAACAAGACTGTTTATCCCTGTACATAGTGCGATAACACGTGTTGTAAATTGAAATTTCATTTCATTTAAATAAAATACAATTTCAAGTATCAAAACGTGTTATCACACTTTATACAGGGATAACAGTCTTGTTTTTTTAAATTTCGCGCGTGTTTCCAGGATCAACTTTCGTTTGCCAGACTCTATTTTTTTATTATCTGTATGACGGACTAAATAGTTTTTGTTTTTTTTTTTAACCAGTCAACATCCCTATTTTATACGAAACAATGTACTTTCGACTCTCTCTTTACATCACAATGTACGTACCAACACACATGAGAAACAAATTAATGTAATCCCTAATTACGTCACTATAGTGACGTCATGCCACATTATAACTCAATGTATTGCCGTAATTTTTTGATGACGTAAAAAAAGAAAAATATGCTTGTCCAATATTTTTTAATACCTAATCTATATACCAGAGAAAAAAAAAACCCTATTATTATGCTATGCAATCGGCATTTAGTGCAAACACGTCATGATTTCTATACGAATAGAAATAATATCCCTGCTACCTGTCAAGAAAGAATCACGGCTGCTACGGCGTAGCTGATGTTAAGATTACGCTGCTACGCGCGCTACGTCGTAGCTTATCCACGATCCGCTACGCGTCGATTAATTATTGCTTCTGTTTGATTTGCTGTGCACTTGAGTGATAGTTTATTAGTATTTATTTTGAAAATGAAGGTCAATTCCGTAATCTCGTCTCAGCGGCAATCAATGTGACTTAAAAGTGAGTATAGACTAGAGCATTTACTTGTAATAAAACATCAAGCCGCTCCAATGTATCACGTTTTCACAAACCGAACAATGAGCACTACACCCGACGCTTTGTTACTTGATTAAATTTAACTGATCGGTGGACATTGATATGCAGTTAATGTAGAATACGCGGACAGTGTGTATCGTTAGAGAAAAAAAATCCTATGATTATGTTATCATTTTCCTAGAAGAGTCTACCTGCGAATGACGTCACTGAAAAGTTATTTATGAAAGTAAGTTGATGTAGTTTTTTAGGGAGTGTGTTTTGACATCGTAAAGTCAAACCCCGCTGTCATTATTTTCAGTGATAGCCGTGATAGCGGCCGTTAGGTAGCGGTCACCGTACCGTTCTTTGATGAATCAGTAGCGTTAATCTCTAGTCTAAAACTTATGCATACCCTATTATGCCCGTCCTATTGTCTAATTGGCTGTCAACAAAACCACCCAAACGCCCTTTAAACAACATGGTTCTAAACACAGTTTCCCGGCAAAACAGACGCTCTTGTTAATGGAATAGTAGTCTTAAATACATCTAGTTTGTTTTAAAGTGTTGCAGCCAAGTACCTACGCGAAACTTCTTGGCATGGCCGACCGGCCGAGTGCGAAACGTATCGCAACACCAGCTGCCATGCCAGTACTCGCCACTCTAATGGCAGAGATATGTTTTAAATAAAAGCTGTTATGTCTGCGATGTGGAACTATGAATTGTTGCTCTACAAGCAGAACACCAAACGCGAGCATTCGATGGGGACAAAAATGCGAGATGTTTTGGTTGGGTCGATGTAGTGTACGTACACTATATTTTTCAAATTTTAGCCCTTTTACCCGACTACGGCGAAGAAAAAAGGAGGGTTATGATTTTGAGCGGTATGTATGTAAGTATGTATGTATGTAAGTATGTTCATCTGTTCCCTTCTATCTTCTAAACCACTCATCACAATTTGACAAATGTGATGAGTGATTTAGTGAGTGATTCGAAGCGTCTTGATCGTCCGCTGGTTATAGGCTATGTGACGTCACATTAAATTGGTGTTGCGTGCCACTACCGTCAAGGCGACTTCTGGATGGTCTGTAACCTGACACCGAGTGAACCACTTAAACTCAAAATAACTTTTGTTTTCCGAATCCACTAAACAACAACACTGCATATAAGACCTTTGACCATTTCCATTGACGAACGTTTCTATACATATTATAAATTAAAGTCGCTTTTTGTGTATGTCTGTATGTCCGCGTTGCTCTTCTAAACCTCGCAACAGATTTTGATGAGGTTTTCACCATCGTTTAGAGAATTCCGGAAGGTTTATGTGTATAGTACCTACTTTAATATTAATAATAAATATAAAGTATGTAGTATAGTTATCCTTACTAATATTATAAATGCGAAAGTAACTCTGTCTGTCTGTCTGTATGTCGCGCTTTCACGCTAAATCTACTGAACCGATTTAAATGAAATTTTGTACGCAGCTAGTCTAGAGCCTGAGAATGGACATAGGCTACTTTTTATCGACATACCACGCGGGCGAAGCCACGGGCGGAAGCTAGTCATAAATATGTAGGTAGATAATTAATATGTAGTAACACCTAAGAAATCTCGATATTTTGTGAAGTCGTAAAAACTGTGCGAAGTAGGAGTTAGTTGCTAGTCTAAAATAAAAGTAAATTAATTTGAAATATTCATAAGTATAGTCAGCCTAAAATGTTCCCACTGCTGGGACACAGGCCTCCACTCCTCGAGAGGAAGTGGCAATCATTATAAACCACCCATTTATTTAGGCAGAATGACAAAAACCGCTATTTTTATTTTTTTTATTATGTTTTTTTGTCTCGTTAAGTGACTAGCGACCCGCTCGTGCTTCGCAAGGATTTTACGATTTTACAAAATGTCGAGATTTCTTAGTTATGTGTAACTTCAAAATTACCGTATTATACCGCATAAACCTTCCGAAATACATTCACTAAACGATGGTGAAAACCTTATCAAAATCTGTTGCGTCGTTTAAAAGAACAACGCGGACATACAGACAAATACAAAAAGCGACTTAAATTTATAATATGTATAGAAACGTTGGTCAATGGAAATGGTCAAAAGTCTTATATGCAGTGTTGTTGTTTAGTGGCTTCGGAAAACAAAAGTTATTTTGAGTTTAAGTGGTTCGCTCGGTGTCAGGTTACAGACCACCCAGAAGTCGCCTTGACTGTAGTGGCACGCAGCGTCGACGCATGCGTGACGTAAGAGAGGATAAGTGAAGAAGTTTATAAATGATATTGGGTACAAAGTGAAGAAACCATTAAGTGCTTTGCGAGTTGCTTTGGTCGCAACTCGCAAGGCACTTACTGGTTTGCGACGGGACGCCCTACAAAATCGGCACCATTTTCTGGTTCGAGGCGCCTCTATTTCGAGGCAATAAGCACAGTTTAATCACTAACGTGTTTTGAGGCTTCCACAGAACTTCAGGCGAACTGGTTATTGACATTTTTCGAGAAACGGGTCGGTTATTGCCGACAAAATTGGGGATATACGGATTTAAGTACGTACGTACTGTGGTGAACTATTGAGTTGAAATGGGGTATTGTAGGATAGGAACCGCCGTTTCTTAAGTTTGATGTTGTTTTTTACTGCCTATGTTAACATATCATCACGCCAATTTTCTCCGAAGAGTTAAGCAGAGGTGCCCGTTATGTTTAAGTCGCATGTTCTAGGGCCTACTGCCATCAATCAGTGCAAAAATCCAGACTGCGGGCTGCTGAATGAGAAATACTTGACGCGAAAACCGACCTGGGAATCGAACAGAACCATACGCTCAGTAGTTGCGCTTGCGAACATTTTCCATAAACGAGGCAGTTAATATTGTTAAGCTATGAAACTAATGTAGGCATTATGAGAAGGTGAACCAACTCATGTTTGTAAGTTTTAATCGGCAACTGTCGGTGTTACTTCACAATTTGGGCATTAGCTCTGGCCAAACTAAAGCGGAATTAGTATGCAACCTGATGCGAATAGTCGCGTGATGAGTTCCTAATCATTAAAACAATTGACGAGCGCAGTCGTCTCGCTCAGCCCTCGCAGGATATTCACCACAGCTTGAACAGTTCTTTATTGGTCGGGTTAGAAATACCAAACAAGCTCGGTGTGGTGGCTTTCCACTACGGGAGACCGTGGCGCACTGTTTTGTATGCAAATCTCTGCGATGCACATTTGCGGTTTAGTGAATAGCAAGTCGACTCAGCTGCTGTTAAATCGTATGGTGGAAACACCAATGTGTTACTAGCAGTAAATACAACATTTGCATTTGGAAAACCTGGTAGCTCTAGTGGTCTGAACGTACGGGTCATAGGTTCGATACCGGGGAGGTGTGTTTTTGTGCTTTTTGTGATACTGTAGTTTATCGTAGAAATGCTTTTTGTGAGTAAAGCTCTTTAGTAGTAGGTTTCAGTAATGGTTAATTCCAAAAAAAAGAAACATTAATGAACGTCAGTGTTTCGTTAGGCGAAATATATATTTAAGTGTCTAGGTTGTGCAGACATAATAACATTATTTAATTCGTTCCCATCAGTTTTGGAAACTCAGGAAGTCAGAATATTCTACATGAACTTCAACCAGCGTCTCATTCAGGGGCTGAGTTTCAGAAAGATAGATAAGTATAGGTAACTAGTACTTAAAACCCCGGTGTGAACTGACGTCCTTTTCTTTTTATGTGTAATAAATACCTAGTGTAAAAATGGTAATTATAATAAAACTTCGTTATTGAAAGTATACCTACCTATCTTCTCAATTTCATGTTTACACGTAGTTGTCTATCAGTCATTCTCGATACCTACCTATGTATAGGACCTACATGCATTCCCCAGGATCGGCGTGCCTCACGCAGCTTAGATAATGTTTATGATTATGTTTTATTTTATAGAAGATCTCTGCGCGTTTTCACTAACGGCAAGCAAAACAATAACGCTTAGATAGGTTATGTAACGTAAACAGTATCCATAGCAACCACTCCCGTTTCCCTATTCATTTCTCAGTAGGCAGACCATGGCCCACCTCTCATCTTGCTTGACCTATCACAAGACACGTGAGGACCTAATGTCCGTGTCAGCAAACGGTGTTATCCTTGCTGAGTTCTAATCCAAACAAGAAAAATCTCGAGTGATATTTATCATCGACATGCTAAGAAGAAGAAGGCAACTCGTAAACTTCAAAATTTACGTTTTTGACATTTGTCTGTGGATTTTTAACTCAACCTGCCCATGGGAACTTCCGAAATACATCTGGTGGAGGCAAATATTGTCAATACTGTTAAAAATTTGTTGCCTAAGTATTTCGTATTAACG
The DNA here is from genome assembly GCA_949152455.1 of Lithophane leautieri. Lineage (NCBI taxonomy): Eukaryota > Metazoa > Arthropoda > Insecta > Lepidoptera > Noctuidae > Lithophane > Lithophane leautieri. Next base: position 20,388,944 of record OX424458.1, on the reverse strand, counting down.
AATCGGTGTCATAACGAAGTCATCGCCTAGTGGTTGCTAGCACTGATATTTTTTTGTACTAAGCTTTATGTTTACGTATTACATTTAAGTGTCGTCTAGAGTTAGTGAAAACAGGCATTAGACTGGCAGGCGCCTAGCGTCACGCAAGCCGTTGGGCCGTGTGAAGTCGCGACGTGTTTACACAAACCATACATACACACGCCTTGTTTACACAACCTCTACACCAAAAACACAGTTAAGTGCATAAAGCAATTAGTACAACGATGCCAACCGATTTGCATAACTATCGAATGTGCTAGACAAAGTTGTAGCAAACGATATTTTCCTTGGCAGTGTAAAGTTGCTTACTTTGTATTTTTAGCTCTGAAAACAAAATGCTGAGTTGGAAACTTTGAAGGAAATATTGTGAGCGCCGTGTCAGGTGTATCATTCTTATGGGTCAGCTGCTAAGCTTAAATTGTATGCTCTCTTTGTCTATGATGCTGTGTATATTATATACATAATTATAAATTAAAGTCGTTTTTCGTGTCTGTCCGCGTTGTTCTTATAAACTACTCAACGAATTTTGATGCGGTTTTCACCATCATTTAGAGAATGTATTTTAGAAGGTTGATTATATTAATAATAAACTTACATAAGTATATTAAATAAATCTTGAAGTTTTGACATAACCGTGCCAAGAAGGAGCTGATACTAATTTGACAATAAATTAAAATTACAAATAAATAACAACCGACTTCCAAAAAAAAACACAAAAAAAGTGAAAACTAACTTTAATTTCGGAAATCGGTGTCATTGCTTTTCAATTTTCGTATTTTGCCTCCGACTTCCCAAATTAAAGTTATTTTTCATTTTATTGTGTTTTGTTTTGGAAGTCGGTTGTTTTTTTTCTAAAAAGTTTTTATTTTTCACTTTTTAGCTGTGGTACTTACTCCTAACCCTAAAAATTCTAAAACTACTTACCTGGTATGTAAATAACAGTGACAGAGTCAAAAAAAATATCGTCTACATAGACTAAGTGGGAAAAATACGTAATTATTGAAGCTAACTCAAAAACTACGCAAGGAAAGTTAGTAAAATTTATATGGGACCACCTCTGAAGCATGACCTACCGACTGAATCATCAAAAACGACTCATAATTGGCGGAGTAATAGCGTAATATACTAACAAAAAAAACAAAAAAACATACAGACGAATTGAGAACCTCCTCCTTTTGAAGAAGTCGGCAAAATATAACAAAGTTGTTGGAATGACTCTATACCTATTTCATAATAAGAGGATAAAATTTGGTTCTCTGGGGGCCGAGTTTTTAATATTCAGATAACTTTTATTCTAATAATAAATACGACAGTTTGACAGCTTTTGTATGGAAAATATGTATAATATTTATTCTTCAGATATAAGTTAACTGACGGTTGAAAAACCGATCTTAACGATGTTTATTTTTAAAACAACCCCTGAACCCAAAATTTTCTATGCAAAGAAGTCACAAGCAACAATATTGATGAAATATAGTACTTATTAAGAATTTTATTGCTCATTAAAAGAATGACAAACATGATGTTTTAACCCTTTTTGTAAATTAGGTAATAAAGGTACCTTTTATATAATTTATTGTCGTGGGTCGCCATCGATTGCCCTGGATGAGGCACGGTCGCATGGAAGTATCTACCATATACATAAATTAAGTAATTGAATTGGAGGGTAGTTTGCTTTTAAAGTGATTTTATTGTCTTTACTCTTTCTTTAGGTTTTAGAGTGTAAAAGTATTCAGCTATTTTATCTAAACTGTATCGCAATAAACAAATTTTAACAAAATCTTCGCGCAGTAAAAGTATTCCATAACATAACATCACGCCTGTAATTCCCAAAGAGTTAGGCAGATGTGTGCCTAGAGTTCACCCACATTTCGCCAGTTATGTTTTAAAGTCCCATGTAATAGGGGAGCGAGCCTATTGCCATCAATCGTGCACAGTAATGTTAATCCTGCCTCCGAGCTGCTACTGAGAAATTCTTGGTAGAAAAACTTAATAATACTTTATCCGACCTGGGGTAGTATTATGAAGTATTAATGCCATCATTATTCCAATGCGAAAACGGGATGGTGCTAGCGGCCTTGTCTAGCTCCGTCTCTCTCTCACACTAGAAAAATGATGGCAATAATTTTTCATAATACGGCACCTGGAAATCGAACCCAGGACCTCATGCTCAGTAGTAGCGCCTGCGACCACTACACCAACGAAGCAGTCAAAAAGTATTCTGTATAGCTAAGTAATGCATTGAAAAGAGAACTTCAAGCATATAAAAACAGTTAGTTCAAATTAAACTAACCACAACATAGCCTTTAACCCTAGAACTTCTAAGCGATCCCAGTTGAAACCCGTCACACACAGTCGCATTTGTTTGCAAAATCCTACTCAAAACTTAAAACAATACCCCTCACCGGAAGAGGCGCTACTCGGCACAACGAAAGTTAAGGAGAGGTTACATTAACTACATAATACTATCCGACCTCACAAACAATGGAAATGTGTACGAGCATCCTTATCTATCATCCTACAAGTTGTAGGAACAAGAGGAACGTTCAATAGTGTGCAACGGACCTTCGAACTGTCATGCAGTTTCTAGTTGTTTGTTGCAGTAACGCGGTTCGTGCAACAACGCGCGATTCCGGACGATTGCCATCTAATCTCATGCCCCATATCACCATGCAACCTACTAATACCTTAATCGAGGAGCCATGTTGGACGATGATTGGTGGAACGACGATTGTACAGTAAAATGTTCTTCATTTGTTTTGAAATTGCCACAAGACGCCACGCCATTATGGCACCACACCCTTAACAATTAGAGTTCGAACGAACTCGAGGTGTAAGTCAACGAACAGTAAATGTTACGTAAATTCGAACGATAATATTTCCTAGTTTTAAGGCTTTTTTAAATGCTATGGGTGATACTTATTGTGATTATCGCTAAAATGTATACATAAATGCTATACGATAGTTGTATTTTCGATTAAAAAATCGATGGAATTTACGGTACGTTCGGAACTCTGTGCGGTGGCTTGAGTGAGGTTGATAAACGCTGGTAGCACACCTCAGCCGCGAAACCATAGCAACAAAACCGCAGTAGTTCAATTCAACTGTATCGCGTCATGTTCCGCTACTCGCGTCTGATTCGAGTAGCGGAATATGACGCGAGCCAGTTGAATTGAATTACTGCGGTTTCGTCGCTATGGTTTCGCAGCGGAGGTGTGCTAGCGTTCACTTCCTTGGAGTAAAGTCCTACTAGCTTCCAACTAGAGATGTTTTACAATAACCTAAAATAATAAAAAAAGTATGCATCAGAACAAGTCCTTGCATTCTATAAGCACATACAAGGCTATTTGTGCATGGAGGTCACACGCATTAGATAGACAAACGGCTCACTGGGTCGAAAATCTCTTCAAGGCTAGTAGACATAGCCATGCATTATATTAGCTTATCTATAAAATAAAATGGCTATTGTTGGGTCTTTACGTGTCAAAGAGCAAAGCTCTCGTGTAAAAACTCGTCTGGGGTCAGTTCAGACCGCTACATGAAGCGACGCGACCGACGCTGCGCGCACTTTTTAGGAATTATTGAACTTATTTTCTTCACGAAAAGGTATAATTTCAGTGCGCGTTGACACGTGTCAATTACAAATTCTATTTGTCTATGTGTCAGTTAAGGCTAGCGCACACCGGCGGACGGCGGGGCAAGGTATTTTAAGTTCACCAACGTAAAGTAACAAGATATAGATTCCAAACGCAAAATGGCAAATCATCAGTGTGCGCTGGCCTGCAGCAAATCGTCCTTGATGCCGTCTCCCGCTTTCTGCCGTTGTGCGTTAGCCTTTTGATAGTTTCAACCCCAAGCTACGGTTAGCTAGAAGAGCGATGGCCGCCACTAAGAGCCGTGCCACACGATGCGGTGGCGGCACCGGAGCGGTGTCGCTGCGGCGTTCTACATATAAAAATGTATGGTATGGCACACGGCGCCGTCCGGTGCGCTCCGGCGCTGCACCGATGATGACCTGCGGTGCGGCACCGCACCGTATCGTGTTGCATGGCTCTCACGGACGCAGTGACGACTGTCTTGAAAATGATAGCAGTTGCAAAAATTTTAATCGTTAGATTCGCTCTTCCGCGTCTAAAGTAAAAAAACATTTTATAAAGTACCGGATACTTTCTTAATATGCATTTAGTGGAATGTTGTTGATATTACAAACAGACACTTCAATTTTTATTTCATTTAATTTTAATTTATTCTATTATTTATTTCAATTTCATTTTCTGTTATTTATTTCAAATTTTTATTTATATATTATTCATTACTAGCTGATGCCCGCGACTTCGCCCGCGTGGATATCGGTTATTATAAATACTAAAACCTTACTCGAGAACCACTCTATTCATTGATGAAAACAGCATGAAAATCGGTGCAGTAGTTTTTGAGTTTATCGCGTACAGGACGACAGACAGACGCGGCGGAGGACTTTGTTCTAAAATATTTTTTTTTTTTTAAAACGATTTTTATGTAGATCGTTTATGTAGATTTTGTGTTAATCTCCTCATTTATAACATAGTAAAATTATTAATATAAATATACTAACATATTTTCGAATTTTATTTATTTGTATATGACGTGTAAAGATATTGATTGACAGAAATGTAATAAACTCACCTAGCTTTTTTACCCATGACATCGTTTGCGTGTGTTTTGTATTTTTTTTAAATTACAAATATCCAGAAGCAAAATGAGTAAATATCCTTGTCCAGGCTACAGGCTACCTACTTTCAAGCCAACGTATCGCACATTGTATACGTCACCATGTTTGTTGGTGCCCCATAACCCTTACATAATTTTAAAGATAACACGTAATAACACGTCCTATCGGTCTATAGCATCGGTCGACACATTACGTTCCTGCTGGTAGTATACTATAATATCCCACTAATATTTTAAATGCGAAAGTATGTAACTCTGTCTTTCTGTTACCTTTTTACGCCATAACGGCTGAACGGATTCCGATGAAATTTGGCACACATGACCCGGGTTAGAACATAGGACACTTTATCACGGGGGTAATGGATTTTATCCCGGCAGTACGTTCTCGTGGGATAGTTCCCGACCTCCACGCTGGCGAAGCCGCAAAAGATAATCTCAAATACGCAAAACGTATTTTCATAACACTTTAACTTTATGTGCGGATTGTTTCACGAAATCTCCAAACGGCTATTTGACGCTTCTTGTGAAACAAGGGCTGGCTTTTACCTTGGTCAGGGGATAAGCATTGCCATACAACGTGGCAATGCCGCCAGTCTCTTGGGTACATTACCAGCCGACAGCGATGCGGAGGGATTTTTTGACGCCATATTTTAGTTAATTGTTTATTTGTGTAGTTCGTTTTAATCAGTAATTTAATTTAGTATACAATGTAAAATAGTTAGTGTAGTTTATGTAAAATCAGTTTAATGTACGATTCCTCTTTTTTCTTAAAAATAACTCCTCTATTATCTTATTTAGCATAGAAATCTACTAAGCATTGTAATCGCGAATAATTTTTTTTGTATTCGGATGGCCGAAAGCGGTGACGTATAGAATACGAATTAAAAAAAACATATATATAAATTCGACATGCGTTTACCTAATTCTGGTCTAGTACATAATACATTGTACGTACAGTCCTTTCACAGTCCCTACTCTAGCATACGGATTAGAGTAGGGACACACCCGACACATGCGGACACTCATGTTGTGTATATGAATGAATACCATCACCTATGTGCCGCGGCGCATGAGTACTGCTGGCGTAATCGCCGGTCCTGACGCCGAACCACAAGATGAAAAAATCGAAATATATCCTGGATTATATGTCCTGGATTCATAGTTCTACGAAGGTGAAAGCTTTGTCACCTAAGCTTCGTAGTCATATTATTACCTGTCGGTAGTTTCTACCTACATAAGGTCTATTCAAATCCTTGTTTCCTATTGATTTTATTTCCACTTAAACGGATATCAACTTTATGTAAGTGTACTCGTACATTCAATTTATTTCAGAATTACTCTATTGAAAAAGACATGAAAATGTTAGAAGTTATAATGCAAACTGAACTTTATGTGTGTATTAGTAAATTTGTTTCTCCAAAAATTAATTTTTGTTTACATGTTTGGATATTAAATCGCGAACGCAGTATACAGATAATGGTTACCCTCGCAGTCACCTCTGGCCCCACAAATGTGTCCCTCTGCGAAATAATTGTTGTACCGCGCGGCTTTTACTTAATTTAACATATTCGCCTAATGGTATCACTACAACTTCGTGACTCTTGTGTCAGGGGTCAAAAGTAAGTGGTGTTTCATAGATTATTTATAGAGTCTGTTATAAATTGGACACTAATTTCGTAGGTGTTTTGTGCACTTTTGACCGGTTGGGTGTAGGTCAGACAACATAACAGTTTTGTATTATTTGAAACATATTAAAAGCCGTACTCAAAACGTATTTAAAACATCGCTCTGTTTCTGTAAATCATTAGAAGATGACAGAGACAAAATTATATTTAAATAATATTTAGTGATTAGCTGCGCCCCGCGGTTTCACCCGCGTAAGTTTCGATCCCGTAGGATTATCGGGATAAAAAGTATCCTATGTGTTAATCCAGGTTATAAAATATCTGTTTGCCAAATTTCATCCAAATCCATTCAGCCGTTTTTGCGTGATTGAGTAACAAACATCCAAACACACAAAGTTTCACATTTATAATATTAATAACAGGATTATATTATAGTAGGATAGTAGGATTTGTGGTACTTCAGTTTTCCCCGCTGCCTTTTTCACAGCATTGTTGCATCTAGCCAGAGGATGACTTATACATTTACGCTTCAAAATTCGCAGCATTCTGTCAAAGAGCCACTGCCACTTTAACTGGCTGGCTAACTCTGCTAGGTACATCAATATCTGGGCGATGGATTTTATCCTTCATAGAAAATACGGTTCGGTGCACGGGTCGAGTCGATAAGTGATACTCTGTACTCTTCAAAGCCATTGAAGTCCCCCATAACAACATTATAATGGGCTTTCAATAGCTTTTACAATATCTTCGTACACGGCATCGGCTGTAACGTCAAAGTATGTCGAGGTTGGCATAATTATATCAGTTTCAGGCAATGCCTCCATATTATGACCCACTTTTTGGAGTGTGCAAATGCTATTACTCCTGCACATTTGAGCATTATAAAGAACGGTTCTGAAGCCGCGATCAACGTGACCACCTAGTGCGCCCAGGTAACCTAGCTATCAAGATGAATGTTTTATCATTGATTCCAAAAGAAGCAGTAGAAGAAGCAATATCTCTGAATCAGTAAGAAAACGTGTAACACTTTTGGGCAGGGTATTTTTGACCAGGAAATCAACACTATCTTTCTCCAGATGATCACCTTTGTGGAAATAAAATAGTTTGTCTGACCTTTTTTGTCTTCTTAAATAATCTGTATAAGAATCGTAGAGGGACGCCTTTGCCCAGCAACGAGAAATGTCTGCATAACAAAAAAACACCTGTGATTAAGGATTTCCCCTTTGTAAATTATTTTATTCTTTCATTACACCAAGTAGTATGTTTAAGGGTGGTCTTTAGGTTAAATATGATCGATAAGAAACCGATATAATGAGATGACAGCTGATAAGCATGTATTGATGAAGAAGTTATGTTGCGTCGACCTGTCGAAGTGTTCTAAAGGCAGGGGGATGATGTAATCACTATATATTATAAAACAAAGTCCTCCGCCGCGCCTGTCTGTCGGTCTGTTCGCGGTAAACTCAAAAACTACTGCATCGATTTTCATGCTGTTTTCACCAATGGATAGAGTGGTTCTCGAGGAAGGTATATAATAACCGACGTGCACGCGGGCGAAGTCGCGGGCATCAGCTAGGTCATGTATATACAGAATCTTGGACCTGTATTGTCTTTCTATGAACTCTAATTATAATCCTTACTAGCTGTTGCTCGCGACTTTGTCTGCAATTCAGGATGAAAAATAGCCTATTTCAAGTTCAAGGTCTACCCATGTGCAAAATTTCATTCGAATTCGTTCAGCCGCTTTAGCGTGAAAGCGTAACAAACCAACCAACAAACTCACTTTCGCATTAATAATAATTATTAGTTAGGACTAGTTCGAATTATTGGCAGAAAGACTACTAGAGGTACTCATTATTTTATGTATTTACTAGTTATACTAGTTTCTCAAACGAAAATTATCGCGAAATTAATGTGACAAATTGTCAAGCGCGCGTAAACTGTTGATAAATCATTCAACCAATCGCAGCAGTTTACGCGCGCTTAACAATTTGTCACATTAATTTCGCGATCATTTTCCTAAATGTACGACTGGAGATGTATGGCCGTGGATTAAAGCAACAGTGATATATATTATATTAGTTATGTTGCACGTGGCGATATGTAGTTCCTACGTTAAACAAGCGTGAGTTCATGTGTGTACGTGTCAATAAAATAAATGCTAAACTTACTTGGCTCCTAGAGTAAATATCCATTGTAGTATTCCATAAAACTGCTGCCATGACAGACACCTGTAACAAAAACAAAATTAGCACGTGTTTGAGACGATAGTGATTTATTAGGATGATTGTTTTATCACGTGTTAGTGATGGGAAAACTGAGATGGTCGGTCATGAAGGCAGTGACAAGCAGGTGGACTCGCATGGTTTTTGCGCTTTGGCAAAAAAGCATGAACTGCGACTGTAGGCACGTGTTCTTAGATAGCTTATTTGTGTCACATCTCACAGCAAAACGAAGGTAGCACTCTTATAATGATAACGAATAATTCTACTTTCTTACCGTATTTATAAGAATTCTTACCTGAATTTCAATTTCTAGTGATATCTTCAAGAAGGGACTCGGTTCCAGCTGACTGTGCCCGACACAAACATTCAAGGACGAAATAAAAACATACATTTCTGGCTTAATGAGCAAAATAAATAAGGGGTAAAAGCACATTTATAATACATTTTTCTACAAACAATCATCTTATACGATACGTTTAAGAAATTCACCGCATTTACTAACATGTCCAGCTATGCCCAAATGATTAGATCATTCATATTACTTAAACGTTACTTTTCAGTGATCATAAACCTCAGATACCTATATATAGATATAAACCAATTTCAATAACTTAAAAAGAATTTTGACCGAAATTGAAAGACAGTTTTCACCAATTTTGAACATTTTATTTATCTACAAAACCAAAAGAACATTATATCAGAAGCGCGCGCAATAAACTAAAAAAAAGACATCTTCAGTAAATTGATCTTTGCACTCGCAAGAGTTCGTGTTGCACCATTCGCAGGGTTCTGTGGTAAGTACCTATCTGTTATATAGCCTACCTGCATGTCTTGAGGTAAAATAAAATATATAAATAAGGCAGGGAAAAAAATCAACCAAATTATGCAGCTCCAGCGGACATAGCGAATACGGCTATACCGGAGAATTTTCAGTTTCACATTGATCCCAATACCAAACACTACGCTCAAAATTGTGTTAAAAATGTTGTCCACCAAAAACCACAAAAAATATTTCACACTAAATATAATAAAGTGAAAGGCTACAAACTTAAAAAGTCTCAAATACACTTTCGCTTTGATCTACAGCTGAAATAATCCAGCGCATCCTCAAGCCTCCTTCAGTTCTCGTCAACCGTATCTTGCCCAGTACCAACTCGCCACAGAACATCAAAATTGGTTACAATGAAAAAAATAAATGTCTTCTATATTGGATGTACATAGGTGGCTAGGAACAGATGCACGAAGCGTTAACACTGCTAGTTGGAGATCAGCCAAGGAAATTAATTGTATTAATTCAAAAATAATAGAAATATGCTTTTCTATATAAACTGCCTGGTACATATATTTTTTAAATAGACCGCCTCGTTGGTATTGTCGTCGCAAGCGCTACTGCTGAGCATGAGGTTCTGGGTTCGATTCCGTGTTACTGGGTTTTTCCATCTGGTATTCCTCAGTAGCAACCCGGAGTCTGGATTTGTGTCCGATTCATGGCAATAGGCCTGCCCCCTATTACATGGGATTCAAACATGACTGGCGAAATGTGGGTGTACTGTTGGTGCACCAGCATCTCTGCCTAACCCTTCGGGAAACACAGGCGTGATGTTATGTTATGGTTATAGATATAAGCTTTTACATAGATTCGCATGACTAGTGACCGTGTGTGGATACGGTCGCGTTGTAATTATTCTAATGAATATAGAACATAACAACTCATTCAGTTTATTAAACTGTTTAACGTACAATGACCTATTTGTTACCCGACTACGGCGAAGCAAAAAGGAGTATGTATGTATATAAGTTCATCAGTTCCCTCATAACTTCTAAACTGCTCATCATAATTTGTCAAATTAGATATTGTTGGAAGCGTCTTAATCGTCCGCTGGATATAGGCTCACGTAATCTGATAGATTTATACCCTAACACGTGTGACTCCAGATTTTTAATTTATCTGTCTGGGATGTTTTGTTGATACCTTTTTAGTTGACTTTTTGTCGTAGTTGGGTTTTAGTTTTTATAACTTTTATTTATTTAACTATTTATTAGAGTTTAAGGTAGGAAGGAAGCTAAATCGGAAAATAAACATAAATATGGTGTAAGCTGCAGAAAAATACGCATATAACTTTTTTAATGCAGTTTGGCCCAATCAGGGAAACTGCAGAAATTTTAAACCCATATTTTGGAAGTTTTTCCTTCCTACTTTACGAAAAGTTTTCTATTTAACTATGATGTCAAGAGCTTAAAAAATACCAATTAATTCCAGTAAATAATATTAATGGAAGAAAACCGTTATTTATCCCAGAAAATCACTCAAACCCTTCCGTCATACGCTTAGTGACAGCAAAAAAAACTGCATGCACTTTTACGTAGTTTTTCAATATAGTAAAGCATACACCCACACACCAACACAGCCCCACGTGGTTGCATACACTCATTTACATAGAGCTTTGGATTGACGAGTGAATTTATAGCGTGTCTGCACTACAATCAGGGGTAACCGACGGCCTTTCGGCTGTCGATTTGATTTGATTCGATCTTTTCGCACGCTCGGACGAATAAATTCATACAATCACGATGCACCTCAATCGTATTTCATATTTATTTATATAACTCGAACAGATTTGTTCATTGAAAATAATGTTTGTAAAAAATATGTGTAGGTTTTTTTTTTCAGTAGCTTTTTAGGTAACTTTGAATTGGCGATAAGCTTTTTTTAATGATAAATGTTGGTCACCCAACCTAAGGGCGGAGCTTCTTTGAACAATAAGGTCAGAAATTAAGTTATACGGACAAAATCGAAGTTACCGACATGACTGACATGACATGTTTGTTTTTTAATGTACTAATAAACTTAAACTAAACTTAAAAAATAAAATGGCCCGCAGAGTAATTGAGTTGAAGTGGCAGTGGGCTGGCCATGTTTGTCGAAGGACTGATCGCCGGTGGAGCAGACGAGTCCTGGAGTGGAGATCGAGTATCGGCAAGCGTAGTGTGGGACGCCACCCGGCTAGATAGACCGACGACCTTAAAAAGGTGGGCTGGGACAGACTGGATGCGGAAGGCGGAGGATAGAGTGTTATGGCGCAGTGTCTAGCCTAGACTAGGATAGGCTGAGATGATTAAATCAACCTAAGCAAAACTATTTAGGTATTCTTAGCCTTCCTAACTATAACTTCTTTGCGCGGGTTGAGGGGAAAAGGGGAAAAGGTTTTGGGTTCGCGTCACCAACGACGTGCTAATGTTAACAATATATTTGTAGCTATGAGTATGACGTGCGCTTGACTAGCACTGAAAGCATAACTATATATTATATAATTTACAATTATGAAATTTTAAGATCTAAACTACAATAAAAAATAATAATAAATCGATTATATTTCTTTTACGTTTTCACTTCTGTCGGCACCCCCAATTTTTCCTAGTCACTATAATACCATCTATTAGCCACGTCAAGTATATATCTCTCGAATCCTAGCGTATAATTTGACAATTTTATACCTGCAAAATTTTTCTCAACCGCATACTGCAAACTATAAACAAGTTTTACGCCTTTGGGCAACAATAAAATAAAACTTCAATCAAAACTGATGCCAAAAGCAGTAAACCATCTTCCTGTTTGTCGGAACTGCTGCTAACATTTCCTGATTCCGGGAGATCCAATAAACTGAATTTAAACCTACCATTTACTAGGTACGTCTTTCATTGACTTGAATATGCCCTGGCGGCTGAGAGTATGTCATGCTCACTCAAATGTCTCGCTGGTGGTGGCATGTGTGTTAGATCATTAAGTTCCCTTCAAAATGGTTGAGCTGAATGGTGCTGATCCATGCGTCATGTTCGTGAACGGGCGCCATCAGTAGGGACTGGTCATCTCTTAGCTGCCACGGCTTATTTTAATTTTTGAATTGTTTTGTCTTTTCTTTTACTTTTAATTACGCTTTAACGTGCACCTTTTTCTACATTGTATTCACATGTATAATTTCAACATGAATGATGTATCCAATATATTGTAACAATGAAGAGTGTCCGTGGAGTTTATTGCCCGTTCTTCTCCATAGGAACCTACTACGCTTTGGAATGGGCAACTAGCTTCATCTTTCTGACTGACCGACCCCTCGACAATTCAAAAGTGCTTGTTATTGGTTTATTTGAAATAAATGCTTTGAGTTTGAGTTTGAATGTTGGGGGAAGTCTTGCAATGCAGCCGGCGACGCGTCACCATGTCACTTGCAGACCGGGGACAACAAGATCCTTCCTACCTAAAGTTATTGTAAGACCGCTTTTATACTTTAACCCGTCCGAGCGGAACGAGTGTGTTTAATAAACTAGTTGAGTCCATAGATGTTGACCTGTCTTCAATAAATACAAAGTTCTCATAAAATATCCTGTCAACTTATTGGTGATGTTCTTCACAAAGTCAGATGCGTTTTACTCGCTACCGGCGTGTATGAAATGTAAGCGAAGCAGAAGGTAAGGATCGTAGCAGGAGGCGTTGTGCAGTTTCTGCCTACCTCCATGGGAAGAAGGCGTAAGCTCATTGTATAAAACAGTACGTCGTTTCTGTAAAATGCAAACAACAACTCGCATCTCACATCGCTCTTTACTCTCACTTCGCCTAAAGTTCAAAATGTGTTCGGGTTCGAGTGCGAAGTGAGCGTCGAAGTGACTGGGGAATTACCTTACTGATTGCCACTTCTTACGTCATCGCATACTTTATCTGTCAAAATCTCACGATCAATTTAGTTCAACTCGCTGACACGCTCGCAAGGGTACCGCTAGTGTATCAACCGAATTTTTAGAATGCCAATCAAGAAACTCACAGCGGATTCAGATTCGAAGTTTAAAATGAGGTCTTACAGAATCACACTCCAGTACTTTCTGTTTTCCCATTTTTCCAATTTTTTTAATTGTTTCTTTCCCTGAAAACCATATTTGGACTATAACGAATATTTCGCACACGAAGTGTTTCGTACTAGCATGCAATATTTAACACTATACATATTATTTTTAAGATAGAGCAAACGACGCTGAAAAAATACACGTTTCTTGTATAGATAAAAAAGTTAAATTAAAAAATTGCAGTGTCCTTACAACCCGTGCATGTCTTAAATACTCTGTCATGAAAGTGTAATGCATGGTTTTTATGTTATTAGATATATTCATTAGAAAAATTATCGTAGATTTAGTGTATAGTATATTTAAGATCAATATACATATGTACATGTAATTTGAATACGTATTAAAAATAATTCACAACATACTTATAAAAGATGAAACATGATATACAGCCAACTGACAGTAATAAGGACGGACAGCGGATGCCTAGTAATAGGGTTCCGTTTGGCACTCTTTGGGTACGGAACCCTAAAAAAGAATATTTATATTAACGCACTTTGTTTAATAACCCGAAACTAGATCTGATTATTATTATAGACTAGCACTGCGCCCCGCGGTTTCACCCGCATAAGTCTCGATCCCCTGGGAACATCGGGATAACAGGTATCCTATGTCCTTTTCCAGGTCATGGTCTACCCATGTGCCAAATTTCATTCAAATCCGTTCAGCCATTTTAGCGTGAAAGCGTAACAAACAAACTCACTTTCGCATTTTATAATATTAAAGTTAGAATGGCGATCTCATGTTTACATAGTAGTTCATTTATAATTTTATTGTCCTTTCGATGGAGTTTAGAGTGCTGGATGTAAAGAAAAAAAATATATAGCAAATCATTTATTGCCTACATCCTATGTAGTTATATGAACACTCGCTGAGCAGAAAAGAGCACACAAAATTAAAAAAAAAACATCGGTTATTTCTTACTTTCAATCATAAATTCCGCAGGAATCCACTGGTTGCGAAAAGCACAGGACCGTTCTAAGTGCCAATGCTTGGGGCCTATGGGCTTGTACACAAAACTGCGTTGCGACGTCGCATCGCAAAAATCAGCGACGGTATCCTAAGATTTTCTTAAGAAAGCTTCTGCGTTGCGAATTCGCATCGCGCCGAAACGCAGTTTTGTGTACAAGCCCTATGTCCAACACTGGACGTGTTTCGGCTGAAATGATGATGATGATCAATCCTATATTATGGGCGGAATCATAAAAATTACGTTCCATGGCGGCGTTTAAACATGTTAGCTAGTTAAAGTTTTGCGACGTACTCGTAAGTGTGAAGTTCAAACCGTTTTGTTTACGTCTCAAGTTTCCAATTGCTAGTATTTTTCTTGTATATACGTAACTACCAGTGGTTCTGCGGCATTTTAGCTTTCAGTCTGGTGCAGTCAGTTTTTACTAGGTTCCAGTTTGCCGACTGGTTCGAATTTTTCGTTTATATGTTCGTGTCGATAAGAGACAAGACGTCAGTTGTATCATAAAACTACTACCTATTAAAAAGTTTTTTAAACCGACTTCATATAAGAAAAACCGTCAATCGTCGTCGTTTCGTCATGAATTCTGTGAGATTTTTTTATTAAAACATGATTATGTCTAGAAGCTGGTTGGTCCAGAAAGTGGGTATAAAAAATTGAGAGTTTCCCTGTAACGTACGCTACATTACCATGAAATGTAAAGTGAAAATCAGTGTTCATGTCATGTCGTTTGCTTGCAACGTGTATGGGTTTGTAATATCAAGTTACCTACTGAATATTGGGTGCACTACCGCGCCATCGCCGCAGGTCAGTGTCAGGGCTGCGGATCCGCCCTTGTCTAGGTGCTCGGGAGTCTGAACTTATCCCCCCTCAATCGCCTCGCATTTTATTACATAGAAATTAAATATAGGTAACTGACGAAATGTTGGTATAACGTGGCTGGCTATATAATTGACTGCTTCGTTAGTCTAGTGGTCGTGAGGTCCTGAATTCAATTCTCGGGTCTAGCAAAGTGTTATTGGGTTTTTCTATCTGAAATTTCTCAGTAGCAGCCCGGAAACTAGATTTGTGCCTGGTTGATGGCAATAAGCTCGCCCCTGGCGAAATATTGGTGTACTGCAGGTACACCTCTGCTTAACCCTACGGGGAATACAGGCGTGTTATACCCCTTCTTTCTTCAGAGAATACCAGATTGACGAAATGTTGGAAATCTGGTAAATTTTTTCAGTCTCGTAATTTTTTTTGTCGCTCAGCAGATTTTTTTTTGTTATTAGTTAACACATTCGTGAGCTTTAAAATCGCCATATATTATCACTTACCCGCCGCCGGCCACTAATATCATCTGCATCCTGCCAGGTTCCCTTACTCCGGCTCCGTGAAGATACTATCATTGCTCAAGTCATTCTGTAGCAATTGTCACTGACGATCACATTTACACTTACACAATTAGTTAACTAAATTATAGGTAGTTTTTTTTTGTTGATGCACATTTTTTACATTATTAGCTTGTTATTATGTATTTACACATTCACGAGTTTTGTTAACACTTATTTTGTTATCACACCTAGTATTTTATTCACAATGGTTGTCACTTCGGGTTTCTATTGTTATAAATTAGATAAGGTCAATGTAGAGATGGATAAACGGTATTGAAAGATTTAAGCCGATTGTTTGAAGCACGTTTGAAGACTGAGTCGACGTTAGTATCTACTATACATTGTAACAGCGAATCAATTTTCACGCCTCCCTCTTAAGACTTATGCCAAATATATTTATGATATTCGGATAACTTCTGACCCCTTTTTCCTTTTTTGAGGGTGAGAAATCATCAAATGACTTCTCCCGCTCTGGGCGGAGCGGAAGGGCGTGTCAGAATTTTACTGACTAAAACCCACCCGTGTTCCTTCAGTTGCCTGTTGCCAAGGTCCCGGTATCCCTTTCGGACTTTCCCGCAACCCTGGCAGGAGGATAACTTCTGACCTAAAGAGGTGTCATAGAGAATACTAGCTGCGCCCCGCGGTTTCACCCGCATATGTCTCGATCTCGTGGGAATATCGGGATAAAAAGTATCCTTCCCTATGTCATGGTCTACCCCTGTGCCAAATGTCATCCAAATCCGTTCAGCCATTTTAGCGTGAAAGGGTAAAAAACCAACAAACAAACTCACTTTCGGATTTATAATATTAGTTAGAAAGAATGAATAGAAAATCTCGACTAATTAAAAAGGTATGCAAAAACGCGAAACGCGGGTATTTTGGAAATTTTATAAAGGTAAGTCAGTAAGTAAAAAACAAAAATTGTTCACGTTGCGCTGTTTTGAATATTTTTTTGTTATAAATCAGATAGATGGTCAAACCTAATCAGGATTATCATAGTCAATAAAGTTAAAAGTAGGTAACTGGAAAACAGTTTTGTTAAAACAAAAACCTAAATCAAAGGGGAACAAAGTCGATTCTAGATTTCTTCTGGTTTGAACCCACTGGTTGATTTAACCAAGATCGAAATTATGGACGTGTGGCAGCATAGCCACATGTGAACTACGCTTCAGAGAGCTGACGTCACACAAAATCCTGACGTTATATAAAAATCTTGCATCGACATATATACAAGATTCCAACATCAATCGTTGGGCAGTTGCCCGCCAGACACAACAGCTGTCTGGTCGGAGGATCCTCCCTTTTCTATAGAGGTGGAGTGAACTTTACACCCATTTCCTCATACCTCTAAAGACGTATCACGCCTAACCTAAAATAGTGAGATGTGAATAAAACCTGTCCATTACATATTTTCCGCAGATAATTCAAGCAATTTCTGGCGATGCATATCTTCTTCTAATTGACACAAATCGTTTTGGCTCACTACGGAACCATAGATCTTCCGAGCTTTCGAAAGAGTAAAAACACAATGTATTTGGCAACTACTAGTTGTATGTTACGATTGCGCCAGCAAGAGATTAGTTCAACCTTCTTTCCAAATTTTTTAATGCTGGGGCCGCACGTTTATCGTTGTTGACGAAGCTTCGCACAGTGACACGATACACTCAGATGTGACTAACCATTATCAGCTATCGTCGGGATAGTCGTAGTGCGTAGCACTTATCGCTCGGCAGTACATAAAACTGTTTTAGCGCGCTAATTAACGTAGCGCGTGGCCGTGTTCGTTCATTTCGACTGTTGTTTCAGACTGCGTGCTCTGTCGAACTTATGGAGAGCCATCTTGGATTATTGCACGATAATTCGTTAAAATTATTAAGCAGGTAATGTGACCACCGCTTTAGCGCGATAACTTTTTACCGAGCAAAACATACGAAACTTCGGCACACATTGCTTTGTCACGATGGATGCAAGTGCGACCCCAGCATAAGAAAAAAGTCACGCTTACAGTTTTGGCGCAGCGCGTGAGTTTTATGCATCACCCTGTTTCGTCATACTTCTTCTAGTTTTCCACAGATCTAACACTAAAAACTTGTTTTGCTTTAACGAAATATATTCTCTCTCGTCGTATATTCTTGTGGTTTACGATGCTGAGTAAGAGAACTTGTTTAAATACAGTGAACTAGCTGTATGCTCTGCTGGCGTATAAAGTTTTTTATTACGTTCCTTTTCCAGTGTTAAACTACCTCTCTGCTAAACTTCATCAAAAGCAATGCGGTTGGTAAGGAGTTGAAACGTGACGGATATACTGACTTGGTTATTTTTGCTTTTACGATATTAAAGTGCATAATTTTGATGCGGTTTGCGCAATGGCATTATTTCGTCGGGATCAATTTCGATTTCATAACCGGATAAAAATAATTTACTTTGGTGTTACGTTACATCATACTAATCAATGACCATCTTATCTGAACGTCCTATGCCGCTGGTACTAGACCAAGGTATTGGTATTTGGTTTTTTTTTCAACTTCATATCCACCATAAACACTACATAGGTATTTAACGCACGTCTATTAATTTCGCGTGTCCATAAATTAAGACTAAATACAGTTGGCTCAGTGTAAGTTCCATTTGTATAATTAAAACAGCCTTTCATTACCACCTGTTATTCGCGATGACGTCATAAGGTATGTTATCAATCACTATTATGGGTTATGTTTTTTTTTCGCTGAATATCACATAAATTAAATTTATGGAAATATACATTATTTTTGCTCATCTTCCACCTGTCCTTTTCCTTACTATATGGGTTTGCGCTTCCAGTCTAACAGCATCGCAACTATCTTACATGGACTGACTACCAATATCCCCATAACCCAGTTACTGGGTAACGGTAAAAATACTAGGCGGAAACCTGGAGGTAGTTTGGAATCCCTAAAAAGAAGTCTAGTCAGCAGGGTCGGAAGTGGGCCGGTCTATCCGGGTGCATTGATACTTAAGTGGGGGTCGTCAGCTCATGAAGGCTAAGTGCAGATTGCAAATGGGAGATGTTAAATTCAGTTTTTGATATCTTATCTAAGATACCATCATCTGCCTAGCTTTTTCCCAACTATCTCTGAGTCAGCATGAGTCTAACTGAATGCTCTAGTATTTTACATAGAACGACTGCCTTTGAGCATGAGCAGTGATGGCCCAGCGGTAACGGCCCCGACTTACGAGCCGTAAGTCGTAGGTTTGAACCCAGGCGCTTTAATTTGTGTAAATAATTTCACGACCACTGCTATCAAAACGGTGAAGAAACACATCGTGAGGAAACCAGTAATTCCTAGAAACAAAAATTCGAGGATATTGTGACATCTACCAACCCGCATTGGGCCAGTGTGGTGGATTACGGCCCACTCCCTCTCACCGAGAGGAGACCTGTGTCCCAACAATGGGAACATTATAGGCAGTTTATGCTGCCTATCTGACCTGACCTTCACAACCTGGCACGAGTTACACGAATCCCTTTGGTAACACTGGTAGTCAGGTTCTGTGTTTTTCTACAAGTTATACTCGTATTATACAAAACAGAAGATAGGCGAATAAGTTAGAATGGTTATATCCTTCGGTGGGCAGTGACGATGATCACGATCATCGGCTTTCTAAAGGTTTCGATGACGACAAAATACATTAGTTCAAGCACGGAACCTTTTTGCCCATGTGGATGAATCAACCTACCCCAAACATTTAAATCGTAAGATTAACTCTACCACATCATTACATTATGACATCTCTGACATACACAATGTCGTATGCTGCCATGGAAACGCCAAACACAAGATGTGTGAGCCGACTCTTCTCAGTACTGACAATTTTCGCGCTAAGTGCGGCGATGGCAAACCAAAGAAGATTTTCGATTATTACGTTAGTACGTACCTCAATGATTATTTTAGCCTTTTTTTTGACTCGTCCAAGATCCGTCCTTCCATGGTTGTTTCGATAAAACTTAATGCATGTCTTTCTTGGTAAGTAACCCTAAAGTGCTTCTGTCTGGCACTGTGCCTGCAGATCTGAGAGTGGTACACTTTGTCATCCTAAACTTATATCATAGAGAGAGAATGTTTTTTTATGAGTTTATTTCATGTGCTTATGTGTTTACTAGCTCCGTTTCGCGACTTTGTCTGTATGCAAACGTCCATTTCCCAGTTAGACTCGCATTTTCTTTCACTTGGGCAGTTCAGCCACGGTCTTTACGTTATTCACATTGTTGAGTAGACGAATTTATTAAACCTATGAATCAATGGACCAGAAATATCCTTCAAACTCTCGGATTGTGATTGAAACTGTGTTACGCAATTAGGGTGTTGAACTACACATGACAGACTAACAGTTACAATAATCATCATATTTCATTATCTATTCAATTATTGGACTGAAGTAAGAGCCATAATTATGTCCTAATTTTTTTGGTCTTGGTCATTGCTATTTTTAACGAATTAAAATGACCCATTCTATTTACCACCATTGAGCTACCATTTACCGGGTAATTTGTCTTTCATTGACTTGAATGTGCCCTGGCGACTGGGAATGTCATGCTCACTGAAATGTCTCGCTGGTGGTAGCGCGTGTGTCGGATCATTTAGCTCCCTTCAAAATGGTTGAGCTGAATGGTGCTGATCCATGCGTCATGTTCGTGAACGGGCGCCGTCAGTTGTGACTGGTCATCTCTTAGCTGCCATGGCTTATTTTAATTTATGAATTGTTTTATGTAATAATTGCGGACGCTTTTAACGTGCCATCTACATTGTTCTCACATGTATAATTTCAACATAAATGATGTAACCCACATATTGTAACAATATTTTGATTTAAAAGAGTGTCCATGGAGTTTCTTGCCTGTTCTTCTCCATAGGTACCTACTACGCTTTCGAATGGGCAACTAGCTTCATATTTCTGACTGACCGACTCCTTGATAATTCAAAAGTGCCTGTGAATGGTTTAATTGAAATAAATGCTTTGAGTTTGAGTTTGAGTTTGAGTTTAATAAATAGGCAGTAATTTTTAAAATTTCATTGATATTAATAGTAATTGGTTTTGCATGATTTTGGGAGTTTACGTGAATTTGTTGCAGTTTTTTGCTATGTAATTTTTACTGTAAAAACGGTAGAATAATTATTTTTACAAAAAAGAAACAATTGACTTCCAAAAATAAATTTAATATCGGAAGTCTGTCTTTGCTTTTCAATTTTCGTTTTTTGCTACCGACTTTCACCTTTTTAGTGTTTTTGTTTGGAAATCCGTTGTTTTTTTTTTGTAAAAAGTTTTTTTTTCACTTTTTAGTTGTGGTACTTACCCCACACAAACTCGAATACCGAGAAATGCTAAGCTATGTAAATAACAGTGTCGGAGTCACTTAAAACATACGTAAAGTGGGAAAAAATACGTAATATTGAAGCTAACTCAAAAACTGCCAAAGCAAAGTTAATAAAATTTATATGGGACCACCTCTGAAGCATGAACTACGAAACAAAAGAGAATCATTTAAATCGATTCATAATTGGCGGAGTAATCGTGTAAAATACACACAAAAAAAAAATACAAACGAATTGAGCACCTCCTCCTTTTTAAAGAATTCGGTTAAAAATAGATTATGATTGCCTCTAGTTTTTTATTCTAAAACTAAAGGCAACTTCTAAAACTTCTCAGGTAAAACTGAGTGTTCGACTTGCAGGTTATTTAGACATTGGCATGTTCAAATGTCCGTCAAGTCTGGCGGAAGGAGAATTTGCAAACATCACAACACACAATCGTGCATGTTGTACAGCACAGGAACGATCCTTGATTGTGTTGAAATTTGCATGGAACTGGAGATTGGAATGTGTTTCATCTGGTTTGCAAGGAGAATTCACAATTGGACTTTTTATGTGTATACTTACGAGTATGTGCCGAAAGAAATT
Source organism: Lithophane leautieri (assembly GCA_949152455.1). Lineage (NCBI taxonomy): Eukaryota > Metazoa > Arthropoda > Insecta > Lepidoptera > Noctuidae > Lithophane > Lithophane leautieri. Next base: position 20,367,170 of record OX424458.1, on the reverse strand, counting down.
ACATTGCAACAAATTGCATTTAAAAAAATGTAGTTCCACAATTTTCCGCCGGAATTCAGTAGTGGCGCGGACTCTAGAGGGCAGTTGGGTGTCAATAAAATGATTTCTAACTAGCTGCGCCCCGCGGTTTCACCCGCGTAACTCTCGATCCCGCGGGAATATCGGGATAAAAAGTATCCTATGTGTTCATCCAGGTTATAAACCATCTGTTTGCCAAATTTTATTCAAATCCATTCAGCCGTTTTTGCGTGATTGAGTAACAAACATCCAAATACACAAACACACAAACTTTCACATTTATAATATTAGTAGAATAGTAGGATATTAGTAGGATAGGAAATAGGATAGTAGGATAGTAGGAAGTGGGATTGAAAATTGAAAAATGCTGACAGGCTGTGGTTGTGTTTTGTTTGTCAATATTTGACATCTATCAAATCGACAAAGCGATCGCTTTTCAAGCGATACTGGTCTTTTAATTATGTAGAGAAAGTTTAAAATTATTTCACAATGAAAGTGCTAGCCGCGTCACTGCCGACCGCTGTTTTCCCGGTATGAATTGAGCCTTATTGACCAGAATAAATCCAGTCTGAACCTTCCCATTATGTACGAATAAACCGGCATTTACGTTAAGCTAAAAACTATAAAAAGATAGAAGGGGGGGTATACGTAATTACAATAACAGTTAAGAAAAGCCTTTCCTTTAGATTAAAAAGGTTTGAAGCAGTTACCGTAATGACTTACGGACGTACTTAGCAAAAAACCTCTGGAAAAATTAACGATCCTATAATCAGGGATATTGGGTATGAACATCGATGTCCTGACCCAGGTCTATTAATCTTAAATATCCTCAAGTGTCTGTGAAAATATTTCTTATTTTATCGGAGAGGTTAAATCCGTCCTCGGAAAGCCCGTAAAGGCGTTGGTCCCGGCTGTCATGTGTAGACACGTAGTTTTGACTGTTGTTATGGGCCGTCAGAAGCCCGAAGTCTGACAACCAGTCTTACCAAGGGTTATCGTGTTACCCAGAAACTGGGTTGTGGAGGTCGGATAGGCAGTCGCTCCATGTAAAATACTGATATTCAGCTGCATCCGGTTAGACTGGAAGCCGAAAATCAAGGAAGATTGATTGATGAAACTGTCGAAAGATGAAGGAGGATGACTATCCATTTTTCTATTCCCACACTAACTGCTTAACGTACTTTCCGAGACATGGAGGAGTCTCAGTATGTAATGGTGGTCACCCATCCACGGACCAACCCTGGCAAGCGCAGCATAACCTTTAATGTTACGCTTTTATCGACCCGTGAGGCTGCTAGCAATAGCTTTATTTTTACGTAATTATTTCTCAAAAATAATTTATACGTGTAAAATCATTAAATTTTGTTTTTTTTAACGATTTGCTCAAAGTTCATTACTGTATTTTTAAACTAGCCTTTAAATGACTTGTTTTAGCAAGATCAATTAATGGTTTTTTCTACCCCTGTGATTTTTTGTAGCAACATCAAATTATCAAGTATGAAAGTATATTGCTTCAGTTAAAATTTCAATCACATAATTATTATGAAAATATTCATTTTTAAAGTACGTATTATGTGTTGATTACAACCAGATTATCATAAGTCTATTTTTCATCACGATGTCATTGTACACACAAGTGTAGTTTAATTTTCATATTAGTATTTGCCAGGTTTTGAATCCGCATGTTTTATAAGCATGAAGTGCCATGTTGGGCCCGCGTAATAAAGCTTTTTTGAAAAGTAACAAGTTCGAAAATGTATGCTTTTAAACTGTTTATTTTGTTTGTGACAATAAATAACTGAACAAATTAAATGCAACTGTACCTACATGTTTTAAGTTCCAGCTTACGCTTCATAAAGTTGTTGTTCGGCGATTCACAAACAAAATGTCTGAAAATGTTCGTTGGACATATTTATGTTTGCTATTTGCAGATTAAGTTAAATAAACTTCTCTTATACTGAAAACTGAAACTGACTGAAACGTGTACATTTTCAGTATCTACCTGGGTATTCCGAAGCTGAATTCAAAGGTAATAATTCATAGAGGACTATTAATTTATAAGAGACTAGCGACCCGCTCTTAGTTCGCGCGATTTCTAAAGACTTGACAAAACTTCAAGATTTCTTAACTATGTGTAAGTTTATTAATAAATAAATAAATATAAAGGCCTACCCTACCTCAAATTTTATCTCGCTCGCACCATACTACTCGCGGCCTGAGTGAGAGCGAGACGGAGTGGGGTGCTGGCGGCTCCAAGCCTCGAATAGTTTTGGTAATTTTTGCTTCATAGTTAGTTCAGTTATTATGCAAAGTTTCATGATCTAATTTGAAGTAGGTATTTTTTTAATACCTACCAGCGGGTTATAGTTCGGTTTAGAGGTAACTTTGGTTTTTTTTTCTATAGAGAAAATTTTATGTAATTATATTTTCACCAAACATAAGATCTAGCATCAATCCTAAACTTTAACATTTATTTATTTAAAAAAAAACGGAGGATCCTGCTTAGCAATTTGAGGTAGGGTAGGGCCTCGGAATAAATTCTCTAAATGATGGTTAAAACCGCATCAAAATTCATTGCGCAGTTTAGAAGAACAACGCGGCTACACAGACAGACACCAAAAGTGACTTTAATTTATAATATGAATAGATTCATGCACAGCTAGATTCAAGCACAGCTACAATTTTCGCTTGTGTAGGCAAAGGATGATTGCGAATGATTTAAAATAATGTGTTTTTACTAAATTGATATACTTATTTTCCAATAATTAATGTTTGTTTCATTGGAACCACTCTATTACCGCTGAATTATGTAATAATTTTAATTTGCTACGTAATTGGAGAACGCAATATTATTTAAATAAACCAATTCAATTTACTAATTAGTTTATATATATAACGTATATATGTAAATAATAAACCCTTTTCCACCACTCCATTTACCAGAACCACTAAAAAGTCCACCAACAAAAAAGGATAATTTCGTGGGAAAGATCGTGCATAGACGGTCGGGGGTTAACACCGAGACGCGGCGGCGCCGCGACGACCAGACTGACTGACGCCGTTGCCCACCCTCTTTCATCCCACAACCAGGGATAATCAATCAAGGTGCATACTAAAGACTTTAACGTTTTTCAGACGATTACCAAACGATGTCTGGTTTTTGTGAATTTGTATTGGAAAGTATAATAAGATCTTTTATTTGGTGACCTACAAAAATATTTCGTAGATAAATACATATTTCAGTAGAATAAAGGCGGTTTAGTTGCTTGTTTGTTCGTTAGTCAATCTCGACGTTTTTCGTGTGTCTGAGTACCTTTATTGCCGTTGACGAGCCTCGTAATAATTTTTTATTGATTTCTAACCAATTTATTCACGATTTTGACTATCGAAACCGACGCAAATCTATGTTTTTTTTAATTAGATAGGATAGGTATGGTAACGCGTACTATGCTCTGTTAGGGTTTAAAGCCAGTTGCCTGACGATTTAAATGATATCCATCGCAACCACTAGAAAATAACTAGGGTTATTTACAGAGAAACAAAACCATTCCGCACCGCCTCCTATGAATTAATTCAAATAAAAAGATAAGACACGTCTTGACAGCCACGCAATCGAAACTTATCACTATTCGTAGGACTTTAAAATTCACTTTCGAATTACAATCCTAGCTTGCCGGTGTCTTAAAATTTCCATATTTAAATTACGTCATCAGAGAGGTCCGTGGCACTCGGTGTCATAGTATTTTCAGGCAGGAGTCCCGCCTCAAATTGAACTCCAACATATGCCAACGTTGCCATAACACTTATTGAATGACTGACACAGATACATATGTTTATACTCCCCCATGTTCATATTATACTGAGAAAGCCTCGTTTTATGAGGAGGCAATATCATTATATTTATGAATTGTTATACTATATTAGCTATAGTAGATAAACATAGTATTTGGTGGGGCCAATTTTGTTGGCAGAGCTTGGAAACGATTTATGTTAGAATCGAGATTCATGCTTTTATAGAATGATAAATTAATTTGTTCGCCTCTTCGGAGTCACTTTTTGTATGTTTCTATTTGTGTGTGAAGACTGGAACAAGACAAAAACTTGGTGAGCATTTGGTAATCTTCCCACGAAACTTTGTGGAATTAACTAAGGCAAGTTAAGGCGCAATATCCGTGGCGATGCTCGAGTCCACTGTGACTATTCATGCAATACATAATTAGGAACGAAAGTGTTTGCCGTACATTTCTGTTGTTTCTAACATACTCGTAGAAGTGGCCAGCCGTTTTCTTAATCCTTACATATTATAAAACAAAGTCCTCCGCCGCGTCTGTCTGTCTGTCGTCCTGTACGCGATAAACTCAAAAACTACTGCACCGATTTTCATGCTGTTTTCACCAATGGATAGAGTGGTTCTCGAGTAAGGTTTTAGTATAAATAATAACCGACATCCACGTGGGCGATGTCGCGGGCATCAGGTATTTGAGTATAAGTATGACTTTTAGAAAAATAACATACAAAAATTGTTTCTGTATAAATTATTATTCTTTAAATAAAATGGTCTGTAAGTACGAAAACTACGCTTCAGTATCCCTAAACATTTCCCGTTTCTCTATCGCTTTAAATGAACATTTGCTAATCCCAGAAAAAGGGGTTAAGCTTCATAAAAAGAAAGCAATCAAACCTTACGGTGATTATCATTTTCTTGGACAGAACTTTCGGCGAAAACAAAAACATGTTCCTTGTGAAATAAAATACAAATGAGCTATTGTACCTAAGAAAATAATTTATATTGTGAATAGAATAGAATATTTATTTATTGCTCAGAATGTAGGTATTTACAATAAGGCGGTTAAAATATATTAAAGAATCCTTGTACATTCTACCATTTTGGCATACAAACATTGGTGCAGTTCATCATCGAACGTACAAACATTGATACACAACTACAATGTATCAGCTAGAAAATCCGATACGGAATAGTAACATTTGTTGTGTTCATCGTTTCGGCTCGCTACGTGTATTTGCTTGGGCGCACCTTGTGTTTCTCTGCATCTGTGTCACTGCGGTGAAACTGTCGATAGTCTCGGGCACCATGGCCTGTCCTGCTGCAGGACTGCAGGACGCATAGCGCGGCGCGCCAGCATCAACGATATTAATCGATGAGCCCTTGTCACCGCGACGTTTATCGACGTTTACCGTTGACCGAAATTTAATCGAAATTATTGGCATTTCATCGTCACTATCTTATGTTATCAATACCATAGATGCACCACATAAACATCACGCTTTGTTTCCGCAAAGGGTTGGGCAGAGGTGTACCCATACCCATATTTCGCCCGTTTTGTTTAAGTCCCATGTAATAGGGGGCGAGCCTATTGCCACCAACCGGGCACAAATCCAAACTCCGGACTGCTACTGAGAAATTCCAGATAGAAAAACCCAACAACACTTTGCCGAACGAGGCAGTCTATGCATCACTTTGCACATTTCCTTATTTCTCAGTGTTTTAATATTTGCTGAAATCTCATACTTATCTGATACTCAGTATCCAAAGTGTCATCATTTTAAGAGATTGATACCCACTTCATCAGTGAAGTTTACGTTAGTCAATGTTATTATTGACCGGGAACGAGAACGTGTGTTTGTGTGTGTTCTGCACGTGTCGTCCTCCCTAAACAACATACGACGACGCGTCGCGCCGCGATGAAATCGTACAGTACTGTGACACAGACAAGAAGTCAATGATATATAGAATATTTTAATATTTTGTAACAATATCATTTAAAAGATTGTCATTGGAGTTTCTTGCCCGTTCTTCTCCATAGCTAGCGTACCTACTACGCTTAAGAATGGGAAACCAGCATTTGACTGACCCACTCCTTGGCAATTCAAAAGTGCCTGTAAATTGTTTAATTGAAATAATTGCTTTGAGTTTGATATCAGTTTGTCAGTAATCGTCTCGACAAGAACAGTTGAAACAAACAGTGTATGAAACACTGGTTCCGACATTTAAAGTCGCATCGCGTCACATTTGTAATTAGCGTAGGCCGACGAATTAAGCCATTGTAAAAGCTTTTAGCAAATAATAATGACGGTTTCAAGCGAGAAATTGTAGTTCTAGAAAATGCAGTCATCAGTGATACGAGTATGTTCTCGGATTATGGACGGCGAAAATTGTTATACTTTTTTTAGGCGTAAGTTTTTTTTTTGCAAATTCTCGCTGCGTTTTATGTTTGTCTGTCTGCAGGTTTTTGGCCTATTGTTGGTTTATTCTGGGTCATTTATTATACTTCTCCTGCTAGCAGGGTTACTCATGATCCATCAAATAGTTTTAAGTAAATCATACTTATTATTATTCTTTGGTCATGTTGAGAGAATTAATGATAGGCGACTAAGAAATGGTATTTACAAGGCAGATGTGAGTGGAAACGCCGGCCCTATATGTATAGGGTATATGTATGCACTATAAAGGTGATGTTCTCCAGAAAAGTCAGGTGCGTTATACCCGCAAACGGCGTGCGGTTATGAGCAATACCCTGATCACGTAACACACTTTCTTTCAAAATCGGAAGGATTTTCAATAATCCATTGCTTCATATTTTTGACAAATTCGTCGTCTCGACAACGTAAATAACGCAACGAATGTTATCGAATTGTCAAAATGAAAGTCATTGCAATTGTTAGTGTGTTACGCAAAGAACGTAGAAGAAGTAAAAGGAGTATGTTAGGATCGTAGCAGCTGGCGTTCTGTTGTTTCTGCCTACCCCTATGGGACGAAGTCGTGACTTCATGTATTGTATTCCCTTTGATTTTTATTTTTTATATCCACAGTGTGCAATGTATTATCCACACAGAGCAGACACAAGTAAGAGTCACTCAAACAGAGCTGCAATGAGAGTGGGTAGTTTAGCACCGAACACACCGTGCAGAACTTTCTATTTCTATGTTGAATGTGAATTAAATACGGGAACTCTCGGAACTTACTAACAAAATGCATTTAGAGGTAAAACTATGGAGCGCACACGCAATTTTGCTACTGGATGAAATAAATCTGAGCTTCAAATGTAAAGGTTAAATGGGTAATTAAAATACAAACGCCATTTGAAGTAAAAAAAAAAAAGTAATAAAAACAAAAACCCAACTACGACTAAAAAGGTATAAACAAGACACCACAGACAGACAAATTAAAAATCCGGAGTCACACGTGTTATATATATCGTGTTATATAAATCGAACAGATAACGTAACTTCCAGCCGCAATTTAACCAAATTAACAACGTCTTACAACAATCTGTTTGGCAATATAGCTAGCTTCACTTCGAAGAATAGGGAGGGATTGGTAGTTTTCTGGGAAAAATGATTGAATGATTAATACAATATTTTCTTTACATTCTTGATAGTTGTCGGCATTTGGACATTTAGCCAGGGACTCTGCAAAAACAAATTTAACATACATTCCAACCATTTTATAAAATATGGAGGTTATTGTCACTATAAGTAGAACCCACGTTCCCTACACAGTCATACAAACCCTAGTACATTCACGAAAAAATACAAAAATTGGTAACCATACCATCGTATTACTGGAAAATATATAATAAAAAATGATATTTGCGGAGTTTCATGCGGCGTCCCCGCGCCGAGTCTCCGTACCTTGTACCAAATCGTTTCGGCGACGAGAAACAATAAAATACTTTCTTTGAACAGTTGTGACTAGAGCAGCAAGCCAGGCAAAATGTCTTAATTTTACGTCGGACTGTTCTTTGCAAAGTTTGAAGCTAATTGGATGCTATAGGTTGCATTTTACTGTCAGAAACTATTGCAATTTCTTCGGAAATTCATAATATTTACAACATGCAGGTCGTAAAAAAAATATTTGTAATTATTTTCGTTATAATTGTGTCCTCTGTACGAGTTTTTTTTTCAACTGGCTATGGTTTTGTTTTAAATATTGACATGCTCAACGCTAACAATTCTAAATCAATGTTCAGAGACATATTATTATGTACTAAAAATAAGTCATGTAATTAACAAACCAATAATTCATAGAACTGTCAACAACCATGTATCGCCGACCGGCATTTGCCGTTGCATTTCTAATGAGCCCGTCTATTACGAAACAATAAAATTAAAATCGAACGATGAAAGCTGACAGTTACCGGTTGTCTTGATTTGTTCCCCGAGAATAGTACACTAGAATAGTATTTATCATTGCCTAGTCTTTTCCAACTATGTTTGGGTCAGCTTTCGGTCTCACCGGATGCAGCTGAATACCAGTATTTTACATGAAGCGGCTGCCTATCTGACCTCCATAACCCGGTTACTGGGTAAAACGATATCTCTTGGTAAGACTGGCTGTCAGACTTTCGGGCTTCTGAATACCGGGGACCAACGGCTGCACGTGCTTTCCGTTGCGCAAAGGGGTCTCGGTACGTAATGGTTGGTCACCCATCCACGGACCGACTGTGGCTAGATAGCTTAACCTTCGATTCTTAACCGTGCGGCTGTTATTATTATTAGCCATGAGCCCCAGTGGAACGTTGCATAATATATATACTTAAGCCCAACGGTTAGTAAGAACTAAGAAGTTAATTTATTTATGCACTGAAGACGGCCGAGTTACGTAAGTATACTGATTGACACAGACACCTACAAAGACTTATGTCCCGAATCATTTTTTTTTTAAACAATCTTTTCTTTGCGTCTCTTGTTTTTCCCAGTTAAAGCACTAGGCATTTCTGAAGGGCGGGCGTTTTGGGGGACTGTCTTATATAATTTTGATGTTCAAAATATGCGTGATTGAGTTCCAAACATTCAAAGTTTCACAGAGTTTTGTGGGATATGGAACATTTTTATTACAGATGGTTAGGCAAATTATACAAATTGAAATGAAAATCCAAAGCACTACTTTTTCAAAAGCTTACTACTGACGATCTTGAATCGCCATATTCCGAAGAATTTTCCTTCCAGGAAAGTTTCTTTGGGACTCAAAGTTTAAGTACACTGAGACTATGTCAGCAGGAGTATCAAGAATGTAATTAATGATGGTGGCTGCAATGCAGTTTCTTTAACAAATTATTAAGAAAAAAACTTTCTGATTTTACTGACGTGTTTGATAGAGAAAAGTTGCAAAACAATGAATAGGCATGTTTATAATGTTGCAGTATGTTCCTAGAAATATTGCGTACAGTGTTGCCAGCAAATTGGTTCTAGAAAACCCAAAAAGACATGTTGCAACAGAAATCTCCGCAACTTTTGCTCACCATGAACAAGTTTTGATTGGCTTTAGTTACAAAACCTACAGGAAACATAATCATAGATAAGATTTATAATTCCGTCCAACCAAATAGGAGAACAGTTAATAAGAAAACTATGTAGAATGACTTGTTTGTCATGGTTACTTGAGTGAGCCAATACCTACAAGCCGTCTGGCCCATCTCCAAAATAACGTTTTCCTGATGATATCTTTCGCTTCAGTTTCATAATATATTATTATATCACAGTATTGTTATCCTTACGAATTCTACGGGCACTATCGTGTTAGGCTTCTGACTGCCTGAAACGAGATCTTAAAGTTTTTTCGTCGCTAAAATTGTGCTATTTGTGGCCCTTGTAAATATTTTTTTTTTGTGGGATTGGTTTCGTGAAAAGGGACGAATGTGTGTAACAGGAAGCCGGGGAAGCGAGCGCTATTTGATTTGACCAATGAGCGCGCGCGATGCTGAAGTTGGCAATCAGATGGTACGAACCATGTACGAACCCATTTTCCGAGAGGTTGGTACTGCCAGCCTAGATGTCAGATGTTACACGTTATATGCGACTACTGTAAGCTTAACTCTTTTTTTTATTCCATTCGTGTCTGTTAGTCGAAGCTAAGACAAAGATGGCGGGACGAGCTTGACTGCTACCGAAAGGGCGGGCTTGCACTAGCAAAAGTCAGAATTGTGTGGAAAAAGGAGAGGGAGGTAGGTGCCTCTGCTGTGGGACAAAACAGGCTAGATAGACAAATGTCTGGTAGGATTTTTGGTGATATAAAGGGCGTTTCACATACCTACTATTATTACAAAGAATCAAGTTTTTCTAACTGAGCAGATAGCTGCGCTGCTGTGGAAGTTTGTTGCGCCACTTTTTCCCAGCTAAAGCAATAGGAAGTGAAGGGCGGGCTTTTTCGGAGACTGGCTTATGTATTTTTTTCGGAGATTTTCTTATGTAATTTTGACGTTCGAAAAGTGCTGGTTCTCAGCCTAGGTTGAATAAATGACTTTTGGATCCTTCAATTTTTTAGTGCACTTTAGAAAATGAAGTTTCATAGCTGAATGAACGCTACGAGAAAATTGAGGTGACAGTGAGGACAAATGAAAGTTTTGTAAGTTAAGATAGTTCAGCAATATGTAAAAACATTATTTCATTCGTTATGAAAGAGAATCTAAACTATATTTCAGATTCTATTGAATTGTATTGATTTTTATCAATTCATTACTAATGCGAGGTAATTTATTTATGTGCTGGTTTTACGTCCATACCTACATTGATTTATTGGTATACCGCATCAAAACTATCACGAATCTCAATTTCAAAATACGTCACAGAATAGCTAATATAATTTGGGATTATCATCACCCAAATAAACTAGGTACCGTTCACGCGAAATATTACAATGTTTTAGATTAATTTTACAGACTGTTGAAATGTTACAAGCGCATTCAGAAGTGGATTTGCGCAATACATTTATACGCGACTGCATTAGACTACAACTATTATTTTGTCCGTTACGTCACTTTCGGTGGTAGACATTGAGTAGTAGATATCTATAGTACATGTTTATTAGAGGTCCGATGCGGGCTCTCTGTTTGCGTAACTGACCGAATACTCTTGTGGGGTAACGTAATACGCTAATGACAAATAATTGCAATTCCTTTCATTTTGACAGTTCAGCAACGTTCATAGCTTGATTTACGTTGTTGAGCAGATGAATTTTTCAAACTTATGAAGCAATGGATTAGGATTTTTTTTCATAACCCTTGGATTGTGATTGAAAAGTGTTACGTTAATAGGGTGATGGCGTACAAAAGGCAATGTGACGACATTTGTTCAAAGTTGTGTTAACATTTGTTCAAAGTTTGATCTCATAATTATAACCGTACCTCACAAATGTTCAAATATGTGACTATAACTAGCGCGGGCTTTACACAAAGAAAAAATCCGATTTGAAGTAAATAATTGTGTTTTCTTATTTTCATGATCTTTCAGTTATAAGCCCGATGCATCACTGATGCATCACACCAATAATAGCTATCGGTGGAAGATTTTAATTGATCATTTTATATTGTTACAAACAAGCGAAGTACTAAAATTTATTATTCAAAATAACTAGCGAAATGTCAATCAATAACTCTGACCACTGTCTAGCCTTTCGGATAGCCATAGCCAGGGTGAAGTTACGTGTGTTATAAAAGTTTTACAGTTTAGAATAAAAAAATCGTATTGTTTCCTGCGAGCGCACCTGTCGAGATCTCAAGACGTAATCTTGAAGCTGAATGGAAAGGCGGAAACACGCTGCGTCGGAGCAGCTCTTCACAATATTCTAAAACCACCGGTTATAAGGTTGCTTGGCGATGGCAAGTCCCTTATTAAAACTACATAGGAACTGGCTCAGCGTGCTATGATGGCGCTGCCGCTGCGGCTGCGGAAAAGCTCAAGCGGCGAAAGTACAACAGCCATAGAGGTAATTATATTTTCGAGCCGTTTGGGGTTGAAATCCTAGGGCCGTGGGGTCCGAGTGCTCTAGGCTTGTTTCACGAAATCTCCAAACGGCTACTTGACGCTTCTCGTGACCCAAAGGCTGGCTTTTACCTTAGTCAGAGGCGAAGGATTGCCATACAATGTGGAAATGCCACCAGTCTCTTGGGTACATTACCAGCCGACAGCGATGCGGAGGAGTTTTTCGACGCTATTACGATTTCGTTTTGACAAGATCCTATCTCAACCAATTAGCCCAGTCTTTTCCCAACAATGTTGGGGTCGGCTTTCAGTATAACCGGATGCAGCTGAATACCAGTATTTTACATGGAGCGACTGCCTAACTGACCTCCACAACCCGGTAACTGGGTAATACGATACATCTTGGTAAGACTGGTTGTCAGACACACAATGAGGAAGTCAATAATGTGGCTAATATACCTTTTAGAATTCCATACCCTACGTGTGTTGAAAGATGTAAAATTATTGAGTTCACTGTGAACCGTATAACGCCAGAGGGAATTTATCATTAACGTTTGAAGTGGAACTCAGAAGTATGTATTTATAACAGAAGTACTTAGTGTTTCATTGTACTGGCATCGTTTTCACTTCCACAAACATCCCGGGAGCAAATTATCGACCGAATTCTTTACAAATCCCATTCTTTTCGCAGGAAAAAGTATGTGCTGGTCAGTGACCATTCGGGGAACTTCGTCACCTTTTAATGTATTTCCTTTACGAGACAGGTGACATCATGCAGCATCCGTTTCCGGGAATATGACTGAGTTCATGTTTAAAAGTACACTTTTTTGGAGCGAATTTTTAATAAATGTTATAAGATTTCGTGGTATCGCGTCATGGTTAAAAGCAGATTCAATAATGGAATATTTTCGATGCAAATTGCAATTAATTAATAAATTGTTTGTAATGTAATTGTAATGTAATAAATAAATACTCGTAAATTATCTGCCTGTATAGTATTTTTAAACTATGTCGGTATTTAACTTATGTGGAGGAGTTTCGATGTCGACGTAGTTCGGTATTTTGAAAAAGCACCTAACTGCGACTTGAACTCGCTCACGAAGGGTTCGGTACCACCGAATAATATTTAAAATTAGATTTTTATAAAGACGTTGGTTTGAAAATACACGTTCATTTTATGGGTTATAATGAACGTATTTTTTTTTGAACTCTCTAATTTTTTACTTTATTTTATTTTTGTTATTTGTTGTAATAGCGGTCATAGCTGTAAAATATTAAAGTGTCTACCTATCACGGTTAAAAACATCAGCCTTATGACTCTGAAGCTCAGCTCACTCATCTTTTGCTTCAATTCAGTCTCAAAAGATCAAAACTTTACACAATAGTGATAACCCAAGATAGAACGACGTTTCAGCTATTTAATCAGCCGCTGGCTGAAGCATTTCCTGTAAATAGCATACCGAACATGGTTTCGATATGTCTCGGAGTAATCGAAAGTTTCGGTATGTCAGAGAATGGATTGAAAACACAATATTTGAAGGCAACACGTCACGAGTCACGAGCAGTGCGAACCCCGGTTGTGAAATTTTTTTAGCTTTTGACGACTGATCCTCAGTCCCATTGGTGACGTCAGAATCACACTGCATTGCCATCAACCGGGCACAAACGTGTACACGTCGGACCGATGAACATTGTCATGTATAAATATATACAATACTTTTTAGCATTTCATGTAATAAGTTAATACAGTTTAAAATAGTTTATGAATATTCTCCTCAATTAAGATTAAAAAACCGGCCAAATGCGTGTAGAGCCACGCACAATGACGAGTTCCGTAGTTGGGATGAATCCTAAGAATAAACTTAACATTGTAGTTGAAAAATTTTTCTTCCATATATTGAATGGGAGAAAATGCTTTTGCAACTGCAAATGAAAGTTGCTCGATTATTACTCGGTAACTTGTAAAGTTTTTCTTTTAATTATATATACTACTGCCGTGAATTTTTTCACATATCCAAAACCATCATTTCGCTAGCAGGGGACGACGAGCACTTGAAAGCTTAATATTTCGCAAACGAATCCCTGAATCCAAAAATAGTTTTCCAAAACTCACAATATTTTTAAACGACCTTTCCAACGACACCCCGCATCATGGGATTGACGAGAAAAAATAATAATCGGGAAACGAAAAAAAAAAATCATGATTTTATTTTACCTCTTTATCGGCGTGATTAATATGTATACATATACCAAATCGCAACTTTCTAGTACTAAGAGTCTCTGAACTAAGCCGCGGACAGACTGACAGACAGACGGACAGACTGTCATACAGACAGACGGACATGGTTCCTTGTTGACTACGAAACCCTAAAAACTGAAGTTTTAATTGCCTTGTCCTCGTACAGCTCCAATAAATACAGGGTTCAAAAAGATCCATCATATAACTAAGCATTCTGTATATCAAATTAAGCAACATTGCACAAAAATAAATGCTGGGAAACGACTTTTATTTTCGGTGAGAAAAATCGCTGTTTACGGTAGTGCGCAATGTAACGCACGCAAAACATTGTGTTCATGGGTGCATGCAACGCAAATTTAAAACATCCTTTCTTTAGGAAACGTCTGAAAAAGTTGGAACTTTGACATTCAATACCCCCGTAACCAGAAGGTATGTTCCAGAACAAAAATACCACAATGATGGGAATAAATAACAAGTGAGGTTTGGCTTCGTTATGCGTTTTTTATACACCCGTTAAACAAATTACGACACTGGAAGACTTTCTGTCATCACGACACAGCAACAATAGTCGCTCACTCACGCATGTGTCCTGTCCATGTGCTCGGTAGGTACCTGTATTTTTTTATTCTTGAAACCGAATTATCTGTATTATTCGGTCGGGATCGACTGTTTATATTCGGAACAAGATTGTATATTTGGACGATGTGACCGTACAGAAATACTTTGGGGATTCTTTGGTATAAAATAATATTATAGGTATTACCTACAGCCTACGAGGAGAATAGGTCTGAGGTTTATTTTCAAGTATGCTTCTTGTTCTACTAAAAAAAGAAGCCAAATTGATATCTGCGCTTTCACCGACGCCGACGACGGCGTGCAAGTGGCAAAGTTTTGAGTTAACATTTAATAGGCACTGTCGTGCGATCGACATCTAGAAGAAGAGTATGACGTAGCCACGAGACCGAATATTTCTTTGGAGTCAGAATCAAAAGACATTTTGAACGTCAAAATAACAGTAGACAGTACCCCGAAACGCCCGCCCCTCACAACACTACCTAGTGCTTTAGCTGGGAAGAAGAAATGCCGCAACAAACTTCCCAGCGGCACAGATGCCTGGTTTGTTAGAATAACTTGATCCTAAACAATGGTCCAATAGGCTATCAAATTAGCAGTTAACAAACACACTAACCGACACTACATTTATCTCGACCATAACCAATTTCTTAAAAGAAGGCTCTATAATCAACTCGTTGTTTATTGCGCATGTGATGTTTCCGAGATTTTCTATTCGGCACTGGAAGTCCCACAACAATTTCATTAATCTTGCTAGCTTTTTCACGAGCTTCATATAATAGAATCGAATATCGACAATGTCTTGTAGCAACATACCAATTATTCTAGGCATACAGATCTAAAAACCAGTCAAGTGCGTAAACGCCGTAACTAATAAGTAAATATTAACTTCTCCGTAAAATAATTATCTACACCTAGCAGAAGTCAGTTTTTGTTAAAAAGTTTATAACTGAGAAGTGGCAAAAGCGAATATTTGTAGATATTCTTATGTTCGAAATAAGCCCTTTGGCTTACCTCGAATTGTGCCGAGCAGAACCGAATATAATGAAGTGAGGGTAAATGCCGATCGGCACGAGCCGCTATGTGTTTGACGTAATTGCTTCGGGTCGGCTTTGTTGTTTGGCGTTGTTGTCCCTGACATAAACGACTCTTCAAACTAAACCTGTATAACCTAGGGTTTTATGTGCCGTACTTGAGTCCCACTGGTAATTCACTGGAATAAAACTAAAGGAGACTAAATTTCCAGGACAGGTATGAAACAGAGCTATTATCGGGATCAGTGTCAGCCCTTTCCTCTAAACATTGCGTTTTTAACGACCGAACAACAGCGGTTTAATGTGAGCCTATTAGTAGGCACTCTCCTAAGTACTAGAGCTAAGTAATTCCAAAAACAGTCTTTTCAAAGCTTAGCATCTTTTCATCTGTAGCAGTCTCTAAAAATAGCTGTGACATTTGGTATAAAAGTGTATTCTGTTTAATACGCCATGATTTAGGTACTTAAAGAAGTGAGACACAAAATCAATCCTCGTGATTAAAAACGTCCCAAATCTAGTCGCAATTTCATCTCAGCGACAATCAATGTCAATTTGTCAAAAATGTAGGCAAATCAAAGGTATTGACAGATTGAGACTGAGCTAATGCGACCGTTTTTTAAATATAGGAATTGCCCCTCAGAAGGTTATTAATCCAAGTAACCAAAGGTAACCTCCTCTTGCTTAACAGGGGATTCATTCGGTAACGGCTATATACTAAATAAATTTTGAATTTCTTTAAGAAAGGAACATCGGTACATTATATTTTGCTATTCGGTGGTTGTGAGTCTTCTAACAAGCATCGAAAGGTGGAAATAGTGACGTCTGCAGTGCAGAAAGCTGAAGACAAAATTGAAAAAACCAAATATAATCTTATACAAATAAAGTTGAGCAATATTTGTAATTAATTATATTTGTAATCACATTTTCGAAAACGGCTCTAACGATTTCGATGAAAGTTGCATTAATTATAGGGGTTTACGGGGGCGAAAAATTGATATAGCTAGGTCTCACATCCGGGAAAATTAATTTCACTATTTTCACTCGAGCAGAACTCGGTACTACTAATGGTAACAGGAACAGTATTTAAAATAAGTATAATAATTATTATAGTAATATCGTTATTATTCCTCAAAATGACTAATTTAATGTCAACAGCAGCTGTGTTCGTATACAGAATCCCGACAGAGAATGTACCTAGAATTCTCTAATACTCTAATGGAGCTTCTGGCCCGTTAGTCGCCATAGAGATCTATATTTTGAAACGGGCAACTAGCTTCAACTTTGTGATGAACTTACTGACTCCTTGACAGTTCAAAAGTGCCTGTGAAAGGTTTAATTGAAATAAATGCACTGAAGTTTGCTTATACCTTACATTTTGCTCAGTTGCTCTTCACTAAACAGGGGTTGAATTACTAAAAATCTTTTGAAGTCTAACGAGCTTAAGGCACCTGTCCTGTCCTGTCCTGTACTACTGACGTGGAAGCGACTAGTTATCATCAATAAGAGTTAAGAGTTGATCGCTAACTGGTCACACCACCGGGAAGTACTCGTTTGTGGCAGAACACTCGGTGCTAAGAGACTCACGCTCGGTACAGCTGCGTATGAGCAAATAATTGCTCATCGCCGTCGCGCACTCGCTGCTCATTGCTCACCAAGTTGTTTTTAATTTCTAGCTGTAGAGCTGAGATGTGAGTGTTCACTTATCGTTAACGGTCTACACTACCTCAGCTCAAATTCACTTTTTATCTTGCTCGCACCATACTACTCGCGGACTGAGTGAGGGCGAGACGGAGTAGGGTGCTGGCGGCTCCAAGCCTCGGATAATTTAGGTAACTGCTTTTATCGGGGAAAATAATGGTAATAAAAAACCAAAAATAATTAGGACCAGCTTTATAGTAAGTTCAGTTATTATGCAACGTTTCATGATCTAATTTGAAGTATTTTTTTAATACCAGCGGTTTTAAGTTCGGCTTAGAGGTAACTTTGGATGTTTTTTCTGTCGAGATTTTATGTAATAGTGTTTTCGTCAAACATAGGACCTATCATCAATCCTCAACATTTAAATATATTTATTTCAAAATTAATGCTGCAGTATTTTCGGAATAACGGAGGATCATGCTAAGCAATTTGAGGTTGTATAGGCCCATAATCACCGGTAAGACTGGTGCATGTTCATGATATCACGCCATATACGTGACTAAGACATACCACCGATATTCTTTTTTTCCCTTTAGCGCCATATTCTCTGCCTTATCTGACTTTGCAAAATATCCTAGTAAAATGGGTGGCTCATCTGCGTCCATCCTATAAAAAGATATTTAGTGGCTTATGAAACATGCTGATATACGAAATATTGATCGAATAAGCTTATTGGTATCAACTGTATCTACTAAAAAGTTTCTACCATAAAGTTAGGTATAATAATACCGCCATCTTGTTGATTTTCTGAACTAGAGACTTAACGCCAATGTAATTAAAATATTGTCATAGCATTTTGCTAACTAAGTGGTAGTACTTACTCTTTGTGTACAACCTTTTTCGTTTCATTTTCTTGCCACTTGTATCTGGTTGTGGCGCAAGTTGAGATTATGAATAGCAGAAACTGCAATAAGCGTGGAACTTGACTTACTGCACTTATATTAGTGCAATTATTAATTACGTGAAACAGCCACACAAACTCATAATGAAATAGAGCTTGAATCAATAAACTAAACTTGAAATAAAATACCTCGATAAGTTTTTTTTTAAAGGAAAAAATCGTTTTGTTATGCGTGACCCATGAAGATATAAATCAAGGTTTGCAATAGAAAACTGGATGAAGTATAAGTTTCAACCTCAACCCGTCAAACTCTGACAGCTACCCACGCAGCAACCCATGCAGCAACCCACGCAGCAACCCACTAGCAACCATATTATAATGAGAATAAGGATCAAAGTGATTTTGACAGTTATGCAAAATCTGAAGTAAAATAGCTGTGAAAGAACTGGACGTAGATTGTACACATAATTAAATGTCACTCCAAAAAAACCCAGAGCACTCTATCGATGGCGCGAAATGTCGAACGTTTAAATTTCGAATTCAGCTCTTAAAAAAGTAAAAAGTAGAGGTATGCACTATGAAACGCTCTGTTCATTGATGAAACAAGTGCGCGGCGAAATGAAGAATTCTTTATTGAAAACTATCTGATGCTCGCGACTTCGCAGGCGTGGATGTCGGTTATTATATACTAAAACCTTACTCGAGAACCGTTCTAGCCATTGGTGAAAACAGCAGGAAAATAGTAGTTTCTGAGTTTATCGCGTACAGGACGACAGACAGACACGGCGGAGGACATTTTTTTAATAATATGTAAGGATTACAGTTACCATATCGTGTTAATTTCAGACTTAAAACAAATGAGCATAAAAAAGTTTTGATTAACTGTACTTAAAAAAAAAACATTATTGCACCTATCACTGTTTGTCTCTGCATCACTCAAAGGTTGACTGGTAGAAAATGCCTATGGCATTAAGTCCGCCTCTGTACATTTGTGGGGTTAAATTATTAAATAAATAAATAAATTGAAGTATTTACGACTATGTAATTCGTGCAAGGAATAATTCTGGGATTTATTTTCGAAGTTGAAGCAAAAACCAATATGTACCTATGCAGTAGTCAATAGTAGGCAGGTGGACCAAAGTCTACGTGCGGCTATTTTCCCGTACGTAGCCGCATGCGGGGGCCCGAAGTCGCCGTCGCAAAGTCACAATTACGCTGTTGTTGCGGTTTAAAGCGGAAAATAATTGAGTGTTAGTGATAATTGTGGATTTAAACCAAGTTGCATTTGAAATTATAGTAGGTATATATTAAATTTAAGTAAAGTCCAAAAAAAAATGTTGTATTAAATTCACAGTCTTCGAAATTAGGTCTGAATTATATAAATAAAGAATTTGTGTTAGTATATCCGTATTCCAGTTTCTAAGCAAATAGAAGTTTGTATAAAAAAGTTTGATACCACTGCGTGAGAACCGAAATCGACTGTTGTGTTTTGTTTTGGAAAAGTATTCTTTTATTTTGCTTTTCTTTTCTAGTTCTGAATAGATGGAGGGTCCTCTTCTTAAAAACAATACGAACAACGTGATAAGGAGGAACCCAATATTGGTTATAGAAATTTATACATAAATTCAGCCAAATAATGACAAAAATATACAAGCTTAGGAAGAGAGCTACAAATAAAAGACCATTACTTTAGATAATTACAGCAAAACCGTTTCATTAAACTTTTGGCAGATGTCTTCGTTGAAACTGCTATGCTAATCCAGTCATGAGACTCCTACAAGATTCATACGGCGAAATATTCAGACTTGGTCTCTATGCGACTGAATGGCAAGTGTCCAAACACATTATGTTGATTTTATGGTACGCTCCTAGTGTCTGTGATTGGGCCTTATTTGAACCAATAGCTGGATTAATGATCGGAAAATAAAGTCAATGAACTTGAATGAAAATCGCTATCGATTTAGTATGTGACTCTTTGGTTTTATTGGTTTGGAAATTGAGTTTATTGGGAAGAAGATTTATCTGATTTGGCGTCTGTGATTCTTTCTTGTTAAACTGGTTGATATGATTTATCATAAAAGTGTTACTTTAAGTTTAGTGTATAGTCATGGAATACATGAATATTATCAGAGTTTTATAGACTGTTAGGTATAAGGAGCTTTTAATGATAGTTATTTAAAATTAACTCTATAGTATTATCTCTATTTCATATCTATAGTAGTGGCTTTTGCGGACATGTTAATTAGTCAGATTTGTTACAGTTGTAATGGCAATCATGTCATTTGGTTTAAATAGGTTTTTATTTGAGTATCTTATTTATCTTATATAGATTCTTTTCTACCTTGTGAATGAGAGAACGATGTTGGCTTAGTGGACTGTAGACTTTTTTTTTACATTTATTTTTATTTTTTAACTACCTTCATGAAACTTTTTGAAAGGCCTACACTGTCCTTCCATAACTATTAACACTGTAATTCGAAAATATTGTAAAAGCCAATTATCTTTTAAAATAGTAACCATGGAGTTTCTTGCCGGGTCTTCTACATAGGAAACAACCAATTGGAACCGTGCACCTAGCTTCTGACGTTTCATAAGTGCCCATGTAGGCTTATGTGAAATAAAATATTTTGATTTTGATTATTTTCTTACTATTTCTTTATTCATGGGTAATCCTAAGGATCCATTCAGATAGCACAGTGCACTTGTACAGTACTGGTGGCGGAAATCGATGAAATTTTTATCCAAAACCGATAGCACAGCAAAGAACAAAATTGAAATTTCCTTTATTCTTTCTCTGGATATATTATTTATTGGTTTTCACATAATAATGTCCACAGGGTCTGTACAAAGCCAACTTCGTCCAAATATGATTAAATCTGTACATACGTACACACGGCTACACATCAAGCTATACATTTCCAGTTTGTGCTGATCTCGCATTGTATAGAATTTCCGTACAACGCGAGGTCAGCTTATACTGGAAATGTGTAGCTTGATGTGTAGCCGTGTGTACATACTTGGAGTTTATCATGAGATTTGATATTTCATTTTCTATAGTTACAGTGTTGAATGAATCAGTGTACCAGTGTTGAGTACTTCTTTTACAACGCGAATGAGAAGCAAAGTAAGAACGGCACCGTGGCGACGGCATGATAACTTTAATATAAATCTTTACAAGATTTCTGAAAGCGGGGCATTTGCGTACTGTTAAAGTTAAAGTTGCAGTAATGCTGATACACTTTAAGACAAAATACCTTGACTACCATTTCCTGAAAACATCTTGAAATTTATCAAGCAAATATTTATCGGGAAACTTTTAGTGCAGGCTTTCAACAGAATTTTTAGATCAAGTCACGACATTCTTAAGAGCAACATGTAGACAAAATTTGGACAACTGTCAAAATTAAAAGTGTTAGTGTTAGTGTGTGTGTGTAGTATGTGTTGTGTTGTTATTGTAAGAATTGTGGCGTGTGGCATAGCTGCTAAAGTAACTATTTCTAGCGATCCGAGAGGGAATTAGAAGTTGACAAAAATCAAGTCGTTTATTTCAATAGAACTTAACATATCATACACAAGATACTAATGATTCCAATACTGCGAAATGGTGCGACTCAATAATCATTTGTCGGACGAAGTAATTATTCTCTGAAAAAATTGCCAATGCAACTGTTGACTGACTACATCAATTTTCACTGACCTGAATAACTTAAACAGATGGAATCATGTTGCACTTTTAATTAAAAGAAGCAGTAACACATTCTGTTCGAACTAACTTGTTAATATAACATTCATGAAACTTTTTTAAGGTAGTAAAATAAGCATTTTAAAACCTGCAGCCATTATTATGTCTCTCGCAAACCGTTCACACAGCTATCATCGTCAACCTATAACGAGATGTCCTTAATTTGTGCTCAAGGGACTTGTACATAAACCACGTCGCCCATTGACGTTGGTCGCTCTCAAAGACGGAATAATTTGACTTACCCGTCTATTTGACAGGCGTGTAGGCCGTCTGAATGGTCTCGTAATGCACTTAAAAAACCTCTGGTGACCTGATTTTGTCAGGTACATCCTACTAATATTATAAATATGAAAGTTTTTGTGTTTGTGTATTTGTGTGTTTGCGTGTTTGGATGTTTGTTACTCAATCACGCAAAAACGGCTGAAGAGATTTTGATGAAATTTGGCAAACAGATAGTTTATAACCTGGATAGGATACTTTTTATCCCGATATTCCCACGGGATCGAGACTTACGCGGGTGAAACCGCGGGGCGCAGCTAGTTTGACATAAATGTCAAACCACGACGAAAACATTTGCTCCATGTTTATGTCGTTGTTTTAGCTCCCTACTAACCCAACAAGATCTGAATTGTGTTCAACTGTATCAATCGAAGATTTTTATATTTGTTTTTAAATTACACTTTTTTTTTATCATGCACTCTTGCTTTTTCCTGTTCACTTTAGGAATTGGCAGAATAGTCGACATAGGCTTCGCTTGCCATTTATTAAAAATAGAATAGAATATAATGTTTTCGTCGTATCATTACATTGAAGAGTGTACGACAGAGTTGTGTCAGCACTGTCTTTTGTTGTCTTAAGCGGAGAGCAAAGTGTGAGTACATTTATGTTACAAATGAAATGTTCAAAGGGAAGATAATATTGATGGGTGTACGGGAAGCGGAGTTGTTGCCGACATCTGTTACGCGTTCTCCTGCGGATATCCGCAACTCCGCATCATTTTTGGACCCGTATTCGGATTCAATGCGAACTTTTTTCTGTTTTCTGGGCTGCCATAAAAAGCTATGTTTGTTTGTGGGGTTGAAATGTTTAGGATTTATTTAGCTGTTTTTTCTATGACATAAAGATTTTTTGTTCTGTTACGGGTACGTTATCGGGCGTGACAGTGGTGTACACAATGGAAACTAAGTGAAGTTGGATTCGTTTTTGAAAACTACGCATTGGTTCTCGATTTACTTCAAAACGCAAAGTCGTATCATTACATTACATAAATAACGGTGCAACAAATAAGAAAGTTATATCAAGAAAGCGTCTCTCAAATCTAGTCATCTTTAAAGAAAGTACTTTTTTCTTATGTTGTTAAACATATTTAAAATTTGTTTTCACATAAATAGGCTTTATATCTTCTTTAAAATCTTCAGAAAGAATAGAATTTGATGTCAAAAATAATTCTAATATTAATTAATTAAAAATCCTTTCAGAATTCAATTAAACTATTTTCAGGGACGTAAACGGTTTAGTTGAAATACCTAAATGTTTTGTGTTTGATTTTGAATAAATAGAAAATATACTGAAAATCTTCACTGGGAGACTTCAAAGATTAACACTATTCATTCATTAACAAGTTCTCCAGAAAAACAGAAAAATTATCATGAACAAAATTCTGAATTAAGTTTAATTTAGCTAAGCGTTTGCAACCGTTATAAATATTATTTAATTCTCAACGAAAAAAAGCCTGACCCAAATGAACGAGGTGAAATCTCTTATTTGATTAGTTAAGTAAGTAGACAAGTTCTCGCCAAAATGTTTATAGGTTAAACGCTTTAACTTATAAGTAAGTTTGCACTAACGGATCATCCTTTGTCTCCATCAGAGCAGCTATATTCAGCATTGTAATCGGAACAAAGGTCATGCAAACTTTCAACTCTTTCCGTGTTTTCGCAAACTGATATCTAACTTTAGTTCCAGTCTAAACTTATAAGCAAATTTTTGGAATTAAATTATTTATTTATTTATTTGCTCTCTACCTTTTACAATAGATCACTGTCGGTTTTTGTACAACAAACGTTTGTTTTTTGCAGTATCCTAGCAGGGTTGCTAGGATACTGCAAAAAACAAACGTTTCGACATTTCAAACTTTATGTCGACTAAGGTAAAGTTCTAAATAAAAATGACAACGGGCTAAGTTTTCAATTTTGTTTATAGAACTGCATTTCTTTAACAGTTGTGTTCTTAATTCAAAAACTAGGTCGGCGGTTTGAATTTTACTTTGGATACGGGCTGCAGATATCGAGAGTTGCTTTATTCTGCAGAAAAGAGCCATCAGAGTCATATTACAGCCTCCGCAGGCGCGATTCTCTTAGAGACTGAGGATATTAACATCACGACGCTAAAAACATCATGTACGTAAGGAGAAACCTATAGTAAAAGAGGTGAAAGGTTCAACTAGGTTTCAGACTGGCTAAAGTAGACTCATCTTTCATGGGGTATTGTTTAAAATGTTACAATAAATTACTTCCCCACATACTTCAACTGAATGGGACGATGCAGATATGCAGGCAGGCATATTATAAGTTGCGGGGTTACATCGCTGATAAAATAATTGATAAGCATTTGAAAATACCGTTCGAGCTGCTGACGATTGTGAGACTATCTTTGCATTGTACAAAACTCAATCTCCTTTGTATTATATGTGAGTCCTATGTACTATAAACCTACCATTTACCGGGTAATAACGTCTTTCATTGATTGAATGTGGCGGTTGAGTATAGGTCATGCTCACTCAAATGTCTCGCTGATGGTGGCGCGTGTGTTGGATCATTTAGCTCCCTTGTTGTTTGAGCTGACTGGTGCCGATCCATGAGTCATGTTCGTGAACGGGCGCCGTCAGTTGGGACTGGTAATCCCTTAGCTGCCACGGCTTATTCTAATTATTTTATTTTTGAATTGATTTTTTGTTTTTCTTTTTGCTGTACTCTGGACGCATTTCTACGTGCATGTATCACGTACGTCGTTCTCCTGTATAATTTATAAATTCAACATTAATGATGTTACTAATATAAATGCATACATAAACTCGCGTTTTCTTCCCATAGCGTAGGCAGAAACTAATATTTAACGTTACTAATATTTAGTAACAATAATTTAAAAGAGTGTCCATGGAGTTTCTTGCCTGTTTTTCTTCATAGGAACCTACTACACTTTGGAATGAGCAATTCGCTTTATCTTTCTGAATAACCGACGCCTTTGTCAATAATTCAGAAGTGCCTGGTTTGATTGAAATAAGAGCCATGCCACATGATGCGGTGAGGCGCCGCACCGCAGGTCATCATCGGTGCAGCGCCGGATCGCACCGGACGGCGCCGTGGTAGAATATCGATCACGAGAAACAAACGGTGTACACGTAACATAATAAAATAGTATTATGATAACAAGCAACATTGCCCAACATCCGCCCACCTCTACTCAAAAGTTAGGAAGTTTTGCAGTTGCCAAAACTAAAATTAGTACGAGTTACCGGCTGCAATTGCCAGTAAGATAAACTGGAGATGTCGAACTCAGAACTGTACTTGTTTATCATTGAGTGCTGTTTATTATTGTATTTTATACGACTAATGTGAATGGTTATTTGCTTTCCTGTTTATTAGATCAGTCGTTCAACGCAAACGTATTTTGCTAAAATAACACATATCATAACATCACGCCTTGTTTTCCCGAAGGGTTAGGCAGTGGTACGTCCATAGTACACTCACATTTCGCCAGTTATGTTTAAGTCCCATGTAGTAGGGGACGAGCCTATTGCCATCAACTGAGCACAAATCCAGTCTCTGGCCTGGTACTGGGGTAATTCCTAATGAAAAAAACCCAATATCACTTTGCCGGACCTGTGAATCGAACCCAGGACCACATGCTCAGCAGCAGCGCTTACGACCACTTGACCAACGAGGCAGTCAAGTTCAGTTTGCTAAAATAATCAGCCGTAAAAGAGAATTGGGTTTTAAAAATCTATGAATCGGTCGATATTCTCAACCGTCGGTTCATTATGTTTTCGTTGGCTTGCATGCTGGTTCCTATCATGTAAACCGTTAATCAAACCTCCAACCAAAAATTCAAGACAAGACGTGTGACGTCTACCAACCCGCATTAGGCCTGCGTGGTGGATTATAACCCTCTCCCTCCCACAGAGAGCAAGCCTGTGCCCCAGCAGTGGGCAAGATGTTTGCTGATTAAGAATATGCTTGTGCTCCAAAAGTAGCAAGACAGATCACGCGAATTTCAGCACCACGTCTGCATTACGCCTCTACGAATGACATCACTATTGTCACGGTTGTCAGTGTCACTTACTGACTTGGCTCATATTTTTTCTGCGGAATGAGCTGTTCTTTTGTACCTAGTTTGTGCCAATAGGATAGGATGAACGGACTTCCCTCTTTACAGTGTTTTTATCATTGCTACAGAGCTTTGCTGTACCTATTACTTAATTACCATACCAAAAATTCAAGCCCGAGCCGTTACACAACTTTTCGGTGGTTATTGTCAAATCAAAAAGTTCCTGGAGGTTCAAAAATGCACGAACACTGTTCCACTCACATGCTGATGCATTGCATGGAGCAGTAAAGTCTTCAGTCAATTGTGTTTTATTTATGTTTATGCCAATAATCGCAAAATACGCGTTTAGACCTGGAGTTGTGGATATTTATATACAATATAAACTCATTTTCATTATTTTTATTTCTTTCTTAACCACCTATTCTATACTTATGTTCAGATCATCCTGGGCTGTCTAAATCCTAGCCAACCTTTAAGCTGATTATCCTGTTTTCATCACGGCATGGACTATAATTATGTGTATTTAAATAATACATCTATGATTTGTATTAACTGCTAACAAGGGTTATGAAGCAGTATGCAGTAGTCAATTGGATGCAACTTTATTGCCTTTCCTCCGGTCAGGCTCTTCCGGGATGCGGTTGTTCCGGACTCTATACACATGAGAGCACCCTCCAGAACATTTAAGAACCGGATGCGCCTGACACGGGCAATCGGAGTTTTGCACACAAAATCTACATTAAAAAAGTTCTTACAAGGAAAAGTTTGCTTGCATACCTACCTAAGTATGCAAGCAAAGGTTGTCCCATTTCTGACGCAACACTCCAAGTCTTGACTTTGAATAGACCAACAGTTATAGTCCGATCATTATAATCAGTGCACTGTTGAGCTTGGGCCTCTGAATGACAGTAAAGTTGGTATTACCAAACAACAAACTGCGCACCCACCGTCAGATTGGTGCGCAGTACCTTGTTTTCATCAGAGAGGACGCTTCATCCTAACCTTTTGAAAGAATAACTTATTCGTCTCATAGGTAGAGATCGGTGATCTTTTGTCCCCCTTTTCTGATCCGTAATAACGAATTTTTCATTAAAGGCGCTTAACATATTAAAACAAAAATAAATGTTGTTATTGTGCATAAATTACAAAATCAAAGTACATTATTATAGGATGTTACTTAACGACGACTCAGCCTTTCGAGAACTTACCTGACACCGAGAAAAATAATACATTGGAGACGAAAGTATTTTTAAATTAACGAAAATATAGAACAATTAAGATGGTTACCAGAAAATCCATATAAACATTGATAGAAACGGGGAAAACACCACTAAAGAAAGTACTAAACTTTGCCGAGTAAACTTTCACTGAAGTTTTATAATATTATAAAAACAATAAAGTACGTAATGAATATAAAAAAATGCCACCACACACAACAACTGGAATCTAAGTAACTGTGGAGAAAACCTCATGGTTCGAGACTGACGTAACTTCGATAGTAAAGAATTGGTGAATTATAGCTCCGGCGACAATTTGCGCGCGAAACCCGGCGCACAAACAGACGACCGGTCTATGCGGCACCTATTTGTTTACTGTCTTCTCTATGTATGTGAGGCAAGAACGAAGTTAGCCCGCGCATGCGTATTAAGACTCCCATATGATATTTAGTGACGAAACTGGTGTTTTAATTAATAATTTGACCATACTGACCTTCTGCTTAGCTGTAATAAATGTGTTGTATTTATAACAAGCCATTTCTTTCTAATTACTGAATAAATATCAACAAAATAAGTTTTCGCTTACGAATTTTCATTTTAATATTTCAAAGGAATTTGTATCTTTTTTTTTTATTTGTAAAACTCTTTAAATATGTTATACATGATGCCAAAACGTGGACACTGACGGTCCGGGTCCTCAACAAATTTAAGGTCACTCCGCGCGCTGTGGAACGAACTATGTCGGGGATTCTTTGAAGGATATGATCCGGAAAAGAACCGATGCCACCAATATGGCTTGCAGGGTTAGCAAGCTGAAGTGGCAGTGAGTTAGCCAGGTTTGTCAAATGACCAATATACGGTGGAGCAGACTAGTCTTAGAGAGGAGACCGCGTGTCGGCAAGAGTGTGGAAGGTGGAGGACAGGGTGTTGAAGCGCAGCTTGGAAGAAGCCTATGTCCAGCAGTGGACTGCGATAGGCTGAGTTGATTGACAAGTAAAAGAAAAAAAGAAAGAAAAAAGAAAATACGTATATTTGCGGCAAACATGACGCTAAGAAAGGACAAATATACGACAATAACAAGTTGCGGGAAAATATGCGTCACATTCAAGCAAAACGGCCGTCGCTCAGCATAATGCTGCGACCCTATGTGAAACAGAGCCCCCTGGGCTGGTTTTCAGTGACGGCTGGCGTTGACTTCATGACTTCAATCAGTGCATCACATAATGAATTATCAACCACATTCCGTGTTATAAGACGAATCATCTGTTTGTGGTGACATAAATGTCATCAGCTTACTATTTACTGTCAGCCTGTTTCACCCATCCAAGAATCTAAGATCCACGAATGACAGCCGGGACCAACGGCCTTAAGTGCTTACCGAGTCTTAGACAGATACACATAAGTACAGGCTGGAGTTATCCTTACTAATATTATAAATGCGAAAGTAACTCTGTCTGTCTGTCTCGCTTTCACGCCAAAACTACTGAACCGATTTAAATGAAATTTGGTACACAGATAGTCTAGAACCTGAGAAAGGACATAGGTTACTTTTTATCGACATACCACACGGGCGAAGCCGCGGGCGGAAGTTAGTTATTACATAAGTATAACAAGATCAAAGCATATAACTAATCAAAAATTTAACCATAAAAACTGGATAGATCTAGATTTATGATGTTATTTATTTATTTGCTAATATGTAAAACACTGGTTAGTAGGCATGCATTAAAGTTTCATGACACATACTCCCTCTATGGGTAAATCATTAAATTACATAATCTAATATTGATTCTAATTATTACAATTCATTTCAATAAACTACACATTAATTACTTATTTAATTATTACATTTTATTTGAAATAAATCATTATTATTACTTCGTTCTGATGATGAGACCAGAGCGGGGTGATTGCATAAGACACATTAGCAATCGCTTCCATTTTGGCAGTTCAACAACATCCATTGCGTTATTTACGTTGCTGAGCAGATTTTTTTTCGAAAATATAAAGCAATGGATTAGCTATATCGTTCAAAATCATTCGGATTGTGATTGAAAGTGTTACGCAATAAGGGTACAGGTTCCGATGATCTCAATTACGATCATTATCTAAATAAAAGATATTGACTCCTGGCTACGTAATAGCAGCCGCACGGGAGCATCCATCAGGTTAAGCTACGCTTGCAGGGGTTGGTCCGTGGATGGGAGACCATCTTTACATACCGAGACTCCTACGTGCCTCGGTCCCAGCTGTCATTTCTGGATCTTTGACAGTCGTTACGGGTCGTCAGAAGCCCAAAAGTCTGACAACCAGTCTTACCACGGGATATCGTATTACCCAGTTACTGGGTTGTGGAGGTCAGATAGGCAGTCGCTCCATGTAAAATACTGGTATTCAGCTGCATACGGTTAGACGGGAAGCTGACCCTAACTTAGTTGAGAAAAGGCTAGGCAGATGATGATCTAAATAAAAGATTTAAAGTTATTAATACGCTGTTTTCTTATAGTTATGGAAATGTTGCTATGCTGATAACTGACAATAACACCGCACGTGCAATTATATAAAGTGCTGCGAGCATGCCATAATAATATTATCATGTTTTACATTTTCTATACCCCGTGGATATGGCCAATGCCGAGTTAATTACTAGTTGTAAATAAGCGATTGGCACTTAGTTTCATTTTGATCGATCGACATACGTAGTTTCGCCACTGTGGCCGATGAAATAGAATCTATTTTGGCAGTCCTGGCATCTGTATGTATCTCCTTAAATTCAACAAAGTTGCTTTTCGTTGTCTGTCTGTGTGACAGCTTAGATCTTCTAAACTATACAATGGACTTTGATGCGTTTTTCACCATCATTAGAGCGTTGATTGTTGAATGAACTGGACATTCTCTCAATTCTCAACATATTGCAATTTATAAATAACTACCTGATGCCCGCGACTTCGCCCGCATGGATGTCGGGTATTATATACCAAAACCTTCCTCGAGAGCCACTCTATCCATTGGTGAAAACAGCATGAAAATCGGTGCAGTAGTTTTTGAGTTTATCGCGAACAGGACGACAGACAGACGCGGCGGAGGACTTTGTTTTATAATATGTAAGGATTTACTGAGTTCAAAAAATTATCAGCTGTTCCCTATATTTTATGTTCGCATAACTCGTCATGTATGGATTACAGCTGATATTTTTTTCCCAATTTCATGTTTGGTCCCATAGTAAAAGTTGTTCATAATGATGAGTGGGTACAGTTTTTCCTAGCCTAGACTGTCCCACTCCTGGGCAAAGGCCTTCCTCCACTCCTTCCATCTTTCGCGAGTCTGCGCGTCCTCTTTCCAATTTTGATGGTACCTACCCAACTCGTCCCGCCATCTCCTACGTGGTCTGCCGCGACCCCGTCTCACTGTCTCAGGGCACCAGATCTGTGCTATTTGGGCCCACGGTTTGTCCGGCATTCGGCAGACGTGTCCTGCCCAGTCACATTTAAGTTGAGCAGCCTTTTGAGCCACTACAGCTATCTTTGTTTTGGAGCGCAAATATCGGTCACTAATCAGTCACCTTTTATACGTAACTTTACTCTTTTCTATCGATTGCACCTCTGCCTAACCACGAGGGATTGCGGTTGGTTCGTGGATAGGTGACTATACATTATTACCCTTCCGTGCCTCGGAAATTACGATAAGCCATTGATCCCGGCTGTCATTATTAGATCTTTGACAGTCGTTACGGGTAGTCAGAAGCCCGAAAGCCTCCTAACCAGTCTTACCATGGGGTATTGCGTTGTGGAGCTGGATCCGGTTAGACTAGAAGCCGACCCCAACATAGTTGGAAAAAAGATATACAGATAGATTGACATTGTCTCCTAACCCTTAAGGAAATATCGAGGCGTGATGTTATGTTGTGTTTAAATTTTTTAATATTTTCATTTTCGTAAATACAAATTCTTCACTATTTTAGATACATCCTCGTTATACGTTTATTGCACACGCGGCTTCGAGTTTCGATTCGAACTCGACCTCATGAATAGGAGCTCCGTTTAAGTCTAAAACTAGTTCATTGGAGCACCAACTTCTGATCAAATGGCGGCAAAAACAATTTGTATCGAACTTCTAATTGATAGCTTAGAACTTTTTCATTGATTGGGAATATGATGAGGTGTGAGTTAATAGGAGAGGTTACAGAGAGAGAGAACGCATTTGAGGTACCTAGCGTGAGTCTGTGAAACCTATAGTGAGGTTTCAAAACTAATTGGCAAGGTCTGATGGAATATCTGGATGGCATACCTACAGCAGTGCCCAAAATGAAAAATTTACTAAAGAACGACGAAGATGAGGGCCTTGGGTGCCTTGTCGGTCTTGTGGCCGCTAGCGCTACTACTGAGTATGAGGTCGTGGGTTGGATTCCCAGGTGGAGGAAAGTGTTATTGGGTTTTTCTATCAGAAATTTCTCAGAAGCAGCCTTGAGTCCAGATCTATGCCCCATTGATGGCAATACGCTCGCCCCCTATTACATGGAACACAAAGATAAACATAACTGGCGAAATTTGTACCTCATCTGCCATTCCTTTCAGGAAAAATTGGAGTGATGTTACGTCACTATAATGTATAAAGGCTTGTCAGCAACACGCCAGTGATCAAAAACAAAAAGGTATAACAGTATAACATTTCTGAAACCCAAGATACAGACTAACTGTCTAATTTGGTGATCTGTGGTAAATAATATATTGTAACCTAGCTATAGGTATATTTTTAAACTACTCTTGTCATCTCAACTTTGTGTTAACATGTGAACCTGTTTACTGTTAAACATGACAGTAAAATATTTTATGTATTTCTATTATCAGAGAGCAGTGGTGGCCCAGTGGTAGCGGCCCTGACTTACGAGTTTTGAGTCGTGGGTTCGAATCCAGGCTAGCGCTTTACTTTGTGTAAATAATTTAATATGGCCTAGACCGAGACCTAATCCTGGACCTAACTTTTAGATATCTAGTCCTTCAGAAAACTTATTAAATTGAGTTTATGTTTTAAAATTTTAGTTCATCTAATGCTAGTCCTTACTAATATTATAAATGCGAAAGTAACTCTGTCTGTCGGTCGCGCTTTCACGCCAAAACTACTAAACTGATTTTAATGTAATTTGGTACACAGATAGTCTAGAGCCTGAGAAAGGACATAGGTTACCTTTTATCACGCAACATAACACGCGGGCGAAGCCGCGGGCGGAAGCTAGTTATCTATAATTATAATTAATATGTAAAGCAAAAACTTTGTACCTCTTTTTACGAAAATAAGGAAGGAGTGCAGAAAGCTAATATTTTTATAATTTGCATTAGAAATAAATTAAATAAAATAAAAAATACATTACACTACTATGCGTTTGACACAAGATGGCTACCTTAGAATAATGACATGGCAGCACGGAATTAGTATGTACTACACGACTTAAAATTTAAATGAATTATGGTCGAGTTTCGACCACTGGGCGACCACAGTTCTTGTAAATATGGTTTAGTCAACTGGCATTCATAGGCAAGTCACGTGCTGAAAAATCTAGATGAAACATTTACAAAAATACTTGAGCTCTCTAGGTCAACAGACCGGCCTGAGGTTTCTATGTATAACTTGGGAATTGGTTGATTACTTTTTCAGCAATTAACATGTTAACAGTTTTTAATTTTAAAAGTCATTTTTATCCCAATTACACTGAAGTATCTTTTCAGCGGGAATAGATATAGTGAGGAGTTTAGTAACCTCAGTAAAAAGGTTTTATTACGAATTTTACATACCTAGTATATTCAACAGGGTTTAAAAAAAAATGGGATATATCCCATATATAACAAATGGGATATAACAAATATTATCAACACTGCACTTTATTTTGATATCCACTATATCAAAATAAAGTGCAGTGTTGATAATATTTGTACGACAAAAAACTCCATTCCGTCAAGACTTCAGGGGCTGCATTATGAAATATTAATGCCATCATTATTCCACTAGTGAAAAAAATGGTGCTATCGGCCTTGTATGCAAAAATAGTGGCATTAATACGTTATAGTACGGGGCCCCAGGACATAGCCGCTAGATGTATCCACGAAGATACTCGGATGCAGTCGGTGGCATCAAATCTGAGATTAAACTAAAATAACTGCCCCCATCTTCATCAGACTGATTGTAAAGTGATCTTGTTTTGAAGTTTTTAGTGGTAATACATCACTCCGCCGAATTCTACTTACTTACCGCCTTTTCGGGTCTTTGGTCACCATAAACGTTTTCATTGTCCCATTGTAATGAGAGACGATAGCATCACTATTTATTGGACGTTTTCAATTTCAGCATAAAACTGAATTGTTTGAAGGAAATCACACTTTAGACTAGTTATCGTTGAGATCGTTAGAAGAAAAAACGTATTGCACAAGTTTCTAACCGATTTCAAAACAACTGGAGGGGGTTCTGTATACACCGTATTACTGAATTAGGTTATTTTGAAAGTTATTTGAAACTTTATTCATGTGCACAGGAATAAATATGTTAAGCACCTAAAGGTTAATTATTTTCCTATTACGTAATTGCCAATATTTTGAATGAAGATGACAGTTCGAAACAATAACAATAATGCACATGTGTGTAAGCCCCATAAGTGGGAAAGAAACTTTGAAAATTGCTCATTAAATATTTAATATTAAATTTATCATTTAAAAAGTACGCCATTTTTACCTTTATTACAAATGTTTATCTTACTGTAGCGTTTAAGTTTCAAGAGGTAGGTAACAAGCTAGCTCTGCGCTGACCTTTACATGTGGGAGTAGGTACAAATATAACAAAGGCAATAATATCCAGACCAATATTGCAATTCTTGACTTCTTGTGATATATTGCAGTTCTTAAGAGCTATCAATGAGGTCTTCACAAGAAACTTTCATTCGACTTATGCCAACAAAATGTTTATTATTTTTCGTTACTAACATAATTATAAGGTACGCTTATATTTCGTAAGGGATAAAGGTACAGATATGTATTAAAGCTTATTGGTACTCCTTAATTTCGCCACTTTTAAGTCCCATTGCCAGCAGTGGTGGCCCAGTGGTAACGTCCCTGACTTACGAACCCAGACAGGTGCTATAGTTTGTGTAAATAATTTCATCACCAATGCTCTCAAAAAGGTGAAGGAAAACATTGTGAGGAAACCGGCATGTCCTAAATAAATCGAAAAACGAACCGTTTTTGTTATTGTGATTTATATTGTGTATGTGTATCCTTTGTTGGAGATCCTAAATAAATAAATAAGACATGTGATATCTACCAACCTGAACGCGTAGTCTAGGAATCTACTACGCTTTGGAATGGGCAACTAGCAGCTGCAACTAGCTTCATCTTCCTGACTGACCGACCCCTTGACAATTTTATTCAAAAGTGCCTGTAATTAGGTTATTCGAAATGAATGCTTCAGGTTTAAGTTAAAAATACTGGTATTCAGCTACGACTACTAACTATGTTAAGTTCGGCTTCCAGTCTAACCGGATTAGACTAGAAGCCGACCTTACTATAGTTGGAAAAGACAGGCAGATGATGATCTTCTTTTCGTGTTGTTAGTGACTAACCTGTCAGAGTTTTGAAGCCGTCCATGGGCCTCTGATGTGGCTTCACATGCCGTAGAAAAATATCTCTCAGACATGCTGGTTTCCTCACGATGTTTTCCTTCACCGTTTTTGAAGCAAGTGATAATTATACAATACGCGCATGAATCCGAAAAGTCAAAGTTTCGAACTCGAGACCTATGACTTGGCAGTCTGACGGTGACACCACTAGGCTATCACTGCTCTATGATGATAAAGATGATCAAAGACTCAGGACATATTCCTGGACTGGAGCAACGTTTTTTCCAAGAAATTTAAACAAAATACACTTCCCAGCAAGCGTAGCATGACAACCATAGAAACGGGTTTTCTACGGGTTTTGTCGATGAAAGAATAGACAAAATGACAGATTGTGATTGTTTTTCTGCCATTTTATCTATTCTTCCGTCGACAAAATCCCTTACTATTGTGGTCATGATAAGCATACAGATACAATAACTATTCCCATCCAGCGATATTCGTACAATCACCAGCAAGTACGAGTAACCAAGCTATCGATAACGGAGCTACATTCTACATAACTGAACGGAAATGTCAGCAATAAAAATTGTGTTTCAGACAAATAATATGTTCAATAACTCTCAGGTATTTCTCTTCTCAACATTGCATCGGCCATGCTATTCACAGAGCGGAGTTATATCGAAAAATTGGATTTTAACCTGTGCTTGACAGGTGAGATTGAAAATTTGAAATTCTCCGCAGTTTGGTTCTTGTATAGAGCACTAAAAATTATTGGGTTCATTGTCTTGGATTCAAGATGTCAAATATTACATGGAGCTACTCTGATATCTTATCACAGAATATGCCTAATAAGTTTGGCCTGAATGCAATATTATTTTCAACTGGCCATCTAATATATAATATGTAGATTAAAAACAAAATAAAAATGATGAACATACCTACATACAAATGGAAATAAAAATAAATAATGATCTGCAATTAATAAGAATTTTCATCCTCTTATAAAACGAAAAGGTTTGTAATGAGGAATACCTGATATTGTAAACACTTTTGTTTCAAACTTAAAAATAATTTATCATTTCATCATCGGGTATCGTTTTTCCCAGTAATTCCGAATCCCAGGAGATCAGATAGGCAGCCACTCCATGTAAAATACTAGTTTTCAGCTGCATCCGGTTAGACTGGAAGCTGATCGCAACATAGTTGGTAAAAGGCTAGGTAGATTGATATTGACTAAATGAAAGAACTTTTATTCAGGAGGTACCTACGTTTAAAAAATTAAAATATTGTGATGACTGAAAAAAAAACTAGCTACAAGCTAGCGTGTTGCTCGTTCAATTTTCACGCAGATCAACTATTTGTGTGTCGTTTAGAATGTGGTTATTATAGATTGATGTGTAACTATCTTATTTGTTAAAGAAACCAAACCGCTTCGTTTATTTCTCGCCAGGTCGTTGAACGCATCGGATAGGTACTTCCGGCTTTTATGGCACCCGCGGGACTTAACTAGGCGTTACATTAGCTGCCAGCCGGAGGTACATGATACTGCAGGGCTATATAAACCCTGCTCTGCAATACCTTACTAAGTTGAGCTACATAAACCATGCGTAGCTCTGCAGTGCCCTACTTAGTTGATACCGAAGCGACTTTACTCTTGTGAGGTTTTAACAGGAAAAGGCATACAAAGTTAGTTATTTGTGAAACGAGGGTCATTTGGACTGACAGCCGAGATGAGCTTGCAGCAAAGTTTTATCATAAAGTAACAATGTTGTGTTGTACTAGTGTTGCAAGAGAGAGATGTGTGATGCTACTTACTGTATCAAGAACTTTCATTCAAAATGTTCACGTATAAAACTAATTTGCACTACATCCGTATCTGTGGTATTTCACCTTATTATGCACCTCATCGTAGTAATGATCGGTGTACATTTGTCTTCATTTGTCGATGGTGGTCGATAACTTGTCACAGCATTCACAACCAATGAATTTGTAAAACGTATTGGTAACTGCCTATTTGAAACTGAAAAGATACCGTCTCAAATGTAAAATTCAGACCTTTCAGTTTACGTAAACGTAAACTTTAGTATGAAGTTATCTCAATTAAAGTTAAATTGTTTCATGGTACGATAGGGTTGGCATATGGATAAAAACCCCTTTTCATAATAGAGAAAAGAAAAAAAAACGTGCACTTGACTTCATCGAAACACACGTTAGGCTACCATCAGACGGACTGCATCGCCGAAACCGCGCGCAGTCAATATAATCAACTGCATGCAGTTGAATATATCTACTTCGTTCATCCATGATTATCAACTTCACGCGGTCGGCTGCAGTCGTGTAAAGTCAATATTAACTGCATATAGTCGTGACTTCAACTTTACGCGGTCGGCTACAGTCGTGTAGTGTCGACTCACGCTGTCCATCGCTAACCGAATCCAGTTATGCTCCTTGACTAACTGCACATTCATTACTGTATGCGGTATATATCGACTCCGCGCGGTTGCTGTGATGCAGTCGGTCAGATGGCAGCCTTAGGTGTAAGTTCCTCCTGCCAGGGTTGCGGGAAAGTCCGAAAGGGGTACCGGGACCTTGGCAACAGGCAAATGAAGGAACACGGGTGGGTTTTAGTCAGTAAAAGTCTGACACGCCCTTCCGCTCCGCCCAGAGCGGGAGAAGTCATTGGATGATTTCCCACCCTCAAAAAAAAAAAAAAAAAGGTGTAAGTTCCTATTAATATTTAAATTGATACAGATTATAAACGGTTATAAACTATGCATCTGTTGAATATTGAGGAATGACTACCATAATTCCCACCTTTTTAAATTAATTAAAATTCACTGTGGTTTCAGAAAATGTAAAATTAAAAACACGTTTCTTTAATTCCGTAATGAAAATGTTTTAATTACTTTATGCAGAAGCTGTCGGGATGGCCGAGTCCTCTTATGCACGAGGTTTGAAACCGGGCCAGTACCTACCAATATGCCTTTTCAATTTATAATTATGTAGGTACTCTCTAAGTTTATCTTGAACGACACAGACGTCAGTGAAGGAGAGCAACCTGAGGAGACCTGCAGGTAAAATGAGAATTGATCGCAATTCCTTTCATTTTTACAGTTCAGCCTCGTTCATTGCACATTTAACGTTGTTGAGCAGATATATGGACTTATTCTGATCCTAACTAATATTATAAATGCGAAAAGGAATTTGTTTGTTACGCTTTCCCGCTAAAACGAATAAATGGATTTGGATGTAGTTGGCACGTAGGTAGACCTGAGTGAAGATATACTGTCCTCCCATAACTATTAACACTGTAATTCGAAAATATTGTAAAAGCCAATTATCTTTTAAAAGATAATTGGCTTTTACAATATTAATTAATATTAATATTGGCTTTTATAATAACCATGGAGTTTCTTACTGGCTCTTCTCCATAGGAAACGACCATTTGGAACCGTGCACCTAGCTTCTGACGTTTCATAAGTGCCCATGTAGGCTTATGTGAAATAAAATATTTTGATTTTGATTTTGATTTTATAGGGTACTTTTTATCCCAGTAAACGCAGACGAAGTTGCGGGCAGCAGAAGCTAGTAATAGTATGTATGTTTGAAATCGCCAATCCGCTTTGAGCAAGCGTGGTGATAAATGCTCCTGCCTTTGAGAAGAGGCCAGTGCACTGCTGTGGGGCAATGACAGGCTGGTATTATTCTCTGCAGAAGTTAGGACGTAAAGGGACGCGACGCTGCGCGCACTTTTTAACAATTATCGAAGTTATTTTCTTCACGAAAAGGTATAATTTCAGTGCGAGCGTTGACACGTGTCAAAGTACGCTGAGATGCGCGGTGCTGCGCAGCGCGTGTACCTTATTGTGTCATCATATAAAAGTGCGCGTTGCGTGTCGGTGTGAATTGACACATAGCAGCGATCAAAAATTAATTAATTTCAAATCAATTTTTTACTTTATTTACGCACAGTATGAATTGCAACGGAAACCTCGAAATAACTTTATAAACCTCAATTATTGTTGTTTATTTTTCATTATAAGATGTTTCTGTTCACAACAATGCTTTTGTGAATTAACAAAGGCGAAGTCTAAGCGTTCTTTTATTATTTATTCTCACGGAAAAATCTTAGGATGTTCACAATAAAAACGATTTACAGAATTGCACAGTTCGTACTAATAACTGTTGAATATATTAAGACTAGCTATAGTTGGGCCGCCTATCGCCTGCTAAAAAAAGAAGCTCTTAAAAGCACAGGAATTATCAACTGAATAAGAAACTCGATTGTTGATGCAGCCTTTAACAAACTTAATGAAGGAATTTTTTAATTTTCTGCTCTGTAGTACACTGAGAATCGGCTTCGAGGAACAGAAGAGTCACGACGGGAGCCAAGGATGACATCTTTGAACGAGGAAGCATTAAATTTCAAACGGTAAAAACACAGCTCATAAACTTTAGGTATAGTCAACCTCATAATTGCTTTATTTATTTATTTCACACTAGCGACCCGTCCGTCCCCTGCTTTGCACGGTTTTTAGCGTTTAATAAAAAATCCTACGACACCGTAATGAATTAAATACACCTCCTCATGAATCACTCCGTCCATTCGTGAAAACCTTATGAATATCCTTTCGTTTTGTTCCGTAGTTTCTGTGTTTATCGTGTTCAGACAGACAGACGTGGCAGGGGACTTTGTTTTACTGTGCGGATCGCCCGGAGGACACGGTGGAGCATACGGTTGAGGTATGCCCTGCTTGGGCGGAGCACCGCCGGGTCCTCGCGGAGGCGATTGGCGGCAGTGACCTCTCGCGTCCGGCCCTGGTTCAGGCCATGGTACGGAGCGAGAGGGCATGGGAAGCCGTCACCTCCTTCTGCGAAGCAGTAATGCTCGCGAAGGAGGAGGCGGAACGCGTGAGGGAAAGGCAAAGTTTGCGCCCTCCCGCCCCTAACCGCCGCCGTTGGAGACGCCCTGGGCGTCGGGAATCCCAGGCGGATTCCCGGCCACCATAGGCGCGGGCTTGCGGACGGCGAGCAACGGGCAGCTCGCCGTCCGATAAGGACCAGGCCCGGGTCGATGGCGCGTCGTGTTCCACGCGCGCCTCAAAGAGATGTCAGCAAAATTGACGGGGTCCAATAGGACCGATGCCTGCCAGGGTTGCGGGGAAGTCCGAAAGGGATACCGGGACCTTGGCAACAGGCAAATGAAGGAACACGGGTGGGTTTTAGTCAGTAAAAGTCTGACACGCCCTTCCGCTCCGCCCAGAGCGGGAGAAGTCATTGGATGATTTCCCACCCTCAAAAAAAAAAAAAAAAAGGCGACTTTGTTTTGTATTATTATGTAGTGACTTTAAGTATACAACTGTACAGAGCGGACCTATGGCAGGTATTTTTACCACTTTTGACAACAATTCCCAGTAATTTGAAACTTTACTAAGGTTGAAACTTAGGCCGTTTCCTCATTGGTCAGTGCCGCATCGTTTTGGTATAGTATGCTCGGTATACTGAAACCACACCGCACTACTTACATTTTTCCTCATTGGTCGGTTGCAGCTTACATTTTTCCTCATTGGTCGGTTGAAGCAGTTGAAATATAGGCGCTCGGTAAGCATTCGGTACCGAGTATACCGAGCATGCCGATCCCGCACCGCTGACGTACCGACCAGTGAGGAAAGGGCCTAATTGCCACACGGACAGATAAACCTTTTCATATAATACCTAACGCAAGCGACATTCAACCTTAGCCGTAAGAAATTAAAGTTAAAATTAAAGTTCGGTAGGGTGGTAAAGAAATTTCGTAAGGTCTGTACAAGAACTGCACTATAAACGAGATTGAAGAACATTTTTGATTCCACTTTACTGAGAGCTGATCCAAATATGAATTCTCAATAAGCAAACGTTAGCTGAAGGTAAATCCCATTTCCCGTAGTGCACTGCACCCAGAAAAAAGACTAGAATCAGGGCAAAAACAGCTTGATTGCAAATGGGTGGAACAGTTGATCAAAAGATTTTTTCACAGGAAAAGGACGGGATTGTGTGCAAAGCCTTCAGACTATCCGCGGACGCACAAATAATAAAAAAGTTACAAACCCCGGCGGTGAAATTATAAAAGTAGTGACGTCAGAATATCCATCAATAGCAGCAAGCACGCGTACACCAAGCGTATAATTAAAAATTCGAATTCGATCATGCCCGTTTTGAAAGACGGCAAGTAAAGCAACATGGTTTTAGGATAGGCTACGGTTTCCTAGAAGAGTCGTGACCATATAGGGTCCACAGTGATGGCTGACATGAAAATTATATAAAGACTTTTATAGTAATTATAGACTCGCCCTACCGCGTCAAAAAACAGTCGCGTTTCTCTTTCCATTTAACACCTCTGACACACAATGACGCAGTGACTTGACTTGATTGTCATGAAAACGCTATTTAATAATGTGTGAGGTCAGTTTTCTCAGTATGAACTCTTTTTCCCGGTGAGTGCAAATCTAGCGATTTAAATCTTTGGGCAGCAGGTTTGACTTTACAGTTTCACAAACGCTTTTTAGGTAAAAACACACCATCTTCTATATCATACATATTATAAATTAAAGTCAATTTTCGTGTTTGTCTGTATGTCCGTCCGCGTTGTTCTTATAAATCTTGCAACAGATTTTGATGAGGTTCGCACCATCGTTTAGAGAACATAATCCGGAAGGTTTATAATTATGTATAATACATTTAATATTAAAGTTACACATAACTAAGAAATCTCAATGATTTGTCAAGTCCCAAAAACCGTACGAAGCAGGAGCGGGTCGCTAGTACGTATAAATAACGTTTCAGTGACGTCATTCGGTAAATTGTAAAACTATATGGCGGCCACCGCACTTCTTGGAAATGGTAGCTAACACCATGCAAGCAAGAAACACCATGGACAAACTGAGGGCCTAGACACTAACATTCTATCAGCGATAAAGATGATGGAAAAGGCAAAAATTTATAGGACTCACATAAGCTATCGAAAAGCTTATGTCAATCCTGTTGAAAGTCATTGTAGAAATACGAAACGCTTTCGAAGCGACTGTCACTTGTCTAGGCCCTCTGGTCTTTTTAATTATATTATTAAAACATTAATGTTCAATTTATAATTATATATAAGAATGATGTAAAAAGACGTGCACATTTAAAACGTCCAGAGTACAGAAAAAAGAACAATTCAAAAATAAAATGATTGAAATAAGCCGTGGCAGCTAAATGATGACCAGTCCCTACTGACGGCGCCCGGTCACGAACATGACGCATGGATCAGCACCATTCAACTCAACCATTTTAGGCAATGTAATGATCCAACACACACGCCACCACCAGCGAGACATTTGAGTGAGCATGACATACTCTCAGCCACCATTACCATTTATGATACCATCATTATCAGCTTGTACTTGAGTTATTACAAGTAAATTTTACAAGTACCTATATATTATATTTTATATTATATATTTATTTTATATTTTTTATTATTTATATTATATTTTACAAGTTCACTTCATTCATCATAGAATAATACTACAAGTCAAGCATTTGCTTAATAGCCCTTAAACGAAGGTTTCTTTGTAGTTGTAAACACTTGAAATGTAGTTAATAATTAAATAGGTATTCAAGGTATCCAATTAGGCATGAACTAAGAAATAAATTGGGTCAGACAGCTTCGTAGAATGCGTGTCACTTATACGATTTCATTGGAAGTTAGAACATGACAGTTAACAATGCTGGCATGTATTTATTTAGTAAATATGGAATTATTTTTTACTAGTTATTACCAGAAAACAGTGACCATGGCCATGTTACTTCTCCTACTGAAACATTGCACATCCAATCAAAGTATTTCAGCTCAGAAACTATGACATGAGACTATTAAAGTTATATTATGATCAGACAACTATATATCCATGCAGCTCCCGAGTTTATGTAACTAATACAAGACTAGTCAAATCATTTGAACGAAGAGCATACTACAACTAACTAAACTCTACTAACGCTCAAGTTTCGACTGAGTTACAGCTTTCTCTATAAAATTGTATTAACTTGATCCCAAGTTTACCTTCACTTAGTTTAGTAAGTAAAGTTTGAATATAAGTTTCGAACTTCAACATCATAAACTTATAATTTTTCCTCACAATGATAGAATTTATAATTATTTAAATGTTAGGGTTTTTGCAGTTAGCAGCTCAGTATCAGGTTGTTTGGTAATAAAACATTAGTTGTGACAACAACAAATATTTATTTACAGAATTACATAAAGCATAACATGATGCCTGTTTTTCCCGAAGGTTAGGCAGAGGTGTACCTATAGTACATCCACTTCATTAAAATCATCAATATAACTCTCTAATTGGCCTCAAATCAACAAGTCTTGTATTCACGAAATTGTCAATGAATCGAGGAATTTGAAATTGAAAAGTTATGATGATATTAATGATTATTATCTTGTATACAGGGTTACTGGTAACTCGACGTATTCCTTGCAGGACGTCATAGTAGGGTTAAAATGCAACAAATTAAGCCACCAAATGTTCTACCGAAATTCAGTAGTTTTTGAATTAGTTATGAGTTTTAGTTTTTTTATGAAAAATCCCAGATTAAATCATTTGAAACCAATTTAAAAATTATTTACGGCGCCACTGTACTGAAATTTAAGTTATTATCATAATTGACGCCGTAGCAGACCTTTGTTAATAATTAAAAGTTCAATAATGCCTAAAACTTTGGCAAATATCACTAACCAAACATTTAATTTTTTGTAATTTTTGCTATTACTTCATAAAACTAAAACTCTTAACTAATTCAAAATCTACTGAA
Source organism: Lithophane leautieri (assembly GCA_949152455.1). Classification (NCBI taxonomy): domain Eukaryota; kingdom Metazoa; phylum Arthropoda; class Insecta; order Lepidoptera; family Noctuidae; genus Lithophane; species Lithophane leautieri. The sequence continues at coordinate 20,323,323 of OX424458.1, read as the reverse complement.
TTTCGGTAGAACATTTGGTGGCTTAATTTGTTGCATTTTAACCCTGCTATGACGTCCTGCAAGGAATACGTCGAGTTACCAGTAACCCTGTATACATAATCGTTTCTGTCGCATCTAACTGTATTATTAACTTGCTCATATTAAGCTGCCAATACCTAAGTTCGCGGGCTACCTTATCGCATCCCATAGCATCGCATCTTACTTTGCTTTATAAATAGTTTTGAACATAGTTTCCTGCTTCAGGGCCCTGTTTATCAAAAGTTACAAGTCTACACGTTCACAAGATACTTAGAATGTTAATTTTCGTTAAATTCATAGCTCATCTCCATATTCATAATCAGTTAATGTTCCCATTGCTGGGACACGGGCATCAGGTCATCTTCAGGCCACATTTTTAAAAAGAAAATCGAAGTTAAACATTTATTGCGATACTAAGCACGACACTTGTAAACTTGTAAGACGGAATAGAGAGTCGTCGGACACTCTCAGGATTTGCTATGATTTTGTACAAGTTGTAATAAAGATTTTTTTCTTAAACAAAAACGCCAATAATAGTTTAAAAATTTAAGTACTTGTGAACTAAATAATGACATTTAGTAAGAAAGAAAGAAAGAAAGAAATCATTTATTTGCTGATAATGTAGGTATACATATAAGTTGGAATATTTATTAAGTGTCCCAATACATTTTACCTTAGGTTTTAATTAAATAGTAATATAGATACAGCTATTACGATCATTATTAGCCGTAGTCGAATTTAATAGGTTGATTACAGATCAGACAACAAAAGAAACAAAATAATTAGTGAATTACATATAAACCTCTCGCAAATCATACAATGAAGAATATAAATGTCGAAATGTGTAATGTCAAAAAGCTTAATGTCAAAATATTGTAAAACATTAACAACAATCACAATTATTATTACATAAAGAATTTAGATAATCTGGTAATGTCAAGATCTGTTATATCAAATTACAATAAATAAAAATAAAAAAAATAAATAAAAACAATTTTAAAAATAAATAAATAACAATGTCATTATGTCAATGTCATCTAAAACAGTCGAAATTGCAAAGGCAACCTCCATTTACCAAAAATAATTTTCCTATATAGTTTTGTCATTTAAAAAGTCTTTAACTGTGTAATAACATTTCTCCAGCAATAGTTTTGTTAATTGTTTTTTAATCATTTTTGTGGGTAGGTCTTTTAAATTTTCCGGTAATTTATTATATATAAGCGGTCCAATGGAAAGGATGCTATTTTTTAATAAGGCTGTTTTATGACCACCTGTGCGCAATTGGTTTTTATACTGGGACCTCATTGGTGCTGACCGTTGTCTTATGTCAATCATTGAGGTAAATAGGTGATTATTTAATTTAACGAATAGGGGCACTTCTAGTATATATAAACAAGGTAATGTCAGAATTTTTAGGGATATAAATACAGGTTGACTTTCAGTAAACTTAAGACCAGTCATTGATCTAAGACATCGTTTTTGGGCCCTAAATATTCTTTCCCTCTCACTGCAGTTGCCCCAAAATATGACACCGTATCTTAATAATGAAGCAACTAATCCATGATTGGCTATAACTAATGTATTTATGTTTAGTTTATTTGAGAGGTTATAGAGTACATATGAAGATTACTAAGTTTTTGGCACACATATTCGGCCTGAGATTTCCATGTCAATTTATCGTCAATCTGTACTATTAAAAATTTAGTGACTGAAGCTGTGTCTACGATTTGGCCATTATATTCAGTAATTACTTGTTTTGGCTGTAACCTCTGGTGAAAATGTATGACTTTCGTTTTTTGTAAATTTATGACTAGATTATTCCTATTAAGCCAATCTATTATTGTTTTAAGTGTGCTGTTTATTTCATCTTCGTAGTTCGTCTCATTCATAAATTCGACTATAGCGTTGCTGTCATCGGCAAATAATATCATTGGCTGACGAATTTGATGGGGTAGGTCATTAATATAGAGTAGAAACAGTAATGGTACTACAAGGCTTGTAACTTTTGATAAACAGGGTAGTGGTCTAGGAATAATGAATGATAATTGAATTCATGGCTACCTTATAATTTTATTCAACCCATGTGCATTAGGCAGTGTCATGTTTGAGACTGAAGCCAAGTAAGAGTTAACATTTTCTAGGTAACTAGAAGTATGAATTATGTAGGGAATTTGTAGACGAATGAAATTCTAAAAGCTTTCATGTAATAGTTTCCAGGGTGGATATTGAATAATTCGTAACTCACTGCATCTGAATACACCTATCAAATGATCATGGTTCAGCAGTGGCACATCAATCAAGGCCTCACCTCCTGTGGTGGTCTGCGTAAAAATACCTACACTATGAAATACTTTTGCGAGGCCAATGCTAACGCTGTCACCTGTACTGAATTCTGGTCGAAACTTACATAGATATGTTGAATCATCGATACTACGAAGAATAGCTTCTAAAATTAAATAATTATCATTTTGTTTGAGATAGCCACTGAGGAGCTCGTGGCTAAGTAATAACAGCCGCACGGGTCGATTTATCAGGTTAAGCTGCGCTAGCAGGGGTTGGTTCGTGGATGGGTAACCATCTTTACATACTGAGACTCCTCCGTGCCTCGGAAATTACGTTAAGCCCTTGATCATGGCTGTCATTCGTGGATCTTTGAATGTCGTTACGGGTCGTCAGAAGCCCGAAAGTCTGACAACCAATCTTACCAAGGGGTATCGTTTTACCGAGTTAATGGGTTGTGGAGGTCAGATAGGCAGTCGCTCCATGTAAAATACTGCTATTCAGCTGCATCCGGTTAGACTGGAAGCCGATCCCAACATTTTTGGGAAAAGACTGGGCAGATCGATTGATTGGTTGAGATAGGATCTTGTCAAAACGATTTACTTTAAGTTACAAATCGTAATGATGGGTTCTATGTTCGTCGAACATCGAAGTAATGAATTATCAGGATTTATTGAAAAATATAAAATTAAAAGGATTTAGTAACAATATCGATAATTGACAGACACATCCTTGTCCATTAAGGCAGTCTGGAAAGATAGCGAGCCAGATGGCGATACTTGGCCAGAAGGATTGTCATTACCATAGCGCGAGTGTGCCAGACGAGTGGGCACGAGCCCAACTGGCAGTGGCACGCGGTTTGTTCCCTATAGAGGTGTTCTTACTGCGCTTAGTTTTCTGTATGAAGCCAAATTCGCACATTGAGGGGTCGAAAACCGCATACTGAGTACTATTTGTGTGGTGGATTGTAGATGCAGCTGTTGATATGCAATAGTAGAATGAAAAGGTGGACGACTTGTATACCTTTAGACATGCAGAGTAAAGTACAGTTAAAATATATACAGAGCGTCCCACGGATATGCCACATGGAGGGAAAGTACCTTGAATATTGTAGATGGAACATTTTACTGAAAGAAGACATTATTTGAATTTAAAAACAATTTGAACTGCATTCATAGATATTTAAATAATTACATGGTTGAACCGGGAATCGAACCTGTTACATGAGAAAAATAATCACCCTGTAGCTTTATCATACCGATCGAAAGGCTTGATCATACGGATTATTTTTTGGTAAATAACATAGTGTCACAAATAAAAGGAAGACCATGAATTTTAACATTTTTAATTCAAAATTAATCAATTTATCAAATGCTCAAAATGAGTCCCTTCCTGTTGAATACAAAGTCGCACTCTTTTGATTATTTCGCTCCCTGTCAATTTTTTGATCTTGTTGTGGTGGGTAAGGGATGAATGAATAGGGAAATGATGCGTACTTCTCAAGTGGGTACATTTATTAGTAATAGGTACTTATGATAATGTCAGCTGTATGTCCTTACGCCAATGTCAGCTTTTCATTTTTCTGGACAAAATTTCACATCAAATGTTCCTGACTTTATGTCCTCTAGAGGGCGCTATTTTTATAACTAGCGGACGATCAAGACGCTTCCAACGATACCTCATTTGTCAAATTGTGATGAGCGGTATAGAAGATAGGAGGGAAAAGATGAACATACTTACATACATACATACCGGTCAAAATCATAACCCTCCTTCTTTCTTTGCCGTAGTCGGGTAAAAATATATGTCGACTACGGTACCTCCCGGTCTGTGAATTAGCTCTAATTTCCCTCAGACAAAAGAATGCGGCAGTGAAATGTTTACAAGAGTCTTTGAACCATAGATGGTAAGCTGCCTATTGTCAGATAGCTTTCAGTGACGTTGCTAGATACAGTATAGAGAGGTTTTTTGGTCTTTTTTTCACCAGAATAACACGTGGAATTAATTCTGTATTTTGTAAGTATCATAAATCTTTGATCCGCATTAAACTGACACGATTAAATAGTGCCAAATCCACTACTTAAATTCTGAACACACTCAATGAATAAGTAAATAATTTTAAGAGGCTTGCTACGTCGTAGCAGTCGTTCTTGCTACATCTGCTACGAACGCTACGATTTCGTAGCAGACGCTACGAAATCGTAGCGCATACAAGTATCATGTAAATTTGGCGAATTCAACTAAACTTTTTTACCCAGTAAAAGTCTTATCCTTTGAATTAATATATTTGGAATTTTACACAGTTTTTTCATATTAAAACAGTCAGACTTCAATTTTATTCTAAGGATAAAAGATAATTATCTGAAATATAATTGTTTAAGCAAATAATTATTAAATATAGAGGCAGCTGGTTCGCAATTACAAAAAAAAAAAAAATACGCCATCCTTTTTACCCGACTACGACGAAGAAAAAAGGAGGGTTATCATTTTGACCGGTATTTATGTAAGTATGTATGTTCATCTGTACGCCATCCTTTTTGCAGCTTCATAAAAGCTTTTAAAGCTACAAAAAAGTCGTTAAAGCTTCCAACTTGTTATTTGCGTACGTCAAAATCAAACAGTTCCTTTTCGTAATATATTGAATGTTGGTTGGTAAACATTGACTATATTTTTATATCTCTTTGTTTCGAACTCAGTTTAATAATACAATGACTTTGGTTTAAAAGTCTGATAACATTGAATTTCTGGTAAAGCGACTCATGCCTCCTGCTACTGACTGAATAAATAAACAATAAACTGTGTGGGGTAGATACCACAACAAAAAAGAGAAAAATAAAAATCCATTTTACCAAAAAAAAAAAACAACCGACTTCCTAAAAAGAACACTCCATAATGAAAAATAACTTTAATTTCGGAAGTTGGTGTCTTTGGCTTTATATTTTCGTTCTTTGCCACGTGGGATGATGAACTTTGGAAAGAACCAGGGGGCTTAAAACACACACTTTGGCAGAATCATAATAGGAAAATATTATGAATCATCGTAAAACGTCACAAACTGACAATTCATATTATGATCTGCGTGCGATTCATATTACGAAATAATTCATCAGTTTGACAGTTTTTTTTATGGAGATTCGTAAAATGGTCCACAAATTATGAATTGCTTTTGGGTCAAATTAGAGGAATTGCTAATGACAGAGGGATTGCTAATGTGACCGTTGTAGGCCGCTTGTTCCTTTTTTGAAGTCGGTAAAGAAATGAAAGAATAATATTTATTCAACCAAAGTGTTAGAGAAACATGGTTTCTGTTTAAAGTAGGTACCAAAGAAATGTCTCTCTGTTTAATTTACAGAAACCATTATCGGTTACTTAGACGAATGCTTTTCTTCACATTCTATAATCACTACATATTATAAAACAAAGTACTCCTCCGCGTCAGTCTGTCTGTCTGTTCGCGATAAACTCAAAAACTACAGCACCGATTTTCATGCTGTTTTCACCAATGGATAGAGTGGTTCTCGAGAAATACGGTGGCGGCGTTTTGTGGTTGTAGCCGGTGGTCCGTGTGCGGGGACCCTTAGGTACACCTCTGCCTATCCCATCAGGTAATTACAGGTGTAATGTCATGTATCACCGTAGTACTCAATAATACACCCAGCTAGACGTATATTTGGAAGACAAACATAAGGTTGACACCGTATTTGGGGTGTATCTTATCCTCTTAGTGTCAAGGTCGGCCATATTGCTCCGCAATGCGGTCTAGATCTTATGTGGGCTAATACTAATAAAAAAAACAAGATTCGACTCATTTCTGTTTAGAGATATTGTTTGTACCAAACGATACTATGAAGTTGAAAAAGAGGGTGTAATCAGGTGAGGTGGCGTTCTGCCAACCCTCATAGGAAAAAGGTTGTGAGTTTACGTAGTCAGGGAAATTAATTGTTAAGCAAAGCGACATCCTACGCTAATTTGCCGTGTTATAGCCATTTTAAACAATTGTCAAAGAATAACGGTTGTGATTTGATTACACGGATAATTTAAGTTGTTACTCAATTTGCTTACCAATTAATTTCTCTGATATTACCAATGATTTATGAAGCTGTAAAAGAGTGTAATCGTAGTGGCAGTCTGTAGTTTCTGCTTGCCCCTATGAGGGAAAGAAAGTAAATACCTCTTTTAATATACATACATGAGGTGGGATCAACTAATTCTGTTTGGTGACGAGCGGGTACGGGTCGGGTTTCCCGTGACCAGAGACGATTTTTGGGTCGTTTTTAGAATGGTTCAGTGATTCTTTTCCTCTTCATCATTGTTACATTTTGTGTCAGATACAACCTAAGTACACCCGATGATGACGGCTAATAGAGAATGGTAAGAACAGTTATTATTATTAGAAAGGACCGGCGCAACGCCCGCGCCACACCGCAGCCACGACCGCGCCACTCACCACTTGTGTATGTCATGCGCATGAATTCTGATTCTGATTCTGACCTTAGCTAACCAATGTTGACACAACACAGAATCTAACAATAAAACGTAATTAGGTGGATAAATTTATATTACGTAAAATTTTATGCTCACTTCCTATAAACAAAAACGAATAATTTTTACTTAACAATGATAAAACAATATATAAGTATTGGAAAACTGGGCATATTTATAGATTCGTATGCTAATTTTACCTGCGATAACTACTTCCATATGGAACTACTATGCATTATGCAAAGGTTTTTGCTTTATTAAATATTGGAAGAGATACAAAAGTCTTAATTTTAACCAATACTTAACGGGCAGTAAATTATAGGAATCGGTCATAAGTTAATTTAAATCTAGCCATTTCTTGTTACGAATAATCAAAAACATTCAACAGGTTTCTTCGTTTTACAAGTAATTGACTCAGCAGCTTCTTAAATTAATAAAATTGACTGAAATTATTCTAAACTTACCTATATCCCATGAGAGTACAGATGAGAGTGTCCTCGAGTTTAATGTAATATAGGTATTGTTATACGTATGAGGTTAGGTTAGGAGGTCATGACTTACCTGCAAAGAAAATAAATTATCAATTAGTACATCAATAATTTTAATAAGCATACTTAGTTAAGAAACAAACACTAATTAATGCGAGCTTTTCCAGGGATCACATTTAGAAACAAAAATCGAAGTAAAGGCAGTTTTTTCAGGTTTATTCATAAATTTAAGGGCCTATACTTCCTCAGCTCAAATTCACTTTGTATCTCGCTCGCACCTGAGAGCGAGACAGAGTGGGGTGCTGGCTGCTCCAAGCCTCGAGTAGTTTAGGTAATTGCTTTTTAAGGTGAAAATAATGGAAATAAAAATAAATAAAAAATAAGACCTGCTTTATAGTTCAGTTATTTTACACAAAGTTTCATGATATAGTTTGAAGTATTTTTTTAATACCCGCGGTTTATAGTTCGGTTTAAAGGCAACATTGGATATTTTTTCTATCGAGAAAATTTTATGTAATCGTGTTTTAGTCAAACATAGGACCTAGCATCAGTCCTCAACTTTAACATTTATTTATTTCAAAATTAATGCTGCAGTATTTTCGGCATAACGGAGGATCATGCTAAGCAATTTGAGGTTGGGTAGGCCCTTAACAAAGATAAAATATGGGTGCAACACGCACAAGTTAAACAACTTATATTTACCTCATAGGTACCTAATATCTAGATGATTCTAAATGTGTTATACTACTAAAATGAAAGAGTAAAAAAAGCAAAAATGTTGTCAACATTTCATTGGAGAACACACACTACTACGCAATTATGAAAAGCAGCAAGAATAATTATTGTGTTTGTCCATATATCGCATAGTTTGATTATAGGCTCCGTCTAATCACTTGAACTGCCCGCTCAAATCAAATTCTAAACCAGACAAGCATTTGAAATACATCCCTATTTGTTGTCACATAAAGTTGATTATTGTATCGTAGTGATTAGTGGTGCCACCCTCAGGTTTCGTGAGGTAGTTTCCGAAGTAAGGGTGTGTTGCAATAGTTCATTTCTTTATTGATAGATGGCGCTAGTAGTTACGCTGCAATGCAAATCCGCTGCGAAAACTTGAGCTCTGTCATAACTTTATAACTTTTCGATGACTGTAATATTAAATTTTATTTTTATTTCTTTAAGGAGGTATATAATATATTATTATAAATGAAATGAACAAATAGAACATTTGTTTTGTTTCATAAACTATTAATATAATGATAAATATGACTGGTTACATACATAAATCAACTAGAATAAACAGATTCCGAAGAAAAGAAAAACGGACATGTTGTTATAACTTCATGAGAAGTGTCTCATTTTGATTTCACGGATCATTTAATTTACTGCTCTATTTCAGTAAGCTTCGCAGCATCTTTTCGGCTGACTTCAAAGCTCATTACAGCTGTTTTGGCAAAGGCCCAAATCTTTACCGATTTGCCGGCCTAGCTTGGCCTTGAGTGGCCTTGATCTACTTACAATATTCCATTGACCCTTCGCGCGAATTCTGTTAAGTTGAACTTCTTTAGAAATAAATAATTTCGCTTTTCAGCACGGCTAACAAATAATAATTATATTATTTAAGCTACCGAGATAACGCTTTCTACTATGTTATTACTGCTTTTTGGCAGTAGCCCAAGTCTCAGATTTTCCCTTTTACCGGCCTAGCCTTCCGTGGCCTTCGTTGGCCTTGAGCCACTTACATACCTACATTTTCCTGACCTCCCGGCAGGTGTCGCTGTGAAGGCTATTTACTCGCGACTTTAACAAAAACTTTTTCAATCACGGTTTGGATTTGTGCTTGCTAATTTTCAGACGGGCGATTGCTCAAGCAAATGTAAAGAGGAATCGAGGATTCCAATCTCGACAATCGACGAGTGACTTTTACTTTTAGTAAGTTTAAATAACTCTCGGTGTTGTTGCACATTATTGTAGATCCTAAGGCTCCCGGCAAACAATCCGACTTTTTTTTCAACATCACGCCATCCGCCTAATAGTTTAGGCAGAGGTGCACTGATATTTACTAAACTTTATGCTCTTGGCATTTCCTCCTGTCATCAAAGGGACATATTGAAATAAAGTGTTTTTGAAGGTATTACAAAAATAACGACGTTTTCATTTCTAGAAAATTTACAACGGCTTTTGTTTGTAGACGAATACTAACTTTCGGCGCTTACTTAACCACCTGATGAGTCAGCATTCTTACGATCGACCTTCTGAACTGAATTGTTAGAAGTTTAGCTATAAAACGCTATATAAAATATATCTTTACGATTTAACCATTTCAAGTAAACCTGTTTTATCTAGGCTAATGAGAGTTATAGAATTACTGATGGTAATATCGCTAACAGGCGATACTGACCTACTGAACTGGGGTAAGTATGCTTCTTTCCTAGAATACATGACAGTTCTTTGTTTCAATTAACTTTAGCTGTCGCTCTTAGTACCTCTTTATTAATAGAAATAATGAGGGCTATATCGCGTATGAATTCGGCGCCAGAGGCGCTAGTGTAGCGTGAGGTCTCCGAAATTTCAAATGGCACTGAACGTTCTCTTTTTGTTGGATTTTCTATCGGGAATTTTTACTTATCATTCCTAATTTGATGTCTTAAGATTTTAAAGTATAACATCAGGATCTAATTTTTAGCAGGATAAACGTTTTTTGACATCTTGGTGGAAATTACAGACTTTAATGATAGCCGCTTTGAGACTAAAGCTTAACTAGGTTCCTTTCAAGGTGTTGTAATAAAAAGAATATAGTTAGCAGCTTTCTGAGCACAATGAGCACATTTAAGAGGATGTTTTCTATGACCCTGTTAACATCTAATGATTTGTAGCTTATTTATAAATGTAGCTTAAATGTAAAAAAATATTTTGAAGGAGTCGTTAGTAGGTTGCTGGAGAGTTTGATTTTTTCTGTTTTTCTCTCTTTGAACTTGCAGTGTTATATATCATATAAATACTAATAAATCACTCAAATCGATATAAACTGAGAGACCCTACGTTTGAAGATTTGCGGTTACATTCAAAGCTAATAGCAACACGTCGTTATCACGTTGGGTATTGTCTTAAGCCGCGTTGACACCAAACGTATTGACAGCCGCCCCACGAAAACAAAAGCACGCGGTATTTCCGTCACCTAATTTTCACCAGGTGTGTCACTACGCTTATGCCATGGAATTTCTTGCCGGCTCTTCTCCATGAGAAAGGATCTCGAGGACCTCAGTTTCTGACGATTCATAAGTGCCCATGTAATTCAGGTTTACGTGAAATAAAATATTGTGAATTGAAATTGACTTAAGATCATCGGTGACACTGTTATTTTTAAAACTAAAATCTCCACTCAAGATGTTTTTTGCACATTACGCATTCTCAACCTATTTGGGCTTAGAAGATTTTCCTCGTCTCGTATATCGATGCAGCTCGACTGCCCTTGGCACGTTATGTAACAGGATTACTCCGGTTCAACAAATTGCATTATCAAGCTGCCTGCAACTGCGTTATCCAGTTCTTGTTTCACTATTAGCTTTGCATTTCTTTCCTAATGAGAGATTATTGTCATAGTGTTGTGTCGTTTTATTGCTAGTTATCTGAGGTTTTCGCTTTTTAACTTTGTTGTTGAATTACTTAAATACAGCGTTCCTTTATCGGAAAACGATCTGTTTTTATTACCTAAGTCAGTGTTCAGTTGAATGACAAAGGCAGATTAGTTCTTTGAGGTTAACATTCTTGAAACAATGAAAGCCTGTCTTTCTGCGGTTGCTTAAGATCTCTTGTTAACGACAACGGACAACGGGCCGATTTTTATAACGGCGACGGGTCGACGCGCAGTGTTAACGATAACGGACAACGACCCGATTTTTGTTACGGGCGACGGGCCGACGCGCAGTTTTAAATAGGTTAGTGTTGGTATTTGTAAACGCGACGGGCACTTACCCGTTCCGCGACTGTGGTCGGTCCGATGCAGTGGACCATGTCATTTCATAGAAGTGTGTTGATGACGACGGAGGTACACATGTTGACAAAAACGGTCGTTAAAAAGAGGCCTTACTCTTACTATCCCTTCAACAATATTATTATCTTCTTGCACCAGATGGCGTTGTTTTAGATATAAACCGGCTTCAAAATTCATTGCTGACAGGGGATTTCGTCACGCTGTTTGCCTTTCACGAGAAGTCGGTTGTAAATAAGTTATACTCAACCACAAACGACTTACATTGCGGCAGAAACCTTAAAGTTTTATGCAAACAAAAAACTAGTGTTTGACTTGTTTTAACATAAAATATTCCCTATGAAACTCGGGAATGGTGTAGGTGCCTATCTGTGAAGTGTGGCAATGGGCTTGCCCCCCGTTACATCGGACTTAAACATAACTGGCACATTTCGCTAGTTATGTTTTAACATGTATAAATCCTTACATAATTATAAAACTAAGTCCTCTGCCGCGTCTGCCTGTCGTTCTGTACGCGATAAACTCAAAAACTACAGCACCGATTTTCATGCTGTTTTCACCAATGGATAGAGTGGTTCTCGAGGAAGGTTTTAGTATATAATAACCGACATCCACGCGGGTGAAGCCGCGGGCATCAGCTAGTTATGTTTATATATAGTTATGTTTATATATTATTATACTAGCTGATGAAGTGGCGATGCTTGGGGGAGACTATGTCCAGGAGAGGACTTCTTACGGCTGATGACTCCTGGGCGAAGACAATGTCATCTAATGACCAGGCTTAATGACCGGGTTTCCTCACGATGTTTTTGTTTACCCAAACCTCAAGTTCGAGAAGCGGATCCTCCAACATCTGAACCATTATGAAACTGTATGGAAAGCTGTTCGGAAACACTCCATATTTTAATACTACGATATTCTAGTACTAAACTGTACTAATTGCCTCACTTCTCCCTTACAAGGAAATATATTTTCATAAATGCTTGCTTCTGTGTAGTTGAGTATTAGCTTAAAATTTCAACTCGAAATAGTTCTCGTACATTTCGGATTTCGTTCTGCATTGGTTCGTAGAATACTAATTAAAAGATTATTTAGCAATTTCCTTTCAAATACTGACAATAATACATATGGCCGTATTATACCTTTGGGGGAGGTCTAGGTCCAGATCAAACCCGTGTTTCCCAGGTGCCAAAGCCTCATTTAGTCGCTGTGTCGAGTTTCCAAATGGCGAAATAAGCCGTGTGCGTTACCCTAGCAAAATGTTGTCGAAATGGACCTTTCAAGCTTATAGATACCTAACTAGCTGCGCCCCGCGGTTTAACCCGCGTAAGTCTCGATCCCGTTGGAATATCGGGATAAAAAGTATCCTATGTGTTAATCTAGGTTATAAACTATCTGTTTGCCACATTTCATCCAAATCCATTCAGCCATTTTTGCGTGATTGAGTAACAAACATCCAAACACACAAACTTTCACATTTATAATATTAGTAGGATTAGTTGCCTAGCTTCTGTAATTGTTGCGCACATTTTTAAATTTCACAAAAGCATTTCCTGCGGGGGGGTAACGTTTCAAACGTTACGGCAGCCAGACGTTTTTACAAAAAATGGGAATATTGAAATAAATATTAGCTATATAATTAGTTGTCTCAACGAGGTAAATGTTGCAACTATTTTTTTTATTTTTTTTACTTTGGCTGCGAAATTATTCGAATTCCTGCTGGAGTAACGTTTGTGGTTTTGCTGAATCTCTGAAACGGTTAAGCGGATTCTTATCATCTTTTGTACATGACTTCTTAGGAATTAGTTTTAATTTGTTGTGCAATAAAAAAAACAAAATAATGCACCATCTATGGGGGTATTTAATTAAATATAAAAACACTTCAATAGGTCCTAACACTCTGAATAAGAGCTCTAAAGACTTATTTTAAACGTTATTTTGTAGCTTGTAACGGCATTCAAATGTATGTGAAGTTTCCTTAGTATCCTGTAAGTAATTAAGAAAATATGATGATATTCAGTTCTCCATGTTCACGGTCACAATGCGCGCGGAGTTATTTGGCCACCAGTAAACCTGTATGTGGAACACTGAATAAACTGAATTTTATATCAATAATTATTTGCTTAGTTCAGTTTTATGCCCGTAAAATTTCAGCGTAGTAAATACAGTAATTAACGAGATAATAAAATAAAAGTAATTAGGAAGTCCAAGTCCGTGGTAACCCGACCAAGTTTAGGTGGTTACTAAAAAGCGCCCGCGTAGTACATTATGCTATCTTATAGAATATAATAGAATATTTTGCAACACACTTGCTCGTAAAGTGGCTCTTATTGAACCGGTTTTAGGTTCATAATGCAGTGTATTATGGAAGCGTGCTTTTTACTTTACACAGATAACTATTTACTAGTCGGAGTGATGACATGGCAGTAGGTATGGAATTAGTAAGTACTATCATGGCGACATCAAATACCATGTTACCAATTATAGTATTTACTAATTCCATACCTACCATACATCTACAGAAATTGACTTTGGTGAAACTTTTTAATACCATAGGCAAATCATGGGCGATTAGTTAAGAAAAAGAAATCCCATGAGCAGGTCAGTGGGATATTATAATTACATGGAATTAGTATGAACTATCCTATAATATTAAATAAGCATTCTCTATGTTCACAAGAGCAGAGTTGCGCTTTTTTAATTAAATCTCATCAAAGAGACTTCATGTCAAAATGCCAACAAAAACTGTTCGGTATCATTTTGAGAATTGTACTTTTACTAATTGTTTCAATAATTAAAACATAAAAACATTATAAGTCTGTTGTTTTGCTCGCAAGTGTGTTGAAAAGCGTCGTATGAAACTGGCTCGCGCGATAAGAGAGCCGAGTGTGTGACCAACACAGCTCTCTTGTATCGTAATGCACTATTTCACTATAATTTACGTACCTAAAAAAATTACCATAGGCAAACCAGGGGCGTTTTATAGTAAACAATTTTTTTTTGTAAAATCTTTACTTAATTTGCTTTTTCAAAACACTATCTTACGTTTATAAAAATTTTAACATAGGATGTTTGGCGGGTTTGCCAGTGCCTATATTTACACCTGCGTAAAAACAAAATCAACGCGCCATTTTCCATAATTATTTGTTATCGTTTTCGTTGTGTGGTTTAATTATTACATATTTAAAATGTCGATTTCACGTATGGAAGAATAGCAATACGTAAATAATATTATATAGATTTGTCCCCGCCATACGTTTATTAATTATTTTTTTTCTATACATTTTTTTTGTTTATTTTACTGCTGGCTGTCTAGCGGTTTTGCCAGTGCCTTTATTTATACCTATAGAAAAACAACCAGAGTGCCATTTTCCTTATAGTTGTTATTGTTTTCGTTGTGTGGTTAAATAATGTATTATCAAAAATACTACATTTAAAGTTTTGTCACCAACAGACATAAAAAAGTTTTTAAACGAAGCTCGGGATAGTCAGTACCTGGCAACAAAGGTCAGTTGAACTTTATAAATCTAAATGTGTCATCTCTATAAATACGTTATTATAGCGTATGTTCTTACAACAAGTCTGTGTTTTTCCTCGCTCCAAGTGTGTTGAAAAACGTCGTTTGAAACGCGTGTGCATTGATCATTACACTCTAGGCTACCTTATCGCGCTCGCCTATGGCTCGCGCTAATAATACCTCCTCTACTGTAATATCCAATAGAGCACACTAGTATCACAATGTACTATACTTTGCTTGTATAACTCGAAGGGTTGGGCAGAGGGAAACCTATAATAGTACAGTGCATCTATCCGGTTATTTTCAGTGGAATTTATAAATCTTACCAAAAAATTTGAACAAACTTAGTTAAGTAGCATTGATTCAATTCAATTTCATAAAAACAAATTTCGTTTCTAAAAATTACGATTATTTGTGGAACTATTGAAATTTACTTTTATTGTTAGCTTACGATGAGACAAAAAAGTTTTAAGTTGAGTAAAAATGTCACATACAGGCGTATAAAGGCTTTTTATCACACAACACCCCATTTTTTGTCGGGGTCGGTCATTGAACAATGTGTAAAGGCATGTGGAGTATTGTGGAGCTAATAAAGCGATTGCACGATCATGCGAGTAAGCATTCTTGATATGCGTCGCAATGTCATGCTATCGAGAAAACAATGCCGGGAAGTTCAAAATTTTGTATCGATTTTCAACAAGGAAGAGGCCCAACAAACTCACAATTTTCTTATGTATTTTGCGATTTGCAGGACAGAATCAGGTTGTCAATCAATCAATCTGCCTAGCCTTTTCCCAATTATGTTGGAGTTGGTTTCCAGTCTAATCGGATGCAGCTCAATACTAGTATTTTACTTGGAGCGATTGCCTCCGTAACCCAGTTACTGGGTAACAACATATCTCTTGGTAAGACTGGTTGTCAGACATTTGGGCTTCATAATACCCGTAACGACTGTCAAGGATCTACGAATGACAGCCGGGACCAACGGCTTTACGCGCTTTCCGAAACACGGCGGATAATGGATGGTCACCCATCCATGACTGCGGCAAGCGTAGCTTAACGTACAATCATCCCATCCAGGTGTTAATATTTAGCCACGACCTCCTCAGCTTGCGGTAATAAAAATTAGAAGCATCCGTTTCAAAATATATGTTACAGAACTGTATATAATACATTTTTCGTTTATTTCATTAATTCACTTATAAATTACATTTTTAAATATTAGAATATAAAAATATAAAAACATTTAAAAATATAAAAAATAGAAGTCCACCGGTGTCGGGAGCAGGGTCCAAGCTACCGGTGGTTAGGGCTGCAGAGACAGGACCCTTCTCACAATGCGAGCCGTGTCAAGGAGTACTGCTTTCTGAATCAGGCCCTTGATCCAACCGCCTAACGAGAGCCTCGAGAGATGTTGGTCGAGGCTTTTGGCCATCAGGCCATTGGCCGTTACGACAATCGGCACAATGATAGCCGAGTTCACATTCCACATGTCGACAACCTCGTGTGCTAAGTCGAGATATTTGTATATAATATATATTATTAGGGGCTTTTCCACATGGAATTTCTCAGTAGCACACCGGAGTATAGATTTGTGCCCAGGTGATGGTAAAATAGGTTCGCCTCCTATTACATGTGACTAAAACATAACTGGTGAAATGTGGGGCTACTATAGGTACACCTCTGCCTAACCATTCAGGGAAAAAATGCGTGATGTTATGCATAATAATAGAAGAAAAATATGCACTGTGTAGGTCCTACTGTTTTACTTGTGCACACACGTAAATGAACACATAGCCTTCCGTTAGATCAAGAAAAAGTTTGCAATCGTGTCTTGGGAAAATGTCACAAGTTGTGTTTACCCTACTTATTTACGAGTATTAAGTAAAAAGTTTTGCTTGGCAGAGATTCAAAGTAAAACTGCTGAACCGTTCCAAACTTCGGACTTTGCATTTTTATCATATAGAAATTATTTAATCATATTTTTTTGCTGTGCATTCTGGGTTCAATTCCCAGGCCGGGCAAAGTGTTATTGGGTTTTTCCATCTGGAATTGCTTAGTAACAGCCCGAAGTCTGTATTTGTGCGGTTGTTGGCAATAGGCTCGTCCGCTGTTACATGGGACTTAAACATAACTGGCGAAATGTGGGTGTACTATAGGTACACCTCTACCTAACCCTTCGGGGAATACAAGCGTGATGATATGTATTGTTATGATTTTTACAAAAGGTTTAAATAAAAAATGTAGGCAATATGTCGACCATTGTTACATTGAGCTTAAAATATAACCGGCGGCGCAATGTGGATGTTATATACGCCGCTGCCTATCCTTTCGGGGAATATAATTATTATGTGTGCACAAAAATGTACTATTAAACAGTCCCTGGAAAACTCCCCTTTGCCATAAGCCCATTGAAAACTTTTCCATGAATCTCGATACTGTATCTATTGTTTTGGTACTAGTATTAAAATATATAATATTTAAAAAAAAGTAGGCTTAAAAAGCAATGCCTACGAACTGAAACTGAATACAACGGGACATGGAAACCCGAAACACAAATTGGGTAGAAATTGGACTGGATTGGCTTGAATAGGTATTGACAGCAGCTAGGTATGTCTATTTTTTATATTTTTCACCTCGCTTTATTCGCTTGCTACACGTCACGAACAGCCGCTCCATACAAGGAGTTTGGAGTCAGACCGGGACTATTCAACATTTTATATTGATCCACACATACGTCACGCCTCGAATCCTAGAACGCTTAAAAGCGAATTTTAGTAAAGTTTTATACCGAGTTTAAATTTTATCCTGCAAATAAATTTTGAACTTTTGACAGTTTTTCCATACAAAAACTGTCAGACGAAAATTTTATTCCACGGATAACTGACTTTGATAAAATCAGCCCTAAGAGGTGTAGCACCTATAATACACCCACATTTCGCTGCATGCGCATTTTGCTGTTTTTTTGTTTATTTGTCCAATTTACATCAATCCATATCGAGTTTTATATTGAAGCCTCATTTTGACGCGAATATTAATGAAACATTATACCGACTTTATATTGACATAAAGAGATTTCGCACAAAATTCTTGTTTATCAATTAATTTTTGAACGATTTTCAGTCATGTTCACTGACAGGATTAAAATAATTCAGCCGAAATATCTTCGTGGCTCATTCCTGCCAGAGTTATTTAATCATTTATGTGTACTTATTTTAAATATAGTAGGTAAAGAATTTAAACGAGATTTTCCACGTAATTAATGCAATATAATAAAATAAAATAAATCAAAAAAATCAGAATAAAAAGAGAAAAGATTTGTATTTTAGTTTATAATGAATAAAATCAAAAACTACTGGACCGACTTTAAAAATTCTTTCACCAGTAGGATGCTAAAGGTATATCACTGAGTAACATAGGCTATAATTTATAAAGATATCAAGCGGCGAAGCCGCTGGCGGAAGCTCGTACCTATTTAATAAAAACAAATTTAAATTCAAAAGAAGTTTCACGTAATTTTTGCTCATCATTCTAAATTGTATGATTTCCGATAGTACTTACCTACTTACGTTACTAAGGGCACTGGAAGATCACAGCTCAAGTTTTTAGAAATTAAATCCCTGGCTGAATATAAAATTCCAATTACTGATATTAATTGGAATATCATATCCAGATAATTTTCCGCGTTCAGTTCTTGATCAATAACACACACATAATACATTTTATGGTTTCCGATCCGTTTCGGATAGTCGGATGATATCCAATTCGTAGAACGAAATTGTTGAAGCCAGCATTAAGCTCAGGTATTAAATGAATATTGCATGAAACTAAATAATTTTCAAGTGTTTATTTTGCCGCGCTCTCAAAGTTTTATATTTGTATAATTTCAAGGATCAATTTTCAGACCGCCATAAAATTGAAGCACTATTTCGCTGTATTTTAATCCTTCATACGCGTTCAGAGCTTCAAATCATTATAGTCAACTATAATTGCTGCCAGATTTCAGCGCGAGTAATATTATCCAGCACCGAATTTCGGATCGGTTAATCTCCACAACTTTTCTGTTTTTTTTTAAATTGCCTTTTTGGACATGAAGCAGAACTAATATGAGCTTTCACATATTCGTTTGCAATATTCGATTCATTCAGAAAACCCATTACTTTATTTGATAAAGAATTTACTATTCTTAAAGAATAGTTAGAAAGAAAGAAAGCAGAAAGAAAAATGCGTTTATTGGCATTGAAGCAGGAAGATAAACCTTATAACTATAAAACAGAAAACAACCATTAGAATGCCAAAAGGGCCTCAACTCAGCATAATGTCAAATGGAAACACAAAGTGTACCACCTGACGCTGATTTTCAACTGCAACCCACGAGTGTCATACGCTAGAATATTATTATAATAAAGTAAAAACTGATCTATAGTTAAGCGGAATAGGTTACTAAATATATCTACGTCTATTGTATTTTATAATGGATTTCTGCAAAGTCACGCCTGAATCAATTAACTATTTACAATGGTATCAAAAATCTGATGACTGCAAAAGTGAATAGTTCTTTTATTGGAGTTAAAAATACACAATGTTGAATGCTTCGCCAATAATTTGTATTCGCAGTACATTCTTGTAAAACAAAGATGTAGGGGAAGTACGTCCAAAATGTCATATACGGCCAAAATTACACACCGGGCTTTTTTCAAAATTGGCGGGCTACAATGATCCAGTATCATCCTATGACGTCATTCGCTCAGTCATGCCGGTGTAATTGGTACAAACGTGTTTTGAGTGCGTAAAAGTTTTCTACTTTGGTGGATTTCGTCCTGTTTTTGGTGACTTCTACGTGGTTTTTATTACATATTTTAATGTAAATTAAAGAAGTGTAGCATTAAACTGCATTATTTATAAATATTAATATATATATCTCGTATTTATAAAAAATATGACATATTTATTGTTATGAGAACCTGTGGGGCAAAATGACATGCTCACATTTGGGGCAAAACGACATATGCTGATGGCTCAGACTACAATAATGATCCCAAAAAGCAGACAGAAAAATTAAGAAGTACAGAAGATTCATTATGATGAGGACTCAGATGTAAAAAAATTCTATCTGTGTCGAACGGTTTTGGCGATGACTGCACATGCATTTAGTGTAAAGACCTTTTTTCTCATTCCAAGCTGGCTATGGTGCAAAAATTGTTCTCTTTGGGCTCACACATCATGTGCTGCATGCACCCAGAAGACCAAAACTTCGTCTGTGACATATTATGTACTTCACAATTTTCGTGTTTGTTTGAAGTTGTAATTAATTTAAATAATTTTTTTTTTATGGTTCCTATGTAATAACAAGTTTACGTAGGTTACAACCATTACCAAAGATGGTTATTCAAACTAAACACTGATTATAACTATGTTTAATAAAAATATATAATTAACAAACAACACCGTATGTCGTTTTGGACGTACTTCCTCTATGCTTAACCCTCCACATAACCCTTAAGCCGGCACTCACACCTCTAAAGACACTTGCGGTAACAACGAAGCCCTATATGAACCACAGGTTTCCCTAACACTTGGGACAAATTGTTTCTGTCAATATATATAACCTATAACCTACAAACTCCTTAGTTGTTGTCGTTGTCGTCAAGCAGCGAATTAACTCACGCTCTCGGCTATCCCGTTACACCCCAATTTAAAAACTCCGTATCACTTTATTGTTAAAAGTTTTCAAAGTATGTGTATTGATGTAATTTTGTGGAGAGTCTACAGTATTTAAAATATTAAAAAAAAAAACACGCGTTGTTTCAATGGAGTTAGGCAGAAACTTACAGAACGCCACCTATAACTGCGATCGTTACCGTGCGTTTGCACTGGCGAAACATTACAACAAAACATGTTTAAATCTCTAGTTTCTGTCAAAAATTGTATGGAACATTGACAGAAAATAGAGATTTCAACATGTTTTATCGTAAATGTTTCGCCAGTGCAAACGCACGGTTACATAGGTACAGTACGACACAACTTAGATGCAGCATAAATTTCAAAATTTGCATTCACTCATTTCAATATTACGTTTTTTTTTTTTTTTAATATTCACTTTGCCAGTTATTGCGTTTACGTAAAGATAATTTTTTTACCTAAAGCAATTGTTATAAGGTTGAAACTTCATCATAATGATCCACAGTCCGACTTCACCCACTGCTGAGCATAAGCTTCTCTTTTCTTGTGCCAATCCTCACACTCCTGTGCCAGCCTCATGCAGGCCCGCGATGGCAACAATGTCGCCCGTCCATCCGCAGCCGGACGACCGACATCTCGTCTTCCACCTCTCTGTCATAGCCTTACTCCACCTGTTATCACTGCGCCAACTCTATTTGAGTTCCATCATATACTTTCCGATATCGAAGGCCTTTGTACATCTTCGGATCTCGGCATTTGGAACTCGGTCTATTAGTCTGATGCCAAGCATAGAACACTTGAAGAATAAACCGTACAATTTGATGTCAAGTAGGTACAATTTATTATTTTCACATGAAGCGTAGTTTGTTTCCAGGTATGAAGCACTTCATATGAACGCTTGAACTGTGAAGCCGCGTTTTATTCTTGTGAAAACTATAGGAAACACAAATATAATTCCATTTCATTGTATTGCGACTGGAACATAATATTATAGTAAATACCGTTTAATCATTGTTTTTATTTGGTTCCGGTATATTTTTACATAACATAACATCACGCCTGTTTTCCCCGAAGGATTAGGCAGAGGTGCATCCTAACGGATGTAAAACGATGCTTACGAAGCCGAAAGTCACTTGTCATTCCATTGTGATTTTTTTTGTTCTGGACCCTACCTGGGAACTTTCTGGTTACGGAGATATTGAAGGTCAAAGTTCCAAATTTTTCAGACGTTTTTTAAAGATAGGTAGCAAGTTTTTAATGTAATACTTAATTTAGTTTGAAATACCCCACAAACCCTGCATGCACCCTTAAACAGAATATTTTGTGTTACGTTGCGCACTACCGTAAACAGTGATTTTTCACACCAATAATAAAAGTCGTTTCCCAGCAATTTTTTTTGTGCAATGTTAGATACATAATTTGATGTAAAGAATGCTCAGTTGGCTATGTGATGGGTCTTTTTACACCCTGTATAAACCCACATCTCGCCAGTTATGTTTAAGTCCCATGTAATAGGGGGTGTGCCTATTGCCATCAACCGAGCACACATCCAGACTACGGACTGCTACTAAGAAATGTCAGATGGTAATAGCCAATAACACTTTGCCCGACCCAATAACACTTTGCCCGACCCGGAATTGACTTGATTCGGTACAGCCGCACAGCAAAACTTAATTATTATGTAGATTGATTGTGACGAACCTCATTTAGCGAGTGTAGATGCCGAACGTAGTTTGCCGATTGGCACAAGCCGAATTAAAGCCGAATATGTGTAGTAATTGTCTCGGGTCGGCTTTGTTATTCAACAATACGTTGACGAAAGTTAGAGATATCATAATTACGTTACAAAATAGAGTTGTACCAAGTAATTCCCGGTATCGAGACCGTGTTCAAAAATGGCTTGCATTTATTGAACGAAATTTCAGAATAGACGCAGTAACCCAGCCAAGCTTTTTGAACTACGCTTCGCCTGAGGGGCTCGCGTTCTTACATCACTCGTAACTACCTATTACGGCCATTAATAATATATCTTTTACCTCTTTGATATTATTATAGACAATCAATGTAGTTGATACTATTGTCTTATTTCAAGATGCTGTGCCCCCGGCTTCGCTCACATGACTGAGTCCCTATTATTTTGATAATAATTTATTTGAGAATAAAGATAAAATAGATCAACCATTTTTCAGATTAGCTAAAGTACAAACATCTTTTATGGGGTACTGCGTTAAATGCTATAACAAAATACCTTGTGATATATTGCAATTAAATGAAAGAAAATTTAAAACTCATATAAAAAGTAAACTTTGTAAACAAGCTTATTACAAATTAGAGGATTATATCCAAGATAAAAATGCTTGGAAACATGCTGGTCTTGCTCCATAGGACAATTTAGAGTCTGGACAAAATCAAACTGGTTGCTAATTTAGTTGTATATTTTATTATTTGTATGTCATAGATTTTTACACTCTGTGATTGCTTGGAATCACGCACTGACTTATTAGTATTACTTGTAAAGATGTTAGGAATATTGTAATATCGTATACTTTTACAATGTTTGTAAATATGTGAGCACCATGTACCTATCACATAACTGATTTATTTGTCATTGCTCCATTTATAATTCTTTTTACCTTTTGTGGGACAGTAATCTTATTGTAGGTGCATCGTCTTCACATATAATTATATAATTCATGTATACAAAATATTGTAAAACATTTTTAAAAAGAGTAACGGTGGAGTTTCTTGCCCATTCTTCTCCATACGAAAGCTACCCTTTTGGAATGGGCAACTAGAATCAATTCTATTTCTTTGTTTTTCATTGACGTTCAAAAGTGCCTTTTATGTGCCTATTTGAAATAAATTATTTGACTTTGACTTTTGACTTTGACTTTGGCATTATAAATGGGAAATATAACTGAGCCTATAAAAACTTATTGTGCTTATAATATTCCTTTGTTCAACATAGGTACAATAAAAATGGTACCTGTATAAATAAAGATAATAAATAGTGTGCTATGTTATGCCAGAAGCGTATAAATGTTTGTAATTAAGTAATCAAGCCAGCCAAGTCTCAGTAATTGAATTAAATAAGCCTTTATAATAAAAAAACAATTATAAAAATTCCACATTTCATAGTACAAATTAATTAATTATAAATAGCAAAAGAAATCAATGTCAATAAAAAGAGAAAAAATATAATGAAAATAAAAAATATAAATGTCAATACACAGACAATAAACAATACTTCACTACATAGTATAAAACAAAGTCGCTTTCTCTGTCCCTATGTCCCTTTGTATGCTTAAATCTTTGAAACTACGCAACGGATTTTGATGCGGTTTTTTTTAATAGATAGAGTGATTCAAGAGGAAGGTTTATATGTATAATAACATCCATTAAATAGTGGAGAAGTACTGTTATTTTTGAGGTTTCTAATGTGATGTCGTAAATAATTAAATTTTTTCCGCTTACATTGCAAACGCAGGCTGAACCCTACGAGTTTTATCAAAATAATGTACTAAGTATTGTACACATTGAAAAGGTCTACAGAAAAGTCCGTGATGGTATATGTCTATCTCTTATGGATACCCCACAATAACTATTTTTTGTCATTTACTTTTTACGACAAATAATGGCTAATTTTCGAAGCGATTTTAACCAATACAGCATTAATCCTTAACCAATTAAATACCTTGAATACATTGTTCATTTAATATAGATCTATATGGCCCTTTACACCGTATGATTTAAGTGAATATTTTCGAAGATATTACAGATTTAAAAATTGCGGGACGTAGCGTTTGCGGCGGTACCGGCCGGCCGCCGTCTGGACTCCCTCCTCACAAAATGGTGTTGAAAGTAGGTTGTCCTGTTATTTTATTAAGAAACCTGAATCCACCTAAACTTTGCAATAGCACGCGTTTGCTGGTAAAATCATTGAAAACTTTCATAATAGAGTGCACAATACTCACAGGATGTGGTACCGGAGAAGATGTATTGATTCCCCGAATCCCTCTGATACCATCGGATTTACCCTTCCAATTTAAACGTTTACAGTTTCCGGTAAAGACATCTTTTGCAATGACCATTAATAAATCGCAGGGTCAAACCTTCAACGTTGCAGGCTTAGATTTCAGCGTTGACTGTTTTTCACATGGACAACTGTATGTCGCTCTTTCAAGAGTGACCTCCAGAGAAAACATGTTTGTATTGTCTAATGACAAGAAAGCTGTGAACGTTGTTTATAAAGACATTCTGTAATATGTTGTAAATATAAAATAAATAGTAAAAAATGTAAAAAGTAAATAAGTAAAAATGTAGTGTATGAATTTAGATATTCCAAAGATAGCAGGAAATCTTCATGGTATAGGGAAAGGGGGATTGTTTTACTCCAAATTTAACGCGTGCGGGCCACGGGCAGTAATGAATAAATCAAAACTACTGAATCGATTTTAATCACATAGGCTATATATTTTATACCCGTGCGAAGCCAGAGCGGGCCGCTATGTTTTTATATACAACGTTCACAGTTTTTCTGTAGTGTATTTAGTATCAGCATTGCACCCGTGCGAAGCCGGGGCGGGTCGCTAGTATGATAATATACAACAAAAAAAAACCTAGATACTTTTATTCCATGAAAAGCGCCAGCGCAGTCCATTTTATTCAATATTTGTAAATGTTTTTTGCAATTTTCAGCACAATATTTATGTAAATATGGAGTATCAGGTTGTGTGGTCCAGTAACAAAAAGTAGACCTGCGCGACCGCAACAAATAATAGATGTTTTACGCAAGTTTCATTCAAATCATCAATAGAACTCTCAAAGTTCAAATTGCCCGATTAACATTTAAGGAGAATTACAACTTTTTTTTTTTTTTTTTTAATTTGTCTTATAAATAATAATATTTATATAAATCTTAACTTATAACTTTGCCCCGCAAAACCGTTTTCACGGTTTGTCTGTGGGAACAGAACTAAACAAACAAACAAATATCTTAGATAATAACTTAGATAGTTGTATTGATAATTCTAATGATTATAATCCTTACTAATATTATAAATGCGAAAGTAACTCTGTCTGTCTGTCTATCTATCTGTCAGTCGCACTTTCACGCCAAAACTACTGAACCGATTTAAATGAAATTTAGTACACAGTTAGTCCAGAGCCAGAGAAAAGAACAACCTGATTAAAGAAATTTTGAATTTCGCGGACTACCTACCTTAGCACATCTCTCTTGGCAAGATTATTATTCTCCGGACGTCCTCTGTGGGTACAAAGTTATTCCTCGGTTAACATTATAAATGATAATACGATCTATTTTTACTTGGAATTTTGTATTAAGACGCCTGTAAAAGAAGCTGATGTTGATTAAAGCTACGTGACTCAGAAGTTCATATTAATGTCTACAATTTGACCAGACAAATCAATGTATGATAGTAGACGAAGTGAAGGGAGTAAAGTCATTGTTTCCAATTGATTTTAATTCCACTTCAACTCTCGAGGTTTGCCAGAGAGCCATGGAACGGAATATTCTGGGTATTAAACTTATGGGACCAGGTTATGAATACAACAATCCGTCCCATCACTAAAATAACTGATGTCACTCGGAAAGCTGCCACGCTTATTAATTGTGGTGGACACATCTGCAGTATGTCATGTAATGGCAAACGACATCGCGGCAGACGACCATAGACTATAGAGATGACGGGATGAGCTGGACTTCTTTAATAAAGATTGGTCCTTGGAAGCTCTGGACAGAGAGAGGTGGAAAGAGAGTAGGGAGGCCTTTGCCCAGCAGTGGGACAGTAACAGCTTATAAAAAACTAATATCAACTTTATGAAAAGTAAATTATTTTGAAGTGGGAGCGCAAACTAAACTTTTTGTGTAGGGATTAAAGTTATTTTTCCAATAACACGTGTTTGTTTTAAACTTTCGTTTCGTTTCGTTTTGTGTTGGGAAACTAATTTTCAAACGCAGTTTAGGTATGTTAGGATCGTTATACCTGGCAATATGTAGGTTCTATCAATTTTTTACAAGTGCACTATATAAACGACCACGAGAGTCGAATTTAAGTAAGCTGTTGTCATATTTGCAATGATATTTGAATAGACATTAATTTAATTAGTGTCTAATTAAATTATTTATGCAAAGATATTTTAATTTGTGCATTATTAAATTATCTTTGCATAAATAAAACGCAACGAATCCCACTAATGAGCACTTGTAAATTGTGACCACTAATTCAATTAACATGCTTATGGTTCTCCAATTATTTAATTTCAATAATTAAATTAGGATACCATGTTGTTATTTTCATTAATTAATTAGGTACAAATTGTTATTTACGTACGCTTCACACATTACAAATCTGTTGCAGCGCATATAGTAGATTTATAAATAAAATCGGCGCATTAAAAATTTCTGCTGCTTCAAAGTAATGCCGCAACTTTATACTTGAGACAAGATTTAAAGTTTGTTCACTGTCGGACTACTTATAACAGAAAGAGATGCGCGATGATACAACGCTTGTAATTGCAAAATATTAAACAATTATTTATTTTCTCAAATAATAATGAGTTGAAAAATCGAAAATAAAAACGAAGTGTGGCCATTCAAGTATGATATTTATTACTGTTATTAATTTTACCAACTCAGACTGTTACGTAATGAAGATATTTAGGATTGAAGGTAAGAAGATAGTTTACCGAGGTTTTATTTGAACAGACAATTATTTTCAAAAAAGTGTTTTGGAAATTACCATATTCTTCAGAAATATATTGGAGATTAAATAAACTTTTCAAGACACTTAAGGCACTGTTGAGAACCAAATTCTTTTTGGAGAACAATTATTTATATCTCGTCAGCGCCTTAAGAAAGACGGATTTAAGAACCTCGAAAATGATTAAATGCGCTTTTCAATATCTTATCCACTACCAATAAAAGAATAAGTTTCCATAAATCAAACACGTGGCAAAAAGTATAACAAATACCTTTTATTACAGAAACGAGAACTTTAAAGACAAATTGGAAACCAATAACATTTTCAAACACTGCTTGCGTCTCGTACGAAGAATAAAAATTTCAAGTCTAAAGACTTGAAAAATACTTCTTGATAGTAAAAAGCTTGAATGAAGGACATAGATATTCATTATGACATCTCTCGAGTAGCTACTAGCTCAATATATTTTCCATCAGTAACGTGAACGTGAAATAGAAAGCACTTGAGTAAAGTTAAGTTCTGTCTGGACTCAGGAGTGGTTTGGACCCATCCTACATATCATAAAACAAAGTCTTCCGCCACGTCTATCTGTATGTTCGCGATAAACTCAAAAACTACTGCACCGATTTTTATGTTGTTTTCACCAATGGATAGAGTGATTCCCGAGGAAGGTTTTAGTATATAATAACCGACATCCACGCGGGAGAAGTCGCGGGAATCAGCTAGTTCAAGTATAAATAGGAAGTTAAATAAAAACTTGACACTGACTTTCAGTCGGATTCATGTGCGTATTGTATAATTATCACTTGCTTCAAAAAAGGTTAAGAAAAAAATCGTAAAGAAAATGAATGGCTGAGAGATAAGTATAAAGAAAGGAGAAAGCAAATAAATTTATTTGTCCAAGGAAAACACACAATAGTCGCACAAAAACAAAGAACATTATAAAAAAAAAATATTGTGCGTCTCAAGGCTGCGCCAAATAGGCCCAGTATCATGTATCATGTGAAGCCAAGTCAGAGGCCCATGGGGGGCTTCAAAACTCTGACACCAGGTTAGTCACTAACCACACGAAAAGAAGAAGAAATGACGTTTCATCGTAACTTCTTTTGTAACTCAGGCTTTGACTGGCTGGCTCTAGGCAGTAATTGTAAGTAAGTGATCTATAATAAACTATACTATTAATATTATAAAGCTAAAGTTTGCATGTCTTTTTTTGTTTGAAAGCGCTAAAGTCTAGAACAATCAGTCAGATTTAAAAAATTCTTGTGCCTTTATATCCCGATTTTTGAGAAAGGTTACTTATAATCTATATATTATCATATCGCTACGAAGGAGCAGAGCAAAGTAAAAAATTGTCAGATAAAATGGTAAGCCAAACTGCGTTGCCGTGAGATAATTTCCGACAACCATGCGGGCGAAGCTGGGGGCAAAAGCTTGGTAAATAAACGCGTACTTATTTTACCTTCATTGAGTATTTCCAAGAAAAGATTATTTTTCATTTTGAGATAAAAGTTGTGTCCTGTCCATTAAGCTACCAGACGGGCCGCGCGCGTGCCAAAACTTATCGGTTTTAATTAGAAAGTCCTTGACGAAAAGAACTTTGAAAATCTTTTCTTTTTTTCAGTTTATGACGGACCGGAAAATATAGTATTTCAGAAACCCGAGGGTTCCCGAACAAGTCGACTAAGCCTAGTTTCACTATTCCGCTTACTTTGAAGCGATTCTCTGCTCTGGGCAACGTTGCTTCCCGATTCTCTTACGTGAACAACCAATTAGCATTTAGTGCTTATTGCTGTACCATCTTGGAGAAACTTACAGTTTTATTGCTAACTTAATATCAATCCTGAAGAACAATTTAGATAAAATATCGTATATATAAATTGAATTTTGTACGAGAGCTTTGAACAGAACTCATTTTAGAACTTAATGATGAAACAAAGTGGACATTTAATGCAATATGGGATACTTGCACCCCAAATGACTACATAAGTTTAACGCTAAACATATGTAGAACATCATTCTATCTCTATCATTCTTAAACGATTAACTGGAACAAAACGATGTATTAAATGCGTATAAAGCTAAACGTGTTTAGTGATTTCTGGTGCCTTAAATGATGCCATGATTAATGCTTCCTGTTCCAGCACTACGTCATGTATTATTTTGTCCGTCTGCTTGCCAAATATCGGTCCCCCTATTATCTCATTTACGACTTTTGGGTACTTATTATCATCATTTCAGCCATGAGACGTCCACTGCTGGAAATAGGCCTACATAAAGCGCCGCCCCTTCGACCGGTTCTGTGCTTTTCGCATCCAGCGGATTCCTGCGGCCTTTTGGGTACTATTTAAGAATAATTTACTCGTATCACTTCCCTTCATCATAAAATTCTTCTCTTCAGACCTGCGTTTAAGCCTCTTTTCATTTTATTTTAGTTTAGGCTTATCCGTCCTGTAGGCAGTATCGTAAGTCTGTAACTTCAGCGTTCTGAAGATTGTAACTTCCTTTAAAGTTGGCACTTTAACCTACAAGAGTTTAATGTTTACTGTGTGTAATTTCTAAATTAATGTCTGTAATTTTTATGGAATACATAATAAAGAGTAATCTATCTATTTATCTGTTTAAGACGGGACACGTCAGCAAAGTATTGATAGCGTACGTTTATGCATAATCAGCCAGTAATGTTCCCACTGCTGGGACACAGGCCTCCTCTCTGTTAGAGGGAGCGGGCCGTATTCCACCACGCGGGACCAGTGCGGCAACAAATTACACCAATAATGTTCGTATTAATTGATTTATCGTCGATACCTAATTGAAGATGTATCCTTGAGCAATTATACCTAAATATAATTTATTGATGGCAATTAAGTACCCTTTACTACAACAACGCTACCTGCTACGATCCTTACATACTCGTACTGCTTTAGCTTCGGTTATGTTCATACATACGCACGCAGGTTGCGAGTACTACGCACCTGACTTTTTTGAAGAACGTTACCATAAAGTTCATTATATTGTCCTTCTAGGACGCGGAAGGCGGACAGCAGCTCGTGGCTAAGTAATAACAGCTGCACGGGTCGATCCATCAGGTCGATCCATCAGATCATATCGAGACTCCTCCGTGCCTCGGGAAGCACGTCATCCGAGGATCTTTGACAGTCGTTACGGGTCGTCAGAAGCCCGAAAGTCTGACAACCAGTGTTACCAAGGGGTATCGTATTACTCAGTTACTGGGTTGTGGAGGTCAGATAGGCAGTCGCTCTCATTAATTTCTTCATGCATAAAAAGGGTTGTTTGGTTTTTATGGTGCCAAGTCCCTAGTTCTAAATACCTTCCCGTACAGAATTATTACTAAGCGTATAAAGCTAAGTTAATAATTTTAGTGGATTCTAAATCAAGCCAATTACTATTCAACCAATAGCTTGAAAATGTGCGTTCCATGTAAAGCTTGATTTATCACGGAAAGGCACTGGTCAAGCTGCATACAGTATGAACAGTGCCTTCCCGGTTTTAAATATATAGGCTGCATACAGCTTTTATATTTAAAACATATTCAGTTTGGACAGATTGAAAATTTTATTATTACTCTGACATTCTAGATATAACTGTCCGGTGCTCGGTGACGGTTTTAAACAATTCGACTTTGCTTTTAACTTTTCATATTTGAAACGTCAGCGAAGGGTTAAAATTGAAGTCGGTAAAAGGATTTCAAAATGGAAGAGAACTAATTTATAAAAAAAAACATAGAAAAAGCACGGTAGACAAGAAAGTTCTGGCGAAGGAGCTGAAAATTCCCGACATCGAAATCAGTACTTGAAAATAAATGCAAGCCATTTCCATGATTATTTTTAGATGACGTGTTATTCTTTATTGACGTGGAAAGATTGATTTTTGTGTACACCTAACATATTTTTTGGTGTACCTAGCTGAAATGTGAGAAAAATTATATTATGGCCAGAAAGAGGTGGCTACCGAGATGATGACTAATAGAGAAGTATGGAAGATGAAGACACGTTGCGCCGACCACCAATTGATTGAGATAAGGACAGAAGAAGAATAATGATGATGTCATAATTATATTGTATAATTTCAACATAAATTATGTAACCAATATTCTGATTTAAAAGAGTGTCCGTGGAGTTTCTTCCCCGTTCTACTCCATAGGAAACTACTACGCTTTGGAATGGGCAACTAGCTTCATCTTTCTGACTGACTGACCCCTTGACAATTCAAAAGTGCCTGTAATTGGTTTATTTGAAATATAGCTTTAAGGCTCTTACATAGTGGCGTGATTTTTTTTCATAATTGGCGGAGTAATAGCCTAATAAACAAACAAAAAAAAACAGAAGAATTGAGATCTCCTTTTTGAAGAAGTCGGTTAAAAAGTATGTAAGAGCCTTTGAAAGTGCAACAGGTTCCTGCTAAAAAAAAAATTCTCGATTTAGTCTGTACTTAATAAGATATAGAGGTAACTTTTTCATCAGATTATGTGCCTACAATACCATCCGTGTGATGATATTCTTCGAAACCTGCACCCGCGGAGTAATTGCGTAAAATATTTACAATTGCAATGCCTTTCATTTTGAAAATTCGACAACATTAATTGCGTTATGTACGCTGTCGAGCAGACGAATTTTTCAAATATAAATATGAAAAAATGGAGGAATTCCTTTAAAAATCCTTCTGATTGTAAAAGACAGTGTGATATGTAGGAAGCTGGTAACCGGCGCCGATATGCCAACGCTTGTTGGCGCCGACAAGCGCTTGGTTGTCAACCCTAGTCGTCGCAGGCAGTTTTCATTTGCACTTTTTGCGAAACCGTCGCTGATAAGCGCCGACAAGTTCTTATCTGAATGAGTCGGTGCCGGTTCGCACTGATTTGGGAAAAAGTATGAAAACTGCATAACAATATTGTAAAACAAAAAAAATTGACACACGCGACCGCAACAAGTTATAGGTTTTTACCGAAGTATATGCATTCAATTAATGAATAGAACACTAAGTTCATTTAAGGCAAATAATTCAACTTAGACAATCGTATCAATAATTCTAATATATATTTGCCGACCAGAATTGCTATTCTGTAACCATTTCACCGTGAAAACTTAGCTGAAGTGAGCATGGAGTGAGCTGTCAATGTCATCGATACCTACTGATGCTATTAGCAGCTGTGACAGTTCTTCAAGCTCACTTCGCCTAAGTTTTCACGGTGAGATGGTTACAGAATAGCAATGCAGGGTTGACAACCAGCGTTTGCCGGCGCCAACAAGCGCTGGCATATCGGCGCCGGTTACCAGTTTTCTATAACGTTAATACACCCTAATGTAATTGGGGGCAGGTTACTGTTTCACCCTGTTAGCAGGACCCCATTGAAGACAAAGCCGTATCCCCCAACTCCCACAAGCTATCCACCTGTTATCCCTTAGTCACCTTTCTAGATTAAGGGTAGCCCATTATTTGCAGAGGCACGAAGCTCGAAGTTAACCTATCCTATCCATCATTGTTATCTTACTTGTTGAATACCTTTCGATTAGGCAGCAAGTTCGGGAGGGGCCCGGCGAAGTGATAGAACGAATGAATAAACAATGAATGAAAGAGTAACGGGAGTTTTATGGAAAAACGTCATAATTGATTTTTCGGGATGTCTTTGGCAAAAAGGTTTATGATCCCTGTACGTCGATTCTGTAAAATTCAAACAACAACTCGCATCTCACATCGCTATTCACTCTCACTTCGCATAAGGTCAAAATGTGTTCGGGTTCGAGTGCGAAGTGAGCGTCGAAGTGACGGGGGAATTACCTTACTGAATGCCACTTCTTACGACATCTCATATTTTATGTGTCAAAATCTCACGGTCAATTTAGTTCCAACTCGCTGACACGCTCGCAAGGTAGCGCTAGTGTATCAACCGAGTTTTTAGAATGCCAATCAAGAAACTCACAGCGTATTCAGATTCGAAGTTTAGAATGAGGTCTTACAGCACATTTTGAACTTTATGCGAAGTGAGAGTGAATAGCGAAGTGAAGTGTTAGTTGTTTTTTGAAATTAACAGAATCGACGTACAGACAGGCAGTCGCTCCATGATACTGATATTCAGTTGAATCTGGTTAGCGCCTTTCGCATATTTATCATTATCAGTCCAACGTTGTATCACATCCCCCGGGCTGTGAAAATAGAGAAATCGAATTTTCTCAGATATGAGACCTAGCTAGATTGATTTTTCGCCCCCGTAAACCCCTATAATATAACTTTCATCGGAATCTTTAGAGCCGTTTTCGAGAACGTGATTACAAATATAATATACGTATATTTATTCATATACACATTTAACAGTATACGATAATTATTATTATTAGGATAATAGGTACCATGCACAATTACACAATATATCCATTACCTAGACGTTGCACTCCAGAATAATAGAATAATTAATCAAAGCGGATAACTACACTGATATTATAATTACGTTGTAAATTGCTTTATTGACGAAATGTCTTGATGAACCAGTGGATAAGAACGCGTCTCTTAAGCACGAAGTTGTGGGTTCAAATCCGGGCAAGTACCAATGTGACTTTTCAATTCATTATGTAGATATCAACGGTGAAGGGACGATGGTGAGGAAACCTTGACTTATAATGAATGCTAGCTTTTCCCGCGGCTTCGGCCACATTGATGTCGGAAAATATCTCACGGGAACGTACTACCGAGATTAAAAGTACTATATGTGCTGTTCCAGGTTATAAACTATCTGTGAACCAAACTTCATCTCCGTTCAGCCGTTTTTGCACCAATCGGAACATTATGACAAACAGACAAACGGACAAAAACTCCGTTAAGGAGGAGCTCAGTGACATATAGACGTACAGAAGAAGGACATTTATATATAAAGAAGATGGACCAGTTATTATTGTTTAGCAAATTGACACTTTCCTCATTTTATTCATTTCATACAACTGTCATGACAGTTGTGATTTGAATATACCTACGGACAATTCAAATTGGTAGTCAATTTGCTAAACATTTAATTTGCCTGACTTTATATGAGTAATCTCTTGGGTTATTATAAATGAAGACTGATGGTTGATGGTATATCAACAGGTAAGTTTGATGTTACACGGAAGTTTAGCCGCATCACCGTTAGATTGTAATAGCTGCCGACCCTTTGGGAAGCCAATTCCTGGTTCCTGAATGCCCGTTTCAATGTTATCTCATAACAAATGTCATAGTTTGACAGTCAAGCGATCGTAACTGCAAAATTGGTGTTTAGTGGTTTAAGTTTTGAATATCATTTCACTAGTTATAGGAATAGGAATGCAATCTTGAGTTAAGATTGGCAACGCGAGAATTCGCTTACTAAGTTTGGTGTCGAGATTGGTTATTCGAGATCTCGCCTGTCAAACAGGCAAGATCTCTCTTTTAAGATTATGATATTTTCGAGACCGAGATTTTGCGCCTAGTTTTTGACGTAAATAAAGCGATTTTTTTATTAAAATGTTCTTCGGATCATCATGTTAAATATCATTTTTTAAATTAAAAATATTCACAATAGATCAGCACACGCTATAAATCCTTTAATTATTGAAAAATATCTTGCCAGTGCATGGTGTGCTAAGTCGCGCGCGATCGGCCTCGTAATCCCATTTGAGACCTCGTCCGTATTGGTTGAGATCTCGAACGAGATTGTCTTTCCACGAGATTGAACCTCGAAAAAAGGCTCGAGATCGACATTACACTCCGTACCTACTCGTTAAGTCCCTTAGCATGATTTTTGGAAAAAAAATCTTTTTTTATATTATTTTATTACTTTTATTTATGTCATTGTTATGGAAGTTGTTGCTCGTTCTTCATTAAAACCATTTAAGTTTTTTCATCAAATCATTATGCGCTGGCCACACTGGGCCGTTCGTCAGTTCTAGTGTGGCCTGCGCTTTACGGAAAACAAAAAAAAAATACCATAAAAGTTGTGCTCATTAATAAAAAACAAACGAACAACGGGAAAAGTATTCTAACTCCTCGTACAAAAGTAACTCGTGACGAAATTCCTTTCCGACAGCTGCAAAACAATGAACCCGGTGTTTACATCGCTTTTTATTTAACACCGTCTAATGAACGCGCGAGATTTCAGCGCTTTCCGCTGAGTGGTAGCACTCTAATGAAGGTGCAGTCGCTTCATGAAGCGTATGATGCTTACCTCTTTCTGGTTTACGCGTTCGAGTTTATCGCTTATTAGTGGAGTGACAGACTCCAACCGAAATTACGCGTGTGTTATGTCTACACTACAAATTCCGCGACGTAGTTTCGGCGATTTATCGTGGGTAAAGTAAAATGCACAAAATACATCATCAAGGAGCCATCTTTCTATGGACTCCTGAACCATTCAAAAGTGCTTGTAATTAGTTTAATTGAAATACTTAAAGTTTGAACTTTGTATAATATCCATTTATTGACGTAAAATATGTATAGTTACCTATTGCAAAAAGTGTTTAAAATAACATGATTGATCATAATGTTCATGTTAAAGTGCTCCATGTAAACTACATTGATATCATAGTTAGACCCTCTACCCATAGTGTATTTTGTTTATTGTTAACCCTAATTAAGGTCTCAGTTTAATGGCAACCCTAGTTTACATTGGTGTCTCAATAAAGTTCGTCGTTTGTCAAATTACTGGAGCTGGGTACGGGCAATATTATGTATGCTGTAATTCGAACCGCTAAAATCGTAAAACGGCGCGCGCTTTCCACCGATGCACACTATTAGTAGACGATAATTTAATAATAATAATTTATGTTTATTTATTTTCTCTCCCAATGGTTTTGTATCACTTTGCAGTTTTGAATTACATACTTAATAAAATTAATAATTTGTAGTCAAATATTGAAATTATACGCTTAATAAAACCCGTAGAAGTATAATTACAACAATTCATACTCAAAGCATTTATTTCATTTAAACCATTTATTTACAGGCATTTTTTTACTGTCAAAAAGTCGGTCAGTTCGTCAAAAAGTTGAAGCTAGTTGCCCATTCCAAATCGTAGATCTCTATGGAGAAGAACGGGCAAGAAACTCATCAAATTACAACAGAACCCCAGAAGTGTGTGAGTACAATGGCCAGACTTCCCAGACGAAATCGCGACATAACACCGGACGAAGTAACTTCACATACCAAGCTAAAAACGTGACTTTATTACAATTTTATTCCACAACAACCAAGTGTGAAGTATATAATTTAATCTGTTTACAATAGCGCCCTTGACAGAAAGGTTTACTGGCTACAAGGGCGGAACATTCACACCTTGGCACGGCGCCAACTCTGATATTTTTGTTCAGCTTACTTAATATAGATGAACATTAAAGATACACCGCCCAGCCGGCCGTATTCAGGGGCTGTACGGTGCAAGATTGCGTGAAAATATTAACATGTTTTCAAGGCCAAAAGGCCCGATAATGTTGTAGTTTGCCGGGCCGTTTTGACCCTACTGCGTACCCGTACCCTTAGTGAACGACATTGTCTCTTCGAGGCCAGACCGGGCCTTTTTTTGGCTCGTATTTATTTCAATGTCTGAATTTAGTACTGATGAGATAATAGAGAACACGCGACTCGAGCGCTTACGGAATAACGATACCCTTTTTTACTGACGTCACAGTTTACAACTTGCCGGTAGGTGTCTAAGAATTTACAGATTACATAGACCGACTGAAGGACATTGCCAAGCGAAGACATAAGTACATCTATGATATCATGCTACGCGCCCATATTTGCAGATTCTTGAAAGAAAAATCTCGTTTAATGCCTCTTGTCCGAAGTTACGGCACGACCAGTAGAGCTGGAAATAGCCGGCTTCCTATAACCGGTCATAACTTTTAACACATTCCGGGACAGACCGCCTCTCGACGTTATCTCGGTATATCGTTACGTGAGCACTGTCACGTTTGTTGAAAGTTAATCAGTTCAACTAAGACCACTTGAAAAAAAAACTGTGTTATAAATTACAGCAATAATTTTAAATTAAAATTAATTTACAATTTTTTCGTTTTTTTTGTACAATTTCTCTTTATGTATGTTTTTGAAATTTCTTAGAAAACTCATTGAGGAAGATTCAGTACTCAACCAAATGGTCGTGCACGAGTTGAGAACGTTATTAAAGCCGGTTTAATTATCAGTTCATTAACATTCGCTTTGTAAGGCAAAGTGACCGTCAGTTAAGAGGAAAATGGCTTGCACTGGCATCCGATGTGATAGGTGCTAATGTATGCAAGTGGTAGTCAGTCACAGGCCATTCTAGTACTTAACAGAGCCGTTTGATTATGGATGTCTAAGTGATGCGAATGAAAGATAATAAGATGTCAAGCCGTGTGCCGTGTGCCACAAATAATTTTTTTTAGTTAGCCTGGTCTGTCCCTCTCCTGGGCAAAGGCTTCACTCCACTCCTTCCATCGTTCGCGAGCCCGCACTACCTCCTTCCAGTTTTCGGAATCGGTCCAGTTTATCCCGCTTAGCTAAGATGATTTTGATTTTATAAATATAACTAGATACGTGCGGCGTGCATACTCTTCGGTCGCGACTGTCAGGACTCAAACACATAACCACGTTACGACGACGCAACGTGCCACGTTACATTTATTCATTATAGATTTCTCCTAGGACAGTCGATATATTCGTGTTACTAGGATCCTAAAAACGCTTCTGATACCTGAATCGATAAAAATTGCCAATAAAAAATGAAGCCACCAGGCATAGCTAGCTATTTTTATTTGATTACTTCCTAATAATACCAACTTGTCTTTCATCATCACAAATAAACAAACATAATAATATATGGGTTTATCGTGCAACCATAAATTTCAACTACGCATTTGGTAGGGTCGATAGCAGATGATGGAAAAGGCAAAAATGTAAGCATAAGCTATCGATAAGCTTATGTCAATCCTGTTGAATCGTTGTAGAAATACGAAACGCTTTCGAAGCGATTGTCACGTGTCAAGGCCCTCTGGTTCGTCTTCTGGTTAGTCACTTTGGACCAGTGTTGCTACTGAGCGCGACAACGATATCGGTTATATCTGAATAGGCCTTAAATCATACGGACATAATATACTCTCGTACCTCTGCATTTAAAACGATTACAACACGATTGTGGCATGCAAATGTGACCAACGGTATGACCAATGTGACAAACGGGTTTTGTCGACGGAAGAATAGACAAAATGACAGATAAACAATCACAATCTATCATTTTGTCTATTCTTCCGTGGACAAAACCCGTTTCTATGGCGGTCATGCTACGCGTGCAGGTGTTCGTAGTGCGTATTACTCTGATTTATACTCGTGTCGCAGGGATGTTGTGGATGTAGATTTTTTCACATCCGCGGATGCGAACGCGGATCTTAAGATATTGTTTCCAAATGTGACTTTGCGCCGGTGTGATGGTGGCATTGTAAATTCACTTTTTATATAATCTATCAGCTGCAGAAATCTCGCATAGCACACAATGCTCGATGAATATTCACAATGACACTCGACAGCAGCATTGTAACCTACTACTGACTCATTTATATTATTTTTATCGGAAAGCAACCTTTGTTTTATTCCAATGTATTTGGTATAAAATTCCTTTAAATTTTGCCATCAAAGCGAACTAAAATGTCTTTGAAAAACGCTGAAAGGGAGAATCTAGGAATACCTACATACAAAAATAAGAGTTTAGTCTTCTTCATGTTTTTTTACTCGGCATTATCTATTGGGGGAGGCCTATGTCCCGCAGTGGACATGTTGATGATAATGATAAGAAATTACGTAATTAAGCGTTGCTTAACTGACGTTAGTGAATACCGGCACTATTTCAATTCAATAATTAATAATGTAAACCCTTAAAGCCGAAGCGTTTCCATGATTAATTAAAGAACAAAACAAGCGCTATGAAGCATCATAGCGC
This sequence comes from Lithophane leautieri, assembly GCA_949152455.1. NCBI lineage: Eukaryota > Metazoa > Arthropoda > Insecta > Lepidoptera > Noctuidae > Lithophane > Lithophane leautieri. Next base: position 20,284,208 of record OX424458.1, on the reverse strand, counting down.
TGACGGGTAGTAAGCGCCTCAGTAACACTGTGGTGACGTGTTGACGTGAACGGGTGTATCTACTGTAGCAAACAGAAAATAAAGCTTCGTTCAACATTCAGAATGCCGTTGACCCTCGTACGCACTCTGCGCATCATGGCACAAATGTTTACCAACAAAGCCCCCTTGTCAATGTCATACAGGCGCCAAAATATCCTTGTAGCAGTGTACACAACACGCGACAAATATCAACAGTGATATCGTGCGACTTCGTTCAACATCGCCAGACTTCGCTCCAACTGACTGTTGATTAAAATCGTTCGAAATGTGTCTGCGAAATTGTACGATGTCCGGTGAGAGCTTTGGTCGACGTGTAGCGAAATACCGAGATTTATTGAATTCGACCCATTCTTCACAACTTTCCTTTGCAAATAGCGACGTCTCGACTCGTAGAAATAAGTTTTTTATTCTCTACTAGCTGATGCCCGCGACTTCGCCCGCGTGGTTGTCGGTTTTTATATACTAAAACCTTACTCGAGAACCACTCTATCCATTGGTGAAAACAGCATGAAAATCGGTGCAATAGTTTTTGAGTTTAACGCGCACAGGACGACAGACAGAGGCGGCGGAGGACTTTGTTTTATAATATGTAAGGAAGGATGTGTAATGATAGCTATATCAGAAACAATTGATAACTTAAGTCAATAACTTTAAGCACTGTACAAAACACTTAACGGTTACAGTAAATAAAAATCGGCATTCACAACAGAAACGGTCTTTACTCCAAAATATAAATCAGCAAGTAAAAACAGACGAAAATGTTGATATTATTGTCCTGAAATAAAACCTAATTTCCGATTTTTCTAAAACCAAAGAGCACTTAAAGCTTCCTGCTCAATAATGTTTGGATACAAAGTAAAACACTTCTGCAATCAGATAATAGACTACCCACTACAATTATTCCCTTCAATACATACAGCATAATCAGCCTATAATGTGGCCTGCTGGGATACAGGCCTATAGGGTGTGAGGGGGACTGGGTGCTTCATAGATTGTATGTATTATTTATACTTAATACATCGCTCTGTTACGAATAAAAACTGTGAAAGCCAGGACCTATAATGAGTGAAACCATTTAATTATAGTTGTCGCTTTATCCAGCGCGACATCTCACCGCACTGACCGCTTGAGCCGCTCAGACCACTCGGATCATTCACAGTAAGCGCTGTGTTGACTATGCGGTGACAGACCGCGTGAGTTTTAAATTAAAACATGTTTTTAAATTCGATGTGCCATCACTTAGTCATGCTGCGCAAACTCCAAATAAATTTGTAATGAAATCAAGAGGAAGTCATCTAGAAGTATTAAACATCTCTCGCACTATGAATTTTCCGATACCGACGAAATTTTTCCAAATCAATTAAACGCTTTTCGCAAAACGGTCATAAAAAGTTTATTTATTGGCGTTAATAAACAAAAATCTACTTATGAATGGAAGCTCGGAAATCGCTTCATTCATCTCTTGATAGTGTACGGAAGCGACGTTTTTGGTACTTAATTCAGAATCTCAAATGTGCATCACACTTTGTGAAGGTTTTTATAGGAAATTGTTAATGTATTGCTTCAAATGTTTGAAAAATTCATCTGCTCAACAACATAAATAATGAGTATTGTTGAACTGTCGAAATGAAGACATTATATGTGTGTTACGCAAGTACCCCGCTGATTTAGGAGGATTAGTTGCATCGAGTCTTATTGATAAATCTTATTAACATAATAACCTTAGACAGCTCTTCTAATTGGTCTAATCACGTTGTTCATTCTCTCTCTCATTTTACCCATTAATTAATTGCAAGGATTATCTACATAGAGCCCTGATTATACCTCTTCATTTCGTCACAAAGCGTTAGAAGGAAACCTTCCACAAGGTGTACCGATGACCTTGTGGCGGTATCTACATCGCCACATGCGAACTACGCATCAAAGATCTGACGTCACACAAAAGTCCTGACGTCACATAAATCCTGCATCGCGCAATTAAAGTTTGCCGTGCAATGGACATATATAATCGTTGGGCAGTTGCCCGCCAGACACGACAACCGTCTGGTCGGAGGATCCTCCCTTTTCTATAATGGATGAGTGAACTTTACACCCTGTTCCTCATACCCCTATAACCTTGTGAAAGCCGCAGGAATCCGCTGGAATGCGAAAAGCACAGAACCGGTCAAAGTGGCGATGCTTGGGGGTGGCCTATGTCCAGCAGTGGACATCTTACGGCTGAAATGATGATGATTAGGTAACTACAAGGACCCTGGCTTTACTAATAGTATTTCTCTAATTACGGCGTAATACTGTTGCATTCTTATTCATTTCCGCTCAAAGACATACTATCTCCTAACAAGTTCCTTATTGTTGGCTGGATATTGTGAGGCAAAATTTGCAATATTACTGCCTCGGAAAAGGATTGGGGCCAAGGCCAAATGGGGAACTACAAAAGTATGTCACTCTGAACTTTGTATTTTATTCCTCTGCGTTTTTTTGAAAAGGTGCAATTTTGATTTAAAGGTATCTATCAAATGAGTGATAATAATAATTTGACATGGACAGCGCCTTAATGTTAGAGCAGTAAGGACGATTTTCGTAGTGCAAGTTAACAATTCTACTATTCTAAGTTCGTACCCACGAGTGATAAGTGATAACGACGGATGAGTGTTTCAATGTTCCTTCATACATGATAAAAACAACCGTCTTCCAAAAAAACACTAAAAAGTGAAAAATAACTTTAAATTCGGAAGTCGGTGTCTTTACTTTTCAATTTTCGTTTTCTGCCGCCGATTTCCGAATTAAAAGTTATTTTTCACTTTTTAGTTGTGGTACCTACCCCATCACACAAATTCGAATATGCTATGTAAATAACAGTGACGGAGTCACTTAAAACATCGTCTACATTTAGGTATATTAAGTGGGAAAAATACGTAATGTTGATGCTAACTCAAAAACTACACAAGCAAAGTTAATAAAAATTATGGGACCACCTCTGAAGCATGACCTACCACACAAAAAATGAATCATCAAAATCGATGAATCGAATCGAAAGATTCTCGCAACGAGCCCTTTCATCTGATAATTTTGTCATATGGTACAGTTTGCAAAACTTTTTTTTTAATATTCTAATTTGCTCTCCAAAACTGACATCCATATTCAAAATTCATTTATTTTCATCACACGTCCGTGTTTGGGTCACAGAAATACATATGTGTACCAAACAACTTAATCGGTCAATTGAATTTGGAGCAAATTGGATATGACAGACGGACAGACAGACACACGAGTGATCCTATAAGGGTTCCTTTTTTTACCTTTTGAGGTAGGGAACCCTAAAAAAGGGTGTGACCAGTGTGACAGAGGATGCTTGAGCTCGAACATTTTTTTCAGTGATAAACAAACAAGCAAAGTTTATAACAGTGCCATCATCTCAGATTCCGCGGAATTGTTTTCTATTTTGGAAATGTATTTTTAGACGAAGCATAATATTTACCTTTATCACCTCTGCCGGCCATAGGACGGCCCCCGTGAAGGACATTGTCATCTTCCAAACCTTTTACCAACTATCTTGTAGTCAGCATCCAGTCTAACTAGATGTAGCTGAATACCAGTATTTTATTTATTTAACCATATTTTATGTATACACGAAATAAACAGAAAAGACAAGAAAAATACATACAAAGGACGTTAGACGGGGTTTATGTTAGTGATGGACATTATCTTAAATAAATAGTCATGTTATTATCTTGTTAAGCTAATAATATTCTAGCGAAATGAATGGTGAAGTTAATGAAAAAGTATCAAACAGCAAATTTTTATTTGTGCTTGCAAATAAATACTGGTAGGCATACTTTACTGGGAAGTTCCAGAAAAATCCATTAACACTTTTCCTGTTTGTATAGGGTACCGAGCTCAAGACAACTGGTTCCACGAAACCATCGGGGTAGCCATCAAAAAGATCAAGTTCTCTTATCAACACTTGCGGAGTGTTAAGACCGTCCCCGTTTTGTCTTTAGTGATATTTATTTATTTCTCTCCCCTACTTAGTGATTTACTACCTAAATTATGTTCTGTGATAATCCCTGGAGGCGAGACACTCCAAGGCCCGATCGATACGAGCGCTTTATCACGGCTACTTAGGTTTCGGCCAGTACGGTGATTAATGCTCTGATTCTTTAATGAGTTATCTAGATTTAGAATAGACTGCTCCAAAGTTAAAAGCTAATTCAAATCCGATTTGTCTTTGGTTCATTGAAATACTACTCGTATCAGCCATTTATAGAGGACGTGAACCATTGGATTTTTATTAAGTTTACAGAAACTGGATTATTTAGAGTTTATTTTATCATTATTTTAACAAAGAATTAAATACTTATAGAATTTTTTTTATTAAGTCCTTAGATCTTAACATTCATTCATATAAACAAGTACCCTTAAATTAAAAAATTGAAAAACCCCCGACGAAACAAAGCATCTAATAAACGATTTTTTTGTATACCTAAGAACACTCTCGATCATGTCACCTTTCAAACAAAACCAAAAAAAACAAAATCGGTTCCGCCGTTTGGCAGCTACGATGGCGCAGACAGACACACAGATACACACGTTAAACTTATAACACCCTTCTTTTTCCGTCATTCATTTATCTAAAACAGTATGCCTCTGTCACTTCAACAAAGAAAAATCAACTCTAAGATCAAAGAATACAGATCTTAATCGAACTAACATTGTTCAGTAGCAGAAATTCTTTTTAAGTTTGTCGCTTTGTGTGCTCTAGACAAACACGCTTGCTTTCTTTGTGACGTCAGTATAAGTAACCATGGTCTAGTTTATGTACAATAGAGGTTGTGATCCGATCCAGGCTTGATCCGCCCCCCAACGACTCCCTAAGCCAAGGTCCGTACCCCACAGGGGGCGCCCTTAGCGTGTAGTCACTTAGTTCATAAGTTTTATGCCCTGGAGGCCTTAAGGCATTCCCAGGATACTCTGGTAAAGCAGCGACAGCCTCCAAGATTGACCTGCGAGATGAGTCCCAAAAAAAAACAGTATAATAGAAATAAGATTTGCTTTACTGTGAGCAATACAGGTAATTGTGGTCCCCGGGGTATTACTAAGGTTCCACTGTCCGTCTGTCTGTCTGTCTGCCGTCTGTCAGTCCGTACGTCACAGGGCTGTATCTTTTAAATCGTAATAGGTAGACTGTTGAAAGTTTCACAGAGTGTGTACTACTATTGGCCACTTTATCAACACAGAATAAAGTATAACATTAAAGGGGGTTCCCAGACATGAAACATGTTTTTTTTACAGAAATATTTAAAAACCTAATTACTTATATTTTTTACGATGACAAAAAACCCTTCGTGATGAGCCGCTTTTTATTCCTATATCAGCGCAAAAATAATTACTTAAAAAAAAAAAACTAACTTTAGTATTTCTCTGCACGTTTCCCGCGTCGTGGCCTGATACCGAGAAATGGAAAGTTTATATTTCTATAGGCTAATTATGTAAACACAACCGAACAGTAATTATCTCAAAATATTTCCATGTAATCTAAAGTTCAAGGCAACCCGTCGGAGCTAGTTTCGCCAACGTGCGCCTGACAGGTTGTTGTTTCGACTGTCAGATGGTTGGTGTAGGTACTTAAATGAGATATGATAACTATACTATGTGACAGATGCAAGTGATGCAATCGACGTTATTGCTTTGTGAAGTGAGCACCTAGGTTCTAGGTGTCGGCTGCTACTAGATTTAGTTATACAATGTAGTGATCAGCGGTAACTATTACGGAAGTCATCATTATGATTGCTATATGAACAGGGGCGTATTTACCCTAGGGCCAAAAAGGCCATGGCCTGGGACGGTAGCCTGCGAGGGGCGGCGCAAGCCGCACCTCGCGCTCAGTTTTGTTAGCCTTTCTTTTTGAAGAAATTTAAAATAAGCCTCATTATCATTCTCCTACCCTTATCCCAATTTATTTGGTTAAATTTAAAATAAGCCTACTTAACATAAATTCAAACTCAATGGTTATAAGTTTGATAGACATCCAAGACGCGCGCGGCGGCGGCCGGCGTGTCGGTCGGTCGGAGTCCGTCGCGACTCGGGACTAGTTTCGTTGCTTTTTTATTTCCTTTAATTTATGGGGCGGCAAACCTTACAGGCCCAGGGCGCTGAATCTTAAAATACGCCACTGTATATGAAGGAGCCGAAGAGAACGGAAATATAAACGGTGTTTAAGTTTTAAGCTGTATCGTCAATGATGCCTATCCTCGTGCTACTTTTGTACCAAGCTATAAGTATATTTTTTTTTAGGCAAAGATTGGTCCATTCCACGTTTAAAAACAAGAACACTGCATAAAATTCAAAGTGTGTCAATTGTCTAATACGTACTTATGGAGCTGCCGATTCGTCCACAAATAAATTAAATTCGTGCGAATCGACTTAAAAAAAAAATTATTTAAAAGTGTCGATTCACCCGTTTCGGGCCGGCGAATTCATGCGAATCAACCAATAAGCCCTTGGCACGTCCTTAGGAGAGTAGAGAGTCTTTTACCCAGCAGTGAGACAAACTAATTAAAAACATACAATTTTCACTTTGTTTGACATACATGAAATAATAAATGATATATATTAAAAGTTAAAAATACATATGAAAGTTAGCTATTATAAATTCAAATTAGGGTCGAGGTTTAATTACCCTCGGTGGAATAAAGCAACATGTGCTTTAACGACATTTTCACATAATTTAAACAGCCTAATTTAATATTTATATCCCGTCTATGTATGCCAAAAATCTTAATATTTTAATATAATTATTGTGTATTAAATGAAAGGGCTTAAAATATAATAAAAGAAAAGATTACCTACTTCATGGACAAAAGGAAAACATTATATATAACGGAAGGGCTCATAGGGCGTCAAAAAATTCTTCCGCATCGCTGTCAGTGGGAAAAGTGCGCAAAAGGCTGGCAACATTGCCACGTTGGATGGCAATGCTGATTCTTTGACCTAGAAATTGGCCAGCCCTCTGGTCACGTGAAGAGTCGACCAACCGCTTGGCGATGTTCCGAAATTCTCGATGAGCAGTCGGACCCCACGGCCCAAGTGTTTCAACCCCAAACGGCTCAAAGATATAGCTACCAATGAGGTTGTTATATTTGCGTCGTTTGAGATTTTCTGCACCTGCAGCAGCCCCCCCAGCATTATTGTGTGAAATTAGTCTTGCTGTCTAGGACTGGAAAATCTGTAAACTTCTATATTCTGTGGAGATCGCCATTTTTTTTTAAATCTTTTTTTTTTATAGACCTTAATTATTATAGACAAGCTAACACTAACACTTATATACATTTATATAAAATATGTACAAAAGAAAAAAAAGAAAAGCTGTCAGTGGGAGAAGTGCCCAAAAGGCTGGCAACGTCATATTTAATTTAAAGTGACGTTATTATAGATAAGATATAGATCATACAAAGAAAGTTTCAAGGTTGTACGCAATAGTCGCTCGAGTCCGATTTGGCGGTTTTTTTGCTACCACTGACTTTATAAAATTATTTTAAATCGTTCTAATTTGCTAATTTCAAAACGTATTCTATTTTCAAACCGCTTACCTACATCTCACTATCCGACCCACAGCCAAAGCTGTAGGATCTGATAGCTCTCTATGGGTGACCACATCAGCACGAGTGTGAGTGCAAGTGTTCTGAAACTCGTGCCAAGGCACCACATTATAATAATGCCAGGCTTTAGTACGAATGCATCGTAAGCCTTCGGTACTTGGTACAAAGGCAAAGAGTTTAAAGCTATTTGTGGGCTTAACTGCTAACGTTGGGTACTACAAAGTGGCTTAGTACTTTTTTAAGTGGAATTGGTGTTTGGTTGAAGTGGTTTAGTGTTTTGTGAATAAGTTAAGCTTTCTAGTGTTACCATGAGTTATTTTGAATCAACTTCAAACATAAGAGAAGGTTATGCATTCGATGAGTTTTTTTTTTAACAATACCTAAGAAAGATACAAAAATCCTGACCTCACTAACAGACTTATTAAAACCCAGCCCAAACCTTTGAACCTAGAAAGCTGAATTTTCACACAGAGAATTTTACAAAAACCCTGCGGTATATGGGATTCACGGGTGAACGAAGTGACGGCTAAGTGCTAATTAATAATCCACCTAATGATGTGAAAACTTATGAAAACTATAGACAGCTACTAAAATATGACATTTTATATTCTAGTTTATTCCACATGACCAGCGTGATGGCATCAAAATGTAAACAGCACACAGCTATATAAAATTAAAACTTTACTAGAAACAAGTACACACAAATTATACTCTAAGCGCAGTTCCAAATCAAATTGCTAAAGCCCGACAGTTTCGTCACTCGGTCTATAAATTATTTGGCACAAAGTATAGTCGACTTCGTAATTGCTTTAGCACTTTTGACAAAAACTCCAAGTAAATCAAAATTCCGCTACGTCATTTTTGACGTACGTGTACGTTAATTACGCTCGAAAATGACGTAATGACGGGTGACCACTGATAATCCGCGAAGTGCTGTGGGTCCCCCATAGCACAGCATGATGCTGAGTGGAAGCCTTCTTGTCATAATCACGAAGTGCAGCCGATCCAGACGTCGTTTGAAACGAATTTAAAGTGGAAAGATGTAATCGTCACGTAAGGAAAAGTGTTAAGCCCCTCAATGTGACTTTTTCTCTTTCTATTATATACAAGTGTGTGTGTGCGAGGATCTACGTTCCTGACGGGAGCCCCACGACCACCCATGTTTTTAGGGTTCCGTACCCAAAAAGTAAAACGAGACCCTATTACTAAGACTCCGCTGTCCGTCCATCTGTGACAGTCTGTCTGCCCATCTGTCACCAGGCTGTAACTCATGAACCGTGATAGTTAGACAGTTGCCGCTATAACAACAAATACTAAAAAACAGAATAAAATAAATATTTAAGGGGCTCCAACACAACAAACGTGATTTTTTGCCGTTTTTATAGATAATGGTACGGAACCCTTCGTGCACAAGTCCGACTCGCACTGGGCCGGTTTTTTCTTTATTTATCAAATATCAGAGTTAATTATCTATTTGTAAGCACGTGACAAATAAGTCTATTTTTATTTATTTTTCCTTTCTTTTCTTTCTGAGGTTAAAACTACCTAACTGTCACATTGGTCCAGCACAAATAGACCTAGATAATCCGTGCTAGTGAAATTTAAACTTAGGATGGTAAAGAAATTACGAGGTTGACTATACGAGTATTTAGTTACCGCCGGGACCGTGTCAGGAAAATACACAAGACCGAGTGCTAACCAAATTGGTTTTAGAACTGTTTCTATTCTATCAATTAATAATCACACAATACATTTAAATAGAATATTTTTGATGCTGTTGAAGTATCTTCATCATTCATCATCAGCCTATAGCAGTCCACTCTATTCTCGGCAGCTACCAGCCACCCTGCGAAGATTGTCACTCCACCTAGCCTGAGGGCGTCCTACCTTATCGATTCGCGGTCTCCACTCAAGAACACGTCTACCCCAACGGTCACCGGTTCTACGGCTAATAAGGCCGGCCCATTGCCACTTCAGCTTACTTATTCTGAGAGCTATGTCGACAACTTTTGTTCTCTGCCGGATTACCTCATGTCGGATTCTATCTCACAGAGATACTCCAAGCATAGCTCGTTCCATAGCTCGCTGAGCGACCTTGAATATAAGGATCAGCCGTACCGTGAGTGTCCACGTTTCGGCTCCGTAAGTCATGGCAGGCAGGACGCACTGATTGAAGACTTGAGTCGTTAGACTCTGTGGAATACGCGACGACAAGACTCGACGGAGCTTCCCAAAAGCTGCCCAGCTTAATTCTTCTGATATCATCGTTCAAATATCGATACATTGAATTATAGAATGTAAACAACTATTGAGTATGCAAGTCCGCCCCTCCAATTTCATCAGTGTGTATACATATAAAACATTGGTCAGCCAGGGGCCATAGCCCTTCCATAATTCTAGGCAAACAGTCCAGCAGTGCCTACTTTGTATGTGTGTATTTTATGTCTTTTTTTTTGTAATGTGAATTTTATTTGTGGATAATAAACAATTTTTATTTCATTATTACTCCTTTCACTGCTAGCTCATAGTCTAAAATCTTTGATTCCATGTTAAATAGTTCTACAATAACCAGGGTTTGTCCTTGGATGCACTTGCATAGTGCATACAGTGTGTGTGCATTGTCTGTCAGTGGATAATCATAGACACAACAAAACATCACTTTAACGTTTTAGCACAATCTATGCTAACAGGTTGTTTATGTCGTTGTCCAATCGTAGAAATGGTCATATCGTGATCTGCCTGGCCATTTCACGATACGCCGCCATTTCATGATTTGATCCTCTAGCATCCGCCGTATCGTTCAGCGCTCAGCTTTCGACGATTTACCCAGCGATGGTGGGTATATCGACCCAGATATGCGTAAAAAATATAACCCTGACCTTGCTGCCGTGCAGTCGGGTAATATTTCTTAATCGACCAATGGAGCGGAGTTTAGATTCTATTGGTTAATATTGGCACAGCTCCGCTCATCTTCTCTCTTCTCCTCTCCAGTGGACAAGCAGCCTTAAAATACTAAACAGCCAAATAACTGCGAGGAGTTTCCCTGCGTGATCGAATTAGAAATCAAGAGATCCGTAGGAGAACCAAGGTAACCGACATAGCCCGTGGTATTGCCAAACTTAAGTGGCAGTGGGCAGCACATTGCTCGCAGAATAGATGGCTGATGGGGCCGAAAGGTTCTGGAGTGGCGACCGCGTACCGGAAGACGTAGCGTGGGAAGCCCCCCCACAAGGTGGACCGATGACCTGGTGAAGGCCGCGATAATGCGCTGGATGCGAGAAGCACAGAACCGGTCGAAGTGGCGGTGCTTGGAGGAGGCCTATTTCCAGCAGTGGACTTCTTTCGGCTGAAATGATGAATGATGATGATGATGGAATTGCTACTAACTCGGATTCGCGGTTAAACATATGTAGTAGTAACGTTCTAACCTAACCCGTTTGGTCGAGGTGCCACTAGCTGCGTGAAATACAACTACCTTGCGATACGCCCCGAGATCAGGTGAGAATATCGATAAATAGGTTTTCTTTTTAGATCCCAACTCTCGAGTAGGCACATCATGAAATGACGGCCAAATCATGAAATGGCGACGTATCATGAAATGGCCGGGCAGATAAGGTTAAGGCCATTTCTACGATCGGACCACATCTACAACCAGACAATAAAGCGAGGACAAACTAGATTACACAGAGCTCTCATAGGCTCAGAACACAAAGTGCTATCACGCGGCACCAGATAATACAGCGTTTGTCAATCGGGCATCTCGACACTAAGAGATTAATAATCAGCTTATCAGATGCAAAGATCAATTACTAAAGTGATGTCCTTTGAAATCGTATTACAATGGGTATTGAGTTCAATCAGTATTAGCGTGGCGCTATTCTGTAAAGTAATTCATTTCAAACGGGCACAGCATTTGAAAGCGGACTCATTTGTTTTAAATGGCATCTATTTAATTTTTCCTCAAATATTTCCCATTTTGAGTTTGTAAACGTACTAATCCATCGTCTTTTTAAACTCATTGATCATTTTTTAAATGTGCTTTAGCGTTAGTGTAGTAACTGCGACCGACTTGAATGTCGCGTGGTTGGTCACAGTTCTAACCGTTTGGTCGTAGTGCCCTACCTTAGTTATTTCGATCAACATTAACAGGTATAATTTAAAAAAAAGACCCAAGCAGTTAAAAGATGGTTATTGACGAAAAGAGGCGATCATCATCAGATAGAGAGGATCGATTAAATATTCCCCATTTTAAATCATCGCAGATTTTCGATGATGTGAGGGTAATACTGAATAACACTGCCGCAGGCTCTATGTTCAACAGAATTGATATTAAATTCCCTATTGAGTAGGTACCACTGGATATCATTTCAATCCTAATCCTATCCTAACTCATTAAATATTAATATAATAATATATATAATTAATATTAATATAATAATATATACAGGAAAAGTTTTTATCCACTGCGGAAACTTTGACATATTAACCTTAAACCAGTTTTATTAAACATAATTTTTTTATTTTAATGCGTCTTCATACAAAAAAAATAAAAAAATCGTTAACGAAAGATGTTTATTTTAAAAGTGGTTGTATGGCTAACCGGCGCCGGCGGCGCGCGGCGAAGCGGAACGCGCGAAAGTACCTACCTATCAGCTGTGCGCTCGCTCGATTCGCCGGCGTAGGTATTTACGTGGGTTACTGGCCCTTGGATCTCGCTCAAAGAAATCAAAAATGCTTTCTTCGATTTCGATCGCCAGTCGGGAGACCCTCGTACATGATTCGGGGTTCTGAACTGTCCGTGATCAAGCAGCCTTTGAGTGGCCGCTAAAATGGTCCTTTCATTAGGGACCGCGGGGTTAAGGAGGTATGCTCTCCGTCGCATACATTCTGCGAGCTGCTCGCAAACTTTCACCACTCAGTACATACACTCGCACCATCTCGTAAAACTCGCGGTTACTGAAGTCCGACATCGTGACCGGTAGGTACAAGCACGACACGTGCGGCGCGGCCCTTGCGCGGGAAAGCGATTAGACGCGACGTCACACGACAGCGCGTGCGATGAGCGAACTGTCGGCCACAGCGCCCGGCGCCGCCCTGCCGCCCGGGAGGGGGTTGCACCCCCGTGCAACACCGCCGCCTGTGCGCCGGCCGCCGCACGCGCCCATTGATATTATTACGAATAGTTTGTGTCCATATTTTGCTGATTTTAAGTAGGATAAAAAAACAAAAAAAAGTATTGAATAAATAATGGAAATGTGTTCTATTACTGATATTGAACCACCAAAAAAAATTTGCGCACTGGTCAAAAACTTTTCCTGTATAATTAATATTAATATAATAATATACATAATTAATATTAATATTAATTATGTAATGACATTATATTAATATAATATTATAAATGCGAAAGTGAGTTTGTTTGTTTGTTTATTTTTTTGTTACGCTTTCATGCTAAAAGGGCTGATCGGCTTTGGATGAAATTTAGCACATGGGTAGACCATGACCTGAAATAGGACATAGGATAATTTTTATCCCGATATGCCGACGGGATCAAGACTTATGCGGGTGAAACCGCGGGGCGCAGCTAGTCAAGAATAATTATTAATTAGCCGAGAAGCAATAAACTTTAGTGGATATGACTGCCTCGTTGATGTAGTGGTCGCCAGCGCCACTTAACTGTGGTCCTAGATTTCAATATCAGGTCGGGCAAAGTGTTATTGGGTTATCCCCATCAGAAAAATTTTCAAACTGAAGCAGCTGTGGTTGGTTGATGGCAATATGCTCGCCCCCTATAACATTGGAAAACAGACGTTTTGATGATAAGTTGAGATGTGAATGTTTACATAATCTGAAATCATGGAGCGAGACTGGGCTTTGTATGGGTAATCAATAGTAGGTCAGATTTTAATGCCCCTTTGCACTGGGTAATAATGAGGTATCCTCATGTCAAAACCGTAGCAATATGGTCCAAAAACACTTTTGCCCAGTCTCTTTTCATCGAGACCAAACAACATTGCAATTTCCTATTATTCAGCAGGAGGCTTCCTGCCTACACCGTCGTACAGTACGACAGAACTTAGATGTAGCATCGGCAAAATTCGTAAAACCGATCACCATCCGAACCGAATGCGACTTCAAAATCACCAATCATTCTTACTGCTTTAGGTGAAAATGATCTTTATGCAAACGCAATAACTTGTAAAGTTATATATCCAAATACATTCGTAAAATTAAAATGAAAGTAGTTTCGTACTTTACGTCTACTTATGCCTGTAAGCCAATTTAGGTAACGCTGCAATCAGCAGACCAGCTCCGGTATTACGCGAAAGTCGGGTAGGTTATGATCAATATAATATTAATTAATTCATATTATATGTATTATTTTAATATTAGTTTCGGAGAAGTCCGATATGTACTTACATATAATATGTAACCTGAATATACAGTCAATCTTCCAAATAAAAATATTAAATTTCCTAACTGACAATGAAGAGCCTAATCCACTCTAGAAAGGAAATTTCGTACATGAGATTCATAAATGGCGAAAGTAAATGTATCCCTTAAAGGGGTCAATTATGGATGATTTGTGTGAAAGTTCGTAATTTTTGTTGCACACGGCTTGTTTAGCATAAAAACTTCGCTACATCACTAATGCATAATTTAAATGATACAATGTCAAACAACATGAAATTTACATTATTGGCGGTAGTACATACCCATCAATTACACATCACTCATGGGAGTTAATGCTAAATTCACGAGAGTTAGGACACACTTGCATTGGCTCAATTCACAGTGAGCGTGGTGATGCAATAGAAGCGTCTATTAGATTGAGCTCTGATTGTATGTCCCGGAATGCTACACAGTTACACACTAATAATTGTTCGGCTCAATATGATTCGACAATGTCGGGCACCGAAAACTTACAGATTAAATTATTGATTTTATTGATTTTAACATTAAACTTACAACTAATAAAGAAACAACAATGTTTAGTCGAGTCGTGTGAAACCATGCGAAGTACGGGCGGGTCGTTAGTTTATTATATATCTTCAATATTGTACAATGTAGGCGTACTAATGACAATAAGCGTGTATGTCAAGTATTACAATATTTGTGTTGAGATGTTGAAGCTTTGAAAAATTGAGAATAAAACCAATACAATGCCGATTGTATGTCAACTTGTGACGTTTGCACGATTTCATGAATTTCCGTCTGCACAATGTGAGGGAATAAATGCCATACTCCATTGCTGTACGGGCCGCAATAATGTACCTAATATTGTAACTATAATTTATCGATTCGTTATACCAAATTTTCATAATTTTTTAGGCTGTCACAGGCGTCATCATACAATACCACTTGCTTCATTTAGTACCGTCTCGATTTCTGCTGATTGGTAGTGTCATGAAGCTAGATCTAGCCAAACGATGACTGATAAAAGCTTGCCGTCAGTCAAAAGCAGTCAACTAAAAGAGAAGACATTGTTTAGAAGCAGTAATTCCAGACGTTACGCAACATTCTTACACTAACACAACTCCGTTCCGACGCGAGACGTCTGGATTTTAATAAAGACCTTGACCTCTACCTTTCTTTCGGCCTGTCTTTGCAAGGACAGAATCTGGTTTCAAATACCTAGAAAATGGCCTGCAGAAGTGTGAATGTGTGATTTTAGAAATAAGTTTCTTTATTATAAGTATTTTTTGTTTTAATTAACTTGACTTTTTTTGTAACTTAAAATGATTGCTTTGTAGGTACATATACACGTGCTATCATATTTCAACCATTTAAAACGGGGATTGGAACTATTTCTCCTAAACTCAGGTTATTTTGTAACCTATCTAGGAGAGCAGTACAGCACCCACTAACTAGATTATGCCTTTGTTTGTGCTTTATGTATTACCTTGCCATGTAATCTAGTCCTAGTTGAACAATAGAATCTTTATTTATTTATTATTTATTCATCACTAGCTGCGCCCCGCGGTTTCACCCGCTTAAGTCTCGATTCCGTGGGATTATCGGGATAAAAAGTATCCTATGTATTAATCCAGGTTATAAACTATCTGTTTGCCAAATTTCATCCAAATCCATTTAGCCGTTTTTGCGTGATTGAGTAACAAACATCCAAACACACAAACACATTAACACACAAACTTTCACATTTATAATATTAGTAGGATTATAATATTAGTAGGATTCGGTAAACGAAAGAGATTATTTAGATATTCTAGAGAAATCATCAGTTATTTCCGTGTGCTTATACGGTGAAACCATACACTCTGACGGATTTAATCATTTTTATAATACATCATCAATTAATGTTAGTTGCACAATTATTATAGGTTTGAGAAGCTCGTGGTTAAGTAATTACAGCGGCAGGGGTCAATCAAACGTTGAGTTACGGTTTCCGCGGTTTGTCCGTGGATAGTTTACTATGCATTGTATACCGAGACTATGACCGAGACCCCTACGTTCCTCGGAAAGCACGTTAAGCCATTCAACGTCCCGGCTGCCATTCGTACACAGTCGTAACGGGTAGTAAGAAGCCCGATAGTCTGACAACCAGTGTTACTAAAGGATATCGTGTTACCCAGTTAGTAAGTTGTGAAGGTCAGATAAGCGGTCGCTCCATATAGAGTACTGATATTCAGTTGCATACGTTAAGACTCAAAGCCGACCCTAGAAGAGTTGAGAAAAGGCTAAGCAATTGATGAATTCGTTCACGATTAGCATTTATTTCGTCGTAATAGCCGCTGTATTGTTTAACTATCTTCCATCTTTCTAAAGTGCGAAATATGTTTAGCAGAAGCCTGCGGGTCGGTATAGATGTTCATTATCAGATGGATAGAGACAATTACTTGAATGAGGTTCGAAGTGACTTTCCAAAAAAAAATAACCGAACCGATTTCGGAAGTTGGTGGCAAAAAACGAAAATTGAGAAACAAAGATACTGACTTCCGAAATTAAAGCAATTTTTCACTTTTTTGTGTGGAAGTCGGTTGTTTTATTTTTGTAAAAAGTTTTTATTTATCACTTTTTAGTTGTGGTACCTACCCCACACAAATACGAATACCACTACCTGCTATGTAAATAACAGTGATGGAGTCAATAAAATATCGTCTACATAGACTAAGTGGGAAAATACATAATTATTGAAGCTAACTCAAAAACTACACAAGCAAAGTTACTACAATTTATATGGGACCACCCCTGAAGCATGACCTACCAAACAAAAAAAGAATCATCAAAATCGATTCATAATTGGCGGAATAATAGCGTAAAGTAACGTAAAAAAAAAAACAGACGAATTGAGAAGCTCCTCCTTTTTGAAGAAGTCGGTTAAAAATGAATCCAATTTTGAAAACTCATGTTATTAAAAGTCAATGCAATCTACCCCAAATGATACGTTATATTATAATCAGCTCGTAAAAACCAACTGGTAAACATGGGACCCCAAATTGACGACCTCAATCAACGTTTAATCCCCCTGAATTAAATTACATACATGACGAGAATGTTGGCAGCCAGGGAGTTCGGTATTTAAACCCTTTTGAATTTTTGAGGGATACAATAAAAAGTTTATTTGTGAGTGAGACAAATTATCTACCCGTAAGTAAGTGACATGGAAATTATAATTTTACTGGCTTTTCACAGCGGCTTCGCCCGCGTGCATGTTGGCAATTATCCCACGTGAACGTACTATCGGGCTTGAAAGTCCCAATCCAGGTCTACCCGTGCGCCAAACATCCGAATCAATATCGTAACAAAATCATTTTTGAATTTATATTAAGAAGTCAAGCACATTTTTTTTAAATATATAATTTTATATTATCCCTGACATTTATGATGTAATGGGTTGTGCAGGTCAAATAAGCAGTTGCTATGTAAAATACTAGTATTCAGCTGCATACGCTTAGACTGGAAGACCCTCAACAAAGTCGGGAAAAGGCTCGGCAGATTTATAGATGTAATAAAATTTGATGCAAGTATTGTTTGTTTACAAATAGAGAAGTTGCTTTGAACGACGATGACGTTCTTTATTATGATATTGCAAAGTTACTGTTTACCAGTTGGCACAAAAAGTAAACTTACCAGAAGAAGAGCTTTCTGCAAAAAGTTTGCTTATGTTCTCATTGCATAAATTGAAAAGTTTAAAACGGTTGCGGCCATAGTTAATTACAGATAGTGCCACCCACGAAGACGCGCCCCACTCCGCTCCGCTCCGTACTAAAGTACAGCTACACAGTACAGTAATCGCGGAGTGGGGCGCTTCTTCGTGGATGGCACTATCTGTAATTAACTATGGCCGCAACCGTTTTAAACTTTTCAATTAGCGTATGGTTTAATTTCTTACTTCGACTCATAATTTTATTATGTAGTACATTTTAGCCAGTTCGTCCTGTGTCAGATCGTCGTTCATGCTTTCAAAGATAAAATCTCTACTTTGACAGTATCTAGTGTGATCGGTCTTTAGTGACGACACGTGTGGAGTGTGCGCTCGGGCTTATCAGATTCGAAAAGAAACAAAATCGGAAACTGTGAATAGATGTTATAGTTAGTAGGGAAATTACAGTAAATAGGTAAAGTACTTTTAGGATTAGTGGATTAATTTATCAATGTGATTAATTTCTTACGATTTAGGAACAGTTGTTTCGCGAATTGTGGCTTTCCTAGTACCTACTTAAAACTCCAGTAGAGCCTTCTAATCCTTATTAGAAACTGCATTGATGAGCACCATCAAAATGTAAGAATTAATATTTTTCTAGCTGACTGTATTGTATGTACCATTTGTATTTACCAAAATGTGCGAATGCAGTTAGCAAGTACTCAAACAGTTAATAATAGTCTCCAAAACACGTTTATCCGTAGTTACAAGTTAAAGTACCTATCCTTATTGCCCCGCCTCAATAATGTACCTTATACGAGTACAACACCCCAATTAGAATATAATCATAATCACACTGAAGTTTCACTATTATGATTATAACATTGTTTATTTATTAGTTACGCTAATTGTGGGAGAAAATTGTGGTCACATTACAAGTCTACGCACGCACACAGTCGCACTTGTCTACGGGCTTAGTGTAGTAAGTACCTCGTCTATTTTGGTTGTAATTTGCGTACCTAGTTTTATTTATTTTTGGGATAAAAAACTACCTTTAATAAAAATTACAGAAATCAATTCTGAAAAACCTACATCCATACTGTGAATGAATCAGTTACAAATTGTATATTAGGTAATCGATTTTTCCTGGCCTTAAATAATTGATTTTCTTCATTATTTATAATTATATAGATAAATTGAATACTCTTTATTATTTAAAATATTAAAACTCTTTAGTACAAAAAATTACAGACATAAATTATATTCAGGACAAAAATAATTATATTCATATAAGTTTAAGCTTTAAGTATAGCATGTAAGTTTAAGTTTAAGCTAAAATAACGAAGTATCACTTCGTTATTTTAGCTACAATAAAATTAAACTGTATGCATTGCAACCGTGCAATTTATAGGCAACTAATGAAAGAAGAAAAAGAAAAAAATAGTCATTAATAGTCATTATTTCATCTACACGTGAAAATATAATTTAGTTACTTGCCACAATCGAAACCCAAAACCCCCTTCTCTACAAGCGTGTCACTAAACCCCCGAACCACGAGGACCAACGTGTGTCGATCATAAAATAAATATGGTATCACACCGTACCTCGTTCATTCGCGACAACACGCACCGCTCACGAGCCACGTTAGCAAGTCACAAGGTTTATTGTAAGTGCCATTAGGGCCGTTGTACACAGCACGGTTTCTGTACGGTACGGCGTGCTAGCTGACCGTAGCATAATCGTGTGAATGATATGGAAAAAAACCAGACGACGACGCAAACGGCGACGGCGCCGTGCCGTTTTCATACAATACCGATAACCGTGCCTTGCGTACACACTGAAAGAAAGAAAGAAAGAAAAATATTTTATTTGGGACACGCACAGGAAAAACAAGCAGTAATGTACAGTAAGTACTTAATTAAAATAAAAGAACAATTAAAACTAACAAAATACTATGATCCCCTACTACGACGTGACGGCCTTTTTTTTGATATTTTTCACTAAATAATTCCTCATTTAAATTTGACATCGTTCAATTTTTTAATAATATTATTTAATTGTTATGATTTATTTTGAAATTTTAATTAAGCATGATTTTCAAACATCTTAAAAAAAAAAAAAAACATAATATATAGAGAGATACACACCATATTTGTATGCCTCCTGGCATAACATAGCGTTCTGTTCACCAAACTCAAGATCTGTATTTCTTTACCTGTGTTAACAAATAAAAGTGATTTGATTTGATTTGACCGAGACCTGACC
The DNA here is from genome assembly GCA_949152455.1 of Lithophane leautieri. Taxonomy (NCBI): domain Eukaryota; kingdom Metazoa; phylum Arthropoda; class Insecta; order Lepidoptera; family Noctuidae; genus Lithophane; species Lithophane leautieri. The sequence continues at coordinate 20,264,201 of OX424458.1, read as the reverse complement.
TGTGCTGTGTGTGTGTGCTGTGATACTAAGACCTGTGCGAGGTCAAAAAGGCTGACAGGTCAGCATAAATCAGCGATATTTAAAAAAAAAAAACCACAGCGCTGGTATTCTATATACTGCGAATCAACCGTAGTTTTTCACGGCGAAGACGTGTGTACAACGGGCCTGACACAAATTACACGCACAAATACACGCGTGACAAATGTTCACAATAGGTTTTTCCGATGCGGAAATTAAAACCACAGAAGCCGAATACTCCTTTATCCAGGTTTGAGTGATCCAATAAATACTCGGAAAAAGGTGGTAGTAGTGGGCTTAGAGGAATCTATACTATCCATACTAATATTATAAATTCGAAAGTAACTCTGTCTGTATGTCTGTCTGTATGTTACATTTTCACGCCTAAACCACTGAACGGATTTCGATAAAATTTGGCTAGGAGATAGATGGCATCCTGGGGAAGGACATAGGCTACTTTCTATCGACATACCACGCGGGCGAAGCCGCGGGCGGAAGCTAGTTATTAAATAAAGTCACTTTTAATTTCTGGTTGTGTGACCACATTGTTCTTTTACTCTATGCTACGGATTTTGATGCGTCACCATCATATATTATAGAGGATTTATTCTGAAAGGTTTACGTCGCATCTCATTGCCTGACAGCGCTATTAGTTACTTCGTTTTTGCTTAAAAATGCATTTATTTTTCAAATCATACTGGTTAGTCTCTGGAACTACCAGAATGATTTGAAAAAAAACTTAGCGCCTTCAAACAAACAAACAAGCAAGAAAACAAACTTTTCAGCTTTATTATTAATAAAAATATACTAATAATAAACTTGCATTTAATAACGAAATCTCGATGTTTTGTCAAATTGTAAAATCCGTACAAAGAATGCGTGGGCGGGTCGCTAGTCATGAATAAAGAACGAGCAGTTTTCAAAAGATATAAATAAAAAAAACACAAATAAATCATTACAATATTTTTTGGTAACTTAAGAGCCGATTATAAGTCCAATTTAATCATGCAAATATGCTTTCTTTAGTCTGACATTGAGACAAAGAGCTGCAAAGTCAACGGAGGGTTACGCAACGTAGCACTCTTGCGTAACGCTACAATCTCGCTACGAGGCTACGCAGCTACGGCGTAGACGTCTACGTAGTATCGGGAGAATTTTTGAGCATCAAGTATTTTCGTGTTTTATTTTGTTCGTGGTGTACTTAGAAACTGAGTTTAGCATCCGAAAACAATTAGGTATTTATCGGATGCTGAACTCAGTTTCTGTGCATACATTTAATGATTTGATTTGATTTGCTTCATGGATGAGGGCGCAAGTCGTGCACTGTGCTCTAAGTGCATAATAGTTCAACAGCTTCAAGCAAACCTTTCTTAGAAAATGGACGTCTAAGTGGAGAAGTACTGTAAGGGAAACTATTCTAAAAATGTTTGAATGAAATAAAAAGTGCTACAACATGGTTTAAAAAAAAATAGTTTTAAGAACTTAATTAAAAAAATATACTTGAAATCTAGAAGAGAAATGGCAGTCTAACTTTATTGGTGATGCAATTTACTTAATGCTGCAAAAATATTGACTCCTTTAAAAAAAAAAAAGAAACTATTAAGATGCTTACTAAGGTAAGATAGATAGGTGAGTAGGTTTATTATATTTCATAACTAGCTGCGCCCCGCGGTTTCACCCGCGTAAGTCTCGATCCCCTGGGAATATCGGGATAAAAAGTATCCTATGACCTATTCCAGGTCATTTTCTACTCTGCCAAATTTTATCCAAATCCGTCTAGCCGTTTTAGCGTGAAAGCGTAACAAACAAATAAACAAACTCACTTTCGCATTTATAATATTAGGATTACCGACGCAATTATAGTATTTTTTTGATGTTCTTGGGCATTGAGACTCATTTAGCTAATGATTTGATTACTGATTAGATTCCACGATGTCTTGAAGCATTTCTTTTTTTAGAATTATATAGCCTCCCAAAGCAGAAGCTAAAAAAGCTTTGAAGCTATATTTTCAGAATAATTATTATGCATAATATCAAGGTTGAAATTCCCGTGATTTGTTTACTACTACATTTACCTTGGTTCGTCTGCAAAATTTTGAGGAGCTCGTGGCTAAGTAATAACAGCCGCACGGGTCGATCCATCAGGTTAAGCTACGCTTTCCGGGGTTGGTCGGTGGATGGGTAACCATCTTTACATACCGAGACTCCTCCGTGCCTCGGAAATTACGTTAAGCCCTTGATCATGGCTGTCATTCGTGGATCTTTGAATGTCGTTACGGGTCGTCAGAAGCCCGAAAGTCTGACAACCAGTCTTTCCAAGGGGTATCGTATTACCCAGTTACTGGGTTGTGGATGTCAGATAGGCAGTCGCTCTATGTAAAATATTGGTATTCAGTTGCATCCGGTTAGACTGGAAGCCGACCCCAACATAGTTGGGAAAAGGCTAGACAGATTGATTTTCGTCTGCATAAACTTTTATCATGCTTCCGCTATTCCACTTAATGTCAAATAAAAATCGTTTCGCTTTTTGCGCTCTCTAGCTTAAATAACTAAATTTTTAACTGTTCAAGAAATGTACGTTTTATTATATTTTCTAGTTCCGCCAAACGATTAAATAAATTGACCGTCTAATGAAATCGCTTTAATCAAGAAAGAAACTAAAATAATTAGTTTATTTGTCACGTGCATACAAAAAGGTAATTAACTCAAGTAATCAGAAAAACACTCCTCTTTTGGCTTCGGTGCAGTCGGGTCAAAAGCTAACATCAGACACTTTACTCAAGTGGTCGTCAACTTGAGAATGTAATTTTTTGTTTCATTCCACTTTCACATTAAGATACTGAAAAAATTACATACGATTAAACGGTTAAGTTGCAGTCTTTTTAATTTTTCGATCATTCGTTTGGCGAGTGAAAGATACCGAGTACCGAAATGCAACATCGTTGGATCAATGAATTAATTTTTCACTTTTAATTCATTTTATGTTCAGACGTTTCTCTACCAGTGAAAGATGCCGAATGAAAGATTAAAAAGAACAAAAAGTGATGCCACTGGAACAAAAACTGAACCGTCTACACACTGTTAACTTTACTAAGTAGCTACCGAGTTTTTTTTGCTCTAAACAAAGCCCCAATAATCCCAGCTTAACTTACAAATTGCCAGTACAGCCAATATGTATATGATGCACCTGTAATGAGGTTTTATCACAAGCAGCATGGAAACTATCGGAGTGACCCCCGCGCGCCGGTGACTTGATCAGCTATTGACGCCTCTTTACGTAAAATATTGTGCTAAGTATAAATAATTATCTTGGAAAATAGTACGGTATGCTGCGCTAAAAACCATCCCTAGGTAATTGAGTTAAATTAAATATAATTATCTAGGAAAATATTACGGTGAATGAATACCGATGGCATCAAGGTGCAAGTGAGGTGCTAGTGGAGGTGATGTAGTTATTTTTAAAACCGTAACGTACACCGTAAACCGTAATCGCCAATAAATTGTAAGAATTTTATTTGTGAAGCTTAACTATTTTCAGTATAATATTTTTATAAATATTTTTGTATTTTTTTAAATATAATATTTATGTACATCTCTATTTTGTGTAACATACACTAGCAGAATACCTTTCTTAAATGCTTTTGCAGGCCAATGTTGAATGTATATTTATAATTACTGTTGGTATTCTTTATGAAATAAATGAGTAAATATTTTAAAGTACGTAGTAAAACTTCGGTCAAATTATTTTATTCGTTTTCCCCCACACTTACACCCGGTTTTTTAATTGAGAATTTGAATTTGAGTACTAGTCAAACTCTCATTAGGCATTACGTAAGGTTCGGAAAAGAAACAATATGACTTAGCCAAAATACGTAAGAAAATTAGAATTTCGCGGGCTACATTGAAGTAACGCTAAAGTAGAGAGTTTGACAAGTTCTCAACTTCAAATTCTCAATTCAGAAACTGTGTACTGAAACTCAATAGACGTAATGTCAAGCGATGTAACGCTCAATAATCACATCGTTAGGTAAACATAATACTGAATCTTTGTATGAATACTAATCGCCCGTCCACTGATGACATCAAAGTCTATTGACACTTGCACACAAGAGATCAACCGAAGCAGTTGGCAATCCATTAAGGTGAAGCAAGTTCGGTCCAAAGCTGGGAAATTCTCGAGGACTGAATGAGACCAACTTACGTCGATGACGCATGTGTCGCTTGCCACAGGCAACCAGCCATTCTGACGCTAACAATTACTCTCTGTTCTTGTATGACAATCGTAACTAGTAATTGTGTATCATGGAGTCATTTCGTCCAAAAGTCGAGGTTTTAGAGCCCTCGTTGTTATTGAAGTTGACTAACCGATTATTCGAAAGAGTTTAAATCGGTTGGAAGTTTTAAAATAACCAGCTTTTTTCGATCGAAGATGTTTGTGCCTATTAAATTCAAGCAGATACCCTACATTTCAGTCTGTCGTCCTGTACGCGATGAACTCAAAATCTACTGCACCAATTTTATGCTGTTTTCACCAATGGATAGAGTGGTTCTCGAGTAAGGTTTTAGTATATAATAACCGACACCCACGCGGGCGAAGTCGCGGGCATCAGCTAGTAGTTAATAAGCCTGTACAGATACCCCGAGGGCCATAGAAATGTACCTATAGTAAACCCAATTAAGTTTTAAGTCTGAGATGAGCCTGAGTTGACATCAACCAGGCACAAACCAGAAGCGTGCTACTGCTAAGAAATTCCTAGTGGAAAAACCCAATAACACTGCCCGACCTGGAAGCGTTTGTGACCACAAGACCAACAAGGCAGTTCTATTATAAAAATACTACAGAAATAACTATGAAAATAGAAAGGAGAACAAGTCAAAGCAAGTGCCACCCCGCCACTTTGTCATTTTAAACTGTAGAATAACAAAGTAGGTAAGCGTGTAGTCATTTGTTGCAGCGCAGTTCTCGGTACTCCTGTGAAGAGCTCGGTATTGTTGTAACAACTTTTGATTCTGACATCTGTTGCGAATGGCACCCTAGCTTAGTGGATGCGCTACGAAGACAAAGGTTATTATTCTGTCACGCCTCTGTTATCATGTCATCTTTGATGGAATAGAGTCAAAGGATCCGTAGTTAATTCGTTTAAAAGGTTTTGCAATGTTTAGGTTAGTGCGCAATTTTACTCAATTGTTCAAAACCTGCATCATAATTATGCAAATTTCCTGTTATATTGGATTTTGTTTTTCTGAGAGTAAAATATACATTGACTTAAATATGTTGTGTAAAAATAAGACCATAATTTGATTGAGTTTTTATTTCAAATGTTAAAATATTATTATAAAAATAGTTAAAATGTTTTCGTTAGTTCTAATTTAATTATCAAGATGTACGATGATTACTAGATTTTTGCTATAAGTAAAAATATTAAACTTCAAACTTTTTTCAAACCGAAGGTGTAGTCATATCAGACGAATTGCATACCGACATAATTACAGGGAATCGTATCTAAAATTCGCAAATACCGTTTGGCGACAAGCCAGGCGTTCGCCAGATGGCCACTCTGGATATTGGCGCTCCCTGCGGGGATGTAATGTACGTACCATAATAAATTCTTATATTACTATAGGGAAAATACATTTTGAAGGAGTTATGGCTACAAAGTTCATAATTAACGGGTGACTTGTTTACAAACGTTTCTTCATATTAGAAGACTGAGCGTAATGATTGCTATTACAATTTTCAGGCAATTTTTCCTTCGGCACTACTTAATCCTAATCGTTACATATTATAAAACAAAGTCCTCTGCCGCGTCTGTCTGTCATCCCGTACGCGTTAAACTCAAAAACTACTGCACCGATTTTCATGCTATTTTCACCAATGGATAGAGTGGTTCTCGAGTAAGGTTTTAGTATATTTAATAACCAACATCCACGCGGGCGAAGTCGCGGGCATCAGATAGTTAATATTATAAATGCGAAAGTGAGTTTTTTCGTTACGCTTTTACGTTAAAACGGCTAAACGGATTTGGATGAAATTTGGTATGGGGATACTTTGAACCCTGGAGAAGGACATTCGCTACTTTTTATCGACATACCACAAAGGCGAAGCCACGGACAGAAGCTAGAAGAATATACTTCCTACACCCTGGATATTCAGCCCCTACTACCGCTATTGCTGACTGGTTATTATTTTAATCATGGTTTATGTTTTTCTTGAAAAGTAACAAAGTCTTGTGGTTTGCAGGTCAGAGAGAGGTTTAAGGAGAGTAGGGACGCCTTTGCCCATAATGGGACAAAACAGACTTATAAAATAAGTACGTCGTTCTCATATAGATTGTACCAATACGAGGAAATGCAAGAAAAGGTACAGTACGTCGATTCTCTAAAATTCAAACAACAACTCGCATCTCACATCGCTATTCACTCTCACTTCGCATAAGGTTCAAAATGTGTTCGGGTTCGAGTGCGAAGTGAGCGTCGAAGTGACGGGGGAATTACCTTACTAAATGCCACTTCTTACGTCATCTCATACTTTATCTGTCAAAATCTCAAGGTCAATTTAGTTCAACTCGCTGACACGCTCGCAAGGGTAGCGCTAGTGTATCAACTGATTTTTTAGAATGCCAATCAAGAAACTCCTAGCGAATTCAGATTCGAAGTTTAGAATGTCTTACAAAATCACACCCCAGGTAGAGATTTGTAATAACATAGTACACTGATCTATTGCACCAATAGGAAGTGTTGTTGATTAAGATGGAGAAAGATGAAGCCACGTAATGCAACCAGGATTCAAATCAAATACGCGGTGAACTCACCGACCTTGTTCTGCCATCTGTACAGCCACAGGCGTCAACATGTATACAGTTAGCAAAATTCTTAAGCGACAATCCGTACGGGATTTCCCATTGGCAAAAATGACAAAATTATATACAAAGAATCACCCCTTTATGGTTATAAAATCCTTCCGTTGTACTCTTTTTATTAAATAAGGAATTCTTGTGCAGAATTCCATGCTTCTAGACCAAACGCTCGGAAGAAGCTGTGCGTTGTCCTTTATTTAATTTATGTTTTTTTTATTATGTAGTAGAGTTTCTCAGATTAAAACTAGACATGACCTTTTTCAAACTAGCATGGCTTCGATGATGCTCATAATACCTTATAATTTTAATCAACACTTTTGGACAAAACCCCTTTTGTAGTTAGCCCAGTGTATGCATAATCAGTCTACAACGTTCCCACTGCTAGAACACCGGCCTCCTCTAGGTGAGAGGGAGTGGGCCGTAATCCACCACGCGAACCCAGTTCGGGTTGGTAGATGTCAAAACTCTTCGAATTTTTGGTTCTAGGACATGCTGGTTTCCTCGCGATGTTTTCCTTCACAATTTTGAGAGCAGTGGTGATGAAATAATTTACACAAAGTAAAGCGCCTGTCTGGGTTCTAACCTACAACTCGTAAGTCGCGGCCGTTAACACTGGGCCACCACTGCTCTCACTGGGCCACCACTGCTCTCACTGGGCCACCACTGCTCTCACTGGGCCACCACTGCTCTCACTGAGCCACCACTGCTCTCACTGGGCCACCACTGCTCTCATTGGGCCACCACTGCTCTCCAGTGTAAACAATGATATTATATTGATGCTCATGACTGTACTGACGAACGGAAATGAGAAACAATGAATCGAGTGCGGTTTGTAATTTTTACCGCAGAACACAATAGTTTTGTCACACAAGCCTTACATTTTATTTTAACGACCATTCTCGGTTTTGTTTGTGCACTTCTGTCTCGAGAACAAAATAAAAGACCCAGTGTGGTCTTAAAAAAAAATCATATATATTTTTTCCCGCTTCTTTAGTATACTATATGGGACTTAAACATAACTTGTGAAACGTGGGTGTACTATGTAGGTGCAACACTGCCTAACTGGGGCATTACAGGCGTGATTATATGTTATGTTTGTTTGTTACACTTGAGCGATTACGATAACAAAACGCATAAAATTAGAAATAAAGCATAAATATGAAAATCTTTCATACTGAAAGACTACTTTGATTTGTTGTTTTTGTGAGCTAATTAGCTTGATGGTTTATGCTTGTTAAGCCATGAGCTCCCACAGCTGCACATCCATTACGGCGCACACGGTTTACGAGCCAAGCGGATCAAGCTGCGTGGTTCTTTTTATAGTTCCCTTCTCGTAGCCAACAGTCACGCCGCGAGTAGCCATAGGCGCGCGTCATAAAACTACGTAGCGCAGTCGTAGGCCATAGTGGCTCTCACAAAATACGTATTAGTAAATAAGACGGGCTTCTGGCGGGCGCGCTGGTGTGCGCAACTCAACGTCAAAATGCATATTTTGCGTACGGACAAAATAAGTATAGTTGACCTCGTAACTATACCTAATCCGAAAATCCGAAATCTACGAAGATGAAGTCGCGGGCGAAGTGCTATAGTAATTAATTAATTTATGGTCTACTATACATATGGAACAGTCTGTAAACGTCTTCACCGATACGTATCAATTTGTTTGTATTCCTTAAGCGTCGTTAGTATTAGTGACATTTAATGGATATGTTTGAAATTAATCAAGTTATTGTCCCAGAGAGTGCTCCAACCAATATTGCATATTGCTTTGTACCTAGAGGTAAATGTTATGCCAACATTTACACATGTATTTCATCCAGCTTTTTACAGGCTTGATACCGTATTCCTGGGCCTTGATACCGTATTTCATGCGTGTCGTAAGCATCAATGATACTGATTGGAAGTATTCAAGTTTTTCTTGTAACTAATACAGGGTGTAAGGGACAGCCCTCCGCAGACTGATGGGATGAATTCAGTATATCATACTAAGACGACCGGTACATGAAATTATTTCAGGAATGTTATGGAAATCCAATAAACCTGATTTGTATTATAACCTCACGCGCAATGTATCGTTACCGTGGCAAAACCTGCGTAGTCGCACTCCCCGTTCGGTGGGGGCGCGCTCAAGTACCTGTAAGAAATCGACACGTGCTTCACCTCTCAACGAGGCATCCTCAATACATTCCAGAGTTAAAAAAAGTAAAAGTAACCTCTTTGCGTCCAGCGCTCGGCGTGGCAACACGTCGTGTTCGATCAATCGTCATCCTGAGGAAGCCTCGTTGAGAGATGAAACACGTGTCGATTAGATACAGGGTTTTTTATGACTCTTGAGGAATAGGAAGACCTCCAACTTTCACTAACGAGACACAATAGAATTTTAGTTATTATAGACTTCTAAAGGCAAATCAACAGTTGAGCGACTCAAACCGATTAACAGTAGAAATGTTAGCAATACAATTTGCTATCATTTCTACTGAAAACTCATGTCAAACGATTTAATTGTCTGTTCTTCCTCTTTTCTTGTGGTTACTGACTAACCTGGTGTCAGAGTTTTAAAGCTGCCCTAGGACCCTGACTTGGCTTCACATGCCGTTGAGAAATATCTATCAGGCATGCCGGTTTCCTCACGATGTTTTCCTTCACCGTTTTTGTAGCAAGTGTTCATTATACATATTATACACTAGCTTCCACCCGCGGCTTCGCCCGCGTGGTATGTCGATAAAAAGTAGCCTATGTCCTTTCTCAGGCTCTATCCTATCTGTGTACCAAATTTCATGTAAATCGGTTCAGTAGTTTTGGCGTGAAAGCGCGAGAGACAGACAGACAGAGTTACTTTCGCACTTATAATATTAGTAAGGAAGTAAGCATTAACTGTTGCTGTTTCGGTAAGCCAATCACAGGCTGTGATTGGGTTACCGACGCGATGCTGTGATTCACAGCATGCGTGTCATCAAAAGTCGGATAGTTAATTTTGATGTCGCTCAACCTGTCGGTTACAGGGTGTCCGCATAGCAACATGTAACCGGTGTAAAATATTTTCATGCACTCTGTTTTACCCCAGAGTATAACAGTGAACCATAATGAATCCAGTTAGTACCTCGCCGCATAACTTTCCCAGGCAGTGGCGAAGCTCGCTTCAAATTTTTATTGGAGTCAGTCAAGCGTCAAAAAACAGATTATAAGTAGCTAGCTAAATAAAATTAAAATAAAATAAAATTTACATACTCCTCATGACTAAGTAAATTTTATTTTTTACTGACACCTCTTGGTATGGAAAAATTTTGATTTCTTGAAAATCAAAAATTTATCAGTATTTTCATATATTTTAATAATATAGACAACAAGGGAATGCATTTTTGTAAGAAACATTTAGTTTTTTTTATGTCGCGGGAATGGCATAGTGTAGTTTTCACTATTCATGAGTACTTGCTGCCACCCCTTACAATATACACTTTATTTACTAGCTGTGCCCCGGGGTTTCACCCATGTGTCTCGATCCCGTAAGAATATCGGGAAAAATTCCTATGTCCTATTCCAGGTCATGGTCTACCTCTGTGCCAAATTTCATCCAAATCCGTTCAGCCGTTAGAGCGTAAAAGCGTCACAAACAAACAAACAAACAAACTCACTTTCGCATTTTTATGTAAGTTAGGACTACTTAGGATTGTTACACGTAATATGTATAAAACACTAATAAGTCTGTCTGGTAAGACTAGGATCCCGAAATACTTGGGAAAAGGTTCGTGCGATAGCATTTCAAGGACAAAGTTTTATGTATTAGTTGTCTTTGATGGAGCCGGGAATTTTGTATGATCTGCTGCTGGTATGAAACCCTCTTTACGCGACTGCCCTAGAAGGAGGGTAATGTTTTTATTTTTGTGACACTGGAAGCGAGCGTTCTAATTTTTACTCAATCTCATTTCTGCAGATCAGTAGATCAGACTTTAATGTATTAAACATAAAATACATTATATTGTATTACATTTAATTTAAAATCCTAACTTGAATGACAAGTTATTTTCCGTGTCGGAGCAGTGCGGTTATAATGAGCGATGTCCTTTAGTCAAAATAACAACAAATTCATTTCAATTTCATATGATTTCCGAAAAACAAGCTACAGAGTTGCAACAAAAATTGGTTTTTAACTATAGGATGTTATTTTTCTGTTCTACAAAAATATATCAAGGACTTTCCTCTATCAAAGAGAAGGATCTTTTCTTCTATGGAAAATGAAGGGTACTTCTACCATCCACATTGTTAAAAAAGAATTTTCTCCAGAGATAGAGCCATTTTAATCGAGTAGTCGGTTGGGTCGCTCGCTGCCAGAGTGGCTTACGCTCTTCGTGACAAGTGGCCTGTTTACTCTATGTACACTTTATTAATATTCCAATACAGTCATTATCTTTAATTAATCTGTTAATAATCTATACTAATATATTATAAAGAGATAAAATATGTGAGTTTGTATGTAGGGGTAATCTCCGGTACATTTGTACACCGCTACAGTATGGCGAGTGTCATAGGATATATTTTATGTCAAAAGAAATATTCAGAAACACGCAGATGAAGTCGAGTGCCGAAGCTTAAGGTAATCTCTGAAAATATTGATCTGATTAAAAAATACGACATTCCAGCCAAACAACTAATTGTATTTATTCATCTGTAAGGTCACTCATTCACTCGCTGACTGAACAGTTAAATAAAATTGTCATTGCAGTCGGGGGACCGTTCTGTGGAACTCTTTTTAATCTAAGAGGTCCCCCGACTGCAATGACAATTTTATTATTGACTTAGTCAATTTGTGATTTATTTTAAAAAAAAACATAGCCTATGTCACTCGAGATAGTGATCTAACAATACCCCATACATCCAAATTCGTTCAGGCATTTAAAAGTTATGGTGGAATAAAGAAACACATAGATACATAGTTACATACATACATGAACCCTGAATAACAAAACATTCCGCTCTGGACAGTCGTGTAAAATAAAAATAAATGTAAGTAATTCTCCTTTTTTGTTTTATTTGGAAAGAGACACGTATTTTTGTATCCTTTTTGATAAGAATAAGCGTCACGTTTTTTTCTATAGTGTCTAACCCCCCCCCCCCCCCCCCCCGCCCCGCTACACGTGGCCTCACGACATAGAAGCCACTCATCACGCTAAAGTTGTATAAACAATGTTGTTTACACAAGTTTTCCTTTAGGCGGGAGTGGTTTGTTCCGTCTTGGTAGAGTTCCGACCTTCAAAAGGAAGAACGGGACCTGTATAAGATTACTTTTTTGTCCGTCTGTCACAGAGAATGTTTTTTTACAGAACGAGTATTTTGTTCGTTTTTTTTGTTGTTACACACGTTCTAGATAAGACGACTATAATTATTAAAAAAATTCTTTTGACTTAAATTACTTGTTCAAACGCTTCGAAACTACAAAAAAAATATGATAATACAAGAAAAGTTAAACGGTTAATATCTTTTTGTTCAACAACAGGAACTCTGATACAGAATTCGTGAAACGCACGCGCCCCTCTTTTATCGAACGGTGACGCGTTGAGAATATTAATGCCGTCGCTTCTCGGACAAAGAAGCGAACTGAACTTTTGTTCCTGTGTTCCGTATAGTTCTCATTCGATTATTAGTTGAACGTTTTTTACCCATTCCAATCTATGATTCCTGTGTATAGTCAGTTCAACAATAGTATTCAAGGTATGGGTTTTATTACTTTCTCATTAAAAAATCTGTGCATTTTATTTCGTTTTTTTATTATCGTATCTCAGTCGCTAGCCGCTAGCTATTGCCGGTATGTCACAAAGCATTTAAGAATTAATATAATCTGCAAATGAAAAAAGACTTTCGCAATTAAATTATTTTACAACTTGCTTCGCCCGCGTGCTTTTCGGAAATTATCCAACAAAAAGGTATTACCAGGATAAAAAGTATCCTAGAGATAGGATACTTTTTAAACTGGTATTACCTACCCAGGTTTACAAATGTGCCAAATTTCATCCAAATTCGTTCAGCCGTTTTAGCGTGAAAGCGTAACAAACAGACAAACAAACTTACTTTCGCATTTAAGGTATTTATGATTTATTAGGACTTTGTTACAGCTTATTTATGTTCAATCTAACACAGTCAACTGATACTTACCGACAATTTAAATCAGAAAGACGATAAATTAATTACATTATTTTTCCGCTTTTATAATCTCCTCAGCATAATCTGCAATATCAATTTTATTAACGCTGTTCGAAGCGAAGGGAACATAATTTGCAATATCTGTCAACTAGTGTTGTGCCAGTGCTACAGCACTACAGTGCTACTATAAAAAACTCGAGTAAAGCGTTTCGAATTCTGCTCGCTAATTGGATCACCTCTTGTTATTCGATATGACGTATTGACAGAACGTGAAATTAAAACTGCACGTTAACTGTTTGTTGTTTCATAGGGATTCTTCAAAAAGATTTCGTTTCATTCCATTTCAAACAATTGTTTTTAAATTGTAGCTCATATCACATTTCATAATGATAGTTAAACTGTTTTCATGGATGCAACCAATTGTATAAATTGAGCAGTGTACCGTAGCAAATAAATGAATCAGTTTTGCAAATCCTTTAAAAAATAATGGATATTGCGTTCACAGCTACGGTTTCCAAGAATAACGGTGGCCGCCATATATCGACCGCAGTGACTTTCTGGTGGCAAAACTGCTCTCTATCAAAACACATCAAAAGATTTTTGTATTTTGTCTCCCTTCTACTCTTAAACACGTTGTATATATCTCTTTTCATCAACTTTCCTATCGCAGGTATGCTGTAAGAGATTTCTTTTACGTTTCAGTGACGTCATTCGCCGGCAAATTGCGGACACTAAAGTCGAATTATTTAATTCACTGGAGCTAAGTGACAGATGCTAATGTAACACAAATCTTACTCATAATATCGACTTATTTTAATATGAATTGATTTTTTAAACGATCATTAATACAATAAATTATGACCCTAATTATTTGGATAGCGACTTAAGGGGGATGTGCTAAGGTAGCCCGCGAAATTCCAATTCTAAACATTAGAATCAGCAATACAACTTTCTAAGTTCATGTAAGTGACTTGAATGACTATTTCATGAAATCATGACATTTGGCACTTTCATGAACTTAGAGAGTTGTATTGCTGATTCTTATGTTTATAATTCTATAAACCCATATTTTTTACGGCCGCTAATAATATTTAGATCAACATACAACCTGACACTGACCTGCAAATTGCAAAAAACGTAAGAAAATTTGAATTTCGCGGGCTACCTTGGTGCATCCACCTTAAGCATCTGTCACTTTACTCCATTCGACTTTATGTGGCGGCCACGTCCTATAAGAAACCGTAGCTTTGTTCAAAATTGCCACATTAAACGTTTCATATTATAAGATACTACGATACGGAAATTACCACCACAAGTGTCAAAACTAAGCTTATTTTAGAACAAAACTATAGTTACAAAGTGTTTCAACACGTTGCGACTTCATATTGGCCGCGGCACATCTCACAGCTTTGTCGCAAGATTTGTCGAGAATTTCGTCCGGTGCTAGGATTCATTCTAGGAGGACCATCTGTTGTGTGTTATAAGGCCTAAAAAAATTAAAGTAATAAAAACTAAAACCCAACTACGACTAAAAAGGTATAAACAAGACACCACAGACAGACAAATTAAAAATCTGGAGTCATACGTGTTAGGACATAAATCGAACAGATTACCTACGTCTACCTTTTAGTTTTTAATCCTTACTTGAGTAATGTAACCTACATTAATCAAATAGCCTGAGCCCATCCCTTTATAATTTGGTAATTACAAGCTAATATAATAAAGATTAAAAGATAATAAGAGGTCTCAGGAGGTCAAAAAACATCCTCTTGTACCGAAATAAGATCGATTCCCGGTAAAAATTACGTCGACCGATGTATTTTGAACCTGAAAGGTTTATTTACGGTTTTGTGTGAGGGTCAGGGTCACAGGGCTTTTTAGAGTTCACCCTCAAACAAGGTCAGACGAAGCGCTGACAGCTGAGCGGACAGTTGAAGCTTCGGTAACGAAACATTTGCTTTATTTCCGATATAATAATAATGGTCACATATTATTTCATAGAACGTCATTTTTATGTTCTGGTGGTATTAGGTTGTTCGCAGTTCTACGCCCCGGGATGTGGGTTTGATCTTTTCCCGGTTCCAAAATATTTTAGTCTAGCTGAACCGACAGACTTTGTCCACCCTAATTACTTTAGAAAAAAAGCTTTTGCAATTTGAAAACCAAAGACACCGACTTCCGAAATTAAAATAATTTTTCACTTTTTTGTGTTTTTTTTGGAAGTCGGTTGTCCTTTTGTTTATATAGATAGGTCTAGACTTGGAGTTTGAACATACGATTAGTGTCTGTAAATATAGCTAAAATTCAAGAGGAAATTTAAAATATTGCTGCACCAAGGTGTCAGTTGCTTTATGGTCAATATCGGCAATACTGTGGTAGGATTGATATAGACCACGAAATGTTCTCTGTTTGATTTCAGTAATTCGATTACAATATCACTCTGTTGTGGTTGCAGTGCGTCTGAAACGATCACTGGTTCCAAGAAACCACATCTGTATGTACGCAGAAATGGTTTCCTGGCCAAACAGTACCTACATTACTTTAGACAGAAAACTAGGTAACTCTAAAAACTTGGCACGCTTAGGTATTATAAAATTATGCATAATATTATGAAGATAATATTATTATGCCTAAATTGCATTGTATAAATACCTAATTATCGTTATTCCCTCACTAAACCGTATTTAACGCCACACAAATAAACAGTTAGTCCATTACACATGACCTGATTTGTAATGAATTTAAAATGTGACACACACTAGCCGACACAAACTTAAACAGGTTTTAATTACTTTTTAACACGAACGCTGGCTTAATCAAAGGTTCCGATTTTACGCTCTACCTGCAAATACCGTGTACCTACACGGACTAGCAGTGAGGCTAATAAAAAGAAAAAGAGAAAATGCGTTTATTTGCCGTAAAACATGACGCAAAGAAAAAACAAGAACACAAAAAGAAACAAGTTGGGGAAAAATGTGATTCACATCCAAGATATTTAGATTCAGGCGTGACTTTGCTGAAATCCATTATAAAATACAATAGACGTAGATATATATAGTAACCTATTCCGCTTAACTATTTCTCAAGATTCTTAAAAACCCTGTAAGAAATCGATACGTGTTTCACCTCTCAACGAGGCATCCTCAGGATAACGATTAAACAGTCACAAACCAGAACACAACGTGTTGCCAAACCGAGCGCGGGACGCAGAGTGAATCAAATCTTTTTTTTTTTTTATTGTTTCTCGTCAATTACCACTATGGGTCCTTGCTACTTAACCGGACTGTCCTGCGGAGATGCTATAGGCTACTAACTTAAAGTCTCCAGGCAGGGGCAAATCAAATCGCCCGGCACCCCCACTTATATAGGATTGCTGCTCGGCGCACACACATCCACACCAATTGGCAATCGGTAGAAATTGTTTCAAAACAATTTCTGAAATTTCTTTAAATGCAACACACACTCACTCTACAAGCCTGTAATTATCATCGGTAACAGAAAACAAATCATAACTTAGAAGTTTAGACCGCACACACACACTACACATTCACACACCTCCAGTCACGAACACATCGTTTTCGGAAAAATATTTTATTATTACATCATTTTTTGAAGCAACACACCCATAGATTTTTTAGCCGGGTACAAGGTAGGAAGGAAATAATGTAAAAAAATTCGCATGTGATTGTAGTGACCTTGCTCTGATGGGTCTGTGTCACGAGACGGGTTCTGATCGATACAAAGTTATGGGGGCAAGATACACCTGAAAGCTTACCGTCCTACTTACTTTGTTTCCAACCTTAATACTAACATGTGTTGAAGCATGTTTTTGTTTTTGATAAATAATTATTTATTTTTGTAATTAGGTTTATCTAGAGACATTGTACACGTCAATCTTTCCTCACTCTCATAGTTCGATGGGACGGCAATCCGACACTACCCGAGAGAAATCAGGTGCACCTGCACCTGCACCCCCCCTTGTGCCTGAGTGCACCTGTACGTATCTGCCCACACACTTGTGCACTACAATATGTTCCGCGCCGAAAGCTTGTCTCCGTTGAGATTGACCGTCATGGCCGAAATACGGTCTGGAGGACTATAAATTACATACACGGCAATAATAATATTTTAAAAACTAGATGAGGTCGGTGTTTCCGAAAACTCTGCGAAGTCCCTCTTTATAGTCCAGACAAAATCTTGATCAGATCATGTGTGGATCATGTAGATTAGTGTCTGATATTGTCTTTTGGGGAATGAACTACAAATTGATGTTTCTATTCAAAAGTTATTTTACGGAAAGAAAGATTTTTATTGCATACAATGTCTAAAAACGAAATCTGGACGAATGCCCATCAAGTCTGTAAAAATCTCACCATGAGCTTAGGTGAAGTGAGCTTGGAGTGAACTGTCACTGCCTTAGCATCAGTAGGTATCGATGACAATGACAGCTCACTCCACGCTCACTTCACCTAAGTTTTTACTGTGAGATGGTTATCAGAATAGCAATGCTGTTCACTTCAAGCTCACTTCACCTCAGTACTCACATAATTATTTATACCACTTGAACTTATATATTCCAGGAGGCAAAGTTCTAGAGCTAAAACGAAGTTGCTCCTACAAGATATTTTCTTAGGTTTATTTTAATTACAACTCAACGATTGAGACTGCAAATTGCGATTGAGACTTGAGGAGCTCGTGGCTAAGTAATAACAGCCGCATGGGTCGATTCAACAGGTTAAGCTACGCTTGCCGGGGTTGGTTCGTGGATGGGTGACCATCTTTACATATCGAGACTCCTACGTGCCTCGGAGAGCACGTTAAGTCGTTGGTCCCGGTTGTCATTTGTGGATCTTTGACAGTCGTTACGGGTCATCAGAAGCCCGAAAGTCTGACAACCAGTCTTGCCAAGGGGTATCGTATTACCCAGTTACTGGGTTGTGGAGGTCAGATAGGCAGTCGCTCCATGTAAAATACTGGTTTCAGCTGCATCCGGTTGGACTGGAAGCCGACCCCAACATTGTTGTAAAAAGGCTAGGCAGATGATTGAGACTGCAAACTTATTACAATATAAGTTGTGCCCTAATTGACGTGTCAAAATCGTGGAGCGTAGAACTTTGTTTTACGGAACAAAGCCTTTTATAGACCAATTAGCTTCTGCCTGTGACTTTGTCCGCTTGATATGTCGGTCCCTGACACACCGCCTCGCATCGCATCGCCCGTCCGCGCTATTATATCTTTCTTTCTGAGTTTTTTTATTTTGCTCAGCTCCTAATATTTGTAGCGTGATAGTAATTAGTCTATAGACTTACTCAAAAGTTGGGCTACCAAATGATACAATAATTTTTCAAAATCTTCTACCTACCATAACTGGATAGAAGATTTGAAGTGTATGGATATTATGGAGATAAAGTTTAAGATAGTTTCATGAAGAAAGTCAAGAATATAATAAGTATGTTATTTGCGAAACAGCTCGTGTATACACAATATGACAGTATCTAATTATAGCAAAAACTTTTGATAAGCTTCCCGCAGTGAAGGTTATATTTTATATTACGTTTCTTTTTTAGTAAATATCAAGATTAATTATATTTTTCATACTTTGTGAAATGATATGCAACGTTTTTAAAATAATAAATGTTAGAAAATCATTGTGACAATTATTAGAATGACATTTGGTGTTGAATTTTAAATCGATTCTTATGCATTAATATCGACAGTTTTTAAAAGTCTATGTTCTTGTTTCATGAGTTTCGGACGAGTGTTTTTCATGTCCAGTGTTGACGTGATGTCACATCTTTCATGGGAATAATATCATGGCAGAAGTACTTATTCTTATACTTACACAGGGCTCAAATTCAAGTCGCACCCTCATCTCAGGAATAATCGTAGTGAAAAACTTGTCAAAAATGTTGAGAAATGGATTGTATTTTTAACAGATTGAGACTGAGATTGAAATACGAACGTTCTTAAAGCACGGGGTACACGTTTTTGGGCGAGGCTGATGGCCGAGTGCGTGTATTTGCCGTTTGATTTGCGTGTATTACGTTACCCTAGTTACAAATTAAATATCTACTTACAAGCTGCACAATTACAATCCTTTTCTTGATTAAAAAAAAGCCTAACAAAAACACCAGGTTTATTCGATCTGCAATTCTGCAGCGATCCATAGATCAGACCGCATAGTAAATCAGGAAAGGCGTTTCAGGAATCTTAATAGATATTGGTATGCCTGGATGCCGTAGGCACGGAATCCCTCTGGGCAGGCGAGGGTGCTATAATCGAATTCTATCTCGACTTCCCCAACTGTTTGGCAGATATGGACAGGCCAACTAGTTTTTATAAGATGATAAGTGACATTTAAAGAGGTAATAAGGAATAGTAACTGTATTCTATAAAAGTTTGATTCAAAGGTTTTTCAATTATTATTTTCATGGTCGTAGAAGTAAAGTTGGTTTTATGGTTAAGTTTTGGTACCTAATAACGGATATGAACATGAAAGTACGGCATAGATAGATGCAGTAATGTAGTAACAAAGAAGTAACTAACTTTCACTGTCCCGTTGTTCTCGTGGTCGCATAGTGCGACTGCTGAGCGTGGAGTCCTGGGTTCGGTTCCCGGGTCGGGTAAAGTGTTATTGTGTTTTTCCGTTAGAAATTTCTTAGCCTGGAGTTTGGAAGTTGGCGGTGTGGTACAATCGTGCCTCGGAAAGCACCTGGTCCTGATCTTTCTCTGGTTGTATCGGGTTGCCTTCCCATCGGACTATGAGAGTGAGGGAAGAGAGAGTGCACCTGTGTTTGCGCACACCCTTGTGCACTATAATGTTTCCCGCGCCAAAGGCTTGTCTCCGTTGAGATTGGCCGCCATAGCCGAAATACAGTCTGGACGACTATACAGCAAAGAAGAAAGTTCTGACCAGTATGATTATAGATCTGTTTGGTTTTTTTATTCGAATCAACTTACTTATAATTGTACGTTATGAGCAGTGGTGGCCCAGTAGAAACGGCCGTGGCCAACAAGTTGTAAGTTATGGACTCGAACCCTTTTTTTTTTTTAAATTGGCAAATCGTCAAATGACTTCTCCCGCTCTGGGCGGAGCGGGAGGGCGTGTCAGACTTTTACTGACTAAAGCCCACCCGTGTTCCTTCAGTTGCCTGTTGCCAAGGTCCCGGAATCCCTTTCGGACTTTCCCGCAATAGATTCGAACCCTGGCAGACACTTTATTCGTGTAAATTATTTCATCACCACTCCGGGAAGGAAAAGGTCGTGAGGAAACCAGCATGTCCTAGAACTAAAAATATGAAGACATGTGACATCCACCAACCCGCACTGGGCCCGCGTGGTGGATTATGGCCCACTCCCACTTCACACTAGAGGCCTGTGTCCCAGCAGTGGTAACATTATAGGCTGATTATGCAAATGCTATATTTTTATGTGCACGTGTTTCTGTGACTACTAAACCTATTTCTCTTATTTATTTTTTTGTACTCATAATTATGTAACGTCAATAATTATCTTTTAGTTGAGACACTGACTTCTGACTAGTCTCATCATAAAATCACGAAACATAATTTGAAATTCACAGACTAAAATTTTATAACACTCGTTTATACCCATGCGATGATTATTTGGATCGACTTTAGATAATACCACCATTGTAAAGTCTGCTACTTCTTTGTTTCGCCCGCACGACTATGGATGGGTTAGGATAAAGGATACTTTTTTCGTATCCCAGTCATACGTACCCGTGGGATAATTTCCGACTTCCACGCGGGCGAAGTGGAAGGCAACAGCTAGTTTAAAAAAACAATGCTTTTTTGCTTATAAATACTAAGTTCCTAATAATTAATTAAAATCTAGCCTTTAAGACTACTGAGCAATTTAAACCTAACTAAAATTTATACGTGGTCATTATTTTAAAACAAAGAATAATTAAAATAAAAAAATGGTTTCAAAATTTACTATTTTATTTATTTTTCATGGTGTATGTAATAAAGAGTATTCTATCTATATTTCAAATCCGTTTCACTTTCTAAGATCTAGTCATAAAAACACATGTGTTATAAGTGTCATTGTCATTATTATTTCTACACTTTTTACACTACACTAACTTAAGCTACTATGATATTGTACTTTTTTTATTGTAATTTTTTTATGTAAAAAAATATGGCAACAATCTCCACACGGTGGGTGCCTGAGGATGGACGGCGCCGCCGAGGCCGGCACAGAAATAAGTGGCGAGACTATCTAGACGTGTACCACAAGGGTAGGATCGAGGTGGCTCTGGAAAAGGATGCTTGGAAGGATTTGGAGGAGGCCTTTCCTCAGCAGCGGGACAGTGTACGCTCACATAAAAAAGAAATATTATCTATTGTTCATCATCATCTGCCTAGCCTTTTCCCAACTATTTTGGGATCGGCTTCCAGTCTAACCGGATGCAGCTGAATACCAGTATTTTACATGGAGCGAATCTATTGTTTTTATTTAAGCCTATATAAGCGAAACTATTTAAATAAAAAAAAATTTGTTATAGTTAATTAATAATCAAATGTTAATATATAGGTGTAACATATTTGGACGCTGTTAAGGTAAAACATGACTGTGATCTTTTCTGCAATGTAGTTAACATCTTGCATGCTTTGTGTGCGCATACTCATGTTTCGGGCAAATAAATGATCTATTCTATTCTATGAAATACATTATTAGTCCATGTACACGAGTTTTTTGCCCATAGTCTGTACGAAAACCACTATTAAGTGCTTCCATGCATTTAGCGAGAGCGCTCAGTCACTGTTATAGAATCATAAGGAAATACAGTACTACTTTTTTCTTAATGTCCCTCGGCAAACATCGTATTTCGTCAGTCACCGGATTTCTATCAGTTTCCCTTTGCACTTGGTGCAGAGCGGACGCTCTCAATTGACTAGGAAGTATATAGAGTTGTTAATACTCTTTTAACATAATGTAATTTATTAAAAAAATGTGAAGAAATAGTTTAAGGAAAATAGTTTTACCGCTCTATATAGTTTACACGGAAATCAAAATAAAACAACAATAAAGTATTTAGTTCTAAATTCAAATCATTATACACGATAAATCTTATAATTGATGGACATGGAATTTAGCATTCGTTTGTGAAATAGTTATAGTATCGTAGTTTTCGGAAATGCGATGATTCCCGAGAGACCTTAAGAAAATAGTTATAATATCAATTTTTTTTTCAACTCAATCTCTATAATGTTTGATACCTCATTTTATTCTAGGTAACCTAGCAATTGGTTAATAATTCGTATTGTAGGTCCGTAACGAATTAAATATTTAGCACCATAGTACAAAATTATAACTTATAATATGTATATAGCCAGCAAGCCTTCGTGAAACAATAATTAGGAACAACATAGTTACCTGTCAACAAACACACCGTAATCAGCAAACATGACGTCATCACTAAAGTCAACATGTTTGAATCTAAAATATTGCGAACGAACGGCACATTAGTCCACCATTGGGCTGACAAATGGCATGTCAAGTGGACAGTGGCACACGACGACCGATGATCTTTGAATTTAGAACTTGTTCGAACAGCTGACTTGGCGAGATATTGAACAATTCTATATTTGACTTTTTAAACTTAGAATCTTTTATTTTTCTAAATAAACTAGCGCTTTGCCCGCGACTTCGTCCGCTTAGATTTCGTACTTTCCTATAAAAACTTCAAGAAGCCCTACACCCACTTTGAAACATATTTTTCGAAAATTAATATTTACGATTTTTTACATTTATTTACGATCGTTACCCCTTAAGCTTTATTGCACTTTTACACCCCGTTAGGACCAGATTTTTGGAAAACCCCGAAACACGTACTTTTTGTTATAAATATTAGTACCGTACCAAGTTTCGAAATAATCCGACAGCGCGTTAAAATTTTTACTTACTTGCTTTGACACCCCGTAATTCCTCTATGTTAGGGGTTTCTGTAAAACTGAGTAAAAAACTGTATTATTTACTAAGGCTAGAATTGTCAAGTTTCAAGTTTATTAACAAAAAGGAATAAGATTTTAATAAAAATTATCATTTTTTTTTTTTCATATAAACTGTTTCCTCTTTTTTCACCTCCACAGGGGTGGAATTTTTTAAAAGCGATTGAACTGTTTACATTGTTTGACTCAAAGATAATTTACGTCAATTTTTGTTTTAATCAAACCACGCAGTAAAATCCTCCCTGTAAAATTGTTTACCATTTTTCACCCCGTAAGGGGTAGATTTTCGAATAACCCTGATACACGTTATTCTTTATTTTTGGTTTTAAGTCCTATAAACAAGTTTCGAGTTAATCGGAACGCGCGTTAAAATTCTTCACTATAAACTTCGACACACCCCAATCCCCGTGTAGGGTGTAGTTTAGAAAACCTAAAAATTCCATCTTTATTATTTACTTAGATAAGTATTCGTGCCAAGTTTTAAGTCTTAACTGAAGGAATAAGATTTTTCATACAAACGAAATCCCCCTTAGGGGTAGAATTTCGGAAAATTCTTTCTTATCGGATTCCTACATCATACAAAGAACACACCCTCTAAGTTCCAGGTCTCTAACGATCAGCGGTTTAGGCTTGCGTTGATCCGTCAGTTATTCAGGACAAGCATTTTACCAAATAAATAAATAATTGTGTAAGTAATCAGGATGTACAATATAACATCAAGCCTGTATTTCCCCGAAGGGTTAGGCAGAGGTGTAACGTATAGTACATCCACATTTCGCCACTTATATTTAAGTTCTATGTGATAGGGGGCGAGACTATTCCCAACAACCTGAATGAACTAAAGTTCTTAGTAATGGACTAGCTGAGCCCCACGATTTCACCCGCGTAAGTCTCGATCCCGTGGGAATATCGGAATAAAAAGTATCCTATATGTTAATCCAGGTTATAAACTGTCTGTTTGCCAAATTTCATCCAAATCCATTCAGCCATTTTTGCGTGATTGAGTAACAAACATCCAAACACATAAACACACAAGTTTTCACATTTATAATATTAGTAGGATTACAATCTAGCCTAATAGGCTAATAAGCAAATTTACTCTAACTAAACAGTTTACGAAATAGATTATGTTTTAGGTTTAGGTTTAAATATATTTATTCTCAAAAAAGACACAAAGTCACTTACATGAGAACAATGCTTAAAATAAATTATAAATATAAAGTCCACCACAGACATCACGGTAGCAGTTATGATACACCCATCCCACTCATTCGGCTTTTAGGAAGGATGTTCGGTATTTGTGGTTAAATATTCAGCTAATTGAGTTTTGAATGCGTTGAATGAGTGTAACTTTTTTATACATGAGGGTATTTTGGTGTATAATTGTGCTCCTTCAAAAGTTATTTTTTTTTTGCCAAACTTAGTTCTCATCTTCGGTAAAATCAGAAAACTAGCTCGGCGAGTGCTGCGTTGGGTTACTTGTTTTACTTTAGTAAACGATAAATTTGTCTGTATACTTTTGTGAAGTACCTTACGAATGAAAATACATGTATTGTAAATATATAACTGCCTTATGTTCATTATTTTGGTTTCCTCATAAATTTTGCATGTTGATGTTAAATATGGGTAGTTAAAAATCATTTTTATTATTTTGTTTTGTGCAACTTGGAGACTTGCTAGAAAGACTTATAACTAAGAATAGTGTCAATTTTCACTTTTACACAATTTCGTAGTCTGATAATTGATGAAACACTTTGTTCATGTGTTACATGTACAGCACAGCATTGTTAGATTATTTTTTCACTCCACCAGGCCGCGGTCAGGCCATATAAGGATAATGTAGATAAGTGTCTGAAATGGTCTTTTGAGGAAAGAACCACACAGATGAGTGGACATGTCCAGTCAGTGCAAGCATTTATCAGTGATAGTGGAGCTCAACGACTCTAAATCTACCCCAAATTCCTTAAAAAAGATAAAAAAGGCAAACAACCACGTACCTGAATCGATTGCACATTTCAAAAATCACTCTCGAACTATACTTTTTTCTATTCATTTTTTTTTCGTCTTAATCTCGACTGCACAATTCGACACTGTACTATAGAAATAAAACGCCCAAATTCCAAAAATACTGAACAGACTCAATGGTATCCTTCTGAATCTCTGAAGCGTAAGCATTCGACTGTCAGTTGAAAAGTAAATTATTTAAAATGCCTAACAAAGATTCTTACAATGTTTTTAAACTATTCTTTAGTTAGACATGCGAATTGAAAACCGCGACCAAATGTGTGTCAGGCCTCTGACGTCACACTTGTGTCGATAGGAACAAGACTGATGTTAACAAAAGTCCAAATTCTTTTAACATTCAAATGTTCATATACATCAGGGAAAAATCACTATAGTTTTTAAACGTGTACAGTCAAGAATACATAAATACATTATGTTATGCACCATAAGATTATCTCTTACTTACCATATAAATTCCCCGACTACGTCAGTGTAAACATTTTTAATGAAAAATGACAGTACGAAAGGGCAACATGATCGCCTATGAAACACGTTGACGCACTCAGTCGCAACCCGACAGGACTTCGACAAGTATCGACTTGTCCTTTATCAAATAAGCGTTTTTCTAGCCAGGACTTTATAACAAAAGTCCCCATGTTCTTGTTCGACAGTGTCGAAGTCCTGCCGCAAGATTTATTTAAAAAATAACTTAACGCTTGACCTTTTAACGTAGATAGTTTTTTCTACTTCTGATTCTTTTTCATTAAACAAGACAACATCACGGAGTACAAATTCAGATACAATATTATTGTTAACTAGCTAACGCCGGGCATGCATATTTTTTGTTAGCAACCTTCTCCTGCGCGCACACAACAACTTACCAAAATTTCATCACAATCGGTCGAGCCATTTTTGAGTTTTTGCGACACAAATAGATACATAGAAAGAAAATGAATAAATGACTATGACTATAAGTCTTACTTTCCAGGAGCATTTCTATAATTAAACTTTTGTGATATAAAATTAAAAACTTTATTATCTTCGAAAAATCTATATCTAAGTTATGAGCCTATACTAGGTAGTATAAGCTCATAAATAGAGATAAAAAGAGAATTTGAGTTGAGGTGATCTCAAATTCTCTTTTTATCTCGCTCGCACCATACTATTCACGGACTGAATGAGAGCGAGACGGAATGGGGCGCTGGCGACTCCATGCCTCGAAAAGTTTAGATAAGTGCTTTTATGGTGAAAGTAATGATAAAACGAAAAAAAAACATAAGACCTGCTTTATAGTTAGTTCAGTTATTATGCAAAGTTACCAGCGGTCTATAGTTCAGTTTAGAGGTTTTTTTTTTTTTTTTCTATAAGTACTTAGATTTTATTTTATGTAAACGTGTTTTCGTCAAACGTAGTAGTAGTACCTAGCATCAATTTTCAACTTTAAAATAATTATATTTATTTCTAAATTAATAATGCTGCAAAATTTTCGAGATAACGGAGGATTTTGCTAAGCAATTTGAGGTTCTATAGGCTCTTAAGCATACCTTTGATTCTCCGCAGTTTCAGCCAAACTGAACACACCCGGAGTCTCAGGTAGACTGGCAGTGACGATTATTATTTTACTTACTGTAGTTCACTCCTGAAATAAAACAGAAAATATAGTATTCACAATCGAGGCATAATTTATCTAGGTGTGTTTGAAAATGATGTGTCAACTAGGGCTTTATCACACTGACGATTTGCGAGCGTGTTTTCAGCGAGAAAAGTGTGTCCAAACATTTAGCGGTAATCATGCGCGGCTGTCGCGTGTGGCGTGACGCGCGCTGCGTGGCGCGCTGTGATTGGACGACAGCCGCGTGCGAACGCTTCTGCCACCTGCCGCGCACAAACTTTTCTAATGCTGGAGCTACATTGTCGCGTTATCACGAACTTAACCTCGCGCGCTCTCTCTCGCACACCACTCGACATCTCGCTGAGCAACAATGAGCGCACGAAATATAGTTCGCGATAAGGCGTCAATGTAGCCCCAGCATAGCAAACATTCGTCAGTAATTGTGTTTGGACGAATTATAAGCAGAGCTACTACACACGCAACCGCTTTCATGCCAACTGAAGTGCGCGGCATGTCTCGGATATGCCGCCCAAACATTCGTCGGTTTAGTCCACACTACAGCGTGGCAAAATGTGTCATGAAAACGCCGCGTGTTGCTGCCGCGCTCTTGCCGCGCAATGTTTGGGCACATCTCGTGTGCGTAGCGAGCACTCCACGTGTGCGCATGTGCGCAACATGTTCGCCGTGTTTCCATAACGAGAGCGATTGACGTGAGTGTTCAGGTGAGAGCAAGACAAGCGAGTGTACAGTGTTGTGGAAACGCAGAAAACACGCCACGTTCACAAATCGCTTCGCAGGAAACACACTGGCAGATCGTCAGTGTGATAACGCTTTTATAATATTGATGTCTAAAGCTAAAATTATTAATAAGCCGAATGGTAACATGAAAAAACGACGTGTCGTGAGATGATTTCAAGCATTTTACCACACGGTGTAATGGCAAGCTATTCACCTTCTATTAGTAAAACAAAGATAATTACCATCGTCGTCTGTCTAGTCTTTTTCTGGTGGCTCGTGGCTAAACAATAATAGCCGCACGGGTTGATCGAAGGTTAAGCTAGATTGCCGCGGTCGGTTTTTAGATGGGTGACCATCCATTACCTATCGAGACCCCTCCGCTTCGGAAGGTACGTTAAGCCGTAGGCCCCGGCTGTCATTCGTAGACCAACCAGTCCTTACCAAGGGGTATTGTGTTACCCAGTTTGTGGAGGTCAGATGGGCAGTCGCTCCGGGTAAAATACTTGTATTCAGCTGCATCTGGTTAGACTGGAAGCGGACCCCAACATAGTTAGGAAAAGGCTAGGCAGATTGATCTGTCTAACCTTTGTGTAACCTTATGTGTAACACGATACCCTTTGGTCAGACCCGTAACGACTGTTAAATATCTACAAAATGTCAGCCGGATCCCATCCACGGATCGACCCCGGCCAGCCTTCGATCAAACCGTGCGGCTCTTACTAAGGGAATTGCCATATTAGTTACATTTAAAATTTAAATTGTAAGTATATGTAAAACTGAGGCGTATTATTTTGTATAAGTAGCTCGTGGCCTGGAATTGCTTGAACTGAAAACTGAAACTATGACCAGTAATAACACTACTTTGATCAGAGCAGGAAGTTGCAACTTTACTAGGCAAGCCCGACACTAAGCTCACGCTGAAGTTTGAAATAGAACTATCATTTAAGTAAGGGCTAATTTATTTTGGCGGTAATCATTATGCTAAACCTGGTGTTGATGCTGTTCAAAAGTTCAAGCGAGTCTACTCTGATTCCAATCACTATATTTCAATAAAAGATCATAGCAACAGTACCTCGAAAAATTGATTAAAATGTATCTACAAAACAGGGTTCTAAATCCCCCAGACGAATCCATTATGTAAATAACACTAAACATTAACAAACTAAATCACTAAAACATCACTTGTACACACGAAACGGCAATAATAACAATTGTTGACGAATATTTCCTTTAATTATAACAGTCGAAGGTCATCGCGGTTCACCGCTCAAGGTCAAGTGATCGCTATCAACGTGAGGTTCGCCTCGCCTACTGTTATGGGAGGTAGTTATTTCTGTATTACCACGAATTATAGGCGTTGTTACGTGAAAATAACTGGGTTGAACGGAGTTGGGTGATTGTATTTTAATTTTGCGGCTTCATGGTACAAGTCCGATGAAATTGGAAGAAAATTCAAGGTAATGAATCAGGGGAAATTTTTGATGTTTGCTCTTCAATCAAACTTATTTTTTTGGGATTTGTAAGACATCACTTCTTTTTATTGTCGATGGTTTATGGGTCCAGTTAAGTATAGGTGGCCACGTCCTTAGCACTAAATAGGATAACACTGAAATCTGTAAAGTTACGAGTAAAGAAAACCCGAAAATCACTGATTCTGCACTTCCCGTTTCAGCAAGACATTTTCTGTATTCTAGCTACGTTGGAAAAGTTGGTACAGATCCAAAATATAACCTCTATTAACATAATATCGACTAGAAGTGACAGACAACGACTAGATTCTTAGCTAAATGTATCCGGCCCGATGTAGCTGTAGCCAGACTTTTCCAAAGTCATTTAACCGCAGTTGTAGCCCGCGAAATTCAAACCCTACGTTTTTTGCTATTTGCAGGTCAGTGTCAGGTTGTATCTTATCTAAATATAATTCGCGACTACAACAGGTAATATATTTTTACAAAATTACAATCTTTAGAACCATCTACACAACTATCTGAGTTAGGATTGGCCTCTAATGTCATAACATTATGAAATTATAATTATAATTTAGTGTTTTTTTCAGTTGTATTGATTATTTTAATGATTATGATTCTGTAATACATATTTTTGTTACGGTCGTGAATCTTAATTTGATTAACATACCTTTTTTTTTTTTTTTTTTTGAGGGTGGGAAATCATCCAATGACTTCTCCCGCTCTGGGCGGAGCGGAAGGGCGTGTCAGACTTTTACTGACTAAAACCCACCCGTGTTCCTTCATTTGCCTGTTGCCAAGGTCCCGGTATCCCTTTCGGACTTTCCCGCAACCCTGGCAGGCATCGGTCCTATTGGACCCCGTCATTTTTGCTGACATCTCTTTGAGGCGCGCGTGGAACACGACGCGCCATCGACCCGGGCCTGGTCCTTATCGGACGGCGAGCTGCCCGTTGCTCGCCGTCCGCAAGCCCGCGCCTATGGTGGCCGGAAATCCGCCTGGGATTCCCGACGCCCAGGGCGTCTCCAACGGCGGCGGTTAGGGGCGTGAGGGCGCAAACTTTGCCTTTCCCTCACGCGTTCCGCCTCCTCCTGATTAACATACCTGCAAGATGCAAAAATTTTTTTTTTTTTTTTTTTTTTTTTTTTTTTTTTTTTTTTTTTTTTTTTTTTTTGATTAACATACCTGCAAGATGCAAAAACCAACAAAAACAAAAAAAACTAACTTGGCGCTTTCGCTTAGTCTAAAAGCTTATAAAAACAGGCTGGCGTTGTGACGTCCGTTGATGGTAGGTAAGTGGTTCCCGTCACCCAAAGGCAACTTACTACTCTTTACCAAGGGATTTGCGATTACCTTGTCAAGCTCTCAGACAAAGTTAACACTTCACAAGAGCAATTTTATTGTCTTAAAAACTGGCAGACATTCTCTTGGTAAAGATATTCTGTATCTATTGCTGGCGACCCGCCCCCGCTTAGCACGGCTGCAATGTACTGAAGTGGCGACATGTCAACATATTGAGATTTTTGTGTTAAATATTATAAATAATAAACGTGCTATCCTAACTATCCTAACTAATATTATAAATGCGAAAGTGAGTTTGTTTGTTTGTTACGCTTGCACGCTAGAACGGCCTAAGGAATTTGGATGAAATTCGGCACATGGGTAAATCATGACCTGGAGATGGACATAGGCTACTTTTCATCCCGGATCACACACGAAGTCGCAGGCAACAGTTAGTATCTAATATTAATGTTTTATACACATGCATAAACATTCCTTCCAGAATAAATATTCTAAATCATTGTGAAAACTGCACCAAAACCCTTTGTATAATTTAGAAGATCCGTCACACAGACAGACACGCAGAGCGACTTTAATTTATACATATTTATGTATGTAAACAGATAGTTATAGACATAAATACGGATACGCGAGATATTCGTGACAGTTCGTTTGGCGCAGTCACTGAAAGATTTTCTATACCACTACAGGTTGCAAGTTTGATTCCTAGATAGAACTGTTTACTTATACGGCCACGGTGTGTTGCAGGTCTGATGGTTTTTGGAAAAAAGAGGCAAGGCATTTTTTCATCTCAATCAGTTAATGAGGACCTGAGAGGAACAGGACAGTCATGGAAATGAAATGCTAAGCAAATTGACTACCAACTTAAATTTTCCATAAGTTCAAATCACAGTAATGTTGACAGTTGTATGAAATGGCTAACACACGGAAAATTGACGTACGGTGTTTATTTGCTTAAGATAATTTATGACTACCAACTTAAATGATCCGTATACTCAAATGACAATAAAATTATCATTCGATAGCTGTATACGGTCACGGTAAATTGACGGGGGTGTCAATTTGCTTAACAATAAATTTCCCTAACTGTACTACATGGATATAGCCGGCAAAAGCAACACGTTAATAAATTAAAAACAAGTAAAAACTTTCTGACTTCGAAAGGCAAGTCTGTTTACGACAATTTATTCATCCATAATGCTATTTTCCGGTTATTTAAAGTTCCTTTTTCCTCTTATTATAACCGGATAAAAGAGCTTTCCGGTTATGAACTTTAATGACTTCTCTTTTCCTGATAACAAAGAGTGTTCGAGGTTGTGTGTGTGCCAGCCTTTTGGGCACTATTCCTGTTAACAGCGTTCCTGTCAACTCTTTATTATATACTTGTACCTATTATTATTATTATTATTTTGAATGTCTATTACATATTTCGGGACCCTGGGGTACAGAACGTTTGGAAGGCGTGTGAGGGGCCGAAAACAACTCGCAGACTTTAGACAGTTTTAAATGGAATGAGGCACCTACATAAATTATTATTATTATTATTTAAAATCTGTAAATTATGTAAATACGCCAATTAGGTATTTCTTCCACTTTCGAGGATACTTGTTTTGTGATTATATAAAAATATTGACTGATCTATTTAATCGACCTCCAAATTACTTCCCTTTTTTGTTTCGTATCCTAGCTTAGTTGCTGGAGGATCTCGTGGCTAAGTAATAACAGCCGCATGGGTCGATTCATCAGGTTAAGCTACGCTTGCCGGGGTCGGTCCGTGGATGGGTGACCATCTTTACATATCGAAACTCCTCAGTGCCTCGGAAAGCACGTTAAAGCTTTGGTCTCGGCTGTCATTTGTGGATTTTTGACAGTCGTTACGGGTCGTCAGAAGCCCGAAAGTCTGACAACCAGTCTTGCCAAGGGGTATCGTATTACCCAGTTACTGGGTTATGGAAGTCAGATAGGCAGTCGCTCCATGTAAAATACTGGTATGCAGCTGCATTTGGTTGGACTAGAAGCCGATCCCAACATGGTTAGGAAAAGGCTAGGCAGATGATGATCCTAGCTTAGTTACAGCGACCATTAAATTAAGACCAGTAAGTTCATAAATGGCTTTTTATTTTTTTACTAGCCATTACTGTCCCACTACTGGGCAAAGGCATCCCTAATCTCTTCCCACCTCTCTTTGTCCAGCACACGTAGCATAACCACCATAGAAACGGGTTTAGTCGACGGAAGAATAGACAAAATGACAGATTGTGATTGTTTATCTGTCATTTTGTCTATTCTTACGTCGTACAGTGATCATGCTACACGTGCAGAGCAGCCAAAGAACAATCTTTAAAGAAGTCCAGCGCATCTCCGTCTGGGCTTGCCACGATGTCGCATGCCATTAAACGGGACCCACTGATCGTCTGACACGCGGCAGATGTGTTCAGCACAATACTTTTTGAGGGTGGCAGCTTTCCGAGTGACATCAGTTATAAGAGGCTTATTTATTTAAAAAAGGCGATCATCAATAGAAGAGCATAAAGTGTTTTAAAGGATCAATTAGATACACACATGAAGAAAAAAGTGTTGAGCGACACTAGGCTATCTTGGTTTCGATTCTTAGCTCGAGCAAAGTGTTACTGGGTTTTCCGATACGAATTTCTCAGAAGTAACCTGCAGTGGTCTATTTAATAAATCTCGTCAGGCGACATGTGGCAATCTGACAATCCGTCAATTTTACAAGATACTTTCATAAATTTTCTGCATTTTAAAATTACAAAATAGGCACAAGATAATATAATAGATTAGAGACATAGACATACACGAGAGATATATTTTGTAATTTTTTATCAAATAAGTCCCATTGTCAGTTATATTGGCCCAGGAGACGGGATTTGTGCCCGGTTTATGGCAATAGGGTCATCCCCTATTACATGGGGCTTACAAAACCGGCGACATATAGTTGTACCATACCCGTCTGCATATCCCTTTGGGAAATATCCACGTGATGATAAATTACTAATTTTACGAACTAAAGTTTAAAAATTAACTCTACGTGCATTGTACACAGCTTTTCATTTCAACTGGGAGCTATTAGCTACTTTCCCTTTCACTGACACGCTATGCACTCATTGAGCACAGTGCGACGGGTATACCGCCCCTATAAGTACCTTTCAATACAACACCGTCCTTCGTTGGAAGGTAGCTATCGGTTTCTTAGTACTCGAATGCACGCCTTGACCCGATGACCGTTGTTATACGTACAATACTGCTCTAGTATGTATGTACTCGTAGTATGTCTGTTCAAACCTGCCAAGTTATATCATTGTACTATTAGTTCTGATGTGTCGCCCGCCACACAAAAGAACCTCATTCTACATGGGAATATTGACCTTGTCTTCTAAAACAAGCGATAGTAACGCGACTATTGATAAAAAATACATTTTATTTATTTAACAGAGATTCAGCACTTTAAAAAATAGAGAAAATGTGAGATAGAAATCAGAACAGTTTATAAAATATACTGAAGTCAGATGCGAAGTTGGTATTTAAATTACTTTTTATTCTAGAACGGTATCTTTTGTTTAAAAAAATTAATGCTATTAAGAGGAAATAGGGTCGGTCCTCTCCCCATACAAACGCTCTCGCCTGTTTTCTCTCTGGTTTATGACCAATGATTTTTACAGTAAAATAAATATTAACTCTTTCTATGCCCCTATGTTTTCCGTTCTGATGATACATTATCTGAAGAAGCACTAGAACCCTCAGAAAATGCTCGAAATTGCCTGTTTAGACCTCTGTCATCAGAGGCCTATTCTGCAAATTCGACGACTATTAATGAAAAAAGAAAAACAGAGCACAGTAAATATCCTTCTTAATCAATTTATAAAATATCTTTCTAATTGGTCCATTATTTGAGGAGGAAATAGACGAGAGCCGAACCTCGAATTATGACTATTTGTATGGAGAAAAGACCGACCCTATTTCCTCTTAATAATAAAATATTAGACTTTTGAAAGAATCTAGTAAGGTGCCGTTTAATGAACATTTGGCAAGCAAAATCATTCGTGTTGTTAGCAACTCTAACCAGAATAATTATGAATAAGGTACTGATTTATTGTAATTATATGCCTTCCTTCATAGTTCGTTTTATTTTTCAATCACATCACAAAGACCGCTGGAAGTTTAAATAAATCCTTCCTATGTGTATTTATTACTTACGAGTAGTTCAATGAGGCTGCCAAGTACTAGATTCGCAAAAAGCAAAACACATTTTTATTTTGTTAAAAATAACCAATACTATTCGACTATGTTGGAAAATACACAATCTGTATGTTCACCACATTGCATCCCAGACTGCATAAGTGCATTTCTCTCCAGATATATATATCTATGTACATACCTATATTCTCAGACTGTGCAAACGCAGGATAGGTATCTACGTAAATTCCTGGATATTTGGAAGTGAAGCCAGAATGACGCGGTGCATAATACATCGCTCCCCTGATGCACTGCGGTACCACTCTTGACATTGTGTGCTGTAATGGCTAACCAGTCATGAACACCTATCACAAATGTTTTAGGATAACAATAGTAATACCAAATATGTTTATAAGATATCGTTATGTTGACAAATTAGAAATAAGTCTGTCTGTCAGTCTGTTTGTCTCGCCAATGCCTAAATAAAAACACGATGAAGAATAATCCTGCCTTATTCTACTAACGGAATTTAACGGATCTAAGATCTAGTGCAAAAAAGCTTTCCAGATAGAATTCACAAAGGACATTGACCAGGGGTGTGATTCTGTAAGACCTCAGCCTAAACTTCGAATCTTAATCCGCTGTGAGTTTCTTGATTGGCATTCTACAAACTCGGTTGATACACTAGCGCTACCCTTCCGAGCGTGTCAGCGAGTTGAACTAAATTGACCGAGAGATTTTGACAGATAAAGTATGAGATGACGTAAGACGTGGCATTCAGTAAGGTAATTTCCTCGTCACTTCGCATTCGAACCTGAACACATTTTGAACCTTATGCGAAGTGAGAGTGAATAGCGATGTGAAATGCGAGTTGTTGTTTGAATTTTACAGAATCGACGTACAGTACGTCGATTCTGGATGAATCAAAAATCAGATTTCAGTACTAGAAAATTCAGAAATCGCAAAATCTTTTCCCATACATTTTGTAGGAAATGAGACTTCAAATTACTTTCTTATGATGGATGAACTGGCCGAAAAAACCTATTTTCGGCCTTACTACCCCATCTCAATAATCCACCCTGTAAGTGTAATGGGATCAAAGTAAAAGTCAGAGTCAAAATCATCATTATTCCAGTGCAAAGAAAGAATGAGAAGGTGTATCGCCATCCCTTTTAGTGTTAAAAAATAACATCTTCACAATAAACGGACAACTCTAAGAAATGCTGCAATCAGCAAACAGACCGTACTTGTGAACACGGAAAGATATCACTTACTATCTTAACATCCTTTCTAGATCTCACAATGAACACAGAATGGCGGAAAATGTGCCAAGAACCACACAATACAACTACGTATAAATATAAAATATTATGTCCGTGTAACTGAATCAAAGAGAAAACAAAACTTGGTAGACCTTAAAAACAGAATAGAATTATCTTTAATCAAGTATCACGACTCAAAAATGGTTAGTAAGACTTAAAACTATGTTAGTAAGAACTGACACTTCACAAAAACTAACACTTGGATTACCGTTGTGGCAACCCATGTGATATGGCACAATAGGGACCCACGAAAACACAGTCTAGGCGACTTTAAATCACGCTTACGATACTGTTGGAGCTGCTCCACACCCTGCGCACCATGTAAGCGCACCTTTTGCCTTAAACGACTGAAGATATTCTTGAAATACTGAAAAATCAACCTTATTTACTATCAATTTGGTGTCACAGTAAGTAAAATACAAAACAGTCCTTCAAAACGAATTTCGGCTAATGGCGGCCATCTCATCGGAGACTGTCCTGTTGGTGTAGTGGTCGCTGCCATGACTGCTGAGCGTAGGGTCCTGGATTTCATCACCTCTGGTAAAGGATTTTAGGATTTTCCGACAGGAATTTCTCAGTAGCAGTCTGGAGTCGGGCTGGAGTCGGACTCCCGGTTAATGGAAATCGGCTTACCCCTAACGGGAATTCAGTATAGCTGTAAAAACGCCTCCGCATACCTCCGCATCATTATGAGCAACTGTTACCATGGGAACAACCCTGGGATCTCAAAAATAAAATCAGGTAGTTTTGTTTTTAGTTATTTCAATTAAACTTTGTAAATGCTCCTGCGGCTACCCCTTCGGCAACTACAGGTATGACTTTTAGTTATAAAATTCATATAGCGTTAGTTACACTAAAACGGACCTTTCGGTATGTTTCAAACTTCCCTTTCACATGCTTTTCAATATGCATGATGCATTGTGTGTCCAGTGGTTCAAACTGTACGAACTACAAAATTAGTTTTGTAGTAGGTATGTAAGTTTAAAGGAAAGTTTATTATTAGGTCCGTATTTAGTATTTACATAACGTGGTAAAAGAGAATTTGAAAATAATAAATGTAAAGCCAGGAAAAGCAGCTTAAACTGTCCGTATATATATGAATCACACATTTGTATGAAATGGCTATAAAACGGAATTGACGTGTGTAGTTTTTTGTTCATGTAAGTGCATTGAATGACTATTTCATGAAATCATGACATTTGGCACTTTCATGAACTTAGAGAGTTGTATTGCTGATTCTAATGTTTATAATTCTGTAATTCAATATTTGTTACGGGCGCAAATCATATTTAGATCAACATACAACCTGACACCGACCTGCAAATTGCAAAAAACGTAAGAAAATTTGAATTTCGCGGGTTACCTTGGCGCATCCACCTTAAGAGGAATCTTTCCGAGTACTTTTTCGAGGATATCAGTATTTTAAGGATGTCTTGTAACGATTAATGATAATAATAAATTATTTTATTTCTGTTACTCGCTATCTTTTACAAGAAAGTCATATTTTTTTAACTAGATGAGGTCGGCGATTGCTTTCTGACTAATTTGAGAAGAAAAGCCGAAACAACTCAGAGATCACGCAGTCTCTTTTAACGTGTATGAACGCGCGCGGGCCGCGCGCGGACCAAAAACCATTGTAGTTAATTAGAATGTCCTTGAAGAATTAAAGTCCAGACATAATTTTAGTCAGATCATGTGAAGACCATGTAGATTTTAGGCCATTGTTAGCTCGAAGAAAAGGTTGTCTATATTATTAAGAGTTGGACTATTTTTCACTGTTCAGACTACGAACGGGCTACGAAGCTATACTCATATAGCTTGCCATCAGCTCTAACCTTACTAATATCATAAACTAGCTGCGCCCCGCGGTTTCACCCGCGTAAGTCTCGATCCCGTGCAGATATCGGGATAAAAAGTATCCTATGTCCTATTCCAGGTCATGGCCTACCCATCTGCCAAACAAATAACTCCATTCAGACGTTTTTGCGTGTAAAGCCGGCGCCAGACACAGTCACATATTTGAACACTTGTTTGAACGCTGGTGAGGTACGGTAATAAATTTGAGATCAAACTTTGATCAAATACCCAAACACCGGTGCCTCACATGTGTTCAAACAAGTGTTCAAATGTGTGTTGCTGTGTCTGGCACCGGTATAAACGTAACAAACAAATAAACAAACAAACTTACTTTCGCATTTATAATATTTTATATTATATATATATATATATATATATATATATAGTTAGGATTTGTAATAAATGAGTAACCTATTTATAACCTAACCTAAACCACTCAACCGATCGCTATAATATGTTTGAGAACATAGGCTACTATCACATCTGGATATATTTTGTATTATAAAATGATGAAATACAAAACTTTTTACAAACAAAAAAGAAATACAACCGGCTTCAAAAAAAACACAAAAAAGTGAAAAATAACTTTAATTTCGGAAGCTGGTGGCAAAAAAGGAAACTTGACAAAGCACACACGAGAATTTTTCCCAAAAACAAACTTAACATTGTAGTTGAAAATCTTATTCTCCGATACAGTGTATGGGAGAACATGTTTTTGCAACTGCAAATTTAAGTTGGTCGATTATTACTCGGTAACTTGAGGAGCCTACGTAGCGGTGGTAGACATTTATACTACTGCCGTGAATTTTTTCACATATCCAAAATCAACCATTTCGCTGGCAGGGGGGAACACTTGACTCTAACAAAAATTAACACTTTAAAGCTTAATATTTCGCAAACGGATCCCTGAATTCAAAAATGGTTTTCACAAACTCACAATATTTTACGACCTTTCCAACGACACCCCACACCATGAGATTGACGAGAAAAAAAACCATCACCAAGTTACGTGTACGGGCGGTACCCTAAAAAAAATATTTTTCATGATTTTGTTTTACCACTTTGTCAGCGTGATTTATATGTATACCCATACCAAATTACA
Source organism: Lithophane leautieri (assembly GCA_949152455.1). Taxonomy (NCBI): domain Eukaryota; kingdom Metazoa; phylum Arthropoda; class Insecta; order Lepidoptera; family Noctuidae; genus Lithophane; species Lithophane leautieri. The sequence continues at coordinate 20,225,620 of OX424458.1, read as the reverse complement.
GCATTCTAGTACTAGGAGTCTCTGAGCTAAGCCGCGGACAGACAGACGGACGGACATGGCGAAACCATAAGGGCTCCTTGTTGACTACGGAACCCTAAAAAGACCTTATCTCTAACACATTGGCCACCACAAACGTAGCCCAACAACATAGCTAGGAAAACACTTTGAATAATTATGACCATACTACTTTCTACCTATAATTAGAATTTTCTCATTAATCGTTAGGGAAGCTAGTGCATATTATGCACTATAAAAGCTCTGGCCCAGTTCATTTGATTCAAACTTGTTATTAAATTCAAAAAGGCCGCGCCAGTCTCTTCGAACTTTCGTTAAATGGCTTGATTTAAATACGGTTTAGTCCAGAATATTTTTATTTAAAAACACCAAAAAAGTGAAAAATAACTTTAATTTCGGAAGTCGGTGTCTTTGCTTTTCAATTTTCGTTTTTTGCTACCGACTTCCGAAATTCAAATTATTTTTCCTTTTTTTTGTGTTTTTCTTGGAAGTCGTTTTTTTTTTTAGATATAGTTTTTATTTTCTCTTTTTAGTTGTGTTACCCACCCCACACAAATTCCAATACCACTACCTGCTATGTAAATAACAGTGACGGAGTCACATAGAACATCGTCCAGAAAAATACGTAATATTGAAGCTTACTCAAAAACAACGCGAGCAAAGTGAATAAAATTTATAGGGAAACACCTCCGGAGTATACCCTTTCAAACTATTTTTTTTTTTAAATCTTTCAGTACATTATATCGAGGAAAATAAACAAAAAATATATACGTACGGATGAACATAAAACCTCCTCCATTTTGGAAGTCGGTTAAAAATCTTTATGTTACGTTTGGTATTAGGTATTTGCATTTTTATACTAGGTAAGTAGTAGATTTTATGAAAACAAATGCATAGTCTTAATAATAATAATACCCGCCTATTACTGTCTCGTGCAGGCACAGGCCTTTTCTCATACAGAGAAAGCACGAGCATTGATCACCACGCTTGCTCCAGACTGGTTGGTGACCTTATTAATTCCAGGTTTCCTAACGATGTCTTCCATCACCGATATCAGTAATGTCACCGATCAAATACCAGTTTTATCAATAAAACTGTTATCTCTAACCCCTCTGGGGTGCGGCACCCTAATTGCGTAATACATGATCAATCAGAATTGGAATAGGTTTGAAACAAATATCAAATCCATTGCTTTAAAAGTTAGAAAAAAAATCTGGTCAACAACGTAAGCATCGCAATGAATGTTGTTGAACTGTCAAAATGACATAAATTAGTCATAATCAGTTACGAAAATAAGTAACGCAATTAGATAGCTGAAATCTAAGTCCCCAGAACTTATAAACATGTTTTTTATCAAATAAATTGAATGCTCTTCTTGTAATATCCGAACGCAGTTATCCCTCGGACCAGTTATTGAATCGGTAGCAGCGTTCAGATACGCGCATACCTACATTAGATAGCATTGCAGTGCGAAAAGGAATGGTAGGTATCATTTCTTTGTGATTTTAGTTTAAATATTATTACATTATTTTCACCCGACTACGGTGAAGCAAAAAGGAGGGTTATGATTTTGTCCAACATGTGTGCATGTATATTCATGTGTCCCTCATATCTTCTAAACTACTCATCATTTGATAAAGGAGGTATTGTTGGAAGCGTCTTGATCATCCGCTGATTATAGGCTATGTGACGTCACATTAAATTGATTATGGCTATAGGACATAAAGCCTCGTTTTTTAAATGTGGTCCTGTTGTATCTCAAATTGAAGGGCTTAATTAGCACATTTAAAAAAATATATATATTAAAACCCAAAAAAAACCCAACTACGACGTGTAACGTGGCATAAATCAAACGGATTACGTATGACTCCGGATTTTTAATTTGCCTGTCTGTGATGTCTTGTTTATAACTTTTTAGGTGACTTTTTTGTCGTAGTTGGATTTTAGTTTCATAACTTTTACTTTTTATTTAAGAAGACGGAATACTGGGGGCCTAAAACGGCCACATTAGCAATACTTCTAAAAGCATTTCATTTCCTGAATTTCTAGCTGTCATTATCGACAACTCTAATTTGACACAAAGGCAATTCATATTATGTGGACCATTTAATGAATCTCCCAAGAAATTGTCAAACTATTTCTTGGGAGTTCTATTATTCTATTATTTCGTATTATGAATCGCACGCAGATCATATTATGAATTGTCAATTTGTGACATTGTACGATGATTCATAATATTTTCATATTATGATTCTGCTAGCCCCCTGATCACTGTAAACGGACCACTTTGTACTATGTGGTAGCCGGAGAGTGTTTATTTCGCCTATTGATCATCTTTATTATCATATCAGTTGGAAAATGTTCAAAAACCTTCCTCAAGCACCACCACAACGACCGGTCTTACGCTGCTCGCATCGAGTGGATTTTCGCAACACATCGTCGGTTCATCATCCGTGAGAATTTTCTTTTTTGGTTAAAAGTATATTGAAATAAAAAAGATTTTAAGTGTTCATGTTTTTGCATTGCTTTTTTATACTAATTGGATAAAATGAGATGAACTTTTAAACTCTTTGACGTTTAGCAACGCGTTAAAACAATGTCAGAATCTCAAGTGACGTCACAATTTTGTAAACCTCATAGATGTATTATTTAAACTATGGTCAATGTGATAAACAATTATTTTACCAGGCTAGTTAATAAATATCCAACAGTGTAGTTTTTTAGGGTTCCGTATCCAAAGGGTAAAACGGGACCCTATTACTAAGACTCCGCTGTCTGTCTGTCCGTCTGTCACTTGGCTGTATCTCATGAACCGTGATAGCTAGACAGTTGAAATTTTCACAGATGATGTATTTCTGTTGCCGCTATAACAACAAATACAAAAAAAAACAGAATAAAATAAATATTTAAGGGGGCTCTCATACAAAAGACATGATATTTTTGCCGTTATTATAGATAATGGTACGGAACCCTTCGTGCGCGAGTCCTACTCGCACTTGGCCGGTTTTTATATATTTCATCCTACCTAAAATTAGGCCTAGAAAATTCAGTTTGTTAGTAAATAATTCCCAAGTGACGCGAGTCCCTATTATTTCTCACCTTTGCCTTGAAACTTCTTCTCTACTTAATTATGCAGGAGCTAGACGTAAAACGTGTTTTACAATTTTATTTCAAAGTCGGGGTACCTATACTGTTTAAGTTTCCCGGCTTCGTAACAAGGAGGTTCTGCGGTTCACCGTGGGTAACCTTCGTACGTACGAGTACTTCGTAGTGTGCATTGGAGCTTGTTTTTACTTTACTGACCGTTTTTCTTTGGAAGCGAAAGAATGAAAAATACGGTCTAATGCTCCGTTCTTAAGGTTTTAAATCGAATCTAGAAGACATAATAGAATCATGTCTCTATTTTTCGAAGTTGTAGCCAGAAATGTGAAGAGTAAACCATCCACATTTTAGTTAAAAGTTGTGCAGTGATAAAAATAATCAGACTCTGAGCTGGTTATGAGAATTTCCTAGTAAAAACTTCACTGTCTGAAGTGGCGATTGAACCAAGTTCTTCACGCTCAGTGATCACACTTGCAACCACCAGACCACCAGGTATCTATCAGGCAATCAGGAAATATGAAATTGTTAGTAAGTATAACATTTACTAACGAGAATCCTCCGTGTCTCGGCAAGCACGTTAAGTCGTCGGTCCCGGCTGTCATTCCTGGATCTTTGACAGTAGTGACGGTTGGTCAGAAGTCCGAAAGTTTGACCACCAGTCCATAGTTTCCGCGGGTGCTAAAGCCGATAGTGACGTCAAAATGTAAATAAAAAGATGGCGGCTGCGAAAATGTTCAATTTTTTTTGTGATGGGTGTCTTTTTCTTAGTTTTCAAGGCTGTTAAAGCCGATATTAAGGTCAAAATGTAAATCAAACATGGCTGCTGCGAGTTTTTTATTTGTTTTAATTCATACGTGAGACGAAATTTCGTTCCTGACCACATACGTTTTCTTATATCAAAAGCAAATTGTTATTGTTTCCAGTAAAGTCCGTGAAAAATTAAATTGTCCGTGTATTCAAATCACAACTGTCATTTTGACAGTTGCAAATGGATATAACATGGCAACTTAATTATTAACAGCGTAACAATTAATGTTCCGGACAGTAATTTACTGCACCCTATTCCTAAGGAAACAAGCGTCTAGACTGAACATCAAAAGGGCCTGAAAACCAAAGGGCTGTATGTAGGACAACCACCAGAACATGTTTGTTTAAGTATGAAAGGGCTCAAATGACGAGCTCCTGTATTCCGCCTTTTATATTTTAAAAGACAAGAGACTTGAAGGCCGATGTTCTGAGATAGAAGTACAGAGGAGATAGTCAAATAAATTCGATTGTCGTAAAAGATTAAGTAGAAGAAAGGAGTTGAATTAGAAATGTATGGAAAAAGACTAGCGATGGCTTAAAATCGAAAAAAGGGCAAAAATATGGTAATTATAATCAGCTTATAATGTTACCACTACTGGGACACAGGCCTCCTCTCTGGGAGCACCGCCAACCGGCACCGTAATACACCACGCGGGCCCTGTGCGGGTGTTGGTAGATGTCACATGATAGTCTTCGATTTTTACAGTTCTAGGACATACCAGTTTCCGTTTTGAGAGCAATGGTGATAAAATAATTTACGAAAAGTGAATTGCCTATCTAGATTCGAATCTTTGAACTGCAATAATAAGTCGCAGCCGTTTCCACTGGGCTACCACGAAAGATGGTTGATAAAGTAGGAATAAATCAAGGCGAGAAGCCCATACACAGTAGTTGAATGTTAAACCCAATGCTAGGCTGGACTGGAATACAATACTTACAATGCCTTGATCAGAGGGAACAGTATGAATTAATGTTTGTAAATTGACTACGACACTACGACACGTGACACCGGTTTACTCCGACCGGAGTTCCGGGCGTTTTCTACTCCGTATCACATACGGACTTAAGATTAGTTCGGGGCCCGAACTAAGAATTAAAATGACAACACGCTTTGACAGCTGACTGTCTTGCAATATAAGTCTGTGTGCAACTGAAATCGGAACTAATCGCCGCCGACTTGTCGTTTATGTAAGGTCAAATTAAATAAAGATTTATTTAATGAAATAATATGAAGATTAAATAATTTTAATATTACAGTATAGAATAAAGCACGCCAGCGCCACCAGTCGCGCGCAGACTTATCAACCGCGCACTCTATTTGCCCCTTCGATCAATTTAAGTTGAAACTTGTTTTGACGGCTCACTTAATTTCGGATGGGCCCGTATTTTCGTTGACAGACATAGTGATTTAGAATAATAATACCAGGCTATTACGGTCCCATTGCAGGGCACAAGCCTCTTCTCGTATAGAGAAGGCACGAACAATGTTCACCAAGCTTGCATAAGAGGAAAGAGGCTCGGTTTTTTCTCCATACAAAAAGTCATAATTCGAGGTTCGGCTCCCGTCTATTTCCTTCGCCAATATTGGACCAATTTGAATGATATTTTATAAATTGATTAAGAAGGATATCTACTGTGCCCCCATGTTTTTATATTTTCATTAATAGTAGTCAAATTTGTAAAATCATTGCTATAAGGTCATAAACCAGAGAGAAAACAGGCGAGAGCATTTGTATGGAGAGGGGACCGACCCTATTTCCTCTTAAGACGGTTGTCAATTTCTCACTTGCGATATAGAAGAGGATTTCTGGACTACTGCATGCTATATGAAATACATATAATTTGCAAAGTTTTCAAGTCGTTTACAAGATAAATACAACCATGCAAACTTAGAACAATATTGTTTGGACAAGTTATCATACAATCTAACTTTTTGATTCGACATGATTTGATTTGAAGGATTTGAAACTATCAAATCCTTAGAACTAGTTACAGTACCTTCTGCCCCAAGTTTGATTACCGTTTGGTGAAATGATAATGACTGTTGTACATACGTATTTAAAAACCGATTTGTTTTCGTGCATGAAAAATGAAAAGTAAATTATTTCTGTAAGTGGGTTTCTACACGTCAAAAATAAATTATGATGTAAAACTAGATGAGCTCGGTGATTCCTACCCGAACACCTACTCTGAGAAGAAAACCCGAAACAAACTCAGTTTCTTTTAAAGTCCAGACATAATAATGGTCAGCCCATGTGTATATCTAAAATGGTATTTTGTGATAAGACTCAGAATACGACAAAAGGGCAAGTTGGGCAAGTATTTTGCATTATTTTGACTGATAATAACCAGAAACTTTAATCACCACTCCTGCTGCCAAGGTTGGTGATTATGGTGATTTCCCTATAACCACTTTTTTTATTATTAAATAACAATTCCGACGTGTATAATAGAAATGCATAGTTCAAATCTGGTTTGAACTATGAATTTCTATGACATATTTGCAAGCGACGTGTCCCCGCGACACGACAGTCGTGTCGTGTGGACACGTCGCCTGCAGTTGCCGCCTGCGGTTGGCTACGGAATGGTACCTTTAGGAGCCCCAAGTTTGACTTCTACGTTAGAATAGACCAATATATAATAAGTTATGCTTAATGGCCTAATATTCATTCAGGTTTGTGACTGCAATATCAATCAATCTGCCTAGCCTTTTCCCAACTATGTTGGGGTCGGCTTCCAGTCTAACCGGATGCAGCTGAATACCAGTATTTTACATGGAGCGACTGCCTATCTGACCTCCACAACCCAGTAACTGAGTAATACAATACCCCTTGGTAAGACTGGTTTTGTCAGACGTTCGGGCTTCTAACGACCCGTAACGATTGTCAAAGATCCTCGAATAACAGCCGGGACCAACGGCTTAACGTGCTTTCCGAGGCGCAGGTTTGTGACTGCAATAAACAGTCCATAATAGATGGAACCATCTAATAATCTTATGTAAATTACAAATGATAAAAGACATTATAAACACTACGCCTGTTTCCCCCGCAATTTTAGGTCTATAATTAGTACATCCAAGTATCGCCAGTTATGTTTAAGTCCCAGTTAATTGAGGACGAGCCTACTCCCATTAACTGGGCACAAAATCCAGACTGCTCTGGACTGCTTCTAAGAAATTCTGGATAGGAAAGCCCAATAACACTTGGCCCAACCTGGGAGTCGATCCCAGGACGTAATCTCGGCAGTAGCGTAAAAGGCATTCATTTATAAATACTTAAAACGTAACTTCATTTAACAAACTTTTTTTACGATACTGAAGAAATGACTTAGACAATGTGAAGTGAAGTATAGAAGTTGACGAATAAATGCCTTAGGAAACATAGATAACTTACTATTTTTCTTTTAAATTTATCCTTTAAAGATAACTCTTTAAAAGAACTTTTTGGGGGATAAGGAACACGGTCCAAAGTCCTCCCTCCTCTCTCTTAGACGGGTGTTGTGTCTGACGGGCAAGTCCCTAACAATTGATGTCGAAATCTTGTATATTTATGTCCATTGCGCGGTAAACTCTAATTGCGTGATGCAGGATTTATGTGACGTCAGGATTTTTGCGAGACGTCAGGTCTTTGATGCGTAGTTTGCATGTGGTGACGTAGATGCCGCCACAAACTTAATAGATATTTTTCAAGTACAAGTTCGCTTGAATATACCATTAACACAACTAACTTTTACTTCAGTTTTTCTACTTAGATGGATGAAGAAATTAATAAAACTACGAATAGGCAGAGATAAATTAAAATAAATTAATACTAGGTAACTACACTGACGTTCAAAACTTAGTACCACATTTTTAAAATTGCAATTTCTCCTAAACTGTAAAAGCCAGTTTTGAAATAAAAACGTTTTCTTTCATAAGCTGTCTTGGAAATTATAGTTTATTTATTATACATAAGTAACGTTTTTAAATTAAACCAAAAGATAGCCATTTTTAACTTACTGGGAAAAGAACTCAAACAACATTTGTTACTATAGTTTTCGCCTTATTTACATATATTTTTTGACATCTTGTCTTTTGAATCAAAATTCGTCGATCAAGAAATAAATGTGAAAACCAAAAAGAGTCAAAAGTTGCAACAATTTGAAAAGGAGTGTTTTTTGTATAAGTTTTTTAGCCATTCCTTAAAAGAAGGTTAACGGCTATAAAGTTTGTATATAAAAAATTAAATTCTTTTTATACCGAAAATATATCTTGTATAATTTAAAAGTTATTGCAATTTTAGAAGTGTGGTACTAAGTTTTGACGGCCAGTTTATGATGAATAGTTCAACCTAGATAACATAAAAAAGTCGTCTCCCAGGTATATACTCGTAATTAATGATATTTGGCATTTTAAACGGACGAAAAAAAAAGGAGGAGGTTTTCAAGTCGACCTGTATTTTTTTAAAATATTTTTTTTATTATTTTTATTTATGACCACGCATAACTTTTTAGTGAGTAGATTAGTAGAGCGGTTTGAAAGATTATTTTTTTATTGGGAAGGGTAGACCTCGAAGTTGGTCCCATTTAAAATTGAAATTTAAACTCCATCCCTAAGGGTAGAAAAAATGGGGTTGATTGATTTTTCACCGACTGAATTTTCAACTGTGAACCGATTCTGTTGAAATTTCGCACACATATATAGTTCTGATGAAACAACCACTCATCATCAACTCCAGGTCTTTAACCTGGAGTAACACCCTGGAGTACCCTGGATGGATGGTGGATGGGTAACTCAAAAGCGAAAAATAAAAAACTTTTTTACAAAAAATTAAACCGACGACAAACGAACTGAAAAGCGAAAAATAATAAAAAATAAACCTTATAGTAACTAAGCTCCTAAACTAATTTAAGTAACTAATTTTAAGGCGGCGCCAAATACAGGCTAGAATTATGTAATTAATTTGTTTGTTTGTTTGGCGTTGCCTCAAAATTTGTTACTTATATTAGTTTAGGAGCTTAGTTACACTATGAGGTTTATTTTTTATTATTTTTCGCTTTTCAGTTCGTAACTTTAATTTCGGAAGTCGGTGGCAAAAAACGAAAATTGAAAAGCAAAGACACCGACTTCAAAAAGTGTCGGGGCATCCACTGTGGAACACATTTCAGAAACAACAGCAGCGTCAACAAATTAATCTGTTGATAAAAGACTTGCAGGAACAAGTACAAAAGCAATAAAGTTAATTGCAATAAACTTAACTACCTACTAAAGTTAGAGTTCAAGATACAACTAATCGAACCGACTTGGCGACAACTTAATGAAGTCACTAACTTCTAACGTTTTTAAATAAAAACTCGTTAACTCTCCCTGAAGGACAATTAAAACATCAAACGCGTTAACTAAAATTTATCCTCGATTTCAGTGTTTCGCACATTATTTACAAAGTACAATAAGTTTTTAACTCGGAAAAAGTTCGGTTCGCGTGTTAAATTTCAAAGGAGTCTCCCAGATTGTTCAGTATGATAATTTAGTTGTAATAAAAAACTTGGGAACAGCTAAGGTGTGGGTATAATGAGGTCTCGCTGAGATCGATAGTCGTTGGAGGCCGATGCGGTAGACCCACCGATTTCGCAAACAGCTTGCTATTCCAAGGTGAATACTACATGAGCGTTTTTACGTTGAAATTGTTCAATGTCAGAAGGACCGCAGAACTAAATTGGTCACAAACACAATATTAAGCTCAGCACGCAGACGTCGTAATTTCATGTTTCAACATGCGAAGGATTAACTAACACCTAAGACCGATGGTATCGTTGAGTTTTAGAAGTTGGAGAATTTATGTTGCCTAACAAAAGTTTAGTGTAAAACTTTTGAGTATGAATGTGGGATGCAATAAGAGTAGGGGAGGCCAAGAAACGATGGATGGACCGTATTAAACATAATAATTGGTAAGAAAGGGGTTGACTGCCGAGATGACGATTAATAGAGAAGTATGGAAAAGTAAAACATGTTGCCAACCCTAAATAAAATGACATAGGGGCAAGAGAATGATTATAACAATAAGTTTGGGCGGTTTGACTCACTTCTTGCGTGGCTTGCGGCGTGGTCGACGACGCTCGCCTTCCAGCTCGTTGTCCAGCCCGCGACGCCGCGGGCCAGGTGCTCCCCGGCGCCGATCCAGCTTGCCGGTCCCCTCACCCACGTCCTCCACTACGGCCACTCGAGGCACGCACTCATCTTCCTCTATTGGTTTTGGTGTCTGCGGTGCGCCCATCCGAAGATGGCGTTGTCGCCACCACAGCACCCACGAGCTGATGTTATCGCGAATCTTGAAAATGAGTGGTCCAGCTTCGGTAAATTCGACGGCTTCACGTCCACGGTATCTATTTGTTATATTTCAAAACGTTTCAGTCTTTGGCTCTCATCATACCCTAACTTAGGACTAACGAAGGCAGCTGCAGTATAAGCGGACGATAAGCGATGATTGCTTTATGACAGCTATGCGTTCTTGCGGTGTACCCATCGAATGAACTGGCACGGAATCATTTTCACGTACAGTTTTTTATCACAATTTAAGCAAAGCGTTCACTACTTGGTATGTTGTAAAAACTTATAAAAATTGGCAGGAATGTGTGGCAGTTAAGTTGGTGGTGGTAGTTGCTACATTATTTTAACGTGTCGGCGCTCTTGTGTTCTTAGGTAGCCATGGCGACGGCTTCGCTATCAGTCGCGGTGTCATGCCGTGCGCGCTGAGAGCGGTGCAAGCGTGCGCGCGGGGGCTCGTACTCAACAGATGTTAGCAAGCCGTCAGGACGTTACGTAACGAGTTCGTACCGGGCGCACTGCGTGGTGGCGCGACGACGCCGAGCGCGCGAGTGCGGAGGCTTCGCTCTGCCGCTGCCGCTGCGAGCCGCCCGCCTAACCCGCCGCACAGTGGAACGAATGTATGGGAGCGGTTGGACGTAGACATGTCCGAAAAATAAGAGTAAAATTATGACAAACTAATGATGCCATCTTATTCGATTACTTAATGCCTTCATAAATTGTGGTGATGAATTTCTTCATAACTCCCATATTTCGGGAGTAATTTGAGAAAATGTGAAATTTTACTATGAAAATGAGTGTATTGAGCTCTCTCCCTCCTGATTCCGGGCTTGTTTCAAGTAGCGGTCTCTAATATCGTAATGCTATTACTAAGAGCTATATTTAATACTAAGACACATAATGCGCCAAATGTGCACTTTCTGGGATAAAAGGAAATGAAAATTTAAAAAAAAAAACGTTTTTTCCCCATTTGTATTTACTTTAAACCGCAGACAGACTTATTAAGAGGTCTATAAATATATTATATATATACAGAAATATATATTAACAAAAATATTCACAAGAACTGATGAGAGTATGACTTTTAAGTAAGTTGATAATAAATTACCTAGTTTCATTAAAAGTACAATAAATAATTAAGATGTAAGCTCTAATTTACTAAGTTACACATTTTAAAACAATAACATCATTTAATTATCTTCGTCATCATCATCATCATCAATTAATTCAAATTCAGAATCGATGTCCGCTAAATCATTTATGTTAACAAATTCGATATCACTTTTCTCAGAATCCGTAAGCTCATAAAATTCCTTAAAAGAAGATTTTTTTACAAACTTATTTCCTTTTGGACGGATACTTGTAACAAGTGGATCAGAAGACAGTAAAAGATTGTGCATAATATCTTCATTGCATGAGATACTGCTATGCTTTCGAGAATGCCCCTCTCTATATTTTCTAAAATCTTTATTTCTAGCCTCAGATGCCTCTTCGGATAGAAAACCAATGGGCACAATTGACATGTTCTGAACTATGTCTGGCCCATGCATTAAAATTTTATGAAGTGAAGAAGGCATATAATACCATGGGTATAACTCCACGTAAAGCTTAGCAGTATCAAAGCAGAACTCTCGGAATTTAGTTACGTTGATCTTCTCTCCTGATGAAATACACTGCAAGATCACACAGATTTTTCTTAAAAGCATAGCATCTATTCCGGTCAGTTCAGCAGATTTAGTGTAGTTTTCAAAAAATCTCCTTGCCGAGTTGCCATTGTTGGTGGATCCACTGCCTTGTTTCACAACATCGAGAAGTAAGCCCGTTTCTCTTCTTACAGCCTCTTGAACTCTTTTCTTCCTGTCATCAACTTGCCTTTTTGCTATATCACCCCTTACTTGCCATGATTTTATGTCTAATTTGTAGGAAATGTGTAATAAGCATTCCATTGAGCGAATCCAAGCGTGAAGGGTGCTTAAGCTATATTTATACATGTCCTCGTTTGCGTGTTTATCTTTGATTAACTCTAAATTATTCATTTCTTTAGGACAAGCCTTGCATATGTCACACACTGAAGCTGCTGTATTGGATATAATGGAATGAATTTTACCATCAATCATTGTCAACAGCAGTTGGTGTTTGACACTAATTCCATCAGTGATGGTGGATGGAGTTAAGGCTTCAATCTCTGCTTCGATTTCAGCCATCTCTCTCTGCACATTTTCTTTGGTTTCCTTTATAAACTTAAACAATATTGGCCGGCAAAATGAAGTGGAAGATGGTCGCTCGTTTTCCCAAATTGTTACACCTTTTGAGACGAGCCGCAGTGGTACAAGACTAATCATAAAATTACTAGCAAGATCGATTTGCTCATCTTCACTCGTCCTTTGATGATAAATGCTTTGGCTAGATGATCCGTCAAAACCCCATTTGCTGGTCAATACGAGCTGTTGATTGGGATCAACAGGGGTTTCTAACGACCTAATAAGTCTTCTTGAGGTTAAATCCATCAAGGCTTGTAATTTGATTTTTGCAGAGCTCTCTGTAACTGTGAGATCTTCTTTGGCCGGATAGCACTTAATTTTTTCTTTAACCAACATGTAGTAACTCGGGTATTGAAGAGCTCCTTCTTGAGTGTTGAAATCCCGAAGAGTGTTATAGCGCCATTTCGATAAGTTCATCGATACATAAAGAGCCAATGCCTTCAAAGGGGATATTTCCCGTACCTGAATTGATTTACCTTCAATGAAGGCTTTGATTTTTGAGGCCTCTTCTGGATTCTCCGTCAAGTATTTCATAACATAAGCTGTATCGCTTTGTCCTGCCTTTTGAAGCGCCCTTTCGGCCGAAAACATAATTTCAGCGCTGCTACTGCTGCATGAAAGACTATCTTCAGTGGTGCGTCTTCTTTTTTGCCGGTTACTAAGGTCCTCAAAAGATTTACGAGGACTAGGATGTGTACAAGTTGAAGCATCAGATTTAGCAGGAGAAATTATGGGCTCGATGACGTCACTTATATTTTCTGTAGAAGGTTCCATATTTTCATTCTGTAATTCCGGCCATTGAATTGCAGCCTGTAGCCAAATCTCATGTTTCTTCCGAAACTTATCTGTGCTTCTTCCAGACTGTGTCCATTTTGCATAAATGCGGTAGCAAAATCGACGACACCAGTCTTTTAAACTTGTTTCAGCACTTTCACATAACTGAACACAACTGTTATCTTTTAAAACACTGAACAAATAGTTAAAGTCGCGTAAATCTTTATGTGCGCGTGCGCATAAAGCAACGTGAATATCAAGATTTGTATTAAAATTTGGAAAATACATTGCGAGATTAGCTTGGATACAACGAGGTGTAAATCAACACTGATTTTAAAGTTACTAATAGTGACCTATTTATATAAAATCCAGGTATCCCAGGTATCCTTTGTTAAATATTGCAAGGTAATTAGTTATTGTGATAATTAGTAAATGATGCATGCTAAATTAGTGTATTAAGAGCCATTTAGTAATTAAATAATAGCAATGTTCTTATCAGTAATCATTAGTGCATCAGTTTTATATGTAAACCTTAAGTCCCTAATTATATATCCTAATTAGCTTATATCTTCTCTAATTGGCTGCTCAGAAATGTTATTGTAATAAGGTAAACCTTTAGAAAAACGGTTTTAATCAACAAAATAAACAAAAAATTAAAAAATTGTGTTATAAAATAAACATCACTCTTTATCCCAGAAAGTGCACATTTGGCGCACTATGTGTCTTAGTATTAAATATAGCTCTTAGTATTAGCATTATGATATTAGAGACCGCTACTTGAAACAAGCCCGGAATCAGGAGGGAGAGAGCTCGATACACTCATTTTCATAGTAAAATTTCACATTTTCTCAAATTACTCCCGAAATATGGGAGTTATGAAGAAATTCATCACCACAAGTTATGAAGGCATTAAGTAATCGAATAAGATGGCATCATTAGTTTGGCATAATTTTACTCTTTTTTTTCGGACATGTCTACGTCCAACCGCTCCCATACATTCGTTCCACTGTGCGCCGCCGCGCCCCCCTTCCCCCTCTACCTGTTACCGCGCTATTGTCCTTACTAAATCATTTTTTGGTCAAAGTGTTCCGGCAATATTAGTTTTTAACTCTTGCTAGACGTTGCCGTGTATTGCAGTGATCGTAAATTAACCCGCAACGGGCGGCCGGAGATACCGGAGAGAGCAGGCAATAATGTTTTTATTGGGTCAGACGTGCGATCTCAAGGTCGCACAGAGAACATTCACTTCGATTTAGTTTACGAGTCCTCTTAACAACCAGACGTGTATAATATTGGACGCAATGCGTAACAGTTCAGTTAGATGGCGTCAAAATGAGTAAAGAAGTTACAAGTAGGTTGGTACTTAAAGAGCTAAGGATTATAATAAGGTTCTAACCTCATTATAATCCCTCACATTTCGTTTCTAGTAGTACCCATTAATTTGGGGAATATGGCGAAGATTTCAGCTTCAGAAGATTAAAACCATAGTTTACTGACATTCTCCGTGAAGATCTGCAGAATTTATTAGAAAATGATCTTAATCTAGTAGGTTATTTCTAGCCAATAAAGGATGTAATATTAAAAAGATACCTTAACTATATCTTCTTGCTCTTTATGTAGGTAATCATCAGATTGTTATTTTAGCAGGTTTTATCATAAAGGCTCTTACACACTGGCGCGAATTGTCGCGCGACGCGACGCCGCCGCATTGTTCGCCGTGAAGTTTTCTAAGAAATTGTTTTGTTAAAATTCGCATCGCGCGACGAATCGCGCCAGTGTGAATGAGCCTAAGGCTATGTCTAAACAAATATTTGGCCACAGTAATTATCAAAGTTTCATGCCTAAAAATTCCTTATTGTACAATAGGTGTACCTAACTAATTGATTCCGACTGAAAATGCATATTTTGTTCAGCCGAAAACGAAAACGCCGTTCCAGCCTTATTTCCATTTTCGGCCAGAAACCAAAAACAAACATTTTTCTTTACTTAGTGAAAGAAATCAATCTCCTAGTGATTATAATTATTTAACCGTTTAATCTTAAATCACAATGAAACTTTATACTACTATTGATTACATAATGAAATAATATGAAATTTGAGAGAAAAAGTAAAATTTTCTTAATTTTCACAGTTTTCGTGATGTTAGTTGTATTTTTTTACCGACTTCAAAAAAGGAGGAGGTACTATGTTCGGGATGATTGTTTTTTTTTTTTTTTTTTTATGTATGTTCACCGATTACTCCGCACTTTGTGAACCGATTTAAAAAATTCTTTTTTTGTTCAAAAGCTTATACTTCTGAGGTGGTCCCATTGTCACCAAGTCAGGATCTGATGATGGGATCCTAGAGAAATCGAGGGGAACTTTCAAAAATCGTAAGGGCAACTAGTGCATTCCTTAATTTATTCATTAAGTATTTTACAGCACTACAATTTTATGAAGGCCTGGAGTCGATCTGATGATGGAGCCGAAAGACAGTCAAGGGAACTCCTCAATGGTTTACAGCAGATACCTCGTGTTTGGGCTTGATTAATTTGTATTGATAAAAACTTTACACTTTGATGGGTTGTGACTGTCGTTAGGGGTCTGATGATGAAGACGAAAGACAGTCGAGGGAACTCCTCAGTGGTTTACAGCAGATATCTTGTGTTTGGGCTTGATTAATTTGTATTGATAAGAACCTTACACTTGGATGGGTTGTGACTGTCGTTAAGGGTCTGATGATGAAGACGAAGGACGATTAACGGAACTCCTCAACGGTTCACAGTAATTACCTTGTGTTTGGAATTAATTCATTTATATTGATAAGAACTTTGCAACCATATAGGTTGTAAGTGACATTACAAATCTGATTATGGTCACCTTATAATATGATGATGAGGGGAACTATACAGTGTAAGCAAATGTATAGTGTTCACCCTTATATTCTTGAGAAGGCACGGGAGTCTCATTAGCCAGCCGGTTTCGTATAACATCTAAACGATACTTGCGCTGTTCAGACGACTCGCCACTTAATCGTTTTTGAATTAGATTGAGTCGGCAGATCTTATCATTTGGCGACTCCTGTGACAAATGAGAATGCATGTAATTTCTCATCTGAGATAACCTAGCATGACAAGCTAACGGTGATTCTTGGGAACCGGACATAGCACTCCGTTTGCGATTCTTAGATAGGCGTTCTTTTTCAGCAGTATTAGTCTCTTTAATTCTGTTTTTCTTCATGCGGGTGGCTCCTTTAGTTGGTCAACCCATGATTACAAAAATCAAATTACACAAAAAATGGAAAAATAATAAAACTTTAAAAAAAAAATTGACCGACTTCAAAAAATACAAAACAAAAAAGGACTACTGTACTAAAAACCAAAAGACAAAAGTACTTCTTTAATAATAAGAGAAAAATAAAAAAATAAAAAATAACTTTAATTTCGGAAGTCGGTGGCCAAAAACTAAAAATTAAAAGCAAAAACACCGACTTCCGAAATTAAAGTTATTTTTTATTTTTTTATTTTTCTCTTATTATTAAAGAAGTACTTTTGTCTTTTGGTTTTTAGTACAGTAAGTAGTCCTTTTTTGTTTTGTTTTTTTTGAAGTCGGTCAATTTTTTTTTTAAAGTTTTATTACACCTACGGCAAAAAGTAGGTAGGTACTTAATACTTTTTTTCGGCCGAAAACCAAAATGGATATTAGGGCCGAAAACAAAATTCTGATAGAATATAAAAACTAACTGTCCACAAAAACAAATTGGAAATCTATACAAGAATAGTTTCTGCACATCATTATTATTACTCGAACAAACCATGTAATATAATTTTGATGTTACATCGTCGTTGCATATTGAGTGTCCCTGCTGATGTGAATATTCACATTATTGGCTATGTTATATCCTACGGGGTCAGCGTCACAATACAAACCCTATGCTTAGATTGAACTTGTGATATTCAATATTAAATTCTTTATTGTATTTTAAAATAGTATTATCGAACTAGCGACGCAGCCAGCTTCACACGATTTTACGACTTAATAAAATATCGAGATTTCTATATTAGGTACCTATTCGATACCTTTGGGCTCAAAGGGCGTATAGCACAATGAAAAGAATGTGCTATACGCCCTTTGAGCGTCGGTATCGATATATAAGTTTTTTTTTTGTTTTTTTGTTTCGCAGTTAAGAAGGACAACGCTGTCACACAGAAAGAGACGAAAAGCGACTTCAATATATAATATTTATGGATATAGACGTGAAATCACGCTAGGGTAAGCCGAGGAGCAGAGGAAATAAATATCAGTATACCTATAATCATATACTGAGCAATATTTGTATATGTCGCAGTAAGACGGTTGAAGCCGTGATATAGTTTATAGCTATATTATACTGTAATATAGTTACCTATATGAAAGTGGTTCATAAAGTGAAAGTGGTTTTAATGCAAATAAAAATGATTTGATTTGATTTGATTTGATAACTGTCGGAGTGCCCTAATTTTGATACTGCGCAGCGCTCGCCGGCCGCTGCCACGGCACCGCTCGCTCCGCTCGCTCGGCTCGCGTGTATTTGATCACAGTTCTAACCTAACCTATTTAGTAATATTACTAGATCGTGCTCATATCATAGTTATATTCCTAGTAAGACAGCCTTGTTATGAACCGCTTTCATATAACTATATTACGGTATAATATAACATTTTGCTGGCCCATAACTTCGCCACTTCCACGGCATCGTCTGTAGCAGCACAGAGGTCACTATGGGTGCACACAGGACAGGATAGGAGTTGGGACATAGTTTGCACCATAGCACCGTGAATTTCAATCACACGCAACACTTAACTCGAACTCAAAGCATTTATTTAAATAAATCACACTTTTGAATTGTAAAGGAGTCGGTCAGTCAGAAAAACAAGCTAGTTGCCTATTCCAAAGCGTAATAGATGAAGAAAAACGGGCAAGAAACTCCATGGATACTCATTTTATTATCAAAATATCATGTTAGTACTTTTATTGACAAAAATTTTTTTTTTACTAAAAAATTAACTTCCATTCATTTTACAAATTCTCAATTCACACAATAACTAAGCAACGCTTTGACGATTCAAGTTGTTCAATGCTTACTCGTATTTTTATCAAAGCTCAAAAGTGGTCAACTTTTTCCTAAGGTCATTGTACAGTCGACCGCACTTTGGTGGTAGCACTATTGGACCTTGAGTTGGCTGGAGTAGTAGGAAGTATCAATTGAATATGAGGCCAGCAACTGGTTTTGTTACCACTGACGTGCGATCTAGGTACCTACATATCATCATCTCATCTGCCTAGCCTTTTCCCAACCATGTTGGGGTCGGCTTGGCTTGGGGCCATGGTGGGACCTACATATATTGCCCATAAAAATAAATAAAATTGGTTACAATAGCACAGGCACGGTGGTGGTAGCTCGTGTGTGCATTCATTAGCGAGAGATGAGGTTGTTCAACGATAGCCGAATGCAAGCGAGCCCTGCCCCGCGCCACTTAATAAATAGATGCAGAAGGTCGGCTTCATACAACGAAAGAAAATCTCAAATTTTTCCTCTGTCCAGGCCTAAAATTCTTAATAATTGATTACAATCTAGCCTTATCACTATATTTAATTTAACTCTCAACTTATTATTTTATGTTAGATATAATTAAGAATAGTAGCAATTTGCACTTTTACACAATTCCGTAGCACTTTCTTAGGGTCTGATAATTCTTGATTTACATACTCAATGCAGCTGACTTTCGACAGAGATAGACCGAGATCGCCGTACGTGTAGCCCTACGGCTTCCAAAAGTATCTGATAAAATTAAAAAAAAATGGATCCATTTACGTCAGTTAACATTTAGAAAGAAATAAAAAGACATTTCTCTTTTCGTAAGTCTGATGGAAGAAACATAAAAAATAAGCAGTACCGTTGTACTCATATTATAATGATGTCGTATCTTTATGTATTTAACTGTGTTTACATAAATAATAAAATAAATAAATAAAAAACGTATGTTCTTTCTTTTCTTTCTTTGTATTTATTTACATTTTACACACAGTTTGTTCAAATTTGCTCATTTGATATCAAATGAACGGCAACTTGGGTACATGAGCACTGATTGGCTATAATTATAGCCAGTCAGTGCTTATCCTCAAGTTGCCATATTTAAATATCAGATCACGGCTGCATTGTAGATGGAGCTGTGTACTGTACACGAACAATCAGCCAGTTATGCAGCATTATTATAGGTATACCTGTAATATTCTATATGTATTTTTTAAATTAAATTAAATATGTTACAGCTGTAGTGACAGTCTTGTTTAAATCTATTATTTTATTTATCTTTCATATCGATTCTTTTCTTTCAGATTTTGTGAATGTGAGAAAGTTGTGGGCGACTATTTTCTGTTTTGCTAAGTACCTGGTACTTGTTAACACTGTAATTTTAAAACATGGTCATGAAAAGCCATTTATTTCTAAAAGAATAAACGTGTAGTCTTGCCGGCTCTTCTCCATAGGAAACGACCAATTGGAACCGTGCACCTAGCTTCTGACGTTTCGATAAATGCCCATGTAGGTTTATGTGAAATAAAATATTTTGATATTATGTAGTCCAAAGGCCTGCGGCGAGTATATGGCCAAGACTACTGAGACCAATAACACTTTGCTCAAACTGGGAATCTAACCCAGGACCCCAAGTTCACGTCCATTGGTCCCGCTTGCGACGACTAGAATAACGAGGCAATGAAAAGCATTTTTATTTTAATATTCAATTAAGCGCCAGTTTACTTCTAAGTATGTTAATTTTTTAGTGATCCCTTAAGGCTCGTCCAGGCTGGCGCGACAGGCAGCTCGAGTCTGACGTACATTTTTTACCGAAGTACCTACAGTCAAGGAAATTAACATAACATAACATCACGCCTGTAATTCCCAAAAGGGCTAGGCAGAGGTGTACCTATAGTACGCTCACATTTCGTATGCTCAGTTATGTGTATGTCCCATGTAAAAGGGGCGAGCCTAGAGCCTATTGCTGTTAACCGGGCACAGATCCATACTCCGGGCTGCTACGGAGAAATTCCTGAAATTCCTATTGAAATGTTCCACGGCAACGGATCTTCGGGGATCCTTACACCTACAGACAGCCTCAAAAAGCTGTATATATCACCGTAAGATTAAGATAACCGTTCGTTTACAATGTTTTGGTATTATTTCCTAAGATTATAAACTGTCGAAAAATTGTGAACTGAATGAAATGGGCTAGGTTAAGTTAGAACTTTGAGCAACCGCGTGCGAGCTGAGCGAGCACAGCGAGCGGTGCCGCGGCAGAGACCGGCAAGCGGTACTTCTAAGTCGCTTGCAACTAATAATAATACGGTGACATATACGCCACAATTTGTAGCTACAATTACCCAATGTGTGATATGTTTTGAGGCTACAGGTTCATACAATATCCATAAATATTATAAAACAAAGTCCTCCGCCGCGTCTGTCTGTCTGTCGTCCTGTACGCGATAAGCTTAAAAACTACTTCACCGATTTTCATGCTGTTTTCACCAATGGATAGAGTGGTTCTCGAATAAGGTTTTAGTATATAATATCCGACATCCACGCGAGCGAAGTCGCGGACATCAGCTAGTTATGAAATAAAAATGTTAGACAAATTAAATGAATTCTTATCGATGTAAGTACTTATACATATTCTTAGGCTGACTTTACTTACTCAATAGCCGTCCTACATAATGTTTCATATCCTGCAGTGTTGGTTAAATGCAGCTTATCCATCGAAGGATCTTAATTTCCGTGACACTGAATTCAGGTCACTTCGTCTCAGTACTCAGTTGTAGACTGCAAACACAGTCTCGATGCAATATCTGTCGGAAAGGCGAGTTCGGGTGGTGGTGGGGGGTGTAAAGGTTAGGGCCGAGTTCTTTTATCTATGTATTCTATTCCGACTACTCTGAGAAGAAACACCGTAACAAACTCTGAGGTCACATTCGGTTTTAAAGCCCATGCAGACATTATCTTGGTTAGATCATGTGAGTGACCATACAGATTAGTGTCTGATATGATCTTTTGAGGAAAGAACTACACAAATTTTAGTGGATCTGTCCACCTTTTGCACGCATGTACCTATTAGTGTGTAAATGTTGAGCTATAGCTCAACTTAAAATCTAAGGAGCTCAACGACTAGATGAACAATACCAAAGAAAGGGCATTTGGGTGGACCGCATAAAGTACTCAAACTGCCAGACAATCATTCAAACTAACTGAAAAAATAACTAAGTTCTAAATAACTAGGTACTTACACTAAAATTATATAAAGGTAGATATTATAAATATACATATAAACCTATACATATTATAAAACTTCACACAGTAAATATTCATAATTATTATTGTGTATATAATATTAATCTAAAATGCCTAAATACATAATGTTAACAAAAAAAAACAATGTATATACTTAGTTGTTAAAAAGTCATCATGATATAACATAATGAGTACAAACTTATAGATAAGCTTAGATTATAGGTATTCGTCTCCATCCCATTAGACTGGAAGCTGACCCCAAAATAGTTGAGAAACAATCTTTCAAAATCAGTATCAAAATTCATTTATTCAAACTAGGCTGAGAATCAGCACTTTTCGAACGTCAAAATTATATAAGACAGTTCCAATACGCCCCACCCTTCACCACTTCCTAGTGATTTAGCTGGGAAGAAGTGGCGCAACTCCCCAGCAGCACAGATTCGATACAATAATATGCAAAATCATTTAGATTACAACTTGAAGTGAGCTGTCAAACCCTATATCAGGTGGAATGACAGCCTAGCTGATTTTTTTTTTTTTAAATCACTTCACCTAAGATTCACGGTGAGATTTATAAGGAATATATTATATGTACCTATAGACTGTTAGGTAAGTTTTCACCGCACGCCGCCTACAGTTCGGTTTGACGTTGGCGTGTTTCATTTAAGACTGTCTTTTTGTTCGGTGATGAACACTATTCACAGCCAACCGTTCTTTTGTGCGCGGAGTTTAAATTCTAACCGACTATAATATACTTTAATTAGCCTCATTGATTTGCAAAAATCTTTTATTGTTCAGTGCTATCTACTTGATTGTAAAATGTCTGTATAATAAGATTGTTCTCAAAAAGTGCATGCTGGTAAGAGATCCACCCAAATTTTTTTTTTTTTAATATTCTTACATATTTTAGTAAAGTATAGCGATAAATCTTTAAATCCATCTAACGTACATTTGCTGGAATCATGCTTCGCTGGAACCATCGCAACATCAAAGCATAAGGGCCAGTGTCTGCCAGACGGTAACGTACAGAAGGGCGAGTGTGTCCAGTTGTGTTCCTGTGATAAGAAGGAAATTAATAATACAATCATTTGGAAATCAAATCATCGATCACATAAAAAAAGTAACGAAGCGTAGAATCTTCAAATCCATGAGATGTATTTAACAAACATTTGTTAAAATCCTGCTCCAAATAACCTGAACAATCACACGGTCTACATGGAGCATGATATGCACAAGTGTCTGTCAGGTGGTGTGGTGAGTCGCCGGCGCCCGCGCCGCGCTGTTGCATTCATGC
Organism: Lithophane leautieri; assembly: GCA_949152455.1. Classification (NCBI taxonomy): domain Eukaryota; kingdom Metazoa; phylum Arthropoda; class Insecta; order Lepidoptera; family Noctuidae; genus Lithophane; species Lithophane leautieri. The sequence goes on along the minus strand of OX424458.1, from coordinate 20,202,767 downwards.
TAGATTCGAAGGAAATTAATGTAATCATTAACACATTAAGACTAAGCTGCTTACAAAAAGGAAATATAATAATGTAGAAAGAATTAATGTGAATGTGAATGAATGTGAAATTTACTCTGCGTCTAGCGGTCGGCCTGGCAACACGTCGTGTTCGGGATCGCGACAGTCGATTTCTTACAGGGTTTTTTATGACACTTGAGGAATAGTTAAGCGGAATAGGCATGGTGTATGCAGAGTATAACGTGCGATCTTCGTCTTCTATCGTATCCACTTTATTATGAGAAAAACACATGCTAAACTTAAAAGGCAATCACTAAGTTACAAGGTAGCGGGGTCCGAGTGCGCCGCATATAACGCGTATTTAAGTTTCGGTTGCATTGTAACTAGGTCGTTTCTACAAAATGGCGGCATCATGATAAGTCGCCATCAAGACCTTGGTCTTCGTTCTTGAGGGGGGCAGAGACCTTCCGAACATCAAGGCTAGGTGTTTCAGTTCACTGTGCATGTCTCGATAAGCTGTGTAATTTCCTACTCATAGCGCTTATCAAGATCGGCCGCAACAAATGCACATACGTTCAGGTTTCAAAATGCATTATACATTTTCTCTTTGACAGTCCGGTTAGACTGAAAGCCGACGCCAACATAGTTTGGAAAAGGCTAGGCAGATTTGTTGGGATATAGGCCTCCTCTCAGTGAGAGGGACTGGGCCGTAATCCACCACGCGGGCCCAGTGCGGGTTGGTGGATGTCAAGACATGCCGGTTACCATAAAATGTTTTCCTTCATCGTTTGCGCTTTGAGCTGTGGTGATGAAATAATTTACCCAAAGTAAAGTGCCTGTGTGGATTCGAACCTACGAACTAGAACTCATAAGTCACGGCCTTATCCACTGTGCCACCACTTGCTCGTACGATAGAACCACCATAGAATGGGAGAATATCTTATTATAGAAATGTTACATGAGGTTTATTTACAAAACCCCCTTCATTTCGCTTTCCACGTCGAAGAATGATAGTTTTTCGGACAAAAGTGCATGAAACCATCGTTCTGTTTTTACCCAGCAATATTGCAATTTTCCTATGAAAACATGATTGCTATTCATATATTCAAAACACCTGAAGATCAAAACAATGACTTATTGATTTCATTTGAAAAGATTCTGACTTTTGTTATGATGGATATCAAGGTAGGTATTACCCGTGAATGATCGCACAAAATGTGAACCTACCAACAATTAATATGTCAGAAAATTATCGCTATGAAGGTAATTGTACAATATAACATCTACTTACATAAATAACAGTCTTATAAAAAAACGACCAATTAAATGTACTGAGTCGGAATAACACAAGAAAACATGTCCAGAGATCAACGAGATTTTACTTCTTTCTCGCGATTTCTCTGCAATTGTGAAATTAACTTATAAAATTATAATAAAAAATTAAAAACTATACCTATTAACAGCAAAACTCAAAACTTACACCAAAACCAAAGATATATTAGAAACTAGCTGCGCCCCGCGGTTTCACACGCATACATCTGGATCCCGTGAGATAGAAAGTATTCTATCTCCTAACCCAGGTCATGGTCTACCCATGTGCCAAATTTTATCCAAATCTGTTAAGCCGTTTTAGCGTGAAAGCGTAACAAATAAGCAACCAAACTTCACTTTCGCATTTTTAATAATTATTAAAGTTAGGAAGTTAGGATAATTATGTATAATTATAAAGTTACGAATAGCGCGACAAAGTAAGCAAGTATTACCATTCAACAAACGCCCACACGCGTAATTTAGGATTTACGGCATTTATTGGTATAATGGACGTAAATCGATTAACGCGTTTAAAAAAACGGATATGAAGTTTGGTGAAATCGTACAATCCTAAATCACAAGATTATAAGTAAGAAATAAAAAAATAATGTAAATCACAAAACATTTATTTATTTATGTATTTATTAACCGACTTCAAAACAGGAAGAGGTTATCAATTCGTCTGTATAATGTTATTTTGTTCCATCCGAATTTCGACTGGGTGAACCGATTTTGATGAGTCTGTTTTTATTTGAAAGCTGGTGCTTCCCGTGTGGCCCATATAAATTTTATTAACTTTGCTTGAGTAGTTTTTGAGTTAGCTTCAATAATTAAGTATTTTTCTCACTTAGTCTATGTAAACGACATCTTATTTGACACAGTCACTGTTATTTACATAGCAGGTAGTGGTGTTAGAATTTGTGTGGGGTTACCACAACAAAAAAGGGAAAAATATATTTTTTTTACAAAAAAAAAAAACAATCGCCTTCCAAAAAAATAACTTTAATTTCGGAAGTCGGTGGCAAAAAACGAAAATTGAAAAGCAAAGACACCGACTTCCGACATTTTAAAGTAATTTTTCACTTTTCTAGTGTTTTTTGGGAAGTCGATTGTTTTTTTTTTGAAAAAGTTTTTATTTTCATTTATATATTTGAGACAAACATCTGTGCTGCTCACCAGGGCAGTCCTACAGGGAACTCCTAGTACAAGAGCCACACAGGATTGGTACCCTGTAAAAATCCGGATTCACACTTAATCTGTTCGATTTATGCCCTAACACGTGTGACTCCGGATTTTTAATTCGTTTGTTTATCGTGTCTTGTTTTTACCTTTTTAGCTGATTGACTTATTTGTCGTAGTTGAGTTTTAGTTTTTATTACTTAATTTTTTTTAAACTTAGGAAGTTATTAATTCGATTTGGGTGACGATTGAATTGAATTCATAATAAACAGTTTGGGTTTTTGAGATGAGGAAGTAAGAACTTTAACCGTTATAAATAGATACTAACAAGACAAGATTCTTAGGAGACTCACCTAAACTTTTTGACTCGCATATTTTGGTACAGACAGCTAGAAGGAAATAGGTAAATTCTCACGCATTATTTTTGTTAGGTATACGTATTAAAATCCTTTTGTGGTCAAACAGAGTACTATGTAAGCTACAAAAATGAATAAAATAATAGAAAAAAAAATAATAGCTCGAATACATTATTATATATATAATAAGGCAGAAATATAGCATAGAATATTATATTATACAAAATAGACGTAGATATAATAATGGATCTCCGCAAAGTCACGCCTGAATCAATTAACTATTTATATACAAAGACAAAACCAGTAAGTACACAAATAAACTTATCCCTGCACACGCGAAACACGCACAAAATTCCGTAAAACACAAAACAGATTACTTACAGAACAACGAATATAACAACAAACAAAAAAAACAGGGGTTTTCTTCTCTCTTCTTGTAGCAGAATAATAAGTCTCGGGCGCCGACGACGCCGGCGCAGACCATAGACTGTGAACCTCCGACAACAACTACTAGAACACGCACAAGAGTACCTATACATAGGTTTATTACTATCCTGTGCAGTGCCTAATAGTTGTCAAGGACTACATGGCTTTCGACGTCTTTCGATGTGATGGTTAAACCGGGAAAGAACATTAGTTTAGAAAAAAAAAAACAACCGACTTCCAATAAGTCACAAAAAAATTGAAAAATTACTTTAATTTCGGAAGTCGGTGTCTTTACTTAGCAATTTTCGATTTTCGTTTTTTGCCACCGACTTCCGAAATTAAAGTAATTTTTCAATTTTTTTGTGACTTTTTTGGAAGTCGGTTGTTTTTCTTTTTTGTAAAAAGTTTTTATTTTCCACATTTTACTTGCGGTACATACAAATTCTAATACCACTACCTGCTACGTAAATAACAAAGACTGTGTCAAATAAGATGTCTACATAGACTAAGTGAGAAAAAAAAACGTAATTATTGAAGTTAACTCAAAAAGTAAGCAAGCAAAGTTAATAAAAAAATTATGGGACCACACGGGAAGTACCAGCTTTCAAATAAAATAAGAATCATAAAAATCGGTTCACCCAGTCGAAAATTCTGAAGTAACAAACATTTTTTTTTTTAATACGTTCCTAATTAATAACCTCCTCCTTTTTTTGAAGTTGGTTAAAAGAAGTAAGGTGTTTGTTAAAATATCACTCGATGACGGAAAACTTTGAGGAAACACGACTTAGTTACGACGACAGCATAGAAGTTCAAAATCAAGTCTAGAAGTGAAAAAATAAATATATTAACAACTAAAAAAAGTGTCGTGACGGTCAAAATGCTACAATTTTTTATGTTTCTTAAAACATAAAAAATCTTAAAAACAATTTTGCATAAGCCTTAATTTTGCCAATGTTAGTTGCCAACACAAAAAATGATGCTGAAACATTGTTATGTTTTACAACGAATACAATGAAACATACAAAAACCAACACTGCCAAAAGCAACACACACGAAATAAATCAAAAATAATGTAACAAATCTACTGTTCCTGTTCTTTCTTCTCTACTCTTTTGTCGTTGTACCAGGCACAAAGAATTAACTACAATTGAGAACATTTTTTATAATAATAGCTCCTGCTTGCGGACGGACTGTGTAGAAGATGATTGGGCTAGAAAGTCATCTATTTATCTTTACATATCGAGACTCCTCCATGCCTCGGAAAGCACGTTAAAGCGTTGGTCCCGGTTGTCATTTGTGGATCTTTGACAGTCGTTACGGGTCGCCAGAAGCCCGAAAGTCTGACAAGCAGTCTTGCCAAGGGGTATCGTATTACCCAGTTACTGGGTTGTGGAGGTCAGATAGGCAGTCGCTCCATGTAAAATACTGGTATTCAGCTGCATCCGGTTGGACTGGAAGCCGACCCCAACATGGTTGGGAAAAGGCTAGGCAGATGATGATTTGAAGAACCATTATTTTCTATGTATGATTGTAGGTACAAAGTGAAACTGAAAACTAATTTAGGTTTATGCACTAACTTTCTCAAACGGCCTTGCTCGCGTGGCCTTCAAAGAAGCTTTAGCCCCGTCTTGTTCTATTTCGTACGGAGGCTTTGTAATTGTGAAAGGCCAATAAAAGTCATGTTACATGATATGAATGCCTTTTAAAAGATTCAGATTCCGCGTATTTCTTTTAGCATCAATAAGAATTTTTGAAAACAGGAATTACAAATTCTGTCCATAAAAAAAACGAATTATTTGACTCTAAACAGAAAGGTTCTTGATGTCGTTGGAAGATTAGCGAGCGAATATCAAATTGTCGTGAATTTGTCGTAGGTACTAAAATTTCAGACAAACAGCTGTTTGCATTTTTTTTAGTCTAAGGCATTTGTTGTGCCAGTAAGTGTTTTTAAATAGCATAATATTATAGCATTTACAGTAGCAGTTTCTAGTGACGACAATTTAAATAATTCACATAAATTAATAATTAATGAAAATACAAGTTTATAAAAACTATTAAATGTACTGGTAGTAAAAGGGATTTTTAATAACCAAACGCAAATGTCGCGTGACTTACGGATACGCGCACAGAGGTAGGGTATTTAAATCGCTAGTGTTCGGCTATGAGAACAGTGACATAATAAAAACGATAGGCCTTGTGGTACACCCGATAAGAACAAAGTTGCTTTTGCTATATATTATGTACTAGCTGATGCCCGCAGCTTCGCCCGCGTGGATGTCGGTTATTATATACTAAAACCTTCCTCGAGAACCACTCTATCCATTGGGGAAAACGGCGTGAAAATCGCTGCAGAAGTTTTTGAGTTTATTGCGAATAGACAGACGCGGCAGAGGACTTTGTTTTATAATATGTAGTGATAACATAACAGGTACGATGAAAAAAACTTAAATCTTAAACTGAAATCTGTGTACATAAGTTTACACCTATCAAAAATCGCTCATCGCTAAAGAAGTCTTTACTTCAAAAGTAATAGGCATGAAATTAATTAATAACGTTTGAGAGGTTTTAAGAAAAAAAAAGTCATGATGGTCAAAACATGTTACACTTTTTTAGGGTTCCGTACCCAAAGGGTAAAACGGGACCCTATTACTAAGACTCCACTGTCCGTCCATCTATCTGTCTGTCCGTCTGTCCGTCTGTCACCAGGCCGTATCTCATGAACCGTGAAAGTTAGACAGTTGAAATTTACTTCTTTGATGTAAGAGATTGTTCTATTATTGATCTTTGATGTACAGATGATTTATTTATTTTGCCGCTATAACAACAAATACTGAAAAACAGAATAAAAAAAAAATTTAAGGGGGCTCCCATATAACAAACGTGATTGTTTTGCCGTTTTTATAGATAACTAGCTGATGCCCGCGACTTTGCCCGCGTGGATGTCGGTTATTATATACTAAAACCTTCCTCGAGAACCACTCTATCCATTGGTGAAAACAACATGAAAATCGCTGCAGTAGTCTTTGAGTTTATTGCGAATAGACAGACAGAAAGACGCGGCGGAGGACTTTGTTTTATAATATATTATTTAAGGATTGTACGGAACCCTTCGTGCGCGAGTCGGACTCGCACTTGGCCGGTTTTTTCGGTCTAGCTCTCATTCGCCATGTGTGCGACATGGGATACAGAACTTCGTTCTAAACATCCAAGCTAAATATTGTGTTTTTTTTTAATTTTAGAACGGATAAATAGCCTGGTGAAGCCTTAACCACCATTACAGACAGTTACGTCTAAAATGCCGAATCATGGAATAATATTGTGTTCCGCTCAACTGTTGATAACAATTAAAATTCTATTGTGACACTTGGATGTTTATTAACGGATTATTTAAACAGATTGACCTCTTAGATTATAGAATAAAGAAATTACTTTTATAATATCTAATGTTATAAAAATCAAGGTACAGAAAGAATTATAGTAATTAGTAATTATAATTATATAATTATATAGCTATAGGTAGATATGTAGGTATGTGCAACAAAATTGCATTAATTTAACAGAACCAGCAAATTGTTTTCTAAGAACTAATTTAACAAGACTAACAGCTACTCAGTCCTGCCAATTTACCAGGAACTCAATGTTCCTGCACTATAAAGCCCCGCTAACCTTGTAGCCGTACTAGAACCAAGCGACCGTGGCCCACTTCAGGCAGCTGTTGCTTTAGCGCATTCAGGCCTTTTTGTACCACTTTCAGCTGTTATGGCAATAAATAGGTGTAACAGAAGTTTCATGCATCTCTATCCAATTTATGGAGCTTTAAAGTTCACTGTTTTTTTGATTTTCTTGCTAGTATTTGCTAAAAGTTACACCCGCAGAGCTATAGAGATCCACAGAGACGCCTTGGCGTCAGCTATTGCTAAGGAAGAGTGTCACAGTTTACTCGCACTATGACACTAATGACGTATATAAACAGGCTTTGAAGCAATGCGCTAAATACGCACTTTCAGCGTCACAAATTTTATTAGTAATGCCTTCTCTAGACGCTGCCGACATGTTGATCCATGAGAATTAAAATGGCCATGTCCGCGGCTCGCCCAGTGCTCTCTACAGGTACACCTGTAGGGTCTATACGCCACTAGTAGGTACAGTACGACACAACTTAGATGTAGCATCTGCAAAATTCGTAAAACGGATCACCATCCTAACTGAGTGCGCTTTCAAAATCTCCAATTTTTCTTACTACTTTAGGTGAAAATTATCTTTACGCAAACGCACTATCTTGTAAAGTCATAAATAATCAAATACATTCGTAAAATTGAAAACAATGTATGCAAATTTTCAAATGCTACATCTAAGTTGTGTCGTACTGTACCTAATTATTAAATACGGTCTCAGTAGTCTCGTGGTTACTAGTGCGAGTCCTAAGCGGTCGTATATGTTCGTTACCAGGGTTGGGCTAATTGTTACCGAAGGGTTTTTCCTTTAGGAACACCTCAACATCGACCTGGAGTCTGAATTTATGCTCATAGGATAAATAAGCGTAAGCACCCTATAAAGTTCCCACTGCTGGGGCACAGGCCTCCTCTCTTCAAGAAGCAGTGGGCCGTAATCCACCTCGCGGGTCCAGTGCGGGTTGATAGATGTCGCATGTCGAACTTCGAATTTTTGGTTCTAGGATATGCTGGTTACAAAATGTTTGCCCAATTGATGCCAATATTCTCGCCTCCTAAAACATGGAACTCAAACATGGCTAGAGACAATGTGTGGATTTAATAATTGGTGGCTAATTTTCCCAATTATTTTCGGTGCGTGGATGACCAGTTGCATGAACGAAAACGAAGTAAAAGGAGTATGTAAGGATCGTAGCCGGTGGCGTCCTGCAGTCTCTGCATACCCCCATGGGACGAAAGCGTGAGTTTTCGTATGTATTATCAATCTCTCAATTTCATTGTATTTATTTAAACATGTTAATGTGCAAGCTAGATGAACAAACAGTGTACTAAACGTGTGACTCCGGATTTTTTATTTGTCTGTCTGTGGTGTCTTGTTTATATCTTTTTAGTCGTAGTTGGGTTTTAGTTTTTGTACTTAATTTTTTTATTTTATTCTTTTGGTGTTATAATATACATATTTTTGAAATGTGCTCATTAAGCCCTTTCATTTGATACCCAACATGGTACGATTATACATTTTTTTTTTTAGTTCCATACTTTATGTCCTTTATAGGGCGCCATTTTTAATTTGACGTCACTAGTCCGCAGAACTCTAAAAAAATTAAAAATTAAATGAACTAGTAGTAAGTCAGCTGTTACTGTTAGCAGTGTATGTTTGAATAGTGATGTTCGTATCGAAACTAAACTTGGATCTTAGTAGAATTCAATTTCTACCTAGGTACGTTCATTTTACCTACACGAACAACAAATTCAAGCAAAAAGTATTAGGAAAATGCAGTCAGGGACTTAATTGTTACGAAAATTTACACCCTACGTCAATTTGTCGCGCTATAGCCATTTCATTTATCATAGAATAAGAGTTGTGTTAAGAATAAACGGGCAATATAAGTTGGGAATCAATTTGCTTTACAATTAATTACCATGACTTTACAAGAAAAAATATTCACCATGTCTCCAAGTGACTATCACAAGTACCCACCTTCTACCTAATACGGTTTCTAAAATTTCATAAAAATTTATATCGTATTTAATAAAAACTTTTTAGTTGTGGTACCCCACAGAAATTTTACATACTGGCGCGACCTGTCGCGCGACGCGACGCGACGCCGGCTGCCGCATTGTTCGCCGTGAAGTTTTCTCAGAAATTCTTTTGTTAAAAGTCGCGTCGCGTGACAATTCGCGACAGTATGTTAGAGCCTTAAGTGGGAAAAAATCCGTAATTGGGACCAATTTATTTGTTAGGTCATGCTTCTGAAGCAACAAAAAAAGAATTATCAAAATCAATTCATAATTGGCGGAGTAACCGCGCAACAAACATACAAAAAAAAAATATAGACGAATCGAGAACGTCCTCCTTTTTGAAGTCGGTTAAAAATACATAGAAACCAGTAGTGCCGCGGCGATACGTCGCCTGCTACTGATACGGAATTGTACCTTTATGCTATGAATATTTTTCATAATCTTCTAAGAGTATTTTAATGACGTGTAATTTAGACTACATTATATTCTAGTGTTTAAGAAATCAAACCAATGATTACGTATAACGTAATCGTGGCATGCAGGCATGCAACGGCTAGGAATGCCTATCCAGTTCCATTTGTTATGCACCAAACAATGCAATATGTACGACAGTTTACTAGAAAACAACTCAGTTCGTGTATTGATCGGTTTTCTGTGTATTTAGTTCATTAAAACAAATTGCGATCTATGTGGGAGGGATTTCTTGATAAATCTTTTTTCTTATTTTAAGTTAGAGCTATCACACTACAAAACAAACTCTCATTTTATTGGAACCTCAAGAAAACAACACAAGATTTAACAATTATTGTTAAAACCCAGCACCCCAATAATAATTGTCTAACATACTTTCTGTCACAATCCGAAGGATTTTGAACGATATTCATAATCCGTAGACGTAAACGAAGCAAAAGGCGCTCTGCAGTTTCTGCCAAGCCTCATGTGAACAAGGTGTGAGTGTGAGTTGTTTATATAAGTAAGTATGTTCATAATCCATCCTTATTAATATTATTAATTCAAAAGTAAGTAACTCTGTATAAGTAACTGTTACTTTTTCACGCCTAGATCACTGAACCGATCGTAATGAATTTTGACAGATAGAGAGGCTTTCATCCTTGATATTTGTATAAAAATATGAAACATAAAATACAAGCCGACGAAGTCGCGGGCATGAGCTAGTAATAAAATAGATTTGCAATATGGTCATCCCAACTATGTTGGGGTCGGCTTCCAGTCTAACCGGATGCAGCTGAATACAACTATTTTACATGGAGTGACTACCTATGTGACCTCCACAACCCAGTAACTGGGTAATACAATACCCCTAGGTAAGACTGGTTGTCAGGCTCCAATTGCAATAAAATCATTAGAAATACTAAGTTTCTAGCGAAAGCATAAAGGTAATACTTTCAGTGGCGCTTAAACATTTCATGCTAAAACCTATTTAAACGGTAGAAGTCATTTGCGTCACAATGTCCTAGGTTAAGTTATATGTGACGATGTCCTAGGGTGTCTGCTAGGTAACTGTGTCAGGGATACCAAGTCCCGAGGTCATTCTACCATGCAATCGGTACCAGTTAATATGCAGATATTTTTTTCCGCAAGTACAAAAATAAATGTCGATCGATATTGTTCTACTAAGTTGTAACAGAATGTGTGTTACACAGTTTTCCTATTTATGTGTGTACAGTAGGCCACACGTCATTCGTTACAAAAACTGAACTTATAAGCTGGCCTCTTATTCTATTGAATCTATACTATGCGTCAGATCTAGGTCAAACTGTTACTACTGACGTTAATCTTCCTAACCTTTTCCCAACTATGTTGGGGTCGGCTTCCAGTCTAACCGGATGCAGCTGAATATTAGTATGCCTGTCTGCCTGCCTGTGTTGCCGTTGTGTCTATTTGAAATAAATGATTTGACTTTGACATTCCAAAGTGCAGTAGGTTCATAAGGAGAAGAACGGGCCAGAAACCAAAAATAAAGTTATACAAGCAACTTTTTGAAATTAAAGTAAAATTTCACTTTTTTGTGTTTTTTTTGGAAGTCGGTTTTTATTTTTGGCAAAAAGTTTTTATTTTTCGTTTTTTAGTTATGGTACCTACCCCACACAAGTTCGAATACCACTAGGTACCTGCTACGTAAATAACAGTGACGGAGTCAAATAAGATATCGTCTACATAGACTAAGTGGGAAAAATACGCAATTATTAAAGCTAACTCAAAAACTACACAAGTAAAATTAATCAAATTTATATGAGACCACCCCGGGAGTATACCCTTTCGAACAAAAATAATATATTCGTAAATCAGGTCACAATTGACGAAAATATCGACGAACAAAAAAATAAAAAATACATACAGACGAACATTTAATTGTCACATCATTCGCTATGAAAAACGAAGTATCCTATCATAATACCCGCACTACCAAATGACGAACACGAAATAACAAATTCAATTGAACGATTATCTACAAAACCGCCCAAATCTAATCGTATAATTAAAATTCATTACAAAAGTTTGCGAGTAAGCTACGACCCTGACCTTCTGGCGCCAGGCGGGGTTACCCACGGCCCACGAACGATACAGCCGACTTTGAGAAGCTATTTCTAAACCTCCGCTATGCAAATCTAGGACTTACTATTACAAGCTAAGCTAACTGTTCAGTTTTACTATACAACATGTAGTTTCTTTTATAAAGGCTTATTGATTGCCATATTCCTAAAGTATTGAAAGAACTCCCGTTTCATAATTACAAAAAAAAAACTGAAAATATGGTTTCTCCAACATAATTTTTATACAATAAAAGATTTTATTTATTTTAAGGGTAGGTAAGTAATACATACTTAATTTATTTAGTTATAAAATTCATATAGAGTCTACAGAAAATTCGTAAAATCTGCATCACTGTCCCTAACAAAAATGGCATAAATGTATGTTTATGTCTTTACTTAGCTAACTTAGCTTTTATTGTTTATTAGAATTTAAGTAATCCTACTAATATTATAAATGTGAAAGTTTGTGTGTTTGTGAGTTTGTGTGTTTGGATGTTTGTTACTCAATCACGCAAAAACGTCTGAACGGATTTGGATGAAATTTGGCAAACAGATAGTTTATAACCTGGGTTATCACATAGGATACTTTTCATCCCGGTAGTAGGTTCCCATGGGTTAATTTTCGACATCTACATGGGCGAAGCCGCTGGCCTGGCAAAAGTTCGTTTCATATAAATCTGTCCGACTTGGTTAATGATTCAGTACCTTTATAGATAGAAAAGACCCTTAAGGAAACCAGGAAGACCGATAGGTATTCAATCAAGTCATATTTCCCCGGTCTTCTTACTTCGAATAATATAAGGTTTATTTTCAGTACTTCAAACATACATAATAGTCTTACATACTATGCCTCAGTAATATGAATTAGAACTTCAAACAAAACATATACCTATATACAAAGTCGAGTCATTAGAATTGACATTACAAAGTCAAAGTTTATTTTATTTTAATGAATCTATACAGGAAAAGTTTTTATCCACTGCGCAAATTTTGACAAATTAACCTTAAACCAGTTTTATTAAACATATTTTTTTTATTTTGATGCGTCTTAATACAAAAAAATTAAAAAATCGTTAACGAAAGATGTTTATTTTAAAAGTGGTTGTATGGCTAACCGGCGCCGGCGGCGCGCGGCGAAGCGGAACGCGCGAAAGTACCTACCTATCAGCTGTGCGCTCGCTCGATTCGCCGGCGTAGGTATTTACGTGGGTTACTGGCCCTTGGCTCTCGCTCAAAGAAATCAAAAATGCTTTCTTCGATTTCGATCGCCAGTCGGGGTCTGCCAGACCCTCGTGCATGATTCGGGGTTCTGAACTGTCCGTGATCAAGCAGCCTTTGAGTGGCCGCTAAAATGGTCCTTTCATTAGGGACCGCGGGGTTAAGGATTCCATGGGCTCGCATTCGAGGTATGCTCTCCGTCGCATACATTCTGCGAGCTGCTCGCAAACTTTCACCACTCAGTACATACACTCGCACCATCTCGTAAAACTCGCGGTTACTGAAGTCCGACATCGTGACCGGTAGGTACAAGCACGACACACGTGCGGCGCGGCGCTTGCGCGGGAAAGCGATTAGACGCGACGTCACACAACAGCGCGTGCGATGAGCGAACTGTCGGCCACAGCGCCCGGCGCCGCCCGGGAGGGGGTTGCACCCCCGTGAAACACCGCCGCCTGTGCGCCGGCCGCCGCACGCGCCCATTGATATTATTACGAATAGTTTGTGTCCATATTTTGCTGATTTAAGTAGGATAAAAAAAATAAAAAAAGTATTGAATAAATAATGGAAATGTGTTCTATTACTGATATTGAACCACCAAAAAAAATTTGCGCACTGGTCAAAAACTTTTCCTGTATACAAGGCAAGGGTGACTGAGATACCAACGCACAGCCTAAACCACTGGTTCGAGAGACATGAAATTTGGAGGGTGTGTTCTTTATGAAGAGTAAGTTTCAACTAAGAAACGATTTTTCGAAATTCCACCGCTAAGACGGTGAAACCGGGGGATTTCGTTTGTATGAAAAATCTTATTCCTTGAGCTAATAGACTTGAAATTTTGGCACGAATACTTATCTAAGTAAATCATAAAGTTTGTCATTTTTAGTTTTTATAAACTACCCCCTAAACGAGGATTGGGGGGTGCCAAAGTTTGTATAGAAGAATTTTAACGTGATGTCCGATTAACTCGAAACTCAGTATTTATATTTAAAACCAGAAATAAAGAATGATGTGTACTAGGGTTTTAAAAAAATCTACCATTAACGGGGTGAAAATGGGTAGTCTACGTCACAGCTCAAACCACTAAATGGATTGGGCTGAAATTTGGCACACAGATAGTTATTAGGACCTAGGCGTGCACTAAGAAAGGGCTTTTGGAAAATTCGACCTTTAAAGGGATGAAAAGGGGGGATTTCGTTCGTATGAAATTTTTTATTCCTTGAGTTAATAGACTTGAAATTTTGGCACGAATACTTTTCTAAGTAAATTATAAAGTTTTTTATTTTTAGTTTTTATAAACTACCGCCTAAACGAGGATTGGGGGGTGTCAAAGTTTGTATAGAAGAATTTTAACGCACTGTCCGATTAACTCGAAACTCAGTCCATAAACTTAAAACGAAAAATAAACAATAATGTGTATCAGGGTTTTTCAAATCTACCCCTAACGGGGTGAAAATGGGTAGTCCACGTCACAGCTCAAACCACTGAACGGATTGGGCTGAAATTTGGCACAGAGATATAGTTAATCGGACGTAGGAATCCATTAAGAAAGGGTTTTTAGAAATTCGCCCTTATTCCTTTAGTTATTAAACTTGAAACTTGGCAAAACTTGCCATAGTAAATAATAAAGATTGCCACTTTTAGTTTTTTAAGCAATCCGTCACATAGACGAATAACGGGGTGGCAAAGTAAGACGAATAACAGGGTGGCAAAGTAAGTAAGTAAACATTTTAACGCGCTGTCGGTTAACTCGAAACTCGGTACGGTAAGTATACTTAAAACAAAAACATTTAAAGTACGTGTTTCGGGGTTTTTTAAGTTACTATCTAACTTAACTTCAATAATACCTTCATTATGTAATGATACAAAAATATTTAAACCACCGACTACATAATTATTATCATTATCATAATTATTATGTTGTTACAGCCCGCAGATATGTTTTTCATCAATAAAGAAAAGGAAATGTGGCGGTACCTACATCGCCACATTCGAACTACGCATCAAATACCTGACGTCACACAAAAATCCTGACGTCACAAAAATCCTGCATCGCGCAATTAGAGTTTACCGTGCAGTGAACATATATACAAAAATCCAATATCAATCATTGGGCAGTTGCCCGCCAGACACAACACCCGTCTGGTAGGAGGATCCTCCCTTTTCTATGGTGGATGAGTGAACTTTACACCCTGTTCCTCATACCCCTAAAGAAATATTGCCCGTGTAATTGCTACGAGGTGTGGGAACAAATCTGATGCCGAAAATATGTTTTTAAGAATTTTTGTCCGTTTGTCTGTTTGTTTGGATGTGTGTTCCGGATTGGCGCAAAAACTGCCCAACGGATATAGATGAAAGGCACACGATAGTTTATAACCTGGACAGTAATTGCGTAATACACGATCCACAATCTGAATCAGTTTGAAACAAAATTCTAATCCATTACTTCATCAGTTTGAAAAAAAAATCTGCTCCACAACGTAAATAACGCAATGAATGTTGTTGAACTGTCAAAATGAAAGATTAGTCTTAATCGGTTCCGAAAATAAGTTACGCAATTAGATAACTGGATTAGCACACAGGGTGCTTTCAATCCCGGGCGGTAGTAAGTTCCCGTGGGATTTTTTCCGACATCCACGCAGGCGAAGCCGCGGGCAAAAGCTAGTACCTTTATAAGTTAGATTAAATACATAACTATTATAAATATTCGTATGCCGCTTTTAGCGGCGGATGTGTTCGGAACATAACTTTTATTATCCATCTTTGTACATACCTTAACCTACGATATCTTTGTCTTGTTTTGTGCTATTGCCAGCGGAGTAATTGCGTAACGCACTAACAGTAGCAATGGCTTTCATTGTGACAGTTCAACAACATTCATTGCGTTATTTACGTTGTAGAGCAGAATATATTTTCGAACATATTTATAAAGCAATGGATTAGCAATATCTTTCAAAACCATTCAGATTGTGATTGATAGTTACGAGTACTTTCACAATCAGGGTGCAGGTTTGTCATACTTCTAAAGTATTTTTTTTTTGCTGTTTCATTTTGTTTTTTGGTCGTCATAGTAAAATTTAATGTTAGGAAGAGCTCGTAGCTAAGTAATAACAGCCGCACGGGTCGATCCATCAGGTTAAGCTACGCTTGCCGGTGTTAGTCCATGGATGGGTGACCATCTTTACATACCGAGACTCCTCCGTGCTTCGAACAGCATGTTAAGCCGTTAGTCCCGGCTGTCATTTGTGGATCTTTGACAGTCGTTACGGGTCGACAGAAGCCCGAAAGTCTGACAACCAGTCTTACCAAGAGGTATCGTATTCCCCAGTTACTGGGTTCTGGAGGTCAGATAGGCAGTCGCTCCATGTAAAATACTGGTATTCAGCTGCATCCGGTTAGACTGGAAGCCGACCCCAACATAGTTGGGAAAAGGCTAGGCAGATGATGAGTAAAAGTTTCTATGGACGATAAGATGTGTTAAGACCTTTCTATTGGCATTTAGTGCATATCTGGCCAGTGACAAAAAAAAAAAAAATATAAAATCAAAATAAAATACTTATTTTGATTATGTTTTTGACGAAAATCTGCATTATCCTTCTTTATGACGTCACAAAATAATTTGGTATGGTATGAAGACCAGCGGTGTTCCAGATATATTTTTTAACCCCCGACGGAAAAAGAGGGGTGTTATAAGTTTAACGTGTGTATCTGTGTGTCTGTCTGCGCCATCGTAGCTGCCAAACGGCTGAACCGATTTTGATTTTTTTGGTTTTATTTGGAAGGTGACTTGATCGAGAGTGTTCTTAGCTATAAAAATAAAAGTCGATGCTTTGTTTTTGTCGGGGGTTTTGTAATGTTTAATTAAATTTAACGTTCATGTTTCTTTCTAATGATACCTAAGCCCTTGAATTTGAAAATACGACGTGTTGGTTCAACAAAAAAATCATTTGGTTAGGAATTGCGCCATACCTAGGTTTAGACAAGCTCAACTCGTCTGGTTTCCACTCCAGGATCTAACTGAAGGACTATATAACCCAACTGAAGGATTTATAGATAGCTATGACTTTTAGACTACTACCTATTACCATTATTGCCATATATATATTATTGCCATTATTGCCTATTACCTACATATTTTAATAAAATAAATTAAAATATTTCTTTCAAGTTTTCAGGACTTTTTTTTCCCATAGATTTTTAATAAGTATTATCATAATAATATTTATAAAAGTAGTAAATTAAGAACGCGTGTTTCAGTACAGTGTCGCATTGTTCTCCACCGCCCACTGCCCCCCCCCCCCCCCCTCCAGTCACGTCCTTCGGTCACGATCCTAATCCAGAACTGACGTGCATTCGAAGGCTGTGCTCGATTATGACAGTTATTACCATAATTGACTATTAACATGGAGTGCCAATATTATAATTTAAATATAACTCGTCCACACTGAAATTTCTTAGGTCCCTACCTGCCAGGGTTGCGAGAAAGCCCGAAAGGGATACCGGGACCCTTGGCAACAGGCAACAGAAGGAACACGGTTGGGTTTTAGTCAGTAAAAGTCTGACACGCTCTCCCGCTCCGACCAGAGCGGGAGAAGTCATTTGATAATTTCCCACATTTATGACGTATGAGCTATGATTCCCAACAATGTGCCCTCTGCCCAGACAGCGCCTCTCCCTATCATCAGAAATTCACGAGAGACCATAATTTATAACACAAGAGTGAGTAAAAATTACAAAAAAAAAAAAAATAATATTGATATTTATGTTTGTCCATTAATGCTACTGTGACTATTAAGTTCATACGTTTAATTGATAAATAATTATTTTTCTCAAACATGTTTGGAAATTCAAGCATTATTTTGACAACCTTCTTTGAGTTAACTCGAAAATGCTGTACTGGTCAAATACATGCGAGTAGGCGGCCGGCAATGTTACTATAAAAATCCATATCTCTTAGCGGCAGAATGAATTATTCCTGTCGAACAGCTATCAGTAAAATAATAATAACAGTAGATTGTGCATTCCTCATTAACAATCACCTAACCGTTTATTATATTTATTTTTAATTATGGTTAAGTTTAGGCCTGTTCTGTTATCTACGGTTGTAGATAGCAGAATAGGCCTTGTCTGTGTACGTTCTACGAACTACACAATATTAATAGTCGGTGTCTTTGCTTTTAACTTTAGTTTTTGGCCACCGACTTCCGAAATTAAAGTTATTTTTTAATTTTTTATTTTTTCTCTTATTATTAAAGAAGTACTTTTGTCGTTTGGTTTTAGTACAGTAGTCCTTTTTTGTTTTGTTTTTTTTGAAGTCGGTCAATTTTTTTTTTAAATGTTTTATTATTTTTCCATTTTTTGTGTAATTTGATTTTTGTAATCACCATGGGTAGACCAACTAAAGGAGCCGCCCGCATGAAGAAAAACAGAATTAAAGAGACTAATACTGCTGAAAAAGAACGCCTATCTAAGAATCGCAAACGGAGTGCTATGTCCGGTTCCCAAGAATCACCGTTAGCTCTTCATGCTAGCTTATCTCAGATGAGAAATTATATGCATTCTCATTTGTCGCAGGAGTCGCCAAATGATAAGATCTGCCGACTCAATCTTATTCATAAACGATTAAGTGGCGAGTCGTCTGAACAGCGCAAGTATCGTTTAGATGTTATACGAAACTGGCTGGCTAATGAGACTCCCGTGCCTTCTCAAGAATATAAGGGTGAACACTATACATTTGCTTACACTGTATAGTTCCCCTCATCTTCATATTATAAGGTGACCATAATCAGATCTGTAATGTCACTTACAACCTATGTGGTTGCAAAGTTCTTATCAATATAAATGAATTAAGTCCAAACACAAGGTAATTACTGTGAACCGTTGAGGAGTTCCGTTAATCGTCCTTCGTCTTCATCATCAGACCCTTAACGACAGTCACAACCCATCCAAGTGTAAGGTTCTTATCAATACAAATTAATCAAGCCCAAACACAAGATATCTGCTGTAAACCACTGAGGAGTTCCCTCGACTGTCTTTCGTCTTCATCATCAGACCCCTAACGACAGTCACAACCCATCAAAGTGTAAAGTTTTTATCAATACAAATTAATCAAGCCCAAACACGAGATATCTGCTGTAAACCATTGAGGAGTTCCCTTGACTGTCTTTCGGCTCCATCATCAGATCGACTCCAGACCTTCATAAAATTGTAGCGCTGTAAAATACTTAATGAATAAATTAAGGAATGCACTAGTTGCCCTTACGATTTTTGAAAGTTCCCCTCGATTTCTCTAGGATCCCATCATCAGATCCTGACTTGGTGACAATGGGACCACCTCAGAAGTATAAGCTTTTGAACAAAAAATCGGTGAACATACATAAAAAAAAAAAAAAAAAAAAACAATCATCCGAACATAGTACCTCCTCCTTTTTTGAAGTCGGTAATAAAACGATACAACACCAATAAAAAAGGAACCTACTTAATGTTGACAATAATTACATTTTATATAAGTACATTAAAAAAAACATACAAAATTAAATTATACAATTTAAAACTAATACTAAACTAATACTTATAGGAAAACAAACATGGGACAGTGGACACCCTTGCATATTTTTACTTCTTCGCACAAAACACCAGACCCATACATAAATCTCACATTCGATGCAACACATCACATTCAGGTTTGGCAGTCAGAAGGGCGATTAGCATATTTAAAGTACGACAAACTGGGGACTCAGCTCTGGCTACAGTTTTTAGACGACGACGGTTAGTTAAATAACAAGTTTTTTTTTTCTCAAATATTTATCAAGCGTATTTGGCGTAGCTTTCAACAGAGCCTGAAAATAAGTTCTGTTAAACAATAATAAGGTCTGAAAACAAAGTCCTCCGCCGCGTCTGTCTGTCGTCCTGTACGCGATAAACTCAAAAACGACTGCACCGATTTTCATACTGTCATACGGTTTTAGTATACAATAACCGACATCCACGAGGGCGAAGTCGCGGGCATTAGCTAGTAAGTAATAAAATGATTTAAACTCAAAAGCATTCCGACAATGGAGTACAGCACGCTAACTAGTGACGGTAACTAAGAGCTTTTGTTGAGGTTTCTATGCACTGGGTTTGCGGTAATAAAGCATCGTCAATAGATGGCGCTGTAGTCACCCGGTAGACGTGTTCTCTCAACCCCGCGCCAGATGGCGGTATAGTATATAACTCAGACGAAACCTTCGGGAAATACCGGCGTGATGTTGTGATAAATGAAAACAGATGGAGAAGTTAGGAAAGCCAGCTTTGGTAAGCCATCGTTAATGAATAATCTACCCCCAAAACTGATACAAAAGCATTATCTCTCATTGAGCCCACAGCTATTTTTGTAACAAACCTCACATTAGTGAATACGGCTTTATGTAAAATGTGTTTTTTTTATCTCAACTGTAGATCCTATATTTATTATAAAATCAAAATCAAAAGATTACATAGGACCCCCAAAACGCCCACCCTTCACCACTTCCTACTGCTTAGGTTATTTATGTTAGGTATACTAGCACATCTATCACACATGTAAAATTTCAAAAGTAATCCATTGCTATACGAGAACAACTGCCGACAAACTGTTATGCAGTTTAGCAGACTTTATGTTTTTATTATTACTGCAGATTTTGAATAAATTAATGAATATTTAATATAAAAAAACGCGCAGGCATTCCTGTACAGTAGACAGATCGATTAAAGATCTCACCAGTGAAAAGTCGAGATCTATTAGAAGTCTAATCTAGATATTTTAGGAAAAAGTGTTATATGAACGTTGTTTATCTGCCTGTGGCATACCATAAATTAAAGCAACAATAAAAATTGTATCGTCTAAACACTGTTTAGTGGATGCAATGCATTAGGGGCTTAAAACAGTCACTTTGGCAGAATCATAAGAGGAATCATCGTAAAATGTCACAAACTGACCATCTTTACTAATCCTTACTAATATTATATATGCGAAAGTAACTCTGTCTGTCTGTCGGTCGCGCTTTCACGCCAAAACGACTCAACCGATTTAAGTGAAATTTGGTATACAGATAGTCTAGAGCCTGGGAAAGGACATAGGCTACTTTTTATCGACATACCACGCGGACGAAGCCGCGGGCGGAAGCTAGTTAATAATATGATCTGCGTGCGATTCATATTACGAAATAATTCATCTGTTTGACGGTTTTCCATGGAGATTCGTAAAATGGTCCACACATTATGAATTTCTTTTGTGTCAAATTAGAGGAATTGCTAATGACAGCTGGAAATTCAGAAAATTAATCGCTTTTAGAGGAATTGCTAGTGTAGCCGTTTTAGGCCCCCTGTTCATTTGACGACGTAGCTCGGCTACTTATATACAACTTTTTTCAGCCTGCATTCTGATTTGACGTCAAATTTGACTTTGACTTTGAAATACGACTCAATTTTTCTAACAAATCGTTTAGAGTAGGTAACGGATACCATGTCGTGATCAATCTTGATATGAAAAGCAGAATATTTGTGACATGACGTGAAAATTTTATGAAAACTTGATGAAAACTCATTTTTAAGTACCTACTTATTAAAAAGGTGGAGATTAGGCAGATGTTATTTACCATGTAAAATTTCCAAGCCGAGTAAAATAAATTATTGAAAACTTTCTAGTAAGTACTTAATTGTTGTTTGTACTCGTAATAAAAATAATTTTAAATTAAAAGGTTGTATACTTCCTAGTGTTGGCCACCCTGTAGGTATAATTTATGGCACAGCCCAGAAACTTGTATCGTGTGGGTGTGGTGTGTATCATCAAAGGGCTTTCATGCTTAATTTCTAGATATAAAACGGATAAAAAAGTTTTTTTTTTTAAACTTTGTGATAATCTATTTCGTAGGTAAGTACATCCTAACTTCCTAATATTATAAGTGCGAAAGTGAGTTTGTTTGTTACGCTTTCACGTTAAAACGACTGAACGGATTTAGATGAAATTGGGCACATGGGTAGACCTTGACCTGGAATAGGACATAGGATACTTTTTATCCAACCTCCACGCGGACGAAGCTGCGAGCAAAAGCTAGTAGATAATAAAGGGGAATAAAATTATATTATGAACGTTGCTTCAATCCGATTTAAATCTTTATTTCAATATAGTTCATGGGTAGGTAAGTACCTAGTTCTGTTGTAGTCAAAGATAAGTAAGTAAATGGGAGAAAAGGATTTATAGAAACGCTGTTTGAGTTTAGTTCATTGATCTGCAGACCATACAAAGAGAATAAAAAGTATATCCTAAAAAGGTAAAAAAAGATTTAAACGTTGTTTAACTTTATATTTAGTCAAATAATCACTTACCTTCTTTATCAACTTCTTTTCGAACGAGAGTGTGACCTTCATTTGATAGATTAATTAAGTAAATGTTGTCTGAAAGTTTCAGAAACTTAAAAACAACGCGTCACCACGGCGTAAACGCATAACGTACCTAGTATTTTTTTTTTTGTTATTGGATGTCTCTCCGTGTGGCCTAGTTTTTCTTAATCTCTAACCAGATTTTCCAAACTTCTTTAAGCTGTTGAACCTGTAAAATGACCCTAAGTTTATGGTTTAAAATGGTTCACCTACTGTCAATAAACAATATTTCTAAAGTCTGTTGTTCAATCTCGTAGTCTAATTTGTCTGGTGCAAATGTTAAACTCCAATTTAAAAAGAAACAAAAAACATAAAATGTCAAATGAGTCTACGAGATTAAAAAAAAACAGACTTTTGATATGTAAATAAACTATAATGTACATAAAAAAATCCGGAGATTTTTCTTTTGTTCACCAAAAACAACACAATAATACTCCAAAATTCGCAGGTTTAAAAAAAAATTACAGAACATAATTTCAAGCAACATTTGTTGTTACAGGACCTTAGAACTTATTTACAAGGTCTCACCGATTGTACGGGATGTCTGCCCCGGAGTTGGTGTTGGTACTCTCCCATGGTGGCTTTGACTGCTTTTGGAAGCCGGCGCCTCCTCCCGCGAACATGGTGCACTGATAACAATCACTGATAACACAGCACTACAGCACTCACTACACCACTCACTCCCGCACTCACACCGTAAGTCCGTATACCCACAAAACACTTATCTACACAGGTAGAGATGAGCTAACCACAACACTCGATTCACGTTTGTTTATATCGTTTCGCGTATTTTTTGTCGCTGGAGCGTTCGCTGCGCCCGCTTCGACGAGCGCTCTCTCTCAAACGTTATCTTAAAATATTTTCGGAATACGTAAAGTATTCCTGGATTACGGAGCGCGTCCTACCACCGTGTCTGTGGCTGCTGAGTTTTATTTTTACATTGGACAGTTTTTCTGCTCACATTTGCGTAATTACAAAAACTCGGTTTTATAAGTGGACAATTAAAGATGGTTTGTATCATTAACAGCGCGGGTTTGGAATAGACGGTGAAGTTAATAATAAACTCATTATTATTACAGTTTTCGCGTCATACGTCGCGCATTAGGTCAATGTCGGGACTAAATAACTAAGGTATGAATCGACTATGACATTGGATTACGGTCTTATATACGTGAAAAAAAAAACTAATTATTTCGTACAAGTTAATTTAATAATCTATTCCTAAATGCTCTTTGAAAATCGTCTGCATTGAATGTGAATGTTTACATTCTTGAGATATTTCATTCATTCATGAAGCTGATTTAATGTGGCTAACCGTGATGTTGAAAGTTTGCCCGTGACATTCATTAGTCTGTCTGGGTGTGTCAGTAGTGCCCACACATTAATGTTCACCAAGATAGCTTATATAGGTAACAGGTATGCAATAGTAACTAAAGTAGGTACCAGATTTTCTGAGATATGTAGCTAGCAGGCTATTAATAAATACTGGGTAATTATTATAACGCAAATACGTATCAAACTTATTGATTTCATATAAGGTTGCCTGAACTATGAATTGAATAACCAACAAGAACATTTGAATGATTTGTTGCGGAGGTAGAAATATGTAGTTATCACAGACTTTCTTTAGGATTGCTTATTATTAGTGTTATGGTTGTTTCAGGGTTTTCAACTTGTTTCGATGCCTGATCAAACCTTTAGGGATGAGAACAGGCAAGCAACGTTAAAATCAGATTTTATGTTAGGATTAGACTGCGTCTTATCCAAAAGCGATTGTAACATTGCCGGCCGCCTCCTCGCATTGTATTTGACCAATACTTACAGCATTTTAGATTTATCTCGAAGAAGGTTGGCAAAATAATGATCGAATTTCCAAACACATTTGAGATTTTTTTAATAACACTGCAAGTTTAAGAAATACGGCAATTTATCAGACTATGATTAATTTTTAACTTTGCGAAGTGTGCTTGCGTGCAATATTATGAGAAAATGAAATGTATGACAGTTACATCGAGGTAATAGAAAATAGTATTA
The DNA here is from genome assembly GCA_949152455.1 of Lithophane leautieri. Lineage (NCBI taxonomy): Eukaryota > Metazoa > Arthropoda > Insecta > Lepidoptera > Noctuidae > Lithophane > Lithophane leautieri. The sequence goes on along the minus strand of OX424458.1, from coordinate 20,178,593 downwards.
ATAAATCGCCTCTTTCGTCAAAGGCAAGCAAGACTCTTCATAATTATACATTTCCATCGGTAAAGTAGTGGTGCTGATCCATGCGTCATGTGCGTGAACGGGCGCCGTCAGTTGTGACTGGTCATCTCTTAGCTGCCATGGCTTATTTGAATTTTTGAATTATTTTTGTTTTTATTTTATAATTGCGGACGATTTTTACGTGCTTTCTACATTGTTCTCACATGTATAATTTTAACATGAATGATGTAACCAATTTTTTTAATCAATTTTTTTATTTAAAAGGGTTTCCGTGGTGTTTCTTGCCCGTTCTTCTCCATAGTTACCTACTACGTTTTGGAATGGGCAACTAGCTTCATATTTCTAACTGACCGACTCCTTGACAATTCAAAAGTGCCTGTAAATGGTTTAACTGAAATAAATGCTAGTTTGAGTTTTTGAGTTTGAAGTAGCTATGGACATAGCTCATCGGGACAGGGTGATGAAATAAACAACATGTTCAGTGAAGTTTTTAAGTTTCATTTTCTCTAGAACCACAATGATTTGGTTTTATTTCGTGAACTTGGGAGCAACTAACACCCGCAGAGGTTCTCAGTTCGTATGTATGTTTTTTTTTGTGTGTTTGTTACGCGATTATACTCCGCCAATTATGCATTGATTTTGATGATTCTTTTTTTGTTTGGTAGTTCATGCTTTAGAGGTGGTCCCATATAAATTTTATTAACTTTGCTTGCGTAGTATTTGAGTTAGCTTCTATAATAAAACGTTTTTTTTTCCCACTTTATGTATGTAGACGATGTTTTAAGTTACTCCGTCACTATTATTTAGGAGTACATAGCAGGTAGTGGTATTCGAATTTGTGCGTACACCATTGAATTGTCCTGTGTTGAGCTTGATAAGCATGTTATAATATGCGTATACAGACCACCAAGCTACCAGAATCTATCTATGTTTGATTATGTAATGGAAGAGGTTTTAAAGAAACTTAGTGCTAATAGTAAGTCAATAATCATAATAAATATGTGGTGATTATTTTTAATATTAATTTATTAGAAAATAACTCGAATACGGTCAGATTAATAGGTAAGTCTTTTTAAGGTCATTTGATTTGGCAAATGTTTTTTTGTTGAACCAACCCGAGTGACAGCTTCTTCTGCCACTTGTATAAATAATATTTTTTGTAATTGTGATTACTTACACAAACAAATTGTAAATAAGTTGCCATCTGATCAGAGTGGACAAACAATAACATTTTGCGCCGACATGCCTTTACAAAAAATCCAAATAAGGTTCAGGCCAATTAGTTTTAAAAACTTAGAGAAATTAAATAATTCTTTGACCAGTAAATTATGTGTTCAGAGTTTTAATAATATAAGTATGTGACCCAAATGAGTTTTACGCTTATTACTTTACCATGTGGTAAGGTGTCTGGTATATGTCCGGGAGACTCCGGAGGGCCGTTGCTCCACCAATCCGGTGTACTTACTTAGAATAATATTCTAAGCAGGTGTAGTTGGCGTCAACAGTGTCGGCTCGCTACAAATGGACTCATTCTGCAATCTAAAACCACACCCAACTTTTTATGATCTTGCAGGTGTTACACCAACTAGCCCATACATCGATTGGATAAGTAGTACCATTAAAAATGATATTCCAGAACGCAAAAGTAATATGCATGAGCATCCGAAAACAGGAAAATGAATAACAAAAAAAAAAATTGTATTATTTTATTTATTTTTTATATAGATTCGTTTGGATGTTTTTTTTTATATTTATTCTAAAATCTGTATTAACAATAAAATACCTGAAGTCTGCCAAACTGCATAACAGTTTGTCGGCAGTTGTTCTCGTCTAGCAAATGATAACAAATTTTAAATTTTGAAAATTAATTATTTATTTATTTTATTTATATTTATATATACTTTATTGTACACCAGAAAATACATAGCGAAAATAAATATATTTAACACTACAAAACATACAATGGGCGGCCTTATCGCTTTCTGCGATCTCTTCCAGGCAACCTTAGAATGGACAGTGATTGCGTGGACATAAAAATGGGGTTGTCCTTGGTGCAAAATAATAAGTAGGTACTTAAACTTACCAATAGATACAGTATACTATACTTAATAGAATACTATAAATAAATACTTAATACTATACTTACTTACTTATTAATACTAAGTAAACTATACAATAATATGCCTTTTTTGAACAAGCAAAAAGACATTGGGTGTAAAGGTTTGTACATTGAGCTTCAATCGTGCATGGCTGCCGCGCTGCGTTTGGACGACTGCCGCGCGCGAACGCTTCCGTCTACCTGCCGCGCACAAACATTTCTAACAAACATTCGTCAATAATTCTGTTTGGACGAATTATAAGCAGAGCTACGACACACGCAATCGCTTCCGTGCCAACTGAAGTGCGCGGCGTGTTTCGGATATGCCGCGCAGTACTGCCGCGTAAACATTCGTCGGTTTAGCCCACACTAGAGCGCGGCAGGAATGTGTCCTGCAAACGTCGCGTGTTGCTGCCGCGCTCTTGCCGCGCAATGTTTGAACGCACCTTAAGGACAAAGTAGTTCTATAAACCATTGCTTAAAATATTCACTATTGACTATTTACGAGTAACTATTGGATTTGTAGACGGTAATCTTAATATTAGAGAGAGAAACATTCACAAAAAGAGCCTCTTGCGGGAAGGGAAACCGAGCACGCGTGCACTTCAACTGATCTACGTCTTCTTCGTCTTCTTCCTCTTCTTGTTCTTCTGATGCTGCCCTGCGTCAAGTTTTGCCATGTACTGCACCACCTCCGCCCATTCTGCCTCCTCTATCTCCTTCTCGCGCATCACGTTTTGGTGCTGTAACATTCTGTTCAATTATTCAGTACCTAAATATATACTAAATTCTCAGACCAACAAAAAAAGAAAGACGGAGCATTTCGAACATCAAAATGAAGCCACCTTTTTATCTATGTGTCTGTAAAAAGGGTTGTCATTTGCTAAAGTTTTTCCCTATAATTTGGGGAATAATATTTTGGGTAGGACAATTTGTACGAGTAAGATATTGTTGAGTATGGTATTGTACCTCAATCGTTAGGAAGGATTCCGAAACAAAACCATTTTTTTTTACATCGCAAAATAAAATAACAATTAAGTACAAAGTGCATTTACATACATGATTTGGAGATTACCTTTTAATCAAGAATTGCTTGTGATAGGAAGCTCCGCTCTTTCACTTAGAACTATCCATTAATTATCAATTGAATGTAAAAAAAATTGGTTTGTAAATTATAGAAATATTAAGTTATAAGGTTGTTGAAGCGTAAATCATAACATCGTCGTGGGTAGTAAATTGTTTTGAAATAAAATAGGTACTTAATTATATTTACAATCAACTTTATGAAATTCAAGAAGACCACGATAACAAAATCACTGACTATAGAAAGCACGTAAAAAGCGTCCGCAATTTGGGAAAAAATAAAATTTGGGACAGTAGTATTTAAATTAGCTAGTCTAAGTTGAGAAACTAACTAAAATAAAATAAAAAATACAGTCTCGTGTTTAATTACTGTTTTGATAAAATCTCATTTTTGTTTTTTAAATTGTATGTACGTTTTTAGGATATCCGGTTTTGATCACACGGCGAAGTCCACGATTAGTTGAATAAAGGTCATTATTATCAAAATGATCGGAACAAACCACGCTGGTTTTCGATGGAAGCCATTCTGGATCATTCCGACTATTTCTTATAGCTACTATCCATTTACTTTTATTTTCAATATTACTTGGAAATCTAAAATATTAAATACATAAAAAAACAGGCATATAATTACTCGAACTAAAAAATATCGAACGGGGAAATTTCAAATCATATTATGGCAACCCTCGCACGTTAAATGTCACTGTTTTCGTTCGTTCATTCGTTCAGGTTGTTGTTCCAAGTAACCTAAAATTCATAGTTTACTAAATTAAGAAACGATGTTATTTGAAGTACTTACATGTGAAAAGTGATTCCGTGAGACTTTTTATGTGATTTGCTATTGTTTTTACAAGTTTTCACTACACAAGAAGGCATAATTCAATTTTTTTTATTGAAGTTTACTAGACGACGACTCGTGACGTACTAGGAGCGATGAGCATAGTTTTTCTGTAGGTGTGTGCGTGAGCCTGTGTGTTTACTTGCAGGAGCATAGTTTTGTGGCTACACGTTTGATGTACGTAGTGATCCGTCTTTCTATTTTGGTTGGTCTGAGACTAAATTATAACATTTTATTTTTTATTATTATATGTTATAGAAAAATATATGAAATACCATCCAAGCTTAAATTATACAACTATTTGTCCCCTTAGAATCAATTATTTTTTCTTGTAAAGGAGATAAACAAAAAAAAATGTATATATTCCGTTAGAACATGTTATTCTCTTCACTTGTCACTATCGGACCAAATCTGTAGAGCAACTCCCGCGCTGTTATACGATTTTGAATAATACTGTTTTCAATATGTTTTAGTTAAAATAATTAATAGTTATCAAATTAAAGTAATAGCTCGTAATAATAAAAAATGAAGAGAAAACCGTACTCTTTCGGAATATAGCTATTTTTTTGTTTGGCCGAAACTTTCACATATAGCCAAAAAATTTATGGACGGTGAATGATATCTTTTTGAAGTTCAAAAGTGCCTTTTAATAGCCTACTTGAAGTAAATCATTTATCTTTGAGTTTAACCTTACAAGCTGCTGCCACTGAACCGGTATTTATCGACGATTTGTGACATAATTTGACTTTGGTGACATATTTTGAAACCTATGATAATAATACGAAGTGACATAATTTAAGGCGACGACGACGGCTAGTGTCGATTGACTGCTGTCTACTTGCACCCTTATCCAAGTTACCAAATAAACTTGAATATTTCTTTCTTACCCGTTCCGTGAGCTGCGTCCCAACAAGCAAAATAAGTTAGTCAAAATGTTTGTTGCAAATTAAGTGTACAAAATATTGGTCCTATGTAAAATCCTAGTTATAAATAAATACACTTATTATAAAGTACTAAGAATGAGACTAGTATTTGCTACGGGCCAACTGCGATTGGCATAACCATTTGTAATATTAAAATAGGCTGTTTTGACAACAGTTTTTTTTTTCCCCATATAGCACAATAGATAACATTTGTTTTGGCCAATCTTATATTACTTCCCTAACCGTACACACGGCTACACATCAAGCTATACATTTCCAGTATAAGCTGACCTCACATTGTACGGAAATCTTATACAATGCGAGATCAGCATAAACTGGAAATGTATAGCTTGATGTGTAGCCGTGTGTACGTGTTGTTTAGACGGAGCCAGTCAATTGTTGCTTCTATTTTATGGTATGCCACTGGCAATAAACGTGCACCGTGTAAATGGGGCTATATTGAAAGTCATAAATTTCTTTGTAGCGCAAATTGAACTCTACAAAATTGTGTGGTTATTACATATTTTTAGTTAATTGATTCAGGCGTAACTTTGCGGAAATCCATTAGAATAGACGAAAATACAAGAGACGTAGATACATTTATAAATATGGCTTTCCTTCGTTGCCACAACGCGTTGTGGTCGAATAGGTGTCATGTCACCAAGACACGAATTTCAAATCACAATTTCTTTTTTCTTGTGGGCTGACCTTCCTCTCTTCAAGCTGGGCCAGCCTGGACGGCCATGTCGTGTTCATACCTGTTCCTCTTCCTTGCCGAGCAGCGTGTATGCCGACTCCGTGATGAGTCCTTGTGCCAGCTTCTCCTTCCTCTCCTTAAGCTGGGCCATCTTGGCGCCGACTTCGTTTATCTGGCTGAAGTCGTACATGCCGCCCGTAAGGCCGAAGTACTGGTGCTGTGGCGTTATCCGCGGGTTCTTTTCCTCCAACGTCTTTTTCTGGTGAGATTAGAGTCGGATATTAGTAGCAAACTCTTTTCAAAGGAACATCGACCAATCATCATCTGCCTAGCCTTTTCCCAACAATGTTGGGATCGGCTTCCAGTCTAACCGGATGCAGCTGAATACCAGTATTTTACATGGAGCGACTGCCTATCTGACCTTCACAACCCAGTTACTGGGTAACACGATACCATTTTGTAAGACTGGTTTTCAGACTTTCGGGGTTCTGACGACCCGTAACAACTGTCAAACATCTACAAATGACAACGGCTTAACGTGCTTTCCGAGGCACGGAGGAGTCTCAGTATCTAACGATGTTCACCCATCCACAGACCAACCCCGGCAAGCGTAGCTTAAAGTCAAAGTCAAATAATTTATTTCAAATAGGCATATAAAAGGTACTTTTGAACGTCAATGAAAAACAAAGAAATAGAATTGATTCTAGTTGCCCATTCCAAAAGGTAGCTTTCGTATGGAGAAGAATGGGCAAGAAACTCCACCGTTACTCTTTTCAAAAATGTTTTACAATATTTTGTATACATGAATTATATAATTATATGTGAAGACGATGCATCTACAATAAGATTACTATCCCACACTTAACCTGATGGATCGACCCGTGCGGCTGTTATTATTATAACTCAATTTCATTTCCCGAAGGCTCACTTTACACGGAGTCCATTAGCTTTCCTTGACGTCGTTGCTGAAGTTGACTCTCGTCTTGCTCCACTTCCAGTACTCACGGTAGCTGTCGGCCAGCTGCTGCTGCGCTGGCGGCCATAGCCTGCTGCAACTCCGACACCTCCAGCTTCAACGTCTCCAGCTCATAAATACTCACGGTAGCCGCGATATGTTCCTGCTCGGCGCGCTGCAGGCTGGCGTGCATCAGTGCGGAGGACGCGGCGTAGTCGGCCAGCTGTTGCTTCTTGGCAGCCACGGACTTCTCCAGCTCCGACACCTCCATCGTCAACGTCATCACCTCTTGTTCCCGCTGCTTCAACGCGCTGGCGTGCACATCGGCGTCTCTTTCCGCTTTCTTTAACTCCTCTTCAGCTTTTTTTATCTGTCTGTCGAAAAATTTAAATATTGAATGTATTTTATTTTTCAATTCAATTATTTTAAACAGGCCAAGTGCGAGTCGGACTCGTGCACGAAGGGTTCCGTACCATTATCTATTAAAACGAGCAAAAAAATCACGTTTGTTTACGCTCCATCGCGCGGCAGTGTGTTGCTGCGTCAGTTTGTCTCGCTCTTCTTCTACATGAAAGCACTTACCTCTCCCTGTGCTCTTCGTTGTCTCGCACCTTATCCTCCAGCTCCCTCGTTCGCGCGGCAGCCTGTTGCTGCGTCAGTTTCTCTCTGTCTAACGTCACCGCCAGCTCTGCTACCTATATCACGATAAAACATTAGGTAATGTTACCAATCAAATTTTTAATTGTTGCGACACGAAACTAAGTGAATATGCACGGCCGTGCTGCTTGTAAACGAAAAGCGTATCTTTTGCTTTTCCTTCAAACTGATCAAAACCATTGCATGTTTGTTCACCGATTGTGCACGTCCAATGTAAATAAAAATGTGTATTTAGAAAAATAACTATAATAACCACAAAGTTTTGTAAAGTTCAATTTGCGCTACAAAGAAATTTATGACTTTCAATATAGCCCCATTTACACGGTGCACGTTTATTGCCAGTGGCATACCATAAAATAGAAGCAACAATTGACTGGCTTCGTCTAAACAACACGTACACACGGCTACACATCAAGCTATACATTTCCAGTTTATACTGATCTCGCAATGTATAGGATTTCCGCACAATGCGAGGTCAGCTTATACCGGAAATGTATAGCTTCATGTGTAGCCGTGTGTACAATTGTTACTCAATACGGGCAAGTCCCCGTTCTAAACTGGTGTTAGTTTAAACAGCACGTAAAATAATATCGCATTATGCAATTCTTGTATTAATATTAAGATTTTTTAAGCGTATTATAACAATATAAGTACGCAAAAATCTTTTTTAAAGAAGCTCTTAAATTTCAGCTGCTGAAGCAAAAAAAACACAAATTAGAAAAAACAATTCCTATGGCCACCTTCCGAGTCCACTTTCAGACCCTGGATTCCATAAAATGTTAAAGAAGTACTTATACATCAAAACAAATGTAACAAAGCCTAAACATGACATCTTGTTAAGTTAAGGAGTTCCTTTGGTCAACTTCTGGATTTATCATCAAATTAGCTCTATTGTACAAATTATTGCAAAGTCGTAGAAATAAAATAGGCATGCCAAGTTTCAGCTCAATCGGATGCCAGGAGGTGCTTGGAAACAAACAAACGAAACAAATTTAAAAAATCTTAAGAAAACATGCAATAAAATTCAATGAAATATTTGGCAGCGCAAGTACGGTCCATACTTGAATCAATGCGTCATAAAATGGTACAAACACCGACAACTCTAGTGTTTAGACGAGGCAAAACTTGAATGCCGTAATCGCCTTGCAATAATTGCCTTGGATGAGTTGGATGTGTAAACAGAAGCCGCATGAGATTCTTGAATGGGAATAATTGAACGTGCTTTATAGCATGCGGTGATTGCTCTTGAACGTTCCAGAAACTTGAACCGTGGAAATAGGGCTTAATAGTAGTTATTCTGAAATAAACTTAATTTACACTACTGTACTTAGATATTTTTTATGTGGAAATAATATTAATTGAAACCAAGGATTTGAATATGGAATACACCTGTACCTGTGCCCTCAGGCTCTCAATCTCGGCGTGCATATGCGCGCGCGACGCCACCTGCGCGTTCACGATGTTCAGCTCGTGAGATATTATGTCGTACCTGCCGGGCAAGACTAATGCGTCACGTCAGAGCGAGGCCTCTATAATATAATACAGCTCAGACCAACAAAAAAAGGAAGACGGAGCGCTCCGAACATCAAAAGTGAAGCCACAAAACTATGCTCATCGCTCCTAGTACGTCACGAGTCGTCGTCTAGTTAACATCAATAAAAGAAATAGAATTATGCCTTCTTGTGTAATGAAAACTTGTAAAAACAATTAAATACCAAATCACATAAAAAGTCTCACGGAATCACTTTTCACTTGTACGTACTTGAAATAACATCGTTTTTTAATTTAAATAACTTCGAATTTTAAGTTACTTGGAACAAAAAACCTCCATCGAATGAATTAATGAAAGCAGTGACATAAGGTGGGAGGGTTGCCATAATGTGATTTCAAATTTTCCCATTCGATTAAGCTAATTTAAATTCAGATTTCTTATTTCGAGTAATTATATTCTTGTTTTGTTGTTTTATGTATTTATATTTTAAATTTCCAAGTAATACTGAATCTAAAAGTAAATGGATAGTAGCTACAAGAAATAGCGATGTAAAAATTTCTGTTTTTGTTTCGGACTAGAAGTCCTTAACAATTGAGGTATAATACCATACTCAACAATATCTTACTCGTACAATATTATCCTACCCATACAATATTATTCCCCAAATTATAGGGAAAACCTTTAATAAATGGCAGCCCTTTTTACACATACATAGATAAAAAGGTGGCTTCACTTTTGATATTCGGAGTGCTCCGTCTTTCTTTTTTTGTTGGTCTGAGTAATACAGGGACAAAAAACGACGAAAGAAAAACAAGAACAAGAAAAACTTAATAACAAACATCAATATACAGGAGAGTGTCATGTACGCAAAACTGTGATTAGAAGAACATAGCATAGCTTATGTTATCTTTTTAAATTGTACAACATTTAGCTAATAGGGCCTTACCAAGGAAATGGCCTACTACTGTTACGCTTTCTTTTTCCAAAATACGGTAGCTACGTCTTCATCTACCTACTTCGTATAAAAAAGTAAATTAAATGAGTCAAGTGCCATATATATCCGATTCTACGCGGGACTTCCTAACTGTTTATCATCATCATCACCCTACAGCCACTGCTGGTGACAGAGCTCTCCAATTGTACGCCATTCGATAGCTCTCTTCAAACTGCTACCAGCCACACTGCGAAGATCGTCACTCCATCCTAGCCTAAGGGCCTCGTACCTTACATTTGCCGATTCGCGGTCTCCACTCAAGATCACGTCTACCTCAACGGTCATCGGTTCTGCGGGTATTATGGCCGGCCCATTTCTACTTCCGCTTGCTTATTCTGCGAGTTATGTTGAAAACTATAGCTCTCTGCCGAATCACCTCTTTCCGGATTATATCCCTCAGAGAGACTCCAAACACAGCCCGCTCCATAGCTCGCTGAGCGACCTTGAATTTATGGACAAACCGTACCGTGAGTGTCCACGTTTCGGCTCGTAAGGCATAACTGGCAGGACGCACTAATGGAAAACTTTAAGTCTTTAGGCACTACTGCTCTCTGGAATACGCGGCGAGAAGACTCGTCGAAGCTTCAAACGCTGCCCAGCTCAGCTGAATTCTTCTGTTAGCTAGTTGCTTTTAATACTTAAACAGTTATTACGATTCTTTATTATTTTACCAAGTTGATTGCTATAATAAATAAAGTTGTGTAATAATGTTCCATATTTAAAGAATTATTTTTAACGCCGACGTGGCTTATTAAATAAATTATTGTTGTTGCACTAAAATAACGCAAGTATAAAAAACCGACATTAAAAGTAAAACGGCTCTGTGACTGATATCTTTGTTTACAACAGGTGAAAGTGCCGATTGACTGATGTATCAACTTATTTAAGTAAATGCCTACTTCGACACTTTGTAAATAGTTCTTTATATGCGTAATTTAAATATTAGTAAATATTGAGAACTATACAGTACAAAAGAAACGTGTTCAACGTGACAACTGCAACTTAGTTGTCGCTACCTTTTTTTTTTTTGAGTGTGGGAAATTTTCAATTGACTTCTCCCGCTCTGGGCGGAGCGGAAGGGCGTGTCAGACTTTTACTGACTAAAACCCACCCGTGTTCCTTCAGTTGCCTGTTGGGTCCCGGTATCCCTTTCGGACTTTCCCGCAATCCTGGCAGGCATCGGGCCTAGCGGACCCCGCCAATTGCGCTGCCTGGGTGCAGTTTCACTACGCAGCTTAAAACCCAATAACTTGGAGGTAGATTACTTTCCCTGACGAGAACTAGTTGCCCCTTTTATAGATTTTCATTAGTTTGTTGCCCTTTGTGAAAGAATAGCTTCATCTATACAAAACCGAATTGTAATGTGTAGTGAAGGTATTCTTTAGATCAGTGATTCCAATATTGTCAACGCATAAGCTCAATGAGTTTCCAGTTGTTTCTAATGTATATAGCTTTCGTTTCATCAGGTTCATTGAGTGGTAGTGTTAGCGTTAGACTCCCAGCTAGAAAGTGTCCGGGGGTGAAATATTTTAGATCTTCCACATCCAGCGGCCTGGTGTTCATGAACGCTTCGATTTGTGTAAGAACCGTTGCAAATTGTTCTTAAGTAAGCTTTACCTGGAAAGTTTTCCGTGAGTTATGAAAATTGGTGATTTGATTGATTACATCGTTCGACGAATTATACGAATCCTGTGTACAGTTCGATTCAAATTTAATGGCGGCTCGGAAGTTATCTTTTCGCTGCGCAGTACCCCACCCCTCACACCCGCTGACACACGAAATTGTTATTGCGCAGCGACTCGCCTCATGTTCCGAGCCACCATAAAGTTTGAATCGAACTGTACCGAGGATTCGTATAATTCGTCGAACGATGTAATCAATCAAATCACCAATTTTCATAACTCACGGAAAACTTTAACAATTACACAACAACTAACAAGTTTATGTGATCGAATGTTAAGGTATAGAGCTAAAAAAGGTTTTTCTAAAAATGATTCTTGGTTTTCAGGTAAAAGTGGCAGTAGCAGTATGTTTACGGTAAGGCGTTTTGAACATTCTAACAGGTGACTCATATTTTTGAAGCCGGTGCAGTATCCTATAAATTATGGCGGCACTTGTCTCGTCAGATAGTTTTTCCACTGCCACTTGTTTACTTAGGTATGCCTTCCACAAATGATCACAATCATATTATATTTGCCGTCATTAATGGATGTATCATGAAATAAGATATTATTGCCGAGCTGTTCATAGTACTTATTACATTTATGTTTATGCTGGTGACTGTACTTTATATTGATTATTCTTTGTCCATAAATGTTCAGATCTTTTTAGCCGATTTCGAAAAAGAGAAGGTTCTTCATTCGTCTGTATGGTTTTTTATGTATATTCATCGATATTTTTACCCGACTGCCCCAGAAGGAGGGTAATGTTTTTCGAGGGTATGTATGTTTGTATTTATGTCTATTTCTTTGGCACGCTCTGTAGCCTATATACGGCTTGATGGACTTTAACATACGAGGTCTCGTTAGGTTCGTCTTAATTGGGAGAGTGACAAGGGCTATAAAAAAATTATATATTTCATCTGCAAATACAAAAAATAAGGTTTTTTTTTTTTAATTACAACAATATTGGTGTGTAGTAAAAGCTAGTAATTATGTAGTATATTCTAAATACGTAGATTAATAAAACTAAAAAACTTTTGCTTGTCCCCGTCTGCAATACCTTATATAAAACAAAGTTCAATGCTTGATTTTCTCTTTTCAGTTAAAGGTTTTTGCAGTCGGGTTTTTGTTTTTTAAATAATTTGTTTTATTGTCATTGTGGACCGATTTTGAAATTTAAAAATTCCATTGTTGTAACCATGTAACGTACCTAGGTAAGTCTACTTAACTGTGTAGTTTGTATATATTTGTTCAGTAGTTTGCAAATTAACTTGAATAAAACGGTAGTCGTAAAAACCGAGTTATTTCATGTCAGATTACATTTTCGTGGAATCTATGTAACCCTCTTTGAGGTTTTTGATATTCCGGCCAAGAAAATGTTCTAATAGCTAAATGTTCGCTGATCTGTTGCATAATAACAGAATTCACATGTATGTGAATTCTCGAGTTTTTACTTACCTCTAGAGATTCTTCTTGAATCTTTATTTTTCGGAATTAATGAGTATTGAAAATGATAAACGTCATTTTGACTACTTTATTTATTTTATAATTTTTGGTAAACTTACAACTAGGCGTGTACAATATAGTGCTTATTAATATGTTAATAACAAGCATTATGACGTATTACTAGTTTTCACAAATGTAATAGTGAACAAATAATAATGAGTAGTAGACAGTGATAATTAAATATTGTTGATTCACGGAGACAAAAGTTGAGACTATGTTAAGTCGTCAAAGTGAGAGTGTTGTATGTCTCAACAAGGCGACAAAGAGGTGCTTAAGCCTGATTTACACAGTACAAGTTTCTGGAACGTTCAAGAGCAAATATCGCATGCCATAAAGCACGTTATATTATTGCCATTCAAGAATCGCATGGAAGTGTTTACACGCATGCAATTTAATAATTGAACGCAAGTTTGTCCCATAAAATGGCATACAATAATTGAACGTAAGTTTGGCTTACACCAAGGCAATTATTGCAAGGCGATTATGGCATTCAAGTTTTGCCTCGTCTAAACGAGTTGAACCTGCTTGTACCATTTTATGACGCGTTAGTTCAAGTATTGCACGTACTTGCGCTGTAATATTTCACTCCATTTTATTGCACGTTAGACTTTTTTTAACTTGCTTCCTACATATGTTTCCAAGCACTTCCTGGCATCCGATTGAGCTGAAACTTCGTATACCTATGTTACTTCTACGACTTTGCAATAAATTGTCCCATGGAGCTGGTCTGATTATGACCAGAAGTTCAAAGGAATTCCTCAACTGAAAAAGATTAGCCCGTCGTGTTTAGGCTCGTTAGACTCGTTTTGACTAGTACTTTAGCACTAAATGCAGTCCAGGGTGCAATCATAGTGGAGTTGGAGGGTTCTCATAGGAATCAAAAGATTTTATTTAGTACTTTTTAGTTTAAAAGCACATAATATTAAAAATCTTGTCTAAAATTGATTTTTCTCTCTATACGGTCATATCGAATAAATATCGATACAAGAATTTCATACTTAATAGATTTTACTGTACGGGCTGTTTAAACCAGTTTTGAACGGTAGTTTTCATGTCTTGTGCCCAGTTTTTTTTTTTGTGTCTAATATGTAACAACAAAGGATGCTCTGAATTGTGTATGATTTAGTGATGCGGTAGTATGAATTTTATGATCAAGTGTTATCGATGTTACAATACAATTATAAAATTTCCGCGCATAAAGGAGATTAGTCGTATTTTCTCCGTCTCATACCAAAGTGTCTCAAGACGAAAGTCTTTGACCACTGTGTCTTGCCAGTGATGACCTATTGGCACTGAAACGTGGTCACTCGCAATGGACCTCATTATAAGGCTGAAGGTCACCCAAAGGGCACTGGAGAGGGCTATGCTTGGAGTTACCCTACGATATCGAATTAGAACTGAAGAGATCCGTCTGAGAACCAAAGTAACCGACATAGCTCGAAGAATTGCCAAACTTAAGTGGCAATGGACAGGGCACATTGCTCGCAGAACAGATGGCCGATAGGGCCGAAAGTCTGGAGTGGCGACCGCGTACCGGAAGACGTAGCGTCGGAAGGCCCCCCCACAAGGTGGACCGATGAACTGGTGAAGGCCGCAGGAATCCGCTGGATACGAGAAGCACAGAACCGGTCGAAGTGGCGGTGCTTGGGGGAGGCCTATGTCCAGCAGTGGACGTCTTTCGGCTGAAAGGATGACTTCAAATTAGTAGTTTTATTGATAGACAGACCCGATAAACTGTCCTGCAGTTTGTCAGAAGATTTGTGAAATACCCACTTGTTTAATGTTTTTTTGAAAGAAAAATATTTTATTGATAGACAGACCCGATAAACTGTCCTGCAGTTTGTCAGAAGATTTGTGAAATACCCACTTGTGTAATGTTTTTTTCAAAGAAAAATAAATTTTTAGCAAAAGCAAAATTGCAATATTTCTGAGCCCCTTCTCCGTTATTCTATTATACCCAATTTTTTTTAGACGCTAGGTTTGTTTACCTGAATCCATCGACTGCATTATTATTAATACTCTTTGTACATAATGTCGATAATTATTATGTCACATCACTTATTTCAATGACAAAATAAACTTTTACGTAACAAAAATAAGTCAGTTGTTTGACTAATTGTATGAATTTCGAAATCGTCCACATTTTCGTTATTATTAATGAATATTTCAGATTACATTGTGTTATTAGCGTTATTAATCAGAGACGCGCAGATATTGCGTTCTATACCCTGGGCTCCACCTCTTATTTAGACGATTCCAATCAATTGTTGCTTCAATTTAATGGTATGCCACAGGCAATAAACTTGCATCGTGTAAATGGGGCTTCCTAGCACATGTCTGTGTGTAACAGTCAAGACACGCGCACCCCTCTTTGGTTAACAATTCTGGACACTTTCTACCGTAATTTATTCGATAGCTAGATATAATCATATCTGTTGTTACATAACCAGTGATCGGAAAAGGTAGAGCTAATTTACCTAAAGTTCGAAAAAGAACAGAGACAAAGTGGAGACGCCTTACGACAAAATATTTTTTCGGGACTAATGTCCCGGGTTTCAGAACATTACTTAAGTACAACTAAAATTAATAAAGTAAAACAACTATCGAATTAATTTCCTGTTTCTGTTTAAAAAAAAAAGTATGCACGATTTCTATTGTTTAAAAAAAATTAAGGTAATCTCCTAATAATCTAATATTCGTTTGAACGATGTAAGTAAGCGCAGAAGCTAATGTTATTTACATAACAGTTTTAATAATAATTTATGTGATGTCCCGAAATCCCGACATTAGTCCCGAAAAAATATTTTAGTCGTAAGGAAGTCTCCACTTTTTTTGTCTCTGTTCTTTGAACTTTAGGTAGATTAGCTCTACCTATTCCGATCACTGTACATAACCCAAGCAAAGTAATTGCATTAAAAAAAATGATAATTTGGTGCTGTTTTACATAATTTTAGATGTAATTACTGTACATGGCTTATGTCACAACAGATTTGATTGTATCGAGCTGACAAATAACTCTTGGTTTACATTTACCAAAATTAGACATTAGAAACTGAGTTCCCTAACAAAGTTGCGCAACACCGTTTTGTGTTGCTGGCAACTCATGTTTCACACTCAAATTGTAAGAAATGTTGCTAAAATACGTTTCCCGCAACACAATACAATTTGTAAAACAAGTTGTGCAACTTTCGTTTAACGAGGTGTAGGCTTGATATAGGAATTGAATCGAGTTCCAGTATCGAAATCTAACCTAACCACACCAATTAATAACTTAAACATAACCCATATTTGTTTCAAATGGCTTACTTTTGTTTTGTAGCAGTGTACTTGTCTCCGGCCTTCTGTATTATCTGCACTTCTGCAGCGAACAGTGAAAGCTCTACTTCTGCAGTCTTCACATCCTCTTCCATCTTCTTGAGCTCTTGCAACTGAGCTAGTACCGAACGTCCCTAAAACAACAATAGTTTCATGAACTCAAGAAGAAAAGGAGTTGTATGTATGTTCATGTACGGTCATAACTTCTAAACTGCTCATCATAATTTGACAAATGAAGTATCGTTGGCACCGTCTTGATCGTCCGCTGGATGAAGGCTATGTGACCTACATTAAATTGAATATGGCGCCCTCTAGAGGACAAAAAGTAGCATGCACATTTGCCCATTACAAAAATATGTATTATAAACCCAAAAAAAAATTAAAAGCTATAAAACTAAAACCCAACTACGACAAAAAAAGTCGACTAAAAAGATGCAAAAAAGATGTAGACAGACAAATTTAAAAAACCCGGAGTCACACGTTGCAGGGCATAAATCGAACAGATTACGTTCGGTTTTAGTTTTTTCACTACATTTTTCACAACCTGCCGACTCCCTGCGTTATTTATAAATTACTAGTTCTTCCAGTAAAGCTTCCAGTCGACATGATTTTTCCCGACATCTTCAACAATCGTCGTCATAATTCAGCCAATTTACACAAAACCATAATGTATTTTTTTTTTAAAGATAACTAATTTACTGAATAAATTGAGTATCATTAAAAGAAGCTTGATGGTTTATCAGTTCACTAAAGTAACGACTGATAATGGCCTTATCCATACGCCACACTTCATCATCATCATCTGCCTAGCCTTTTCCCAACTATGTTAGGGTCGGCTTCCAGTCTAACCGGATGTAGCTGAATACCAGTATTTTACATGGAGCGACTGCCTATCTGACCTCCACAACCCAGTACCTGGATAATACGATACCCCTTGGTAAGACTGGTTGTCAGACTTTCGGGCTTCTGACGACCCGTAACGACTGTCAAAGATCCACAAATGACAGCCGGGACCAACGGCTTAACGTGCTTTCCGAGGCACGGAGGAGTCTCGGTATGTAAAGATGGTCACCCATCCACGGACCAACCCCGGCAAGCGTAGCTTAACCTGATGGATCGACCCGTGCGGCTGTTATTACGTAGCCACGAGCTCCTCGCACACTTACTTTCGCAAATAAATCCCAACAACGCCCATAAAAATAATTCAATTTTGGCACAAATTATTTCATTAACCGACTTCAAAAAAGGAGGAGTTTCTATGTTCGTCTGTACTGATGTATTTTTTTTTAATGTATGTTCATCGATATCTTTATCTCATGAATACCTTCGGAGATACACAACCGAAGTTCTCAATAATGAACAGTGCACGTAGTGAGATTTGATTAATACTGTAATAATTTAAAAAATATGGCTGGTTGGTTACCTGCCGGTGGTCAACAGATCATGGTCTTCGAAGATATCCCATAGAACTCCACATCGAGGAACAGTACACATAATGCGAATGGGTAATCCTAGGAAAACGAAATAAAGTTGCTGAGCATGTACGTATCTAGTGGTACACGAATTTGTGAACCACAACTAAAAAAAGAAAAAATGAAGAAACTTAAATGATTTTGCGCTTAGTGAACTTATCTTTTTGGAAGCCGATTGCGTGTTTTGTAATTTTTTATTTTATTATATATTTTAAATATACTGTATTATTATATATTTTAAATATACTTTTTACATACACTTAATGTGTTTGCATGCCTAATATAAGATAGAATGTACAAGGATCACCCACTTTATTGTTACATATTATTTTATGTACTTAGTGTAAGCAAATAAATTTTACTTACTTTGCTCACTTCATCGTTACTTAGCCACTATGATTAAATCACATACAAAAAAAAAAAGCGAAATGAAATGATTTTTATTTTTGTAAATAGATCTTTTTTAAGACACTTTTACACGTCAATTTTAAAGCCAGATGGTGCCGGCATTTCCTATCCGTCTGAACGCTGAAACAAACTCAGAGTTCACGCAGGTCTCTTTTAAAGTCCAAACATGGCGAAATAAGGAACTATTGTGAAATGTACTCGATTTTACATTTAAAAGGAGCGCCGACGTCTCTCTCATTAAAATCCATGTCGCACTGTAGACAACCGACCTTGAGCTTGGCGCCGCCGGTCATCGTGCCGTTTGGATCGAAAATGTCGCCGTCCAGCGTGACGACGCGGCACCGCACGGCCGGGTGGAACGCCACGTTCTTGGCCGTTTCCGAGTCGCGGCACACCAGCGTGCTGCCGAACACCCACTCCATGGCCGGCCGGAAATTGCTGTCGAAGGAGACCAGGTCCAGCGCCAGCTGCACGTTTTCTGAGCCTCCTCCCTGACCGAACACACAAATTTAATACAATATAGTACGATTCTGCTACGCTGCTATATATATGGTCAAGTCAATGACCCAAAGATGATATAGGTACAGGTAAACCAGAAAAAGTATGCACTTCCGTAATATTCGTATTTCCAAATTAGCACAAATTTCAGGCCACCGAGTAAACCCCAAAATAAACAAATACTCTAGTAAAACATTGTGTTTTAAGCCTTACCTACCATGTTGGAACCTGACATAACATGATGACCCGAAAAGTATTTATTATTTGTATTGCTTTGAAAAGCTGAGGGTCCGTGGAAGTTTTTAATACTACATTGGGGTCAGTGCCACCCCACTTTTTTTCTTTTTTAAACTGATAGACTGAAAAGGGCGTGTATCTCTTGGAGAGAGGTTTCTAAAAAAAATATTTCACAACCCGTCCTATAAACTCACAATCTCCTGCGCAACTTTCACAGTGTTCCTGTCGATGACGTGCCCGTTGATCTTATTAAGCGGGATGAAGGTGGTGCGCGCCTGCAGATTGCCGTGCCGCAGTAGTAGCCTGCTGGTCGGCTCTGAATCCACCACCACGCTGTAGAGCTGCAAAGGCGAGTTACAGTCCTTTCACAGTAATTTTTGAGCATTTTCATGAATCTAAATATATTTAAAAGGGATAGTATCATCATATTTCCAGTGGATGAAAAAATTTCCATTTAATTGCAGGTCGTTTCTGATTTTATTAAAGTACACCTGGTGTACTGCGTTTTTTTTTAATAATAATGAATTCAGTTAATCAAAATGATTAAAAAGATGACGTCGGATTTAGTTGTCGTTCACAAAAAAAAACGCAAAAATAATTTTAGAGTGCACATTAATATTTTTAGGACATCAAAATGCGAATTATTGGGGGTTTAACTGCATGCCTTTATCAACCCCCGACGGAAAAAGAGGGGTGTTATAAGTTTAACGTGAGTATCTGTGTGTCTGCGCCATCGTAGCTGCCAAACAGCTGAAAGGATTTTGATATTTTTGGTTTTGTTAGAAAGGTGACTTGATCGAGAGTTCTTAGCTATAAAAAAAACGTTTATTAGACGCTTCTTTTTTGAATGTACGTATTTTTAAAATTTTTAATTTAATTCAGTTTTTTTTATACTACGTAAAGATAGATATTGTAACGTACCCGTTTTCCAGCTGCGATCTCCAAAGCAGTGCAGTGTATCGGATCACACACATCTACCAAAGTACAAATAGTACCTGGAACAACACATTCCTATGTCATTCCTTCTTTTCAATGAGTAGTAGCACGTGATCATATCCATCACGAAAACTGTGTTTTCTGCATAAAACATAATTATCAAGTCAATTATTGATGTTGGGTTCTCTAAGTAGATACAGTTGGTGCCAAATAAAGTGTCAGTAGCGGCTGCTGACTCACTTACATTTATATACAGATCTAGCATGCCTCATCTATACATAATATAACTATAATCCATTTGAAATAAGATTAGAAATTTAAACAAATCTTTTTACAGTCCGTTCAACCCATTTTGACTTCTATACCGTAGGCATAAGAATGGCATTAAAAGCAAAAAACGGTACACAATACCAACTATACCAACTGTCTACTGCAGCTGCCATTTGTCATGCAACCAACGCAATAGAAGTCAAAATCGGTTGAACGGACTGTAAAAAAGGCTTATTTAAATGTCTAATCTTATTTATCTGCGAACAGGAGGTAGACCTCGCGAGCACAAACTTTTTGCAACAATTTTAATGTACCACTTAGTTAAAGGGCCGATTCCACTTGTAGAAATCTAAAATTGTGCAATTTTCTGCATTTTGGGGAGCTATTTTGCTCATCACGCCGAAGATTGTCATCAGATCTTCACCATTATGACACCAACTTAAAGTTACTGCCTATCAAATAAAAAAAAGAACCATCGAAATCGGATCTCATAAGGCGGAGATATCCCGTAGCCTACTTTTTCGAGGAAGTACACTTCAATCAAAAATACCTGACTACAAAAAAAATCTATTAAGTCGTAAAACCTGCACACTAAGTTTCGTCCAGATCGGTTGTAAAATACGATCTGTAGAGGAGTACAAACAAGCGGAAACGCGAAAACAAATTTTGAATTTTCAATAAAATAGTAACAAAAAAATTCTGTCCTTTTGTCTGTGTGACAGTGTATTACAGTGTTACCGCTTTTTTTAAGACAACATTGTTTGACTAGCTACCTTGCGTTTATCATTAGAAGATAATTAATAGGGATGATGACTAATATTAGAAGGAGGTGCATGAGAAAAGAGAATGGCATCACATGTCTTTGCAGGGGAATATTGGAAATCAAAAATAATGAATTTATAAGAAAAATTAGCTTTTATTATTTATGTACTTATCAGAATTCTATTCTAAAAAATATTTCTTGTTATTTGTGTGTGCCGGCCGGAACGTGGCTTTTCTTACGTTCTGGGCCTTAGAGTTGTAACTGGTGGCTCGTGTGCTTACCCTAATATGAGACAATGCAACATACCGATGACTCTCCTGCTGTCAAAGTTCACCTCGGGCGGCGTGTATATAAAGTTGCAGCGCCACAACCGCGCCGCCAGTTTCTCGCACGCGTCCTGCTTGCAGCGCACTGCCGCCTGCATTTCGCGCAGCTCGGCCTGCAGCGCAGAACCGGAGCTTATGCCATCCATCGGTACGGCCTGCCGCGCAGAACTGGAGCTCATTCCCTCCTGCAGCGCGGCCTGCCGCGCAGAACTGGAGCTTATGCCCTCTTGCGGTTCGGCCTGCCGCTCAGAACTGGAGCTCATGCCCTCTTGCGGTTCGGCCTGCCGCACAGAACTGGAGCTTATGCTCTCTTGCGGTTCGGCCTGCCGCTCAGAACTGGAGCTCATGCCCTCTTGCGGTTCGGCCTGCCGCGCAGAACTGGAGCTCAAGCCCTCTTGCGGTTCGGCCTGCCGCTCAGAACTGGAGCTCATGCCCTCTTGCGGTTCGGCCTGCCGCGCAGAACTGGAGCTCATGCCCGACGGCTCCGCCTGGCGATAAAGAAACAAAAACATTTTCTTTGGAACATAATGAGATGGTTTTATACGTAATTAGGTCTTTTAAGAAACTTACATGTCAATATTTTAAAACTACTACACAGGAAATACATATAATAAAAAAAGGAACATTAAAAACTTCACTTGGTCGCAGCGTACGGTGTTTTGAAACCCATATCTTTAGTGATTACTATCCATAAGTACCTATTTTTTTTTCTTGTGAATACTATTTTAGCTGCTTTCTTGTAACTTTTGTGAGTCTGAAGCGTTATGTCACATCGTCATTTAACGCGGGAAGACATGCTTGGCCGGTTTTGACTTTACATTTTTACCTCTGGTTTATACCAAGGTATAAAAAATATGTTCTTCTGTTTTCATTTATCTTTTGCAGCTAAAACAAGTTTGAATTACTAGTTGTGCTTACTTATATAAAACTTATCAAAAATGTTAAAAAGGTGAACAAAAAACCGGCCAAGTGCTAGTCGGACTCGCGCACCGCACGAAGGGTTCCGTACCATTATCTATAAAAACGGCAAAAAAATCACGTTTGTTGTATGGAAGCCCCCTTACATATTTATTTTATTCTGTTTTTTAGTATTTGTTGTTATAGCGGCTACAGAAATACATCATCTGTGAAAACTTTAACTTTCTAACTATCACGGTCCATGATATACAGCCTGGTGACGGACGGACAGCGGAGTCTTAGTAATAAGGTCCCGTTTTACCCTTTGGGTACGGAACCCTAAAAATTGTTAAGTAACAATATAAAGATGTATGAATAAGCGTCAATACTTGATTTATACACGACATGTTTTTGCCAAGTATTTTGTAAGAGTTGTTGTAAAACAAGTATTACAACTTGTATAAAAGCATAAGCGCCGGGAGGGGGGTGTGCACTTTGTCTGTACAAAAACATACAGAAATACCAAACTGCTATTTCTGGGCGGGTTGCTATCATCTTCGAACTCGCTTAGCTCACTCTTGCATTCTACACTCTCTTAATTATTCTGAGTGCCTTTGTTTAAATCGAGTCCTCTTCCTGGATGCATGGACAATGGCGAATCGGTTGAGGAAACACAAAAGAAAATCTATTCCGGATGGAATGCTAACATTTTCGAGCTCTTGCATCTTTTCTGCATAAGACGACAAAGTTACTTCTTGTATGAATTGGCAAACGAAAACCTAACATACCCGAGGTCTAGATGCATGAAAATAATCCTATCAGCGCCCATGTACATAATAAGAAATAAAAATAATAAAAACACAAATATGACCCATAAAAAAACACACAATTTAAAAATTATAAGTATCAATAAAATGGCACAATATAAAAAGCACGCACAGGACACATAAACAGGTTCAAAATAAAGTGATGGATACCTAAACATTATAAATAAATAATATTAGCACTGCAAACAACGAATCGCCGCTGCGCTCGCCCAGCTGATACTGAGTCTAAAACCAAGTATGGTTAACCGCTGTGCGTGCACCACCATACTATTACATTGGGACACAAAAAGATCGCACGTTTCCGAATCGCTAGCTAAATGTCACGGAAAAAATCGCTAGTGCGTGCACTTGTATAGAAAGCTATTACATTTTTCGGGGGTTTTAAACCGCTTGTATTTAATTGCAGTGCGTGCCTTAACTGGCAAAATGTGGGAGTATTTTAGGAACATCTCTGCTCAACCTTTCCTAGAAAGCATGTGATGAGCATGGTGATGTTACACTATGTCAATACTTACTTTTGTTTTTGTTGCATTGTTACCAAAAAATAATAATTTTCTAATTGGGAAATAGCTTACCATGCTCACTTTAATAGATGAGTGGTTTTGAGGACCTGAAGAATGCCAGTATACACGTACCAGTCTATCAAGTAATTGCTAGCCTCCCTCTGCTGCTCCAAGGGACCTGGAAATGGCATTGTAAATGTTGTTAGTGTTGAAGCGCAAGAAGAGTCTGATACCAGCTTGACTATTTGGTCTGCTTTACCTTAGGTATGTAGTAAAATCAGCCAGACTTCATGATGGCCCCAATTTAGGTAAGGTTTGGTTTCCATTACGCGTTTCTGAAAGATATCAAGCATTTAACACTATTTCCACCAGTATTACTACCAAGTGACCAAGGAGCTTTTACATCCATCTATAGGTCCCGGACATACTAGTGTGAACAAGTGTGGCCGATGGTACAGGGAGCCAAAGACATTTAAATCTCTTTGATGAAGGGAGTGAATCACAATCACTAATTATGTTTTCAACTTTATTAAATCCCCATTATCACAATCATCTCCAAAGTTCACACATTCTAATAATCTAGGCACTGTTTACATGAGGCATATTGCACACCTATCGAAAAATCATTATTTGTTCAATCAGTTTGTGGGTCAATGGTACGCGGAGGGCTCCAGATGCTCTGCGTGTGCAATATAATAATGGCTTCAGGGTGCTGCTGAGGTTTCCCCGGTTCTGCAGTGCATGTAGCATATATGTTTGCTGTACTACAAACTGACGAATTTTATGCCATTATGAAGAAGAAGGCTGCATCCTTAATAAGCAGAATGAGGATCAGCAGCAACAGTATTTTGAAATCCCTAGCTGACCAGCACGATGCACCAATATTAAGACACTCTGTCCGTTTGTTTGTGTGGCAGGGATGAAAATAATTGTGTGTACCTTCTTAATTAATAATACTAAGCCTTAGGTGATAAGTTTGTTGTTGTACTAACCAGTGGACCAAGGTTGCCAAATTGAATAAATATATAATAATAATAATTACGAAATGAAAATTTAAACATCACTATTTCACTTAGTTTCGACATGTTTTCTTCTTTGGATAGAGTTGAAAACATGATTTACAGATGTGGGTTATTTATTTTACAACAGGGAATATTCAACACCATCTATCTGGCGGGGTGTGAACATTATCCAAGCGGTCTACGCCATAGAGTCAGGAGAGCTACGCATATTCTCCGACAGTGCCTCAGTTCTCCAATCTTTAGGGAAAAAATATATTACCTCAAGACTATACTAGATTGTCACAATGCACTGGAACATTTTGTGGTATCTAACTGCATCATGGTAACATTGCAAAGAATAAAACGACACAGCAGATCACTAGGTAGCAACACAGCTAAAGAACTAGCAAGGAGAGGATCTAGCATGCCAGTCTGTAGACCCGAACCTATCGTAGCCATCCCCTTCAACCATCTAAGCAGAGAGCTGATGGACCTCGGAAACGGGCTGCAGGCAGTCCAAAGAAGCTATGCCATCCTTAGGTGGCAGGCTAACCAGGCGCTTATTATGCCTGGACTGGACCGGCCTGCGCCTGGTGGAGGGGACAACCAGGGGAAAATGGTCATTTCACAAATATATCCACACAAAAGGCTTAGGGACAGTTATCTTTGCAGGGCATAAATGGAGGCAGAGGAATCCATTGCACATGTGATCTTTGAATGCACAGGCATCACCTAAATTAGAACAGACACCCTCGGGTCTCCCAAGACCTAATCTACTTCTGGACTGGCTGGTTGGAATGACCAATGACGACCACCATGGCCCACATATAATAGTCCACTTGACGGACTCAAACTCAAGTCAAACAATTTATTTCAATTTAACTATTTACAGGCACTTTCAACACACGCACGACACACATCACAAACCCATACAGACATCACACATCACACTCTCATACACTTTCCCCACTATACCACATCACATGCGCTTACTCATACACTATTGATGCTGCTGCACATACTTTAGCTTCCCTAATTTTATAAAATAATCGTAACGGATGAATGGATGGCCCCTATAACACATTTTTCCTAGAATCGGGGTCATCATTCACAAAAATTGAGCACAAAATATGTAATATCATAATAACGTGACATGCACTGTATTTCTTCTTTTTGCTAAATATTTTTTTTTTTTTTTAACTTTTGTATTGTCACTCAAGGAGTTGGGACAGTTAAAAATATGAAGCTAGTGCCCATTACAAAGCGTAGTGGGTGCCTATAAAGAAGATCGGGAAAGAAACTCCTTGGACACTCTTTTCAATTATATTATTACAAAATATTAGATATCATTAAAGTTGTTTTTTAATTTTTATTTGTCACTATTTTATTTATTCAAATCTTTAAACACTGATAATGTTGAATTTATAATTTTAATTAAGTATATGAGTACGTTAAAAGTACAACAAATAGAAACAAAAAAACAATTCAAAAATAGGTAATAGGTAATGTAAATAAACCTTGAAAGCTAAGAGATGTCCAGTTCCAGCTTAGGGCGGAAACCAATCCTAGTAGCATAAAACATAACATAATTATTATAATATTGAAATTCACAGTTTCAGCTTGCCTTCTTGATTAGAAGCGTTAAAGGTAAGTTGAAAATATAATTAGGTAACAATTTGAACTCACCAGAGTTTGGCTCACACGAATATTATTTATTTACATCTAATAGAGAAGCAAATCAGAATTTTGAGATTCGCGACAATCAATAAAAAGCTGTACAAAGTATTGATTGATAAACAGACTAGTATTGCCATCCTTACCAAGCTAAAAAGCAGCTAATCAACTCATGGAATTAGTATGTACTTTATTTGAATCAACATTCTATCAATCATTTCACAAAATTTTAATAAATAAATAAAATAAAATGTTCATAAATTGTTATAAAACTGTTCAATTACCTACTGCTGCAAGAAGTACTTGGCGACCCATTTTATCTTCAACTGCTAAACATCACCAATTCACCACGCAGCACTAGACTTCAGATATTGTAATACTACGTACCAGACGTATTACTTTTTTATCTTGTATTATCATGTTCAAGGTAGTGTAGATTTCATTATTATGTACTTTTTATATTATTACATCCTCCCTCTGTGAAGTTTCTTGCCGGCTCTTCTCCATAAGAAACGACCAATTGGAAACGTGCACCTAGCTTCTGACGATTCGTGCCAATGTAGGTTTATGTGAAATAAAATATTTAGATTTTGGGCGCTTGTTACAACTAGTCCCCAAGTTGCATAAAATCTATCTAGTTTTCTTAAAATAGTAGGGCTGGCAACACTGCCAGAGACTATTGACAAATTTGACAATGACACTTTCTATTTTGACGTTGCCATGGCTCGTTTAGAAATTCAGCACGGAAAGATCCGCAGTAGTAGCCCGCGAAATTCAAATCTTACGTTTTTGTAATTTGCAGGTCAGTATCAGGTTTAAACTTAATCAAAATATGATTCGCGACCATAACAATATTTATTTACAGAATTATAATCATTAGATTCATTAATAGAATACATCTCTCCAAGTTACATTATTTCACAAAGTCTTCAAGTAAAGAGATAAAAAAAAACTATGCAGGGTGGATTTTTTAAATGGGGTAGTATCGGTAGGTACCATAGCCATTGTTGCTTTATGAAAATGGTCTTAGGAAACTGCCCTAAACTTTTTGAGACTGGACGTTTTAGGACACTGTTCTAACTTCTGCATTCACAGATTTCGAAAAAAAGTACAGACACCAAGAAAATAGGTCATTTCCACAAAAACTTTTTTTTATGCCTATCTATCCTGTTTCGAAGGATCACTAAAGTATATAGGACCAAAAAAAAAATGCCGACGCGACGGCAACGTTGACGTTTACAACCCGCGATTTTATTTTTTAAGTACATAATAAAAACATAACTTATGCTATAAATAACCATTATAATACATCTATGATAACCATCGTGTGACCTAGACGTGTTGATAAGCACTTCACGTTTTAATCCATCCAGCCGTTTCGCGGGTACAATAGGTAGTTTTAAAAATCCCACATATCGTCGCTTCTCAGGAATAGTGTTGTAACAAAAAAAAAAACTTTATAGTTAGTTTTACAAATAAAACCGGCACGTTGTTTCGTAAACTTTATCGTGAATTATAGCGCATTAAAACCTAGTTCTAAAAATTACCAACGTGGCGCAGAACAGTTGTGCAAACATTGATCGAAATTGCACGCCATTTTCTCATGAATAACAAGTTTTTGCCAGTTGTACCTAATCTGTGCATGTGCGATTTAAGTAAAACATCAGATTTTCTCGTAAATACTGTACCAAGCCGAAATATATTTATTATTTAACTACAGTTTATTTTTGATGTACCTATAATGTCCCATTTTGGATTACAAACCCACAAATATTTGTTTATTTTTATAAATAGTGTCACAAGTCGAAAGGGTTCGAGGTTTTATTAATTTTTAAATGAATATTACTTAGACAGAAATTTTAATAAGGAAAGTGAAGGGCATACCTTATATAAATCATATCATTAATATTACCTACTAATTCCATTTTGCTAGATTAAACACAATCCAGGAGCTCGTGGCTAAGTAATAACAGCCACACCGGGTCGATCCATCAGGTTAAGCTACGCTTGCCGGGGTTGGTCGGTGGATGGGTGACCATCTTTACATACTGAGACTCCTCCGTGCCTCGGAAAGCACGTTAAGCCGTTGGTCCCGGCTGTCATTCGTGGATCTTTGACAGTCGTTACGGGTCGTCAGAAGCCCGAAAGTCTGACAACCAGTCTTACCAAGGGGTACCGTATTACCCAGATACTGAGTTGTGGAGGTCAGATAGGCAGTCGCTCCATGTAAAATACTGCTGTATTCAGCTGCATCCGGTTAGACTGGAAGCCGACCCCGACATAGTTGGGAAAAGGCTAGGGAGATTGATTGAAACACAATCCACTTTATTCATAAATGTTGTTTGAACGTCACTTAACTTTAATCATCGTTTATGAATAAACCCCAACATCTTTAGAGTAATATTCGAAATGCTCTACTGTACAATTTTTTTTTTTTTGTTACGGTACTATTCCTGTGAAGCGACGTTATATTATAAAGCTACGCATGAAAAATATAACTGTTTCTTTGCTGTTAGTCGGGTAAAAACTGATGTTTCAAGTGGCCTAGGCATGCGCGTGACGTAATTAACTTGAAAGCTGAAGATAACGCATGAATTTGACCATTTGTAGGTACTTAGGTACAATTTAAATATCTAAACATAAATAAGTATGCATCTTGTAGCGTAGCTATAGTAAAAATCTTTAATTCATTCACCGCACAGCCTGAACAAATGAACACTTTAACATGTAAATGCACAAGAACTCTTTTTATAACAAAAGTGAGCTCTTATGGAAGGATTTCAGAAGATTTTCTACGGAAGTTCATCATTTTTACCGATGGGGACCCATCGAGCTCACAGCTTGTGTTACCATAATTTAGAATGGCAAAGAATTCGTTAGCTGAATGAACGACAATATTAATATTAATCATTGTAGGTACAGGTTACAACCGGGGGTTGTGTTTTCACCATAAGTACCTAGGTACTTGTATAACTGTTATTGGACTCTTTTATTGTAACAAAACAAGTCCCCTAATAGGACCCAATAAAATAGCCGGCTTTGTGGGACCGGAAAAAATAGATTCGCCAACGAAGAAATAATAATATACCTACCGAAAATGTAATCTACAGGACAAATATTTTGGCATTATTGACTAGCGCACGCTACGTAACCTTTTGTTTATCTACAAGATATCGATTATACGCGAACGACAATTTTATTAAGAACCCTGCTATTTCTTCACTTTTCTCAATCTTATACGAACCATGGAGGTCAGATAATATACTGGCGGTCTCACTCGATCACCCAGTTTAAAATGATCTCTTATGTCGAAGACGAAATTCAGGTATTAGGTACAACTTTAATGGTCGTTGTGTGTTTGGCCGCACCTAACCCTAAAACGGCCAGGTGTCGTGTGTTCCAAAATCAATGTGTTGATGTATCACACGTCAATTAATTATAGTAGCTATTCATCGGTCTTGTGTTTTTTTGTTTCAAGAAACGGGTGGGGTCGTAAGGGGAGCTTTTGTTTTAATCCAGTTGCTCACAACGGGGGAAAATAATGTAAAAATAAGTAATGATGAATGAGGAATGCTCATGATGACAGAATGCTTAGGATGGATGAAATGGCGGCAGGTCACGGGATCAATATACGACTCCCGGAGTTCCACAATGATATATAAAAATCTAAGTAGTCTTATACCTATCCAACATCAACTTTGAGGAGGTGCTTCAAACTGTACACTGCAGGGTTTCTGGGCGGGATTATTAGTAGTAATTGTAATTTATTTCTCTCTAAAAAGGTACAAACACGGTATGTAGGTTAGAATAGTAGTTAAAAGACTCCAAACTTCGATGGGCCCCACATAAATCAAGCCTAGCGGGAAGGCTCAGTCGGCCGCCAACGCCGCGCCGTCAGAAAAGTAAGGGTCGCACTGAGGTATAGAAACGAATCGCACACTTAGACCAAATAAAAAACCTAGACAGAGCGTTGTCAACAGTGACGTGAGGCCGGTTTCGTAAACACGTGTAACACGTGTTTGGTGTAGTTTGATTGTTATGTCATTGTAAATAGTTGTAAATGTGTGTGTGTGAGCGTGTATGCAAAAAGCGGTGGTGTAGTTTTAGCATACTTCACCGTATTGTTCGCAGCGCTCCGTCTTGGTTTTTTATTTGGTCTGAGGTCACAACGGCCAACTAGCCGACCAAGTGCGCGATTCGTATCGGTTTCTTTATGTTTACCTGGTCCGGGTCGGTGCGACCACTAGTTGTGGTCGTGGCCGTGCACGAGATCCCTTAGACATACACTGACGTTTGCTTAATAAGCTTTGGTTTCCAGGAAAGCGGTTCCGTCATGTAAATCTGTAATTTTCATAAACGCTCTATTTCGACAGCTGGATTTTTTTGTATGACAAAATATAGCCTAACCCGATACTGAAACACAGAAGTGTCCGTCCGTCCCCGTGATGTCAGAAATGTCACTTGCGATTATTGGCAGCCACAACGCCACTGCGTTACCTTCGGTTGTCAGACCGCGACGTGACGTTGCACGCACTTTTTAACACTTATTTTCTTAACTAAAAGGTATAATTTCAGTGCGAGTGTTGACCCGTGTCAAAGTACGCTGAGGTACGCGGTGCTGCACAGCGCGTGTACCTTATTATGTGGTAAATAAATTCGATATTTTATCGGGTCTTAAAGTGCGCGTCGCGTCGCGTCTCAGTGTGCCTGACCCTGAGTTTCCAAACTCTTTCTATTCTGCCATAGTATTTTATGAAAGGGTGGGATAGATTGTTGTGGTAGATACTAGATTGGGTTCTTACAAGATGTGACATAGATTATTGAAAATGATTTGTTATTATTTTATTATTAACTAGGTAGAACGTTTTATAAGATTGGTAACTAGATAAAGAAAAGGTAAAACAAGGTTCAAATCCCTGCATTGATATATCATAACACAAAATATTTATACCTATAGCACAAGGTTTAAGCCTTGAAGGAAAAAAATGTCACCACGTGAATAATAAGTATTTAAAAAACGTTGTTATCGCCCGGAGGCGTTAAAGAGGGAGGCCCGACCCGCCCCGAGCGTCCCCCGCGATTACCGGTCGTTCATTGAGCATTGCTAATTACCTACGAATGGTAGATTTTCCTACCATAGAAAAGTTAGGTGGAAATCGATTGTCACGGTATGGGCATGAGATGCCGCGGAGGAATTAGGAAAATGTCGTGAGCAAACTTTTGAGTATGAATGTGGATCCGAGCAGGCAGCTGGATAAGAGCAGGGGAAGGCCAAAGAAACGATTAATGGACTGTGTGAAAGATGATATGGCTAGAAAGGGGGTGACTACCGAAATGACTACTAATAGAGAAGTATGGAAGAAAATAAATATTAGCAAAAATCTTTTTAGAAACAAGCTTTTAATGTACTAATAAGGTTCTTTCCCATGGCCACCTTCCGGCTCCATCATCAGACTCTTAACACCAACTAGTGTCAAAGCGCTGGTTAATACATAGCCAGTGAGTCCAAACACGATGTTGCTATCTTGTTTAATTGAGGAGTTCCTATGGCCAACTTCCGGCTCCAACATCAGACCAGCTCCATGGTATCAGCTCGGTAATTATATACGTATGTCAAGTTTCAGCTCAATCGGATGCCAGGAAGTGCTTGAAAAATGGATGACAATTGGAGTAACCGGAAACACTAAGTTATTAAAAAGCTTGTAAAGACATTGCGCTGACCCCAAATAAATATGGATAAGGGCAGAAGAATGATGATGGTGGACTTCCTACCACGTGGCATTCCGTTCCTGGCATTGAAACAGATCCCTACTGTTGTACTATGGAGGTCGTTTACCTATTACCTGGGTGTTTAAAAAACTCACTTTGGCAGAATCATATTAGGAAAATATTATGAATCATCGTAAAATGCCACAAACTGACAATTCATAATATTATGACCTTTTTTTTTTTTTTTGTTGGCGGTTGGAAATCATCCAATGACTTCTCCCGCTCTGGGCGGAGCGGAAGGGCGTGTCAGACTTTTACTGACTAAAACCCACCCGTGTTCCTTCATTTGCCTGTTGCCAAGGTCCCGGTATCCCTTTCGGACTTTCCCGCAACCCTGGCAGGCATCGGTCCTAGCGGACCCCGCTAATTGTGCTGACATCTCTTTGAGGCGCGCGTGGAACACGACGCGCCATCGACCCGGGCCTGGTCCTTATCGGACGGCGAGCTGCCCGTTGCTCGCCGTCCGCAAGCCCGCGCCTATGGTGGCCGGGAATCTGCCTGGGATTCCCGACGCCCAGGGCGTCTCCAAGGGCGGCGGTTAGGGGCGTGAGGGCGCAAACTGCCTTTCCCTCACGCGTTCCGCCTCCTCCTTCGCGAGCATTACTGCTTCGCAGAAGGAGGTGACGGCTTCCCATGCCCTCTCGCTCCGTACCATGGCCTGGACCAGGGCCGGACGCGAGAGGTCATTGCCGCCAATCGCCTCCGCGAGGACACGGCGGTGCTCCGCCCAAGCAGGGCATACCTCCACCGTATGCTCCACCGTGTCCTCCGGGCGATCCGCACAGTGGTGACACCCGGGCGTTTCCTCCCGCCTAATCCTACACAGGAACCTCCCGAAACTGCCATGTCCGGTGAGGACCTGTGTCAGGCGGAAGGTGAGGACGCCGTGGCGCCTCTCTAGCCACTCCTCAAAGAGGGGACTTATCGCCGCTATTGTGGCGTGCCCAGCACTGGGTTGCGACAATCGCACTCTCCATGCCGCCATGAGATCTTGCCGGAGCTCTGTCCGCTGTGCCGCGATTTCTCGCGGCAGCGGAGTTACACCCCGGCGCTTCACCTCCTCGCGCCACTCCCAGATGTGCGCGAGGACCTTCGCCTCCAGATCCCATGGCGGTAATCCGGCAAGGAGGCTCGCCGCCTCAATATTATGATCTGCGTGCGATTCTTATTACAAAATAATTCATCTGTTTGACAGTTTTCTATGGACATTCGTAAAATGGTCCACAAATTATTTTTATGTTAAATTAGAAGAATTGCTAATGACAGCTGGGATTCAGGAAATGAACTGCTGCTTTTAGAAGTATTGGTGGCCGGTTTAGGCCCCCTATTACCTGTAGAGCAGTGGTGGCCCAGTGGTAACGGCCCCGATTGTGAAGTTGCAGGTCGGGGATTTGAACCTAGTCAAGCGCGCAATTTACTTAGGATACGTTGTCAACTTTGTGCAAAAGGTACATACCGAGATCCCTTCTTACCTTGGAAAGCAGGTAAAGCTGTTTTTCCCGGCTGTCATTTGTAGATCTTTGACTTCATGAAGCCTGACAATTTGAAAACCATTCTTACCCAGGGGTAGAAATCGTGTTACCCAGTAACTGGGTTGTGAAGGTCAGATAGGCAGTTACGAAACGAAAAATACTGGTGAGGATGGAAGCCGACAGGTATTAACAAAGTTTGGAAATGGCAAGACAGAGGTTACCAATAAGTATTTTCTTACAGTCCATCCAACGCAGCGCAGCAATGAGGTTCACACACAGTCTCTCTGGAATAGTTTGAGCACAATGTTAATAGTTACTGTTGCGCTCAGCTGTTGCGTTATCAAAACGTGGAGGGGTTTGCGAAGCCACACCCCTTTCAAGCACAGTAAGCGACAAGCGAGAAGAACATCGCAATCATTGGGGGCTTAAAACAGTCACTTTGGCAGAGTCATAATACGAAAATATTAGGAATTATCGTAAAATGTCACAAACTGACAATTCATAATACGAAATAATTCATCTATCTGACAGTTTTTCTATGGAGATTCTTAAATGGTCCACACATTATGAATTGCTTTTGTGTCAAATTAGAAGAATTGCTAATGTCATCTGGAAATTCAGGAAATGAATTGCTTTTAGAGGAATTGCTAATGTGGCCGTTTTAGGCCCGATATTAGTAAAGGCAGGGAAATTAATTGTTTACATACAGATACATAATTATACAGGGTGGCCGGAACATTGACGTCCAAAAAATGGTACACGACTTCTTCCCATGGGGATAGGTGGAAACTACAGAACGCCACCTTTTACAATCCAACATTACGGCAAAGGAAATATTTGATGAAACGCACTCTAGTCATTCTTTGACAGTTTTTTGAAATGGCACGCAACAAATTGACGTACCTAGTGTGTCAATTAGACAAATAAAAACGGGTCTAGTGCGTTTCGCAATAGAAGAAGCTAATTAAATTTAAAAATTTAAAAGCCCCCGACAAAAACAAAGCATCTAATAAACGATTTTTATTTATGGCTATGATCACTCTCGATCAAGTCACCTTTCAAACAAAACCACAAAAATCAAAATCGGTTCAGTCGTTTGGCAGCTACGATGGCGCAGACACACAGATACACACGTTAAACTTATAACACCCCTCTTATTCCGTCGGGGGTTAAAAATATAATTATCCTAACTGTAGTTTTATCAGAGAGGCACATATGTTATGCAGTTATCAAGTTAAATATAACATAAAGAAGTGATTCGTATTTTTGCTGTTATTTTCAATATAGTTACGCATAATTGTATTCCAGGGCAAAACCCCACCTCATAACCTTTTATCTAATATTCCGCTGCATTGTTGTCCGTCTCTATAGGTACCACTACTGTACATGAAGATGAAGTTAATATAAATTAAATATTTTGAGAGGTTCTGTGAGTATCCACCCCTAGAATTATGTCCCAATATTTCTGCCGTTATGTGGCGGCACCGCTTTCTTAGGAATCTAAAACTTTAGATACCTGTACGTGCTGTTCGTGTTTGCTTTCGCAACTTCCACGAGGTCGTATTTTCTGCCATCTATATTCGTATCCGCTAGGCTTGATTCGTAAACAGCTTGAACATTTAGCAAAATTGACAGGGTTTGGGGTGACAGGGACTTTTTAAGAGTCTTGATTTCTTCTTTCTGCCATCGCAGAGATGGACAACAATCAAGAAAGTTGCTAAGCAAAACACCCAGAGTTTACACCCTATACGTAAATTGTTGGCTGTGATCCTAACGGCCCCGGCCAGTTTCTTCATCAAAAGTAACAACAAAAGTATCGTCAAAAACTTTGTCAGTGCCTTTGCTTTTCAATTTTTGTTTTTTGCCACCGACTTCCGAAATTAAAGTTATTTTTCACTTTTTTAATGATTTTTTTGGAAGACTCTTTTTTTTTTGTAAAAAGTTTTTATTTTTCACTTTTTACTTGTGGTACAAATTCTAAAACCACTACCTGCTATATAAATAACAGTGACGGAGTCAAAAAAAATATCGTCTACATAGACTAAGTGGGAAAAATACGTAATTATTGACGCTAACTCAAAAACTACGCAAGCAATGTTAATAAAATTTATATGGGACCACGGGAGTATACACTTTCGAACTAAAAAGTTTTTTTTTTAAATCGGTTTACAATTGCCGAAAATATCGATGTACATACACAAAAAAGAAAAAATGCATACAGACGAACATAGAACCTTCTCCTTTTTGGAAGTCGGTTAAAAAGTCAAAGAATATTTGGTTATTTTTGACGTAACTTTGGCTATTACTTTTGATGAAGAAACTGGCCATTAGTCATTATAAACAACTGTCAGACATTAGGTATAGTCTTGTGATTGGAATATACGGACAATTTGTACTTAGTTCGAAGTTACAATTTAGTTAACATAATTATGAATAGGTCTTTATTTCGTATAGCACTAAGGATA
The DNA here is from genome assembly GCA_949152455.1 of Lithophane leautieri. NCBI lineage: Eukaryota > Metazoa > Arthropoda > Insecta > Lepidoptera > Noctuidae > Lithophane > Lithophane leautieri. Next base: position 20,142,838 of record OX424458.1, on the reverse strand, counting down.
GTTTTATTTTTTAACAATATTTTATTTAAAAGAGTGTCCGTGGTGTTATTGCCCGTTCTTCTCCGTACAAAACCTGCTACGCTTTGGAATGGGCAACTAACTTCATCTTTTTAACTGACCGCCCCCTTGAAAATTCAAAAGTACCTGTAATTGGTTTATTTGCAATAAATCCTTCGAGTTTGAGTTTTTCAGTATGAGTTTTGTATTAAATTCAAGAAAGTATGTGATGGAACTTTTATTTGATGCGATGAAGTCGTGAAGCTTTCAGTAAGTATATTGAACGCGAATGGAACGTGCGGCTCCATACCCCGCGACTGCAAAAGTATGTCGTAGGAGTTTGCTAGATACTGCAGTTTGTGTATAATTATCATAAACAGTGCCAGTACCTACCTAGGTAAATCACTGCCATACAATTGGGAAAACACGACGACCAGTCATGCTTTTGAATAAAAAGTAAGTATGCGTTAATAAAAAATGATTTAGTACGTTAAATAAGTAGTACTGTCAACGACAAAGACATAAATATAAAGTTGAACTTTCTAGTGTGTTAGTTTCACCTTCAAACGACAGCACACAATGTCTATCTAAGAGTATAAAGAGTCCAAAAAGTTGGTACTTGATACCAGTTGGTAAGCGGAACGTCTCTACTCAACTACCATTGAGCCAGCCCGGGATAACCCGCGCAGGCGAGCCCAGGCCCCGCCCCGGGGCGTGGCTTCACCTTCCGGCTGCCACCCCCGTAACCCTCCCTTCGTCTCCGACGACCGGACGAGGCACCTCGCTTTTATCCCGGTTTCCTGTCGGTGGACGCTCGCTTTGCTCCGGTCTATCGATTTGTTTATTTTTTTAACAAGACAAATAGGTCAGACTTGTCCCTTCCGAGTACCGTGTCGTGTCCGTGTTGCGTCCGGCGCGTCGCCGGTGCCGTCGGAGTGTTAGCGATGGACTGTGTCCGGTGTAGGTGCGGCAGCGTCTGGTCAGTGTCTGTGGCGGAGATGGAGGCTATTGAATAAAGGTGAGTGGACAACCGTCTCCTCAGGATGTCCTGCATGGGACATCTTGTAAATCGGAAGATTCCTCTTGTGAAGCAGTTTTTGCATTTTTCTGGGTTTACCTTTGTGAGTGTTGATGAGATTTTCCCGTAGGTCCTATATAAAAGGATAGGAATTGGGAAAGCTCACTTATTGATAAAACAGATCAAACAAAAAGTGTTTTTTATCATTTGAAAAGCAAAACATATGTTGGTGTTTTAGGTGCAATATTTACAAAAGAAAATTTTTGTCAAATAAGTTACAGCAATACGAACTATGGTACAATTACCTCAAGAGCATTGAGCGTGGTATACAATACAAGAAGGTATAAATACGTCTCGCTAGAACCTAACAATTTGTTAATAACTGGCGTCATTCACAAAACACAAGAAAATACGGAACCCTAAAGCTAACTGTATTCTTGAAACGGGTCACCATCAGCTCCGTCTTAAGGTGTCCTAGCGACGTTGGTGCAACATACCCGGGTGGGGAATGGTTAACAAGACTTACATCTTATTCGTCATGATTTCAGTCGAAACACGTCCACTGAAAGAAAGAAAAATAGGTTTATTTATCACAGAAACACGTGCATACAAAAAGCTAACGGAATTTAATCATAATATTACGCATACAACATATTTAAAAAAAGAGTTGGCAGCTGCACGTCGTGACCGTGACAAGAAGGCTTCCACTGAGCATGATGCTGAGCTATGGGAGACCCACAGCACAGCGCTAATCACTGCTGGACATAGGCCTCCCCCAAGCATCACCATATCGACCGGATTCCTCAAAACTCACGCTTTTGACAGCCTATTAGTCCTCTGCCTTATCTACGGAGCATTTTAAATTCCTTGCATCAGTCTGACCCGAATTGATTTAAACATTGCGCCTCAGAGCAGTCATATGATTAAGTTACATTTGACAACCTGAAAGAATTTATAATGTATCCATAACTTAGATGTTGATGAGCAGTGGTGGCCCAGTGGTAAAGGCCGCGACTCTGTCTGTCTGTCGCGCTTTCACGCCAAAACTACTTAACCGATTTAAATGAAATTTAGTACACAGATAGTCAGCAAGACAGACAGATAGACAGCCTGAGAAAGGACATAGGAAACTGAAAAATGCGGGTGTACCAACAACCCCACCTACTCCCTTTTGGGGATTATAAACGTAATGATGTTGATTTAATGTAAAACTTTCCTAGCAAGCCACAACGTAATAAATTAACGCACCCGTTGCTCTGGCAAGAGTATTCAAGACCCATTATAATAAATTGCAAGCTGAATTCAGGCCTTGCAGCCTTGCGTACGAGTTGATGAAGCGCATTGTGTGTAGTCGATGCAACCGTGGCTGCTATCCGGCCCTATTGTGCTACATTTGAGGGCCAATTATCTTGAGATTTTGCTATTGAGTCAGTTTATTTGTTACCTACTTCAGCTTCGCCTTGAGTGGTAGATGGACTTGAGTCAACATCTTGATGAACTGAGCGAGATAAACAGACCAAACATTGCATGGCTTTTTGGTTTTGTCGCATGGAGATAATTTCTGAAGAATTCCTGAAGAGAAAAGAAAAGATGGAAAGAATGTGTGATTGGTTTGAAAGAAAAAAGAGTGAATAGACTGACGGCTGACTGGGGAGACTGGCAGAAAAAACCGTTTGTCCCATGTTGTCCCACAAGAAAAGGAAGATGATGATAATGGAGATCCGTTCTGTATTACGGAGTAGAGTATTATTTATGGGTCAGAGATACTGGAGGCGGTCGTCTTGGAAACGGCACGCATTGTGACGAGTGCTTCACTCTGGAACCCTAACTTACATTTTACTAATATAATGATTACTGACGTTTTAACATTATAATTTGAAAAATGATTGACATATACTTATTATAATATCGATGATGTTCATTCATTTATTTAATCAATGTAATTTTGCATGCTAGCTTTAGCGTATTGTTTTAGAAACTGTTAAAAAGCCCGACCGTCTATGTACTATAATTCTTGCAAATACATTTAATTTCATTTCATTTATCACCTCTCAGCGGGGCACTATTTGTAAATAAATAATGAGATAGTCTCTCCTTCTAGGGAGGAGCATAGACTCTTTAGACAGTACAAGACTTGCAAAAATAAAGCTATAGATATACAAAACTTCAGGTTATTTAAATCGACTTCAAACAAAACCTACACAAAACAAAAATAGCGAAACAGGCACTTGGTTTGTGCAACAAATAAGTAAAGCACGTTATTAACAAGCCAGTAACTGTGTTTTCGCCACTAATGTGCACAGTTTGGCACACTCCCTGGAAACTGAATGAATGGCATATGAATGGCACGCGAGGCAGCCGTCGCAAGTCGGCATTTTTAACTAGTTACGGGAATGTCGAAAAAATTGAGTACTTACGTATAATAAGTACTTTATCATTGTTAAATTAACTTTTGAAGAAGTTTGGTCTTTTGAGCCAGACAGATAGCGGTAACATGATTTTTTTAAACTAGCTTTTATTTTTGATACATTGGTCATAATAGGAAAACATACTTTTCTCATTACCTCCCAACGAGGTGGGCTAAAAATACTGTGCTGTTATAATTGATAGATTGAAACAAAAACATTGTTTGTTTGTCAGGCCTTTTTTTCTCTTGCCAGATTTAGGATCAGTAAATCTCGTGACTAATCGAACTGTCTCCTGTATAAACCGAGCAACTCGTTAGTTATGCATAATACCTACTTACATGTTCATACCACAAAATCTTAGACACTTGTTAAACGCGTGTCTACTGTCAGTTTTATGTCCAAGTTTTTGAGGTATTAAGGCCCGTCGTGTGGTGGTTTAGGCTAACCAACTGTTAAACACGGTTTTGTGGTAATAAGGGTCGTCACCAGACCTGATCGTACGAAATTTACTTTTTTTCTATCTTTTCTATAACTGGCAGCTATTTTGTAAAAAAGACATGGCATTTCATTTTCTAAACTCCCACGTATAATTTTATCTACACTGTGCCTTATAACACAGTCATAAACTTACAAACAACAACACTAATAAGCTAGTACGTAAATAAATCACGAAAATAAAAATGCACTTTTAAATGAAGAATTTTAAAATCCACTCAGCAAAGATAACGTACCGTTTTTATTTATAAACGCAAATATATTCCTTGTTACATCAGCCTGTATTACCATAGATGCATAAATCTAACGCGCGGTAGACACTCGGAGCTGGGGCCGACTGTACATGTATGTACTTGCATAATATTCACATAAATCACACGGGAATTAATTATTGCTTCTGGCTGTACTACGTGTGGGGTGAGGAAGATGCTATGCTTGTTTATCATGTTAAGTTCATCTCTTTTCAAGTGTTACCAACTTAGGGAAATCCTTGAGCCTTCCAATGTAAGGCTTTGTATGGATTTCGTTCGATTCGCAATCGTAAACTATACCTAAGTACCTGTTGCCTGCTGGTCTACTGTAATAAACACACAATTGCAATATCTTATAATTTGACGTTATTTACGTTTTCGAGCAAACGAATTTTTCAAACATAATTTATAATCCAAAATCCTTCAGTAAAAGAAATGGGGTGCAGTATTTTTTTTTTTCGCGAAAATATCTGACGGGCAAAGGTTTTGTTACGTAGTTCGATGTTGAAATTCTTGCAAAATCTGCGTTTATTATCGCATGTTATGCCGTTGTGCTTTTGCTTTTCCAACTACTAAAGATTGGATTCCTAACATTCCATCGTATATTTTTGCTTAGGTGGCGCTCAGCAGATGTCAGCATTGCTCCCGACTAAGGCCCACTCGCAAATGGTTATTTTTCAAGCTTTCCTGTTGGATGTTGCAAAATTAATTCCATATTTCTTGAATTGTATTACGAAGTGTTATTATTTTTGTTTGGTGACCCTGGAACTCCTACAACCATATTTACTTTATATCGTAAATATTCATAAATCTTACATTTTAAGCTTGCCACATGAACCGCTAACCATTCAGCACTACTGTAAAATTGTGTCTGAAACTCGTCACATTATACTGTGTAAGAACTTATAAACTTACAGAGGTAGGTAACTATACATATGTCGCCATAACCATACGATCGAATCGGCAACAGCCCAGCCCTTTCCAAATCAATACAATACTTGTTTTCCAGTACAAACAGATTCAGAGGGGATGACGTGTTTTAGTTCGCATGCCTACAAAAATAGATGAGGCACTATGTGCTGTACTGAATGCGAAGTTTGGGCCGATTTCTCGGTCGATTAGGCTTGTGATAAGTAGCCGATGGTCGTACAGGGTAGGGGAGGAAAACACTGTGTCTACTATTTTAGTATCGTATGCCAAAGAAACTCGTGGATAAAAGTATATTTTATCTGTATGTATGTCACAGGTTTATGATAAAATGAGGTTTTCGATCAAAAACCTTGGCTTATGATCAAAAACCGGAAGAAGATAAAATTATTACTTAAACATGTCATTAACCTGAAATATTCCCATTTTTTGATCAAAAATCTCAAATTGTTTAGGTTTATCATCCTGGGACTTAGAACTAGATTTACAAAAACACATAATTTTGTTCATTTCTTCTTCTTTTGTTAATATTTATTTTTCCCTTTCTCACAAATTATCCAAAATTATTCGACTTCGTGCACGGCTTCATAAATGTTGTAATTTTTAGTGACACGAAAGATATCACGAGCAGAACCAAGTCTTGCAGATTTAATACTTACCTGACGATGACTGACACAACGTGTCGCCCATTTTCAAAGATGTATTTCAAGGCTCTTTAATGAAGAGGCTATTTCAGACTTCGCCCTACATTGTTGCACTAACCTATTCTTGTACCTAAATGCTACGATAGCGACACTTGACTTGAGCGATTCCTGTTTTGATGTGTAACATCTTTCCTCTCGCATTTCTGCAAATCTTCCGTCTCGCTTTCCTGCAATTTGTGGGAGTGATTTCGTGAAAAGGGACGGAATTGTGTAACAGGAAACCGGTGAAGCGCGCGTTATTTGATTTGACCAAAGAGCGTCCGCGGTGCTAGAGTTGGGTCGTCAGATGGTACCAACCCATTTTCCGAGAGGTTGTAAACAGGATGCTGATGATGTTGATGATTATTATTGATTAATATATTTTATTCGTCGTCTAAGATGTCAGATAGAACACATCATTGTTATGCGACTACTGTAAGGCCTCCGTGCCTCGGAAAGCACGTTAAGCCGTTGGTCCTGGCTGTCATTCGTGGATCTCTGACAGCTGTTACGGGTCGTCAGAAACCCGAAAGTCTGACAATCAGTTTTACCAAGGGGTACTGTATTACCCAGTTACTGGGTTGTGGAGGTCAGACAGGCAGTCGCTCCATGTAAAATACTGGTATTCAGCTGCATCCGGTTAGACTGGAAGCTGACCCCAACATAGTTGGGAAAAGGCTAGGCTGATTGATTGATATTTTTTTCGTCGTCTAAGATGTCAGATGTTACACATGTTTTTGGTCGTTCCTTTCGAGAGCTTTTGACGGTGAGTTTGCTTTGCTAATCTAGGCACTAAAGGTTTTTAAGTAAATATGGTTTATGGTTTGAACAGGGGGGGGCCAATTGTGGCGGGAAGACCGTTAATTGACACCGTTATTGTAGATTTTGACAGTTTTAGTAATCTGCTAATTGAAAGGCGTCATTATGATTTTCCGATGGCGTGCCACTGACTTTCCATTGGTTTTTTTTACGTTCCGACAAATGATTTCTATTTCTATTTGGTAATCTCGTACATAATGACAAGTCGTAATATACTATTAATTTGACACGTGATTTTAGGAGATTATGACCTTTTAGCACAATGGTAATAGCGTTGCTTTGGTATGGTTTTAATAATGACCAATCATTGAAAATAGCATATTTGGCTCCCAGGTTTGGCTGCCAAAGATGTCGATTGCCAACGAATGCTGACAGAGTTGACAAAAATGTATTCTTCACCTTTTTGTGTCGATTACATACACAAATTTTGTCTGCCCAGTATCTGGTTAGTAACAGCTTGGACTGCCCAGTCACTTAACTTTCAGATCCTAGAAAGCGCGCAGGTGTGCATGATAGGCGGGAAAATAGGTGAGGCAGATTCTGTGAAGGGCCTGCACACACTGGCTCTGCGCTTGGAATGCGTCGATAATACCCCATTTAGCCAGATTATTTCCTCAGCGGCTAACTAGGTGGCTTTAAGGTTTTGACCATGAGTTAACCTCATTCAATATTTTCCAACTAAAATATTTTCTTAAGAGCGGAGCCATTGGTGACGGCCCCGATTTACTTGACTTCGTCATTGGTTCGAACCCAGACAGGCACTTTACTTTGTGTAATTTATTTCATGCTCTCAAAACGCTGAAGGAAAACATCGTGATTAAACCGGCTTGACCTAGAACCAAACAATCGAAGACAAGTGACACCACTACCCCGCAATGAGGCCGTGTGGTAGATTATTGCCCACTGCTTCTCAACGAGAGGAGGCCAAAGTCCCTGGAGTGGGAACGTTATAGGCTAATTATGTTATGCTGAATTATTTCTTGTTGGCAATATTTTAGGTCCAAAACCATTATTTTTAACTAAAATACACTCGTGTATTTTATATAGATCAATTGTCTCTTATGAAGGCCGCCACCTGTTTGGCCGACAAGCGGATGACACTTTTACGGGATATAATAAGGTAATGTATAGACTTCCTGCGGCTAAGTGGCGCGCGCGCCGGTCCGCGCGCCCACATGCGCGCGTCAATTTTATTATGTTCATTTGACGGTTGGGGTTAGGCGGGAGTAAGGACGGACTATTAGATTTAGATGTTCTTTTCGTGTTTAGACCAGGTAGATTTATACTAGGTAGGTACATCATTTCAAATGTCTACGTCCAAGCACCCATGTGCCTTATTCCACCAACAGGTGCTGGTGGAATAAAGCACATGAAACATATTAGCTTGCTCTGTACAGTTAGCAAAGCAAAGCTAAGGTCTACGCTTTATCGCTGTGTCTTCCACTATTTCTGAGTCCACATAAAGCCTCTAATAAGCGAGATGAAAAAAAACCACTTAATGCTAAAATAAATGAGAACCACTGACTAAACCGCGTTTACACCATAATTTCACGACCGTGGTCAAATCGAGTGGTACATTTAAATTGATTGTAGGACATATTTCCTTGAAGCCGGATGCATTCAATTGGCATCAGCGGAGTGCGCAGGCGACGAACAGTTCGCGACCGACCGTTCTGTCACTCTCACCGCGGTATCGATAAATAGAAATTGAGATATCGATGTGTTGAAATGAGATCGGTGTAACTTAAATCTACAAAACAACGGCAGAACAGATAAAAAAAATTTTTTTTTTAGTAATTGTGGTTAAGGCTCGTTCGTTGTGAACTTTGTTTTTTTGATGGACAGTGGTAAATCATTTTTTTTTTATAAATGTCTCTTCGTGAGATTAATCGTTTTGTGGGACAGTGAAAGAAGATAATCTCATCAGTTTTGTAAAGAAAGTCTTAGTCCGTGGACTGAGTTTGTTAGACGCGAGTGGTATCACTGACATGTGATACCACAAGACAGATATCACGACGGAGAAAGACGGAAAAGACAAAAAGCGAGCGAAAAGGAAACGAATATCCGATATGAGGTGAGAGCGGTTAGATCAAGGTTAGCAACAAACGAAGTGAATTAAAATGTGTATTATTTATAGAATAGAATAGAATAGAATACTCTTTATTATGTACACCATAAAAAATACAGATACAAATGTAGAAATTTAATATAGGGTGACACAATGGGCGGTCTTATCGCTAAAAGCGATCTTTTACAGACAACCTTTGGATGGATTAAAGCGCGAAGGAGAGATAATACTGCAGGTAGTCAGTGGTGTACCATTTACATATACAATAAATACATATATACATAAAGCATATACTTATCTATATAAATATATATATATATATATAAACAATACAATACTTACTTATACAATACTTACGAGTATACTCCATTTGAAATAAGATTACACATTTAAACAAACCTTTTTACAGTCCATTCAACCGATTTAGTGTGAGTGTTCAGCAATATAGATTTGATTTCATTTTTAATATATTTTTTCTCACACTAAATAACATAAAATCTCGAGTATGCCAGTTATTAAAATCATAATACCAAACAACTTAGTTAAGGTTCTTCATCGGCGTGTCGATGGTTCTAATCCTCTTGTCAAATCCGTGGAACTGTTTTTACCTGACTGCGGCGAAGCCAAAACGGGGGGGTTATGTGTTTGACCTGTCTATATGATGTGTCCATCTCTATGTTCCTTCGTAACTACTAAACGGTTGAACCGATTTTGATGAATCTGGACAATTGGGTATATTAAAATTATAAAAAAATAAAACGGCGGATTTTTGGCGCAAAAAGGGATATTAAAAAAAAAAAATCCCTTCCCTATCGAATGGGGTATCAAAATGAAGGGTTTTGCAAGGTGATTAAAAAAATATATACAAATCATAATGTTTAAATGTAATTTGGAATGGGAAATTATATTAAAACTACAAAGTTTTGATTCTCTTTTCAGTTACTTATGATTCGGCAGTCTGGTTATTTTTAGTTTTTAATTAAATTACTTTTTTATACTTGTTAGATTAGTTAGAACCAGTATTTGGTCAAGTTAATAGCAGCATCATCATCATCTGCCTAGCCTTTTCCCAACTACGTTGAGGTCGGCTTCCAGTCTAACCGGATGCAGCTGAATACCTGTATTTTACATGAAGCAACTGCCTATCTGACCTCCACAACCCAGTAACCGGGTAATACGATACCCCTTGGTAAGACTGGTTGTCAGACTTTCGGGCTTCTGACGACCCGTAACGACTGTCAAAGATCCACAAATGACAGCCAGCAAGTTAATAGCAGCATCAATGACGTTTATAAGATCCTCATAAGAGCAGGTTTATGGACACTTGGAACAATCCATCAACGGGGTAATGTTCTAGACAGAGGCACCGCACTCACATTAGGTTCCGAACGGGTTTATAATTATTCTAATAATAATAAATTAGATTAGCTTCGGCCAGAACTTAGCCCCATCTACAGCGATAGCAGTGGTTTATTTAGCATAGGTCCTTTATACGATGGTGAATTGCACAATGCAGGTGAGAAGGTGAAACAATTCCATCATCGTCATGGGAGTAACTCCATGTGACTAAATTGTACGTACAGTGGCCCTCCTGTCTTCATAGTTATTTTAGAGAGGGCAAGAAGCTCGACAGTCAGCTGGAGGATGTCTGAGAAGTCACAGAATTTTGTATCGCACTAGACTGCCGTTCGCTTCAGTCATTTAGTGGATTGGTCAACTTGAGGAAACTGTTGCGGCTCTTCTGTCTGACCCTAGTCTTCGCTACGTCATATAGAGGGTGTCTGACTCCTGCTCAATTTATTCAGTGGCACCGGCAACTCTCTTGGGGATGTTCCTGCAAGTCTATATACTGCTAGTTTGGAATCACTGTAGCTGCAAAACGCTCTTTGCGTGTCCAGAGGGCTCGTCTTCGGACAAAGACTCAGCACTGTCTTGCCATCTGACATTGACTCGTTGCTTCTGTTGTTGTTGCTGTTGGTATGTGCCAGGCAGACACATATCCGTTGACAGCGATATTGGTACGTTTTGTTAAATAGTAAACTTAGTGATAATTGTAAGGGTTTCGAAAAAGTGAAATCTTCGTTTCTGAAAAAGCCAACGATGACTATTTCTGTTTCGTTTGTTCATCCTTACCATATTATAAAACAAAGTCCTTCGCCGCGTCTATCTGTCGTCCTGTTCGCGATAAACTCAAAAAGTGCTGCACTGATTTTCATGCTGTTTCCACCAATTGATAGAGTGATTCTCGAGGAAGGTTTCAGTATATATTATTAACCGTCATCCACGCGGGCGAAGCTGCGGGCATCAGCTAGTGTAATATAAAAATATAAATACTCGTACATCATGTATTATTATTATAAATAACATGAACTTTATGAGAGAGAAGTAGATGATAAGTGGATATTAGAGGGAACGTAGGGCGCTGGCAGTCCGATCTAACATGTTGGCTCGTAGGTTTGCACGCTGTAGCAGGGCAGTCAAAATTACGCTTTTTAAAGCTTATTGCCAAGTGTTTTACACGTGCAGCCTGTGGACCAACTGTACTCAGCGGGCTATCGGCGCCCTACGGGTCCATTATAATAACGGGTTCAGGATGTTGATGGGGCTGCCCCGTTTCTGCAGTGCATCAGATATGTTTACACAAGCACACGTCGATGGCTTCTACGCCATCGTCAGACGGAAATCTGCCTCTTTGCTCTGCAGAGTGCGGGAAAGCTCCAACTCCATCCTGAAGACCATAGGGGGGAGGTACGAGTCTCCTTTATTAGGTGATGTTGTTCGAAGATGTATCTCGAACAACAGCCTTGTTTCCAAATAGATAATAAGTTTACTAACATAGGTATAAGTTGTATCTTTGTTTTACTAACCCATATGGATGTTTCTTTTCCGAAATAAAGTTTTTTTTTTTTATGACATGTGGTCGTGCACTTGGCCTCTCGTGTGCAAAGTCCCTTAGCTGCATGACAAGCCATCAATCATGCAATCATTATTTAATCCGTCCGTACAAATAGATGCTCAGATTAAATAATCACTACAATGCTTGATTTTCCTCTATGACCATAACAAGTCACTTCTGGTTGTTTATTGCTCACGGTTGGACATTTGCGTGGAGTTTCATAATGGAAAATCTTGTGGCTGTATTAAACACCTCTGCTTAGCCTCTCGGAGATTACACGCCTAACGCTATGTTATATTATAATGGGTGTAAAAAGACGCTTAACGAAGCTGAAACGCTCTGGTATTCCCAGTCACGTCATCATTTTTTGTACTGGACCTTATGAACAAAAAAAGTTGAAAACATGCTTTATCGAAAATATAATAAATTATTGTACGTAACTTAATTTAAATCATTTTATATCCCATAACTCCTGTACCGTTGCATGTGTCCACGGGCACAACGTTTTGTGTTACCTTCCGCGCTGTCATAAACAGCGGTTTTCACATCAAAAATAAAACTCGTTTTCCAGCAATAATTTTTGCTCAATGCAAGTACTTACAGAATGCGTAGATAAAGCCTTTGAGATGGGTCTTTTGACACTGTATTTTGAAGAAGTGCCCTATATTCATAATACCACCAAACCCTTCTCTAATGATGTTTCTTTGTCCCCAGGGTTGATCTTCGCAGTCTAAAGTGTGCGTCTGCACTCCGCGCTGGCCTCAAAGCTGCAATGTACGAAAGCAGCTGCTCCTACGCAGGAGCCTTAGAATTAAAGAGAAGCGCATTAAAGGAGGAACCATGGCCTGCAGCGGAATGGCCTCCGTACCGACTCCACCAGTCCACTTTCGAGCAACTGAAGCAGAGCGTGGAGAAGGCCAAAGCGGCCTTACAGGACAGGTCAGGTCTTCTGGGGTCTGCGACGGCCTTCGGTGACTTCTATGGAGGGCAGCTGGGGCAAGATGCCACCAGCTCCACGCTAGGATTTGGAAGGACGACGAGGACCGACGACTCAATGCTCGGGGCTATGGATAAAAGTAAAACTATTGGTAAGTAATTATTGCAGTTTTATTTTCGTAATAAAATGTACATTTGGTCGACGCCGCTTATATTCCTATACACCAGTCTATACATGCAATTAAATAGTTCAATATCATTGTAGACAACACAATGGTGTGTTTTCTTCTTTTCGTGTGGTTAGTGACTAAGACTTTTAAAGCCGCCCATGGGACTGTATGTATTGTACTGTATATATGTGTATGTATATACTTTACCCTAATGAAAATATAGTCACCCTACATGTCGCCACCATCGGCTAACGTCAACATAATGTCCCATAAACTGCACTATGTCAAGATGATAAAACTCAACACCAAAACGTAAAATTTTACAGCAACCATTTTACATTCATATCAGAATGTAGTCTATTGTCATATGCCTTAACCTCACGACGATAACGCGACGGTAGACAGACACGGCTGAATATCGATTTGTCGTGGTGACAGCGTAAACTCGCCCTTAAGATAACAAAGCACGATCACATTTCGCGTGTAAACTAAACCCTTTTAGATTACTTTGATGTAGGTAGAAGAGGCTTGGTGGGGAGGCATCTTCAGATAACCATCAAGGGAGAGGGGCGTACGGGATTTCATCCCCATGGTTGCTATAGAGACGCGCCCGCCCCTTAACGCCCCGCGATCATCGCGCGCTCGGGCAAATAGTGGCGAAAATAAATTTTTATTATCTCACCGTTCATTATTGTGGATGTTAGCCGAAGCTTTTTTTCTCTTAACGAGGGCAGAATGATAATAAATTCTGATGCATTTTTCGTGCATTGTCGTTTTTTAAGAATTTCTGGCACTGAAAATGTTGTTTTTTCACAAATAAATAATAAAAAACTGTAAGTATAATGTTCTCCTACTTCGATGTTCCACTTTGGGGTGTGACGGTGTTAAATTCTATACCTCAACTGAACTACGTAATTCAACAGTAGCGGTGTACGATCGATGTCGCATGATCACACTTTCTTTCGATCGACGTTGGTCAAGTGGGTGTAGCACCTCAACTTTAATTTTATTTTAATTAAGTGTTAAAAATATTTTGGGTTTTCTAAAGTACCTAGGTCCTTGATAGATAAATAATCTATTATTCACTTATGAATTTTATGTCACTAAAAGGCTTTTCAATACATAATACTCAATATTTTATACGTTTTTTTATTTTTTTGAGGGATTCACTTCTTTTTAAATTATGTGAAAAAGTGTGTCCTCTTTACAGTTACACTCAAGTGAAAATTCCTTCAATAAAGAAACATTAGATCTGCAGGTTCACGTACAGGACAAACATATTCCAATTGTTATAAAAATCCTTTGTCCCCCCAGCAGAGGTCGCCACAAAAGCACAGGGACAAAGGAGATTCTTTCGAAAAAGACAATAAAGTTTTTGCCATTAAAAAAGTAGCGCAATTCATAAAAAAATGTAAATTCGAAGCGAGCGGCCATTGTCTTAGCTGCGCTGCCGAGAGGAGATCGGGCCTTTCCGCTTTCGTTAACTAGATGGAAATTCTTGCGTTTCGGGAGACGCTTTTTCGTGCGATTTTTTATTTTAATGTCATAAGAGTTTTAAAAGTTTGATTTGAGTGTTTTCTATCATAATTCGTGTCTGTCTGTTTGTTGGGCTACTTTGGAAATGTGACCATCCGATCTCTTCTGTAAAAATTACACCATGAAAAAGATGAAGTGAGCTTTAAGTGAGCTGTCAGTGGTGTCAATCCCTAGCATCAGTGGTGGAATGACAGCGCAATGAGATTTTTACAGTAGTGGTTTCTGTAAAAATCTCACCGTCAAAACTTAGGTGAAGTGAGCTTAAAGAGAGCTGTCACTCCATCCGAACGCTAGGGATTGACAGCTCACTTCACCTAAGTTTTCACGGTGAGGTGTTTACAGAATAGACCGGCTGAATAGACGATGGAAAGGACGATGTCTAGGCCAATTTTGATATTTTTGTATTTTTGATATTTTATTGTTGATATTTTTGTTTAGGCCAATGTTGATATTTTTTATGGAATCTTGGTGCTCTAAATCATGTTACAATTATCAAGTTCAATGGTCAAAAATGCAGTGGCAACGCCACGAAACTATCAAATTAATTTGTCACATTACTGGAATTAAGTACGTACCTTCTCAATGTCCGCTCAAAACATTATAATGACCCAAATTCAAACTACCGAGTCTCGTTAACAATAACTAACAAAATATTTACAAAACAAATTACTTTTTGATCACATTCAAGACAAAGTTGCCGTGTTAAACGGTTTGCAACAATATCCATTACCCCGACGGCTTTGACAAACACAGGAGGCGAGCCAAAAAGGCGAGCAATGGCCGACTATTTACATAATATTCAAATAAGTGCAAAAATCCACGCGCCACCACGACTTAATCTTAGTCATTAAGAGAAATGTATTAAAAGTGACCCCCCAACGATCGCGTAAAGAGTTGTTAACACGAAAATGATTGCAGAACGCCCCAAATACCAGTTGCTAGTATTTTACATGGCTATCGTGTGCCGGGATCAGTTTGGTACAAATGTCATCAATTATGAGGCCACACTTTAGATCGTATCGCGATAAAATATATATCAATAAATCATGCTCCAACTGGTCCGATATGAGTTTATTGATTTTTTTAAATGTATATTGCCAAAGGGCTAGGGTTGTTGTTTCTCGATTTATATTCATTACGAACTGGGGTTGGTGTGAGTGGAATGTAGATTATAAACACAGTTTATGTTAAATCAGAACATTAGGGAACTCCTTTGTTTTGTAGGTGGGAAAGTGCGTCCTTACGGGCCTAGACAAAGTGACATTCTATGAGAGGGGAAATTCCCGTATCGTTCCCTCAATCTGTCAAAAATACCTCCAATTTTCCTAAACCTTTAACAAGTTTGACAAGACATTGTTTAGATTTTGAACGTCTTTCGGGATTTGGCCTTTTGAACAATATTATGGAAACGTGATGGAAAAGTTTAAAATGTATTGGTTGAAAATAAACTATCGAAAATCCTAAGTCAATCTTGTTGAAAGTCGTTGTAGAAATTTGAAACGCTTTTACAGTGCTTGGCACTTGTCTATGCCCCCTGTTTTTGGTTCTTAGCCTAGAGACTACTGCAATATAATGCACTTAAACATACTTCAGTTATTAATTCTAGTTATTACATTAAAAACTTGTATAATATCTTTCAGTATAACATAAAAAGTATAAAATTTGATAACAAATATATACACGTATGGCGTGCAGCAGATAATCTACAAAGTAGAGTATCGTAAAACGATGTAATGAGTGTGAAAAGTGACTCATCACGGGGCGCCCTGCTGTCTACACCGGCTTTATTATGTTTAATAGTCCCTCGGCCCCAAACGGTTTGCCTTTTAATTAGCAAGCCTTATTGTATTATTATAATCTGACTCATGAATGTTTGTTGAAACGAAACTGATAATTTAAGGGTTGTTTTGATTTTTTGTGTGCGTTTTAGTTTAGTTACATGGTTTTTTTTAAATAATTATTCCTAATTCCGAATAGAAGAAGGATGGTTTTGTGTTCCGCAATATTTGCTGTTGGGCATTCTTCATGTATACAGAGTGTTTGCTGAAACCCTCTTAGGCTTCCTGTACAAAAATGTAAAACCTACGCGTCGCCGTTGATTTAATTCTAAGATGTTCTGATAATTTTTCGTCTTGCGGTCTGGTGCGGCCTGTGCGGCTCTGGTGCGGCTCCGGCATCATGTACAGGAAGCCTAAGGAGTCACTGTACTCATCATTATGAACAACTTTCACTATGGGACCAAGCATGAAATCGTGAAATAAAACCGGCCAAGTGCGTGTTGGACCACGCACAATGAAGGGTTCCGTAGTTGGGATGAATTTACCAAACAAACTTAACATTGTAGTTGCAACTGCAAATGTAAGTTGGTCGATTATTACTCGGTAACTTGTTAAGCCTACTTAGCTGTGCTATGTTTTCCTTTTAATTTCGTTATATATACTATTGCCGTAATTTTTTTCACATATCCAAAACCAACCATTTAGCTAGCAGGCACACACACTTGACTCTAACAAAAATTTGCACTTTAAAGCTTAATATTTCGCAAACGAATCCCTGAATCCAAAAATGGTTTTGACAAACTCACATATTTTTGAATGACCTTTCAAACGACAACCCACACGAAGGGATTGACGAGAAAAAAAAAATACAGCTTTCTAGCACCAACAGTCTCTGAGCTAAGCCGCGGACAGACAGACAGATGGACAGACGGATAGACAGACAGACATGGCAAAACTATAAGGGTTTCTTGTTGACTACGGAACTCTAAAAAATGGCTCCTCAATATGCAAAAGCTGATTTTTATTTTAACGATTTCGGGGTTGGCCCCATAATAATGGTACCTACCCCATAAGAGGTTTCCAGTTAATTAGTGGTATCTACTAATGCCATAACGAATACCTTATTTGTTTTCAATAAATTGTTTAATTTATTATTAAAACAAGACAAGAAGACAAGAAACTAATAGACTCATCAAACTTCTAATTCACAGTTTCAAATTGGATAATCATTTTGTAAAGCCACTAACCCTCTCGAGCGACAAAAACACTTCACATTAAGCCAATAAGCCAAATTCCCAGTCCCATGGGGTGATCCCAAGTAGTACCAAACAAACAATTATTGCACAATCAATGGCCATTCGCGCGCGAATATTATAAATCAGCGATAATGGCTCGCGTTACGGAGAGTGACATCGCTTTTAGTTCGCCGCTCGTGACAATAGATGGCGCACGGCCGACGCGCGCCCGCGCATCTCGTAAACACGCCGCGGGCTCGAAACCAGCGGGAGGCAAAGCGGAGCGGGTATTTATTGTTGTGTTAATTTAATATTGCTATGTGCATTTTGTTACAATAAATGATAGGTTTGCGATAGTAAAGCTAAAAGGTTTTTTTTTTGCTTTGACAAAAGAGCTTGAATAACCATATAGAATAGAATACTCTTTATTTTGTACACCATAAAAATTACAGACACACTGCATACACTTTTAGGTTTACTATTATACACAGTAATTTATGTTTTTGGCTGGCTCACAGGCATGTTTCTCTCACTACCTTCATAACCGCTGTAATAATTATAACTTACTTACTTCCATAACGAATAACTTTACCTTTAGCCAAAACACAGTAACCGCAAAGTAAAGAGAAGTCGCTGGTATCAGCCGCTGTTTTCCTAGCCCCGTCAATGTTGCTTACCAATTCATGGGAACCATGGCCGAGACAATGCGAGCTTAATTGTGCGACATATACCAGTAATGATGATACCACCCCAATATTTTTTTGGATTTATAGATAAACCGTGACCACGCGACCTCACCCCAGCGTTATTTTCAACAAATAAATTGTTCAAAACATATTGTGTTCGGCAATTTGATACGTTTGACTTTTAGCGTGGGAGAGCAGAGATTTTTTTTTGTATTTTATTTGTTTATTAGTTTGTAAAGGATTGCAAAGAATTTTAACGAAAAAAACATAATGTAACTAACTACCTACAATACTTTAGTATGAACAGCGAGTAGTACCTATTCCTGACACATGCGACTCTGTAAATAAGTATTATATATCCTACGTGTACCTTTTTAACGTATAATCCCCTAAAGTCAGAATCAGAATCATATTGACTATGGTAGAGAATGGTTAAATTTAGTTTTTCATTTAGTAGTAAGACGGCATCGATTTTAAATAACAATAAATAAAATAAATATCTAAGTACTATTAAATATTTTTTCAGAATTTATTTTTCTATATTGGCAACACTTCATGTCATTGTTCAGTCCCAAATAGAAACCCTTTTATTTTTAGTAAGATCCCTCATTGTTTGGTAATTGTTATGTAATTTTGGACGCGACAGGTTCAGACAAGCTGTCTGGTGGGATCGGTAAAGGCTACTCCACACCCACCCTGTCCGACTCGCTACGGGCTACAAAATGTTCAGGTATGTGCCTTTTTGACGCTCTGCGTGAACAGCCGGTCTATTCTGTAAAAATCTCACCGTGAAAACTAAGGTAAAGTGAGCTATCAATAGCATTGTTATTCTGTAACCATCTCACCGTGAAAACTTAGGTGAAGTCAGCGTGGAGTGAGCTGTCATTGTCATCGATACCTACTGATGCTAAGGCAGTGACAGTTCACTTCAAGCTCACTTCACCTAAATTTTCACATTGAGATTTTTACAGAAAAGCACAACATTACAGGTGGAATGCTCACTTAAAGCTCACTTCACCTAAATTTTTGCGATGAGATTTTTACAGAATGAGTAGTTCGGCTTATCTCTGTTGTCTAGTTCCACCAGAGATGTGCTAAGCTGCATAGCGGTAAATGGGTGTCATAATAAATAACCAATGGGATCGATTGATTGTTACAGTGTAGCTTGGCTTAGCTCTCCGGTGGAAAAGGGTTCAACGAAGCTAAGTTTTTTACTTACGTGCAAAGTGCATCTTCATAGCACATCTTACCCGCTCCGCGACACCACTTAGCTCTGATAGAAATAGTTTATCTATTTAGCAAAATCTCCTCTCTCGTTTAGCCTCACCACCGCATAATTAGCTCGCACATGTCTGATGAAGAGGCAGCCTAGGCCAGTGTAATCCAAAAAAGAAAGTCGAAATCAGGGTTTTTTTGAACATTGACTCATAACAAAGTCATAAAGGCCTGTACTTCGATTCTGTAAAATTGAAGTAACAACTCGCATCTCACATCGCAATTCACTCTCACTTCGCATAAGGTTAAAAATGTGTTCGGGGTCGACTGCGAAGTGAGCGAAATTACCTTACTGAATGCCACTTCTTACGTCATCTCATACTTTATCTGTCAAAATCTCACGGTCAATTTAGTTCAACTCGCTGACACGCTCGCAAGGGTGGTGCTAGTGTATAAACCGAGTTTTTAGAATGCCAATCAAGAAACTCACAGCGGATTCAGATTCGAAGTTTAGAAGAGGTCTTACAGAATCACACCCCTGATAGACCAGTGAGCTTTATAGTGGTCTTGTTGATTTGCAAATCACTAAAAAACAAAAGAAGGACATTGTGAGCTGAAGAGCAAAGCACGCTCGTCGATTTTTTAAATTAAGTGCTGTTAACTAAAGCTGCGTCTACGCTAGGCGAGCCGGATACGAGCAAAGTAAGAATTCGTTTAGCATAGATATACCGTACGAGCACGCCTGGCTATGCGAATTCGTGTTCTGCTTGGGCTCTGCTCGAACCCAGCTAATGAAGAACAACTGTTTGGATCGCTTGTGAGTCAAAATGAACTGCGAGATTAAAAGCACGTGGCTTTGCCTAGCTGGTGGATTAAAAACGAGGCAGAGGGACCGCTGTGTTGTGATATCTTCGTCAATGTTCGTTCAGATTTATGCTATAGGTAAGTACTAAGATAAATTGAAAAATTGAAAGACCCTTCTGTGATCTTTTTTGATTTGATCTGCGCGGAGCCAGAGGTTTCGTAATTATAAAAATAACTAACAACCCGCCCCTGCTTCGCACGGTTTTTACGACTTGACAAAACATCAATATTTCCTAGTTATAAGTAAGTTTAATACTAACGTATTATAGACATAAACCTTCCGTAATAAATTCTTTAAACAATGGTGAAAACCTCATCAAAATCTGTTGCATGGTTTAGAAGAACAACACGGACATACAGACAAACACGAAAAGCGACTTTTATTCATAATACATATGTATAGATAGTATTTGATACATATTTAAAGAATTTAAAAAATGGGTACTTATATCTATTGTAAAATAGCCTTTATATGTACATAGCTTTGCTCACAATTTTAACCCAACAAATGCTGTTGTTAGGCTTAATAAATTCCGGTGCATTCGGAATTAATCGTAAGCTACTGGCCAGTCAGTCGTAGCCCCGATATTTGAAGAAGTTAAAGGTGCGGTGGATAAAATAATTATTCAAAACTAGCTTCCGCCCGCGGCTTCGCCCGCGTGGTATATCGATAAAAAGTAGCCTATGTCCTTTCTCAGGCTCCAGTCTATCTGTGTACCAAATTTAATTTAAATCGGTTCAGAAGTTTTGGCGTGAAAACGCGACAGACAGTTACTTTCGCATTTATAATATTAGTAAGGATTTAGCTCAGTAACCATTCAAAATTCATAAAATAATCTTTAATCTAACAAAATGGAATTCGCCCGTCTGACTATAGTAAATACACATTAAGAGGCAAAACCCTTCAAAAATTCTGAACAATTTAACTCATGACAGTAGCAATGTCAGACGAGGCGTGAGTTCAAAGGATGGCCACAGAGGGCGCTGGAGAGCTGCAATTAAAAGTTACCGCTTTACCATCAAAGCGGTACTCATTACGCTCGGTAAAGCGGTAAAATGACTGTGGTGAGGGCGATAGCTTTATCTGCATCGGTAATGAGCGTTGATAACTGCTCTGATGCAGTAAATGCTTTGCGGATTGAGTGGAAACTGGTAAAACAAAGTTTAAGCCAAGAATTGGAACCAAACAAAAAATTGTTACAATAACTTGAATTATTCGAGTTACAAATCATTATTTCAAAAATTTCCGTAATAAAAAAGTACTCACTATATCTATGTAGAACTTCAACGGTTAGTAACTTTCTTCATTTTCTTTTTAACAAACAGTGATGATATAAACGTGGTTTTCAAAACTATCACAAAGACCCCATTAGTAACATAGCTCATTTTTACAACAATACTCTTGAATCACAGAACGCTTACATTAGTTTGCAGGCTCGAAAAACGGCTTAAATGAGCAACATTGTAACTACGAGTACTCTAAATACAATGCGTACTAGTGCCGTGACTAACCCGCCACGCGCCGGTACACGTTACGCTCTTAATTAAGAGCTCAAGCCGTCCTTTCGACCGCTTTGTATGTCGCGATTCGATACCGTTTCGGATATATCCGCACATTTCTATTCATTGATACTCGCTTGTCGATTAAAATCGATAAGGCTTGTTCTTGTTCATTTGCTGTTATTGTTTTATGCCGAGCCTGGACGTTTCAACTGACAGCCTGATAGTATTGATCGCTAGTTACGTGTAGTTTATTTCTATTTTCCATAGTGCTGTGATGGCTGTCAATTGGAAAATAAAGTATGTACAGATATTATGTAGGTAAGTACATATTTTTGTAACACCTACTTTCTTTCTTTTATTTTATTTTTGTTCCTTTTTTTAATGCTTTGACTTGATTTTCCCACTATCCAATCAGAAATAATTGCTATCCCAAAAGAAAAAAAAAAACGTAACTAAAGAAACATTATCGCGGTCCGTTCGAGTAAGCTTTCTGAAACCTTTGGAGTACTAAATTGAGGGGTCTGATCTGACTGACCCTACTAAGCGTATCGAATAGAAGCGCGTGCGGGTTATCCCTGCGAACGTCGGATCGTCGATTAGAAAATCTGCGGTGACAGCCGTGTATTGCATCGTTTTTTTTTTCTCATGCGGTACATAATACCTTGTAGCGATATTATATTTTAGGGTTGAGTAAATACTGTGATTGTCATATTCATTACAACAATTATCATCTGTTATGTTTATCTTAGGAACTATTTTTGTTATAATTGTGCACACCGTTCGTTCTTTTCGTCGTTTCATTTTTTTGCTTGCTAATTGATTGTAGGTTTGCTGGTTTTTATTCGATCGACATTGTGATTGTGTGATCAAAGTAAATCGAGTAAATTTGTAAGCAATAGACGACAGACATGGTATTTTTTGTCGTCAATAAACACGAATTGGACAGATTTTCGTCAAAACACAGCATATACTTACAGCTGTATATATGATCATCATAAATCGAGCTTTTTAGTTACGTTTAATAGCCACTCAATTAAAAAATGTAATAAATTATATACTTATATGCAATGAATTGTAATAATTACAATCGATATTATTGCATGTCTTAATACTGTGTCATGAAATTGTAATGCATGCCTACTAACTAGTGTTTTACATGTTAGCAAATAAGTAAATAAATAAACTCAAATAGCTAAAATGTGTGTGAACACCGTGACCAACTTAAACTAGTTAATAATATTATCAAGAAACAATTAATAACCGCCAAAAATAAACAAACACTTTGGCAACCAATATTTATTTACTTACATCGCAAAGATATATAAATGGGGATCACCCCTGCACAACACCAGTCTATTTCCCAGTCAATCATTGTCCCGTTCAGTTCCGGTGGCGGGCCGTAAATGTGTGGGTGGAGCGATGCCCTGGCGTCACTAATTTCTAGATTATCCTTACTCCATATTATTGATGTAACCCCGTGAGAAGCTAAACGGGGCTCAAAATATTAAGGCGGTTACAAATTAGAAAAGGTTGCTTTTTGTTTTAGAAAAATGAAAAAAAAGAACAAGACATCACAGAGACAAATAAAAAATCCAGAGTCACACGTGTTAGGACAAAAATCTGTCTGTGATGTCTTGTTTATACCTTTTTAGTTGACTGATTTTTTTGTAGTAGTTAGGTTTCAGTTTTTATAACTTAATTTTTTTTCATAACCCTCCTTTTTGCTTCGCCGTAGTCGGGTAATTAGGCACACAATCAGTAGGTCCAACATGATAATTATTTTATACAAGCTCTCTCTATTCATCATTACCAATTCTCTCGCCCTTTTCCCAATCTATTAGGCTTGACCACACATCTTTTTGCTTCCATATTTCTATATTCGTTGGTGGTAAGTTCTCTAAGTAACTTATCTCTATTTAAGTTCAATTACTGGATAAACAGAATGAGATAACAATATCACCGTTAAAGCACTGAGAAACAATTAAAATATTCAAACAATATCAAATAGAAACTTTAAGATTACAAAATACGTTTACCCTGATCCCTTAAAATCGCTCCCTCTACCTACTTTATTGCCCGAGACAGAGTTAACAAAATAAATGGCTTAAATTTCTACACCAGTAATGAATACAGCGAGGGTTGCAGAATAAATTATTGTTACGTTGCATTTCGGGGATGCTTTTGGGTTCAAGATATGGGCAGTAGCGGCCTGTTGGTTATTGGGCAAGGCAGAGAAGACTGCGGAACTGAATAATGAATTATATGCACACACCGTCACATTATCTTTATCTGTAAAAATAAATTGCCGTGCGTTAGTCTTATTAGTTTTTATTTTATTTTAGTTTTATTCGCCTCAATACGGGGTACTCGTAGTTTAGGAAAAACGCAAAAGTGTAGCCAAAAAATCGAAAAAATCTAAAGTTATAAATCGGAAAACACTCATCTGAGATCTTTTTATCTTTATATATATATTAAGTATCTTCTCCTAAGTTTTGGAATATCGTTAAAAATATTTTACCCTGCACAGTCAACCACCCATTAGGTAACACTAAAAGTGCGAAGATCACCGTTACTGCTAAGACATAAAGGACGCTGTCAATGTTAAATTGTTACCACTAATTTGCAGGTTGACCGTACGAAATTTAAGCCATGTATCAGTATAAAAATTTGGTTGTCGAAGTGTACCTAAAATTATTTTCCATGAATCTAAACAGCACTGTTGTCGCTTATCTCTCAGCCCACTCCCTAGCCACGCGTCACGCAGCGGATGTAAGTGACGAGCGGGGAGCGCGTGCGCACACTATTCAAATGTTCAATGGAACGTACGGAGGCACACTTAAAACATTTTTACTGTTACAGTCCATTGTTGAACAACCCCTAGGGGTTGTTCGAATAAAAATTTCTTCCAAGTTTTAGAATGCATTTTTAGTCATCACAGTTTTCATCTCATAATTATTTACACCTACTTAATCAGCCTATAATGTTTCCACTGCTGGGAAACAGACCTCCTCTCTGTGTAAATAATTATTACACCTTCAATATTCTGGTTCAGTCTAAAATAATTTGATAATTTAGCGTAATTTCACATGTTGCTAAATCACGCTATAATTATTGTTTATTGAGGCATTTGACATAGCTTGGCACAGATTAGCTTTAACAAAGACTTAATTAAAAAACCTTTTTTTTAATTATTTTCTCCCATATTTCATTTAAATACTAACAAATTATTTATTTAATTTAATATTTTTATTTAAATAATACATAACATTCCAATATTTTATACCTATATAAAAAAAAAAATTTAATAAAAACTATAACCCAATTACGACTAAAAAGGTAAAAACAAGACGCCACAGACAGACAAATTAAAAATCCGGAGTCACACGTAATCTGTTCGATTTATGCCGATTTATACACGTGTGACTCCGAATTTTTATTTTGTCTGTCTGTGGCGTCTTGTTTATACCTTTTTAGTCGTAATTGGGTTATAGTTTTTATTACTTAATTTTCTTTATATAGGTATAAAATATTGGAATGTTATGTATTATTTAAATAAAAATATTAAATTAAATAAATAATTTCTTTACTTTCTTTTGGGGTTATAATATATATCTTTTTGATATGTGCTCATTAAGCCCTTTCATTTGATACCCAACATGGTACGATTAAACATTTTTTTTTTCCTGGTTATGTCCTCTAGAGAGCGCCATTTTTATTTAATGTGACGTCACATAGCCTATAACCAGCGGACGATCAAGACGCTTCCAACGATACCTCATTTGTCAAATTATGATGAGTGGTTTAGAAGATAGGAGGGAACAGATGAACATACTTACATACATACATATATACATACGGGTCAAAATCATAACCCTCCTTTTTTCTTCGCCGTAGTCGGGTAAAAAATAGTAATATGGTCACTATAATTTACTTCTAGGACGTCTCCTTGCGTTTCCACTCACAAATGCCTGGTGAAAACCTTAGGTGAGTCGCCGTTTATCCATCCTCTCACCAACTAAGCATACTGTTGTCGATTTAAATCGGATCGTAGCAGGTGGCATTCAGGCAGAAACTATACTGCTTACCCCCATGGGAAGAAATTGTGAGTTTAATGTTAGGCTTGCGTATACTCATAATTTGTAAATATACACAGCCTGTTCAACGGACATATTATGTTACAATGCAGCGTTTAATACTCCTTGTTTGTCTTTATACGTATGACCTATAACTTCATAAAAGATAGCTTGATCTCTGCGACAGCTGTCAGTAAAATCACGCCTATGAAGTCCTAAATTTCATAATAGTACAGACTGACAGTACCTGTCAATGTCATACTTTATAGGCAAGCCGACCTAATTAGTGATGGGCGATGAATCATCGTGACCACAATCTATAAACTATCGATATTTTAAATAAAACTTTATTTAAAATTAATTTTAAATTAACTTAATTTAAAATTTATTTAACAAGAGTTTATAATAAATTTACAAGATTGTTGTAGCGATTCAGAAACTGATTCAGATATGGATTTCGGGTGATCCTATAAGAGAATAAATATATTTTATATTAAAATATTCGTTTAATTTAGTAACGTTTGAAATTAAATTAAACCCAATTATATGTTACATTAGCATCGTTAATAGTAAGAAACGTCGATAATTTCTATCGACATTTTTTTATATCCTGACAACCCTAGGAATGTCAGTTTGACAAGCTATCTTTTATGTAGTTATAATAAAATCTAGAGTGCGTTTCATCTCATAGTTTCACCGTAATGTTGGTTCTACTGTTAAACTTAAAAAGGGATCTATTAGGTAGCGCCATAGCGTATTCTTGTACGTCTTACAACCGGAGAGCCAACATTACGGCATAGGAACTATTTGAACTAAACTCGCGACAATCTAAGAAGTCCGTTTTGACAGCTATAAAAATGCTTTGAGTAGAGATGAAAAAAAAAATTGGTTTCTTATAAACTGATTCTCGAGACATTTGGATTGAACATACTTAGAGAATTTGTAATCGACGACTTATCTACATTGATTAAAACTGATTCTCAAGGCATAACGTTATAATACATGAATGAGAACGAAACGTCAAAACGGACTTCATAGATTCTTCATTGATCTTTCTTAGATTGTCGCGAGTTTATTTACAACATACAGTGCGTTCATCCCCATGATTCGTTTCTGTTCTGTCAGTCGCCATTTTGAAATTTGAAACTAAGCTTGACAAGCAATGGTGGCAACATGACGACAAGGGACAAGTTATAGTGAACAGTTTGTAGAGTGCGTTTCATCCTACTTTTTATGTCTGTGGTTTCATCAAATAGTTCATATGCCGTAATGTTGGCTCCACTGTTGTAGGACCAATACGAAGACGCTATGGCGCTAAGGCGCTATCTAAATTTTGGTCCAAATATTAATGTCGTAAATGAAAGGCGCTGGTTTATAGGTAGAAAAACAAAAGTATAATGTCAATAAAAAAAAGAATAAAGAAAAAAAATCGACAAAATGGTAAAAAGGCAAAATATAAAAAGGCTTGCACATTCTCCCCTTTTTTTATATTTCAGCATTGTTTAATAAATCCGTGTTTTCGCAATATCCCTTTCGTGAAAATTCGAATTATAAAATCATCCTAAAACATAATATACTCCTGTATTTGTGTATTAGCTGTTGAACGCGACTTTTCGCATAAAGGCCCGTCCAGACTGGCCCGATCTGCGATCCGGGATGAAAAGTAGCCTATGTACTTTTCTAGGTCATGGTCTACTCATGTGCCAAATTTCATCCAAATCAACGTTCAACCATTTTATTGTGACAACTTCGTAACAAACAAACAAACTCACTTTCGCACTTATATATATTATAATTACATACTTATTTACTTTTACTTTATTTAGTATTACTATAAATATATAGTAATACTGGGGCCGCACCTGTCTCTATTGTAACGAAGCTTCGCACAGTGATACGATAAACGCAGATGTGACCAACCATTATCGGCTATTGTCGCGATGGTTTGGGCTGCGTAGCACTTATCGCCCGGGGGTGGATGAGTGGGGATGTACCGATATCAGAAGGTTTTAGCGCGCTAATTAACGTAGCGTTGTTCTTATCACAATAGACCCAGGTGTCGCCCAGGTATACACTTTTCTTCGACTCTTTGGCTCAAATGAATAATGACAGGCGTGTCCTTGACTCCACTCAACTCCACTTGACTCTTTGGCACTCTTTGGCTCAAATTAATAATGACAGGCGCGAAATAATTTTCCAGTGTTTTTAATTTTTTTTATTACTTATTTGTACAAATGCACCAAAAATCATTTAGTATTCAAAATGTCCAATAAAGACTATTATAAACGATGGCTTGCACTTAAAGAGGAGTTCAAACTAGCACTAGCAGAGGATGTGCGCTTACAAGAATTGGCAATTGGCTGCATTGGTATAAAGCCTCAGGCGACTGCCGTTGAAATTGTTAGTAGAGTTTATAGTAAATATTGTGAATTGTATAACAGATTATGTGATTGCTATGACCAAATGGAGCAAGTACAAAGAAGACCATGCATAAAGAAAATTATAGATAGTATTACTTGTCGAATTATTGAACTAAAAAAAACACTAGAAGAAGTAGAAGTCTTCGAATTCACATATCCTGATAACGCGTTTCAACAATTACTAATACAACCTCAAGATATTGAAATACTTTGTCCATTCTTCTATCCATTTG
Source organism: Lithophane leautieri (assembly GCA_949152455.1). Classification (NCBI taxonomy): domain Eukaryota; kingdom Metazoa; phylum Arthropoda; class Insecta; order Lepidoptera; family Noctuidae; genus Lithophane; species Lithophane leautieri. The sequence continues at coordinate 20,114,627 of OX424458.1, read as the reverse complement.
AAATACGTGTAGCTGAAATGCAGTACATAATGGACCAAATATTTGCTGGCAATCGGTTGGGAGACCCGCCTCTTACAGAGGAAGAACTAGAGCAATTAGAAGTAGAAAGACTGGAAAGAGAGGAACAAGAGAAAATAGAATTAGCTGAACATCCGTTTGAGGGTGTAGTTGAAAAAACAGTCTTTCTAACACCAGCAGAGGCAGAAGCTAAGAGGCTATTGGATATACTCAACAGTCATGCATATACTATTCAGAGAATGGAAAGATCGCGATTGACAATAAAGGAGATTGAACACAAGGTTGTTAAAGATGCAAACTTATACTTGGAATTAGCTGGATTGAAAAAACCAGAGCAACCCTTTCAACTCAGGAATGCAGCTGCCTTACTCGTACAAAAAATTTGTAAAAAGTATATGGAGTTAAAACGCAAAAAGTTGCGAGAGACTAAACTGAGAGAAAAGATTGGTATGGTTATGCCTTCTTATCAACCGCCATCAGCAAAAGTTCAGTTAGAAAAGGTAAAAGATGTCAGACGGAAATTTAGACGTAAATATTATGAGGAATTTTTGAAACAGAACATAAAAGAAAAATCACGCGTACTTCAACTAAGAGAAGGAGACATAATGGACGATATAACTGATGAAATTAGGCAGTGGTTTGAAGAATGGTTTCAAGGAACCCGTATGTTTGATGAATTTCCTTGGCCTGACGAAGGTGGATCCATTTTAATTGTAAAAGGTGAAACATTCACAATCGAAGAATACATTGAATGGCGCGATTCCGAAGAAAAGAGGATAAAAGCGGAAAGTGGGGCTGCAAAAAGTGCGGATCAGATAAAAGCTGAGAAAGCAGCGGCACGTGAAGAAAAAAAAAGGATGGCTGCTGAAGCTAAAATAAAAGAAGCGAAAAGGCTTGAAGAATACAGGAAGTCACGAATGAATCCGGACAGTGACCCCGGTATTTACATTTTAATTGGCAAAAACCACGATAATTTAAAATATAATTGGCTCGATTATGAAATTGGATGGAATGGCATAGATACACCCGATGCGCCATTGGAAGCAATAAAAGGTCGTATCATGCAGCTTATTACAGAAGACGCATATAAGAGCATACAACTAGATCTACGCCCAATTGCAGATGAAGTTATGAGATTGGAACTAGATATTTTAAAAAATGCTCTAAAGAATGACTACCGCAGCTTTGAAATGAACTTACCAATGACGCGAAAGAGGAAAAAGCCTAAAAAGGTAAAGCCTCCAAAAGCTGAAAAAATAACACCCGAAGTTATGTTCCAACGGTTAGCTGATAGTGGCATTGTAAGAAAATATCCTCGTGTGACACTAGATGACTACTGGGGTGACAGGAACTATGCTGCTGCTGATTGCAGATCCATACTTTGGACACCGTCGTTTCCACCGCCATGTATAGGTGATATAAAAGAGCAAGTTAGGATTCGTTGCCTTTTGACTCTCGCATCTACCTGTCCAGAAGCGCAAAGATCACAACTATTGGTTGGCCCTAAAGGCTCAGGTAAGAGAACCTTAGTATATGCCATCGCTACAGAAACCAACTCCCTTCTGATTGATCTCTCACCTTTCAATGTATATAATCAATTTGTGGGCCCAAAAAATCAAAAAACCATGTTTCAATTCATAAACAAAATAAGCCGGTTAATGCAACCGACAGTAATACTTGTCTCCGATGCAGATAAACTATTTTACAAGAAGGTACCGAACGAGGAGAAGTTGTTTGATCCAAAGCGTTTATCAAAAGATTTCTTCAAAGAAATAATCAAACCACTAGCGCAGGACGATAGAATAATGGTCATTGGAACTGCGACAGAACCTTGGCTTGCAAAAGCTGGTCCTATGTACAAAGTATTTCCATCGACTATTATGATTCCTAGTTCAGATTATGGTAGCATTTCTTATACTCTGACACATATGCTGATGAAGTTCCACGGTATCGATCGTGACTTTGATGTTAATTCCGCATCCCAAGTTTTAAGAGGTTACAGTATAAGCGTTATTAAAACAGCAATTGACAATTTGATGACTGGTAAACGGGTGGCTCAGCTTTATTACAAGCCTCTTGACCCTACGGAAATTGTGAGAAGAGTATTAGAGTCTGATAGTGTATGCATGGGTCAATTTGAAAACGATATGTATAGAGCATGGTATTTATCTTACACACCTTGGGGAAAGAAGTTAGAGAATTATTTGCTTATGTTGGAGTCCCAATATATACTCAAACAGAAAGCGGACGCAAAAAAGAAAAAAAAGGGGTAGGGTCGTCGGTTGATATTATAATTTTATATTTTCTTCATTTACTAGCGGTGCGAAAAGAATAAATTAAAAGTATTTAGAACATAACATAATGCTGATATGCATACGCATTTCTTAAGTAATTCGTATGATTATTTTGTAGTTTCAAGTTCATTGGATTATCCATTCTCCCATCACCTTTTCAAAATATTTTAATATTATACTAATTGCGATGTTTTGTTAAATAAATTAAACGGGGTTGTTGGTCTACAATAAAACTCGCCAATAAAACCTAATTTTGTTGTATATCCGTGATTATATCTGTAGTTTTTGTATGGAAAAATTGTTGAAAATCCTTTGATAACCCAGGGGCCCTATTATGAACTCTTATTTCCAGGCAGTTTATGGCGTAAACAGAACTGCCTTGCAATTTCGTATTATGAACTCGTCAAGCAAGCCAGTCAGCGGTCACGTGACACCCTGGCCGCCTTCTGCCCGAATATTGCCTGGCAATATCGTACTACGAACGTTCGTTTGACATTTCTGCCGTCCTTTAACTAGAAGGCCGTTAAGCCCAAAAAGTTGTTTCCGAGAAAATGGCAAAAAATGTGGGAATCGTTATTTCTTAAAAACTATGACACTTTGGTTAATGATTGTTGGACTTATTAATTGATATTTCTTTCTATTTATCCTAAAGAATCTTTTATGTCCAGAAACTCATACTAATTACATTTTAAATTAATTTTTCTTATTTTGTTAAGCATATAACCTAGACATCGCATCTTATTACTGTACTAAAAGGCCGTTAACCATACCGTAGCGGCTTTTTAGAGAAGTAATTTATTTGAAATTTTCGCCTTCATAATGTTTGTTAAATTTTGATCAGAAATACTCAACTAAAAAGTTGTTAAGTGACGTAACTGCTTTATAGCCATGACATTCGCTTCGATTTAAATTTCAATAACTTTCCTAATGAGCGGCTACGGGACTTTAGATGCTTTTAAGCTAATTATTGCCAATGGGATATGGAACTTTTGTAAAATCTTAACTGCTTTACTTAACTTAAAAGTGGCTAAAAACATTTCGCTTGTGGTTAACTTCTTTATAGTTTAGCATTCTTATGAGAATATGTGAGAAATTAAAGACATATTCTTTTAAAAATCACCCGCCCTAGAGTGATGCACTTTGTGAGGCAGGCGTTCTTAATTATACTGATATCAGTCCTCAGGACTATAATAATCCGTGTTGCAAGGCGCATAGACTTCCTGAAGCAGAAAGTGTATGCCTGGGCAAACCGTATTCGTAGGTATAAGCGGCGAGAAGACCGATACACTCAGAACCGCACCTTCCAGAGCGATGAAATGTGGGTATATAGGACTTCGGAGCAACCGGACCAAGGTGTGGCTCATACGTGCCTGCCGGATGATGATGGCATGTGCTCTTTCTGGCGCAGTATCTGGTCGGTGCCTGTCAGTCACACTGAAGGGGATTGGACTCGGGAAGTCGAGTGAGCCTGCGATCCAAAACCAGAAATGGGGGCTATTACCACCTGCCCCCAAGATGTAGCTCGTGCAGTCCGCCCGTTGCCTAACTGGAAGTCTCCAGGGCCGGACGGGCTGCACAACTCTGGATAAAATGATTTATAAGGTCGCACGCTCGCTTGGCGGCTTAGTACCAGACTGCATTGGAGTCTGGTTTGCTACCCCAGTTCTTAACGATAGGAGTTATCCACCTGCTCCACAAATCTGGAAGCACCACGGAACCCAAAAATTATAGGCCGATCACATGTTTACCGTCGGTCTATAAAGTTCTTAAATCCATTTTGAGAGTTAAAATTAACAAACATATCGACAAGAACTCCATCATGGCTGCCTCTCAAAATGGATTTAGGAACGGGTCTCGCAGTACTAAGGAGCTACTCCTCATTGATAGGGCCATTAGCCAGTTCCCGAAAGGATCTGTCGACATGTTGGATAGATTATAAGAAGGCCTATGACTTGGTGCCACATACAAGGCTCATGAGGGTGCTGGAGTTGTATAAAGTAGATGAACTCTGCGCACCTTCCTGTAGTCATGTATGGGGCAATGGAGGAAAGTCCTTCGATATCCAGTATGTCGAAATATCCAGAGGAATAGCGAGCCGATAAGGATCGAGGGAGGCATATTTCAGGGCGATAGTTTGAGTCCACTTTGGTTCTGCTTGGCGCTGAATCCTCTAAGTAGACTGCTGGAGGACTCAGGTCTAGGCTATCGGCTGAGGAGAGGTGGTCAGGTTATATCTCACCTCCTCTACATGGATGACCTAAAACTCTTTGCCCCCAACAATTCACAACTGATGGAGCTACCGAAAGTAACTGAAACTTTCAGTAGAGCCACCAGGATGGAGTTGGGTGTGGAAAAATGTGCGGTCATGCATGTAAAGCAAGGGGAGATTGTGGATTCCATGGGAACCCAACTCTCGGATTCCATATACCTTAGAGCCCTCTCCGCAACCTCTCCGAAACCTTTAAGTATTTGGGTATGCCCGAAGCGTTAGGCATCAATGTTACTGACATGAAGCAATCGTTGAAGGAGCGCTTCTTTGGCCACCTGAAGAAAGTATTTAATAGTCTTCTATCAGGCGGAAACAAGGTGCGCGCCTTCAACGGCTGGGTCATGCCGGTTTTGATGTACTTTTTCGGCATACTCAAATGGACTCAGACCGAACTTGACGCCCTGGATAGGATGGTCCGTACGCTGCCGACTGCGAATGCATCACCCACGGTCATCGGTAATGAGACTGTATATACCGCGAAAGTGTGGAGGTCGAGGCTTTTTAAACGCTAAGACCCTCCACAATCGCGAGATATGCAGTCTATGGGAATATTTCCTAGAAGCCGAGGTGGGGATGCATCGAGATGTGGTCGCGGTGGACAAGGGCCTCACCCCGCTCTCCTTGGCGAAAGAGAACTGGCGCAAGCCTGTAGTGCTTGATACTAACGACCGCAGGGCCTCCCTGCGGTCATTAGTGTCAAGCATGGCATGTATGGCAGAGTAAGGAGCTTCACGGATGCTTTTTCCGGGCTCTATATGGACCCGATGTAGATTTACTAGCGTACGGACGCTAGTAAATCTACATCGGGTCCATGTAATGGTGGTGGATCGAACCGAGCGGCGCGCATTGATTATTGACATAACGGTCTCGCATGACGGGAACCTCGTGAAGGCCGAGAAAGATAAACAAATCAAGTATCTTGACTTGGCTCACGAGGTTGTCGACATGGGAGATGTGGACTCCGCGATCGTTGTGCCGATAGTCGTATCAGCCAATGGCTTAATTGCCAAGAGCCTCGACCAACACCTATGGAGGCTTTCGTTGGGCAGCTGGGTTAAGGGGCTGATTCAGAAAGCGGTACTTCTGGACACGGCCCGTATTGTTAGGAGGTTCCTCTGTCTGGAGCCCTGACCACCGCCGCCGGTAGCTTGGACCCTGTTACCCATACCGGTGGACTACTATTTTTTATATTTTTAAATGTTTTCATATTCTAACATTAATAAAATAAAGGAAATAATGTTTACTATTTTGGTACCACATCATTTATTTGTACACGACCGTGGCAGTCGGATCTCCGGGTTGAGATTGAGACTCAATCTTTCCACCCGGACTCAATGTTTCATGTCCGCAATCCACCATCCCGTCGCACTCAATGATTGAGTGTGACGGGATGGTGGACGGCGTGGGTGCTGGGTGGGGTGGCCGCGCCCCGCTCACTCCCGAAGTAAACGCAGCGCGAGAGTCGACAAACTGCCTTTTAGCTAAGTAATGTGGCTTAGCTGCTTTGTAGCTTAGCATCATTTATTTAATTTTTCACCGTTTTCATCAAACTGACAATAATTATTTACAAGCAAAGTATTGTGAGAAATTTACAGAATTAAGTGCTTAACTAAAATAACGTTAAGGGCGGATAACTGCGAATAAGTTAAGGTTTTGACTGAAACTGTCATATAAATGCTTAACTATAAAGTAGTTATAGTCCTTTTACGTCTCTATAGTCAAGAATAATCCGATAACGTAATTGTAGTTAAGTAAAACACCAGAAAATAATCGTCACATCCGGCAGTTAAGGTATTTTAACGTACATTAAGCGAAGAAGTGTGGGTTAGACGCTTTCAAGTGATGAAATCATCAAAAAATATGTTACTTAACGGCCTACAAAATGTTCATATCTTTAAAACTATTTATGTTGTAAAAATGTTTCTTAGACAGAAAGATAGAGAATTTTGAACTCTATCACTTTCTATTAAAAAGTAAAAAAACACCATTTGAGGGTTAACGGCTTTCTAGTTAAAGGACGGCAGATTTCTTGACATACTAAAACTGTTATTATGTAACCTCACAATCCATTCAATAAAAGCTGCTTCAGAGGACCTTTTATAATTGTTTTGGATTTATTTGGCGAAATTATTCGAGATTAATCCAGCTAACATAAAAAAATATCAGGTGTGACAAGTATGTACCGTTTGAGTTTCTGGAAACTAGAAAATGGCACTTCTGAGTGATAAAAATACCGAAACAACGATCAAATTGTAAAACTCCCGAGCTCAGACCAACCAAAATAGAAAGACGGAGCACTAGGTACATCAAACGTGTAGCCACAAAACTATGCTCCTGCAAGTAAACACACAGGCTCACGCACACACCTACACAAAAACTATGCTCATCGCTCCTAGTACGTCACGAGTCGTCGTCTAGTAAACTTCTATAAAAAAAATAGAATTATGCCTTCTTGTGTAGTGAAAACTTGTAAAAACAATAGCAAATCACATAAAAAGTCTCACGGAATCACTTTTCACATGTAAGTACTTCAAATAACATCGTTTCTTAATTTAGTAAACTATGAATTTTAGGTTACTTGGAACAAAATCCTGAACGAATGAACGAACGAAAACAGTGACATTTAAAGTGCGGGGGTTGCCATAATATGATTTGAAATTTCCCCGTTCGATATTTTTTAGTTCGAGTAATTATATGCCTGTTTTTTTATGTATTTAATATTTTAGATTTCCAAGTAATATTGAAAATAAAAGTAAATGCTATAAGAAATAGTCGGAATGATCCAGAATGGCTTCCATCGAAAACCAGCGTGGTTTGTTCCGATCATTTTGATAATAATGACCTTTATTCGACTAATCGTGGACTTCGTCGTGTGATCAAAAGCGGATATCCTAAAAAGGTACATAAAATATAAAAAACAAAAATGAGATTTTATCAAAACAGTAATTAAACACGAGACTGTATTTTTTATTTTATTTTAGTTTTTTCTCAGCTTAGACTAGCTAATTTAAATACTACTGTCCCAAATTTTATTTTTTAGATGTTATTTCCATCGTCTTACGTAATTGCTGAAAACTCAGTTTCACAAAGTTCCGGCTGTACGTTTGTTCAAGTATGTCCTAATTCATTTATCTTCCTAAGGTTTTAATCAAAAGCTGCCATTACTCGAGTAATTTTTTTTGTAGGACTTACCAGACTGGCCTCATGTAGCCATTGACGATAGGGCATTACCAAGTTAATCCTCTGCATTTGTACCCGTATGTATTTTCCTGTCTCTTATTACTAGTTTTTACTACAAATATGCAATTTATTTTGTAATAATGTGGTTATAGGACTTACCTAATTTACCCAATGCGGCTGTTGATTGCACTGTATTACCAAGTGCATCCTCTGCATTTGTATCCGTATGAATTTTCCTGTCTCTTATTACTATTTTTTATTACTATTAATTAAGTACCTATTTTATTTCAAAACAATTTACTTAATGACACATACCCACGACGATGTTATGATTTACGCTTCAACAACCTTATAACTTATAAATTAATTTTTCTATAATTGACAAACCAATTTTTTTTAACATTCAATTGATAATGAATAGTAGTTCTAAGTGAAAGAGCGGAGTTTCCTAACACAAGCAATTCTTGATTAAAAGGTAATCTCCAAATCATGTATGTAAATGCACTTTGTACTTAATTGTTATTTTATTTTGCGATGTAAAAAAAAATGGTTTTGTTTCGGAATCCTTCCTAACGATTGAGGTACAATACCATACTCAACAATATCTTACTCGTACAATATTATCCTACCCAAAATATGATTCCCCAAATTATAGGGAAAAACTTTAACAAATGACAACCCTTTTTACACAAACAGATAAAAAGGTGGCGTCATTTTTGATGTTCGTAATGCTCTGTCTTTCTATTTTGGTTGGTCTGAGCTCCCGAGAGAACGAGAGGCGAGAACTCTCATCCACTGAACTATGTATAATAATTATAAGTGCCTTTTAATATCTTGTTTATTTATTTTCATACATATTATGTATATATTTTTAAATATTTTATAAAATTCATAAAAAAAATCATTTGAAAATATAAAAATTGATCCGCCGGTATCGGGAGCAGGGTCTAAGCTAGAGACAGGAACCTCCTCACAATGCGAGCTTTATCTGCTTTCTGAATCAGGCCCTTGATCCAACTGCATAACGAGAGCCTCGAGAGCTGTTGGTCGAGGCTTTCGGCCATGAGCCAGGCCATTGGCCGTTCCGACAATCGGCACAATGCAATGATAGCCGAGCTCACATTCCACATGTCAACAACTGCCTCTAATTTTAATATTATCATGATGAAAACTGATAATTAAAAACACTTGAAAACACCACAAGGTGGTGTGGTGTAAGTATTTTCATCCACCACCATATCCATCCCTAACCATATTTTCGTTTATACTTCGAATCTATTACGTATATATTTCTTCATTTATTTGTGCAACAATACGTACATGAAGTTGTCAAATTCCCCGCTGAACTTCAAGTGGAGTACGTTCGGAAACTTAATCGCGCATTACAATTTGAAACCACACAAAATTATTAAATGAATTAATTATAGCACAATATACATTGCGTTCATATTTTAACCTACTTTTAGTAACTAGAATTATATATAATTTATTATTTTTTCATAAAATACATGATTTAAATAAAATCGTAACTTACCGATAAATATTTGATTGTGTTTCTGAATGTTACGGCAGAGAATTACAAGCCAGCCATAGACAAACTACCCAGCGTGAAATCGGGCAGAATTACGAATGTCATAATACGAAATTTAACCATGCAGGGAAATGAATTGCCTGGTACTTGCCAGGTTTTTTTAAAGTTCGTAATAGGCCCCCTGAGCCTTGTTATATAGCGTTGGAAACAGCCTCTACTCAAGTTTTATTTCCAAAAGTAGTATTTATTTACATAAAAATATTTTTATCACCCCATCTACCCTTAAAATTTAGACACAATAGCCCGAATGACTTATGGCGCAGGGGTTTCTTCTGTGTTTCGTAACCCCTGAATGTCGTTAGTTTGTTATCGCTAAGGTAGAGGGCGCTTCACCCTTGAGAGAAGCAACAGCCGTTGTTAGTAGTGTGCGTTTCTCGTGAGATGGCGTTTTTCTAGTGTCAGAATAGTGCAAAGAACGTAGACATTCTGTTAATGTACAGTTTTATTATTATAATTAGCGAAATTTTGAATTTAATTTTTTTAATAATAGTTGGCCACCTCTGCTTTACCTCATTTGCCTTTGGATCACTACGTTTAAGGCATCCTGTATATTTCCGGTAGTTGTTCGTCATCATAACTTCAGTCGTGTGTCCCATGTAAAATTACGAACTTCCATTAAATTTATCTCCTACTATCATGATGCCCGCTTTGCCCAGCTTCACCCTGCTTCGCCCGAGTGGATGTCGGTTTTTATATACTAAAACCTTCCTCGAGAACTACTCTATTCATTGGTGAAAACAGCATGAATATCGGTGCAGTAGTTTTTGATTTTATCGCGAACAGGACGACAGACATACGCGGCGGTGGACTTTGTTTTATAATATGTAAGGATTTAACTCCTCCAAGGATATGAATTTTCAAATTAAAAAAGGAGCAGGTTTTTTTTGTTTTTAGTGTTTTTGTTGTTTTTTTTTATTGATTTTGATGATTGTTTTTTGTTTGGTAGGTCATGCTTCAGAGGTGGTCCCATATTTAAACTTTACTTGCATTTGTTAGCTGCAATATTAGGTATTTTTCCCACTTAGTCTATGTGGACGATGTTTTAAGATAATCAGTCACTGATAATTACATAGCAGGTAGTGGTATTCGAATTTGTGTGGGGTCGGTACCACAATTATAAAGTCAAAAAAAAAAAAAAATTACTAACTTAAAAAAAAACAGTTTTTGGTGTTTTTTTGGAAGCCAGTTTTATTTTTGTAAAAAGTTTTTATTTTTCACTTTTTATTGGGTGCTAATTAAGGCAGCTTCTTTAAAATGTCATTTTCGTCTTCAAATATATTTAGTTGTCTAATGAATTAATAGGTCAGCGACAAACTTTTAGCGTCTAATAAATGGTTTTTAAGCGACCATATATTGTAAAATAAGCTACTGTTAATATGACGCAGCATGGTGATAATTCTTAAGCAACTAAATTTGTGATATGTCTACTCATTGCCAGCTTCTAATAAGTGTATCAACTTCATCTATAAAATAATATCAACGTACTCTAATTTCATAGAGTCACCTTTATTTTTATACTTTAGCATAAGTAATTGATGAGTGAATCTACTATATTTGAACATAAAATTTCCTTATTATTGTCATCAAATAATGGTCAATGAAAGCTCTAATTTCATGTATTCGCCTATCTATTTATAATGTTACCATAAGTAATTGACTATTATACCTACCCAAATTAACATACAAAAAATATTTTTATCAAAAACAAACATCTGCAACTCTGTGTTTGTTTGTGTTTGGACACACCTTAGGGAAAATTAAAACCAAACAACTATTTTATTTGTAAATCAGATAATTTTAATAGCAGTAGCATAGATTTTTATGTTAAGTATAATTGTACTTATGTCCTAAGTTACAATAATGAAAGGCAATCAAATAATGAATAACATTGTTATTTGTCACTGAATAATCAGCGCAGCTTGTGCTTTACCTGGTCTCCCACGCTTCCTCTTTACACCAATTTTTTGTGTTTTTGCTTCTGGCGGCGGAAATGCATGTTTCATCCTGATAGCCAGACCCACCAAATGCTTGCAAGAATACTTGCGGTGAAAATCTGGACAGTCACAGTGGCCATTAATCCACTCCTCTTCTTTTTTCGGTAATGTAATTTTCCAAGAAGAAAAAAACACTTTTTTGTACTCATCAAAATCGTTGAATGTTTTCTCCGTCAAATTAGTCCTCGTGGAGTTGTCACCTGGGACCAGGTATGTATTAGTTGTTGGTGTTGATTGTAATGTTCTAATTTTGGTATCGGTTTTAGCCCATAGATATCCGGCTGTCCAGTCAGCTAATTTTAACACCGGTGTCGTCGCAAAGAGTTCTTCCGTTGCCTGTTGTGACCAGCTACCAACCATGTCCTCTGCAACTACTAAAAAACGGGACAACGGTATACGCTCGCGGAGGGTATTTTCATCTTTAATAATCCTATTAAAAGATTCGAGAGCATTGTTAGTCACAGGTGATGAGATAGGTGTTGCACCTAAATACCAATTAGGATTTTTAGTGAGCCATTCTTTTTTAAAGTATGTCATAAATGCCTTTTGCTCATGCCATTTCGCCAAGAAAACTTTTGAAGCGGCGGTAAACACTTCAGGAGAAGTAGCACACTGCAATGCGTTTATATCTTGCAATATGGCTTTTCGTGAACTTTTCTCACTTGTTTGATCCAATTTCGTACACATTTGCTTTTTAGCGTGTGCCCAGCACATTCTTACTATAGTTTCTTCTCCGAACACGTCAATAAAAGTATTTTGAATGCTTTTTGCGGCGTCGCATATCAAAACCTTTGGGTCAAATGCATATGAGAAAATGGAAAAAATACTGTCTTTCAATCCCTTATACACAGTTTCAAAATCTTCTTTGCGTTCATATAGATACTGTTAGGCAAATAGGATGAAATTTTCGGTTTTTGTCCGTTGTTCCAATTACTAGAACAGGAAACCCTTGCCAGATTAGTTTGTAGGTAGCATCCGCATGTAAAATTTCGGCAGTAAGGCACAGTTTTAATAAATTCTTAGAAGACAAAACGAAGCGGAAGCTAGGTGGGTCATTTTCTAAAATATGATAAGCTATCACAAAAACTTTATTCTCATCGTCAGGAACATCTGTGCGGTTAATTATCCATTTTTCTAACTCTCCTAGGTGAATTGTGGACGGCCCATACTTTATACGCCTGCGATCTGCCAAATAGTTGTAGAGCTGCTGTTTTGTAGGTATTTTAAGTCCATCTATCTTCTTCAGATTGTGTAAAATAGCTTTCGGCTTTAAGCAGAGGTCGAAAAGCTTGTTAATTTCCATTTTAGTTTCGTCGCAAATACCAAAACTGTAACTACTTTTGATGGAATCGTGGTTATGCTCGCAATCAGTGCGATAGAGTAACACCGCGTCCGAGTTCGCCTCAAATAACAAATACATCTGTGCAACACACTGCTCTCCCTTGCGTGGTACTTTATTGCACCTATAAAAGCGTTTTTTTCCACCTAGCGTCATATGAGTAGTTAATATTGACCAAGTATTTTCTACTTTTACGACTTCTTCAGCGGCACGAACATTCAAAAATTTCTCCACAAACATCCAATTCCTTGATTCACCACGCCTTTTCTTCGCCTCCTGAACGTCTTCCGAGTCTTCATCAGAACAGTTCAAAGGGACTTCATTATTAGACGACATGCTTAATAAATACTTTCATACAAATTCGTATCATAACCACTATCACAAACGTTTTTCAAATAAGAATACGAGCACTCGATACTGCATGCACCGACTAGAGCTCGCTCATTGGTGCAAATGGCCGGTCGCGCCCCTCTGATTCCCAACGAGCGTCAGGTACACTCCCGCGCTTGTGTTGCAAACTTTCACGAAAAAAGAATATGATTTATTAATTTAGTTGTTGACTAAAAAACTTTGATTGCTAATTTTGAGGCTGGAATTTGATTTTATTAGCAGACAGATGTTGAAATCTCTAAAATATATAAAGTAGCTCACTTACAACATTAGTCGCTGAGTTATCAAATCAGAAGTAAATATATTTATCGGTAGCTCGGAGTCATATTAATTTACGCTCGTAAATTGACGCTGGTTTTTTGATATTCTGTTGGAATAGTAAAGATGATGAATTAATATAATTGAAGCTGTTCTATTAACTCGTCGCCTACATATAAAAAAAGACGCTAGGTTGCAGGTGCTAAAGAAAACTTTTGTTGCCGCACATATAATTTCCCCTTTTTATTTGTGATGAGAGTTTAAAAAGAGAAGAAAAAAGTTTTTATTATACATATAAATTACATTTTTAATTACTTAATTTTATAAAAATATTTTAAAAAATCCTAGTATAAACAATATTTATTATTATTAATATCTAATTTAATTCAGAATGAATTTACATTCCACAAATTGTTAGTAAATTGGCTAACGAGAACTGGCGCAAACCCATAATAGTGTGGCGGTACCTACATCGCCACATATGAACTACGCATCAAAAAGACCTGACGTCACACAAACACTTGACGTCACGTAAATCCTGCATCGCGCAATTAAAGTTTACCATGCAATGTATACAAGAACCCGACATCAATCGTAGGGCAGTTGCCCGCCAGACACAACTCCCGTCTGGTCGGAGGATCCTCCCTTTTCTATGGTGGATGAGTGAAATTTACATCCTGTTCTTCATACCCCTTTTTTTTTTTTTGAGGGTGGGAAATCATCCAATGGCTTCTCCCGCTCTGGGCGGAGCGGAAGGGCGTGTCAGACTTTTACTGTCTAAAACCCACCCGTGTTCCTTCATTTGCCTGTTGCCAAGGTCCCGGTATCCCTTTCGGACTTTCCCGCAACCCTGGCAGGCATCGGTCCTACCGGACCCCGTCAAGTTCTTCATACCCCTAAGGTATTAGGTATCAATTACCGCAGGAAGGTATGGGTATGGGTATGGTAACAGCTGCACGGGCGCTTTTACCGGGTTCTAAGGGCCCAATACAGACCTGGTCCGTATCCGGGCTGGTTGCCATTCGGTAATCTCTTTGGAGAAACCGAAGGTTTTGTCTGCGATTATGGACGAAGTTATGATGACGAACAACTACAGGAAATATACAGAATGTCTCAAAACTAGTGATCCAAAGGCAAATGAGGTAAAGCGGAGGTGGCCAACAATCATTTAAAAATTTAAATTCAAAAAAATTCGCTAATTATAATAATTTTCAAGAAATTTTACACTTTTATTCGATTTTTCGACCCTGTGAACAAAATTTTCGACGTTACGAGTTCAAATGTGACTGGAAGATGCCTTGATATTGTAGGTACAATATTATGTTCCTATTTTAATTTTAATTTCAACCCGACAAACAAATATTTAAACAAATTACGTTGAAAAAAGAAAAACATAAATTGTCAATGGAGTCCAAAAAGACGCCGAAACCCGTTAGAGTGGCGGATAATAGCAGGTATTTCTAAAAGTGGGTCGTAGGTGGGTATTCGTCCGATAATACCCGGGTTTACACTGAACCGGGTACCGCTAGCTTCACCTCGCCGGATGTCGCTGTCTCCGTTCTCCGCCGCCATTTCCGCGCACCGGGGCGAGGCGAGGCGAGGAAAGGCGAGGAGAGACGAGGAGGTTCCGACTCTGCCGCACTACAATGGACCCTTTATATCTTTCTACCGCTAATCTAAGAGCTGATAATATGATTAGGCTCTTTGTACTCCCTTCATATGTTAATCGTTTGGGTGTTTGGGCATCCGCGCCTCGTTTTGTAAGGTTCTTTTTAAGGAACGGAATTGACGACCTACATAATTTCATTTCTTCTATGACAAAAAGTATTTAATAATAAAGATCTCTATGATCAACTTAACCTGTAGATCGCGATCGTGTCGTTTAGTGAAAAGTAAAAACTACTCCATGCCTTTCCATGCCACATACTTGTGCCAATAGTGGTTAGGGCCAATGATGCACAAACGGCACCGGGTGTAAGGCGGTAGATACTTCTATTTTATCACAACCAGTCAAATGAAAAAAATGGATACTTCGAATGAGACGATTCAACATAAATGTAAGAATGAAAATAAATACACAAAATATTATTCATAATAAATACAGCTGCTAACTGCATAAAAATATAAAGAACGCCGAACTAAAAACAATTTGGGGCTTGATCTGAAATGCCTTTGATAAAAGTTATTGCCCTGCAGCGCGACGCTCAGCCCAAGTTGGACTTACTGAAGGCTCTTCGTCGCTGGGTAAACTAATTTAAGTTTTTGCAGCTCCAACTTTTTCAATGGAGCCAGTGCCTTTGTCTGTGAGCTACCAGATCGTTATGCTCTTTTTACACCCCCCAGGCTTAAACCATTTATTTGTATTTGCACCTTTTACACCACCAATATTCGGCTAATTAGGAAGCACGAGGAGTTGCCAGGTTTTGATAAGGTAGGTCACCTCGTTATTCGACGAGAACCGTGCGTGATTAATTTTGTATCTAATTTGTTTTACGTAATATCTACGTCAGTCTTTACGGAATAAGTAACTTTAAGCCATCCGGGTTGTTTAATAATGGGAAGATCACAGATATACAATATATTATCTAAGGGCGTTCCCGTTAACCTGCAATATTATGACGTCTATACATGCTAAAAAAATATTACTTACCATTAAAATAAAGTTTTTTAAATTTTTTATTGTTAAATATTCACAAAAATTATTAAATTGATACGGAAGAGAAACACTGTATACGCACACTTGTGACACTTTGTCTTTCTACGTTTGTGTGAGTGTTTCTTTTACGTATCAACTAACTGATGCCCGCGGCTTCGCCCACGTGGATGTCGGTTATTATATACTAAAACCTACCTACCTCGAGAATCACTCTGTCCATTGGTGAAAACAGCATGAAAATTGGTGCAGTAGTTTTTGAGTCTGGACGACAGACAGACGCAGCGGTGGACTTTGTTTTATAATATGTAAGGATTTAATAGTTTTGTGAATATTTCAATACGAATATTTAAAAAAAACAAAAAAATGTGGTAAGTAATATTTTTTTTAGCATGCATGGACTATAAACTATTGCATTGTTCGTTAACACACTGTATATTCCTAAATAAATAAATAAATAAATATTTACGGCTATTAAAACGGAGACTCCATCGTTACTACCATTCATTGAGTAATATAGACTCACCTGATGATACTGAGCAGGCACAAATCAACCTCCAGTTATGTGATTACCATCATCCGTTGTTCATTAGACGATTGCCAATTTTCGACGGATATCTAGCAGAAAACGACGCCATGCTACCCTGTTAGCCGTATCATTGAGTCTTAGAATGGATGATGGAATCGGATCGCAAGGTACAGTTATGGAAACGACTATGTATGGAATGTCTCGGATACAATAGCTAATAGGGATGTCCGTCCAAGAATCAAAACCAACTACGTATCCTGAGGACTTATGAAGGGAACACACCAAAGAAGTGTTGCAATCAGGATTGAAGACAGTTCTCATGGCGATATTGCAGTAATTGGAAATTGTGATTTATTCAAAAATGGCGTGTGAGAATCAAGTGAATTCCTCGCTATTTGAGTTGAACATAGAGTCAACGTCTATTTTAAACAGCTGGTTTAGATATTCATGTCAGTATTAAAGATGCTGTCGGGCATGTAAACAAAGTACATAGGAACTAGGTATGTTGTAGTGTCCAATATTAACTTAAATGTCTATGAGGCTAAAATAAACGTACTACAAATGCGAGTGGGACTCGTAGACGAAGGATTCCTTACCACCGTACAATATTTAGCAAATAAATAAAAATACAGAACAAAAAATGTTTGAAATCATAAATTAAAAAATCTCTATGTTTATATATTTCTTAATGATACTGTGAATTACAAAGTTATTTCTTGCAGTTGCAGAAAATCGCCCATAGGTACGTAAAAACCTTATGAAGCAGCACTTTACATATCGATGATTAAATGCAGTATAATATGGTACATCATAATAATATACAGAGGTTCCAAATTCCTAACTTTTTAGTTGTTGCGGTAGAGTACTCGTAGAGCTCATACAAAAATGGTCGAAAACTGACAACTTTTACGGCAACTTCATTTTTAAAGATAAAAATAAAAAATATATTTATTTGTACTCTACTCGATTAGCTCTAGACAGACGGACGGACGGATGGACGGAAGCACAGCGGAGGCTTAGTAATAGGGTTCTATTTGGCACCCTTCGGGTACAGAGCCCTAAAATATAGCTCCTACTTTCCTTACGAGATGTGACAACAGTTAGGTATATTATTATCTCCGATATGAATCTATTTGCACAATGCGTATAGATAGCTACATAAGCACATTGCACAGCTCCTTACAAAACCAAATACTCCAACAAACTATTATATGCAACGGTAATATCGATTGCTTCTAACTGAATGGCTGTACCAGAACGTATTCAAGATTCAGACAGATATTACTGAAAGCCTACTGTGCCTAGCCAGGGATGGCAACTGCTCGATAAGCCACTACTGCTCTCGGGAAATTATTTATTGATCTTTATTGAACATGTTTGTGGATCTACGTTAGTTTGAATTGGTTGCTTGATGTTGGATGTGACTTGTGCAATGTTGAATGTAAGCACACAACTCCCGACGTGAAACGCGACGGAAATTTCGCGAGCTTATAATTTATATCCTAGAAAATTATGCGACGTAATGTTAGTTATTTATGCATAATGAAATATATTGAAGCATCACAAGTGTCAACTAACTTGACAAACTATCCGTCGCGTAATTATGGCAGTTAACTTATATTGGCCACCATCCCCAGATAATGGCTAAGTTCGTATGCAGAGAAAACTTTTTTTGGACAAACAAAAGTGTTTTGTCTTTGGATAGTGAACAAAATTCAGACTGTTTATTTGTGCAATTTAGTTATTCTCTGAATTTGCTTCGTTAAGTTGACGTGAGGTTCTAAAGTCTTCATGTCAGTCATGAGACGGATTCGTTTCAGAACACTCATCAACTATTGCCAATTAGTATTTTGAAAAACTATATAATATATGTTACAGTACGTCGATTCTGTAAAATTCTAACAACAACTTGCATCTCCCATCGCTATTCACTCTCACTTCGCATACGGTTCAAAATGTGTTCGGTTTCAAGTGCGAAGTGAGCGTCGAAGTGACGGGGGAATTACCTTACTGAATGCCACTTCTTACGTCATCTCGTATCTGTCAAAATCTTACGGTCAATTTAGTTCAACTCGCTGATATGCTCGCAAGGATAGCGCTAGTGTATCAACCGAGTTTTTAGAATTCCAATCAAGAAACTTACAGTGGATTCAGATTCGAAGTTTAGAATGATGTCTTACAGAATCACACCCCTGTAGAATTTTCTGGTTGAACTAAAGTACCTGAATTGAACTAATGTAAGACTAGATACTTAAGACGTCCTGAGGGCCTAGACAAGTGGCAATTGCTTTCAAAGCGTATCGTTTTTCAACCACCACTAGCAACAGGATTATTTTACTTTATTTGACATAAGCTTTTTGGTAGCTTATGTTAGTGCCATATTTTGTTTACTTTAACATCATCGTTATTGCTGATAAATTATCACATGGTCTGGGGCTTCTCATTCTAATAAGTCTGTTGCGCTGTAGCGCTTTTATAGCTATAAATCAGTAGCGCTGTAGCGCTTCTATAGCTGTAAGTCTGTATCGCTGCAGAGCTTCTACAGCTGTAAGTCTGTATTGCTGCAGTGCTTCTATAGCTGTAATTCTGTGGTGTTGTAGCGCTTTTATAGCTATAAATCAGTAGCTCTGTAGCGCTTCTATAGTTATAAGCTTGTAGCGCTGTAGCGCTTCTATGGCTATAAGATCTCGTGCTTGAGAGTCCATTGCTATCAGTTTTGTTACTGCTAATTTATCTTTAATCTACATTATCATTCCATCTACATAACTGAATTATGTGTGAAATATTAACAAAATCTCTCGATTCAGTCCTTCATTGTCAAAGCTTAATGTTAGGGTTTATTATGTCCGCTGAAGCTTCATTATTAATCAGGTTTCCTCATCGCTCATTGGACAGATTATACAAGAGAACGCCTGCTTTGTTTGACATGATTCATGTTTTGAGGTCCATTAATTAAAATAGCACATCATTCTTTAGAATACAAATGATAAGATTAATATAGAATGTAGGTATCAAATAGTTATAATCAAGGTCCAATTGTACCTAAATGAACGGATTACATTGGTCAACCTTGCATGGTACCTACTAAAGTCGTACTTCTTCTATCTACAATTCAATTTTTGGGAGACTAACAGAAAGTCGTTGTACCTAATGAGTTTTTAACCATAGTTTGTTTTCGACAACACTATTCATGTCTGTTTCCAGTTATAACACCATCGTCGAGTGCATCGCTTGCCATTACTTAAAAACTACAGAAGATAATAATAAAATGATAAATCACGTAGTAAAATCATTGCAAACTTTTAAAAAAATACGACGATTCTATCATGAGGATCCATTGGGAACTATACTCATACACTTGTATTATAAATCAGTCAGAATCTCTTATTAAATGATACTAGCTGCCTGCCCCAGCTCCGCACGGGTAGCACTAAGTACTTATCTAAGACGCACCTGACCTACCCTACCTACCCTACCTACCCTACCTACCCTACCTACCCTACCTACCCTACCTACCCTACCTACCCTACCTACCCTACCTACCCTACCTACCCTACCTACCCTACCTACCCTACCTACCCTACCTACCCTACCTACCCTACCTACCCTACCTACCCTACCTACCCTACCTACCCTACCTACCCTACCTACCCTACCTACCCTACCTACCCTACCTACCCTACCTACCCTACATTGGATTACATTAGGGGAGTTTTTAGCAAGATACCCTATTTAAAAAAAAAAAAAAAATTGCCTATGTCACCTGGGGATAGTGTAGCTTCCCAACAGTGAAAGAATTTTTCAAATCAGTTCAGTAGTTTCGGAGCCTATTCAATGCAAACAAACAAATCTTTCCTCTTTATAATATTAGTTTAGATAACCACTAACCATCGTAGAATCACAAATAAGTTAAAATCACGATCGTAATCGTATCCTGTATCAGTAAACTTTCTTGTAAAAAGGGGTGGTGGAAATTGATGAATTCAGAAATATTTAAAGTATTTCCAGGTGTTTTTTTTTTTGGAAAAACTTATCCATGTAATTTTTATAGGGCGCGCGCGATGTTCCTACTTAATATATTTCATTTATGATAAATGATCCTAGTAACAAATGATAGTGTTATATTCCCCATAGACTAAAATGGACTTTTAAATCGCTAACCAAATGTTTTTACTTGTATACCTATTATCTGAATTTTATTAACTGGAAGTACTGAATCCTGTAGTATAAACTGGGAGATTTGCTATACCTACTATAAAACCTCATTTGAACTCAGATTCAGATAGGACATTCCTTAAAAATCTGTCTTATAACTTAAACGGTATCCGTACATATTATAAAACAAAGTCCGCCGCCGCGTCTGTCTGTCGTCCTGTACGCGATAAACTCAAAAATTACTGCACCGATTTTCATGCTGTTTTTACCAATGGATAGAGTGGCTCTCGAGTAAGGTTTTAGTATATATTAACCGACATCCACGCGGGCGAAGTCTCGGGCATTAGCTAGTTCATTTATAAAACAAAGCCCGCCGCCGCGTCTGTCTGTCGTCCTGTACGCGATAAACTCAAACACTACTGCACCGATTTTCATGCTGTTTTCACCAATGGATAGAGTGGTTCTCAAGTAAAGTTTTAGTATATAATGCGGGCGAAATCGCGGGCATCAGCTGGTCATAAATATAATAAAGGTTGTTGTTTGATGAACAGTAGTTACCTAAGTGTAGCAAAGAGGTTGAAGACTTGTTTATTTTTTAGGGGTATGAGGAACAGGGTGTAAAATTCACTCATCCACCATAGAAAAGGGAGGATCCTCCGACCAGAAGGTTGTTATGTCTGGCGGGCAACTGCCCAATGATTGATATTGGATTTTTGTATATATGTTCACTGCACGGTAAACTCTAATTGCGTGATGCAGGATTTTTGTGACGTCAGGATTTTTGTGTGACGTCAGGTCTTTGATGCGTAGTTCGAATGTGGCGATGTAGGTACCGCCACAATTTATAGGCTCCTTTAGTTCTCATATAACGATCGACGGCAGAGGCAACTGCATCCCACGAGTCGACGCAATTGCAGTTGCCTCTGCCGTTTCGCGTGCCACTCTTGTATATAAACACTTAGTCATAAGCCCTAGTCATATTTTTAAGCATAGTTAGTTACCTCTTCATAAAAATACGATTTCCTTTTTCCAGTATAGAAAATACACTCTTATTATAACCGGTCATTTATAAGTAGTTTGTACCTAATTTAACAATATGAGCATTATTAATTCAGAAGAAAAAAATAAACATCATAACGTGAGTATATTGTACGACATAAGCAATGGTTATCAAATTATAGCGTCGGCTCCGTCTAATTCGGAGGTCGGGCTACCCCTTCCCCCGCCGTTTGCTCCCTATCCCCCTAACCCCCCTTCAGCTCTAAGCTCATTTCCTGTGTGCCGGCTGGTTGTATTAATTTTAAATTAAGTACAGATAGAACTCCTCGTCGCGTCGATTCGGTGATGTAAACAAAAATCTATGTACCTTCGTAAAGGACCGTGCTTACTGCGTCCACCGTTTCACGGATTTGTTTTGCGAACAAACATTAATTCGTAAAGAACGGTACTCATCGCGAACGTTCGCTACGCGTTTTTGTTCTGAAAACATTCGTTGTGCAACGAACATTCATTCGTGAAACATTGGTGAGTTCGTGAATCGGAATATGAAAAACATTCATTATTTAGAAGCTGCTCGCGAACGATCGTTCGTTGCGTAACAAATGCTCGCGCGATGAATCTTTACTACACAAATTCGCGAAGCCAATGTTCCCGGGGAATACCGTACTTAACATGTGAGTATGTGTGTGGACTTTGTGACTTGGGTATGTCACACGCAAAAGTGCCGAATGGATTTCAAGTCGGATTTTGTCGATAATTAGGTAACTCATAACGTTGTACGACATAACTATGTTTATTTATTTATAATTATTATGAATTACCTAGTGTCGGACACTTCCCAGCTAGATAGACCGACTACCTTAAGAAGGTGGCTGGGACAGACTGGTTGCGGAAGGTGGAGGACAGGGTTGTGGCGCAGCCTGGGAGAAGCCTATGTCCAGCAGTGGGCTGCGATAGGCTGAGTTGATTGATGAATTATGCCTGCGTTACTTAGTTGAACCCATTTGCTATGCTATTTCTATGGTTGAGGGGTATCCAATTAATACGTCTAAAAAGTTTTTTTGTTGAAAAACATTTAATTGCTTTTGAACGTTAATTAAGTAAATATTATTATAAAATTGTTTTTTAAAGGTTCACCATCCCCAGGACTATAGTATTTTTCTCATACATGTCAGTGGTAACAGAATCAGTATAAGCTGACCTCGCAATCTATTGAAACTGCGTACTACGCTAGTCCAGCTCAACGTGGTGTCTTCCGTGTGTACTCAACGATTCTTCTTCCTAGCCTGGGTCGGCTTCCAGTCTATCCGGATGCAGCTGAATGCCAGTATTGTTCATGGAGCGACTGCCTATCAGACCTCCACAACCCAGTAACTCGGTATAAGATACCCCTTGGTAAAACTGGTGGTCAGACTTTCGGGTTTCTGACGACCCGTAACGACTGTCATAGATCTACGGATGACAGCCGGGTCCAACGGCTAAACGTGTTTCCGAGGCACGGAGGAGTCTTGGTATGTAACGATGGCCACCCATAAACGGACCAACCCGGGCAAGCGTAGCTTAACCTCATGGATCGACCCGTGCGGCTATACGTGTGGGGTGTGTAGTGTGTACTCAAGATTAAAACCGCAAAACAAATTGTTACATACCAGATACCTAGTAGGTAAATGTCTAAATCCTACAAAATTCAATTTCGCCAAACTGTCTATATGGATAGACATAACATCAAACCTGAATTCCCAGAAGGGTTAGGCAAAAGTATACTAGTACAGCTACATTTCGCCAGCTATGTTCAAGTCCCATGTATAACGGCCAGCCTATTGCCATAAACCGGGCACAGATCCAGACACCGGGCTGAAACTGAAAAAATCCAGATGGAAGAAGTCAATAAAATTTTGCTCAACCCGGGAATTGAACCCAGGACCTCATGCTCAGCAGTAGCACTTGCAGTCGCTAGACCAACAAGCCAGTCATACGAATAGACCGAACCCTGTCACTCCTGTCAGATATTCATGCTGGCCGTTGTACCGAATATTTGCAATAACAGACGGTATTCCGATTTTAGATTGCTGATCTGCGCACCTGCGCTTATTGCACTGGCCTTAGTACAGACAGCATATTAGATTATAATAATTGGCCATATTTATGAATACTTACGAGGTATAAAGAAACATGAGACTTCAAAAAAATATTTGGAATAAAAATATTCTTAGCCGTTTAATTCTTAAATTTTGCTGTCGCTCTAAAGTGACTTTGTTTTATTTTAAATGCTTAAAATATACCGACAACTATTAACCAAGAACTATGACTTGACAAAACATCGATATTTCTTTATTGTACTGCAAGCTTTAAATTAATCTAAACCTTCCGGAATAAACTCTAAATTATGGTAAAAATCGCACCAAAATTCGTTGCCTAACTTAGAAGAATAACGCGTTCACACAGACAGACAAGAAAAACGACTTTAATTTATAATAATATGTAGATTATATAGATGTTCAACGTAACATAGTAATCCAGTTACACTATACGAGGTAAGTTACGCTTATCCTCGAAGGGTAATCGACTTAAGCTTCGAGGCACAATCTATAATTTGATTACAGGTAATTATAATTATCTGATCAATGACAAGTGAGTTAGTATTCCGGAAACTCAGGGTTTGTGTGGAATCGGAATCTAGCACCTCAATTGCGTAACACACTATCAATCACAACTGGATTTGGAAGGAAATTTCTAACCCATTGCTTCCTAAATTTGAAAATTTCGTCTGTTTGACAACGTAAATAACGCAATGAATCTTGTTTAAATGTAAAATTGAATGGTATTGTAAGTGTTTTACGCAATTAAACCGCAGTTTATTCTTACTGAATTATGAATTCGACTATTCGAGAGTTCTAAACATGGCGGAAGAAATAAATAAATGGCAAAGGGACAGCAACCTTGTATATTGGATTGATGATATCTTGTAACCGGAACCTTGGAGTGTATGAAAGGAGAGGCTCCTTTCCCAACCGACGTTAATATAAATAGTATTGCGCTAACGCAGAGTCTAGCTAACCAATCCTTTCACCACGATGGTAAACCTAAACGGCTCTCCTCGGAGCCATGACCAAAGGCCCTTCTTAGGGCCAAATAAAATAAACGACCTCTCTTAGGGCACTCACCACCGGCTATCTAATTTCACCCTCACTGCAACTTCAAGGGTTTCCAGAAAATAAGTCTAATCTCCTATCCCAACTATGCCAAAACACAGATTGTGACATTCTCTGGACTGACATTCTCCGTTGTGTTAGTTGTAGTGGACTATTTACTGGGCCCTAATAATAATTATTGTACATTTACCATTGACTCTAAAAAGAAGAAGACTGGAACTTTTTTTCTTTCATCTCAGCCAATCACAGCCCTGCACTACAGGGGGCCAAGTCTACTAATTTACAAATGTGTCAATGGTTTCACAATGATGAGTTTTTGACAGATTTGTCATACAAAATCTGTCAAAAACTGACACGTTTATAAATTAGTAGACTTGGCCCCCAGGTCTACTCCAATGTCTTTTCCCGGGTTCCGTCACAATAATTCGCTTTCCGCTTGTCCCACTTCTTGGCAACTTACGCCAAGGCAAGCGATGTAATTTAATATTCTCGACGTTTGCTTTTGCAGTTAAAACAGATTTGTCAACAGAATTGCTGAGCATCATATGGCAAATATTTACAAGTAGATCAATGTTTTACTAACGGCCTAGGGCAAAATATTCTTCTCATAATTATAGCAATGAAGTAGGTAATTAATGATTGATCACACTTTATTATACCTTCGACGACTTGCTTGAGACTACTTCGGTAGTCTCAAGCAAGTCGCCTTCTGACAAAATTGATAAAAAAAAAAAAACCGGACTGCAAAATGCTATATAAATAATTTGTTTTATTTCAAGCTTTATAGTTTTATTAATCTACGTATTTGGAATATACTCATTACTAGCTTTTATTTGATACCAAAATTGTTGTAATTTAAAAAAAAACAACTTCCCCTCCCTTTTTTTTGTATTTGCAGATGAAGTATATTTTTTTTTTTATAGCCTATGTCACTCCCATAATTAAGACGAACCTAACGACACCTCGTATGTTAAAATCCATCAAGCCGCTTAGGCTACAGAGCGTGCCAAAGAAATAGACATACCCAAACATACTCTCGAAAAACATTACCCTCGTTTTGGGGCAGTCGGGTAAAAATATATGTAATTTATCTTCTCATCATAATCATTTTCCTAGCCTTTCCCCAACTATGTTGGAGTCGGCTTCCAGTCTAACCGGATGCAGCTGAATACCAGTACCAATACCTTTATCTTATCGTATCTTATCTATTTTGCATGCGGCTGTTTATCTGACCTCTACGACCCAATTACTTGGAAACACGATCTCTTGGTAAAAAAACATATATAGGTAATTGATATCTTCTGTAAGTTAGTCTAAAAGTGAAACTGTCTGGACTAACCCTCCTAAATAACATTTTGATTTAATTGCAGCAACATGAGGAATCTCAAAATTCGATTCGTGGGCTGACGGTTCATCCGCCTCTTTCTATTTCCGATCATTGCATAGCTTTCATTTGGATGCTTGAACATGTGAATTTAACTAAACAAAAGTCAATTTCCTATTTTAAATTCACATGAAACAGGAAATTTATTTTTGTAAATTCAGTCAGTCTTTTGGCAATTTTGGAACACATTGTCTAGTTACATGGTATTTTATTTAATTCTTGGTTATGAATGGAGGAGAAAAGGCAAGAAACCTCATTTTACCTACTATTTTTAACCCCCGACGGAAAAAGAGGGGTGTTATAAGTTTAACGTGTGTATCTGTGTGTCTGTCTGCGCCATCGTAGCTGCCAAACGGCTGAACCGATTTTGATTTTTTGGTTTTCTTTGAAAGGTGACTTGATCGAGAGTGATCTTAAGTAGGTATAATTATAAAAAAAATATCATTTATTAGGTGCTTTGTTTTTGTCGGGGGTTTTTTAAATTTTAAATTTAATTTAACTTGTAAAGTAATAAGTTACTAAGTTATTGCTTAAATCCTTTATAATATGATAAGTAGGTAATAAAGAAAAAAAATACGGGCATTTATTTATTTTCTACCCACTTCTTATTTCATTAAATCTCATAGCTTCATACATACATAGTGCTTGAAAGTTTTAAGAATCTTCGCCTCGAAATTATCTAGCAATGTTTTAACATGTTTTTTTTTTCAATCAAAGTTTTTCTAGTTTGAAGCGAACATCTGTGACTATTAATTTCATGTTGCTTTACTAACATCATCATCATCTGCCTAGCCTTTTCCCAACCATGTTGGGGTCGGCTTCCAGTGTAACCGGATGCAGCTAAATACCAGGATTTTACATGGAGCGACTGCCTATCTGACCTCCACAACCCAGTAACACTGGGTAATACGATACCCCCTGGCAAGACTGGTTGTCAGACTTTCGGGCTTCTGACGACCCGTAACGACTGTCAAAGATCCACAAATGACAGCCGGGACCAACGGTTTAACGTGCTTTCCGTGGCACGGAGGAGTCTCGATATGTAAAGACGGTCTCCCATCCACGGACCAACCCCGGCAAGCGTAGCTTAACCCGATGTTGCTTTACTAACATTATACATTAACCATGGGCACGTAGACTTTCTGCGATCTATAAAAAAACTCAGCCTAAAATATAGTCCAGTCCAGTCCACTATCTCCCAAACAAGTGGAATACCAATAACAAAAAGCATGAAAATAAAAAGTAGGCTTTAATCCACAATTTCAGTTTTACGCAGCCTAGCGAGGGCTGACGGCGTCGCAACCGGAAGTGCGCGGAGCGGCAACGCCGCACCGGCATCGATCATGGCTGTAGACACACACAAGCTCGCACACACAGACACTGGACACACACAAACACGCGTTCTCTCAAAGCCTTGAGGTGTTTGGTTGTTGTTTAAATTATTATTTTTTACCCTCGTTCGATATATGGGGTGAAATAGATACGAGATAAGATTTGGGCAAATAATAAGATGGTTTATGATTTGTGTTTACTGTTAGTGAGGAATGTTATGATTTTGATATTTTTCAAATGTTATTTTCGAAGATTTTTTTGGCTTTATTTATTTTGCTGTGTGTTCTGTCAGGTCTTGCTATTTTTACTTTTTTATTTAACTACGATAAGTTGAGGTTCAACTGTTTTACATAACGGAACTGTTTTGTAAAACCGCTAGCAGTTATGTAAAACTGTTATATAGGCAATCCATCTGCGGCATAGACATTGGACTCCACAGTTGGCAGATTGGTTGGTTTCCGCGTTATATGGTGTGGGTTCGATTTCCGCTCGGCCGAAATGTTTGTATAACCTGTATTGTTCCTTGTTTGCAAAGAGATGAGTGTGTGCACTCACGATACAGATGACAAATCAAGCCTCAGATCATTAAAAATGTAATCACATGTTAGAAATTCTGATTGGTTTACTCAAAACTAGAAGTAATAGGCCAGGCATTCGAAACATCGTAGATGGCAAAAAATTGCACTCTATTGATTTCTTGGGATGCTATTAGGATAGATAGCAATAATGTAAAACCAATTTTTCCGCTTCGAAAGATCTGTGCTAACTGCGTGGTGCTAGAAAAACCTCGAAATTTTCGGACTTCTTTCAATTTTTGACTTATAGCTTCTAAAAAGTTCATCCTATGGAAATGTTACCCAGGACATTTTTAAAGTATACAAAATTTGCAACATTTTGAGCAGCCATAGCTCCTGTAGGTCCAATTGGACCCGAGGAAAATGGAAGAATGGCCAATGTTTGAAGTAATGTATGCACTTCAAACATTGGCCATTTTCCCGGAAAAATTGTCTTTAAAATCATTCATTCGAGGAGAGCTCTCATTCCTCAGTGGAATAAAGTTGTTCCTTCAAGCCTTCAGTGGTTGTAACACAATCTGTGCCGTTGTCTGGCAAGAGATCCAACAACACCCCGAACATTTATGTCAATGGAATTTTAATTGTCATCCCTCGGTTACATAATTATGTCCATGACCTAATATTTTTTTCACACCATTTTTTATCGGTGCACAGAATACACACTTTTTTCCCAATTTTCATAGAAAAAGTCTAAATATCCTCCGACAGACGGACATGGCGAATTTATAAGCGTTCCGTTTTTGCCATTTGGTACCGTAACCCTATAAATGGTAGACCTAAAAGCGACGGCGGAGCGACAGTATCTACTCGCACTTTATTTTCTAATTTCTATAGACAATATTGTAGGTACAGAACAAGGCGTCAGTAATATTGCTCTGTAGGGGGACAAAGGGTGATCTATGGTGAAGATAATGGCGTTCCATATAGAGCAACATCCATTAATGCCACTTGAATTCAGAACCCCAATCAATTAGCTTCATAACTTTACGGCCTGGTCGGGGAAAAAAGGAAGGTGAACAAAACTGGGGTAATTTAAAACTGTATTATGGTTGTAGGAGTGAATGCATTCTGTCTGTCTGCCTGTTTTTTTAGATGTTCTGTCCTGTTTTTTCATTCGACTGTTTTTTTGACTGAGCCAGTGGAAAAATTACCATTGGAGTTAACATACACTCCTTTAGCAGGTCAAAATTGACGGTTGATGGTTTTAATTTGAAAAATTCATCTCCAACAAATTCTCAATTTCAAATTCTCAAATCAGAAACCTGGTATAACTTACCAAATGTTAGGCGGTGTGGACAATGACGCGACGGTGCACGCATGACAACTAAAAGATTCTCTATTTTCTTTCAAACTGAAATAAATAAATAAATTAAAAAAATGAAATAAAAATAAATAAATAAACATACCAAAGATAGTATGTTTGAAAGGAAAGAGAGCATCTTCTTGTTATGACAACAGTTTTACATACAATTGTTAGTCCTGTTTAATGGCGTAACCCTGACAGAACAGAAACATTATGTCGACCGTCCAGTGGGCGTATTGTATTTACAGGCTTTGACTTCGCACAAACTGTCCGACTGTACCAACCGAGCGTAGGTTTGCTGGTTGCAGGTCTATCACATTAATACACTGTAAACCGTGTTATTTTAATCTAAATAAAAAGGTTTTGTTTAAAAACATTTTTGAGGTACCTACCTAGATATTTTGTTTTGTAAACTTTAGTTGAAAATTCTTGAAAAAAACATTCCAAACGTCGATTTAATTGAAATATTTATTATCTAACTACCTACTTACGGCCTTGTCCACACTTGTAACATTTGAATGTATCACTCTACAACGGCCTTATGACATTATTGCTAGTTAGGAGTCAAAATGATACGCGATACTGTGAGTCATTTTGGGTCCAAACTAGCGATAATTATACAAAGTGGTTCCACGCAACCTGAAACGACAAAATGATACAAGTATGTACAATGCCTAACCTACATATAAAGAATGCTTGTGCTACGGTGTAGCACTGTACTCTTTATTTTCGTAGCAATCGCTACGCTTCGTAGCAGGCGTAGCAAGCCTACGATACCGTTCTATTGTCTGACATTAGGGACTATAATATAGCCGTCTAGACGCTTGAGTGATTTCAGAATGGACGCTAAAATGTCTATTTGATTTATAATTTAGAAGGAGACTTTTTCTTTGCCCCTTTATTCTGATCAAACGCAGCCATAGACCAACACATTTATCACGAAGCGATATTTCTGGCCTACAAAAGAACAAAAAAATAAAAACATGTTCAATATTTTGAATGAACACTGGCAGTAAAAATAAAAGCTTTTTAGTACCTACTTTATTGAACAAAAATATTTGTGAACCCAAAATTCTAAGATTTTTTTTATTATAAAGGTAATTCGTTGTGTTTTTATCCTGTTGGGTGGCGACCGACCACGGGTCGCGGCCGTAACCCCGGCGGCATAAATTATAACAAATCGACCACTGGCATGTCTATGGTATGGTGAGCCTACCATTATCATGGCTACTGTATTGAGCCAACCCAGAGATAGTGCGATTTAGTGACGATTATGTAGTTATTTTTTTTTCAATGTTTAAAAGGATATTAAAAATATTGTTTTGGATATTATTATAGGTCTTTATTATTTTTATTAGGTATCTGTTTATCCATCTTCTATCTTTATAAATAAAATTCAATTGCGCGTGAGTTAGTCTCGCAAAAACTCGAAAATGGCTTGACTGATTGTGATGAAACTTTGGTAAATTGTTGTGTTCGCGCCAGAGAAGGTTCCTAACAAAAAAAAGGTATTGCAATGCAAGTCGGCATTAGCTAGTCTTTAAATTAAAAATAATTTTCGCAAACAGCATTACCTATTACGCTGTTTGCAAAAATGTTTTTTTTTTTTCATTATTATATTTTTTTTAAACACGGCTCTTTACACACGGTTATTCATCATCATTTTCATTATTGACATTATTTATACTCGTACATCAATTTTGCTTTTTATAGCTGCCTTTGTTAAAAATGGGGTAGGTACTGATACCCAAAGCCCCGACCCATGCTAAAACAAATGTTTACGCGCAACAACACCTGAAAAGCATTGTGCCGAAATTCAAAACACAATATGCCTAAACCCAGCCAATTATATGGACAATTATCGAGATAGGAAAAGGCAGGCAATTTATAAAAATAATACAAAAGCGAGCACAGAGGCGGCCATTGTTCGGACCCGAAATTGGAGCGCGAATTAATAAAAAAAAAACAATATGCGACTGACAAACAAGCCGAAACGAGTGCCAACTTCGATAGGCAATATGCTTTTAATAAAAACGTTCTATGCTCTTTGTAAAAAAGGATCGAACGGTTCAATTTTCTCCAAACTGTGTGACGGCGGCGCGGGGCGTTGGGTGCCACAAAGCCTGATTATCGCCGCTCTGCACGTCATTATCTACCGCCCACCGTGTTTATTTTTCTCAGATAAAGATTAGCCGGAGTGTTTTGCTATTGGCGGGGTGGTATGTTGAGGTGAGAGGGGGCGTGTGTGGGCGTGGTCGGGTGAGTCACCGCCCCCTGCGGGCCCCGGAGTCACAGAGTGTGTCGCAGGCCGCGCCGTACGCACGAACATGTGGATCGCGTGAATCATGCTCGATATTAAAAGCTCCGCCGACTATCTGAGTCGGTCGGGCACTTTCACCAACTTCTCTATGTTATTTGCGGGTGAATATTTTATCTTGTATTACTTTTTTAATCATATTTTCTTGTGTGTTGTGCAGTGACACGTGAAGTGTTGTGTGATTTTGTCAAGGTTTGGTCAAAAGGTCGTAAGTACAAAGAAAAGTGGGGATGGTAATGGTTCATCGGTATTTTGTTGTCTGACTGTCGTAACATTTTTGGTAGTTTGTGTTCAGGCTAATAAGAAATGAGAATTTACTAGACTAAAAGCTAACTTCTTAACGAAACTTACTCATTTTTAGTTATCACCTTATTCCATAACATTAACGGTTCCGTATTTGCCATTTGGCTGCGGAACACTAAAAATTAAAAGAAACTTATTCAATATAAAATTAAGGCGAATGACGGTGTCCTTGGAGTAGAATAGACAAAGGTTCGGAATACAACAAAGTTGTATTTGCTTTTAGTCAGTAGGTAGGTACCTATCTAGATTTTTTATTAGATTTTCTAAAATCGCTAAGTGCAGACATTGCTTGAATCACTTCAGAGCTCGCTTCAAATTAAAGTAATTATAAGCGACACCTCAGAATCTTTAGTTTCATAGATGTGTTTTATTTCTGTGAATGTCTAGGTGTTATCAAAATCGTGTAATACCTAAGTTTTAATAGTCCAGTAAGTATAATTTTTAATTTATAATTGATAAGCAATTATTTTATAATCACTCAAATGAAAATAAAACAGATGCAACTTTATTCAAATTCAAAAGGAACCTATTTACCCAGGGTGATAAGATTTAACCTGAGTTCACATTTATTTTCTTATGTAATTTCAAAATAACAATCGTCCGCTTAAAACGCCTCTTCTAAAAACATTAAATACATAATTGTAATGTCGTGTCACTGTTGTAGTGAACAATAAAGCACAATCTTCTACTTATTAGCTATCTATAAACACCAATATTCTACAATAATATTTGTAGAAAGCTCAACCAATGGACAAAAGTACTATTTATAGAGCTAAGCTGCTATTTAAAACTAATATTACTACTAATACTAGCTACTAAGCTACCATTTAAAAAGCATAAGCTATTTATTATAATAAAGCAAATAATAAACTATTAAAATAAAAATATAAAGAACCTAACCTAACTACACATGGTTTGTTCAACGAAATCTCCAAACGACTGGTTGACACTTCCCTTGACCGAAGGGTTGGTTTTTACCTTGGTCAGAGGCTAAGCATTGCCATACAACGTGGCAATGCCACCCGTCTCTTGGATTCATTACCAGTCGACAGCGATGCGGAGAAATTCAAATTTTTCGACGCCATATTTTAGCTTGTTAACAGTTTTAGGACATAAGTTTTTAATTATTCCTGTTCTGTGATAACAAGTCAGTAATATAATGCGCTGAACTAGTCAAATCTGTTTCATTTTATTTATTTAAAGCTTACATACTTATATTTAAATTAATCAATAGACATCAAATTTTGTTATCGAGCTTCCGCTAAATATAATATAATTACTCATACGGTTAGGAAAAATAATTGTTTTGTTATAGTCATTGAAGGATCCAGTTATCGTCGCTACCTATTCAATTTTTACTGTTTGTACCAGCTAATAAACCTGCCTTTAAAGGGCGGTACCCAACACCCAACGCGAGCATTCGCTTCTCGAATTTCTTTTGCAATCAAATTCGTTGCGCGAACTTTTGCAACATGATAACTCTTACCCCTCTGGGGGCTTAAAACAGTCACTTTGGCAGAATCATGATAGGAAAATATTATGAATCATCGTAAAATGTCACAAACTGACAATTCATAATATGATCTGCGTGCGATTCATATTACGAAATAATTCATCTGTTTGACAGTTTTCTATGGAGATTCGTAAAATAGTCCACACATTATGAATTGCTTTTGTGTCAAATTAGAGGAATTGCTAATGACAGCTGGAAATTCAGGAAATTAATTGTTTTTAGAGGAATTGCTAATGTGGCTGTTTTAGGTCCCCTGGTCGCAGTTCTGCTAGTTTGTGACCTAAGAAAACCTTATGATTGTTCAGTTAAAAAAATCGAGGACAAGCAACCCACCCTGGGTCCGCATGGTGGTACCACAGGCTATGTGATATGTCCCAGCTGCAGTGCAGGCCTGTTAGATATAGGCCGATTATGAATAATCTCTATTAGTATAACACTGAATCAGGATATAGCGGGCGCGACCGGCAGCGCAACCCTGGTCGCGCCCGCGATATCGCGCCATTCTGTACGAGGCTTTACAAATCTTGATGTGTAGCATCTTCTGTGTAAATAAATAGCAAAGGTAACAGAGTTTTGAGTAGCATACTATCGTGTGTCGACTTCAATTAAATAGTGATCGAATAGGCAAACCAGTTTTGCGGCAAATCAGATAAAAGTCTGCCATGACATGGATGCAAAGCATGAATAAACCAATTTGATAAACATTAATCACCGTTTTCTGCAAAAATAGATATTTTAATCATTCGAATTTTAGAATGGGCAATACCTAGGTGATAGTTTCAGGGCTTTAGGTCTGCGCAGACCACAGACAATTCACGATGCACTCCTTTGTCCGTCAAAGAAACAACAAGTCAATGAAACTGATAAATGAAATACATACATACATACTCTCGAAAAACATTACCCTCCTTCTGGGAAAGTCGGGTGAAAATTATCACAAAAATAATGCAGAACTCCACAAAGCAGAGACTAATGATATAAACCAAAAGTGTTAATGACACTACGTCACAAATGACATAGAAACTGATGGCACTGAATGATGGTACGTGACAGAAATTGTGCTCTCAACGCACTTTTAGCTTCACGAATATTATTTGTAGATACCGGCGTCTCCGACGGTGCCGGCGGGGCGGCGATTACGTGCTCTGTGCAGATGGAGACCTCGAATACTTCGTACACCATAGACTAACGCACAAAACTCGTTCTTCTGAAAAATAATAACCTGCGACACGTCCTTTTTAACCCCCGACGGAAAAACAGGGGTGTTATAAGTTTAACGTGTGTAACTGTGTATCTGTCTGCGCCATCGTAGCTGCCAAACTGCTGAAACGATTTCGATTTTTTTGGTTTTGTTTGAAAGGTGACTTGATCGAGAGTGATCTTAGTTATAGATGCTTGTTTTTATCGAGGTTTTTTTAATTTTGATTTACCTTGTACAAAATTCAAAATCTAGAATCTAGCTCCATTGTCATTGATGGACAAAAGAAAACTTTGGATGAACTTTTTACATTTGCACCCAATTGAAAATGTAAAAGTTCTGGCGAGAATGTTAAAAAAAAACTGGGAATATGAATTCGTTCGTTCGAAGCTCCAACGGAAATAGACTCCCGCGTAGACAGCTGTCATTGGCCAACAAAGGAACCTTACATGTTTTGTAAAAGGCCAGACATTCCGAATATACTCGTACCTACTCGATTTACAATTTCAGTCCAGCACCTACATGCCTTCAATATTTTAATTCAAGAGAAAGGTACGTTTTTCGTTTGGTGTGCATTTCGCGAAAGGAACGTTCTGTGACTGAGCCTTTCTTTCTAGAATATTACGTTAGTGTCACATGATTACATATTTTAATTAAAATAATTAAGTAAATAAGAGAGATAAAGTTTCGCCAAACGGTGGATCGCATTGCATTATTGCATTCGAGAAGGTCTTACTTGGGCACAGATAACAGCTATCACAATAATTATGGGTTTCTGTTGTCTATGTATCTTTGAATAGTGCCCTGCGCCCTGTTCATCAAAACTTACAAGCCTTGTATGACCAAATGTCATTATTTCGTTCACAAGTACTTATATTTTTAAACTTTTATTCGTGATTTTGTTTACTAAAATATTATTTGTAAGTTACAACTTGCAGAAAATCATAATAAATCCTGAAAGTATCCGGCGACTCTCTGTTCCGTCTTACAAGTTACAAGTGTCGTGCTTAGTACCGCAATAAATGTTTAATTCGATTTTTTTAATGTGGTCAAATGAGTGAGACGGCCTGATACCCGTGTCCCAGCAGTGGAAACATTATGGCTGATTATGAATATGGAGATGAGCAATGAATTTAACGAAAATTAACATTTCTAGGTAACTTGTGAGCGTGTAGACTTGTAACTTTTGATAAACAAGGCCGTGTGTGGTAGTACGCCGATCCCTTAATTGTTCAGACACCTTAGAACACGGCAAAACGAATCCAATTTTGAGGTACTTTTTTTGTGCAGTAAATGTAATTTTCTTCGGTTTTAAAAATGACTCTCTCATCAGGTTTTTAGCCCAAAAAGAAACGGTATTTGTACAATTTTTTTTGAATGCAACATTTTTCAATGTCTCCCTATTTATCGTACTTGCATACTTGCATCATATCGTTCACTATTCAGTTGCTTATTATTTTTCCGTAGTTTTCACGGATAATAGTCCCTTCAGCCTTTCATCACTTGGGTACTTAAACGTCTACTTAGGAGTATTTTGGCACCTTTTAAGGACTGAAAGCCTTAGGGGTAGTTTCCCGGTTTGAAGGGGTTGAAAGCTTTTAAGTGAAGTAGGCGATGAGCAGGACTATCTGCTCCGAACCGTTGGATGTTCTGCGCTGCGGTGTTAAAAGTGGCTTATTTGAAGCGTAAATAATATTAGAAATAATTATGTTTATGGAAGAATTTATTAACACACTGAAAAGCAATCTTTAATATCGACTTCTTACACAAGAAGTCGATTTTAAAGATTGCTTTTCAGTGTATAATAAACAACGACAAATGGAAGCAAAAATATAGCCATTCGTTGCCAATTAAATCGACGCTTTCGATCTATTATGATTTAAGTAATACATTAATCGGTTGAAAATATCAAGAATTTAACTCTTGACCCACACAGAAGTCAATTGCCTGACGTAGCAGAAATCAGAGGTCAAGTGACAAGTGACAATCGCTTTGAAAGCGTTTCGTCTTTCCGCAACGGCTTCCAAA
This sequence comes from Lithophane leautieri, assembly GCA_949152455.1. Lineage (NCBI taxonomy): Eukaryota > Metazoa > Arthropoda > Insecta > Lepidoptera > Noctuidae > Lithophane > Lithophane leautieri. Next base: position 20,077,853 of record OX424458.1, on the reverse strand, counting down.
CAACAATTTCAAAACTTAGCAACTGACTGAACGAAAACCTAGCAACTGACTGAAAAAAACGAGGGTTTTGCATATAGCAATTCGGCTGCGCAATTTCTAAACCTAGCAACTGACATTTCTCAATCTCAATCAATCTCTCTCTGATAGTTATCTATCAAGCCAAAATAATATTTTCACATGTTTGACAAATTCGTCTGCTCGACACCGTAACTGGCATATCAATTATTAGTGTGTTCAGCCAGTACCCCGGATTGACATTAAGATTTCGTTAGCTTTTGTCAATACCATAATTTTTTGATTTTTCTATCTTCGTTATCACTTTACGCTCTTAGCTCTCAGGTGTTTGAAGACTTTGTCTACATCTTTTTTTTTGTGTTACGGACTTATATAAAAGGAAAGTCTTTTTCTCATAACATACGGGCGTTTATGTGTGTTTTATACTATAGTGTTATACTCTATAAACGCCCTTGCGTATTTAATATTAAAACACTTCTTGCTTTACAAGCGTTTTGACTTTGAGGGCCCTTTTCCTGTCATGCGTATTTTCGTCCGCGCGCGGATCTGGTTCGCATGCGGGTAATAGAACGCGCCTGACCACACGCAGGTTAAAGATTTCGTTTGCCGCTGCGGTGTCGTGCGTTTCGCCAGTGACTAATTATATGCATACTATGACCACGCGTGCAACCCGCGTCACTGTTCGCGTCACAACACTGAAGGCAGAAGAACGCCGGCCGCATCCAGTTACCACACACGGGGGCTGCGCGCTCGCAGCCAATCCGCGTCCCGCGCGCGTGCTGACCGCATGATAGGAAAAACATGTATGAAATGATGGGATGCAGGCAGGCATTTTATTTAACCGTTCAGTCCCAGTTCATGTCACCACGTTCGACGAACGATAACACTAGAAACGTTTAAGGTGCCTAAAATGCCTATCGTTTGAAGTTTTTAACCTACTGCAACTGACAGGTTTACTTACCCTTACTAAAAACGTTTTGTATTTTTTTCCAGATGCCTCATACAAAAGTACTTGGTCTACACACGCCACGTCACAGGGTTCACAAGGTAAATACCTTCTATAATTATGTACCTACTTAAATAAGAACAGCTTCATTTTCACTGCCGCCGCTGCCGCCGTCGACATGTTACAACATGTCTCATTAAAATAACACGTTTTGAAAGTTATTAAAATAACTTTAAAAATGTGTTATTTTTAATGTTATGTGGCAAAGGAACATTTTTACTCAGAAATAAAAAGTGTAGCAGTTTGAGTTTTTAAAGTTCATAACTAGAAATTCTTCGGGTATAGTTCTCTCAGCTAAGGGCTGGTTTTATCAAAGTCAGTTATCTTTTCCGTGGAATAAAATTGTCATCTGACAGTTTTTGTATAGAAAAACTGTCAAACATTCAAAATTTATAAACAAAAAAAAATAGTATAGTGTATACTAAAAAATATACTAAATAGTGTAATGTCTATTATCTATACGTATGTAAAAAGCGGAGCAATTTCTTTTTTAAATTAAATTGATGATTCTTTGATTTGATTTGATTGTTCAACTATTTTGCCTCTTTAGGCCGTGTTGGAGGCTCCTGGCTATTTTCCTATTTGTCGTAAATTTTATACCTACTTTTGCAAAGTCAATAGTCTATCACAAGGGTCTATCAAGCTTATTACTAATCAATAGTCCTATCAGTGATGACATTTTGATCCCAAAATGATGTGTCAGTACCATCCGACTGGTAGATTCCTGGGTACCAGGTTGCGTCCGGTGAGTTTGATATGCCGTGTCGGATATATTCCCTGTTAGGATGGTATGTCCGACAAATGTCATCCGTACCTTCCTTTCCAATATAATTATATCACTACTAATTGTTGATCAACATAATTTTGGTATAGCTTATCAAAATCGAAATCATGACACATGTCCCAATTCTGCCGGATAGCTCAAACCACAGAGTTATTGACAACTCATCTCCGTTTGTGATCGGATGCCAAATGACGCAGCTTCGTATGACGTGTCATCAGATGAACATGTGAGGACTAGTACGAGGACATGTGTCATATTGCACCTCGCGTGCTGTCCTAATTAATTGAAAATGTTGTTGGTACTTTTGTGAAGTGTTGTGTCATTATTGTGCGATATGGTCAGATAGATTATAATTTAAATGGGATCTTTGTGTTCTTGATTCTGGACAGCACAATGGTTGACTATGTTTGAGTGTTCAGTCAGAACTCATGTTCGAGAGACGCCTTTTTAAATAAGTTACGCTCTTACCAATTACCTATCGGCCACAAAGCGTCCATATGCTTCGAATTTGTTAGGGCTACGTAGCCCTGTAACTAACAAATCTAGCCAATATGACGTATCCGTGTCATTTCACGCGCAAAAATCAAAACAATGGCCCCCTAAAATGTTGCATGCGAGTGTTCAGCGGAGCGAAGCTGCGCGTGGCCGGCGCGTGGCTTGACAATACAGACTTAATTCTTTGATTGACACTTACAATATTTCGATAACTGATGCAATATTTTGATGATTATCACTTTAGCGCTCCCGCCGTATTATCACGAGCACGGTTCGGTTCGTTCAAGTTGATTGACTTCTGAATGCAAAATTTAATGTATTGTTTACATGTTGAGTGGAACCTAGTGTGATGTCATTTTAGCGGCGTTGAATTATCAGATTTTTAGCAAGTTTTATGAAGTTTAGTTATGGATCAAATATTAAAAAAAAACATCTAAAAAAAAATGTTATAGGTATTATTCTTCATTTTTTCTCGATGAATGACTTGATTGTAAAATCAAACCGACACATACCATAAAATAACACAAAATAGGAGGAAATATAATAGTAAACAACCAGCATTCGAAACTTTCATAAACAATATAATATGTAGTAGGTATTTAAATAGCACAGTATTGTTTCTTGATTATTACTGCACACCGCACGCGACAGCAACACCCCTTGCATCGCGGCCTAAACTATTTGGTTGCACCCTGGGGAATAACTTTATAGCGTACATAAATACCGATTACAGTAGCATTTCGAATTTGTTTAAACAATAAAACTCAAGTAAACGTCTCTTAATAGTTTAAGTTTTTAAATCTATCGTCATAATTATCTTGCATTCTTTAAAATTTTGGTTTTATTTAACCGCCTTATTAGAAAAGAAACATGAGGTTTTAAAAAAAAATACTCTTCGTCACTCGTTCGCACATTAAATTGTGCTCAACAATCTACCTTCCTAAGGCTGATTTACATAAGTTCAAGTATCAAGTAATGTGTTCAAACGTCAGTTCAAAAGTGTTCTTTTTTTATTGTGAAATGTTCGTATTGACGTCCAGGGACTTGGATCATTTCGTAACTAATCTAATTTTATAAAACAAAGTCCTCCGCCGCGTCTGTCTGTCGTCCTGTTCGCGATAAACTCAAAAACTACTGCACCGATTTTCATGCTGTTTTCACCAAAATGGATAGAGTGGTTCTCGAGTAAGGTTTTAGTATATAATAACAGGCATCCACGGGGGCAAAGCCGCGGGCATCAGCTAGTTTATAATATAATGAAGAGGTAATGTGAGTTTCTATGTCGGGGGTAATCTTTCACTAATGGGAGACTACAGTATTTGCAAGTGTTATGTTTAAACAATTTTCGCGCGGACGAAGTCGCGAGCAGAAGCTAGTGAAAATATAAATCAGCTTTTACGATGGCTTACCTACTTTACTTACCTACCATTACATGTTAAATTATTATTGTCAATATCGATTACTTGACGCCGTCGCCGTCGCGAGTGGCCGCGTCGGGTCGTGTCGCTCCGGCGGCGGCGCGGCGGCGGCGATGGCGTCCGTCACAATGGCCACAAATGATTTAGCCGCACCCAAGGGCCCGATTACCTTTACCTACTTGACACGGCGGAGGGAGCGATATTATAACAATTAACTGTAATATTTTGATCGCTTTTCTTTTGTTTAGATCCGAGGTGAAGTGAAATAACAGAAAAGTTCTTAAGGGTTGGTTGTGTTTGGTGGTTCTCAATGTAGCAATCATTATGAAAATCATTCAATATGGGAGCACAACTAAAATCGTGTTAAAAAACCTGCTGCATCAAACATTAATTTGATCGTAATTTCTATATAGGTCGATTTAGAGCAAACGAGTGAATTCCCACTCTACCAAATTTTTTTTGTATAAACAGGGACAAAACATTAATTCATTGATCTCTCTCTATTTTAAAATATCAAGAATATCAACAGAAGAACTCTTGTTCTGGTTTTATGTTCGTTTGGTCTAAACTCACCTTCACTTAACAAAAAAGGAACAGCAGTTTTCTGGTTTAGATTGAACTAGCTGATGCTCGCGACTTCGCCCGCGTGGATGTCGGTTATTATATACTTAAACCTCACTCGAGAACCATTCCATCCATTGGTGAAAACAGCATGAAAATCGGTGCAGTCGTTTTTGAATTTAGTGCGTACAGGACGACAGACAGACGTGACGGAAGACTTTGTATTATAATATGTAAGGATTAACACAATGCAAAATTTCCCTTCGGAGTTTGGTCTGAATTTAAAACATGACACAGACGACATTATTGCCATTTTTTTACAGATAGTCTTCATTAAAATGCTTTTATACAATTTATTACACAACTAACTATTTAATAAATTAAAATGACTTATTAAAGTTACTTAGGTTTAATATAAGCGAAAAACGGACTAATCGGTTTAAAAAAAAGCTGCAATTTATTGATTAGCATGAACAGCAAAATATTGGGCTGAGTAGTTGCTATATCTTAATAACATTCAAGTGAAGTTCCATCATAATAATAATAATATTTTATTCAAAATAATATTATATTTTTATAGTTCCATCATAGTTAACATAATGACGATTATTTGACTATTAACGTCCCCCACCCTATTTGGTCCCTAAAACTGAACTTTAACCCACCGGCTACTAAACGTTAACAATTAACGCCCCGGAGTTAATCACTAACGCTTTTTATTTGTTTTACTTACATTAAACTTTCATCAGGGGTTTAGGGAACTAAGTTGGTGGTACTTAAATATTTTTCTTTCTTTCTTTCTTACTAATAATAGTGCTGTCCACCGTCTATCTATACTAGTAGTGATATTATAAAGATGTATTTGTTTGTTTGTAAGTAGGTAAGTAAGTACCAGTCGGATTTGAAAAAATATTTTTGCATTGTATAGCCTTATTCTTGAGGAAGGTTATAGGCATGTAACATCACGGTGCGACCATTAGGAGCTGAGCAAAAAGAGAAAAGTCAGAAAGAACGCTGACGAAAACGTAGTAATAGCGCGGGAGAACGATGCGATGCGGCTGAATAGACTTTGCGTCCAAGTCCAACTAGGCGACCGAATACGATAGTAGATAAATTATCATAATGTCAGGACATTATAGGACAGTGGTTAGGTCTCGGACTACGTAGTGAAAGTTGAAAACTAGCATTAACTGTCATTTAATGACTCCTGAACTACAGGTACATAGCTCTGGAGCCAGAGTCTTAACATTTCTGTAACCAGGGGTAGTATTATGAAGTATTAATATGCCATTACTATTCCACTGCGAAAACGGGATGGTGCTAGCGGCCTTGTCCTCCGTCTCTCTCTAACACTAGAAAAATGGTGGCATTAATACTTCATAATACGGCAACTGTTTATGGCAATAAAGAATTTATTATTTATATTTGTTATTAATTAAAAGAGTGATTTCTGTGGAAGCTGAAGTAATTGCAGTATATGTACTGAACGGCTGAACGAAGTATAGTTTCTGCAAAAAATTAAACTAAGCCGCTACTAATTCTGTCGTCAGTAGACTTCAGGGCAGACAGTGGAAGTATAGTAAACTTCCTCAATCAGAAATGGTGACAATTCGTCAAGATCCTCCGCTTTATTAGGTTATATTTACTTTATTTTATCTAATGTATTTTATGTTTTTAATTATTGGAGATAACTACTAATTCCTATTAAATTACCAGTACCATTTATGTCCAGGCACTGTCCATTCCAAGATTGCCTAGAAGAGATCGCGGAAAGCGATAAAACCGCCCATTGTATATTTTGTAGTGTTTGATTAATTTTTTGTTAAGTATTTTTGTGGTGTACAATGTATATATATAAATAAATAAATAATTTCTATCATATTATGATAGAAATATATATATATATAAAAATAATAGCTGATTTCAATCTACTTTTCATGTGTAGACTCAAATCAAGTTTGTGTGCATATAAAAACAATCTGCGCCAGAAAGCCAATGACAGAAGTAACGAGTGCCAAGATTTAAAAAATTCATTAGGCAAATCGTTAAATCTGCATTTTTAAATCAAAATCAGAATAAAAATCACAAATCATCCCATCCTAAACGCAGAAAGGCATTTTAAAAACGAAGCAATATTTTAAGTCAGGAGTTTGCACGTCAACGAGAACCGGCGAGCGCCGGCGAAAATTAGCTAAAAGTGGCTTTCGTCACCGTCATCCATACTCCTCGCTCTTACTAAGCGAACAATGGGTGGGGGAGCGGGACAGGAGATGCAGGAAAAACCGCTTCAGGCACCAGGAGGGAAGCGGTAAGCACCCTATTGTTTTGCACTCTCTGAAGCGCGAATCGTTTGTAGTTATACGGGTGTACAAGAATTGTAATTTAGAACGAAAATTTTACGCTTATGTATTGGGGTACATGGCAATATATAGTTTAGGTTACAGTTGCTACATACGAGAGATTAACCTCGTAAGAATTTAGATAAAGCGATTTTATAACTAGTTTGAGATTATATTCTTAGAAACGAATAAGTAATCGAATAAGGATTTTGCATGAAATAGATATATATACTTTTTACCGACAATTTTAACAACCGCAAAATCTTTTTTGAGCTTTGCTAATCGTAACCCTGACTGACGTAGATAGTTGGTTCTACGCACCGATTAACTTAAATATTTGTGCACCAATTTCACCGGCATTATAAACAGAAATAACTGGTGTTTTCACAGAGATAGATTTCACAGGACATAATAAACTAAGTTAAAGTTTAATCAAAACTTGCTATTCCATTACCTTTCAAAATTGAAATATGCAATGTAGTGGAATTGTCCGTAAGTCCATAGACGTGAATTTCAATCCAATGTCCAAAAATAAAGGCATACATCAATAAACACTCCAAACAATTAATTGAATTGTGCATTGTGCTATGTCATTAAATCCTAAATATTTTACCAATGACGAGAGAGAAATAAACACTTTAGTTTCAATTATTACGCAGATAGGATTGACTCTGAAATAAAATAAACTGGTGATTTTCCACAAATAGATTTGACGGGACTTACAAAAATATGTAGGTACTTCTAAGTAAAACCTGCAATTCCATTAAGTACCTTTCAAAATTGAAATTGTGCAATGCAGTGGAATTGGGGATCGTGGAATTTTAATCCAATGTCCAAAAATATTATAACAAAGAACTGAATTGTGCATTTTGCTGTGTCATTCAATAAACTAAATATTTTACCAATGACAAGTGCCAAATAACTGTTGGGGGTTTCGATATGACGTATTATGGTCACGCGCACACTGGCAAAGATCAAAAGAAAGGCTGAACCTGTGGTGACACAGTGCCCATACCATTCGTTCCACCATCCCTCACCCATACCATTCGTTCCATCTGCTGAAGATCTCTCACCTGGACACGAGTTGCCTTGGCTAATCTGGAAGTCTTTAAAAAGACTCCGGACCCAGGTTGGCCGAAGAAAGGAAAGCCTATTCAACCATCCTCCTCCGCCTCCGCTTTGGAGTGTAAATGTAGAGTGTAAAGTCGGTTAAAAACTATACTTAATCGCACTGGCGTCTTCATCTTTTCTAGTCGATGGTACTTATTAGGTCAGTAGTGCTAGCCACATTAATAGCAACGATAGTGGTGTTCATTAGATCCTCAAACATTCAAGTATGGACACTTGAGACAATCCAGCAAGTGGGTCATTCTCTGGACAAGGACACCGCACTCACATTTTGTATCGGACGGATACATAGTTTAATCTGTCTAGCCTTTTGCCAACTATATTGGGAACGGCTCGGCTTTCCGAATAATAATACCAGTACTTTACAAGGAACTACCTATCTGAACTCCACAACCCAGTTACTGGTTACTTGGTAAAACTGGGTTTAACCAAAAGCATACGCCATTCAAATAATTATACTTGCCAATATAAGCTCTTTAAAAAGGACTTCTATCAATCGTCACGACACGACAAATGAAACACTCTCTTGGTCTGTTAAGTTGAAAATTCAGCGCTCACAGAATTTCATTACGCCCTCGTCCAAACAAATAGTTGTGACACGAGTCTTTGATGTGGTGTAATGAGATATCTAATCTGCGGTACTGTCAGCAATCCCAGCGGTCTTACTTAAATTGTTTTTAGTGTAAGTTTTGACAATGGGGCGTTTGGTGTTTGTAATCCGGTGGTGCGAAATTTTAGGGGACGCGAGTGTCTGATTTTGAAGTTATTGCTTTGGCTTATTTGTTCATCCTTGTACCTAAATGTGTGGTGATAGGGCATAATGTCGGTTCTCATCATAATTATTTTAATTTACAAATAAGTTCTACTACGTCTGAGTTGTATACGTCAGAATAATTAAAACTCTCACAAGTTTGAAAATTACAGCTATCTTCAATTTTATTAAAATACTCATTAGTTACCGACTGCCAAATTACTTACTGCATGTAAAAATTTCATCAAGTTCTGTTTGACCATGACAAAGATGGTATTCTAAATTATACTCACTCTATTACGTCTAAAGAAACCTTAAATCACTGAAACAATCGCCAATCAATACAAAATGAACGACAAAAGAACGACAAATTACCGTTTTTTTTTTTTTCAATCTTCGTACTCAGTCGGAGCCATAACGATATTATTGTGGAGCAAAACAATGAATCGGTAACTCAGGGGATTTTAAATCTTATTAACTATCCCTTTTTGCGTTTATGAACAAAGTCGCTTGCTGATTTGTCAATCGATTAAAAATAAAAGGCAATTATTGGTTCAATATTACAAGAATTGATAAAGTATTCGAAAATTATTGAATATCAGGCCGCGATTTGGAACCAAAACGTTGTAGATGGATTGGTACGATTATTGTGTTACATTTTTCCTGTCACAATAAATTATTTGTTATTCTGAATGAAATAATCATCATCCCACCGATCAGTGTTTTTGAACGTGTGACTGTCTGTGTGTGAATTACTACATTTTTCACTTTCTTCGTGTTACCCCTTCAAGAATTCCCCTTCTCCAAAATCTTTCAATTCCTGACAAATCTCAAAAAGTTTAAATCCATGTCATCCGTGATTAGAATATATCTATATTATAATTTTACTCATATTTTTTCTAAATCGGGTCGTAATTAACCCGACTGTCATCGCACAAAGCGACAGGATTTTCATTGACAATGTTAGCCATTTGTTTCTTAGGGGCGAAAAAGACCCGAGGCGTTTGTGTGGTTTCTGCTCATCTACTTTCAACTTTACGTACTGAAGATAAAGTTGGCTGCTATGTGGCAATATTTTTGAAGGATTAGGTTCTCTTTGATGCTCTCAATAGGATTTCACGCATAGTTAGTGTTAGAGCTATATTGTGGAAAGTTCTTTGATTTTGGGTGTATTTTTGATTCCATGTTTCACGGTGTTTGAACCACTCTGGGGGAAAATGAACGTGATAGTGACAGGAGAGATGGAAATTATTTTAGAGCATTGTTTATGTTTTTGTTACCTTTTTGAATTTTTAGTTTATTATCAAAAGCTATTTTCAACGCTCCCGAGTTATGCAACTTCACTAGATGTGCAAAAATTTCTTTAAATGCGTTAAATTTATTCCCTCTAAAAACTGATTTTTAGACGGTTTAAACCTTTATGGTTTAAACCTAATCATTTAAAAGTTAATTTTCGTCTTATCAACCAAAAATATCTCCTGAATATGGTCTCACAAATCGATCACTATAATCTTTGAAGCCCACCTCCACATTCTAACAGTCCCAATATTGTTATCCACTGAAGCGTCCACCAGACTTCGGTCATGTTCGTGAACATCGATCATTCGTAACGCGATCCTTGTCGCTCGTGTAAAGGCACTATCTTTGAGGGATTATCTTTTAGTTGCTCTATATTGGAAGGACGCTGATGGTTTTGGTATTGTCGGCTATCTATCTTAACATTATAGAAAACTATCTGTTTGCGCGACTTTGTCTGCGTGTATTTTGTATTGTAACCTATGTACTTCTCCCAAGTCCCAATCTTTCATAACGATCGGTGGTTTAGGCGTGAAAATTAGCGTAGCGTGTCAATTTGATAAACAACTCCTTTCCGTTATTACCTACCTAATCCTAAAACTTAATATTATAAATGCGAATGTGAGTTGGTTTGTTTGTTACGCTTTCAAGCTAAAACGGCTGAAGGGATTTGGATGAAATTTTTCACATGAGTAGACGATGACCTGGAATAGGACATAGGATACTTTTTATCCCGATATTGCTATGGGATCGAGATTTATGCGGGGCGCAGCTAATAAGTCAATAATTTCATTGTAGATTTTTTTAAGAATAAACAAGTATTCATAAAGCTGTGATGATCAGTTTTAATTTAAGTTTGTAGTTAATTTTCTAAACAATTAATCACCCTGGTTTAACCTACAATATGGGCTTTAACTGTAACTATTAATTTTCATGCACTTTATACTGTATTTTGTTCCAGGCTATGGCACCAATTCGTTATCAGCTATGTCGAAGTCGACCCTTGATGCTCACACGCATCTTCGTCAGCCAGGTCAGTGAATGTCAGACAAGATTTATACAATTACAATGATACATTTTTTGGATATGGATACCTATCACTTTGCTTCAAATATTTTCTTGTATGCAGATTGGTTCATTAATTACAAGAGTGTATAAATGTTGCTCTTCAATATTCCTGCTTAATCTCACGGCCTATATAAAAGTGGTATTCGCTTTAAAAGCGCTTCGTATTTCTTTAATTACTTTCATTTCAACAGGATTGATATACGCCTTTCAATAGATTTGGTTATCCACTACATTTTTTACTTTTCCATTATCGTTTTCGCTGATATATGCCACTTGGTCTGGACCCTCAATCATCAACTGCAGCAACTGAATAAATACTCCCATATCTTATAAGATTTCTTTAAAATCAGAAGAACTTTATCCAAGGCTCAAAACACAAATCTTGAAGAGTGTAACGAACTACAAATTTTCGAGCGACCGAATTTGAGCACTCAGTCAATGTTTGTTGTCCACGGTCAGTTACCCAAGGTACATACGGTTTATTTGGTGACCGTACCTTACGTGAAGTTGAGCACAAATGTGAGCATTTCGCGATAAGGAACATTCGACCGTATGACGACAGCGGCACGCAAATGCTTACTTTTAAGGGGATATTTGGAACCTTGGAAATCTGTAAGCAAGCATTATAATACCTACAATATCATGTTATCAGTTGGACTCTCCAAATTACCGTTACAATATCCACAGACGGTGGCTCTATTTTTGTCAGCAAAATTCTTTTGTCAGAGGTTAGCAAAATAATATACCAACTATTAATATTACTGACGAGTATGGACTGACTGCAGATACCCCACTAATAGGTATTTAATAATGATAATAAAATCATAGCTACAATCTGTCTAAATTGAGGAAACACTCCTTCACTAATGAAGATCGTAACTAAAGTGGCTTCAGATATGGACCCTTACACACGTGACTCTTATACCGATTAGCAGCATAATGAACGATAATCTAAGTTATTTTTGGTAAAATACGGGTAAAAATGAAGAAATCTGCAATTTTGGGAAGTAGGCAGAAGTAAAATGTGTCCGGTTTGGTTTAAGGAATCTATATATATCTTTATATATACATTAATTATTATATAAATTCGCCTTTTTATATATTTACTACGAAATTGCGTCCATTAGCGAAGTGCCGCGGCGCGCCGAAAAAATCGCCTGCACGCATTGCTCGAAAAGCGAGTTTCTTCACCGACGCATTTCGACTCGACTCCGCGTATCAGTTGACGCGGGGTTGCGGATGCATATCGACGCGCAACGTGCAGTTATCAATTTAATCAAAAATACTGAAAAAAATTGTAGCATCCTTTTTTGTAAACAAAATAACTTAACTCAGTTCATGTCTTTCGTTTCGTCATCAGATTCAAAGTCAAACATAAAACTGAAGCTCATTTCAGATTATGCTTATAATAGCATAAAGCATATAGTTCATAGCACAACAATATCGCTCGCCATACATTTCCAATAATATATTATTGGAAATGTATGGCGTTGAATGTTGTGCTATGAACTATATGCTATACGCTATTTATTATAGCGTAGTCTGAAATGAGCTCAAGTGGGCAAAAATGAGCACTGCCATAACCACGAAAATAGAATTACGTATGGTCACCCCTCTACTCCAGGCAATAAATCTCACTATAATCTCACATAAAATAAAAGAAGCGTAAAGCGAGAATCTCACACTGAGAGATCTTTATACAAACCACAATATTACTGAACCAAGTGAGCATAGTAACTCGACCCTAGACTGTCACCAGCCACGCGGCGAGGACAAACAACGGAGGCAATGTTTTCTAATGAAATCGAGAAGCGACGCGCCTGTGTGCTGTCACTCATTTTGAAACTGAGGGATCTTGGACAATACTGACTGATGGTTTGGAAATATATGGCTGAAATGGACCTTACAAATTTTTGTTATTTGTTTTCAATCATTATTTGAAAATAATTTTATCACCACTGCTCTCAAAACGGTGAAGGAAAACATCGTGAGGAAACCAGCATAACCTAGAACCAAAAGTTCGAAGACATGACATGTGACATGTACCAACCCGCACTGGGCCCGCGTGGTGGATTAGATACGGCCCACATCGTCTCACAGAGAGGAGGCCTTTCCCCACCTGTGGGAAAATTTATGCCTATGCTTGTTTTTGGTCGTACTTTAGATATATCCGAAAGCGTACAAAACAATAGGTCAATACTGTTAATTCTAGGACTTGATGTCGGAGGAGTCTAAAGCACTATATAAATTATAAAATGAAAATGCTTTTCGTTGATAAGCGCATTAATTGAGTACGGCTGGACCGATTCGGCAAATATTTGTTTTAAAATGTTCGTAGTAGTCCGAATCAGGTTCTAACGGGAAGAATAATTTGAAAAATTCGGCAAAACTGAAAGTGGAATTGGTGTAGAAGTGTTCTATGGGATTATTGAAATTTCGACAGGACAACATCTATCTGGTCGGCTTGTTTTTACTACAGATGAATATTTAGAAATAGCCACAATTAATACCACTGTAAAAAATCCAGTTTCAAATTCTAACCCAATCGAATAATGACGGCGGCATACATTCAAAATATTTGTGAAGTGTAGTGTATGGCAGTCACTAAATTCAGGAATGCGTTGTTCGGCCACTTTCCTACATACTTGAGTTCGATACAACTGTACCAACTGCTTATTAACATGCGATCTCTTATCGGCCCCGTATTTTTCTTCGATTTAATGTTAGGTATGTGTTACGGCATTGTTTTGGTTTTAGTAAGTATAGGTGATAGGAATTAGAGGTTTCGTAAGATGTTTTTGGGTTAGTTGTCCTTAGGTGTTTATTAGGTACATTTGTCGCAATTCGCTTTTAAGCAATTTCGACTCTCAGGGTCTCATGTGCTTCAGTTTCATTTGAACTTTCACTAGCCTCATGGACAAAATTAAAGACATTTCAGTGAGTCAGTCAGAGAGAAGTCTTCCTGACTCACTGAATTGAGTTTGCGACTCGGTTCTACCAAAAGTACCAAAAGTCTTCATTTTATCGACAACCTAAAACTTTTTTTTCAACCAATTTCTCACAAAAAAATCACTAGCCCTGGCTACCAAAACATGTTTGGCTAACGTTTGATCGGTCGCACCCATCGCAAACAGGGGTAAGTAAAATACGAAAGAAATCAAAACGTTGTTTTCACAGGCGTGCGTGCGGTGACGGTGACATTGTCTTTTTGTGTGCTACAGTCGTGTTGCAGGGAGCTAGGGGCCCACGTCATGCGGAACTTATCGCCGTTGACGCTAGTCAACCGAATTTCGAAGTATGGAAGAATTTACTAGGAATTGTTATGGAGGTGGAGCCGTTCCAAGGTTTTGTTTACGGGATTTTTTATTAGGCCAGTTAACTTTTCTTTTTCGTTGGTTAAAAGATTAGGATTTATTGAACTCGGGTACTGATGAATGTTTTCAGAAACTAAATGTGTTTTCTCGACCGTGGATATGCCTCTACTGAATCAGTCGAGCAACATCGACGTAAGCAGCTTACGCCGATATGTTGCATTATGTCTCCCAACCTATGTATAATGCCAGGTTTAAGGAACTTTTAATTGGGCAAAAGTGTCAAAGCTTACCGAACCAATGCTGTCGTTCCGAAGAGTCCCTAGACTTTAATTCATCTATAATTCTGTTCTGTCAAAATGTGTGGTTTAATTTCTGTATTTTTTAAATTTGTCATCTCTGTGTCTATGACCCTTTTGTTGGTCGAAATAAAAGATTTTTATTTTTTTTATTTTATTTATTTAATAAACTCATTACAGTTAACAGTTTACAAATACAAGTCTTGGAGGTCGAAACGAAAGAAATAATCATGCACTTGTCATAAAGTGCACTAACTCGATCTGAATTGATGCATTGTGTGAATCTAGGTCAGACTGAATTGGATAATTATATTCCGAGATAGGTTAGAACCTGCGATTCGCAGGCATTGATTTGTTTTATTCCACTCTGCCCCACCATATTTTCCAAAGGACCAATTTGGACAAAGTGGAATGTTTGAAATTTTGATGTCCACATGGTCCCACTAATAAATTTTGGGAATATTTCACTCTGCCTCACCAAAATATTCCACCAGTGGGCCAAGCAGCTGAAATGACGAATGTTCCTGCTCTTCATCTCGATCTCCCCTGATGGAAAGCGATTGATAAGGTCTACCGATGGATCGAGTGTGCCCAGAAAATGACTGTTCACTCTTGCTTTGAAGACTTACAAGTTATAGTGAGTAGGGACAACAGACACGGGCAGAGAGTTCCACACTTTGGATGTGCACATAATTCCGCAGGCGAAGAGCTGAAGAAAGCAAAACTTAAAACTGGCTTTCATTATCTCTATAATGAAACCTTTGATGATGCTATCAAATACCAAGTGAATGAAGACAATGTTACAAAATCTTTTCTAACAAGATTTCCCGATTGATCTCACAAAACAATTACTAACCAATAATCATACATCTTAACAAATAGAGACGTCAAAATAAATCTGCCGGGGTGAACATTATTGAATCCGGGAGTGGGGCCCCAGGATTGCAATCAAACGGCTAATGCTACAGGGGCCCGGAATTGCACTAACGACTCACTGGGGGACTCGTAATGCACTGAAATCGATTAATTATCCTTTTATTATTATTTTACGGGCCTTTTGCTACTTCTGAACTGGTATCTCTGAACTTTTCTGCTTGTTTTTGGCGGAGATCCGGATGTGAAGAATTAACGAACTTACATTAGAAAAGAAGTTATGTAAAAGGTTTGTTCCAGATAGTATAGTTATACATAGTAGGTATGTACATGTACTTCGTTTCATTGCTTCTGTTTTGCGACTCTCCAATACAAAGCAGAACAGACTACGGCGCCAAAAATATTAAAGTATTAAACAGAAACACTGCCTTCAAATGACCTTTTATTGATCGACGGATGTCTATGCTGGCGTCATAATTGGAATACAAATTCGTTCTTTGACGCCGCGGCCGCACGTCGGGCAGTGATTTGGCCCTTTGTGCCGCACGCATTAACTCCTTCAGGCCTCGAGCAACACCCCACACTTTATGACACCCTAACCGAATAACAACTTTAACTTAAAGCACTAAGGCACAAAATGCCGATCCAACCTCCAACGCCACCGATTTTCGATTTTCAGCTAACGCAGTAAGAACTATTTCTCTTTTGTCGTATGACGCACATCATTGGCTCTCAAAGTTCCCGTCGAAGAATAATGCTTCTTATTACGTGTGAAAAAGAGTTTGATTTAGTTCCTGCATGTTTTGTACTGCGAAAGATTAGTGGTAATGGCGCGTAATTACAGTAGAAAAGACTAACACCGTGAGGTTCATTTGGCGAACACCAATCAGTTGTAATGTGAAGGGGTTTCTCTTTGAGTGCCGCTCTGGGCACCAACTGATTCACTTAACGGCAAACACTTTGGGCCACTTGTTCAGACGACTCAGGAGTTTCTTTAACCAGAGCATTTATTTTGGCAAATGAGTTCCACAAATAAAATAGAAAGTTGAAGATTTTGGTAGGTTCGGGATTACTTTGCTCTCTTGCTTAACTCATTAGACACAATCTAATGAGTTTATTACACCAACAGAGTTATGATTTTGAAAGTAGTTGATTATCGTTGTTATAACATTGTAATTTCCATTATTCGTATTAATGAAGTTCGCACAGCGGTTTTCGTATTTTTATGTAAGTAGTTGAACACATTCATATTTCTCCTGGCATATTGAAAACTTTAAGAGTGCAAAGAGCTTTCTAAGAACCCCAAATGGGCTATGCGAAGCTCAACAAATATTCTACATCTCTGTCAAGAATTTTCTCGACATTGGCACAATAAATTTTATATGGAGTTCACCATGTTTGCTATAAGAATGTATTGTTGACAGAGCGTCGAGGGGAAGCGACAGACCGTCCCGGCAAACAGCGGGGGACATATTGTCCACTGGCGAAAATAAAAACCAGAAATATGTTCATCTTAGTTTATCATTTAGAAGATAATAAAAAGGGAGTAAATATCTTGAAAGGCGCTGAAAATTACAACTAAGAGTAATAAGAAAAGCGCATTGCAGATAACTATGCAACTGCGGATTTGATAGATTTAAAATGAAGGTCGAAAACAAGTAAGGGCGCTTGTAGTATATGAAGCAGATTAACAAACTCCAACTTCTCTAATCTCCACATTATCTCACCTAACCTCTCAGCAATAAAAGTCAAAAATAAATGCAGATTACAAGCCACCTTTACAAATCAGAAATCGAATGAAACCCACAAAAACAATCAAAGGAGCAGTAAGTGGCGACATTAGCACCGGCGGGGTGCACGTCCCACCAATTTTGATCGCAAATGGAAACTGTTATCGCTTTTCGACAATTCTATTTGGGACGTTCCAGAGTTATAACTTCGTTTCAGGTGATTCCAGATATTGATGATTTACTTGATGAGTTTTAGATTAGGAATCAAATGTTTATGGCTTTAATATTCCGTTTCAGTCTGGTAGGTCCTTAGTGATTTGGGACGTTACATTGTGAGTTGGTTTAGTTGGTTCGTATCATAAATAAATCTGCGTGGGTTTTATATCTTTTTCTTTTGCCTTTCTACGTAAACACCGAATATGTCTTTACACATAGTAGATTATCTATGATTTTTCTCATCGGCACATTCGTGGAGTCCTTTTGTTTCAAATCTTATAATCATAAAACATTTAAACGTTAATTTGAATTTAATACTTTACGTCAAATATATACTGTTTATATATATATTCCAAAAGAATGTTGATGTCTATAAATAATATATTACAATCATTTCACTCGTCCATCCAAACGCGAATCAAAACGGGTGTAACGTCAAACGAATGGAAATTGGTCACCGTTTCGAAGGGGTGGCGATTAGAGCAGATTATTAACTTGTGTCGAGATATAAATTATGATTCAGAAATTATGGGGCATTTTAGAGTTCATAATAAAATGATTTAATAGAATAATGATTTGATTTTCATGATGGTTGGTATAGTAGGATAATGAAGTTAGATGAAAGCAATAGAAATGGGGCTGTTAGGATTGATATAGTATTAAATCGGCCTACTGCGGGTCGAATATCTTAGATGTTTCTTACTTAAATTGTATGGGTGCAGTTAAATTCCATTCTGCTGCAATATTTTACCCCTAAATAGCGTTCAATTTATATAATTTCCAGCAAAATCCAAAATCAAAATCATGTACTCGTACTTACAAAACGCATCTAATAGTCGCCGTGCATCCATCCGCATCACGTTGTGCTCGCTACGTAGAGCTCCGCAACGCATGGAAACGCTCAAAAACGTTCGGCGATCATTTATCATAATCATCTCGATTGGATCGCGCCTCGCCCCTTCGAGCGGCTATTTACCCACCCTCGATTTAACTATTATTGTGAACATTTTTTAATGCTCAACTTGCCTTTTGACAGTAACAGTGAGTTGCGATATTCCAAGTCTTTCATCTTCGTTAATAGTGCTTTGACGGCCTATAATAGGCTCTTCTTCCGCTGCATTAATGTTGCAAATCACCTTGTATTTAGCTTTATATTTAGTTACACGGGTCATTTTAAATGAGTTATTTATTTCTGAATTATTTACAACGCTGTTAGTGATATTACCAACCACACATGCTTCACTAAAGAAAAAATTGGCAAACTTCGCTTGTGTGCTTATATCGTTTCATATTTAAAAAAAAGGTTTATTTAGCAATAAATACAGACAGCTGTACAATTACGTTAAATGTGTCATTATTAAGTTATCATTGTATTACTAGGTACATAATTATGTAATTGCTGTATTGAGACCGTCATGCTGGTGTGTTTAGTTCATACGGTATCATTATTGGAAAGGCATAAAATTATGAGCGCCAGCGATTCGCGTTTCTGGAGAATCTGTTTGTTATATAGTGGGTCTTCTAAGATGATCTTTTGTTATATTAACAAAAGATAAACAATCCAACATAATAAACTTTAAATTCGTATGGTCCAATCCCAAAGACAAACGGTTTTGAGGGGCACAGTCTAAAGGACGAGTCTGCTATAACCTCATTATATATAAATAACTAGCTGATGCCCGCGGCGTCGTCCGCGTGGATGTCGGTTATTATATACTAAACCTTACTCGAGAACCACTCTATCCATTGGTGAAAACAGCATGAAAATCGGTGAAGTCGTTTTTGAATTTATCGCAAACAGGACGACAGACAGACGCGGCATAGGACTTTGTTTTATAATATGTAAGGATAAGGATTATTATTGTTGTATGAATAACAAAATTGATCTATCTAGGGCTTTCATAGAAAATCCGAGTATCTGTAATCTACATAATTAAGGTGACTTTTGAAAACTCCATAAATTGCATCTTCAATAATCATAATTTTTATAGGAAATAGCGTTATAAAACTCTTTAACATAAAATCATGTCGTTGGAGTTAGGAAAATAATTAATAATTTAGGTACATACGTACCATTAGAGACAGCAAATTTTTTTTTAACAAACCTATTTTTGCAATGAATGTGAAGGTACCATACCGTAGCCGACCGCTAGCGGCAACCAGTCGTGTCACGACTACACGTTGCCTGTTGCTGCCGCCTGCAGTCAGTTACTGTCGCTTCTAACATGGACCGATCATAACTTTAGAAATGATTACCGTTGCACCTTGTATGCAACCGGGTATGCAAATACTTTCAGTTAATTTTGGACGAAAAATGAACAAGCAACAGCTAATTGGACCGGAAATGTTGGTTTGGTAACTTTTCCTTTCATTTTTATATTTTTATGAGTGTTACCTACCCAAAAATTATATATGTTGGAGCTACTACAAGTTGGTTGAAGTTTAACCCCTGACGCAAAAAGAACGGTGTTTTAAGTTTTAGGCTTCACCTACATGACGCCGGAGCCGCACCGCAGCGGCACCGGCGCTGGACCGCATGATGAAATTTTTCCATAAGTAGTATCTCAGACCTAGATCGGTGCATGGACGATATTTAATGGTATACAGAAACATACGGTCCAGCGCCCGCGCCGGTGCGGCTCCGGTGTCATGTAGAACACAATTTCCCACCTAATTACGCATTTGTTTTATTGAAAGCCGTGAGCACATTGCGGCAAAATCTCTATTATTAATATATATCACTACATAATATTATAAAACAAAGTTCTCCGCCGCGTCTTTCTGTCTGTTCACGATAAACTCAAAAACGACTGCACCGATTTTCATGCTGTTTTCACCAATGGATAGAGTAGTTTTCGAGGAAGGTTTTAGTACATAATAACCGACATCCACGCGGGCGAAGCCGCGAGCATCAGCTAGTTTTATATAGTTTTAAGTACCTAAGGGTGGATTCGTTACATCTAGCCTGCTTTATTGCCCGTCCAGTTAGAGTGTCATTACCATTGCCACTTCATTATGACATTAACAAAAGGCGAGAACTGTCGTTAGGGGGCGCCATTGTTTCAATTTGAATGTGCCATTGGAATTATTACTTTAATTTGCATAGCTGACACTCGTATGTATGAAATTATGAGGGCGATTTTTTATAGTCGATCCTGAGAGGGAGAAAGTGCGGCGGGTGACTTGAATGAGTTTTGGGTTGTCTTGGAGTTAGTGCTGTTTAACACGAATATTATGGTTTAGCAGCTTTCTAAGTTATCAGAAGAATACGGACGTTACTAGGTATATAGACTGATGGGAAAGTATCGGGAAGATAGGTGTTGGTTGTCTTACTTTTGAATACCTTTTTATTGCTTGTTCCATAAAAATTAAGTATACACAACTTAAGGCTTTCTTACTTTAAAAATAGATATTGTTATTAAATGAAAAAGTATGATATTAATTTAGCATGATGAAATGAAACGAAATTGTTTATTCTGTAATTATAATATCGGAATCTTTTACACGTAATAATAAATAAAAAAAATAAGCTTGATGGAATCGACATTTCCTATCTGATTACCCGTAAGAAATGGCGAAACAAACTCAGTGGTCACAGTCTATTTTAAAGTGACAGACATAATCGTCAGATCATGTTAGGACCGTGTTGATTAATGTCTGAAATAGTCTTTTGAGGAAAGAACCACACAGATTTGAGTGGACCAGCACCCTAATTGCGTAATAATTGATCAATCAGAATCGAAATCGGTTTGAAACAAACACCTAATCCATTGCTTCATAAGTTCGAAAATAAATCTGCTCAACAACGTTACTTACGTACTTATGATCGTGCATTGCGCAATTAGGGTGCAGTCCAGTCAGTGCAAGCATTTATCAATAGAACTGACGACTCGACGAACAATACCAAAGAAAGGACATTTGGGTAGGCCGCTCATAGAACTCAAACTGCCAGACCATCATTAAAATTAAATGAGAAAAAAAGGACCTACAGTCCTCTCACATTCAGAATATACTGAATTAAAGTAATCTTGACTATTTGTCATATTTTTTGTATTTAATATTCATCAATGTCAATGTGTATAAAAAAGGTATATAATGATTTTGCATAATAATTAGAATGTCAAGTTTTATGGTTATATCACAAGCCTTAGGCAGATTGATTGATCTACTCGTACGTCAGTTAAGTTTCTGTCGAATTTTTTTATCAGCTTACGCGTTTGAACTTATCTCTTATTATGACGAGACTTATAAAACTGATTTTCATCACCACTGCTCTCAAAACGATGAAGGAAAACATCGTGAGGAAACTTGAGGCAAATGCTTGAACCAAAAATTCGAAGATATGTGACACCTACCAACCTGCACGTGGCCCTCTCCCTCCACAGAGAGGAGGTCTGTGTCCCAGCAGTGGAAACATTCAAGGCTGATTATATTATAAAACTGATTTGACCACCATAAGATCCGACCATGAGAGATTGACTGCCATTCCATTTACGTAGACACCATAATGTAGCCGTAGTAACCGTAATTATGAAGCTATTTAGAGGAGTCTTGTGAATCATTCAATAGAACGTTTCGGTTAGCGCTTCGCTTTCTTTAATCTCCTTGCTGCCAAGATCCGAACCACAAATAAATACTTAAAATATAAAGAAAAACTTGACGAAATATTTCCTCAAATAATTCAAAGCTTGTAAGGCCGCCGACATACTGTCGACGTCTAGCCGACGGCTGACTATCTATGCAAATTGAGATAGTTGCACACCGGGCTCATTATGCCTATTTGTAATGCAATCTATGCACTGTATCTGGGTTTTTTCGGTCGGCATTGTTGGCGGTTCAGTAGTCATGGCAACGGTTATCTTTTACGATGCTAGGTGATCTACAGCGAGGCGCGATTGTGACAATCGCTTTACTGATTTGCTGTCTTGAGATTGTTGTCGCGAGTTGGACGTCCGATTGCAGATAACCTTAGGTGTTTATTGTTGAAGTTCATTCCGTTGGAGGACAAAGGATTCGTCATTTAGTTGACTAGTTAAAAATCTTGTTGTTTTAATCAGCCTAGAGCGTGAAGAAAGAATAAGGACACATTAGTATGGCTACCTACTAGTTTGCATTCTTACGACATTCTCGAGTTTGAAGAGGGGAGATGTTAGTTATCATTATTGTTTCCTTTATTATTATATAATTTACATGTTTACAGAAAATAAAAAGTCATTTCGAAATATAAAAAATAGTAGCCCACCGGTGCTATTATTATTTATTTAAATCGTTAGATTTGCCCTCACCGCACATAGGTCGTACGAAAATGTCCATACTGAGACGAGTGAGCTCATCCCGCATGGAACGACAGACACGAATTTCAGTATGAGTGAGCTAGACTATACTATATTTAGACTTTGAAACTTCAACGAAACAGAAACGTGACCATGTTTTGACCCGGACGGGCTAAACCAACGATTTAAATAAAAAATAATAAAAGTGAATATATTTATTTTATATAAAAAAATATTTAAAATATATAAGTATTTAAATGAAATATAGGAAATAATAAATAAACATCTCCCCTCTTACTCGAGGATGTCGTAAAAGGTGACCAACTGAAAACATCAAGAGAGAAAAAGTACCACCAGGCACCAATCCAGCCATACTGTCATCATAGCAGATAACTTGATTTGAATGCTACATAGGTACTGCAGCCAGCATAAGCTGGTTATAGGGCAGTCAAGAATAGAATACTCTTTATTATGTACACCATAAAAATACAGATACAAATGTAGAAAATTTAACATAGGGTGACACAATGGGCGGTCTTATCGCTAAAAGCGATCTTTTACAGACAACCTTTGGATGGATTAAAGCGCGAAGGAGAGATAATACTGCAGGTAGTCAGTGGTGTACCATTTACATATACAATAAATACACATATACATAAAGCATATACTTATCTATATAAATATATATATATATATATAAACAATACAATAATAAACATGAAACAGGAGGAAAGAGCTATATTTAATAACGATGTTTAAGGAGAGAGGAAGTGTTTTTTTACCAGAATTTTAAAAGTGGACAAAGTTTGAGCACGCCTTATCGACACGGGCAAGGCATTCCATAACCGTACTGCTTGAACTGTAAAGGACTTGTCATAAAAACTGGTCGAATGCATCGGCATTTCTAGTTTCAAGTTTTCCGATGACCTCAGATATCTATTATGTGTGTCATGAAGGAACTTGAACCGTTCTTTAAGATAAGAGTCAAGTGGGAGATAAAATGTAATTTATAATTGCCTTAGTAAACCAAGGGAATGAAGGCATTGTACAGGGAACAGTGGAAAGCTTTGAGAGCAAGGAACAACCCTAAAACATGTTGATCGAAACCAAAGAGTAAATTCAGTTAATTTTGGTTTTAAATTTCGTTAATTCTCATTAAACTCGTTACTAATTAGATTTATCGTTTTCCCCCAAAAAGGAGAGCAGATACCCTGGCAGCATTGTAAGAAATTATTTTAATTATTTTTTTATTAATGAGTAGGTAATGTCATAAATTTATTCGTTTTAAAATTGTTTCAGATCCATATCAAATGTTTGGACCCACAAGCAGTCGGCTAGCAAACTCAGGTTCGTAAAAATAATTATTATATAAATTATCCTTACTTATATTATAAATGCGAAAGTAACTCTGTCTGTCTGTCTGTCTGTCGCGCTTTCACGCTAAAACTACTGAACCGATATAAATGAAATTTGGTGCACAGATAGTCTAGAGCCTGAGAAAGAACATAAGCTATTTTTTATCGAAATACCACGCGGGCGCAGCCGCGGGCGGAAGCTAGTCTTCTATAACTACAAGTATATGTATTATACGTGACTGTCTGTGTGACCGCGTTGTTCTTCTAAACTACGCGACAGATTTTGGTATTCGTTTCAAAATCATTTAGATAATTTATTCAGAAAAATTGATTTGGAGGTATAATATATTTCAAATTAATATTATAAACGCGAAAGTGATATTTTTTGTTCGTTTTTTTGTTCGTTTATTTGTTTGTTTATTATGCTAAAACGGCTGAACGGATTTGGATGAAATTTGGCACATGGATAGACCATAACCCGGAGAATACTCGTATATGCTACTTTTCATCCTGGATCGCATACGAAGTCGAAGGCAGCAGTAATAAGTAATGAAGAAATCTAGATGTTTTGTCAAGTCGACAAACCGTGTGAAGCAGGGGCCGGTCGCTGTCAGATATGATACCTAATCTAGGTTAGGTATTTATTCGAAAATACTGTGTATTTATGTGATAATCGCTAGGCATTCGTATGGAAGATGATAATTTTTATTGAGTATATGCAATTTACTGAAACCACAAATCATCATCATCTGCCTGGTCAGTTGCCAGTCTAACCGGATGCATCAGACATCCACAACCCAGTTACTGGTAATCCGAAGCCCCTTGGTAAGACTGGCTGCCTGACTTTTGGGCTACTCACTACCCGTAACGATTGTGAAAGAGGTGACATTACAAATGTAGATAAATAAGTTTTATATTAGTTAAATCAATTAACGATTGTTGAGTACGATACGAAATAATGATTGTTGTCTCTGCGTTCAACGCAACACTCGGCGTGGCAACACGTCGTGTTCGGGTACGCGACTTGTCAATCGTCATCCTGAGGATACCTCGTTGAGAGGTGACACGTGTCGATTTCTTACAGGGTTTTTTATGATTCTTGAGGAATATTTAAGCGGACTAGGTTACTAAATATATCTATGTCTATTGCATTTTAAGTTTTATAATAATAAATATTAACGTATCCTTTACTAGGTTTTCCCTTGTTTTCAATATAACACCCTAAACTATCAATGAAAAATCAAAAATAGAATTGTCTGACTAATAAGTAATTTTGTTCTGAGTACAAATTAACATTGGCTCCCAGTGTCGAAAGGGTCAGGTGACCTGAGAAAATGGGGTGACCAGTTCTCGCAAGGAAATCACGCGAGATCTCGATAACGGCCCCCAATACGGCTTCATGGGGTTGGGGTCAAACATGCATTAACCCTTACTTATCACTACGATTTAGGGTCACGCTGTGTGCAGGTACTTTGAAATAATCGTGTAGATACCATGTGCATGTGCTTACAGATACAATTTTAGTGAATAAACTTAATTTCTAATGTCGCTTTATAGGTCAATGTTTTTTTTTTCTAAAGTGATTGCGAGTTGTCTCTAACCGTTGCCACAATGTGAAGCACCCTCAACAAGGAACTAAAAACTGGCCATGTGCGAGTTGGTCTCGGAGACGAAGGGTTCCGTGCCAATGTACAATATTTAGCAAAAATGCCAAAAAAGATACGTTTCTTGAATGGGGAACCCTTTCATTTTTAACTAACCCTTTTATTTTTATAATTTTTTTTGTTATACGAAATGGTATTAGTAACAAATAACAATCTGTGAAAATTTCTACTGTCTACCTTCATGAGATACAGCCCGCTGATAGACAGACGGAGGCTTAGTAATAGCTGTGGTAATAGGGTTCCGTTTGCCACCCTTGGGGTACGGAACCCTAAAAATTGTGCCAGATGTTAAAACCATGGGATTTCGACTCCGGCCAGTCGTGGCTGTCTAGTGGTATTGTATGGTGTGCGGCTAGGTGGCCGTTGCGACCAAGTGCGCGATTCGTATCGGTTTCTATAGTTTATCTGGTTGCTGAGATCACTGGTCGTGGTCGTTGCCGTCTATTGTGCGAGATCCGTAAGTCCAGCCGATCTACTCTGTGCTATCAATCCCTAGCATCTAGTGGAATGACAGCTCACTTCACCTTAGTTTTCACGGTGCGATTTTTGGCGAATAGCACTAAAGTAGTGCTAATCTGTAAAGTTCACTTCGGACCTCACTCAAATGACCGTGTGGCGGTATATACATCGCCACATGCGTACTACGCATCAAAAGAATACACAAAAATCCTGACGTCACATAAATCCTGCATCGCGCAATTAAGGTTTACCGTGCAATGGACGTACTCGTATATACAAGAACCCGATATAAATCGTTGGGCAGTTGCCCGCCAGACACAATAACCGTCTGGTCGGAGGATCCTCCCTTTTCTATGGTGGATGAGTGAACTTTACACCCTGTTCCTCATAACCCTAAAACCGCCCAAAATACTCGTACTAGTGTGACCTCTTCTTTTTAAAAGTAAATCGTCTTCTTCGCTTCAAAATTCGAACGGTGCCTCAATTGACGATGGTTCATACAAGCATAAAATTGTCCCATTGCAAAATGGGAGTGAAAAGGCACAAGCATTGATCACCACGTTTCCTCAAGACGGGTTGACAATCTCAGACTTTAGGTATAGGTCAGGCCAGGGAGCATGACGTGTATCACTACCTATTATAAAACAAAGTCCTCCGCCGCGTCTGTCTGTCTGTTTGCGATAAACTCAAAAACGACTGCACTGATTTTCAAGCTGTTTTCACCAATGGATAGAGTGATTCTCGAGGAAGGTTTTAGTATATAATAACCGACATCCACGCGGGCGAAGCCACGGGCATCAGCTAGTTAACTACAAATACAGTTTCCTCACGATGATTTTCCTTCAACGATGTCATTAATGTCCAAGATGGAATGGACGTGATGATTCCCTTTGACTTCAACATTACTGGCGAAATGTGGGTGTACTATAAGTACACCTCTGTTTAACCCATCAGGGAATAAATGCGTATTGTTGTGTAACACTTGAGTGAAGTTCGTAAGGAATTATTCAGAATAGCACTACACATGTTTAGTCAAAAAGTAACTTAAGGCACCTGTTCCACCGCCGCGCCAACGACAGGCGGCGACGAGCGATTACTCGCTGGCGTGCGTATACCATGCGTGACTCTCTCAGCGAGGGTTGTAAGTGCCCGCTAAGCGAGTGTCGCTGAGACAAACGAAGGAATACGGCCAGCAGTGTGAACAGTCAGCAATCAACTATCTCTTTTACTTACACGTGACCAACAATCTTTTGTACCTTGCGAGAAAATCGTTGATAGCTACTTAGCTTGTGGCTTCCTCGTGGGACAGGTGCCGTGAAAACCTCAATAGCAAACGCAAGTGGTGGCACATTTTCAAATATATTTCTTACGACTGTGAACGCGACACGCTACGTATTGATAGCGCCGCTGGAACGTGCCGACGTCACGAATGTACACGACATTGGCATGTTCGTGTTCATTTCGTTCAAGGAAGTGTGACAGCTTTCTGATGCTTTTTAAAGGAATAAAACTCATAGTTTAGAGAATTCAGAGAAGATTCTTCTTATTGAAGAGATTTGGCAGCTTTTTAAGATTCTGTGCGTTTTGTCAACCCGAAAAGAGTCGCAGAATCTTAATTATTTCTTAAAGAGGTAATGCAAATAAATTCATGAATTGATCTTTTAAACTAAAACACTACCCTCCTTTTGGGGCAGTCGGGTATAAAGGGTTTTATTTTCCCATTTTGCTTCCCAAAAATGGCCTTATTCAAAATTAATTTATTTACGTAACATGTCCGTGTTTGGGCCAGAGCAATGTATGGTATTTGTACCTTTCCACTAAATCCGTTCATTCGATTTGGAGCAAATTGGCTGTAACAGACGGACAGAGAAACACACGAGTGATCCTAGAAGGGTTCCGTTTTTTCAGTAGGACGTACGGAACCCATAAAAAAGTTCGCAAAGTGTGCAGAGTTAACGTGCGCTATGGAACTTCGTTCCAAATACACAAATACCTACAACAAATTCAGGGCTGCCACACACTATATCCATCGTATCTATAAGATAAACCCTCCACAAGTCAAAATGTTAACTGTGTAACTGCCACAGGGGCAACTACTGGCAACACTTAGATTTATGTAAATCGTACGTTATTATGGCAATATCGAAGGGAAATTATTTATGTAGGGTAACTCTATACTGCTAGTTATCAATGTTAAGTAGAATTAAATTGTCTGGGGTAAGGGTGGAATTTTCTCATGGTTTTAGATTTGAGGTAGTTTTATTCATTTAATTAACACTGGCAATTGAATCGTTGTGACTTTGGGTTATTGGTACAGTAATTGGGTACTTACTACAATTGAAACTATGCACCTAGCTTCTGATGTTTCATAGATGCATGTAGGTGAATGTGATGTTAAATTCTTTGAATTTTGAATTTATCGCTACGAGACATCAAAATGCAAAATACATAGAATTAGAGTCTAGCTAGAAAACATTCTGTGAATACTAGGTATATTAGTTAAATACTCGTACCATGTCATAGGAAAACAAAAACGCTGTAAATAGGTATACATTCGATTTCCTTCAATATTTAAGTACAGGGCAATGAAAACACGTTCACATTTGATCAAGGAAGCGATTACACATGTTCATGGGTCGCTGCACCTTTAAATGAAACCGTATAATTTACTGACAGTAAATCTTAGCCCAGCGCACGCGCCGTCTAACGAAAAACAATTAGAGCCACGTGCCAACCCTGACTCGTAATTATTGCCGCACCTTACCTGTGCACGCGATTGTGGCAACACTAGATTGGTTAGATTGAGTATTGATTGGTCCTTTTCTGTCCAGTAATAAATAGAACCTACATTATGAGAATATAATATGTTTACATACATACTTAGTACTTGCATACTTCTAAAATAAATCATCATCTGCCTAGCCTTTTCCCAACTATGTTGGGATCGGCTTCCAGTCTAATCGGATGCAGCTGAATACCAGTATTTTACATGGAGCGACTGCCTATCTGACCTCCACAACCCAGTAACTGGGTAATACGATACCCCTTGGCAAGACTGGTTGTCAGACTTTCGGGCTTCTGACGACCCGTAACGACTGTCAAAGATCCACAAATGACAGCCGGGACCAACGGTTTAACGTGCTTTCCGAGGCACGGAGGAATCTCGATATGTAAAGATGGTCACCCATCCACGGACCAACCCCGGCAAGCGTAGCTTAACCTGATGTATCGACTCGTGCGGCTGTTATTACTTAGCCACGAGCTCCTCATACATACATAGCATACTTCTAAAATAAATATCACTAAAATATATTTATATAATTATAATATAACTAGCTGTTGCCCGAGACTTCATCTATGATCCAGGTTGAAAAGTAGCCCATGTCCATCTCCAGGTCATGGTCTACCCATGTGCCAATTTTCATCCAAATCCGTTCTTCCGTTTTAGCGTGAAAGCGCAACTTTACTTTCTCATTATTTTTTATTAGTTAGGATTGAAATCCTTTTTCATTGTGCCTACGTAAACGAATTATTTGTTTAGAAGTAAAAACCAAAGTATGAAATTAATCAAAACAAATCAGATATGCATAATGAGCCAATGTTCCCATTGCTGGCTGGGACACAGGACTCGATCCTCTCGCCGAGAGGGAGTGGGCTGTAATTTATCCCGCGGGTCCAGTGTGTGTTGTTAGATGTCACATGTCTTCGAATGTCTGGTTCTAGGACATGCCGGTTTCCTCACGATATTTTTTTTCACCGTTTTGATACCTGTGGTGATCTAATTATTCACACAAAGTAAAGCGCCTGCCTGGGTTAGAACCCACGATATATAACTCGTAAGTCGGGGCCATTACCACTGGGACACCACTGCTCTCTCCGGTATAATAAATAAAAATACATTACACCTTTCTGCACAAATACCTACATCTGCAAAATAGCTATGAATTCATAGAAGCTTATGTTACCAAACATGGCACTATTTCCCACATCATCCATTCTAAGGCAGGGAGCACAATATTTTGCCGATCCACGAATTAATTGCGAGTCATAAAATCGATGAGCCATACATCCAACAATGGATCAAGCGAGGCGAGATGCGCCGCTACAAACGTTGTGACGTAAGAGTCGATCCCCGTATAAATCACGTGAAGGCACGCTCGTGTGCACCACCCTTAGTGTACGGTCCGTAGAACAAATGGGCGTTAGGGATGGAAAAATATCTGGATGTATAAATTATTTGTTGGATTAGTGATTTGTTTGTGTGTGAGATGAGTGATGAGTGATTTGTGAAACATGAACGTGATCAAAAACTAGAACTTAAAAAGTTGGTCGAAAAAAGCGTAAACGGACTTAGTATTCAAACCTAACTAATAATTATTATTATTATAAATGAGAAAGTGAGTTCGTTTGTTACCCTTTCACACTAAAACGGCTGAATGGATTTGGATGAAATTTGGTACATGGGTAAACCGTGACCTGCATTGCTATTCTGTAACCATCTCACCGTGAAAATGTATGTGAAGTGAGCTTCAAGTGAACTGTCACTGCCTTAGCATCAGTAGGTATCGGTGACAATGACAGCTCACTCCACGCTCACTTCACCTAAGTTTTCACGATGAGATGGTTACAGAATAGCAAGGCTGATTCAGGACTCATATACTTTTTATCCGAATATTCCCACGGGATCGAGACTTATGCGGGTGAAACCGCGTGGCGCAGCTAGTTGTAATATAAATAGGTACATACTTAATAATAATTCGCCTTTTGTTTTACACAAAGATGATTTTGTCTGTGATATTTTTATATCCGTATGTACTCAATAAGCATGTGGTTGACCAAATTATAGGTTTCTAAGTTACAGATGAGTTAGCCAAGTAAATTTTGTTTTGTGATCCCACTAAAAGATTTTGGGGCCCCGAGACTCCCCCTAAGTCGCCATAAAAAAATAACCGTATCTAAATCATTTGCGCTGCCCTTACAAGGCCGGTTCCACACGAGTGCACACGTCATCGGTCGTGCGCGGATGCAACACACCACCCAATATCGTCGTTCCAACCCTGCCCATTAGCCCCAACTATCCGCCAGTGTGGGACGCGCCGATTTTATTGTGCGACTCTTTTTGTTATTTCAATGAGCTAACCCTTAGACGTGAGATATCTTCGTAAAATACTCGTATATATTTTTATACTTTTGAGATTGTTATGTTATTCTCTACTGATTAGAGTAAAAAACATCAAAATACCTCGTTATTGTAGATTTTTCAGCTTTTAACCGAGGCGGATTTGTGTTGAACCTGACAAACATTCAACAACAAATCACCGTGTCATACAACTTCGGCCTGTCTAATACAATGTACCTACTTACATTAATTTCTGTAACCACTCCACTCCAGGTTCAGGGCAGATTCAGCTGTGGCAGTTCCTCCTGGAGCTTCTGAGTGACTCCAGCAATGCCGGCTGCATCACCTGGGAGGGTACCAACGGGGAGTTCAAGCTGACAGACCCCGACGAGGTGGCGCGTCGGTGGGGCGAGCGCAAGTCCAAGCCCAACATGAACTATGACAAACTCAGCCGAGCCCTGAGGTAACCACCCCGTAACACCGCGAGCCCTGGCGACCGTGCGGGTACCCGGCATTTTCTCTCATGCGACTTTGTGTTGCCATGCGATTTTTTTAATCTTATGTAATGCGACCGTCAACTTTCGTTGACCTTCCAATTTGACACCTATTTGATAATTGTTTTTCGATTACACAGATATTACTACGACAAAAACATAATGACAAAGGTTCATGGCAAGAGGTACGCCTACAAATTCGATTTCCAAGGCTTGGCTGCGGCCACGCAGCCTGCGGCGAGTGATCCAGCGTATAAATACCAGAGCGATCTGTTCATGAGCTCGTACCACCACTCGGCTAAGCTCTCGTCTTTCATGGCCCCACACGCGGCTATGCCAACATCCACAGGTAATATATTTTAGTTACAAGCGATGTGCCCTAGCGATTTGTTTTTATTTTAATTTAATTTTAATATTATTATTATCTATATTATTGAAATGTGAATATTTTTTTAGCTCAGCTCTAAATATCTCCAATTAACCTTGGGTTTCATAAAAGAGCGCTGTAGTTTTAATGACGGACTTTTACCGGTGTTTTGAAGGAAATTGTGTTCTGTAAATACATTTATGATAATCATATTTTGACCAAAATACGAAAAAACGTAAAAAAAATTGAATTTGGCGGGTGACCACCATCTACCACTGTGGATCCTCCTTAAGCTTCATGTACTTGCGCGGAGCCGCACCGGCCGGCGGCCCCACACCGCATGTTTGTGTATACGAATGAATATCACCCATGCACCTCACCGCCGCCCGGTGCGGTGCGGCGCCGCGTAGATTATACACATTATGAGATATTCCGATTTTTTTCATCTTATGGTCCGGCGCCGCCCGGTTCCGCTCGCGCATCATATACAGAAATCATAAAGGATGACCATGCTATTGCAGCACTTAGGCCTCGTACAGGGCCTCGAGCAGAAGAGAAATAGTTCCCACCCCAAGTCATGATTACATTTATATTAAAATTAAATTTGTATGCCCCAAAATTGATGACAGTTTAATATCATATATACCCTTCCAACGTGCGCGCGACAGTGTACACTGTTGTGCTGATAATCTGCATTTCTCTACTAATGCTTCGGTACACTTGCGTGCACAAATATTTGCACGCCGCTCGAAAGGGGTTGTCATTGACACGGACTGAGTACACTTGACTTAATGGAACATACTATTTAAACTCGGCAATATAGGTGCCGTATTGGAATGTTAAAACGAGATCGGGAGTTGAGCTTGTAAAACTTTATTCGTAACCGAATTGTTTTGTTTTTCAAGTCCTATTTCAGGACGTTTATTGCCTGGCTCACAATTTTCTACATGAAAACCAAAGTGTGAATAGTACGAGGGTTATTTAGTTACTTACAAAACAAAAGACAAACAGTCTGTGTACAGGTTAAATAAGGGCCCCCACAGACATACTATTTTAAGTTGGACGACTGGTAGCGGAGTGTACCAATAGGTATAGTCATATAAAAATTTACTCTGTGGGTATAGTGACATTTATGCTAGCCCGCACACTGTCCAACTAAATCGTAATATAATATTAAATTGGTCGTTCGATAGTTGGCCAACTTACAAATTGTATGTCGGAATGTCGGTACCTAGGTAAAGCTTTGGTTTCCTAACAAGGTGGTGAACGGTCACACAATACTAGCTGTCCGAATACAGACTGTTAATTGACACCTCAATGGCAAATAGTGGTGAAAGTGACAGATTCTCATGACGGCCGTTGCAATATGACCGCCGTTGTAATATTATGGCGGAACTGCTATTCTAGTACTAGCCACTATGTACATTATGCTTTGGCCACAGTTGAATACTTGACACAAAGGCGGCAAGTGAGCCAACATGTATCAAAGTCTGTTCGATGAAATCAGCTTTGGACATTATTGGCATGTTTGGTTGTCTTTGTGCCGAATGTTGTACTGGTGAAAATTACAGATTTTCATGTCAAAGTCAAATAATTTATTTCAATTAGGCACATAAAAGGCACTTGAACGTCAAATACATGACGGCCGTAACACCTATGACGGCACAACTCTAAGGAAACCAAAGCTTAAGAGCCAATTTCACCGATGAAACTAATCACGATCAGCACATTTAAACCGCGTTCAAGAGCTGTCACTGTCATTATTGTTACGGAATATTGACACTGATAGCTCTTGAACGCGGTTTAGATGTGCCGCTCGCGTTCCGTTTTATTGTGTTAATTCACCTTTAGTAGTATGTGCACAACTACGGTTTCATGCCTAATTTGATTGGGTGTGATGAATTGATGACTATTTCAGTATTATTATCATGTTAATGCGCTCTCTGCAAAATGGTATAATTTTTTTTTTTTTTTATATTTCTTGGAGACACCCAAGAGCGTATGCGGATTCTACAACAAAAAACCTGAGCCTTTCTTATTTGCCTTTAAACATACACATGAAAATATTTTTGACACATATTCGTATTTTATTCCTAAGATTTTCAATATTTTTTCTCTACAAGTCTGTTTTTTAGCTTCTCTGAAAGTCCGATACGCCCTTGTGTGTCACCTCCAGGACTTAATGACTGAGGTAAGAAAACTTTTGTTTCAGCGTCGATATTCCCGTCTGCGTCGTGGGGTAACTGGGGCGGCGGCGGGAGCAATCTCTACTCACCGCACTCTATGGCCCCACCCCACGTGACGTCACACCTTGGCTCCTACCCGCACTACGCATGACCATCATACATTAATACGGCGATTGATTAATTTTGACATTTTATTTACTGTTACCTTATTTTCCCCCGATCGTTTGCAAACTTTATATTTTAAATACGTGTTTATAATATTAATACGTGTAGTAATTTGGCTGTCGATTTAAATCAAATAAGTCATTTTAACAACGTAATAGGTATTTAATATTTATTTTTTTAGTATGTAGGTATGGAATATTTCGATCGCGACGATTTTTTAAAGACCCTTTTCCTTCACTACCATTCCTTCGAAGAAACCATTTTTTAGAAATATATTGTATTGTTATCATTTACCTCAGTTAGATGAATGTAATATGTTTTTCATGACACGAGTCAGGTGGACCGCATACCTAGTCTTTTATTAAAGAATGATGTAAATAATAGATACTCATTAAAATTAAGTAGAATTATTTATTTAGGATAAAAAACTAATGAAAAATTTTATTGGTCGTATGAAAATTATTGTGAAAATAACGAATACTTCTCGCTTTTAACTGATCAGTGTTTTGCAATAACATTAAACTATTTACTTGAAAACCGACCGTAGGTGCCTACTGGTCTGAAACCCTTTTCATGAATATCATACAAGACAAATACCTATTTTCTTTAAATATTTAAATTGATATTTACCTTAACCAAGGAAAAATAAATCTGTACGGCACTAAAATTCACAATTTCAACGCTCCCTAAATATTTTTTTATAAAGTTATTGCAAAATTAGCCAAGAAAAGTATTCGCTACTCAAAAAAATTAAGCACATTCGCCACGTATAGTTAACGATTGGTGATATTATACTCAGTATTAATAAACATGTAAAATATTTTTTTTAACTTATAAGCAAAGGTATTTCAATTAATCCCAATTGATTTTTATCAAGAATATCAAACTAAGCTCGTTATGAAAAAATAAAACTAAGCTCAAAATGTTTGTGCCATTATAAAAAAATATGCATGAGTAAAAGAACCGCCGATATGATTTTAGGCCTATTGCTATGTTTGAATAAGTACAGTGACTAACCTTTTTTGTACATAATATTACCTATTGTCATCAGTATTATAAAGAAGCAATACTTTGTATTTATATTTATGCTAATTTATTTAAATAAGTAATTAAAAAGACAGTTAGTTTAATTTGGTATTCCACTTGATAATTAATATACATAATATAAAATTTATTTTTGACATTTGGATGTTTACAGTTTAATTGAATCGTTATTGGGGGATCCCAAACAAATAGTTTTTTTTTTAATTTACTTTACCATTCATAGTGAATCTTCTTTCCTTCTAGGTTCATGACAGCTGCTTCCCGACCTATTTGAATACTGAAACAGTATTAATCAATTCAATATTTTAATTACAGTCATCAGGATAATCCTGATATTATTATATTGATTACCAGTGTTACCACTATTGTACCTACCTAATAATTCCAACTGTGAATTATAATAGATGTGTATATATTAGTAGATTATTTTAAAAAGTGCAATCGTATTATTAATATGTCTAGTTTAGATTTAAATTATTCATGTAATTTATTATTTACATAAAAAGTATTACCATTTGTTTTATAATTATGTACTACTATAGCTAGTAATTTGATTTTTATGTTTAGATTTGAACTGTTTGCGGTTTGAGCTGATTTGATATTGGGTATCGTCATGCTAGTTTTTTAACTCTAACGTTATATTAATTTATCCTAAAAAAAGATTCTTTTTATGACGTTTTGTCTTAAAACACGTCTTCAAGACTGCTAATTTTTACCACTAAGCTCAATTTGACTTTATCAGGGCTTAGTTTAAAATATTGTGCTTACTAGCATGAGATGCCCTATTGAGTGAGAAGATTAATAAGTATTGCATAATATAATTCGTCTATTTAAAAAATGTCAGCTAAGTATTAGTGTCGTAATTTTAATTTAAAATATTTTTTTAGAATATTTTTTTTAGGTATCCTAAGACTTGCCTACTCAGGTATAGTGTTTTGCAAAGAGATTCCAGTCAATAGATTATTTATTTTATTTATTTTTATCGTGGAATTGTTTTTAGTGTTTTTCTTTACATTAGATAATATATTTTTGTTTGAATGCATGTGTCAATAATAATGAAAAACATTTAGTCGTAGAATACCATTGTATAGATGTTACTGTATTTGAAAATGAATAAAACAAATGAAATGTATTTTTTTAGTTTATTTCCCTTTATTACATCTAGATTTTGAACATGGAGACCAGACGAGTAGCTATGGTCAGCACTGAAAATATTTTTTCCCAACTATATGTTAGGGTTGGCTTCCAGTCAAACCAGATGCAGCTGAATACCGGTATTTTACATCAAGCGACTGCATCTGACCTGGGTAACACGATACCGCATGGTAAGACTGATTTCTATCCACCACCACAATGGGCGCTTTCACATTGGACAATAACTATAACGAAACTAAATTATCGGACTGGTAATTTCATACAAAGACTACTAAACGCTTTCACACGGTCGGTGTAGTGCCAGTATCGTCGCCGACATTGACTGTCGTGCCGATATCGGCGGACGACACAATGTACGTCTCGTTCACTGCTGCCTTTATTAGGTACCTCGAATTACACTATTACACTATTGGAATCGCGCGACGTTGTAAGCTTTTGCTGGCGCAACGCGACTATTTGAGACTGCTGTGGCATACCTCATTTAATAATGTTTATTTGGATTCAATCAAATATAGCCTTATACAAATATACAGTTGTAGTCTTAAGAACGAGGATACAAATAATATAAGTAAGTAGACGGCTAAAACTATAATGAACTCCTGAATTCCAAACTATGTGAAAACCCGTATCTCGGAAATCAGTGCTCTTCCGTGCTAGATCCCTGATTCTAATCCAAATTGGCCCTAATCCAAGGTAAAGATGGATAGATTGTGTAAAAAGGTGTTATCGTTCGGTACCATGGACATTGTATAATTTAATTCCTATCGACATTGTGTGCAGTTGAACAAGATATTTGGTATAGAAGTAAAAATACATTCATCATTCCACTACACTGCCAATATTATTTTTTAATGAATGTGTCTTAAATATATCTAGGTACCTACTGCCTCTTTGGCAGTAGGCGTCTATGGAGGACTTCACCGTATTAATTAGCTACGACCAAATGGGCTGGATCCCGGGTGCGACATACTACCAGAAACACTATCTATTGTTTACAAAAAATATTTAGTTTATCTTGCAACTTCGGTAAAAATAATCTTAAAAGTCAGTAAAACCTACAAGTCACACGCGACGCACTTTACTTTTATACTGATGACGGCGCAACTATATTTACTTGTTTTAATTGTTTATTTCATTATACTTAATAAGCACAAAACACACGTCCGCTCGGTCCACTTAGTCTCGCGTCACGTAAAGCGATCTTATGGCTATTGGACGCCACCTTGTTATGTCATTAACACCGAACTGATCAACAATTGGCATTAATCATGTTAGTAGCAAAGGTTCTCCTCAAAAAGCCATTGATCTATATCATAAGGCTATTTGGGGATGCGGGGGGGATCCCGGAGGCATAAAGTTCTGTCCGGCGAACCGACTCTTTATAACATTGTTCCCAAAACAGCATCTAGGAGGCCAATGTTTCAAAATGTCCATTTATAGGCTTGAAAGAACATGTTTGATGGACACAGGATTAATAAAGTTAATTAATTAACGAAATACGTGATTTTACTAATGCTTAATTACCTACTCACATTTAGAGTTCTGTAGCTCCTTTCGTACTAACGATCAAGAGAAGTCTTCATCTTCTTATTTCCTTGATCAGATCTTTCCATTGGTAGGTATAAATATCTTAACGTTATTGGGCTCCAGGGCAGAAACGCTCGTTCTCCTTTTTCAGATAGAGCTGGATGTTGTCCAATATAATTGCCAGTCTCCAGTCAGAGGTATTCCCAAATCAAATCGAAATTATCGTACCCTGCTCGAACATTGTATGAGATAACATTATTTTCGAGATAACACGCGTTGAAAACTGTTCTGAGGGTAAAACGATATACCTAGTAGGTTTGTAGTAAGTATTAAACTTTTATGTAGGCTGATTTGGAATCCAAGGTTTGGTCCCTCCATCTTGATGCTAACTGTCATTCTAATGAGGTTAATATGCCGAATAAATGGATGTTCACACCGAAATCCTAGCAATTATAGATAACTAGCTGAAGCACGCGACTTCGCCCGCGTGGATGTCGGTTATTATATACTAAAACCTTACTCGAGAACCACTCTATCCATTGGTGAAAACAGCATGAAATTCGGTGCAGTAGTTTGAGTTTATCGCGTCCAGGACGACAGACAGACCGACGCGGCGGAGGACTTTCGTTTTATAATATTTAAGAATGAGATATCAGCGTCAAAGTAACATTTCGACCGCACGGCTACGTACTTTTTGTTTTGGACTGATTTCGTCTGTTTAACTAAACTTTAGTAGTATTTATTAATTTTGTTAGTTTTGACAGATTAAAGACCTTTCTTCTTGTAACAGTTTTACTGTATGAAGTCATAGTTTGAAAGAAATAATCAACAATAAAGCAACAACAAGTGCACGATTGCGCGGCCATAACTTCCAAGGTGAATATTTGGTAAAATATTGATCTAGAGCTCTAGAGCGTATAAATCTTTTATCGACAATTTGACAAATTCAGTCTTCAATTGACAAAAAGAATTACATCTCTAACCCAAGCAGTTGCTGAAATCTCCATGGCCGCGCAATGCTCGTGGCCAACTTAAAACCCATATTATTTCTACTGTGACAAATTTTTGGTTTGTTCCCTTCGATTTTAATAATTTCGTAATTTTTTTTGGCGATTTTTTTTTTCTATTTGTGTATTTTGGCGGAGCAGTCGTAATGCACACTAATAAGCGGGTATTTTATTATTAGGATAGAAAACCTGACAGGACTGTGTTGCAAATGATTATTACACAAATATGTCAGAATGAGACCACAACACAAGTCGAAGAGAATCCTAACACGTCATTAATCAAACACAAGAATATTTAATGCAGCCTGTCGTTAACCGACTACGCGACTGATGGAGCCATCTAACGGAATACAACAGAGCTCGTTATCCTCACCGCAAGCTCCAAGCCAGTTTGGTCGGACACAATTTGGGGTGAATGGTCACCCCATTGTGTGCCCGACAGATTCTTTTTTCGCATTGTGGTATCACACAGTGTTAGTAGATGGCGCAACTGTTGGATGCCTATAGGTTGTTAGCGTCAAGATAGAGGGACCACATCTTGGACTCCAAATCAGCCTACATAAAAATTTTATACCATAAATCTACTATTTGCTACCTTTGCTATAAATTTTGCTACCTCAATGGATACGTAGTTATTTAGCAAAATACTTGGTCCCTCCATTTTGACGTCAAGATGGAGGGACCAAATGGATACGCTGGTCGGAGGAGTATCCTACATATATAGAATTTTATTTATTTAATTCTACCTTAGAAATATGAAATTTGATTGTCCCTAACATGAACCGTTTGAGAAATATCCACTATAAACGTTGGTCCCTCCATCTTGACGATTCAACAATTGGGTCAGACAAGCTATTGGATTGTTTTTTTGACCTTCAGATCTATATAGCTAAATTTATAGCAAAGGTAGCAAATAGTAGATTTATGGTATAAAATTTGTATGTAGGCTGATTTGGAATCCAAGGTTTGGTCCCTCCATCTTGACGCTAACGAGTGTGGGCTCATTAGATGTGTCGCAACGAGTCCTGTTTATTTTACCTGATGACGATGACCTGCTTCTTATACGGTCAGTAAGTCTCGACTCCCAGAATATAATTATACTTCGTCCCATTCCTCGCTGGCTGAACCCGTGAGTGCGGACTTTTGACGCTTTGTTAATATCCACGTTTGCGCTCCATATTACAGGTGAGGGTGGGAGGAAAGGATGCACATGTCCATGAGTTTCGT
This sequence comes from Lithophane leautieri, assembly GCA_949152455.1. Classification (NCBI taxonomy): domain Eukaryota; kingdom Metazoa; phylum Arthropoda; class Insecta; order Lepidoptera; family Noctuidae; genus Lithophane; species Lithophane leautieri. Next base: position 20,037,521 of record OX424458.1, on the reverse strand, counting down.
CCTTTCATTAGGACGTGTTTCATGGACCAATAGCTCTTCTAGGCGTTTTCGCTGCGTCGAGGGACATCTTTATCTTATGTCGCCTGAAAGGAGACTATTTGGCCGAGGCATAATTATGTACTCATGGAAAAATTAACCTCCACACCCCCCTATGTCTACCTACTTAGCGTTTCGTGCGGTCATTAACGTAGTATAATTAAAATCAAGTGGAATAGTAAACAGTTTTATAACTACATACAGTCATCCTTATTAATCTTAAAAAGGCATTTATGTGCTAAATGAAAAAAATCATTGAGTTTGGGTGGAATTTCAGAACTTCGTTATCCACCTTCCAAGCTAACCATCAGGTGTTCTACATCACATACAATGATCAGGACTCGTTATGACACGTTAATGAGCCGACACACGATGGTCAGTCATCAGGTAAAATGAACAGGACTCATTGAGATACATCTAATGAGCCCACACTCGATGTGTTTACTAGTAGCTATTCAAGAGTTCCGTTATCTAGCGTCTAAGTTCATAATCAACTCAGTGGGGCCATGCAGGTATCCAGGTCAGTCATTAGGTAAAATGAACAGGACTTGTTGAAACACATCTAATGAGCCCAAATTAGATGGGTTTACTAGTAGCTATTCAAGAGTTCCGTTATCTAGCGTCTAAGTTCATAATCAACTCAGTGGGGCCATGCAGGTGTCCAGGTCAGTCATTAGGTAAAATGAACAGAACTTGTTGAGACACTTCTAATAAGCCCACATTCGATGGGTTTACTAGTGGCTATTCGTTCAAGAGTTCCGTTATCTAAGCATCCAGGGGTAGTATTATGAAGTATTATTGCCATCATTATTCCGCTGCGAAAACGGGATGGTGCTAGCGGTCTTGTCTAGCTCCGTCTCTCTCTCACACTGGAAAAATGATGGCATTAATACTTCATAATACGGCACCAGGTCCATAATCAGACTAGCTCAGTGGTTCCATATTATCATGGGAATGCATACATTTGCAAATATTGAAACTGTGATCACCAGAAGTGCTTAAATATTCAAAGGTTCCATTATCTAGCGTCCAGGTCAATCCTGCGATGCGAAACATCGCCATAACTTTTTTCACACAGCGATTTGGAATGAGCCGCCACAGAAATTACTGAATTATATTAAAATACCTATCTAATGATATATGTGTGGTTGTTATTGGTGCTTAGACAAGCTTTCATACATTCTTGCCGATTCTCCTTTATAGCAAAGGTAGCAAATAGTAGATTTATGGTATTCAATTTTTATGTAGGCTGATTTGGAATCCAAGGTTTGGTCCCTCCATCTTGACGCTAACAACTATTGGATGCCTATAGGTTGGATGGATAAATAAATATAAGATCATGGGCTTGTACACAAAATTGCGAATCGGCGCGATGCGAATTCGCAACGCAGCTTTTAAAGAAAATCTTAGGTTACCGTCTTTGATTTTTGCGATGCGACACCGCAACGCAGTTTTGTGTACAAGCCCATAATCTCCCATAATTTTATATTTGTAAGATATTGGTATTTTTTTTGCAGTCACCTAGAGGAAACTAGTTTAGTTGAAGATTCAGGAATTAACAGCGACAGCGCAGAATTTGACGTTTCTTTACGAAAGACCATAGACAAAATGCAATTTTTATCGAACAGACGAATCGACGACACGTTAGCGAAACGTAGTGTACTTTGTCTCTGCCAATCGAACTACGTTATCGTTGAAGCGATAGCGATTGCAGAAATAGAATCGTTCCGAAGCGAATGCCATTTGTCTAGGCCCTCTGGGTGACCGACCTATCAAAAATCTAAAAACAAATGTTGACGTCATGCATGAAACGAATAAGACAAAAATATATTATTGTGCTTCTAGAAGACGTGTCTATGAATTGTATGACGTTATCAGTCTTGTTTACCTTGTTCTGGAACTATCACTGTGAACTTTGTTTTGGTCATATAGCGTGTATATGTAACTTAACCTCTTGAAGGCCACGGACAGGTATAGACGACAAAAAAAATTAAGTAATAAAAACTAAAACCCAACTACAACTAAAAAGGTATAAACAAGACCACAGACAGACAAATTAAAAATCCGGAGTCACACGTGTTAGGGCATAAATCGAACAGATTACGTGTGACTCCGGATTTTTTATTAGTCTGTGGTTTTGGTCTTGTTTGTACCTTTTTAGTCGGTTGGGTTTTAGTTTTTATTACTTAATTTTTTTTAAATTCTTTTGTGGTTATCGTATTTATATTTTTGAAATGAGCTCATTAAGCCCTTTCATTTGATACCCAACATGATATGCTCAAAACATTTTTTTTTTTAGTTCCTGACTTTTATGTTCTCTAGAGGGCGCCATTTTTTCACATTTAGTGTGACGTCACATAGCCTATAACCAGCGGACGATCAAGACGCTTCTAACGATACATCATTTGTCAAATTGTGAGGAGTGGTTTAGAAGATAGGAGGGAACAGATGAACATACATACATACATACCGGTCGAAATCATAACCGTCCTTTTTTCTTCGCCGTAGTCGGGTAATAATGCAAACGTGCCCAACACGCTACCACAAACGGACACGCACACGGACAAATTTATTTATGATGTCAATTTACTACCTGTCATCAGTATTGTATAGAAAATATATGTACTTAATAGAATAACCGTAATTTACTATCCACTAGCCCTGTCTCGCGGCTTTACTCGCTTTAAACTGGATAAAAAATTTAAAATAGCCAATTTCAGGCAAACTATTAAGTTTCATCCGAATACACACACATTTCACACAAATTTTCCGAAAAGGTATATAATATGAGTAGGATTAATAAAAAAATGTAAAAGAAAATTACATAATTCAGACGAGTATAACACTTGCAAATTCTGGCCCATTTGACTCCAACTCTATACAAGATTGCCCGCTAGATCGCGACGAGTAAATTAAACCACGCATCATACAAGAAACAATTAATAATAACAACCGAGGTAGCATGTCGTAGCAAGCTTATTACAAATTAGAGGATTATATCCAAGATAAGAATGCTTGGAAACATGCTGGTCTTGCTCCATAGGACAGTTTAAAGTCTGGACAAAATCAAACCGGTTGCTAATTTAGTTGTATATTTTATTATTTGTATGTCATAGATTTCTTTACACTCTGTGATTGCTTGGAATCATGCACTGACTTATTAGTATTACTTGTAAAGATGTTTGGAATATTGTAATATCGTATACTTTTACAATGTTTGTAAATATGTGAGCACCATGTACCTATCACATAACTGATTTATTTGTCATTGCTCCATTTCTAATTCTTTTTGCCTTTTGTGGGACTGTAATCTTATTGCAGGTGCATCGTCTTCACATATAATTATATAATTCATGTATACAAAATATTGTAAAACATTTTTGAAAAGAGTAACGGTGGAGTTTCTTGCCCATTCTTCTCCATACGAAAGCTACCTTTTGGAATGGGCAACTAGAATCAATTCTATTTCTTTGTTTTTCATTGACGTTCAAAAGTGCCTTTTATGTGCCTATTTGAAATAAATTATTTGACTTTGACTTTGCAAGGTTTGTTATTATTATGAAGTTCAGAGATTATTTGTGTTATTAAATTGTTATAGAAAGTTACGAAAAACACTAATAGCCTTGTAAATTTTTATTTTAGTCGTATTTTTGGTCGTTGTTTGTCTTTATACATACATTATGTTTATATTTCAAGAACATTAATATCATATCTAAAAGACAATGCATTGAACTTCAGAATATTTGTTATTGATTATGCAAATAACAATAAATATCAAAACTGTATTTGTTTGAATTACGTAGAGTTTTTGCTTCTTGAAACCGTAGAAGTCGACAGCGTACGAGTACTTTGACAAGAGATATCTAGTTATTTTTATTAGAAAACTACCCTCTGGTTTTTGGATTTCTATAAGATACATTCTATAACATACATATTCTATTTGGAAGTCCGGTGATTGTTTTTCATCTAGCTTCAACCTTAAAATTTGGTTTTTGTTCCGCCCTCGACAACTTAGTGCGTCGTCTACAGCCGACAGAAAACGAAATTTTTTAAGTACTAAATAAATATACTAAATTAATTGTTGTTTCTTTCTTTTTCCTATTATTTAAATCTACATTAATGATATATTGTAAAATGACACAAAGATTATATCTATTAGTTATATTTCACTAGAATAAACAATTATAGAAATCCGTAAAAAGTGTTCTTCCTCACGCCACAGTCGGCAAGACACGACAGCTAGTGATGGGTATGGTAATATTTAAAATCTATGAAATATTAAAGCGATAACTTCGTATGAACGCAAAAAAAAATCCGTTTATCCACCCTAGGCCTATATATTCCGGTTATCCAACTATGTAGTTGGATAACCGGAATTTATGAGCTTCGGGTGGATTCTCAGATATACGTTTCCGAGTATACGTTTCCGAGTATCCACCTTAGGGTGAAGATTTTTTATTAGCGTCAAGATGGAGGGACCAAGCCTTGGGGTGGATAAACGGAATAACGTTCATACAAAGTTATCGCGGCATGTATTTAATGAGAAACTTCAAATCAGGCTTCTTAGATTGTCGCGAGATTAGATGTCTTGTTGCGAAAAAATGTACCTACTTATACAGTCCGTGTATACATCATTTGTAATTTTGAAGCCTTCTTCAGACTGGTAAACAACTTACAAATTGTAGGCTTATTTCAAGGGTCGGGAGTGTACTCCACGGCGACCATACTGCTTCTGCAGCTTGCTCACTTATTCTTCAAGTTATTTGTGATGCCTTAATCTTTGTAAAAGACGAATCAGTTGACATATGACTTCCATTATAAATAAATATATGAATAAAAACTCGACGCTTCATAGTAATGCCAAGCTTTATGAAATAATAGCTAAGTATATTTAAAGCTTTTTACTTTGTTTAAACTTAACCAATGAGGACGCCGTACAAATTAATATAAATTCTTTTATTTCCCACATATTTATAATAAATTTATTGGTAATTAATATACTCTGGGTACAGGTGGGATCCATTTGACTTCGTTATCGTCCATGGTCTTATCAATCACTGGGCGGTAGGTGATTTTTACTTGTCCAGTGCAAAGATCTAGCACAGATAACGAATGTTTCCTCCATTGTTTTTCGTAGGGCACTCTTGTCTGAAGCAACCAAAGTTGATTAGCGTAGGTAATAATAAGCCTATAAAGTTTCCACTGCTGGGAGATATGCCTCTCTGAGCGAGGAGGTAGGCTGTAATCCACCACAAGGGACCACGAGTTGGTGGATGAAAGGTTCTAGGACATGCCGGATTCCTCATGATGTTTTCTTTCACCGTTTTAAGAGCAGTAGATCAAATAAATTGAACAAAGTAGAGTTGGTGAAAAAAACCAGGAGTTCTGTCCCTAAGATTTTTATAGTTTAGGCCAATTCAAAATATAAACCTTTCTTTTGCAACAAAACTTTTTTTTATGTTTTAAGCAAATTATTTCAAGGGAACCTAAAGCTCTGGTCAAACTAAGGTGAATCCCGCGCGGGATACGGGACGAAATTGGCTCACGTTAATAGTGTCAACTAACTTGTATGGAGGTGTTTAAACTGGCGCGTGACTTAATTTTCAAAGTAACGACGCGTCCCGGACCCGGCGCTAGATTTGCCTGTTTGAACAGTCGTGTCCTTAAAGATGGTATTTGTGCTGTTATGTGACTTCCACGCGGTTGAAGTAACGGTCGAAGTCCTTGAATACAGCAAACGAGTAACAAAAGTTTAATTACCTGTCCTTCTACCGATTTGCTGTAATCAAACTCATCCGTTCTTACAGGAAAATCGTCCCTGAAATGTGCTCCTCTGCTTTCTGTCCTGTTCTTAGCACAAGCGACTACTTGGACAGCACATTGGATCATATTCTGCAACTCCAAGGCCTCTAACAGATCGCTGTTCCAGTTCAAACCCTTGTCCACAACCTTGATGTCTTTGAATGCTTGGAACCATTTTTGAATTTCCTCATTAGCTGTAAAAGACATAGTATACCTTAACGCCAGTATTATTCGGGGAAGGCATCCCGTTTAATTAAACTAGGTGGCGCATATGTTATAACGTCTTGGGAAACTGCTCTCATTTTTTTAAATGGAGTATTTAGTCTTTGCGACTACGAGATTTTTGAAGTACACAAACGTAAAAATACACATCGTAAAATTATAGTGCGCTATACTCTACAGGAAGAGAACATCGTAGAAGAAGCGAACCTATCGCTGGAAGTACTGAGAAAAGTAATGCAAAATGCTCTAAAACGAGCCCAAATGTGCACCCAGATATTATAAGTCTGAATAAACAATATAACAATAACCAGAACGATTTTTCTTATTGGGTTATTCCGATTATCCACCCCAAAAAATCCACCCTAAGGTGAATACTCGGAAACTTTCCGAGAATTAACCCCAGACGATGGATAATCGCATTAGGGCGAATTCGACCAAACTTTTATGCTTAGCATAACTCTAATCCAGCGAGTAAATATTAGATTTTTGACAGATTTTCTATAAAAAACTTTCGGACGTCAATTTTATTCCCCGAATAAAAGTTATCTGGCTGTGGTTAAATCGGCCCTTATTCTTCAGCTTTTCTACCTCAACTGTGTATAGTCATTTGGAGAAACATGATAGAAGAACTGGCCCAAGATACTTGGGTAATAACAATACCAGATATTTCACTCCCGATTACGGTGATTTGTACGGTCAGGCAGAAAATCGATATTTTGAAAAAGTTTATGAATTTAATTTTGTGTCCCAAAGATTTTGGTTTTTTAAACATAATTATCTACAACACCTATTTCAATTATGGTAGCTATATAAGTACCTAGCCTAAGTTTTTTTAATTGTCTGGACTAAAAAAGACAAGCGTTCCTTTGCTAAGATAATGACACGCGTCGGATCTGATGTCAAAAGTTTTCTATCTCACTCTTGCACATCAAATTTACAAGAGGCTAGTAGAATATAATATAAGGCTAGAAGGCGATTTCGGCGATTCTGATTACTGCTTACATGAATAAGTATTTAAGTAAATAAAAACAGACTTTACTGCAGAACAAAGTTCTAGCATACAATTTCATTAAAAATAATAATATTTATTACATCCTAACTAATATTATAAATATGAAAGTGAGTTTGTTTATTTGTTTGTTACGCATTCACGCTAAAACGGCTGAGCTGATTGAGAAAATTTGGCACAAGTCTGGTTATCAAAAAGTGTTATTCATAAACGCATTTTAGCACTTAAACGTCCTATATACCTACTATAAAGTTATAAAAGCCAGAACCCTACTTTAACAGTAATTTAAGGAAAAAAGTAACGACTCTGGTGACTCTGTGTAGCAGCTGATTAATAAGACATTTGACGTACAAATGTAACATGTGTGCCTACAAAATGTCGCGTGTCGCGTGAGACGCGCTGTTCATCGTTTTCACAGAAAGCGCGGGCGCGTGACGGCGCGTTAGCGGCGCGGCGTGTCGTGCGCGGACGTACCTTGCCAGTCCGCAGCGGTTGCAGTGTGACTGAAAATGTCGGGTGATTCGGACATGGATGAAGAAGTTATTATTTCTACTTGAACCACATCCTTTTCCTTTATCGTGGTTTTCTTTTCAAAATAAGTAAAAATTAATAGTTCTTCGTCCGTGCCCGAATTGAACCGCTGCCGCCTGGCAAGGTTAATCCGCGCACGACCCGCCGCTGTCCCGCGCTCGCGCTTTGATGAACAGCGTGTGTCTCACGCGAGGAAAACTCCTCCGTATCAAAACGTCTTATAAGCAAATTGTCCTATTGTAAAAACGACCCATAATCAAGACACTTTAGCAAAATGACCTATTCGCAAATCGTCCTATTAGCAAATGGTCCTATTAACAGAACGACCGTCCAATAACCCTGATAAATCACTATCGTTTTTTACCAGATTGACGCGAAGCCAAAAAAAACCGGCCAAGTGCGAGTCGGACTCGCGCACGAAGGGTTCCGTACTTTTTTATATTTACAACATATTATAAAACAAAGTCCTCCGCCGCGTCTGTCTGACGTCCTATACGCGATGAACTCAAAAACGACTGCTCCAATTTTCATGCTGTTTGCACCAATGGATAGAGTGGTACTCGAGTAATGTTTTAGTATATAATAACCGACATCCACCCGGGCAAAGTCGCGGGCATCAGCTAGTTATCTATAAAAACGGTAAAAAAATCACGTTTGTTGTATGGGAGCCCCTTAAATATTTATTTTATTCTATTTTTTATATTGTTGTTAGAACTCCGACAGAAATACATCATCTGTGAAAATTTCAACTGTCTAACTATCACGGTTCATGAGATACAGCCTGGTGACCGACGGATACACCGACAGACAGACGGACAGCGGAGTCTTAGTAATAGGGTCCCGTTTTACCCTTTGGGTCCGGAACCTGGAACATGCACTTGGTCGGTTTTTATTAAAGTTAGTTTTAGTTTTTAAGGTTTGTTGTCTCGAGCAGATGATACATAGTATTATTCCTTTAAAAATCTCATATTTACGTGTGGTATGACTGTACCATTTCCGTTCTTTTGTTTATAGGACCATTTGCTCATAGGACGATTTGCTAATAGGACATTTTGCTATAAAGTGCCGTTTTGAATATAAGTCGTTTTGCTAATAGGACCATTTGCTTTTAGGACGTTTTGATACGGAGGGAAGAAAACGACCCGACACGGATGCGTGTCGGGTCGTTTTGTGCCTTGTGTGTTCTGAGCTTAAAAAGAGATAATAATTTCAAAATTTTACTATGTCACAAAGCAAACAAATTATTTTAAAAAGATCGAAATCTTATGAGCTGTCTAAGGAGCTATCAATATTAAAAATATATTCAGAGGTGCCCGTCAATAAATTGTTTGATAAAGCTGACAAAGATGGAAAACCATAATAACTAAAATTAACTAAAACAATCAACTAACGCCTTGTTTACGTCGTAACACTTTTCTATCCAAGGTTTTATCATCGTCCTCTGCGCCCGATATCGTTACTGATATGGCCAGCTATAGAGCCAGATATATATCCAGCGATAGTTCATTTTTATGAGTTTTTTTAAATACCCCTCAACACTTCTGCTTAAGGCGCTAGCTGTTTAGTTTTAACAGACTTCTAAAAGTAGGAGATTGTCAATTTGTCTGTATACACAGGTTGAATTTTTCAAATCAGCGTAGATTGCGAAATCGGAAACTACAGATATTAACGAAAAATACTTAAAGGAACTTGGGGCCAATTTCTATGAAAACTAAAACTGCATCATAATTTTTTTTTAAACCAATTTCTCTGTTTAACAATCGTTCTCGATGATTTTGAAAACAAAAAAACATGCTTTATTATTGCACCGTCTGAAGGTGTCGCTAATAAGGATCAAATGGGAAGTGATAACCTAAGGCAAAGACTAACTTAATTATGCATTTAAGTCATTATGGGTTAGGCCGCACACGATCATACCAAAATCAAAGTCTCTGAAGATCACTTTATTTTTCGGCCCGATTTCGAAATGTGAACTCCTGACCACGGGGCTCCTATCTGGAACTTTTCAAATATATATTTTCGATGTTCTCTCGTCAATCCGCGCCTACACAGCTATCAACTTTTCACCCTGCATACCTATGCTTGCTCAAAAACCGTCTGGGATCCCTACCATAACACTTGCACCTAGACAATAATAATAATTAATGGTCCCACTACTGGGACATGAGATGTCACAGTCATGTCGGCTGAATTTCTTGGTTAGTCATAGAACATTTTGCATTGGCCGGTTTCCTCAGGGTTTCATGTTTTCTTTTAACGTTGTGACAGCAGTGGGGATGAAATAAATTTTACTGTCTGGTGTCTGGACCCATCACCTTACAATTCGTAAGCTGAAGCCTACCTTCATTCAGAAGTTTGGCATCTCTGAAGACTCCACATTTGTTCTGCATGGTATGCCTCATTGCTAGCCTTAGTTCATGTGGTGCGGCACAACCGTTACTATTCTTTATCGTCATTAGATTGTCCAGAGATGCATCACATACATTCTGAAAGAGAAAAAAAATAAGAGTTTTTCTAAAGCACCTAGGGTTGAGTGGAAAAAAGAATGCGAAGCCTTCGTCCGTTAATGAGTCAACGCGGTGTGTCGAATGCACACATGATGCACACAGCGGAGATGAAGAAGCGGGAATAAAGACTGGCGAAAGGTCGCGGAAATTCACAAGATGCACGAAGGACAGAATTGGTCTCTATGGCCATACTTAAGTTGAGAGGTCTATTAAGGCTGGCAGTGAATTCTTTTGGCTCAAAGGTTACGATGATGACACTGAAGAGACGGTTTCCTAGAAGAGTGTTGAGCAACAAATCGTGGCCGTCATGAAAATCTGCCAGTGCTTGACATTATGGTGTCCAAAATCTGCCAGTGCTTGACATTATGGTGTCCAAAAACGCTCCGTATTTGGACAGCCATTATTGTGTGACGGTTCACCGCTTTCTTAAAAGGGAATACTCATGTATTTTTTAATATTTTTATTCGATAGTTTACATCGCTAAATAATAGTTTTAAAAAATCGAAGGAAAAAAATAAATGGGTACTTTAAAAAATGTTAAAAATTTCCAACCGACCCGGGCTATTTAAACGCTCTCCATTTGGCGCGACGGCGACGGCGTGGTGACGTGACAGTATGACAACAAACAATTGTATGAGTGTTTGACATTGACTTGACATTTTGATTGCTGCCATACTCTTACGTCACATCCGCTTTGACCAATAGCGTCGCTTTTCAAGTATTTCAATTTCCCGGTATATTGAGACTAAAAAAAAAAAAAAAATATCTCTCAATAAGAAATATTATTCAATAATATTTTGATGGAGGCATAATTCTGAAGTAATATAGTTTAAGAAAATACTTGAGCCTTATTTGAATCACATGCATATTCCCTATTATCGACGGTTCTAAAGGGATAATAAGCCTTTAGAACCGTCGATAATAGGGAATATGCACACTAACTAAAGAGTGCTTTAAACCTTCGATAAGCTTTTTTATGAATAAGACCGTTAAACTTTTGTTAACTAACCAACCAACTTATCGTGAGCCCTGTTAGGCCTCATTTACGGAGATGCAGGGCGTTGCGCGGCGCATGCAGCGTGGCGTTTCGCGGCGAGTCTGACGTTTTTAACCGACTTCTTCAAAAAGGAGGAGGTTCTCAATTCGTCTATGTTTTTTTTTGTTTATTTGTTTTTTACGCGGTTACTCCGCCAATTATTAATCGATTTTGATGATTATTTTTTGTTTGGTAGGTCATGCTTCCGAGGTGGTCCCATATAAATTTTATTAACTTTGCTTGCGTAGTTTTTGAGTAGGTACGCTTCAATATTACGTATTTTTCCCACTTAATTTATGTCGACGATATTTTAAGTGACTCCGTCACTGTTAGGTAGGTAGTGGTATTCGAATTTGTGTGGGGTAGGTACCACAACTAAAAAGTGAAAAATAAAAACTTTTTACAAAAAAAAATTGACTTCTAAAAAAACTACAAAAGTAAAAAATAACTTTTATTTCGGAACGAAAATTGAAAAGCAATGGCACCGACTTCCAAAGTTTAAGTTAACGCTTCTCCGTAAACGCACTCATACAACGATATACTCGTATTGTTTGAAATCAGTGCGGGCCGCGCCGCTCAACGCCACGCCTCACTTCTCCGTAAATGAGGCCTTAAACATGCACCCAGCACAGACGGTTTAGATAATTATTATACCTAATGGAAAGCATAGACAATCGTATTACTCACGGGTTTCAGTTCCTTTTGTTTCTCTCCTGGCTTATGGAGCTTTGCAATGGTTAACGCCAGCGATCTTCCGAAGACTACGACGTCTAATATAGAGTTAGCTCCGAGCCTGTTCGCTCCATGAGCATTGCTGACCACCTCGCCGGCCGCGTACAGATTAGGTATTGGGCAGTCTTTACCATTCTTATATATTAAACACTGTGGAGAATAAATATAATTTAAAGCACAAACTTCTGAATTAGTATGGTCTTCACGAAATGTCTTTACACACATATTTCTGCCTGCGTAATTAAACGCACAATAAATTTTCAGCTTTTTCTCTGGAATGACTACGCATTTGCCATGTCAGCAGGCGTAGCATGACGCTTTCTATTTTTACGAAGAATAAACATAGCTTTTTCTATACAAAGTGACATTTCGTTTCTTCATTTTTGACATCGCACCGTAGAAATCCTTCTACAATCTGTCATTTTGTCTTTCATTTATATCGATCTTTGTCTTTTAATATGTAGACTATTTCGGAAGAAAGTTTTCAATCCTTACTGTCAAAATCACACTGACAACTGAAATTTGTCTAAGGTAGTGAAGACGATTTTGGAATCGCCATGCTAAAGACAGTAGAAAACGCTCTACTCGACGGCCACAAAGTATAAACGGTTATCTACAAAATCATGATTTTACAAGGAAGCGTTTTGAACGCAAAACTGTGACAATTGATAGAAGAACAAAGCTATCTTCTCCTATTTTACATCATTTAGTTAATAGGGCATAAGTAGCAAGGAAATAGTTTAGACCAATATTACTGATAAATTGTTTGATCCAAAATATGCTACTTCGACACTGAGAAAAATTGTTGTAGTTGACGTGACTTAATCAGTAAAAATTGAGAATCAAACAAAAAAAATCCTAGTCAAAACAAAGAATTCTGAGTCGAATTATGTAAAGAGTGAATTTCGTTAAATGTGCAGTTGACTCTTTTTACTCAGCTGCCGTCGTACTGTCTACACAGAACGTCATTTTTGTCTACTCTTCCGTCGACAAAACGGTGCTCATGCTACGCCTGCTGGACCTATAAATTCGCTAGTTAGTACTGATTCCAGAAAAGATGGATTTAATTACTTGTCCTTTATAGTTTATGGGTATACCACCCATAGTGTAGTGGACGGTGGGTAATACAGGTACGGGCTGAGTGTATATATCAGCTCCGGTAAATGTGAAGGCGGTCTCTGAGATCCCTGGCAACCTCTCCTTAATCAGCTCTGGAGGAAGGTGGTGCAGTTGTAGATACACGTGGTCCTTCCGTGGTCCCACTCCGCGCCCTGGTAGAAAATTGTACCTAAGTGTGTTGATAAAAATGAAGACCTATTTGAAATATTAACTTCGTATTGACAATTTGTAATAACATTAGGTACAGTTGTTTGCGACGAAGCGCCACCAAAATTACAATATTATGGAAAAATCTTTAATTTTAAATCAGCCCATATACAAGGTGTAAGGGTCCTCAATCAATCTGTCTAGCCTTTTCCCAACTATTTTGGGGTCGGCTTCCAGTCTAACCGGATGCAGCTGAATACCAGTATTTTACATTAACTGGGCAATACGATACCCCTGGGTAAGACTGGTTGTCAGACTTTCGGTCTTCTGACGACCCGTAACGACTGTCAAAGATCCACGAATGGCAGCCAGAACCAACAGCTTAACGTGCTTTTCGAGGCACGGAGGAGTCTCGATATGTAAAGATGGTCACCCATCCACGGACCAACCCCGGCAAGCGTAGCTTAACCTGATGGATCGACCCGTGCGGCTGTTATTACTTAGCCACGAGTTCCTCAGCCCTCCGCAGACCGATGGGATGAATTCAGCATAATTATTATCATACTAAGACGACCGGTACATGAAATTTATTACCTCACGCGGAATGTATCGTTACGATATGCCTTCAAAGTTGGTTAAATTAAAGGTAAATTAACCTTGAAATCACGTATTCGGGTGAATAAAAAGTCAATACCTTGTCGTATCTCTGTGGCCATTGACCTGGACACGACGTCACGACTCGCCAAGTCCTTAGCTTTGGGGGCATACTTCTCCATGAACCTAACCCCTTCACTATTGACCAGGTACCCACCCTCTCCGCGGGAACCTTCGGTCATCAAGCAGCCTGAACCGTACATGCCTGCAAAAAAGAAACACTGATTGTCAACCAATCAACTCCATGGAAACCACATACAATACCATTAAAATAAAATGTCATGTTATAAAATTTAAAGACAAGAAAGTATTACGATCGTAATATAGTGTGAAAAAGGGTAGGTATACAATTTCTGTTCATTTTTCGTTCATATATTTTGGTCGGATTACATAACTGGGCTAAGACAATGCAATTCTATTAATTTATAATTCGTCAATTGGACGGCAATGCTGCCAACACAAGTGGGTCTGTCTGTGTACTTGTGTTTTTTAATGTTATCACTTCAAATCCAAACTGAAAATTTCATAGCTTTGACGTCAAAATGTATAAAACAGAATCAAACCAAGATGTTTGGTTACAAACTAAAAATATGAGCGTTTAGTGAAAAATATATCCTGAACATGTCAGCTTCCAATGTCTCGTATTAAAATGGATAGAAGCAAAAAATCAAAACAATAGCTAGATTACTGTTCATCCGACCAAATTCTATACACCACAAAAAAGCGCCAGATTCATACTTAATGTTGAAATTCCCATTTTGTCCTAAAATACTTAAATATTCAATTAACTGTGACCAAAATACTGGTATTCAGATGCACCCGGTTAGACTGAAAGCCGAACCCAACATAGCTACGAAAAGGTTAAGCAGATGATGGTGTCTTTGGTTTAATATTTTCGTTTTATTGACATCGACTTCCGAAATTACGCTATCTGGTGTTTTTTTTTGAAGTCGTTTGTTTTTTAATTTGTTACGAAGTTTTTTAATTCTTCACTTTTAAGTTGTAGTAGGTATCTAACCCTCACAAATTCGTATAACACTACTTGCTATGTCAACAACAGCGACAGCAAGTTTTGTAACATGATGATGTTACCGTACGTTTGCACTGGCGAAACATTCAAGACAAAACATGTTGAAATCTCAACTTTCTGTCAATGTTCCATACAATTTTTGACAGGAACTAGAGATTTCAACATGTTTTGTATTAAATGTTTCGCCAGTGCAAACGCACAGTTATAAAACTTCCTGTCGCTGTTGTTTGCACCATAATGTCCGGTTAAGAAGTTATGATTTCCGAAATCACACTTCAAGGTGCCCTAGTTAAAAAAAAAAAAATGTTTGCACCATTCGGATTAAGGCCGCTTTCACATTAGGACGTTAGCAGCGCGACAGTAGCCTAGACGACAGTAGTGTAGACATATTTTATGAATAGTACGTCGGTCTGTCTGTCTGTCTGTCCGTTTGTCACAGCATATTTGCTCCAAATTTGGTACACATATGTATTTCTGTGAATAATTTGAAGGAATGTGCTTCTGCCGCGCTACAGTCGCGCTGCTAACGTCCTAATGTGAAAGCGGCCTAAGAAATGCTTTCGAAGCGACTGTCGTTTGTCTAGGCCCTAAGGTCCGCTTTTCACCGTAAGCCATTTTACGAATAGGTCCTTTATCTACTAAACGTGAAAACGCATAACTGTCGTGTTATTTAAACATGGAACGAACTTTTTACTTCAACACATGGCCACCAAGGAGGTAACTTATTTAAAAAAATATTTAAATTTTGATTTGGCTTGCAAATAAGCTATAGCTGTTTATAGTAAGGAAGAAACAAATTAACATATTGGCAAGTGAAAATTTATCGTTGTCCGTCATTGATTCTGGAATTTATAATTAATTTACTCAGTTTGAACTTCCGCGCATTATTTGAGTAAAGTACTATACAAGCCTACCTATGTGTGCCTCGGCTTCTCCTCGGCCCACATTATCACGATCGCCCATCAATGCGCCAGTTGCAGGCCGCGACAGTAATGTTCTATTATTCCAAAGAACATTGTGTAAATATAATTTTGCGTTTATAAAATTATGCTTCATTATTATTATTATGCCAACAGTATTTATGACTATAAACATTATTGCAAAACATTTATGCTAAATAGTATTATGCGTAATGATCATTATGCTGAAATTCGTTATGCCAATAATTATATTTTATGCTTATCATTAGTAAACCGGATTAAATACGTACAAAAAACAAACATTCAGTGGAATTGAATACCTCCTCCTTTTTGAAGTCGGTTAAAACTGTTTTGAGATAGGAGTGTAAAAATAAGTACGCGTCCTCTTGAAATAATTATGTAGCGCCTACCCCATAAGGATCCCGGTACTGTAAGCGCACGCGGCGATATAAACTAAAACGACGACTGAACTAGAAATAACCACTTCCTTTACTTACCAGTTGGGTGGAACTGTATGAATTCCATGTCCTGGAGTGGAATACAGGCTCGTGTCGCCATACCGGTTCCATCACCAGTACAGGTATGAGCAGCTGTGCATGAGAAGTACATCCTCGGGTAGCCTCCGGTTGTTATAACCGTATTCCTGGCTTGAAACCTGTTTAATTTCATAATAGCTTAATTTTTTATTACGTTAATTTTAATTAAAAAATTATTGATTCAATTAATAATAGTACCTAAGATATTTGCACGCCATGAGAAATGGCAGACATGTCGTGAGCCACCCTTATTTAAGATCTTGCATGTATGTATTAAATTCTGTATGTATACGCATTTTCGATCAATTTTTTTTTTCTTTCTTTCTTTCATGTCTGTCTGTCTATCCATCTTAGCTCAGACATACTAGAAAGCTGTTATTTGACTTATTAATAACGCCGAAAAAGTGGTAGGTACAATAAAATCATGTCTTTTTTTTATGTGCCAATTTTTGTTATAGTAGGTAAGATGATGATATATAGATATATATATTTCCTTTTAATTTCTTTATATAGTATACAGGGCGTCCCACGGATATGCCACATGGAGGGAAAGTACCTTGAATATTGTAGATGGAACATTTTACTGAAAGAAGACATTGCCTACGATTTTTGTGTGATACACAATTTCAAAATAATTTGTACCATAAAATTGTACTATACGGTACGTGTAATGAAAATAATTGTACCTCAACGAATAATGAAATATAAAGAAGTTTTTGTGGCGCGGCTCCCGAGTATACTCCATTATTCATTGAGGTACAATTTTTTATATTACACGTACCGTATATTATGTACATTTATGGTACAAATCATCTAGAAACATGTCTTTTTAATTTTCCACTTTGGCGTGGCCAGGGAGTGTCACACCGATTGTTGGGATTTTTTATAATTCTCACATATGGAAGATTGTACGTTTGCATGATGTCCTGAGTTCAATTCCCAGGTTGGGCAAAGTGTAATTGGGTTCTTCCATCAGTAATTTCAGCAGCCCGAAGTCTGGATTGGTGCCGGGATGAAAATAGGCTCGCACCCAATTACATGGGACTGAAACATTCCTGGTGAAATGCGGGTGGACTATAGGTACACCTCTGCTTAACCCATAGGGAAAACAGGCGGTAGTCTCATGAATCAATTACCTATGAAGGCTGCTGTTGTCCATATCTAAGGCCAAGCACCCGACCACCTCGCCATCTTGGATCAACAAGTCCAAAACAAAGAACTCGGTGAAGTATTTGATGTTCGGGAACTTCGTCGAATATCCATAAAGAGTATGGAGTAGAGAATGACCAGTACTGGAAGAAACACGCGCTTTGGTTTACGTTTTTGTACGTCATTAAGAAAATACGAAAATGAGTAAAATTGTAAACTAAATTATGGCTGCAAAACAATCTATTAAAATAATAAAATATATGTAAAAATCTTCTTAAAAACAAGCTTTTATTGAACTAAAATGTACTACATAAAACTATTTTTTTCTTAAAAGCTTGAGGCTTATCTTTATTTTGGTGTAAGGAAGAAATTTACGCCTCAAGCTTTAAAGAAAATATTAAAGTTCTATGTTTAGTGTTTCATTTAGTACTTTAGTACTTATTAGCATTAGAATTTATTTCAATCATTATCTGTTCTATCGCCTTCACAGATCCAACGAGCCTTCACATAATTATAGAGATACTACAGGGTTATCTTGTAAGGACGAGGAGTTCCTGTGACCTTCTGCCTCTAAAATCAGACCCTGAACGCTTATGCTATAGTTTTTGTCACGACAAAAATTAACGAGCCCAATCACTTCTGGGCTATTAAGTTTATTTGAGGAGTTCTTGTGGTCACCTTGCGGATTCATCATCAGTATTGGGCAAATCTTGGGCTATAATCCTTGTCAAGACAACGCCAATGAGTTCAAACACGGTGGTGCTATCTTGTTTGGTTGAGGAGTTCCTAATAGCTATCTTCAGGCTCCATGCCTCCATCATAAGACCGTGGTATCATATTTTTTAAATGTTTCCGTAGTTCTATAAGTATGCCAAGTTTCAGCTCACTTAGATGCCAAATATTGCTTGAAAAATGAAAGACAATTGGAGTAACTGACATACGAACGAAGCAAGCTAATAGAACGCTTGTAAAACCGATCTGGAAAAGTACTTGCATGACAGTTACATCCAGGAAAAAAATTGTTTACTATAGTAAACAATTTTTTTTTGTAAAATCTTTACTTAATTTGCTTATTCAAAACACTATCTTGCGTTTATAAAATTTTTAATATAGGATGTTTGGCGGGTTTGCCAATGCCTATATTTACACCTGCGTAAAAACGAAATCAGCGCGCCATTTTCCATAAATATTTGTTATCGTTTTCGTTGTGTGGTTTAATTATAACATACTAGCTGCGCTCCGCGGTTTCACCCGCGTAAGTCTCGATCCCGTGGGAATATCGGGATAAAAAGTATCCTATGTGTTAATCCAGGTTATAAACTATCTATTTGCCAAATTTCATCCAAATCCATTCTGCCGGTTTTGCGTTACTGAGTAACAAACATCGAAACACACAAACGCACAAACACACAAACTTTCACATTTATAATATTAGTAGGATTTAAAATGTCGATTTCACGTAGGAAAGAATAGCAATACGTAAATAATATTATATAGATTTGTCCCCGCCATACGTTTAGTAATTTTTTCTTCTTATTCAAAACATTATTTTTTGTTTATTTTACTACAGGCTGTCTAGCGGTTTTGCCAGTGCCTTTATTTACACCTATGGAAAAACAACCAGCGCGCCATTTTCCTTATAGTTGTTATTGTTTTCCTTGTGTACGTATTATCAAAAATACGAAGTTTAAAATATTTTCACCAACAGACGTAGAAAAGTTTTTAAACGAAGCTCCGGATAGTAAGTACCTAGCAACAAAGGTCAGTTGAACTTTATAAATCTAAATGTGTCATCTCTATAATTACATTATTGTAGCGCAGAACATATTCTTACAACAAGTCTGTGTTTTTCCTCGCAAGTGTGCTGAAAAACGTCGTATGAAACGCGTGTGCATTGATCATTACACTCTCGGCTGCCTTATCGAGCTCGCCTATGGCTCGCGCTAATAATACCGCCTCGACTGTAATATCCAATAGAACACACTCGTATCACAATGTACTATTCTCAAACATGCTGGGAAATTCGAGCATTATTTTGACAACTTTCTTCGAGATAAATCGAAAATGCTGTACTGATGAACATACATACACACATATATACATACATACATACATACATAACGGTCAAAAACATAAGTCTCCTTTTTTCTTCGCCGTAGTCGGGTAAAAATGGAGCAAACTTTTTACTTCAAGACATGGCAACCAAGGAGGTGACTTATCAAAGATTTTTCAATTTCAATCTTTATTGCAATCCATAATGTCCACATACAGGTGGTAATCTATACAGGGCGTCCCACGGATATGCCACATGGAGGGAAAGTACCTTGAATATTGTAGATGGAACATTTTACTGAAATAAGACATTATTTGAATTTAAAAAATAATTTAAACTGCATTCATAGATATTTAAATAATTACTTGGTTGAACCGGGAATCGAATCCGTTACATGAGAAAAATAATCAACCTGTAGCTTTATCATACCGATCGAAAGGCTTCATCATAAGGATTATTTTTTGCTAAATAACATAGTGTCACAAATAAAAGGAAGACCATGAATTTAAACACTTTTAATACAAAATTAATCAATTTACCAAATGCTCAAAATGAGTCAGTCCGTTCCTGTTGAATACAAAGTCCACTCTTTTGATTATTTCGCTCCCTGTCGATTTTTTGATCTTGTTGTGGTGGATATTTAGAATAATACGTCTAAGTTCTGCTTGTAGCTCCTGGAAACTTTCATACTGGTTCTTGTAAACTAAATTTTTTACGATAATATCAGTTGTATGTCCTTACGGCAAAGTCAGCTTTTCATTTTTCTGAACAAAATTTCACATCAAATGTTAAAATTCATGGTCTTCCTTTTATTTGTGACACTATGTTATTTAGCAAAAAATAATCCTTATGAAGAAGTCTTTCGATCGGTATGATTAAGCTACAGGTTGATTATTTTTCTCATGTATGTAATTATTTAAATATCTATCAATGCAGTTTAAATAGTTTTTTAAATTCAAATAATGTCTTCTTTCAGTAAAATGTTCCATCTACAATATTCAAGGTACTTTCCCTCCATGTGGCATATCCGTGGGACGTCCTGTATAATATAAGAAGCAAGGGTGACTGATTGACTGATCTATCAACGCACAGCTCAAACCACTCTTTGGCACACACATAGTTATTATGGTGTAGGCGTGCACAAAGAAAGGGTTTTTGGAAATTCGACCTTTAAGGGGGTGAAAAGGGGGGATTTCATTTGTATGAAAATAGACTGTTAATAGACTTGAAACTTGGCACAAATTTTATTTTATTTTACTTTATTTGGGAAAACAAACGGTTACACATTACAATATGGTTGAGAACTTAAAATTAAAATGGTAATATAAATGTATAACCAACAACATTTTCCACATAATATAAAAAAGTTAAACTAACATGAACTTCGTGCGATGTAAAGTACATAGACTTGAAAGTATGAATAAATGTTAAAATAAAACTAAACTGAAAGTTACACAGGCTAAAAAAAAAAAAAAAAAAAAATAGAAAGAATTGAACTATGGTTTTAAATACGTATCTAAGTAAATTTATAAAGTACGTCATTTTTAGTTTTTCTAAAATACCCCCTAAACGGGGATTGGGGGGTATCAAAGTTTGTCTAGAAGAATTTTAACGCGCGGTCCGATAAACTCAGTATTTATACCTACTTGAAACCAAAATCAAAAATAATGTGTAACAGGGTTTTTCAAAAATCTACCCCTAACGGGGTGAAAAGGGGTAGTCTATATTACAGCTCAAACCACTGAACGGATTGGGCTGATTTTTGGCACACAGATAGTAATTATAACGTAGGCATCCACTAAGAAAGGGTTTTTGGAACTTCTTTTACAATAGAAGAATAACAGGGTGTCAAAGTAATTAAGTAAAAATTTTAACGCACTGCCGGATTAACTGTGCGAGTAGTGCGTGTTTCAGGTTTATCAAAAATCAGCTCCTAACGGGGGTAAAAGGGTAAAAAAGTTTAAGGAGATCGTCAATATTAATTTTCGAAAACTATATTTCAAAGGCGGTGGAGGTGTTGTTGACGTTTTTAGAGAAAAGTACGAAATCCACGCGAACGAAGTCGCGGGCAAAGTGCTAATAATCAATAAAGAGTAACAATTATGGACCCTGTCGGGCACTGCAACATTTTAAACAAGTAAGGCCCTCCTACTTATTTAAAAAACGGCACATACCTGTAGTATGGCACTTCCGATTCCACAAGGCTGTATTTCAGAGCAAGTTGCTGATGGATAATCCTGGCTACAAGGTTGTGTCTATGCAAGTACTCTCCGTTAGCTAGATGAGAACACCCGGAGATAATGTGTCGGATTGATTCTCCCAGTCGGTGGCATGCCCGACAGACGTCAACCGTCCCATCCTTCACAATAAATCTCCGGTAATTGTTCGTCATGATAACTTCGTCCATAATTGCAGACAAAACCTTCGGTTTCCCAAAACGCAGCCAGGCTACGGTCGCTAGTAAATCTGCATCGGGTATGTAGGGCCCGGAAAAAGCGTCCGTGAAGCTTCTTTATATTATTATTGCTTATTTAATTATTTGCTTACCGTATTTAATATAATTATTTAAATTAGTACGATTATTGTTCATGTATTTTAGGTCATTTATTTTTATTGTTATACGTATCAGTTATCCATTCAGTAATCTATTGGTTATTTAATTTATCCGTTAGATATTCGTTTATTGTGTAATAACTTTGATTAATTAAGAAAATTGTTTTAGTTTATTTATAAATATATTGGTTTTATTTTATTTTTATATGTTTTCTGGTAATTTATTTATTAATTTGATTGACATAACATAATGTAGGTACTAGAAGAGTGCAGTTTCAGGCGGGAGGGAGGCAAATTTTGTTTTTATGACGCAGCGAATATTTTGTTTGTATGTCTTCCCGTGTGTTGTAGGATTCTGGGTATTTGTGGACTAGTTTACATAATTCCAAGATATGAATTATTTAATAGCGCCGAAGCGGAAGCGTGTGTGCTTTAAGTAAATTTTAAACAAAATAATACCGGTCAGCAACTGCACATGTTCTCTTGGCTATAGTCTTGCCAAAGTTGACCGTACCGCCTCCAAAAGGTCGCTGGTATATTTTTCCTTCCTTTGTCCTTGAAAACGGCATACCCATGTTCTCAATTTCCCTTACACAGTGAGGAGCTTCTCGGGTTAAGTAGTGTATGGAGTCCTGTCGAAAATCGTACGAGCTCATTACTGGAGGCATGGCTTTATATTGGAAAAGGCTAATTACCTATGCAATCTACTTTAAATATTGTGACCCGCCATTCATAAAACATTTTGAAAAAAGAAATACTTTTTTGCCCGATCTTCTTTAAATGAATTTGGATGGGCAATATACTTTTCGACTAACTGGCAGACCTGCCCATCATCGTTCCGTCTGAGTTTATTCATTTCATCCTCCTGCCTTTACCTATATCGTTTAGTTTATTATTATTAAAAATTATTATGCGAGTACCTGATCGCCAAGCCAATCTGATCCTTTGACTGTGTCATAAAAGTGGAATTTCCAATCATCTTCGTGCATGCTACCTGTGCAAAAATGATAAATATCACGAAAAAAATAAACAGATATTTTGGCATGGTGGATACTCACAGCCGGCTCATAGCGGCTCTACCGGTGGCTTGACAACAAGCAAAGCCACCTGCAGATGCCAGCATGAATCGATATAGTTCTGTGCGAACTGTTCCACTGCAGCCGCACGGTGCGGCCGGCGGCCTCGCCGGCAAAATGGCCGCCGGGTTTGTTGCGATTGCCGCACGAGAAGCCGGCGGCCAGGCCACTGGCCGACCGGCGGTATGGCCGCCGGCGCAGTATATGGAACACAGCTTCACTGTGATTTTAAACTAGCAAAGAATAAAATAATTAACAACATTTGTGTCCCACGGGTGAACTCGCAAAAAAGATAATAATGCCAAACTGATGCAGCGATTTTCAAACACCGGCAAACTAAATTATCGAAATGAATTGATGTAAGGTTGAAACAAGGTCTGCACTTGAACAAGCCACAAGTCGTTGTACCGTTACGTCTTGAGGTACCTGGAAGATTGCAGTTTTGCACTTACCAAGAGCAGCATTCATGCCACCCTGTGCAGCTGTGGTGTGAGACCGACTAGGGAACAGCTTGGAAACCAAGGCTACTGAAAACTTTGCCTCAGCCAGGCCAATACAAGCTCGAAGACCTGCGCCTCCTCCACCGATGACCACACAATCGAAGCAGTGATGTTGGATCGTGAATGAGGCTTCACGATGACTACCTAAACGAAAAGTATTTTATATTCAAGACTAATCGAACAGCTCTCCTAATATATAATAATGATAATAATATAGCCTCTTAATCAGATCATATTAAAAAGATGTTACAATTATATGAAAAAGAACAATACATGAAAAACTTTTCCTCAAGTTTTATGAGTTATTTATGGATTTTTGTAGTGAACGTAGGTTGCAATTGCTTATTTGGTACTACTACTTAGTAATTACTGAGACCATTATAGTTAAATAAATTATTCATTTTTCTGAAAAAAATTAATTTAAATCTTAATCTAGTCTTTTATTTGAATTTTGCCAATTCTCTGTAGATCTGCTTGCCAGTCGGCAAAGACGTCCTCCAATCTTTTCCACTCATATCTCTCTTGAGCCACCCTGTTCCATGTGATGCCTGCCTCTTGCCTTACGTCATCATCCCATCGTTTTTGTGGTCTACCTATTTTCCTTTTACTAAGGTTTAAGGAAAATAGGTAGACCACAAAACCAAGGTAATATGAGTGTAGGAAAGTGCAATCATTTGAACATTTCGAAAAGAATCGCACATTCTAAACGAATCTTGGAAGGTGTATTCAGATTTTGTAAAAGTCAAACGAGTATAATTGGCTTACTTTTTAGGGGTAGTTTAGAGCGAAGTGCAACATTTGAAAACCGACCAGAGACTTTCTGAAAAGAACAAGTTATTTATATTGTGTGTAATATGTTTATAATCATTTGAAACGGTATGGATAGTTAACGAATATGTCCGCACCTGTTCAATAACCGTTATATGCATAGGGACCGTTACTTAATGAGAAATAAGAACGACGCAGTCAGCGTTAAAATGTACTTCTAAATGCCTATGAACACGGGTTTTTTTTACAGCAGCACCCTAAATTCATAACACACTTTCAATTACAATCCGATGGTTTTGAAGGAACTTCCTAATCCATTGCATCATAGGTTTAAAAGGTCGTCAGCTCAACAACGTAACTAACACAATAAACGTGTCTGAACCACATGCCTAAATAAGGAGATATTAATTCAACACTATCAAAAGAATTTAAAAAAAATTAAAGTACCTAAACAAATCTAAAACCCTACTACGACTAAAAAGGTATAAACAAGACACCACAGACAGACAAATTTAAAATCCGGAGTCACACGTGTTAGGGCATAAATTGAACAGATTACGTGTGACTCCGGATTTGACTCCGGATTGAGAGAATGCGCCCACACCGGTGCCCCGACCGGTGTGGGCGCGTTCCCTGAGGCTGCGGTCACCCTGCCGGTTGAACGCGTCCCAAAGGGTCATGGCCATCCGGCTAGCCCGCCCAGAATGGGAGAACTCATTGGACGATTTCCCACAACCAACAAAAAAAAAACCGGCCAAGTGCATGTCGAAACACGCACAATGAAGGGTAGTTGGGATGAATTTATCCAACAAACTTAACATTATAGTTGAAAAACTTGTTCTCCCATACGAAATGTATGGGAGAACATGTTTTTGCAACTGCAAATTTAAGATGGTCGATTATTACTCGGTAAATTGTGGAGCCTACGTAGCGGTGATAGTTTTCCTTTTAATTTCGTTATATATACTACTGCCGTGAATTTTTTCACATTTCCAAACCCAACCATTTAGCTGGCAGGGGGGGGGAAACTTGACTCTTAACAAAAATTTGCACTTTAAGGCTATAATTCCGCAAACGGATCCCTGAATCCAAAAATTCTTTTGACAAACTCCCATTATTTTTAAACGACCTTTCCAACGATACCCCACACCACGGGATTGACGAGAAAAAAAAAACAATACCCACTTTAAATGTAGGGGAGGTATACCCTAAAAAAAAATTTTTACAAAAAGATTTTACCGCTTTGTCGGCGTGGTTTATACCTATATCCGTACCTAATTACCGCTTTCTAGTACCAACGGTCTTTGAGCTAAGCCGCGGACAGACGGACAGACAGACGGACATGGCGAAACTATAAGGGTTCCTTGTTGACTACGGAACCCTAAAAAAGGGGGTTCAACCGGGTATTTTGGGTGTAATTGGGTTAAACCCGATTGCTACCCAAATTGCGGGGTACCTATAAATGATTTAAGCTGGTTTTTTATTTCGTCTGAGGCTGGCCTCTTATTTATTAAAACTCCGAACTACGCTCGGCTAGCTCGAGGTCGAAATGTTACCACCGACTTGCGGCCACTTCTATCTACTAATGACATTTTATAATCTAAGCTACTAATACTATTCACGACAAGAAGTTCTATTAGCTAAAAAAATGATTAAAAAAAATAGATTAAACGGCAATTAATGCGAAAATGATATTTACGAAAACATGGTACTGTGGTCAAATCCTTTACCTTAAGTAAAAGAAACATGATTTTTAAATATTAAATTATTCTCAAAAGCACAAAGTACACACAAATACTCAAACAAAATAAATAAGAATGACGAAAAAGAAAAACGTTATGGTCTTACTTCATTTTTTTTTTGTCGCAATTTATTTTGTTTTTGTTGGTTTTTATGCCAGGAAGAATAAAAACTTTTTTAAACATACAAACTTAATACCTTTTTGGGAAATTACCCATCGATACCTTGATAAGTTAAAATATACGTGTCGACTTGAGAACCTCCTCCTTTTTTTTTCGTCGGTTTAAAATCACGTTAAAATGCTAAAGTCCGCGCCACCACTAAAGTCCGGCGGAATAATTGTAGAATTACATTTTTTTTAATGCAATTTCATGAATTGGCATAGACAGTAGCGCCACGCTTACTACACACATCGCAATCATGTACTTTCGCAGTAACGTACATCGCTGTAATAAACTTCGCAATAATGATGCACACCCCATAAATACGTACAATTTTTTCAATGCATGTAGACACCTAGCATTTTCCTCGCTTTAATTAGGTGATAAGTGGTGTGTTTCGCTCAGCAGCACCAAAACTATTCTGCGTCTCACCGTGCGTTTGCACTAGCGAAACTTTTCCGACAAAACATGTTGAAATCTCTATTTTCTGTCAATGTTCCATACAATTTTTGACAGGAACTAGAGATTTCAACATGTTTTGTCGTAAAAGTTTCGCTAGTGCAAACGCACGGTCATACCAATACAAGTACTAACGCCAAAAAACAACTGTGCAGCCTTGCATAACAAATATCGGTTCTATGTTTCCTAAGTTCCGTCAGAAATATTGAGCTCCAAATTGCTGCCGCTAGATGACGCTGTCATCGTGCGTCCCATAATAAAATGTAAATCATAATAAACTTTTTACGTACATTTTAAGTGGATTGAATAATGGATTTATGTAGACCTCATAAATATAAATAAAAAGTGGTAAGTACCTAGTAATAGTACCTACAAGAGATAATGCAATAAAAAAAATGTTATTAAATAAACAGAACTGCGTAAAACGCGCAATGAAAAAGCACATCAAATTAAACCTATTATTAAACTATTTGCGTGAACTAATGACCTGTATCGGACGAGCCTCAAACTTCATGAATTACTTACTATGGACAGTAGGTTCACTATGATAGTTCTGTAGAAAAATGTACCTTCTCCATATATACTTTTCCTTATTATTTTTATTCTACTTAACAAATTTACAAAAAATTACTTATACTAATTTTCTGTCGCATGTTTTCAAGATCTTTAATGTACCTATAATTAACTAAAATAATAATTAATAAAACGATATCTTTAAGACGTAAAAAATCGTAATGAAAGTTCAACACTTCGTAGGACGTAATTGACCTAAGATCTGCAAATTAGCGTAACCGACACCCTCCCCGTTCCCATGGCGACCACCAATCGATACTGCCAAAAGTAAGATACCGAAGGAGATTCAAGTAAAGTGAGTCTGACTGCAACAGTCTGCAGCTGTTCACAAGTAACAGTCATCGGTCAATAATAATAACAATAAAAATCAAAGAATGGTTCAAAAACTTCTTCTAGTAAACAACAATTACAATCATTCACGGCATTCATTCAGGGATCACAGACAGGGCGCGGCGAGTCTACTTTTCGCGCTTGCGCACACGGATGAATAAACTGACGCAGCTAAAATGAACCATTTTGTGAACTTTATCCCTTCAGCTCAAACATGTTAAAATAATCCTTCCGTGAATTTTATTAAAATAAATTCAATAAAATTTGTAATTATTTAAAATAAATATAACCTGTAAAAAGTGTTATAAAAGTGCTAGTTTTAATTTGGAAGTTGTGGTAGTGTTACCGGATGGCGTAACAACGCCTTACAACCTAGCGATACTGGTGCTACAACCATTACAGTAGTACAACCGAGTCCACGCATCCGACCACTATCCTAAAAATAATCGAGTAAACATTTATTTAAAAAACATAGACACAGCGTCGACCTTCATTTTAAAATTCAAAAGTACTTATCACACAGAGTAACAAGTAGTGAAATAATAGTTTTCAAAATGTTTGATTCTGAAATTTGTTTTAGTGTTAAATGTTAAATAGACGTCTACCGTTGCAAGTGATTTTTTGTGAGTGTAGTGAAAAGTCAAAACAGTGCCTTATTAAGAAGTGTGAAAGCAAAAATTAAAGTTACCGCCATTCAAGTTTAATTTGGTGATAACAATCGCATTTTAAGGGTGAGTGAACCGAGTTTTAAACAATAATGGTATTAAATAAAATTATTACATTTTATTATTTGAAGCCCTGTTGTTTAAATTAGATGAGCATGTTATTTAACAATAATTTTAAAATTTCTGTTAGTACCTACTCTTAACTATTTTTTTACAATGGTATCTTATTTTTTTAAATAATATTGGAAGTGCATACGTGCTACTAGATCGGCCAAAATAACCCACGTTTCGAAGAAAGGGTCGATACCGTTGGCGTATTAAGGATGCGTTTTGCCAACAGAGCGTCCAATTAGACAGGAAATTCTAAATATTTTTCTTTATTGGAATTTATGCGCTTAAATTTATGATCGCCAATATTCTAGTGTGTTTGACTGTACACGTTACGGATGATTGAGTTATCGAACGTTAATATTTGATGAGATCGCCGAGCGATCACAATTCTGATACAATGGACTCATTGTTTAAATATGTTTTACCATATTTCTAAGGGTTTTACATAATTATTTATTTATTTTCAATGTATTTTTCATTCGTCTGGTTATTATTTTGGGACTTCAGGACTCCGGGTTTTTTTTTTGTAGAAATCGTTGTAAGGCCAGCTTTAGGGTCTGCAATTACTATTTAAATAGATTCTTCACAGTCAGTCAAAGACAATTTTTGTAGTGAATGGTCGGGAGTATTCCATATTTCATATTTATTAATAATTACCTAATTTTATCGGGTTTAATTAAGTATTTCTTTTATCCATGTGCATAAATGAATAGTCGTTACACATACCTATTGCCATTATTATAGGACCTTGGTTCTAAAATCCTTAGCCTCAAATCCTAGGAGATAAAATTGAACTACGTCACATTTTTTGGCAACCATATTGGTGGAGATAAAATTACGTAACAATACTGCGGATATTTTCACGTCAACCGGCTTTGTACAAACAATTCACGCCTGTTCTATGCGGATTGAGGCAGAAAGTTAGAAACTAATATTTGGCCTACGGATGTACGTATTTAAAAATCTCTGTCGATAATTGAAATACTCTTGGCTTGAACATGAGACTTTTTACTTATTTTTTTTGCATTGCATTTAATCAACTGTTATGAAACCGAACTTTTTTATAAGAGGTATTAGTGAAGAACCCAATTTTATCTCCAATTATTAGTCACAGTAAACTGGCAAACAAGTGGGCGACCATAATGTATGGTAAAATAGAACACAGACACGTACAGGTACACAGTGTTATTGTAGCTAACACTGTGTGCATGTGTGTTGTATTTTGTGGAAGCCACTACGATGCATCAAATAGATGCACATTACAAACACCACTGCCTGGTCGAACGAGCTCTGCTTGGGTGAAAAAAGATAAACATATCGTCTAAATGTTTTTTTTTTAGTTTAGGAGTAGCAGTGACTTTTGTATTATACACTCAAAATTGTTCACTCAGAGCCAATACAATAAAATCACGCATTCGAGAAAAAAATCTTCCCACACGAAAACCCTGCTAGCTCCGCCTTTCAAGAAATATCATAACAATTTTCATCGTTTTCCATACATTTGGTCATGGTAGTATAGCGCTTTAGTTTGAAACAGCTGTATTTATTGTTGTTCCAGGACTGAAATTAAGTGCTGTAATTAGGAAATGAAACGAAGAATAGTTTTGAAGTCGACCTTTTCTTCGGATTTTTTTCATCGGACAAATTACAATTTATTGTGTTTTTAACCGGTAATCTACCTAAAACAAAGATGTATCTATGACATATTTTTTTTTTCAGGACCTAAGTATCTTTATTTGATAATTTAAAATTGATTCTAAAACAGGCTAATTGATTATAAAACAGGCAAATTCGGATATTCCCCGTTAATGCCTATTCTCTACCAGTCAACTAAGGGTGATTAAAAGTTTTGATACAGGGGCAGCTTGAAGCAGCCAGGATGGACTGCTTCAAGCTGTGACTGCATAGTGAACTACAGTCTTCTATTAACATACACATATGGAACCGCTCGAGCAGTTGCGACTGCACCGTGCGGTCAGTATTGAAGCTAACTACACAAGCAAAGTTTATAAAATTTATACGGGACGACCTCTGAACTTTGATGATTGATAAAAAAAAACATACGGTCGAATTCAGAACCTCCTGTTTTTAGAAGTCGGTGGAAAACCACAAATTATAACATACATAATAAATTTAAATGTATGTTACATTTAAATAATAAAATTAAAAAATAAGTCCTACTATCCTACTAATATTATAAATGTGAAAGTTTGTATGTTCGTGTGTTTGGATATTTATTACTCAATCACGCAAAAACGGCAGAATGGATTTGGATAAAATTTGGCAATCAGATAGTTTATAACCTGGATTAACACATAGGATACTTTTTATCCCGATATTCCCACGGGATCGAGACTTACGTGGGTGAAACCGCGGGGCGCAGCTAGTCTATATATATACTATAATAATAATATAATAATAATAATAAATTAAATTATATGCACAAACTGAAAAAGATATGAAGAAATTAGTAGAAGCTACAGCAGAATTTAATTTAGATATAAATATGCAATTTGGTTTGGATAAATGTAAAACACTTCATATCATACGTGGCAAGGTACGACCCGGCAACTATGTAGTAAATAACACAGACACCATAACAGCAACGGAACCGACCGACTTATATAAATATTTAGGGTACATGCAACTAAAGGGACTAGATCATGTTAGGATTAAAGACACACTTACTACAGAGTATAAAAGGAGACTTAACGCCATATGTAAAACACAACTTACAGGTAAAAGTCTCATCAAGGCCTTAAATACATTTGCCATTCCCATATTAACATACTCATTCGGAGTTATTAAATGGACAAAAACAGACACAGAACAATTAGAACGAATCACACGCACTACTCTTACAAAACATAACAACTTACACCCTAAATCTGCAATAGAAAGACTTACTATCAAAAGAAAAAACGGAGGGACAGGCCTAATAGACATTCAGCACCTTTGGCGGAAACAAGTTTGTCGACTAAAAACATTCTTTCACTCAAAATCTCGCAATAGTAACATTCATAAAGCCATAACTCTAAATGATTTCAACTACACACCACTTAACTTAAATGAGCAGCCAGATTCTTCACAAACTAATAACGATGACCCGCAGACACAAAAAATTGAGGACTGGAAGAAAAAGGTACTTCATGGCCGTCATCCTCATGACTTAGAACAATCCCATGTGAACAAAGTAGCTTCAAATAAGTTTCTTAAGATAGGCAATTTATTCCCAGAAACTGAAGGTTTTATAATTGCGATACAGGACCAGATTATTAACACTAAATACGAAAATTTATTATCAAAGATCCTTCAGTAACAAATGATAAATGTCGCAAGTGTCACACCCAACCAGAAACCATTCAGCACATAACAGGAGCTTGCACAACTCTCACGCAGACAGACTACACACATAGACACAATCAGGTGGCAAATGTAATTCATCAAAAATTAGCAATCAAATACACACTCATACAAGACACAAACACTCCTTACTACAATTACACACCACAAACTATCCTAGAAAATGACACACATAAACTATACTACGACCGCGCCATTCTCACCGACAGGACAATTCACTACAATAGACCGGATATAACCCTACAGGATAAAATAAATAAAGTTACTTACCTAATAGATATTGCCGTTCCCAACACACATAACATTCAGAAGACAATAACTGAAAAAATTAGTAAATACGCAGAACTCAAAGATGAAGTAACTAGAATATGGCGCCAACAAAAAGTTTACGTGGTCCCTATAGTCCTCTCCACAACAGGCGTCATCCCGAATCACCTTCTCCATAGCCTTAAATTACTAAACCTAAAAGAAACCCTCTATATAACCCTACAAAAAGCTGCAATTTTAAATAAATCGTCAGAAAGTTCATGCAAATAGATGAAAACGAAATAGGCCCTCATCATAACACACCCTCAACATAACACACCACACACTGCATTTACTTGGCTTCGGTCCGTAAATGTTGTAAAAAAAACCAGCCAAAGAGCTGAGAAGAATAAACAGAAAAATAATAATAGGGTAGGTAGGTAGGTAGGGTAGGCATGTACGAGTAGGTAGGTGCGCCGTAGATAAGTACTTAGTGCTACCCGTGTGAAGCCGGGATGGGCAGCTAGTTTGAAACAATTTCCTCTACACTACCCCCTTCCTAGATAACATACCAGAAGTATTATTAATGCAAACGCCTCCCTAATCGTACCCTGACCTGCTCTAATAGGTCACGATGAAAGGCTAGCGAAAAACGGTTAGACTCGTCACTAAAATTCATGAATAATTGGCGCAAATACTGCGCTGCCCTATTTATTTGCAGTTTGGTAGCACGGCAGGGCGGACGTCGCTTCCGGGTTCTGAATACTGTACGGAAACGTGATTTTAGATCGAGTTTTCGGAATCATCCCAACCAAGGAACCCTTCATTATGAGTGGTTCGACACGCACTTGACGGGTTTCTTTAATTTATAGTCAAAACCGTAACCGTCAAGACTACATCGCTTCAAACGTCATACCGGTTATAACGATCCCACGTTATGAGGTCCCAGCATTTATATTTTCTTTACTTAATTTTTGGTTATAACGACTATTGGCTATAACAGATTGTCAGCGAGAATCTAATCTACAGTGACATGGACATAGGTCATGTCCATTGTCCACCTACGTCCTGGCCGATGCACTGTTGAGCACTCCTGAGCGTAGTTCAGCGGGCGGGGTCAAAGACACGGCGATGAAACAGCCACCGTAACCGAGCTCCATCTGTACAAATCCGCGGTAGTTCTAGTAACGTTAACTACTACGTATTGCAAACTGATGAAGTCGAAGTAGTGTGTTCTGTATGCAACAGGTGGCGCCGTCCGCCAAGTCTGCAATAATTTCCAGTGAAAATCACGAGATGAAGCTTTCAGTTTGCTATGAATAGATGACGTTGTTTACGAGAACGTTACCGATAGATGTCCGGCAGGGCTAACACGACACACGTGACAATTACTCACTCTCGCGTGAGAAATTGTCGTCTATTTCTGTTATACATATAACTGCAGCAAGTAGTATTGACACATTCGCTATTACATGCGCTATGGCGTTCACACAGACGCAAAATGATCCTGACAACGCATGAGTGTAGCATACATTCTTCATTACAAAGGCATAGTCGTGTACCTAAGTTACATAACCGCGTAGAAAAGCGCGTAGCAGCGTAGCAAAACACGTAGCCGCGTAACAACAGCGAGCGTAGCAGAACGCGTAGCTGCGTAGCAAAGCGCACACTTACGTAACGTAGCTCGCAAGTTTTCCCTTCGGTCCTAGCTGAAAAAATTTAGGCCACTATCCTTTGACTAAATTCGTTTAGCGCTAAACGAATTCAGTGACTTATGGTGGAAGCGAGCCTTAGACATTTCTAACCTCATTTGGCGGGCGTTTTAATTCTGCTTTAGAAGAAGGCTACAACTTAGTTTTTTTTTTCTGGGCCTCTTCTCTCAACTTTCAAAAAGAACTGGATTGATTATTTTTTGGTTAGTGGGCACATTAATCGCAGCAAAAGTGGTGCTTCTGAGACCGCAAACTAATTTAAATAAATTATTATCTACTGTTAATTCTTCAAGGACATTCTAATTAACTACAATGGTTTTTGGTACGCAGGTGTACCGCGCGGTAGTATAGAGAAATAAATACTAATGTTGAAAAAGAGTGTGCTATTTAGATGATTTAGTCAGATTGAGAAGATGAATGACAGGCTACTAACAAAAGATGTTTACAAGGCAGACTTGAGTGGAAACGCTGGGACCCGACGCCCTAGGGAAACGTAAACGAAGCAAAAGGAATGTGTAAGGGATCAGGTGGCGCTCCGTAGTAGATACTGCCTACTTCCTTGGGAAAATAAAATAAATCAAATCTTTATTGACATAAATAAGAGTTACAAAAAACAATGAAGCCTCTGAAACCTAAACTAGGTAAAAACCTGTATGTTAGATTTCAGCGCCTTCTCTCAATTCATTACATTACGTTTTTATACCAACTAAGACTAAGATTAAACACGAATATTTTGAGCATGCAGAAATTTCCACAGATTTAGATATCGATATATAGATGGCGTGAATTTATGTATGGGAATGTATTTACTTGAAACTAAATAATTTAAAATAAAAGTCTGTAATTATATAAGTCAGTTTATTGCAAGCTTTTCTTTAGTAAATTATTAAAAGCTTTCTAAATAAAAGTACATACACAAAACTACTCATAATAAACTCACAAACAATAAGGGCTATTTAGAAATAATTTACTAGTTACGGCAAAAAGGTCCATTTAGAGGAGATGTAGAATTTAAAACGTTTACAGAATATAAAATTCAAAACGATTAATGCAAACAAAGTGTAAAAAGATTGGTCTTTATATGTTGGTACTTATGACTTCGCAGCCTTTTGTAAGCATTGCTATATCTGCACAAATTTAGCGTGAAATACATTAATAATTCAATCTTAAGACCGCCGTTACGCCGTAAGTAACTTATGACTGCGTAAGATGTAAAAGGAAATTACGATTAGCTACTTACTGAAAGTTTTTAGCTTACTCGTATGCACCAATTTTAAAGAAAGCACAGGCGATTTAATAATCTCGAACTCACTGACTAAGCCGAGCCTTCCTAAAACATAGTTTATCATGCCGTAAAATTAGCGCGATTTCACATTTTTTCGGTTTACCGAATCAGTTACTTACATAATAATGCAACCATTTTAAGCGACAAGATTTGTTTAGACAAAATGGCCGAATGTACATTCTATCGCCACTCTACTAAATTATGTTTGTGTATTGAGGGGCTAAAATGCTCTTCTTCGACTTTTATGTTCATTTGGTCTAAACGCACCTTTACAAAAAGAAAAAAAATGATTAGACAGTTAGAAACATACTTTATCGGTACCTATCAGAATGTTATGATTGATGAAAGGAAGGATTTCAAAACATATTAAGAGGAAAGAAGATCGTTCGACGTGTAAGTATGTACTTACACGTCGAACGATCTTCTTTCCTTAATATGTTTTGAAATCCTTCCTTTCATCAACTAACTAGCAATCTTCCTGTAATGAATGATGTTACAAATCCGGCTAAAGAGGCGGTGGCACAGCAACCTACTTCGTGAACTGTTCTTCTACGTTTTAAATCCTCCTTTTAACCATAATGTCCGACAGACACAGCAGCAACCCAACAGTAATCGTATTGTAACAAGAATAAAGATCACTGTCATTTTGTCAATTTGAACTATGTACTAGTACTGTTCTGATGGTATAGCCAAACACCACTTTCAGATAAACTAACTACTAAACTAAAGATAACTTGGTTTACGCTATTTATTTGGTCCGGGACAAACTAATTTAGCCCTAAATGGGGCTTGACAACGCATGACCAGTAGCAATTTTATAGCGCTTCCTAAAAAATACTGCCAAGCAAATAATTTTTAAGTTTATTCCAGAAAATAATTGTTGTAGTTAGTTAACGAAAGAAACTTGATGAAACGAAAGTAATTATGTAATAACACAGACTAAGCACACACAAGTTTAGCATCGTTGATCGGTTGCTAGTAACTCTTCACTCCGGACATTGACTATTATATTCGAAACCTAAAACGTTTGATTTTGAAACCACGCTAAAACGCAAAATGTCGCGAAAATGCAATGTAACAACGATCCAGCCGCGAAATCTCTGATCGCCGATGCGTAAACTTTCTTGTGTGCTTTGGCCTTTAGGCGTGTTAAAATGTTTAGATTATGGCAAAGAAAACTGCCATGCCTGCAGCTGCTACCATGGATTTATAGCTTGTGTCATATACACTTTTTATATCCAGAAATTTGCCGGCATTCCACGCGATGTACCGCATCGCGTTGAAGTAATGGAAGCAGAAGGGTAAACCAAGCAATAATTTAAGGACGAATATCGTAAAACCACCCAAGTTTAAGCTTTGTATGATAGACACGTAGGTCAAGACGCCGTTGGGGAGGAACAGTGAGCCCCATGCCATACACACTGCGTAGAAAGTTAAAATACAACCTGAAATAGAAAGAAAACACGAGTCAGTTAGTGATCGAAGTGTCGGCCCGAATGAAGCCCCGGTTCGGAATCTCTGTCCGAGATCTCTTGAGGCGTTTGATGTCCCCATCGCGGTTCATTAATTTCCTGGACAGAGAGTTAGTATGAGTCTTTAATTTCTCTTCATAATATCTTTCACAGAACTGAGACAGTTTTTATTATTATTTCCTCTATTTCATTTATAAACATTAGAGGAGGCTTTTTAGGCGCTCTCGTTAGTCGGCTGGATCTTGATCCAGCCGACTAACGAGAGCCTCCTCAGGTGTAGGTCGACGCTCTTGGCTATTATGCCATTGGCCGTCACGACTATCGGCACAGTGTCTGCTGTATCCACATGCCAGAATATGTCGCCAACCTCGCGAGTCAGGTCAAGATACTTAATCCGCTAATCTTTTTCAGCTTTCACGAAGTTCTTGTCAAGCGGGACCGCTGTAGCAATCATTGCGTCTGTCGATGTGATTTTTTTTTTAAGGGTACCCATCGTCGTAATCGTCTTTCTATATCCTTTTCCAGGTCCCAGGCAACAAGTTAAAACAAGTTAATGGAAGACTAATATTTAATGACAGCTTTAAAAGATAAAGTTCGTTTCTGCAACTGGCTGTGAGTGATGCAATGAGATGAATCAATAGTTCTTACCAGTAGCTCTTTGACCAATCGACGTCATGGCCGGTAATGTGGGCCCATAGTGCGTCATGTGAGGAGACATCGGCCGCTTCAGTACCGCGTTCTTATGGTCATGGTCAGGATCAAAATGTTCCTTGTACGGCACATATTTTATAGAATGACCTTTAGTCTTATTGCACCAAAAGTTTAGGATAGCAGGGGATACGTGAAGGAGGTCTCCTCTGAAAAGAAAAGGACATTTTAATAGTCTTCATCTTAACAGTTTCTATCTTCACACTACTAGGTTTGACAGATAGATAGGTAGGCTAGTGGCTGTTATTTGTAAAGAGCGCTACACACATTTTCAGGGACAGCTAGCCGACAAAATAGAATACAAATATGAGCCGAATATGTATAGTAATTGCTTCGGGTCGGTTTTGTTATTCAACAAAATTACTGCCGTATCGAATTTTCCAACCAAAACATATGTTGTGAGTAGCACCTCTAAGGCGCCACCTCCACGAGCGAAAGAAACGCGACGGAACTTCGCTTCTACGTCGGGTAATCTCCACGAACGAGTGATAATTCCGCCAGCATAACGTCGCGATTTGTAACGGAATCGCCGCGTGAAAACTTGTCAATACGAATTAAAATCCAGCGAATCAGTAATGTCAAAAATAAGATTTTTTCGTACTTTCAAACTTAAATAGCATTCAAGGGGTTAATAAATTATAGACCTACGAGTATGTTGTAAACAAAATATATAGGTTGTTATTTGCAATAAAGAGTGGTTTTTAGGGTTCCGTACCCAAAGGGTAAAACGGCCTATTACTAATGCTATGTCCGTCTGTCCGAGGCTTAGCTCAGAGACTGTTGGTACTAGAAAGCTGTAATTTGGTGTGGGTATACATGTAAATCACGCCGAAAAAGTGGTAAAAAAAATCGTAAAAAATATGTTTTTAGGGTTCCTCCCCTGCACTTGGTTTTTAGGGTTCCGTACCCAAAGGGTAAAACGGGACCTTATTACTAAGGCTACGTCCGTCTATCCGTCTCTCCGAGGCGTAGCTCAGAGACATAATTATATCATTGGAAAAGTCGTTTAAAAATAATGTTAGTTTGTGAAAACTATTTTTGTATTCAGGGATCCGTTTGCGAAATATTAAGCTTTAAAGTGCTAATTTTAGACTCAAGTGTCGTCCGCCCCCCCCCCCCCCCCCCTGCCAGCTAAATGGTTGGTTTTGAATATGTGAAAAGTTTCACAGCAGTAGTATATATAACAAAATTAAAAGGAAAACTATCACCGCTACGTAGGCTCCACACGTTACCGATTAACTTGGCCGGTGTTTTTTTTAAGTAGTGATGCTCGAAAATTTTAAGGTGCCGGCGGAACATCTATCGCAACTACGAATCGAGTGCTACAAATGTTGCGCTAGTGTGCCTGTCGGAGCGATACACACAGCTACCGTGAACTGTACGACCACGCACACCTTTTTATTGATATGGCATTTGTTTGACGCGATAGCACTACTAGCTATTGAAAATTTATGATAAATTTGGATGTGTTCCGTGATACTAAAAATGATGAATGAAAACTTAATGTTTTTCCAATTTTTTTTCAATAATTTGTAACTTGATAATATAGGCTATGTTTCTGCTGAAACAATATCACAAGTATTGTTGTTTATAATACAGAAAAAACAATATGAAAACATGTCATTTACGCTGTAAAAATATGCGAAATTCAATTCGTTACAACTTCATTTTAGTTAGATTTTTTTATTACAAAAAAGTTGGAAAAACCTAGATAAATACTGTCTCAATCCGAATAACAACACATTATGGTAGAAATATTATGCTCAAATTGCAAATGATTTAGGTATTACGTTTGTATGGAGAATTCATCCGTCGCCGCGTTCTTAAGTCAGATAAATAGCAGCGGTAGGGTTACTTTTTACTCTACCAATAAAAAAACCGTTTTTTTTTCTGACTTTTGTGTTTGAGTTTGAATTAATGTTTGACACCTGAATGATGTAAAGAAAGAAAGAAAGAATAACGTTTATTTGGACACAGTTCATGAAACACAAAATACAAATAACAAAGAATGAATGATGAGAATGATGTCCTTTCTTACCTTGAATCTCAGAGCGAATTATTTAATTTAATATATCTACAAAGATTGTTCCATCGATCAATTTTTGTGTTACAATGTTACTTTATGAACATACAACATACACGGAAGGACAAAGAGGTTCAGTTTGTAAAGGAAGCCATAGGCAGTACCTATCGTGTTTTTCAAAGTAGAAAGTGGAACAAGAAAGTTTAGAAAACATAATAATATATGAATGCTTTAGAATTTCAAAATAAGCCGCGTGACTGGCATATTCAAGTGATTTCTTTTAAATTACGTAGGACCACGTGTCATAACAAGAGTCCAATCTATTTAAATAAAACAATAACCGACTACTTATAAATAAGTAATGAAAGTATCCAAATTACAAAATAAGAAAAACATTTTATTATACCGTCATACCATTATAAACCTGGCAAGTGCGTATCGGACCACGCACAATGAAGGCTTCCGTAGTTGGGATGAATTTATCCAAAAAACGTGTCGTTTAAATTGAATTTAAACATTTTACAATTAAAAGTATACAAAGCATCAGTTCCCTTGACTAGTCCAGTTCGTTAAGTAATTAAATGAGCCTACCAATAATTAAATCACTACAAAAGGTTTTGAATTGTAACGGTAGTGAGTGATAGTAACCGACATCCAAAAACGTGGAGGTTCTATTTTCGTAGCGCATGTTTGTTTTCTTTTTTTTTTACACAATACGAACCTAAACTTTCTCTTAATCTTGAAGTCCCTGAAACTCTTTCTATTGCTTTGGTAACGCGTATTCATATTTTGCCTATAAACTGTGAATAACTCTGGTGATTACATAAATTCGTTAGTTTTAGGTTTCATCGTTTGTAGACTACACAAACAACGAAACTTAAAACTAACAATTATAACTTGTGTTTATTAAAGCCTCTTTGGCAAATTGGCACGTTACAGCTGCAGTGACATACCCTTATATCCTTACATATTATAAAACAAAGTCCTCCGCCGCGTCTGTCTGTCGTCCTGTACGCGATAAACTCAAAACCTACTGCACCGATTTTCTGTGTTTCACCAATGGATTTCATGATGTTTTCACCAATGGATAGAGTGGTTCTCGAGGAAGGTTTTAGTATATTAACCGACATCCACGCGGGCGAAGCCGCGGGCATCAGCTAGTAGTTAATACAAAACATTGTGTCAGAGTAGTGTATGTCAAGAGAAACGGTTAAGTTGTATTCTCTCATTTTTTTGTACCTACTCTGTTTACGAGTTTCATACTTATTTATATTATATTATTTTCCATTTCAAAAGTCTTTCCACTGAAAAAGGCACCAGCATTAGGATTTTATTGTTGTGCGGGTTTGGGCTTGTAATGCATGATCCATACTAGTCAATATGCTGTTAATTAACGAATTCAGCAACTTATTTGGCTACACAATGGTTTGCGAGCCAAGGAACAAGACCGTAAAAAAAATATATTCAAAAATATAATATTGTCAGTTGTCAACTTACCGGCCGCGTTTGCATTCTCCAACAAAGAAGCTTGTCGCGCGAATATGTCGAGAAAACATGATCACAAAATTATAAATTCAACAATTTTAAAACGGCAAAATAACACTTATAAAAAATTCTGTCATAATGACGTTTGAAAAAAAAATTAGTAATTTGAATTATCAAGAAAGTTTAAGAAGGTTTTATAACTTGTGAAAAGGAAATAATGTTGAAAAAGGTTTGGTTCATGCGTGACTAATTACTAAGGGACTAATTATAACAAGCGCCCGAGACGCGCGCTAAGTACGCTGCGTCTAGGCGGCGCGCGTTAGACGCTCGTCAAACACAACAACATGTTCACATAACAAGGCATGTAGGATTTCCCATCGGCACAAATTACCCAATAAACTTTCATCATCTAATTATGTGACGAATTTGGAGCTGTGCGTTGTCTATTTTTAAAATGTAATTATACTTATGCTTTTCTCTAAGATGAAGACGTTCAGACTTATATCTTAACTAGCTGATTCCCGCGGCTTCGCCCGCATAGATGTCGGTTATTATATACTTAAACCTTCCTCGAGAACCATCCACCATCCAACATCCATCCATCCATCTTCCTCGGGATCCATTGGCTAAAACAGCATGAAAGTCGGTGCATTCGTTTTTGAGTTTATCGCGAACAAACAGACGCGGCGGAGGACTTTGTTTTATAATATGTCATCATCTGCCTAGCCTTTTCCCAACACAACCCAGTAACTGGGTAATACGATACCCCTTGGCAAGACTGGTTGTCAGACTTTCGGGCTTCTGACGACCCGTAACGACTGTCAAAGAGGGGCTTAACGTGCTTTCCGAAGCACGGAGGAGTCTCGATATGTAAAGATGGTCACCCATCCACGGATCAACCCCGGCAAGCTTAGCTTAACCTGATGAATCAACCCGTGCGGCTGTTATTACTTAGCCACGAGCTCCTCACTTTGTTTTATAATATGTAAGGAAGTATTATTTATGCGTAATTACATGATTATAGTAACAAAACCAAATAAGATCTACAATGTGTGCACTTCCACTATTTAAACTCTTAAACTCGATATCCTCGCTTTAATTGTATATTAACATTACATCAGTCACCGTGAAATTATGGTAATAAAAAAATACCTAAATCTGTAATTGTTTAAGTAGATAAAAGGTCCTTTGGCGATGTCGAGGAACTGGGCCTCCTTAGTCCGCTAAAATAAACAGACGCAAGGAACTATTTACGCAGTCAATACCTACATAGTTATTTATCAATATCCATGCATAGGATACACATTTGCCCATCTTCTCCTACACATGACAAGACCGTACTGAATAATATCCAAAACCTCTTTAAAAACTAGTAAAATGCATGTAACTGCAACTGAGCTACCCTAATGTGTCTGTTTTTTAGGGTTCCGTACCCAAAAGGTAAAACGAGGCCCTATTACTAAGGCTCCGCTGTCCGTCCGTCCGTCTGTCACCTGGCTGTATCTCATGAACCGTGATAGTAAGACAGTTGAAAGGAGACCATTCATATTGGGCCCAAACCCAAAGTCAGCGAAAAAAAGTGTTACTCCGGTCGGGGAAGACCTCCTAATCATTTTTTACTATGGCGCCGAACCTTTACGCCCATTCCTTCAGCTGTTTTTCAAAGTTGAAAAATCTATCTTTACCTTGATGATATTTCGTGTCTGGGAGGAAATTTTTAGGTTGCCGCAGCGACACTGCCCCGCCGTGTGCGTCGGACCTTAGTTTTAAGACATTATCCATTTCTATTTTTTTTTTATAGTGTTGTAATCTTTTTCTTTTTTACGTTGTTGATTAAGAACTTTGAATTTCTTAACAAGCTAATGTGAGCCTTAATTCCTAAGACTTCGCAGCTACCTGCTGGTTGGTCAGCTGTCCAGTGAGGGATAGGTATCCAGAACCTCGTGTGGAGCCAGAGCATCCACTTGTCTATCACCACCCAAGGTTAAACGAGAGTCCTCCGCGAAGGTCAGAGGAGCAAGCTGAGCTGGAGGACCGGGGACCTTTGTACAGTTCACGTTACCGCCGCAGCCGCAGCCGCGAGCGAAGGAGGAAGACGATGGGACGCATTAATGCGTTGGATGATCAGGAGAGGAAGATCATCATCGAATTCTGCCATCTCCTCGAGAAATCTAAGCAACTCTTCAATGGGCTGCGGTAAGTAGACCTATGAAACTAGTGAGAATTTTTTTTAAGCGAATATTTTTGTGGTTATGTTTGTCTGTAGATACGCAGTCTGTGTCCAATAGTATACTGGTAAATGGTCATCTCTAGCGAATAATATTGACTAATTCCAAAGATATTAGCTATCTAATATAACAGTCGTTTTTACATCACTTTACAATACCGAAAACTTTTTTATTTCTAACAGCAAGTGTTATAAACTCACAAAAACATATTATGAGGTTGTGAAAACAAAAATTAGAATAATACGAGAAGGTAGTGCCGCCGAGACAAGACGAGCTCTTACGGGGTGCTGACACTTGTTACGTCTGCCGACAAGTGGCCCGCGCCGAGCGAACCATTTTAATCGTTTTGAATCCAACATTTTGTTAACTCAAACTCAAAGCATTTATTTCAAATAAACCACTTACAGGCACTTTTGAATTGTCAAGGGGTCGGTCACTTTGCCCATTCCAAAGCGTAGTAGATTCCTATGGATAAGAACGGGCAAGAAACTCCACGGACACTCTTTTAAATGTAACTTTACAACACCCGCGATATTTTATGAAACTAGTTTCAACTAGATTTGTGACACTTTGCTTTCACCTGCTGGGGAATCTGGTGAGCTTAGGCGCTTTTGGGGCACCAATTTGGAACTTTTGACCTTCACCAGCGGAGGTTCCAGCTTAATTTGAAGAAATAATTTAGTATTTTTTGCGCAAATTCATTACGTTTTCTGCGCTTCGTTACGTTGTCATTAGTGGAACACTTTTTAGGGACATTGATAATCAATGTTAACGGGCTTTGACACTGCGATTGTCATAATTGAATTGTAAATGCAAATGCGACTTTAAACATGTATTTTTTGTAACTTCACAATATATCAGTAGGTAGTTTATGTACAGTCAAGTCTTATAATTATATCTTCATCTGTTTTCAAATTATTTCCTTTCAAGTCAATATAACAAAAATCATAATAGCACCTTTGACCAACGTCGAGTTGACATCAACCTAAAATCTTTTTAATGGCCTGCAGATGGCATGGAGATCATTTTATGAAATACTAGCTATTGCCCGCGGCTTCACCCACGTGATTATATACCTACTACAGATGTCGGTTATTATATACCTACTAAAACCTTACTCGAGAACCACTCTTTCCATTGATGAAAACAGCATGAAAATCGGTGCAGTAGTTTTTTGAGTTTATCGCGAACAGACAGGCGCGGCGAAGGACTGTTTAATTTTCAGTCCGTCAGTGTAAAAAAAGTAATTTGGTCTTACATGTAAAGAAAATGGCTTCATTAAGCAGTAGTGAAATTAAGACACAATATATACGTAAAGCTGGATCGATAAAGCAGATCCTATCGTGCAATGAGCAGACAAAAATAGCCCTAAAGGCGATGGACCTATGTTCATGACTGTACTTACAAACCCTATGTTCATTTTACTTAACCGCTGAGCTTAATTGAGTTGAATTCTTTCCTTACCGTTAATCCTCTTGCAGTGAACTCCCACAATATGGCCACAAGCAATGGCACGCCTATTTCGGAAAAACATTCGACGTATACACCAAACTCTGGAAGTTCCAGCAGCAGCACAGAGCCATTCTCGACAGCAAATACGGCTTAAAGAGATGGCAGATTGGCGAAATTGCTTCCAAAATTGGACAGCTGTATTATCACTTTTAGTAAGTATACACAATCATATACTTTCTATTATTTTTTTAGGAACATTTTATAATAGGTACCATTTTACTTTTTAGCTTGA
Organism: Lithophane leautieri; assembly: GCA_949152455.1. Lineage (NCBI taxonomy): Eukaryota > Metazoa > Arthropoda > Insecta > Lepidoptera > Noctuidae > Lithophane > Lithophane leautieri. The sequence continues at coordinate 19,992,836 of OX424458.1, read as the reverse complement.
GGACAAGTGATACAGCTTACTTACACGAAGCGTATTCTTTTTACTACGCTATTAGGGGCAGAAGTTATTACACTCAAGCATGTAAGGAGGACAAATGTGAACTTATGGTCAAGAAACTCCGATACTATGCGAGATTTATAGTGGCAAGCTTGCTACTAAAGAAAGTTAACCTAGTAAGTGAACTACTACGAGAACTGGATAAGCAAATCATTGAATATGGCAATGCTTACGAGCCTGATGACCAGAATGAATGGCGCATCGTCGCTGATGAAGTAAGGACGTTCATTGAAGTTGAGGCGGTGGTGGAGGTCACGCACCCCAGGGAATACCCATGTGCTCTGTCGCATCGGTAAGTTAATGAGCTATCGTTGGTAATATAAGAGCAGACTTGAATTAAATGCTCATAATTTGTAAGTAACTACAACACTAAATTAGAGTCACTTTTCAGGCTGAGTGCTCCACTAGGACCTCCCAACGCCTCCGCGCTCGAAAGAGCATCACCAATGACCCTGACACTCCGCGAAGCGCTGATCATCGGCAGTAACTCCACTCAGCTGAAGTTCTCGGAGTTAACTATGGACATGTATAGGATAATGCAGACCCTGGAACGCGAACCCCAAACCGATGGCAATCATATGTACGACGAGTCACCACGACAAAGGAACCCTCCGACCCCAAGTGCGATCAACAACAAAGGTAGATTACCTACTTAAATTGACATCTCAGTAATTTATTTTAACTGTTGATTCTAATTTCAAACGCAATTGTTTTAATGTAATGTTGCGAAGTTTTTAACTGCTGGCGCGCGCGCATTCCTTGCAGAAAGCAAAGTAAACTACTTTTAACAGTCGGTTGATTCTTAATCCTATCACATAAATAAATTTTGTACACATTGTTATACAGGGTAGCAAAAACTAACCCCGAATAACTGTTAGGTAAATTGCTGTTTAGTTTGAAAGGTGTTTACAAAATATCCACGCAGGCGCATGCGGTATTTGGTGACGGAGCACAGGTAAAAGTACTTGCTACAATTAGCAGTAAACAAAAACTTTTACATTTTTATTTCAGCATTCTGGTAAAGAAGAGTAAATGTAACGCGATAAAAAGGCAAGGGGTAGAAAAGGAAAATGATAATGTGGTAAAGTTAAAGGGGTTATGGGGTCAACAAGAAATGTGTTGAGGGGCAGGGAATAGTTCATACCTACAGATTCCCTCATGCAAGTTCGGGGGGTAAAGGGATAAGGGTTTGGAGGTTAAGGGCAGGGAATCGGGCTTAAGTAGTAGGGGGTTAGGGTAAAAGGGTAAAAAGTCGACTTTTATATAAAAAATGGGTGTGCTCAGGAAAATATTAAGTTAAAAGATTAATTTAGCGTTGAGCAAAAAAATCTAAAGATATTTCATGCTTGATTGTTCTAGGGTATAACTTAGACGGCACTTATAACACAGGCGAGGCACCCCACAAGCAGATGCTGTTTAAACCGTCCCCGAACCAGATATTTTTATATCTCTCAAGTGCGGTGGACGACTTGCCTCCTAATGGAGTTATCCTGCTGTACATCTCAGCAGAAGGATTGGTCGTGCCAAACTCAAAACATCCTGAAGAAGGTATGTGAATATTTAAACTTTAAAACCTTGTAATAATCTGCCAAAAACTGATTAAGTAAAATCACTACATCAATAATACTGCAGTCAGAATTTAACCATAACATGATGTTAAAACTATTATCGAAATGTAGTATACGTAGGTACACCTCTGCCTAACCCTTCGGGGATTACAGGCGTGTTATGTTGTGTTATTATAGATCAACCACGTTTTTTTCCTACAGCGGGTGGCTATGACATAGGAGGTCTGATTACCACCTCCAAAACGGACGTCCTACAACGGGAAACATCAACATCCAAGGAGGGTAAAGGTACGCACCTACCTACCACCCTATGTTACCCCACCCTATGTTTTACGTATCTGTAACGCTGACGATAAGTATGGTTCAGCTCAGCCCGTCTGTTACGGTAATGCAAAAGATGATAGAAACATGTGAGGTATGTCCGGATACATGGGGTTGAGTATATTGTTCCGTATTCAAAATATGCGCTTTGACGTGTAGTTTCGGACACCAGCAGGCGTAACATGACGCTTTCTATTTCTACGAAGAATAGACATAGTTTTTTCTATAAAAATTGACATTTCGTTTCTTCATTTTTGACATCGCACCGTAGAAATCCTTCTACAATCTATAATTTTGTCTTTCATTTATATCGATCTTTGTCTAGGTCTTTTAATATGTAGACTATTTCGGAAGAAAGTTTTCTATCCTTACTGTCAAAATCACACTGATAACTGAAATTTGTCTAAGGTAGTGAAGACAATTTGATTTTGGAATCGCCAATAGAAAACTTTCTACTCGACGGCCACAAAGTATAAAAGGTTATCTACAAAATCATTATTTTACGAGGGAGCGTTTTGATGATAATTGATAGAAGAACAAAGCTATCTTCTCTTATTTTACATCATTTAGTAAATAAGGCATAAGTTCCAAAGAAATAGTTAAGGCCAATATGAGAATCAAACAGAAAAAAAATCCTATGACAAAGATTCTGATTTCAATTATGTAAAAGAGTGCATTTCGTTAAAAGTGCAGTTGACGCTTTTTACTTAGCTGCCGTCGTACTGTCTACACGGAACATCATTTTTGTCTACTCTTCCGTCGACAAAAAGTTTCTCATACTACGCCTGCTGTGCCCTAAGTACAGCTACATACTGTATACTGGCTCTGCCATGGTGATGTTGCGCGACCGGTTCGCCAAAAACAGGAAAAGTCACAGGACCCCTTTATGAACCGAATACATAAATCTGGCAATAGCTATTTCTTCGTATAATATGGCATTTAATATCACACTACGATAATATACTAATCTATTGTTTTCTGTATAATTTGGTGTAATTTTTTAAATATTAAGTCATGTTTTTTATGTTGTTTTTTAATTACATACCATTACGATTTGTCATTATTTTTTTAAAGGACTGGCTCCAAAGCTTAAGGAGGCTCCAGTCCTGCACCCAGGGGACTTGTATCCATTCACTCGTCGTCCCCTGTTCATCATCATAGACTCTGATAACTCCTACATCTTCAACAACCTACCAAGATACTTCGGGCAGCCGATAATCATCCTGATGTCACCGATGGAATTGCCTGCTACGCTATACCGTAAGTCAGGGGCAGTCAGTTACACAACAGGGTTGATGACTTTGACTTTAGAAAAAACTTAATTATTCCTTACTCATTAAAATGCTTATTTACAATTATAACACAGCTAACTATACAAATAAATACAAAAACAAAAGGACACGGCGTCGAAGTACTCGTCCGCATCGCTACAATCCGAAAACGCATTATTCCTAATTATTATATAATTGGCACCGAAAAACAGATAAAAGTGTCCAATACCCAGTTACAATAACTGGGCATATTGGCACATTGTATGTATTTTTACTCAACGGGGCGAATAGAACTGGATAGAAAAATGTTTCTTTACTCATTACCACATTTCCTGAATTTATTTTAAAGAAAAACCGGCCACGTGCGAATCGGACTCGCGCACGAAGGGTTCCGTACCATTATCTATAAAAACGGCAAAAAAATCACGTTTGTTGTATGGGAGCCCCCTTAAATATTTATTTTATTCTGTTTTTTAGTATTTGTTGTTATAGCGGCAACAGAAATACATCATCTGTGAAAATTTCAACTGTCTTACTATCACGGTTCATGAGATACAGCCTTGTGACAGACGGACAGACAGACAGATATCGTTTCTGTTTTTTCACAACTTCGTCTTGATATTGACCTTTCAAATCGAGACATTGTATAACGGCTAGTTTTTTAATTGAATGATGACTAACGACGCAGTTTTAAAGGTTCAAATCTTAAAGTTGTTGTACCTATTGATTCTTTGCGTCCTTATAAATCAGTCTGTAATGTCAGTAAGGCGTCGTCCACTGCCCCCCCCCCCCCCCGCACCACACGACGGGGAGAAAGGAGTCACTTTGCAGCTTGAAAGCGTGGATAACTAATAGGTATCCGTTTCCTCACATTGTTCTCTAGTTTCATAGTAGCCCGCGAAATTCAAATTTTCCAACGTTTTTTCAGTTTGCAGGTCAGTATCAGATTGTATGTTGATTAAAATACGATTCGCGACCCGACCGTAACAAATATGGATTTACAGATTACTTATAAAGATTAGAATCAGCAATACAACTCTCTAAGTTCATAAGTATTAGTGTAATGAATGACTATTTCATGAAATCGTGACATTTGGCAGCCTTCAATTTTGATTTAATAAATTGAAATTATTTCTGCTCTTTCAGTCCATTGCACCACAGAGAAAGGGACGACGAACTGGATTTATGGCTACGCAACGGCTTGTCCACTATAATCCAATTCACGATCAAATCATAGTCATCTGAGTGAACCTCTCTCTCCCAGTCATTTAGTGCACAGTCCCAGTCATACTAAAATCAAAGTAGAACATAATCTGAATTTCTGATCGAAGAAACGAGAGCAGCTTGGCACCTGATCGTACGCGACTAATGCCAGTACTTCACAATCGTCAGGTCGAAGGGTCATTGCCGCACATTTTAACTGCGCGCACATTTAGAGTTCGACAAACATCTATAGATTTCTTCTGACTTTTCATCACCTACTCTTTCATTATTTCGTTTAAAAGCCGATTCAGATGATGTTTTTTCTAAAGTTTGTCGACGATTTTCACAACCTCGTTTCATATTGCTCACGCAAGTTATCTTTCCCTGTCCGACCTGTGAAATGGCAGTACGAAGTTCGATTTGTCCAAAAATATCTCTTCTTCAGATTACATTACATTTGCCACACGTTCCCATAGTAATAATATTGTAGTTAATTTATCTTCAATGAAGTCACTTCAGTGGTTGGATTGCGTGAAAGATGGTATGGCTACAAATAGGGTGACTGCTGAGATGGCTGAAATGTTTGGAAGCATACTGCATTGCAAACCAGGAGTCGATTGCTTTGTAGTATTTTTGGAGTATTGTTATTACTTTATATGATTACAGGAAAACAATAATCCTGAGTAATTTTGCAATTAAATTAAGTTTACACCTACAATTACACCCTAATTTCACTGAATTACTAATTAAAATTCCTTCAAATGTATCATTCAAAGATCGTAAATATGCTGTTTCATAAAATAAAGAGAAAATTGAGTGAAAGGCAACATTTAAAAGTAAAACTAAATTTTAAAATGTCCTAGTCGCCCCTTTATTAATATCAAAATCAAAATTTAAATGTTTATGAATACTTTTAAGATATAAAAATATAGTTTCTCTAGTGTGGATTTTTCTGACGCTGAGAGTATTTCGGAGTTTCTTCACAGAAACTCAGTTAGCTAGGGATAACAAACCTAACACGAGAATAGGGACGACAGAATATCTGCATAGTTAGGATATACAATGCTTTATAACATAATAAACGCAAGTTCAGTCCTGAAAGAATTTTATTCTGAATCTACTACTCAAATTAAAACTTTTTGTATTCATCACAGGAAAAGAATCGAGTCACAGTTCAAAGAAAATCAATGAGTATTTACGGGTGGAGACAGACTATATATTACATTTAATTTAATGATTCAATTAAAATCATTAAGAACCAAGCCCTAAACTTTATTCCATATCAAGTTCAAGTTTCCTTTAAAATTTGGTAATTAAGACGGAATTATAAACCGATATAAATCTAATGTAAATTATTATTACAAAGTCCCTCGTCCTGAAAAAGTTTCAAATGATACATGTATCATTTGAGATTTTAGGTACTCGTATCAAAAAGAAAATGCTACTCAAAACTCATACAATTTATACCTAATCAGAGAAAACAATGACCAAATTTTTTAATGCTTAAATTGGCCAAAAACGTTTAGGAAAAAGTGGACCACCTTACCCACCGTAGGCAAGTTAGATCCGGAGGTTGGTGGGCTTAAGTTTCCACAGTAAGTCTACCAGCCTCTTTCAACGCATTACAGCGGGGACGGATGACCAGCGTATGGAAGGGAGTCTCTTCACCTTATTCCTCCATGACCCGCTGTCGGCAATCTGCCTCTGCTGTGACATCAAGAGGATGCCTTTGGAGGAGTGGGAGCGGGCCCAGGCTACCATCGAAGCCTACATGAAAGAAGCAGCGATTCTATTGTCAAGGACTCGTGGTACGTTCTTAATAAAACAATATTTTTATTATAAACTAGCTGATGCCCGCGACTTCGCCCGCGTGGATGTCGGTTATTATATACTAAACCCTTACTCGAGAACCACTCTATCCATTGGTGAAAACAGCATGAAAATCGGTGCAGTCGTTTTTGAGTTTATCGCGTACAGACAGACGCGGCGGAGGACTTTGTTTTATAATATGTAAGGAAGTCGAAATTAAAGAAACCTAAATAAGACTTTAAGTTTTATTTAAAATAACCACTACTTGAAATAAAACTTGGTCTTATTTAATTGAACTAGTAACTTAAAATCCGAATGTCCTATTTCAGACTGCATGTACGTAGCCTTCCTGAGTGATGACTTCCTGCGGCTGCTGATATTGCGCTTCATCTTCTGCGAGACGATCCTGCGCATGCACCGTATGTTCCGTGGCCGAGCGCAGCGCACGCGCTGCTCGCCGACCATCCCCGACGACCTCTACGAGCACCCGATACTCACCCGCATTGTCATGGAGCTAGCAGCCAAACTGCAGGTAATAGAGCAAATAAATCGACGCAAAATCATGGCAAGTTTTAAGTTCTGGAACGTAATGCGAAAATGCTTTGCTGTAGCTATGTGCGAATTTCATTTCATTTTTCCATTCTTTAATAAATTCCCTTTTATAGCTCTTTAACACTAACATAACATCCTCATGCTTTTTGTTATCAATCGGGCACAGATCTAGACTCTGGGCTGCTACTAAAAAAATCCTAAAGGAATAGTAAGTGGCAAAAACGAAAATTGAAAAGCAAAGACACCGACGTCCGAAATTAAAGTTATTTTTCACGTTTTTAGTGATTTTTTTGGAAGTCTGTTGTCTTTTTTTTTTGTAAAAAGTTTTTGTTTTTCACTTTTTAGTTTTGGTACCTACCCCACACAAATTCGAATACCACTATCCGTTAAGTAAATAACAGTGACGGAGTCAAATAAGATTTCGTCTACATAGACTAAGTGGGAAAAATACGTAATTATTTAAGCTAATTCAAAAACTACTCAAACAAAGTTAATTGAATTTATATGGAACCACCTCTGAAGCATGACCTACCAAACAAAAAAAGAATCATCGAAATTGGTTCATAATTGGCAGAGTAATCGTGTAACGACACAAAAAAAAGAAAAAAGAACATAAAGACGAATTCAGAACCTCCTCCTTTTTGACGAAGTCGGTTAAAAACCAAAAACACTGCTTGCCCTGGGTATCGAACTCAGGACGCCGAGCTCAGCTACCACACTTGCGACCATTAGATCAACGAGACAGTCTCTCCCATATTATTCTACCAATAGCTCATTAAACTTTATCATAATGTTAATATTGATGCTGATATTTCCAGGTCCGTGGACACTTCCATGACCCTGCTGCTGTTCAGCGGGAATGATACACCAGACCCTCAACAGTGTCGTTCGCTGATCAGTGAGGCGACGATGCCGCTCTTTGCGAGGCGTTCGTTGTCTTTCTAGACGAGGCGTTTAGTGACTATTTTATAAGCGACGTTATCTCTCTCTGTAGACGAGGCGTTTAGCGAAAATTAAAGTGACGATACCGCTCTTAACGTGACGTTTAGCAACAATTAAACGACGTTGTGTCTCTAGACGAGGCGTTTAGTGAAAATTTTGTGTCGATGACGCTCTAAACGACACGCTTCGTGACCATAAAATGTCATTACTACTAAGACATTTATGAATGGAATATTGCATCTAAGTATAAACAATAAGGGCTTTATTATGACAATGCATATATTTATGATTTTATAAAAATGTAATATCCATAAATTTTTGAGTAAAAGTATGTGGGCTTAATTGTAATTAAAATAAAATACTTTTATACATACTTATATTTCAAAATAAATGATATTTATTATTCATAATATTAGTGGGATAAGAATTCATTTTAACTATACCAAATACATATTAAACTGTCATTCACAATCTTCATAATTTTTCTGAATCATTACATAATGAGATCCGTTAGATTATTTTAAAAAAATATTTAGAAAACGTATTTTTTAATACATTTTTTATGTACTTAGTAAATAAGACAATTTATGTCATAAAATACAATTATAAAGTGGATAATATCATATTTATATGCATTGTTTCAGCATGAGTTATATTTATATGCAATAGTTAAACTATCACGAATATATGTATAAAATTTAAGCTTAAACATCTTATTTCCTAATGATAAAAATGTTGTAGGTACAGAAAGAAAGGTTATTGTTTGAAAAAAATCCACAGTTCGCCAACTTGCCGTGATAAAGCCATTTTATATTATAATTGTCAAAGAATGACAGTTGTGATTTTAAATACAGTCAATTTAAGTTGGCAGTCAATTTGCTCAATAATTAAATTCCTGCCTATTTTTTTTTTCAAATGACTTATTCTATACTTAAGTAGGTAGATAGGAATTATAAAAAAATTATTATGTCTTGAGCGACGTACGCATGCCACTGGAAAGCAAAATTGCGGCAATACGAACGCGCTTACGTCATTAATTTTCGAAAAAGATGAGCCTGCTCGAGCTTTTATCAACAGTTGGATACCATAATATCCAACTGTTGAAGAACGTACGTAGGTACAAAAAAAAGTACGTGTACTTCGGCTCTGCAATCTACACTAGCAAGGCGTCGCAGGTCGACTCGCGCTCGGCAGTTCGACTTCCGAGTGCCCGTGCCGCTGAACGGCATGTTTACGTCGTCGCGATGTTCCTTTGACGCATGTCATAAACAGAGGCTAAGGCTGAAAATATATTAACAATAGCGTTATACGTTAATTGGGTTAAACAATATATATTTTCAAGCCTTTGTTCGTTGAAATGAGTACGTAGAAATACCTTAAAAGTTATAGAAAAATGGTCAGTGTTTATTGAATAAACACAACCCGAAAATTTGATTGATTCTCCCAATGCAGACTGACAATTCAGTACCTAAACATCAGAGGGACTATTCCCGTATTATTAAGATTCTAATCTGAGTGTAAATCTGCCAAAAAATTTAGGAGGGTTTTGACATCGATATTCGCTGAGATTCCGACTAGATTTTGAAGGTTTTATAATACGAGAATTGGCCTTCAGGTTCAAATGTAAGAACGCTAACAATTGACAGATCGTCGTGTGAGTAGTGTTAGCTAAACGTCATAACAAACGCGTGATGCGAAATGCCAATAACAATGGCCTTTTTCACCACTTTCAAACATCGGCTACATCAACTACTAGTAAACTGTCGGGCAATTTTATCAAACCTTTGTTCTTAGAGAACGTTTCGGTGACATCATTGGACGCTATATTAAGTCTACATGTGACAACTAATCGACTCCGCTCTTCTAAATCGTAGCTTAACTGTACCATTCAATTTATGGATTCGATTATTACATACCCTATTGTTAAACTGGCCTTTAATATTTATTCCTATTATATTAGAATTAATATTTTATGTATAAATCAATTTTGTAATTTTTTTAATATTAACTATCATAATTATGTAATTCCAAGACGCAAAAGTAGAAAATGTTCAGTAGGCTCATCATTTCATCATAGAAATATATTTTTAAATAAATGTATACTAACATTACAGATATACTAGATACGCTCAGTCAGTCAGATATTAATTATTAGACTTTTTTATTTTATTTATTTATTTATTATTCACAAAATCCACAGCTCTTTGGAGAATTATCTTAGAATATAAACTAGTCTTACAGCCAATTACGGATTTACAATTTAATAACTATACATGCAGCAGAAACACATACAGAGTGAGTAGTGAACTGCTAGTACCATTTAAGCACTGCTAAGTGTACAGTGTGGGCTTATAAGAGAAGTGAGATAGCCAGGCGCAGACGCCGCCGGCGCCGTCTGCTTTTCAAGTATACCCTACGCGATATATTTATCCCTGAGAAGAAATATAACGTTAAAACTCACACTCACATAAACTGAAGATTTACAAGCATACTACGAACCGAAACGGTATTAATTAGTATTATCCAGGTATCAATCAAAATAAAACTTTGGAGCTGAGAAATTTAACAAATGCACTTTATTATCGTGCAAATTATTTGAGTGGCTAAAAATGTATTCATTTCTTTATGGTTTACACTCTCCACCTAACTCTTAATTGTTTCTTGCGCCTGATCCACAGTATAAGTCGGTTGTTCTTCTCCAGATGACAGTTATACCAGCAAGTTATTGTTGGATGCGTTTTCCTCCTTAACTCCCAAAATTCACCGTGTTGTATCCTTTTTATTTTGCATTCTTACAAGCATATTTATCCTTTAGCTTCCTCCTCCTAAACCTTTCATATTTATTGGGCATTCTTTTCCCCATCTATGCTGGTTCTGCCAAAGGCACAAAGTTGCTACCCAGCAAAACAAAGGGAATATCCAGTATCATAAGTATGTCTTTTTTTTCTTTTTTTTTTCTGTTGGCTGTAATCATTGGTATGTCTGTAACGTCAGAAAAATAGATTAGGTTTTATTAATAAATGTCGTCCTAGCTTGTAAGACCAATTCTGTACAATTTTGAATTACAAACTCCTGTTCTTCCTTAAATATTTAACTACATAATAAGTACTTGTATTAATTATTTCAGTTAAGTTTATTTGTTTTTCCACAGCATCTTTACTTATTAAGTACAGCACGACACAACTTAGATGTAGCATAAAATTTATTTTCATTAATTCATATCAATTCTACGAATGTACCTATTTGGTTAGATGACTTTACTTGCGTTTGCGTAAAATCATTTTCACCTAAGGTAGTAATACAGATTTGAAATTTTCAAAGCGCACTCAGTTGATCGGTTTTACGAATTTTGCCGATACTACATCTAAGTTATATCGTACTATAACTATGTTTTCTAAGCAAGTGGTCCAGATTGATACCATACCTACATCGTAACAAGCAAATCAAAGTCGGCCACAATGTAAGTCGATGCCTATTATTTGCTCTTTTGTCTGTCATCCTACCATAGTTAAATTTTATTAAACCCATTCACTGTACTCCTTACATTATTGCACCATTCTTGTTGACCTATCCACTATTTCAACTCAAGTGAAGTCGTTAAGTTAATCACGCCGCGTGGTCCGGCCACAATACGACCACCCCATATCTTCCCTTGGGGGTCATATCGACGTAGGGACAGTTCAATCATGAACAGTGAAAACAACGGTTACTCCTCGTCGCCCATCAAGTAAATCGCCTATCGCCTATAAAGATCCAGACTGTTGCAAGATAGTCGGTAAGGCTTATCCAGAACTTGTGGTGAACTCTTGTGGTAACAATAGCAAAAGAGTTCGCAGGAATATTAGTAGTTTCAAGAGTAGATAAGTATATAACAGCTATGTTCCTTTAAAAATGCGTTCCGCTTTCTAATCAGGCGAAGCAAACCCAAAGACGGCGTTAGTGCCAGGTCCAAAGGGTAGGCATATGTTCTGCATAGCGAATCGATGGTTCGTGCAGACTTGGATCCAAAGCTCCACAGGAGTTACACCAACCAGGAATGAAGCACCAGTATAATTGAGTACAAAGTTTCGACGTCTGCAGTTTACACTGTCTGATGTTGTCTCCTCTCGTTCTCTCTCTCTGACCCAGTTAAATGAACTAGTATTTTAATTCGTTTGCACTACGCTTGCGCACGCGACTTTTTCTGTTTCTGTATCCTTTCTTCCCTATCTGCGAACACGTCGAAAATCATGTACTTTTTTTGAGTTTTCTGATTTGGTATGTCGGCTAAATAGGTCCGGCACCTCTTCCATTGTATTTAGTTGCGTTTTTTCAGGAAAAGGCTTCTCAATTGGCTTTGTACTAATCATTTCTTTAAAGAGGCATCAAACAATACATTTATTGAATGTTAAAATGGCTACGAACAGCTTTTGAATCGTTGAAAACTACAGAAAACTGAGTCTTATTTATTTGTAGAGAAGACGCACTCAGTCCGTTTTAGCTTTACTTCTTCTTTTATTGTTTACCCGACTACGGCGAAGCCAAAAGAAGGGTTGTGATTTTGTATTACAAGATTACACATTCTAACATCAAATTTAATAGCTGACTATCAGTTTCATGTCTCCTAACACGTCACAAGCATTAGATAGGTATAACACTTCGTAGACATTCCAAAAATCCTTCCTTTATAGATATAATAATTACACATAGATCCTTATAAAATAAAGAAATTATATAATTCAAATTATAGATCTATAGATCGATAATATAAAAAGAAGATTATTGTAACAATAATTTTAGTTAAATAAAGACAGTGAATAGAATAATACATTTAATATAATTTTGACTACCGATCACTCTGTTTACAAAAATACTATTTTTAGTAGGTACATAAATACTTCTACTGAATACCTATGTTAATCCATAATATTATTTAAAGAGATAATAATATTATATTTATGGAAAAAATTAAAAATTGTAAAGATAATTATTTATTCTTATGATAATAAAAAATAAATAAAATGTAATCACTCGTTTTATTATTTTGAGCCCGTCTCTTTTCTTTCAGTTCCCCCCGCCCCTTTTACTTCCCATCTCTTCCCTTTTCAGTTCCATTTTCTTCCTCCTTTCTGTCCTCTTGCCTTACCCTGTCCTCTCCTACCACTTCCCTACCATTTTCCTTCCCATTTTTTCCCTATCGCCCTATTCGCCCGATTCATTCGCCCGATTCATCATGTGCTGTGCCACATCCCCTTGAGATAACTATCGATAACAGCTGATAATTAGGATCAGATATGCAGAAGAGGAAGTCATAATAAAGTGTTGTACTTTTAGGGGTATGAGGAACAGGGTGTAAATTTCACTCATCCACCATAGAAAAGGGAGGATCCTCCGACCAGATGGGTGTTGTGTCTGGCGGGCAACTGCCCAACGATTGATGTCAGGTTCTTGTATATATGTCCATTGCACGGTATACTTTAATTGCGCGATGCAAGATTTATGTGACGTCAGGACTTTGATGCGTAGTTCGCATGTGGCGATGAAGATACCGCCACATACTCTTGTCACCACTGCAATGACAGATGAATAAGAATCTAATGACATACTTAGGACGCATGAAAGTGGCAAGATACCAAGTGGTCCCGCTATGTTATGATTGAACCTTCGTCTTATCCTTTTTATACGAGCATTGTGGGCTGACACTTTTAGGACGGGTTGAAATCCTATGTTGCTTTCTCATCTCTCCTAATAAATATTACCCACTCAATATGGTGGTGATAGTCCAGGGTGCGCTGGAAGTAAAATTAAGTATCACTATTTCGATTCCAACTCTGACGATGTTCTGAATAAGCTGACAGATATTCTGTTATAATAATACAACTATCCTATCTTCCCCTTGGGGGGATTAAGAGATATACGAAGACTTATGAATAAAAAAATCTGTATTGTTTTGAGGACGCATAAGTAAATGCTCCCTAGAAGCTCGTGGCTAAGTAATATCAGCCGCACGGATCGATCCGTCAGGTTAAGCTACGCTTGCCGGGGTTGGTCTGTAGATGGGTGACCATTTTACATACCGAGACTCCTCCGTGCATCGCAAAGCACGTTAAGCCGTTGATCCCGGCTGTCATTCGTGGATCTTTGACAGTCGTTACGGGTCGTCAGAAGCCCGAAAGTCTAATCATAATCATAAATCATTATTTATCTCAACATCATATTACATGCACAGGTTAATGAGATGCACAATCTTAAATAGAGAAAGGTGTCTGTGGTAGGAGGATCCTGAGTTACAGATCACCCGGCTCTCTTACCGTGCGCTTGCACTGGCGAAACATTCGAGACAAAACATGTTTAAATCTCCAGTTCCTGTCAAACATTGTATGGAACATTGACAGAAAATAGAGATCCCAACATGCTCCGTCCCGAATGCCAGTCTTACCAAGGGGTATGGTATTGCCCAGTTACTGGGTTGTGGAGGTCAGATAGGAAGTCGCTCCATGTAAAATACTGGTAGTCAGCTGCATCCGGTGAGACTGGAAGCCAATCCCAACATAGTTGGGAAAGGCTAGGAAGATTGATTTGAAGTAAACCATCCCGCTCTCTGGCCAGAAGTATAGTTGGTGGAAACCGTGTGCGTTTAAAGTAAGTAAAGACAGAAGACATAAAAAAGAGTGGGTGCTGTACATAAACCCTTTCAACTTACGCTATGCTGATAGGTATATTTTGAATAGAGAACAACAAAGAATCGGGGTGCATGTGTAAAAGTCGATAATTAAAAAGGCAAAGAATATACTTGTATTCTGCATCCCGCACCCCACCTGTGCCGTGCCCACACCCGCCGCCTGTGTATATCCCGCACTTCGCCGCTCCTATACATTTTGTGTGAAAGAAGCGGCGCAACGCCCGCGACTCTCGTCTCTTGGGTATGTTCCGCGCCTAAGAGACACAATGGAATTTGATGCGGGTTTCATCGTTATTTAGAGAATTTATTCCGAAAAGTTTATGTGTACCTAGGTGATGGTATAAGATTTAACTTTGTTATAACTAGCATCTCGATTTTTTGTCATGTCACCACTTAAGTACATTGCACCCGTGCGAAGCAGGGGCGGGTCGCTAGTTAGGTATAATATTAATTTAAAATAGATTATTACGCATATTTTTGTACATCTTTTATCATTAGAATTTCTTTGAATGTCTTTCCTGTCAACTTCATAAATGTAAAGTACCTACTTGACAAGACAAATCCAACTAGCCAACCGCAACGGGTCTGTCTTGTTTAGTTGATGAGTTCCTATGGCCAACTTCCGACTGATTGTCACCCAAATTACTTAGATCCCTGGGTATCCCAAGTTTCAGATCCATCAGACGTGCTTGAAAATCTATGTAATCAGAAACACATAGGTACAGACGAAGCAAAACAAATAACTTATACATATTTTTTAATTCCTTTGAATCATCCACATACTCTCGATCCAACCTCGATCTTAAAACTAAAACTGTTTATTTCTTATGACCAAGAAAAATGCAAAATAAAATGCCTGATGAAATAAGATTAATTTCCTTTCGACCTAAGATAATAATAAATGTACTCGTATAAGATAGACCTTAATTCTATCTATGTACTTGTTATCAACCCGCACTAAGCCCGCGTACAAACGCATACTGGCTCACTCCCTTTTGCAGAAGAGGTCTGTGTCCCACCAGTGGGAACATTATAGACTGATTACGCTTATGCTTATGTATCCACTTGATTCGGTGAAGGAGTATACCGAACCATGGAAATGGTATGAGAAAGAAATCTAAATGTAAATTATGCACGCATTAATGTTCAAAAATAATAAACAAGGTTGATCACGAAGATCATCAATCATAATGTGAAGAATATACGGCTCATAACATACATAATCAAGCATATACAGTTATCACCTGGCATAGTTTAATAGGTAGGAATTATAAACCCCAAAAAATGTTTTCCCACCTGTTAAATACACACATACGCTTACATAATGCGTGAGAAGGTACGCATAGCAATTATATACATAAATAAATAAATGTGTGAATGTACCAGTCACGCGCAAGCAGCGCCCGCGGCCCAACCGCAACAGGCATTTGGACTTCGTTCAAGGTGCCATCGGTAAGTCAACTCATTACTAACACGAGCACCTACCTATACTAATCTGCCCTTTTCATTCATTAACATACATATAACCTCAGCATCTCTGATTACAAACCATACACATAGCCTCCAAAATTGAGAACGATCCTATAGTTTTAACTGATGACGCGAAATACTCACCAAAAATAAATTCATGCTCAATCTTATATTTAGCGCGGCTGCGCGGACTAAGACGTGTCGGCCAGTTGAACCGGGATTCAGTGCAGACCGCCAATCTGTTTCGATCGGAAAAAAATAAATAAAACAAAAAAAACGCGTCTAGTGCATCCCATGTCAACAAACAAACACCAGGGATGGTGAGGACTCACGAGAGAAGTGCCCTGAACGCTTCAAGGTAACATCGGTGCATTAGTCCAAAATAATCTGTTGGCCAATGATCATAGTACACAACTTATTCACACCTATTTCTACACGAGCCCACGCAAACATAACGTGTTTTCAGTCAGAGATTCTCACATTGAAACGAAATGTTGTGTTCTTAGTTTATACGGTGAAAAAGTGAACATTTTGCGGGGTTCGTGCATTAATATTTCAAAATTATCATTAAACCGCATACAAAATATTGTGTCCGGAAAATCTTTTTGTAGAAAATATTTTTCAAGTTAATTAAATTCAATAATCAAACATATGGAATCTGAATTGTCACCAGATAAAGAAAAAGATTTACCAGCAGTGCCTATAAAAACATATCAATGGGAAGATTTGCGAAGAGCTCGTGAAGCAGGAAGGTACCCATGGACGCACCTACTAAAGGAGCCACTTCAAGGTGAAATAACTGCAGAAGATATCATCAGAGAAACGACGCCGAGAAGAAGTATGTCACGAGAATTTTCACGGTCTCGGACGCGTTCGCCGGTGGACCGAGATGTTCAAAAGATACTGAACCTCGACTCTTCTCCTGGAAGCAGTCGCAAACATGGCGAAGAAGGTGAAGATGAGGGAGTACATGTACCGAACTTTTCTAAGGAAATATCGCTAGATTCTGAAGAAGATGTCATAAATCAGGCTGTGAAATGTTATGTAGTTAAACGTCCCGAAAGTCAAGCTAGTACTCACTTAGCTACGCCTGTTGAAGTTCCCAAAAATGTGTCCCCTAAAGGCATACTTAAACGCCGAGTAGCAGAACAAGAATACAGCATAGGAGTAACATCAGAAACAAGAGAAAAAACAAAATGTTGTCACCCTTTGGTGAATAAAATAAAACATTTAGCAGACAAAACTTTACATAAACTTGAACGAAATGAAAATGAGAAATCTCCCATTTCAAAACGCAAAAAAAATGATGAAGCTCAAGAAATAAGACAACTGAGGTCGTCGCCTGGCGCCGTCAGAAGGCAAAAATTTGGTGCTATAAAATTAGGAAGCTCTGATGAAATGAGTAAAACTATGATTGTAGACACGCCACCACCGAGGAAAAAGAAAGAGCATATTTACGAAGACATAGAGGAAGGCAAAGATGTGCATTTCTCACCCGACGCGGATAAAAAGGGCGTTCATAGAACGGACGATGAAAGTAGGAGTAACAGCAACAAGGAGAATGAAAGCCTGTTAGAGATGAAGTCGATCGCTTCCCAAGATCCTAGCTTAGTTATGGAAAATGCTAGTCTAAAATCCGAAGAACACGTCATGGAAAAATTGCATAAAATGGATAATGTAAATAAAGAAGCTGTAATTTTGGACGAAGAAATGGATCCAGATGAACCCAACGTAGACGAGATTTTTCAAAACCAATTAGATGAAAGAGGACCAAGCAACGAATCTCCCAATATTACCATTACAGAATTAACAGGAGAAGATGCAGAGGTGATTGGAGACCAGCCTACTGCAACGCCTATAGAATCATCTCCCAGCCCCAGCCCTCATGATGCCAATGATCGTCAGAAAATAGAATACCCGAGAAAATGGTCTAAACCCAGCAGGTAAATATTTTATTATTTAACATTACAAATAACTCCATTGTAAGCAGTAGTACATCATACGTAACTGTGATATAACAACCGTGTTCAACACATGCAAAGCGAACGCGCTAGCTTCTGACTGTTTGATAATTATAGCTCGGTCCGACCGATCTTCCTGCACATTGGGGAAGCTCTTTAAAATTGTCATCAGTGATCAGTGCTCGCGGCTGCTTTCACGTCTGTGATTAGTTCATTTACTGTCCAGCTTTGACAAACACGCTTAATGACTCATTGCCCGCGTGCAAATGACAGTTCGTGTAGTTTACGGGAAACGAGTAACTAAAATAAATATGCCCTGGATTCGGTAGTCGGTAGTAATGACGACACTTCGGCGATGGACATCCGAAGGTGGCACTCCTATAGATCGGCCTGTGAAGCCGACCCGAGAAGGCAGTGCTCAGATATTTACGCCAGACGTCCGATGCGGTTGTCAGTTCTTTCAATGTGACTCGCTTCTCCCGGAGAGAGTGAATCCAGTTGGTACTAGACCGACATCGCGAGCTAGTAATTTAATTTCGTACGAGAGGTAAGTCGAACCACCTACATTCATTTTCGATGAGTTTGATGACATTTTATAACTAAATTTACAAACAGCAAAATAATATGAACAACGTCTTTCGCCCGGCGGCTGCGGCTAAAACGAGCGCCGGCTGTTGGCCTAATTGTGACTCGACCAACGTGTATGTGAAGTTTAAATATAACTCAAATCTTCTGCGACGAATCACAATTTTTGCGATTTGCATTTATTTTTTATGTTATGCTCTTTAATACATTTTTGTGCTCTGCGACTGATTTACTGCTATAAAAAAAGTATTTTTATTAGGTTTGCGAATGTATGTTATAAATATGCTGTGCTATAGTTATAGTGCTACTTAAATTACAAAAGATTGTTATTTCTTTACAGTGATCACGAATATGAAATCATCGAAAAACCACCACCAAATATTATTTACACTGCTCCAAGTGTAGATGAGAAACCAATCCAATTGGTCAAAACGGATGATGAGTTGTCAAGTACCACTTCTCTGGAGAGAAAATATTTACAGCATGCCTCAGATGATGAAGAACAATTAGATGAAAATTTACATTTAAATGATGACAAGAACGGAGAAATGATAAGCGCTGAAGCACTTCAAAGAGACATTGAAGATAGGTATTTCGTAAATACTCCCTCCTCAACATCTCGCACAGAATGTGAAGTCAGCACTAGTCAAGTTGACTCGTCTGCACTAGAACAGTTACCTTTAAAACGCGACAGCAGATCAAAGAATGCTGAAAGCACTGATAGTAAAATTCAACAGCGCATCAGGGAAGGTACGGGTAAATTAAAATCGCAAGCAGGTAAATTGAAATCAAAATTACAAAGTATAAAATCAAAGCAGTTCAATATGCCTGAAAAACCCAAGTTCAGTATGCCTGAACGGCCTAAATTCAAAATGCCACAAAGGCCTAAGATATCTCTTCCAGATCGACCTAAATTCACATTACCCGATAGAAGGAAGTTTAGTTTACCTGATCGGCCTAAGTTTAATATAGCTGAAAAACTAAATCGATCAAAATTCACATTGCCAGACAGGCCTAAGTTTTCAGTTCCCGATCTTCCTAAATTCAGAATGCCTGACAGACCCAAAATCAGCTTCCCTAGTCTTGGTAGGAAAAAAGAATACAATGTAGATAATGACTCTACGGATACAAAAGCGGAGCCTACAGATGTCGCTACTGTGGAGTTTGAAACTAGAACTTACCCCAGGCTATTTAATAGAAAGAAAAAGTCAGAACTTCCCAAAACGTCATCATCACCGACATTAAACAGGGAAGACACACCACCTCCCACGTTTACCTTCACCAGGGTTAAAAAAAATAAAGATGAGCCAACATATATCCCTGATAGTCCTGAAGAGCCACGAGAATACGGAAATATGGATAATGATGATTCCAACTTTGAGATGGAAAATAGCAGGCGAATTGAGACCACCTATGATTTTGATAAAGTGGACAACGAATATATGGACGATGAACCTGAACCTTCTCACCTGGAGGACGAACATAACGCTTCATCCATACCCGATATTTCACCATCTAAACAAGAATACACGCATGTCATAACCGAAATTAACAACGACGAATTTTTTGTTCGACCGAGAGGTATTTCTCGCGAAGATATTCAAACAAGGGAATATTTGAGCGATGAAACACGAAAAGCGTTCCAAACGCCGAAGAATGTTCTCTCATTGATAGGGAGCAATTCGGTAATGAACGACGAAAATATGTACGTCAATGATCCTGATGCTGATCCTGAGCTGATGATCGATGACAACGAACCGATGAGGTATTCTACTGAAGATTTAAATGATAAAGATGACGGTTATTACACATTTCCACCAGTGAGGCCATCGAGAGCTAAGCGAAAGAAGAAAGAGGAGGAATCGACTCCGTACATGGACGATAGTGTGAACGTCAGTATGCAATTTAGTGAGGTTGACCTAGGTTTGGCAGAAGACCATCAAGACGAACATATAAGTTGTGATGTGGAAGATGACATTGATATACACGTCAACAATCACCTTGATTTCACTCCTACTACTGATTTGCACTCTATACATGAATATGCCAACGACGACGTTATTCAATACCCTGAGAATGTTCCCATTCAGTCACAAACACTGCCGATGCCACCAAAAAGGAAGAAGAGGTTTAGCAAAAAGGACTTCAAGCATTCATCTCTGAACGATTTTAACAATGTGGCGGCTTCGGAGCTGTGGGAACAGCCGCAAGAACACGAGAATACAGACGATGTGAGTATACCATTCATTTTTTTATTTTACGCCTTTTCAATTATTAACGACTTGTACACGTAAAGTCTCGTAAAGTCTGCGGTAACAATTTGTATTTGACAATGCCTAATTTTCGTAGTAGTGTGCATAGTTCATGTGTTACTGCTGACACGTGGTTGACCGTACAAAAGAATATGGCGGAATGGTTGTCGTTATTACAAAGCTCGAAAAACGTTTGTATAATGCAGTGTACTGCATAGGACAACGATACAGACCATCATCTTCATCTTCTTACACAGCAGCCTAATTGCATAATATCTTGAGAGTATAACAATCACTTTCATTTTAACTTTTCAATAACAAAAAAAACATTACGTTGATCTAGTTATCGTACATACGAATTATTGAAAACGAAATTATATTCTTTTTTTTGTTTTACCACTGCGAAAGCGATTGGCGTTACTAACAGAAAAAATACATAACAACACATATAAGTGTTTAGTCTGTTCCAAAAGTCTATGGATGAAAGTGTAAACAAACCCTGTCTAAGGTCTGTTTAGTCTTTGATCTAGTAGACTAATTTTAATCTCGTAGACTAATTAGACATTTCAAGTGATTGTTGTTTGTTTTTTCAATTTGGCGTTTGACATTTGTACCTGTCAAATTAGTCTACGAGATTAGAAAACAGACTTTAGTTTAAATTCTTACTCAATCTCTCAAAAGGGAATCAGTAACTAACACATTCATCTGTAGGTATTAAGAAGAGTTTAACTTTGTATCTCACTACTTTTTCTTACAATTATTATTCAAAAACATTATTACTTACATTGTAATTAAAAGAATATTGACGGTAAAAATAACATCGACTGTGGTGTCTCGATATGTCTATGATGGTCACCCATCCACAAACCGACCGCGGTAAGCGTATCATAACCTTCGATTAACCCATGCGACTGTTAGTATTTTGCCACGAGCACCTCCAATAAAGTCACCAATTTATATAAATATTATGTATCCAAGCATCAAACGAATATTTCCGACTCAAAATTCACTTACGTCAAAACTGATGGCAATCAAATAAGTAATAAGGCCGCGAAAAATCTTCATTCGCCAAACACCTACCGATTTCAGTGGCATTTACGTCATCCATGCGAATGATATACTGGCTTAAAAAAAATTATAAATACATATAAAACGAGATGATATTCTCTGCAATTTCTTCTGGCACTCTCCCAGTAAATCTATACGGGATAGACTTGGATTTTATTTTTGGACATTGGTTTATTGACCTAGATAGCGAAAAGATAAACAAATCGTGACTGCTAATTTAAGTTCAGACAATAAAGTTCTTTGTTATTCTGGTTTATTTGACAGACTTGTAACATTTCTGCATTCAAATAGGTAAGTATAGGCAAACAATATATTTTTGTGCAATCAATTTTTGCCGATGACGTAAGCATTAAAAGTATGAAAAGGAAGTGATTGGGGTTTATTTATAAGCGTTGCTTAAAGTTATGTAATGATTGGCGACTGTTTTTTGACGTTTGAACGTCACTTAACTTTAAGCAACGTTTATAAATAAACCCCATTATGCTCACTCCCTTTTCGTGTTACTAAGAATTATTAGCTTAGGTACGTCATCCGCTGGGCACGCCACAATAGCGGCGATAAGTCCCCTCTTTGAGGAGTGGCTAGAGAGGCGCCACGGCGTCCTCACCTTCCGCCTGACGCAGGTCCTCACCGGACATGGCAGCTTCGGGAGGTTCCTGTGTAGAATTAGGCGGGAGGAAACGCCCGGGTGTCACCACTGTGCGGATCGCCCGGAGGACACGGTGGAGCATACGGTGGAGGTATGCCCTACTTGGGCGGAGCACCACCGTGTCCACGCGGAGGCGATTGGCGGCAATGACCTCTCGCGTCCGGCCCTGGTCCAGGCCATGGTACGGAGCGAGAGGGCATGGGAAGCCGTCACCTCCTTCTGCGAAGCAGTAATGCTCGCGAAGGAGGAGGCGGAACGCGTGAGGGAAAGGCAAAGTTTGCGCCCTTACGGCCCTAACCGCCGCCGTTGGAGACGCCCTGGGGGTCGGGAATCCCAGGCGGATTCCCGGCCACCACAGGCGCGGGCTTGCGGACGGCGAGCAACGGGCAGCTCGCCGTCCGATAAGGACCAGGCCCGGGTCGACGGCGCGTCGTGTTCCACGCGCTCCTCAAAGAGATGTCAGCACAATTGGCGGGGTCCGCTAGGACCGATGCCTGCCAGGGTTGCGGGAAAGTCCGAAAGGGATACCGGGACCTTGGCAACAGGCAAATGAAGGAACACGGGTGGGTTTTAGTCAGTAAAAGTCTGACACGCCCTTAAGCTCCGCCCAGAGCGGGAGAAGTCATTGGATGATTTCCCACCCACAAAAAAAAAAAAATGTTACGTCATCGGCAAAAAATGATTACTTATAAATAAACCCCATAGTCATCAATATCAAGCACATCGTGATAAAGTTATAGTGTGAACATAAATAAAATAAAAAATATCATATAATCTAGTTTAGTACATTTGCCAAGTGACTGGCTTCTCTGCTTCTGTTCGTGAATTAAATTCTCGCACCGATTAAAATATTAACAGTAGGCACCTATTTAATAGACACATGCTTATAAAACAGCATGCTTGTAGGCATGCTTGAAATTAGCTTCCAAAAAAATAAACACGCAAATTTTAAGCATGTTGCAGACAAGATCAGTCAAATCGAAACTAGAGTGCGTTTCATAAAAAAGTTACTTTGTCGAAATGTTGGCTCCACTGTTCAATAAAAAAAACGGACCTATTAGGTAGCGCCTTTTTAATTGAACAGTGGAGCCAACATTACGGCATAGGAACTATTTGATGAAACACACTCTGGCATGCTCACAACAAGCAAACCTGTTCAGATGAGCTCGGAGCTCGCCCACTTCCACTCACACCTTAGGTAGCATGCACGAAAATCAAATCGACTGTTGATTTTTGAGCATACTCGAAATAAGCATGCTCAGAACTAGCAATGTTTCGACATATATGTGACTAAGTAGCAATTGCTTAATAGTGGCATGCTTTCGTGTTACTAATGAGCATGTGTATCGGTATCTTGCAATAACGATAGAAGTACAAAAGAAATCGCAGAGTGACACTGGCTTCTTTTACTAGGTATTTAGGTATGGTAGGGCGCACGTCGTCAGTATTGACAAAACCAGTGCAGCTGGCCTCTATTCTATTGAAACTCCGTACTACGCTAAGCCAACTCAATGTCAAAATGTCGCCTGCTGTGTTATTACTAAGTGTCACTACGTGCGCCCTACTAAAGGAATAAAAATGTGAGTTGTAGGAAAGAATTTCTAATAGGTAAGTATCTAGTATTGGAAATATTTTCATACAACATTTTTGTTATCTTCTATGTAAAACCTAAATACTTACCAATCAATGTTAGTAACAAAGAGTTGCTTCGGGGGATCAGAAGTTTGTAAAGGGAACAACAAATTTATCATATTTTGGAATAATCGTTTGAAAGTTTAATTTTAATTGTACTAGTAAAGCTGAATTTCACCACACACACGATCCACGAAAACTATCGACCTATTCCGTAAAAACCTCACCGTGAAAACATAGGTAAAGTGAGCTTGAAGTGAGCTGTCAATAATGTCAATCCCTACCATCCTGCCATAGTCTCGTTCACTAGTAGTTAGAACTAATTATGTAGGTTCATTTATCATTACATTGTGGATTTATTCTTAATGGAATATAAAACTTTTTACAAAAAAAATAACCACCGACTTCCAAAAAAACAACTGAAAGAAAAAAAAAAGAAGTCGGAAGTTTTTTTTTTTCTAAAAAGTTTTTCTTTTTCACTTTTTAGTTGTGGTATCTACCCCACACAAATTCGAATAACACTAGGTACCTGATAAGTAAATAACAGTGACGGAGTCAAATATAATGTCGTCTACATCCACTAACTCAAAAACTACGCAAGCAAAGTTAATAAAATTTATATGGGACTACCTCTGAAGCATGATCTACCAAACAAAAAAAGAATCGTCAAAATCTATTCATAATTGGTGGAGTAATCGCATAACACACAAAAGACGAATTGAGAACCTCCCCCTTTTTGAAGAAGTCGGTTAAAGCCCTACCTACTGATATGTTATTGGTGCCATTAGATATAATATTTTGTTCAAAATAAATACAAGGTCAAGACGCCGCTGTCATCACTGACGCCATATTGAATATTTTAACCAAACCTGAAATTCGATTGTTCTCTTGAATGGACCATTCACATTTGTATCTATACTACCGTTTTCATGAATGAGACATGATTATTATGCTACAAACAAAGACGCTAACATAATGTTTTGTTCGTTCCAGATAATTGTTTATCGCACTGAACATGAGTACATCGTGCCGCGAGAGTACGCGCAGTCCGCGACGGGGCACAGTCCCGTGCCCCCGCGTCGCACCCGCTCCCGCAGCTCCCGGGGCACCTCCCTCTGCGATGACGACCGCACGTCTCACGGCGCTGAGTCACTCATACTAGACACTAACATAGCACCCCCTGAAGACATTGACATTGAAAGGGAAATTCGCCACGAGAGCCCCGGATATGCAACAGTCGACAAAGGCCCCTACGCACCCAGCAAAGGCGTCCGACGTTCTAAAAGCAAGACCCCTCCCAGACGCCGCAAGAGCAATAGTTCAGAACGTAAATATTATACTGTCGGACCCACTAAACCTGTTGGTCCCGATCGACCTCCCCGAAAGAAGTCATCCACCAGTCTCATGACATTAGATAGCTTTACCAAACGCTCAGTGAGTGGAGATTTAACGCAGTACGTTGAAATTGATGAACCATTTGAAGAGGTTCACAAAGACTTAAAATCTGGGGAAGTTGTCAACAAAATGAAAGATAGACCACTGCCTCCTCCACCACGTCCGCCAAGAGGATCCCGGCGAAGAAAGAGAGATAAAAGTGATATACAGCGGAGTATATCTACAGACGCTGAGTCGACAATGGGAGTATCTCGAGATTATGATGAAGATCAAACAAAGCACGATGATGTTTTAGAAATTGAAGTTTCTACGCAGACTGATCCTCTACCAGATGATGTAGAGTTTGAATTAGGTATGGATGATAATCTAGAATTGTCTGTGTCAAGCTCATTAAGGGACATAATTGATGAAGACTCTATGCTTTCTAAAAGTCACGCTAAACTAGCTGGGACCCCTCGTGACTCGCGGCCTACATCCCGCACTGATAAATCATTAAAACTTTCTGATCCGAAAATATCTGAATTATCTAAACCAAGTCTTGGGCGTACATCACCTACAGTTATATTGGTAGAAAGACGTGTGTCGAGTCCAACTAGGATCAATGAACGTGAAGTAATGCTAACCGAAGCTTCTTTAACTGTTCAACCCATAGATATTGATGAATCACAAATTCCAGATGTTCCTCCACTCCCAAGGTCAAGAGGCCTTTCAAGCACTAGACAAAGACCTAAAAATATCGCACAGCTTGCTGAAGAGCGTGCTCTTGAAAAAGTGAGTGACGCAAGCAGAGAAGTGCAGTTAGATAATTTGATAACACAACGACTTCAGGTGAAAGATTTAGATGTAGGTCGGCTCAATGTATCCGAACTTCAAGCTAATAAGATTTTGGTGTCAGACATAGAAGGAATGACATTGCAGGTTTCAGAATTAGATTCTAAGTCAGGTCACATTTCTGTGAGTGGGATTGAGTTTTCTCAGTCAGTAATTGACGAGATCGTCAAAAAGTTCGCTGAAATATCTACTGCGCACGCTCCACCACCACCACCCCCCGCACCAGCAACTCTAGAACTCATTGAAACTCCAAGACCGGTTAGTAGAGAGGAACATACACAAACAGATGACCTGCCTATTGAAAAAGTAGAGGAAATAAAACAGGAAGCGAAAGCTTCTCTTGAAGAAGAGATGCCCCAAACTCCACCCCCTCCTAGACCTCCAAGTGCAGAGGAAGCAGGAGCTCCACCTCAAAGACCACCACCCCCCGATTTGACTCCTCTATTGTATTCATACCTACAAGACATAACCATACCACCTGCATCTTTCTTCCCTGCTCGGTCACAACGAGAACGGCCTCATTTTGATTTTATTGACCCTCAACACCAGACCCCTCCGCTGCCAACACGGCGGGCTAAGAGGAAACCCGCAGCTCCTCATTCAGAATCTAGTTCCGATGATGGTAGACCTCGTCCGTCCCCTCGCCGAATCCCTCCCCCTGTGAGATCGCATGAGCCCTCGATAACTGAAGCAGGTGCACAATTTTTGCGCGTCTGCCACTCATCGATCAGCAGGACTATAAGGAGTATGTTCAACTCCTTTATGTCGTACATTAGCGGTGCCGAAGACAAGAAAGACATTCAGATGGCGATGGTTATATTCCTCGTGCTGCTTGCGGGGCTGATCATGTTAGGGCTGAGCGACAGCCGAGCAGTGCACCATCATCATTGGGAGTTCTTCAACCCACCAGACGGGAAGCCGTGATCTTGGCGCCTCATCGTGTATAATGGTATAAACTCAATTAACGTTGTAGAATACGAATTAGTTTTAAGTTCGACGGACTTGTGGGACGCGCATGAGATTGTTCTGTTGATTTTAATTTATGATGAGGACCATCGTTTACACGGCCTCTCCTGAAAATGTCATGAATGTAAAGAAACATTTATTTATTTGTAACTTGTGATATCTAGTCACCTTTTCTTAATGTTATTATTTTCTGTGAGTATCAAATAATTAAAAGTAGCGTCCTAACAAGTCTGGTTTATTGTCGTGAACTGTAAGATGCAAACGTTTTATGAAAAGAAGTAAATAAGCATTTCATGCAAAGCAGACTTTCCACTACAGTTTATTTTTAATGAACACTATAGTTTCTATTTTAAGTTTAAGTAACTTCGTTTATATTCACATTAGGTTCTGTTGGTGCTTAATCCTACGGCTATTAAAATAAAACGAATAACACCATTAAAATATAATAAATACTTAAATAACTATCTAAAACATGAAATGTAATAATGTTAATAACTTAAACCATAGGTAGTTAAACATGATTCGCGAGAAAGTAGAAGTTACAAAATATATTTGTATTATTCTAGTCAATTTTAGTCATTTCATACGAGGGTTTTTTATTACTACTCAGAACACTGCATTTCATTGTTCAGTTGAAGTTTTATATGTAAGGGAAATTTGCAACTAGGCCTTAAAGATCCTTTAGGCTTCCAAATTAGGAGGGTACTTATTTGGCAATTGGCATGCTTATCTGCAGAAACCTTAATGCATAAAATTTCTAAACAAAGGAAGGTAAATATAAAAATGACACTGACAAGAGCGTAGCTGTCAATATGATAGCTGCATCGAGATGCAGCGTTGCACTGTTCAAGTGTTCAGTTACTAGCACCCCACAAATCGGATCGACTTTTTGTCACATAAACCCTGAGTTATTTAATTACAAAAATATAAAGCTTGTAGCATTATTAGGTGAAAATATTGCCAGTCTATTTGCATCAAAATAGACTAGCATTTACGTAAATAAAACAATGTTTCAAGACAACGTTTCATTGAATTTCAACAAAATAAAGTAAACTTAATACCTTCTTTTTTCGTCGATTGGTTTACCCTTTTTTAATATTGATGAGTGATGGGAGTTACAAATACAAATAGGTAGGTATGAGGTTTAAACTAATCTGAGGTCAATGGACGATTTTCGGAGAATTGTTCATAAACGGAAGCTTAGCAATTATGACGCAGATTTCTTTAAGTAACATAAAATTACACCTATTTTTTCCCGGAGAGTTCGACAGAGGTGTAGGTATAGTAACACCCACATTTCGCCAGTTATCTTGTCTTAATATCTGTGAAAATATACAGAAGTTACTTTTTATTTCAAGGTAGTTTTACTTACAACATACTTATTTCAATTTTAACTGTCCCAAAATATTAGCATCTAATAATGTTACACCATGTAAGTATAAGAAGCAAATGGTATACAGGATGAAAAAATAGGTCTAGGCTGTAAGGCTCAATTTACATTGCTACAGAACGAAATGAACCAATTTTTCGTAGCGAAATTGTACGTAGTATGTCAATTGTAACGACAGTTTGAACGTTACTCGATAGACATAAAGTACATTATGCTTTGTACAATTTCGTTAATATTTACTATAGTGGCAAAACTTTCATAGACCTTATTTCCTTGCCTGTATTTCCCTCCTTTATACTACGGTATAATTAAAACACTATATTGTTACCTAGTTATATAATACATATATTATTAACCACACTGTTAACGTAGTGTTTCAGATGGCGTTATGCATTTTATAAATTTCCTTTTTTTTGTTGTGTAATTGTAAAGGAAAATAAAATTTGTTAAATAAACTTCACGAGGTTTGCTTTATAACAACTAAGTAGGTACTGATTTTTCACAAGTAAGCGTAATTTAATTTCATTCTCAGTAAAGACTATGTATGTTTTGTATATATTAAGTACCTCCCCAAAAAGGCACCTTTAATGAACGAAAGAATAAA
The DNA here is from genome assembly GCA_949152455.1 of Lithophane leautieri. NCBI lineage: Eukaryota > Metazoa > Arthropoda > Insecta > Lepidoptera > Noctuidae > Lithophane > Lithophane leautieri. Next base: position 19,963,649 of record OX424458.1, on the reverse strand, counting down.
ACATTTTGACTAGCTCTTTTCTTTCCTATATTCATAAAAGTCAAATAATGTATTTCAATTAGGCACATAAAAGGCACTTCTCAACGTCAAAATTAACAAAAAATAAAATTCAGTCTACTCACCCGTTGCAAAAGGTAGTTTTCAAATGGAGAAGAAACTCCGCCGTTACTCTAATGTTTTACAATATTTTATTTTCTTTATATTTAGAAAAGCTGTACTTATCCTCACGTTGGGGCACGTCGTGGCAACGTGACGGTTAGGGGAGCGGGAGACCTTAGGCCTGCGGCCAGTTACCAACCGAAACTACCTATCTACGAATTATTTATAAGATTCGTGTTTGTCAACAGAGGAAAATTTCACAGCGGTTAAAGGGGTGTGTGACAGCTCCGATGCACGACTCTTTAGTAAGATTGTCTTTGAATAGGTATGCAATAAGTAGGCAGAGGGCAAATATACGCATCTCTTGAAAATACAAACCCCTCCCACTTACCTGTCTTTGCGATTTAGTTGGATGCAGTAATATGCGAGTAATCGTTCGCCTTCGAAAATGCCGGAAGTGAAGTAAAAACTATGTGAATAAAAATCTATTCTTTGCAAAGTGCTTGAAATCTCACTTAGGTTAGCAAGTAAGTGAGATTACTGATTGAATAAAGCACATTTTTTTAAATTCATTATGATTTTGGGCTAAAAAAATCCTTAAATAAATGTAAATGACGTCACATCATGACCACGATAGGAACAAACGTTGTTGAAGTTTAATAACTTTTTTCAGTAAAGCAGTTGAATTTAAGTTTCAATACTTTTCTTGAATTTATATTACTGTCTTTAATTAATTTTGTGAAATTTCGTAAAAAGTCAGATAGGCAGTCGCTCCATGTAAAATACTGGTATTCAGCTGCATCCGGTTAGACTGGAAGCCGACCCCAACATAGTTGGGAAAAGGCTAGGCAGATTGATTGAATTAATTTAGTGAAAAAAAAGATTACATGCATATCCCTAGTGTCCCAATGAAGTCAAATTCTAGGAGTAGGTATCCTATGATATAGACTAGTAGAGTAGGTACTCTACTAAACTTACGAGTATCGAATACGTAGTACAGACATTCCGAAACAAGTACGCACGACCCGTTTACAAGACATATAAATAAACATAACATATATGTATGTGCATGTGTTATCATTATGTGGTATATAAATAGGTGCCTAGGCGGGAATGGACGCGAGCCAAGACGCAACAAAACTGACCTAACCCGGTTTACCTTTTGGTAAGGTCATCGGTACGGTAACTGAGGGTAACGCGAAACTGTACAACTGACTTCCAAAAAAGTGAAAAATATCTTTAATTTCGGAAGTCGGTGTCTTTGCCTGAAAATTTTCTTTTTTTGCCACCGACTTCCGAACATAAAGTTATTTTTAACTTTTTTGTTTTTTTTAAGTCTTTTTTTTTTTTTTAATCAATTTTTATTTTTCACTTTTTGGCTGTGGTACCTACCCCACACAAATTCGAATACCACTACCTGCTATGTAAATAACAGTGACGGAGTCAAATAAGATATCGTCTACATGCACTAAGTGGGAAAAATACGTAATTATTGAAGCTAACTCAACAACTACGCAAGCAAAGTTAATAAAAATTTATATGGGACCACCTCTGAAGAGCATGACCTGCCAAACAAAAAAAAAAAACATCAAAATCGATTCTTAATTGGCAGAGTAATCGCGTAAGATACATAGGTACAAAAAAAAAACACTCAGACGAATTGAGATCCTCCTCCTTTTTGAAGAAGTCGGTGAAAAAGTGACTGTAAATGATTTAATTGAAATAGATGGTTTGAGTTTGATAAATTCTGGAGTCGTAAGTATATTAAGGTAAGTTTAAGATAAACTTAAAAATATATGCAGGTGGTTACAACAGTCTGAAATCAGGAGCTAAGTTATTTTTAGGGTTCCATACACAAAAAGTAATACGGGACCCTATTACTAAGGCTCCGCTCTCTGTCTGTCCGTCTGTCACCAGGCTGTATCTCATGAACCGTGTTAATTAGTTTTCGTAGATGATGTATTTCTGTTGCCGCTATAACAGCAAATAGTAAAAAACAGAATAAAATAAATATTTAAGGGGGCTCCCATACAACAAACGTGATTTTTTTGCCTTTTTTATAGATAATGGTAGGTACGGAACCCTTCTTACGCGAGGCCGACACGAACTTGTCCGGTTTTTTTAAATGTCTTTGACATATCTCGGGATGCTGGGGTCCCGGACCATTAGAAGGCGTACGAGGGTCCGTAGCCAACTCGCAGAGGCCCGTTAAATATTTTTAATTAAATGAAGCACCAACCATTATCCCTGTTCGCACTATGTAGGTAAGTGCACTCAAGGTCAACCCGCGGTTGGTGTAAGACTATTGCAGGATATGGAAACAAAAATGTTGGATTATGGGTTTGGGTGGCTAAAGTGAACTGGTCATCTAGGACCATGGAAAGACTATGGCCGCTGCCTGACCAATTGCATACTCAATAGTGATCCCCCGAAAACGGTCGCTAGCACCTAGAAGTTTATTTATAAACGTTGCTTAAAGCTAATTAATATTAACGATAATTTAATTTAACCATTCATTTTGACGTTCGAACGCCACTTAACTTTAAGCTACGTTTATAAATAAACCCTATAAGATCGTAGCAGCAAGGGGACAACATGTCCAAGGTGCTTATGAGGAGTGGAGAAGTATTCCACGGCTACCAATGTTGTGACAGCTTCCTCACTGAACTGCTTAAAGAATCGACTGGACAGACTAAATATCTCCAAGCTATTTGATACACACGCATCAGCTAATTAGCTGCTAGTGTGTCTAACCAAATAATAATAATTTATAAACATATACAAAATAATTATAATAACCCCACCGCCGTATCTCTACGTTGACGTCGTGGTGGAGCTTGCGTGCTCCGAGCTCTAGGTCTATGCCGGTAGAGTTTACTTTGCCGGAACGGGTCTAGGATGAGGAGCCAGACCAAGAGAGATACAAAAACCCGCTGGGCAGCATGTGGCGAGCTGTTGGGCAGTAGCGACCCCACGGACCCTACCTTCCGGGAGAAGTCTTGTTCCTCAGCTCTGGCTTGCCTTTATTGGCCGGCTAGAGTGAACACTGACGAAGAACAGAGCTCCCACCTCATTCTTGCCTTGATTGACCGGCTTGAGTGGAGATTCGCTAGAGCAAATGTGCTCGGAGGAAGGAAGTATTCCAGTAAGATGCTGGTAGGGATCTTGACCGTACTTCCGGGATTATCCTGATAGCCGTGGAATACCTCTCCACTCCTCTCAAGCACCTCAGGAAGTGTTGCCCCCTTGTCGCTACGTCACTATGTGCTAGCGACCGTTTTCAGGGGCCCATTATTGAGTGTGCAAGTCACCCCCTGCCATTTTTATCCGTGTATATATAAAACATTGATCAGGCAGGGGCCATAGTCCTTCCATAGTTCCAGGTTACCAGTCCACTTTAGCCACCCATCCCATAGTTCAATATCTTTGTTTCCCTATCCTGCAATAGTCCTACTCCAACCGGGGATTGTCCTTGGCTGCACTTGTCTAGTGCGAACAGGGATAATCGTCGGTTGGTGCCTCATTCCACTAAAAACATCTAACGGGCCTCTGCGAGTTGGCTTCGGCCCCTAGTACGCCTTCCAAAGGTCCGGGACCCCAGGGTCCCGAGATATGTAAACAAATATAAAAAATAATAATAACAGGACAATCTCGGAAGTACGGTCAAGATCCCTAACCAGCATCTTACTGGAATACTTCCTTCCGAGGACGTTTGCTCTTGTGAATGTCCACTCAAGCTGGCCAGTAAAGGCAAGAAAGAGCTACCGGTGACTAGTCGACAGTCATACGCTCATCTCCCAACATAATCACAAGATCTTCTTCCATTCCTTCTTAAATAAAGGTAATGAGGGTAAAAAATCTAGGAATTATTTGCAGACAAATTCTTATTTTCCTGGCTATGGAAATATTTATCAATTACTTTTAACTTTAGGGGTATGAGAAACAGGGTGCAAAGTTCACTCATCCACCATAGAAAAGGGAGGATCCTCCGACCAGACGGGTGTTGTGTCTGGCGGGCAACTGCCCAACGATTGATGTCGGGTTCTTGTATATATGTCCATTGCACGGTAAACTTTAATTGCGCGATGCAGGATTTATGTGACGTCAAGTTTTTGTGTGACGTCAGGTCTGTGATGCGTAGTTCATATGTGGCGATGTAGGTACCGCCACATAAAAAAATGCGATTCCCGTAGAAAAAAAATTAGGAATAAGTGGTACGTTCGGTATATTTGGAATTCGATATAAGTATGTATTTTATTTACTGTGATTGCACCTATCCTTTTCTTCAATTAGTCTAAATCTAGATACATTTCGTTAAGATTAGCTTTATCGCTGAGTGTAGCGATAAAATTTGTTTTGTACCTTTTTCCTTCGTCTAATAACTTCGCCTTCTCGCTCGCTCTCTTTTTTTCATATTCAGTTCGTACAGTAAAATCAGATATTTTCATAATAGCGTGTTTGACGTGCAAAAACCCATCTTCTGTACGTCTCGAAATATTTGGAGATTTTAGGTCATCGAAGTCTTCATTCGGATCTATTTTATGATCAATCATAAGTTCTGTTATATTAAACGTAGACCTTAACCACTCCAACTTTTTGATTAAAGCTATGCTTTCTAAAGTATATTTTTTTTTACTCTTTTCAAGAATTTTAAGTGCATCTTCCACTTTTATCTTAGAAGGGCCTGTATTGTCTGTTTGTCTATCGTGTTTCTTTGTGACTTCTGTTTCTTCTTCATCTTCTAGATGCTTTGTATCGACTGGTTGCTCTACAGCGTATGTGATATTTGTTTCTACAGCATCTGTTGTGTCTACTGCATCTGTAGTCTCTACATCTTCCGGTTGCTCTACAGCGTATGTGGTACTTGTATCTACAGCATCTGTTGTCGCTACACCTTCTGGTTGCTCTACAGCGTATGTGGTATTTGTATCTACAGCATCTGTTGTGTCTACTGCATCTGTAGTCTCTACACCTTCCGGTTGCTCTATAGTGTATGTGGTACTTGTATCTACAGTATCTGTTGTCGTTACACCTTCTGGTTGCTCTACAGCGTATGTGGTATTTGTATCTACTGCTTTTGTTGTCTCTACAGCTTTTGTTTGCTCTACAGTGTATGTGATATTTGTATCTACAGCATCTATTGTGTCTACATCTTCCGGTTGCTTTGTCTTGTCTTGTTGCTTTACAGCGTATGTTGTATCTACAATTGCAGCCTCAGCTGTTGTGTTTAGGGCATATGTTGTATCGTCAGTTGTAGTTGTTTTATCGTTTGGTGGCTTTATATTATCTGTTTTCTTTTCCGCATCTGTTCTGTTCATCTCACACTTTAGTGTACAAGTAATATATCCTATTAAGATTAACATAGTAGTTTTCATTTTTGTCGGATTATAGATCAACACGTTTAGTGGAGAGTGTTGCTTTAAGCATTTTATTTTTATAAACAACTTTATGGAGCTCGTACCGACATTAAATTATTGATTTCATTTCGTAACGATTTTTCAATTTATTTTATTGATGCTGTTGTTTTACCTGTAACTACGCAATACTGCCTATTCATATTCATATATTTATTTGCATTTCATGATGTAGGTGTTAAGTTGTTACAATGGCTAGAAGCTAAGGTACATTATTTCAGATCCTGTATGGCACAGCAAAAAGTATCAAATTAATTCCTAAAATAAGAAAAAAATTAAAAAACAATTAATTTGTTTTTTAATTTTATTTTTCTTTTAGGATTTTTCTTTTTAAGTTATCATCAACAACCTCCTCAAAGTAAATCAACGACCTTATCAAGATTATCCCATAGTAGGGACCTGCAAGTACAAGTATACGTAGGTAAAGCTGAAAACCCTAATACTAATCCTAACTATCCATACTAATATTATAAATTCGAAAGTAACTCTGTTGTCTGTCTGTATGTAACCTTTTCACGCCTAAATCACTGAATGGATTTCGATAAAATTTGTCAAGGAGATAGATGGCATCCCGGGGAAGGACATAGGCTACTTTTTATCGACATACCACGCGGGCGAAGCTGCGGGCGGAAGCTAGTGATATTATAAATGCTAAAGTGAGTTTGTTTGTTTGATACGCTTTCACACTAAAATGACAGAAGGGATTTGGATGAAATTTTACACAGGAGTAGACCATGACCCAGAATAGGACATACGATACTTTTTATCCCGATACTTCCATGGGATCGAGACTTACGTGCAGTGGCGTATTAACTTTAAGGCAAACTAGGCACGTGCCTAGGGGCGCGAGGATAAAAAGGGGAGCGCGAGGAAGATCAATAACAAAAAAAAAATTGTGTAGGTATGCACCTACTTACACAGTCTAGAGGATTACTAGCGCTTCCGAAGCGTCCTCCGCCTTCTTGATTATTCTATCATCGTCTCTCACAGTCAGATCTGTTTCAAAGGGTGCATCATGGAGTTCCATGTTCGTTTGATCCCTCTTGCTTTCTTCAGTCTCATCACATATTACCTGGCCTACCTAATTATCCCTACTAATATGATAACTGTGAAAGTGTTTGTGTATAGGTATATATGTACCTATTACTTCTTCATGCAATAGACTACTGAACCGATTGTGATGAAACTTGGTACATAGATAACAAGTGACCAAAAAATAAAATTACCGCTAGTGGGCGTCGATGAGATGCTTGCCTAGGGCGTTCTTGACATTTAATCCACCACTGCTTACGCGGGTGAAACCGCGGAGCGCAGCCCCAATAGACAGGACTTGACATGGAAAGTAGAACTCATTTTTTTTTCTTTCTTTGTCTACTTTGAAGACATTATAACCAGCTCTATATTTATAGTACGGACTGATCTAGATCTTTAAGTCAAAAAGCTACCCTAGGTGGACATAGCAAACCAAATCATAATAATACCATGTTAAACAACGGAAGTTTCGGGATACTTAGGTTTTGTACTGAACGAATAAGAGATATGCCTACTTACTTACATGTATTGCTTTGCTTTCCATCAATATGTGGCATCTATAACGCCACATGCGAAAAAAATGATGAGGCTGAATTTTAAAAAAAAAACTGATTTTCTTCGTTCTTTACTTATAGATTATAGGAAAACCTTTATAAAGTCTATGGTCCGTAAAGAGTGTCCGTGGAGTTTCTTTCCCGTGCTTCGCCATAGGAATCTACTACGCATTGGAATGGGCAATTTGCAACTAGCTTCATCTTTCTGACTGACCGACCCGTAGACAATTCAAAAGAATTTTGATGTTCATCAGTGAGTGAGTGATTGACGAAATCGTTTTTTTTTAGATAACACGACTTTTGCCAATTGTTAGTCAGTTTGGAGTTAGGTACATTTTCTTGACCCAATAGCCATAAGATATACACCAATGAAAACAGAGTTTCTTGAGGAGAACCTTTGCTACTAACATGACTGATGCCAATTGTTAGTCAGCTGGGAGTTAATGTCCTAAATAGGTGATGAATTTCAATCATACTTCGGAGTTAATGAACTAATTACACATTTAGAGCTCTGTAGCTCGTCACTGACTAACAATCGAGAGAAGTCGTCATATCACGAAACATTCTACTTGAAGAGATCTTTCCACTGGCATAAATCTCAACGCTATTTGGGGATGTGGCAGGCTTAACGTTCTGTCCGGCCGACTGACTCATAGAATCATTTGTTCATAAAACGTCATCTATGAAGCCAATATTTTTAAAATGTTCGTTTATAGGCTTGAAAGAAGATGTTTGCATAGCACGGACTTAATAAAAGTTACTTAATTTACGAAATACCAGAATTTCAATAATATTTAATTACTCACATTTAGAGCTCTCTAGTACTAGTACGTAAGGAGACGTACTAAAAATCAAGAGAAGTCTTCAGAATAAGAAATTCTCCTTGATGAGATCTTTCCATTGGTAAGTATATATCTTAACTCTATTAGGCTCCAGGGCAGAAACGCTCATCCTCCTTTCAACTTAATCGGTCCAGTACATTCGGAAGAAATTGGCGTGCATCTAATGATCCTTTAAGGGTTCCGTTTTTTCATTTGACCGTACGGAACCCTGAAAATTAGTTAAACCCTTAGGAGTTTAGTAATACGAATTCGTATGGTTAACAAAATAGTAAAAAATGCACCAACAATACACAATCGACAATCTCGTGTTTAGAGTTACCTAGATCAAAAGAGGTGCCCGTTAAGTTTTTAACGCGGGTTGGAGAAGTCACGTGACCTTATGGGACTCGAACCCGTTAATCGGACATCAGAACCGCCGGTGGTTGCCAACGTAGCAATACAACCGCTAAAGTAAGCAGTTCCTATTTCCTATCCAATAAAATAATATAGTTTTCCTAGTTTTTAAAGCTTTGGTTCCGAAGACACCGAAGGGTATACTTACACTTAAAAGTTAAGAGCCTTCATAATATGTTTGTACTCTGTACTAACACCACCAATAAACTGTCGATAGCACCAATACAGCATGCCCAGTATATTTCAGCAGGCGGCGAAAAGTTGAACCAAACAAAATGTAATAAAGATACTTATTGAGTGTAAGATATTTTTGTAAGATACAAGCCAAGTTATAAAACTTACATAGGCAGCTAGTTAATAAAAATGCAGATCTAGTTGATCTCACAAAAAGTAGAACTCAAAGTATCAAAACATTATAAATTCCAATGCTTCAAGTTACATTTTGTATGGCATGGAACGCTTCTGAAGTATCTGACACAGTGCTGCCACTAATAAATACAATATTTTTTATTGATAGTTTGAACTTTAATGTATTTTTGAGATTGTTTTATTTATATACGTTGAAATTTATATAAAATGTGTAACGTACCTTAATTTCCCTTTTAATTAAATTACATTTGAGAGATTACAATATAATATCACTCAACATTTCTGGTCTTGGCAACATTACGTGACAGGATTTTAGTGTTTGCAAACAAAGAGCAAAAGTGTAACAAGTCGAATATTTAAGATTATTAGTTCTCTTCTTTATTCATTTACTGCATCGTCACAAATTATTCTAAAAATGTTTAAATAGGATTATTATGTTGTTGTTACCTGGTCTTCATAATCTCCTTTTTGCGTCAACGGTACTTTGACGGAGTTTTATTAAATTGTTTGAGCCCCCTAGTAATTATTCCCTATAATTTGTTTTAAAGTAAATACACACATCAACACGGTCTAGGGATATTTTTAAAAAAGCGAATTACTATCAATGTGTTAATTATTTATATGACATGTATATATTTAAAAGATACGTTATTTAATATTCTACCATTTTTTAATAATGGTAAAGATACTTCGATTAAAATTTCAGGATTTTATGGACAAAAAATAAAGCATAGACGGAAACCGTATATGAATTAACTTTTAATTTATGAGTAAAAACTGAAAACATTTAATTTGTGTTTATAAACTTGAAGTTAGTAGTCTGAGAAAGCGCCCATGATGTTCATAACACATCGGCAACGATTCGGCATGCTCAGAACAAGGTTGTCAATGTCTTGCTGCGGAATATTGTCCCATGTCCTTCTGAGGTGCGCAAAAAGTTGATCTTCTGTAGCCAGATTTTCAGGAACTTCCTTCAGAGCTCTTCTTTGCAGCATATCCCACGCATGCTCAATGGGATTTAGATCTGGCGATTGAGCAGGCCAGTCTAAGGCCCTAACATTGTGTGTATGTAACCAAGCTGCAACCGTTCTCGCCGTGTGTGCCCGGGCATTGTCGTGCATGAGCAGGAAATCTTGCCCCATTTTTGTTCTGTGGGGCAAGATTACGGGCCCCAGCACCTGTTGGACGTATCGTTCTACCGTCATATTGCCCCGCACCCAAACGAGATCCGTCCGTCCTCCAAGACGAATTCCTGCCCAAACCATAATTGTTCCTCCTTGGTATGGGTGAACTTCCTGAGGGTTCTGGAGACGGCTCCATCGTCCAGGAACTCGCCAAACACGCGTCCTTCGTGAATCTGGATGGAAGCCGAACCTGGATTCATCCGTGAACAGCACATTGGACCATTGCTCACGGCCCTAGTCCACGTGGTTCCGAACCCATTCTAATCGTCGTCCACGATTGCCTCTCCGTAAAGGTGGGACCTGGAGTGGTCTACGAGAGCGTAGATTGCTTTCATGCAGTCGCCTTCTTACAGTTTGGTCACTCACAAGCACTTGGTGTTCCACTCGCAGCCTTTGGACCAATTGAGTCGCCGTTGCATTTGGTTGAGCTCGCGCAGTAATTTTCAAAAATCGGTCTTGTCTGGTGGTAGTGATGCGACTTGGCCCCCGGTGCCTCTCCGCTACTTCACCTGTGGCACGATAGCGTGTCCACAATCTTGAAATTACATTTTGGTGGGTCCCTATGGCCTCAGCAACATTACGCTGAACAGACCCAGCTTCCAGCATTCCCACAGCTCGTAACATCTCCGCCCTCGTCAAATGCTGGCGTTGCATGGCTACAATACCTCAATTTTAACTTTATCTTTCGTTTAAAAATGAAAAAAAACTGTAACTAAACGTAATTCGTATTGTTTTCTAAATTTCGCACAAATGAAAATTCCCTCTCCACACACACATCAAGACATTTTTATGCCACCGAAACAAAAGAATTTTCAAAAATTTGAATTTGGAATTAGTCTGAGATAAATTACAAACAAATCTGTGTATAAAAGATTCCAATGCGGCCAGTACTTTTCGAGTTATTTAATTGAGTATGAAATATCCCTAGACCGTGTTGATGTGTGTAGTAGTTGTTTTTCGTTTTTATCAAGTTCTAACTCTTTCATTTTAAATTTATTCATTGTTTTAAGCTAACATGATAGTGTGAACGTCAGACCGAATAAAAAACTCGACAAAACTCATTTATCTCATGAATGTATGTTTTCTCTCTAGTTTATGACCTTAGAGCAATGATTTTTACAGTAAAATAAATATCAACTAGTTCTATGCCCCTATGTTTTCCGTTTTGATGATACATTATCTGTAGAAGCACTAGAACCCCCAAAATTGCCCGTTTAGACCGCTGTCATCAGAAGCCTATTGTACAAATTTGACAACCATTAATGAAAAAATAAAAACATAGGGGCACAGTAAATATCATTCTTATTCAATTTATAAAATATCTTTCAAATTGGTCCAATATTGGACGAGAGCCAAACCTCAAATAATTTGAGGTTGACTATCAATTTCTGTTCTTCATACAAAAAGTCGTAATTTGAGCCAAATTAGGTTTTTTTTTTTGGAGAACAGGCCGACCTTATTTCCTTTTAAGACAAATAAGTATAGCAAAGTTCATAATTGATCGGTGTTTGCTTATTGATTTAAATTTTTGAGCTACATCAGGTGAAGCGAAAAGATGGCCTCACATTACAAACAAAAACTTTAGTTCTAACATAATTCAATGTTCTATAAACAACAAAAATATCATAACCTATGTACAACGACGACTCACATCACAACCTACGACTTAATCTAATATAGCATTGTATAATTGATGTTATCACTAGTAGCGCTAATTTTGTAGCTTTTATGTAATACTGGTGTTAAAACAGAGAACTTAAATGGAATTAGCCTACGGTAGCTGTAACTTGCAGGCGGTTAACAGAGGTATATGGCTATAAAGCTGTACTAGATGGAAATATAATGCAGTTTATCGCAATTGCATTTTCTGCTATACTTTTACTTTAATAGCTGACGATAGGAAAATACACCAACATTCGAAGGTTCATTCCAATTGCATGACTTTTACAATTTCATTTAATTCAGAAGGAAAATAATTTTACTTTAATTTATACCGCAATTAATATATTATTAAAAATGATTGGAATGATGATGTTTGAGATTATGATTCTGAGCAAGGGCGGATCCAGGGGGGGGGCACAGGGGCACGTGCCCTCCCAAACAGTTTAAGTAAAATAAAATCGAATCGTCTGAATGGACTATCCCGAATGCATATGTCAAGACATTGTTTCAATGATGAACGCTGAAGAAGAAGGCTACTATATCCACAGCAGCAGTGTTGTAACTACTAAGGTTCAAAGTGGTGCAGTCAGATCGTACTTGGGCCCAGAGGTCTGCTAAGCTGACCGGCCTAGAGCCTCAGTCGGCGAAAGAATTTCAGCATAAGTACCTAATTCTAAAAAGATAGCATGGTCCGAGGGGCCTCGCGCGCCCTATGTTAATACGTGCCGTGGGCAGCTTTCCTGAAGTCATGAAAAATATGTAGCTGACACTATGTATGTCATGAATGGTCAAAAGAATAACTAACCAATTCCGTTGGGTGCTAAAATGATTGAACCCGCTTCGCTCGCTCTTGCAGCTCAAGTTCTCATAATTCTTAAACATTATAGGTACTACCGATGTAGATAAAGTAACTCTTAATTCTGTATCTATGATCCAAAAAATATCTATTCTCTTCGAGACAGGGTGCTAAAATTGTATTATTACTCTAGTATACGACATTTAAAGGGAATGAATCCCAAAAACAAGGAGCAAGACTCTTCATACCTGTCTGGCCCATCCACTCCCAGAAATAAATCCTGCATCCTCCCTTGACTGTGAGTGCGTTGCGCAGGCTACGGGTTTCTTTGAGATCTCACCTGGAGCTAGTAGTAGGACTAGGATAAAACAAAGATACATATTTTAATCCTAATTACGTAAAAATTAATACTTGTTTACCTTTTTTATAATTAATTTTGAAAGATCCAAATTTTACAGGAATCCATTCACAAGGTCTTGTGATTTGAACTTACGGTATTATCAGAAATAGTTCAGGCAGCCCGTTACAAAAGCTCTCACAGTTTGCTTTGAATGACGCATTTGATGCTACTTAGTTTAGTAGTACTTAAAATCTAAATCTTGACGTTATCCTTTTTTATGTATTTTAGAGTTAAATAATTACTATGATGGGCACTCTTGAAACGGTGAACAAAGCACAAGATGATTGTGATAAAAACAAAACTTGAGTATACTTAAGTACCTCATTTAGAGTTTCGCTTTCATCACGAATTCACGACAACAATAGGTAATTAAAACAGAATTATCAAAAAACTTTATTTTATATACTTAATGTTCTAATCAGCTTAGTAACACGCGTTTATAGATAATAAAATATAAGTAGTCAAAATTGGATGTAGGTCACAGTAAAAAATAATGAAATTCAGTTTATATGATTATAATTCTTCAAGGACTTTTTAATTAAACTACAATAGTTTAAGGTCCGCGCGCGGCCCGGCCGCGGTCATATGTGTACGGAAGGTTATTGCTTTTTTGTCCTAAACAGCACCCTAATTTCGTAATGCAAGTATCGGTCAGAAATTGGAATCGGTCTGAAACAAATATCTAATCCATTGCTTCATAAGTACGAAAAAAAAATCTGCTCAACAATGTAACTTACGAACTTAAGAAGCAATGGATTAGACATTTGTTTCGAATCAATTGATCGTGTTTAAGGTACGCAAATAAGGTGCAGAGTCATCTAAAAAGTATGTGTAATAAAATCATTGAATAAATAGAAACGCATACATACACGGGTTAAGCGGTGAGTGCAGTGACGGTTAATTTTTTTAATAAGACTGTCTTTGTGTCTATATGTTTTTGAAGTAGTAGGCACCTACTTCAATTACCTAAAATAAAAATTCATAAAATAAAGACAATAACTGTTAAGCAGGGATGGATGTAAGTTACGTCATACTTTAGAAGTATCCGGTAAAACTACATATCCGTTCCATTATTGTATTGTACCTTTGCAAGATAAACTAATCAAAATTCGCAATGTAGTTGGGAACATCGCTTGCATAGTCCATTTCGTTCTGTTGCAACGCATATTCCCTGTGTTGGCCAAAGCTCCGGTTATGCTGGTTTTCCGATAGGCAGCGCCAAACCAGAGCGACCGAGAGAGTGAGTGAGCGAGGGCGAGGAGCGTTCGCGTTCATTTAGATTCATTCGGTGCTTGTTCGTTAAGTTGTCAGCACTTGGCTGGCGGCCTGCCGCGCGCCGTCCGACTTCGTACTTTCGTAGTCGTTCGCCAGCACTGTAATCAACTCTTATCGCGATCGCGTGTCCTACTGCAAATACGATAAATTCCATCTAAATATTCGAAATAAACATGAGACACGCTGTATCTCCATAACATCTCGACACATAAACACTGTTATTATTTATAATTTTCAAAAATGTTACCCTGAATCCAAGTTCTTGAGGTGTTAGAGATAAATCTCTCGTCGTTACGATCTCGGCGTTTTCGTCAGAGAGACTTTAAACCCCGTGGTCACTTAACGCCGTCAAAATTGATAATAATATGCAACGATGTGGTTTCTGCTCAATGGTTTCTGGAGTTCTGAGGAGGGCGATGTGTGTCGGCAGCAGAAGAGGTAGCAGTGAATCATACTACCGCGAGCTGGGCGACCAAGACACGCTGGTAAACATTTTAATTAGCTTTAACCGCATTAAAACATCGCTTTAGTAGCACTGAGCAGGTTTTGTTCATTCATATTATTGTTTATTTCATTGTGTGAACGTGTCGTGCATTGCTGGCCATCAACATGTTTACCTGTCTTTAATTAATGTGTGTTATGATATTTACTAGCGTATACCCGTAGTATGCTAATTACACATGTGTGTATTTTAATCGGCTAATATTTTGAAGCAACACATACAATTTATTTTACTAAAATCACATACAAGTGCATGCAATTTTTGTTGTGAACAAGGAGTGCTCTGTAGTGTTTATTCATATGTAAATATATTGTCTATGCTTTATGTGTAGTGAAAGTGGAGTTTCTCTTTATGTTTAGTCACTGCTAATTGTTGGACTGTTAGCCATTTGTATGTAAACTATGGTATTTGTGAGGAAACACTTTTTAGGATGTTATTAAGCTTGTGAGAATGAGGTATGTACAAACTTCATAAATCATTGTCACGTATGTTTAAAAAGTTAACAATATTTTTTATTACTGTCACACTTCAGTTTACTAAAAACATTAAGTTTTGATCATCTCCAGACAGTGAAGAAACCCCTGTTTCTTTCAGTGCCTTTAAAAACATACTATTTATGCTGTCCTAAGATGACCCACTGACCTGTTGTACCTATTGGGGAATGGGTAAAGATACTTGTGTACAAATAATTTCCATTTAAACAGCTAGTTTATCCAAAAACATACAATATTCAATCAATTTAACTCAATGTGGTACCTATGGTAACTTAGTTAACTTAAAATATATTATTTAATAACCACACTATAACCATTACTAACCAAAACATTATATTTGTGATGAATCAGAGAATACATAGTAGAAACTCTCTTATTTGCCTAAAATTGCAAATAAATGTTGGTATCTATAAACCTCCAACTGTCACTAAAAAGACACAATAGAATTGTAATTGTTAGGTATCGGTCTTCTACAGGCCAATCAACAGTTGAGCGGTGCACGTAATAGACTAACTTCAAACCAGCTAGGATAAGAAATGCTATATTTCAACAATTATCAGACATTTGCATGCTGAATACTTTTTTAGTTTTTTTCGAAATAATATGTAAGTAATCAAAAACATGTCTTCGGATCTCACCTTTTCCAACTCCCAACGCCTTAGGTATACCCAAATAAATAGCCTTCTTTTAAACAATCAGAACAGACAATTAAAAGTAATAAGTACAAACAATTTGAAAATAGAACTGCAATGCAAAGAGCCCTTGACTGCCTGCTAGTCTGCCAAGACACAAAAGTCATGTTAAACAGTATAATAAACGTACAATACAAGGTACAATTGAGTTAACGCACATGTGAGGGTTAGCAACAATCTGGTAACAATTACTTGGCTCAGTTTTGGTATTTGACATTACACACTAATGCTAAACATAGTTCTGAGTAAACAAGTTTATTAGAAAATGTATTTTTGGAGTTTATATGCGCAGACCTAGCGCGGTGACATGAATTTTCATAAGTAATAATCTTAATGAAACATTGATGCATTAGAACGTATTTGTATTCTATTTTATCATATATTTTACGAAATAATTTCAAAGACATTACAATAAATTAGTATTATATCAAAAATTTAACTAACAAACTAGTAAGAAAACTTATTGTATTACCAAGTCAAATCACTAGAACAACACACTGTATAGTAGTGTGACTCGTACCTCCACAGTAGAAAAATCTACTGTCATAAAACCACCAGCAGCAGGCTCTAAAACCTATAAAATGTCAATAAAACAGCAAAGCTGGAATACAGAGATTTTTACAAACAAGGGTTAAAATGTGAAAAATGCATGCAAAGTAACAACTTTATTGATAAAAACATTACATACAGCATGTGTGAAAGTTTGAGAATCAATGACGTACTTGGCAGATGACTGATGAATTGATGATCAACAAAATGCTAATTGCTGTCAAAGTTGTTACTATTACCTTTTAAACTTTGATGGTATAAAGCTAGCAAACCTTGTGTATTTAAACCAAAATTAAGAAGGTGTCCGTTAAACCCCATATGTACATATTGACAGTGGACAGATTTTGATACTGAATCTTTTACAGGTATATTTTTAGAATGACTGGAGCACATGACAGTATACCTGTTAAGGCCCTACCCTACCTCCATACCATAGTATACCATACCTGTAGGTACCCAATTAGTCTGTACCCATAGTCCAACTACCTAGTTGCTTAGTAAAATTAGACCAATATTTTAATACCTATCATCAGTCTGTTCATGTATATTATGTTATTACTACACGCTGTTACTACGCACATAGGTAACTGCTCTTAGCGTAACCCCCTCCCCTCAATATTTCTGCTGCGTGCGCCTACGTCAAATTTTGGTCGAGCGCGTGACGTCAATGTTTTACTAAAGCATAGTACTTACAAGATTACATTCTACAAAAGCAGTAATTCACTCCAGCGTGTATAAATAATAGAATCATTGATAATTACATAAAAGCAATTACTTACTCGGTTTGCATACGGAGGAAAATACTTAAAAGGTCACCCATTTAACTCATTTGTTGCCAGCATTTATAGTAAAAAATAGAAAATACTAGGTATTGATGATAGCTGTTTATGTAAATTAAATATATAAGGTCGCCAAGACTACTATTTACACGCGGGTTTACTTGCTATTTAGTTATGCGATGGTGTTGGCAATCTGAGGAGACAAACATATTACATAATAGAACAAATGTTAGGCTGCGTGGAAAACATCAAATTGTCGAATTACGAAATTTACTATTTAAACGTTTACTGATGACGTCAGGCAAAAGTGTATAGGTATCATCGAACTTCCTCAAACGTCACAAATATCTGTATGCAGTGGAATGATATCAAACAAATGGCCAAACAAGAGCAGCTGGAATAAATTATCTACCTCTATACTGTAGGTATAGCTAGTCTTTGAACACAAGCACTTGCAGCAACAGAGGTGGAGGAGTTAGCTGTCGAGTCACCAATACTCTTGACCAGGGGGCCAAGTCTACTAATTTTTTGTCTCGCAATGATGAGTTTTTCACAAATTTTGTATGGCAAATCTGTCAAAAACTCAACATTGTGAGACCATGGACACGTTTGTAAATTAGTAGACTTGGCCCCCAGCATTCGAGTTAAACAGTGTTACCTCGATATACAGAATAACACTTAAATTGCCGCAACACTTCACTATCCGCGAAGCAGAAATAAATCGTTAAGCAGCCATAAATATGTGGATCTGTGAACAGGAACAGGGAAAGAGTTAATTGAGTGATGACGATATCAAATCAATCTATTGAACTAAAACGCAAATCTTCCGCAAATAATCAAAACGACTCCTTATTATTAGTATTGAAACAAAACAATTCTCTATAAACAGTTCCGTTTCGCGGAAGTGTTTTCAAACAGCCAACAGGAATTAAAGCTTGCTGCTAGGTAGGTTATACCTATCACACTACATCAGCTTCATGTTCATGATCGAGACAAATTGGGAGATACATGCCACGTATGTCAAGATACGATTCTGAACTCCGAGGGAGGCATTCAATACTCCTAGATAGACTTCAGGTATTAATAACTTGGTTAAATATAGCTTACATGCAAGTCAACCAAATACAATCGTGTCACTACCATTGTAAGCAACAGCTGAATGTTTTAAAACAATGTTTGGAGGTTACAAAGTCTAGCTTTGTTAACCGCCAAAGTCAGTTCTTTAATAGAAAACCTTTCCTTTCTCACTAATTAATTTGTTGGTGCCATTGTGAGTTTCTGCTCGTTTGGCTTATCCACCGGTCCTTAGAAGAGTTTGACAACCGTTTCCAGATATCAGCAAACCAAAAATATTACCTTCGTATATTGGCAAGCTCAAAATCAGATGGCAAAAATTTCGTGTAAAATACAGCCACACCTTCAAGCCGACGGCAAAAAAATCGAGAGAAGGGTTGGCAGGTGACGACGAAGTTAAATCTAGTTTTAATTAACTTGAACCCGAAAAATATTGATGATATTTGTAGATCCGGGCTCACATCTACATTAAAACGCCAGAAATTTAATGTTCAGTAACGCACCGCTCCCGAATCACGGATTATTCCGGATGTAGTTTCTTCGGGAGTTGGTTATTAGTAAATCCGGCTTGCGTATTTCCCTAGCCGTATTGATTTCTTCTCTGTTTTATTTCAAGTCTCGATTTATTTATTGCAATCAAATCTAGCAAAAGTTGCATGCTCCATAGGTGCTTTAGGCAATATCCGTGCTCAAACGCCAGAACATAAGCCAAAATCAATAATGTTTCGGAATCAATAATGTTTTTTAATATCATATTGTCATACCTATAATCGAAAGTGTATTGGCTTCGTCGACAGGTGAACCTGAAATCGATAAGCATGGTACAGGTCATCAAGCAATTTTGTTATCCTAAAAACGTATTGATTTCTTCGCGTCTAGCTTATGTTCTTTCTGCTAGTATTTATCTTATAAAGTGGTAATTGCCGATAACGCAACGGAAACATTAAAAAATCGACCATTGCAAATTGATAACTTGGACATTAAAGCCCGTCCAGACTGGCGCGATATAATTAACGTCTACAAAATCCCGAACCAGAACCAAAGAACCGAATTTCCAGTAACCACTATTGGAATATTCACCGCATTTATTTCAATCTGGTTTTTAGTTTAGGCTGTAGGATGTAATTCACAATCTCACAAAAATATGATTACATTTTCGTAGAGCTTGCAAGATTCTCAAAAAGAGTCGGGTAAAGAAAGAAGGATTATCTTACCTTATTAAAATCTCTAGTGAAAACTAGTGTTACCATGGACTGGCATAAACAGTAATTGGGATAGAAGGATACGTTAATTGCTAGATACACTGCAATACGATTCTTATCTTTTATAGACTTTTAATCGATATCGTCGTCTGTAACAATTATTATTGTCATACTTACCCATTAGAATGCATGGAACTAAGTCCCCAGAGTTGTATTAGAACAATAAGTGGTATATCTACGTCTCCTAGACTAATTTAAATATGTAGATTCCTAATTAATTTATTGATTGCGGCCCTGCTAGTTTATCATAGCACACTATTAACGCTACAGGGAACATCACATGTTTCACACAAATAAATTAACAACTACATACGTTGGTGTATAATACTGGTATTCAGCTGCATCCGATTAGACTGGAAGCCGATCCCAACATAGTTGGGAAAAGGCTAGACAGATGATGATGATACTTTGTGAGCGTAACTTACCACTTGCTCCCACAGATTAACAAGTGATACTCGTATTTCACCGAGGCAGCTGCAAAGAACGACAAAATTATGGGAATATCACTTTCGAAAGTACGCTCACTCCTTTACGGGGCCTGTGCCATGTGTTACCTATGAGTTTTTCTTCACAATATACCTGTACTGCTAGGCGACCTACTAACAGCGGCTATCTGTGCGTCAGTCATCAGAGACCTATCTCAACAGAACATTATCGCCATGTTAGCCATATTTATCGCTGAATTGTTTTCGCTTGACAAATATAGTATTGTTTTGATTTAAAGTTCGCTTCACCTTCTAATTGACAACGGCACATGAATTGTGCAACAAGTGCGTGTGTTGGAATGATATAGTTATAATACGATATTACAATATGGATTTGATGTAAAACAAAATACTTTAGTGGATAAGAATAGAGAATCTGGTGACTCGGGACTGTTTCCACTTGTTCTCGTAATAGTCCACTTTGATGTCGATAATATTATTGAAAAAAAAAACAATTTGGGAGCTCACGAGCAAATAAGGTTAAGAATTAATTAATCATAATGGCGTAACCCTTACATACATGTTATAAAACAAAGTCCTACGCCGCGTATGTCTGTCTGTCTGTTCGCGATAAACTCAAAAACTACTGCACCGATTTTTTTGCTTGATTTCATGCTGTTTTCACCAATAGAGTGGTTCTCGAGGAAGGTTTTAGTATATAATAACCGACATCCACGCGGGCGAAGCCGCGGCCAAAGTGCTAGCCTTATAATAAAAAAAAATAAAAAAAACTAATTGAAAACTTTATATTATTAATAGTTTAAAATTAATTACGTTTGTATTGATGCAACTCTAGATAATATAGGGAGGTTTTAGATGGATGGTTGTTATAACTAAGCATAATTTTTCATAATTTTCCTAATTTCAACCAGTGAACTCTCCAATTACCTTGCACTTGACCACATCAGCAGATCTATCAGTGCGGAGTTGCAATTGTCAGCAGACAGACGATAGGCATAAATTGTGGTTGCTGTCACATTTCGTCTAGTCAGCAACAAATGCGCCTCATTAACTGTTGCCATGCCCTGTAGAGGTTTTTATACAATTATAGAAGGCAAATTAATCATAATGTGGTTTTTAAGCAGAAGTGAAAGGCAAGATGCAAAATATACAAACCTGGAGGATGCAGCTTATCCATAACTGTAGCTTTGTTTATTTGCATCTTTTCAATTAAATACTAGCCCCGCCCTCAAACAAGGTACTACCCTCCAAATTGGTACCACTCGAAAGCAACTGGAAATTCAAGCAATTTTGGTGGATCCTTTTTAGAATTGGTTAGAAGTTTTTCATGCCGTTAGTTGCGCACGTTGCCTTAGGTCAGCCCGTTTTATTCGTTCAATTCCGTTGGCCGATGCAAACCCGAATTACCCGATGATTTTTAGATTCATTCAGACTCTCACACTGTGATAGCCTCATTAAGTGTACTTTGCGATTCTTAGAATATAGGGTATTATTTTGCGATTACCTTCCAGTTTCTTCAAGTTCTGACTGACTGCAGTTGGTCTACAAATTACACAATCTGCTGCAAAACCGACCTCAACAGACCAGACAGCTAAATCTTATTTAAAATTTCCTTACTTTGAAATCAGTTCCATCCGAGTGAGTGAGGGAAATAGAACATTAGTTACCTAATGAAATTTTGGAATGCCGAGACGTCGCGGTGGCGCCTATTTCCGGCTCTCGAGTCTTCAATAGGTGTGCATCCCGGGTGTGAGCGTCGCACCAGTTCGTATCCTAACGTGGTGCAAACTGACTTAATATCCGTTTTGTGTTGCCACGAGATTCCTTGAAAAGACTAGATGGGTTAGAGGCGGGAAGTAACACTCAAGGTATCATTGCATCGAGCCGTCGATACAAATCGGGAACCACATTTATTTCATTTTGTCGATATGTCACCATAAGGTTGTGAGAACCGTTAGGGTCAGCTTAGACCGCGACTTCGAGCACTTTTTAACAATTATCGAACTTATTTTCTTCACGAAAAGGTATAATTTCAATGCAAGGGTTGACACGTGTCAAAGTACGCTGAGATACGCGGGGCTGCGCAGCGCGTGTACCTTATTGTGTAGTGAATAAATTCGATATTGTAACGGATCATAAAAAAGTGCGCATCGCTTTGCGTCATGGTGTGTACTGACCCGTAGTTTATAATCTATCGGTATTAAATCCGTAAGATTATAAACAGTCGAAAAATTGTGAACTGGGTTAGGTTAGAACTGTGACTAACCGCGCGCGAGCCGAGTGAGCGAAGCATGCGGTACCGCGGCACCGGGCGCCGAGCGCTACTTCCAAGTTGCTCGCACCGCACCTTGCGCTATTTTCGCCGCTCATTGGTCATTACTGTCGAGATGCTCTTCTTTATGCGGGGGTCTATACCTACTAACAATGGCACGAGCATGTCGGTGACGCGGATCCATAAGTTTATCCCCCCCCCTACCAAAAATCTTTCAACGCGCCTCTAGAAGTTTTCACTACAATAATCTAAGTATATAAATAAAAAAACCGGCCATGTGCGAGTCAGACTCGCGCACGAAGGGTTCCGTACCATTATGTATAAAAACGGCAAAAAAAATCACGTTTGTTGTATGGGAGTCCCCTTAAATATTTATTTTATTCTGTTTTTTAGTATTTGTTAACAAAGCGGCAACAGAAATACATCATCTGTGAAAATTTCAACTGTCTAACTATCGCGGTTCATGAGATACAGCCTGGTGACAGACAGACAGCCAGACAGACCAGAGAAATTTTAATTAGTCATTTCGACAAATTCCAAAATAACGTCTCTGACATCGACATTTCAACTGTCACTGTCTTCGGATAGGTTTTCAGAATTATCGAGTTAATGAGCTCTGATTCAAAGGAGGTCAGTATCAAATAGATTGGATAAATATTGTATTTATTTATCATTGAGAACTTATTAGTCAACCTCTATGGATAAGACTATTTCCGATTACTAGTAATTTGTCATCTTGTTCACGAGCATGCAATTTGAGTTCGTGTTTAATCGTGTAATCTCGTGAATGTATGAAACTGCAAAATTTAAAACTTTAAAAGTCGCTCATCAATTAAATTCCGTGACTGTACATAGGGAAACCGCGCCTCACTGCGTAGGGTATATAATCTTATGTATTTATACTAGTACATTGATAAATACTAAACATTCTCCTTGTGGAACTACAACCTATTATGGCTCTCACGCCCTGACTCATCCACTCATCATCATTATAATTATAATGTAAAATATAAGCAAATACTTTGCCTCTTTACGTATGTTTAAATATATTAGATTATTTAAAGCAATAGAGAAATGGAGAAAATAACAGCTGCAATAAAACTTTAGACTCTTCAAAATACGTACTACTGCCTAAAACCACAAAAGTCTAATAATAATGTAAACTACATACATATTTTGTAATTTTTAGGGTTCTGTACCCAAAGGGTAAAACGGTACCCTATTACTAAGACTCCGCTGTCCGTCCGTCCGTCTGTCTGTCTGTCTGTCACCAGGCTGTATCTCATGAACCGTGATAGTTAGACAGTTGAAATTTTCACAGATGATGTATTTCTGTTGCCGCTTTGTTAACAAATACTAAAAAACAGAATAAAATAAATATTTAAGGGGACTCCCATACAACAAAAGAGATTTTTTTGCCGTTTTTATAGATAATGGTACGGAACCCTTCGTGCGCGAGTCCGACTCGCACTTGGCCGGTTTTTTATACAGTCTGTGGTTGCAATTCAAATATGGCGGCCACAGTCGCGGGCATAACGAATTTTTCCATACTAATATGTACTAATCCTAAATAATATTATAAATGCGAAAGTGAGTTTGCTTCTTTATTACGCTTTCACACTAAAACGGCTGAACGGATTTGGATGAAATTTGTCACAACCCATGTGACAAATTAGACCTGAAATAGGACATAGGATACTTTTTATCCCGATATTCCCACGAGATCGAGACTTACGCGGGTGAAACCGCGGGGCGCAGCTAGTAATATTATAAATTCGAAAGTAACTCAGTCTCTGTATGTTACCTTTTCACGCTAAACTACTGAACGGATTTCGATAAAATTTGGCAAGGAGATAAATGGCATCCCGGGGAAGGAAATAGGCTACTTTTTGTCTAAAAAATAACCTCCGACCTCCACGCGGGTGAAGTTACAGGCAAAAGCTAGTTTTTCCTGTTTCTGAAAACATGACCGCAGCGGGTGACTAACAAATAATGAAAATGTAAATTACATATATCTTGGTACATTAATTAGAATTTTAAGGAAATACCTAAAACCACGCTGAATGACGTAGTTTTGGTTTACAGATTATGTTCAGAATAGTAATTTGAGACGGAGCATTATGGGCAACTAGTGCACTGTCCAGCCACCAGCTACTGTACCTACGCGGTGGTATGACGCAAATTAAGTTAAAAAAAACTCTGGCTCTGTAGAACGTCGCCTCTGTTACCTACTCATGGACCATGTACATTACTGTCACGGCCTGCAACTGGCGCATTGATGAACGATCGTGAAACGGGAGTCCATCAATGCCTGGTTGCGCCCAAGGCTTGTATAGTACTTTTCTTCAAACTGAGTTAATCCTTAGTAATATTATAAATGCGAAAGTAACTGTCTGTCTGTCGCGCTTTCACGCCAAAACTACTGAACCGATTCAAATGAAATTTGGTACAGATAGTCTAGAGCCTGAGAAAGGATCTACGCGGGCGGAAGCTAGTTAATTATAAATTCCAGAATCACACATGACGGACAACGATATTTTATCACGCGCCATTGGGTTCATTTGTTTCTTCATTATTTTAAATAGCTCTATTTGCAAGCCAAATCTAAATTCAAATAAAATCTTTCATGTATAACAGATTTCGCCTTCTTTTCGGCCGCCTACTGAGCCCCAACCGTTGTAAGTAGTATGATGATGGGTATCCAAACATCTCTTTGAACCATTAGGTGTTAGTCGGGGCTAAGATTTAACTGCTAAACTCCCATTTTAATCGCGTGTCTCTTGCATACTATTTCTGCCGCAAATTGCATGCACTGGGCTTTAGGGGAGATGATGGTATAAACATTTTTACTCGTTCCGTTCCAGAATCTATATTGCGTAAACGTAAAGTATTTGAAAGTAAAGATATTGTATCGAATGTAAACGGTCTTCGTATCCATCAGGCAGTCCGGCTATTAGAGACTGACGCCGGATAGATAAAAAGATTTCAGTAGATTGATTTCCATCCAGCCAAAGCCAAGAGATTATCAAAACCCTTATTATCTAGTCATCCGTTTCAAATAATTTATCAGTGCGTCTGCATCACTCAGATAAAAGCCGGGTTGTTCTCTTATCGCAACCATGAGACTGTATGTCTCCACGTTTATCAGATACTGTCTAGTCTACAGTGCATGTATTATCCCCATATACCACAACAATGTGGCGACGCAAGGCATCCTAAAATAATAATCAAGATAAAAATTTGACACGTGTACCTACTCAGAGCAGGGTGCTTAAAACAGGAAAATATTATGAATCATCGTAAAATGTCACAAACTGACAATTCATAAATATGATCTGCGTGCGATTCATAATACGAAATAATTCATCTGTTTGACAGTTTTCTATGGAGATTAGTAAAATGGTCCACACATTATGAATTGAGTTTGTGTCAAATTATATGAATTGCTGATGACAGCTGGAAATTCAGGAAATGAAATGCTTTTAGAGGAATTGCTAATGTGGCCGTTCTAGGCCCCCAGAGCTAAGCTAAAAGATACCTGTATTTATTTTTAAGAACACCAGTTGTGCAATGGAGTAAAGCTGCCCACTAATAGAAGCAGATATTTTCTATTTATTAGTACAGTTTGTCGTCTGTGATTTAGACCTACGCACAAGTTAGCCATCTAAAAATAATTTTGATGAATGAATATTGCGATTCTAAAATCGTTTTGCATTCGACTCATTTTAATTCTAACATCTGAATATTTTCGAACTCGCCGCGTCTGTGTCATACGAGTACCTACACGACTGCGTCAGTGTTAATTTTTTGATTAATTTATTTGAGTCAGGCGACAGAATACATATCATTAATATTAATAATTCATTTCCGGTGTTGTTTTGCCAATAGCGACAAAAATATTAATAGAACTGCTATGAATTCTTTCGCCAAATGTCTGGGCTAAGGAAGCTGGACGTTTGCATTGCAAGCTTTTATTGGAAATTGAACTTTAATTGTCTTCGAAACTCCATCCTCTATGGCTCCAATATAGCCTCGTTGAATTCTTATACAAAAGGAAATAATGTAGGTAATAGACAAATGCATGGCTCGAAACTTATTCTCTAGGGTCCGCTTTTTTGACATTTCACTGGATTTAGTTTAGTGAAACGAAATATCACTAAACATTTTTAGTGAGAAGACGTAATAAACAAGTATATTCGACATCTACCGTGGTTTCGTGGTATCCCTAGGGATTTCGTGAAATCCCTGGTTTCCTCATTTCCCTGCGACAAATAGCTTTTGGTGAGTGGACCTTCAAATATTCTGTTGCACACTCGCCAACTTCACATATCCGCTTTGTACCGCAACTTCTATTTACCCAATCAATGGACAATTCCCTTTTGAATACCTGACAAGGGTAGAGCAAGTACCAAAGTACTCGTATTTAAAGGGTTGAAAATACTTTTGTAAGTTCTTACCTACTCTCAGTATGAGAGTAAAAGGTTATTGACGGAGGACCAGCGGGGATCTAGTCCTAAGTGGACTGATGCTGAGCTGCTAAACAGCGTTATTGTAGTAATCGCGCTATTAAGCAAGACTGTTTCTATGGACAATTATAGCGCTTCGGGGTTCTTTCCAATTAATTTCATTTTTAGTAGGTAAATATTGATTGTTATTTCTGAAAAGTTGAACACACGTCATATTATATCGATGCCGTGAGCTGTTGCCCAAAATTATAATCATTATCATCATTCAGCCGATAGAGGTTCACTGCTGGACATAGGCCTCAACCGAGCATCGTCAACGTCACACCCCAACCCTTTCTGAACTTGTTCTTTTTGGTGTTTGTGTTCTTTCTTTGCGTCATGTTTACCGCAAAATCAATCGGCCTAGCCTTTTCCCAACCATGTTGGGATCGGCTTCCAGTCTAACCGGATGCAGCTGAATACCAGTATTTTACATGGAGCGACTGCCTATCCGACCACCGCAACCCAATAACTGGGCAATATGATACCCCTTGGTAAGACTGGTTGTCAGACTTTCGGGCTTCTGACGACCCGTAACGACTGTCAAGGATCCACAAGTGACAGCCGGGACCAACGGCTTAACTTGCTTTCTGAGGCACGGAGGAGTCTCGGTATGTAAAGATGGTCACCCATCTACTGACCAACCTCGGCAAGCGTAGCTTAACCTAATAAATCGACCCGGGCGGCTGTTATTACTTGGCCACGAGCTTATGTATACCGCAAATAAACGTTTTTTCTTTCTTTCTTTCACATAAGTAATTGCTACACAAAATTTACTGGATCGTCTACAGCAATAGCGTCACAAATTATTGTGGAAGGCTTTCAAAACAGTTAAGAAATATATGAACTTCGCTATTTTAGTTTTATTCGAGACGGAGACTCCTCTGTTTATGTATAACAATATATGTATGTTCCAAGATACATACATACACAAACTTGCATTAAACGAGTTGTAATTTTTTTAAGTTGTTGTATTTGATTATTTAATTTAACTTTTCACTTTCAAGACGTCTAGAGCCCTCTACAGATCTCGTGGTCTTTTTTTTTAAACAGGTTTTTTCGACTAGCCTGTGCTGTCCCACTCCTGGCAAAGGCCTCCCTCCACTCCTTCCATCTTTCACGAGCCCTCGCGTCCTCCTTCCAGTTTTTACGGAACCTGTAACGGGAAATATTTTCATAATTATGCAAAATAATGTTAAATGGCTGTTTGATATGAGCTTCGGATTAAATGGGGCCAAATTTATAAACCGTCTGGCGTCCTCTGGTCACCCGGCCTCGCTATCTTGTTGACTGGAGTGACTAGAGTGTACAAAAAGATAAACTTTACTAGAATAGTAAAATAAAAACTAAATAGATCTATAACTAGTTTTGTGATGAAAAGTTGGTTCAAGGAGCACCCCTCACAAAAAAAAAATACCCGACGTCAAAAACCCTTACTAATATTATAAATGCAAAAGTAATTCTATCTATCTGTCTGTCTGTCGCGCTTTCACGCCAAAACTACTGAACCAATTTAAATGAAATTTGGTACACAGAGAGTCTAGAGCCTGAGAAAGGACATAGGCTACTTTTTATCGACATACCACGCGGGCGAATCCGCGGGCGGATACTCGTATTCTATAAAGTCGTAAAACCTGTATAAGTACTTACCAAGTTTCGTCCAGATCGGTTGTATAAAAATACGACCTGTAGCCCCTTTTTGAAAAAATACCGCTCCAATCAAAAAAATCTATAAAGTCGTAAAACCTGTATACCAAGTTTCGTCCAGATCGGTTGTAAAATACGACCTGTAGAGCAGTACCAACTAAATGACACACGAAAGCAAATGCCAAACTTGAAGCAGAGACGCTTCGCTCGCTCGGTCAATCACGAGCACAAAATAACTAGTCGGGAGCTGCACATCGTGATTGTGCAGCATGGTGGACTCCACAGCACAGAGCAGACTTTCAGTGGTCACCGATACGAGAGGGAGGGACAGCCCACTCCTAAAGGTGACCTTTGTTCTATGAGGTCTTGAAAAAAGGGTCCCACAGATTCCTTTACGCCAGTATGCGCCACGGGATGTCAGGCGCTAATTCAGGGCATTGGTAACATCACCAAACAATCGTTTATTGTGACGGATTCGTCGGTTTAGCGGTATATATTCCAAATATAGTTTTAGAATGGATACTGTGACGTTCACATACACCACTGTGTACCTATACCTAACTATAGCGTTTTATTTAAAATATCCTCAAGTTTCAACTCAGTCAAGGTTTGTAACCATAACGTACCGATATAATAATAAACAAAAGATTCTCATTAAATGCTAATTTATTCGGGAAATCTGTTTTGGAGTTTAGAATATTCTGTACTATGATTAGTAGTTGCTACGGCTTTGCTTCGCTCGCACTGAAGAAAATCATATTTTACTATCATCAATCTTTGTAGGAAACACTCAGGCGCCATCTCCACGGCGATATTCTCGCAATGCCATCAAATTCAATAGAAACTCTATGAATCAATCTCCACACGACGATATGGCGGCGATCATTTGAAGGAGCAGCGTGACTATCGCCGCGATTCTCTCATCCTTGGAGATGGCGCCTTATGTTGCCTTGTTTCTGCATTCTATCTGTACCTGGGCCTTATCCTTATGTACGGTGAATACATAGGTAGTTGTAGAATCCTGATAATCCCGTATGTAAGCTGATTATATCACTACACTGGCTCATTACCACCCCCAGCAACTCGTGCAGGCACGCTTCACTTTCAACCATTTCCCGCCATTCGTGGTGAACTGACAGTTGGCATTAGTGACAGCGACCTCACTGCTGACGTGCATGAGATAGTGTTTACATAACTATTAAATAAATACACTACAGTAGTTATAACTAAAGATATTATAAACACGTTTACCTTTCTTTTCAGAAAATTGAAGACAAATCCTCTGATCTTTCAGATGACGCGGAGGAAGAAACAAGTGAGTATCTTTCAAATATATTAAAGCATATGACACATTAAAGATTTCAAACCGAAGCAGCTCGGGCTGATACGAGGGACTGTAAGGTTTATGAATTTTTTGTTAATAGTAATAATTATTTAAACCACGTCTTTTTCGTGATATCAACAATATGAAATTATCGAGGTAACTACTTCAACAATGCTAATCACTGCAACATAAATTCCCGCCAACAAAGTGACTTAACTTCCAGTAGGATTTACATTAAAAGCGTGTATGATGGTGCGATTTCCAAAGTCGGCGCTCCCTTCCCGCTTTCAGTACGAAACATCGACCACCCTACCTAATGGGCTATTCATACCACCGCGTCGATCGTTACCAACCGTTGCGCGTTGGCACGACTAAATATTCTTAGGAGGTTTTCATATGAAATGCCAGCCATAGTTCTCGGTCTAGGCGTTTTATCATAGCAGTGTGTCATTTGAATTAATGTTAATAATACAAATAACTGAATTGTGATCACTTACTCATATCAATATTTCATCATAGTAGTGGATTAGTTACGACCAAATCATAAATGCTGTAGAAACGTGTTTGATCTGTCTCCATGTGATTATCCTGTAGCTAGTAAGTAACCTTACAGCATACCAGTCCCATATAGCATAATAATCATTTAATTTACCTGTGTCTAATTAATTATTAAAGCAACTCAAATTGTACCTATGTTCTGAGAATGTCAGATGATTGCCCTACTAACGCATCACTCATTGAATCGTAAACATCCTTGTTTTGATTATACCCATCTTAGTAACAAGTTAATAAGTTGCAACTGACAAAACAGGTCACGGTTTACTATAATTCACATAAAATTGGTTTAAAATGAAGTTGACTGATACATTTTATTTGCACCTGATGCATTGCCAGAGAGCAAACTTATGCACCTTTGACTCGCATTCAGCCATTAACGTTATTAATTTCTGTTATTTTCATAAGATCATAAGTGCATTCAACTGAAGTGAGCTTTGCATCATAATTCTAAATGAAATATCGTTGCGTTGGGTCATGCTTGGTTCAATTCGATTGACCGAGCAAATTATTTATTGATCATTGTATGGCTATAATTATTAGATCGCGCAGATGGGCTCGGAAGTAAAGCGGTTAAGTCGATCGAAAGACGGAATGTAAAAATGAGTAGAGTTGGATTTTCTAAAAGTTCAGTTTTAGGCGGAAAATAATGTTGAAAACATGCGTAGGTATTTATGAGATTTTCCGGTTTCTACGTCGCAACGCATGTGTTTACGGTATGTGGATAATTCGTTACACAGATTCGGAATTCTTTCTGTAAATCCTACCTATTGTCACAAACGTTATTTTTTCGATAAATCAGTTTCCAGTTTCTGAAAATTGTCTACGTCATCATTTTAGCCAATAAACATTACTGGCAGGTATTGAGCTCCTCGTGAAATCTGCTAAACAAATAATGAGTTTAACATTATGATGCATTTAGAGGTTAATAATATACGGTCACTGGATTACTAAAATTAAAGCGTTGCAGAAACGTTTCTGGTATAAAGCTAAATGTTGCAAGTGCTTGGTTTTTAGGGTTCCATAACTCAAAAGGAAAGACAGAACTCTTATAGAATCACTCATTTGTCTGTCTCTCCGTTTGTCACAGCCAATCTGCTCTGAATCTAATGGACCGATTAATGTATTTCTGTGACCCAAACACGGACGTGTTACGTAAATAAATGAGTTTTGAATATGGGGCACGTTTGGGGGCTAAAAAGAAAATTAAAAAAAAAAGTTTTGTGTTATATTTCAAATTAAAGAGCTTATTTCGAGGATCTCAAATATTTAAAACAAAGAGGATTTAAAATATTAATTTTAGAGATATTTAAGAAAATAGATGAAAACTTACCTTACATTTGTACTTGGAATGTATGCGATAACATGTTTTTCAACTACAATGTTAAGTTTGTTCTTCGGATATATTCATCACAACCACTGAACCCTTCATTGTGCGTGGTCCGACACGCATTTGGCCGGTTTTTTAACTAAAAGACTAGTCTGGTAGTCATTTACGAAAACCTTTTCACAAAGCAGCTGTGTGTGCTCGTGCTCATGGAAAAATTTAAGTTATTTCTCTCTCATGAATTCCACAAATTAGTAGTTAGCAGTGTACTTAACAAAACAACGGACTCGTTCTAGGCTTTTAAGAAATGTAAACGCCGAATTTACAAGTCAATAAGCAAAATATTTGAACGCCTGTCTAGCTGTCGGCAGTCTCTTAGATTAAAATTAAAATCTACATAAACTAAGCGAGCATAACAAACTCCTTAGCATATTTCCTAACGGTTATCAGACTATGTATTACGAATCGTTTTATGTATTATTCCATAAAATAAATATTCTCGACTGCATTGAATTTAGATAAATGGTTCTAGTTTCCTAACAGAGCAATTCGTGACGTCGAGCGAAACACTTATTCAATGTATCATCGCGAGGTATGTAAAGATGGCTATGCACGGCACGACACTACGTACCTAAGTACGTCGTCGCCTCGGCTGTTCTAGCTTTGTCTACTCCTGGGTCTACCTAACTAATTGGACATTTTGCTCGCAGTCACAACACGTGTTGTGTGTTTGACAAGTTTGTATTCCAATTATTTTTGATTTTCAAAATGTCGGCACCTCCATTATGAACGCAGACTCAAAAGAACTCAACAGGTGAACTGCGACGTATAAAAGCAGGAATTACTAGGATATTTTTCGCATATCTATTAGTTTGTCAAGTTACCATGTTAATTTGATGTTTAAACTATCACCTACATATTGACTTCTTGTTATCGTAACTCGAGGCGAGTCGGGTTCATAACGAATCGTGGGAAATGTTCCTAGGGGCAAATGCTGAGAATTAATTGCGAGGCAGTGAAATACACTAGCGAATAGCGATGCAAAAGAAAAACTTGGTGGTTACAATTCAGCACTGCCTCCAGAAAAGATATTCGTTTGATCGGTCAGATCTCTAAGCCAGTGATTTGATACGCGGTTCGTTACGAAAATTCACTTTAGGCTTATCGTCCGTGACAACTCCGTGACTTTACTCAAACGTAACGTGTTATGAACTCAAATCACCAATGACTCACCAACATCACTTGCATGTCAATGGCAGTTGCCCGTACCTACTATTCACTTAAACCATTGGCCTTATGAAGCAGGTAACTAGAAGCAGTAATTTCCACAAACCGATACTGCTTATCCTTTAAACCATCGCCCCATACGTCGTATGTACTATAAGCTACAGCCACAGTAGGTGTACTGCTTAGAGAAATAGCTAATAATGATGTTATTGGGGCCGCAGCTTGGTCAATAAATAAATAAACTGTAGCTGCACTAGTATTCAGGTCAGGGTTGAATCCTGCACGTTTCTGCTTTTCATTTCGATCTTTCTTTGGAGTCACACATTCACAGGAGATTTTCTATAAAACCATGTGACGAATTTTTTATCACCCTGTCTTAAGTAATGTTGAAAGCTTTCTTTTTTCCTGTTCTATATCCAAAGCGGTAGCGAGTGGGGATACTTTATTAATTTGATTTTGGAATAGTTGGAGAATTAGTACTTAATTTGTTTTTTTTTTGTCAGAACGAAGATGAGCCAAGGCAGTTGCGTTTTTCTACTTTACTTACGTATTTTAAATAATATAGTTTTATCGAGTTAAATGCTGAATTTTATTTGCTCTACCATTCCCACATATAACTCTCACTCACGCCTTCTTCCCATGGGGATAAGCAGAAACTACGGAATGCCACCTGTTACGATTCTTCATACTCCTTTTGCTTAAAATTATTTACGTTCACCCCGGATGCGAGTACGCACCTGACTTTTCTGAATAACATCACCAATATAATGGCACTATGGCCTTCTAGGGCGTGACCCATCTTTAATTCGACATTCTTTTACATCTCAGTGTAATTAAAGTTTGGATTCGGCATTTGTTTACAATATTGTAAACAAAAGAGTAGCGGAATGACACGATGTCGACTTGTTTACACTGAAGCATTGAGTGATAAGCGTTGCCATCTTGGCTCGCCAACAAATACTTAGGTCACAAATTTTCCTTTAATATATTTTGGCATTGAATGGTGAACCGTTGGGTTAGTAAAATAATTGGTCAAGATTCCTTAGAAAACCATCTCAGACTCTAATCTGCATGGTCCTCAGTTCCTCACCTTATATTATAGCCTGACCAAGAGAATGTCTCGACTTCAAAA
Source organism: Lithophane leautieri (assembly GCA_949152455.1). Classification (NCBI taxonomy): domain Eukaryota; kingdom Metazoa; phylum Arthropoda; class Insecta; order Lepidoptera; family Noctuidae; genus Lithophane; species Lithophane leautieri. The sequence continues at coordinate 19,929,842 of OX424458.1, read as the reverse complement.
GAGACTGTGACCCCTGAAATTGTTTCAGTCTTTCTTCTCAGAGTACCTAGTCGGATAGGGAATCAGAAATCACCGAACGACCTCATCTAGTTTTTTAAATCATAATAAAAATTTTGAAGTGTAAATAAAAGTGTTTTTTTTTTTAACCAAATAGAATTATGTGTAATTTATTATTCACCCCGACGGAAAAAGAGGTGTGTTATAAGTTTAACGTGTGTATCTGTGAACACTAGATCAAGTAACATATCAAACAAAACAAAAAAAAAAAAAAAACATTTCAGCCGTTTGGCAGTTACGATGGCGCAGACGGACACACAGGTACACACGTTAAACTTATAATACCCCTCTTTTTCCGTTAGGGGTTATAAAGCGTTGTGCCCGAAAAAGTAATTTTCAAGGTCTGTCAAAAGTTTTTGTTTTTTAATACAGAGCCATCTAGTATAAGTTCTAGCTTCTAAAAACGTATACTAGATGGCTCTGTATGAATACTGTATAAACAGCGAAAGGAACTTCGTTCCAACCGGGTGTCCCACGAGCACAGTGACGTATTAACCCTAAGGCAAACTAGGCACGTGCCTAGGGGCGCGAGGAAACAAAGGGGCGCGCACGGAAGATTTTAAACAAAAAAAAAAATTAAAATTAATATAAAATTAATTGACAATATATAAGATTCCGTGCTCCGCCTTCTTGATTATTCCTACATCGTCTGATTTTATAAAAGAAGTGGGTAAAATACTATTAATGATAACAAACGATCATCTGTCAACACACACAGTCAGACCTGTTTCCCAGAGAGGCATAATGTATTTCCATGTTCGTTTGGTCTCTATTGCTTTCTTGACTTTCATCACATATTCCCTGGCCTACCTAATTATCCCTACTAATATTATAACTGCGAAAGTGTGTCTGTGTGTATAGGTATGTCTTACTTCTTCATGCAATAAACTACTGAACCGATTGTGATGAAACTTGGTATGTACCTAGGTAGATAGACAGAGACCAATTTTTTTTTTTAAATGTAAATTATGCTGTTATTGGTCGTCGATGAGGTGCCTACCTAGGGCGCTCTCGACATTTAATCCGCCACTGCACGAGCACGACACCTCCTGACTTATTTTTCTCATAATTACAATCATTTACGCTTTTGACAGGGAACTTGTGACACATTCACACTTGATCAACCAGCTGTCCCAGACCAGTAATCAATCTATATTTGACTAGCTATAGTAATTAACAGTTTATTGCTTAGTCTATATATAATATAAAGAGAGACGTCACCAGTATCTTTTACGTACTGATAATCGCCGTATAAATAAATAGTTGAGCAGAACTCACCCCGTCTATATTAATTGACTCTCGACATTAGCTTATCTGTGACCTGCTCTTAGAAGGTCGCATCTCGTGTTACTCATTAGTTTGTAGAGGGTATACTTCCCTAATTACTTGTTCGAAATTAATTCCGATACCCATACCTATTTGCTTGTGTTTTTGTGTGTTCCATGAATTCCGTCCGGGCAGAATTGATCTTATCTACTTGGTTCAATACCTCGAGGACATAAAGCTTAGCGTTACGATTTCACGGTCTATCTAATTGGCTCTCAGTTCCCTGTAGTCGACTATTTTCATAGAAACTAAATTGCTCCGTATAGAGCTAGACAGACGCCTAAGATAACCTAGCAAGTGTAACCTAGTCATAGCTAGAGCCTTCTTTCAATCTATCACATTTTAACAGTCCTTTTTTAACCGATTTCAAAAAGGACTAGGTTCTCAATTCGTCTGTATGTTTTTTTTTGTGTGTTTGTTACGCGATTACTCCGCCAATTATGAATTGATTTGATGATAATTTTTTTGTTTGGTAGTTCTTGCTTCAGAATTGGTCCCATATAAACTTAATTAAGTTTGCTTGCATAGTTTTTGAGTTAGCTTCAATATTACGTATTTTTCCCACTTTGTCTTTATGGAGGATGCTTTAAGTGACTCCGTCACTGTTATTTACATAGCAGGTCAGAAGTGGTAAGTATTCGAATTTGTGTGGGGTAGGTAACACAACAAACATTGAAAACCAAAGACATCGACTTCCGAAATTAAAGTCACTTTTTTGTGTTTTTTTTTTTAAGTCGGTTGTTTTATTTTCTAAAAAGTTTTTATTGAATAAATGGTTATATAAGTTTTACTTACTTCATACTAAGTCAAATAGAAAACTTATAACCACCTGACACGACGGCCTGTAATTACAACGTAGACATACTCGTAATATAGTAATTTACTCTAATGGTGCTCCCTCACCGAGAGTATTATTCACTTGTAATGTAACGTTACAGATTCGATTTTGACCATTACGTTACTTACAATACCGTCTACAATTCTGCTAGGTGACTAACGTGCATGAGCTTGTAATGTAACATTGATGATACAAATTTTCTCTCTCTGCTTGGTTCTCCTCCCTCACTCACTGATGTAATTCTCGAATTGTATCATTACATCATGTTGCGCACTGTAACGCTCGGTTCTTCTCCCTCACTGATGTAATGTTCGACTATGTTACACTACAGGCGAATACTCCCGGTGAGGAAACACCTTAAGGCCTCTTACATACTGGGGTGATACGTCGCGCGACGCGAATTTTAACAAAACAATTTCTCACGGCGAACAATGCGGCGGCGTAGCGTCGCGCGTCGATTCACCCCAGTATGTAAGAGCCTTTATGAGGTCTAAAATCTAAATAAAGTATCTATGCAGTCAATCGACTCTCATAACCGCTCAACAGATCACACCTTTGCCGTAAACGGTCTTGCTGTGACCTAGTATTCAAAGCCATTTGAGGCGACGTACTTACTTTGTAAAATCCGCTATATTTACTAACTAATCGCTTGTTTCTCGGAGCGTGACCTCGTCCTATAAATTATAGTTTTATCTTTTACTTACCTTATAAGGTGAACCACTTTGTTTCATACTCCTTGCTAAGGAGGTTTGGTGGCATTATATACTACACACTTTTACGACCGGAAGAAAATGTGTATAATCAACTAATCAGTTTATCGTGACTCGATATGTATTATTATCGATGACACGAGATAGGTATTCAAAACAACCACTATGCAACGCTCGTCGCGGCTGTTTTGTTCAAAATACAATATTATCATTCTAATTATACGTTGTCATGTCCAAATTTCAATAATTCATACAAAAAAGGACCTTAAATTTTTTCCGATAATTCCACTTTTTCCCGCAACTTTTATTTTCCGTAAGAACACGAACTTTTTAAAACAATTAATAGCCTAATCGGTCCCTCGATACTCAAGTGATGCCTTTACCAACGAACAGCCTTTCATTTTTACTATAGGTATAAATGTGGATTATGGTTAGACCATGACCTCGGTTAGGACATAGGATACTTTTATCCCGATCGAGATATTCCCACGGGAGCTAGACTTATGCGGTTGAAACCGCGGGGCGCAGCTAGTATTTCATAGTTGTAATATTTCAAGATTAAATCCCTTTCTAAATAATGAAAGTTTAGTGATGTGTGATTAATCGATGATGAAGAGTTTTGAGGAGACAGGTCATGACAGCATGATGAATGCTTTAACACAAGCAAAATATCGATATATTTTGTAGGTAATAGTCTTAAGCGCTGTCGTATCGTAGCTTCTTATTTGCTGTGTTCCTGGAAAATGTAATAGCTATGAACGTAAAACTTTTAAGTAAAGACTCGACACGTACAATTTAGCTCGCTCTACGTTCTCGTGCCAGCGTTTACGTTTGGGGGAGCACCTCACTTCGCTTGTTAATTATCGGTTACCTAGGAAAGCGGTGCCGTCTTATTATAACGGCCGTCAAGAAAATTTATCATTTTTACCAATATTTTTTAGACAGCCGGTATTATTGGACTGTACCCGGCTTCTTAGGAAAATAAAGCGTTTAAATGTAATGTATTTAAAAAAAAACTTACTCCAAAACGAACTAAAAAAACTAAACTCAACCAAGTTACTGGAGTCTAGAGTCTATACAGGATTATTGGTTATATGTCAGCAAACCATTAAGGAGTAGGACAGGTCATTTACAATCAAATTACCCCTTTTGACGCCTGTGCAAATGTCCAAAATCGAGCCATTTGAGATTTTATATTTATATTTCATACAATATAAAATGTCAAATTACTCGAAAATGGTTGACAATGTCACAGGGTCATCAGGGGTCATTTGGTTGCAAATGACCTTTCCTACAGGCTCTTACATACTGGGGCGAATTGCCGCGCGACGCGATGCCGCCGCATTGTTCGCCGTGAAGTTTTCTCAGAAATTGTTTTGTTAAAATTCGCAACGCGCAACAATTCGCGCCAGTATGTAAGAGCCTTATAATCCTATATTTGCATTCATTCGGAAGTATCTAATGCAATCTACGCTCACCTATTCTATCTCGTCAATCTCGTTATCTAGCCGTTATTATCTCACTCCTAAACTTACTCCCGGTCTCTAAGGCTCTTCAAATAATCTTTTGTCGAGTATCTATCTCTTCAAGTGCCTCGATTCGTTGTCGTTATTTCTGTCAAACAAAAATTTGCTTAGCTAAGTAAAAACCTAATTTTTTTTAAGACAATTTTTTTATTGATACTTAGCTAAAACTTATTTTTTTATAAATACGCATATCAAGTTTGGAGTCAGTCTGTCTAATCCTAAAAAGTAGTTAATATACGTAAATGACTAACATAAATTAATTAAAATGGTGAAAGATTTCAATTAGCCTTTCTAACTTAATTTTTAATGTAATGCGTAATCAATGTACCGCCCACGTGGTCATGGTTTTAAACAAATTTAAAACGGTTTTTAAACCACGGATTTTGGTTTAAAACGGTTTATGTACAACTATAATCGTAGTGGCTATATTTAGCAGGTCAGCATACGAGCACTACAAAACAAATTTTATTATTCTGTTCCTGTCAGTGCGCAATTGCGCATATACCTACTGAGTCAAACAATCTGAATTTTTTACTTTTTTCTGTTAAGCACATAAGTGCTTTTTATGTGCTTAATTGAAATAAATTATTTGACTTTGAATTGCGCTTATACTGCGTTATAATATACAAACTTAATATCCATGTTACAGACGAAGACGGTAGATTTTAAATGTGACACTTTAGCTATTTCAAAGTTCTATAAAATCACATACTGCAAATCCACATTTCCGAATGGCCCATCAATATTGTTTGCTACGCCACTATGAATTTCGTACAACAATCTTAATGATAACTCCCATCAAATGATAAGAGACACGAATAAAAAATGTTACACGGTTTCAGCGTAACGTTCGTAAAATTGCCTGTTTAATATTATGTTTATAAGCCTGCTAGTCCGACGCGGCTGTTTCGTATCATTTTCAAGGTATCTATCTTTTATAAGCGCGTATTAAGATAAAATAACAATTAAATTAAATCTCTGTTGCGGCCAAGTGCGAGTCATGGATGCTCGCGAACCGGGAGTTCTGAATGACTGCTATCTCGGCTATTATGTTGGTTCATTGGGTAATCTTTCCAATGATTGATGCCTCAATAGCTCAAACTACCTACATTGACATTTTGAATTCCTAACCAGTTCTGTCAGTAACGAGACTCAGAGATTTTCCGGCCTGTGACTGATGGACAGGCAATTAGATGTTGTAGCAGTAATACGTAGAATCGTAGAGCCCCGTTAATATCCTTTCAAAACGGAACCCTAAAAAGACGTGGTCGATATATGCACAGATTCGACAAAATATGGAATCCTAAAAGTAGTCTGCACCGATTATGTATCAGCTGGTTGATAACAATCGCTATCAGTAACATTTATCGATACAAATCAGCCTTGTTTTACTAAGTCTATGAGTTAAACACTTGTTACGATTTAGCGTGATAGCGCCATGTATAGATACGTAGCAGTACATAATGGTAGCGATAGATTAAATCTTCACTGTATCGTGTTGTGGACTTATTGGGTAATAATTCATCGACTGTTAATAAATGTTTAAGCGCTTCATTCTCACTCGTTGGTGTCAATCAGTATCAAGTATCCATTATTTTATTTTACGATCACGGGCTTTTAGTGGATATATAGTACATTACTGTCGCGGCCAGCAATAAGGGGATTGATGGGGATTGTGTGCCTCGGCTTCGCCTCGGCCCACATTTTCACGATCGTCCATCAATTCATCTAATTACGGCCAAGGCTTGTATAGTACTTTTATCAAATAATGCGCGGAAATTCAAACAGAGAAAACAAATAAAAATTCTAGAATCCATGACGAACAACACTAAATTTTTCAGGCGCCACTACGTTCATTTGTTTCTTCTTTACTATAAACAGTTCTATTTGCAAGCCAAATCGAAATTTTAATAAAATCCTTGATAAATTACCTCTGGTTGCCATGTGTTGAAGTAAAAATTTCGTTCCATTTTTAAATAACACGACAGATGAGTTTTCATAGTAATTTATTTGGCCGCTAAACACGCCAGATATGGATTTTCATAGTAACTTTTCTGGCCGCATCGTCACTTGTTTTTGACCAGTACAGCAATTTCGATTTATCTCGAAGAAGATTTTCAAAATAATGCTCGAAGGTCCAAGCATGTTTGAGAAAAATATCTTAGTAGAACTATGAGGGCTGGTTAAGATAATTTTCCTTCGTAAGAAACCCAGGTAGTCGTCAAGCGGTTTGGTCCTCCTGTAGACATAGGTACTGAATTTTCATAAATATGTAAACAGCGCTAGTCGTTATCGTCATGTACGCACATTTGTTGCAAGGCTGTGTAATATTAATTATTACGCGTTAAACTAAGTACTTAGTTATGGAACACATTATTTATGGCGAAGAGTTCCGATAGCAGTGTTATTTTCTTGGCTAGCCCTACCGCTCGCAGTTGTTTGTGGGGCTACACTATCTCACCAAATCTCTTGCCCAGCTATGTCAAGAGCTCATTTTTAACCGACTTCTTCAAAAAGGAGGAAGTTCTCAATTCCACTGTACGTTCTTTTTATATTGTATGTTGGTTACGCGATTACTCCGCCAATTATGAATCGATTTCAATGATTCTTTTTTTTTTGTTTAGGTCATGCTTCAGAGGTGGTCCCTTATAAACTTATTAACTTTGCTTGCGTAGTTTATGAGTTAGCTTCAATATTACGTATTTTTCTCAATGTAGAAGATGTTTTATATGATTCTGTCACTGTTATTTACATAGCAGGAAGCGGTATTCGAATTTGTGTGGGGTAGGTACCACAACTAAAAAGTGATAAATAAAAACTTTTTACAAAAAAAAAAACAACCGATTTCCAAAAAAACACTGCGGAATGAAAAATAACTTTAATTTGAGAAGGTGGTGGCAAAAAACGAAAATTGAAAACCAAAGACTCGTTCCGAAGTTAAATTTATTTTTCACTTTATAGTGTTTTTTTTTTTTTTGGAAGACGGTTTTTTTTTTTAGAAACGTTTGAAGCCCTTCTCTGTACTACCAGTATAATAATGATTGGCTAGCCAGGCCCAAGCCTTGAAACTTGAGACAGTTTTCCAGTTGCTTTTACTACCATGCGGCTAAGTTTATCTGAACGATCGCCCCAAAAACGAAACCCATGCTTGTGTGTTCTACATCTGTATACCTATGCTAATTAATGGTACAATCGTGTCATTAAAACATGGGTGTTTGCCGAAGAGGCCTCACTTCCTAAATTAAAACTATTCATTAACCAATGACGATGAACCTATCATTTTACGAGCTAATATTATCAGCTACAACTGGAACACATATAAGTACACAAATTAAGTGCATTAAGTGTAGGTCTAAGATTAAAGTTCATACTCGTATAGAAATAGCCTGATGCGAATCGAACTACCGTCTCAGTACGTGTGAATTGTAGTGTAGTGTAAATTAATCAAATCTTGTGCGATAGGTAAGCCACCTATCGCACAAGATTTGATTAATTTACACTTTAATGAGATGACACTTTATTGGTATTATTTTACTGCGATCTACCCAACTTAAAATAACATGGGGTACCGAAGTCAGCTATCATTCTTCTTTTCATGTGAAAAGACAAACTCTTTTCGAACCTGGCGGCAAGTCCAACAGGGGGGGGAAATAAGAACAAATGTTCCATCGTTGTAATGGCCTCCCCATTGCGAGTGTTTGACAGATTTTGTATGACACATCTGTCAAAAACTCACAATGGGAGCCCCTAGGCCTTTGTAGCGACCTAGACGGTTCTGTCGTTTGCCCATCTTTATTTAAGCTAAGTGGTCTTACCCATCACATAAGCCATCTAGCCGATAGATTGGTCTTATCTAACTATGTGTAAAGGCTATCAAAGTCGACGGCCACAGCATTGCATCAAGGGGCAATTTCTAGTAAAATCCGCTTTAAAATTAGAACAGGATTAATAGTTAGTTTATAGTTAGAATACCTCAGCATGGGAAAATGAAGATGGCCTAAGTATAAGGTATTAGATACAAAAGAAATTGCTTTGCAAATATACCTTCATTATCGACTGTTAGGCATCTGCCCACCGCCGCCGCCGACGAGGAACCGACTAGCTATCAGCAATTTTCTCCTCAAGAAACGTACAAAAGATTGTAGGTTCCATGTTTTGTATTTTGGCACCTTGTAGTATGTTCTGCTATGTCTTTTGTGTGCTATGCACCAAATAAACGATCTATCTATTTATTTAATAATACATAATAAATTAATAGCCGTTCGCTGACGGCTTAAACCGCAGACGAGTACTCGTTTGTCGCAGCGACATGAGTTATCCAAGAGAGCGAGTCGCTCAGCGACTCTTGCCTGGCGAACAGAACACTCACTGAGAGGCTCACGTTTGGTAAATACGCATATCAGCGAGTAATCGCTCATCGACGTTGTTCACTCGCTTATCGTTAATCGCTGGCAGTGGGACAAGTGCCTTAAGGCTCTTACATACTGGGGCGATTCGTCGCGCGACGCGACGCCGCCACATTGTTCGCCGTGAGAAATTGCTTTGTTAAAATTCGCATCGCGCGACGAATCGCCCTAGTATGTAAGAGCCTTTAGACGGATAACTGCCCGTGCCAATATAATATATCAATTTATTTGATCTGCCGACATTATAATACATTAATGCGGGGTCTGCAACTGGGGCATTGATGGACAATCGGGAAAATGTGGGCCGAGGCAAAGCCGAGGCACACATAAGTGAGTCTATCAATGCCTGGATGCGGCCAAGGCTTGTATATGATTAAATATGATATATGCAATCGGGCACCGATCGGGCCATAACAGAAGTAAAGATCGTTCGTTGTATGACTCTTTAGTTAAATCATTATTATGTTACCAGCAATAAGAACAGCAGTTCTAAATGCTTAAACAAAATTATAATAAACTGTTCCAGTACTTATCATACAATTAAAACAACGTTATTAATAACATAACTGCATTAGGTTTATTATAATACGTTAGATTACACGTACCTACATGATGTTGACATTGGTGTTGTGACGTCATATTATTTCAATTCAATTTATCCCTATCGTTGAGATATCCTCAAAGTTACTACATAAAGTATTTATTAAACGGTTTCTGACACTGTTACAAAAGGTCCGTTGACATATTATTTTAAGATTAAGGATTTCAATGTCCGAAAAGGATTGTAGGAGTAATTCGTCAATTCGTCCTACATGCCTACGGCCCATTTAGGACGACTTGCAGAAAATCAAAATAAATAATATTTTCATTCTGCAAGTCGTCACACGTTTTTTTTTGTGTGGAACTTTAAAATTTATCACCGTTTGGTATTCCGAACGTAGTTGCCACGGCAGTGCTGCCGGGTAGTCCTGCCTGCCGCTGCCGCTGGCCGCTGATTCCGAGCACTTGCCGTTCGTGGTGTCTCGCTGTTGTAACGCCGCACTACTGATCTGACGTGGTTGCAGGGCGACACTGCCACGCAACCGTGTTGCCGCGACATTGATGCCGTGCTCGGAATGCAATCTCATAAAAACCTATAGAAAATGTATGGCATTATATTTTCTATAGGTTTATAACGCGGCAGAACTGCTACGGCAGCACTGCAGCCTGCAGCGGGGTTCGAAATCATACATTTAAAATGCGCCCGCGACGCCCGTGACGCGAACTCGAGGCGAGCGTTTCTGTCAGTAATAGACAATAATAGCATAACAGCAAAATCAGCCTAAAACGTGCCCACTGCTGGGACACAGGCCTCCCCTCGGCGACAGGGAGTGGGCCGTAATCCACCACGCGGGCCCATTGCGGGTTGGTAGATGTTACATATCTTCGAATTTTTCGTTCTACGACATGACGTTTCCTCACGATATTTTCCTTCACCGTTTTGGAGCATGGAGCAGTGGTGATGAAATAATTCACACAAAGTAAAGCGCCTGTCTGGGTTCGAACCTACGACCGACTCGTAAGTCGCTAATGAAAGCGTTGATTTGTTCGAAATTGAAGGCTCGTGAAGACTAGCGCGACATGTCGCGCGACCCGACGCGACGCCGGTAATTGTTCTACCGTGAAGTTTTTTCAGTTCTTTTTTAAATTAAAGTCGCGTCGCGCCTGTTTCCTGGAGCCGTTAACTGCAAATTCCCTGCGCTACAACAGAACTTCTTTAGTTACGTGAATTATCACACTTGTAAGTAAAGTAAGGGAACATGATTGACTCATCATCTTCCTGCCCTTGTCCCATGTTACTTATAGTCCGAGAAACACGTTCTTTTTTCCATTCTTCCCTGTCAACCGTCACGCCATTCACTCCCTTTTCTTTGACAATATCAAATCATAACTTATTGACAAGTCGAGCAAAACGTAGTGTGTCAATCTGCCAAACAGTTAATACCCTTAAAAAAATCTTAATAGTGACTGTACTTAAAAAAATATTACTAATAACAGAAAGTATTCTTCCGAAGCCAGGCAAAAGCTAGAGAACGCCACCTGTTACGATCCTAATTATAATCTGAGTGGAATATTAATCGCCGGTGGTGAAAAAGGTAACAGAAAATACTGTCACTTCTAAAGGAGTCCGCCCACTACACATAATACCAGGCAAAAAAATGTATCTGTATTTACATGAGACTGTGCCCACTAGACTGTTCCGTCACCGACCAACACCGTAGCTCCGAGCGTAATAATTGTCGGCCAGAATATTTTGCAAGGTGCCGAAATATGAATGATAAATGACTAAATAAAAAAATTACGCTATTGGTGTAAAAAGTTTTCTTTTTAAACCAATTTATTATTCCTAATTAAATTTAAACATAATTATAACTTGTGTATATTTTCGAATCCCCGTTTAATTTCCTTTATTTTGATACCCTAACTGATAGATTTGTTTTTTTTTTTTAATTAACTTCCTTTTACTATTACGCTCCAAAAATCAGCTATTTTTTTTTGCATATACCCTTCTAAGGACACTTGGGTTCTTAAGACGAATATAACGATACCTTAACTGTCGAAATCCATCCAGCCGTTTGGAAGATACTACGTAATATAGAAATTTACAAAAAACAAACATACATACATAACTTGGCAGTCCGGGTAAAAAAACGTATGATGTTCTTTATTTTTTATATTTTTTTTTTTTACTATTTACTCGATTTATTTATTTTATGTCCGTAGGTGTGTCCGTGGCATCACAGTGGGCCCTATCAGAATACCAGCGCTACGATATTTGTTTATTTCTCAAATATCGTAGCATTATGCTGAGATAGGAGCCTTTTTGGCCTCGCACGGGTTTTGTGTTCTACACATTGTTTTATTTTATTTTATTAATTTTGTTAGTTTTAATGTTTGTTTTTATAGTTATATTTCCTGTGCGTGTCCCAAATAAAATATTTTTCTTTCTTTCTTTCTTTTTTTTTCTTCCTCGTCTACTACAATGGCTATCTATCATTGCCAATTCACTCACTGACAATTGTCTAATAGCTATCATATAAACAACTCGGCGCGTCTGCCTCACGTTAAAACACAGGAGAACTATTAAAACAGGTGAATTAGTACGGGAACTTTACGGATGGCGGATGCTACGGTCGCTAAAACCGTTATGCACGGGTGTGACCGCTGTTCCATTCTAGTGGGCATAGTAGTCCGTGTCAGGTTTATTTCCGTGCCTGATACGTTCATAGCACGGTATGGTTCGGTGTAGTGGGAAGCCTCCCTAATTCGGTTTTAACTCAATCTACAGCGTAACGTGTTGATATTCCTTGATGGATAATTGTGTTTCGTGTGCCCAGCGGTCGTGGACGATTCTATAATAATATTATAAAGCTGAAGAGTTTGTTTGTTTGTTTGAACGCGCTAATCTCAGGAACTACTGGTTGGAATTGTTTCTTTTTGTGTTGGATAGTCCATTTATCAAGGAAGGTTATAGGCTATATAACATCACGCTACGACTAATAGGAGCGGAGCATAAATGAAAAATGTTGCAAAAACGGGAAAAAATATGCCTTTTTGAGAGCTTCCGTTGCGTGCGCTGCGTAAACGGTTTAAGTTACGCAAATATCATGGATGATGGAATTGTTCCTCTTTAAAAGTTCTAAAAAAAAAGTCCGCGACAGCATAATAATATATGTCTATCTTTTAAAATTGACTCACTATAACCTTTTTTTATGGTAATCAAATTTATTCGAAATTAATGCATTATTTGCGAAGGAGTTTTATCAACATAATATTAATTCTTATTCAAATAAATGGTTTTAACATCAAGGGTATTTATGTAGCAGTAAAATACTTTTTAATTCATTCGAATCGGACATTTAATTTTCGACGCCGTTCAACGCCGGCGCCGCGCCCTGCCACCGCGACGTTCCCTACTCTAGAGAGGAGAGGTTGGGCACACGGGTAGACCATGACCTGGAATAGGACATAGCATACGTTGTATCCCTATATTCCCACGGGATCGAGAGCTACGCAGGTGAAACCGCGGGGCACAGCTAGTTAACAATATAATATCTTTCTAGAATATAAAACTCTTTTTAAAGAATAGATTTCAGATGGATTTCTATAGATTTTGTCACCAGGAAATGGACCAAGGAAAATGGCGCCTGACGAATAAACATAGATTTTTAATTCAAGTTTGTTATAGCTCGAGGTCATGACCTCACGTTTTTAAGGATAATTCGGGAAAGGGAAACTGTTGACGTTAGCGTACGTCTTGTGTTCACGTTGTTACTGTATTGGAAATATAATTTTGGTACGATCACGTGCTAAAAGATGTTTAAGTACACACTTAGCTTTTCCCATTCAATATATAATAATAATAATAAAGCTTTATTTATTTCCGTGCAAAATTACAGACTTATAACTTAGAAATAGAAAATACAATAATATGTATATTACAAAGTAAAATATTATGTAATTTGCGCGGACACCCTACGGGTAAAAGCCTCCTCCAAGGAATGCCAGTAATCTTTATTGCTGGCTGTGTTTAGCCAGCTTTGACCCGCCACCTCCACTATCTCATCTACCCATCTAGCGTTAGGCCTGCCTCGTGGTCGAGTCCAATTTGTTACTCTTCCCGTCCATCTATCATCTTTAAGCCAGGCCACGTGACCGTCCCACTTCTCATTAAATACCATGACATTTAATTTCAATTATTCTAGTAACATTATTATTTACCAAAATTGTTTTATTATAAATTATTGTTTCAAGTAATTGTATAATTTGTTACCCGCGTAAGTATCGATCCCGTGGGAATATCGGAATAAAAAGTATCCTATGTGTTAATCCAGGTTATAATCTAGCTGTTTGCCAAATTTCATCCAAATCCATTCAGCCGTTTTTGCGTGATTGAGTAACAAACATCCAAACACACAAACTTTCACATTTATAATATTAGTAGGATATTTGAAACGCTTCCAACGACACCTCATTTGTCAAATTGTGATTAGTCGTTTAGAAGATATGAGGGAACAGATGAACATACATACATACCGGTCAAAATCATAACCCTCCTTTTTTCTTCGCCGTAGTCGGGTAAAAAGGTTTTGCAGCTACAACTGCATTCAATACAATCTATCAAAGGCCTAAAAGGTTATTGTACTTACCTAGTTTCATTAGAAATATTTCATTCTAACAAACAACGTCACCATAAAATGCTAAAGATAATAATGAACGCCAAATGTCATAGCAAATCAGTGCCCAGAATATATCAAGATAAAGATGAGATTTGTCCCACTAACAAGTGGGTTATATTAAAAATAAGATAAGATAGCCCAGATAAGGTGTTTATGTACACACTTTCAAATTACACAATGGAGAGCAACTGACTCACAAGTTGCTCTCCAGATCGGGTCATCCCCGAGTAGTGATGTGCCGTTACCGGTAACTTACTCTAGTCGAGTATTTTCCCAGTAGCGTTACCAGTAACATTCTACAAAACTGGTAATTTAAGGTAACCTATGGGAAAATATTGTTATTCTTCATTTTTTTTTTGCTATGATTAGTATTCCGACAAGACTTCTACTACCACTTCTAGTTTAAATGCAACCAAAATTTTTATTTTTAATCTTATTTTCCCAATATTCCTCGTAACTTACCGAGTAAGTTTCTGGAAACTTACTGAGTAACTCCCATACAGTAACTTTCTGGGTATTTTCTGATTATTCCTATCAAGTAATTTTGTAAATTTCTTGACAATTTTTGTATAATAGTTTTATCATAGTTTTCTGGTATGATTTACAACAGTACCTTTTTAAATAATCGCAGTCACAGCTAAACTTAATAAAAAATAAATAAAAAACTAAACGACAAACCTAACAATTTAAAAGATATACATTTTCAGAGCTTTCAGAATGAAAAGTTATAAAATTTTAAGATTTTGTAATTTTTTTTTTAGCTGTGCGACAAGCGAGCTGGCAACATTTGCCCAGGCGCATTTTAAACAAATACTACTTAAATAAATCAACGAGACATTATGAAACAATATTACCAGCTTTAGGGAATATTACCAGTAACAATAGAAACTTACTGGTAATATCCCGAATGGTAAAATACTGGTAATGGTAAAATGGTAGCGGCACATCACTATCCCCGTGTTTCAGTAGAACAAAACTTTTTTTTTTTTATAAGATCATGTTTTTTACGTAATCCATAATAATTCATGATTCCATCCCAGGGGTCGGAATGCAATTTAATTAGATGCAGTGTTGAAAAACCAGTATTTGATATGGGGCGACTGCCAACTATACTGAAGAAAGCGTACAGAATGTATGCGTAGATTTGTGTGTGAGGATTTTCTTCGAAGGCTTGTGTGTGACGATTCTCTGTATTATAAAGTAGTTCTTCAGAAAATCAATACCAAAGGCTGAAGTCACCGTGTGAGGGAAGCGCCCTGCGCATGATGAACATATGAAAATCTTCTCTTTAAGAAAAAATCGAATCTAAATCTTCTTTTAAATCACACTAGCTGATGCCCGCAGTTTCGCCCGTGTGGATGTCGGTTATTATATACTAAAACCTTCCTCGAGAACCACTCTATCCATTGTTGAAAATAGCATGAAAATCGGTACAGTAGTTTTTGAGTTTATCGCGAACAGACAGACAGACAGACGCGGCGGAGGACTTTGTTTTATAATATTTAGTGATAAGTGATAACACATGCAAGGCTTAAAAAATACCGGTTTATTTAGGTTTTCCTCCGAACTTTTCTTAAGAACGCGAACGTTTTAAGGACTAACCGGTTTATTCGACAAGCAGCATGTCGGCATTCTTACTACTGAATAAAACCTGAACAGCGCGCGACGTTTCGTATATCGTATGTCCGTATGTCCGTATTAACCGGATCTATTGCTCTAAACCGGTTAATAAGAAAATGCCTTTATAATAAAGCACTTGCAAATACCGGTTTAAAAAAACCACCAGTTGTATGCGAACGATTCCGAATGTAAAGGTTTTTGCGTCAATACATTATAACGGTTTGAAAATATAACCGGTATCCGAGCCTTGAACGTCTTGTGCCATTTTCCAAAATAATTAAGCAAAGCTATTTATGATAATTAAACAAATAGAATGAAATAAATCGTATACATACGATAAAGTGGAAAGCTGTTATCATCGCTTCGTTAAAAACAAATTGACGTTGACTAAAGCCTTAACTCAATTGGGCTTAAAATTGCAGCACCAAATCCACCTCTTTAATACGACAATCTGGAACATCATGACCTTAAATACTGCAAGAAGCCTCCAGCTGTTTGTGTCAAAGTCGAACCACTTTTGTTGTATTAAATCTTGCTGAAGAGCTTTTCATAATTGGTTCATACTTTAAAACTACGTAGTGTACACTACACATCAAGCTATACATGTCCGGTATAAGCTGACCTCGCATTGAACGGAAATCCTATACAATGCGAGATCAGCATTAACTGAAAATGTATAGCTTGATGTGTAGCCGAGTCAATTATAACTGATGTTAGAAAATCAGGTAAAGTTGGCTGGTAAAATAAGCTTGTGTAATCAGGCCGACTTGATTTATATCACCGATATTGCAGGTGTGGGATATAATAACACTCCTTTTTATTAAATCAGCTGAACGTAGTGGAGATATTCTCATTGAGACTTTGACACGCAGTCAAATAATTTATTTCAAATAGGCACATAAAAGGCACTTTCGAACGTCAATGAAAAACAAAGAAATAGAATTGATTCTAGTTAATTCAAATGAAAATGCTTCGTACTTCCGACTATTTGTGCTAGGAATATTCATAGTAATTCCTCGAAGTATGTACTAAATTATAATCATGATTTATGACATAAATAATTATGGCCATTTTTTTAAAAGGATTATTATAAAAAAAACCTAAATTAAATTAAGTAGGTAGTTTTAGTTAAGATTTAAGATAAAAACATTAACTTACTTGCGAGCTGATTTCAGGATTCGCGGACGTTGCCAATACCAAAGTTGGTTATGTATCAATGGAATCCCTAATAATTGGACCTTAAAACAACCATATACATTCAGGGTGAAATTGAATTCATGGGCATCCTCTTAAGGGGTCATTGTACTCATCATTATAAACAACTTTCAGTACGGGACCAAACCAGAAATCGAAAAAAAAAACAACTTGTTCCCTACATTTTGACGAGCTATAAGAACATACATCTAGGGAACAGCTGATCTTTTTTCGGCCATTATTTCAATTTCGGCCTGTAGATTTCTGTTGTTTTCATAAACTTCAGACTTCAAATAGAAATACAAAGGCATGTAAGCCGAAATTAATTAGGTTGTTATAATATTGCAAGGATGTCCATTCGTTGTAAACAAGGGAGGCAGATAATAAATAAACAATCGGACAAGTGCGTGTCGGACCACGCACAATGAAGGGTTCCGTTATATTATAATTGAAAAACATGTTCTCCCATACAGTCCAACTGCGAATGCAAGTTTGTATGCACAATATTGAGAGATTAGAATGTTATTTTAAGACCATAGAATTTTTGGAGGCTTTCCTGTAATCTATGAGTAAAGAACCATACACTGATTTATATTTCAAAATTTTAGACTTAATACCTAGTTTCGGAGATACGGGAAATGGTCAGCTTTCTGATCCTCGCAACAAGCCCTTTCATTTGATATGTCACGGTAGAGTTAGCAAAACTTTTTATTGCAGTTCAACAGTTATACTCGTAATTGTGACGCTGGTAAAATTTGTAGGTCATTAACGACACCTATCTGTGAATAACCACCAACATGAGGTTTAGCTTTAACGCAAACTGATTTAATAGGGCTAGGTTAGGTTAGGTTATCTTATTTTCCCCCATATTCAAAATTCATTTATTTACGGGTGTGACAGACAGACACACGAGTGATTCTATAGGGTTCCATTTTTTTCTTTTGAGATACTGAACCCTAAAAAGTAGTACAGGAATAAAATCGGTGAAGAGCCCGTCGGGCGCTCTTCACCCCGGTTTTTGTGTCAGAATTTTGCCAACAAAAACGAGGTTAACTAAAAAGGGTTTAAAACAGAATGACGTATAAAGGCTCCCACAGATAGGCGCGAAGCGACGATGCGACGCGACATTATAAAATGAATTTCACGAATTTGGAAATTGTATTGTACTATTTGATTGAAAATAAGTACTCTGTACCTACTCAAGCAGTATAATCATAAGTATGCATTCAACTATATTTTTCAATTTCCAAACAGGTAAGTAATCCTACAATTTTTTTTCGACTACCTCTTTTCTTTGGTCTATACTCCATTTGAAATAAGATTAGACATTTAAATACACCTTTTTTTTCAGCCCGTTCAAACGATTTTGATTTCTATTGCGTTGGTAGCATGAAAAATGGCAGGTGCAGTAAACAGTTGGTATAGTATCCACTTTTTTGTTTTTAATGCCATCCTTATGCCTACGGTATAGAAGTCAAAATCGGTTGAACGGACTGTAAAAAAGGTTTATTCAAATGTCTAATCTTATTTCAAATGGAGTCGGTGTTCGCAAGCGCTACTGCTGAGCATAAGGTCCTGAAAACGGCTGCAGGGATTTAGATGAAATTTGGATTAACATATAGGATATAGTACTTTTTTCTCGGTGGTACGTTCCCGTGAAATAATTTCCGCCCTCCACGCGGGCGAAGCCGGCGGCAAAAGCCAGTGCCTTAATAAGCAAACAACAAAGCATCTATATTTACGCAGTAATGGTAAAGATAAATATTTAGTCAATCTACTTAAGTAATTGATATTTTGCCAATCAAACAAAGACGATAGATATTGACCAATTAATCGAATTATTAGTTGTGTGTCTTCGGCATAGAGTTAGAACCGAAGTGACGATATAGTCACGAACACAGAGGTCTGGACACTTATTGAGCAGAGGACTACAAACAAACATCCATCGTAATTATCTGGCATGGCACATCGAGCGATCGCCGGCGAGTCGGTAACTTCAAAGCTGTGGTGCGCTTCTCTTTCACTTTACATTTCGGAATGACAAAATGGATCCAATCGCAACGGGCTGGTCCGCGTCCGCGTCCGTCCGCAATATTACGGACCGTGGGAGGAGCTGTGGTGTGCGGTGCGTGGCTGTCCGTGGTCGTCGGCTGTGCGGGCTGCTCTGCGTCCGTTCGCAGTATCATGGTAGAATCCCAGGATCAGCAATATTGCAGGCGGACACGCACGGCAGACGACCACAGACCGCCACGCACCGCGCACCGAGTCGCTTCTGATGTCTGCAACAGTTTTTTACAAGCTTTATATTAGTTTGCTCTGTTCGTATGTTTCCGGTTACTTCAATTGTCATCCATTTTTCAAGCACTTCCTGGCATCCAATTGAGCTGAAACTTGGCATACTTATATAATTACCGAGACATTTTGAAAAAATGATACCACCGAGCTGGTCTGATAATGGAGCCAGAAGTTGGCCATAGGAACTCTTAAATCGAACAAGATATAGCACCATTGTGTTTGGACTCATTGGCTATGTATTAAAAAGTGCTTTGACACTAGGTGTTGTTCAGGGTCTGATGATGGAGTCGGACGGTGGCCATGGGAAAATCCTTTTTAGTTAATTAAAAGCTTGTTTTTAAAAAGATTTTTACTTTTTTTTTTGCCGTGATTTCAAAATTGGCCCCATTGTAAAACTTATTCAGTTTGATGGTCTAAAGCACATGTTAAAGTTTGTAAAGTAAATTTTTTAACACCTTATAAATCCTAACAAAATACAATGACGAGAGCTTTTCAGACTATCGCACACGCGCTGCATAGGCATGCAACACTGAAATACGTAGTAGCGATTCAATGAACGTAATATGTCAATGTTTGCGGAACGGTGGAGTTTGCAGGAGAAATGTGTGTGGCTGTACTATCACAGAGAAGTAAGCTTTACTGATGTGGTACCTACTACTCTTTGGTCCAAACTGATTGAGCTTTCAATAGTAATTAAAACACACACAACCCACTCAAATGAACCGTTCGTGGTCTACCTATGCACGGTTGAGCGCTGTTGACAGATACCACATACGTACATAGGTATATAATATGCAGAGACACGATTGGATATTGATTGAGATTGAATAGGTTTATTTTATTTTCCCTCTCATTAACTTTACTGAACGGAAATGTATAGAATAGGTAACAGTCTCGATATGCATCTAATTAATTAGCAACCCACTGAGATGGTAACTAATTAGATGCGTTCAAAGAGTAAGTTAAAAAATATATATAATATCGGAAGTCCGGTGTCTGGATCGGTACTTGGTTTAGTTTTTTGCCAACGACTTCCGAAGTTAAAGTTATTTTTCACTACAGAGTTAAAAACAACTTTAATTGTTGGTGATAACTTTATTTGTTTTTTTTTTGAAGTTGTCGTTTTTTTTTGTGAAAAAGGTTTTTTATTTTCCACGTTTTAGTTATGGTACCTACCTACCCCAAACCAATTCGTATACTACTACTTGCTATGTAATGAGTGGATTAAATACGTATTATCAATGCTAACTCAAAGACTACCCCAGCAAGGTAATAAAACTTTTAAGGAGAGTAAGCATGTGCGGTGGTCGTTACGGGTCGTCAGAAGCCCAAAAGTCTGACAACCAATCTTACCAAAGGATATCGTATTACCCAGTTACTGGGTTGTGGAGGTCAGATAGGCAGTCGCTCCATGTAAAATACTGGTACTCAGCTGCATCCGGTTAGACTGGAAGCCGACCCCAACATAGTTGGGAAAAGGCTAGACAGATTGAAGCATGAGCGGCGCGGCGGTTCCGCGCTTACTTCCTCTACCAAATGAAAATAGTATTTTGATGTCGGTCCACAATTGACGAAAACATCGATGAAAAACATTAAAAAAACGTACTTACATACAGACGAACATAACCTTCTTTTTTGAAGTCAGTTAATAAAGAAGCTTACCCTTTTAATTAATTAAGAAAATCTGAGTCTGAAGTAAATTACTGCAATTTTGTTTATTAAAGCATCCGCAGATCGCAGACAAAGATGCTGACTAAAAATAAACTTAGATCGTATTTGCTTTATGAATTGTATGCTTTTAATAACAACGGGATGTAAGTAGAGCTAAGTAATTGCTTTGATGCCAATTCATTTCTAACTTTATGAAAGGCGGATAATAGCATAACAAGGAAAGTATACAATAAAAAAAAAAAATTGCATCGGAAGAGCTTTCACAAAGCACTATACATATCTACTATAGGATGTCTGGTGAATTTTAGCCAATCATTTTTTCTCAAACATGCTTGGAAATTCGAGCATTATTTTGACAACCTTCTTCGAGATAAATCAAAATTGCTGTACTGGTAAAAAACAAGTGACGATGCGGCCAGCAAAGTTACTATGAAAATCCATATGTGGCGTGTTTAGCGGCCAAATAAATTACTATGAAAACTCATATCTGTCGTGTTATTTAAAAATGGAACGAACTTTTTACTTCAACACACGGCAACCAAGGAGGTAACTTATCAAAGATTTTATTTAAATTTCTAATTGGTTTGCAAATAGAACAAAGAAGAAACAAATTAACATATTGGCGCATGAAAAATGATAGTTATTCGTCATTGATTCTGGAATTTCTATTTAATTTACTCAGTTTGAATTTCCGCGCGTTGTTTGAGAAAAGTACTATACAAGCCTTGGCCGCAATCAGGAATTGATGGACTCACGCATGAGTGCCTCGGCTTTGTCTCGGCCCTCATTTTCACGATCGTCCATCAATTCCCTTATTGCAGGCCGCGACAGTAATGTACTATTGCTGCCAATTTGCTCGCCGGATATCTGAGCAATCATAATTCATGCAAGGTAGGTAAGAAATACCTACTTGCAAAATAAAATATTATAAACAACCTTAAATTGCATTAAAAGAGCTTCCACAAGTCTCAGACCAAATAAATAACCAAGACAGAGCGCTGTCAACAGTGACGTGAGGCCGGTTTCGTAACGTGTGCACTTAGTTTGGTGTAGTTTGATTGTAGTGTCATTGTAAATAGTTGTAAATGTATGTGTGTGAGCATGTATACACAGAGTGGTGGTGTATTTCTAGCATGCTGCACTGTATCTGGTCTGGTCTGAGCCACAAGTTAGTAAGTTGTTGGTCCGGCGGGCTCCGCGCAATCATCCGCGGAACCAATTTGCTGTTATCCCGTGATAACCGAGCTTTTTGTATAGTTCCAGCTTAAGATGGATATGAAAGGAATGGTTTTGTTTTTTGCTTCTGCAGACAAATTAAAAGAAAAACAATTTTATGCAGATTACTAGCTGCGCCCCGCGGTTTCACCCGCATAAGTCTCGATCCCTTGGGAATATCGTGAAAAAGTATCTTATGTCCTAACCTAGGTATTGTGCCTTGGTCA
The DNA here is from genome assembly GCA_949152455.1 of Lithophane leautieri. NCBI lineage: Eukaryota > Metazoa > Arthropoda > Insecta > Lepidoptera > Noctuidae > Lithophane > Lithophane leautieri. The sequence continues at coordinate 19,907,538 of OX424458.1, read as the reverse complement.
TGGTCTACACATTTGCCAAATTTCATCCAAATCCGTTTAGCCGTTTTAGCATGAAAACATAACAAACAAACTCATTATTTAGACGACACATATGATCATAAATGAACAACAGATTTTTTTCGCGATTTCAGGTTTGGTCCCATAGTAAAAGTTGTTCATAACGATGAGTATAATGACCCCTTAAGAGGATGCTCATGAATTAAATTTCACCCATTTTTAGTAGTTAAGATTAAGATGGCTTATCATAGTTTGGTCAGATAAGCAGCCGCTCCATGTAAAATGAAAATACTGATATTCAGCTGCATCCGGTTACACTGGAAGCCGACGTCAATATAGTTGGGAAAAGGCTAGGCAGATTGATTGATTGGTCATAGTTCGATCACTACCTTCGTACCCCTAAGCCTTGCTTGAAGTCTATTGTTTGTTGCACTTTCTGAACAACGCATTGAACCATGATAATTCTTAAACCACGTCTTGTGCCAAACTGATTGAAGATAAAGATTTCGAAAAAAAAAAAATATCATATTGTATTTACTCAACAAAATTACTGATATTAAATAATGTTTTCTACCATTGCGTATGTAGTAGAATAAAAACATTGTGCTACTGTAGCATTGTTTCGCACGGATATCGCTAATTCAATTATTTCTCGATACGATAACGTCAACAGTTAAATTGTGCAATTTCTCTTTGGTTCAAGTTAGTTAAATTGTTCAAGAATTCCACCATTTTACATAAATTATTTTTTGTTTGGAAAATCAAGACTGACAAGTCTTGTGTTTGTGATTCCCCCCAAAGCGGTTTCGAGTAATTAAAATAAAACCGTCCAAGTGCGAGTCGGGCTCGCACACGAAGGGTTCCGTACCATTATCTATAAAAACGGCAAGAAAATCACGCTTGTTGTATGGGCGCCCCCTTAAATATTTATTTTATTCTGTTTTTTAGTATTTGTTGTTATAGCGGCAACAGAAATATATCATCTGTCTAACTATCATGGTTCATGAGATATAGCCTGGTGACAGGACAGACAGACAGACAGGCGGACGGACAGCGGAGTCTTAGTAAATACGGACCCGTTTTACCCTTTGGGAGAGAAAAAGAAATACTATCTCGAAGTGCACTGGGAAAGCTCCAGACATAACATCATGTCTGAATTCCCCGAAGGGTTAGGCTGAGGTGTAGGAACACCCACATTCGCCAGTTCAGACGACCAGAGTACCAGACAGAATTTCCTTTTGCATGAATTACACTACAACGTTACTTTTGAAGAGCAAGTTCTTAGATTTTATCTCAAGCTGATATGATATTTAAAAGACTGAAAATAGTGCTATGCACTAACCTCACTGACTCGTCACAAATTCTCTTATAAAAATGATTACGTACTGTACCTTTTAAACAAATTCCCAAGCAATTCAAAAGTTCATGAAAACGAAGATAGGTACGTGAAAAAGCAAGGATATTCATATAAATAAACATGATTCACGTACGAAAAACACAGAGTTGCGACGAAATAATAATTATTTATAAGTGTTGCGATGTGTGTATTTTGTATTATGACGGGTTTTACGACACGCCCACGATGCGACATTCGCAGGCGTGTGCAATATTATTTTATCGCGATGAACTTGAAAACTGTGACTGAAAGTTTTTGTTAATAAGTGAGGCTTTACAAAAGCCTCCATTGGGCACGTAACTGGGCTTTGAGAAGCACGTACTTAAAGGTTTTTTAAGTGAAAATTTCTTTAGGCGCACTTTATGCTCTTTTTGAAAAGTGAACGAAACTGACGCGTCATCCTGCTCAGGTCACTGACGCTGAATCGGTATACTCGGCTCCAGTTGGTCACTGACGCTGAATCGGGTATACTTGGCTCCAATTGGTCGGTGCCGCTGAATCGGGTATACTCGGCTCCAGTTGGTCTGTGACGCTGAATCGGATATACTCGGCTCCAGTTGGTCGGTGACGCTAAATTGGGTATACTCGGCTCCAGTTGGTCGGTGACGCTGAATCGGGTATACTCGGCTCCAGTTGGTCTGTGACGCTGAATCGGATATACTCGGCTCCAGTTGATCGGTGACGCTGAATCGGGTATACTCGGCTCCAGTTGGTCGCTGAAGCTGAATCGGGTATACTTGGCTCCAGTTGGTCGCTGAAGCTGAATCGGGTATACTCGGCTCCAGGTGGTCGGTGAAGCTGAATCGGGTATACTCGGCTCCAGTTGGTCGGTGACGCTGAATCGGGTATACTCGGCTCCAGTTGGTCGCTGAAGCTGAATCGGGTATACTCGGCTCCAGTTGGTCGGTGAAGCTGAATCGGGTATACTCGGCTCCAGTTGGTCGGTGACGCTGAATCGGGTATACTCGGCTCCAGTTGGTCGGTGACGCTGAATCGGGTATATTCGGCTCCAGTTGGTCGGTGAAGCTGAATCGGGTATACTCGGCTCCAGTTGGTCGGTGACGCTGAATCGGGTATACTCGGCTCCAGTTGGTCGGTGAAGCTGAATCGGGTATACTCGGCTCCAGTTGGTCGGTGACCCTGAATCGGGTATACTCGGCTCCAGTTGGTCGGTGATGCTGAATCGGGTATACTCGGCTCCAGTTGGTCGGTGAAGCTGAATCGGGTATACTCGGCTCCAGGTGGTCGGTGAAGCTGAATCGGGTATACTCGGCTCCAGTTGGTCGGTGACGCTGAATCGGGTATACTCGGCACCAGTTGGTCGGTGACGCTGAATCGGGTATACTTTCAGTTCTTTCGTGTGGCACACACACTCACTTTTTTAAAGGTGCCTCAGATTTTAAACTTATTGTTAGCAGTAATTTATCGTCTGTTCAAAGATAGCATCGTATACTACATTTGCTGCTGAACCCTTGAACATAGGTTTTAAATAAAACTCTTTAAAAGTTTACTAACAAGCTAAGCTATTAGACATGACATCAAAAATACTGGCTCCGGTACTCCGATAACTTTTTTTTTCTATATAGTAGCCAAAAGTTACAAGTTCATTAGACATTTTTCTCATTTCAATGTTCTCAAAACGAAATGTTCTGAAAAACAAAAAGATATTTGAGTGTCAAATATCTAAACTTCTGCCAAAACTCTTTCTGCGTTTTCTCTAACACAGAACATCATAAATGCATTACTTCCCGTTAGAATAGGTATATGAACAAAACTTTATTTAGCGAAGCGAGAATGAATTAAAACAAATCACTAATACTATTACACGGGGCTAGTTTTTTAAGCTAGGTTAGCGAGCAAGTAATATCATAGCTAACTATCCTGACTTGCCACATAGTAGAGTTGTTTACACGATGCTAGTAGACAAGCTAGGATCGAAAGATCAGTGAGGGGAACGTTACTAGCTCAAAAATAAAGCCCCATGATACTAACTATCTCATGAGCTTACTACCTTTCTCACTAGCTTACTAGCCTAAAAATGAGTATAGTTCTGTATACACAAGACTGGGGTGACTAGCTATCTAGTTAACTTAATACCATGAGGCAATCTCTGCCAGTCAACCGTCAGTAATTTATCGATACGGTGTTTCGTAATTGACACTTCATGGCCATTAATTATTTCTAAAATAGTTGTTTGTTTACATTCCTTCCCTGGATAAAGGACACTACACTGGAGATACTAATCATTGCCATCTTTAGAAAGGGAAGCTGAAAGGAGTCATTCTTCGTAACTGTTACTACCAAATCAACCCATTAAGTGGAAGTAGGGTCGGTCCCCTCCCCATACAAACGCTCTCGCCTTTTCTCTCTGGTTTATGACCTTAGAGCAATGATTTTTTACAGTAAAATAAATATCAACTATGTAGTTCTATGCCCCTATGTTTTCCGTTTTGATGATATATATATATCTAGAAGCACTAGAACCCTCAAAAAATGCTCAAAATTGCCTGTTTAACCACTGTCATGCCTTTGGGAAATCATCCAATGACTTCTCCCGCTCTGGGCGGAGCGGAAGGGCGTGTCAGACTTTTACTGACTAAAACCCACCCGTGTTCCTTCATTTGCCTGTTGCCAAGGTCCCGGTATCCCTTTCGGACTTTCCCGCAACCCTGGCAGGCATCGGTCCTACCGGACCCCGTCAATTTTGCTGACATCTCTTTGAGGCGCGCGTGGAACACGACGCGCCATCGACCCGGGCCTGGTCCTTATCGGACGGCGATGCCTATTGTATGAATTTGATAACTATTAATGAAAAAAGAAAAACATAGGGGCACAGTAAATATCCTTCTTATTCAATTTATAAAATATCTTTCAAATTGGTCCAGTATTGGAGGAGGAAATAGACGAGAGCCTAACCTCAAATTATGACTTTTTGTATGGAGAAAAGACCGACCCTATTTCCTCTTAATGTGATTGGTTTTAAAGTTCAAAGTCCACCTCAATTAGAAAACTAAGCTGGGACAAGTACTGCTTGATAGTTTAGATATTTAACTAAATTAAAATAAAGATACCTACCCTCCTTATCGCGTGCTATGCCAGACCAGCATCGAAACTCTGGAGCACATTTATCAGAGCAACATGTGACTTCAAAATATAAATAAACATAATAACGTGGGCGACTCAATGAAAAACGTTGAAGGAACTATTTCAGTACACACGCACGCGACTCTACGACATCTATCAGTACTGCTCTACTTTGAAAAATAATATTTTTTTCATCATAGCGACTTATTTTTAGCTGTGTCGAAATAATCGTTATCTGGAGTATGCAAACTCCTTCGTTTTCAACTGATTGAGCTTAGAGATTGGTAACTGGTAACATTTAAGTGGAGCAGTAGATGAATGAGCGATTATTGATAACAAATTTGCTGAGTAGGTACTGTCTAGTGCTACGCTACAGTCCCTGTGCGGATAAAATGTTTCGTAGTGTTTGTAAAACGCACTCATGAATATTGTGAATGTCTATAGAACAATTGCTGATCTACCGTAATAACTGTATCCCTTTCCAACCGAGTTAAAACGATCGTGAGTTTCGACTTACAAAATTCTAAGCAAATTTGTAAACGACTTTAGCGGACGCAACCGGCGTCGATCTATCGTGACATTATCTAAGAATGAGACAAAAAATAGTTTTGCACTTTGCGCACACGTTTCGTCCTGCCAGTTCGTTGAAACCCGCATGAGGGATGGCTGCGTCTTTTAATCCCGGCGCCTCCGCACGTAAGTAGATCAATTTTTAGTAGTTCTATTGTATTATTCATATTTATTTGATGTTTTTTGATTAAATACGAGTTTCTGTAGATATAGTCATCAAGTTTTTGCAAATGAAAGTATTAGTTTCGTAATTATTTATCGTCAAAATTAAACACGCACGATCATGCAACATCGGTCGTAGGACGTGATATTATAACATTTCGTTGTTTTGTGTTTTATTTGTTATTTTGATTCTATCTGGTATTAAAATTGCTTTTTCTTTTGTATTAGGGACTCGAATTACGGATGATGCAATATTTGAACAATTGTTGGACGGAAATCTATCGGAGATTGAGGATTTTAGCGACGATGACTTGGATTTTGAACCAAATAATCTGTTTGATCAATTGGCATGCGAAGATCTCTCCGATGGTGATATTCCTAATGAAGATGAAGAAATTAGTCACCAATTATCACCATTGATATGTTCACTAGTGATGCAGCCTCCGTCTACATCGATACCGCAACCTTCTGCTTCATTAATGACGCAACATCCTCCTCCAACAACGACAATCTCCATCAACAATGCAGTCGCCTTGCCCATCGTTATCATCTACGTCTCGTCGTCCTTTACATCGACTAAGGTCAGTAAATTTATCCTCTGAACGTTCGAGATCAACCACCAGTATTCAGGAAAGAAGAACAGTGACAGCATCACGTTCTCAAGGACAAAGATCGGCATCAACACCAAATATTAGGAAAAGAATATGGAAGCAGGTTCCATTTGTAGATAAACTGCACAACTATCTTCCATTGCCTACAAAATCAGTAAGGCGTCCCATCGAGTACTTTCGTGACTACATAGATAACGAGTTCATAGAAAGGATATCACACTGTACTAACTTATATTACTTACGTACTACAGGCCGTGAATTGAAAAGTACAAGCAGTGAGATCGCGAAGCTTATTGCAATACAAATACTCATGGGATGTCTTCCTTATCCCCGACTGCCTATGTATTGGAGGGCTGGTACTAATGGTAAAAATTATAACCAACACATGGGAGGAGTAGATGTACTGGATCAACAAATGGAGTATTATCGAACATTTATTAAAACCAAAAAATGGACCCTAAAAGTATTGACGCATTTTTTTGACCTCGCGCTGGCAAACTCTTGGAGGCTGTATAGAATCGACTGCCACAGTAATAATTATGCAAGGAAAGACACAAAGCCTTTACTGGATTTTCGCTTGGATGTGGCGGATGCTTTATCTTCTACACCAAGTAGAGCTCGAAGGGATAGTGAAGATGAAGATCAGTCAACAGCTCCGCGTCGAGACTATAAAATATATAGACCAGCAATCAGACCGTCGGCAGAGAAACGATATGATGGATATGAGCATTTTCCAACCAGCGATGACATAAAAGCGCCAAGGACCTGTAGGTTGGAAACTTGCAGCAGTCGTTCAAAAATTAGGTGTGAAAAATGTAACGTCTATCTATGTTTATCTCGTGATAAAAATTGTTTTAAAACATATCATTTGTGTACACAATAATTATGTCGATCTCATTGATTGTAGTGACTAAAAATTAAGATTTTGTTGATTATTAAGAAGTAACATAGTTTATTTTTGTTCTAATTTAAAAAATTAAGAAGATCTCATTTGTTACTCGTGATTTTATAAATACTCATATAGTTTATTTTGTAATAAAGACTGATTAAAGTTGTAAGAAAACTGAAATATTCATATTTTATTTTAATTGATAATATTTATTTCATTAATTCGTTCTTAATCATTGATTATTTACATATACTCACGATCATGCGACTTGCAAATTATTCCTGAACCTCACGTATGTGAGGGTCTGATTGCTGAAGACCAGCTTGCGTGAGATTTTTTTCAGTATTTTTTCCAGGGTCTCTGAACACTTTCCAAACGATAACTAAGTTTTTACTGATCTATGCGAGTTTTTGTACTCCCGGTTGCAAAGGGGTATTGTGCATAAATAAAACATGTCCTAGCTCCTAACGTAGACATCTAAATGACATAGTGTCAAAGGAAAAAATCTTTCTGCATTAGTTAGCTGAATAATTCAGCTTACTAAAGTTTTTTGATAAAGATTAATAGATACTAACACCAAAACCTCTGAGACAGACGGACAAAAAACTGATCTTTTGAAGGTTCCTTAAATTCGGAACCGTGAAAAGGAGAATATCACAAGTCTTATTTTGCAAAAACATCTGTCCAGCATTTGTTTTTATTATTAGTTCGCTCAAAAGCTTATTTTTTCAAACGAGCGCTCCTTGTTACTTAAGTCCAATCAAAAACATAAATGTGAAATGGGAGCCAAATTCAATATTAAGAATAAGCGTGGTGGTCGACTTCGCCGACAAAAGAATTGAGATCTAAATGGGTGCCAAGTTATATAGATAATCCTGAAATTTATAAAGAACATACAACATTCTAAAATAAATTTAAAACAAAATTTCTTGTTTTTCTGCTATAACAATGTTTGCTATTTAAAAATATAACTTCATTGAATAGTCGAATTATTTACACAAAGCGCTTAGGATGAATTGAAGCTGAAAAATTATCTTAACTAATGAAATAACTACTAAGGTTTCCTGTCCACGACGCCGAATTTGCACCGGCGGCGCGCGGTGCCGGACCGTATGCTTGTATATACGAATGAATATCACATTTTCATTCTGAGATGATTTTAATTGTTTTCATCTTGTTGTGCGACTCTTGTGCGTCTCCGACATCATGTACAGGAAGCCTAAATGTCACCTCAAGATACGGACTATGACAATATTTCAAAACTCTTAAATTCCCGTCACCCCGGACGCGCCGCACTCCTATTGCTCGCCTCGCGGAAAACTTAAACAGCCAATGATTAACAATTATTATTTATATATGGTTGTCTAAGTTATGTATAATAATCTGGTACCTATATGTAAAACGATAAAAGCGACCTTTCATAATGGAAACAATTCTCCTACAAAAGAAAATATTTTAGCTATTACAATTTCGAAAGGCGCTAGGTGTGAAAAAATTTAAAAAAATGTAAAAGATTAAAAAACCTTTTTTCTGATTTTTCCTTTTTTTATACACACAATTCCCAAGCTGGATGCCAAATTTCAACTTTCTACGTCATCTGGAAGTTGGTTAGGTTTTGGATCTATAGGTAGGTAAATAGGTAAGTCAGTCAGTGATAAAAATGCCGATTTTTAGACGTTCATATCTCAACAACCGTTTGAGCTGTATTTATGAAATCTGGGGTTCTAGTTAATCTAAGGAGTATTAATAAATAAACCAAATTTCATGTGTGTACGTTAAATAGATTTTGAGTTATTGAGGGGAGAAAAGTAGCCCCAAATGGTTCGTGTAATATAACACACGGCTGCTGCGTCGCCAGTTCTTTTCTTGAACTTGGCTTGACACGCGGCCGCGGGTCTAGATAAGTCCTGTCATTATTTTAATCGTTTTGAAATGTGAGTTGTTTTTAAAGTAAATGCAATGTTGGTTGTATAAAGGAGCCCCGCTTGCCACGACTCCGCGGTCGACTGGTGGTAAACTAATGAAGTCTCGACTGGCATTTCGAAGCGAATAGGAAAACTACATATTTTCTCAAGTTTTTTATGTTTGGAAAAGCTGCGCGCCTTTTGCGGAAAATTAACTATGGTACGGAGCTCGTCAGTCAGCTTTTATTAAGTTATTTTATTTAACTATGCAAAAGAGCTTTCAGACCAATGGTCAGTAATGGTCTTTTCAAATGGTGTTGTTACTAAATTCCTATACTTAAGTAACTATTTTCTTGGCTTTACTTCATTACAATTCATAGCATGATTTGATCGCGGAAGGCGATATCAAATAACGAAAACAATTCAGCCGATCTATTCTCTGGTTTCAGAGAATAGATCGGCTGAATTGTTTTCGTTTGAAGAGTTTTCTCAGCGTGAAAACTTAGGTGAAGTGAGCTGTCAGTTGTTTCAATCCCTCTCAGCTCATTTCACTAAGGGTCAACTCAGACCACGACGTTAATCGACGTGACGCTACGCGCACTTTTTAACAATTATCAAACCTATTTTCTTCACGAAAAGGTATAATTTCAATGCGAGGGTTGACACGTGTCAAAGTACGCTGAGATGCGCGGGGCTGCACAGCGCGTGTACCTTATTGTGTAGTGAATAAATTCTATATTGTATCGGATCATAAAAAAGTGCGCGTCGCTTCGCGTCTCGGTGTAAATTGACCTAAGTTTTCACGGTGAGATTTTTATATAATAGACGATCTAAAACTGACCGGATTTTGTTTTTATTTTACTAATTAAAAAACCAATTTTACTCATAAAAAAATACTAAAAAAACTGCACAACTGTCTCCACGCTTTAGGCGTGCTACACATATTTGTTCGGGTCGGCATAATTCGGCACAGCCGGGCGGCAAAATATACATTCGATTTTGCCACCGAATCAAGCCGAGCCAAATATGTGTAGCAACCCTTACACTTCAAGCTTAGTCCATTCTCTGTTGTCTCTGTCCAAACACAAATTCGTGACGAGGCAACTACCTCGTATTACCTACTCACATGCAGCGCACTGATGACGTGGGTATTCCAGAACCATTACAACAGGATCGGTGCGGGAGCGCATAATTGTGTGTGACAAATCCGTACCAGGTCAGCGCTGACATTTATATTGCATTGTTTGGATATCGCTTTGTTTTTCAGTTTGACGTATGTATGCTGAAATTATGTTGACATTGCATTAGGTACTGGTTGTGTTAGTAAAGAAGGTGTATTTCAGGTAGTTTTGAAATGTGTACCTGAGAAAATTAAGGTTTAGTGGCAGGGAAATCCCTTAACATTTCAGACTAAATCGGAAAAATATTTTCAGACAGGAGCCCTGAAAATATCTATATCTACCTATCTATAAGTAATTAAAATGAAAATATACGGATCGTAGGTAAGATCCTCACTTAAGAACGGCTGGACCGATTTGGATTTTTTTTTAATTTTTTCGTGATTGTCCTTATTAGGTTCTTACGGAAAGATAAATTTGAAAAGTTGCCGGATAAATTGGAAAATTCTGGAAAATTGAAAATGGAATTTCTACGAGATTTTTTTATTGAATTTGGACAGGACAATGTCTGTCTGTCAGCTAGTTTTAAAATAAAAAACTAGAATTACGACACCTAACTAACAATTAGGGCATTGGGTTTGAGTATATCGTTAAATGTCAGAAATAACGAACAATGTTACAAAAAACTGCAATAGTTGGGTTTAGGAAACAACCAATGACTTGACTATATAGGCTCTCTCTTTGGAAACGGATCGAAATAACAACCGAAGTTATAACTGCGGGGCTGCGACGAAACTTTCAACGAAATGTGTCACATGAATGTCATATTCAATCAAGTAAGTCAATAATGGAAAGTTCCCTACTGACACATTAGGTACTAGAATCGCTCTGCGAAGATCATGCCACGTCTGTGAGCTTGTGAGGACAGCAGATACTTACAGTGATCCAAAAATTCGCGCGACATCTGGATACTTAGGTCTCAAGTCGACTGGGTCAAGCTCAGTACCTACTACCGTGTGCTTACAGTATATAATCTTTGTTTTCGCTGCCTCATAAAGGCTCTTACATACTGGTGCGATTTGTCACGCGACTATTCGCGTGACGCGACGCCGTCGCATTGTTCGCCGTGAAGTTTTCTCAGAAATTGTTTTGTTAAAATTCGCGTCGCGTGACAAATCGCGCCAGTATGTAAGAGCCTTAAAGCAGGGCTCTATGAAATAATAATGAAAACACTCGACTAAAACCCTTGCGTTTCGGTAAATATCTAAAGTTGTCAGTACAATAGCGGCATGAGACTGCATTCATGCAGCATTCAGAGTATTCGCGAGAATTCCTTACTAAAAACACGTGCTCGTACAACAATATAGTTTTAGAAGATACCTATTTACCTATGTACATTCGAAGACGTATAATTATGAGACACCCGCTAAGTATCCTATTCTCAGGATACTTAGCGGACACGACTAAATTTAGTAAAGCTTGTCCACTCAAAAATGACGCTGTAATGGTGTACAAATGTGTGTAAACTTAGAAGCTTCGGCGCTGTAGGGGTTACTCTGGCGTGACGTTCGTACTAATTCGGAAACACGAAGATTACCGAAGCACATACCTTTTCTGGTTTATCTGTACATACATACAAATTGACCACTCGATTGGTTGCGCTTTCCTATAATACCGTCACTATAGCAACCAAGGAAGTTTAAACTTTTATTAATATAAAAAAAGTAAAACTAGCTACGTTTACGACAAAGGCGACTAGTTTTGCTTTCTTAGTTAATCTTTGGCTCCTCCTTCAACATATAGTGGAGAAAATCCTGGTAAAAGGTGATTCAAAATACTTATAAAATAATACCTTTGTTTTGTAAACGGACATGTGTTTAACGGTCACTGTATGTGCGGTGTGGTGGACACTCTTTTAACCGAATAGCTTTTGACAAGCGAACATACCATGCGAGGTGGGTTTCCAAAAATAATGTGATTTTGTGGTACCGCTAGCAGTTTATTTGAATAAGCTTTGAATCTAGAATTGGATTGTATAATTAACATGTTAAGGTGAATGCACACTTATCCCACCCGAACGCGTCGAACGAACCGGATGAAACGAATTTTAGAATGCTTTGTATGAAATTCTATGATAGCTTGCACACCTGCCCACGTCGAATCGTCCGAATCGGGAAGACCGTTCCTAGCGTTCTCATTGACTCAGATTCGTTCGACGCGTTCGGCTCGGATAAGTGTGCGTTCACCTTGCATGTTCTAAATTACTAGATTATCATATGAAGAAGACTTCATTTCATCGTTAAATTAATAAATTGTAATTGAATGAGATACGCCGTACATACTTATGAGCGTGTATTCTGAAAGTGGGCAACAACGTAGCAAATAGATGTCAAATATTTCGCTGTTTTGATTTATTTTGAAACTAGCTTCCGCCCGCGCTGTATGTCGATAAAACTTAGCCAGAAACGTTTAGGCCCGCTTACACCACAAATCACTAAATAGTGAATACGTTTAGCGCTAAACAGAATAAAATTTAAAACATCATTCTGTCTTTCATTTTGAAACAACGATGTTACAAATTTGTTTAGCGGTAAATGTATTTAGTAAATAGTGTGCAAGCGGGCCTTATAATTTCAGTAAGGTTTGTTGTTTGCGAAGCACTTATCTAAAATAGCTTACACCAGGCTATAATATGTATAACATATTAATAAAAACTATTTACATCAAACGACAACAGCAGATGACTGTGGTCTGTTCATTCGTTAATCCCCATTTAAGCCTCGTGCAGCCTGGCGAGATGCGACTCTAAGAAAAGTTCACGATATAAGAATTACCGGTGTCGCGTCACGCCGTCGCATCGCGCCGTCTGCACGAGGCTTAACCTCGAGAAAACTGGAACTAATAAAAAACAAATAAACTTTTGCACTATACTATTTCAAGAAATCCGCATATACATCATTAATCTGTGGACCAAAGGATTAAGGAATCTACCATCAACATTTTTACCATCATCGTCAAAATCAAAGTCATTTATTCAAACTAGGCTGAGAATCAGCACTTTTCGAACGTCAAAATTACATAAGACAGTCCCCCAAAACACCCACCCTTCACCACTTCCTAGTGCTTTAGCTGGGAGTAAGAAGTGGCGCAACAAACTCCCCAGCAGCACAGCTGTCTGTTCAGTTAGAAACAATTGATTCTATACAAAAGTATGCAAAATCATTTACATTACGCAACATAAAATATAAATCTAATTATTAGCCATATGTCAGCTAGCACACGCCAATATACCACTCAAAAAAATAATAATAAAAAAACGAGAACTGTACGTACTCAAGCAGAAATAAAATAAATAAGTAAATGTAAACATAAATTAACTAAATAAAAGCCTCCAGGCACAAAGGGCGTGCCTGATTACATACAGGGTTACTGGTAACTCGACGTATTCCTTGCAGGACGTCATAGTAGGGTTAAAATGCAACAAATTAAGCCACCAAATGTTCTACCGAAATTCAGTAGTTTTTGAATTAGTTAAGACTTTTAGAGCTAAAAATTAAATGTTTTGTTAGTGATATTTGCCAAAGTTAAAGGCATTATTGAACTTTTAATCATTAACAAAGGTCTGCTACGGCGTCAACTATGATAATAACTTAAATTTCAGTACAGTCGCGCCGTAAATCATTTTTAAATTGGTTTCAAATGGTTTAATCTGGGATTTTCATTAAAAAACTAAAACTCTTAACTAATTCAAAAACTACTGAATTTCGGTAGAACATTTGGTGGCTTAATTTGTTGCATTTTAACCCTACTATGACGTCCTGCAAGGAATACATCGAGTTACCAGTAACCCTGTATAGTCAAAGTTAGTATACCTTAATACTTATTTCATCCATTAATTACCACGGATCTTCATGTAGGATATTAATTGAAACATGCAACAGACAATCTCTAATTTGTCAGAAGTTGTGCTAAAATCTCCGATCACTGCACGAACTAAAAGGCGAAACTGAATGTTAGGTTTCACTAGGCGCACAAATAATTTACAACTATCATCTTAAGTTTTAACCAAGCTTGCAGACAACTGAAACTGGAGTTAATTGTCAGAAACAGCTTCTATAACAGTTTCTATGAAAGCACTTCGGAAAACTTCAGAAATCCATACATCAACACGTCATTTATAAGTGCAGGCATCTTGGCTCTTGGCTCAGTCAATCTGCAAGAAAATCATTATGTTATGAATCCCTCGCTTTCAATCACGTACATTGCGCATGCACTTAAATATTTATTACTCGGGGGCTTAGATGGAAACACGTCTTGCGTTCCAAGGGCTGCTTATCACACTTGCATTCTTTGATACGGAGGTGACATTCAGACAGAGTATTGAATTGGCGTTTATCACGTATCAAATTAACCTCAGGGCAAAAGTTGGAATGGGGAAAGGAAACGAGTCCTTACTCCACATTTTTTAACTGAGTTCTTCAAAAAGGAGGGGTATCTCAATTTGTCAGTAGGTTTTTTTTTTTTGTGTGTATATTACGCTATTACTAATCGATTATTCGAAATCTCCAATTATGAATCGATTTTGATGATTCTGTTTTTGTTTGGTAGGTCATGTTTCAGAGGTGGTCCCATATAAATTGTATTAACTTTGCTTGCGTAGTTTTTGAGTTAGCTTCAATATTACGTATTTTTCCCACTTAGTATATGTAAACGATGTTTTAAGTGACTCCTTTACTGTTATTAACATAGCAGGTAGTGGTATTCAAATTTGTGTGGGGTAAATACCACAACTAAAAAGTGAAAAATAAAAACGTTTTTCAAAAAAAAAAACAACCGACTTCCAAAAAAACACAAAAAAGGTGAAAAATAATTTTCATTTCGGAAGTCGGTGTCTTTGCTTTTCAATTTTCGTTTTTTACCACCGACTTGCGAAATTAAAGTTATTTTTCACTTTTTTAGTGTTTTTTAGAATTTTTTTTGAAGTCGGTTGTTCTTTTTTTTTTGCAAAAAGTTTTATCTTTATTCAAATCATTCGTGATCATTTTACATAAGTAAATCCTCAATAATAAACATTATTGTTATCAATTAAAACGAAATTATCGCGAGATTGTACGCCAATTAACGATAACTACCCGACTGCCAAGGAAGGGTTATGGTGGAATTTTGATTAGAGAAATTTTTAATTAATATGTTATCACGACACGTGGTCCCGCTTGGATAGGTAAAATATACTTCCTGATAAAACACACGTATGAAGGACGCATGGGTGGGTCATTTATGACAATGATAGTTTGTTTTTACCCGACTGCCAAGGGAGGGCTATTTAACTGATTTTTTAAAAAAGGAGGAGTTTTTCATTTCCTTTGTAATCTGTATATATATTTTATGTATGATCAACGACGTTTTCGTCAACAATGCGA
Source organism: Lithophane leautieri (assembly GCA_949152455.1). Classification (NCBI taxonomy): domain Eukaryota; kingdom Metazoa; phylum Arthropoda; class Insecta; order Lepidoptera; family Noctuidae; genus Lithophane; species Lithophane leautieri. The sequence goes on along the minus strand of OX424458.1, from coordinate 19,892,387 downwards.
CTGATTTTGAAAAATCTTTCTTTTGGTAGAGAAAGCTTGCGCGGTGGTCCCATATAAATATTTTAGAATTTGTCTTTGCTTGGGTAGTTTTTGAGTTAGCTTCAGTAATACATATTTTTTTCCACTTAATGTATGTTGATAATGTTATAATAACTTCCTGTCTCTGTTATTTACATAGCAAATTAGTGTTTTTTTTTTTTAACAAAATCTTATTAAACAATTTTAAAACAATCACTACAAAGTTAAAAATACCTAACTTTATTTTAGTCGGTGGCAAAAAACGAAAATACAAAACCAAAGACACCGACTTCCGAAATTATAGTTACATATTTTTCACTTTGTAGTGTTTTTAGGGGTTCCGTACCCAAAGGGTAAAACGGGCCCCTTTTACTAAGGCTCCGCTGTCTGTCTGTCAGTCTGTCTGTCTGTCCGTCTGTCACCAGGCTATATCTCATGAACCGTGATATTTAGACAGTTGAAATTTTCACAAACGATGTATTTCTGGTGCCGCTATAACAACAAATACTAAAAAACAGAATAAAATAAATATTTAAGGGGGGCTCCCATATAACACATGATTTTTTGCCGTTTTTATAGATAATGGTACGGAACCCTTCGTGCGCGAGCCCGACTCGCACTTGGCCGGTTTTTCTTAATCTTTTATTCATCTATCTTTTTGTATCAATTGAACTGATTTCGATGAAAATTGAGACAGAAGTGCATTTATGTCTTTATGAAAAACAAGAAGCATACAATTTATATAAGTGCTTATATAGTTTTGACATGTATTTCTATTGTGCCAGTACCTAAACTGTTCTCTGTCAACTTCGATAACCACCAGCTGGTTCGCGATCCCTACTTACCACACTCGCAGCCGATTTCAGCGCAATCGGATTCAGATTTATTCATTGCCATACAATGTGTCATTCGCCAATCCGCTTACTAAATGTTGGCATCTATGTTCCGCTTTGATACTCTATTACCTACTGAAAAACATAAGCTTAGCGGATTTTAGGACCAATCACAGCAAAGCTGGTTAAACATTTCTCACTGTGTAAACGGCTTCTCATTTTTTGTTTTAGTACAAAACGTTTGATACAGTTTCATAGCTGACCAAGTCTTTCGGAAAAAAAGTTTGCCAATTACATGGATATTTTGAAAAGCATTATAAAATAACTGCCTCGTTGGTTTAGTTGTCACAAGTGCTAATGCTGAGCAGGAGGTCCTGGTTTCAATTCCCCGGCTCGGGCAAAGTGTTATTGGATTTTCCCATCTTGAATTTCTCAGTAGCAGCCGTTTGTATTTGTGCCCGGTTGATGGCACTAAAGGCTCACCCCCTGTTTCATGGGACTTAAACACTTCTGTCCTCTGTCTAACCCTTCGGGGAATATAGGCGTGATGTTATGTTTTGTTTTGTAAAATAATGTTTTCGTTGCAACCTACAACAGCGTTACAACGAAAATTTTAATTAATTCTGCCTCCGAGCAATCCTGGTCATCCTTAAAATCTACTTACAGTTTGAATACGTTTTAAACAATGGATTGGCCCATACTTCAGAGCTTCAAGAGTCTCTCAGCACCTATCACTTTACTCCGTAGAGAAGGATCTATACATTCATATACATAAAACCGTTCCGAAGCCTTGAAAATCATTAATATTGAAGCATGCTTCTCAGTGTGTTTAGAAATGCACAATAATATTTGTCTCTAATGAACGGCCCTCTTCTGTCGTATCGGCACGACTATTGAAGAATATTTAATGCCATTGTAAGAATATTAGCCAACAAGCAATATGGTGTGTCTGACTGCCCAAGGAGTGACAACTAACACAAACGAGCGGTTAGAAAAATGAGCTTTATTTGAAACTAACTGTTGATCCAGGATGAAAAGTAGCCTATGTCTTTCTCCAGCTCACGGTCTACCCATGTGCCAACTTTCATCCAAATCCGTTCAACCGTTTTAGCGCAAAAGCGTAACAAACAACAAACTCATTTTCGCATTTATAAAATTAGTGAGGATGTGAAAGAAATCGCTAGCTACAGTCCGTAATGCCTTCAATATTAATCCACATCGACCTCACATCAGCGAAAAACCAACAAATTTGATATTAAAATCAAATATTCATCATCTGCCTAGCCTTTTCCCAACTACGTTGGGGTCGGCTTCCAGTCTAACCGGATGCAGCTGAATACCAGTATTTTACAAGAAGCGACTGCCTATCTGACCTCCACAACCCAGTAACCGGGTAATACGATACCCCTTGGTAAGACTGGTTGTCAGACTTTCGGGCTTCTGACAACCCGTAACGACTGTCAAAGATCCACAAATGACAGCCGGGACCAACGGCTTAACGTGCTTTCCGAGGCACGGAGCATTAAAATCAAATATTACAGACTTAAAAATGCAAATATCATGACTGACATTTGTTTTCAATTCAATTTTGGTAAAAAAAGAGGGAAATAATTAACATATAAATGGTGGCCGATGATGCAAAATATTTTTTTCTCAAACATGCTTGGAAATTCGAGCATTATTTTGAAAGTCTTCTTCGAAATAAATCGAAATTCCTGTACTGATCAAAAACAAGTGACGATGCGGCCAGAAAAGTTAGTATGAAAATCCATATCTGGCGTGTTTAGCGACTAAACAAATTATTATGAAAACTCATATCTGTCGTGTTATTGAACGAACTCGAATACGAAAATGGAACGAACTCCTTACTTCAACACATGGTAACCAAGGAGGTAACTTATCAAAGATTTTATTTAAATTTCGATTTGGCTTACAAATAGAACTGTTTAAAGCAAAGAAACAAATGAACATATTGGCGCGTGAAAAATTGTAGTTTTACGGCATTGATTCTGGATTTTTTATTTAATTTGCTCAGTTTGAATTTCCGCGCATTATTTGAGAAAAGTACAAGCCTTGTCCGCAATCAGGAATTGATGGACTCACGTATGTGTGCCTCAGCTTCACCTCGGCCCACATTTTCACGATCGTCCATCAATCCCCTTATTGCTGGCCGCGACAGTAATGTACCATTTCCCCCGTCAGTTGTTTCGTTGTTTGATTTTGACATCCGAGATTTTAATTCTTTAAGAATTTAATGTTATTTTATGTAATAGGTAAGATCTGAATAAAAATATCTTCATGCATGATTTAATTTGTGGCAGTCCCTCTGTAGACAATGATAACGAATGTACTGGAGGAAACTGCGTGGGTTTATTTATAAGTACGTAGTAAGTACGTATACTTCCCGCTAGAATCGTTCACAATAGATCTCAATCTTCTTCAATTGGTCCCTCATTACTGAAGACCGTGGTCACTCGGCTCCTTTAAACGGACAATCTGCCTCTATCGACTCCGGTCCAAAGTTGCCATCACCACCTGCTGAAATTGGCTTGAAGACGTAGCTTCTTTTACTTGGTCGGACTGCATCGTGTTCACGATCGGCTACTCGTGTTCTCTTTCCTTCCGTATTGCCAACAATGAACAGTGATCTCAATATACGCAGATAAAACTTTCAGTCTCAAACTCAATATGACTTTAAAGGCGCTCGCAGCCAGGCGCGACGCGACCCTGGTGGAACAATTTCTATGAAAACTTCACGGAATTGTTCTACCGGTGTCGCGTCGCGCCTGTCTGCGGGAGCCTAAGTCTTTGATGTTAGGTACTAATTTTGATATCATCTATAATGTGCTCCACTATTTATGTATGAAAGTTTATAGACATGCGCCCCTTTAAGTCTGACAATCATAATAAACGTAATAAAATATTGTTCATAGTGCACGCGCGCTTTCGTTTCATGACAACCATGGTCGTTCCTTTTAATTCTTTCCTAAAGAGGTATTAGGTTTCTCAAATTTCTGGGAGACGCTACTTGTTAGTGTCCCTCAACATCTAAATACCCTTGCCACGAACTCTAAATAGAAATATTTCTTTGAAATCGCTGGTTGGTGGAGCTTTTTTTATGAAAGGTCGTGGGAGCAACATTTTTCAAAGGATTTAGTGAATACTAAACAAGTAGGTACAGGTAGAAGCGTCATCGAACGCTAACGATATTGATTTCGTAGAACTTTTTTCATGCAGAGCGTAGCCATACAATTAGGGGTCGTCACTAACATATTAGATAAATAAAGAGTACACACGACTACACATCAAGCTATACATTTCCAGTTTATGCTGATCCCGCATTATATAGGATTTCCGTATAATGCGAGGTCAGCTTATACTGGAAATGTGTAGCTTGATGTGTAGCCGTATGTACACTATTTATTCTATGAAATAGTTACAAGTGAAGCAATTTTAAAATCATGTATTTGTAAATATGGGGAAATAAGCAGGAAGTCTAGCCTTCAATTTATTGTAGGTTTTGCCTCAAGCTAGAAGAAAACTTACCTACAAAAAGTTGAATAACAATTGACAACTCACCCAGACTCAATAAAACTACTTTGGACCCGAACTACACCAGAACATGAAGCAGCATTCATATTTCAACGTCAACATTTTTATTTACTCAAAGAAGGAATTAATTCATGCAATTTTCCTTCGCTGTCGGAATTTGAAAAATTTATTTTGCTTCACTCAATTTTTAAGTCTTGATTGATGCAGAACTACTTTAGTTAATTAAATTTTGTTGTTCGCTTGTAATGAGTTCTTTGATTGAAGACGTAACTATTTTATAACACTCGGACGTACTTACATAGATACATTTTCATTGTTCAAGTAGCTTATGACGAACATGAAGAATTCAGTTAAAACTGCAAATATAATTTCATAAAAAGGATTACTGAAATATCGTTGCTTTATGTAAATTATCTATCTAGCGTCCTTGTGTAATTATGTGCATCTCTAATCAATAGGGATACTGGAGATGTCATGGGCATACGTTTATGCGAGTGCAGATCATTGTTAGCATATCTGACGAATAGATATAGTTTATCGTTCTCTGTTTACTGTGCTTCAGAAGATATTTTTGTCAAACATGCTTTGAAATTCGAGGACTATTTTGACAACCTTCTTCGAGATAAATCTAAATTGCCGTACTGATCAAAAACAAGTGACGATGCGGCCAGCAAAGTTACTATGAACATCCATATCTGGCGTGTTTAGCGGCCAAATAAATTACTATGAAAACTCATATCTGTCGTGTTATTTAAAAATGGTACGAACTTTTTACTTCAACACATAACAAACAACGAGGTAACTTATCAAAGATTTAGTTTAAATTTCGATTTGGCTTACAAATAGAACTGTTTAAAGTAAAGAAGAAACAAATGAACATATTGGCGCAAGAAAAGTTATAGTTGTTCGTCATTGATTCTGGATTTTTTATTATTTTACACAGTTTGAATTTCCGCGCATTATTTGAAAAAAAGTACTATGCAAGCCTTGGTCGCAATCATGAATTTATGGACTCACGTATGTGTGCCTCGGCCCACATTTTCACGATCGTCCATCAATCCCCTTATTGCTGACCGCGACAGTAATGTACTATTAGTGTGTTTAAGGCTAAAATTGACACAATACAGTACATTTATGCATTTGAGGACTATGCTTCTGCAGAATAAACTTCTTGTTAGCGTTACCTCATCCTTCGCCCCCTTCCTGAACTCAACCAACAGACGAGGAATATTACTCTGGTCCAGTTATTAGTTTATTAGTAACTGTTCAATCAAAGCTTGGATCCGGTTTGGAATTGTTTGTTTAAAGCTTGTAACCAGACGAGAGTTTCCAATATTCTATTTAATTTAGTTAGAGACAAGGATAGAATACAATAGTCTTTGAGGTTTCCAATATTCTATTTAGTTTACTTTGGTAGGTTTTTTAGATACTCGAGGAGCTCGTGGCTACGTAATAACAGCCGCACGGCTCGTTCCATCAGGTTAAGCTACGCTTGCCGGGGTTGGTCCGTGGATGGGTGACCATCTTTACATACCGAGACTCCTCCGTGCCCCGGAAAGCACGTTAAGCCGTTGCTCCCGGCTGTCATTTGTGGATCTTTGACAGTCGTTACGGGTCGTCAGAAGCCCGAAAGTCTGACAACCAGTCTTACCAAGGGGTATCGTATTACCCAGTTACTGGGTTGTGGAGGTCAGATAGGCAGTCGCTCCATGTAAAATGCTGGTATTCAGCTGCATCCGGTTAGACTTGAAGCCGACCCCAACATAGTTGGGAAAAGGCTAGGCAGATGATGATGGTAGGTTTTTAGATAAATACCAGCAGCTAGGTCACTCACTGCATGTTTTAAAAATAGGTGTTGACGATAAGATTTATCACTCAAGCCCAAACTCTAGTAAATGACACAAATATGCATTAAAAAACCGACCAAGTGCGAGTCGGATTCGCATACGAAGGGTTCCGTACGATTGATTATCTATAAAAACGGCAAAAAAGTCACGTTCATTGTATGGGAGCAGTTTTTTTTTTTTGTTCTTTCTTTTACATGGCATTCTGTTCCAGGAAAAATAAGCCACTTCCTTGTCTGAAAAATATCTGTATGTATGTAATCTACGAGAGCCATAAACTGCTGAAAAGTTTGTTTCCAGAAAACTCTCTTTGTCTCGTTATGAAAATCTTTTGGCGAGATTAGGGATGTCATGTCTCTTTAGTCGGGTATGCTGGAGTCCACCCTTTCCGCTCAGAGTCTGGGCAAGCTCATTCACATGGTTTATAAGCTTCTCCTGTCAGTTTTTATGCCGAGGTCCAGGTACATGTATTTGTTACTAATACACTGTGGGATACCAAGCATTGTTCTTAGAACTTTGCTCTGGAATCTTTCTAGTATGTCGATGTTGCTATTACTGGCAGTTCCCCACAGCTGTATGCCGTAGGTCCAGATGGGTTTCAATATTGTTTTATATACCAACATTTTGTTATTGTAATTTAGTTGTGAGCGGCGTCCAATTAGCCAGTTGAGGTTACGAAGTTTTCCGTCTAATTGCTTTCTTTTGGTCCAGATGTGCTTTTGCCATGTCATTCTTCTGTCTAAGTGCATTCCCAAATACTTCCCATTATCATCCTGAGGTATTATTTTATCTTTTAATTTAACGGGGGGGCAAGTTTCTCTCCTGAGAGTAAATGTTACATGCGCAGATTTACTTTCATTTGTCTGTATTTTCCACCTTTTCATCCACAACTAATTTTGTACAGGTGATCTTGCAACAAAAGTGAAGCAGTTTCTGGATTAGTGTGAGTAGACAGCAAGGCTGTATCATCAGCGTACGTCGCAGTTGACGTGTGATCGTTTGTTGGTATGTCTGCTGTAAAGATAAGGTATAAGATTGGGCCCAGTATGCTACCTTGTGGGACACCTGATTTGATCTCTTGATGGTCGGAGCATTCCTCGTTATACTTCACCCGATAGCTCCTTTTGTCCAGATACGATTTGAGAATATGGGAGCCGTTAAATATTTATTTTAATCTGTTTTTTTTGTATTTGTTGTTATAGCGGCAACAGAAATACTTCATCATCATCTGTGAAAATTTCAACCGTCTAACTATCACGGTTCATGAGATACAGCCTGGCGATAGACGGACAGACAGACAGACGCACGGACAGCGGAGTCTTAGTAATAGGGCCCAGTTTTACCTTTTGGGTACGGAACCCCAAAAAAACAACACTCAGTGCAGTTAAAATGAATAATTTTGGGAGTCCCTTTTATTTATACAACCTCATAAGGCACAAAACAAGAAAATACCAAATGAAAAGATTTCAATATTCTCTAGTAGGCAAAAAGAAAACTTTTTATAGCGTGGTTTTAGGTGAATTTATATTAAAGCTTCAACCATTGAGGGGCGTTGATTGAATGACTTCTCCCGCTCTGGGCGGAGCGGAAGGGCGTGTCAGACTTTTACTGACTAAAACCCACCCGTGTTCCTTCAGTTGCCTGTTGCCAAGGTCCCGGTATCCCTTTCGGACTTTCCCGCAAAACGACTCATAACCTGATGTACCTACTAATAGTAAAGGGGCGAGGACTATAATTACTTATAGGACTTGTTTTGGCTTGTTTAAACCTTAAACACTGTCATTCGAAAATATTGTAAAAGCCAACTATTTTTAAAATAGTAACCGTGGAGTTTCTTTCCGTCTCTTCTCCATAGGAAACGACCAATTGGAACCGTGCACCTAGTTTCTGACGTTTCATAAGTGCCCATGTAGGTTTATGTGAAATAAAATATTTTAATTTGAACTATAACAAATTATAGTCTGCAAAAGCCACTAAAAATAAGTAAAAAATTTTGAAAAACGTAATCATTTCATCATCCAATATTTTTTAATGACCTTTCCAACGACAACCCACAACATGGGAATGACGAGAGAAAAAAATTACCAGGGTACGAGTAGGTGCAGATTTTTTTTTTTCATGTCTTTTTTACCACTTTGTCCTTTGTCGGCGTTATTTATTTAAACCCGTATCAAATTACAGCTTTCTAGTACTAAGAGTCTCCGAGCTAAGCCGCGCACAGACATATAGACAGACGGACATGGCGAAATTATAAGGGTTCCTTGTTGACTACGAAACCCTGAAAAGGACCTATCCACTAAAGATGCTCACTTTCATCCTCAATCAACGAACTTGTTTAAATAATTAATCCAAAGCAAATGTTACAGAAGTTGCCGCAAAGCGGCTTACAGCTTCATTGAAGCCGACCACGGAATTAATATTTCAAACTATAGTGTAGTATTTTTAAGTATTTTTCATTTAATTGAATACAGCTCATTATTTTGCACCGATAGCATACCAGCAGCCAGCAACCATAGACGCTTGTGCTGGGTCGTTTTACGTTTCTCGTTTTTATTTTACAATGATGGAAGTCAAATGTTGGAATTATTTCTACTCTTTTATATTTTAAGTCTTGACTTGGCACAACCTAATTAAGTAGGATTTGTTTTTTTTTTTAAAGATATTGTCAATGTCCTAAAAACGAGTAAACTGGTAGCAGCATCGCTGAAAATGTCACAAAAGTCTCAAGACTCAAGTGATAACTTAAAATTCAATCGCGCAACCCACCAATGGCTATGGCAGCGCTATTGAGTTTTAAGTGACTATATTAAATAAGAATACAACGTTAAGTGATGCCAGTTGACGCTACTTCCCTTTAAATGCAAGGACACAGATTTTATACCGATCATTATTGTTATAGGTCTCTGCCGTCGATGCCGCGAGACGCCGCGGGTGAGCCCACAATCCAGCCCGAGGGCCAGCCCGCGGACGTCTCCGCGCCCTTCACGCCAGGCTTCCCCGCGAACTTCTCCGCAACTATGCCGAAAGGCGTCCCCGAGGACGTCCCCGCGACTTTCCCGCCAGGCGTCCCTGAAGACGTCACCACGCCCTTCCCGGCAGGCGTCCCCGCGAACGTCTCCGCAACCATCCCGACGGACGACCCCGAGGACGTCACCGCACCCTTCCCGGCAAGCGTCCCCGCGATCGTCTCCGCGACCATCCCGACGGGCGTCTCTGAAGACGTCTCCGCGATCTTCCCGACAGGCGTCCGGGCGAACGTCTCCGCAAACTCGGCAGGCGCCCCTAAAGAGGTCCCCACGACCGTCGCGAAAGGCGTCCCTGAAGAGTTCACCGCAACCATCTCGACAGACGTCCCCGCGGACGTCCCCGCTACCATCCCGAAGAGCGTCCCTGAAGACGTCTCCGCGACCTTCCCGGCGGGCATCCCGTCTGACTTCCCCGGGCTCGTCCCGGTGTACGTCCCCACCGGCAAGCCCGAAGACTTCACCTCAGACGTCCCGGCAAACGTCTCCGCGGGCTTCTCCACTGTCATCCAGGCGGACATCCCCAAAGACCTCGCCATGGTCATCTCGGCGGTCGTCCCGCCAGTCTTCGCCAAGCTCGTCTAGGGCCTCACTGCTAAGGTTCTCGTGGTTGAGGTACACACGGGGGTCCCACCTTTATTATCTACGTGAGTAACCCCTGGATAAATATAAATGTTACTCACTAATGTGTTTTATGCCTAGTTACATTTTTTTTACACCTGTTTCAGGTTCAGGCTTCTGAGAGCCATGCATGTGTTAGTTTGCGTAGATCGAATATGTGGCTGTGCCAGTCAGGCTGTTAAAGGCATTTGATTATACTACTCGATTATAATCATAGCTGTTCGGTATCTGAAAACCTGCAGCGTAAAAGTGCTAAGACCGTTTGGCATAGATGCAATTCCGAAAATTAACTTCGCCGTAGGTGTAATTTTAAAAGAAGTAGTGTGTTTTGTTTGTGCACGTAGTTGATGTGAGCTTTAAGTAGTTTGTGTACTATGACGTTTGTTTTTTTTTTGTTCGTGAAAAAATATGTTACAATTAAGTATTGAAAATTTAGAGTAAGTACTGCATCAACCGAACCTCGGTTTTAAGGATGCACCTTTTTCTTGGGGTTCTTTGTCGTAACATAAGACGCGAACATTGATGTTGGTACCTATATACCAAAAGCTAGTTTTTGAAGCTAGTATAGTAAGCTAGCAACCTAGTAACTTTGGCTTCGTGTATACGAACTAACTTCAACTATAGGCTAGTAAACTAGCGATAAAGCTAGTAAGTTACCGTGTCCAGCTAGGATAGTTTAATAGCTTTATTTGTTCAGCTAGTAGTGCGCCCATCTGATTTTATATTTATTTATTATTTATATATACTTTATTGTACACCACAGAAATATATAACAAACAAAAAAAACAAATACTACAAAATATACAATGGGTGACCTTATCGCCGCGATCTCTTCCAGGCAACCTTGAAATGGACAGTGATTTGCCTGGACATATAAAATGGGGCTGTCGTAGGTGCAAATAATAAATATAAAATATACAAAAAAATAAAAGTAATAAAAACTAAAACCCAACTACGACAAAAAAGTCAATCAACTAAAAAGGTATAAACAAGACATCACAGACAGACAAATTAAAAATCCGGAGTCACACGTGTTAAATCGAACATATTGCGGGTGACTCCGGATTTTTAATTTGTGTAACCTATATGGTCTCATTCTTAATTGTAATGTATATTCTGTTGAGATTTTATTTTTTATTTTTAATATGTACTTTGCATGCCGAAAGGTAAAATATTGGTGTTACCTAAATTGTGATATACAATTATTACTGCATAACATCTGCACTTTTGTTTACCCATGTTTGCAAATAAATGATGTAGAATTTGAATTTTGAAAATTTGAATTTGTAACTTTGGTTTGTCCCGCCTGCAATACCTTACAAAAAACAAAGTTCAATGCTTGTTTTTCTTTTTTCGGTTATAGGTTTTTGCAGTCGGGTGTTTTGTTTTTTAAATAATTTGTTTTATTGACTTGGGTACTCAAGATTGTAACTTCTGTCAGGATCTAGGTACTGCGAGATACCTTCCTCTTGCAACTGTAGGAAATGGCTCGCAAGTTGCACCCACGAGAAGGCCATGTAAGAAATTGAGCCTCATCATCTGCCTAGCCTTTTCCCAACTACGTTGGAGTCGGCTTCCAGTCTAACCGGATGCAGCTGAATACCAGTATTTTACATGAAGCGACTGCCTATCTGACCTCCACAACCCAGTAACCGGGTAATACGATACCCCTTGGTAAGACTGGTTGTCAGACTTTCGGGCTTCTGACGACCCGTAACTACTGTCAAAGATCCACAAATGACAGCCGGGACCAACGGCTTAACGTGCTTTCCGAGGCACGGAGGAGTCTCGATATGTAAATGATGGTCACCCATCCACGGACCAACCCCGGCAAGCGTAGCTTAACCTGAGGGATCGACCCGTGCGGCTGTTATTACGTAGCCACGAGCTCCTCCATGTAAGAAATTGAGCCTGCTAGCTAAATATAATATGGCTGTATTTACAGGGTGAAATTTAATTCATGGGCATTCTCTTAATGATCGTTGTACTCCTCATTATGATGAACACTATGATGACCCTGCTGCACGGTGCAGGAGGCTTCTCTTCACACAGTGTAACCTTGCTCTTAGCGCTGTGTTACTATACATACACTGGCCTTCAAAACATAGTACCACACTTTTAAAATTGAAATTTCTCCTAAACTGCAGAAGCCAGAGTTTTGAAATAAAAATCGATTTATAGCAGATTTCATCAGCTTTCTTGGAAATTATAGTTTATTATACATAAGTAACGTTTTTTACTTAAACCAAATAATAACGATTTTTAACTTACGGGCAAAAAACTCAAACAACATTTATAAGTACTGTTTTACGCCGTAGTTACATTTTATTTTTTGACTCCTTGACTTTTGAATCAAAATTCATCGATCAAGAAATAAATGTGAAAACAAAAACACAAACAAAAAGAGTCAAAAGTTGGAAGTATTCCACCTTTGGCACCGATTTCAACGGCACTTCTCCGAACCGCACAAGTCTTGTATCGGATAATTCCACCTTGTTCACCTGAAGCAAGGAGTAGATAAAGTTTTATTTGCATAGTCAGTGCAAATCATACATCAATACAATCATACCTATTTCACCTAGAAACAAATGGTCGAAACATTACACGAAATATAATTTTTGTTTCACTATGCAGTGAGTCGAGGCAAGGTTATGTTGTGGGTAGGATATCCAATATATTAATTATTATTATTATTTGCCACCATTTGGAATTGTTAGTACCTAACTTAAACGATTGCTTTCAACATTGTATTTTTTATTTTATTTTATATAAGGTAGGGTTAACCCTACCTTATATAAAATAAAATAAAAAATATCTTAAATAAAAAAAAATAAAAAAAATCTCTTCATATGCGGCTGCAGTGGAAGAAACAAATCATGCCAATATCATGCTACTGCTATGACATAACATCAAAAGCACATAGAAAAAAAATGAACTGATAAGAGAATCCTAATTCTACACAGAGTTACAGACAATTCCAGTGTTCATCAAGTGAACAACAAAAACAAAAAATGACAATGTAACCAATACAATTAAAAATAAAATATTAACATATTTTTCTTTTTTCTAATTTATAATTATGCAGGTACATTTTTTTTTTAAAGCAGCATAATTATCATAACTATAATCAACCTATAATGCTCCCACTGCTGGGACACAGGTCTCCTCTGCGAGAGGGAGCAACATAACTTTATGCTGCTCCCTCTCGCAGAGGAATTTTTTGTATTGGTTAACCAATACAATGCTATTAGTAGACGTGCTCAAATGCGGTTCGGAGAAGTGGCGTTGAAATCAGTGCTAAAAGTGGAATACCTCAAAAGTTGCAACAATTTGAAAATGGAGTGTTTTTGTTTATAAGGTTTTTTAGCCATTCCTTAAAAGATGGTTACTGGCTATAAAGTTTTTATATAAAAAAAAAAAAATGTAATTCTTTTTATTTCGAAAATATGTCTTGTGTAATTTAAAAGTTATTGCAGTTTTAGAAGTGTGGTACTAAGTTTTAACGGCCAGTGTATATAACATAGTCACATGGTGAAGTACAACGTGACCAAAACAAAAGACTGTCGAGTTTATATCTCAGCGCAAATCTTAATAGTATAAGGCCTCTTGTTAAAAACCGTTTTTGTCAACGGATAACGGGCCGACGCGAAACGGTTACCTTTGTACACGATCCGCTAAATATAACGTGAGCGCGTCCGTTATTGTCGATATCAGTTCTGAGGGCGAAGAAGTGCACGTACGTTATGTCGAGTGCAAAGAAAAAGCCTACTATTTATACAAAAAACAGCAGCGGTTCATCCTATTTTATTAGAAAGAGTCTTATGGAGTATTCCATACTCTCATGGAGGATTTAAAGAAAGACGGAAAAAGTTCTTTAACGTCTACTAAACCCGCTGAAAGATACAGCAGCACGAGGTAGGTATATACATCTGTCATCGTCGTCCACACTTTTCTATGAAATGACGTGGTCCACTGCATCTTTACTGCATCAGACCGACTGCCGTCGGGCCGAGGAGTGACGTGCGCGTATCCGTTGAGTTTCGTTGCAACGGGTATGGTGCCCGTCGCGTTAACAGGCACCAACGCTAACCAATTGAAATTCGCGCGTCGGCCCATCGCCCGTTATAAAAATCGGGCCCTTGTCCGTTGTCGTTAACAAGAGGTCTAACCGTATAACCCCGCGTCCTATATAAAAGCGATCGTCGCGCGAATACGCGTCCATCATAAATGTCACTTTTTGTTCGGTGAACCTGAAGGCGCCGACAGACGGCGCTTTCCGGTTTTCTGAACAAAAAGTGACATAAAATAACTGTGAAATAGGACGCGGCCGACCTGCTGCCTCAAACGCAGAAAGATCAGACCATCTACGCTACATCAACGCAAATCTCTCTAGCTGCCCATATTTTCACATTCCTTCGAATGCAAGCCGTGTGAAACCTCTCGATTTCCTTTTACGAAACAACAAATACGACACACGACGCGTTTTCAGAACCTTTTTGAAAAACTTTCAGCGCTGTAAAAGGGGGAAAGGTAAATCTTGTGGTGCATTTTAAGCGACAGATTATGCAATAGATCCGAATATCTAATAATACAAAGGACTATTACTAAACCGCAGTCTGCGGAAAACTGAAAACATCACGTACGACTATATTAATGGGTTTACTTACTACAGTTTTACATAAAAACGGTTGTGGTATTCATAAATACGTATTTATTTTGTAATGGAAACTACTCCTCTTCTCAGATTAGTTACCTAAACGTTATTACTTTGCTACGTGGCACCATTTTCTCGAAAAGTAAGATTTTATATTACTTTCTTTTCTTTCTTTTGAGAAGCTGCATATTTTATGGCCTTAGAGTAAAAAGTACTAGGTACGTGATTTGGAACGTATAAGTGGTTTATAGTCAGAAGACACGTGATGCTTTGACGTTTACTTCTAGAGATGGAACACATTAGTCAATAAATCAAAGGGCTCATCCGGTCATCCCAGGTGGCAGTGACTTACTCGTACGAACTATTGCAGCTGTTATGTTACACATACATAATATATCGGATAAGTCATCTGCAGGTTCCGACATTTGCTCAAATAAAAAGAAAACTCCTGCAACTTATGAGAAACCCACACGCATTTGTATAAGGACAATAAAACTGATCTACAGGGTGGACCAAATAGAGAAGTCGCAAAAATACATTTGATTCCTCATGCCCAGGGGTGTCCGAATCCGAAAATACCCCATATACCTGTATGTCGAAAAGAATATTTCAAAACGATGAAAATTGCAAAAATGGAATTTGAAAAAGCCGTGTAAAAATAAAGATAGATTTTTTTAAAGCGGTTCCCACTATGTTTTCAACGTTTTTTTGAAATCCTTATATATTAAAAAACAAAGTCCTCTGCCGCGTCTGTCTGTCGTCCTGTACGCGAGAACTCAAAAACTACTTCACCGATTTTCATGCTGTTTTCATCAATGGATAGAGTAGTTCTCGAGTAAGGTTTTAGTATATAATAACCGATATCCACGCGGGCGAAGTTACGGGCAGCAGGTAGTTACTTATAAATCGAAAACTATCAAGAATCTTCGAATTCCCCCGGGGCATAAGGAATCTATTCGGACAACCGTGATCTCTATTGAAAAATTTATCTAGAATTTTCCTCGTATTTCCCAGAGCAAGGCGACAAAAGGTATGGATGAAGCTCGATCGTTAGCTGCATTATTATACCTTATTTCCCGCTGCTAACAAAGTGCATGGGTTGTAAGCAGAGTCTTGTGCCTTTGATAAGACGTATGGGTTAACCCACTTTGAGAATTATTAAGCTTTTGCAAGGCTTTAGAGTCGAGATCAAAAGACAAAGAACAAAATCTCGTACCTACTGCTGTTGTCTTTAATATACCCGTAAACATTATATTACTACTAATAAGGTGTTTCCAAGTGAAGAAAAGGTGTAGAGCTTAGCTCTTATTTTCCGTAACAGGAACTCAAATTAGCGAGGAAGTGTTACGATTTAAAAAAAAACATTTTAGGAAGTTTTGGCTTTGTTACTCCATACAAAACGTTATTTAGATTCGTTCTTACTCTGGGCTCACTTGTCAATCTTCCGCTTGTTTTCATCTTATGATGCAGCAAGCGCTAAATGATAAGAATCTTGGCAACTAGCTGACATTTAGTTTTCCTGTTACCCGTATCAAAATTGAATGCATCAAGTATAAGAATGGAATATTTAAGCGGATTAAACATTATACAACTAGTGTCGTGAAACAGCTTGACCGTTTCGTTTCGGGCTATAGCTAACACCCGATTTTTTTAAAGCTGATAAATTCAACTAACTCGCTGTTATGTCTCAGATTAGTTGGCTAAAATAACTTTTATTATTTCGGTATAAGACAGCGTGTTAGTTGAATAAATCAACTTTTGAAAAACCAGGTGTCAGTTATCTATTTAGCCCGAAACCGAACAGTCAAGGTACTGTTTCAGAACACTGGTTTCATAATGTAAGCCCTGCTTTACACACATACGAAATAGTAGTCGCAAAGAAATATACACAGTTCCCAGAATTTTCGTCTGCAAAGTTGAGCACTTTTCCAGACTAATCGATTGTACCTACACACAATTTGATTATGCCGCTAGCACCGAAAATATAGAACACGGCTATTGTATTCGTATTACTATACTATCGCAACAGATAATACGCCGCGAACTTTATCAACGCAGCACTGTATCAATACCACATTTTTTACCTATTTATTTTACCATCATCAAACACTAGAACGTGGTTTCATGTTGTCGGGCGAGCTTTACATTAATTATAGAAGTACTTCGCGATTGTGGATCTTTTAACTTTTACAAAAAAATTAAAGTAATAAAAACTAAAACCCAACTACGACTAAAAACTACTACCAACTACTAACCACTACTAACTACTTTTCTGGTGTACACTAAAGTATATATAAATATAAATATATATATATAAATTTAAATATATATATATAAATATAAAAAGGTATAAACAAGACACCACAGACAGACAAATTATAAATCAGGAGTCACGTGTTATAAATCGAACAGATTACGTGTGACTCCGGATTTTTAATTTGTCTGTCTGTGGTGTCTTGTTTATACCTTTTTAGTCGTATTTGGGTTTTAGTTTTTATTACTTTAATTTTTTTTAATTATTTTGGGGTTATAATATATATATATACTTATATATATATATATATATTTATATTCATATATATACATACATATATATATATATATATATATATATATATTTGAAATGTGCTCATTAAGCCTTTTCATTTGATATCCAACATGGTAGGATTAAACAATTTTTTTTAGTTCATGACTTTATGTCCTCTGGAGAGCACCATTTTTTCACATAACCAGCGGACGATCAAGACACTTCCAAAGATACCTCATTTGTCAAATTGTGATGAGTGGTTTAGAAGATATGTACAGAACAACAAAGTTGTGAGTTTTATTAAGTGTTCTATTTTTCAACCATCACGAAGCGTGCTAGATCTGCTTGTTGTATTGTACTCGGAGTAAACTCGATCTTTGTTAGCTCAACTTAGTTTGGAATTGTGTAGTTTTCACCTTACCGTTAACTGAATTCGTTCGTTACTAAATACTAAAGTAAAACTTCTGTAGCAGTTTTTATAACTTTGTTATTTAGCTGGAAAGTGTTCACCATGGCAACATACTTGTACCTAATGAGTAGAAAAAGTATCCTCGAGACTGTAACTTCAATCTCTTGACGAAATTAAATACAACTAAGCTAACAACAGCTAGGAAGGGCCACAGTTTGGCTTCCGAAATCACGACTAGTAATTGAAAGCCAGAAAATTTAATATTTTAACTTATTGAGCACTGACAAAACATAAGAGTAATGCCATACATACACAGATAGTTATTTGTGACTAGGGCTCTCCAGTTTCAAGTCCATAGTAGATAGGTAGCGGAAGCAATACTTTTTAAGCTAGCATTGTAGTCTGCTTCAATCTACTAGAAATTCTATAGGACAAGTGTAGCGTAGATTATGTACAAATATATCTGACAGAATTAAAAGGGACGTATCACCGTAAAACGGGATACTTTTTAATTTATTCTGTAAACGCTTTATTTCGGCGGTAGTATGCAGAAGGCATGGAAAGCAGCTTATCGAGTGACTCCTTAATATCTGCATCAAGCGTGAAGCAAATAGGGGCTCAAAAGGAAATTTTAAAGAGAAAATCTTGAAGGAGTCGCTTTGATCGTAAATGTTTAAGTAGCATAATAATTGGGTTATCATTTAATTTGCACAAAATAATTCAAATCATAGATTTTTTTTTTTTTTCTTGGAGACTTATACGGCGGGCATTTTTAAAATAATGAATGGATAGTATGAAGTGACCTTATAACTCGCACAATTTGTAAAAGAGTATGCGGGTCACGCTTTTTGAATACCATTACAGATTTTCGTAAAACCTTTCAGCGTATGACATGTTGCTACACATCTTCGATCAACAATACCAACGACTTAGTTAGATAATGTTGACGAATGCGTCACTCCGTCAAACCTTTGCTGGTAATTAGAAGTTTGTAGGTATTGGTGTTTGGAATTCTTATTTGGAACTTGCAACAACCTTTTGCGCCATATTTTCTTGTAGTTTTCAAAGCTTTGGTGGTGCTACTAATTTCTCCATAGATAGACCAGTATCGCACTTAAACATTATAGCATGCCCGTACTGCCCTAAGTTAGGCAGAAACCTCGGTTAAAACAAACCAGTAAAAATAAAAACAGGTCAACGTTTCGTATAAACTTTGTTCGGATCCAGATCTGGAAAATTACTCAATTCTTGTTTATTTAAATTTTCCTAGCCGGCTATCTTTAAGCGCCTTCAAGCCACCAGTGATGTCTGGGGTAAAAGAGACGGCTTTTTATTGTTTCCCAATAATTCTTGTAATAAGAACTTGTTTCTTTTTAAATCTCGTTTCTGTTTATGGCGAAGCAGACAAACTTTGAATAGCTTCTAGCAGGCTTATAGAGTTGTAGCGTTATTGGATAATAGAGCATCTAACGAGTGCTCTCATGAGTGTGCGCGCTTCAATTCACTGCCGTGTTCCCTTATAGTGCTGTCCGTCGATAGTTGCTTGATAGGGAAGACAAAAGAATCGATTAGTAGTTCTTTATTATTTTCTGATCGAGCAACTATCGTGTTTATTATTAGTCTTTCAAAGTCTGTCTTCAAAAGTTCCACAACAGCGTAGTTTGTCACATACACAGTCTTTTTCGAGAGATTTGAAAGGCTGTTATAAAAGTTTCTAGCTAGCTATCTTGCTTGAGCCTGTTTCTCAAATGAAAATAATGTGACAATTGCAGCAGTTTACGCGCGCTTGAAAAGTCACATAAATGTTCGTTCGAAAAACTGGCCCGTAGTGCGCTACCTAATTAAACTGATTGAGTTACTAACATTAAGCTCTCATAGACCCTAACCGCGGTCGTGTATTAAAAAATGCTTCACCACTTTTCGAGTAACACAGGATTCTGTAATCGATTGGCATGGTACTTAGAAACGTAACGCTATTTAGACCGCTTCGTAAACGCTTTTACTGGATTTTTATCAATGCTTTTGTAAACAATGTGTTTGATAAACTGCTATGTTCCCTGATATACTTTCGTTTCGATATCATCATTCATTGCCGGTCCCCTCCCCTCCTCGCCCGTTCGGGTTATCCATATTGTGCTGTCGTCTTCCGTTCACTTTTTCCGATAAAGTTTAAAACTCATCGGCCGCCTCAATCTCACAAAAGAATCTTGAGAGAGTCCGATTGCATATTGTATACTAAATTCTCGTATTATTTACAGATTCAGAAGTAGCGACGGATTCAATGGAGGAAAGGGATCCAGAACACTACCAAATGAAAATGAGGAAGGTATCGGCTGGCCGGTTTCTAACTATGCATAAACGCCGAAAAAAGAGGCTCCTCACAAGATGCTTGTATCACGAAAGAGGATTATTGGACGACCTGATGCTGGGACAGGTGCAGGTGAGTACCTGCCACACGACGCGCCGCGCGGGTGACTGCGGACTGCTCACATGCGTGAGAATTTAATCGAACGCTGCATACAAACCAAGAGGTGCATAAAACAGTGTTGTAAATGTCCAGTTATCAAACAGCGGTTTATTTAACGATCTCGATAAAAAAGTTCATGCCTCGCGTGGGAATCAAAAGCTGCGATTGGATACGTGAAGCGTACAGTGCGCGACGTGCATCACTCGGATCAGGTCACAGAGTGTTGCGACAAAATGAAGTGTGCGTCGTTAAGAGTACACGGCGCATAGTTAATCTGCGCCATAATGGCCATGTTTAACGCGGCGGCGTCACTCATTGTTTCTCCCATCATGGTCATTCCGCAGTCCTTCGCTACAGCGACTCGTATTGTTTCTAGCGCCGCCGCAAATTTAAATGTCGTTTGTTTGTATTCAAGAGTCGTCCTCACGCACTATTTGTAGGTATGTTCTTGTAACATATTGTTAGTCGCTTTGCGTTTAAAGTAGTCGAAGCAAGGACGTCGCAATGTGAATAAAAACTTATGTCGATGCTTTAATTTCTACAGAGCGTCGTCCAACCCCGATGCGAGTTGATGCCGTGTTTGGGTCGACGTTATCGCTCTTGATTTTATTTTTAGCGTTCGTAAAAGGTAGCTGCGCCTTATACGATATGATGGAATCTCAACACTCGTCTCATAAACAATAGTAATTATAAAATTGCAACTGCTGGCGTCTTTTGTTAAACTTAATCTGGGGAAATCATTAATTCTATTGAAATGATAGTTTGCAGCCACAGAAGCTTGCGCAGATGTTCAAATTGAATGCGCCTAGCATTTTCAATGCGAAGGAAATAGTTGTCTCTCTGATTTACGCTTTAAGAGGTGACGTCAAATGTATAGAGAATATTAATAGACTTGGCGGTCACATAATGAGGTAGGTACTTATTTACAGGGTGAAATTTAACCAAACCTGACCTCGTAAACGACTACTATTCTCGATTAATCTATGTCTATTTGACGATTTTTGCACGAGATAGAGTTACATGCATGTGAGACTATATGTGTGCGTGTGACGTTGACAAGTATTAAAATTCCTACCTGATGCAATGGGCATTGACGATGGGCCAAGAATCCGCGGAACAAACGTGCATCATTATTAATCCAACTTTACATTCATCTTGCGAAAAGGTCATTGACTTAGGTAATACAGCGCCTGCGATTATTTGACGACATTATTCTACTGCATTGCGAGTGGCGGCTCAGAAACTGCTAGCGAGTATGCCGCGATATTTTAGAGAAGCGATTTTGTGGGTGATTATAATTTTTTCTGCTATTGTTACAGTGCATCCTGAACCAATCAGTAGAATGGAAATTTAATGCTTTTACGCTTGAAACAGTCTCTGGAGGTAATGTATCTTATTTTGTTTGTATTGTATTGTAAGAGCGGTGAAAGAGCAAAATGTTGCCTGCGCTCCGATTTTGACCTTTAACAATCAAGCACTTTACTTTTGTAACCCGAATTTATGTGGACTGGCAATCATTGTAGTTAATAGCTTAATGGAACTTTAAGATTTTGAGAGCTCTCATTTTCGTAAAGCGTTTCTTTTTTTCAAGAACCTAAGTCCATACATTCATAAGTTATTCAGTGTAGAGTAGGTACTTAAAAACCAAAGTGTACCTAATAGGGAATATGCATCTGATTCAAATAAGGTTCAAGTATTTTTTTTTATAAACTATATTACTTCAGAATTATGCCTCCATCAATATTTTTGAATAATATTTCTTTTTGAGCGAGAAATTAATTTTAAAAAGTGTTAAAAAGCTCTGGGACATTCACATACTTGAAAAGCGACGCTTTTGGTCAGAGCGAATGTGACGTAACAGTCTATGACAACAATCAAAATTTCAATGTGTTTTTAGGAGTGTTTGACATTGACTTGACACTTGTTTGTTTGTTGTCATAGACTGTTACGTCAGTGGTGAAGTGGACCTTGGTGTGGACCAAGCGCGCCAAATGGAGGACGTTTAAATAGCCC
Source organism: Lithophane leautieri (assembly GCA_949152455.1). NCBI lineage: Eukaryota > Metazoa > Arthropoda > Insecta > Lepidoptera > Noctuidae > Lithophane > Lithophane leautieri. The sequence continues at coordinate 19,870,426 of OX424458.1, read as the reverse complement.
GGGTCGGTTGGATATTTTTAACATTTTGTAAGTACTTTAATATGTCGTCGAATTTTTTTAAACTATTATTTGGCGGTGTAAATAATCGATGAAAATATTTAAAAAATACATGCATATTCCTTATTGTGTTTATAATTTGGCACATACGTGGAAAATGGGGCATCCATGTTAAAACTCGACGGTAGGTGCATCATTGGCACCCCGATACTCGATACCTAGAGGCGAGTGGCCGGGAACTCAAAACAATCAATAATGCATTAACTGTTTGTTCTTAAAGAAAAATAAACTCGACAGAAATTCATACACATAAAACCACACCGACAAGATAATGAACGTACTACGACGGCCACATTTTGATAGTTTTGTAACAATAAGCTGGAAGATCCACAAGCATTTGTTCAGATGCTATTTCGGTTGAAATTACTATGATAAGCTAGTTAATTACTAGGGTAATTAGTCAGAAATTACAGAAAAGATCATTATCATTGTCTTGAATAAACCAGTAGACTATACTAACAAATAGTCTTTGGAATGTGATGAATTGATTAAGGGGGATGCGCTAAGGTAGCCCGCGAAATTCAAATTTTCTTACATTTTTAGTAATTTGCAGGTCAGGCTGTATGATGATTAAAATATGATTCGCGACCGTAACAAATATGGCTTTACACAATTATAATCATTAGAATCAGCAATACAACTCCTTAAGTTAGAATAATCCTCAAATGTCATGATCTCATGAAATACTCATTCAATAAGATTATATGAATCTAGAGAGTTGTATTGATGATTTTTTTTATTATAATTCTGTTAATCTATATTTGTTACTGTCACGAATCATATTTTATTGAACATACAACCTACGAATTGCAAGAAACGTAAGAAAATTTGAAATTCGCGGGCTTCCCTGAAGCTTTCGCCTTAAGTATAGAAAAATCCTTAAAGTTTTTTAATACAACTTAAACCTAACCTTGTCGTCGTTATTAAATAAAAAGTTATTAGTTTCAATTTGATAAACAACTTAAATTCTTCTCTTTTTTTAATTCTTAGGTATATTGAGTGCTTCTACCTGTGTCAAATAAATTTATTTTCTTTTCTTTCTTTCTTTCAAATAATGAAGACACTAGATGAAAGTATCAACTATAATAGTCGCCCTATATACAGCCTCATACTGACTGTCTACTTCCATTCCAGACTGCCATTCCGAGCTTTCACTCAATGCAAATACATACAGAGTTATCTACGATTATGAGTCCCGATTATTGATTTTAATTTGTAATCGCAAATCTACTGGTGAAACATCTAAACCCAACATCTGGCTATTCATAATTGTTTGATCAGTATAAGGTATATTAACGTAATTGAAAGACAATTGGTTGAGCTCTTTATTAAGACTTTATCTTGCTGAAAATTAAACGGCCAAAAGAATTTTGATCGGCAATCATTTTAAAAAGATTCATAGTTTTGTTATTTAATTTGGAAGTCGCTTCAACATTTTTTAGACGATCCGTGTCTTTGTCAATAATGACTAAATTCCATACAAACTTACATATATAACCTCTTCTGGAACCTTTTCAAAAATCCTTCCTTACTAGTGCCCAATTTTGCTATGTATATCAGTGACTGAATTGTAAGATTTTTATTAAATAGGTACCTAGATGTTGAATTATAAATCTATTTACCTCCTCATATTGCAAACTCATTGAATTCCTTAATTGATATTGACTTAATTACTTCTATTCGATAACTTCATTTACATATTAGATTTGCCTTCCTATAGCGGGTATGGTGCTCTTTAAAATTTCTAAATGACTTCAGAACGCAAAGAGAACTGCAGCTGAACGTCGCTCACTACTAATTCATAGTTGAGTTTTGGTAGTATCTAATTCAATTTTAGGCAATTAGCTGTTTACTCAGAAAATTGATGAGACCTTTTCGTCATACGTCAGTAGGCTAGTTGGCAGTTTTTGAGAAACCAATTAGTAATGCTCCCTGTGGCTTATTTTCCTCAAAATATGAATATGTCAGCGAAATATTAACATTCACATATTATTATTTCATTCTTTTAACGTACTAGCTGATGCCCGCGACTTTGCCCGCGTGGAAGTCGGTTATTATATACTAAAACCTTACTCGAGAACCACTTTAGCCATTGGTGAAAACAGCATGAAAATTGGTGCAGTAGTTTTTTGAGCGCGGCGAAGGACTTTGTTTTATAATATGTAAGGATTTAATAATAAAAATTACATTCTTTTTCCTGTGTTGTCTGCATGCAAACTTAATTAACCGATTTCTTTTAATATTTCTGTCGGAATATAATATTCGATTGTCTTAACTAACAAGGTTTTAAAATATTTTTTCAATAATATATAACCAACTAACCAAGTACCACTAACTAAATATTTGTAAAATAATATATAACTAATTAACTTTGACAGTCGTATGTAGGACGTTTTCCATTCATTTGGAGATGAGACAAAACACTAATTTAGTAAATTAATGAACAGTAAACCAAAACAAACTCATAAGGTATTTTTCTTGTCAACTTGCCTATTGCGTAACACGCTTACAATGGCAATGTCTTTCATTATGACAGTTAAACAATATTCATTGCGTTTTTTACGCTGTTTAGCACGATTTTTTCAAACATATGTAGCAATGATTAAGCAATTTCCTTCAAAATCTTTCAGATTGTGATTAAAAGTGTACTATGCAAATAGGGTGCTGGTTTTCTAACTACAATCTGTTTAATTTATTTTTATTATAATATAGATATCAAGATAGACAAGTCTTCAGCAAATTTTCTTTATTTGACCGAATGATAAATATTGTTCTCTACACGAAACGATAGAGCATCGTTAGACGTTAATCCCGAGGCAACAAGGTCCGATAGTATCAAATCGATTGAACAGTGACTAGTACATTATCAAACAGTTGTCATTAAAAAAAATTAAAGCAGTATAAACTAAAACCCAACTACGACTAAAAAGGTATGAACAAGACACCACAGACAGATAAATTAAAAATCCGGAGTCACACGTAATCTGTTCGATTTATAACACGTGTGACTCCGGATTTATAATTTGTCTGTCTGTGGTGTCTTGTTTATACCTTTTTAGTCGTAGTTGGGTTTTAGTTTTTACCCGACTACGGCGAAGAAAAAAGGAGGGTTATGATTTTGACCGATATGTATGTATGTATGTATGTATGTAAGTATGTTCATCTGTTCCCTCCTATCTTCTAAACCACTCATCACAATTTGACAAATGAAGTATCGTTGAAAGCGTCTTGATCGTCCGCTGGTTATAGGTTATGTGACGACAGATTAAATTAAAAATGGCGCCCTCAAGAGGACATAAAGTCAGGAACTAAAAATAACATATTGTTTAATCGTACCATGTTGGATATCTCTAAAGGACGCCATTTTTAATTTAATGTGAAGTCACATGGCCTATACCCAGTGGACGATCAAGACGCTTCCAACGATACCTCATTTGTCAAATTGTGATGAGTGGTTTAGAAGATAGGAGGGCACAGATGAACGTACATACATACCGGTCAAAATCATAACCCTCCTTTTTTCTTCGCCGTAGTCGGGTAAATAGAGCTCCATATGGGTTTTGGCAGTAAAATTTATACACCTAATAATGACACTGCAATTTTCCATAAACTTTCTAAAGTATCAAAAGCTGGTTTTTATACAAATCAGTGTCTAATAACTATGATGTGTTTTAAAATAAAATAAAACCACACTTCTCTTTAAGTAGCTCAGTAATATCTTCTCCTCCACTTACTCAATACTGTGAAACTATTTTCTATAGCAAGAACAATTCTCGAAACAGTGTTTGCATAATAATAGTGCATGCCTGTTTCATATTAACATGTACTCGTAAGTAAGCGACGAGCGTGTTCACGACAATTGCGACACGTACGTGACACGCGCCTCACTGGCCTGTCTCGCCTTATTCACGCACATGTATTGAGGCATTAAATCGCAGTTTGTGTTAAACCTTACAAACAAGGACCAGCGGTCACGGCAGCGACTTACGAGTAAACAAGTCTTATGCTCCAACACTCTTAATCCATTAAATCACTTAACTTTGTGTTATTTATTTCATCACCACTTCTTTAAAAAACGGTACAATATAACATCGGGAGGAAACCGGCAGGTCCTAGAAGAAAAAAAAAGAAAAAGATGATTTTGAAACATTTGAATTTCAAGACATGTCACACCCACACTGGGCCCCCGTGTTGGATTACGGCTCACACTCTCTCACAGAGGAGGCCTGTGTCCTAGCATTGAGAACGTCGGCTGATTTTGCTATGCTTACAAAACTGTTGAACAGCAGACTTCTATATCTATACATATTATAAATTAAAGTCGGTTTTCGTGTTTGTCTGTATCTCCGCGTTGTTCTTTTAGACCACGCAACAGATTTTGATGAGGTTTTCACCATCGTTTACAAAATTTATTTCGGAAGGTTTATATGTATCATCTGCCTAGCCTTTTCCCAAATATGTTGGGGTCGGTTTATATGTATAATAAGTTACATATAACTAAGAAATCTCAACGTTCTGTCAAGTTGTAAAAAAACGTGCGTAGCAGGAGCGGGTCGCTAGTTATATGTGCTCTAAAAAGCAACTTATGTCGCCAGAATTTTAAAGAATTGATATTTGGTTATGATTTGAAAAGAGTTAATTTAAAAAAAAAATAACAAAAAAACGCACTCTCGCATTTATAATATCAGTAAGGATTATAATTTCGATTTAAATATACGCATAAAAATTGTCATTGACGTAACTAAATGTGAATTACTGAATACGTGAGACCCAAATACAGCTAGGTATAATGGAAAGTGAACAGGATATTGTCATAAAAACTATGCTTGGAAAAGCTACATAAGCTATATATATACGTAAAACAATAAAAATAAATGAACAATAATCATACTGATTTAAATATAAATAATGTTATTAAATACTAATCAAATAATTAAATAAGCAATATTAATATATAAATTTGTATAAAAATAAATAACGAGACTGACCTACATATTAAATTCAGAGAATATTAAATGAGTGACATCAGAATTATAATAAATAAATATTAATAATAAAAAACGGATAGATGGGAAATAATTTAAATATTTAGTAACAAGCTTCCTCCATCCTAATTATTTAAAATGATGCTGTGTCCGACAGGGTCCATAATTGTTTCTATTTATTAATTATAACCACCTGTATGATGTATGGATTGCAATAAAGTTTGAAATTGAAATATATTGTTACGTTAGAAAAAATCGGATGTTTCGAAATTTCCAATTTCCTAACAGTCCATTTGAATGAAACTTGTCTGCTCGGATAACTCTTAAAAGAACTGTGTCCTCTTGTACCATATGTATTGCGCATAAGACATAATATGTTATTGTACTCTATCTACCTACATACATCTGCTCCCGTTTGTCATAATCACTTGAAATATAGCCTATGTTCATCTTTACTGCTGCATTTACACGATGCAAGTTTGTTGCCTGTATTCTACAATAAAATTGAAGCAACAAATGACTTGCATCGTCTAAACTCTGTTTACACGATGCAACTTTTATGGTTGCGTCAATCATTCATAAAAGTCCAGAGGCCCTAGACAAAGTGGCATTCTATCAGCGATAACGGTGACGGAAAAGGCAAAAATGTAGAGGACTGACATATGCTATCGAAAAGCTTATGTCAATCCTGTTGAAAGTTGTTATTATATTTTTATATTTTTTTTTTAAATAGTTGTGTTTATATAATTTTTTGTTTATGTTTCATACAAAAATGTATGGGACTGACATATGCTATCGAAAAACTTATGTCAATCCTGTTGAAAGTTGTTTTAGAAATACGAAACGCTTTCGAAGCAATTGTCACTTGTCTAGGCCGTCAGGCTTCTGTACCAGTAGGTAAACGTATATTCCTATTCAATCAGTTAAAGATACATACCGACAAAAATACACAAACTTTTCCTCTTTATAAAGTAGGTTAGCCGCTAAGTTATATCGACATTCAACCGAGATCGTTAGGCCCAGGTATGTATGTGAAACGTTGAAGAATGATGTGTGGGTAGAATTTTCCTGAGTAGCCACTGGTTGATTCACTATTAGTGGGATGTCCACGAATTCAGAGGTGGACAAATATGGGACTACCTATTAAATAACTGAGAGCAAGCTTTGTGTGTCATCATTCGACTGAAATACTGAGAGATAGGTAGGTACTCATTACACAATTAAACTCAAAGCATTCTAAAACCTCTTCCATTTTCACTCTGAAACTAAATCAATGAAACAAATTGAAATAATAACTTACCTTTTCATGGCTCGCTATAATACTAATGTTTCCAGCAAATACCTGAACTATCAAAGTAGAGTGCGACTCTGTTAGCTACAGTTATTGCGTCCAATAAAGAGTTAACTTCACACTTTTCAAGTTTCAACCTGTTGACTGGCTCTTTCACCGACTACTAAAATATACAGTTTTGAACTCGTTATATAAACTTTAATTTTACCATATTGTACTGAATTATGTGAATTCGAAACTAGTCTACTAAATTTTGTTAGTTCATTCTATTACATTTTTATTTAAGTAAACTATTGAGCAATTATATTATCTACCTATTTTTATTTGGAATAACATGAAATTTCGAAATATCTTAACAATAATTATTATTGGTACTAAAAGCTTCAAGCGGGGATAGCAAGCAGGCTCAGTCGCAAATTGACCACTTCGCAAAATGACAAATGACAAAAAGTGGACAATTTACGTCCGGTACGAATGAGGTAGAATTGGATTATTATTATAAAAAAAGAGATAAAATTTCATTTATTCATTCAACAGAGATTGTACCGAGAGTGGCAAATAGTTTTATCTGAGTAACGAACTGCCTCAATAAATATTCAAAGTAGAAATTGTCATATTTTCGATTCAGCTAAAGTGGTTCGCGGTCCAGTTTAGCGTTCATTTATCAAGGCGCGTCTACCCGAGCCGTGGCATGTTCCTGAACATTCATTTAAACTTTGACCACAGCTTTGGGCATATTTAAGCCGAAGCCAGAAGTTTGGCAGATATTTACGTTGCTATTTTTGTCAGGTTTCGTAATGGTAAACCGCTTGAAATTTGGTGCTAGGAAAAGGAATATTGATCAAATTAAATGGTCCTCCCATTAAGTTTTTGTAAGCGGGAAACTAGTTGTGCCTTCGTCATAGAACCTTTGCTCACAAGGTCCAGCTATTAAATAGCTAGACGACTAAACAGTCGTTGAACTGAGCTATTTTGCGGAGTATGGTTTCCATTGGCAGCTGCTAGATTTTTGCCCAATTTGACTAGTCAAACCGTCACTAGCATTAAATTTGCTCAAATTCCTTTCATTTTACCATGCGTAGGTACCACTGGTACCAATGCAGGGTAAAGACACACTCTCCTTTACAAAATTAATGCCTTTAGAAACACTAATTTCTCTTTCCTCCACCAGGACGATGCCTGCCAGTGCTATGCGTGCACCTCTTCCAAATGTATGGCCTTCTAGCCCACTTCCAACTGGATGCAACCAAGGCCTGGAAACTCTTCAGCCTGATCGAAGAAGGATACCATAGCTCCAATCCTTACCACAATTCGATCCACGCAGCTGACGTCACGCAGGCAATGCATTGCTTCCTTCAGCAGAAACGCGTAAGTACACTTTTTCAGGGTTGTCGCCAAATAGTATTGTGTTCTACTATATTATCAATGAGTCGACTTAACGAAACCACGAATATCTGACACATTCGTTTCGTTTCTTACCTCTTTTGGAACCCTGGAGCATTTTCATTAAAACCACAGCATTCACTTTAAAACATAGCAAATAGAGAGTTATATGGCATTTTTCTTATGGGCGTTTCGTGTAACGCGCGCTCTGCTTCGCAATATTGAGCAAGCTCGTATAATATTTTCCAAAACATTTTCAGGCGAAACAGCCACTTGTATATCTGCTCTTTGATGCAATAAATATTGAAACTGAAATCCAGAACAAAGTTATAATGAATATGCACTCTACATAATTAAAAAAGATATGCAAATATAATTGTATCTCATATTTATTGAGTGGATTAACATTTCAAACCCACTCAATAAATATGAGATACATTTTTACTTAAAATAGACATGAGATCCATTCAGATAAAAGCCTTTAAAACTTTATCAAAGGTTGGCAACGCGTCAGTGAACTTCTTGGTATTGCCAGTGTGTATAGGAGTCTGGTATAAGTTTCTACCGCATGGTCCCTCGACGGCCATGATTGCAAACAGATACGTACGTTATACGGTTTGGTTCTAATTGCATGCCACTGCTTACCACGACTTCATTAGAACTTCAAAACTAATATACCTAGTATAAGCGAAGCAAAAGCAGTGGCGTCATTTACACGATGAAAACGTTATAAACCATATAAAAAACTTCTTCAATATTTATATTGAATGCTCTTTGTTAGAAAACAAAGTTTCACACAAAAGCCGGTATTTTCAAAGGAGAGTTCAGTCACTCTGGTTTATTTATAAAACCAAACAAATTGTATACTTTCATACAATTTGTTGCACAAAATTACGCAGCACAATTTATTTCGGTGAAAACCAAACAAACAATTAGCGAAAACAGAAACTGAATTGGCGCCAAAATAACAATACGCGTTCAATAAAGACGTCCAATAATTACGCCGTCACATGGAAGAGTCACTTTACCCTTTGCAATTATTCGAACTATTTATTTTTGATTAGGTCCCTTTGAAGTATTTTCAGTTTAAGATTCAGTATATTAATAGTTCAAGGAATTAGCATAGTGCCCTCTTTATTCTATTTTCTTTCGAAAGTACCTGCTGTTTCTGGCACAAAGTGCAGAGGTCAATCGAATGATTTCAAAACTACGTGTGTACCTTATTCGAGACACCACTGGTGGTGTTCCATAAAAATATGAAATTCAATACGTTATCGGCATACCATATACGGTGTCACTTGGATTTATGCATGGCATCGTTGCCGGGGCAGTAAGACGGATACGAGAGGTTATCTATGCGTGTACGCAAATTTTACTGAATATGTGAAGGATTTCTTGGTTAATCTTTCTGGAGTCTGTTACGGTTTTTCCTCGGTGTTCGCAGACAGAAATTTCATAGAATTTCGTTTCGCAGAAAATGTTTCATATAATATTTGGTCCTTGTATTTTTATTTTGAATATTATTGTTTTAACGACTATTTACTTGAATGAAATATATTTCTCATAAACACTATTCAATGAATTTTATAATCAATTTTTTTTATATAAAAAATTTTTCAAACAGTAGAATTATTTTTTAACGAATATTGTTTGTCCGAAAATCATTATCCATAACATGTTTGGTATAAACCTCAATAACCATAATGTTCAAAAATTCGAAATTTTGTTTTACATAATTACCTTTACTTCTAAAACTATTCTGTTATAATATTGAGTACTTATAATAAATGAATCATATTATTCATTATAAAGTCATATTATTATGTCCTAAGTATTGTATTATATAATGTGTATTATTCCGAATGTTCATTGTTAGTCCTAAAACATTTGCTAAAGATTAGGTTTTAGTGACATAAACGAATCGCTGTAAATCCGACTCCACATAGTCTTGTCCACCGTAGCCCTAGACTGTAATTTAAAATCGCGTAGGCGCGGAGGGGCGAGGTGGCCCCCGAGTTGAGGAGCAGGTTTTTGTAACACGCCGCCGCGGGCCGGCCAGCAAGGCGAAGCTGGGGTGGTAAGCGTTAAACCATCTGCGACGATAAGCTCGCGTGACAGAAACCATGCCTGCTGCATGTTGCATGCTCGCTTGTATGCTGCATGCTTGCTTGAATACTGCATACTTGCTTGCATGCTGCATTCTTGCTTCATGCATGGTGAATGCTTGTATGTTATATGTTTTATATAAACTAAAGAATATGAGGATAAATAATATTTATTTATTTATTTAATACTTTAAGCACATAAATGTACAGAGGCGGACTTAATGCCATAGGCATTTGATAATATATGATTAATGATGATTGATTTGGCAATATTTGATTTGTCATTCTATGATATGAATAAATAAACATAAAATTTTCTTGGTAACAAAACTCTATGATTAAATTTTTTTCAAAGTAAATAATCTGCGAATTGATTATTCTATGAAATGATAATATAAGAAAAAAATTATGTGTAACGAAATTCTATAAAAATGTAGTCTATAAAACACGTGTTAATTTGGGGTATATAACATAATATACATGTATTAGTTTATTTATTACAGTGATTTAACAATTAAAATAAAGCATGGTTGCCGATTTTCCTGAACTAGGCTGAACCTGTGCTTCAGGTTAAAAACTAAGTTAATAAAAACTTTTTATTTACAACCGACTACCAAAAAAATCACGAAAATGTGAAAAATAACTTTAATTTCGGAAGTCGTTGTCTTTGGTTTTCAATTTTAGTTTTTTGTCACCAAGTTTTTATTTTCCACTTTTTAGTTGTACCATACCCCACACAAACAGTGACGGTGAAACTAAAAACATCGTCAACATTATACTAAGTGGGAAAAATACGTAATATTGAAGAGTAACTCAAAAAATACGTAAGCAAAGTTAATAAATTTTTATATAGGACCACCTCTGAAGCATGACCTAGTTCGTAGACCTAACATGTTAGCGGTTCTATTTGCAGACAAATGCCTTCAACCTTCTGTCTATGTTTTTTTCACACCTAAAGTAATTTAATAAGATACTAAGTTTTCTATTGAATCTATTGTATAGAAATGGGCCTAAGAATGTAAAATCTTTCTATTAAGACATATTTTGAGTACCTATGTGGAAACTTTTGCAGAACACAACGCAAAACTTTCTTTACATAAAATTCATGATTGTTAATATTTTTCGATTTTTAGTCACGCGTTCTGCTGGTTTCCCGAGAAGCTTCGAACTCGTGCGGAGCTCTTAGTAATGAGGAATCACGCGGCGTGGTTGCGAGTAGATTAGTCATATTTGCGAAATGCGACCTGAGGCCCTACACAGAGTGACATTCTATCAGCGATAGCCATGTGATAACGATGATGGAAAAGGCAAAAATGTATAGCACTGACATAAGCTATCGAAAAGCTTATGTCAATCCTGTTGAAAGCCGTTGTAGAAATATGAAAAGCTTTCGAAGCGATTGTCACTTGTCTAGGTACTGTGGTCGCGTAATAAGTACAGGACGAGTCAGGAGGCCATCACGCGGCGAGGGTGCGTATCTTCTTATTTTATAAACACCTTACGGTCTGCCTCAGTTTAGGGATAACGAAAATATTGCTGCGGAAAACTCGAAGGATTTCTCTTTATTAAAACTTTATTTACAGTTAAACTCGCTCACTTTAGAGCTCTCACACTTGCCGCGTGATGACTCATACTCATCACGCGACCAAGTTGCAAGGAGGACCAATATAATCGGGGCTACGCCGCGTGACGCGCATGTTGCTTAGCTCGATACGAGTTTAAAACTACTCGGCCAAATCAGTAAAACACGTGATCAAAAACGATAAAAAAAATTAACAATCAACAAGAAGAGAAACCCTACATGTGTTTGGGAATGTTTCCTCATATCACAAATAAAAAGGTGAGGGAAAACCGTAAGGAATAAATAAAATAAGGAGGAAACAAACGAAGAAAATGAATTTTAGAATTTCTTGTTCGTAGCTTTTCCAGTTCTGTGGTGAAGTTTCTTGAAAGTTTTACAACTTAAGATATAGATTTTTCCGACCTTGTTTTGCAATTGGAACTTAAATGTGACTAAAGTCAATTAGATTTCAGCAACGGAAGACATCTAGACTTTATTTGGTTCAAATTACTCAAACATTGCTGATAAATTCCTAAAGCTATTTCCATCTATTTTTACAGCTACGCTGCCTTAAACTAGTGCATCCTCGAAGATACATTGTCCAGAATACTGCAAATTGCGAACATGGAGCTTAAATAAGGTTCAAATTATGTTACAAATAGACTCCAGTTTGACCCCCTTGAAACATACATTGAATATCCAAAACCTTGCGTAACACCATCATATATTCAATATTGTGGCGTCCGCGCGTCCGCAGCAACCAGAATAGACGATCTTCATACTAAATGTATGGAGACTTAATGCCTGATGTAGTGGCGCCGTGGCGCCTCCTCTTTACCCGACTACGGCGAAGAAAAAAGGAGGGTTATGATTTTGACCGGTATGTATGTAAGTAAGTATGTTCATCTGTTCCCTCCTATCTTCTAAACCACTTATCACAATTTGACAAATGAGGTATCGTTGGAAGCGTCTTGATTGTCCGCTGGATATAGGCTATGTGACGTCACGTTAAATTAAAAATGGCGTCATGTAGAGGACATAAAGTCAAGAACTTAAAAAAAAAAAATTATCGTACCATGTTGGGTATCAAATGAAAGAGCTTAATGAGCACATTTCAAATATATATATATATATTATAAACCCAAAAGAATTTAAAAAAAATTAAAGTAATAAAAACTAAAACCCAACTACGACTAAAAAGGTATAAACAAGACACCACAGACAGACAAATTAAACATCCGGAGTCACACGTAATCAGTTATATTTATGCCCTAACACGTGTGACTCCGGATTTTTAATTTGTCTGTCTGTGGTGTCTTGTTTATACCTTTTTAGTCGTAGTTGGGTTTTAGTTTTTATTACTTTAATTTTTTAATTTATCCATTTTACTGTACTTTGCACACTTGGGCGATATGACAGTTTGCGGAAATTGTAGTGTGTTCGTTTTCTAAATTACTCGCCATTGCTCTCATCTAGAGTAACATGATGCCAGTTTAAAAGTTTGGTATCTTTATAAATTCTTCTTGACTAGAAATGACAAAATGTTCTGTTAAATTATTTGAAAGTTGATTTGACTTTGCGATAATTCTTGAATATGTAGTACTGTTATTTGATCTGATTTATTAAGAAAGCTAACAATGTTTTGGTACATAATACACATATAATTATATAAGAAAAAACGACCCGGCTGTTATTACTTAGTCACGAGCTCCTCATAGTTATGAAAAGGGTTGCTTCCCGTAGTACAGGAACTATTGATACCTTGAATGTACAATTCGGTTATCTCAATCGGACAGGTAATTATCGACCTGTCATCGTTCGGATATCGTAGCGGTTGCACAAGCGGAGTGGTTTTAATTTTTCCCAGTGAAATGTCGATGGATTTTGATTAAGGCTTTTTAAACGTGTACGTAATAGGTAGGTGAAGGCTTTTTTTTTTTTGTTATGGGAATTCACCCATGTTCCTTCAGTTGACTTTCCCGCAACCCTGGCAGGCATCGGTCCTAGCGGACCCGACCAATTATGCTGACATCTCTTTGAGGCGCGCGTGGAACACATCGCGCCATCGACCCGGGCCTAGTCCTTATCGGAAGGCGATCTACCCATTGCTCGCCGTCCGCAAGCCCGCGCCTACGGTGGCCGAGAATCCGCCTGGGATTCCCGACGCCACGGGCGTCTCCTGCGGCGGCTAGGGGCGTAAGGGCGCAAATTTTGCCTCTCCAACACGCGTTCCGCCCCCTCCTTCGCGAGCATTACTGTTTCGCAGAAGGAGGTGATGGCTTCCCATGCCCTCTCGCTCCGTACCATGGCCTGGACCAGGGCCGGCCGCGAGAAATCATCGCCGCAAATCGCCTCCACGAGCACACGGCGGTGCTCCGCAGGTAGGTGAAGCCTTGAAACAGTTGTTGAAATGACTATGAAATTGTTTATTTATGGAACCATAAATAAACAACTTCATAGTCGTTTCAAAGGCTTGAAGCATTTTCCTTGCTTTCAAATCAGGTTATACAACTAAGTTATAAATTGAGGTCGAAGTCGCATGAAAGATGTGAACTACGTCACGTTAATGTTATTCAATTACGCGCTTTTTATGGTTTCAAAATAGTCCTGTGTGAAAACTTTATCCTGAGGTTCTACGTGTTCTAGAGCTAGAATTAAAATTAGTTGTTATAAATGATTTGCATAAAATAATTCACAAAAGCAAAACTTAGATTTTTCGATCTACTAATTTGTCCATCGGTAGACAAGAGCTTTAAATTCAATTCAATTCGGAGAATAATTTATTGATGAATAACAGTCGACGAATCGCTGAAACTCTGTAAACATGCAAAATTCAATCGAAATTTCTGTGAAATGATCAATTGAGAATTTAAAACTGTATACTGAGTATCCGCCACTTACAAATACGAAAATGTTTAACATAAATAATATTTCTGCAAAATGTATTTTCAAATATGTACCTAATTGTTAGTAACTAAACTCGCAACAATCTAAGAAGTCCGTTTTGACAGCTACAAAAATCCTTTGTAGCGATGAAAAAAAAAATATTTTCTTATAAACTGATTTTCGAGACATATGGATTGAACATACTTAGAGAGTTTGTAATCGACGACTTATCTACATTCATTAAAACTGATTCTCAAGGCATAACGCTTTATTACATGTACGAGAACGAAACGTCAAAACGGACTTCTTAGATTGTCGCGAGTTTAATGTTTAGTATATATAATTGGAATCAATATTATATTATGTTAGCAAATAAATAAATAAACAATTAATTTATGTTTATCATGTCAATATATATTAGATAGTTCACATCTATAATTGCAATTTACTTAAACTTTAATATTAACCAAGTTTTGTTGAAGGATTTTATAAGCCTTTGAAATATGCAGAACTAGCTTCCGCCCGCGGCTTCGCCCGCGTGGTATGTTAATAAAAAGTAGCCTATGTCCTTTCTCATGCTCTAGACTATCTGTGTACCAAATTTCATTTAAATCGGTTCAGTAGTTTTGGCGTGAAAGCACGACAGACAGACAGACAGACAAGAGTTACTTTGGCATTTATAATATTAATATAAAAATATTTAGTAAGGATAAGAATGTTGTTAAATCTTTTAACTAACATTCAAGACTATTCACGATTAATGATTTAGTTACACAGTTATTGCGAAGCTATTAGGTATCTCTTTTTGTCTTATTACGTGAACGTAAGCAGTACATGTTCTGTAACTAAAATATTTTAATTAAACTAATTAAGTTTTTCGTCCACCGACACCTACTCTTAAATTAAAGAATGTGAATGTCCCTAACTTTAAATATTTGAATATTTAATGTCAATGTTTTAGTTCATTCATCGATCTCAAGAAAATGGCAGCACGTTAAAATCGCAGATGTTAAATGTAAAATGTTAGAAGATTTTAAAATGGACGCACTGCGTTAAATTAGGGTGTAGCCATTGGCGACGCAACAGGTCAACGCTAGACACTGTCTGTTCCTGCCCTCAGATGCAAGGATTATTCAGACGAATGGACAGCATCCACGTAACGGACTATCTGAGATGACTAGACTAGTTAACTCCTGACATCTCAGATAGAATCAAATAGAACTTGGAACGAATGTGTGTTGTGCATGGCATGCTTAGCTTCTTCTATTAAAACCTTGTTTCTATAAAAGTTTAAAGTATTTGATAAGTATTTGATTTTCGCGCCAGCCCCAACATCATTCATACTTCATAGAGTGTTGGCTGATAGGTGGGACTCTCCGATCTCGAGGCGGTGGATACGACTGCACGCAGTCAAGTAGACATTCCCCGGGATCGGCGTGACTCACGCAGCTTAGAATATAATATGTTACTAACACTAGTTTCATAAGTTCACATTGTTACTAACAAATATGTAAGTGGTTGTGAAATAAATGTTGATTTTTATTTATTAACTACTGCAAGGAAAAGTTTTTGTATAGGAAGACTTAAAAAAGCACTATGAAAACAGCTTTAAAGAACTCGGTCTAAGTGAAAACTTATAAACTTGCAAGTTAAAAAGGTTTCGAAAGCAAATAATGTAGGTAATTTTGCTGTTATAGAGGTGAGACCGCGGGAGCAAACTTGTTGGTTACCCTAAACATTTTATAATAGCTTCGCTTCGCTTCGATATTTCTCGACGACATGAGAAGCCAAGTCAGAGGCCCTTGGGCGGCTTTAAAACTCTGTCACCAGGTTAGTCACTAACCGCTCGAAAAGAAGATCGCTTCGCTTCAATTAAAATTTTCCTCTTCACTAATAGTACATTACTGTCGCGGCCAGCAATAAGGGGATTGATAGACGATCGTGAAAATGTGGCCCGATGCGAGCCGAGGCACACATACGTGAATTCATCAATTCCTGATTGCAGCCAAGGCTTGTATAGTACTTTTCTCAAATAATTAATGCGCGGAAATTCAAACTGTGTAAATAAAATAAAAATTCCAGAATCAATGAAAAACAACTACAATTTTTCATGCGCCAATATGGTCATTTGTTTCCTCTTTTTTAAACAGTTCTATTTCCTAGCAAAACTGAAATTTTAATAAAATCTTTGTTAAGTTACCTCCTTGATTGCCATGTGTTGAAGTAAAACGTCGTTCCATTTTTGAATAACACGACAGATATGAGTTTTCATAGTAATTTATTTGGCCGCTAAACACGCCAGATATGGATTTTCATAGTAACTTTGCTGGCCGCATCGTCACTTGGTTTTGACCAGTACAGCAATTTTCAATTTATCTCGAAGAAGGTTGTCAAAATAATGCTCGAATTTCCAAGCAAGTTTGAGAAAATGCAGTTTTTTGACATTCTGACATAGCATCTATCTACTCTCGACAATTTATTTCCATGAAGCCCGAAAAATTCAACATTTTTGATGGAAAGCCTTTTAATCGTTTTTATAATTGACTTGTCAGTTTTATCAGATCAAAAATAAATGCGATTCGATTTCTGCACCAGTCGAAAAACTCGTTTTCGTTTTTTAATTAAAGTTGAATCTAGCAATATCGTATATCGTGTCTTGTGATTATCCAACAGTTTTTCATTGTGGTCAATATTATGTAAATATCATATGAAAGTGAAGTTTTTACCAAGCTGAAATGTTTATTTAAGTTAAGGCTCCCACAAACAGGCGCGATATCGCGGGTGCGACAAGTGTAGCGCTGTCTGTCGCGCCCGCGATATCGCGCCAGTTTGCACGAGGCTTTATGGAATTAGAACTTTTGTATGATGGGAGGTATGACTAAAAAATATTTTTTTTTTAGTTCATTATTTTATGACTTCTAGAGGGCGCCATTTTTAATGTAACGTCACATAGCCTATAACCAGTGGAAGATCAAGACACTTCCAACGATACCTCATTTGTGAAATTGTGATGAGTCGTTTAGAAGATATGAGGGATCAGATGAACATATATATATACATACATACCGGTCAAACTCATAACCCGCCTTTTTGCTTCGCCGTAGTCGGGTAATAATAAAATAATGCTACAGGTTTATTACAACCAATTTTTCATCGGAAATTCGATTAATTGTGAATAACATGACTTCAGGCTTCTGTTTATTTAGTACCAAAAAACAAAATCCCACTGTAAAATAAAAAATACTATGGATTGTGGACGATTATGACAATACATCAATATCATTTGCAACAATGAGTTTATTCCAAGATCGTTTAGGTACCCGAAGTCAATATTTCGCTGGACGATTAGAACATCAATTTATTGACCTAGATGTGCACTTTTCGTAACTATCCTAGGTCCTAGGACCAATCATCTAAATGCATAATTTTTTCAGTCTCTATCACAGCTTAGTTAATCGCACTAAACACAGACCTTGTTGTACGCTTCATACCATTGAAAGAAATCTCTACCTACAATACCTACTATGCTTATATTTTCATAAAGTATTTTTTTCTATTTTACAATAGTAAGGCACTCAGACTTCTATCAAAGATGTACTTATAATGCAATATTGAGTAAAAGTAGATCGACCGTTGAAGTACCCTTAAGTATGCCGTCTGAGCACTCAATGCGTTCAAGCGTTTAAACTCAAAGTTAACCAACTCGAAACGGTTCAACAAAACAGAAGCGAGCATGTATTTGAATACAGTTTCCAATATTGATTCAACATATTAAGAGCGGTTTCGTAGTGACCTGAAAACAGTGATTAACAATCAGCAAAGGACCAGCTATGATTGCTGAGATATCTGCCACTAAACTATTGCGCAACGAAGTGCATCCGTGTACAGGAAAAGGCATTTATTGCGCTGTATAATTGAGTAATAGCCAGCGACCTGCTCTGTCCATAGACTGGTATGACTTATTGCTTTGTCTGCTGGGCTGCCTTTCATCTTATTCACAGTACAACGGCATACCAACTATTTGGTTCATACGAAATTAAATTTTCATGTGGTATCAACTTCTGACGTCACTAGGCTAGATAGAAAACGGGGATTGTGTTGTTTGCCAGCGGCTGTATACTAATCCAATTGCAAAGATTTGTTAGATGAATTTCAATTATTGCGGTGGTCGGGGTTCACTGCTCGAAGCTGGCGTGCCCTATTCGCGTTCGAGTCCGATAATTCCTGTGTGAACACATCTCTTTTAAAGTTCATAGGTTCAGAGTTTGTAGCGATTCGATTTTTTTATTCTTTTGACGATGGCGGTGTATTTCGGTATTTTTTTTACGCCTCGTAAAATTTTAATCGGTCATGTACAAAAGTTTGGCCAATTGATGTTCTGCTTGAATTGGCTGTTACTACGAATGTGGTTGCACCTTGTATGAAACTTTCGTGGAAAAAATGTATAGCATTTTATCTTGCAGAGCACACAGAGACAGTTGATCGGATCGGGAATTGGTATTCATCACCGAAATATTATTTTGAAAAGTACTGATACCAATAAAACTGAATTAAATTCGCGATCATTTTAAATTCGACTGAAAATATAATTTCATTCGTTAATTTTCAGTATTGAAACGGGCAACTTTTATTTATTTGTTTATATATAGCAAAAACCCATTAACAAATAAGTAAAACAAGATCCTGTTGCCTTGTAACGTCTATTGACTACACAAAACTAGTTTTTCGTACCGTAAACGGTTTAATCACACTCTGTCAAACTCATTAAGTTTTTTGCTTAAACTGTACCTAACAAAGCGCTCTTAAAGTGCATTTTCTAAAATCAAATTCCAAATTATATATTTGCAAAGCGCTCTTAAAGTGCATTTTCTAAAATCAAATTCCAAATTATATATTAGTCAATATACGTTTTCATATTTGTTTGCACATCACATTTTGTGGTTGAAACCGACTGACGCACTGTCTGTCTGTCTAGTTCGTATCGATTGGTGAAGGGCATTAACCCACCTGATCGGATGTGGGTATTATTGCATAAAGACTCCTCCGACTCGACGCGTTGCCGACTGAGACACAGTTCAAAAGATTTATGATGGCTTTTAGGATAGCTTCTTTGATTTAAAATGTTTTTGTTATCAGAATATAACTTTTTATATCAATACAAATCCTTTAACAATAAATTGCGAAAAAACATTCGTTTTCTTTTCAACATTTTCATTGACTAGTCTATGTAATCACTCACGTGGTCCTGAAATAGTTACCTAATGATATTTATAAGATCTGTCACATCAATATTGATGTGACAGTTGTTGATGTGTATTGTGTGTGTGTTTTAGGTAGTTATAACTCTGTCCAAATGGACATAGTTATAACTAACTAAACAATAAGCTCCGTATTTAAAACTTTTTCTATATTATTATCTTTTCGCCAATTAGATTCGTGACCACTTGACTCCACTGGAGATAATGGCATCGCTGCTAGCCGCCATCGCTCATGACATGGACCACCCGGGAGTGAACCAGCCGTTCCTCATTGCGACGTCCAACCACCTCGCCGCTTTATACAAGGTAATTTCATGAATCTTTTACTTTGGCCTTTTTCTGGAGCATTATTATTACTTATATTAAATTTATTGGTGATGTTCTTCAGAAAGGTCAGGTCCTTAGTACTCGTAACCGGCGTGCGTGTATCACCAGACGTATGAATGTTAAAGAAGCTAGCTGTTCAATATATCGACATTTATTATTTCGATATATCGATGTATCGATATAAAATGTCAAGTATCGAAAATGTATCAAAAACGATATATTTCCAATAGCAACACCGTAGTCGCCACTGACTAAAACCGCTGGAATTCAGAGCCGTAAAACGTATACCATCTTTTTTTTTCCTAGTTTGGTATTTAAATGATTGTAAAACTTGAAAAACATAAAGTATTTTTTTTTTAACATTCCACCTTTATATTGATTTATCGATTATTTTTTTTCGATATATTGAAATCAGTATTGTTTTTTTTTTAAATGTCGATACGATGTGTATCGATACTTTTTGACACTTCTTGCATCCCTAAACGAAGCAAAAGTAGTATGTAAGGGCCGTAGCAGGTGAAGTTCTGTAGTGTCTGCCCGTCCCCATCATTAAAATCCTACTTTTACACCTTTTTTGGAACAAATTTTGGATTTCGTGTAAAATCCGACTAAATTTAGGCAACGTAGTTGGTGTAGTCAGAAAATCCCCGTGCGAAAAACGAAAATCCTGATTTTTACTCTATGAGGAATAAATAATCCAATTTTACATGTGTCAATAGTATATTATGTCCAAAAAAAGCGCCTTTACTTTTACTTCTGATAGCCGTCATTTCACTGAACCCAATAACGTATTTTACTGAGTCGAGAATACACCTACCGACCTACGCGCTACGCCAAATATCCTCACTATTGCGATCAGCCTGTAATTTTTGAACAGAATATCAGAATTTCAGCCTGAAACCGAAGGCTTGTTCAAACGCGGTTACATGAGCTGGCCCCTGTAACAAGGCCTCCCATTTGAAACTTTGCAAATTCCTCAAGAGCTCCACAGTAATGGTACCTACCTGAGACTCCGCGAATATTTCAACAGTGTAAATTTCTATTATTTAAGAGCTTTCTATTCAGAGGCCCTAGACAAAGTGATATTCTGTCAGTGATAACGATGATGGAAAAGGCAAAAATGTATAGGATAGACATAAGCTATCGAAAAGCTTATGTCAATCCTGTTGAAAGTCGTTGTAGAAATACGAAACGCTTTCGAAGCGATTATTACTTGTCTAGGCCCTCTGATGTATATAATTTCTGTTTCGTTTCTGAATAAGTAAGTATTTTTGTAGTTTGTCGCTCTTCATTACTCTGGTGAAATTGTATTGTATTATTGGCCATCCAACCTATGGGAACCACTAAAGCCTCGTACAGACTGGCGGGATATCGCGGGCGCGACTGGCGGCGCAACCCTTGTCGTGCCCGCGATATCCCGGCAGTTTGTACGAGCCTTTTCACCGATGATGGTTAGTATAGTAGTAATAATAATACCAGCCTATTTCTGTCCCACTGTAGGGCACAGGCCTCTTCTCATACCGAGAAGGCACCAGCATTAATCACCAAGCTTGCTCAAGATGGGTTGGCGATTCCATATCTTATTATTAACTATAAGTCTAGGTCCCTCACGAATCACGATATTTTTCCTTCACCGACGTCAGTACGGTCCAAGATAATTGTTTAGAAGTATTTTTTTATTCCGATTCAAAGCAATAACACCCTAAGATATATCTAACGTAGTTTTAGAATTATCAATCAAGCGTCTAGTTTCAGTGTAGAGTGTTTAACGTGTCTGATAGCGCAACAATCAATCAGTCAGAGCAATCAATTAACCAAGATAAAGCTATGTAGTATCCAATCAAAAACATAAATGTGAAATAGGAGCCAAATTCCATATTAAGAATAAGCGTGTTGGTCGACTTCGCCGACACAAGAATTGAGATCTATATGGGTGCCAAGTTCTATAGATAATCCTGAAATTTATAAAGAACATACAACACTCTAAAATAAATTTAAAACCATATTTCTTGTTTTTCTGCTACAACAATGTTTGCTATTTAAAAATATAACTTTATTGAATAGTCAGTTTATTTACACAAAGCACTTAGGATGAATTGAAGCTGAAAATTTTACTTTGCTAGTTTTTATCACACATACTTACATGCATACCGGTCAAAATCATAACCTTTCTTTTTTCTTTGACGTAGTCGAGTAAAAAGTAACTTTTTGTCGTAAACGTTACTTATCTCTTCCAAGCGTTTTTACTTTGTAAAAAGGTATATCATTCTCAAACAACATTCCTTTAATTTATATAAATAATACACACCACCAGACATTTTGTCAAATGACAAAATTATAAATATTCCGTTTTCCGACTGAGGTGCAAAGCCGGATATTTGATATCCGGGATTCTGCGGTGGACCAAATCACCGACCGATGCATCCGTAGTTTGCGGAATAAATTTATTTGTTGGAATTCGAATGTATGGGTCGTTGGTTAATTTAAAATACTATTTTTATTAAATTTATTTCAATACTGCGCGAATGATGATTAATTTGCATTTTTATCCTACTTCTTAAAGGTTCTCAATTCGTCTATATTTATATACAACGTGTAACAGAATAAGCGCAAGACCTGAAAGTAGTTTGCTCAGAATCGGCTTCTGAATCGATTTCCGTCATTATTTACATATGTTAATTTTTCATGAATTTTTTTTTTTATTTAACTAAAATTAGAACCACTGCGTCGTAAATAAAATATTCCATTTATGGAAATTTAAGCCTTTATATAAAGCCTATTTAAATGCATAACCAAATTTGTAATACGCTCATAGCTATCCTCGTTTCATGTTTAGTGAGGACGTCTATTTTATAAAAAATAACTAGGTGTGGTTTAATTAAATTAAATTACAGATAATATTTTAGTCTTACAATGTAATATTCTAATTGGGTTGTATGAGCTCTTGCGTTTATTCCGTTACACGTTGTATATTTTATATATTATGTTCATCGAAATTTTCGTCAATTGTGGACCGGTTTTGAAAATATTTTTATCCTTTGGTAGAGAAAAAGCTTGCGCGATGGTCCCTATTAACTTTGCTTAGGTAGTTTTTGAGTTTACGCTAAAAATACCAACGTGTTTTTTCCACTTACCGTATGTTGTTGATGTTATTATAACATACTTTCAATGATATTTACATGGCAAGAAGTGGTACTAATACGAATTTGTGTGCGGTAGGTACTAACTGTTGTACAAAAAAAAAACAACCAACTTCCAAAAAAAAAAAAACTTCTAAGTGAAAAATAACTTTAATTTCGGAAGTCGAAATCGATGACAGTGATAGACGCAATAACTAGATCCAGTGTTAGATGCGGAATTAAAAGAACCTATTTATACATAACGCTATACGATTATTAGATGATTATATTCCTGGTCAGTGACACGACAACAACACAAAACCCAACACGCGATTAAAAAAACTGCGTGCTCCCTCGAGCGTGGGCTCTCTTTATGACTTAAAGTTAATCGGAACTGCTGATGCCTTTGAAGAATTATATTTATTTATTTTATTATTTATGTACACACAGTAAAATACAAAAATCAGCAATATATTATTATTATATTGAAAATAACAGCAATATATTAATCAGAATACTTAGGAAAAATCCCTCTTAGAAATCGTCTGTGCTGAAAATGTATCGTTACTGTAAACAATCTATTACTTACCGAGTGGTAGAAAATCCATCAAAGTAACTTTTGTAAGCTCCTTAGCCTCGAACGCATGCAGCCCTAGGAAATATTAATTAACTTTAAGAAACAGTTTTAATTATAAATAGCGGTCGCGGGTACCGCCGCGTAAAAACATAATGAGCTTACTTCATAGCTTCATAAAGTTAACTTACCTACACGTATTTCAGATTTGAAAGAAATACCTAATTAACTTTATTTAGCACTAAAGTTACTTCCCACGGTCTTCAACTTGACAAAACATCGAGATTTCTTGGTTCTACGTGAGTTTAATTTTTTTTTTTTATTATTCCTATGCCTTCCAGAATAAACTCTGTAAATAATGGTGAAAACCGCAACAATATTCATTGCGTAGTTTTGAAGAACAACGCGGTCACATATACGGACGAAAAGTGACTTAAGTTTATAATAATAATATGTAAATCAAATCACGCCCTGTTGCCCATGGAAATAGGCCCAGAAAGTGTGCTACGATCCTTACATACACCTCGTATCGTCATCAGCTCCTACAATGGATGACAAGTGGACAATTTGATAGCTATGGGTACCTATCTACAATGTTTTAGTTCACAACTATGATCTGAGGAAAGTTAATACTTGGCGGTGTTAGGCCGATCGCCCACGACGCTACTCAAAAGTATCGTCTTACAGGATCCAATCTAAAAGCATTTATTTCAATTAAACCATTTACAGGCACTTTTGAACTTTCAAAAAGTCGGTCAGTCGTTGGAGCTGGTTGCCCATTCTAAAATGTAGATCTCAATGCAGAAGAACGGGCAACAAAATCAAATCACCAATGCCAGCCAGAATATCACAACACTCGTATTTCGGACCGAAGTCTGTACAACCAACGCAAGCAATCTCAAAGATTCGTCTTGTATGCATGATATTTCCATTGCCTCAAAGTACTATCCAACATAAGCACTGTTCGGTGGTAGCTTTATTCTATTTAAATTGTTTTCCCTATTAAAATCGCATCTAAAATGTAGATATGACTTCGCCGTATTTGTCAGTGAGAGAAATATAACGTAGATCTGTTTCCCGCAGGGCAGAGAATATCCATGAGACATTCCACACGAAATAGGGAAATACGTTAACGAATCCGATTGATGTGGATCAAACTGTTGACCAAAGTGACAAACGGCTCACTCGTTTCGTGGTAGCACCAGACCGCAGGCAGGTCCCCAAAGACTGAATAGGTGGCTCTTTAAGATTTTGGAGCATTCGATACAGCCCCCAGTGAAATCAAAGTCCAAGCTTTTACACAAAGCAATAAATAGCGGGGTAATTGCGTCACATACTCGTAGTTAAAGTAGCAATGGCTTTCATTTTGACAGTTCAACAACATTCATTGCGTTATTTACGTTTTTCGATCATAATATGAAGCAATGGATTAGCAATATCCTTCAAAGTAATTCAGATTGTGATTGAAAGTGTGTTACGCAATTAGGGTGCTGGTTAAGTCCTAAGAGCTTCATTCGATTTTATTGTGCACCCTTGGAATTTGCATTCGGAGTAAACAGCGACTGAAGTTAGTAGAGATTACTTGAAAAGGCCACGGCCAATTGAATTCTGAGATAAATCCGATTGGTTTTATCTATCTAGTGCAATTATTTTATCAATTTTATCTGTGACGTCACCGGATGGAAACTACAGTAAGAAGCTAGGTGCGTTTGTTTTACCCTTTTCTGAGATAATCCGTAATAGTTACGATTCTTCAGTCTGTTTACAGCATTTATTGAAAAAAAAGCTTAGACAGCTTTTTTCAATAAATGTTGTAAAATGTTGTATTAAACATATTTTTAAAACGTAGTTTATTAATTCATTTAGTAAGCACATGGAAAAGTTACAGCGAAACAAACATACAGGACTAATTTTGTCGATTCTCGATGAATAGACAATGAAAAGTCTTTACTTTGGTAATAATCTTCGAACAAGAATACTCTTGTTCGAAGATAAGGAAAAAAACAAGGTGAAAGGTGATAATTAAATCTTAAAATTATAATTAGGATAAGAGACAAAGGACATTGTTACCCGAATAGTGTAGTGACTCAGAAGTCACCCAAAATACGATCAACTTTAAAAGTACAAACCTTTCCAAACACAAGTTGTGTGTTTGGAAAGGTTTTTACGTTAGCGTCACAGAGTGCATGTTTGCATTCTTACGAGCTCCAAACGTGCTGCTTTTGATATGTCATATATACCTAAGTCAATCCTTTTCCCGACTCCATTATCCTAACATACCATCCATAGTATGTTACGTGTTTCGCCACTGCAAAAAGCATAGTAAAAAAACTGCTTTGTGAAGGTTAATTTAATCCCCGGAACTCGCCTTCACAATAGCTACAAAGAGAAGTCTTGCAGCTGAAGGGCTTGTGTGGTTGACCACTGAGGCATAATTTTATTTGAATTACAGTCACTGTATACGCAAAGTCAAAGTCAAATAATTTATTCCACATTAATTAGTTTACTACGTAAAGGTTGAATAGCTTTACATTGCTGTTCAAGCTAGTAGCTAGAAATGCTCTTTATTTGAACATAATGAAACAAAATAACGTAACATCCTTTGAACATGTTGAGTATTTGTGTGAAAACTGAATCCTTCAATTAAGCAGAAATTTCATCGGAATATCGACTTTTGAGAAACTGTTAAAAGGAATATTGTAATTGGAAAGCACGACTATATCATATTCGTTTGTATTCCCTGAAACGTTTGGCAGAGGTGTATAGTATTTGTTTATTTATATATACTTTATTGTATACCAGAAAATACATAGCAAAAAATAAAATTTTACACTACAAATCATACAATGGGTGGCTTTACCGCTTTCTGCGATCTTTGCGAGGACATAAAAAATGGGGTTGTCATTAGTGCAAAATAATAAGTACTTACACCTTTAGATACAATTTTGTTTATAGATACATAGATATATATATGCTATACTACCTGCCCGCCCCGGCTTCGCACGGGTAGCACTAAGTCCATCGTGGGTCGTCAGAACTCCAAAAGTTTGACAACCAGTCTTACCAAGGCGTATCGTATTTCCCAGTAACTGGGTTGTGGAGGTCAGATAGACAGTCGCTCCATGTAAAAAAACTGGTATTCAGCTGCATCTGGTTAGACTGGAAGCCGACCCCAACATAGTTGGGAAAAGGCTAGGCAGATGATGAGTTAGTAATAATCGATGACAGTTGATTAAATTGTGCAAAAAAAAGTTTAAAAAAATGTAAGTGTTACATACACTTTAATTATGAATAATGCTACTTATTGCTGTCTCTGGTTATAATTTAATGGTTGCTATATACCGATGCTATTGTATCTGGGGCTAAATTCCGCCTCACATGCTTCAAATTCTCGGCTGATTTTAGATACATGTCCTTTGTACTAACTTTGTAACGGTAACTCCGTCCTTGAATGACAGACGCGCGGAGATGGAGCGGAAAAATATAAATATCTTTGTCCTGGATACCCATGTATTGGTTGAGTGAGTGAACATCTACGATGGCTCACATGGTGATTAATAAAATTCTCTAATCTTTGAACGAAAACGAATGTATTTACTACGTACTTCTGAAATTTTGAAACTTGAATAAAAATTCAGACTTCAATAGTTATGCTCAAATCGGAAGAAAAGTAAAACTAAAGATTAAGAGATTAATATCACTTACCTTAATCAGATAAATTGGTCTCGAGTTTACAAGCCCATTAACGGCAGAAGGATTGCCGTTTATAAAAATGTAACAATTCCATGAGTGCTAAACTTTTTATCAAAATATCAAGTACAATCAAAGGAAAAACGATGAATGGATTATGTGAGGAAGGATATGAAAAAGAAAGGAGTAATGATAGCGTGACGGTTGATAGGGGAGAATGGAATTACAAGTAAAATTTTTTTTTTTTAAACCACCTGCAAAAACAAAGCAACTGATAAAAGATTTTTTTTTTAATACCTAATATCACTTTCGATCAAGTCAGCTTTCAAACAAAACCAAAAAAAAACAAAATCGGTTCAGCCGTTTGGCAGCTACGATGGCGCAGACAGATACACAGATACACACGTTAAACTTATAACACCCCTCTTTTTCCGTCGGGGGTTAAAAACGTGTTGCACCGACCCCAAGTAATATGGGAATAGGGGTAGGAAGATGAGGGTACTTATCCAAACCTTCTCCTTTGTACAGAATACATCAGTGCTG
This sequence comes from Lithophane leautieri, assembly GCA_949152455.1. Taxonomy (NCBI): domain Eukaryota; kingdom Metazoa; phylum Arthropoda; class Insecta; order Lepidoptera; family Noctuidae; genus Lithophane; species Lithophane leautieri. The sequence goes on along the minus strand of OX424458.1, from coordinate 19,842,647 downwards.
GAGAACCACCACTGGCGCTCAGCCATGAGTTGCCTCATCGAGAGTGGGATCCTCGACCATCTGCCGCCTCTGCCAGGACTTCGAGAGACCCTGGAGGACCAGATCAGCTCGCTGATCCTCGCCACCGACATCACCCGCCAACAAGAATATCTAACCCATTTCAAGGTGAGTTCTAGTTTCACCTTATGTGGGATTTCCGAAAAATACCCGAAAATAATTTGATACTTTTGGTGTCGCTAAACTTCAATCGCCGCTCGGTTTCAAATAGATCTTTTCATAGTAAAAACCAACCATAAATAATCTAGATTTGTATCCGCTGTAGGTTATGCTGTGTTTTGTCTATTAAGCAGAAAGTCTGTTAATATAGAGAAGATAGAGTGATATAGAGTCAGAATCTACAGAACATCACCATCCTTAGACACTCTACAACTGAAAATACACGCAGTGATGCGAGTACTACGCACCTGACTTTTTCAACAACATAATCGATCAGAGTATTGATATACAAAAATATAAATAGAATGATCTAAATCGGGATCAATGTTTGTATGTCTTTTCCGTGGGGTCGACAACGGTTTTATTAATTTCGGTATGGCGTACGATTTATAGCTTACTATTATATTAACCATACTACCGCAGCACCTGGGTACTACACAAAATTCGTTGATAATTTGGTTATTCGTTTCAGTTATCTGGAACAACCAAACATTCAAAATCGGATCCCGGAAAACTTAACTAAAAACAGAATCATAAAGCCGCCCATGATTAACAAGATTATCATCTGCATTTAAATACAAAAATAAGCTTTTAATTACTAAAATATTATGTAAAAGTATATTTGTAAACAAAACACAATTTAAAAACGAGCGAGATTTACAGTAGTCGCATAATAACATCTGACATCTTGACTGACAGTACCAACCTCCCGGAAAATGGGTTGGGCCATCTGACGCACAACTCTAGAACCGCGTGCGCTCATTGGTCAAATCAAATAGCGCGCGGTTCCCCGGCTTCCTGTTACACACTTCCGGCCCTTTTCACGTAATCACTCCCACAGATTACAGGAAAGCAAGAGAAAAATTGTGGCGTTCGTACGAATGAACAGTCGATGCAACAAAAAGAACAGATCTATTACAAATGAATAGCGTAAAGGCTACAGAACAAAATCGGACTCGGAGTGGTGCCTTTCAGTCGGATTCCAATACACACCGGGTTGGATGGCACCTGCACTGTAATAAAACTTTTCCTATCAACCTGTATTTTTCGGGAGTCCCAGTCCAGTTTTTCACTGGAATAGCTATCGGCGATCGGCGTGCATCAGCTGTGTTTTGAACATTTTTGACCTGTGTTTTGACTTGAAGTGTATATTTTTGTGTGATTTGTTTTAGGTATTTTAGTTGTTCATTTCAATATTTTTCAACTGTAGCTTTAAAATTAACCCGCGAAATATCGCGGATTTATATATAATATATTTTTTATTATTATTCATATTCTTTATGACACCTCTTTAGGTTATGAGCTATCTGAATATCAAAAAATATTTGGCCTAGGCCTTATGGGGGACGTGTGAAAATTGATTCGCTGTTACAATGTATAGTAAAAATAACTACATAAACGTGGACAATGACGGACGGCGCGCGCAAATTTATCCAATTTCTTACTTTTTTTATCATTAGTATGTTTTATTTTTTTATGTACAGCAAGTAAGTGTGTTTGTGATGAACGAATGGCAGTACGTCTTACAAAATAGTCAATGTGTTTCTGAATTTCCAATCTAGCTCATTACGGTCCAATAGCGTAGTAAAAGGGTCTGCTGTGTAACAGTGTCAATAGGTATAAGTTCATCTCTACATAAACCACCACTTCAGACAATAATCTGCATGGTCCTCATATGGCCTGACCAAGATTATATCTGGACTTTAAAAGTAATCGGATAGAAAACCCCGAACTTATCTAGTTTTAAAAAGTGATTTATTTTGAACACATAAAAGTAATTGTTTGAACGAATTTACAGAAATAAATACCATTTAAACATGTTTATCTCGACGGAACGAATATGTAACCTCGATGTCTGTGGCGAAAAGAACAGTTTTATATGGGCTTTCTGTAATGCACTGCCTACGCTAAGCTCAACTTAACTTACAGGTTAAACTTTAAGTAAGAGTTTAGCGCCGTCAAACGAAATCTTCAGCGCTTTCATACGGTAGGTAAATGCTAAAGTGCGGTGAGCCTTATTTTATTCCAACTCTTTAGACTCTTTTTTGACGCCCTATGAGCCCTTCCTTTATATATAATTTTTCCTTTTGTCAATAACGTTAGAATTAGATTGAATTCTCTTGTATTACGTTTTTTATATTAATAATTATAAACAATAAACTCTTAAAGATAACTTGTAAATAAAATCTACTTACGTTACTGTAATATTGCTTCCGGGAAACACACAGTGCGTAATTAAAATAAAATGTTATTGACATAATCCTGGATATTTGTAACCGGGGAATACATATTATAACCTGAACTCATAAAAAGAAGTATCGGAGCTTGGATAATCAATACCTCCAATTTGATTCTCGACGTAGATACCGACTCCTCCTACGATTTCCTTGAATCGAAATCTATTTGAGAATATTATAAGTTTCTTACGCCTGTTTAGGAGAGAAAATATTGATTAGGGGTCGTTTCGATAGGAGTTAAGCTCGTTCCGACATCTTCGCTTTTTGAAACTGTGTGGTTATTTTAGCCCACAGCTCATCCGATATGCAGCAGTCAATGCCACTACACTAAGCGGCTTTCTAGCGCAGAATGGATAGTTGAAGCAATATTAACATCGCCTGTCAACACAACAACAGTCTACGTCAGGAGATCTAATATTCAATATAATCAGAGGTAGGTAAATTGAAATCCAATGCAGATATCAAGATTTGATTGTTCCATGGCATTCACATTAGAATCTCGCAGCACGATAAACTTATAAAACTATCGTCTGATGCCATAAAAACTAGTTGATTACGTTCAAATAAAAGCCAAGGAACTCCAAGTTTCCATTAATTTAATATTGTATTAATAAATTAATATGAAAACGTAAAATTCAGAAACTTTTAAAAACTATTATAAACTGATTCCGTATTAAAGAATGTTTCAACTTTTCGTAAAAAGACTTATACAACGTAGGTACTGTATACAATGTTACAAGTTGAAACACGGCAAGAATTTTTTCAAAAATTTTTATAACAAAAGAACCTCTAGTTACTTTAAAATATGAACAAGTACATACAAAAGAGTCCCTTGGAAACAAAATCTTGACATGGAAAACGACCTTGACGGAAAACTGACAATAATGTTAGGGGCCCAGGGATTCCACGAAAGTTATCTCGTAGCTATTAAAATTACGTTGAGCCGACTTGAACACGGGAGGATCCTTTTATAAGGTTACATTACTGAGATTCGTTGATGTTGACTTTAAATTATTTGTTGATGCTGACTTTTTACCCGATAAATTCAAAATCCGGAGTCACACGTAATCCGTTCGATTTATTTAACACGTGTGACTCCGGATTTTTAATTTATCTGTCTGTGGTGTCTTGTTTATATCTTTTTAGTTGATTGACTTTCTTGTCATAGTTGGGTTTTAGTTTTTATAACTTAATTTTTTTTTATACATTTAATAAACATTGGGTAAAATTTAATATTTGCGCACCATAAGAATTGGTAGAATGTAGAGGGGCCATTATAGTTATTACATACAATGATAAACCTAAATTCATGCGAATAAATGAATTTGATATGATTCGTCTGTGGTGTGGTAGATAATTGTAAGTCCGAATGTTGATATCCATAGATACTTATTATTATGAATCTCATAATTATGATCAGTTCCGGCAAAAGTAACGTCTTTGCCGATACTTGTTTTATTTTGGTAAATCCGTTGTCAAGATAAAAGTAAATATGAAAAAAATTGTGTTCGTTTTATTTATTCATATACTAGCTTCCGCTCGCGGCTTTGCCCGCGTGGTATGTCGATAAAAAGTATGTCCTATAGCCTATGTCCTTTCTCAGGCTCTAGACTATCTGTGTACCAAATTTCATTTAAATCGGTTCAGTAGTTTTGGCGTGAAAGCGCGACAGACAGACAGTTACTTTCGCATTTATAATATTAGTAAGGATTTTGGTTAAATTTTCTACTCGTATTTCTAAACAGGCTATGTGAAAACACAATGACGAAAAGACTTGTCTACAAAGTTGTAGAGAGCTCTATAAAAAAAAATTAAAACATTAAGCTGAAAATAACGCATGTTCTACAATTAGGTAGGTATTTGTAATAAAAGCGAATTCACAATACCTACACGCGGATTATGGAATTCAAATCTAACATAGCATACCTGAGCTATTTTTCAATTGATTCAATTACAACGTCCATATTCCACGTAATAGAATGATGCCAAACAAAATAAATAATATATTTAATAAATAGAGGAATGCATGTTGATGAATTTCATACTAAACCAGTTGATTTATGTATGACAAATGTTTACTACTAGGTTTATTACAGCTATTTTGAGCCTTATCATTCTGATTAATATTGTGAATGTGCTTGAAACGAGAACCTTGATTACAAAATGACATACATGAAATGACCCCTTTTTTTTTTTTTTGAGGGTGGAATATCATCCAATGACTTCTCCCGCTCTGGGCGGAGCGGAAGGGCGTGTCAGACTTTTACTGACTAAAACCCACCCGTGTTCCTTCATTTGCCTGTTGCCAAGGTCCCGGTATCCCTTTCGGACTTTCCCGCAACCCTGGCAGGCATCGGTCCTACCGGACCCCGTCAATTTTGCTGACATCTCTTTGAGGCGCGCGTGATGAAATGACCCCTGAGTTTGTTTCACCATTTTTTCTCAGGGGTAGTCGGAGACGTGTAAAAGTGATTCCGATATCATATTTATAGAATAAACGATTTTATTTCATTTGCAACGCACGGTAAAACACCGCAATGCAATCAGCACTTCATTAAGTAAGTTTCAAGTAGTAAAACAACTTGAAACCATTTCAAAACTCGCGATAGCTTCACGATAAGTTGCAAGTTGCTACTAAGTTAATTGAACGATTGTCTTCTAAGCCTTCGTAGTTAATGAAATTATATTGATAAAGATATCTTTTCCTCGTCTATGTACTTTGTGGGGTTCAGCAGTTCCTGTGGATGATCGCACAGACGTATTCTATGAATCAGGGCTTAAAATACCGTTAAAAATTACAGACGTTACAGCCTTCTGATACAGATATCGTTAACTAATAAATAACGTTATAATATTTAACATTATATCTGGCAAATTTTTTCGTTAAACATACGTAACGTTAAAATCTACGCTATCGAAAATTTTATCGTTATGATTTAGTTTTGTTACCGTCGCTCTGGATATAGTTAAAAATTTCAGACTGCATCGATGCTAAGACTGTGCCGTACGACTATTTGCGTGTATAATAGGTATTCTGTTTGCTATTCTGTGTTGTGCTTTATCTTGTGAATATACCTGGTTGGTATGTCCGCCAGCCGCCTTTGAGAAAACGGGCCGTCAACGTCGCATAAAATAACAAAAATAATACCGGTAATTTTGACCACAATTTTTAACGTTATTATTATGTTTTGCTACTAAGTAACGCTACCAAATCGTACCGATATCCAGATATCTCTACGGAAATACCGTTACTTAACGTTACTTTTAATGTGAATTGGTAACGTTTTCAAGCCCTGCTATTAATAAGGGCCAGAACCTTAGTTAGCCTTCCCTTTTACACAAACTTACAAATATCGAAGTGGCCGTTATTTAGTTTAGTGTTGTGAACTTTCCAAAGACGCTGAAAGTATAATAGACATCGGCTTAGTTGCCAAAGAGGAAGAAAAAAGTATGAATTGTATTGGATGGGACACCTACGCTGGGCATGTATCAACTTTCACAAAATATAATATCTTATCAATTGTGTTGAATCAAACTATCGAATAAAAACCTACGAGTAGCTCCCTCTGAGCGTGAATCACTACGGTAATATTTAAGATTAATTTAGCCATCAAGTAAAATGTATGGTAAGTAATTTATTCTCCATTATTGAACACATAAGGTATCTATTTAATTACTGTCAGATGAATTACGCAACATCATCTCGAGTTCGGATACACTCCTTAAAGGCTCTTACATACTGGCGCGTCTTGTCGCGCGACAACTTATTTATTTAAAAATATGCATTTAATAAAATGCTGTACATTGGCGGCCTGAGGCATTTTTTACCAGTCAACCTTAGGGTGATGCAGAGAAAAAACAAGACAGGTGCAAAATAAGGGAAAAATAGCTCGAAAATAACTATAAACTACGAGAATAAAAACGAATAAACAGATAAAATACCTACATATTTAAAAAAAACACAGTCTCAAGCCCGCCCCTCACCGCCGCGCCGACCCGACTTTTTAGATTTTAATGAAAGCTTTATGCTTGACCACTATCTTCACAAACTTCAACATGCTCCATAATATTAGTGTAATCTTAAATAGTTCAGAGCAAACCTTCTGTAATTCTGAAACCTAGCTTGTCTAGCTGACCGTCAAGAAGCAACTTCACCGCTCCCATATTTGGCTGCTTGTAGTGCCTCGGGGCAACACCGTTGAATTAGCAAAGGCGTGCCGCATGCAAGAGACGTAAGCTTACTCAATTCTCATACAAGTACTGTGACATAGTATGACATACCTTGACTGATAAATAATTTATGAATCTCTATACGGGGTTAGTTTTTTGAGACTGTCGTGGATAAGATGATGTGATCTAGCCCTTTTAAGTATTTGAGCAAAATTTCCATAATAACATATAAAAGTATTTTAATAGATTAAAATTTTTAAAAGCAACATATTTGCTTGAATGCCAGCACCAGAAACAGAACGTATTTGGGCAGTTTTAGCATAATAATCCAACAATAACAATATTTAAAAATTATTTTTATAGGGAAACAAAACAAGTGGTTGATTACAAACCATTCTAGGTATTTCAGAGAATTTTGCATATTAAACAAGCAAACAAGCAAAGCGTAACAGGTGCTTCAGAGGAAAAGGTTACTTACGTTCCTAGGATCTTGTTCGTTAGACCTCTGTTTGTTTTTCAGTTTAGATCAATGGCTCAGTAAGTTATGCTGGTTCCTAATGGCGATGGCGGGGTTTCCTTCTTGCTTGCGAATATTGATAGTTACATTTTTGATCCAGCGGTACTTTTAGCTGCATTCCTTGGCACGTGGTTTTGCTGCTCGAAATAACTGCTAGTTTTCTTTTGTCAGTCGCTCGTTGAAATATAAGGTCATGTGGGTATGTCTAGATCAGCAGTAGAGAGGTTGCATCTACTTTTTCCTGCTCGTAGAAATTCGTTCCGTTTGTCGCGACGCAGAAACTTAACTACCAGTGGACGATGGTGTTTTTCTACGGGGGCACTAGAGGTGTTCACACTGTTGTCACCGTGGTGCGGTACAGCTCTAGTAACGTAGTCTAGATTGCTGTCTTCGAAATGTATGCCAATTTTTACTGCCGCTGTGAGAATTATATGGACAGGGTTTTCGTTGGCAGTTTCATTTACGCGTAGTATTTGGATTTGGTTTTTCAAGTTAGCTGGTGCTTGTGACTGTTCTTGCTCGCTCAATAGTTTTATAGACTTTCATTAGGGGATCTAGCGTACTCGTTCCTTGAATTTTTGCTTCTGCGCAAGTCAAGTTCAGACACTCTAAGGCGTTGATTCACTGTGTTGTATTCAGTGAGTGCTTTGAGGTGTGGTTTGAGACCGCCTACGTCTTCGCGTAGTAGTTTGATATCAGACGTAAATACGAACAAGCTACCGGAGTCCGATGCAGCAGCTGAGGTGTTCAGTAACAGCTTTGGCTAGTGTCCTTTTTGTAGTTCACGTGTTCATTTTGTTCCGACGACGTTTCGAGAGTTCGAGTTGAGTTTTTTACTCCGACAAGCCGTCCATAACCAAGTTGCCTTCGCGGCCTCCGATAATTTACGGAAGTTAGTTACTCGTACTTTAGCGTAAAAGGGTGATAACATTGCATTAAAAAATTTGATGTTTGGTTCGCTCCTATTGGCTGAACGCAATATTTACCATTTTGAAATTTGCAAACATGCTTAGTAAAAAATCACAGATTTTTTAGAATTGCATGTGTTTGTTGTCTTCGTGATGGTTCGGAGTCATCGTACAAGCTCGGGAGAACCATGTCCTTGATTTCGGCGGTCGGCATTTCCTTCCCGTCGTTCGAGTTACGCAGGTGCGACAAGGACGATTTATTTTGATTTCGCGTCCCGTCTCTTTTCCGCGAGGGGGAGAAGAGCTTACCTCGGAGCACGTGCGGTATCGGATTATTATTAATTCACGTTTTTATTTGTTTTTTTACTCTGCACTTCACAATAGTTTTAATCATAGTTCCTTGTAAAAACAATCTGCTTAGCCTTTTTCCAGCTTTGGGATCGGCTTCCAGTTTATCCGGATACAGCTGAACACCAATATTGTACATGAAGCGACTGCATATCTGACCTCCACAAGTCCACAATCCAGTAACTGGGTAACACGATAGCCCTTGGTATGACTGGTTGTCAGACTTTTGGGCTTCTGACTACCCGTAAGGACTGTCAAAGATCTACGAATAACAGCTGGAACCGACGGCTTAACGTGCTTTCCGAGGCACGGAGAGGTCTCGATATGTTATGAATGGTCACCCATCCACGAACCGACCGCGGCAAGCGTAGCTTAACCTTCGATCGAGAATTGAACGTATCCACTCCTCAAACGCTCTGTTTCTATACTGAGGACTATTTAAAATCCTTACAGACTTTTATTGTTACCTTTAGGTATTTATTCACTTTGTATTCCTCAACTGCACACGTAACATGGCCACCATATTACGTACACATAACATGACTACCATAGAAACGGGTTTTGTCGACGGAAGAATAGACAAAATGACAGATGCACAATCACAATCTGTGCTACGCGTGCTGCAGGTTATTATTTCGTAAGTACCTGAGTTAGCTTAAAAGCTTAGGAGTCTTACACAAGTGACTGTTTGAAAAAAAAAAGTAAAATCGATTGTGGCTTTTCTAGTACTCTAGCCTCAGACGTCTAAAAGTATTTCAATCTACGATACTGCATCAATTGTCATCATAAAACGTGAGAATTAACGTTTTTGAAGCTGACTGTACCATTTTTCCAAAATTTGCGAATGTCGTTAGCCATTACTCAAATAAAAAACTACGACAGGCAGACAGACAGTAGTATAACGGGCTGGTATCCTCAACTTCACGTCTAAGTGAGTATTTTGCCTACAACCATCAATACTGAAGAATTTAGTCAGTTTTTCTACTTATATTTTATTCTGAAAATCTGGTATGACTTATATTTATAACTTACATTTATGAAACGTTCTAATATTATTATTAATAGGTACACCTGCAAACGGATTGTAATAAAATAAATTAGATAGCTATATTAATTGAATTTGCGCCAATAACACCAATTTTTAATAAATACGAGCATAGATAACAATTCAATTATGCATAAAAAAAACGGGGAATATATAAACGCACTTTAAAAATAATGTTTCGCACTTTAAAATTAATTGAATGAACTATAAAAATAATGTTTTTCCACTATAAATATGCTTAGCTTTAAAATTCATTGAATGACAAGAAAATTAGACAATGGTGTAAACATTTTTGCAGTAGATTGTATGATTCGTCATTTTGAACTACTTGAAATAATTAGTTAGGTTAGAACTGTGACCAACCTACTTCCAAGTTGCTCGCAGATTTTTTTTCACCATTTTCTTATTATCTAGTCATTTAATTAATTTTAAAGCTAAGCTAGGCTTGCAGATAAATTATCAATATATCGAAATATCAATCGCCACTGACTAAAACCGCTGGAATTCAGAGCCGTAAAACGTATACTTTTTTCAAAGTTTGGTATATCATATATATGATTAAAAAACTTGAATAATATAAAATAATTTTTTTGTTGAAAATTACTTCTATGTATCGATTTTCTTTTTTCTATACAACGTGTAACGGAATAGACGCAAGAGCTCATACACTCCAATTAGAATATTAAATTATAAAACTAAAATAATATCTGTAATTTAATTTAATTAAACCACACCTTAAATTAACTATTTTATTTAACGCGCACTACACATAGGATAGCTATGAGGGATTACAAATTTGGTTATGCATTTAAATAGGCTTTATTCCTTTGAGATAAGGCTTAAATTTCCTTAAATAAAATATCGTATTACCTTGTTATGACGCAGTGGTTCTAATTTCAGTAAAATAAAAGATTTTTTCATGAAAAATTAACATATATAAATAATGACGGAAATCGATTCAGAAGCCGATTCTGAGCAAAATACTTTCAGGTCTTGCGCTTATTCTGTTACACGTTGTATATCGAAATCGATATTGGTATTTTTTTTGCTATCGATACGATACATATCGATACTTTTTGACATTTCTTGCATCCCTAAGCTAAGCATATTTTGCGCAAAGGAAAGGCGTCACAATCTTCCCATCATTCATTATTTTCAAGTTCGTTATCGTAAACCATACCTCGTAACAACTTAGCAGCTAAACTGCAGCCATTGCAGGGCACATAGTGTTACTTGTGCAAGTCGCTCTAAAGTTTCCATTGTAATCTCCCAATGCACAATGTGACATTTTGGGAAGCTAAGATAAATTCAAAGATTGTAATCTGTTAGAAATATGTTGGACTGTGCATTTGGCACCGTTTGCTTTGAACACGAAAACATTTTCGATTCGATGGTTTCGTAAGTAATTAACGCTGTTATCAGAGTCATGCCGTTTAGAAAATGCATTTTAATTTATTTCTCTGATTGTTTTTATAGCCTCGATACTTAAAATGAAATAGAATTATTGATTATAGCTTTCAGTGAGAATTTTCTTATAGTCAAACAAACATCTACATCTAAGTTACCTGTCGTTTCACATAGGTACCTTCCTGCTTACAAACTCCCAAACTATCTTTCAATAACTACTTGCGGAGTGACTAGCTCGGCACGATTTAGACCCACGATAGCTAAGTTCCGTGAATGTTAGAGCTTTAACCAAGTACTTAGGCCGAGATCTATAAACGTAACTTAGTACGTGCTTTGACTTAGTAATGTTCCCAGCTCTATTTTGCATTTGTAGTTTGACAGTTGTTCGACATTGACAGGAATAACGCTTAGCGAAAGTACCCGCTAATTAACGTCTATAGATCTCGGCCTTAGTTTTTCTCACTTACTACTAAATTACATTAGAATGATCTTCAGAAAAATACATCGTATTAACTTTAAAATATTCCACGTTTACTTTGTGACAGAACTTCCCTAGCGTTCCTTCTTTCACATCACAACTCCTTGAGTCCTTTCCAACCCAACACAAACCTGGGGGCCTACCACCACCGCTTACAGCATGCAGCTGTATTATTACTTCAGTGTAGGAAAGAGATGAAGCTCTACAGGACGTATAGCTCCATCTCTTTCCCCACTGAAGCTTCATCTCTTTCCTACACTGAAGTAATGTTAAAATAATACTACTGTAAGCGGTGGTGGTAGGCCATCTGATACTTGCTGGGAAGTAGCACTTATCTCTTTACATAGTCATATGTTTTATCTTGCCTGATGCATAAGTAATGAAAATCGGATCAAACTAAAAGGATTTTTTACCGTACTACAGGACAAGCATCTTTTTTACAGGTAATTTTGAGTTATCAAGAAGTCGGTCAGTAAATACTTAAAGATGTTGATTATGCTAAACATCATTACTTGTTCTACGTAAGGTTCATCAATATACCGTTAGAACTGCAATGGTCAGTAAGTCGATGAGTTTTAGTATAAGACATCCACTGCGGTGACCTACAAGACAGACAAGGATAAATTCTTGCAATTTTATTGAAAAATATTTTAGTTCCTACATTGTTTACTGTTTTTCGGTAGATAGAATCCTAAGAGCCATGCCACACGATGCAGTGCGGTGCCGCACCGCAGGTCAACATGGTGCGACGCCGCCGCCGGAGCGCACCGGACGGCGCCGTGTGCCATACCATAAATTTTTATACGTAGGACGCCGCAACGACACCGCTCCGGCACCGCCACCTCATCGTGTGGCTCTTACTTGCAACAGTTTTACAAATAAAAAGGCTTTGATTAAATGTAAAATCCTCGTTTCCCTTTCGAACGGGTTTAATATAATTTATTCCAGTCGGTGTTTGCTATTCATCGAATTGTTTATTTTAACTATCAATTAAAATAATTTGATCAAATAGGTTATGTTTTTTCTGAACTGACCATTTTGATACTGAGTTTTTAGATGATGAATTATTATTCCTACGACACGATCAGTATGAGTTTTACAGATTCGTCTTTTCAGAGCTATCTCTTCGTATATTGGCATTACAAGTTTATGTAATATCATCCATTAACATCTATCAATATTTGGAACCCTAAAATACCTTATTGATGCATCGTTCATTTGTAGTGAATTCCAATGTTTGGCATTCATTGCAAATTCAAATCATTATGTTTGTTAAAATGTTAAAATAAATTGTCCGAATCCTACAAGCTGACAAATAACGGATCGTTATTTTACCATCCGTTTGCTTTCGGCACCTGTCCTACCACCGCCCGGCGAGCAACGGGCAGCGAATGCGCTACGGTAACGCGCGTTTAGCCGCTGGTGTGCCGAGCGTGATTCTCTGAACTCTCGGCCCGCCAAGCGAGCTCCGCTACGAAAGTACTCTCTTTGATAGCTCTTGTCACAACACTAAACTTGCCGGCAGCAGTGGTGTGAATAGTCATCTTTAGTACGTTTCTTGAGCCAGAAAATTGTTGATAGCTAGTCACTTCCTCTTCAGCGGTGGGAATTCCGCGGGCTATCGCTACCTTAAATAGAGAAAATGTGTATTTAATTTCCTTTATATATTTTGTCTTGCAAAGCAAAAACTTGCTCGTTTACTTTTACGGAAAAAAGAGATAAAATTGTGAACAGTAAACATATTTTTACCTTTTTAATTTTTAATATTGTTGTCCTTCAATGTTGTACAGTAGTCAAGAGTACAAAGGCCGAGGATTTGAGAGAGAGAAAGACTTATAGTAAACAAAACCGGCCAAGTGCGAGTCGGACTCGCGCACGAAGGGTTCCGTACCATAATCTATAAAAACGGCAAAAAAATCACGTTTCTTGTATGGGAGTCCCCTTAAATATTTATTTTATTCTGTTTTTTAGTATTCTCTGGTATAGCGGCAACAGAAATACATCATCTGTGAAAATTTCAACTGTCTTACTATCAAGGTTTATGAGATACAGCCTGGTGACAGACAGACAGACAGCGGAGTCTTAGTAATAGAATCCCGGAACCCTAATTAATTCTCGTTGCGCCTGAATAGCCGATGTTAGAGTTCTCAGCTGGTTGACCTGTTAAGTAATTAGTGCTGAGTGGGCTAAGGATTGGTTTGCTTTCATTCATTAAAGAAGTTTAAAAAAAAATGACTTTATAAATTAAAATATTGATTGTGTATAAGAAATAAATAAATAATAATGGTTCTATACAATAATTTATCGTAGAAGTGAGTTATCGATTGTGTTCTTAATTACACAGTACACACGGCTACACATCAAGCTATACATTTCCAGTATAAGCTGACCTCGCATTGTACGGAAATCCTATAAAATGCGAGATCAGCATAAACATGAAATGTATAGCTTGATGTGTAGCCGTGTGTACCAACCACCAGTTTATATGAGCTATGGTCATAAAAATAGTTAGTACCAATACGAAAAATGAATAAATACACAGGGTGTATTTTAGTTTAGAACTTACTCATACTTGCTAGAAAAAAACTGATCCCTGTATAGCACATAGATATGAGCCGTGAGGCGCACACTATTATTGTTCAAACATTATTTTTTACTGTATATATTTTGTGTTTCACGAAATGTGTCCTAATATACGTTTTTCTATCTTTCTTTCTTTCTTAGATATATGAAAGCTGAACAGTGGCAAAACTACTGGACAAACGCCTCTCCCCAAAGACTTCTTTAGGTCATAAACGGTTAGGAAAAGCCTCTTAAACTGTCAAACCACAAAATTGAGTTAAATATAATAAAAAGTAATCTTTTATGGCTGTAAATGGTCCCTGGAGTTCATTCGAAGGAGGCCTCTTTATACCAAAAATCTTTAGCTTCTAGTTCATACTAAAACTTACCTAAATATTTAATGCCTAACCAGTCAAGGCTCGTCAGTACTAGAACAAGTCGCAGTACATGTATTGCGCCTTGTATCGGGCACTTGTATCCGAAACAAATGTTTTCGTTCTGAAACTTCGGAACTTGTGCCAATATCTAGCGCCAAAACCATGTTGCGATACAAATGTGCTCAGTGCGGGCGAGCTTAAGTTATATAAGCTCTAGTACATAACTTTTGCAAACTAAAGCAATCAATACCATTACTACCAATACAGCAACTTAAGGAATGGATAATCAAAAACTCAAAGCATTTATACGTTCACAAATATTAGAAAACTGTCAGTAAGTCTAGACTTGTTCGACCACTCAGCGAACTAACTAGTAGGTACCTTGTAATTATGACGTGCTTTCTATTGGCTGCACGCCTTTAGCAGCGCACGCGCAATACTTGTTGATGTTATAATAGCTACGATATGGCAATCACATCCGATTTTCCTTTGATCGATTAAACTATGATTGCAGTTGTTTGAGAGATTTCGTCTACCAACACTGGTATAAAATGAATTCTCAAGATCTACAGCTAGTCGCAAGTTACAATCTAAAATAACAAAAAAATTAAAGTAATAAAAACTAAAACCCAACTACGACTAAAAAGGTATAAACAAGACACCACAGACAGACAAATTAAGAATCCAGAGTCACACGTGATATATGCCCTAACACGTGTGACTCCGGATTTTTTATTTTATCTTATAACCAGCGGACAATTAAGATGCTTCCAACGATACCTCATTTGTCAAATTGTGATGAGTGGTTTAGAAGATAGGAGGGAACAGATGAACATACATACATATATACCGGTCAAAATCATAACCCTCCTTTTTTCTTCGCCGGAGTCGTGTAAAAAATAATTCAAAAGCGACTCTTGCTAAACATATAAAGTGTCACAAACAAAGGTAGTGTTTACGCTTTTCTAAAAATCTGTCTCATATCCGCTTCTTATCACCAACAATAGAATGTAGGTCGTTGACCCAAGCCACTGGCACAGTGATGCTGTATACATAATCCTAATCTGATCTCAAGAAGTCGGCGTGTTTGTTTGCTCGATCTCAATCCGCGGGTAATTCTCCCGCTAATCTATTTAAGATAGAAGCCACTGGGTCACCATACTCATCATTACGCGTTTGGTATGAAACGACTCACCGACCAACCTAATTCTGTGCCACAAACGTATTCGTAGTGCGTGTATTTTTAGTTTTCTCCATAAAAGTGACGTCATTCGTTTGTCTTCGCGCTTCTACGGACTGGCGCGGGTAGTTCGTGGTATTCAATGATATTTTACAAGGTACTCGAACTGGTTAATATTGCATTTAGGCGATGATGTTATAGCAATTGTCAATATTATTGTCTTACACTATTGTCAATATTATACGCTCTCACACAACTATAGTTAGACTCCCAAATCACAAACGTTTACTTAAACCATGGATGACTACTGGAATGCTTCGCTGCATGCGAAACAGAGATGCAATGCATAAAAAACTGAAGATATCACCAGAGAATCCTGTTCTAAAAATAACTTATAAAAGATGTAGGAACTTCTGCACAAAAATTATTAAAAGTCTTAGGAGGGAATACGACAGCCGCAGAGTTGACCAAGGCTGCCAATGATAATAAAAAGGTTTGGCAAATTATAAAAAGGTTCACAAACACGGAGGTTCCAAAAAATCCCACTGCTGACTTACTTGTTCCTTCTGCTACTCCCCAACAATCGGTGGACTCCGTTAACGAATTTTTTGTCAATATAGGCAAAAATCTTGCGAGCGTTTTTACTCACCATAGTGCTATCCGAGACCCGCTGCATGTCGCTAATGCCACACCTGCGCCACTAAACTCGTTTGTGATGGTTGACACTGATGAGAGGGTTGTTGAAGTGCTGCTCGTGTCTCTAAAAACGGATACTGCTATTGGATGGGACGGAATTTCTACTAAGTTTCTAAAACGTTATAAAACGTTGCTTGTTCCCCCGCTTGCGTACTTATTTAATCTTTGCGTCAGCACCGGTGTATTCCCCTTGTACTTGAAAAAAGCTATCGTGCATCCTTTCATAAGGGAGGGAATAGAAGCTGTGTTAATAATTACCGTCCCATTGCTGTCCTACCTTCAATATCTAAAATCTTAGAGCGCATTATAAACAATAGACTCATCAAATACCTTGAGGAAAAAAAGCTGTTATCTCCCAACCAATTTGGATTTCGACGAAATACATCGACAAATGATGCTGTTGTAAATTTAACGGGTCACATTGTCAAAAACATTGATGCAAAAAAGAAGGAAGTATCAGTTTTTTTAGATCTAAAAAAAGCTTTCGACACAGTTTCTATTCCCAACCTTATGTTGAAACTAGAAGCACTGGGAATGCGTGGCCTCCCGCTCCAAATATTTGTAGACTACCTAAACGATAGGACTCAGTGCGTAGAGATTGATAATAACCTGAGTGGGGAGCTGTTACTTTCGGCGTTCCTCAGGGAAGTGTGGTAGGTCCTACACTTTTTTTGGTGTACGTAGATCAGCTGTGTAATCTACTTCTTCAAAATGGAAAAATCACGGCCTTTGCTGATGACACTGCACTCACCTTTACTGGTGATACCTGGCACGAAGCTTTTGACGCAGCGCAAAGGGGACTAGATCAAGTTCTAAATTGGCTTAAGGGCAATCAACTTACCCTTAATACGGACAAAACAAAAATAATCTGCTTTACCTTACGCCAATCTACACAGCCACCAAACTCATATTCCCTAATCGCTCACTCAAGCGTCTGCCCAAGCACCGCAGCTTGCTCTTGCCCTAAACTCGCACGTACCCCCACAATCAAATACCTCGGGGTGACTCTTGATGACAATCTAAGCTTCTCAGCCCACATAGAACTACTAACAGCACGGGGCCGGAAACTGATATTCGTCTTTAAGACTCTTCGTCATGTGGCAGATCCACGGATGGTCAAAAAGGTCTACCTTGCCCTCTGTCAATCACTCCTAACATATTGTGTTTCCGCCTGGGGTGGTGCTCCTAAAACCACGATGCTGAAATTAGAAAGGGCCCAAAGAGCCGTGTTGAAGGTGAGCACTTTTCGCCCGATACTTTTACCAACAGAAGATTTATATAAAGATTGCAAAGTTCTTTATGTCAGACAACTCTTTATTCTTAACTCAGTCATATTCCAACACAAAGATACCGCCTACGCGACAATCACTAAAAGACGTAAAGATATAGTATGTCAACACTATAGATGTAAATACTCATTCACCCAACGATTCCTTTGCTTCCAGGGCCCACAATTATATAATAAACTCAATCGGAAATTAAGATTCTACTCCCTTTCAACCTCGTCCCTCAAGAAATCTGTGACAAACTTTCTACTCACAAATAACTACCTAGATACAAAGCGCTTGCTTTTCTCTGATAATAACCCACCCTAAATCCTTACAACTACAACTTAACACACTTTTTCCACGGACACAACACACGTCTTTACCATTACACCCCCCACACATACACACATTCACACACATATACGCACAACCAAACTCAAATGATCCAAATTTTTAAACACTTGTTCTGCCTGCAATTCTTTTGTGAAACTGAATTAAGTATGGGCTTGTACCACTGCCCTTAATACAAGTTATTTCATAACTTAGTAAGGGTGCTGGTCGCAACACCTACCTGTTTTGTTAAGTAGGATAACTTAAGTGTACCTATAGATCCTAATATTTAATGTTAACGCTATTATTATTTTGATTAAACATTACAATTAGCACTTAAATTGAAATTGAATTAGCTTGATCGGTCGATCGACGAACTTAAAAAGGTGGCTGGGACTGACTGGATGCAAAGGCGGAGGAGAAGGTGTTGTGGCGCAGCCTGGGCAAGGCCTATGTCCAGCAGTGGACTGTCATGGGCTGAGTTGATTATAGCAATAAATTTCTTGCATTAAGGTAGGCGAATTATGTTTATAGGCGAAAGTATTTTTTTTAATGGAAAATCTTCTCATGAATGATTGCCAGTAACTGCATTCGGTTAAAAAAATAACGCTTTAACAAGTCACGAGGGACTTGACGGCACTCGACATGTTTCCCCCCTATTCCCAAGACGGGAAAGTGTCGGTATAGTATCGACAAACATTACAAAACCTGCACGTGTTATTCGTCGTAAAATATATATATAATTTTATTTGGAAGCCTTCGGAGAGACTTTTCCCAGCAGTGGAACTGTGAGGGCTAAAGAAAAAAAAAAAAGTTTAATACCACTTGTAAATGTGCGTTGCTTTCTTGATTATTTTTAATGGCTGAAAAATACACATCAAATGTTGAAAAGAAACTTGGCGCAAAAGCAGACAATTAAAATCCTGTTTAAAATTGTACAAAGCTTCCCTCAACATGGGAATGTGCTTCAACATTTTTTTAAATTCTTTTTCAAATAAAACTGCATAGTTGTGTAGATTTCATATTTTCCAGTGAACCGTGTAAAGGTCCACTTTGGGTTAGATTTAATCGTCTCAACAATTCATTCGAGATCATACAAATGTTAACAATAGAAGGAATGCGCTTCTTCTAAAAATGTTCTGTGCCCCGACTAACAAGTGTTTTCATTAAATGAAGAATGCAATTCAGTCCGCGATGCTCCGTCTCTCGTGTAGGTATTGTTCTTTTTCTATTTCTCGACTGTCTTGTTAGTGCGGCTTCGCCACCAGTAAACTATATGGATGCCATATTACTAACATGATATTCTTTTCTTAGGCTTTTGCAACCACTGAACCGTTAAGGCTGGTTATCTGTATACGAACATGAGAGGTCTTGACTATGTAAGCTAGTAGGGCGTAAACAATTTTAATCCATGTTCACACTATTGAGGTACCACTTGTGCCAAATGAATGCGTTTTAGAGTGCTATGACGCTAATCGCACTTCTATTTATGCCCCTAAAGATTATCAGCTGACAGAGTTGGTGATTTATTAACCAGGGGGCTTAAAACAGCCGCTTTGGCAGTATCAAAATAGGAAAATAATACGAATCATCGTAAAATGTCATAAACTGACAATTCATAATATGATCTGCGTGCGGTTCATATTAGGTACGAAATAATTCATGTGTTTGACAGTTTTCTATGGAGATTCGTAAATAGTTCCCACACTTTATGAATTGCTTTTGTGTCAAATTAGAAGAATTGCTAATGACGGCTAGAAATTCAGGAAATGAATTGCTTTTAGAGGAATTGCTAATGTGGCCGTTTTAGGCCCCCAGGTCGGCTGAGCGTATACTTTATACGAAGCACCTACGTGGTTGTCAATATCTTAGCACAGCGAAAGCACACCGATAAGGTTTTATTAGTAACCTCGTGCGTTTAAATAGATCACGTCATCTGAATCAAAGTGAATTATTTAGCGATTATTATTCTTTGAACAGATAAACAAACATTTTCTTCACCGGTAATCTGTTTTATTTTGTTCTCATTACAATGAGTATGATTATAAGAAGTAATAAAGTCTACAGCAGACAATATGCTCTGATGTGAGTTTACGATTATGTTAATAAGACTATGAGCCAGCATCGTTTTAGTCAAGTCACGTACACACATAATATTTATTACATTTATCACGCAAAGAGGAAGACTATCAAATGTGAATAATAAAAATGTAGTCGTTGTCTGTCATATCCCGATGTAGGAGTACAATGGCTCCGCTGGCTACAACCTATATATTAACGGGAAACCCGGAAGTGTATATCTGAAAGGCGGTGAAAAGTGGCTCGGAACAACTTTGTTACTGAGCATACGACCCGTGGTCGGCGGACGGCAGTAGTTAGTACTTACTCGTGATCTGGTTTATTGCCATTGTTTACGGTTTTCCTCGTATAAAAGTTGGTGGTTTAACTAATTGGTCACTGACTATGGAACTTAATATTTAGGTATGAGACGAGCATTCTCCTCATTTAGGTATCGAGTCCATTATGCTGGCAAGATGTAGAATAAACGAAAGCGTATTATTATTTATTAAAACTTTATGCACAAGTAAAAAAAACTACTATACAAAGGCGGTCTTAATGCCTGAGGCATTCTCCACCAGTCAACCTTAGGGTGATGCAGAGACAGACATGGTAGGTGCAACAAAAGACAATACATATAACTTCAGAAATAATGAATACTAATTAATACATTATCGGCTTTACAGCCGTTTTCCATACATCCACAATACATGACAACATATTTGGGGCACAAAATCTCATCGATCACTACTAATGCTAATTATGACAGGCGATGGCCGGACATACCTACGTCTGTCTAGAAATTATATCACACAACACAACAAATCACAAACGCTGACATACCCGGAAAATGGATTCTAGTACCGCGTCATCACTCCTAATTAAGTGCTCGAAACTATTTTCGGTAATACTGAAATTTTTGCGTCCATTTCGGGAAATTAATGAACTTAAATAACAGTTGTATGATGGTTGGGAGACGCTGACGTATAAATAGCCCTTTCTTAGGCGGGATGTGAACAATATTTAATATAACTAGCTTTCGCCCGCGGCTTCGCCCGCGTGCTATGTCGATAAAAAGTAGCATATGTCCTTTCCGATCGGTTTAAAATTG
The DNA here is from genome assembly GCA_949152455.1 of Lithophane leautieri. NCBI lineage: Eukaryota > Metazoa > Arthropoda > Insecta > Lepidoptera > Noctuidae > Lithophane > Lithophane leautieri. The sequence continues at coordinate 19,821,739 of OX424458.1, read as the reverse complement.
ACATTGTTTCATACAAACTTTCATGCCCTATTTTATCCCCTTGGGGGTAGAATTAATCAAAATCCTTTCTTAGCGGATGCCTACGTCATAACATCTACCTGCATGCCAAATTTCAGCCCGCTCCGTCCAGTGGTTTGGGCTGTGCGTTGATAGATCACTATGTCAGTCAGTCACCTTTGAGTTATATATATTTAGATACGAAAAACCACGCAGATAGTGCTACATGATAAACATTTGTGAAATTGTATAAAAAAAGAGATGGATACATTAGTTCCGATTTAGGCCACTGCCTGAAAGATCCTTACCGCTGTACGTGTCAGGCTCAGTACTCCAACCTCGTTGTTATGGCCTTATGATGTAATAGGGACTCTTCAAGTAGCAGAGCTAATAGCAAATTGCAAATCGATGAGGAGCACTGTGCCTGCTCCGAGTGCTTACTTCCAGGTCTCTTTGAGTGATCACACACGTATTCCATCATGCGATGCACTGAGTGTATCTAATATTTTGTGTCAATTCACATTTGCCGGATTATCAATTGTTATGATATTACGCGTTTCATATAGGAGATGGTTCCTTTATAATAGAAAAAAACGATTTTCGACGCTGCGACATCAGATCGACTCGATCGGAACTTGAAGTTCATCATGGTTCGTCTATAGACCACAAGGGTAAAGGACGTGATCTCTTATATTAGGACACGACTTTGACTAATTTGTCATTTTAGGGGCCAAAATCATTGACGCAGAGGCAGCTCGTGACTCGCGACTACAATAGAGCCGGTAGCCCGCTGTCTAGAATCCCCTTTGCCATAATACACGCTACTGATTGCTTTGCAGCCAACAATTTCCTGTGTATGTACAGATTAATGCACATCCTATTTGTATATGTCTTGTAATGTGCATTTACGTTAACATGGTTACGTAGGTAATACCGTTTGAGGTTATTGCTGTTGATGGTACTATTAGCTTGTGGAGTTGTCGTATGTGGGGGTTGTGCGGTGAGACAGGACATGAGCGCATGAATCAGTCACACAATGTATAATATAATACAGGGTTATTGGTTATACGTCGGAGAGGTGACCCCTATGCAATTGTCAACCATTTTCGAGTATTTTGACATTTTGTATTTTAAAACGTATGAAATAAAAATATAAAACTTTTTCCAACAAAAAAAACCACCATGTTTTTATTTTTCACTTTTTAGTTGTGGTACCTACCCCTCTCAAATTCGAATACCACTACCTGCTATGTAAATAACAGTGAGGGAAACTTAAAAAATACGTAATATTGAAGTGAAGCTAATTCAAAAACTACGCAAGCAAAGTTAATAAAAAGTTAAAAAACATACAGACGAATTGAGAACCTTCTCCTTTTTGAAGTCGGTTAAAAATGTCAAATTCCTCGGATTTTTTTTGACATTTGCATAGGAATCAAAAGGGGTCATTTGATTGTAAATGACCTCTCTTACATCCCCTTAGGATTGCCGACGTATAGCCAATAATACCCTGTATATTGCCAATGATAAAGTCTTAAAGAAGACTATTTGTCGAATGAATGAAACGAATCACTAATACATAGACGAGAACAGCAAGGTAGTTGCATTATGGAAACACCTTTCATTTTGACAGTTCACCAACTTTCATTGCAGACGGATTTTTCAAATATATGGATTAGCAATTTCCTCCAAAATTTAAAGTGTGTAACGCAATTAGAGTGCAGATCTGTATCGAAAACTACCGAGCAGTTTCAGACCACACACACTAAGTTTAACATGGTTAGATGCAAAGGCATAAACTGTAAACGGCTAAAGTAGACTCATCCTTCATGGGGTACTGTTTAAAATGTTATAATAAATTACCTCCCCACATACTCCAACTGAATGAAACAAAATTTAAATCTTGTATAAAACGCACACTATGCCGCCAAGCATATTATAAATTAGGGGATTACATTACGGATAAAAATGCTTGGCTCAGCGCTGGTCCAGCTCCACAGGGCGCATAAACTAATTGATTAGCATTCAAAATAATTGTTGGAGCTGCTGAAGATTGTAAAAACTATAATTATTTACATTGTATAAATTCAATCTCCTAGTTTTGTATAACTGCATAGCACATGTGTGTGAGCACTATGTACTTACCTAAGTACTTTAAAGCTACCATTTACTAGGTACGTCTTTCATTGACTTGAATGTGCCCTGGCGACTGAGAGTATGTCATGCTCACTTTAATGTCTCGCTGGTGGTGGCGTGTGAGTTGGATCATTAGGTTCCCTTCAAAATGGTTGAGCTGAATGGTGCTGATCCATGCGTCATGTTCGTGAACGGGCGCCATCAGTAGGGACTGGTCATCTCTTAGCTGCCACGGCTTATTTTAATTTATTTTAATTTTTGAATTGTTTTGTTTCTTTTTTATCTATTTACGGACGGACATTGTTCTCACATGTATAATTTCAACATGAATGATGTAACCAATATATTGTAATAATATTCTGATTCAAAAGAGTGTCCGTGGAGTTTCTTGCCCGTTCTTCTCCATAGGAACCTACGCTTTGGAATGGGCAACTAGCTTCATCTTTCTGACTGACCGACTCCTTGACAATTCAAAAGTGCCTGTAATTGGTTTATTTGAAATAAATGCTTTGAGTTTGAGTTTTGTAACAACATCTAAACCTATTTTGTCCCTTGATTTGTAACATAGTATGGCTTTTAAAGGAGAGCTTTAACAGAATTAAGATTAATTAAGCCTGTCCTGACCGACAACTGACGCATGCACCATGCATTATCTAATTTAGCTCAACCCTATTATAGAAAGTTCCACAGTCCGACACATCCCAGTTACCAATTAGCGAAACATTAGTTAGACCACACATTATTACCGTGCGCGGGGGGCCTTTGTCCAGCAGTGGATGTCTTTTGGCTAAATAGAATGAATTAATAATTGGCAGCTGAATGCCTTTGCTTTTATTAGGATTCATGCATTTAACAATGGTCTTATCTTAAGAGCATTGACGTGTCGAACGAAGTTTTTTTTGGAGTGAAAACTCTTTATCATTGTCATGCGTCCATTCTTCGAAGGTAGGCAGAAGAGTATACTTAGTGCATCTACATTTCACGAGTTTTGTCTCGGTTAACTTACATAAACTTGAAAACTTGACAAGAACTTTGTCATTTAATAAGTCGATTTAGACCAAACGACCATTCTATCCACACTCTATCAAATTCTTTTTGTGTAAACAGGGACAGAATATTCCTTCGTTGGTCTCTCTCTACTAAAATGTCAAGATATCAACAAAAGAATACTGTAGCTGGCTCTTGTTGGTTTGTACGATGAAAATAGCGACGTCAAAAATGTGACATTGACAAGTAAAGAGTTTAAAGGCTCTTACATACTGGGGCGATTCGTCGCGCGACGCGAATTTTAACAAAACAATTTCTCACGACGAACAATGCGGCGGCGTCGCGTCGCGCCACGAATCGCCCCAGTATGTAAGAGCCTTAATGTGACATAGTCCAAAGCGATCAACGTTTTCGGAAAGTCTATGAATTTTCTTATATATCGACGATGTAGTATCAATATCTAATAACTACAAAACCATGACATTACAGGAAGCGAACAAAAAATACTTTTATTTAAAAAAATTGTAGGGAACGCTTAAGATGGTGGAAATTATTTCAATAAAATGTTTCAGGTTAGGTGTATATTTTACTTACGATTATGCAATAAAGTGAAAACAGCAAAAAGTTAGTTATTAGATATTGATACTTCACCGTCGATATCTATCTACATATATAACCAGCGTCGATAAAAAGTAGCCTATGTCGTTTCCCAGGGTTCAAAGTATCCCCATACAAAAACGGTTCAGCCCTTTCACACATACGGTTCATTGAAAGAATAGAACAACGTCTGTCGGGTTTGCAACCACTAGAATATTGAGTCAGTCATCAATAAATTCGGAAATTCGGAATCGTCGAGTGTACCCAGTAATGATATGCACACACAAATCAAATTTTACTCGTGATCGATATACATAGCCTACGCAGTCACAGTGCCAAAGCACCACTTGAGACTATACTGGCACAAATATACGTAAGTTACAAGTTTGCTTGCATTAGTTGTTGATAGAATGCCAATGCGTCTACATATCACATCCATATTTAGGGAAAAAGGGGATCGTTGGGTAATACGATTTGTATCCGGTATATCTGTGACGAAACTTTTTCGTCGAAGTTGACTAAACAACGTGAAAGTGGCGTGTAAAGTGGATCGCCCAAAAGTGATGCAAAACATTTTTTGGTTACGCGATTAAAATTCTATCATGTTCCTCTCGTTAACACCTAACTACCGTCTCCATCTCTCGATGAAGAGATTCGCCTAGCTATTGATGTAATTCTGCAACCGCTGTTAAGTCATAGGTTTAAAAATTTAATTTGTTACTTCTGCTGGGACGTCTGGCAAGAAATAACATAATAAACTTATCTATAGACAGACAGGCAGACAGTAAATAAGTATATGATGTTATTCACACAACAAAAACTATCAATTTCACTAAAGACTAGAAGGTATCAATTACCAACATAGACCTATTGAATAATTCAATTTACACATAACATAACATCACGCCTGTATTCTACGAATAGTTGATCAGAGGTGTACCTATAGTATACCCAATCAATTTTCTTGTTAGAAACCCTAAACTGCTGCTTGCAACTAAAGTTCAGGTTTAGGAAGTATCCGGACCGTCGTCAAAAATATCGATCTGTCGTCTCATCCAGTTATTTAACGCTACGTCCGTGTTGACACTACATTTTAATTGTACATTGATTGTTGATTTTTGTACCAACATTTAATTTTATTAAATGGTGCAGTTCTTATTATGTCTAATCTATATTTATATATATTATTTTATAAAATAAAGTTGCTTTTCGTGTTTGCCTGTATGTCCGCGTTGTTCTTCTAAACCACGCAACAGACTTTGATAAGGTTTTCTAGTCGTTCGTTTCGTTCGTTTAGAGAATGTATTCCGGATTCCGGTGTATAATTCGTTAATATTAAAATTTCATATAACTAAGAAATCTCTCTTCATGTTTTGTCAGCGGGACGCTAGTAACATATAATAGAGAAGCCCGAAAGTCTGAGAACCAGTCTTACCAAAGGGGTATTGTCTTACCCAGTTACAGGGCTGTGGAGGTCAGATAGGCAGTCGCTCCATGTAAACTACTCGTACTCAGCTACATCCAGTAAGACTGAAAGCCGACCCCAACATAGTTGTAAAAAGGTTAGACAGATGATAACGCGTTTTTTTCCAAACAAACGATGATTTGTATGATGTATTTGGTGTTTTACTTTAAATTTTGTGTGTGTTCCTTGGCTATCGCATTAGGCCAAGACCTGGAATCGTAGTTTTAAGGCATTTAAATATATAAATAAATCCTTACTAATATTATAAATGCGAAAGTAACTCTGTCTATCTGTTGCGCTTTCACGCCAAAACTACTAAACCGATTTAAATGAAATTTGGTATACAGATAGTCTAGAGCCTGAGAAAGGACATAGGCTACTTTTTATCGACATACCACGCGGGCGAAGCCGCGGGCGGAAGCTAGTGTTATATATGTAACTGTCACACTTTATGCCTTTTTGGTTAAAGATTTCGCCTATTCGTTCTACTCCTCATAATCTTCACGATGTTGCACTTGTTCAAGCCAACTCATAGTCGTCCCTTCATCTTTAAAATATTTGAAATTCTTCCCTTTTAAAACAAGCGACGTCGTAAACTCTCAAATAACAAATCATCTTCATAGTACATCAACAAAAAAAACTGTCCACTAAAATATTCCCAAGATTCTCGACAAAACTTGGTTTGATCCAAGTTTCAGTACAATCGCAATATGCAACTAAAACATTTTTAGGACAATTGAGTTCGCTAGTGGAAAGTTTCCAGGGTCGCTTTCATCGAAAGAATTAAGGTCTACCATCAGAGATGGTTCATAAATCTGCAAGTGACTGACATAAAATGGGGGTGTTGAAGACCACTCAATTAATACAATAAGCTTAAAGCTTATTCCGAAGAGGGATATCTTCAAACGATTGATATAAATAGAAAATCAACATCATCAGCCTTTAGCAGCCCACTGCTGGACATAGGCCTCTCCAATTGCACGCCATTCAGCTCGATTCTCGGTAACTAATAAAAATAAACTATTTCACTTTATTTCTGGAACATTATACTTATTAAGTAAAATAAATTCATGCAATGCATTTTTGATCCTCTATCAACAATTTACCTGTAAACGGTCCTTCATGAATAGTCCGTGTCACAGGTAAAACTGTGTGCCTATCTATATTTAAATCCGCTATAGGTAAAATAAAATTTTAGGGGAAAAAATTGTGTTAACTTATTATACCAACTGTACTTTTGTAGCATCGTCGGCCCAAGCGCAGTCTTACGAGTATTATGAATTTTGCTAGAGCTGATGTGGTTGATAACGATGAACAACAGCTTTTGTTAGATTCTATATAATCTGACTAAGAAAATTTTTACGTTTCAATAAAACATTTCTGTCTCATTGTTGAATGTTAATGTTTGTCTCATTCCACGTTCACACGACACCGACTAAATTACATAGAAATGAACGTTCATTTTCTCCTTTCATTCGATTTTTCATCATTCGTTAGTCGAGTGAAAGATGAGAGTGCCGAAATCCAACATCGTTGGTTCACTAATGAATTAATTTTTCACTTTTGCTTAATTTTGAGTTCAGACGTTTCACTTTGAGTGTAACAAAATGAGAGAATGAACAAAAAGAGAAGCATCTTATACTTGCTTTAGGAATTAACTGTATTTCAAGAAATTTCGGCGCTGACAAAAAAAAGGTGGAACGTTAAAAAACAGCTTTATTTGCGAGGCATTTACAATTTATACTATACTAGCTGATGCCCGCGACTTGGCCCTCGTGGATGTCGGTTATTATATGTATACTAAAACCTTACTCGAGAACCACTCTATCCATTGGTGAAAACAGCATGAAAATCCGCACTGTTGTTTACAACCCTCGCCTCAGCGCCGAGGATTGAAAATACAACAGCCCAAAAGAACAGTTGACTGTTAATTTGGCTGTTACTTTTGATGAAGAAACTGGCCGTTAGATGTGACATACTACCAGCTTAAAGATAATAAAAAAGTCAAAAATTTATGGGACTGACATAAGCTACGGAAAAGGTTATGTTAGTCCTGTTGAAATTCGTAGAAATTTGAAACGCTTTGAAAGCGATTTCTATGGAGTGCAGGTCCCCACCGATATGAGCTGGTGTAGTTAAATATTATTAAAATACTAGCGAACCGCTCCTGCTTCGCACGGTTTTTATGACTTGACAAAACATTGAGATTTATTAGTTATATGTAACTTTAATATAAACGTATTATACACATCAACATTCCGGAATATTCTCTATACGATAGCCAAATCCTCATTAAAATCTGTTGCCTGGTTTAGAAGAACAACGCGGACATACAGACAAACACGAAAAGTGACTTTAATTTATAATATTTATAGATGAACAATGTCATATCTCTAACGATGTGACTCGTAATTAAAATCTTAACGAATATAGTATTCCAAGAAATTAAGGAAAAGCTAGAAATTAATTATGCTGATTGCAGCGCAATTCAATTACGAAGATAACTATATTTTCCAGTTTATTGGAAATAAGATTATTACAAAATGTCCACTTCGGAACACTGCACAATAACCTTCAGTGCTCAGGATGGTAGACAAGCATTCCATATTCTTTAATAAAGATTAAATGAGAAATATCTAATAAAATTCTGTGCAAGAGCTGGCAAACAAAGCTTTATAATATCTTCTATAGGTAGATTTAATGAATATCTATAATCCTTACATATTGTCAAACAGTCCTCCGCCGCGTCTGTCTGTCGTCCTGTACGCGATAAACTCAAAAACATTTTCTCATACATTTTGTATGGAATGGCTTTTTTGATGATACCTTGGTAGATAGGTAGGTAGGTATATAGGTAGGGTAGGTAGGTAGGGTAGGTAGGTAGGGTAGATGCGCCGTAGATAAGTACTTAGTGCTACCCGTGCGAAGCCGGGGCGGGCAGCTAGTATCTTATTAAAAGTGTATCTTTTTCAAAGCTGACAAAATATATTAAAATCTTTTACACAATTCGAACCAGGGACACTAAAACTACAAGTATAAACAACTCGATAGATTCCATACGTTGGCAATAAACCGACTAATGCACGTCAATGATGGGGGGCGCTATACAGCCCGTATATCACGGTGACCTAAACTGGAACTGTCTAGGGCACGTCGAGTAGGTAAGATTTCAACAGACGTAGAGTACATTGACCCAAAAGGTCTAAATTATCGACCAAAAGGTAAAGAAAAAAGAAACATTGAAATCGAATTGGAGTTGTCGAGCAATACGTTGGCACATTCAAACAAATGTTGGTACTGAATAATTGTATGTACCATACAGTTATTCGGGACATTGGTTAAGATTCCCCAAATAAACTTTACATTTGGTTTAATTACTGAGAGCAGTTGAAAAATATTGTATCTACCTACAATCCTACATATTTAGTAAATTAATAATGCACTCAGATGTGCCTGATTCCGAGACATAAACTGAGTAATATTAAACGACATTCCTGTGACGATAAAATACTGGCTCCGGCGCATCCTAGGTTCTACATGCCTTCAGCTTAACTTTTAATCTAGCAGATCGACCACCCACCCACGCAATTAGTTGATTTAAATAAAATAAAAACTGTGGTGTGTCTGGGTGGTGTGTTGGGTCATGATGCGAGAGCTCAGAGAGTCGTCAACTTGTGACAACTGTCACCCCTCCCGCACCGCGCAGCTACCGCAAGAACGGTGTCAGTTAAGCGGTCCGCTTATAGTCACTTATGTCAAATTCCAGTTCTTACTTTTCGCGGTTTCATAACTCATGCATTAATTCATAACCTTGAAAACGCAGGACCCAATAAAATTCTATTTACTATTAACCGTCATAGCCTATTTTAGGCCCTTTCACATCATTGTCATAATAATGACAAGGACAGACAATAATAAAGTTCCTACATAAAAACTATTTTTCACTGAATAAAGGGGTTAAAATGCAACTTAAACCGAAGAGCTTCAAAGAAGTATTAAATATTTGTAAAAATATAGTTTCTCTTAGGAGAGCGCGACCCCGAAACAGTTGTTTGCACTCTGTAACCGTGTTACTCCGAAATATTCGGCACATCAATGAGTCAAATGCGCTTTCAACGCATTTCCACATGCTTCCGCCAGTCTTGTTCTATTCTATTTAAACAAGCTTTTACTATACTTGAAACGTTTGTATGTTCGTCATCCGTTTCTTTTGTAATGATTTTCTTCCACGTTTACGTTTGAGCTGACATTTCACAGCATGTCTCGTGGGGCTATCCTCCTCCGTTCTTTCCAAACAGAGGACACCTAAATATAAGGACAGTTGAGTTGGTTTCATCGATTGAATAATTCTGGCAAATTATTATTTCGAATTGAAAATAATAGAGATAGCACCCTAATTCCGTAATACACGATAAATCAGAATTGAAATCGGTTTGAAACAAATGTCATAAACAATTGCTTCATAAGTTCGATAAAAAATCTGCTCAACAACATAACTAACACAATGAATGTTGTTGAACTGTCAGAATGAAGCAAATTAGTCTTAATCGATTACGCAAATAGCGGGAAATAACTTAAATAATTTTGTTTATTGCTATGATAAATATTTAAAATAAAAACATTAAAAAAAAAACGGCCTCCTTCCAAAAAAAACACAATAAAAGTGATAAATAACTTTAATTTTGGAAGTCCTGTGTGTGTGCTTTTGTGTGTCTTTGCTTTTCAATTTTCGTTTTTTGCTATCGACTTCAAAGTAATTTTTCACTTTTTTAGTGTTTTTTTTGGAAGCCTGTTGTTTTTTTTTTGTAATTAGTTTTTATATTTCACTTTTTATTTGTAGTACCTACCTCACACAAATTCGAATACCTGCTATGTAAATAACAGTCAGACGGAGTAAAATAAGATATCGTCTACATACGACTAATTAGTTGGAAAAACACGTTATTATTGAAGCTAACTCAAAAACTACGCAACCACCTCGGGAGTATACCCTTTCGAACTAAAAAAGAAATTTGTAAAACGGTTCACAATTGGCGAAAATATCGATGAACGTACAAATAATATATATATATACATATACGTACAGACGAACATAGAACCTCCTCCTTTTTGAAGAAGTCGGTTAATTATAATTTCTTGTGTAGCCTTCGTTAACTGAAACCGTTTACATTAAAATCTTAGCGATTATTCTTTGATTTTAAGTAATATTGGTGAACATAAACATTATAATGAATTAAATAAAAGATGATTGTGATTTTATTTTATCTGAGTAATGTACTTCTGTTAATAGTACGATTGTGGTGTGTATTTGAATCTTTGGCTACTAACATAATTGAGGCCATGAGAACCATAGTGGCCTAACCAATTTTTACAATATTAAGTGTATGATTTTTTCCAGTTAAAGTTGTCTATAATTTTTTCCAGTAAGTTAATTTATTAAAATATAAAAGTAATAAAAAGTATGTATCTGAAGAGTGCTAGTTGATTAAAAAAATACTGTTTCTTTTTTTTTTTTTGTTTTCAAAAGTATTGTCCATTGGTTTAGGCCACTATGGTTCTCATGGCCTCAATTATTAAGTATACTAACAAAAAAAATTAAAGTAATAAAAACTAAAATTTAATTTAAAATTTAAATTCTTTTGGGGCTATAATATATATTTTTTTGAGATGTGCTCATTAAGCCCTTTCATTTGATACCCAACGTGGTACGATTATACAATTTTTTTTTTTAAGTTCCTGGCTTTATGTCCTCTTGAGGGCGCCATATTTACCAGCGGACGATCAAGACGCTTCCAACGATACTTCATTTGTCAAATTGTGATGAGTGGTTTAGAAGGTACGAGGGCGATGCATACATACATACCGGTCAAAATCATAACCCTCCTTTTTTCCTCGCCGTAGTTGGGTAAAAATATGGATCACTGTTTCATATACACTGAACATTTTTTTTTTTCTTTTTTTAATCTTATGTACTAGAGATTCAAATTTAAGCTGTTACACTATCAATGCGAACCCACTCGTCACACTCCTGTTACAAGCCTATTAATATTAAGCTCACATACAGATTAATTGGAATGCTTGTTGTGATGTGCATATTCATATTGTTGGTAGCGGTTCTGTTTCGTAACGGTACTATGTAGCTGTTTCCCGCGACTGCGCTTTCACTCAACTTCAAACCAAATCTTCAATCGGAGTTGAAAGAGGTTTTGAAAATAGTTTCGTAGTGCTTGTACACATCTTTTAAAACAAGAATCATATATGCCAATCTATATATATAAAAATCAATGCCTATCCAAACCAAATGCTTAGGCTTTGTTCAGACTATTTAGTAGATGGTTTATGTGAAGTTTGTAATAACATATGCAAAATATCTTTGTTTTCGTAGGTTTATTTCACAATTTTTGCACTACCTTCGAAACTGTGTCCTCGCTTCACTATTGGCATCACTCAACTTTTTCACTATATTGGTGTTTGGGTTTACAGTCCATCGTGTTGAAGCCTTTGTAGGCTTACAAATATTTGATCTGTTCAAACCCTCAGAAACGAAGGCATAATCCTTCATCAGGACTAGAATTTTACTTCTTTGTCCTAGCGTTATAAAACCTCTCAATGTTCATATTTTACGAATTTTGTTTTGGGTGACATACTCGTATGTTTCTACCGATCTAACATTAGCACTATAGTTGGAAGGGCCTGGATACGACATTTGTCAACAATAACTGAAACAACAGATGTGGTCCATTTTCCTTTGTCCTTTGACTACATAATCGCCTTACTTGGCAACAAATAAAACTCGGATGGTAGCAATTCGTTTTACCTTCATCTCATGTTACCTTTCAAAATCATTTGTTATGTTTGAATCGATGGAAACAGCTCAGTCATAATGCAGGGGGCAATTACGGAGCTGCCTTTAACGGACTCTGTAAATGGATATAATAGCCTTCTAGATGCATTTCCAATAACGGGATTCAACCGTCCATCCATGTCAAGGCTGACACATTACAGTCAATCATAGTGCCCTTTTAGCCCGAAAGTCAGACAACCAGTCTTACCAAGGAGTATCGAGTAACCTAGTTACTTGGTTGTGGAGGTCAGATAGGCAGTCGCTCCATGTTAATAATCCTGGTATTCAGCTGTATCCGGTTAGACTGGAAGCCGACCCAACATAGTTGGGAAAAGGCTAGGCGAGTAGTAGGCATACTGCCCTTTTTAACCCCCGACGTAAAAAGAGGGGTGTTATAAGTTTAACGTGTGTATCTGTGTGTCTGTCTGCGCTATCGTAGCTGCCAAACGGCTGAACCGATTTTGATGTTTTTGGTTTTGTTTGAAAGGTGACTTGATCGAGTGTTCTTAGCTATGATTCAAGAAAATCGGTTCAGCCGTTTGATGATTATCAGCTCTTTTCTAGTTGATGAATTGATGTGAGCATCTTCCACGGGTCTAATCAATTGGAAATTTAGAATTATGTTACTTCAATGATATAAAAAGAACCTAGTAACCTTGAACTGATGCTGCAGCATCACTTGGAATTTGAAGGATACCCAACTCCCTCACCAACTTACAGCAGAGGTATCGTGTTTGGACTCATTGGAAAGGTCTCAAAAAATAGGTTACAGATAGATAGTGATCAGGGTCTGATGATGGAGTAAGAAAGATAAATGAGACTAAATTAGTAACTAGCTTCACTGTGGCAAAAATACGTACAGCTACGCAGATTTGGGCGAGCCGCGTGTTGATCGTAGCGTTTCTATTAGTAATATATAATATAAAATTAAAGAAGCTGGAAATAAAAGTTAAATTTTAAATATTAAAAACCGCCGACATGATCAAAGCATCTAAAAAGTAAAAAAATAATATGTCTGCTTTTAAGTTTAATATTTATAAAAGTTGTAGGTAATATTTTGATCGATGATAATATTTTGATGATCCAAGCGTCGTCGCGTCGGGGGAAGGCTAATGAAAACGCCAACATACACTAGGAATAATGAATGTATGCTATTGTAGAAAGGATAGCTGCTGTTAATTTCATAATACAAAATTAAAAAATTGTCTGTCTGTTTTTGAAGGGTCTTACACCGGCTTACGGTGCTTGGGGGAGGCCTATAATGGACGTCGTTCGGCTGAAATGATGATGACGATGTGGAAAGCCCACGTCTGATTTAAAAGGCACGTGAAAAGCGCTGTGCTGTGGGTCAAACAAGTGTACCTAACTACCTACACACTACACACAGACACTTGAACCCTAACCTTAGCTTGCATATTCGCGTAATCCATTTTGTAATACGATTAATAGGGATTAACTTTGTTATCGCATCATGTAGTAGTTAAATTAACAGAGATAATAATTAGCATTAAATCGAGATAATGTTGGGGTGGTTTCAAGTTACCAATTAAGCCTGGGTGGCTTAATCATCAATAAACAAATAGTTTCTGAAGTCGGATTTCAGCTCTGATTACGAAGGGGCATTATGTATAGTTATGTTCTTCCATCAATTGGGGAATGACCGAACCTTGCGAGTTATACGTTTGAAAACATTATGCAATGGGTAGGGGTCCTTGGCAAGTATGAGATACAAATGGTACATCTATAGACGCCAACTCTTAGTGTTCACAGTCTTCAGAGGCGGTCCGATAAATTGGTGGCATGCTATGAAATCTTCGTATCGGTCATGTTGGCTCTTTAAATACAAGGCGGGTGTGCCTCACAAACTTCAGTGTGTAATGGGGGCATTAAATACACATCTGTCGGTTCGCCAAAAGCCTTGCAGTTTAATATCCTCCTCAAAACTTTATTGACTCGGATATGATGGCCGCTTGATAGAAAATTGTTATGTTTAAGTAATGTAGGTATTAATGATTTTTGAACTATGTTCCTTGGCCGGTTACCTGTTTTTTCCGGTATTTCTTCTGTTTTTAGGGGGATTTAATACATAGCTTTGCTGAAAGAAATGTAGGATTGGTTGTTTGGTCGCCGGAGCGGACGGTCGTTCGCTAGCTCGTTTAATTTTTTACGATACGCTTGGGTCCGCACATGCAACTGCGTCAGGCGCCCGCTTGCCGACGGAAGCGAACCGTGTTTTCTTTTACTTTGATACTGCTGGGACACTAAATAATTACTTTAAAATAGTGCTAAAGTGAGGTGCATGTCTACGTGAGTTCCTGATCTCAAGTGATCGATCCAGGGCACGCAAGGACCCAAGCTAATTTGGTGAGATCTTTCCATATCTTTCAGGGCTTTCAGGGTTTTACTTCCCGCTGCAAAATCGGTATTTTATCTGATTGATTGTTGGAAAACGCCGTAAGCGTTGATTCGCAGTGGTGAAAAGACGGGCGTTTGATGCCGAACGTATAACTCTGACTTTCTAAGCCAATTTTATAAGAACATTCTGTGCATGTTAAATATATTATTACTGAGGTGCATTCCTGATCTCACGCAAGTAATTCACGGCATTCAACGGACCCAAGCTAATCTGGGGAGACCTTTCCATATCTTTCAAGACGATGCTTTCCGCTGCAAAATAGGTCGCACATTCAACTCTTATTTCCTAAGCGTAATAAGTATTAAATATTCATTATAAATACAACAACATTCTAACAAAATAACGTTATCGCTTTCGATTTCGTGAAAGTCTTAAAAACCTCCTGCAAGCTGACGATTATAACATCAAGCTTAATACCCAGAAACGACATTAAAAAAATCAACTATTTCTTTACCGTTACAAAAAAGTCGCTCGGTCAACGAAATATACGCCACCATGTGGCCCATTCAACAAAAAACAAAAACTTAACCCGGAAACTTAAGATTCATTTCTACGTTCAAACAAAGAATCAAGCTCATAAATCTCCAGGCAAAGCGCAACGCTGCCAAACTTTTGTATCCCTCGAAACAAAGCCTGCACTGCACGTGTGACGACAGCAGTAATAACGCCGTTAGTAATCCCAAACAAAAGTTTTTACAATGGTAACAATAGTGCCCATGGAAAAAGATGGTAACTGCCTATTTAGGGCGATAGCACACCAAATAAACAGCTTAATGGCACTGACATTCGACCATGTGTCTGTTCGACAAGACCTCGCTACTTACGTCTTAACGAACCGATGGGACGCCAGAATTCGTTTAGCACTTACGAATAACATTCAAGAGCTTCTTCCTAACAACAAGCTTCCTCAGGAACAAATGATAACAAAATACATAACCGAGCAATTTAACGAGTCGTTCTGGGGAGGAGAAGACATCATAATCGCCGCGTCCGAATTCTATCTCGTAAATGGCCATGTACACATAAATAACGTGAACATACTGGTGTATTCACCTGCCGGAGATTCAGTGCCCGGTAACATACATATCCTCTACAAGGATCAACATTAGGATAGCTGGATCAACGACGATCAAGACAACAATAACATGCAAGGGCAGTCCATAAAACGCCGATTCCAGAACAGCTCCCAATTAGATAGCTCATTAACACAGTGTGTACAAGTAGCATCAACATTAAGTACACCGACATCAGGGGAAGTCGCGGACGACACTGGATACATAATACTTAGAAACCCGCCTTCTTCCGTTAGTAGATACGCCTGCCCAGAACTACGTATTGCAACTTGGAACGTCCGCGGGGCCTCAAAACCGACCAAAAAAGATAGAATAGATGCAGAACTTTCAAACAGGGGTATCCACATAGGTTGCCTACAAGAAACAGGGATGAACCTAGGAATATACAACTCCACCCACTACAGATGGCATCTATCTGGACACGCGGGTAAAGCACATAGGGGACTTGCAATTGTAATCCGAAAGGATGCCCTAATTGAAATTCTGAACATTAAAAATGACACCGACGCGATGTCAATCACTCTTAAAGTTGGTAGGGGAAGCGACAAATCTGCTCCTTTGTATATAATTAACTCCCACATCAACAGCTGTACCTCTAAAGCAACAAGATCATTCACAGGTTTACTAAATTTGATTAGACAAAAACCAAGGAAATGTACTCTAATAATCCTAGGCGACTTCAACGCCCACATTGGTAGACTAGATACACAAAGTTTCCAACGCAAAGGGCTGATTGAAAAAAATTTATATCATGAATATTCTAACTACAACGGGGAAATGTTAATGGATATAGTCAATAGGGAAAATCTGCAAATAGAAACAACAAAAGCGAGGACATCATGCAGGATCACATGGTCAAAAGGCACGCAGAAATCCCAATTGGATCACATTATTACACCGCAGGCAACAGGAAAACTCTTTATTTTCATTAAAGCTGAATGGTCCGGTAGAAATACCTCCGACCATAAAATAATCTGGGGACAGCTACAAACAAGTAAAATTTTTAATAAAGCGGAAAGCACCAAACACAATACACAAAATAAACAGACAATAATTGAGCTCAACGATTTCAACCACAAACAATGCTACTATGCCGCTCTCAACATCAAATCCACCAAAGAGAAATACCAAGCGTGCATAACAAAAAAACTGGAAAACATAGGTATCAAGTCAACGGATAAAGGCAGCGACATACCATGGAACACCATAACGGGAGTATTAAAAGAGGCAGCCCAGGAAACTTTAACTTTTCAGCCGAGTCACTCGAGGGAGCATCGTATAGCGCTTGCTAACCTCCAAAAGGCTAAATTCTTACAAAGTAGACAACCCGATAACCCGAATAGACATTATCGTGTTAAAAAATGCCAGGAAACGCTTCAAAAGGTTAAACATCATGAAGAAAAAAAACAATGCAGAGCCTTCTTTACCGGACTGGGGAAAAAAACACCCTTCAAAACGCATGCAGGTACTTTATTCATTTTACAGGAGAAACAAGTTAGAAACAAAACGCCGGAAGCGAAACGCGTACATACCAATGTCTAAATGGGAGCAGATTCTAAAAAACTCTGAAGGCCTACCTATACCAACGGTTAGCGTAACAAAGCCATTAACCGACACACCAAATGAAGGACCCACGGTGGATGAAGTGATGGGAATCATTAACTGCATGCGTAACGGGACAGTCCCAGGAACAGACCAAGTGGTAATCGAGCTCTACAAAGCGATGCCACAAATATTACAGGAAGTCGTCACCAAACATATGAACAAAGCCTGGACACAGAATGTAGCACCCGAAACGTGGCTAGAAACAGTGCAGGTACCAATTCCGAAAAAAACTGACCCTAAAGATACTAACGACTATCGCCGAATATCAGTTTGCAACACGGGTTACAGGATTTACGCCTCCTACGTACTAAAAAAATTAGACGAAATAATAAAAGAATTAGGCAATTATCAAGCAGCCTTTTTAAACAATAGATCTACAGACGACCACATTTTTACGATGAAAAGGGTACTGGACGAAGAATGGCGGGAAGGAAAAAGAATTTATGTACTCGCTCTGGACATAGAAAAAGCCTTCGACAATGTAGACCTTCAAGCATTACGCGACATTTTAATACAACGGACGAACATAACATTAACCAACAGGATAATCAAAGTTTGCATGAATGAAAGAACACACATTAAATGGTGTGGCCAGCAAAGTAGGCGGATCATCAAAGGAAAGGGGGTCAAACAAGGTTGCCCGTTATCCCCTCGACTTTTTACACTGGTAATAGATGAGGTCCTCAGAACCCTCGAAGAAGAAACCCAACTAATCAAACTAGACCAAGATCGTGGAATCTCACTCCCCCTGGTGCTATCATTCGCGGATGATCTCATCTTCATTACAGATGACCTGGAAGGGCTAGAAGGAATTGTATACCACATTAAACCCCTACTAGCTAGTGTCGGCTTACAAATTAATGAAACAAAAACAAAAATACTGATTAGAGACCCTTTAGCTACACGGAAAATGTCCCACGTGTCAATGAATGGATTAAGTCTACCTACAGTCGATGAAATTAAATACCTAGGCACATTACATCTACATTAGACAGGAGAAGCACAATCAGAAAACGATCTGAGCAGGCCACTAGAAACGCAAATCACTATTACCATTCATAGATAACTCAAAGATGGACTGGCAACTAGCCAGGCTCATGTATAGAATGGTGATTGTACCGTGTATGATACACGGTTTGAAGGTATCGACAATCACCAAAGCTAACAGGTCTAGACTGAGAAAATATGAGAGAGTTATCATGAGGGACTTGATTAGTCACGCTAGGAACAAACCAAGATCAAAGAAAATGCACGAAATCTTAGACGGAAAGACGGTAACCAAACGCATCAAGAACCACAGGATGTGCTATCTCGCACATGTTCACAGACGCGGAAACCCACACCTATTATATGCAGCATTACAGTACAAGGCCAAATCCAAGAAAGTAGGCCGACCTATTTACACTTGGAACGACAACCTAAAACAGGACATGGCGCGTTTCGACAAGGAAATCGACTTCTGGATGGACGTGGCTGGAGACCGAAACAAGATCAAGAAAGCAGCCAGCGAGATATACAAGAAACCTGAAACGGACAGCAGCGAGTCTTCGGATGAAGACACAGTAAACAGCAAATTGTAGCATAGCACAGCAAGGAGTTAGAAAAGAGCCGAGAACGAAGCGTATCTCCGCCAATGGATTCAACGGTGAAGATTGAACGGAGCCAACTGGCGGCGACGTCGTAAAAAGATGCCCCTCCTTAGATAACTATTACCCGTCTCTCCACTAGTCCATTGCTTACTCAAGGATGCATATCCGGTAGGCTCGCAAATCCTTCCTTATCCCGAAGGGCACACTCTTCCCTACCATTACCCGCGCCCCCCGGTCTACTTCAGGATATGCAATGGCTGCTGAAACCCCATGAACCATGAGGCTTCAGGGGCTAGTGCAAATCCTGGGGTTCATTCGATTTATCGAGTCTGGTTAAGCCACGCTGGGGTCGGTGCATTTCATTCATTCATTCATAGCTTTGCTGAAAGAAATGTACCTAAATTTCTATCATATCTACAAAATGATAATATTGGTTTGATGATGGTTTTGGAACAAGTACTCTCCAAGTACTCTCTAAGTTAACGTTTTACAGTAACTATTGCAGACTTTCTAAAAATAAGTTCCATTTCAACTGGTCTAAGTTAAGACTACCAAGAAGACCATAATTCATTCTGTAAGTTTCTCCGTCTCGAAGATAAAGTTTGTCAACGATCGTTTTTTTTTCGTTAATAAATTAAGTAGGGTACTAGAATAACTACTGATTGGTTCTCCGACGGATTATTATGATAACTCGCTAACAGTTAAACATTCTTATATCTGCAAGAAAATTGCTCATATCGTGTGAAAATGATAAGTTATTTATTTAAGTTCACGGCTATCCTGGGTGCTGCATCGTACTAACCGATAATTATGTACCTCGATGAAGCTCTGAACTAGCACCTATGCTTTAAATATTGCCTAGGGTGTCAAATATAGGGTATTCTTAACCCCTCACCTCGAAGGCCCCCTCGGTAATTAAGGAGCTTTGTTAGCTGCACTTACGATTTAAATATTCATAGCACTGCTCGTGTATCGAAACACTTGAATAAGCCTGTCAGCCGAGTGCTTATTAGTAAGTATAACTGCACTGTCCTGTCAGCCGAGTGCTTAGTAAGTATTTATAACTGCACTGTCCTGTCAGCTTTTTCAGATAGCTGCAGAATATGGCTTTCTTAGTGAAGATAATCTTTTCAGCCTGGGAAACTTTGAAAAGAAAAAGCTCTCCAGCGCTGAGCTCTGAGGTGTTAAACTCGGGCTAGGTTTGAAATTTTTATTGAAAATTTTGTCTGAACTTGAATTGAATTTATATATTATTTCGTTCTCTAACCTAGTCTGAAGTACTTCTGTAATTTCGTCAAGGCACATATGCCGTGCATACAATTATTATGTTACTTTATAATAATATTATATTTACTTTGATTGCCATGAATCTGACTATCTTCTATAATCGTAGAAGTAGGTTGCGTTGTGACGGTATAGTTGACAACTATTTAATATGAATAGGTGGGCAATAGTCCTGAACAAAACAAATTTACGGCACATATTGCAAATAAGAGTATTTTGGAATTGCTAGATTTGTTAAACATGAAATATTTTAAGAAACTGCGGTGTTTACCAGTACTTGTTTTGCTGCTCCTGATACATAGTTATAAGTTGTGTTTGACCTCTTCATTATTAGGGAAAGTTCTGCGCCATTACTTTAGTCATAGTTTTTATAAAATGAAATGGTGTTTTTTGTCGATGACCCCCGTCGTTCTCTACAGCATTGTTTTAGGTTTTTGTTTATCTCAGATCGCTTTTTGTTTTTATATCTTGGTCAATCTTTTGAATATCGTGATTTAAGATAATTACTTTGACTCTGTTCGCTTTTATTTGTTTTCAAGTATCTTTCCCTTGTTAACTGATCAAATTTATCAACATGGGGTATGTAAAATTATTTTCTTTCAACTACGTAGTAATGTTATCATTAATCACTACGAAACCGATCACAAAGGACGTATTTTTTGCTTAGAACCAAAACAGAGCAGAAATGTTATATGAAATCTCATTGCACAGTTTTTCTTAATGCACTGTTTTTTATTTTTTATGTGGATATAAATTTACCACAGAGGTTTAATGTCTCCCATTAAGTTTAATATAAAATGTATGCAGTAGACCAAAAAGATACTGGCTGAATAAAAAAGACGTGGTGAAAAAAAAGAAACGAAAGGCGCGCATTTTGTGTCTGCCTCCAAGCAAGGGAAAAATATTTTAAAATCCAATTAGGCAGTATTCAAATGGCGAGTGGGCTGCACTATATTTAATAGCGTTACCGTGTCCTATTTTCATCACAAGAAATACAAAAAATAATTACCTACTACTAGCTTTAATCGCGAGGTGAATTATCTTACAGGAACGTACTACCAGGATAAAAAGTTTCCATTATCCTAACCCAGATCATGGTCTCTCTCGGTGTATCGAAATCCGTTCAACCGTTAAGGCTTTAAAAAAGTAACAGACAAACAGAGTAACTTTGGCATTTACGTTGACCTAGGTAAACCAATAGGCTTTCTATATGACACCACCTTCCCACTGCCCTTTAATGTTAAACCCCGGATAACTGGATTTAAACAGACGTTTCGGCTCTCAGTGTCCATTTAGTAATAAGTGATAGATAATGCGCCTCCCGATACGCGTCCATCATCGTTATTAGGTACTTCGCCAGAGATCGGGTTTGATGCAATTTTGTTATCTACTGAAATCATACTGAAATATTCAATTTGCTGTGATCAGCATATTTCATTTTACTTTCAGCGAGTTTTTGGAGTAGAATCTATGTACAGACGCCAGCTCATCAAGCTACCCGAACCGGTCAAACTTTCCCAATCAACCTTGAACCTAATGCTTTAGCGATAAAGTTTAAAATCTACTAAAGAAATTTGACAGATTTTAGTAGCTTGATGTGCTGGCGACTGTACATAGGTAATACTAGTAATTCTGCGAACAGTAGACCTCGCGAGCACAAACTTTTTTGCAATGATTAACCTTTAGCTAGTCGCGCCAAAATAATCACACTGTTAGGCACGTGGGGTCTATGCGAATTCCAGAGTTTATTTGTGAATCAAAGTATCAAGGTAGTGTCTACTCTCTAAGTCCGTCAATGTAGATAGGGGTCCGACATTTGAGATTATTTCTGAAAAAAATTGAAAGTTATTTTATGCGTATTTTTGGTTCTGCTACTTTGCGATAGATGGTGTTAAATTCAGTTACGAAAATAATTTTATTTTTAAGTTAATAATAATGAAGGTTTACTTTATTCATAAGTAAGTAAGTTAAGACGAGCAACGCTTCGGCTTCCCTCTCATAAAAATTAATCCGTCGCCGCTGGAACTATTTGATGAAACGCAGTCTAATATAGTTACTAGATTTAAATGACTACAACAGATGTCAATATTGGAACTTAAACCATCATTTTAAAACATTTCTCACCCACTTCTACTCAAGCTCATCACAAAAATTTACAATCAAGCCTCGTATTTCTATCACTAAGCAATAATGATTTAATTAATAAACCGAATGTATACGCTATGATGTACGCGCGAAATACCGGCCCGTACGTCATACTCACGTACTCCGGCGGGACGGCTCGTAGTAAAATATATTTAAATGCGTTACGCAACGTTACAAGCGCAATAAAATAAATATTCGGTAGGCCCAGTACGTACGTACGATGTTATTGGTGAAAGATATGATTGTTTAGGCTGCATGACTAATAATGTTGACATAATCCCATATCTAGTCAAAAATCATATTGAAGAAAATGCAGGTGTAACCAGATGAGACCAGATACCTATAAAAGTTGGTGGTTTATGTACAATCCATATTTTATCTGTTTAGGGCATGCAAATTAGGCATGGGCATGCAAGGGATGGAGGGTCGACGTTTTGAGGGCTAACTTTTGTAATTTAAATAAGATTTTTAATCGACTTCAAAAAGAAGGAAGTTCTCCTTTCGTGTGTGTTTTTTTTAAATGTTTGTTACGCTATTACTCAGCCAATTTTGAATTGATTTTGATAATTCTTTTTTTGTTTGGTAGGTCATGCTTCTGAGGTGATCTCATATAAATTTTATTAACTTTGCTTGCGTTTTTTTTGTTAGCTTCAATATTACGTATTATTCCAACTTAGTTTATCTGGACGATGTTTTAAGTTACTCCGTCACTATTATTTACATAGCAGGTAGTAGTATTCGGATTTGTGTGGGGTAGGTATCACAACTAAAAAGTGAAAAATAAAACTTTTCAAAGACACCGACTTCCGAAATTAAAGCTATTTATCCCTTTTTAGTGTTATTTTTGGAAGTCGTTTTTTTTGTTTGTTATTGTGTGTTAAATTCGATACTCTAATGAGGATCTGATTAAGTAGATCATTTTGCCCATAGCCTCATCCGCAGTACGGACTTATCGCGCTTATGCACAGCGAAACAAGAAAGCTAGTAATATTAATTTATTGAATTTGGGGAAAATGAGCTGAATATTGGTTTACACTAAGGCACACATGTTCGGGTCGGCACTTTAGATTCGGCAGTATTTTTTTAATAACAAAGCCAACCCGAAGCAATTACAATATATAGATTCGATTTTACCGGCCGCTAAATCACGTCCTAAAGAATATTGTTTGACTCATCCTACTTTTAAATGTAAGTTGGTTGAACTGAGCCTTCCCCATTCTATTGCTTGGTGGCCCAGGTGATACTTAAACGAAAGTGGTTAACGAACGATGATCCCACACAGTGGTACGTTGCCGCATCACTACGTCTCTCGGACGTACATTCCGCATTCAGCCCAAATATTAATAGTTGATTTGATTCACCTTCACCCCCACCACCACCACACATCGCTTGCCTTGTTGTGAAGTGGTTTTTTGGTATACAAGGCTTTGATGCATTTAAATGTCACATTGAAAATGAGCTTTTTACATCTAGTAACGGTGATTTAGTCGCCTGCATCCGTCATGGGGATGATTCTACCCGTTCTACTGATCAACTTTTCATTTGACCCCGTAACCTCAAGTAATACCTAGTTTCCTCATTGAAAATATTTACTTCGTGTAGAAGTAAATTAAGCTGGCTTTTACTATGACTACTCATTAAAAATGTTTAAATTATTGTTTTGTTTGTTAAGATATCTTTACTGTTTACTGAACAGAAAATATTAAGACACCACAAATCGCTAAACATTAATTTAAAACATCATTGTGTACTTACGAGTAACTGACAATCGTTTGGAGATGACAGAGACAGTGATGTTTTGAATACTTTTAGCGAAAAATGTTTTTAGTGACCGGTGGCGCAAGCGGTCCTAAAATTTGTTTCTAAAGTACGAGACATTAGATCTCTCTCCGCACAGTGGGTCGGAACGTGACCGTTTCATTTACATGTCGTTAAATAAAGATAACAACAATTTTGCAAGCGTTTCGCAACGCATGCCTGCGCAGGCGCCACTGCGGACGCCTTGAACATATCGATAAGGGTCTCATGTTGCTGTTATTATACTGATGGCTTAGAAACGTATCATATGGCTCGATGTTTGGTTGCCTAATCTATGCTGTGGTGAATGACTTTTTGTGATTTAGTTGGGCTAGAAGTCTGGCAGCATGTGTTCAATTACCACTAAAAGGCAACTAATTAAACAGATTCAAAAATAATTATCTATTTATTGATATCATCAGTTTGTTTCTTAGTCCAAATGACGTGCTATCTCATTCTAGATCACAGTCATTACCTGCATTTATAATTAGTTCATCGACAGCCCTGTGCCTAATTCGACCGGCCAGATGCGTCGGCGCTCTAAACATGTCACATTCAAATCAAACTCGGGAACTGAAGCCGTCCCAACGTTACCATTGACATGTGTTGCCAGTATTATATTAGAAGCCCTAATTTTTGTCAAGTGTGTTTACTCACCTCATAAAAATCATTAGTTAGGGTCATAACTGCCTCATGAACATCGTAACGCCTTCCAGATGTGTACAGTCCTCTAAATATTATGTACGAGTATTGTTGGTACTGACATAGTTATGTACGCTATAATACACACGCAATAACACTAAGACGCAGTTTGTGGTTGGGTGCCAATACACATTAGTATGACAAATTGTGAGGCCCCCATACTAATGCGCCGTAACGGGACTAGAACCGTGGACCTTAGTGCGACGGAAATGTTTTGACCTCAGCGGCTATATGCATCTGTGTTGTAAGAAAATAAATTGCCTTTGGTAACCTCGCACATGCAGTACTGATTATCAGATGCTATCATATAATAAAACTAGCTGATGCCCGCGACTTCGCCCGCGTGGATGTCGGTTATTATATACTAAAGCCTTACTCGAGAAGCACTCTATCCACTGGTGAAAACAGCATGAAAATCGGTGCAGTAGTTTTTGAGTTTATCGACAGGACGACAGACAGACAGCCGCGGCGGAGGACTTTGTTTTATAACATGTAAGGAAGAGATTAACACGATTATGCTCAACGCTTTGAGACAACCAAGGTAACCTAGTGATGTTTTAACAAGTGATAGACCAATTAATAAGATAAATATATTCAACCATAATATTGAGTAATATTTGTATCCATCGATATCTATGTTCGTTTAATTAAAAAGTTTTAAGTATGAATGTGGATGACTATAAAGTAAAAAAATGATGGTGACTATGAAAGATGATTCATTTATTTATTTATTTAATAATTACAACGGTTGTGCTACAACCAATTATAGTAACTAAAAATATAAGAGACAATTATAATACATATTAAATTATATATAATATATTATGATATGGCCAGAAAGGGTGACTACTGAGAAGGCGACTATAGAGAAGTATGGAAGAAGAAGACATGCGCCGGCGACTCCAAATAAATTGGTATACGGGCATGAGAATGATGATTCGCATCAATATGTATCAGACCATTTCTCAAGGATCACTAAAATAATATACTTACCATCCGAACTAAAATAAACGATATGCACACATTTCAGCACAATAATGCTACTCAAACATGTTTACAGTTGCCACTGTGGTCGTAATTAAAGAGTTTCATTTGTACGTCGTAAATAATGTAAACTGCATGTTTACGCGAGTTCCAGCTCAGCTGTGAACGTGCACACATCGCGTGGATTAAGGCTTCCTCAGACAGTAGCGACGAGACGGCGGTACACAACTCCGGTAAAACCAATTTCCATGAAGTTTTCACAAAAATTGTTCCACCACAGTCTCGTCGCGCCGGTCTGCGTGAGCCTTTATACGCAACTGGCACGGAATGGAAAGTTCACCTTATATTTTTAAACTATTTTACCAGTAGTGGTCCATAAAACAAAAATCGAGATATTTTTGCAAACATAACTCGATTTTTGCTTTATGAACCACTACTGAAATTCTTGACTCTCCCAGCTCGAAGTAAAAGATTGATGTTCAGTCACATTACACACGTATAATATATGATGGAGTACTTAGGTGTTTTACCAGAGTAAAGAATTCTAAAGGTGCGACTAAATTCAACCAGTACATATTGATCGCTTCAAAACATAATCGATGGTCGATCGATGAACCGGCTGCTATGCACCACGCTAGATTAATCACTCAATGGTGGAATGTCATCTATCGAAGGCCGTCTAGTTGCACCTTAATATATTGGTATCGTTATCGCAAAAGCGGCTACTGAGAGCTACATAGTAACTGACTCAGTAGCCGATGGAATACTCACTGCGATACGGACTCAACCTTTTTACAGCTGAGAAGACAGAAGTCCACACTGATTGGAGACGCGTCGTATCACGCGATCCTCAGTATTGAGTGAACGACTAAAAAACTTTTTACTTTTCGTTAAAGTTTATATTTTTCACTTTTTAGTTGTGGTACCCACCCCACACAAATTCGAATACCACTACCTGCTATGTAAATAACAGTGACGGATTCAAATAAAATATCGTCTATATAGACTAATGTGGAAAAAATACTACGTAATTATTGAAGCTAACTCAAAAATTACGCAACCAAAGTTAATACAATTTATATGGGACCACCTCTGAAGCGTGACCTACCAAACAAAACAAGAATCATAAAAATCGCGTAACATACATACAAAAAAAAATATATAGACGAATTGAGAACCTTATCCTTTTTATAAAGAAGTCGGTTAAAAAGAAGTGTACCGTGAAAATTCTTCTACTATAGGCCACTTGTAGACTAGTCACATTGAAAATATTGACTTTCAATTCCGATTAACAATGAGGGTATCGAGAGCACTCTCTAAACTAATTAGCGTCACATCAGTTGCGCTTACTACGCTTAATTAATAAAATACAAGCTCTCTTTAGATTTAAGTTTATTTGAAGTGCATTTCAACGGAGATTGTTTACGTTGAATTAATTATTAACTTGTGAAAAACTGTTTTCATTTTGTTTTGAACATTATATGTACGTATACAGCCAGCGCTGCCGTGTCATTCGATTTTGAAATTATAGACAGCGTAACTGCCCATTCTGTTCGAATCGACATCGACGACTTACTACGTATAAGTATCCACAAGTTTTTTTTTTTTTTTCACAGAATCATCTCGACATGGACACCCTGGATATGACCAAGAGTGAACATCGTCATTTAGTGCTGCAGATTGCTCTGAAATGCGCTGACATTTCGAACCCCTGCCGCCCGTGGGAGATCAGCAGGAAGTGGAGCCTCAAAGTGTGCGAGGAATTCTTCAGGCAGGGTGACTACGAGCGGCGACTGAACCTGCCAGTCACGGCCCTCTGCGACCGACATACCACCTCCATACCTAAGATACAGACAGGTAAACTTAATGAACGTAATTAATGTTACTAAAATGCACATTTTGCAATCTACATTTTATGTTTTATAATTACAGGTTTCTTCAAATTTGTGGTGACACCGCTGATTAGCCAGTGGCATAGGTTCCTACACAATGATCTGTCCACTCAGATGCTCTATAATCTTCTGTACAACCAAAACAGATGGGAAACGTTAATGAATGAGGAGGCAAATGAGGAAACCAAGACTGAGATATCCGATGCGGATATGGTGGACGACGACTTGGAGACGGATAACGAAAGCAACAAGTCTGAGAGCGCCAGGCTACTTCTGCCGCCGCGTAGGGCCTCGCTCAATCCTGTCAAGAGGAAGAGCCCTTTTAAGGATCAGATCCGACGTTTCTCCGTGCCCCTAAACGTATTCCAGGATGTTAGATTCCGGCTCCGCGAGAGGAGTCGCGCGGCTTCGCTGGCGGACGAGCGCGCGCGCCGCTTCGCCAGCGCCGCCAGCAGCCAGCCCTCCCTGCACTCGCAGCTCAGCGTGCGCGGACACTGCTCACACTCACAGGAACCCGAAAGGCTACTCAACTCAGAAAATCTTCGACCTGATTCTACCATAGCGTCCATCACGACTCCCGCGCAGGCAGTACGCCTCAACACTGTGCTCAGAGAAGGCGGCACCCTGAACAAATTGGTCAGACAAAAAACTTTCCCTCCTTTGGAGTCAACGTCTCGTGATTCCTCTGAGGATTCCGACTTATTATCACGGTTCAGACCAGACGTTTTTAGTCCTGTCCCGGGAACAAGCAAGAAAGAACCTAGATATAGCTATTTAGTCGTGAGAGATATTAAAAAGACTGATTCTGAAGACACTTCTGATACTAGTGTAGAAGAAACGCCGCGTAAGTTAGAGAAGGAAAACTCCGGACAGAGGCATAGCCGCAGGGAGTCAAACACAGTGGGCAGCCAGCTGCGCGACAATTTAACATGGATGCCGTTAGAACTCGAATCGGACCCACTGCTGCAGCGGCGGAGGAAATCGATGCCCGCTGAAGGTTTACCATTTAGTGAGTTATTTTGTAACACGAATATTTCTAAATACCAACCCCAAAATCAAATTTCATTAAATTACTTAAACACAATAATAAATGTTACCTACAGCTCCCAGAGAGAAGAAGATTCGCGAGGTGCCGACAGTCCTCCCGCAGTTCCTGCGACGCACGTTCTCCGGCAAGGAGTCGTGGACGAAGCGGCGCGGCTCCGCCCCTTCGCCAGTGGCCCCTTCCGACTCTGAGCTGCGGGGCCTGGCCTCTCTCGGGTCCTTGCGACACAGCGTGAATGGCGGCCGCAGGAAGCCAGGCCTCACCGTCACATGCCAACAATGGCTTGCAAAAGCTACCCACGGGGTTCAGGAGCGAGCTCTCCAACAGTTCCCACGTAGAAGCTCACTCCCCGCTGAGGTGATGACAGGTGCTCAATAGCTTAGCGGCTTTTTTATATTTTTCTTTTGCATGTCTTTACTACATTATTTTTTAGCACAGGTTTTATGAGTTTGATGCCGTTTCAAATTTTACTTAGTATTATTAATGACTGACTGATGATTTGCTATCACTGTTGAATTCCAAATCAATGAAATTACTTTCGCGCCTTTGATATTGTTCATGATAGAAGCATGTATTCAGTGTTGCGGGAGGGAAGGGTATCAGAACTATACTAGAATACTAAATCACCTCTGATTGCGGTGTTTTTAACCCAACCCGACGCCGACGTCTCCTCGTGCCTGTAAATTACGTACCTACATAGTTTGAACAATCACGCAGTCACAAGTTTTTTTGTTTTTTTAGCCTACACTTTCCCACTAAGGAGCAAAGGCCTTCCCCAAATCTTTCCAAACATCTTTTTCCAGGGCCACCTCGATCCAACCCTTGCGATACGCGTCCAAATTGTCTCGCCATCTTTTCCTGGGCCGACCTCGGCGGCCCCGTCCATCCTCAGGCACCCACCGTGTGGAGACTGTTGCCCAGCGGTCGCTATGCATGCGGATGAAATGACCCGCCCAATCCCATTTCAGCTTGACAGCCTTTTTGCCTACGTCTAGGATCTCTGTTTTGGAGCGCAACGTGGTGTTTCGTATTCTGTCAGTTCGGTTTACGCCCAGAATGCTGCGCTCCATTGCTTTTTGGCAAACCCCAAGGCGGAGCTTTTGCGACTCGGTGAGCGACCAGGTCTAGGCACCGTAGGTTAGGACAGGCAGAATACACATATTGATGAGTTTTCGCTTCAGGGAGATCGGTAGATCGCCCTTCATTAGCGTCTTCATGGACCAGTATACCTTAAAATAATTAATTTATCTATGAATCTAATTAACATTACAAATGTTATATTTTTCAGGTATCTCATCCCACTAGCTCTGGCGACGGTACATAATATTTGCTTGAGCCCGGAGAGGCTCGACATTATGATTCGCTGGACGATGAAGATTCCGACCAGTCTTATAATAATTACGATGCGGACGAAGAAGATTTAGATGACGAAAGCTCATACGACGATGATTACACAAGTCAGTTCCATGAAAATTTTGTCCTTGACTGTTCGGACGAAGAGAACGAACATTTAGATGATGACGACGATCCAAATTTGCTTATTAATCTACCATTCGTTAGTCGACATCGTGCGTCGTCTATGTAAACGATCTTTGGAATCATGTCCCTCTCCTCTGTAATTTTACTGTAAATATATCTATCACTAATCGTATCTATGATAATATGACCGCAGAAGTGTGTACATGTGACGGTGTTCGTATAAGTGACATGTGTACAATAGCTTTGTTAGAATGTGAGACGGTCATGAAGTTCTTCTCAGTGTCCATCCCCTCTCCCACTCTTGAATCAGATCGTTTACTTTGAAGTGATTACAGTGAAATCAGACTTTTTTCAGCCATAGATGACGCTAATGTCTGAAATTGGATGTTTTATGTAAATAACTGTATTTGTCTCGAACATATTAATAACATGCATTTGTGATTATCATAAATTAGTTAAAAACTGACTTTTAGACCGTACCGATATTTGTAAGAAATCCTTCATTTCCCAGTTCATTTGCGCTAAATATTGTTTGCTTGACGACGATGATGATGATTATGATAGTTATGATGATATACATACAGCCTCCTTTCTGTGCGCAAACGATAGTAAAACAGTTTGTTATTATTATGGTAGTGCAGGTAAGCTAATTTGACGCAAACGTAACATTAATTTGTGATAATCATAAAAAGTCGACTCAATGGAAATAGCCTTAAACTCAAGGCCAATCATAATATTTGTAAGACACAATGAGAACACTTTCCCGTTCCATTGCGCTGCGAATGTACAACAATATAAATATATCGTAGATACTTCGCGCAATGGTTAGTGAAGCAGTACTCATTGGAACGATGGTAGATGTCGCATAGCTCAAATGCGTTTTTTAGAGTTTAGAAATGAATGACACTCCAAAATATGGAGACACAATATATTATTATTATCATGTATATTAAATCTATGGTGCAATTCACATTCAAACGCAGTAATCGTGTTCTTAAATGTACGGCATTTTCGAAGGTGAATGTTGCAACTTGGAAGCACGTCATGTGTTCATACAATACCATACTGCTTTCCAATATGCAACTTCAAAATGTGAGCATTATTATTTTGCAAAACCGCAGTACAAATAATTACCACACAATGAATTATTTTTATTTTTTTAATGAATATTAGTAAATGAATTTGCTTACAATATTATGTCTCATAGATTAATCAATCATAAATTTATTATAAGTTTTAATAGAATTTATGTTTCGCCTAATTTATAAAAAGTACATTATGATTATACCAAAAAATATGCTTATCCTATTTGAAAAATGCTTACGTTAAATCATAACAGCCGGTTTAACATGATAGGGATCGAGTCTCATTATTTGTAACTTTCTTTTAGTATTTAGAAAGTTATGCAGTCATAGAATTTAAGTACTTAGTAGTTTTTAAGACGAAAAAAGGAAGAAAGTGGTAGACGCTCTTTTTGAGTAAAACACAATGATGATGTTAATGAAAGAGTTTGGTTAGAGAAATGTTCAGTATTAAATGGAGACAGCATAGGAGCTGTGACTGTTGATCGCCTTCACAAGGTCGCCACACAAAATAACAGACCTGTACAGAATATAAACTTGTTTGATGAAGTTGCAGTTGGATATTATAGACAAAATACGACCGATTATTTACTTGAGTGTAGCTTACATGATTATGACGAAATTCCTGAATAATATTGTGCAGTATAAAAGTGCACAATCTGTTGTAATATATTTCCGACAGTAGAACATAAACGATTTTTAATATTAGAATGATATGTTGTTGTTGTAAGTTCTATGATATGATAAGATCATGCGGTCAACGGAAAGGGGGCGTGGTGGGGACAACTCGTGAAATATTTTACTAAAGTATTCAATATTTTCGTTGTAACGTTGATTTGTATATTATGTTTATTTTTTAGAGATATTATTGTTTAGCCGGATTTAGACTACATTGGACAGTGAATTTATTTCTTCGGAATTATTTTAAGAAATCTTTTTGTTTATAATGTTAGATTTATTTCTTCCAAAGATCTTTCATGATTGTTCACGTCTATTATGGGCACAGTAATACGTACCATTTCTGTCAAAATTCGGGCATGTATCCTGGGGGCCAAGTCTACTAATTTACAAACGTGTCAGAGGTCTCACAATGATGAGTTTTTGACAGATTTGCCATACAAAATCTGTCAAAAACTCATCATTGTGAGACCTCTGACACGTTTCTAAATTAGTAGACTTGACCCCCTGGGCAGTAGCTTACTTCGAGGTCAAAGACAATGTCAAATACTTATTTGGTGAATTTTTTTTTTCATCAGTCTGCTGACACCTTTTTTCTGCAAACGCATAAATGTAAAGATTGCGTGTTGCCGTGCAGCGGCAGGCCCGTACTGCTTGTGGTCACACTAGAGGTCATGTAGCTAAAAGCAAGATTTATTTTAAGTATTTATAACATAGATGTCGATCCTAGTGACGGCTGAGCGATCTTACAGAGCTAATTGACACTGAAACTTCCAACAACCAAAGTTGTTTCACTCGAGTGACTAAAGACGATTTCACTCTCGAGAACTTGAAGTCATCGTGCTTACGGCTCAACCAGTCACAGATGTTATACTAAGGCGGGTTGGTCTTACTAGTGTGTGTACAGTTGTAGGGGCACGAGCTCATTGTTTCTCTGTCCGTAAAACGGCTCGGCCGATACTGAGAGCTCCCCGTGAGTTAAGACATCTGTGCAGATGCTCAGTACTAGGGTTGGCACTCGGTCGTCACTTACTTCGTAGTAAGACTTGTCAGCGCTGGCTCGCTGAACGATTTGTCGTGTACCCAAGTGTATACAATCCTAGGAGTTATGGTAGGAATGTATTTTAGTATAGTAGGTAACAATGGGGGTCAGATATTAAATCAAAATTTGACTTTTGTCGATTTAGGATTTTGAGGGATTCTGAGCCTAGCTCATGAAGAATATTTTTGTATAAGAACTTACTTTTTCTTAAATCATCAGTCGATGTCTTTGGAATAATAAAGTAGGTATCCTAACTAGTAATATTATATGCGAAAGTGAGTTTGTTTGTTACGCTTTCACGCTAAAACGGCTGAACGGATTTGGATGAAATTTGGCACAGGGGTAGACCATGACCTGGAATAGGACATAGGATATTCCCACGGGATCGAGACTCACGCAGGTGAAGCCGCGGGGCGCCGCTATTTCTTAATACTACTAATATTGTAAAGAAGTAAAATTTGTTTGTTTATAAGTTTGTGTGTAGGGGTAATCTACGAAACAACCAGTTCTATTTGCATTGGATAACCAATTGAAATGGATAAACCAAAGAGGAAGATTATGTAACATCACGCTACGACCCTAAGGAGCTGAGCAAAAAGAAAAAGTCAGAAAGAACGCCAAGCGAAAACGATGTAATAGCGCGTAATAGCGATGCGATGCGACGCGGTGGGTCGGGGTCCGAAATTTCACGCGGTCGAAGTCGCGAGCAGATCTAGTTCATTATAAACGAGCTGATGCCCGCGGCTACGCCCGCGTGGATGTCGGATATTATATACTAAAACCTTACTCGAGAAGCACTTTGGTGAAAACAGCATGAAAATCGGTGCAGTAGATTTTGAATTTATCGCGAACAGGACAACAGACAGACGCGGCGGAGGACTTTATTGTAATATGTAAGGATAACGGTGGTAAGTTAAACTTAGCATCACGATGGTAAGCAATGACAAAACAAGACGATTTCTACAAAGGATGAATCGTGAATATTACACAGGTCTTTTCATTTTCATATTATAACGACCTCTAGTGTCCAAAAGCACTGCAGTGGAAGGTTCTCTTAAATGTAAAAAAGTATTCATTTATGTTGTGATTGTGACCCGAGTAGGTTTCTTGATAAATTGGTATATGTTTAACATGAATCGTGCGTTGGGTGTGCCACGGTTTGTCTTGAAGAACACATTTCCTCTAAAAACGGTTGCCGCGTGTCTTTAAAATGACCAGCAATTTCGAACGAAACGCTTTTTTTGCGAGAAGCGGTGACGCGATTTTATATTATGATCCTGTTTCTCTCCAGAAAACATACCTGTAGACTACGACAATGTTTCGTCACTTCAACGTAATTGTAAGTTGTTAAGATGTTAGCGTTAGTAATTGAGTCGATCTTATGTATTTTGTTCGATAGTTTACTGCCGCGCCCGCTGTGACACGTTTGTTGCGAATGTCTTGCATAATTCTGTAGTAGCCACAAGTACAAGTCCGTGGACGTTCTGTTTTTGCACAATATATTGCAAAACTAAATGAATATTAAGTGGATAGTCATTTATAAAGGTTATCTATGTCTCGTCACGACAAACGGTTACACAGACACTACAGACCGTTCACTAACTTGTCCCTTGCCTTCATGTTGGCACCTTGTTTGTCAAGCTTAGTTTCAATACTAATAGAGTTCAACATGGCGAATGTCAGAAAAGTGCTACCAGTCGCGTCACGGGACAAGCTATTATGAACGCACAGTAAAAGAGTTCAGTTTCGCACAAGTTGAATAGGCTCCCCAATTTAAAAACGTACCAAACGTATCATCAGCGGTGTAATATTTCTGATATCTCAATGTATTTTTAGTAAATAGATTGAAAAAAATAATGTGCTCAAGAACTTCACTAGTATTATTCAGAAGGGACTTTTCCTTCGAACTTTTAGATGCACAACACTATAATTATTATAAACTATCGTTAATGCCTCAACGGTCTGCTGCTAGCGCGCAGTAGTCGGACATTACTTGTCACTAGTCTATTGTCTTATAGAATGGTACTTGTTTAAATCGGGCTCAATATTCATTATAATATATGTTTACTTTAGCACTTTAAGGATGATTAAAATCTGTGTTTATGATAATAAAGTAGTTTTCAGTGTTTGAACAAATGGTATTTCAATATGAGACGGTGACAGTAGTTTGCTCCGCTATCGGTATCAATGTATTGCCCAAGTAGACGTAGAGCCGCGGGCCTATCTCACAACTAGAATGCCCCATTCAACTTGTAGTAATTTGAATTTCTATGTGTTTTGATGTTAGGTAATAATTTAAATAAGTATCGTCTTTGACGTCGCCGCGGATATGATGTCACAAGTTCTTAGTTATAATGTTTTAAAGTTACTGGTGTATGTACAATAGATGAATGTCCCTTCGTAAATAGTCATATTATGTTGTCTTCGGGAAATATGTATTCACAAACTCACAAACTAAATATAAAGTACGTAATGCATTGTTTAAAGACTCCAGTGACCCGGGTGTTGTATAATTATGTTGTATACAGTTTAACTACGGTTTATAAATTTGCGAATAAGAAATCATTAGTAAATCGTAAGAATGGAAATATAAGGAGCTCTGGAATTCTGTGGTTTAACTGTAAACGACTGAATTTTGTCATTTTAAAGTAGGGTGTCTATTAGGCGATTTATATATTTTAAAAAAGCTGATATTTTAGAGGGCAGACCTGCAGGCTAAAATCATTTCAGGGCTGAAAGATTTTATACTGTTGGCCTGGCCTCAGTTCACAAACTATTGTAATGTCAGAAAAATATAAATCAAACCGACAAAAAGACTAAACAAAAATCACCTGGGTGTTATGTAGTTGAAAAAGTTCTCGTCACCTATCTGTCATTCGAAGTATGTCTGTAAAGCTTACAAATACTCAAAAAAGTCCAATTTCTACAACTGTTAGTAGATTCTTAATAGAAGAATGAGCCGAAGTCATCCTATCTGAGATCTTGACCGTTCCTTTGTCTATGTGTAATCCATAAATAATGAAGTGACACCAGCAGGCAAAGGGAAAAATATAAGCATTTCCACTCAAATACAGCCACAACCATGATCAGAAATGTATTCCACACAATTGCGTATTTCACTATTCACAAATAAAATAGTTTTATGTTTACAAAGCGTTGAGAGGCAATTTTTAATGTAGCTCAAAGTTTCATACTAATCTTGTGCTAACACAAAAATAATAATTTAGTTTATTGATATAAAAAAGAAGCAAAATACTCGCACCTTTCCTTCAAATTATGGCAGAAAAGTGTTTTTGTTTATTAAAACAAATACCGATCATCACAAACTTAACCACCAGACTCATTCACACGAGGACAATTCGTGTTTTTTGATCGTCATTTTTCACGATTCATTTTTTTATTTGTCGACGCCATTTCTTCTTAAATGCCCGTTCACAAGCATCACGAATAGTGAAAAATGACGGACAGGGCTTAAATCAAGTAGTCTTTTAAAAAAAATTGACAAATCGTCATTGACGTATCCGGAAACAAATTGAAATGGTTTTTATCAATGAATTAAGTCTAATAATTGAAATAAATATGTATTATCTACGATCGAGTATGTAACATAAAATTTATCTAACAACTCATTATGTAAAAATGTGGTTATTTTTGAAATATGGATGTTGTACTTAAAATTGTTTTCGAAATAAAAGTTTTTTTTCCATTGGTTTGCTTTTCCATTTCCATATTTTTTTTATAAATGTTTGCTAGCAGATTTGTTCAGTTATATTGGATATTATATTATACATAATATTATAATGCTTTCTATAAAGACTATTTTATAATACAATGACTACATGCAGGAGATTTTCGTTTTCGACTTACAACTTATTTTGGTACCTAATGATATATCTATAAGTGAAGACTGCAAAATTTTAAAAGTTGATACTTATATATCCCTTTGTAGTGTATTTCTAATGGTACCCACCCCGGTACCTTTAACTTGTATGTACTTTCTCTACTGACTATTGTCAAGGATCGATGTTAATTGTTGTATTGGTGTTAATATAAATGTGAGCAATTTATGAGCGGAATCGGTGTTTTATTTCTGACCCTTGCTTGGAATAATATGTAGTTATAAAATTGAACTGTCTGTTTATAATGTCCAAATAACAGCTTTTTACTAAATGCATAACGATTTTTTTTTTGTATGTCTATCTGTTTGTTCTGGTTAATATCCGAAACGGCTGGACCGATTTTGACACGGGACTTTCACTGGCAGATAGCTGACGTTATAAGGAGTAACTTAGGCTTACTTTTATTTTAGAAAAAGACTTAAGCTCCTCGCGGCAAAGCCGCGTGCAGCAGCTAGTCTTTAATATTATCAGCACTGTCCCACTGCTGGGCACAGCCCTCTGCTCATACAGAGAAGGAATGAGCATTAATCACCACGCTTGCGCAGTTTTAGAATAGGCCAAATGGTGTAGGTTATCACGGGCGTCTTCATGATTCCGGACTTGAATACACTTTGAAGCTTGTTATATATTCTAGAACTTAGGATGAAATATTCGTGGGTAGGAATTGTGTCTTTGGAGGGAGGCTGTACGGGTCAGGTTAGTTCCTGAACTGTACACTATAACAGTTGGTGTGTTAGGTAGCGAGTGTGTCCAACATGTAAAACACTTCACAGTAAAACCAAAAGTTTATTTAGTACTAGTGTTGTAAGGTTGGGGACTCTTACATGTACGTCTGTTCCGCGTGATGGTTAGTTGCACACTAAGTAAGTAGGTAGTTATATTTGTTGCGACAAGTGACCCTATTGATTCGCCTTGTCAGCCGGAAGTAAGGTTAATGTACGTAGACCGTACAGAGGCCTTTGCCCAGGTGTGGAACAGCGTAGGCTAGGAAAAATAAATAAAAAGAGCTATTGGTGCCGATTCTGTTGTTCACAAACTAAACTAAATTTAAGTTCAGTGCATCTTTTTCTTTCTATTTCATTAAGAAAAGGACAGAAGATAAATTTTAGTTTAGGCCTGTCAAATTAATCAGCGCCTGTCACTATTCCATACAAGATTAGACGTGATTACAAAAATTTGTTTAGTTTGTGAACAACAGAATCGGCACCAGTGTTTACTAACGAATGCATTATAAATGCAACAGTCGATTCTGACACATTTAAACAGAAACCAAACAAGCCAATAACAGCGTGTTAAAAATCAATTTTCTTAGCCTTTTTCCAACTATGTTGGGGCAGCTTCCAGTCTAAGCGTTTGCAGCGATTGCCTATCTGACCTCCACATAGTCCACATCCCAGTTACTGGATATTTAAACAGAAACCAATTTTATAATAAAATTATACTTGCTAACTAATATGATTTAATTTACGTGGTTTTAATAAACTTATAACAAATAATCTACTATATATACATTTAAGCGGGGGGGGCTTCGGACTTCGCTGGCGGAGGCTTCACGGGCGTAGTAGCGGTAGTTTCAGGTAACACCGTCGACTTCTCTAGGCTCTTCAAGTTGGTCTCAAACTCAACGGGTTCAATGAACTTCTTGTGCGGGAACGGCGATGGCCCTAATATACGTTCGACATCTTTGAAGTTTAAAGTTTCTTTTTTTAGAAGTTCTTGGGCCAACTGCGGACAAAATAGTAATAAATTAGATTTTGGGATTTACTCGGTTAGTAAACTCGCCCGGGATTTTTCTCGCGCTCCGTCGTTAGTCATACACGTGTACACGGAACCACAGAGCACGGTCTATATTTGTTTGGTAGTGACAAATGTGCTGCGCTGCGCCTCGCCAAGTATGCGCCGGCCCTTAGGGTCAGTGCACACCGAGACGCGAGGTGCCACCCAGTTTTTTATGATCCAATACAATATCGAATTTATTTACTACACAATAAGGTACACACGCTGCGCAGCACCGCTCATCTCAGCGTACTTTGACACGTGTCAACCCTCGCACTGAAATTATACCTTTTCGTGAAGAAAATAAGATCGATAAATTGTTAAAAAGTGCGCGCAGCGTCACGTCACTTCGCGTGGCGGTCTGAACTGACCCCAAATGGTGCTTGGTTGTTATAATGATGACAGCGTGGCCTCTAGCAGCGGCCATCGCGCCTGCTCTGTGATATGGACGCTTCCAATGAACCAACAACAACAAATGAACAACATGAACAATGAATTAATGATTTTCAATCAACTATTAACACGAGTCAACAATTTAGTCTCCTTCCGATATCATCACCATTCTCCTGCCGTTATCCCAATCTACTTGTGGTCGACGCAACGTGTCTTTTTCTTCCATACTTCTCTATTAGTCGTCATCTCAGTAGTCACCCCCTTTCTAGGAGTGAGGCGTATTTATCGTAACAGATAGAAATAACAGATATAAAAAAATAACAATAAAACATACCTGTTACTTAAAATAACAGATGCTCAAGACTGTTACCGCGGCTGTTACTGTTAAAACTTCGGATACGATTTTCGACATTAAACGAAAAAAAAATTGTGATTTAAATACGTATTTATCGTCCGTATGTACAAACATAACAGGTTGTTATTTAATAACAGATATTTGGATCTCTTATTTTTTTGTAACAATAACAGTGATAACACGTCGTGTTTAACCTGTTACAACCCATCTCTACCCCTTTCTAGCCATACCATCTTTCACACAGGCCATCCATCGTTTCTTATTGGACTTCCCCTACTCTTATAGCCATTGATATTCATACCCACAACTTTTTTCACGACATTTTCCTCATTGCTCCACATCACATACACATACCATGACAACCGCACAACTTATCAGTCCACCACTTTCAGACATCCTCTAGATTAGCGTTATGAGCCTTGATACTGTAAAATATCTGTTACTTACCAAGACAAGTTTGTCCTGGTTATCTTTGAGCAGCTTCTCAGTCCTGAAGTACGCTTCTCCGATCAGATTCCTGGCTTCCAGGTCCATGGTGTTCTTCAGCTTCTTGCTGAACGGACTCTTGCCGCGTGTCTTGACATCAGGGAATGACACTAGCCCTACTCTTTTTGACATGCCATAGATTCGGATCTGGTGAAGAAATA
The DNA here is from genome assembly GCA_949152455.1 of Lithophane leautieri. NCBI lineage: Eukaryota > Metazoa > Arthropoda > Insecta > Lepidoptera > Noctuidae > Lithophane > Lithophane leautieri. Next base: position 19,781,833 of record OX424458.1, on the reverse strand, counting down.
AGGGTATTTTATAAGACAAGATAGAAACTCAAAGGATTTATTTCAATTAATTTACTTACAGGCACTTTTGAATTGCCGAGTTGGTCAGTTAGTCAGAAAGTTAAAACTAGCTAATATGTTAGTAGAATAAAATTGATGTTGCCTTTGGTTGTGATTTAAACTCGCAATGCTTTAAAATATAATTCGCAAGCAATTCAAGTTTTAGAAATTAAAACCATTCGCTCAGTAGACAGTCGCAATTAGCGTTTCATTCATTGTGAACATTTTCTTTGCTTAATTATTTAGACACGCATCATCTGCCGAATCGCGCCTGCGCCCATGTGCTCAGACAATTCTACCTATTCCAACTCTGTTCATTTTATGACGATTGATATGCTAAATGCTTATTTTAGAGCTCTGTCACAAAATCGATCGAACGTTGATTACTGATTCATAACTTTATTGTCTATCTACGATAATTAATAAACATATAGTCGAGCCAACTGCCAATTAGTACGCTAAGCAAAAGACAAACTGTCTTATAAATCATCACCAAATAAGCAATATAATTTAATTGACCGATGACATACCATACCACAAAACTTTACAATTACTATTTACACATTATTAACCTGTATGACCGCGCGCGGACCAAAAACCATTGTAGTTAATTAGAAAGTCCTTGAAGAATTAAATATTAAAATAGCGTGTATCACAAAGCGCTAAGCCACATAATTGTGACGGAAAAATCTCACAAATGTGTAAATTGTAGTGACAATTTAGAGTAACACAAAAAGAAGAATAACAGGAGTCGGCAGGACTCCATGTAATCTGGGCGTCGCACTCCGACTTCGCGTACATTCGTACAAATACTCTCAGAAGATAGATCTCGGTCTAAGGGCGGATTTGACCAAACTTGGATAAGTCTTATCCTGGGAATAAAATCACTAATTACTATAGAGCTAGACAACTTTTCGTTTCACCAAATCTTAATCCCGGAATAACTATCTATCCGAGAGTAAATCGTTATACCGCCGAAATGCATCGTAAGTAAGATAAAAGGTAATCACAGCATATTTTCTTAATATTAGGTTCCGCGAGAAAAACTTTCGTTTAATGAGCAGGTGGCTCCGTTTATACAGACCCCGTGACAGTAAACTAAATAGAAATTGCAATAAACAGTAGGTATAATTATGACATTCAAAGATGGCGGAAATTAATAGGTCCAATAATCGAAATCGGGTAGTATTATGAAGTATTAATGATAGATAGTGCTAGCGGCCTTGTATAGCTCCGTCTCTCTCTCTCACTGGAAAAATGGTGGCATTAATACTTCATAATACGGCACCTGAAGGGAAAGTGGCACAAGTAGCCGACTTTGCATATTACGCCCTCTATACATTGGACATCTAGAAGGGCGTCATGTTTTATTGTGCTCCATGCAGTTCTATGAAAAGCAAGCAATAACGTGATGATTGACAAAATGTCTTTTGTTATTACTACTAATGTTAACGTGATTCATCAGCAAATCAAAGAAAACGAGCGCTTTTGGATGAAGAAAACCAAAAATGCGACCGAGGGATGCGCGGAGATCGCGAGAATAGCGGATTCTCGCGAACTTCACCGAATTCGGATTCGAGAACATCCCACACAGAACCTGTCTATGTGGCAATCGCCTATGTCCAGCAGTGGACCTCTTTCAACTGAAATGATGATGACGAATAACTGTCCTATGATACCTGAGCGTAGGCGATCTTGGTGACTTTCTCGAGGTCGTTCTGTGCGCCGCTAGTGATAGAGTTGAAGGTGATTGCTTCGGCCGCACGTCCGCCCAGCGCCATACACATGCGGTCGAACAACTGGAACACAAAACATTGAAACACATGAAAATCAACAAATTACAAATTTCTCAATACGATCGACAAAACTACGTTGAGAATCAGCCCTTTATTAACGTAAAAATTACATTACAAGACAGTCCCCCGAAATGCCCGCCCTTTTAGTTTGGCAGTAATGTGCGACCATTACAGGAACAAAGCTTAGCCTAAGTACAGTCATGAGCATAAATTGAAAAGTATTTCTCTCGTGAAATAAAAATTGCAACTTTGTCTATCACCATAAACGTTTTTCAATCTAAGCCTTACTGTTGATCGCGGATTTACTTATTTTGGAGCGTTCGTCACCTCTTCCTTATTATAAAGCTTCTGGTCGGACGTGGTGTACTGCGCGAACCCCAGCGCCTTGTTGGTGCGCGGTACGATGGTGACCTTCAGCAACGCGTCCGTGTGTTCGAGCATCCAGCCGGCTAACGCATGACCTGCCTCGTGGTAGGCAACCACGCGCTTCTCTGCCGGTGACATAGCGTGACTACGCTTCTCCGTACCTCCTGGAACATGAATGTTGGAATTGTTATTAGAATAATATTATATATCAATAAAGATGTAGACTAAACATTTTTTGTTCGACTTTGTTTATTAATAAACAAAGGACATGTATTTTTTTCTTTTTTTACGTAGGTAAATAATCAAAAGATGACGGGAATACATTGAGTTAAAATGTGGCATGACGTCACGCCCATTTGGATTTTATACTTAGTTGTGACGTAGTGAGCTCCCACTCCCCAACTTTAATGCGTTTTTATTTTTAGGGTTCCGTAGTTAACAAGGAACCCTTATAGTTTCGCCATGTCCGTCCGTCTGTCCGCGGCTTAGCTCATAGACTCTTAGTACTAGTACTAGAAAGCTGTTATTTGGCATGGGTATACATATTTATCACGCCGACAAAGAGGTAAAATAAAATCGAGAAAAAAAATCTCTTCTATTCCATGATGTCGCTCCATGTAAAATACTAGTATTCAGCTGCATCCGGTTAGACTGGAAGCCGACCCCAACATAATTGAGAAAAGGCTAGGCAGATTAATGTCGTTGGAAAGGTCGTTCAAAAATATGAGTGAAAACCAAATGTGAATATCTATGTGAAAACCATTTTTGGATTCAGAGATCCCTTTGCAAAATATTGGCCAGCTAAATGGTTGTTTTGGATATATGATTTTTTTTACATCAGTAGTATATATAACGAAATTAAAAGGAAAACTATCACAGCTAAGTAGGCTCTACAAGTTAACGATTAATAATCGAGAAATTTACATGTGCAGTTACAGGAACATGTTCTGCCATACATTATGTATAGGAGAAAATGTTTTTCAAGTACAACAATAAGTTTGTTCTTGCGATAAATTCATCCCAACTACGGAACCTTTCATTGTGCGTGGTTCGGCACGCACTTGGCCGGGTTTTATTAATATGATAAAGCAAAAAAATACGTGTCTAATGTTCTTCGAACAATGACGATGACGATGACTGACCTACGACTCTTTCGACGGCGTACTCCAGGTCCGTGTGTCGCACGATGGTCTGCTTGTGTCGTGCCGCATGCAGCGCCGCCTCGTTGCACACGTTCGCGATGTCGGCGCCACTGAACCCAGGCGTCAGGTATGCGAGCCTGCAGTGTACAACATTACATATACAGTTGTAAAAAAAGAATGGCTTGTAAAGTCTGGGAAATTAATTGTTTAGCAAACTGACTACCAACTTATATTCTATTGTATTTCTTAACATGGCAAGCAAAGCGGATGTCAACCGTTCTGGCAATGTCTGGAGCGAATTTGAAAAACAAGTAGTGTGAAATATTTAAACTGGAGGCATAGACCATGGCTACTAACTCCAAATGACCATAATAATATAATCAAATCACAACTGTCATTGTTTGAAAGTTGTATAGGCTTTAACACGGTTGTGTCAACTTACCCGGCGGCCCAGATGAGCAGTTTAGATAAAAGTTAATTTAAAAAATCAAAATCGGTTCAGCCGTTTGGCAGCTACGATGGCGCAGACAGACACACAGATACACACGTTCAACTTATAACACCCCTCTTTTTGCGTCCAGGGTTAAAAAGTATAGCATACCTGTGTGTCAATCTTTTTTAATCGAATTCCAAAAAGGCGGAGTTTCGATGTCCGTCCGAATGTTTTATTTTGTTTGTATGTTTTTCGATATTTCCGTCAATTCAAAACCAAAGACAACAATTTCCAAAATGGAAAAAAATTTTCACTTTGTTTTTATTGGAAGTCGGTTGTTTTTTTGCGTCGTAGTTATTTAATTTACAACTCAACCGTCAACTTTACCCAGGTTTCGTGGAATACCAAGATACCGGTCCACTGCAGGGCAAAAGCCTTTTTAACCGACTTCCAAAAAGGAGGAGGTTCTATGTTCGACTTTAAGTTTTTTTTTTTGGTCGTAAAAAGACCATGACCAAATTAGTATAAAGACTGGTGCCTTTTATTTTTTTGGCGGCAGTCGATCAAATATGAATAAAACGGTTCAGAATTATATTATGAACGAATTATTGTATGGGGTCTTATATTGGAAACTCAGTGCGGACTGAGTTATATCATTTTAAAAATTAACAAAATACTCCTCAATAACTTCACCGATTTTCATGCTGTTTTCACCAATGGATAGAGTGGTTCTCGAGTAAGGAGTTAGTATATAATAACAGACATCCACGCGGGCGAAGTCGCGGGCATCAGCTAGTACATTATAAAGTAACTTAGTCTGTTTCTCTGTTACCTTTTCAGCCACACGGATAAACCACGACCTGGGTTATGGCACAGGATATTTCTTACCCCGGTATGTTCCCGAGGAATAATTTCCGTCATCCACACGGGCGAAGCGTTTACAAATGACAAGTTTTTATGAAAAACAGGTAAAATCTTACCTTTTCACATATAAATTGGGCAGTTCTTCGAGAACTATGTTTTTGAGGTGTCTGTTGAATATTTCCTCGCGTTCAATCAGCGTCGGCAAGTCGATGAGGATGTGGCGGTCGAAACGTCCGGGACGCAACAGGGCCTGAAACATATTGTTATGTATTTATTGAAGTGTACACTATGGAATATACATAATAATAATATTAATCTATATTGATCCACTGCAGGACAAAGTTAATAGCGAAATGTTAAGCAGTTTTAAAACAAATAAGTGTCTTTTTGTTTTTATATTTATTGGTACAGTTAGATCATTTAGTTTTTTAGTTCATTTAGTATAAGAAGTTTATCCAATATATATATATTTTATCATATTAAAACAAATTAGTTTCCGACGCCCCTTTCCGAACTGTGATTTCATAAAAAAACGCAGTAAGTTGTCGAAAAAATAATAAACTGCAAGTAAACATTTACCGCCATTTACTTTCTCAGGAGCTTAACTTTCTCATTCTTTGCCTGTTCACGGACACTGAGTCCAGACGACTTGAATCTATTTAATTGTTATTTACTTATACGGCCTGTCCAGCAGTGGACTGCGACGGGCTGAGTTAATTGTTTTATTAACTTACGAATATATTTATTAAGGAATTGCCAACGAATTTTTATATGATAAAAATATGCTGAACTTAATGGATGTAGCCGTTTGGAGACAAGCAAATGAAAGAAGGGAATAGGCCTTTGCCCTACAGTGGGACACTGACGGCTGATTATAATAATAACACTAGAGACATTACCTTATCCAGAACATCAGCTCTATTAGTAGACGCGAGCACCACCACCCCCTCGCGACGCTTCATGCCATCCATCTCCACTAACAGCTGGTTGAGGGTCTGTTCTCCCTCGCCACCGCCCGGACCGAAGGAGGCGGGCCCCGTGGACCGGGCGCGACCCACTGCGTCCATCTCATCTATGTAGATGATGCACGGGGCCCGGGAGACGGCTTCCTTGAATAAGTCTCTGAAATTAAAAAGTTACAAATTGTGCAAATCTTTTAAAACAGACATATTATTATGACAATGAATAGATCTGATATTGCTTCATTTGCAAATACTTTATACCTATCTATTATAGTGTAGTAATTTTATTCTAGGTACATCGTCTTCACATTATGATTACCTATCTAATAAATGTTAACAAAATATTGTAAAACATTTTTTTTAAGACGAAAAAAAATGTAGAATGTTTTTTTTTCTTGAAATTTTTGGCGTTCAAGAGTGCCTTTTAATTGCCTAATTGAATTATACGGTTCGACTTACGACAAAAATATAGCTAAACAGCCCAGAACGAGTTGGTAGATGTCACACGTCTTCGAATTTCTAGTTCTAGGACATGCCGGTTTCCCCACAATATTTCCTTCACCGTTTTGAGAGGAAGTAATAAAATAATGTATGCAAAGTCTTTACATTGTGTAAATTATTACCCCTTCGAACAATATAGTTTTGAGTGGCAAGCAATGGATTAGCAATTGTCTTCCGTGTGTGTTACGCAATTAGGGTGCTGGACAATAAACTATTATCTATTTCTTTCTAATTCTTGTCTTGTGAAGTATGTAGTGGTTTACTCTAACTTGGCGGCATGTGTGCAGTGACGTCAGAAGTCAATCGAAACTATAACAGAGTTATGACGAGAGCTACGGTCCAACACATTCCACAGAATCTTTGACTGGGTGTCAGTTTCAATGCATTGATGTCGGCTGCGTATAACTATGTATTTTTTTAATATTAAATAACACCCATTTTAAAACTGTATAATTTCCGTATTCTGCCTATAGTACTTAGTAAAAAATATCTTTTTGTTATTTTCGAGTTGATGGTACTTTTTATATCAACTGAGCCCAACAGGTGGCCACATTAAAAGCAGCCTCTCTGGCGTCATTAGAGGGTTAAGCTAAAAACCAGCGCTTAGCAACCCACTACGGACCTCAGCATAATGCTGACGCTTAGACCTTATGCTTCCGGTATTATACATAGTTTTGTGTATGTACAACTGCTCCTGGCTGTAATACTGGAGACGATAAACGTTATTCTATTCAAATAAATAAATTATTTATTTATTATACTAGCTGATGCCCGCGGCTTCGCCCGCGTGGATGTCGGTTATTATACACTAAAACCTTCCTCGAGAACCACTTTATCCATTGATGAAAACAGCATGATAATCGGCGCCGCAGTTTTTGAGTTTATTGCGTACAGACAGACGCGGCGGAGGACTTTGTTTTATAATATGTAAGGATTCTTAGTTCTTCAAAAGGTGTAGGTGTATTGATGTTCTTGGACAGCACCACCGCACTCACATTTGGAGTCAGGTGGCTATTATCCCCCTTTTGCCAAGTTGTATTCCCAGCAGCCTAATCTGGGTACGCAACCTTGACCTTGAAAAAACCCTGTCCGTCCCGAAAGGGGCACACATAGGTACTGCAATAACATTAACTGCCGAAAAGTATCAAAAAGGCCTCCCAAAAAGTTATTGCTAATTAAAATTAACATTTTTAGTACAAAAATGGCCTCAATTTCATAAAAAATTAGCAAATTTTCAACAGGGGTCATATGTTATGACTTTTAGACACCCGCTAAACGACTGCCGCCTGCCCCCATGTACTGACGCGGTAAGATTCCCATTGAAAAAAAATATGTTTTTTCTTTTTTCCTCATTACGATACTGAACAACACCCTCACGGATCGGATCGGGTTTTTTTTACATGTTGTATAATCTTATAAAGTCGCTTTTCGTGTCTGTGTGACCGCGTTGTTCTTCTAAACTACGCAACGGATTTAGATACATTTCTCCATCATTCATTATTAATTTATTCCATATAGATTCATGATATTAAACTTACATAATTATAATAATGGAACATCGATGTTTTGTCAAGTCGTAAGATCCATGCGAAGACAGGGCAGGTTGCCAGTTACTTAATATCAGGGACTTGAAACGTTACAATACCGTTACGTATAGTTCCAGTAACGATAATTTCTACAGTTCCACCCGGATAATAACTCAATTAATAGTTGAAGATTTTGTTCCGATAGATTTTCGTGCCCTGCCTTCGTCCCTGCTTGATGTACATAGAATTACCTGACTCTAGCTGCTCCAAGGCCTCCGATCATCTCTACGAACTCTGATCCGTTCATAGACAGGAAAGGTACGTTGGCTTCCGTCGCCACTGCTTTGGCCAACAACGTCTTGCCACAGCCGGGCGGTCCCAGTAAAAGAGCGCCTTTTGGTACCTGAAGTAACAAATAGGTACATTATTGATGGTATGGATGGATTATAACCAGTGCTCGGAATAGGTAGAGCTAATCTACCTAAAGTTCAAAGAACAGAGACAAAAAAAGTGGAGACTTCCTTAAGACTAAAATATGTTTTCGGGACTAATGTCGGGATTTCGGGACATCACATAAATTATTATTAAAACTGTTATGTAAATAACATTAGCTTCTGCGCTTACTTACATCGTTCAAACGAATATTAGATTATTAGGAGATTACCTTAATTTTTTTTAAACAATAGAAATCGTGCATACTTTTTTTTTTAAACAGAAACAGGAAATTAATTCGATAGTTGTTTTACTTTATTAATTTTAGTTGTACTTAAGTAATGTTCTGAAACCCGGGACATTAGTCCCGAAAAAATATTTTGTCGTAAGGCGTCTCCACTTTGTCTCTGTTCTTTTTCGAACTTTAGGTAAATTAGCTCTACCTATTCCGATCATTGATTATAACGCAACTGAAGAATTACTAACTCATCCAAAATAGTACTTCCCTCTATTTTCCCGACACATTCTTATTCACGCATTTTTCAATTTACATCTTTTTAATTTTTTTGTTTTATTGTTTTTAATCTGTGAATCTATCATTGATTGTTATGTTATGCCTTATCACATTTACTAAATAACTGATTAAGTTTATATACCGTGTGGTGGGACCCTGGTGATCTGCTTTGCAGGTATTCCTAGTGCAGACACCAGTCTCTCACAAACTAGTGTCACATAGTTTTTAAACGTGTCAAAATTACAAGATCCCATTGTTTGAAGAGAAAATAAATTATTTGAATTTGGTATGAAACATTCGACAATTTCATCCCATAAGGAGATCCTCCGCCAATGTTGCTCGCGAATCGTCGAGTTTTCAGGAAATAGTCTTACAGTTACATAACCTGAAATAGTCTTACAGTTACATAACCTGAAATAGTCTTACAGTTACATAACCTGAAATAGTCTTACAGTTACATAACCTGAAATAGTCTTACAGTTACATAACCTGAAATAGTCTTACAGTTACATAACCTGAAATAGTCTTACAGTTACATAACCTGAAATAGTCTTTCAGTTACATAACATCATGCCTGTAATCCCCGAAGGGTTGACCTGATCATCACGCTTCCTCAAGACGGGTTTTCGATTTCAGACTTTTAATTATAAATCCAGATATCCTCACGATGTTTCTCTTTATCAATGCCAGTGTCAGTAACATCATAGCATAATCTGCCTATAATGTTCCCACTGCTGGGACACAGGCCTTCTCTCTTCGAGAGGGAGTCCACCACGCGGGCCCAGTGCGGGTTTGTAGATGTCACTGGTCTTCGAATTTTTGGTTCTAGGACATGCCGGTTTTCTCACTATATTTTCCTTCACCGTTTTGAGAGCAGTAGTGATGAAATTATTTACACAAAGTAAAGCGCCTGCCATCTGAATCCTACCATCAAAATTCTGGAACTATGATAATTATGAGTAACATCATATTATTAGCATAGTTCCAGAATGTTGATAAGATTACACAGTACCTTCGCTCCCAAGCGTTTATAGTGTTCAGGTCTCTTGAGGTAGTCCACAAACTCCATGACTTCGATTTTGGCCTCTCGAAGTCCGGCCACGTCCTCGAACTTCACTCCTCTGCCCTGGCCACTCACAGAGTCCACTAGAGTGAACTTGGCACGGCCCAGCTGATTCTGTAAACAAATAAATATATATTTTGTAGTTAAATGTACAAGATTTAAAATACCTGTGTCTTTTATGTATTTATTTATTTGTACAGCAAGGGTCAGTTCACACCGAGACGCGACGCAACGCGATCTTTTTTATGATCCGATACAATATCGAATTTATTTACTAAACAATAAGGTACACGCGCTGCGCAGCACCGCGCATCTCAGCGTACTGTGACACGTGTCAACGCTCGCACTGAAATTATACCTTTTCATGAAGAAAATAAGATCGGTAATTGTTAAAATGCGCGCAGCGGCGCGTCGATTCACGTGGCGGTCTGAACTGACCCTAAGTTAGTTTAGCTCCTAGTGTAAATAGTTAGTTGTCTTAAATATTGCATAATGACCCGTGCGGCTATTATTATTTAGCAAAACCTTCAAGATATTCTCAGTCTTCAAAATATTCGCCAGCAAAGTCGTAGTAGGACTCTACTACGACTTTGCTGGCGAATACTTTTACCATGCTTTATTTTTATTTTTTCAGCTTTAATTCTGACTCATTTTCTACTGATAGGAGTCAAAAAAGGTACTCACAAACCCTCCTAGGTTGATGTTCATCTTCATGCTCTTACTAGAGTACAGGAAGGACAGTATGACGGCCGCTATCAGGAGAGTCGTTATCACCTTGCCGGCAACGCTGCCATTTCTATCGTATATCACTCGCACACCTGCGTACAATCAACCACAACTTTAACCGACAGCACTGACGAGCTATTAAATAGTACCGATTCTCTTGATCATACATAGAGAGTTGCTATCTTTAAAAGAAAGATCTTTTAAAGATAGATCTGTAAAAGAAAATTTGCAAAAGATAGATCTCCAAAAGATAGATCTGTAAAAGATAGATCTGTAATAGATAGATCTTTCAAAAACAGCAACTAAAAGCAATCTATCTTTTACTAAAGAGACATCGCGAGAAAAGGATGGTGATAGATAAGAACTAAGGCCGAGATCTATAAACGTTACTCAGCAATTCAGCATGCCACATACTTTGACCAAGCGTTATTCTTGTCGCGCTACTGTCAAACTAGAAGTGCAAGACAGAGACAGACCAGGTTAAGCTAAAACTCGTACTACATAACGTTTATAGATCACGACCTAGAAATTATTGAGCAGTGGTGGCTCAGTGGGGGCAGTGGTGGCTCAGTGGGGACAGTGGTGGATCAGTAGCATCAGACCCGACTTAGGAGTCCTAGGTTGCGGTTTCGAACCCAGAGGCTTTACTTTAGGCAAATTATTTCATAACCACTGATCCCAAAACGGTAAAGGAAAATATCGCGAGGAAACAAGCATATCCTAGAACCATAAGTTCCAATACATGTGACATCTATCAACGCGCACGCCGAGGTGGATTACAGCCCACTACCTCTCACATAGACGAAGCCTGTGTCCCAGCAGTGGGAACGTTATAGTGGGAACTAGTTTACACCATGAACTTCCCCGTGTGTTCGAAACCTTCTAACGTGCCATATCTTCATTAACACTTTCAACATAACATACCTTCTTTAACACCTAAACTCTTCTCAATATCTCGGAGTTTTTCTTCAAAACGGTGTATGTCACCCACATTCATATGGAACACGCGATGATTGGACTGCAAGATAATACAAAATAAAATAAATAATACTGTTCTACTTCTTACTTTTATTTGGGCTTCAGTAAACTTCCGAAGGCGACCGCAGACGGCAGCCGTTGTTCATTTTCGACAAAACTAATTTGTAGAACAATGAAATACATCTTGTCGCTCTGTTAGTGACATCCACTGACAGCACTACTGGTTTGTCGTCATCTAAGGAAGCGTTTTCATAGAGCTGCATAAAAACCAGTAGTGTCGCTGCAGTCTGTCATTGTGGTTGGGCAGCTTTACAGTTTGCGGTCTGCCAACGCCGTCGGAATTGTAACTTAAATATTGATGTCTATGTTGTATTAGCAATTGGCACTCAGTAGCAGCCAGGAGTCTGGATTTGTGCCCGGTTGATGGCAATAGGCTCGCCCCCTAATATATGGGACTTAAACATAACTAGTGAACTGTGCGTGTACTATAGGTGCACCTCTGCTTAACCCTTCGGGGAAGACAGGCGTGATGTTATGTTGTAACATACTCTTATCATATCTTCACGATTCCCCAAAGGTTAGTCGGATGTGTATAGCATTGGGAATTGGCATGAGAAAAGAGAGACCTATGCCCAGCAGTGGCTGACGTCGGGGTGTGAATGACGCGGATGAACATATCGCCACTGCAAAAATCCCGACTCCAGGCTGCTACTGACAAATCCCCGATGGAACTACCCTATCTATTGGCACTAATTTTACAAACTCATCACGCCTGTAATCCTCGAAGGGTTAGGCAGAGGTGTATCTACAAAATAATAATGGTAGTGGTGTAATGTTACAAAATAAGCAGTAATCACTTACCCGTTTCCCTTTGATGATGGCGCCTTCATGCAATATGATTGTGACCACTTCAAGGTCTGGTCTCACGATTAGCTCCTCAACCTCGCCTTTGGACAGCATGGAGTAAACGAACTCGTTCCATGACACGTAGCGTATCATCTGAAAGTTGGTCAAGTAATAAGTTACCTATTCTAAGCTGTTTCAGCAACATTTTTAACCGACTTCCGAAAAGGAGGAGATTCTTGGGATTTATGTTTTTTTTAATGTGTAACATATTTCCTCTCGTTATCCTACAATCTGTCGTGAGTGATTTCGTGAAAAGGGACGAAAGTCAAAGCCTGACCATTTAACAAATGGGCGCGCGCGGTTCTTGAGTTTGTCGTCAGATGGTACCAACCTATTTTCCGAGAGGTTGTAAACAGGATGATGATGATATGACGACAATGATGAAGATTATGAATGACCCTTTTTAGTGTTTCTTAAAGCTGTTGCCAAATAGGTAAATGATATTATTATTTCATTCGCTATTGTTAATGATATAATGGTATGTTTTAACTGTCCTGCTGCCTTGTGCCTGATGCGATTTCTCTCTAACTTTTTTATGGGATGAATTTTGTGCAAATTCCATTCTTCTAGACCCAGCAACTTAGGTTATATATTGTCTGTCAGTGAATTTATGATTTTAAATAAGTGAATATTATTTCAGAAAAAGCTTTAATCAGGAAATGCTAATATATTACAATAGATATTATTGTAATAAATGAGCATTCATCACAATCACATTATTGAGACGCGGACTGCCTAACCGAGCTATCACTATGTTGATTCTTCACTGAACATTTTATTTATTTATGTTTGTACAAAAGAGAGTATGGAGTAAAACTCTGCAATGGAATAATACTAGCTCGTAATAATAATTCTCGACCTGAGACGCATTAGGTCTGATATGGAATTTACAATACAATACAAATCCGACCTTATGCGAGACACACTAGGTCTGATGTAGAATTTACAATACACTACAAGTCCGACCTTATGTATGCGTCTCAGGTCGAGAATTGTATTATGAAATATCCCACCTCATTTTGATTATTATCTCCTCCTGGTACAATAAGTGAGCTCATTATTATCAGAAAGCAAGTAGTGAACATCCAGAAGACTGCCTTCATCATCAGTGATGACATTTCTTCATTCTTTTTCTTTTTATCTTTATCATCCTGAAAAAGTTAATAAAAAAAATCAAAATTAGCAAATAATAGACGATAATATATGTATAGTTATATAACCAATTTAGGACTATTGGTAGTAAAGAAATTATTGACATTAAATTGACAAAGTTTCTCGGAAAATGTTGAAATTCAGGAAAAACTGGATATCCTTTTATCTGTGGGATTTTTGTACGATGAAAACATACGTAAGTGCGTTACACACGATCATTCACAATCTATTTCATTTTGAAAGTTCAACAACATTCATTGCATTATTAACGTTGTTGAACAGACAAAAGTTTTCGAGGGTATGAAACAATGGATTAGCAATATCCTTCAAAATGATTCAGATTGTGATTGATGTATTACGCAATTACGGTGCAGGACAATGTCTGTCGGGTCAGCTTGTGTAATAAATGTATCCTACCTTTTCATCCTTTTCATCTTTTCGTTTATTATTTGAGGAAGTAGAATGAAATCCCCGGATATTGTTGTTGAATAAAGAATTTACACTTGGTAAATTAGACCTCTTAATTAGAGCACAAGCTGCTTTGAATTCCGCATTAAAGTGACGGAGTTGCTGTTAAAAGAAAATATACAATTTAATTTAATAAGAGGCAATGTGTGTGTAGCGGACTCAATGGTTAAAAAATCACCATGAGAGGTACAATATGATTAGTAAAAGTTCAGAATCAAGACGTGCACTCACGCGCACACCCTTTCTGCTTAGAAAACAGCATGATACACAATAATTCTCTTGATCTTTTTCTATAGAGGTTGTTAATTGCTTAACATTGTTTTAAATCTAAGTAAACACTATTTTCCAATCTCGGAGAGTACTGTGGTACAAGTTCTATTTAAGTTCCCCAACTAGTAGTAGTTTTTTCCAAAAACAATGTGAAGCGTACCAGCTCTCTCACTTATAGAAAGCTACACAACTGCCAAGTGTCATAGGACAGATTATAGGCAGAAGCTAGTTTCTTTCATCCTCTCAACATGAACAAAGCTCCTATGTAACCAGACTCCCCAAATATTCAAACTCATTCACTTGCTCCACACTCAATTTCACTTGACACACCAACACATCCTCTTCTCTTTCAAACACCATGAACATTTATATTGATCCCTTTCATCTTTTAAGCTTCATCTATCAAAATCATCATGTCTTCCAACTATTATGTTGAATGCAAGTAGAACTGCATAAAGAAGGCATTTGACAGGCATTTAATTTTATCTCCGTTTGTTAACAAATGCACCCAATAACATGCTGTGGTGAGTAAGGTCCAAAATAAGCTTAGAAACCTTTAAACAAATGAAATGAAAGTCATGTCATAAGTTTCAATCTGAGAGGCAGTTCCACTATTTTTAAGATTTTTTTGTCAAAAAACTTCAAATGTATCTACATTGTTGACCAGTTTTTGACATTGATTATCACTGAGCTAAGTTTGTGAATTTAATTTGAATGTTTTAGTGTGAGAATTTACCTTCTAGTTATTCTGTTATAGAGCATGTTATATTTTTAAAGTACTTATACTAGTACTAGTGCATCCGGTTAGACTGGAATTCGACCCTAACATAGTAGGGAAAAGGCTGGGTAGATGATGATATTTTTAAAGTACTGAAAATTTGTTCTGTTTCATTTAATTGAACTAAATAAGTACTTCAAGTTAACTGACTAATATTACCAGTAAATAATATAATCATGATACTTACTGAACATAATATTTCACAACATGTGATTGAATTGCATTAGAAAATGTTCATCAAAATCATTAAGTTTAAGGATTAAGTATATCGAAACCTGTTGAACTGTAACGTTTAAATTAAAATAACCCAAAATTAATGATTTCATCATTAGGTAATGCTGTTTATATAGCATTGTATATTGCATTAAGGAATTAAAAGTAAAATAACTTAGGTGGTAACCCTGGGAATAAAAATACTTCAAAATCGTCATCTTACCGGGTGTCTCGATTTACTCGTTAAATTGTGTAACACAGAGAAAGATCTACACAAATTCACTAAATCATTCTGGCACTGTTTATTTATTTGCCTTTCAACAACACTATTTCTCAGCTGGAAATTTGGTTTCTGCTGTATTTTAGATACAGATAATGCCGGCAGTCGTTTAATTGAGAGCATTTTGAAATAGGGCGCATTTGTTTCTTTTTAATTTAGGTACTAAGCAGCCGTCGTTAAAATCATCATTATTTTTTATATTTTCAGAGTGAGGTTAGGTTAATACAGAACTGTCATTTTGACTTTGACATAAAAACAAAGTCAATCAATTTATATAGACTTTTATAAGTCTATGATAGCATCATAGAGGAAAGTAATTGGGTACCAGCGGCAATGGATCATTGCCTTTTCCGTGTCGTCGGAAAATCATAACTACCGACTTTGTGTAGTTTGTAAATTCAAAATAGTGATTCCTGATTACGACCCCTTTAGGAGTTTTGGCTAAGATCACGACCATGTTCGTGATACTTTGCAACAGGGTATCAATGGGAGGGTAGAAAGGAAAGATTCAATCAATGTCATAGACCAACACCTTGAATTATTTAGAACCTGCATCGTTTGGCTGCCTGTTGCTGTGATTTCATAAAACAATTGAGCGTCGTACGTACGTCAATACGTCAACGTCAAACCTGGTCAAATCGTTTTACTAGCATACCGTACAAGTATCGTTATTTTCAGAAGTATCACTAAAATATTCGTAAAAAACTATGATTCGTATACGATCTTTAATTTCAGGTACTTTGCGAGCAAGCAGTGTGTTAACTCGTCTAAATATACCTGTTAAAATGCAAAAATGTGGGTGCTGTTGTGGACCTCCACAGCCGTTTGACAATATGCCGTTTAGAGTACTAAATCGGTTAGCTTTTTTCATTATATAGCAATATTGACCTAGTTGTCTTGCAATTTGCAGTGACTTCACCGAGTCGTTTTCATAGCCATATCTCCCTTCTGATAGTTTGGTAGGTCTAGTCTAGGTACCTAGTTAGGTACAACACATGGTGCTAATAGGAAACGTTAATTGAACGCATAGGAATGACAACTCCATATATCTCCACCTAAAGTACTTTTTTTTTTTTTGAGGCTTTCAAATCGTCCAATGATTTCTCCCGCTCTGGGCGGAGCGGAAGGGCGTGTCAGACTTTTACTGACTAAAACCCACCCATGTTCCTTCAGTTGCCTGTTGCCAAGGTCCCGGTATCCCTTCCGGACTTTCCCGCAACCCTGGCAGGATCTATAGTACCTAAGGGTACATTTCTAGAGATTATGCTCTGTGATCTGCAAACTCCAACATATACGTGGCCATACTGCCATATCACGATTACTTACCATGAAAACCTATTGAATCAATCAAGACAGGTTACTGTGGTACAGTAGTTTCCATGAAACGGGGGCATCTTATTTTCATAGCCAATGGTGCAATTATCCCAAGAAGTTACTAAACCTATAATGTAGCAGAACATAAAATGATTAACATCACGCGGTAACGCCTGAATTCCGTGATCGAGTTATGTAGAGTGTACCCGCTGACCCGCATTTCACCAGTCATGTTTAACACACAAAATGAATACAGATGGTTCACTCCGTAAAATCATTTAAATAAAAAAGACTCTTGCTACTACACAATAAAGTTCAATTCAGGTCGCACACCGTTAATTACCTACAATTATATTCACCTAGAAGTTGCCTCTCTTTTTATCGCGTAACTCGTATGTTATGTCCACTGAATTCGACAAGTCAAGCCGGCCGCGGACTTACTAGAACTTCATTCCTGAAATGCGGAGTAAACCTTCTGTATTCATATGTGGTTTAAGTCCCACACACGTAGGGGACTGATATGAAAATTCGAAAGACGTTGTTGCAAACACGCTGATGCGAAAAACTTTTAAAATGTTTACACGTACTTACGCATACCTACGAAAGTCACGGTATCGTCGTCTGGGAATCGAACTCGCGACCCCGATAAGACACAGCAAACCTAATCTTTGGATTGGGTTTGGGAACCAAGAGCAGTGAGACGTATAATTTAAAAAACGCTGTAAACTTCTAGTTTTTGTTTAGAAAACAGTGTAAGGTTTAGAAAGTAATGCCTCATTTAAATTCTGCCCCTACCGCTGCACCTCGCGCTGCCAGCGATAATTCCCTAAATACTGCTGCAGCAGGATCGAGAGGAGTACCCTTCATTCCGACCTCGCCGTCGAGGCAAAACACGTTCGCGTCCGTCCCGATTATTAAATTCACCCCCCCGTCCCTTGTCCGATGAAGTAGTGCCAGCCCGCGCCGTAGCTGAGCACGTAGCTTTAAATTCCCCGATTAATAATAATGATGATTTAAACCTTTTGATCCAGCCTGTCCCAACAACTTGCTGTCCCCCCGCCAGTGATGTCGCCCTAAGCCGAAGTTCGTACCCCACAGGGGGTGCCCTTAGCAAGCGCACACTTAATTTTAATTTAGAATAGTTTATATGTGCCCCTGGCTGGAGGCCCTGAGTGTAGAAGCTTAAGGCAGCCACAGGAAAGTCCGGTTAAGAAGTTATGATTTCCGAAATCACACTTCAAGACGCAATAGTTAAAAAAAAAAAAAAAAATCGAGAGGAGTATATTTACATATTGCCCTACCTACACTTATATTGCACTTCGCTTTCAAGTTTCGGCAATGGCGGACGTCGAAATAATTACAGCGGCCGCGCTGTCTTTTTGCGATACATAATTATGTTCAATATTTACATAAAGATACCTATCGAATACAAAAAAGAAAGTTCGTCGTAGACGATGGTGGATGATATCTATCCATAGTATTGAGTGACGGAGCAGAATGTACACACGCAGTACCTCTCGCGCTGCCGGTCCTTTGACTTCCGCACAAAAAACCGCCATTTTGGGGCCGGGTAGCGCGAGTGGCAATGGTAGTGGCATGAGAGGTATCGTGTTTACACACTCGCCTGCCCACTTCCCTGCTCTCTTCGGCTGAATGTAAATGACGCATAAAGACGTACGTGGTTCGCAACATATCGATTCACCAAGTGGCATTCGATACGATGGATTTCTACATGAGAGTTTTCGGTGTAGCGTGCCTTCAAGACTTTTTCGGAGCATGCGTCGCAACAACGTGATTCTTGAAGTAGAGTCACTGCAAAGAGTTGCCGGATTCAGCTAGTTCAAAATAGTAATTTCATTTAATGTATTCAAAATAATTATTCCTACAGACGAGTTAAGGTCGATTCACACATATCAGTGAAGCAACAGCTCCGACACAGTAGGTACCGGCACAGTGCAAAATATATGAAAGAATATTTTGCAGCGTGCCGGTACTGTGTCGGAATTGTGACTTCACTGTTCCGTGTGAATCGACCTTTAATTTTTGTTTAAAAGTCGAATGCATTTGTTGTATTTCTTTTTCCAGGTACATGGCGACGGTGTTCTTCGCAATCTTCTTCGGTATTGGTTTGTGGGCACCATTCATTATTGTTTGGTATTCTATGGCAAAAAGAACTATGTAATAATGATAACATCATTATAATACTATAAATAAAAAAAATATGGAAGATAATCGTTTAATTTTCCTGAGTCCTTCAACCGTCCTTTGGCTTTGCCGTAGTTGGGTAAAAAAAACATCGGATATTTTTCATTTTAATTCACATGTCTTTTAGCCTTCACTGTCCCACCAAAAATAATGTGAGTTTGTGAAATATTCCATTTGCGAAATACATATATTGAGCGAAGCTATAAGTTATTTGTTATGCAAGGCTGCAAAGCTATTTTTTGTCGCGATTACTTATATTGACACCTGAGCTCGCGAAGGATTCTAGGATTGAACCATGAGCGAAGCGAATGGTTCAAATATAGAATCCTGAGCGATGATGCGAACGTTTCAAAGATACGCAGAATAACTTTGCTGCTGAGCGAAACACCACCTCACTACATCGAGGAAAATGGTGTCCATGCATTGAAAAAATTAATTATTATAAGTACGCTTTTATGCACTTTTTGCGCAATTTTGCGGAAGAAAGCTCAATTCGGCATTATGTACCGCTTGCACTAACTCTGCGACTGCTAAACAAACCAAATATTTCTCTGACAAAGGCCTTTATAATTAATTAAGTATGTCCCCGCAGGCTGAACTAGTCATACTCAATCGATAATTTTTGCACCTCGCCTTGGATAGGTTGGGTTTTGTTTTGTATATTCTTATGAAAATAAGAGAAAAACGCACACAATACTCATATGAAAATAAGAATGATATGACCGATCACCGATCGAAGGAAGGACGATAATTTTTGCACAATTTTTCCGATAGGTAGTTTAAATTAGGAGGATGTCGAGTTATACAGAATAATGAAAAAGAAGAATAAAAAGCGAGCGAAGCGAGCGAAGCGAGCTGGAAAATTCTTGAACTCTTTGGAATGGCTTTTAGATTATGCAAAGAGAATATAGTCATTGTCTCAATGACTATATATTTGATCATTCAAACAGAAAGAGCAGTTATTTTGTCGAGTTATGCAGAAAAACTCAAGAATTGTGAGAAAGCATAATGCAAGAGCGAGAGAAATTAGGTAAGTATATTTTTGTACCATCTCGGATATTTTCGGTTTTTTTAATATCTTTCATACTGAAATAGGACATTGTCGGTATGCAGAAAAGTGCACGTTTTATTAGCATCAAAGTCTTGCATTATGAAACGTTTGGGTTTTGGAATTTAGTCTTAACCCTAGCCCTTCGAACCTTACGTACAATGGGGGTGCCCGAAGTGCTTAGAATAGAATAGAATAGAATATATTTATTTGCTTTAAAACATGGTACATTTAAGGTCTTATTTATATAGTTGTGATCTTACATGTTTCGCCAAGGACTGGCATACAAATATCTAAACATGTTAATTACATGTATTTTTATACAATACATTTTATTTTCAAATTATAATTATAACATGTCTATTAACATTGGTTTCATACCTACTTGAACACTTAAACAATAATAATTATATATTTATAAGTACTTAATAAAACATATCTTATTTTATCTTATATTTATCTGTTATTTTTTTATCAAAAAAATCTTTTATATTATAAAAACAATTACCAATAAGCCATTTGTGTAGTTTGGATTTAAAGTGTTTTAGAGGGAGTTCTCTTATTTCTTTTGGGATATTATTGAAGATTTTAATTGCTGTGATAAAGCTATTTTTATGACATAATGTACTTTGTTCTTTAGTTTACTTCGCTCGATAATTAAGTATCAGGCTTCTATTTTTATCTTGTTTATTTCTTAATGTTTCGCACATGGGGTCGCTAAGGCACAGTTTCAACAAACAAACTCTCGATAGCTTGAATGATTTGGGACCGCCACGAATATATAAATTGTCGAAATAGAGTGATTATCGCCGCATCATCCCTGGCCCTTTCGTCCTTTTGTGCGCCTGTGTGTGCCCCAGCGATGGCCCGCAGGCTGTGGGTCTATAAAGTGCCCCCCTAGCAGCCGGTAGTGACGACACCGGCGCTGCGTTTTTATGTTTTAATATTTAAAGTCAGAATAACCAACTGCATCTCTAAAGCACGCCACCACGTAAATGGTAATGATCCCGACACGGCCATTTTGTCCTGTGTTCCATACAAAAGTACTAAGTAGGTAGGGTAAACTCACCAGTAACTGGCCACTTAAGCTCATCGGCTAGTTCATGTCAGTGTTATGCCAAAATGTGTAAATAAATTAATATTCTTTTATTACCTTTGGTTAAAGCGTCTATTCATTTATCGATATTGATGGGTAAATTATTAAATAAAACAGGATTACGTAGAAATATTTTAATTAGTTGAAAAAGTAGTAATTTCAAGTAGTAATTTCAAGTAGTAATTAGCCATAAAATTTAGAAAATAGCCATCATAAAACTAATTACTGGCCATGTAGAAATAATCATCAAAAAAATCAAAATAAAGAAAAAAGTATATTGGAAATACCTACAACAAAAAAACAAATTAAAATATTTATAAACTTAATAAAGAAAATTCTAACAATATATGTTCTTAATGCGTTAATAAAATCAACATCTTAGCATAAAAGAGATCAGTGTACCACAGTTTGTTTGTTAAATCTATAGGGACGAGGAATTTAGAACCGTTTTTATTTATTTTGGTTTACAACAAGTTTAAATAAATTATCTACATCATCGTCATCATCAGATGAAGTGTTACTTTCTCTGTAACAATTATGGCACAAAAATGAATCACATTCATCCGCAGGAATATAAATTCTGTGGGATTATGGAATACAGTTCTGATGAAATTGTTTTTTACAGATACTGCAAGATGTCACCCTTCTTGTGATTGGATTGAGACAAAAGTCACAAAAAACTAAACATTGTTTATATTCATTTTCCAACGATTGCTTAGATTCATCTTGACTGTTCTTCATTTTACTTTTAGCAGTCTTATTTTTTGTATTCTTTGGTTTCTTCTTATTTGGTACATTATTCTCTTTTTGATTCTTTTTTCTTCTCGTAATCTCTTCCTTTCCTCTTTTGCCTCATCTTCTTCTTGCTTTTTTAATTGCTTTGCTCTTATCTTTTGAACATATTGGTTGGAGGTCAACGCAAATGGAAATCTATCTATTTGACGTTTTCCTAGTCGTTTGGGTAAGTCAGGCAACTTTTGTTTCAGATATTCTAAGAGAGGTACATTTGAGATGACAGTAACTTTTTTACTTGGATCTATCTGTTTCGAAGTGCTAGGTTTCGGTTCCTCTATAGTGCTTGGTATTTGCATGTCTATTAGTTTCGGTATGATAGATTGTGGATTGCTAGTGTCTGTAAATTTGTCTGGTTCGTGAATCTCTATCTGGATTGGTGATTTTGTATTTTAAATTGGATACTACTTCTGGGTACTCCAAATTTTTTAGCGGCTTGACGTAGCGAACCTTCCTCGTTTTCAATAAATTTGATAGCCTGTTCTATTGCCTCTTTGGAGCATTGGCGTTTTTTAACGACATTTTGGGAAATCTATGCAACAAAAAATATTCAGTAGCTGGCCATACAATTATTACTTACTGGCCACCCCTGGCCAGTTACTAATAAATGTGTATATATTTTTTTGTTTTTTTTGTATGATATAGAACACCTTATGCGCCTCCATAATACGTTTCATTTTTAATAAAATTCGAATATTAGGTTATAAACTTATAACCCAGTAACTGGCATGGGTGGCCAATAATTGAAAATATACAAAAATGTCGATCAAATACTAGCCACCCTCCCAATCTCGGTTTAAAATTGATGCCAATACAATAAAACTTTAAAAAAGGATCACTTACCGTCTATACAACACACCGAAAACAATTGACTCACGTTTACTACACAAAATATCACAAAATTCAATAAAGACCTAGAGCGTTACGTTAATATTTTTGTAAGAATTAACCGTTCATCACAGAGTACATTCTAATATACTGACATAGAGACCAATCTTCGGCGTAAAAATGGGCAACCACTTATGCTTAGCCCCTAACGCCATCTGTTATCACTAGTATGAATCTTTTCTCATCCCATCTATAACTATAGCTACACCTGTGTAGGTGCAGGCCATACGTACGTATGTATAGGTACTATCATAATTTCATGGATGGTTGTACTGTAGGTTTTTAAGGATTTATAAATGAAACATTTTATTAATCAAAACAAGTTTATTTGTGTCTTTTATAGCACTTATTTAACTTCTTGGCTTTTATCTGTAGATTGTCCTCATCATCATCAACCTGCCTTCTCCCAGCTAATATTTTATTAATATTTTTAAATCAAATGCACATTTGCACAACGAAACACAGAATGCACAGAAAGAACACAAAAATATCGCATGAAACCGGCGAAAGCGTCAGACACACAGAACATTAGTACCATATATACAATAGTAATCTATGATTAGTACTCAAGAGGTCAGACATCAGCAGACATTTGCGTTTGGGGCTTGGGGCTACCAGTTTATTGAGAAATAGACCACCAATGAAATTCTACCATCGCTGCATTCTACTGGGGTAAAGTTATTACAGAAATTGTTAAACGTTTTCGGAATATTTGTTATAATTTCCCAAAAACAAACAAATGTCTTATTTACAAATTATGTACTATTAATATCTTTGGAATGGATAAGTATTTGTCACAAATTATAATAAAATCTACTATTTTAGTAGCAATCAGCCTTACAAAATTGTCAATGTTTGATTTTGTTTAGTGCTATCTGTTAGAATTTTAGTGAACATTAGTGCAGAACTGCCATCTTGTAGCCATAGTTTTCAACAAATCATGGTGTAACCCGACAAAATAAAAAGAACACCTTTCATCTTGTTCGCTTAAGGACTATAATATACTTCGTGATTTAGTATCATTGTAACCACTGACTTCCCCAGTTTTTTGTACTAAGATTGAACCACCTGCCGTTCATGTCAAAACATGAACACCGACTGTCACAAAATAGTCGTTATTTTTGGCGCTAATATCATAGTGGAAAAAATATGTTACTAAAATGAAATCTATTTGAGTAAGTAATATCAAAGACAAATCATAGATGGCGTACTGCAAGGATAACTCTTAATTTAGGCAGTTGAAGTGGTTAGTGGCCAATTAATGAAAGCGGCCAGTTATACCTCTGTGTACCCTACATATTTGAAAAAAAAATGGTTTTAACTACCTAAGTATTAGGATACTTAATTAAAGTAGCCTATCATTAAGAAAGTAGGTACTTTAATTCTGTTGATCTATTCTGTAACAATCTCACCGTGAAACCCGACTTACTCAAAATTTCCCTAGTAAAACCGATACATAAAAAAGATGATATCCACACCCCTAGTAATTATAGACGAATAGCGCTGTTGCCGACCTTTTCAAAGATTTTTGAAAAGACTATGTGTAACAGAATAAACTTTTTCTTATTAGAATACAATATTCTTGATGACTGTCAAAATGGTTTTACCGTGCGTTTGCACTGGCGAAACAATCAAGACAAAACATGTTGAAATCTCTATTTTCTGTCAATGTTCCATACAATTTTTGACAGGAACTAGAGATTTAAACATGTTTTGTCTCGAATGTTTCGCCAGTGCAAACGCACGGTTAGGAAGACAAGATCCACAACATGTGCAGTTTACAAATATGTCCAAACAGCTCTCCAACAAATAAATGACAAAAGGTATGCATTAGACCTGCTACTGGATATGTCAAAAGCCTATGATAAAGTATCATATAGTATATTACTAACAAAACTTTACGGTTCTGGTATACGTGGCCCGGCTTACAATTGGTTCAAATCATATTTAACCAAGAGAAAACAACTAGTCCAGGTTGAACACCACAATATTAAAGATAGGGAGACAATAACAGTGCGGTCCCAGATGAGGAATCTCACATGTTCCATCCCTCAAGGTAGCGTTCTGGGATGCATACTGTTTCTAATTTATATCAATGACCTCCCAAAAATACTAAATAAACAAACTACATTACCAGTACTGTTCGCCGATGATATATCCATACTAGTGAAATGTGACAAAAATTCTGACCCAAATGCAATCTTACAAGATACTCTCCAGACGGTAACACTTTGGCTACAAGGTCACAATTTGGAAATAAACTGTAAAAAAACCAAAATGATACAATTTAGATCGTACAAAGCCCTTAAGTAATAACGTAATTTTTAATGACACCCTTATAGAATTAGTAACTACATTTAACTTACTTGGTATAAACATAGACACACATCTCAATTGGAAAAACCACATAGAAACAGTGAAATCTAAATTATCTAAATTTACCTACGCCTTGTTTCAACTAAAGCACAGCACAAATACAGAAACAGCACTATCGGCATACTTACTACGCCTACGCATACTCGTGGCTAAGATATGGAGTGATGTTATGGGGGAACAGCGTAAATGCAAGTGAATTATTTATAATCCAAAAAAAATGTGTTAGGATATTGGCTCATATTAACAATACCGAAAGTTGTAAGCCATATTTTGTTAAATTAAAACTCCTAATTTTACCTACTATAATATATATACAGGAACTTTGCATATTTGTATTTAAAAATAGCAACATTTTCTTTAAAGCAAAAGACATCCATGACCGTGCGTTTGCACTGGCGAAACATTCAAGACAAAACATGTTGAAATCTCTAGTTCCTGTCAAAAATTGTATGGAACTTTGACAGAAAGTAGAGATTTCAACATGTTTTGTCTTGAATGTTTCGCCAGTGCAAACGCACGGTAACGTAAACACACGCCATAAGAATAGATTACATCTTCCACCCTCTCGGATTAAAATGCTTTACCATACTACATGGAAGTAAATTTTTTTAACAAATTACCCGAACAAATTAAAGAAGAACCAAAATTCAATATATTTAACAGAAGATTGAAGGAATATCTAACGCAAAAACTCGGTCGCAGAATACTTAGAATAAAATATTTGGTAAATATGATAGATAGATAATAACATATAGTCATTGAAATAATGCTTACACAAAAAGCACACATACATACACTTACACATAGCATTACACAACAAAACAAACTAATAAAATATAATACCTAATGAATACAAATTAATATAATATAATAACTAAAACAAATTAATAAAATATAATAATTAATATAAGTAAATAAAATAATTTAACCTCATAATACCTATTATTAGAATAACTACATAAATCTAAATACTAGTAGATAATACTATAGATAATAATAATAGTTGTGTAAAAAACTTGCAATCCAGTGTACCTACTCACTGGATGCTTGTTTTATCTAACCTTTTATGTTGCCGTGCCCTAACCAGGTTTCATGTTGGATCTTACTTTATTATGTAACAACTGGTGTACACATGAATGCAATAAAACGTTTGAGTTTGAGTTTGAACCTTAGGTGAAGTGAGCTGTCAATAGTGTCAATCCGGTGGAATAACTCTTCAAGCTGACTTCACCTCAATTCTCTCGGTGAGATGTTTACAGAATAGACCGGCTGATCTACCAGCATGCTTTTAAAAAAGACTGATTTTTTAACTAATGGTGGATCCAATTTTGGTACTTATCACACTGGAATAACTAATTGTGAGCTCAGTAAAGACTCGTGCAGATTAGCACGACTTGTCGCGCGACGAGACTCCGGTAGGTATCTAATTGTTCTGGGTACCGGAAGTTTTCTCAGAAATTGTTTTGTAAGTCGCGTCGTGCCGTCGCGTCGCGCGTCTCTGAGTCGAGGGTAACCAGTAAACGGAAATATTTAGATAAAAGGGTCAAAACGTAAAAAATTCTGCTCAACAACGTTCGTTGCGTTACTAACGTTGTTGAGCAGATTTTTTTACTTTTACTGTCACAATTAAACAGATTAGTCTTAATCGGATACGAAACAAATTATTTTAAAAACAAAAAACCCGACTGCAAAAACATATGACTGAAAACAGAAAAACAAGCATTGAACTTTGTTTTTTGTAAGGTATTGCAGGCAGGGACAATCAAAAGTTACACCATATTTCAGGTTATTGGTTTTAATTAAATAATTTGTTTTATTTCAAGCTTTTTAGTTTTATTAATTTATATGTTAGAAATTAACTCATTACTAGCTTTTAATTTGATACCATTATTGTTTTAAATTATTTAAATAAAACCTTCCCCTCCCTTTTTTGTATTTGCAGATGAAATATATAAAAAATATATAGCCTATGTCACTCCCACAATTAAGACGAACCTAACGTCGCCTCGTAGGTATATTAAAATCTTTCAAGCCGTTTAGGCTACAGAGCGTGCCAAAGAAATAGACATACATACATACGTCCATACATAGTCTCGAAAAACATTACCCTCCTTCTGGGGCAGTCAGATAAAAAGTTAGTTACGCAGGTGAAGTGGCTAATAGTGAACCCATTTTCAATCATGTGCGCGGTACAACTATTGAATGTACACACGGCTACACATCAAGCTATACATTTCCAGTTTATGCTGATCTCGCATTGTATAGGACTTCCGTATAGTGTGAGGTCAGCTTATACCTACTGGAAATGTATAGCTTGATGTGTAGCTGCGACGGGCCCAAAATCTAGGTCAGCGAAAAAAACAACATGAATTCATGAAATTTCTATTTAGGTACATATAAAGTTGACAAACAAAAACAGAATTAATTTAAAGAGAAACATTCCACGTTTTACGGCCTATTCGAATGATCACGCCGCGCCGTGGACGGGGGCCTAAAGGCAAACTAAGCACGTGCCTAGGGGCGCGGGGTTACAAAGGGGCACGGACGATTATACACAAAAATATAAAGATTAACACTCGATTAACATAAAATTGTGTAAGTAAGTATGCCTATATATGTCACTACGCAAAAAAAAAAAATCTTTAATAATTATACAACGTGTAACGGAATACTTAAACGCAAGAGCTCATATACCCCAATTAGAATATTAAATTATAAGACTAAAATAATATTTGTAATTTAATTTAATTAAATTAACTATTTTATTTAACGCGCACTACACATGGGATAGCTATGAGCGTATTACAAATTTGGTTATGCATTTAAATAGGCTTTATTCCTTTGAGATAAGGCTTAAATTTCCTTAAATAAAATATCTTATTACCTTGTTATGACGCAGTGGTTCTAATTTCAGTTAAATAAAAGATTTTTTCATGAAAAATTAACATATATAAATAATGACGGCAATCGATTCAGAAGCCGATTCTGAGCAAACTACTTTCAGGTCTTGCGCTTATTCTGTTACACGTCGTATAGAGATGTAGAGCTTCCGAAGCATGCTCTCTTCTTCATCCTACATCGCATCGCCTGATATTATAACAGAAGTTGGTAATTTAATAAATTAATGATAATAAATTAACGATCATCTGTCAACACACATACCTAATACCTACACAGTCTGAGGGCCAATTCTCGTACTTAAAAAACATTCACATTCAAGTCGCAATCTGTCAAACTTGTCAAAAATGTTGGTAAATTGATGGTTATTTTGACAGATTGCGAATGAGATACGAATGTGAACGTTCTTAAAAATTACGGGAATTGCCCCTCAGATCTGTTTCCCAGAGAGGCATCATGGATAAGTTCGTTCGGTAGGTATATTGCTTTCTTCACTCTCATCACATATTCCATGGACTACCTATTTATCCTTACTAATACTTATTAGGTATAACTTGTAAAGTGTGTATGTGTGTGTGTATAGATAGATCTAACCGTGCGTTTGCACTGGTGAAACATTTACAACAAAACATGTTGAAATCTCTGGTTCCTGTAAAAAATTGTATGGAACATTGACAGAAAATAGAGATTTCAACATGTTTTGTCGTGAATGTTTCGCCAGTAAACGCACGGTTACTGGTTGTGGTTACTGGTATTAATGCTGAAATGAACCTTTTTGGCGCAGCCGTGAGGCATACACATTATTGTTAAAACATTATTTTCACTTTTTTATTTTTTTGTATATGTATTGTGTTACTTTTTCATGAAAAAACTACTGAACCGATTGTGATTAAACCTACGTAGATAGCAGTACCAAGAAAAAGTCTTATATAAAATTTATGATATACCTACCTATTGCCGCAAGGGAACAAGGTTCAGTATATTATATTGGGACAATATTCTAAGCAATTACGATTATTTCCCGAAAGCTCCTGCATAATTGGACAATATCCGATGCATAACTTAATTGGTATTATTGCCATTTTATGATTGTATCCTTCTGTTTTCTGAGACGTTTTTCGTTCATACCTTTCCCAAAAGGCTGTTCTAGTAGCTTCTTTACCATTAATATAATAAATACAATCTTCATTTAAACCATTACGTAAATTAGGTTTAAACAAATTCCCTGGGTTCTTTGACAAGCCATTCGCCCGAAGTTCAGGTGTCCCTGGCTTCTCTTTACGTTTACGTGAAAGGAAGAAAATGCACTGATTTAACAAATTTTCCGGGATTCCTTTTGGTAAGCTAACCGGCCGAATGTCAGGTGTCCCTTGCTCCATTGTACCTGAAGGTGAAAGGAAAAAATCGTGCATGTCTGCCACGCCATTCCGCCGATGTTTTTGCTTATCTTCAGTTGTCCTTTGCTTCACTTTACTTGTAGGTGAAACGTAAAAAATGCAGTGCAGTACGATGAACCAGCGAACTACTGAAAAGGAAGAATCAGTTTTTTTTTTGTTATTCGCTGTTCTTATTTTTTTTATAGTTCTTTATAGTTTTTTTTTAGATACTACCATATATTTATTTCAAAATTAATGCTGTAGTACAACTACTTACTGACTTAAATTAATAATAATAATTATGTAGGTACAAGTATATAAAGAAAGGGGGGGAAATGATCAAAGGGCATCAAAAAATTCGTCTGCATCGCTGTCAACAGGAAAAGTGCCGAAAATGCTGGCAGCATTGCCACGTTGAATAGCAATGCGAATAATAATGCCTTGGTAGGTAGATAGGCCTTTGGTGTGGGATGCAACGTGTGTCGACACCCTTGCGCCATCCCATCCTCCAAGCACGGCGGGCTGTGCTGGGGCTGCTGCTGCAGGTGCACAAAAACCTTAAACGGCGCACATAATCCAGCCTTTTCGGGACGTATATGTTCGAGCCGTTTGGGGTTGAAACCCTAGGGCCATGGGGTCCAAGTGCACACTTGGTTTTCAAGACATCGCCAAGCGGTTGGTCGACTCTTCACGTGACCAAAGGCTGCCTATTTTTTAGCAAAAGAAACATTGTTCCTACAAAAAAAAATCATATTCGCCATATTCGAAATTCCATTTTCTGAATCAAGACTTAATCCAAATGCCTAATAATCAATCAATTTGCCTAATCATTCCCAACAATGTTTTTGGTTGGCTTCCAGTCTAACCGAATGAAGCTAAATACCAGTATTTTACATGGGGCGACGGCCTATCTAACCTCCACCTTTTTTTTCCTCTCTTGATATTTCTCGGGACCCTGGGGTCAGGTGCTTTTGGAAGGCGTACGAGGGGCCGAAGGTAACTCGCAGAGAACCGCCCCTTAGACAATTTTAAATGGAACGAAGCACCAACTAATGATTGTCCCTGTATGCACTATGCAGTGCACCCAAAGACAACGGCAACCGGTTGCTACAAGACTATTGCGGAACATTAAAACAAAAATATTGGGGCTATGGGATGGGTGGCTATGGTGGATTGGTTACCCGGAACTATGGAAGGACCAAGATAATATATTATTCACGGATAAAATGGCAGGGGGTGACTTGCACACTCAATAATGGGCCATCGGAAACTGTCGCTAGCACATAGTGACGTAGCGACAAAGAGGCACAACACTATTATTATACAATTACTTACAATAAGTTAAATAATAAGTTACTAACTTATAGTGGCCTTCATTTTAAGGAGAAGCTCCGGTACAATTATTTTCACGTTTGCTCCACCCTTCACACTCCGCTACACGGCTAGCAACACGAGTCGCGCTCGCGGGCGGCCTTCTTATAATTATTTTATTATAAACTTAGAGCAGAGAACAGAGAAGTCAAAGAGTCGCCTTCTGTTATTTATAATCATAATATAATCATAAGAACTAATGCCGCCTGTGATACAGGTTTATCCTAGTACAGGCATCATACTTTGTAATACCTACATTATTTCTAAGCTTTACACTGTAGTTTACCAATTTTTATTTTTGAATAAATTTATTATTATTATTTTTACATATGTTTACATATCTCGGGACCATGTGGTCCCGGTCTTTTGGAAGGCGTACGAGGGGCCAAGGCCAACTCGCAGAGGCCCGTTAGATGTTTTTAATGAAATGAGGCACCAACCGACGATTATCCCTGTATGCACTATGCAAGTGCACCCAAGGACAACCCCCGGTTGGTGTAGGACTATTGCAAGCTATGGAAACAAAGATATTGGATTATGGAATTGGGTGGCTTAGTGAACTGGTTATCTTGAACTATGGGGAAACTATGGCCCCTGCCTGACCAATGTTTTATATAAAATACACAGATAAAATGGCAGGGGGTGACTTGCACACTCAATAATGGGCCCCCGAAAACGGTCGCTAGCACAGAGTGTCGTAACGACAAGGGGGCAACATGTCCTGAGGTGCTTAAGAGGAGTGGAGAGGTATTTCACGGCTATCAGGACAATCCCGGAAGTACGGTCAAGATCCCTACCAGCATCTTACTGGAATACTTCCTTCCTCCGAGCACATATATTGCCAATGCGAATCTCCACTCAAGCCGGCCAATCAAGGCAAGAATGAGGTGGGAGTTCTGTTCCTCGTCAGTGTTCACTCCAGCCGGCCAATAAAGGCAAGCCAGAGATGAGGAACAAGACTTCTCCCGGGAGATAGGGTCCGTGGGGTCGCTACTGCCCAACAGCTCGCCACATGCTGCCCTGCGGGTTTTTGTATCTCTCTTGGTCTGGCTCCTCAGCCTAAACCCGTTCCGGCAAAGTAAACTCTACCGGCACAGACCTAGAGTTCGGACCGCGCAAGCCCCACCACGACGTCAACGTAGAGATACGACGGTGGGGGTAGAGATACGACGGTGGGGGTAGAGATACGACGGTGGGGGTAGAGATACGACGGTGGGGGTAGAGATACGACGGTGGGGTTATTATTATTATTATTATTTATTTTCAATTTTTCATTTAGTTTTAGGTGTGGAAAACAATAGCATTATGATGGTATCCGGCCGGATAGTAGGCATAATAAGGCCTTAGTGGTGGATATTCGATACTGACTGATTCGGACTGTAACTGTAATATTTTCAGTTTATTATTATGTACTCCTACAACGGACTTGTGGTCAATATAAGTCTGAAATATTCAATACGTCTTGAGCAAGTGTGGTGATCAATCCTCGTGCCTTCTTTGACCATAAGAGAAGAAGCCCTTGAAACGAAGTAAAATTGTTTATATCCGTTAAACATCCATCTTTCTAGGGTTTTTGGATATGGGAATAATGGCTGTGTCCGTGAGGGCCTTCGGCAAAATATCCAGGTTTTAAAAAGCCTCCTCCATAAGAGTCCATAATAACTCAGCTCAAATTCACTCTATATGTCGCTCGCACGAAACTGCTTGCGGACTGACTGAGAGCGTGACCGACCGGCGGGGAGAAGGCTCCAAGGCGCCGATAGTTTAGGTAATTATTTCTTTTTACGCCGAATATAATGGTAGTTAAAAAAAAAAACACCTAGTCTCTGCTTTATTGCCTCATGATCTAATTTGAAGTATTTTTTGAATACCAGCGGTTTATTGTTCGGTTTGGAGATAATTTTGTTCTTTTTTTGAGTTTTATGGAATCATGTTTTCGTCATACATATAACTAAAGAGATACGAGTAGTTCCGCATTACTATTACTAACTGCAAATATATTAGACAAAACTCTTCAAAAAATCATGCGTTTCAACTCGTCTGGGATGTCATGTTTGGGATGAATTACGTCGTTTATTAGACGGCACATCTGAAGACAAAAGTTACGCCCTTTGTATAGAGTTTTTCGGCTATCGTAAAGATCCGTCACAAGAAATTACGACTCATGTCTCCAAAATCAAAACCCTTTGGTCAGATTTGAAAGCTGAACTAATGAAAGTAGAGAAATTCGACTTATCTGATATCCTTTTAATCTACAAGATTCTCGATACTCTTCCTGAAACCTATTTCTCTTTCAAATCGAGTTGGACGTTAATTTCGAAGACAGACAGATAGAAAATCTGACGACGCAACTCTGTGCTTATGAGCGCTCTTTCTCGTTGAGAAACGAAGAACGTACAGAAGCTCTAAACGCACAAAACAGTAATTAGTCAAAAAAGAAATGTGGATACTGTGGAAAAGTCGGTCATAAGGTCAGACAATGTTATAAATGGAAAGCTGACGGGAAAACATCCAAGCCAGAAAATAAACAGCCAAGCAATCTCAACTTAATGCTCTTACAAGTCACCACAGACATAAATTCAATGTTTACAAACAGTGATACTACAAGTTGGTTCGTCGACAATGGAGCAACGAGCCATGTCACTTGTCGAAACGAGTATTTTTCTAGTTTTCACCCTTTTAATGAGACGCGGACAGAGACTACAGCTAATGGAGCCACTGTCAAAGCTGTTGGCAAAGGTACTCTTAATATAAACACTGTTATCACTGGCAGAGAATTATGTATTATGTACCTACAATACAGACAGTTACTTTCGAATTTATCATATTAGTATGGAAGTATGGATTATATGGATTTGAAATAAATGCGTCTCTAATACTTCGTATTACGACTTAATCCATAGCAAATCAATTATCAAATAAACAAATTTTAGAACTGTTAAGTTAATTAACGAATTAGTAACTTAGGTACCTATTTATTTTCTATAGAAAGTCATTTCGACATCTTTTAATCAGCAAGTTAATTAATTCTGGTTAGGTACCTACGTAAAGATTCTGCTAGCTATGTCGGTAGCTCCGGTTCTTTTACGGATAATTTTATTTCTATCTCGTCAAAATGTAGGTAGCAGCTGATTATTTGCGCGACTTCAGGTTTGCTCCCATAGTGGTGAAAGGGGAGTGATATGAAGATTCGAATGACGTTATTGCGACGCACGCTATTACTTGTTCTACGTTCACGACTCTCACACGACGCTCGTCATACACGCGTTTGACCCCGCGTTTGACGCGCCCTTGAACGGCAGCGCTTAGAAATTCGTTATGTACATAGAAATTCATATAATTTTATTGAGCGCCCCTCAGACCAACAAAAAAAGAAAGACGAAGCACTGTGCGAACATCAAAAGTGAAGTCGAGTAATTATATTCTTGTTTTGTTCTTTTATGTATTTATATTTTAGATTTACAAGTAATAATGAATCTAAAAGTAAATGGTTAGTGGCTACAAGAAATAGCCATCTAATTTTTTTTGTTTTTTTTTCTGAATTGAAGTCGTTCTTAACAATTGAGGTACTCAACAATATCTTACTCTTACAATATTATCCTACCCATACAGTATTATTCCCCAAATTATTAGGAAAAACTTTAACAAATGGCAGCCCTTTTTACACACACATAGATAAAAAGGTGGCTTCATTTTTGATGTTCGGAGTGCTCCATCTTTCTTTTTTTGTTGGTCTGAGTGAGCGCCCAAAACGCAGCGCATAAATACGCGCGCTTCGGGAGCTTGCACAGACTAGACCTAGACCATAGAGTATAGTAACTATTGAAAAGACCTAGACTATGGGCGTTTGTTGATAGAACGCCTCGGGCGCTTGCACAGACTACAAACTAAGCGTTTGAAGTTTGAAAGTTTATTTAAAAAAACTGGTATTTTGAGTTCTGTCATTGTCATAGTCGCATGGGATTAAAAATGTTTTAATTAACGGCAATGGATCATTGCCTTTTCAGTTTAAATCGGGAATAGGTACAGTCACGGACTTTAATTGATGAGCCACTTTCAAATTTTTCAATTTTGCAGTTTCGTACATTCCTGAGATTACACGATTAAACACGAACTTAAATCGCATGCTCGTAAACAAGATGACAAATTACTAGTCTTGTCCATAGAGGTTGACTAATAAGTTCTCAATGATAAATAAATACAATGTTTATCCAATCTATTTGATACTGACCTCCTTTGAATCAGAGCTCATTAACTCGATATTTCTGAAAACTTAACTGAAGACAGTGACATTTAAAATGTCGATGTCAGAGACGTTATTTTCGAATTTGTCGAAATGACTAATTAAAATTTCTCCGTACGCTAACGTTACTATGGCTACGCTAAAACAATCGTCGCTAGGTTACGATTGCTAGACCTGCAATTGGTTGACTTTGGGTAGTCACGCTGCTGTCAAGTTTGTAGTTCTGCCTCTCAGGTTAGTCAACCGGTAAAGATATTAAATATAATTTTCTTCTTCTTTAATACGAAGACATGACTTTCCGTGTCTGGATGTACGAGTATAACCGACTAAGCCCGATTTGCATTACACGGCTAAAATACGAACAGTGCCAAGTGGCTGATCAATTAAAGTCCGTGACAGTACATAAATAATGCATTTGTGTCGATTGTAAATTAAATATTTGACCATGTTTGCGACAGGCCTTAGACCTTAAATTATTTAAAAGAGCCTGCATTGTCTGACTGCCAAACATTCTGTAAGTAGGTACTGTGATTTTCCAAAACAATACAGAGGTGATGTTCGTTGCAATTGCAATACAGCGTGGAACGTCAATACGTCAATCGTATTCAATTCATTTTTTTCCAATACTCTATGCTTTTTTCTATGCTTTACCGTCAAAATATTTTTTTACCAAGGAACATATTTTACTTATTCACCTTACGGCGAGCTTTTTACAATCGTATCGTTATTTTCAAGAGTATCAGTTACTAAAATACTCGTAAAAGATCAAAAGATATGATTCGTTTACGATCTTTAATTTCAAGTACTTTGCGAGCAAGAAGTGTGATGATGATGAAACATACTCCTGTAAAAATTCAAAAATATGGGTGCTGTTGTGAACTTCCGCAGCCGTTTGACAATAAGCCGTTTAGAGAATTAAATCGGTTAGTTTTTTTCATTACATAGCAATATTGACCTAGTTGTTTTACAATTTGAGGTGACTTCGCCGACCCGAGTTCATAGCTATAGGTACGTGACCCTACCAAGATTGCCATGAAAACGTATTTAATCAATCGAGGTAAGCTACTGTGGGTACAGTTTCCATAAAACAAAGCCATCTCATAAAATACAATAGACGTAAATATATTTAGTAACCTATTCCGCTTAACTATTCTTCAAGTCATAAAAAACCTAAGAAATCGACACGTGTTTCACCTCTCAACGTGGCATCCTCAGGATGACGATTGACCAATTGCAATTCAGAACACGACGTGTTGCCACACCGAGCGCTGGACGCAGTCTGCGTGTCAACACGTGTCGATTTCTTACAGGGTTTTTTATGACTCTTGAAGATAGGTTGCTAAATATATCTACGTCTATTGTATTTTATAATGGATTTCCGCAAAGTCACGCCTGAATCAATTAACTATCTAAAATTTGCCATCTTATAACTTATTAGCTAACGCCCGCGGCTTTGCCCGCGTGATATGTGGATAAAAAGTAGCCTATTTCCTTTCTCAGGCTCTAGACTAATATTTAAATCGGTTCAGTAGTTTTGTCGAGGAAGCGCGACAGACTGACAGAGTTACTTTCGCATTTATAATGAATAATAAGGATTACCAATGGTGCAATTAACCCAAGAAGAACTTTGTGAAGCAGAACATCACATCAATAATCAACACCACGCCTGAATTCCTCGAAGAATTGTACAAGATGAAACCGCATTTCGGCAGTTAGTTCCACACCTAGTAAGGGGTCGTTCTTACTGCCATCAACCAGGAATTCATCCAGACTTCGGGCTGCTACTGAAAAATTCCTGTTAGCAAATCCGAATAAGACTTTGACCAACATGGGAATCAAACCCAGAACCTTCATGCTCAGCTCAGCAGTCGTGCGTCCACGAGACGTACGACGAGGGAGAAATCTGTATCCCCATGAAGTCTAGCTAGAATCAGTCTGTCCGTGTGTTATTTCTTGACTCGAATAACACTCCATCGATTGAATTAGAACCATACTAAGTACCTATATTACTGGAAAGGTTTAAAAAGTAAAAAGTTATCTAGGTAAGTAGGTACACACGGCTACACATCAAGCTATACCTTTCCAGTTTATGCTGAACTCGCATTGTATAGGATTTCCGTACAATGCGAGGCCAGCTTATACTGGAATTGTATAGCTTGATGTATAGCCTTGTGTACCGCCAACATCATCGATTCAGCTTGTGTCATTCGATACGATGGATTTCTACATAGTTTTCGGTGGAGCGTGCCAGTAAGACTTTTTTCGTAGCAGAATGCATCGCAATTATTCGCAACAATGTGATTCTTAGAATGTAACGTACCCCTAGACCCTCTGCAAAGACTGGTCAGATTCAGCTACTTGAATCAAAACAGCAATTTCAGTTAATGTACTCGTACCTATTCAAATTATTCCTACAGACGAGCAAGTTTTTGTTTAAAAGTCGAATGTTTTTTTTTTTACAGGTACGTAGCGGATGTGTTCTACTCAATCTTCTTCGGTGTTAGTTTGTGGGCTCCCTTTATTATGGTTTGGTATTCAACGGCAAAAAGAAGTATGTAATAATGATACCATAATTATATAAAAAATAAAGAAGATAATCGTTTAATTTTGTTGAGTCCTTCAACCCTCCTTTAGCTTTGCCGTAATCGGGTAAAAAACACCGGACGTTTAAAAAAAAAAGCGCATTTTTAGGGTTCCGTAAACGGAACACATAAGGATCTCTCGTGTGTCTGTCTGTCACAGCCAATTTGCTCCGTATCCAATGGACCGATTTAATTGAAATTTCGTACATCTAATGTATTTCCGTGACCCAGACACGGACATGTAACGAAAATAAATTAATTGGGGGTCACTTTTGCGGGGCAAATTACAAAATTAAACACAGTTTTGCAAACTGTAGCGTGTGTCATTGCAAGGATCTCAAATACCTACCTACATTTGTTTTTTATAATTTCAACAGAAAAACTAAAATAGTTAAGACAAATAGATAAAAATTTAACATTCCTCCCTTATCTCAGAAATGAGTGTGCCTTACATTTAGAAAAAAATACAGAATATACTTAGTTCTATACTTACAGATTACAAGGAAACCTATAAGAAGTCTATGTGTAGAAGTCTATATCTATCAGATCATGAGACGGCACAAATGTTAAGCTTCCCAACTAAAGAGAAACAGAAAAGATCAACAGTATATTACGTTTATAAAAGAGATTATAATTTAGACAACATTCGGAAATTTAAAGAATGTCTACAAAATCTTTCTTGGTCCGATATATATCAAAATACTGACACAAACTTTCATGAACTGATTTGTCTATTTTATGACCTCTGTTTTCCCAAATTAAGAGTGAAAGTAAATTGCAATAAAAATACACAAAAGTGGATAAGTAAAGGTTTGAGACAAAGTTGCAATACTAAACGGAAATTACGATATCGCTACTACAAAAATAAAACTGTAGATAATAAAATTAAATATAATAACTACTCTAGCCTGCTAAAGAAGTGTATTTATAATTCAAAAAAGACTGCAAACATAAAATATATTCATACTCAAGAAAATAAATGTAAAGCCACATGGACTGTCATTAAAAATGAAATAAATAATAACTCTCACAAAAATAACATAGAATGTATAAAATTAAATGATTCTACTATTACAGACTCTGTACAAATGGCCACAATATTTAATGAACATTATGTCAATGTGACGCATACACAAGTAGGTAACAGCGCATGCGCACGCCAAAACGGCTGCAAAAATGCATGTTCCAACTCAATGTTCCTAAGACCAATGCTGTTAAACGAGGTACGACAGGAAATAATGTCTCTGTCTAACACCAGGTCGGAGGGTTATGACGAAATTAATACTAAAATCATAAAAGTTTGTTGTAATGAGCTAACTAGTATTCTCACTCATCTAATAAATATGTCCTTTTCCCATGGAACCTTTCCTGATAAATTAAAACTTTCCATAATCAAGCCTTTATTCAAGAAAGGAGACAAATGCGACATTAATAATTACCGACCTATTACTTTAATACCCATCTTCTCTAAAATTTATGAAAAATGTATGTATAAAAGATTAATTAATTTCTGTGATAAATTTCAAATTATTAGTGACAAGCAGTTTGGATTCCAAAAGAAAAAATCCACATCACTAGCCATTCATTCTTTGATGCAAGCAATACTATCAAATATCAATAATAATTTTATGACTACCGGCCTTTTTTTTGATCTATCAAAAGCATTCGATCTGGTTTCTCATGACATTCTGTTGCAGAAATTAGAAGCTAATGGGATTAGGGGACCTGCGCGCCAGTGGTTAGCGTCATATTTGAGTGATAGAAAGCAATGTGTCATTATCAATAAAAAAAATGAAAATAATGACATAATATCCTACTCATCAAAATATAGATACAATAAATATGGCGTTCCGCAAGGAAGCGTCCTGGGCCCAATATTATTCCTCATTTATATTAATGACATCATAAATATAACTAACCATGAATGCATATTGTTTGCCGATGACATATCTATTATTGTGACATCTAATAAAAAATATAATACCATTTCAGATCATCAGCTTGACATTAATAATACAATTGACAAACTACTACATTGGCTTGACATTAACCATTTAAGAATAAATTTAGATAAATCAGTGTTCATTCAATTTAACCAATCAAATAATCATAAAAACGACATTAAACTCAATATCAATAAAATCAAAGAAGTTACGCATGCAAGATTTTTGGGTGTAATTATAGACAAAGACATTAACTGGAAAGAACACATAGACAATGTTACAACAAGAATCAATAAATTTGTATATGCACTAAAACAAATAAAAAATGTAACTAATGTAAAAACTGCTGTAACTTCATACCATGCATACGTTGAATCGTTACTACGTTATGGGCTAGTAATGTGGGGTAATAGCACTGACTTTCAGAGAGCATTCATTGCTCAAAAAAAGTGCATGAGATCAATTTGTGGACTCAAACCTGATGACTCATGCCAACCAATATTTAGAAAACTTGGTCTGTTACCGTTACCGTCACTTTATGTTTACGAAATAGGTATGTTTGTAATGAAAAATAAACAATTATTTAAGACTGCAAATGATGTGTACCCTCGGAACAGACGAGATCAATACAAACTAGTGTTGAAT
Source organism: Lithophane leautieri (assembly GCA_949152455.1). Taxonomy (NCBI): domain Eukaryota; kingdom Metazoa; phylum Arthropoda; class Insecta; order Lepidoptera; family Noctuidae; genus Lithophane; species Lithophane leautieri. The sequence goes on along the minus strand of OX424458.1, from coordinate 19,741,647 downwards.
GATTTGCCTCGATTAGCCAAGTATAATAAAAACTGCCTAGCAATGTGTGTGCGCATTTATAATAAAATACCGAGCCATTTTAAAGCTTTAAATTTTAAATTATTTAAAACTAAATTTTATAAATGGTTGCTTGAACATAGTTTTTATAGTGTAAAACAATTTTTAGATAAAAAGTTTTAATGTATTGAAATTGTTCATTGATGATGTGTTTCTGATTTTAAAATTTTGCATGCAAACTCAAACTCAAACTCAAATCATTTATTTCAATTAAACCATTCACAGGCACTTTTGAATTGTCAAGGAGTCGGTCAGTCAGAAATATGAAGCTAGTTGCCCATTCCAAAGCGTAGTAGGTACCTATGGAGAAGAACAGGCAAGAAACTCCATGGACACTCTTTTAAATCAAAATATTGTTACAATATGTGGGTTACATCATTTATGTTGAAATTATACATGTGAGAACAATGTAGAAAGCACGTTAAATGCGTCCGCAATTATTACATAAAACAATTCAGAAATTAAAATAAGCCATGGCAGCTAAGAGATGACCAGTCACAACTGACGGCGCCCGTTCACGAACATGACGCATGGATCAGCACCATTCAGCTCAACCATTTTGAAGGGAGCTAAATGATCCGACACACGCGCCACCACCAGCGAGACATTTCAGTGAGCATGACATTCCCAGTCGCCAGGGCACATTCAAGTCAATGAAAGACAAATTACCCGGTAAATGGTAGCTCAATAGTACATAGTACTCACACCTGTGCTATGCAATTATATAATACAAAGGAGATTGAGTTTATACAATGCAAGATGGTCTTCCGATCTTCAGCAGCTCCAACAGTATTTTCGAATGTTAATTAGTTAGTTGTGATTGTGGAGCAGGACCAGCATTAAGCCAAGCATTCTTATCAGAGATGTAATCCTCCAATTTATAATATGCCTGCCTGCATAGTGTGCGTTTTATACAAGTTTTGAATTTCGACTCATTCAGTTGAAGTATGTGGGGAGGAATTTTATTGTAACATTTTAAACAGTACCCCATGAAAGATGAGTCTACTTTAGCTAGTCTGAAACCTGGTTGAACCAATAGGTCCCTATTTCTAGTACTATAATTATGTCTATCACCTCTTTTACTAAAAAGATGTAAATTTTTTCTTACGTGCATGATGTTTTCATAGATATATTGACAAGGTACCGTCATGATGTTTATATCCTTAAAAAGTTCCCTTAAAGAATCGCGCCTGCGGAGATTATAAATAGCTCTGATCGCTCTTTTCTGCAGAATAAAGATAGACTCGATGTCTGCAGCCCGTCCCCATAGTAAAATACCGTAAGACATGATGCTATGAAAGTAACTAAAATAGACTAGCCTCGCGGTATTTACATCAGTAAATTGACGGATTTTTCTGACAGCATATGCTGCTGAACTTAGCCGTCCTGCAAGAGATGTTAAATGAGGACCCCATTGTAGCCTTGAGTCGAGCGTGATCCCCAGGAAAACAGTTTTATCGACGAACTCTAGTTTCTCTTGATTCAATACAATCTCGCAATCCCTACTTTTGACATTTGGCAAAGAAAATTTGATGCACTTAGTTTTTTTCCCATTTAATACTAAATTATTAGCAGTGAACCAATTTTGGACCTGCAGTAGGGCGTTATTTACTTCGTCAAAATTTGTAGCACGTCTATCTACCTTAAAAATTAAGGAAGTATCATCAGCAAATAACACCATGTGTGGCTGATTTTTTAATAAATGGAGTAGATCATTAATGTATACTAAAAAGAGGAAAGGACCCAAAATCGAGCCTTGTGGCACACCCATTTTTACTTTTAAACCTAGTGAGTTGATGCCGTTTATTTGAACTTGCTGTTGTCTATCATTTAAATAAGATTTTACTAAACTGAGCGCAAGTTTTCCAAGTCCGTAATGCTCAAGTTTCAACAGTAAGGTTTCGTGATCGACGCAATCAAAAGCCTTGGAGAGATCACAAAAGATTCCTATGGCGTCCTGGGCCTCTTCCCACGCGTTAAAAATGTGTCTTAATAAAGTAACACCGGCGTCGGTCGTACAACGTCCTTTGGTGAATCCATACTGTTGATCGTGAAGGATTTTATTTGTGTTAAAATGATTGAGCATTTGATTCAGCATCACCTTTTCAAACACCTTGCTGAAAACCGGCAGCACGGATACGGGTCTATAATTATTGGTGTCTTTACTGTCCCCGGATTTGAAAAGTGGTATTACCTTACTGTATTTCATTAAATCCGGGAAGACTCCTTGATCCACACACAAATTAAATATTAAGGCTAAGTAAGGCGCTATGGTCTCAATTATAGAGGTACAGACTTTAATGGACATTCCCCAAAGATCCTCGGTCAATTTGATCTTGATTTGCTTAAAAGCTTTTATTACTGTTACGGGGTTAATATGCTTAAAGTTAAATTCAATTGGGCTGGCTGAAACGTTCGCCCTTACTAAATCAAAAGAGAGCGATGGCGAGGAGTTTAAGGTTTCAGTAGTTTTAAGTGGGATACTGGTAAAAAAATGTACAAATTCTTGAGCAACTTCTTTGCTATCGCAAATGAGACCACCACCTGACGTCTCCAGTGTGTAATCGGAATTATGCTTTTTGTTCCTATTCGTTTCGTTATTGATAATTTTCCAAACCGTCTGTATTTTATTGTCTGCTGATTTAACTTTGTTGCTAATGTATAAGGCTTTAGCTGCCTTACAGGTGATCTTAAAAATTCTAGAATAAGTAGCAACATACTTATTAAAAGTTTCCGTATTAATATAAGGCTTAAGGCCATACAGCTCGAAAAGTCTTTCCCTACTTTTCCTGAGTCCTTTAGTTGCCCAATCACTAAATAAAAACTTAGGGCTGATAGTTTTAGTGTTTTTCTTAAAAGTATTATTGAACTCGGATTGGACTACCGAAAAGAATTCTTTATACAAAATATTGACATTGTTTATTGAAAGGTCCTGATTACTTAATTTACAAACTAAAGTGCTATTAAATTTATTTAAATTAACAGCTGTTACCGGTCTGAATTGTATCTGCACTTTTTGTATTGGTAAGTTGGACTCAAAAGTTACTGTTTGCCCACTGTGATCAGAAGGGAGATAATTAACGATGGCTTTATCTAAATAGTCGCAGCAACAGAACACATTATCAATACATGTAGCAGTAGTCGTAGTTATTCGGGTTGGCTCTACAAACACATTTGTCAAATTGAAGGATTTAAACAAATTTAATAATCTACTGGTGTTAGAATTATTTTCCAAAATGTTAATATTAAAGTCCCCGCAGATAATTACCGATTTATTCCCAGTTGCAAGTTTTGACAAAACATCTTCCATTACTGACTCAAATATAGAGTAGTTTTGATAATTTGGGGGTCTGTAAACGCACACTATTACATGCTTATCTAGCTCAACACAAGACAGCTCAATGCTATGTTCAACCGATAGTTCAACTATATCTTTACGGGTTTTTGATTTAATACAACTTTTAATTAAGATTAGTGAACCACCACGCAGCATTGATTTTCGGTTAAAACAACTGGCCACACTATAATTATCATAATTAATTAACATTTGATAGTCTTTTAACCAATGCTCAGTTAAACAAATAATGTCAAACATTGTTTTTTCTAAAAACAATTCAATTTCCAATTGTTTGCAAGAAAAACCTTGAATATTTTGATGAAATAATTTCAAGGATTTCTGCTTAGCCCCTTTTGTGCAGTTAACTTTGTTAGTGCTAGAAAATACCTTTTTGTTATTAAGTGTAACTTTACTGTTATTGGTATCTTCTGTTGTCTTACAAACTAGTTTAAATTATTAATTTGAATTTGCACCACCTTATCATTAGTAATATTACTAATTGTGGTGGTGCTAATTGTACATGACTTCGACATACTAATTATGTCTGGGTTAATATTAAAAGCTAATAACCTAGCTATTTGACGTCTAAAACTAATGGGCAGATACACAGTATCCCTAGTCGACCTAAGCTTATCAACAAAAATGTTGGTGTCAAAAAATATAAACTTGTCACTATGGTGACTAACTAAAAAATGCATGTAATTATTTAACATATGAATGTAGCTATTTTTCCTATTTGACAAGTGCTCAAAGTAGGGAAAAGCACACAAAATTATTTTCTTACAATTTAACTTCGATAGCTCAGTGACACTATCAGTGATATCATCTTTTTTAACATTTAAACTATTACCTATAAGTACAGTAATAATGGCATTAGGGTCATATTCATTCCTAGTTATTGTAGACATTATTTGATTATAGGAAGTTTGAGGCATGCAATAGTTTTCAGAAGAATGACTCAGGTTGTTACTAAGCAATTTTCCTAACCCTTTTCCAAAACTATCAGAAAACATAATGGAACAGCAACAGATTTTACCACTACAAGTGAGAGGACTAGCTTCTGTCTGAACTACTTGCAATGGACCTTGTTCAATACCTGGTGTAACTATACTGGGAATCGAGACCTGAGCACTTCCTGACTGGTATGGGTCCTCTGTTACCTCAGGTTTGTGAGTGCCAAGATTTGATTTACTTTGCAGTAAAGATTCAGGGGTGCCGAGAGACAGCAGGTCCACTTTGTCTGCATTAGAGTTGCACATGTCCACTAACTCATTAGCAGCAAGGATGTGCTCCTGAATTTGTTTTTCAGACCTCACATACTTAGTATAGAGTGATTGAAGTGATGCTTCTAGTACCTGAATTTCAGACTGTAAGTGTTGAGTGTCAAACTCATAAATGTTTTTACTGTCTTCTAATTTAATTTGATAGTTATTTAATTTATTTAGAAGAAAACCACGTTCTTTCCTTAACTTAATATTATTGGAACTGTGTTTTTGTTGTTTCCTGTATTTATTGCATTTATTTATGATTCTATTTAACTTTGCATATTTTTTAATTTTATTTTGACTTAATTTATAACTACTATTATTATGTTTCATTAAAGAATCTTCAGTGAGGTCTATTGTTATTAAGGAGTGCTGGTTGCAATTAGTGTTTAATAATTCACTATACAAGTTATTGGTTTCCTTAGCCTGAGTACATTCTTTGTCATAGCTTAGCTGAACATGTTTGTGCTATACATATAATATTGAACACCTTTTTATACCATGTTTTATGCAAATAAATATATTCTATTCTATTCTATTCTATTCTATGGTCTTAAAAACATGGAAAATCTCCCAATATTGTGCGTACAAACTAACATTTGCAGTTGGAGCTTATGGGAGCAGATGTTTTTCAACTACAATGCTAAGTTTGTTCTTGGGATAAATAATTCATCCCAACTACGGAACCCTTCACGAGTCAGTGACAACTCGGCCCGAGTCAACTCAACCCGAATAATAATACCACTTCCCATTTTGCTGATTTGTACGGTCAGGCAGAAAATCAATCAATCGGGTAGTCCGACATGCACTTAGCCGGTTTTTTTAAGCTACACTGTCCCACTTTTAAACAAAGGCCTCCCCCCAAATCCTACTACGCATCCTTTTCTAGAGCCACCTCAATCCAGCCCTTGCTTTTGATGCACGTCATTATACTTATGGTGAAGTGGAACTGATGGTGAAGTAACAGAAGAACTCCTCAATGATTAACGAGCAGTTGAAATTAGGCTATTGTAACTTATATATAAATTACAAACTGAAAAAACACTACGAAGTGAAAAATAACTAATTTCGGAAGTCAATGGCAATAACGAAAATTCAAAACCAAGACACCGACTTCCGAAATTAAAGTTATTTTTCACTTTGTAGGTCTGTACTTTTTTTGTGTGTTTCTGGAATTCGGTTTTGTTTTTTTGGAAAAAAGTTTTTATTTCTCTGTTTTTAGAGGGTCAGTTTGTAATTTATCTAAGTACCTACTTAGCAAAAAAAGGAAACATTTTGGAAACATACCTAAGTACTGTATTTTTTTATTGTCTTCTCCGGCTGCTATATTTTTACAGGCAATTCGAAAATACAAAGGCGTCCCGTCCCTCCTTCCACTTATCCCTATCTCCTGCTGTATGTGACCAATCTTTGAGAGTTAGAGCTTCTGACCCTTTCTTACCCTACCAGATGAGGGTTAGTCCATCATGATCACAACTATGGTATACAACGTACACACACACACACCCAGACTCGTTAAAACTTGTGGCTTCATCAATCAAACAAACACAATATGATCAATAAGAATATTTAATTAAAATTGAAACATAACAATCACTACAATACCAATAACTTAACTAGGCCAAGTTGGTTCCTTCACGGCTTTCTTGTCACTGACTCCATAGAGTTGAGACTTGTCCCTGAAGGAAATCATCCTCAATGTTTCTTGGTCATCCAAGAATTTACCTAAGAGGAAGCCCCCAATCGGAAGAACAAACCAGATATATCTCGGAGTGATGCCAAAGAGAGCCATGTTAGTTCTGTTCTTTCTGTTGTAATTTCCAGTTCCTTGTGTGACTCCAGTCAAGATAAATGAATGCAGAAGTAAAAACTGGGAAATATATGCTCACTAGGTTACGGCGAATGAATCTTATCACTGCCATATACCTGAGGACAATAAATAATCAAATTAATTAAGAAAGAAAGAGAGAAAAATGCGTTTTCTCAAACATGCTTGGAAATTCGAGCATTATTTTGACAACCTTCTTCGAGATAAATCAAAATTGCTGTACTGATAAAAAACAAGTGACGATGCGGCCAGCAAAGTTACTATGAAAATCCATATCTGGCGTGTTTAGCGGCCAAATAAATTACTATGAAAACTCATATCTGTCGTGTTATTTAAAAATGGAACGAACTTTTTACTTCAACACACGGCAACCTAGGAGGTAACTTATCAAAGATTTTATTTAAATTTCGAATTGGTTTGCAAATAGAACAAAGAAGAAAAAAATTAACATATTTGCGCATGGAAAATTATACTTATTCGTCATTGATTCTGGAATTTCTATTTAATTTACTCAGTTTGAATTTCCGCGCGTTGTTTGAGAAAAGTACTATACAAGCCTTGGCCGCAATCAGGAATTGATGGACTCACGCATGAGTGCCTCGGCTTCGCCTCGGCCCTCATTTTCACGATCGTCCATCAATTCCCTTATTGCAGGCCGAGACAGTAATGTACTATTATTGGCATTGTAGCAGAAAAAGACACCTTAAAACTATAAAACAGAAAACAGTCATTACAGTGCCAAAAGGGTCTCAGCTCAGCATAATTAATTAATTCGTTCATCTGCCTGACAAAAAGAAGAGAAAATAATTAATCATGAGTTTAATCATATTTGCTGGTAATAATTAAGGAAGAATCATCAAACAAGATATTATATCAAAATTAATACAAAAAAAGAAACCAAAAGACACATTAAACACAATGATCACCATCCACATAGCCTTTTCCCAACTATGTTGGGGTCGGCTTCCAGTCTTACCAGTTATAGCTGAATACCAGTATTTTACATAAAACAACTGCCTATCTGACCTCTACAACCCAGTGACTGGGTAGCACGACATATCCCTTGGTAAGGCTTTCAGGCTTCTGACTACCCGTAATAATGTAAACATGAATGCTAGAAATGGATTGAATGGATTTGGATTGATAAACTGTTACTTGTGTAAAGCCACTTATGCATGTTGTCTTGCATAATACGAAACAACCTGGGTTGCATATAAAAATTTTTATAAGAATTAATTGAAAAGCGAAAAATAAATTTATTTATATTTATTTATTTAAACTTTTCGCACTCAAAAAAGAGGTACAAAGGCGGACTTAATGCCTTAGGCATTCTCTACCAGTCAACCAAGGGTGGTGAAGAGATAAATAACTTTAATTTCGGAAGTCGGTGTCTTCGCTTTTCAATTTTCGTTTTTTGCCACCGACTTCCGAAATTAAAGTTATTTATTTTTAGTTTTTCCGTTCTTTTTTCGTCGGTTAAATTTTTTGTAAAAAAGTTTTTTATTTTTCGCTTTTGAGTTACCATCCACTCCAGGGTACTCCAGGGGCCCCGTGCTCGTACTAGAGGACTTCAATGCCAAGAATGTGGCTTGGGGTTCCCGGCATACGGACACACGGGGCAGGATGGTGGAGGACTGGGCTCTGGAGACTGGCCTGGTCGTCCTAAACCGGGGTTCCGTCCCCACGTGTGCGGATGCGGGGTGAATCAGTGGTGGACATCTCGTTCGCCAGCCCCGCTCTGTCGCCGCGTGTCATTGACTGGCGCGTCATGGAGGGGGTGGAGACGTATTCCGACCACCGGTATATCCGGTTTGACGTTTCCGCCCATGGGCTCCCCTGCTGACGTAGAGTCTCCGGCCTCAGCTTGTGGAGGACGTGGTGAGCGCTTTATTCCCTTCGAGAGGGAAACATACCTCCCCGCTCATGGCTCCGCCTACTGCGGTGCTCGATGCGGACCATACCGCCGACGACGACGACGACGATGCTCCGGAGGTGACCGAGGTAGAAATGAGAGTGGCGGTACGAAGGCTGAATGCCAAGAATACCGCCCCAGGACCCGACGGCCTACCTGGGAAGGCCTGGGTCCTGGCCATGGAGGCTCTCGGGCCTCAACTAAGAGGTCTCCTATGCGCATGCATGGAGAGGGGCCAGTTCCCACTTCGTTGGAAGACGGGGAAACTGGTCCTCATTAAGAAGCCGGGGCGCCCTGCGGACTCTCCGTTCGCTTATCGGCCCATCGTGCTGCTCGACGAGGTGGGCAAGCTCTTTGAAAGAGTCATTGCAAACCGCCTCGTCGGGCGGCTGGTGCGGGTGGGGCCGGATTGGCGGAGAGCCAGTTTGATTTCCGCAGAGGGCGCTCTACGGTGGACGCCATCATGCGCGTACGGGCCCTTACGACGGGGGATGCTGTGGCCCGGGGCGGGGTCGTCTTGGCGGTGTCACTAGACATCGCCAACGCCTTCAACACACTGCCCTGGAGTTGCATAAGGGAGGCACTCTGGTACCACCGGATGCCGACCTACCTCTGTCGTGTGGTCGAGGCCTATTTGACGGACAGGGCCGTCATCTACCCCGGTCACCAGGGAATGTGGAACCGGCGAGAGATGTCGTGCGGTGTCCCACAGGGATCGGTCCTGGGGCCGCATCTGTGGGACATCGGATACGACTGGGTGCTACGCGTCGACCTCCCTAGCGACGTCAGCGTAGTTGGCTACGCAGACGACACGCTGGTCCTGGCGCAGGGGAGGTCGCATCAGGCGGCGGCCGATCTAGCGACACGCTGGGTTGCGACAATCGTCGATAGAATCCGGCAGCTGGGACTCGAGGTGGCCTTGCACAAGTCTGAGGTCATGTGTTTTCATGGCCCTCGGATCGCGCCACCGTCCGGTTCCCAAATTACGGTAGGAGGGGTTCACATCGGCGTCGAGTCGACGATGAAGTACCTAGGACTCGTCCTCGACAGACGGTGGAACTTCGTGGAGCATTTCCGACGTTTGGCTCCAAGGCTGGACCGGGCTGGGGCCGCCTAGCGGCGGCTCCTGCCCAATCTAGGGGGTCTAAACGCCTCCTGCCGGAGGCTCTACGCGGGGGTCGTGCGGTCCATGGCCCTTTACGGAGCATCGGTGTGGGCGCGTTCTCGGCTGCGGCCAGCCCGCGGGTTGATCGCGTCCCAAAGGGTCATGGCCATTCGGCTGGCCCGGGGATACCGCACGGTCTCCCTTGAGGCGGCGAGCCTCCTTGCCGGATTACCGCCATGGGATCTGGAGGCGAAAGTCCTCGCGCACATTTAGGAGTGGCGCGAGGAGGTGAAGCGCCGGGGCGTAGCTCCGCTGCTGCGAGAAATCGCGGCACAGCGGACAGAGCTCCGGCAGGATCTCATGGCGGCATGGAGAGTGCGATTGTCGCAACCCAGTGCTGGGCACGCCACAATTGCGGCGATAAGTCCCCTCTTTGAAGAGTGGCTAGAGAAGCGCCACGGCGTCCTCACCTTCCGCCTGACACAGGTCCTCACCGGACATGGCAGTTTCGGGAGGTTCCTGTGTAGGATCGGGCGGGAGGAAACGCCCGGGTGTCACCACTGTGCGGATCGCCCTGAGGACATGGTGGAGGTATGCCCGGCTTAGGCGGAGCACCGCCGTGTCCTCGTGGAGGCGATTGGCGGCAATAAACTCTCGCGTCCGGCACTAGTCCAGGCCATGGTACGGAGCGAGAGGGCATGGGAAGCCGTCACCTCCTTCTGCGAAGCAGTAATGCTCGCGAACGAGGAGGCGGAACGCGTGAGGGAAAGACAAAGTTTGCGCCCTCCGCCCCTAATCGCCGCCGTTGGAGACGCCCTGGGCGTCGGGAATCCCAGGCGGATTCCCGGCCACCATAGGCGCGGGCTTGCAGACGGCGAGCAACGGGCAGCTCACCGCCCGATAAGGACCAGGCCCGGGTCGATGGCGCGTCGTGTTCCACGCGCGCCTCAAAGAGATGTCAGCACAATTAGCGGGGTCCGCTAGGACCGATGCCTGCCAGGGTTGCGGGAAAGTCCGAAAGGGATACCGGACCTTGGCAACAGGCAAATGAAGGAACACGGGTGGGTTTTAGTCAGTAAAAGTCTGACACGCCCTTCCGCTACGCCCAGAGCGGGAGAAGTCGTTGGATGATTTGCGAAACTCAAAAAAAAAAAAAAAAAGGGGTTCTCCAGGGGGTTACTCCAGGTTAAAGACCTGGAGTTGATGATGAGTGGTTATGTCATCAGAACTATGTATGTGTGCGAAATTTCAACAGAATCGGTTCACAGTTGAAAATTCAGTTGGTGAAAAATCAATCAACCCCATTTTTTCTACCTTTAGGGGTGGATTATAGTTTCCAATTTTAAATGGGACCAACTTCGAGGTATACCTTCCCAATAAAAAAATAAAAAAATATAATATATATATATACTGGTCGACTTGAGAATCTCCTCATTTTTTTTTTTTCGTCGGTTAATAATATTGAACATCTTCAATCCATTTGTACCAAATATAATTGGTTTTAAAGTTCAAGGTTGTTTTTGTGTACCTGGCTAAGGATTTATCATTGGAGAAGACAGAAGAAAGTAAGAGAAATTTAATTTTCATGGTCCCAACAGTATGCAATTATTTTGGATAGGTTGGTAAAGTAAGCATAATATCAATCATGGTCCTCAGACCAAACAAAAAAAGAAAGACGGAGCACTACGTACATCAAACGTGTAGCCACAAAACTATGCTCCTGCAAGTAAACACACAGGCTCAAGCACACACCTACACAAAAACTATGCTCATCGCTCCTAGTACGTCACGAGTCGTCGTCTAGTAAACTTCAACAAAAAAAAATAGAATTATGCGTTCTTGTGTAGTGAAAACTTGTAAAAACAATAGCAAATCACATAAAAAGTCTCACGGAATCACTTTTCACATGTAAGTACTTCAAATAACATCGTTTCTTAATTTAGTCAACTATGAATTTTAGGTTACTTGGAACAAAAACCTGAACGAATGAACGAACGAAAACAGTGACATTTAAAGTGCGAGGGCTGCCATAATATGATTTGAAATTTCCCCGTTCGATATTTTTTAGTTCGAGTAATTATATGCCTGTTTTTTTATGTATTTAATATTTTAGATTTCCAAGTAATATTGGAAATAAAAGTAAATGGATAGTAGCTATAAGAAATAGTCGGAATGGTCCTGAATGGCTGCCATCGAAAACCAGCGTGGTTTGTTCCGATCATTTTGATAATAATAACCTTTATTCAACTAATCGTGGACTGCGCCGTGTGATCAAAAGCGGATATCCTAAAAAGGTATATAAAATTTAAAAAACGAAAATGAGATTCTATCAAAACAGTAATTAAAACGAGACTGTATTTTTTATTTTATTTTAGTGCGTTTCTCAGCTTAGTCTAGCTAATTTAAATACTACTGTCCCAAATTTTATTTTTTAGATGTTATTTCCATCGTCCTACGTAATTGCTGAAAACTCAGTTTCACAAAGTTCTGGCTGTACGTTTGTTCATGTATATCCTAATTTTTCATTTATCTTCCTAAGGTTTTAATCAAAAGCTTCCATTACTCGTGTAATTTTTTTTGTAGGACTTACCAGACTTGCCTCATGTAGCCATTGACGATAGGGCTGTATGTACTCGTAAATGCACTTTATACTTAATTGTTATTTTATTTTGCGATGTAAAAAAAAATGCTTTTGTTTCGGAATCCTTCCTAACAATTGAGGTACAATACCATACTCAACAATATCCGACTCGTACAAATCCTACCCAAAATATTATTCCCCAAATTATAGGGAAGAACTTTAACAAATGACAACCCTTTTTACACACACACAGATAAAAAGGTAGCTTCACTTTTGATGTTCGTAATGCTCCGTCTTTCTTTTTTTGTTGGTCTGAGTCATGGTCATTGTTTTTTGTATTGTCGTATGATTTTATAACCCTACTAGATATTTACTAAACAGCTCCTCTTTATATTCATGAAAAATGTTATAATAATCTTGAAATTTTATTAGTGAAGACATAACACGGAACTCTAGTTTGAAAGTTTGAATTAACTACAAACATATTTTAGACAAGAACCTAAAATTAAATGAAAGCAACACTACGAGATAACTGTTCCATAAAAATCTAGTTGAGTAGATTTTCAAACACAGACCGATTTTGTTAGGAAATTGTGAAATACAATAGAAGTAGACATATTTAGTAACCTATTCCGCTTTACAACTAAGTCTAACTATAGCTAATTAACTAGTTAGCTAGATAAATATATCTACGGCTATTGTATTTAGTGGATTTCCGCAGTCACAGTCACGCCTGAATCAATAAACTAGGGAAATGAGCTATAATTGTTATTTGTTTGTTAAACCAATTAGCGATGGGCGTTGAATCAACGAACTAGTTGAATCAACCGATGATCTTCTGTCAACGTATTAACGTTAACTGTTTATGAATCAACTAGTTGAAATCGTCAACAAAGTTTATGAATTTGACTCGTTTATTATTCAACTAAATTCGAGAACGAAAACGCAACGAACTGAAAACTTCAGTTGAAAATGACAACATACATTGCGAGCGACGGTCATGTCATAGAATTTGAACTCGTAAGTAACGCATGAAAGAGTGGATTTTTGAAAACGTATGACGATATTGGTGGACTGGCGCGCGCCGCTCGTGCCGCCTACCCTATAGATAATAGTAATTTGTGGTGCCGCCTGAGAGAAACCGGTTCATACTGATTTCATGGTTTGTTTGTTTACTTTTAGAAGCGAAGTTCATTTTCTTTAATTTTTATTTCACGCAGTTTGTGACAAGTTGCGCACAAGTTCAGAGGGTTTTCTTGTTTATCGTAAACAATAATAGACTTTTTAGTTAATGTTTATAGACTAAGTAGAACCATCAATGAACTAGCTAACTTATACATAATTGAATCAAAATGTTTCAAAATTAGCATTATATCAGGTCAGTAGTTGTAGCTCAACTTTTTTTTTTCCGGGGTGGAAAATCCTCATTGATATCCTCCGCCTTGGGGCGGGCAGAGTCTGTCTGACTCTTACTGACTAAAAACCACCCCGGTGTTCCTACTCACACCTACGCCGGGGGTTGCGGTAACGTAAGAATCTTCCGCAACCCCCGACTGGCCCGCCACTGCGGGCCTCCTAGGGTCAGGGGGGGGAGTGAGGTGTTTGACTCCCCCCGTGACGTCTAACAGGGGCGCGCGTGGAACACTACCCGCCGCCACCTCGGGTCCTGATGTGTGGGGGGCGACGGACGTCCCCGAGTCCGTCACCCCTGGACCCATTCAGGGGGGCTGGAAGAGGGCGTTATACGCCCTCCGCCGACGACCGGTGCGCCTGCTGCGAGCCGGGCGAGTGGACGAGATCTCCCTCTCCCTTTCCACGGCCTCCATCTGTGAGACGACCGTCTCGCAGTCCCAGAAACCACCGCGTCCCAGGAATCCTCGCTGCCGACCATGGCATTCACTACGGCCGACAGCGACAAGTCACTGCCTACTTCTGAGTGTAGCTCAGAGACTAGTTCAACTGGTTGAACGTCACGGCGTTGAATTAAAAAAAAAACCGTTGATTGAATTAACGGTTCACTTTGTAAGTTGACATTAGTGCACGATACCTCTTTGACGAATTTATCTAGTTGACGAACGTAAATCAACGTTGACGTTTCGTTAACAGAAAAACCTTGAACGACCCATCGCTTAAACCAATTCTCGAAACTATTATGATAATAATCTGTTACAGGGCTTGAAAACGTTACCAATTCACATTAAAAGTAACGTTAAGTATCGGTATTTCCGTAGAGATATCTGGATATCGGTACGATTTGGTACCGTTACTTAGTAGGATAACATAATAATAACGTTAAAAATAGCGGTAAAACATTACCGGTATCATTTTTGTTATTTTATGCGACGTTGCCGGCCCGTTTTCTCAAAGGCGGCCGGCGGTCAAACCAACCAAGTATATTCACAAGAACAAGCACAACACAGAATAGCAAAGAGAATACCTATTATACACGCAAATAGTCTTACGACACAGTCTTAGCATCGATGCAGTCTGAAATTTTTAACGATATCCAGAGCGACGTTAACAAAACTAAATCATAACGATAAAATTTTCGATAGCGTAGATTTTAACGTTACGTATGTTTAACGATAAAATGTGCCAGATATAATGTTAAATATTATAACGTTATTTATTAGTTAACGATATCTGCATCAAAAGGCTGTAACTATACCATATTTTTAACGGTATTTCAAGCCCTGGTCTGTTAGGAGATTCCTCTCTCTGGAGCCCTGACCGCCGGTAGCTTGGACCCTGTTCCCGATACCGGTGGGCTACTATTTTTTATATTTTTACATGTTTTTATATTTTTTTTTATTCTAATATTTAAAAATATAATTTATGTGTATGAAAAATGAAATAAAGAAATAATCTAACTAACCTAATTCCAACTGGGATTCAGAAACACAGAGATATAATACTGGTTGATAAAATACTGGCTCAGAAATCTTTTTTCATTGAATTGAATTGATTGACATCAGATCAAGGCCACAGACTACATCACAGACTAGTTAGTCTTGACCACAGAGTACATTCTAATTGGTCTTGACTACATTTTTATTGGCTAGCGACCACAGAGTATCTAGAGATACTACGTATCTGGCCACAGACAACCTACATAATAGAGAGACAAGGACACTGAACCTGAACAAATGAAACAAACACCTTTACTCTTTACAGCCACCACAAAATAATAATAATCTGGTTATTTAAGAAGTTTACTTATTCATGTAACACCAATCCCATGGAATTAGTATGTACACGCGGCTACACATCATGCTACACATTTCTAGTACAGCTTGGCAAACAAGAGTATGATGCGGTGACAGATGAAACTAAATATTTTACTTTAAGTAATGCAAACCTATGATGTTGGCACTACTTTGCCGACAAGTGCTAATAGGTTTTGAGTCAGTACAAGCAGCGTTTTTCACTATTGGTCTAAATTCTTTGACGCATTTCCCATTTGAAGTGACATAAATGCGGTAGTGGCGCCTTCATTTTTTCCAAACTCTTTTTTGCCAAGCTGTAAAAGCTAACCTCGCAATGTACGGAAATCCTACACAATGCGAGATCAGCATAAACTGAAAATGTATAGCTTGATGTGTAGCCGTGTGTACAATAGCCTAATTCAACGAAAAAAAGCAATTTATCATGATTTTTTATAAGTGAATATTTTGGAAAATCATGTAGACACCGTTTTGAAAGACTTTCAACTCCTCAATCAGCAATTAAAACTTTTAAAGGCCTGGACCTTAACTCATCAAAATGTGAAATTTACCTTTCTGACATTACTGGTATGCAATAGCATATATCAACATTTTAGAAAAAAGTTCAGTGCTGCTCTTAGGTTCTCCAATTTTAGAAAAAGCATTTCTCCATTCTTCGTCTAAAAAATAAAATACTTCATCGATATTTCGGATAGACTCTCCAAAATGGGGTTAAAACTGAAAGTTCATCATAGGTGGCAGGCCAATCGTCCGTCTTCAAACCGCCATTGTTGCGTTTATGTTTTCTTTTACATTCAGAAATTCGGCATTCACCCTGATTAGATACTGTTGTCTTGGTCCACGCTATTATTTTGTCCCCTGACTGGTTGACTCCGAAGTGCTGTGCTTGACCGATGCGGAAAACTGATACCGATACTGCTGAACTTGCCAGCCTGCTGGCTGTGGGGAGTGGGAATCGGGCCTCTGGCTTCAGGTGCTGCAGTCACCCAACATAGGCACTATGCTGAATTACACCACCTTCCAGCTTGCTATTTGTCTGCGTCTGGGAGCTCCTTGCGTGGCTCCGCATCGCCAATGGGGTGAAAGTGTCGACTGCCTCGGTCACCATGGCCTATCCTGCTGTTGTAGCACAGGCCGGATAGCACGATACGCCATCGCCAGCATCAATGACTGACACTAGGGCTACGGGGTCCGAATGCTCACTTAGTCTTTCAAGACATCGTCAAGTAGTTGGTCGACTCTTCACGTGACCAGAGGGCTGGCCTATTTTTTGGCCAAAGAATCAGCATTGCCATACAACGTGGCAATACTGCCAGTCCTTTGGGCATTTTTCTGTTGACTGCTATGCGAACCAGTTTTTTGATGCACTGTGTTTAGGTCCCCCTTTTCTATAAACTTGTACATATTCTTGCTTTCTCTATGGACTTCATATATTTAAAAACCTGACAACATTGTTCTGATTGATTATGTTGGCATTACGGAATTCGGAAATTGAGACCGATTTCGACTTGTGCGTCGCGACGATCGCGAGCGAGCATGGAGCGAGCGAGCGAGTGCCATCGTCATCGTTTGCTGATTTTCCAAGTTAAAAATTGCAGTGTAGGGTGCTAAAATTATGTTAACGAAGTGAACAATAGAATTGGTGATGTTGGCCTTAGGCTTATTGTTAGTTCGCAGAAAAACTGTTAAAGATCACAAGTTTACCGTAGTAATCCGTCGAAAATCGAGAAAGCTTCAAACGTGTTTGAAGCTTTCGTTTTTGCATTAATGGAACTATGAACCTGGACCCTTTAACGTTTAGCTTATCGCAAATCAATTATCTCGTTGTAAATTTAAGTAAGAAGAACTTCAAGCAGACGAATCAAGAGTTGTCTCAGGTGAGATATTGCCACTTTACAGCTATTCTTTGTTTTCTGTTGTCGCCATATTGTGCATACGGAAAGTCATGATCGTTTGATAATTTATCATTGACTGGTTTCGACTGTCATAGTTTGCTATAATTATTCGTGTATTATGTTGCGATGCGCGATATTGGTAGCCAAATCGTCTATTACGTGATTTTCGTCTTCGCCGTACGATATGTTACGGATGTGGTTGGCCGCGCGCTTCAGCCCGCCACCGTTACTTACCTACCTACATGTTTCTTTTTTGCATTTTTAACTGGATATAATCCAACAATACTATAATATTACTGTAAAAAGTCGGATACAGCTGTCTGTACAATAACAACGTTGTAGATAAAAAGTCGAGAAAATGTTCGTAAAACAAAGCCGAGTAGGCTAGAATATCAGTATCATCTGTGCAAAAACAATAATGCTATATGTATGCTTGACCACACTTTTTACACACAAAGTAAATAAAATAAACCAAAGATAACATGGAAAGCATGTTTTGAGATAATATTAGCATAAATAAATAGAATATTAAGCCTAGAGAAAAATGAAAACACAGCTTTGAAATTTGAACATATACAGGGACTCCTTGCTTCTGAAGAATAAAATATACTAATTATGAATCTATGATAGATATGGTATATGGTACTGGCTGTCATTCATAGACTGTCGTTATGGGTAGTTAGAATCTCTGAAGTCTAACAACCAGTCTTGGCAAAGGGTATTGTGTTACCCAGTAACTGAGTTGTAGAGGTCAGATAGCCAGTAACTCTATGTAAAGTAAACATTTATTTGCCTAGATTGAGGTACAGTAAATAAGATTAAAATATGGGTGCATGACCCTTGTACAATCTACCTTATATTACGGTTGCCAAATTATTTGTTATACATATTATAAAGTCGCTTTTCGTGTTTGTCTGGTATGTCTGCGTTGTTCTTCTAACAAAACATAGCTGGGAAAGTTAATAGTTTCAGGGGCTTAAACACAGGAACGTAACTATCTGTCACTTTCATGTTAAGTATTGCCCTCAAGAAAAGATTTTGGGCCTTGAACACCTGTTCTTGTAAAGTACAGTTTCCCAAAAAGATCCGACTAGACCATGGTTTGTAACTTCTGTTGTGGTGAAATACACCAACGAAAAGGCTGGGCAGACTGATATCAAACTGTCTGATGGTGTATCATGTCAAACTTGGCCATTATGTAATTTTGTTATATTATAATAATAATAGATGGCGTCACTGAGATCATAGGGATGACCGTTTTTCTATGAAATTGAATCAATACAGTTATTGTCGTTGATTTACAGTACAGTCATTCTTCATTCAATATGAATCGGTTGACTATAGATCAGAATTTCAATACTTGTAACTTTCCTATTCAGATTAGATAATATGAATCAGACATTGTATGCCGCCTGCATTACCACCTTAACATTCTCATGGTACTTTTTAGGGTTCCGTATTCAACAAGGAACCCTTATTTATAGTTTTGCCATGTCCGTCTGTTTGTCCGCGGCTTAGCTCAGGGACTGTTAGTACTAGAAAGCTGTAATCTAGCATGGGTGTAACATATTAATCACGCCGGAAATGTGGTAAAAAAAACCAGGAAAATAACTTTTTTGGGGTACCACCTCCCCTACACGTAAAGTGGGGATGTTTTTTTTTTCTCGTCTATCCCATAGTAGGGGATGTCGTTGAAAATGTCGTTCAACAGTATTGTGAGTTTGTGAAAACCATTTTTGGATTCAGGGATTCGTTTTCGAAATATTAAGCTTTAAAGACACTTGACTCTTACAAAAATTAGCACTTGCCCTGCCACCCCCTGCCAGCTAAATGGTTGGTAGAATAGAATACTCTTTATTATGTACACCGTAAAAAATACAGATATAAATGTAGAAATTTAACATAGGGTGACACAATGGGCGGTCTTATCGCTAAAAGCGATCTTTTACAGACAACCTTTGGATGGATTAAAGCGAGAAGGAGAGATAATACTGCTTGGATCTGGATGTGTGAAAAAATTTACGGCAGTAGTATATGTATGTAGACTCCTCCGTGCCTCGGAAAGCAAGCCGTTGGTCCCGTCTGTCATTTGTGGATCTTTGACAGTCGTTACGGGTCGTCAGAAGCCCGAAAGTCTGACAACCAGTCTTACCAAGGAGTATCGTATTACCCGGTTACTGGGTTGTGGAGGTCAGATAGGCAGTCGCTTCATGTAAAATACTGGTATTCAGCTGCATCCGGTTAGACTGGAAGCCGACCCCAACGTAGTTGGGAAAAGGCTAGGCAGATGATGATGAGTATATGTATATAACGAAATTAAAAGGAAAACTATCACAGCTAAGTTGGCTCTTCAAGTGAACGAGTAATAATCGACCAACTTACATTTGCAATTGCAAAAACATGTTTTTCAACTACATGTGTTTGTGCTTGGGATAAATTCATCCCATCTACGGAACCCTTCGTGCGCGAGTCCGACTCGCAAATGGCCGTTTTTTTATTTTAATTACCATTATTTTTTTCGCTGTAAAAAGCAATTACCTAAACTGATCGAGGCTTGGAGCCGCCAGCACCCCACTCCGTCTCGCTCTCACTCAGGCCGCGAGTAATATGATGCGAGCGAGATAAAATTTGAGGTTGGGTAGGCCTTTAAAGCCCAGTTGCACATGTCTTGTACCTTGCTACTAAGTTATAAAGACTAATTGAAGGTACAATAATTGTAAACTAGGTTTAAGTCTTGAACAAATAAATATTGTTTATTATTGTTTACTTAAACGTCTATTATGGCATAAAGTAAAAAGAGAGTCAAGAAGAATAACAAATTAAATGCCGAAACAATCTACCAAATTCACTATTCTAATATCGATTTTACTATTTTAATGCCATTGAATCGCAATACCGAAAACCGACAAAATAGGCATGTAAAAAATAGTATCAGATAGTGTTATTGAGGGTTTTTGGAGGTCTCATGACTTTGAAGATAAAGTTGATGATGATAATTTGAAATATATGATGTTGTTGATGATTATCAGTAACGGTTGTGATAAGAAATGAATCGTTTTTATCATTGTTTTCCAAATTACTACCCCCGGTTGGTGTAGGAGATTCGAGATTCCCAATCGTGCAAGGCAAGAAATAGGTGGAAGCTCTCTTCCTAGTCCGTGTTCCTTGCGACCGGTCAATAAAAGCAAGCCAGCGATGAGGAACCGCCTATCTCCCTTTCGGTGCAGATAGGGTTTCGTGGTGTCGCTACACTCGCTACTGCACAACCAGATTGTATTCGTTCTAGAGCTGTCTGTCATACTATTGCTATTCCAATAGTGACAGACCCTAGACAGATAAAATAACAATGGTTAGACCTGTTGTCTTATATGGATCAGAATGTTGGGTCACAATCACAATAGGTATGAATGAAAGGTTGCATGCAGCTGGGATGAGAATGCTTAGAGGGATGTGTGGTGTCACGCTAAAGGTTTAGGTTTAGAATAAAAAATGATTAAGTATATAAGAGGAAGGAGAGACCCAAGGTAACCGACATTGCCCGAAGTATTGCCAAACTTAAGTGGCAGTGGGCAGGGCACATTGCTCGCAGAATAGATGGCTGATGGGGCCGATGGGGCCGAAAGGTTCTGCGAGTGGCGACCGCGTACCGGAAGACGTAGCTTTGGAAGCCCCCCCCACAAGGTGGACCGATGACCCGGTGAAGGTCGCGGAAATGCGCTGGATGCGAGAAGCACAGAACCGGTTGAAGTGGCGGTGTTTGGGGGAGGCCTATGTCCAGCAGTAATAGTAATAAGTTGGGTTAGGTTAGTATTATTAATAGCAGTGGACGTCGTTCGGCTGAAATGATGATGATGATGATATATGAGGAAGTCGAAAAGTGGCACAGGTGGCTGAAAATTTGTGTGGAAATAGTTTCGTAATTCTATGAGCATTGTGATGCAGAGGAATGAGGCAATGCCGTGAGGAGTATGAATGCCAAATAAACGCTAGAAAGGGGGTGAATTCCGAGATAACGACTAATATAGAAGTATGGAAGAAGAAGACATGATGTTAATTTCACTCAGACCTCTTGTATAGTGCAGCAAGCCTATCTGCACAGAGACGGCTCCACTGTCCGTGAACAATAAATGCCAGATTTTGTAAATTTTCATAGTGACTTCATTGCTGCACTAATTCAATGAAAGAAAAAATACATTTAAAACTAAACACAAACAAACAAAAAACCAGTTGGGGAAAATAAAATATGCGTTACATACATACACGTAAAACGGCCCCGGTATTGAGTAGCGTAATGTTGTTTTTTTGGGATTAGGTACATAGCAAAGTTGTCGTGAAAAGGCTCATGCAAACTGGCGCGATATCGCAGGCGCGCCAGTCTGCACGAGCCTTAAAGTGTTTCAATAATAATACCACTTGATATCAAATCTGAGATTAAACAAAATTGTCTGCCTCGAACTTCATCAGACTGCTTAAAAGTAGTAAGTCTTTATTATATCAGTTACTAGCTTCCGCCCGCGGCTTCGCCCGCGTGGTATGTCGATAAAAAGTAGCCTATGTCCTTTCTCAGGCTCTAGACTTATCTGTGTACCAATTTAATTCAAATCGGTTCAGTAGTTTTGGCGTGAAAGCGCGACAGACAGACCGACAGAGTTACTTTCGCATTTATAATATTAAAAGGATAGTAAGGATGTACACATAGTACAATACATAGAGATACGACATCTTTATAACTTTGAGCACAAAAAAAAAGAAAAACTACCGTTTTTCCCTTTAGGGGCGAATTCGACCAAACCTTTATACCTAGTATAAGTCAAATCCAGTGAGTAAATATTAAATTTTTGACAGATTTTCTATACAAAAACTGTGAGACATCAATTTTGTTCCCCGAATAAAAGTTATCTGGCTTCGGTTAAATCGGCCCTAAATAAAATAAAAATCATAAGATATTCTATTATCCAATGTTGCAATAAATTCCATGCACGATGATCTTGAGGTCTCGATACA
This sequence comes from Lithophane leautieri, assembly GCA_949152455.1. NCBI lineage: Eukaryota > Metazoa > Arthropoda > Insecta > Lepidoptera > Noctuidae > Lithophane > Lithophane leautieri. Next base: position 19,719,439 of record OX424458.1, on the reverse strand, counting down.
TTCCATGTAATGCTGTTGGTCACTGTGTTTGTTTGTTCATTTAGCTTCTCCTACAAAACATTGCCCATGCGAAATCATACATTAAAATGCTGGTGCTCTGCTTTAAAAAAAAAAATCTTTGTTCAGTAAATGTAATTAACTGTAATATCAAAATACCTACTTAAATTTTTATTAAATTGATAGCCCAGTCAAACTTGTTACACTGAAATAGGCTTATTATGCCTGGTTAGTGGTGGAGTGTGGTGATAAGTGTGTGAATTAAACTTTAACCTAACTTTTTGAAGTAAATCATTTTAATATTTGACTATGCTGTGCACCATGATTATTTTGCATAATACTCTTATATCTGATATTGGTCACAATTGATAAAAAGTAATAAAACTGTGGTCAGAAAATCAAATAAGACTAATATTATTAATTCATAATGCTGTGCTTTCTGTAATTCAAAGGTGTTATCAAAAAAGAAACCTTTAAAAAAAATATGTCGTCATGGACAATTTTTTTTAACTAGTAAACATTGCCAATTCTGAAGATTTTTTTGTCATATTCTGAAGAATTGATACCTATGTATGCCCCATCCTAACTAATATTATACATGCGAAAGTGAGTTTGTTTGCTTGTTAATCTTTCACGCTAAAAATGCTGAACGTATTTGGATGATATTTGGGTAGACCTTGACCAGGAGAAGGGTATAAGCTACTTTTCATCCTGGATTGCAGAGGAAGTCGCGGGTATAAGCTAGTCAATAATAAAACTGCAATTGTTCCTTTTATAATTAATTACCCGACTACGGCGAAGCAAAAAGGAGGAGGGTTATGATTTTGACGGTTATGTATGTATGTTCATCTGTTCCCTCATATCTTTAAAAGACTCATCACAATTTGACAAATGAGGTATCGTTAGAAGCGTCTTGATCGTCCGCTGGTTATAGGCTATGTGACGTCACATTAAATTAAAAATGACGCCCTCTAGAGGACATAAAGAGAGGAACTAAAAAAAAGTTTAATCGTACCATGTTGGGTATCAAATGAAAGGGCTTAATGAGCACATTTCAAAAATATATACATATATTATAACCCAAAAGAATAAAGCCTATAATACACATAACCAGCGGACGATCAAGACGCTTCCAACGATACCTCATTTGTCAAATTGTGATGAGTGGTTTAGAAGATAGGAGGGAACAGATGAACATACTTACATACATACATACATACCGGTCAAAATCATAACCCTCTTTTTTTCTTCGCCGTAGTCGGATAATAATACTTTTATTCCGGTACCTACGTTACGGGTAATTTCCGACCACCACGCGGGCGAAGCCACCGGCAAAAGCTAGTGTATTATAAATGACGATTCAGGGTTGAAAGTAGCCAATAATTCATGGAAATACACTTAGAGTCGTCGGTGGTTTTATTTCTGGCCATTAATCGAAACGATTCATCTACATACCTACATAAGTATAATCATACTTTACCACACTTTACATTACGCCATTGTAAACTCTAATGCAACCCTTTGAATATTAAATTAGCTTGCAACCTTGTTATTGATTATTGACGAGTTTATTACTTTGATTAGACACGAAGCTAATCATATAATTAGTCACACCAATTTGTTTGTTCAATAGTACATTGATCTTTAAACTTTAGCGACAGCTCTTATGGTTCATTTTCGCTAAATCGTCGCAGCAATACCATGGCTACGTGAACGCAAAACAAAGAATTGTTAGGTATTATTATTGTGTATACAATTGTTGAATCTAGTCCACTTCTTTAGTCGTTGCAAACAATAGCAAGACGTTAAAGCGGTAAAAGAAAGTGGAAGACGGAATACGACTAGTTTGATCTAAAATTCGATTGCACTTTTGCTTTGCCTCTTGGAGCCTCAGATTTTCCGCGAAAGTAAAAAAATAATTTTCCAAAAGAAAAACCTGCTTCCAAAAAAGTGAAAAATGACTTTAATTTCGGAAGTCGGTGTCTTTAGAAATTTGCTGAAAAATTCCAAATGGAAAAATCTAGTAACACTGCCCGACTCGGGAATCGAACCCCAGCGCCCTACTTGCGTAACACACGATCAATCAAAATCTGAATCATTTTGAAGGATATTGCTTGCTAATCCAATGCTTCATATGTTCCAAAAATTTGTCTGCGCAACAGTGTAACTAACGCAATGAATGTTTCTCAATACGTAGTATGTTCGTGTACTGACTCGCGTCATGTTCTGCTGCTCGCATCCGATTCGCGTAGCGGAATATAGCGCGAGTCAGTACAATTGAACTACTGCGATTTCTCTACTATGGTTTGGCGGCAGAGATAAACACCGCACTCGTTACCGGCGATAAACTAAAAAAAAGTCGCTGTGCTTAATGTTATTCTTGAAATCATAACAAAAAGCCGTCCTAATTTATGCAAACATGAAATTTAACACAACAACTAGGCGATTTTTTTCAACGTGTGTTACATTTTATGTTACGTATCACATCTGTACGGTGGGGCATTATAATCTGCTAACACAGTTTAATCCCAAATTCAGTTTTACTTATACAAATTACGTTTTAGACATAAACCCAACTGTACCAAGGATACATTTAAAGTGTAAACAAAAAATATTTAATTAGTACTAGTAACTACCAACAAGTTCATAAAATGGTACAATTTTCTTTTACTCAATGGCAACCCTCATGATACGGATCCATAGTTTTGCAATTTGTGTTTTGTAACATTTACGGTTATGTGTAGTATAAATTCGGAAATGTGAACGAAATGTTTTGTTTTACGGATATATCGGCATCACGTGCCACCAAACGTCCCTCGTAATCACATTGCACAGAACGTGTTAGTAATCAAGGTAAAAACAAGGTACCGCATCGAGTGCGCTGATACAAGACTTACATTGTCTGCACTTTTCATTGTAATTATATTTTATATTATGTACTTCCGACTTCTACTTTAAGGTAATAACTACGATGACGTATTTTATCTTTTGAGATTATGACTCCAAATCATACCTTGATAAGTTTGTTAGTATTACTTTGTATCTATCTCATAATCTCAGCAACAATATGCCTTGTTTTGCGAATGTGTTGTCTTCTGAGGACGTTAAACTTTTGTTCTGTTACGTTTTCGTTGGTTACTGTCTTGCTGTTGCGTTTTGAATACTGAAATTGCTCAATAGTTCAGATAAGATAAAGAAAGTTAGATAAATACTCAGCTGTGCGTATAGTTTAATGTATTTTAGTATACTTAGTACCAACTTGTTTAATATTAATTAGTACTTAAGGCCAGAATAAAATTTAATATATTATGTTATGAGGTAGGTGGTAGGCTTAGGGTTATTGTCTAAATATTATTTTTTAATTACAATCTTCTTTTTTACAGTTGTTATCTAGTTTGTAATAGTCCTTATTTTCAATATCAAGAGAGACAAAAAATCGAAGGAATTGTATTTGGGTAGAATTGCTGTGAGCATTATTTTGTTTTCTTAACAGTTAGATATCTTTTTATAAGAAATTAACTGTAAGCTGTGCTGAAGTTGATGTGCTTCATATATTATATTATTTCTTTATTTCTTTTTAAATAAAATAATCCTTACATTTTTAAATATTTTATAAAAAAACATTTGAAAAATTATGATTTTATTATTATTAACATATTATTATGTTATATATAGTTACCTATTTTTATTATTTTATATTCTATTATTTCATTTTAAATACTTAAACAATACATTTTTAAATATTTTTATAAAAACCATTAAAAAATATAAAAAATACATTTAATATTACCATTTAGGCCGCATTTATGGCAGATTAATGTTTGATTTTAGTTTTTCAGCCTATTATTTTTAAAAGAGTATCTATTCAGCCAGGACTCATTGTAACTATACAAATTGTTGATCAAACCAACCAAACAGAAAGCATGTGTATTAACAATTAAACAGTAACAGTACAAATGTTTTTCCTGAGAAGGTTAAAGTCAAATAATTTATTTCAAAAAGGCATTAGAAAAGAGAGAGAGCTATGGAGAAGAATGGGCAAGTAACTCCACTGTTACTCTTTTACAATATTTTTTATGCTTATATTAATTTTATAATTATATGTGAAGATTGTGTATCTAGAATAAAGTTAGAATTACTATACCAAAATAGGTAAAAATAATTAAAAATGAAGAAATGACAGATAAATTTATAATGTGATAGATTCATGGTGCTCACATACATATTATTATTATTTAAAAATACTTATTGCAAAAGTAGACAAAAAGTTAATCACAGAATGTAAAATTAATTTCGTAAAAATAATAAATTATCAGCTTATTGGATTTTTTCTAGACTCTAGATTAATCTAGATAGTCCAATGAAGCAGGACTAGCATGTTTCCAAGAATTCTTATCGTGAAGGAACAGGGTATTTTTTTCTATTTTATTAATTATCTGGTACTTGTTGATTCAATAGGTCTACACTGTCCTCTCATATCTTATTAACACTGTAATTTGGCAATGTAGAAATAAGTAAATTATAATATTATGTGAAAGAGTAACCATGTAAAAAGTAAGTAAGTTCCTTGCCGGCTCTTCTCCATCAAACGAAACGTCCAATTGGAAACGTGCACATAGCTTCTGATGTTTCATGAGTGCCTAGCTTATGTAGGTTTATGTGAAATAAAATGTTTTGATTTTGATTTAAATATAATTATTGACTTTTCATTAATTTTGGATTTTTTTATTTTTTTGAACTTCAATCCACATTTCTTTGTAGTTTTCTAAATATTTTAAGTACCTTACTTATTAATTGAAAGTATTTGAAAAACCACAGGCCTCTTTAGTTTGCATTAAACTAAGGTCAAGGCTAAAAGTCTTAATTACCCATCAGTATTGAGTCAAAAGACCTACATTATTATTTTTCTTTTATGTCATAGTACTTAATTTTACTAATAACAAATTATTATTATGGGACCAGCACATATGCTTGTAAAAAAGCATGCCAGTGATAAGTAGGTGGCATACCATTCATGTTGATGAAACACTTAAGCACCAGTTCACATGCTGAGGCGTTCAAACTTTTTGCTGTGCGAATAGCCACTGCCATAATTTTTAAAAATCTTCAGTACTGGTTCACTTGCCAGTAGCTGGCATTTTCTAGTATCGAGTTTCCTTTTTTGAAAACCTGCGGCTCCTGTTGGATTGCAATAAAAAGCTTGGCGATTATATATTTTCTTTGATAGACATGCTGCGGTCTTTTAGATAACTTGTTTGTGTGTTCAAATTTTGGTATCAATTTTTCTGCCAGTCTGCTTCGATAATAACACGAGGTTTCTTTGTCATGTCACAGCTGGTTAGTATATACGGGCTGGAAGCAGAAAATCAACTCTTGAGGTGTTTGCTTACTGAGGCAGCCAAGAATTCCTGGGACACTGATCGCCCAGGCAATACTCCTACCAACAGCATCCACGCGTCGTTGCTAGCGCAGCACCTCGCGTCCTTGCTTAACCACCCTGCCAAGTCGACTGTTATCTGTCGCGCTGTAGATCAACCCACCAGACCTCTACAGAAGGTAAGTATCCTTAACAAAACACTTCCTCCCAAATTTGTAGATGCTCATCTATATTCCAATGCCCATTTCACCTGTATCGTATGTTTGTCCTGAAAGCCATACCATTATGATACCATGCCTATATTTACCACATAATTATTATAACTTTAAATCCATGTTTTGTTTGTGCTATCAAATATCATTGATAAGATATTTTTTAAATCACATTTACTAGTTTCACTATATTTTACTATAATATACAAAATAATGTAATTTTTGTAATTGTTGGTATGAGATGTTCTGTGAAATATATTTTGTTAACTGCAGCTGGCCGGGAGGCCATGGGGATAATGATAAACACAAGGACATAACACACCATACAGATGTAGGTACTATAAGTTTTTACTATGTCAATGTCATACTATATTGATATAGTGTAGATGAGGTTTAACGACCCTCAAATGTTACAAATAAGAGATTATGTTGAATTCTATCAGACAAGGGCATTCAGAAGCAGTTTCTTATTTCTTACTGGTGCTTTTATCTAGCTGTTAACTTAATATAATATTATAATATGAATACTACTAAAGCACAGATTTCTTACAGATCTTAAAACCATCAAATACTTTACTCAATCGACTGTCAAGATTGTTAAAGTTAACCACTGCAGAGGATGTTGCCCTTTCGCTGGTTCTGAGGAGGAACTCGTCGAAATCTGAAATCGTAAATTTATCCAAGCAACATCTAAAAAAGAGATTTTTAGATCTCGTACAGTGCTACCTCGACGCAGGTCGGTATTGCGTATTATATTATACGTTATTTAAGAGAAATGTAACTTACTGCGATGTTTTTATTTGACTGATGTCTGTTCTGTGTTACAACAACGGCGCTAACACGTATTGTCTCGGTTCACAGAACGCGGACATCAAGTGGAGCGTGCCGGACTTCAGGAATGCAGCCCTGAAGTGTTGCAAACTCTTCTAACTAATCTCGCGCATGAAAACTTTCGTTTAGCCGCAGTGACAAAAGACTTGTTTTTGAAAAAGTTACGAATCGATTTCCCTCGCGAAGTAGTGCCCATAGTGCTCGCGCCCCTGCTGTATCCCGACGATACTCAGACGCCTCTCGAGGAAATGACTACAGCTGACGACATGGCCGCAGCCATGATGGACAACTCGCTTTCTGAGATCATCCGAGACATCGGTTATTCTTTCACCTCATCAGTTGAGGAATGCAAGAACAACATGTTGAACTTCGGCGCCCGGGAGCCTACGGCTACGGATGTTGCCAAGATCATATCGACCATGGTGAGATACCATACGACCGTCCCAGATGGACCACCGATACAGACGCCCGGCAACTTCTGGCACGAAGTCAAGAAGGACATGCTACAAGGACACGGCGAATCGTGGAATGCAGAAGTCTTGGTGCAAACACTCAAGGATCTAGCCTCTAACCTAAACTGGAAGGAGGTCATTCTACAACTTGATCACCCTGAATTTTTCGTACCCGACAGGCAAGGACTTAGCTTACTATTCACAATTTTGCGACTCGGCCTTCAAAGTGCGGGCTACCCAGCCAACATATTCCCAGTTGAATACCTGTGCCGTCGTTGGACGAACCTGGAGGGACAGATGAGTCTCATCACCAATATATTGAAGTTCACCGACATCTTCAGTTTCGCTGATCACCCATTCCATCCGGTGTCTATTGATTTACTGAAATCGCCTCCCGAAAACGACAACAAAGATGTGGGAACATGGCGTTGCTTGTACTTGGTCGAGCTACTGTTGTATACTTCAGAGCGCGGCTATTACATGCAAGTACAAGATCTATTCAAGATTCCTTTGCAATACTGCCCTGACGTTTTGATGCTGGCTCTACTGCAGATTAGTCCACCTGTCAATGTTGTCAGACAAGAACTATTCTCAACACTGATTCCAATATTTTTGGGTAACCATCCTAATTCTGGAATCATTTTACACCACGCTTGGCATAACCAAAATCCGAATATCAAGCCCGTCATAATGCACTCTATGGCAGATTGGTATATTCGTGGAGATTGCGATCAATCAAAACTTTCAAGGATCTTAGACGTTGCACAGGATTTGAAGGCGTTGTCTTTATTATTAAATGTTCAGTCGTTTCCCTTTGTGATTGACCTGGCTTGTCTGGCGTCTCGGAGAGAATACCTAAAATTAGACAAATGGTTAACCGATAAGATCAGGGACCACGGCGAGGCGTTTGTGTCCTCCATGGTAAAATTCTTGCAAAGGAGATGCCCGCTAGTTCTTGGCAAAGGACCAGAAGAACAGTTGCCGAAAGCGGCTCAGTTACCACACGAGACTATCGCGACGATGTTGGCATGTTTACAATTGTGCATTCCCAACGTCCAACAAGAGCTACAGGAAGCGATCTGCAATGTGATTGCTAACTGCCAGACCCTCATACTCAGCAAGACACGCCAGACCATGGCGGGTATCTCACGACCACATACCAGAGTCTTGGAGACTCCTTTCAACCCTGCTGGACTCGGCGGTCAGCTGTTCCCGCCGCATGTCGACTCCATAACGAATTTAACCCCGAACGTTGCGAACATGAGCCTAGGTGCTCCAGCCAACACTGCGTTTGCGATGCCCGGTACTCTAGGACCACTAGTCACAACACCCGGCTCTCCATCGCGGCTGATGGGCGCCGGGCCTAATAGCCCTTTCGCTATGATGCCGTTACAACATAACGCTAATGTCGCTAATATGGGACTTGCCAGGATGGCTCCCGCTCCAGCAATGGACAAGCAACGCATCCCAGACCCCATCCACTTCCCCGAGATGATGCACAACGTCGCCAAGGAGATTGAAGACGAAGCTAACGGCTATTTCCAAAGAATTTACAACCACCCTCCGCATCCAACGCTGTCTATAGATGAAGTGCTTGATATGTTGAAGAAGTTTCAAGACTCGCCGAACAAACGGGAGCGGGAGGTGTTTTCGTGCATGCTGAGAAATCTCTTTGAAGAATACAAGTTCTTCCCTCAGTACCCTGACAAAGAACTTCACATAACTGCCCAGCTATTTGGGGGCATAATTGAGAAAGGACTAGTACCCAGTTACGTCTCGCTCGGTTTAGCATTAAGGTTCGTACTTGACGCCTTAAGGAAGCCAGAGGGATCCAAAATGTATTACTTTGGTATAGCTGCACTGGACCGATTCAAGTCCCGTCTCAAGGACTATCATAAATACTGCGAGCATGTTAGGGCTATACCTCATTTTAGCGAGTTCCCTCCGCATTTGATTGAGTACGTTGAATACGGGCTCCAGAGTCAAGAACCGCCTTCGAAGCCATCAGGCGCCGTGTTGCCGACTAGTCTCGCCGCTATGTTAAACCAAACTGCAGTCGTCACTGTATCAGCGCCGTATAGGTAAGTATTCGTCTATTGATTGTTCCTTCTATAAAAAGGCTAGTTTATAACTAGCCCCATAGCAAAAGAGCCCAAGACCCAACACTGATAAATTGGTTGTAGTAAAGGTATCACACAAATTTAACATAAAATTGTAATACTTTTTAATAGTAAATATTTATTCATATCAGTTATAATATCAATAATATTATGTAAGGGCCAATAACTATTAAAGAAGAATAAATGAATACGGTTTATTAACGTATTTTCTAACTAATGCTGTCATGCCGCCATTTTATTCCTCAGATAAACGCTATCTGATAAAACATGTTTGACCTTTTTTATTTGCTATGAAGAAGCCGTCTGACGATGAATAAATCGGCACTAATCTATCTATTTATTTTCAGGGCTGTTGCTCCAGCAATTTCAGTGATATCCAAAGTGGCAAGCGGCACAGGTGGGATGGGAAGCCGGCCGTCTATCGCTAACGCTACGAACATCGACACGCTGCTTACGGCCACCGACAGGGAAGAGAAGATAAACGCTCCTCCAGAAAATATTCAAGACAAAACTGCTTTCATTTTCAACAACTTGAGTCAGCTCAATTTGCAAACAAAATGCGAAGAGCTCAAGGAAATACTCACTGACGAATATCATCCTTGGCTGTCTCAATATCTAGTTATGAAGAGAGCGTCCATCGAGCTTAATTTTCATGCATTGTATTCTAATTTCCTTGACGTTCTTAAAATTCGTGATGTCAACAAGATGGTCACAAAGGAAACTTACCGTAACATCAAAGTATTATTGCGCTCAGATAAAGGCATAGCAAACTTTTCTGATCGTTCATTACTGAAGAATCTCGGTCACTGGCTTGGCATGCTGACCCTGGCCCGAAATGAGCCCATCTTGCATGTGGATATTGACCTCAAAGCGTTAGTTCTCGAAGCTTACCATAAGGGCCAACAGGAACTCCTGTATGTGGTACCATTTGTCGCCAAAGTTTTAGAATCATGCGCTAAAAGCATAGTTTTCAAGCCACCCAACCCATGGACGATGGCTTTGATGAATGTCCTAGCTGAATTGCACCAGGAACCAGATCTGAAGTTGAATTTGAAGTTCGAAATAGAAGTACTGTGCAAGAATCTGGGCTTAGATATAGCTAATCTGAAACCAGCCATTTATCTGAAAGATCCCGAAAAAGTGAGACAGATAGAATTCCAACTGTCCCAACCGAAACAGAACAAGGAGGCGGCGGCAGTGGTACCCGTGAACCAGGCAATCATACAGGCCCCACAAATGCAGATGATGCCTCCACAGCCGCCGATGATCGCGGCGGAAGACATGGCTGTGACCGCGCCTACGCCCACCAGCGGCCTCATGGGCGACCCCAACCTCATGGGCGTGCTCGGCCTTCCCGAGCCCAGATTCAATTATTTGGACGTGAATGTCTCCTCAACATCTGCATTTGGCCAAAAGATATGCTTCAATCCTCACATCCTCCTGTTCCAAAATTATCCCAATCTGAAACAGTTTGTTAAGCCCGCGATCGAGAGGTCGATCCAGGAATGGATCCACCCTGTGGTGGATAGATCAATCAAGTATGCTTTGACTACTTGTGAGCAAATAATAAGGAAAGACTTCGCGTTGGATCCTGATGAAGTGAGAATGCGTACCTGCGCGCATCACATGATGCGTAACCTGACCGCTGGCATGGCGATGATCACGTGTCGCGAGCAGATCATTAGCACCATCAGCACCAACCTGAAGGGCGCTTTCGCTACTGCCCTGATGCCTTCCACACCCCAACAGGTTAGTATTTCATAAACAAAATGAATTGATTGTCTTCTAATACATCTTGAATAGGGAGCTCACTTGGATCCGCTCTGTGGATGTGAGCTCTCTATACAACATGGATTATATGTATATGAAATACTAGTCAAATTAAAATATAAGTATCTCTTGTTGACAACTTCCATAAATGTTAATACTACTTAAATCAATCTAAGACATTTATGGACACATAAATTGTAGTGGGCAAATAGGTAACGCCTAGGGACTGATTGGCCTGGACAAAATTGTATTTCAATGGGGTAATCAATTAGTAATTTTCTTAAACTTTGTATGCTGACAATGGTAGTCTTGGAGGTATGTGTTAGGTTGTTGTACTATAGCATGGGTGGGACAAGATTTTTACAGGTACATTAGAGCTGATCAAAAGTATTCCATCATCATGGAGAGATGCCCTGGACGTAACTGTAAGAAGGCTACAAAACTATTTGTCTCGTTCAATGATAGGTTCAACGACAATCTTAAGAATTAATACTTATTTTTCAAGTTTTATTATCTAAACAATTTTAAAGTTTTATTGTAGAGTTTTAGCTTTATACGTCCTCCTCTACAATCTCTTAAAAGTAACGAGGACATTTTTAATAATTCTCTGAACTACCAACTGACTGACAAAACCTAGGCCCTATGATTTTCTTTTTATTTTGTTCCCTATAATGGCAATCAAAAGATATTTTACTATCATATTAATAGTTTCTGGTATTTCAGAAGGAGGTTATCGAAACCGCAGCTGCTGTTCTAGCTACCGAAAATATGGAGCTGGCGTGCGCATTTATCCAGAAGACAGCGGTGGAGAAGGCTCTGCCCGAGCTGGACAAGCGCCTGCACAGCGACTACGAGCTGCGCAAGCTGGCGCGCCAGGAGGGCCGGCGCTACCTCGACCCCATGGTGCTGGCCTATCAGACCGAGCGCCTACCCGAGCGTGTGCGCCTGCGCGTTGGCGGACCCACCGACACGCAGATCACCGTCTATGAAGAATTCGCTTGCAATATCCCCGGCTTCACGCCAGTACGCGATGTCGGATTGTTCATTCCTAAGCCGTCCGCGCAGGAACAAATGACTCAACTCACGTTCAGCCAGGTCATCAACCCGACCCAGGTGTACGGCACCGACGAGATGAGCACGCTGATCACCAGTGCCGAGCTCTTTCTGGCCAATTGCATCGGCGTCGCATCGCTTGCGGTGCAGGCCAGCAACATGCACGCTCTGCTCGAGTGCCTCTGCATCGCGAGAAGAAATCGCGACTTTGTGTCCGGATGCGCTTTACTGCAGAAGGTAACATAGTTATGGATAACAAAAAAATTTGCAATGAAGTGTCAGCAATTATTGCGTTACTTCTGATGCAATAGTTCATTGATGCATATTTGTTGCGAATTTTTACATACTTATATTTCCTCTTTTTGTTTAAACTGTCCTAATTTTTAATTTATTTTTTCATTATTTTCGTTATTTTTTATTTTTATCTTCCCTCTATTGTCAGTGCTGATGAATCAGTTGTCTCATTTGTAACTTGCAGATATCTAAAAGCGAGGCTTGAGAGGATCTGGTAAATTAGATGTTGTGACAATATAAAAACACGAAATAATCTGTGTGTAACAATGTTGAGCGGTTGGTGTAACAGTAGTTTGTCTGATAGGCGGTGGAGGGTTTGCTGGACGGTCACATCGTGCAGCCGAACATGGGCAACGAGCACATGGAGATGATGGGACGTTACCGCGACACGCACCTGCGCGTGTTGAAGCTGCTTGAAGACGCGCGCGTGTACGGGCACGTGTGGACCACCAAGCAAATCACGTGCTGTCTCACCGAGTGCCGCGAGGAACTGCGCTACAACATAGAAGCCGTCGACTGCCTCATCAGGAACCACCTCATCAACTTGCCACAGGTACATCCTCGTTACTGAAGCCGTAATACAGCTAGCTATTTTGAAACATAATTTACTATGTCAACACACTGAAACTAACATTTCCATCATCAGTACGACCTGGCGATCGCTCACATGATGGACGGCGGCAACAACTACATGGCTGTTGCTTTCGCGATGCAGCTGGTGCAACTGTACCTTGTGGACGACAGAAACAACATCTTCGTGAATGAATCTGATCTGTTCCACATTAACGAGACGCTAGTCCGCGTGATGTCGCACTCGCGCCAACCGCCGCCTGAAGGTCTTGGCTCCCTCATTGAAATGCTCCGCGTCAATCAGGATCCCAGCGCGTACCTCGGGGAAAGGTCCCCACTGGGCCCCACTGCTCACATTCACTCTGGAATCCTGCAAGTACGAGTAAGTTTACAAACATTCAGAATCAATAGAATATCTTAATTCGATGATTTGCTCGGTAACGCAGGGACCCCGCCATATTTTATTGTAACACCTAGTATTTCCTTTATAACTATGAGGAATGAGTAATAAGAAAGTCCATTTATAAACCTTGATCTGCTTCCACAGTCGCAGACCTACGACGACCCGCCTGGCCTACAAGAAAAAACTGAGAACCTTCTTCGTGAATGGAGAAATGTGCTTCTCAGTCCCCTCACCGAAATCGAACTCGCACAGAATTTCAACTTGTACGTCCATCGCATGAACATGAACGGCATCTTGAAGTCTGACGACATGATAACAAGATTCTTTAGGATCGCGACACAGATGTGCGTCGAGAACGTGTATCAGCAGCTCAATGAGGATAGGATGAACACTCCTCCCTTGCCTCCAAAGAGGGACAAGTATTACAACATGTGCGATTCGTTCATCAAACTGGTTTCGCTTTTGATCAAGAACACTGCTGATGGGGGAAATCCTACGCCGAAGTTGAACCTATTAAACAAGGCAAGTTTTTAATCATCGTTCACGTAATATTGGCCTTATCGGTATTAATTGAATGGTCTTTGTGATCACAGAATACAGTATGTATTGTAACCACTGCTTTAGCGTTGTTATCGTTCAATATTCTGCTGTGATGGTATGAGTTTCATGCATACATAATAACTATTGTTTCGTTTTCCACAGATCCTGGGCATAATCGCCGGCTGCCTCCTACAGGACCACGAAGAACATGGGACTAACTTCCAACAGCTGCCATATCATCGGCTACTTCTCATCCTGTTCCTTGACATGAATATGGCTGAACCTGTTTTAGAATCTATGAATTATCCGGTAAAAGTAACAGCCCTTACATACCACTACACAATGATACTTAGATAATGAAAAAAAAAAGACGTTATCGAAATATTGATGAATTTAGATATTACTTGTGTCTAAATTGATTTCCGTGACTTTTTACAGATCTCTTTTCGTGTGAAGGTCTGTAAAGTTTACATGATAGTAGTCTGTGACGTTTTGTACAGTCCCTCTGTTCTATGTTGTAAATGTTATTTTTTACCAGAAGTATAATTTGATATTGTTGTGATAGGTTCTCACGGCGTTCTGCCATACGCTGCGTATCATCCGCCCATGCGCCGCGCCTGGGTTCGCGTACGCATGGCTCGAGGTGGTCGCACATCGGGCCTTCATCAACCGTGTGCTCGCGGTAACTCCACAACAGAAGGTACAGCTTGTTATATTTTAACTGGAAACCGTTTTGCTACGGTTTTAATTCATGCCATTTGCTTACCAATTACGATATAAGTGTCAAAGTTAAAAGTGCCGTGTACACGTAACAGTAAATACGTTTTGTTCGTTCGCTTTGTGTTAACATGGTTCAATTTTAGTTACTTCATACAAATTGAAAAGTAAAAGTAAACCGTATGATATTGCCATAAGTAATAATGTGGCATCAAATGTAGGGTGATCCAAATAAATGAGTATTCACTTTTTGTAGTTGCAGATTTGCTTAACTTATTGAAAAACTACTCTAATAGTGTATTTGTAAATCACGCACTCTTCACTGTAGGATCACTCTCCATCTATAGAATGCAAATATCTTCTACTCAATTGTAAAATAATATCATATTTCATTCATTTATAGTCATTACACAAACCGCCAACATCCAGTCTTGTAACAACATTGGTAAAGGAACTTTATCATCATCAGCTGAGTTGACACCTGATTCCTATACATACAATCAGTTTTTTTATGGAGTCCCGTTCGTGATAATTGCCTGACCTCAATCAAACCATGAACCTCAAGAGCACAAACAGCGCTTATTTCCTCCAAATTAGTTATGATAAATACTAAATATGACATAATATTCAATCTAAACTCTTTGATTGCATTATTTATTTTCTTTTCGAGGAAGGGAAATTATATTCAAGTGCTTTCCGTGTGCTCTCAATTGCTTCGTAATTTTTTAACAATATTAATGATAAATTGAGTAATATAAAAGCCAAGGCAGCACACTTTTACTGAAAAGGCAGTAGACAGTTTTGTTTAAGTTGCTTGTAGTCATTTTTAGTTATAACAAGTTACAAGCATAGATGACTAATGATGTTAGAATCAGATATTGTGAAACAGAATTCCCTAATAAAGTGTACATTTACGAAAATTATCATTATTATTATTAATTTAGGAAGTTGCTGTTTTTGGATATTGCTACTACAACTATAAGTATAGTAAATTGACAGTATATTTATATAAAACTAGCTGCGCCCCGCGGATTCACCCGCGTAAGTCTCGATCCCGTGGGAATATCGGTATAAAACGTATCATATGTCCTATGCCAGGTCATAGTCTACCCATGTGCCAAATTTCATCTAAATCCGTTGAGCCGTTTTAGCATGAAAACGTAACAAACAAACTCACTTTCGCATTTATATTAGGTATAATTTTAAAAAAAGCTGAATAATCTCAGCTCGAAATAAAAATAATCGAAATGTTCAAAATTATCTAATTGTACTAAAATATATCGGTTTAGTATCTCTTGAATTTTTTGGGTTCTGCCTTTCTCTTTCAACTGTTTTATTATCAGGGGGGCTAGGAAAACACTTAATTTTTGAAGTTTTATAACGTTTTTGCCAATATAATCACTATTTATGCTTTAATTTCACTGATTTACGAGAGCAAAATACACAGAATCACTACTACACCATTGGTGCAAATAGTGACACCTGATTGGTCAAAGAAGGAAGTTATAGTGTATGCCTCAAATAAGAAAGTATGTTACTGGTTTTGCTACCAATCTTAATTTAGAACGTCTATTTTTTAAAGACTGCTGGGTTTGATACAATTTTAATATTTGGTCAAGTAAAGTTGATGGAATACTACCATACTGCATTAAAGTTGAAAAATCGGATGTTGCTGCTTTTGCTTTTATATGACTCAATTGCAATAGAAATAATATAATACTAGCTTCCGCCCGCGGCTTCGCCCGCGTGGTATGTCGATAAAAAGTAGCCTATGTCTTTCCTCGGGATGCCATCTATATCCTTGCCAAATTTTATCGAAATCTGTTCAATGGTTTAGGCGTGAAAAGATAAAATACAGACAGTTACTTTCGAATTTATAATATTAGTATGGATTATAATGGAATGTTTGTCACAAAATATCACAAACAGTAGGAATACTTGTTGAATCAAAGCTATAAAGTACAAAGCAGCCCTGATGGGAGACAAGCGCATAAGATCCATGGTTAACCAGCCCAAACTGGGCATGCACACCTTTTTATATTGTTTTTTTTCTATCTCTCTTTTCCTTTTATTAGCTTACTGGAGGAGGCCAGGCAATTAAATTAATTTCCTTTTTGTGTGTATACTCGAGCGGCCATATTATTAGAGATGGGCCAAATACATCTTACTAGAAATGCGGTTCAACTATTTGTTCAGTATATTCCGGTTATTATAATGCAACACCAGACACTTACAAAATTGTACAGTACGACACAACTTAGATGTAGCATAAATTTGAAAATTTGCATTAATTTATTCCATTTTTACATTGTTTTTGGTTATATGACTTTACAAGCAATTGCGTTTGCGTAAGGATCATTTTCACCTAAAGTAGTAATAAAAATCGGCGATTTTGAAGGCAGTTCGGATAGTGATCGGTTTTACGAATTTTGCCGATGCTACATCGAAGTTGTGTCGTACTGTATCGAAAGTTTATTACTCGTATCATCCATCCATCAGGCCCTCATTCATGCTTTTGCTAAGCTAATAAAATGCTAATACTTTTAACATTTGTAATTTCATGTGCCAAATTTCTCGAATGCCGTCTGTGGACCGAACATTCGGCCCATCTCTATTAATTGTTATCATAGCGTGACACCATAGTGTGTATGTCCATCAAAACCACGTAGTTCGAATTGCTCTATATTATTAGACAAGTCAAATGCTGCTGCCGCGATGAGTCTGCTTTGTAGCTTACAGATTCGCTTTATTCTTGTAGAAAATTCAGTCAGATTTGGCTACTCAAAAAAATAACGATAAATCTTGCGGGAACTATATTTTCTATCGAGTGGGGGTCGGTAAGTACGATCACTGAATGGAACACTACTCTTATCAGTTTACCCTTGAATTACACCATTCATTATTATTCATGCTTCATTCATTATTCTCTAAGTAGGTGGGAACATTATTAAATCTCAGTACTCATCATTTGAGTCAGGTATTATTTTTGCTAATCAGAAATGGTCATGTTATTATGTTTAGGGTATGATGAATTAAGGAAAAATAATCTCAATATAACATTCCTGCAATTAAAAAAGTTTTAGAAAGCGAATATCTGGATAGTCAAAATTCAATTAGATATGAAAAATTCTCATACAAGTAATCATTGCTACTGTTTAGTTGATCTGATTGGCAGTACATTGTGCATGTGCGTTGCATGTTATGGGATGATCGCAGCATATCAGCACTCCAATTGCGTAACACATTCTCTGTTGCAAGCCGAAGGGTTTTCAATAACATTCCGTCAGAGTAAATAAGAAAAGAAAGAAAACAAAACAACGTAAATAACGCAATAAATGTTTTTGAATGATCAAAATGAAAGTCATTGCAATTGTGTGTGTTACGCAATTACCCCGCAGGGCAACTGGTGTGCGGCGATCACGTGCACGGTGATCCAAGTGCTCATTAAACTTCGCAGGGTTGGGGGATGTACTCGACGCTGCTGATCGACCTGTTCAAGTTCCTCGACCCCTTCCTGCGCAACACGGAGCTCGCAACTCCCGTCATGATGCTGTACAAGGGCACGTTGAAAGTGCTACTTGTCTTACTCCACGATTTCCCGGAATTCCTTTGCGATTACCACTACGGTTTCTGCGACGAGATCCCGCCGAACTGCATCCAGATGAGGAACCTCATTCTGTCCGCGTTCCCGCGCAATATGCGGCTCCCTGACCCCTTCACTCCTAACCTGAAGGTGGATCTGCTGGCGGAGATCACGCTGCCGCCGCGCGCCGTCATCAACTACAACACCATCATTCCTGCGTCACAGTTCAAGAAGGACTTGGATGCGTACCTGAAGGCCCGCGCGCCCGTCACTTTCCTGTCAGAACTGAGAGGCAACATGCAGGTATGTGCGCTAGTAAAAGTCAGCAGTTCTTTAATGGTTACTATATGTTTATCAACGAACCTTCACGTGTCGCAGGTGTTGAACGAGCCGGGGCGCCGCTACAACTGCCAGCTGATGAACGCTGTCGTCCTTTATGTGGGCACGCAGGCCATCGCACACATTCGCGCCAAAGGACAGACCCCCAACATGTCCACCATTGCACACTCCGCTCACATGGACATCTTCCAGAACTTCACCGTGGACTTCGACTTCGAAGGGCGGTAAGATAATAAACTGACATTTAAAACTATAATAAACTAACAGCCAAATAGCCCTGTGTAAAAGTAAAATATGTATATTTTAAACTAACTGCATGTTTAGGTGGCTGACTAAGATACAACTATAGGACAGCTTTGAGTGCTGGCTGATAGGTCGCGAGACTAGAGAAGTAACACGACCAGCAGCAGACTACTGGTTCTGGCCAAAGACGAAGCGAGAGAAGGCAAGACTGACAGGTTTTGTAGCGTGACTACAAAAGAAACCACGAAGTTAAATTAATTGATTTCAGAGAATATAGGGCGTTTGTGCACTACAAGGAATTTTACTGTCCGGCAGTAAAAATGTGGACGCAGCAGTATTACTTGAAGTACGAAAACAGACCTTACTGCTTCGAAATAAAGGTGCAACATCGGACTGTAAATGGGACTGTCGGACAGTAAAATCACTTGTAGTGCACACAAAAACACCCTTTGTGTTCCCGAGCCAGCAGCAATAATCAAAAGTGAATAAGTACCAGAATCATGTAAATTAGTGTGTTCGTATAGTTTAGATCTTCCTAAACCTCTGCATGCCTGTTCATATACAAGGCCGTGACCATCCTTATCTTCAATACACCGGACGCTCCGTGTTCGCAGGTACCTGTTCTTGAACGCGATCGCGAACCAGTTGCGCTACCCAAACAGCCACACGCACTACTTCTCCTGCTGCCTCCTGTACCTGTTCGCCGAGGCCAACTCCGAGGCCGTGCAGGAGCAGATCACCAGGATGCTCCTTGAGAGACTCATCGTCAACAGACCACACCCCTGGGGACTACTCATCACGTTCATCGAACTTATCAAAAACCCCATCTACAAATTTTGGTCACATGAGTTTGTGCATTGCGCACCTGAGATAGAGAAGTACGTACCACTTTCTGATAATTACTAAGTAATTATAGGCGCTATCGCAGTCATTAACATATTAACCAACCACGGAGTAGTATGTATGTACTATAAAGTGATAGAATAGCATTCACCCTTTTGTGAGATGTTCGGGGTTCGTTTGTCTTGCACGGCCATAACAAGCGCAATGGCGGTATAAACAGTGCTGATGTCGATTTAACCGTTCACCCGCACATTATCACTCCATTGCTTACAACCCAATATTAACAAAAAAAGCCAGTCCTGTTCATAGTCTAGTAGTAGAAGCTAGACAGTATTAGAACGTCTCATACTTAGCCCACATACGTTTATTTAATAGACAGTATGTTTTAAATTCAGTCATTTAGTCAATTATGGTTACTCATGGGCATAAAAGGGGTGAAATAGTTATTTCTATCAGAATGAGGCTGGATGCACTGAAGGAGAAACATTCTGAGCGCATGTAAAAGGTTTTACTCTGATTGAAGTTCAATAAGCACATGAAATATCTATATTTTGCTGCATGCTTGGAAAAGCATTTTGCTTTCCTTATAGTCGAGAGCAAGTAGACGAAAAACAACCTCCGAGGAAGTTTTTACTATATCGATTTTTATAGGAATGTTTTTATTGAGTTACTAAACGAAAAATAAAATGTTGAGATCATATTCGACGATTACAAAAATGTGATTGTACTCGTAATTCCACGCAGGTAACACATAGTTCAGTTCACATCACCTAGACAAAAGTCCAAATATTAAACAATTTTTTTAAACACTAAATCTATGAATCTATTTGATCTGTGACATTCGATATTAAATAGCCTTGATTTTTTGCTGTTATTGGTGCACACGGCTACACATCTAGCTATACATTTCCAGTTTATGCTGATCTCGCATTGTATAGGATTTCCGTACAATGCGAGGTCAGCTTATACTGGAAATGTATAGCTTGATGTGTAGCCATGTGTACCTGACACTTTTTCGAACAAACTTAGGTATCCAAATGTTCAAGAATGCCAAACAGCTCAATGTAATGGTTGCTTTTATAAAATACTAGCTGCGCCCCGCGGTTTTACCCGCGTAAGTCTCGATCCCGTGGGAATATCGGGATTAAAAGTATCCTATGTGTTAATCCAGGTTATAAACTATCTGTTTGCCGAGTTTCATCCAAATCCATTCAGCCGTTATTGCGTGATTGAGTAACAAACATCCAAACACACAAACTTTCACATTTATTATATTAGTAGGATTGTGAGCCAATTGAAACCCAATGAAAAAAGGCCTGTGAAAATCTATTCACTACAAATTTCGTCGGAGGTAAGACTCTGATTGTACTCGACTATAATGTCTTTCATTATCTTTCGATTTATGATGTTTGAGGCTGATATAAACGTCTCCTGCCCTCTCCGGACTACACAGTCCGAGTTAACTCGCATAATTGAATACCATGGGAATAACTAACTAATAAAAGCTTTGTTAACGTGTTCCGAGCGAATAGGAATGGGCCAACAAGGAAATTTCGGCGCATGTTATACAAGCACGTTGCCGTTGTCGATATATCGATAGTGAAATGTACTCGTAACACGTGAACATACATAAACTATTCCTAATAAAAAAACTAATTGATTGAAATTAATAGTGGAGACGTATAAATCTGCCTTTGGATAAAGTTTGCATAATAATTCAGTACAGGTGAAGATAATCATGTTTTTCTTTTTTCATTAATAGTGCTATCCGACTTCACCTGGAGCGGTAATTAGCCCCCCTTTTATAATTGCTTGTCGTGTACCGATCGAAGCCATACATCTGTCTCAAGTTGTATTTTTTTGTATTTAAAATGTTATTCCTTCCCTTTGTAAAGTTGCTGTCAGAGGACATTTTTAAAATTAGCCTACAGTCTCTTTCATCCTTCCAATTAGAGGTTGAGTAAATTGCAAAATTCAATATGGCCCTCCGATCAGTGCTCGTCGGTGCACATATTAATACTTACTAGTATTATTATAAAGGACCTTCGCAATCATACAGTGGTCAGGGTTCTCTCTAATTGATTCAGTTTTTACAATCTATATTCGCTATGGTCAGTGACGACGCATGCCCGCTAGACAGTCTTATACGTTATACAACGAACGCTAGCACGCACACGTACGCATACCGCTGACCGCTTTCTGGTTGCGCGCGCTCCTTTAACAGGGTGAGATTCCAATAGGATACTAATCATAACTCATTAGTATATTTTTTCGTGTTTGCTTCCCTCTGCCTCAATGGAGTTTCACCCTAAAGCTGATTCCAGAGCAATAGTTACGCCAAAGCGGCCGATAGGTAGCGCAAGTGTGGTGGAAGGATGGAGTACATAGTGTCGCATCAGACTGTCATGAACATGGACCGCGATGAGCGATATTTCGTGTTGCCGAGGTAGCAATGTAGTCTATGCGCTCAAGCTTGCTCTGCTAACCAACCGCGTTGAAGTAACCGCTGCACTGGAATAAGCCGAAGGCCGAGACTTTCAAGACGATGCTGCCGGTTCAGCTCCGACCTCCACACATACGAGTATTATAAGCTAGATGAAATCATTGATCCCGCTCGAAAATGTGTGGGCACCGCAGCTTAACCGGCTCTCGCTTAGTCCCGGACTATGTACTGCTAGTTGGGAATGGTGATGGCCAATAACAACTTGAAACTAATGGTTGTCATGGTATCTTTAATAATGCCAATTGTAAATAAGTTAATTGAAAATGGGTCGTCAGCCTATCGCCTATCTAGTAAACTAGACATTGCTATGCGCGTATGAAGACTAAAGCAATCGACCGGTTTTGAATGACAGAGTGATATTCTGAAATATTTTGTCGAGTAGCTGAATGGCATTAATAAGTATTAATTACGTGTCTATTTATTCGTACTGTGGTCTAAGGTATTCATGTTATTGAACTCGGCTGATTTTCTTAGCGTTCATGCGCACACATGTACTTACATCGAACACGTATGGTGTAGCTTCCATATCGGCCGACTGAGCTAGCTTCCATGCGCGCCTAACTTTCAAAGGTTTTGTTTGAAATTTGTCTCCCAATATAATTCACGCGTTGGAAGAATGAGTTTTAATTTTAACAGTGAATAAAAATAATAATGTGAAGCCGAATATTATGACTCAGTTCAGTTCCAAAAATTACGATTTATTCAGATTTCGCGTGAATTATGTCCTTTTTTGGAATAGGAGTAGGCATTTCAGGATATATGAGGCTCAGAAGTGACTCCAAAGGAGTCGCACGATAATCCCATACACTAAAAACATCATATTATTATTGCCATCACCAACTTGTATTTGATAGCTGGGACAAAACTAACCTTTATGACTAATAATTATGATTTTAGGGGGATGCATTTCGTCTCTTCTCCATACAAAATAATAATACGTTTCAAATTCTACGATTTAATCGATATGAGTTCTGTAAAAAAGTATATTTTGTACTAAGAATAGATCAATGGCATTCCCAGTTTTTTTTTTTTGCTGCTCTGGATAATGTAAGGTAAAATCATACCATTTTTAGAACAGGACTTTGTTCATCAGGATACATGAATTATCAAATAAACCCACTCTTTGATACAAATGATACTAACAGTATTAATTGGGCAAATCTTTCTAGATGGTGCCGCTTTTGCGTACGTACTTAATTTTAAGATTTTTCTCTTTAATTTACTAAGATATTATAACATTACAAAAAATCTGTGGAGACAATGCATAATACCTGCTTTTTGACATTACTCTGTCGTTGCGCGTAAGTGGCGCCGTCTAGCGTTAGGTTAGTGTGTAGAGCATGCTTGTTGTTGCGCAACATCACTTCTGTGGGATTCTAACATTTGTTTTTGGCCAGGCTGTTTGCGTCAGTGGCGCGTTCCTGCATTGTAGACAAGACGGGTGCGGGAGGGGGGGAAAGGGAGATAGCCGAGTAGCGTCGCGCCAATTGGGAGTCTGTCCGGCATAAGCACATGTATAAAGGCTATGCTGAGAAAGGTTGGTTGAATTTCGCATATTACTAAGATTCCATATTTGTATAGTGTGATCATAATTATATACGGATCCGATTCGCTCCAATTTTTTCCTTTTTGTGAAACAAGTTCAGTTTTTCCTAGATAATAATTCGAAAGAAGATATTTACTTCAATTTCTAATAAAAATCTAAATCTTTGATATTAGGGCCTTGTTATTGTTAGCGCCTTTATTGAATACCTACGTATTGTTTCAGGCTTCCAAGGCGAGGCAGGACCGAGCCAGCCGCCGCAGCCACAGCCGTCCACTTCAGGCCAGCCTCCCAAACAGGTGTTGCAGTGGAACAAACTGTTTCAAAAGAAGTAAATCAGTGACAAACAATTTTATTGTAAATATATTTATATTGTAGAAGTGAACTCTTGTACATTAATCAGTTGATTTTTGAGATTCTCTCGATCAGTCCAAACTTCTTTAGAAAGTTTTAACTAAATCATTTTATAATATTCTAAATTATGTCTCCTTAAATTTTCCTTCAAATCACATTTCGTCGGAGTTTTAATTTTCTATACAACCTTGTACCGGCGTTGATTTTATTGTAAGTAGTTTTCTCTCAAATTTATGTTCCAATTTGTTATCCGGGTTTAATAAGATCAAGGATTCTCATTAAAAAAATGTGACTGAAATTTAATTCCTTGACGCTTTAGTTCTTCGACGCTCGGACAAGGTTTCATGCATCGGCTTATGTAAAAAATCAATTAATATAAATAGTATACCTACGGAATGTCTGCGCGGTGGGAAAAGAATTCGCCTGTTCGGTGGTCGAATCACAAAATTAGTTGTATTTTTAAGTAAGTAGTGTATAAACTTAAGCGTGATCTCTGAAGATCGAGTCTCTCATCGTGCTGCTGTTCAAATGAGCGGGTTCCATAGGAACAACTGCTTATGTTCTTTACTCGCGAGTATGAATTGTTTTTAACCTATTTTAATTTTTTTTCAAATTCTGAATGTTATTTTACTTGTAAATTCCGAGCGAATCGGTTTCTACTCAAAGAATTATAAAAATTAAAATTAGTTATTTGTATAATTTATTCGGAAACGTATAACCTTCCCGAATAAATTAGAAAAGATTTTAATGAACTAACCAAAATATTAAAATATTCTTGATTTGATTAATATTTTTGGAGCGGTTTTGCTTATGGTTTCCATGGAACCCGCAGCGACGGCACTACTAAAATGAGATATTAACTCGGACGATTCGCGATTAGTCAATATGACGAGGCGGCAGCTCACAGGACGACGTGACTCGCTCGCACCGCGTACCGTGCCGCCGGCGCCGTAACGTATGACGTTGCGCACTTGCCCTAACGCGCGCGGTACCTGTGGCGACCTCTACCTGACGTGTTTTCTACCCAATATAACCATACAAATTACTCTATTTACACCACTGGTGTTTGACAACAAAAATACTTAATTAAGAAAGAAAATGAACAATTTTACAAAATAATTGTATGAATAATAGTATGCGGTTGAGTGTGGATAGTTGATGGTGGACGTTTCATAATGCGACTGTAGTGATCACTTGGCGTGCAGCGGGTGGGATAGGTCCGTAAGATTTACGCGACGTTTTATATCACTCGTGTTCGGTGACTTGTGCGGCTGGTCGCAACCTCAATAAGCTGCATCATATTCATCTCGCGACCAGACTCACAATACACCCAACTCACTTATTTTAAGGCAAATTACACTAAGTGATACAGAGCTAGCTCGTCGAATTAAGTAAATCGACTGATTAAAAGTAACCGCTAAATCGATTGTTAGTCTTAATAAATTTTGTATTGATTGTAATAATTCGACTCGTATCTTGTAGTTTTTAATTATGAATTGAATATGGATGGATTATTGCAACGGTTGGTTTAATTGTAAAACATTTTAGTGATAATTATAATATTTAATAAGTTTTGATGAGCGTAAGTTCACGTTGTAAAGTTTTCTAGGTGTGATTTGAACGTAATATAGGAATGTATGTACCGGTGGAGCAGGCGCCCGTTGCTTGTCGTATCGCATGTTGCGACTGTGACGACGTCCCACTTCACCGGGCTAAACATTTTAGATATAATGCTAAAATTAAAACTTCACTTTGATTAAGCCATGTAATCACCTTTTTCTAAAGTGTTTAACAAAAGTATTTTTCGATCAAACTTGTTTTTATTTATTATTTCCTTAAACCCTCTCTACTGACAGTTAAATTATTGTCTCAGTAGGTGGTCCTGAATTCATGATCCTGACCTGATCAACAAGTACAGTCACGAGCATAAATAACCCTCGCAGCAGTGGGAGCTAACTATATGCATCGACTTATATCGAAACACTATGTGGTACATACCACCGATGCGTGCTACTGACCGTCTCGCATATGACACTCATAATGCAGTACACTGTGCTAGTAACTAATGTATAAGTAATTTCACAAATTTACTTGCGCCGTAGTAACTACCTACCAAATAACGCTACCTACTTACCAAGGTTTGTGGCCGGGGAATTTTCACCCGACTACAGCGAAGCAAAAAGGAGGTTTATGATTTTGACCGGTATGTAAGTATGTTCATGTGTTCGCTCATAACTTCTAAACTAGTAATCATAATTTGGGGTTCGCTGGTTATAGGGTATGTGACCTCACATTAAATTGAATACAGCGCCCTCTAGAAGACAAAAAGTCATGAACGTTATTTCTTTTTAATGTTGCCATGTACGCTCCTACACGACAAGCTGATTTCGCGTTGTATAGGATTTACATACAATACGAGGTCAGCTTATACTGGAAATGTGTAGCCGTGTGTAGGTAGGTACATATTCAGTGTGTCCGGACATGGACTAGCGATATTATAAATACTTAAATATGAACAATTTTAACGTTTTTTTTTTAATTGTTTCCTGTTTTGTTTTCCGACAATTGCCTTGCAAAAAGCACAAAGCTTGCGCATTCGCTATGTTCAAACAACAATAACTCTTAAAGTATTAGACATACAGTTGTGAATTTTATGTTGAATTTTAGCTTAGCTCAAAATCTGTCGATCTATTTACTAAAAAAAATAAAAAAGTTGTCGGGGGTGTTTTTGTAACAATAATTAATAATTATTGGTTGAACTGCATAATTTTTCATTATTTTTTTCGAGTTTCACATTTTTTAGGGTTCCGTACCCAAAGGGTAAAACGGGACCCTATTACTAAGGCTCCGCTGTCGGTCTGTCTGTCCGTCCGTCTGTCACCAGGATGTATCTCATGAACCGTGATAGTTAGACAGTTGAAATTTTCACAAATGATGTATTTCTGGTGTCGCTATAACAACAAATACTAAAAAAACAATAAAATAAATATTTAAGGGGGCTCCCATACAACAAACGTGATTTTTTTGTTCGTTTTTGCTCGATATTGATTATGGCAACAGGTAGACACTTCAAATATTCACAGAATGTTTAGTTATATATTCACTTTAAAAATAAATAATTAAATTAAAATAAAATAAATATTTAAGGGGTTCTTATACAACAGAAATGATTTTTTTTGCCGTTTTTTAGATAATTGTACGGAACCCTTCCTGCGCGAGTCCGACTCGCACTTGGCCGGTTTTTTTTTCAAAAGTTATGATAATGAACACATTACTTTGTAATGCAGACGGTAAACAATATTATTGTCTTTCGGATAAGCCTATTTTTTATCTCAGTATGACTAAAACTTTGAGATACTTATATGTTTTTTTTTTAACTCTCATACAGAATATTTCACAAAAAAACAAAATGGCTGCCACATAGCGGGTAGGTGTATTGGACAAGCTTAGAGTGTAATTGTACTTTAAAATAGGTTATTAGAACATCGTTAGTCAATGTCCGGACACACTGTATATAATACAATCCCAAAAAAAAAAAAAAAAAACCGGATTTTTCATTTGTCTGTCTGCGATGTCTTGTTTACATCTTTTTAGTTGACTTTTTTGTCGTAGTTGGATTTTAGTTTTATAACTTACCTATTAGCTGATGCCGGCGGCTTCGCCCGCGTGGATGTCGGTTATTATAAAATAATACTAAAACCTTCCTCTAGAACCACGCTATCCATTGGTGGAAAAAGCATGAAAATCGGTGCAGTAGCACAGAGCACTATGTAATGATGTTCAGTCGTTTTTGAGTTTATCGCGAACAGGACGACACAGACGCGGCGGATGACTTTGTTTTATAATATGTAAGGATTACCTGGGAATTAGGTAGGTAACTACATGAATTTAGGGCCATACAATAAATTAATTTCAGGCAAATTGCCTGA
This sequence comes from Lithophane leautieri, assembly GCA_949152455.1. NCBI lineage: Eukaryota > Metazoa > Arthropoda > Insecta > Lepidoptera > Noctuidae > Lithophane > Lithophane leautieri. Next base: position 19,691,766 of record OX424458.1, on the reverse strand, counting down.
AAGTAATTGATTATATAGCTTTTTCGTAGGCCTTGCTGAAACAAGACTCAAACTGGAGTGGAAGAAGGAGCGTAATAGAAAATAATAGGGTCTCCAACACAGCACTATGCGCAAATCAATTAGCATTAGCCTTTCTACGAAATTATTTCGCGAGTGCATCGTGCTTGTCTACCGCAAACTCTTTTTTTACCCCAAACTGCCCCAAACGTATGTTGATGGCCAAAAAATTGTGGTGCAGCTGCATAAATGCAGGGACTTAAAACATTACTCAAAATAGAGGTACGATAACGTTACGTAATAGTGTTATGTATAGTTCCAGTAACCATTTATGAACTAATTTCTTGGCAATATAACGAAAATCTATCGGAACGAAATCTTCAACTATTAATTTAGTTACCATCCGGATGGAACGGTAGAAATTATGGTTATTGGAAGTATACGTACGTAACGTTATTTAACGTTATTTCATAACGTTTTAAGCCCCTGATAATATGATACAACTCCATTCGGTTCACCGTCTACGACTAGTCAAGTATGTATACCCAGAATGGTTTCTCCTTTACAGCAACGATGTAGGTAGGTATGCTCGGTTTGGCAGGAAACCTACATCGAGCAAGGCTGCAAGGCTGCAAGGTTGATGATGGAATAGGGCTGTTCTGTGATTTTGTGACAGATTGTCGTCCAAGTAGTAGAAAAAGAGTGATTAGCAAATTGTCAAAAGCATATCAACTGTTGGGAAGGAAACTACGTAATAGAGCATCGATCTACGGGATAAACGGCTTTTATTTAGTTAGGTAGTAGGTACCGACAGCGCTTGGAGGCTGATCAATCGATACTGCCATCCGGCTGGAATAAGGTGGTCCGGGTAGAAAACCAAGGGATTAGGTATCTCCAGTCAAAAATCAAAATATTTTATTTCACATAAGCCTACATGGGCACTTATGAAACGTCAGAAGCTAGGTGCACGGTTCCAATTGAGATTGAGAGCCGGCAAGAAACTCTATGGTTACTCTTTTAAAAGATAATTGGTTTTTACAATGTTTTCGAATTACAGTGTTAATAGTTATGGGAGGACAGTGTAGGGCAATCAAAAAGTTTCATGTAAAAAAAAAAAAATTTGAAGTGAATATCGAGTTTCACGAAGGCCGGCCGTATCGAAAAACACGTTAGGTACCTACCAGAACTGGGTAGGTATACCTAGAACTAGAATGTGGCTAGCTTCAATCAAGTCTATTACTGTTGGACATAAGCCTCTTTCAAGCTGCGCGGGTTCGGGTCCCAGCCACCGTTTTTATATCATCGTCAGTCCGTTTAGCTGGAGTCGTCCAATGCTTGCCGAGACGCAGCCTCCACTCTTGGATTCGTCTACTCCACCGGCTATCGGTCCAGCCCTCCGCGACTTCAGCTTGCTAGCCCAGCAAGCTATATCAGCGACACCGGTTGTTTTCCAAATAATCTCATTTCGAATCTTATCCTTCAAAGAAATCCCGAGCACTGCTCGCTTATTTTGGGCAGAATCATACTACTTACATTACTTCACTAGGGAAACTATGCTTTGACATGCGCAGTAGATACCAGGCGCTCGCTTCTTTTTCGATGATTTTGAAGATAACTGTTTCAGTTAGGTGCCTGCCTATTCCTATTGTTAGAGGATAGATGCCGCATGTCTAACCCGAACACTAACAACAGTGTGAAAAGTCGTGCTATTTATGCCCTTATTAGCTATCATAAAAACTAGTTTTACAATTAGATTAAGTACCTACTTAGATCGAATTAAAGGTTTAGACATCAGAAAATTCTCTAGACTGTTTTGCTCTTTAGCATAGGCCTCCCCCAGGCTTTTCCATAGCTCACGGTCGTGAGGGTTTCTCCTCCATGTCCCTCCCGCAGTAGTTCACAAATCATCTTCCCATCTTTGAAATGGTCTTCCTCTTTTCCTATTCCCTGCTCTGGGATACCATTCTGTTACTTCTCTGCACCATTTTCTGTTTTTGCCCCTGATGACGTGACCTGCCCACTTCCGTTTCCACCTAATATATTTAGATAATTGCATTCTGGTCAAATTAATAAAGGTGTACTTGTTCAGGTTAGAGCTTTTACTACAGACCGTTCATTAGGTATAACTCGTCCCTTGCCGTCGTGATTGGCATCATTTCTTGTGCCAATCACATCACAATTTATACTTGCTGTGACATGCATGACTGCCAAATTCAGTGCTATCAATATCGCATTACGGGACAAGTTAAGGCTCCTACAAACGGCGTGATATCGCGGGGGCGACACGGGTTGCGCTGCCTGTCCCGCCAGTTTGCACGAGGCTTTGTAACGAACGCACAATATATAGTTAGTGCTGTCAAAGTAGAACTGATCGAGTTTGTGGAGGTAGGCATAATACCTAACTACCTATACATTCGTACTACACTACGGAAATCCTATACAATGCGAGATCAGCATAAACTGGAAATGTATAGCTTGATGTGCAGCCGTGTGTACATCGCATGATCAGTCTTACCAACAACGTGCGGTTGATTGTACTACGTGCTACGTACGTATCTAATAGGATATTGAACTTGAAGGTTCAATATCCTCGTATCCTCTGTAATAATTAGATAAAATCAAATACCTACCTACTTATCTAAGAGTCTGGGGAAAGGGTTCCCGCCTGGGGAACCCTTTCCCCAGACTCTTTGATTTTGTACTTAAATAAATAAGTTTTTGATCTTACTTATAGACGCCATAGCGGCGCGGGCTTTGAGCGGTTCACAAATTTTTAACATAATTTTATCAGTCTATGGTAATTTAGGAATAGTCACATAATATTTTTTCTTGAAATCCACGGCGCCTTGTGCTTGCAAATAAAAAAAGGCACGCGAGGTCCACTCCAGACCCAGACGGGTTCGGCCGTTCGGCGTCGGCGGCGCGCGGGGGCGGCGTCTTCGTTCCACGGGGTCGCCGCTCAGCGCCGCGGCGCCACGGTCGCCTGTCACCTGCGACGACCGACGACGCTCGGTGCCGTTACTACAAGTCTACAAGCAACAATCATGCGCCGACACGACGCTTTATAAAATTCCTCTTAGCACACATACTCGTGCGCCGCTAAAACCCAGTGAACCATAGTAAAGTGTTTATTCTGTTGGATCGTAGTACCTGCCACGGTAAGTGTTTTAATGTTTTTCACAATAAAGTCGAGTTTTGTGTGCCCGCGCGCACGAGGCTTCACTGACAGATAGCCGATGTTTTTGTTTATGTTTTGTGTTGTTGATATTCGATCGCATTCAGTTTACAATACTTTTATAAATGTCTTTGATTAAGTAGGTATATTGAAAATAATTAGTAAAGCGAGCTATTTTAAAATGAATTATATTGATAATAACAAATCTGATTATTACAACTTGTTAATATTTCTGCCATTGCGAATGAAATCTTGAAATGCTTGATGTTGTAATTTTTTCTTGCGTTTCAAACTTTGAGTCGCTATCGAGTTTACTAAGGCTCGATTGTCCGGCGTGCATGCTTCATAAATTTATTTTTCCATGGGATATAGGACCTTATCGGAATGTTATAAGAGCGGTATTTCCGTGTGCGTGGGCGTAGCCTTGGGGGAAAGGGACGTCGCGTCGTCGCCGCCGCGCCGCCATCCAGGTAGGCAGGCTATCGTCGCGGTAAAGAATATTCTTACCAGAATGGACACTGCTTCGGGTCACGTGAACCTCTCATATGTTTAGTTTAATAACATAAGTTATTTAGGTAAAGTGTGTCTATTGTTAATCTTACAACCGGTTTTTGGAAGGGATTAAACGCTTAAGTAGGTACCTACTTACCTAAATTTAACTTAAGTGTTAGATTGTATATTTTATTTTAGGTATATAAGATTTGTATAAATAGTGTTATCAAAGCAAATAAAAAACAACTATTCTCCGAAGTACCTAGGTACACTGGAAGGAAAATATCGTGAGGAAACCGGAATGTCCTAGAACCCAAAAATTCGAAGACATGTGACATCTACCAACCCTCACTGGGCCCGCGTGGTAGTGTCCTAGCAGTGAGAACAATAAAGGCTGATTTATGCGCTATGCTAGGTCTTTTAGGTCAAGTGATCTGATTGGCTGTTGATAATTGAGTCAACCAGTCACAGCAGTTGACACAAACTTGAAAATGTGGTTAAGTTTTCAGAAACCCGGTGTTAGCCTAATGAACTATTCTTAGCTGTAGATAGACTCATAAAATGTCCTATTTAATCCTACATAATTGACTTATCCTGATGAAGTCTGAAAAACTATGCTTGAAGCAATTGTATCTATCCTAAAACCTCACTCAGATGAAACGTGGTGTTATTCTAAACTAAAAGGTTTCAAAGTATCGTAAGTTTTTATTTGGTTTGAAAATTCGCCTTTTTAATTTTAACTCGTAAAAAATACAAAAATAAATATTTCGCTTCAAAAAAATTAAGTACTCAAATAAAGACAGCAAGATGTTTTTATTGTGTGTAAATCTAAGAGGTAGGTATGGCCAGAAACAACAAAAAAGATATACTAATGCTAAGGCTACATTGTCGCGTTATCACGAACTTAACTTCGGGTGCTCTCTCTCGCACATCGCTCGACGTCTCGCTGAGCAACAGAGAGCGCGCGAAGTATAGACAATGTAGCCCATGTAGACAAAGACAATGTAGCCTCAGCATTAGAAACAAAATTTTACACAATACACTACTACCGACTACCGATAGTTTCCAGCACTCATACCTGTATAGTTAGTTATGCACGATATATCCTAAAAATAAAATATCGAAGACTTTCCCGCTCTCTTTCACAGAGAGAGGAAGTCTGTGCCCAGCAGTGGGAACTTTATAGGCTTATTAAGTACAAGTACTTACTGTAGGTACATAGGTATATTTAACAGAAGGCCTCTAAGAACACAGTACCGTGTAGGCAGAAAGCAAAATCAATTCATCTCATCTGCACAATTAATCAATCTTTGCTCAAAACGGTGACCGAGTGTGCCGAGAAGTACGAATGCTACCCGGGTAGGCCCTATAATGTTAATGAAAGTCAAGACTTAATTAACTATTGTGAAACGTTAAGTCCTTAATCGAATTTATGCTGTTGGTATTATTTTTCATTTGACAGTCATCTGATTGGTTTTGAGAAGAATTTACACTTTAGAATTCCAAGAACTGAGTACCTCCAGCGTGACTAATAGCGTGTGTCACATTACCAACTCGTAAAAATTTATTGAAATTTTCTTTGCTGGTATTGTTTTCATTTTTATTAATTAAGCATAATTATTGCCTATATACATTATACACCCCAATAGCCACCCCACTAGCATACAAGATAAACAGACTGGCTGCTGAGACTCGATTCTGTAAAGCCTTATTTGTTACGGTCCCGAATTATATTTTAATCAACATACTTACACCCTGACACTGACCTGCAAACTGCAACGTAAGAAAATGTTTGAATTTCGCGGGCTACCTTAGCGCATCCCCCTTATTAAAAAGTTTTGGTTGTTTTACAGCATTCCCAATAAAATTCAAACATTCTGGGAAATTTTCAAGAAAGCTGTTTGGTTGTAATTCAAGTTCAGTTTCAGCAATAGAAAGGCACAACGTTATGTAGGCACCTGTTTTGTCAATTAGTTCCGTCCGTACTCCACAGAGGGCGCTGCTAGTAACGATTTTAAAAGGGTTGTCCATTTATTTATTTTGTCTAGGGCTTGAACGGCAAGCACGGGGAACAACGAAGTTTAAGTTTGATCATTGACATATTGAAGCTTATTTTTATAGGTAGTTACTTAGTTAGGTACACTTTCCGAAAAACTACTTCGGGATTTTTATTTTGTTTTGATTTTTTTCGTTCTCAGTTAGTTTTAACGATGGTCTGGCAATTTGAGTATTTTGTGCGACCTACCCAAATGTCCTTTCTTTGGTATTGTTCGTCGAGTCGTTGAGCTCCTTAAGTTCTGAGTTGAGCTCCACTATTACTGACAAATGCTTGCACTGATTGGACAGGTCCACTCAAATCGTTGTGGTTCTTTCCTCAAAAGACCATTTCAGACGCTAATCTACATGGTCCTCATATGATCTGACCAAGATTATGTCTGGACTTTAAAAGAGACTGCTTCCTCTGAGTTTGTTTCGGCCTTTCTTCTCAGAGTAGTCAGATAGGAAACGCCGACCTCATCTAGCTTATCCTACTAATATTATAAATGTGAAAGTTTGTGTGTTTGTGTGTTTATGTGTTTGTGTGTTTGGATGTTTGTTACTCAATCATGCAAAAACGGCTGAATGGATTTGGATGAAATTTGGCAAACAGATAGTTTATGACCTGGATTAACACATAGGATACTTTTTATCTCGATATTTCCACGGGATCGAGACTTACGCGGGTGAAACCGCGAGGCGCAGCTAGTTTTTAATATTTTACAATATGACGTGTAAAAGTGATTCCAATATCCTATTTACAGAATAAACAACTTCATTTCACTTCATTGCATGTAAAAAAAAAAATGGTGTCATGAAAGTAACTTAGTTATCTACTACGATCAACAAAAACCTCCCGAAGTAGATCACCAGCTGATTTAAGTACGTGGTTAACAAACCCTGCTCAGGATTAATCGTTACGTAATCTCACACTAAACGGAATTAGAAATACATCACTATTTCCAATTATTAATTATTGATTGAATATCCTACTAATATTATAAATGTGAAAGTTAGTGTGTTTGGATGTTTGTTACTCAATCACGCTAAAACGGCTGAATGGATTTGGATGAAATTTGGAAAATATATAGTTTATAACCCGGATTAACACATAGGATACTTTTTATCTCGATATTCCCACGGGATCAAGACATACGCGGGTGAAACCGCGGGGCGCAGCTAGTAAAATTATAAAATATTGTAATTGTAATTAAAAATTATCGACGAATATAGAGATAAAAAAATGAAACTCAATTGCAACAGACAAATGAAAAACAGCTTTAATTTAATTGATTTCAAATAAGAATTTAAGTACGAGTATTCAAATTATCAAATCAAAGTACTCAATTTGGTAGTGGCACCACAAATTGGCATCCACTAGGTAGGTACATTGTCATCAAATACTTTTGTAGGTAACAGTTTCTGACTGTTCAAGGGTGAGCCCGTTTTTAGACACTTTCGAATCTAAAGAAATCCCCGCAATGGGAAAATGCACTATAGGCCGGTACCTGTTAGGTACAGAACTTTCTTATATTAAAATAAAGCATTACATAAAACAAATTTCGACTAATTAACGGCTTGAAACTAGTTTTAACTTTAAAGTGAGTCCAGTTAGGCCCTTTATAATCTTGCTATAGTAGCTACGGTCAGCAACGGAAGTCGATTAAAATTGTGGCAAATCATTTAAATTCCAAATTCACTGTTTTTATCATTTCCATGCATAGTTATGAATTTATGCACTTCATTTAAAAATAATAATATGTTAGTTAAGATATTTTATTTAAAAAATGTATATTTAAATGTTATGATTTAAAAAAAATTGAAATGATATTCTACTTTCGTTGCAGACTATAAGTACTAGCTACCTACCTAGAAGTCGAGAAAGAATTTGAAGAATTTCTGATTGACGACAAATAGTTAATTATCTGCTGTAAATTGGGCAACTAAGTGTAAGAACTAAGGCCATCTACGAAGTAGGTAGGTACTAGGTAGGCTAACATTGTAACAGCGAATCAATTTTCACACTTCAAAATTTTTAGCTCATCATGAGCTATCTGAATAATTATCAAAATTCATGACCTAAAAGAGGTGCCATATAGAATATGAATTAAAAATCTAAAAAACATAGTAGGTATATCTAAAAGTAAGTATATAAATAAATCCTCAAAATTTCCCGGGTATTCCGGTGTATTTATAAATGATGAAGGTAACTAAATTCCAGAGAATTATTTTACCTACCTTCACACATTCTTTTATAAATTACCACGTCATAGTGTGTATTATCCATGTATTATCAATTTATCAAATTGTCATAACAAATAAGTAACTTTTTTTACTTCAAATAACAACATTTTCAACAGTACTTTACGACCGCAATAATTGTTAGTGATCGTCTAGAAATATAGCTCCAGGGAATGCGCTTAACATAACTATTATTATTTAACAAGAGCAGTCTGTCTGTCCGTCATGATAATATTTATTGTTTGCAACAATATAATATTAAAAGGTTTGCGTTTATGTTCAGTTAATACCTTTAAGATTATACGTTGTGAGCGCCTGATCGTGGCTTTTACAATAAATAAATTCAGTTTGACGGTAAAATTGTATTATACGTTTTAATAAATACCGATATATAATGACAGGGCTTTGAACGTGCAGATTGCGAGGCAATGCTTTAGAAAAAGTATATTTTGACTCTTTGGCGAGTGGCGAACGAAGAGTTTCGAAGAAAATAGGCTTGTTCTTTGTTTAACTCGATTCTTCAGAGGTGTAGAGGCACAAGTTTCAATTAAAAATTCTCTAAAATTTTACTATCGCACGTCTGACAGTTTAACATCACCTACCCCGCAACCAAGAGAGAAAATCCTTGTCACTAGTATCATCAAATCAATAAACACGAAAATTCATTCGCAAATCTAATTCCCAATCCCAATAACATAATTCCAAGGGTGATTGAGCAACCACCACGCCTTGAAACCGACATTTTATATGATTTGCAAATTCGGAACCCCACTGAGCGTATTGCATTGAGCAGTTGTGTTTGGAATAGGCCCTCGGGGTACCGCAGGGCGTGCTCTGCGGGCTTCTAATAGGTTGTTTAAATATTTTCCATTTTTAACTATTTTACGTCCCGTCGAGTTGTAATGAAATCTAAGTAGTGCAATATTTTGAGGGTGTGCACAACGTGCATCGTTGCATTCTGTGTGTTCATTATGATGTAGATTTGAAGTATCTACACTGCTGGAAAGTTACTAAAGTACCATGATAATCTTCTCGTTCTGCAAAACCATTGATAGAGAGATATCGCAAAACATATCAGCGTCAGCGGGGTCATCTACAGGTCAAATTAAATGAACTAGTGAAACTTCACGGACGGACATGATCGGTATCGATACCTACCTAATGAAAAATAAAAAGAGTTTCTATAAAAAGTTTCTATTTACTAAAGCTTAAAGCTTTTATGCACAGAAATAGTGGCTAAATGTAGTGTGTCAATTATACTTAAATTAAACCCTCATTGTTTGCTTATAAAGCAGTACCTAAACATAAGAAAGATGCTCCATACATACTCATTAACTTTTATTTATAGACTACTACACGTATTTGCATAATTTCAAACTTACATTTAAGTCTGTAAGTTTTTATTTTCTATCTAATAATTATTATATTTTTTATATTTTAAATATTTTATAGGGTTCCGTATTTATATTATCATTTCCATTTAAGAAATATTTAAAAATGTAATAACTTATGAAAGAAAATAAATAAACGAATAATATGTACAAGTATATATTATATAAAAAAGGGAGGGGAGATAATCATTGGGCATCAATACATTCGTCCGCATCGCTATCAACGGGAAAAGCGTCCGTACCTATAGGTATAATTAAATCTACCTAAAAATTAAACTACTTCCACAAAAGTCAGCTATAAAAAACATAGTTATTGTTCAGCTACTCGTACACCACCATTTCTGTACACCCTCAAACCGAGCATGTATGTCTGGCTATCGACCGCGTCCGTACCGTGTAATTCTATCTCATAAATATTAGCGCAAATAATACATATTCGAGTTAAATCGCTCCTTGATTGATGTCAAAGCATTCGCTACAAGTCGTGGTAACTCTGTGGAGTAAATGTTCTCGGCATCGCGATCGCTTGCTTTAATATCTGTGCGAATATTTGGAACTGAATTTTATATCACTGGGCTTTTAGAACATTTTAAAAGTATGATTTTGGAGATTTATTTTGTTAATGAAGTGCGGAGCTGGGAGGTATCTATGGCAGAAGAAAGTGGAGGCTATATTATAGACCCAGCTGTGAGTGATTATATATGATTATGATTGTGTTAAAGATAAAATCGCTAGGAATAACGGATATATGGATGACTGGCGACGTCTACCTAATAGTTGTGTGTAAGTAGTTAGAAGATAGTTATTTATGCAACTGTTATATAATAAGGGGTATTAAAACACGAATGTGGATTAATAGTATCACATGAGTGTTTTAATACCTAATTATTTACAGTTGCATACAAGACTTTATCTACACCCATGATATGAATCCCTTAAAAAAGGTTCTTTGCAATACTATTTAATATCGAACAAAAATGGAGGGATACGACACGACTCACATGAATTCGAATATTTCGAATTCGAATAATTTATAAGTGGTTTTTTTTTAAATTAGTTACGGTGTTGCTGAAACGCGCCTGTATGACAATTTTCTTTTTTTTAATGAGTTGCATTATGAAATTTAGTACAACATTATAACACCCGTTTGGATGATATTATTGTTATGGTTATTATGACACTGGTTGTTTTAATGTTGGCAATAACCTCACTGTTTCAGAAACTAGAGGATATAAAGCATGGGTGTAGATGTATGTTAATTGTTAATGTGTACCTATGTTAATTCGGCGCAGTACTTACATATTTCATCCCGATGGTAATGACGACTATGCAGAATTATATTAATTTTTCTGTAAATGATTGAACAGATGACGTAGTTGCCTTTGACTGTCTTTGTTGACTGAAATGTTTTTTTATTGTATACTTTACCGTAGTCGATACAGATAATCAAGTTCTACGAATATATTACTTTCCCATATCGATCAAAATCCGAACATCGTGTGAATAGCTCACTGGCAGTTTACCCAAATCTGGATATTCACGCCTGCGGCTGGTTTCATTAAATCTAATGTCAACGTACTTTTGACAATGCAATAGGCACTGCTCAAAATGTTTCCCATGAGAAAATCCTAGTTTTAGATTATCGTTTGCGAAATATTTAAGTATCATATCATGGGAAACAGTTTAGAATGCATTTTCAAAAGACAGTCTTGAGTCAGTCAGGTCAGCGCGCAGCCTCACCTATTTTTGGAACTCTTGATTGATTTAAAAACAACTTTTTAATTGACATTATAAATTATGCTACATTTAGGGCAGATATTTCAACCGTCAATTCGTCAGATAATTTATCTAAGGAATAAATGTGGCAATTTGATAACTTTTTTAATAGAAAATAATTCAAACTGTTAACTGATAAATCAGCCCTTATGTATGTAGGTAGGTACTATCACCAGCACTTAATAAGTAAGTCAAGCTTTTACAAATATCGGATCTGAATTTTTATGCAGTTGTGCAATCAGTATAAATGAATAAATAATATATTCTTTATTGGCATAAAAAATGTGTACAAAGAAAAGTGAATCCCTGACTCCTGGTGCCGTATTATGAAGTATTAATGCCATCATTTTTCCAGTGTGAGAGAGAGACGGAGCTAGACAAGGCCGCTAGCACCATCCCGTTTTCGCAGTGGAATAATGATGGCATTAATACTTCATAATACTACCCCTGCGCTAGGTAAACACACCTGTGTTACAGGATCCAGTGTCCTCACCCAAATCCCAATCAGTAGGTTCTGGATTTATGCAATCACATCATTTGAATTTACTAGACAAACAAAAAATATAATTAAAATAGCAAAATAGTAGATACATTAATTATTAAAATAATTATTCAATGTATTATTAATAGTAGTTATTAAATACATGATTAAAAAAAAGTGGAGTACGTAAAAATATTACTACTAGGTAGGTACTATTTTATTAAGCTATCAGTGTGTTTCTTTTGATTAAAATATCTAACAAGCTGTTTTATACTTTTAAATACGTACGACGCAACAAAAACCAAGCGCATAAAAAAAAACATGTGCTTATCACCATGCAGGCTACAAACCGTAGTCAAAGCTAAGCGTTACCTATCCGAGTCTACGTCACCCCCTATAATATTATGTATCCATAGTAATTGCACGAGGTGTAACAGGGTTAGCCCGTGTCCATAGTGGAGTGGACAGTAGCGGAAATACGCTTCTAGGAAAACTTTAACCAATTGGAGAATTGCAGAGTTAGCATGTTTAACCAACCTCTCCGCTTCAGTACCTAGGCAATATGAGCTAATGCCGAGCGGAGATTAGTTTCATATACTTACATTGTTTTCAACCGTGTAAACTGTAGCGTAGCTACGCAGAGCTAAGCTGTGTTGAACACATTTCTTGGACCACATCCGCGGTCCTCGCCGCCCGCTTCATTAACGTGGAACTTAGTCAGATAGGGATACTCCAATGTGAGTGGAGCTAGACCTTAAACAATGCCTCACCTCTTATCGTGCTCTATACAGCATATAACAAAAACCCTGTCCGATCCGAAAGGGGGTGCATGGGTACAGTAAATAAAAATTGTTTTTAGGAAAAGAAAAAATACTTAAAAAAAAGTCTTTGTGAAAATGAAAAAAGTTATTGCTATTTAAAATTCACGTTTTTAGTACCAAAATTACCCCAATTTCATTATAAATTAACACAAAAGTTATATATTATTATTTGTAGACACCCGCTAAACCGCGGCCGCCCGCATCTCAGGTATTAAACCTGGTAAAATTCCCCATTGAAAAAAAACTAGTGATTTTTTTTTTTCTTTTTCCCATATAATTACCACATAAATATACTCTTAGTATGATTCTTAACAACACCCTAACGGATCGGACAGGGTTTTTTTTACACACTGTATAATAACTCCCTGCACTGTGAAAGACCTTCGCGAGGCCAATGCTAACGCTCTCGACGTGGCTGAATTCCGGTCAAAACTTGTATAATGTATTTGGAATCAATACGACGAAGATGTAGTGTTAGACAGTGGATATTAGGGAGAGACTCCCTCGGTCTTCTCCGGTAACTCGCTCCGCTCGCGCGCCTATGGACACGCAGCCTTACAATCGCGTCACAGTAAACGCCTACCCATCTGTCACCACCATTCCTTATGCAAGGTAAAAAAATGTTTTGAAGTGTTAACGCACACGCTTTTACCAGGTTTTTTTGTTTAGCAAACTTTTGTAGTTCATATTCTACTGTTTTTGAGAGCTAGTTTGTAACTTTGTAATGGAAAAGTCGTGATTGACGCCGCGCCGGCGGGTGGAAAGCTGAACGGTTCGTGGCTCGGTTATAATTTTCAATCTGAAGGTAAATTTTTGTATAAAAACAACAAGTCGTGGCAAAAAACGAAAATTGAAAAGCAAAGACACCGACTTCCGAAATTAAAGTTATTTTTCACTTTTTTAGTGTTTTTTTTGGAAGTCGGAAGTTTTTGTTTTTCACTTTTTAGTTGTGGTACCTACCCCACACAGAATACCACTACCTTCTATGTAAATAACAGTGAAGGAGTAAATTAAGATGTCATCTAGATAAATTAAGTGGGAAAAAAAAAGTAATATTGGAGCTAACTCAAAAACTACGCAAGCAAAGTTAATAAAATTTATATAGGACCACACGGGAAACACCAGCTTTCAAATAAAAGAATCATCAAAATCGGTTCACCCAGTCGAAAGTTATGAGGAAACAAAATAAAAAAATCCAACGAATTGATAACCTCCTCCATTTTTTGAAGTCGGTTAAAAAATTGTGTCCGTATGGATTGAGGAGCCATGTCTTATATTGAGCGTTCTATAGTTATCTGTAGCGACAATCAATGTTAAAAACTTGTAAAAATGTAGGAAAATCTGAGGTTTTTTTGAGTCTGATAATAGAATGCAAAAGTTCTTAAGAATACGGAAACTTATTTCATACATAAACCGACCGGAGTGGCGACCGCGTACCGGAAGACCTAGCGTTGGATTAAGGCCCCCCACAAGGTGGACCGATGACCTGGTGAAGGCCGCGGGAATCCGCTGGATGCGAGAAGCACAGAACCGGTCGAAGTGGCGGTGCTTGGGAGGCCTATGTCCAGTAGTGGACGTCTTTCGGCTGAAATGATGATGATCAATCAATATATTATCACATTACTAGGTATTTCGAAACATTAGCTCACTTCTATAACATAAAATATTTAAATGCATACTAATATCAGAAACTTTACCCACATAAAGATCAATTTTACGTTGATCGGGGTCTGCGTACGCGCCGCAAGCAAGCGCACTCCCTTATTAGGAATTATAAAAATATAATATGCCCCTGCACTTCTTGCTTTTTGTTTCGGTAGCCGATACTCGCCACAAATTATTATGTATTAAAATCGGCGAGGTGCGACTGTAAGCGGGTTTTAGAGAGTCAGTAAAAACAACATAAAATCACGCCTATTTTCGTCGCAGTGGTGTACATATAGTTGGTACACCTACAATTCACCAGTTATGTTTAAATTTGTATAGATACATGGCCCTAATAGGGGGCGAGTAGGGAATGCAATCTCGAGTCGAGATTGGCTACTCGAGATCGGCAATCAGGCGAGCTCTCGTTTTCGAGACTTTCGGGACCGAGATTTCGCCTACTTTTTTAAATAATGTGTTTTTTGTTATCAGAAATCAAAATTAAAACTAGAACTACTTCGTGGTTAACCATGTGATATTTTGTAAATAAAAAACGTTAGTCAGATTTCGAAACAAAAAAAAACTACGATTAGTTAAAGTAATAATTATCTGCACTACGAATATACAGTATGTTAAATAACAGAGGGCGTTCCCTTAAACTCGATAATCTATATCATTAATAGATTCAAATAAAAATATCAGCGTATAAAAATGAGTTAAAAAAAATCCGAATAAAAAAAAAAACTAAATTGGCAATAAATTCGAAACGACCTGTTTAAAATCAAAATACTAACGCGGAATACCTAGCGTAGTGGCGTAGCCCAAACCGGCAACGTCGCAATTTTGTTCTCGCGCGCGCACGATGCCGAGCGAGCTTCTCACCGAGCCGGCCGGCCGGGCGGGGGGCGGGCGGCGTGACGGCACTGAATGGCGAGCGCTGACTTTGGTAAAGGCGGCAAAATTAATACTGTACCTTTCCACAGACGATATTAGCCCTTTACTCCGTAGAAATAGAGATTTTAATAGCGTGAGTCAACTGATGCGAATATGCAACAGTGGGGCTCAACCGTTTTGATTGATGCAACCTTGCATCACCGGAAAACGAGCGGAAAGACAGTGAAAAACACAGCGTCGTGTTGTTTTCAGTAAAATAAAACATTTATGTATGTTTTGATTTAACAACCCGTCTCAAATGCCCGGCTGACAAAGGAACGCGTCACTGAGGCCCCTTGGGCTTGTAATAACCTATTCGCAAACAGTAAAAACATAAATTCATGTACCTATCTAAGCCACGTTTCAATCATATTAGAATACAGAGTACAGCGAATTATTCTGATCGCAGCAGCCGAGTAATGGACACGGGGTGGCGCGTCGGCAGCGCTTTGCCGACACGTCGCGTCGGTCGCGGGCTCGCGGCCACAAAATAAACAGATAAAAGTACAGAAGGCCCACTCATGGAACAAGTACAAGAATGTGTTTTACCTATTCACTCAGATCGGTGACTCCGGTGCCTTACAGTGCTAATAAGAAAGTAATTAGAAAAATAAATAACGTAGTAGGTAACTACGCTCATAAATAGTGTGCGGTTAAGTATTAGAGAAAGTTTCATTTAAATCTCAGTTTTAGACTAGCTTTTAAATGATAATGAAGTATTGCACGTTAGCAATCACTGTCTAACGTTTTGTAATGTTTTCTGCAATGACATCGAAATGAAAAAAAAAAAAAAAGTTTTACTTTATGCAGTTGCATTCGTAATAAATTACTTAATAGCAATCGTGTAACACCACAGAAGTAATACGCTCGTTGTACGGGGTAGGTACTCCCTGAGTATAAAAGTAGTTTTAGCAAAGAGTGGGCTTTCTGATCTTATTTATTTTGTGGCACAGTCGTTTCTTAGTGTTATTTCTATTTTCGAAAAGGTTTTAGGTACGCACGGTAGGCACATTTAAATAATGTTTAAAGACTTACTTAGATTTTGAACTGCGCAATATGCTAACCTTCTCTCTCTACACATTGCTTGTTGCAATCGCCGACGGTTGTTTTGGTGCACTCGTCGCATTAAATTGTGCATTGGGATCCTCAAAGCACCATCACACAATTAAATTCAGCTTAAATATGCACCATGTTAACATACTCCCGACCACTGAACTGATAACGCGGCATTTTTCACACACGAATGACGAAAGGAGACAAGATGTTGCAATGCGAAAATAAATGCACATCCGGTATGTGCGCGAGATTAGTTCCGACTAAAATTAGGTGGACAAATCCTGTGGACATTCGGGGAGCAGGGGGCGGGGCTAGGCGCATCAATCAGATCGCCGCACACGCGGCTCGTCATTCATAGGTAAATTGCGACATTGCCGTACTTACTTTGAAGGACAAGTGCGCGTGTACAGAGTGTTTCTTTTACGTATCAATTTAATATTTTTTGTGAATATTTTATTATAAAAAATAAAAAAAACATTTTTTTTTTTAATGGTAATATTTTTTTTAGCTTGTATGTATGGTATACTATTGCGGGTTAACGGGAACGCCCTCTGTTAGTTAACATACTGTATATATAAATATAAATACTATAAATTCATCAATTATTTTATTATACCTATTGAAAATCGCTTCTCAAGAAGCACAGTGGAAGTCAAGCAAGTCTCGAAATCTCGTTCGAATTCTCGACCAGTCGACAGCTCCTAACGAATTTCAAGAACGAGATTATCTTCCCATGAGGTTGAATTTAACATAGACACCAGACTGCTACTGAGAAATTCCTAATGGAAAAACCCAATACCAGATTGCCCGACCTGGGAAGTTAATGTGTAGCCACAAAACACAATGGGTACAGTACGATACAAATTAGATGTAGCATTTTGAAAAATTGCGTTCATTCTTTTCAATTTTACGAAACCCTAGGGCCATAGGGACCGAATGCTCACTTAGTCTATCAAGACATCGCCAAGCGGTTGGTCGACTCTTCACGTGACCAGAGGGCTGGCCTATTCTTCGGCCAAAGAATCAGCATTGCCATACAACATGGCAATGCTGCCAGCCTTTTGGGTACTTTTCCTGCTGACAGCGATGCGGACGAATTTTTTGATGCACTATAGTGGTTATTTCCCCACCCCCCATTTTTATATACTTGTACATATTATTTGTATAGTTAGTTTTAATTCATATTAGTTAGGATTTAATTAGTTAATTAATACATTGCAGAAACATCATACGAATAAATATTTAATACTTAGTGAATATTTTACGAATGTATTGGGTTATATGACTTTACAAGTGGCGTTTACGTAAAGCTCATTTTTACCTAAAGCAGTAAGTAATAAAGATTTGAGATTTTGAAGGCGCACTCAGTTCGGATGGTGATCGATTTTACGAATTTGGCCGATGCTACATCTAAGTTGTGTCGTGCTGTACCTAGTTAATTGTTCTACATCTTTTTGAGGCTGTCTGTACTAACTTATCGAAAATTATAATTAGGTAGAATTAGTAAAATAAGAGTTACATCTTAACCTGTACAGAGTTGACTTTGGTGTCATCACAGGTGTGAATCCGCTCCGCTGTCAAAGTGACGTCGGATATAATACAGAAGCGTGAGCATCACTACTTTGTTTTACTGTAATTACTTTTTTGAATTATTAATCCAATATTTAAAAAAACTTTTCAACTGTGTTTTTGGCGCGCTATAGCACGTCTCTCCTAGGGAAGACAGTCATTATCTAACCGTGGTCATTTAATAATTTACTGGCACAGCAGATATTTAAAGCAGTTAGGTACATTATCGTTTTTTTTTCATAGTTATTTCGTGAAAACTCGCGGTATTCTTAACATAGTTTTCCCATTGTGGTATAGAAACCCAATCCTTACTACCTTACTAATATTATAAATGCGAAAGTAACTCTGTCTGTCCGTCTGTCTGTCTGTATATCGCGCTTTCACGCCAAAACTACTAAACCGATTTAAATGAAATTTGGTACACAGATAGTCTAGAGCCTGAGAAAGGAAATAGGCTACTTTTTATCGACATACCATGCGGGCGAAGCCGCGGGCGGAAGCTAGTCTTATATTCTTCGGAATTAGTGCAAAGGTTTTCTTACTACAAAATACAGTTTTTTCTTACACTTCATTCCGAAAATCATTTCAGAAATGCTTATCTATTCCTATGAAAATTACTACTTACAGCAGTTAAAAAACCACGCATCAAGAAATCAGGAATCAAAGTCAAGGTAAAAAAAAAAATGACCACTTTGTTCCTGATAATATGCACTTACGGATAGACAAACCATCTATCATCTGTGTCCGTTTAAACATATGGGTACCTACGCTTAGCCTAGAATTTAAAAGAAAAATTGCTAATGTTAGGTACTTACATTTTCTGTACAGAACTAGCCAGACGTGACAGGTGAAATGACGGGTTGTCTATCGGAGCGTTTTTAATGAAAACATGTTGCATTGTACGACAATTGTCCGTACCGGTGTGTAATGAAAGTATGAATGGCCAGTAATGGAGCGCCGGGCGACTTGTAATCATATTAAATTAACAATCATAGGATCATTCCTATTTTTGACCAATTGTTGATCGTATGATCGTTCAGCAAGCTGATATTTTCACATCATTTGGTTTGTATTTGTGAAAGGTTTATCTTCTCTTGAAGTTTATATCGCCAAGGAGCGTTATGCGAAATTTCGCTTTGTTTTTCCGCTCAGAGAGCCTAGACAAGTGACAATCGCTTCGCAAGCGTTTCGTATTTCTACAACGACTTTCAACAGGATTGACATAAGCTATTCGATAGCTTGTGTCAGTCCTTTAGATGTTTGCCTTTTCCGTCATCGTTATCGCTGATAGAATGTCACTTTGTCTAGGGCCTCAGATTCGTCCCTAGCCCAAAGCGTCATTGGCTTGCGCGCTTTTAAACTTGTCATACATTCTCCAACATTCTGCTAAAATATTCAGTGCTACAATTACGGAGTTCAGTGGATACAATAATTTAATGTTAATGTTTCTTTGTTACTCAGTAACTGGAGGTGAATTTGATCGCTCGCCACAGTCGCTACTGACACCATATCCGCTGTTAAAACAGTAGTTTGTGCTTTAATATAATCTTGTCGTTACCTTCTATCGTTATTACTTTAATTGTATCGATTGCTGTCTTCCTCAATATATCGATTTTAGCATTTCGTAATTCTTCGATGGGTGAAAACAATACTTAAGTCCAAAAGAAGGTTTTAGCGTGTTGTAGCTCAGTAGTTTATTCATTTCTTTGTATGTTCGTCATCTAATCATTCCGATTCCCATTTACGAAATTCATGCAGTAGTTGCAGGACGCATGTCCCCACCATACAATTTAAATGATTCAAATTATACTAAGTACTGCTAAATGAAGTCTTCAAAATATAATTCAGGAATCGATTTTTGCTTTCGCCACGGGTAATCGGGTAAATTACTAACTGTCTTACTGGCTATTATATTTGCGGCAAAGAGACTTGAGTTGCAGGCAGTTGCTGGATTTCTTATTTTGTTTATTAATGTAACATAACCCGTATTCGCATGGTGTACCTACAATCACACGTTAGTATCTATGTTTTTATTAATATATTGTTAAGAGTAACCGTTTACTAAAAACGTGCTTGTTGATTCTTCAATTTATTCTCTCCCATGTCTTATTTATTTTTCAGTTTTTTCCCTATCTCCATAAACAGTTGTAACAACACTGCCGATGCCGCTATCAATAAAAGTCTAGCAACGAAACCACTTTACCAGCATAGGTACTTCAAAAATCTATAGCTAGGCAAGATCAATAGAGGCCACGACGCGAAAGCACTAAAAATCAGCTCACTATCCTGACCTAACAGGCAAAAAACTTAACAAAACGCTCGTCTATCCACGGATCGTGAGAAAGTCATAATAAACATATCAATTTTAAGATCGATCCGCTTTCTCGTGATGCCTAACTGTTTATTAGTACCCTATATAAAGGGTCAGTAAGTATAGCGAGGTTCTGCAGTAGCGATATTTATTGAAATTACTTACAATTTGATTGTGGAGTGTAATAATGGCCTGCAAGTCGGTAGCTTCGCTCGCCTTAATATTAGGCCGTGTTTTAGCAGTAACCACTCGAATTAGATGGTATATATGTTAACGATTTGGTCAGGCTCGGGGCGGATAGGTCGTGGCCTCGTGCAGGTAGGCTAATGTTGTTCCTCTTCTTTCATCAAGTTTGCATAGTGTGGTTACTGGTTAATTTTGTGCAATTAACTGCTTCATACTTCAGAATGTAGTGTAGGTGTGTTTATAACCTAACACCTTCATGAGTTAGTTATTCATTATTTTTATTATTATATATAACAGCTGTGAGAGTTACCATTCTTGTAACTATTGATCTTTTCTGTAGCAGTGTTGAGTTCTGAAACAGCATCTAACTTTGTTAAAGATTTTGACACCTCTAATTGTAGAACAATTTTTTCAATTCCACCTTTATTTTTTTTATTGTTTTTGGTGGTGGGAAATCATCATATGACTGCTCCCGCTCTGGGCGGAGCGGAAGGGCGTGTCAGACTTTTACTGAATAAAACCCACCCGTGTTTCTTCAGTTGCCTGTTGCCAAGGTATCCCTTTCGGACTTTCCCGCAACTTTCAATTCCACCTAACTTGCGAATTCTATCGTCGTTTCTAACAACATCTGAAACGTCATCTTTGCAGAGTTCTACTCCTAATTATTTGTTGGCGTAAATTTCCTCATCATCCCTGCTCGCGTCCTTTGTTCAGGGTCAGGGGTGTGAAGAATCACACCCCTGAAGTTTCATTCTAAACTTCGAATCTGAATCCGCTGTGAGTTTCTTGATTGGCATTCTAAAAACTCGGTTGATATACTAGCGCTACCCTTGCGAGCGTGTCAGCGAGTTGAACTAAATTGATCGTGAGATTTTGACACATAAAGTATGAGATGACGTAAGATGTGGCATTCAGTAAGGTAATTCCCCCGTCACTTCGACGCTCACTTCGCACTCGAACTCGAACACATTTTGAACCTTATGCAAAGTGAGAGTGAATAGCGATGTGAGATGCGAGTTGTTGTTTGAATTTTACAGAATTGACGTACAGGCCAGCATGTCTTCTTCCTCCATACATTACAATGAGCCGTCATAACTCACAGTACCTAAATACATAGTTAGCATCACTTTCCTAGAGAAATTATGCAATTTTCCGGACACTTCTTTCGTTTTAATCAGTCACCATAAATGATTGAACTCAATAACCTCAAAAAACTTAAGTACAATGAAAAAAACCTATGCAGCCTTGTAAAATAAACCGTGTAACTAAATAGCGACACAAAGTAGCTAGTTATTCAAAGTTCGCCCGCTATTCAAGCTAATACTTATTCTTATTTGTCTAGCTCGTTGAAAGCCAGGCATACCGGCAGGAGCCCGACAATTAATCATTTAGATAACCCACCAATGAAGGAAGGAAGTATGCAACATTTATATTTTGTATGACAAAATACCTAGCGGTTTGATCCGGACATAAAAACTCAAACAGTCCACGGTGTAGGGTTGTTTAGCTCTGGTATGCTATATCGATAATTTCTTCATTATTGCGATATGCTACTCTTGTTTGTGTCAACCGTATCAAGTTAAATATTCGGTCGGTCAGTTTTTATTTTAGTGTAAGAAGTTTAAGTCCTTCGAACTTAAAAAGTACCAATACTTGGTGCTTTTCAGTAGATTCACTCTGTCTTCTTGTATTTCATAAAAATTACAGAATATCCTGTCTAGCCTTTTGACAACTATATTGGGGATTGGGGGCGGCTTCCAGTCTAACCGGATGCAGCTGAATACCAGTATTTTCATGGCGCAGCTGGCCTATCTGGACATGGCCATAGCACATAAATTGATACTGACGGTAGATAACTAATTAAGCTATTAATATAATTATTATCTAAAACACATTATTATACAGGCCCTTCATTTGTGGTGACAACCTCTATAAAATCACTGAAACTAAACTGATTGAACAAAACTCAAATCTTAACCACTTAGATTTGAGTTAAGGTTTGTAAAGTTTTATTTATCGCATCCAAATTAATCTTTCACAAACCCTCCGTCACATATTTGCTCATCGACACTATCGATATGGATGCACCGTCGCGGGTAACATCACTACCGTTTCACATTTGAGCCTTTCGCGTAGTCGCTTATCGGGCACGTTTTACATTTTTATTGCAAGCGGATACGGGCCGCGCTGTGTCGGCGTTATTATTTCTCCCTACAATTATTGCTTAGAAGTCCGGCCGGCGGCGGGCGACGTGCGGGCGTCGTGCGGGCGACGTGCGGGCGTCGTGCGATTGTCGTGCGAATGTTTATGCGCTAGTTTTTTCAAGATTCACGCGATTGGTATACACGGTTGTTTGTCTATGAGACGGAGGTCGCGATTTTGGTTAGGATAGGTACTTTCACAAGTTTTATGCGCGTGACTTGTCTTAAAGTTTGCAGGTAATTTATTGGGTTGTAACTTATAGGGGATCTTGATAAATTAGCTACGTATGTTATTTTCTGCTATAGATTAATGAAAACCTACTTTTAAGCACTAAAAACGTTTCATAATTTTTTGTAACATTTGTATCAGAATTCCACATCGATAATATATCGTCGATATACTTGGGTACCTATATTTTCTTTGATTCTGTAATTTGTTTACAAAAATAAAGAACATTTTTACTAACGAGGTATTTAATAAAGTGTTTTCTATTTCTAATAATTCGTTAGGTACATTGTTTTTACGACAAGTCTTTAAAAAATTGTCGATACACAAGTGTTAATACTTGATCGGCCTCACATGATAATTTTAATTTTCCATCTTGGGCTATAATGTTTCCATTAATAAGTACATGAGTGAAATGTGTGTGTGTGTGGTGTGGAATGTGGTGTAACAGGGTGCAATTCCTTCGATAGCAGACACACATGTACAGTCACGAGCACTAATAAGTAAACACTTAGCAACTTTTAAAAGTGATTTTCTCCTACTGTAGTGATTGTAATTTTATGATATAACGAACATAGTATTTTTGAAACCCTATTATCATGAAAAAGGTACCATCTCAAAGTTACAATCGGTATTCCACGAGAAAAACGTTATTGAATTTTGCTGAATGTATACATATTTTTGCTAGTGACTGTACTTGTAGCATGTTTCTATAAGTCCCCAGTGAAAGGAAAGACTCCCCATTAATTAAAAATATTTCTCAAATTCTTTACGTAATAGTCAAATTCATAAGAATTGGGATGTTATACTTCCTTACATATTATAAAGCAAAGTCCTCCGCCGCGTCTGTCTGTCGTCCTGTTCGCGATAAACTCAAAAACTACTTCACCGATTTTCATACTGTTTTCACCAATGGATAGAGTGGTTCTCGAGTAAGGTTTTAGTATATAATAACCGATATCCACGCGGGTGAAGCCGCGGGCATCAGCTAGTAAGAAACATATAATTAATTGACTGAAAAAATTCATAATACAGTGTACTTTGGTATAATATGTTTTAAGTACAAAAAATATAAATACGAGGTCTTTACAAATACTCGAAGAATTTATTATTTTTTACTCTATATTAGTGCAGGATGGTCAAGCTTGTCGAAGTTTACGTAGTAATAACGTGTTTTTATTAAAAAAATTAAGTAATAAAAACTGTAACCCAACTATGACTAAAAAGATATAAACAAGACACCACAGACAGACAAATTAAAAATCCGGAGTGCACGTGTTAGGACATAAATCGAACAGATTACTGTGGGACTCAACGTGCGTCGATACTCTTGCGCCATCCCATCTTCCTGGCTCGGCGTGCTCTGCTGGCGCTGTCGCTGCGACTGTGGAAAACCTCAAGCTGCGGAAGTATAACAGCCTTATAGGTAATTATATTTTCGAGCCGTTTGGGGTTGAAACCCCAACATCGCTGTCATCCGGAAATGTGCCCAAAAGTCTGGCAGCATTGCTACGTTGAATGGCCATGATAATTCTTTGGCCAAAAAACGAGCCAGCTCTCTGGTCGCGTGAAGTGTCGACCAGTCGGCAAGAAATTTCCTTAAAAAGGAGACACGCACTCGGTTCCCATGACCCGAGCGTTTCGCCCCCAAACGGCTCGAAATTATAGTTATCTATTATTCCATTAGGTTACAGTAGTAATTCGTAATCTCAATTTTTTTCTGAGCCGATGACTGGCTTACCACTGATTTTGTATACCCTACATGCCTTCATATGAATCTATAATGATTATTTTTTCCTGTTTGTGTAACCCACACATTTTAAAAGATTCCACATAATGCTTATCATTACAGCACCCTAGACGTAGTGATGTAAAGTTAGCAGATTAGATTTCCGCTTGATTGGCGAACGTGCGATGCGGTGCTCAACGAACGTTACCTGCCAAACATTGTACAATCGATAGCTTGGTAGTACTAATTAAACATTGTTCAGTTCAAATTGGAAGCCTGCTTGCAAGTGCACCTGTGTGCGTACGGCCTAGCTTGATTTACACCTATCATTTGTATTTCATAAATGTATGCTCTATGCAGGGATGATACGGATATCTTTGTTAAGGGATCTTCTGTCGCGAAAAAGTTGGCGGGCTAACTCCGAATGGGTTTTTCAACCACCTATTTCATAATTTTATTGCTGACCTTATTTGCAGTGTCATTTTCTTATATCTGTATATCCCCGTTTGCAGTGATTTTCTTAAGTAGTTATGTAGATTTACAATGATGAAATATTATAATATTGTACAGGATCAAAGGTTATGAACCGGTGAAAACAAGATAACATGAAAACCAGAGAAATATAAGAAATATTTAAACTTATATGAAAACTTAAGTGTCGGAGATTTCAAAACCACTGTTTTCTAACAATAGCAGAATCACCACATAAAATATAAATATCAAAATATGGTCTACAATCATGGCTGTCTTATGGCAATATCCTATCCTCCTTCTCATTTTTAGGGTTCCGTATATCCGAAAGAAAAATGGAACCCTTATAGGATCACTCTTGTGTCTGTCCGTCGGTCACAGCCGATTGGCTGCAAATCTCATGAATCGATTAAGTTGAAAGGCTTCATTAATATCAACTTCTGTGACCCAAACACAGACGTGTAATTTAAATAATTAATGTTGATTAATAAACTTACATTTGTAGTTGGAATGTATGGGAGAACTTGTTTTTCAACAACAATATTAAGTTTCTTCTTGGGATAAATTCATCCTAA
Organism: Lithophane leautieri; assembly: GCA_949152455.1. Lineage (NCBI taxonomy): Eukaryota > Metazoa > Arthropoda > Insecta > Lepidoptera > Noctuidae > Lithophane > Lithophane leautieri. The sequence continues at coordinate 19,666,454 of OX424458.1, read as the reverse complement.
CTACGGTATCTTTATTGTACGGGGTCCGACACACACTTGGCCGGTTTTAAATACTTTTCCATATCAGCTAAAACAGATCATTTATCAGCTAAAGAATGCTACATCAGTACCAACCCTAGATCCCAGTAATTATGGCGAGAGGAGCTGGATATTTCGTCTGATTGATTGCACACTTCCAACGTTTTGTTTATGGATACAGATTATAGTTATCCATTGTAGGTACCTTCTTAGGAGGGCAGCAAAAACGTGAAGGCATAAGAGTGTTTTGTATAAATTTTCAAGGCATGGTTGTCTTTACCTACATCTCAGACCAAATGAAAAACCGTCGCCGTCAACAGTGACGTGAGGCCGGTTTGTGAGGTGTAAACGTGTGACGTGAGGGCCGGTGTGCACTTAGTGACGTGTAGTTTGATTGTAAATGGCTGTAAATGTGTGCAGAGGTGTAGTTTTGGCATGCTTCACTGTATTGTACGCAGCGCTCTGTCTTGGTTTTTAATTTGGCCTGAGACATCAGAATTCTGGTTTAGTGGCGATCTTAAAAATAGAGCGATTTATGCCCGTGTCCACTAACACTACGCGACACCTAAATGTATTGCAAATAAAAGCACACAGTTGCGTTTTAAGTGTACGGAAAAACGGGCATTATGCACATTAATGCCAGTTGTGCCTATCGTTATGTTATACTCTTACATACTGGCGCGACTAGTCGCGCGACGCGAAGCCGCCGCATTGTCCGCCGTGAAGTTTTCTCAGAAATTGTTTTGTTAAAATTCGCGTCGCGCGACATGTCGCGCCTTTATAGTATTACAAAAGAGATTAGTTTTATGTTGCAGTGGGATTAATAAGGATATTTGTGGTGAACCGTAATTGATTCTTGACTTTACGGATGACGTGTTGCACAGCAGCAGAATGTAATCAAAATCAAAACCACATTCACACGCGAGATTTGCGCTATTACTAAATGTTTCATTTCCGTTCACTTCCGCTTCACTTAAAAGGCTTAATATACCTAGTGGAACTCCTTGCTGGGGTAGTATGTGGTAGTATTATGAAGCATTAATGCCATCATTATTCCACTGTGAAAACGGGATGGTGCTATCGGCCTTGTCTAGCTCCGTCTCTCTTTCACACTGGAAAAATGGTAGCACTTAATACTTCATAATACGGTACCTGAACTTGGCAATAACGCTGATGTAAATATCTAAATTAAACTACATATTATTTTGGGTAGGTCCTAGTCTTAGTAGTCTTCTAGACAAACGAATTTTCGACCACATCATCTGACAGTGGTATCATCAACATCTAAGCCGAAAGACGACCTCTGGCCACAGTGTTAGTACCAGCCAATCCACAAATAAAAACCAAAAATATGACCCAACAGTCAGTATTATTTTTAGCAGACCCCCAGGCGCCATATTAACTTCCGATTCCGAACCGACCTAATTTTATATACGCCTTGCACGGAAGCTGTGCCCTTGAAGGTTAAAAATTCTCCGTCTCAAAGACAGTTAGGCTTTATATCTGAAAAGGTATTATTAGGGGCGTTAGTAGGTACCTTCAGGTGAAGGTGAGTGGTGTTGTAAAGGCGTAACCGCCTTGCAATATCCGAGCGGAAGGATGCCAGGCGAACTGCGATAATTATTGTGCTGAAAGCCTATGTACCCGTGTCTAGGTTTATATGACCTGAGAGGAAATTGTCTATGGTCGTCACCATGTTGTTGTGCACTGATTAGAAAGTGATGGTCAGTATTCCTAAGTTTTGTCCGTCACTGGATATGACGTGAAGAAGTGGGGGAAGTATGGAATACCTTGAGTTAGCAGGCTTGAGAAAAATAACCTTGGATCTACCAACTAAAATAGAGAAAAAGTTCTGATTTCAAAGATAAAAACGTAACTAACTATGTAAAAACAACATGGCTGCCGAAAAACTACAGAGTAGGAACAGGATTTCTTAAGTGTGGTTGTAATTTATATACCCAGTACGCAGTAGATACATGTCTACATACTGTGTCGGATTTATTTCCCTAAACAAGTCTAGTATAGGTACACCAACACGCCACACCATCCAATATCTGTTTATTAATGTATAGGCGTTTGGAGAAAATTAAATAATCTTCCCCACGGAAATAAATTGCAATAAGGCGAAAACCGGCGTCGTCAAGTGACAATATTTTAAATTACATCAGATTATCAACGACCAATAGGAACACGAGAAGCGTAGGAGCCCGTGTCGCCCTGCCAATAGGATAGGAGAATTTGAATTTGGAATTTTACGCTATAAAGCGCGGGTTCTGTCGGTAATTGTTGGTATCGAGAGGCCTTGGGGTGAATCAAATTGCTGGGAACATTGCGAGCTTTTGTTGATTTATTTACATGTAGTTTTGAACCACCCTGTCGGTACGAGTATATTCCCGGGAATACTTGGTCATGACTCGAAAAGATATTTGATTCTCCGTTCGTGTTTAGTTTTTAAGGAGATGATCCTACGAAAAAGTGCAGGCGTTTGAAAGTATTAGTCAAGTAAAGTATACCGAGTTTTTATATTTTATATATCTTTCAATTACTTTATTTATTATTTTATTATAAAAAAAAAATTAAATATAATATATTAAATTAATTATTTATTATTTTAATGTCTTTGACATATCTCGGGACCCTGGGGTCCCGGACCTTTGGAAGGCGTACGAGGGGCCGAAGCCAACTCGCAGAGGCCCGTTAGACATCCATAATGAAATGGGGCACCAACCGACGATTATCCCTGTTCGCACTATGCAATGCAGCCAAGGACAACCCCCGGTTGGTGTAGGACTATTGCAGAACATGGAAACAAAGATATTGGACTATGGGTTTGGGTGGGTTGGTGGACTGGTAATTTTGAACTATGGAAAGACTATGGCCCCTGCCTGACCAATGTTTTTAATATAAAATACATAGATAAAATGGCAGGGGGTGACTTGCACACTCAATAATGGGCCCCCCAAAAATGGTCGCTAGCACAGTGTCGTAGCGACAAGGGGGCAACATGTCCTGAGGTGCTTGAGAGGAGTGGAGAGGTATTCCACGGCTATCAGGACAATCCCGGAAGTACGGTCAAGATCCCTACCAGCATTTGCTCTAGCGAATCTCCACTCAAGCCGGCCAATAAAGGCAAGAATGAGGTGGGAGCTCTATTCCTCGTCAGTGTTCACTCCAGCCGGCCAATAAAGGCAAGCCAGAGGTGAGGAACAAGACTTCTTCCGGGAGGTAGGGTCCGTGGGGTCGCTATTGCCCAACAGCTCGCCACATGCTGCCCTGCGGGTTTTTGTATCTCTCTTGGTCTGGCTCCTCATCCTAGACCCGTTCCGGCAAAGTAAACTCTACTGGTACAGACCTAGAGTTCGGAGCACGCAAGCCCCACCACGACGTCAACGTAGAGATACGGCGGTGGGGTTATTTTAATTATTATTATATTTAATATATTAAATATTGCGAATCACTTTGTTAATAAACTCGATATTTTTTATAGTTTTTCATTTAGTTTGTAGCATTTTTACGACGAGTGGAGTCGGGGCACAGCACAGGAATGCTGAATTTGTTATTTATTATTTATCTAACTTAATGTTTATTGTTGCAGGATTCTGGGAATATTTATCTGGCAGGGAGCAGTACTTATTTCGACAAGCTTTAGTAAGTGGAATACTTTAATACCTAATATCAATAAACAGTTAAACGTATCTTAGGAAGTATCTTCATTCAGTTTTCCGCAGTCACTTGTCAAAGTTTACCGCCTCGTGGGTGTAGTGGGCTAAACCATAAAGCTTATGCCGCCTGTGATACAGGTTTATAGTATTACTGGCATCTAACATTATAATACCTTTGTAAATTATTTCTAAGATTTAATGTTATTATTTTACCATTTTTTTATACTGAATAAATATTCTATTCTATTCTAGTTGTCGGAAGCACTATTGTTGGCTCTGGGTTCGATTCTCAGGTCGGGAAAAGTTATTGGGTTTTTCTATCAGTAATTTCTGAGTTCTGATTTCTGGTTTCGGATTTTGGACTTGTGCCCAGTTGATGGCAATAGGGTCGGTCCCTATTATATGGGACTTAAACGTAACTAGCGCAATGTGGGTGTACTTTAGAGACACCTCTGCCTAACCTTTCGTCGGGCACTATGGGCGTGATGTAAGGTTTTTTAAAGTGTTGCTTACTTGCCTTTCGTCACTTCTTCTCATGTAAGTTCCATTTATTTTAAGTGGGGCGGAAAGCGTGCAGAACAATTCTGTGAAGCATGCCAAAAGTACACCTCCGCCATGTGCATGCACGCTCACACGCATACATTGGCAACCATTTATTACAATCAAACTACACCTCACTTAGTGCACACACCTACCTCAAATTTTATCTCGCTCGCACCATACTACGTGCAGCCTGAGTGAGAGCGAGACGGAGTGGGATACTGGCGGCCCTCAAGACGCGAATAACTTAGGTAATTGCTTTTTAAATGCGGTGAAAATAGCGGTAATTAAAAAAAACAACATAAATAATAATTAGTTCAGTTATTAATAAACATAAGTTATAGTTAGTTCAGTTATTCGGCAAAGTTTCATGGTGTAATTTGAAGTATTTTTTTAATAACAGCGGTTTATAGTTGGGCTTAGAAGTAACTTTGGAATTTCTTTCTATCGAGAAACTTTTATGTAAGTAATCGTGTTTTCGCCAAACATAGGACCTAGCATCAATCCTCAACTATAACATATTATTATCTTTATTTCAATATTAATGCTGCAGTTTTCTCGGCATCACGGAGGATCATGCTAAGCAATTTGTGGTAGGGTACGGCCCTCACGTCACCCCCTGTCTTGGGTTTTAATATGATCTGAGGCAGGACAACGATTATTCTATTTATTTGATTCCAGATGAGAACAATATCATGGGGCTGCTGTACAACGGATAACGGGAGAAGCTATCTTCAAACATAAGTTTGGTAAGTTGATCTTTTGCAGAAAAACTCAAGGGGTGGAAATAATAACAAACTTTTTGGGAGTTAAATTATGTTTGAGCCGTTTGGGGTTGAAACTCTACGTAGGGCTATGGGGTCCGAGTCCGAGTGTTCACCTAGTTTTTCGCAACATCGCCAAGCGGTTGGTGGACTCTTCTCGTGGTTGGCTTATTTTTCGGTCAAAGAATCAGCATTACCTTATAACGTGGCAATACTGCCAGCCTTTCGGACACTTACTGACAGCGATGCGCTCGAATTTTTTGATGTGTGTGTCCAATTCCGCCCTTTTAGGGTTCCGTACCAAAAGGGTAAAACGGGACCCTATTATTAATACCCCGCTGTCCGTCCGTCTGTCTGTCTGTCCGTCTGTCACCAGGCTGTATCACATGAGCCGTGATAGTTAGGCAGTTGAAATTTTCACAGAGGATGTACTTCTGTTGCCGCTATAACAACAAATACTAAAAAACAGAATAAAATAAATATTTAAGAGGGCTCCTATACGTGATACGTGTTTTTTTTTGCCGTTTTTATAGATAATGGTACGGAACCCATCGTGCGCGAGTCTTTCCTAGCGATCAGTAGTTTCAATGATTATCATTGTGAGTATCGCTGTAATGTAATGAAATGGAAAAAAAAATCTCGTTAGTTCTGGTTAGTTTTTAATTTCAAACCTGTATTCACCGTTCTCTTCACCTTCAGGCCAAGAAACTAAGAAACTAAAACAAGAAACTAACTTAAATAAAATAGTCATTAAAATGTTCATTCGTTTGCCTTCCGATCGGTCACCCCTCCTACTACCCCTAAAGGGGAGGAACGTCCTCGACATACTAAAAGCACAATCTATAGAGCCAAGAAGACTTTTCGATTTCCGTTGACGTAGGTTCCTTTATAATATTGAGTTCCCTGAATTACTTCCCTCATCTCCTTACTTCCTTTATATTCGTGTCTCTATTTTTCCTTAGTGTGTTAGAATGAGATAGACATATTTCGCCTGTTGCGCTGCACTTTGCGCCTGAGCCTAGAGGTAAATAAATCAAATTATTTATTTCCATATGTATAACAGATTGAGGGCAAAATAGTTTTTGGATTTATTTTCCAGTCAATTTAATGTTTCCCTCCGTGATGTGATGAGCGAGGAATATTGAATACCTATTTACTTGGATAGTAGACACAGGTTATTTTCTTCGCTTATTCAATAACTTTTCAGTTATCTCTGCCAATAAGAGCAAAAAGCAGAAGAAGCAGCAGAAGTAGGTATGATCATCAAAAATGGTAGACGTACTGACTCTAATAGAGTGCTTTCAGGTTTCATTTTAAAGTAAACAAGCCATAGGTTTGGCCGATGGATTCCTTAGGATTTCCCATCAGCATCGACAAACTTTAATACAAAACATCATCGCCTATTTAACCCCTTTAGGGGGTGAATTTCCAGTCCTTATTTGGTTCTCACTTTCATTACATAAGCAATTCTTGTGCAAAATGTTATGCTTCTAAACCCAGAGCGCTGGATGCTTTGGGCTGTGCGTTGTCTATCAATGAAAATTCGTACGTTCATTCGAATAGATTATACAACATTTTACAGACATTCTCACCACTAAGAGCCTATAGACGTTAAAGTCTTTAAAATTACTTCAATTCTTCGAACATTCATATGAAGACAACTTCTACATATACTTAATATTATTTTCTATGTAAAATAATTTACACCCCTCAGTGATTAATCATATTCTTTACACCCCACCCACATTCATAGCTATACGACTGCAAATAAAACAATTAAACTGCCGATGCCGTTAGTTCGAGCCGTAAAGTGTGGGACAAGCAAATGTTTAGCAACCAAATTCCCAATGATAGCAGGGCGGTGGTACAATAAATTAATAGTTTATTGGCCGTACTCAGCCGTACGTGCGTCATTGGCACTCCCTACGTCTACCTGGCTTTTCTTTCTGCTTATTTTATTAAAAACTAGCTGTATGAGCTGACTCCGCAGACATTGTCCTGGTGTTGACAGGACAACGTTTGTGGAGTTAGCTTATACAGCTTTTTAGAAATAAAATATAAGTAAAAATCTTTTTTAAAACAATTAACTAAACAGGGTTTTCCCAGGGCCACTTTCCGGCTCCATCATCAGACCCTGAACACCACCTAGTGTCAAAGCTCTTCTAATGAGTCCAAACACGATGGTGCCATCTTGTTTGATTGAGGAGTTCGTATGGCCAATTTCCGGCTCCATCATGAGACCAGGTCCATGATATCATTTTTCCAAAATGTCTCGGTTATTACATAAGTATGCCAAGTTTCAGCTAAATCGGATGCCAGGAAGTGCTTAAAAAATGTATGACAATTGGAGTAACCGTAAACACATACGAACAGAGCAAACTAATATAAAGCTTGTAAAAAGGACGATCAGTTTCTACCATTTTTTTTTTAAACTTGTCCAATTTTTCTTTCCATATAAACCTATTTCTCGCCACCAATGAAGTCCTTTTGACGCGGTGCTAACTAGTGTCATGTCAGAGCATTAAAATAAATGTAGTTTCACAATTTTCTGTTGGCCAACTTAGGAGGCGCGCATTTAAAAAAAAAAAAAAATTATAAATCTAAATCGCTCGACTCCAGCCTTTTTTGCCCAACTTCGGCGAAGCAAAAAGGAGGGTTATGATTTTTGTCCGATATGTATGCATGTATGTTCATCTGATCCCTCATATCTTCTAAACGCCTCATCACAATTTGACAAATGAGGTATCGCACGACGTGACGTCACATTAATTTGAATATGGCGCCCTCTCTAGAGGATATAAAGACATGAACTAATAAAAAAGTTTTATTGAGCCCATGTTGGGTATCAAATGAAAGGGCTTAATTAGCACATTTTCAAAATATATATATTATAACCAAAATTTTTTAAATAAAAATAAAAGTTAAAGAACTAACACCTAACTACGACAAAAAAGTCAACTAAAAAGGTATAAACAAGACGTCAATGACAGACAAATAAAAAATCCGAAGTTTGTCATAGTTGGGTTTTAGTTTTTTAACTTTTATTAATTGTTGTTAGAACCGTGTCGTTATGACACATGCACTACTTACATCCCAGTTTATTCCTAGTTTTCGAATAGTCAGGTTTCACAAACTTTCTCGTCGGTTCCTGAAAAACCGCCATTTGGGCGGATTTTGTCAAGTACTGCAGGTTAAGCCGCCTTTCAGACGGATTTGTCAAAGCTTACTGTAGGTTTTCGTGGTCAGTAAGGCTATTTGGTAAGTCTAGTTGTCTAAATATTTTATTGTTAATTCGATAAACACTTTTTACAACAAAAAAACAACCAAAGTTGGATGTTTTTTTGTTGCTGTAAAAAGTGTTTATTTCTAACTTTTTAGCTGTGGTACCTACCCCACACAAATTCGAATACCACTACCTGTTATGTAAATAACAGTGACGGAGTCAAATAAAATATCGTCTACATAGAGTAAGTGGGAAAAATACGTAATTATTGAAGCTAACTCAAAAACTACTCAAGCAAAGTTAATAAAATTTATATGGGACCACCTCTGAAGCATGACCTACCGAACAAAAAGAATCATCAAAATCGATTCATAATTGGCGGAGAAACCGAGCAACATACAGGCATACAGAGAACCTCCTCCTTTTTGAAGAAGTCGGTTAAAAAGACTAACCGCTATGGCAGGGGCAGACGTTAGTGGAAAAAGGAAAGGGACGTCTTTGCCGAGCAGTGGGACATTAAGGGCTAAAAAGATACATAGATAGAATTCCGCCATGTTCTTGGTCAGTCAGTCCTACCAATTTGGTGTCTATTTTAAGTTTAAAACTATGTTTCATCCATCAAAATATTTAAATATCAACCCCCAACCCGCACCACTGACATCAATAGCAACAATATTAAGGGCTATCCACATGGAGCCGGCTGATTTGCGTCCAGTTCAATTATCCAGTGTATGTACGCTATGCCGAGCGCTGTGCAATATTAAGCGTGAAACCCCGTGAGAGAGAAATCTTTAACGCATGCATTTGCTCCGGCCGGCAATAAATATGTATGCTACCGGAATCTAATTACATTGTAGAGGAACACTGTGATGTGTGTTTTGTTGTCAAGGTAAGGAGCATACCTCCCTATCTATACCTACTTAATCTATTAAAGGAAAATGCCGTCCCGAGGCAAGACAGGTGGCAAAGCGTTTCGTTTTGATTTTTCCACAACGTGCAAGCTCACGGTCTGGATCTCACCTGATGGTTAGTGATGATCGGGCCGAAGGTTGAAACGAGCTTCGCCAGGAATCCTCAACCGCGGAGGAACTGGATATCTTATCTCTAACTGCCGAAACATAACAATACTGTTTTAACATTGTGGTTATGGCGACATACTTAGATAAGATGGTGTTAGCTAGCAAGGTTGGCTTAGAACAAAACCTACGACCAACCAAACCGAGCAGAAAATTTTGCTCCCACTGGGAATCGAACCCGGGACTTCTGGGTCTGAGACAGGTGGTCTAACCACTAGACCACAGAGGCGGCTTAAAATAATGTGGTTTCTTAGTTGTACGACTTCCACAAGAAAGTAAAGTGAAACATAGTCCTGAAAAATTATCACAAATAAGTCTAAATTGCGCATTTATAGTATTAGTGTGGATAGTATTGATTTGACAAGTTTCGATTTTACAAATTACCTGGCTTTCACATTGGTACAGTAGGCCGCACGCAGTAGTAACACTAACCTTGAGCTGGCCTGGCGTAGTACAGAGTTTCAATAGAATGCGAGGCCAGCTTAGGGAGCTCGCGCACTAGACGGCCACAACCACGATCACGCCAGGTGAACTATAGAAACCGATACGAATCGCGCACTTGGTCGCAATGACCAGCTAGTCGCACGCTATACAATACCACGAGACGGCCACGACTGGCCGGAGTCGTGACCGTCTAGTGGGCGAGATCCCTTATACTGGTTTTGTTACCAATGAGGTGCGGCCTAGCGTACATCCCCCAACAGACACCCGGCGCCGGCAATCCGACAACCGGAAAGTGTGAAAAGGGGTTTTGTTGCCTAAACATCAAATCGAAATTCAACCGCGTCGAGGTGTGAATCCGCGATGAGTTACCTTTAAAACAAATGAGTACACAGAGGGGAAGTTCCAGTATTATTTTTAGTACGAATTTCACCAATCACACTGAACGCGATCAGCCACATCTAAACCGAGATCAAGAGCTGTCAGTGTCAATATTCCAAAGAAAATAATGACACTGACAGCTTTTAAACTTGTGCTGATCGCGTTCAGTTTTAGTGATGAAATTCGACTATAAAGAGCGTTCGCATTCTAATCTCAGTTTAAATCTGTCAAACATTCCTCAACATTTTCTACATAACATTTGACAAGTTTCGAGATCACTACTAGAATTTAGAAAATGTTTTTAAATACCTTTCGAATTGCGTGCGGTTACTTGAGTGCGGTTCCAAATGAACTTTACAGAATAGGAATAACGAAACTACAAAAAAAAAACATACAGACGAATTGAGAACCACCTCCTTTTTGAAGAAGTCGGTTAAAAATACAGTCCCGTGCCATTTGAGGCACCAATCAGTGACGACGTCTGAACTAATCTATTACAGTCTTTGCTACCTCAAATGCATTGTACTATTGTCGTCTGCGTCACGCGTGCCTCTGCGAACAGAACCACCAGCTTAACTATACATTCCAAACAAAGAAATATCAACTGTACCTGTACAAATATAAGGGTGGTCGGACGTGTAAGGTTATCGTGGTAATATTGACAAGACAGGTAGTAGGGCCCGCACACGTTTGCCTCTCACGAATCGTGGAGCAAATCACGACTGTCCGTGTTACGAATAACAATGGGGTGACCATACCCCGCACGAATTGATTCGGTACTTCGATTGTCTAGGTTTTCATGTATTTGTGATTAATTTAATGTGACATGTGTGGTGGAAGTGTGACCCGATTGTGGTGACACAGTTCGAGAGTCAATGGGTAGGTATTTAGGTTAATTATTGAAGAGCATACTTACTGCTTGATCACTTACAATTTTCGTTATAAGGAAAGAAATTCAAAGATTAAAAAAAAAAACACTGTCGTGTGTACGCGCCCTTAGTCCATTAACTCATCCGATAGACCATCAAAATAACTCAATTTCGGTATATTCCGGAAACCTGAAATTTTGTAAAGTAACATTCCATGATCTCCAAGTTTAGGATTTCATTGATATTCCCTTTATGAAACCGCTGAATATATGTATATTGTAAAAGAAAATGGCGTTACGTAGTGAGCCTATCTGTGGGAGAAGCGTAGTTGAGAGAAGCGTAAGCGCATGTCTGTAAAAAGTAATGTAAAAGTAAAGCAAAAAATTAAAAAGTATAGTAAAAGTAAGTAAGCAAAGTAAAAAGTAAGTCACAAAAATCTTCAATAATAACTGACGTAATAACGTAATATTTCAGATAACACACAAGTGTACAGAGGCGCTCTTAATGCCATAGGCATTTCTCTGAGTAGGTAGATGACACATATTTTTGAAGCCGATGCAGCATCTTCTATATTTTGGCGTCACTTGTCTCGTCAGATCGTTTTGGTGTTCCTTCGATGTCACATTTTTGTACTGCTACTTGTTTATACCTTCCAAAAATTATCACATTATATTTGCCGTAGAGGAACTCGTGGCTAAGTAATAACAGCCGCACGGGTCGACTCATCAGGTTAAATTACGCTTGCCGGGGTGGGTCCGTGGATGGGTGACCATCTTTACATATCGAGACTCCTTCGTGCCTCGGAAAGCACGCTAAACCGCTGGTCCCGGCTGTCATTTGTGGATCTTTGACAGTCGTTACGGGTCGTCAGAAGCCCGAAAGTCTGACAACCAGTCTTGCCAAGGGGCATCGTTTTACCTAGTTACTGGGTTGTGGAGGTCTGATAGGCAGTCGCTTCATGTAAAATACACCAGTATTTTCCAGTCTTCCGGGCTTCCAGTCCAACCGGATGCAGCTGAATACCAATTCAGCTGCATCCGGTTGGACTGGAAGCCGACCCCAACATAGTTGGGGAAAGGCTAGGCAGATGATGATTTGCCGTCCCTACATTCATCAAACGAAGATTATATTGGGAATCCATACTTATTTAAGGCCTATTTAACTTTAACCAATATCGCTGTCTCACTCGGTAGCGATACTGGTCCAATGTGACTAAACAGAAGGCGAACCAGAGGGCCTAGACAAGTGACCAGAGGGCCTAGACAAGTGACAATCGCTTCGAAAGCGTTTCGTATTTCTAGGACGACTTTCAACAGGATTGACATAAGGTTTTCGGTAGCTTATGTTAGTCCCATACATTTTTGACTTTTTCATAATCGTTATCGCTGATAGGATGTCACTTTGTCTAGTCCCTCAGTACACGGTGCGGCGTGATATTATGTGATGTAAAAAAATATAACCATGTATTAATACAATTGCACAGTCCATCAGAGTTAATATGTTTCTTTCCTTTAACCACATCCAGGGCGTATTGTAGACATAACCAATGGACTACCAGTTAGTAGTTATGTATCTACAGAAATCATGCACTAATTGCATAGTAGCTGTACAAGTTTGATATCGGGAGTTTTTCAAACTATTCTAGATATTTTTTTATTCGTTATTTTGGCTTTGGGAAGCCTTTGCGTACTCGACATGTACAAGTCGGGGAAATTAATCGTTGAGCAAATTGACAATCTACGTCAATTTGCAGTGTTATAGCTATTTCATACAAATGTGATCTGAATTTACAGACAATTTTCAGTTGGTAGTCAATTTGCTTAGCAAATAATTTCCCTGAGTTTTCAAATCGTGACGGAAATGTTTTAAATATTTCAGATGCAAAATACAAAGAAGTAATTTTTGTTAATGTAATGTAAAGCTCCACTGTAAAATTTGTACTTTCATAGGATTTCCACTTTTCTTCCTTCATTTTCGTTACAATTTTCTTTTTATTAGCAACATAGTCAACTGTCGATCTAGCACTTATGTAAAAATCTCATAAGAAAGAAAGAAAGAAAAAACGTTTATTTCTCATCGTCAAACCTTAGGAAAAGTGCGCTTGAAGTTAGCTGTCATTCAGCCAGCAGGTACAGCCAGTAGGTATGGATGTGAGTTTTAACGAGTGCCAGTGGTATTGGTTTTTGGTGCTGGAATGGAATAAAACAAATCAAATAATTTTATTATGTGTGTTTAGTTGTATGGTGGTAGTATGGAAAATTACACAAATAAATTAATATAAAATTTTTATGATATGGGAGTTGTATCTGCCAACAAACTGCTTTGCAGTTTGGCAGAAGTAAATTTGGTTTGTTAAAGAATTTCGCCATGAATAAACGCTTTTTAATTTTAATTTTTTATTCTACTAGATGCTAGGGATTGACTCTATTGACATCTCACGTCACATAAGTTTTCACGGTGAGATTTTTGCAGAATTGATCGGCAGTAGTTTTCTGGTCGGGATTCATACTCGCACTTCTCAGTTTTTTTTTTGTTTAAGGGTACCGTGATCATTCAAGAACTTTTCTTCGTAGGTAGTAACTATCTAATCTCCAAAATTATAATAAAATATTTAGTTAGCTATTTAATTTCTTACCTTGTATAAATAGTTAGTTACTTTGTAATAATAATTTCCTTTTTTTAAATGTTTTTTGTAAAATATATAAAAACGTAAGGATTATGTATTTAAAAAGCAAAAAGGGAATTTACTATTTTATATAAGCAATACCTAATACAAAAAGGTAAAAATAAAAATAAATATTTTAAGATCGGTTCACCAAGTCACTTTTGGCAATTAAAAATAATATAGTTGTAGCAGCAGCAGATGCACATAAAACAAAAGTACAATCCAGTAATTTTCCAATCCGTCAGATTGCGTACTTTGCCGGTCACCAGAATGATATTGTGCTGGAGGGGTACGGTCGGTAGGCTCGCAAGTGAAGCTCCCGTTATATTACTATGGACCGTATATAGGCCACTAGTCGGGGGCAAATATGATACAGATAATGTTAGCCACATAAGGGACGGATGAGTTGAAGTATGAAAGGTAGAAAATTTGCAATATTTTCTGGTTATTTTTTCATTATGGATTGCATTATGAGGATTCGGTGATTCCAATTTTTGCACTTTAACACTCACTCTCGATTACATGGGGCGACGGAGTGTCCCATGTACTAGCGACCCTGTCTACCCCTTTATGATATGAAATATTATAGCTGCTTGTACTATCACAATAACGTATAAGTACTCAAAGTGTCATTTAATAAATAACGCGAGACCTAAAACACGAAATTTAACAACAAAAAAAAACATTATTTCTTATTTTCTTCTAAGCACATAAATTAATATACCTACCATAATTGAGGAGATTTATTTAATTTATCATTATTTACATTTACATCATGTAACTTATTATATTAAATTAACTAAAAAACTAAAACTAAAAGGACTAACTACCTATACCAATAAATATAAAAACATATACCTACCTAGAAATCATACATTACATATCTCTATATTTCACTTGATTCCACCCCTGATACCACACAACACACGCGCGAGGTTGGCGGGGCTTAGAGCTTAGTCTGTAGTCTGTACTTAGAACGAAAGGTTTATACTTCTATGGTTATTTTTACCCGACTACGGCGAAGAAAAAAGGAGGGTTATGATTTTGACCGGTATGTATGTTCGTTCATCTGTTCCCTCATATCTTTTAAACGACTCATCACAATAAACATAAGACACCACAAACAGACAAATTAAAAATCCGGAGTCACACGTAGGTAATCTGTTCGATTTAATATAATATGTGTGACTCTGGATTTTTAATTTGTCTTGTGGTTTCTTGTTTATACCTTTTTAGTTGATTGACTTTTTTGCCGTAGTTGTTTTTTTTTTTTTTTTACTTTTGCCGGAAGCATACTATGTGTGAAGAAAAGACACTGTTAAGTAGCTTTCAAGTTATAAAACTAAAACTCAACTACGACAAAAAAGTCAACAAAAAACGTACAAACAAGTCATCATAGATAACAAATTAATAATTCGGAGTCACACGTGTTAAAAATCAGATGAAAAATATATGATATAAATCGAACAGATTACGTGTGACTCCGGATTTTTTATTTGTCTGTCTGACTTCACATAACCTTTAACCAGTGGACGATCAAGACGCTTCCAACGATACCTCATTTGTCAAATTATGATGAGTAGTTTAGAAGTTATGAGGGAACAGATGAACATACATACTTAAACTTTTCCGCCGTAGTCGGGTAAAAAATAACATTATCTTGCCCAAATCCCGAAAATAACATGTTTAAAAAAATATCTGGTATTATATTTCCAAGATTTGTGTTGCTTTAGAGAAACCAGAAACACGGTTTGACCGCAACTACACTTACCTACAGCGACTTCTCAAAAAATCAAAAAATACAAACACGTTTATATAACCGGGCACCGGACCTTACAGACCATTTTTAATCGGATTGCAGAGTGATCATCCGGATTGACAGGCCACTACTAGTCACGGGGGCTCCTACCCCACCGGCCGTCTTGACCGTCCGACACGGGAATTCGATTAGGTTGCGTAGGGAACGTAATTGGGGTACCCACCACATCTACATCCTGTTTCCCAATTGAACGTCCCACCGTACTAAGGACTGTCCTATCTACAATATAGGAAAGCCTTAAATGCTTGTATGTGTAGAGATGATCGTCTTTACCCTTAAGAGCGGAGATTGTTGCAGTTGTGTGAATTGATTAACGACGAACGTCAACTTGTGGAGTGTGCATTTGTTATTTCCTAGAGGGAATTGCATAATCAACTATAATTTTCCCACTGCTGGGACACAGGCCTCCTCTCGGTGAGAGAGAGTGGGCCGTAATCCACCACGCGGGCCCAGTGCGGGTTGGTAGATGTCACATGTCTTCGAATTTTTGGTTCTAGGACATGCCGGTTTCCTCACGATGTTTTGCTGCACCGTTTTGAGAGCAGTGGTGATGAAATAATTTACACAAGTAAATATTTATTTGTATAGATTGCAAGTACAGTAAATAAGATACGAACAATTGTTATGGGTGATCCTTGAACAATCTACCTTATATTAGGCATGCAACATAATTATAACACGAGTGAATTAATATAAAATGAATAGCAATGATGACATGATAAATTATTTTTTAGGTATAACAGTTGAAACAATGGTCGACATGGTACATTGTCATTATGGTCAACATGGTCATTATAATAAAACGTTAATTCAAATATCTTTAATACAATAGGAATAATATTAAATAATTGTAATAATTGAAACAATGTCAAAATGTATGTCAGATTAAATTAAATTAAATTATTCATTATTTATGTCAGTATCATTAAGAAAGTCATTCACAGAATAATAGCATTTTACAATTAATAATGCTGTCAGTTTCTTTTTGAAGTTTTGAATTGTGTCATTTTTAATTTATGTCGGGTACTTAATTATTTATTATTGGGCCCATACTAATAACACTTTTTTTTTGTAACGGAGTATTACATCTCTCAACATGAAGTATATATTTATACTGACTTCTTAAAGGTCTCTGTCTATCATTTGAAAGCATCTACAGGGTTCGAACCTACGACCTACAATTCGTAAGTCGCAGCCGTTACCACTAGGCCTCCACTGCTCTGCTAGAGAAAAATAGATAATACAGTCGGATAATTAGAAGAAATATAACGTTACCCAACACAAGTAATAATCCATACTTCTACAATAAAATAATTGAGAGAAGCGACTTGTTTTTTTTGTTTGTAATGAATAAACCCAAAAACTACTGGACCGATTTAAAAAAATCTGTCACCAGTAGAATGCTATAGGTATTATCGCTGAGTAACACAGGCTATAATTTATCAAGATATCACGCGGGCGAAGCTGCGGGCGGAAGCTATTATAGTTAAAATGCGAAATTAAACTCTATGTGTCTGTTTGTTACCTTTCACGGCTTAACAGCTGAACGGATTTCGATGAAAATTGGCACACAGGTAGATTAAGCCCCGGGTTGGGACATAGGATACTTTTATACTGGTAGTACTACGTTCCCGTGGTATAATGTCCGACCTACACGCGGGCGAAGCCGCTTACAAAAGCTGGTCACAAATTCACAATATAAAGGCTCGTGTAGACTGGCGCTAATTGTCGCGCGACGCGACACCAGTAATTGTTCTAACGTGAAGTTTTTTCAGAAATTGTTTTGTTAAAGTCGCGTCGCGCCTGTTTGCTCCCAGCCTTAATTCGTGGGTGTCTTGAGAGAACCAAAACCTAATTTTGAAAAACACTTAGACATGGGAAAAGCTGTCTGTAGCCCCAGACTATAACATTTATTGTTCCGTGCGGGAATAAAACCTGCGACACGTAGCGTAAAAGCCAATAGCCACTGCACCGACCGCATTTTCCAATTCAGAGGATTTTTTTTAGGGTTTATAAACTTTTCTTAGGACGACCTCTTTTCTTAATGCTGTTCACTTGTCTATTCCATCTCCATGACCAAAGAGTAGAATAAGTTTATGACGACTCTAACTAGTCTGTGACTGATTGCTTCTGTCACGCACGGGTCCTCTGAATTCAGTAAAATTCAAGAATCTGCAATAAATAAAAGGTTTAGTAGTGTGCAAATGAGAAAACTTATCTTAATCAACTATGTAGGTACCTAGTTTAATTTATCACATACACTATCTTTTGAAGTGGTATGACACTTGGCTTTGTCGTGTATAGTTTCTAGGTTGTGCTATGTGGGCATAGACGTTAAATAAACGTCTGTCTAAGAGTATAAAAATGTACTCTATGGTATGAGGGTTGAAGAAAGACTAACTAGTCTGTGGTTGATGAGCACCGGCATCAGGAGATGGTCGCGGTTCTGTTTCGTTTTAACACCACTGACACACACAATGTTGCAGAGACATGATTGTCATGGAATCAAACAAAGAAATAAACAAACTCACTTTCGCATTTATAATAATATATATATAATATATATATATTATTATAAATGCGAAAGTGAGTTTGTATATATTTGTTTGTATAAGTGAGTTATATATATATATAATAGCCCCGCGGTTTCACCCGCGTAAGCCTCGATTCCGTGAGAATATAGGGATAAAAAGTATCTTATGACCTATTCCAGGTTAGGATTTAATCATGTGCCCAATGTCATCCAAATCTGTTAAGCCGTTTTAGCGTGAAAGCGTAACAAACAAACATACTCACTTTTGGATTTATAATATTAGTTAGGATATACTCGTATTTAACATATTTGTATTTGTTTATATACAAATATGTTACAAATATGGTACTTTATTGTAGGTATCCCAGAAAACACATAGCAAAAAACAATGTTTAACACTACAAAACAGACAATGGGTGGCTTACCGCTATTAATATTAGCATTAGGTTAGTTAGAATATCACTTTCCATCATTCAACTCAAAATCAAATCTATTAATGTGAGAGACATACAAAGGCCACACATCCTTACATATTATAAAACAAAGTCCTTCGCCGCGTCTGTCTGTCGTCCTGTACGCGATAAACTCAAAAACAACTGCACCGATTTTCATGCTGTTTTCACAAATGGATAGAGTGGTTCTCGAGTAAGGTTTTAGTATATAATAACCGACATCCACGCGGGCGAAGTCGCGGGCATCAGCTAGTTATTCATAAAGAGTGACGGTGCATTGATGATCACCTCCACACAAAGCTTTGATCCAAATAGTGTTCTCTACTCCGAATCTCATGAAGGCATTATTTCAACAACAATTAGTCTAAAATCCATTCCTAACTATTGAACAAACAATGGGGCATTTCTGCCTGAGGGTTTCTAAATCTAATTTCGAAACCCGCAGGGTTTTAATACCGATACCGATACTAAAGCAGTGTACTATTCATTTCCTAGAATTTATCAATAACATTGCTTAGGGAGCATCAGTATCAAGATACCCGAACCACTAGACAGCTATCAGAAGTCCGAAAGGGATACCGGGACCTTGGCAACAGGCAAATGAAGGAACACGGGTGGGTTTTAGTCAGTAAAAGTCTGACACGCCCTTCCGCTCCGCCCAGAGCGGGAGAAGTAATTGGATGATTTCCCACCATCAAAAAAAAAAAAAAAAAAAAAAGATACCGAGCTCTGTTGCTCAAATAATTCTAGATTGTAGTGCTTTGTTCATTTTGGCATGTAAAGGATTTTCTTCCACGAGAGTCTGGTTATTGTTGAAAATCAATTCGAGATGAATTTAAGGGCTTTCAATATTTCCTGAAATAGGGTCCATCAATGTTAATCTTGTTGTTTTGTTCTAATGTGTATGGCGGCCGAACCTTAGGATTTGAAAGTTAATTGGAAAATGGTCCAACTTATAACTTGAATGTGAGTAGGAGACTTCAAAACTGCTGGTTGCCACACAGGATGAAGTCAGTAGTCGTAGATTATTACAGTAATTAACATAGATCCTTAAGACCAGTGCCCTGGGGCCGTATTATGAAGTATTAATGCCATCATGATTCCACTGCGAAAAAAGGATGGTGCTATCGGCCTTGTATAGCTCCGTCTCTCACTCGCACTGGAAAAATGATGGCATTAACACGTCATAAACAGGGGCCGTATTACCCCTGTTTATCAAAACTTACAAGCCTTGTATTAACCAAATGCCATTATTTAGTTCCCAAGAACTTATATTTTTACACTTTTATTCGTGATTTTGCTTACTAAAAAATTATTTGTAAGTTACAACTTGTAGAAAATCATAGCAAATCCTGAGAGTGTCCGGCGACTCTCTATTCTGTCTTACAAGTTACAAGCGTCGTGCTTAGTACCGCAATAAAGATGGGGTCTAAAGAGAGAGATGATCTGATGCCCGTGTCCCAGCGGTGGGAACATTAAGGCTGATTATGAATATGGAGATGAGCTATGAATTTAACTAAAATTAACATTCTAGGTAACTTGTGAACGCGTAGACTTGTAATGTTTGATAAACAGGGCCCAGTTCAAAAAAATATTCTTCAAACCTTTTTTTTTACAGGTAAATCAATGAGGTGCGTGGTGGCTATGCTGAGCGAAGGTTAGCTGATCGCTGTGGAACACGGAGTCTTCGAGGGAAGCTGATTCGACGGACGGCTCGACGGGCAGTTCAGCGAACGGATCGGCGGGCAGTTCGGCGAGCAGTAGCAGCAACAGCGTTCCTGCAACCACAGAGCTGGCTTGCATCCACACCGCCATCAGTACACCTCCACGCACTACATGCAGCAGAATTAAAAACAAATGATTTTGGTGAGTGTCTGATCCGAATGTTGGCTTGGCTTTTCGGTTAGTTTAACAACTTTAAGTATTTCTGTTCGAGCTAGCATTGAAATAGGAAAGTAAATCTAATTTAGAAATTAAGGTATAATTCCGACGGTGACGGCAGACTTCACATTGCAGCAGCAGTGTCGCCCAAATGCAATGACTGACCGCGGCGACACTACTGGTTTTTAAGAAACCGCTTTCGTAGACGGCGACAGTTAAGGAGACGTAATTTTTTTGTTGTGAAATGAGTTTCGCGAAACTGCTGATGAGAAGTGCCGGTATCGTCGTAGATGAGACGTCTATATAAAACGCAGCGCCACTGTCACCTGCGTTTCTGTCAACCCCCGGTGCTGGTTGCGGTCTGCGGACGCCTTCGGAATTTAACCTTTAGAGCCTATTTAGGTACCTATGACTGTGCGGGGTGTTGGTAGAAGCATGCTGTAGAAGTAGAAAGTATGTAGCATTTGCGTTTTGTGCAGGTCGGTAGGAATAATTTATAACCTTCTGTTGAAGAAATGAAGGTATTTCCTTCGATAAACTAAACCCTATTATGTCTTGTTAATGAGACCGTATACGAAATTTTGCCGATTTCGCTGATTTTCGTGATTTTGCAGTTAAAATAGGTTCTTTATTTCTATAAGTTTTATTGCACAATATGAAAGATCATTTCTGTTATGATGTTATATAATGAGTGAAGTGCCTACTTTAAAAAAAAATGGTTTATCGACCGCAAACCGGGACTGTGAATTTTTCCGAATCATTTTGCGACTGCACGGTGTGAAGAAATTACAATGTATTACTTTGAAAGTCATCGACATAATAAATTAATCACTTTTTACCACTTTCATATAAAAATATTTAGTTAAAAAAATTAAAGTATTAAAAACTAAAACCCAACTACGACTAAAAAGGTATAAACAAGACACCACAGACAGACAATTTAAAAATCCGGAGTCACACGTGTTAGGGCATAAATCGAACAGATTTTGTATGTGTATTTTCATTTCTTTTGTGGTTATAATATATATATTTTTGAAATGTGCTCATTAAGCCCTTTCATTTGATACCCAACATGGTACGATCAAACATTTTTTTTTTAAGTTCCTGGCTTTATTTCCTCTAGAGGGTGCCATTTTTTATTTAATGTGACGTCACATAGCCTATAACCAGCGGACGATGAAGACGCTTCCAACGATACCTTATTTGTCAAATTGTGATGAGGGGTTTAGAAAATAGGAGGGAACAGATGAACATACATACTCGTACATACCGGTCAAAATCATAACACTTCTTTTTTTTTCGCCGTAGTCGGGTAAAAAAAATTAATGAAGTCAAATTTTAGAGAAAATGGGCAAAGAATTGCATGAAACGCCAACTAAGAACTCTCTTTTATAAAATTAAAACAATAGAAATAAACTTCAGTTCAAAATCAATCTATTTTTTTAGCGTCCAACTGTTAGCTGCTAAATGCACAATGACACTAGAAAGGCACAATGACAGTACATTGACGTGACGCGAGTGTAAGATGTAGCTGTCACGCACGCTAGCATAACAAAGTTGGCTTGTTTGTTTTAGTTATTTTGCAGAGCGACACCCTATGTAGACATATCAATAATCAATCAAATTGATTATTCGAAGTTTGGGTGTACTATAGGTGCACCTCTGCCCTACCCTCCGGGGAAACAAGGCGTGATGTTATCATCATCATCATCATTTCAGCCGAAAGACGTCCACTGCTGGACTTAGGCCTCCCAAGCACCGCCACTTCAACCGGTTCTGTGCTTCTCGCATCCAGCGTATTCCCGCGGCCTTCACTAGGTCATCGGTCCATCTTGTGGGGGGGGGGCTTCCAATGCTACGTCTGATGTTATGTTACGTTGTAAAGATAACCTTTAATTTTTTGTTCCGTTCGGGAATAAAACCCGTGACATGTAGCGTAAAAGCTGAGCCACTGAGCCAACTGTGCCGTGGGCGTACACTATGAATCTGCGGCTGCTGTGGCGTCGTGATCATGGGCGCACATAAACTGTGTATAATTAATCTAAAGGGTAGGTTTTAGGGTTATGAAATACTCTATATCATATGGATCCAAGATATAATTGTACAAAATTTACATAACATCACGCCTGTAATTCGCCGAAGGGTTAGGCAGAGGTGTACCTATACTACACCCACATTTCGATAGTTATGTTTAAGCCCCATGTAATAGGGGGCGAGTTTATTGCCGTCAATCGCGCGCAAATTCAGACTCCGGGCTGCTGTTGAGGTATTCCAGAAGGAAAACCCAATAACATTTTGCCCGACCTGGGTTCGAACCCGGGACCTCATGCTCAGCAGTAGCACTTGCGACCTTTAGACCAACGAGACAGTCGAAGCATACATAAGGTTTATCTGATCTTCTTTTAATGACAAAGTAACCTACCCTTGCTTCTGTAATCTACTAATCTGGCGAGATGTCAAAACATCGCGTTTTCTGTGCTATATCTAATAAATTTATTATACACCAAAATCTTCTGGAATTAATTTTCTAAATGATGGTGAAAACCTCATCATTGTCCATTTTTTGGTTTAGATCACACACACAGACACTAAAAGCGACTTTGTTTCATACTATTTGTAATCGTTGTAAGTTCTAATTTCATACATTTCATACTTATCTATTCAAATAGAACTTACATAAGAAAGTATATAGATACGTACGGTACATATATAAAAAAACTAATTAAAAATTTTTGTTCCGGCTCATCTTCGCAACGGCTGGACTTTCGAATTTTGAGGGGACTTTCACCGGCAGATGTTTTAAGGAGTAACTTAAGCTGCTTTTATTATAGACTAGCTGCCCGCCCCGGCTTCACACGGGTAGCACTAAGTACTTATCTGCGGCGCACCTAACTACCTATCTACCCTACCTACCCTACCTACCTATCTACCCTACCTACCTTACCTACTCTACCTACCCTATATACCTACCTACCTACCCTACCTACGAGTACCTACCCTACCTACCTACCTTACCTACTCTACCTACCTACCCTATATACCTACCCTACCTACCTACCCTACCTACCTACCCTACATACCTACCTACCCTACATACCTACCCTACCTACCTACCCTACCTAACGGGATAAAAAGTATCCTATGTCCGTCTCCTGGTTCTAAGCTACCTCCCCACCAATTTTCAGCCAAATCGGTTCAGTAGTTTCGGAGCCTATTCAATGCAAACAAACAAACAACCAAATCTTTCCTCTTTATAATATTATTAGTATAGATAAAAACTTATTCCAAAAAAAAAAAACAAACAATTTCCAAAAAAACCACAAAAAAGTTAAAAATTACTTTAATTTCGGAAGTCGGTTGTTTTTTTTTTGTAAAAAGTTTTTATTTTTCACTTTTTAGATGTGGTACCTACCCCACACAATTTTGAATACCACTACCTGCTATGTAAATAACAGTGGCAGAGTCAAATAAGATGTCGTCTACATAAGACTAAGTGGGAAAAAATACGTAATTATTGAAGCTAACTCAAAAACTACGCAGGCAAAATTAATAAAATTTATATGGGATCACCTCGGAAGTATACTCTTTCGAACAAAACAAGAAATTTGTAAATCAGTTCACAATTGGCGAAAACACAGACGAACACACAAAAAAAAATACGTGCTTGCGAACATAGAACCTCCTCCTTTTTGAAGAAGTTGATTAAAATAGGAAAGGGCTGCGCTTAAAAAAAATATGTCAAACGGTTTTCTAAAAGTCATCAAGAAATGCTAGTTTTGGGCTCTAAAAGATATTTTTGACTATTCCTACACAGACAGACCGAAGGATAAGGTTTTGGTGTGGTCAATTATACACATATAGTGCACCAAGAATCTTTTGGCTCTTGATTGACTTTGGCAGGGGGGGCACTGTTGGTATACAAGTGTGGTTTTCTTTTTCGGAAATTCTATTGAAAAACAAGATGGCGGCGCTAGTTCCGATTTAAGCCCCGCTCTAAATGATTCTTGTACAGCTTTAAAACAATTGTTAAAAGACTGTGAACAATCTCCTCATTCTGTGTCTGTTTAAGGTAAATGGGGGTCAATATAGTCAGGTTCTCAATTATAGTAATGTAGTTAACATAGTGATGCAGTCAATATAGTGATGTAGTCAATATAGTGATGTAGTCACAGTGATTCTTCACAAGCATCTGAGTGGCGTCCGCTCGATGCACGCGTTAATTCGTGACGAGTAGCAGCCGGTGGACAGTACATTGTGCTAATATAACACGAACACCAGAACTAGGAACCGGTTGATCTGTCCACGTGTCATCCGATATCAATAGTTTTATAGGAAAGCTAGATTTTCTCGTAGGTATCGACTTTTTTTTTGTGGAAAATAAGGTTGTTCATGAATTTTTCTTTGGATAGATGAAAGTATTTGTAGTGCTGTCACAAGGGGCTGCAGTCATCTTTCAGTATTGTTAGCAAATAAAACATGTTGATAACATCTTTTGATGAACTATTGAGACACAGGATGTTTTAACCGACTTCTTAAAAAAGGAGGAGGTTCTCAATTCGTTTGTACGTTTTTTTGGTTTGTTTGTTACGCGATTACTCTGCCAAATATGAATCGATGTTGATGATTATTTTTTGGTTTGGTAGGTCATGCTTTAATTCTTCAAGGACTTTCTAATTAACTACAATAGTTTTTGGTCCGCACGCGGCCCGTCCGCGGTCCAAAGGTGGTCCCAATTAAATTTTATTAACTTTGCTTGCGTAGTTTTTGAGTTAACTTCAATATTACGTATTTTTCCCACTTAGTATTATGTAGACGATGTTTGAAGTGACTCCGTAACTGTTATTTACATAGCAGGTAGGGGTATTCGAATTTTTGTGGGGTAGGTAAATACCACAAATAAAAAGTGAAAAAAAAAACAACTTACTTCCAAAAAAAGTACTAACAAAAGAAAAATAACTTTAATTTCGGAAGTTTACGTCAGCAACTTACGCAGATGACACAGCCATTTTGGCCAGCCACAAAGACCCTAAAATTGCTTCTAAAATACTTCAGAGTAGTCTGGACGATATTCACAAATGGCTAAAGAGGTGGCGAATAAAAGCAAGCGCATCTAAGTCAGCCCAGGTTACCTTCAGTCTGAGACAGGGTATATGCCCACCTGTGAAACTAGGCGATCACGAACTTCCACACAATGACTCTGTGAAGTACCTGGGCATGCACCTTGACCGCAGGCTTACATGGCGAACACATATCCAAGCCAAGAGAAATCAGCTCAATATTAAGTACAGGAACCTATATTGGCTCCTGGGAAGAAATTCCGTCCTGTCGATAGACAATAAACTGTTGGTATACAACACAATCTTGAAGCCAATCTGGACATATGGCATCCAACTATGGGGGACTGCTAGTGTCTCGAACATCAACATGCTCCAAAGATTTCAAAATGTCATCCTTAAAAACATCACTAATGCTCCATGGTTTACAAGAAACTGCGAGGTTCATGAATACCTTAACTAATACACAGTGCATCAGGAAGCGAAAATCTGGGCAGGACGCTACAGAGCACGCCTACAGGACCATCCAAATCCTTTGGCGAAAGCGCTTACAAAGCCGGACCATAAAAGGCGGCTGAAAAGGTTAGCTGTAATGGACCTTGCCAACTAGGACATGCTGCCATAAGAATATAAAGAGGGAAATCTCGCTGGAGAAATCACTCTACACGACCGATTCCAACAACAAATCTGCTCATAGTCTTGGGACTGATCGCAGAGGAAAAAAAAAAAAAAAAAAAAAAAAAAAAAAAAAAAAAAAAAAAAATTCGGAAGTCACTTGCGAAACACGAAAATTAAAAAGCAAAGACACCGACTTCCGAAATTAAGGAAAGTTTTCACGTTTTAGTGTTTTTTTTTTAAGTCGTTTGTTTTTTTTCTGCAGCGGACTGTAGACAATCATTCGCACCATAAATAACCATGTGAGGTTAAAAAGTCTCTAGCTCCCCTTCATTGTAAAAGGATGCCAGTGCAAAATTTCACGATCCTAGTCCCAGTAGTTACGGCTGTGCGTTGATATGTCCGTCAGTCAGTCAGTTTCTTCCTTTTACATAAACAGATAAACTTAACCGGGTTTAGATATAATTATATTAACTTCAACATACGCTTTCTCTGATTTTAAAAACCAGCTTGTTACAAACAACCACATAAACAGACTTTCGCATCTTTATTATTAGATATCTGCATTATTATAGCGTTAAACTATCTTGTTATTCAAACGTGGTCTGGCAGGACATGTTCAAGCAACTTTTTTATTATTTTAATATCGGATACAATGTTTGCAATCGTACAATCTTTATTGACAAGACTTGTTTTCCTACAAAGTTATTTTAAGTATAATTACTTGTTTTAAAGTTATTCACACACGAACATGAATATTACTTTGTTGAGATGAAAAGTTAATTTTTATAGATCGCATTATTAAAGTTTTCATTAAAAAAAAGAACTGACACTTGGCTATCAGACTTTTATGACACATGTCCTGTTTGTAAAGATTCATTTTGAATTTAATCGAGTGCTGCTGCATTTAATATGTACTTCATAAACCTGTTTTTTATTGTATCAAAAATGGATGGATTCAATAATAATACGTTTTGTTTACGATTTACTTCATAGTGGGTAGCTCTGAGGGTTTTTCCAAGTCATTATGGGTTAGGCCGCACACGATCAAATCAAATTCCACGGCTCTGAAAATCACGAAATTGCTTGTCCATTTTCCAAATTTGAAAGAGGACTCCAGACCACGGGGCTCCTATCTGATAATTTCAAATATATTTTCAGTGTCCTCTCATATTGCCGCACCTACTCAGTTGTCAACTTTTCGCCCTGTATGCTTGCTCTAATCCTTGGGCTCCCTATATCATAGGTACCTATATATGCTTAGTTTTTACCCCTAAACGAGACATAAGTCATAGAAAACAGTGCTTTCATAGCATAGACATATAATTATAGTATAGAGTGCGCGCAAGAAACTATGAATAGTTTGAACTGAATTGAGTGATTCATTTAATTGAGTTTATATTTATTTGTCTATATTTTCTTAGTTTATTTGTACTATGTAAATTTAGTAAAATACAGAATAAACAACAAGAATACGCGTGTAAAACTAAATAAACTGAGTGAGTTTCATAAAATAATATCTATAAATATAATTATGACTACCTAAACACAACTTACAATATAACAATCACACTCCTTATCGATAGCTCGTTGCCGATTGGCACGTAATGGCACATCCCTATCTGTCATGCACTTATCAATATAAGCATCTATAGGTCACTTGCCTACGATGCGCACTAAGCGATTTGTGCAATACGCGCACTCTACTGTAATTATATCTCTATGTTTCATAGCATTTCTGTTTACAATCGACGAGGCACGGTTTGGATCTTGTGACTAGAGCCTTTGGTAAAGATTTGCGAACTTTCAATTGACACTAGAAAGTTAAAGTGACAAAGTATTTTTTAAATGTACTTAACTACGTTTAATTACAGAGTTAAATCCGCTGCCTTGCCAATGGTAACTCGACTAACCAAAAAAATTAAGGCTTGCTTGCTTATGCTAACTCAATTAACCAAAACTGTTTTTGAGCGTTTGCTTCTGGTAACGCGCGTAACCAAAGTCAATTTCTATTAAACGACTTTAAACTCTATCTTAGAGCTCAAAAAGTCCTTTTTTCTTTTTCTAAATCGTAAAATCATAGACAATCTATCATTTAAACGCTAGATGCCAACATCATAAAACGATTTTTTATTAAAAATTTAGAAGCGAAGTTCGAAGACGCCATTTTGTTTTTTTGTGCAAAGCAAACGCTGGGTGCTCCGAGAAAAAATGCGAGCAAGGGGGGCCCACTCGCGCTTGCGCGAAGTCAAATCTAGGGTTAAGCTTCTTCTTTTTTCTTCTTTTTCACTTCTTCTTCGAATAAGAAGTGGTGCTTCTTCTTCGAAGAAGGGCGGTGCGGTTGGGGACTGTCTTATGTAATTTCGACGTTCAAAAAGTGTTAATTCTTAGCCTAGTTTGAATAAATGCTATTGATTTCGATTTTTGGGTACCTATACTCCATTTGAAATAAGATTAGACATTTAAACAAACCTTTTTACAGTCCCTTTAACCGACTTTGACTTCTATTCCGTAGGCATAAGGACGGCATTTAAAGCAAAAATGGGTACACAATACCAACTGTCTACAGCAGCTGCCATTTGTCATGCTACCAACGCAATAGAAGTCAAAATCGGTTCAACGGACTGTAAAAAAGGTTTATTTAAATGTCTAATCTTATTTCAAATGGAGTATAGTTAGTACTTATTTTATTTTATTTTCTTTGGGACAACAAACAATTGCGTAATAATGCTTAATACTACTACATAGATTATAGAACATTTAGGTAATAACGCAACCAGCACCGTTATCCACAAAATAAAGTGTGTAGTGTTTCTAGAGACGCCATCTTGAAGTTTTTCAACACAACCCACCTTGCTATCTCATCATTAACGTCTATTTTCCACACACTTGCCGATGTCAGCGGCATGTCCACTCATTCCTATGTCATGTACGTGTGGCCGAGCCGTGCACGTTCATTATTAATTCTAACTGTGCAACCGTACGTTCTCGCATATGAATCAGAGATTTCAGATCGTCCGTCAATCGTGACCACTCTTAATTGATGATATTAATTGCGGCATTTGTACTGTATTACCTATTTCGGATGCTTTCGATTTACATATGTAATCAGCTCGTTTTGGGATTTGTAATTAAGGCCCTTAATGATGGGGATGCGATTTAGGGGTTAGGATAAACGGCTACTGTTTTTTAATGATGAAGTTGAGTTTGGGTTTGTCTGGGAGTTAAGTAATTGGCAGTAGGTTTAATCTTGGTTTCTTAATAGTTTTGGTACTAATAGAGATTTGTCTCACACGGTAACTCGGAAAGTAACTCTTGAGATGATGGTTTAATTAGTACTTAAAACATTTATCTTGTTCACCAATTCTCTACGATTCATGATCATCTCCCACGGCCTGACTTCTGCTTATAAAGAAGAGAAAAAGAAGAAAGAAAAAAACATTGTTTATTTTGCACAAACAAAACGCAAATTACAACAAAAAAAAAACTTTAAATACACACATTCCAAGTAGTATCCAACCAATCCCTACATCACTACATATTATAAAACAAAGTCCTCCGCCGCGTCTGTCTGTCGTCCTGTTCGCGATAAACACAAAAACGACTGCACCGATTTTCATGCTGTTTTCACCAATGAATAGAGTGGTTCTCGGAAAGGTTATAGTATATAATAACCGACATCCATGCGGGCGAAGCCGCGGGCATCAGCTAGTAAAGTATAAAAGAGTATATTATACAATAAAGTATATAAAAAATATAAAACCAATAAAAGTTTGACAATTTTGTTTATAAGTTGCTGATTTTCTTAATGCTTCACCTACTGCTGAGCATCTCTCTTCGCTTGTTCCAATTCCCTTGATAACACCAATTCCTTACGATTACTCTTGAAAAAAAATATAAACTCAGGGCAACGACATATTTCCTCTTTTCTTTCCTTTTCTTTCCACTAACAATAAAGTGTTCCATATTTCTGAAACTAAGTGATTCTAACAAGTTCCTAGAAATCTTCTCTTAGAGAAGCGCTCCAAAGATACTTAGAAATATAAAGATATATGCAAAGATGAGAGGTTATTGTAATAATGTAAGCATATTTGAAAATTCATTGTTATATAATGAAAATTAAATATTACAGCACTGAATGAATCCGTGCGACGATAGTAACAAATATTGGGCACTTTCGTTGTACAACTAAAATGTTTCTGGTTTAAAGCGTTCTGAAAGAGTGTAACAACATTAGCCTAAAGGCGCTCCCTCACCGGGAGCATTCACCTGTAATGTAACAATCCAAGATTCCACTGTAACGGCTTTGCAAGTAGATAGCGCCGGCCGTCAACACCTAGGTAGTGTAGAGAGATAATTGAAACCATCAGGATAGGATAATAAACATTACTTCTACCTATTATATAATTAAATAGTTGACGGATTTTGAAAAACAGATTAGTAATGTCCCTTATGGTTTATTTACCTCAAAATATGAATATTTCCGCGAAATATTAACATAATAAATGTCAATTACAAGCTCATGTGACTTCAAGACTTTAATTTTGTCAAATCTGCTACCTATTTAATTATATAATTACGTTTTAAAAATGAAAAATTGGTTAAATTATGTTAATATTTCGCTGTAATATTCATATTTTCAGGTAAATAAAAGACAAGGAACATTACTAATTGGTTTTTCAAAATCCGTCAACTAGCCTACGTAATATGTGTTAGATTATGATGCACACATCCTTTTGCTCAATGGTGAAGATATGGCATCCGTACACTAATATAAAAACCATATCGCTATTGTGCCATAGACCACTATTGCTCATTCTGCTTTCATTTTATTTTTCTCAAAATTTTAGTTATAAGCTGTAGATATATATATATCATTGGGAAATGTCGGGTTGTCAATGCGCTTCTACGTTATAATCGACATTACTTTGTTTTTTTTTTGTCCATGAAAGCTGGACTGTCATAAACCCGTAAATTGTAGAGCTTATTAGTAACTAAAGGACGCATGTAACTTTGCGAAACGCTTGTAACCAGCATCGCATGTAATTTCACATGTCAGTTATTCTTTTAAGCGATAAAGTTCATTGAAAGTTCATCAATATGAGGAGGAATTTGAAAGAGGTTATAAAGGGTCAAATATAAAGTTATTACGTCATGATACAGAACTTTAGGAAATATCTAAGTATGTTACATATGTGATAAAAAAATAGTTTTAGATAGTAGGTACCGATCGAATGTAATTATAAATGTAGTGTACCTACAGGGAAGTTTTATAAAAATGTGGCTGTTATTTTTTTATTACAAGTGGCAGCTCTTGGTCTGCCTCTCACGTGATGGTAAATCATAATCAGGCCTCATACGAGTAACTGCCGAAAATAACAATGCTGTTTTAACATTATTGTTATGGCGACGTACTTAGATGGCCTACTACCAACCAAACCGAGCAGAAAATTTTGCCCCCGCTGGGAATCGAACCCGGGACCGGGACCTCTGGGTCGGGGAGAGGTGGTCTGACCACTAGACCATGAGGTGGTTTAAAATAATGTGGAATAGGTGTCTTAGTTTTACGACATCCACGTGAAAGTAAAGTGAAACATGTTCATGTTTTGGTTGGTTTCATGTCTGAATTTCGGTAACTAATTGTACCTATAGTAAAATTAGTGATATTCATTAATAGAGTACTAATTCTGAAACTCATGAAAGCCATACTTAGGAACTAAATTCTCCATAGGAACCTACGCTTTGGAATGGGCAACTAGCTTCATCTTTCTGACTGACCGACCCCTTGACAATTCAAAAGTGCCTGTAATTGGTTTATTTGAAATAAATGGTTTGATTTTGAGTTTGAGTTTAGGTACATGCTTGGCGGCGTTGTATGCAAATGTAATTTATGGGATCGTTAAAAAACAGAGAGGATTTTTTACTACCTCCACCAATACCTATTTGAATTAGAGAAATTTAATTTAATGTGAAAGAAAAAATAATCTGCCTACCCTTTTCCCAACGGGATCAGCATCCAGTCTAACCGGATGCAGCTGAATACCAGTATTTTACATGGAGCGACTGCCTATCTGACCTCCACAACCCAGTAACTGGGTAATACGACACCCCTTGTCAAGACTGGTTGTCAGACTTTCAAGCTTCTGACTGTCAAAGATCCACGAATGACAGCCGGGACCAACGGCTTAATGTGCTTTCCGAGGCACGGAGGAGTCTCGGTATGTAAAGATGGTCACCCATCCATGGACCAACCCCGGCAAGCGTAGCTTAACCTGATGGATCGGCCCGCGCGGCCGTTATTACTTAGCCATGAGCTTCTCGACATACAAATGAAAGATTTTTTTTAACTTTTTTTTAATTATGTGCATTCTTCAAATCAATTGCAAATCACAAGGCTAAAAGGCAGGATACGAATATTGTTGAACATTCTGCAGCCACATATTATTAGAGGAGGGCTTATAGAACTTAAGGGTCTTCCACACACAATGGTCATCCCCATTATGTCCCGTATTCTCTTTGTCCGACATTACAATAAAAGTGGTAAATAAACTCATTGCTTCATTGGTCTAATGGTCACAAGCGCTACTGCTGAGCATGAGGTCCTTGGGTTCGATTCCCAGGTTGGGTAAACTGTTATTGGGTTTTTCATTTGGAATTTGTCAGGAGCAGCCCGGAGTCTGGATATGTGTCCGGTTGATGGCAATAGGCTCGCCCCCTGTTACACTCTGGCGAAATGTGGGTGTACTATCTACACCTCTGCCTAACCCTTCGGGGTTTACAGGCGTGATGTTATGTTATGTCTAAAATAAAGATTAGGTCGCACGACAGTGTAAAAAATTGGTTTAGTATTCTATTGCAACTCCGTACTACGCTAGGGCAGTTCAGAGTCAGGTGTTACCTACAACCGACGCCGACGTGCGCTCTACTGAACTCAGCTCATTTCCTCCCCACCCATATTATTTTCCTTGGCCTGTTTTTTTTCCTAAAGCCATCCACAACTAGGAACAGAATACTACCCGTATTATGAAGTATTAATGCCATCATTATTCCACTGCGAAAACGGGATGGTGCTATCGGTCTTGTCTAGCTCCGTCTCTCTCTCACACTGGAAAATGGTGGCATTAATACTTCATAATACGGCACCAGTACCTATTTATTGTACCTGCTTTAAAAAAATGTAAAAATCGCACATCAAAGGAGATCATTCATTTTGGGCCATTCATTCATTTTTCACTATTGGACCAAACCTGTATGGCATTTCCCTGCGCTGTTATATCTACGATTTTGAAAAACACTGTTTTCAGTATATTTTTTAGCTAAAATAATAAAAAGTAATCTAATTAAAGTAATAGCTTGTAGTAATAAAAAATGAAGGGAAAAACGAACTCTTTCGGAATAAAGCTTTTTTTTTTGTTTGGCCGGTACTTTCACCTCTTTGGCCCAAAAATATATGGCCGGTGAATGATCTTCTTTTGGTAGAAGTTCGGGTTTGAATAGCGTCTTCTTTTTCTCAAATTCGATTTGTCATATTTATCTTATACTAGCTGGGCCCCGCGGTTTCACCCGCTTGAGTCTCGACCCGTGGGAATATCGGGATAGAAAGCACCCTATGTCCTATTCCAGGTCATGGTCATCAAACATACAAATCCGTTCAGCCGTTTCAGCGTGAAAGCGTAACAAACAAACAAACTCACTTTCCCATTTATAATATTAGTCATGAAAATTTGTGAGTTTTTATGTAGGGCGTAATCTTCGGAACTACTAATCCGATTCCGAAAATTCTTTCACTAATGGAAAGCTACAGTATTGCCGAGTGTCACAGGATATATTATATGTTAAACAAGAAATATCACGTGGGCCAAATCGCGGGCAGAAGCTAGTTATTATATTAATGGCCGGATACAGTACCAATAATAATGCCATTATCATCATTGCCTGCCGTCACAAATGGTCATTAATGCCGTCATCATCAAGTGCATCTTACTTAGCATAAAGCAGGGAAACACAGAGTTACGACACACGTAACATCACTAAACATGCTGCCGACCAACTAAAGAGAAATTATAATCCGTCCGTCACATAACTACGGGTTAAGTTAAATTAGTCACCACCAGTATTAATAACAGGCCGTCTACGTATGTACTGGTGGAGACACCGGAGTTTGTAACTAAAGTGTTAGAACAATGGCAAAGCTAACATTGAATTTAAAGAAGTAAAATCATAAAACTATAAAATAATAATGGTTCAAAACACGTCACCCTTATAAGCTACAGATTACGGCAACAGCATGTCGGTGAAGCGAACCCATAAAATTTTCTTCTACCAAAAATCATATTTTAGGAATGGGAAAGAAAAGCTCATATTTTTGGGATTTTACCTCTAAGAGCCAACTAAAAAGTTTGGCTCACTAGAATACTCCACTGCCCTAATGTTTATCCTAAAAAGGCGACAGAAGAAGAACTCTTTATTTTATTAAGCTTATGAAATCCAAGCTCAGTTGGACATTGGTCAATTGGTAATAATTCATCCCTCTTTCTCTAACTGTTAACATTCACACCAAAGTGACTGTTAACAAAGGCATTGCTTAGATTTTCTCGTTTTTTGTCTGACACATAGATCTCTGACACATAGATATCTGACACATAGATCTCTGACACATAGATATCTAACATATAGATATCTGACACATAGATCTCTGACACATAGATATCTAGCATTCGATTGAGTGAGAGGAAGTCGGACGGAAAAAAAGGAAGCACTGACGAACTTTTTGATTAACTTTGTCATGGTCTGAACTGTAGTGTGTTGTTATGTGTGTTACATTAGCCATCGACAAAATAGAGTTGGTAATCTACAGGTACCTTTATCTGGAGGGGACTGGGGGCCTCGTCGGCGAGAGATTTTGTTTGTCTGCGGAAGCGGAGGGGATTTGAACTCGGGTAAAAGCTCCGATGCGCTCATTTATCGGAAAGGGAACTGTGGGAGTGCTCGTCGCCTTAGCCAGTTGTTTACTTACTGTCGGCGCTCTTTATTTGTTTAACGTGGTTCTGTCTGTTTTATAAAATAATACGCTTTTGCTTGTAAAAGGTATAGTGTTTGCAGGTTTAGATAACACTTGCAGTTACGAAAAGAGGAAATATTTTTGCATGAAACACGGGGATTGGGGAACCTCGATAAGACTTCTGTATTCTGTTCTTACAATATACTTGAAACTAGGTATTTCTTAAATATGAAAATCACTATAGGCTTGATTCGCTAGTGGAGCTTTTAACAAAAATAAATTAACATAACATGTCATAAAATACAAAAATAAGTAAACACTTTCGTTGCCGACTGTACCCATATAATTGCCGGGCGTATAAAGCTAATAACACACTGCGACAAAAATATATTTAATAAAAGCGCTAAATTTAAACAAAGGTATACAATCGTAACCGACCTGACGCTACTAAAATACGATTATAGGTATATCAGAAGTGCGTCATTTATCGAACGCTGTGTTAAGGTGGATCCGCAGTTGTGCCCGCGAAATTCAAATTTTCTAACGTTTTTACCGGATTACAGCGAAGAAAAAAGGAGGGTTATGATTTTGACCAGTATGTATGTATCTATGTATGTATGTTCATCTGTTCCCTCCTATCTAGTAAACCACTCATCACAATTTGACAAATGAGGTATCATTGGAAGCGTCTTGATCGTTCGCTGGTTATAGGCTATGTGACGTCACATTAAATTAAAAATGGCACCCTATAGAGGAAATAAAGTCAAGAACAAAAAAATATTTTTTTTTTGGTTCGTCTTTTTTTGTTTAATCTTATCTTGTTGGGTATCAAATGAAAGGGCTTAATGAGCACATTTCAAAAATATAAATATTACAAACCCAAAAGAATAAAAAAAAATTAAAGTAATAAAAACTAAAACCCAACTACGACTAAAAAGGTATAACAAGACACCACAGACAGACAAATTAAAAATCCAATTTTCAATTTCCAAATTTGTTACTCCGGATTTTTAATTTGTCTGTATTTTTTGCTATTTGCAGGTCAGTATTAGGTTGTATCTTATTCTAAATATGATTCGCGACAATATAACAGATATGTATTTACAGAATTATAATCATTAGGATCATTAATACACATCTCTCTATTAGATTTGTTCCCTAAGAACTTTTCCATACGATATTTGTTCAGTGCGGATAGCACGCCGTACCGTAACGAAGCCGTGACGTGTACAGCGGGGTTGCCACTATTTTCTACCATCACATTACTGTTCGAAATGTTAGTAGCAACATTTTTATTTCACTAAAAATATCTATAGCTTTACAAGGGCTTAAAAATCGTTATTTTATCAAACATTTTACGCGCATCCTTTTGTTTATCTTATGATCAATATCGCCAACTATCTTATGAATATTTTATTATTTTAAAATGTTTTAGGTAGGTAGGTACCTATTTTAACATTACTTTCGCAAATAGGCCAGTATTCTAAGAAAATCCTTACATTATAAACCAAAGTCCTCCGCCGCGTCTATCTGTATGTCTGTTCGCGATAAACTCAAAAACTACTGCACCGATTTTCATGCTGTTTTCACCAATGGATAGAGTGGTTCTCAAGGAAGGTTTAAGTATATAATAAATAACCGACATCCACGCGGCCGAAGTCGCGGGCATCAGCGAGTCCTTAAATAATTATTATACAACAAAGTCCTCCGCCGCGTCTGTCTGTCGTACTGTTCGCGATAAACTCAAAAACTACTGCACCGACTTTCATGCTGTTTTCACCAAAGGATAGAATGGCTCTCGAGTAAGGTTTTAGTATATAATAACTGTCATCCACGCGGGCGAAGCCGCGAGCATCAGCTAGTCTATTATACAATTATTCACTGTGTGTCGTGGTCCATTAAATTGTAGAGTGGGAGATATTATTATTTCGAAGATAATATATATTTACCCGACTACGGCGAAGCAAAAAGGAGGATCATGATTTTGACTGGTATGTATGTATGTTCATGTGTTCCCTCATATCTTCTAAACTACTCGTTACAATTGGACAAATGAGATATCGTTGAAAGCGTCTTGATCGTCCGCTGGTTATGTGATGTCACATTAAATGAATATGGCACCCCCAAGAGGACATAAAGTCATGAACTAAAAAAAATTTTTTTTGTTCCGGCCCTGTTTGCTAGCAAATGTAAGGGCTTAGTTAGCTCATTTCATAAATATGTATATTATAAACCCAATAAAATTTAAATAAAAATAAAAGTTATAAAACGAAAACCCAACTACGACAAAAAAGTTAACTAAAAAGGTATAAACAAGAATCACAGACAGACAAATAAAAAATCCGGAGTCACACGTGTTAGGGCTTAAATCAAACACGTACGTGCGACTCTGGTTTTTATTATCTGTGATTCTTGTTTATATCTTTTTAGATAACTTTTTTGTCATAGTTGGGTTTTCATTTTTCTACATTATAAATATTCATAGTGTGTGAGACGCTTTAGCCTTTAATTCTTATGTATATTTACAGATATACTCATATGGTATAAAATTATAGACAATTGAATTATGACTTCTTTTCCGTCACTGTGTAATTGCGTATGCGCAAGTGCCTATGTCCGGTCGGTGATGACTGTCCTTTAATCAGCCCCGTGCAATATACTTTGGTACTAATGTTTTGATTATATATCCACACTTGTTATTAAATATGAATTCTTCTGGTCTCACGGCTGCGTCATTAGAAAAATGTAATTGAACTACGAGAAAAACTACTCAGTTATTTTTATGACGTGTTTTTTGTATTGTTTACTTGTAAAAGGTAAAGTGTTTGTATACGTCCATATTAATTTTTAGTACCTGGTCGACCGAATTTTGCTCGGGTGATAATAGATAAACATATCGTCCAGGTATACCAACGTTGTATCACATTTCCGAGGCTGTTAATATAGAGAAAACGAATTTTCAACAATTGCAATTTAAGAGCATTGAATGACTATTTCATGAAATCATGATATTTGACACTAATATGAACTGAAGGAGCTGTATTGCTGATTCTAATGATTATAATTCTATAAATCCATATTTGTTGCGGCCGCAAATCATATTTAGATCAACATACAACCTGATACTGACCTGCAAATTACAAAAAACGTAAGAAAATTTGAATTTCGCGGGCTACCTTAGCGCATCCCCCTTAAGATTAAAAACTAGGATTGGAAAGTATCTTAAAATTGTTCTAAAGGTAAGTATTTTTTATTTAATTTCGTTTAAAATTACAGGGGTGCTATACACTTGTTCGGATCGGCCCCATCGGTGATTCGCTATATCTTGACGACCGAATCAGTGTGTAACACGCTTAAGACAGTACCTAGAAACTTAAGCCAAAGAACAAAGCCTCTGCTTTACATCCAACTTCTTGCAGTTGAAGCAGATATGTAGAAAAGTCAGAAAAAGCTTAGGAAATTCTAACCTACGATATTCGTTTTATTGTAGGTTAGAATTACTTTAGCGTTTTCCAAGTCAAAACTTCAAATGATGTAAAAAAAAAACTTTATGAACATATTAAACAACTAAGTAACGGCAACTTGGTATAAACTAACCAATGCACCGATAACGTCGATATTTCGCGCATCACAGAGTACCAATTACTTACTAATATTAACATCAAGGGAGGGTAGTCTCGTACGCAATGCGCTTGATTTGCTTGATCAACTTAATGGCTAATTAAAAATGATTTTAATTAGGTAATAGTCGTTCACTTTCACGATTTTTTTACTTTTAATTACGTGGTTTATTCGGCTGGAAAGTCAATCTGCCTAGCCTTTTCCCAACTATGTTGGGGTCGGCTTTCAGTTTAACCAGATGCAGCTGAATACCAGTATTTTACATGGACCGACTGGTCTATCTGACCTCCACAGCCCAGTAACTGGGTATTACGATACCCTTTGGTAAGACTGGTTGTGGTTTAGGCTTCTGACGACCCGTAACGACTGTCAAAGATCCTCGAATGACAGCCGGTACCAACGGCTTCACGTGCTTTTCGAGGCACAGAGGAGTCTCGATATGTAAAGATCGTCACCCATCTACGGACTAACCCCGGCAAGCGTAGCTTAACCTGATGGAATGACCCGTGCGGCTGTTTTTACTTAGCCACGAGCTCCTTGTCGAATCTGCTGGAAGGTGTAGAGACAGGTTTTTATTTCGGAAAATTGATTTTTACTGTAGATACATGTTTTGAACTTTTTAGGATGTGTCAGTCCATCCAACCTCTAACATACTGACAGTTCCTAGTTTGGGGGATCAGTAGACTTTCTTCGTCGTATCCATGATTCCATTTTGTATGTTTTAAATAAGCTTCGACCAGAATTCGGCCATTTCGACAGTGTTATCATTGGCCTCGCAAAGATCTTCCTTTCTCATGTCTCTTTGTATGTAAAATGATTCTGAGAAAGTTAAACACCGCATGTTGGGAAATCACGAAAAAAAAATCAGCTGTTCCCTACAGTTTCAAGAGCTGTGCGAACATAAATGTAGGGAACAGCTGATTTTTTTTCGCGATTTTAGCTTTGGTCCCATTATGAAAGTTGTTCTTAATGACCATGACATTGACATGAAAATGAATGTACAATAACCTCTAAAGAGATTTCGTGTGTGAAAAGATACATACTTCATTCTGAAATCGTTCCTTTACAAAATGACATATGGTTTCGACAAAGGATACTAGGCAATGTGGTATGAACAGTGGTGTATGAACGGACATGGAGTTTAAAGTATTTATTATTTATATTTATATATATATACTTAAAGTACCCAATACTGAAAGGGTTTCGTACCATTTCTTTCAAGATACAGACCCCTAAAAAGGAGAGACAACTTAATTAAAAGTTCAATTTCACGCGTTTCAGTTAGCAATATCTAAACTATTAAGTTTTATAACATTATAAAGCAAGAAGACTGCACTCTGCAGTATATTGTAGTAACTAGTTAGTTAATGGTTTCAACTTTCAATCACTATTTTATTTGTTACTAGTGACTCGCCCCTGCTTCGCACGGTTTTTACGACTTGATGAAACAGCGAGATTTCTTTAATAAATTTATGTCCTAATATTAATGTATTATACACATAAACCTTCCGGAACAAATTCTCTAAACTCGCGACAATCTAAGAAGTCCGATTTGACAGCTATAAAAATACTTTGTGTAGTAATGGAAAAAAAAATCGGCTGCTTTAAAAATCGATTCCCGAGACATACCGATTTATCATACTTAGAGTTTGTTATCGACGATTTACCTACATTGCTTAAAACTGATTCTCGAGGAATATTGTTTTATTACATGAATGAGTACGAAACGTCAAATCGGACTTCTGACATTGTCGCGAGAGTAAATGATGTTCAAAACCGCATCAAAATTTGTTGTGTAGTTTAGAAGAACAATGCGGTCACAGACAGACTTGAATAGCGACTTCAATTTATAATATGTATAGATAGATATGTAAGATACATAATATAGATTTATATTTACGTCTCAGAGGGCTTTAATTAAGGATCAGCTACCGACTATAAACATTATATTTTACTGCTTGTTACTATTAACCGTCAAATAAGGACATCTTAATCGATAATTTTTTTTTTGTTATAACTTAAGAAACGTTCGGGTAGTGGGTTGTCGTTCTTTGTAGGTACCAGCAATGCAATTAGTCTACAATTAGAGGCCAGACTTGCAAAAGGGTCAATGGAATGCACAATCTGCTTGTTAGGCTAGCAGATTTGAGCCCCGACTGCGACATTGCTGATGCGATGCCTCTTTTTCGGCCGACGTATATGCCTTCATTAGATCAGCCTGTGAGTTATTATATGGACTAAGAGCCTTCAACAATGAACGATCATGTGCTACATAGGTTGTAGACTTTCCATACAACAACAAGAACGACAAGAATCTAGTTTACCTGACTAATAGAAAATGACAAGCTCGGACCGGACTGTCGCATCGATCGGCCTCCTTCGACAATTACACATATAAAGATTTTATGCCTAATCAGTTTTAGCGAAACTGATTGCACCTCATTAACCGTTTAAGTGCAACTCTGCAAGTTTCTAGTAACTGCAGAACGGTGTGGGTGCGATTTACACCCCCCGGCAACAACCGTTTCGTGCCACTGAAATGCCAATGGCTTTCGATATAACATTAAAAATTTCGAACTAATCAACAATTGAGGTGCTATTTTCAAATAAAGACTGCGTGTTTCACTCCAGTAATTACTGAGTGGGTGTTGGGGGCCTGCTGGGGGTGAATGGGGGTGTATTGCGAAGTGAAAGCGAAGCAATAGTGGTAGGTGGCGCCCTCAGCGATTTATTGTTTTTAATAATAACGTGAACCCGTAACAAAGAGAATAAAAGTCGGCGGTGCGCCGCGGCGGTTCCTCCGAGCGGTGCGTGCTGCGCCGTAGATGCGGTATTTAACAAACTCATCACCATATTTTGGGAGCCTTGTTCCACCCACTGCTGAGTATAGGCCTCCTCCCTTTTGTGCCATGCT
This sequence comes from Lithophane leautieri, assembly GCA_949152455.1. NCBI lineage: Eukaryota > Metazoa > Arthropoda > Insecta > Lepidoptera > Noctuidae > Lithophane > Lithophane leautieri. The sequence goes on along the minus strand of OX424458.1, from coordinate 19,624,925 downwards.
TCCCTGGTCTGTGCGAGTCTCATCCAGTGCCCTGTTTATCAAAACTTACAAGTTTTGTATTACAAACATTTTTCCTGCAAATCATAGCAAATCCTGAGAGTGTCCGGCGACTCTCTATTCCGTCTTACAAGTTTACAAGTGTGCCTAGTACCGCAATCAATTTTTAAATTCAATTTTCTTTTTTTAAATGTGTTCAAAAGATAGAGATGACCTGAAGCCCGTGTCCCAGCAGCGGGAACATTATGGCTGATTATGAATATGGAGATGAGCTATTAATTTTACGAATAATTAAAATATTCTAGTCTATCCGTCCTGGGTTATAATAATATGACACTTTTTAAGCGGTAGTAAGTTCCCGACCGGTGACCCCTTGAGATATTTCTGTCATAAACGCGGGCCAAGCCGCGGGAAAGAGCTAGTGGAAAATAATTGCTCTTCCTTCAAAAATCCACGATGCCTTTAAAATAATGTACCGCGTCCATACTAGAGCTGTCCTACGTGTAGGTAGCGGCTCTATTCGCAGTCACACTGGGGCGGGCCGAGGTCGCAATATTAACATTCGTGTAGATTCGTACGTTTTCATCCGACTGCGCTTTTTATGACTATAACCTAACTTCCAAACGTCTCTCCAACTGTTTAAACAGTTCTACTATAGGGTAAATTGTCTCTATTAATTTGAATGGGAAACATGTTAGTATAGGTAAATGACCCCAACTTTTATCATTTAATACTAATCTTAATGACTGTGTCGAGTCAGAAAGGTTTTTTTTTTTTTGTTATGACCAAATGTCAATTTCTACTTCAAGTTTTCATTAATGGCTTTTGTTGAAGAGACATCTCAATTTTGCCAATGACACGTAGGTACTATGAAAGACCATCAAACGCTGGAGATTTATTAGTGTATGTTTTTTTGATTTGCGGGAGTTCGTGGCTAAGTAATAACAGCCCCACGGGTCGATCCATAAGTTTAACTTACGCTTGCTAAAATATCCTATACTATTAAATGAGCAATTTTTTTATAATATACTTATATGTATATATATGTACGAAACATGGGCACTTACAAAACATCACAGCAACAAGCTACAATACTGCCAAAGATCTATGGAACGAAGTATCGAATAAGAAATGAACATTTAAGAGATAAAACAAAAATAACAGACATCTTGACCAGAATTGACCAACAAAAATGGAGGTGGACATGATGAGAGCAAAACAAGTAAAATGGTGTAAAATAATAACGGATTGGTATCCCAGAAGTAGTAAACGTAAAGAGGAAAACAACAAAGGAGATGGGAGGACGAGATAAAACTTATAGCGGCCCTAACTGGAGGAGAGTGGCTCGTGATAGAGTTCAATGGAAACAGCTAAAGGAGATCTTTGCCAAGAGGCATGCCGAATTAAGAGACAATCCAACAACACAACAGAGTAAAAACAATTCAGAATGAAGAGGATTATAAATAAATATGTATGTATATATATATGTAATCACGTTCTCGAAAACGGTTCTAACGATATCGATGATAGTTGCAATATATTAGGGGTTTACGGGGCGAAAAATCGATGTAGCTACTCGTAGGTCTCATATCTGGGAGAATTCATTTTCTCTATTTTACTCGAGCAGAGGTCGGTCGCGCAATGTATAGAACAAGATGGCTACCTTAGAATAATGACATGGCAGTGCATTCACGCACTGATTTATTAGTATTACTTGTAAAGATGTTAGGAATATTGTAATATCGTATACTTTTACAATGTTTGTAAATATGTGAGCACCATGTACCTATCACATAACTGATTTATTTGTCATTGCTCCATTTATATTTTTTTTGCCTTTTGTGGGACAGTAATCTTATTGTGGGTGCATGGTCTTCACATATAATTATATAATTCATGTAGGTATACAAAATATTGTAAACATTTTTGAAAAGAGTAACGGTGGAGTTTCTTGCCCATTCTTCTCCATACGAAAGCTACCTTTTGGAATGGGCAACTAGAATCAATTCTATTTCTTTGTTTTTCATTGACGTTCAAAAGTGCCTTTTATGTGCCTATTTGAAATAAATTATTTGACTTTGACTTTGACTTTGAGTATGTACTAGGTATACAAGGACTTAGTATGAACTATCACATTCACATCTACATTCTTCTCCATACGAAAGCTACCTTTGGAATGGGCAACTAGAATCAATTCTATTTCTTGGTTTTTCATTGACGTTCAAAAGTGCCTTTTATGTGCCTATTTGAAATAAATTATTTGACTTTGACTTTGAATTTGACTTTATCCTATACTATTAAATGAGCATTCCCTCTTTTCACCAGAGCAGATCTCAGGTACTTTAAATAAACTCAGAACATTAAATTTAAATAATATAAACTCTTAGCTAATATGGTAAAAAGCAGATTATCGAATCATTTTGTGTCAATTTAGATGATGTGTAAAAGTAGATGGCTTGGTCTGAAAATCCATGGTTAGAGAACCCGTTATGGTTACTACAGTTGGGATTAATAAACACGAAAAGTCGAACATAGAACCTCCGCTTTATTGGAAGACGGTTAAAAACAGACGGTAAGTTCTTCAAACTAACTAACTTTATAGCATTGGTGAATCTTCTTTAACCCCATGCCAGGGACTAGAATCACGCTTTAGGTACTTACTTAGCCCATCGGAACTCAATAAACATCCCTTAAATCGTCCGTAATCTGATTACTCCACAGAATAATTAGTACCTCAATGAAAATATCGGTTCCGGGCGACAGATTCCTTTTTTTTCCTTTGGGAAGAGAAGACAAACAAATCCCGTCTTCTGTTCCAAAGTCGCTAACACTTAACCCATTTAGCAAATGACTCGTTGAATCTGATTATAGTCTTTTTTCAAGCGTTTTCTTCTCTCAGCGCGACTTTGTTTTGTTTTTGAAGGAAAAAACTCCAGTGAAAAAAGTTCCGTTGATTTGTGGCGTGGCTGTGCCAACCAGTAATTGAATTATATCATCGATTTTCCATTAAAATGGTTTATGGTATGAAATGTAAAAGTGTGGGAGGGGTCTGGAGGTACTTTCTCGTGTCTAAGTGCGGATTACATAAGGCGGTGTGGCAAGCAACTGTTGTGGACTCATGAATGATGAATGGACACGTCTTGCCTGCATTACTGTGATCCCTGAAGGGGTGCAGCCGTGCACTCAGTGTGCCGATAACTGTTTTAATCCCACGTGGATGTGGGATTAGCGACGATATTTGTTTCATTAAAAAAAAAAATCCGCCCGACTTTTACGGTAGGCCGCGCGTCAGTGGTATCAATAATAAGCTGGCCTCACATTCTATTGAAACTGGCCTACGCTAGGCTAGCCCAAGGTCAAAGTGATACCACCAATGAAACTGTCCTAGGCTAGGCCAGCCCAAGGTCAAAGTGTTCCACCAATGAAACTGTCCAATGCTAGGCCAACCCAAGGTCAAAGTGTTACCACCCATGAAACTGTTCCACGCTAGGCCAGCCCAAGGTCAAAGTGATACCACCAATGAAACTGTCCTACGCTAGGCCAGCCCAAGGTCAAAGTGATACCACCAGTTTCTATGATAGTTACGTCATATTATCTAGTTCTTTATTTTACTCCGTTTTCTTTACTAGATAGGGATTAAAATCATCATTAAGAACAAAATAAATTTTAACATTCTGACAACTTTGTCTGAAGAATCAGTTACATACAATCATTATATAGCTTGGAATATATTTTCATCCCAACTGCTTTCAAATTTCAATGCTGCCTGCAGCGATACAGGCAACAGGTAAGCACAATGCATTATATTCCTTACAAAGCTTTCGGCCGGTATGTGCCCGACCTATCGCAAAGACGTTTAGCCGAGACCTTTGATTAATTGTTCCGAAGCTATACAGCATTATCGGGCTGAAGAGGTTTCTGTGACGTATTGTTCAGATTTGAGATGGAGACTGAAATGATTGTTTGGAAGTACGGCTTCTTGTGAAATTTGGGAGATGGTGAACATTCAGGCATGTGTTTTGATATTGTCTTAGAGCGCTAACACACTGGGACCCCATGGCGACGTCGCCAGGTCCCGCTGTCAACGAAATGTACACAGCTATACAGGGTGAATTTTTATTCGTTTTAATATTCTTAATGGGTCAATCTACTTATCATTATGAACAACTTTCACTTGGGAGCAATTCGGGATTCGCGAAAAGCAGTAGGGAACAGCCGATTTTATTTGCTCTTAGGGCTCTTAAAGTTTTGAATATAACAATACAAACAAACTTGTTATGAAGATATAGTTGAATAAATTAATTAAGTAGATACTCCCAGTGATATCTATTCAAGTTATAATTATAACTGTATCCACTGCTGAGCATAAACCTCTGTTTTCTTGTCCCATTCTATTGTTAGCAATAGTAAAACTAATCTGTGGTCAAACGCCGTACTAGTAGCATCCTGATCGAAAACCGTTTAGCCCTTCAATTTACACTTCGAACCCAAAAAACATAGCCGCGATATTCATAGATATGGGCGCTCGTGATTTCAATTAATGTCTTGCAAAAATAGTCGTGAAAACGCAAAAAAGTCGCGCACAAAGCTCTTGTTCACACATATCGACGTGTCGCGACATCGTGCGACTGCTGTCTGTCCGACAACCCTTTTCCAATTAACCGCGCGTCACTACGACGACACTCACAAATCGGAAGTATGGATGAATAAAAAATATCCTTACGCGATCCTACTAACCAACCGATAGTGTACGCTTTTGAATTCATTGCATCTTACAAATGATCGATTTAGTTTATTTTTTACTTCTTTTTTGGAGTTGGCAACTTTTGGACTTGTTATGTTCGCGTATTGTAATCCATGTTAATTATTTATCTTATATTATATTAATTAATTAAATAATTCTATACTTAATAAGAACTTACATACGCGACAAGAAGGCGGCATACTTATTTCGATTTCAGCCGCGCGCAGACGTATCTTGCGAGCACTCTAAAGTGCACTAAACTGTGCTTTGACGTTGTTTAATTATTTTAATGGATGAGGTTTGACTGCGTTGGCTAAGGACTTGGACGGACTATATAACCACAATGCACGGTCAACTATCATCCCATATCCTGTATCAGCAGTAGTAGAGTCACCAAAAATTCCTCGCATTTCAACCGGCGAAGCCATTGACATAAATGTGGCTTCACCGGGCCCAGGAAGTAGCAAGCACCACTACCCGGTAAATTTACCGGGTAGTGGTACTTGGTGCTAATCAAATATTGTATTCTGTAAAAGTCCAATAGCTCTTTACATTTAGGAATCGAACCCAAGACAACGTTCAGTAGTCACGTTGCTTGCGGCCACTGAACTAAGGAGACAATCAATAAAAATAATTTGGATCACCATCATTCTCCTATCCAAACCAATTTATTTGTGGTCGGCGCAACACATCTCTTTCTTCCATACTTCTCATCGTCATCTCGGTAGTGACCCCCTTTCCATTATCATCTTTCACTTTCCCTTGAAACTAACTAATATTATAAATGCGAAAGTGAGTTTGTTTGTTTGTTACGCTTTCACGCTAATATGACTGAACGGATTTGGATTAAATTTGGCACATGGGTAGACCATGACCTGGAGATGGACATAGGCTACTTTTCATCCAGGATAGCAGCCGAAGTCGCGTGCAACAGCTAGTATTTTTATAAAACTACAGTTCAGAAACTGAACGGCTTATCCACTTTTCTATTAGGCGGTATTTTGATACGATCTACTCTAGCTTTTTACGTCAGCAATTAGCGATATAAAAACTATTTTAATTAAGTGCCACAGGTATATCATATCGTGAGTCATTTGTACACAATAAAACACTATCTGTCATATGTATCTTTTAATTTATTACGTGTACAACTAGTTTTATTGCATTTTACACATGGACCACGTGTGTGTGAACGAGGGATGGCGGACTACTTTCCGTTCATGTTTTTGTTGATTTTATATGACGCGGACTCTTATGATCTTAATGGGTGATTTTGCGCGTTGGAGACATTCAATTAGTAACTTTCCTTTTATTTTTAACTAGACAGACGCTATAACGTTGACATTTATGTGTTACCAGCTTTTGCACGCGGCTTCCCTCGCGGTAATGTAGATTTTTCAAGATGAAGGATACCCTATGTCCTTTTCTGTACCCCTGACACCGTGTATGCAAAATTTCAGGATGATCGGTTGAGTAGTTGACAAGTGAAAGCGTAAAAAACAAATAAAAAAAACTTACTTTCGCATTTATAACATTAGTAAGGATATCTGAGGTAAATATTAATTATTATACTTACACAAATCTTCCGGAATTCATTCTTTAAATGATGGTGAAACCGCATCAAAATCCATTGTCCTTTTGATGAACTAAGCGACTTTGTAGATAGCTTGGAGTAACGTGTCATTATTGTAATTTGTTGTCTGCAAATATCATACATAGTACCTACCGGTATACACCGGCCAGTTCCGTATCACTGTACAATATTAAACACTACATAAATTAATTTTAAAAAAATACTTTATTTAAAAAAATACAGTTTCTTGTATGACGACCCCCTTTAATTTTTAACTTATTTTATTTATATTTGTTGTTATAGCGGCAATAGAATACACAATCTGTGATTTCAACTGTATACCTATTACGGTTCATGAGATAAAGCCCGCTGATAGATAGACTGATATACGGTCGGAGGACGGCGGAGGCGTAGTAATAGGGTTCCGTTTGGCACCCTTCGGATACATACGGAACCTGATGATGATGATGATGATCTGATGATGGGATCCTGGAGAAATCGAGGGAACTCTTCAAATATTATAGGCACACCTATTGCGATTTGATGAGCAGTTGACATAAGGCAACTTAGATAAATTAAAAACTGACCCACTAAAAAGCGAAAAACAAAAACTTTCTAACAAAAAAAAAAAACAACCGACTTCCAAAAAAAAACGACTACAAATTGAAAAATAACTTTAATTTCGGAAGTCGGTGGCAAAAAACGGAAATTCAAAACCAAAGACCCCGGATACGGAACCCTAAAAAGTGTGTCTAAAGTGCCTAAACCTCTTGAGCGAACGACTAATCCCACAAACAGATCGGGGTGGCCTATTCCCTGAAACAATGGTTTGTTATTAAAATTATTATGTTCTTTATTTCATATTCGATACCTATAATTACATTTATTACATTAATAAAATTGTATTTAAAATTATAAATTGTAAAATTATTATTGCTAAATTTGTAATTCAGCAATAATAATTTTACACTGTTACCTACATTTTGCGCTTTTTAAATTGCCAAAGCCTTCTCAATAACCGTATTTTCTTTCTTTCCTTGAAAATAATTATTAAATTAACAATTTATTAAGGCCCTAAGTAACAAAAGCGGTGCCCGTTTGTGCTTCATTCTCGGAAAATATTCTAAACGCTGTCCATGAGTGTAATTAGATGCGTCTTTTTAAACACACTGGACAAATATTAGTGTCGCCTCGTTCGCCATGTTTTTAGTGAATAAACGCGTTCTACGAACTTTTGAATTAATTTTTTTGGAATCTAAACGTGCGTCGGTACAAAGTAACTTCTTGGAATTTGGTGTTTTCTTTATTCATAATAGTATTGGTGGAAATTGTATTTTATTTTAATTTCGTAACAAGATCGTCTCTTGCAGGATCTAAAATAAATTTTATAATTCAGTTCATCGAAGACCCATTTTTGGCCAATAGGAGGAAAGCCTTTTAACCGACTTCTAAAAGGAGGAGGTTATCAATTTGGATGGTTATTTTTTTTTTTTAATGTATATCCGGTGATAACTCCGTCATTTATACACGGATTTGCAAAGTTAATTTTTTGTTTGAAAGGGTCCCATTGCCATCAGGTCAGGATCTGATGATGGGATCCTGGAGAAATCGAGGGAACTCTTCAAATGTTATAGGCACACCTATTGCGATTTGATGAACAGTTGATATTAGGCTATTGTAACTTAGATAAATTACGAACTGACCCACTAAAAAGCGAGAAATAAAAACTTTTTTTTAAATAAGTTTAATTTCGGAAGTCGGGGTCTTTGGTTTTGAATTTCCGTTTTTTGCCACCGATTTCCGAAATTAAAGTTATTTTTCAATTTGTAGTGTTTGTTTTTGGAAGTCGGTTGGTTTTTTTTTTGTAATAGAGTTTTTTTATATTACATGGTCATTAAGTTTGCTTCACTAGAAATGTTGGATAAAGTATCATACTAAGATTTCACTGAATCTTTCAAACGAAAAAATCCAGAATAGGAAATTGCATTTCTAGGAACCAATTTTCCTGAGATAGCGAAGTGCGCAATATATTTTGCAATATCCAATAACTTACTGCGTTTCTTGTAAAACCAAATTAATTGGCTTTTCTTTTTCAACGTTGACTTTACAACAAACGAAAAAAAAAAACAATATGTAATCATGGTACTTCTACATCTTCTAGTATCTGAGAATCGTTATAATAAAACTTTCAAAGAAAATTTCAAATTGCATGCGAACGATCTTCAGATATATAGACTTAACACAGTTATTTTACCTCTGAAATAAACCTTATGGGCAATGAGAATAAAGATCACTGTGGTAAAACAATTGTGAAGGATATTATTTGAGCTAGAAGTGGTTATCTACGTCGATACTAATAAATGAAAAGGAAGGTATCTACGAGCAGAGGACACACCTTGGTCAGAAACTCATAAAAACTTTTTCTATGTACAGTCACGGACTTTAATTGATGAGCCACTTGGCACTGTTCGTATTTTAGCCGTGTAATGCAAAACGGACTTAGTCGGTTACACTCGTACATCCACGGAAAGTCATGTCTTCGTAATAAAGAAGAAGAAAAATTGTATTTAATATTTTTACCGGTTGGCTAACCTGAGAGCCAGAACTATAAACTTGACAGCAGAGTGACTACCCAAAGTCAACCAATTGCAGGTCTAGCAACCGTAACCTAGCGATTATTGTTTTAGCGTAGCCATAGTAACGGTAGCGTACGGAGAAACTTTAATTAGTCATTTCGACAAAATCGAAAATCACGCCTCTGACATCGTCATTTCAAATGTCACTGTCTTCGGATAGGTTTTCAGAATTATCGTGTTAATGAGCTTTGATTCAAAGGAGGTCAGTATCAAATAGATTGGGTAAACATTTTATTTATTTATCATTGAGAACTTATTAGTCAACCTCTATGGATAAGACTATTTCCGATTACTAGGAATTTGTCATCTTGTTTACGAGCATGCGATTTGAGTTCGTCTTTAATCGTGTAATCTCGTGAATGTATGAAACTACAAAATTTAAAAGTTTGAAAGTGGCTCATCATTTAAAGTTCGTGACTGTACCTATTCTTTTTAAAATTATACACGTGCCGTCTTCTTTCAGTCTTCTGTAAATATCATAGTGTGCGAGCTGCACCCTAATTGCGTAACACACTATCAATCACAATCTGAATGGTTTTGAAGGATAGGTATTGCTAATCCATTGCTTCATAATTATGTTCGAAAAATTGTTTCCTCAACAACGTAAATAACTCAATGAATTTTGTTGAACTGTCACAATGAAAGCCATTGCTACTGTTAGTGCGTTACGCAATTACCCCGCTGTCATCAGGTGGAATGACAGCTCACTTCATCTAAGTATTCATGTTGAATTTTTTACAGAATAACGCATATCATAACATCACGCCTGTATTTCCCGAAGGGTTAGGCAGAGGTGTACCTATAGTATACCTACAATTCGCCAGTTCAAGTCCCATGTAATAAGAAGTGAGCCTATTGCCATCAACCGAGCACAAATCCAGACTGCGGTCTGTTACTGAGAAATTCCGGATAGATAAACCCAATAACACGTTGCCCGAACCGGAAATCGAACCCAAGATGCTCAGCCGTAGCGCTTGCGACGACTAGCCCAGCGAGCAACGAGGAAGTCGAGTTTTACGGAATAGACTGGTGGTATTTCCAATTTATATCGAGTTACATACAGCACGACATAAATTAGATACATCCTTACATATTATAAAACAAAGTCCTCCGCCGCGTCTGTCTGTCGTCCTGTACGCGATAAACTCAAAAACTACTGCACCGATTTTCATGCTGTTTTCACCAATAGATAGAGTGGTTCTCGAGTAAGCCTTTAGTGTATAATAACCGACATACACGCGGGCGAAGCCACGGGCATCAGCTAGTATAGCATCAATTTAAAAATTTGCATTCATTTATTTACGAATTATTTCGTTATATGACTTTACAAGTTATTGATAAATGAATTTGAAGTGTCTTTTTTTTTAAATTGCGTTTGCGTAATGATTTTATTCGCTACGAACCGATCAACTATAAGATTTTACTACGTGCAATTTGCAATTTTAAATTAAACGATTTCTGCCAATGTATTTCAAATGGAAAATCAGCTACGTAGGTACTTATGTCGGAAATGTCAAAGAATAGATTTTTCTTATTACTTATAGGTACTTATTGGAACTAACATACTAAGGCTCTTAGAAAAGGATTAGCAAGTTCTTACACGCTTGCCTGTTGTTGACATCGGAACTTACGCACAACTTTTTCTCCATAATGAAAAGATGAAAAGAAAAAGTTTCGTCAAGATTTTATTATAGGGAGAAAATTTATTTTTCTATGGTATTGTCTGAACTTATTGTGTATGAAATATTTGACCTCGCTTTTTTTTAAATTCACTGAACACTAGACTTTCAGACCAAACTTTTTGAATGAAAGAAGCAAAGTCAAGTTCATGCTGACGTCGACACAAACAAGTTCTGACCAATTCCACTAGATGGCGCTGATCCCCAGTAGCGACCCGCCCCCGACTTTATAGATCCATAAATATGCTAATACAGCCATGACTTTTTTATAACTTAATTAATAACGTGTTTGCCCGACGGCCGTAGTCGAGATTATGATTTAGAACATTTTATGTGGTACAATTTAATTGATGTTCGGCTACCTCGCGTGCCAGGTATTGTCGTCACATACTGTTTACGACTGATGTAAAATAATGAAAAATACCAAGACTCTTTTATACCCTGTTTGATTTAGTACTGAATGTTTATGGATGTTGGTTATAAGTGAAATTGTAATCATAATGGATGTGTAATGAATGTGTGCTGTGGATGCGTGATCACCCTGATTATGATTGTTGAACACGATAAATTAAATTACGATGATACTTTTCTGAAATTATTTCGGTTGGCCAACCGTAGCATGTGTGCAATGCGATGACAAAGCTCAGATTTATTGGTCGTTTATGGAATAAGAATTGGCTGAATTTAAGTCATAACTGAAATGTATCTATCCTCCAGCTAAATACTGCTAGGTACTGCCTGTTGTTATTACCCTTCGTAGTTCTGTCTAAAAACGTAAGAAAAACTATTCACGTGAACTTCTTAAATATAATTTTTCTACTGAGCACAACACTCTATTACATAATTAAATTTTATCTATACAAAAAATGCTTTGTATGTTTTACGAATAACTAAAGTGGATGCTTATGCGCAGCCCCCACATGTTACCGATACCATCTTGTTCTATTTCCCTCTAACTTGTATGAATGCCATTAAAGTATGCGAGACAAAACTTGGCAGGTAGATACTTTTTGCCGCGCTACTGTGACATCGATTTCTGACGTTCCATTTTGTTTTTTGGGTATATTACTTTTTACGTTATTATTTTTGCTCTTGGAAATATAAATAAGAATCAATTAATACAAAAAATATTAAGTAATAAAAACTAAAACCCAACTACGACAAAAAGTCAATCAACTAAAAAGATATAAACAAGACATCACAGACAGACAAATTAAAAATCCAGAGTCACATGTGTTAGGGCATGAATCGAACAGATTGCGTGACTGAGTGACTCCGGATTTTTAATTTGTCTGTCTGTGATGTCTTGTTTATATCTTTTTAGTTGATTGACTTTTTTGTGTCTGTGTGTCTTGTTTATACCTTTTTAGTTGATTGACTTTTTGTCGTAGTTGGGTTTGAGTTTTTAGTACGTTAATTATTTTTTTTGGTGTTATAGGTAATATATATATTTTTGAAATGTGCTAATTAAGCCCTTTCATTTGATACCCAACATGGTACGATAAATTTTTATTTTTATTTTATTTCATGACTATGTTATCCAGAGGGCGCCATTTTCAATTTAATGTAACCTCACATAGCCTTTAACCAGCGGACGAACAAGACGCTTCTAACGATACCTCATTTGTCAAATTGTGATGAGTCATTTAGAAGATATGAGGGAACAGATGAACATACATACATACTTACATACATACATACCGGTCAAAATCATAGCCCTCCTTTTTCTTCGCCGTAGTCGGGTAAAAATAGGATGGTATTTTGACTTCCGGCTGGTGTGATTTTTTTCTGGCGAGACAAGGCTCGGTTATTGTTCTGTGTTCATGATTATTTTGCAGTAGGTACCTACAGATCTTTTATGTACGTACGACAGGTGTACACTATTCCATTCAATAAACAATTTCGGGATAACAGGTTTTAGACATTATTGGCAAATTCAGAAATTGCAATTTCGATCACCACTTTGTGTTATAGTATTTACGTGGGCCGTGGGCTTGAATTTCAGAGCCCATTGACTATTTAGTAACTGCTTCGACGGATCTCTTTCATGTTAACGCAAAATACGCTGCACAATACCTATTGAGGATATTGGAAATCATATTACCTATTATGTACAAATTTCTGAACCTGCCTTGATTTCCGTGCGTCTTTTCTTTTTGGGTGATTTGAAAATCAGCGCTGTGCTGTGGGTCCCCATAGCGCAGCATCATGCTGAGTAGAAGTCTTCTTGTCACAGTCATGACGTGCAGCTGCCGATTATTTGTCTGTATACTCGTGATCTCATATTTTTACTTAGAACTATTTAATTTAATTTAATATTGCTGATTGATTACTGTTACCACTTTTTATGCACGTGTTGCTGTGACAAATAAACCTATTTTTATTTATTTCTTTCTTTCTTCTTTCTATTATTGGATTGGGGCTTGATTATAACAAAATAAACAAACAAATATTTCAGATCCTAGACCCACATAAGTTCTATAGTCGTTAAAGCTATGAGGATTATAATGAAATAAATGTCAGATCAAATCAATTAATGGTAGGTATAACAAAACGCAAAATAAAAATCAATTAAATAGGAAAATGAATTAAATTAAGTTAATGCCGTTATGTCAGAATCAAAAATTAAAATTAAAATTAGAACACAAAAAATTTAAAAAAATAAAATTGAAATTACGCACACTCAGTTACACAAAGACAAATCAAGCACCCGAAATATGCCTGCTACAACAATGCCCAACGAAGTGCAATCCGCTGAGCAATCAATTATAGATCGCGTATAGCGAGCTGTCAATAATTAAGATGTCATTACTTTATCAGAAGCTAGATGTTTAGAAGCTTTTTGTTGGTACCCGAACATCAATCAATCTGCCTAGCCTTTTCCTAACTATGTTGGGGTCGGCTTCCAGTCTAACCGGATGCAGCTCAATACCAGTATTTTACATGGAGCGACTAGCTATCTGACCTCTACAACCCAGTAACTGGAGTAGAGTAAAAGAGGGTACTACCCTTTAGTAAGACTGGTTGCCAGAATTTCGGGCTTCTGACGACCCGTAACGACTGTCAAAGATCCACGAATGACAGTCGGGACCAACGGCTTAACGTGCTTTCCGAGGCACGGAGGGGACTTGGTATTTAAAGATGGTCATCCATCCATCGATCAACCGCGGCAGGCGTAGCTTAACTTGGTCGATCGATTTAATGTGTGTTGCGCAATTACCCCGCTGAAGTATATTTTCTGTTTTGCTTTGCTTGGTTTTGTTTCAGAGGGCAAAAAACCACGTGTTGCGTCTTCTTATTGGTTACTGGAAACAACTTGATATCTTATTTTTACAACTGAGATCTTGAAGCCCAGTGCAATATACCTATGTAGTACTGTTGAGTAAAGTTCAATAACTTAAGAAAGTACAGTCAACTGAGGAAATGGGTGATGATTGCACGTCTTGAAATCTTACAAAAGTTTGAATAGAAATGATAGGTATTATCAACTTAAAATCACTATCGTATTATAAAACAAAGTTTTCGAAATTGCAATTTCTCCTAAACTGTAGAAGCCAGAGTTTTGAAATAAAAAACGTTTTATAGCAAATTTCATCAGCTTTCTTGGAAATTATAGTTAATAATATGTAACGTTTTTAACTTAAACCAAAAAAAAACAATTTTTAACTTACTAGCATAAAACTCAAACAACATTTATAACTACACTTTTACGCCTTATTTACATATTTTTTTAACACCTTGTCTTTTAAATCAAAATTCATCGATCAAGAAATAAATGTGAAAACAAAAAGAGTCAAAAGGTGCAACAATTTGAAAAGGAGTGTTTTTGTGTTTATAAAGTTTTTTTACCCATTCCATATAAGACGGTTATCGGCTATAGTTTTTATATAAAAAAAAAAACTTTTTCTAATCCTTTTTATTTCGAAAATATATATTGCAATTTTAGAAGTGTGGTACTAAGTTTTGACGGCCAGTGTATGTAGTTCATTTTACTGACCGGCCATAAGTACTAATGATGACGCTAACTGTACAGGGTTGTTTGTTCGTCTGTTCTTCTTTTACCCTGTACCTTTGAACTCGTGATTCAATCTTAGAAGTTGATATAATTGGCTTCCAAGAATTCAAAGCAATCTTGACATTTTCTACTGAACAGATTAGGTACTAGTTGCAAATCTGGAGCTTTAGTATGACGAAGTAGGTTATAAGATGTGAGTGCAGTGGTCTAGTGGTTACGTCCCAACTTGGGTACCTGTCGTAGGTTCGCACCCCGGCAAGCGCACCTTAATCTAATTAGTTTTAATGGTAACTCTTATTTGCACGGTTCTGTTATTTATTTAGAACTAGCTTCCGCCAGCGGTTTCGCCCGCGTGATATCTTTTTAAATTACTAGCTGCGCCCCGCGATTCCACCCACATAAGTCGCTATCCCGTAGGAATATCGGGATAAAAAGTATATGATGTCTTAATCCAGGTCACGGTCTACCCATGTGTCAAATTATCCAATTCCGTTCAGCCGTTTTAGCGTGAAAGCGTAACAAACAAGCAAACCATCAAAAACATAATATTACTTATGGATAACACTCTATCGATATTAAAATATAGATTAGTGAAATAATTTTTGTAAGCACATCAGAACTTACTCCCAGAGATTATCTTTTACAATCATATGAACAAATATTGTCTTCCTCTTTAGAAAGATTAATTAAGGTTTATTATAAAACATTTTAATGTAAAATACTTTCTGACATGTTTCCTCGTTCAAGTGTGAGCGTGTAGGCAGCCGCTCAAACAACCTTCGTGGCCGGTGGTCCGACCAGCCCTTCACACTATTCTATTATTAACTATTTGTACAGAGCCAAAACTATTATAATATTTGTACTATATACTTACACCATGAATTTTTCCACCCCGACCACAGATGTAAAAAAGTTGGAGAGCTGATTTTTAGGGTTCCGTAGTCAACATCATCTTCCTGCCCTTGTCCCGTGTTACTCGGGGTCGGCGCAACACGTTTTCTTCTTCCACTCTCAACAAGGAACCCTTATAGTTATAATTGTACAATGTATAGGTAACTAGCTTCCGACCGCGGCTTCGCTCGCGTGGTATGTCGATAAAAAGTAGCCTATGTCCTTTCTCAGGCTTTAGACTATCTGTGTACTAAATTTCATTTAAATCGGTTCAGTATTTTTGGCCTTGAAAGCGCGACAGACAGACAGAGTTACTTTCGCATTTAAAATATTAGTAAGGATAAGGATAATAAGTTTTTTTGTTTATAACCTCTATGCACAAAGGTTGTGTGAGGTCTTTATTGCTGTAAAGCCTATCTCTCTTCCTGGGATGACTGTAGTTAGATATTCATTATGAAATTGTTATTACAATATGGCGTTTAGATACTGGGAACAAAATAGAGCAATTAAAAAAAAACACTTAAAAAAAAAAATTGTCACCGACTTCCGAAATTAAAGTAAATTTTAATTTTTTTTTGGAAGTCGTTTTTTTTTTTTTGTAAAAAGTTTTTATTTTTCACTTTTTAGTTGTGGTACCTACCCCACACAAATTCGAATACCACTACCTGCTATGTAAATAACAGTGACGGAGTCAAATAAGATATCATCTACATCAACAAAGTGGGAAAAATACGTAATTATTGAAGCTAACTCAAAAAACTACGCAAGCAAAATTAATAAAATTTGTATGGAACCACCTCGGGAGTATACCATATCGAACAAAAAAGGAATTTGTAAATCGGTTCACAATTGGCGAAAATATAGATGAACAAAAACAAAAAAAAAAAATACGTACCTTCGAACATAGAACCTCCTCCTTTTTGAAGAAGTTGGTTAAAAAAGCTCCTAAAGTAGGTTTCGAGATAGTGTTGCAGTAACCTGCACTCTTTGTCGTTTAGTCTCTTAAAAACGAATTATAAGAAACCTTTCAAAACTGAAGTGCCTTCCTATTATCCTAGATGCATCAAAGGCTATGTTCCTAATCCGTACGTAAAACCAATAATCTCATGGCTTTCATTTTTTCATAAAAAATGTATGTTATCGTAGCTGCATCTGCCAACAGACTGCTTTGCAGTATGGCAGAAGAAAATTTTGTTTGTAAAAGGTTTTCTCCACGAATAAACGCTTTTTTTTATCGCAAAACACACTAAAAATTTTAGTTCAAATTTGGATCTAGATTCTATGAATGTTTTCGCCTCTAGCGAAGATATTTAAATACATTATACTTACGATATCTGGGACAAAAAGAACAATATCAAAAGTTTAGTTCTGAATCGCGTCCTACGCCCCGCATGCCAGATAGAATAGTGATGTGTGAAAAAAAAAAACGATAAGAAATTGCCATAAACCAACAAATGTTAATCTGGCAACACCTATATTTTCTGAAAATCAGTCTTACTAACCTTTTCCTAAACGGCTACCAGTCTCGCCGGATGCAGCTGAATACCTGTGTTTTACATGGAGCGACTGCCTATCTCACCTCCACAACCCAGTTACTGGGTTACACGATACCCTTTGGTAAGACTGGTTGTCAGACTTTTGGGCTTCTGACGACCCGTAACGACTGTCAAAGATTCACGAATCTCCTTTAGTCTTAAATCTCTTTGGTTAGAGTAAAAACGTGGCGCGTCTAGTGAGGGCTAAGGCTGCGTCCGCATGCGTACTCTATTTGTTTGCAGTCCACGGAGGGCTCTTGTATATTTTATATTGCCCCTGTACAAACACAGGCGACTGGGTTCCTAGAATGACTTTATGTTAGGCTTGTGTTACTCTTTTGTCTTTGATAGCTTGCATTTTGTTTGTTATCTCTGCCGCGAAAGGGTTATCGCGCTTTTGAGTGGGTACTGGCAGTCCCAGATACTCAACTTGGTGGTTGAGTGAGACGAGTTCTGAGGACAGCTACATTAACAGCTGTGGCTACGGGATAACTTTATTAGGAAACTCAGTTCGTACGATTTACCGAGTTTAGGTACAGTCCGCAAGAATAGGTTTCAGGTACAGTCAGACACAAAAATATGTATACCTACATCGACAAGAATTCATGTAATTATCTACAATCTTTGTTTCTTAATATTATATGAATATGTAGCCACAAAACATATTACACATTGCGTTCTTCATTGTATCTCCACATTGATACAGTATTAGGGAAAGCTAATTGTATACATCTTTTTGGGGCTGACTGTGCCATTATTATAAGGTAGGTACCTATAACTTAGAAAGTCCTATCTTATATAAGAAAGAATCTTGCCAATACAAAAATTGAAAGCGCCTTTATAGGAGTGCAATGTCTGCGCAAGGACACAAGTCCCAAGTGTTTTGACACAAAGTTTAATATCTCCTACAGAAACGTCGAGACGCTTATAAGATCAGTGGTGTTGTCCTTGTGACGTGATTTCACTCGCCCACCCGACCAACCCGCTCCGGTTGGGAAATGGGTGGCTTCACGGCTTACACTAACTTGATAGGGAGAGGCGACCGAAACGAACCATGGTTGAATAGCGCTACTCCGATCTGAATGTTATTTTACGTTGTAGCCTGTAGTGACGAACATAAATACAGTACACTTACGCAACATTCAAAAGAGATTTTCTCCAAAATCAATTTATCAATAAGTGTTTATTAGATTTAATTTAATTTATGTGTATCTCTAAAAGCAAAATTTTCTTAAATTTTTAAGGTCCTTTAAAAAAATATGTTATTTTCCCCACCCTTAAAAACGTTTTAGCTTTTTTAGCTAAGTTTTTAACTATATTGTGCATGCTGTGGTCTCCTATAAATGAAGGAGTACACCTACATAATACCTGATGTTTATTTATGTGATATGTATTGTATACATCTTTTGTTAGATATTCTAAATCAAAATCCTAAAAAATATTAAAACATACGATGTTACGAACATAGCGCATTCGAAACCATACCAATGAAACAGATCTTTTCTCAAAATTGCAATCAATATTTATGCACGGGACTGTACCTACTTACATAAAAAAATGGATTCCAATTCTATCATGCTTCCGGAAAGATAAGATTTCTTTCTTCACTTTATTGAAAAATATACGGTAACTTGATTTTATTTGACAGTAGTAATATGTTTATATTAACCATATTTCTTGGGCAATACTAATTGCGCCAGTTAGTTTCTTTCGAAAACAGGCAAGAAATGGAAACCGATCGCCGCATCTAAAATGCCTGGAAAAGCTGGTCCATGAAAGGCGATCTACCGATCTCCCTCCAAGCGAAAACTCATCGATATGTGTATCCTGCAGTCCTAACCTACGGTACTCAGACCTGATCGCTCACCAAGGTGGAAAAGTGCCGCCAGTGTCCAAAGAGCAATGGAGCGCAGCATTTCGGGCGCTAAAAGAACTGACAGAATGCGAAACACCACGCTCCATTCCAAAACGGGGATCCTAGACGTAGGCAAAAAGGCTACCGAGCTGAAATAGGATTGAGCGGGTCATGTCAGCCGCATGCATAGCGACCGCTGGGCAACAGTCTCCACACGGTAGGTGGCTGAGGATGGATGGCGCTGCCGAGGCCGGCCCAGGAGGTGAGGCGAGACGACATAGATGCGTACCGCCAGGGTTGGATCGAAGTGGCTCTAGAAAAGGATGCCTGGAAGGATTTGGGGGAGGCCTTTGCTCAGAAGTGGACAGTGTAGGCTAATTTAAAAATAGTTAATTGATTCAGGCGTGACTTTACGGAAATCCATTATAAAATACAATAGACGTAGATATATTTAGTAACCTATTCCACTTAAATATTCTTCAAGAGTCATAAAAAACCCTGTAAGGAATCGACACGTGTTTCACCTTTCAACGAGGCATCCTCAGGATGACGATTGATCAGTTACAAACCAGAGCAGAACACGACGTGTTGCCTCACCGAGTGTTGGACGCAGAGTAACTAAGAAGCAAACAGCGTAGTGTTTTCTGCCCAGCGCTTGGTGTGTTAAGCGGAATAGGTTACTAAATATATCTACGTCTATTGTAACTTAAAAATAAATAAAAAAACATATCGTTCTCAGTTAAGTGTTTGCACAGATGATACGGAAAGACGAATGTGAATAGTGAATAAAGACATGACGCATATTCTACAGCTACCAACCTATTGACAGCTACCAAGCTTGTAACCAAACACGACATAAATAAGCTTTCATATGAGCATAAAAGAAATATTATCTATGACGCACCATGCATTGTAATTACTCTATTGAATGTTTCCATTAGCCTAGAAAAATGGACCTTTCTTTCTTTAGCCATATACTCACTAGCGATAACTAACACCTGCCGGTTGCCCACCACGCCACCTACGATGCCTCTGAGTGAAGGATTCGCTAACTCTCAAGCCCAGCAATAGTCTTGTATATTTTATAGGGGGAGGCCTTGCTCAGCAGTGGAAAAAAAAGAAACAAAAAACTGGCTGGCACTGCCGACAGAAGTGAAAATTTTAAACTGGTATTAGCGCCATCTATATTCTATAGTACAGCACTATGGCGTGAGCATGTCGGTGACGCGAATCCATAAGTTTATCCCCCCTACCAAAAATTGCTCAACGCGCCTAAAGAAGTTTTCACTTCAGAAAACATATTTGCAATAGGCGGGCCCCAAACTGAACATCGTTTGGCGTAGTTGCAACAACAACATCAGGCAGAAGGTGCAAACTCTCAATAGTCTCTAACAGTCTAATCAAACTGGGGTGCTTCGCCTGAAGTTTTAATAATGTTTCCACTGCTGGGACACAGGTCTTTGAGTCGGCCATAATACACCAGGAAGGCCCAGTACGGATTGATGGATTTAATTTACGTTTTCGAATTTTTGGTTCTAAGACATGGCCGATCTTCTCACGATGTTTTCCTTCACCATCCTTCAGGCGCGTGGCCTTTTTATAAAAGGATCAAATATTTATTTGAACATTAATAATAAATGAACAGCACCTACGGTACGGTTCTCCTTTCATTTTGTACTACATGATTTAAATTAATACTCTAGAGGTCGGTGCCTAGGTTCATCCATGGTTTTTGCTTCAACGTTTGCTGGTGCCTACGCTTATGTATGGAAGTGAACGTTTGGTGTGGCAAAAGAAGCATGAAAGTAGAATAAATGCCGTGGAAATGCGTTCCTTTCGAAGCTCGTGTGGCGTGACTATGAATGATAGGCTGAGGAATTATGTGATAAGGCAACAGTGTGGTGTACCGTGTAGATGTAGTAACAAAGTTGAAAAGCATCTGCTAAGATGGTTTGTTTGAGAGAATGAATGATCGGCGACTAACAAAAGCTATTTACAAAGCAGATGTGAGGCTGGAAGGGGAGTCCTACGAGGACATTATTAGAGTGACCTTTTTCGTGATGTGCTTCAGAAAGTGCTGCCTACCCCCATGGGACGAAGGCATGAGATTATGTATTTATTTATTATTATCACAATAAGGAGGGGAATCTTTTCATCACGTGTCTCTAATGCCGAGATCCGACGATCGGTTATTTTGCGTACGGACACCGACGAGCCCGGACGACGGACCGTGGGAAGGTGTATGTGCGGGGTATCGCAGACATCGGAAGCGCCTCGGTGCATGGTGTGTGGCGGTCTGTGGTCGTCTGCCGTGCGTGTCCGTCTGCAATATTGCCGATTGTGGGACTCCACCATTAGTTTTCTAAGCTAACAATGTTTTTATTCTTCGATACTAAAGACGTATCTAGGTGAGAGGAAAAAGGCTTTATCCGCTCTAGCATCTAAAATAGAAACTGGATACCTACATTGTCTTCATGCCATAGAGTATAGAGCTCTTCGCTTCTTTATGTGGAGTAGATTGTTTAAGTTCTATGAGTAGATATGAAATTATGTTAGCTACAAAATAGCAATGAGCAAAATCCTGCACCCTAATTGCGTAATGCACGATCGGTCAGTAATTCGTAAGTTACGTTGTTGAGCAGTTTTTTTTTTCGATTGTATGAAGGAATGGTTTAGGCATTTGTTTTAAACCGATACTAATTCTGATTGATCGTGTATTACGGAATTAGGGTGCTGGATCGTCTTTCGTTATCGTCTTTAACAACTTTGAAGAAGTTTCTATGTTAAGACTTTCCAAACTGAGGCGAATGTCGTGCGCTAGGCGACCTCCCACGTCTGTTGTTCGCGCCAGTTTGAACACTCCCAAATGAATTTAGTCTCGCATCCTGCGCGATATTCGCCTCGGTATGAGTAGAGTTTTAGACCGCCTCCGTTAAAAAAAAATTAGAATCCTTGGCCCATAATATTGGAATTCTTGGCCCATTTTCGATTTTGTTAAGTACTTGGTATTTGATGAAAAGCCTACACTGTCCTCTCATACCTAATATTAACACTGTAATTTGAAAACATTTTAAAAGTCAATTATTTTGAAAAGAGTTACTTTATAGTTTCTTGCCGGCTGTTCTCCATAGAAAACGACCCATTGGAACAACCGTGCACCTAGCTTTTGACGTTTTTATAAGTGCCCATGAGCCACTTTCATTTTAGGAAGATTTCTAAAATGGTTGATAGCAGAACTCCCACTTCTCTTTTGATTTCATTGCTAGAAATAATTCTATATCCTTACATATTATAAAAGAAAATCCTCTGCCGTGTCTGTCTCTCTGTCCTCCTGTACGCAAGAAATTCAAAAACTACTGCATCAATTTTCATGCTGTTTTCACCAATGTATAGAGTGGTTCTCGAGTAAGGTTTTAGAATAATATAATAACCGACATCCACGCGGGTGAGTCCGGACGTATAAAAAAAAACAGAGTCCTAAAAGTTGCAATTTTTTGAATTCATAAATTTCTAATCATCATTGAAATCACGCCAGGGTACGCAACATAGTCCATAATCATTTGCAGGACACTTGAGGTGCAAACAAAGGGACAATTAGTTACAGCGCACTTGTCATAAAACCGCTTGACAATTCGCCAGCGCAGTGCGTGGCGGTGCCCTTTTTGACAATTACCGGGTAATAGAGTGTGTGGTTCCCAGAATTCGAATGCACATCCACATCAGAACTAATAGATAGTATAATCCCAATCCCATGACATTGAGAGCGAGCAATTCTTGGAAACAAATCCAGCACCCCAATTACGTGAGACTATCTTTCACAATCCGAATGATTTTGAAGGAAATTCCTACTTCATTGCTTCATATAATTCAAACTTCGTCTGCTCGACAACGTAAATAACGCAATGAATGTTGTTGAATTGTCAAAAATGAAAGGCATTGCAATTGTTAGTGTGTTACGCAATTGCCTCGCGGGCTTATTTTCTTCCTACTGCGAACCAAATAAAACTGTCACACCCGGGAAACAAACTCAGAACAGCATCAGCAGTCGCGCCTTACGACCAAT
The DNA here is from genome assembly GCA_949152455.1 of Lithophane leautieri. NCBI lineage: Eukaryota > Metazoa > Arthropoda > Insecta > Lepidoptera > Noctuidae > Lithophane > Lithophane leautieri. The sequence goes on along the minus strand of OX424458.1, from coordinate 19,601,937 downwards.
ACACCACAAGTTAAAATAATGACCAAAATTTCGATTTTAAAAGAATCATTCAGTTCGGGTGTAATGACCTGCATTGACCACCCAATATCGTGAACGGATCATTAAAGTCGTTTATAGTAAAAACAAAGCAACACGCAGTTTCTCAGGCGTATAATTAATCCTCCAAAACGGACCAAGTGTTGCTGCAAATTTGATCAAAATGAATGCGTTCGCTTTTGAGATTTGGCAAACAATTTAGAACAAAAAAAAATGAATTAATGTTTGTTAAGACTCCATTCTTAAGAAACGTTTTTTTTATATATTCAACATCATTTTTTACTAATACTTTATAAGTAGAAGATGTAGTGGCAAAAATTGAAAAGAGACAGATGGTTTGGTCATGTTGAGAGGATGAATGATAGGCGACTATCAAAAGGTATTTACAAGGCAGATGTGAGTGGAAACGCCGGGAGGACGCCCTAGGAGGACATATAGTGACCTTATTGGTGATGTGCTTCAGAAAGGTCAGGTGCGTAGTACTCGCAACCAGCGTGCATGTATGACTAGACGTATGAACGTGAACGAGGCAAAAGGAGTATGTAAGGTGTATGTCGCACAAAGAACAAATTCATGAAAGGCTAAAGGCGATAGCAAGGCTTTAGTTACTGACCATCACGTATACGTTCTTAAATAAACGTTCCGAGTAATTATTCAATCAAACAATAAAATACCTGAAAACCAAATCTACCTAATACCCATTGCGAAAAGTATTAGCGTTAATTTTATCGTACATAACCTGTAAATTGTGCTGTAACAATAAAAAATACATTATTTACCGATATCAGTAGCACACAGGCAAGTTTACACGAATGCTTTATTAACTTTACATAAACACACTCACACATGTAACGAAGGATTTCCTATTCGTTCAGCGTTTTATAATATCTGACTTCAAATATGTAGGTATTAGGTTTCTATATGTTGTGTTGGCATACGAGTATTAAATCTATGCACTTATCAGTATTATGGGGTCGTTAGTGACATGTGTATTTTACGATAGTTATAGAATTATTTCTATCAATGAAATCTACAATATTTCACAGTAGCTCATGCCCGCGACTTCGCCCGCGTGGATGTCGGTTGTTATATACTAAAACCTTACTCGAGAACCACTCTATCCATTGGTGAAAACAGCATGAAAATCGGTGCTATAGTTTTTGAGTTTATCGCGTACAGGACGACAAACAGACGCGGCGGAGGACTATGTTTTGTAATAATTAAGGATGATGACGCACTCTGTCAGCTCTCCAAGCTGATCCCCAATTGTTTTTCTATCTTCTAAGGGTCAGTTCACACCGACAAGCGACGTGACGCGCACTTTTTTATGATCCGATACAATGTCGTATTTATTTACTACACAATAAAGTACACGCGCTGCGCAGTCCCGCGCATCTCAGCGTTCTTTGACACGTGTCAACTGAAATTATACCTTTTCGTGAAGAAAATAACGCGACGCTTTACGTCGGGCCCCTAAATATGAAAGAAAATAGTGTTTATCTCATTATGATGTCATCAACTTATAAAATACTCGCGCGGGTTGCATGGAAGGCTTTTTCATCAACTACACCCGTACTGGATAAAGTAGGGTTGTCGTAGTGTAACCAATTTTATCCATCTGAGATAAACACTACATACACCTGCCTAGACTACTATAATGATAAAATACTCGCGGAGGTTGAACGGATACGCCAGACAGGTTAAAGCCTATAGGTACCTACATCGCGCAGTTCCGTAATATCGAATTCCAATGTATGGGATACTCTGAAATACCGTTTAAACAATCCGATATATGAACGGATACAGAATGTTAGACGTATTAATTAGTTCTGTCACCAATGTCGCCATTTTGTATAGAATTTGTCACATTGAATATTAGCAGTATTTAGAATGCAGATGTTATCAACTATTTAATTAGTAGGTACTAGTTGATGCCCGCGACTTCGCCCGCGTGGATGTCGGTTATTATATACTAAAACCTTACTCGAGGACCACTCTATCCATTGGTGAAAACAGCATGAAAATCGGTGCAGTAGAGTAGAGAGAGATGGAGAGTAGAGTAGTATCGGTGGATACCTAGCATTTTGTTTTATAAATTAACATGTAGCTTCGAACGTAGATATTTCGAGAGAAAATTCGAAACAAAGGGAATGCGTAGCGAAAATCAGCTTAGAACATAATTATTTTAGTAGTTATACAGGGTGGTATCCACATCGACGTGAAACCTGTACTAAACTATGAATTTGTGCACAGGCATTATTCGTCGGTATTTGAAACAAGAAATCAGCTGTTTCATAAAAAAGTGCAATACCTACCCGGTCTAAATGTACGGAACAGCAAATTTCTTTTCTATAACCGACGAAAATTTCAACGCAGGGGATATGAATTATGTCTGTGCTGAGCCCATGGCACAAATCAGGGGGCCAAGTCTACTTATTTACAAACGTGTCACAATGATGAGTTTTTGACAGATTTGCCATACAAAATCTGTCAAAAACTCATAATTTTGAGACCACTGACACGTTTGTAAATTAGTAGACTTGGCCCCCTGGTTGCGCGTCGATAGCCCTGCCTCCCTGTATAATATTCGACATGCAAGGTCTTCAGGTCAGTTAAATCTTCCTTATAAACACATTGGTGCCGATTCTGTTGTTCACAAACTAAAATAAATTTAAGTTCAGTGCATCTTTTTCTTTCTATTTCATTAAGAAACGGACAGAAGATAAATTTTTATTTAGTCCTGTCAAAATAATCAGCGCCTTTCATTACTCAATACAAGTTTAAAAGTGATTAAAAACTTGCCTATTAAAATTAAGTCAATTTACGTCAGGCGCAGCCAAGAGCTCGTCCACCTATTTTAGATAACTAAATAAATTAAATGAACTAAAATTTTTGTAAGAAAAATATATCAACCCACGAGAGAACACTCTCTTAAGGCAAAGGTTGATCCTAAAAAGACAGGGAATGTCCGTTCACCTGTTCCCTTGAGGATCTGAACAACGCCTCTGACGCAGCACTAAATATGGCCGCCTACTGCTCTTAAACAGTTTAAGAAACAGATGTAGGTGCTGTCGAACGGGAAAGAAGAAAGGGTTTTACTCATCTGCAATAGCCCATACACCTACTTAGCCATTTTTTATCAAAACAAATTGTGTATTGCTACACACATCCGCTTCACGTAAGAAGGTTTAAATCAAGATGTATCATAGATATTCCAAAACACTTTCCTTTTAAGCAGACCAAATAGGCACATACTGTGGTACATACCTACCTATTATGACATTTGGTACTTTACTTGAACCGTCTACATCCCAACGTGATAACATCAACCTCCTAAAAGTTTTTGGTACTTACAAATCAAAACTACGTTACTGAAGTTATTAACGGATCGTTATAAATTTACTAATCGTAGTTTAACTAATTGATTACTTTAGGGGGAATTTCACCAAAGAAACTGAACGCGATTAGAACATAAACTACGTTTAAGAGCTGTCAGTGTCATTATTTTCTGTGGAATACTGACACTGACAGCTCTGGAACGCGGTTTAGATGTGCTGGTCGTGTTTAGTCACATTGGTGAAGTTCTACTACCTACCTCCTGGCTTAAATCTTCTACATCTCACCTTGATAATTTTGATTAGCTGAAGTATTTAAAACTAGGTATATACAAATCACAACATACGAGAAACGGATATTGGTAAAAAGGATCGTTATGTTCGGTTACCTTGGCTACTTTAACCGATTCCATGAAAATCTGTTGACTAAGATTCTCAGAAACATTGACTTCTAGCAGAGCTCTTCCTACTATCTGCTTTGTAATGAAAATGAAAACTACGCCGACTACGCTTCGAAGCTAAATCGTAGTTTTCTACACCGACTACGCTTCGTAGCAAAATCGTAGTTTTCTAAGCCGACTACGCTTCGTAGCAATCATCGTAGCGTCATAGTTAGTTTTTGAGCAATAACGTTATTTTATTGGGTAAATATTCATTGAAGGTCTGCAATATCTGCCTAAAAATATTTTAAATTGCTAGCTATTGCCCACGACTTTGTCTGAGATCGAGGATGAAAGTAATCTATGTCCTTCTCCAGGTCACGGTCTACCCATGTGCTAAATTTCATACAGATCCCTTCAGCCGTTTTTGCGTGAAAGCGTAACAAACAAACTCACTGAGTGTTAAGATAAACAACTAAATCTACAATTAACTTAAAAAAAAAAACTTTGCCTGTCTTTTTACTTTCTTGTGAACAACGACTATCTATTTCCAAACATGTTTAGTTACGTAGGTGGTTACATATTCATAGAAAAAGGAACAGGTTAAAATAATTAAGGTTTTCTTATTCTTTGTATTTTATGGCCTGTAAGTTCCAATTAAGGTTATTTAATAATCTGGGAAAAAACAAATTCAGTCTTTATTTATGTTTGGAAAATTGGTAACTAGTAGGTAACGTATACCCTATTATGGAAGGCAGAGGTATCCATGTTGTTTAAAATATGTTTTTAATTATTTTGAGGCCCTGTATACAATCTAAAAGACTATCTTAACAAATTGTGTTTCAAAAAGTTACCGAATTTCCTCCATTTTAATTTTGTTTATGAAAAAAAACTTCCGTGTACGAAAAGTAAGGTAAGTATAGTTTTATGAGAAAAAAAATTTAGATTACATAACATGAAATTTAATTATTAAAACAATTTTTTTTTTTAACTTAAAGCCGCGGAGGATTTTTATAAAAATATTATAATTATTTTAGTTCCGTCGATGACTAATTTAGTGAGCATTTTAATTGTAGGTAAGTAATGCAGTTGACATTATCACCCTAGGTCCTACTTGTTAGGTAAGTAATGGTTAGGTAGGTAGGTATTATTATTCCTAACAGATACTTAATTATGTCGTATCCACCTGCATGGTAACGGAAGATGCTCACAATTATTTTGTCAGCACGGTTGATTTGCATGAATTAATAGTATGGAAGCTCAGGGAGACTTCGGGACATAAATTAGCTAATGAATAACAGTGTATGAGAGCAATAACCACTTGTTGATGGAAGCATGTCACCAACATTATTTATCAATACGTATATTAATTATTCTATAATCATACATCAATATATTACTTATAATTTCTATACGAAATCGTGCGCAGTAAGTGCCACGATAATTTTATTCGATTCTTACTAATTAACTTTTTGTACTATCTCCGACGTTTACCAGCGAAAGGCACTCATCTAATGATAGAATTAACAATTTAAAAAAGTCATATTTACTGCGCTAGTTACTAGAGTTAGTATTTGAATTGCCATTTAATTGTAATTTATCGCCAAATGTAACGCGAACATTGTTCAATATGTGTGTGTGCGCGCGTGGTGCGCGGGCGCCGGCCGGCGGTCGCGTGGGGGCGCGGGGCGCGGGCGCGGTACTCGGGGCGTGGCGCCATGGGGCGGCCGAACGGCGCGCCCATTCGCGGAGCACGGCGCCGGCTCCGCCCCCGCGCGCCCCCCGCCCCGCGCCTCGCCGCGCCGCTCTGAGCCTCGTCGTTCAGTGCCTCGCGGTCCGTCGTCTGTGTCGCATGCGTAGTGTGTCTAACTCGCGCCTTCCGCTGCAGATGCGATCCCGTTGTCGTTGAAGTGATGCCGGCCGAGGAGGACCCCGCGGTGATGGAGTGTCGGGAGCCGGTCGATTCGCCGCAGCAGTTCTGCCTGCGGTGGAACAACTACCAGAGCAACTTGACAAGCAGCTTTGACCAACTTTTGCAAACTCAATCTTTCGTGGATGTGACTCTATCTTGCGATGGACAAAGTTTGAAAGCACACAAAGTGGTTTTGTCGGCATGCAGCCCCTACTTTCAGTCATTGTTTATGGACAATCCCTGCCAGCATCCGATAATAATAATGCGTGATACCAAATACTGCGATCTCAAAGCTGCCGTGGATTTTATGTATCGGGGCGAGATCAACGTGTCCCAGGAACAGATCCCGGCGCTGCTGAAGGTGGCGGAGTCGCTGAAGATCCGTGGGCTGACGGATGTGAGCGGTGACCACGCCGTGGTGCAGCCAGGAGGGCGCAGCGCCAAGAGGCCCGAGCGCAGCCGTGACGCGGACTCGCCGCCCAAGTCGCGGCGCCGCATGTCCGAGGACCGCGCCAGCGTGGGCTCGAGCCGTGCTCCGGCCCCGACCCCCAGCCCCACGCCAGCCACCGAGCTGCTGCCACCGGCCGAGCCGACAGGCGCCGCACCCGTGCTGCCGCCGCTGCACCCCGACGACGTGGACATCCGGCCTGGCATCGCCGAGATGATCCGCGAGGAGGAGAGGGTGAGTCCGCACTTGATCGCACTAGTCCGCGCCAGGCCTCTCGGGGCCGCACGGCGCCGTCTAGGGTAGCTTCAAAAGTTTTCCCGCCGTCCGGAGACTCGCCCCGCGCGCCCTCTCACCCCCGCCTCGCGAAACTTTCCATACAGTAGCGCATTACGTAATTAATTTATATTTGACTTGACTACTTTGTTAATGCTAATGTGAAAGTTATAATAGTGTTTCTTACTTCGTCGGATCGATATAGGCCTCCGTTATGTGCAATTTGTAACTAATGCAGCTGCACAAATAATAAGCAACTCATTAAAAGTTGCAAAATTAAATTTATTGGATTTCTCCGGGATATGGCAACACACTTTTCTTTGCATATTTAGCCTAGATATCACTTTCACTGGATGCAAATTATTTTAATATCTAATATTTATGATAGCATTTGAAACAATTAAATAAAGTTGCTGGGTCTCTTTTTTGAATTTATTTTAATGACAACTTTTCTGCAATGTAAAAAGTAGTAAAAGTTGCGCATAGCTGCACTCACGCTGGTACTTTTCGGTCAGAATTGAAAAGCACAACACTATTTTATGCAAATAAAAAGTTGCTAACAAAATTTTATAGATAGGCAAATATTTTACATTTGCAATTTACATTGATAGGAAAAGCTCATAAAAGTTATTTTAAGTAATTTAATCCTACAGATAAAAGTACAAGGAGGCACATACAAAAAAATAAATTGTATATAAAAAGTAAAATAGAACCAAAAAAATGATTAATATTTAATAAAATATTAATTTCGGTAAATCTTGAAAACACTAAGCAGGTCATGTAACCTGCCTTCTCAAACGTATCTGCAATTAAAAAGGGAGGAACGCGCGTCTTTAAAAAATATCGTGAGCAACTTTAAGTAAAAAAAGAGATAAAGAACGACATCAAAAGTAAAGGGACGCGCGGGAAAACTTTTATGAATTTGCTCTTGTTTTCCACGGAGTATAAAACGACTTTAAAAACTTTATTTATCTAGTCATAATTAATTATTTACTATAAGTGGGTAAGGGTATTTTCCCTTATATTTATTTAAATAAATATTATGCCAATACAAGATAGGTATACATACAAATATTAAAAAAAATCACAAAATAAATATTAATTAATTTTATTTACAAAAATTGTAACATAGGCCAGAATGCGTATTGTATAACTTTTACCAAACACTATTATAACTAGCTAGTTGAATTTAGTTAAACTCAGGTATCCAATTACCTACGTACTTGCTTTGTTACAAGGTAAATTTCTTTCAAGATTTCATATGAAATGATAATCTAATACCTATTAAATCGAATAAATTAATCACGGTCGTCAACAATCTTTTTGAATACATAAATGGCTTAAAAAAATTGAACCGATAAAACAAACTAAGTTCTAGCTGAAATAGAATCATTGAGTATGGCACTACTTCGATATTTATCGCATCTGTCGAGGGCAACTTAATTTTTAGAGCATCAGAATCCAAATACGATGCAAGTCGACTTGGCCGGCTAAAAGGCCCGACTAAACCACTCAGAGTCAGAATATTAAATATATTTGGATATATCGGGCAGCGATACCCGCACTACTACAAAACGAATTAAAAAATATAGATCAAAAATACTTCACTTACTTCAAAGAACTCAAGATTTAGGAACGACATCAATCTGCCCTAGCGTTTTCCCAACTCTGTTGGGGTCAGCTTCCAGTCTAACCGGATGCAGCTGAATATCAGTATTTTACATGGAGCGACTGCCTATCTGACCTCCACAACCCAGTAACTAGGTAAAACGATACCCCTTGGCAAGACTGGTTGTCAGACTTTCGGGCTACTGACGACCCGTAACGACTGTCAAAGATCTACGAATGATAGCTGGGACTAACGGCTTAACGTGCTTTCCGAGGCACAGAGGAGTCTCGGTATATAAAGATGATCACCCATCCATGGACCAACCCCGGCAAGCGTAGCTTAACCTAAAGGACCGATCCGTGCGGCAGTTATTAATTATCCACGAGCTCCTCCAAGAATTATGAACAACATATTTGCAATATTCGAAGTAATCAATTTATTAAAAGCAGTGTATGTTCCTCGAATCTAACTAACTCTAACATTTGAATAATAACCATTATTTTATAACAACGACGTAGAAATACTAAGAAAGGTCCACAAAACCACCAGCCGTTGTAGAAACATAATTTTTTGTTGAAAATATAAATACTAACCGTCCATTGTTAGTGCAAAGTTGTATAATTTAGCGTTTCGCGACCAAAACTAGGTCTTTCTTGTAACAAAAGGATATTGTTTCAGTACAATTAGCAATGCAATCAACATAGATAAGTAAATGTTTGCGTTACTCCAATGCCTACTTTTGTTAAAAAACGTTACGATTATTTAGCAGTGTTTGTTAGTGTTTTATCGTTGGAAAATGAGGGGTCTTATGGATACGCCGAAGCCGAATATTGGCGCAGGCCGAATGACGAATCCGGATAGTCGCGCGAGGGGGCCACACATTGTTTTCGGCTTATTGTGATGTTCAGAAGTTACACGTTATTGGGAAACTGCGGCTTTGAGGCCGAGGTTGTTTTATCGCTTCCTTGAAAGACGGAAGTAGGTTTTATGTTACGAAAAGTTTTTGCGAATAGGTAATTGTGTAAAATAATTCGTTTTGATTACAAAATAAAAACTTTGCGAAAATAATTCCGGATACTTGCTGTATGAAAAATATCCGAAGCCGAATTTCAGCTCTCTATATTCCCCCGAATGTCGTTGGATGCGAACCGCGTCCACTTAGAGCTTGTACCTCACCCCTTTCGTAGCGGGAGGTTCTCCCTCAAGTTGTATAACCTGAGGCGTTGATAATTTGAACTTAACTTTGAACAAATAGTTACATGATGGGTTACGACGAGTTTCTGGTTTATACGTGGTTGAATCAATTGCCTTCGAGCGAGTTCTATGATCACCCGTCTGTCTTTCCTTGATAAGTGCTTGTAAGTTACATTGTATGTAATGATTGTAGAAGTTACCTTTTCTTATGAGGATTATTGGGATAAAATAAATTTAAATGATTTGTACTTAATATGAAATAGGTAGGTATTCCGGTTGGTGAAAATTAGATAAATAATTTGATTTATTTCGAATATTTGGCCTGAGTTTCTGAAATATTTAGGTTGATTTAAGATATTTATTACCTTTTTGATTAAGTTTTGAAGTGTTACCATTTTAGTTAAATACTTTACAAAAAAATTTAAGTAAATTATTGAAGGACAAACATCAGATTTTAATTTTGGTTAATTTCTCAAATTCTGATAGGTACCTATTTCATTAGCTATTCTACAATGGTGGATCCATCTGCCAAGAGGTACCTGCAGGTCTAGCTCTAGGTAGTAAATTGGTACCTTGACACCCATCGAGACGGCCCTAATTTCCTGAATGCACTTCAATAAGGCTTAAGTTGACTTAAAGGCCGTAATATATATTATAATAATAAATAAAGAAAGATAAACAAATCAAGTATCATGACTTAGCGCATGAGGTTGTCGACATGTGGGACGTGGATTCATTGTACCGATAATCGTTACGGTTAATGGCCTAATAGCGGAGAGCTTCCAACACCTCAGGAGGCACTTATTGCGCAGCTGGGGCAAGGGCTTGATTCAGAAAGCAGTACTCCTGGACACGGCACGCATAGTGAGGAGGTTCCTCTCTCTAGAGCCCTGACCAGCGGCAGCTTGGACCATGATCGTGATGCCAATGGATTACTATTTTTTTAATGTTTTTTATGGTTTTTATAAAAATATTTAAAAATGTATTGAATATGTATTTAAAATGAAATAAAGGAATAAATATCAAATAAATATTAACAGAGCCGGCAAATTGTCAACTTAAATAAATAATTTTCTCGAAAAGAGAATATTAATAGCCGCTGTCCGTGGACAAAGGAACCATAATTATACTGTCTAACATAATATTATGTAGTACTTAAGTACCTAGATGCTTTGAAGTCAAGGATCTACTTATTTAGACAGGCTGCAATGGCGTAAATGTGGCCGTAAATAATTTTCATAAAATGTATACTGTAATACGATTACGAGATAGGTACTTAGTTGTACAATCAGCAGTCTTTTCAAGGAGTTGTCAGTTACTCTTAAAAGGAGATACCCCTTGCTGACAGCCGTTATAACAGACATAAGATTAGAAAAAATCTTTAAAAAAAAAATCGCATTCCAAATCTAAACGCTTGAAATAAATTTTCGCAAACTGGATTATAAAAATTATGTATTCTAGATTTTTTTTAAATATTATGCAATCTGCAATTTGGAATCGAAACTTTTGAAGTGTAAAGTTACACAAAGTTACTTGAAACGTAACTTGAAAAAGTACTGCTTTTCTTTGTAAATGACTTACGCCCTTTTCCGAGCGGTTGTAAGAGCTCATGCATGCATGCATGAATGGCATTGTCTTTATTGTTATTACTTATTGATATTAATTTCATATTTATTATGAGCGGAACGATTTTATTCTTTCTTATTAACTTAATCTTTTCTTACAAAATATTTTTATTATAAGATTTCCTGTTCTAAACATAATAATAATTTATAGAGCGTCGCACTTAACTTTTGTAGCGAAAGTTTTCAAAACACAAGGGTTGTCAATAAGATTGGTTATTAGTGATGACTTGATAACAGATACTTGTTATCACAATGTTGAAGGATGCTACTACCGATCCACATTATGTAACATTGGTACCTATCTTAGGTAACGTTGGTACCTATCTTTATCAGAAATAAGACCAATTTCGTTATTAAAAATTCCAACAATCAAACTCATTCTAGAGCTGCAAATTAGAAATCTTAGAAATTAGAACTTAATGAAATTAATAATTTTTAATTAAGATTTTTAATTAAAAAAACATCAAATCTAATTATCGATTATTTTTTTTCGATTAGTGATCCCAATCAGAAGTATCGTGTCCTAGCATTAGTCTGTTGATTTTTATTTCTAGAACAAACTAGTTAACATTAATTCCGCATTTGAAATCACCAGCACGGCCATGCAGATTTCAATTAACGTTCGTAATTAAAAATGTAAGTAGAGAGAATAAAAAAAATATTGTATTAAGTAGTAGATTAATTTATGCTACTTGATAAGCTTATTTATTATACTTGGTGTACGATTAATTCTGTTAATATCCAATGGCCGAAGTGGCTTTGATAAGGGGGCCGATTTTATTACTTATTCAAGACGGAGAACATTATTTTGCGTATTTTCGGTACACTTGTGTAGATTTGTGTTATCCCTTAGGTTTATCGATGCGTGAGTTGGAAAGAATCCTGAGATGGATAACAACCTCATTGTAACTTACACCTTGCATGTCAGTAATTTATTTATTCGTTCAGTAGTACATTGAGCCCTGCAAGTAAATCCTAAGCTAGGACCAGAGGGGCAATTCCCGTATTTTTAATGAACGTTCGCATTCGCATCTCATTCGCAATCTGTCAAAAACACTATCAATTTACCAACATTTTTGACAAGTTTGACAGATTGCGACTGGAATTTGAACGTTTTTTAAGTACGAGAATTGGCCTTCAGCTTGCAGATTAAAGTGCCAAATTCTTATGGATATAACGCGATATGACAAACAACTCGAACTCCGGATACTGTTCGTCACGGATGGGTGAATGGGTGAATTTGATGATAAATCTTGGAAACGAATAAAAATATTAAAAAAGGTTGTTGCTGCTCATGTGACAACGAGACTTTTTAACTGAAGACTCATTTAGCCAAATAAAGATTTACAATCCTGCAAGCAGGCGTCGTTTTTAATTTTTTGGACAGTTATAAGTAGATTTGTCTAACCGGGAGTTCGTCGACTGCCATGATTATAAATAAATCTATGATAAGTACTGTTATTTGTCAGGATTCTGCTAATTTTCACAACGTGTCAAGACAATGATAAAGCAATTTGTGATATTAATAATTTTGAGGTAAACGTTTGGTTATTTAGCGTTTTGTTAACTAGAGAAACAGAGTATAAAAAAATTATTCAGATAGGTAATGTATGCTTATAACATGACGCATAGCAGCCTACTCAATTGGAACTCTTGACTGTTACCCTAAGTAAAACCTTGTGATTTGTAATCCACTCATTAGCTTTTATTAAACTTCAGTAGGTAGGTACTTATGTTGAGATGGATTCTAGCACGCTAATTTTGTACAACTTCCTCTTGGTTAATTTAGTTGAAAGTTTACACACTCGCTCCGTTCCGATAACAATACTTTTTACCTCTACCTCTATGGACGCTATTGAGGAATGCCAAACTCGTAGCCAAATTGTGGGACGACTCTATCCAGATTGTGGGCCGACTTTATCCAAATTGTGGGCCGACTCTATCCAGATTGTGGGCCGACTTTATCCAAATTGTGGGCCGACTCTATCCAGATTGTGGGACGACTCTATCTAGGTTGCCAGCGACACACCAAGAATATTTCTGAGCTAAGCTACGATACAACATAAAATTCACAACTGTATGTCTAATACTTTAAAAGTTATTGTTGTTTGAACATAGCGTATGCGCAAGCACAAAAGGCCATTGTAACCCGAAAGACGACCAAATCATTAAAAAAATTTGATCATTAAAATTGTACTATTAAATAGTTTATATTTTAGTATTTAGAATATCGCTAGTCCATGTCCGGAGACACTGTATATACTTACTATATGAGCCCTACGTTACAACACAACAAGTTAAGAAGCCGATACTGTGAAAGGAAATATTTTCGAAGGACAAAGTATAGGCTACGGGGAATCGCGTCAAAAACTTGGTCCGTCTTTCAACTAGTGTGTATCGTGTACCCATACCAGTTCCGGTATACTAAACAGTTCCGGGGAACTGTTTTCGACGGGAATCGGAACTGTTGGATGATATGGAACGGAACTTATTGTACTTAGTTCCTTATGTTTAGTTTATTCAAGTTAGCGACCCAAGTTTGTTGTTGTGTTGCATAGACATGCCTTAGGGGGTTTACTTCCACTGGTTTTGGGAGTTAGTATTATGAAATTAGAGGTAGATGGGTTTAGGATGATCGTAGTTTAGTATTAAGAGTTAGTGAAGCGCTATTTCCAGTTAATTTTATTAAATAAAAGATAAATAACTGTTGATGAAGATCCATCACGTGATAGTTGGCTTTATTAAACGCAGATTAAGTATTTTCCTACCTGCCATACTTACCTATCTGTCAAGGTAGTTTGGTACTTGAACATACGTAGTTTGGTATTTGAATATTAAACAGATATGATATGTAGATTCATAGGTTACTTCACTGGAGCCCTTTAACCATTCTTTCCAATCTTTTTCGTTAAAAGGGAATGAGATTTGAGGGGAAATTTCTAAGAACGTTCGCTTTCTTATCTCAGTGTTAATCTGTCAGAAAACCTATAGTTTACTTACATTTTTGTAAACATTTTGACATTGGTTGTCGCTGAGATGAGACTGTGTCTTGTAAAAGTACTTACGAGGATTGGACCTTCCGGTTTCTACAACTGCCTTAAACACATCATAATTTTACCGAATGTGTTTTTTGATAGCTAGTTAAGACTCGAAATTTAAGGCTAGCGTTACAAATTCTCATGCATTTATCTATCTTTTATATTTTTTGGTATTGTATTTGAATTGTATTTTATTGTATTTAATTTAATTTAATTGTCTTTGTATTTAATTTATTTTATAATTGGTCCGTGTTGGCTGTGATTAAATAAATAATAATAATTTATCAAATGAAATCCATTCTAGACGTTTTTGTCCTAGGTTTTAAAAAATATGAAAGGCTACGCTAGATGAAATCTGTTACTGATGTTAATTTACTTACATTTTGCTTTAATAAAATGATAAGCGTACCTACTAGAGGGTAAACTATACCTTATCATCACTATAACAGCCGATAGACGTCCACTGCTGGACATAGGCCTCCCCCAAGCACCGCCACTTCGACCGGTGCTGTGCTTTCCGCATCCAGCGGATGCCTACTGAAACTATTCCAACTCAAAACTAAAAGAAAAGAATAACATTTATTTGAACACAGTTCGTGAAACAAACTACAAATAATGTTTTAACAACAATAGTGTGCCTCACGGCTGCGCTAAAGAGCGAACCAAACTAAAACGTGAGCTTCCAAGCACTATTTTCTCTCTGTGAATATCCTATTACTTTTAGAAGCTAGGATTTATACGTACGAATTATATTGGCGTATCTAGTTGTAATTCAATATCTGTAGAACTGTTTCCGCGAATGTGCTCGTTCACTACATCAACCCCCGTTAGATTCGTAGGAGTTGAGTTCAGAAAATCGCTAAGGGTGTTACACATTGTGTTCGATGTTCGAATCGGATTTTACACATACATTCGATTTGGCAGTATATTTTGACCAATATTTTCAGCATAAATAATACAAACAAAAGTTTTCAAGAAAAAAGAATTTCATTTTCATTTTTAACGAATTTTCAAAATCTTATTCGGGCTATTAAAAACATTTATAATAAAAAACCAAATAGCAGTGATGCGCTTAACAAAGAACATTGGTAAGTATTTACGGTACTGAAACTTTAAGTGATGCTAAGTACTAAACGGATTTTGTAACTAATACAATTAAACGCTCCAATTATAATGTATTCAATTAGTCTGATTAGTGGCTACTTTGCAGATAACCACTTCGCCGAGTAAATCCCGGATAGAAAAGGATTGTGTATTTCCAATAAATGCTCTTTTTTCATTTCTCTCTGAGTTCACGCCGATCGAGGTGGTAATAGGAATTCGATCGTTTTATTATTTGCAGCAAACGTTTTAAATTTTATTTTGAAATAGTGAATAGGGCGTAAAATATCTTTATTTCATACATTTAAGTACAACTGTAGCTCTTCAATTCTGGGAATCTAACCAAGTTTTTAGAAAGTTTTTGAATACTTTTCTTATAATTTTTAGAGTAAAGAAAAACCTGGTTGAACTCGCACAGGCCATGGAAGCATGGGCGAAAATCCCGAAGTGGTCTATACTTAGCAGTGGGTGGAACAAGACTGCAAATAATGATGATGATGAAGGAAATTTTATTAATAGATTTTCCAAAAAGTCTGACAGTATTATTAGGGAATTTAGGGAAAGTTGGTACCTACCTACTGAGCAACTAAGTTGTGGATTTAGAGCATTCTCTTGAGCCTGTATTTCCAACTTTTCCATACTGACTCATCTTACTGAATTAACAGTACAATATTAATAGGTAGGTATACTCCCATAAGGTACTACTGAAAAGATGGTATAACAATTAAGTTGAGAAAGTTGTCAAATTAAAGGTCTCTTCCTCTCTCCTACTTTGCTGTGCCGACAGGGTTCACAATGATCATGTCATGGCTGTGCCGGACAGGGGCGTCAGGGTTCACAACGATCATGTCTTTGCAAATTCCCCTCCAAGTGACCCTGAATTTCCTTCAAGGAAACAAGTAAAGTACTTAGTTCTTCCACGCGTTACATCGACCTACCCAATAAATTTTTAACAACAATTTTAATGTAAATATTGTATGGCAGTAACTATAGTTTCGCGTTCATTGCTCATAAAGATAAAATGGTAATTATATTCTTAATGATCGTGATTCAGTGCTTTCGACCATTATTTTAGCCGATATGTGAGTAAGCTGTGAGCCATTTTATGGTGGTGACTGTTCGACCTACTTACTTCTATGAGTTTATGTTCGTAGACCTATGTGTCATCGGCTAAGAGGGGATTTAAATCTTCGAAACAAAGAGAAAAAGGGTTTTTAAAGATTGTCCAAAACATGTTTTATATTTCTCTGATTTTTTTATAGTTTTTATCCTGTTAGGTAGGTACCTACTCAGTTTAATATAATTTCCAACATTTTTCTTGTTTACAAAAGAAAACTGAAAATCAGCCTTCCACCATAATTGGCTCGCTAACTCTGTATCGCTATTTAAAAGCATTTCACCACGTCCATAAAACAGGGCCTTTGGAGTGAGATCAGTCTGCCTGTCCCACAATAATTGAGCCGTGAACATAACTAAGTTAAACCCGACACAAACACTACTCCGGTCGCTTTAACTAATTTTAGCTAAGGCCTTGATTATGTTGACCTGGACATAGACAACATGGAGATTTAATATTTGGGGTGAAAATAGAAGGAAATATACATAAATAAACAAGGAGACAAAAAAACTCAACTCTCTCTTTTTTTTCTAAATAGAATTATTTTCGCAAAAAAATGTGGTATGTTGGATGCCTAATAAAAGTTCTCTTTTTAAAACCTGTTTAAATATATAATAAATTAATAATATATTATTTTTTATTATGAAACATAAGATTCATGATACATAAGAGCAGATTTACAAAATGTCATGGTATATCTAAATAAATATAAACAGATCATGTAACCCTGGACATTATGGAATCTACCTACACATAAGCCGAATGAATTAAAATGTATTTCAATATTTTGAATGAAAACAATGTAAAATTTATAAAATTGCAAATTAAAATGGCGTGCAAGTTAAATTGATAAAACTGCAAAGTACAATAGAGAGATACAAACATACCAAAAGCTACGAAACGCCAAATAGAAAAATAATTGTTTTAAAATCTGTCTCTTAGACTATCTGATTGCATAAACAATTAGAACAGTGTTATGTATCTGGAAAGGGTTCGAATGAGTGCAGGAGGGGTATAAAGGTCACGGGGTCGACGACCTCGGGGGACATTTTTGCCAAATGACTGGCTGCACACTTGCCTATACATAAATTTATAGCACTATACATTAGAATGAGTCTAAGCTGTATATATTATACATTTACACCTCATTTTATCTGAAGGGTTAGTGTCAATATAGAAATTTGTAAGAATTAAGTACTTTATCTGCCCTTTTATACCTACGATGTCCTATTCTGAGGATAAATATGTTTTTAGATAGGTAAGTACTATTTAAAAATATATTTGTCGTCATAATTTAGAGATTTACAAGTCAATGAACAAAGTAGAGTCCAATTTGTTTTTGTTTTAGGTTTATAAGACGTGTGAATTGGATAAAAAATTGCAGTCATATTGAAGAACAATTTTTAATGCTAATCTACCAAAGTCGAAATAATACAGCACTGCTATTCTGTAGCCATCTCACCGTGAAAACTAAGGGTGAAGTGAGCGTGGAGTGAGCTGTCATTGTTATCGATACATACAGATGCTAAGGCAGTGAGAGTTCACTCCAAGCTCACTTCACCTAAGTTTTCACGGTGAGATGGCTACAGAATAGCACAACAGATATGATTTAGCCGACTACGGCGAAGAAAAAGTTGGGTAATGATTTTGACCGGTATGTATGTAAGTACGTATGTATGTATGTATGTATGTATGTAAGTATGTTAATCTGTTCCCTTCTATCTTCTAAACCACTCATCACAATTTGACAAATGAGGTATCGTTGGAAGCGTCTTGATCATCTGCTGGTTATAGGCTATGTGACGTCACATTAAATAAAAAATGGCGCCCTCTAGAGGAAATAAAGTGAGGAACTTAAAAAAATAATTGTGTAGTCGTTCCATGTTGTAGCCGTACAAATTAAAAATCCGGACTCACACGTAATCTGTTCGATTTATAACCTAACCTAACACGTGTGACTCCGGATTTTTAATTTGTCTGTTTGTGGTGTCGTGTTTATACCTTTTTAGTCGTAGTTGGGTATTAGTTTTTATTACAGATTTTTTTTTTACCTTTTCTTTTCACCGTTTCTTTTCTTGCCCGTTCTTCTCCATAGAGATATACGTTTTGGAATGGGGAACTAGCTTCAACTTTCAGACTAACTGACCGATTATTTGACAATTTAAAACCGCCTGTAAATGGTTTAAACGAAATAAATGCTTTGAGGATATGTTAAGGCTCCCGCAGACTGGCGCGATGCGACAGTACGACGCGGTTCTAGTTGAAGGATTTCTATAAAAACTCTCTGGAAATTGTTCTACCAGAATCGCATCGCACTGTCGCAAAGCGCCTGACTGCTAGCCTTTATGATTAAAAATTAAAGTGTAAAACCAGTAGCATAAAATTGCGTTTTGCTCTAAGGCTGGCCTTTATCGGCTAAAGTGCCAAAATAAGCCGACTTTTTCACTCACGCGGCTAAATATTACAGAAAGATAAGATAAAGTAATTACAACGTGTATTATCTATTGTTTAAACTAAGATAATAATCTTTAGATGTTGGACTTAAGCCGTTATGCGTAAATACCGCGGTTAATACTGGCAAGAGTAGTTCAACATTTAAAACTTATTGAAATAATTATCTTCTTAGGAATTAGGTGTTTACTGTAACAATTAGCAGTATAGTTCAGAAGGCAGTGGTGGCCCAGTGATAACGGCTTCGACTTACGAGTTTTAAATCGTAGGTTCGAGCTTTACTTTGTGTTAATAATTTCATCACCACTGCTCTCAAAACGGTGAACGAAAACGTCGTGAGAAAACCGACATGCCTTACAACTAAAAATTCCAAGACATGTGACATCTATCAACCTGCATTAGGCCCGCGTGGTAGATTACAGACCACTCCCTCTCGAATAGAGGAGGCCTGTGTCCCAGCAGTGGGAACATTATAGGCCGATTATGGTGTAACAATATTTAATAAGTACCGGACATATCGTAATGATATTCTTTTAAATCTGTTCCTATGTAAATAAATGTACTAGTCGGTCTATTTTATTAATATGCGGCGAAAAAGGAACCTGGTAAGCAATCTAAAATTAGCTTCCGTAAAAAAAAATAGGCCTTCCCATGGGGCAGGCAGACATTACAGACCGCCACCAGCTTACATACTTCTTTTGTTTCATTAACGTTCGTTCATCCTAACTATTAGGTATTATTTTTATGTTTTTAAATATCTTGGGATCATGGGGTCCCGGTCTTTTTATTATTTACTAGCACTTTGCCCGCGGCTTCTCCCACGTTGTATTATATACTAAAACCTTCCTCGAGAACCACTCTATCTATTGGTGAAAACAGCATAAAAATCGGTGCAGAAGTTTTTGAGTTTATCGCGAACAGACAGACAGACGCGGCGTAGGACTTTGTTTTATAATATGTAAGGATTTATTATTATTATTATAAATGCGAAAGTGAGTTTGTTTGTTTATTTATTTGTTTGTTACGCTTTCACGCTAAAACGGCTGAACGGATTTAGATGAAATTTGGCCCATGTGTATACCATGACCTGGAATAGGACTTAGGATACTTTTTATCCCCATATTCCCACGGGATCGAGACTTACGCGGGTGAAACCGCGGGGCGCAGCTAGTTTGTTTATAATTGCCACAAAAAAGGCGTTGACAACATAATAAAAAACAAAAGAACCATCGCGTGAGTCATATATTTTTTTCTGACAAACGTCACGGCACTCCGTAAAGTTGTTGGCACACCAGCGGTCACAAGAATCGACATGTCAATAAAAACTTAACCTTAATTCATAGGAACTGACACTTTTTAATGTTATCCGTGTTTTTTTTTTAATTAAAGAGATATCCGATGTTTGCTGCGACTTAATGAGTTAAAGTACCGCCTACGTTTGTTCTAGACAAATTGTGTAAGGCATGTTGTATCATTGTATGTACGGTGATAACGATATAAGATATCATTTGCATTGAGTAATAGTCTTATGATAATATTCTTAAAGAGATCCTTTTGTTGTGCGTGCAATTTGTAACAAAGGGTGTATCACCGCCCTGTCCGTAATCCTACAAATATTACAAATTTTTATGCGAAAGTTTTGATGTTTGTTACTCAATCACGCAATAACGGCTGAACGGATTTGGATGAAATTTAGCATACAGGTAGAGCTTGGCTTTGGTTAGAATATAGGATACTTTTTACCGACCTCCACGAGAATACAGCTGCGGGCAAAAGCTAGTAACAAAATAAACTTAAAATAATGGCATAAGTAGAAGTTCATCTGGGAATATTTAAACTAATAATCAAATCACAGGTGCTTATTATTTAATATTATTAGATTTTTATGAATCAAAGCAAACTATTCATAAACAGTTGACATTCATAACACCTTTTTTTAAACTTTGTTCTAATACTTGTATTCATGCTACCCGAGTTCCAAGAAGGGTAGGTACACTAAGGATAGGTTACACTGTAAAATGGCGGAATCTGAACCAAAATAACATTATCTCAATTATAATTTTGTTGAGTATCACACATGAATATTTTCCCTACAAATTATACCTTAATAGGTATGTAGATACTTATAACTAATATTTATTACTACTTCGATAGGTAGGTACTTAGTCGATTAAAATAAATAATAATCCGATTCGAATCCCTTAAGAATTGTGGTTGCGTATGTTTTTTTTAAAGAAAATAACATCTCATAATCTTCTTTTAAAATGTTATTTGAATACTTTTTTCTTAAGGGCTTATTATAAACAATTTTATTGCAGTTTAAGTAAGTTGTAACCTGCAACTTTTCTATTGGAGTAACGTATTTTTATTGCTCTGCCCCTTGCCGCGTGACCTCCAAACAGGCAGTATTGTTATTGTTGAGACCATCTATTGTCAAATGCATTCAAGTTCAGTTTACATCATTAGCGATTGGATATCGATACATCATTAGCGATTGGATAGCGATTATATTGGATCGACAAAACAATCGTTCTAGTGTAGTCTAAACATGTGATCTTTTAGGTTATAAATTAGTTGATACGTTTACTTGTTTACAAGAAAACATGTATTGACATTTATTTATGATTTATTTGATATTATTGACACTCACAAAGGTGGAATCAGGAAAACTTCCTTTTTCGCTGATCAGAAAAAATAAGTGTAGATACATGAACCTTTTCCAGGTCAGGTTATGAATTCTTTAACCTCGGCCGTAAACCTCGGAACGGACATGCATGAAACAATGTTGAAATCGACTGATCACATTGCGCATAATATGATTTGAAGAATCGAGTAGATCGGATCGACGACCGCGCATGACATTCAGTCAAATTTAAATTTCGAATCGAACGCCCTAGAATAACTCGTCGCGCATTCATTTATTCGTTCATCGATGCGTATGACGCCGTTATCTTGAATTAGTCCTTTATCGTAATGAAATATTAATTTTGGCGAGTTATTTACTTGATGCAACACTGACTTTACAAACAGGCCCGTGCCGTTACGTCATTAAACATTCATGATTGTTGTGCACCCGTATTGTTGAGAATAATACTGCAAAATGTATTGTATCTCATGAACCGCAGAACTTGACCCTGGCATCGGACTATAATTCCTCATGGTCAGATGCGTGAAAGTAGGATTCGAGTCGGAGACAAAGAGAGTGAATGTGATCCTTTGTCACAGTGATGCGACATATTCTTAACAACTGACAATTCAATAGCTCTGTACAGTCCCAGCCTATTCCAAATAAAAGTGTTATTTATCCTACGGAAAGTAATAAATACAATTTTATTAATGTTGAAATAATAAAGAATTGCATATTGCGTGAATTTTAATATCAACCGATATATTTTTTTAATTTCACGGGTAAATAAATATTAATTGAACATTATAAAATATCTCGTTACGATTATTAATATTTTCAAAGTTTTTATTGCTTCTGTATCGATAACTTGAGTAGGTATTAATCTGTATAAACAAACCTAATATTTAATTTGCACACATATATACTAAACAGAAAATTGAAAAAAAAAATGTGCCGTAAAGAATAAAGATGTGCACACACTGTACCTAAGTTATTGTTGATAATATAGAAATAATTATTATAAGGCTTATGAAAGATTGAAAATTAACCCACTAATAAGGCTGGTGATAAAGATCCACTCAGCATACTTCTTGGTAGATGTCAAAGTTTCATCATCACGATATTCGTTAACTTTACACGATACTTACACGATATACGTTACAAAAAAGAATAAAAACAGGACAATCGAAAGTTAAAACAATAAATAGAAAATCAAATAACTCTTAGAAAAGTCGCTGAAATTGGTACAACGAAATACAATCTAGCGTTTCTTGTCTTATTTCGGAAAACAATGGACCTCTCATTTCGAGTAAAATCACGTGTAGAGTCAGAGGCTCCCAAAACGGGCAAACGGCTGTGACGCGACGGCGACGCGATTCTGGTAGAACAATTTTCATGCAGTTTTCATAGAAATTGTTCTACTAGAGTCGCGTCGCACCTGTCTGCGGGAGCCTTTATGAATTGGATTCACAGATTTGATATCGATATTTTCCTGACGACGGCTTAGTATTAATAAACACATCTCTATGTAGAATCTAAAACAGAGTGTTCGAAATATAAATTGCTTTTAGGAATGTCATGCATTTTATGCCATGAATAAAATAAAATTTTGAATTCAACATTTAGACAGCTCTGGTCAGGCACTGTGTTTATAAAAGGAATCTTATTACCGAAATAATAGAATTCTCTTTTGAGTTTCTGTTAATTATCTAATGTATAAAATATGGCTGACGTTTATTAATATTTGGACAGTTCTTTCAGAGTGTGCCTTCAAATCACATGAATGTTCGTAACACATCTGACACTGGCAGAACGGTTGACATCGGCTCTAATGGCTAGAAAGAAAAATAGGCAGTTATTATTATACGGATTTTACTATTTACCTTCGGATAGGTCTTCATTAATTTATTTGCGTTATCAGCATTCACAGCCTGAGATCACCCACTGCTGGGCTCACTGATAGGCTTTTCTTTTCATGTGCCAATCTCCACGGTCCAGTAAGAAAGAAAGAAAGAAACAAAAATGCGTTAAATGCGTACCTGCCTCAACCAGGTTCTATCCGCGATGGTAACAGTGTCTGCCAGATCATATGTTACCTATTTACTGCTAAACCACTGAACGGATTTCGACCGAATTTGGCAAAGAGATAGATCGACATACCACGCGGGCAAAGCCGCGGGTGGAAGCTAGTCATAAATAATTTCTATTTATTTTTGAGTAGCTGCGCCCCGCGGTTTTCCCCGCGTAAGCCTCGAACCCGTCGGAATATCGGAATAAAAACTTTCCTACTTATTTCCTATTCCAGGTCATGGTCTACCCATGTGCCAAAATTTCATCCAAATCTGTTTAACCGTTTTAACGTAAAAGCGTACCAAACAAATAAACAAACAAACTCTCTTTCGCATTTATAATATTAGTTAGGATTAGGTCAATCAATCAATCTGGCTAGCCTTTTCACAACTATGAAGGGGTCGGCTTCCAGTCTAACTGGATGGTAACACAACCCAGTCACTGGGTAATACGATACCCCTTGGTAAGACTGGTTGTCAGACTATCGGCCTCTGACGACTCGTAACGACTGCCAAAGATCCTCGAATGACAGCCGGGACTAACGGCTTAACGTGCTTTCCGAGGCACAGAGGATACTCGGAATGTACATTTATATACATTATACATATTACATTCTTTTGGAATGGCATTTAGCTATACCGTTGCGAAAACGGGATAGTGCTATCGGTCGTTTATAGTTCCGTCACTCTTTCGCGTTGTAAAAATTATGGCATTACTATTTCATAATACGGCCCATGGAATGAAAAAGTTATAAAAAGTGTAGACGTTTAGTACTTTAGTCAGCTGTTTTCAATTCAATTTTCGCGTGGGAAAAGTGAAAAATATTTGCAATGTGACATTTAAGGCATGTTTGTGCTACTCCTGTGATTAGTAGTAGAGTTGTGTAAGTTCTTAGTGTAGGTACCTGTGTTTATGCGACGAATTTTAATTTTATTACGATACTAGCGACCCTCTCCTATTTTGCACGATTTTTACGACTTGACAAAGCAACGAGATTTCTTAGATAATGTAACTTTAATAATAACGTATTATACAAATAAACCTTCCGAAATAAATTCTCTAAACAATGGTGAAAACCTCATCAAAACCTGTTGTATGGTTTAGAAGAACGACGCGGTCATACAGACAAACACGAAAAGCGACTTTAATTTATAATAATTATGTATAGGTTTATCAATAAGTTGATACAAATGAGATTAATTTTAATAAAATAACCCTTTTTCCCCGTCAACGGAAACAGGTTTCGTGTATCGGTTCAACATAGGTGACAGCTGTCAAAAATATCAAAATGAGGTCCAAACTTTAATGCATTTCACTAAATAAAATTTGGAACATTTTGTAAATCAGCATACGGAATGAAATTGACACTTGAGAAGGAAATTAAAATAGGCGTGGGATATTCTACTGCTGTTCGTAAAATGGTGTTTTACCAATATGTAAGTAACCTGGTAAAATTAAATAGCCTTGCTATGTATTTAGGTGATCAGCTGATTGATTACCCTTAACTATTTTTTAATTTATCAGTTTACTCTGTTGTCTTATGTGCCTGCTAAATATTTCATATCAATTATAAAGAAATTGCAGCAATACTGCTCAACGGCCGAAAAAGCTGATAAATAAATGAATAAATGAATCTATTAAGGCTCTTACATACTAGCGCGACGCGACGGCGCCGGTTTTGTTCTGCCGTGAAGTTTCTCAGAAATTGTTTTGTTAATAGTCGTGTCGCGCGACAAGTCGCACCAGTATGTAAGAGCCTTTAAACTCTGCAAGTATATTTGATTAAAGGTGATTATTTGCATCATGTTGATGTTATGCCTTTTAAAAACCAATAAAGGGATATATTATATTTATCTAACACTCGTTAAGCACTGATCACACTGAGGTGAACCCCCGCGAGAGATGCGACACGCGATTGCCCGCTTCGCTTGTTTTAATGATTAAGAAGTCACGCGACTATTCGCGCCCGTTTGAAACCTCAACACAAGCTAGTTGACAACTCTGCGCAAACGAATTTCGTCCTGCATCCCGTGCGGGATTCGCCTCAGTCTGGCCAGAGCCTTATTCGGATTGTTTGATACCGTTTCTTCAGAGCCGTGTAAATAGTCTGTAAGAGTGTGTGTGCGTAAGTAGTAGCTGCACACATACACACAAACAAATGTGTGCAGAGATTTAGTTCACTTATCATCAAACTATTTGCGTTTTGAAATAATATTATCGCGTTACTTAATACTTTCTGCTATACGTTGTAACAGCGAATCAATTTTTACACCTCCCGGCTCCCCCTTAAGACCTAGGCGATTTTTTTTATATATTCTGGTAGCCTATGACCTGAAGAGCTGGCTTAAAGAAAATAAAATAAAAATCTAAAAAAAATAAGTTATATAAATCCGCGGGAATTCTGGTTTATTTATAAATAAACTGTGTCTTATGAGAGCGATGTGGACGAGTACTTCGACGCCAGTGTTCTTTTCTTTTTGAATTTATTTGTATAATTAGTTGTGTACTTAATAATTGTATAAAAGCATATTGATTTAAATAATAAATTAACCTAAACACAGAACTGCGTGATTTGACCATAAATCAGTCACAGACATCTAGTCTTATCGGAGGTTTAAGGCACGCTTGGTTTTCGATTAAAAATGCGGCTGAATACAAATTATTGCCACAAAATATCGAAAAATTTGGCAGAAATTACTTTAGCATATTTACTTTAGCATCTGGAAAATGAAAAACAGTTACTGTACGTCCCGGAAAATTAAAAACTCTTAACTAGAGCACCAGTTAATAAAAATAAACACTCAATTTGCACGGATAACTCCAAATAAAGTTTTTAATAACTTTAAACACGATGTTTGAATCGGATATTTTCGGATTTACCTACTACCTACGGTTAAAAGTTCTCATCTGATTTTGATTAGAAATTAAAACGGATGGCCAGGACAGTATTGCCACCACAAAAGGGTTCCGTCTAGTCACTGATGGGGTTCGGAATACAAAATGATCAATTATAAATTACCTATCGGCACGAGAATTGTATTATCTAAAACTCTAAATAGTACCTATACTGTCCAATCCAATCAACATTACCTTGGAATACATATTTACAGTAATCTGATGGGGAGTTAGCTGCGCTGATTCATCCCAGCTAAAGCACTAGGAAGTGGTGAAGGGTGGGCGTTTTGGGGGACTGTTTTATGTAATTTTGACGTTCGAAAATTGCTGATTCTCAGCCTAGTTTGAATAAATGGCATTTGATTTGATTTGAATCAGAATTGAAAGTAAGTTTTTTATTGTTTATACTGGTAATTAACTTATAGAACACGTGACTTTACTTATCATTATAAATAACTTTTACTATGGGACCAAAAATGAAATCACGAAAAAATATCAGCTGATCCCCACAATTATTTTCGTACTCGTCAAAATGTAGAGAACAGCTGATTTTTTGCGATTTCAGAATTGGTCCCGTGTTTGTAATTTTGTGATAAGCTTTTTTTTTTTTCTACAATTTAACAATTTTGTAGAATTATAGACTAGGGTGTTACTATAAAAACTTGGACACTTGTTCAACGTGAGTCTAATGCCAGTCATACGTCAAACTCCATTCATAAATCAATCTGCCTAGCCTTTTTCCAACTATTTTGGGGTCGGCTTCCAGTCTAACCGGATGTAGCTGAATACCAGTATTTTACATGGAGCGACTGCCTATCTGACCTCCACAACCCAGTAACTGGGTAATACGATACCCCTTGGTAAGACTGGTTGTCCGACTTTCGGGCTTCAGACGACCCGTAACGACTGTCAAAGATCCACGAATGACAGCCGGGACTAACGGCTAAACGTGCTTTCCGACTACATAAATGTCGTGTTTAAATTAAAAGGTGTTTAAGCTAAACAACTGATATACACGATTTGTGGTAATAGGTAGGGTTAAAGTTTTTGGCCCTGGTCTACAGATAGTCTTTGCTAATAAAACGCATAGCATCGAGTCACGATGGCCAGCCACGTAGAAATACGTTTCCGTAACGTTTTTAACGTTAGCACTGAACCGTGTTATCCGTCAACTATTGTGCTATTATTCGCAATTGTAGCCTAGGGAAAGCATGTTATTTTGTAACTAATTGCCCTAACCAAATCGTATAGCAATTAGGTTTACGGGCTTTCTACGTAGTAATGGGATGGGCTGCGATGCACCATTGCCTTTTCTTTCACATAATCGATTTCTAATTTTCCTTAAAGCCTCATTTACACGATTCAATTTTTTTTTCTGTGGCGTACTATTAAATTGAGGTGACAATTAAAGTTGCGACTAACCACTGCTTAGATGGTGCAAGTTTTATTGTTAATTCAACTTATGGTTTGCCGCAGGCTATTAAATCGCACCGTGTAAATCAGGCTTTAACGAAACAAACTTGAATAGGGGTTTTCTGAAATGACGTTCACTGAGACGTCGGGTCAAAAGTGTCAAAGCGCATTTATTTTCTCTAGTTGTGAATGATGAGCGATGAATGATGTTGTGAATGATGAACAGTGATCGGAGTAGGTAGATTGAACTGGGGCCATTGATCCGAAACGTATATATTAATATGGACATTCCTCCGGAATTGGTGGATTATTAAAAAAAAACCGGAACTTATGTAGGAATTGTATTCTGCCAGAGTGGAAGGAGTCATTTGATGATTTGCCATCCTCAAAAAAATCGGAAATCGAAAATCGGAATTCGATTGATTCGATTCGATTTTTATTATTCAACAGATAAATAATGAATTAATTTAGTTTTAATACCTTCCTTTAAATTTTGAATTGAGTAGTAATAATATCACTACCAACATTAACAATATTTAATTGAATCCGGAAATACCGGAATTACTTTCCGGAAAAATGGCTTATCCATGTTATTCTTTCTGTGTGCATTTATGATACAAGTACCAAAAATCAATCTACCTACTCCGATCACTGATGATGAACGAATGAATGAAACAAATGATGAACCATATATTTTATATTCATTGTCGAAATGGAAGACCTCTTGTCAAACTGGCACCAACTGGTGGAATTTTTATGAAAATCCTCATTGGTCTGGAATAATCACTAGAGGCGACTATTCTGATAAATCTTTGGTCGAAAACAATTAGTGAATACCTAGTTATAGAGTCCTCCTATAGAAGCAAATAAAATCGCATCAGGACTTGAGCAAAATGGTGGGTCAAAGTAATACCGTTTCTAAAGGATTGACAGTTATGGTTCAAATGCTATTAAAAAAAGTGCTGACACACACGGACAAAAAGTGATCTTATATGTAATGGTTCCGTTTTTCCTTAACCCTAAACATGCCACCTACATTGACTGAGCTTAATTGAGCACGATTATTATGTGAAACGGGTTTATAAAAAACTCCTAGGGATTTCATCCAACCTCCGTTTATTAACCCTGCGACATTTTGTATAAACACTTAATTAATTTGTGTGAAGGTGACGGATAAGTTATAATTACTCGGGGTTAAACTTAGATGATACCTGCTGCTTAATGTTATCTTAACCTCCTTTGTATTTCTGTGGTCAAGAGCGTAAGCATCCTTCACCAAAGACAAGAAAAGATAATAAAGTCAGAGAGTTGCTCATCCAATTGACTAACAACTTAAATTGTCCGTATATTTAAATCATAACTGTCATTCTTCGACAGTTTTATGAAATGGCTATAACACGGCAAATTGACGTAGTGTTCATTTGATAAACAATGTTCACTGATTTACCTATACGTTGACATGAAAGGTAGGTTTTTCTATGTTGACCCAAGTTCCAGTTCAGTCACAGATTTTTTTTTCAAATAGAACCCCTAGCTCTACTTAATTGACTGCATGCTGTCATTGCGGTATTCAGCACACTGGCAGCTGTACCCACGTTATCGCTAAAATAGTCCAGATAATAATATAAATTATTACAATCATATCGTATTATTTTAAAAGGCTCCACGGCCACGTACATACACTCAGGTACATTAAAATCGCTAACGCAATCGACACGTCCCCGTATATCGATATCTCATCGAGTCAATCGAATTACATTTTAATATTAAAATTATTCATATTGCCAATATATTACTGTTGGACCGGTGTCGATTGATCCAACTCCGGTAGGATTAAATAACTGGAATACATGTGAAATTATAATTAAAATATCCCTTATGAATATTTTTTGCATTATCCACGTCGGGACGGGCAAACATTTTAAGTTTTTTAAAGTCAAAATTTACATTTAAAACGTTATAGGATCATGTATCGACGTCGTGAGACGTCGTCGGTTCGAGATTAAAAAAATTGTTACGTCATAATCGTAAGTTATGGTAATATAATAATTTCAAGAGTGGTACTGGAATTACATACTCGGTACTCATTTATAACTCATATTTGAGTGATTCGCACGACTCCAGGATATAAAGTTGTTGGTTTTAAGACAAGTGTCATAAATAACACTTAAGTACAACAATAAATATGTGAGTGTTACAAATTAGAATGAAGTTTGTAAAAACTATGTATCTTAGTCATTCATACATATTTAAGCTTTTGGTTTTATTGACGTGGGTTCCGTAGACCACGATTTAAAACTCGTAACTACCCTTAATTATTACTTCATGTAATAAATGAAATAATGTATGCAAAATGTTAACTGAGATGTTAGCTCATTTAATATTTTACATATAATTATAAATTTTTATCAGACGAGAAGAGCAGGTGGGCTTCAAAATTACAAAAACCCTAAAAGCTTGAGTTCATTAAGATAATTAGCGAAGAAGCTTACCTTCGTATCATTTTATTTAAAAATAGTAAAATAAAAGAGCTTATTTATTTTAAATACAGATTTAACGGGAGTAACACAATACGTAACTCTGGGTTCAAGTCTCAGATTATAATATGATTTGAGGTTCAAGTAAACCTAGACTTGGGTACGACGAAGAGACTTTTTAAATGGATAGGCTCCATATTTATCTCAACTGAGGGACAGTTCCAGTATTTTTAAGAATTTTCACATTACTGTCCCAATCGTTATCTGTCAAAAATACCTCTAATTTTCCTACATTTTGGACGAGTCTTTAAAAACTACGTATACTTGAAATGCTATTACGACTTAACTAGATTTGGAAGGGAATTGGCCTTCTCCGGTAAGCAATGAAGCGGTAAACGAAGTACCTGTTCAGTCGACACTTGAATTTCACCTTCTGATTTTCATATCTACTAAAATTGGTAGAATTTTTATTTAGTAGAAATAGAGCTTAACATTATATAAATAAAAAACAATTGAAGGTTGATATTGGCAGCAATTCCTGTATTAAAATTTACCTACTTTAAATTATTTATATACTTGTTGGTATTTTATACAAAGTTCAATGAAAGCTATTACGGAAATTCATTGTGAGTGTTACCTACCCACATTACTGGTAAATGTCAGTAGTTAGCAGGTAACTGCTTACTTTATTATATTCATCCGCATAATCCGTTCAGTATTTTTTTTTATACCAAATTTAGTGAACCTAGGAATCCTTTCACTTTTATTTCGGCACAAAATTTTGGATTGAAAAACCTGTCCACTCCATTTAGGTTTATAACAAAAATAGAAGACAAATATCATTAAACTCGGGAACGGTGACGGTTTGACAAGCCCCAAAAATCAGGAAGCTGCAAATGTCAAAATCCAACTAAAGCTTGACAGTGATGAGTAAAAATATTGGGTATCTTCATTGTTTCGTCCTTTGTTCAAAAAACTCCACAAATATCACATATCCTACCGTTCCGAGACTCGTTCCAAGGTACGTTTATATGTATGCAACCAGTACCTTACGTGTATCTCATTAAAAGTTTATAAATTGTATTTTGTTTTTGTGAAATAAATGAAAATCAACTTAATTAAAAAAAATAGTTTTCTGAACTAAATAATCCAGACAATTTTAATACCCACCCAATGCCAAACCATAAAAATGTCAAGATCGCAAACGGTAGCACCTGTACTTAACCCTGCTCCCGCGCATTAATCTCCCGAGTTACGTAAGTTATGTCAGAACAGTATTGAGTGCTGACAACGGGCAGTATCGGCGATCGCCGCCGGTGGGTTAGCGTGCTTCTACACGTGTTTGAAGCAGCGCGGGCGCGACGGGACCCCAGATTAAGATCTACCATAGACTAAGAATGTACAGACGGGGAAAAAGCACGAATTCATTGGTCACACAATCCCAATGCTAAACTAATTAATTGCGTTATATATCTTGTCGAGCAGACGATTTTTTTAAATATGTGAAGCTTTGGTTTACTTTGGGGTATTGTTGTTGGTTGATTACTTTGGGGTGTTGTTGTTGGTTGATGGCAATTGGAGGAATGAGGGTTTAAGGCCTACAGTTTCTGATATTTAAAACGATCCGCGCAGTAAAGATTGTATCGTCGTTTGCGGCGTATTTTTATGTTTCGTGCTTGTTCATAGTCGAAATTGAAAACACTAACGACAATAACAAGGTGGATAGCGGTACCGTCCTTTTACAGCTATTTTACCTCTGACAGCAGCTCTGATAGCAACCTTATTCTAACGACTACTCGTATAAAGATCACTGTGATTTTGACAGTTCTTTTACTGTAAGTGAGTGAGTGTAATAGGACTACAAGTAAGTGTATCGGCAACATCGGCTCTTGCGCGTCCATAACACACTAACAATTGCAATGCCTTTCATTCTGACAATTCAACAAAATTCATTGCGTTATATTCAAATATATGAAGCGATCGAATGTGGTGGTGAATTTCACTTCTATAGATTTCTTAGTCTGTGGTTTTTTACCTTCCCATATCGCGTCACGGGCTCGTGGCCCGGTGCTACTGTATCTTATAATATCGTTAATTACTTTACCTACATACAATAGATTTTTAGTCTTTCGGGTGTAAAAGATACACTGTAGATTGAATGATAAGACCGTGTAATTGGTATGTGGGAGCCGTGTTGTTGTGATTTAATATACATATTTTTCTAATAGCTCATAATATTAATGTTAATGTATATTGTTGGTTAGTCATGTCATGATAGTGGAATGTCCGTCTGTCAGCAAATCAGTCAGTGACCTAAGAAATTTGTTGTTAAAAAGAAATTAACTTGCTAAGTACACATAATTCGCATAACAATAGTAACAAAAGTTATTAAAACTTCTTATAAATTATATCCCTGTCACTGTATGTAGCCTTGACTAACGTACAATTGTCCCGATTAACTACAGAACAGAACCCTCTACTTACATAAGTACATGACCCGTCCTTCATTCCGGTTGGCTCATTGAAAAAGAGTTAAAAACACGACAATTATGGGACGACATAAAAATTAAATATAATTAAATGACAAAGTGTACTATAAATACTATAATGCATGATCGGGCCCTTGTTAGGAAAATGTAGTTAATGACAGAACGCTATAACAATTAAGGTTGCTTTGTCAGTGCTAGCGGACGCGGTTGTAAGATTCACGTACTGTGTAGGAGGGCTTTTATAATCAAGATTTTTTTTGTAGTACATTTGGTAAATAAATTATCGAAATTTGGGTTATACGTACCACTGCTCTGCCTTACCTACCTCGCAGGGAATACAGGCGTGATGGTATGATATGTGAGTAAATTAATAATGAATTCGTATTGTAAAGTCAACATTGAAAGTGTGTCTTTTGCTCAATAATCAAATTGTACTGTACAATAACCAATTGATCATGTTGTGTTGAGCATTGTTCCTATTTATTCTTACAGATATATACATTTTTCGGAATAATCAATTTAATTGACTGATTTAGGTTACATACTTAATGATTTTTTTAAATGTATATTTTTTTTTTTGGGGTTTTTTCATTCCTTTCGTTGCTAGCTATTGGTCCTCTCTTTTTACAGTACACTGTGTCCCGGTGAAGGTCGAATATTTTTGTCACTTTACGAAAAGTGACGTGTCGACGCAGTCATCTGTGTACGAGATAAGCTTACGTATGTAGTGTTACGCAAACTTTTACGTTTCGCTACATACACCGTAGTCTATTACGTAGTCAACGTAACCAATCCTGATGTTTGACGTCTTGCACGTTTTGCTTCTGGTAAATACTATAGCCAGTCAAAGCGGAGCTCACTGCCCAGTATTGTCACTCTTGAGCGACTAAAGCATCCAAATGATAGCAATGCATTTGAGGGTTAAGATTTAAAATTAACTAAGGATGTTCCTACTTTCTTTTCAACTATACTTGAAAATAAAAACTTGTTTCTGTTCGCGATTTCGTCCGCGTGCTTGTTTTAACATAAAATAATAGTATAGTCAAGCTATTGTCAATAATTGCGAAGACACTGATGGTGCGTGCTGTAACTGTAATGAATTGACGGGTACACCATAGTAGTGACATAATAAACTAACCATAATTACGTGAATGGCTATCATGGCGGGCACCGGTGCGCGAAGTACGTCGGCGAAGTACACGCGGGGTGGACGGATCCGGCGCAAAAAGTAGAGTAGAGTGCGACCACGGTTGCGAAGTTAACAGATGTTTTCTATTTAATCGAATGTCAGTCGTCGTGATATTTGGAGCCAGACGGGGTCAATGGGGCGAGGAAAATTGATAGAATACCTGTAGGATTGAAATAGGTTGTGCTGTCACCTAATCCAGAGATAGGTAAATTAAGAGAACGTAACCCAATCAACAATTCAATCAAATGCAATTTGGGATCCGGGGTCATTCTTCGGGATCCGGGGTCATTGTTCGGGATCTGGGGTCATTCTTCGGAATCCGGGGTCATTCTTCGGGAACATCCCCGGACAGATCTCATTCTAAGTAAAATTCCACAACACACAACTTGACTTAAACCATCGGACGGGCATAAAATTAATTTGAAATAATAATAATAAAACACTGGTCAGGCAGGGGTCATAGTCCTTCCAAAGTTCTAGGTAACCGGTCCACTTAAGCCAACCAAACTTATAGTTATACTAACTTATAGTTCAAAGTTAAGTAGTCCTTGGGTGCACATGCATACATAGTGCACATAGGGATAATCGTCGGTCATGTCGGACTCCTCAGGGTTGTGGGAAAGTCCGAAAGGGATACCGGGACCTTGGCAACAGGCAACTGAAGGAACACGGGTGCGTTTCAGTCAGTAAAAGTCTGACTCGCCCTTCCGCTCCGCCCAGAGCGGGAGTCATTTGACGATTTCCCAACAACAAAAAAAAAAAAAAGGCATAATGGTCGGTTGGTGCCTCATTTCATTAAAAGCGTTTAAAGGTCTGGGACCCCACGGTCCAGAGCAATGTCAGAGACAGAGACGTTAAATTAATTATAAAAATAAAAATTATTTATTAATATTAGGTACCTTTATTCAGAAACATGGCAAGTTTCTTAAGTAACAAAGTTAAGCGAGATGTCCAAATCCGAGTATGACTTGAATAAATAAAAAGGTGAATTCTTAACAAACTTCCAATAAGTTATAATAAATTTCTACTGGCCGTTGTTATTGAATTTGGCAGGGTATTGGATAGTAGCATCCATGTAATTGTCTACTGATCTACAGGGTTACTGGTAACTCGACGTATTCCTTGCAGGACGTCATAGTAGGGTTAAAATGCAACAAATTAAGCCACCAAATGTTCTACCGAAATTCAGTAGTTTTTGAATTAGTTAAGAGTTTTAGAGCTAAAAATTGCAAAAAATTAAATGTTTTGTTAGTGATATTTGCCAAAGTTTTAGGCATTATTGAACTTTTAATTATTAACAAAGGTCTGCTACTTCGTCAACTATGATAATAACTTAAATTTCAGTACAGTCGCGCCGTAAATCATTTTTAAATTGGTTCCAAATGGTTTAATCTGGGATTTTCATTAAAAAACTAAAACTCTTTATTAATTCAAAAACTACTGAATTTCGGTAGAACATTTGGTGGCTTAATTTGTTGCATTTTAACCCTACTATGACGTCCTGCAAGGAATACGTCGAGTTACCAGTAACCCTGTATATCATAATTTCTAGTAGTAACTGCACGGCATAGGGGAAGACCCAGGCGTAGATGGCGGGACGAACTTGACAGGAAGGATTGGTACATTTTGGGTCAGGATCGAGTCGAGTGGAAAAACAGGATCGAGTTGAGTGGAAAAACAGGAAAGGGAGGCCTTTGCCCTGCAGTGGCACAATATGGGTTACTCCTCTATACTAACTATAATCCATACTAATATTATAAATTCTAAAGTAACTCTGTCTGTCTGTTTTCACGAATAAACCACTGAACGGATTTCATTTTAACAAGGATATAGATGGCACCCTGGGGAAGGACATGCGTGGGCGAAGCCGTGGGTGTAAGTTAGTATAATATAATTAATATTAATATTTAGTATTTTAATTTATGTACATATAAGTGTATAAATGCGAAAGTGAGTTTGCTTTCACACTAAAACGGCTTAACAGAAATGGATGAAATTTGGCACAAGGGTAGACCATGACCTGGAATAGAACATAGGATACTTTTTATCCCGATATTTCCACGGGATCAAAATCATCGTTTGGCTTTGCCGTAGTCGGGTAATAAGGCCGATATCATAAAACAAAGATGAACTTGCGAGATCTGCTTCCAAGTTACACACCATTTAACTGTGCAAAATTATAATAAGAATAAATGAATAAATTCGTCTAATGTTGTCACTAAAGTTAAAAAAAAAAATGCTAATGCTAGTTACGACCTCTTAAGTCCTTCGGATAATTGGTCATTTTTCAGCGTCCAGTCATGAGCTTAAATATATTGTGACTATAAATATAACGGTACAATCCGCCCTGTTCTTAGTAACAAAATATTATTGCTTGCTTGTTTCGGGCCACTAAGTTATTATTAACAGTCTTAAGGCTATCGATACTTCGACAGTCACATACGCGTATCATTTACTGCCCGTGACTGCAGCCGCATTTTTTGCCGTTCAAAGTGCTCAAACGAACAATAATTGTTTCAATAATGGCTTCTTATTATTTGCCTTTATGACACATTAACACGATCACCACTGAAAGGTACAATGCGTTTAGAAAACTTTGTAATTGCCACACATTTTTGCTCCACTCGACCATAATAAAGTATTATAGCCGAGATAGTTTTTATATACAAATAGTTTTTGTTTGTGTATGCGCAAGACTATCGATGCGGGCGTAGGAACTAGCTGGCTTGGAGAATTCTTTTTTTTTATTTGCAAATTGGCATGGAAATAATGATAGGGTAATCTTTTTTACTTGTATTTGCGGTTTTGTATATATTTTTTTTCTTTGTAAGTAATTTATTATTCATTAAATCAGTCCGTGTGTAACTGTAGAAAATGAAATACAATTTCCGCTTGAAAAATAAGTAGTAATTAAAAGTTTTCAATTCTTGATTTGTGGCTTTTTTAGAGAGTCATTACAATGTCACCAATGTCACTTACTATTTAAGGCTGAAACTAGATCAATAACTGACAATCTAAGTAATAATTAATTGATTCGGGCGTGACTTTGCGGACATTCATTATAAAATACAATAGGCGTACATATATGTAGTAACCTATTCCGCTTAACTATTCCTCAAGGGTCATAAAAACCCTGTAAGAAATCGAAACGTGTTTCACCTGCCAACGAGGCATCCTCAGGATGACGATTGGCCAGTCACGAACCTGAACACGACAAATTGCCCCGCCGAGCGCTGGACGCAGAGTGACCCATTCAACTCTATCCAACGCTAATTCTGTTTGAGAAGTGAAAACTCTCTCTTCAGTTGATCCAACTTTTAGATTGTTATTTGCTTTTGATCGATAACTTTACTACTTAAATCTGATTTGTCTTCTCTCAACTTTTCCTGCTATATTCGTATTTATTTATTATAACTTTATGCACAAATTAAAAAAAAACTGTACAAAGGGGGACTTAATGCCTGACTGCCTGAGGCATTTTCTACCAGTCAACCTTAGGGTGATGCAGAGACAAAACATGGCAGGTGCAATATAAGAAATAAATAACTCGAAAATAACTATATTTTTATTGACAATTTTAAGGGTTCCGTACCAAAACCGCCAACGAGACCAACCCTATTACTAATGCGGTAAAACTGTCGGTTCAATAAGGCTCCGCCGTCCGTCCGTTCGTTTGTCACAGGGCTGTATCTTTTGAACTGTAATAGGTATACTCTTGAAATTTTGACAGTATCTACTGACTACTATAGTAGCTATTACAAAAAATAATAAAAATAAAATAGTTAAAAGATAAAAAATTAAAGGGGGTTTTTTAATAATGGAAAATATTATACGGTGGTACACACGGCTACACATCAAGCTATACATTTCCAGTTTATGCTGATCTCGCATTGTACAGGATTTCCGCACAATGCGAGGTCAGCTTATACTGGAAATGTATAGCGTGATGTGTAGCCGTGTGTACTGAACGCTTTGTGGCCACTTTTTCTCTCATTCCAAGTACCTAGCTGGTATAGATTTCACCTGACAGACCAGCTCGGTGTCAGGAATTCAAACTAGCGCCATAATTGAAGGAAACCGAATGCAAATCGTTTATTATTTATAATATTATAATTACGCAGCGGTTATTACATAGTTGTACCTACTAGTATACCAAATGCTGTCCAGTCAGTGTACAGAGTTACCGGTTGTTTTGCATATCTTGTCGTTTCCCTGCGTAACTCCTTTTCTGTAAGGGCGTTAGCATCTATGTTTAGAAAGTAATTTTGTTTCGATCATAGATAAGATTGACTGAATTTAATATTTATTTCTATGTTTTTTTCTTCTAGGCGAAGCAAAGTGCAAGGCAGTGTCGGGTTGCATGTTCAAAAGAATAGTGAAAGCGATTAATTTATTGGTTGAATTTAATAAACGTGAAATTAGATGGTTCTGTATCAAATTAAAAGCTGGTCAATTCAAAAGTTGAATTTAAACTGTCAACCTGTCAAAAACAAAAATCCTACTATCCTACTAAACCTACTATCCTACTAATATTATAAATGTGAAAGTTTGTGTGTTTATGTGTTTGGATGTTTGTTACTCAATCACGCAAAAATGGCTGAATGGATTTGGATGAAATTTGTCAAACAGATAGTTTATAACCTGGATTAACACAAAGGATCCTTTTAATCCCGATATTCCCACGGGATCGAGACTTACACGGGTGAAACCGCGGGGCGCAGCTAGTAAAATAATAAATTGCAGTTCTCACTCATCCCTAATCAAATACATTCCAAGAAATTCAACTCCACAATAATATTTTTCTTGATCTCAACAGATCAATGTACCCGTGCAGCTACCAGTTCACACACAAGTACCATTAAATCATTTAATAAAGATACGAACATCAGTGACGTCATTCAATTGGCAAAACGCCAAATTAGGCAATTTTTACGTCGTTTGATATACCTACAATAAAGTATAAACATTTGAACAGTACAGGCGGA
The DNA here is from genome assembly GCA_949152455.1 of Lithophane leautieri. NCBI lineage: Eukaryota > Metazoa > Arthropoda > Insecta > Lepidoptera > Noctuidae > Lithophane > Lithophane leautieri. The sequence continues at coordinate 19,563,274 of OX424458.1, read as the reverse complement.
ACCATTATCTCTGGAAGTAGGTTAAAAGAAACGAATGTTTTAATAGGAAAAGCCAACAATATACAATAGAATCAGTGGAAAATATTTGTTATTGCGATGACGTGGACCTTGGGGATGGGGTGCGGTCTCTGTGGCGGCCGACCTGCGAGCGAGCGAACAAACGTTTTTGGCGACCTGCGAGCGAGTGAACAAACGTTTTTGGCCGACCTGCGAGCGAGGGATCAAACGTTTTTGGCGACCTGCGAGCGAGCGAACAAACGTTTTTGGCCGACCTGCGAGCGAGCGAACAAACGTTTTTGGCCGACCTGCGAGCGAGCGAACAAACGTTTTTGGCCGACCTGCGAGCCAGCGAACAAATGTTTTTGGCCGACCTGCGAGCGAGCGAACAAACGTTTTTGGCGACCTGCGAGCGAGCGAACAAACGTTTTTGACCGACCTGCGAGCGAGCGAACAAACGTTTTTGGCCGACCTGCGAGCGAGCGAACAAACGTTTTTGGCGACCTGCGAGCGAGCGAACAAACGTTTTTGGCCGACCTGCGAGCGAGGGATCAAACGTTTTTGAACCTGACTATTTCTAGTACTGCCTGACTGTCGTGCACTGCGTCTGAAAATATCAAAGTTACTAATATTTTTTCAGTAACATGGTTATGTTACTGAAAAAATATTAGTAACTTTGATATTTTAACAAAGGTTTTTGTTGTCTGTTAAATAAATAAAAAATAATAATTATTTATTTTACATTTTAAAGAATAGGTCTCATGTGCTACTAATATTACCTACAATAAGAAAAACAGAAAAAATATTTTATAAAAGAAATAAGTTACAAGCACTGACTTATAATGTCGCTTGCCCGCTCTCTGACACTGGGGCCACACATAAAAATGATTCACGTTCGGTAGCTGCGCGTACGCTCATAATGTGCGTTAATTTTATCTAAAAATAACACCCATTCTTTGTTTGTTAGATTTTTACGAAATCTGCCTGCCTTTATTAAATGTGTAATTCGTTTCTCCAGTTATTTTGCTTTCTATTTTATCGTTTTATATTCATGTAAACTATAACGTTATGTTACGAGTAATTCGGAGATTTTATTGGCGATATGAATTTTAATGTATACTTAAAAATGTAATATAAAACTTGATAATCTATACTAAATAAATAATAAAACGGTGAACAAAAATATAACCTACTTAGTTTTTTATTTGCATATAAAATTATTTCATGAGTTGAGCAAAATCATTAGCCAGGTAGAGGTACACTACTATTCTTACATATTATAAAACAAAGTCCTCCGCCGCGTCTGTCTGTCGTCCTGTACGCGGTAAACTCAAAAACTACTGTACCGATTTTCATGCTGTTTTCACCAATGGATAGAGTGGTTCTGGAGTAAGGTTTTAGTATTGTATAATAACCGACACCCACCCAGGTGAAGCCGCGGACATCAGCTAGTGTTTTATAAAATTCGGTATATGCACCTAGGTACTACATTAAAACATACAGTACACAGTTAAATAATCTAAATGAATTCTAATAATACGTTACTGTATTTGCGTTAATTATTTGATTAGTATTACTGCCAAATAAATTACAGAAATCCTACATGAATAAATTATACAACAATTTAGTTCGATCTAAATGATTGTAGATGAAGTAATAATCAGTTCTACATCACAGCTTATCAAATCGAATCATAAAATATAACACACGTGCAATAAAATCAATAAAAAATCGATTAGTCAAAATAATTCGATTACGCCCTTCGATTGGTCGATACGAAGTCTTATCATACAATTTGCAACGTCGCGATTTGTACCGCCGTTTATTTATACAATAATGCATTATATTTAATCAGTTTTATTGTAAACAGACGTGTTATTGCAATTGTAGCGTTAAGAATATCACTAATACAGTTATTTATGGTATTGATGGATGTTATTAGGTTATTAGGCTTTTGCTCGCGGCATCGCTCGCGTGGATGTTGGATTTTTAACATACAATTTATGTTAAAAATCCGAAATCATGTTGACAGTCATTAAGCCATGTCATTTACTGGGATAAAAAGTACCCTATGTGTAAATCCAGGTTATAAATCTTTGTGCCAAATTTCATCCAAATCCGTTCTGCCGTTTTTGCGAGTTTAACGTAACAAACATACATACTGTCACATTTGTAATATTAAGTAGGATAGTTATGTAAATTGTATCGAATATACGTTCTGGTGACAAAGATTACTTTTATCGACTCTTAGCACACCTTCGGAAGGCATATATCGGGTACCTTTTGGATAAAGTTTAAATAGTATCGATACTAGCTCAATAGCATTAAATGATAAGTATCGAGTACGGATATAATCTGTACAAAGTATCGATACTTTCTTGAATTCTCGTATTCTACGCACTTTCCTAACTTTAGCCTGGAAAGGGCAATCAACTTGAAATTATCGGTTTTTTATTTATTCATTAGATAGGACTAGCACAAAGGACAATGCCTGCAATGGCGGAAACTAACGTGAACCTTTCATTCTGTGATAAGTATCTATTATTAGAAGAAAATTACTTCTTTTATGTTTTTTAAATATTTCTTGTGGTTTGCTTCACTAAAACTGTTATTTTTCTTGTTTCAGGTACGTATAATTGTAAATTTTACTTACAAAAATGTTATTTTCGGACATCCATCGGACTCAAAAGACAAGGTATGTTTTTTCCTTACTGTACAGACGATAGCAAAAGTGTTAGCGTAAAGTTTCTTTTTAATGTGTTGATAAGTTCAATAGTTTGACATTATCTTGCGTCGCACGCCCTGTCACCTGTGAACTTAATGTCTGTATGACTGCATCTGTGGGCGGGGTTCGCGTAGCTGAATTTTGGGCCAAACAAATTTGAACTTTTTGCCATCGATACGCTAAGATATATAATAGTTTAACAACATAACAATATTAAACTCCACGGAGCCTATTGGTATCCACTCTTAGATTTTCTTCTAGTAAGGCCACCTAATCGCGGTGTGAACTGACCCTTAGAGTTGAGAAGTAACTGGAAAGAGGACAAGGCACCTTCGCCTTACATTTGATGTTATGGAAAGTAACTCTGGGTTCAGTTCGGAAAGTATGCCCGATGGACACCGGTGTGGTATAGAGCCTGGTTTGGCATTTGTGGAACAGAGAGAGCAAGTAGGAAACCTCTACCTTTGTCATATACGATGTTGATGCACAGGAGAAAAAGACAAAAACCATACTTCCTACCGGTAGAGATAAATTGGACTTCGAAGGCTCCTAATGCGGGGGCTACATTGTCGCGTTATCACGAACTATACTTCACGCGCTCTCTGTTGCTCAGCGAGTCGTCGAGCGGTGTGCTAGAGAGAGCGCACGCTGTTTAGTTCGTGGTAACGCGACAATGTAGCCCCAGCATAACAATCGCCGATATCCCAGTCGGCAGTCCTTGTTGTGACAGCAGAAAGTCTATGTCTCACAGTCACGTGTATGCCAACACCTCCACGGAGGACGATCAAACGAAGCCACACCTAGCGCGCTACAGGTGGCCACCTATTTTTAAACTAACTAAACGAACCATTACAGAAGAGGAAAAACGATATCAGATCACAGAGCTCGTCGATCGATGAGAAGTAACCGTAGGACCGCAAAGTTCTGTGTTTTGCGCACCTCTGGAGAATAGCACTGTGACGGGAACGTAAAGGCTCTTACATACTGAGGCGATTCGTCGCGTGACGCGACGCCCCCGCATTGTTCGCCGTTATAAATTGTTTTGTTAAAAGTCGCGCGACGAATCGCCCCAGTATGTAAGAGCCTTAAAAAATAAAAATAAATAAAACTCCTCTTTCAGAGATTAACCAGACAATATGTTCGGAATAAAATTTACAGCAAAATTATATTAAAATAAAAACTTACAATCTTAAAAAAAAATACGGAGAACACTTAAGCGTTCGTCTGTACATATTTGCTTAATTATTCTATTATACTTTGTACCGTATTACAGAATTTATTAAGTTGTACAAAAACCTTTTAATCCCCATTTTATTATGCATATATTATGTATATGTATACAGCGCGCCGCTTGTAATAAACTCTTATCTATAGTATGATCAAAATTACATACAAAGTGGTACCGCACTATGTACCGTGAAATGGAGATGACATTTTTATAGTAAAAGTGTTCATTGGCGATGAATCTGTGGGAATTTTAGATGTTCAGATTCCAAGAAAAAATAAACACTTCGATTGTAGGAATTTTGGCAGTTTTGTTCGTAACTATACTTTTCTGTCGTGACAAACATTTAAGTTGATCAATCAAGCCTACCACGTTTCATTAGAATATTTTTCCTGTTGGAAAATGGCTTATCTGCATAGAGCATAGAAATGCAATCCACTGCAACATTGTTTAGAATAGTTTGTGGTTAAACCAACTCTCTAAGTTCGTTATCGAATGACAATTTCATGAAATCCTGACATTTTAAGTCATAACTCTAACTTACAGAGTCGTATTGATGATTTTAATGATTTAAATTTTGTACATACACATTTGTTACGGTCGCGAAGCTTACTTTGATCAATATTCAACCTGATTTTGCTACCTTAGCGCATCTCCCATAAAGCGGTCCCTGAGCAAAACGCCACTCTAGCCGATTTTTTGGTAGTTTTTAGGAGCTATCTACTGGTTATTTAAAAAGAAATATCAAATAATAACAATAAATTAAATTTCTACATAATCTTAATTCCAAAACGGTGCATTTTTTTGTTTTTTAAGTAGTAAATATATGTTTCTTCCCTTCCAACGAAACCATAAAACAGAGAAATAATCTTTGTTATCATGCATCTCCTCGTAAAGTAAACATTATTTAATTTTGCTACTGACACTAATGGATAGACAATTTAATAATGAACATTTTGTAACATTTTTTTTTTTCAATATCCCAATATTTGATTTTGTAAAGATTTTATTCTAAAATTTGGGCGTATTCACTACTGTAACTCACCGGGATTCAGTCTACAAAGAGGGAACGAATTTATTTTGCTCAGGGTACCGCCTTAAACAATATACAATGCACGATTCGATTGTCATCAGTTTTCTTTAGATGTTAATTCCTTGCAGTAGATATTCCTTTTCATGTTGGCCTCCAGAGAGAACAGTTTTACCTGAAGTGAAGAGATTAATCAGTCAGCGAGGTCGTTATCACTGCCTCGCACCTTGGTCTGACATTTCAGGGCGCTTCAGATGTAGGTACTTACAATATTGATACTCGTGGAGGCTTTTTTAATACTTTGCTATTTTTTTTATGCCTAGCTCAGGCTAGGTTTTAGCGGCTATTTTGCTCGATATTTAGTGATAATATAATCAACAATCGCCTAGAAGTATCCCACCCGCTCGTGAATTGGATGAACCCCAGTTTTTTTTTACCATTTTATGCACACAAATATTTAAACAGACAAGAAGAAAGGAACAGAAAAGTACGTACAAAGGCAATTTACGTTGTAGAGCAGATTTTTTTTTCTAACTTATAAAGCAATGGATTAGCAATCTGTTTCAAAACGATTCAGATTGTAATTGGTCGTGTATTACGCAATTAGGGTTGGGTTATAGCTATCATGGAACAGCAAAGAGGTGTCGGATGAATTTATAAATCGGAAGACGGTGTCGGATGAAGTATTGAAAGTTGAAACCAATAAAATGAAGTACTACAAAATTGCCTGTTCTACCCGGCTTTACTTTATGCTAGCTGTTAAATTCGTTTTTTAAAATTACATCACTAATTTTTTTTTTCTTTTCGCTATTATCATACAGTTTAAAAAAGCCTTTGGTCATGTCAACTGCTATTGCTCAGTGTTTTTGTAAAATTGGAATAGGGCTGGCCTTAAAATATCCTAAGACTGGCCTTAATAATATTGCCTTTACCTATCTACATTCTAGTTGGACAATTTCAAATGAGTGAGTTCCTAGAGAAAGCTGTACATTTCATGGCTTTAGCCTTAATTTATGGAAGAAGCCAAATTTTTTTTTTTTTTTGCAATCTTGTTTTTTTTGTGCTATATTTTCCGTTGTGCACTATTCTGCTAGCGTCCCGTTGCTCTGTGAGATACCTTTCAACATTATACCACTGCCAGTAGATAGTAACACTGTGGCCACTGTGGGTTATTCCTTCTCGAAAAAAAACTAGAACACTGGAAAAGTACTTATTTTTTTTATACCGAGCATATGTTTATTAAAATATTTAGTATAATTAGTGTAACAATTGTTTCTATAATAAAATTTACATCCGACTAGATGGGACTGCGATAAGTCTATTGTTTTGTCAGCACTTATACGCCAGTATGTAACGCTAAACATATTTTTAACTGCCGTCTATACATTATTCGTTTTTTTATGTTCTCCGTTTATTACACCGTACATTAATTATAACAGTTAAAAGAGCGTAGTATAATAAAAATGTACATCGCTCCCGTTTTTTAAATATAAATGTCGATAGATGTTGGACTGTTGGTGTGTTGGTCAGATTGCTAATCGTACGTAAATGCAAAACCCGACTCTTTGTTAAAAAAATAGCCCATGTGTTTTTATTTCATAAATTAGAGAGTTATTTCGAATAGAGATTTAGGTTTGGTTTTAGGTTTACGTTTACGGAACTGAACATCGCCGTGTGTACGGGGCCTTAGGTTATTTATTAATTTAGTATTTATTTTAATAAGGATAGTATTAATACTATGTAACTAATAATAATAGCACAGGAACATACTGCCAAGTCTTCTAGAAATTCTTATGAAAACAAGCGAATTCGGAACATAAAATTAGTCTTAAAAATAATTGTTTTATAGTTGTAATTTGATAATAGGGTTGCCGAACATAAAAAATATAATTTTTTTAAACATTGCAATAGGTAAATTAATTTACTTCCTCCATTTATTCAGTACAAGTTTATTAGCAGCTATTCGTAATGGACAGGCTCAAACAGTTTTACAAAAAAAAAAAAACAAGCGAGTGCTAGCCCTATTGGCACATGTTTACTGGTAGCATAATAATGTTTATTTTATATGGGTTAAGTACCTTTATCCAGTGAAAGATTTTAAACAATTATTCAACTATAAGGAATTAAAAATTTCAGCTCCTAAAACAATAATCTTTAATAAAAAACTACAGATTTAGGTATACCGTTATAGTTTTTTTCAACATGTAGTTTGAGGTTTCTCCATTTTGGGGTTCCGTAGCAAAATGTTAAAAAAGAACCTTTATGGTGCGATGTTTGAAAATTTTTAAATAATGTTTCACCAGATTGCAAGTGGAAGAGTTGTAAAATTATTATTTTTTGTCATGTTTATACTTATGGTGAAGAAGTTCCTTAAAACATAAACCTTCCTTGGCAGTCGGGTAAAAATACCTTCTTATCTCCAAAGTTTGCAAAGTGAAAATATTGAAATATATCTAGTAAACTAGTATAAATCTATTAGATGGCTAGCTACTAGATTTATTTACGCAAACTCTATAGGTTTATGTAAATATTACAATAAAAATAAAACGATGTCACTAAATAGCACAGATTTTTGAAACGGTCGCATACAATCATTTTGAAAATAAAAGAATGTGTTTCGTACTAAGGTATGGAGCCCGCGGTGCGCGAGTCCGACTTGGTCATTGCAGAGTTTTAAAAATTTCTCGCATATTGAAAAATGTCTAAAATACTTTAGTGAAATCTGGAATCTGGATATTCCCCTGTTTGATATTCTATGAATTTTTTAACGTATTCTGTTATAGTTTCGTTAAAACTATCAGTCGTACGTCAAAGCTGTTGGAAGTGTTGGTACTCGACAGTATATCGCTTAGCTGTCCGAGTATACTCAATACTCATACAAATACTACTAAAAGTTTCCGTTCCTACTTATTTTGTCCGTCTGTTTGCTCTCAATTATTGACTTAATAAGACTTTGACAATTCATGGTAGGTAGACCACACTTGCTCACTATTTGTACAAGTTTTATACAGAGTGTATAAAAAATGTGTGGTCATATTTGTGGTCATTATTGTGGTCATATTTGTGGTCATATTTAAGGGTGTGCGGTACATACCATCTTTTCGCGATAACGTTAACGGGCCAGTGAGAAAGTGGTTCAGTTTGATGGTCTGTACTCTACCACACTGGACCACACGTAGTATTATAATATCTGTGACCACACCGTTAAATATGAACACACATTCCTGATACACATTGAATCCTTAGGTACTTATCCTAATTAATAATATAAATGCGAAAGTGAGTTTGTTTGTTTGTTACGCTTTCACGCTAAAACGGCTGAACGGATTTGGATGAAATTTGGGACATGGGTAGACCATGACCTGGAGAAAGACATAGGCTACTTTTCATTCTAGATTGTAGACGAAGTCGCGAGAAACAGCTAGTACTTATACAACGTGTAACGGAATAAATGCAAGAGCTCATACACCCCAATTTGAATATTAAATTATAAGACTAAAATAATATCTGTAATTTAATTTAATTAAACCATACCTAGTTATTTTTTATAAAATAGACGTCCTTACTAAACATGAAACGAGGATAGCTATGAGCATATTACAAATTTGGTTATGCATTTAAATAGGCTTTATATAAAGGCTTAAATTTCATCAAATGAAATATTTTATTACCTTGTTATGACGCAGTGGTTCTAATTTCAGTTACTTAAATAAAAGATTTTTTCATGGAAATTAACATATATAAATAATGACGGAAATCGATTCAGAAGCCGATTCTGAGCAAACTACTTTCAGGTCTTGCGCTTATTCTGTTACACGTTGTATAATATTATGTAGGTAACAGGGTATACGTAGAACATCGATTTTGAGATGAGCGTTGGTGATTTTGTGTGCATCATTTTTTTTAAAAGTATTAGCATATTTATGTTTTGATATAATACCTAGTTATTTCTTATGTGAACTAGGTTCGTTTTTGATTGACCTAATTGTTATGTGATCTATTTTTGTTGGCCTCACGTCAGTCATTGAGAGTAGAATGGTATTTTTTTTAATATTTAATTCGTTCTTACAATATAATTAGCCAAGTGTCCAATATGATGACGAGTTTAAGAAGAAATGACATTAATCACACAACATTGATATTGTTTTTTATTTGCATAATAATTTATTGCATTACAATAATAACAATAAGCTGTTTCAGGTTAAGAGATGCTAAAGATGCTGCGCCGAATATTCCGGCGACACGTAATAATTATGTACCCTATTATTACAACCCATTTGAAGTCATTGAAACGTTATACTTAATTATTAATGAAATTTCGAAACTCATAAATTAGATTAAAATATTATATTTCAGTTTTTCAAACCAATAATAAATTGACCTGTTTGTCACCAAAAATTTTAAAACTAAATTCCATGATCCACCAAAATGTGAATATATAAATGTATAGTGAACAAACGAAGTCCGTAATTTTCGCCGAAGCCGAATGCAGTCGTCGTCGGCATTTCTCGTAGCAGGCGCGGGCGCAGCTCTAGTGGCCATAAGAACAAGATTTACTCATTGTGTTCGTCACTCCGCCATTCATCATGCGACATTGTTTTGGCACGCGCTCTCACCTCGATACTACATTAAAATTATACTAAAACAAATGGTGAATTAAAAAAAACATCTATTTTAACATATCAAGGATTCCGAATTCCATCATACATTATTTAGTTAGATTAAAAAATTCCAAAGAACATAAAAAGGTGAATGTTTTGTCTACGAATGATTTAGTCTGCCTTTTGTTTGCACAGTTTGAATTTAACTATAAAGTTGGAGACAGCGCGCGGTGGGAGCTCAGCGCACGCGTCTCGTCTAGCATCAGGGGGCTTAAAACAGCCACTTTGGCAGAATCATAATAGGAAAATATTATGAATCATCGTAAAATGTCACAAACAGACAATTCATAATATGATCTGTGTGCGATTCATATTACGAAATAATTCATCTGTTTGACAGTTTTCTATGGAGATTCGTAAAATGGTCCACACATTATGAAATGATTTTGTGTCAAATTAGACGAATTGCTAATGACAGCTGAAAATTCAGGAAATGAATTGCTTTTAGAGGAATTGCTAATGTGGCAGGTTTAGGCCCCAGATATAAACTTCGTAAAGATTTCCTAACAATGTTAGTCCTGCTCGGGAGAATACTTAATGTAATTCCTCGTCAGCTAGCGTAGAGTTCCAATGTTCTTTATGCTGGAGTCCGAATGTATAAACAATACTTTTTACCTTGTCTTCTTGCCCATTTTTATTAAAGCCACTCCACAAACTCGTTACACGTTCTATCAATAGGTATAGTAATCCTTGTCATACATAACAATGCAAATCCCAGGCGTAAAACATGCCAGTATTACAAAATGATCCCGTATCACTTACCGCCGCCGGCGCCGTCACAGACCCCCCCCTACCTCAATAGAAGGTACACACTCCAGTCTCGGTCGGTGGCATGTTTTGTCTCGATACACAAACAAAAATTGAGTCTTCCACGCTTCTATTATAATTGGTCGTCATATGGTACCGGTTCCATCACCACAACAGATTACCCACTTAGGAACTCCGTTTCAAGCTAAGTGGTTATTTATCTGGCGCTAAACCAGTATGGTTAACCATAACCACCACTGGCCATGACCACGCTGACAAATGAAGACTTTCGTTTAAACCCACAATTAGATTGTTTGGTCCTGTTTGTGTTCTTGACGAAAACGTGGCTTGAGTTTGTTTGAACAAAACAATGCACGATAATTTAATTTTATTTAGAAACAATGTCTTTATAATTGATTTGCAATTTGAAGAATTTTCAAATTTTCGTCCCCTTTAATTAACGTGATCATGTTTTCAAGCCTAATGAAAAGTTGGTTCGTTACTTTTGGACAGGCCTAACTGGGTAATTAAATTCCAGGTTTTATGTCGTATTAGTTGTTTTGTCACCTGCACCCCTATGCAATATCAATTATTGCATTTTTGTCTTCGATCTTGATCAATAAACTGCCAATAAAGACTAAATGGTTCATTAAGGGAGTCCAGCCCCATGCACCCTACGTACTGAGGTGTGAAAGTAGAAGGTTTGAATGCCACACGAGTGTCTGATGGGTTACAAATCATATTGATGATAAAAGGGAAAAAATGCCATGTCGTCTACGGGAGGTAGACGACATGGCATTTTTTTCGCTTTTGTACGGTGTAATGTGATGGCATTCACCATTTATTGTTTCACATACTCGCTTTTATTTTTAAAAAGATGCTGATCTTATTATTTATATAAGATAATGCATCAACTACTACCCTAGTTCGTGAATACACAAAAGCCAGCCACAAAAGAGCTGACTAATACAGCAGTATCTGCAAGGGTTGGCAAAATACCAACCCGCGAATACTACACATCAATCTTTAACTCCGTTATTCGATCTGGAACCATCAGAAAATGGAAGCCTTGAGCGATTGCGTTATCGGTTATAACCGAAAACTTTGGGCCAAGGATAGACCCCTGACTAATAAATTATCTGGCTTCCAAATATTTGAGTCGGTTCGTGTTTATTTTTTTTACGCCGGACGCATCGGACCTGCGCTGTAGTATTTAAATGTATGGTCAAACAAAGGGAGAACACAGAGCCCCACGGTGTGAAAGGGCTCCGTGGTATCCACTACTATGCATAGTGCCTAATTGAAACACTGATAAGTGCGCGCGATACTGCTTGATACTTGTAAGGTTTTGGTTGAGTTGATGAGGGTACTGATTTTTAGGTGTGTGATAATTTCGATTTATATTATTTTATTAATATGATGCCTGGTAATAATCACCCTAGAGGCTCTGTAACTCCTATAAGCTAACGATAGGCTTAGCTACATCCTGAATTCTGGTTATTTTTCTTTAGAAACAATACTGTTCTTTACGCACAGAAGCCATACGGATCCAAATCTTCACGTTCAATTTTTATAAAATACGTTTCTTTTAAATGAAGCCAAGAAGTACGCACAAAAGCAATAAAACTAAGCAGTGTTTACGCAGTTTCTAAGATGTCTGTGCCCACAAAAGATATTATAAAACTGCGGTATTCTAGCTTTTAACGCGAAATCACATCAAAGAATTTTTATTTATATTTTATAAACTTTTATTACGCAATATAAATCTTTTCCTTTGTTGTTTGGAATAATAAAATCTTTGTTTAGGTATTTTTACTAAACGTTATGTATTAAAAAACGTTTTCGCCCTGACAGTTAACTTTTAATGCATATTTTTTGTAGATTTATTGTTTTAACACATTATCTATTAATCTACATTCTTTAAGTTTTCTCACTGTAATAGTTACTTTACTTTGTATTTTAGTTAAACAGTAAAGTCTGTTCAACGGTGTTTATAAAAAAGGACCCCATTATAAATGAAGTTTTTAAACTAACGTACCTAAGTCTCAGCCATTTTGGATTGATGAATAGTTAAGAAATGGAAACAATTATCAATTTAAAGATGGTCATTTGATTGGAAAGTTCGAATAGTTATTTTTAACAAATTGATCATTTTCACAATGTATCGTGGACTTGTAGACTTTCAAAGGAAAAATAAGCTAAGGAAAACATTCACATTAAATCGAATAAGTTTAAAATACCAAGATGATTCGTGCACAGTTCACGGTTAGGTTCTGGCCGACCAGCCTTAATGTTTACTTATAATATTAAGTTAAATATTTCACATGCCCTTGTGAAACTGCTTTATGGATGAAGAATAATCACTTCCAAGTCATACTTCGCCTCCAGGTTCGAGTTTTTTATGACAATTAGACGTGTTTTACTCGCTCTTATTGTTATGTAACATTTGTGTTCAATGTCAATACTGTGCACGATGTGTGGCTGCGAGGTAGTCACTTTTGTTCGGGTTTACTCGTTAAAAATATAGGCTACCACGTTTTTGGTGGCAAACAGACTACTTACCTTTGGTGGTGTAAAGAGAAATGCTAACACGGCTTCGTGGTTTTTATCACTGGTGGTCGGTCGTGGCCACACGTACTCCCGTACGGTTCGCCCGCTGAGCCCGACTGGCTGGTTAAAGGGCTCCTCTTAGGCGTTACAGCTTGTTTAGCTTGCGTATTGTGTGTGTCGGCTTCCGTAAAGTCGTCTTAAACGGTCGGAAATATGATTAGGTGGTGTTAACCTGTGCGGCGGATGCGGAAGGCATTATCGGTCATTACGTTCATGTGTATACAATTTTAAAGGTGGCTACGCTTAATTAGAATACATTGTAAGTTTGCCAGCAACAGTAATTAATTACTGTCTGGTACACACAACGTTTGCCGCCCAAACAGCTGATTCTAATTTGCTTATCGACTATCGTTTGTTTCTGTGAGTACCTAATTATAGCTTGAACATGACATGATACTTATTACTGACTAGAGTTGTTTGCGTATCAATCTGTCTAGCCTTTTTCCGAGCTATGTTGGGGTCGGCTTCCAGTCTAACGGGATGCAGCTGAATACCAAGTTTTTATATGCTGTGACGGCCTATCTGGACCTCCACAACCCAGTTTCTAGGTAAAACAATACCCCTACGCACATTGAGTAAATAAATTATAAGTATACGTGTTAATATAATGTAGTAACTAGGTGCCAGGTAACTTTCATTTCATTAAATTGGTAGCCTAAGTAATTAATAGTATGTAACATAGGCATAGATATTTTTATATTTCTATGAACGTATTTATCCTTCAATTATTTCTTTATTATAATTTAGCAAGAATTACTGGTTTATCAAAGCCATAAAACTGGGCTGTAAAATGATTTGTTATATAAAATTAATTTGCCAGTGAAGTTCATGAAGGAATAAGCCAACAAATATTAACACTTGAAACGATATGAAAACGAAACGGGCCACCCGGCGCTCGCTCACTCCCTACAGAAAAGAATAGAATCTGTTTGTCCATGTTTATGTACGGCCAGGGAAATTAATTCTTTATCAAATTGTCACACTGCGTCAATTTGCCGCGTTATAGCCCATTTGATATAAGAATCATAGAAAGACAGTGTGATTTAAACGGACAATGTAAGTTGGTAGTCAGTTTGATAAAAAATGAATTTTCCCGACTTTACAACGGTAATTTATAACCGTGAAATGTATGCTATTATTTCTTGCAACAAATTAATAAATTGAGCTTATTAAAATGTTGCTTCTATGAACAATTTATTCTCAGCAAAAAATATCATATTCATAAATAAATAATTTCGCCGTAATGAAAACTTTGCTGATATAAACATAAAAGTACCTCCTCATAAAACATGCCTGCAGCCTTCCTAAAACACTTAACCACTTCTGGGAGCACGTTGTGAAATATTAATAACAAAAACGTCGGCGAGCCCGCGTGCAGAGCCTCTATCACAATAACACTCAGCAAACTTTTCTCATTTTAATGTTGTTCAAGCAAAAGTTTAAATATAAAAATATAATGATACTGTACGCATTAGTGAGTCATTGAGCGGTGAGCGAGTGCGTGCCGCGCTCCACCCTCGCATCGCGAATATACAAGTTAAAACAAATGGAAAATAAACTTTTCAAATAAAATAAAAATAACCCTCTTGGCGGCCGGGAGGGCGGGGGCCCTCTCCAATAAAAAATATAATAACTTTTCTTTTTATTCGACGTAATGGCAACGATTGTTCCTTTCTAATATTGTTTCTGTCTCGTTTTCTCCCAGATTATTATAATGGGGTGCGACGACGCCGAGCGCCGCGCGCCGCGATACGGTGCCACTTTTCAACTCAAACAATCGAACTGCTAATGAACTTTTTAATATTTATAGTAACCACAATGTGTCGTCGTGTTACAAAAACGTTTCAATTTACCTTTCGATATATGAATAAAACAACCACATTAACGATGGCTTTTATCGTTGAAAATTAATATTAGAAGACGAGGTAAAAAGAAAGCTAACAAAGGATAGCCAGCAGTTTTATTTAATTTTTTTTCTCAATTAAAGTTTGAGCTTCTCTAATGTAATTTATTATTCCTGCCTTTGTAGCGGGATATCTTCCTGTAAATCTGATAGGTAGTAGTTTACTGTTAACCAAGAAGTAAAATGAAAAGAATTCTAATAGATGTACCTAAAAGTTTACTATTCTTAATTTCAATATAGCTTCATTAATCTGAAAAACAAGATGCATTTAATTATTAATAAAATGTCAAACTGTCACGTTATTTGATACAAAAAAAATGCTCCAAAGTGAAAACCATTTGGACTTTAACAATTTAAATTCAAGACTTTACAATTATATTACAATAAACAACCATTATCAATAGTTTAATGATGGGTAGATATGTGAAGTGTAATAACTTATGTTGAAACGAACATGCCGTCCAAATATCTATGAGATGCAACATCAAAATATGTAACACAAATACAAGGCGTATTTGTTTCAACGTGCGTATCATGATCCAGGGTGCAGCCTCGCGCATCGTGTAGTCTGCACAGACGATGGCAGACGGGTCGCTCTGACCCCATGTCATCCATTCCTGCAACGTCCATGATAACTGTTATTACTACCTTTAGTCCTCTGAATATACGCATATTATATTGATGATATTGTCAACATATAAACAGATATTTAAATCGGAAATTGTAGTCCAGTGACTTGATTGGGTGGTCTAAAAGTAATCTAACGGTATAGCTTGGAGTCAAGGTGTTTGTCTGTCACAAAATTGTTTAATTGACGAGAAAACGGGTCGTAAAATGTGGTGGTTTTTACCCGACTGCCCCAGAAGGAGGGTAATGTTTTTCGAGAGTATGTATGTATGTATGTATGTCTATTTCTTTGGCACGCTCTGTAGCCTAAACGGTTTGATGGATTTTAGCTAATGAGGTGTCATTAGATTCGTCTTAATTGTGGGAAAAACATAGGCTATATAATATTTATATATTGCTTCTACAAATACAAAAAGAAGGGAGGGGAAGGTTTATAAAAAACAATACAATAACATTGGTATCAAATAAAAGCTAGTAATGAGTCAATTCCAATATATGTATATATAAAACCAAAAAGCTTGAAATAAAGAAAATTAATTTTAGAAAAAGATTTTTTTTCAAATTTAGCTAAGTATTTCTAAAAACCCGCAATATTCTACTTATTAAAGGCACTTGCTTCCTTTTCCTCTAGTTTGTGCTAAGTCGATGCTATTGTAAAATATGTTTAGTGTCACGCCAGCTTTAGCCGCGGTTCACGGGTTCTCGGGTGAGCAGACAATTCTAGCCATCAAATGAAAAAATCTATCATGAGCATGTGATCCTTCCATGTTTCCTGTGGTATCATGGTGACAAGTTTTAAAGTTCAAAACACCAACATCCTTTGCAAACCCTCCCTAACTGCGTGAGAAATTAAACGTTTAACTTTTCGGTTTCGTTTGGATAAACAAATGCCTGTATTTACAATATATTTTTGGGGTTGCAGTGATGGCTTGTCAAAGTGACAACCTGTGGTTTTGGTGACATTTTAGTCTGACTATAGAGGAAGTGCGAAGGATTTCGCGTTGGCACACCGAAGTCAACGACTGTAAAAACACAACCCTTCCTTGGCAGTCGGGTAAAAAGCAACATAATAATTGCATAATGTGTATGGTCGACCCCATTGGCAAAACGTGACCTACAAAAACCAGCTTATAGGCTACGTCATAAAGGCACTGTCAATGTCCAATTCTTAACATGGAATTGCAGTTGACTGTACTTGGCGACAGTTTGGACCTGTCCTTGTCAGTTGTCTGTACTTAACGAAATGAGACGGTTAAGGATGGTGGTTAGCGGCTGCGGGCGGGCGTTTTGTCGAAAACGGATTTACGGTTTTTTGTATAAACTTTTTGCACCCGGGCCGCCGACTGCTTGGTTCTTTGAGTCTTTGTTATCATTTTTTTAAACGTTAAATATAAAAGTAAGTTTACAATATAATGTTCTTTTAGAGGTTAAGCTATCTCTGCTAAATTTTAGCTCTATAGGTTCGATAGTTCCGCAGTAAAAACGTAACAAACTAACTCACTTCTATGTAAAGGAAGTAGTGACGTGGGTATATGTGTATAATACACTAAAACTGTAACCAACTAACCACCTCCAACCAACCAAACCACCATACCAACCATACCACCATAACCATATTAACTACCGATACATTAACCCTCACAACTCTTACAGACCTTGATAGGTATTATTATATTGCACCTCTATTATTAATAATCGTCTCAATGCGTTCCAAATGCAACTTTCATTACGTCGATGTGTCTACAGTATATGTTATTATTACAATAATATCTATTGTTCACGATACATTGTAAAGGGAACAATGTTATGAATTCTATACGTACACAAATAATAATAATATTGCATTTTGTTTTAATGTTTTCCGTTCGCGCGATCATTATGTCTAATAATTATAAGTTTTGTTACATTCATATTATCATCACTCTGAAGCATTATCGTCTTTATTCCCTTGTGTTATAAGTTCTCTTTTGTGTGAACAGCCTTCAGAAATTTACTTCTCATATTTTTATAATAGATTATTAAATCAACATTATGTTCTTTCGTATTTTATGTTTCTTGTTTCTACGAATGAAATGATAGCAGATGTAGTTTATACAAAAAGAACAGATAAGTTAGTGGAGTAAGTTATAATTATACATATGGTGTTATAGTACGCACTACGCACAATATACTACTTAATTACAGGTATTTAAAATCATCTTTAATTATTAAAAATTAATTACGTAACAAGATTTGCATTTTTATATTCAGGGCCGAAACAATAATTGTAAATTAAGATTACTTTTAATAATATCTATCGTCATAAAATAAATGGGTAATTTAAAATCACATTATTCATTAGTTATGTGTAGGTATTCTTATTTTTGTTTACGGAAATATTCTAATAGTAGGTACCTAGTCCCAGTTTCAGAGTTAAATAATATGTGTTGCTGTCAGACTTGCAGAATAACCTCCCGCCACGATCATTGGCATCTTCTAAACAACACTAGTATAATAATGGGTAATATTATTGGACAGAAATAGCTTAGAAGAGTATCGTCGTTTCAGGCCTCTGAAAGTTGGTGAACATCCTCTACCTAATTAGATTACGTAAAGTTCAATTGTTCATCAAATTGACTACCAACTTAATTGTCCGTGTATTCAAATCGCAGCTGTCATTCTTTGACGTCGTTAGTGTGTCAATTTGAAAAACTATTTATTTCCCTAGCCGTATATAGCGGTCATAGTTAAAGAACTATCTAATAAAATATGCTAGACATTCCGTATATGAACAGGTTTGTTTATTGATAAATAATATTTATATTTTAGTGTCCATTCAGGCAGTTACAAGCCCATACTAGCTGCAAAACTAGCTAACTTGCGACTTGTATGCCGCACCTCTTTACATCCTGTTGTTTTGCTTCTAAAAGCTGTTTTCAATTACATTTTCTCTATACTTTTCCGCCTTCACACCACACGACCACATAAAAATATATTTTTTTCATTAACATACACTTTGTTGGTGTCTAGACATCAAATTAACTCTCGAACTAGTTAGAATCTCATCCGTAGTTATTCAAGGTTAACTACGGATGAGATTCTAACTGTCGGTGTAGGCACTGTTAATTGTCTAAACAATATGCTGTCCAATTTAACCAAAAGCTGGTCGACCTGGATGCTTAAAAATCTAAAAGTAAGAAGTTTTAGATAGATTTTTAAGCAACCATGACGTCAGGAAAGTTCCTGCTTGTAAAACCTAACAAAACCAAAGACAAAGACAAAAAGAAAATCTAAATATAATGGTTTTTTTGTTTAAAATAATAGAGAGAGGACAATATTTTGTTCGAGAATTTGAATGGACAACTTTGAGTCGAGACCTTTTTTTATTTGATCGTCGCAGACCTTTCCCCTTTGTTTTTATAGTAAACGACTGACAACACAATATTTACTTTACGACCTTTCTAAAATAAATCGTGGTGGAGTGAAGCCACTACGCTTGGACGACAACTGGTGCATTCTCAAAATATTTATTTGGCATACATATTTCAATTTAAGGGGCATACTAACATCGATATTTGAATTTTAACTGAGAATTTTTTCGTCGATATTTTGATGATATATTAAGGCTTTATCTGCAATTTTTAATTACAGGAAATATTAAAAACATTACTATCGCAGTCGGTACTTAACAGGAGTAATTAATTTAATAAATCACAACAGCAATGACCCACCTTTTATAAGTAGGTAATGTTTTAAATAATACGTTACTGTGACTCTTTTCAGCGTTTCAGTGGTAATACGATATGATTATATTCTATGCAAGTATATAAGTATATAAAAAACGCATCAATAATGTCTGGTTTTATCCCTTCACATAGCAATTAATGACATCGCATTCTCGGTACTCATTTACACAACTTGCAAAATTAAATGCGATGACTGCCCTTGGACCATAATTTTAAACGTTGTAATTTTCTAATCGGTTTTTTTTTAAACTATAGTGGTGTACCTATAATAATCTTATAGCAATAATATATTATAATATTATTATAAAGATACGCTGACGGTTTCAAATTAGAATCATAATTCGTATTCTTATATGTTATTTGGCGAGCACAGTAATTGCTCGCGTGTGGAATATAAGTTAAAATAATATGTCCATATTATTCTTTATGAATGTTACTCGTGTTATTATCGTAATAAATAATGATACACAAATGTATAATTTACTATTATAATAAATATGAGGGGTGATGTTGAAGTTTTACATTGTTTTGTTGTTGGTTCTACTGTTCTTGGTAAGAAGGCGGAATATGGACACTTTAATTTAAAAAATTTGCATGTTTATCATCAACTAGCTGCGCCCCGCGGTTTCACCCGCGTAAGTCCCGATCCCGTGGGAATGTCGGGATAAAAAGTATCCTATGTGTTAATTCAGGTTATAAACTATCTGTTTGCCAAATTTCATCCAAATCCATTCAGCCATTTTTGCGTGATTGAGTAACAAACATCCAAACACACAAACTTTCACATTTATAATATTAGTAGGATAGTAGGATAAGGGTGTCTTATACTGGCAACATATTTGAGCACTGATTAAACTATGGTATAGGTATTTCAATTACACGTCAGCGGTCTTTGCTAGTTAACTTTGCTGATTGATACGGATAATTAAGTAATTCGTGGAAAGTTTTTGCGTTTAACAGACGGGAAAAATTATTTTACATTCATGTAACATGCTTGAATTATAAAGCAGATCACTCACCGTCCCTACGTTTTTCGGCCAAATGTGAAAGTGCCAAACAAAAAAAGAGCTATATTCCGAAAAAATACGTTTTCTATTCATTTTTTATTAGTACAAGCTTTACTTTAATTAGATTACTATTAATTATTTAAACCAAAACATACTGTAAACAGTATTTTTGAAAATTGTATAACAGGCTGTTATACAATTTTCAAAAATACTGCGCTGTTATTAACAGCGCAGGAAATTGCCCTACAGATTTAGCAATCGTTTTCACTAGTGTACTGAATCTGTAGGGCAAGCTAGGTGAAGAGAATAAGATGACGGAATATATCTTTTTTTTTTGTTTGGCCTTTTCATTATTTAGCCCAAAATGAAAGATCTCCTTTTCCACCTTCATAAAAGCTAGTAGAAGTCTCAAAATTAAGGGCAGCATAAAACCACCAAAGCTATTATGATAACACGTTGTACAGGAAGACTTATCCTTCAATACCGACACAAAAGCCTTCAATACAAGACAACGTATCACTCTTCCTGTGTTATCTCGCGTGATAACAAATTGTGGGTAATTTCCGTCATCCCTGCAACGTTCAGGCGTTTTGGTGATGCACCGGTTGCTAATGTTCGCCTTTTAATCCTTGCAGCTAAGCTTTATGTGTTGCCAGTTCCCACTTGAATCAACGTAGTAGGACGAACACTCACGACATCGGGCCGGAGAAGTTAAGCGCGGGATAATATAAAGCCTCGTGCAGACTGGCGCGACGCGACACCGCGCACCGATAATTTGTTATACCGTGAAGTTTTCTTCGAAATTCTTTTGTTAGAGTCGCGTCGCGCTAGTCTGCACGAGGCTTAAAGCTTATGGCTCACTGAACGCGACTTGGGTTGTCTGTGTGCCCCCGGAAATTGTTGTTAAGAAGTTGTGGGTCAGTATGTTGATGTTGTTCGAGAGAGTTGTGTTAAGTGTTTAACACACCTAACGCGACTCTCTTGTCCAACATTTTAGGTTTTAAGGGTTAGAGTCTGACTTTCAGATTTGTGACTGAAAACAATCTCATCACATCTTTAATGTCTTGCCGCTATCCCAATTTATTTATGGTCATCCCAACGTGTCTTCATCTTCCATACATCTCTATTAGTCGTCATTTCAGTAGTCAGTCCCCTTTCTAACCTATCATTTTTCACGTATTCCAACCATCGTGTCGTTCCAAGAAAGAGGTTTCGTAAAGAAAAAACCTTACCTGTTTTCAATACCTCATCGTCGAACTTAACCCTAAAATTCGATATGCAAATTCTATTCTGTCATTTTATTTTTGAACAGCGAACCTATTAGTTCAACTTCGGCTTATAGTTTGCCAACGCTATCGCCGATAGCCAAAATGTTTGGACATGGTATTTACCCTTCTCGGCACCACGGAACCCCGTACCCATCGGAGCGAGAGCCCACAACTATAATTATGTTCAATATAAGCAGTTCCGTATGTTATTAACATGTTTTTTCGTTGATGAAATAAAATTATAATAACAATAAAAAATATTATTGTCATGTGAATTCGAGGATGGTGGAGTTTTGATAATAAGTTGGAACTGTTTTTTTTTGTTGGTTCTTCTTCGTTGTTTTTCTGTTCTTTATCATTTTGTGTGTTATTTACAAAAGTTACTTACGATTTTAAAAAAACCTTTAGGCCATGCGGCCGCTCATTACCAAGTTATTTCTGGTACGGTCAGAAGTCTTCTTTTCATGATTCAAGTATAGAATTCATTGGCCATGACTTTACTTTTTATGTTTATGCTGCAGTGGTTTGAGCTGCGCAGTGTCACAGCCAATCAGGTCCCCAAGTTACCGTCTGTTTTACACTCATATTTCTCTAATTATTGCTGGAATTGCATTTTTTAACGCTATTGGTGAAGGACTGATACCAAATTTACTTCCGAATTTGCAACGTTAGCGTTTATTTATAAACGTTGCTTACAGTTAAACGTCAAAAATGTGTGGTTAAGCAGACGTTAATAATTACTTAAGTCTAAGCAAAGTTTTATAGATAAAGCCCCTATGGATTCATCTATAAAAACACAACTACGGCAAAAAGTCGACTAAAAAGATGTAAACAAGACATCACAGACAGACAAATGAATAAAACCGGAGTCACACCTGTTAGGGCATAAATCGAACAGATTACGTGTGACTCCGGTTTAGCCTATAACCAGCGGATATCAAGAGACTTCCAACGATACCTCATTTGTCAGATTATGATGAGGAGTTTAGAAGTTATGAGGGAACACATGAACGTACATACATATAAACATACATATATATATTTTACATACCGGTCAAAATCATAACCCTCCTTTTTGCTTCGCCGCAGTCGGGTAAGAACTACACATATAGATGTGTACACAAAGGTAACTTCCATTATGATTTATCAAGGAATAATTCAGCAGATCAATATTAACTAAGCCACTATTGTACGTCCGTTATATCGATTAGTTTCTGTTTGTAAAAACAAAGCTGTTATCAAGCTTACTGTCTGACCGTTAAGGGCACAGTCTGAATCAAAGCGGGAATTACGTAAGCAATTAGACTACATCATTCAAATACTATACATTACATACATTTGCTAGATTATACACTACAGCGTACAGCGCTACTTTGTACTAGACATCGTCTATTGACTTCTAATGTTATATACAACGAGCTTATTTAGTGGGAAGGAAACGTTCAGTAACGATTATCTTTGTTTTTAGTAAAGGACTAGGTGAATAAAATTGAGTTCCACATTCGCCCTACAAGTTTCGCCCCACATATGCACCATATTCCTAATTCGTCCCATATGTCGTTATTCCTTTTTGGCTCTGAAAATCAATTTGTTTTTAGACATGATATCTTAACTTCCTAACTAATATATAAATGCGAAAGTGAGTTTGTTTTGTGTGTTTTATTACTCTTTCACGCTAAAACGGCTGAACGGATTTGGATGAAATTTGGCACAGGGGTAGACCTGGAATAGGACATGAAACTTTTTAACCCGATATTCCCACGGGATCGAGACTTACGCGGGTGAAACCGCGGTGTACAGCTAGTAATAAAATAAAGCTACTGTAGGCAAAAAATTAAGACAAAGTAACGAATGGCCATTTTTTTTTTTTGTAAAATAACGAATGCTATCTATGGAACTCTTTATACCTAATTCAATGTTTTTTAATGCACAAGAAAAAGGAGATTCTCTTGTATGAGGACAACACCATCCTCCTTTCTGCTTACGACACATTAGAAGCACCAATCCCACTACCGAATATGGTCATTTAACAAATTGGCACTTAAGCAAGTGTAGATGCAATTGTTTCAAATTGACAATGTCAAAAGAGCAGTTAAATCAAATTGAAAAGCGCATTAAAAGTCCATTTAGAAAAGATCTGACTGAACTGATCGCAAGGGACAGTAATTTCCTTCATGTCATGTATAGAGAATAAAATCACTTGTTCTACTTTACGCGTGAATAAAAGCATAAGTAGTAAGTATAAGTAGATTTACACGGTGCTGTTGGATTACCTGCGGCATACCATTAGTTGAAGCAACAATAAAAGTTGCACTGTCTAAATAGTTGCAAGTCATTTGTTGCTTCTATTTTATTGTACGCCACTGGCAAGAAACTTGCACCGTGTAAATGGGGCTTTATACCAGTATTCACATTCTAAGAATATCACGCGTGTACAACAAGCAGGATAGATATGTACTGGATTGTGGAATAACAATAAGTAGGTATCTTATCAGATGGATCGGCTGACCTACATGTGGGGCGCAGGCCTTACCATTGTGAAATGTATTTAAATGTGGCAATTTGTACCGTTTTCATAGCATAGTAAAGTAAAAGTGGGGGTAGTTAGTACAAAGTTTAAATGAAAAAAAACGAATAAACAGTTTAAGAGCTCAAAATTTATTCTGATCAATTTGTCGTTTAATGTATACCTAAGTATCTTTTTTACAACATATTTGCCCCATTTCACTAACACTGTGGGACATATAAATGAATGCCTAAATAAAAGCGCGCTGTTGAATTTGCAACCCTCGGATCAGCATCGAAAGTTGAATTGAAGTTTAGGTACAGCCCCTAAATTAGAAATTCGAGAACGAATGGAAGTGTGCAGGGTACATCAATTATGCCAAGGGTTGAACAAAGTTGGGGAAGAAAAGTGCAGTAAAAAAAAAATAAAGTAATAAAAACTAAAACCCAACTACGACTAAAAAGGTATAAACAAGACGGCACAGATGGACAAATTAAAAATCCGGAGTACACGTGTTAGGACATAAATCGAACAGATTACGTGTGACTGTACAGGGTTATAATATTTTTTTTTGAAATGTTCTCCTTAAGCCCTTTCATTTGATACCCAACATGGTACGATTTAACAATATTTTATTTAGTTCCTGACTTTGTGTGGGGACACATGGTCAGGAACTAAAAAAAATTTTATGGCAAAGTGACGTCACATAGCCTATAACCAGCGGACGATCAAGACGCTTCCAACGATACCTCATTTGTCAAATTGTGATGAGTGGTTTAGAAGATAGGAGAGAACAGATGAACATACATACATACCGGTCAAAATCATAACCCTCCTTTTTTCTTCGCGTAAAAAACGTAGGCACCATAGACCGACGCGAAGATTTGGTCATGGAAGACGGAAGGGCCAAAATTAGAAAGAATGGTGGTGTAGTGATAATCAGGGAAGTTGCGGATGCAGATTTTTTCACATCGGCGGACGCGGATGTTTTTTTTTTTCAGTAAATTCACTTTTTAAATTTTTTAAATTTTCATTAATTGTAAATTCACTTTTTAAATAATCTGTCAGCTGCAGAGATCTCGCTCACACAATGCAGACTGTATATTCACAATTTTACAATAACACTCGAAAACTGAAAATTTATTTTATTTGTGTAATTGTTGAATAAGCGCAACTAAACACGTTATGACTAATTTACGAGAAAAAATTTAATTATTCTGGATGCGGATGCGGATGCGGATGCAGATGTCCAAATCGATGCTGAAGCTCCGCAGTTGCGGATGCTGATATCCGCAACATCCCTGGTGGCAATAGAGTTGACCACAGAACGCGGAGACGCCTCGGCGGCCGCTGCTAGAGAAGGCATTGTCAAATCTTTCCATACAGATCAATCGTGTCAATGTTTACTCGAACTACGACACAATTTCGTATAGAAACGGGTTTTTGTAGACGGTTCGCGACATGAGTTGTGAGCTTACAGCACTTTCGACACCACGAATTAACGTCGTGTTTATTGGAAGTTCCGTGCTCTGTGGAGTAGACATTGTCAGCTTTGGGTGGCTGGTAATAAAAGAGATTTTTTCTACATTTGTAAAGTAAATCAAGTTGCTAAACGTTAGAAGCTGTCCCCTAGTAAAACGGGACCCTATTACTGAGACTCCGTTGTCCGTACGTCTGTCCGTCTGTCACCAGGCTGTATCTCATGAACCGTGATAGACAGTTGAAATTTTCACAGATGATGTATTTCTGTTGCCGCTATAACAACAAATACCGAAAAACTGAATAAAATAAATATTTAAGGGAACTCCCATACAACAAACGCGACTTTTTTGCCGTTTTTATAGATAATGGTACGGAACCCTTGGTGCGCGAGTCCGACTCGCACTTGGCCAGTTTTTTTACCCAACTACGGAAAAGCCAAAGGAGGTATGTTCATCCGTTTCCTCATAACTCCTAATCTATCGTCGTATTTTAACAAACGAGGTGTCCTTGGAAGTGTCATGTTATTCCGCTGGTTGTTCTTTAAGTCAAAACCGGAGTCACACGTTACCTGTACGATGTATACCATACTTACCTACATGACATAAATATTTAGTAATTACGTGTGAATCCAGTTACACGAAATGTGAAAAAAAAAAACGGTATCGATATTTTTTTACACCTTGTTATCTAGTTGGCGTTTTTGTCGCAGGCGTAATTTAGTTTTAAACTTTTTAGCGCCAATTTGCCTACTTCCTCGGGATCCTACCAGGCTACCATAGGGAAATGATAACTTCCGATACGGAATTCGAGTACTTGTAGCAACTTGAACTTGCACCAGTTGTTTTTAAGAGAGCGGTTGCGCTTTTTTCCTCGGCTCCTTTATTCGATTTGTAAAACGAAAAAACATTATACAAAAAAAAAAAAACTGACTTCCGACTTTTGAAAAATAACTTTAATTTCTGAAGTCGGTTTGACTTCAGAAATTAAAGTTATATTTCACTTTATATTTTTTAGCGTTTTGTTTCAGAAGTCATTTTTTTTTTTGTAAAGAGTTTTTATTCTTCCCTTTTTAGTTGTGG
Organism: Lithophane leautieri; assembly: GCA_949152455.1. NCBI lineage: Eukaryota > Metazoa > Arthropoda > Insecta > Lepidoptera > Noctuidae > Lithophane > Lithophane leautieri. The sequence goes on along the minus strand of OX424458.1, from coordinate 19,536,682 downwards.
TACCTACCCCACACAATTTCAAATACTACTTACCTGTTATGTAAATAACAGTAACGGAGTAAATTAAATCAACGTCCATATATACTAAGTGGGAAACATACGTAATATACTATCTATCTCAATCAAAAACTGCGCCAGCAATCTTAACAAAATTTATATGGGACCACCTCTGAAGCATGACCTTCCAAACAAAAAAAGAATCGTCAAAATCGATTCATAATTGGCGGATTAATTGTGTAACAAATACACACAAAAAAAAAACATACAGACGAATTTAGAACCTCCTCCATTTTGAAGAAGTCAGTTAAAAATAAGGTATTTTCTATCGACATTTCAAATCCTATCCGGTGTACCGTCATACCGGACGTGGTATATGCGCATGTATTAACCTACATATGTATACACAGGTACACAGTTATGTATATTAAGAAAGTAAGTTGCTAATTATGTGAGAAGCGCAACTAGCTCGATAGAACACTCGTTTGTAAACATAAGGCAACTTTTTAATCAGCCGTACATATAAATATAGCTTTTAAATGAATGAGATAAAGTTGAAATTTAATTACAACGTTAAAATTATTCCTGCTGTGTTGTATGGACATGCGTGTATTTTAGTTTTAAGATAAACCTGTTGACGGCTAGTTGGGTTAGAGACAACTTAAATGCCATAAATATGGAAAGTATGCTGGTTTATTTAACCATTTTATCCTTGAAGAAAGTTTCTGTTAATAGCGATTCTAGTTTGCGTCAAAAGATGTTGTATTATCATAGATGCCAAACCAATCGGCGGTGGATACTTTCGAGTCTTAAGGCTCCCACAGAAAGGCGCGACGCGACAGCGCAGACGCAAATCTATTACCAATTTCCATGAAGTTTTCATAGAAATTGTTCTACTAGACTCGCGTCGTGCCTGGCCTTTACTTTTCACGAGGGTTGAAGTTTTGGGACTTAGGTGGGTACTTCGGAAAAATTAAGACTAAGCTAGAAATACTTACACAGTTGGTAAGAGCTGGAACACGAAAGTTACTCATTATTCCGATAGTATATACATTTCTGTAACTATCTGTACATACTAGTTTCATTTACTGCCGAACCGTACATACTATAGTTTAAGAATAACTTCAGTGAACGTTTCTCAGATTGTGTACTCTTTTTATTCACGCCAGTGTACCTACAATGTTTCTAACGTGGTCCTGTTAATAACGTTCATTTCATTCGTTCATTCGTTTTAGTGAGCGACATGGTACGATGGCCCTCCGCGCTGCCATAGAGTAAACAATTCCACCATTAGGTATATTTGTTGTTATACCAATTAAATGTGACTCATGAGGCTATAAACGTGGCAGAGGTGCCGATGACAGCGATCTTACTGTTTAATGAACTGTTGCGATTTTTTAGGTCAGAACAATATAGATAGAATTGTTAATAAGATACGCTGGTTCGAAATTAGTTCTACCTAATTCCTATACTAAGTCATTTTTTTGATCATTTTTTTATTAGAAATAGTGGTCACCCAGTGGTAGAAATTCCACCATAATTCATTTAATTGTTTTAAGTTGTACATACTAATTCCATGCTGCCATGATAGGACATATTAATTCCATATTGCCATGTCATTATTATAAGGTAGCCATCTTGTGTCAAACGCATGGTAGTGTGTGTAATGTTTTTTTACGGTTCCGTACCCATGGGGTAAATCGGGACACATTACTAAGACTCCGCTGTCCGTCCGTCTGTCTGTCTGTCTGTCTGTCCGTCCGTCTGTCAGTCTGTCACCAGGCTGTATGTCATGAACCGTGATAGTTAGACAGTTGAAATTTTCACTCTCGTTTTTGCTCGATATCGATAACAGCAACAGGTAGGTAGACGCTTGAAATATTCGCAGAATTATAACTTATATATTCACTTTAAAAATAAATAATTACATTAAAATAAAACAAATATTTTATCCCATACAACAAACGTGATTTTTTTTGCTGTTTTTGTAAATAATGGTACGGAACCCATCGTCCGCGAGTCCGACTCGCACTTAGCCGGTCTTTTATTTATTAATAACTCATTAATTAAGTACAACAATCAGAAGATTAGCTAAAAGTATTTCTCGAAAGCTCAATACTACTTTAAGACCAGTTACTTTATGCAAAAGCGTCCGAATAATCGCAAGAAACATTATCATATTATTAACACATCTTATTTTTAACTTTTAACATTGCAATCTCTGCGCACGTTTTAAATAATGCTCGTAGGCAATTACCGTCGCGAGCGCATCGGGTCCCATCTATTTAATTATTTACTCATTGTTATTATTATACATGAATCAATTTATTCGTGCGCTGCGCGCGAGCGGCTGCATATTTTTCAATTACGTCAATTTAAAATAATACATAATTCGCTATTGTGAGTCAGTGGGAGCATTGTGTCAGACGAATGTAGATACAAGTACGAATAGTGCTGATTTCATGTATAAGTACGCTGTCGGTGTTTACGCGGCGTATCGAAATGTCACGCGTATCCGGAACTTGTTTTGGAATAGGATTGTGGTGTTACGATTGATCTGTTTCGGGTATTGGTCTTTTAGGGTTTTGTGAGACTGACTTTGAAGTTGCAGCTATCAAAGCGTTGGGTGTTACGTACTCAGTCAATTACTTTGTAGGACTCGATCTAATAACTTGTATTTGTAACATGTATATCTACAAATCACTGAAATTGCTAACTTCAGAGTTTACGAGATTCTTATAAAACTAAGGGCTAATTCGACCAAATTTTTATCCCTAGTATAAGTCTAATCCAGCGAGTAAATATTAAATTTTTGACAGATCAAAAACTGTCAGACGTCAATTTTATTCCTCGAATAAAAGTTTTCTATCTGGCTTTGGTTAAATCGGCCCTAAATAGTATTATTATCTCATTCTTTGAATGCAATGCCAATTTCATTGTGGCAGCTGTATTCTGTAGCAATCACTCTGACGAACATTGTTACAGTATGAAACGCAGCCATAAAGTGGCTACACATCTAAGCAAATGGAATGCTCATACATTTCCTCTATCATCGAATAACCGAGTAAAGGAAATAAACGTCTGTAATTAGATGAACCCCGGCGTCGCATGCGTCGCTGCTTCCGATTGGTTCATGTCGCGCGTTGCGCTCGCTTATGAGTAGTTATGAGTTTCATACGTGATGCTGATGAGTGACTACTCCATTTGCTTGCTCTTCCGAGGTTGCTTATAATAAGGATCAGTCGGTCAGACCAGATAAAAGTAACTCATGTTTTTGATATTATTTTAAAGGTAGGTCAGGTAAGGTCAGTAATGGTATTTCGAATTAGGTAATGAATGGATATTCAAAATTAATTTAAAAAAACTTTTCTAGAGATTTCCACATCCCTTATGAATCGTTTCTGTAGATTTTATTTCAAACTCTGCCATATAAATTATTTAAGTAACGTTCCTAGCGTTGGAAACTATTTCTCGCAATGTTCCATTTTCTGAATAAGTACTTAAGTATTATTTTACATAGTATATTTTGTCGAGTTCTGGGGCCGTTTAGAGCAGCTATCTAATTGCGTAACTTATTTTCGTAACCGATTAAGACTAATCTGTTTCATTTTGACAGTTCAACAACATTCATTGCGTTATTTACGTTGTTGAGCAGATTTTTTTTTCGAACATAATTTTTGAGCAATGGATTAGCAATTTGTTTCAAACCGATTCAGATTGTGATTGATCGTGTATTACGCAATTAGGGTGTTACAGTCGTTTATAGGTCTGACTTTTTTGTTGGAATCTAGTAGGATTTTTATAGTCTGACTTATTTGTTGGAATCTAGTAGGATTTTTATAGTCTGACTTATTTGTTGGAATCTAGTAGGATTTTTATAGGTCTGACTTATTTGTTGGAATCTAGTAGGATTTTTATAGGTCTGACTTATTTGTTGGAATCTAGTAAAATTTTGAGAGGTCTGATTTATTTGTTGGAATCTAGTAGGATTTTTTATAAGTACTTACCTATATCTAATGCAGCTTTTTCTAAGTGATAGAAAAATATAAGTAAGGTTGAATAAAAATCAACCTAACTTGTATTTTACTTGACAGGATTCGTCGCTGTTAAATTCTGAAAAAATCTCTTCATTAAATCGTTGGTCGGGTATAATATCTATTCAAAACCCACATGTCTAAACATAGTAATATAAAACATAATTACTTATGTAAGTACATAAAACAATGTAAATTAAAATTCCACGCTCCGTTGAATTTCATATAAAAAAGTCCAAGCTCTGAACTCCATTGACGGAAAAATGAAATAAAGAAAAATAAATAATCGATTGCATTAGCATCTCGAGAGCCCGCACATAACACACCCGTCCTCATATAAATATCTAAGTAGTCCATTTTGAATAAATATACATCACTATACATAGTAATACAATGTCGGTCTGTACATCCCCGCTTCTGTATTTAGTTTATACCAACATTTAAGTTTAATTACACAATTTATATTCAACTTGCAATGAAGTCTGCCGTTTTATTATTTATTGAGCGTATTAAAACAGAGAATGTTCTGTTTCAGTTATGTTTAAAAGGTCTAAATTGACATTAAATATAGCGTGGATTTTTTGATGGTTTATTTGTAAAAGCTTTATGTTTTGTAGGATTGAGGATTGTTTTACTAAAATTGACGTTTAGAGAGTTTTGATTGGCATTCTTCGTTCTTATATAGCTCAAAAAAAAATACAATAGACGTAGATATATTTAGTAACCTATTCCGCTTACAAGAGTCATAAAAAACCCTGTAAGAAATCGACACGTGTTTCACCTCTCAACTAGACAGAGCTGCGTCCAGCGCTCGGTGTGGCAACACGTCGTGTTCTGGTTTGCAACTGGTCATCCTGAGGATGCCTCGTTGAGAGGTGAAACACGTGTCGATTTCTTACAGGGTTTTTAATGACTCTTGAAGAATAGTTAAGCGGAATAGGTTACTAAATATATCTACGTCTATTGTATTTTATAATGGATTTCCGCAAAGTCACGCCTGAATCAATTAACTTCTATACCTCAGCTGAAACTCACTTTCCTTCCTTTTCTCGCTCGCACGATACTGCTCGAGGACTGAGTGAGAGCGAGACTGAGCGGCGCGTGGCGGCGAGAAGGCTCCAAGGCGCCAATAGTTTAGGTAACTTCTTTTTAGAGCGAAAATAATAGTAATAAAAATCCATAGTATCTACTTCATAGTTAGTTCAGTTATTATCAAAAGTTTCATGATCTATTTTGAAGTATTTTTTTAATACCAGCCGTTTATTTTTCGGTTTGGAGGAAACTTTGGGTTTTTTTTCTATAGAGAAAATTTTATGGAATCGTGATTCGTCAAACATAGTAGGTAGGTACATAACATTACTCCTCAGCTTTACCATAATATATTTATTTCAAAATTAATGCTGCACTATTTTCGGTATATCGAAGGATCATGCTAAGCAATTTTAATTGTTATAGACTCTTAATTAAGACTCGGAAACGGTTTCATAAATACCGGTTAGTAGCGGTTTATTTCGGTTTTCCTCCGAACTTTTCTTAAGAACGTGAAAGTTTTAAGAACTTTATCTTTACCAAAATTAACCAGTTTATTCGATCGACGAGCGGCATGTCGGAATTCTATGAGCGCGCGGTCTGTAATAACCGGTTTTATTGTTCTAAACCGGTTAATCAGAAAAGGCCTTTGTAAAATACTTTTGCAAATACCGATTCAAAACCGATTTAAGTGTGTGAATGAAACCGAATGTTAAGGTCACATCATAACAGTTTGAAAAGGTAACCGGTATCCGAGCCTTGCTCTTAAGTTAAGTCAAGTCTTAGGTATCTTCCTATCTAACTAATTAAAGCGTAAGCAGTATTGTTTCCTGTTTATCCTAACCTAAATCAAGTTGCTATCAACTCTCAATGCGTTATTTGAGTCGTTATGTAACATCAAGATTTCATGACCGTCTGGCAGTTTGAGCAGGCCTTTCGTGCCTACGTGTTCGGCTCTAGTGTTGTGGCAGTCCACTGAGCCACCTAAGATACGTCTGAGCCATGCGATCACTTATTCATGCGTGCCAACGAACCGACAGCTCCACTCAAATCTGCATGGCTCTTTCCTCAAACGGCCATTTCAGATAATACCCTGCATTGTTCTTATTCAATTCAAAATCCAAATCAAAATATTTTATTTCACATAAACTTACATGAGCACTTATGAAACGTCAGAAGCTAGGTGCACGGTTCAAAATGGTCGTTTCCTATGGAGAAGAGCCGGCAAAACTCCACGGTTACTCTTTTAAAAATAATTGGCTTTGACAATATTTTTGAATGACAGTGATATTAGATATGGGAGGATAGTGTAGGTCTTTCAAAAAGTACCAGGTAAGTACTTAACAAAATAGAAAATTCGATTCTGGACTTTAACTACAAATATAAGATATTTCGTGTTTAAAAAAAAATGTTTTAAGAGGGCGATGCCTGCGTTATATTATCGCTCCGAAACTGCGCAGTGACTTTTACAACAACGGCACCCTTCTCTGGATTTCTGCTAAAAGTACCCCTTTATTTTTTGAAAATGATTTCAAAAGAATCTTTTGAACGGGCAAGAAGACGTATAATTTGCTAAATAGCATTGTTTTTCTTTTCGCTTGGCGGAGTTGTGAAATGTACCTATTCTACGGAGAAAAACAAAGTATTGATACCAACTTGACCGCGGCCTTAAAGCACAGGCCACACGGGGGCCCAAGCTAAGTTCGTTTAGCTTCGCTCATGTAGCTACCACCGCGTTTGCCTATTTCGGTCCACACCGCGAGCTATGAACCGAAGTATAAAAATATTCGGTAGCTACATGAAATGAGCGAAGCTAAACGAACTTAGCTTTGCTCCCACTGCGGCCTGCGCTTTATCGTGAGTTCATTACACTTTCTTACAGAAAAATAGAGAATGGTTTCTACATTGACGAGTATTAATAAATCAAAAGCCTGAACTGCGTCATTGGAAAAGAGGTTTTTTCTTTTTGAAACGAACTTTCTTATTGCAGGTACTTGGCGAATGGCATATTATGGCGAATGGCATATATTCTTATTCTTTCTATTCTAGATCGAAAAAAGAGTAACATTTTGAGACACTTTTGCTACAGTAGGCATGTTGCTACAATACATTGTCAGCTTTGGGTGGATGGTAATAGAAGAGATTGTTTCTACATTTGTAAAGTATATTAAGTTGTCAAACGTTAGAAGCTGTCCCTAGTTTTTAGGGTTCCGTACCCAAACGGGACCCTATTACTAAGACTCCACCGTCCGTCCGTCTGTCTGTCTGTCTGTCTGTCTGTCCGTCTGTCCGACTGTCACCAGGCTGTATCTCATAAACCGTGATAATTAGACAGTTGAAATCTTCACAGATGATGTATTTCTGTTATCGCTATAACAACAAATACTAAAAAACAGAATAAAATAAAAAAAAAATATTAAAGGGGGCTCCCATAGAACAAACGTGATTTTTTTTGGTACGGAACCCTTCGTGCGTTATTCCTACTCGCACTTGACCGGTTTTTTTTTCATTTAGTTACTCTCAAACGTTATTAATTCATTTAATTGTGCCTCTTATTTAATACATAGTATACAGCCAAAGGAATTTCGTTCCAACCGGGTGTCCCGCGACACCTCTCGATTTTTTTTACAAGTGTATGGTCTGCAATAAGAGTAGGCACGGCTCGGAGCCTAGCTTACCGTGTTGCTTCGTTAGGCTAGAACGGGACGTCGGACAAACGTCAACATGTGCTTTGGGAGGCTTACCTACGTATTTTGAGTTGCTTTTGCAACAGCCAGATTAAGGGCTCGTCCGAAAGTTAAGAATAACTTTAACTGAGGATGTGGACGAATAAAAATAAATTGACAGAAACAAAATACATGAATTTGGATACAGCGAAATTAAACTATGTCTAAAAACCCTGTGAATGTGAAGGATTTTTTTTTAAATTAAAGTGATGTGCAGATTGGACAAATGGATATTTTTTTTTAATAGAGTTTTGATGGACCATATCTAATCAATAACACTGTGTAAAAATTCGAATTTGTGCATTTCAACTTAAGGGCCAGTAATACCTCAAATCGCTTTGCATGAGCCTCCGTTATATTGACAATACTGCAGTATTAATTTTGAATTAAATAGTTAAAGTTGAGGATTAATGAGTACTATGTTTAACGAAAAGGCGATCCCATAAAATTTTCTTTATAGAAAAATAACCAAAAAAAAGGTATATTGAGGCTTTTGAGGCAGCAGTCACAATATTTCGCCAATGCAGGGGGCCCTGTTTCTTGAAAGAAAGAAAGAAAAATTGTTCATTCAATAAACAAACATCATTCATTCATTAGTTTATTGTTTGTTTATTTTTTTTAATTTAATACTGTGTGCCTTACCTGGGTCAAATAAATTTATTTTCTTTCTTTTCTTTAATTTATTCTGCAGAAACAAAACGCACACAAAACAAAAAAAAAAGACAAAAAAATATATATAAAAATTAGCCAAAAGGACGTCATCTTGCTAGATGTGGTGCATGATAAATGGCCGATTTTCATAATATACGGACCGTTATCGGTTAAATTAAAACTATTGTCTCTTTACCAATAATGAAGCAAAAACCTCATAGATTTGCATAGTAGATCCTACGATACGGAAGTATCTATCAAAGGTAAGATTAGCTATTAATATGCCCAATAGCTTAGTAGTTTTTATTAAATTAAAAACTACCATGCTACCATTGGTAAGCCAAACGAATCGTTTCGATAGGAACCGAGCATATGCGAGTAATTCGTAAACTCGTCCTACATGCCTACGGCCCACTTAAGACGGATTGCAGAAAATCAAAAGAACGTCCTAAATGGGCCGTAGGCATGTATGACGAGTTGACGAATTACTCGCTTATGCTCGGACGGCACATGTATTTTTGGAGCGTTTCTTCGGCTGCCCCAGGTGCCCCTTTCCCCTCTATTTGGCTGTACAGTGTGACAGTGCGCGTGAGCACATGATAGCCGCAATATTTTAATAAACAAAATCTCTTTAAAAAATTGTGATACGAAAAAGAAAACGTGAGAAAATAATTTATGATTATTTATCTGGAATGAAAAGTTAGTAAAATTGTAAACAAAAGAGTATTGACAAAATACTTTTAAGAAAACATTTTGTGCTGAACTTATGTAAAAGGTGCATCCACACCGAAGTTACTTGTTGTGGTTCAAATAATATAGCAGTTTACTAGTTATAGAATTTTCAATGGTGGTGATGGTTATTAATGGTTGTTATGTTGCAAAATGTTGCCCTACAAAAAGTAACTTTGGTGTGGATGCATCTTTAGAACAGCAATAAAATGTCCCCCATTTTTTTGGCATCTCTGGTATTGAAAAGTTTTGTAAGTTTCCCCCAATTTTCTTGGGAGGAAAAAATATAATGTTTTTGCGAAATAATATTCAGTTTTAATTATTTTGCTTTTTTAACGTCTAACATCTAACCGTCTAACGTAACTCAATTCTATGACTAATTTTAACTAAACCTTTCACATTTACACTTTTCATCCAGTCTAGTAGTATTGTGAATTTGTGAGTAATGGTAGGCAAATTCCTTTCCTCAACATACAAAGCAAAATGAGTCCTTCTGTTCGGAAATAAGGTCATATTTTATGTGCCCAATTTCAGTAGTAGTGCACTTAAATCAGAATAGGTAATTTTAAAGTAGATATTGCACGTTTCCAATGAGGTTGTCGCATGTGTTGCGTAGAATCAGAAATCTGTGCCAGAATTTAATAAGAAGTCAAAACAAATGCTACTTTCCTGAAAATATTTTTTTTACAGCACCTGCTCCCTAATGTCTTATTATACGTCATGAGTACTCATGAGTAATGACCAATGATCGGAGTAGGTAGATTGAACTGGGGCCATTGATCCGAAACGTATATATTAATATGGACATTCCTCCGGAATTGGTGGATTATTAAAAATAAACCGGAACTTATGTAGGAATTGTATTCTGCCAGAGTGGAAGGAGTCATTTGATGATTTGCCATCCTCAAAAAAATCGGAAATCGAAAATCGAAATTCGATTGTTTTTATTAGTCAACAGATAAATAATGAATTAATTTAGTTTTGATACCTTCCTTTAAATTTTGAATTGAGTAGTAATAATATCACTAGCAACATTAACAATATTTAATTGAATCCGGAAATACCGGAATTACTTTCCGGAAAAATGGCTTATCCATGTTATTCTTTCTGTGTGCATTTATGCTACCAGTACCAAAAATCAATCTACCTACTCCGATCACTGGTAATGACTGAGTTAAGATAAAATAGTGTATGAAACTGCATATGGATAGGAATTCCCCGGTTTTTTTACGGTTTCATGAACTACTAATTCGAGAGTCGAATTCGTTTCTATTACCTCGCAGTAGGTGTGAAAAGTAGAGCACCTATACTCCTCGGAGATAAAGGTGTCTTCGTGTTGAGCGAGCTTGAATCCCTCGCTGCACTCAGGATTCTAGTTTTAACTCCCTCACTTCGCTCCGGAGTTAACTCACGGCTCCCTTGGCTCACTAAGTGCAAAAGCAACTGATAGAAATTCGACGACTGACGAAACACGAAGTTTGCCGAGGGACAAGAAAACAGTTGTATTGTACGGAGTTTCAATAGAAAACGAGGCCAGCGTATACTGGTTTTGTGACCAATGTCGTGCAGCTTACCATTCAACAAATACATTAGTTTCCATTAGTATATAAGAACAATGCATGCCAGAATAAATGGCCCATCTAAACAAATAATAGCAACGAATTAAATCGGTCCGTCAATTGGTCAATGTATTTTATTTGTAAAATTGATCCCGTTGAACTTATCAATTACCTACTTATTTTGCAACAATGTTATGCCCACAGTGTGTTGTTTTAGAACAGATCGTATTAAATTTCTTTCGGCTCAATAACCTTTCACCCAGCACAAGCCGTTTTTAAATTAGCTACCTACTTTGATTATATTTAAACCTTGTGCACTAAAATGAGTAAATTATGAGAGTGATGAGACAGATAGATGAATAAGAGTAAATTATGATATTACTGAGAGAATATAGTTTTTACTCATAAAAATTAGTAGTTTATTAATTTAAATATCCAAAAGTTAGTCTGAATTAACCTACCGGGTTTGTAATCTTTGCCATCAGCCATTTAGACCACTTGATCAATATGAATCATACGAGCAGACTAGTAAGTCATCATTAGGAGGTACAGTCAGAATTGAAAACAAATGATTGTCGCCCAAACTGGTTGATAAGACTTTCCAATTAAATTTTTTCATATTTAGTGTAACTACCTAATTATGAATTATAATACTGACTGTACAATTGCACAGTTATTTTTCTTTTCATCATTATCTGCGAAACATTTTTGTGTGCGTACACTTTTTGCTCGCATTTCATTAAAACGTTGTTTTCGTTTGCACGCCTCGACTATAAAATATTTTCTCTATTATCTCCATTCTAATCAGTATATTCAATGCACCGATCCAGTTGTACACTTTTTTCGTCATAATAAAATTGCAACAATGCACACACAATTTTTTTCAATCCAGTGTAGGTAACACTTTTTGTTGCTTAATATAATTAAATAATGTTACCATGAGAGTTGCGTTTAATGAGATTTTTTAAATATTGTAAAACAACTCGCTTGCTGGTATTATTAAATAATAATTGCGTTCGACCACGAACGAAGAAAGAAACTGAACATTATTTTTCACATGAACTTTATAGTAGCATAATTAATATACCTATTTACACATAAGTGTCATTACTAACTGGCTGTTTGGAGCAATCTGTTATTACAAAAATACTGTGACTGCCACATCTCCTATTAATACTATAGCGTAATGAGACTTCCTATCATATGTCAGTTAGCAAGTACATTTTGCAACACAATAAGCCGTGCGCAAGAGCCGTGAAGAATCATATTAATAAGTATGCTTTTTATCAATGCGAGCGTGCGAGGCGCGGCTGTTGTGGCTCTCAGCTGTTATAGCGTGAGCGGCCTGTTTTTTTTTAAATTAATTTAATCTAATATCATCTAATTATGTTAATAGATATAATGAAAATGCATCTCGACGGCTGTAATAAACACGATTCAGTAATAAACATAGATCAATCGTCTCTCTTATCATGATCATTAAAAATAAGTTTTTACTAAGAAAACCAATGACTTTAATGCAACACTAACGCTGAATGCGAATTAGATAATTTTTTTTATAAATCATAATTTTACTAAACTGAAAAATAAATTACTTTGTACGTGTTTTTTCTACACTGCAGTGTGAGATCGTGTGCACTCGCTTGCAAAGAAACTGGATACATTAAATTATGTATTGCACCTCGATGTATGCAATCAAATAAATTGCTACACACTGTATTTTAAAATTTATTTTCTTAGAATACAAAATATTCTAACAGTTATTACTGTGTATTACCGAGACGTTGTTTATTTATTTATTCATCTAAAAAAGCTGGGTTTGCATTCGAATAAAAATATAACTGACATTATTTAATTGGATAATGGACAGGGTAGACGACATCTAGAAAACGCTGCATATGAAAAATAAAAAAAATTGTAAAAAGAAGTCTGTTAATAAATAACTATTGAAAATAAAATTCGAAACATAACAAAAATTGCCATGATTTATAAACCTATATATACACAATGTTATCTAAATTATCTTCAATCTAATTGAAAGTACTTAAACTAATACTATTTAAAATACTTTGTAACTATTACAAATGTCTTAACAATAGGGCAATAAAAGTATTTTTAATAGATAACAGCTTCCCCTTAATATACTACAAGGAATCCGCAATTAACTTACAATCAGTATAATTATGTATACCTGAAATCATTATTTAAATCTCGCCAGCATTGTATACTTGATTTTTTATAGAAACTGGTGTACTTTCGTCGATAGTGGTGCTTGCAAAATTATTATAAAACATTTTAATATATTTAAAATTAATAATAATGTATATATTTTTAATTAGAGAGCTTTGAATGTAATAACTTAAAATCTGTAATATATTTTTGTGATAATAATAATAATATTTCTGTAATATTTTCTTGCCTCTGAAAGCCTTTTTTACTTGCTGTTAATTTAAAGATTTTTTGAAGTCAAGTCTAACAAATAAGTAGTAAGTATGTTAATAACTGCAAAATAATGTGTTACTGTATGCTTGTAGCACGCTTTTTAGTTTTTTTTTTCTTTGTTTCGAATCTGCTACTGTATTATAACATCTCTTGTTTTCTTTTTCTTAAAGGTAACATCGTATCCGAAGGTAAGGTAACAACAAACTACAAGAAAATTAACAGAACACAGTAACATTATTAAATTTATTAGATTTACTACCTAATTATATTAAGTACTAGCTGATGCCCGCGGCTTCGCCCGTGTGGATGTCTGTTATTATATACTAAAAACCTTCCTCGAGAACCACGCTATCCATTGGTGAAAACAGCATGAAAATCAGTGCATTAGTTTTTGAGTTTATCTTGAGCAGGACGACAGATAGACGCGGCGGAGAACTTTTTTTTATAATATGTAAGGATAATCGATTATGACAAAAAAAAAACGTTTTTTTATGAACCATTGAAGTAGGATCTAATTATTATTTTTTGATGATTGCCTTCTCTTCTTTATTTGCTGAACGACTTTTTTTTGTCTACGCAGCCATGTCCTCTCATTTCTAACCAGGCTCTTACTTCAAAGTAGTCTTCCTATTTAAAATATTTGTGTTTGTGTTTTCTTTTCTGCAGCAAGTAATTAGTTTTCTTGAATATCAGGAGATGTTGACGTGCGCGCTGGTGTGGCCGACTGTACCTACAACATAATAATGTACATACAAACAACAATGGATGATTAATATAGTTACACAAAAGTTACGCATCAACGGGCCCCTAGCAAGAAACATGTTTACCGTGAATAATATATTTTAGGGCTGCCTCAGTTTAATCTTGTTTATCTAGTACTAGCTGCGCCCCGCGTTTTCACCCGCGTAAGTCTCGATCCCGTGAGAATATCGGGATAAAAAGTATCCTATGTCCTATTCCAGGTCATGGTCTACCCCTGTGTCAAATTTCATCCAAATCCGTTAGCCGTTTTAGCGTGAAAGCCTAACAAACAAACAAACTCACTTTCGCATTTATGATATGAGTTAGGATAATTCTCGAAAAAGGTTGTAGAGTAGGTAACCACCCTTAGGAGCCAAGGAAAAGGCAAAAGAAAAAAAATGGCGGGGCACAGCTAGATATTGAATATTACTTAAAGGACTGTGATGATGATAAATGATCGAGAATTGAAATAGAAATATCTTGATCATTGTTTTTATAAAAATATTGTAGCTGTCTTCAGAATAGTTTGCAAAATATATCTTTTCAGCTGGGTACTTAATATTCAGACCTCGATTGTTTGCAAATTAACAGTTTTAATATTTACATAATTATTATCCTGTCAGAATTAGGGCTGGTCTAATTTACAATAATGATTCAATAGAAATAAATATTTTGTAAAATATAATTATGTGACTTAAACTAATTCTGTAGTTAGGCTCACGTAGTTACATCAATCGTTAACTATTATTTTGCGACGAACAGTTTGTTTAGCAGTACTGCAACCAGAGTTATTTTGCAGACAACCTTTACAATTATACTTACCATCCTAACTAATATTATAAATGCAAAAGTGAGTTTGTTTGTTCGTTACGCTTTCACGCTAAAACAGCTGTACGGATTTGGATGAACTTTGGCACATGGGTAGACATGACCTGGACTTTTTATCCCGATATTCCCACGGAATCCAGACTTACGCGGGTGAAAAGGCGGGGCGCAGCTAGTACAAAATAAATTAGGACAAAATTGTATATTTAAGTATAAAAATTACACATAAACGTCTTTTTGATTACAAAATTATAAGGACACTTTAGTGCTTAAAGTGAAAAAACCCAGATAATAACCAGTTGTATTAAACTATATAAAACGTTGGTACAAAAACTGCAGAAACTGGCAACACTGTATGCTTGACATTTTAAATTGACTCTAGACTTGCCAGAGCTACCATTGTGCGCACGCAACCAATAACTATTTACATAAGTATAACAGTATTATAATAACATTATACAGTTCTGAATAGTGGGATTCCCTCTTTGTAGAATGATCTTAAAGGTCACTAGTCTTTGCCCGTGACTTCGCTTACAAATTGAAGCCGCCGCCATTGACCCGTTCACGAACAGAATTTCGAAAATTCGGATAATCCTTTAGCATATTTAAAGCCTCTTACCCTTATTATATCTTTCAAAAATTGAAGTTTCAATGTTCAGTTGTTTAGAAGACAGTGCGTCCAAGGTGGCTGCGACGGAATGGATGTGGAAGGCGAAGAACCGGATAATGTCGCGCAGCTTGGAAGAGGCCTATTTCCAGAAGCAGATGAACTGCGAAAGGCTGAACGTAGACTAAGTCATGAAACTAACGAAACAGTTTTATATGTACGGAAGATCCGAGTCCTCATTCACCTCGATGGAGGAATTTGATGGTCCTATTTCAACGGTAGGCACAGATGGCGGCTGTTCCCAAATGTATGGACTTTTTAGTAACCTATTTTGTCCCATTGGTGGGCAAAGCTCTCTCCGACACTCTTCCATCCCTCTTTATCTTTCACTTTCTCTGGCCGAGTCCAATCAATTATCACGCCAGTTTCTTAGACCTGCCTCGGTGACGACGCCCGTCTTCAGGCACCCTCATTGTGACGAGCCCATCAGTCCCGATCACGGAGTATAGAATACTATACTGTTTGGTCGCTATGCATCCTATATAAGTGTGACCCACTGAGGCCCATTTCAGCCTCATAGACGTATTGCCAACAATGGCGATGCCTTGGAACAAGCCATGTTCCTAATGTCCAATTATGATGTTATTTAATGTGGATCTATGCACACTGCCTTAATGTCTTTCAATACACGTGTCCTGTTTATCAAAACTTACAAGCCTTGTATTACAAGCATTTGTCCTGTAAAAAACTTCATTATTATAAAAAAAAACTACACGTGTAAATTACATGTTACAAGTGTCATTAGGTATTTAGTTCACAAGTACGTATATATTTTTTAAATTTTATTCGTGATTTTGTTTATTTTGTCTGTTACCTTTTCACGTCTAAACCACTGAACGGATTTCGACAAAATCTGGCAAGGAGATAGATGGCACCCTGGGGAAGAAAATAGGCTACTTTTTATCGACATACCGCGCGGGCGAAGCTGCGGGCGGAAGCTAGTATTTTATACACAAGATAAAGTTCATTAAAGATCCTAATCACTGTAGGTAAAACGAAAACAAAAATCCACAATTTCCTGAGAATTGATAACCTTGTCATTATTGTCATGGTTTTTCAGTCCAAGTCACAGTACACACGGCTACACATCAAGCTATACATTTCCAGTTTATGCTGATCTCGCATGGTATAGGATTACCGTACAATGCGAGGTCAGCTTAGACTGGAAATGTATAGCTTGATGTGTAGCCGTGTGTACAAAAGCTTTTTCCAAAACCATATTTTAGTAGGTATAATACCTATGGTGAACAATACTTTATTCAGTTTTGGTTTCCGTATTTATACCAATATCATGTCGAAAAAAAACGTGTGTGATATAAAAATATGAAGTTTAATTCTTCTACATAAGTATTATTAATCCTAACTATATTATTATAAATGCGAAAATGAGTTTGTTTGTTTATTTGTTACGCTTTCATTCAATCAGTATGTCTCATAAGTAAATTAATGATAAATTCCAGAATCAATGACGAACAACGATAATTTTTCACGAGTCAATATGTTTATTTCTTCTTTACTTTAAGCAGCTCTATTTGTAAGCCAAATTGATATTTAAATTAAATTAAAGTTACTGATATGAGTTTTCATACTAATTAATTCAGCCGCTAAACACGACAGATATGAATTTCCATACAAACATTGCCAGCCACCTGCTCGCATGTATTTGGACTACCCAGCATTTTTGATTTAGGTATCTCGAAGGAGGTTGTCAAAATAATGCTCGAATTTTCAAGCATGTTTGAGAAATATATCTAACCAAACAAAAATAAACAACTAAATCTCAGTGAACATTCAACCAATAATAACATCGTAAAACCACATGAAATTAAACAAAATCCTTCCATACTTTTTGTCACCGCCACAGCATCTTTGGAATTGCGGTGTACCGACGCTCCATAAAATACTCAGTGGACTCCATTACGTGGCGAAGGTCGATTTCATTTATGATCCCTGTATTAGAACGTTATTGCCATAGATATTAATAAATACGAGTACAATGACTTCGCCTGTTCCCTGCAGGACGGCAACTTGGTGTAGATTTTTGAAAATGCAACTGAAAATGTATTGAGGAGTTCAACATTGAATGTTGATTTATATTTTCTACAAATTAAACTTAGACGACTAGATAATATTTTGGCGTTATAATCCGTGGATAAAGTTATATATGTTTTTATACCACAAGAACTTGTAGGTACTTTTAATTTGATTTTGCGAATAATTTGTTGAGCGCTGCCACAGCTTACAGGCAGAGCTTACTTCGTAAACTTACAAGTTGTCCTACTGTTCAATCAGCTGTGAGTCATAAGTTAGTCTGTGTGCGTGAGCATTTCAACGTGTGCGCACTATTAGACGTTTCATATTGTGAGGTCGATGACTCCACTGTACATTGTAATTGTAATTTATAATATATTTAAATGTTCCAACATTTGATAGATGGCTGCGGGATTCTGCAATGCAATGTACGCGGGCGAACGTATAGAGGTTACAAGATTGTTCGTGCCAATATATTAATGGAATTAATTAGTTACTTGATCTGATAGCTTTATTTCTTTTAAATTTTGTAGAATTGTAGTTTGATTCCATTTTTCTTTTTTATTCATAAATGGTTTCTGGTTAACTGCTTATGGAGGACAAATGATGAGTTAGCCGAAACATTACTTCGAAGACTAATTTCAGATGGTTGCCTTCTTCAAATAAATAAAGCGCTTGAACGAACTTAGGCTACAATACGAACACCTGCATTGTAATTGTAACCATGTTTAAAATTACGATAATTACAATTTAATAGCATTCAATATTGTTGTAGGGCTCCTTTTATAACTTAACAAGCTGTTGGTCGCCGTTCTACTTGGTCCAGGGTACGTACGTACATGTAGTATACGTCGGAGCCCGATACATTGTATCCTAAATGTAAACTCAAGTACATAAGGCAATTTTAACCAAATCAGATTAGTTGTTTTATAGCAGAACCCGCGAAACTTTAGTTTTTTTTTTTTTTTAATTCATCATTCTTTATGGTAGGCACCTTTTGTACCTTGGCCACCTAAGTAATAAAGGGTAATGCCAGGGTCTCCCACAAGACTCGGCCAGAACCGACAAAGATGAACTATATTTCATGAAAAAGGAAAATAAATATAGAATTGGATGGTTTATTCAGTTTTCTATTTGAATCACACTAAAAAAGGTTACAGTTTTTTAAAGTTGACCCCTTGTTACTTCTGATTTTAACGATAACATGAAATAAACTATTAAATGATTAATTAAAATAATTACTTTTAACACATTATCCTCAGTTTCAACAGCCAAGGTAGTCGTAAATGGTAGAAAAATCGGCAATAAACAACACAAAACTCAAAAAAATACAAAAATACTTCGTTGCTCGTGTTATCACGCGGGAGAAGTCAAACTTTTTGACATTGACAAATGCCAGTTAAAGATTTACATTACGTGTTGCCAGCACTATAATTACATTATAAGGAATAAACTTATCTAAACGATATCGATAATCAAATTAAAAAATATTTTTAATTATTACATTACTGTAAAATATAACATACTTATTCAAAAATATAACTAAACGCTATTTATTAATATAATTACGATTTATGTAAGTAATAAATTCACTTACGTATCTTCATATTGATATTATAACATATCAACATATTTGGGATAAGGCTAGGCAGATGATGATGACCTTTTGAGGTCATGAGCTATCCGAATATCAAAAAATATTTGACCTAGGTCTTAAGGGGGAGGCGTGAAAATTGATTCGCTGTTACAATCCATACTAATCCCTACATATTATTAAAACAAAGTCCTCCGCCGCGTCTGTTTGCCGTCCTGTACGCGATAAACTCAAAAACTACTCCACCGATTTTCATGCGGTTTTCACCATTGGATAGAGTGGTTCTCGAGTAAGGTTTTAGTATATAATAACCGACATCCACGCGGGCGTATTCGCGGGCATCAGCTAGTAATATTATAAATTCGAAAGTAACTCTGTCTGTCTTTCTGTATGTTACCTTTTCATGCCTAAACCACTGAACAGATTTCGACAAAATTTGGCAAGGAGATAGATGGCACTCTGGGGCACATAGGCTACTTTTTATCGATATACCGCGCGGGTGAAGCCGCGGGCGGAAGTTAATAGTGTATTATAAATAACAAACTCAAAAACATCAAATCATTCACATTTATTGTATTAGTAGGATACACAGTGTATAAAGAACTCGTGTCTTTCAATTATTTAAAGTGTGATCTAAAATGTATTGGATGCAGACCAAGAAAAACAATTCAATCTAATTGTGAAACTACCTCAACAAAATATATATTCGAATAGATTTTCTTTGTTACGTCACGTTTGAGTGACTGCTGATCGTTTTATTTCAAGATGTAAGGTACGTTGACAATCGTGATGAATTGTCTAAGTATAGTGCTTAGGACAGGTACAGTCGCGCGTAAAACATGTAAGTAGGCACACTGTTCCGACATATTTTGATACATACATTTATTAATAGATTTTATATCTCTGTGTAAACTTTGCACCTTGAAATTATATTTACCTAATAATCGTTTACAAATATAAAACGAATTAAATCATGATTAAATAATGTTTTTTTCTGTAGATATGAAGTTTCGTTTTCAGAAAAATTGCCTTTCAATTTCAGCAGGTGAACATGTTAAGTTACTTGTGAATGTTTTTCTAAAGACTAATAACTAAAATAAGGTAATTCTTCGTGCGTTGTTCATATTATAACGTTCTGTTTGTATTTCCGTAGCAAGATAATAATTTTCTGAGGATTATTGCAATCACTGTGCATGTATGTAATTTACAAATCAACCTTACATCTGCGTAAGGTAAGGCTCGTAAACCTACTTACATAAATATTTACAATAATACATATGTAATAATATTATTATTTATCATTGTTGCTGAAACACAATAGATCGTATCATTTGAATAATTTTATCTGATACAAGTATACGTAGCGCGCCGTTCACTGTAAGTACAGACGAGCACAGCAGTGCATATCACATTTAAAGCCACAATAATCCAGTTCAAATTAAAATTATACGCACATAGGTACCTACCTAATTGTAATTACTCACCACTGAAAATATCATTTATCATTTGAATAGTTTCAATGCGCAGAGCACCAGAAATATCAAAGAAACTATTTACACAATATTTACATTCAACTTATCATTCGTCTAATAATTATTTTTATGACAATATAATAACGTGAAACGAAAATTGGCAATCACATGTGTCATAAGACAATTTAATAAAAGAAATAGGCCATAACACTAAATCAAAAGTTACGACACGCTCCTACCGATCGCGCGAACAAAATATTTTGTTGGAAAACGATCGCACGTGTATGTGGAAATAAACATCCAATTAACATTGTGCGAAAAAAAAAGCGGCCATTAAGTCATCGGGATAATAAATTAGTGTTTCTGCCTCGATCTTGACCTCTTTGAGAGTTATTTTTAAGCTACGTAATGAATGACAATCAAAATTCATTTGATATTGATCTTAGTCATATTTGAGCTAAATTTGGACTATTTTAACATAGACACATGTCATGCACTTCAGCAAAATATTGTAAAATAATGAAAGTATCGTTCAGAAAAATATATTTTTCTATCTCCTGAAAATAATATTATAATAAATAGTACATTGTTTTTTACGGTAAGAGTTAAAATACGAAAGGGGATAAAAGAAAACTCATTTTAAACAAAAATAAGTCTGATAATCTTGTTAAAATTGAATGCAAACAACGAGTAGACGTAATAGAAGATAAGAATCTGCTATATCAATTTCAAAACTGTTTTCATTACAGCTTTTTCCCCGAACAAGCACTTTTCGCGTCGACCGTACACAGACGGCAGTTACCACTTAAACTTTATGGTATCGTAATTTTGCCAAAATGTATTCTAATTCTATTGTATTACGGCTGTTTTTGTATTCCACTGATCACTTTCACTCCTGGACTGTCTTGTAGATAATATTCAACGGCCCACAACCACTTTTAGGACTATTTACGCGCATTAGATTGATTATGGATTGTGTTTTAGCTATTTCGCATTGTATTTGATAAATAACATGGACGGTTATAGGTACAACTCCATTAGTTATCCGACCTTGAATGTTTTCAAGTTATGAATTTCCGCGACTGTACAATTTAGCTGTTCTATCCACACTATGGTTTATTTGCCTACTTGCCGGTACTGGCTAAGTACAGTCGCTGAAATAACTTTTCAACTACCATTTTGTACAAATTAGGAACGTAATTTGAAAATCCATTGTGCGTTGTTAAGAATGGTAATAAAACCCCCCATGATACGTTGCTTGTGTCTTTGGAGCACACTCGTATCTCAAAATAGTGTTGTAAAGAGAAGTGTTCGGAGGACTAACACGTCGTACACACAAACAATACACTAAAAAAAGTTATTTCAAATAAACACGAACCCTTCGCTTGCGTATGTACAGTTGGAGTTGATATTAATTTATTTGATGTAATGTGCGGTGGGCGCCGGGCGCATGCGCTGGCCGCCGCACCGCGAACATTCTGGACGCCAGTTTTTATGTGTTTATATATTCTAATTTTATTGTTTTCTTTATTTGCGTCCCACTTTTGTTTGGTTCGGAGCACGGCATTGTTCCCCGTCGTAAACGCCGATTTAGATGATAAAATGAAAATGTTGTATGGAATTTTTATTTAGTATGCGTAATTTCTTTGTCTGTCCGTCTGTACCGTTTTACTGTAACACGTTTAATTTTATTGTAGTTATGTCATTAAAATTAACTAAATATTACGAAACTAGTATCACAGATGTGTCTGTGTTGACGTATTTGCTACTTTTTAATGTTTCTAATAATGTAGTATTGTTATTAGGTCGTAATATGTTGTTTAGATTGCTTCAGATTATAAAGAATACCATTGACGCAAGGTTTCCATACAAAATGTCATTCAATTAGACGTAAAAAATTAAACACGCTACATAATGTGTTTAGTGTTTGCTCGCTCGGCTTGTGTAAAATAATTATACTTTACAGCTAATTCCAACTTATATATTATAATTGAACAAAATGACCGTCGTTAATTTTATTGTTTTAAATCACAAAGTAAGTTATTCTATAATTAAATTTAAAATAAGACACGGGTTTTGAGTTATAAGTGGCGCAATGAGAACTCTCGTATCGGGCTTCGAGACCAAACCTGTTTTTATCGCGAATTAATATTAATAATGAATACTTGAAACGGGCGCGATTGTGAGTTGTATAGTTGTAATTAAGTGCGATTATAGCGGCACCGGCAATTACTGACAATGTCTGCGGCTTGCACCGGCATTATGCTGGCGCTCGGCGACGCTCGGGGCCCGTCGGGAGTGCTCGGCTTTAGTTTTGTTCGAAGGCGATACAATGCGTTGAGTATTTTTAAATTAGGAATGTTTGATCGAAATATTAATCTGTTGTGTAGCGATAATTTAAAATTAAAAGTTGGTTTGGTTTATTTGCGCGACTGTACCTACCGTAACGCTGGTGACTTTTTGTTGGACTTTTTGTCAACATTAATTTCTGCAAGTGACTATAGATTACATGTACGAATTGTACACACACATAGAAGTGAACAATAAATAAGAGAGCACTCTCATAATGGCCGAGTAACTTTTGCATTTGGCAGTAGTTCAATATATTTGTATTAAATAAGATGAATTACTGCCTAGATATTACTAGGTCATCTGAGATCGCACTGTGGTGCAAATAAATGCCATTCACCACAGGGGTTATTCTGGTCTCCTGTGGGTATCACCGGTTATTTGTTCACTTTCTACAGGTCGACAATAAAAGAAGAGCATAATAATGTATGAAGTATGAGAAATTACAATATTTATTTATTGTTTTGTTGTTATTTTGTGACATTCAAAATATACAAGAAAAACAAACTTACGTTTACGTTTAATTTTGTATGAAAACCTTTTGCTTACTACATGTAAATTCATGAAAACTGTTCAGAATAACTTTCCTTCAGTTTATTGATCGGGTAAAACTCGTGAAAAGTCTTAAAGGCTCTGTCGGAAGTAGGTATTTATCATAATGACTTGACGGGTGATCGTGGTAGGAACATAATGCCAAGTCATCACATCGATCAATATTCGAGGTTAAGCAGCACCCGTTTTCGGCGGATGGGTCGTTAAAAATAGGGGCGAAAGCTCCGAAATGCCATGGGGACCAACATTGTATAAGCGATTGTTTTTAAGCGTACTAAAAACAAGGAATGGTTTATTTTAAAGCTTTTATTACAGATAGTTATTTGATGCAGGCGTGACTTTGCGGAAATCCATTATAAAATACAATAGACGTAGATATATTTAGTAAGCTATTTCGCTTAACTATTCTTTAAGAGTCATAAAACACCTTGTAAGAAATCGACACGTGTTTCACCTCTCAACGAGGCATCCTCAGGATGACCATTGACCAGTTGCAAATCAGAACATGACGTGTTGCCACACCGAGCGCTGGACGCAGGGCTCTGCGTCAATCGCTATTCGTCTATTGTATTTTTTAGCTTTTATTACAATAATATTTTTTTCTTTTTACATTGTGATAATTTGGGGATTCAAGTATAAGAAACCTCTGAGGTGTCCTTATCTCTGGATATTAACAAACTATTCGTTTAATGAGGCTGAAAATTAGAGATGAACTGTAAACGCTGTTACCTCAAACAAAGAAAAAAAATATCGAACTGAAAATGGACTTATTTATTTCTGCACAAGTAATTTTTTTAAGGACGCATCCACTGGCTTCCTAAAATAATTGTGACAAGATTGCACGTTTGTAGGTGACAGTAACTACCAAAAAAAAAATTGCCGTGGAAAAATACGCTTTATTAATACCAGTAAGAAGTGTTACAAGTTATGCTACGGGCTTTCAACTCCTTGACAGAGTCTGATCTTTCCCGATATTTTTGGAAAAGCTCCCCTTACTTCCTCATCTCAAATATTGCCATCCTGTGAAGTTGTTAAGACTCAGTGATTAATTATTTAAGGTTGATACAAAACTATTTGAATTAATGGTCTAGTGAGTTATGGTAGACAACATACAAGTGACGGTTTTTAGGGCTTCTCTTAACGAATTCTTACTACAATTTGTCTAATACTGACTTAATTAGTATTACTTGTAACAATGTTAGGAATATTGTAATATCGTATACTTTTACAATGTTTGTAAATATGTGAGCACCATGTACCTATCACATAACTAATTTATTTGTCATGGCTCCATTTATAATTCTTTTTACCTTTTTTCGTACAGTAATCTTATTGTAGGTGCATCGTCTTCACATATAATTATATAATTCATGTATACAAAATATTGTAAAACATTTTTAAAAAGAGTAACGGTTGAGTTTCTTGCCCATTCTTCTCCATACGAAAGCTACCTTTTGGAATGGGCAACTAGAATCAATTCTATTTCTTTGTTTTTCATTGACGTTCAAAAATGCCTTTTATGTGCCTATTTGAAATAAATTATTTGACTTTGACTTTGAATACTGGGTGAAATTGAATTCATGGGCATCCTCTTAAGGGGTCATTGTACTCATCATTATGAACAACTTTTACCATGGGACTAACCCACAAATCGCGAAAAAAAATCTACTATTCCCTAAATTTTGACGAGCTATGCGAACATAAAATGTAGGGACCAGCAGATATGTTTCCGATTTCTTGATTTAATTCATCGCCCTGTATGAAGCCAAGTCTTACAAGAAATTGAGTTTTCAACAAGTGAGCTTAAAAAAAGAAATTATACTTATGGATGTTATTTGCGAAAACCGGAACTTGTGTGCAATGAATTTCCGAATTCTAATTCATTATTCAGCTCTTCAGGTAGACATGGTGCATGTTGCGAATGCGCGATCATTTTGTTACATTATTCATATTAATTAAGGGGCGATGGAATAATAATTCGGGCTACTAATAATAGCGTTGCGTCAAACTTTGCATATTCCAAGCTCAGGCATTTAACGTATTCTGTCTGTCAGGGATTATGTCGAACTCGAACCTATGCGTGCACTGACTGGACAGTTCAGTCACTCAAATCTGTTCGGCTCTTTCCTCAAAAGAATGTCTTAGACATTAAATTCAAAATCAAAAGTAGTTTATTTAAACTAGGCTGTGAATCAGCACTTTTCGAACGTCAAAATTACATAAGACAGTCCCTCGAAACGCCTGCCCTTCACCACTTCTTAATGCTTTATCTGGAATACGGGATAATTAACCTGAATGGTCCTCACATGGCTTGACCAAGATTATGTCTGGACTTTAAAACAGACTGGCCTCTGGGTTGTTTCGGTCTGTGTTCTCAGAGTAGTTAGATAGAAAACACCGATATCATCTAGTTTTATAACATATTTTAATTTTGACGTGTAAAAGTTTTTTTTTTTAACCAATTTACAGAAATTAATATAATTTTTTATAATTTAACCTCTAGTGTGAAATATTACATAACCAAAATATTTCGGTATAACTTGTCACTTTAGTGCGTGATGTTACTTTGACCTCCGGACTGACAATATGTGAAGTCAGGGAAATGATAGCTTAGCTAATTTAATATCAACTTGTTTATTACCCCTTAATAAATAAATAAAAAAAATATATTGTTCGTAAATTCAAATCACAACTGTCATAGACAGTCGTATGAAATGGGAAGTTGACGTAGTGTGCCATTAAAGATATCTGCTTAACTATTAATCTCCCTGACTGTACATCATGCATGTTTTGCTTACACAGCCATGTGAGGAGTGTGACGGCCCTGTCTACTTGTGGTCATCGGCATCGCTATGAGCCCCGAAATTAAATCCTGTCAAAACGATTAAGTTGTAAATGAACATTAAGCCTTCTTCACTACTCTGCTTAAATTACGCGAACGTACGGATCGATGCGAACAACATTTTACGTTCTATTTCCGAAGAAACGCGAAACCGACACGAGCATCAGCCATAATAAATTTCTTGTCTTATAAAAATAAAACTTTTCTTTTTGCTGGCGCGGGGCGGCGTCACAGTGTGCTATCGATCAGTGTGTCAACGCTTCCGCGTGTGAATCTTTTCTCTTATGAATTACAATGATTAATATTTGACCAATGTATTGTTCTTGATTTCCAATATAACTTTTAACAAGCAAAACAACGTTTGGCTTAATCATCGCGTCCCTATTGAGTTAAAACGCGAGTTCATTAGTTCCACAGCTGGTTTTATAAAGATCAAACATAGCAATTGAATTCTAAACACACATTTTACAAATACCGTAGCACACGTGCACTCCTTAACATTTTATTAGGAAACTTCGCTTTACGGAGTCATTAAATATGAACGTTATATAAGACGCTGTTTGATTTTCTGTTTTACTTGAGTAGTTGTGCTACTGGCGTCGTGGGGCTGTGGCGGGGTGCAGCGGGGGCGCACGGAGGCATGGGGGCCCTGGGCCCGGTAAAGTTGTGAATTGGCCGCGCACACAGGCTCACGGCACATTATCGTGATTCATATCGTTTATAATTTTATATTATGTTAAAGCGGGGTGGCGGGGACCGGGGGATATTAAAAATACAAGAGCCCCGCGCAAGTACTTTCCGCCCGGCACCGTCTGCATGGTAACCAGCATTGTTTGTATTCAAACTATTGATCCGTGCTTATATTTGTGGACATCTTAACTTTTGATAATAATTTGAGGATGGGCTTGTAAATATATAAATTGCTCGAAAGAGATGCGTTGCTTAGTGAATGAATAGGTTAATGTTTTTAATTCATAAGTTGGTCATGAATCATAAAAAAATCTTATCGCCATGTTTTGCTTCAGATGTTATTTTTAATTATTTTAATATTTTAACATGTTTTTATAATAAATAGTTTTGTAAGTATATTAATTTAAATAGGCTAAGAAAAATCTAAAAATCTCAATTGCCTAATGCGAACACATTAAATCGATCGATTAAATGTCTCACAGCACAATCGCACGTCTGTAGCCGCCCTTACGACTTCATCAGCTGTGCACGTTTTTGGCCCTTCCCCCATATAAAATATTTAAACGTTCATTTTATTTATACTTGGGCGTGACATCCGGTGCTTGGCAATCCTTTAACTCGCGAATTTAGCAATATACTTGCGAGTTGCCCAAATAAGGACACTGTTTTCTAATTAAATAGCGTTATTTACAATAAAAAAATATTCATATTCTTCCACGCCTAGCGCGTCAAACGCGTTTTTATGTCGTCATAAACAATTTCTTAATAGCATCCTTTATGTTTATACTTTATTGTGTATTGAAAAGCTATAGTTACAACGTTTATTTTTATTCATAAATTAAATTGAGTTTTTTTATGCATATACAGGGTGACGGTGCAAGACCACCCTGTATATTTATGAATGAATAGATGTCAAGGAGTTAACAAAATTGATGTTTGTATACCATTTTTTTTTTATGATTGACGAATTTATAAACTTACGTAAACGAAAAGTCTTCCTATAAAACGAATCAATCTTCATTATCTACTTAGTTCTTACTCTACCAATCGTCCGTCAGCTGCAATAAATTGTAACATCAATAGCTCCATACAATTCACTACGGTCATAGTTCAGATCAGATGTTCATAAGTGCACCATTATTCCACGACTGTTCATAGGTAGGCGACACTCGCGCGACTTCACAACCGAAGCGAGGCGAGTACTGTAACACTCATCTGTTAGTACTGCGACAATAGCTTCCCAAACAGTCTATACACAGCTTTAAAACGTTAAATTAAATGTATAATAGCCTGATACTACATTTTAAAAGATAGCAGCCGGTGCGAACGCTGTCCCAGCACCAGGAAGCATCGCTAATAAACAA
The DNA here is from genome assembly GCA_949152455.1 of Lithophane leautieri. NCBI lineage: Eukaryota > Metazoa > Arthropoda > Insecta > Lepidoptera > Noctuidae > Lithophane > Lithophane leautieri. The sequence continues at coordinate 19,508,388 of OX424458.1, read as the reverse complement.
CAAGCGGCTATTAAACGGTCCGTCGAAGCGAGAAACACGATATATAACCATATATTTATATGCAATACAATTTCATTATTAGATGCCTATTTGTGACTCGTTATTTCTATTGTCGCTTTTTCTATTTATTATCCAACACAATGTGTGATTATAATGTGGCTTATAACAAATGAGGTATGTGGGAGTCGGATCGTTCCACACGGGTGGACGCGCGGCAGCTACGAAATTTTCGTATGTCATTAGTGTCACAATTGGCGGTGTGCTGTATAAGTTTTTTTTCTCCGAGCGCTTTTTGCGCGAACACGCTTATTTTAATTAATTTATTGTACTTCACAAATGACGTATCGTTCGTAAATGTCATTAGATACCACGCGTAAGAGGGAATTTTTGTGAAAACAATTCTATTTGTTTTAATAATTTTAATTTAATTCGCGGTTCACTCTCGTAATTAATGGCGTCGTTTTTAAAATAATTGCACGTTTTCATTTGTAATGAGTGAAGGAACACGAATAACTCTGTCATAATTTTGTAATAAGAATTTATGCTAAACTGATTCGCATATTAAATCTGAGCGGATGTGTAATAGTTCCAAATTATATAAGATATGTAATTTTAAATGTTTGCATAAAATAATTTGTTAAAATATTTATAATAAAATGTATTAGTCTACTCAGTAAGTATACTTGCCCATTAACCATTCATGAATCAAGTTACTATCTTAGCTTGATAACAAAATATCCATTGATAGCATCATGACGTATGTTTCTAGTTTTCGATTATGATTGATCAAAAGTTTCACTGAAAGCGCTTGTGACAACTTCCGAATCGACCGGAAAACTAGTCTCATTTTATTTTCTGTGAGGCAAAATTGAAAATAAGTTTTCGCTTCACTTGTGAAGAGAAAATATTGTTTAGTTGTAATGATGTTCAGTTTCTCAGTCACAGCAACTGAAAACATGATAATAGAGACGCATGCATGTTGCTGTTTGGCTTTATTATCCACCCATACTTTTGTTACTACTTACATTGCTAGATTTTCTATTGGTTTCATGTTTGCAATCAAAGTAATATCGTTCAGCGATCTTCTCCGTGCCCTTGTTCCTCTAACTTCTACGAATAGTGTATAACTACGTCTTCAAAAAGCTATTCAATAAAAAGTTTGTGAGAACTTAAAATCTTACAGTGTGACTTGATCGTGTCGGTAATGGAACCCAACCACCCACAGCCGAACAGATCTAATTCTCACATTCACCCAACAAAGCTTGAACCTTATTGCAGTTTATTAAAGATCAATGTCAATTGTTCCGATACAAATACGGTTCGAACTTTTGAATACTGAACGCTCTCGTATCATTGCAAGATCGCAAATTTGTTTATTGTTATAACTAATTTGATTCTTATTGTTTAGCTTTAGGATTCAATTTTGTCTGTGACATAGTTTGAGAATAAATCCCTATTGTCATTTAATAACAGAGCTAAGGAAATCAACTGTTTTAATATAAGGTTATGTACATACAATGCGATTAATTAAAGTTATGTTTAGTGTCTGGGGCGAGTTGTTGATCTGAAGAAATCTGTGTTGGAACTTGTCTTCTAGATATTAATACTTCGATATTTATTTCTCTCGTTGAATTAAATAAACTACTGTTACGATTTAACGATTCTTTCCTATCGTTTATAAATCTTGTTAAAAGATTACTCTTTGTTTTTCATTCAGTTTACCGTGTTTAATTGATGTTTTCGTTTATCTATGCAGCTTTGAGTGAGAATTCAAAGACCGCTTATGATGTACAAAGGTAGGTTCGTAGAGTAGGGCCGTTTGTTTCGTATTGTCTTTGAATGTTGCTTTAATTCTATACGGTTTCCGAGTATGAGGGCAACCTGACTTTACGCGGACATCCTTTGACTTATTGAAAGCTAATGCTAGGAGTAAATCCTCCACGGCGTCCTCACCTTCCGCCTGACACAGGTCCTCACCGGACATGGCAGCTTCGGGAGGTACCTGTGTAGGATTAGGCGGGAGGAAACGCCCGGGTGTCACCACTGTGTGGATCGCCCGGAGGACACGGTGGAGCATACGGTTGAGGTGTGCCCTGCTTGGGCGGAGCACCGCCGTGTCCTCGCGGAGGCGATTGGCGGCAGTGACCTCTCGCGTCCGGCCCTGGTTCAGGCCATGGTACGGAGCGAGAGGGCATGGGAAGCCGTCACCTCCTTCTGCGAAGCAGTAATGCTCGCGAAGGAGGAGGCGGAACGCGTGAGGGAAAGGCAAAGTTTGCGCCCTCACGCCCCTAACCGCCGCCGTTGGAGACGCCCTGGGCGTCGGGAATCCCAGGCGGATTTCCGGCCACCATAGGCGCGGGCTTGCGGACGGCGAGCAACGGGTAGCTCGCCGTCCGATAAGGACCAGGCCCGGGTCGATGGCGCGTCGTGTTCCACGCGCGCCTCAAAGAGATGTCAGCAAAAATGACGGGGTCCAATAGGACCGATGCCTGCCAGGGTTGCGGGAAAGTCCGAAAGGGATACCGGGACCTTGGCAACAGGCAAATGAAGGAACACGGGTGGGTTTTAGTCAGTAAAAGTCTGACACGCCCTTCCGCTCCGCCCAGAGCGGGAGAAGTCATTGGATGATTTCCCACCCTCAAAAAAAAAAAAAAAAAAGGAGTAAATCCTCCAGAAACCACTCCGAGTAACCAGTCTTTGAAGCAGTAGGTACTTCGTCGCCAAACGTGAATGCTGGCTAACCCTATGGTCGAGTTCGATGCTTTGCTTACGGCTATCAAAGGGTGTGCTTAGATATATAACTATGTATAGATATACTCATACACCCATGAACTTTTTTATACAGCATTACACTTTTTTTATTACTCCTTTTTAATCTCTGAACCTTTGCTTCTGTATTAATCATTCAATCAGTCCTTAGTTTTAATTAATCATGGTCTGGCAGTTTGAATAATTTATGTGGCCTACCCAAATGTCCTTTCTTTGGTATTGTTCGTCAAATCGTTGAGCTCCTTAAATTCGGAGTTAAGTTGCACGATTACTGACAAATACGTACACTGACTGGACAGGTCGACTCAATCTGTGTGGTTCTTTCCTCAAAAGACCATTTCAGACATCAATCTACATTGTCTTCACATGATCTAACCAAGATAATGTCTGGACTTTAAAATCCATATTTGTTACGGCCGCAAATCATATTTAGATCAACATACAACCTGATACTGACCTGCAAATTGCAAAAAACGTAAGAAAATTATAATTTCGCGGGCTACCTTACCGCATTCACCTTAACATCTTTCCATAGAATTTATGTTCATATCAATCAGTGCAGCTGCTTAGTATGCCTCAAAAACGACACATATGCCGCCATTGGCGCAGGCAGCTGGGCCCAACTCATTTAGCATAAGTGAAGAGAAAGCGTAATAAAGTTTTGTCCCACCACAAAAAAATTGACTCTATAATTTCAAACGACAGATAAGACTGTTTGTCCAAAATAAAACAACCTGTATATTATCAAATTTCGAAGATGGCACCAAACGTTCTAAATTCGTAAAATTCATAGTAGCACAAGTGCGATTAAAAGTTTATTTTCCTATAAATAACTTTTGAAATAATTGCACATGAAGGTACGCTATTTAATACACACGTCATGTCCTTTTTAAATCCAATGCCTTTGAAACGTTAAAACTGTACTTCGGCTCGCTGCAATCGACATTTGATTGACTGGTTATGGTATTGATTGCATTGATAGGGATAAAAAGGCTCTCCTTCAATATCCGCCAACGAAAAGCTCACTAGTCTAGAGTTTTCGGGAACTTAATTACAAATCTCCAATCATCAGGCTAGGGACTTGTTAAAATGAAAAGTTTGAGCGCCATTCCGCTTCCTTGATTGGCTCTCATAACTTATAGGTGATATATGAATAAGGGTTTCATTTCCTATATTTGGCAAAGGTCTGGCATTATTATGACTTTTTGGTAAAGTCTTTTTATTTTGAGAAAGTAGAGTGTCTTGTTTTTCGAACACCCTTGTGTGTATATATAGTGTAAATAAAATTAAGTAATAAAAACTATAACCCAACTACGACTAAAAAGGTATAAACAAGACACCACAGACAGACAAATTAAAAATCCGGAGTCATTTATCAAACTGTGATGAGTGGTTTAGAAGATAGGAGGGAACAGATGAACATACTTACATACATACATACCGGTCAAAATCATAACCCTCCTCTTTCTTCGCCGTAGTTGAGTAAAAAATATGTATCTTCAAGTGCGAGCAAAAAGATTGTATCTTTTATTAATAGCATCATTCTTCTAGTAGATATGATTTAGCCATCACCAATCGCATCGTACAGACTGATGAGCATGGTGATTTTTATACACCTCCCGAAGTTCAGCAATCACGTACGGACGCGTTTATGGAAACCTACTTCTGAGCTGCGGGAGGTTTTACTAGCATTCATTCACAGAAAGTTACCTTAAACCATTCCGCTATTCGGAGTTGCGAACTATCTGGATTTAGGGGTAATATTCAAGACTTCATAATTAAAACGCTTCCTCTACTCAGAAAGCAGAAAGGACATGAGATTATAGAACATTTTTACTCGCAAAATAGGTTAGGTTAGGTTAAAATTGCGATCTCTTACGACCAAAAACGACTAGAATATATTATATTGTGAAATACTTTGTTTGTTTATTTGTTTATTACGCTTTCACGCTAAAACGGCTGAACGGATTTGGATGAAATTTGGCACATGGATAGACTATGACCTGGAATAGTACATAGGATACTGTTAATCCCGATATTCCCACGGGATCAAGACTTACGCGGGTGAAACCGCGGGGCGCAGCTAGTAAATAATAAATGACACATTAGTGAATCAGTCTGACTACCGGTAGAAATTTATATCCATAATGCTAGTGCATAACATAACAACATAACATAACATAACGCCTGTATTCCCCGAAGGGTTGGGCAGTGCTGTTCCTACACTACACTCACATTTCGCCAGTTATGTAACGCTAGTATTGCGTTTCTAAAGCCTCCCGCATTACAGAACTAAAAGCAAGGTAGCATTTAATCAATCAAACTGCTCGTTCAATAGCTTAAAGGCTCCTGCAGCTCAGAAGTACTGGGGTTCTGAATACTGGGAGGGTTTCCATATACACCGTACGGACTTGCAACAAATTCTATTCTCTATTACTGCAGATTGGTGTAGATAAGTCCCACAGAACCGCTGCTAGATGCGGCATGGTCAACACTTTCCTTACAAACCATCATCATCTGCCTAGCCTTTTCCCAACCATGTTGGGGTCGGCTGCCAGTCCAACCGGATGCAGCTGAATACCAGTATTTTACATGGAGCGACTGCCTATCTGGCCTCAAAAACCCAGTAACTGGGTTATACGATACCTCTTGGCAAGACTGGTTGTTAGACTTTCGGGCTTCTGATGACCCGTCATCATCTGCCTAGCCCTTTCCCAACTATATTGGGGTCGGCTTCCAGTCCAACCGGATGCAGCTGAATACCAGTATTTTACATGGAGCGACTGCCTATCTGGCCTCCACAACCCAGTAACTGGGTAATACGATACCTCTTGGCAAGACTGGTTGTTAGACTTTCGGGCTTCTGATGACCCGTCATCATCTGCCTAGCCTTTTCCCAACTATATTGGGGTCGGCTTCCAGTCTAACTGGATGCAGCTGAATACCAGTATTTTACATGGAGCGACTGCCTATCTAACCTCCACAACCCAGCAGTAACTGGGTAATACGATACCCCTTGGCAAGACTGGTTGTTAGACTTTCGGGCTTCTGATGACCCGTAACGACTGTCAAAGATCCACAAATGACAGCCGGTACCAACGCGTTAACGTGCTTTCCGAGGCAAGGAGGAGTCTCGATATGTAAAGATGGTCACCCATCCACGGACCCACCCCAGCAAGCGTAGCTTAACCTGATGAATCGACCCATGCGGCTGTTATTACTTAGCCACGAGCTCCTTTACTTTCCTTACAAACCATGCCATCGTTTATTCGTAAGAAACTGATGGCTTATGAAGGTACGTGACACAAGTTGTGCGCTCGCGCTTTCGGCGGCACGAGTTTTATTAGGAATTTCTAGACCCTGCTAGATTCTGCGCTCTGTTATAAGTCTCACATGCAAAGATGTTTACTAAATCAATAGCTATTGTTAGTGCAAAATCTGATCTAGATCTAATGCTTGTAGGTCTATACTGGGGCTGAATATATTAACAGAATAGGTCAGACTTTCCGAATATAAAACTGCTTGGTTTGACCTATCTTACTTTTTTGGAGCGATATCTCGCGGGATATGTTAAATTTTATATTGGTTGACAAAGTGTTTTCATCAATTATAAGACCCTAAGAAAATGCTACGAAATTGAGTTAAAGTGCAAATTGACACGATTCTTAGTTAAAACATAATCTATCTTGTAAAATATTAAGTTAGGGTAAAATTGCCTATTAGCCTTTTAGACTAGATTGTATACCATTACTAAGAACTTTAGTTAAATACAGAAAAAAAGAAAGGAAAAAAATGGTTGACTGTTTATGGAAACGATTAGAAGTAAACGATTGGATTAGTTTGTTTTATTTATTCAATTGAAGGTACTTATACATTTATTTAATATTAATTCATCATCATGCTATCCTTATTCCAATTTTGATTTTTGAGCTAATTTGAGATGATCTCTATCAGTTCACAACTTTATTATGAGTGCTGCACACTTGGTCGGGTCGGCATGATTCGGCACAGCTGGTCGGCAAAACACGCATCGCGGCATCGACTTTCACACAAGCCGTTCATCTTGTTCTGTCTCTTCAGCTTTAGATTTTCTTTCGTAAGGAGTCGAGATGTAACCACGTAATGCAAAAGGCAAGGAGAATGTGTTCCCTGCTTAAAGACCAGTATTTTATCTGCTTAAGCACCAGTATTTTATATACCTACAAGGATGCGTATTACTGCCGTTTCATTAAATTCATATAAGCGTGAAAAAGTCGACAGTAACTAAAAATAATGTATAATTATAATTGTACTCATGTGGACCAATAGAAATTAAAGGTTTCTACTTATTTACGACTTCACAAAACAAGCTTTAAAATTAAAATTACATCAGTATTTAAGCCGTGATAAGTTTTTGCCAATTTACAATCGGTATATGGTAATTGGTTACATGCATTACAAAGATTCGATCAATTTATTTTTCAGTTAGAAAACTTAAATAGAAGCGGTCGGTGTAGGTACTAATGTCATTAACAATTCACCACTGTAATTGTTACTCGAACAACAAACTGATTAGGTTTTTACAGAAATTATAAAATTTGTGTTAATAGTTAGAACCAAGGCATGCAATATTTTCACTATATTTTGCAACAGAAATCTGTGGTTATTCTTCCTTGCTCTCACTCAATAGAAAACACGGATCAGTGAATGCCCAGAAATGAAGCAAGCAGTAGTAGTTAGCGTTGCTGTGGGGTAGCCGTTATTTGGCTGTGGCGTAGCAGCAGTGTAGGAGTCTGTAGCTGTGGCGTAGCAGTGGCCTATGCGTTGAAGTTGTGGCGAGCAGTGGCCTACCACGCGTCGTAATTTTGGAGTAGCAGTGGCCTACGCGTCGTAGTTGTGGCGTAGCAGTGGCCTACGCGTTATAGATATGCCGTAGCAGTGGCCGACGCTTACTAATTGTGGTGTAGCAGTAGCCTACGCGTTGTAGGTGTGGCGTAGCAGTGGCCTGTGCGTCATATATATGCCGTAGCAGTGTCTGACGCTTAATAATTGTGGTGTAGCACTGGCCTACGCGTCGTAGTTGTGTCGTAGCAGTGGCCCACATTGCGTAGCTGTGGCGTAGCAGTGGCGAAGGCGTCTCGTAGCTGTGGCGTAGCAACTGCGTAGGCGCCTGTACCCGTGGCGAAGCGGTGGGCTACGCGTCGTAGCTGTGGCGTAGCAGTGGTGCAGGCGCCCAATTCCTGTAACTTAACCCTGTACCTACGCTAGATTCACGAAAATGTCATACGTAAACACATGGTACTTAAAATAAGTCGCTACAGTGTTGATATCTTCTTTTGTCTTGTGCTTCTTGTCATAATTCAAAACATACCGGTCAAAATCATAACCCTCCTTTTTTCTTCGCCGTAGTCGGGTAAATAGTACATTTTTACGCAAAAATCCTATACTGGTACACTATAAAGGGTAAAATCCTTAACTAGTTTATAGGGAGAACTCTCGGTGAGGTTTATTTCATTATCTTGTAGGTTGTTGTTGATTTAGTCTGCGTTTTAAAAGCCTGTGACGTTCCTATAGACGGACAAATAAAAGGACGGACACGGCGATGTTTGAAAATGCATTGTGTGGTGAAATCAATATAATTTGTCGATTTATTTTTAATCCCCGACGTAAAAAGAGGTTTTGTTATAAGTTTGACCGCTATGTCTGTGTCTGTCTGTGGCACCGTAGCTTTTAAACGGGTGAACCGATTTGAATGCAGTTTTTTTTATTTGAAAGCAGGTTGTTTTATCAAAATCGGTTCAGCCGTTTCAAGGTCATGAGCCCTTTTATGTTAGCTGTGGTAGTTTGAAACACACATGTATGCTATTTATCTATGCAAGATAATGGAATTCTTGGTCTGATGCTGCAGCCAGGATATCCAGAACACTAGTACACTCTCGAGGGTTTTTGTCCTTGTTAACTGCCTGATGATTTTACAGCTGGTGGTCTTTATAAGCTCCGCTAAACAAACTGAACTTAGAATTCCGCTCACAACCCGAGGAAAAACAAGCGTGAAGTTTAATAATTACAACAACACCGTTTAATTCTTAACAAAAAGCCGATCCCACTAAAAACTTGTCCATTTTTGCATCAGCACCAATTGCTCCATAACTGGGCCGGTTGCACACATAAGCAATAAGTATTACTGAATTTAAAAGTTCATATAATAATTATTAATAAAAAAATAGTAAAACGCAACAGGCAAGTGTCGCGGTCAGTTCTTTTTTCATATTGCAACATTGTTGCATCAAATTATATAGGCTGGTCTGATCCTGTTTATAGTAAACGATTGTCGTACCGCCGCCGTTACGGATAGGCTCATTTAATTGTTTATGATTGTATTTTTTTTTCTGCGTAGCTGGTTTTCCATCATGGAGGTATTTTAATAAATCGTTAAATATATTAGCGGTTATGCGGGTTACTTATTATGTTGGTAAATTTATTACTGATTGAAAATTAAGTTTTTTCTATCAGTATGCTTAATGTTTATCACGTGCCTTTGTAAGGAACAGTTGACGAAAAAAAATTTGAAAAAAATGCTAAAAAGCGAGAAACCCATATAAAAACAAACTTATCATAACTTAGAACAAATTCACAGCCATTCAACAAAATTGCTACCACTTTATCTAAAGTATCGCTCCATCCTTAACTTCAGCAGCTAACACCAAAGTTTTATCCGCCGAAATCACGCAAAGTTAAACTCTCAAAAACAGCTTGTCATCACATTAGTCGAATAGTTAAGTCGTATCGTATCGCGTATCGCGTACCGCGGCGTAGTCCGCGTACCCTTCTTACGAGCCCCGCGGCAGGGGTCGTTGCCCCCCAGAATGGTACGACGTCGCCACTAATTAAAGTATATTTTATTGTTCCCCTAACTATTACTATCAATACAGACATGGCGGGCTGACACGAATGCGGGCAAATAATAATTATAATTACATTTTATTTTTATTCCTATGGCGCTAAGTTAACTACAAGGCATTACTGTGAGGTGTGCAACTATGTATCTTGTTTTTACTCTTAGTGTGCATCTTGCGTTATTTTTGCGTGTATGCGTGAACAATTTAAGTTATATTTACTTGTGGGTTGTCATAATCGAGATCCTTTAGGGTCCTTAGTCGATCGACTGACGAAGTGTGGCGACTTTATTGCAATTTTCATTAATATTGTGGCAAAGTTGTTGCATCTTGGGAGAGGTAGTGAAATCCGATAGTCTGAGTATCAACGGACTCAGCCTATTTATTGAATAATATGTCGGTCGAGACGATTTGAGCTTGATTTCAAGCCTAATTCATGCCATAAATATTGTCGTTTAGTCTAAAATCTGACGTTCACTGTTGTCTGCGAGTCTTTCATAGTTATCATTTTTCATTAGAAGCACCCGTTACTGTATTTTCTTCAATTGATTAGCAAATATTGTCTACATAATGTCCAATTGTTTCTTCAGACGCTAGGGCTACTGATGTTGGATCTTTGATCATTGTCCGCCTGTTCTTGCACATGTCTGTGTTAGCCGACATGTTGGACCTTGTAAAATCAGTAAATATGCTAAAGGGCGATGCGCCGAGGTAGCCCGCGAAAGGTAGGGTTAAGTTGTATGTTGATTAAAATATGACTCGGGACCGTAGCAAATATGGCTTTACAGAATTATAATAATTAGATTCAGCAATACAACTCCTTAAGTTAGAATAATCCTCAAATGTCATGATTTCATGAAATAGTCATTCAATAGGATTATATGAACTTGGAGAGTTGTATTTATGATTTTGTATTTGATACGGCTGAGAATCATATGTAGATCAACATACAACCTGATGCTGACCTGCAAATAGCAAAAAACGTAAGAAAATTAGAATTTCGTGGGCTACCCTGACACTTTTGCTATAATGAAGGGCAAAAAGAACAAAGCATTTGGAGGATATGTTCTTCTGCAATTTTTTAAAACTAACTAAATAGTCTACGCGAATATTGGTCACAGAAAAATATTATTATATTATCTACCTATTATATCTTCGTAACGCGTGTCGTAGTGTACACACGGCTACACATCAAGCTATAAATTTCCAGTATAAGCTGACCTCGCATTGTACGGAACTCCTATATAATGCGAGATCAGCATAAACTGGAAATGTATAGCTTGTAGTGTGTCCGTGTGTACGTATCCGTTCTTGCATCATTCGTTCGCGTTCTTGCTTCCATTCCATTCACTGGTAAACAATAGACTAATTAACGTTATATCCAATCTACTTCATTGTTATTTATATTATTTTATATGTACATTATAATTATTACTGTTTACCGTCCGTGCAGCGTGCTGTTGCAAAATTGCAATATGTTTTATTTATTATAAACAACATGTGTTGTAAATATAACATTTAGATGTCGTCGAAACTTGTGTATGTGATAATAATCTACATTGATCTATGCTTTATTACTTTTCTATTGCCTCTAAGGTTAACTTCTGTGTTATAAAATTTCCGCCATGGTTTCTACTAATCCGTGAAATGAAATTAAATGAAATTGTTTATTCTGTAAATAGGTTATTGTTATCATTCTTACACGTCATATTAAAAAATATTAAAAATAAGGTAGATGAGGTCGGCGTTTCCTATCTGACTACTCTGTGAAGAACGGCCGAAACAAACTCAGAGGTCGCAGTCTCTTTTAAAGTCCAGACATAATCTTGGTCAGGCCATATGAGAACCATGTAGATTAGCGTCTGAAATGGTCTTTTGAGGTAAGAACCACAACGATTTGAGCGGACCTGTCCAATCAGTGCAAGCATTTGTCAGTAATAGTGGAGCTAAACTCAGAACTTAAGGTAGGGGTTGGCCACTGGAGTGAGGGGTTGGCTGAATGGTCTCCAAGGTTTGGCCCTCGGAACCAATGACGTACAAAAGCCCGTTGGGCCAACAATATCACCAAAGTCGTGGGAAACTCTTGGATAATGGGCGCAGAAAACCGGGAAGTATGGCAGAAAGGAGCGGACCCCTATACCCTGCAGTGGGTGACTCGAGGCTGATGGGATGATTATATAATTGTTATGAACCACTTTCATATATTACGATATATAGCTATATCCCTAGGGATATAACTATATCACGATTTCAACCATCTTACTGCGACATATACATAGACATCGTCATACCCACGTACACAACCTAGAATGACAGAAGACAGATTTGTCATACTTATACATGCATCATTTGCCTCGACTTGTCCGTTAGTCAACTGGCTGACCAAATCTGGCTGTAGTAGCACCAGTCCACAATACAATAAAGGACGACGCCAACGATATTGTTATAGGGATCGCTTTGTCATCTTTAGTCGAATCTTCGCCATCTTAGGCCGAGTGCAGATGACACACGTTTCGCTCAGAACGGTTAGAACTATAGGGATTGTTCCGAGGCGTTCCTATAGCAACGAGCGCTCCATTCAAGAGGTGTAAACTCGTGTAAGCTAGATAAGCAAGATAGTGTAGACTGAGGCTTATTCTATTACGTCTTTTGTAATGATTTGGTCACGTGTGTTCTGTAGGTTTTTTATTTAGGGCAATAGAAGCAGTTTACATAGCTTTTCTGTCTTCATTTTGAATTGACAGTGATAAAATCTGTCCTCAACAAATCGTTCAGTCAACTTATCAATGATTACTTGGTTAGCTTTAAAAAAATGGCTGCTTCGACACAAGCTTCATGCTTACTTCAGTATGACTAGAGACATTCTTCGGTTATGCGTAAACAGCGTCCGTCCACCTACGGTTGCCACTTCCACCAATACCGATCTCAATGCATGTGATGCACCTTATCATACTCTTCGGTATATTTTGATATACTTTACAGCTCCACTTCGCACGCCGCCGCCTCTCGTATATTTTCTTATGACAACTAATACGACATTATAATATCTATTTTCATACAAATAACATCAAATATGGCTTGACAGATGGCATAATTCAGTGCGACGCGACGTGTACATATTCTTATTTATAGTGCCTCCTGTCAACCGACGTTCGTTCGAAGAAAAAAACGTATTAAAATATATTGCGTTTAACTTCCTTTGCGTTTTGCACGAAAAAAACGAAGAAATGTTATACACATAACTCTCTCATTTTCTTGGAAGTTGATTTACAATTGCTTTGTTGAATTTGTTTATTTTTGTTAACAAAATTAAAACGGTTCCGTACATTTTAGCGGTTTAATGATGTTACTAAGAATGAGTGATACAGAACACGCGTACGTACATACATACAGTGTTTATTTATGTTCTTATATTTCTTTATCATATCGCTGTTTTGCATAAAATAAGGCTATATTAAAAATGCTTTTTCAGCATTTCTCGACTGTACACATAATATTATTTGTATTTCCGTATTCCCGAAGTTACCAGCTGTACAAAGCTGTAAAGGATTCCTTTTTCTCATACAAAATAAAGCTAAACAGAAGGATAACATTTAATTCGCCAAACGCCAGTGAAAGCGTAGTCGCAGTTGAAATGTTATCATTTCGGTTCTCAGAATACGAAATTAAAATATTTCTTTGGGATGCGTTTCGTATATGGCCGCGTCGTGAACTCCATGACAGACAGACAAGACAGCGGCCGGCTGGAACGATATATTATAATTATAATAAAAATATGATTTAAGTGAACTGATTTACTTTCCGGCCTGCAATTTTACACAACATGCCTTATATAACTACAAAATAGATGTTATTATTATCAATATCTGTTTTTTAATAGTGTCTAAATTGTTACATAGTTAATTTAATCGGTCCTATTAACACACATTCAGTTCAAATGCATCACGCAATTGACGCAATAGTTGCAGCAACCATAACTATTGTAAGAATGCATACGTGCGTCTAGTCGCCCGCCAGACAGTCAGTCGTGCGACTAGTCGCAGGTCGCGTGGACCGCCGAAACGCCAGCTGTGGTGCTACAATAAAGTTAAAATAAAACTTTTTGCCGGCTTCCGCCTCGGGGGTCGGCGGCGTAAACGTACATTTTTATGAATACTTAAACTAATAATTAACGCCGCACTTAGTCGCGCTTAGAACACTGTTTACGACTAAATTTTCTTCGAATCCATTGTTTTGTTATATCTAAAGAGCGTTGCGGTCCATTTTCTGAGCGGTTCATTATTCCGTATCAGACGCGTGCCAGTTTTGTGCACCATATTTTTAAACGGCAACATTTTACTTTTGTTTTTTTTTTACTAATTATTATAATTAATGGTTTTTTGTGCGCGCGCGCGCCGGCATAGCGTATTGTGCGTTGCTCCGCGAAGCTATAGTCAATTAAAATGAGGTTGCTTTATTCGAATGCATTATCTTTGAGTTATCTGCATACAATGATAGTTGCATTTGAAATTGCACGTTTTGGTGCAGACGTTTTGATTCTGACAGACTCAGACTAACACAGAAGTTTATGATCAGCCGGTCTATTCTGTAAAAATCTCACCGTAAAACTTAGGTTACACTTTAGACTTTTGAGTCTACAATACCTCAAATTTCCTAACATGATCCTCCGTTATATCCAACACTACAGCACTAATTTGAAATAAATATATGTTAAAGTTATGGATTAATGTTAAGTTATTACGTTCGACGAAAACACGATTCCATAAAAAAATCTCAACAGAAAAAAAGAAAGAAAGAAAGAAAGAAAAATGCGTTTATTGGCATTAAGCAAAAGAAAAAAAAAAGTTACAAAGCTGCCTCCAAACCGAACAATAAACCACTAGCCTTAAAAAAAACTTCAAATTAGATCTTGAAACTTTGCATAATAACTGAATCTAATACAAAGCAGATACTTACGAGGATTTTTTTTTTTATCCTTGATTTTGACCATTACAAGAAATTAAGTACCAAAACCTATCGGCGCCTTGGACCTCTCTCCCCGCCGATCATTCTCGGTCTGACTGAGTGAGCGAGATAGAATGAATTTGAGCAGAGGTATTATGGACTCTTAAACATTCTATCTACAAATAAACACGTATAAATATCAGGAAAACTATAAAACAACCAACATTAGTGAAAAAAAAAACATCATCTCATCTCTTTTTAAATGATTGTTTTGTGGTTTTATAGTTTTAAGGTGTATCTGCAATGCCAATAGACACAACTTTCATTCTTTCTTTGAAAAAACCGGCCAAGTGCGTGTAAATGAAGGGTTCCGTAGTTGGAATGAATTTACCCCAAGAACAAACTTAACATTGTAGTTGAAAAATATGTTCTCCCATATATCGATATAGAAAGAAAAGAAAGAAAGAAAATACTTTTATTCAGTACAGACTGAAAGGCACACAATATACCCACATAATATACAGCACATGACAAATAAAATATAGAAAAAATAAATAAAAAACAAAAACAAAAAAAGGTGTAAACGTGCGATGTAGGGGAGTGTGCCTCACGGCTGCACCGAAAAGGTCCAGTTCAGCAAAAATGCCAGACAACTAAGTGCCTGACGCTGGTTTTCAACCGGACCCGAAAGTGTGAGGTGACGGATGCAAATCAGCTTTATAATATAATAAGTGTATGTATACCTACTTAAATAAAATAAAAAAACAAAATAAATATCACATAATAATAATAAAAACGAAAATATAAAAACTAAAATAATTATAAATAAATGAGACGGACATTTAAAATACACAGAAGGAAATCCTGACGATGCCGCGGATATACGTCACGGTCAATTCTCCAACTGCAAATGTAAGTTTGCAATCGCAAAAATATTTTTTTATATGATAAAACTTTAAATTAACGATTATCTGACTGTTTCCTTTAAGGCTCTTACATGCTGGGGCGATTAGTCGCGCGACGCGACGCCGCCGCCGCATTGTTCGCCGTGAAGTTTTCTCAGAAATTGTTTTGTTAAAATTCGCGTCGCGCGGCGGATCGCGCCAGTATGTAAGTGCCTTTACTTGTGCTGTGAGACGTTGCTTCTTGTCAAAATTCTAGGTCAACGGGAAATACTAATATAGCTTTTGTTTTATTTACGAGTATCAAAATATGTCGCATAAATGGTCGTATTTTCTTATATCGTTGACTTAGAAGCTTGATTTTTTTAAGTTCCAATAAGGGACCGTAGACCTGCGTATTTGATATTAATTTCAACTTGAAACCTCTACGCGTTCCTGAGAAAAAGGGTCTTGCTTGACAGACTGACGGACGGACGGATGGACAACGAAAGGTTATAGAGTATACCCTATAAGGGTTCCGTTTTTTCCTTTTGCGGTACGGAACCCTAAAGAGCATCAATTTAATTTCAGAACCGCCAATAAGTCGTCAACCTTCTACAATAAACCCTTCTTGCGTCTTTCCTTTCAATCGAAACTTGTCGAAATATCTTTCAACACATTTGTGATTTTCTTGCATGCGTGTATGTTTACAGTCACGAGCACTAATAGGTATGTTTGCACCTAGCAATGTATGGACGTAAAGACACATTGTCCTACGTTGATAGTATTCCGTTATTAAAGAAAAAGGGCGACATCTGTCGTCGAAGCGATGTATTAATTCGACATGTTCAGACAGGGCTGTCGATAACATTTCACTTAGTTTATGTTAATATATAAATTGGTTTGATTTTTAAAACATGCATTATAATTTCGCGAAGTTGCTTACTACGCACATTTTTTTAAACAGAAAATACTGCTTGTAGTTATTCGGAACAAATCAATCCGCCTAGCCTTTTCCCAACTATGTTGGGGTCGGATTCTAGTCTAACCGGATGCAGCTGAATACCAGTATTTTACTTGGAGCGACTGCCTATCTGACCTCCACAACCCAGTAACTGGGTAATACGACACCCCTTGTCAAGACAGGTTGTCAGACTTTCAAGCTTCTGACTGTCAAAGATCCACGAATGACAGCCGGGACCAACGGCTTAATGTGCTTTCCGAGGCACGGAGGAGTCTCGATATGTAAAGATGGTCACCCTTCCCTTGACCAAACCGAGCAAGCGCAGCCTAACCGGATGGATAATCCCAACTTAGCCACGAGCTCCTCGAAGCTCCACGAGTTACTCGGAACAGAGCGATTGTAAATCTAAAGTCATTTATTCAAACTAGGCTGATCCACTTTTCGGACATCAAAATTACATAAGACCCCCAAACGAAATACGCCCGTCCTTCACCATTTCATAATGCTTATTGTTCGTAAAATCTTCGATCGTATTCGGCAGCCCTAAAGCACCAATACAGGTGCATTTAAAACAATGAAGGCAAATAAAAGAAACGCGGGTGTGAATTAAATTAATAACATAGTAAGGTGGGGGATACCCATTGTCAGTGGGGGATGGGGGGAGCGAACGATTGTATGTCCGTTAATTCCTGAACAGTTTTTCACTCAATTTGCTGCAAATTTAACTCTTATAAGTCTTCAGCATGAGTACGTGTGCTATGTTCATTGTCGACAGGACAGGAAAGCGTTAGCCCGTGAAATTCAAATTTTTAACGTTTTTTTCAATTTGCGGGTCAGTATCAGGTTGTATGTTGACCTAAACATTATTATATGATTCGCGATCGTGTTGGGAATTTTCATGGTTCGCTCTCCTAATAATAATTAATGTACAGCTTGGCAAAAAAGAGTATGATGCGGTGACAGATGAAACTAAATATTTTACTTTAAGTAATGCAAACCTATAATGTTGGCACTACTTTGCCGACATGTGCTAGTAGGTTTTGAGTCAGTACAAGCAGCGTTTTTCACTATTGGTCTAAATTCTTTGACGCATTTCCCATTTGAAGTGACATAAATGCGGTAGTGGCGCCCTCATTTTTTCCAAACTCTTTTTTGCCAAGCTGTACAACCAATAAAATGATCCAATTGCTATTTAGTAACTTATGTTTATCTATAACTAGCTCATGCCCGCGGCTTCGCCCGCGAGGATGTTGGTTATTATATACTAAAACCTTGCTCAAGAATCACTCTATGTATTGGTGAAAACATCTTGAAAATCGGTGAAGTAGTTTTTGAGTATATCGCGAACAGACAAACAGACGCGGTGGAGGACTTTGTTTTATAATATGTAGTGGATACACAGAATAAAATAAAACACAGGTACTTAAATCGATTCAATCAAAACAATACAACTAACCAAACCATTACATGACAACACTCACAACGAATCCAAGTCAGTTCCCTTAGAATATAGCGTTAAATCTTCCACTGATGAAGAATGGTATTACAAAATAAACTTGATACAGAGGCAAGTGGATAATTTAATAGAATAATAAATGTTAACATCCGTATTAAGAGTACTAGGGGCATCGCATTGTATTGAAGCGGCAACAATGAGCACGGCGAGGATAAAAGTACGTATTACTTTACTGTACAGTCGGGAAAAAAATCTTACAGCGCGACGACGTCGTACAACTCGACACGTACCCTCGAGAACGCTTCAAACTCGCAAAGGCAACACCGACCTGCCAACCGTTGAAAGAACGCGATCCAAACTCGAAATTTAAAAAAATTCTTTAACACCGTTAATTTAATAAAATGCAAGATGTTCATTAAGACTTTTTTTCATAACCGTACTTATACGACAGATTCGTTCCGCCGTCGGACAATTAATATTAATTAAGATTTAAATTGGTCTAATTACATAGAGCCCAGCCCATCTCCAGCAGGCAGCGGGCTATTCTTTGAGTGCAGCCGAAATATTAAACAAAAGTGTTACGATTTTTTCTTATTTATTATTCAGCGGTTAAATAAACCACCCTCTATAGCAAAGGAAAGTTTACTTTAATGCTGGTTTCAATTTGAAAACCCCTCACGTTTTTCATTACAAATAAATTTTTAATCATTTTGCATATTTCATTGATGTTATTTTGCTTCCAGGTAAGTACTTATACGCGTCAACAACCAAAATTCCATCGCGAAAATGGTAAGTAGTTTCTAGGTATACTAACTGAGATCGACATTAAGCTGAAATGAGACTACAATATTTTATAGTTATTAATGTAAGTAAAGTATGTAGTGGCTCGTAATTAAATACAGTGAACCTTCCCCAAAGCCTGATTAAAAATTCTTGTTGTTAATTCACATATTATCGGTTTTGTATTCCCGAAATTCATGGCTTGATTTTCCGCTCATACGGTTTCGGAATGTACAGACTGAGCCAGGTTTAATGTTCAAATATAAAATACAGGTTGTTACTTTTCCCTTAATTAAAACAGCAGTCACGCGGTTTATGAGCTGATTTTACTAAAACGTCATACAATATGCTTAAAGTTTTTTTTACAAGGTGTTCTGTTAGCGTTGCCACTATTACCCCTTTCACGTGTCCCCAGCACGACGCTTTTATTTCATGCAGTTCTGACTGTATATATGTTTGTCTGCACGCGCCGCCACGTATCCTTTAATAACAGCCAACACTAGCAGAGTGTAACCGACTTTCAGACGCAAGTGAAAATATTTAGTGTCTACGTTGTAGTAGGCAGGATCTAACAGGTTCCGTATGTTTTAATTTTAATTTCTTATTTGCCCATTCGTTATGTTGATGACAAAATAATGGTTCCGATACGTGTATCATTCTACTGGCTCGTTACCTAAACTACCACATTGATTTGGTATTAGTATGCAACTGTCATATTCACGTCTTCCCAAAAGTGCTTACTGTACTCATATTGTTTGGGTTTAATCAATTACCAATTAGCTGCTCGTTCACAGAACGACGATCGAGATATTTCGCGCGGCATTACGCTTGCGGTATCCAAAACATGTAGGTATACTTACGCGCGCCCGGTTTGTATTGTCCCTCAATTTAGCGCACTGCTTTAGTGGATCATTGAGCACTGCAAAGCTTTGGGTTAGCGCGACAAAAGTGCTGGATCTCTCCCTTTTAATGGCGCGTTGGGAATGTTTTTAGTCTTGTGACGTCATGCAACCCTTTGTCGGCGCCCGCGATCATTTGTCGCGTTCCGGCGACGCGTTTGAATAAATGTATCACGAGATGCAAGTGCCTCAATTATATAGCATTATCGTTATATATATTTATGTTGGGGAAGCCAAACGAGCGATGTTCACGCTCACTATTACCTGCCATGTACCTGTTATGTACTGCTTACTTTGAGCCTTGTATTCTGTAATTTACTTTAGAGTTTAATTCGAAACAAGCTGTGCCTGTGATCAATGATCGTAAGTTGTTCATTTTCATATCTTTAGAACAGGTTTTTCTGATTCAGTTTCTTATAATTTGATCCGAAATGATGCAGTAATGAGATAAGTGGTGGAAGTGAAATCTCTTGCTTCTATCATTTTCACGTTATTAATTTCTGAATATGGACATGTTCCAGTCGGGCTCTCCATTATTTTCTAATTGTCAAATCTGCCATTCTGTCCGTGCGAGCGATTGGGAAACTGTTTTGCGGTAGCGTTGCGGTTTAAGACTCATTTCACTGATTCATTTGAGTTAAGCAGAAGCCATCGGACCAGAGGGAGGCACGGCGGACTTGCTAATGGGAATGGGCCGTAGGCTTCCGGCTGATGGTTCATGTTCTTACATAATCGCGGCACCTTCGAAAGCTTGGTTTGATAAACTGTGTCGTTTGCTTGGGTTTGATTGATTGATTGATTTTTAAAGGTCTTTATTAACAGAAAGGTTAATACAAGTTAACAAAAAGGTCTTATTCTAAATGTAAACTAACATAATCCGAGCAATATTAAATAGGCTAAATCGCCTCTTTTAGCATACAACATGTGGGATTGATTATATACATATTATGAGATCGAACTGTTATGTAGGGTTGGCAGACCCACATTTTTAAATTTAAGTGAACCAGGGCCTTTTTTAAATTATTTTTAACATTATCAATTGGTTAAATTACAAAGAATTGTAGATTATAACAAAATATAAGCATAATATGCTTGGGTTTGGTTTCTGTGGGATGCACAGCGGTTTTTTTTTTAAGATGTATTTTTCGCCTGGAAATTGTTTTTTTTTTTAATTATGGTTTCGGTTATATATATAAAAAACAGATTTTAGATCTAAAAATACTTTTAGAAAGAAAAACATTGTAAAGAAAAATACGTTCAGATGAAACCACTCAAACTCTTGAAAAACAGTGTGTATCCTCTTATTTTAAATGAAATACCTTGAAAAGATGTATTCTACCTACTGTAAGAATATCATTTATGTATGTAAGTGTAAGCTACTCAATCCACTAACGCAAACAATTAAGCCCCTTGTTCCAACGCACCAAAGCGTAACTCTGCAAATGTTTTTGATCGTAACCTAATATCGGACATTCAGTCACAAAAAATTCGGCCGAACCTAGTTTCGGCCAAGGTTTTCCTTACATAATTATGGGGCCATTACAGTAATAGAAAATTGATACATTGTTGACATAGTGGTAATTAATTGTATTGGCTAATTATAATATCGAATGTCCGAAGCTTTAGGGTGATCGGTTTCCAAACAAGAGGTCATGGATTGGAGGAAAACATTGAAATAACAAAAGGAATTCGTCATGTTTAGAACTCAGTACCAAATAAAAAAAACCAAGTCAGAACGCTGTCAACACTGACGTGAGGCCAGTTTCGTCAAAATGTGTGCTCTTAGTGAGGTGTAGTTTTATTGTAAATTTGCATGTGGGCGTGTATGTATGCACAGTGCGGAGGTGTAGTTTAGGCATACTTCACTGAGTTCTTCGCAGCGCTCTGTCTTGGTTTTTTATTTGGTCTGAGGTTCAGAAGTAACAAAAAGTCACTCTTAGGTAGATGTCGGGAAATCAAGGCAACGAGGTTCAAGAAAAAGTTTTCGAAAAAAAAATACTATATTTATTATCCGTAAATTGAAAGCGCAACTGTCATTTTTTAACAGCTGTTTTTCAATCTGCAATATGTCTATGACTGTACCCACATAGTCTTTTGGACGATTCCTATTAGTAACGGACCGTTATTGGTTAAAATTAAGACTCGTATACCAATAATGAAGTAAAGACATCATAGCTTTGCGTAGTAGACCCTATCTTAAAGAAGCAACTATCAGAGTAAAAATTAGATTACGAATCTATTCTTAATATTTAAGTTTTGTATGTAATTACTAACAAATTGGATTTTGTGATCTGATAAATAAATTATTTGATTTAAGCCCGGTTCGGCAATAATGCATGTTACCATTGGTAAGCAAAACGATTCTTTTTTTCGGCCGGGCCGCGCGCGGACCAAAAACTATTGTAGGTAGTTTAATTAGAAAGTCCTTGAAGAATTAAAGGAACCGAGCATTTTTTGTCTTTAATTTAAATCACCCCTATTACTATGTTTGTTGCTAGCTGTTAGAAGATTATTCATATATAACAATAACTAAAAACATTAAGGTCAACCAAGAACTTTATTAAAATTAATTACCTAATATAATAACACTGAAGTTAATCCGTCTTATATTAGCGTTGGTTTAATAACTGCATACTGCACTTGGTTTTCACAAAATTCAAATAAAACAGTAGTTTTCACGTAACATTTTTCAGTGAATTTTTGTTTAACCAAAAAGACAAGACACCAATCAGAGACGCGTATCCCAAGCCAAATGTCAGCCGGGCCACACCATTGGTCAACAATTGGCGATAAATTCGAATTTTGAATACGAACTGTCAACAGATGGACTGGTGGACAAATAAAGATCCCTTGAGACATGACTCGTCAAAGACAAAGTTGTTCATGTTCAGTCTATCAGTTTTGGAATACGCTCTGTATGCAAATACTGTAGTATCATTTGTCAGGTTTGCGTATTTTCAAATCGTAACATCCGAAAAGTAATCTTCTCTCTTTATTTACCTATACAACATATGAAAGTCCAAATAAAAGTACTGCCAGACTGATATATCAACTTCCAAACTGCTGGGCTTCCAAATAAAACATAGGCAAGTAAAGTATTTTGAAGTAAACCTCTGTTATTAAAATTATGTTGTACTAGCTTTGGTTCGCGGCTTCGCCCGCATGGATGTCGGAAAATATTCTAAGGGAACGTACTACCGGCAACAAAAGTACCCTATTTGTTAATCCAGCTATCTAATTGCGTAACCAATTAAGACAAATCTGTTTCATTTTGACAGTTCAACGACATTCATTGCGTTATTTAAGTTGTTGAGCAGATTTTTTTTTCGAACTTCTAAATCAATGGATTAGCAATTTGATTCAAACCGATTTAGATTGTGATTTATCGTGTATTACGCAATTAAGGTGCAGGTTATAAACTCACTGTGTGCCAAATTTCATCCAAATCCGTTCAGCCGTTTTAGCGTGAAAGCGTAACAAACAAATAAACTCACTTTCGCATCTATAATACTAGGATATCGTAAGGATTATAATAACTATCCTGCCAATAAGTCTTACCTGCCGGTAGTTGCCTTTGTACGTATTTTTCTGTTCCTTTCTTCTTGTCTGTATACAGGGCGTCCCAAGGATATGCCACATGGCGGGAAGGTACCTTGAATATTGTAGATGGAACATTTTACTGAAAGAAGACATTATTTGAATATAAAAAACAATTTAAACTGCATTCATATATATTTAAATAATTACATGGTTGAAACGGGAATCGAACCCGTTACATGAGAAAAATAATCAGCCTGTAGCTTTATCATACCGATCGAAAGGCTTCATCATAAGGATTATTTTTTGCTAAAAATAACATAGTGTCACAAATAAAAGGAAGACCATGAATTTTAACCTGTATATTTGTGTGTGCATTAATGGTTAAATTAATTTAAAAAAATAAGTACCTACCTAAGATATAACGTATAACACATTACTTAATTTATTCAATACGAACTATTCTCGTATTCCATTAAAATCCGTCCAAACTTCCCATTTGACTTGTTAAATAGAAAATTTTAGTTTAAGTGGATACCGATGCCATGTTTTATTAGCAATTAAGGTAAATTAACTTAATTAATTGAAAGTTATTTGATATCTACTACTGTCCTGTCTTTGGTTAACATTTTTTTATTTGAATTATTAATGTATTAGTACTTAGCGGCTCATAAATATCTAGGGTAAGCCACTTTTTTATAAATTAACGAGTATTTTATAATTATCATGCTACAAATTAAATCTTTTATAACGTATCAATTAGCGTTGCAATCCATCATTGCAATGATTTCCCGTTATCGTATGACTATTACCATTCAAAATATGAGGAGGTGTGTTAAACCCGCTCATCGGACGGAATAATCCTAAGTAATCCCACTTATTAATCCCTTACTCCAAAATGCATTCTGAATCATAACCAAATGAAAAGCGTCATTTTTCGTGAAAAACATTAGGGTCAATTCAGACTGCGACGTGAAGCGACGCGGCGCTGCGCGCACTTTTTAGCAATTATCGAACTTATTTTCGTCACGAAACGGTATAATTTCAGTGTGAGGGTTGACACGTGTCAAACTACGCTGAGATGCGCGGTGCAGCGCAGCGCATGTACCTTATTGTGTAGTAAATAAATTCGATATTGTATCGGATCATGAAAAAGTGCGCATCGCGTCGCGTCTCAGTGTGAACTGACCCTTAATCAATCTGCCTAGCCTTTTCCCAACTAGGTTGGGGTCAGCTTCCAGTCTATAACCGGATGCAGCTGAATCAGTATTTGACATGGAGCGGTACCCCTGCCCGATAGCCTGCCTATCTGACCTCCCTCGGTAAGACTAGTTGTTAGACTTTTGGGCTTCTGATGTAACGATTGTCAAAGATCTACGTATGACAGCCGGGGCCAACAGCAGCTTCCGAGGCATGGAAGGTCTAGATATTTAATGGATGGTCACCCATCCACGAACCGACCGTGGCAAGCGTAGCTTAATCTTCGATCGACCCGTGCGACTGTAACTATTAAGCCAGCTCCTTTTCGCGAATTACATTAAGGCCGTACCTTACCTCAAATTTTATCTCGCTCGCACCATACTACTCGCGACGTGAGTGAGAGCGAGACGGAGTGGGGTGTTGGCGGCTCTCAAGCCGCGAATAATTTAGGTAATTGCTTTTTAGGGTGAAAATAAAGGTCATTTAAAAAAAAACATGAAACCTGCTTTATAGTTAGTTCAGTTATTATGCAAAGTTTCATGATTTAATTTAAAGTATTTTTTTAAAGCCAGCGGTTTATAGTTCGTTTTAGAGGTAACTTTAAATGTTTTTTCTCTAGAGAAAATTTTATGTAATTGTGTTTTCGTCAAACATAGGACCTAGCATCAATCCTCAACTTTAACATAGGTATATTTATTTCAACATTAATGCTGCAGTATTTTCGATATAACGGAGCATCATGGTAAGCAATTTGAGGTAGGGTAGGGCCTTAAAGCCTCCCACAAACAGGCGCGATATCGCGGGCGCGACAGTCAGCGCTCCATTGTCGTACCCGCGATATCGCGCACGTCAGTTTGCACGAGCCATAACGGGGCAGGAAAATTTTTAAAATTTCGTAATACCTGTATAATGTGCGTTAACCCGCGCCCGCTACGGGGCCGAAAGCGCACATAAAAAAAATAGCTACAAGCCCAACACTACTTCTCCTTGCAGTGTTTATTGCCTCTATAGAAGGCATTCAGGCAATGTTCGCTAATTCATACGCAGGTTGAGAGAGCGAGTTTCACACTTACGTCAATCAGTGCGTAACTCAAGTAAAGGCATAGTGCTCCAACCACTGGACTAATTTAATGAGAGGGGCCTTTTCAGCTAGCGCGCGCCGCCAGCCTGTCGTACATCGCATATAAATGTGATTAACATAGAAATGACATAATTACGACACTACACCGCGTACTTTTTTAAAGTGAGTTTTTTGCAAGATGTATCATATTTAGTTTTTAATGTTTACTTGAACACACGGTTTATTTTAAAAGATTATGAACCGCCTCAACTGTGGGTGGACGCTCTGTGGCTTATTGAAAAGTAGACTATTCCAATATTTAAACGCAAAAGTTATTTAGCTTCGCGAATGAATGTTGTGGATTGGGTTTTTTTAATAAACTGTTTCAATGGTTTATTTGGTGATAGAGATATTATGAGTCGTAACATGTTCGTAAATGTAGTATTTCACATATTTCAAACATTATACAAGGATACGAGCATGGTTTTATCTGTTTTTGTTTTCCTTCATATTCCATGTTTGTCCGGTGCTACTTCTACCTGTATTTTTTTTAAATCAGTTACATAATAAAATTCGTAAGCAGGATTATGGGATAATGTTCTGTATCTATTTGTGACCACATGCTGGATGCTCCACGCATATATTGGCTCATTTGACACCTTAGGCATTGCTTTTCACCAGATCAACATCAAGTATCATTTTAAATCAAAATATCACTATGAAAGGAAAAGGGCCGCTAAATAAAATTGCTCAAATTATAACCATGAATTAAAAGTGCCTGTTGTATAATAATTACAACGGGTGCGACTACAATGCGTAGGGGCGCAGAATTAATGAGTAGCGCTCTTAGGGTTGTCGGCCATGTTGTTTCTGCGCAGTGCGTGCAATCGAGCTCAGTGCGCAGGCGACGAGCAGCGAGCACTGCGCACAGATAGCTCAGCTGACTGAGGACTATCGATTAGGGTGCACTGTCGCGATCATATGGGGGTTATTGTGTTTTTTTTATTCGCAGGGTTGAATTTGGGTCAATCGCTTTTGTTGTTTATGCAATAAATAGCATTATGCGAACGAGGTCCGGCGATATGGATTAGTGTGTGACGGGTTTATTTAGAAATCATTTGTGGAATTCATGAATAATTTTAAGTGTTTATTTTTTGTGTGAATTATTACAAGAAGCCTGCAAATGATAAAATGTACATATTATATTGAAGCATCAAATAATATCTTAAAACATCAATGCCGTAGATTTTGGTTACAATTTTCGGATCCTTCGTAAACCTCACTAAAGCAGAGTGCTGAGCCATGTAGTTCTCAATTTAAAAAAAATGTAGCTTTTACTAATAACGTTACGTTTCCACACGATTAGAATCGGACAATAGGGTCAATATTCCTCGAAATAAAAACGCTTTTACAATCTGCCGTAAAATTACCACAGAACGCTTCATAATTGCACAATTATTACAACCAATTATTGTTCGAATACTTCATTATTTCTCTTCTGTACATATTAGCGAGAAAATTAGAGCCCGCACGTGTGTAAAGGCATTCAGTGTTTAGTATGGTCAGTTTACTTGATTTAACTCTCTCTCTATTGGATCAAACAGAGCTAAATATGTCAAATAAGTTTTAGGTATGTATTTTCCACCAAGAAATAACTTTACGGAAAGTACTTTATCCAAGAAATGTTATGGCAACATGATCTTGGAAAGGAAACCAGGTACGTGCAAATGGAGTGCTTCGTTCGGCACATGTTTCCCAGCTGAACTTGGGAAATTAGGAAGAAGCCTATAGTCGTGTATGTCATAATATTAGGTAATATCTATGGTTCGTTTCAGTTCGAAATCATGTACCCACGTCCGCATGTAAGCCTCCTTTCTTGTCATTCACGGTTTCATTCGTCTCTCGTCCACAGGAGAGGAGACTAGTGACAATCGCTTTCAAAGCGTTTCTTATTTTAACAACGCCTTTCAACAGTACGCTTAGTATGACAACCATAGAAACGGGTTTTCTACGGGTTTTGTCGACGGAAGAATAGACAAAATGACAGATTGTGATAGTTTAGCTGTCATTTAGTCTATTTTTCAGTCGACAAAACCCGTTTTTATTGTGGTCAAGCGTGCAGGATTGACATAGGGTTTTCGGTAGATATGTCAATCTGATACATTTAGACGTTTCCTTTCATCGTGATCAGTGATAAAATGTCACTTTGACTAGGCTTTAAGGTTATGTGGTAACGCCATCTTCAAAGATGCAGAACATTGGAGATGTTGTCCAACCCAATGCACTTTCGGACGTCGCCAATTTCATTGACCTTTCGGGTAGTAACACTTACATTTTGACAGTTCAACAACATTCATTGGATCATTTACGTTGTCCAGTATATAAATTTTTCAAACATATGAAACAACTAGCTGCACCCCGCGGTTTCACCCGCGTAAGTTTCGATCCCGTTGGAATATCCGGATAAAAAGTATCCTATGTGTTAATCCAGGTTATAAACGATTTGTTTGCCAAATTTCATCCAAATCCATTCAGCTGTTTTTGCGTGATTGAGTAACAAACATCCAAACACACAAACTTTCACTTTTATAATATTAGTAGGATAGTAGGAAGTAGAATAGTAGGATTAGTAGGATAGATTGAATGGCCTTCGGTTTGTGATTGTACGGGGTGTGAACTAATTAGGGTGGTGACTTGTCTATGATTTCGGCATAGTAACTATTCCTCTGAAAACTGTTAAGTTGCACGGTACACTCGTGTTCCGTGATCATTTCATGTATTTACTCCTCGAATATTAAAATAAGGATCCAATCGAGCTTCTACGAAGGTATGATTCTTCGTAGAAACCTTCATGGCTAGCTATTTTACATAATTGAAGGCAAGCCCATCGTAGTGACGTACACGTTAGCCATGGGTTATCATTATCACTTATCAGATCATCGATTTATTCATATTTTCAAAACATTGATTTAAAAAATAAAATCTCTGGCCTGTATTTTGATAGTCGTATCGCTAGCCCATACACAAACAGAAGCTGCGAATATTTTTGGCGGTGATATAATACTATATCCGACTATTTTGCCGTTTTGTCATAAAACACTGCATCTATTTATTTATGTAAATCTACTTTATAACCAACTTCAAATAAAGAGGAGGTTGAGAACTTCTCTTTTTTTGAAGTTAAACGGTTTTTTTTTTTTCAGCTTCATGTTACGCAGGTTTTCAACTCTAATGCGACTATAATTAATATATTTTCGTAATTTCGTCGACCTACTACATTATTGAGAACCCCTAAAAGACTTCGTACACTTTAAAACTATTACATAAATTATATTGAAAAATCATATCTACAAATATGAACTCTATATGCAAGTAACAAAGTTAACAATGGATTGGTAATCACAAAACTATTTGTAAAATCGTCACATCGCTTCACGATTCTGAGTAATAAGAAAATTATTAATTCATGCGGAGACAGGACTGCATGGTCGTTTATAAAATTATATGTAATGGGTCCTAGTTATACTGATTACGGAAACATTGATTGATTGTATACATGTGTCCGTTTAAGCACGGACGGCTAGGCAATATTATTTTACCATATTTCTGATTTTTTTTAACGCCATGAGTTGTCTGTAATGAAACAATGCATTGTGCCACAAAAATTTACTAACCAATATATTAAATAAATGTACGCAAAACAGCGTGTTGGTAAAAAAGTTCGAAATTGTCATTAATGTGCATGATAAGCAGCACAAACAACAAATTTTATTTAAACAAAGAAATGTTTTTAATTTTTCTTATGAAAGCACCCATCGCTAAGAAGCTGCAACTCTAAATCAATTTGATCATTATTTTCCAAACTATGAATATTTCTTAATATTAAAAACAAAATTGCATGTTAAACGGATCATGGGCTAAACCAACTATAGTATGGGTACGAAGATGGCGGGACGAGCTTGACCCCTACAGGCAGGATTGGTCCTCCCTAGCTCACGATAGATAGGTTCAGAAAGGGGACAGGGAGGCCTTTGTCCTTCAATGGAACAACACAGGCTGAAAATAAATAAAAATAATATTATCATCTGCCTAGCCTTTTCCGAGCTATGTTGAGGTCAGTTTCCAGTCTAACCGGATGTAGCTGAATACCAGTATTTTACATGGAGCGTCTCCCCATCTGATCTCCACAACTGGGTAACAATACCCCTTTGCAAGACTGGTTGTCAGACTTTCGGGCTCCTGACTTCCCGTAACGACTGTCAATGTCAAAGATCTACGAATGACAGTGACAGACGTGGACCAACTGCTTAACGTACTTTTCTAAGTCACGGAAGGGCTTGGTGTGTAATGGTTGGTCCGACCGATCTTGGCGGCTGTTATTTTTTATGCCACGAGAAATAAAAATAATAATTAAAAAGAAAAAAAAAAGGAAGAAAATTTCATTGTGTTTGTTTTTAACCCCCGACGGAAACAGAGGGGTGTTATAAGTTTGACGTGTGTATCTGGGTATCTATGTGTCTGTCTGTTCCATCGTAGCTCCCAAACGGCTGAACCGATTTTGATTATTATTTTTTTTGTATGAAAGGTGTCTTGTGTATTGTTGTTTTGTTTGTTTTGTGTGTTTGTTTTTGTTAGAATATGTATGAATGAACTGAAATCGCAACAATAATCCGGTCGAAATGTCGTGGGCAGACCATCAATCGCCATCACCATTAATAGTTTATTTATTGATCGTGTAGGCGTGCCCTTAGTAAGACGTTGTTTTGATGCACAAGGTAGCGAGCACGCAAGCGTATACTTACTTAATATGCTATTAATTAAAACATCCACGCCTGCATTTGCTGCATTTTTGTGATTGACCTTTTTAGTGTCAGTGCACCTAATTTAATTGAACTGAACACGAAGATGTAACATTGAAAGTTATGATCCTGGAACTTAATTTACGTAAAAACTATTACAGGTTGTTTGTTGTTTTATTTACCTGCGGAATTTAATTATTTTTTACGGGAAAAGTTGTATTTTTTCACAAATACGCTTCGGTTTCTATGGGAAAGCTCAGTATGACGGATAGAATAGCCCCCTGGCTTGATATCAAGCCGTGTTAAATCATGACCTTTACCAAACAAATTAATTGTCATCAGAGCACAACGAGTAGGTATACAAAGATTCCTGGAATATCTAAAATGTAATCTTGCAAGTATCCTAACATAACTGACAAGAAAAATTTAAATAGAAGGTTATAAAATAGTCATATTTTCCGGATGCAGAACAAGTATTGCGTAGGTAGGTAATTGAGTTTCTCAGTGGAATATTTTGTATTCAATACAATCGCTTGCATCGGAACATGCTCTTAACACACTTGACATTTCCTTTCAATTCTGTATCAGCTGTGCTTTCGGGCTTATATCTTAAAAATAGCGACCCGTATTAGATATTGATATATTTGAAGATTCTCTAAAAGGTAATTTAGAAAAGTTTACTATTCCTAACATTTAAAATGTTTTACACCCTGTATTTCAAATTCAAGTATGTACTACCTACCAAAGTCTTTTGCTAGAGAATTGTATTTTTCAAAATTAGGATTCATTTTCTTGAAATATCGTAAAATTTGCTAATTGAATAAATAATTTGAAGATTCTCTAAAAGGTAATTTAGAAAAGTTTACTATTCCTAACATTTAAAATGTTTTGCACCCTGTATTTCAAATTCAAGTATGTACTACCTACCAAAGTCTTTTGCTAGAGAATTGTATTTTTCAAAATTAGGATTCATTTACATTTTCCTGAACTATCGTAAAATTTGCTAATTTAATAAATAATTTTATTTAGTAACGTGTTTCGGTATCTATTCATAATTAAATTAAGTATAAAGTGTCAAAAAACTCTTCCGCATCGCTGTCAGTGGGAAAAGTGCCCAAAAGGCTGCCAGCATTGCCACGTTGGATGGCAATGCTGATTCTTTGACCTAGAAATTGGCCAACCCTCTGGCCCTATGAGCCCTTCCTTTATGTATATAATCTGTATTTTTTTTATTTTATTTAGCAAACTCCTTTGAATAAACTGAAATAAACGTGTTTTCCAACAAAAAAAAAAAAAAGTATAAAGTTGAAAAAAAACGAAAAATCATACCTACCTAATAGAGGAACAGCAATCATCGCCACCTACAATAAATATGTTATAGTTTCGTGAAAGCCAGTAGTAGTTCCTAATAAAATCACATTAATCTAATTATCTAAGAACTACCATGAGAACTGAGGAAGTGGCGCCAGCTGACACACCCATTTGTGCACCTACAAACGGTATTCACCACCCCGACATAGGTACGTAATCGATTCAATGTCTTGTGTACAGTCATACAAAATAATAATTATAACAGGTCAGGCGATGCAAATGTATGGTTCAAGGAAATTCCGATTTTGAATACAGAATAGGCTACACAAACAGTGAATTACAAATTATTACGAAGCTCGACTGTTGTAAAATGATTGATGTTTATTCTGCGATGATGCGGAGTTTTTTATTTAGATAACTTTTCATATTGTACTCCCTGGCGCCATGGTCTGATTCCTCGTGTTTCGTATCGATGGCACGTGTCATATTTTTATGAGCCCAATCTCCATATTGAGATTGGTTAACGCATTAATCTTTACTGGCAACGTCAACATGCTGCATAAAACGATAAACGTTTCCTAAGCCGAGATGCAAGCGGAACTCTCAAATCAAACATTGACGCATATAAAAACAGTCGCAAATTGCGTTAATCGCAAGACAAGTCGCATACGTCCTTGACGGCACCGTTTTCTTCAATTCGCTTCAGTCGCACAAGCGCCAATTTGACTTTGTACGACGACAGGAACAGGCCGCGGATGTGTCTATTAGGGCACTTATTTAATACTTGAAAATAAAGGAGTACGGCCATTATGGAGTAGCGCAAGTTTCCGGAGGAATCGCATGCATATGACACGTGCGCGTGCGACTATCGGTTGGTTGATTGCGCTTTTTTACCGTCGGAAATAGATGAAGTGGGTCATTGCAGTTATTCCTATTCGTAGTATGTGATTGTAATCTTGGCCATGGAAGTTAATCACTCCCTAATGATCTTATATTAATTTGTTGTGCCGCTTGATCACCATTTTTTTTTTATCGATATTTCCTATTACCGATAAGTGAAGACCGTTTTATAGTTCTGATCATGATCTACGGCTATTAATGATAGACATTATATCAAATATTAATTATCCAAGATGTTGTGGTTTCTGTACCTTGCGAAGTACCGCAGTGTGCAACACGCTCTTGCTCTGGGTCAAACGGAACTGGCCCACACACTCATCAGAGCCCCTAATATGGCGCTCACCGCTTCCTGTGATGTCACACGGCATCACTTAGGAATCATTCACACACGTGTTGATAAACAACCGAGAACAGTTTGGAAATTGCTCTATTACTGACATGCTATGTAATCTTATTTAGAGTCATAATCATCATTATTTAGTTACCTAAATGACTGAGTCTTGTATTCATAAAGTGTTTGTTCAGGATAAAAACGTTTTTCGCGCATACGGGACGCACGGACCCAGATACACGTGTAATAAGCGCCAAGCGGAGCGTCTTGTTTCGCGAGTAAACGCGTGTGCTTTGGACTTTACTTGTTTGCACGAAGGGTTGGGCAGAGGTGTACCTATACTACACCCACATTTTGCCAGTTATGATTAAGTCCCATATAATATGAGGCGAGCCAATTGCTATCAACCGGGCACAAATCCAGACTCCGAACTGCTACTGAGAAATTCTAGACCCAATTCGACCCGGGAGTCGAACCCAGGAAGGACCTCATGGTCAGTAGTAGCGCTTGCGATCCCTAGACCACTAGGAAATTTCCTTATATAAACCTTGTATCTTTAACGAATCCTTATCAACAATATAAGTAGTGTGATCATAAAACTGCGCTGAGCCGCTTATAATACGAAATTGAAAAAATATTCCCCGACGATAGGCACATATAAACACATTGTTATTCCGCCAGATTATCGGCTTTTGTCAGTCAAGTACTCCGATCCTATTGTTTTACAACTCTGCTTCTTAATGGAGTAGCAATTATTACAAACAAACGCGTCGCAATTAGTATTGGTAAAATGCAAAAGATTAAAAGGGTACGCCTGCAAATGAACAGATTAAAATTATCTTGTATCTAGAATTTTTTTTATTCACTTTTCATTCGGTTCAATACGAACGTGAGAAAAGCCGCGCTCATGGTTAAAACATTACAATACGCTTTTCAATAGATTTGAATAAAATATATAGATCTCAATGATTTTATTCCGTAAAATTTTGAGATCAGACTTCAAAAAAAGTAAGTTAGGAAGTTTCACATTCCAGTCGGGAACTGCGATCCGCGGAACATGGCCGCCATCCATATTCCTTTCAAATGCAGTAGAATACAAAAGCGTATCAAGCTGCACTTTTAATGGTGAACGTATTTGTAATTTCTAAAATAATCGATCCCCCACCCCACGCACAGGCTGCGTCTGCTCGCCACCGTCGCGAGGGACGCATCGTTATCGACCAAATTTTTATTATGCATATTTTTTAATTTTATTTTTTTTCACCCACTGCCGCCCCCTACCCAGGGGCGAGTCCACGTGCGTATTAAATCAATACTCGCAGCGAGATTTTGTTTTTATTCGTTGGATGGGGGCACCGGCATTTTTGGCGAACCTCACCTTCTGAGCGTGTATCCTGATTTCCGTCTAATGGAACAGCATGCGGGGTGCTCAGGAAATGCACGCCTGTCAGACTATTTTTACGTACGACTAATGCCCTTCGTGTACACTTTTTGGTGTTTTTAGAACTTTATATGTATGCCCGGATAAACGGATAAAGGCCTATTTTTTACATGTCATGGCGTGTCGTGAATGGTATTCCCCTTTTTTAGCGCACACATACCTAAGTCCTGCCATCATAGCGATGTTTTGTCTCAGAAAATACTGGCACCGTATGCTTGTTTACTCTCAAAATAGTTTTTGCTCGTTCTAATGAAGGCCACAGCTATTTTTCTTAGCTTATTAATTTCTTAAATTAACCGCACACAGTTAACTGTGAGGTGTATCAGCTGCTTATTATGGAGGCTGGGTTAATTGTGGCTACCTACTACGCACAGCAGGTTATCATTATCTCGATCCTTAAACTTAATAACTTATTGCACATCAGGCAAAAAATAAGTTAAATAACGGTGCTTATGTATATTTTTTGTATCAATTTCACGTCGTGCAAGTTGTGAGACTCATGAGTATTATATGAGGACGGCGTGTTATTACGCCGCTCAATCACCGTTTAGAGAAATTCTAGAAACGTGCCATTAATACATTGTCGTATCGATGTCTGTCAGTGACAACTCGAAATGAATAACTTGTAATCGACGTTCAACGGTCGTTGATAACCTGAAGGGGTTCATTTACGCTGTCTGCGTTGCAACTAAGCTGTCACTTGTAAATATTACAATGACTCAAATCGCTAAACATTGCTCGCGCTGCCCCGCCCCCCTCAGTCGAGTACATACCGCGGTCCCACCGCTGCGGCGCCGCACCGTGGGATCACAATACGATTTTTCTATCAGCGCTTTTTGTACATTAACTCGGAGAAGTGAGCTTGTTATTTAAGAGTTTATTGGAAATAGCGTTTTTCTTTTATAAATCAATGGTGATGACATTGTTAAGTAGTTTTCCTTGTGGTATTAGTAGTAGGTAACAGATTAACAGTAATACGGATAGACTTTTTAATTGACTTTAGTATTCCGTGTGAATAAAGCGAGTATATAAATGTTCCCAACTGAGTTTTTTACGTAAGTATAGACAATTGAATTCAATCTTAATATTTTCATCGATATTTGAGACAGGTAGATACTTTTTCTACTTAGATACATTGTAACATTGATTTCTTGTTACATCCTGTATATTAAAAAAAAATTGTTCTGCTATGAATTAATAAAGAAAACCGACCAAGTGCATGTCGAACCATGCACAATCAAGGGTTCCGTAGTTGGGATGAATTTATCCAACAAACTTAACGTCGTAGTTGAAAAACTTGTTGTCCCATACATTCTGTATGTGAGAACATGTTTTTGCAACTGCAAACTTAAGTTGGTCGATTATTACTCGGTAACTTGTGGAGCCTACTTAGCTGTGATAGGTTTTCTTTTAATTTCGTTATATTTGCTACTAATTTTTTCACATATCCACAACCAACCATTTACTGGCAGGGGGGACTAACAAAAATGAACACTTTAAAACTTAATATTTTGCAAACGGATCTCATAATCCAAAAACGGTTTTCACGGGGTCACTTATTTTTAAATGACCTTTCCAACCATACTCCACACTATGGGACGGACGAGAAAAGAAAACATCGCCACTTTAAGTGCAGGGGAGGTACCTATAAGTTTTTTTTTTACGATTAAATTTTACCACTTTGTCAGCTTAACTTAAATGTATACCCATACCAAATAACAGCTTTCTAGCTCTGAGCTAAGCCGCGGGCAGACGGACGGATAGACAGACGGACATGGTGAAACTATAAAGGTTCCTTGTTGACTACGGAACCCTAAAAATCAGTTACAGACAAAATATCTTCATATAAATGTGTATAAATTTACCAAATGATTGCGATCACCAGCGACCGGCGCAGTAACTAACAATGTTAGTAAGTTTTGTGATATAAACGCCCGCGCATAAATTAGTCATATTTCCGCTTCACTTAAAAACAGCTTGCAATAAGTATTACTTATTAGGAAATAATTATGACTGCCTGGGAATACCGCTAACAGTACGCACATAATTGAATTTATTTTACATTAATTTTAATTAGGGCCACTCTTACGCATTACGCGCGTAACTTGCACTCAGCGGAAAAATACATTTAAAATAACTTTTCCGTTACACTAACATTATAACGTATGAATTATTAATATAACGATAGTTAATAATTCATTTATACTACGTTTTATTGTGTGCAATAAATTTCGCGGAACAATAATAATCTCTTAGATATTTTTTTTGTTGTGTTAATATTGCAGTGGTTGAGTCGTCTCACTCGGTTCTGCGCACGCGATATCTATACATACAGGGTCACATTAAATTAGCTAGCGGAACTCCTTAGACGTCATGTAAACATGATAAAACAAAAAATATTATAAAGAAATAATATAATAAAAATTATAAAACAATTTTTTTTGTTGGGTCTTCGGCCACTATTAGTATTAAACAAGCAATTTTTTTTTGTGTTGTCTTCTGAGCCCTGATTGGTATTGATATCTTAGCACGCTAAAACAAAAGAAAACAGATTTCCTCAACTCATAGGTACTTCTGACACTACCAGCGGTCGCAGTTGTTGATCCCCCAAAGAAAAACATTTTATTTTTTATTATTTTTATCTTGTTCAGATATCGATAATAATCATCACGTGTGCAGAGTTTCGCTAGCTAACTTTATTTAACCTTGTAAAATAACAAAGTAGCGAAGTCAAAACTGTACATTCAAAATTTAATTGATACGAGGTGTGAGAACTCTGATGTGGGGGAGTCTGATGCCGAAAATATAGTTTTAAGATTTTTTGTCTGTTTGTCTGGATGTATATTCCGGATTGGTGCAAAAACGACTGAATGGCTTTAGATGAAATTTGGCACACAGATAGTTTATAACCTGGATTAACACATAGTGTACTTTAATCCCGGTAGTACGTGCCCGTGGGATATTTTCCGACAAACACGCGGGCGAAGCCGCGTGCATAAGCTAGTTTTTTTTATAAACAGTGTTAATAAATGCGATAAGTAATGTTGCTTCGAGGTGCTGCTAGCCGTACCTATACATATATTTATGAACTCAAGAATGCGCACATTTATTTAATTTTATAGCTGAAGTTGTTCTGCAAACATTTCCTTTTAACAGTGATATTCGATGAAAATGTTGTCGAAATATTAATCAAATCTGACAAACAAACAATGAGCGAATGGATTAGCTGCGTCAAAAAATGTGATAACATTTTTATCAATCCGTTTCAATCCAAATACAATCCTTGTGCTTCAAATGCCGTCGACTGGGCACCGCGACAAGCTCGGAATTATTGAATTTTTTATGAATATTCTCTCCTCCCGTATATTTTTAAAGCGGACAAATGAAAAGCCCCGGTTTTTCCTATACAAAGTTGATTCGTTTGTTTTACAAAAACATTGTTTTTACCAGTTATTAACGACAATTTGCTATGTTCTTTTTTACCTTTTTTATCGGCGTTTGTGAAAATGGCAGAACGTTGGCTCTGTTTTGATTCGATTTGTTGTACTCACAAGTTTTAGTCGTAGGAAGGTTTATTGTTCTCGTTCCTAAATAAGGTAGTTAGACGTGGACTATTCGCTGGCTGCATCTATCCCTCTACCCATTCCACTCATCATCATCATCTTCCTGCCCTTGTCCCGTGTTACTCGGGGTCGGCGCAACACGTTTTCTTCTTCCACTCTCCCCTGTCAACCGTCACTTTATCATTTACTCCCTTCTCTTTCATATCATTCCTCACACAATCCATCCATCTTTTCTTTGGCCTTCCTCTCCCGCTCCATCCATCAACACTTATATTCATCGCTTTTTTAGTCACATGCGTTTCCTCCTTCCTCATCACCTCCTCTACCCATTCCACTAATCCATCTAGATGCAAAAGTTTGCGTCACAATTCGCAAATAAAAGCAGGCTATAGCTACTATAGACCATAATGCTGCCTAGAGTTTATCAATGGTATCTCTTTCATTAATACTCTTTAGTGTATGTTGTCAAAATATTCGACTTCAATGTGTTCAATTTCATTCAGTGAAATCCTAGTCGAAACTGTATTATTAAAACTGTATATACAAATGTTATTAAAAGTGTCGTTTTTATGTTCCTTGTCGAAAGTAATACAAAACTATGAATTAAGTAATTTTTACTTTGTATTTTTAGAGGCAAACGGCGAGAAATCGCTTTTTCATCAGAGTTTTGTCAATATTTTTGTGTTCTGTGACTGCAAACATGACATTAGAAAGTTTGATATGATCAGTGACAATGTCGTTGGACTTTTCTTATAGGAAAATTTTCTATGACAGTCTGGATTCTGGATTTCTGCCCGACTAATGACAAGAGACTCGCATCATGAAACTGATTAAGCCTTTTTGTTTTCCATTCCCGCTCCTGATCGATAAACGAACTGAAATCAGGAATGAACATTATTTTCTAAGTCATGATCAGTCGTTTTCGGAATCATACCTTCAGTTGGTGTCGTTGTGGGATGAAACAAAGGTGTTCATTAACTCGAGTGCAGTTTCTGATGTCAGCTTAACATTTGGCAAAGTGTGGGCGTACCGTCCACCTCTGCGGCTCTGCCCACCCCTTTAGACCGTAGGCGTGATGCATGTACTATGTATTAAGTATAAGTTTTCATGTTTCGGTGTTCCATAATCCCTGAGCTCATCGACATTTGCGGACATGAGTAGGTACGGGACAGCGGAATCAATTCTCGATATTTTCAATTCCATACTTGACGACTTCAGGTGCTATATTATAAAGTATTAATGCCATTATTTTTCCAGTGTGAGAGAGAGACGGTGCTATACAACACCGATAGCACCATCCCGTTTTCGCAGTGGAATAAAGATGGCGTTAATACTTCATAATACTGCCCCAGTTCGAATACGATTGCTCCTCACTACCTTTTTCTGTATAAATGTACAAAAAACTGCTATTCTTTTGGAGAGGACTTACAATGCAATATATCGCACAGTTGCATTTGTTGAGAAATTAAATGATTCCTTAGTATGTACTTAACTGTAGATGAATATATTTTCAAACATTTGTAGCAACATTGTAGGATTCCCTTTAATGTTACCCTACAAAATGCTCTACTTGAAATAATAGGTATTTGCTGGAAATAGTCATATTTCCGCGAAATATTTCTAGTCAATAAATTTTAGAGAGCTTTATTGATGTTTTTCATGATTATACGTATGCTAGCTGATGCCAGCCATGTTCGCCCGCGTGGATGTCGGTTATTATATACTAAAACCTTACTCAAGAACCACTCTATCTATTGGTGAAAACAGCATGAAAATCGGTGCAGTAGTTTTTGAGTTTATTGCTTACAGGACGACAGACAGACGCGGCTGAGGACTTTTTTTTTATAAAATAAGGAAGAAACAAGCAGAAAGCACCGATAGCCTAGTGATGTGACCGTTGGGCTGCCAAGTCATAGGTCTCCAGTTCGAACCCAAGAAACGCACCTCTGACTTTTCAGATTCATGTGCATATTTTATAATTATCACTTGCTTTAAAAACGGTAAAGGAAAACATCGTGAGGAAACGATGCCTGAGAGATATTTCTCGACGGCATGTGAAGCCAATTCAGGCCCTTGGGCGGCTTCAAAACTCTATCAGAAGAAGAACATCGTATAGGAAATTTAGAATTTTTTCATCGAAGGATTCACTTTAAGTATTTATATTCGTACTATTATTAGTAATTCAGTCGACGTTAAGATTGCTCCGGCTTTATTTCTACGTATATCTATTATAGAGTACCTGTGGGACCATTACCAAGCCTAAAACGAAATGTCTGGAGCCTAAGACGTGACATGTCTGTCCATCTGTCACTTGCTCTAAGTATACATTACGTTAGTACAGTCGAACAAGCTATTTGGTATACAGGCAAAATATATTCATTTTCCGCTACACTGCCAAAACTCGTTTTGATTGTGTGTGTAATTTAACTTTTTAAGCTCATGGCTTAGGAGAGTGACGTACAAGTATTGTTGACTACTGACAACGCTCACAAAATTGTTTAAAGTAGTTGCAAGTTACCTGCCTGTATACCAAATATATAGCTTGTTCGACTGTACATAGTTAATGCGGTATGTACTTAATCGTGACAGGGAAATCATGAAAGTTGTACAAAGGTCTTCCCCATGGTATTATCCAAACTAATATTATAAATGCGATAGTGAGTTTATTTTTTGTTACGCTTTCACGCTAAAACGGCTGAATGGATTTGGATGAAATTTGGCACAGGGGTAGACCATGACCTGGAGAAGGACATAGGCTACGTTTCATCCTGGATCGCAGAAGAAGTCACGACCAACAGCTAGTTATTAAATTATAAGTAAATTAGCGTTGTTTAAAACTCATATTAGCAACGACTGCAATACAATTCTAAGACAACGCCAAGTTGCCGGGACAGGTGTCGCGGGACACTTATATTTTAGAATATAATATTTTTATTTGCTTTAGAACATGGTACAATAACGGTCTTATTATCGATCTAGCAGCATCTCGCGACAATGCAGCCAAGTAAAGTGTCAAGGGGGTACATTAAAAAACCGGCCAAGTGCGAGTCGTACTCGCGCACGAAGGGTTCCATACCATTATCTATAAATACCGCAAAAAAATCACGTTTGTTGCATAGGAGCACCCTTAAATATTAATTTTATTGTTTCATATTATTTTTTGTTATAACGGTAACAGAAATACATCATCTGTGAAAATTTCAGCTGTCTAACTATCACGGTTCATGAGATACAGCCTGGTGATAGTCGGACAGACAAACTGACAGACAGCGTAGTCTTAGTAATAGGGTCCCTCGTTTTACCCTTTGGGTACGGAACCCTAAAAACGAAAAAAAACAAACCTTTTTAAAAAAAAATAACACACATTCTCATCAATCAAAGTTCAGTTGAAATTAGTTACTAAAAAGTAAAAAATAACAGTTTATAAGCAATCTAATTCGACTGTTATTAATAATAGCTGGCTTTCGCATCTTTTAGCTATTTCCATCTCAGAAATCAAACAAAAGACGTAAGTAAACAGTTCTAATGATAGCAACACCATTTCATAAAGTTTATTTACTGAAGTCAGGTTCTGACCCACGCTGATCGAGAAATGTATAAGTTCAGTAAAAACGTATCTACGCGTAGACTATGAAAAACGAAAGTTAGTAGAAAAAAATATGCAATGTCTGTGGACTGATACATTCAAATATGTTATCGAAAAATTTCTTTTTTAAATCAATAAGCCTTACAATAACGAAGTAGTTGTTTATAGAGACTGTATTTGATATAGAATCAGCATAAAGCCCTCATTCCTAAAGATAAATTCTCTACGACCTGTGCCCATTCTAAAATAGTAGAAGCTAAATTAAAATCTACCAACTTGAATTATTTTAGCTCTAAAATATACAAAACCCGCGGTCACAGCGGAGTTTGCTCATAATATTATAATATTTCCATTCAATAGCGCAAAACCACTTACATTTTTTTGTGCTCACTTATAAATTTATAATAAAAATCCCACTGATCCAGAACGCAATATCACCCACAGAACAATGTGATCGAACCCTAAGATTTATACGAGCTTAGCACTCTTGACCACTGAGGCGTAACGCAATAAATTCGTCAATATAATGAGCAAAAACAGTCAGTCGACATGCTTGTCGACAACGTGTTGTATGCCCATCACTCACTGCAGAAATTGCAACAAATACGCATTTGATATAGACGTTGTGAAACGTCTTAGTTCGTGCAGGCCTTTAAGTGAATTCATTTTAGCAATCTAAAGGTCAATTCCTGTAATTGAAAACGTTAAAAAAATCGTCGCGTTCTCATCTCAGCGACAGTTAATGTCAAAAACATGACATATTTTAAAATTAGAGGTATTATTGACAGATTGAGACTAAGAACGAACTTTAAATAAAAAGAATATGGGACTTCCCCTCTGAAATATTAGGCAGAAAACTGTTACTACGGGTTATGGTATATTTGGAAAAGCTCTTTCTCAGGTTTGAACTACGAACGTCAATACCTACCATACATTTGTAATCAGTCTATTCCCTGCACTATGCAGTATGCAATCGCTAAACTGTAAACCATGTTGAGCCATACACTGCCAAAATAGCTTTCACCCAAATCCATATTACGATAATAAAATTACCGGCCCTTATTCGCACTTTCATCAAGCTCAGTGCAGACTAGTTGATATTTTAATTAAATTTCGCACCTCAGCATTGCGTCGATCATGCGAGTTTTACACGGAATTTAATTCATCATTTCATCATGTTTAACTGACATATTGATGAACCGTTGACAGACGGGTTTAAATTGGCGCCACCGTGCTTTTACCGCGATTTTAGTCGAGATTGCATTTAAATTGTTGATCAGATGAGTATGTTAAGTTAATTGCGGATTATCAGTTGCATGATTGAGTGTTCTGTAACTCGAGAAATTAGTGTTTCACGTTGGTTTAGCTGTACGAGACTAGTAATATTGGGATTGTCTGTTTCGAATTATCATCGTCATCCACAACCAGATTCATCCACTGCTGCATATGCCTCTCTTTGCTTAAGTCAGTATTAAAAAAAAATACAATTTTACATCTAAGTAGTTCTAATCACCAAGGTGAGGTTAAACCTAATTTTAACTACGAAACCTAAGTGTTGTATCTGCTTTGTCTTTTATCCTCATAGCTAATTCGAACTAACGTGGTTTCGGGCTAGAATCAATCTGTCGAGTTTAGGAATTGTATTTATGAATTCCGACTTTAAACGCTTTGATTAACTCTATCAACCTCTAGAATTAAATTCACCGATATGCTACACCGAAAAATTCTATCACTGAATTCCAAACGCAGGAAAATGTGTCGAATGCCCTTTATTTAGATGATAAATCCATTATTTCAACATTTGTTATGAACATCAACAACAACATTATTATTTAACAATTAATACATTCCGGGACTAAATTAGTGTAATATTCGAAGCACTTTAGTGAAATTTATTTCGTAAACAATTAGTTTAAAACCACTGCATGTGCGGCGTGCATACCTATAGGTACCGCAAGCGGTCATGGTATTCATGGGCGATCGCATAAACACCCGACATTACTCGCTACAAATGTGTAGACGAGCAAAAACTGTTTAATTGGGCGGTGTACGCGATACCGAATCATTCGGTATCACTGCGTGTGTGTACTCGACTTTAGTGATGCGGCCAAGTCGATTTTTGTGCGTAAAGGTTTTTCTTTTGTTTTTTTTTATTTGTTTGATCGTTTTTTTCATTTTTCGGGGCCTCGGACCTGGTCTTATTTTCTCTTTCATCTAGTATGGTAGATTCCTGCAAAATGATGTGATCGATGTAACAAATATAATAGAACATTACATACAACTTTTATTAGGTTTCTTAATGTAGACTAGAACTAGGAAAACTAACACAATTTTGTAAAGGGTATGATAACAATAGGAAGTATATTTTTGTCGCGTGTTTTTTGGTCTCCCCTCAGGCGTCGTGTAAATTATTAAAGGGTTTCAGTGTCGCGTACGAGGATGCCTCCATTTTGAAATCTTAAATAGAGCAGTTACGTAATTACAATAGTTACAAT
The DNA here is from genome assembly GCA_949152455.1 of Lithophane leautieri. NCBI lineage: Eukaryota > Metazoa > Arthropoda > Insecta > Lepidoptera > Noctuidae > Lithophane > Lithophane leautieri. The sequence continues at coordinate 19,464,597 of OX424458.1, read as the reverse complement.
TATAGATATCTCCTATATGAGACAATGCATTGTCTATCCAGTTATAACACTACAAACTTGCCTAACCTTCAATGAAACCAAACATAATGATATGTCACGCAGCAGTTCACGACAAAAAAACCATCGATTACGTAAAAAAAACGACCGAAAAAATGCCTACACGCCACACTATTGTAGTACAACCACGACCAACAACAGGTGTGACGTGTCGCATCACTAGTGCGGGACACGTAAAAATAGTGGGCAAATCTAGCAACCTGTTAGTGTGGGCCGCTGACAGCCCGCGCGAGTCAACTGCGGCCGCTATCACCGCAACTACTTTCGGCTTATGTAGGGGGATTTGTAGCTTTTTTTGAAAATGGAATAGTTGTTTTTCGCGGTGTTTTTGCTGATAGGGTTAGGATTCGCGTTGTTCGTGGTTGAGATTAGGTGTTGTTGAGTTGGAGGATTATAATGGTTAGATACTAAGTTGTCTTAAGATTTTGTTTCTTGTCTCGTTTCCAAATGGCAAAACATCCTATATGTACAGTCATGGACTTTAATTGATGAGCCACTTGGCACTGTTCGTATTTTAGCCGTGTAATGCAAATCGGGCTTAGTCGGTTATACTCGTACATCCAGACACGGAAAGTTATGTGTTCATAGTATAGAAGAAGAAAATTATATTTATCTTTACCGGTTGGCTAACCTGAGAGCCAGAACTACAAACTTGACAGCAGATCAATTGATTGATTGCAATTGCAGGTCTAGCAACCGTAACCTAGCGACGATTATTTTAGCGTAGCCATAGTAACGTTAGCGTACGGAGAAATTTTAATTAGTCATTTCGACAAATTCGAAAATAACGTCTCTGACACCGCCATTTCAACTGTCACTGTCTTCAGATAGGTTTTCAGAATCAAAAAATCAAAATCAAAATATTTTATTTCACATAAGCCTACATGGGCACTTATGAAACGTCAGAAGCTAGGTGCACGGTTCCAATTGGTCGTTTCCTATGGAGAAGAGCCGGCAAGAAACTCCATGGTTACTCTTTTAAAAGATAATTGGCTTTTACAATATTTTCGAATTACAGTGTTAATAGTTATGGGAGGACAGTGTAGGCCTGCCTTTCAAGGAGTTTCATGTAGGTAGTTAAAAGAAACTGAAATTGTTCCATAAAAAAAATAAAAAAAATAAAAGGTCTACAGTCCACTAAGCCTACAACGTTCTCACATTCACAAGGTCTATTAGAGGAGAATCTATATAAGATAAATAAGAAACTAAAAATAAAAACCTATTTAAACCAACTGACACAAATCTGGATAATTAACATGTCCGCAAAAGCCACTATTATAGAGTTGAAATTAAATATGGTAGGTATATAAAGTAGTAGGTGTCAAATAATATTATAATATGATTATGTCTGTCAGGGATGAATGTAAAAAATAAACATGGTAATTTGGGAGCAGTTAATAGACTCTTACAAAATTATGCCGTTAATGACGTACCAGGGAAACCACATGTGCAGAAGGAATTATTGCCAAACTTCCCTATCTTCAACGTAGTCTTTAATCTTATAATATGCTTTTTTGATAAGGACACGTTTGATGTGGGTTTTGAACTTACCATCGCTAAGTTCTGTAACAGACTTTGGCAACTTATTATAAAAGCGGATACTGTTTATAAGAAACGACTTACTAGTTTTAGCTAATCTAAATTTGGGTATCACAATTTCATGTTTACTACGTGTGTTTATATTATGGAAGTCGCTTCTTTTTTTGAAGAGTCCTAAATTTTTGCGAACATACAAAATACTTTCTAAGATATAAAGAGAAGGCAGAGTGAGTATATCAATTTCTTTGAATTTATTTCTAAGGGACTCACGAGGACTCATTTTATAGATCGCGCGAACTGCCCTCTTTTGCAAAATGAAAATCGAATCTACGTCAGCTGCCGATCCCCACAGCAGAATGCCATAGGACATAATACTGTGGAAATAAGCAAAGTATACTAACCTAGCTGTGGCTATATCAGACAACTGCCTTATTTTTCTTACTGCATATGCAGATGAACTTAATCTGCCTGAAAGAGCTCTAATGTGGGCGCCCCATTGCAATTTCGAATCTAGAGTAATTCCTAGAAATACAGTTTCCGTAATAGCATCTAATTTCTTGTCGTCAAGTTTTAAATTTAATCCTACTTGAGGAACATTAGGTAATGAGAACTTAAGACATTTAGTTTTATTCGCATTAAGTAGAAGATTATTGGCTGCGAACCATTTTGAAAGAACTTCCAAACTATCGTTGACATGTAAGACATCCGTATCTTTCCTATCTATTTTAAAAATAAGAGAAGTGTCATCGGCGAATAGAATTATATCCGACAAGTTGGCCATCATGTAAGGAAGGTCATTAATATAGACTAGAAATAGGAAAGGGCCAAGAATCGAACCTTGCGGCACGCCCATCTTAACCAGAGACCCCGAGGACGTCGCCCCATTAACTTTTACTTTTTGCTGCCTGTTTGATAGATAGGAAAGAACAAGATCAGCAGCTTGGCCACGAATTCCGTAGTGGTGTAATTTACAGATCAGTGTATTGTGGTCAACGCAGTCAAACGCTTTTGAGAGGTCACAGAAAATGCCAATTGCATCCTGAGACTTCTCCCAGGATTCCAAAATGTGACTGATGAGTTTAACTCCTGCGTCAGTCGTCGACCTACCTTTCGTGAAATCAAACTGATGACTATGTAAAATCCCATTTGAATTAAAATGTGCCAACATTTGGTCTAGCATGATTTTTTTCATATATTTTGCTTAATGCTGGTAGCACAGATATTGGTCTATAATTAGAGGGATCACTCTTACTACCCGATTTGAAGATTGGTACTACTTTACTATGTTTCATTAAATCTGGAAACGTACCTCTATCTAAACATTGATTAAATATGCCTGTTAAGAAAGGCGCAATTGAGTCAATAATATCTCCAAGAACTATCGAGAATCAGAATTATCGAGCTCTGATTTAAAGGAGGTCAGTATCAAATAGATTGGATAAACATTGTATTTATTTATCATTGAGAACTTATTAGTCAACCGCTATGGATAAGACTACTTCCGATTACTAGTAATTTGTCATCTTGTTTACGAGCATGCGATTTAAGTTCGTGTTAAATCGTGTAATCTCGTGAATGTATTAAACTACAAAATTGAAAAGTTTGAAAGTGGCTCATCAATTAAAGTCCGTGACTGTACATTGGTCGGCTTTTTATAGTTAAAGATGTTTAGGTGACCGAACGTTTTAAGTCTTCAAGAGTAACTAACTCTCTTGCGACCCTCAAACCTAAATGAAAAAAAGGGCAATCAGCTAATCTGGATAGCAAATTTTTTAACGTCGACTTTATAGAAAATGACGTCTAAATTCAACTACGTCATCCAAAGGTGCACTGAGTTCAAAGCTCTTGAAATGTGTAAAAAGTTTGTTTAATCTAGTTAAAGTCTATGAATTAGTGGTCCCAATACTGATTCTCACTTGTCTACTCTTCCATACTTTTATGAAACTTTATGTAAGCTTTATTATTGAAAAAATGTTATTATAATAAAATAATATTATTAAATAGTTGCAAAAACAACATTTTTAGGCATAACAGTCAACGATCAACTTAATTGGAAGGTTTAAAATGTAATACAACTACTTACTGACTTGAGGGGAAATGATCAAATGGGCATCAAAAAACTCGTCTGCATCGCTGTCAACAGGAAAAGTGCCGAAAAGGCTGGCAGCGTTGCCACGTTGTATAGCAATGCTGATTTTGTCCAGCCAGATGACTATTTTATTTTATTTATTTTTTTTATTTATTTTATTTTTGGCCGACTCTTCACGTGACCCTCTGGTCACGTGAAGAGTCGACCAGCCGCTTGGCGAAACTTTTAAGTAACTTGGCTTAGAAGGTTGCTGTATTGTTTTAAATTTCCCACGATGGAGATTTTTCTTAGGTTTCCTTTTTATTAGCGTGGCCTTTGGTTCAGTAACTTCAAATTGCTATTAATAATAAAGTTTATTTGTTGTTAGGTCTCGTTCGCTACTTATTTCTAGTTTAGCTAAGTTCAATCAACCTTTCAGCGGTTGGTTGAACTTCTTCAAAATGGAGGAGGACACGTTTTTACCATAACTTAATAACTTTTTAAAACTTTGTTGATCTTAAAATACTTTCGTGTCAAAATTTAAATCTATAGAAAAAAGAACTTTCAGTATTTCCCGAGTTATCCAACTTTTTCAAATTTCTTGCCTAAAAATCTAATTCGGGCTCTTACGCACATTTTAGAATTAAAAAAATATGCCCTAACACGTGAGTCAAACGTGTTTTTTTTTGTGTTTATAATATATATATTTTTGAAATGTGCCAATTAAGCCCTTTTAATTGATACCCAACATGGTATGATACAAAAATATTTTCTTTTAGTTCATGACTTTATGTCCTCTAGAGGGCGCCATTTTTAATATAATGTGATCAAGACGCTTTCAACGATACCTCATTTGTCAAATTGTGATGAGTCGATTAGATGATATGAGGGAACAGACGAACATACATACATACCGTAGTCGGGTAAAAATAGCCATATCGGTCCATCCGTTCTCGAGTGATACTCTTACCAACGAACAGCATTTCATTTTTATGTATATACATAGATAGTTAGATTTGGTCGTCGTTTTATTATTTGTATGTCATAGATTTTTACACTCTGTAATTGCTTGGAATCACGCACTGACTTATTAGTATTACTTGTAAAGATGTTAGGAATATTGTAATATCGTATACTTTTACAATTTTTGTAAATATGTGAGCACCATGTACCTATCACATAAATGATTTATTTGTCATTGCTCCATTTATATATTTTTTTGCCTTTTGTGGGACAGTAATTTTATTGTGGGTGCATGGTCTTCACATATAATTATATAATTCCTGTATACAAAATATTGTAAATATTTTTAAAAAGAGTAACGGTGGAGTTTCTTGCCCATTCTTCTCCATACGAAAGCTACGTTTTGGAATGGGCAACCAGAATCAATTCTATTTCTTTGTTTTTCATTGACGTTCAAAAGTGCCTTTTATGTGCCTATTTGAAATAAATTATTTGACTTTGACTTTGACTTTGTTTAGTAATAAATATAGACACATACAACACAGCTTTGTAAATCCACAGAAGGCTCTATTTTGCCGTCAGTGTTCACCTCTAGGAAAGGAGGCTCCGGTTACTAATGGTCTCCGTAAAACACTGCCAATTTCTGTTGCAGAATTAACTAGGTACCCTACACGGAATAATGGTGCTTTATTACTAATCCTGCAGTAACACACATGGTTTCCATAAACATGAAAAAAAAAAGTTTTATTACGTAACCTACTGTTCTAAACTGTATTAAACAGCTGATTTTTCTCTCTCGATTTTAAAGTTGGTCGCTTAGTATAAGTTATTCAGTTCGATGGACTAAAGCACCTCTAATATTTAATTTTTAACACCTTTTCTATTATGCATCCTTACATATTATAAAACAAAGTCCTTCGCCGCGTCTGTCTGTCGTCCTGTACGCGATAAACTCAAAAACTGCTGCACCGATTTTCATGCTGTTTTCTTCACCAATAGATAGTGTGGTTCTCAAGGAAGGATTTAGTATATAATAACCGACAACCACGCGGGCAGTCGCGGGCATCAGCTAGTTAGAAATAAACTAAAAAACATTACTTATTTTTTTTATTTTTTTTTATTTTATTACTTTTAAGAAGGCTTACAGACTAATTACAAATAATAGGTAACAACAAAACATTATCAAGTTGCTAATAACAAGCCTCCACAGATATATAACATATCGATTATTTAAAGCTGAACAATCAGAAATTTCACAAATAAAAGTATTACAGTAGGTACAGACGCCAGCACATCAAGCTACTCCACACACTACTATGCATTTGACACAAGATGGCTGATGGCCTTAGAATAATGACATGGCAGCATGGAATTAGTATGTACTATACATGGCATTAGTAGATATGAAATACCATAAACGATTCTATCAAACTTAAAATTTTAATGAATTATAGTTGAATTTCGACCACTGAGCGACCACTAGTACTTTTAAATTGGGGTCATCTCCTCTGTTGGTACCAACAAGTCTGGCGGCTGTTTTCCAATGTTTTGTTATGAATATTGAAAAATGGTGTACCTAGTTGTCACACTAAAGTCCATGTGACATTCATTGAGGATAGCAACGAATTCCAAATTGATAAATTAATACCACGGTTGAAAATGCTTCCATAAATGGTAATGAAATGAAGTTATTTTCAGTTCCATACTCAATATATTTTCATTTCCACACGAGCAAACAGTGCTTATCAGAAGTACTGTTTCAGCGGAATTCCGAATCAATCGAATAGATCCAATCTACCGGTCGCATTTCTCAAATGCCACAAATCTACACATACAAATAAATAAAATTGAAGTGTCTGTTTGTAATGTCAAAATAACAGCTTTTTACTAAATGCATATCTTTGCATATTATAAAACAAAGTCCTCCGCCGCGTCTGGCTGTCGTCCTGTACGCGATAAACTCAAAAAATCCTGCACCGATTTTCATGCTGTTTTCACCAATGGATAGAGTTGTTCTCGAGTAAGGTTTTAGTATATAATAACCGACAACCACGTGGCCGCAGTCGCGGGCATCAGCTAGTGAAAGTACGGCACATACAACATAAAAAACTTTTTTTTTTTTTTTGTTGTCTCGTTTTATCTGTTTGTCTGTCTGTTAGTTTCGGCTAATCTCTGAAACGGCTGGACCGCTTTAGTCGGGACATTTACACTTTCACATAGCTGATGTTCTAAAGAGTAACGTAGGCTACTTTTATTTTAGAAAAATAATAATGGTTCACACGGGCGAAGCCGCGGGCAGCAGCTAGTATGCCTGAATATAAACTCTCTGAAACGTATTCAATAAGAGATTACAATTTAAACCTACGCATTGAAATACCATGAATTCGTGCACTTCACTCAGTCCCGCCAAAATTTACGTCAGTCAATTGATACATAATATTGTTAGGCCTTCATGTCAATTTATTTGGAATCAGTGCAGCATGGATCTGTATTGAGGCTTCCGCAGACAGGTGCGACGCAAAACTGGTGACACAATTTTTATGAAAACTTCATGGCAATTGTTCTGTTGGAGTTGCGTCGCGCCTGTCTGCGGGAGCCTTTAGTCGTCATCGCAGTAGGTATCTATTCCTCTTGTGGGAATCTTTTTATGTTCGATAATCCTTACATATTATAAAACAAAGTCCTCCGCCGCGACTGTCTGTCGTCCTGTACGCGATAAACTCACTACCTACTGCACCGATTTTCATGCTGTTTTCAGCAATGGATTAGAGTGGTTCTCGAGTAAGGTTTTAATATATAATAATCGACATCCACGCGGGCGAAGTCGCTGGCATCAGCTAGTATACTTATTAAAAAAAAGTGAAATATCATCCGCCCACAGCGCGGTTTTAAAACACATTAATTTAAAAGCAACAAAAAAAAAATCTCATTTTGTAATTTTTAATAAAAATCCATTTACTTTGAAGATTGTTTTAAAAGCTTAGACATGACGTCATCGATTGCGTTAGTGATGGGAAAGTGGTCCGCTAATGGTATCGCCATACCTTACATAAACCGTATGATACATCACTTATTGGTATTGCATTGAGTGCAATCCTATGTAGTTTTTTTATAAGGTCACGACACATGGTATTGTGTAGGAGTACTCATACACACCTTTTTAAATGGATGACAAAAGGTTTTGTGAAGCGCAAGTGGAACGTTTTAAAAAATCTTAATTATTCTTCATCATGATCATCATTTCAGCCGAAAGACGTTGCTGCACAGCTGGACTTGGGCGTCCTCGAGGACTGCTACTCCGACCGGTTCTGTGCTTCTCACATCCAGCGGATTCACACCAGGTCTGGGTGGGGGGCCTTCCAACGCGACGTCTTCCGGTACGCGGTCGCCAGTCGCCCAATTATTCTTGGTTGGCATTAAATTCAGATACATCAGTAGCAGAGGCAAAGCAGTTGCATTATCACATTGAAAAAGCTGAAACATCTTATGTGCCTGTACACACCCATCCTTTTTGAGGCTAAAACAGCGACAAGCTGTCTTACGTCAAACTTATTACTTTTATATTCTGCCTTATCAATAACTCCCCAGTACTTCATACGTACCGCCCGGACGGAACAGAGTGTGTCCGTACTAGGCTTCTAGAAATTCGATTACCTCCGATGGCTATGTCAATGACTTGAATTTCAATTAGAACAAATTATCTAGGGATATGGGAGGCAAACTTGATTTGTTGGCGCTTGCGCACACGGCTTCCCTCCCAGGGCTCTGAATTAACAGACTGTTAAATTTTAGTGGACTTCATACACCGATAAACATGACTGGTACAGACAGACAGGCTATTTGAAAACGAAAGGTATATATGGTTCTGTTCATATTCATTCGTATCTGAAAGGAGGAAGTTTTATTTTTGTCTGTATTTTCCTCTTAAGGGATTTGGATTCTTCTTATTATTTTAGGACAACTTATAAAATAATGATCATAACTTTTTGTTTTTATTACAAGCTTTATATTAGCTTGCTCTGTTCGTATCTGTTCCGGTTACTCCAATTGTCATCCATTTTTCAAGCACTTCCTGGCATCCGATTGAGCCGAAACTTGGCATAGTTATATAACTACGGAGACATTTTGAAAAAATGATACCATGGAGCTGGTCTGATGATGGAGTCGGAAGTTGGCTATAGGACCTCCTCAATCAAACAAGATAGCACCATCGTGTTTGGACTCCTTGGCTACCTATATATTAACAAGTGCTTTGACACTAGGTGGTGTTCAAGGTCTGATGATGGAGCCGGAACGTGGCCATGGGAAAACCTATTTTAGTTCATTAAAAGCTTGTTTTAAAAAAGAATTTTACGTATATTTTATTTTCTCTAAGCTCTCAATCGTGTATGATGTTCTAAATCAGATAATCTATAGGAATTTCACTGTTTCCCACAAGACCTGTCAGTTGAAGTACGTACCTGAAAGTAAACACTTTTCACACAATTAACTTAAAAATTGTAAAACAGTGCTATTCAGCAAACACATTGTGTGAAGATAAATCTTTTTGTACGATGAAATCCAAAAGTTATGATTCTGCATTGTTTATAAGGAAATTGTTACATACATAGCAGAATCAGAAAAAATATCTAATACCCATTAGTAATACAATGTAAATGTAACCACTACCTACGTCTCAAATACTTGTTAGTGTCAAATGAGTGTCCTTCGTTTATTGATTATCTAATTGAGACTAAATCAGTGAATTAAACTGATACCACGTGTACCCCTGGGTATTGGCCTTTCAGTATACCTAGGTACGAGTATATTAGCGATGATTCAGTTGGGCCACGTCCCTAGTACTTAGTAGTAGTAATTTACATAATACCTATTCATACATGACAAGTAACAGCCGCACGGGTCGGTCCATCAGGTTAAGCTACGCTTGTCGGGGTTGGTCGGTGGATGGGTTACCATCTTTACATATGGAAAGCAAGTTAGGCCGTTGGTCCTGGCTGTCATTCATGGATCGTTGACAGTCGTTGCGGGTCGTCAGAAACACGAAAGTCTGACAACCAGTTTTACCAAGGGGTATCGTATTACCCAGTTACTGGGTTGTGGAGGTCAGATAGGCAGTCGCTCCATGTAAAATATTGGTATTCAGCTGCATCCGGTTAGACTGGAAGCTGACCCCAACATGGTTTGAAAAATCTAGGCAGATTGATTTTTATTGATACATAAACTCACGCCTTCTTCCCATGGGGGTAGGCAGAAACCTCAGAACGCCACCTGCTACGATCCTTACATACTCCTTTAGCTTCGTTTACGTTCATACATCTGGTCACACACACACACGCCAGTACGCGAGTACGCGAGTACTACGCACCTGACCTTTCTAAAGAACATCACCAGTTAGGTCAGTGTAATGTACTTAGTAATTAATTGCGTTTAGCTAAATTGTGTCGGTAGCTTAATATGTACAGTTAGTGCAGCTAAAATAATGTGAAGTTGCAAAAAGAAATTTTTTACACATTTTCCAAAGATTGTTTCTATAAAGGCTAACGAATTTGTGACAAATTCAAAGAGTAGGTAAGTAGCTAGAGTAGGTAACTAGAGAAGGGCAAGATTTTAGTAGTATTTATTTATACAGTGTGTCCGGACATGGACTAGCCATATTCTAAATACTTAAATGTAAAATATTTTAAAGTACAAATTTAATCATTAATTATTTTTTTATGATTTCCTGTTTAGGGTTTTAATTGCCTTGCAAAAAGCACAATACTTGCGCAACAACGATAACTTTTAAAGTACATACAGTCTAAGATTTTGTCTGTCACAGATTTTGAACTAAGCTGCAATAAAAATAATATCTCTCAAAAGATATGATTTTTTTTTGTACTCACATAGAGAATATTTCAACAAAAAACAAAATGGCTGCCACATAGCGGGGAAGTGTATTGGAGCCAAGCTTAGAGTGTAATTTATTGTACTTTAAAATAGTTTATTTTTAAGTATTTAGAATATCGCTAGTCCATGTCTGGTCACAGTATAATTAAGTTTAAGTTTATTAGTATATAAAAACTACAACACAGTACATAGCATATACTCGTAGAAACAGTTGGTTGTACTATCAAGCATTAAAATTACTGTCAGCTTTCCGGGCTCCTAAACTCGGTACGCAGACCTTTATCTTAGGAGTCGGAGATTTTGCGGCTTCAATTTGTATAATACAACCGCGACTTTTCTGTTTGGTTACAGTGGATGTCAACTAAATGGAGTGAATGATTTGTGGTTGTGTATCGAGGAGTGTGTATATGAGTGTAGTTTGTGCGCAGGGAGGTGTATATGTAAAGTGTGAGTGTTTAATAAGCTTTCTTTCATGGTAGGTTTGATAAAGTTTTGATTCTATAGCCAATATATTTTCTGTTTCATCATAAGTTAAGGATAAGAGCCATTTTCTTAATTAATTTTTAATTGCGTGTATGTTATATCTGTACAACGGAATAATTTTATTTATTTTATTTTATTATAGGTATAGGCTATACCAGCTGTGGCAATGTTTGTACGCCTTTCAAGGCAGCATATAGTGTTAGAATATTTTTACTTCATGATAGAAAAAACAATGTTCGCGGCTCGGGGCTGGCCCGGGGGCCACCCTCGCCGCACCTTAACCTAATCCAATAGCGTAATTCCCAAATTATGATAAATAATGTTTATATTTATAGCTCATAATTAAAAGACGAATAAATATTACCTATGCCATAAAAGTTTATGCAACTCCAAATTATGTCAAAACAAATTAGTCTAACCTTAGCATTATGCCAAAGTATTAGATAATAAAAGTTATGCGAAAACGTGATGCCTAACAATTTTTACCTTAAAATTGTATGCCAAGATTGGGATTCCCACCTACCACAATATTCTATGTGTCACAAATAAAAACATTTCAATTTCAATTTGAAATGTTAATATTATTGCGAAACTAATGGAGACTAGCCAAACAAGTTAATAATAGCCCAAATTAATCAAATTTTATCTCGTTTTCTGTTAACACCAGACCTTTTAACCTCGGTTACCTTGACATTCACCACGCTTGCTGCACTGTTCAGAGGCACAAAAGCTTTCACGATATTTCCTCCTGTTCTATGAGCACACAGCCTCAATGGTGGCCGTATGGCCGCTTGATTGACGTCATTCCTGAAGGGAAATCGTGTAAGCTTTTGTAAAACGGAATGGACGGCATTTCACATCTTCAGTTCGACTTGACGTCAATTGATACATGTTTTTCTGTTTAAAAAAAATAGTACTAGCTTTAAAAGTAATCGAGAAATTGATATTTATGAGGTTAGAGGAATCGGACAGGCGTCCAAATAAATCAAGAATGATAGAAAGAATTTTTTTTACGTACCCCCAAATAATTATGCTTTTTGTTTTTCTTTAACCTGTAATCACTCACTTCTCGGCAAATTTAATTTAATTTAAATGTAATGTATTCTCCCGCACTTCTGAGCTGTCTTATTAGGTATGCCTTTTCAAATAATAATAAACAATTCGGGAACCGGATACAATTTAATTATTGACTACATGCACCTTTTAGTTAATAGTAATGAAACAAAACATGTTTACCTCCAGACAGCGGAAAATCGGGCAAGAAAAATAAGAAAAAGAGTGTAAAAATTTGCAACTAACCCTTCCAACACAGCCCGCGAGGATCCTTTCATCTCACTAATTGAAAAGTTCTACACTGAAACAAACAAACAAAAAGACACAGTACCTATCTCCTGAATCTTTAGTAGATTTGATGAGGAATGACATGACACGTTCTCTGGTGATTAAAAACATTACTGAGAGCAGTGATGCTATAAATTTTAATAGTGTCGAATATTTTAAATGTGAGCATCATTATGCAAGTAAAATAAAAAGGTTTTTTAAATTGAATAAAACCATCGATTGTCGTGATAAAAACTTTTTACAAAAAAAAAACAACCGTCTTCCTAAAAAAACACAAAAAAAGTGAAAAATAACTTTAATTTTCGGAAGTCGGTGCCTTTGCTTTTCAATTTTCGTTTTTTGCCACTTCGACTTCCGAAATGTAAGTAATTTTTTTGTGTTTTTTTTTGGAAGTCGGTTGTTTGTTTTTGTAAAAAGCCTTTATTTTTCACTTTTTAGTTATGGTACCTACCCCACACAAATTCGAATACCACTACCTGCTATGTAAAATACGTAATTATTGAAGCTAACTCAAAAACTACGCAAGCAAAGTTAATAAAATTTATATGGGACCACATCTGAAGCAGGACCTACCAAACAAAAAAAGAATAATTAAAATCGATTCAGAATTGGCGGAGTAACCGCGTGACATAAATACAACCAAAAAAAACAGACGAATTGAGAAGCTCCTCCTTTTTGAAGAAGTCGGTTAAAAATACGAGAGACTAGGAGTGTTTCACAACTTCGATATATCTAACGCTCAGTGAGTAACATTAGCATTCTTTCCCAATCAAAAACCTACGCGAGATCTTACGAAAACATCAATTCTCAGTCTATTTCAACTGGTTTAATTAATTAGCCTCTTCGAGTAGCAATAATTCCGCGTACAGTTAGCTGCACCACCTTACTGATTCGCTACTAGTTTCACCACTGCATGAACTATACTTAGGTATCTTCAGGGAAATGTTATGCAAATTCACAATCTTAATATTTCAATCAACGCCGATGTCAACCATTCTGCCAATGTCTAAAGTGAATTGCAAAAGCAGGTGAGTACAATGAAAAAAAAAAATGCAACTGTAGGCATTGATAAAATTCTTCGATTGTTACAGTTGACTTATATTTAGATCTTATGGGGTTAGTACGGGACTGAAAAAAACTACGTCAATTTGCCATTTCATACAACTGTCATAGAATGACAGTTATGATTTGAATAAACGAACAATTTAAGTTTAATTTGCCGAACCATTTGTTTTTTACATTATTCGAGAAAGGAACACTTCGTTTACAGCTTATAATATTTTCTTGTACATAATAACAGTGTTATACCAGCGAATGTTCTCTGATCAGAATACCGTAATGTTTGATGACGGATTGTGCTGTTCGCAGGCTATGTCCGCTCTTATAATGATTTGCACACACCCCCGGCGCAGATATAGGAATCTGAATTGCAAAATGTACCCCCTCTTAATGTTTGTGTGTGTAATGTTAATAATAGGTACATATTGCAGTGTATGTAGGTACGGATGGTGTTCGGCTTTGTGAAGATATTGTTTGGTTGCATTTTGTTGGCGGGGTTGTGCGTGGAAGTTGTTATAATGTGCTTCGCCGTAAGATGATTCAAGAATACTGGTGATACTAAATAAGATGTTCATTAAGTATATTAAGAACGTTTATTCTGAAAGTGGGCAACGTCGCAAATAGATGTCAAATATTTCGCTGTTTTAATCAATTTGTCAATATTACCGAAACATATATTTTTTTAATCGAAATATAAAATGTGGCTAACTAGATGTCTAAAATATTGATTATGAAATGCAGTAAATAATATCGTAACACCGAATATTTCGTTTTAGACGTAAAAAAAGGATTTGGAAACTGGTTTTTTTTACACCTAAAACTTCAGTGATAAAATTGCAATTCATTATTAATATTCTAGTCAGTAAGTTAGCGATATTTCATAGTTCCATACAGTAATATTGCCAAAATAATCAAAACAGGTAAGTAAATATTTGACAGTTATTTGCAACGTTGCCAACTTTCAGAATAAACGCTCTTAAGACATTGAACAGCTTGTTTAAAACGAAACTTAGTATTATTCTTGTGCAAAGATGCTTTCGACTTCATTCTTCCGAAGTGATCTTATCTTGTATGCAACTTGTCGTCCAAATCATGTCCGGTATCTGAAGAAAAACACGTTAAATTAATAAACTTGCAATAAAATCAAACAAGGGATTCATGATGGACGATACAGTGGCCTCGTGCTCCTGAACTCCTGACTGACCTCTTTGTTGTGGTCGTCGCGCAAATTTTTTTTGTGTCGGTTATTTTTATGGCAACCCTAACCTTCCCCGCTGTTAGCTGGCAGAGAAAGGAATAAAATAACAGCGAGGATTACGTGTTAAATAAGACGAAATGTTAAAGGGGGATGCGCCAAGGCAGCTTACGAAATTCAAATTATTTTACGTTTTACGTGACCGTAACTAATATATGTATTTACGTAGAGAGTAATATTGATTGTACTTTTGTAAATACATCATGCCACCAATAACCAACCAATCAGGTCAGAAAACCAATAGGTTACGGTCGAGAATCATATTTATGGTCAACATACAACCTGATACTGACCTGCAAATTGCTAAATCGTAAGAAAAGTGAATTTTGCGGGCTACCCTGGCACTTTCGCCATTAACTGAGCAACAGTAACTACAAATACTTGGCCTTTGTTTGGACGTCTAAGGCGCGGAAGGATTTAGCTCCCAGATACTAGCAGACATCGGCGGTCAACAATCCGTGGGATAAGTCAGGCTGGGCCCTATTGAGACCTTCTGAAACTTGTGACAACTGTGATAGTTTGGCATATTACTACCTTTTCAACAATATACCGCCATAGAAGTTCGACCTTCTAAATTGTCTTTCGGTGAAGACTGGCCTCAAATCTTTCTGCTTTTAGTCTCTAAATGAAGTCTTACTGCATTTTGGTTCCTGATTACAAAAAATGCTATCAGATCTAAAAATTCTTCTATATAGAAGACACTAACACTATACATGGTGAAATTTAATTCATGGGCATCCTCTTATAGGGTCATTGAACTTATCATTGAGAAAAACATTCACTATGGGACTAACACAGAAATCGCGAAAAAAAACAGCGGTTCCCTACATTTTTCCTCACTTGCGGTAAAGATAACGCTCTTTCCAGCCTACTTTACGTCTTTTTACACGAGCAGCCTTTGGGCTAGACATACGCAAAGATCGTACAACGCAATCCGCGGTCAGTATAATAACGCGTTTAGGATGCTGGTGGGGCTGTCCCGCTTCTGTTGTGCGTCGGGGATGTTCGCGGATGCGCATGTAGATTGTTTCTACGCAACCATGCGCAAAAGGTGCGCTTCCATGGTGCGCAGGGTGTGGAGCAGCTCCAACAGTATCCTAAGCATGATTTTGAGTCGCCTAGACTGTGTTTTCGTGGGTCACTGTTGCGCCATCTCAAATGGGTCAACACAACGGTGAGCCTATTTGTTTGTTTTTGTGTAGTGTGAGTTCTTACTAACATAGTTGTAAGTCTTACTAACCATTTTTGAGTCATGATAATTTTATAAAGATTCTGTTAATTATATGCGAACATAAATGTACGGAACAACTTTTTTTTTTTTGGTCCCGCGGGCAACTGCTAGTATTGAATATTTAAGATTGTGATTCAATCGGTTTGAATAAAGATAACAATTCCAAAAAAAAGCCCAAAGTATAAAATTCATCATTTATATAAACAGAATTACAAAATAAACAACATAAGAAAAACTAAATACATTTCAGTTTAGTTTCCAATGGCATAAAGTTAAAAGTATTGAAATTCTCACTCATATTTCACGCGGTCAATCGAAATGGAAATTCTTGTATTTACAAACGACCAAGTTTACTTTAAATCTTTGCAAAGTGTTAATATTTTCAACCAAGCCCTTTGATATAAATTCCTCTTTGCCAAAATGATGTGAATCCAAGGCGTACTATAATGCAATATAGCTTTTGGAAAATATTTGCATCATTATGTTTGAATAGCTTTACGAAGTGCGGGCAGTAACAGCAATTATAACACTAGTGCCCCGCGATTTCTTCCGCGTAAGTCTCGATTCCATGAGAATATCGGGATAAAAAGTATCCTATGTCTTATTCCAGGTCATGGTCAATCCCTGTGCCAAATTTCATCCAAATCCGTTCAGCCGCTTTAACGTGAAAGCGTAACAAACAAACTTACTTTCGCATTTATAATATTAGTTAGGATTTACCAAAATGAC
The DNA here is from genome assembly GCA_949152455.1 of Lithophane leautieri. NCBI lineage: Eukaryota > Metazoa > Arthropoda > Insecta > Lepidoptera > Noctuidae > Lithophane > Lithophane leautieri. Next base: position 19,447,986 of record OX424458.1, on the reverse strand, counting down.
GTACTTACTTGAACTAAACTTATTGTATATTATCTCGAGACAACACGAGAAAGAAGAAGCAATAACAATCAGAAAGTGCATATTTTAACCTACTGACGCTGACACTAAATTAGAACAACACTTTAAAAAAAACAGTTAGCTTTCAAAACTGTTCTCACAAATAACAATATGGCGTTTATTACAACATAAGTGGTTTCCTAACACAGAACTATATTTTTCATAGAATAACAAAGTATAGTAAACAAGTGTTTAACATTCACAGCACACATTAGTTGTCAGCAAAATAAACTATTTACAGTGGATGAGCCGAGGGCACTCTCGTTAAGAACGCTTGAAGCAACCCACGGACATGAAATTCATTTGTATGAATCAAAAGGACATGTGAATGTTGGAAAAAGCTTGTTAAAAATATCTATTTCCGTCAGCTTTTTGCAAGCTTTTGCATCGAAAGGAGATCTACGTAACGATAGGACAGCGTTTGTTCCTATAGTCAGCCTTCGTGAAACTAGAAACTGTATCTCAGGTTACACAATAATAGGCAAAGCAAGACAAACTTACAAAAAAATGGTATCTGTATCTAACTAATAGTAGATTATTGCATCGGGCGCAAAGTGAGTTATTAATGCACGAGGGTTATCTTGGCACTAGATTAACACGAGTGCATTAATTACTCACTTTAGCAAGGTGCATAATCTACTTTCCTTTCAACTACCAATCTATCTACCGTGATAAAATATACCTACTCAAAATAAAAACTCAAGTTAATAAACAAAGTTGTGTCGCGACTTTTGCGGCAAAAGGTTATTAACAATTTCATTTGCAGCTGTTTTTATACTTTCTGGAGTTACGTTCATGTCGCTATCGAAAACTTTGATACTTCATATTTAGAAAGAAAAATTAAAAAAAAAAATTAAAATGGGCAGAATGCGCGCCAGCTGTTTTTTTTTTTTTCACCAAGTCGGTTTTATTCATCCGATTTTTATTTTCAGCTAGTATCTTTTTGATCTACTGCATACCTACATTTTATATTAAACTAGACATTAAAGCTCTATGGTAAATTTATATATATATATATATAAATTTACCATAGAGCTTTAATGTCTATAAAATATTAAAAACAGTGCATTAATGAAAAACTGTGCAAAATTGAGATTTCATGTAACATTTCTGCACTGTTTTGGTTCTAAGTAAACAATACGTCTTTTGTGATCGGTTTTGTAGTGATTGAAAGAAAAACCATTTTCCTCGCTGTTCGTGTCAGAAGTTCAATAAACACCACCACAATCCAGCAATCTGGCTATCTGTTCCTCTCGTTAGCTGTAAGCTCATTTTCAAGCTGGCTACGACAAAGATTAAGGCCGCCACATCTCCACCGTCAGAACACATCCGTCACGTGAAGTTGGATTTAATTCATCTTGCCTCATTTCAATTCACATTTGGGTTTCTAAAAACCTTTAAACTCGAGCGCGAATAGATGTCGGGGTACAATAGGCACGTCATCTGTAGTGGACATCAGTGCGGTCTCATTGTTGGCAATTGTCTCGTCTATGCGAAGTTTCCTTTGTTTGTCCGTGTGTAAAGTTTGAGCTATCGACAAGCCGATAACGAGTGACTGAGCGCCCGCGTCGTTTGTTAAAAGGACCTTCGAGTTACGTAAATTGTTCGGAATGGTCCTCTTATTAACAGAAGTCATTAGTGCTAGTATTTGTTTTAGTAACGCAACATGGGTGGAGAATTTCATTGACTTTTTTGGCGATACTTTAGAAAATTACACTTTTTTTCATGATTTAGAAGTCTTCTCTTCATCCGGCGAAACCTAAAAACCAGATCAAAACTTGCCACAGTAACGGGAGTCGCCACAAACAGGTGCGCTGTAGGGCGGTACGCGAGCGCTGTTCCACAATGCAATAAATATACCTAGTACGCCTTCTCACTGCTTTTCATACAATATGGATGTTCGCCGCATTAGCCCCCTTTAGATTAACAAGTTCATACAAGACCGTTGGGTGGACTTGCTTATGTATGAGATGCCGAAACGAGCAGATCAACTTTATGTGTGCGGCCGTTATTAAGCTTTTATTGCAACTTCTTATACCTACTTAAATATTTTGTATTTCTATTTCTTCACTCAAACTACAATAAAGCATTTGTTTCAATTACAACAGAGGCACTCTTCAATTGTCAAAGGAGTTGGTCAGAAATATGAAGCTAGTTGCCCGTTCCATAGCGTAGTTAGGTTCCTATGGAGAAGAACGGGCAAGAACCTCCATGAATTATCTTGCTGCTTGTCTAAGCGATTGGTCTTCCAGCACGCGTAGCATGGCCGCCATAGAAATGGGTTTAGTCGACGGAAAAATAGACAAAATGACGTATGCACAATCTGTCATTTTGTCTATTCTTCCGTCGACAAAACCCGTTTCTGCAGGGAAGCGCATAGCTTCCAATTGACTCGAAAAATATTCCAAATAATGAATTACTATATACAGTTTTAATAAGCTAATCGCCGCTGACCCATCGTCCCTCCACCCAAACTCCTTATTAAACATTAATGAAAATTACAATACATATAACGTCTCGGTTTAAATATTTAAAGGCGTAGTTTTCCTCTTCGGGTTCTCCGAGCCCCGGCGTAATGGTGGCTCTGAATTATTTATTATGAATTTTATGATACGTCTCCCGCGCTCCTCTTCGTAAATAATACTTTTGATTTTCTTGGGGCGACCGGCACAGGAAGTGATGGGCGGCATCGACTTGACTGAAGCTATCGAGTCGCTGTTCCGAGATATTTTCAAGCTTCCGAGTCATTATCCAAGGTTTACCCTTCTTGTAGGAGAAAAAGATGTTTTGAGGATCAATTTTGAATTTTGCAAGTCAAAATCCATAACTTATTTTCAATGATGCGCAGACGATGACAGACATACGGTTAGTGCATTTAGGCAAGTAATAAGCCATAATAAAGCCTGTAATTGATTTCTATTGAATCGTTTTGATTGCAGATGTCCCATACTTATTTGATCTCGTCTCGTCACATGAATCGCACATTCGATAGTTTATTCGTTTTATTTACGATACATTCAATTCGTAGCTGTGGACAGGTACAAAGGACTACATTATTTATTCAACTAATTGGTCAAGCGCGAGTCGGTAAAGCTAGACGAGTTTGAAACTAATGTAAGATTTCGTTGACTTAACTTTTATATTTGCTTATTTCCGATTGTGATGTATTGCACCATTCTTGACAACATAAAACAAACATTGATTCATATTTTCTTCTATCGTATTAGGCGGATATAATAACAGATTTCTTGAAAAAAAAAAATATACATGCCGTCCAAGAAGTGAGCTGACTGCCCATGAGAACATTCTGTGTAGCTTACAGGTGGCTATTTTATTTAATCATATATCTAATGGCGTCGTTCCGATGTGATACCTAGAATGCCATCCTACGTTTCTGCCTGACCTTCGAAAGACCGCAAGCGCGCTGTATTCATGTTGTTGTCCGGCCATAGGTATTTAGATGCGTAGGTACCAAAATGGAATAGATTGAAACTACATAGCCTATTGTATTGTATGTGCTCAACGAAACTGAATGAACACATAATACAACCCAATATAATGTGGGAGGAAGCCAGTTAATAGGTACCTATTTGTAAACATAATTACATGCATAATTAATATTAGTCTTTGTATAAATAAATTAACTAAATTCGACGTATGTTTATCAAAGGATGCAATTTTCGATACATTTTAGTTTAGTTTTAGGGTAGGAAATAAAACCCTCAACATTTGTTACAATGAAAGTATACAATTAACCCTTCCGCTACTATTATTTTGAAGTTGAAAATATCAAAAATCATCTTGAGAGCAGTGGTGGCCCAGTGGTAACGGCCCTCACTTACGAGTTGTAGTTCGTTGGTTCGACCCTAGCCGGACGCTTTACTTTGTGTAAATAATTTAATCACCACTGCTCTCAAAACGGTGAAGGAAAACATCGTGAGGAAATCGGCACGGCCTAGAGCCAAAAATTCGAAGACATGTGACATCTAACAACCCGCACTGGGAGAGGGCTCTTGAAGAGAGGAGGCCTGTGTCCCAGCAGTGGGAACATTTTAGGCTGATTATCAGACTTTCGTGCGTCTGACGACGCATAACGACAGTCAAAAATCCGCGAATGACAGCCTGGACAAACGACTTAGGATCAGTTCACACCGATACGCGACACGATCCGATATAATATCGAATTTGTTTACTACACAATAAGATACACGCGCTGCGCAGCACCGCGCATCTCAGGGTACTTTGACACGTGTCAACTCTCGCGCTGAAATTATCCCTTTTCGTAAAGAAAATAAGTTCGATAATTGTTCAAAAGTGCGCGCAGCGCAGCGTCGCGTCGCTTCACGTCGCAATCTGAACTGACCCTTACATGCATTCCGATGCACGGACGGGTCTTGATGTGTAAAGATCGTCACCCATCCACGGACCGACCGCGGCAAGCGTAGCTTAACCAAGGATGACCCAATCGGCTGTTATTATTTAGCCACGAGCCCCTCAACAATATTACCTTACTTACCACCGTTAATTAGTGGGTAGGCGCAGCAAATCGTACCTATGTTTCAGAAGTGGAACTATACGATCTCATATTGCAATGTCTTTGAATAAACAACAAAAATTTCTAAAAGGGCATCGAGTGGAACTGAAATGAGATTTTAAGCTGTCATTGAAAATGTGCATTGAGCCACTTCGCTGACTTTATAAACGAAAACTCGACAAAACATAAAATCAGCCTTCAAAGGTAAACATAATAAGCTTGAACGCGAGTTATTCCCAATTCACGCTAACATTAACTACAATAAACTAAAAAAGATGTCATCCGTTTCACTTTGCGAGATTAACGAGACATCCTTTAAAAAAATTAAAGAAAAATATACAAACAATCTAGTGCCTTGACAATAGACGTGTCCTGTTAATTATCTGCATCAACGAAGGGTGGGCGGGTGAGAGGGGGTTAAACCTCCCTGTTGTCCCAAAGTCCAGTTTGTCGAACAAATGTGCCTGATTAGGTTCGCTTTGTCGAGCTCTCCCTGGCGCTCGCTTCGCCCGCTCCTACTGATTTGAGAACAGTTTTATCGAACCACCTACCTCCCCCTAAAGGTATTAGGCTCAACCATAAGGTCAGCTGACCCCCTTTGTTTTGGTCGCAACACTGTTTTGATGCATTATCGTGTTACCGTTGTTGCAAATATTTTACAGAAATTACTTGCGATTGGACGGAAAAATAACGGATGACTCGACGGAGGAAAAAAGGGTTTTAAATTAGAATGTGAGGTTGCATAAAATAATCTTATTTTCTACTTTATGGAAATAATGAAGATTTTACGGTTTTGTATAACCAGACATTGAATTTATTACTGCATTCAAAATTCCTTATGATCGTTGGGATATTTTGCCATAATAATCCTATCCTAACTTATATTATAAATGTGAAGGTGAGTTTGCTTGTTTGTTATGCTTTCACGTTAAAAACGGCTGAACGTATTTGTATGAAATTTGGTACAGGGGTAGAATTTGACCTGGAGAAGAACATAGGCTACTTTTTATTGACATACCATGCGGGCGAAGGCGCGTGTGGAAGCTAGTTTTATTATACATTCACTGAAACAATACTCGTTACCTACTAGTTAAGGAGAAATATGTCTCTTTTTAATGAGAAATTGTTAAAACCCTGAAGTGCTGAAGATAGTTGGAGACTGAAAAGAAAAAGAATAATGGTTTTGTTGACTGTTATTTGATTACCACTTATTATGAAATAATTATATTTCTTCAATCAAGTTTACTAAAAATAGCTTGTTGTAGTTTTATTAATAGAGTTTAACCTCGTAAGTATACTAATAATAAATCTTTTATTAGCCAAATAATGTCTTCTTACATTTCATTAAAATCAATACAAATAAACTACTCCTAAAATCATTGTTACAAGGACAGCATAATTATAATATTTTAACTTATACATATACTAGCTGATGCCCGCGACTTCGTCCGCGTGGATGTCGGTTATTATATACTAACACCTTACTCGAGAACCACTCTATCCATTGGTGAAAACAACATGAAAATCGGTGCAGTCGTTTATGAGTTTATCGCGTACAGGACGGCAGACAGACGCGGCGGAGGACTTTGTTTTATAATATGTAAGGATGATGTACTCGTAGTATCTTCAAAAACTTGCCTACATTTTCATACCCAACTAAATCACAGACTTACGCCACAAACAAGCCATCACGGGCTTTACAAGCAATAAATAGAGTTGCACCAACATCGATAGGGGCGACTATTGTCTAGATTTAAGCATCGCCAGGTGCGGCGTCCACCTGACTTGCTCCTAATTCACTTTTAGGCCGCACTTCGGATTCATGCTACAATGCTACGGCAATCACAGCCATGCGGGAGGGGTAAACATCGATAACACAGGCTCATCCCTATTTGCTATGGTTATGCTACAAATGGATATTTTGATGCCGAGTCGTCGTTTCATATGATTCCTAGCCGTGTAGGTTTCAGATTCAGATGGCTTCTCATTGTTTATTATGAATAGAGATGGATCGTCCTCGGTTAAATGAATTTGTGTTCGTTTTGGACGGATTATTTTATAATGATACTTATTAAACAGTGCTAAAGTCTTCAAGCGCGTGAAAAGTTACATGTTTCGGCGGTAAAAGTGATAAAATAAAGAATCTCAAATAACAAGTTTATTTCGTACCTTCATACCTTCTTTTTAAGTAACCCTCAAAACATGTTTATAATGTACACATGAGCAGTAAAATTAATTAATTTATCAAACGCAATCCATTTTGAACACAACACTTAAATGTTCTCTGAAATATAAATTGCAATTGAAAATTTAAATTTCGCGGGCTACCTTGGCGCAACCACCTTAAAAAAGACAAACCCACGAAATTAGCAAGTAATACCTACTGCCTACGCGTAGTATCGTAGCTGCTACGAGCCTACGCCTGTAGCGGTGTAGCCCGTAGCTCGTACTTCCGTAGATGTTTCAATCGCAACCCCACATGTACATCGCGACGTCGACGTCGTTAGGTGACGTCGGTGTAACATGATTGACGTCAACGTTAACCGGTACAAGACCGACGTCGGATTGGTGTCGTGTACACAATAATTTAGTAGTGACGATTTATTTTGAGGTAAATGCAGCCTCTGAATAGATCTCTATTTTTGTAACATGTGCGGAATAGTTCCCTATTGAGATTAATTTGGTTATGTAGTGTGAAGTGTTTCATATGAAGATTAAAACTTACCTACTAATAATTTCGGCCAGTAAATAATTAGACAAAATTAGCATGAACCTATTTTTAGGTACGTTACAGTAGGTAGTTATATCCTTTAGAATTATAAAATAAATTCAAGATTCTTCTTCTTTTCGTGAGGTTAGTAATTCACCTGGTGTCAGAGTTTTAAAGCCGCCCAGGGGCCTCTGACTTGGCTTCACATGTCGTCCAGAAATATCTCACAGGCATGATTCTAGATTTAGTAACAGCGTTAATTAATTATATTGAAACTGGCAGGCTTTAACACGGACACGTTTCAATTCTAAAAAGGAATATTATAACAAGATCTTAGTAGATTTTCACTTATGAAAAAACTTAGTTATTAAGGCTCTTACATACTGGGGCGATTCGTCGCGCGACGCGAATTTTAACAAAACAATTTCTCACGGCTATCAATGCGGCGGCACACGTCGCGCTACGAATCGCCCCAGTATGTTAGAGCCTTTATTATTTAACTTGAATATTCTTTATACCTAGGTACTTACTTATTTTTCTTCTCTTTGGTCCATTCTACATGTTTCTGGTAGACAAAACAATGGCCTAAACAGTCCTCGCTAACCCGTTCACAATTCTTTAAATTCGTATCTTTAAAAAGAGTTTAAACTTTTGTCCAAGCTTAAACCTTCAGTCAGTTCTGTATTTAGAACCTTATTCTGACTGTGAAACTCGGATATTTTACCCGACTACGGCGAAGCAAAAAGGAAGTTGTGATTTTGACCGGTATGTATGTACTCGTATGTAAATATGTTCATCTGTTCCCTTATATCTTCTAAAGGACTCATCACAATTTGACAAATGAAGTATCGTTGAAAGCGTCTTGATCGTCCGCTGGTTATGGACGTCACATTATAATAAAAATGACGCCCTCTAAAGGACATACAAGTCATGAACTAAAAAAAAAAAACTTTTGTATCATACCATGTCGGGTATCAAATAAAAGGGCTTAATTGGCACATTTCAAAAATATGTATATTAAAAACTAAAAAAAAATAAAAAAATAAACCCAACACACGTGTGACTCACTTGTTTAGGGCATACAGTTTTTATTCTAAAATGTCCGTAAGAGCCCGAACTAGGTTTTTATGGCAAGAAATTTGAAAAAGTTGGATAACTCGGGAAAAACTGAAGTTCTTTTTTCTATAGATTGAAATTTTGACACGAAAGTATTTTAAGATCAACAGTTTTAAAAAGTTATTAAGTTATGGTAAAAACGTGTCCTCCTCCATTTTGAAAAAGTCCAACCAAACACTGAAAGGTTGATTGAACTTAGCTAAACTAGAAATAAATAGCCAACGAGACCTAACAACAAATAAACTTTATTACTAATAGCAATTTGAAGTTACTGAACCAAAGGCCACGCTAATAAAAAGGAAACCTAAGAAAAATCTCCATCTTGGGAAATTTAAAACAATATAGCAACCTTCTAAGTCAAGTTACTTAAAAGTTTCGCCAAGCGGTTGGTAAACTCTTCACGTGACCAGAGGGCATTAGCATTGCTATACAACGTGGCAATGCTGCCAGCCTTTTGGGCAATTTTACTGTTGACAACCGACTCCGGATTTGTAATTTGTCGGTCTGTGATGTCTTGTTTATACTTTTTTAGTTGATACACATTTTTTTCGTAGGTGGGTTTTAGTTTTTATTACTTGAATTTTTTTGAAATTAGAACTTTAACTTTGTCGGAAAACAGTTCATAGGTAATTAAAAAATGACTTCATGGTTTGAACCTGCGTCTAAATAGATTTAGGCTCTGACATTTTTTAATACGGCAGACTCCGTCTCCATAGTAACGCCACGTCACCGGCGCGCACGCATCAAATGGCTCGCTGTCGCTGTAAGACATTACCGCGGATCGCTCGTATCCGCACCTAATTGGTCCACATCCGCATCATCATTATGTTTAATCGGACGAATTGTCCGCCAATTGGTCCAGATAGACCAACAAACGTCATAGAAGTGTTATTATTTTTTAGGTCTTCTGGCACAGGTATCTCCATACTTAAAAGAAGGCCTCTATAAATTATTTGTTAAACCTTTTTGTCTGTATTGAAAAATAAATAAAAAATTAAAATAAAAAATTATGATTATGCTATGTTTATGTTGATTTAAAGTGGGATATATACTTTTTTTTTGACCTTCAGTGAGGCAATAAGTATGAAAATGCTAACACACAGTGAGCCAGCGTGTGATGATCATCCAATGACACGGTGAACATTGTTTTCTTAATAGTCGTAGCATTTAAATTGATTGTTTATTAATAATACGCATCTCCATTATAAAAATAAATAAAACATTCTGTAAAGTCAAATTGTCGTTGTTTTGTCATTCAAAACGTTCCACAGACTGCATTATATATTCAAAAGAGGTGTTGCACTCACTAAAGTCGATTTCCAATTTCTTATCGAATGTTGAGTAAAATTATCCATATTTCTATGCATACATTTAAGTGTAAAAGTGATTATTAGCTACTCTAGTTGCTGATAACAAGCTGGTTGCACAAGCTCTACTTAGGAGTCTTCGTCTTTTTGCTTCTGCCTACGATTTCAAACAGGTGTGACTGATAAGGACTTCAATAAGAAACTTTGTAGGTAGTTATATTGGTCAGCGGTGTGATTAAGGCCGTACCCTACCTTAGATTTTATCTCGCTCGCACCATACTACTCGCGGCCTGAGTGAAAGCAAGACGGAGTGTGGTGCTGGCGGCTCCTAAGCTTCGAATAGTTTAGGTAATTGCTTTTTACGTTGAAAATAATGGTAATTTAAAAAATATAAAAAAACATAAGACCTGATTTATAGTTAGTTCAGTTATTATGCAAAGTTTCATGATCTAATTTGAAGTATTTTTTGAATACCAGCGGTTTATAGTTCGGTTTAGAGGTAACTTTGGATTTTTTTTCTGTCGAGAAAATTTTATGTACTTTATCCTGTTTTCGCCAAACATAGGACCTAGCATCAATCCTCAACTTTAACATATATTAATTTAAAAATTAATGCTGCAGTATTTTCGGCATAACGGAGGATCGTGCTAAGCAATTTGAGGTAGGGTAGGGCCTTAAATAGCAGCATGATTAGAGCTTTATATGGTCAAAAATATTTGGTATAGACTTTTTGAATAAATGAATGCATGATGTTGGGTTTATTAATTCAGGGAATTAGGTGGTATTTTTTTAAGGTGCTCCGCTAATTATTTATCACAAACAAATTTTACTAGTCAGTCTCCGCCTTAAGTGGAAATAGGGTCGGTCTTTTCTCCATACAAAAAGTAATAATTCGAGGTTTGGCTCTCTTCTATTTCCTCTTCCAATATTGGACTAATTTGAAAGATATTTTATAAATTGATTAAGAAGGATATTTCCTGTGCCCCTATGTTTTTCTTTTTAATTAATAGTTGTAAAATTTGTATAATAGGCCTCTGATGACAGCGGCAGTTTTGAGCTTTTTCTAAAGGTTCTAGTGCTTCTACAGATAATGTATCATCAAAGCGGAAAACACAGGAGCATAGAATTAGTTGATATTTATTTTACTTTAAAAAATCATTGCTCTAAGGTCATATACCAGAGAGAAAACAGGCGAGAGCGTTTGTATGGAGAGAGGACCGACCCTATTTCCTCTTAAGGAAGTAAGTGACCATAACCTGAGATGACGGTCAATAGACTTTTAGGAGTATGAGGAACAGGGTGTAAAGTTCACTCATCCACCTTAGAAAAAGGAGGATCCTCCGACCAGACGGGTGTTGTGTCTGGCGGGCAACTGCCCAACGATTGATATTGGATTTTTGTATATATGTTCACTGCACGGTAAACTCTAATTGCGCGATGCAGGATTTTTGTGACGTCAGGATTTTTGTGTGTCGTCAGGTCTTTGATGCGTAGTTCGAATGTGGCGATGTAGGTACCGCCACAGACTTAACACTAGGACAGCCGGATGATGACATAAATATGTACTTACCTACCTAAATTATTCAATGTTTCGGCAATATAGTATCTGAGATGTTGAGAGGAGCTCGTGGCTAAGTAATAACAGCCGCACCGAGTCGATCCATCAGGTTAAGCTACGCTTGCCGGGGTTGGTTGGTGGATGGGTGACCAGCTTTACATAACGAGACTTGTCCGTGCCTCGGAAAGCACGTTAAGCCGTTGGTCCCGGCTGTCACAAATAAGAACAGAGCGACTTGGAAAGTAATAAATGACATCAAATCAAAATATCCTATTGAAGGCGTAAATCAATTAATTACAAATGACAAAATTATAAATAATCCTCAAGACATTGCGAATTCATTTAATAACTTTTTTCTTGACATCAATAATAATAATACTAGTGTACCCCAAAAATCATCCACTAACGTGATATATAATTCTAATTCAATTTTTATGATACCGACTACCCCTAATGACATTAATAAAATAATTATTGATTTGAAAAATAAAACCAGTGCCGGCTATGACAGCATTATGACAAATATTGTTAAAGATGTAGCTCATATTATATCTGAACCACTAAGTTTCATTGTTAATTTATGTATAGAAGAAGGCACCTTCCCAGACAAACTAAAAATATCTGTTATAAAGCCAGTATTTAAAAAAGGGGACAAAACTAACATGAGCAATTATAGGCCCATAGCACTAATACCTATTTTTGGAAAAATTGTTGAAAAGGTGATGTTTAACTGTCTTTATACTTTCTTTGAAACACAAAAAATTCTATCGTCCAGTCAATATGGCTTCAGGAAAAACAAATCCATAAATGTGGCAATATATAACTTTTTACGTAAGGTAATAACTAACTTGGACAAAGGTCTGCCGGCTGTCGCACTATACATGGACATGTCAAAGGCTTTCGACCGTGTCGACCATAAGATCCTCTTAAGAAAGATGTATGCTTATGGTGTGAGAGGTAATGTGTACAAACTTATAGAATCATATCTTAACAACAAACAACAATTTACAGAAGTGAGGAGATTAAATCCCACTACTAAAACAAGAAATATTTGCTTCTGAATCTGGAACTGCTAAATTCGGCGTTCCTCAAGGGAGTATCGTGGGTCCGTTATTCTTTCTTGTTTATATAAATGACATGCCATCGGTAACAAGTCATGACATTACACTATTTGCTGATGATAGCACTGTTTTATTCGTTAATGATAATACAATTGATCTAGAATCTGAAATTAACCAAACAATATTATTAATTATAGACTGGCTAAAGTTGAATAATTTAATTCTTAACATTGACAAAACTAAAATAATGAATTTTAAAATACGAACTCGTCGTACGGGTACTTTAAAAATCCATTACCTAGACAACGACATTGAGGAAACTGAAGTAACGAAATTTCTTGGGTTACATATTGACAACAAACTTAATTGGAAATTACATATCGACCACGTATGCAAAAAGTTGGGACAATTTTCATATGCACTCTACAGACTGGGGAAAATAGCGAATCGGACTACTTTACTAACAGCTTACCACGGTTACGTTAGCTCTATCCTCAGATACGGTATAATATTCTGGGGCAACAGTACAGACAAGGAGCGTGCGTTCATTGCTCAAAAACGTTGCATCAGGGCTATATTTAACTTAAAGGAAACTGACTCTGGCAATCCATTTTTTAAAAAGATGAACGTATTAACACTGCCATGTGTCTATATATTTGAGGCCGCAGTATTTGTCAAAAATAATATTGACATGTATAATTACTACACGCGTATACGGCGTAAGGACAAATTGCGCACAGTAGCTTGCAAGACTCATCTAATGTCTGAAAGTATCTTTTGCACAGCTTCACGCATCTATAATAATATTCCGGGACCTATTACAATAATTACGGAAATAAAAAAGTTTAAAAAGAAGCTCCATGATCTGTTAGTAAACAAGTGCTACTACTCTATAAAAGACTTCCTATCAGACAAATCACTTCTCCAATACAGTCCCTCTCAGTCATGATGCGTCCAGTGTCCCACTGATGTGTACCTAAATTCGATCCGTCTTGTTTTTATGTTTTTGATATTTTGTTATGAATACTCTTGTAACAATTATGAAAAAAAAAAAAACCATGTAACTATTGTATGCCCTAAAGGCGGGACATAGCTGATCACAATTTAATTAATTTAGACCTGTATTATGTACCTACCTATGATCCACAATAAAGATATTGATTGATTGATTGATTGATTGTCATTCGTGAATCTTTGACAGCTGTTACGGGTCGTCAGAAACCCGAAAGTCTGACAACCAGTCTTACCAAGGGGTATCGTATTACTCAGTTACTGGGTTGTGGAGGTTAGATAGGCAGTCGCTCCATGTAAAATACTGGTATTCAGCATAACCAACTAAACAACAAAAACAAACTTTTAATCTTTGCCTGAACAAATGGAAGCTTTGAGAACTACCTATAATCAAATTAAAAGGCCACAGACTTTTATCAATAGTCATGAATAGATAGTTTTTTACCCGACTGCCCCAGAAGGAGGGTAATGTTTTTTGAAACTATGTGTGTATGTATATTTGTATGTATGTATGTATGTCTATTACTTTGGCACGCTCTGTAGCCTAAATGTCTTCATGGATTTTAACATACGAGGTGTCGTTAGGATCGTCTTAATTGTGGGAGTGACATAAGCTATAAAAACATTTCATCTGCAAATACAAAAATAAGGGAGGGGAAGGTTTTTTATTTTTACATTACAACAATATTGGTATCAAATAATTCTCTTTTCGGTTATAGGTTTTTGCAGTCGGGTTTTTTGTTTTTTAATTTTATTCTCTTTTCATCAGTTATAGGTTTTTGCAGTCGGGTTTTTTGTTTGTTAAATAATTTGTTTTATTTAGAAGCAAACTTCCTTTCCTCCTTTGTTCTGCATGTTTTTGCTAACGTTAAGTTTCGCAACGCATTATCATCGATTAATCGCATGAAATTCGCCAATAGCCGTCTGCGTTAAACAATTAAACGAACAGGGTAAACTAAAGTATATACATATTATAATATATAGGTGGGTAGGTAGTGAAGCTACCCTCGTTCTAATCACGTTGATACTCATGAATTTAGATTCGCCGACCGCTCACGGTACCTAGGGTTGATAGATATTTCAAACGCTGCATACATTTTTAACATCCTTACTATGTATCTTAATCCTAACTAATATTATAAATGCGAAAGTGAGTTTGTTTGTTACGCTTTCACGCTAAAATGGCTGAACAGATTTGGATGAAATTTGGCACATGGGTAGACTGTGACCTGGGTTAGGACAATATTTTATCCCGATATTCCCACGGGATCGAGACTCATGAGGGTTCATCGTGAGAGGATAGGTAAAGTAAGGGAATTTAATGAAAGAAAAATGAAAATAAAGAAGTGGTTATTCACAGTCATAATATTACAATACCTACATAATAATACCTTTGTCGAACTGCAAATCAGTTTGTTGTCGGACGTAGCTCCTTTTTTAGGACATTAACATAACTTATAATAACACTTTTCACCTATGTACCATGCATACAAATTTTACGAGTAACAGAGGAACTGACATAAAAAAAAAATTACAGTGAGGCTTTTACAAAAAAGTTATAGACATTTATATTTTATTTAAAAAGAAGTTTTTGTGATACAGCTTTTTATAAAACTCAAACTCGTCTGAGAACTTGTGCGTATATTGTTGTTTTTAAATTCGTTAACCAACTTACTTGACCAATGCTAAGTGCGAACACAGAATGATACATAGCCTTTTATTAGACTTTGAAATCGATCGTTGAAATGTCTATACCAACTTCGGCAAATATTTACAACCGTTATTTCGTGTTAGTCAAAAAATACAAATGGAACACGACAACTTTTAAAAATATTGATGATTATACATTAAAAAAAAGACCTAAAGTCGAACATATACCTCCTCCTTTTTGGAAGTCGGTTGAAAATAACGCTGCTTCACCTATTGGTAATATTGTAAACGTTATTGTACCAATTTCCCCATAGCCAATTTGCAGGGTATCAAACGAAGCATTTGGCTTAAGAGTCCAACGAATGGTGGCGGATGGCCAAACTGTGTAGCGTCGTAACTTAACTTTATTTACGAGGTTTAACATGTCGCCTTCGCTCGGGTATAGCGCTTGAAAACTAAAGCAAAAATTGCATTTCTAACTTCTCCTAATACCGGTTAGTGCCGGATATTGGCCTGTCCTAATTCAAGCCAAATATTAGTTATGGTTAATTTATTTAGCCTTTATTATCCCACTTCCTCCTTTTGGTCACTTCCTCTCACTCTTTCAATATTTTCATCGTCATCATTTTAACCTAAAGACGTCCACTGCCGGTCATAGGGCTCCAAGGATTAAAAAGAGGAAATACATCTAACAAATGCATATTATTTATAAAACTTTGATTTAATACCCCTCGTCCTCTAAATTCGTGTGGTCGAGAACCCTGAGCGGCCATCGTTTGTACTACTTGGCTATGACAAAATGGATAGATCGTGTATAATTAATTTATAACATAGTGCTGGTCCTGCTTTTAACTATAAACATTTGCTTTAATTATACAATCAATATTTTGTTGCTGATATAAAGCTGCAAGCAGTTCTATTTTGATTTTAGATTAATTATCTTATCAATTATGTAGACAATATAATTATCTAGCAAGAAACCCAAATGCTACTCGTACTAATACGAAGTAGTAGATGCAAAATGAATTAATAATACGCTGTTAAAAAAGTTATATAATGAAAAATATTCATGAACATAGTCAAAAATCACAAAATGACGATCTAAAACAGAAACCCAATTTTATAGGTTTACAGAGCAATTCTAACATCGTAATCGTTCGTGATGAAACGATAACAGATAAAACAAGTAATGAATTCAGAAAACATCACGAAATGATATAAAATGTAAAGAAATATAACCTACAATAAGGTTAATTATGTTGAACCAGAACCTAGAATAGATCGACTATTATAATGTTTCTTTTAAATGTTTTATTGTTAATTTTATCAGTGGTACGCAAGGCTGGCAACACGCAATCTTTTATACAAGAAACATATTTTATGAAGGCGAAGTTTGCCATTGTGTAACAACGATTAATATTCAATTAGGGCAACTAAGAGAAATAACTACTTAAACAATGAATTTATTCGTTGTTTGATTGATAAAATGTTCTGATTATTTCTATGCAGCTGAGAGTTGTATGACGTTGAAATGAAATTGTTTATTACGTAAATGGGTTATCGGAATCACTCTTACATGTCATATTTAAAAAAATAATAAGTTAGATGAGGTCGGCGTTTCCTATCTGACTACACTGAGAAGAAACGTTTTTTCAACGTTGCTTTTTCCGATGTTTTCCTTTCGATCGAAGGAAAAAAGTCCGTAAAAGAAAACAGTACCCAAAAATTTAAATTACTAAAACAGCATTATAAGGAAAAAAATTAAAAAATTTCAAAATTTTATTTGTTGAATACGACGCTTTTGGATACTTTTACCCTATGTGTATATTTTTATTGTAACGGCAAAATAAAAAAAAAATCTGCTAACCTACCTAAGGAGTAAAAATGCAACTATTTTTACCGACTTCATTGTCAATGTTGTGCGTGTTGTTTTGTTCCAGTCTTTGACATCGCACTTCTCTGTGTGTCTCAAGGATTAATAAAAAAGGCCAGTAACAAAGTATTCTTCAAAGCGTAAAATGGAAAAAATTGGGTTGGTATTTTTTGCTTGTATACCTAACCGTTACTGACTGTAAAACTACTTGGGTAGGAGGCATACCCTAGTGTTGGTGCATTCTACAAAGGACTATATTCGACCCCATGTTTTAGGACCCCATGTTTTAGACTAACCTAATCAAATTACTAGTAGGTAACTGGGTAAAATTCAAGACTTAGTCACGTGGACTTGAAAATCCGAAATTCTCCTGAAAATTGAACATGTAGGATTTTAGAAATCTACGTGAAATTCTACTCATAGAAAATAGAGTAGAACACTTATGTGTATAAACTAAAAAAATCTGATTTAATCCGTGCAAACCAAATTATTTTAAAATCAACATAATTCCGATTAAATCAACGTTTTCAAACTAGAACAGATCAGGTTAATTACGCCGCCTATCAAGGATTAAGCTTCATTAGTAAAATAAAGTTTATAACAGTAACTGTTCATTTCGAACGCTCATTGATGAGATTATTAACCGAAAATAATGAGGGGCTTAACGGATATACAGGAAAATTACAGAAAATTATATTTAACAACACTTGGTTTCCTCAGAATCAATACGTTAGTACCTTTCGTGGAAAGTTTGTTGTAACATAAACAGTTGCGTCGCACAATCTCGTTCTCATAATTTATTATTCATCTGGTTTAAAAATGCATGCAATGTCATAACAGCACATAGCAGACATTCCAAAAATCGAAGCAGTTCATTCGCTCGCCTAGCGCTGTCCCCTAACGCCGTTGACTTCGTCCAGTTCAAAGGCAGAGCAATTGACCTGCCATAAGTTGTTTATACCAATCCAAGGTGTCGTCTTCAAGTATAAACGTAGATACATCCCCAACTAAAGTTAACCTACCACCTCCCCGTACTCAACTCAACCCTGCAAACGCGTTCAGATTCAATTTTCGCATCGTCAACCGCTGTCGCAGCGGAAATTGTCGAAAACCCTTGGAGCGACCACGGCCTTCCAATGTGCATCTGTGCAATTTTGTTATGGAAGCCTCATTGGCCCGGCGACGCCTATCCGCCTGACTAGCGCCTCGAATGGAACAACTAAACAATCTATACGCAGCCATATCGATTGGAAGTTTAGGTAAAGTTTAGTAGGACGATTATTGGTCCTGTTCAGACGAAATTGTGGCATTCAGTACTCTTGATTGAGTTTTACTAAGTCAAGTTATAAAGATAGTGATCCGTCTTGAAGTTCATAAACGCAATTATAACTTAATTGATAAAATGATAATAATGATTGACCTGTCTTCAATGCTCAATCAATCAAAGGTCAGGGTTCCTATTAAAGGCGTAAGCACGAGTGGATCAGACAGTACTAGTAGTGTAGCTCATTACTATCTTCAGCATGTCAATACCTACATTTCATGACGAACTCAAACGATAAGATATCAATCTTAAATAACTTTGTACGTATAATACTTAACAAGTCCAAGTACTCCATATTGCAGAAGACAAATAGGCGCAAATGTTAAACAAAAACAGTGTAAACACGCGATCAAGTTACAGCAAAACAACTATGAACAATGACAGTTTACATTTTAACAGAAAATCGCATTACAATATGGAGACAAGTTTTGAAATCTTAACAAACAGAATCATAACAATAACGTTGGACGAGTTACACTGAACTGGCAGGTTTTCCAAATACAACATTGTACATACAATAGAAAGAATTTTGTTGACATATTAATGGTTGCAGAATGCGGTAAGCAAAGCGTTCGCCTGATCGAATTAAAAAAACAGAGCGTGGGGAGGCGGCGCGGCGTGGTCTTGATTATGTTGATCGCAATTTGGTTTCAATATCCGACTGTCCTCTGTATCATCGTCTAATCTGTGTGGGAGTAAAAGGTGATCATAATTATTTACGACTTGACTGTAATAGATGAATATTCACACTCTTCTTTTGAAGATGAACATATTATTTAAGAAAGTAGTAAAGCTTGGTTTAGTTACTTTAGAGCCGATATCGAAATAAAAGGTTGTGATCATTCTGTAAAAACTAAATTTAAGTCGTGAGCTGCCGTGACCCACCCGGTAGGAATGTAATTCATTTCGCTGTTTATCATTGTGTTAATACAGAGCCATCTAGTATGGTTTCAAGTTTCAAATGTCGAAAGTTTTTGTATTTGCTTTTTGACACTTGAAACTGACTTTTTCGGGCATAAATGGTCCCACAAACAGGCACGAAATCGCGGGCGCGTAGGCAGATAGGACCCTCGTCGCGCCTGTTTGTGGGAGCCTTTATGCCCGAAAATGTCGCGCCAGTTTGCACGAGCCATAACGCTTTTTCGTTACGTGACGATTTCTACCGCAAGTCGCGTTAAAGACCTTCGTTCCAAAAAGGGCTCCGCTTCAGCTTACGAGTATTCGGATAAAGCGAATAAGCTCTACCTATGACAATGCTTCTCGAACATGATATAATTTCGAATTTCAATGCCTTTCATTCCCTTGACGGTTGTAATCCTAATATAGATAGATGCCTTTGCAATTTCATGGCTAGTAAAAAGACTCACTCAATCAGAGATCGATAAATGAAACCAACTACGATCTGATCAAGTGAGTCTTTTCGAGAGACCCTAGGTTAGATATAAATCTAGGCAGTAAATTACTACAGAACTTTCTAGTAATTACATAATTATGCCCCCATTTATGTTCTTAGCGTACATATAAATTAAAGTCGCTTTTCGTGTTTGTCTGCATGTCCGCGTTGTTCTTCTTAACCGCGCAACAGATTTTGATAAAGTTTTCACCATCGTTTAAAGAATTTATTCCGGAAGGTTTATGAGTATATACGTTACTATTAAAGTTACACCTAAGTTTTATCTAAGAAATCTCGATATTTTGTCAAGTCGTAAAAACCGTCCGAAGCAGGAGCGGGTCGTTAGTTTTTTTATAATTCATGATTACAATTTGTTTTATTCGCCATGTTCTGCTGTTTTTTGCTTATTATCCCTGCTAATATTATAAATGCGAAAAAAACTCTTGTCTGTCTGTAGCGCTTTCACGCCAAAACTACTGAACCGATTTAAATGAAATTTGGTACACAGATATTCTAGAGCCTGAGAAAGGACATAGGCTACTTTTTATCAACATACCACGCGGCCGAAGCCGCGGGCGGAAGCTAGTTGTTTGTAATCTTTTTATGAACTGAAAAAATCTGAACAGACAGCTGTGCTGCTGGGGAGTTTGTTGCGCTGATTCTTCCCAGCTAAAGCACTAGGAAGTGGTGAAGGGTGGGCGTTTTGGGGGACTGTCTTATGTAGTAATAATTGTCGTTCGAAAACTGCTGATTCTCAGCCTAGTTTGAATACTTGACTTTTGATTTTGACTTCGTACTTTATGAGACATGATTTTTATGGTTAAGTATTCGTATTTTTTTCTAGGAATGCTTGATGAATAGGTACTTGCTGAAAATAACCTGAACATTTCTCTTATTTAATAACGGGTAAATTAAGGCGAAATTTTCAGATCTGGATATTTAAAAAAATATTGTGTAGGTAAATATCAGTTTTAAACAGCAAATATTGAACAAATATTTCTTTTGGTGGATATTAGGTATTTAAATAGATTTTTGTTTGACTTTTATCCCATTTCCTGCCTTTCAACTTGAAGGCTTTTTATATATCCCTAAAATTCGATCAGCTTTTAAAATTCTTGTCTCCTACGACACCGAAGTGACTCCGTTTTCCCAGCCCTATAGATACTAAAGGCACGATTTTTTCACAATTCACGTTAGCCAGCTTTTCTTGTTACACTAGAACGAACAGCCGATTCATCCTGGTCTAAAGTGGCACAGTAACATCAATCTACGGATAAAATTCTCTTGGTTTTTACACCCGAAGAGTTCGAGTGCGCGTCGAAGCCATTATTTTTGATAGGGCCATAATTGGTGCACTTGCCAAGATGGCCGCTTCATATTCGCTTATTCAACACCTATTCGGGAGCGCTGACGTTTATTTATTTCGAGTGTCCCGCCGGCAGCCTCGTAATTATTGTTTTTATATTCAAAATATGCAATATTTATATACATTAATATTATTTTCTGTAATAGTTTGCATGGATTTTAGATACTTTGTAGGAACTCAAGTACGTAGCTATACGATAACAACGTAAATTGAGCTTGAATAGTTTATGAGACGTTCATGTCCAAACTTATGTAGCCATATTTTAGACTCATCCTTTAAATACATCCCTTCTCATACATTCACGATGTCAACTGACTAATTATAAATCAGACAAACTAGTTTCACGGATGACGCTTCATTAGATATTTAGCGCAGTCCGTGGTTAGGTAGGCACATTTAGCGCAAATAACACTAATATAAACTAGAATCGAACGTGGTGCGCTATCGATTAGGAGCCGGCGTTCACAACAATTAATGACCTGCATGTCCCAGGCCCGACAAAGCTATGGCAAAACAAATAGACGCCCAGCGCGCCTCCCCGACACACAGGGTGCTCCAAAATACAAGCCGAGAAATTTCTAACGAATTTGACGAATTTTGAGCTACGTTTCCTCGAATAGATAGAACGAAACCGCTTTTCCAATTTCACAAAACAGCTTTTTTATAAGACTCCCCTAAATCAAGCTACTTTTTGAGGAGCAAAAGAACTTGTAAAGCCGTAAAAAATTTCGAATATAGTGAACTTTATCTCCTGTTTCGCGGAAACTTTGCACTGCATTTTTGTCGAGGTGTCGGAGGATTTTGATGAATTTGATACACATATCTTTCACGCAGGGTTTAAAATCTTTTGAAGATTATACGGTGTAAAATAGTTTCTTACCTCGTTAAAGATTTAGAAAAATCTTAAGTATACACTCCTCGTGTTTTCTGACGAAAAGCTGTAAGATTTTTCGTCAGTATAAATCGCGGATAGTTGTCCATCCCGCTGTATACAAGTGGCATGGGGTGTGATGCGGCTGTGTGCGTGTTGTCTCTGTGTGAGCCGGTTTAGGCAGCGCGGCTATGCTTAGACAATTTTAGTATTACGTGTGGAAATAATGCACCATGGTCATACTCTATGCATAGCCTCCTGTCATACTCGTTGTTGTTTATGCTCGCTCCCTTACAAACTCTTTTTGTACGCTTTTATAGTCGTTATCTTTCGTGATGTCACTAAATATACTATGGTTAAGTACTAACGTATGGCTAGTTTATATTCAAATTGGGTTTTCCTTCATTTTCATATCGTTAGGGTAGCTGATTGCGTTTCCAACTTTGTATAGAAAGTATATGCGGCCATCATTGCACGTATTCTGTTGACGTTACATATTAGCTTAGTGTTAGAAAATTTTGTAATTTATAATGAGGGTGCAAAAAAAATAAGTTTCGCGGTATACGTAATTATGTGTTCCGATAGATATTGCTTTATTAATAAACAAACTAACTAATATTTAGCCTGTTTTCGGTACTTGCGAGCGCTTTAAAGTGTTCAGTCTAGTTCAAGTGTTCGTAGCTCGCTGAAATATATTAAATAATATTTTTATTTTTATTTCTGAGATACTTTCTGACCCCTTTATTACAAGCTTTATAATAGTTTGCTCTGTTCGTATGTGTTTCCGGTTACTCCAATTGTCATTCATTTTTCAAGCACTTCCTGGCATCCGATTGAGCTGAAACTTGGCATAGTTATATAATAACCTAGAAATTTGGAAAAAATGATACCTTGGTCTTGGTCTCATGATGGAGCCGGAAGTTGGCTATAGGAAATCCTCAATCAAACAAGATAGCACCATCGTGTTTGGACTCATTAGAAGTGCTTTGACACTAGGTGGTGTTCAGGGTCTGATGATGGAGCCTGAAGGTGGCCCTGGGAAAATCTGTTTAGTTAATTAAAAGCTTGTTTTTTAAAAGATTTTTACTGATATTTTATTTTTATTTCTAAGATACTTGTTGACATCTTTTTATTTTTTGCGCGTTTCTGTCGGCGTTGTCTTCGAAAGTTATTATTAAGACTGTCGTATATCATAGCATATGACAAAATCAAATACAACAACACGTCATTTGCCAAAATGCACTACTTACCTAAGTAGCTCAGTTCAGAATTTACGACGAAACACAAAGGCTGCAAAAATCATAATCCACGTTTATCGGGAAAAACTCAAAGCATACCGATAGCATCATAATTGAATAGCAGCAACAGTAGCCCTTTAGTTCCAGCACAAGGAAGCCCATCTGAACGCACAAAACGTTCCCGGCTTAGGCGCTGTACGCACAGACGTCAGCCGCGCACATTCGGCTGTGCGTTGGCAAGATTGTGACAGACGCGTCATTTCCGTCGCCCGTGCGTCGCCAGCCTAACAGCGTCAGTTACTCTGTGAGGATATCAAGAGGCCATTGTCCAAATATAAAAGCCCGCTGTCGCCTTTTGTTCTGTGGTCTATGGTCTGCGGAAGACTGCGTGTTACTCTTTCTTTTTTCTTGAGTTTTATGTTTTTGTCGCATTTTTCTGTTTGTGGTTCGACAGACGTTTGTTTAGGTGCGATTCGTTAGTGATTTTTATTCTTTTTCGTGTTGAATTTTGATTATGTTATTTAATTCATTATAGTAACCGCTGAGAGAAACGGATTAGCTGTTTAGTTGCGATAAAAATAAATGGGCTCGGAAAGCTTAGATTTTTTAAATATATATATTACTAGCTGCGCCCCGCGGTTTCACCCGCGTAAGTCTCGATCCCGTGGGAATATCGGGATAAAAAGTATCCTATGTGTTAATCCAGGTCATAAACTATCTGTTTGCCAAATTTCATCCAAATCCATTTAACCGTTTTTGCGTGATTGAGTAACAAACATCCAAACACACAAACTTTCACATTTATAATATTAGTAGGATATTAGTAGGATTATTTTCAATAACATCACATACTTACCATAGTTAAGGTTTAATTATGACCTTCCAAAGGCAATAAACTCATATTATTCCTACATGTTACAGCTTTTACTAAATTTAAAATATTTCGGTCTCCCTGCGCTACCAAAAAGGTCTTTCCATCCAAGGTTTCCTGGCCATCTACATTCAGCCAGCTTCAAGTTACGATGAGGAAAATATAGATGGTTATTTAAATATTTATAGCACATACATATTTATAACCTGTCCCCCTTACTCACTAGAGTAAGTACTTGTACTTACCCACATTATAGTAATAAATTGCCATAATGAGCCATTTCCAGTGTCAAATTGTCGTCAAAGAAATACGTACAATTTTGAAACAGCTGTTAAACGTGCCGTTTTTCAGTCATCCGCAATTATTTTGTGCATTACAATAAACTTAGTAGGTACTTCATGCATATTTTATTGAGCATTTCAATGTACCTAGAAAGAATATTTATTTCTTAATATCCTTATTAAAAAGTGTTTGCAATACAGTTGTGTCGCTGTTCGACTTGGGAAAGTACTTACATTACGATCGTTCATCAATGCCTGGTTGCGGCCAAGGCTTGTATACTTTTCTCTGATAATGCGCGGAAATTCAACCTAAGTAAATCTATATCTATACTAATATTATAAAGGTGAAGAGTTTGTTTGGTTCCTTGAACGCGCTAATCTCAGGAACGAATAGTTGGAATTGAAAAATTATTTTTGTGTTGGATAGTCCATTTATCGAGGAAGGTTATAGGCTATATAACATCACGCTACGACCAATTGGAGCGGAGCATAAATAAAAAATGTTGCAAAAATGGGAAAAAATATTCCTTTTCGGGAGCTTCCGTTGCGTGCGCTGCGTAAACGGTTTAAGTTACGCAAATCCTACTAATATTATAAATGTGAAAGTTTGTGTGTTTGTGTGTTTATGTGTTTGTGTGTTTGGATGTTTGTTACTCAATCACGCAAAAACGGCTGAATGGATTTGGATGAAATTTGGCAAACAGATAGTTTATGACCTGGATTAACACATAGGATACTTTTTATCTCGATATTCCTACGGAATCGAGACTTACGCGGGTGAAACCGCGGGGCGCCGCTAGTATCATATACAGGGTTACTGGTAATTCGACGTATTCCTTGCAGGACGTCATAGTAGGATTAAAATGCAACAAATTAAGCCACCAAATGTTCTACCGAAATTCAGTAGTTTTTGAATTAGTTAAGAGTTTTAATTTTTTTATGAAAAATCCCAGATTAAATCGTTTGAAACCAATTTAAAAATGATTTACGGCGCGACTGTACTGAAATTTAAGTTATTATCATAGTTGACGCCGTAGCAGACCTTTGTTAATAATTAAAAGTTCAATAATGCCTAAAACTTTGGCAAATATCACTAACCAAACATTTATTTTTTTGTTGTTTTTGCTATTACTTCATAAAACTAAAACACTTAACTAATTCAAAAACTACTGAATTTCGGTAGAACATTTGGTGGCTTAATTTGTTGCATTTTAACCCTACTATGACGTCCTGCAAGGAATACGTCGAGTTACCAGTAACCCTGTATAATGGAATTGTTCCTCTTTAAAAGTTCTAAAAAAAATTCGGCGATAGCGTATGTCTATCTTTTAAGATTGACTCACTATAACTTTTTTGTATGGTAATCGAATTTTTTAGTAATTGCATTGTTTGCGAAGTAGTTTTATCAACATAATATTAATTATTATTCAAATAAATAGTTTGAACATCAAGGGTATTTATGTAGCAGTAAAATACTTTTTAATTCATTGGAATCGGACATTTAATTTCGAAGTTATCACGAGTATAAAAAAGCAATACGCGAACCGTTCGATGCCGGCGCCGCGCCGCCGCGACGTTCTCTTACTCTAGAGAGGAGAGGATGGGTAGACCATGACCTGGAATAGGACATAGGATACGTTTTATCCCTATATTCCCACGGGATCAGACGCCTACCTATCTACGCGGGTGAAACCGCGGGGCACAGCTAGTGAATTATGAATTCCAGAATCAATGACGACCGAGAGAAGACGCCAGTATGTTCATTTGTTTCTTCTTCTCTATAAACAGCATTATTTGCAAGTCAAATCGATAATAAAATATTTGATAAGTTACTTACTTCGTTGCCATGTGTTGAAGAAAAAATTTCGTTCCATATTTAAATAACACGACAGATATGAATTTTCGTAGTAATTTATTCGGCCGCTAAACACGACAGGTATGGATTTTCATACAAACATTGCCGGCCGGGCGGTCACATGTCGATACGTCTCTGGGCTCCAAGGGCGTATAGCACAATGCCAAGAATGTGCTATACGCCCTTTGAGCCCAGAGGTATCGATGTATTCGACCAGTACCTACCGAAATTTCGATTGATTTCGAAGAAGGTTGTTCGAGACCAATCGAAATTTGATCAGCCGAAAGACGTCCAATGCTCGACATCGGATTCTTCCAGATTTTGAAATTTTTATTTCCCCTAAAGTCAATTAACATGATTGAGTTTAGAATGATGTACTAACAACACGTAATTACCATCCATGAGCTAGATTTGACTATCGAATGAAATGCCTTTATCTGTGGTAACCAGCTTAAATTCGAATTTCAACCGATGGATTCTTAACAAGGCCCCGGGGCTCAACGGACTAACTGAAAATCTCGAAAATCCCACCGCAGATCGCACGAGAATCGGAATATGTAAGGTATTTAGCAAAATGATGCTTCGACGCCGACGTAGCCGGGCCGCTACATCGAGCCGCTGTAGTGGCATTCCTCAACGCTATTTCGAATGTGTTTTTGGAGTTCACTGTAACTATGTCTACGTCTCCTCCAACCGTACCACCGAAGGATTTTTCCTCAGTGTTACCATTATTTACGATTTCAAAAGCAACTTCTTTACGGCTCGGGTACAACAAATAATAATTTTAAATAAAATGTTTCACATTTACTGCATTGTAGCTGGTTACTAGACCGTCTACATTACCGCTCGTAATTGTTCGTGTACATTTATAAATAACCAATCGCCTCGTACTCCTTTCCTTATTAGTGATTGTAATACATTTTTTTCTTCTTTTTCAGGTAAGTTGGGCACCATAAAATCCAACCTGTTTAGAATTCCGAACGATTTCGTAGCAGTAAAACAATGAGTGTGAGTATTTTTATGTTTCGTGTGTGTGTGTTGGTGAGCGCGTGTGGGTGACGTACACAGAGACTTAACACAATGAGCGTTTCATGCGCTGATTGTTGCCTTTACTTGGAAATACATTATATTGTATAAAGCACTAGGAGTTATATCATCTGTCTCAGTTATAACTATTGTTAGGTAAATCAATAATTTACAATGCAATTTGAAAGTGCGCGATTCGCACGTAATTTTACGTGTATTGAGTTAACCCGTTGCGCGCAGAGGTGTAACATATAGCATTTTTTCCTATTTTTATTGCAGATTATTGTTTGTGCTCAAATGCTGTCTTAAATTTTCTTCATAACATGCTTCTTCAATAACAAGTTAATTACTATTTTAATTAAGCTTGACGACGAAGCGACGAAGCAATTTTAAAATCTTGATATTTTTGTTATCATAGTACTACCTGTTTACTTACATGTTAGGTAGCTATTATTACTTTATGATGTTATTTTATTTATCTTAAGTCTGTTTAATAACAAATAACAAAATACTTATCTTAAATTATTTTTATAAAAACCATCATGCAATGTTGGATATGGAACAATAACTTGGGAACATTAAAATCCCCAAAAATTCTACAAGCACCTACTATTCACATCATTCGAATAATTTAATAACAAAATCACGCAAACTAAATAACAATAAACCACAAAAATATGATTCACTTCAGTTTCCTGTCGCATTTTACTGTCAAAGCACAGAAATGAGAGGTCTAGCGGCCATTTTGAGTTCCGTATCGCACAAACAAACGCTTAAACTTAAAAGCAGTAAAAAGCGCGGGCTGAGGGGGTACCTATTAACACATTACTCACACAAACGACAATGACAAACGGGGTAAAACAAAACACGGTAGCGTACCGCGTCGAAAAAACTTGAAAAAGGAACGTCGATTTCGGATCGGACGAAGTTGGTACGAAAGTTGGCTCCCCGTTATAACGAGTGGCCCGCGCTTTAAAATGTACTTGGATAAACATTTGATATTTTATGCATCATCTTATCTTACGTAATGTAAATTAAAGTCGCTTATTGTGTCTGTCTGTGAATTAAGTACCTACAATTAATATTAAACTTACTTGGTATTAAGAAATCTGGATGTATTTCCAGTCAAGTCAAAAACCGTGTGAAGCAGAGACGGGTCGCTGGTTCTCACATAAAATATACGCTGTTGATGGACCAGAGTCTCCGATTTTTCAAGGCTGATGTGGAGTAAAAGACGACAGTGCCTATTTTTGGCATTCAATAAAGAACATTAATTGAAACTCTCAATCAGATTGTCAATTAAATTGTTCAGCGATAGTTGAAAAGCGTTTTACTCGATAAAGAAAACTTAAGACATAGACAGATGTTAAAAGCTCCATTTTCAATACTATCCACAATAAACTAACCGCGACTGTACATTAGTGGTAACAATAATGGACATTCGCGCATAAAAGAGTCTCGTAGCAGAGTGGCTGCGGGGGCAAGTATAGATAGGGCAGGCGTCACCTTTGTTGCGGCCGTCGAGAACCACCGAGTGCAGCGACACACAATTCGCGCGCTCACTTTTAAAATAAGAACCATTCCTTTTCGCTAAAACGTTCCTTTTTTGTATTTTTCGTAAAAAGAACATCCATTAAAATCTTTGGAAATTTCAAAATTAAAGAGAAAACCTTTACCTGGCTCATAACATCCTACTATTCTACTAATATTATAAATCCTATCCTACTATTCCTACTAATATTATAAATGTGAAAGTTTGTGTTGTGTGTTTGGATGTTTGTTACTCAATCACGCAAAAACGGCTGAATGGATTTGGATGAAATTTGGCAAACTGATAGTTTATAACCTGGATTAACATTTATTTTTATCCCGATATTCCCACGGGATCGAGACTTACGCGGGTGAAACCGCGGGGCGCAGCTAGTATAATATAAATTTTCGAAGAATGTTTAGAAATGCAACCGACTTGCAAGGTAAGCTTACAAAAACTGCAGATGATTTTGCGTTCTGTCAGTTTATTTATAAAATGAACAGCTGTTTATGAAAAAATCGTTAAAGCACCCGCACTTCATTATCTAGTAAAGTTAGCAAAATAATACAGCGAGGGTTATACAATTTTCGATACAAATGCGTTGCTTATTAACGCTGGCGTATGGGAGCGTTTTTTTTAAATTTGTTCCCAGTTCAAAACGGCAAACTTTGACGTGGAAACTTTTTAATAGTCGACACGTAGAACTAAGCGCTGCCTCTGAACATACATACTCTACGTTTTTATTGCGTCAAAATGTTTTTATACATTTAAACTTTGTTACGCCAGCAAACGGTTTTTTTTTAATTTTTAATCAAACGATTATGAAATAAGTTTTAGGTTCACAAAGTCTCAAGTTCTCCTTGTAATAGGTTTTAATTAATATTTGAGAGATTTTTTCCGAATCGCCTCTCGGTAACTTATTAGGTTCTAAGT
Source organism: Lithophane leautieri (assembly GCA_949152455.1). Classification (NCBI taxonomy): domain Eukaryota; kingdom Metazoa; phylum Arthropoda; class Insecta; order Lepidoptera; family Noctuidae; genus Lithophane; species Lithophane leautieri. The sequence goes on along the minus strand of OX424458.1, from coordinate 19,418,420 downwards.
ATGTGGGTAGAAAGAAGACCTCAGAGAACCTCAGAGACTTCAGAATCTTTCCAGTTCCGCCTTTAAATCTATTTCGCATGCGAAAAAAGATAACCTTGACGGGAGCCGGCGGGGTGGGGGAGGGGGCGAGCCGAGCGCGGTAACGTGTAACACAAATTATAAATAATAGGTGAACGTTATTTTTTCGGATACATATTTCATTTTATATTGTACGGGAACGCGTGGCGGGCGTCGCAGGGGTGGGGGTTAAAATAAAGAGAAGCGCAATTGAATTTTTAATATTTCATGAAGAGGGACGCAAGCGGGGCCCGAAGCAGTTTTAATGGGGTTACGGCGAGCGTCGCGCCGCGCCTTTGGGCCGGCGCCTGCGCCCCGCGCGCAACTGTTTAGACGGAACATTCATCATTAACGACTATTAAACTAATTAATAAAGATACATGCGAAAATGGTTAATAAAATAACTGGCTTCTCTGCGGTCGAGGGCAGACGTTTGACGAACGCTTTTACCGACAAAGCGTTCGTCAAAGTTCGTGCTCGCCCTTATTGGCCCGATGCGGATTACGTAGCAGCCGTATGCCGGCTTCGTTTCGGGTACTGTGTTCAGGAAACTGAAAGTTTTCGTGTGATTATGGATTGGCATGACATGGTTGACACCTTTCAGCCATGCCACCGGCTTCAGTCCGGCAAAATGATCGATCTGGCTGATATGGTTTTTGTAGCTGAGCCTACCAGCAATGATTTTTCGGCAACTTGCTCTGAAATACGATCTTGTAGATTGACAAGAAAAAGATTTATTTACTACATAGTTGTAATACATTATTGTTGGAATATGACAAAAATTTCAGTGTTGACAGATTAAAATAATTACTCGATTCAATCGATCTTTCACTGATTTGATCATTCGTTTATGCCGGTCATTGAAATGTTTTTTATCTTAATAATAAATCGGACCGTCAAACAGTACACGCGTCTGTTCTTTCCTTCTGCAACCCATTTTCCACAGTTACATGAAATAAGTTATTTTACTAAAATAAGAAGTTGTGTGACCCAACTTTTTCTTCTTCAACAACAACAACAACAACAACAATTTGTGTTGTTGTGAAGTTGAGTTTTGAAGTTGTTTTGTTTATTACCTTGAAAGCAGACATTTTGCCACCAGCTGACAGAAGTCCAAAGAGAGAAAGATATTAAAACCTGGACCAATGTCAAAGACTTCTTAGGCGGCAAAGGCAAGGGCAGGCTTTGACTTGGTGTTTGTTGTTAAGAGGTTCCTGTCTTTGGAGCCCTGGCCACCGCAACCTGGGACCTTGGTCTCGAGCCGTTATATTTAATGTTATTTTGTGTTCCCTTGAATTTAATGATGTTTCGGCTCCATCAAACTCAAAATTGTATACCCCCGATTAATGAGCAATGCTCTTTAAATTTCCAATATTTTCCTTATCTATTCAATTAAAATCTCCCGAGCCGGGTGAATAGGTACAGCTCATTAAATCTCAACGCCCGTTAATTACCTCGCTTGTGGTCTAAACAGTGCGTCCATATGACGTACATTGCGAATTACGTAATGCTTGGGGGTTAACTCAATTGAGAACGCCCAGGTCGAGGGGGTGGCCGAACCTGGGCCGAGCAGAACAAGCAGGCCGGAACACCGAACCGATTCGTCCTTGAAATAATTATTTCTCACAGGTACACTACAGTGTAATGCTTGTCAGATATTCCGTGTGTTCTAGGTTGCATTATTATTTTACTTTTGTACGGGCCAATATGCGCCCCTTGTTGTGGCTAGAGTAGATAGGTTTATTAAAATATGCATTTCATTTTGCAGATGCAATGGCTTCGTAACTTGGTGTTGGCTAATTTACTTGATATCGACTTTGCAGTCGATGTGTGGTAAACAGATGCAAGTGACCATTAAAAAGCTGCAGACACAAGAACTTGTGAAAAGTTTTACCCATACTTTTTAAGGGGGTACAGTCTCCTGGTCATAAAAAGGCAAGCAAGCACAGATTTTTGGAACGAAGTCCTTTAGCGCGGCTCGCAAACTGGCGGAAATCGTAACGCTAAAAGTGTTAGGTAATACTTGCGACTATCTTCTTCTAATTCAAAAAGAAAGAAAGTGAGAGTGAACAAATTTTTCAAAATTTTCCTCATGTGTGTCATTTTCATAGTTTTCGAGGGTGCTGAAGCCGATGGTCGGATCATAATGTAAATCCAAGATGTCGGCTACTAAAATTTTTAAATTAATCATCAAGCCGTGACGGTGGGACGCGATTCTGGTAGAACAATTTCCAAGAAGTTTCCTTAGAAATTATTCTACTAGAGACGCGTCACGTGTCTGCGGGAGCCTTAAAACGTCTATCTATGATGCACTTGATAGCAAAATAGGCCCCTCTTAGTTGAAATACAAAACCTATCAGCCATTTTTATATCAATCACACAAAAAGCAGTTGCTACAAACTAAACAATAGGTCTGTAACCATTACAATGTCTCGAGGCGTCACCTTATCATATCCGCGGATCGCGTGGCGGTATCACATGGCCCATTCACCACATATAGTTTTGTTACTCGATCATAATATCCTGCTCGGTATTATATTGTTTACTTTTCACACGTAACACTAATAATGAACGCATGCGCATCTATTCCGCATAATTGTGAACATTGTTGTAGTAATAAAATATTTACGCGCCTGAGCAAAATACTCGGAATACCGCATTTGACGGTTAAACGGAATTGGTTTTACAATAATTGGGAGGGCATTTGAAGTATTGCAAGTCGTTGCCAAAAATGTAAAGTCTGAAAATATTCGTCCTCGTGCTTGCAATAAAGGGTCCTGAAGCATCAATGTTCGATAATAAAGTAGCAAGGTAAAGAGGTCAGGCTGTCCGTCTGAAGTTGGCTCACTGACTGACCCACATTGGCACAATACGCTTCCGCCTAGCGCCACGCAATTAAGCACACCAGACATAAAAAATTACCGAAACAAAAGCGAACGGGGGTTATGGCCCCCCTCTTCACCTCGCCGCAGTTACAATTTATCATAGCAAATAAAAATATGCGGAATTAAAAGAAAAAGGAACAAGAAATTGAAGCGAGAGGGAAACGTTACTGCCGCCTGCCGAATGTTCATAATAATACTATATATTTTTACTACCTCCCTCGGGAGCAGGGGAGACGGTACGTTGGTAACCAATTAAAAAAAGTATTGCTCCCGATAAATGTTTGATGTTCTAGGTATAGGTCGGTTGATACCCACTGTTCCTCAGACGACGACCACGTACGACACAGACTAAAACACAACACACTCGTCAGTATAACCATACTAAAATAATTCAAAATATTTAATCAACTTCCACCCATACCGGCAAATAATTTCCTAAATAAATAGAAAAAAGAAAGAACGAAAATAAAGAAAAGAAAGAAAAATTGTTTATTGACATAGACAAACGCACATAATACAAACTTAAGCAGCCCATAGCCTCTGAATTCAAGCAAAGTAAAGAACAATGTCAGGTTTCGGCCTACACAACTTTTAAAACTAAATTCACACGGACACAAAGTTTTTACCTACAACAATTTAAATATTTAATTCCAACTTATTAGAAAATATTTAGTTCTTTTCGAGAACTTTTCGAAAAGAAAATCATTTTAATAAGTAATCATTTTGTCATCAAGTTCCGGTTTTTCTTTTTCTAAATAAAAAAAATCAGGTAGTTGCCTATTCTGCCACTGTAATCGATTATTCTAAATAATTAAAGCGATTTACTCTTTACTATTTATTTACCACCTCACAATTGTGTTTTATTGTATATTTTTTTACCTAAATAATACAATCACGTGTTTATTTTAAATACATTTAGTAGTGTTTAAAGAATATAAAAACGAAATTCAAGAAATCGATTTTCATGACCTGTGCTCGATGACTTAACCGTAATGTAATGGCAACCCTGTTAGCTTCTGTCAAAATCGCGCGCATGACAGTGACTTGACGATGACAAGATGTCAAACATCTTGTGTTGTTGCCGGTGTTTTTTTAAATGTACTTTTGTTTTCTTCTCAAATTCCTTATATATATACCTATTGTGTTATATCCATACCACATATTTTGTGACAATGTCCCATCAACTACGTTGTATTAATTGTGGTATAAATGTGTTTCGGATGAAACGGCATTTAGTTGAATCTGACGATGTCCGTTCATTATTACGGTAATGGACTTTTGACACTTTCTGAGGAAAAGTACGATCCTTATTCATAGAAGTTCAATGTAAAAGCGGAAATCACAGAAAAGCTTTTCACATTAAACTACACAAAAAAACGTAAGAATTTTCACTGTCCATGACAAATTAATATTGAGCCAAAGTTACTATTGACATCTGATTGTTCTTTGTCAATGTTGTCTATTGCTTGATATTCGGGCCAATGACAATATACATTGCGTTTTACGTAGATACGTACCTTTAACTCCGAGGCACTATACAATCTTAGTCCTCAAATTCTTCAATTCCTACATTTTACATTGTTTTCAAAAATGTCACATGAACCCCTCGCATTTGACGTTTACCTATCGAATTTAATCGAATGACTGGCATGACGTCAGACCCCATCAAACTTTCTTTATAGCCGCCCAAATTACTCTAATAAATTATTTAGCTCTAATCAAACTATACACTAATTATACGTGTAATTAATACATTATAAGTAATGAATAAGGCGGCGCAGCCATATTGCCTATTAGTGGCTTAATTAAAAAATATATTTATTATTTATTTTCCATTATCCGTAGTATTCATGAGGGTCGAGCCACGTGGACTATTGTTTGTTAAAGCTAGGTACTTACCTACTTTTTTTTTATTGTTTGTTCCGTCCGATATGATTAAATAAGGCTTCGATTATTTAATCATATCGGTCACGATGAGTCTTGCTTATGTAAATGGCCTTAATAAGGTTTTAAAAAGAAGTTACAATTTATTTATATATTCTATGATTTTTTGGTTATGGGGTATGCGCTAAGGGAGCCCGCGAAATTCAAAATTTCGTACGTTTTTTGCAATTTGCAGGTAAGTGTCAGGTTGTATGTTGATTAAAATTTGATTCGCGACCGTAACAAATATGGGTTTACTGAATTATAATAATTAGAATTTCTTAGAATAATCTTAAATGTCATGATTTCATGAAATAATGATTCACTAGGTGAACTTTGAGAGTTGTATGATTATAATTCTATAAAAAAATATTTGTTATGGTCGCGAATCATATTTAGATCAACATACAATCTGAACCCTACCTGCAAATTGCAAAAAAACGTAAGAAAATTTCAATTTTGCGGGCTGTCCTGGAGCTTTCTCCTTATCGTGTATTACCGTGGTTACCCACTGCAGTCGCCAATGCCAACATTGAAATCATTAAAGCACTTTGGTCACGGTATTAATTAACCGAAAAGTGGTTATTTACACTCATGAAATATTTAAAATGGCACAATTATTATTATTACCCGACTACGGCGAAGAATAAAGGAGGGTTATGATTTTGACCGGTATGTATGTATGTAAGTATGTATGTATGTTCATCTGTTCCCTCCTATCTTCTAAACCACTCATCACAATTTGACAAATGAGGTATCGTTGGAAGCGTCTTGATCGTCCGCTGGTTATAGGCTATGTGACGTCACATTAAATTAAAAATGGCGCCCTCTAGAGGACATAAAGTCAGGAATTAAAATAAAATATATTGTTTAATCGTACCATGTTGTGTATCAAATGAAAGGGCTTAATGAGGACATTTAAAAAAAAAATATTATCACCTCAAAAGAATAAAATAAAAAAAAGGTAATAAAAACTAAAACCCAACTACGACTAAAAAGGGATAAACAGGCCACCACAGACAGACAAATTAAAAATCCAGAGTCACACGTGTTAGGACACAAATCGAACAGATTACGTGTGACTCCGGATTTTTAATTTGTCTGTCTGTGGTGGCTTGTTTATACTTTTTTAGTCGTAGTTGGGTTTTAGTTTTTATTAATTTAATTTTTTATTCAATATTTTTGTATTGATTTAATTTTGTTATTTTCAACACAATTTAATATTACATTCACATCAAGCGAACACAAATTTCTTAGTTACTTTTTATCCGTGCAATAAAACAGCTTAATCTGACCTCTTCTGGTATGTATCCCCAGAACTACACAGAAACAAACAATCCAGGCAAACTTATGCATTTTTGCCTTACCTAGGAATCGCATTCTCAGATACGGCAAGAGACGTGAAGAGGGTATTGGCAAACAAGCTATATCGCACAACTCACAAGCGAAACCACGATACAAATTCAATATTTTTTTTCTACTCCAAGCCCTCACCTCAATGGAAACCTTCTAATTAAAGCCCAGTGCTTGAACCAAAGTTTTGAATTGGTAATCATTTCGAATCAAAGAATTCTATTCATCCTTCCCTGTTACCTTTCAATGTGCGATCGCTCGTCGCTCGCCTGATCCCAATTAGTTTGGCTACATCAACCTACTCGTATCGATAGTATATTAAATTAATTACATTAATACGGAGCTCAAATGAGGTGCAATTATTTTTTTCCGCCGGCGAGTACCAGCTACGCTTGAGGGTGAATCGTTGCATGCAATCAGAAAAGTTAATAAATCATTTTGTATTAATGCAATATTATTGAGCTAATAATTAGCTAATTAATGAAATAAATAACTGTTCTAGTTAATGAGTTTTTTAAATTTATGTAACAATTACTTTTATTTACTAAATAGGTGTTTTTGCAGATTGCTGAGGAAACGCAATCATCAGATGTTATTGTTAATTGTAATTATAAAAATAATTATAATTGTTTTTATCTTTCATGCTAATCTTTGATTGTAGCTGGTAAGTTAAACACATGTTCGTTTGTGTTTTGTCCTGTGTTACCCCATAGAAAACTTTCAGTTATGTTATTATGGGTTATGATATTTCTGTACCTGCCTCGTGAAAGTCCAACACACGTCCATTTCACTTTTGAAGCAGGAAACCAAGAAAAATTTAACATAATTCATATTTGTTTAACCTATCAATAGACGTCATGTTTAACAGAACTCCGTTGATACCGCACTATCAAGATTTCGTAGATCTCGAATGGCCAGCAAGTGCTCGCCAGTGTAACACAACGCACAGATAATAATATTTGAAGTGGTAGGGGGGAGCATTCTCTACTAACTACACTGTCTGGCACACAAGTAATACCCACTAAAGGGAACAATGCGTTATCTCACCAACTACTCATATTACGTCACGGTGTCTACGTAACAATAAATAGTGCCACAGAGTAGGGAGGCGATGAGGGATTTGTTGTTACACTGTTCCTTGCTGCTCTGTGTTTACCTATTCATATTTTTGTTACACTTTTTATTGAACCCCAAAGTTTTGTTTTGTGAATGGCTGTCCCCGATCGTGTAAACGTGGAATGTTAATGTTAAATATGTGTATTTTACGTTTATGTCTATTTTATTCAGGTAAGTTTTTGTATTTGTTTAGGTGTGGATACTGTGTTTTATTTTATAACTTTGTGTCAACTTGAAACGTTGGTTATTGGAGAGAAATCATTACTTTTGGAACTGGTAAAGACTAGCTACTTTAATACCCATCTATTTCGAAGTCTTGCAAAATCCAGAGTTCAGAACTGAGGCTAACCCTGCCCCGGTGCAGCGTGCACTACATTCCCACAAACCACACGAATTAGAACCAAAGTTTTCGCGCCACTAAAATTTACGAGGTCGCCCTTTATAGTATTGCAGAAAAATATGAGCGGAGGCGAACAGAAAAGCCAATGCACCTTTGATCTTTGTACACTGCGAGCCTCTCAGAGGCTACTCCCATTACTGCATGCAGATTTTATACTTTGTGACATTTTTGTGCGAACGGCGCGCTTCGCGTCTCGCCCCTCGCCCCCTCCCTTCCATAACCCGCCACCTGCCGGGGTGCGCTACTTAGCTGATGACTTATTAAGAGTGCATTCTTCAGAGGTGTCTGCCTGTCGCGGCGGGTTTAATGACGTGGGTTGCAACGTGCTCTCTGATTTCGTACTTCGAGTATGTCCCACTTTTAGTCACAATGCTTTGCGGTTTTGTGTAGTGTTTGTTCGGCGCGTGAGGGTTAAGCCTTTAATGTGATTTTAGATTATTGGTTGATGCATTTTATTTTTTATTTTTGGGTTTTGGATCTGGGAAACAAAAGCAAGGAGGAACTAGAAACAGACTAAATAATTTTCAAATGAATTCAGGAGTCGACGAGGACGTCAGCTAACCCTAAAACAGTTAAAACAATTTTCTATTATCAATACTTTACCACAAAATCTAAACACCCTAAACAAAAGAACATTCAAAATTTTTCCTAAAAACAGAAAAAAAAAACAATCACAAGATTTTTTTTATAAACTTTTGCACTAACGTAGCACCCCTATTACGAGGCGCGATTGATGCTTAGAAAACTTGCCGGCCTAAATTACGAGTCAGGGCTGTCAGTGCCTATGATAAAAGGTATCTGACAAAGGGATCGCGGAAAATTAAAAGGGCCTGTTGTATTTGTTCGTCATTTCCGAGGCGTACACGCGATCGCGGCCTCGCTTCGTTGACCTTATAATTGTTGGTAGCAAAAAACTTTTTAGAGGTGTTAAAGATATTTTTGGGGATTTTTTTTACCAGTACGTGACGCCTGTGATTCCCGCAGGGTTAGGCAGAGGTGTAGGTACCTATATTACACCTAAATTTCGTCATTTACTTTAAAGTCCCACGTAATGACCTATTGCCATCAACCAGCCACAAATTCAGACTCCGGGCTGCTACTGAGAAATTCCCTATGGAAAACTCCAATAACTTTACCAGAACTAGGAATCGAACCAGTGACCTATGAGCTCAGCAGTAGCGTTTGTGACCTCTATACCAACGAGGTCAACTAGAAAAAATAAAAATTTAAAGTTTTGCTTGTCTTCACGTTTTTACAAGCTTTATATTAGCTTGCTCGGTTCGTATGTGTTTCCGGTTACTCCAATAGCCATCCATTTTTCAAGCACTTCCTGGAATCCAATTGAGCTGAAACTTGGCATAATTATATAACTACCGAGACATTTAAAAAAAAATGTACCATGGAGCTGGTCTGATGAAGGATCTGGAAGTTGGCCATAGGACCTCCTCAATCAAACAAGATAGCATCATCGTATTTGGACTCATTGGCTACCTATGTATTAACAAGTGCTTTGACACTAGGTGGTGTTCAGAGTCTGATGATGGAGCCGGAAGGTGGCCATGGGAAAATCGATTTTACTTCATTAAAAGCTTGTTTAAAAAAGATTTCTACCTATGTTTTATAAGAAACAATAATTGTCCTAAAATTTCTTGATCTGCTCCACAAAGTTAACTGACTTATTAAATTGCTTATCCATCATGAGACTCTTCTAATAAAAAAAAATAAAAAAATATATACAAATTACTGATTGGAGCCTCCCTTTAAGCAAGTAATGCCTGTGTTGGGAGACTCTGCTCTTTCATACCGGATAGTTCTGGATAAAAATAAAAAAACTTTCTCTATAAGTAGTTGCACCCTTGACAAGACTGTTGAACTCTGGTCGAAGAGTACACACGTTATTATCAGGGGGAGATGTGACTCGCCTCACGATATGACCCTGTTTCAAAGGTTGACGCTTTTACCGACGTACCCCTCTCACTGACCTCTGGCAACACTGACTCCTAAAATGTTATCGGCGCAAGGTAATTACTCTATGGATCGACTTTATCGTCAGTAAGCCAGAATCCACAGCCGTCATTTGTTTGTCACATATTCACTATCTATTCACTGTAGCATCTTCCATTTCCGTTTCTGAAATTAATAAAAGCTTATTACCAAGTCTTATTAATGTTTCCAAAGGTCCTTTTAAATTACTTACATTCACAAAAACAAACTACTTACATTAATTATGTAAGCATAATCACTATGAAACAAAGTTCACGCCAACTCAATTACAAAGCCATAGAGATAACCAATGGATTTCGCAAAAACCGTTTTTTTCTCTAACGGTACCCTAAATAGGGGAATTACAATCGAATCGAACCATTAACCTTTACAAACACTAGTAAGAAACGGAACGAAAAAAAAAAATATGATGAATGCAATATAACGACTATTTTAATAGGGTTCTGTGTTTTCTTCGTCGATAAATTACCGCTAATGCTGCAGATAGGCGACGTGTTTCTTTCATTGTGGAGAATTGTGAGTTTTTTGTTACAATAGTAATTACATACGTTCGCGTTTATTGCTGTTGACAGCCCTAGCGTGGTTACGTAAGCTTAAGTGTTTGTGCCACCCCTGGACTTACGGCAAATTGTATACCTATGTTTGGTTACCGCATTTGTCATCGGCCTGATTAGTTCCAAGATTGAGTTGTTTTATAAAGTGTTTTGTATCGTTTCTTTTGCTGTATGAAGAAGAGACTATTGACGTTACATATTAACGTATGTTGAGTAAAACACAGGCAAAAGAAAATAATTATTCAATGTATGACACCCTAAGTGGTATAGTTAGACGCTCAACTGCAAGCAACCGTGCAATTTAAAGAAAACTAAGTAATTTACGACTAACAATAAAAGTTACTCAAGACATGTCATAATATGTAAAAGGCACAGGTTATGGCGGGAAAACACACCATCGCCATACTTAGTTGTAAAAGCAAATTACACTTTCTAAAGTAATAGAAAAACATAAGCTTACCCGCATGGGAAAAATACGTGTGCAACATAATATATGTAGAGAAAAAACATGTCTATGCACCTTTAAAGAAAACTAATTGTTATTATGGGAGTAGGTGAATAAACTTTATTGGCAATGTAATGGTATATAATTATTATTATCAATACAATACGAAGGTATATTTACTGTTAGTGAGTTGGTAGCAAATAACTGGTCGAGCGGAGGAGCTGACTGTTGACACGAGAATTCTATATTTATCTTTTAAAATGTTTTTAGTATTATATTTTATATAAGTACTATCGGGATTAAAAGTATTTGGTAATACAGGTTATAATCTATCTGTGTGACAAGTTTCATCCAAATCCGTAGAGCCGTTTTTGCGCCAATCCGGAACATACATCCAGACAAACAGACAAACGGACAAAAATTATACTTTACTATTTTATTATTTATGCTAAAGTTGATAACCATTTTCATTGTAGCTTTCGGAAAATCTTACTTACTAATAAATAATCTCCGTACAAACGGGTTTTGTCGACGGAAGAATAGACAAAATGACAGACAAACAATCACTTTCTCTCATTTAGTCTATTGCTCCGTCGAAAAAAAAACACTTCTACGGGGATTATTTATTAGTAAGTAAGTTTTTAGCCTGATGAAGTTTTGAGCATGCTGGTCATTAAATCTTAGAAGTAAACATATTCCAACAAAACTTAGCGTTTTCAATCATTTACTTCATCTTCCGTCCACCTGCAAGCACGAATGCCCATTTAGAAGTATTTCACTAAAACCGAATGAAAATCCAGGTTTTAGGATGCCCATGAGCCTGGCTGTTTGCTAGGACAACATTTGTGGACACCCCGAACGTGCCAATAGATGAGATTGGCGCTCCTGACGCGTCCGTTTGACTGACATATCCGAATTGTATTACCTACTATCTCGAAAAATAAAGTCAGCTCCTGAATCGAAGGCTTGAAAAATTTTACAGGAACATTAGAAACATTTGATTTGTAAATTCTATGACTTGGCTTAATATAAGGTTTCTAGTAAAAATTAAGCTTATAAGTAGTTTGAAAGGAATTCCCCCTGGATAATCTTTGACATCGGTGTTGTATCCTACTCAATAATGCAAGTTACAACGCCTTCAAGTGCTTCGAGTGCAACCCTGCAAATTACAAAGTCTATCATTATAGCACAGAACACTAAATTCTATAAAATTGCTGACACTGTCCTGTCATCAATATTGACAGCAACTAAGGAGCTAATTACTCGCAGCGACTTATAGTCGTCGCGGACTACTTTGAAACGATTCAGACTCGTTTATTATTTACGGTGTAAAATTTAAAAGCTATTTCTGTCGCCAACAATGGTTCACTCTGTGCGGCTCTACTTCTATCCTTTAATACGGGGATCGCGTGCACCATCTAGTGTGAAAGGGAAGTATGTTTCAAATGTAACATTGGTGTTTTTACCCTCAGTTTCCTATACGGAACGTTTGAAAACTTTTACTCAACAATTTTTATATGATTTTGTAAAAGCATTTTTTTTAAATTTGATTTCATTGCTAACGTGTGAGCTTACAGGAAATGGAAAACTACGAATGAATGAAGCAAAAGTGACGAAAAAGTACGAGTTAAAGTGTTTTGTTTTGTCAAAATGGTTTTCATACAAATATGAAGTGGGAGGGAGAAGTGTTGTCGAATGAATCTCCGTGGTTATTGGTGCGAAAATTTTAGATATCGACAAAACTCTGTGGACAGTGATCATGTGACTGAGCATTTTTTTTAACTCACTTTCTTGTGCTTTTAATAAACTTTGTTTTATGCATTTGAATGCCCAATACATTCGAAAATTACTTCTGAGTCTATAACCAGGTTACATTTATTATTATCGAATCCAAACCAGCTGCTAAATAGGAAATTATACTTTAATATATTTTGCGGTCAGATAGTTAAAAGCCGATCATGCGCTCTATTCATTTCTTTAAAAAAAACTTCAACGGTCGAGTGGCTCCAGCGATTGCTGCTTGCTTTCACATTAATATCACGTCACGGCATTTATTATTTACTTTTCTTCATAAACTATTTTAAGTGTATTAAATGAATACAGATAAAAATGTTAATTGCACATGCACTAGAGTATATATCACTTGCAGTTTCAGCTTGTTGGCATATACATATATGAACATTGTAAACTCAAACTCAAACTCAAACTCAAAGCATTTATTTCAAATAAACCAATTACAGGCACTTTTGAATTGTCAAGGGGTCGGTCAGTCAGAAAGATGAAGCTAGTTGTAGTTGTAGATTTAAAACTGAAATTCTATTTTATTTAGAGTTAGTTGTAACTATAATTTCATGATTTTTAGGGTTCCGTACCCAAAGGGTAAAACGGGACCCTATTAATAAGGTTCCGCTGTCCATCCGTCTGTCTGTCGGTCTGTCCGTCTGTCACCAGGCTGTATCTCATGAACCTTGATAGTTAGACAGTTGAAATTTTCACAGATGATGTATTTCTGTTACCGCTATAACAACAAATACTCAAAAACAGAATAAAATAAATATTTAAGGGGGCTCCCATGCAACAAACGTGATTTTTTTGCCGTTTTTATAGATAATGGTACGAAACCCTTCGTCCGACTCGCACTTGGCCTGTTTTTTTCTGTATGGAATTTGTATAAACTTCCTGCTTTGAGATATCCCAGTAACTTCAGGTTTTAATATTTTATTGTGAAATAAAACCATAAGTTTTTGCTGTCATTAATATCAATTACGATGCAATCTATTAAAAAAAACGAATATTAATTAAGGATACGTACATAACTGAATATCGATGTTCAAAATACAGAAAGTAAAAAAAAAAATATAATTGAGTCTAGTCGCCTAGTTCCGAAACGTAGTTTTCTTATGGAGAAAAATTAAAGTAATAAAAACTAAAACCCAACTACGACAAAAAAGGTATAAACAAGACACCACAGACAGACAAATTAAAAATACGGAGTCACACGTGTAGAGCATAAATCGAACAGATTACGTGTGACTCCGGATTTTTTTTGATGTTCAAAAGTGCCTAATTGAAATAAAATATTTGACTTTGAGATTATCACTGAAATACAGATAGGTTTAAGAGAGCATGAAATATCCAAACATTTTTCAATCTGAAATTTTGTTGCAATCAATCAATCAATTTATCTAAACGACGTAGATCCATCGGCAGGACATAAAAGCGCTGTCAATCTACACCCCTGTAATTGCCACATACATATAAGTAACTGTAAATGTTCACTTAGCTGGTGAACTGAACATCAACTATATTTTGTAATTTACTTATTGTCATGTGTGAACATCGTCATTAATATCAGACATCTATGAGACACACGGAAGCAAGAAAACGGTATACACGTGATTTTTCTGACCAGTTTCATGTGAGTAGGTTTTAAGTAAACGTTATTGAGAAAAACGTGGTAAGCAACCTTGAGCTCAATTTTAAAGTAAAAGTGTTGTCTCCATGAAAAGAAAATAATCACCTTGTATATGCCAGGAATGAGAAAGGAAAGTCATCTGCAGATTCATGCATATTTTTAAGAAAACGAATATGTGTATGACAACTTTGACTCTCTGGCAACTATCTACACGCGTAGCATGACTACCGTAGAAACAGGTTTTGTCGACCGAAGAATAGAAAAAATGGCAGATAAACAATCACAATGTATCATTTTGACTATTCTTCCGTCGACAAAACCCGTTTCTATGGAGGTCATTCTACGCGTGCTGTTCAGAAAATTCGCGACCTATTCTGTAGCTCCTCGCGGTATACGTAACTGAATGATTGGGGACGGTAGCGCTCGCGCATAATACGTCAGGTGTTACTCCTACGCATGGTCAGCAGATTCGTCTGCTCTCTTACAAAATCAGTACCGTGTAATCGATCAGACTGTTCAGTTTCATCGATTTGGTTGTATTATTACTTAATCGTTCGTCGTCGTAGAAGATCGATCTTGAGCCCTTAGTGTAGCTATGTGCACATCCGGTCAGACTGATTCAGATCGGACTCGTCTATTCTGATTTATCTCTCCATGTACGGTCTTTATGTACTTGCCTACTTATGTTAAGTTACTGCACTATAGAGGTTGGCCACTTGCCGTCACGTTAGTAGATAATAGCAGTGTTTGTTAGTCATATCATGTTCATATCATGTTCAGCTTCACTGATCATTCATAGAACTTCACTATAAGCATATATACTTATCGTACAATAACATAGAATCCCTATTACGTAGCCATTCTTGTGCACATTTATTTACTACTTGCAAGATTAATGCAGTGCCTCAGATTGCTATGTATCTTACACGTATTTGAGAAATCATAACATCTAGTATTCAAATAATTAATCTTACAGTCTAAGTTTAATTCTCTGTTATAAATAACAGAATGAATGAAAGCCAATATTTCGTCATTCGTGAATATTTAGTCGCACGAGGGTGCGATAAACCATTGGCAAACAATTTTCAAATATTTAACGCCTGTGTGTAGGTGCTGTACAAAATAATAACACCATTCGTATAGCTAACATTCTGAAGGGGGAATATGAATCCTGCATTGTAGCTCAGCTTCGATAGGCCTACACAAGTAGATAGGCGCATGTACGATACGGAATCCGAAAACAACACTAGAGCTTGATTCCAACTTCGCACGTGACGATTCTCCGTTCACGCCTTCATTATAAATCATTAAACCGAAGTTTTTAATTAAGCATTGTGCTCGCAAATATTCGTACATGCTGCGGTGGCTCACATACATACTACATGTCCGCATTAAGTTAATTATATCAGTATGTAAGTGACATTGTGCTTCGATTATGATTCGATACATTTTTATAGCGATCACATGGTGGGCATTGTTTGGCGTGGCGTTCTCGCCTCTCGACTCAGTTTATTGCTTTAATAAAGTGATTAAATACCATGGCGTAAAGCCAGGGCTCGATACAGGCCGAGCTAATTTCGAAAACTTGTATTCGCTCCCTTTTAGGTCGGTCGGTTTTAATGTGGGGTCAGTGACTGTAGTACTGAATTAGAGTTGTAAGCCGCGAAGGCGCGCGAATGATCGAACAAATGCGACAAGCGCGAATGGTCCAACCTGAAAAACTTCCAGCGTTCTTGTTACGATATTTAATGTTCTTATGTTTCCTTAAACGGTTTGTGAGAACTAATGAGGCTTCAGTTGTCGGAGCTTCTCTTGGGCCGGATTTTTAAATGGGGTGTCCGTTTTAATTGAGTTTTAATCTACATTAAATAGAATTACGAGTGAGAGTGCATTCATGATCTTCCACAACTCTCCTCATTTTTAAGTTGTATAAACTTCCATTCAAGCCCGTTTGTCTTCCATAGTTTCAAGGAGTAAACAATCAGCACAAGTTCCTAAGTAAGCTTATCGCTGGGTGGTATTCGGTTAGTAAGTTGTGTTAAGTCACAGGTGTTTTGACGCGGAAACTAAAAACATTAGCGCGAGGCAGGTGTCATTAGCAGTGCATTGCAGCGTGCGTGGCGGTGGCGGCGCGCGGACGTGGCGCACGCGGCGCGGCCACGACGCAGCGCACCCCTCCGCCACTTTTATTTTTGTTGCCTTACTTTTTTCTATATGAAGGTCCACTCACTTATTCATGCGAGCGGGATTGTAATTTTTTTTCTACTTTTTGCATGCGCCGTATATAGATATTTTGGCTACCTCCTATTTTTTCGTGACTATAAAACTGGGCCGGGGTTGTGCGCTTTTTTCGCGGCACCCCTGCCCGCCGAGGGGTGTGGAGGGTGCTCGCAGTTAGAGAATTATTCATTGCCTACCCCCGCCGAACCGGCTTTCCGTTATTTCTGTTTGTTATGAATTATGTCCGATGACTTTTCCCGACGCCCCGTTTCTTTCGTTTTCACTAATTACTTTTTCTATAGAAACTATAAATCTTCATTCCTTAATCGAGTTGGGACTTGGGAGTGGAGGCGCGTGGTAATGTCATTGGTCGCGTGGCTCGGTCGAACTCACCCGACTCACCCGCACTCGCCTCGCACTCGCCCTCACGCTCTCGCCTTGCTCTCTGATAAATATATTCGTTTGTGATAAAACATTGTTTTCCTGTATAAACTGACGTACTAAACGCTAACAAAAGATTCAAATTCACACTCTGCTGCCTACTAAAATATGTAGAAGAGCTCGCTCCCAGCCCGCTACGCTACAAATTTGAATTTCATATGTATGTTTCGCCTATTACGGATGCACTCATTAATATCTTAAGTGATGTGTGGAGGTTTATGGCGCGCAATTTTGAGCTTTATTACTTTGTAACACGGTTCATTGCCGTCATAACGTTTAGGGTTGTCTCCATTTATACAGAGCACGCGTTAAGATTATGTCGGATGAAAAAATGCTGCAAATTGTATGACCCCCCATGAAAAAACATTATCATTACGCGCACATCCGTTGGGTTATCTTTTCGTATGCAAATCTTGAGTGCTCACACCGCTTCTGTGTTACTTGTACTAGTACAAATTGTTTATTGTGTATCGCGCGGGATGGTCAAGCGTGAGTCGTGCTGTGAGAAGTTACTACGTCTCGTGGCCGGGACTTTTCTCGATGGTCTATAAACCAAGATAGATTTCGTGAAAGGGCAACTGTGTCGTGATCTTGTGATTGATTTAGTCTTACGTGCTTTATCTTCCTTAAACAGCCCTCTGGATAGACTATAATCAGGTAATACGATAAAATGTTTTAATGGTTCCTTATTACTCCCTTTCATACGAGTATCTTTAGGGATCATATCACGATCAAAAGTTTCGATTTTGAGACGCAATTTCTGGCACTTCGAGGGGCCAACCACGTGTACATAAATGAACCTTGACATTGAAAACTCGGCAGTTGTCCATTTGTTTCGCAAAGTATTTTTGGTAACCTATTTAAATATTTACAAATCTCATGCTAAAAACAATCTGAATATTTGGGAATCCGGGGTCCGGGTCATCAATGTTTCACTGTTTTAAGGGTGATTCAGGACCCAAACATATTAATTAGCATTTAGCCCTGACCCGCAATGGTCGCTTCGTCGTAACGACAATGAGGTTGTTTTTTGTAGGACACACTGCGTACCTTTTACAAACTTTTATTAACCAAACTATGCTTTGAACAAGCTTTTAGTTGTTAGTGCTTTAAGGCTCTTACATACTAGCGTGACTTGTCGCGTGACGCGACTTTTAACAAAACAATTTCTGAGAAACTTCACGGCAGAACAATACCGGCGGCGGCGTAGCGTATGTAAAGGCTCTTACATACTGACGCGACTTTTTAACCGTCTTCTTCAAAAAGGAGGAGGTTCTCAATTCGTCAGTATGTTTTTTTTTTGTGTGTTTGTTACGCGATTTGTCCGCCAATTATGAATCGATTTTGATGATTCTTGATTTTGTTTGGTAAGTCATACTTCAGAAGTGGTCCCATATAATTTTTTTAACTTTACTTGCGTAGTTTTTGTGTTAGCTTCAATAATTACGTATTTTTCCCACTTTGTCTACGTAGATGATATCTTATTTGACTCCGTCACTGTTATTTACGTAGCAGGTAGTGGTATTAGAATTTATGTGGGGTAAAGGAATTACAACAGAAAAGTGAAAAAAAAAACAACCCATTTGTTGTTTTCTTTTATTCTAATTTGTAAAGCGATTTTATCTTGGTAATCTCCTCTTCAAAATAATAGATATCTTATTCTGTTCTTGAAAGACCGGATATTATGTAAGCCATTATAACAGATATGACATATTTCAAAATAAACCTAGACATTGTGAAGGGGCAGATAGCTAAATAGGACTTTTTCATTATCAGAAAAGATATACTTTGTAGTGATTTTTGTAATAAAAAAGCCCTCTTTTCCTTTTGTGGGTCGAACTTTTTGTAATCTGTCTTGGATCTTCATTTATTTTTTCATCTGCCACTATAACCGATCTATCACTACGTACGTCACAGGGTTTCAGTGCTCCTCTCGCATTTGACGCATACATACACATTCCACGATTAAACTGTAAACCGCGACGCCATTCATCGTCTTGCACAGAGATAGGTACATAATTTAAATGCGTTCGAATTCACGATTCGAACGCATTTAAATTATATATCTTTCATTGGATGCCTATATTTAGGGTCGATTTGGAACTGAAATATTGCACCAAAATTTTCCTGTTCTTGTGCCATGTTACTCGGCAAAACACGTAGGAATACTAGGTTTAGAAAGTTTTGTTTGTTGTAAAATCTGACGGAATAATATTCGACAACAATGTGAAAGTTAGTGTTGGTGTAAAAATGATTTTTTATATTGTCGTGACAGTTCTAACTTGTGGGCAGTTTACATCGCATTGACATGAAACCTTCAGAAACCTTCAGTTCCAAGACCTAGAAAAAAAAAAAAAAACCCAGCGCACATTTAAAAAATTGAGTGCATGTGTTCTTATGCATACCGCCACTCACACGCACACATTTACAATCAAACTACACGTCACTAAGTGCACACATGATAATGAAACCCGCCTCAACCCGCCACTGTTGACAGCGCAGTCTTGGTTTTTTATCACCACACAAAACTATTCCAAATTTGAATTTACCTGCCAACTAGACACTGTCAAACCCGACATTGTGCAATAAACCTTTAGAAACTTAAACCAAAAGGCATCATTTCATAGACCCTTCCCTGCAGCTAACTAGTCTACTCCCATTTCTAATTAGCCCCACACATTCCCCTTACAAAATACTCATCAGCACCATCACGAAACACCATAAAAGTTTGATAGTTCCATAGCCGTGTAAAACTGTACATATATTATGTAGTTAGTAATTCGCGGAGTAGCAATGTCACAAAGAAGTTCTTTGATGAAAAGGACCTCAGTGCTATTCATTCATATATAGTGTGTGAGCGAGAGGAGCGAGAGGAATCGCCCCGCTGGCGCTGCACAATCTTATAACAGGAACGCACTAGGACGGGTTAGCTTTATCGTGCTTACGTTTAGGTTACGTTTCGACGGTTGTGCGGCAGTTGGTAGTGATTTGTCATTGAAAAAGTAACGAAACTAAAGGCTACTTATTTATTAGTAGGTATGTTATGGTTTCCTTTCTAAAAGACTATACATCTTCGGGATCTGATATGCCTGACTGTTTTTTATTCTATCAGCAAAAATACCTTTTCACATTTAATTCTTCTTATCGTAACCCTCTGTTTGTTTCAAGATGCGGTCAACCATGATGCTTTTTAACTTGAAAATTACTCAATTGTATTTTTGTTACGATACTGTTGCTTATTAATATTTATTTCAGCACCATTCAAGTAATTGAAAAATCTAAACGACAATTAACCGGCTCCGTCTACCATAAAAATCTGTATTAATTTTTTTCTACCATGTTTTTTCTCACACTGAATAAAAGGCTACCTAGACGCTTTTCATATTTATATACAAAACATTTACAAATACGAATTCAGGAGCTCAATTTTCGGAGCACTTAAAAGGTGCGGCTGTAGCTCGATTAAAATACGTTTATTCAAAATGAAACGTTTATAATATTCCACTGGATTTATTTTGTTCATATAAATTATGTCCTCGAAGATGACCTGTTCTTATTTGACGTGCATTGAATGCTTCGATAAACGGTTTCATTGCTTTTCGTTATGAGTTTTAATTTATTATTTAAATTAAAAAATAGGGGTGATGCATGTGATAATTCTAGACGTCCATTTAATATAAGTATTTGCTTTAGTTGCTGATTATAACAAATGTCAAGTTAGTCATGGTAATTGGATTTCAGATTAATAAAGATCTATTTTAAAATCTCATGTTTTAAATTATTTAGAAATCAATACAAAAAACTAAAATAAGGAATCTAAATACAGAAAAATTTAAATAAGGAATCAATTAATCAAATAATTTAAGAGTTTAATTCAGGTAACTTTCATTAAAAAAAACTCCCAAATCCGTCTCTGCACGTCTTAGGTCGCTCCGGCACTAATAGACGTATGACGCGTCCTCTGATGTTCAGACAAAGAGTGACGCGCGACTATTTTTATTAAAACCCACAAGCTGAGGCATACTTTTTTTAATAACTTATGTACGTAGGTGCGGGTCGAGTCATTTGAATTGCACTCCGGGTTAGTTCGCGCTCACGGCACGAGATTTTTTTCCCAGAAAATTGTGGAGTGTAGCCCTTTGTGCGGTAGGCTTTGCCGCCTTGAGTCGCGCGGGTTTGTTTCAAAATGTTTTCCTTTTAAACCCCGCGTGTAGGGTGCCAAGTCGATAATGTTCGTGTTATTCAATATCCAAGTCCTGTAGCTTTGAAGTTTACGTTTTGGGGCAGTTTTTAACGGTATTTTTGTGGTACAAAGCGGATTACGATAAAGAGATTATAAGGGATTGTTACGAGCTCTTGTTATATTTAATTGTATTGTTATAATAAATATTTTAAAACTGAAAAAGAGCATTATAATAAAAAAATTAAAAAAATGCACGCGAAAGTAAAAAATATCTTCAACGTTAGAAGCGTATCGCGTCAATATTCACATTCATATCCGCAATATTACAAACTGTGCACATCACTACCGCAAAAAGTGGTGTGAGAAGATCAATATAAAAAAATCATGCAACACAGACACAGCTTTGACATGTAAAAGTTGCACAGAATTTCAATGGGCGACGACTAAAAATATCGAAGTTGCACTGATTCTGATAGTTATGTTCAATGTTCGGTGTTACCGTGAGTCTGCAAAGGGTCTCTCCGCGACGCCTTTCATTCATTTCGCTCTTTCATTCATTTCACTCTTTCATTCATTTCACTTTATCCCTTACACTCTTTTCACTACTACTCCTTTTCTTTAGAGCCACTATTTTATATATATTAGTACTCACTCGAATCTACAATGCTTTGCCTGTTTATTAATGTGACATTTTGATGTGTCTCGTCTCCAAAATGTATAGACATTAGACAAAAAATAACAGAATAAATGCATTCAGAAACGTGTCTGTTTTTTTTTTAAATGTCGTACAGGTGACGAGTGGATATTTAAATAGGCTGTGACAGACAGACGGTCATTCAGGTACCATATATTTGAATGTTTTAGACAAATATTCGCATATCATGAACATCGCCAGACGTCTCAGCATTCGTCACATATATTTATTCGTATGCTAGCGACCCGTACCTACTTCGCCCGGTTTTTACAACTTGACAAAACATCGAGATTTCTTAGTTATACGTAACTTTAATATTAACGTATTATACACATAAACCTTCCGGAATAAATTCTCTAAACGATGGTGAAAACCTCATCAAAATCTGTTGCGAAGTTTAGAAGAATAATGCAGACATAAAGACAAACATGAAAAGCGACATTAATTTATTATATGTAAAAATATAGAAGTATAGCGGTGGCAATGAAAACTCGATTACATTCACAAACAGCACGAACCACGAAAACCGGTAGCTACATCAAAATTGTTTACGTAAATCCTCATTTATTAAGCGGCACGCAGAAGTCATGGCATTTATTATTAGTAGGGATAAAGATAAGTACACAATGGCTATAAAAATCATGTCTACAGTTCAAGATTTCCGTCTTGGAGGGAAATTGTCGAATTGTAGGAGCGTAGCGCCCGTTCCATCGGCGAGTCTTGTGAATATTTCATTAGGACACATCGCGCATGCGCGTAATCCGTCTCAAGATGACAAAGTTCAGACTTCGCTCTTGTGTTCCGAAATCAAACGTGTCGCTGATTATTGCCGAACGGTAAGGTCAAACTTTTAAAATTAATTTGAGCATGTTTCAAACAAAGTGACAAACTTTTTTTTTATTCGTATTTTTTACGAACGGAGCTGTTTAGTCTTAGGTAGGTACATGTCTGTCTACCTGTCTATCACAAGAGAATTATTCATGACACTTGGCTTATAAATATATAAATGTTATAAATAAATATTATTTATATCTCGTGATTTTTCACCAGCTGCCTCTAAACTTTTAAATTGTGTCCAAGATACTATGAAAAATGCATGTTGTCGTTAATTGTAAATTCAGTTTCATATCTGCAAAGTCCAAAAAAAGTGACAAAAGTTATTTTTCCATTACGTCAAGTTTTTATTGCTCGTACCGACACGAGAAAAGTACATCAAATCATTGTTTTATCTACATAAGTAAAACTATAACCAAAGTCCTTAACACAAAGCTACCCAAGAGATGATCAACCAGGAAATCTGGCAACACAGCATTCCGTTTAACTAGACGAAAGACGTCTGGAATTAAAAGGAATCAAATATGAACGCACTCTACATGTTACATGAACGACCGGGGGCTTGGCGGGCTTGCCTCTGCTCTCCGACAACTAAAACTTATACATTAATAATGCGTTTGCTTACAATGCGCTTTAAATGTAGATCCAGCGTGTCTCGCTCCCACACCGCGCTCTCTCTCGCTCGCAGCGCACACGACGCGGTTCATGCAAAATGTACGAAGTAAGCGACTAACGTACCCCGCTTCCCTTTCAAGATAATGCTGTTGGATACCCTCCCAGTCCCCTGCCCCCTGAACGCTGGCCTCCCTTATCGGGCTCATATCGATGGCCAGCGTACTCTCACGGCCGCGACTCATCAAATCATCGTCTGTACGATATATTGGGATGCTGATTTATTTGTGTGTTCGCGATCTGCTAATGCATTGGGGTTAGAAGAATTATTAAACGATACATGATTATGATTAGATACAGTATTTCAATATGAATCAATAGTTTTGTTCAAAATGTCGTAAACAACTGAAGGAAGTACCCTCTGATACTAAATAGAACTTAAAAGATATGAAATATGTACGAACTCACTGTAACTGGACTTTAACTGGATGCTGTGCGCGTTCCTCTCCCAGTTGCTCAATAATGCAATGAATAATTTGTCACCCGCCTCGCTAAGCGGACAATAATACTAATAATGTTTATTTATACGTTCATTTCTGAAGTTTATGAAGATGCAGGATACAGTGATGAATAATGCTTTTATTGGAAATAAATTAACAAATAATATAGTACAATATCGTCAACTTACAAACCCCTACGTTTGTAAGTTGTCGATACTGTACTATTTTATTTGTTGGCCAACAATTGCTTATTTCAGCAAAATCTGCTTGAAGTGACTTTTGAAAATGTGTCATCTTTGATAGTTGAGCAAAAAATATTCACACGTTCAAAGAAATTGTTTATTGAAGAAACAGCTTTTATAAATTGCAGTAATTCCAATGAAGGTGAATATGAAATCTTAGAATTTTGCACATGTTCAATAATTACAAAAGTTGAAATATAAAACAAAGAGCAGGTTAATGAATCCTGAAATACCAGAACTTTTCAAGCCTTCGCTGAAACGGTTCAGTTAATTCAAGTTGAAAATTATGAAACGCCTTTTTTCCACGTCACATCGTAAGAACTGTTTTTTTCACAGTATTGATGTGATAGCATAAACGTCTGTCCATTTACTAATGACATGATTCCACTTTCACAATGTAAGTAAACATCCTACACTCCGTCATTTTTCAGTGATTTTCCCACAAACAAGAAGCGAGACTCACTAGAAATGGCTCGAATATATCAATAAAAGAAGGCACTATCGGCCTCAGAATACATAATGCTAATGCTCGAAAAAGGCTGTGTAAATGTGTAGTCTTTTGTAACTAAATTAGATAATGGATTCCTAATTTGCTTGATTTGGAAAATAAGATTAAAGAATTTAGATACAAGTTTAACGGTTTTATTTTCCACAAATATTTAGAGTGGGAAATTAACGGGTTAGTTCAGGAAGGATTTCTGCAATAGTATTTTGCCACCGATCGCCTTGTGATTGTTGTATTATCTCTGCCTACATGATAGTACGAGTAGTGTTTTACATGACATGCATTATGTACCGTCAATAGGTGGAGTCAGCCGTGACTTGGGAATGTATACCTGAATAAATGATCAGATACACCGCTTACCACTAAAATATGCAATAGTTTTGTGTAAGTTGAACGCCTTGGGCGGTACACTTAGTACCACGCGATATTTTATTTAATAAAGTTACCCAGTTACGGCGTTATTCAACAAAGTTTGTGTAGTGTTCCACCTATTTGTGTAGCGTCCGGATAAATGTTAATGACTGGGACAAACGTGTACGTACGCGTTACACTATTTAACTTGTGTTGTGTACTCTATGTATATTTAATGAAAAACACAAGTATATCGGGGACATAGTTCACATAGTTGTGGAACTTCTGTATTGTTCTTTTTTAATCACTTCAACAGTTGAAAAAGCGTTTTTGCGTAGGGCTTTTGTCGGTATTTTTATATTCGCGGCGCCAAACGGTATCAACTAGAGGTGTTGATAGCACTCCACACCTCGTACGGTAATAACAGATTAAAAAGATTGCAACACTGAGTAAAAAACGAGTTAACGAAGCTTTCGAGTATTTTTTTTAATACTTTTTAACTGCAGGCGTTTTCAGTCGGTTGGCGGATTTGTATTTTTTATCGAAAAGAATAAAGAGGTTACTCGGGAGCTTTTATTTATGTTGTTAAAGTTTTCTAAATTCTTTTACAGACTTCGATGGTTCTGGTTAGTACATTCTGTGAGCTTGATAACATTTAAGAACGTGATAGAGCTTACTCTTCTGGAGAGAGTAGTGGGCTAAGAGTGCAGGTTTGTTCTGTAACATCATTTTAAAAAGCAGACATTGCGACCATACTGTCACGGTGCTCGAAATTCAAATCTAAAAAGAGTAAGACATTTCTTGTCTTCAATCACAGCCGACACATATGCCAGGTACCTATGTAAGGTCCAGGTAATTGGGAACAATCACGGCGCCCGTGATTCGTTCCTCATAACCCGAGCAACCAATCAAAGCGTGGGATCCGTTTTTGATTTGAAATGATACAGACGATGTAACAAGTTTCTTCCAATTGCAAACGACAAAACTGGACGGTAACGAAGTTTAGCTTTTAATTCCGCGCTCTGTGTACTGTCGTCGTATCAAGTGTTAGCGCTCTCAAAGTGTCTGTTAATTTGAAATATTTGGAACACTCGAGACTTAAAGGGCTGTGATTGGACGTTTGTGAATTGCCATCTGAAGTTACGTAGGTGTAGATGCTTCGCAGGACTGTCAACTGCTTATTAAGTGGCGCAATTAATAAATTAGCTGAGGCAGTGAGCAGTAAATGAAGGCACTGAGTACTTGAACTCGTGATGCACTGTTGCACACGAGCGTTCCTGACTGAGCAATCTATAATTTGGTAATTGAAATATGCCTTCCGTACCTCTTAAGTCCCAAGAAAGTATTTTTCCTTTGACAACTCAATAACCACACGTGACAGAAAATAAATGAGCGCTTATTAATTCGAGAAAATATAATTGAATGAATGCTTCGAAAAAAACACACGGTTTACCTACTTGCGATAGTTATTGGAATTTTAGTTTAGCTTTCAATCGTTAAAACATGTTAAAACCAGAACGATATCCAAGTTTTATCAGAAGAATCCACCACCTTGAATAAAACAGTACAACAGAAACAAGAACTGAAATCTTCTCGTGTTAACCGATACTTAATCTAACACAATTAGAGTTCACAACTTTCGTCGGTGACTGTACATATACGGCGAGGCTGTTTTAATTGATCTTGGTCGTTTTCTATTCATTCTGCGCGGGAATCCGATCCGATTGTGTAGTACAACCAGCCAGTGACTTGAGGACGACGTTGTGACGTCAGAAAACACGTATATACGGACATAAAGCTGGTATATACGGTATATACCGGTGTAGAGTAATCTATTTTTACCCAACTACGGCGAAGAAAAAAGGAGGGTTATGATTTTGACCGGTATGTATGTAAGTATGTATGTATGTATGTATGTATGTAAGTATGTTCATCTGTTCCCTTCTATCTTCTAAACCACTAATCACAATTTGACAAATGAAGTATCGTTAGAAGCGTCTTGATCGTCCGCTGATTATAGGCTATGTGACGTCACATTCAATTAAAAATGGCGCCCTTTAGAGGACATAAAGTCAGGTACTTAAATTTTTTTTTTATCTAATCTTACCATGTTGGGTATCAAATGAAAGGGCTTAATGAGCAAATTTCAAAAATATATACATTATAACCCCAAAAGAATTTAAAAAAATTAAAGTAATAAAAACTAAAACCCAACTACCCCGGATTTTTAATTTGTCTGTCTGTGGTGTCTTGTTTATACCTTTTTAGTCGTAGTTGGGTTTTAGTTTTTATTACTTTAATTTTTTTTATTACTATAATTTTTTGTCAATGTTATGCGCGTGTGTGTTTTAAATCAATGAGTAAAAATATATATCTCTACTATTGCCTAGTTGGTCTAGTTGTCGCAAGCGCCACTGCTGAGCATGAGGTCCTGGGTTCGATTTCCAGGTCGGGCAAAGTGTTATTGAGTTTATCTATTTAAAATTTCTCGGTAGCAGTCCGGAGTCTGGATTAGTGCCCGGTTGATGGCAATAGGCTCGCCCCCTACTATATGGGACTTAAACAAAAGTAGCGAAATGTGGGTAAACTAACACACCAGAAGAGTAAGCTCTATCACGTTCTTAAATGTTATCAAGCCCACAGAATGTACGATCCAGAACCATCGAAGTCTGTAAAAGAATTTAGAAACACCTCTGCGTGATGTTTTGTGTATGATATTTGAAATAATTGAAACAGCAGGTTCTAATTCTTTAAATATGCAATACTAGCTGCACCCCGCGGTTTCACCCGCGTAAGTCTCGATCCCGTGGGAATATCGGGATAAAAAGTATCCTATGTGTTAATCCAGGTTATAAACTATCTGTTTGCCAAATTTCATCCAAATCCATTCAGTCGTTTTTGCGTGATTGAGTAACAACATCCAAAACACACAAACTTTCACATTTATAATATTAGTAGGAATAGTAGGAATTAGTAGTATAGTAGGATTAGGAAGTAGGATAGTAGGATTGGAAATAATAGGTGCATTGATACTCAAATATCCTTATTCAGGTCATTAATTTATTCTAATTATAAGTTGATGTCCCGAATATTAATTATCTATGCATAATAGCTTTGAATTCCATGGGATTGTGCGTAGAGTATACATAACTTATGTATAATGTACGCACAATTCCATGTTACATGAGCAAACTCAACATGATTATCATTAGGATGTGTATTACAGGTAGCTAGAGCAGAAAAAGAGAAAAGAGATTTAAAAAAAAAACCGACCAGGTGCGAGTCGTACTCGCGCACGAAGGGTTCCGTTCCATTATCTATAAAAACGGCAGAAAAATCACGTACGTTGTATGGGAGCCCCCTTAAATATTTATTTTAATCTGTTTTTTAGTATTTGTTGTTATAACGGCAACAGAAATACATCATCTGTGAAAATTTTTACAGTCTAACTATTCACAGTTCATGAGATACAGCCTGGTGACAGACGTACAGACGGACAGACAGACGGACGGACAGCGGAGTCTTAGTAATAAGGTCCCTTTTTACCCTTTTAGCTCGGAACCCTAATAAGCAAAGAAAGAAAAAGATTGAAAGCAGTTTCAAAGATTTTCATGTGTATCTTGTGTATCTTTTGTAGTCGACGTTTTATCCCGCGTCCTAATAGAAAGCGACTACGTGACCATCGCAAGTTCGCGCGAATGTTATTCGTACGAACAAGCGATCAAAACTTACGAAGTTAATTGACATTCGCGCGATTTATTGGCGCAAATAAAATGTTTGATTAGGTAATAATCCGCGCGAACTTAGTTCGTACTAATGCGCCATCAAAAATACTGATACCTAACAGGTGGACTAACTGACATTCGCGCGAACGTTATAGCGTCGTGCCGCACGCGATTGGGGAGAGGACAACAGGAGTACAGTGGCTCGTTGTTTGTGGGAAACAAAAGTGAAAACTCTTTTCAGAGTTTTTACTTTCAATTCTAGTTCAAGAAGTTTGCTTCTTGAAATAGAATCAGATATCTGCGCGTTTCTGACGGAATTGAGATGTGACTTATTGACGCGAATAGGCGATGCGACCATTCATCCTCGGCGATCGCTTATATATTGGATACACATTTTGACAACGATCTCATTCGCGCGAAGATCGCGTACTTGCACGACGATTGCTTTTGATTAGGACGCGACCTTAGTTCTAAATAATCTTATCTCAAGTAGTGATGTCCGTATCTTAAACTTCGTTACGTATCATCTTATTTCAAAATAAAATAACAACACCCTTTATAATATTGTATACTTAACAATCCCAACCACCAAGATATTATCACCCGTATTTCACGAATGTATGTCCGTTAATGGGCCAACATGAAAATTACAAGCCCTATCTACAAAGGATTAATCGGAAAGCCGATGCTGCCCGTACAGCACACATAATGAACCCATGTCCGACAAAAATAGGCGTAGCAGTTCTGCATCAGTCAAATTCGATGTTAAGAAAACTATACTACATTGGCCTAACTAAACTAAAATAGATCTTTTACAATTTGGCTGCTGTGGCCGTCTTTAACGTGGATACGGATTGTCGTTTACAATTTAGATAGGAGCAGCGTATGTTCGGCATGATGACAGGGCCGGATCAGAGTGCAGAGTGCGAACACTTCGTTTGCATTTAGAAAGAGGATTATGCGCGACTTTTAAATGTGTCTGATTGGATTACTGTTATTTTTATACTTTGTAGCATTTTGTACAAATCCCTCTCGCGTATAGTGTTGGAAATCGAACCCAACTCAACACCCTCCACGCGGTCTGCTGGCATCGTGAACAGCGCGTTATCGGTATAGCTGAGGCGCGGTGCGATTGCGACACGGTTCGGCCCGATGATCACTCGCTTCCACGGACTCCAACGCGACGGACGATTATTCTCTCTAACAAATTGTTTGTCCGGGACAGTTAATTTCTAAATTCAGTTAAAGCACGGCAAGTAAACCGTTTTCTAAAACACAGTCCACTCATTTTATTGCTCCCCGCGCTAACATTGGTCCTTCGAGCCGGATGGGAGTTCGATTTAGTGATCTACTTAATGTTCCAAGTTCTTCTTCAAAGAAGGACTGGAAACGATAACTAGATAATAGTAGAGTCATGGTAATGGTACCCAAAATGGTCGCAGCAGTACGATATTACAGACTATAGGTGATAATGCAGAAGAATTAACGACTAAATAATGTTAGTTATCAAGGGTAGTAGAAAGACCGATGGGTAGACAGGTCTCTGAAATAATAACCTTAAGCTTGTAGCGAAAGTTGACGAATTGGAAAGAATGGCTTGTAAAGGCGACTATGCGGTGAATGTTGATGGCTTAATAAAATACTCCAAGTGCGTTCCTCTCACCGTGTCTGCACCATGTCTATATTCGTTTCTGTCCTTTATCGGATGTTGATTAACCGTAACCACACGCTGTATCCATTTGCGAACAGTAATTGACGTTAAATAATTTATTTTCCGCCCGCCATTGGACGTGACATAGGAAGTCGGGTCACTAAGTTGTGACTTCCTAAATCTTTTGCGCGACGTGAAAATTACTGATTTAAATCACGAGAATGTCTGTTTTTTTCGAAAAATTTCGTGCTTCCACTATTGGAAGCACGAAAAAATCGTAGGTCTATACCTACGATTTTTTTAAATGTACAAGGACATGGATGTATGTCGGGACACACTTATCAAGGAATTTAGTCAAAGAATTTCAGCTGGCATATGGTGTATTCCAGAACCGGTGTTTTTGTTTGTTATCACAGCTTCTTATTTGTGAACTGCCTATAGAAGCACCATTTTAACAATATAAATCCCAGTTATAATGTATTTTTATTATTCATTCTGTTTCTTAGGTCTAAAAGTATATGACGATGTTGTAGATACTCGTAATTAAGTTTTTTTGTAAAGGTTTCGTATCTGGTGAGAATTCATAAAGATGCGTGGTTTCCTACATAAGAAAATGTTGCCAAAAATGTTTCAGCTTCAGTATAGCTTGGACGTAGGCTTTACTACACAAACTCTTCTTATATGCCAAGCCAGTGATAAAGATCAGTCTGTAGGAAAAATACAAGAAAGTTTTCTTACGACGCGACGTCTTAACTCGGGCACTAAGAGAGCCTTAAAGTAAGACCGTTCAAGTAGGGTATTTAACTTTTTATATTTGATTTCAAGAAACAGAAAAAGATAGGCCAGAGAAAAAAAACTCAAAAATATTATGAACTACCTGATGGCCGCGTCTTTGCCAACGTGGAGGTCGGTTTTTATATACTAAAACCTTCCTCGAGAACCACTCTATCCATTGGTGAAAACAGCATGAAAATCGGTGCAGTAGTTTTTGAGTTTAGCGCGAACAGACAGACAAACAGACGCGGCGGAGGACTTTGTTTTATAATATGTTGTGATTTGTAATCGTTTTTAAGTCTATGCTAGACAGACAGAGACAGCACTGCCGTCAGACATCACAAGACATAGCTGCCAATCGCCATAGAAACATGGCATCATTCAGTAGATACAATGATCGTTTTGTGTGACAAGGATAGAAAATAAAATTCAAAAGCGTGTAACTTATTCTTTAACCATTTGTCTGATTTCATTAATTTATTTGTATTTTTGATAGTAGTTAAATACTTTAAAACCTGCAACCTATTATAATATAGTTCCATTCAAATCTCGATACATGTTCGCCGGTGGGCGCGATTCTTATTTTTTTCCACTTTCATTACCAGCAATAGAATGCCGCAACTAGATAGGGGTTTATTGGATTTCAAATTCGTTATTGCAAGTGCCTTTTTCACTTTGGACGGTGCGAGATTTTTTCCGTCGTGGACACAGTACAATGGAAACTATTGAAGTTCTCTATATTGCGTTTTTTCGAGTTGACAGTCGTCATTGGAACTGTGTTGGTTGGCGAACAGAATGTTTTATAGCTTTTGTAATAACGCCGTTTGATTGGACGCCGTGTTGGGGGGTGGGGGGCGGCAGTCGAACACCTCTTTTATTTAAAATATTCAATATTTGCAACGCGCGTCTAGAAAATATTGAAAATTGTTAATTTCATTTTTAGAATCAGGTCAGTCTTTTGTGATATTCACAGTACCGTAGCGAGCTAGTAGTTGATTTCGCATTTGACTAGGTGAGATGTTTTAAATTCAATGAAATAGTTTTACTTCTGTCCATTGACATAATGTATATTTTTAAATCACCGGCTACCTACTTAAAAGCTAAGGATCATAAATTCAATTCTTAAAAATGGTTGAAAGTGGCAGAAAAGTTTTATAATTATACATAATTATTTAATAAGAATGATTAGTTTAGATAATATTCCAAATTAAGTCAGAGTAGAATGGTCAGTAGGTAGAAGCTTCCACTTATTTTACATACACTGTGAATGCAATAATAAACTTAATATCCATCAAAAACAATTTGTTAAGAAAACAACATTGAAATAATGTAGGGTTGCAATGTATTAGCCTCTTAATAATTAAATGGAGGCAACAACTTGGCGATTCATGTCGTATAATTTATACGACAATAAACAACAATAAATGTTACAATACTACTTCTACGGGGGAATTCTCCCGTAGAAGTAGTATTGCAACTGTAATTGCTATGATATTTATATATTCATTTGCTTCATACATTACGTTCATACATCTGGAGCTGTATTATGACGTTTAATGCCATAATGATTCCAGTGCAAGAGAGAGATGGAGCTATACATGACCGCTAACACCATCTCTTTTTCGGTCTGGGATCATGTTGGCATTTATACTTCATAATACGGCCCCTAGTCAGTATAGGCACGCCACGAGCTGGTTGCTCACCTTGATAAAGAACTTCACCAATAGAGTCATGTTTATACAAAATGTTCTTCCAAGGTGAGAGTCCCTATTTCACATCTATACCTAGATGAACCCAAACACAACACCTGTCACGCAGTCTGCAGGCACAGACAGCGTGATCAGCGCGTCATTGACTAGCTGAGGTGCGGCGCGGCGGCGGCTCGGCCTGGCCCGATGACCACTCGCTTCCACGGACTCCACCGCGACCGGCGAGATTCCTCTCTAACCTATTACTTTATTTTTTATCCGAGACAGTTTATATCTTGTAAAGATCAGACGGCAATAAACCATTGCCTACAAAATTAAAATACAGTCCATTTGCATTGCTCCGCGCGCTAACATTGGTCCTTCGAGCCGGATGTGCGAATCTGAAATGTGTTCCGAATATTCGATGGTGTAAACTAAACTCAAGCCAAAAGAATGCTTAATGATAGCGTTAGATAAATAGTAAAATAACATAAGACACCATTATCTATCACCATTATTATCTATTATTATATATAATTCGTCTTCTTCGTTTCACTGGCATGACAGTACTTCAAATCTTGTTGGTCCAGAACTTCGCCACTTCCACTGCATCGTCCACGTCGGTGGCAGCGCAGAGGTCACTATGACTGCATGTTTTGGGACAAAAAGGGCAGGAGTGGAGGTACAGCATAGTTAATGACACAGCTCCACTTCCACACCCTGCTACCATATAGAAATATATTTGAAAAGTGAACTATAATGGTATCTGCCCTTTTACATATATACTGCACTCAATAACTCAATGAGTTTGCAGGTCAAAGCCCGCATCAAAGTTGTTAAATATAATTTGTTTAGAGAACAAATACAGGGTGTAAGGGACTGCCCTCCGCAAATTAACAGAGGGCATTCAGCTCCTTATTTTGAATCATATTCCACCGGAAATTTTCTCAGGAAAGTTTTCATTTTTTTATCGTTTTTTTTTTTTTCAGTTACTATTCCTTTACTTCAATGTAAAATTATATTCTCTTTACGCAGCACTCCATTTATGTAAATAAAACAGCTAAAATCAAAAAACCAACAAACAAATGGATGTTAGAATACTCGAGCGCACCCCCCGACACGGGGAGTGCGGCTCCGCGGGTTTTGCCACGGTTACGATACATTGCGCGTGAGGTAATAATACAAATCAGGTTTATTGGATTTCCATAACGTTCCTGAAATGACTCCATGTACCAATCGTCATAGTATGATATGCTGAATTCATCCCATGAGTCTGCGGAGGGCTGTCCCCTACACCCTGTATACACAATGTATTAGTCTCTAAATAATTAAATAGAGGCAATAACCTTGCGGTCATGGTGGATAAAAATAGGCTTAGAATGCAACAAGTTTCATGAAATCTTAATGAGAGGGTGTCGCCTTTCATTCTCATACCCCATGTTGTAGTAATTCAGCATTTATTGAAAAGTACGATATTACCACGGTTCCAAGTAACAAACAAGAAAATAATAAATAGTAAAAAAACCTGTAACTGGTCTGATCTGTGATCTGTGTGTTTTTATATAATATCAGTTGAGAATTTGAAATAACGTTACATAATGCTTAAGTTCAATAGTCATGGCTGAGACATGGAGGACTTCAGTACAATGTTTGATGACGACAATAGAGCTTCCGAAAGAGTGGGTCTTAAAATGAACATGGACAAAACGAAGGTCATGTCGAATGCGCATGTAACACCCACACTCGTGAAGATCGAAGACGCTAGCTTCAACTTTTTGACTAACTGACCGACTCTTTGACATTTCAAAAGTGCCTGTAAATGGTTAAATTGGAATAAATGCTTTGAGTTTGAGTTTGAGCTACACTCGAAGTTGTGGACGATTATGTTCATGTAGGTCCAACTTTGAGAAAGAGCCCTTATTAGAAGGCTGAAAGTCACCCAAAGAGCAATGGAGAGAGCTATGCTTGGAGTTTCCCTCCGTGATGGAATCAGAAATGAAGAGATCCGTAGGAGAACCAAACCGATATACATAGCCCGAAGAATTTACAAACTTAAGTGGCTGTGGGCAGGGCACATTATTCGTAGAACAGATAGCCGATGGGGTTGAAAGGTTCTGGAGTGTCAACTGCATACCGGAAAACGTAGCGTTGGTAGAACCCCACAAGGTGGACCGATGACCTGGTGAAGGCCACAGGAATCCGTTGGATGCGAGAAGCACAGAACCGGTCGAAGTGGCGGTGCTTGGGGAGGCCTATGTTTAGCAATGGAGGTATTTTGGCTGAAATAATGAATCCTAAAGCTCAACTTCAAATTTTCAACTCAGAAACCAGGTGTAAATCATTGGTCTCAAAAATTCAATCTTCAATAATCTAGATTCGACCTACTACTGAGAATTTCACTATGATGCTGTTGAACCCAGGATGGGCTCGGTAGTTGCCCTTTAAATTACTAGACGAACAAGACAGTCATGAGATCTCAAATCATGGTAGAATGCTGCTGGATTTTCCCTAGATACCACCCCTATGCAACAGACCATACGGTCTAGTATAAAATTATTCGTTTTTACGTAAAATAACATAAACTGCCGCCGTCACAGCCGCGTATAGTCCACCCTTCGCAACGGCGGCTCGCCGACTGGTTATTATAAGTAGACGAAACTGTATACAGCGTGTAACAAAAACCCTGTCCGATCCGAAAGGGGGCGCCTAGGTACCGAAACAACATTACAAAAAGATTAAAAATATAAAAAAAATGTTTGAAATAAAAAAAGTTATTGCTATTTAAAATTCATGTTTTTTGTACCAAAACTACCCCAATTTCATTATAAATTATAAAATTTTCTACACAGTTATGACTTGTAGTCCCGCTAAACGACGGCCTCCCGCGCTCCATGTTATAACCCGGTAAAATTCGCGATTGAGTAAAAATGAGGCGCTTTTTATTTTTTCCAAAAAATCTTATATAGTCTCTCAGTATGATTCTTAACAACTCCCTCACGGATTGGACAGGGTTTTTGTTACACGCTGTATAACGACTATTTATGACGAAAATTATATGTGGGTAGTTTGTGAAAAAGGACTTAAGTGCGAATGTTTAACTTGTTTATTGATTATACGTATAGTTGAAGATTGACTGCATCATTGTCTAGTGGTCGCAGGACCAACTGCTGAGCTGAGGTCAGGAGGTACAGGTACACATATACCAAATTTTTATGAGACCAACATGTTATTTACTACCTTTCAAATAAAAAAAGAACCATCGAAATCGGATGTCATATAAGCGGAAATATCCAGTAGCCCCCTTTTTGGAGGAAGTACCCCTCCAACCAAAAATCTCGGACAAAAAAAAACCTGTATACCAAGTTTCGTCCAGATCGGTTGTAAAATACGACCTGAAGAGTACCAAAAAACTGACACACGAGAGCCAATTTTGCCAGACTTGATACAAAGACACATCGCTCGCTCGGTAAAAAAATTGCGCAAAGGGGTTCTCAAGTGACGCAGACACTTTACTTATAATAAGGACTGCTTGTAAAAATATCTTCTGTACTTAATTAAGTACCTTTGATTTGAAGGATGGGCACTCTGGTTTAATCTATTAAAAGACCTCAAAACAGATGTCTCTTCGAAATAAATGGATCAAGTACCTAATCAATTCTTGTTTAACATAAACTTTTCAAACATTGCCAATGACGGCGAATTGAGATGTCAATTATAAGGATTTGTTAACTTTGAGACTTTTAGTGTGCTCGTAACTTTATATCGGGCCCAATGGCTTTTCGGCTACATGACAACGTAATTGGTTTAATGATATATTAAACCAATTATGTTGTCAAAGTTAGGTGATTTTATAATCAGCGACAATTCAATTCAAAAGACCAGCTTATTTGGTACATATGCATCATTATTAATACGAGTAGGAATGTTTAGCTCAAGAAAATCGTTCATATTTTCACTGTTATTTACATAGCAGGTAGTGGTATTCGAATTTGTGTGGGGTAGGTACCACAACTAAAAAGTGAAAAATTAAAACTTTTTACAAAAAAAAACAACCGACATAAAAAAAAAACGCAGAAATGTGAAAAATAACTTTAATTACAGAAGTCGGTGTCTTTGGTTTTCAATTTTCGTTTTTTGCTACCGACTTCCGAAATTAAAGTTATTTTAAACATTTTAGTGTTTTTTTGAGATCGGTTGTTTTTTTTTGTATAAAGTTTTTATTTTTCACTTTTTTTAGTTTTTTTCTTACAACAATAACTATCTTTCTCGTCATTATACGGGATAAATCAACCGCTTTTTCAGTGAAAAACTTACCAATTTGGTCCAGCCGTTCTGAAGTGATGCGCTTACCAATGAACAGCATTTCATTATAAAGAATAGATAGATTAAGTTCACCTCCATGTCATTCTCCGTCCGATAGTAGTTATGTCACTGCAATTCACACAAAGTGGAATTCCTAATTGATGCTGAATTATCTCGTCAATCCGTCCGTTAGAATGAAGAAAATAAACGTATGACTTAATAATGAAGTATAACAACATCGATAGCCTTTCTTTCTAATATTGATTTCAAACTCTCAATTAAAATAGTCATGTCGCACAATGCAAAATAATTTCGATTTCACTGTGGTATTTAGGAAACTTTACTGAGTTGAGTATTTTGTAAGAATGGCACAGAAATCAAAACTCAAGATAAATAAAAATAGGTCACCGTGCAATATTTCCACGACGTAACGTCAAACGTTCTCTAAGTGTGTCATGCAAATCAAGCAATCGTGGAGATGTGTCACACAAGTCACAACCCTTTTCCCGAAGTATTGTATATTACTACCTGTACGTACTCGAGGAAAACATTCGAATTTATATAACCCGCGCCGATAAAACCGAAACGATACAAACACAAAAAAACTCGCATCGGATATTAAAAGTTTCATAGCCGGCCGATTAGCAAACATTTAAACGGGAAAAATTTCCCCGAGCACAATATTGCATGGCCAGTCCAGGAGTTATCTTTAATTTGTAAACCAATAAATGTTAATACATCAGGTCGGGACATGGCAATCGAATGCTCTGTTCAATTCAATTTTTCACGTTGCCAAACTAATTTGTGAACTATACGCATGGGTTTTGGGTTCCCCTTTCGGTACTACGGTAATTATTTTGTTTGTAAAATGTTTTTCGCGGCAGAACCGTTACGTGTTGATCGGTGGTCAATATTTGATTGGACCGTGTGTACCATTTTCCGATGACATTATTTAAATTTTTGTATTTTTTTTTGTATTTACTAACTGGGATTTAATAGTAATGTTGTCATTTGTATTGCCAGGTTCACTTCAGCTGATATTTAATGGAGATGCGGTCGAGTTGAAAAAAATAAAAGGTTATTTTAAACACTGATCAAATATGAGATTTCACTAACGAGCTACTATCCACGCAAATTATGCCTGTGAAAAGGTGACAAAGAGAGTTAAAGTAAGTTAGTACTGTTATGCAACCTGTTACTCTCAAATTGGTACAAACGAACCTTTTAGTTAAAATAAAATCGCAATGGGACCTTACCTTTTAGTACAACTAAAGTCCTATTAGAATAGCCTCCTTCAGCGGCGTTATTTAAATGTCAAATGTCAGGCACACCCTGGGATGACAGCTTCACCCTGAGATATCAGCTTCACCCTGGGATGTCAGATTCACCCTGAGATATCAGCTTCACCCTGGGATGTCAGATTCACCCTGTGATGTTAGCTTCACCCTGGGATGTCAGCTTCGCTACCACCTGACTGGCTTATATTTTTACCACTAAGTAAGCTGAGCTTTTATAAGCGTGATCATGATCTCTGTCCTGCCCTTGTTCCACGTTCTTGGAGTCGGCGCAACACGTTTTCTTCTGCCATTCATATTGTTCGTCGAATCGTTGAGCTCCTTAAGTTCTGAGTTGAGCTGCACGATTACTGACAAATGCGTGCACAGCCTTGACAGGTCCACGCAATCTGTGTGATTCTTTACTCAAAAGACCAATTCAGACACCAATCTCCATGTTCTTCACATGATCTGACCAAAATGATGTCTGGACTTTATAAGAGACTCCGTGACCTCTGAGTTTTTTCGACCTTTCTTCTCAGAGTTGTCAGATAGGAAACGGCGACCTCATCTAGTTTTTAAAATATGATTGACGTGTAAGTGTTTGTACAAACCTACTTATAGAAATAAATTCGTTGATCATTTATCTCCCATGTCAACCGTCAGAGAAAAAGTAGCAAGTGAAAATAACTCAACAAGAAATTGCTAGCTGAGGATAAAAGGACCAGGAACCAGGTGCCGTATTATGAAGTATTAATGCCACCATTTTTCCAGTGTGAGAGCGAGACGGAGATAGACAAGGCTGCTAGCACCATCCCGTTTTCGCATTGGAATAATGATGGCATTAATACTTCATAATACTACCCCTGGAGCCTGGTTTCCTCGTATAACCTGATAACTCTTTTACTTTATTTAAACCTACTAAGTAATTCAAGTCGGTTACCAATTTAGCTCAACTAAAATACATAATCAGTCGTCAGCGAAATTTTCTAAGCACTGCTGCGAGTAGGCTACGATCATCTACGATTAGGCTACGATTTGCTACGAATAGTCTACGATTAGTTACGAATAGTCTACGATTAGTTACGAACGGGAACAACTGGGGTTTTTAAATCTTTTTAGCATTTAAAAAATGTAAAGGGTACTAGCACTAAATTTAGGTCACGATTTATAAGTGCTTTGTTTTTTGACAACTCTTGTGATGGTCAACTGTGGCATCTTTACTTTCCATGAGCAAGTATAGACATGAGCACTACATACACATACATACACTCATTTATGATTTAAAGTACTAAAATATTTTTCGATTACTAAAAATCTGTTACAAATAAGTACTTAGTAGATTTCTCAACTTTTGTATCGCTTTAATATCAAATGGCGGCAACAGATTTGTACTAGCTAATCAAGAGATATTTAAATACAGTACTCATGTGTAAAGTTGCTCTTTGAAAGTAAAGTTAACCGTATTTATTTAAAATTAAATATTCTTACGTCATTGACAAATCCTTACTTCCTTACTAATATTATAAATGCGAAAGTAACTCTGTGTGTCTGTCTGTCGCGCTTTCACGCCAAAACTACTGAACCGATTTAAATGAAATTTGGTACACAGATAGTCTAGAGCCTGAGAAAGGACATTGGCTACTTTTTATCGACATATCATGCGGGCGAAGCCACGGGCGGAAGCAAGTATAAAATACATTTATTTATAAGTAAAGCGTCTGTACAACAATAATTAACACAGCACTTTTTAATCTTTTTAACCATTCAACCCTTCACTTATAACATGGCCTATAATTAATTTATTAAAAAAAGTACATAATTTAAGTGTGCGTACAGCGAATGTCAGACGCTTTTTGCACTTGATATATTGCTACAATCAACGGGCTTGTCGCTTAAAACATTTAACAACAACGTATAGATTTCATTTTATTACGCACCCCGTTAAATATTGCGCCAATGAATTGTGATACTATGAGTGAGTGCGCTCACGGCTTTTTAAACGATTTTGATGACGCGTTCTGGGGTATTTACTTAGTTACAGGTTAATTTTGCGTTCTGTGATATGTGACGAGTGGTTTGTGAATTTAAGTGACTGTGATTTAATTGAAAGAGGTACTTACAAATTGTGTAAAAAAAAAAAAACTGTCATTTTTACTTGTGCACTTAATTAAAAATAATAACACGTAACACCACGCCTCTATTTCCCGAAGGGTTAGGCAGAGGTGATAGTAGACCACATTAGAAACGCCACAAAAAAAAACAACCACAATACCACAACATTAAAAAAAATCTTGGGAAAATCTCTAATCGATTCAAATTCTTAACAATAACTTTTGAAATTCTTACCGTATCATCGGCTTATTGGTCAATTTGCACGAATTTACCCGCTCAAAATGGACGGTTTGTTTTTTTTTTTAATAATATGATTTTTTCTGTATGTGATTCGCACGAATTTTATTTATTGGTGGGTGGAAAAATTAACTTGTTAAACTAAATAACGTTTTAAAATACAGAAATACGTATTAGGTTTTTTTTTTTTTTTCTAATAAAAAACTATATTATGAACTTTATCTGCAAATATTTTTTTCTTAATTATTTTATTGCATAACTTTCTAAATGTAACAGTTGTCTTATTCGCTATCTAGAGTAGTCGATTCGCCCACAAATAAGTTAACTTGCGCGAATCGCCTACAGAAAAATAAATAAAAAATAAGTAACGATTCGCCCTTTTCGGGCGAGTAAATTCGTGCGAATCGACCAATAAGCCTTAGCATCGATCGCATTCGTCAATATCTATCACAAAACACAGTGTTTCCACCCGTTGCCTATTCAAAAGAGACAATCATTAAAACGCACCACATAACTCAGCAGTGCCGCGACCAGCTTCATAATACCACTAGTATAATACGCGATCCTATGCACAGACTTATGCATTAGTTATTATACATTTCCCGATTAAGGTCAAACTTAATTACGTCATTACGTATGTGTGCGGCGGCATTTTGTGCGCACAAGTGATTTTGGGAATGAGCAGGTGTAGAATGAAAGGTCTAGGCAGTTTTGGATCAGTTTAATTGTGGTTACTGCCAATGTTAATAAAACCATATGAATGAACCCAATATTCATTTATTTTTTATGTACACACAGTAAAATACATAGAGGTACGACATAATTATTTATATTATTTATTTGAAAGTTGGTTAACTATTTCGTTCCGCGAGCACACAGACCTTGTTACAAAAAGCTTGAAGAATAAAATGTAGTCTGGATTTTTATGGAAAAGTTTTATTGTAAAGATATGGAATCGAAGCCAGATGTAATTACTCTCATCCTCCGGATAAAGCAGATTGCGAACCGCGTCTTGTCAATAATATAATGATATCAAATAGATTAGCGACAGTGCTTTATATCCCTAGTTCGCTTCGCAATGTCTCCTGCATTTAGATTCAAATTCAGATAACTTTATTTGCTGAAACATGTGTATACTATCGCGGTCTAAAAATGTTTATCAGTTTTCAAATTAGATTCTTTACCACACTGTGTGCAGTAAATTCTAAAATTAAAGTTGACACATTACCATAGTGACATTTAAAAAAGAAAATAGGTTTGAATTTTGAATCATCGACCTTGTGACATAGATGTGTGCATGCAATTATAAGCCTTAAGGTGGTAAAAATTCTCAGACCCCGACCGTATATACAATACAATGCATGCAAGGTGTTATAAGTACATGGCGTTGTGCTAACATGTTTACCATATTGTCATGGTGTGCAAATATTTAATACAAGTTTAGAATTAAAAAATAACAAAATTTATATTTAAAAACTAGCTGACCCAATAGACGTCCTGTTCAAAAGCTTATACAAAAATCCCATAGAAAAAAGGACATTCAGTTTTTCCCGAATATGAACATTTTCCGGGAAACATTTCAATTTTATTTTTCTCTAAGGCTGCCATAAGACTAACTGCATTCTTGCAGTTAGAATGCAGTTTAATACGACTGCAATAGGTACTCGTAATGTACTGGTAACTGCATTAAAACTGCAAATTTGCAGTTGGGAGTGCAGTTGAAGCCGTTGAAATGCAGTCCGTCTGATGGCAGCCTTAGATTTAATTCGGAATATTATGAACATCAAAAAAAAGTTGCCAAATCGGTCCAGCCGTTCTCAAATGGTGCGCTTCCAAACAAACAGCGTTTCTTTATTTTTTTATTAGGATTCCGTAGTCAACAAGGAACCTTTATAGTCTCGCTATGTCCGTCTGTCTTTCTATCTGTCTGTCTGTCTGTCCGGTATGGGAGAACAAGTTTTTCAACTACAATGTTAATTTTGTTCTTGGGATAAATTCATCCCAACTACAGAACCCTTCATTGTGCGTGGTTCGACATGCACTTGGCCAGATTTAACTTATAGGTATCTAGAATATGATAGGAAATACTGCAGTGTAAATTAAGTGCGATAAATATAGAATGAACAAAACTTAAGCTCGAGCTGCGAAAGCAGAGCTTATGCTACTTAGCGAGGCTTCTGACTAGCTTTAAATATTAATACTTGGTAAAGTGCTACATTTGAGATTCAGCCTTATGACCTATGTCACCGCTACACAAGTAAGCGCTGTAATTAATACTCAAAACTATACCAACTAGCAAACTTTATTGAAAAGAGAATGTTTAACCCTCCCTCTGTCGGCCACATCCAGTAATATCCCGATTCCCGACGCGCGAAACAGTATTTTATCGCTCATAGTATATCCAGTCGGTTAATGAATTAAGCCGGGCGAGTGCGAAAACAATTTTGTCCGGACAACGGTGATAATACGAATTTATTATATCATTTAAAACGTCGAAACATTAACAAAACCGTGATACTTATACAACATTGGGCAGCCATCCGTTCGTGAGACCGCTGCGTTACTGTTCACTGGGAAATATTAAAATGTTACCATGTATTGGAAATGTGCAATGTGTATCTTTAATTAAATTATTTGTTAATGTTATTTAATGTTAATTGTGTGATATAGTTTATAAACTAATATCGTGACTGCTAGTGCTTAACAGGTATATGATTAAATCTTATTGTTATGCAATTTGAAGCTACCGTAAACTAAGAAGGAAGGAATTATTCCAAGGAGATCCCTCATTCTAAACAGTAGCTAAAATAAAACAGAATACCAATCAACTAGTTTTTATTAAACTTAGGTTTAATATAAAACTACAAACTAAAAAAGCATTTACACCTAAACTGTAGTCATATAAAAAAGTCGCTTCTTTTAAATCGAGTGCGGGAAAAATTTAATTTTTTTATCTCACCTCAAATGGCTGAACTCTGATTGTCAATCGTCCACACCGCGGGATATGCCCCGATAGCGGTTAAAAATTCGCGTCAAATTAAACCATTGTCCCGGGGTGCTGCGCTGGTCGGCGCGGCAGGGTTAATTGCCGAGACCAATTATCGCCACCGGTATCACTGTTAGTTTACGATAACTGACCGCTAGCGCCTTTTTCACGGGCCCACACTAAAATCTGTGCAATGTTTGCAATACTATCTGTCTATCCAGTTATTAAAATGAAATCGGGACGGGCCGAGCGGCACCAAGCGGCCTCGGCATCCCGTGCCTACGATTGTTGGCACAATCCAATCAAAATATTTTGCACGACAAAATCCGCAAATAATTTATAGGATTTTGTTATTAGATTATTTGTTGTTATATAAAGCATGCGACTCGGAAGTTTCCGCTCGTTTAAGACGGCCTAATCGCGTCCGGTAGATGAAGCGACAAATTTGATCGCCGGAGCCAAATTACAACCGGTGTTACCCCTCCCGCCGGCGCCACCCCGCACCCCGCGCCCCCATCGTGGTTAATTGCCAAAACAATTAAACCATTTATCAACAATACCAAATTTAAGTGTCCGATTTCATTCGACGTAGGTCCGCGGCGCACCCCGGCAGCGTCACGCTCCTAATTATTTCATGTGGCAAACGTACGCCATTCGCATCTTC
Source organism: Lithophane leautieri (assembly GCA_949152455.1). NCBI lineage: Eukaryota > Metazoa > Arthropoda > Insecta > Lepidoptera > Noctuidae > Lithophane > Lithophane leautieri. Next base: position 19,374,270 of record OX424458.1, on the reverse strand, counting down.
AAACAGAAAATATCATTAACCTTAGTGGAGGATGATTCGACCAATTTGATTGTGTAATTATTTTATCGTCGATTAATTATAATATGGATCGGCTAGGTTAATTAGAATTAATATCGTTATGTGTTGGTAATTCTATTCAGAATTTTATTGCCCACTGCGGCCGCTGCATTCCGGCGCACAGTGGGCCCATACTGAAAATTAGTGGACTTAGGCAACAAAGTTACCATATCGATGCGATTTTTTTTTATATGACGTGTTATAATATTCCTGACAACTTTTATTCTTATAAAATTTCTTCTAAACTTGATAGTTTGTCTTGAAAAAAATTAATTAGATTTTTTTGTATGGAGCGAATCACGTTTAATTTTTTTTCTTCAATTGTACTAATATGTTGGGTGTGTGGCGTGAGTATATGATAGCTAGGGTCATTCTCTATCCACGAAAAAAAAATCAGCGCCGGCTATCTGCGGCAGCGCGAGTAATCATTCGGTAAAAAAATAATAATTCGGAAGAATTTTTTTGTCATATAAAATAAATTCAAAGCATATTTTTTGTCTCATTTGGCTGTTTTCACCTTCTTTTTAATTAAATAAATAGTTTTAATAGCGCATACGTACTTAGAACTAGTAATTCTGGTAGAGATTTAGTTATTATTGCATGTTATCGGTACAAATGAGTCGTCAATCACAATGCAGGTGCTCTGCATTGTGATTGATGACTCATTTGTTTGTGCGCGCATAACTAATGAGTCATCGAAAAATGCTCGTCTCTGATTGGCTGTGTTATTTTTTAACTGCACGTTATCTATTGTTGAATAAATATATCGTAATGTTTCAGGTTATACTAATTTTGTTAATGATAGGTAAAATAATTTAAATTTGTACGGGCAAGTCGTTGATCATTATCTACATAATCAACTGTATGTATATTATTATAGTATTAAGTTATCGTACGTATGATCAATATGAAACTGTGAAGTAACTGTAGCCCTGAAAAGGGCTGTTTGTCATATTCCTAACCCTGATGGGCTTTTGTGGGAATAATTTAGAGCCGGATCACATTATTTCTTGTTCCAGAAGTGCTAGTGTGTCTTTAGTCTCTCTTCTACTTCGGATAGCGCATCTGGATTACTGGAAAGGTATTCGACCACTTTTGCCAGATTCGTTTTGCCGTTGTCTTTCAATTTTGTTATGTACCAGTGCTGCAACTCTTCCTCGGAATTTTCTTCTACTATGGAAGTAGAACGTCTTTTCTTTTGCTTATTACTTAACTCTTCGAACGGTTTTCTGTGCTCCTTTTCTGTAGATGTTCCCGCTTCCGCAGTACATACTGCAAGAGTAGGAACATGGCAATCTATATCCACAAGCTCAGATAAGGCTGCGTCCGAAAAGCCCATCACACTTCTCAGATCAACACTGTCACAAACAGGCCAGTTGATGTTTTTTTCCAACCACTTGCGATTAATTACACGATTCATAAAAGTTTTTTGATTTCTACTTGACTCTATCCACTTTTTATTTAAATTTACACAAAAAAGTCGACAGAACTCCTTGATTCGGTTCTTGTCTTCTTCAGAAACTTCGGTAGTCAAGACAGAAATGATACTTTCATACAGAAACATATGATTTTTCAGATCACCGCCACTTCTTAATTTCACTAAAAGATCTAGGTTGGTACAAAATCCAGCCATAGTTCTAATGTAAATATAAAAATACAAGTATTTCACTGTGTTCACAAACAAGCGACAAGAGCGAAACTAGATGGACTTAATGAATGTCTTTATATTTATAGTTAGTGTTAATTACTCAAGTAGTGGACATAACAGTGAGTGAAAATTATTCAGCCAATCAGAGACGAGCATTTTTCGATGACTCATTAGTTATGCGCTTAGCCGAGTGCACAAACAAATGAGTCATCAATCACAATGCAGGTGCTACCGATAACATGCAATAATAACTAAATCTCTACCAGAATTACTAGTTATAAGTACGTATGCGCTATTAAAACTATTTATTTAACTAAAAAGAAGGTGAAAACAGCCAAATGAGACAAAAAATATGCTTTGAATTTATTTTAAATGACAAAAAAAATCTTCCAAATATTTTTTTTTTTACCGAATGATTACTCGCGCTGCCGCAGATGGCCGGCGCTGATTTTTTTTTCATGGATAGAGAATGACCCTAGCTATCATATACTCACGCCACACACTCAACATATTAGTACAATTGAAGAAAAAAAATTAAACGTGATTCGCTCCATACAAAAAAATCTAATTAATTTTTTTCAAGACAAACTATCAACTTTAGAAGAAATTTTATAAGAATAAAAGTTGTCAGGAATAATATAACACGTCATATAAAAAAAAATCGCATCGATATAGGAACTTTGTTGCCTAAGTCCACTAATTTTCAGTATGGGCCCACTGTGCGGCGCAACGTTTTCAGAAGTAAAAAACAATATTGAGCCAAGGTTATTCAACCGAGGTGATTCAACCATTATTACTTATGTTTTAGGTTAAATAAAACAAAAACAAAGATGTGGTAGATACAATATAATCTGCATCATTTTGCGTGAATTCCCGCGGGGTGGGGGGTGGCGGGGTTGGCATTCAGGTTTTCATATCAAATTTCAGCTGAATGGATTCAAAGATACGTTGATTAAACATCGTAATACATTTGCTTACGCTTCAGCCGCAATAATATTTTGCAAGTGTTTGTTTGTTTGTACAAGAAATTATGAAAAATGTACTATTTTCTTCTCAAATCCAAGATGGAGTTTGTTTGTATCTTAAATGGTATACAAAATTCCTGTAACCTAATTTTAGGTATTTGAGGCTTTAGAGACCCTAAATAGAGCTTCTAAATTGAGATGAATCGATAGAATAATAAATAACCCGAACTAACGCATTCCCTAGATGTTCAGGCAAAAACTGAGATCTCAGTAAAGATAACTTAAAGGCGACAAAACATAATTAAAACAAACTCGCAGCTGAAAGCGTTAAATAATTCCATAATGCATAATTTGTACAAGCAACGACAGGCGTCCACTACCCACAGTTAGTGGGGGCGACGACCCGAATTCACACCGAAGAAAATGGTAGCAAATACCATTAACATTTCCCATGAGTAATTCATGTTTTTCCAAATACATTGAATGGTATACCTTCATATTACTATACGAGTAAATAATCTTATTTGTGGGAAAGTATTTGAATGGTATGTCTTAAGAATTTGTTTACCATAAGCTGTTGTCTTGCTTTATTTATACATTCTGAAGATAACCTAATACTTTGGTCAAGTAAAATAGAATAATAAAAATAAAAAATACAGTTTTTTTTTAAATAAAAATTGCATATTCATTAAAAACGCACATTCCAAAAAAAAATACTGATACACTACCTAAAAAGGAAAAAATAGGTATATTAAACGTATTGTTAATACCAGCAAAAGTTTAATGTATTCCTTAATTACTAAGATATTCCAATTTAGCACACCAACATAATAAATAGTCGAGGAAAAAGAACATGGCCACCTATTATGTACTTGCAAATATTTACCTTATTTATTTTTTAATGTCAATTTATCTATTTCTATACTAATATTATAAAGAGGAAAGTTTTGATTGTTTGTTTGTTTGCATTGAATAGGCTCCAAAACTACTGAACCGATTTGGCTGAAAATTAGTGAGTAGGTAGCTTAGAACCAGGAGACGACGGACATAGGATACTTTTTATCCCGTTCCCGGTAGGGTAGGTAGGTAGGGTAGGTAGGGTAGGTAGGGAAGGTAGGTAGGGTAGGTAGGGAAGGTAGGTAGGGTAGGTAGGTAGGGTAGGTACGTAGAGTAGGTAGGTAGGTAGGTAGGGTAGGTAGGTAGGTTGGTAGGTAGGTTGGTAGGTTGGTAGGTAGGTTGGTAGGTAGGTAGTGTAGGTAGGTAGGGTAGGTAGGTAGGGTAGGTAGGTAGGGTAGGTAGGGTAGGTAGGTAGGTAGGGAGGGTAGGTAGGTAGGGTAGGTAGGTAGGGTAGGTAGGTAGGTAGGTAGGTAGCTAGGTAGGGTAGGTAGGTAGGGTAGGTAGGTAGGATAGGTAGGTAGGGTAGGTAGGCAGGTAGGCGCGCCGTAGATAAGTACTTAGTGCTACCCGTGTGAAGCCGGGGCGGGCAGCTAGTACATAATAATTTCAAAAACGTTGTAAAGCTAAAGCGAACAATATTGCTACAGTAATTTTTCTTTATCATTACAAGTAGTACGTCGATGATATCTTTTAAAATATGCAGTACAAAAGTGGGGCAGCGCTGTATGAATAAGTTAGCGAAGCTATTCCGTGAGATAACGTGTAGAATATATTCGATATAATATTTATTGGAGCTGAATATTTAAACGCTTTAATGAATTTTAAATACATTTTAATTACCAAGACTTGAGCGCAACTGAATGGTGAGGAAAATAAATTCAGGACTAAATTGAAACTCTTTTCGATACGAAGTGATTGGTTCAGGAAGAGTAGAATTCTTACTCATAATTTTAATGCCGTCAAAACTTGCCCGTCCTTGGAATTAATATCAACATCATCCCAAGGCCTAACCTTTTACAACTACTAGCGAAATACGGCTGAATATCTATAATTTACTAGGAACGGTTACCATTTGACTTCCTATGATATTATGGTAATATTATCATAGGAGGTCGAAAGGTAACCATAACCTTCAAGGAGAATTCTAGAATCAATTGCAAATGCTGGAACATTTTATAAATATAATACTTCCCGTTGTGAAACTTCAGTTTCCGTGAAAAGGCGCGCCGATCGACTTTTTAGAAATTTCTAAATTCCGGTTAGTTTTCATTTCATGCTTCTGCTGGTATTCGGTTTCCATGACATGTCAATTGTGTTTGCGAATATTTTAAAATAATACGCATGTTCCTTTTTACAACGTCGGTAACTTTTTGCAGGTACCCTACCTTTCTTCGTGGAAGGACCTATCAGGCTATAGTAAGGGGTACATAACTCAAAAAACTCAAACCATTTATTTCAAATAAACCAATTACAGGCACTTTTGAATTGTCAAAGGGTCGGTCAGTCAGAAAGATGAAGCTAGTTGCCCATTCCAAAGCGTAGGTTCCTATGGAGAAGAACGGGCAAGAAACTCCACGGACACTCTTTTGAATCAGAATATTATTACAGTATATCCTAGCGCTAACATAAGGTACAAGTCTGTGAACTGTATTTTTACCCGAATACGGCGAAGCAAAAAGTATGTATGTTCATCTGTTCCCTCATATCTTCTAAATGACTCATCACAATTTGACAAATGAGTTATCGTTGGAAGCGTCTTGATCGTACGCTGGTTATAGGCTATGTGATGTCACAGTAAATACTAATAAGTATCATGTTGGGTATCAAATAAAAGGGCTTTAAAATATATATAAGTATTATATTAGGGTTTTCGAAAAAAAAAAATCTTAACAAAAAAATAATATATATTAAGTAATAAAAACTAAAACCCAATTATGGCAAAAAAGTCAATCAACCGAAAAAGGTGTAAACAAGACATCACAGACAGACAAACTAAAAATCCGGAGTCACACGTGTTAGGGCTAACCGTAGTTGAGTTTTAGTTTAATTTACTTTTTTTTTTGTATTTAAAAAAATTCGTTCAGTCTCATAGCATATTAGCATAACCAGCCAATAATGTGTCCACTACTCGGACACAAAAAGTCGTCTTTTGACCGCATTTAGGCGTGAACAGGTAACATACAGACAGACAGACAGAGTTACTTTTGACTTTATAATATTAGTATATATTAGTACTAGCTTCCGCCCGCGGCTTCGTGTCAGGTCGATAAAAAGTACCCTATGTCCTTCCCCAGGATGCGATGCTATCTCCTTGCCAAATTTCGTCGAAATTCGTTCAGTGGTTTAGGCGTGAAAAGGTAACAGACAGACAGACAGAGTTCTTTCGAATTTATAATATTAGTATGGATATAAAATAAGTATTTATACAAATATTTCTCAGGACGTTGAATAAATAAGACTTCTTATGATTTTATAAACTGCATAGTTTTGTAAAATTAATAAGGAGTACACCTTTATTAAATTTATTAACAATATGAAATAAAATTAAATATAATAAAAATCGATGGCTTGTACGGGTCGTGTTTAATCATTGTTACTGTTTCAAAAAAACTTTTATGTTTTTTTTTAAACAGTAACAATTATTTTTAAATAGAGGGTATTAATTGGCCCATTATGGCCGTTGCAAGGCGACTATGTTACCGAACCACCGACCTTTATTTATGTACAAAACCATGTGCTCTTTCTAAACCGTACGTTTTTTGTTTAATACTAAGAGCGAATACTTTTATACTTAAGATGTTTAAAAAACCGGCCAAGTGCGAGTCGGACTCACGCACGAAGGGTTCCGTACCATTATCTAGAAAAACGGAAAAGAAATCACGTTTTTTCTTTGGGAGCCCCCCTTAAATATTTGCTTTGTTTTAATTTAATTTTTTTTTTTAAAGTGAATATATAAATAATTATTCTGTGAATATTTCAAGCGTCTACCTATTGCCGTTATCAATATCGAGAAAAATCGAGCAAAAAAATTACGTTTTTTATATGGGAGCCCCTTAAATATTTAAATTATTCTGTTTTTTAAGTATTTGTTGTTATAGCGGCAACAAAAATACATCATCTGTGAAAATTTCAACTGTCTAACTATAACGGTTCATGAGATACAGACAGACAGACAGACTGGGATAGATATAGGGTTATAGAAAAAATACTCTAACCAACTCTTACTTTGGTACCAAATATGACAGATTACAAATACCTAGCAATCATAAAGATAAGATTATTTATTTGTCCAATATATACACATGACATGATATGTATGTAGATTTGAAAATGCGGAACCTTAATAACATAAGTCAAAGTCAAAGTTTTTATTAATGCGATTTTTGGTGGATACAACAGGGTCTTAAAAATATTTTATAGAAGCTCAAAAAAAAAGCTCAAAATAAGCTTTTATTCCTTCCAGTCATCTCATCCGGTAAAATTAATAATTACTACTTACCTACAATTATTTATATTCATTATTTGATGAATAAGTAGTAAATCGCTGATGAAAAAATTCGTAAATCAATTAAAATATTCAGAGTAATTAATTCCGCCGAAGTAATATTCCATTCAATAAATAATAAAAGAGAATTTTCCAGTTGCATAAAAATTAAATCCCGATAAATCCGAAATGAATTTTCAAATGATTTTGCAGGGTGAACTCTTTTTAAACGCCGTACGAATTTAACCTATGAAACTGTACGCTTTCAGCACAATTAAATTTTAGTGAAATTCGCCCTTAGTCATTTGTATATACAATAAGGTATAGCTAAATTTTATTGAACTATAAGTACAGATGGCAGTGACTAACACACATGGTCAATGTGATAATGTCTAATCTATTAAATCTTTTAATGAGAATAATTTTTTCATGTTATTCTTTGTAATGTCTTTTTGAGACAAGCGGACACAAGCTCCATAACGAGCAAAGTAAATTAATTTCCAAAATACTTTTATTTTTTAAACATGCACGCTAAGTCACGTTGTAATTATCCTAGTTTACAACGTCGTCGTGACACTTTGAATGTTGATTTATAATGTATTAATTCGCACCTGTTCGTTGAGCATTCATCACAGAGCATCGGTGTGATAGGCGGCCGATTTAAGACCATCGTCTCACGCGATGATTTTCACTGGAATATTGATGATTAATCATATTATTCTTGCTAGCATTCATTTAGTTAGAGTAAATAACGAATGGATTGCGAATTAATTCGTTCAGATTTTCTTTTTCTAGTTAATTATTTTTATTATAGTTTTTTATTTGATAGTGGCACAAGTCGAAATACGTCATACGACAGCAGGAACCAAAAGAACGTACAGAGGAACTATTGCTTCCAAGCTTTAAGATTCTCTAAAGTCCGTTTTTTAATCTCGTAGACTAATTTGACATTTCAAGTAATTGTTGTTTGTTTTTTCAATTTGGAGTTTGACATTTGCACCTGTCAAATTAGTCTAGGTACGAGATTAAAACAACAGACTTTAGAACACTGTTCGAGTCCTTCCACATTTAAATTCCAATCGAAGTAACTTCAACAATAATTAAAGTACCTACCTATCCAGCATAAACATTATTCATAACAATAAAACTATCACAATATCGTTAGTAATTTTATATTCACATTAAATTATTATTAATAGATGGCGTGGCGATAGTGAAGAACAACATTGTACGACGCAGCGAAGCGGACGGCGTCCGTAACTTACGAATACACATGCACGTTACACTCTTGTATAATATATTTATTCACGGTATACGCCCAGCACTGTACATACATATATTATTTTCTTTCTAATACCTGGCACAAGAACGTGGTTATTTATGAATTGTGTTCATTAATCGCGTCTTGAGTTGAAAATTTTAACGAAATTTTTGATCCTTGTTAGTCAATGGTCAGCAAAGTATTTCAGCTCTCAAGCAGCAATAAATGGATGTTCTTATACTTTGTATAGAACCAGGGTTTTAGTCTTAAAATCTTAACTGATGTGATAAACTAAGATCCAATGATATTAAGGGGACTGCTGGAACTAAACGCAAGTTTCATAATGCCTAAAATATGATCCGCAGTAAACAAAATCAGAAAAATATTGAAATTCGACAGGATATAAATGCTAATTAGATAGTGTGTTGAAATCATAATGAAAACAACTAAATTGGCACGAAAGAAAAAACTCACAAAGATACCTCAAAAATTTTTTTGACGATTAAAACCCATATCGATATAGTACACACGGCTACACATTAAGCTATACATTTCCAGTATAAGCTGACCTCGTATTGTACGGAAATCCTATACAATGCGAGATCAGCATAAACTGGAAATATATAGTTTAATGTGAAGCCGTGTGTACATGCACTCATTCTGATTTTTTGTTAAATTATTCTACAAGCAACATATTTAACGTAATACCTTAATATCACAAAACCGTGTTTATCAGCTGTTTAGCCTAAACACCTTTTAAACATGACGTTTCTGTATGGAGTTTGACATCAAACTGACATTAGACATCCGTTGAACAAGTGTCTAAGTTTTTGTGGTAAGGCTCTAAGTGTTTTAATTTTTAGCCCAATCGATAGATTTTTTGTAAATAGATAATTGCTTAATTTTTTGTAATCATTATTTTGAATTTGTGTCATCGCGCTTCTTTTTATTTTGCTATGCAGTCCGACTGTGACCGAACTTTAGCTGTTGTCAGGCCTCTTAATCTTAGAGAGATTTCGACCGAAAACACTGAATTTGATAAAAAAATTACTAACAAGAGTCAGAACATCTATTGTGTAAACAATCGCTTAAAATAAAGCATAAAGTTATCTTCGCGAGGACTAAATGCACATGTTTTTTTGGGGTCTATATTAATTTGTGTTCCCCATGCATGCTTTCTGTGGGACGCTAAAGTTGCACGTGCTCAAAACTGCGTGTAAAAGCTGGTTACGAAACAAAATATGTGTTCTACATTATACAGGGTGTATTTTTTTTATGTAGCTTTGTATAATCGCGTCTACAAAGTATCTCGCAATTTATAGTTATAAAATTTCCTTTTTTTTGTAGTGATACGATTTGCGAACTGTGTTTAATTGAAAACTACTTTCTTTTGCAGGTAAGTAAGATCGCGTGCTTGGTTCGTGCGACGTAAGTAGGAATATTTTAATTCGTGTTACACTGGTTAACGCCGGCGAGGATATTGGCACGTGCTGAGGAAATTGGTGTGATTCTCGATAGTGTAAAAATAATTATATAAAACACTTGCTATAAATTAAAACATAAAATTGTAAAATAACATTGCGCCTGTATACGCCGAAGGGTAAGTCAGAGGTGTACATAGAGTAATAGGAGGCAAGCCTATTGCCATCAACCGGGCACAAATCCATACGCCGGGCTGCTTCTGAGATGTTCCAGGTGAAAAAACCCCATAACAATTTGCTCGACCCGGAATCGAACCCAGGACCTCATGCTCAGCAGTAGCGCTATTGCGACCACTAGACTAACGAGGCAGTTTTGTCAGAGGAACTTTTGTTCCCGTTAAAAGCTTAATAGACATATAACTTATGAAGAAGAAAAACTTAAAAATCGAAGTAGAAAAGCGATATGTTTCGAATGAAAGCAAAAGACAAACTAGGCAGTGCCGGTAATCCGGCGGCGAAACCACGTGGCTTTGTCCAATCACACGTGCTTACTAAACGTCAGATTAGTAGCCGCAGGCGCACCGTGTGACTGTGCGTCATTAGCCTTAGACACAACAGGGCCCGCCAATTACATGTGAGGGAACGAACTCCGGCTTGTAAAGGACAACGCGCACGTTGTTGTCGAAAGGTTCAAACTGTCAACCTTGATTCGAATACCTACACAAGCCAGATAAAACGTACTACAAACCCGGGTTAGAGCGTTTCGTTTGACCTGTTTCAAACCTTGATTCTCTCCTTCACTCCTCAGAATACCATCAATTTTCTTTCGGAGGTGATTGTAATTGTTCATGTGTAATCGTAAGCCCGTACTGATGCAAGGTAGTAAATAAAATAGGAGCGTGTCGTTCGAACACAGCGTTATCTCAATTCCCCATCGCGTGTCCTCGCAAAAATCTCAAGCTTGGGCGCCCCCCCCCCTCCTCCTCACCCCGCCCTCCCCGCGGCTCGTCTATTTTCTAATTGAGCGGTCCGAACGCATCCCCCAATTAGCCCACCACGTGTGAAGTTACTGAAGCAGGGCCGAACAGATAAAAACTCACTCCTTCACTGAAACGATCGATCGTGGACACAAAAAGAACAATATGAAGTGCATCGCCTTTTTTCGAAGTCGGGCGGCGCACGAGAGGGAGGGGTGGGGGAGTCCCCCACTCTCCCCCTCCGAGTCGAGTGCTTAACGCGCCTGGAAAGTGCTTTTCGGGTGGCCGGATGACAGAAAGGCGTCAACGGTGACTACAGTATCTAGGAATTAGCTTTGAGAGTCTTCTTGACGGCTCGAGGGGTACAGTAGGCAGGTCATTTATATTTATAATTAGCCGTTTGTAAGACGCAATAAGATGTAAGACGATGAAGCGTCTGACATCTTTGTCTACATGTGTACCGGATTCCCCGTCATTCACAATTTTCATTCCATCCAATACCTAGTAGGAAATGAAAAATAAAATTTAAAATTTATGCTATAAAAAATGGAACCATTTGTATGAAATCGGTGTTTTAAAAGACTCAAGTCAGTTATTCGAACTAAAGTGCAGGTTTGCACATAAATATTAAATTATAATCGGTTATATTCATGCACTGAGGGTTCTGTGCCACCGATGTTCTGTGCCACCGATGCTGTTCCGAATTTTGCATTAATAAACTAATAACCTCGACAGACATAATACTGTTGAAGTGACAGATATCGCCCGTAGACTCAAAAATTGGTAGCAAATAAGAAAGACAACCACGCGATTCAAAAATCAATTTAAAAAAATTGACTGTGTTTAGCATCTCCGTGCGTGAATGGGGCCCGGCTGCAAGGGCTAACACACGTTTTGATTTCGACATTATGTACTAGTACTATTCATGATGCAACGACATGCAAACTACTAACTCTTGACATAATTATATAATTTACTGAGATAAACAGAGGAACGGATAGTAGGTTGCAAAAGGGTCCTACTAAGCACGGTACCCTAATATGTTGAATTATCTTGAGTCATTAAAGCATTGTATATTCACAATCGATCAATCTATAACTGCTGCCCTTAGAATCATAAAGTGAATTATTGCTGTTTGTTTTGCCGACAGGTGAAAAAGTGCCTGAACTAAGTGTTGAGTCCCTTTCGGTAATTCATGTAGGTAATTTACTGTCGGCAAACTGTTCGTCATACCTGAAGTAGGCACTACTGTTCTGTTACACTGTGAAGTTATTTTTTAAATGTGCATTGACCGTTTTTTGACTAAGGGCGAATTTCACCAATGAAACTGAACGCGATCCGAACGGCTAAACCGCGTTCCAGAGCTGTCAGTGTCAATATTCCATAGAAAATAATGACACTGACAGCCCTTAAACGTAGTTTAAGTGTTGATCGCGGTCAGTTTAATTTAATTAATCAATTGTTCATATGTTTAAAATCTAAACATATTATAAATTAAGTCGCTTTTCGTGTCTACCTATGTGACCGCGTTGTGTTTTTAAACTGCGCAACAGATTTTGATGCGGTTTTCACCATCATTTAGAGAATTTATTCCGGAAGGTATATATATGTGTATAATACATGAACGTACTAATAAAGACGGCGCGTCGCGTAGTATCGTAATAAAAGAAGACGTTTAACTGTAGATACATTTTTGTAAAGTATTATAATACCTATATAAGCAGGGGGGATACCGTCAAAACTGTGAATGTTTGACGCAAGCCCTCGGTTATTGTTTTGCAATATAAGACCACGCCAAAAGCTGGTGGTCTATCTTTTTGTAATATTTCCCCCTTTTCCTGTCGCATTTCGTTATTAAATCACGGATATGTGCAGACCATGGCACAGCGACGCGTCGCTCGCGACGTGTTGGCGGTGTTCGCACCTTAACATCGCGTACAACCCCGGACTGACGGGACTGACGGGGGAGACAGGAAAAACGCGAATTATAGGTACCGGAGATTGTTAACAGGCGCTGGATTATTTAGATTTGAAAAGCAGTTAGTTTAGCATGTGCTTAGATAGTTGAGTAGTAATGTTAATAAGATTAGGTAGTACGTATTTAGCACCTTCTAGCATACGATGTCCTGTAGGTAAAACATTTAATACCACAACCAAGGACAGGGCCCTGGATATCTAAAGTTACAAGTCTAGACATTCACAAGTTACTTAGAATGTTAATTTTCGTTAAATTCATAGCCCATCTCCATACTCGTAATCAGCCTTAATGTTCCCACTGCTGGGACACGGGCTTTAGGTCATCTCTCTCTTTTAATCACATTTAAAAAAAGAAAATCGAATTTAAACATTTGCGGAACTAACCGTGCGTTTGCACTGGCGAAACATTCAAGACAAAACATGTTGAAATCTCTATTTTCTGTCAATGTTCCATACAATTTTTGACAGGAAGTAGAGATTTTAACATGTTTTGTCTTAAATGTTTCGCCAGTGCAAACGCACGGTAAGCACGACACTTTTAAACTTGTAAGACGGAATAGAGAGTCGCCGGATTTTCTACAAGTTGTAACTTAGCGATAAGGCCGCCCATTGTATGTTTTGTAGTGTTAAATATATTTATTTTCGCTATGTATTTTCTGGTGTACAATAAAGTATATATAAATAAATAAATAAATAACTTACAAATAATTTTTTCTTATACAAAATCACGAATAAACGTCTAAAAATATAAGTACTTGTGAACTAAATAATGAAAATTGGTAATACAAGGCTTGTAAGTTTTGATAAACAGGGCACTGGTCTTGTAGTCCGCAAAAAAAAAAAACCGTGATTCTAATTTTAAAGTATATACAAATATTGTAAACTCAAAACTAAAATAAACACAATTTCCTGAACAAAACACCGATTCTAAAATAAAATAATTGTTCAATAAACGAACAAGACAATATTTATTTATTTATTTTTTATTTATTTAAGTAACATGGGAGACTTACAGCTAAAACAAACAGATCAAGAACAGTATATTAGTTAGAAAGCCAATTACAGGTCTCCACGTATAAAATACAGAGTATAATAAATATAAACAAGTAACACGACGTGTCTCGGTAACTAACACGATGTAACATCCCAATAAGCGTGTCGTAGAGTCAAGGTTGTGTCGGAAACCGGCGCGCCGCGAAGGCACGGCCCGGAAATCCCAATTCCGCCCGGATCCGGCCCGTGCCACGAAAGTGACCGGACTTACGGTCGAAGTGGATCTCTTGCTTTAGTTGTGAAGACGAAGTTTCGTCATCTTAGTTTACGATACAGAAAGAAAATGGTACCGATCGTCAGTAAAGTAAATCGTCTTCTTATATTGCCAATAAAAGCCTGTCATTCAATAATATTTTACCTACCTTTCAAATTGATGAGCAATCTAAATCGGGACACTGCAAAACTTCCGATTTATCTTTGTGAAATTACACAAAAGGATCAGGACTTTATTTTGTGGAAAATATATAAACAGCTGTGTTAAAATTTCACCGGTTTTCAACGTTCAAAAAACCAAAGGACATGATTCAAAAAACCAAAGGACATGATTCAAAAAACCAAAGGACATGATTCAAAATCTACAGTCACGCAAAAGTTAATGAAAATATTTTCCGATTCTCAGTTGAAGTGATTCTCCAATGAAGTGGACGAATCAAAGAAGATAATAAGCGAATATAATTTTAATTAAAATGTTCCCATGCTTCAACATTGCAATGGCTGTAAAAAGCCTCTTTGAGGAAATGTTTCATATTTGGTTTATAAGTTCGCGACATATTTTATTATTTTATCAACTGTAGATAAATAATTAAAAAAATGCATTTCTCAGTAGCAGCCCGGAATCTGGATTTATGCCCGGTTGATGGCAATAGGCTCGCCCCTATTACATTGGGTTTAGACATAACTGGCGAAATGCGGGTGTACCTAATATAGGAGGGTATTCCTCGAAGTGCAACTACTTTGAGACACAAAAAATGAAGCGCACCTAAAGTATTCCTCGAAACGCACCAACGATGTGACATAGGGAAGAGCATGAAGGATTCGTAATAAATGATATCGATAGACGTTTCAAAATGCAACGGTCCTAATTGTTTATTTGTTCAAACTACCAGGAATATTGTGTTGTTTGTTGCATTTCAAAGTAGTTGCGCTTCGAGGAATACCCCAATATACATAGTTACACCTCTGCCTTAGCCTTCGGAGATTACCGGCGTGATAAATGTTATGTGTAAGTAATAAACAGTCCTTTGATTCAGTACGTTACGAAAACTCATTAGCAATCGAGTCGCTTAGTCGTGATTTTTTACAATTTATTTTCATCTGACTAACTAGAGAGAACTTCTCTAGTTGGGACGATTGGACGTCACTTTTAACGAGGCCTTCTAAAATACAGACTCCGCACATCTCTTCCCGAGCAACAATAGAACAAACGCCAAAAAATGTGTGTCATTTGTCGTCATTCTTCAAAAATATTCGACACGGCGCACATTACCGACTAAGTTCTCAATTATATGAATGACGCACACATGATGCGCTTCCACCACTATAGGAAGACATGACTGACGATTTCGAATTTAATAAAAAAAAACGTGGGCGTGCTCGCCGTCATGATATATTAATGCTTGTTTACACATTACTCAGGTAATTTCCTTTAGCTTGCCGTTTTTCAACTTTATCGATTACGGTTAAACGTCCTGTCATCGGGCACAGTGTAGATTGTTAACTAGCGTATCGTAATTGTCATAACGAGTATAGCTTTTATTGAAAGTGAGGTTACATTTGACAGATTAATAAAAGTACTTCGCATGGATCGATATAATATCTGTCGCGTGGATCGATTTTCTATTGATGCATTAAAGATATTGTCGCGTATTAGAAAACTGGCTTTAATT
Organism: Lithophane leautieri; assembly: GCA_949152455.1. NCBI lineage: Eukaryota > Metazoa > Arthropoda > Insecta > Lepidoptera > Noctuidae > Lithophane > Lithophane leautieri. Next base: position 19,358,644 of record OX424458.1, on the reverse strand, counting down.
GACAATCGAATCTATTTGAAGTTGTAATTCTTATCTATGTTATATATCTTGCTATTGACTAAATTCTAGCAAATTATTTTTGTAATAATTAGGTAGATCTGACAATATTAGTTGCTAGCACTAAACGCGACGCGATCGCGACTAATGCAACTGCAATTATCAGTCGTGATCTCAAGTATGCACGCGTCCTTACAGCCTGGGCCGAGCAAGGAGGTGGAAGTCGGCCATTCAGTCGTACGTCTGTCTGTATGTATACACACTTCCTTTCATTTACTGTTACAAATGGACGGACACTTTTTGGTCTAGAATAGCCCGCACTGGGGATTAGGATTGGAAAACTGTAAAATGATTTTGGGTCACGTTTTTGAATTTTAACTAAAAACTGTAGAACGGGGCACGCTGCTATGAATATCCAGATCTGGATAAAAAGGTTTAGTAAGATAGAAGTTTTTTTTTTAATCCGTCGCTATTTATCTCTGAACAGCTAAAAATTTTTCTCTTTAAACAGATAGGATGTCACAGGAAGTCCGAAAATTGGATTCAATACAATAACAATTCAATAAATCGATGGGTCCTATGTATAAGGGCCAATGTGCAAATTGACAACTTTTCAATAGAGGCTTTCAAAGTTTCAATTTGATATATTTTTTAGATGCTTCAACTGATGTTTGTGAAACTTTGCATAGTTACTATGAAAAGTATGTCCGTTATTCTAATTACACCGATTTATTTTTACATGTATTAGTTTTTTAATTAATGTAGATATGCCTATATACGTCATTTTTTTAAATTTAATTATACTTAAAAAAACTAGTAAAAAGGCCAAAGTGTCACTTTAGACGATTTACTTGGCATAAGCAAATTTTGGAAAAAACGTGTATTTTAATATTTTTGAATAATCCGTTATTTATAGACAATATTTAAAATAAATAAATAACTTACACAAACAATAATAATATCATTATTTTATGACATAATTCACATTGACACTTATACGTTATCTGACTTGGTGACGTAATATTCTCAAACGTCAGTTAGATCACAAAAATAAAAACAATTATAAAACAATTTGACTTCTTTATTTGTTTTCTAATGAATTATTGAAGTTTCTGTAATGGAAAGGCAGTTAAATAATCAATATTTAATGTTAAAAACCTCAACCTCAACCTAGGTTAGTAATTAAAGTTTAAAGTAATAAAAAATTATACTTTTTTTATAAAATCAAAACTTACTAAACATAATTAAAGATTCTTAGAATATGGTCTAAGAGAAAAATTAATAAAATAAAAATTAACAAAACACAAAAAAAATAAACATTTCTAAAAACAAAACAAAACTTTATCATCATTATCACTAGTACTATCATTGAATTGTCATTAGATGCTACCAAATTTTCGTAATACTCATGATAAACTGGTGGAATAATATTTTTGCGACATAAAACAATTAAATCTTTTTTTTTGGATGGATGTATTGGTAACAACTGATTGTGACATAGTTTTAAGAGTATTTCCGTAGATTTATTAGCCATTTGTCTTCTTGTTCTAACAAAAAGATCAGAAATGTTAATGTGGTTTTCGAAAGCATATTCAGATAGATCTAAATTATAAAACAGCATGTATGCGTATGGTTCATGTTTACTGACACGAACTTGTTTGATTGTAGATCAAGGCACTTTTTGTCCCTCTGAATTTTTAGTCCAGTTAAAACAAGCACTCGCTTGCATCTTTTTGAAGTCGAAAACTATATTTTGAGATACATCTATAACATTATAAGGAGCTCCTTTTACTTTAGCCCATCTAATTAATAAACTCCACTCAAGACGGTGTATAAATATTATTATGTCTAGAAGCTTTATCAATTGTGGCATGTATGGAATCACACCCTCGTTTTGTGTGTGGCCTTTTTTAAGGAAAGTATGTTTAATATTAATACAAAACTGTTTAGCTGCATAAAGGTACATACTAAACATTATCCTATTTTTATTTTGGCTAGTACAATTATCTGACCAATATCTAAAGTCATCACAGCCTTTTTTATTCTTAAGTTTGAGCTATTTGTTTCATTCCACAAGTAGCAGGTACCAACCAAATTTCCAACATCAAACACGCATAAATTATGAACTTTCAATCGCTTACAATAATAAAATAAACTATTTTCACCACTAGGATCCAGCAACACTTTTTGTAAATCAAAGGTAGCACAAAATATTTTAGGATTATTTTGTGAGTCATGTTTATCGTTCTGTTTTAAAGATCTAGACAATTTTTTATAGTTTACGTGATTTTCAAAGTTTTCTTTTACTTCCGGCGTTATGGGACTGTGTTTATAAGAATGGCAGACATAACATTGATCCTTTTTGGGTTGGTGAATGATATTTGGATGTCATGTTTCACTTAGTTACATCTAATAACATATATTATTCACTAAAATAATTGGTTATTTCACAGCGCGACATCGTTCCGTGTGACGTAGAAGTGCTCAACTAACCGATTAGCCGTTGCAGTAAACAAAGACGCGGAATCTCCCCGCGTACAAGTCTCGAATAACCGTTTGGCCTTTATACGTTTAAAATTGTGCCATATAGGCCCTTTTACTGTAGCAAAAAATAGTATTTTCACCTATAAATGTGTATTTTTTTTTAGTGCACCTTATCAACTAAAGTAAAAGGAAGCATTTAATACAAAAAAGTGAAAATGCTCAAAATGTTGCATTGGCCCTTATACGTAGGACCCATCGAAATATTCATTTAATAAAATATTAGAATATATAGTACAGGAATGTCGCAATTTGCATGCCTGTTCAGTACAAGTAGGTACTTGGGCTAGCGAGCTCTGCTCTGTTGAAAATAGAGAATGCTCATTTAATAGTATAGGATAGTTCATACTAATTCGATGTATATAGTACATACCTACTAATTTCATGCTGCTATGATAGTACCTACTAATTCCATGCTCCCATGTCATTATTCTAATCTTGTTCTAAACTTTTTCTTTTAAACTATAAAGGTTTTTCGAGATAGGTATATGAGACCTACTAAACCGTAAACCCCTGTAATGCAACTTTAATCGAAATCGTAAGAACCGTTTTCCAGAACGTGATTAAAAGCATCCTTACTTAATATTATAAATGCGAAAGTAACTCTGTCTGTATGTCGCGCTTTCACACCAAAACTACTAAGCCGATTTAAATGAAATTTGGTACACAGATAGTCTAGAGCCTGAGAAAGGACATAAGCTACTTTTTATCGACATACCACGCGGGCGAAGCCGCGGGCGGAAGCTAGTTCCTATATATACGTATATTATACCTATATACACCAATATTGCTCATTTAATAAGTCATTAAGTATACTAATATTCATTAAATTCGTCAATCACTCCGTATCTACCTACTCAACAAATCGTAAAAACATTTATTAAAGTTTAGAAATTAATGTTATTGTCCGACTGCCACGTGGATGGAGTCACGGGCGCAACTTGTATTTTCTTAAATAAATTGACAGATGTTTTCCCGAATAGCAACCAGTTGCTAAATACGGATGCGACTGGTATAATGTCATATTTAATTCAGCTCTTAAGTGTTTATTTATTACTAGTAAATATTTAAGTATGCTTTTAATTAATAACTTTTTAAGAGTGTGTCGGGGTACCATCCGTTAGGCTGCAAGCTTATTTGCAAATTCTGTTATTATGAAAACAACCGACTTCCAAATCAAAAACAGCGGGTGCCAAAAACAAAAATTCCAGAGACCGACTTTCTAAATCGATTCTTCAAACAAAAAAGAATTTCCCAAATCGGTCCACAACTGATGCAAAATATCGATGAATATACATTAAAAAAACAAACAGACGAACAAAGAACCTTCTCCTTTTTTTAAGTTGGTTAAAAATGGCTCAAGATCTTCACTGATAGTGGTTTCAAAGCGCTATTGGACTTCAATGAAAACATAATAAAATTAATTAACTTACACAATAAAATAAAACTTCCCCGTAGATGCCGTAATCCGGTTATTTTCCTATTAAATTATTTCTAAAGCACGGTTTTAATCTAGTTAGGGTATTTTATACTTAAAAAGCGAAGATGGTAAAAAAGGCTATTAGTTCTTCGTAAGAAAATTCTTTTTATCTTAACTTGATGGAAATATAAATAATCTTGATAGTACCTTGATAGTACTTAACGTAGTATAACATAACAATACGATATTGCAGAAAAATGCTTCCTGCTTAGCTCTATTACGTCTCAAATATGCTATCTTTGCTATCTTTACATTTTATCATCTGCGATCGAAATTACTCACCTTATTATTCTCTTCCCTCATTACTGCTACAAAACTTATTCTAGACCCAGAACAAGTTACCTATGAATTTAAAATTTGTAAAAAGTACACAATGTTATACATATGTCATATTCTGCAGCAATGCCGGTTGAGATACCATTTCTATAACAATCGTCAATAAGTTAAAAAAATGCAATGAAAAAATATCAAATGACCTATAATTGATAGATAGCCTTTGTTGTGTATAAGAGACGTGTTCACTAATTAATTGAGCATTAACACAGTTGCTAGTCAATATACTAAGTGAAATTCCAACGAGTACCCGTTTCGACTTACTCAGCGAAAATAAAAAACATATTGTGAAATGCTGACATTTAAAAAAAAATACGATATCAATTTTTATAAAAATGTCACGCTGTGTACAAAGTACCTACAGTTGCGGGAAAAAACGGAGAGCAGCTAATAACTTCATAAATAACCAGCTGCACGACTACCGACCGACCGAGCAGACGCCATTCCGACTTATTATACACAATTAATAGATATTATAAATTATTGCCGTTCGAACATTTTGCATATTAACAATCGTTTTAAGTTTTAAAGGCAGCTAATGTATCGTACAAAATGTTATCTGATAGACGAGGTAATTGCTTTGTAAAATATTATTAGCGTCTGTTATCGGCGTGTATAATTATGTGACACCTTGTTGTTATGTAAAATTTTATGTCGTTTTTTGAATTCTATCGTAATTACTTCACCAAACATTGTAGTAATAACAGCTTATCAATGTCGTTGTGCGAAGCAAAGACCTTTCGTGATGAAATTAAATTATCAATAAGTACGTACTATTAGTAATTACTAGTTACTGATACGTGAAACAGAGTTCCAATAAGAGCTGGTTACAGAGGAAATTCTTTTGAGGCATTAAATTAACACATGTACTCGCATCGTTTCGAATTACGATGATGTGGTTACATCTTTAATTTGAAAGAAACACGAGTCTTCAATGATCTGTTCTATTTATTTGTGGAGGAACTCAGAAGGGAGGTATCATTGATAAGCGAGGAATCGCTGTCGCCACCTCTCGCTACCCACTCCGTCTCAAGGTGAACGACCGGAGTAAGTTAGCCGCCCGCCCGACCACGTGACCCGCCCAGCACTTGCGCTAGGTCAGGGTCGCTCGCGACATCTGCACCACTTTATGCTAAACCCCCGCCGCGCGCGCGTTGCCCGCGCACGTGGCTCTCTCCTTAATGGCCGCTCGTCGCCTTACCGCGTCGCCGACCCACCCGATTTTTCCGTTCGGATAGTTTCTGATACGTCTGATGGGTCGCGTCTGTTGACCCTTGCTGGGTTAGGTCAAGGATGAATACATTTAAATGTGTGTGTGGATCTGTAATGCTAATACGATTATTTGCAGTTAAGGATGTTTTGCGCGGTTGTATTTTCTTAGCTCTCTCGCTTGTCGCAGAAGCGATATTAATTTTCTATATAATTTTTTACGTATTTTTTTGAACCAAGGCTTGCAAGGCTTCAAAGTTGTTTCTCGGCGCGAGTACTTGTATTGAAACCTGAGGAAACGAAGGATTCTAGGATAGAATCCTGAGCGACGCGAGGGTGTCAAAGGTACGAGACGGAGAAAAATTTTGCTGCCGAGTGAAACACACAACTTTTCAGCTCACTACAGTGAGGAAAATGCTAGGTGTCTCCATCCATTGAACAAATATTTATGTACTATTCGCACAATTTTTCCGGAAGAAAGCTCAATTCGGCAATAAGTACCGCTTGCACTAACTCTGCACTACTAAACAAACCAAAATGATGGGAAGTAAATTGATAGAAGTAAATTACCTATGTAAAGATTTTTGAAGTGAAAACTTCTTTAGGCGCGTTGAGCTATTTTTCTTAGTGCTGGCCAGTGCGCTTATTTAAAAAATGAGGTTGGCGCACTGATGTGAAATAAGTTTTAATGCATTATCAATGGACCTGGCGGTAAAGAAAATTATTGAATAGAAAGGTTCGAATTTTAAAAACTCTTTCCACTCTAGCGAATAAAATGCACTTTTGCACTCGGGTTTCGAATGATAAACAGAATCTTTCCGAGCTTGTGAGGTGAAAATTGTATTTTTTTTCTGCTCTGTGTGTGTGTTTCTTCAGTACACTTCCGTGCCCTTCCTTACGTCCCTGCAATGCGTTCTGAAAGACTTAGTACCTATGGTTCTCTTCAGTGCCCATTTGAAAAAGATATTGATTATGTTCAAAACATCTGCGTTTCACGACGACTGAAAAAGGTTTAATAAAGCTCTTTTGGCTAATTTCATTCTTCACCCTAATTTTAGTAACTACCTATATTTTACAAGGGTTCCGTAGTGAAGATTGCTTTTTTATCAAAATATTTGAAAAAACCTTCTGAACAGTTCATAACTATATGGGAAAATTATGTAAATAGACAATCTAATACTTACCCTACATTGTTTAAAAGTCGCAGCCGGCAAAAATAACCGTAAGAAAAATACATGGGGTTGAATCACGGTAAGTAATTAACACCAGAATACCCGCGAAACCCGTTTTTAGAGTTCCGAACCCAAAGGATAAAACGGGACCCATTACTATGGCTATGTCCGTCTGTCTGTCTGTCTGTCTGTCCGTCCGTCTGTCCGCGGCTTAGCTCGAAGACTGTTGGTACTAGAAAGCTGTTATTTGGTACGGATATAAATATAAATCACGCCGAAAAGTGGTAAAAAAAATCGAATGAAATATATTTTTTTAGGGTACCTCCCCTATACGTAAAGTGTGGGTGGTTTTTTTTTCTCGTCGATCCCATGGTTTGTGGTATCGTTGAAAAGCTCGTTTAAAAATAATGAGAGTTTGTGAAAACCATTTTTGGATTCAGGGATCCGTTTGCGAAATATTAAGCTTTAAAGTGCTAATTTTTGTTAGAGTCAAGTGTCCCCCACCTTGCCAGCTAAATGGTTGGTTTTGGATATGTGAAAAAAATCACGGCAGTAGTATATATAACGAAATTAAAAGGCAAACTATCACCGCTACGAAGGCTGCACAAGTTATCGAGTAATAATCGATTAACTGAAATTTGCAGTTGCAAAAACATGTTCTCTCCCTATACAGAATTCAACTACAATGTTAAGTTTGTTGGATAAATTCATCCAAACTACGGAACCCTTCATTGGTTAGAGGAGCACTTGGTCGGTTTTTTTAAAGATTTTTATAATTAGTATTCTTTAAGGCACCTCTTTAGGTCATACGTGAGCTATCCGAATTTCAAAAAATATTTGGCCTAGGTCTTACATTAGTGGGGGGGGGAGTGAAAATTGATTCACTGTTGTACACAATGTACTATAGATGCCATAAACCGCAAATGGGCAAACCGGGCATGCCAAGCCCACAAATTGAAGGTTGTCAATCTTATACAACCCTTTCATTCCTATTCTTTGTAATTTACGAGTATAATTAAGAATGACATATTGCGTTTCTCAGACATCCTTATGTTTTAAATTCACTATTAGTAAGGGTGAGTTCAGACCGCGACGTGAAGCGACGCGACGATACGCGCACTTTTTAACAATTATCGAGCTTATTTTCTTCCCGAAAAGGTATAATTTCAGTGCGAGGGTTGAGACGTGTTAAAGTACGCTGAGTAATTCGTCAACTCGTCTTAGATGCCTTTTTTTTTTGGGTGGGAAATCATCAAATTACTTCCCTCGCTCTGGGCGGAGCAGGAGAGCGTGTCAGACTTTTACTGACTAAATCCCACCTGTGTCCCTTCAGTTGCCTATTGCCTGCAGAAAATTAAAAGAACGTCCTTAATGGGCCGTAGGCATGTAGGACGAGTTGACGAATTACTCAGTACGTTGAGATGCGCGGTGCTGCGCAGCGCGTGTACCTTATTGTCTAGTAGGTAAATCAATTCGATGTTGTATCGGATCATAAAAAAGTGCGCGTCGCGTCGCCTCTCAGTGTGAACTGGCCTTAAGTCTCAAAGACACTAGTGCCAGTATTTTTGTGATTGTGACTTTAACAAATGAAAATTGCTACGGACAGACATGCCAATCTTTTATTTATTGAAACAGGTTGACATTAATACAGGTGAACGTGAATCAAAGGAAAACTGTAGTCTGTAATTTTCTTGCAAGACTTTTTTATGATGTTATTCTGTTTTACAGGGTTAGCTAGTCATGTTTTGGTTTTTCTGTTTACCTATTGATTTTTTGTATCAGTTAAGTAATTAATCTTCTAACCTTCTAAGGTTAGAAGATAATACTTAATCACTTTTAAGAATCTATTGCTAAAAGTGATTATTTTATCGACAAAATTAACATAATGAAGGGTAGTTGGCATGAATTTATCCAACAAACTCAACATTGTTGTTGAAAAACATGTTTTTGCAACTGCAAATTTAAGTTGGTTGGTTACTCGGTAACTTTTGGAGCTTAGCTGAGATAGTTTTCCTTTTAATTTCGTTATATATACTACTGCCGTGAATTTTTTCACATATCCAAAACCAACCATTTAGCTGGCAGAGGGGGACACTTGACTCTAACAAAAATTAGCACTTTAAAGCTTAATATTTCGCAAACGGATCCCTGAGTCCAAAAATGGTTTTCACAAACTCACATTATTTTTAAACGACCTTTCCAACGATACCCCACACGATAGGATTGACGAGAAAAAAAAACGTCCCCACTCTAAAAAAAAATGTTTTACCATTTTATTGTACCACTTTGTCGGCGTGATTTATATTTATATCCATACCAAATAACAGCTTTCTAGTACCAACAGTCTCTGAGCTAAGCCGCAGACAGACAGACGGACATGGTGAAACTAAAAGGGTTCCTTGTTGACCACGGAACCCTAAAAACGGCCATTACGAAAATGAATCCTATCGTTCACGTTTTCTCAAGAAGAGTTTTAAGATTTTGCTGCAATAAGTGGTAGACTTGGGACCTGCAAACCCACTGTATCCGATAACCACTGGACACGGTATGGAAAATTTAGTCGACGGATTTTTTTCCGACAGATGTCAAAAATAATGAAGATACAGTCGAACAAGCTATTTGGTATACAGGTAAAACATATATTATATTATATTTATTTTCCGCTACACTGCCAAAATTCGTTTTGTTTGTGTGTGTAATTTGGCTTTTTGAGCTTATGGCTTAAAAGAGTGACGTAAAAGGATTGTTAAGTACTGAAAACACCCACAAAATTGAGTAGTTGCAAGCTATCTGCCTGTACACCAAATAGCTTGTTCGACTGCACTTACTGCAGCTGATGGTAAACCATGTTATATAATGATACGGTTACAAAAAGGACGACTAAAAGTAACTTTTATATTAATGCAACTACAAATGTCTGCCCTAACTTCATACTTAGCCACATCTAATTAATAAAAGCATTAATAAGCAGGCTAAACATAACCCGTCAACGCACGAAACAAGATAAACGAACCGACAAACTTTTTCAAATGTCAATTTATATCAAGCTAAGGTTGAACGTGCATTTATGTAACCAACTGCACTTTGAACATCGGAGCAATTCGATTGAATAATAATAATTTTGCGTCCCTATTGACTGAATAAGTCTCTGTATTAAGGATACAAACTCCGAACATGTAGATCTCAATGTTTAAATCTCCATACAGCTAACGAAACATTTATGCAACTTTATATTCAATAAAAAATTTACATTACGAAAATATAAGATTTTTTCTTAGAAACCATCTAAATAAAACAGAAATTGCTGCACGGATCACGTGCGCGATTTGTATAATATTATGATTTTATTATTAATTTAAATATCCCGTATGAACGTTCTGTGCCGGGGCAATTTCATTATTATTTCAATCAACTGAATGTAAATTTATTCAACAATCTCACGAGGTAATTGCGATGTGTTGTTCTCTTTCGCTCGTGGTGCCGTCTCGCTCGCGCGCGCGGTGTTACCCGCGTCTCCCACATTCTTATGCGTTCAATCAAACCTAAGTAGTGGTACGCAGTCGCGGGTCCCTACATCTCACCGGGTCGCATTGTTCGTTCCTTTTGTTTTGTTATGAAAATTAGACGTCGTCGTCCGCAGTATGTTCTTGTGGCAAATGTAACACGAAGCCACAGTGTTGCACGTTGCACGGTCAGTCTGATGTTACGTAAAACAAGCCTGCCTCGGCGGCTACGCTTCTTGAAACTCATTTGCATGTAACGAATGAAGTGGACTAACTGCTGATGCTTCTTCTATTCGATGGCCTCGTTTGAAACTGTGCAAATCAGAGTTTGTTTAGGAAACTTTCGTAACTTAATCCTTACTAATATTATAAATGCGAAAGTAACTCTGTCTGTCGGTCTGTCTATCTGTCTATCTGTCGCGCTTTTACGCCAAGACTACTGAACCGATTTAAATGAAATTTGGTACACAGATAGTCTAGAGCCTGAGAAAGGACGTAGGCTACTTTTAATCGACATACGAGTACCACGCGGGCGGAAGCTAGTGACTTATAAATATTATCCCGATCCTCTCTGCACGCGTAGCATGACCACCGTAGAAACGGGTTTTGTCGACGGAAGAATAGACAATATGACAAATTGTGACTGTTTATTTATCTATAATTTTGTCTATTCTTCCGTCGACAAAACCTGTTTCTTCGGTGATCATGCTACGCGTGCAGGTAGTTTTCACGGATATTTATATCCCTCGACTACATATTTTATGTCAATTATTGGGTTGGCTTCATAAAATTCCTTTAGGTACAATTCAGTAGGCATAGGTACTATACATATAAGTGAAGGATCAAACAAGCCTATACGAATATGGAATATATTCGTGGGCAGTTCGAGATCCTCAAAATCGTTCGTTTCCCGACCTTCTTTTTGGTCCATTTTGTTAATCGATTCAATATTTTCCATGTTATAGCTGTATTTATGTCGTATTGTACTTGGAAGGCAGCGTTTTGTTTTATTTGCCCAATGGAAATTCTACATGCAATTGGTATCGTAGGCCAGTTGCGCCAGACGCGGGTTTTTTTTTTACTTTTTTCCTTTCGTGATTATGATTTAGGGCGTAAGTTTGGCCGGCTCTTTGGTATTGTAGCCACGTGAAATATTGGGTACAGAACGATCAAATAAAAGGAGTTTTACGAAAGTAAAATTGCTTTAATTTTTAAATTATTATATTACACATTTTACGACCTAAAATTTAACGTATTTGAATAGCAACGAATCTTAATTGCTACACTGATATCTCCCAAATTCGTTCCGCGGTAACATAGTAAAATGCCTAATCATTTCATAGTCATGAAAAGTATAGTAATTATCTTCTCTCGTTCTTATATTCTTACTTATGTTCTAATGAATAATCCATTCAAATGGTTGGTGGATAAACTATAAGCCCCAGATTTAAATCTGTTGTAGAAGTAAAATTTTATGAACCGGACATTTAAATTAAAATTAACTCGGTATCAAGTATTTCACTTGCGCGCGCTTTGAACAGAAGTTTAATAATTGATGTGCGATGTGACCGATTTTACAAATAAATGAAATTTCTTCTGCCCAATTTACTAGATTCAGTTTGATGTGAATGTACATAATAAATTTTCAGTTATTCTTCATCATTTTAAAATTGTAAATATTTTTCTCCGCCCTCTTAAGATGTCACTGCACTTTTGATGACCTAAGTTAAAAAATGTGTAACTTATTGATATATTTATTCCGTTATCTTGAATTTTAAGTTTAAGCCTTATTATGTCTGTCCACTACTGGGTAAAGATCTCCCAGTTCCTTAAAGAAAAATATCATTTAACTAATTATCAATAAAATAGTTCATCAAGAAGTTTAATAAGCTGCAATTGCGTTACCTAGTCAACGAATCCTACTTTGCATTCATTGTCAGTTCATGCAATTACTGAACCCAACCCTCCCTCGCCGCATCGGGTCTTAACACCTCCCCAAACTAATTAGATAATAGGTTTAATTTATTGACATATAATTATTGGGACGTCCATTGTGGATTCTTCACTGTTGGATCTGAATTTTAAGTCTATGGTAACGTAATGCCGTTCAGGGAAAACTTACAGTATTCTTATTGTATTATTATTTCTTTTAAACAAAAATAGATTTTATTTTTAAATATTTAAAAATATTAAAATGGTTTCCTACCGGTATTGAGAACAGGGTCCAAGCTACTGGTGGCCGGGGCTCTTAAAAGAGGAACCTCCTAACTATTATCCTCCTTTAATATTATTTATTTATTTCAGAGAAAAACTGCATACAGTTTACTTATTCATTTATCAATAAATGACGATATGACGTGCGACTAAAAAGGACTTATGTTGTCGTTTATCGCCCTTTCTTCGTTTTTGACATCAGTTACCAATAATGATCAGATTTCGATGACTGTAAAATGTTTGAAATGATTTTGATCTGGGATTTCAGATTAAACAGGCTTTCTTATTTACGAATTTACGGAAATCAGTCAAAACACCTCGGGTTTTACTTAAAAATTAACACACTAAACTTGTTCAACGCGTGTCTTATGTCAGTTTTATGTGAAACTCCATACAAAACTGTCGTTTTTATAAGCTGTTTAGGCTAAAGAACTGATAAACGCAGTTTTGTGGTAATAAGGTCCATGTCTAGGACAGGATTAGCCGGTTTTTCTGAGCGCAGTTTTAGACAGAATCTCGATAGACTGACAACCGATACAAGCTTAAAATTTTGGTAATTAGTCGCCGAGGCACCGTGTTATCTTGTTATCATTGAGAGACAGTACAAATAGGTGCAAAAAAGCTAAGCTGCTCATGAAAATTAAGAATTTACGTTCAGGTTGGTGCCAATATGGGCGCAGTTATTCAATAGTCTTGTTTCTCGTAGGAAGTACCTACTAAATTCTGCTAGTTAGTTAATACTTGCACGTCTCTAGATTCTAGATGCACATAGGACTTTTTTGTGAAGGTTTAATTTTAAAAATATCGGAGAAATGGAGATACAGTATCATCGATAGTCGTACAGTTGTTAAAAATACGAAGAATAACAAACACAGTCTCAGTGTGCGACCTCTTTTTATCATTGGGTTTTTTGACTTTAGCCTTATAATTATTAGGTAAAGTAATTTATATTCCAATCTTCTCTTCTGCAAGACTCTTAGGCCTTTGAGACTGAACTACTTGAATTTAGATTGTCGAAACTGACATTAATACAAGAAAAGATAACAGATGACAAAGCAATAAAACTCGAATTAAAGTCATAATATAGAAATGTGAAACATATGAATGAAGCCAGTAAAAACTGTAAGAATCTATTCCGGCAATCTTCTCTCAAAGCCAAAGCAAACAAATGCGAACAGCGGACTCCGACGTCCGAGGTCAATATTTCTATCCAATAACTCCAGACGTTATTTATAAAACGCTGCCCATTCACAATTCACAGCAAATTAAATTCCGACAAAGACAAACACAATATTGAAAACCTTTCAAGATTTTAGTTCAAGCGGCGCGGCCGCTTTGCTGTATTTCTATTTGTCCAAAAATGTTGCAATTGAATGCAATTCGGTATGGAATATTGAAACCTCAGTGGGCGATGCGGGTATTCCTCATGGCTCGAACGTGCACGCACCGCGCGGCCCGAGGGTGGGCGACCGCCGCCCGCGCCGCCGCCTCCCATCCCACTCTACTCAACCCCACCTTTCCTAAACCTACCCGCAAATACTACGAGTACGTACACGTTTGCTTGGCAACATTTCATGCTTAGTGTGTACAAATAATGTTCGGTAGCGCAACAAACTGTGCAAGGGAATACCAATATAAGTGGAGCTGCGGAACTAGGAGAACCAAACGAATCTCCAATGGTTCATATTCTAATAGAGGTTAGCACCTCACCGGACGGCATGGTTGGCTTCATTTGATATGCAATTAAAATGCATGAATTCGTTTGGAAATAGGCGCATTTTGGAGGCTTTGCCTGAACGTCGCGACGCCGCTGAGCATCTGTAAAACATTGTAAGAGTAGGCTTCTGAGTCGTGGGGAAACGGCTATGTGACAATGAATAGAAATACGAGTATAAGGCAAGGCATACTCGTATAATATGTAAAAAAAAATAGCAAAGCATATAAGAAAGCGGTCTTTAAAAAAAAAATCATTATGATCATGAAATCTTAAAAATGTCTACTTAGGACATGAGGCTTAGACATTTTTAAGATGTCATGATCATAATGATTTATACTTAGGACATGAGGCTTCCTGCCAGGGTTGCGGGAAAGTCCGAAAGGGATACCGGTACCTTGGCAACAGGCAACTGAAGGAACACGGGTGGGTTTTAGTCAGTAAAAGTCTGACACGCCCTTCCGCTCCGCCCAGAGCGAGAGAAGTCATTGGATGATTTCCCGAAAAAATTCCCGTGGTTTTTTTTCCGTTTCATAGAAACCTAACGAACTAACTATTGTTATATTGTAAATGCGAGAGTAAGATTCTTTTGTTTGTTTGTTTGTTTGTCACGTTTTCACGTTAAAAAGGAATGGATTTGGATGAAATTTGGCACTTAAGTAGACCGTGACCTGGCGAAGAACATAGGCTAATTTTCATCCTGGATCTTAGATGAAGTCGCAGGCAACAGTTAGTAAACAATAATTCACGATCAATATTAAAAAGTGTAATGAAACAACCATTTTTGCAAGTAGAACGAATAGCAACATTCGGTTTTCCACTTTTTTTTGTTTCTTGCCTGTTCTTCTCCATAGGAACCTACCTACGTTTTGGAATGGGGAACTAGCTTCATCCTTCTGACTAACAGACCCCTTGACGATTCCAGTACGTACTTAATTGGTTTATTTGAAATAAATGCTTTGAGTTTGAGCTACAAAAGTTGAAACTTGCCTAAAAGGACCTACAATATTCCGGGTCTTTTAAACGAATACAACTGAAACATTTAACTTCATGGAAATGCTATTTGACGGAGCTTACGAACCAGTTCGATTGGCGACTGATGCTCATTGAGGCAATATTTAGTGCAATGATGTTCTAACTGGCAGAGTTTATTTGGTCCCGAGGGTCGAAAGTCGAACTAAAAACGACTGTTTTTTAAACGACTCTTGTGCGTTTCGGTCCATGGGTCAAATCGAACGATCAGAATTATCCAAACAAGCGTTGAAGTAGCTTGTTGACATCGGGTATTTTTTTACCGTTATCCTGTGAAATCTTGGCCATAAGTAAAATCTTGGCCATATATAAAATCTTGGCCATAAGTAAAATCTTGGCCATAAGTATAATAAGTAAAATCTTGGCCATAAGTAAAATCTTGTCATGTTTATTTAATACAAATTACGACATAAAAAGTAGTTTCTGACAATCAAAGATTTCTTACGTAGCACGCCATCTTGTCTCAACCACTTGATGTTGTCGTCTTTAGAAAAAACTAGCTCATTTCCTTCGTAAATAAAACTATAAATTAAAATATTAATAATAAATCTTTTTTTTTTTTCTCCGTCACTTTAATATGTAGTTATTATAGCTACAGAAAAACTTTCAAGAAAGTCTTACACTATCGTTTGAGAACTCGCTAATTAAAATAATATTAGGTGTAAAGCTGCACAAACATCCGCCATTTTGTATTTGCTAATCCATTCGGTGTATTGATGCTTTAAATTGACTGCCTAAGGCTGCGTGGAACAATCTCGGAAACCTTTGGCTAGCGATTACCGTCAGTCAAATAGTGATCAATGCCGTTCACATATCTATGTAGGTGCGGGTTCATTTCTCGGGTGTTGAACACTTTTGCTTCATGTTTGTGACGGTGTATCGCTTCGGTGTAGCTTTGCGAAGCGGATTTGGACGGTAAAGCTATTTCGGATGTTCGAATCGGGGTCAATCTAAAGGAAGGACTGTGTAGCTTGTAAATATTGATGGAATTGTTGTTTTGTTAAAGTAATGTTTGTGTAGTATCACTGGTAGGTTTTAGTGAAATATATTTCTAAATTTTCCATCATATTTTGTTAAAATTAATTGTTATTTTACGATACTATCCTGCCCTGAGAACGCTGTACAGTAAAATAGGAGCGTCACAAATACCTATAGTCTACTTACCTCGCGGCAAGATGTATTCAAGAGAAAACTGCCTTTTGTCGAGTTCTAATGGTTAATTTCATGTTTCAGTATGATTTATTTCAAAGGACTGTAAAAACCATTGAAAAAGCCACTGTCCCAATTTAACCCCTGAAATCATCAGCCACGGACACAAAAAAACTTTTTACTAAAGTCAGCCCAAATCACTGTATTCCAACTGTGTAAATTATAAAAGTGAGTTTCTTTAAAATCGCCTGTGACATCCGAACGGACAAACACCTAATTCGTCCCGTCGTGATCCATTTTACAAGACTCAGGAACGCGAAATGTGTTAACTTTTAAATTCAATATGGATATATGGATATATTGGCTCATACAGTCCACATCTACTTTCGCGAGCTTTTTCAATGCGCGGCTTTTAATCCCGTACGAAAATGGGGAAAGGGTGAAAGTTCGATAAAATGTGAAACGCTACCTTGAGCGCAGTTCGTAGAAATGGAGATAATCCGTGCCTGAGGTGAAACATATGGGCAATTTAGTTTATTAGGACACAAGATCCGAGGACCGGCTCTTGACCTTCACGTGACCTTGATCCACTTCGGATTCGGATGTAGGTAAAAATGGACGGGAAGTATTTCGCGAGCAGAAGACATTGTGTTATTTATAAATTAGTGTTCAGAGCTGCTTATTAATGATTTGCTTTGATAAAAGTAGTATTGTTTTAAGTATTTCCTGCTCTTTCCATAAATTAACATTGTGAATATTGTCATTGGCAAGTTGTTAGTCAAAACTCTTTTGAGCTGCGCAATTATCATCAGACTTCTGACTTGTCAGATGTTTTTATTAGACACTAGCTGATGCCCGCGACTTCGCCCGCGTGGATGTCGGTTATTATTTAGTAAAACCTTACTCGAGAATCATTCTATCCATTGGTGAAACCAGCATCAAAATCGGTGTAGTAGTTGTTGAGTTTATCGCGTACAGGACGACAGACAGACGCGACGGAGGACTTTCTTTTATAATACACTAGCTTTGCCCGGCGGTTTCACCCGCGTAGGTTTAGATCCCATGGGAATATAGGGATAAAACGTATCCTCTGTCCTATTCCAGGTCATGGTCTACCCGTGTACCCATCCTCTCCTCTCTAGAAAGTCGCGGCGGCGCGGCGCCGGCGTCGAACGGTTCGCGTATTGCATTTCGTGATAACTTCGAAATTAAATGTCCGAATCGAATGAATTAAAAAGTATTTTACTGCTACATACATACCTTTGATGTTAAAACTATTTTTTTTAAATAAGAATTAATATTATTTTGATAAAACTCCTTCGCAAATAATGAATTAATTTCGAACAAATTTGATTACCATAAGAAAAGGTTATAGTGAGTATGCTGTTGCGGACTTTTTTTTAGAACTTTTAAAGATGAACAGTTCCATCATATATGATATTTGCGTAACTTAAACCGTTTACGCAGCGCACGCAACGGAAGCTCTCAAAAAGGAATAACTTTCCCGTTTTTGCAACATTTTTCATTTACGCTCCGCTCTTTTTGGTCGTAGCGTGAGGTTATATACCTTCCTCGATAAATGGACTATCCAACACAAAAATAATTTATCAATTCCAACCAGTAGTTCCTGAGATTGCCGCGTTCAAACAAACAAACAAACAAACTCTTCAGCTTTATAATATTATTAGTATAGATAAGGATAGGTACCTACAGATAGAGTAGGTACTTCTTGTTGCACTCTCTGTACCTAAATACCTAAAGAAGGCAAACATAATCTGATGATGGTGACGTCAGATTCCCTACAAAAAATCGTCTGTCTCAACCACCATTTGACACTATTCTTCTCCATTTCTTGGCAATCCTGACCGGGTCTTCGCGGCAGAAATGAATAATGTCATAATTATGTTGTGTAGTTTTATAGTAGGATGGATAAGGTGGTTATGTCTGTAATTTATAAGGTGTACCTATTCTGCGTTCGCAATTTATTGTATTTGCCAAACATGTAAACAAACACGAGTTTTAGGAAAAGCATTTGTAATACTTACACATAAGGTTCAGTTTGCACTACAACTTCATATTTTTTTATGACGTTTTCAACGGTACTAGTCAGTCTGAAATCAACTTTATGTATACTAGCATAAAGTTTATTTTTGTATAAGTGGAAAAAACATCAATATTTCAATATTGGAAACAAGGATTTTAATAGACCTTACATAATAAACAGTTTTCTATCTTACACTTAAACTGTTAATTGTACAGCCAGGGAAATTAATTGTTCATCAAATCGACTCACTGCCTCGTTATAACTACTTATACAACTTAAAAAAAAACACAGTTGTGATTTGAACATACTGACAATTTAAATTGGAAATCAATTTGATAAACAATTAAACACCCTCATTAACCCAGTCTTAAATTATAGTCTACATTGGAGACAGGCCAAGTTCAAACCTTTGATATTTTACGAACCAATGGTTTAATTGACGAAGATGACATCGTTAAAAGTTCTTAGGTAACTACTCAGTAATGTAGCTATTACGCTATCTGACATAAAAATCTTACAAATGAATTATTGGTTAATGTAAAGATGTATGTAGATGATTGAATTTTTCCGTAAATTCTTAAAAGATGTTTTGGTGTAGAGTGCGATTAGGAAAACACTAATTCGCTTGAAATTGTACTTATAATGTCTTTTCACATTCCAAACAGGATTTTACTGGCTTTTGGTCTCTTCTAAATCTTTGAGAAGCTCGTGGCTAAGTAACAACAGCCGCACGGGTCAATCCATCAGGTTAAGCTACGCTTGCCGGGGTTGGTCTGTGGAAGGGTGACCATCTTTACATACCGAGACTCCTCCGTGCCTCGGAAAGCACGTTAAGCCGTTGGTCCCGGCTGTCATTCGTGGATCTTTGACAGTCGTTACGGGTCGTCAGAAGCCTGAAAGTCTGACAACCAGTCTTATCAAGGAGTATGTTATTACCCAGTGACTTGGTTGTGGAGGTCAGATAGGCAGTCGCTCTATGTAAAATACAGGTATTCAGCTGCATCCGGTTAGTCTGGAAGCCTACCCAAGGCTGATTCATTGGTCTGTTCTAAATCTTTGTTGGTGTAAACACACCTTGAGAATAATAATCGATTAATGTCTGTAATAATGATTTTAATGTCTCATTGATTCCGTGAGAAAAGTCAGTGTAAAAATACCAATAAAGAAACAATAAGGTTATTTCTGTAATATTTAATCATTAAAATGTCAATACCTATCTGACATCTAACATAGTACAATAGTAGTATTAAATCATTGTAAGAAAATGTACTATATCTTGTTATTTTTCGCAATGATCTGCCAAAGACACAGATAAGTAGTTTTATTTGACTATATACCTGTTAAAAATCGCGTCAGGATGACATCTGTCATATTTTTATTCACACTTAGATTTCATATTTTGTAGGTAACAGTGTCTTGTGCTAAAATAGAAAACAAGTGATATTCTGGCGATATAGGAACCATAGATAAATAACACAAAACTTGCCATCACTCATTAGTATAATTGTCAACACGACTCGGATTGTTGGCTGCACCTGTTTAACGCTAGTTTGTCGGCCCCTAA
Organism: Lithophane leautieri; assembly: GCA_949152455.1. Lineage (NCBI taxonomy): Eukaryota > Metazoa > Arthropoda > Insecta > Lepidoptera > Noctuidae > Lithophane > Lithophane leautieri. The sequence goes on along the minus strand of OX424458.1, from coordinate 19,338,692 downwards.
AGACAGAATAAATCGCGGTCCACTAAATTGCACACATTACTAAGTATAGCTATGCTGGGCGGAGCTCAGACGTGGCAGTCGACACCGAACAGAATTCCCAAGCGCACGGATAATTCAGCAAAAGGCAGAATCCACAATCTGCCTGTGACGTCCACGCATAAACACTACAGCTCCCCAGGGCTGCCCGCACAAAGTCGGACTGATTCGCAATGCAAAACGCATCGGCCGCCCACCTATCTAATATTGCCCGATGTATTTTGAATAATTGCTGGGCACCGGGTATGCCACTGCCCGCTGATTGCGTCCACAAAGAGACAAGGGTCGAACAGAAAATGTCTTGCAACGAGCGGTGCGCTCCGTATTTGTGAACCAGCAGAGGTCGTCGCTAGGAAGGCGATATTCGACGAGCTAAACGAGCAGCATTGTCTATAGTTTCAACTTATTAAGGCATGTGTTGTGGTCACCCAAATAAAGAGCATTGTCAATTGTTTAGTGTTTTGTAAAAAGATTTGTGTGGTAGCTAATACTTTGATTTAGGATTTTTATTAAAACTTCTACTTGTACCCACTCAAAGAGGCTCAGTTAGTTTTAAAAGTCCAGCTTTGAGCTTAGTTCATAGCAGGGAATACAGAAACATGGCATGATCACTAGGTACCTACCCCCGCAATTTTATTAATAAGCTATGTGGGAAACTGAACTGACAAGAAAATATATCCTTGAAAAAGAAAATCAAAGAAAGAAAATGTTCGATGTATGAATTTTTTACGAAGTGATTTAAATATTCGGACGGCCACGGGCGATATTTCTCGCTGTAAGTTAGTTCTGTTAAAGATGATTTAGCAAATTTTACTAACGTGATGAGATAGCTATTCGTTTGTCGACGTTTGTCTAAAATTACGTTGTTCTTAAAATAAAAAAAAGCGACTTTTTGGTCGATTTCCAAAAACAACGAGGTATATTAATGCTATGAACGTAAAACTGTATTGATATCGTATATCGATAACAAACAAATGAATCAGTAATTCGGAAAAAAAAAAACGAAAAAACATTTATGCTAAATATCTTTCCACAGTTGCAGTAGCGGGTACAGTGGTCAGTATCGGTATTTACCTAACTGAAAGCTCTATTCTTTTAAAAAGAAACAGAAAGAATCAAAAGAAAAGTGCATTATTTATTGGCATTACTTATAGCAAACAAAAAGTACACCTTTAAACTATAAAAATAGAAAATAATGATAATAATTCCAAAAGGGCCTCAGCTCAGCTTAGGTAATGACAACACAAAGTGAGCCACCTTTTTTTTTTTTTGGTTGGTATATTATCAAATAACATCTCCCGCTCTGGGCGGAGTGGGAGGGCGTGTAAGACTCTTACTGACTAAAACCCACCCGTATTCCTTCAGTTGCCTGTAAGTATTGCCAGAAGCCACGGTATCCCTTTCGGACTTTCCCGCGACCCTGGCAGGCATCGGCCCTAGCGGACCACGTCAGTTGTGCTGACATCTCTGTGAGGCGCACGTGGAACACAACGCGCCGTAGACCCGGGCCTGGTCCTTATCGGACGGCGAGCTACCCATTGCTCACCGTCCACAAGCCCGCGCCTACGGTGGCCGGGAATCCGCCTGGGATTCCCGACGCCCAGAGCGTCTCCTGCGGAAAGTGTGCCACCTGACGCTGTTTTTCAGCTGCAACCCACGAGTGCCATACGCTAGAACAAGACGTAAACGGGAAATCAATAATCGATAACGAAAAGTCTTATCTAAGTGACGGTCAGTTCATCAGTATCATCATAAGACATCATTATGACATTCGATTACTATAATTACCGGCTAGAGCGTCGATAAGGCTTTCACATAATGGGATACGACATATCCAGACCTACCTCCAAACGAAACGTCATCATCAAATTCAGTACGATCCGATACAACAAAACGATTTGCGAAAACTAATAAGGCATCCGCAGTTGTTTAACATTGTGTATCGTAATGCTCCCGGTGGTGTAACGAACTAAGACAAATTGTCTTATTGCATGTAATAGCTAAGCTTTCAACGCAACAACGAAGCGTAAACTAGGTACCTACTTACACATTATTTTATTATACACTGATTACACTCGGGCTTTTTCCGTCCGGTATACTCAGTCATTCAATAAATGCCCGTTGTTCTAGACCCTTTGTTAGTCTAGGCCTATTTTGTTTAAGTGGTCCACTCGACTGAAACGAAAAGCGGACTTGATGAAAGAAAATTTGTGGGCGGATCTTGCTAGGACTTTAAGACGCTAAATTATGCTTGACAAATGGGTTCAGGTAATATTAAGGTTTGCTACCTGATTACCAGCGTTAAGATTAGTTCAGGCAGCGACAAAAGTTAGTCAAGTCAAACGTCGACACGGAATAGTACAGAAGGCGCACTCCGCATTTTAGGTATTGAAGCTACAAGTACGCGGCTGGCTCGTCTTGTCGGGCATCTAATTCAGTGAGCGTAACGTAGTTACGAGTAAGAGCAGGAGGCGATAGAAAGAGAGGCAACTTCTGGGTGAATATAACTGTAGGTAATCAACACTGTGCGGCCTGAATTGCACTTTATTGTGTCGTAGCAAGAGTCGCTTTTTATTATAATGGTTTTGCGGAGTGAAGCATCTGTACTAATCTGTGACGTCGGTAAAAATAAAGTATCCTTTACCTTTCAGTTTTTTTTACGAACCTTATATAACAAGTTTTCATTAACATCTCTTCTGAAACTTGGAATAGTGTTCAACTACTTTTTTGCTGTCAATACATGTTTTGTTCATAAAAAATAATAGACTGTCAAAGTAAACACAAGTATGTTTTGAGTTTTTGATATTTTCTTTTCTTTATTTCCGTGAAAATAACGATAATTCTATATTTCAAGACATTTTTCTTATCTCCTGGTGTTATAATAAAAACAGGTTTCTTATTTCCGTTTTAATTTGATAGTAATAATTCCAGTTTGTGTGGCACACATCTCACTTGAAACCAGTGTCAAGTGTGTATAGGTAATTGTAATTATGTCCTAATTGGCGATAGGCCCACCCCCTACTTCGGGACCCGGCCTCCATCACGCCACCACTATCGGCAAACTACGGTATTCGATTTATAGGTATTGGGTAATCTCTATTGTATCGGTGAAGAGTTTTAGGGATGACCTGCCAAAGTCAAAAGAAGAAATCGGTAAAAGAATCATGTAAACAGGACGAATAAAATTGTTACTTCGATACTGTGTTGTTTTTTACTCTTTTTACAATAATTCAAGTTTAAAATATCCACCAATAATAACTTTCACCAGTATGTAACTCAAAAGCCCTGTAACTCCAAACAGAGAGAGACAAGCGAATTCTCGATAATTATATTACAATATCGATAAATAATGCATGAATAAAATGTGAGCGCACTCATTAATTCATGTTTAAATTATCGATCCTATAATTTTTACGCGTATGTTAATCTAAATAATTAATCTTGTTAAATTGCACCACCATCATTGACAATTTAATTGACAAAATGTATTTGAAATGAAAATGAAACACAGATCGAAATTCCGAAATCTGTTTTCTTTAACCCTTTTAGTAGTGACCCGAATTTTTGACGTTCTGCCAAAAGGAAGAAAAACGGAACATGTGATGCGAATCTCCTATAGCGACTAGAATGATTTTTAATTAAAAGACTATCGGGACCGCCTCACATCGCCCAGATAGAATATCATATTTTCGGAAAACAACGCAAGATTAAAAGTTAGCTAGATCACGTGTACTGCAAAAAGAAGATCGGTTACCGTGAACACTAAATAGGAATGCAAAAGTTGTCCAACTGCTGGGTTTAAAATTACTTACGTGTTTTCAATCAGCATAATCGCAGGGGGGAGTCCAATGGAACGCGTGCTTGTGGCGTTTCGAGCGCAAATCTAACACATAATAATAACATTAACAAATCATTAGCAATGACTTCTAATCTAGGTATAGGTATAGCCTTAGTTCGGCCTGCATTGTGGGGGGAGGCGGGTGGCCAGGCACTAGGCTCTGGGGGAGGGGGCCACAGACCGCCGTTAGATCGATTCCTACAGTGAATATTATTCTGTGGTAATTAGAATTCGCGCTTCGAAGTACAACTTGTTATGGTGCAATGGCGTAGGTATAGCTACGTACGAGTGACTAGGTACATTACTGTGGTGCTGTGTTGCACTCAAATTCTAATAATGCGTTTGCGGAAATGTCGTTTTTCTTTACGCGTTGTGTCTTAGTGATAAATGTAGCGTTGTTTTATTATTTTTAGATTTATTATGAGTGTGTTGTTTATACATAAATACCTAGATAATCGCTAAGCAGTGCCTATGTAAGTATCACTATTAGAAAAGCAGCTTCAAAACGCATTCAAAATGTATATAAAGCCGTAAATAAGTTTCCTGTAGCCCCTGAAACTACATTTTAAGGTGAGACCAAAAGCAAGCCCTAATTACAGCCTGGACTAAAAAAAGGTCCTCAGTTCAGGCTTTCAGCTCAAAAAATGGGTAGCGCTATACAGCCTCCATTTTTCCTCCGTCAAAATGCCTTTTTCGATCGCTTATCAAATTTGCTAAGGCTTTCGGAATTTTTGTTTCATAAACTCATAGCCTCGCATGTGGACCGGTACTTTTATTGGCCTTTTGACGACAATTTAATTGTGACTTCGTTTAAAAAGATCTGAGCTTTATTTGATACTAGCTTCCGCCCGCGGCTTCGCCCGCGTAGTATGTCAATAAAAAGTAGCCATCTATCTCCTTACCAAATTTTGTCGAAATTCATTCAGTGGTTTAGGCATGAAAAAGTAATATACACACAGACAGACAGTCAGAAGATAGATTTACTTTCGAATTTATAATATTAGTATGGATTGAATTAAATTAATTAATTGTTATGAATTTACCATTTAAGATTGTTTATTTTTTTTTCATTTAAAAAATAAAGGTGTCATAATTTAATTTAAAAAAAAATATAACTGTAGACCGTTGAATACACATTTAAAATTAAGCATTTACCACCGACTAAAACTAAGCAAACCTGACCAAATCTGAAGCTTAGATTTCAGAAACCATTTCCCTCGTAACCAGCCATCATTCCAAACACATCAAGTTCACGTGCCGCGTACTTCCCAATCCTTCTTTGGTGCGTTCCAGCGGCCTATTTGACTTTGCAAAAAGAGTCGTGCCGGCCGAACAATAAAACCAGGAGAGGTAGGTAGCCCTTTTCGTTCGACTTCACACTCGCCGCTTTGTTCGTCGTAACACACGATAGTGCCAAAGAAAAGTGTACTTGTATTGGCGAATAGTGACACAAAGTTCATTAAGGCGCGAGGCGTGTTGGAGTGGCGGTGGCGTGAGGGTTCGATCGACCGGCCTACAATAGTGGGCTCCCCGTCCTAATATTTTCGATATGAGTGTGCGACGCACGCGGTTCTATCGAACTTTGCGAGCGCTTGCGTTGCGTTTTTGATTATGAATTTGAGTACGTCTTCTACTTTCGAATTAATGACACAATATGCGTCTGGGTAACTAAGCCGAATGTAAGTGTTAATGTGTAAGTAGGAATCAAAGTTTGTAAGCGTAAAAGTTGTCGCATCTATTTTTGGAGTTTTCTTCTTGTTACGTGTGCAAAAATGTAGTCTTTGTTTTTAGCCGACTATGGCGCAGAAAAAAGGAGGGTTATGATTTTGACCGGTATGTATGTATGTATGTTCATCTGTTCCCTCCTATCTTCTAAACCTCTCATCACAATTTGACAAATGAGGTATCGTTGGAAGCGTCTTAATAGTCCGCTGGTTATAGGCTATGTGACGTCACATTTCCATAAAAATGGCGCCCTCTAGAGGACATAAAGTCAGGAACTAAAAATAAAATATTGTTTAATCGTACCATGTTGGGCATCAAATGAAAGGGCTTAATGAGCACATTTAAAAAATATATACATATAACCCCAAAGGAATAAAAAAACAATTAAAGTAATAAAATCTAAAACCCAACTACGACTAAAAAGGTATAAACAAGACACCTCAGACAGACAAATTAAAAATCCGGAGTCACACGTAATTTGTTCGATTTATGCCCTAACACGTGTGACTCCGGATTTTTAATTTGTCTGTCTGAGGTGTCTTGTTTATACCTTTTTAGTCGTAGTTGGGTTTTAGTTTTTATTACCACGGGCGAAGGCGAGAGTATATGTATAATGGATGTATCTTCATGACCAAATCATAATTTTAAAATAACCCAATAACTCGTTACCCAACTCCTAACAACCCGGTATCCAATAACTGGGTTGCAGTTAAGCAGTCGCTCCATGTAAAATACTGGTAATCAGCTGCAACCCGTTAGACTGGAAGCCGACCCCAACATGATTGGGAAAAGGCTAGGCAGATGAGTAGTCACCCTCTTTTTAGACGGACCACCTTCCACACCATCTATCGTTTCTTTGGTCTTCCCCGACTCTTATCCCCATCCACATTAGTTCTCAAAAGTTTCCTCACTTTTGTACGTAAGACTGTTTAATGCATCTCGCCGTCCGATAAGCACCAGGCCCAGGTCGACGGCGCGTTGTGCCACGCGCGCCTCAAAGAGATGTCAGCACAATAGATGGAGGCCGCTAGGGCCGATGCCTGCCCGGGTCGCGGGAAAGTCCGAAAGGGATACCGTGGCCTCTGGCAACTTACTGGCAACTGAAGGAACACGGGTGGGTTTTAGTCAGTAAGAGACTGATACGCCTTAAGCTACTTGATAATTTCAGATAATTTCCCAACAAAAAATAAAAGAATGTTAACTAGCCATATCAATATTCCGGAATTTTCTTTCGACCAACAACTTTAAAAAGTCACCAATCCTATACAAAAGGTTCACTAGAACACCAACAATGTCAATTTTCGTTTGCCCTTGTATTCGCAAACTTTTAAAATAATTGGTACTCCCGGAATAAGTTCAACAGAAAAATATAATAATGGATCCCATTTGTTTGTAAAACGCAGTCTACCTTGCTGAATTGAAATACACAACGTTCCTTGCAACTTGAGTTAATTTCACTAGATCAGTAGGACATTACTTGTTCAGATTTCTCGTAAAATGAATATTTGTTATTGCTGGTACACACGGCTATAGCCGTGTATACCAGCAATAGTCACACGTGTTAGGGCATAAATCAAACAGATTACGTGTGACTCCGGATTTTTAATATGTCTGTCTGTGGTGTCTTGTTTATACCTTTTTAGTCGTAGTTGGGTTTTAGTTTTTATTAATTTAATTGTTTTTTTATTCTTTTGGGGTTATAATATATATATTTTTGAAATGTGCTCATTAAGCCCTTTCATTTGCTACCCAACATGGTACGATTATACAATATTATTTTTAGTTCCTGACTTTGTCCTCTAGAGGGCGCCATTTTTTATTTAATGTGACGCCACATAGCCTTTAACCAGCGGACGATCAAGGCGCTTCCAACGATACCTCATTTGTCAAATTGTGATGAGTGGTTTAGAAGATAGAAGGGAACAGATGAACATACTTACATACATACATACACACATGCATACATACATACATACATGCATACATACATACATACATACTTACATACATACCGGTCAAAATCATGACCCTCCTTTTTTAGTCGGGTAAATAGCGTGTCACTAAACGCATGTGCCGTTAAATGTCAAAGAAATAACTTGGATGTTACTTAGTTTCTTTCACAGAACCTTTCAGCTCTGCTTTTTAACCGGCTTTGAAGTGCCAGTCATTAACTTCGTGAATTATTGGCGTAGGTAAAGGAATTTTCAGTTTCAGTTGAAACATTTTTGTGATGAATGAATTTCATAGGTTGTGTTGATGTTGATATACAAATATTTGGCTTAGTGCTAGTCATAGCCGCGTCATGCTTCAACACAAACTAGCTCAAACCATGAGGTACAAAATAAAATATGTTTTTTTTTAAATCGAATAGTTCTGAAAAACGACGCCATATCAAACTTTGTCCTGTTTCATACAAATATTTTGGCACCTCTTTCTTTTTTTTTAAATTAAAGATTTTTATCCATACCTAATCAAAGGCCTTGAACAGGAGCGTTTCCGATACAGTATAGATGTACCTTCGATTCTCCTGGCAAGAATTAAAGCCATCGAATTCTACACTCCGACTTCCCTTATCAAAACCCGCTCTGCGCCACTGCTAAACTCAAAATATAACATGACAACATCGTGGAGATCACCCCACTCGAACTTGTCTCCAACTTGTGCCAAACTTCGCCTGGTAGGTATAAGTGTCCGACATCGCGCTAGAATGTCGTCGACACTCCATTAAAGTCGACCGCGACACCCGCTTCGGCCAAATGCGCGTAACTTTATCATATTGTCACCTTGCCGACCACGGCGACTATTATGGAAACTTGTAAAGAAAGTTAAACGGTGCTGTAGTTGTTGATTGCAAAGTTTTTGTAACGTGAGCCCAATTTAAAGTTGTCATGTTAATACTTAGTGGAATGACGATGTTTTAAATGTTATGATATTGGGTTTTTTGAATCAAGTTCTTTAACGCTGCTTGTGGTATCAGTTACCTACTAGGAGTTGACTCTTCATTCCAGGCGCACACGTTTTTTTTTAATCCGTGCAACTTCCATAACCAGCAAAACGACGAACACAAGTTTTTTTTAAATTGAAAAATTCCCCTTTAAACGCGATGCCCAAAAAGTCACCAAACATATAAAAAGGTTACCAGTTCAAACACACAAATAATATCGTGTAACACCACTCATACCTAACCCTCAAATGCTACGGTACCGAAAAAACCAACACGGAACGTAAAGCGCAACCAGCGACTCCAACAAATCTAGCCGCCTATCGATTCGGCGAGCAATTTAAAATCCACTTAAAGACAACCGCAGACTGCTAATCGAAAACTTCGTCGGCTCCAGTGGGAACCTCTAATTGCTTGTATTAAAATAACTGACTTATGTCAAAGATATCTGGGGCGCGGCGTACGTCGCCGCCTGGCACCAGGCTTCACATGTTAATAATCATTATGATCGCATCAAGTGTACGATAGCCCGGGCTTTCACTCACCCCCTGTTCGCCCGCGAATAGTGTTGTAATTGTAGCTTAGCAAGAACGTCGATGATTCGTGTTGCTCTATCGCGATTCGCGGTGCCGTGGCTAACTATAGAAACCCACTTAAAAAATTGTTAGGAGTCCTTTGCAACTTCAGTTCACATTATTTCTGAATAAACAATAATTTCATAGAGAAATATGAAGATGAAGATCAAGAAAAATCTGCGTTAAGGATTTTTAAGGAAAACCCACCCGTTTTATATAAACAACATTTCTTTGGATTTTGATATATCTCCCAAAATCAATTGATAAAACCAACGAGCCATTTGCTAACCTTTAAAATGAAAACGTCGAACTTATGAGTTTTCGTTTTGGAGGCCGAAAATTTTGCGGTCCGAAAAATGTTTGAGGTTCTTTACTTACAATAGCAGCACTAGTCGAGCCCCTCGGCTGAGGGAGTGAGTGAGCCAATGTTTAGCAGTTACCGCCGCATTACCTCGCTGTTTTGTGTGAGTTAACCGTCTTGCGCTTTGTTACGTGTCAATAAAATGAACCTGCGAATACAAGTATACGCTTGCTTAATACTAGTTTTTAGCGTTAATTTTTCGTGTTTCTTTGAACTATTTCAAAGAAACGTGTTCCAAGGCTACTTTTTAAAGGCAGTACAAAATGTTTTCTTCTTTATTAACGTGAAATATGTTTTTTATTTTAAGCGGAAGTTCTATTTATGTTTCATTTTATCAGCAACTTCTGAATGCAATTGCTACAACTTGCTACTTTCACAACAATGACAACTAAACGAACTGTCACTATCTGTTTGAAACGCCACAAACTTAATATTTAACATAATTGTTACTTGCATGCTTCGTTTACACCGTTCTATACTAATAGAACGCAAATTCACTCGAACGGACTACCATTCGAGTGAATTTTGGCTATAGATCGATGTGTTCATGACACCCCATGCGTCTGACGATTTGGGGATCCCAATCCGAACCTAATGAAATAATAAGAAGTATATTTTCTTCCATAATTAGTGACTCAGTGTTCTATGCATTCATTCAAAATTCTAATTTTACCTACTCACTCGAAAAATCCTTTTTTAGTTAACCTCCGCAATGTTCTATGGAATATGTCTTACCAATATTCCGTGTTATAATATATTCGGTGGTAGTTTGTTCATTGCTTGGAATGAGAACTATTTGCAATTATAATAAAAATAAAAGATAATTTTCTTAATAATGCAACAAAGAAGGTAAAACCTAAATTATGAAAGGTGTATAAAACCGTAAAATAAAATGTTTGTATTTCAGTAAAACATTAAAATCAAACATGAAAAGGTGAATATAGAAAAGCCTAATTTAATTAATGAGTAAACAGTGCATCCTATAGTGGCTGGTCACGGGACGCCGCGCGACAGCTACCAACATCTCGACACCTTTTAAAATGGCAAACGGCGCAATTTCCGGTACGATTCGATACTCGTATCTCGATTATATCCCGACCGATTTTCCGACTCGATACAGAATAAAACTCGATTTGGCTATATTTTGATAATAAGTTATTCGTGAACCGTGATTCATGGGCGTGAAAGGGTTGATTCGATTTTATATTGGCACTGTTGATTGATTTATTTAAATATTTGTTTTAACTGTTTTATTCATTGCAAATATTTGTAATTTGATAGCAATTTTTATTGAAAAATATAATATTCTAAGTATATTAATTGTGATCAAATAATAAAGTATTTTTTGGAAAAATAATTATGGCCATAATAATGTCTTTTATTAAAATTATTCTGGGTAAAATATCCTCTGTCCATATCTACACGTAAGCTGCTACAGTTATCAATAAATAATTATTGCCTCATATTACATAACATAACATCACGCCTATAATCCCCGAAGGGTTAGGCAGAGGTGTACCTATAGGTATCCCACATTTCGCCAGTTATGTTTAAGTCCCATGTAACAGGGGGGCGAGCCTATTACCATCAACTGGGCGCAAATCCTGACTCCGGGCTGCTACTGCGAAATTCCAGATGGAAAACCCAATAACACTTTGCCCAAAGTCAAAGTCAAAGGTCAAGCCGACCTGGGAATCGAACCCGGGACGTCATGCTCAGCAGTAGCCTTATAATGAACCTGTTAATTATTGTTAAAGTTACGCTAAGCCTTAACAATTAAATATATAAGGTGATCCATTTTAAATGCCACTAAAGGACGGATTTACTGCATATGGCTTTTATTATTATATAGTACATTACTGTCGCGGCCTGCATTAAGGGAATTGATGGACGATCGTGAAAATGTGGGCCGAGGCGAAGCCGAGGCACACATACGTGAGTCCATCAATTCCTGATTGCGGCCAAGGCTTGTATAGTACTTTTCTCAAATAATGCGCGGAAATTCAAACTGAGTAAATTAAATAAAAATTCCAGAATCAATGACGAACAACTCTAATTTTTCATGCGCCAATATAATATGTTTATTTGTTTCTTCTTTGTTCTATTTGCAAGCCAATTCGAAATTTAAATAAGATCTTTGATAAGTTACCTACTTGGTTGCCGCCGTGTGCTGAAGTAAAAAGTTCGTTCCATTTTTAAATAACACGACAGATATGAGTTTTCATAGTAATTTATTTGGTCGCTAAACACGCCAGATATGGATTTTCATAGTAACTTTGCTGGCCGCATCGTCACTTGTTTTTGACCAGGACAGCCATTTCGATTTATCTCGAAGAAGGTTGTCAAAATAATGCTCGAATTTCTAAGCATGTTTGAGAAAAAAATATTTTAAATTAAATTTTCGAACATTTTTGGTTTTTCCACTCGGAACAAATTATCTGCACCTGTCACTTAATTATCATAATGGGTAAATAAAAAATAATCTTCGTTTCACAATAATATATACGTCGACTTGAGTACCTCAATCTCATCTCTGATACTGTTCATCTGCTCATAGTTCCATTATTTCGTCCAAACCACCCGTTTTATTTCATATCGTTACAGCGCGAGTATCTCATGCCACCCAAGTTCCACTGAAGGACAGTCTCAACTCAGTCGGAAACATAACTCCATTAGCAATTAATTCATATCCCATACAAATATTAAATTACATTCAGCTTGTCACTATTGCAAATGTTGTATATTAATTAATGACAAATGTTCTCAAGGCATAATATTGTACATTGTATTTTAATACGTAGTAAATGTTTAAACAGTAGATCTATCAATAGTCCTCATAAATAGCTCTCATTTTGTTGTTACATAATATTTATTTTCTTCATTTTTAGCAAGGGTGATAAAATTAAATTTTTGGAATTGACCGCACTTAATTTGTCTAAGCGTTATTCCTGTCATTAGCAGAAATTATTCCTGTCACTGTCGCACAACTGTTAACCTACATCTGCAAGATAGAGAGAGGAACATGTCTAAGCATATTCACGTGCTAAGTGATTTTTATAGATCTCGGCCTAAGACTAGGAAACTAAAACCAGAGCGACATCTTGGAATTTTCCGACTAGCCACAGCGCTACATGCTGCAAAAACGTTAAATCTTTCTGACAGATAGAGCACAGCCTAATGTCGTAACCGGAGGTTGAAACATTACAACGAAGATTCGGTTTCGGAAAAGGTGCACTAAATTAAAATTAAAAAAAAAAACATTTATTTCAGTTCCTTGACCCATATTAGAAACCATACTACACTACGCACATACGCACTAAGACAGCATCAGGAATTTTAGAAAATCCACCCCTAATATTGCAATCGGGGGTATTTAGCAAAAAGTCTGACGTCATGTCACTGGGACAAGCTAGTAGGTAATAGTGCATAAGCATTATTAATGATTTATAGATATATTTGATGTTTAATTAATAAGTAGCATAGAGTAAATATTATTGATTAACCGCTGGATTCCCCGGCCACTTTTACGGTAGAAAATAAAACGAATGGTTTTTTTCTACATTCGTTCCTGCTTAAGTGGTCCGTTCTGCCTTCTCTCCCCTTATTTCTCGTTTACAAAGCTTATGAATCAGAAAAGTAAAAAACTAAATGTCGTATGCCAGTTTAGTTACTGTTTCAACTCCACTGTACACTCCGAGATGTGCATTGTTTGAACAACAAAGAGCGTGTATTTAATTATTTTACCTCACAATACTTTGTATGCAAATGGAGTGCGTTAGATTAATATTTATATTGAGTGCCTTTCTGCCTATGACGGCAGACCATGTAGAGTAGGACAATTTGAAAGGGAGGGCGGGGTACATCGACTATTCACGGGATGCAACGGAACTGGGTAAACTGGACCATTTTAAGAGAAGAATGTACTATGTAAGCTCACCTATTTCGGGACCATAATGTTTCGGGACTAAAACGTTTTGGGACCAAAATGTTTCGGGACCAAAATGCAAGCTACAGACATATGCATCACTATACAACATACAAGAGTACGTTAGAAATAGCGATCTTAAAAGCTTTTTCTTCCAGACTTCCAACGGATGGGTAGCAAATATTATCATTGATCAATATTTATTTATATAATTGTATTACTTTTTCGTTAGTGACAACACACTCATGGTTTACGGGCACAAACTTCAATAGTTGTTAGCGGAAATATTAGCAACAACAATAGAAAAAATGTACATCATTATCAACTAAGGAAAGTCAATTGACTAACAGCTTAAATAATTGTTCGTATATTCAAAAAACAACTGTCATTTTTTTACAGTTGTCTGGAATAGTAAGGGGCAGAGATACGTACAGACATCGATAAATTTTTCAGCAAATACAAAAGCTGTCTAGGTGAAATTACTCGTATAAAAAATGCCTTAGATGAAGTATGGCTGTATTGGCTGGCTATGTGTCGTCACAGGATTTACTAAAAAAAAAATTGATAAATCGAACTCCACGCCGACCTCGAGCCGCCTCCCGCACCATGCATATACTTTTTCATCAGTCGGCTCTGGGTGCAGGATATTAATGAATTTCCTCGTCACAGCGGCTCGTGATTAGTTCGTTAATGCGATTAGTTGTCTCCTCCGGTTCGCCGGTGGGCATTGTTTATTGAAGCGCGACGCGCAATGTATAGAGCGATGGCCGCCGAGCTATATTATGTCGCACCACTCATTACGAACGGTAACAATCGGAATAATTAGTAATGTGGGTACGTAAGATGGGATACCTAGCTAGATAATTGTGCAGCCATTGTTGCTCTACTGCTGGCATTAATTACGCAAGCGGCTTATTAATTTATAACGTCTACCTTCGGAACTTGTTCTGCGCGGAATAATGTTAAAGTTAATCGGATAATAATGCCTGAACATTCATATTCAGAAATTTTTGAAGTGAAAACTTCTTTGTGCACGTTGAGCGATTTTTGGTAGCCATCAACTTATGGATGCGCGTCACCGACATGCTCTCGCCATAGTGCTGTCCTATAGAATATAGATGGCGCTAATACCAGTTTTAAGTTTTCAGGAGTCTCCATGACTGCCCATTCTTTTAAATAAATTATCTATAGTTATAAAAAAAATGGTATAAGTGTATTTTGGTTGACCGATCACCATGAAACTTGGCATTATTAACCTTATACTAGCTTTAGCCCACGGCTTCACCCGCGTGGATGTCGGTTATTAAATACCTTACTCGAGAACCATTCTATCCATTGGTGCAAACAGCATGAAAATCGGTGCAGTAGTTTTGAGTTTATCGCGTACAGGACAACAGACAGACGCGGCGGAGGACTTTGTTTAATACCGAAATTCCACGATCCGTGATTTTGCGGACGGACACCGACTAGCCCGGACGACGGACCGTGGGAAGGTGTACGTTGGGGGTGGTATCGCAGACATCGGAAGCGCCTCAGTGCGCGGTGCGTGGCGGTCTGTGGTCGTCTGCCGTGCGTGTCCGTCTGCAATATTGCCGATCGTGGGATTCCACCATAATAATGTGTAATGATTGATATAAGTAGGTATTTTGTCATTTTTTATTTATGTTTCTTTCGACCTCCACGCGGGTGAAGCCGCTACCAAAAGCTAGTTCTAGTGGAAAAACGAAAACTCAACGATTAAAAAAATAAAGCTTCATAATCATAACTTACAAGTTACAACAGAAAGTTCAAACAAACTATTATTAAAAGCTTTTAATATTCATTTGGCACTTATTGGCAATAAAGCTCGGGATCATTTGAATGATCTGTACATTGTCCTCTCGCAGTCATCCGTCAATAGTAATTGCCTGTAATGGATGCAGTAATACAGGCCGTCAGGACATCGACTCGTCTTTGCCATACTATTTCAACTTTTTCTTTTAAAGCATAAGATTTTTTATCCGAGTACGGCGAAGCAAAAAGGAGGGTTATGATTTTGACCAGTATGTATGTTCATCTGTACCCTCTAAACCTGTATCTTCTAAACTACTCATCATTATTTGACAAATGAGGTATTGTTGGAAGCTTCTTAATTGTCCGCTGGTTATGTGACGTTACATTAAATTGAATATGGCGCCCTCTAGAGGACATAAAGTCATGAACCACTTTTTTTCTTTTTAATCATACCTTGTTGTTGATTAAATAAAAGGGCTTAATTAGCACATTTCAAAAATATGTATATTATAACCCCAAAAAAAAATTAATAAAAATAAAAGCAAAACCAGAATTACGACATAAAGTCAACTAAAGAGATATAAACAAGACATCACACACAATTCTTGTGTAGTATCTAATTAATAAATGTCTAAAATACATTCCCTAAAACGAGTTAATAGGGGACGAAAGTTTCGCATTTTTGCCGATTGAAAATCCCATCAGGACATTAATTTGAATACACGTAAGATCTGTGTCACTAACTGCACTTACAAAGAATCATAGTGTGGGGCTTTCAATTCGCAAAAAAACGCTATAAAGTCCAGAAGTTCATTCATACGCTGCCAGTCATAAGGAAGCCAGCAGAGCTTGACCAAAAAAATATATCAAATTCGAGGTCAATTTCTACACCACATCGCGGTAGGGTTTCAAGCGTTATGTCGCATTGTTAACTCGTAAGTGACCAATTAAACGACTTCTGTACGTATGTACGTATATACGCATTTTCGTATAGGGTTTTTATGGCCCGCCCATGAAGCTAACCGAACCGTATAGAGATATAAATCAACTTCATATTGTGATTTAGCAAGACTCGTTACTGCAACAGTACGCCGTATTTACATAAAAACAATATTTTTGTGTGTATATATAAAGCAGTAATCCAATATTTTCGTACCAATACGGCTAATAGGCTGGCTCGCGTTGCCTCGGGTATTAATTCATAAGTCATAACTTCTTTTATTTGCTTTTTGCTTTTTTGTATTTGTTATGTTTCCTGAGCGGGGGTGCATTGCAAAGTTACTTAAAAATAGTTCTCGTTGAATGAACGAGGTTATAATTATTCTTGCTGAAAATATGAGATCTTATAACTCATAAATGCCAAGCTGCGTATTGAACTGTAATAGATATCTGAATGAGACAGTGTTATTGGTTTTCAACATCATTAAATATTTTATTTCCCCCCCTCATTGAAGTTTCTCTGAAACTTGTTCGCGTGGTCTATTCAGTAATTGGTCTAGTAATTCATTAATATTGATGTCCAAAGACACCTAATACAAATAGCCTGTCGGTACGTACGTATACATTATATAGATATATACGTCTATACGTTATTTTTTACCAATAATACAATTAATGGCTGGCTTGGACCACCTGTTATTCAGAACAATTTAATTACATGTCATTGTTTTGTAATAGTTATGAAAAGAACATAATTGAGATGTACAGTACTAACTTATAATTGCTTTATTTATTTTAATTGCCGTACCTTTGTTTTTTTAATAATTCGGAAGGGGAAGAGACTACCATTTTTTTTTTAAATGAAGCTTTTTGTGGTGACCGTTATTTTATTGTTTTGGGGTTCTTTTAATAAGTTGCCATCGCGTGATGTGGTCTCTAACGAGGGTATCAGGATATTACCGCCAGGTGTCCTGGGTAATGTCGCTCGAGTGACGCCTGCGACGCCGCCGGAGTGCCCACTGTGCTCATGCTCAATGGGCACTGCCCCGGCTTCCGTGATGTCACATTTTCCCTTGGCTTTTACAATGAAGTGCTGTAATAAGCCGCTGACAGGTAGCACTCGTTTCTTTTCGACTAATATTGATACAGCAATTATGTGGGTTTTATTCAAACTAATAAAAGCAGTCGGTACACACGGCTACACATCAAGCTATACATTTCCAGTATAAGCTGACCTCGCATTGTACGGAAACCTTATGCAATGCGACATCAGCATAAACTGGAAAAGTATAGCTATATGTGTAGCCGTGTGTACTTATCCCACTGTCCCATAGGATAAGCAATGATCTGTGTATCACCACGCTTGCTTATTAGCAGTTTGCTTACTTGGAATTAGTGGGTGTATATTTAACTTTAAAATGTGTCTTAATTGTGCAGAATAAATAATTTTCTATTTTAGACCACAAAGCCAAGGTTTCTTCTGAAATATTTCCTTGTAAAGCCACGTTATTTTAAAATTAAAATGATATAAAGCTTCAGTATAAAATTATGCCAATTTTTCGACTAAAAGCCGTACCAAAGACAAACTCGCCGGATTTAGAGGTAACGTGGTTCTAGGAGCTATGGCTGTCATCCTCTAAAAGGAAAAAAAAAATGAAAAGGGCTACCCCTTAAATTTTTTTTTTGCAATTTTTGGGGCCCGGTCATGTTGTTTGTTGATTCAAATAAGATTCGCGACCGTAACAAAATATGGCTTTACAAAATTATAACCATTACAATTAGCAATAAAACTCCTTAAGTTAGACTGAGGCCTCAAATGTCATGAATTCATTAAATAGTGATTCAGTACGGTAATATGTACTTAGAGTGTTGTAATGACCATATTTATTGTATTTGATACGGCCGCGAATCAATTTATCCTTACATATTATAAAACAAAGTCCTCCGCCGCGTCTGTCTGTCGTCCTGTACGCGATAAACTCAAAAACTACTGCACCAATTTTCATGCTGTTTTCACCAATGGATAGAGTGGTTCTCGAGTAAGGTATATAATAACCGACATCCACGCAGGTGAAGTCGCGGGCATCAGCTAGTATTAATATAAAACCTGTTATTGACCTGCAAATTGTAAAAAACGTAAGAAAATTTAATTTTCGCGGGCTACTACTTACGATTTTGAAGAGTGTTTTTTTTTAAACCCTAAGGCACTTTTCTTTGCTTACTAACGTATTTTTTTTGTGAAATACATTCTTACGTCCGTAGCGAAAAAGTTACATTCTACAATCATCATTGAACTTTTAAAATGTTGCCATTAATGTTAAAGCGAATCTGTAAATCCACGTTATAAAGGAAGTTTTATAATGTAATGTTCTCAGACGTCAAAAACACGAAGAAGAATGTTCCAAGTGCCCTCGAAACTACAATACCCCTCAATTATATTGTGCCAAATTTAATATTCACAATAAATCGCGAATAGTTTCTATATTTGTACCAACATGCCCACGACATGCGACCTCCGCGTCTCAAATATAAATAACTGTTGTGCGTGTGTGTGTACGAGACTAGTGTGTGTTTGTGTGTTTACAGCACACGAATTACATTTCACAAGCAAGCGAAACAATACGAGCTGTTTGGACGTGGCGCACAGCGAGCGCGATGCGATGCTAAGAGATATTAGGATGTAAGAGCGACACAGTGGCCTTATAATCTAATCTAGGCGCAAATAAATTTCTTCTCCATATCGCGGGATCGGGAAGCCTTTTCATAATGTATGAAAATATTATACAACTTTTCTTCAAAACTCAGATTGAGCTGCTGCATGTCTCAACTCGCAAACTTTTTAACCATGAAAATTCCATTTACATCTGAAACGCTCATATATTTGCAATTCATCAAAACAGAAGTCTTCATGCATAGGAAATATAGGGACTATCAAAACATGTTTTCAAGATATCCGTTATATGCATGTGGGATGTGTGCATTACAATTTTAAATTAAACCAATAAATCTCAATAAATAATGTATGTGAATAACGTATTCATCAAACACGGCCATGAGACGTGCAACTTTCTTTCAATATCAAATAACTTCGCATTCAATATCTCGCGTAGCATTGCTCCTAGTGTAACGCGGAATTAAACATTAAATGCATGAAATATGCTCTGATTTGAAACAATGGCAAAATATACATATAATAACATCAATGAATAACAATGGAGTATAAATTATCATTTAAACTGTTGTATATTTTATAAAATATAGCCCTTGTGTTTTGTTTAAACAAATATAAGTACAGACATATAATTTGTTTGAGTGTATGTTAATCGCGAAAAATAGAGGTATGTGTGCTTTGAAGGTGTGTTGACATCTGTTCCAAAAGGGTCAGGGTCAAGGCCCTTCCGTACCTTCACGCTTGGAGCAGGGAGGTAGACAGGGGTGGTCGATTATCCTCTTAAAAGGTGGGTCTATCTTTTCTCCCGCGAGTGATGCAGAAGTGGATGAAGCATTATATCAAAAGGCTCTTGTGCGCTTTTTATTACGCTTAGCAATGTGCCCTTTATAGCGAGACCGTCGGTAGTGGTTCAGAAGACTTGAAGGAGCCGTATCAACAGGCTAAAATTGACACGTTTTAAGTTATCCTAAGCGACATCGAATCGAGTTTTAATCCACACTTTGAAGTAGACAACTAACTTTCTGCCAATCCGACGGACTTTAAAATTCAATGGTACTACAAAATGCTTCCGATAAAAAGGTTGCGATGTAAATTTTCACATTTTAAATTAAATTAAGGGCTTTCCTGCTTTGGCAGAAAAAAACGGAGAATGTTGGTAATGTAACTTCGCACTTTGTGTTCCCTGCATTCGTGTGAATCCGGTTTTTCAGTACTTAATGACGCTAACTCGATATTGAGATCAAGTGTAACTTTCATTCTATGTCCAATTGTTTTTGTTTTTTACTGTTTTGTATTAAAGCTGGAGTTTCTCTGTTTGGCCAACTACATTTAGTATCCATTGCCCTGTGAATTAAACTATACATGAGAACATAAGCTAGTTTGCCATCAGTAGGGACTGGTCATCTCTTAGCTGCCACGGCTTATTTTAATTTATGTTAACTTTTGAATTGTTTTGTTTCTATTTTATCTTTTTACGGTTTAAAGTGCGCGTTTTTCTACATTGTACTCACATGTATAATTTCAACATGAATGATGTAACCAATATATTGTAACAATATTCTGATTCAAAAGAGTGTCCGTGGAGTTTCTTGCCCGTTCTTCTCCATAGGAATCTACGGTTTGGAATGGGCAACTAGCTTCATCTCTCTGACTGACCGACCCCTTGAAAATTCAAAAGTGCCTGTAATTGGTTTATTTGAAATAAATGCTTTGAGTTTGAGTTAAGAGTTTGAATTTTTTGAACGCTCTCCTAGTTTACTTTACCGTTGTAATCTGAAAACCGAAATTAAACCAGCTAAAAAGTGCGAACTTGCCGTCGAAATTTTAATAAGGTTCTATTTTCGGAAGTGCATGTTTTTCGAGTGTTCTTTTCTTATTGCATTGAACACTTAACAAGAATAAACATTTACATAATTGTGATGCTTTTCCCGATATCTTGTGGCGAATAAAATCATTCCGATTCTGAAATCCAGCGCCGTCGGCGATCAGGTCCCGAAAAGGTCATAAAATAGTCTGTAGTCAGGACCGGCAGTGAAATGAGCAGCAGTAGGCCCGCCCCGCCGGGCCGGCCACGTCCCGGACACACGACTACCGTGGCTCGGCCTCACGACTAACTTGTAAGATGATTTTTTCGTGATCCGACGTTCATTGTTCAGTAGCTGTTACGATTCGATTGAAATTGTTTACATCGCCCACTGCGGTGGGCCGATATACTCATCCTTGTATAGCTACTACTACTTTGTGTCGTGATTTTTATAGTCACACGTTTTTGGGGTCTCGTGAGGCGTGAATGTGTGCTTGTAGTACGAATCATGTCCCGGTGTTTGCTGTGCGGATTCGTGAGGTGTTTCTGTGATTTAACACCGTGATCCGAAAAGGTTGTGTCGAAATAAAAATCTTTAAATACTA
The DNA here is from genome assembly GCA_949152455.1 of Lithophane leautieri. Lineage (NCBI taxonomy): Eukaryota > Metazoa > Arthropoda > Insecta > Lepidoptera > Noctuidae > Lithophane > Lithophane leautieri. Next base: position 19,317,499 of record OX424458.1, on the reverse strand, counting down.
ATGTAGTACATCGAGGTACATAAACCCCGTAATAAAGCACACAATACATATTCACAAATAACTTACCATGCAGAAAAACGGGCAGATCGAAATGGAAAATACCGATACGTAACAAACAAGCAAAGTGGTTGATGCAACGACAAATACTTACTCTTATAATAGACGTGCATTCTATTCAAAAGGTATTTCAAAGAATTTTCCACAATACGCCGGTACCGCTCAGTTATAAGAAAACGCCAATCGTAATGGCCCCCATACGTTATGGAAAATAAAGTACAATAGCAACAATTTGTACACGAACGGAAACAATGTTCGAGATATCTTCAGGTGGGTACAATCGCTCGCTAAACTCCCGAGCGCTCAACGCTCACAAATTAATTATCACTTTTTAAACTCGCACTTGAAATGATTCTGTGGCGATAGCAATATTCAGAGCGAAATTCTAATTGAATCTGTCGGTTGCTCTTTAGTTTCCATAGTTGATTGTGAAGTTTCTTATCCTGAAAACGATTTTAATTGCCGCTGACTTTTTCACGTTATCTCCGGTTTGACGGTTCGATTTATTAATGGGCTTTGTTATTAATTGCTCAATTATTGATACGGACACGTAAGTTACTATCGTGACATTTGAGAGTTACAAAACCTGATATTAAAAAGATACCTGTATGTAGGTATATATGTATTAAACTCATCATAACCAAGACGAAAAGAAATGTATGACTAAACAGGTGAAACAGGTAGGAGGTAAAAACTAATTTCATCCATCCGAAATGTTCTTTATTTAGTCGTACACGCACTTGTCCACAACTAGTTTTTTAGTTCACACGTCAGTCAGAATTCTCGAGGCGATCACAAAAACGTTCGTGCCAATTAATTTCGCACAGCCGTCGCATTTTCACTTGAATTACAAATGCAATTCATAATACGTTAAAAATAACAACCAGAAAGAACTGGGCAAAAGTGTTGAACGACAAAAAAGTCTTTATTAGCGCCATTACAATTTTTACAAGGCTTTTATTGCACTTTAGTAGGCGAGTGTACGTGCCTTCAGCGGGCCTCTCGGCCCTACACTTAATGCAGTTATGCAAAACACTGCAAATATCTCGTTTGCCTCCATCAACTTACCCGAGCTGCCCTGTTTTTTCGCGTTTTTTACATTACCTACGTAAATTACATTTTCATTATCGTGTGGATGCATGAAATTCTTCAATTTAGTATTTTTACACTCTTTTTCAAATCTATCGTTTCTTTATAAAGCTAATATTCTACGTTCTTGGGTCCACGGGGATGCTTTTGTAATATGTGATAAAGACGATCGGAATTTTATCACGCGATAATTAGTTTCTGATTTAATTTTATAAAGCTTTCTTTTCAAAGGAAATTGTGTTTAATCCTCGTTGTTAGAAGAAACTGTTCTAAGTTACATTTAAGTTTTCAGGTTTCTCTAAAAGGATAATACTGAGCTTAAAATGACGCAAGTCGAAAAGGCAAGTTGTCATAACAGTTAGTTTCTTTTATTGTTGTTGAAAATAACACTCTACATTATCTTCTGAAGTATATCATTGAACTAGAGTGTCATAACAGCACCAGCCACTAGCCAGCATCATACATTACTAAAACACTAGTACAGAAACACTCGGTTTCTTATTCATAAAAGTAATTTTCGATCCGCCACTTATGCAAACATGCTATTGTTTCATATCTGGCAATATTTTCTACTATTTCGGACCGTTCCGCCGGCAATTTTCCGGTCGGCTGGGCTCGCTGAGACTCCCGCACCCGGAAGACTGGCCCCCCGCATCACGCGTGCTCTCATTTGAATAACATTAGTACTACAAACAATTGAACCGCACTACTTGGAAAAACGTTATCATTTAGCTCTATCTTAAGCCTAATTGACTATGGGCCGTTGAAGAATCGTATCTTGGTTGCCAGTTTTAAAATAAATATAAATTCTACATTCAAATATATTTGTCTGGTGTTTGTTGCAAGTGGTGAAAGTGCTAATAAAATCGTGCTGTTCGGCTAAAAATAGGTGAAACTTTCAATCTTGCTTCCGTAAATATGTAAATTTCAATTATGAATCGAGTCCACTCTATGATTTGGAATTCATGGAAGGCGTAACGGGAGAGTTGCAATTCAATTGGACTTGAATCGTAAGTAGCGCGTCCGACGTTGTGTCGCTCCTTTACATGTAAGTCGGTCATCCGCTTTTAGGGGCTATGTATTTGTTTGTTTGTTTGGTAATACGACACTCAGTACCAGTTGTATGCCAATATTCCTGGAAGAACTTGGCTCCTAAAACACAGGCTTTAGTCCTGGTTTAGGAGGCATCAGTTCGCCCTTTAATGTGACTCTATTGTACAATATTTCTGTAAGCCTTGTGTACTTATGTATGTATTTCTGCACAAACAAACATTTTATTATTATTACTAAAATATAGAATAGCAAGTGATCATATTCTTGTGTCAAATCTTCAATCAAATTCAATTCACAAAGTAGAAACATTAACGGTTTTTCCGGCCCACCATAATATGTCACCCGCATCCGGCCTGCTAACTAGCTAAACAAACCGAACAAGTGGACGGAATACCTGGAAACCCAGAATTATTCATCTTGAAGCCACAAATATTTCAAATTACGCCTTAAATTAGATTAAATAAGGAACAACATACAATTTGTCACGATATGATCACGTAACTAATAAAACTTGCATGGTCATTAATTATTCAGAGCCCGAGTAACGTCCAAGGCATGGAACTATGGACGGATCACGCCCCATTATAATTGTGATCGCTGAATTGATTGAAAACATCGTACTTCAAATTTAGATTTTATTCTCGCCTTGAGCGCAGGGTTGGTAAATGTATTCAGTATTGCACATTCATGTGTTAGTACGGTGATGAAAGACGCGATGTGACTTGGAGTTTCTGTAACGTTGTTTTTACCCGACTACGGCGAAGAAAAAAAGAGGGTTATGACTTTAACCGGTATGTATGTATGATCATCTGTTCCCTCCTATCTTCTAAACCACTCATCATAATTTGACAAATGAGGTGTCGTTGGAAGCGTCTTGATCGTCCGCTGGTTATAGGCTATGTGACGTCACATTGCCATAAAAATGGCGCCCTCTAGGGGACATAAAGTCAGGAACTAAAAAAAAATTGTTTAACCATACCATGTTGGGTATCAAATGAAAGGGCTTAATGGGCACATTTCAAAAATATATATATTATAACCCCAAAAGAATAAAAAAACAATTAAAGTAATAAAAACTAAAACCCAACTACGACTAGAAAGGTACAAGACACCAAATACGGACAAATTAAAAATCCAGAGTCACACGTAATCTGTTCGATTTATGTCCTGTGATTGATGCGTCATACGTGTGACTCCGGATTTTTTATTTGTCCCTCTGTGGTGTCTTGTTTATACCTTTTTAGTCGTAGTTGGGTTTTAGTCTTTATTACTTTAATTTTTTTTTATGAAAGTATTTAGGATGTTGACTTCTTTTTCTTTGTTATCAGAAACTGGTTGAGATTACGCTAACTAACCTCTTTTCAAGATTTACATCGAAGCAACAGCCGATCAATAATATAGTGTCAATCCCTAGCATCGGCTGGAATGTCAGCTCACTTCAAACTCATTTGATCTAAGTTTTCACGATTTCATTTTAACGGAATAGGCTGGCAGAATTTAAAACAGGGGGGCCTAAAACGGACACATTAGCAATTCCTCTAAAAGCAATTCATTTCCTGAATTCCCAGCTGTCATTAGCAATTTCTCTAATTTCACACAAAAGCAATTCATAATTTGTGGACCATTTTACGAATCTCCATAGAAAACTGTCAAACAGATGAATTATTTCGTAATATGAATTGCACGCAGATCATATTATGAATTGTCATCTTGTGACATTTTACGATGATTCATAATATTTTCCTATTATGATTCTGCCAAAGTGGCCGTTTTAAGCCCCTGACCATGATAGTGACAATAGCTTCCACCCAATATCGTAAACCGGCGTTTTTGCCCAAGTAACACATATTATGATTTTTGTAGTTAACACGACGTCCCTGATTGCTCGCCCGTCCCGAGGGGTTCCTTAAAGCTATAAATACGGCTAACAACAATACGTCGTTCAACGTACGGAATTTCGCGTCGCTACTGGATCCATTGAAACGCGCGTTTTTTATTACTTATTCAGTTATTGGTTGATTATGTACGTACAAACAAATATAGACATGTTCTTTTATTAATGTGCGGTCGAGATGTGGTCAATTGTGGTCATTTTGTGAGCTTGAAATGACTTGGCAGTTGTTGAGTTTTATGAACAATTTTTTGTGATTGATTCCTCCTTATTTGGAGGCAAATAAATAGTGAATTTTCTCCCGAAAGTATGTTTAAACTTGAAATTTAGTAACCATCACTGCAATAACTTACCATAGAGAACAAACTAACTTGACCCTTGATTATCTGTCAGTGAAACGCAGACGAAAACCAAAATGAAATATAAAATATTTATTAAAAACATTTGGACTGTGCCACAATTCACACTGAAACGGCTGAACAGAACTTTCGCAACTGAAATGCACACAGTGAGGTGGAGTTTACTCTGCAATAAAGTACACTTTTTATACCAGTGAAAGTCTTCAGACATCCTAAACACAAAGCTGATGATATCAAGAAAATTATAATAATAATATCCTCCCGACCGAATTTCGGTCATAGAGCACAAGTGTGAGCGCAAACACAGGTACACTCTCTGTTCCTTTACTCTCATAGTCCGATGAGACGGCATTTCGACACTACCGGGGAGAGATCAGGCGCAGGGCCAACCGTAGCACCAGCCGCTTTACGTGCTCGCCGAGCCACTGGAGTGTCACACCAACAACTTCCGAACTCCGGGCAGCTACTGAGAAATTACTAATGGAAAAACCCAATAACACTTTGCACGAACGAGGAATCGAACCCAGGACCCCTCGCTCAGCAGTCGCGTTTGTAAGTACAAGACCAACGGGGCAGTTAAAATTAATGATGCATTAATTTGATGAAAGTGTGAACCATAGCCGTTAGATTGAGATAGCTGTCGCTCAGCGGACGCCGGCGCCGGCGCCGTATCGTGTACGCTAATAATATCTACATTTTGTCCAGCATAGTGCTGACATGGGTTAACTGTGCGAGCATGAAAGATCGGCCCGATCGATTCCGCTGATGTGGCACCTGACTTTTAAAGTATTATTTCATTTGCTGAGTAAATGGTTGGAGCTTTTTCATATTTTATTCAGGGTAGAAAACATTCAGGAGCAAGTAAAATATATTACTTTTCCAACAAAAGAAACCTAAAAAAGAATATAAAGCATTTCTTTATAAACAAACTACATCTGGATAAAACATAATTGTACTAGCAAACAACAGTCAATTATGACACAAAACCATATAAAAATATTTTGAGACCTAGAACTGATTATCCCCACTCAATTATCAACTGAAAAACATTTCCTCTTTTAATAATCTACGTCAAGGTGAACCGAAACTGAAAAAATAAAGCTAGACTTCTCTTTTAAATCCTCATTGTAATACAAAATATTGTCAGCATAAAAAGTGTGCCAAAATCGAGGTTTTGACATAAATTAAAATTGCAATTCAGCACGTCGTTCTGCGATGTTACTGAATGTACTAGGTACTTACTTAAAGTAAAACATTATACTAGACGCCTATGCGTCTAGCTTATTGTATGTATGTTTGTTTTAAAAAAAATATTATTTTGTCAACCCTACGACCCCTATGTGTGAGCTCGAGGGGTGCAAAATTGTTTTTTTTTGCTTCGAGGTTTGCTTGCTTCAATGATAGACGGTTTTTTTCTTCATCTTGAGACAGTTTTTAAAGAAATAATCGTAATGATAGGAGGTAAAGACTCGGATAAAAAGTGATGGATGAGAATGATAGTCATCTAAGTCCGAGGTTTTCAGGAACAGAAGCTTCTGTAAAAATTACAAATGCAGGTACTCTTATTGGTGCCTGGCTTGCATATTAGCTTCCGTAGAGCCAAAAATACTTAATCCAAGTTGAATGAGGCAAAGTTCGCCTGGGAAACTCAACATATGATTTCGTATGAAATGCAAAAACATGGAACGTGTCATCCCTGTGGCACAAGAGGCGCGAGGCGCCGGCAGCTGGCGGCGGGCGGCGGGAACCTCACAAATATATAACAATAGAGGAGATGAGAGTGAGTCGCTAGATCAAAGCCCGGCCACGCCGCCGACGCGCTTTGTTTACGCCAACGCCGGCGAACCATCGACTAATCAACCAACTGATTAATTTAATTAAACATTACGAGAAAGTTCTGTTTATTTTACGTTTCCTCGGGCCCACATGCGAGTTCAAAGGAATTACGCCGGGAATGTAAACAGTGGGGATATTGTTGGGACGCGAGGCGAGACGTATTGTACTTTGTCGACGCCTCTGCGACACCTCTTTAGTCTGCGGCGGACGTTTAGTAGGCCCTGCCTACACGCGAACTGACCTCGGCTGTTGGATTACCTACGTGCTTGCCTTCTCCTTCTTCAAGTTGTTACATTTCTATAAACAAATGAAGTGATGATCACGTATTCCGCCCCTTTTACTGTTGCATACTCATTGGTCAGTGTCCTCACTGAACAATTACTCCCATCTTCCTTTTTTTTCTCGTATCGATAACTCGTAATCTTTGGTCCCTTAGGTACGTAGCGACTTTGACATGTGTGTTATGGGTTGTGGGTTGATCTTCGTGTGTTATGGGTTGATCGCGGCAGCTCCCGGGTTGTCCTCGCCTAGCGATAGGTTTTCCAATAACAAGCTCGGCAGACATAGCCAGCTTATGCAGTTACACTTCATTTATTATTTCGTTATATCTCTAACTTGCCACGTGACAAAACATCCGAGATTTCTTAGTTATTTAAAAGTTTAATATTAGTGTAATGAACACATAAACCTTCCGGAATAAATTGTCTAAATGATGGTGAAAAACGCATGGAAATCTGTTCCGAAGTTTATAAGAACAACATGGTCAAACCGACAGGAAAAGCTACTTTAATTTATCATACACTCCCGGACAGCTGAGTCGAGCTACCGTGCATTTTTATGTTTATAGAACATCGGTCTAGAACATTAAGGGCCTTACCACAAAAACTTTGACACTTTGTTCAAAGCGTGTTTAATGTTTTATGTCAAACTCAATCTGCCTAGCCTTTTCCCAACTATATTGGGGTCGGCTTCCAGTCTAACCGGATACAGCTGAATACCAGTATTTTACATGGAGCGATTGCCTATCTGACCTCCACAACCCAGTAACTGGGTAATACGATACCCTTTGGTAAGAATGGTTGTCAGACTTTCGGGCTACTGACGACCCGTAACGACTGTCAAAGATCCACGAATGACAGCCGGGACCAACGGCTTAACGTGCTTTCCGAGATGGTCACCCATCCACGGACCAACCCCGGCAAGCGTAGCTTAACCTGAAAGATCGACCAGTACGGCTGTTATTACTTAGTCATACAGAAATGTCATGCATAAAACATTGTTTTTTTTTAATTCCTCCTTATACCGATGTCAATGTTGAACTGATAAACACGGTTTTGTGGTAATAAGGTAAAAAATACTTGGTACTTATTATAAAGCCTGTAATAATGATAAGTTAAAGAAAAGTTTTTATGCATTTTTGAAGCTGTCATACTGGCCATAATTTCCTTATCAACATTATTCCAATTTTAAATTCATGAATTTGAGAAAGAGAAGAATGTCGGTGTTTGATCCCTCTTGAAAAAGCGACAAGCTTTGATGTAAAGTATAACACAACCAGGGACCCCAATAGAAAATAGCTATTGGTGACCCTGGAAGGCTGCACGAGTCCACGTAATGGAATATTTAATTGACAATTGGAACTTTGATGTAACTAACTGATGCCCGCGACTTCGCCCGCGTGAATGTCGGTTATTATGTACTAAAACCTTACTCGAGAACCACTCTATCCATTGGTGAAAACAGCATGAGAATCGGTGCAATAGTTTTTGAGTTTATCGCGTACAGGACTACAGACAGAGGCGGCGGAGGACTTTGTTTTATAATATGTAAGGAAGACGGCAAATAAACATATCCTGCACGTGATAACTTCTGTTTCTTACGTTACAACGTTTTTCTTATTAATGATCTGCATCCCCAACGTTAAAACGTTGCCCATTTTTATAATAGTTAAACACCCACTTCCTGCCACGTCAGCTGTAATAATATTAATTAATATTAATACTAAAGAAGGTCGGACGTTAAATAAATCGAAATTTCATTCGTCGACGGCCACGCTCGACAACTAATGGCACAAATTGAACGATAACGCAATTACTAATCGTCTGTTAAGACGAGGCCTGAGAGTTTCCGCGCCCTGTTTATAATTAATTTACTACATTAGTACTGCGTATGTTCGTCTGTTCGTCTGTGTGTCTATTGTTTTGTTTTAATAATGTAAGCGAAACTGGCGCCTCGCCTTCCTCTTGTTATGATAAAATCATCTTATTTTATTTCTGTTTTCCTTAAGCAAATGGAGTGTAATGTTAAATCATTACTATTCGGATGCCTCTCTCCCTAGCTATGATTTGTAAATTATTATGGAAGGAGAACATTGTAGCCTCATGTTTATTGTGCTTGTACTGATGTTCTGTCAAAATCTCTCCGTGAAAACTTAGGTGATGTGAGCTTGAAGTGAACTGTCATCCTACCTGACGGTATGGAATCTAGGGATTGACAGCTCACTTCATAAGTACCCAATTTATTTTTAATATTTTACCAATTTTAATGCTGAAAAGAAAAAATATTTTTTTTTCGTTATTTACTTAAAGTTATATTTTTAAATATTAGAATAAAAAAATATTATTAAAAACATTTCAAAATATAAAAAATAGTAGCCCACCGACATCGGGAATCGGGCCTAAGCTATTTTATTTAGTATTAGTTCACTCAAATTTTAACGGTGAGATTTTTACAGAATAGACCGGTTTAACTGAAGCGTTATGTATGTCAGTTCATGAATAAAATGAAACTAATAAATAGTTTTGGTGAACAGTCGAGGACTCGCCAAAGCTGTCCATAGGAAGCAGGAACGCAATAGAAAAGGGTTGGAAAAAATTACAGTAGAGAACAAAATGAACAGCGGAAAACGCGCAAAAGTTTAAGCGGCAACTAATTAAAAAAACAAAAGCAAGGAGGCTGCTCGACGTGCGGGAACTAGCTTCCCGAATTTAAACAACTCGTTTCTTTTTCTCGCGCGTTTTCGCTTTCGTCCGGTTAATTAGGGTTAAGGAGGTTCGTGTGTTGCGTCGCTGGCGATGGCGCGGGTCGTTTTCACGGTCGTGTGTAAAGGGGCTCACCAAAGATTTAAATCGCTAGATTTGCCCTCACCGTAGTTAGGCAGGCGAAAAGGTGCATGCTGAGAAGAGTGCGCTCACACATCTTTGTGTGTCAGAAATGTCAAAACGAAACAGAAACGCGACTATTGTTTAAAAGAATTAATGGATAAAATATGTTGATGTTCGTAAATTGTAAAATTTTCAAAAACCCTCAAAGCATGCTATGTTTTATCTTAGCTAAACATGTTTGTGCCATTATAATTATATTTTAACACCATTGTATATCATGTTTTATGCAAATAAATGATTTGTTTATTTATCTTTTGACGCGGTAGGGCGAATATAATGATTTAAATCTTTGGGGCTAACACCCAGGACATGGTACAACAAAATATGTTCTCTACTGTAAGCTATGAACGCATAGGACACATTAAATACTGTCGGTAATGTCCATGTGACTACTTACTACTCGTTTGCATTATAAAGGAAACTGAAGTTCAAGCAACAGAGTAGTACTTACAGAAGATTCACTCCGCAAAATCATTTAAATAAAAGTCGACTTTTGCTACGACACAATAAAGTGCTATTCAGGTTGCACAACTACTTATTGTTAAATTCACCTAGAAGTAGCCTCTCTTTTTATCTCGTAACTCTAATATCTTCTGACTATTCGTTACGCTCACTGAATCGGCCCGACGACAAGACGAGCCCACCGCATTACTTATAGATTCATACCTAAAATGCGGAGTGCGCCTTCTGTACTATTCTGTGTTCAAGCTAACATTGAATGTCGAAGTACCAAACTCTGAGATCTAATTTCAGTGCGCTTTACCCCTTCGTGACATAATTTAAATAGACATTGTTTATTGTACTTTCAATCATTCCAGTTACAATTATCTTTATAAAAGGTATCTATAGGCATTTTTTGCGTAAATGCAAATACTGAAAAGTCGTCGTGTTTGATGTTAATGGCCGTCTGCCATCGCGTGAATTGCCTCCAACTTTTTAATTTCCAACTTTTTCGGAGTTTGTGGTGATAGGATTGCATTTGCCAATAAAGGTTACCTATAACTGTTTGTTTCATGACTCGTTTCGGTATTGACATTTATTGCGTGAGTTTAAAAATATGTGAACAAGATTTTTTTAAACAAGAAAGTCCCAGGGGCGAACTAGACCTATAATATAAAAACAGGTAATACATCAAAGCAAAAAATTCTGAAAAACGATAATAATACTAATACCAGCCTAATAAAAGAACAGAGCCCAGAGAGAGGAGAGAAGTGGTGGCCCAATGGTAACGGCCCCGACTTACGAGTTGTAGGTTGTAAGTTCGAACCCTGCTAGCCACTTTACTTTGTGTAAATTTAAATGTAAATTTCATCACCACTGCTCTCAAAACGGTGAAGGAAAACATTGTGAGGAAACCGGCTTGTCCAAGAACCAAAAATTCGAAGACATGTGACATCCACCAACCCGCACTGGGCCCGCGTGGTGGATTACGGCCCATTCCCTCTCACAGAGAGGAGGCCTGTGTCCCAGCAGTGCGAACATTATAGGTTGATTATGAAGGCACGAGCATTGATCACCACACATGCTCAGCGCGGACTTATTCTAACAATTTTTCTATATCATCACTCATTATTTCAGCCGAAAGACGTCCACTGCTGGACATAGGCCTCCCCCAAGCACTGCCACTGCGACCAGTTCTGTGCTTCTCGCATCCAGCATATTCCCGCGGCCTTCACCAGGTCATCGGTCCACCTTGTGGGGGGCCTTCCTACGCTACGTCTTCCGGTACGCGGTTGCCACTCCAGAACCTTTCGGCCCCATTAGCCATGCGTTCTGTGAGCAATGTGCCCTGCCCACTTATAATACTTTTTCTATATGTAACTGTTCTATACATAATTTATTGAACCATTCTCCCGTTCTCCTATTTAATTATATGTATTCTCCAATATTAATAAGCACATTACCTAATTCAGTATGCTCCTATATGCAAGGAAGTCAGGTTTGACGTTCCTCGTGAATAATACAACGGGCATGTAATTTCTGTGCTGTCGTAGGGCACGGGGCCCGGGAGCCGTTTGTAAATTAAAAATAAATGTTCGTCAAAGTTGTCGGTATATAATTCAGGGCGCCCTCTAACGGGCCATGTTGTAATTGGAAGCGTTAGATAGGGCTGTCAGCTGGTATTCGAAATACTTACACACAGTATTTTAAGGGCCAGTTCTGTGAAGATCTACCTATCTGGCAGATGAAAATCTGTGCAGAATTTGTAGGAAATTATCTGAAAAATGGTGGTAAAGACGTTTCCGTCATGCATTCAACATAGCACAGTCATTTTCTCATTCCGAAGAGCCTCATATTTAAGTACTGAATGGTTATAGAATATCTAATCATAAATAAAAAGGTTCAAAAAAAAAAAAAATATATACATGTCGAATTGAGAACCTCCTCCTTTTTTTTTCGTCGGTTAAAAAGTGATTTATTCGCATGGTGTAGTGTAGGTACAAAAGTATTCTATTATATTCCACGTATCATCGCTAAGAAAGCTACGAATCAGAATGCAAACTAAAAATTAACCCCCCCCAACGCCTCTTCACCAACGATTAGACACTACAGTCTCATTCAAAGTTTACTAACAGAAATGAATGTCCTATTTAAAAGATATATTTGGCAACCCTATCCGCCTGTGGGGGTGTAAGAGGGTGATAGGAGAGAGGGTGAAAATTAACATGTTTGTCTTGCTTACATCGTCGCCAACACTGAAACTACGCCTAAGTCAAATAAATTTCCTCCCGTTTAACATAAGCATATATACTAATGTTTTAAACAAACAGCACTACGAGACGACGTTTGTTTCCAGTAATTAATGCTAAGAATTAAAAGATTTCGTGTGTTGTATTATAATGATTGGGTTTGTTTTTGTGTTTTTTTTGGACGTATGTATAAGGGATCCCGCGCACTAGTCGGCCACGACCAAGGCCAGTGGTCGCAGCGACGATGTTAATTATAGAAACCTATACGAATCACGCACTAGGTCGCAACGGCCAACTAGCCGCAGACCATATTCTACGACTAGACGGCCACGACTGGCCGGAGTCGTGGCTGTCTAGTCCGCGAGATCCCTTATAATACATTACTTATATAACATCATAGTTGTATTTCCCGAAGAGATTAGCAGAGGTGTGCAGTGCACCCACATTTAGCCCTTTTTTTGAGTCCCATGTAAAATATGGCGAGCCTATTAAGTTAGAATAATCCCCAAATGTCATGATTTCATGAAATAGTAATTCCAAAGAGTTTTTATGATTATAATTTAATAAATAAATATTTGATATTGCCGCGAATCATATTTCGATCAACATACAAACTGATACTGTTCTTCAAATTCCAAAAAATGTAAGAAAATTTTAATTTCGCTGGCTGCGCTGGCGCTTTCGCCTTAATGTCCTTCTTTAATGTATAATGATAAGATGATTTTTATACATTTCTATTTTCAAAATTGCTAACAATAGAATACAATATTCATTCAGTCAATGAAGAAAGTACCACCATTGTCCTGCGATTGAAGCATACAATTTCCAACCACACACAGACTTACAATAATAATATACACTACTATCAGGAAAATATGGTTTCCAATGTAGAATTAGCTACAGCCAGCCTGAAATTATTTTAAAGACACCTACTTACTATAACTATATTTTATCGATACAATACAGTTAGCGTACTGTATTTTTATACTAGTGACCCGCTTCTGCTTCGCACAGTTTTTATGACTTGACAAAACATGGAGATTTCTTAGTTTTATGTAACTTTAAATACGTACTTATTATACACACATACCTTCCGGAATAAATTCTCTAAACTATGGTGAAAACCTCAAATTTGTTGCGTGGTTTAGAAGAACAACGCGGGCATACAGACAAACATGAAAAGCGACTTTATTTATAATATGTATAGATGAGAGATAACGCACTGTACTTACCAGCAGCCACGCAAAATTTTAAAACTCTTTAGACCAGATACGCACCAAAAATATGTGACAATACTCCAGGTCATAAATATGTGTCATTGTTGTGGCTAAGTAATAACAACCGTATGGGTCCATCTTTCAGGTTAAGCTATGCTTGCCTCGGTTGGTCCGTGGATGGGTGATCATCTTTACACACCAAGACTCCTCCGTGCTTCAGAAAGCAATTAAGCCGTTGCTCCCGGCTGTCATTTGTAGATCTTTGACAGTCATTAGGGGTCGTCAGAAGCCCAAAAGTCTGACAACCGGTCTTACCAAGGGGTATCGTGTCACCTAGTAACTGGGTTGTGGAGGTCAGATAGGCAGTCGCTCCATGTAAAACACTGGTATTCAGGTGCATCCGGTTAGACTGGAAGCCGACCCCAACATAGTTGGGAAAAGGCTAGGCAGATGACGACTCGGTGTCTTTAGGTACTTTTAAAACTGAGGTTATGATCCCTTAACGTTTATCTCTATAACCTGTAGGTAGTTTAGAAAATACACAAACCCTCTTTGTGTTTCAAGAAAAAAGTTTCAACCTGTATACATGGTGATTATTTATTACTCAACTGTAAGGGGGTGAATTTTACCAGTGTATCAAACTCATATACTTTCTTCAAGAATCACCCCATAGTGTTTATAAAATACATTGCGTTGCATTTAATGCATAGGTAGGCAAAACGTTCTCTGCCTATCACTTTAGAGGAAGTTGGTTTAGTTGGTTGTTTCAATTGATTCACAGGGATTTTTTTAAGTAAGTTATAATAACCCCTTAGCTATATCAACAGCCTGTATTTACAGGACCCATTTAACCACTTTTGAATTTTGGGCACAATACAATTTTGCAAAAAAAATCGAATTCGACATTTTTAATAATTGTACTAACACTAAAATTATGCACAGGTTGAATAACGTGCTAACATAATTACAAACATGTGGACAGCGTAGTTAAACTATAAATAATAAATATTCTGTTCACTTAATAGTTAATAGTATCTCTTATACCTCTATCATAATAATATGAATAGCGGAAAATTGTGTATCTCGCTCGTAAACAACAACAATTTCACGACAATGGTTTATTCCGCTCTTTACAACCCAAAGTCAATATAACAATACTAAAACATAATCATCCCTTCTAATATCAGCTTTAATATCATGAGAACTAAGGTTAATTTCAGAGTGACAAACGTTGCTGAAAATGTTACAAGATTGTTTTTAAAAGCAATGGAAAATGGACTTTGGTTAGTTAAAATAAGGTTCTTAATGGCAAAACGTGATTCGTAAAGCGATATACAGAGTGCGACGATTTATCAGGACCTGCGGTTTTTTTAAATAACAATGCATTGTTAAGTACTCGTCTGTCCTTATGAAACGACAGATGGTTAATGATATTTATTATTGTTTTATAAATAGGTCTGTCGTATGTCGCCTGATTGAACAAATTCTTGCTTATCGAGAAACAGGCTAAGCGAAAGCCCTTTATAAATTAGGAAGTTACCATTTTATTATTACGAGTTACTGAGAAGTCTGCACTAAAAATTAATCATCTTTTCATTTGGCACCATAATTATACAGATGCAGCTAAATTCAGTAAGAACAAAAACCATCATATCTGACTGAACATGATCTAAAATTGCGACCTAAATATTTAGATATGTTACTCCATTAGTAAAAAAACAAAAACCAATTCCGTTAAAATTCCCCAAGCAACGTTTATCAAAACACCCCAATAACCATATCGACCCTTAGTTAACACACCAAACTTAACTTAAAAACGTTTCAAGAGAAAAAAAGCAATGGCGGACACAAACAATGGACCGGACCGCGTATGTGTAATAGAGAGGTAAAGTGCCTATCAAGCTTCAGACGCTGTAAACATATAAAATGAAGGCGCTTATTGTTCCTTCAGTAACAATAAGAGAAGCATTTTTCCACAATCGACTGAGGCCATTTCGAGTGAGAGGAGTGGAAATAATAACCACTGGATACCGCATCGACGCACGTTTAAACAATCAAACGGGGAACAAAAAGACACTAATGCGGAAATGGATAATGCAGGAGCGACGGAGGGGCGGGGCGCCACTGTCGCAGATGAGCAAGGCTTTAATTGTGATGTGTTTGGCGTACTTTATAGTGTTGCGGAATGTGTGTGAACTATTACATACTACTTTATTTATATTTTCGTCTCCTTCTTGGCTGTTTGTGGACGTGAGTGTGACGGAAATATTTTTTTAGTTAAAACAGTGAGTTAATATTACTCAGGTAATGGTCAGGAAAGAAAACTTCATGTTAAAATAGAAACTTATTTCTACGGTTGTATACTAAAAAAAAAAACTACTCAATTTCGAGTCAACACATAAATCTTTAGTTTTTTCAGCGGCTCCTCCCGCTGCCGTCTATCAAAGTGACCCCACACTGCGCTCTATGAAGAGGATGTGTGATTAGTTTTATCCTTCGCCCCTCGGAGCGTCACCCCTCCACCCCTCACCCCCTTTGACGCGCCCTTCCACCGCCATTCTTCGCCAACTGTATCTCGGAACAAATGAATCAGCCTGTATTAACGAGGAAATAGCATAAGCTTTATTAAATAGCAAATTGAAAGGAACTCGTAGGACGGTTAACAATATGGAATAAACTAGTTGGTTTTAAATAACGTGGATGATACTTCTGATCAGATAGCTGAGCATTATGCTGAGCGACGTCGGTCATGTGACGCATATTTTCCCCCCAATTTGTTATTTTCGTGTATTTCTTCTTTTTTTGCGCCATGCTTACCGCAAATAAACTTATGTTCTTTCTTTCTTCTAGATAGGATTAGCAGTAATAATAGCAGTCAATTTTACAAAACTGAAAGACTAAGTCAACTTTTAATACACTCTAATTAATACTAATAGGTACACCCTGCACTTTTGAACAGAAATATTTAACATTCTAAATGTGAATTCAAATTCGGAACAATATCGACACCAAAATGATGGCCAGCACCCTAATTGCGCAATGCACGATAGGTCAGAATTGGAATCGATTTGAAAGAAATTTCTAATTCATTGCTTCATAAGTTCGTAAGTTACGTTGTTGAGTAGATTTTTTTTTCGATTGATTTTTCTATGTATATTAATAAGGGTTCAGGTATTTATGTCGGCATCAAATCTGCATAAAAATTTCTTTGACTGTCTAGTTTTTAGCTTTTGATATTCTAGTTATCCAGGTTTTCGCAATATCCCTAGGGTTTTCGCGAAAATATGAATTATCAAATCACCCTTCTACGTATACATTTTGTAAACCTGCCAAACTGCGTGACAGTTTGCCGGCACTATCCTTCCGATACAAGACCACGCGCAACGGCCAAAGGCGTAATTACTACAGTCATGCTAATTAGTAAACCCAATGACCACGAAGGTGGTCACCGGGCTAACTCAAACTCGAAGCATTTATTTCAATTAAACCATTTACAGGCACTTTTGAATTGTCAAGGAGTCGGTCAGTCAGAAATATGAAGCTAGTTGGCCATTCCAAAGCGTAGTAGGTATTTATGGAGAAGAACGGGCAAGAAACTCCACGGAGACTCTTTTAAATCAAATATACAAGAAATTGGTTATATCATTCATATTGAAATTATACATGTAAGAACAATGTAAAAAGCATGTTAAAAGCGTCCGCAATTATAAAATAAAAACAAAAAACAAATCAAAAATTAAAATAAGCCATGGCAGCTATGAGATGACCAGTCACAACTGATGGCGCCCGTTCACGAACATCAGCACCATTCAGCTCAACCATTTTGAAGGGAGCTAAATGATCCAACACATGCGCCACCATCAGCGAGACATCTGAGTGAGCATGATATATTCCCAGCCGCCAGGGCACATTCAAGTCAATCAAAGACATATTACCCGGTAAATGGTAGCTCTATAGTACATAGTACTCACACCTATGCTATGCAATTATATACGAGTAATACAAAGGAGATTGAATTTATACAATGCAAAGATGGTCTTACAATCTTCAGCACCTCCAACAGTATTGTCAAATGTTAATTAGTTAATTGTGGTTGTGGAGCAGGACCAGCATTAAGCCAAGCATTTTTATCAGCGATGTGTACTAATTCAGATGGTGGTTAAGACCACTGACCACCCTTACAATAATAATTATCGACATGTTATTGTGTTTACACGGTCAATGGCAAAGGCCTCTAATTTAGTCAATGCAAGATAATTATAAGCTTTTATGACTTACCGGTAAATCCTAATGAACTTGATGAGTTTTGCATTGTGTGTCAGTTATGATCAAGATGAACATGTAGAGTACATTTGCCCTCACCATTTTTTGACTTGCCTAATGTTCTTATTATACGTGTCATCTTGTCCGAACGAAACTATGAACCAGAGACATACTCTTTTTGGGCTATCCGTATGTTCGGTCACTGGCCAGCGACAGGCAGGGCACCAGTACCTTGATTATAAAACGGCGAAATTAAATTTCGCGTAAATCGTACGCTAGGGCCGACTGGCGGACTTATTACGCGTATACATACGTAGACAGTAATTGCGCGGTACCGCGGAAGTTTATTATTGCGTTTCGTACGCAAAGTTTCGATTAGAGGGGCGCCACGCCGCGCAGCCGCCGGAATAACATAAATAATGACCGACTAATGCGCTGGATTGCACTCATTTGCTATCTAGGAAGTTATTCGCGCAGATGGTGCTAGATTTTTGTTTTACGCAAAATATGCAGAGCTATGGTAATAGAAAGACACAGTTTCTGATATTTTTTAATTCAGCCAAAAGTTCCTTTGCTAATTTCTGTGGTTTGACGACACGCTCTGGGTTGTCACTGTCAGAAAACTTAAGTAAATCCTTGTGCCGTCTGACAAACATCGTTTCGTCCTTCTGGAAGTACTAGCAGGCTGGTTGCATCGTGTTCCTCATCTGTAAACGCTATTAATAAAATGGCGATGGCGAGGCCATGTTAAAGCAGTTATCGGACGATAGTTAATAGCAAGTGATCGAATTTGTTAGTGACTTCAACTGATGGCACCCATAATCTGGAGCGCTCCAGTGTCATGCAAGCGAGGCAAATTTGTAGTTGTAGAGAGATATTATTTATGATTTGTAGTTGCAGAGAGATATGTTGATGTCAGTGTATGTATCTTTGTGCACATATTCCGACATGCTACCATTACTAGACCTATTAGTATATTGTTGGCCCTAATTCAATAATGAGCCCTCAAAGCCTTCTGTTGCGAATAAATGGCAAATGTGTAATGACATTATCGGTACCCACATGCTTCCGGTATTCAATATCCACCCAGACCCAGAGATGTTGTCTGTAACAAAAAAATATTTTCAAATAATGGTCACTTGATCTTAGAACCTACATAATAACATGACTTTCTGTGTTTATGAAATTGGGTAGGTAAGTAGGTACTTTTTAGGGTTCCGTACCCAAAGGGTAAAACGGGACCCTATTACTA
The DNA here is from genome assembly GCA_949152455.1 of Lithophane leautieri. Classification (NCBI taxonomy): domain Eukaryota; kingdom Metazoa; phylum Arthropoda; class Insecta; order Lepidoptera; family Noctuidae; genus Lithophane; species Lithophane leautieri. The sequence continues at coordinate 19,298,628 of OX424458.1, read as the reverse complement.
AGGCTCCGCTGTCTGTCTGTTCGTTAGTCTGTCTGTCTGTCACCAGGCTGTATCTCATGAACCGTGATAGTTAGACAGTTGAAATTTTCACACATGATGTATTTCTGTTGCCGCTACAAAAACAAATACAAGAAAACAGAATAAAATAAATATTTAAGGGGGCTCCCATACAACAAACGTGATTTCTTTGGTCGTTTTTGCTCGATATTGATAACGGCAACAGGTAGACGCTTGAAATATTCACAGAATATTGAGTTATGTATTCACTTTAAAAATAAATGATTAAATTAAAATAAAACAAATATTTAAGGGGCTCCCATACAACAAACGTGATTTTACTGCCGTTTTTATAGATAATGGTACGGAACCCTTCGTGCGCGAGTCCGACTCGCACTTGGCGGGTTTTTTTAATTTGAAGCTTTGAATTGTCAGAAGTAATGAATCTATTACTTACATAGTATAAATTAAAGTCGCTTTTCGTGTTTGTCTGTATGTCCGCATTGTTCTTCTAAACCACGCAACAGATTTTGATGAGGTTTTTATTCCGGCAGGTTTATGTGTTAGTATTAAAGTTACATATATATAAGAAATCTTGATGTTTTGTCAAGACGTAAAAACCGTGCGAAGCAGAAGCGGGTCGCTAGTATTATAATAATACAGTTTTAAACTCCAAGCGTCCGCCGGTAGTTTCATAGTCAGACCTATGAAACTAACTATGACTAACAAATTCCTAGACGAGAGAGATCTTGTACATAAGCGGTTAAGCTTGTAACAAGCTTTAAGGATAAGCTTACAAATCGCCGATTACGCCCCCTTACCCTCGTCAAACAGCTGCTTACATCGATGCCGTAGCGCGGCTCAACAAGTTAGCGATACATGTCCCACCCACCGACCCGACATGTCGTCACACCTCTGACACGCGTCACACGTCCATAACGACATTTTAATAACACCATCTTAGCTCTCCCTCACGTCCACAGACCGACTTCTGGATTTCTTCCTAACATGTCACGATCTTTCTCTCATACAAATTAAACAGTTTGCTTTTGTTGACCGAGTGTTGGTACCTTATTTAATAATAATATCGAGGCGGTCGCGTTCAGCCGCACCTCTCCCCCCCCACACCCACCCGCGCCTACATAAATCTATTTTATCGTACACTGGCAATAAATTTTATTTCGGGATCTTTAATTCTTTGTTATTGAATTGGATTTTAGTGTTTTATTCGGGTAAACAAACAATACATCGGAACGTTTCAACCGGTACTTAGGGCACGTGTGCGTTTCGTAAACACGACTAGAGGCGCGCGCGTCGTCGCCCGGCTAACTTAATAAAAGATTTTATTTGTAGATTGAACTGCGTTCCGTTATTGCTGCAGTAAAATGGCCGGCTTTTGTCTGCGTTCACAATTAAAACTTCGATAATGTTTAGTTGTAGCGCTGGGCACAAAGAAATGCCGCTCTTTGCTCTAACAATTACGGGGTGGACGTAAATAAACGTGCGCTTGAGCGGCGGCGGCGCGGGCGGCGCGTCCGAGCGACGCGTGATCTACAGTAGCGATCGATAAAATGTGCAATCGTAAACTTCCTGTACGAGATGGGAAATTGTAAATTAACTGACGAATTGTTCTTTTTCATCTGACCGTTATTATTATTGTACGGTAATGAAGCCGACTTGTTAAACCTTTGTTGTAATTGCGTCGGCGCAAGATTTAGAACGCTGTTTTATATACTTTACTACCTATGTGCGGTGTCCATTACTTTGTTAATGAAAGGAAATAAAGCTCGATTTTGTTTCTGATGTTTGTGCCATTAATTGGTAAGTGTGAGTTTTCCTCACGTTGTATTGTTTGCATTTCACATAAACGTTATCCGTTCGGTTGATTTGTTCTGCCCCCGTACGAGCCAAAGAGTAAACAATTTCAGTGAAAAATGATATTTTTATTGCGTTTGACATCTCTTGCCACATGATGTCGTCCTGTAAACGGACGAACTTTTTTCAGCTGAAATGTGACACGACATATTAAAAAAAACCTCTGTGGTTTTACATACGGTGGCGACAAGCGCGATGGTTCATCATAGGGGCTATACATTTCGTGGTCCTACCTACCCTACCCTTTTTTACACCTTGGGTTACATTATTGGAGTTTTAGTAACGATCCCTAATTTTTTTGAAAATAGAATTTAGCCTATGTCACTCGGGGATAGTGTAGTTTCCCAACAGTGAAATAATTTTTCAAATCGGTTCTGTAGTTTCGGAGCCTATTCAATGCAAACAAACAAACAATCAAATCTTTCCTCTTTATAATAGATTAATCTGTAAGTTCTGTAACCTTTGCTTAACTCCTCTTGTGTTGCAGGCCTGCAGGTGATGACTAATCTTTATAGGTCCTTTGGCCTGTGTACCAACTTATTTAAATTTTCTTATGTATTTCTATGATTGCTAACGGCTTTTTTTTGTTCGCAGGCCAAAATGATTGAGAACTCCCAGGCCTGGCTAGGAGCCTCCACATCGGCAGCAATAGCAGGTTCGTTTTTTTTTTTATTCTAGTATATTATATGTTACACTTCAGTACATCATTTATTATTGACTTTTAAAAACAGAAAAAAAAATCGTGTCCATGCGTCAACCGGTCTAACCTTTTTAAATTTGGAATTTTAACAGTAACATCTTTTTGTTTTTCGTGTGTATACGCGTCGTAACTTTTTTTTTACAATATTATTATTTTAAAAGTGAAATCCATAATTCTGTACTTAATTTTTTTTTGTACTTTTATCAGATTTCACTGAAAGCTTTAAGAAGCAATATGATTGGTTGTGGTGGCTAATTTGGTTATAAAATTACATTTCACAATCAGTTAACATAAGATCTAAAAGATTAATTTCAGTAGGGATGGACTTACCTTAGTAAAAAAGTTAGATCGTTTAATTCAATTGTTTTTACTAATACTATACTATTTTTTTTCGGTTCTGTTTGTTTTTCCTGCTTTCGTAGATTTTAAGCAAAGCATGCTTATGTTTACAGTCCGGCTGTCGAGAGAATGCGTTCCTGAAACCTGTCAGTTGGACAATTTTTAGTACTAATAAGGACCAAATTCGCAAAACACAAAATGCGTAAGTATGAAACTGACAAGTGTCAAGAACGCATCCTCTCGACCTCTGGACTGTAATTTTCGTTTAAAATCCGTGTCATACTGATGCAGTAGGTCAGAAAATTAATTAATTTATATTGAAAACAGTAACATATACGTGCGTGACTACAATAATAGAAATTCTGATGACTGAATTGTTTCTATCGTCATTTTATTGATAGCTCGCGCATTATAATACAATAATAAATAGCAAAACATAGTCAGTCACAGTATTTTATTGCAAATACTTCTCATTGATAATAACTTCTATTCTTTGCTGTCATTATAACGTGAGAAAATAATATAGAAACACTATTATATTATCTCAATACTACATTGTTAGGGTTACGATGGTCGTGCGTAATGTTAGTGAAATTTATAGTTTAATGACATAAAAACTGGCATTGTAGTTAGGTAGGTAGATGTCTTACATTGTGAACGTACAACTTACCTACTTGTTTCCTGAGTTTCTCGTGGCTGTTGTGTCGTATGTAATTATGGTATAGTTACTTATGGTATAGTAGTAAACTTATTAAGAGATCGGTAAAATGTTATCTATTATACATTGTATATATAAAAAATTAAAATTAAATATATATAGACATCGGATTTTATGCATTTGCATGTTTGCATATGCAAATGCAGAAAACTCTCTAATTACGGCGTTAATGCATATTTTAGCCTTTTTTACCAATCGTGCATATTTCGTTTAGTAGCGGGAGGTACGTACAGGGAGCCAATATCAACGGCACAGGTAACCTGCCTGCCTGCCTAACTAGGTATCTCTAGAAATTGAGCCATGTTTATGACGTCAATTGACTTATAGATGTCGTTTTCGGCGTACAAATTAATACTGGGTGACAAATGTCACGATGCTCCCGAAAATTTGGAAAAATACTTACCTAATTGCATATTGTTTTTAGTTAATATTTGCATGCATATTTTGGTACTTTGTTAGTGCATATAATCTGATGTCTATAAATATATTTCGCCTAGGGGCCAGAAAAAAAAGTGAAATTTCGCAGTTATTCTGGAATCTAAACAACATAAGGTCCAGGACAAGGTTCAAATGCGCCCATTCTCCACAACAAAACATTATAAAATAAAGATAAAGGGATTATCAGTGAAGGATTTTGTTAAAAATGCTCGAAGGACTTCCTTTGTCTATAATATAGACATACAAAAATGGGAAATAGGTACTTTGTCGACTTATGCAGAAATACTGAAGATAGTGCAGAATGCAAGAGTAAGACACCAATGGTTGACTGCTGCTTCTCAAAATTAGATTCTTTTGAAACCAATCATTTAAAAAAAACATTTATTATTTTCATAATAGTTTTGGCTGAAGAAACAAAATTATCCTACAGTTACTAGACGACACGAACAGCCACAAGCCCTCGTCCACAAAGACTTAAAATATTGCTGTGTGCACATACCCACATATCTATTTGTTTTGCCACTACTCGTACCTCATTCATAGGCACAGCACAATCCTTGGCGCTGGTATTCAACGCACGCCGTTTATTCAGAAAATCTAGGACAAATCCAAACCGATGTAATCTGGCCAATCTTCGGAAGTATTTTCAATCTACAGAAACGACTATTGTATATTTTACTGTTGATAAAGTAATAATGAAAAATATGTTTTATAGGATATTAAATATGTCCATAAGTATTTTATTGTTCATAAAATAATAGAAAAATGGTCTAAGTGTCGTTGGAACATTGATAAAGATTCAATTACTGGGTCTCTCGAACATAAAATCTAAATGACTGTTTACAAACTACTGCATCGAATGTATACGGATTTGTTTATGTTTGAAAGTTTTTGTTGCCCCACCCTGTCAGATTACCACGGTCATAGCACTCGTAAGCTGAAGTCTCCAACGTGGACACAGAGTCAGCTGCAAGAAGCCATCCAAGCCGTCGTCACCCAGAGGATGAGGTTCACGCAAGCCGCAACACACTACGGCATTCCTAAGGGAACATTATACGATAATATACTAGGAAAATCTAAGCGAATGGCCGTGTTAGACGAAGCCAGTCTCCTAGCCAGCGAAGAAAGGGCCGTGTTAGACTTCTGCTGCGAGACCAACGTCTCCCCTTACAACAGACGAACTAAAAAGTCCCTAAAAGAAGTACTGCCTTACGTAGAAAAGTTGAGAAGGATAAGGGACCCAGGGTTCTCGTTCATAGGTCTGACAGGGTTCCGATGGTGGTGGGCTTTTTGTAAGAAGCATTCTATAGTGTCTCTGTACTACGAAGGGTCGCTTAAGAATAAAAACCCGAAGGTTAAGACTGAGTTCAACCCGGATGATGAGTCGTGATCTTGTGATTAACGGAAATAGATACAAGTGGCGCCATCTGTGTTTCTGTATTGACGATTGATGACTATAATTGTGTTTAAAATATTTGTAACGTTCGCGAATCATCTTTTGATTAATATACAAAAAAGAGGTGAACATTTTAATTTCGCCGGCTACCCTTGTGTTTTCGCCTTAACCCAGAGAAGGACACGGTGTCTAAAGTTCGTATTTGGTCTTATTTTGGGTTCAAACAATTCATGCAAGGCTATTGCTAGTTAGACAAATGCCTTTTCTTCCGATAAGAATTTTAATATACATTAAAAAAAATAACTTTCGTCTGTAGGTAGCGCATTTTATTAGCACTAAAGTGGCCGCAATGTGTTAACTTTAATATGTATACATAATCATTGGCATGCACCCCAGGCTATAGAGTCGTCGCCTCTTTCATGCTGTATCATAAAATATAATTTTGCCATAATTAAAGGACACACTTACCTCTCTGTCACATTTTTCTTATAAATTCGGCGCTGAATACCGTTAAATTTTATTCACACAAAATTAAGTAATTTAAGACCGTTATTTTCAATGATTGTCGATTAATAACAAATATAATTCTCAATTCATAATTAATTTTGATTAAGAAACCATTTTTATTCCGTAAAACGACAGGTGTGCGTCGTAGGTATTAAAATTTCAACAAGCAATTACAGAGACATACTTTTTTTCCTCGACGGCATTTTATTATCTTATTTATTACATCGCCAAAATTAACTTGTAATTATCTCGTCTATAAACAATTGTACGTTAGTTTAATATAAAAACGCGGAATTAATACGCTGATGGACTTCAACGGGTTAAGCAGCATTTGGCGCCAAACCGCATTTTGGCACAATTTAATGAGATATAAAAGTAGACTTCAATGCAATGAGCAGTAACAGGTTGGCAGCCCATCGTCCCGTGTAACTCCGGTGACACGGGTGACTCTAAAGGAGTTTACACACCTTCCGATTTGTGATAATGTTATCCGACTCAGAATTAAAATCGTTCCCTTAAATAATTGATGTATGAAGTGCAGATGACTGACATGGCGGCCATATTTTACTATGGAATTCTTTAAAAGTTCTATAAATCGTTGATACATGGTTGTCCTTCGACCATGAAAGATACGTAGTTAATATGTGTACTGCTGCAAATCTCTCCTCCTTGAATTACCTATATTTCAATTTATTAAAGTTACGTGGAATACCTAAAAAAAATCTTAACGTGGTTTGTCGACAACCCCTATTTCGTTATTAAAAGAAGTAACAATGCTAATATCAGACCTATATGAAGTCAGTCATTTGCAGTCACCCTTACCTATGAAGTAACGCTAGTGATTCTCAAGCATTCTATGTAATGTAACTATAATGATATTGTTTATTTCATTGCCATGTACCTAAAGACTTATAGATATATTTTACTGAATTGCATAGGACATTGTAATGTTATTTTTTAATGGTCGGTTCCAGTAATCTTTATGCGATTTGGATAAGTTTATTTCTGTAGAAACTTATCCAAAACGCATAACACGATTTCCTATGGCGGACCCTTAATGGGATCCCACCTTTTTAGAAAGTTATTTTAATTTTATTTTCACTTAAGTACTTAATGGTTTTTTTTAGAAATTAAGACTGACTCACATTTAGTTTATTTTCTGGTCAAATCATTGATTAATACCAATGGACCAATGCAATGGTCTGCAGACCCATCATAATCAGTGATGCTCATATATTGATTTTAGCAATATAACTGTATTTTTTAATTATCTCTGAATTTAGTTACTTAAGGCTGTACCTACGATATTAATTTGAATATCTTAAGTTCCGATGATATAAATATTATTAATATTTAGAAATTTACTTTTATATCTGTGATTTGGTTAAAGAAAATTGCCATTTGCCTTAAAGTAACTAACAGACTTTTCAATGAAAGAGATTCTTATTTAACTGGTTTTTTTTAAATAAAACGTCCTCGATGGCATTTAGAACTACTTAATTAATTTACTTATGAATATCGAAAGTTTACTTTTGTGGTAGCTCTATGTTTTTTATTATTAATAAAATAGACCTTACGTATAGTAAATGAAGTTATTTATACTTTATGTGATAATTAGGCAGATAGGTAGGTAGGATAGTAGAGAAGTACTATCACAATTTCGTCCTTCTTAAATGATATCTATAAGTAGAATATCTTTATACTTATAAATAGTAAGTTTTCATGACGTCTTCGACTCGTCGGTTATAAAAGCCGTCAACTCCCATATTAATAAATTGATGGCTAGTTTCGAACAGATATATAAATATGTGGATATTAAAACATAATATAATGGTATAACAGCCATCACCTGTACCATGGCGTGTATCAGAATATTTTATAACACATGAATAATTAAGATGTTTTGACATTTACCCAACAACCTTAAATGGCATGTCAACGTGGAGGCATGGTGTGTAATTTTCCATTAAAAATTATGGTTATAACTAAAAACGAGGTAATATATTTTTAAGCCTCAATTTCCAGGCATCAATCACAAGATACTGTCTTCACTCTGACAGCTTCATATAATTTAACAATTGTTGGTCAATGAACGGCTATTTTATGTAACTTTATTGTACATACTATATTTGTGTACACTGTATCAATTTATCTACTCGTATATCTATAAAAATGAAATTTTGTTCGTTGGTAAGCACATCACTTGAGTACGACTTGACCAATTTGGGTATTATTTATTTAAAAATGTCCGTAATAGTCCGAATTCGGTTTTTATGGAAAGAAATTTGGATAAGTTGCCACTAAAATTAGATAACTCGGGAAAAACATGAAAATCATGGTAGCGCAGTTTGACTTTACGGCGACTTTTCGAAAAAGCAACACTTTCATATATAACGTTTTAGTGACGTCATTCCGTACCGTTAACTCGTCAAACGTCAACGTCATCATCACCTGCCTAGCCTATTCCCAACTATGTCGGTTATTCAATGAAAGATATAATAAATGAGTGAACATAAAGAACTGATACAACTAATTTACAAAAATGTTTTCAACCCTTAATAATCAACAAGAAGGAAAATGGTTCTAAAATTTTCTTATTCATTTAATACAATTTTCAAAATTCGGTACTTACTATTTTTGTTATCTTACTAATATTGTAAAAGCGAAAGTTTGTGAGGATGGCTGGATAGATGGATGGATGGATGTTTGTTACTCTTTCACGCAAAAACTACTGAACGGATATGGAAGAAATTTTGCAAACAGATAGTTGATAACCTATATTAACACATAGGATACTTTCTATCCTGATAATCCCACGGGATCGAGACTTATGCGGATGAAACCGCTGGGCGCAGCTAGTACTTTATATTGGTACAGAACCTTTGGTACAAATAACAATTAATGAGAAATTTCACACTGTGTTCTTATTTTTCACCACTTTTGCTCAATAAAATACTTTAATATTAATGAGGGAATCTTATCGTGGTAAGTACTATAAAGTTATATTTTTAATTGATAGTAGGACAAAAATTATATCTTCGTTTTGTTATCAGCCGGCTGTTATAAGCCATCAAGTATTTTTAGGGTTCCGTACCAAAAGGGTGCCAATGGGACTATTACTAAGGCCCTGCTGTCCGACTGTCTCTCACAGAGCTGTATCTTTTGAAACGTAATTTGGCAGACACTTGAAATTTTCACAGAGTGTGTAGGTACTACAAATGGCCGCTATAAAAACGAATAAGTAATTATAAAAATAAAATAAAGTAAAAAAATAAAGGTGATACGTGAAACGTGTTAAAAAAAAAATGTGTTATATATTTTACGGTGGTACGGAACTCTACGTGTGCGGGTCTAACTCGTACCTGGCCGCTTTTTTAAGATTTGCGTAGATAACACTAAACCATATAGTGTTTCATGTGTTTACTGTAAATTGCAATAATAAATACACACGCGGCCAATAAAACGGATAACGCGATATTTTAATTACTTCAAAAAATAATTCAGGTTCTTTTGGCGCGTTATTAAAAATGCTAAGTTTATTATATCCCTCCACGGCTCTGTAGATATTCGATAAAAAAATTCCTGCTTCTTTGTGTAAACTTTATTTAATTATCTATTAAAATAGTTGGAATGTGAAGCCGGGGTGCGCTCGTGTTTTTGCTCGTCACTGTACAAAGTTTATGGTAGAAGCTCCTTAGTTAGCGGAAATATCATTGTTAATACACATTTTATATAAAAAATAATGCGTTCTGCTAAAAGGGCGATTCGATGCATAACATAAATATAATTTCTGATATTTTATTATAATTATGATGATTCATAAGAATATTTTTCTTATTAATTGACCTTCAATTTCTTAAATAATAATTCCAACCAAAAACTTTTGTTTAAGAAATATCCCAGCTTTTATATATCGGGTAGTACCTATAGGAACGTCCATAACAATTATGGACTTATTGCAATATAATTAGTTTTGGTACTCTTTGCCGAGCCCGTGGGCAAAACCTCCTACAGACCGAAAACGTGGTTGCAGGTTGGCAACATTTGTATAACCTTCATAATTACAGAATGCCACTCCTGACAGGAAACAGAATAATGTTTTTACCGCATAAATATTTTTCAATGAAATACACAATTATGTTTTATCGCTAAATATAAATTAAACGCACGCTCGCATTCTCACTTTTTCTTGCATTGTTACACACAGCCCCCACCTGCGCGGCTGCGTCTGCGCACCGCTCTATTATGTTTTTACTATGCACTTTATTATAAGTAAATAAATTTTATCTATCATAGTTATATCCGTTTTCCAGTCAAAACTTACTCTGACTAAAGTTATGTGACATACGTATTTTTTTAGCCAAAGGTTAAAAAGTATTTAATGACGGGGTAGTCGAGTTTCTTTCGAAAATGCTCTATAGTTAGTTTTAAAATTAATCTAATTCGATAAAAGGCCTAAGACTTTACAGGTGTCTGTTATTGGAATAGGTACTAAACAAAAATACTACATATACTAAAATACTTTCGATTGCCATAAAAGCTTCAAGAAACATTTTCAGACAATAATAAGTAATACCAGGACAGAATTGTCGGCAACAAAAAAAACGTAGTACTCAGAATTTATTGCAAAGTGATAGGTAACTAAACGGTTTTATGAAAATTGTTGATTACTTGTAGCGACTGTCTGTTTTCAATTAACTGTGTTATTAATAAAAATAAATAAAATCATTTTATTTCGGACAACTAAGAGATCCATAAATTGTTAGTAACAGGCACTTAAAACACTATTATTAGTAACTTAAACTAAAGACGAATTTATGAGGAGACCAACCATCACTAGACACTGATAAGTGGAAACTAGAGTATGAGTCTTCTCACAAATTGCCTTATTATGGTGGAGGAATTATCTGCCGCCACAGCCTTCAGGATACTATTATGACTGCCTCTTATTCTGCTCAGGAGTGAGGCCGTCTTTTTGCGGATTATGGCATGAAATCCATCGGTATGGTTTACCGCAAACATTTCTGAGGCACTGCAATAACGCGGCAGTCGCAGCAGCATCCTAAAAACATTGTTGTATTGGACGCGTAGAACATCCAGCGACCTTTTCGAGTAGTTGACCCACAGATTACCGGTGTAAAAACTCTGACAATAAGCTTTAAAAAGCGTTATCTTAACTTGATTAATTAGTTTGTTCGTCAAACTATGCTCAATATCTAAATAGTCTTTAATTACACTTAGGTTTTATGCTCATACGACAGTGTTCTGCCTAACCCTTTGGGGATTACAGGCGTGATGTTATGTTATGTTTTAGGACAGTATTCTAAGATTCTAAGAAAATTTTAAAACGAAAAAAATATAATATAAGACGCCAACAACAACAACTTTGGGTATATTTTTGTTTATCCGTTCTTCTGCCATCCAGTGTATCAGCTTTAATTTTAAATTGGAAGCTTAAACAAATTCTCTTAGTTACATTCGTCAAAAACTGAACGTAGACTTCTAATATTTTGTTAGGTCTTCAAATTGGGTAAAAAACATCTTTTTTTTTTTGTTCACTTGCAATTTTTTATTCATTTGATTTTTATTGGAACGAAGTTCTTTTGCGCGGTAAACTTTCAGAAAATGTAACGCTAAAAGCGTTCATACTTGCGACTGTCTTCTTCTAATTAAAAGAAAAAGAAAGAGAGAGAGAACGCTGGAAAAATACAGAAGAAAAAAAAAAGAGGAAACTGATTACAGTGTCGTGGGATAAAATTGTAAACATCGGCCCGAGTACACTGCATGGGGAGAGAGAGAAATGTTAATTTGGTCAAAATGTAAATCCAAGATGGCGGCTGCGAAAATTTTGTTTTTGTTTTAAATCCTACGTGAGAAGGAACTTCGTTCCTGACGGGGTTTCCTCCACAGCACAGGTCACGACACTTTTGTTACTGAAGTACCTAACAAAACTGTCCGTGTAGTTCTCACTCGCCAAGTGTGACAAAGCGAAAGAAAATTCGTTCAAACCGGGTTTCCCAGGATACCTCTTGACTGTTTTTTTTTTTGTAGGTACGTACCTGTTCTTCTTTTGTTAAACTAAATTTTTTAGCTGTGTTAATTGCAAGTGACCAATTATCTAATTGATATAGAAACATTAATATTATTACTGAACTGGAAACACTATGTTTAATGGGGCTTAGTCGTCACGAAGTGGCCTTATGATAGTATGTAATAAGCTTTTGACTCTCAGGCAGTAAGAAAAAATTTATGAAAGTAAAATAAATAATACCTATTTGAACAGTGTTATATTCAATCCCCCTTTTTTCATAAGCCATAATTTACTTTATTTTTTTAGAAAAACGACTTTAATAACACATTTTCCTGAGAAAAGGGGTGATTCTTGGTAAAAAATGGCGTCTATAATTTTTTTATGTATAAATTAGCCATTAGTAACAAATATGTACTCGTACTACCACTAACTGTTCGGTACTATTAATTATGTTTATAATTTTACTCCCTTATTCATAAAAGCTTTGACTTTTTTTAAATAAAACCTTCATAAAAACAATTACAACATTTGAGTAAACAGACGTTTATAAATAAGACGTTCATACAAACATTCCAAAGCCAGGAATACAATACACATGCCAGAAACTTGCACTAAAGTACCTTTGCAAGTAGCTTGCTGGCCATTGAATCATAACAGCCTGTGATTGGTGACTTTGTACAAGTGTATTAGTAGATTTAGTTATAAAAAAATACTTTATCAATTTTCTAGTTTTATATTTTACTTGTAAGCGAAGGTATCGCCATCTATCGTACTAATGAACAAGACTGTATTTCATACATAAAGATTAAGTTAAAAAAAAATTATGCAGTTTTATTTATTTCCGGCTAATTTTTAATGTTTTTCTTGTAGAACAGGTTCCTTTTGGAGGTCAGTATGTAGAGTGCTTTTTATTTTATTTTATTTTTTATTTTTCTCAGCTTTTCCGTGCCATTTACCCTACTTATAAGGTTCATTACATCTAATGGCGCGGAAAAGTTATTATTTTAAAGTGTGACTTTTTCGGAGTAGGTACATAAATAGAGAAAAAGTTTTATTACATAATTGTTTTTTTTTGTGTATTTAACACGTGTTTCTAAAATAAATACAAAACGAATCTTAAATGTACTTATTTTCGTGTAAGTGAGCAAACAGTGACATCTTGTTAATACACTCGGTGGTAATAACTAATAACACAGATGCAGCTATGGCACCCTATTATTTTTAATAACTTAAATAATAGTGCATGTCTCATGTCATCAAAATTAAGCTTGAATATATTTAATATAATTAGATGTAACTTATAATATGAATGCAATAGGAAACGAACCGGGTAATAAATTATCTTGAGTTTACTGTATTCTTTACTTGATCAGCAGATGTTAGTTTAGGGGTCTGTTTTCGTGAAAAGTAAACGAACGTATAAAAACACATACAAACGAAGCAACTTAATATAAAACTAACACTAAATGAAAATCATTGATATAATAGAATAGACAAAAAAAAAAAATCGAGTGTAGTTGCACGGCCCTTATTTTCCTTTAGGCCAAATAAATTAATGCGAAAGTACCCGCCCATAACTAACAGCATAATAAAATTAATAACACAACATGAACTTTTTAATTTTGCATAGATAACACAAATAAAATACAATTTATTATGATTAAAGCTGATTAGTCGATGGCGGGACGAGTCAGTTAATCGACTACCAAGGGTGAAGTCGATACACTCGATATCGTGAATGGAACTCGACTCATGCATAATACACTGCTTAAATTATCACAATCGATAAAGTTCTCGAATTGAGATGTAGAACTGTATAAAGTACGTAGCGACATTCAACTTACATCTACCTACTGGAAGATGTAAGAAAAAAAAAAAAAAAAGATGTAAGTTTAATGTCGCTTCTTTAAGCAGCTATAAGCTCTTGTAAGCTTCGTCGTGCTTTGCGAAGAAACTAATAATTTAATTTTAATATTTTTACTTATGATATTTCTCATATTATATTACCGTTATGAGTTTCAGATGAAACTTTAAAGTTATGCCTTATCGATATTGGCCCTTGTATTCATCACAGAAATAATTGTCATTATCATAAAAGAAAGTTCTATCTGTTCCCGAATCTGCTAAGATGCACTATTGTTTCAAATATTAACACGAAACTTTATTACCTCTGCAGATAGCTACCAATACCAACTTCAGTCGATGTGGCAGAAGTGCTGGAACACGCAGACGTTGGTCCACAACCTGAGATTCCGCGAGCGTGGACCCCTCAAGTCCTGGCGGCCAGAGACCATGGCCGAGGCCATCTTCTCCGTGCTGAAGGAGGGACTCTCCCTGTCACAGGCAGCCCGAAAATACGATATTCCGTACCCGACGTTCGTCCTGTACGCCAACAGAGTCCACAACATGCTGGGCCCCAGCGCGGACGGCGGCGCAGGTATGTTCAGCCATTGTTCTATTTCAAAGCTCGGATTACTGGCGAAAGCCCCTTGTGGTCTCCACCGTTTAACATAAGTCTCGCTACGATGTTGACCATTACTTTAATTAGAACATTTTTAGCGTCAAGACACTTTTTTTTTTACGCTGCAAGCCGCGTCCGCCAGTTTGATCCCGGCTTAATGACGAGTGCAGATGTGCGCCATTTCATAATAGCGGAACATCTCCGGTTGTCATGAATGTTGTCACAGGTTACTTTATAATTTTATAATTAAACATCGATTATGTTCGACAGCAGTTTCACTCAGTAGCATTAATTAAAAAATATTACCTAAATATTGACTAAAATTAGAATATTATTCTTCCTCATTCCTCGGTTTTATACTTGGAAATATTCAGCTTGAATGTAAAATACAAAATTAATTCCATCTTATATGCTGTTATAGGAAAGCAAGTGGTATTTCGACTTTATTGAGCAAAAACGACACCTTGTCTGTCAACGTCTATTAACGTTCAATTTAAACCGATATAACTTTGAACATTTTATATAGAAAAATTGTAAGTAACCTGTGATACGACATTCTGTAAAAGCCTTTTAAATGATAATACTCTTATAATAGGTATTGAATAATGTACGATGTACATGTTTAATTATAAGGTGTGTGTGCGAAATATAGTAAAAATTATGTTTTAGCATTGCGAACTTATCTGCTATGCGAGTGCAATAGTAATATTCCGTATTATTTGTGACTGTGTGAAACATTATGAATATGTATACGTATTTAATATCTATAGTGGGCTGTTTCTAAAATGAATGCTAGCCTTTTATGGATACCTACGATACATCTAGAGGTACGACACAAGAAAACGTTTAAAGTTTTTAACTAAATTCATTCATGACATTATGTCTATATAAAGTGATAAACACTGAGATTGTTATAATTGAAATATTAAATTAATTTAAGTATAAAGTTTTTATGGTGCTATTAAATGGTTAAAATCTTGCTTACCTATATCAAGGTCATGGGTGACATAAAATATTATTTCGCGGTACTTACGAGAATGTAACACAAGCCTACATTATCCCGAGTACCTTATCTACTTACTTGAAATATAAAGCAGGCCAGTACAGGTCGCAGACTTCTTGAAAATACAAGAAGCTTGTCAAATGCTACATTTTTCAAATTTCAATTCAAATTTTAATCTAACCAAACAAATTTGTAAATTGCAATGAAATATTGGCACCAAGCGCAATGACTCGAACTAACGACTTTTGAAAGTGCATCTATTCCTGTTTCTTCTTCATTTTCTTCTTGCTTCTTCGCTAAGTTCAAACGAGCAAAAACGTGCGACAGTGCGCGTTAAAGGTAGGTTAGAAATAAGAAGGTTCAGATAACGTGCGTTTACGCGCGTCAAGCCCTTCAGTTCCTATGGCCTATGGTGATCGAGATGAATGCGCAAACAATGAGTGATAATTATAACAGTTGTCTGATGAGGAGCGTTAACGCGCGGTCATGTCATGCTACTTTTCTCAGCGCGTTAACGATTTTCTTAACACGTTAAACGCGCGTCAACGCGCTCTCTTGTAGACAGTTGCATGCGTGATCGATAAGAAGGCTTATGCCTCCAAAGCGCATCTCAGATTTTCGTCATCTGAACTTAGGCTTAATTAGGTAATTAAGTTCAAATAATGCATACTTTTTTGTGCAGGGTTATAGAAGTAATAATATTTTTCTTTCTTTTTACTCTGCGGCACATCTAAAGAGCTCACAATTGCAAGTAAGTTAGATGTAATGTACCTATACTTAATTAAAATTAAATGTTTCAATGTGGCAGTTTGTTATTACCTTTCATTTGGCGTAGTTTTCTTGTGTCGTGTTGGCAGCTTACCGGCAGAAAAGTTTAATGCACACAAATATTTATGTCCAGTAACATAAACTGCGCTTATGTATTGCAATCGCCCTATGATTTGTTGAAATCGACAATGCGAGCCATTTCGCGATTCACGCCTCGCACAGTCGATACGTCCTTTTACCTGATTACTTTGAAACCCGATTTTCTATAGACTGTTCGAAATAATTAGTACCTTACCTGCAACCTAAATATAACTCTAAATGTTATTATTTTTAAATTTATTTCGAATAAGCTATACCAACAAAATAAATAACGCCAAAATACCTTACGTGTTCACGTTTTACTATTATGCGACTTTCCAGATTTAAGACCAAAGGGAAGGGGGCGGCCACAAAGGATCTTACTGGGCGTTTGGCCCGACGAGCACATCCGCGGCGTAATCCGCGCGGTTGTGTTCAGAGACACGCACGCACCCTGCCCGCCACAGGCCACGAACCTAAAAGAGATCGAACTGCCGGGCTACCCTGCCATCGCACCGGTCAGTATTAAAAACCTTGCGCAAGTCGACAGCACACCGCCTCAGTGTGCTGTCGGCTTTACTTCGTAATTTTACGTCAACACACGACAAATTCTACTAAACCATACCGTACAACAAACGTGTAATGACGTCAGGTTGCGATAAAGACACACTTTAATATTGTTTAAAACGAATCTATTTTTTATTATTGTTCTATTATTACTCTCATCGCATCTCGTTAACCCCTTGTTTCCGCAGCCATGCGAATATGCCATTGCGATCGTCAATTATAATAATTGGCTCGGCGGTTACCATGGTTAGATTTGGCTACATAATTTAGAAACGTTTATAATATTTTAGACTCACGTGTATTAACGTTATTATTTAGACTCAAACAAACGTTTCGAGATAAAGACGTTAAGCGCTAAACGTCGTTGTCTCGTATGCTATTTTTATTATTGCCGTGCGATTTTCGATGTGACGAGCAAGCATTGTACGTGGGTGATGCGTGTTTCAGGACGGTGTGGCCGTTCAGAACGCTTACATCGGGTGTGGCAACGGTCGCGAGGGCCGCATGTCGCCCAACGCCGCAGCCGCCGCCGCCGTGGCCGCCGTGGCGCACGGCCTGCGCCGCCAGATGTGCAACATGGTTGCTGGCCAGCGCCCCCCAGACCACCCGCCGCACCTGGGCCCCCCCATGCAGTCGTCGCCGCAGCTCACGTCGCCGCTGTCCACCGGCCTGGAGTCGCCGCTGTGCTCGCCCCCGCCGCCCGGCCACGCGCTGGAGCCCGCCAAGCACCCGGACCCGTTCCGACCCTTCGCCTCACCGACTGAGAGCCGCTACGGCGATCGCGACACATCCTCCGACATTACGCTGATGGGACCGCCGAAGAATGGCCAGCAGGGCCACGCCAGAAAGGGCTCCGGCCAGGGCTCTTCGCCCTCCGAGCTGGACGCGAGCGACGGGCGCGCGGACATCTGAAGCGAGGCCGCGGGCATGGCGCCGGTGCTGCCCCCTCTGGGCCTGCCACCGCCTCCGATCCCGATGCCCGCTTACAAATATTTCGTGCCGAACGGAAACAGCTCCACCTATTATTAAATCTTAACGACGCGAGGTTCCTACCACCTGCAGAGCACAGTTACTATACACACTCGCACGAGTGTCTACAGTAATGTGATCACTCCTCTGCGAACCTCACGCCTCATGCATTGTGTCTCTTTTAAAGTAAAAGCCGATATAGTCGACGTCATTAATTTTTATCACCGCAGTACAGTCAGCATCATTAACAATGGTAAGTTTGAATTTATTGCATTTACACTAAAGCTTGAAGCACGTGTTGTGATGCTGGCTGTGTAATTGAGTTGAATGATTTGAACTGTAAAAAAAGTTTCAGAAACAGTGACAAACATTTCAAATAATCCTTTTTTTATGCAAAAGTAGATGAGTAAATCTGTAAAGTATTTTTTTATTGAGAAGTATCATGTTTTATGCGGGACAAACTGCGGTGAATATTAGCAAACAAAATTTTGACGGTATTAAAAATACTCGACACGCCGTTGTCAATCATTTTCTGCCGTCTGGCGTATCGAAGCGACCAGCCGCGAGATGCCAAAAAGGTTGCGATTCCACGGATCTAACGCGGGATCATAAGCAAAGAATAATATATTTGTGTGATGAGTGTGTCGGTGTAAGCAGACATTGAGGTTCGTAGCGCCCGTCGCACATTCCAGGACGACGTGGAGCTGTTCCCGGTCGGAGGAGCTAGACACGATCACGTGACGGGCCCGAGATGGGTGAAGTTGTTTTAATCAATATTTCAAATCGGCATTATTTTACAATCATATTTAATAAATTATTGTGGACTCGCTGTGCAATACAATGCTTTGTTATTAGTTGACTTTTGTAACATTATGGATTTATTATAATTTTTATCATTATGTATTGTGTTCCATTGATATATTTTAAGAATTCTTTAATATTCTTTGATGGGCACGGGCGCGTCGTCGGTCACCCAGTGCGCCGGCGCCGCCCGCTTTCCCGACACTATTATTATCTAATCATAAGTAGAACTTCGATATACGTGTAGGCTTAACTAATACATTACAATTTAGATCCATCTGTGAATGTAGGGATTATCAAAATTTAAAAAGTATATTATATATACGTATATATATATTCGGCCCGATTCAAAAGACTGTTCGGTATACCTATTCATTATAATTCAGCAAACATATTTAAGAAATTGAAAAAAAAAATGTGGTTTAGTATTAGATGTAATCCTTTAAAGTATAGATCCTATCGTTTCATGTCAGGTCGATGTCAATTTCTCTAGTACCCGTTATAGTGGATATTGTGTGTTGTCGCTTGCGGATTTCCGCGCCCAAGCTCATTGTTCACTGTTCGTGCAGCGATTCACATACATGTAGAATTAGTGATCGCCAAATGTAATTTAGATGTATCGTTAGTCAGTAGTGATTGTTCCAAATGTTAGGCTAAATTAGGCGTTCGCGACGGTGCCCACTTCTACTTGTTGATTATATCCCTTTTAATTTCTCACCACATAAATCGAATGTGAAAATCAGAATTAAAAATATTTAATAGAATTCCGGAGTTTGACCTCGGAAAATTAAATACTTATTGATGATTCCGACTGTACTTTTTTTAGTGTGGCATCACTATCTATAGAATACTTGGTCTAAAATATTTTAGAATCAATTCAACTTTTAAATTGTTGTACAGGCATTTAAAATGCCTTTGAATATGTTTATATTTTGATACTACAATATTTTAGTTCTCAATTTTTTGTCAGTCACTGAAGAGTTCTTTAAAACAATGATATTTAAGTTTTTTAAATAATTATTTGGATGACGGGATACTTAATGTAACAATTACAAGTTTAAATGCCCATGCAAGAACATCTAAGTAACCTATGGCACTCATGGAGAACAGTTTCAGCAATAAAAACCTCTCGGCATTGATTATGCACTAAACCTACGGTTTCCTAGAAAGGCGGTGGTCGCTGTGTCGGCTGTTATGATGACAGCGGCAAAGATTTAAATCGTTAGATTCGCCCTACATGGTCAAAAGTTAGTCACTTTTATGTTTCGTTTTGAGAGCTGACACAATGACGCAGTGACTGCACTTGTTTGTCATGGAAACGCTATTTATTCATGTGTGAGCTTACTCTTCTTCGAGCAGGCTTTGGCTTATTGTCAAATACTGGTGAAAATGACAAATTTTCACGACATCTGTTATATTAAGATGGAACTGCTTTTCTAGAAAACCGTAGCCAACACTAACACAAGTTACAAGAACATGTCACACGTAACGTGAGCTTAAGTCACCTCTTCCCAAAAGTGTTGCCACATTACAAATTACGCATCACTTCTTTTCTTAAAATAATTTTAATAAAATTAAGAGACGATTTAGTTACATTATTGAGATTGTTTATAAAACTTATCAATAAAAATAGTATTATTTTATTAAGATTACGAATAAATATTATTTTATTTTATGAAGCTTACGGATAAAGATGGTTTTTACTTTATTCAAAGTCTGTGGCAGCTAAGTTTCTGCGTCTTAAAATTTAACATAAGTTGCGGGTTGGCAACCTGGCAACTATAAATATGACTGACGGTGAAGGAAAACATCGTGAGGAAACCTGGACTTAAACAGTCTGAAATCACCAATACGCAATGCGTGGTGATTAAAGTTCATTCCTATCTGTTAAGACTTTCAAGCCAACTGAGTCCCTATTTTATTTAATCCAAAGTCATGACATAAGTTCCATATTCTCCTATAAACTCATTTGTCCCGAAGCTTCATATAACTTTAGTTAATCGTTAACTCCCAGAAGCGTGGCCCGTCGCATTAGATATAGATGCACTGAAATCGCCAAGTACTGAATGTTGATCATTCATCTCTCTGCTATACTACCTACGCATAGTTAGAGTTATACATTTCAATTTACTTAGATTAGCTATGTACCTACTCGTAGCGATCTGATCCAGTGCTGTTCGACGCTATAGCTCGACGAGGTGCGCGCGCGCCGGTGTCGGGTGTCTCACCGTCGCTAGGACTTTAAGGTGTATATGTACAAATTTGTTTTACCAACAACTACTTCCCTGGACGCATAGTTTCGTTTCATAGTTTGGATGAAAAAATTACTAGTGTTACCTTCTTGCCGCAGGGGTATCCACGATTTAGGTAATGTTGGCGGAAATTGTTGGCGTTCACGTATTCACTTGTCGCGTTGTGGGGAGGCTGGGGCCCGGGCATACGCAACCGCACCTCCGAGCGCGGGGCCGCGTGCGCCCGGGTGCCGGCGAGGACTCGTCGCAAAACATGGTGACCATGTTTTATAATTAGTCTCCAAGTGGCCTTGATACTTCACTATTATTTGGTATTTGGAATATCCGGTTCGGTTAAAGTTTGGAACTAGAATATAAAAAAGACCAAATTATTAAATTTGAGGAAAAAATTATTACATCTGCAATTCAGATTAATGTTGAAACTATTTGGCTGTCCTTTTGGAAATAAATTTAATCTAGGTAAAAAAAATAAAAAAATTATATACTGGGCCTATAATGTTTCGGACGAATTGCGTAGATTTTGGTAAATTTTACTACGCATATTTTCTATTGTGTAAGTCTAGGCTAATGTGTTCAAAAAAATAAATTAAAATTTAAATTTTTTGAAAAGTAGAAAGTGCCTTCCAAATTTTTGACCACAGTAAGTGTTGGGGGGGATGCGGCGATGAGGAGTCGGGGGCGGCGCGCAGCAGCTGGCAACACTGGCTGCACGGCTGCTGCACGCCGCTTGAACGTGCTTAACTATAAAAAGTTAGAATTAAAAAAATTCAAAATTATTATATAAAAAGATAAATACATATGACTATTATATAGAAAAAAATATACATAAAATTATATATTTGGCCGATGTGGTAATACCCTGACAGGCAAGCGTTAGCTGACTATTCGGTGTCCAAATTGATCCTATTTCTTTATTTATAAACGATGACTAAAATCCATTGAGTAAACAATGCAGACATGCAAGTGCCATTTGTTTTGAACTGAATCACTTATGGTTCATATTTTTTTTGTATCACAATGTGGATTTTGTAGTTATAATTAATCATTAATTTATTGTATTGGAAAAAGTATACATTTGGATTACATAAATAAGTACCTATATG
The DNA here is from genome assembly GCA_949152455.1 of Lithophane leautieri. Classification (NCBI taxonomy): domain Eukaryota; kingdom Metazoa; phylum Arthropoda; class Insecta; order Lepidoptera; family Noctuidae; genus Lithophane; species Lithophane leautieri. The sequence continues at coordinate 19,276,625 of OX424458.1, read as the reverse complement.
TTATTTTCGTGATAGATAAGTAAAAAAAACTTGTAGTAATATAATATACACCTACAGAGGCGGTTTTGGTTGGTTTGTAATTTATATGAATAGATGTTAATTTATGATTTTTTATTAGTTAATCTAATCGTTACTGGCGACCATTACAATGTGTTATACTGCATGACAAATCTTAACTTTTTTGTGATATATATAATTTTAAAGGACGATATAGTATACCGATATAATTGCTCTTTTGGATTATTATTATGAATATTTATTTTATTTAGCGCAACTGCCGCCGTTGGGCTCAAATTATTGACGTTAACTTTACTAGCATGTCCATTATAACCAAAAATATTTTACTGTAACTATTCCAGTGTTAATGTGCGACTGTTTAGTTATTAAGAAGCGTTGTCGTTAGGTATCTAAATGTATTGGTACCTAAGTTATATCTACCTTTCTTTAACTATTACAAAGAAATATAATGACTTGCATATCATTATCCACATCACCTGCAGTTCGCCATATATTGGTTTTGTCACCCCAGTACTTATGGTACTTAGAATAATATTTTTCTCGTCAGCTTGACAGCTGACTCCTATGTTAATAGTTTCTTATTTATTTACTGTTCGTTCTCTTTTAGTTTTAATTATCTAGGTACTGTCTACAGCATCGATAGTGTTTATTCGTTGAATAAAACCTCTTGGTTTTATCCACCAAAATAAAATGATTGCACCCTGTTTTATTGGGATGACAAAAGCCGATCAAACATAAATAATATAGGTACCTATCTGTATTTGAATTTAATTACAATATTATAATTAAATGAAACGTTAAATTGGTTAATTTGCGATATAGCTATTGTTATTAGACTCCACTCGTACGCAGCGGACTGAAGCTGCGTTTAACTTGATACAATAATTTATTATTTCAAAACGCCGCGTTTTGACCGCGCGTGTAAGCGCGTGTAAACGCAGACATTTTGTTTTATTCGGTTATTGTTATTAAGATAATTTCGTCACATTTTCCGCTACTCTGTGTTCCTGATTATGGTGTAACCTTATTTGTATGTAGGTAAACACGTATAATTATATAACATTAAGTAACGTTTAGGCTGCTGCCCCGATACATTATGACCATAGATCTCGGTAGGGTAACCGCTTCAGGCCCAAGGTTATTTTCTGATAACTATTAAGTTCTGTTTGTTTGTTATCCTAACAACTGGCTGGCGAAAACCTACTATTATGGTTTCATTCACTTTATTTCTGATTAGTTAGTTAATTAAGGAAGTTGTTTTTACAATTAATTTATATATTTTAATAGTCACACGATATGTAAATGAATTGTTTTACACTTACTTAGTTTCGTTGTTACATTCTGTTTGTTTATATCAATGTTAAGTTGAAATTTTGCCTCTTTTTCTTAAGAAAATAACTGGGTTGACAAGCAAGTATTCTACAGGAAAGTGGCACAGCAATATCGATACATTCAGTGTTTATCTTAAGTACAATTTGTGAAAATTGGTGTAATCTTTTAATCAAACCCGTTTACTGATATTCGTGTAGAACACAAGTCTTTAGTGGCCGTTAATCTGAATAAATTATGTGTAGTATATCTGTCTCAATTAAATTCATTAATTTAAGTTTGTTATTGTCACAGTGTACCGTTGTCTGAATAAATAATATAACATGAAAATAGAGCAAATGTGTGTTTTTTCATTTCATAGCCAGTTTTGGTTGCATTCGCACTGTTTGGTTGTGCGTTTTTTATTTTAATAGGAAGGAAAACGTCGGGACGAAACCGGCATGGCCTAGAACCAAAAATTTGAAGACATGTGTGCCCGCATGGTAGATTACAACCCACTCCCTCTCAGCAAGAGGAGGCCTGCCCAATATAGGCTGATTACAGCCCACTCCCTCTCAGCAAGAGGAGGCCTGCCGAATATAGGCTGATTACAGCCCACTCCCTCTCAGCAAGAGGAGGCCTGCCCAATATAGGCTGATTACAGCCAACTCCCTCTCAGCAAGAGGAGGCCTGCCCAATATAGGCTGATTACAGCCTACTCCCTCTCAGCAAGAGGAGGCCTGCCCAATTTAGGCTAATTACAGCCCACTCCCTCTCAACAAGAGGAGGCCTGCCCAATATAGGCTGATTATGCTGTTAACTATGCTGGTAAGTAGATATGCTAGCAATCTAGCTAGCAAGCTTTCTTAACGCAAAGGTAGCAAATATTTCAATAAAGGTAGTAAATAGTAGCAAATAGGTATTAAATAGTGCACATGGTCTCATGTAGATATCTCGTTTGGTCCAGCCATCCTGACGGTAACAATTTTTATTTATTCTCGAGAAATCATTCCAAGAATAAATAACATAACATGTCGCCTGTAATCCCTGAAGCGTGCAGAGGTGGAACATCCATAGGAGGGACCACTACGTATGCATTTGCTTACCTAAAATTATTGCAAAGGTAGCAAATAGTAGATTTATAGTATTAAACTTTTATTTAGACTGATTTGGGAATCCATCTCTCCATCTTGACGCTGACCATTATGCCAGGTTATTAGGCGTAGGGTGGATTCTCGGACATAAGTTTCCGAGTATCCAGCTTAGGGTGGATAAATGGAGTAACCCTACGTCTCATGTAATAGGAGAAATTCTTGATAGAAAAACCCAATAACGCTTTTCCCGACTCATGCTAGGGCAGTAGCGCTTGCAACCAGAGAGACAGAATGAATTCATAAATGTGGCCGAAGCCGAATTACTCAGTAGGTACGCCGTAGCATTACCATCAGATTTGTGCTACCAGATACTACACACTCGGACCTGATGCCGTATTATGAAGTATTAATGCCATCATTTTTCCAGTGTAAGAGCGAGACGGAGCTAAACAAGGCCGCTAGCACCATCCCGTTTTCGTAGTGGAATAATGATGGCATTAATACTTCATGATACTACCCCTGAATCTATATATGAGATACCTAGGTATATTTTCATCAGACTTGTTGCTCGAGAGTATATGTTAGGTACTTTTTGTTGATAAGTAGTTCAAATGTTACGTTACTTTTATAAATGTTATCAGCATCGTAGATAGGGTCATGAGCGCCTCCGGCAAAATTTGGGTATTGCGCGCCTCAATACCTATTTTTATTTTGTAGGAAGAGAAACGACAATATAAACTTTGAAAGTGTAATAAAAGGTATGCATTCATTTAAGCTGTTCTCAATATTATCTAGAACAAGGAAACAATACAAGACTAGTGTGCGTGCAAAATAAGTATGCGCGCGAGTGGTGGCGCTGGCGTGTTAATTCTAGATAGATATACTTACTGTAATATTTGAAATAAGAAATGTGTATTAATATTTTAATCTTAAATTACTTTATTATAATTATTATATTAAAATATAAAAAATGGAGGTCCACCGGTGTCGGGAGCAGGGTCCAAGCTACCGGTGGTTAGAGCTGCAGACAGGAACCTCCTCACAATGCCAGCCGTGTCAAGGTGCCTTCTGAATCAGGCCATTGATCCAACCGCCTACAATGTGAGGTAGCGACCCGCCCGATCTAAATTAATTCAAACCTGTGTTGCAAGCCATCACTTTAGGTATAATTTAATTAAAATGAGATACTCAAATTTAAAGTTAAACTGATATGAATAAAATAATATACTTATTAACAACGATGAGAAAAAGCATTATTGGTACATTATAACTAACATTAAAGATAAAATAAATTGCCTGCACGATCCTTTAAAAGCGAGGGAAGTGAGCTCGATACTTCTTGCACTCTCTTTTAGATTGTCTTTTGATCATTCAAACAGAAATAGCAGTTATTTTGTTGAGTTAGCAGATACAGTCAAGAATTGTGAGAACGCCTCAAGAGCGAGAGAAACTAAGTACCTTTTTTTTTTTCACCATCTCGGATCTACGTTCAGTGTTTACTAAAATAGAACATTGTCGACTTAGATATGCAGAAAAGAGCTCGTTATAAAGCACCAAAGTCTTGTAGTATGAAAAGTTTGGGTTTTGGAATTAGTTTTAACCCTAGCCCTTCAAACCTTACGTACAAGAGGGGTGCCCGAAGTCCTGAGTTTACTTCTTTCGTACGTATTAGAATGAAGTATCAGGTTTCTTTTTTTCATATTTCTTAATGTTTCGCACATGGGGTCGCTAAAGTAACTACAGAACTCAAACTCAAACTCAAAGCATTTATTTCAATTAAACCATTCACAGGCACTTTTGAATTGTCAAGGAGTCGGTCAGTCAGAAATATGAAGCTAGTTGCCCATTCCAAAGCGTAGTAGGTACCTATGGAGAAGAACAGGCAAGAAACTCCATGGACACTCTTTTAAATCAAAATATTGTTACAATATGTGGGTTACATCATTTATGTTGAAATTATACATGTGAGAACAATGTAGAAAGCACGTTAAAAGCGTCCGCAATTATTACATAAAACAATTCAAAAATTAAAATAAGCCATGGCAGCTAAGAGATGACCAGTCACAACTGACGGCGCCCGTTCACGAACATGACGCATGGATCAGCACCATTCAGCTCAACCATTTTGAAGGGAGCTAAATGATCCGACACACGCGCCACCACCAGCGAGACATTTCAGTGAGCATGACATTCCCAGTCGCCAGGGCACATTCAAGTCAATGAAAGACAAATTACCCGGTAAATGGTAGCTCAATAGTACATAGTACTCACACCTGTGCTATAAAAACTAAAACCCAACTACGTCTAAAAAGGTATACTTAAACAAGACACCACAGACATACAAATTAAAATTCCGGAGTGACACGTGTTAGGGCATCATAAATCAAACAGATTACGTGTGACTCCGGATTTTTAATTTGTCTGTCTGTGGTGTCTTGTTTATACCTTTTTAGTCGTAGTTGGGTATTAGTTTTTAGTACTTAATTTTTTTTTAAATTCTTTTGAAGTATATATATTTGAAATGTGCTAATTAAGCCCTTTCACGTGATACCCAACATAGTATGATATTTTTTTTTTTTGTTTTTGACTTCATGTCCTCTTGAGGGTGCCATATTTAATGTGACGTCACATAGCCAGCGGACGGTCAAGACGCTTCCAACAATACCTCATTTGTCAAATTGTGATGAGTCGTTTAGAAGATATGAGGGAACAGATGAACATACATACACACATACATACCGGTCAAAATCATAACCCTCATTTTTTCTTCGCCGTAGTCGGGTAAAAAGACTGTTCTTTGACTAGTGGTGGGTCCGATTTTAGTATCAGAATGGAGTAACTCATTGTGAGCTCAGGACCCCTGAGCTCAGGACCCCTGAGCTCACAATGAGTACCGTTTACTGGTTACACCCTAAGTCGGGGGTAAACATTAAATGGAAATATTTTGACCACACGGTCATAAAGTGAAGTTAGGTGAAGTGGCAAGCCATTTTCAATCATGTGCGGTGCAACTATTGATTGCTGTGTTAACTTTACCCTGCATACGGTCATGGAATGTATACACAAGAATGAATTTAAAGACAAAATATTCGATATTTTACTTTTATTCGGATGGTCAAGACTTACTTACCATAATTTGTTTGACAGAATCCCAAGCAAACTAATATATTTCTAAAAATAAAATCAAAAAAAAATTTTTCTTTGCCCCCATTATCTTTTTCTTTGCCCCCACTACCTTTTTCTTTGCCCTGATTATTTTTGACTTTCTTATTCTTATTCTTATACTTCCCCTTTTTATTATTTCTCAAAAATGATATTTTAGTATATTCTTTACCATTGAGATAGGAAACATCTTTCTGTACACCGGTACGCAAATGAGAGTTTAACATATTCAGTGGGATCTTTGATAAGACATTCGGCCGATGTTTTCTTTGCTTCACTTTACTTGTAGATGTAACATAAAAAACGCACTGCAGTACAAGGAACCAGCGAATTACTGAAAAAGAAGAATTTTTGAATTTTTTATTTGCCTTTTTTTGTTTTATTATTCGTTGTTCTTGTTTTTTTTATACACAGGTCGTCAAAACTTTGTACCACACTTCTATAGTTGAAATAACTTTTAAATTACACAAGACATATTTTCGAAATAAAAAGGATTACAAAAAGAATTAATTTTTTTATATAAAAACTATATAATAACGGTATTACGGAACGGCAAAAAAATCCTTATAAACAAAAATACTCCTTTTCAAATTGTTGCAACTTTTCACTCTTTTTGTTTTTGTTTGCACAATTTTATTTCTTAATCGATGAACTTTTATATACAAAAGCCAACGTGTCAAAAAAAATGCAAATAAGGAGTAAAACTGTAGTTTTAAATGGTGTTCGTTTTTTGCCAGTAAGTAAAAATGGTTCTTTTTTGGTTCAGGTTAAAAACGTTACTTATGTATAATAAACTATACTTCCAAGAAAGCTGATGAAATTTGCTATAAATCGTTTTTTATTTCAAAACTCTGGCTTCTACAGTTAAGAAGAAATTGCAATTTTAAAAGTGTGGTAGGTACTAAGTTTTACCGGCCAGTGTAGTTCCTACCTATATTAAACGGTGGGACAATAAAGGCTGGTAGGTACTAACATCACGCCTATTTTACCCGAAGGGTTGGTCAGATGTGTACCATTAATATACACAACGATCACAATAAAAATAAAATACAATACATACGCTCGGCTGGAGTAATGCAATACATACAGATCCATTTTCTGAATCAAGACCTTGATCCAAATGCCTAATCAATCTATCTGCCTAGCCTTTCCCAACTATGTTGTGGTTGGCTTCCAGTCTAACCGGATGCAGCTAAATATCAGTATTTTACATGAGGCGACTACCTATCTGACCTTTTTTTTACCTCTCTTAACATTTCTCGGGACCCCGGGGTCAGGTACTTTTGGAATGCGTTCGAGGGGCCGCCGGCCGAAACGAACTCGCAGAGGCCCCTTAGACAATTTTTAATAGAATGAGGCATCCACCGACGATTATCCCTGTATGAGTGCACTGCATCACTATGCAGTGCACTCAAAGAAAACCCCGGTTGGTGCAGGATTATTGCGGAACATGGAAACAAAATGTATTGGGGCTATGGGTTTGGGTGGTTATAATGGATCGATTACCCTTTTTTTATTTTTTTCTACACTCTCTACAAGCTGTTTTCAAGAGTCATCATCACGAACCGTCGCGCAGGTTTGACGACTTCCAGCCTCCCGAAAAAGTCGGATTCCGTAAAGGCTTCATTTAGCACCGCAGACCACATACATACGCTGCGGCAGGTTATACAGAAGACCGAAGAATATAACCTGCCTCTCTGCTTAGCGTTTGTGGACTACGAGAAAGCCTTCGATTCGATCGGGACTTGAGTGGGCTGTACTGCAGTCTCTCCAACGGTGCCAGTGAAAACGCTATACTATGTCAGTCGAACTCCAGGACCAGACCTCGAAACCTATCCTTCTGCAGCGAGGGATCGGGGGCGAGGGGACGTTATCTCTCCAAAACTGTTCACCGATGCACTGGAAGATGTCTTCAAGGTTCTGGTCTGGAAAGGGGTTGGCATCAACATCAATGGCGAGTACATCACTCACCTTCGGTTTTCCGACGATATAGTAGTCATGGCTGAGACTATGGATGACCTTAGTTGAGCTTCCGAAAGAGTGGGTCTTAAAATGAACATGGTCAAAATGAAAGTCATGTCGAATGCCCATGTAACATCCACCATCATGGAGATCGGAGACTCTACACTCGAAGTTGTGGACGATTATGTGTACCTAGGACAAGGTGTCCAGTTAGGTAGGTCCAACTTCGAATCCGACTCGGCTAGGCGGCGTTCGGGAAACTACGTACTTATCTTCTCGTCTCATAGACAATCGTTTTTGACCAGTACGTATTGCCAGTGATGACCTATGGCACTGAAGCGTGATCGCCCAAAGGGCAATGGAGAGGGCTATGCTTGGAGTTTCCCTACGTGATCGAACCAAAAATGAAGAGATCCGTAGGAGAACCAAAGTAACCGACATAGCCCGAAGTATTGCCAAATTTAAGTGGCAGTGGGCAGGGTACATTGCTCGCAGAACCGAAAGGTTCTGGAGTGGTTGACCGATGACCTGGTGAAGGCCGCAGGAATCCGCTGGATGCGAGAAGCACAGAACCGGTTGAAGTGGCGGTGCTTAGGGGAGACGTATGTCCAGCAGTGAACGTCTTTCGGCTGAAATGATGATGATGAATCCCAATGTATGAGAGTAGATAAAGTAGTGTATAAAACTGCACAACTAGGTGTTAAAACACTCGTGTAGATACTATCGTGTTTTAAAACCCCTCATTATGCAAAATTTTCATAAACTACTATTATTGTACAGTTACTTACAATAAGTTAAATAATAAGTTACTAACGTGTAGTGGCCTTCATTGTAAGAAGAAGCTCCGAAACAATTATTTTCACGTTTGCTCCATCCTTCACCCTTTACTACACGCCTAGTACCACGCGTTGCGCTCGCGGACGGCCTTCTTATACCTAATTATTTTATTTTAAACTTAGAGCAGCGAACAGAGAAGCCACAGAATCGCCTTCTATTGTTTATTTTCAATTTTGCATTTTTTTTAATGAAGAAAACAATTGTATTTATTATTATTTGTATCCGGCCGGATAGTAGACATAATAAGGCCGGATATCGGATATTTGATGGATATTCGATTTTATTTGACCATTCGTTGTCACTGTGATAAAGTTTATTAATAAAGACTCCAACATCGTGGACTCATAGTCAATATAAGTCTGAAATATTCAACACGTCTTGAACAAGTGTGGTGGTGTGCCTTCTCTGTCCCTATGAGAAGAAGCTTTTGAAACGAAATAAAACAGTTTATATCCGTTAAACATCCGTCTTTTTAGGGTTTTTGCTTATGGCAATAATGGCTGTGTCTGTGAGGGCCTTCGGCAAAATATTCAGGTTTTAAACAGAGTTTTTTTTTGGTGAGGGCTCCCAGAGGTATTGGCCAGGGCTCACCGCTGTTAGGCCATTATGAGTCTGTAATACCTCTGCCCTAAATCAGTCCTTATCGCGCTTGCACGATACTAGTCGCATACTGATTGAGAGCGACACTGAACGGCGGGGAGATGGCTCCAAGGTGCTGTTCTTTTTTCTTCAGGTAGAGAAAGCTTGCGCGGTGGTCTCATATAAATTTTATTAACTTTACTCAGGTACTTTTTGAGTTAGCTTCAATAATACGTACTTTTCCCACTTGGACTATAGGTACGGATGACAAGCTGCGCCCCGCGGTTTCACCCGAGTGAGTCTCGATTCCGTGGGAATATCGGGTTGAAAAGTATCCTATGTCCAATTCCAGATAATGGTTTACACATATGCCAAGTTTCATCTAAATCCGTTTAGTCCTTTTAGCGTAAAAGGGTTACAAACAAACTCACTTTCACACTTATAATATTAGTTATGATGTTTTAAGTCCCTGCCACTGTTATTAAAATTTACTTATCAAGAAATGGTATCCGAATTAGTGTGGGGTAGGTACCACAGCTAAAAAGTGTAAAATAAAAATTTTGTAGGTACAAAAAAAACAATCGACTTCCAAAAAAATCACTACAAAGTGAAAAATAACTTTAATTTCGGAAGTCGGTGTCATTGGTTTTGAATTTTCGTGTTTTGCTACCAACTTCCGAAGAAGTTATTTAAGTTTATTTTTCTATTCGTTTGAATTTAAATAAATGTAACTCTTAATAGTATTAAATCTATTTGAAATAAATGCGTCTCTTACACTTCGTAATACGACTTAATCCATAGCAAATCAATTATCAAATAAACACATTTTGGAACTGTTAAGTTAATTAGCGAATTAGGTACCTACCTTATTTATTTTTTATAGAAAATCATTTCGACATCTTTTAATCAACGAGTTAATTAATTCTTGTTACGTAAATAAAGATTCTGCAAGCTATGTCGGTAACTCTGGTTTTCATTTCAATCTACTTATCCTTCAAAGAAACTCCGAGCATATAGCCCGCTCCATAGCGCGCTGAGCGACCTTGAATTTGTGGAGAAACCCGACTATCAGTGACCACGTTTCGGCACCTTGTGTCATGACGGGCACGCACTGGTTTAAGACTTCAAACATTGGAATGTGTGACGAGCAGACTTGACGAAGTTTCCCAAACGCTGCCCAACCCTAAGTGGATCCTTCTGTCGGCTTTCTTTCGCAAAGTTGTGTCTACCGAGCTATATGACTTGCCCTAGGTATCCTCCTTCACAACTTCGAGAAGCGTTTGATGTGAATTGGACTCGGCAAGACGTGTAAATGAAAATGATTTTCGTCTTATCCACATTCATGTCGACGCCAACCCGTAGAAAGCCTCCATTTAGGCTGTGCAGCGTTTGATCTAACTGTTCCAGCGTCTCTATCATTATGACGATATCATCGCCAAATCGAAGGAAACTCACCTTTCAGGGAGTACAAAAAAAAATGCAGATTGCGGAGTTATTTTAGTCCTAATTTATACTTATAATAAAATCGTAGCAAGTCAAAACAAAACATTACTACACAACTGCTTTTCGATATGAGATGGCGCTTAGCCTTGTGGTGATTTTTTACTATTGGACACGCCATCGAGGCGCTAGGTTTGTTAAGTTTTGCTGGCTCACATGTAATCGAAGCGCTGCCGCTGTGTTAGACTGTCTTGTTGCAAATATAAATAGTATTCTTTCAATGTACATAACTGATTGTTCAACCATCGGGCAAGAGCCTTGCTTGCAGGGATAAGGTTAGCATTGGCATAATATTATGCTTTTGACCCGCCTTACGGATAGGCCACAGTTTAGGCACCTCATCATAATATCCATAACCAAATCGTATAGCAAAAAAGATGAAACCTTTATGAAAAGCAATGAAGATGTCCGTAAAAATAGCAATGGATGTGGCTCTTCGTCATATGGCAGATGCACGGATTGTCAAAAAGTTCTACCTTGCCCTCTGTCAATTACTCCTAACATGGCGTGGCGCTCCTAAGACCACAATGCTGAAATTAGAGAGGGCCTAAAGAGCCGTGTTGAAGTTTAGCACTTTTCGCCCGATACTTTTCCTAACAGAAAATTTACAATATAAAGATTGCAAAGTTCTTTCTGTCAGACAACTCTTTGTTCTTAATTCGGTCATATTCCAACACAAAGATACCGCCTACGCGACAATCACTAAAAGACGTAAAGATATAAATAGTTTGTCAGCACTATAGATGTAAATACTCATTCACCCAGCGATTCCTTTTACACACACCACAATTATATAATAAACTCAATCGGAAATTGAGACTTTACTCTCTGTCAACCTCGTCCCTCAAGAAATCTGTGACAAACTTTCGTCTCACAAATAACTACGTAGATACAGAGCGCCTGCTTTTATCTGATAATAGCCCACCTACAACTTAACACACATTCTCCACGGAAACAATACACACCATTACCATTACACACGCACAAAACAAACACAATCCAAATGTCAAATGAATAGATTTTAATTTCTGATTTCTGCAATTAAGATTTTATGTTAACTAGTTTATGAAATAAAAAAAACACTTGTTCTGCCTGCAATTCTTTTGTGGAACTGAATTAAGTATTGGCTTGTACCATTGCCTTGTACCAAGTATTGGCTTGTACCAAGTTATTTCATAACTTAGTAAGGGTGCTGGTTCAGAAAAAAAGTAATCAGTAATAAATGATAGGCTCGTGGCTAAATAATAGCAGCCGCACAGGTCGATCATACGTTAAGTTAAGCTTGCTGCGGTCTGTTCGTTCCGTTGCGCATCTATGAGGTACTGCCGTAAACGTCGACTAAATGCGCCTATCGTGTTAATAACTCTTATCGGTGGTGGCAGGTTGTTCCATATTTTGGAGGCCGCATAACGAAAGCTGCCTCTAAAAGCGGCTGTACCCTGAGACTGAGTCGAGAGTTGTTGTGAACATTGCCTTTTCCCGCATTCCCGTGATCCCGTCCACTCGTAACCCAACTTAGTTTGTAGGTACAAGTACTCCGGTTTCTGATAATTAATCACACCATAGAGAAGGCAAGCCAAGTATAGTTTGCGTCTGGACTTCATTTTCAGAGTAAAACTCGTACATGGCTTCTGCGGGGAATATTGTAACAAAACCGAGCACAAGCGTTTTGAACCCTTTGGATGAGGCGGTCTGGGGCCCTATTATGAACTCTTATTTCCAGGCAGTTTACGGCGTAAACACGTTATGGTTCATATTTTTTTTGTATCACAGTGTGGATTTTGTAGTTATAATTAATCATTAATTTATTGTATTGGAAAAAGTATACATTTGGATTACATAAATAAGTACCTATATGTTATTTTCGTGATAGATAAGTAAAAAAAACTTGTAGTAATATAATATACACCTACAGAGGCGGTTTTGGTTGGTTTGTAATTTATATGAATAGATGTTAATTTATGATTTTTTATTAGTTAATCAAATCGTTACTGGCGACCATTACAATGTGTTATACTGCATGACAAATCTTAACTTTTTTGTGATATATATAATTTTAAAGGACGATATAGTATACCGATATAATTGCTCTTTTGGATTATTATTATGAATATTTATTTTATTTAGCGCAACTGCCGCCGTTGGGCTCAAATTATTGACGTTAACTTTACTAGCATGTCCATTATAACCAAAAATATTTTACTGTAACTATTCCAGTGTTAATGTGCGACTGTTTAGTTATTAAGAAGCGTTGTCGTTAGGTATCTAAATGTATTGGTACCTAAGTTTTATCTACCTTTCTTTAACTATTACAAAGAAATATAATGACTTGCATATCATTATCCACATCACCTGCAGTTCGCCATATATTGGTTTTGTCACCCCAGTACTTATGGTACTTAGAACAATATTTTTCTCGTCAGCTTGACAGCTGACTCCTATGTTAATAGTTTCTTATTTATTTACTGTTCATTCTCTTTTAGTTTTAATTATGTAGGTACTGTCTACAACATCGATAGTGTTTATTCGTTGAATGAAACCTCTTGGTTTTATCCACCAAAATAAAATGATTGCACCCTGTTTTATTGGGATGACAAAAGCCGATCAAACATAAATAATATAGGTACCTATCTGTATTTGAATTTAATTACAATATTATAATTAAATGAAACGTTAAATTGGTTAATTTGCGATATAGCTATTGTTATTAGACTCCACTCGTACGCAGCGGACTGAAGCTGCGTTTAACTTGATACAATAATTTATTATTTCAAAACGCCGCGTTTTGACCGCGCGTGTAAGCGCGTGTAAACGCAGACATTTTGTTTTATTCGGTTATTGTTATTAAGATAATTTCGTCACATTTTCCGCTACTCTGTGTTCCTGATTATGGTGTAACCTTATTTGTATGTAGGTAAACACGTATAATTATATAACATTAAGTAACGTTTAGGCTGCTGCCCCGATACATTATGACCATAGATCTCGGTAGGGTAACCGCTTCAGGCCCAAGGTTATTTTCTGATAACTCTTAAGTTCTGTTTGTTTGTTATCCTAACAACTGGCTGGCGAAAACCTACTATTATGGTTTCATTCACTTTATTTCTGATTAGTTAGTTAATTAAGGAAGTTGTTTTTACAATTAATTTATATATTTTAATAGTCACACGATATGTAAATGAATTGTTTTACACTTACTTAGTTTCGTTGTTACATTCTGTTTGTTTATATCAATGTTAAGTTGAAATTTTGCCTCTTTTTCTTAAGAAAATAACTGGGTTGACAAGCAAGTATTCTACAGGAAAGTGGCACAGCAATATCGATACATTCAGTGTTTATCTTAAGTACAATTTGTGAAAATTGGTGTAATCTTTTAATCAAACCCGTTTACTGATATTCGTGTAGAACACAAGTCTTTAGTGGCCGTTAATCTGAATAAATTATGTGTAGTATATCTGTCTCAATTAAATTCATTAATTTAAGTTTGTTATTGTCACAGTGTACCGTTGTCTGAATAAATAATATAACATGAAAATAGAGCAAATGTGTGTTGTTTCATTTCATAGCCAGTTTTGGTTGCATTCGCACTGTTTGGTTGTGCGTTTTTTATTTTAATAGGAAGGAAAACGTCGGGACGAAACCGGCATGGCCTAGAACCAAAAATTTGAAGACATGTGTGCCCGCGTGGTGGATTACAACCCACTCCCTCTCAGCAAGAGGAGGCCTGCCCAATATAGGCTGATTACAGCCCACTCCCTCTCAGCAAGAGGAGGCCTGCCGAATATAGGCTGATTACAGCCCACTCCCTCTCGGCAAGAGGAGGCCTGCCCAATATAGGCTGATTACAGCCCACTCCCTCTCAGCAAGAGGAGGCCTGCCCAATATAGGCTGATTACAGCCCACTCCCTCTCAGCAAGAGGAGGCCTGCCCAATTTAGGCTGATTACAGCCCACTCCCTCTCAGCAAGAGGCCTGCCCAATATAGGCTGATTACAGCCCACTCCCTCTCAGCAAGAGGAGGCCTGCCCAATATAGGCTGATTATGCTGTTAACTATGCTGGTAGGTAGATATGCTAGCAATCTAGCTAGCAAGCTTTCTTAACGCAAAGGTAGCAAATATTTCAATAAAGGTAGTAAATAGGTATTAAATAGTGCACATGGTCTCATGTAGATATCTCGTTTGGTCCAGCCATCCTGACGGTAACAATTTTTATTTATTCTCGAGAAATCATTCCAAGAATAAATAACATAACATGTCGCCTGTAATCCCTGAAGCGTGCAGAGGTGGAACATCCATAGGAGGGACCACTACGTATGCATTTGAGGTAGCTACAATTATTGCAAAGGTAGCTAGTAGATTTATAGTATTAAACTTTTATGTAGGCTGATTTGGGAATTCAAGGCTTGGCCCCTCCATCTTGACGCTGACCATTATGCCAGGTTATTAGGCGTAGGGTGGATTCTCGGACATACGTTTCCGAGTATCCACCTTAGGGTGGATAAATGGAGTAACCCTACGTCTCATGTAATAGGAGAAATTCTTGATAGAAAAACCCAATAACGCGTTTCCCGACTCATGCTAGGGCAGAAGCGCTTGCAACCAGAGAGACAGGATGAATTCATAAATGTGGCCCAAGCCGAATTACTCAGTAGGTACGCCGTAGCATTACCATCAGATTTATGCTACCAGATGCTACACACTTGGACCTGATGCCGTATTATGAAGTATTAATGCCATCATTTTTCCAGTGTAAGAGCGAGACGGAGCTAAACAAGGCCGCTAGCACCATCCCGTTTTCGTAGTGGAATAATGATGGCATTAATACTTCATGATACTACCCCTGAATCTATATATGAGATACCTAGGTATATTTTCATCAGACTTGTTGCTCGAGAGTATAATTATGTTACTTTTTGTTGATAAGTAGTTCAAATGTTACGTTACTTTTATAAATGTTATCAGCATCGTAGATAGGGTCATGAGCGTCTCCGGCAAAATTTGGGTATTGCGCGCCTCAATACCTATTTTTATTTTGTAGGACGAGCAACGACAATATAAACTTTGAAAGTGTAATAAAAGGTATGCATTCATTTAAGCTGTTCTCACTATTATTTTTATTTATTTATTTAAAACTCTTAAACTATCATTACAGGTTTAGAAACCTAATGCGATAGCTAAGCCTACTTATTATATCAACTATTTTAAATAACACTATTACTAACAATTACAAATAAACTACACAATTAACACCAAATTACTTATAACTAAAACAATGCAACCTTATAATTATAACAATGCGATATTCACAGAAAATTACTTAAGTATACTTTACATTCAAAACATAAAACAATAAAGAAACAATAAACATAAAATTACACTAATTGTTGCTTTCGTAACATATTATATATAAACTTACTCTTGCAAGTTCACTAAAGTAACACGAAAAAATGTCCAACCTATTCTGAATTTCGTTAACAGTACGAATTGCTCGCGTGAGAGGTGCTTTGGCCAGCAGGTTGGTTCGGGCAGTTGGCACAGCCAGCAGTGGCGGGCACCGCCGCCTCCACACGTAACGGTCCGGAACAGAAAACCGCAAGCACTGAAGCACTCCCGGATTGTGCTCCTTGCCCCGGAGTAATTTAATTAAATAGATGACAAGAGTAAACTGTCGTCGCACCCTTAACTCATTGTACCCGACCATGCCCAGTACAAACAGGGTGGGGTACATCAGCGGGTACAATGTTGTTATCTAGAACAAGGACAGAATACAACACTAGTGTGCGTGCAAAATAAGTATGCGCGCGAGTGGTGGCGCTGGCGTGTTAATTCTAGATAGATATACTTACTGTAATATTTGAAATAAGAAATGTGTATTAATATTTTAATCTTAAATTACTTTATTATTATTATTATATTAAAATATAAAAAATGGAGGTCCGCCGGTGTCGGGAACAGGGTCCAAGCTACCGGTGGTTAGGGCTGCAGAGACAGGAACCTCCTCACAATGCCAGCCGTGTCAAGGTGCCTTCTGAATCAGGCCATTGATCCAACCGCCTACAATGTGAGGTAGCGACCCGCCCGATCTAAATTAATTCAAACCTGTGTTGCAAGCCATCACTTTAGGTATATTTTAATTAAATTGAGATACTCAAATTTAAAGTTAAACTGATATGAATAAAATAATATACTTATTAACAACGATGAGAAAAAGCATTATTGGTACATTATAACTAACATTAAAGATAAAATAAATTGCCTGCACGAACCTACCAACATTACGCTACGGACTTATGTTTTGGGGAAACTCGCCAGACAGAGAAGTGGCGTTTAGGGCACAGAAGAAATGCATAAGGGCAATATGTGGCATACAAAATACAGAGAGCTGTAAGCCATATTTTCAAAAGCTTAAGTTTATGAAGTAGCTACTTTTGTCAAATCAAATCTACATTTATATAATCGCCCGAAGAGCATACGCTACAAAAATACAATATGCATGACAAGACACAAAAAAGCTATATTCAGCAAAAACCTTTTAGGCATGGCACCCAAAATATACAATAAATTACCCAAACATATCATAGAAGCTAGTAATACAGATCTGTTCAAAAAATGGTTAAATGATTTTTTGATTGAAAAATGTTACTACACTATTAATGACTATCTTAATGAAACTTGCTAGAACTGCTATATCCGATTTATGACATTAGTAAAAACTGCACAGCATGCAAAAACATTGCACTGAATTAAATTATTGAAATAAAAATTGTTATAATTATTACCTCTATGTTTATGTGACAATTAATTTGTTTGTGTGTGTAAAATTTTTGACTGTAATTAATAATCTAAAATATTGTTATTTTCTAATCATTCTGACATTAATGTTATTTTTGTAATTTGAAATTTGATAAAAACTGATTATAATCATCAATTTAATTTGTACGCTTAAACGCAAAACATAGACGGGACTCTTATATTTAATTGTAACACCATTTAAAAACCTATGTTTACAAATAAAGATTTCATTTTCATTTTCAACCTTTAAAAGCGAGGGAAGTGAGCTCGATACTTCTTGCACTCTCTTTTAGATTGTCTTTTGATCATTCAAACAGAAATAGCAGTTATTTTGTTGAGTTAGCAGATACAGTCAAGAATTGTGAGAACGCCTCAAGAGCGAGAGAAATTAAGTACCTATATCTTTGCACCATCTCGGATCTACGTTCAGTGTTTACTAAAATAGAACATTGTCGACTTAGATATGCAGAAAAGAGCTCGTTATAAAGCACCAAAGTCTTGTAGTATGAAAAGTTTGGGTTTTGGAATTAGTTTTAACCCTAGCCCTTCAAACCTTACGTACAAGAGGGGTGCCCGAAGTCCTGAGTTTACTTCTTTCGTACGTATTAGAATTAAGTATCAGGTTTCTTTTTTTCATATTTCTTAATGTTTCGCACATGGGGTCGCTAGAGTACCTACGTCACAAGGTCCATTATTAATAAAAAAATTAAAGTAATAAAAACTAAAACCCAACTACGTCTAAAAAGGGTTTATTCCAGAAATCCCCACCGACTAATCCCCACCAGTGGGGATCGTTACTTTTTTTTCCAGAAATCCCCACTAGTTTAATTAACTCAGCCTAGTGGGGATTTTTGGAAAAATAAGTAACAATCCCCACCAGGTGTTGCTGTTTCTAAATTATTAAACAAATATACGTTAATCAATTAATTAATCTAGTTAATCAATTAGTTAATTATTTCAGAATTATTTATTATAAGAATTTGCACGGTAAATATTGCAAAACTTCAGTCACCGGAAATCTGGTTTATCATACCTACATGCAATATCCTACATCGAGAGATAATGCAGTCTCTACAGATTCATACGTCTATCATTAAAAGAAAAATAAGTTTTTCACGGTTATAAGATTGTCATGTTTTCATGTTTTTTCAATAAACCAAATAAACCATAATGGGAGAAAATTCTTCTGCTTCTATCAATGCAATTGATTATATTGATAAAAAAAAAAGTAAAATTATTGTGCGTGCCGGAGATCAATATTCCCATAAAAAAAATTATAAAAATGGTGCTAACATATAGGAATGTGTAAAAAGAAAAAAAGAAAACTGTAATGGATCTATTACTATTCAAGTGAGTTCATATTATTAACATATTCAAGATTAACTTTAGACCTAAGTATAAAAATATTTTACTATAGTATGTTTCCGAAAATAACTTCATTGCATTGCATTGATACCAAATGTGGCTTTCATAATGACATTCTAACTGAAAGAGCTAGTGTCTGCTTTAGGCATACACATCCGTAAATAGATACCTAATACCTACCATAGTTAGAATACTAATATTGGCAAGGAAAGGCCACATAAATGCACACCAGATTTTGAAAAAAATGAAATAGCTTTAAAAATACAAAACCTAAAGAACACTATATCTACTCCAGACTTACCGAATGTTCCCACAGTATATAATTCGGCAGCAGCATCGTACAACGATACGGGTTTTCAGTTGAGTGGGTCACAATTCCCTCTTTTTAAAAACATAAAGAGTACTTTGTATAACCACAGAAATACTACGGCACAAGTTAAAAAAAATTAATTCAGGAACCTTGAAGAAGTTACAGTTCCTCTAAAATTTAAATCATTTCTCTTAGCCGATTTTAACGATAATAATACTCGCATATTAATATTTGCTACCGAAAACGCTCGTAGTCGCATAAAAACTATAAAACATTTTTTTGGGGACGGGACGTTCAAAAGCTGTTGTTTTCCATTTTATCAACTTTATACAGTGTATGGTGATCATGGTAGCACCAATGAGAAGACACATATCGTGCTACTGTTGTACGTTTTGATGAGTGACAAGACACAGAAATCTTATCACATAGTTTTTTCCATGATAAAATCCATTATACCCATGTGGAACCCACAAACGTTCAGATGCGATTTTGAAAAGGTCATGATTAATGCTATTCAAGAGGTCTTCCCGGATGTAACGAAAATGTGGCGAGAATTGAATCTGACGAAATCCAAAATTTTGAAGAGACAAGTTGAACTTGCTGCAGTACTACCACTTTTACCGGAACATTTAATCATGGAAGGCTGTTTCTATGTTGCCAGCCAAAGCCCAGACAATCAAAACAGTGACAGTTTTCGCCGGTATATGTTAAGCCAATGGGTAAAAGAAGATTTTATAAAAGTATTATGTGTTTACGGAGAGAGGCACAGAACCACAAACTTTTTGGAAGGGTGGCATAATAAGCTTAATGCAGCTATATCAAAGAAAAACACAGGTTTACTGAAACTACTACATTTTTTGCATGAAGACGCTTTGTTTTTTGAAAATAGTGCTAACGAAAGTCACCGACGGAACCCGCGATCTCAAAGAAGCAAAGAACAAGACCAGTTCATCTTAAATGCTCAAGTAGAGTTAATGCATGGCACCATTACACTACCGCTTTTTTTGGAAAGAATGAGATAAATTCAAAATACAACCACAACAGGTTGGTTGTGGTTGTATTTTGAATTTATCTCATTCTCAAATAACACCATTTGTGGTTACAAATGGTGATATTTGCTGACGATACTTCCTTATTTTTTAAGATAAATAGACGAGCATCAAATCTTGACGACGCGCGACGTGATGACGACATCAAATGTCTCGCTGGTGGTGGCGTGTGTGTTGGATCATTAAGTTCCCTTCAAAATGGTTGAGCTGAATGTGCTGATCCATGGTTCTTTGATATAGTTAATCGCATAGTTGTTAACTATAAAGCTGCAACTACTGAAATTTTATCAACGGACTTTATTGGAATATTGACTATTCAAGACGCAAACAATGCCGCTGAGTCTCTGGTTTCCATAATTAGCTCTGTCATCGCTAATCACTCCAAATCGGTGTATTTGTCTTCGAAGCGCAGAATCCTGAAACCCTGGATTACCAATGGTCTGCTACGTTGTATCCGACATAGAGATAGCATGGCTCGAACCCTAGAGGCAGATCCCAAAAATTACATTCTCATGGTCACATACAAGCGATACCGTAATTTCTGTAACAAACTTCTCAAAAATTTAAAACATGCCTATGAAAGGAAGGAGTTTCAAACGGCGAAGAACAACCCCAAAGCAACCTGGAAGATCATTAAAAATATCACCGGAACGAGCCTTAATGCAAAATCCCCTAACGAGCTACTAAAGATGTCTTCGGATGAAAAGTCTTCGGTCAACAAAGTAAACAAGTTTTTTGCCAATGTTGGCAAGAACTTGGCTGACAAATTCTCATCCACCTCGTATACCTCGGAGTGCTTTCTCGATGCACCGCCATCTGACTCACTGGTACTTCTACCCACAGATGAAGTAGAGGTCTCAAATCTCATTATTGGGTTACGAACAGATGCTGCGGTGGGTTGGGGCGGTATTTCTTCGAGACTGTTAAAATCCTGTCTGCCCGCGATTGTCCCAGCCATCACCCATATCTGCAATCGCTCTATTTCCACGGGTTGCTTTCCCGGGGTTTTTAAAAGGGCAGTCGTTCATCCAATCTTCAAGAGTGGGGACAGACACGGTGTAGATAATTATAGACCGATTTCAGTCTTGCCTGCCATCTCTAAGATATTGGAAAAGATACTTAATAAACGGTTGGTAAATTATCTTGAGTCATACAAAATATTGAGTGACAACCAATATGGTTTTAGAGGTGGCAGGTCGACTGAAGATGCTGTTGCTGCCTTGGTAGATCATGTAATATCTAAACTAGATAGTAAAATGAAATGCTTGGCTATTTTCCTCGATCTTTCCAAGGCATTCGACACTGTGTCTGTTCCCCACCTCTTATCTAAGCTGGAAGCTACGGGCATTCGCGGACATGCGTTAAAATTTTTCCGGGATTACCTGTGTGATAGAAGCCAATGCGTCAAAATAAATGACGTTATAAGTGACATCAAATCATTGAGTTTCGGCGTTCCTCAGGGCTCAATATTGGGTCCTACCCTGTTCCTTATCTACATCAATAACTTATGCAAAATGTCACTAACGCACTGCTCAATTTATACTTACGCAGATGATACGACTTTGCTTCTCCACGGTAGTGACTGGCCTGAAACAGTAAAATACGCGGAACTTGCTCTAAACTCAGTGATGAAATGGCTATCAAATAACATCTTAACCTTAAATCTTAAGAAAACAGTTTATTTACCTTTCTCTTTACTATCCACCAACCTCCCTCCACCACATTCAATGGCGCTTAGAGCTCATACTTGCTCACCTGGCTTATCAACTTCACAATGCGACTGTCCTCAACTCACAAGGTGTGAGTCTGTTAAGTATCTCGGAGTCTATGTAGATAGCTCTCTGAGCTGGAAACCTCACCTTCGCAATCTCATAGCGCGAGTCCGCAAGTGTATATTTATTTTTAAAAAACTAAGGCACTCCGCGGACTTCCGTACCATAAAAACAGTTTATTATGCCCTATGTCAAAGCATAATAAACTACTGCATCACGGTGTGGGGTGGGGCTCCCAAGACAACCCTACTGCCTCTGGAACGAGCACAGAGAGCTGCCCTCAAGGTTATGACCTCGAAGCCTTTTAGATATCCCACCTCGGCTCTCTACACCGAATGTCAGGTCCTCACGGTGAGACAGCTCTTTATTCTTGGCACTATTCTCCGCAAGCATCCCTCTGTGGTATTCAAGCCGAATGCTGCTATAAAGCGTAGATACTTCGAGGTGTGCTCAACTCGTGGATGTAGAACAGCCCTTGCTCAGCGTCATTATGATATTCTGTCCAACCATTTATATAACAAAATAAACAAACTATGCACCATTGCTCCCATGTGCCTAAATAGATGTAACTCTGGGGTCACAAAGTGGCTACTGACACTAAGTTACGATAAGACCGAAGACTTACTACATATATAAATCGCTTAATCTAATTAGTTGAATAAAGTTATATAATCTTAATTATATATATACAGACTCACATAATCTCAAGCTTTGACCATATTTACCTCTCTCGAAATACATACACAGCACACAATACACAACACATACCCCTACATAGGTACTTTAATAGGCTACATCATTATTATGCATTTACTAGTAAGTAGCTATCTTAATAATTAATATACTGTGCTCGTCCTACAACTACTGATATGTTCAAATTATAGGCGAGGACGCTGGCACCCTAAACACAAGTTAAATCTTACCTTGGGTGCCAGAGTTCATCGAATACACTCTTTCCCCTAGTTGTAACGCTGCATTGTGTTTAGATAAGAGTTTTTTGTACAACTGAAGGTAATAAAATAACTTTTTATTTTTTATTTTTATAGCTGCATTACGCTTATTATGCCACCTTTTCAAAAATTGAATTTAAATCCAGTCAATTGTTGTAAATATTTACGTTTCAATGCAAACAATTTATAATGAAAGTTCATTATAATTACTTAGGTAGGTACTTAACTAATTAAACGTATTAATTAACGCATTTTTGTTTAATAATTTAGAAACAGCAACACCTGGTGGGGATTGTTACTTATTTTTCCAAAAATCCCCACTAGGCTGAGTTAATTAAACTAGTGGGGATTTCTGGAAAAAAAAGTAACAATCCCCACTGGTGGGGATTTGTCGGTGGGGATTTCTGGAATAAATCCTAAAAAGGTAAACTTAAACAAGACACCACAGACATACAAATTAAAATTCCGGAGTGACACGTGTTAGGGCATCATAAATCAAACAGATTACGTGTGACTCCGGATTTTTAATTTGTCTGTCTGTGGGCTCTTGTTTATACCTTTTTAGTCGTAGTTGGGTATTAGTTTTTATTACTTTTTTTTTTTTAAATTCTTTTGAGGTTATCATGTATATATATTTGAAATGTGCTAATTAAGCCCTTTCACGTGATACTCAACATAGTATGATAATTTTTTTTTTTAGTTTATGACTTCATGTCCTCTTGAGGGTGCCATATTTAATGCTGTGCCACTTCAATTCTTCTCTATTGCAATTCATTTCCTTTAACGTCCCTTTACCCATTAGACATACACTTCGCCCACGACAACGTCCCCTTTTTTTAATACCTCAAAACAGTTCCGTGACCCTTAAAACAAGTTCGTTGTATGTAGCCCTCACGCATATAAACAACATTTTACTATAATGACGAGTCCTTAGATGTTTTCGCTAGTACTGAGCTGAGATTCCTGACCACTGCTGCACGATACCTTGAGTCCACAGCTGCACCTAGTACCATCTCATTGCATTAGATTAAACCTGCTATGTATCGATTTATCTGTATGCTAATTTCAATTGAGCACTATTATTAATTCCATCCTAATTCTAATTAATTTTAATTTTATTTTGTATTATTCTATTTTATTTGTTTAATCCTATTTAATTTTGTATAATTATATTAAATTTTGTATAATTGCGAGTAAATTTTGTTCTGTCTTATTTTAATTTCATGATTGTCTAATAATAGCCTATAACTTGTATGTTTGGTGTCTTATACTGTTAGCGCAAGTTGGTGATTAATAAATAAATAAAAAATGTGACGTCACATAGCCTATAACCAACGGACGGTCAAGACGCATCCAACAATACCTCATTTGTCAAATTGTGATAAGTCGTTTAGAAGATATGAGGGAAAAGATGAACATACATACACACATACATACCGGTCAAAATCATAACCCTCCTTTTTTCTTCGCCGTAGTCCGGTAAAAAGACTATTCTGAATGAGTACCGTTTACTGGTTACACCCTAAGTCGGGGTTAAACATTAAACGGAAATATTTTGACCACACGGTCATAAAGTGAAGTTAGGTGAAGTGGCAAGCCATTTTCAATCATGTGCGGTGCAACGATTGATTGCTGTGTTAACTTTACCCTGCAAACGGTCATGGAATGTATACAAGAATGAATTTAAAGACAAAATATTCGATATTTTACTTTTATTCAGATGGTCAAGGACTTACTATAATTTGTTTGACAGAATCCCCAGCAAGAAAATATATATTTAAAAATAAAATCAAAAAACAATTTTTCTTTGCCCCCATTATCTTTTTCTTTGCCCCCATTATCTTTTTCTTTGCCCCCACTACCTTTTTCTTTGCCCTGAATATTTTTGACTTTCTTATTCTTATTCTTATACTTCCCCTTTTTATTATTTCTCAAAAATGATATTTTAGTATATTCTTTACCATTAAGATAGGAAACATCTTTCTGTACACCGTTACGCAAATGAGAGTTTAACATATTCAGTGGGATCTTTGATAAGACAATCGGCCGATGTTTTCTTTGCTTCACTTCAATTGTAGATGTAACATAAAAAACGCACTGCAGTACAAGGAACCAGCGAATTACTGAAAAAGAAGAATTTTTGAATTTTTTATTTGCCTTTTTTGTTTTATTATTCGTTGTTCTTGTTTTTTTATACACAGGTCGTCAAAACTTTGTACCACACTTCTATAGTTGAAATAACTTTTAAATTACACAAGATATATTTTCGAAATAAAAAGGATTACAAAAAGAATTAATTTTTTTATATAAAAACTATATAATAACGGTATTACGGAATGGCAAAAAAATCCTTATAAACAAAAATACTCCTTTTCAAATTGTTGCAACTTTTCACTCTTTTTGTTTTTGTTTGCACAATTTTATTTCTTAATCGATGAACTTTTATATACAAAAGCCAACGTGTCAAAAAAAATGCAAATAAGGCGTAAAACTGTAGTTTTAAATGGTGTTAGTTTTTTGCCAGTAAGTAAAAAATGGTTCTTTTTTGGTTCAGGTTAAAAACGTTACTTATGTATAAATAAACTATACTTCCAAGAAAGCTGACGAAATTTGCTATAAATCGTTTTTTATTTCAAAACTCTGGCTTCTACAGTTAAGAAGAAATTGCAATTTTAAAAGTGTGGTAGGTACTAAGTTTTACCTGCCAGTGTAGTTCCTACCTATATTAAACGGTGGGACAATAAAGGCTGGTAGGTACTAACATCACGCCTATTTTACCCGAAGGGTTGGTCAGATGTGTACCATTAATATACACAAAGATCACAATAAAAATAAAATACAATACATACGCTCGGCTGGAGTAATGCAATACATACAGATCCATTTTCTGAATCAAGACCTTGATCCAAATGCCTAATCAATCTATCTGCCTAGCCTTTCCCAACTATGTTGTGGTTGGCTTCCAGTCTAACCGGATGCAGCTAAATATCAGTATTTTACATGAGGCGACTACCTATCTGACCTTTTTTTTACCTCTCTTAACATTTCTCGGGACCCCGGGGTCAGGTACTTTTGGAATGCGTTCGAGGGGCCGCCGGCCGAAACGAACTCGCAGAGGCCCCTTAGACAATTTTTAATAGAATGAGGCATCCACCGACGATTATCCCTGTATGAGTGCACTGCATAGTGATGCAGTGCACTCAAAGAAAACCCCGGTTGGTGCAGGATTATTGCGGAACATGGAAACAAAATGTATTGGGGCTATGGGTTTGGGTGGTTATAATGGATCGATTACCCTTTTTTTATTTTTTTCTACACTCTCTACAAGCTGTTTTCAAGAGTCATCATCACGAACCGTCGCGCAGGTTTGACGACTTCCAGCCTCCCGAAAAAGTCGGATTCCGTAAAGGCTTCATTTAGCACCGCAGACCACACACATACGCTGCGGCAGGTTATACAGAAGACCGAAGAATATAACCTGCCTCTCTGCTTAGCGTTTGTGGACTACGAGAAAGCCTTCGATTCGATCGGGACTTGAGTGGGCTGTACTGCAGTCTCTCCAACGGTGCCAGTGAAAACGCTATACTATGTCAGTCGAACTCCAGGACCAGACCTCGAAACCTATCCTTCTGCAGCGAGGGATCGGGGGCGAGGGAACGTTATCTCTTCAAAACTGTTCACCGATGCACTGGAAGATGTCTTCAAGGTTCTGGTCTGGAAAGGGGTTGGTATAAACATCAATGGCGAGTACATCACTCACCTTCGGTTTTCCTACGATATAGTAGTCATGGCTGAGACTATGGATGTCCTTAGTTGAGCTTCCGAAAGAGTGGGTCTTAAAATGAACATGTTCAAAATGAAAGTCATGTCGAATGCCCATGTAACATCCACCATCATGGAGATCGGAGACTCTACACTCGAAGTTGTGGACGATTATGTGTACCTAGGACAAGGTGTCCAGTTAGGTAGGTCCAACTTCGAATCCGACTCGGCTAGGCGGCGTTCGGGAAGCTACGTACTTATCTTCTCGTCTCATAGACAATGGTTTTTGACCAGTACGTATTGCCAGTGATGACCTATGGCACTGAAGCGTGATCGCCCAAAGGGCAATGGAGAGGGCTATGCTTGGAGTTTCCCTACGTGATCGAACCAAAAATGAAGCGATCCGTAGGAGAACCAAAGTAACCGATATAGCCCGAAGTATTGCCAAACTTAAGTGGCAGTGGGCAGGGTACATTGCTCGCAGAACCGAAAGGTTCTGGAGTGGTTGACCGATGACCTGGTGAAGGCCGCAGGAATCCGCTGGATGCGAAAAGCACAGAACCGGTTGAAGTGGCGGTGCTTAGGGGAGACGTATGTCCAGCAGTGAACGTCTTTCGGCTGAAATGATGATGATGAATCCCAATGTATGAGAGTAGATAAAGTAGTGTATAAAACTGCACGACTAGTTATTAAAACACTCTCGTAGATACTATCGTGTTTTAAAACCCCTCATTATGCAACATTTTCATAAACTACTATTATTGTACAGTTACTTACAATAAGTTAAATAATAAGTTACTAACGTGTAGTGGCCTTCATTGTAAGAAGAAGCTCCGAAACAATTATTTTCACGTTTGCTCCATCCTTCACCCTCTACTACACGCCTAGTACCACGCGTTGCGCTCGCGGATGGCCTTCTTATACCTAATTATTTTATTTTAAACTTAGAGCAGCGAACAGAGAAGCCACAGAATCGCCTTCTATTGTTTATTTTAAATTTTACATTTTTTTTTAATGAGGAAAACAATTTTATTATGATGGTATCCGGCCGGATAGTAGACATAATAAGGCCGGATATCGGATATTTGATGGATATTCGATTTTATTTGACCATTCGTTGTCACTGTGATAAAGTTTATTAATAAAGACTCCAACAACGTGGACTCATAGTCAATATAAGTCTGAAATATTCAACACGTCTTGAACAAGTGTGGTGGTGTGCCTTCTCTGTCCCTATGAGAAGAAGCCTTTGAAACGAAATAAAACAGTTTATATCCTTTAAACATCCGTCTTTTTAGGGTTTTTGCTTATGGCAATAATGGCTGTGTCTGTGAGGGCCTTCGGCAAAATATTCAGGTTTTAGTCAGGGTTTTTTTTTGGTGAGGGCTCCCATAGGTATTGGCCGGGGCTCTCCGCTGTTAGGCCATTATGAGTCCGTAATACCTCTGCTCTAAATCAGTCCTTATCGCGCTTGCACGATACTAGTCGCATACTGATTGAGAGCGACACTGAACGGCGGGGAGATGGCTCCAAGGTGCTGTTCTTTTTTCTTCAGGTAGAGAAAGCTTGCGCGGTGGTCTCATATAAATTTTATTAACTTTACTCAGGTACTTTTTGAGTTAGCTTCAATAATACGTATTTTTCCCACTTGGACTATACGGATGACAAGCTGCGCCCCGCGGTTTCACCCGAGTGAGTCTCGATTCCGTGGGAATATCGGGATAAAAAGTATCCTATGTCCAATTCCAGATAATGGTTTACACATATGCCAAGTTTCATCTAAATCCGTTTAGTCCTTTTAGCGTGAAAGGGTTACAAACAAATAAACAAACAAACTCACTTTCACACTTATAATATTAGTTATGATGTTTTAAGTCCCTGCCACTGTTATTCAAATTTACTTATCAAGAAGTGGTATCCGAATTAGTGTGGGGTAGGTACCACAGCTAAAAAGTGTAAAATAAAAACTTAGTAGGTACAAAAAAAACAATCGACTTCCAAAAAACACACACACAGTGAAAAATAACTTTAATTTCGGAAGTCGGTGTCATTGGTTTTGAATTTTCGTGTTTTGAAGTTATTTAAGTTTATTTTTCTATTCGTTTGAATTTAAAGAAATGTAACTCTTAATAGTATTAAATCTATTTGAAATAAATGCGTCTCTTACACTTCGTAATACGACTTAATCCATAGCAAATCAATTATCAAATAAACACATTTTGGAACTGTTAAGTTAATTAGCGAATTAGGTACCTACCTTATTTATTTTTTAAAGAAAATCATTTCGACATCTTTTAATCAACGAGTTAATTAATTCTTGTTACGTAAATAAAGATTCTGCAAGCTATGTCGGTAACTCTGGTTTTCATTTCAATCTACTTAGGTATCCTTCAAAGAAACTCCGAGCATATAGCCCGCTCCATAGCGCGCTGAGCGACCTTGAATTTGTGGAGAAACCCGACTATCAGTGACCACGTTTCGGCACCTTGTGTCATAACGGGCACGCACTGGTTGAAGACTTCAAACATTGGAATGTGTGACGAGCAGACTTGACGAAGTTTCCCAAACGCTGCCCAACCCTAAGTGGATCCTTCTGTCGGCTTTCTTTCGCAAAGTTGTGTCTACCGAGCTATATGACTTGCCCTAGGTATCCTCCTTCACAACTTCGAGAAGCGTTTGATGTGAATTGGACTCGGCAAGACGTGTAAATCCACATTCATATCGACGCCAACCCGTAGAAAGCCTCCATTTAGGCTGTGCAGCGTTTGATCTAACTGTTCCAGCGTCTCTATCATTATGACGATATCATCGCTAAATCGAAGGAAACTCACCTTTCAAAGAGTACAAAAAAAAATGCAGTTTGCGGAGTTATTTTAGTCCTAATTTATACTTATAATAAAATCGTAGCAAGTCAAAACAAAACATTACTACACAACTGCTTTTCGATATGAGATGGCGCTTAGCCTTGTGGTGATTTTTTACTATTGGACACGCCATCGAGGCGCTAGGTTTGTTAAGTTTTGCTGGCTCACATGTAATCGAACCGCTGCCGCTGTGTTAGACTGTCTTGTTGCAAATATAAATAGTATTCTTTCAATGTACATAACTGATTGTTCAACCATCGGGCAAGAGCCTTGCTTGCAGGGATAAGGTTAGCATTGGCATAATATTATGCTTTTGACCCGCCTTACGGATAGGCCACAGTTTAGGCACCTCATCATAATATCCATAACCAAATCGTATAGCAAAAAAGATGAAACCTTTATGAAAAGCAATGAAGATGTCCATAAAAATAGCAATGGATGTGGCTCTTCGTCATGTGGCAGATGCACGGATTGTCAAAAAGTTCTACCTTGCCCTCTGTCAATCACTCCTAACATATTGCGTTTCCACCTGGGGTGGCGCTCCTAAGACCACAATGCTGAAATTAGAGAGGGCCCAAAGAGCCGTGTTGAAGTTGAGCACTTTTCGCCCGATACTTTTCCTAACAGAAAATTTACAATATAAAGATTGCAAAGTTCTTTCTGTCAGACAACTCTTTGTTCTTAAGTCGGTCATATTCCAACACAAAGATACCGCCTACGCGACAATCACTAAAAGACTTAAAGGTATAAATAGTTATTAATAAATAAATAAATACTCATTAATATAATTATAAATTTATTAATTTATTATAATTATAAATACTCATTATTACATTAATATAATACTACATTGATATAATATTAATATAATACTACATTAATATAATTATAATTATAAATACTCATTCACCCAGCGATTCCTTTTACACACACCACAATTATATAATAAACTCAATCGGAAATTGAGACTTTTACTCTCTGTCAACCTCGTCCCTCAAGAAATCTGTGACAAACTTTCGTCTCACAAATAACTACGTAGATACAGAGCGCCTGCTTTTATCTGATAATAGCCCACCCTAAATCCGTACAACTACAACTTAACACACATTCTCCACGGAAACAATACACACCATTACCATTACACACACACAAAACAAACACAATCCAAATGTCAAATGAATAGATTTTAATTTCTGATTTCTGCAATTAAGATTTTATGTTAACTAGTTTATGAAATAAAAAAAACACTTGTTCTGCCTGCAATTCTTTTGTGGAACTGAATTAAGTAAGTATTGGCTTGTACCATTGCCTTGTACCAAGTATTGGCTTGTACCAAGTTATTTCATAACTTAGTAAGGGTGCTGGTTCATAATAGGGCCCCTACGCAGTAAATGAAATAGCAGAAAAAATGTAATCAGTAATAAATGATAGGCTCGTGGCTAAATAATAGCAGCCGCACAGGTCGATCATAAGTTAAGTCAAGCTTGCTGCGGTCTGTTCGTAGATGGGTGGGCATCCATTAAATTACATATCAAGACACCTCTGTGCCTCGGAAAGCTCATTATTAAGTCCCAGCTGTCATTCATAAACTCAAACTCAAAGCATTTATTTCAATTAAACCATTTACAGGCACTTTTGAACTGTCAAGGAGTCGGTCAGTCAGAAATATGTAGCTAGTCGCCCATCCCAAAGCGTAGTAGGTAACTAGGTACCTATGGAGAAGAACGGGCAATAAACTCCACGGACACTCTTTTAAATAAAAATAAAAATTATACAGAAAGTTGGTTACATCATTCATGTTGAAATTATACATGTGAGAACAATGTAGAAAGCACTTTAAGAGCGTCCGCAATTATAAAATAAAAACAAAAAACAAGTCAAAAATTAAAATAAGCCATTGCAGTTAAGAAATGACCAGTCACAAGTGACGGCACTCGTTCACGAACATGACGCATGGATAGAAAGAAAGAAAATACATTTTTATTCAGCACGCAATTTACATAATATAAGCAGATAACAAAATAAAACAAATAAAAAGTGTAAAAGTGTAAGACATTATCAGGAAGTGCGCCTCACGGCTGCGCCAAAAAGGCCCGGTTCAGCAAAAATGCCAGACAACTAGTGCCTGACGCTGGTTTTCAACCGGACCCGAAAGAGTGAGGTGACGGATGCAAATCAATTTTATAATAATTATGATGTGTGTAGGTACTTAAATTTAAAAAGTGTCACATAATAATATAACGAACTACATACTTAAACATATAAATAAAATGAGACGGACGCATGCTAGACCATTGTTGATAGGTATGTAAATAAATAAAGAAATCCTTCGCAACGAGTGAGTAGGCACAATGCACATCATTTATAATTGAGACAAGATTGAGACATTTAGTGTGACCATACCCAACTTCCGTTGCGCATCTATGAGGTACTGCCGTAAACGTCGACTAAATGCGCCTATCGTGTTAATAACTCTTATCGGTGGTGGCAGGTTGTTCCATATTTTGGAGGCCGCATAACGAAAGCTGCCTCTAAAAGCGGCTGTACCCTGAGACTGAGTCGAGAGTTGTTGTGAACATTGCCTTTTCCCGCATTCCCGTGATCCCGTCCACTCGTAACCCAACTTAGTTTGTAGGTACAAGTACTCCGGTTTCTGATAATTAATCACACCATAGAGAAGGCAAGCCAAGTATAGTTTGCGTCTGGACTTCATTTTCAGAGTAAAACTCGTACATGGCTTCTGCGGGGAATATTGTAACAAAACCGAGCACAAGCGTTTTGAACCCTTTGGATGAGGCGGTCTGGGGCCCTATTATGAACTCTTATTTCCAGGCAGTTTACGGCGTAAACACGTTATGGTTCATATTTTTTTTGTATCACAATGTGGATTTTGTAGTTATAATTAATCATTAATTTATTGTATTGGAAATAGTATACATTTGGATTACATAAATAAGTACCTATATGTTATTTTCGTGATAGATAAGTAAAAAAAACTTGTAGTAATATAATATACACCTACAGAGGCGGTTTTGGTTGGTTTGTAATTTATATGAATAGATGTTAATTTATGATTTTTTATTAGTTAATCAAATCGTTACTGGCGACCATTACAATGTGTTATACTGCATGACAAATCTTAACTTTTTTGTGATATATATAATTTTAAAGGACGATATAGTATACCGATATAATTGCTCTTTTGGATTATTATTATGAATATTTATTTTATTTAGCGCAACTGCCGCCGTTGGGCTCAAATTATTGACGTTAACTTTACTAGCATGTCCATTATAACCAAAAATATTTTACTGCATTTTTACTGTAACTATTCCAGTGTTAATGTGCGACTGTTTAGTTATTAAGAAGCGTTGTCGTTAGGTATCTAAATGTATTGGTACCTAAGTTATATCTACCTTTCTTTAACTATTACAAAGAAATATAATGACTTGCATATCATTATCCACATCACCTGCAGTTCGCCATATATTGGTTTTGTCACCCCAGTACTTATGGTACTTAGAATAATATTTTTCTCGTCAGCTTGACAGCTGACTCCTATGTTAATAGTTTCTTATTTATTTACTGTTCATTCTCTTTTAGTTTTAATTATGTAGGTAGTGTCTACAACATCGATAGTGTTTATTCGTTGAATGAAACCTCTTGGTTTTATCCACCAAAATAAAATGATTGCACCCTGTTTTATTGGGATGACAAAAGCCGATCAAACATAAATAATATAGGTACCTATCTCTATTTGAATTTAATTACAATATTATAATTAAATGAAACGTTAAATTGGTTATTTTGCGATATAGCTATTGTTATTAGACTCCACTCGTACGCAGCGGACTGAAGCTGCGTTTAACTTGATACAATAATTTATTATTTCAAAACGCCGCATTTTGACCGCGCGTGTAAGCGCGTGTAAACGCAGACATTTTGTTTTATTCGGTTATTGTTATTAAGATAATTTCGTCACATTTTCCGCTACTCTGTGTTCCTGATTATGGTGTAACCTTATTTGTATGTAGGTAAACACGTATAATTATATAACATTAAGTAACGTTTAGGCTGCTGCCCCGATACATTATGACCATAGATCTCGGTAGGGTAACCGCTTCAGGCCCAAGGTTATTTTCTGATAACTATTAAGTTCTGTTTGTTTGTTATCCTAACAACTGGCTGGCGAAAACCTACTATTATGGTTTCATTCACTTTATTTCTGATTAGTTAGTTAATTAAGGAAGTTGTTTTTACAATTAATTTATATATTTTAATAGTCACACGATATGTAAATGAATTGTTTTACACTTACTTAGTTTCGTTGTTACATTCTGTTTGTTTATATCAATGTTATGTTGAAATTTTGACTCTTTTTCTTAAGAAAATAACTGGGTTGATAAGCAAGTATTCTACAGGAAAGTGGCACAGCAATATCGATACATTCAGTGTTTATCTTAAGTACAATTTGTGAAAATTGGTGTAATCTTTTAATCAAACCCGTTTACTGATATTCGTGTAGAACACAAGTCTTTAGTGGCCGTTAATCTGAATAAATGATGTGTAATATATCTGTCTCAATTAAATTCATTAATTTAAGTTTGTTATTGTCACAGTGTACCGTTGTCTGAATAAATAATATAACATGAAAATAGAGCAAATTTGTGTTGTTTCATTTCATAGCCAGTTTTGGTTGCATTCGCACTGTTTGGTTGTGCGTTTTTTATTTTAATAGGAAGGAAAACGTCGGGACGAAACCGGCATGGCCTAGAACCAAAAATTTGAAGACATGTGTGCCCGCGTGGTGGATTACAACCCACTCCCTCTCAGCAAGAGGAGGCCTGCCCAATATAGGCTGATTACAGCCCACTCCCTCTCAGCAAGAGGAGGCCTGCCGAATATAGGCTGATTACAGCCCACTCCCTCTCAGCAAGAGGAGGCCTGCCCAATATAGGCTGATTACAGCCCACTCCCTCTCAGCAAGAGGAGGCCTGCCCAATATAGGCTGATTACAGCCCACTCCCTCTCAGCAAGAGGAGGCCTGCCCAATTTAGGCTGATTACAGCCCACTCCCTCTCAGCAAGAGGCCTGCCCAATATAGGCTGATTACAGCCCACTCCCTCTCAGCAAGAGGAGGCCTGCCCAATATAGGCTGATTATGCTGTTAACTATGCTGGTAGGTAGATATGCTAGCAATCTAGCTAGCAAGCTTTCTTAACGCAAAGGTAGCAAATATTTCAATAAAGGTAGTAAATAGGTATTAAATAGTGCACATGGTCTCATGTAGATATCTCGTTTGGTCCAGCCATCCTGACGGTAACAATTTTTATTTATTCTCGAGAAATCATTCCAAGAATAAATAACATAACATGTCGCCTGTAATCCCTGAAGCGTGCAGAGGTGGAACATCCATAGGAGGGACCACTACGTATGCATTTGAGGTAGCTACAATTATTGCAAAGGTAGCTAGTAGATTTATAGTATTAAACTTTTATGTAGGCTGATTTGGGAATTCAAGGCTTGGCCCCTCCATCTTGACGCTGACCATTATGCCAGGTTATTAGGCGTAGGGTGGATTCTCGGACATACGTTTCCGAGTATCCACCTTAGGGTGGATAAATGGAGTAACCCTACGTCTCATGTAATAGGAGAAATTCTTGATAGAAAAACCCAATAACGCGTTTCCCGACTCATGCTAGGGCAGTAGCGCTTGCAACCAGAGAGACAGGATGAATTCATAAATGTGGCCCAAGCCGAATTACTCAGTAGGTACGCCGTAGCATTACCATCAGATTTGTGCTACCAGATGCTACACACTCGGACCTGATGCCGTATTATGAAGTATTAATGCCATCATTTTTCCAGTGTAAGAGCGAGACGGAGCTAAACAAGGCCGCTAGCACCATCCCGTTTTCGTAGTGGAATAATGATGGCATTAATACTTCATGATACTACCCCTGAATCTATATATGAGATACCTAGGTATATTTTCATCAGACTTGTTGCTCGAGAGTATATGTTACTTTTTGTTGATAAGTAGTTCAAATGTTACGTTACTTTTATAAATGTTATCAGCATCGTAGATAGGGTCATGAACGTCTCCGGCAAAATTTTGGTATTGCGCGCCTCAATACCTATTTTTATTTTGTAGGACGAGCAACGACAATATAAACTTTGAAAGTGTAATAAAAGGTATGCATTCATTTAAGCTGTTCTCACTATTATCTAGAACAAGGACAGAATACAACACTAGTGTGCGTGCAAAATAAGTATGCGCGGGAGTGGTGGCGCTGGTGTGTTAATTCTAGATAGGTATACTTACTGTAATATTTGAAATAAGAAATGTGTATTAATATTTTAATCTTAAATTACTTTATTATTATTATTATATTAAAATATAAAAAATGGAGGTCCGCCGGTGTCGGGAGCAGGGTCCAAGCTACCGGTGGTTAGAGCTGCAGAGACAGGAACCTCCTCACAATGCCAGCCGTGTCAAGGTGCCTTCTGAATCAGGCCATTGATCCAACCGCCTATAATGTGAGGTAGCGACCCGCCCGATCTAAATTAATTCAAACCTGTGTTGCAAGCCATCACTTTAGGTATATTTTAATTAAATTGAGATACTCAAACTTCTAATATACTTATTAACAACGATGAGAAAAAGCATTACTGGTACATTATAACTAACATTAAAGATAAAATAAATTGCCTGCACGAACCTTTTAAAGCGAGGGAAGTGAGCTCGATACTTCTTGCACTCTCTTTTAGATTGTCTTTTGATCATTCAAACAGAAAAAGCAGTTATTTTGTTGAGTTAGCAGATACAGTCAAGAATTGTGAGAACGCCTCAAGAGCGAGAGAAATTAAGTACCTATATCTTTGCACCATCTCGGATCTACGTTCAGTGTTTACTAAAATAGAACATTGTCGACTTAGATATGCAGAAAAGAGCTTGTTATAAAGCACCAAAGTCTTGTAGTATGAAAAGTTTGGGTTTTGGAATTAGTTTTAACCCTAGCCCTTCAAACCTTACGTACAAGAGGGGTGCCCGAAGTCCTGAGTTTACTTCTTTCGTACGTATTAGAATTAAGTATCAGGTTTCTTTTTTTCATATTTCTTAATGTTTCGCGCATGGGGTCGCTAAAGTACCTACTACAGTCACAAGGTCCGTTATTAATAAAAAAAATTAAGTAATAAAAACTAAAACCCAACTACGTCTAAAAAGGTATACTTAAACAAGACACCACAGACATACGAATTAAAATTCCGGAGTGACACGTGTTAGGGCATCATAAATCAAACAGATTACGTGTGACTCCGGATTTTTAATTTGTCTGTCTGTGGTGTCTTGTTTATACCTTTTTAGTCGTAGTTGGGTATTAGTTTTTATTACTTTTTTTTTTTAATTCTTTTGAGGTTATCATGTATATATATTTGAAATGTGCTAATTAAGCCCTTTCACGTGATACTCAACATAGTATGATAATTTTTTTTTTTAGTTTATGACTTCATGTCCTCTTGAGGGTGCCATATTTAATGCTGTGCCACTTCAATTCTTCTCTATTGCAATTCATTTCCTTTAACGTCCCTTTACCCATTAGACATACACTTCGCCCACGACAACGTCCCCTTTTTTTAATACCTCAAAACAGTTCCGTGACCCTTAAAACAAGTTCGTTGTATGTAGCCCTCACGCATATAAACAACATTTTACTATAATGACGAGTCCTTAGATGTTTTCGCTAGTACTGAGCTGAGATTCCTGACCACTGCTGCACGATACCTTGAGTCCACAGCTGCACCTAGTACCATCTCATTGCATTAGATTAAACCTGCTATGTATCGATTTATCTGTATGCTAATTTCAATTGAGCACTATTATTAATTCCATCCTAATTCTAATTAATTTTAATTTTAT
Source organism: Lithophane leautieri (assembly GCA_949152455.1). NCBI lineage: Eukaryota > Metazoa > Arthropoda > Insecta > Lepidoptera > Noctuidae > Lithophane > Lithophane leautieri. The sequence goes on along the minus strand of OX424458.1, from coordinate 19,239,380 downwards.
TTTGTATTATTCTATTTTATTTATTTAATTTTGTATAATTATATTAAATTTTGTATAATTGCGAGTAAATTTTGTTCTGTCTTATTTTAATTTCATGATTGTCTAATAATAGCCTATAACTTGTATGTTTGGTGTCTTATACTGTTAGCGCAAGTTGGTGATTAATAAATAAATAAAAAATGTGACGTCACATAGCCTATACCCAACGGACGGTCAAGACGCATCCAACAATACCTCATTTGTCAAATTGTGATGAGTCGTTTAGAAGATATGAGGGAAAAGATGAACATACATACACACATACATACCGGTCAAAATCATAACCCTCCTTTTTTCTTCGCCGTAGTCCGGTAAAAAGACTATTCTGAATGAGTACCGTTTACTGGTTACACCCTAAGTCGGGGTTAAACATTAAACGGAAATATTTTGACCACACGGTCATAAAGTGAAGTTAGGTGAAGTGGCAAGCCATTTTCAATCATGTGCGGTGCAACGATTGATTGCTGTGTTAACTTTACCCTGCAAACGGTCATGGAATGTATACAAGAATGAATTTAAAGACAAAATATTCGATATTTTACTTTTATTCAGATGGTCAAGGACTTACTATAATTTGTTTGACAGAATCCCCAGCAAGAAAATATATATTTAAAAATAAAATCAAAAAACAATTTTTCTTTGCCCCCATTATCTTTTTCTTTGCCCCCATTATCTTTTTCTTTGCCCCCACTACCTTTTTCTTTGCCCTGAATGTTTTTGACTTTCTTATTCTTATTCTTATACTTCCCCTTTTTATTATTTCTCAAAAATGATATTTTAGTATATTCTTTACCATTAAGATAGGAAACATCTTTCTGTACACCGTTACGCAAATGAGAGTTTAACATATTCAGTGGGATCTTTGATAAGACAATCGGCCGATGTTTTCTTTGCTTCACTTCACTTGTAGATGTAACATAAAAAACGCACTGCAGTACAAGGAACCAGCGAATTACTGAAAAAGAAGAATTTTTGAATTTTTTATTTGCCTTTTTTTGTTTTATTATTCGTTGTTCTTGTTTTTTTATACACAGGTCGTCAAAACTTTGTACCACACTTCTATAGTTGAAATAACTTTTAAATTACACAAGATATATTTTCGAAATAAAAAGGATTACAAAAAGAATTAATTTTTTTATATAAAAACTATATAATAACGGTATTACGGAATGGCAAAAAAATCCTTATAAACAAAAATACTCCTTTTCAAATTGTTGCAACTTTTCACTCTTTTTGTTTTTGTTTGCACAATTTTATTTCTTAATCGATGAACTTTTATATACAAAAGCCAACGTGTCAAAAAAAATGCAAATAAGGCGTAAAACTGTAGTTTTAAATGGTGTTAGTTTTTTGCCAGTAAGTAAAAAATGGTTCTTTTTTGGTTCAGGTTAAAAACGTTACTTATGTATAAATAAACTATACTTCCAAGAAAGCTGACGAAATTTGCTATAAATCGTTTTTTATTTCAAAACTCTGGCTTCTACAGTTAAGAAGAAATTGCAATTTTAAAAGTGTGGTAGGTTACTAAGTTTTACCTGCCAGTGTAGTTCCTACCTATATTAAACGGTGGGACAATAAAGGCTGGTAGGTACTAACATCACGCCTATTTTACCCGAAGGGTTGGTTATTGCGGAACATGGAAACAAAATGTATTGGGGCTATGGGTTTGGGTGGTTATAATGGATCGATTACCCTTTTTTATTTTTTTCTACACTCTCTACAAGCTGTTTTCAAGAGTCATCATCACGAACCGTCGCGCAGGTTTGACGACTTCTAGCCTCCCGAAAAAGTCGGATTCCGTAAAGGCTTCATTTAGCACCGCAGACCACATACATACGCTGCGGCAGGTTATACAGAAGACCGAAGAGTATAACCTGCCTCTCTGCTTAGCGTTTGTGGACTACGAGAAAGCCTTCGATTCGATCGGGACTTGAGTGGGCTGTACTGCAGTCTCTCCAACGGTGCCAGTGAAAACGCTATACTATGTCAGTCGAACTCCAGGACCAGACCTCGAAACCTATCCTTCTGCAGCGAGGGATCGGGGGCGAGGGGACGTTATCTCTCCAAAACTGTTCACCGATGCACTGGAAGATGTCTTCAAGGTTCTGGTCTGGAAAGGGGTTGGCATCAACATCAATGGCGAGTACATCACTCACCTTCGGTTTTCCGACGATATAGTAGTCATGGCTGAGACTATGGATGACCTTAGTTGAGCTTCCGAAAGAATGGGTCTTAAAATGAACATGGTCAAAATGAAAGTCATGTCGAATGCCCATGTAACATCCACCATCATGGAGATCGGAGACTCTACACTCGAAGTTGTGGACGATTATGTGTACCTAGGACAAGGTGTCCAGTTAGGTAGGTCCAACTTCGAATCCGACTCGGCTAGGCGGCGTTCGGGAAACTACGTACTTATCTTCTCGTCTCATAGACAATGGTTTTTGACCAGTACGTATTGCCAGTGATGACCTATGGCACTGAAGCGTGATCGCCCAAAGGGCAATGGAGAGGGCTATGCTTGGAGTTTCCCTACGTGATCGAACCAAAAATGAAGCGATCCGTAGGAGAACCAAAGTAACCGATATAGCCCGAAGTATTGCCAAACTTAAGTGGCAGTGGGCAGGGTACATTGCTCGCAGAACCGAAAGGTTCTGGAGTGGTTGACCGATGACCTGGTGAAGGCCGCAGGAATCCGCTGGATGCGAGAAGCACAGAACCGGTTGAAGTGGCGGTGCTTAGGGTAGACGTATGTCCAGCAGTGAACGTCTTTCGGCTGAAATGATGATGATGAATCCCAATGTATGAGAGTAGATAAAGTAGTGTATAAAACTGCACGACTAGTTATTAAAACACTCTCGTAGATACTATCGTGTTTTAAAACCCCTCATTATGCAACATTTTCATAAACTACTATTATTGTACAGTTACTTACAATAAGTTAAATAATAAGTTACTAACGTGTAGTGGCCTTCATTGTAAGAAGAAGCTCCGAAACAATTATTTTCACGTTTGCTCCATCCTTCACCCTCTACTACACGCCTAGTACCACGCGTTGCGCTCGCGGATGGCCTTCTTATACCTAATTATTTTATTTTAAACTTAGAGCAGCGAACAGAGAAGCCACAGAATCGCCTTCTATTGTTTATTTTAAATTTTAAATTTTTTTTTAATGAGGAAAACAATTTTATTATGATGGTATCCGGCCGGATAGTAGACATAATAAGGCCGGATATCGGATATTTGATGGATATTCGATTTTATTTGACCATTCGTTGTCACTGTGATAAAGTTTATTAATAAAGACTCCAACAACGTGGACTCATAGTCAATATAAGTCTGAAATATTCAACACGTCTTGAACAAGTGTGGTGGTGTGCCTTCTCTGTCCCTATGAGAAGAAGCCTTTGAAACGAAATAAAACAGTTTATATCCGTTAAACATCCGTCTTTTTAGGGTTTTTGCTTATGGCAATAATGGCTGTGTCTGTGAGGGCCTTCGGCAAAATATTCAGGTTTTAAACAGGGTTTTTTTTTGGTGAGGGCTCCCAGAGGTATTGGCCAGGGCTCTCCGCTGTTAGGCCATTATGAGTCTGTAATACCTCTGCCCTAAATCAGTCCTTATCGCGCTTGCACGATACTAGTCGCATACTGATTGAGAGCGTCACTGAACGGCGGGGAGATGGCTCCAAGGTGCTGTTCTTTTTTCTTCAGGTAGAGAAAGCTTGCGCGGTGGTCTCATATAAATTTTATTAACTTTACTCAGATACTTTTTGAGTTAGCTTCAATAATACGTATTTTTCCCACTTGGACTATACGGATGACAAGCTGCGCCCCGCGGTTTCACCCGAGTGAGTCTCGATTCCGTGGGAATATCGGGATAAAAAGTATACTATGTCCAATTCCAGATAATGGTTTACACATATGCCAAGTTTCATCTAAATCCGTTTAGTCCTTTTAGCGTGAAAGGGTTACAAACAAATAAACAAACAAACTCACTTTCACACTTATAATATTAGTTATGATGTTTTAAGTCCCTGCCACTGTTATTAAAATTTACTTATCAAGAAGTGGTATCCGAATTAGTGTGGGGTAGGTACCACAGCTTTTTTTTTTTTTTTTTTGAGGTTGGGAAATCTTCCAATGACTTCTCCCGCTCTGGGCGGAGCGGAAGGGCGTGTCAGACTTTTACTGACTAAAACCCACCCGTGTTCCTTCATTTGCCTGTTGCCAAGGTCCCGGTATCCCTTTCGGACTTTCCCGCAACCCTGGCAGGAGGTACCACAGCTAAAAAGTGTAAAATAAAAACTTAGTAGGTACAAAAAACAAACAATCGACTTCCAAAAAAATCACTACACAGTGAAAAATAACTTTAATTTCGGAAGTCGGTGTCATTGGTTTTGAATTTTCGTTTTTTGCTACCAACTTCCGAAGAGTTTATTTTTCTATTCTTTTGAATTTAAATAAATGTAACTCTTAATAGTATTAAATCTATTTGAAATAAATGCGTCTCTTACACTTCGTAATACGACTTAATCCATAGCAAATCAATTATCAAATAAACACATTTTGGAACTGTTAAGTTAATTAGCGAATTAGGTACCTACCTTATTTATTTTTTATAGAAAATCATTTCGACATCTTTTAATCAACGAGTTAATTAATTCTTGTTACGTAAATAAAGATTCTGCAAGCTATGTCGGTAACTCTGGTTTTCATTTCAATCTACTTATCCTTCAAAGAAACTCCGAGCATATAGCCCGCTCCATAGCGCGCTGAGCGACCTTGAATTTGTGGAGAAACCCGACTATCAGTGACCACGTTTCGGCACCTTGTGTCATGACGGGCACGCACTGGTTGAAGACTTCAAACATTGGAATGTGTGACGAGCAGACTTGACGAAGTTTCCCAAACGCTGCCCAACCCTAAGTGGATCCTTCTGTCGGCTTTCTTTCGCAAAGTTGTGTCTACCGAGCTATATGACTTGCCCTAGGTATCCTCCTTCACAACTTCGAGAAGCGTTTGATGTGAATTGGACTCGGCAAGACGTGTAAATGAAAATGATTTTCGTCTTATCCACATTCATAATCGACGCCAACCCGTAGAAAGCCTCCATTTAGGCTGTGCAGCGTTTGATCTAACTGTTCCAGCGTCTCTATCATTATGACGATATCATCGCCAAATCGAAGGAAACTCACCTTTCAGGGAGTACAAAAAAAAAATGCAGATTGCGGAGTTATTTTAGTCCTAATTTTATACTTATAATAAAATCGTAGTAAGTAAAAACAAAACATTACTACACAACTGCTTTTCGATATGAGATGGCGCTTAGCCTTGTGGTGATTTTTTACTATTGGACACGCCATCGAGGCGCTAGGTTTGTTAAGTTTTGCTGGCTCACATGTAATCGAAGCGCTGCCGCTGTGTTAGACTGTCTTGTTGCAAATATAAATAGTATTCTTTCAATGTACATAACTGATTGTTCAACCATCGGGCAAGAGCCTTGCTTGCAGGGATAAGGTTAGCATTGGCATAATATTATGCTTTTGACCCGCCTTACGGATAGGCCACAGTTTAGGCACCTCATCATAATATCCATAACCAAATCGTATAGCAAAAAAGATGAAACCTTTATGAAAAGCAATGAAGATGTCCGTAAAAATAGCAATGGATGTGGCTCTTCGTCATGTGGCAGATGCACGGATTGTCAAAAAGTTCTACCTTGCCCTCTGTCAATCACTCCTAACATATTGCGTTTCCACCTGGGGTGGCGCTCCTAAGACCACAATGCTGAAATTAGAGAGGGCCCAAAGAGCCGTGTTGAAGTTGAGCACTTTTCGCCCGATACTTTTCCTAACAGAAAATGTACAATATAAAGATTGCAAAGTTCTTTCTGTCAGACAACTCTTTGTTCTTAATTCGGTCATATTCCAACACAAAGATACCGCCTACGCGACAATCACTAAAAGACGTAAAGATATAAATAGTTTGTCAGCACTATAGATGTAAATACTCATTCACCCAGCGATTCCTTTTACACACACCACAATTATATAATAAACTCAATCGGAAATTGAGACTTTACTCTCTGTCAACCTCGTCCCTCAAGAAATCTGTGACAAACTTTCGTCTCACAAATAACTACGTAGATACAGAGCGCCTGCTTTTATCTGATAATAGCCCACCCTAAATCCTACAACTACAACTTAACACACATTCTCCACGGAAACAATACACACCATTACCATTACACACACACAAAACAAACACAATCCAAATGTCAAATGAATAGATTTTAATTTCTGATTTCTGCAATTAAGATTTTATGTTAACTAGTTTATGAAATAAAAAAAACACTTGTTCTGCCTGCAATTCTTTTGTGGAACTGAATTAAGTATTGGCTTGTACCATTGCCTTGTACCAAGTATTGGCTTGTACCAAGTTATTGCATAACTTAGTAAGGGTGCTGGTTCATAATAGGGCCCCTACGCAGTAAATGAAATAGCAGAAAAAAAGTAATCAGTAATAAATGATAGGCTCGTGGCTAAATAATAGCAGCCGCACAGGTCGATCATACGTTAAGTTAAGCTTGCTGCGGTCTGTTCGTAGATGGGTGGGCATCCATTAAATTACATATCAAGACACCTCTGTGCCTCGGAAAGCTCATTATTAAGCTGTCATTCATAAACTCAAACTCAAAGCATTTATTTCAATTAAACCATTTACAGACACTTTTGAACTGTCAAGGAGTCGGTCAGTCAGAAATATGTAGCTAGTCGCCCATCCCAAAGCGTAGTAGGTAACTAGGTACCTATGGAGAAGAACGGGCAATAAACTCCACGGACACTCTTTTAAATAAAAATAAAAATTATACAGAAAGTTGGTTACATCATTCATGTTGAAATTATACATGTGAGAACAATGTAGAAAGCACTTTAAAAGCGTCCGCAATTATAAAATAAAAACAAAAAACAAGTCAAAAATTAAAATAAGCCATTGCAGTTAAGAAATGACCAGTCACAAGTGACGGCACTCGTTCACGAACATGACGCATGGATAGAAAGAAAGAAAATACATTTTTATTCAGCACGCAATTTACATAATATAAGCAGATAACAAAATAAAACAAATAAAAAGTGTAAAAGTGTAAGACATTATCAGGAAGTGCGCCTCACGGCTGCGCCAAAAAGGCCCGGTTCAGCATAAATGCCAGACAACTAGTGCCTGACGCTGGTTTTCAACCGGACCCGAAAGAGTGAGGTGACGGATGCAAATCAATTTTATAATAATTATGATGTGTGTAGGTACTTAAATTTAAAAAGTGTCACATAATAATATAACGAACTACATACTTAAACATATAAATAAAATGAGACGGACGCATGCTAGACCATTGTTGATAGGTATGTAAATAAATAAAGAAATCCTTCGCAACGAGTGAGTAGGCACAATGCACATCATTTATAATTGAGACAAGATTGAGACATTTAGTGTGACCATACCCAACTTCCGTTGCGCATCTATGAGGTACTGCCGTAAACGTCGACTAAATGCGCCTATCGTGTTAATAACTCTTATCGGTGGTGGCAGGTTGTTCCATATTTTGGAGGCCGCATAACGAAAGCTGCCTCTAAAAGCGGCTGTACCCTGAGACTGAGTCGAGAGTTGTTGTGAACATTGCCTTTTCCCGCATTCCCGTGATCCCGTCTACTCGTAACCCAACTTAGTTTGTAGGTACAAGTACTCCGGTTTCTGATAATTAATCACACCATAGAGAAGGCAAGCCAAGTATAGTTTGCGTCTGGACTTCATTTTCAGAGTAAAATCCTTGTTTACGAAGGGTGTAACATGGCTTCTGGGGGGAATATTGTAACAAAACCGAGCACAAGCGTTTTGAACCCTTTGGATGAGGCGGTCTGTACGAGCTAGTAGGCGCGGGCCGTAAACTGTGTCAGCGTAGTTCAACCTAGACAGAACCAGGGTTTCCACAAACTGCTCCCGTAGTATTTCGGACAAGTAAGGCCTAATCTTGGCTAAAAATGAAATTTTTCGTACGTGCATGATATTTTCATAGATATATTGACAAGGTACCGTCATGATGTTAATATTCTTAAACAATTCCCTTAAAGAATCGCGCCTGCGGAGATTATAAATGGCTCTGATGAAAATAGTTTTATCGACGAATTCTAGTTACTCTTGATTCAATACTATATACATAGATCTTTGACTGTCGCTACGGGTAGTCAGAAGTTCAAAAGTCTCTGGTCTACAAATCTAGTCTGTTACCGTGCGTTTGCACTGGCGAAACATTTAATACAAAACATGTTGAAATCTCTAGTTCCTGACAAAAATTGTATGGAACATTGACAGAAAGTTGAGATTTCAACATGTTTTGTCTTGAATTTTTCGCCAGTGCAAACGTACGGTTAAGCCTACAACATTCTCACATTTACAAGACACCACAGACAGACAAATAAAAAATCCGGAGTCACACGTTCCATTTATCCCCTAACACGTGTGACTCCGGATTTTTAATTTGTCTGTCTGTGGTGTCTTGTTTATACCTTTTTAGTCGTAGTTGGGTTTTAGTTTTTATTACTTTTTTGTTTTGTTTTATAATACATATTTTTGAAATGTGCTCATTACTTGTGACTTTACGCAGCGGGCGTACAGCGCACTGCGCGTGCAGTATAACAATGCTTTCAGGATGCTGTTAGGGTTTCCGCGGTGTTGTAGTGCCTCGAGTATGTTTGCTGAGGCGCGTACTGATGATTTTTTCGCGATCATAAGGAAACGGAGCGCTTCGCTTCTAAGTCGTCTACAAAACAGCTCGAACAGCTTCCTGAAGGTATTGTCCGAGCGGTGGGATCTACCCCTGTTGCAGAGGTGGATGCAGCTTCATAGTAGCGCATCCCCTCGTATGATGTAATAATTTTGTGTTGTTTTATTTTTATTGTATTCATTTTGGTTGACATGTGTATGTATTTCAATTTTATTTTATTTTATTTGTTTGAATGACATGTATTTGATATTTCTTGACATGTGTATGTAAGTATTTTAATTGTAGTGAATTTTAATGAATTGAATCTTTTGAGTATTATGTTATTGTTTATTGTGTATATTGTAATCGTAATGAAATTTAATGTAATGGACTTTGTCTGAAATAAATAAATATTATTATTATTATTTTGTATATGTTGATATATCTCGGGACCATGGGGTCCCGGTCTTTTAGAAGGCGTACTAGGGGCCGAAGCCAACTCGCAGAGGCCCCTTAGACAATTTTAAATGGGATGAGGCACCAACCGACGATTATCCCTGTATACACTATGAAAGTACACCCAAGGACAACCCCCGGATGGTGTAGGACTATTGCAGAACATGGAAACATAACATATTGGGCTATGGGTTTGGGTGGCTATAGTGGACTGGTTACCTAAAACTACTGAAGGACTATGTCCCCTGCCTGATCAATGTTTTATATATACACGGATAATATGGCAGGGGGTGACTTGCACACTCAATAATGGGCCCCCGAAAACGGTCGCTAGCACATAGTGACGTAGCGACAAGGAGGCAACACTTCCTGAGGTGCTTGAGAGGAGTGGAGAGGTATTCCACGGCTATCAGGACAATCCCGGAAGTACGGTCAAGATCCCTACCAGCATCTTACTGGAATACTTCCTTCCTCCGAGCACGTTTGCTCTAGCGAATCTCCACTCAAGCCGGCCAATCAAGGCAAGAATGAGGTGGGAGCTCTGTTCCTCGTCAGTGTTCACTCTAGCCGGCCAATAAAGGCAAGCCAGAGGTGAGGAACAAGACTTATCTCGGGAGTTAGGGTCCGTGGGGTCGCTACTGCCCAACAGCTCGCCACATGCTGCCCTGCGGGTTTTTGTTTCTCTCTTGGTCTGGCTCGTCACCCTAGACCCGTTCCGGCAAAGTAAACTCTACCGGCACAGACCTAGGGTTCGGAGCGCGGAAGCCCCACCACGACGTCAACGTAGAGATACGGCGGTGGGGTTATTATTATTATTATTAAGCCCATTCATTTGATACCCAAAATGGTATGATTAAAAAAAATTTTTTTAGTTCATGACTTTGTCCTCTAGAGGGCGCCATTTTTAATTTAATGTGACGTCACATAGCCTGTAACCAGCGGACGATCAAGACGCTTCCAACGATACCTCATTTGTCAAATTGTGATGAGTGGTTTAGTCAGATGAACATACATTCATCTGACTAAACCACTCATCACAATTTGACATAAAATACATACCGGTCAAAATCATAACCCTCCTTTTTTATTCGCCGTAGTCGGGTAAAAATAATGTATATAAATGATAAATAAAATAATACATTTATATTTTTTATTATTAATTTTCCTGCTTTCGGATGCTCATGCATATGCGTTACTTTTGCGTTCTGGAACATCATTTTTAATGGTACTACTTATCCAATCGATGTATGGGCTAGTTGGTGTAACACCTGCAAGATCATAAAAAGTTGGGTGTGGTTTCAGATAGCATAAAGATTTCATAATTTTAACCGACTTCAAAAAAAGGAGGAAGTAATCAATTCGTCTGTATTTTTTTTATGTTTGTTACCTCAGAACTTTCGACTGGGTGAACCGATTTTGACTTTTTTTTTATTTGAAAGCTGGTGCTTCCTTTGTGGTCTCTTATCAATTTTATTAACTTTGTTTGAGTAGGTTTTGAGTTAGCTTCAATAATTACAATTTTTTCTCACTTAGTCTATATAGACGACATCTTATTTGATACAATCACTGTTATTTACATAGCAGGTAGTGGTATTGGGATTTGTGTGTACCACAACTAAAAAGTGTAAAATAAAAACTTAATACAACAAAAAAAAACAACAGACTTCCAAATAAAAACACTTAAGAAGTGAAAAATAACTTTAATTTCGAAAGTCGGTGGCAAAAAACGAAATAGAAAAGCAAAAACACCGACTTCCGAAATTAAAGTTAATTATTGCTTTTTAAGTTTTTTTTTTTGTTGTATAGTTTTTATTCGTGCTGACACTGTTGACGCCAACTACACCTGATTGGTAGAGCAACGGCTCTCCGGAGTCTCCCGGACATACCAGACACCTTACCACATGGTCTTGCAATACACATCCCTCCCTTTATTCCATTTATCATCTTCTGATCACATTTCACGACTACACCATCTAACAATTGTAAAGCCATCCCCAGTGAAGTAGCATCCTCTGAGATTTCAATAAATTTCGGTTTTTCAATTCCGACCTTGACGGTGGTAGTAAGTTCTTCCATAACCAATCAAAATTACTTCTTGACCAACCATTGTTACGTAATCCAATCCGATCACGCGCGCGTACACCTTGTGATTGGCTCATGTCTAAAGCTATGTCATTAGATATACCCAGTTACTTTACTCTGTGGATATGCCTGCAAGACTCGGACGGGAACGGGTCACGGCGCGCGGCGTAGCAAAAGCGCTTGATATAAAATGTTCGTTTTGGATCTGTTTGTCGGTTCCGAGAAAAGCGATGGCCGCATATAACGGCCGCAGTGCCGGCTGTTATGAAAATGCGAAAATGAATTATGGCAGGGGCATCGATTTGCGGAGTTTGACTTTCCCGGTGTCAAAAACGCTTTCTAGGACAACACACCATAATTTCATTAATAACGTTTCAGTGACGTCATTCGCCGGTAAATTTCAAACGCTATGTGGCGGCCAGGGAGAAGGGAGGGGAAATGGAGAAGTTTTGACTTTGTAGGTATATAATCTGGCGCCAGGGTTATCCGAAGTTGTTCCGATATATGAGTACAAGCACCAAAAGCAAAAAAACAACATTTAAAAAAGATAAATAAAACTCACCAACTCACGCAAAACAAGAAACGGAAAAAAAACAAAATAAAACTTGAAAACAATTGGATTTATTAATCAATAATTATACATTAAAAGCAAAAGGAATTGAAGAAATAAATGAAAATAATAACAACCACGCATTGCCGTCTAGTACCACCATCTATACATACAGTTGAACTGTCAGTTTGTTCGAATGGGCGACGCAGCGACCTACATGCACTGATGACTCGCAACACTACATAATATTTAAATAATTTCAACCTGCTCTTGTCCCTTTGAAGAACAATATAACTTAAAAGAATTATTCTTGGCTCCATGATTTTTCTAATAAATAACGGAACATTACAACAGTTCTCAAAAACAATATAAAGCTAAGTATACAAGTGCCACTGCGTATCCTCAGTCATGTGCGGTTGCTACAAAAAAAAAAAACCATATCTGTTTATGTGATCAAAACTGCCCCATTTAATTCTCATCTTTCCAATTTTCGAGAAATACACAATAGATTACACGGCGTATACTCGCCCGTTTATTTGACGGAAGTAGTTCGTGAAGTGAAGTATTATAAAATAAATAGATTCGAAAGAAAATGCCGTAGTTACATCGGGGCTAGAAATATAAACTATGACAAAGTTGAGCAATGTGTGGGAAATGAACAAGCGTATCTAACATTGAATGAGCCGTCACATCACTAGCTTCACATAGCGTATGCGGAACCGTAGGAGGCGCATCACTAGTGTTACATAACAACTCAAATACCTGGGTTACATACTATGTTATGAAACAATCTACGCAAGTGCACTCGCGCGACGATGTACAAAGCGAGAAGTAACACAAAATAAATTCCTTTCTAACCCCGTTTGAGAAGAACATTTTGGTTTTACAAAAAACATACTGTAATAATTACATTTACAACTAAATAGAACTACAATAAGCCGTAACTAATTTTTCATTTCAATAAAGTCGCGACCGTTTCGCGTCTGTTCTTAAAAACTAATAACAAAAAAAAAAACCGAATGTTTTACAATAAAAGGGGGGAAATGTAGACAACAAAGACATACAGCTGAGTGTGATGGTCGGTAGTACAGGAGTTACTACAATTTAATACTTTAAATATTACACTATAACTATGCTTCAGTCTTCGTTTAATTATTTAATATTACAGCCATTTATGAAGAGTAGCGGCTACATAAACGCGACCTTCAATGACCACATTATTATTTGTATATATATACAACAAGTAGATACATACACAGCGAGTGTATTATAGCCACCCGCTGCCTCACGTTACGTTTAAATCGCAAAGTTCAATTGCATACGCGCATACTAACACCATCGAGAATTATGATTATTTAAATTGTTTAAATCTTAATTCGGTATCATTACAAGTCTGAAATGTTTATTAATGTTTATAATATTAGACATACATTTATCTTAAGTGACTATTAAAGAAGTTAAGCGATAAAACTGCTGGCCATTAAATTGAGATATTTGGGGACGACACAGTATTCATTGTAATAAAAAGTATTGGTAATAACCTAATTGAGGACAATACAATAACATGAAGTAATTACAAAAAATAAATGTAATCTATGTCTTAAACGCAGACAGGCGTAGATACTGTTATGTCAAGAAAATAAAAATAAAACAAAATGTTCAAATAATCAAATAAATCAATAATAATCTTTAGAGAAAATAAGATAAATTATCATAAATAAAAAAGATAAAAACAATTTTCAACTGTATAACTATTAAATTGCCCAAAATTATACTGTGTCGATTTCATAAAATCATCACGGGGAAGCATCTTAAATATTAACATAAAATAAAAAAAATAAACTTAACATCTAATTCCGATTTTCATCTCTTTGGAACACAGAGTAAAAAATAAAGGAATTTGGCAATGCAACATGGTTGTTTAGCCACCATTTTTATCTACTGAACATTTTAACAACTAGAACTATAGTAATGGTATTGAATTGATTATTATTTGAGTACATCATGGATACTTGAGTTACGCAAGACCTATTATAGTAAGAAAATTATGTCCACTTGCACGTTTCACATTAAGACAGTCCGGTGGGTACAACTGATTCCCTTGCCACATCGACGGTACACATTCACAGTTTCGCGTCACCTCGTGCAAAATTATTGATGATATTCTAGCAGACGTATGCCCCAGCAACCGACTGGACCCCTCCTCTCGCTTTACATAGTGCTGGTCGGTCTTGAACAACAGATGATTCGACAAAGCCGCATTTACGTCTCCGTTACGCTATAATTTATTATGACATGCACCACTGTGTAGTAACAAGATCTCCAAGTACTGGTCTTCTTCGGTATGAGATTCGAAGACGCTTTATGCTCCCAAATTAGTCAGTCACCTCCTTTATTTGACATTCAAAGACGTTTTAATGGCAAGTGACGTATGTCGGCGTCGAAAATGTCAAATGAAGGGTACCGATAAAAGTTAGCTGTGCTAGATTTTAGAAAAATCTAACTTTTATTATCGAATCACATGTTACTTCACTAAATGACAATATCAGATGTATGACCTGATAAAAAACTGAACATTCTAATCATTCTATATCCAGCGATGCTATCGGATGCTATGGGTGCGTCGAATAGCAAAATACCCGATTAAAATACAGTCATATTTTTTTCAGTTCATTTCTGTACTTGGTAGTTACTGTGTTTAATATTGGGTGCAACATGAAAGCGTTCTTTTGAGTGGAAAACTTGATCCACTTTAACACTGTAAAAGTTATGTGACATACCACACAACATAGCGCTTTTACAGCATAAAAGGGCTATTCAGACATTAATTTTTACGTTCCCATTAATATCTGAATACAAGTAAGGACACTAACAGCACCCGTGATGACCGACACAGACACAATGTAGGCACTTCAACAGTGCCAGGGTGCGTAGAGGTTTGCGTAACGACGCAAGAGGCGTCGGTTCAGTCGCTGCTATTCATCACATCTGCGGCAAGCGCCGGGAACGTCAAAGTCGAGAACGAGGAGCTTGGTCTCCTCAGTTCCGTTGCGGGACCCGACGGCGCAGATCAGCTTGGTGGCCGAAGCCCGTATGCGCCACACGACGCCGCCGGATCCGCCAGATCCCAGCTCCACTAGGTTGCGAATGAACTCGCCTGTGTGCACGTCCCACAGCTTGACGGTGCCGTCGTCCGAAGAGGTGATCACGAAACGGTTGCTTGACTGCAAGCAGGTTACTGCTGACTGATGCTTATTGGGTCCTGCAAGTGGAAATGTGAGTTACTGGGGAGAATATAATTGTGTGTTTGTTGCTAACTGGCTAATAATTTTTTATCACATGTGTTGAGCTACACAATTACAGACAAATGCCGGCACTGACTGTAAAGGTCTACTCAAATATGTGTGGTTCTTGCCTCAAAAAGTCATTTTAAACACCGAACAATGGTCTTTACATGATCTGACCAAGATAATGTTTGGACTTTTAAGACACTGTGACCTCTGAGTCTGTTTCAGGGATTCTTCTCAGAGTAGTCAGATAGGAAATATCAACCTCACTAGTTTAAAAAATATTATTGATGTGTAAAAGTGTCTGAATAAACCTAGAGAAATAAACATCTTTTATCATCATATTGTTCGTGCCAATAGAAGAGAAGAAGAATATAAACAGAACTCACCTGACAGGGTATGAAGGCAATGGCCGGTAGTAATATCCCAGACCTTGACAGTGGAATCAGCATTGCCAGAGACCAGAATATTGGAATGCAGCTCCATACCAGACGTGAGCGACTGGTGTCCAGTAAGGGTATGCTTCAATTGACCTGATTCTACGTCCCACACGCGAATAGAAGTATCCAAAGAACCGCTCACTACGTGTATGCCATCAAACTGAAAAGTTGAATAGGAATCATTAAGGATTGTGTAGCTGTAGATTCAGATTACAACTGAAGTGTTTAGCTGCATCATATCATTTTATGTGTTGCCGTAAGAATTTTTCGTAATGGAAACAGAAAATATTGCATTGTCATGTATATTACTGTTTCACTTCATGTTTATTTATTTATATATACTTTATTGTACACCAAAAAATACATAGCAAAAATAAATAAAAGTTATTGTTATTGGTGTTGTTATTGTCATGTTATTATGCACCTGCCGTTCAGGCGTCAGTTAGTCATTGCTACTCCAATTAGCTCATGAACATGACAAGATTTACTGATTTACTGTTGTATCTTTAGATTCAAATCATGAGTTAGGCAGGTCAAGAAGGCACTTCCCACAATTGACGGCCGCCTCACTAAACAGGCTCTCCGACTGACTAAGCAACAGCTGCGTACGGTCAAAGAAGCTGTAACTGGCCTCGGGTAATTTTATAACCACCATTTTGTCATCTCTCACAGAGAGTCCACTCACTGTACAGGGCCTGCAAAGAGGAAGATGAGACAGCAGCTCATGTGCTCCAGTGGTAGCAACATGCATAAAAAAGTACTTCGGAAATCCAGGTACCCTCCTTGAGATCGTTAGCACCACCAAGACGTTACTGGCCTTTCTAGAAGAGCTGGGGTGAATCGAATGATCGATTTATTTTCCCACTTGTACGCATATATGCGCTTGGACGTGCAGTTGCGGACACCACAGGGCTTAAAACAGTCACTTTGGCGGAATCATAATAGGAAAATATTATGAATCATTGTAAAATGTCACAAACCGACAATTCATAATGATCTGCGTGCGATGCATGTTATGAAATAATTCATCTGTTTGACAGTTTTCTATGGGGATTCGTAAACACACACACATTATGAATCGCTTTTGTATCAAATTAGAGGAATTTCTAATGACAGCTGGAAATTCAGAAATTGAATTGCTTCTAGAGGAATTGCTAATGTGGCCGTTTTAGGCCCCCAGTTCGTTATACAATATAATACAAAATAGATTCAAACGAAATGAAGTATTACCTGCAGGCTGTACACTCGGTTGGTGTGTCCAGCGAGCGTATGCAGGCAGTCCCCGGTTTCAGGGTTCCACACTTTGACGAAGTAGTCGTAGGCCCCGGACACGACCAGCTTCCCGTCGTATTGCACGCAGCGAACAGCAGCCAAGTGGCCCATGAGGACGCGCAGGCAACGGCCTTCGGGGATGGACCACACTCGTAATGTCGCGTCGCGGGAACCAGATATTACCCTGAAAAGATGGTGACAGTCAATTTCCTGTGGGGTTCGTTTAGGGTATCGCGAGACTTAAAGCTACCATACATGGAGAGATCAATCTAAAAAAAATGTGATCCGATCAGTCTGACCGGATTCGTGCACATGCAAACGATCAGACTGTTTGATTTCAACGATTGATTGTAGTAGCAATTGTTCTGGACGTCTGTAGGCAATAAGATGCGCTAACAGTACTGGGTCCAGATTTTATTAATATCAGACAAAAACTGAAAGCAGGAATACTGACAATGTATGATAGCCTTTAAAGCAGCAAGCCAGAAAATAAATTACAACTTTGCAGTGGCATGATGATCACGTTTGCAATTTAACAGTTCATGTAGTTCGTGCAATATAACGCTTCAGCAAGAGTAATGTTTTTTTCATAAAATAACTTTCTGTTTTGTTAGTTTGTTACTTTATTTCCAGTTCGATGCTAGGCTGGAACAGTTCAGCAAATAATTTCAATTGCATTGCTAATATAACAAGAAGAAATGTTTCTTAGCAAAAAGATTACAATGAAAAGTAAATTTTCGCTAAAACGATAAACGCATGCTTGTTGTGGCTTGTGTGGTATTACGCATTTGCTTAATCTTTCAAGATGATTGGCTATATTTTGTCGCAAACTGTACATATCAAAATTGTTAATAACTATTATTTGTTTAGTTAGTTTTAAACAACGCATAGCAATGTTATTTTTTTGGGTAGGTTGTATGTATGTTGACCAAAAGACATATTTATGACTGAGCGGAAGCATGATAATATAATGCCCGCTTCACATTATTCCATCCTTCCAGTCCAGGAACTGAAATATTGGGTATATTCCAATTCCGGTTTAAATTATTCCAGTGGCATTCCAGCGGTGGACTGGAATGCTGGAATAATGTGAAGCGGGCATTATATTATCATGTGGGTGCTTCCGCTCAGTCATAAATATGTCGTGTTTGTGTTTCAGCATCGTAAAAAAAATCCAAATAAATAAAAAAACAAGCATTTCAGGATCCATCATAAATTGATAGATTATTTATAGATACCTAAGTTATTTTTTAATTAAAATAATATTATAAAAGTCACATTTGTTGTACACACGGCTACACATCAAACTATATATTTCCAGTTTATGCTGATCTCGGATTGTATAAGATTTCCGTACAATCCGAAGTCAGCTTATACTGGAAATGTATAGCTTGATGTGTAGCCGTGTGTACAGATCACGGTTACGCAATCCATGAAACAAATTCGCTTATAATCTTTTTCGCTTAGTCATCATAAGGTGTTAGTTATAAACTTAATAAGAGCACAGCATTTTATCCAAATTAAAATATCTACTTATTACATAAATAAGAGTCACTGTTAAAACAGTACCCAATTGAAGTCTACCTGTTTTGGTACAGATGCATACAACGCACGGTGGAAGTATGTCCGGCGAGGACCTTCAAGCACTGGCCTGTCCTGGCGTTCCACACGCGTAGGGTGCGGTCTGTGGAGCCGCTGATCACCAGGTCGTTTACCATTTGCGAGGACCAGACGCCGCCAGAATGACCCACCAAGGTGCGCAGGCACTGGCGAATAAGATTTCATATGAATTACGTAGTTGTTGGCCACGGTTTCATCCAAATGGATGATCCAAAGTCATGTAGAAAAGGCGGAAGGCGGTGGGCCGTCGCCTACGGCCTCGCGGTCCGTGAGGCCCCGCGCCGCCATAGTTTACCTTGGCAGGGGCGAGGTCATTCGGCCCGCGAAGCTCACAGCTTTCTTCAACTCATGAAAAATGTTTAGCTAAGGCCATCAAAAGAAAATCTTACAAACTAACCTAGAAGGGTTGCTCAAATGTAGAGCACGCAACGCTCGCTTTTGCTGCTTACGTTTTCAAAATTCTGAAATGTTCTGCATATGTAGATACAATAACTCTTATACTCTGCATGAATTGTGAAAACAAAATCCGTTGCGGGGTGCTAAAATCGATCTCTCTTCGCTCGCTCTTGCAGCCTAGGTTATCCTTCAGTCGACAAAGCAACTCCTGCTATTGTATGAATTTTCAAAATAATACCTTTACCGAGGCGGGATGCTAAAATATTCTAGATCGCTTCGCTCGCTCCTGTATTCTTATTGAACTTTATTGCATAAGTCGACAAAATAACTCGTATTTCTATATTAATGATCAAATAAATGTCTGATATAATTATATTATCAGAAGTTTTGAGCTCGCTTTTGCATCCTGGGTTCTTTCAGTTACATCAAAGTTGCTTAAAAACAATACAATTTAAAAAAAACGACAAATGACGAGACTTCCTCTATATATAACCCTACCTCAAAGAAAAAATCTCTATACAAACCCCGAAGGTCCCACGCAATATGTATTTTGCCTACATACAATTTTTATATTGCTCAGCCACTCTCTGTGTTAATCCATGAAATGATACAAATCTGGATGCCAAGTTTCACCAAAATCCGTTCAGGCTTTTATGCGTGATTGGATAACAAACATCCAAACATGTCCAATTAACAAACAAAAGTATTACGTACGTGTAGATCATACAAATACTTGTTTTGTTCGGGAATCGAACACGCGGCACGTAGCTACTGCATCAACCGTTCCGTCAAATGCAGAAATAATATTACACAACACATAAGCAAGTTTTTAAGATACCTAAAGTTGTTTCATTCTGACAATTGATAATTTAGCTCGACAATAAAACTCAATTGATATTACCTTCAGACTGTATTATCAATCGGTACAATTGAGGGACAATACAGCTGATAACTTGCCTCATAACAATACAGAGAACTGATAACGAGCCAATGTATGTAGTTATACTTAGCTCACCTTGCCAGTAACAGCTGACCACACTTTGAGTGTGGTGTCATCGCTACCGCTAAGGATTCGGTTGCCGTAGAACTGCAGGCAGGTTATGACGTGGTCGTCATGTCCTCTCATGATGATGGGCGACGCTACTGGCTTATGAAGCCAGTTATTCTCGATGAGATACTGACGCATATAGGCTGCCTTCCAGGGACTGGCGCAGCGTGGGAGTGAACGAGGCATCTTCTTCAGGGTGGTAATCCCGATGCGACGGCATTGTTCTTTCCAAAGCAGGTTGTCTTCAGCGAGGAATCTAAAAATTAGGTGTGTGTGAGTGAGACTCCGAGAAAAAACCAGTGACAAGGCTTAAGACGATTTAATTTTCCAAAAATCAATGTGGCATTTCTACAGCTGGGTATTGTAGTGTTCTGAACTTTTAACCTAAGATATTGATTGGTTTTATTGATCGGCCAACTGTAATTGTGTTCCAATCATTGTAATATACATTCATCAAATGCAAACTATTGTATGCGTCTTTAATATTCATCACAGCAAGAAGATTCCTGCAATAAGAATCTTCTGCATTTTAGCCGAAAAATTGAGTTTGTCTCAGAAAAGAGACATTTAGACGTATTTTTAAGAGTGAAGACTTCTATAAACCAGGTCGGCCGCAATTTTGTCTTGCCGTAAGCCTCGTCGAGATATTCGTTATAGGAATATACTGCCTATAAAAAAATATCCGGTGAAATTTAAGTTCACGCCAAATATCACCAGGAAACTGAAGCCTAATCATTTTGGGGTAGCTTCAATAAGATACACTAAAAAACTACTGTAGTTAGTGCATAATGGTCTATTCCAAAAGTATGTAATGAAACTGCAATCACTCACTAAAAGGAATTAGCTACAAATTCATATGTATTTAGAAAGTTTCAACTTTATATCTGACCACTTTTTCAACAATTAATGTTTGAATAACATTGTTAAATTTTAATTGAAAAATCGTCGATGAAAATTGAGGTTATTAAATGTGCCTCCATTGTCAAATGAAAAAACATCCTTAAGGTGATTTGAAATTTGAATTTCGGGTGAAATAATCAAATCAAAGCACTCAATTTCTAACTGGCATTAATTTTTTTGCATCCACAGTTACTCTGTCTAATCTCTTTGTCTTCAGTTCCATCAGATACTCTTAAGATAGACTATAAAGTGACTTACTTCCAGTAACGACAAGTCTGGGCAGCCCTCAGCAGATCCTTAGGCTGTAGGTACCCCAGCACAGTGAGTGCGAGCTCCTTAGGCAGTAGTGAGATGAAGTCTCGTTGGAACAGCGGCTCGATGGCCTTCATCATATGCCGCACCTGGCTAGGGTCGCAGCAGTTGATCAGCTCATCGATAGCCTGAATCTTCTCCAGGTTAGTCCAGTTGTTGAACCTGGGGAATTAATGACGGTCACAGTTAATTTGCGAAATGAGGAGACCGCATCATCGCATAATGACGAAGATAGTGGTGAAATATGAGCCAGTTTAATTAATTATAAACTTGAACTTGCGAGGTTGCAATGGCGACATGTCAAAACATCTTGTTTTCTTATATACGTATCCCTTCCGGAATAAATGTTTTAAATGATGGTGGAAACCACATCAAAAAAGGTTGCGTAGTTTAGAAGAACAACGCGGTCACACAGACGGACAGTGTGACTGATGGAAGTAACTTTAATTTTTAATATAATATGTTCATGTTGATAACTTTTACTAATAAATGTTCGTTAAAAAGAGCCTTTTCACAATTTGACTATTTTCAAGAACCGGTTGCTTGATCATCATAACCATGTTAATAGAACACAAGGAAACGATAGGATTTTCAACTTGCTGTCAAGTTTTTTTAAATGGTTACTGAACTCGTCGAACCGGCTGTCACAAGTACATCGCAAAGTAATCATGACCATGATTCAATTATGATGATGACCCACTTATATTTCTTATAAATTGCATTACGAATAATTGAGATTACACTCTTGCCTAAGTGTTCATTATTAATGCCATGCTTTTGAATGCCATTCTTATGATGGAATGCCATTCTTATGATGGAATCCCACGATCGGTAATATTGCAGACGGACACGCACGGCAGACGACCACAGACCGCCACGCATCGAGCACCGAGGTGCTTCCGATGTCTGCGATACCCCGCACGTACACCTTCCCACGGTCCGTCGTCCGGGCTCGACATTACATACACACATTACTTTCCTGGACTGAGGAATACATCTGGATCTGTATGCTACCTAAACCTGAAACCCCTCGATAGATAGTGCCATCCACGAAGACGCGCCCCACTCCGCACCTGCTCTGCACTAAAGTACAGCTTACAGCGTACAGTAATCGCGGAGTGAGGCGCGTCTTCGTGGATGCCACATCTGTACAGAACCTGGTTTTTGATCTTTGAGAAGGT
The DNA here is from genome assembly GCA_949152455.1 of Lithophane leautieri. Lineage (NCBI taxonomy): Eukaryota > Metazoa > Arthropoda > Insecta > Lepidoptera > Noctuidae > Lithophane > Lithophane leautieri. Next base: position 19,217,037 of record OX424458.1, on the reverse strand, counting down.
ATTCTTTAGAAGACTCAGGTCGATACTAGACGAAGAAAACATAATAGCAGACCATACAGGCTTTCGGCAACACCGTTCCACTGTTGAAAAGATGCATCGAAGATTTAAGTTTCAAGTTGTGCTGTCTGATTGCTATGATTTGTGTGATGACAAAGAGACAAGAGATCTAGAAAATGAGGTCTAAAAGAATGTGTTCTTCCTGTTTTCTGCTCTACGAAACCCTAAGTTTGATTTTCACTTGGCTGGTTAAGGGTCTAACCTGCTAAGCCACGGCTTGATCTCTGGCGGTCCCTGGTCCACGGCAGCGCTTGCAAGGCTGCTACTAGGAGTAGGAGACGGCCACCCATCCGACCCCAAGGAGGATGATGAATTTTCTCCGCAAAATTTCTTGCTGGGCTGCTGTGGAGGTGGGTCGTGACGACGCTTCCTCTGTGGAATTTAATATGATAATGAAATGCAAGTTATGCTAGGATAAAAACTACAGCTTGTTAATACAAAAGGGCTTTGAGGTTCATCAAAAATACTCTAGATTCGCCCAAAAACTTTAAGCCACAATAGCCGGATATATTCCGTTAAGTATTTTAAAAATTGTCATCGTAAATTCGTAAAACCCAAGATTTTTGATCGAATGTCTTTCTTTCTAAGTAAAAATAGCAAAAAGTGTTAAATCGTAATGTAAAAAAACCTTGAAATATTATGAATAGTTAAACCAATTTTGCCAAACATTGACTTCTTATTAAAACCTTTTAGTATATAGACAAATAAATAAATAAATGTCTGTTGTCAATGTAATGTCAAAATAACAGCGATTTACTAAATGCATAAGATAATTAATAAGGTTCTTAAAACAAAAAAATATTTTTTGTGCCTGTCTGTTTGTTTCGGCTAACCTCCGAAACGGCTGGACTGATTTTGACGGGAAATTCACTGACTGATAGCTGATGTTATAAGGCTTACACTACTTTTATTTAGAAAAATAATTAGGGTCCACGCGGATGTAAATAGCTAGTTAGCTTATATTTTAGTTTTTCGACAGAATCAATAAATTGTACAATTGCAATTTGTATAAGTACCTATACTAAACATGAACACTTGAGTGATGAGTTTTTGTTCGTGATCCTTTATCAGTATTTATTAAATTCTTGATCGAAACTTGATCCCATAGAACATGCCTTAGCACCAGGTTCATCTCAGAGTTAATTGCTATTCGAGGGTTTTATAATATCGTTTTTTGGCCATGTAGGTATAGACCATCTCAAAAAACTCACCATGAAGTATCTCAAATTTCTCAAAAGCATTTTCTTGGTTGGACAGGCTTCGAATAATCGTTAGCACCCCCACATTACTAGTAGTCATATATTTGTGTGTTAGTATTTTCAGCAATTGTAATGATGTTGACAAGCCAGGGTGCGTGTGAACTCGGGTCCACTGTATTTGTTACTTGCGATGACCAATGAGCTGTATGTAAGTGTGAATACACGACCGCACGAGTCGTCAATCGACTCTGAATATGATTTCAATTGACAATCGGATTAAAACGTGGTAGGTAGGCATATCCGCGTCTCAATATCGTCGACATGTCACGTACCTACGACTCATGTTTGCGGGAATATGCAATGATTAAGTTAGAACTAGACTTTATGTTCTTTGACACTCTTTGTGTACAAGCACAGAACATTCTCACCTTCACACCACACTTAAGTGGACAGCAAACCAAACGACTCAAAATGCAAACCGGGGTTAGGATTACACAAATATTATTGTTATAATATTTTTTTAAACCATAACCATCTTCCATTATTTTCAGAAAAATGGAAGTCTTTACCTAATTTGCCCGAAAAGTTACTCGATAGTCGAAGTCGATATGCGAGAGGGGTCTGCTCTTAGATTTAAAAAATATGTTTTTCCAATCGGTGATGCCATGGAAATCATTGATAAGATAGAGAGTGATAAAATTTGGCGCTCAAATGACGTTGATAGGGGGGCGCTGTAGTTAAACATTTGTGAAAATTAAATATTACATAAAATTATTAAAAAACAAAGAATTGGCGGCTTTCGTTTTGATTTTGGTCAAAATAAATTTGTACCGCTAATAATTTCAAACAGTTGACACCACTCGGTATCGCCCTGAACAGTGAGATAGGTCTTTTACAAAAATAGTATTCACTCGTTATAACCAAGGAGTCAATACAACCTCTCTTATTTTCTTAACAAAACCTGGCTTTACTTAAGGAATGCTACAAATACCGGAGAGCTTAAATCTTAAAACAAATCCAGATGACAAAGAAAGGTATCATGACGAGTTTTAAGATGTTTTCCTACAGAAAGATCCTATACAGCAAATCTTTGTGAGCATAGGAAAACGACATTGTCCAGTATTTTACAGAAACAGTTATTTACGTCATCAGGGGGTTTAAAACAGCCACTTTGGCAGAATCATAATAGGAAAATATTATGAATCATCGTAAAATGTCACCTGACAATTCATAACAATTCATAATATGATCTGCGTGCGATTCTTATTACGAAATAATTCATCTGTTTGACAGTTTTCTATGGAGATTCGGAAAATGGTTCACACATTATGAATTTGCTTTTGTGTCAAATTATAGGAATTGCTAATGACAGCTGGAAATTCAGGAAATGAATTGCTTTTAGAGGAATTGCTAATGCGGCCGTGTTAGGCCCCCAGATCTCATAAAAAATACTTGACGAAGAGATTAGGACAACACTATTGGTGGATGTTTTTATGTATTTAGCTTCAGTTGAATAATACATAATCGAGTGGCTTTCTGAATAATATTAACAACAGCTGTTAGTACGTGGTGGTACGTGGAGTCAGATAATGTACACTTGATTCTGAATTGAGTTACAGTTACATTGAAATATTGGTTGGTAACATATAATATGTCAATCTTACTTGAAATTTAAGTTCAGATGCACTGATGATTTCTTTAATTCATTTCCTGCTATTAATGTGAGTTAGACACGTTTGAAGATTCGATGTAATGATGACTGATCAATAAAATGTTGAGTTGCAAATCCCAAGAAAAGCAAGCGTGCGAATTTCAGGAGTACTCGTATGTATCAAATGCATTATTTTACCGTATACAGCAAGTTTTAAAAGTGTAAGTTAAGCATTTATTGTGAGAGTGCCCCGTGGTTTCACCCGCGTAGGTCTCGTTCCCGTGGGAATATAGGAATAAAACGTATCCTATTTCCTATGCCAAGTCATGGTCTACCCGTGTGCCCATCCTCTCCTCTCTAGAGTGAGGAACGTCGCGGCGGCGGTGCGGCGCAGCGGCGGCGGTGCGGCGCAGCGGCGGCGGTGCGGCGCAGCGCCGGCGTCGAACGCTTCGCGTATTGCATTTCGTGATAACTTCGAAATTAAATATCCAATTCAAATGAATTAAAAAGTATTTTACTGCTACATAAATACCCTTGATGTTCAAATGATTTAATTAGATAAGAATTAATATTATGTTGACAAAACTCCTTCGCAAATAATGCATTAATTTCGAACAAATTTGATTACCATAAAAAAGGTTATAGTGAGTCAATCTTAAAAGATAGACATATGCTGTCGCCGACTTTTTTTAGAACTTTTAAAGAGGAACAATTCCGTCATACATGATATTTGCGTAACTTAAACCGTTAACCCAGCGCACGCAACGGAGGCTCTCAAAAAGGATATTTTGAAACATTTTTCATTTATGCTCCGCTCCTATTAGTCGTAGCGTGATGTTATATAGCCTATAACCTTCCTCGATAAATGGACTATTCAACACAAAAAGAATGTCTCTATTCCAACCAGTAGTTTCTGAGATTAGCGCGTTCAAACAAACAAACAAACTCTTCAGCTGTATAATATTAGTATAGATTTGCTTGTAGTTACATTCGTTCGCGTATTTAGCATTTTTTTATTTTTAAAAGAGATATGATAGTTGATATGCAAAATGACACGGCGGCTTCAAACGGTACAAAGATTGTTTTTAAATGGTAAACATGTCTTATCAAGTCTTAAAACCGAATTAGCTACGTTAAGCTTTACTCAAGTTTCTTCGTTCATCCACGAAACAAAAAATATCCGCCCTCTTTCCTTGCGTAAGACAGTAGGCAAAGAAATTATAAGAATAATTTTAACAGTTGGGTAATTGTACTTTAATGTAGCGGCCTGCAAAAAAGCCATTGAAGGACGAACGTGAAAATGTGGGCCGAGGGGAAGCAGACGCGAGTCCCATTTATTTTTAAATTACAAATTAAATCAAATTTATTTTTGCAGAAAACACTGTTTCAATGTAATGTATGAAATGAGAACTTTAACACAAGTCTTTGACTGACCCGATAAAACTTATCGTGGCTAGTTATATTAATAATGGACATGAAATATTCATTCCAGTTGCAAAATCTTCAAATGGACATACCATCAAATACTTTCGAGCATTTAGCGGACATCGACACTAGAGACAAAATATTGCATTTATACTTACTTTTACGACAAAAGCGCCTGTGTAGTCCGCCAAATAATGACATTTGAGGACAAATTGAAACTTAAGGAGTTGTATTGCTGATTCTAATTATTATATTTCTCTAAATAAATATGTGTTATCCCGAATCATATTTTATTCAACATCCCTACTTCTGACACTGTCTTCCAAATTCCAAAAAACCATAAGAAGAGATGATCCACCGTACATAATGTTTGGGCCAAAGGCGAAAGTGCCAAACAAAAAAAGAGCTATATTCCGAAAAGTTACGTTTTCTCTTCATTTTATATTACTACACGCTATTACTTTAATTAGATTACTATTAATTATTTTAACTAGAAAATATACTGAAAACAGTATTTTTCAAAATTGTATAACAGCTCAGGGAATTGCCCTACAGGTTTGGCCCAATAATGAAAAGTGAAGAGAATAACAAATTCTTACGGAATATACAACGCGTAACGGAATAAACGCAAGAGCTCATACACCCCAATTAGAATATTAAATTATAGGACTAAAATAATATCTGTAATTTAATTTAATTAAACCACACCTTTATTTAACGCGCACTACACATAGGATAGCTATGAGCGTATTACAAATTTGGTTATGCATTTAAATAGACTTAATTCCTTTGAGATAAGGCTTAAATTTCCTTAAATAAAATATCCTATTACCTTGTTATGACGCAGTGGTTCTAATTTCAGTTAAATAAAAGAATTTTTCATGAAAAATTAACATATATAAATAATGACGGAAATCGATTCAGAAGCCGATTCTGAGCAAACTACTTTCAGGTCTTGCGCTTATTCTGTTACACGTTGTATACTTATGTTTTTTTTACTTGGCTGGCATATTCATAATTTAGTCCAAAATGAATGATCTCCTTTGCATTTCGCGGGCTACCTTAGCGCATCCTTAAGCCTAATTATATTACCCAATTTCTTTCCCTTTCTGGTTCCGGGTCTGGATCATCACTCGAGTCTTCCTGAAATACACATATTTTTCATACATTAAACACGTCACCTGTTTCTTACAGCCATAAATCTATATATAAAGTGAATATTATAATTATATTGACCATACTAAGAAATAGTGTTAGCCATAGACGCAAGCTCAAAGTTCAATGGAATAATTAATGTAACTGAAAAAGTATGAACATCAGATTACACAGTGTTTTTCAGGAAAATCTTGGGTTTCACTGAAACCTTTTGTGTTTTGTGGCTATGAAAGGTGTATAGAATATTTATGTAGACCTCGTAGCCTTTCCGTAGCTGGTCAACCCAGCTGACACCAGAAGGTCTTAAATCGGAATTATTTCTGTTCCACAAAATGAGCTAAGGAATTTATCATCAAACAAAATAATACCTAATTCAAATTTTAAGGAAAGGAAAGCAAATGGTTCTCCTGAAGAAGCGCGAAATGTAGAATTGAATTTATTTGCCAGAAGAAGTGTAAACAGTATCGTTTATGATGTTTACATATCTCGGGACCATGAGGTCCCGGTCCTTTGGAAGGCGTACGACGGGCCGAAACCAACTCGCAGAGGCCCATTAGACAATTTTAAATGGTATGAGGCACCATCCGAAGTTTATCAATGTATGCAAGTGCGCCCAAAGACAACCCCAAGTTGGTGTAGGCCTATTGCAGTACATAGAAACAAAACACTGAATAGCTATAGTTGTTTTATAGGAGCTTATAGTTCATGTTGTTGTATAGGATTATTGGCTATAGTGGATTGGATTTACACTTAGTATTTTCTTATTTTAATAAGATAATGAAATAATTCTAGACTAGAACAAAATAATCAATGTAATTAAACTGTCAATGCAGGCAAGTGTCGCCCGCATGGTGTGTCAACACTGTCTACCGTTTACCTTGAGATGTTAAGACTTAGTCATGTCGTCAATGTGTTCTAGAGAACAAATATTCACTTTAACAGTTTCCGTTTATCCCCAAATGTTACAACGTCCCCCAAGATTGGAAATTAAATGAGATATTTTTTTTATTAAAGTATAGTAAAGTTCTCACATCATGGGACGATAGGCATGTGCACCAGGTATCTTCTACAATATCATCATCGGAACTGTCTTCCATCTCTGGACAGTAAGTAAAGCTCTGAAACAAAAGAACAATTGTATTCTTTGAAAATCACACCCATTTCGTAATGTGTACATTTTTCAAAATGTTATTTTCCCCTCTGGGGCGATTTGTTTTCCTACTTATTTCAGTAATGCTTCTTGTTCAGTATTGCTCTTCACTTCAGTATTTAATTTCGCTATCTGTACTAATAATTTTTACATTTGAACAATACTTTTATTCTTACCACATTCTTCTTAGAACTCCCCGGCTCATTCTTCCTACTGTCATCAAGACCTAGCAACTTGTCAGCATTGGAGGTGGACGGCACGGTGAACCCCTTGGTGCTGTCGGAACTAGCGCTTCCTATACTCGAAGCGTTGGAGCTCGTCCTTCCTGACGGACCACTCGTATCCATATCACAACCCTCATCATTATCGCAATCCAACTTATCTCCTTTATATAACTTCCCCTTAGGAAAATCTTTCTTCTCCTCCGTATTGCTATTCAACAGCTTCTGCATAAAATCTTCCTTCTGCTCATGCACCACATATTTTTTTGAATGTATCATGTTCTTTATTGTTGTGTTGGAGTCATCCCCATCTTTGCTGCAACCGGGGAGGCTGTAATCATGTGTTATTAGATTGGAGAGATTTGATATCGTCTCCGAGCTGGACGCCAGACTTGAATTGGCACTGGACAGATTTCCGGAATAGTGTGCAGGCGCCGCTATCTTGCCATCGACGATCATTCCTGAACAATGCTTCAGGATTCTGTTCTCTTCATCGAAATCTTCCCGTTCGATGTCGTCGATCTGCTGCCTCCCATTGTTCTGCGAGCTCACCGGTTTCTCAATTATAGGATCATTTTCAGTCTTTTTCTCTTGTTTGATATCGAAGGGGCCTTTGTTTGCCCCATCATAAATCTCACACCCGCTGCGTGAACATTCTGGATCCATGCTAGTGGAGGTTTCTTCTTGCTGCAATTTCATACACCTATTAATATGCGCTTGCATAACCTCTCAGATTAAACAAATTGAAGAGATGTGAAAGACAAAACAACAATAATAATTAAACAAAACAATACTCACAATTCTTTGATAAATTCTAGTTATTCGGTGTGCATGAGCAGGATTCCTGTGAAAAAAAGTAAGTGTCAGTGTTGCCACACAGGTTGCATATACTACTGACAACTTGTAGCGGGTTTACCTAGCATTCATAGTAATCTCAAAATGAACCCATTTGGCCCAAACCAAGTTGCCAGCTCGCTGCATTTTAAGAATGTCTTTTAATCACTTTTCACATTTAAGGATAAACTAGCATTCTTTTAACTAAAATTATGAAAGATGAGTGTACTTGTGGACAACATTGAAGCTTTAACACACTATTGTAACGTGAGCACTAGACAGATATTATAAGGAAAGATAAAAAATAACATGTGTCAAAATCCCTCCAACACCAAAAATTGTGGATAATGATTGATTATGATGATGTTAAAGGATACAGAAAAGTATGGTCATGAGGTTATTCTCTAAATTATATTTAGTACATTCAATGGTCATTATAACAGAGATGGTCCATAATCAAATTATGCTAATATTAATCTCGATTACTATGAAAATCTATATTAAATAAGCATTGATGCTCAATCAATACACGAGACTACAGCAATAGCAACATAGAGATACTGGAAAGATCCCAAAACACCGAGGACCATCTTTAACATCCCTCAATACATCTGTAATTAGAAAATTTATACATATATCTTGACTTAAAAGTACTAATGTCAAACAGGAGATAGTGAAATATAGCATCAACTATCAGAAAAGACTCCCAAAACACAAAAATGAGGTTGCCCTCAGAAGTGGAGATCAAGACATTCCACATAGAACATATAAAAAGACAGTGTTTCAACACTAGAAAATATTCATCAGGATTATTGTTTCGGAGCAGAAAGAGAGAATAAAAAAGAAATAGGTACATGAGCATGATTTGATAAGGTCAGTTTACAATACCCCAACAAGACTTCAAAAAAATCTCAGATTTTGACGACACATCAAACAACAAAATGTAATGTTTTGAAAAATAAAATGTCAAAAGTGTGACACTACAGACAGATAATTATAAGACAGCAGATGACTTTATCATACCAAGTAATTTCATCTGATTTCTACACTGTCTATTCACAGTAGTTAATTAGTTTTGTTTAACAAAAAACACATTACCCTCTTTCTGGGGCAGTTGGGTAAAAAGAGAAGAATGACCTCATTGGTTATTTATAGAATACTGTCTGAACCAGAAACACAACAAAACCTTTGATGTCCAGAAGGAAGTCTTATAATATACTATCAATACTTGTAACAGATGCACACAAGTTTGTGCCTATGTTGCTTACTTCAATCAGTCTTAAAGGAAAACAAAGTAAAAACACAATTAAGATTACATAGTAACACTGCTGTTATCATGGTAACAATGACTGATGATGGCAACTTGCCATGAAGAGCATCCTTAACAAACAATGAAAACTGGATAACAAATAAGATATAAAATAAAAGAAAAAAAAAAAAAACTGAAATTGCCAGGAATACAATGTAAATTCCTTATCAAATAGAGATGTCAAACAAAAATTATTACACGAGCTTGTGAATTCATGTGATTCATGTCAAACTGGAAAGGACTATACCTATTCTACAAAAAAAAAAGCATTTTTTTTTTAATTTAACTCCTGATTATAAATACTTTCAATGTATTTTAAACTAAACCTTTTGATGGTAATGCATGATGATTTGGTTATTAACATTTATTAATTAACATGTTTACTATGTCAATTCTTTCAATGACAAATATGAAATAAAGTAAAATTAAATGTGTAAAATTAAATGGCCGTTGATGTTATAGGAGAAATAATCTGTCATGTATGATAAACTGAATGAAATAAGGTTACTATTCATTTTTAATCTATATTTTCTTTCTTAATCATTATTAATTATAGTTCTGTACTTCTGTAATCCTGAGCTATAGCAATGTATGTTTTAAATACAAACTACTTAGGTGTTACCTATTGTGAAGGCGGAAAATCATACAAAATCTTTTTAGTTTATCAAAGTTACTTATAAAGTTTTTTATTCAACAAACAAGCAGACAGGAATTAACATGGTCTTTTAACAATCCTGTAAATGAATAACAGAAAAATATTAAAAATACTGGTTTATGCAGTCTTAAAATACGGTCACTGAAGTATCAAACTTATAAACAATAAAAAACAGAAATTAAAAAAAGTAAGTAATCACCTTATTTGTCCAATTGCATTATAATTATAAAAATCTATTTACCAAGAAAAACAATCACTGATATTTGAATAATCTATTTATAATCTTTAATTAACAAGTATGCACTTCTAAGCAGGGACCCATAACAAAAGATAAGAGCTTGAACTATACAGGGTTACTGGTAACTCGACGTATTCCTTGCAGGACGTCATAGTAGGGTTAAAATGCAACAAATTAAGCCACCAAATGTTCTACCGAAATTCAGTAGTTTTTGAATTAGTTAAGAGTTTTAGTTTTTTAATGAAAATCCCAGATTAAACCATTTGAAACCAATTTAAAAATGATTTACGGCGCGACTGTACTGAAATTTAAGTTATTATCATAGTTGACGCCGTAGCAGACCTTTGTTAATAATTAAAAGTTCAATAATGCCTAAAACTTTGGCAAATATCACTAACAAAACATTTAATTTTTTGTAATTTTTAGATCTAAAACTCTTAACTAATTTAAAAACTACTGAATTTCGGTAGAACATTTGGTGGCTTAATTTGTTGCATTTTAACCCTACTATGACGTCCTGCAAGGAATACGTCGAGTTACCAGTAACCCTGTATATATCCAGCAATTATCAAATTACGATTTTTGTATACCTACCATTATCATTAACACTTCAAAAATTGAGAATATTCAGATTATTCTTCAGACTTATGAAGAAAAAAACAGAAAGCCACATCAAAAGCCTTGAAAGATCTCAATCATGGAAAATGCATAACAATCAACTGTAAGGCAATCAATATTCACTGGGCAGGGCACACTGTGCACACAGGGCTACACCTACATACACCAATATTATATACAAAATTGTGCAGTTTTTTTTTTGTAATATGTATTGTGAGCACATTGCAATGATAAGACATGAAGGAGTAACAAGGAACAACAAGTTCACAAGGCCAATGTGTTGAATTGTTTCTTTGGCTCAACAACTGTAGGCAATGTCATAATCAAGGCCATTACAATCATATGTTCAAGAATAATGTAAGCAACAAATCGCACAATAAAGTACACACTACGTTAACGGCGATACAAAGACACGACTCCACGCACGGACGCGATATGCGATCGAAACATCGAACGGGCCCCTGGGCCTCTAGAGCTAATTCGTGCATCTGTACAGGAAGCATATCACATGGATATCATTTCCCATAAAAAACCCGACGCAGCAGAGACTACAATCGTGAGAACATTTTTTTATCACTGAAAACGCAGGATTCGCTTGCATCCGTCTCAACAAAAAAAATATGGGCAAAATTTCTCACAATTGATGGCCTTTGCCTAATTACACTCCAGACTGATGGCGATCAATTCAATATTGACCTATAACTATAACAACTAGCGGGATGCGCAGAAACGCATCGCGCGTTTAATAGCAATGCCTGGGATTTTGAAAGGCGTGAGTGAATACATAAAAAGTGGCATGGGGAACCTATTACGTGCCTTACGTCTGCTACAAAACAGATTAAAATTTGTTACATACCTGTACGGGGGCCCGCAGTGTTAGTTATTTCATTAGATTTGCATTATGTTTATATTTAAACATAATTAAAATATTGACCGAATTAAAAAATAATGCAATGTGCAACAATCTCTAAAACATTGACTTCAAACACCGTGGTCGGCCATCGACCATAGTCGTCCATAGTCAAAAAACTAGAGGAAAGTAGAGTTCAGTTGAGTCAACTTTTTTTAAATCTGACAACTCTGTAAGCCCAAATCCCTATTCTTTGATAGAGGGCCACATAAAAAAACCGAAAATCTTTTAGTAGGAATAAATAACACGCTAGGTACCTTACCCAAAAATATGATTAAAACACTGGATGCTGCCTCTAGAAGGAATACTTGTTAACAAAAATTATAAGTTAAGTTTATATTAAGTTCGTTTTTTCATCCTACATAGTAATTTGATAATTTCAAATCTTTGTTTTTTAACCGATTTCCATAAAGGAGGAGGTTCGTTTGTTTCTAAGTACTTTTTTTTTTCAATTTTTTGTTTGACATTTTCACCGTCAAATGAGGATAAAAACTGCCACTTGCTCACTTCAGATGTCGCTACTACCCAGTGTCTTAGCGAAAACTGAGAAAGAAAGATCTCCTAAACAAAATTGGATATTCGATATTTCGTCGTGACTATTTTGAAACTTATACTAAGGGAGTAATTCGTGTATAAGTTATGCTCCCAAGAGAACTAAGTCAGTTTTCTTTACCTAGGCACTTGTGATGTGTTATAATTATTATGTAAATTATAGTAAAAGTGTGGGTGTTTTGTATTATCATATTAGAGCAGTGCTAGAATTAACATCTCTGAAGTTTTTCAGTCTGGAAGATCATCCTCGAGTTGATTTTCAACTCTGATCAGGTTATTTCTGTCATACGCTTTCAGTCTTTAACAAAAAAAGAACTTTAAGAGTCAACAAACACAAAATAACCTATAAATTATAAAACGTTCATGATTTATTGACTTTTACACTATAGCTGCTTTTTTACCAGTGGTAGACGCTTCCCCTGTCCTTAGTACGTCTTTTAATAGTGCTACACTTCAAGTCCTATACATATTTATCTAGTTTTCGTATAGTTTGTGATCGACACAAAAGTAAACTTAAACACAACAATGGCGATTTGAGGACGGATGAATGGTGCTGCCATCTATGATGAGCTTTCAGTTTTAGCTCTCGATTTGAAAGATAAGTAGCGCCACCTATTATACTACTACTAAACTATTAAACAACGCATTTGGAAAACTAACTTAGCCTAACTTTTCATTGGGAGTTATATTCTATTCTTGGTTTGCACGCGAAGTATGCGAAAATTGCCACCAAAACAACACACGATCTTACAAACCTACTGCAAACTGTTGAGTTTCAGTTAGTATAATTTCGGGACAATAGATGTCGTTATATGTTTGCACATGAAAAGTTTTTCTTGACTACCTACTTGATAGCAGGGCTTGAAATACCGTTAAAAATATGGTATCGTTACAGCCTTCTGATGCAGGTATCGTTAACTATTAAATAACGTTATAATATTTAACGTTATATCTGGCACATTTTACCGTTAAATATAGGTAACATTAAAATCTATGGTATCGAAAATTTTATCGTTATTATTTAGTTTTGTTACCGTCGTTCTGGATATCGTTAAAAATTTCAGACTGCATCGATGCTAAGACTGTGCCGTACGACTATTTGCGTGTATAATATGTATTCTCTTTGTTATTCTGTGTTGTGCTTGTTCTTGTGAATATACTTGGTTGGTTTGTCCGCCGGCAGCCTTTGAGAAAAAAATTAAAGTAACAAAAACTAAAACCCAACTACGACTAAAAAGGTATAAACAAGACACCGCAGACAGACAAATTAAAAATCCGAAGTGACACGTGTTAGGGCATAAACCGAACAGATTACGTGTGACTCCGGATTTTACTTATTCTTATTCCGGATATACTTTTTTTTTTAATTCTTTTGTGGTTATAATAATAATATACATATATATATTTTTGAAATGTGCTCATTAAGCCCTTTCATTTTATACCCAACATGGTACGATTAAACAATTTTCTTTTTTAAGTTCCTGACTTTATGTCCTCTAGAGGGCGCCATTTTTAATTTAATGTGACGTCACATAGCCTATAACCAGCGGACGATCAAGACGCTTCCAACGATACCTCATTTGTCAAATTGTGATAAGTGGTTTAGAAGATAGGAGGGAACAGATGAACATACATACATATATACATACATACCAGTCAAAATCATAACCCTCCTTTTTCTTCGCCGTAGTCGGGTAAAAACGGGCCGGTAACGTCGCATAAAATAACAAATATAATACCGGTAATGTTTTACGGCTATTTTTACAATAACGTTAAAAATACCGGTAATTTTTACCACAATTTTTAACGTTATTATTATGTTATGCTACTAAGTAACGCTACCAAATCGTACCGATACCCAGGTATCTCTACGGAAATACCGTTACTTAACGTTACTTTTAATGTGAATTGGTAACGTTTTCAAGCCCTGCTTGATAGTGCAGCGATTGCGATGAAACAAAACTAAAATGATGAAACGAGTGTAATGATTCCCAAAATAATAATAAGTTTTGTTGATTTTAAATACAAATCAAAAGATTTGACTCAAATTAATTTTGTATCAGTGAATTCATAATAGTAAGTATTTCATTTGCCCGTAACCGGAAAGTACTGGTTTTTTTGCAAACGGAATGGAATGGAAACATGATTTTTGGAGTGTCGTCTAGTTTCTAAGTTTAGTCCATAGAGTAAAGTAATATATATGGTATAGAGAGCCCCCTCGCAGAATTTATTGAAGACCGCTAATGTCAATTGATCGGATAAATAGCGCCATCTATTATCGCCATCCACAAACTTGTGATATATATAGCTATAGCTAGCTATAGGTGCTACTATGCAATAGTGCCTATACTTTAGCTTCCTTACTAATTTGCTTGTTTTTAATATGACAAAGTTTTACTTAATTTAAATTTTCTCTTTATTAAAAAATCATTGTAAAACTTTATCATATTAAAAACAAGCAAATTAGTAAGGAAGCATCAATTTCAAAAGGTACACAGTGGATACATAGAAAAACAACTTGTCTTTTTTTTAACTACTTATTTATTCGTCTTGTGTTTATTTTTATAAGCTTGCGCTTCTTCCAATACAGTTCATAATCAGCTGGAGTATCTAACTTCCCACCAGCTATATGAAGCCTTGAAACGGTCAGGATTCTTTTCTGGATGTGGAAATTGATGGTAGGAGTTCTCTGAAACAAAAAGAAAGATCACTTTTAATTTTTCTCTTGAAATGTTTAAAGACCTTAAATCATTTTTCTTGAATAATGATGCGTTACAATATTGACATCTTAGCCAAGGAGCCCACTAATATTATAAAGCAGACAAGTGCGAGTCAGACTCGCACACAAAGGGTTCCGAACCACAATATTAACACTATTTTTTTTTAAATACTTTCTTAACCAGAAATGGGTGCCTCCTTTAATTTTTAACTTTATTTGATTTATTATTTGTTGACCGGCCATAGAAGTTCCCATTCTTTGAAAATTGCAAGTCTACCTATTACGGTTGAAAAGGAACTTACAGCCCTGTGACAGACAGACGGACAGCGGAGTCTTAGTAATTATTGTAAAAGATGTCTAGTCACACTTGAGTGTGACATCGTTTAAGTATATCTAAAAAACTCTGAAGCTCTGTTGTTAAAATGTTTGAACAATTAATTTGAATAAGTACAAAAATAAACACGGATAACTGCAGTGGTCCATCCGTAATGTAAATCATATTATTATACTGTTTATATACTATTTAGGACAAGTATGTAAGTTCACCGGGTATTAGGGAAATCTGTGGAGGAGGCAAGATGGCAGGGATATGATGATGATTATACTTACTGTTTGAACATCCCTATGCACACCGTTTGGGCATGATACAAACAAATCACAAGCGTCTATTATCGCAAAGAAACAGCACAAAAGAAGCGTCCAGGTCGCTAAAAAACGATTGCACTAGAATGGCGGAGGAACTAAAAGCTCAACTCACACAATAACTTCGGAAAATTCTTTCACTTTACTACGGAAGAGAGGACTCAACTCAACGCGGATCGGCGAATTAATTTCACGAAGAAAAGCACAAAAATATGGGACGAAAACTACAAACAAGCGAAAACGCAAGGAGCAGTCGTCATATTTGTTGTGACCTGACAATTTGACAATCAATAAAAAGTCAATAATTCGCTGTGTTGCTATCGTAATTATTACGCGGCTTGTAATCTACACCAATATTTGCAAATGATTATAATACGTGTTAATAAAATGATTAGTAGTTGAAATTAATATTTATTTAATTATTTTTTTGTCACAAATTATATTTGTATCGATGGGGTCGCCATATGCAGCGACATATAGTAACTAATTGTTTAGGATGGCGATAACAGATGTCGTATTTTGAAAAAAATTACCCCAAATCTGCCAATGTATGGAACTGTCCTACCCCTGGTTTAGTCTTAAGTTCTCGTCGGGCCTCAGAATCAAAAGGTTGTCTACTAGTAGCATTTAATTTAGTTTGATAAAACTGCTATTGATATAATTATCTACCAAGTTGTAAGTTTGTGTGTGTACAAATAGAATTATTCGGACTGAAAAGGCGTTTCATTATACGAGATGGTTAACCATATTGCAAAAACGAGCTGTTCGAGCAATTTACCAGCTAGGTGCCAGAGTTTTGTGGATCGCCCGGAGGACACGGTGGAGCATACGGTTGAGGTGTGCCCTGCTTGGGCGGAGCACCGCCGTGTCCTCGCGGAGGCGATTGGCGGCAGTGACCTCTCGCGTCCGGCCCTGGTTCAGGCCATGGTACGGAGCGAGAGGGCATGGGAAGCCGTCACCTCCTTCTGCGAAGCAGTAATGCTCGCGAAGGAGGAGGCGGAACGCGTGAGGGAAAGGCAAAGTTTGCGCCCTCACGCCCCTAACCGCCGCCGTTGGAGACGCCCTGGGCGTCGGGAATCCCAGGCGGATTTCCGGCCACCATAGGCGCGGGCTTGCGGACGGCGAGCAACGGGCAGCTCGCCGTCCGATAAGGACCAAGCCCGGGTCGATGGCGCGTCGTGTTCCACGCGCGCCTCAAAGAGATGTCAGCAAAAATGACGGGGTCCAATAGGACCGATGCCTGCCAGGGTTGCGGGAAAGTCCGAAAGGGATACCGGGACCTTGGCAACAGGCAAATGAAGGAACACGGGTGGGTTTTAGTCAGTAAAAGTCTGACACGCCCTTCCGCTCCGTCCAGAGCGGGAGAAGTCATTGGATGATTTCCCACCCTCAAAAAAAAAAAAAAAAGGTGCCAGAGTTTCTCTGAGAGATTTTTTTTAAAGAGATTGGTATTCTCACGGTGGCTTCACAATTCATCCTCGCCAACATCTTATATATTAGGCAAAATATACACTTATACACTAAAAACAGTGATATCCACAGTGTTAACACTAGGAATAAGGACAAACTACGAGTTCCCTTTCACCGGTTTCATAAAGTTCATAACTCATTTGTTGGGCTTGGTATAACCTTCTATAACAAGCTACCCTCTTCTTTGCTAGATTTGCCTTATAATGCGTTTAAAGCAAAAGTAAAATGCAGCCTTTGTTCAAAGGCGTACTACTCTATTAACGACTACTTAAATGATAGGAGTAGTTGGACGCTGTGATTAACTGAAGACAATGTTTGTGTTCTTTCTCCAGAATTAGCTTATCCACTGACAGGTTATATGAGTTCATATAAATTTTATTCTATTTTATTTGGTCTGTTTAGTCAATTTATTTTTAATTTAATTCATTGTTGACATAATCTACTCATTACAATGTTTTCTATATGAGTTGTATTGCAATATGTGGTTAGCTAGCGACCTCAACAATAATTGATAATTATAATTTTTGTCTGAGCAACCAGCAGCAGGTTCGTCATGCTCCCTTAGATGTCACTGCTTGCGGTAGCGTCGGAGGTCGGGTTGTCTCCTTTCCTCAAATATGGCGAGGGGGGTAATGGCTGATCTTTACGTTATGCTCGTGAACGGGTGCTGCTTGTGGTGACTGGTCGTCTTGCTGATCTCGGTTTTGTTAATGTTACTAGTAATTAACTTTTTATTTATTTTACTTCGATGGTCCTAGTTTATCATGTATAACTTCCAGTTACATCATTAAATGGCTATATGTAAGCGGGCACGCCCTTTATGCCTGGTGGCTTTTATTTTGTTAATTTATGTTTACTTTTACTTATTTCTGCTTGAGTACATATAGTTCTCGTTTTATTTATTTTTTTGGGTGGTATATTGGCGTGTGCTAGTTGACATATGGCTAATAATTCGATTTATATTTTATGTTACGTAATGTAAATGATTTTGCATACGTTTGTATAGAATCAATTGTTTCTAACTGAACAGACAGCTGTGCTGCTGGGGAGTTTGTTGCGCCACTTCTTCTTCCCAGCTAAAGCACTAGGAAGTGGTGAAAGGTGGGCGTTTTGGGGGACTGTCTTATGTAATTTTGACGTTCGAAAAGTGCTGATTTTCAGCCTAGTTTGAATAAATGACTTTTGATTTTGATTGGTTTTGTACATTTTACGTGATACCTTAACAAATTAATCTCTCACCAGATAAACAGGACAAAAAAAACAAAAGTAGAAATGGCATGTTGGTTATCCTTTAGCACACAAACAATTTTGTTTTTTATTATTTTCATTAGGTATACCTACAGATTTAAGGTTATTGTTTAATTTAAGTTATATTAGAGTGGGTTATAGGGTTTTAAACTTATATTTTTGCGTTAATGATGCGTTAATTTTTATTTTTCGCTTTATTTTTTGTGGTAAATACTAGCCTACAACCCACACAAATTCGAATACCTACCACTAACTGTTATGTAAATATAATAGTGTCAGAAAACTATTATTACCTACATCAGATATGTAGTAAAAATGCTAACTCAAAAACTGCCCAAGTAAAGTTAATAAAATCTGGGACCAGCGCGCAAGCTTCCTACCAAATGAAAAAACAATTTTCAAAATCCACCATAGATGAAAATACCATATAAACAAAGAAGGCGAACAAAATCCAGCTCTTATGACCATCAACTGCAAGTCTGCAAGATTACAGTAGAGTTGCTGAATTAATTTGGATATTATTTTACCTACCATTTTGAATTTTTGAAAAACGTATGTACGTTTCTTGTAGGTACCTACCGTCTTTTGTTTTAATCTGCCTAGTCTTTACCTAACTATGTTGGGGTCGGCTTCCAGTCTAACCGGATGCAGCTGAATACCAATATTTTACTTGGAGCGACTGCCTATCTGACCTCCACAACACCACAATCCAGTAACTGGGCAATACGATACCCCTTGGTATGACTGGTTGTAAGACTTCGGGCTTCTGACTACCCGTAACGTCTGTCAAAGATCCACCAATGACAGCCGGGAAGCCATTGGCTTATTAAACGTGATTTCTGAGCCACGGAGGAGTCCTATGTATAGATGGTCACCCATCCACAGACTAACCAGTAGCTGATCCGACCCGTGGGGCTGTTATTACTTAGACACGAGCTTCGTAGCAGGTAATAGGGAATATGCATGTGATTCAAATAAGGGTCAAGTTTTTTTTTTAATAAACTATATTACTTCAGAATTATGCCTCCATCAATATTTTTGAATAAAACTTCTTTTAGAGCGATAAATTTTTTTTTTTAAAGTGCCCATAAACTGCGGGTAATTCAAATACTTGAATAGCTATGAGCGGATGTGACGTAACAATCTAGCACAACAATCAAAATGTCAATGTCAAGTCAATTAACAAGTGTCAAACACTCCTTTTTGTAGGATTGTTTGACATTTGCTTGTTCGTTTTCATAGAATGTGACGTCACCACACCAAGCGCGCCAAATGGAGGGCGTTTGAATAGTCCGGATAGGTTGATTTATAAAAAAAAAATTACTCTAAATTGCTTTTTTTCCTACAATTTTTTTTTCTATTATTTGACGAAGTAAACTGTCGAATAAAAATATTAAAAAATTACATCCATAGTCCCTATTATTGCCACATCAAAAAGTCATCTTCATAGGAAGACATGTCAGTGCGCGATAAAATCCTTTTATGTGCCAAATGTTGAAAAGCCAATATTGTGTCTTTGTTGTCTTTTGTAAATAAACCCAAGCCGTTTAGAAACACTCATTTTAATTGTCTTTCACATGAGATCAAAGACTGATTATGAGTAGCTAGGTAAGTACCTACTATTCAAATTTTCAAATACCTTGGTAGGTACATACATAGCCATTGAAAAGCGACAACATAAAACACATTCATTATCATTCACCAATATAATTGAAAACAATCACTGACAGTACAAAACTTCAATTTTTAATTTATTTTATTTTATGTAATTTGTTTCACCATTGAGATAGTAAATCAAAGTCTGTGAGGCGTTGCATCTGATAACCGCGCTTTTTGAGTTTCTTTTTATCGTCATCTTTCCCTTCTTCCATTTTTTCTGCTTGTTTCTTCTTGCCTGGTCTACTCTTCTCCGCATCTTTTATCTTCTGAACCTCGCATTCCATGTCAAACGGACATTGATCAGCAGAGTATATCGGCATCATTACGACAGGTACATACTGCGGAGTTGACTTGGGTAGCTGAAATTAAATAAATACTTATGTAGGTACATCTTTTTTAGTAAGTGTATGATGCCCGGCTTCTGAGGGCCTCACATGAACCCTAATCTCCACAAGTCCATAGCTATTGATTTGACTGAAGCACGCGAAGCAAATGAAAGCATGGCATGTGTGGTTGCGTGGACAGGGGCTATAATACTTATTAATCACAATTTACTACAATTTTAGGGTGTTGTACCCAACTGAACAAAAATGATGACATTTGACATTGAAATGACATTTTAACATTACGTTTTACCTGGTTCTCCGCAGCACATTGGCAGCAATAGCTCTGTGCCGCAGATATTGCGTTAGAGTTGACTAAATGTTGAACAATGGCTTTTAGCCGATCTTCGTCCAAGTCTGCGGGCCTCTTATTCTCCCATTTTCCGTCGGGGTTCATTTGCACAATGAAAGGAGCCGACATACCCATTGCTTCAAATCCAGGTTTTGCCAGAGGACTATAATAAAAGCATTTAGCAAATTGGATGACATTCTGAAATAAGCCTAAATTCCACAATGTTTGCAAGTCCCATCTAAAGCCAGTATGTTCTGCCCACCATGACAAACGGTGCTGACACGTGGACGCTGACGCAGGAAACAGTACGGAAGTAAGCATGAGAGTTGCACAGACAGGACAGCCGTGGAGCGTTCCATACTTGGCAAAAGGCTAATAGACCGAGTTCCAAACGTCGAAATCCATACTACGAAAGTCTTTGTTAACGAAAAACGAATTATGGAACTAAAATGCAGCTGAGGGCAAAACACCAGGCAAGGCGCAGAGATGACAGGTAGAGTAAGGCAGTGACCGAGTGGCACCCAAGGACTGGAAGACGATGTGACAGTCATCCAGCAGCGAGGTGGGCTGATGACATTGTGATAAGGCTGGCACAAAAGTGTAGAGGATTGGCATAAGAAAAGAGACGCATGTCCAGCAGTGGGGCAGGTGTGGGGCATTGGCACAAGAAAATAGAGGCATATCCAGCAGTGGGGCAAGTGTGGGGGATTGGCACAAGAAAAGAGAGGCATGTCCAGCAGTGGGTCGGGCTGTGGATCATTATGATGAGGTAGGTGACGAAAAGACTGCTTTGTTGGTCTAGTGCTAGTGGTCCAAGCGCGTCTGCTAGGTAGACGGGTCCTGAGTTTGATCCCCAGGTCGAAGTAAGTGTGTTATTGAGCTTTTCCAGATGGAATTTCTTAGAGTTGTCCGGAATATAGATTTGGGCACGTTTGATGGCAATAGGCTCGCCCCCATGATAAACAATTGTACAGTTGTGATTTCTGTCATTATGTTTTATCTGAAGTTTTTTGGTGCGGCCACACAGAGTTGGAATAGGTATCTGTACAGTACAACCGTGGAGAATGATAGGAAGGAAAGGAGGCGTCCAGGGGTCCTATGCCGCAGTGGGCTATGATAATGAGATAATTATCGTGGTTTTGGTTTTATGGGGGAAAAGGAAAAGAAACAATGTAGGTACATAAGTACGGTACTTACACATCGGCTAGTTTAGATATCAATGCTTTATCAGCCATCGTGAACGTGTCCTAGTACGCTCAACCGAACAATGGTAGTTAAATTTTATGCGTAAAATAATTTATTTGTATTTTTTTAAACTTTGAATTTTGATGACTTCAGTTTTTATTTTAAAAGTAAGTAAGTATATTTTTATTTTGTTACAAATGTCATTATCTAATGGATTGAATGGACAGTATTAATTAGAGGAGGTATATCTTATTATGATAAGTTGGTGCCTGAATGACGTTTATTACAGTGGGGCGTTGTTGGTGAACATTTGTGAAATTGTCACAGAAAATTGTATTGACAAAACAAGTGGCGGCGTTAGTTCTGGTTTTGGCCACGCGCTGAAAGAACCTTGTAGCGTTTTATGGTACGTACCTACTCTTCTGATTTTTTGTGTAATCCTGGTTTCATATCTCAACGCAGATACTGGTAGGTACCATTAATAGTAAATTAGCCGATTTTGTAGCCCTTAAAAAAGTTACAGGACGTATAGACCTCCAACTGTCACTAACGAGACACAATTTTAATTGTTATCGGCCAATCAACAGCGGTTTTAATCGCCGGCTACTCGCTGGCGATTTAAAAATCTCTCGTTCGCAGTGTCACACAGATTTTGATTTTGACAGTAGATCGGTCGTCAAAATCTGTGTGTAGACGTGAGATTAGGGTCAGTTCACACCGACGCGACGCAACGTGCACTTTTTTATGATCCGATACAATATCCAATTTATTTACTACACAATAAGGTACATGCGCTGCGCAGCACCGCGCATCTCAGCGTACTTTGACACGCGTGTCAACACTCTCACTGAATTTATACCTTTTCATGAAGAAAAAAAGTTCGATAATCCCAAACAAGGCTCTAAGTATAGTAGTAAAGAACACCTTCCAATCCATAAAGAAAAGGATAATAAAAGTATTATTGAAATCCTTTGTGTCCAACCATTATTAACCCTAAAAGGTTGTTAAAAAGTTAGAAGGGTGATTTTGTACTTTGTTTTCAAACAAGTTATTATTTTACAAAGGTAAAAAAAACCCACAATGGCACTGATCTAGGAACCAAATCGACCGATCATGATCATCATGTTTTATTAGTAGGTTGAGTTGAAGGTAGTTTTTCAAAACTACCCAGGCGCGGTCCGACGGGGGCGGTCTTGGGGGTCATGAGTATGACCCCCCCGAAAATCATTCAAGCTGTCGAGAGACTGAATGATTTACGTACTTATCAATTAACCACATCCCTAAAAATATTCCTCGGCACCAGTGGTGACCCACCCCAAAATCTTGGGCTGCGACCGCGCCTGAAACTACCTCTCGAAAAGGGTTTTTGGAGATGCAAGTTTTAAGAGTTTGTGTGAAAGAAAAAGAAATCCTGTTAGTCACACAGTCACACTGGTGTTACAACCGTGTTACCACGAGTTCGCACCCATAAAATCACCAAAATCAGCGAAATCGGCAAAATTTCGTATAGGTACGCCCATCCTTTATAGTGACAAAAAAATTATTTGTGGTAATGCTTTTTTTATTGTATTTTTTAAACTGTTCTCAAAATATTGTTGTTATATGTAGGTACAAATTTCTTAAAAATGCTACCACTGAGAAAGTAAATCGAAGTCTGTGTGTCTGCTCAAAAGCCAAGGTTTCGGCTTGTTCATAGGTCCACCTCCAGGTTTCGGTTGATTGCTCTCTTTTCCTTTGTCCTTCTTGCAGGCGTGCCATATAAATCTATGAAAGTAATGAAAATAAAAGTTTTAGTTTCGTTATGAGGCGCGTACAGTCGACCGCACGTTGACCTTGAGCTGGCTTAAAGAAATAGGTACGGTGTTTCAATAGAAAAAAAAACCCGATTACAACTATAATATTCAAAACAAGCTCAGTTTTCAACCAGTCTGATGGCAGTTATTTTAATTTAATTTAATTTATTTTAGTTCACTTTCAGATTTGATGCCCAATCAGACTGATTGAAAAGTCAGCTTGTTTTGTTATATTTAGTTGCAGTAGGGTTGTAGTTTTTTTTCCACCTTTTTGTGTGTGAATAATAAGAATATTATTATTCTGGAATCGTTCCATGGTCTAAAGTCCGCCATTTTAAAACAAAACTTAGCCAATACTTAGACCTAGACGAGACGGTGGACACCACATGTACCTACTTATTAAAATTCAACATCCGTTAAGACGCAATAAATCTGAATATTTCAGCTTTAGCGCACAGGAGTGTTTTAAAGGTAGAAGTAGTGCAAACCTTGGAGTCCTGACCGTCTGGTTGTGGACTGGACAATTGTATTCCCAATCTGGTAGTTGCAGTATATAAATAATTTCTTCATCAGCATCAGCAGCTTCTCCTGGTTTTGTTATTGATGAGGCGTAAGGCTGTAAGGCAGAATAAATTATTTTCTAACTATATAAATTGAAGTAAAAGCATTGTCTCCTTTTCCTTAATTCCACGATTTAAAATAGCGACATCTATCCAGGAAACCGACAACATTGCATTTGGTAGGTATGTTCGCAAGGCTGGGGCTTGTTATGTAATACCTATGACTTAAACCCTTTTATATTGCCACTAGATGGCGTTAAGGGTACAGCTGAGTCGGTGATAGTCCGCCAAGATACTCGTAGGTACTTACGAAGACACTCGGGGCACTTAAAGCTTCGCATGGATCCAAGAATCCGTCGAGAATTTGTTGGTTGGCCTTATACTTGCGAGCCAAGTTGAAGTGCTTGGAATTTTCCTGAGTCATGGGAAACGTGATCAAGGGGCGCCTAAAAAAATAGAAGATTATGATTATGTTGTATGCAAGACGTAGACTGATATAAATGAAGGTTGTGGCGGCATCATATGGCCACATGTGAACTACGCATCAAAGACCTGACGTCAAACAAAATACTGACGTCACATAAAAATCCTGCATCTCGCAATTAGAGTTTACTGCGCGATCAACGTATAACGGGTGTAAAAAGGCGCTTACGAATTCGAAAGTCACTTGTTATTCCCGTCATTGTGATAATTTTTATGTTCCGGACCATACCTGGGAACCTTCTGGTTGTAGAGATATTGAAGGTCTAAGTTCCAACTTTTTCAGACGTTTTTTAAAGAAAGCAAGTTTTAAATGTTGAATAACGTTGTTAAATTTTCTACATTTGTATCTGTATTTTTATGGTGTACATAATAAAGAGTATTCTATTCTATTCTATTCTAACGAACCCTGAACCGTTGCATGCACCCATAAACACAATGTTTTGTGTGCGTTTCGTAGCGCACTACCGTAAATAACGATTTTCCACACCAACAATTAAGGATCAGCGGTACTCTTCGATCCCTGTATCGTCTGAGGAACTTTTTGCCCGCTAAGACGAAAACTATGCTTGTGCAGACTTTAATTTTCCCCATCATCGACTATGGTGACGTGTGCTACTTTGACTTGAATACAGTTTTGCTGGATAAGCTTGACAGACTACTCAACATCTGTATCCGGTTCATATTCAACCTTAGGAAGTATGACCTATGTGTCGAGCTCTGAGCTCAAATGGATGTCCCTTCGCCAAAGAAGAAGTTTGCGTACTTTGACCACGCTTTTCTCCGTTCTCAACTCTCCCTTTCCTCCTTCTTATCTTGTGTCTCACTTCCAATATCTATGTTCTTCACACACAAAAAATCTGCATTCTTCTAACAATCTTCTCCTACTCTGTCCTTCTCATACTTCTGAATTTGTTCATTCTTCTTTTCATATTCAGTCCATTCTTCTTTGGAATGCGCTTCCTCTTGATATCAGGACGGCCACCAGTCGTTATGCATTTAAGCGGAAATTGCAGAGTTTTGCCCTTGAATTTGTATGTTATATATGTATATATATAATTATATATATATTATAGTAAATATGTATGTATGTGTATGTATCATAAGTTTATAGCTTATTTATACTATAAAACCTGTTTTATCTATAATTCTTTATGATAAAAAAACATTTTTTTTCTTCAAATTTTTCGTCTTATGCAGAGCACCTCCCATCTAACCTCTTCACCGCCCTTGGTTGACTGGTAGAGAAAGCTTAAGGCATTAAGTCCGCCTTTGTAAATTTTTATTTGAGTGCGAAAAGTTGAAATAAAAAAATATAAGATAAAAGTCGTTTCCCAGCAATTATTTTTGTGCAATGATGTACAGAATGCGTATTTGACGGCTATTTGATGGGTTTTTTTTACACCATTCCTACTTCAATCGTCGGGCAGTTGCCCGCAAGACAATACTCGTCTGGTCAGAGGATCGTCCCTTTTCTATAGAGAACGAGTGACCTTGACACTCTGTTCCTCATACCTCTAAAAGGTCATTATCAAGGAAGTTTCTAGAATGTTTGGTTTGATAATGAGTAGGTAGCAAGGTAGGATAAGAATAAAATGTATTATGAGTACCTACCTCTCTAATTATTTAGGTACCACGACCTACCTAATTAGCGATGGGGAGTCCGAGTCATGACTCATGAATAGTTGAATAGGTTCTCATCCTTACATAATATAAAACAAAGTCCTCCGCCGCGTCTGTCTGTCTGTTCGCGATAAACTCAAAAACTACTGCACCGATTTTCATGCTGTTTTCACCAATGGATAGACTGGTTCTCGAGGAAGGTTTTTTGTATATAATAACCGGAATACACCTGGGCGAAGCCGTGGGCATCAGCTAGTGATATTATATAAAATACGTGCTGTCTTTCACGTCTGATAACCCTCACTTGACTGTATTGGCCTAAGAGTTATCTTACTCCTGAATAGGTATCTACTTACATAATAAGTGCCTACCCACTGAATAAGAAGCAAGGCCTGCATCTTGATCGAAATAAAAAAAAACTTAGGTATACTAATATAATAAGGTTATGCCTTACAAGTTTTCAATTCGACTATTTCGAAATTAACCGTAAAAAAATAATTTTAAAATAAATGCGAGTTTTTAGAGCGCAAAGGTCACAAAATTCATTATAGTAAATTGTATCTTTTCTTGACTTTGGCTTGACACGCTACCGCGTGTCTAGATGCATGGTACACTGTTTTGCCGTCTACATGCGCAAACAACGCTTGTGCAAACTGCGCATACCACCAGCTGCTGCGTGTAGCCGGAGCTTTACATAAAATCCGCAGGAGCACGCACTCACGACCTTCAAACTTACTGATAGTTTGACCGAGACCGCTGTATCTCGCTTTAGGTATGTGCGCGGCAAGGCGAGTGACGAGTGCAGTTCGCTCATTGGTCAACGCTCACGGCCAACGTCCCGTAGCTCATTCGTCATTGTTGCATACATATATACTGCGCTTTTATAGGCTGGCCTTTATAGCACGACGGCGTGAGCATGTTGGTGACGCAAATCCATAAGTTTATCCCTACCAAAAATCGTTCAAAGAAATAAAGTTTTCACTTAAAAAATCTCGATGTTTTGTCAAGTCGATAAAACCGTACAAAGCAGAGGCGGATCGCTAGTTTAGGTATAAAAGAAAAAACAAACTATCAAACCTGAACGGGTCAAGGTACAGGGATCTTTTAGGCAGCGCAAAGTGTGCCTTAATGTAGTCTTCATCCAGGAGTTGAAAGTCACTCTGTGCTCCTCCAGCCGATGCCGAGGCCGGGCGTGGCTTACCGCCGCTACCAAACTGCTTGGCTGCACGTGGGTCATCGCGGGGTACCAGGCAGATCAGTGGAAGGTTGGCCCTACTTCCTTTGCCCGCGTCAGGGTGCGCACCGCGGCATTGGCAACATCTGTACATAATAAATAAGACACTTGAAACACACGAATAGGTACCTACGGTCAAGGGGTATAGTGACGTTGACGCTTTTAGTGTTTTTTTTTTTTTCATATATGTCGTGTAAAATCGAAGTCAAAAGTAATTTTTTGAATCTACGCCAAGAATCAGCACTTTTTGAACGTAAAAGTGTCCCCCAAAACACACTCTTCACCACTTCCAAGTGCTTGCTTCTTTGTCGATGCACTCTTGACAGAGCGGTCGTGGTCATCATCACATTTTCGCGTCGACTGTAACATGTGTGCATTCGTGTAATGGGCCGCCCATTGCGGATTCAATCTGGTCGGTCCATCGCATGGGTGACCTGCCGCGTGCTCTCGTTCCGTTGACCTTTCCCTGCACTACAAGACGTTCTATGGAATGGTTTCCCCGTGATGCCACATGTCCATAGAATTGCGTGTGTGCACATGCCCAAAATTAATTCTTATTTTCCCGGGTTAAAAGAAAACATTTGTTTTATGTTGTTAATGTTATGCGCTAGCCCGCGCTGCGAGTTTATCGCGATATGTATGCGGCATCCTAGAGGGCTTAAATGTAAAGATACATTCCTAATGTTATGAAGCCGTGCTTTGCTGTGCCGACAGGGTCCACTACGATCATGACTGTCATTATAAAACCTACTACCTCGGCTCACATCATGAAATGCAATAAATATCTAGTAAAGAGAAGTTGAAAGGAATGGCGTAACTAAGTCAGACCTAATGGTATTCTGTGAAAAACTTAGGTGAAGTGAGCTAGTGTCAGGTGGAGTGACAGTTCACTTTAAGCTCACTTCACTTAAGTTTTCACGGCGAGGTGTTTACAGAATAGACCGGCTGTCTTTTATACCAGAGCGCGAAGTACACACGGTTACTTAACAAGCCACTATTCCAGTATAAGCTGATCTCGCAATGTATAGAACTTCCGTACAATGAGAGGTCAGCTTATACTGGAAATGTATACTTGATAAGTAGCCGTGTGTACCTACATCCGCACGAAGGCGCCTTCAATGCAAATGTGTGGGGATGCTTTCGGATCAACTGACCGAGCAAAGCGACCGAACGAGCCCCCGTCATCTCCTTCGTGTTAGGTTTCTTTAAACCCTGCAGACAGAAATAGGAGCCCCGCGAGCTATGCCTTAATATTATTGCTTGGAAACGAATTTAGACCCACCAGGTGATCTTACCCAACCTTAATACTCCCACTACCCCACCAATCCCGAACGAAAGTTTGGCGATTTAATTCTAAGCATTAATAGGCATTGGGGTTTTCAAAAAGACACTAAAAAGGGTCTATTGTACCCAAAAAAATAACTACTATAAAACAGTGTCATGCCGGTCCTAAAGTACAGAGCTTCCCGCACCATACTTAAAACATCGCTGGCAACGTGTTTCAGGGAAAATATGGCCCGTTTAGGAGCGTCTTAAAATAACAATTTCACTTACGCGGAAGCCATTTTTTTGGAGAACAGTTAATGCATGTACTGATAGTCAAATTTTATTATTTTACTTCAATACTGACATTTTTTTGTATATTTTATAATTTCTGGACTTAAATAGATTTCATTTTCACTTGTGATTTTCACAAAAAATTGTTCCTAATGTTTTGTGTCATCTGTTTGTCATTGTATGTTTTTTTTCGTTTTTAACTGTTTTCCTTCTTTATGGCCCACAACACAAATTAACTGAGTGAAAACCTTTTTTTTCAAACAGTTAAATCACGTAAAACTTTCACGTGTTTATCGGTTTCATAAGCTTAGTCTATTGGAAGATTAAAGTACCGTCCGTAGGGAAATGATGACCAAACAGTTTAAAGCATCGCGGTCGCCTTAGCTATCAGACCAAGTTACTAATACTACTAAAAGGTTATTGACTCGTCAAGTTAAACAGTGTCTCAATCCTAATCCACAGGGTAACAAAATAAAGATGAAACATTCAATATTCGGGCAGGGGCGGGCGCGTGTGGGAGGCACGTGGCCGCACTTTTCAACGACAGATTTACCGTCAGCCGGCGCTAGGCACACGCTGGCCTGTTTGCAAACGACCCGGTATTTATCCATCGCCCCAGGCCACGTCTTTATTGCTTTCTATGTGCTCTACCATTTTAGCCACGTTGTTTTAAAAATTGTGTTTGAATTGGCATTTGCGATTATTTTTATTGTGTCTTTGATATAAAAAAAAACAAAAAATACAATCATTTAAAATACTGTGTAAAAACTTCTTTGAAGATCACCAAATTCTCTAACTTAAAAATCTTTTCTTAATTCTCTCCGAGTGCTTACTCATTCTTACTTTCGCTTGCCTGTCTGCTGTTTCTTGTGCTACCCTAATATTGTCAGTGAAAACTTTTAATTGGCCTTCTTTCACTAACTGTCAACTATCTGTATCCTAGCTGTAAGTTTTCTTAAGAAAAAAAAAAAAAAATATTATTATCTTTTTTCCAGACTTTTGGAAGGCGTACGAAGGGCCGAAGCCAATTCGCAGAGGCCAGTTTGACGCTTCCATCGTAATAAGGCACCAACCGACGATTATCCCTGAACACACTATGCTACTTGCACCTAAATACAACCCCGGGTTGGTGCATATTATATCCTGCAATAGTAGGACTATTGCGGGACATTATGGAAAAAAAAAAACTTTATTTACCCAAATCAACATAACAACCATGCACAATTCAAGTAAGTTACAAATAAGCCCTAGAGGTAGGTAACATGTTTGTTCGGTAAGTATCGGTGCTTATTTTGATTGTTAACTGAACTGATTCACTCTGTTCCCCGTACTAATTTACACTGTATTACGGTGAAAGACATTGTACTAAAGATATTGGACTATGGATTTGGGTGGCTAAAGTACTGGTTACCTAAAACTATGGAAGGACTATGGCCACTGCCTGACCAATGTTTTATTATACATACAATAAACGAATAAAATGGCGGGGGATGACTTGCAAACTCAATAACGGGCCCACGGAAACGGTCGCTAGCAAATAGCAACGTAGCGACAAGGGGGCATCATATCCTAAGGTGCTTGAGGAGTGGAGAGGTATTCCGCAGCTATCAAGACAATCCCAGAAATACGATCAAGATTCTTACCAGCATCTTACTGGAATACTTCCTTCCTTCGAGCATGTTTGCTCTTGCGAATCTCCATTCAAGCCGGCTAATAAAGGCAAGAATGAGTAGGGAGTTCAGTTCCTCGTCAGTGTTCGCTCCAGCCGGCTCAGTTCAACAGCTCCCAACTTGTTGCCTGCGGGTGTACTCTCTTGGTCTGGTTCCTCACTCTACACTTGTTTCGGCAAAGTAAACTTTACCGGCACAGATCTAGAGTATAGAGTGCAAGCCCCACCACGACGTCAACGTATAGAGATACGGCGGTAGAGTTGTTATTATTATTTGTGTTTTAGTGTAGTGTCAGCCGTAGGTAATTTTTAGGGTTCCGTACTCAAAGGGTAAAACGGGACCCTACTACTAAGAGTTCGCTGTCTGTTTGTCTGTCTGTCCGACTGTCACCAAGCTGTATCTCATGAACCGTGATAGTTAGACAGTTGAAATTTTCACAGATGATGTTGATGATATTTAAGAGGGCTCCCATACAACAAACGTGACTCTTTTGCCGTTTTTTGTAGATAATGGTACGGAACCCTTCGTGCGCGAGTCCGACTCGCACTTGGCCGCCCGTAGACTAATTTGATATTTTAAATGATTGTCGTTTGTTTTTTCAATTTGGATTTTGACAATTGCACATGTCAAATTAGTCTACGGGATTAAAAAACGAACTCTAGTGACGGTCAGTCGGAAAACTTAGATAATTAGCTCTTGATCAAACGATTTCTGTTTTAAAAACAAACGGCCCCGATTTGGCCTAAAACCCTATTAGTATGTTGTTACACCAACATCAACCCTCCCAAAGGGCGTCTACGAACGTGCGACTATTTGTCTAGCGAGCTGATGACAAATTGAACGCCTGTCGCGACGCGTTATTGCCAGCGACTTTGGCGTGACGTAACTGCCAAATGACGAGTGTTGAACTAAAGAGAGATTATTATGTATATAGAACTTCTTGTTGTATCTGTGGCGGTATCTACATCGCCACATGCAAACTACGCATCGAAGACCTGACGTCACACAAAAATCCTGACGTCACATAAATCCTGCATCGCGCAATTAAAGTTTACCGTGCAATGGACATATGTACAAGAACCCGACATCAATCGTTGGGCAGTTGCCCGCCAGACACGACACCCGTCTGGTCGGAGGATCCTCCCTTTTCATTTCTTTTCTTTTGTGTATGAGTGAACTTTACACCCTGTTCCTCATACCCCTAAATACCTATACATATTAAAAATTAAAGTCGCTTTTCATGTTTGTCTGTAACTCCGGGTTTTTCTTCTAAACCGCGAACCTTCTTTAGATGAGGTTTTCACCATCGTTTAGAGAATTTATTCGGGAAGGTTTATGTGTATAATACGTTAATATTAAAGTTACATATAACTAAGAAATCTTTATGTTTTGTCACGTCGTAAAACCCATGCGAAGCGGGAGCGGGTGGCTAGTATTATATTTATTATCTAATAAAAAATCTTCTTGTTTTATCTAATATCTAATGATTCGTACGTTACATACCATAATCAGCTAACAACTTTGCTGCTAGAGGTCAGGCAGGTCTCGTCTCTGTGCGAGGGCGCGATACGTGCTCAAGGACATCAATTACAGCCGCCACAGAAGGCCATACGTCACACAGTGGTAATACTTTGACCTTGAGCCGGCTTGATGTAAAAGGCCTCCACAATAGGGTTACGGCGTAGCAGTCGTAGGCCCGTAGGCCTACGTCCGCTACGACGTAGCACTATACTTTTCTATGCCCACGAGCATTACGAGTACAGTCACGAGAAAAAATATGTATACACTCAGCAAAATTCAATAGCGATTTTCTCGTCGAATAACGATTACAACTTTGAGATGAGACCTATTTATCATAATAATACTATGTTCGTAATAACATAAAATTACAATCAATACCGTACGAGAAAATCGCTTTTAAAAGTTGCTTAGTGTATACATATTAGTGCTTGTGGTTGTACATCGAATTTCTTTTTCTTCGTTCACGTTCTAAGTGTTTGAATCGTTGTAAAAACTGTTGAGAGTCGATGGGCCGTCAACAGTAGCAGATTATAAGTCGAAAATTCCTGGCACTGGAAGGCTCACATCTCAACTCACTGGTATTAGGTATGTATAAACACACAGACAGACATACTAAGCACGTACAATATTTACAACTAGCAACCCGCCCCTGCTTCGCACGGTTTTTACGACTTGACAAAACATCGAGATTTCTTAGTTATATGTAACTTTAATATTAACGTAATATATACATAAACGTTCAGGAATAAATTCTCTAAAAGTTGATGAATACTTCACCAAAGTCTGTTGTGTGGTTTAGAAGAACATCGCGGACATACAGACAAACGCGAAAAGCGAATTTAATTTGTAATATGTATAGATAACAGCCACACGAAATGAATATAATATGTACATGTTAGTATGTCTTTATTTTCAAGTATTCTCCTATGAACACTGTGCAAATATCTATTGCGTATTTTCACATTTAAAAGTATTGGGAAAACCAAATCTGTAAAAGAAGTAAAAATAATAGGATTGGAAAACGGGGTTTATTCAATTAGATATTTAAGACAGAATATAAAAGATAATTTTACAGGTTTTTATTTGCAAATTCAATTTGATGGAAACAGTTTGTAGCCATTTAGCTAACAGTGATGGAATATTAATATTGATGTTCCATCTCCCCCATAATGTTTACCTCAGTTTCACAGTTTGTTTGAAACGAGATAATAGCGAAATATAGAACTTTCTGAACAAGGTAAAGTAGACTTATAAAGATATTAGAGTTGATATTGGAAAAGAGAAAACTTTTTTTAAATTACCCTAGCCTTCTCTCTCCTTCCACCAGGTTTGACAAAACCCATCCTGTCCGTCCCGCCTGTTTCTATCTCGCCATCTCGACGTGTCCTGAAGCGACCCCGTCTCGCTTCTAGGGCCGATGCCTGCCAGGGTCGTGGGAAAGTCCGAAAGGGTTACCGTGGCCTCTGGAAATATCTGTATGTTTGTTTTTGCCTATGCAACTAAAGGAACACGGGTAGGTTTTAGACAGTAAGAGTCTGACACGCCTTCCTGCCTAGAGCGGGAGAAGTGATTTGATAATTTCTTACCCAAAAAAAAAGGGGCACTAGTCCTGTGATATCTGTGCCCACAGTGTGTCCGGCATAGGGCAAACATGTCCTGCCCAGTACCATTTGAGATGGGCAGCCTTTTGAACCACGTCAGCTATATTAGTTTTGGAGCGGGTGTTCCGAAGTTGATCTCCTAATTTAACACGATCTAGTGCGCTCCATTGCTCCTTCGCAAACCTTGAAAACATACATAATATCCTGGGAATATATGATCTCATCCTTTACTCTGAGCGCTAACACACCGGGACGCCATGGCGATGTCGCCGGCTACGTATCCAAACAATTTGTTTTAAATGTTTGACACTTGGCTATGGTCACGTTGCCAATTTGGAAGCTTAGCCAAGACCGACTGGCCCCTACGTGGAGTTTGGATACTCCGGCGACCTGGCGATGTGTAGGAAAGTCGCCAGTATTTTGTGTACAAGTTACGCCTCCCTCACTCAGCAGTGGCCAACTGATCGCCAGGACGGACGCCCACGTGTTACTGGCTACTTATTTGGCAACGTCATTTGGCTACGGTAGGTAGCCAGAGGTAGCCATGGCTACGTAGAAAAGGACGTCGGCATGGCGTCCTAGTGTGTTAGCGCTCTTAACCTATTAATTGTACTTATCATTATGACTAACTTTTAACACGGGACCAGCCCTAAAATCGCATTAAATACTGTCCCATAGATTTCGTCGACAAATGTTCTGACAACTGAATTTACTTTTTTCTTTTCGGGATTTCGGTAGCAGCTAGTACATTACACTTATAGCAAACTCTTTGTGGCATCAATTTTATCCTCATATCTTGGAGATGTAGACGAATGGTTATTATTTGGCGATTTAATTAATCAAGTGTTAAATATAGTCACGCCCCGTACAAAAGGACCTAGATATAGCATCAGCAATATTTGTAAAACCGATCACAATCGGAACTGAGTGCGCCTTCAAAATCTCCAATCTTTATTACTGCTTTAGGCGAAAAAATTTAAGTAGTAAAAACTAAAACCCAACTATTGATTGTGACTGCGTGATTGCGAGATTGCGTGTGACTCCGGATTTTTAATTTGTCTGTCTGTGATGTCTTGTTTATACCTTTTTAGTTGATTGACTTTTTTTTCGTAGTTGGGTTTTAGTTTTTACTACAAATTTTTTTTTTTTTGGGATTTATATATATATTTTTTGGAATGTGCTAATTAAGCCCTTTCATTTGACACCCAACATGGTAGGATATTTTTATTTTTGTTCTTGACTTTATGTTATCTATTGGGCGCCATTTTCAATTTAATGTGACGTCACATAGCTTATAACCAGCGGACGATCAAGACGCTTCCAATGAAACCTCATTTGTCAAATTGTGATGAGTCGTTTAGAAAATTTGAGGGAACAGATGAACATACATACATACCGGTCAAAATCATAACCCTCCTTTTTGCTTCTCCGTAGTCGGGTAAAAATTACCATATATTAGTAAAATTGAAATGTATGAAAGCAAATCTAAGTTGTGTCGTACACGTAGTCTTGCTGATCAGAAAAAAAGATTGCCGGCTCTGTACCCTCCACAGTCTTCAAAACCTAAGAATGCCCCGCTCGAGCAAAGCCATCTTCAGAATTTGTTTACACTGCGGCATATCCGATACCTGTTGAACAGATAGATCAAACACTCGTTATGATGGAGTTACAAAGATACTGTTGTGTTACCACCCTGTTACGGAGATCCGAGGACAATTTTGACTTCTTTTAAACACTCTTTGATTTGTTCGAACACTTTGAAAGACATTTTGTAGGAGAAGATGTGAAAAGTTAAACTGTTGTCTTTTGCTGGTGTTTAGGGAAACGTGTTGAAGGTTTTATTGTTAGTGTCTTGTCCCTACTCTACTCTCATTATCATTCGTATACGGGCGCCGTCATTGTGAACGGGCGCCGTCATCGTGAACCGGCGTCGTCATCGCCGGGCGCCGTCATCACGTCAGTATATAGGGACTGGTCATCTCTTAGCTGTCTCAGCCTGTTTTACCTAATCTAATTTTTGATTTGTTTTTAAATAGTTTTATTACGAACGCTTTTAACGCGCACGTCTTTCTGCATCATTCTCACATGAATATTTTCAAAATTAATGATGTGACCAATCAATATTAGAATAGAATAGAATACTCTTTATTATGTACACCATAAAAATTACAGACATAGATTTTTTTTTTGTATTTTTATATTTAATTATTTTGATTTAAAACGAATGTCCATGGAGTTTCTTTTCCTTTCTTCTTCACAGGAAACCAATACGCTTTTAAATGGGCAACTAGCTTCATATTTCTGACTGACCGACTCCTTGACAATTCAAAAGTGCCTGAAATTGGTTTAATTGAAATAAAAGCTTTGAGTTTGAGTGAGTTTGAGCCTAGAATAAAACTAAAATATACCAACTTAGTCATAAAATATTATAGATTTAAACTTGATCAAGGTTGAGATTGGCTTCATTCTAGCTAGAACATCGGATTGGTGTATTGCGTAGATAATAAAATATGTGTAGATTGCCAAAATAATTAGAATTAAAAAATCTGAAGTGTTCATAGATTTTTGTTGCTGACCTAACATATGTAAGTACCTATAGCGCAAACCACTACCTACCTATCCCCAAAATGAAAACTATTTAAAGGCTGATGAAACGATTAATGTCCCGAGAGGGTTATTGGACATCCATATTACTGTCAACGAGATGATTAGACCATGTTTATCGATTTACATAGCATTAGAAAATCGTTTTCGAATTTTATAGCAGTAGGTCCACGTATTATTACTCGCTCGGGAGTCACTATGATTTGTGGTAGTCTAAGATGAAGAAATAAATCTACTTTAATTTATCTATAGGAGAGATTAAGTAATTTATATCATTTCGTATATCTACAACGACTATTTTTTACATTTCCATTTTCGTTACCGCTGACAGAATGACACTTCGACAAGGACTTCAGCATTGCTATTCTGTAACCATCTCACCGTGAAAACTTAGGTGAAGTGAGCGTGGAGTGAGCTGTCTTTGTCATCGATACCTACTGATGCTAAGGCAGTGACAGTTCACTCCACGCTCACTTTCACCTACGTTTTCACGGTGAGATTTTTACACGCACTTCTAATGTTGGTTGTTCAATAGGATCGGCAGCTCTATTATTTGCGACAATATCTGTCTAAGCCCTAAGTAAGGGTCAGTTCAGACCGCGACGTGAAGCGACGCGACGCTGCGCGCACTTTTTAACAATTATCGAACTTATTTTCTTCACGAAAAGGTATAATTTCAGTACGAGTATTGACACGTGTCAAAGTACGCTGAAATACGCGGTGCTGCGCAGCGCGTGTACCTTATTGTGCAGTAAAAAAAAACCGATATTGTATCGGATCATACAAAAGTGCGCGTCGCGTCGCGTCTCGGTGTGAACTGACCCTAAGACGACACTTTATGATTGTGTGACCATTCGATGACTTAAGCTGGTTTCCACTGTAACTTGCACTGACTGCACTGAACTAGACTGCCCAATAATCG
This sequence comes from Lithophane leautieri, assembly GCA_949152455.1. Taxonomy (NCBI): domain Eukaryota; kingdom Metazoa; phylum Arthropoda; class Insecta; order Lepidoptera; family Noctuidae; genus Lithophane; species Lithophane leautieri. The sequence continues at coordinate 19,179,900 of OX424458.1, read as the reverse complement.
GCCAGCAGAAAATGAGGCTAACTTTGTCCCTGAACTAGAAAGGAAGCGGTCCATAACGTAACGTGCTTCCTGCATCAATCTTTGATCAGCCGCAGAATGACAGCCTCCAGAGAGATGATGGCTTACTAAAACTAATTTATTTATACAGATAATAAAAGCTCATACACACTAAACAAGGGCCAAATAAGCGCGATTGTGTCGGAAAAATCAATTGGACCGATTTTATCGCGATCACCACTCGAGTGCGCGATATACGACGATAACCCGAGTCGATAGTGATACGATAACGCTATACAAATTTAGACTTACATATAGTCGTGTCGATAGTGAGTTATATTATAGGTAGGCAAGTGGTTTGACAAGCTGGACTTTGGTTGTACAGTCAGGAAAATTAATTGTTTAGCAAAGTGCCACCCTACGTCAATTTGCCGTGTTATAGCCATGTCATACACTGGAATTGGATGTATGGATAATTTAAGGCTCAATTCACACCAGGAAAGAAACGGCCGGCGCGGCGAGCCCTGTCAGTGTGAAATAATTTTAAACTTTATCTTCATAATTAAAAAACCGTATCGTTTGAAAAGCTCGAAAATGTCGCGCGGACACACGCGCTTTTTGTCAATGGTAATGACCGCGGCTGGCCTCGTCGCGTCGCTGCCGGCCGCTGCCGGTTTCTGCCATTCCGGTGTGAATCGGCCCTAAGGGTGGTAGTCAATTTGATAAACAATTAATTTCCCAGAATTTATGTTAAGTGAAAAATGGCGCCTGATACGTTATAAACCCAAAAAAGAAATAGAAATAAAAGTTATAAAACTAAAACCCAAATTACGACAAAAAAGTCAACTAAAAACTTTTTTGTCGTAATTGGGTTTTTAAACATCAAATTAGTTAAAAAACATTAGGTGTAATAGCCTAAGTAGAGCTCCTGTATATGTACCACACCACAGCACCCTAAGGCTGGAATAAGCTGCTGCAATATGTTGCCTGTCAAGGAGAAGGGTGACGTCACACAATGGCTGCAGAATTTATGCGTCTGTCTACCGGGGAGAGCGGGGAACAGCACGTGCGAACTAGTAGGGTGGACTGGGTATTTCATTGTTGTTCGGTCAAGTTAGTGGCCTGTTCTGTTGTTCATTCCTTGTATCTTTGTCTAGTTGTAAGTTATCCGAAAATTATAAAATATAGGTAGGTAGTAAATAATTTAGTGCTAATATTAATAAATCTGTTATTAGAGGCATATGTTTTATTCAGCGTGTAAAAAGAACCCTGTCCGATCCGTGAGGGTGTTGTTAAGAATCATACTGAGAGTCTATTTATGTGGTGTTTTATGTGGAAAAAACAAAAAAAAATCGCCGCATTTTTTGTCTAGGGGTAAATTTATCGGGACTTTACATGGGGCGCGTCCGGCCGTCGTTTAGCGGGTGTCTATAAGTCATAAGTTCATAACTGATGAACTCTGTAGAAAATTTGCTAATTTATAATGAAACTAGCTGATGCCCGCGGCTTCGCCACCGTGGATGTCGGTTATTATATACTAAAATCTTCCTCGAGAACCACTCTGTCCATTGGTGAATACAGCGTGAAAATCGGTGCAGTAGTTTTTGAGTTTATCGCCAACAGACTGTCAGACAGACGCGGCGGAGGACTTTGTTTTATAATATGTAAGGATTGGGGCAATTTTGGTGCTAAAAACGTGAATTTTAATTAGAAATAATGCCCGTGACAAAAAAAATCTGCTGTACCTTAAATTTATGTCCGCATAGCTTGTCAAAATGTACATAAGGAATAGGAGATTTTTTTTTCGCGATTTCAGTTTTTGTCCCATATTGAAGGTTGTTCTTAATGTTGTTGTGGAGCTTTGACAGTCGTTACGGGTCGTCAGAAGCCCGAAAGTCTGACAACCAGTCTTGCCAAGGGGTATCGTATTACCCAGTTACTGGGTTGTGGAGGTCAGATAGGCAGTCGCTCCATGTAAAATGCTGGTATTCAGCTGCATCCGGTTAGACTGGAAGCCGACCCCAATATAGTTGGGAAAGGCTAGGGAGAATGATTGAGTGAAAGTTGTTCATAATGATGAATATATTGTAGCCCTTAAGAGATTTCGTGCATGCAAACATACACCTTATCTAGATATAAATAATAAACATTTTATTTCTCTTCCACTAAGGCGCCTTAAAATATAAAGATTACAAATCTGATAAATCCATTGTGGGAGGCTTTTGCACTAGGAGAACCTGTCACACAAAACAGCGTTTGAGTACTTAAATCTTACAGATAATTTTAACAATTTGTTTTTACCTTTGTTAGAACACAGTAATCAAAAATTTACTACAAAAAAAAACAACCGACTTCCAAAAAAAAAACACTAAAACAGTGAAAAATAACTTTACTTTCGGAAGTCGGTGTCTTTGTTTTTCAATTTTTGGTTTTTTGCCACCGTCTTCCGAAATAAATGTTATTTTTCACTTTCTTTTTTTTGTGTTTTTTTTGGAAGTCGGTTTTTTTTTGTAATTTTTTTTATTTTTTCCTTTTTTGTTGTGGTACCTACCCCACAAATTCGAATACCACTACCTGCTATGTAAATAACAGTGACGGAGTCAAATATAATATCGTCTACATAGACTAAGTGGGAAAAATACCTAATTATTGAAGCTAACTCAATAACTACTCAAGCAAAGTTAATAAAGTTTATATGGCACCACCTCGGGAGTATACGCTTCCGAACAAAAAAAAAATATACAGACGAACATAGAACCTCCTCCTTTTTGAAGAAGTCGGTTAAAAATACGAGAAGGAAATTAAAAGTTATTATTGAAGAGTGTGTGTACCAGTGCAGTGTGGTGTGGTGTATGTATGTACTTTACATACATTATAAACCCACATTCAATATTCCGACTGCAACAAAATTGATATAGGGTTTCCCAATGAGATAGCATGGCAACATTGATAATAGAACAAGGTAGTATGACAAACGTGATCATAGATGTGTTGAAGGTCCTGTTGATTGGTTCCAAGTGTTCAATTAATTACTTGATAGGTAGAAGGGATACAATTGTTGGCGCCTGCAGTGCGAAGTGCTTGCAGCATTGTTGGCGATCCGGTGGCAGATGTCTAGGGCTGTCTGTAGATGCACTGGATTAGGGTTGAGCTGAAAAAAGATGAGAAATTATTGTAAAAGCCAATTATCTTTTAAAAGAGTAACCATGGAGTTTCTTGCCGGCTCTTCTCCATAGGAAACGACCAATTGGAACCGTGCACCTAGCTTCTGACGTTTCATAAGTGCCCATGTAGGCTTATGTGAAATAAAATATTTTGATTTGATTTGATTTGAGACAAGAGACAGCTGTCAGCTGCTGGGCTGTTTCTTGAGACAAGTCCAAAATCTTCATGCTCTCGTACCAGCTTGAACTCGAGGTTAAAACGATAGCATGAATTCGTCTTCTTTGCGTAGATTACATACCGTTATGTTACATCCTAGGATAATTACACAGAATTATTTTGGAAACCAAGAAAGACTTTCCTAATCATACGAGTACGAGATATTATCAAGATTATTGCAAAAAAAAAACAGTAAAACTTGAATGCTGATTGGTTAATGTAAGAGTCACCTACATAATATATATTGTAATTTATGCGGCCTAACCAAATGTCCTTTCTTTGGTATTGTTCGTCAAATCGTTGAGCTGCACGATTATTGATAAATGCGCGCACTGACTGGACAGGTCCACTCAATCTGTGTGGTTCTTTCCTCAAAAGTCCATTTCAGACACTAATCTACATGGTCTTCACATGATCTGACCAAGATTATGTCTGGACTTTAAAAGAGACTGTGACCTCTGAGTTTGTTTCGGTCTTTCTTCTCAGAGTAGTCAGATAGGAAACGCCGACCTCATCTAGTTTAAAAAATGTGATTGACGTGTAAAAGTGTTTGTACAAACCTACTTCATAAATAAAATCATTTATCATTTATCATTTACCAAATACTCTCGCAACGCAATGAATGCAATATCTATAAATTCGATGCAACGTGCAAGTTGACGTTCACCTGAAATATTAATAATAATTGAACTGAATTTCATGGTATGCTTCGATATAAATACTTTAGTTTGCTTTATTAATACCTTGCCGAAAATGTTAATTGACATATTGAATAGATTAACATATTTCAAGAGCAGGAATTAAACAAGCGATCACGATACCGGTACCATTAAATAAAAGGCGAAGTAAAATTTAACAGTTGGGTGCAAATTCCCGAACGCCGTAAATTCATTACTAATTAATAATAATAATAATAATAATAATTGTTGTTTTTATTGTATCAAATAATTGGTCTTACAAATTGTTGTGTTCGGAATCTTCTTTTAGACAAATAATGCCTGTAGTAGAAGACTCCGCCCCTCCCTATTTTGTATAGCGTGATAATTAACACAATATTTTTTAAATGTAAAAGAATATTAAGTCTAGGCTAAGCAAAATAAGAAATAAAAAAAATTAAAGAGTATACTTAAAGGTTGTGAGTGTGCGTGTATGTGTTGTATGTTTGTGTGTGTGTGTAAGGGTGTGTGTGTGTGTGTATGAGCGTGTCTGTCAGAGTAATGGGTGTGTGTGTCTGTGAGTATGTGAATAATTCCGTGTTATAACAATGCTTCTGTGTCTTCATACGTAAGTGGTTTTATCCACTTAATTAGTGTTTCTTTACAGTCATATTTATTTTTCGAGTGTATATTTATCTTCTTATTTATTCTATTATACAATTGAGCTGATCGTTTACGATATTGATTACATGCAAATTTGGTCTTAGTTGATGGTATATCTGCTATGCTGAACTTCCTTCTTTTCGGGGTAATACCCACATTAAGGGGCAAAGACTTATGCTTTTTTAACATTGTTTGGACTATGTACAGCTTTCTGACAGAGAGTACATCACTAATGTGATAAAGGTCTACAGTAGGGAATCTAAGTCTTTTAAAATGCATAATCTTTAGGAGTGCGCGTTGTGCTCGTTCTAGTTGTATCAATTTGGTCTTTGCTGTACCTCCCCAAACCGGAATACAGTATCCGAGCACAGATTGTACAAGTGCAAGGTAAACTTGTGTGAGTAAATTTTTAGACGGGCAGTTTTTATTTGTTTTTACCATTGGCGCAACATGTCTTAGGGTTTTGAACAACCAACTTAACTTTCTAATTCTGGCGGTAACATGTTCTACATGAGAGTACCAGGATAGCCTATTATCCACTACTACACCCAAATACTTAATTTCGGTAACTTTTCGAATACTTGGGCAGTTACAATTATTGCCGTATTCACCCTTACATGTATGTATAACGATACCAAAATCATCAGTTGGTTCATTACGCTTAGAAATGCTAAAACATATGAAATTAGTTTTGGAGGCATTTAGCGTTAGGAGGTTGAATTTTAGCCAATCAGTGACACGAGAAATACCTGTCTCAGCATGATGCTTGACATCGTGCCAAGAGCTCCCATAGAAGACAACGGCTGTATCATCGGCGTAGGAGAAAACTTTAGCATTGGGTATAATCATACTGCAGAGGTCATTTATATATATTAAAAAAAGGGTTGGACCCAATACACTCCCCTGAGGGACTCCGTACAATACAGCCGCGTAGCCACTGATGTGCTGGCCAATCTTCATTCTTTGTGTCCTGTTTGAAAGGTAGTCCTTTAAAAGGTCAAGAGCTATTCCCCGAATACCAATCTTTTCCAGTTTGTTTACAAGGATAGTGGTAGAGACGGTATCAAACGCCTTTTTGAGGTCTAAAAAGACAGTGAGGCACTTTTGTCCATTGTTTTGGTTTATGCCCTAACACGTGTGACTCCGGATTTTTAATTTTACTGTCTGTGGTGTCTTGTTTATACCTTTTTGGTCGTAGTTGGGTTTTAAATTTTATTACTTTTTTTTTTTTTAATATACATCAAACAACTTACTAAGGCTATAAAACTTTTAACTTTCAGAAATATTTCGGCACTGAACTCAAGGTAACATTCAAACATTACATCTAACCTTCAACACCGAATAATTGGTTTGAATCCATAAATTACGGGGTTGTTAAGTTCGCAATGGATCGAGGTAGGGCTGCGTAAACTCACAAACTGGGTAGGCGCGTAGGGTTGTCCACCACAACTGGCGGGAACGCGTGCGCGTCGCCAATCGTGCGTCAACCGTGACATTGCAAACTATGTGGACCCGAGGGGCTAGGAAACGGGTCGAGAACGGGTAGCGATTGAGAAATAGTGACGAGATTGTCTTTGAGAAGGTGGCTGGGACAGACTGGATGCGTAAGGTGGAGGACAGAGTGGTGTGGCGCAGCCTGGGAGAGCCCTATGACCAGGTAAATTATTTAGCGTTTTGAGTGTAACAATGTGGTCAATTTATCTTACTTTAGGTACACCTTGTTTTGTATAGTATAACGGGTTGGCAACTCCAAGCGCGTATTTTGCGTAGGTACTATTTTACACCTTATAAATTGTTTGAAATTAAACTGTTATTTGGATAGTGTGGTCGTAATTGTTGAGTCAAGTATTTCCAGTCTGGTTGGTCATTTCATTGCCAATTTCGACGCGTAGGAATCGCGTAAGTCTGTTATTGCCAGTTTAATTTTCGTTGCAAACTTTGACATGTAGGCATGAACTGAGGTCTCGCAGGCACCGCATAGGCTTCCGTAGAGGCTTCGTAGGCTTCTCGTAGGCCTGCGTAGAAGCCTCGTAGGCATATTTTTGGCTCCGCGTAGGCTCGACGCCACGTTACGATACAATTGTATTGTAACTAGTGAACGTGACAAATGGTATTCTAACATTCGCAAATTCCTCATTCCGCCCATATCCGCTATTCTCCTGGCCCCAGTATAATGCGCAACGCCTAGTTAGCATCCCTCCCTCACCGAGGCGGATCGTGCTTGACTAATCCTTAGTAAGCTATGACAATATGGGGACACTCGAATCAAAGGTAACGTGACAGTAACTTTACAGCCATGAACGTGTTTGTTGAATGTCACGCAAAGGGAATAGATACGGGTAAAAGGCGTGACGATGATTTTGTAGATTTATTTTTTACTAGCTTCTGCCCGCGGCTTCGCCCGCGTGGTATGTCGATAAAAAGTAGCCTATGTCCTTTCTCAGGCTCTAGACTATCTGTGTACCAAATTTAATTTAAATCGGTTCAGTAGTTTTGGCGTGAAAGCGCGACAGACAGACAGAGTTAGTTTCGTATTTATAATATTAGTAAGGATAAGGATTTGGAGATCAGGTGCAGTGTCTTTAATTCGGCAAAGTAATATACCTAGGTGTTAAAAAATTAACTAAGAGGTGCTTTAGACCATCGAACTGAATAACTTTTACCTTACGTAACACCTTATATATGATACAGGGTGTTAAACGACCCATCACATAGATGTCAGCTCCGCATTCTGTACATGAAATAAAGTTACATTGCACAAAAATAATTGATGGGAAACGACTTTTGTTTCTGGTGTGAAAAATCGCTGATTGCGGTAGTGTGCAACGTAACGCACGCAAAACATTGCGTGTTTATTGGAGCATGCGATGGTTCAGGGTTTGGGGGGGGGGGGGGGGTATTCAAAATTAAGTTAATTTAAAACTTGCTTTCTTTATAAAACGTCTGAAAAAGTTGGAACTTCAACCTTCAATATCTCCGTAACTAAAACGATCCGAGGTACGGCCCAGACAAAAAGAAATCACAAAGACGGAATAACAAGTGAATTTTGGATTCGTTAAAAGCCTTTTTACACTCGTTATATAATGATGTTCACTGACTTGACACATCTGATGGTCGAGTTTCCTGATTCTCTTTAAACCTAAAATAAGTTATTGTTAAAAAGCAGTACCTAATAGGTACAGCGAAGCGTAAAATACCCATTTTGATTCGCATGAACGCTCTTTTATAGAATGAATATTGCAGTTCGGTGGAAATACACCTCGCAAACCAGAACTATTCTGAAATACATCTCGCAAAGCAGAATCACAGAACTGTTGTGAAATTTTTCCCAGAACATTAATATTCATGTTCCTAAAACTACGCTCTAACGTTCTAGCGAAACAAATAGTTGGAAATATTTGTAAGATATGAATAGCACTGATTGCTGAGCATGAAGTCTTGCTTTTGATTCCTGTTTTGGGCACAGTGTTAATGGGCTTCGAACTGGAATCAGTAGCACCCCGGAGTCTGGATTTGTGCCCGATTGATGGCAATAGGCTCGCCCCCGATATGATAAGTACTTAAACATAACTGGCGAAATGGGGGTGTATTATAGGTATTACACCTCTGCTTAACCGTTCAGGGAATTCAGGCGTGATGTAATGATACGACGTGATGTTATATTAATTTTTTGAACAATTATTTCTTTCAGAAACTTATTGTTGCTACAGACATTAATTTCAAATTGTGCAGAAATGTATGTGCTTGAAAGTGCTTCTTATTATGAAAATGTTTTTGTTTTTAATTTGCCCCTTCGGCTTCGCCATCAATGTTTACAATTGAGTTACAGGTAAACAAACGCATAAAGCTCATATTCATAACAACCTGATAAACTTTAGCTTTAGGTATGTTCATTTTCGTAATAGCTTTACAGCATTATCGCCTTTTGTTTTTTTAAGTCACCTTATAAAAAACAGCAACAAGTGCATCACAGAAACCTGCCATTCACACAAACAATAAAACAACCCCCCTCATTCTGGTACCTATACGTACAAATACAAAGTACTCTTTATTCGGAATTTATTAATTACTGTCCCCGCGAAATTGAATTATTATTAAATGTATAGCAATATGTTTGCCCGGGCCATTGTTATGCACCCCATGGGATGCACCCTCGCGTGGTCGCGGGTGCATTCCGGGGCACACGTGTTGCCGCCCGGGTGCAAGCAAGGCGGTGCCATATTGAAATGAGTCTTTATGATGCTGATGATGGTGCATCGGATGCCATTAATCTACGTCCGATTAAGATGATTCATTTTTAAACAGGTTCATCATGGTTTTAAACCTAAGCCTATATTTTGCTACTATATATGGGCTGATGTATCAATTGTCCGTTAACTTTTATCTGAAGAATAAATACGGCAGTTTGGTATATTTTTACCCGACTACGGCGAAGAAAAAAGGAGGGTTATGATTTTCATCGGTATGTATGTATGTATCAATCTATGTTCATCTGTTCCCTCGTATCTTCTAAACCACTCATCACAATTCGACAAATGAGGTATCGTTGGAAGCGTCTAGATTGTTATAGGCTATATGACGTCACATTAAATGGCGCCATCAAGAGGACAAAAAGTCAGGAACTAAAAAAAAATTTGTTAATTCGTACCATGTTGGGTATCAAATGAAAGGGCTTAATGAGCACATTTCAAAAAGATATAATTATATTATAACAACAAAAGAATTTAAAAAAAATAGAGTAATAAAAACTAAAACCCAACTACGACTATAAAGGTATAAACAAGACACCACTGACAGACAAATAAAAAATCTGGGGTCACACGTGTTAATTCATACTCGTAGGCATAAATCAAACAGGTTACTTGTTGTAGTTGGGCTTTAGTTTTTATTTAATTTTTTTGGGGTTATAATATATATATTTGAAATGTGCTCATTAAGACCTTTCATTTGATACCCAACATGGTATGAATAAATTTTAGTTTTTTTTGTTTCATGACTTTATTTCCTCTAGAGGGCGCCATTTTTAATTTAATGGGACGTCACATAGACTATAAGACCATAGATCTACGATCAAGACGCTTCCAACAATACTTCATTTGTCAAATTGTGATGAGGCGTTTAGAAGATATGAGGGAATAGATGAACATACATACATACAAACATACTGGTCAAAATCATAACCCTCCAATTTTCTTCGCCGTAGTCGGGTAAAAAGAAAATCGAATTAAACATTTATTGCGGTACTAAGCACGACGGTTGTAAACTTGTAAGACGGAATAGAGAGTCGCCGGACACTCTCAGGATTTGTTATGATTTTCTACAAGTTGTAACTTATAAATAATTTTTTGATGAACAAAATCAGGAATACTATTGTAAAAATATAAGTACTTGTGAACTAAATAATGACACTTGGTAATACAAGGTTTGTAAGTTTTGATAAACAGGGCACTGGTCTCTATTAACATTAATTGTTATTACATACCTAAATGTATGTATTAAATCTGATCCGATGTCTTAAACAAGGGAGGAGGAGCTCGTGGCTAAGTAATAACACCCGTACGGGTCGATTCATCAGGTTAAGATACGCTTGCCGGGGTTGGTCCGTGGATGGGTGACCATCTTTGCATATCAAGACTCCTCTGTGACGCGGAAAGCAGGTTAAACCGTTGGTCCCGGCTATCATTTGTGTATCTTTGACAGTCGTTACGGGTCGTCAGAAGCCCGAAAGTCTGACAACCAGTCTTGCCAGGGGGTATCGTATTAACCAGTTACTGGGTTGTTGAGGCCAGATAGGCAGTCGCTTCATGTAAAATACTGGTATTCAGCTGCGTCCGGTTAGACTGGAAGCTGACCCCAACATGGTTGGGAAAAGGCTAGGAAGATGATGGTCTTAAACAAGTGACCTACCCTCAATTTGAAGACCATCGGATTTACACTTCAATTTATAAGAAAAGTCCTTACGTAGATACATAATTTATTTATATATAAATTGACATTATTGAATATTACAACAAAATGACATGATTACTTTTAAAGTATTGTATTATTTTAATTATTGTAAATGTGAGGACTATGTGGATTTTTGTTTTGATTTTTTTTTCGTTCTCTGTTAGTTTTAACGATGGTCTGGCAATTTGAGTATTTTATGCGACCTACCCAAATGTCCTTTCTTTGGTATTGTTCGCCGAGTCGTTGAGCTGCTTAAGTTCTAAGTTGAGCTCCACTATTACTGATAAATGCTTGCACTGACTGGACAGGTCCACTCATATCGTTGTGGTTCTTTCCTCAAAAGAAAGACCATTTCAGACGCTAATCTACATGGTCCTCATATGGTCTGACCAAGATTATGTCTGGACTTTAAAAGAGACTGCGACCTCTGAGTTTGTTTCGGCCTTTCTTCTCAGAGTAGTCAGATAGGAAACGCCGACCTCATCTAGCTTATTTTTTAATATTTTATAATATGACGTGTAAAAGTGATTCCAATATCCTATTTACAGAATAAACAATTTCATTTCATTTACTTTAGCTACTAGGGCATTTTCCACGAACCTGCAAATGAGGCAAGTTTAGTTAGTTACCTACTGAAATCTAAACCAAGGGCAATACGCACTTGATTCTTTCTAAGGTTATTCAAGAAGGAGCTTCAGACCGTTATCTAAGGCCCGCCCACCTGAACAACGCGCTGATTTTCGGCTTGCTGGGGTGAAGGCTGCGGGGGAGCCGGGGAGCAGGGGAACCGGGGGTGGGGTTGGTCGTATTTCACAATTAAATTTTTCTGGCGCGATCTCGGCGAGTGTGTTCGCCAAGCAACGGCGCTCTCGCTGGGGGGTGGGACCAGTGGACCTCAAAGTGGTCTTAATACAGATAGGTAAATGTTTCGCTGAGATTTTATTCTTTTTGTAAATGATAAATGATTTTATTACTGTAAGTAGGTTTGTAAAAACACTTTAACACGTCAATAATATTTTAAAAACTAGGTGAGGTGGACGTTTCCTATTTGACTACTCTAAGAAGAAACATCTAAACTAACTCGGAGGTCCAATCTTCTTTAAAGTTCTGACATAATCTTGGTCAGATCATTTGAGGACCATGTAGATTAGTGTCTGAAATGGTGTTTTGAGGAAAGATCCACACAGATTTGAGTGGACCTGTCCAGTCAGTGCACGCATTTGTCAATAATCGTATAGCTCAACCTGGAGCTTACGTTTGTACGTTTGTAACAAAAAAGTTTAATAGATTAACATTTTTTCACTTGAATCATTTCCATTTCAAGTTTACCTATAGTTGTGTACGTAACTAGTGAATCCTGTCTCAAACAATAAGCATCTTTTTCAATGGGGAAAGGATTATGATAATCAGGATAGAGAAAACGGAAAAAAACAACAATAGATTAGATCGTTTATTTTGTTCTTAGATGTAATAAATAGCCTTTCGTCACCGGTTACTTCAGCCGATTTAAAGCATTTTAAGCATTCATTGCTTTTATATAATACTTGCATATAAATAAAAAATAATGTGGTTGTGCTTAGCTATCGATCATGTCACAAAAGTATCAAAATCAAAAAGTCACTAAAGTATCAGTATCAAAAAGTATCAATAACGGACAGACGTAGGTAATGCTCTATTTCTGAAAGTTATCCCCTTTATTCATAAACGTTGCTTAAAGTTCAGTAAAGATTAGCGACTGTTTAGCCATACATTTTTGACGTTTGAACGTCACTTAACTTTAATCATCGTTTATGAATAAACCCCTAAGTATATTTTTTTTTTTTCTTTATTTTAACGCCAAAATTCAAACACCAAATAATTCCCCAAAATGACGCGTTCTTTGAGAATCGCTGTAACCTAGTTTAATATCGCAGTGGCGACGACACGGCGTCACGTGCAATCGCAAAGATACACTTCCACACGCACACCCTCGCACACACACACACGTCTCGCGAACACTGTCCGTGTGACCTGTCTGATATCCTCTGTCATAACAGTTGAACCCGAACTTATCGACATTCGCGTCTTATTTTTGGTTAATTCAAGGTCTTTAGTGTGGAATTGAGTTTTGTGAGTTTTTTTCAAGTTTGTGCTTATAGGTTTATGCTTTTCAGCGCTTTCAGGCAGTACACTGTCATGGCCGGGCCGAAGCTGCATGCAGCAGGCATTTTTATTGTCCAGTTTAGTTTGAAAGGTGAAAGCATTTTCCAATATGAATGTGAGGGTCCAGCCCGAACGCGTGGAGTTAACGCAACGTTACGTAAATTCTAAAGAAATTGAAATTGAAAATACCTTCGTCATGGTGATGGCACGACAGTGTATTGTTGGCCCAAAACTTCACCACTTCCACGGCATCATCGATGGCAGCACAGGGGTGTGATTCTGTAAGACCTCATTCTAAACTTCAAATCTGAATCCGTTGTGAGTTTCTTGATTAGCATTCTAAAAACTCGGTTGATACACTAGCGCTACCCTTGCGAGCGTGTCAGCGAGTTGAACTAAATTGACCGTGAGATTTTGACAGGTAAAGTATAAGATGACGTAAGAAGTGGCATTCAGTAAGGTAATTCCCCCGTCACTTCGACGCTCACTTCGCACTCGAACCCGAACACATTTTGAGCCTTATGCGAAGTGAGAGTGAATAGCGATGTGAGATGCGAGTTGTTGTTTGAATTTTACAGAATCGACGTACAATAAATTGTTGCTATGACTGCGTTTCGCCCATTGTACTTGCCGCAAAATACATTTATGTGCATATGATAGTTGTATTTTCGAATTTACGTTTCGTTAACGTCGTGCGTTCGTGCTGCAGCCTCTGTTCCGGATAACTTTACATGAATCTTTTACATAACTATTGTTATTTTCTCTATGTAAAAAGACATGACATCATCAACATACACTACGTGGAAAAAATACGTATCGTATTACTGAAGCTAACTCAAAAACTGCCTCAGAAATGTTAATGGGAACACTTCGCGAGCTTCTTTTACCAAATGAAAAAGTATCACGTAAATTGGCCTCAAATTAAATCACGGAGAAATCGGGGAAAAAAACATGAAAAAACACGTTTTATTTCTTCCAAGCTTTTAAATATTTCATTTTTAATATTTTCACGTTATTTATTTATTCACAAGGCTTCACAACCAGGTACAATCACAGTATATCACTACTTTCACATTATAGGTTTCGGTTTTCGTTATTATAGGATCGGACACACAACATGACAAGCGACAATAATGATGATAGTTATAATAATTACAGTAAAAGTTTAGAGTCTACAATATTAGCTAATACCTTCAAAGCCAAGACCAATGTGTGCGTTTCAGCGTTCAGCCTTGAGCCTTCAATTTCCATCAAACGCGACTTATCGCTACATATAGAACTTACGTCTAGAATATTATACGAGTACCGCTTCCTTTCTAGTTCAGGCATAAAGTTAGCCTCATTTCCCGTTTGCTGATTAGTTCGGAAGTGGTTGGCAACATTAAGTCTAGTTCAGTGCAGTCAGTGCAAGTTACACCGGATGCTACGAGTAGCTTAAGTCATCGAGCGGGCGCACAATTGCAAAGTGGCGTCTATTGTCGACTAGTTTAGGGAGTAGAGAGATAATAACGCTGATAATAGTGCTGCTGATTCTGTTAAAATACCTTCTACTCAATGAAATCATTTATTTCCAGAGGTCCTAGAAAAGGTACCATTCTATGGCCGATATCGATGATAGGAAAGAACAAAAATGTATCGGATTGGTGCAAGCTATTGAAACCTACCGCAGTTGTCCCACCGCCTGGCGAGCAAGCGACTAACTATCGGCTACTTTCTCGCTCAAGAAACGTACAAAAGATATATATTCAGTGTAAACAAAAGAGATGCATGTATTAATAGTTGATCGCTGGCTGTTGACACCGCCGGTGAGTACTCGCTCCAGTAGTTTGTCGCTGAGCGACAAGAGCTATCAAAAATAATACTCGCTCAGCGATGCTCGCTTGGCGGTCAGAACTCACGCCGAGAGACCAACCAGCGGTCGAGCAAGTGGTGCGAGTAATCGCCCGTCGCACTCGGACACTCGCTAATAGCCCAGCGACAAAACTATCGGAACTACACACTCGCTTCTCGCTGCTCGCTAACTCGTTTTCAGTTGCTAACTCTACTCGCTCCTCGTTAATCGCTGATGGTGGGAAAACAGCCTAGTGTCAGTCCTATTGAAAATAGTCGAAATATGAAACGCTTTGAAAGCGAAGGCCATCAGGTGATGCGAAAAGGTATTGTTTGTCTATCTATTTGACCACCAAGAACGATATCTTTTAAATGGTATTTTGACAGCAGATCTCGTTCTGGGTTTGCCTCGTCATCATATCGTCCAATGATAATTTTCCTGCGGGTTATTCGGTGAATTTACTCATAAACGACTTCCCCCTAGTATCCCTTAGGTTGTGTAGGTCAGATAGGCAGTCGCTCCATGTAAAATATTGAGATTCAGATGCGTTCTGTTAGACTGGAAGCCGACCGCAATATGGTTGGGAAAAGGCTAGGCAGATGGTGATAACCTCAGACTTGGTTTCTCTGTTATCAGACCATTACAAGTACATATACTATAATACATTCGAGGCATAAATCAAGTGTGACGATAGACTTGCTTACTTCTAAAAATTCTTATCAGATAATAATCTTCGGAACAAATGTATTGACACGCAAAAGCTTAGTTTAAAATCATCCCCAAAAATTAGGGTTGATCTGTCTGCGCTATTACACCACCTGTTACAACCCCCCTGGGTATCACCCCTATTGGCTCCAGATAATAAATTATTTTTGGTCGCGCACACGACAGTAATAGATTCTCAACCATATACATTCGAGAGAGAGTCGAATTTTCTGTGCAGTAGTTACAGTGTCTCTAGTTTTTAATTTAATCCGTTTAATGCGACTTAAATGATTGTGCTTAAATAAAGGTAAGCAAATAGTACATGTGTTATACAAATAATTGTATTTGTAAATCTGGTGGGATGAAAACCGATTGTTAAAATTAAGTTGTAAAAAAAATAACAAAGTTTTTAACCTTTTTGTCCTACCAAATTATTTAAGAAGAAATCTGACTCACAAAATAGGATAAGAACGTCGCGTCCACTAGGCTCACCGAGTCGAAGCGAATCGAATCGCAGTTTGTCCCCTCAATTCATAATCCAGCCTATAATGTTCCCACTGCTGGGACTCAGGCCTCCTCTCTTCGAGAGAAATATCTCTATCTATACCGGGTATAACCGGCAGGTATTGAATACCTAATTCCTGTTAGATACTGTGTAGGAATCTGTTCTTATGTTATGAAAATGTGATGCGCAGTAAGTAAAATATTTTGAGGAAAGTTGTGATTACGAGTGTAGATACCTATAAGAGTAGAGGAAGACCAAAGAAACGATGGATGGACTGTGTGAAAGATGATATGGCTATAAGAGGGAGACTACTGAGAGAAGTATGGGAGAAGAAGACGATTTCCCAAATAAATTGGGAAAAGGGCAAGATAATGATGATACGTGTTAGATACTGTCACATCTCACTTGAAATTAGACCGATTCCCGACTGACCGATCAGAGATATAGGTTCCTGTTATGAAGCAGGCATCCATCAAGAAAAGATTTGCGGATTTCTGGAAATTTTAACCCTGGGAGTGAAAAGGGGGATTTCTTTTATTTTAAAACCATAAATTCAAATCGTTGAGCTCCTTAAAATTGGAGTTGAGCTGCACGATTATTGACAAATGCGTGCTCTGACTGGACAGCTCCACTCAATTTGTGTGGTTCTTTCCTCAAAAGTCCATTTCAGACACCAATCTACATGTTCTTCACATGATCTGAATAAGATTATGTCTGGACTTTAAAAGAGACTGTGACCTCTAAGTTTGTTTCTGCCTTTCTTCTCAGAGTAGTCAGATAGAAAACGCCGACCTCATCTAGTTTTAAAAATGTGATTGACGTGTAAAAGTGTTTGTACAAACCTACTTACAGAAATAAAATCATTTATCATTTATCATTTATCATGCCTTAAGCCTCCAACTGTCATTAACAAGACACAATAGAATTTTAATTGTTATCGACCTATAAAAGGCCGATCGACAATTGAGCGGAAACTTGAAACTTGGCATGAATACGTTTAGTTTTTCATAATAATTAGAGGGTGTTAAAGTTTGTATGGTTATAGAAGAATCTTAACGCGCAGTCCGAATAATTTGAATTTGAATTAAGGCTCTTACATACTGGGGCGATTCGTCGCGCGACGCGACGCCGCCGCATTGTTCGCCGTGAGAAATTGTTTTGTTAAAATTCGCGTCGCGCGACGAATCGCCCCAGTATGTAAGAGCCTTTAATAATCTTGACAAAAATAAGAATTAGGTACCTACGTGTTGTTTTCGAAAATCAACCATAAAAGGTGTAATCAAGTTTTTAGGGGGGGATTTTATTGCATGTTAAGATAAACTAAAAAAAAAAAACAATAAATCGGAGTAAGAAAACTTTAAAAAAAAAACTGGCTCAAAAAGGGGAATATAAGTAATTAATACAGCCGAAGGAATAAAATCTTTCATAATATTTAACTGTTATTATGAAAGATTTTATTCCTTCGGCTTCGTAACTTGAAACAAAGACCAAGTAAAAAATAAAGATTGAAATTATTATTTTACAAAACTACCCTTCAAACTCAAACTTGGTAGAGCTAGTTAAAATAATATTATACAAAAAAGAAAAAAAATTGAAAGAAAAATTATTTATTCTGCACAAACAAAACGGACACACAACAGCAAAAGACAAAATAAGAAAGTATAAGTACCAATAACATTGTTAAATTGAATTCAAGCGGTAGAATATTGTATGAGTGAATTGAAATGTTTTATGAAGCGAATTGAAATAACTTATTTTATTTGTAGGTACTGCATTTTTAAATACCTTTGGAATTGTTGACCAATAACAAATAAACGTTATATTTTCAGGTGAGAACAATTGCAAAACATAACTTTAAAAATGTTTTTTTTTTTTCAAATTCAATTTGCTACACTTCTAGGTACACCATAACACCATCCGCACCACCCATCTACAAAATCATCGCTCTACAATTACAAATGTGACATATTATAATTAATAGTTAGCAACCCTATCGTGCGCAAGTGTGCGAGACGTGCGGCAGAATGCGCCTGCGATCAATTACATCGAACGAATTAGCGTCATGCTTTGTGCCAGCCCTAATCCAAGTGATTTTATGTGATACAGTTCAGAAAGCTAATGTTTTTTGGATGGTGACCAAGACAAAATTGCGTTTAAAATGTGACTTGACTGTTTTTTCTGCGGTTCCACGTGGAATTTTGTTAGATTTTGAGACTCAAAATCCTTTTTTCACTTTTGATATTATATCTTATCGATTTTTTCGATCGATTTTAATATTTATCTTATCGATTTCGATACCGGAGTCCCTTTGAAATTAATATCTCCTAACGTGTGCCCTATTATGACTCGCCAGACCACAGTCACAACTAATGCAATACAGTTGACCGGCAGAGTTAAAGTTAAGTTACCGAGTTAAGTTTTTATGGTTATAGGTATACTATGGAACACAAGTTTTCTACATTGTTTATGCAATTCGAATAAGAAAAACCACTAAGATGATCTAAATGTTAAGTAGGTTTCTAGTTAGTATTGGTATGAGTTCTTTCATTAAACGTACATTTATATTTTTAGGACCCACTGACCTACCCGAAACACTACATCAAAGAACAGCAACATTAAAAAGTTTATGTCCTTTACAAAACGACTCAAAGGGACACAGGTTAATATTACCTTTCAAAAATATGAACTTGGAAACGTCTCTATTCACAAATGAAAAGGCGAATGAGGAATGTATTCAAAAGCCATGATGAATCGCTAATTGGTCAAAAACAAAAACGAACGTGTTCCGTACTGCTAACTGTGATTAGTTTCACCTGGCTCTATGTGCGAACTACCATACGGATACATTCAAAGGCAACTTACGATCTCACGAAGTATTTGGAAAAATAAATGGTTGAAAAGAATTGAACAAGTGTGAAGGAAGATAGAGAGTAAAAAAATTAAAGTAATAAAAACTAATACCCAACTACGACTAAAAAGGTATAAACAAGACAAAACAGACAGACTAATTAAAAATCCAGAGTCACACGTAATCTGTACAATTTATGCTCTAACACGTGTGACTGCGGATTTTGAATTTTTTTTTAATTCTTTTGGGTTTATAATATATACATTTGAAATGTGCTCATTAAGCCCTTTCATTTGACACCCAACATGGTACGATTAAACATTTTTTTTTTAAGTTCCTGACTTTATAATTATCCTCTAGAGGGCGCCATTGTTAATTTAATGTGACGTGACATAGCCTATAACCAGCGGACGATCAAGACGCTTCCAACGATACCTCATTTGTCTAATTGTGATGAGTGGTTTAGAAGATAGGAGAGAACAGATGAACATACTTACATACATACATACATGCATACCGGTCAAAATCATAACCCTCCTTTTTTCTTCGCCGTAGTCGGGTAAAAAGGAATTTCCGTGAACACACTTTCAAAACGAAAAATAGAAATGGTGGAGTAGAATGCGGCTTGCGGTGGACAGACATACAGCGGAGCCTTAGTAATAGAGTCCCGCTTTACCCTCTGGGTACGGAACCCTAAAAATGATGTGGAAAATCTCTAAGTCTAGCAAATAGGAAATACTAGCTGTTATTGCCCGCGATTTCGTCTGCGATCCAGGATAAAAGTAACCTATGTCCTTCTCCAGGTCATGGTCTACCTATTTGCCAAATTTCATCCATATCTGTTCAGCCCTTTTAGCGTGAAAGCGAAACAAACTCACTTTCGCATTTATAATTTATTACCTAGGATGTACAAGTACATAGGTACTTATAAATTACTTCTTTTTATTTATTGCCTACACCACATGGAATAGGCAATAAAAACAAAGAAGGAATTTATTCCCTGCCCAACACCGCGAAGAGGTCCATTATAAAGTTCAATTTCTGAAAGATTTCGTAAATGTACAGAAAAATTGCTTTCTGACCTCCCAAAGAAAAGTGGCGTTCATACTTTCCGCGATAATCCCTTTGCTTTGGAAAAAACAAGCGTCCCAAATACCGTACATCCATCTGTTTAAACTGATACGAACCCCGCTGTCAGTAGTCACAGACTGACAGGATGACAGCGCGCCACGTCACGTCGCGTCGTCACGTTGACGTCGCTTCGTCGTCACGCTGCGCCAGATAATCCGATTACCGACAATGTCGACATCTGTCCATGGATCACTTTCACGCGTGACTTTTACACAAGTCATTTTGTTTTAGATTTAAAGTTGATACAGTTTCTTTGTTTGGATTATTTTTAAATGCTTCGATAGGTTTTGTTTGGCTAAAGTCCTATAAGAATCTCGATTTAAAAGTAGAGCAGTAGCAGTTTTAAACATTCACAATTATTAGGTAGTTTATTTATTTTATTTCTTATAGATCAGTTTTTACTTTATTATAATAATATTCTAGCGTATGACACTCGTGGGTTGCAGCTGAAAATCAGCGTCAGGTGGTACACTTTGTGTTTCCATCTGACATTATGCTGAGCTG
The DNA here is from genome assembly GCA_949152455.1 of Lithophane leautieri. Lineage (NCBI taxonomy): Eukaryota > Metazoa > Arthropoda > Insecta > Lepidoptera > Noctuidae > Lithophane > Lithophane leautieri. The sequence continues at coordinate 19,159,588 of OX424458.1, read as the reverse complement.
AGGCCCTTTTGGCATTCTAATGGTTGTTTTCTGTTTTTATAGTTTTAAGGTGTATTTTTTCTGCTACAATGCCAATAAACGCATTTTTCTTTCTTTCTTTCTTTCTTTCAGTATACAATCTGAAAGTTTTGAATATGCTTGAGCAACAATACGATAAGTTATGATAAGACAATAATAATTGTTTGTTCCAAAATAAGTTTTACAGTTATTTTTTCACCGCTTATGGATAAGCAAAAACTATGCAATACAATACAGTACTAAAATTAGTAAAAACGATCAGGACCGTTCGTTCAAATTGAGACAGCGCAGCGTGTTGACAATGTATGTAAGCCGATGTTTGTTGGAAAAGCCAATCAAAGGATACATGGATGGAAAAGTAGAAACAAGTTGGTAATTAAAAGAAAGTAACTGTGTGTGTGAGAATAAAAACTTATTAAATTACACTTATTATATTTCCTTACTTAGAGATTCTGCCTACTTTTTACCCGACTACGGCGAAGAAAAAAGGAGGGTTATGATTTTGACCGGTATGTATGTATGTAAGTATGTTCATCTGTTCCCCCCTATCTTCTAAACCACTCATCACAATTTGACAAATGAGGTATCGTTGGAGACGTCTTGATCGTCCGCTGGTTATAGGATAAGTGACGTCACATTAAATTAAAAATGGCGCCTTCTAGAAGACATAAAGTCAGGAACTAAAATAAAAATATTGTTTAATCGTACCATGTTGGGTATCAAATGAAAGGGCTTAATGAGCACATTTCAAAAATATATACATTATAACCACAAAAGAATTAAAAAAAATTAAAGAAATAAAAACTAAAACACAACTCCGGAGTCACACGTGTTAGGGCATAAATCAAACAGATTACGTGTGACTTCGGATTTTTAATTTGTCTGTCTGTGGTGTCTTGTTTATACCTTTTTAGTCGTAGTCGGGTTTTAGTTTTTATTACTTTATTTTTTTTTGTAATAATGAAATCCCAGAACGTTAGGTTGACACCCTGACTCAAGGGCTGGCTTTTACCTTGGCCAGAAGCTAAGCGTTACCATACAACGTGGCAATCCTGCTAGTCTCTTGGGTATTTTACCAGTCGTCAGCGATGCGAGGGAAATTTTTTGACGCCATATTTTGGAGTGTTAGGTAACTGTTTTTAGTTTACTTAGGATATTATATTTAAAGAGAGACCTAGCTAGATCGATTACTCGCCCCCGCAAAACTCTCTATTGCAACTGTCATCGGTATCGTTAGAGTCGTTTTCGAGAACGTGATCACAATATAATGTATACAAATATTCCTCATTTAATAGTACAGGATAAGAAAACTCCCACATCTTTGTAAAGAAACGCTGGCCAATATATAAGACGAGACCATAATATACAGAATAATAGGTACCTACCTATTTCCGCACCCACTTCATAAACTTCATGTTTAATCATTAGGAATTTGAATCGTCTCAGCAGACTCATTTGATGAGAATCTCATTTAATTTTATTTCAATAAATTTAACTGTTGGGATTAATAAAATGGTAATCTTCTCCTTGCATAAAAGAAGCGATAACTTATTAAATACTTGCTTTCCTTCCGACTTCATTAAGTTGAGAATGAGATAAATGCAGGATATTGAATTGGATAAGTGGTGGATACAAAGAGGATTCTTAAATTAAATTATAAGTTACTAGCTTCATAGCCTGCGACTTCGCCCGCGTGAAATTTCAGCCCCCGACCCACCGCGTCGAAGTTAAACTCAAAGCATTTATTTCAACTAAACCATTTACACACACTTTTGAATTGTCAAGGAGTCGGTCAGTTAGTCAGAAAGTTGAAGTTATTTACTCATTCCAAAACGTAGATCTCTATGGAGATGAACGTGCAAGAAACTCCAAGGACTCTGTTTTAAATATAGATATTACAAAATTCTGGGTCCTGGGTCACCACCCACTCTGTTACATAGCCTCCAAGCAAAAATATATTTTTAAATCCGACTGGTAGTTCCGGAGATTATCCCCAACATACAAACTTACAAATTAGAACATTGATGTACCCATATTCAAGATATGAATGCTCCATATAACAATTTCAAGTCTAGAAAAAATTAAACATAATTTTAATGTATGTTTCACAAGAGTAACCATGGAGTGTCTTATCCATTAATATTCTCCATACGAAACTACCTTTTGGACATTAAACATATATTTTGGCGTTAAAAATGCCTACATGAATTATGATACTTTTACTTTTATTTTCTGTGTTGAATTGTTCATAATCTAGCGTTGGCATCGAATTCAGTACCCTTGGCTTGTTGTAGCTTTTACAGTAAGGTGTGTTTCGGGGTCCCACCCTAATTTTCAGAGTGACAGCAATGCAATGGTGCATAGCTTAAATCTGGATCTATGTTTATTGTTGTTAAATTAGACAAACTAAGCTTAATAGTGGTTTAGATCAAATAAGATCAATCAATATGCCTAGCCTTTTCCCAACTATGTTGGAGTCGGCTTCCAGTCTAACCAGATGCAGCTGAATACCAGTACTTTACATGGAGCGACTGCCTATCTGACCTCCACAACCCATTAACTGGGTAATACGATACTCCTTGGTAAGACTGGTTGTCTGACTTTCGGGCTTCTGACGATCCGTAACGACTGTCAAAAATCTACGAATGACAGCCGAGTCAACGGCATAACGTGCTTTCCGAAGCACGGAGGAGTCTCGGTATATAAAGATGGTCACCTTCACGGACCGACCCCGGCAAGCGTAGCTTAACCTGATGGATTGACCAGTGCGGCTGTTATTACTTAGCCACACTTGAATATTTTCATAATGCTGAAAGTCGTGTGTGACTCACTCCGTAATACAGAGACCGCACGTCAGCGTCCGTGGTCACTTTGACTTGGGCTGGCCTAGCTTAGTTCGGAGTTCCAATGGAGTCCAAGGCCAGCTTATAATGGTTTAGTTACCACTGACGTAGGACCTACTGTACCACGCGGTTTTAAGAAGGCACATGAAGATTCAGACAGACACTATGACACTTATTACGAGTGATAGACAAGGCGCTCTACACGTAGCGAACTTTTTAGAAAGTTCCACCGAGTTAAGTTACACTCCTAGGTCCTAGACATTTAACGATCTTCCTGTTATGTCTGTATTAATGTTGACCGGCGCGTACGCAAGTTGTACAACGTAACCGACTAACCGTTATGTCATTTCATTATAATGAGAATGGCTGTAACGAATCGTCTGTCTGTCATACCTGCACGTCTTTTATTCTTGCCATGATAAACCCGTTGGTCTGATCCTTCGGTTAAACGATTCTCATTGTGAGAGTTAATGTTTTCTTCTATGTATACACATATTCTTATTTAATGTTTAATTTTATGGGACAGCATATTGTAGAGGCATCTAGTTGCATTTAGCGGTTACGGGTGGTCCGATCTTTGGAGGTTTTGTGGCCAATATCAAAGCTGACGAAACCTCCATAAAATTAGCAGTAAAAGTAAAAGCTGTTTACCGTGTCGTCCATCTTGCAAGAGAGGCAAAAGACTTTTAATATAGATTTTTAATTAGGTATTGTATTTTTATATTTTTATATTCTGTCTGTGTTATTATTCTGATGTGTTTGTATGGTATGGGTTTAATAATTGCCTGAAATAAATGATATTTAATTTAATTTAATTTAAAATTAAATATGGTTTTCAAAAAATTACTTTACTAACTTTAAGAAGTGCTTTCGAGGTCGCGAATCATATTTTAATCAATATACGAGTACATACCGACGCTGACTTGCAAGTTGCAAAAAAACGTAAGAAAATTTGAAGTTCGCGGGCTACCTTGGCGCATCCACCTTAACTTTTAAGTTGAGCTCCTCGGTTACTGACAAATGCTTGCACTGAATGGACAGGTCCATTCAAATCTGTGTGGTTCTTTCCTCAAAAGACCATCTACATGGTCCTCATATTATGGCCTGACCATGATTCTGTCTGGACTTTAAAAGAGATTGCGAACTCTGAGTTTGTTTCGGCCTTTCTTCTCAGAGTAGTCAGATAGGAAACGCGACCTCATTTGGCTTATTTTTTATTTATTTTATGTGCCGTGTAAAACTGGTTACTATATCCTATTTATACAGAATAAACAATTTCAATTCATTTCATTTGCGAAAAGTCAAATAATTTATTTCAAATAGGCACCTAAGGCACTTTTGAATGTCAATGAAAAACAAAGAAATAGAATTGATTCTAGTTGCTCATTCCAAAAGGTAGCTTTCATATGGAGAAGAATAGGCAAGAAACTCCACCGTTACTCTTTAAAAAAATGTTTTACAATATTTTGTATACATGAATTATATAATTATATGTGAAGACGATGCACCTACAATAAGATTACTGTACCACAAAAGGTAAAAATAATTATAAGTTGAGAGACAAACAATAGTTAGAGGTATACAAAAATCATATCTTCAAAGATGGCGAGAACTCTTAAAAGCCAAGAAGGTAAAACTTAACCGATGAAGAAGAAACTTCTTAGCGGTTACAGCTCTTTGTCTGTAACGAGTTGTCAACAAAACCACAAACTCGTGAAAAAATGTCGACTCAATTTGCTAACAACCCGGATACGAGGAAAATTCGTTTTTTAGCCTGGTTTGTAATCAATGGATTGATTTGGTTCAACACCTGGATGAAAGCGTTTAAAATAAAACCGGCGTGCGGACCACGCGCAATGAAGGGTTCCTTAGTTGGGGAAACAAATTGTTCCAAAACTTACAGTCGTGAAATTTTATTTTTCATATTATGCTTGCAAATATCTATGAATGTTATTGAACTGTCAAAATGAAACAGATTAGTAAGTTACGCAATTAGATAGCTGATGCAAACTTTATGACGGCTCGGAACAAGAGGCGAGTCGCTGCGCAGTAACAAATTTAATGTGTCAGCTGGGGTGAGGAGTGGGGCACTGCGCAGCGAATAGATAGCTTCCGAGCCGACGCCACTAAGAAAAATTGTTATTCAGCAATCCAAATCCAAATGTATGTTCTGAAAAAACATTTTTTCGCTCAACCATTTGGTTTAAAACCCTCCGTAGTTTCTTCTAATACTTAAATGCCAAAAGGATTACCTAGAACGACGCTGACAAAATCATTATTTCCCCTTTGTCACTGCTCGCCATTTTCCCACCATCCGAATAATTCAGTTATAAATAATTCATGCCCTAGGTGACAATACTGAGCTCTTTAATAGCTTCCATTTAATTTGCGGTGCGTACCCCACTATGAATTGATATATTGCATGCTTGCTACTTTATATAATTACTATTATTATGTACGATCTCGTTCGGGATGTAATTGTATATTAAAAGCTCTTCTGTGTCCCGTGATGCCGTTCTATGAGTGATATAATTTGAATTTAGTATACTGGCTTTAGGGCAGTGATGACCCCGATTTACGTGTCGTCGGTTTCACCCCAGGCTGGCCATCACCACTGCTCTCAAAACGGTGAAGGAAACAGGCATACGAGGATATGTGACATCCACCAACCCGCACTGGGCCCACCTGGTGATGATCGCGCCGGACGGGTGCATAGGTGCGCGCCGCCGCCCCGCTCCATTAGACGTGCCAGTAGCTAGGACTAACCTACTCAAGTTTACCCCTATGTCTCGAGCGGCACGTATTGTTAATGTTATTACGACATCGGAGGATATATTTGGGCAAAACCTGCCGAAATTCATTAAAATGGCACAAAAATTTATTGAAAGAGGTCCCATCTTTTAAGATTTGTCATGTTTATATTAACTGTTACTTATAACATCGCCTTGGATGATTCTGTAAAGGTGTTATAATTGTGATTTAAATAAATAAATGTATGTCCCATTCCCACTTCCACAGAGAAGGCCTGAGTCCCAGCAGTGCGGTCTTTATAGGCAGATTATGTTATGTATAATGGCTTTGTCACTATTCGATAGTAAGTCATCTCAGGTGGACTTCCTACCCGCCACGATACGTTACCCGTGGCTGCCCATGATTAATATTTATGTTGTATTTGCATAGGTATTTAAAGGTACCGAATAACTCTTTAATCCATTGTATTTGAACCATTTCTACTGAAAACCAATTCGATCTATAATCATCGTCATGTTCGCTACATTGTTCATTTGGCATGCAGGTAGAGTTTTAAACAATGGTATTTATATTAATAGTTGAGCGAATAGTGTATGTCCACAGTTACATGGAATACCTACTTCACGAGTTTTTGAATTCAATATGGTTCAATCAATCTGCCTAGCCTTTTCCCAACTATATTGGGGTCGGCTTCCAGTCTAACCGGATGCAGCTGAATACCAGTATTTTACATGGAGCGACTGCCTATCTGACCTCCACAACCCAGTAACTGGGTAATACGATACCCCTTGGTAATACTGGTTGTCAGACTTTCGGGCTTCTGACGACCCGTAACGACTGCCAAAGATCAACGAATGACAGCCGGGACCAACGGCTTAACGTGCTTTCCGAGGAACGGAGGAGTCTCAATATGTAAAGATGGTCACCCATCCACGGACCAACCCCGGCAAGCGTAGCTTAGCCTGATGGATCGACCCGTGCGGCATATGACTGTATGGCATAAAGATGTTGACCGTGACTTCATCTGCGTGGAGGTATAAATTCATATTTTGTAATTTTTTGTACTAAACTATGATGAAAACCTTCTCTAGTTTGCAATCTGTCAAACATAACGATCGGTTCACTGGTTTAGGCATGAAAATAACAGACACTAGACAGCCAGACAGAACATTACAAACAAACAACACAAACTTACAAACATACTTACTTTTGCATTTATAATACCTATTCTTCTTCTTGGTCGCGTACTTCATTACTGAAGGTCGTGTCCCTGAAAGGCCTTCGTAGCTTTATGTATGATGTTCTTCCACTGCGTTCGGTTCTTCTGCTTCTCTCAGGGTGGTCGTAACGGACTCTGCTACGACCACCCTGAGAGAAGGCGGTTATTTGGTATGACAGCAATTAGGTGATCAGCTGCGATTTCTTTTCCCATCTACCTTGCCCATCACCACCAGTATTTAAAGTATATCCGGCTCCCGACCGGCAATGTGACCAAAGTAACCGAGAATCCTTGATCCGTGGATTAAATTATGTGTTTTCCTATGGATTCGGTCCGGTTGATTTCAGTGTATTAAAGGAAAATAGTTTTAGTATTATTTCATGCTAAAACCACGACATGATTCGTTGTTGTTTGTATTCCACTGAACCACTGAATGAATGAATGGCATTATTCTTTTCATCGTCCTTGATGAAACAAGAAAATCTATTTAGTCAAACAGTCTGTGTGGCTGTGCAGTACCTACACATTTGGAATAAATACACAAATAACTGAAATAACCTTTCGGTTAACAGTTTGGTTCTTTGGGTTGCATTAAAACAGGAGACGCCTGTTTCCGATGAATTAATGTCGCGTCTATTTTACACACCACACATTATTAGGTACCCCACGAAGGTACGCCACTGAGCCTGCTGGGGGAAAATAGTAAATAATTTTATTAAAATTCTCTGCTACTGAAATAACAACTTCATGCCATTCCAAAAAGATGCATATTTGATTCACACTAAACACGTCTTTGATAGCAAACATTCACTGTCATGCAGTCATTTATAGTTTTCAGAGGATGATTGCCACAGGAGATATGTCTCTGGTTTCTGGAAGTCTGATCAAACTAATCACTTAGAAAATAATACGAAAAGAAGGCAATGATCATAAGCATAATCAGCCTATAAATGTTACACTCCTGGGACACAGGCCTCCTCTATGAGAGAGGGATGTCTGTACCTCTATCTCTGTCTGATAGAAGGCATTGTTATTCTTCATTTCTAAGCTAGTACTTGTAATAAGGTAAATGCTTTTCTTCAAAATTGGATCATGATTCATATATAGAATAAATTAACATAAAGACCCTGACCTGCACTCAAATTGCAAAACACACTCATGAAACACAGTCACAATCTGAATCATTTTGATTCCCATAACAGACTCCGTTGAGCGTTAACTAAAACTTGTTGCCTTGCATCGTGCCGAACTAATATTGCCGCCATCGTGCGTAAGGCGGCGCGGGCGTTCATAAACCACGTGGCCGTAGGGAAGGGGATGAGGGATTAAGCTAGTAAGCTATGCTGGTGCCTACTCAAAGGGGAAAGCGGAGACTGACTCAATAAAAATGATTGTACCCGAGTGTAAATATGAGATGTCGAGCTTTAGACAGCAACCCACCAGCAACTTTAAGACGGCGATAATAAAGATCAATATGATTTTGGCCGTGATCAAAAATCATAGGTAAATTAACTGTGGAAGGACTGTACAAAGCCGAAATTTTTCGAGAGTTAGATATGCCTTATTTATGGCCAGCTAATGTACAAGTTTCTAAGGTAAAAAAAAAACATAACTACATAAAGTCGAACATACAACCTCCTCCTTTTTGGAAGTCGGTTAAAAATATGAAAATGACAACAAATGCTTATTATATTCAAAATTCAAAAAGTTTATTTTCAAAACGGAATTGCAATGTTTACAAATGTTGCATAGACCTAAGTAATTTTTAGGTACAACTATACAATAAAGACGGGTGAAGTACTGTTCTCCTAAATAGGCTAGAATTTAGCCTGTTTTAAGGAGATATAGTGCCGGTCCCCTTATAAGTGGATTATTATAATATTGTGTTTGAAATTTAAAGTTTGAAACAGCATTTGGACATACATGTAGCCAGTAGGTACCTAATTCATTTGATACGAAATCGAACAGTACCGTGCCCGGCCTGGTTCTAGTATATTAGTACCTACATAGCAAACATCTTAAGCTCCGCCACCCTTCCACCATTTTCCATAACATACGTGTACGGGCCGCGTGGCGCTGGCGGCGTGTGCACGCGCCCTTAAGCCGGCCGACGCTCGCGCGCCACTAAACGTCAAACGGAGCGATTGATAAGTCCGCTAGTGTGCGCCCGCCCTTGTTTGCTCGCATTTATTGCCCGTGGGATGTTGTTCATTGTTGCTTACAATAAATACTCTGTCAATTGATGGGAAAACATTTTCCGCACAGATTTTAATGGTTCTCAAATACTGACTTGTGGATTTACTGTGTTTGTATGCAGCGAAATAAAAATAATGCCCCAATGAATTTTGTTGCTAGTTCACATCGAATGACCCGTTTCGATGTGGTCCTTTTTGATTTCATTTAATTCAGTTTCCTATTGGTCAGTTTATCTGAATTATCTCTTTAGTAGGTACATATGGTACTTTTTCGTTTTTTTTTATACTTAAGAGAACTATCAATATAAACAAAAGCTGTTGATGTGGTTGTTGTTTGATTCTCTTATGGTTACCAGAATGATTGAAGGAAAGAAGGGCAGAGGACATAGCCCTATACGATGGTCTGACGAAATGAATCAACACCAAGACACCATGATCTTCGACGCGTTAGAACAAACAAGCCAAAGTTTGTTATAAATGGTGGATGATCGGCAAACAATTTAGTCCGGCACATCAGGACGCTCAGGGGGCCTAAACGGGCTACTTTAGCAATTCCTCTAAAAGCAGTTCATTTCTTGAATCCCAGCTGTCATTAGCAATTCTTCTAATTTGACATAAAAGCAATTCATCATTTGTGGACCATTTTTCGAATCTCTATAGAAAACTGTCAAACAGATGAATTATTTTGTATTAAGAATCGCACGCAGATCATAATATGAATTATGAAGGATGATTCGCAATATTTTCTTATTATGATTCTGCCAAAGTGGCCGTTTTAAGCCCCCGCAAAAGAAGACGAGGGTGTTATTTTGTTATTTCCAGATGATTGGCCCCCAGCACCAGTAGTACCTTGCCAACTTTACTTACCACTAAACATTCCAAATGAATATTGTCTTGACAATCAGTACCGATAATGACACCTGCACAAACAGCTCGTATTTGTTGTGTATCAGCCCCAGCAAATAGCAGGATTGTTCGGATTGAGCGCAGATAACGGCGTATTACAGGACTGCTATCGTAGGAAATTACATGGTTTTCTGTAATCTGGGGCTTTGTTTATACTAAGTAGTAAGTATTTACCATGTAAACATGTAGAGTAGGGATGCCCAGGAGTAGGCCGAAGGTAGACTACAGTTTTCAGGTCGCGGGTTCGCGTCCGGACTGGCGCGCACTTTCCGCAATTTGTTTCATGGTCACCGCTCTAAAGGCAAGTTTCACAGGCCGCAAAAGCGTCTTATACGAGTATGAACATTACTTCAATCTGCCTAGCCTTTTCCCAACTATGTTGGGGTCGGCTTCCAGCCTAACCGGATGCAGCTGAAAACCAGTATTTTACATGGAGCGACTGCCTATCTGACCTCCACAACCCAGTAACTGGGTAATACGAATGACAGCCGGGACCAACGGCTTAACGTACTTTCCGAGGCAGGGAGGAGTCTCGGTATGTAAAGATGGTCACCCATCCACCGACCAACCCCGGCAAGCGTAGCTTAACCTGATGGACCGACTCGGTGCGGCTGTTATTACTTAGCCACGAGCTCCTCAGTATGAACATTACTTGCGTAACAATAAAGTTCAAGTTCATATACTTACCAAAATCAAAGTGTGGTCTGTGAAACTTGCCGTAAGAACCGTGACGGTAAAGCTTGTGACGAGAGTGAGACCGGCCATCGCATTTTCAGTAACCAAAATGGTTGAGACATTGTACTCAAAAAAGATCATGAAGAACCTATCCTATGACTTTGCAAAGCAAAACTTAAATGACTGCTGTATTGTACCTACTTGTATATCGAAATAATATCACTTGATCTACGTACTATAATAGGTACACCTCTGCCTTAACGCTTCGGGGATAACAGGCGTGTTATGTTATTATGTTAATATCACTGTCCTAAGTTTGGACTAAGTTTGGATTCACCGTTTATTTTGGTCGATCGATAGAATTCTCTGCACACATCGCTACAAATAATAACGAAACATTGTGATTTGTCTCTTCGAAAGTCGTATGCAAACAACCAGTGAAACTACTTATTTAAGGTACAATTCTGAAGACTACTAACTTTAGTACTTAAAACCTAAATTAAATTCAGCCATGAAAACTGCTTCACCTGAATTTTCTGCTTTAATTTAATTCTTGAATTTTATCTCGTCGCCAACCTAGTGGGGGGTCCTGGTTGAAAACCGCACAAAATGACAAGGTATTATAAAAGGTGTTCCTAGAAAAAATATTAACCTACCAAGGTACTATGCCGCGTTCCTATGGTTTAACTTTGAACTCGTGAATGCGCCTACGCTTCGTGGGTTTTATTTAAAACCTCTTTGTAGCGTAATTGCAATTAGCAACAGGGACGTTTGAAACATGGGTTCGGCTTACATTCTCACTGTGAGATTGTTTAGCTGTACTTTGAATTTGTTTTAGGTGTTTGCGGCTTGCTTATATAACTCTTTACGATTTTTGAAGATGATTTTCGCGGCCTGCCACTGGCGCATTGATGGACGATCTTGAAAATGTGGGACGAGGCGAAGACGAGGCACACATACGTGAGTCCATCCCGTCTTCTAAACTACACAACAGTTTTCACTATCATTTAGTCAAATTCCAGTAGGTTTATTTCTGTAATCCTAACGGCTGAATGGATTTGAATGATGGGTAGACTATGACCTGAATTAGTATTGGACATAGGATTTTATCCCAATATTCCTATGGTATCGAGAAACCTGCGGGTAAAACTGCGGGCGCAGCTTGTAAATCACAATAAAGAATTCTCGATGTTTTGTCAAGTCTTAAAAACCATACGAAGTATGTGCATCGCTGGTATATTTAAAAATATATTAACACTAGCTTCCGCCCGCGGCTTCGCCCGCGTGTTATGTCGATAAAAAGCAGCCTATGTCCTTTCTCAGGCTCTAGACTATCTGTGTACCAAATTTCATTTAAATCGGTTCAGTAGTTTTGGCGTGAAAGCGCGACAGACAGACAGAGTTACTTTCGCATTTATAATATTAGTAAGGATAGTAAGGATATTAGTAAGGACTAGTAAGGATTTAGCTCTTTCATGTATCAAAAATTTCTAAAATAGTTTCACATGATGTTCTACCTGCTATATTAAAGGCCTCCCCTCATGTTTAACTGTCCGTTTCATTAACCCCAGTGAAAAGTGATCGTTTTATCGCCGAGACAAGTGCTAATATAGATGATATCGCATCGCCCGCGCCGGCGTTCCCACGCGTGCCCGGGGCGTGCGCGTGCGCCCCTCGTGCGATACCTGTGCAGATTAGGTGGGTCGCAGAGGGGTATCTGTAGGCAAAATAGTGGCATTTAGTAGTTAGAGATCGTTTTTTTTTCTGTTTATTTCTGATTATTATAAATAGTTTTTTCTCTCATTCATATTACGCAAGCCTATTATGAAACTTGAAAAGAAATATCTGTATGTTTCAGTGTTTCAGAGTGGTCGGATATGAAAGACCGACCTCATCTAGTTCTTTAAATATTATTCACGTGTAAAAGTGTATATAGGTATGGGGACAAGAGTGTAAAGTTCGCTCATCCCCCATAGAAATGGGAGTACCCTCCGAGACCCGTTTTTATTTTCTGGTTAGCATCTGCCCGGCACTTGATGTCAGGATGTTTTATTTGAGTATACTCGTCTCGCGTTAAACTCTGCTTGTTAGTGACGTCAGTGTGATGCATAGTTCGCATGTGGCGTTTTAGATGCCGCCACAAGCGTTTGTATAAACCTCATCATTATTATTCACTTGCCCTATATTTGTATAAACCTAATTACAGAAATAAATATAATTTACTCATATAACTAAAACACCAAATGCGCCTGACTCATCTTTATTCCCTGATCTATGAACATAACCGTCGAATTATTTGTACTGCGAAATATATCACAATGAATCTTTGCATGGGAACTGTTTCCACTTGCGACGTCCCTATTTGTTTGACGATACACTATCTGTTACAGTATCTGATAGTTGTGTTGCAGATTAAATGTTGCTAAATTAGCCGGCTCATAAAATTGATAACGTAGGTATATAACTACTAACTTTGTGTCGGGGTGTTACTCTTTAGAAAGGTTTTGTTTTTTGTTTTTAATGGGCGATTGAACATTTTGTACTATTTTATAGCCATAATGGATAACTTTTTCTCTACGATTTTGGCTCTTGTGATACAGGAACTCCTAGTAGTTACACAGATGTTAGTCACTGAAGTGAAAAAAAATAACATAGGTATTTATATAATTATATATATTATGTAAGCGAATATTTTCACGTTACATGGGTGCAGGTTTCTTCACGATGTTTCCCTTCACCTTTCGTCAGTGATGAAGTAAGCGTGGAGTGATCTGTCATTGTCATCGATACCTACTGATACTAAGGTAGTGATGGTTCACTCCAAGCTCACTTCACCTAAGTTTTTCAAATTCAAATTCAAAATGATTTATTTGCAAACATGGGTAAACAAAAGTGCACATGTTATACAGGAATAATTGTATATCACACTTTAGGTAACACCATATTACATTTCGGCATGCAAAGTACGCATTAAAAAAAAATTGAAACTAAACAGAATATAAATTAAAACAATCAAACTTGTTTAAAAATAAAGTATTAAAACAAATGCTATAGTTTATCCTGCAAATATTCAAATACACTGTAATAATGCTTTATTTATCAAAAAAGTTTTCACGATGAGATTTTTACAGATAACTGTTCTAAAAGTATTTGATGAAAATGTAAACAAATGTTGATATATTTTGTTTACACTTTCCTCGATGTATACGTACCTATGTATGCTAATTTTTATTAGTGCCATACCACTTACACTTGTGTGTTGAATACCTCCTACTTAAGCCCGAAATTCTAATTTTAAGTCATATTAAAAGATGTTTTTCAAATTGACAATTGAATTTCATTTATAACCTCGTCGTCGTTGTCATATTTAAATTACAATTGAATAATGTTATTCTTTAAAAGTGGCACGGTGTATAAGTATGTACTATATCTGTTATTATTAGTCCTCGTGACTATAAAACCAAGCAGACCACTGACTGAAATACGCATAGAAAACATTTCACTAACAGTTTTCAAGCCGTCCGCGAACCACAAACAAGCACAAAGCGCCTTCGCAGAGAGCATGACCTAGGACCTAATTGAATTACCTTTGTACGTTCACTGGCCTGCTATGGTGACCACTGTAAACAAACAATATTTACAATTGGAAACGCCACCACAAATGGTTTTGTTTAACGTTAGTGAAATTGTAAACTTTGTATGAGTACATTACCAGTCGACAGCCAATTTTGTGCTCAGGAATTTTTTGTCACCATATTTTAGTTTCTTTATAGTTTTAGTTAGGTTGGGAAAATATAATTTTATTTTATTAATGTGCGTGGCGACCGCGTACTGCTTGACGTAACGTTGGAAGGCAAGGCAGACAAGGTGGACTGATGATCTGGCGAAGGCTGCGAGAATCAGCTGGATGCGAGAAGGACAGAACTGGTCGAAGTGGCGCTGCTTGGGGGAGGTCTATGTCCAGCAGTGGACGTCTTTCGGCTGAAACGATGATGATAGATGTATGCTACTTAAAAAAAAACAAGTTTAAGAAAAAAACAAAAAATCTTTAGTGATAAAGTGACGATGGGACATGATTTGCTTGCACGGGTGACGTACCTTGCAGGGTAGTCCCGCCACCAACATGCTGACAGGCTTATTATCCTAATAATAATAGAAAAAGAAAGTGAAAGTGAAAGTGATTTAGTTTGTTTGTTACGCTTTCACGCTAAAACGGCTGAACGAATTTGGATGAAATTTGGCACAGGGGTAGACCTTGACCTGGAGAAGGACATAGGCTACTTTTCATCGTGGATCGCAGGTGAAGTCGGGGGCAATAGCTAGTCTAAGATAAAACGATCTTGATGATGCGTCCGACAATAATAAACCAGCTAATTAATTGCGTAACTTATTTTCGTAACCGATTAATACTAATTAGTTTCATTTTGACAGTTCAACAACATTCATTCCGTTATTTACGTTGTTGAGCAGATTTTTTTTCGAACTTATGATGCAATGGATTAGGTATTTGTTTCAAACCGATTCCGAGTCCGACTGACCGCGTATTACGCAATTAGTTCGCAAAACTTTTGGTGACATTACTTAAACAGACTCGACAAAAATATCATTTCCTATTAGGAGTTGAAGCCAATACTAGAGCAATTTGTTTGTTTTCAAGAGATTCCTCCTAAGGCCCTCAATATATGTATATGTTAGGGCCAAGAAAACAGCGGGTTTTAATATGAAAAACATGAACCTAGAATGTAAGCCGACTTTAGATTCATTGGGAGACTGGATCTACTACAAGCTTTAAGTTCTGTATAGAACAATAACTTTTGCGGAATGTATAAAATACGCTCATGCATATTTGGGAGAGAAAATTACACAGCAGTTTGAATCTTGTGGAAAGCATAGCTTTTCCAATACTAGGACTGTTTCTTGAATCAATTCGCTATTGTGAGAATTTACGTAAATGTTGTATTTTTTTTTGTCCTGGTGCTTCTTTCTGGCACCTACTTTAACGGTACAAACAATTTTTTTAAACACCACATTGTTAAATGAATATTATTGAGTAGAAAATGATGACCTTAATACAATATCAAAACATTTTTAGAGGACCAATTAAATATTTAATTATTCAAGAAACTTTCCTAACGATAGAAATTCCTAGAATTCCTACCGCATGTAAAAGCGTTTAGATCTAAAAGAGTTGCGGCTCCTGCCTGAACACATCTTTTGGCCCCAAAACTAACTGCACCCAAATAACTGTTGATCATTCAGTTCAATTCAGAGCTGAATGGTGCCATACGTCATGTTCGTGAACGGGTGCCGTCAGTAGGGTAGAGACTGGTCATCTCTTAGCTACGATTATTATTTTAATGATTGAATTGTATATTTTTTCTTTTTACTATATAGGTACGCTTCAAGTCATCGTTCTCAGAAATGTATAATTTCAACATAAATGATGTTACATGTCCAGTCATGAGCAAAAGTATGTATACACTCAGCAAAATTCAATAACGATTTTCTCGTGGAATAACGATTGCAACTTTGAGATGATACCTATTTCATAATAATATGGGTTCCTAAATACATGTTCCTTATAACATAAAATTACAATCAATACAGTAGGAGAAAATCACTTTTAAAAGTTGTTAAGTGTATACATATTGGTGCTCGTGACTGTCCACGTAATTTCTGGCCTGCTATATAGGAAACTATTTCGCTTTTGAATGGGCTAGTAGCTTCATCGTTCTGGCTGATCGACTACTTGATAAATCAGAAGTACCTGTGATTGGTTAAATCCTTTGAGTTTGAGTTTTGTTTCCCGCTGCCTTAGCGGCTTCTCTCATATTGGTGCTAGAGGCTACGCCCCACGTTCGTTTGCCGCTCGGTTGCCACAGCAACCCGGTTGCCATACCGAGGGTAATAGCTGAAGGGCAGCATCTCTTGTAGATATTACATGTCCTCCTCTCAAGAGTCGAGAAAAAGTTAATAAAACCTCCAATATGTCTGACTCGAGCGTACGGCGGCTTTAAACCATTTTATTTTATTTTTATTCTCGTCTAACTATGATTGCGTAGTAAGTAAATAACAGGGCAATCTTGTCATCCCTTTTGAAATTATATTTCGGTTAAGTTCATAAGAAAGGATAATTATGATGAGATAGACTGTCTAGCAAGAGAATTTAAAAGTCTAACAGTATCGAGGTGTGATTCCGCGATGATTTGAGCCTTGGAGTGAAGGGAACTTTACGGAGTATCACACTAAGCAGTACAGGGGAAGTATTATGAAGTATTAATGCCATCATTATTCCACTGCGAAAACGGGATGGTGCTATCGGCCTTGTCTAGCTCCGTCTCTCTCTCACACTGAAAAAATGGTGGCATTAATACTTCATAATACGGCACCAGAATGATAGTTGGAGATCCATTTCGTTCGTACACACGGCTACACATCAAGCTATACATTTCCAGTATAAGCTGACCTCGCATTGTACGGAAATCCTATACAATGTGAGATCAGCAAAAACTGGAAAGCTATAGCGTGATGTGTAGCCGTGTGTACTAATGAAAATGATTTGGGTTCAGAAGGTTGTCAATACAGCACCCAATCACTACAATTTTCTGACGTCATATTATTTTCCAGTAAAAACTCTTTTGCTTTCACTCAAGACTAACAAGCGCCATATTTAGTAACAATTTTCAACTAATTACCTATTATCGGTTTTCTCACTCAAAGTCTAACGGGTATAAGATACTATATCACTTTGGTAACAATTTCCAACGAACTATTATCGAAAAAACTTTTAAAAATACCTAAAAAGTATGGTTTGCGTTTCTTCCTTCATTTAATTGATGTTTGCGGACATAATTTAAGCAAAAGAGGGACCACTCAGACTCTCTGCCTCTCATGGCTGTCAATCAGGCCAAATGGTCAGAAGCGGACGCGGCACAGAGCGCGGCGGGCGTCCTGACCAAGCATGACCCTTACATTGATAAGAGTACCTACATACTCGTCGTGTATGGCTGTATATTTTTATAAATCAATGTTTTGTTTTTTTTTTTACCTGAATTTTGGCACAGAATTTTCTGAAAGTTAGAAACTATGAAAACTGCAACATCAAAGGCTTTCCCGGTATGTCTAAAAAGCAAGTATAAACATCCGTTGCCTGTGATACCACAATTTTCAAATAAAAACAGCTTTTTGAAGAGCGATTTTCGTACACACGACTGCCCTGTACTTCACATTATTAAAACTGAAGACTTTTTAAAACATTAATGACTTTTTAAAACGTTAATGGAAATAAAAGCCACCTTTAGTAAAATATATTCTTAAAATGCAAAAACGTGACTCTGACGAGGCATTCTAGGTATTCCGTATGTGACGCCTCTGTGATAGCCGCCGTCCTGTGTGGTGCGGCCCCGAGAGGTATCTAGCACACACGACGAACAAATTTTAATGTACAAGCCGTTTGAATTCCCTTACATTCCTTCCTTTCAATGCATATCTACATAATTGATGCAGTTTAGCATAAAAGGGACGTTAGTTCATAGTTCAGTTAGAATTTATGAAGCGTTTTATTATTATAATTTGGTGGTTTAGCCTGTTTTGTCAATGCAGGGCGAAGACCTCCTTTCCCTCTTTAGTCTTGGGATTCTTATCATGAAACATATCCTCACACGGATTAAGATTAGGTGTTAAGCACATCCATATTTCGACAGTTATATTTTATGAGGCTCCCCCGGATAACGTAGTTCTTATATACAGGGCGTCCCACGGATATGCCACATAGAGGGAAAGTACCTTGAATATTGTAGATGGAACATTTTACTGAAAGAAGACATTATTTGAATTTAAAAAACAATTTAAACTGCATTCATAGATTTTTAAATAATAATTTATATAATTATAATATGCAACGGAAATTGAACCCGTTACATGAGAAAAATAATCACCCTATAGCTTTATCATACCGATCGAAAGGCTTCATCATAAGGATTATTTATTGCTAAATAACATATTGTCACAAATAAAAGGAAGACCATGAATTTTAACATTTTTAATACAAAATTAATCAATTTATCAAATGCTCAAAATGAGTCCCTTCCTGTTGAATACAAAGTCGCACTCTTTTGATTATTTCGCTCTCTGTCAATTTTTTTATCATGTTGTGCTGGATATTTAGAATAGTATGTCTAAGTTCTGCTTTTAGCTCGTGGACACTTTCATACTGGTGCATGTAAAATAATGTTTTTACATAACCCCATAAAAAAATCTATTAGTAATAGGTACTTATGATAATGTCAGTTGTAAATGTCTTTACGGCAATGTCAGCTTTTCATTTTTCTTAACAAACTTTCATATCAAATGTTAAAATTCATGGTCTTCCTTTTATTTGTGACACTATGTTATTTAGCAAAAAATAATCCTTATGATGAAGCCTTTCCATCGGTATGATAAAGCTACAGGATGATTATTTTTCTGATGTAACGGGTTCGATTCCTGGTTTAACCAAGTAATTATTTAAATATCTATGAATGCAGTTTAAAATAGTTTTTTATATACAAATAATGTCTTCTTTCAGTAAAAGGTTCCATCTACAATATTCAAGGTACTTTCCCTCCATGTGGCATATCCGTGGGACGTCCTGTATCTATAACTTGCCTGTACATCCTCGGTGATTTCCATCAACCGGGACCAAATCCCGACTCCGGTCCACTACTGAGAAATTCCTGATGAAAACACCTGGGGGCCTAAACTGGCCACATTAGCAATTCCTCTAAACGCAGTTCAATTCCTGAATCCCAGCTGTCATTAGCAATACCTCTAATTTGACATAAAAGCAATTCATCATATTTTGACCATTTTACCAATCTCCATAGAAAACTGTCAAACAGATGAATTATTTGGTAATAAAAATTACACGCAGATTATATATGAATTGTCAGTTTGTGACATTTTACGATGATTCATAATATTTTCATAATATGATTCTGTTAAAGTGACCGTTTTAAGCCCCCAGGTAACATTTTAATAGATCTTAAAATTAGCCTTGTTTGAGAAGGTTGCCATCCTAATCATTAGCTTCAGGAACAACGCGAAAAAACTCCTGAAAATGCACACTTTTCATTCATCTAAATCTAATAATATCTAAAAGTTAAGCTAAACTAATAAAAAAAATAAAAAATGTCGTCTTATTGTTAAATGAACTTAGACAGGCCTACCTAGGTTTTAAAATCGCCATTTTCTTTCAGAATGTGAAAATTTCAGTTGAACGCGGCCTTTATGTTGAAATCAGTGACAGATACATGACGAGCACTTCACATTATACATATCCAGTGCGTAAATTCCAACAAATCAACAAAGCACTACTCAATTTCAAAAAAATTAACAAAATTTTAATTATGAATGAAATACTTACATACCAGCTAAGTGCTCCATGCCTGACCGGAACTGTTGCCTTTACTTATTATTTTTATCCGTCTTAGAAAGTTTGTGATAATGTGCCAGATGAATGATTTACCAATATTGTGTAACTATATTGTAATTTACGAGAGTGACCATGGAGTTTCTTGCCCGTTCTTCTCCATAAGAACCTGCCTACGTTTTAGAATGGACCTTTCTGACTGACCGACTCCTTAACAATTTCAAAAAGTGCCTGAAATAAATACTTTGGTGGTTATAGAGTGCCATAATTATAACACATTTGTAGAATTTTATTTTGTGCCTTTCAGCATATTTGCTTTTTCTCGCAGTATTTCTGAAACCGGGGCCTCTCATAATGAGTAAACATTGAAGGTACCTGCAGTGAATAAAGATAATGTTTACTGTGTTAACTATTTAAATGAATATTCAATCTGAAACATTTAATCATTGTATCCTCACAAGCGCGGGCCGAGCGTAAATGAAAATTAAACATTTTCGTCATCGGGAATCCTTAATTAATTATTTTATTTACAGGTTGGATCGTTGGCTTACTGTGACATTTTGAGTTTCGAGTTCTTTTTGGAAGATCTGGGATTTTGGGTCGTGAATTTCGTATTGTATTTTTTCCAACCTGTTATACCAACCTAATTCAAAATAAACATTTCGCTATCAAGGAAACAACAATTAACAACTCAGAGGTTGAACAGTTCCCTTTCTATTCTACATCCTATCTGTGTGAGAATAACCCTACGATCGTAGAACGTGCCGTTTTTTTGTGATCCGTGCTCGTAATCTTAACGCTCGCAATCTGTGGGGTGTGAGCACAGCGTGAGGTCAGGCGATGACGTCATAAAGCGACGAAATTAAAAAGATCGCAGCTGGACGCACGAACAAAAGGATTCTATAAAAGAGGATTTAGTGATACTTAATAATGTGTTTTAGTTTTCATTGAGCAGTTCGATAGAGCACATTATTATTGTTTGTTGTCACAATGCTTACATAAATACCGAGACGTTGAAAAATGTTTATTTGAAATAAATGATTTTACTTTGACTTTACTATCGGTATAATTACGTACTATGTTATGTAAGGGTAGCTCACTAGCTCGGGTCGGCATTGATCGACACAGCCGTGTAGTAAAATCGAATGTACATACATTATAATGTTTGGAAATAAGTTCGCTCGGCACTTCGGCAGAGCTGCACGGTTCAAATCCATTACTTCCAACATGCCAATTTAAAGAAGGTACCGAACGCAATTTTAGCTGAATGAAATATTGTCTGTTTCAAAAGTATCTGATGAAAGTGTAAACAAATCCTGTTCGTGTTCAGGTTAAATTCTTCAATAACTCACTAAACGGTATGAGTAACACATTATGTACTTAGAAGGTCAACTTTATATCTCTAAGAATAAAATTATTTAAATTGTAATAAAATATAAAAATAAACCTCAATTTTCAAATGAAAAATATATTTTGATATTTAAAATAAAAATTTTGGGTTTAAGCATTCTCATAATCAAATCAAAGCACTCGTTATAAGTTGGCATTCACAGGCACGTTTTCTGATTCATTTGTTCACATTATCATCAGATACTTACAACAGACCCTAAGTAATAATTGCTTCGGGTCGGCTTTGTTGTTCAACAAATATTTACCGCCGAAACGAATTTGCCGACCCGAACAAATATGTAGCAGTGCTCTGCCGGAATTTAAAATGGGAATATTTATTTTAGGTTGAAATGAGAGATAGTTTAATTGAAAGGTAAGTATGCTTAAATGATTTGGTCATGTTGAGAGGATGAATGATAGGCGACTAACAAAAGGTATTTACAAGGCAGATGTGAGTGGAAACGCCGGGAGGACGCCCTAGGAGGACATATAGTGACCTTATTGGTGATGTCCTTCAGAAAGGTCAGGTGCGTAGTACTCGCAGCCGGCGTGCGTGTATGACCAGATGTATGAACGTAAACGAGGCAAAAGGAGTATGTAAGGATCGTAGCAGGTGGCGTTCTGTAGTTTCTGCCTACCCCCATGGGAAGAAGGGGTGAATTTATGTATGTTAGTAGGTATGTAATTTTTTTTTTAACCTTATCCTTATTAATTTAGAGATGGAAAACTAAAAGTAAACTAATTAATGTCACGAATACGCAAAAGGAAAATTTCATAATCTATGCTCAAAACACGCTGATTTTGTAATAGATAGCAGCAGAAGATTTTTAAATATTCACTTTCTAAAGAGATATCAATAAAAATTCTAGTCGCCTTGCATGAATATTATAACTCATTGACGTATAAATCTTCATTAGAAATTCCCTAGACAGGTGCGATTCACATCAAAACAAAAACTATTAATATCCCTTCTGTTTAAAATTAGGGCGGTTAAACGGATATCTAGTTTTTAGTTAAATCGTAGCACGTGACCGACGCGTGCGCACCCGCCCCACCCCTCACCGCCTCGCTAGTTCTGCAGCCAATCTGTCAAATGTATCTTGGGAAATGAATCAAGTGATTTATTTTATACTAGCTATTACCTTATATTATGCCCGGGTTACACGAGTGGAGTTTTTTTGGGTTCCGTACCTAAGGCTATGTACTCGTACGTCTGTCCGTCTGTACTAGAAAGCTGTAATTCGGTATGGGTATACATAATTACAAATCCCTCCGAAGTGGTAAAAAAAGTTTGTAAAAAATATTTTTTTTTGTTGTACCTCCCCTACACGTAAAGTGGGGATGGTTATTTTTCTCGTCAATCCGGTGTGTGGTATCTTTGGAACGTTCATTTAAAAGTAATGTGAGTTTGTCAATACCATTTTTGGATTCAAGGATCCGTTTGCGAATTATTAAGGTTTAAAGTGCTAATTTTTGTTAAGTCATGTGTCTCTGCCAGCTAAATGGTTAGTTTTGGATATGTGAAAAAAATCACGGCAGTAGTATATATGTATAACGAAATTCAACGAAAAACTATCACCACTTTGTAGGCTCCACAAATTACCGAGTAATAATAGACCAACTTAAATTTGCAAAAACTTGTTCTTGCAACTACAATGTTAAGTTTGTTGGATAAATTCATCCCATCTACGGAACCCTTCATTGTGCGTGGTTCGACATGCAGTTGGCCGGTTTTTTTTAAGCTAGTGTCGCAAGGAACAAGTAATGTCCTTGCTAAGTATCCTGGCTTAGTACATGCTGGAGCTGTTTACACGATGCCACTAAAGAAGCCAATATGCCATTACAAATTAAAGTGCAGTTTCCTGCGATTCGTACGAAAACGCGTCAACGCGGCTAACGTAACACTAATAGCAACACAAAAGACTCTCTTCTTCTTATTTTGTTTGTCACTTTCATCCCCTTTATGGAAATGTCCGTCTATTATTTAAGGGTGCTTCGGCATTTTTGGCTTAGAGTTACGGTTTCCGAACCGGAAGGTTACGTTTTTTTCCGTAGAAAGGTACAATTTAACTGTTATTGTCAGGTTATCGGTATTCCAGTTATCTTTATAGGTACCTCTTAATCACCTTTGATGGCAGTCACAAACGACTGCGCCTTTATTGAGATGTTGTAACAATTCTTTAACAGACTTCAAAAATAGATTTTCATTTCGTTCAAAGTCTGTGTTTGTGTTATTCGTGCATTTGTCAGGGTTTTCCCGAAACCAATATACGTTTGAGTTGGATGTTTTTTCAGGGATGGCTTAGTTTGCATTTGAGCACCATCGCACTGATTATAAGGTTAACCAAATATGATGTGGTTAACAACGGTGCGTTATCCTAGTTTTTTTTTTACAATTTGTGTATGAAGTGCAATTATCAATTAAAGTTGTGATAACTGGGGCAAAATCGATTAGGGATGATTTATTTGGTTAGACTGATAATTATTGTTAATAGTCAGTGATGGGACCTCAACTAAATATAATTGAGTAGTACCTATAAAAGTGTGTTTGTTTATTTAAAAATAGTTAGGTAGTTGGTTAAGGAAAATCAAGGCAATTGAAAATTTATTATTATTATTAATTCGTGTTAGTTTTTTTCAGTTTTCCCATTCTGCACGAAATAAAGTCAAACTTCAATAGTTTTTTACTAACTTATAAATTTTTATTTTTTATTTAAAAAGTAAGTTATTGAAAATCATGGCTATTTATTATTATTAATTCGTGTTCTTTTTTTTCAGTTTCCCCATTCTGCACGAAATAAAGTCAAAGTTCAATCGTTTTTTACTTACGATGCCCAACGCTTCATGCATTTGTGAAAATCTAAATATCAAGAGGACCATATCCGTAAGTTCAATTACGTAAAGTAGGGAAATATCTGAAAGTTTAACTACGTATACGCACTTTCGGATCTGTGCAGTTAATCTGCACATTATTAGGTCGATGCACTTTGGCGGTAACATATAATATATTAAAAAATAGCGTGGATTGAAGTCGGCAAGCCGGCGCAGAGCCCACCCGTTAAAAATGCTTACGGCCGTTTAAGGCAAGGAGTAGGAAGGGTAATTTTTTTATCGAGTTTTGTGGATAACATCAAGTAGCCTCTGTGAGGACTTGCCGTGTAGTTTATTTGTTTATATTTGTTAGTGTAACTATGCTTTTTGCTTTAATGTAAGTAGTAAGTAGACTGATCACGCAATGTGAGGTAACACTAAATACTAGGTAACACTCTAAGTACTGCGGGCTTTTCTAAATGCGTCATAGATCGCTTAGAATTAAATGAAATAACTAATACATTATGCTTACCTATGTCATGATTTGACACGTCGAATCGAAATCATTTATTTCGAGTTCGATTATTACGAAACTTTCAGGCATTTACACCCCTAATTTAATGTTGACTAAGACGTTTAGAGACGTTTTACATTTACTTGACTGCTAGGTTTTCCTGACAACTTTACTTGTCCGAAACACTTTAATCGCATCTGCTCACTTCTAACCTCATAGTCTACAACAAAATACAGCCCTGTGTTTACGATGGGGGAAAGCGCGTCCCTTTCCGCACAAGATTCTGACTTCCACACTTAAAAATCAACCTTGTCTATTGACTGATAAGGTTAATAGTTCCCTAAGTCTCACAAACACCCGGAATTTTCCGTATCGATGGCACGTGTGGTTCTCGTCCTTTATTGAAGATTGCGCTCCTCCCACGACTTCTACGCAGGGAGACGAATGAAATACCACCTGCTTTAAATACTTGCTCCCACTTTATTGGCATCTAAAAACGTCAGTTGGCCTCGGAGGCCTTAAGATGGAGAACTTTTCTTAGAGCCCTTTATATTTGACATAGTTTTTATAGGCAAGGTAAATGATGATGAGTCGATTCTATCAAATCCCCGAAGCCACGATTTGAAATTGGCGTAGATAGGTCGCCTAGGTTTGTAGGTCGTATAATACCTACAAACCTAGGCGAGCTAGGTATATAAGTATCGGAAATATTATATATTTTATATCGGGTATGAATATTACCTTTGAGGATATTTTATTTGTAGGTATTTTTAATAGAATATCCTCCATCTACCAGTATATAGTCTAATATTAGAAAATCCGGAGTCACACATGTTAGGGCATAAATCGAACAGATTACGTGTGACTCCGGATTTTTAATGTGTCTGTCTGTGGTGTCTTGTTAATACCTTTTTAGTCGTAGTTGGGTTTTAGTTTTTATTGCTAAATTTTAATTCTTTTGGGGTTATAATATATATATATTTGAAATGTGCTCATTCAGCCCTTTTATTTGATACCCAACATGGTACGATTAACTATTTTCTTTCTTTCTGACTTTATGTCCTCTAGAGGGCGCCATTTTCACCTATAACCAGCGGACGATCAAGACGCTTCCAACGATACCTAATTTGTCAAATTGTGATGAGTGGTTTAGAAGATAGGAGGGAACAGATGAACATACATACATACATACATAACCCTCCTTTTTTCTTCGCCGTAGTCGGGTAAAAATATAGGACGCAATAAGTGCAGGTTTCCCTACTTTTCAATTGATTATCATGGGATTCTTGCCTAATGCTGTAATTATGGTAGTCGATATTTCGTATTTACTTTCAAATATTCTTAAAAGTAGTTTTGTAGTAAAATAAAAATTTTAAAGTTAAAACTTTAAAGTTCATTTTCCAAAAGTACCATTTAGGCGTTTTAGCATTTTCGCTTTTCCACTGACGATATGATGCTGGATTTTCTTGAAAATCGTTCAGCTGCCCGTGCTCGCTACTTTGAAATTCTTCTCTTCGAACTCTTATCATTTTCAGGACATGCAGAATGATAATGCAACAATTTTTGAGTACAAATTATTATACGAGTTCTTTATTAAAAGCAACCACCGCAAGGTTTTGTGTAATGAGGTTTATTTTCTTGGCAATAGGCTCGCCCCTCGTTACATGAGACTTAAACATAACTGGCGAAACGTGGGTGTACTATAGGTACACCTCTGCTTAACCCTTCAATACAGGCGTTATATTATGTTGTGTGTTATTTTCTGTTGACAATGACAACGTTTTTGCTCCATTGGAATAAAATGACCCGAGAAAAAAACGCGAAAAACCAACCAAGCCACGTATCCTAAACGTTTAAATACGTATATATTTACGTATACATAAAGGTTTAACGTTCCACGCCTACACCCGTCCATTGATCGCCACTTAGTCTTGCGTCGGGGCTACGGATCGGCCGGGTCGTTGCTGCAAAACGGGTCGGATAGGCTGCGGGAGCACCCTTACAACAATAGAAGGCCAATTCCCGTAATTAAAAACAACAACAAGTTTTTGACAATCAATGTCAAAAATGTAAGGAAAAGGTATTTTTTTCAGATTGACGTTGGTAGCACACCTCCGCCGCAAAACCATAGCAGCGAAACCGCAGTAGTTCAACTGTACTCTCGCGTCATGTGGGACTAAGGTTAGAATGTGCCCGTTTTATCATTATAATAGGCATTGCCCTTTTGAAACGGGAATATCTTATTAAACACACTGACAATCACAATAGCTATCATATTGACAATGCTGTAAGTAATGTCCATTACACTGTACAACGGATATTGTAGAATTGTCAATATGAAGAATATTGCAATTCAGCGAGCAAGCTAATAGGATGTGAGCGTGTTGCGCAGCAGTCACACTCTACTTCGTGGTGGATTACAAATGCCGAAAGATATAAAAAAAAACCGGCCAAGTGCGACTCGGACTCGCGCACGAAGGGTTCAGTACCATTATCTACAAAAACGGCAAAAAAAATCACGTTTATTATATGGGAGCCCTCTTTAATATTTATTTTATTCTCTTTTTAGTATTTGTTGTTATAGCGGCAACAGAAATACATCATCTGTGAAAATTTCAAATGTCTAACTATCACGGTTCATGAGATACAGCCTAGTGATAGACGGACGGACAGACAGACAGCGGAGTCTTAGTAATAGGGCCCTGTTTTACCCCTTAGGTACGGAAAATTGAATCTTTGCGAAAATCCTTCGAATATTGCAAAGGACCATCTTTACATACCGAGACTTCTCCGTGACTCGGAAAGCTGTCATTCGTGGATCTTTGACAGTCGCTACGGGTCAGCAGAAGCCCGAACGTCTGAAAGCCAGTCTTACCTAGGGGTATAGTATTACCCAGTTACTGGGTTGTGGAGGTCAGATAGGTAGTCGCCCCATGTAAAATACTGGTATTCAGCTGCATCCGGTTAGACTGGAAGCTGACCCCAACATAGTTGCGAAAAGGCTAGGCAGATTGATATACGAGCTAGTATTTAATCTTTATATTTTTCCACTACGACATTAACTTACTAATTCCTAATAAAATACTCCGATTACTGGCTAGATCTTTATTGTAGCAAAAATAACGTCATTTTTACAAGCTTTATATTAGCTTGCTCTGTTCGTGTGTGTTCCGGTTACTCCAATTGTCATCCATTTTTCAAGCACTTCCTGGCATCCGATTGAGCCGAAACTTGGCATAGTTATATAACTACGGAGACATTTTGAAAAAATGATACCATGGAGCTGGTCTGATGATGGAGCCGGAAGTTGGCCATAGGAACTCCTCAATCAAACAAGATAGCACCAACCTGTTTTTTTTTTTGGTTTGGCAGGAGTGGGAATCCTCATGGACGCCCAGACTGACTCACTAGTGAGCCAGTCTGGGCAGTGCCGGACTTTTACCGGCTAAAAACCACTCCTGCCTTTCTACGTGTCCCCCTGACATGGTCAGAGACCTTAAAAGTTTATTAGCACCATCCTGTTTGGACTCATTGGGTATGAATTATCCAGTGCTTTGACACTAGGTGTTCAGGGTCTGATGATGGAGCCGGAAGGTGGCCATGGGAAAATCCTTTTTAGTTAATTAAAAGCTTGTTTTTAAAAAGGTTTTTACTTATATTTTATTGTAATAAACTATTTTAATTACCTATATTTAATGATGCCTGAAAATAGTTGGTGAAAACGCACAGCAAAGTACATGGTTTGTTTTTGAAACTTTCAGTTGCCTGTGCCCTGCATGGGGCGGCCGGAAAACTAACTTTATTGTAAACAGAGGTGAAAATGATCCTAGCGAGAATAAATAGATCTACGTTACCTACGTTACATTCGTTACTTACGTTACGTGTAATAAACACGCACAATCGCACATTGGAGAGCTTTTGTAAAAGTCGATGCTATACGATCGCTGTGTATATTTTTTTTTCTGGATTTTTGCGTTATCTGTGAACAGTTACGTC
Organism: Lithophane leautieri; assembly: GCA_949152455.1. Taxonomy (NCBI): domain Eukaryota; kingdom Metazoa; phylum Arthropoda; class Insecta; order Lepidoptera; family Noctuidae; genus Lithophane; species Lithophane leautieri. Next base: position 19,130,862 of record OX424458.1, on the reverse strand, counting down.
ACTGGCCGGTAGGGTTCGAACTCGTATCCACTCGTTGCCCTTGCAATTTCAATGCAATTCCTTTTTAAAATTCATCAATATTCATTGCGTTATTTACGTTGTCGAGCAGGCGATATCTAATAGCAATGGATTACGATTTTTTTTCAATATCCTTCGAATTGATATTTTTAGTGCGTTTCGCATTTAGGATGCAGTTCTTGTTATAACTATTGGGCTATGGGAACTTGCAGTATTGTTCAAGAAAGCTAATATTGGCGAGAATTTGGAGAATGCAATTTCGAGCAAGAACATCGCATTACGCATGTGTTCAAAATATTATCCATTTTTAGTGAGTTTTCAGTGAGCCTAGCACAGACGCACGGACACGCCCGATTTAAAAAATAACTTGTTTTGCACATAATATTATATTTACTTAGTTTGTAAGACTTTATTCATATCTATGGGCTATACTAATTGTGCTTTCCGCATAAAAACCGAAATGCAATAGGATAATTGTATTTTCGGTTCAAATTTTTGAACCGAATGTTCAAAGGTACGTTTCGTTTAAAGGCGCGATATCGCGGGATCGCTGCCTCGCGCCCGCGATATCGCGCCAGTTTGCTCGGGGCTTTAATCGCGCGTCTGTGCTAGAGCCTCTGATTGTTTCGGAACGTAACCTATACTTTTGTATATCTAGTTACTTTATAGAACTTGTTCGTTTGACTCGTTACCGCTTTACTCGTTGCATTTTCATTTCATTGCACATTGCAATAAAAAGTCGAGCGTTGAAACTGCTAAAAGGGCGTTTAAGATCCCGCTTCGAATGCAATTCATTTTGATTGATAGAACTGAACAACAAAACACCTGTTTACCTAGAGTAAGTTCTATTCAATGTTGTAGGTATAGTTTGGAGATTTTTAAAGGCTTACGGGACATGACGGCGCATTGTGACACTGAACAATTTCTATGAAAACTTCACGGAAATTTTTCTACCGGTGTCGGTCGCGCCTGTCTGCGGGAGCTTCAAGTCGGAAACCAATACCTCGTGCTTTGTTTACCAAAGATTTAAAATATACAGTAAACCCGTAGAATTCATGAAAGATTAAGGTACAAGAAGAACTTTAGGTAGGTAAGTACTCAAGACATCACTCGAACCACGAAAAGGAAACCGTCTACTCAAATTAGGATTTATTTTGTCCCACAAAAATGCTCGTAGACAACCCATTCAACTTTTTTTTGCAATGAGTCTTATACTGTCAATACAAATCTTATTTCTTTTAGCAAATCACTATTTGAAGATTTAACCATATTTCCCTTTTTTATTTTCAACCCTTCAACCGCGCACCATTTTTCTTGATCACCACACCGTTTGCCTTGAAGTGGTGACCCAACAGGGCACAATGGCCCAATGCCGGGCAAAAAATACACGCAGTGCTATTCATTGAATTTGAGCAATGAAAACACAATAATAATTCTATGAGAATTCTAAACGCGGATAGCAGATTGGATGCGGCATTGCTGGATTTAGCGTGTTTTGGTAGAAGATAGTAAGATTCTGAGTAAGTTATGTTACTTTTTAAGAAACTTAGCTTTGGAAAATTGCTAACAGGCATACCTAGTAGGTAGGTATTTAATATTTATTTCAGTAGGTACCTACGTCTGTAACCCATAAATCTACGGGCCTAATTTTTATTTTTGATACGACTTGGGTAATTTTAATTGATTATGTACATTTACATTAGCTAATATAGAATTACCATTAGTCCACCAGTTTTTAAGACAGTATCTACCTACCTAGGTACCATTCTATTCTTAAGACGGACTTTCTTTTATCAAAGGTAGATAACTAAAGTAATACTGGCTGGTGTACGCAACTCGGCGCGTATTTTATGCTTTTACCATATTTTCAACTCGATTTTTTTTTAATATTGTTATACCGTATCCATTGCTCGAACCAACCCACTTCCACGATGTTTACACGACGGATGGTGCAAGTATGGGTTCAATGGGAGAATTGGCCTACTTGAGCCACAATAGCCCGCGCAGCCCCTGTCGAGATACCACTCGTGTCTACTAACCGACCAATAACATGTTTTAATGCTTTTTATAACGTCATCGCGGATACTACGAGCGTTGTAGGGTTGACTGAAGAAGTTTGGATTTGGAATCTACTGTCTGGATGTTTTTTGGATACTTATACGAGTAAATAGTTTTGTCAGGGTAGTAAAGTCGTTGGTTTATTATGTAGTAAAAAAATAGCTGTGTTGAAAAGATTTTTTGTACCTATCCCTACGATAATTTCGATTATGAATTTATCAAAAAGTAGTGTCCGACCGTAACCAAATCTTCGGCTTTTTTACTAGTTTCGGTCGAATGAAGTTGAGAAAAAGTTAATTACGTCGTTTTTCGTAGACCTGAGGGCTGATTTTGCAACTATCAGATTTATTTTATCCAAAGAAAAAAGATATATTTGCTAGATTTTGTGTGGAAAACTGTCAAAATTTCAAAATGACAATTGAAAAATGAACCCTAATTTAATTATGGGCCTTAGCAGATATACCTACTGTTAGCGTTTGCGATTAGCAATTTTGTAACTTTTCAGATACTCGATTCAACTCCAAGCACTGCATAATTTTCGCTTTTCGGAAGCACGATTCGCCTTTATCTCACTGCAAAACGAATTGTTCAGCATTGTTGGAAAACGCATTTTTTTATGAAGTAATCGCTGAAACAAATGACCGAAAGCTGAGTCGCTAACATCGTTGGCAGAAGCCTAAAAGTCTGACAAACAGTCTTACAAAGGGGCATCGTATTATCCAGTAAACATGTGCTGAATAGGTACTGGTATTCAGCTGCATCTGGTTAGACTGAATGCCGACCCAAACATACACAATTATAAATGTAGTTGGGAAAGGGCAGACTAACATATTAAGTTAGTAATTTTATTCCGTACTTTTATTCATTATTAAACAAGGTTTTATTTGTGACATCAGTGTACCAACTCTCATTTTATACTAAAACAAATATGTGCACGAAACTTTTGTTTGAAAAACACGCTTTTCCATTTTCGAGCATCAAAGAAAGAAAAAAGAAAGAAAGACTCACGTTTATTTGGACACAGTTCATGAAACACAAAATACAAATAACAAAGTAAAGAATACAAAATAATGAAATAAAGATAGTCAACTGTTTTGTTGAAAATTAAACGAATGCATCGCGGAGTCAGTTTTATTGTGATTATACTGTACCAGCCATAGATTTATATGTATACAACTATAGTATACTAAATCTATGGTACTTATCTTCAAGTAGTAGGTATTTTTAGTCATTTTAAAAGTTAATACCTAGTTTTTAGTTTTAAGTACCTATATAATTTATAATTAGTTTTATATTTTTAATAAAATTTACTAACTGTGTAGGTACGAACTTTGATGATTAATTTGTAATAAGTATTGTAATAATAAAAACGTACACTAAAATGTACCCCAATGTTGGGAAACGTTTCGGTGAGCTCGCACTTTACAAGTTCAGGTTCCAGTATAACGATAGAAACTCGATGGCAAAACACTTCGCACAGGTGTAAAGCTGAACACCCGCGGATAAAAACGAGTCGGAACAAATCAAGCTAAAATGAGACACGTATGGTTGGGGACACCGACAAATAAAATTCAAAAAATCATTTTTATTTTCAGATTTTAATAATGACTGTAAGCGGCCCGACCGTCCATCCACTGGATTTTTTTTACAGGAAAAACTCAATTTTTAGCCGTTTTAGCCGAGCGGCGAAATATCATCGCTGTGATCTGTATAATAGGTAGGTTGTGTCATGGGTAGAAGGGGCGGAGCTGCCAGGAAAGGGGACCTCGCATTGGTGGATGGCCGGAGGGCAGGCCCGACCGTGTACCATGACGAGGGTAGCAGACGGGTCCTGGCACCATTAAGTGCTAGTCCGCGGCGCTGGCAGCATCTCTGTGCTCGCGATAGTGAACAGTGACTTATACAAAACATGTTAGAATTCTACACAAATATGAACGGAGGATTGATGCAAGAGGGCATGCAGCCTCCCATCAGTTGCACCGCTAGAACAGGTCAGTCCCACCAGAGATAAATTCTTGTTTGGAAAATTGTCTAGTAAAAGTTTTCGTGAAAAAACTTTGTTCTAGTAGGTCAGTGATTGTTATGTTATTGTGAGAAATGTAGAATGTTTATTATTTTTATTAATTGTATTTCTAAAAATTTGTGTACTATATTCAGTGCAATTTTTTTTTATTGTTTAATGTGAAACCACAGTTTTTTTTACATTATTTGGAAACCATCTGCGCACAGTTACCTATTGCACAAAGGTTTGACAAACTGAAACTTATTTCGTGTGTGGTGGTTTAATTTAATTCGCTTACTTTATAAATTATTGTGATACTTTTTATTTTATAGTAATAGTTTTTATTATAGTGATACTTATATATAATTTGGCGAACGATGAATTATTTTTACCGCCTGTTTATAAACGTATTTATTAAAATTTTGGTACTGATAGCTATTGCCTTACCTATTAGTTAGGAATAGATATTTCGTACCATTAAGGAAACAAATTATTTTAGAAACTTTTTGTTTCCCTATTCTATGCTAAATGGCTAATAATCGCTATCGGAGTATTATTTTCCTCCTTGTTAATAAATTGTTTAGATAATAATACTTACGTAAAATCGTTCCGATTATCAAAATCCTGAACTTAATCCTAACATAATGGCAAAATTAAAATTAAAAACTTTTTTCTAATAAAGCCAGAACCCTAAAAAAAGGTTAGTTTTGATAAAAGATTTGAGTTTTAATTTTTTTTGCATTGATACGCATTGGTGACTAATGGAAAATAATAATGTTGATTTTTATGACTGTTTTATTGCAATTGACAAATCACTGTGTTATTTTATACTGTTAATAGCTGCGCCCGCGGTTTCACCAGCGTAAGTCTCGATCCCGTGGGAATATTGGGATAAAAAGTATCCTAGGTCCGATTCCAGGTCATGGTCTACCCGTGTGCCAAATTCTTAGGATTTTTAAGAAAGGAAATTCTTAGGAAAGGTTTCTTCCAAATCCGTTGAGCCGTTTTAGCGTGAAAGCGTAACAAACAAACAAATAAACTCACTTTCGCATTTATAATATTAGTCAGTATTAGGATGTTAGAATATAAGTCTGAAATCGCTAGCCCGTTCTGAGCAAGCGTGGTGATAAATGCCCAGCAGTGGGACAATAACAGGCTGGATTATTATAATTAGGACTAGCTGATGCCTGCGACTTCCTCCGCGTGGATGTCTGTTATTATTTATACTAAAACCTTACTCGAGAACCACTCTATCCATAGGTGAAAACAGCATGAAAATCGGTGCAGTAGTTTTTGAGTTTATCGCGTACAGGACGACAGATAGACGCGGCGGAGGACTTTGTTTTATGATATGTAAGGATGTTATGTCTCTATGATCACCAGAAAAAGGCCAAAAATTTACTAAAATATTATACATAACATTTTAATACCAAAATTTTTTACAAATCGTATTTTGTTTACCTTTAGTTAAGTAGGTACCTACACAGTTTTTTAATTTTTGGAAGCTTGTAATTGGCAACTGTTAGCGCTAATTGTATATTATCTAGATGTTATACTATAAGCTTAATGAAGAAAAAAATAATTATTTAATTTGAGGACAACAAATGCCCTATGAATTCTGTGATAACTACAAGTTGATTTTTGTAAATATAATTAGGTTGTAGGTTTTGTAATATCTAGTAAAGCCAGTACTAGATTACATTTATAATATCTCGTAAAATATTGATAAAATATTTTGCATTTTATAAAATTAAAAACATGGAAAACCCTGGAAAAATAACAACAAAAACTATGAAACAGAATAAAATAAATATTTAAGGGGGCTCCCATACAACAAACGTGATTTTTTGCCGTTTTTAAAGATAATGGTACGGAACCCTTCGTGCGCGAGTCTGACTCGCACTTGGCCGGTTTTTTATTGAAGTCATTTTGGTGTATAGGTACCTACTTTAGGAGCGAGCGCAGGTTTATTTATTAATCGCAATACAGTAATCAGCAGACCATCAGCTAGACTGCTCCGTGTAGTTTGGTACGGAACCGAAATTGTGCCAGCCCGACTCGCTCCTGGGCGGGTTTTATTAAAGGAAAGTTGGTATTCATGTTTGTAGATGGGTATATTAACGAGATGACTATCAAAGCAAACTAAAATGTTACTTGCTGAATAACAAAAAGATTAATTACACCTACAATGTAAAAAGACCCATCACGCATCTACGCACTCTGTATACACGGCTACACATCAAGCTATACATTTCCAGTTTATACTGATCTCGCACTGTATAGGATTTGCGTACAATGCGAGGTCAGCTTTTACTGGAAATGTATAGCTTGAAGTGTAGCCGGGTGTACATACATAAAAAAATTAACGTTGTACAAAATTGCTGGAAAAAAAGTCTTTGGTGCAAATAGCGAGCAATGCAGCAAAACGTTTTGGTTATTATGGGTTGGTAAATGCAACAGTACCTACGATGCACGTGATATTTTTTAATACTATGACAAACAAAATTCGTCAAAGTAAGTTGGAACATTGACTTTAAATATCACCGTAAATAGAAAGTTGCCAGATATGGGTCAGTAGAAAAAACTATCACAATTACGGGAAGAACTTTCTTTTTACTCTCAATCAATCTGCCTAGTCTTTTCCTAACTACATTGGGGTCGGCTTCCAGTCTAACCAGATGTAGCTGAATACCATATTTACAGCATACCTATTTTACATGGAGCGACTGCGTATCTGCACTCCACAAACCAGTTACTAGGTACGTAACATATCTCTAATACCTCTTGGTAAGACTGATTGTCATACTTTTGGGCTTCTAACTTCTCGTAACGGCTGTCAGATCTACGAATGACAGTCGTCACCAACTGCTTGACGTGCTTTCCGAGGCACGGAGGGGTCTCGAAAGTCTCGATATGTAACGGATGGTCACCCATCCATGAACCGAACGCTGCAAGCATAGCTTAACCTTCGATCGACAAATGCGACTGTTATTATTTTTACACCAGTTATTTAATATTCGAGATTTACGAGTAAATAGTAAACAACCTTAGAGGTGCTGTAAATGAAATAAAAATAAATAAAAATTAAACACAGGTACACAATTTTAATCAGTTATCAATCAAACAATTAAAACCAAATGGATCTTCGTAATAGATACGAATTCTTTGTGACGATTGTACATTTGAATCATTTTTTTTTCTACTATTTTCGTAACAATTCGTTTCTAAAGACCTAATGAAAACCAGAACACATTATGTGACAAAGTCTAACTGTCTAACGAAATAACTATAAAATCGTCGCTAAGAAAATATCGCTCTAGTATTTTAAACAAAAATGTAAAAAAAACCTGTGCAGGAGAAAACAAACATTGCATGAAAGTAGTGCCTGAATTGGTGCAACACAGTGGACGGCGCATTCACTTGACATTTAGAGCTGTATGATTATGTACTGTGTCCAAAACTATATCACTAAATTCAAATTCAAATGTTTATTGCTCAATACATATTTGAATTTGAATTTAGTGATGTAGTTTCGTCCTTACCATCATAAAACTGCAATTTTTATTGAATAGCATATCGAATTATCATGAGAATTATGTTACTCTGCAAAATTCTACCCATTTTAACCCCCCTTGAATTGTTATAAATCCCTTTTTTCGTTTCTGTCTGGTTGTTTATTTGCATACGTGTGGGTACAATTTATAAATTCCGTAAGTCTAAAATAGTAATAAAGTATATAGGTACCTACATACACCCTGTGAGGACGTTTGCAAGGTCGATTTGCTTTAACTATCAAAAAAAATTCATTCACACAAATAAATAAAACAATTCCACATAATGAAATTCGATATCTCACATTGAGAATCAGCATTCGTTAATAAATTGACACTGTCGTTATATACGAGGTGCATTCAATAAGTACCTAGCCTCATCGCCAGAGGGCGCTGTTGTTTCAAAAGAGTTTTACCACAGTGTAGCACATTCTTTTTTAATTCTTTTTTCAAATTTTCATTCCAATCCCTTCATTTGTTTTAATTTGACAACTTATGGAAGCGAACGTGTCGATCGGTTTTACAAAAATGGAAAAAGAGCAATATCGTTCGGTGATTCGATTCCTATTTTTGGAAGGGAAAACGCGCATCGAAATCAAAGGGCGCTTGGATGCTGTGTACGGTGACTCTTCTCCATCGATGGCCACCGTCAAGAATTGGTTCAACGAGTTTGCACGTGGCCGTACGTCGGTTTTTGATGAACCACGTCCAGGTGCACCGAAAACAGCTGCTACGGAGGAAAACATTAAAAAAATCCATGATCTCGTATTGGCAGATCGCCGATTGAAGGTTCTGGAGCTAGCTGAGACTGTAGGCATTTCAGAAGGAACAGTGCATCATATTCTTCAAGAGGAACTCGGCATGAGAAAGCTGTCGGCGCGATGGGTGCCGCGTTTACTCACACCAGAAAACAAGCGCAACCGTGAGACCACATCGGAGACGTGTTTGGCGCTGTTTAAGCGGAATCCAGCGGAGTTTTTGCGTCGTTTTGTGACCGTCGATGAAACCTGGATCCACTGGTACACACCAGAGACCAAGGAGCAATCAAAACAATGGATCCAGACCGGGGAACGTGCTCCAAAGAAGGCGAAAACTGTAAAATCGGCCGGAAAAGTTATGGCCACCGTTTTCTGGGATTCACAAGGTGTGATCTACATCGATTACCTCGAGAAGGGTAAAAGAATTACAGGGTTTTACTATGCCGATTTATTGGGCCGATTCGACGCCGAATTAAAGAAAAAACGACCCCACCTGGCGAAGAAAAAAGTGCTGTTTCACCACGACAACGCACCGGTTCACACGTCTGCCGTTGCCATGGCCAAATTGGTCGAATTACGCTACGAATTGCTGCCCCATCCACCGTATTCTCCAGATTTGGCCCCTTGTGACTTCTTTCTGTTTCCTAATCTGAAAAAATCACTCGCCGGGAATAGATATGGATCGAATGAGGAGGTCATCGCCGCCACGGAGGCCTATTTTGCAGAGTTTGACAAAAACTATTTTTCGGACGGATTAAAAAAAGTTGGAGCATCGCTGGGCTAAGTCTATCGAACTAAAAGGAGACTATGTTGAAAAATAAATTCCCACTTTTCCAAAATTTTCGTTTACTTTTTGTAGGCTAAGTATTTATTGAATGACCCTCGTACATCTCTAACGAGTCTTTAAAAAGACCTTCTACCAGTAGAAATTTTTTCGAGAAGTATTCTCCTAATTTAAACCTAGTTGCATTGCACTTTTGTGTCGAAAGGCATTCCAGCAAATCATTCGAGCGTAGCGTGATCGTAGCATTGGCGTAGGCAGTGCTACGAGCCTCGACGTCGTCGTAGCGCCCCGCAAACGACGCGGCGTAATCAATAGCCCAAGTCTCTTTGTTGGCTGCATGAACACTGATAATGTTGGCGACTGATAACATTACACAAAGTTGTATGGCTGCCGCTTGTTATTCGGCTACAATGTTTTTTTTTATTCGTTATCTTTGGCTCACAGAAATATAAAGCTAAAACTCGAAACATATTATTATTCAGTTTTAGTAAAATAGTCGTAGATCATGCCCAGAGTTGAAACAGCATGAATTGTATTGAATCAAGCTTTAGAACATTGAGATTTTTTACCCGTACTTATTAATTATGATTTAAGACGCTAGTCAATTTCTCATTAATTTTGGGGGAATTTTGATGCTCTCGCGCAGTTATTTACTAAAAGTTTATTAACCATAAATGGTGTTATTTGGTGGCAATACTTCATTTTTAAGATAAATAGACGTGCATCATAATGTTGACGACGTAAATAATGTCATACAGCAGGTCCAAAATTGGTTCATGGCTAATAATTTGGTATTAAATGGAAAAAAAAAACTAGATGCATAAGATTTGCTTTACCGAATGTTAAAAGTAGTAATAGTTACATAGTATTGAATAAGGAGAAACTAGAATTCGTCAATAAAACTGTTTTCTGCTGAATGGTGCTGATCCATGCGGCAGGTTCCTGAACGGGCGCCGTCAGTAGGGACTGGTCTTGTCATAGCTGCCACAGCTTAGGTATTTTAATTGTTTGAATTTTATCTATTACGGATACGTTTAACGTGCACGTCTCTCTATATTGTTCTCACATGTATAATTTCAACATGAATGATGCAACCAATATTTTGATTAAAAAAAGAGAAGAAATTAAAAACTTTCGAAGTCGAAGTCGGTGTCTCTGCTTTTCAATTTTTGTTTTTTCCACCGACTTCCGAAATTAGAGTTATTTTTCGTTTTGTTTTTTTTGGAAGTCGGTTGTTTTTATTTTTCACTTTTTGTTGTGGTACCTACCCCACACAAATTCGAATACCACTACCTGCTATGTAAATAACAGTGACGGAGTCAAATAAGATATCGTCAACATGGACTAAGTGGAAAAAATACGTAATTATTGAAGCTAACTGAAAAACTACGCAAGCAAAGTTAATAAAATTTATGTCGGCTAAAAAAGAGTGTCCGTGGAGTTTCTTGCCCGTTCTTCTCCATAGAATCCTATACTATACTTTGGAATGGGCAACTAGCTTCACCTTTTTGATCTGATCAGTGATCTCTTGACAATTCAAAAGTGTCTGTAATTGGATTATTTGAAATAGATGCTTTGAGTTTCATTTATTCAAAGAAATGGTTTTTTTTTTTAACCTAGGAAGAATGCTTTGCTGCATTCTTCACTACGAATTAAACTTATACATGGATGAAAATAATTTGGATGCACAATTATGGAGAAAAACATTTAAAAGGAATACGAACGAATATTTAGAAACATTATTAAAATTCCTACACATTTAGCCAGACACGAACATACATTTTTAAAGTTGTAATAAAAGTGCCTTTGAAGGGAAAGCACGGGAGCATATTCCTAGTGTTCCATCGTAGCGCGATTTCCATTCATTCTGCAACCTAATCATTCGACTGATATTTTTAATTCCTCTTTAAGAATATACTTTCTACCATGTCAAACAATGGGAGGTATTATCTAACACCACCACGCAGGATGTATGTAGATGCAAACGTACGGTGAAGGCATTTGTCCCGCGGTTGGAGCTCAAGGAGCCTTAAACCGCCAGCTATGTAGCTACCTTATCTACCTTATATACGCTGGTCTCCGGTCTCTTTCATCTATGAACGATAGAAGAGGATGAACAATACTTAAGGAGCTATGTGAAGTCACACATACCATGGCTTTTCAACAATAAAGCTCAGTTTTATCGTGATTTTGCTCCGGGATTAATTGGCAGTTTTTTATATCGATTTTCAAACGAACCAGTGAACTGATTTTAATATTGAACATTCCCTATAGTATTACTCGTACGTAAATATTCTAATTTAAATAAATCTACTGCGTATTTAAATATGTTCGAGATTGTGTGAAACTTTTCATGAATTTTGTCTTTGCACAATTTTCTATTTATTTATTTATTTTATTATTTATGTACACACAGTAAAATACATAGAGATACAACATAATTATAATATGAGTACAAAGGTACTGCTTATTTCTTAAGAAATTTCTTCCAGCAGACCTGCGAAAGGAGAAATGTGAAAGAAATGTAGACAATAGTGTGTGAGAACAAGAAGAGAAAAAATGATTATGCGAAGTCTTAACTAAAAATATTCAATATACCTACACATATATGCAAGAAAATTAATATATACTTAAATAATTATATCTGTCACATAGGTGTTTGGTACTTTTGGTATCTCAAAAGGTAGACATTATAAACCTGCGGTGGCGTTAAAAGTAGTCGTGTTAAGAGTAGCGCCTTAGGTCCTAATTTGGGACGACGATACGCCGTCACAGTACTCACAGTGACGATTGTTTTTCGCTGAAATTCGTTGGCTGCTTTGATCGCCGTGACCCCAAGCCCGGGTCACGCCCCTCCTCCCGCGGGGCGTGTCTTCCCCCACAGTCTAAGGAGCGCGGTAAGGCGGCTTATTTTGCTCCAAAGCTTTCGACAGTCGCTATAAGTACATGTAGGTACGTAACCCACACTCGATGGGTGGTGTAGGTATACTAGCTATGTTCGTGATTTAATCAATAGTTTGCCTCGAGGGTGAACGTCTGAATCTTTAACCTTCGTTTACTCGGAGACGAGCAGTTATCTTGTTTATAAAAGTTTTTTTGTGTGTTTTAAGCCTGATGAAGACGAAACTAAAACAAATAAGAAATGGGTATTGAATAATTAAAAAAAAAAAATATTTACGAAAGTATTTTGTCTATACATTAGTTAAAATAGTCGTAGCGTAGACGAGGCGGGTCGATAGAACATAGTTATTTAAGGGAATGATAGAAAAAAATTATTTGAGTTAATCCTGTTGGTAGGTACAGTTTTGCAGAAAAATGTATACAGCACGTGTGTGTATGTATAGAGCCGTGTATATTCAAGTAAACGAAAACAAAAAAAAAAAGCAAGGTTAAAAAAAAAATGTCGACACTTTCTTTGTCGATTGATTTAAATATATCTACGTCTATTGTATTTTTAGATTTAAATTAGTTTATTGCTAAATTTAAAAAAAAAATTACAAAAAAAAAAACAACCGCCTTCCAAAAAAAAAACACTTTAATTTCGGAAGTCAGTGTCTTTGCTTTTCAATTTTCGTTTTTTGCCACCGACGTACGAAATTAAAGCTATTTTTCACTTTGTTTGTGTTTTTTTTGGCAGTCGGTTGTTTTTATTTTTCACTTTTTAGTTGTGGTACCTACCCCACACAAATTCGAATACCACTACCTGCTATGTAAATAACAGTGACGGAGTCAAATAAGATATCGTCTACGTAGACTTAGTGGGAAAAATACGCAATTATTGAAGTTAACTCCAAAACTACGGGAGCAAAATTAATAAAATTTACATGGGACTACCTCGGGAGTTATACCCTTTCGAACAAATAAAGAAATTTAGAAATCGGAAACATCGACGAACATACACAAAAAAAAAAAACATACAGACGAACATAGAACCTCCTCCTTTTTGAAGAAGTCGGTTAAAAATAAACCAATCGTAATCTTCGGTGTCATTATTTAAACGTAGGAGCATTTAAATAATATGACTCCATCACAATATTTTATATGATAAAGTCCACATTATTTGTTCTCCTGTTGCATTGCGAATTCTTGACATTTCAGCGATGGCGGCAGAACTAATGATTTTTTACTTTACTAACACAATAATGGATTGGACATTTTTTACTTAACTTTTTAATGTAAATTATTTTTGTTTTTATTATTATGCCATTCGACGTTTTTGTATTGTGGATCAATTTTATCTGAAAATGAGACCACTTTTGTAAATATATTAAGTAAAGTAAGTATACTCGTAGTTATGAATTTGAGCTTTTACCTATTCTAGTTAGGAAGATGTAATTTTCAGATTCAAATCAAATCCCATTATTATAATTTTTGATTGTGTAGTGCATGGCTCTGTAGGTATAATCAGTCGGTATGTAAGGTTTCAAAATAACGTTTTATTAAGATATATTTTCAAGAAGTGTCTGTATCGAATAAATAAAGTGAAATTAAATACCTGCTGCAAAGTTTAAATTATATTTCTTTCATATAAATTTGAATTTAATGGCAGACAATATATATAACTATCTGCCGTTGTAGATAGTTATAACAATCTGGCAATCGGAAAAGTATGCCAGATAGATATAGGCACAATACCTATGGATTGTAGGTTATGTCTGATTGTCTGGTTATTTTGTGTTGATTGATAAGTCTTCAAATAGCCAGTAAATCAACAAATAAGTAGGTATTCTATTGATTTAGTTGACACTAATTTTAACTTGTGGGCTATAAAAAAAAATGTAGTAATTTTTTTTCTTGTTTTGTCACTTTTAATAACCTTTAAAGCATACTTAAAAAAAATAAGGGCGACAGTGTATTAAAGTTCAGAGAAACGTAGTCAGAAATACGATTCAATGTAGGTACTTCACTTATATCGCAACTAGTGATGTGTTACACTGCACATCGCGTAACGCAAGAGTCACATGGATGAACGCTCCGTGAGCCGAGCTCGGCAACATTATTACCGACTGTCCCGAGCTCATTGTTAAGGCTCGCGCAAATTCGGGCACGCCGCACCCAATTGCAAAGATTCTCCTGCATCATTCTAGTACTTTTTGTATAAATCATCGCATAGTTACCTACTACAAGCGGACCGCACCGGGGCGCAGCGCAACAGTGCAAGGCGAATCGCTCGTCAGGCGTATTTTTGCGGCTACCTACTGTTTTGCGTTGCGTTGCGGCCCGCCTGTAGTGTGCGATGGTTCATACAAAATGTACGAATGTGATCTAGGAAGAATTTTGAAACATCCTATCCACCATAATGTGCTTCGGCGCATTTTTAAAGCGCGGCGCGCTGCGGCCCGCTGCGGATATAATGTGCGCTTAGCTTTGCCGGCTGTTTACTGGTGCCGCGCTCCCGTGACGACGGCTTTGAGCAACGGAACTCAACCGTCTCTCTTACTGTTGAAGTACGCCAACCGTTGAACCTGTTTATAGTAAATAGAGGGTAATATAGGAAACCGTACACAGAATAATGAATAGATCAATCTTCCTAACATTATGTGTATCTTGAACACATTGTAGGTACTATTGTTTTTAAAATAGTAATATACATATTATACATATATGACCAGAATGACCATGAATCCATTTCCATTATAACTATCTCGTATAACCTTACATGCCATCATAGGTAAATTATGTCCGCAAGTCACCATTCGCAATCATCAACTTTACTTAACACACGTTGGGTGCATTCGGGTATAAATTAAATATTTGGCTATAAACTGAAAAAGTATTATACGCAAGAAATCGGAGTCACAAATTAGCCAACAAACCAACTGTTTGCCTCCATAGTGTTACAGCACCCTTGCAAAGGTTTGAATTTTGTTTTGAAGCAAAAATAAACGAAATCTAGTGTTTCTAAACTAGCGTCTGGAATATCTATATTGAAATAATATACCATATAACGATACGCTACAATGACAGTTTGTAGCGTACCGTTATTATGATGTGATAAAAAAATGGAGACACCTACAACTAATTTTTGCTTCAACTTATCTTAAGTTCTATTGACTCAATTTATTATGGCTCTACGATTAGACTCACACTTAATTTACCTACGTTTAATGTGTGTTTGACATACCACATGCTGCTAACCATAGCGGTGTTACCACAGAGCTCAGCGCCAGCATCAAGCGGGAGAAGATTGTGGAGATCTGCGAGGGTTGCGGCCAGAAGATCCAAGACCGCTACCTGATGCGCGTGGGCGAGCTGTCATGGCACGAGCACTGCCTCAGCTGCTGCGTCTGCGGCTGCCCCCTCGCACACACCTGCTACACCAGGAACGCTAAGCTCTACTGCAAGCCCGACTACGATAGGTAACTCTCACGCTAAAACCGTCAAGAGCAAAATTATCAAGAGCAAAATGGGATTTTGCTCTTGATAATTTTTTGAATGCTATTTTCGTTTTTCGAAGCCACTCGAAATCAACCTTTTCACCTGTTGATTTTCAATTGCTTTCATAATCACATATTAGGGCAAAATCATTGATAGGACATGTGTGCTGTAGCGAATACGCCGTTGCGAAATGCTAGCGTAATGCCATGCGACTTGCTATGCGATTGGATCTTCTTCCTGTTATTGCAATAATAAGTTCTTGTCCTGTAGATTGTTTGGGGTCAAATGCACCAGGTGCGGTGATCGCCTCCTGCCGCAGGAGATGGTCATGCGAGCTCAGCAGTACGTGTTTCACATACAGTGCTTCGTGTGCGTCATGTGCTGTCAGCCACTCCAGAAAGGCGAACAGTACGTAATCAGAGCGGGTCAGATCTTCTGCCGCCAGGATTTTGAGAAGGAAATGTATTTGATGCAGCACGCTGAAGATGACATGATATTAGATGATTCCGAGCGCCCACGCGACGGGCGAAGAGGCCCAAAGCGTCCACGGACAATACTAACATCAGCCCAGCGCAGGCAGTTCAAAGCTTCCTTCGAGGTTAGTCCAAAGCCATGCAGAAAAGTCCGAGAAGCATTAGCAAAGGATACAGGACTGAGTGTTCGAGTCGTGCAGGTGTGGTTCCAGAACCAAAGGGCTAAGATGAAGAAGATCCAGAGGAAAGCGAAGCAGGAGGGTGAGAAGAACAATGACAAAGAGAAGGATAAGGATGAGAAGAGCATCAAGCAGGAGTCGCCGTCGAGCGAGCACGGGAACTATTTGGGACTGGATGGAGCCTATTCTGCTTCTAGTCAGCCGCTGAACCCCAATCTGCCGTATTCTCCTGATGGTATGATCTTCCCCAAAAATTTTAATTCCGATTATTACATATATATGACCTAGACTACTTGACTTTACAAAAAAACTACCGATTTACAAATTTATTAAACATTACCGGTTAATCTATACTATATACGTATATATATATATATATATATATATATATATATATATATATATATATATATATATTAATATTATAAAGCTGAAGAGTTTGTTTGTTTGTTTGAATGCACTAATCTCAGGTACTGGTTGGAATTGAAAAATTCTTTTTGTGTTGGATAGTCCATTTATCGAGGAAGGTTATAGGCTATATAACATCACGCTACGATCAATAGGAGCGGAGCATAAATGAAAAATGTTGCAAAAACGGGAAAGAATATTCCTTTTTGAGAGCTTCCGTTGCGTGCGCTGCGTAAACGGTTAAGTTACGCAAATATCATGTATGATGGAATTGTTCCTCTTTAAAAGTTCTAAGAAAAGTCCGCGACAGCATATGTCTATCTTTTAAGATTGACTCACTATAACGTGTTTTTATGGTACCTAATCAAGTTTTTTCGAAATTAACGCATTATTCAAATTAATAGTTTTAACATCAAGGGTATTTATGTAATAGTAAAATACTTGTTAATTCATCCGAATCGGATATTTAATTTCGAAGTTATCACGAAATGCAATACGCGAACCGTTCGACGCCAGCGCCGCGCCGCGCCGCCGCGACGTTCCCTACTCTAGAGAGGAAAGGATGAGCACACGGGTAGACTATGACCTGGAATAGTTCGTACGTTCGTACGTTCGTACGTTTTGTCCCTATATTCCAACGGGATCGAGACCTACGCGGGTGAAACCGCGGGGCACAGCTAGTTCACTTATAAAAACAGGAAGAAAACCCGAGTACTTAAAAAAAAAGCATTACATTCATTTCCTACACTGAACGTCGAAAACTATAGACAATAGGTATGCAGAATGAGAGTGAATTCACAACATTTTGCTTTCTCTTTATTAAATTAATCTCCATTAAGAATTTCGTATATCAGTATTTTAATTTTCATTTATCTACCGTCTTCAATGGAGTACTATTTTAACTGTCT
The DNA here is from genome assembly GCA_949152455.1 of Lithophane leautieri. Lineage (NCBI taxonomy): Eukaryota > Metazoa > Arthropoda > Insecta > Lepidoptera > Noctuidae > Lithophane > Lithophane leautieri. Next base: position 19,113,345 of record OX424458.1, on the reverse strand, counting down.
CTTTAAATAAAAACAAACTTGTTTTATGGCAGATTACCCAGCGCACTCAGGCGACAGCTTCTGCAGTTCAGACATATCCCTGGACGGGAGCAATTTCGATCAGCTGGACGAGGGAGCCTCGGACACCATGAGCCTTCAGAATCTGGAAGTGCAGCACCATTCGCACCAGCACCCTGGGCACTCAGCCCACGAGCCACTGAACCTCGGCACCGGCTCCGTCGTGAACCCCATAGACAAGTTATACCTCATGCAGAACTCCTACTTTAGCACTGATCATTGATTCAGCGTGGGCCGTGGCGCTGGCCTTGCACCTATGTTCGGACAGCGACTGCGCCCGACAACGCACCTCCCCGTCAAATGCACCGAGACTGTTACTAGTCACAACTTAGCGTACACAGACACTTATCAAACTGCCGCTTTGAACCTGACTGATACTCCGTTGAACCATATAAGGTAATGTGATTGTGTGTTAAACGGTTTTACAATAAATGTTCAGTAGTAAATTAGATCATGAAGCAGTGAGGACAGAAACTTAATTTGAGAGTGGTAGCTACAGTAAAACTTGCTAGGAAAATACTCTTCCAAGCTTCGATTATGAATTGCAGTGGGTTTGATCCTACTTGTCTTCAAAAGTTATGGCTGATTAGACAACCTTGTATAAACGTTTTCCTGTAGCTGCTGCACCCACATGCTATTTATTATAAAGGCCTTATCACACTGGTAAGTCGCGATCATGTTTTCAGCGAGGCGCTCGATGCGTAGCGTTCACTACGTTTGTATAACGAGAGCGATTGACGTCAGTGTACACAAGTAAAAGTTAAATTAAAAATTTAATAAATACCTCCGACAAAAACAAAGCATCTAATAAAAGTTTTTTTTTATAGCTAAGAACACTCTCGATCAAGTCACGTTTCAAACAAAACCAAAAAAAAAACAAAATCGATTCAGCCGTTTGGCAGCTATGATGGCCAGACAGAGACACAGTTACACACGTTAAACATATTATAACACCCCACTTTTTCCGTCGGGGGTTAAAAAGAGAGCTAGGCAAGGGAGTGTACAATATTGTGAAAACGGAGAACAAGTCGCGTTGTCGTAGCTAGTACGCTTCGCACCCGCGGAGAGCACGTTCACGTCCTGCTGGAAACACGCTTGCAAATCTTCAGAGTGATAACGCTCTTCGCAAATAGCAATAAACAAACGGCACATACAGGGAAAGTACCTCTCTGAAAAATATGTTATTCTGCCTTATACATCATCTGTTGATACAATGTCTAATTACCCTCCTTCTGGGGCACACTATACTTTTTATTCAATTTCCAATAAATTCAACATTTTCTAAATTGATATAGCATGCTACACAGAAGTGTTTATACTGGTGGTTGTCAGGGTCTTCATGTTTAGGATTTTCACTTTTTCTGGTACCTGGTATAAGGAAATAATGGATTTTTCATTCATTACATTCATTCATTACATTTTACATTCATTCATTACAATTCGTTATCCGTATAAGTATCATATTGTTTATTGAAAAGATGATGTAGGTACAAGAAAACCAATAAAACATACGCTACTTTACATTTTGGTAATAAAACATAAGTCGTATATGGTCTTACCCCTATGTGGCGTTCGTTTGTTCCACCCTGTGTACATCAATAAAAAATATATTTTTTAATTTTCAACTCACTGTTATGCTTTACGGAAATAGTCGATACTGGTACCGATTCTGTTGTTCACAAACTAAACAAAATTTAAGTTCATTGCATCTTTTTCTTTCTATTTCATTAAGAAAAATAAGATGCACTGAACTTATATTTAGTTTAGTTTGTGAACAACAGAATTGGCACCACAGCACTGTCTCATTGATTCAGAATGTTTAACAAATAAGTACTTACCTGTTCTCAAAATATTATCATAATTTTATTAAATTAGAGTTTTATTGGCTGCATTTATAATTCTAAAATAGATTTTATATTGTATATATGTATAATGTACAGAGTATAATAAAAATTAAGAAAAATAGGTATCAACCTATAAATATTAGGCCAAGGTTGGAAAATATTATTGTGTAGAAGATTCTTTTGGAGATACATAGTCTATGTAACGACTTTATTTAAACTTTAAAATGTACATAATGTTGTACTTACATCAAATAAATATAGAGGTATAAGTAGTGGGTGTCTAAATAATGAATGTATGTATAATTATTCTGATGGTGTTATAAAAACCTTTAAAGATTTTGAATGTTCGCAAATCACACGTAAATAACAATTATAGTTTTACACAATCTACACGCGAAATTCCTTTTTCCTTTCTTTCGTTTGCAAGTTTCAGGTCAGTACCAGGTTGTAAGTTGATCAAAATAAGATTCGCCGATTCGCGATCGTAACAAATATGTATTTACAGAATCATTAATACAACTTGCTAAGTTCATTTTACTCTATTGAATGGCTATTTCACGAAATCAAGACAATTGAGTCCAATTCTAACTTAAAGAATTTTATTGCCGATTGTGATAATTATAAATCTGAATAAATATTTGTCACGGTTCCGAATCATAATATTTTAATCAATAAAGAACCGGACACTCGCTTTCAAAATTGCAAAAAACGTAAGAAAAATTTGAATTCCTCGGGCTGCCTTAGCGCATCCCTCATATCCAATCAACTCTATATTTATGTTATCGATGTGTTTCCGAAACATGATAATAATTTTAGAATTTATTATCACTTTTAAAACACCCCTTCTTAGATACAGTTATAGATGTTGTATATAAAATGTACATGTTTACTGTAGTTACTGCCTATTTATCTACAAAATAAACTACAGGCGAAGCTAGTCATTTTCCTAATGTGTCTTAGTCAAAATAGTTCAATAGTTGCATTAGGAGTTATTTTATTTATTACTTGTATCATTATGAAAGTCATTTTTTGTTAATGTAATACACATATTTAAGTAGGTAGATACAAATAAAACCGGACGGACATCTAGTCAAACTACACGATATGTCATTAATTTAGTCTCTATCTATGCGAACATCTGTAAGGACTTTCAGACGCGGATCCGACATGACCAAAGCGACTGATGGTTTCTGATTCTCCAAATGGGTCTAATGACCTTATTAGTGGCCGAGGATCCGCCATTGTAAACTTTATAGTTTATTCGGTAATTTTATAATTTGATGTAAATTAAAATGATATAAACAGTTACTTGTTTGACTAAACTAACACTACCTAAATGCGACCTTCCCCCAAGAGTAAAATCGCTGAATTGGCAATATGCCTCGAGCTCCCAGCACACCGAGAGTCTTTGGCCGTGGTACAACTGCAGCGAAAATATTTATAATATTATACTAAGGTACTGTATGTTTAGTAGCAGGTACTGTGTTTGAGAATCCCTTGTTGAACCTTTGCCTTGCATTGGGATATCAACATAATCAACTCAGCCAATTCCAGTCCACAGCTGGACATAGGCCAATCCAGGCTGCACCACAACACCCTGTCCCAGGCTTCAACATTGATTCTGTCCCGCCACCTTTTATACTCGTAGGTCGTCGGTCCATTTAGCTGGGTATTAGTTTACGCTTGCCGACTGCCGACATGAGCAGTCCACTTCAGCATCCTAATTGCGTAACGCACTAAGAATATTGAAAATCAATTGCTTCAAGTATTCGAAAAAAAAATCTGCTCATCAACGTTAATAACGCAATGATTGTTGTTGAACTGTCAAAATGATAGCCTTTGCTACTGTGTGGCAACTACCCCGCAGGACTCGACTTCTCCACTCGCCAGCGGTCCTTCGGCAAACACAATATAGACTACTGTTTTGGGCAAACATACACACACAGCAGTGGGATACAAAACGTTGCACTTCACACAAGGAATTCAATTGCACAGTTCTTCTCGCCCACTCCAACATCGTGTAGGTATATAGAAAGGTACCTACTTATGTAAATTGCCATAATTACGACTTGATGCTCGAAAAATATAGCTATACTATAAGTGGATAAAGTTTAAGAGTACCTAGGTACCTACGACCTACCTACAAAAAAGAAAAGCTCAAAAGTTGAGCTAGGTACAAATACTTACACTATAAGCAGGTTAGGTTACAGTTGGCGCTCAACCGCCTCGTTCTCTTTAGTAGCCATGGATTCGAAATTAGATCGCCAGGAACATTTTTGACGAACACAGTGTTTGATGTTCGTTAGTGGTACGCACATGCGTTCAAAGTTTTCGATGTTCGTGTTGAACATGTTTTGTTTGTTAGTGCTGTACACGCCTTTAGAAATAGAAAGAATATAGGATTTTCGTGGACTGGTGCCAGTAGCGTCATCTATCTACATCATGAGCAAAATGCAGTAACGCCATCTGTCTAAATAGTTACGAAACCCTTTTTACAACTTCCTCGTTATTTAAATAGAAGGTGGCAATGTTGCCGCAATCTATTAAAATGGCCACTATATTTTTGTAATATGAAACAGTATTGCCATCTACCATAACTTGAATGAACCACAATCCAGTGGGTTCGAAGAAAGACCCAAGTAGCGCCATCTAGCAACACCACTATAATTCTCTCAATAGTTCAGGAATAAGCCACCGCAAGCCAAAAGCGCTACTTGCGCCAGGCCCAATAGACGCCCTAACGTCGGACAAGAGCTGTGGGCTAAACAATATGCGCTCTTGCTCTGTATGCTAAAGACAAGCGCAACAGCCGCAACGGGCCGCAGCGCAACGCGTTTTCATACAAAAAACGTGCGGTGCTGCCGAGCCCCCCGCTTGTAGTGTGCGTTGGTTCATAGAAAATATCTGTTCGAAAGTGATGAAGGTCATCAATCACAAAAATCCGTTGTCCTTCTCAATCTGCTTTAGCCTTTAGACACAGGCGACGCAGTTCCATGGCTGCCAATGGCGTCGCTAGCCGATGGTCAAGTAATTTAGAGGATGGGAAAAGAATGAATTCTAGGTACAGTCAAGCAAGAGAACATGAAGCTTTAGTATATGATTCCGGAGCCACCCCTCCCGGCATTTCCACTCACATCTGCCTTGTAGATGTATTTTGTTAGACGCCTTTCATTCATCTTCTCAACATGACCAAACTATCTAAGCATAAAAAATGAAATACCTTCTGTATTTGCCGAGTGACGTGTAATCCTGATATAATAGGTACAGATAAATACTGTAGTTCGTATGTATGGTCGTTTGCATTATAGGTAGCAGTGTAGGAACATAACATTAGATGCGAGTTATGAAAATAAAACACGTTATTGCTATTTACATTTATTGTATGGTACTCTTATATCTACTTACTAATACGTATCATATATACAGGCTACCATGTGGTAATGCACTTATTCGCACTATGAGTTACCTATAATTAGCTTATTTTACTTAAATTATTTATACAAAAAGTGAATCAAACCAATTGAGATTTGATATCTATAGGAGGTAAATATAATTATTATAATTAAATACGAATTACATTATTTATTACCCAATGTTATTTATTATTTGACTATCTATTATTTGGCCAATCAATTGCCTCAAATTATACAGGATTTAGTAATATTACAAAATATGGTAACTACTATTATTTTAGAATTTTGCAATTGATATTAATAAATTTTAGAATTTTAAAAATATAAACGAAATATTTATCTGAAAATAGAAGTACATAATTAGACTATTTTAGAATAAATCTTATTATTAATAATAAAGGCAATGGGTAAAGTTATAGGTATGGCGGCGGAAATTATGTTCCTCACAGTGGAGAAACAACGAGGTATTGCTGTTATTAGGCAGTAGATGTTATTGCTATCATACTCGTTAAACACTAGTGCAAAAAGGCGACTAAGTAGGTATTATAACCGACGCAGTTGTAGAGGATCGCTGTTTAGTCAGGGGAATGAGTAGAATTGATTGCCATCTTAAATTGTCCGCTTATTCAAATCACAATTGTATTTTTTTTACCGTTGTGTGAATAACACGGCGTTTGACGTAGCTACGGTGGCAATTGGTTAGCAATGTGTGGTAACAATACCACAAACCAGGCGACCCCGCACGAGGTTGGTGAGTACTGCGCCCTATGGAAGACAAACTAACAACGGGAACGCTTTCAAGACACCGTCGGTCGATGCTGTTTTTACCGTCCATGATGAGAGGTCAATGCTAGACGTTATGCGGGCCGGCGAAAACGCTGCGTTGTAACTGGAGGCGACAAAATCCTCAATCTGCTATGGTAGTTTATCCAAGATGTTTATTTTCCAGCGGTTATCACACCTGCACGCGTAGTATGAATACCATAGAGCGGGAAACGGGTTTTGTCGACGGAAGAATAGACAAAATGACAGATATACAATCACACTCTGTCATTTTGTCTGTTCTTCCGTCGACAAAACCCGTTTCCCGCTCTATGGCGGTCATGCTATGCGTGCAGGTATTGCAATCTCTCCATTGTCGCGTTTTGCACATCCCTTTAAAAAATAGTAAGAAACAATTTAATTACTTATCCCTAATTTGAGGTAATTCATGAGCCGGATTCCCTATCCAATGCGTTTCGTTATCTTCATACAATTATATGTATAAGTGTTGTGCTGAAGTAATGAATTCGCCTTGGTCACAGCTATTTACAACTCAATCTAAGGGTATTTACAATTAGTTTACCTATTTGTTTTTTTTTATGAAAAAATAATGTGATCTGTTCAATAAATATTTTCTATAAATAACTAGATATTTATAAGTACTATTTTAAGTAAATAAGAGAATTTATATTGAATCTAATTATTGCAAAGAATTAATAAAACGCCCTTAATCCGAGCTGAACGTGGCTTATCACGAAAGTCTTATAAGCCATCGATAACCTTTTCAAATACCAGCAACTGGGACAATCTGGGCGGACCGTGTGGTCGTGAACGGCTGCATTCCCGCCTGGACTGAGGACTCGGTGCTAACAACACACCGGCTGCCTATGTTGAGCGACTTTAAGCAGCTGGGCAGACAAGCAGAACCAAAGATACGTATACAATGTCCCAACTATACACGAAAGCACAATCAACACGTATTCAATTATAAAGGCGGCAGAAAATCAAACAAAAATTTGGAAATTAAGTACCTACTATAAAGATAAAAATTTCAAAGCAATAAACAAAACAGAATTATTAATTTCAAGAAACAATCATAATTGAAATGGTAAGAATAAACTGTAAGTACTTATAAAACAACAAATTAATGATCTGCTTTTACCTAAAGTCACTCATCAAAACAGCGAGGGCGGCGTAAATTCTCAACGACTATAAAATATATCGCAAACATATTAAACATGTATAAAAAAAAAACTTGGTCAGTTCGATACAAATCTAAAGTCACAAGTGGAAGACTAAATGAGGTTCCTTGTACCTACATACTATTATTTGCTATTGATTATTATATCAAAGTCATGTGACCTCAGCTTTGTACTAAACGATTCAGATCCCACTGTCGACTTGTACAGAATACACCAAAACTGTAATGAAAACACCTAACATCAAATAAAAGCGAGGGATGTGGTAAAATTATGAGGGCATACATAAGACAGGGACCGATAATGAGTACGCAACGCAAGATAATGCTGTTTTCAAATTATTACATCAAACATGTAAATGAAGTATACAGGGAGTTATCACAATAATTCGTAATGAGTCTGTTCCACTTTTGATGAGTCCTAGGGTTGTCGCAATCAGTAGCGAATAAACACCGTGAAGGCGCCTTATTGACGTCTTGCTCGCACGCCACCTCCGTCACATGTTGTGCGAGGGACAGGTGATGATATAGCTGTGGCAATGCTACGGGTGTAAGTTGTATGGTTCTACCATCGAGGTCACATCTAGTGAAAAAAGTTGTCAATCGTCAGTGGGTACATCAAAACGGAACTGATAATTTACAGAATTGAAACCATTTCTGGGCAACCGAACTGTTACTAGGTGGAGGCCCCAGAGGTTTTGGACAACACTTGACATTCAGCCCAAGGCACTTGCAAAATTTTACTAAAATATTTCTATTTACCGACATATCGCACTCCAGCCGTCAGGCAAATTCAACCGACATTATTCACTCGCGGTTGCTTTAGCCCAACGGAGCCCTACAGTATTTGTTACTCCGAACACCTCTGGGACAGCACCTTATATAAATAAATAGCTTTTTAAAATTACTATATCATTTCGTAAGGCAACTATTGTTACAAGAAGAAAGCAAACAAGACGAACGAGGTTCATAAAGTTTACAATAAATCAAGTTATATTTGGGAAATACAAATCAAACAAGTTATATAGGTATGTCAGGAGAAAAAGTTGATAAGATAAATTATACATTCAATTTGGGACTAAAATAATCGATAGAAAGAGGCCAGACCGAAATTAGGCTGGTGCTGAAGCTTTACTTAAACTATGATTAAAGGAGGTTATAATATTACGTTCTTATAACTATTTTGAACAAAGACCGCATCTCCAAACCATTTCATTCCGGAATAGACAAAATGACAGATCGTGATTGTGGTCTGTCATTTTGTCTATTCTTCCGTCGACAAAACCCGTTTTTACGGTGGTCATGCAGTGCTACGCGTGCAGATGGTGTCACATTTCATTTGCTCGTATGAATGCGCTCTTTGTCCAAAACGTTGCACTTAGGTTCGCAATAAAGTAATTGAGTAATGAAAGCATTCACTCCCTTTCAGCCGAACGGGGAACGGGTTAGGGAGGTTATAAGGAAAAAGGGGAAACATGCCATCATAGCATTAAGGAAAAGGGTTGAAGGCCTGAACAATTGAGTAAATCTATGACAATATGGGACGGGAGGGTTGAGGAGGCTTGACCTATGTCACACTGCATGTTCTGCAGCATGATTGATGTTTGGGGCAAAAAGGTCATAAGGGGGGGTAACGCAGATAAATTATTTAACTAATTGTGCTTCGGCCCGAAGAAAGAATTGCAGGGAGGGGATACCGTCACTTATTTCTCTTGCAACCAATGCCATGCCTGGTTGTAGAAGAAATAAAATAGAACGATATTTTTGAATGAGAATCGAAATTATTGAGAGAGGGCTAAACTTGAACGAAATCGATCGAAGTCGATCGTTCGAACTGGCAGGGGCGTGAGAGTTTCCATTGCTCAGTAACAGTTCGTTCCGTTGCCTCTTATCTTATAACACCAAACAACGAGAAACTTAATAGAACTCAAAAGTGGTATCGCATCAGGTGGCCACTTCGTCGTTGGTCGACTCGAACTCCAGTTTGACGTCACTACTGAGTCCGTCGACATCCTCATTCTCAGAAGCGTTTAGCATGTTAAGCGTTACCTGAAATTTCATAAATTATTACCAAGTGGAAAGATCAAAGAGCTCTTTCAGCCTTTGCCCAGTTGTGGGAATACCAACAAGTACAATAAAAAGAAAGCTATGAGGGATTTGATTCGATTTCAAGTTAATAAAGGGCTCCAAAACCTAGTGAACTTTTCTAAAAAATCATGACGGTTTTTAGGGTTCCGTAGTCAACAAGGAACCCTTATAATTTCGCCCTCAGACCAAATAAAAAACCAAGACAGAGCGCTGTCAACAGTGACGTGAGGCCGGTTTTGTAAACATGTATGCACTTAGTTTGGTGTAGTGTCATTGTAAATAGTTGTAAATGTGTGTGTGTGAGCGTGTATGCACAGAACGGTGGGGTAGTTTTAGCATGCTTAACTGTATTGTTCGCAGCGCTCCGTCTTGGTTTTTTATTTGGTCTGAAGTTTCGCCATGTCCGTCTGTCTGTTGATGCAATAATTTATTTATTTATTGATTTAGGATCTCCAACAAAAGATGTACACAATACATGACACTTAATTATTTGACCTCCAGTCTTACCAAGGGGTATCGTTTTACCCAGTTAGGTACTGGATTGTGGCCTGTGGCGGTCAGATAAGCAGTCGCTCCATGTAAAATAATGTTATGCAGCTGCATCCGGTTAGACTAGAAACCGACCCTAACATAGTTGGGAAAAGGGTAAGCAGATTGAGTTATTTAACAATGACTTATTTTTTTTACCATAATTTTAACTAAGTATACAATTAAATATCAATGAACCGCTATGTTACCAGACGGGCCGCGCGCGTGCCAAAACTTACCTAAACTAATTAGAAAGTGCCTGACGAATTATGAAAAATGTGCAACAAAACTACGTAAAACTTTTAATTGTGCTGTATCACAGTTTAACTATCTAGACTAGTCAGATATTGTCGATGCAAGTTAAATGGACTGTTACAGAAATGATAACCTTTCGAAATGTGCATTCTGATGGGATGTTAAACAGCCTCAAATTCTAAAAAAAACAAATACACAACAGCTCATTTAAATTCAGTCACATGATTCGAAATACCACCTAGGGATGCTATGTAAAAATGATAATTTGAAATCATTTTGAGCATCAAAATAGACATCTTGTTAAAAAGTAAGAAAAGTCAAAGTCAAATAATTTATTTCAAATAGGCACAAAAAAGGCATTTTTGAACGTCAATGAAAAACAAAGAAATAGAATTGATTCTAGTTGCCCATTCCAAAAGGTAGCTTTCGTATGGAGAAGAATGGGCAAGAAACTCCACCGTTATCCGAGTAAGTAGATGAGTTGTTGGTACTAATGCTGCAACATAATAATAATAATACATTAATGCTACCATAAAAAATCCACGAACAAAATGAAAGGTGTACACCAAATACAATAAAATGTGGACTAATAAAATACAACAAAATCTGCACTAATAAAATCAACTAAATATCTACGTCATGAAAAAACGTAAACTTTATCTAAACATATTAAGTTAGCCTAAGTGCAACCAAAAGCCGTATTGTTTCAGTAAAGAGATAAACATTGGAAAACTAGTTTCGTCGATTTTAAAATAGAATACGGTGTTGAACTGCCTGACTCGGACGTTGTCTTGTCGAAATTTCAATAAAATGGACTAAAAATTCTACAGAAGAAAGGACGTTTAGTTCTCCCCGAATAAAAAAAAAAATCGGGAATCATTTAAACAATTTTTTTTTTTTGAGGTAAATTCTTATTTTTTTATTTTTTTTTGTTAATTCTTTATTATTCACTTTCTATTTGTGATATCTACCCCACACAAATTCGAACCTACTATGTAAACAACAGTACATACAACCTCCTCTGTTTTGGAAGTCGGTTAAAAAATAACCAAATCGGAGCAGCCGTTTTCAAGTGATATGCTTACCTGTACAGCATTGTATATTTATTTTTATATAAGAAGATTTCTTTATGTAGGCAAGGCATTTACAATGTGATAGCTATTATCCACTCTCAAATGACGCGCCCCTCCACCGCATTTTACGTACAAGCCGCGACGCCGCGCCGTATATTTAAGAGGAAATAAGGTAGGTCTTTTCTCCACACAAAAAGTCATAATTCGAGGTTCGGCTTTCGTCTATTTTATCCTCCAATATTAGACCAATTTGAGAGATATTTCATAAATTGAATAAGAAGGATATTCAAAGTGCCCCTATGTTTATCTCTTTTCATTAATCATTGTCTTTGTACAATAGGCCTCTGATGACAGCGGTGTAAACAGGCAATTTTGAGCATTTTCTGAGGGTTATAGTGCTTCTACAGAGAATGTATCATCAAAACGGAAAACAGGGGCTTAGAACTAGTTGATATTTATTTTACTGTAAAAAATCATTGCTCTAAGGTCATAAACCAGAGAAAAAACTGGCGAGAGCGTTTGTATGGACAGGGGACCGACCCTATTTCCTCATAAGATGCGGTAGAGGGGCGCGTCATCGCCATTTCAGAGCGGAAAAACCCTACAAGTTCATAGTGAAGACTGTGTAGAGCATACGTTTGAGTATTTAGCTTTAGAACGTAAAAATCTCACAATGTATCCGACAAACTTGCGAAAGGACTATGTCAAGAGATGAAAAGTCATTATTTTTCCCCACATAATAAATTTTCTCTTCGTGTACCAAAACAAGAAGCCTAACAAAAAAATGACTCATGCAACCAGGCTTGCCTCAATAACAAAAAAAAAAAAAAACATCACAACTAAGTATAATTAACAAAAAATAAAAAATAAACTAATTGCTTGCTTAGTCAGTGATTTAGAAACCTCTGCGTTCTGTCCCAACGCTGTAGGTGGTGGTAGCGGGGGCGGCGTAATCACACTCAGTGGCACAGGCGCCATGCGAGGTACCAGCGCCACTTGAGGTACCAGCCGGATCTTATGGCTGGTGACAGTACTGCTTACCTGCCTGCTCACAGCAGGAATAGGGATGCCGGCGTCTTCGAACGCCTTCTTCTTCAAGGTGGTACGAATCTGAGTTCTGAAACAAAATTTTAATAGTAAGTTAAAATGTCCTGGAAACGTCAAGTATCTTCTGTCCATTTTCTGTTCCTCAAAGTTTCACGTTGGGAGAATACGTAGGTAAGACTGGCTGACTTCATATTTAATTACGCGTAGGCTATTGTGATTCCGATAATTTGCCGAAGCAAATATTTTAAAAAGTTACGTAATTATATTTATAGCGAATACAATTCCTTCAAGATGTCACGGTTTAGTAGGATCGAGTGCCACTTGGGTAGTTGGTATAAAAATAAGTAGCAATAAGGTAATTAAAGTCCCAGTTAACGCGTTCGGTCCGGTGCGGTGCGTGGGTGATATTCATTCGTAAACACTGTATACGGATGAATATCACCCATGCATCGCACCGGCACCGCTTTGATTTTACACTCATTATATATTCGGCGTCAGGTACAGGAAGCCTAATGGTTAGTAGCAAAAGCGTGTTTAGTAGCCAATAATAAATTCCGTGTACACGCCACGCACGAGTCGCATCCAGTGACCAATACCGCAGTACCGCGCCATAAGTATGTGCGCAGCAAGACGGCCCGGCAGTGGAAGCCGCTCATTCGTCAACGATCACGGCGTCCCGCCGCCCGCCTCTCCGCGTTTTTTTAAGGCACGGCATAGCGGTATCGGTCAAACTATAGTTTACACGTGAGTTTCGATAAGAATAAAAAGCCTTATCTCTTAGCTCCTGTTACGTAACAAGAAATAAAACTTTTTGTTAACAAAGAATGAAAACGAAAATGTATACGAGTATATAATATAGAAAGCTCTCCGTGGGATTTTATTACAAGATAACGATATTTAAAAAAAAAACACCTTCTAGTATAAATTAGTCCCAAGTCCAGGTACCTGTCAAGTCCAGGTATATAGCTGTCAAAGGATCATTTGTCGCGTGGCCAAAATCGGAAATAACGCCATTTAACGCTGCCATCCGCTTTTCAACACATTTAATAAAACAATTGTACAAAATGTCCACCATCAGCGCCCCTGACAATGTCATTTGGGATCCTTGTAGGAGTGTAACCGAATCGGCAGTTGCGCGCGCCGCGTGGGCGTTGCAGTTCTACGCAGTCGCGCAACTGCAATGCGGCAAACAACCCCGCAAATAGACACCCACTCGAGCAGGAGTTCGGGAAAATCAATACCGCGACTGGGCTTTTGCTGGAAATATAGATGCTAGACAAGGAGATATTTTACAAAGAACTGCTCTAATGATAATACTCTCAAAACAAAGGTAAAGGGAGCGGGCGTGGGAACCGATGAAGGACGGTTGACGTATGTGCAGAGTTCAGGGCGGAGTAAGACCTGAGATGGAACAAAGATATAAAGTTAGCACTTTCGGAAAACCTCTAAATAATGCTAGATTTGATATAAAAGACAGATTCAAGATTTTAATCTGGCATACACTCAAATGAATAAAAAACGACGCGGCCTTCTTCTTATACATATACAACGTATAACGTTAAATGCGCAAAACCTGAAAAAAGTTTGATCAGAATAACGAGCAGAATCAATTAAACAACTTTTTAATACAGGCCACATAAAAAAAATATCTTCATTAAAAAACGTTGCCGTGTCTATTTATTAATAAGTCAAGCCATCACATTCGCAAACCCACCAAAATAGTTAAACAAACACAAATTGTTGTCGACCAATTAAATTTTTTAATATTAACTTTTATTACAATGCAAATACGAATCTTCCAAAACTAAAACAGCACATAAAACCTTTACAATTTTTTTAATGTTTTTTTTTCTCTCTGAAATAGTTCAATTGAATTAAAAATCAGTTGGGGTGTCTGAGGTTTTGCGCATTTAACGTTACACGTTGTAGACGCTAATCAAATCGCCCGGAACAAAACAAGGGATCTGAAGTACACAACAAGAATTTGTAAATTGCTGAATTGATTTATGCTCACCTAAGGTTTACTTCGAATCGACAGCGCTGTTCAATTATCATCCTTCTCAATACCCGACTGCACTATTCAGCTACAGCGACACCACTAGTTTCAAACCTCAATCAATCCATCTGTGCGCTAAATGGTGCCCGTTGCAGTTCTGCGCATCTGCAGGCAACGCCCACCCCCGGACAACTATCTCCTACCCCCGCCCTCTCAAGCAGCGGATGGGGACAATGAATACGACTGCGTTTACCAGTATATTCAAGCCTAGATTCATTACAGCTAGTGACCTAAAATTAATGCTGTTATTCAACAACTTACAAAAGCTAAGAGACAAAATTTGATCCATTGCTCAAAATGTATATTAATATGAGAACAATAAAGATAACACCGCGTCTAAACCACGTATAGAAGGATTCGAATTAAAATAAATAATAATTATTCGACATTTTTATAGGACAAAACTATGAATTTAATAGTACCGACATAGTACGTATTTCTGAGGAGCTCGTGACTAAGTAATAACAGCCGCACGGCTCGATTCATCAGGTTAAGCTACGCTTGCCGGTTGGTCCGTAGATGTGTGACCATCTTTACATACCGAGACTCCTCTGTGCCTCGGAAAGCACGTTAAACCGTTGGTCCCGGCTGTAATTTGTGAATCTTTGACAGTAGTTACGGGTCGTCAGAAGCCTGAAAGTCTGACAACCAGTCTTGCCAAGGGGTATCGTATTACCTAGTTACTGAGTTGTGGAGGTCAGATAGGCAGTCGCTCCATGTAAAATACTGGTATTCAGCTGCATCCGGTTAGATTAGAAGCCGACCCCAACATGGTTGGGGGAAGGCTAGGCAGATGATGATGATAGTACCTATTTCTTACTAAACTAACCAATACTTTAAATTGAACTAGCACACCCCGCACTACGTAAGTTTTAGACACAAGAAAACTTGTCTAAATTACTGAATTGATGTGCTCACTTGCTCACCTTAGGTTTTCATATAATCGACAACGCTCTTCAATTATCATCTTTCTCAATACGCGACTACACTGTTCAGCTACCTCAACACGACTAAAATCAATGAGCGCGAGGCGGGGCGGCGCGGACCGAGGAGGAGGCGTTGCGGCCGTTGCGGGTGAAGCCTGTATTCAGCGCATGTGCATAGCGCAATACGGAGGATGCAGAGACATCATATAAAATCAAAGAAATTTAAATATACATAAGTACTTATGAAAATCTTTATAGGTACTGTAACGCTTGGGAGCGCTATCTTGGTGTGAGGGTGTGTGTGAGGTGGCAAATCCAAAGACGGCGAGGGTTCACAGGGGGTTTATTATAATATTTACTTTTATAAAAGACGCGTACACTGTTCGGTAGCTAAGCTAGACTGATGTACCAAAACAAAATGCATTCCTAACATATTTAAATCTGAATTGTTGGAACGTCCGAAACACAGGGCTGCCCTCTAGCCAGCCTGTATCACGCGAGGTTGCGCCTCGCATCCGAACTCCTTACATGAGCTACGCCCACCCTTGAATAAAAGGATTGGCGTAGTCTGAAAAACAAGACTTTTATTCACAACGTTCAAACAATCAGGCCCTTCCTACCTACGCCTATCAGAAAAATTACCCAACGCCAGGAAAGAAACACGGGTGAGGTCTTTCTTTTGCAGAAGAAGGCTTAACTCAGGACAAACGATAAACACCCCGACGCGTGCCAATTAAATTGAAAGTTAACATGTGCCATAATGCACCCATAAAAGCAAACGTCGTCATGTTTAAACCTCATCATACCAAAACTGGCGAAAAAGATATGACGAAGCCTCAAGAAGGAAACACGATGTGACAATTCACATCTACCCGGAAGGGGTTTATAAAAACATGAAAACAACATCAAAAACTTTTAAACCATGAGACGCAAATGAGCCCAAGGGAATGAAAGGTTCAGATATATGCCTTCAACAAATTAAATTAAATCCATGCTCGCACTCCAGAGAGACGAAAATATAAAAACCACACTATAACCCATTAACATATTAAAAACCAAATTGTGGGTCCTCAACCAAAAGTTGTACCATGAGTATTTATCAAATACCCCCCGCGAAGGAGCTATGCCTATGAACGGAGTTGGTAACAACACGACAGCAACTCGGACAGAGTGCCATCCCCCCCTTTCTATGAGAGACCCTGGTTGGTTTACCCCTTAAATTCTCTGGAGCACATTCATGCTACAATAGCCTAACGAAGATTTTTGAAGACGAAGGCATTTGTTCGTTCTCATTCCCTCCGACTTCATGGCGATGTGGGAAGTGTCACCACACACGCTCCGAAGCGGCGTGCAGGTGACGCCCCATTCGCACCCGGCCGGCGGCCGCGTCCGATGTTGATTCTCCGCAATATAAAACACACAAATAAAAATCTATTAATATTACACCATATTCATATTCATCACTCATTTTTGCGATGTGTACATCAATGTGACATTGACATGACAATTAAAATAAGTGACGTTTAAAAAAAAGACAATTAATTACATCCTACTAAGAAAAGGTTTTAACAAAAAAACATGTACAAAATCCCTGACTCGCCTATTATTTAATTTCGAAAAATCTATATTTTAAAAATGAAAACTTCTTTATAAAATTCCTATTGTATTTGAACCTTCTTTTAAATTTAAACATATTCGGTTCAAAGTTTTTAAATTTGGATTTTTTCTCACGCGAGACCTTTTCCTTTATTGGTGCCTTTATTAAATTGTTTACAGCACGCTTTTGTGGTACTGTGAAATTAATACAATAATATAGAAAAGATAAAAGTAAAAATAGAAATTTTAACTTAATGTGGAACCTATCTAAATTTATTTTATTATAAGTCACATTAATATTGAAATTATTATCTATAGCTTCGACAGCTTGAAAATTGTTGATGTATTCATACAGCACAACTATCTTCTTAAGGTCAATTTCTTGGTCTCCGACCACACACGACTCCGTATCATTCCTAACTAAAATATTGTCACCTTCATCTAAGACTTTTTCACCGTCATCTTCATCTAAAACGACTTTCGATTCAAAAACTTCGACTGGAGATAAAGATGACTGCTCAACCTCCTTTATCTCTGTTGTTAACGAGAACTGGTCTATCTCCTTTGGATCGGTGAAATTTTTACCATAAGCATTTTCAACAATTTGATCTATGATGATGTTATTACTATAAGTTTCATCATCGTGATCATCATTTTCCTCTGACAAGGACACAATCTGAAGGTCTGAAATATAGCTGAAAGAAGTAATAAATGGACTGGACTGACCCGATTCATCCAATTTTTCCTCGTGTTCATCCGCGAACACATCAATCGGCTCGTCCTCATCGTGCGCCAGGCTGCGCTCGTCATCATCATCATCTCTGCCCTCACGGCAGCTTTGCTCAATATCAACATCAACCTCTAGCGGGTCGTCCTGTCTTCCGCTAGAAAATAAATCAGCATGAACATCTAAATTCGCAGCGTTTTCTTGTCCGCCTTCATCAGACAATACTTGTGCAATATCCTCTACTTGCACCCTATATAAATGTTTGTGACATTTGCACGGGAACTCTGCCCATAGCGCGTCACACATCGACTCGAAGCTCATACCCTCGTGGTATGTATAGTTATGGAAAGATTTCGTAGGACCCACAAAATATGCACTAATAATCAGCGCCCAATCGCTCTCTCGCCATTCGTAGTAGATGGCCAAGGTTTTGAATTCATTTATAAAATGTTCTAGGCATTTGCCATCTATGCCTGAGAAGGATTCCATCTCGCACTTTTATAAAAATTTAGTCAAACACCACTTAGCTTTTATTCCGGCGTCTTCTTCATTATTCTTGCGCACCTCTGTAACGTTTCATCACCCTCACAAAATTTTTAATTTTACGAACTTTCACTTTTTTTCTATTTTTTACTAATATCACCCAGTATCTTTTTTTTTTTTTACCCGGCGCCTCCACCACTGTAACGCTTGGGAGCGCTATCTTGGTGTGAGGGTGTGTGTGAGGTGGCAAATCCAAAGACGGCGAGGGTTCACAGGGGGTTTATTATAATATTTACTTTTATAAAAGACGCGTACACTGTTCGGTAGCTAAGCTAGACTGATGTACCAAAACAAAATGCATTCCTAACATATTTAAATCTGAATTGTTGGAACGTCCGAAACACAGGGCTGCCCTCTAGCCAGCCTGTATCACGCGAGGTTGCGCCTCGCATCCGAACTCCTTACAGTACCTACCTACAACAGTTATTTAACCAACGGTTCGACACTGACGAAAACACGATTAAATACATTCAATTTTCTCGATAGAAAAAAATCTAAAGTTACCTCTTAACCGAACTATAAACCGCTGATATGAGAAAATACTTCAAAATAGATCATGAAACTTTGCATAATAACTGAACTAACTATAAAGCAGGTCTTACGTTTTTTTTAATTTTTTATTAAGTACCATTATTTTCACCGTAAAAAGCAATTACCTAAACTATTCGAGCCTTGGAGCCGCCAGCACCCCACTCCGTCTCGCTCTCACTCAGTCCGCAAATAGTATAGTGCGAGCGAGAGAAAAAGTGAAGATGAGCTGAGGTAGTATAGGCTCTTAAGAACCTATTTAATTAATCAGGATTTAAATACCAAAATATTCAGAAGCATCTTTAAAGTTTTTTCGCGATATCAGGGTAGGTCCCATAGTGAAAGTTGTTAATGATGAGTACAATGACTCCGTAAAGAGGATGCCCATGAATTCAATGTTACCCTGAATAATAAGCGAAGGTAAAATAAATAGCATCAGAATCCACGTAACGTATCGTATCGAATCACATGACATCACATCAGATAACGTATCACTACCAACACCGTACGACTACACATCACGTAATGAATCACAAAATATTTCATCACATCTTGGCACTATGTAAATAAAGATCATCACATCGCGGCACTTCACTTTAAAGAAAGATAGATACATCAAATCGTATAATCATTTCACAACACATCACATAACACCAGTACACAAATTATTTTAGCCAATCACTTCGCACAAAAACTACAATTTAACTTATGCTATACTTTGCCTTCAGGTACGAATAATCCATTTCAAAGTTCCAGAACTGGTGTGGAATTGTGCAGCCAAGATCCCACGGCACCTCACCTCACGCTAGCCCACCCCTAATCACTGCAAGTCTCCTATATTTAAAAGGGATCCAAAAACACAACCATTCGATTCGCAAACATACGCAACAGCTCATTGGAAAATTCTAGATTCTGATACTAAACGACGAATTTAAGTATACATAAAATAAATACAATAGCAGAGGCTGTAAAAAATATAACGGAGGCGAAAAATACCTGCTTCACCTTTAATCCATCGTCTACAAATATGCCCGCCGCTCCTAAATTTGTTTAAGTCACGTACATAATTAACTTGAGCGCATCAAAGCTCCAGCAATGACCAAGGTAAAACAGGATTCGCGGTTTTGTGTGCGGCATTTCACCTGCGTATTGGAATAGTTACAAAAATAATATTTATATCGATGAGCGAGGAAGAATAAATCTTTGAGAAGCAACGCCGCGATGCATTGTCCACCTCTATGACCAAATCAATCTATATCATGTCACTCAAAATGAAATACTATATGAAATCACTAAATTATAAAGATCATTACAAAAAATTTAAGCCATTTTAGAAAAAGTCAAAGTCCTCCCTTCACGCTATCCTATATACCTATCTATCTCAATGTATTTACTATGTGTTCCTCCCTTGTCTATCCCCCGATAGCAACCGGACTTTATCAGGTTCCTAGATACTATGGCACTAAATAAATATAAATGTCCATTAAAAGTACAAACCTTATCAACATTTTATCCTTTCTCTAACAATGCGCCCGATGCCTAAGATGTCTTAAGGCACTGCAGCTTTACTGCAACGAAATGAGTAATGCACGTCCGGGCGCATCGACGACGCAACCCTGATGACTAAGGTAGACCCGGGCTGCGGCGCGAGATATAGCAGTATTGGATGCGGCTCAGTACATGCGCAATGGGAGTGTTTCAGAATAACCGCATCCCCACACCCGTCCTCGCAGGACGACCGACGCATGACATCTCTTATCTCTACCTATCTAGCTTAGTATGTGAAAAAAGATCAATACAGCGCTGGGGGGAGGGAGTATGGGTAACAGTCTACCTCCCCTTCCCCCCTTCTATACTTAGACACAAAGTGTAGCACTAAAGGGCCGACTTATAAAGCGCGGTATCAAGTCTGTCTCACTAAGACTTGTCTTAAAGTTTATTTCTACTATGATGAAGAAGAAAAAAAAAGGTATGTAAAGGAGTATTTGCTTTTAAAAATTATCAAATATATAAATACCTACTGAGTGTTTTGGAACTATCACACTTAAGAAACTACCTTAGAGTTGAAGCTGCTGAGTTTGGATGTCTGTTGAAAATCATCATCACCATTTCAGCCCAGAATCAACCACTGCTGGATATAGGTCTCCCCATTTTCCGCCATACTTCCGGGTTCCGTGCGTCCCTCATTCAGGTATTTCCCACGACTTTAACGATATCATCAACCCAACGCACTTTAAGGCGGCTCTGGTTTCTTTGGCCTAACCGCGGCCACTATTCGGTCAGCTTTACTCCATCGGTCATCTCCGCGTCTAACTAGATGTCCTGTCCAATCCACTTGAGGCGCATCACCCTGTTCCCGACGCCGTAGAATTTCAACCGACGAAGGATTTCAGTGGTCGATTTACGCATTCGGTTTAGTAGGGTTATGCCAAGCATGACTCGCTCCATGGCCCTTTGTGCTACTCGTATGCGGTGGAGAGATTAGATAAGATTTATAACAATAAAAAAACTCAAAGCATTTATTTCAAATAAGTAAACCTCCCCAACTCCCAAGTACCACACAAGCTCTATAACAAGCCATACACTGGCCGTTTAGAAATTCTTAATAACACGGTTCCATAAACATGTTCTATAGTAGTCGTACAAGTAGCTTATTTCAAACACACCACTTTGTCTTATTTCATCTCAAGAATTATGTCACATAACAACATCATAATCTCACGCCGCGACACAAATTTTATGAACACCGACCGAAAATTCACAATTTTATATTTTTTTTAAAACTTA
The DNA here is from genome assembly GCA_949152455.1 of Lithophane leautieri. Lineage (NCBI taxonomy): Eukaryota > Metazoa > Arthropoda > Insecta > Lepidoptera > Noctuidae > Lithophane > Lithophane leautieri. Next base: position 19,091,917 of record OX424458.1, on the reverse strand, counting down.
TGTTTATCAAGCACATTACATCACATCGGTTCACTTCACAGTTTAATCACTTTGTTCCACACACGCCTTAGGGAAGGCAAAAGATCTCCAAGTTAGGTAGACATGTAACAGCAGTTTGGGGGGAATAGTCTACGAGTACCTCCCTTGTCCCCACTTATACTTAGACAAAGTACCTATAGCACTAACCAATAAAACGGCACCGTTATAAAAATTGAACAAAGAACAATTTAACGAAAGTACCAACCTTCTCAATATTTGATTCTTTGTCTTCCAATATGCCAAGTCCGCCCGCCGCTTATTATGTTTGTTTTGCCTGCAATCTTGTGCATTGAATTCGCGTTATTGTGTAATGCACGTCTGGGCGCATCAACGCACCTGATGTGACAGCGGTCCGGGATGCGGCGCGACTGACGGCGGGTGAGCTGGTGGGCATAGCAGTATTTGCAGTACTTATTGGATGCGGCTCTGCACTTGCGCAATGGAAGTTCCCTAGATTTTCCGTATTCTCCCCCGCATACCCTACCGGACCACGCATATTATCTATCTCTAATTTTCTACCTATCTAGCTTTGTATAAATGAATACTAGATCACAATACAGCGCGCGGGGTTGAAGTATTGGATGCGGCCCCTGTACTTGTGCAATGCGAGTGTGCTTTAATTACTGCACCCGACCCCTAAGGACCAAGCCAAGCCTTACTTACATCCCCTAACTAACTATCTAACATTTTATATGAATACTAAATCAATACGGCGCGCGGGAGGAAGTTACCGGAAACTGCCAACAGGGGAAACTACTGGTAATTCCAGATTGACTACGACTTATTGAAATAAAAAAAGCAACCGGCTTCCAAAAAAAAACACTGCAATGTGAAAAATAACATTAACGCCATCTTGGATTTACATTTTTTGACTATTGGTTTTAGCACCCTCGAAAATTATAAAAACGACCACCGTGACAAAAAAATTAAAATTTTCGGGCCTCCTTCTTCGATTACATTTTGCCCAAATTCAAACTTTCTCACTCTCTCTCTCTCTATACAGAGGTTCATACAAACACTACTAGTTTAATTATATACAACACCAGCTTCGCCCGCGTGATGTATTTGTATATTATAGCCTATGACACTCAGTTTTAATAAAGCATTCCACTGATTTTGTAAATCGGCCCAATTATTTTTGAGTTTATTCATTACAAACAAAAAAAAATACAAATCTTTTCTCTTTATAATATTAGTGTCAACAATTGGCAACATTATGTCTGTTTATGTCAGCTTTAGTTTTTATTTCGATCAGAAAAAAAATACTAACTATAAAAAAAAAACAATTCACGCAGAACTTTCTTTCGAAAAAACGACAAAAAGTTAACGTGTGGTTGACTGTGACACGTGCCTGTTCTAACACTGGACTTGATATAATACGAATATGAAATGCCACACAATATTTTTTATCAGTGATTTCGAAATTACTATCCATCAGAAATGTAAAATCGTAAATTGCCTTCAAACCATTAAGATTATTTCTTTTCAAATAATGTTCACACCATGCGTTGTATTGTGCTGTTATATACATTTTGTTTACATTTTCGTTTACTTGAATTGGTGCCTACTGGCTCTTCAGAATTAAGGAGGATAATAGGCGAAGAAGATATACCAATATATCGTAAGACTACTCGAATTTTATTTGTGAAAAGCAGTATTACATACATTCTCATGCAATTACACGTGCGTACGGCTGCTGTTTTAACTCCTATTTGGTCACTGACAGCTGTCCACTGTTTTCTGGCAGAAGGGTCTTTCAATTACCTCGAGCTCGGCTTAGAAAACATAATTCATTAAGACCAGTTGTAATACAGGGTCCACAGAAAAGACAATTCATTTGTAAAGTGATACACAATGTCAAGCACCATGCTCACAAAAAAGTAATAGTCATAGGCATATCTAATGACATAGCTTTAATTAGACATGAATCAATCACATTGAAGGAGTACGCGCGCGTGATCGGATTGGATTACGTAACAATGGTTGGTCAAGGTCGGAATTGAAAAACCGAAATTTATTGAAATTGCAAAGCACGCTACTGCCCTTTTTTTTTTTTTTGAGGGTGGGAAATCATCCAATGACTTCTCCCGCTCTGGACGGAGCGGAAGGGCGTGTCAGACTTACTGACTAAAACCCACCCGTGTTCCTTCAGTTGCCTGTTGCCAAGGTCCCGGTATCCCTTTCGGACTTTCCCGCAACCCTGGCAGGACGCTACTGCCCTGGATATGCCGCCCTGGATATGCCTTTACAATTGTTAGATGCTGTAGTCGTGCAATGTGTTAAGAACTTTATACTAAGGGGAGGGATGTGTATCGCAAGACCATGTGGTGTCTGGTATATGTCCGGGAGACTCTGGAGGGCCGTTGCTCCACTAATCAGGTGTAGTTGGCGTTAACAGTATCGGCTCGCATTAATGGACTCATTCTGCGATCTGAAACCACACCCAGCTTCTTATGATCCTGCAGGTGTTTCACCAACTAGCCCATACATCGATTGGATAAGTAGTACCATTAAAAATGATGTTCCAGAACGCAAAAGTAATATGCATGGGCATCCGAAAACAGGAAATGTATAATAAAAAAATATTTCATTTCGTAGCTTTTATACAGATTCTTTTAGATTCTGTGAATGTGAGAACTTTGTAGGCTTAACAAGACTAGATTTGTAGACCAGAGACTTTTGGACTTCTGACTACCCGTAGCGACAGTCTATGATCTATGAATGACAGCTGGGACTTAATGAGCTTTCGGAGACACAGAGGTGTCTTGATATGTAATGGATACTCACCCATCTACGAATAGACCGCAGCAAGCTTAGCTTTACTTATGATCGACCTGTGCGGCTGTTATTATTTAGCCACGAGCCTATAATTTAATATTCATTTCTTTTTTTTCTGCTATTTAATTTTCTGCGTATTTGAGAACAGTACAGGCGCATCTTATGGCATCATTACGAGTCCTTCTTATTAATTTAGTAGTAGAAGTGGCCCCATGGAAACTCAGTCAGGCAGACACTTTACTTTGAGAAAATTATTTAATCACCAGTACTCTCTTGGTCTCTGACCACAGATCAGACTAAGTAGCCTCCGAATACGAGGCTTTTGGGTACCAAGTAAATGACATTCTTTTATTTTGTAATGTATGCGTTTAGTTTGTGCAGAATAAACAATTTTTATTTCTTTTTACTCTTAAAATAGTAAAGGAAAATATTGTGAGGACGATGTCCTAGAACCAAGACTTTGAAGAAATGTGACATCCATCAACCCACACTGGGCCGGCGTGGTGGACCCACTTCCTCTGACGGAGAGGAGGCCCGTGTCCCAGCTGTGGGAACATTACAGGCTAATAATGCTATGCTATAAATGTCCCGCGGCCCAAACGCCGGTGATAAATTCTCGCGTTCATTTCTAGATATACTTATAGTTACTGTAGGTACTTGTGTTTTTTTCATACGGATCGTACAAATCACCGTAGTAGCAATAAAACAACTCAATTCAAACAACCACATCTCCGGTCCTTCTGAGCCTAAAATGTTGAATAAAATAAGGAAAATAGTTCTTTACTAACAGATTACAGGAAATCCTTAAAGAAGCCTATGGTCTTAAGATAACATGGTAAATCTCCCAATATTGTGCGTACAAACTTACATTTGCAGTTGGAACGTATGGGAGAACATGTTTTTCAACTACAATATTAATTTTGTTCCTGGGATAAAGTAATCCAAACAAAGGAACATGTCATGTTAAAAAAAAACGATCGATAAACGTAAGTATTTCCTTTATTTTTGTTCATAACCTGTTTTATTCCGACTTGGAAGCTAACAGCAGTAAATTGTCTTTACTTTAAAGATATCTGACGACTGTCAGAAACTCATGATTTCACTAGCTGTTTTCCATGTTCCATGATGCGAGATAAACACCATCAGATATGTGACATAATTATGTTATTGTGCCTTCTGCTAACAAACCCAGAAATTCTAACTTAATAAAAACTTTTTACAAAAAAAAAAAAAAAACAACCAACTTCCAAAAAAAGCACAAAAATAGTGAATAATAACTATAATTTCGGAAGTCGGTGACAAAAAACGAAAATTGAAAAAATAAAAATAAAAACAAAGACACCGACTTCCGATATTAAAGTAATTTTTCACTTTTTTTGTGCTTTTTTTGTAAGTCGGTTGTTTTTTATAACTTTCGTTGGTCAAGAAGTGGAGGAGCTTGTGGCTAAGTAATAACAGCCGCACGGCTCGATTCATCAGGTTAAGCTACGCTTGCCGTTTGGTCCGTGGATGTGTGACCATCTTTACATACCAAGACTCCTCTGTGCCTCGGAAAGCCCGTTAAACCGTTGATCCCGGCTGTCATTTGTGGATCTTTGACAGTCGTTACGGCTCGTCAGAAGCCCGAAAGTCTGACAACCAGTCTTACCAAGGGGTATCGTATTACCCAGTTACTGGGTTGTGGAGGTCAGATAGGCAGTCGCTCCATGTAAAATACTGGTATTCAGCTGCATCCGGTTAGACTGGAAGCCGACCCCAACATAGTTGGGAAAAGGCTAGGCAGATGATGTTGGTCAAGAAGTGAATTCGACCGGTTACGGAATAACTAATTCGTCCAAAGATTGTAACGACGGTGGGTATCCCGTAACAGTTGCAGTTAAAGTAGTGCAGTGTGATAGAGGAATAAACTGCGGTCTCTTTCTCAAGAAAGTGCGGCAAGTCATGTGGTATTACGATTCTGGTGGATCGATGCTCCATCCAGAAGTTTACGAACAGATGCTAAACGGTTGACGTCAAGTTGTGACAACGTGCGATAATTAATTGGGATATTGTAAACGCGCTTTGACAAAATGTGCGTCAATCGTAATTCATCTGAACTTAGCGTTACAGTCCATTGCTATAAACATCGCCTAGCAATAAACAGATTTACAATGTTCAGCGGTTTTATTAAGCATCTGCTAATAAACATGTGCAACAAGTCCATAAAAGTTTCGTTGCTTATATTACCACCGTTATTTCGATTCGACAAATACTATTTGCAAAGTTAGAATTTATCAGATGATGTTTGGTTTCGGTTTAAATATATTTTAAAGCTTCTTCGCTACCTGCCAGCAAACTTGGAATGGTGCCGTTCTGAGGTCTGTACTGGCTTTCAGTAAGCTGTGTTTTTTCAGTAAATGCTGATTCATCCTGCCTTGTACGCTAGTGTACGCGCTTTGTAGACAACTTGCAGGGGTATATAAAATAAAGTTGCCAGGTGGCCTTTCTCCACTTTCAATGGGGTTTGTATGGTTCGTTGTTGGGGAACTAACGTGGTTCCAAGTATCTTGAGCTTGACGTAAAATGCGCTTCTCTGCTCACCAAACTCGTATAGTACTAATTTAATTCATCAAAGGTACTGGAGGCTCCCGCAGCTTCTTCTAGGTTACATCCCATAGTTCGGCAATTCTGCGTGAAGCGTACCAATTAACCGTTGCGTTATTAAGATCTGCATCAATCAGGCTAATTAAACTCGGTACAGCCTGTATAGTTTTATCATAACTGGAACTTTGTAAGTCTTTGAATTCGTATGAAGGCTGCCGTCAAATCCTTTCCTCCTCAATGATGTTGGCAGGAAGCGTCGGATTAACGTCACTCGGATCGAGGTGAAGCATAAAACTATCAAATTCTTCATCTTTATCATCATTGTCTGGAAATGCTTGCGAGAAAATATTGACAAGTACTCTATTGAAATCAAATTGGGATTCTGTTTCCAGTGTGTTGATTTGTTGTGCTGGATGTGCCTGCGGCGGTGAAGTTTGCGGCTGTTGTGGCAAAAGCTGCGGTCGCTGCGTCAAACGGTGTGGTTGCTGTGGCTGCTGGGGTGCCGAGCTGCTGATGTCCTGGATTGTACCGCCGTCCATTTCCAGCAGGCATTTTAGATGTCGCCTGAAAAAACAAAACTCATTATCACGTGGTATCAAAGGATGAATAATATAATAAAATAGCTAAGGTGACTTAACGTAACTAAAAAAAGCAAGGTGACTTCACTTAGCACTTTCACTGCCAAGTACATAGAATGCTTACAAATTAGCATGCCCTAAAATGTGTCTCATACTCGTATATCTATAACAATTGGTCAGTCGAGTACATTGGCGCGCTGTCTATAACTACATATTATATGTACGACCCGCGAGGCGAGTTGTGGGCACGTGGACGAATTATTGTTGCACTCGTGAGTCGGGTGCTGGGCACTAAAAGTGTTAGAGGTGAAGTCAAATTTACACACTTAGATCATAATTTTCCTATATCTCTATTCCTCTTTGTAATCACAATAGTGCAATGCTCTAGACTCTAGAGCGAGAAGTCCATATGCACATAAAAGTGCTGTCATATCAAATGTTAATACGAATGGGTGAGGATACTTGCGATTGGATGCCTCGCTCCAGCGATTGAGGTCTCTAAGTGAGATACCGAAAAAGGCTGATCCATAAGTGGAAGTGTCATTTCACTCTTCGCCTTCTGTACCACACAACTTTGCATCTACGTAGCAGCAACAACACTAGGGATTATTATTCGAATATTCGGAATATTCGCCTGTTTTAATATTCGAATAAGACAGACACAAGTATTCGAGTACTCCGAACATTTCGAATACTAATTTATCTTGTACTTTTTTATTCATGAAATGAACGTACTAGACGAATTAACAATGAACATCCATCCAAAATCGTAGATAGGTTATGTGAATTTATTATTGTCTACTCCTCCCACGAGGAAAGGGTATTTTCGTCTCACCATTTCAGCCGAAAGACTGACAATGATGAAATGCTGGACATGGGCCTCAGCCAAGCACCGCCACTTCGACCGGTTCTGTGCTTCTCGTATCCAGCGGATTCCCGCGGCCTTCACCAGTTCATCGGTCCACCTTGTGGGGGACCTTCCAACGCTACGTCTTCCGGTACGCGGTGGCCACTACAGAATCTTTTGCCCCATCGGCCATCTGTTCTACGAGCAATGTGCCCTGCCCACTGCCACTTCAGTTTGGCAATACTTCGGGCTATGTCGGTTACCTTGGTTTTCCTACGGATCTCTTAATTTCTGATTTGATCACGCAGGGAAACTCCAAGCACAGCTCTCTCCATTGCCCTTTCAGCTCTTCAGACCTTCAGCCTCCTAATGAGGCCCATTCCGCCCATTGTGAGCGACCACGTTTCAGTGCCATAGGTCATCACTGGCAACACACACTGGTCAAAAACTTTGGTCTTAAGACACTGTATATGAGACGAGAAGATAGTACGCAGCTTCCCGAACCCCGCCCAGCCGAATCGGATTCGACGGTTGACTTCTTTCTCGTAGTTGAACCTACCTAACTGGACAGTTTGTCCTAGGTAAACGTAATATTGTCTAAAACTTCGAGTGTAGAGTCTCCGATCTTCATGAGTGTGGGTGTGGGCATTCGACATGACCTTCGTTTTGTCCATGTTCATTTTAAGACCCACTCTTTCGGAACTCTACTGATGTCATCGAGCATTGTTCTGTGGTCCTCCTCCTTGTCGGCAAACCGAAGGTGAGTGATGTACTTGCCATTGATGTTGATGCTAACCCCTTTCCAGTCTAGAACCTTGAAGACATCCTCCAGTGCAGCGGTGAACAGTTTCGGAGAGATAACGTCCCCCTGTCTCACCCCTCGCTGCAGAAGTCGGATTGACATAGTAGCGTTTTCCTACAGACACTTCAGCACCTCGATGTACCGATAATCAATCTGGCACCGTTGGAGAGACTGCAGTACAGCCCAAGTCTCGATCGAATCGAAGGCTTTCTTGTTTTCTGTATAATCTGCCGCAGCGTATGTTTGCGTCTAGTAGATCAAAAGTCACTTATTCAAATTAGACTGAGAATAGTACTTTTCGAACGTCAAAATTACATAGGACAAACCCCAAAACGCCCACCCTTCACCACGATATATCTCTTACCCAACTAAGAAGCAGCTTAAATAATGAAAATCTCGATGTATTATGCCTTTTAAGGTCGCACTACAAAAATCAGTTTAAATAGTTTATTTTTATTTTCATGTGATTCCCTATCAGGTGTACGATAGGATTTTTGAAAAATTAAAATTTGAACAATTAAGTATCGAAATAAATTTGTTTTCATATCGAGGAAGGACAGGGCACACATTAGTGGGTATGTATTATGATTATGACCTTTGTATAATAGTGCAATAATTCGAAAACTTCGGAAAAATCGAAGTATTCGAAAAGTAAAATTTTTATAATTCGAAATATTCGAATTGTTAAAATGAAAGAATATTGGAAACCCTAAACAACACAAAGCAAACTACTACTGAGCAAGGTATGGTACGGTATAATGGTATGAGCTAGGTACGCTAAGCCATTAAATAGTCTATCTGGCCAACAGAATCTACGCTTTGAACAAATGCGCTGCGATTCCATATTACAAATGAATGACGCTAAACTAAAGGATCTCGCGCACTAGACTACGACCAGTGGCAGTGGTGGCATCGACCAGGTAAACTATAGAAACCGATACGAATCGCGCACTTAGTGGCACGGCCAACTAGCTGACAGGTCGCGATTCGTATCGGTTTTACGGTCGGCGCGACCACTGGTCGAGGCCGTGGCCGTCTAGTACAAGGTTGACAAGCGTACGTGAGCAAAAATGTTTGCGTTTGTATGATAACTGCGCAAGCATCTTGCTTATGCAGGCTTGTCAAGCTTGATATGTGTGGCTACCTTACGTTAGTTAAGTTTAGCTCAGTGTAGCCTGTGCTTGAAGATAATAATGAAAATGAGAAAATTAGCGATTTAGCAAAATAAATTTAAAAAATACTCACATTTAGGTACCCCCCACCTTCTGATCTTTCGAGGATCCCCTCACACTGCGCAACATATGCCAAAATTTTACCGAAGGTCAACAGGGCAAGTGCTAGTGCAAACAAACCCTTAAATGTTAGAAGGAAGGGACACTGAAGCCCACATGCAGGCCGAGTCACTAAATAGAAGTACGTGAACAATAATTATTTATTTATTTATTTCTCATCACAAATGTTGATTTGTACATGAGGTGCTTAATCTAAAAAAAACCGGCAAAGTGCGTGTCGGACCACGCACAATGAAGGGTTCCGTAGTTGAGATGAATTTATGGCAAGAGCAAACTTAACATAGCAGTTGAAAAACATGTTTTTGCAACTGAAAATTTAAGTTGGTCAATTATTACTCGGTATCTTTTGGAGCCTACTTAGCTGTGATAGTTTTCCTTTTAATTTTGTTATACATATATACTACTGCCTTTTTTTTTTCATTTCTTTTGAGTAAATGTTGCTGGTTACAGAAATGTAAGATGTTATAATTAATTATGTTTAGTGCTACTTGTATTTAGTGAATCTTGGTGCATCGGCCCAAAGACACAGATAATTTCTTCATCTTCATAAAAAATCCGGAAACTTTTCCAATTGTTCTTATTAAACCTAATTCGAACGGATACGAACATTTGAAAACAAAAGGAAAATAACCAAATCGGTCCATAGGTTCCAAAGTGATGCACTTACTTACCAACGAATATTGATAGCTGTTTTTTTTTTGCAATTTCTTTGCAAGTTTGATAATTTACCAATGTTGCTATTAACATTGATAAATAATGAAACTTACAAAGAAATTCTAAGTAAAAAACCGGCGAAGTGCGAATCGGACTCGCACAGGAAGATTTCCGGTACCGTATTAAGATCGAACAAAAAACGCCGAAAATAACACGTTTCCCGTGAGTACGTTTTGTATGATGACATTGATGACCCATTTAATTATTAAGTCTACCTATTTCGGTTCATGAGATACAGCCCACTGACAGACACGGACAGACAGTGGAGGCTTAGTAAAATAGGGTTCCATTTGGCCCTCTTCGGGTAAGGAACCCTACAAACTGGATTAGACCATGCCACAGCCACAAGCATCATAGGTGACTCCAGTATGACCCATATATACTTCAAATATGGGGCCTGCCACCATTAGTGTCAAAATCAATACAGATTGCAAGGTGTTCTATATAAGTATATATACTTTGTGGTTCATGGGTTGTGTGTTTATTAGATTTTAAGTCTAGCTTCAATCATATTATTGTTCCTACCCTACTCTTATGATTTATCCACTTGTATTTCGAGGCTACTTAGCTCAATACTCAAATTACGTTATTTGATATTTTATTTAAAGATATAATACAAGGCATGTTTGCGATCGCAGGCGCTTAGCACTGCACTGCACCCCTTCTTTACTACCTCTGGCTACCCCACTAGTACCATACTTAATATTGTAATATTTTTTAATTTCACTTTATATCCACTAAAATTGCGCTTAGCCCAATGTTAATAATTTAATCACCTAATAAAAATAATGTCTTAAATAGTGCTGGCAAATATGTCATGTAGAGCTTTTAGCTACTTATAGTATTCACTAATTTATTTTAAAATAATTTGCGGAAAGCAAATATTGTTTTTGATTTTTTTCAATTCTTTAAAACAAACAAACAAAAATAATTAAACAAGGTATCTTTTATAAGTACCTACATTCATCTCACATTCATACCAACTAATGACAGCCTACACATTAAAAGCACAAAAAAGATACAATACATACAAACATGTGGTATTAACAGGCTTTATGTAAATTATAGAATTTACATAAAGCCTGTTAATACCACATGTTTGTATGTACTTTATCTTTTTTGTGTTGTTTTTAGTATCATAGGATACTTACATTGTTCTGTTTTTGATGTGTTGGCTTATCTTGTTTAATTCAACAGCAAAGCGGTTAATGCAGCCACGCAGCATTTCTACTTCAGCATCGCTCCATTTTCCGCTGAAATGCAAAGATTAAAAGATTATTGTAATCTGAAACTGTATTACAGGGTGATATGTATGGGAGAGTGCCTGTTTAGAGAAAATGTACAAACATGGTTCTATGTTATTGTTTGACAGACTACTGAAGCAATAACAAACCATGAGCTGAAAAGTTTATAGAATTAGAATTATTTTTATTATAGTATCATGACTCAAAAATGGTTAGTAAGACTTACAACTATGTTAGTAACAACTGACACTTTACAAAAACAAAGGAACAGTATTGGATCACCGTTGCGGCAACACATGTGAGATGGCACAACAGCGACCCACGAAAACACAGTCTAGGCGACTTTATAATTATTCACCTTGAGCAGTTAGCCACTCTATATCAAAGACTCAATAAATTGTATAGAAAATTATTCAAACCAACGATAATTCACCAAAGTGTATCTTAAAGTTTGATTTTTCGCAGGGATTGTGTAAAACACTGTTTTTCGGTGAAGTTACGGCGCAGATTGCCGTGCGGCACGACGGTCTCCATAGAGACTGCATAAGATACCTAGATAGCCTAGTTTGAAGCTCGATCGAATTATAGGGCATGTGCGGCGCGGAAAGACTGCGCCGTTGGGTGGTTACCTAGTACCTACCGCCCACCATCACCCCCAACTGACCCCCTGCCACCGGATACGTGACCGACACAATATGAAAACAAATAAGTACCAGTTGATAAAGAATTATGAAAGTAAAAGATTAGGCTGCTATACTCTATCAAACTTACCCCGGCGGTGATTCGTCCATGGGCTGTAACATCAGAGTCATCTCAGATAATTTGTTGAACGCTGTTCCCGCCTCCCGGAATATTTCTCCAACCTATTAGAGATAAAAATTATTAAGGCTCAAATCTCAATACGTACTTACATCTTGTTTCTTCTACAATTCATTTAGAAATTCATGCGACAGCTGTGTGTACTTACCTTTGCGGCGGAATTATTCATTGTTATTGATTTCACAACACTATTATAATGGTACTCAATAAAGACCTCGCCGTAGGTGAGTATACGTTCCTTGATAAACACTATTTGCGTAATACCTTAACGTTAGGAACTGTGTAGAAATAGAAAAATAAACACGAATTATGCGAGAAGAAGTCAAGACCACAGAGCACAGAGTACATTATATACACCACAGATATACACAGAGTCCACTACAAAGACAGAGCCATTAATTAATCACAGAGTTGACAGTCTTATAGCTGACAGTCTTTCTGACAATATTTATTTATTTATTTATTCTTCAGAAAGCTTACAGACTAATATCTTTAAAGTAGGTTATGTACAATAGCGCTTACAATTGCCATTTACAAGCTTCCACAAATTTAAAAACTAAAAACTAAAAAAAAAAAAAAAAACTAAAAACTATTTACTAATATAGAGTTACTTTACTCTTTGCAATATAGCACTAACTAGTTAACTACTGACAGTCCAGACACAGAGTACATTTATACAGTGCGTTTGCACTGGCGAAACATTTACGACAAAACATGTTGAAATCTCTATGTTCTGTCAATTTTCCATACAACTTTTGACAGGAAATAGAGATTTCAACATGTTCTCTTGTAAATACAGGGTTACTGGTAACTCGACGTATCCCTTGCAGGACGTCATAGTAGGGTTAAAATGCAACAAATTAAGCCACCAAATGTTCTACCGAAATTCAGTATTTTTTTTTTGCACTTGACTACATTTTTTATGAAGTAATAGCAAAAATTACAAAAAATTAAATGTTTGGTTAGTGATATTTGCCAAAGTTTTAGGCATTATTTAACTTTTAATTATTATCAAAGGTCTGCTACGGCGTCAACTATGATAATAACTTAAATTTCAGTACAGTCGCGCCGTAAATCATTTTTTAAATTGGTTTCTAATGATTTAATCTGGGATTTTTCATAAAAAAACTAAAACTCTTAATAATTCAAAAACTACTGAATTTCGGTAGAACATTTGGTGGCTTAATTTGTTGCATTTTAACCCTACTATGACGTCCTGCAAGGAATACGTCGAGTTACCAGTAACCCTGTATATGTAGTACGCACGTCTGTCACCGACGGCGAGCCGAGTAAGGTCGCGAACTTAAAGATATGCGTACTTTAAGTACGCACGTCTATCACCCACTTTACTCGGCGGTTTTAAAGTCCGCGTACTTAGCATGACACACGGCCGCGAGTAAGCTCGGCGAGCCATGTACGCGGACTTGCTTGCATGTCTATAACCCCTTTTATAAGTAGTTTATGTCACAGATTACTATTAGTCTATGTTCTCTGTGGCCATTGAGAATCAGTCTGATTGAATGAACAAAACTAGCATAATTTATTGACAAAGACAAACATTGCGAATGACAGAACGATTGCTCACAGCTCAGCTGTTTGTACTACTAAAGAACTACTGAACTACTCACTGAACTCACTCACTCATCAGAGCAACACTTCAATCTTTACTCTTTGACTTCAATTTTCATTGTACTCTGTGACTTCTATCAACTTCATTCAACTGTGAATTCAACAGTCAAGATTTTTAATAATTTTAGAATTTGACTAAATGTTTTTTAATGAAAACAAACTGTTGTAATCTGAAGTAGATAATCAGAAAGTGCCAAGTTGAAAATGAAATGATCATATGGAAACATTACTGTTGATAGTGTTCTTTTGCGATGCATTATTTAATTTCGTAAGGACGCCACGCCTGTATTGTGGTTGATAAGTTGATATAAAAAACTGCATTTTCCGACACAAATAAAAACTCCAATAGGTGAACCATGATCGTTATTAAATGCATTAATAGTTTTGGTGTCTGACTTCTGTGAGCAGCCATCTAAAATGGAACTTTTTCTAATTTTAACCTTCGTTAGCGTGGGATTGGCGTACGATAAAGGTAAGAAACAATGCAAGCTATCATAATTTAATTCTTTATAAACATCTTTGCAGTCTTACTTTACATAAATGATTGCTTTTCTGGCGAATGTCAATGAACGTTGAATGTGTTATGTTTCATCCTTGAGTCATTAACCGACTTCAAAAAAAGTAGGAGGTTTCCAGTTCGTCTGAATCTTTTTTTTTACCCGACTACCGCTGATCATCATTACAGTAATTTCTTGCATCTGTCTGTTTATCGTCTTTTGATCTAGACTGCTAATTTCATCCCTGTGAACCTCATACTCTAGTGTTTTATTAATAATAGGAATTGTTACTACAATTTATTTGCCAAGATTGCTGTAACTTTAGTAATGTGTGCACAAACAAAACTGAAGTAATTTGCATTTTTATGAAGTTTGACACCTCAATTTGAAATCACCGTGTCACCTTCACACTTGAGCGAATTTTGTTATGTATTTTTTTTGTAATCCACGTCTTTGCTTAAGAAGACTACGGCTGATTAAGACCAGACAGTATTTGTCAAAAAGTATTATTGAGTAGCTGGCATTGCTGGCAACAATATATTATCTCTTCTTAAACTATTTTTTTTTGTTTCAGCATCTTTCTATGGAGCAAGCTATATTACATACCCACTACAGGAAGCCAAAGGTGTGACTGATATGAGTTTTCGTTTCCGCACACATCTGTCTGATGCTCTTCTACTCCTAGCTGCAGGCAAAACTGATTATTGCATGGTAATTAAACAATTTTTCATCAATTCTATTTATTTGTTATCACTATGCTAAAAATATTTCTAGGAATATACCACAATATTAATTTTGTTATAAATATTTATTTATGAATTCAGGCCATTCAAAGATACAGGCACTGTGTGTACTATATCTGTCACTTTTCCATGACTCATTTATTTGCAGATTCGTTTGGAAAGTGGCAGGCTGAAACTACACATAAACCTTGGTGCGGGTGAGAGTGAATTGTCGTCCCCGAAAGGTACACATCTCAATGACTCGCAGTGGCATCATGTCAGCATCATTCGACGAGAAGCTAACCTTACTATGAAGGTAACATTTACATCCATTGAATAAACATTTGTACCTGCATATGTCTCGATCCCGTGGGAATATCTAGATAAAAAATGTGCTATGTCCTAACCTGGTTCACAGTCTATCCACGTACCAAATTTCATTCAAATCTGTTCAGCCGTTTTAGCGTGAAAGTGTAACAAACAAAGAAATGACTCACTTTTGCATTTATTTGAATTTTTGTTTAACAGGCAATAGCAAGCACTGAATGACCATTACTTTGACAGCTTTACAAGTCTTCTTTACTTGCAGGTGGATGAAATATCAGTAAAGAAAAGACTGCCCGGCCGGTTCTTTGAGTTGAACATTCACTTCGGTATATTCCTGGGCGGTCAGGGCGATTTCTCTGAGCTCTTTTTGGGGCATATGGAGAATTTTCGCGGCTGCATGGAAGACGTGAGTGTTTTTGATTTAAAACAGTGCTTTTACCCTGCATATGACTAGCCTTTAATTTGTCATATGAATAACAACAAGCTAATATAAAGCTTGTAAAAAGTCGACCGCATTCTTGTTGATCACTAAATCAAACAGTGTGTTTACGTCAGAATTCTAACTAGTTCACGTTTATAGGTATACTACAATGGTGTGAAGATCATAGAAAAAGCCCGCAGTCGCTCGGGCTCAGTCCATGTAGAAGGAGTGACATGGAACTGTGCTCCAGAATTCGATGCTGACCTCAATTCCGACATTAGCTTCGTTGATGAAGGAGCCTATCTTATACTGCCGAGGATAAATTCTAGAGCTGGAGGAAAGTAAGTAAATTGTTTATCAGTTAAATAATTATTGCTTTTAAAAAACAAGTCATTCTCAAAAGCTTAGCCTGTATACAACAATGGCTACGTATTACTATGACTTCTCACGAAGCAATAATAATAAATAGCACTCATTTTGAATGTTCCAGATGGCAAATAGAATTTAAAACGATAGCCCAAAATGCTATAATTCTGTACAACGCTGGTGGTGGTCGAGGATCAGACTTCTTGGCTGTAGAGATTCTGGAAGGCGTGGTACGCGTCAAAATGGCGCGGGGCCAGATAGTACATACCGTGAGAGTGAACGACGGGCAGTGGCACAAGATGTACCTCTCATTCTACCCTAACATGATAGAGGTGACACTCTTTAATGTTTATTTATTTATGATCTCCAACAAAATATTAGATACTACATGGCATATCAATAATGGTCAAAATCGTGTGTTATGTTGGTGTACTCCTTCACTTATAAAGTTAACTAGTTGCTAACTTGATTGTGCATGCTGTTCCTGAGCTAAAAAATATGCTGTGCTGTGCTATTTATACGACTTGGCGATGTTATGTTGTTACTAGCTTCTGCTCTATGACTTCGTCTCCGTGGAAGTAAAAATAGCCCAATTCTATCTAAAATATACTAATATTAGCTATGCTTGCGACTCGCGACACTGTCCGCATATAATATGGAATAATGTTTACATTAGAGAAAATTAATGTAATAAGTATAAATTAGATGTTACGAAAGAACATTTAATATTATTATGATGTTAATAATAAACCACGACAGTAGACGTCAATATTAGGTTTACTTTAACAGATTATAATGTGCTAAAACCTATCTCGACGTAAATTCTGTGAAATTTAATGGCCTTAATACACATAAATTAAAACTCCATTTGTCTAAATGATTTTGCGCTGGTTGACTTCAAATGAATAGGATATAGGCAAGTGGATAACAATATCCATCATCCTCAAGGATGGTGGAGTTTCCTGCCGGCTCTTCTCCATAAAAAACTGCTAATTGGAACCGTGCACCTAGCTTGGGACGTTTCATAAGTGCCCATGTAGGTTTATGTAAAATAAAATATTTTGATGTTGACGGAAAACATCGTGAGGAAACCGGCATGTCGTAGAACCAAAAATTCGAAGACATGTGACATCTACCAACCCCAACTGGGCTTGCGTGGTAGATTACGGCCCAATCCGAGAGGAGGCCTGTGTTACAGCAGTGGGAACGCTTTAGGCTGATTATGGGTTATGGTTATGGGTTTGATGATCGGTACTGTTATGTCTAAAATAATGACGTGCTATGCGTGGTCATAAGCAGCTAGACACATGAGCAGTCAGGCCCACGCTATTGCTAGAATAATAATAATTGTGAACATGTAAATGTAGCTTTTGCGATATCTTTGTATAAATCGCTTTTCTTTGAAGTAACTTTTCATTCACTCTTTATTTTTCGAAGTCAGAACCTTCCCTTAGTTACTTAGAAAATAATTAAATTGACTACCAATATTACTTTAAATTGGATAACTTTACCAACGTCAAGACAGGTGGTCATCCATCTGCCAGGGTTGCGGGACTGCCAGGGTTGCGGGAAAGTCCGAAAGGGATACCGGGACCTTGGCAACAGGCAAATGAAGGAACACGGGTGGGTTTTAGTCAGTAAAAGTCTGACACGCCCTTCCGCTCCGCCCAGAGCGGGAGAAGTCATTGGATGATTTCCCACCCTCAAAAAAAAAAAAAAAAAAAAAAAGGTGGTCATCCGTCTGCCTAGCCTTTTCCCTACTATGTCGGGGTCGGCTTCCAGTCGAACCAGTATTTTACATGAAGCGAATGCCTATTCCTGACCTCCACAAACCCAGTAACTGGGTAATACGATAACCCTTGGCAAGACTGGTTGTCAGACTTTCGGGCTTCTGACGACCCGTAACAACTGTCAATGATCCACAAACGACAGTGGTAGCTTAACCTGATGGATCGAGCCATGCGATCATTATAAGCGTGTATGGTAAACACTTTTATACATACGCCTTTAATGTACATAATTATATAGCATAATTGAGCATTACAAATAAAATGAAATAGCATTAAAAGCCAGGCTATGTAATGTTCTGAGAGAATAACCCTATTTCCAGCAAATGTATGCCGGAGGGTGTGTGTGGATGTCGGATGCTGAGCGTTCATCTAATACTAAATATCCTAATCCTGAACTAATATTATAAATGCGAAAGTGAGTTTGTTGGTTTAAAATTTGACCTGGAATAGGACATAAGATGCTTTTAACTACGGAATTACGTTCCCGTGGGTTAATTTCCGACATCCACGCGGGCGAAACCGAGGGCAAAAGCTAGTAAACTAATATTCTAAAGAAGTAACATTATTTGTTTGTTTGAATGAGGTTATCGCTGCGAGTACTTATCCGATTACAAAAATTATTTCACTGAAAGAAAGCTACACTATTACCGAGTGCTATAAGGATGTGTTTCTTACACACGGTCCTAGAAGCTAGTAATTTATATTAATACCATTGTGATGTATCCTTTTATTTATTGACTGCTTAGCTACTGGGCGTTGAGTTTTGAATTCGGGTGTCAGGTCAAAGATTTCGCTAATAATAAGCTGCCCATGCGAATCCAACCGCAATCGAATATTAAAAAAAATCGACTATTTCAAATGCGAATTGTTAATTGTATTGCTACTCATAATTCCCGATATAGGCCTATTTCCAGCAGTGGATGTTTGCTGGCTGAAATGATATTTGATCGCGATCGAACTTTGAATCATAATCTTGACTGTACGAATGACAGCAATAACACTGAATAAAGCCAATATGATACTGTTAAAAGCACCAATATGATAATGATATCAAATTCCCAAAATAATAATCTGATGATGTAATGGCCTGACTGGCCACTGGAACATAAAGTTCGAACGATCGTGACTGTAATTTAAGTAGTTTTAATTATTTCTGAGATAAATAAAATACCTTTAATAATAATGACAGAAATCGATTCAGCAAACGATTCTGGACAAACTACTTTCATGATGTGCATTAATTCAGTTATACATTGTTTATGAAAGTCTTGTGCTAAATTTCTAGCTTTTAGACCCAGTAATTTAGGCTGTGCGTTCTCTGTCAGGGAATTAATTTAAATTTTTTAGTAAGTAGATTTTATGGAATAAATCAATTGATTTTACCCCTGCTACTACCTCGCCGACAAGCAAATATATTTATTAAAAAAGGGGGGGGATACACTGCTAATCCCGTTTTTGCTCCATTCTCAACAATTCTACTTGGAATTAATAAAGTTAATATTCTCATATAGGTCGTGCCTAAACCTAAAGCGCCTATTCTTTCAGCTGTCTGTGGACAACATAGCGATGCACACGCGAATCGAGAGTGGTGGCACACGGTACCTAGATCTGTCAGATTCCTTTTATCTCGGTGGCATAGAGAGTGAAAAGCAGCAGAGAGCATTCACCAAGGGAATTAAAGCCGCTGATTCAAGCATTATGGTAAGTTTCTATGGTGTATCAATTACTCTCGACGATCGTGTAAATATGGCTGAATAAAACCTCGTATGGGAGACTTGTGGGCTTACATTCAAGCGAGGAATGAAAACTTGACTACGATTATGTCGCACGAGATTAATTTGGCGATTTTCTCCAACTGTGATACAACAAACGAGCTTGTATTTCTATGATTCAACATTTTTCTAATGTAATCTATAAATTCCAGGGCTGCATCAAACCGATAGAAGTAGACGAAAAGATTTACGGCCTTCCCAACGCTGTAGTTACTTACGGGGTCAGCCCTAAGTGCGTCTGGTGGTATCCTTGCCACTCGAGTCCTGCGAACCCGCCCTGTGTCTCACAAGGCGTCTGCGAACAGCATGGTGTGGACCACTTCACCTGCAAATGTGACACCGATCTGTGCATCAATCCTGATTACGCTGAGAAGTATAAGGTTCGTAAATACATCTGAAATGTAATATAGTGGTTGCGTTTTAGCATTGCGGTAGCGGTCATTGCCCTTTCACTAATATCTCTTAGTAGGAACCCGAAAAATAAAATAACTACTTATAGGTTTTCAGTAGTAAAAAAATGTTGAGGATTACGACAGATGTCTATTTAGGACATTAAACTTCAATATCCGACCAGGTATCCGTTTTTTAAAGGAAGAATGTAAAAAAAAAAATTGGTGGGTCAATGACCGCTAGTGTCATGCCAAAACGCAATAACCATAGTATGGCTATTTAAACAGGCATAAAGGGCGTGTATGTTAGCTACACGTGGAGAGTGTGTGTGGGCACTCCTGAGGTTCACAAATTGAAACTCTGGCTAACCTATTAAACCGCTTCCAATAGTTTAATAAAAGACGGCCGGCAGACGGCGAGACATTCGGTACAAAAATATTAGAACAAGAAAAAAATTTCTAAACCTTTCCATCAATCGTATCCTTAGACTGAACCTTAGGTCATAAAATAATGGTGCGATTTATTATTTCATTTAACCCCTAGGTATTCTCCAAATCAAGCAGCGAACTGGAGCTCGTCGCTCTCTTCCCGCTGACCGTGCAAGAGGGAGGCGTCTCAGTCATCACCACACAAAACATAGACGTGATCCTCGACCACCACAAGTACGGCGTACGTCCCTCAGGCGTAGTTCTACACGTCGCACAGTCGCCGCAACACGGCCGGATAGCCATCGACCTGTCCCTGCAACGAAACTCGCAACAATACAACTTTATAGAAGGAGAGAGCAAGTCTAAACAGTTTTTTACTCTGCTTGACTTGTCCAGGGATAAGGTAAGAGTTGGGTATAGAGCACTAAAGAAAATTGCAATGTCGTGCTAGACATTGCAATGCATTCTGTCCCAGTCATCTTTAAACAATTGAGAAACAGAAAGAGGTTTAACGCTAAACGCATCTAGTGATGCAATCGTGGTGCAATTGGGCCGAAAAATATAAAATAGGAACATAAAAAATCATACATTCATCTTTTTTTTTTCTTAATTTTGACTATTAAAAAACAACTTTTTTCAACAAAGGTCCGTTACGTCCACGACGGATCGGAAAACCATCAAGACGCCATAGTCCTCGACATGGAACTGATACCAGAGACGAAGTTCACGTTACCAAGTTATCTTCAAGGAAGAAACACGTTCGTGCTACACGTCAACGTCACCCCGGTCAATGACCCGCCTGTACTGAATTTACTGCCCGGGAAAGTTTTGAGACTCACTCAGGTAAGTGTTTAAATGAGTATTTCTTATTAATTGTTAGTAGGATTGCATAGATACTGAAAGTGTTTGTTTTTGTTTTTGATAAGTTTAACGATTTACCGAGAAGCTGGATGGCACTGTACTCTGTTCGAAAAGTATCTGATGAAAATGTAAACAAATGGATCAGAAACCGTAATTGTGGATGACGATTTGTAGTGCCATTTACAAATTGAGTGCTTCGCTTGAATTCTTAAACCCGAAATTCTAATTTGAAATCCCCTGATGTTTTTTCTCTTTTCACAATTGAGTTTAATTTTTATAACCTCTATTTTAGTAGATGGTTAAAGACGTTATTGAAAAAAAAAAATATTGTGAAAAGGTTTGAGTTAAGTATAAAGAATACTCCTTCTAAATACAGATGAATGTGTTATGAATTCCATCTAGTGAGCAATGGCTTGAATTTTAAAATGTATCATTTACATTTAACTATTATCATTCACATTTAACTAACATATTATCAAGTGATTTGATACGCAGACTTACTAATTAATCAGAACCTAAGAAAGAAGGAAGCACTTGAAATTGTACTACACAGGCCATTATTTTGGGTGTACCTTGTCTACACTTTTTCAAAATGATAGTATATTAGTTGCACTAAATATTTTTTAATAATAATAGTCTTCAGTTGATTATAATCGCACCTGAAAACGTACCTTAGTACCACAAAACCGTGTTTATCAGCCTAAGCACCTTTTAAACACGACATTTCTGTATGAAGTTTGACATTAAACTGACATTAGATACGCGTTTAATAAATGTCGTGTTTAAAAGGTTTTTAGGTTAAACAACTGGTAAACACGGTTTTCTGGTAATAAGGTTGAGAGTCTAAAATAATTCACGGAACCTAATGTTTGAATGTCCTTATACTAGTTAGTATTTTAACGAGCATTGCATGATTTTGGTTAACTTTAGCATGATTTAATTATGAATTCAAGCCAAGCCAAGCCAGCCAAGTTAGAGGCCCTTGGGCGGCTTTAAAACTCTGACACCAGATTAGTCACTAACCACACGAAAAGAAGAAGATTATGAATTACTAGCTACTCCCCGCGGTTTCACCCGCATAAGTTTCGATCACGTGGGAATATCAGGATAAAAGTATGCTATATCCTAACCCAGGTCATGGTAAAAATGGTGGTATGGTTCGAAATTTCATTCAAATCCGTTCAACCGTTTTATGACAGCGTAACAAACAAATAAACTCACTTTCGTTTTTATAATCTTCATTATGATTTTGAGTTCTTTTGAAAGATGCCTGTTTACTGAAGTTTAGGTGCAACTCGATATCGATTGATCGCCTCAAAGCATCGTTGAATTCGATCGATTAACGTAATCCCGGCTGCCATGCACCACACGTGATCAATCTGAACCGTGGATTTTTTGGACAACCACAATCAGTTGGTCTTTTACAGTTAAAATTTGGGCTTTTTAAAAAAGGAATCCAAACTTTAATTTATTTTAGGGATAACAGAAAGGACTTGCTATACAATATATACATATCTTTTCTTTATTATTTGTTGTTTTATTATTTTCAGAAAGCATCCAGAGCTTCAAATAATACTTATTATTTGCTTTTGTGTAGTTGCATGCATTGTTTGCCCCACAAACGCCGAAAACACAGCAGATTAATTAACCTTTAATTTATACGTGTGAGTATTTTTGGTTTACTAATTTAACGCCTTTACTTATTTTATTTAAATTACTTTCTTATTTTTATCCATTTATTTAGTTTTAGCTCGTGGTTAATTAATAACAGCCGCAAGAGTCGACCGAAATTTAAGATACTCTTGTCGAGGTTGGTTCGTTCCGTCCGTTACAAAACGAGACTCTTCCGTGCCTCAGAAAGCACGTAAAGCCGTTGGTCCCGGCTCTCATAAGTAGATCTTTGACAGTCGATACTTGTAGTTGGCCCGAAGTCTGACAGCCAGTCTTATCAAGAGTGTCGTGATACCCAGTAACTGGTACGTGGAGGTAAGATAGGCAGTCGCTTCTTGTAAAATTCAGTTATTCAGCTGCATTCGGTTAGACTGGAAGCCGACCCCAACATAGTTGGGAATAGGCTAGGTAGATGACGATTTAATTTGAGCAAGTTTGAAAGGTAGATAAGAACAAAGAACATCATGCAAATAAAATTTCAAAAAATGCGTGTCTGTCTTTGTTTCCATCAGTATACCAGTGGGACAGCCTCCTTCTGAAACTCGGTGTGCCATATTAGCACCTGTTCGTTATTTAACTCACAAATTACACAATTACAGGGAACACGCAAAGCAATCACTTTTGACATATTGAAGGCAGAAGACCCGGACACGGCGCCGGAAGATCTGCTGTATACTGTGCTGCACGGCAAGAATGAAGCTAATAGGTGAGGATTTATGTGGCAACACAATTGAACCAGCTGGAAACAAACTATTGGATGTGATTTATAGTAGCAGCCAACCATAGTAAACTATATAATCCAAATCCAAGTTATGAGGGTTCAAAAAAACGACGAAGCGCTTCGAGAAAAGGTAAGTAGTGCCCGTGCGCTTCACTAGCCTCGTCTTGGCGGGGGCACAGCGTGCCGCCAGATTCTGTATAAGGGAGTCTGATAACAAAAAAAAAAAAGTGCGGATTTTGCAAAGCAAATCTGTAAAAACTCACAATGGAGGGACAATGCAAGGTGAGTAAATTAGCTAGTTTGCTCACAATTGCAATGAGTTTTTCGGAACGGTTCAACGTTAATGATCAGTACCCTGCTCATTGACGTTGACCTACTTGTTCAAAATCAGCAATAAGTAGTGGTCGTCAACCTTGGAACACGTTGACCATGCAATGGCGACACATGCCAGTGTGTCAATCTGGCACACGCGGAGTAATGCGGTAAATGTGCGAGCCCCATATTACTCATAAGTCATAACCAGTGATCGGAAAAGGGTGAGCTAATCTACCTAAAGTTCAAAGAACAGAGACAAAAAAAGTGGAGACTTCCTTACGACTAAAATATTTTTTCGGGACTAATGTCGGGGTTTCGGCACAACCAAAACTAATAAAGTAAAACATCTATCGAATTCATTTTCTGTTTTAAAAGAAGTATGCACGATTTATTGTATTAAAAAAAATTAAGTTAATCTCCTTATCTTCGTTTGAACGTTGTAAGTAAGCGCGGAATCTAATGTCATTTACAAACGAGCTTTAATAAAAATATAACTTTTTTCGGGATATTAATCCCGAAAAAATTTTTGTCGTAAGGCGTATCCATTATGTCTCTTTTCTTCTTCGAACTTTAGGTATTTTAGCTCACCTTTTTTCGATCACTGTTCATAACACAAACAGAATCGCTCGATTATACTGCTGTTTACCCGCAAACATATTGTGTTCACGATGACTTACGTTTAAACACGTGCAATACGTGCATGTGCGTACCCTTTTTTTTTTTTTTTTTTTGATGGTGGGAAATCATGCAATGACTTCTCCCGCTCTGGGCGGAGCGGAAGGGCGTGTCAGACTTTTACTGACTAAAACCCACCCGTGTTCCTTCATTTGCCTGTTGCCAAGGTCCCGGTATCCAACATGTGCGTACCCTGGAATGTACGTGAGGCCACAGATGAGCCCATATGCACCGGTATTACACTCAATCTGAGACTACAACAATTCCACTACAGTCCTTTCACAGTTATTTTATCACGTCAAAATCAAAGTTATGTTTACTGTAGTTGCAATAAGGTTGCTGCCATTGACAAACATAACATAACATTACGCCTGTAATCCCCGAAGGGTTAGGCAGAGGTGTACCTATATTACACCCACATTTCATTGACAATTCTGTCAAAATGTGATCTTTATTGTCGTTATGATAAGGTTGCAATTGAGTTGCTGCTGTCAAAGGTAATATGACTGAAAGAACGGTACTACTAAATAAGCTTATGACTCTTGATTTCTCTAAATCCATTTTAACCTACAACTTTTTTAATAGCGGCCATATTGAAATGTCGGGTCAGCCGGTGGATTCGTTCACGCAGCAGGACATCGACTCAGGAGTGATATCTTACGTGCACGGCTCAACAAGTGACAAGCAGCTCAACAAAACTTCACTCAGGTTGACTTTACAAGTGAGTAAATTGAAGCCTTATTTAAAAAAAAACAAAAGTCATTTATTCAAACTAGGCTGAGAATCTGCACTTTTAAGACAGTCCCCCAAAACGCCCACCCTTCACCACTTCCCAGTGCTTTAGCTGGGAAGAAGTGGCGCAACAAACTCCCCAGCAGCACAGCTGTCTGTTCAGTTAGAAACAATTGATTCTATTTAAAGTATGCAAAATCATTTACATTACGCAACATAAAATATAAATCTAATTATCAGCCATGTCAGCTATCACACGCCAATATGTAAACATAAATTCACCAAATAAAAGCCTCCAGGCACAAAGGGCGTGCCCGCTTACATATAGCTATTTATAGCTGTAACTGAAAGTTATAAATGATAAACTAGGACCATCGAACTAAAATAAATAAATATATAATTATTTAATTTAAAAAATCATAAAAGTCATGGCAGTCGTGCACACGGTTACACATCAAGCTATACATTTCCAGTTTATGCTGATCTCGCTTTGTATAGGATTTCCGTACAATGCGAGATCAGCTTATACTGGAAATGTATAGATTCATGTGTAGCCGTGTGTACATTCGATAACCTCAATACAAAATTGATAGTTAATCGGTTACGTAGTCCGACTGCCATGCACCGGACTGGTTTTTTAGGAACAGTTCATGTTATCGAATGACTGCAATCCAGTAGTATAAACCAGGGATTGAATAACCGAAAAAATGACGTCATACCTTTAAATTTCGATACCTTAAAATAATTGTACCTGTATAATTTCGACATTGTAATATTTATTTATTTATTTATTTATTTTCTTTTTAGGAAAACTTACAGCTAAAAAGATACACTAAGTAATAATTTAAACAAAATATGGCCAATTACAAGTTTCCACAAGTAGTATTAAAAATCACATGAAACAGAAAATTATAAGACGTTTGAGTTTGAAATAGAATTTGCTTATAAACTATATTAACACAAAAACAGAAAAATGACTATTTACGTTCGAAGAAGCGATTAGATAGCATTTTCTTCATTTTAGCAACACTGGTATTGAAAATGTCGATATCAGCTTCCTGGCAGGTTACATTATACATACGACTCGCTCTCAGCATGAACGAGTTCCGTCTGTACGTAGTGGCTACCACTGGGGTGTGCAATAAATGAGGTCTACGCAAGAACACAGACGGCATTATTGCAGTATCATTACTTTTTTAAGTATCGTAATTATAAAATAAAGGTTTTCTTTGTACCCTGCCGCCAGCGCCGCGCCGGGGCCGAGGTATTTGATCGAAAATTTACTGATAATTTGTGCCTCGGCAGCCAGACAAAGCAGGTTGTATTGCCATTTTGCCGCCATCGTCATTCATGTTTTCGCGTCTACTTTGTTTGTCAACTTAATCACAAGTGTGCTTTGTAAAACTTTACAACTCGCTCTTCGTCGCATCATTTTTTTCGGTACCGAAATTATTTTGGTAAATGTATTAGTAATATACAACGTGTAACAGAATAAGCGCAAGACCTGAAAGTAGTTTGCTCAGAATCGGCTTCTGAATCGATTTCCGTCATTATTTATAAATGTTAATTTTTCATGAAAAAATCTTTTATTTAACTGAAATTAGAACCACTGTGTCATAACAAGGTAATAAGATATTTTATTTAAGGAAATTTAAGCCTTATCTCAAAGGAATAAAGCCTATTTAAATGAATAACCAAATTTGTAGCTCTCATAGCTATCCTCATAGCTATCCTATGTGTAGTGCGCGTTAAATAAAATAGTTAATTTAAGGTGTGGTTTAATTAAATTAAATTACAGATATTATTTTAGTCTTATAATTTAATATTCTAATTGGGGTGTATGAGCTCTTGCATTTATTCCGATACGCGTTGTATAGGTATACCGATACCGTAAAAAAATATATGTATAATTCTTTTTTTAACGGTACCACAACCGTAATTCTCAACCGTTTTGGTTCTACCTTTAAATCAAAGCTGTATCATAATTCTATATTGGTACCATACCCTTATATAACCCCTGGTATAAACTACCGCACATTCTTGCATCGAAACGCAGCAGTTTTCAAGACCAAAAGTCCCGGTGCGGCCTGTCTGTAATGTAATGTGCGACTGTTCATACAAATTGTACGAAAATAATGTAGGATTTTTTTGCAACGCAGTACAGCCTTCCCGAATGAGCCTGACCTACATGATCTATACATATTATAAATTAAAGTCGCTTTTCGTGTTTGCCTGTATGTCCGCGTTGTTCATCTGAACCACGCAACAGATTTTGATGAGGTTTTCACCATCGTTTAGAGAATTTATTCCGGAAGGTTTATGTGTATAATACATTAATAATAAAGTTACATAATTATAACTAAGAAATCTCGATGTTTCGTCATTCGTAAAAACCGTGCGAAGCAGGAGCGGGTCGCTGTTTTAATAAAAAGAAATCTTTTCATTATTTCATAGGTATCAGACGGCATAGAAACAAGCGGTCCTGGCATCCTTCGGATATCGATAGTTCCGTTACAAGTGCGTCTGGTAAACAACACGGGGCTTCAGTTAGTTCACAACTCTTACGCCATCATCTCTGCGGACAACCTGACCTTCACGACTAACGCCGATGAGACTAATGTGCAGGTCAAGTAAGTACCATAGAACCACATACGACATAGACCGAGTTGGAAAAATAGTTTTTTGCAAAAGACCAGATAATTAGCAACTAAGGGTCAGTTCACACCGTGACGTGAAGCGACGCGACGCTGCGCGAACGTTTTAACTATTATGGAACTTAATTTCTTCACGAACAGGTATAATTTCAGTGCGCGGGTTGACACGTGTCAAACCGCTACGCTGAGATTTATTATGTAGTAAATAAATTCGATATTGTAGTGTGTATTGATCATAAATAAGTGCGCATCGAGTCGCGTCTCGGTCTGAACTGACCCTAAGAAAGATTTTCGTAATAATTCGAGCTAATATCAGGCTTTTTGCAAAATATCGATTGTGAGAGAGATAGTAGGAAACTCGATTTCTGACTGGATCGAAAAACGATTTCTCCATTTATCTTGCGACATTATAGACTCTAACGCGTCTTTTCTAATAGAAATCAAGCATTGAAGGACATAAAAAAAAATCTGGGCATTATAATTGCACTCTAGAGTTGGTATGAGACTGCGAATTCTCAAACGCAACTCAATGTCAAGTCTCATAATTCTGTCTCTGACAGGTATATTGTAGCGATAGAAAAAAAATAAAGAAGTCTACTATATGCTATTTTTCATGGAAAAGTAACATACAATACGGTGCCACAGATATCGCGCATCAAGTTCTAAAAAGTTCGGCTTTATAGAGCTTTGTTTTGTCACTCACACCCGTGTGACAGTCTGTTTCCTAAACCTCAATGGGGTTCTTACAGTGGGTTCATTATAACTTGTCCCGTTGCGTAACTGTAAGGTACGCCCAGTTACTGTAAACATGTCTTTTCCAAAGGTACGACATAGTAAAGCCGCCGCAGTTCGGCGTGGTGGAACGTCTGCGAGTGCTGGACGGTACGTGGCAGACCGTGGACTCATTCACCAGTGAAATGGTCACATTCGGCCGAGTGCGCTACATGCATCTACTTGGAAACCCTTCGCATGACGAGTTCAAGGTAAAGTAAAATTAGTTATTATTATCTGTCGATTTTGCCAGTATTGGCCCACTGCTGTTCAAAGGCCTCCCTTTCCCTTTTCTACACACGCGTGTCCTCTGCCATATTTCAAAATCATAAAAAATCATATAAATTGTATCATATAAATTGTCTATTATTTGTTCACAGTTCAAAGCGTCGGTTGGCTCAATACGAACGAACACACTCTACGATTTTCGATTAACGTTTATAAAACTCGAACTGTACCAATCAGTGAACGAAGAACTGGTACTTAACAACACGAGAGAGGCTTTCATATCGTCTCAACACCTTACATTTAAGACTAACCCTCTCACACTGCCAAGCGACCGTGTGGTATACACGATATTGAGACCCCCGAAGTACGGTATACTGCACTTATCTTCAGGAAAACACCATCTGCAAATGCATAGCACCTTCACCCAACAGCATATAGATACGGATCAACTGTGGTACAGATTGCACAGGAGAGCGTATTCGCACATTCAAGACGAGTTCACCTTTGTTGTGGGCGCAACAGAATGCGAAAATATCACCGGCGTCATGACCATACGACACACACCTGGGACGCTGACGACAGACCGAACAGAAGGGCGAGTTCACACAACTCTAGAACGTTTACAAGTTACAGAAGGTTCCAGAATGGTCATCCCGGCTACACATCTCAATTTCCGCACAGACGCAGTGACTAACTTAATATTCAACATCACACATTTACCGAAGCACGGAAAAATCGAAGTGATCAACGATATTCTTAAAATAATGCGAGATAACACGACCTACTTTACTCTAGAAGAACTGAATTCTGATAGAGTGTATTACGCACACGACGACTCAGAGAGTCGACACGACTCGTTCCATTTCATGGCTTTGAGTCCGGAGCCGGAAGACTTTCAATACGTGGGAGTGTTTCACATAGATATTATATTGAAGAACGATAATAGCCCCGTGCGGGCGAACGATAACGTGTTCCACATCGTACACGGTGGGGCCAGGCTTATTACTGCTCGCGATTTGAGCTATACAGATGCAGACTTGGATACAAAACCCTCCGATATCATTTACACAGTCCAACGATACATCAAAGATCCTCCAAACGGTGGAATATTTCGGGCAGACAATCCTTCAGAACAAATAGCGCAGTTTTCTCAGGACGATATCAATAAGAACTTGGTATTGTTCAAGCATCAAGGTAAAGAGTACGGGAAGATGGCGTTCTGGATATCCGATGGGTTGTTCGATGTGAACGGTAACCTGGAGATACAGGCGTCGCCTCCGTTCATAAGGATGTATCCGACTAATGGATCGATAGTGGAGAATGGGAAAGCTGTTGTTATTACTTCTAGAGATATGCAGGTAAATTATTCTTTTGTCTATCCTGACTCCTCATTCCAAAACCTAAATATTTTTGTAATAAGTCTTACAAATAATAAATCGTCCTTACTAATCCTGACTTCCTTACTTAATATTATAAATGCGAAAGTAACTCTGTCTGTCTGTCGGTCTGTCTGTCTGTCTGTCTGTCTGTTTGTCTGTCGCGCTTTCACGGCAAAACTACTGAACTGATTTAAATAAAATTTGGTACACAGATAGTCTGGAGCCTGAGAAAAGACTTGGCTACTTTTTATCGACATACCACGCGGGCGAAGCCGCAGGCGGAAGCTAGTATTATAAATGCGAAAATATGTCTGTCTCTCTATCGCGCTTTCACAACAAAACTACTGAACTGATTTAAATGAAATTTGGTACACAGACAGTCTAGAGCCTGAGAAAGGACATAGGCTACTTTTTATCAATATACCACGCGGGCGGGCTAGTAATACATATTTTCTAACCAAATACCTTAATAGAAATAACCGTTTAAGTGGACGTTATTTCAAACTGCTTATTAAAATAAGGTTGCCTGGAAGAGATCGCAGAAAGCGATAAGGCCGCCCATTGTATGTTTTGTAGTGTAAAATATATTTATTTTCGCTATGTATTTTCTGGTGTACAATAAAGTATATATAAATAAATAAATAAATAAAATATAGCGGGGTTTACTTTTATGAAGAACTAGCTGCGCCCCGCGTAGGTCTCGATCCCGTGGAAATATCGGGATAAAAAGTATCCTATGTCTTATTCCAGGTCATGTGCCAAATTTCACCAAAATCCGTTCAGCCGTTTTAGCGGGAAAGCGTAACAAACAAACTCACTTTCGCATTTATAATATTAAAGTTAGGATGGTTACCGAACCAATCCTTGACTAGGAAATCACTTCTCTGATCAAGATCTGACAGATATTTTAGCCAGGCAGCCAAGACCAAACTTATATGTGATAAGGATGCACTCATCCCATCAAGATATCAATGAATTCGAACTCCTTTAATAAAACCATCCTATTTTTCCCGTCAGGTCGACACCAATATGAACTGCTTAGAAGAAGACATTCGTTACGAAGTAAACTTGGAACCGAAACACGGAACTATAGAGGTCGGCGAAGGACAGGGAGCGTACACGTTCACTCAACTAGATGTGGCAGCGGGAAGAGTGGCGTACAGGCACAGGGAGCCCAAGACTCCTTCTGATCAGTTCAGGTAGGATGAAATGAAATGAAATTAATTTGCAAGAATTGTAATGTACAACGTGTAACAGAATAAGCGCAAGACCTGAAAGTAGTTTGCTCAGAATCGGCTTCTGAATCGATTTCCGTCATTATTTATATATGTAAATTTTTTATGAAAAATCTTTTATTTAACTGAAATTAGAACCACTGCGTCATAACAAGGTAATAAGATATTCTATTTAAGGAAATTTAAGCTTTATCTCAAAGGAATAAAGCCTATTTAAATAATAACCAGATTTGTAATACGCTCATAGCTATCCTATGTGTAGTGCGCGATAAATAAAATAGTTAATTTAAGGTGTGGTTTAATTAAATTAAATTACAGATATTATTTTAGTCTTATAATTTTATATTCTTATTGGGGTGTATGAGCTCTTGCGTTTATTCCGTTACAAGTTGTAGATGGTAGACTGATGGTCGGGATTTTTTTAACAGTTTCTAAAACAATTCGCTAAAACTAGCATGCAAAATTACATTAAATGAGAACCAATACACTGCATTTTTATTTCGGAATTCTAATTAATCGGTACTTTAATTGAATAAATGAATGATGCTAATAAAATTGGATGTTAACTCTTCTTCTCGACCGTCGGTATTAATCTGAGGGGCAATTCCCGTAATTTTTAAGAACGATCTCATTCGTATCTGTCAAAAATACAATCAATTTACCAACATTTTTGACAAGTTTGACAGATTGAGACTTGAATGTGAACGTTTTTAAAGTCTTCTGATCTAACCAAAGTGAAGTAATTATAACTTAGACAAGTACAGCACCTTATTTGCTTGCTGGTGAGTGTTTTTTTTTTCTTTTTTGGGGTTTTCTCTCAGGAATTTCTCTGTAGTAGCCTGGATTCTCGATTAGTGCCTGGTTGATGGCATTAGGCTCGCCCCCTATTACATGAGATTTTAACATAACTGGCGATATGCGGGTGTAGCGGAAACGAGGTGTAATGTTATGTTTTTTTTCTAGGTTCAAAGTGATGTGCCTAGACACGTGGGGCGAGGGTGTGTACGTTATAAAGATATTCCCGTCCAGCTACTGGGAGCCGCTGCGCGTGACCACGAACTTGCCTCTGATTGTCGAAGAATCTACAAGTGTTAATGTTACTAAGGAGATCTTGGAGGTAAATCTATTTGTTCGTTACTGGCTTTTCTCCCGTTAAGTAAGGGTCTCCGCACACGGGCCACCGGCCACAACCACAAAACGCCGCCACCGGCATATTTCCTGTAGTTTTCATACATTTTATATGGACTCGCCGCACAAGGGCCACAAACGCCGCAGCGTTTACTACAGGAACTATGCCGGTGGCGGCGTTTTATGGTTGTGGCCGGTGGTCCGTGACCCTAAGGGCTCCTGCACACGGGCCACCGGCCACAACCACAAAACGCCGCCACTGGCATTATTTCCTGTAATTTTCATACATTTTAAATGGACTCGCCGCACACGGGCCACACGCGACAGCCACAAACGCCGCGGCGTAAAATGTATGAAAACTACAGAAAATATGCCGGTGGCGGCGTTTTATGGTTGTGGCCGGTGGCCCGTGTGCGGATACACTAAAGTATTTATAACACCACTTTTTCACTATTTTATGTCAAATTATATGTCATGAAAACTTAACCTGAAGCAGGTCATTAAAGTCCTAGGCTCTAGCCTGGCATTAATATTGTACTGGAACTCATGATGACCCGCTGGTGCATAATGTGATTTGGATTTAGACCCTCAACTGAAAAAATTGTATGAAATCTTTTACCACAAAAAAACCTTTTTCTATTAAATTACAATTCCTGATCGGTTGGTAGTGGCGCGACATATTATTTATTGTTTATGTTATTTTTTTTAATTAAATGGGTTTAGATAAAGTTTTTTATGAAACTGCACATAATTTGATATTCCCCGATTATGTAAAAGTGACATAAACTACTAATAAAAAATAGAATTGGGTTTATAACCTCGCACCTCACAGT
Source organism: Lithophane leautieri (assembly GCA_949152455.1). NCBI lineage: Eukaryota > Metazoa > Arthropoda > Insecta > Lepidoptera > Noctuidae > Lithophane > Lithophane leautieri. The sequence goes on along the minus strand of OX424458.1, from coordinate 19,058,676 downwards.
AGGTGCGAAACGTAGAGTACATATTCTCCTTGGAGGTCAAGGTGTCTTCGTTTTGGGCTTTGGGATTCTAACCTAACCTGATCGATCGACCCGTACGGCTGTTATTACTTAGCCACACAAATTCAGTATAGGATGTGTCATTCAAATAATTCTTATAAAGCTATGCCCGTACACCACAATATTAATTGCACACCTTTTAGAGGAATTACGAAATAGATTACTTGCTTACATCCGAATATCTTTGCAAATCTTTTATTCCCTTATTCTATAGGTAATGCATCCCCAAATCGAGCCATCAAACATAGTCTACCAAGTATCAGACGGGCCTTACCACGGCTGGCTCGAAATTACCACAACACCGGGCACCATCGAACTTGAAAACTACAACGAAGAGCCAGTGCACATAAAAGTTTTCGACCAGTCCATCATTAACGCAAACCGGCTGGTTTACGTCCAGTCCGGGGTTAACCGAACGCGAGACAGGATACGAATGGACGTCACGAATGGGATAGTTTGGCTTCGGGACGTAGAACTAAATGTTGTCATCATCCCGGAACATTTCTACGCATATGCTGCAAACCTGACTGTTGTTGAAGGTGAAGCTGTCAGCGTAAAGCCAGATTTGTTCAGAACTGTCACAGAGTATTATAGAGGAAAGGTGGTAGCGTATAAAGTGGTCGAGAAACCGAAGTATGGCAAAATTGTGATGACTGACCAGGAACTCAACTTGCTGCCGGTGTTGAAACTTAATTCTGGAAATATTCAGGTAGGTTCTAGCAGATAGCAAATCCTTCTTACTCTGTAACGTTGGTATTTTGTCTTATGCCCCGTTCCTGGGTTTCTCAGATAAACCTTCAATATTTCTCGCTATTGATTCGACAAAGTTTTTCCTGAACTGAGTTTGATATCACAATTTGTCATGATATGGATTCAATAGCACTATTGAATAAATAAACTGGTTAATTTAATGATGGGCATTAAACCCCCAGGAGTCCTGCTATAATAGATACTTAATTGTCTTAGTTAATGCTTTATAGGTCAAGCATTCTTCAGAAAGCGGACTTTAGTAGTGGTATATATTTCATACCAATGTACAATGGTATAAACCTTCTCTATTTCCACAGTACATAAACGACGGCTCCGAAGAATCTTCAGACTCTTTCAAAGTGGTTGCCATGACAGAGAGCAGTAAGGAGAGTGAACCGTTCTATGTGCACATCAACATAGTGCCCGTGAACGATGAGCCGCCCATCGTGGCCGCCAACACTGGTCTGTGCGTGTGGGAAGGAGGCACCTTTACCTTCACCACTAAAGAACTATGTAAGTACTTCAATTTGGTCAAACCTCAAACAATTCCAATGTTGGTTCCCAAAAAATATTATTAAACACTAATATAACTAATGCGCCTGTTTGTATGAAGCGAAGCCAAGTAACTCAAACTCAAACAAGTAACTGCGAACAACTTGGATGTAGCGCTAGCCGGCCGCTGTCGCAGCACGGCTCACTCATCTCGCGCGCGTTTGGTCACATTTCTAACACCGATTAAGTCCCCCAGCAGGCTTAGTTGTGAACTACTGAGAGAAGAGGCCAGAAATTTAAAACTGCCTTTGATTGTAAAAGATGTAAAATACTGGTACTCAGCTGCATCCGGTTAGACTGAAAGCCGACCTCAACATAGTTGGGAAAAGGCTAGGCAGATTGATTTTATTGTAAAAGATGCATGTAACATTCGCAAGTTCAGGCACCTACAGAGATTCATCAATAAGTGAGGATATCCGGACTGTTCATTATGTGTGTTAAGACATGTTGCGCCGACCCCAAATTAATTGGGATAAGAGCAAGAGAATGATCAGGTAACTTAGCACGTGTTTAATCGCTATATTCCTTAACTTCCAGACGTGAACGACATTGACACGCCTCCCGAGAACGTGACAGTCCGCGTAGTGGATATTGTGTCGGGGTACATCGCGCTACAAGGCAGCCTCGACACCGCCGTGCATCACTTCACGCAAGCAGACATCGACAACGCAAGAGTCGTGTTTGTTCACAAAAGTAAGGCACAGACTAGTTCTCTGGCAAGTCTGACTTCCTGTATTACTTGCTCCCCATTGCAGATCCAGAAAGTTACTTCATTGAAGAAAAATTAGTTTTGTTTTATTTAGGTATCACTACCCAAAGGATAAAACGGGACCCTATTACTAAGACTCCGCTGGCCTTCCGTCTGTCTGTCGTATCTGTTTTATAGATAATGGTACGGAACCCTTCGTGCGGAAGTCCGACTCGCACATGGCCGGTTTTTTTTAATAGGTTTCTTGCCAATTGGTCGCAAAATGATTGAATTAAATCCAATGACAAGCCTCATGAATATCATATTATTTGTTGCAGACGGTACAAAAGGCAAGATGATCTTCAACGTCACGGATGGGTTACATGAACTTGCTAAAATCACATTTCTAATAACCACTAAGTCTGTGTCCCTCAAACTGACGAGAAAACACAACTTACGAGTGTTCCCGCTCATGAGGGAGCCTCTGAACAACTACATGCTAATGTCCAAGTGCTCCGACTCAACGAGAACGATCATATACAAGATAGACAGAGCTCCCACACTCGGGAGGCTGATAATGCTAAACGGAGATAGCCACCACAGATCAATAAAGCAGTTCACCCAACATGACATAAACAACACAGTCGTGTTCTACGAACACACGCATCCCTTCTCAGATCTATACACAAACGATTCGTTCATATTCACAGTCGAAGCACCCCTCGCCAAACCGCTCACAGATCAAGTCTTCAACATAGACATATCTGTGTCGTCCGGCGGACTCGCCAAATACGTCAATATACCCCCGATAAAGGTGCAGGAAGGAGACAAAGTGCCTATTAAAGTTAATGTTAGTAATGTTATCACGTATTTAGAAACTCAGGCGGGGCTGAGGCAGCCTCAGATCGAGGCGCAGTGGTCGCAGCCTTCTCACGGAGAATTAAAACCTTTTATGTCGTCGCTAACGCAATCGCAAATCGAAAGTGGAGTCGTCAATTATGAACATGATGATTCAGATACTACACAAGATAAAATTGACATGGCGTTATACTTACTACCCGACTACGTTCTCTTATGTAATGTCAGTATATTAATACACATAGTCCCAGTCAATGATCAGCCGTTCAGATTGCTAACAGACACGCCACAGATACAAGTAGTTCAAGGCGAAAACTATACCATCACCAAAAATGACCTTCTCACTGAAGACGCTGATACGGGTCCCGCAGGAATCTTGTACGATATAATCAGTGGTCCGACACAAGGCAGAATGGTCATGTTGGATAAAAATCAGACAATCGACGAGGCACATTCAATAAATAAGTTCACTCAGGACGATATAAATAGTGGCAGAGTGATATACGAACATTCTGGGATGCTGCAGACAGCTACGTTTTATTTCAGAGTGGGGGACGGACAATTCAAGCCGACGTACACGGTGTTCACAATAGATGTGATACCAGTCATTCTCAATGCTACATCATTGCATCCTATATACCTGCAACAGGGATCAAATGTAGCGGCTGTCACCACAGATCAGATATACGTGGACACTAATGCTAGGACATCTAAAGTCCTCTATAACATCACTCGCCAACCGCTCCACGGAATGGTTTACGTCGGCAGGAATCCAGTTTCATACTTCACCCACAAAGACTTGATGGAGAAAGTGGTGATATACATGCAGAACGATATGACGACCGCAAACGATAGTTTCGACTTGATCGCTTACGTCCACAATAGTAACGCGACGAGGCCCTTCACTATCGAAGTTATTGTACAACCGCTGATGACATTAGGTGATTTGCGGGTAGAAGAAGAAAAAGCTAGGATTACATTGAATACTATGGATGCGAGTGGGTTAGCGAAACTTACAGCTAGTGATCCTGTGTATACCTTGTTGAGGAAGCCCCGATTTGGGACGCTAAAGAAGATTATTAGAAGTTCTGGGGAGAAGACCAGTGCTAGAGAACGAGAAGTAGCATATTTCACCCATGAGGATGTAAAAGCGGGTGTGATATACTTTGTGGCAAAGAAGAAATTGAGTGACCTGAATGGCTACGAGGATAGTTTCAGGTTCCTATTGGCGGCAACCATTTTCCAGCCAGCTGTGGGTGATGTGAAGATTTTTATAGGAAACCGACAGAAAAAGAATCTGCCGGGACCAAATGATCCTGAGAGTCATGAGGGTGTGCTAGTGAGTATATATTCAATTATTCTAGTTTGCCAAACCAGCGGCATTGTATGATGGCGCCTGTGACTGCTTACAAATTATAAAATTCAGCTTATCCATTCGAACGGTCAAGTTTGCGTTTCCTTCGACAATGGTGGCCGTTATTTAAGGCAAAAGTTTCATGGTAGCCCGCGTAATTCATGTTGTATGTTGATAAAAATATGATTCGCGACCGTCACAAATATGGATTTACAGAATTATAAACATAGAATCAGCAATACAACTCTGTAAGTTCATAATAATCCTATTGATTGACTATTTCATGAAATCATGATACTTGAGGATTATTCTAATTTAAGAAGTTGTACTTCGCCTTGTTTCCCCGAAGGATCAAGCAGAGGTGCACCTACATAGTACACCCACATTTTGGGAGCTACGCTTAAGTCCCATGTTAAAGAGGGCGAGGCTATTACCATCAACCTGGCACAAATCCAAACTCCGGGCTGCTACTGAGAAATTCTTGATGAAAAACTCAATAACTCTGGCCAACCTGGAAATCCCAAGACCCTCGTGCTTGAAATCACACTTTATTTTTCCAAACTAGTAATCCTGACGACATCATTAGCCCTCACTAAAACCCACTTACAGGTTGCAAACGGCGAAGCAGCATCATACTACATGATGATTCTCATGGCTCTGTCGGGGACAGTCCTCGCAATCGTCGTGATCTTCGGCCTGCTGAAGTGCAGGCGGTATCTCATGAGGGACCAAAACGCGCTGGTGAAGATACACGGGCAGAGTCAGGGCGCGGTTGCACCGATACCGCTGCCGAGGCCGCCCGACCATCTCATGCCGTCGCCTTCGCAGGGCACGCCTCCTATCAAACGGTGAGTGTTACAGTTATCAGTTTACGTGACGTGTGGGATGGGTTTTCCCACCGGCAACATCTCAGAAACCTTTAGGTATGAGTTTCCAAAAGAGGATGATAAAACTAACTTTAACATTTTCACAAAAACTTTTTTTGATGCCAATAGATCCTGTTTATTTATTATAAGGATCAAAAAGTTTATTAAACCAACTGAGGTTTGAGTACCAGAAAAGTCAGAAATTGCAAAAAACTTTCCGATTTCTACGTTGGAAATGAGATTCCCAATTTACTTTTATAAGATGGTTAGACAGGCAGAAGTCGTTTTTAACTTTAAAAAAGTCTGTGAATGTATTTATATCAACAATTCTCAAAAGTAACTTACACGTTGCCCCATTTCAAAAATCTACCCTATTATAATCGCGCGGATAACTTTGCTTACGAGGAGCTCGTGGCTAAGTAATAACAACCGCTCGGGTCGATCCGTCAAGTTAAGCTACTCTTGCCGGGGTTGGTCCGTGGATGGGTGACCATCTTTACATATCGAGACTCCTCCGTGCCTCGGAAAGCACGATAAGCCGTTGGTCCCGGCTGTCATTTGTGGATCTTTGACAGTCGTTACGGGTCGTCAGAAGCCCGAAAGTCTGACAACCCCTCTTACCAAGGGGTATCGTATTACCCAGTTAATGGGTTATGAAGGTCAGATAGGCAGACTTTTCATGTAAATACTGGTATTCAGCTGCATCCGGTTGGACTGGAAGCCGCCCCCAATATAGTTGGGAAAAGGCTAGGCAGATTGATTGGATAACTTTGCTTACGTGAAACAGGATTTGTGTGACGTCAGGTTTTCGATGCGTAGTTCGCATGAGGCGTACTAAATGCCGCCTCGATAATACTAACAATTTTCCTTTGGTTCCTTAGCTACGTATCGTCAGAGCAGTCAGTTCACACTGGTGCTAGCACGCCGCTGCCTTCAGCCGGCAGTGTAGCCTGCAAGGTGACGCCACTCGCCGACGCGGCGCTGCCAGACCTCAACGCGAGGTATCCGTACGGGACTGATGATCATACTGATGTAAGTTTTACTTTTATATCTGACTAGCTTTTGTCCGCGGCTTCGCCCGCGTGGGCCGGCGCGACTGACTGTCAAAGTTACTTTCGCATCTTAACTAATATTATAAATGCAAAAGTGAGCTTGTTTCTTGCTCTTTCACGCTAAACGCCTGAACGGATTTGGATGAAATCTGACGCAGGGGTAGACCTTGACCTAGAGAAGGATTTAGTCTTTTTGTCGACCGAAGCCGCGGGCGGAAGCTATTTAATAATATTAATATGGAAGTATGGATTTGTTAACATTGGCAAGAAGAGTCGACTCGATTAAACTCGTAAGCTCGACTTTGACGCACCAGTTGTGCGTTCGCGTCTTGTAGAAAATGGTACTTGGAGGTAGGCGTTTGCATATATCTGACGCAAAAGTAAGTACTTCATAAACAATCTGTCCACATATGACTTAAGTCATGCTTGACTGATAGCATGTTTAAACCGAGATTTATATACGTTACTTAGCACGTACTTTGGCTAAGCGTTATTCCTGTTACTGTCGCACCTCTTTGGTACTATAAGTAAGTGATAGAGACAGGAACAAGTGTAAGTCAAAGCTCGAGCTGTGACGCATACTGATGCGAGATGGGTCAATACTCAAGCTTCATGTATCGGTAACCTTCAATAATAACGAAACAATCAGTACGGGTCATTGCAGGCCGAAGACTGGAGTAGCTACGAGGCTAGCGAGTCGGCGTATCCGGTGCGAGCGGCCGGCGTTGCGCCCGCGAACCCTATGCTCAGGCGCAACCAGTACTGGGTCTGACCCAAGCACACCTATACACTGCCGAGGGCGCCCAGGCCAGGTCAGTTTTAACATATTATGATACCACCGAAACCATTCTGTTATTATTACCATGTCATATATAATAAAATTGGACAAAGATCTTTCTGCGCGTGTCGAAAATCGAATCTAACGTCGCCATCTTGTTTTATTGTAAAACAATTTTGTAATTTTTCCAAAAGATTTTTGTTTCTAATCTTTTGTCGCTTGAATGAAATTGACAGAAGTGCGTTGTTATAGTATGACCGAGATCGGTGTTCCGCGGTTTAGCGGTGTGCGCGGCTCACGGGAGGCAGTGCAGTCCGCTCATTGGTATTGTAACATCACATCGTTTGTCCACAGTTACGGTGACAGCGCACGATAGAACCGTGACGCTGAACCGCCGCCTGCGCCGCCTCGGCGTCGACTTAGTTCCTACGCCTTTTCTACTGAGCAACTACAACGGTAAATATGAAAATTGCGAGATTACCCTTTAAGCAATCATAACACAACGCTGTGACTGTAATGTATACACAGTCCGGAATTTGAACGGAACGGAAATGTAGTATGTATTTAGAATTGTAATGTTTTTGAGCTAAAATTCTGATTGTTTATTGATAATACTTTACGTTAATTTGCTAATTGAACGAGCCTTCCTTGAGGTCAGAATGAAAGAATTCGTCGTTTGTGCCATTTTTATAATTTGCCCAACGATAAAGTTCTGTTCGATATACGAAAATGTCAATTAGCTCAATATTTTGCGAGATTTCTTAACGATTGCTGTTTTAGCTCAATAACTAAACTGCGAAAATCTGCGATAATAATACACCAAAAAAAAAACTTTTTTATTTTAAATTGTAATAGCACGTCTCGATATTCATGTTGCTCCATGTATATGTTTTACCTAATAGCATTGAAACTGATCGAAAATTCGCAATTGTCTGGGAAAACGAAGATTTAGATTTTTAAATACAATTTTTGATGAATTTTACAAAACGTTGCAATCATTAAAACGCCTGTAGACACCCAGGTCATAGAAGAAGCAGCAGAATTTGCTTTCTCATAGTATAACCTAGGTTTTAAGCTGGGTTCTGTATTTGTTACAGAATTTATTATTGACAGATTTCAGAACTAACACGTGAAAACAATTAATAATGACACTTATTTTAAGGCATTTTTTTATATGATATAAATATTTTACTAACGGAATCAACCCAAGAAAAAGTATAATCAAACCAAACTTTTTCAGAAAATATCTCTAAGCCAAATCCTCTTCAATTCTTTAGGATTCGATACGGTTGTCACCCATTATGACATGAAAATGAATTAAAAAAACCAACGTAAGCACTTAGTAATAGCAATTAAAGTCTTGTTTCGCCATTGGCCCCCCATACTTACAACATTGTTGGTACCGTAGTGCAGAAGCGACGTGTATAGAGAAAATACGTCATTTTAAAGAATAACTCTCTTTACGCGTTGTTTATTTTAACACTTCAAAGTATAATATCAAGAGTATTGGGACGCAGATTCTGAGAATCTGCGGGGTACTTGCGGAACACACATAAAATGGCAATCGATCGCAATGCGTTTGATTTTTGAATTGCGTAAAAACAATCTCAACTGAAAGTTTTAAAGAGAAAAACGAATCGGAAAACTGCAATTAGCGTTAAATAGCGCCTAAAATAAACTATGCCAAAGCCGGATATCGCATGATATCTTAATACTTTTCCAATTTAACTGAACGTGATCCAATTTCCAAAGCAATAGTAGATTTAAAAAAATCTAAAATCGTGAATCTATTTCTATAGATTCACGATTAACGATTAGTATAATAAGTTGTAGATAAGATACCAAATATTTATTTAATAAAAACTTTTTACAATATTTAAACGAAGTTGAGTAGTATCATAGTACGCAAGGCCTCTTAACAACGATAATCAACACAAATAAATTCCGTACAAATAGCTGACTGTGTATTCAACGGTTTGTTATGTTTGTACATAATGTTGCTAACTTTTTGTACTATTTAAAGAAACAATCTCATCTTAGGTCATTGTTACAAAACTATCGTAATAGTTTTAGAGGAAACTTTGATATTTCCTTAACCAAACACCAAAAGTTAAGTATAGTGTAGATAACCCGTGAATTTGTATTAAGAACTGATTACTTTTAACATAATTTACATTACATGTGCCTCATAACATCGACTCAAGCTCACCTGGTACATTGCAATGTATATTTTAAACAGTTGTACTAAGGAACATATTTTAATGCACCACATACCTACTCATATAATACGTGTCTCTAGAACTGAAAGAGAATATTTTATATGCAATAAGTTATTATTTAGCGGACATATAAGGTTTTAGAGGGTCGAAATTATGATCGCCATAAAGAAGAAAAGTACCCAAATCATTAATAAAACGCCTGAGCAATGAAAAGCTGCAGTTATGTTTATGAAGTCGCCTGAATGAACAGGGACGGTTATATGACTTGTTTAAGCCGTAATTGTTGCGTTGTGAAAAAGAGATAATGCTTTTCTTCCTTTATAGCTCCATCTCTCTCTCACACTGGAACCAATATGGTTCTAGCACGTCATGGTACGGCTCCAGGGAGCCAAGTTTACTAATTTACAAACGTGTCAGTGGTCTCACAATGATCAGTTTTTGACAGATATGCCAAATAAAATCTGTCAAAAACTCATCATTGCGAGACCACTGACACGTTTGTAAATTAGTAGACTAGGCCCCCAAGTCTTTTGGAATTGCCCTTCAGGGTGCGACATGTTCCCCACCCTGTATAATGTACTGTATTTATAATATGTACCGGTACATAGGTATACTTTTGCCAAAACAAGTGCCAAGAAGCATTTTATTATTATACATAACTTAATTAAAATAAGCATCATTTATCATTTGTTAGTAAAATATTAATTTTATTAATATAGAATCTATTAGAAATATTAACATTTTACTTTAAGGATTCCTAATTAATATATAAGTTTATACTGTTACTAAGGATTTCTAACTGATGTTATAAGGTATTATAATTTTATAAAGTAAGTTGTGCCAATATAGAAGACGTTTCGTGTACTTAAATAATGTAGATCAAACTCATGCCTATATATTTTTATCTACACCCATGCCATAAATCCTCTATAAAAGTTTTGAAACAGTTAGCTTATTGCCAACATTAAAACAACCAGTGTCATAGTAACTATTATATCATCCAAACGGGTGTGTTGTACAAAATTTCATAATGCAACTCATTTTAAAAAAAGAACGCTGTCATGCAGTCGCGTTTCACTAAATAAGCTCAGGCATTTAAAAAAAAAAATTGTAGTTTATTCGAATTCTAAACATTCGAATTCACGTGCGTTGTATCCCGCCATTTTTGTTCGATATTAGTATTACAAAGGACCTTTTACAGAGGATTTATAACATGGGTGTAGATAAAGTCTTGTATGCAACTGTAAATAATTAGGTATTAAAACTCTCATGTGACACTATTATCCTACATTCGTGTTTTAATACCCCTTATTATATAACAGTTGCATAAATAACTATAAGATAATCTCCATTTTTATTGTTTTCCTTTGATATTTTCAACTTTGTTCAACGGCTAAGAAATAGTCTGATACTCCAGTGATCCTGATACACTTTTTATCCACAGAACTGTCAGGTGTATGCTATTTCAGGGACAGGTGAGAAATCTTAAACTAGAATTAGTACGAGAACCACGCGCGACTTCTCTTTTGCAAAATGGTACACCTCATCATGTGCCTATATAGATGATAGATGCCAATGCCAAAGACGACTGTTGACACAACATAATATGGATCCTACAATGTAGAACAATAATACCATAAACATAGCCACTAGACCTCGTTTAGGACGTTATATAAACAGTGCAGTCGCATCACATATCGATGTCTATAGACTGCCAACAGCACCTTCATGTCATGCCAAAGTAGCCCTTGAACACAAGGCATTAAAGATTAGCACATAGTTTAGTACCGTTTTAGGAATATTACAGCACATAGTAATAGATAGTTGCTCTGTACATTAAAGTGCCTAGTTTAGAACAGTATGACCTATTTATGAAGAAGTAATTGATTAAAAGACTCTCAAAAGCTGTATTTGGCCATTGAAATGCAAATATAATGGTTCCGTTTTTTCTCGGATATTACCAGCCAAGCCTCGCCAAAGCTGATATAAAAAATCCAGCGAGCAATTGCCCAATGACTGATAAATTAAACAATAATATGTATATGTCTATAGTAATGTTATACTGAAAGTGTATCTATATTTTTGTAACCGATTGAACTAGCTGTAATAAGTTAAGAAAGTGTTAAAACGAAAATTGTAAGCTGTTTAAAGAGTAATTCCTTTACCATTGAATCTGTGGGCTACGGCTGGTAAAAATAGGAGTCGGGCACCCTCATACATCATCTTAGTTGTGTATGCGGTCGCGCGATACGAAACAGAATGTTGGGTACAAACATGTGAATTATAACATGAAATGTAACGTTCAAACATATTCAATGCAACATGAAATGTAACACACGTTGAAACAAATTCGCTTAGTTGTTGTGTTACATTTCATGTTGCATTGCAAATATTTAGACGGCATTACATTCTATATTACGTTTTACTTGTGTGTACCCACCATAAGAATTGCAATAAATGTGGTCAGTTGCTGAATATAGCCACTTTGAGAGATCTAAGCCTACCGTTCATAATTTCATTTATGCAACTACATAGAACTGTAATACCAATTTATTTTATTTTAAACTACGTAGCGTATTTGTTCCTTATGATTAGTGCCAAATGTAACTCATCTGTATCGCCTCAAAGACCTTTTGTATTGTAAGCATTCAAACTATAGGTAAATACTGGACAATACAAAAATATTAATATTTAATGAATACATTATATACATTGCAAGATCGTCATGTATTATGCTTTTCCTAACAATAGAAAGATATTGATTGTTAGTGAATCGAAGACACTTTCATGTTGCCCTGTATGCAACGTTATATTATGTGTAGCACAGCTTTAAAGCTCTGTTCGTGACACCCAAGATGGTACAATAGTTTATTGAAGTAATTAATAGAAAGCTCACAAAAGTGTCAAAAAAAACCATACTAGATTGTTTTATGCCCATCGTCTAGTGTAGTATAGAAAAAAGTACCTACCTTGCAAAATAATAGTCGAGTGATTTAGTTATCGCCCGCGCGGTATTTCGATAAAAAGTATATAAGCCTATGTCCTTCCCCAGGGTGCCATCTATCTCCTTGCCAAATTTTGTCGAAATCCGTTCAGTGGTTTAGGCGTGAAAGGTAACATACAGACAGACAGAGTTACTTTCGAATTTATAATATTAGTATGGATGAGTACATGGCTAACCAAGGATAAGGAAATACTGCTTGGTATAAAAGTGCAGTAGGCGTACCGTACGCCTGGGGATGTAGAATGATAGCGTAACATCGAACGTGTTGATGTCGGAGCGGGAATTTCGCTAATATTCGAAGTTTTTTATTTCCTATTCTAACATACAGCATAATATTATCGTGGATGGTCTGTCGATAAATGTGTCTATAATATATATTACTAGCTGATGCCCGCGGCTTCGCCCGCATCGATGTCGCTAATTATATACTAAAACCTTACTAGAGAACCACTCTATCCATTGGTGAACACAGCATGAAAATCGGTGGAGGAGTTTTTGAGTTTATCGCGAACAGGACGACAGACAGAAGCGGCGGAGGACTTTGTCATATGTAAGGATAATTATATATTATTCTTAATTTAAGTTTTTAACGAATGTCAGTAATAATAATAATGGACGTAGCGAGAAGGTTTACTAAAGAAATAGTTTGAACGCTGTATCCAAAACACATTTGATCGATAGTCTATAAGTAGTATGACTATTCACAATACTCTAACATGCCCGGTATAACAAACTACTGTAATATTAGCTCCTAACAGTACTAAGACGCTTTATAACAAACTTTTATAAAACGATAATTATTTAGCTGGTGCGCATTTGTAAAGAACGTAACGAAAACGATTCTAAAACATGTAACATAACGTAACGTAAATGGTTTATAGAACTGTCAAATTGACCTATTGAATGAACCGTAGAGGTAAATTCAATTGTCGAACGTGATACATAAGTTTCTAGACTTACATTCAGGCAGACAAAGCCTTCTTTGTATTAAGGGTAGTGTTCACTTGTTTGTAAGAGGTGGTTACAGTCGAATATTGGTCAATAGGGAATATGCGTGTAATTCAAATAAGGGTCAAGTATTTTTTTTTAAATAAACTACTGCCGTGCTGGCTGTTCTACGCCGCCGTGCTAGCACTTATTGTTAGCACGGCAGTATACTACTTCAGAATTATGCCTCCATGAATATTTTTGAATAAAACTTCTTTTTGAGCGAGTAATAATTTTTTTTAGTGCCAAATACTGTGGGAAATTCGTATACTTTAAAAGCTACGCTAATGGTCCGAGCGAATGTGACGTAACAACCTATGACAACAATCAAAATGTCAATGTGTTTTGTAGGAGTGTTTGACATTGACTTGACAGTTGTTTGTTTGTTGCCATAGACTGTGACGTCACTACACCAAATGGAGGGCGTTTAAAAAGCCGGGGTCGGTTGGCTATTTTTAACTTTTTTTTAAAGTACTTTAAATTGCCTTTTTGTCGTCGAATTTTTTTTAAACTATTAGGTGGCCACGTAAACTATCAAATAAAAATATTAAAAAATACATGCACATTCTCTATTAGGTCAGAGATCAGTGACGTCATCACTCTATAACGTGCCATAATTATTATATAAATTTTTAAAGTTGCATTTTGTATGAGTTTGTTAGGTACGTGACGATGTGGAAGTCATGTGTATTAATTTCTACCAACTAGGTAGTTAATGGATTTTTTAATAAACGATTTAATAAACTACAAGGTATTTTGATTGAAACAAGGTTTGTATTAAAATGTTTATTATATCACTTTAAAAATAATTCTTCAATGTGTTTTCTGTCTCTTTCTCAGTTCATTTGTACAAAAGGAACTCAAAATTTTAAATACGATTTCTATAGTATACTATCCACATTTATTCAACATTTCTATTCGAGCTCCTGAATGGAGCCCGTATCACATAGGAGCTAAAAATTACTTAAAAATATAAAACAATCAGTCTAATTTTTAATGTTAACAAGATCAATCTACTTCAAGTTTCCTAAAGTTGCCCGTGAGTCCTCTCATGGCGTCGCCGACCGCGTCTGCGCCTGCGCAGGTGTTGGCGCCAGCTTTCAGCGCGGATATGGCGCCCTCTCGCGCCGCTTCGCTGTACATCTCGAGCCGAACAGCCATCTTGTCGTTAAGGAGAAGAATGTCGCGTTTGCTGGCGAGCTCGTCTTTCCAGAGACCTAGAAAGTTAAGTTAATAACTATAAAGGATTCAATACGATATCAGAGAACTAAGTTGGATGGATACAATTTAAATGAAAGTCCATTTTAATAAGATACATAACAGGCGAGAGCATACGATGTTCTGTGCCTGTCCACTGTCCAAGTCTTCCGAAAAGCTGAGTTACGTTGTCAATACACCTGCTTCTGAATCACCTAGACGGTAGCGACAGACGTCTTTACGAACAATATTCGTGTCCGAATTTGGCGCAACTGAGCGAAAGCTAACCGTCAACAACGCAATGATAGAATTGTCACGGGCCGTCAGATTCTCTGAGTACCTAAACGGTGACACTTACTGACATGCTCGGTTTGTATAAGGACTTCTTTTCGTGTGGCTAGTGGCTAACCTGGTGTCAGAGTTTTAAAGCCGCCCATGGGCCTCTGACTTGGCTTCATATGCCGTTGTGAAATATCTCCCAGGAATATTTTCCTCACGATGTTTTCCTTAACCGTTTTTGAAGCAAGTGATAATTTATGCAACACTGGTCAGGACAGGTCATAGGTCTCGAATTCGAACCCAAGACTCGCACCTCTGACTTCGTATTCATGTGCGTATTGTATGGACTTGACAGTACCGAATGTAGCAGCGGTCGCCAAGCCATCTCCATGCTCTATGGTTTAAGCATAAATAATACAGTGGCGCATTCACTTACTAATCATTTCCTTCATAGGCATGGTGCCTCCATACTCCTTGGGCAGCAGATTCTTGTCAATCTCCACGTCTTCCAAAGCGCTGTAGAGTTTGACTCTCTTCTTGATTTTTTCTGAGATGAGAGCCATGCCGAAGTCTAACGCGAACTTGACCGTCGGGTGCACGTTGACTCCGTAGATCTCTTTGTGTCTCATGGGCAGAGTGCGCTGTGAACAACGTAAAGTAATGATTTAGAAACGTAAATTGTCGAACTTCCTAGTAATTGTTTTATTATTTTTGACAACCCTTCCCAGTAAAATGATATTGTCTAACCGTAGAGACCTAAGGTTGAATATCCCATCCACGTCTTAAAAAACAAGGATACCTTAGGGTGGTAACGCAATTACTAGATCGACTGTCGAAAATAACGACTGTGCCTCGAGTGCTGTCGTTTGAAGGTAAAATAATATTTATTTAATTTATAATATACGTGGTATCTGCATATCGCAGACGCAGTCGCTCCATATAAAATACTGGTATTCAGCTGCATCCGGTTAGACTGGAAGCCGACCTCAACATAGTTGGGAAAAGGCTAGGCAGATTGATTTTTTGGTATCTGCATATATGTTTTTTACTGTGTACATTTTTAAATTTAAATGTGGCTTTTCGTGTTTGCCTGTATATTCGCGTTGTCCTGCTAAACCACGCAACAGATTTTGATAGAGGTTTTCACCATCCTTTAGAGAATTTGTTCCGGAAGGTTTATGTGTACTTATAATACGTTAATATTAAAATTACATATAAGTAAGATATCTCGATTTTTTCAAAAACCATACCAAGCTGGAGCAGGTCGCTATTTACTTCAAATAATTAGTGACTCGTTTTGGGGCAGCTGTCAGCTTTTGCCGTTTGCCTCGTTGTTTTGAGCTCTTTACTGTAGCATTACAGGGGTGGTATTATGAAGTATTAATGCCATCATTATTCCACTGCGAAAACGGGATGGTGCTAGCGGCCTTGTCTAGCTCCGTCTCTCTCTCACACTGGAAAAATGATGGCATTAATACTTCATAATACGGCACCTGAGGTTACAATTAACTGATAGGTACTACTTAACATCAAACAAGCGGTATAACTATAGGGACTAAGGCCCGTCCAGACTAGCGCGACATCGCGGGCCCGACAAGGGTTGCGCTGCCCGTCGCGCCCGCAATGTCGCGCCAGTTTGCTCGAGCTTTTACAGAACCTTATTCAAGATTCAAGCATTACTTGAAACTAGTTTCAATCAATCAAATGATTTTAAAACTAGTTTGTTAAAGCTAGTTCTTGAGTGAGTTTCTTTAATACGGTCTGCCTATTCCACTATTCACGTAAACAGAGCGTTGGAGTTAGAGGAGAACAGTGAGTCAGATATTAAATAAAATAATTCCAGTCTGTAACTGTTCCACTGCAGGGCAAAGGCCTCATCTCATACAGACAAGTTACGAGCATTACACTTGCTCAAGGCAGATTGGCGACTTAAAACTTACCTATCTATATTGTTTCAAGTCAAGTAAACGTTACTGTACTTATAACCTAATGAGCTAGACAAATACTCAGCCAGAAATATTTAAATACCTCTCCATTCTTAACGATCCTAACGGCCTCCTTAGGTGTGAACAGAGTGAGATGCGGGAAGCTGACCCCGCTCCCGTCAGCGTAGTGCACCACACCTCGAACCTGGTTCTCTTCATCTTCCAGCAGTGTCTCGTAACAGGTGCCCATGATGCGGCACATGTCCTGGTTTGTATACTTGTAGGGGTCGAACACACCTAGACAGGGATTGAGGGAGTTTCCTTCAGTGGACAAGATCGTGCATCACCGCTAGTTCATTCAAGAATGTCTTTGACTTAAGCCTCGTGCAAACTGACCCGATATCGCGCCAATCTGGACGGGCCTTTAGGCGCACTAGTACGACTTGCACCACAAATGACTAACGGCGCTAAACGTATTTCAAACATCGTTCTGTTTCTGACAATCGTTTGAAGACGACAGAGACAGAAAGTATTTAGTGATTTTTGGTGCAAACAGACCTAATGCATGTCTAATAAATTCAAACAAAATCAAACGATTATGTGATAAGTAGTGAGGTTGCGCAGAGGGCGAGGACGGTTAACAAACTCAACTTAGAAATGGGAGGTGAGCCCCATTGTTCTCGTCAATCTAAAAGTCTGCTGATGAATGTGCAAATAAGTAAATGAAGTGAAAAGTGTCAAGGCTCAACATTGTGCTTAAAGGTTAAAAGCAATAAATAGATATTACGACATCAACATAAAGCTATACGGTGTTAAGATTTATGTGGCAACACGAACCGTCTGGCCAGTCTATCATCCTCTGATTACTGGATACCAAACGCTGTAATTGGAACAAAAGTCGACGAATGATGCAGTTATGTAAGCGAATAGATAATTATACAATGTTCTTTGGCGAAGCAAACAGCCAGCCTAACCCGGCCCTTGTAAGAAACGTTATGACCTGATAACCACCTATAAATAATTCAATACGTTACCAAAGAAAAATACCGATTAGGACTGTGTTCAAATACCTTTCATATATTATGTTTGCGAGCTTTTATACAAAAGCTTAGTTAGCACTAGAAAAGCTAGAATTATGTGCTCAATTTTACCGCAACCAATAAATATAAAATACACTCGTAATTATGAAATAAAATAAAAATAATATATAAAATGAATACTACTTGATATCGTTGATGATTATCATAAGGTTGTATATCTACCAGGCCTGTAAATGACCACGCGACGACCGAGCTTGTCCTTGAACGGACTCACAAATATGTATCTGGAAAGAAATAAAATATAAATCAGATAAAGTTACTTCTATTTCTGTATGATCGGTCAGAGAGAAAGAAAACATCTTATTCGAAGCTGGATGCTAAAAATGTTGAGCTCGCTTCGCTCGCAATCATGTTTTTAAGATTTCCGAAAAAGAGGAAAATAGTACCTAATTGTTCTAAAAATAAACTCTTTTAAAAAAATTGTAATTACTATTTTTTTACCCTCTCTGAAATAAGAAATACATAATTTCTTCCACAAAAAGTTGGCAACCCCCCACCGAAATGAATTTCTGGCTACGGCTCTGAATCCAGAGTCCAGACTACTGTTGTGAAATTTCTGACGATAGAACTTTGGGTTCGCTATGCCGAGGCCTTGCGTGCTCTCCGAGGCACATCACAACATACAATTGTTATACACCGTCAACGTACCTACTTTACTGAGAATTCTTTGTTAGTAATCTCAAATATGTACTTTTTTGGCCTGACCACTTGACCAGGACCTCAGATCTGCGACAACATAATATTAAGCGTACTACTAGCTAGACTGTAGTTTCTGCCTACCTCCATGGGAAGAGGCCGTCAGGCGTCAGTTTATGTATGTATTTATGTACTAGCTAGACCAACCAGGCAATCAAACGAGCCATAACAGAAGAGGACCGAGGCATCACTTACCCCAACTCGAGCAGTTCCATCATGATGGGCAGCTTGTAGTCCAGCTGATTGAAGGCGATGCCCCAGGACTGGCGCAGCAGGATGTAGCGCTCGATAGCTTCCTGTGCCATTGGCACGCTGAACTTCTTCGCGCGAAGAAAGCGGAGTAGGAAGTTGGAGTCTGAAAGAATTATCATTGATGAATTAATTAAGTATACTATAAAGCTTCGGGTATAGAGGTAGGTAGATATTGCAGGGGGCTTGTTCGGATTATTCGGTTTAGGACAGATTCTGGTTTGGGCAGATTCTTTTTACGGCAGATTCTTTTTCTGGCAGATTCGTTATACAATCCGTACCATACAATTTATGTAATGATAATTATATTTAAGTAAATTTCGGGTCCAGGCCTGATCTTTTTAAACCATTACTTACATATACCTCCTAAAGAACTTATCTCCTAGTACTTTTGTAAATTTTATTTGACAAAAGACTACTATGTGAGCGGCGAAATCAGGTCGGATCGCTCCACATGACTCGATTTTGATCTGATCTGACAAGACTAACCGCGTCCGCCATTCGACGAAGATTTATCAGATGATTTAAGACTACGATAGAGACCACATGATATCACTCCATATACAGATGCTCAATTGCTCATATTAACTTGAGCTAGTTCAGACTAATAGATTTTTCTAAAAGAATTACTTAGTCTATTGCTGCCGTTGATGACTGTTGATTGTAGTGTGTAGGTATGTATATCAATTTACCAATTTTGTTGTAAGTACGCATAGTAAAGGCTATTCCATCTATCTAGTTCGACTTAAGCATAGGTAATGGCGGCTCGGAACATGAGGCGAGTCGCTGCGCAGTAACAATTTCATGTGTCAGCAGAAGTGAGGGGTACTGCGCAGCGAGTAGCTAACTTCAGAGCCACCATTATGACCTACAACAACTGTTTCTACTCATGGAACGACAAGTTGCTCAAATATTCTTGTTTATTCTATTCCTGAAGCTTACCCATTCTTATGGCTGCGAACTTGGGGTTCTGCTCCATCCAGCTCCTGAGTGCTGTAAGGGCCTGTGACCTCGCGTTGTCGGTCTCCCGCAGTTCATCCTCTGCTATCTTCTGGGTATCAGCAGAGAGCGGGCACTGGTACTCATCAATTTCGGTCAGGAAACGTTTTTCAGTTCTTCTGGACATGATTGAATATCTGTAAAGAAAGGAAGAGGCATTTGAAAAAGAAATAGCGATGGTGAATGGGTGGTCTAGTGGTCGCAAAATCGCAAGCTGGAAGTCCTGGGTTCGAATAAAATTTCGGGGAAAGTGTTATTGGGTATTTCCATCAGGTATTGCTCAGTTTCAGAATCCAGACAGACTGGACACAAATCCGTCTGGATTTGTGGGTCCGTCAGACGGCCCTGGTTGATGGCTTTAGCCCATCTATTACAATGGGACTTATACAATCATAACTGGCGAAAAGTGGATGTTATAATAACGAATGATGTTATTTTATGTAAATATCGGTGGAAGCATTAAATAAATAAATAAATCAACATTTATGTCAGAATCACTTCCATATTTGTTAGTAACAATGTAGGTAAACTTATTAAACTAGTGTTAGTAGCATTTAATCTAAGCTGTGTGAGTCACGCCGACCCTGGGGAATGTCTACTTGACTGCGTGCAGTCGTATCCACCTATCAGCCAACCGCAATTAGCTATCCCTGTGGCCAGTCGATGAGGTTTAACAGATTAGGGAAAAATCATTAGATAAGTCTTATTGTGTCTGTGAAGATCGTTATAGGGAAAATATTCCTGAATCGTTATGTTGGAAGGTTAAGGTACAAAGGTCTAGGTTTTGGAGTCGGTTTGAAGTTTTCAGAATTCGTAATTTTTTCCTACTAACAATGTTTTATTAGGTGTATCAATTTGTTTTTTTGTCACAGTATACCTACCTAGGTACTTAAGTGCCAACCCTATTAGCGTTGTTCTGCGGGCTTAAAACAGTCATTTTGGCAAAATCATAATAGGAAAATATTATGAATCATCGTAAAATGTCACAAACTGACAATTCATAATATGATCTGCATGCGATTCATATTACGAAATAATTCATCTCTTTGACAGTTATCTATGGAGATTCGTAAAATGGTCCACACATTATGAATTGCTTTTGTGTCAAATTAGAGGAATTGCTAATGACAGCTGGAAATTCAGGAAATGAATTGCTTTTAGAGGAATTGCTAATGTGGCTGCTTTAAGCCCCCAGTAGTGCTACTAAAAAGTTATCGGAATTGAAAGGAAACGTATGAATGATCAGTGATGAAATGACGATGTTACCTTCCAACTAAGACCAAGGGTTTTCCTTCTTCAATTGTTAAGATTCATTGGCGTGTGAAATTTCCACAGGAAATATCCTTGTAAATTATAAGGTTACATTTAAACGATATTAGTTCATTTGTGTCCATTGCATAATTCATCATAGTAGCCAGTCCGGAAACGCTGCAGCACCAATTCTCAAAACCTAATAAGTACATAATGGGTCGAGGACTATTTGTCCGAAAAATGTTGTTTGGTGGGAAGGAAGACGTAGTGGATCCAGTTGGTGGCCATGTTAATCGCGACATGAGTGGCGTTTTTTATGTCCTCTACAGCGGGCCTAAGACGGCCACATTAGCAATTCCCCTATAAGCAATTCATTCCCTGAATTTCCAGCTGTCATTAGCAATTCCTCTAATTTGACACAAAAGCAATTCATAATGTATGGACCATTTTACGAATCTCAATAGAAAACTGTCAAACAGATGAATTATTTCGTAAAATGAATCGCACGCAGATCATATTATGAATTGTCAGTTTGTGACATTTTACGATGATTCATATTATTTTCCTATTATGATTCTGCCAAAGTGACTGTTTTAAGCCCCCTGTGCAGATGTAGGGACACTTTGAACACTCCAATTGGTATGTGGGAGCACCACATTCACCCTGTGTGTCGGAAGATCTTGAATTTTTGCTAAATTGTGTTTGTAGCGGCTTATTGGGTATTTCATTATTCGATATTGAATAAAAGCTCTAGACTCCTACAATATCCTCAAGTTTGTAGGAACAGTAGGGTAGCTACACGAGTAGGTACCCCTAAACTGGTGAGGTGACTGATATCTAGAAGATTACGTCACTCGCTGTTGTTTATCCAGTCTGTGGCATGATATCTTGAGAAGTATATCGAACTACTAAACCTACGACAATTTGTTTATAAACATAGCTCATTTTTGCTTTACTTTGTAACATGTAACTAATTCAACGAACGATATCTAACAGCTGGACTCATTAAGTTCTCTGCTAGTGCTCTGCACTTCTGTAAGTGACGAATTCATAATACATTAAACTGTATGTGATTTTTGTATAAGTACGTACACTCGAAAAATCTTCCGCATGCTCACCTTTAATGAGATAATCGCGTAGCACAGGTCACGACTCGATCGTCCAATGCATGCGTTTTGACCAATGGCATATTTATTTTTTTACACCTGCTGGGCTTGTAACAAACACAATAAGACAATATGGATTTGTGTGAATACATTCACACAAATACATATTGTCTCTTATTGGGCGAAACCAGGAAGGGGTGCGGATTGTCACTAGCTGCGCTGCCACAGAAATATTTTCATAAGTGATCATGTTTAAAGTTTGTTGATTGTACGTATGCTTTAGTGAGACTTATACCTGTTTGGTGAACTTGAGGCCAATAATTGCAGCAGTCATTGTGGGGCTAAAATACCATGCATTAGAGGCGGCTCATGGCATTCTGAAAGATTTGCCTTCACCTTCTCCCGTTTATTCATTATATTTGCATGCATTTGATAAACATGTGAATCATATTAAAATTGACTGTAACACCTATAAATGTATAACTTATTAGTACTTACAGTAATATTTAGAAAAAAACAAGTTACTTAAAGTACAGAGCGCAAATAAGATAAATCAGCCAATCCTTGAAGTAAGTAGGTGTCTGTCGTTTCTCAACACTTGCAAAATCTTGACATCCTCGTGTAGCAAGAGCAACTATCGAGTAATCGCTTTGTATCCTAGTATTCGAGTATGTAGGTTGTACTCGGTTAAGCAATCGACTTTAAGCAACGTCATAATTTTAATCCGATCGTGAATTCGTGATGTTGGCATGAGAAATGGCGTGTTCGATATTTGGAGTGAACGAATGAAGGTGAATAAAGTTCATTTGGTGTTTCAAGAAGAGATCTTTTGTTTGGTTTGGTTTCATTTCCATTTCCTCGCCGTAGGTGGGTATATTATGTTCCTTGTTCATTTCTTGTTTTAGTGCTAGTTTTTGATGTTCTATATATCCACAAATTCACTTCAAAATAAACATATTATTAGGTATTATTATATTATTAGGTAGTACCTTCATGAACGATTTTGTTATGTAACACTTAGGTCCAGGGGCCTACGGAATAGGAACATTTTTTTTACAAAGGGGCACATGATTTCTTAAAAAAAAATACATTTGCCGCTTGAACAGTTAAGTACTTAACTTATATGACCGCGGACGGGCCGCGCGCGGACCAAAACCTATTGTAGTTAATTAGAAAGTCCTTGAAGAATTAATTGCATTACTTAACTAGCATTGAAGATAACGTAAACTTTGAGTTCACGGTCACCCTGGCTACAACATGCTTGATGACCCATTGTAGTGTGCTCGTGCTATTTGCTAATCTTCGATCTTTGAAGGTTTATGAGTAGGTAAGATAAAAACTTACCTCTGAAACTTCATAAAATTAAGTACGCGCTGGTAGAGCACAATTCGAATCGTACTTACATAAAGAGAAGACGTTTTTCCCTTTTAACTCAAGACTTCTACAAACAGATCCATTGGCGCCGACTCTTTAATAAGAGTGCTGGAGCGGGCCCAATGATTACCTATTATCAGCAGGGCTGAACCCCACAATATTTATTGGAATACCTTCACATTAAAATACTGGTGCACGTACAATATGTTTATTAAGTCGGCATCACTGGAAAGATCAATTACGTGACCAACTAATTGACGGTTCTTAATCCATACTACACTACACTACACTACTTATCGTTCCATTTGACCCCATTCATCAGCCTAGTATTTACTGTGAGTAAAAGTCAAATTATCAATAGCTCAGATCAAGAGCTATCTGATCTGTTGCAACGGTTTAACAATGTAAAAACAGCCCACCGTAGTGCAAAATAATTTTGTTAATCTATGTAATTGTATGCCGTTACATAAGCTGTGTCGATGTAATTAGGGTAGAACTGTGTCCGTGCCGTGTCTTGTGAAACCGCCAGAGTCTGAAGCACGCGGCTTGATAACTTGGTAGGCATAGAGATATAATATTACGTAGAGTGCGCGATTTGCAAGTGTGCTATAGATTAGTGTTGGGTAGGACATACCAGAGGCACTTCAAATGTTCCATAAAAAATGATGAATGTCCCAACACCTCAAAATAACATTTTATACCGCTTCACTGTGACATACAAATGAATGAATCTCGAACTGACAAGTGAGTGAGTGTGTTGAGGAACGTCGTGTTGTTCAAACCCGTGTCTACTGCATTGCTATTCTGTAACCATCTCACCGTGAAAACTTAGATGAAGTGAGCGTGCAGTGACCTGTCATTGTCATCGATACCTACTGATGCTAAGGCAGTGACAGTTCACTCCAAGCTCACTTCACCTAAGTGATATCACGGTGATATTTTTACAGAATAGTACAACTGTTCATAGTTCGTTGCGCGCACTCTGTACTATAATTATATTTCTTTGTGAATAATGAAATTTAAAATCTAGTTAGTGCTCTATTGATGTTCACACAACTAACTTTTGAATTGACTTATATTTTTATTCTGAAATGACACACTATTAATTAATTAGGCTTGTTTGTTTTAATAATTAGGTAGGTTACCTACCTACCTACCTACCTATTTTATTTATTTATTTTATAGCTAGGTTCATAAAATGGCACTACACCAATTACATTATTTAACATAGAAACATTGTTGTGTATATGTATAATTTAATTTAAACTAACATTCAACAACAGGGCTCCCTTGCATACTTTCTCTAACAGAACACCAGAAAAATAAGCATAATTTTATTCCATTCATCCGCAAACACATCACATTCAGGATTGTCAATCAGAAGAGCGTTGAGCATCTTCAAAGTACGACACACCGGGGATTCAGCTCGGGCGACAGTTTCGGATGGCGGTTGCGCAAACATATTGGGCTCGGAAGGTGTCCGATGTATTTGTCGGACACAAATTGTCGGCAAAGAGGAGCTCGTGGCTAAGTAATAACAGCCGCACTGGGTCGATCCTTCAGGTTAAGCTACGCTTGCCGGGGTTGGTCCGTGGATGGGTGACCATCTTTACAAACCGAGACTCCTCCGTGCCGCGGAAAGCACATTAAGCCGTTGGTCCCGGATGTCATTCGTGGATCTTTGACAGTCGTTACGGGTTGTCAGAAGCCCGAAAGTCTGACAACCAGTCTTACCAGGGGGTATCCTATTACCCAGTTACTGGGTTGTGGAGGTCAGATAGGCAGTCACTCCATGTAAAATACTGGTATACAGCTGCATCTGGTTAGACTGGAAGCCGACTCCAATATAGTTGGGAAAAGGCTAGGCAGATTGATTGAAATAGTCCGCAGAAAAGGCCGTGGGGCTTTGGGCAGTCTATTCTTCCCCGTAATGTTTTACAGAATACCGTGAGCTGATCAAGGCCTCTTAAAAATGACTTACATTCAAAATATGTGGCAATTATACCTAGGTGCGACCTATACCTAGGTAGCAACAGTGCCTTCCTGCCAACTATACTCCATTTGAAATAAGATTAGACATTTAAATAAACCTTTTTTACAGTCCGTTCAACCGATTTTGACTTCTATTGCGTTGGTGGCATGACAAATGGCAGCTGCAGTAGACAGTTGGTATTGTGTAACCTGTTTTGCTTTTAATGCCATCCTTTTGCCCTACGGTATAGAAGTCAAAATCGTTTGAACAGACTGTATAAAGGTTTGTGTTTGTAAATGTATAATCTTATTTCAAATGGAGTGTAAGTAATAGAATATTGTGTTTATGAATCCATCTGCCAATCTTCGAAAGCGTTGCATTTCAACCACTTTTAGCTATTTCAGAATTAGACAATACCAGTATATAAATCATAAAATAACTGTGTGCTTACACGTTTCCTCCTAAGTTACTGAATCCTTGGCATGTACTCACTTACCTATTCAGTATTTAAAACCAAAGTTGACTTTACATTTTACTTGAAAGCTAGATTTTCTTGGTCCAGACATTTCGTTTGGTCTCCAGATTTCGCACATCAGATTATTAAAGACACCGAAAGTATTTCAGTATTCTACTTAGAAGCATGAAATTTTTCACAAGAGTTCTTGATCTATTTCAAGAAGCGGTTACTAAGGGTTTTTTTAATTTACCCCCTATCGGGGTTAAATTAAAGTTCATCATTTTTGCTGATGTGAAATCCCATCTGGCACACGGCTTGTCTATCTATAAAGTACAAACATAAACTCATAATACGTCTTAAAGATAGACGTATGGTGATACGTCCACACAATACTATGGAACAGGTTTCCTCAACAAAATCAAACACGATGAGTCAACATCACTTGGTTTCAGTTGCGACACTGTTTCTGGCACAGGACGTCTAAAGTTTGCAATCTCACTCAGATAATAAACGTAACATAATGATCAGCCTACATTGCCGGAAAATTACCGAGCGCACGCGCAGGTCAGGCCTATAGTGAAATGCAATCGGAGTAGGTAGGTAATGGAATCAATCTACGCACAGGCATTACGACAGATTATGATTTCGACAGACGGATACTGTGTTCATTCTCATTTCGCACCTCTGAGTAGAATGTTTATGACAAAATATTATCGAAACGACACCTCACATGTTAATTTTAACATAATTTTAATAAAAATTTGATTGAAATAATTTTATTTTTGATTTTGATTTTAATTTTTTTATGTTTTTTTTTTGATCTTTGTCTATAATTGATTTTTCTATCCTCAATACGAGTATAAAACTTTGTTAAAACGAACATTTATGAAGCTGTCTTTATGTAAATGCTGTGTTACGCCTGTAACTAGTTCACCATAACTCAACACATATGTTGTTTTTTTTTTTTGTAATGTTTTCTGTGAACTGGTCGTTGGTGTACCTTTCAAATAAATAAATAATTACGACATCGATTAAAAATAATCGATCAATAATTATGATGAGGGATCTCTCCAACATTCTTTAACCAAAGGGTGCTAAATGAACCCTTTTACTTTAGTAAAAGGTTTACCTACGCCGTCTTTCTGTTCGCCGGTCTGTCTGTCTTTTAACTTGTTTATCACAGGGCTTGTTTATCTTTCTAACCGTAATAAGTAGCTAGTTGAAATTTGCGAAACCTTTCTATACACGAGAGTAACTTGAACTTGGTCGGATTTTCGGATAACTTAAGCAAGCCTCTCTGGTTTCATCAAAATGGCTTATTTCTGTAGTTGTAGCCATACCATACAACCAAACAGACCGTTTCACTGTATTATTTATTACGAAAATACTAAACAGTAGTAGGTAATATTCTGTAATCCATTATACCTATTCTTACATAATCTTTCCGATTGTTTTAACGCCTGTCAAGGTATTATCTAGTAGTTTTTTAACCCCTCTGCCTCATTGATCTAGTGGTTGCAAGCGCTACTGGTGGGCACGAGGTCCTGGGTTTGATTCCAGAGTCGGGCCAAGTACGCTTGGGTTTTCTATCTGCAATTTCTCAGAGCAGCCCGGAGTCTGGACTTTTGGACTGGTTGATGACTATAGGTACACCTCTGCCTAACCCTTTGGGGATTACAAGGGTGATGTATTACGGTTATGTAATAGACTGGTTGTTTGTAAGGAATTAGCCTACCTAACAATCAGTTCCGAGGATTTTGTTAAAAAGGAGACTTTTTGTACTAAAAAGGAGACTTTTTCTCATGAAGATGCCCATCGTCTATCATCCAGCTGTGTACTTTTGTCTGCTGTTGACAACAAACTCATCATCTGCCAAGCCTTTTAACAACTATCTTAGGGTTGGCTTCCAATCCTGGGTGCAGCTGAATACCAGCGGGTCTAAAATGGCTACTTTGGCAGAATCCTAATACGAAAAATTCTTAAAATTATTAGAAATAATTCATCTGTTTGACCGTTTTCTATGGAGATTCGTAAAATGGTCCACAAATTATGAATTGCTTTTATGTTAAATTAGAGGAATTGCTAATGACAGCTGGGATTCAGAAAATGAACTGCTTTTTAGAGGAATTGCTAATGAGGCCGGTTTAGGCCCCTAGTAGTAGACAGACTCAAAAGTTAATAACATAAAAACCTTAATAATTACTTTTAGTTAAGAACCTACACTACTAAATTAATAATATTATATCCACACCACACAGACACAAGTTATGAGTCACACAGTCGCATTGCTTTTATTTCATTTTTTTCATTCGCATAGCTTTAACATATTTTTTGAAGTACCTATATTGTCACAAAAGATTGTTTTAAAATTAAAATGTTTATAAAAGTAAATAGTAAAAAAAAAAAAAATTCGTTCCTCCGTGCATAAACTCACTGTACAATAAATTATTTGAAAGAAAATAATTTTAAAAAGTCACTTGTCAATTTTCCCGCGGAAACTAGCCATAAATATTTAAAAATTAAACTCACTTGTAAAAGTTTCCCGCGCAAATCAATAAGGGCACGTACACGTAGCACTGAGAGCGAACGAACACTGATGGCGAGCACAGGCAGGCTTGTTATTTTGCTTGCAGCCGATGATCGTTGCGTTCCACCGCAGCAGATATTTAGATAACTGCGGTTTTCAGTGAATGTTGCAGGGACTAGCAACATTTTTAAGTTTATAGTTAAGGTTGTTTTTATTTACAAATGGTCAATTTGCAAATTAGCAAATTTGAACATAACGATGAATGCACTTTGGCTAAAATAGGTCAATGACAAGATGAATGATAATTCATTTCATGTCGGTTTAACAATCAGCTTTATTTATTGCTGTGTTAAGCAACGGTTGTTTTGCCAAAACTTCTGGGCATTACTCTCGTTTTTTCCTTCAGTTAGTATATATACCTACCTACTTCCTTGTTCTACTATCTATCAAATATTGGATTACATACAGACAGACTCAGCTCATGTCAAGTTGTTTCAAGTTGGATTATAACCATAATTATAATTATTTTCTAAAGTCACTCAACTCAACTTATCGCAGTTTAGCATAATTTCAAAACTACATTCCTACATAATTACGTTTGAGGGTCTGAGCGAACATTATTCACACCTTATTTCCTGTAAAGCCTGCCATATAAGGAAAATTCAATTACGACAAAAGGTTGATGAATCCTGACTTTTTGTTTGGGCTGGTGATGAACTATTACAAGTGTTATTTAAATTATATAAATCGTAGCGTAAACGATTAAGGTCAACTCAGTGTATCCGAAATTGGGCTGAAATTATTATGCTGATGCAATTTTTTTCTGGGCATGCAATAGTTTGTGACAAAAATCATTAATATCAAATTAGCATCGCTTTCAGATGAGCAAAGCAAGTGACATTCACCTCTCCTAGGCATTGCTTCACGTAAAAATTGTAGTAAGGATAATATGTAGGTAGGTACGAAGGTCATGCCAAAAGAAGTTAGATATTCTTTACTCATTTGTTTGACACTGGCAAGCTATTCACTATCGAGGCTGGTTATTTATTGACATTTATTTGAAACAGTTTGTCCTCGAACAGTAATTAATATTAGCTTGGTGTGACAAGCGACCGCAGCCAGGAAAGTTAAGAAAAAGGAGGTCCACACAACATTAGAATCAGAAATACAACTCTCTAAGTTCATGTATAAGTGCATTGCTGACTCTAATGTTTATATTTCAGTAAATCCATATTTGTTACGGCCGCAAATCATATTTAGACCAGCATACAACCTGATACTGACCTGCAAATTGCAAAAAAAAGTAAGAAAATTTGAATTTAGCGGGCTACCTTAGCGCATCTCCCTTAACCTGATGGATCGACCCGTGCGGCTGTTATAAATTAGCCGCGAGCTCCTCGGTTCAAAAATTATTCTCAATAGAATCACTCTATCCATCACTCCAATTTAGAATAATCCACTCCACTTCCAAGTTAGAATAATCCGCAAATGTCATGTTTTCATGAAATAGTCAATCAATAGGATTATATGAACTTGAGAGTTGTTTTGCTGATTCCAATGTTTATAATTCTGTAAATACATATTTGTTACGGTCGCGAATCATATTTTAATCAACATACAACCTGAACAAAAATACTGACCTGTAAATTTCACGGGCTACCCTGAAGCTTTTGCCTTAAGGAAACAGATACAGGAAAGTTCTGTGAGTTAGAGCCATGCCACACGATGCGGTGCGGCGCCGCACCGCAGGTCATCATCGGTGCAGCGCCGGAGCGCACCGGACGGCGCCGCGCCGTGAGCCATATCATAAATTTTTCTATGTAGGACGCCAAAGCGACACCGCTCCGGCGCTGCCACCGCATCGTGTGGCATGGCTCTGAGTCTAACTTTGGCAGTGGATACTCATTCGCAATTTTTCAAAGCATTCTATAATTTTTATAACCGCACGTGCTGTTACATAAATCTCACCAATTATTCCACATTTACAATTACTATAAGAATGAGTTTGCTTTTTGATTTTAACAAAAGATATAAGCAATTAACAATGAATGTCGGCAAAATGTTGAAACATCTTCGAAATGGGCAAATCGCACATAGGTGTTCGCGTTAATGACCTTTTGTAGTAATCGACGCAAACGCACGTACCATTTGCACTTGGTTTACAAATAAGTTGCTAAAATCATTATAGGTACATAGGTACACTCCCGGACAACTCCTGAATCGAGCCCTCTTGGCATATTTTTCTTTTTAAATATATATTTTTAAATTAAGGCCGTACCCTGAGCAAAACGCCACTTTAGCTGCTTTTTATGTAGTTTTTAAGAGCTATCTTCTTGTTATTTAAAAAGAAATATCAAATAATAAAAATACATTAATAAATTTCTACATAATCTTGATTCCAAAATTGTGCATTTCTTTTTTTTTAAAGAAGTTTTGTTTCATTAATCTCCTTCCAACGAAACCATAAAAATGAGAAATAATCATTGTTATCATGCATCTCCTCGTAAAGTGAACATTATTTACGTTTTGCTACTGACACTAACGGATAGACAATTTAATAACGAACATTTTGTAAAAATTTTTTTTTCAAACGACCAATATTTGAGTTTATAACGATTTTATTCTAAAATTTGGGCGTATTACCTACTGTAACTCACCGGCATTCAGTCTGCAAAGAGGGAACGAATTTATTTTGCTCAGAATACCACCTCAAGGTAGTATAAAAAAAAGTGGTTTAAGAGAATCACTCACTCACATTCCACCCCAGAATGTCAATGACCCACCGCTATAATTCACCTTCTCATACAACATTGTTGACAACGTTCTCTCTGTCTTCAGTAGACTTTCCTACGTCCATCATTGCCATACAGCATAATTTTGAATTCATCCGTAAAAAGAACCTGGCGCCATTGATGTTGAGTCTAATGTTCGCATGGAAACTATTGGTGCGCCATTCTGTGAGCTCATCAGTTGGGGTTATGACGTTTGTTTTAGTCCACGTTATTCGCGTCTCCTAATAGTTCGAGTGCTAACAGTTAGTACGTAAAAGCCACGAAGCTGTTCTTGGACCTGTGCTGAGGTGACGATTACGCAGATTAGTGGTAAAGCTAAACCAAACTTGTCGAGCTGTAGTGACCCGGTTTTGTGGTCCTCCTGGACGGCACACGAAGTCGCCAGTCATCGGTCTTCATCATAATCAGCTAACGTTCCCACTGCTGAGACTCCTCTCTGTGAGAGGGTGTGGGCCGTAATCCACCCCCCGGCTCAGTGCGGGTTGGTAGATGTCACATGTCTTCGAATTTATGGTTCTAGGACATGACGGTTTCCTCACGATGTTTTCCTTCACCGTTTTGAGAGCAGTGGTGATGAAATAATTTACGCAAAGTAAAGCATCAGGGTTCGAACCTACGACCTACAAGTCGTAAGTTGCGGCCGTTACCACTGGGCTAAATTCTTTGAGCGGCATAATGACTTAGGTACATGAAGTTGTGCACTTACCGTTTCGCTGACTAAGTCCAGACTGAAGAGATGCCACGCCTTGCGCGGCTATTTCAGCTGCGGTATTCATAATTTGATCGTGGGAATGGGTTAAAAAATAAAGAAAAACATTTCGATACTCTTTTTATGCAAAACAAAACAATTATCGAAGTTTAATTATGGCCCTATACATGCTCTAATCAAAGCAAGAGGTGGCTAGAACGACCACACTCCGATTTTCTTCCCTTTTTCAAATTCGTGAATTCAAATTTGGAACAATGGTGATACCGAAATGATGGCCAGTATGTCAACTTCAAAAATACATAAAAACATTTTCTCTGGCTTATCATTTTTTTGATGTTTTAGGCCTATAAACATAAAAATGCACGGTGGCTCGAGTGGAGTTTCTAATCTCAAATCGAATTCCTTTTAGATTATTTAAGTTTCAAAAAAAGAAGAAGCATTATAGCTTTCATCAAAGCCTAGTTCTCAACTTCTCACTGAACATAGGTAAGTACAATACAGTGCTTTCTGAATTGTATATAACACAAATGCGGTTTATTTACCTTGACAAAATAGACCTTGACAACGAATGCAACGATGATGTTAAATAATTCGAAGCTAGAGTAGAAATAAAAAAATTCTAGATTAAATAACCTCGGTCAATAAACTGGTTGCGCTAAAAATAGATAAAGATGACCGAACCGAGGTTACTCTACTACAGCGATTTTAGCGCAATAGTTATTCTGAAATGTTTATTATAATTATTTGGCAAAATAAACGGTTACACATTACAGTATTACAAAAAATTTGAGCTACAAAGTGAGTACATGTATAACCCACGACGTTTTCCACATATTTTAAAGATAGTTTATAAAACTAATGCGATGTGCACTGACAATTTCATAAGCGCAATAATTACATAATAGTGTTGATGAATAAAACTAAAATTTAAACAGGCATGCAAAAGCTGCTCTAAAGTTAAAAAATATTACGGAGCAACATCCAAAATAGTTTACCGAACAAGGTCTCTAAATTTACTAGCTGGAAATGCTGTATGCTGTTTTTGTATGAACAATACTTTTGATTGACAATTACCTTCTATCGAAAACATTAATAGCAGCATTTTAATGGGGCATACACCATTCAATATAAAAATTACGCGAAAAAGCTTTTCGATTACGTGCCACAAAAAAACGTGAAAAAATTACTACTCTGAAAACAATAGGTTTTACACAATACGATAGAAGGAGATAGTGATATACAATTACAGTGCTATAAAGAGAGACAAATATAGGTAGGCTGCACAGCCTATGGCCGGGCACCATACTGTTATGTCATGCCAAAGGTGCAGAGAACCAGTGACCTACATTTATACTAACAATCTTAAATGAGTTCTTTTAAATTTTCTTCAGACGAGCCGACATATATGTAGGTTAAAATTTGTGTTAAAAATAACGGTTAATTGATTCGTAACTTCTAGCAAGTGGAAACCCATAATGTTAAGAAACTTGTAGGGTATTCCACTGAATAAACTTTCTCTTTGTGAAATTCTTTGCAGCATTATAATGAATAATGCTGCTACTAATTAAAGTGTTATGTTGAAATAGTCTCTTAAATGAATTACAATTACTCATTATAGAACTTTACCGTGCCGAATTTAGCCTCGTGCAAATTGGCGCGATATCGCGGGCGCGACAGGTAGCGCAACCCTTGTTGCGCCCGCGATATTTGGCCTATTTGTGGGAGCCTTTTGCCTTTATCTTCCACAATGAGTCTCAATTGTCATCCTTGACTTTTACTCATGTTAAGTCTAATGCTAAACCTACAACATATTCCTCATTTCACAAGAGCTCACTAAGCAATTCAGACTACATTGTAATTACCGTGTCACTCAGATGTTTTCTATTGAATACGCAGACGCAACCGACTTACGCATCTCTTTACACGCGTTGGTCGCCGGCGATGCCCATGACGACATGCAGTCAACGACACCAAACGAAAGTCAATCTCTCATCGGGCCAAGGTTATACAGAAAGGGCACGGCTTTATGCAATTCTTCTCATAATATTTTCGTATTGGGTTAGGCTTTTGATACTTAGCATCACCAATTTTTCTAAATTATTTTTAAGAAATATCTCTTGCCAATAGCTAAAATTAAGTAAAATGATAACTTAAATAATTATAATGAAACTATAATTATATTTTAGTATTTTTTGTAAAAAGGGGTTCCGCAAGGTCATTTCTTAGGTCACAACAGTTTTCTCGCGATTGCTGATCGTTGCATCATAATTCGGAAGATTTACGACTACGGTAACCGAGTAGGTACCGTCGTCGTCGTCGTACGATACAGCCGCTGCTTCCGCGGTTAGTCAGTAGTCAGTTACGGTGGTTTGGATAAAAATATTACTTATTTTGCTCTGCTCGGGTGCAATCTACAGATGAGAGACATGATTTCAGTGCTATACCTATTATATCTAATACACTGACATAGGCTAGCTGTGGCATATATTATTTTTCGGAATACATATCATAAAAGCTGAAAATAATGTCAGCTTAGTCTTCAGTATTACAAACAGATACGAACGATGCAAGTTATTAAAAAGCTTCAGCTTATTTCCAAACAATTTCCACTATAGATAACGCGCTTTGAACTCTTAGCCACTCGATGGATTGTTTAAAGGCGAGAGCAAATTCCTGAATCGCGCTATGGTTTGGTTACACAACGCAGTACTAAACAAACGGAAAGCCGACGGAGAGGTACAATATAATTTCGATGACAAATCAGCATCATTGTCATTATTGTTTATTTTATTTAAATGTAATTTTGGTATTGTTTATTATTATTTAGGTAAATTGATTTTAATTAAATTTTATGTAATGGTATTTATGATATATGTTTATTATGATAATTAGTGTATAAATTATGTAAAATGTTAGTGTAAAATATTGATATTAATTTAATTTTATGTATTAAATGTATTATAAGTAATTATCTGAAATAAAGAATTAATAATATCGACATAAATTGATGGATTTAAGAGCTCGTGGCTAAGTAATAACAGCCGCACGGGTCGATCCAACAGGTTAAGCTACGCTTGCCAGGGTTGGTCGATGGATGGGTGAATTTTTACATACCGAGACTCCTCCGTGTCTCGGAAAGCACGTTAAGCAGTTGGTCCCGGCTGCCATTCGTGAATTGGACAGAAGTTATGGGTGGTCAGAAGCTCGAAAGTCTAACAACCAGTCTTACCAAGGGGTATCGTATTATCCAGTTACTAGGCCAGATAGGCAGTCGCTCCATATAAAATACTGGTATTCAGCTGCACCCGGGTACTTGAAGCTGGCCCCAACAGTCGGGAAAAGGGTAGGCAGATTGATTTTGTCGACATAAATAATTGATGATTGAGTCATTTTAATATCTAGCGACTATCTAAAGAAGTATGTCTAAAAGAAAATCTTCCATAATTCATCACTTATGAATTTATTAATTCTATCACATGTTTTTGTATTCATCTGAAATAAATATTTTTATGGGTTTATCGTCTTCTACGAAAAGGTATAATATTGCCACTCCAATCAAGAATATCAGATAGTGTTCCTGTGTATACGGACGTCGGTGCTTCAGGCGGCTTCGTCTCATGATTGCGACTTCTGCCAGGCATTCTGAAACTGAAAGTGACACTGGTTTACGCAGATGCGGTCCCAAGGGGATCATGGCCTTCCCAGAAATCGTTCAAGCTGTTCAGAGACTGCATGAAATACTTGAGGGATGGTGACCCCATGGGCGTATACAAATAAGAAATACAAAAATATGTAGCATTTTGTCAGTTATTTTAGTTCAATCTCAGATTTGATGCCACCAGACTGCATGAAACGTGAGCTCGTTTTGAACTTTTCAGTTACAGTCGGGTTTTTTATTTTAGTTTTAATTATTGTAAGAGTAATTAAGGTGAAATTATGTAGCTACATGTAAATTAAACAGGGAGTAATGTTTTACTTTAATTTATTCTATAAGGAGCACACAGTCGTCTCTTAAACTCTGTAATATGCCTGTCATTGTGTACTAGTATAATAATTTTCCTTGGTTGTCGAACTCTGCAGTGGGTCTAAGTCACTTTGAGCACAAAAGGGCCTCTGGCACCCCTTCATGCCTGCTGGTTTCTCGTCTGGTCTAGTTTCCTGTCTCGTCTGTATTCAGTTTTGATTTAACTTCTAAAGCCATATGAATACAAACTGTTACACAAATACGTGTTATCCTTTAACTTGAAAGGCTTTTAAGGGTTTGTATGTGCTCTTGATGAAACACTTTATATTAAACCACTTTGATATTCCTAATGAATTCTTTTGAATTAATAATTTTGGACCTCTTTGCCACGTGGCACCACACGTACATTTAGTAAAAGGGAGAGATAACTACAACTTCGATAGGAGTTGACCAATCCTGCAGCCTCAGATTCCAAATTTCATTATGTCTGTGTTCATTACTCTTATGAAGTAATAGAAATGTGAAAACCACCAGATAATTATCGATATGGAAATGATTACCTCGATCTTCGACACGTTTAGTTGAGCTTCAGGGAATCACTTATTTGAAACTTCAGCAGCTTCACCATTTTGTTTAATTCTGTAAATTGATGTTATTTTTGGTTAAAATAAACCCGTTGAATTTATATTTATGGTATCAAATCTACCCAACTCAGGACGCAAATCTAAGATCAGTCAGTTTATTAGATATCTTAATTATATACAACGTGTAACGGAATAAATGCAAGAGCTCATACACCCCAATTAGAATATTAAATTATAAGACTAAAATAATATCTGTAATTTAATTTAATTAAACCGCACCTTAAATTATAAGTTTATTTAACGCGCACTACACATAGGATAGCTATGAGCGTATTACAAATTTGGTTATGTATTTAAATAGGCTTTATTCCTTTGAGATAATGCTTAAATTTCCTTAAATAAAATATCTATGACGCAGTGGTTCTAATTTCAGTTAAATAAAAGATTTTTTCATGAAAAATTAACATACATAAATAATGACGGAAATCGATTCAGAAGCCGATTCTGAGCAAACTACTTTCAGGTCTTGCGCTTATTCTGTTACACGTTATATATATATATATACTAGCTGATGCCTGCGGCTTCACCCGCGTGGAAGTCGGAAACCTTATTCGAGAACCGCTCTATCCATTGATGAAAACAGCATGAAAATCGGTGCAGTAGTTTTTGAGTTTATAGCGAACAGGACGACAGACAGACGCAACGGAGGACTTTGTTTTATAATATGTAAGGATATAATATATTTATATAAGTCTTTGGTGGGAAAGGCGGAAGATAATAAAAAAACCACTGTTACCGACATTTACCCCATAAATAAAAAATACTACCACTATCTACTTATTCTACTATTGCTACTATTGTGGGTGTACAGTGTACACCTCTGCTTAATCTTTTAGGGAAAACAGGTGCCAAGTGGCGTATTGAAAAAAAAAATGCCAGTTTTTATAAAAACAACCTTATAACAGAATTTGTTTACGAAAAAAGAAAGAGAAAAAGAAAGAGTTCTGAATTTCACAAACTATGACTGTATGCTGTGTGTGGAAGTGCTAATCTCCAAAAGTTCTAAGAGATGTTTATAAAATTTTCATCATTACATAGTTTCGGAGAAGGCTTGGGATTATATTATAAACATAGATTGTATATTAGCTGAGGTACTGCGGGTTATGTAATGGAAGTCTTAGAAAAAGTTTAGTGCGAAACCGGAGCGTGTCTGCTAGCTTGGTATGATTCGGTTTTCCTGTTCTATGACAAGTGAAGGTAGGGTGTTATTAGTCATAATATCCTTAAAGGATACTTCTATTTGGTCTGAGTTCCCAAGGTCTCCAAATCGACTTATATTTATTTAAAGTTAGCAACGAATGAAAAAAAAAATAGTGTGTCGTCATCAGCAAAATGTTTAATATGTTTATTATTTATTTATTGGTATTATGAAAAATTTACTTCATATTAGTAGTTTCATAGATATAAACTTTTTTTCACAACTTTATTATGGCCGCTGATCAGATGATTGCGATATGTGCTCAAACTAAAGTACACAAACCTGCGCAACATTGTTGGTGTAACGGGTCCCGTTGTTCATGGTCGCCCACATTTTGACTCTTATAAATATTGCGAACAGATGCAATAACCGTTTACTTGGCAACCGTAATTATGCCGGTCATGCTTTTTGTATTATCTTGATAAGTTTCTAGAAATATGTGGTCTACGCTGAACAGGCTAACCTAGAATGTACCATTCTGTTTTCATTTTTTCTCAAAAAGTTACCCATATGTATAACTAATAAGGAGCAATCCTAGTAATAATGTGTTTTTTTTAAAGTTAATGTATTTCAATATTTGTGTAAGTAGGTAGGTACATGTTCGGGACGTCACATTGGATCGTTAGTGTTTGTTGAACAACAAAGCCGATCCAAAGCAAAACTATACATATTCGGCTTTCAGTAAACTTTGTTGCCGATCTTGATACTATTCGAGCTAAGCCGAGTGGCTTTTTAACCGACTGTTTCATAAAGGAGGAGGTTCACAATTGGTCTGCATGCAATTATGCATCGATTTTGATGATAATTTTTTTGTTTGGTAGGTCATGCTTCAGACGTGGTTCCATATAAATTTTATTAACTTTGCTTGCGTAGTTTTTGAGTTAGCTTCAATATTACATTTTCTGTCACTGTTATTTACATAGCAGGTAGTGGTATTCGAATTTATGTGGGGCAGGTACTAGGTACAACTAAAAAGTGAATACTAAAACTTTTTACAAAAAAAAAAAAAACAAAAGACTTACAAAAAAAAAAAAGTGAAAACTAATTTTAATTTCTGAAGTCAGTGTCTTTGGTTTTCAAATTTCATTTTTTGCCACCGACTTCCGAAATTAAAGTTATTTTTCACTTTTTAGTGCTTTTTTGGATGACGGTTGTTTTATTTTTGTTTTAAAAGTTTTTATTTTTCATTATATTATTATTCCTACACATATTTATTGAATTCTAGTTTTTTGCCCGCGACTTCGTTCGCGTGGAGCTGGTCACACACCACAATACACTGACACTTATACACTGACTAATACATCCTTTCAAACAATTCCTAACGAACGGCCATCACTAAAATAATATAACAGTAGATGTAAGCACACAGGAGGAGCTCGTGGCTACGTAATAACAGCCGCACGGGTCGATCCATCAGGTTAAGCTACGCTTGCCGGGGTTGGTCCGTGGATGGGTGACCATCTTTACATACCGAGACTCCTCCGTGCCTCGGAAAGCACGTTAAGCCGTTGGTCCCGGCTGTCATTTGTGGATATTTGACAGTCGTTACGGGTCGTCAGAAGCCCGAAAGTCTGACAACCAGTCTTACCAAGGGGTATCGTATTACCCAGTTACTGGGTTGTGGAGGTCAGATAGGCAGTCGCTCCATGTAAAATACTGGTATTCAGCTGCATCCGGTTAGACTGGAAGCCGACCCCAACATAGTTGGGAAAAGGCTAGGCAGATGAAGCACACAGGATTTTTCATTATCAATGACTTAACCATAGTTGTTCAACAAGGACAAGAAAAGCCACAGACAGGAAATTATGGCAAACCCTAAGGGAATCCTATGCCAAAGGGCAAGCTGATACTAATGTAACCTATGTCGAATATTCATAATAATTTTGCAATAATGAATGAAACGAAATAGGAGCTCGTGGCTAAATAATGCAATATTGCTCGACCCCCATAGCACAGTATAAATGTGGACAGTTCAGAAACTACGTAGTAAACGTTCGAAACGGTATCCACACTCACACAGACGCACTCATTGACGAGCCCCAAGCGATTGTCGCGGTGAGTACATTTGATACCCTAGCACATTTTGCGAAATCTAGTGAAAATGATCATTTTCACTTAACTTACTTTTATTCAAAACGACTCCGCCAGCGTGGATGTCGGCTATCTCTCTATCCATTGGTGAAAACAGCATGAAAATCGGTGCAGTAGTTTTTGAGTTTATCGCGTACAGGACGACAGACAGACGAGGCAGAGGACTTTGTTTTATAATATGTTAGGATAAACTTCATAATTTTGAACTTTTATGACATTGATTTAAGCACTATACAATTGTCTACAGTCTTTATTATCATAAAGCTAGCTCCAATATTTTGGAAGTTATTGAGGTTTTTGTTACCGACCCGCTTTCTTTGCGGCCCAGTGTATTATAAATTAAAGTCGCTTTTCGTGTTTATCTGTATGTCCGCGTTGTTGTTACATAAAACTAAGAAATGTCGAAGTTTTGTCAAGTCCTAAAAACTGTGCGAAGCAGGAGCGGATCGCTAGTAGATATTCAATAAAATATTCAATTCAATGTTCAGTTTTGACTTCGCGGATTCGCGATTCTACAATTTGAACATTTCAAGATAAGAAAACTAGTCGAAGGAAATGAGTAGAGAAAAACGAAATGAAATGAGAAATGAGTGATGAAATGAGTGAGTGGTAATGAGTGAGTTAGTTCACTCGCATCGCTTGCTCAGTATCCCCGGTTATCCCCTTTTAATATAATCTAACCTGTCTGAGTCTTAATTCACGAGATTGGAAATCACCGTTAATTAAGTGCCGGCACACGCGGTAGATATTTTGGTAACCAGGGCAGGCGACAACATCGTAGTACACCTGGCGGATGCGGATTACGGGCAATTCCTAAAAAAATGAAAATTTAAAGAAAAAACTATTTTTCAAGATTGACTGATGTAAAACCAAAGATTTATTAACAAGTGAATGCTAGTAACATACCTAAAGAAACAACTACCACAAAAGAGTTTGGATAATTAGTAAAAATCCAAGTTGTTCTGTGATCTTTGTTGATTCTTAGGATTGACTGTACTGTAAGTAATTCGAACTTTTACAGTAACATATAGATAATTACTCTCGGTAGATATAAAAATAGATTACCAAGGATTCTGAAAGCCTTGATTGTTGATTTTCAGTCAATGGCTGTCATGTTTCTCACAGCTGAGGTGTATAGAACAGATAAAACTTTCGGAGTCCGCATTTTGATGTGCCATGGGCCCATGGCATCATTGTACTTAGAAATAAGAGAGAGAGATAGATTCGAGGCTCCCAGTCTCTTAAAAATCGAGGGTAAAGAGATCATCGTCGTAATCAGCATCATTCCAATCAATCAGAGTTTTCTACGTTAGAATAGACAAAATGAAAGATTAATAGTTTATTTGTCATTTTGTCTATTCTTCCGTCGACAAAACCCGTTTGTATTGTGGTCATGATAAGCGTGCTGGACATAGGCCTCCCGTAAGCGTAGCTACATCGACCAATCCTATGCTGTTCGATATTAGTGGATTCTTGCGGCCTTCACAATTTCATCGGTCTACTTTGTACCAGCAAGACGTTGGATAAGACATACGTAAACAAAACATACGTACCGAGGTCTGCAGGTGCATGGACTGACAGATCTTCGTCTTCTTCTTCGTCCGCCTCGACTGCACTTGAGCATGCAGTACATCTTCCTCAATAGAAAAAGGCCGATTAGGCCAATGCCTAAGCCTAAGCCAACCCATATTAAGTTCGGCCCAAGCTCCGGGAAAAGCTTACAGCCCGGAAAACATTCTTTGTTTCCACTGAAAAATAAGGAAATAAAACTTCACACAGGTACTTCATTGTAAAAGAATAAGAAACTATGAAGCGTTCTTATAAAATGTTCTTATAAGTCATTCTGTTATCCAAGTTCTATATCTCCATAACCAGTTGGTTCCTGGACGATAATTATGCTTAAGAACTCCCTGGATAATTACAGACCTATATCTCTGCTTTGAATTTTCTCAAATGTCCTGTAGAAATTAATGAATAATCGTATCGTAATAATTACTGAGAAAATCACTCGCTTCTCTCAGAAAGGCACTTTGGGTTTAGAAAAGGAAAATCGACAACTGGTGCGGTCGAACTGCTGGCGAACGTATGCTACGTTCGCCAGCAGTCCGACCATACAGATGGTGGCGAACGCTGTCTTGAAATATTCTTAGACCTTGTTAAGGTGTTCGAGACTATCTCTATTCATAACCTTCTTAGAAAACTCGAAAAGTAAGGAATAAGAGGAATAACACTTGACTGGTTTCGTAGTTACCTCAGCAATAGGCGGTAATGTGTCAGAGTTGATAATTTAGACAGCGATGGACAGGAAATCAGCTTTAGAGTCCCACAGGGTAGTATACTTGGCCCAACGCTATTTACTATATATATGGACGATATACTCAAAATTTCCATCCCAAACGCTGACCTCATTTGTTACGCAGACGACACTGTGGTACAGTTTCACGACACTGATTGGGAAGACTAATACAAGAAAGCAGAAGCAGGAATGATCAGAATCGCCAAATGGCTCAAACACGAATTTCCTTACACTAAATGTGAAAGAGACCAAATAAATAATCTTCAGGAAAACTCGGGCTCCCAAAGTACCATTAAGGAATGTATACTTATACTCAATGTTCATGCAATAAATTCGACGAAATAAGATAGATAGAAGGTTTAGGGCCAATGCACTTTGTATCTTTTGAAGCAATAAAGTTTTTATTATTTTATCTACACTGGCCTTCAAAACTTAGTACCACACTTTTAAAATTGCAATTTCTCCTAAACTATAGAAAACCAGACCAACCAGAGTTATGAAATAAAAAACGTTTTATAGCAAATTTCATCAGCTTTCTTGGAAATTATAGTTTATTATAATAACTTGTAATGTTATATATAATTTGTAATTTATTAAAGAACTTACGTGTCTGCAGCTGCCAACTGGTTGGGTGGCAAGCTTGAACCTGAATTTCTGAAACAAAATGCTAGTTATAATAATTTACTCTTTGCATAAACACGGTAGCGATTCACACAGGGGGCTCGTTCAATCAGTGCCAATATCTCTAAAATCATTCAATCTTGAACCAAATGTTATCTGTGTTCGAATCATTCGTTTACATAGCCACTCCCATCGTCTCTGTCCCGCGAATCAGACGGTGAGTCGCATGAGACGGGTTTCATATTTTACTTCGAACGCCGTTTCCTCGACCGTCTGAGTCTTTCCTTTTTTTTTTGTTGAAAGTTTACTTCTTAGATGAGCGTTACCTCGAATGGTCAATTCGTCGAACGCTCACCTATTACCTTGAACGATTTTTACTTCTTAGGCACGTCTATTGGGTGGTTCGTTACCTCGAAAGTGCGAGCGTTTCGTTGCGTTCGCTAAACGAGGTACTATTCGAGGTAACGATCCATCGAAGAAGTATCCCTTCGAGGAAAAGACATGGAAGTATAGGTGGGTAGAGGAAACGTCCTTCGAAGTAAAATATCAAACCGACATGAGTCGGTTCACCAATCCTCTCGTCATTCTATGGTGTAATTATGCCATGTCGGAAATTCGTCACGGGATGACGTCACCAGCTTATGTAACAATCATAACACCAATCTTGTTGTACAGTTAAAAAATAATTCGGCCCGCTTGCGTTAGA
Organism: Lithophane leautieri; assembly: GCA_949152455.1. Lineage (NCBI taxonomy): Eukaryota > Metazoa > Arthropoda > Insecta > Lepidoptera > Noctuidae > Lithophane > Lithophane leautieri. The sequence continues at coordinate 19,015,358 of OX424458.1, read as the reverse complement.
CACGATTACCAAACGTCTACGGAGATTGTAAGGTGTTTCACAATGTTCTTGCTTTTTATTCGAAGACAATGGTGTATGAAAGGGCCGTAGCGATAGCCTACACACACACACATGCTGTTGGAATTGGAATGGCAAGTTTATGAAAATGTAGCATCGTGCATCGGGGATTATCGTCGGTTGGTGCCACAACACTTAAAAATGTCTAAGAGGTCTCTGCGTGTTGGCTTCGGCCCTTCGTACGCCTTCCAAAGGTCCGGGACCCCAGAGTCTCAAAATATGTCTAATACATTTAAATAATAATAATTAACCTTTAGATAGAGCAAGAGCCCAGGGCCTCCAGACGTTACTTATTTTCTGAGCAAAAAAATGTGTGGGACTACTGACACTACTCTAAGTGTTGGTATTCAGCATGGGCCGGCAACCATGCACCTACTATCGGGTACTAAAGGAACGTAAAAACATTACTCACTTTTCTTAACGTCTGAGTGCTTATTTTTAATGTATGTTTTACAGAATACTGTTAATAATTATTACAATGTTAGACACTTTCGTTGGCGGTAGTTTCTGCCAGAAACCTTTAAACCTCGCAAAAAATAATGTCAGTCAGTCAAAAAAACCCTGATTCAAAAACCAAGACAGAGCGCTGTCAACAGTGACATGAGGCCGGGTTCGTAAACATGTGTGCACTAAGTGAACACATCACTTAGTGCACACTTAGTGCACACAGTTTGATTGTAAATAGTTGTAAACATGAGTGTGTGAGCGTGTATGCATAGCGCGGAGGTATAGTTTTGGCATGCTTCACTGTATTGTTCGCAGCGCTCTATCTTAGTTTTTTATTTGGTCTGGGGATACTCAGAGAACTATTTTAACACTTTTTGTTAGAAGTCAGACCAATCGTAGGAGCCAACCAAACATACCTACCCCAGACACAAGTAAGCTGTGTGTATGAGCCCGATGGTCTAATGGCAGTCATCATCACGATATTTATAATTAACAGTTTTATTTAAATAAATATCAAAACCATTTTTAATAAATTTTCATATACTTAAATATAAATAAAAAAATTAAAATAAGCTAAAATCAAGCTTTTGGGTTCATACCCCAACTAAGTATAAAGAAAATACCTTTTTTTTAAATGAAGATTATATTTTAACGCCTAATTAATAAGATTGTGTTCTAAGTCTTTTTCCAAAGATATCATTTAAATTGATTTTTGGGTTTTACTAATGTCACATGTGCATTGGAGTAATCTGGCATGATAAAATTATTTAGCCATTTCAACTTTATGATTTATAGATATACCGAGCATGCGCCCAAATAGATCTCTTTGAATACGTACTTCTTGCACATGGTCTTCTCAAATTTTTTCCATCTTCTTCACATTCTGCAATTAATGTTTTACGTTTAATCTCACCATTTTATTCAATATTGAGAAGAATTTTTTGAACAGGTTCGGAGGCTAATTTCTAGATGAAATATTTATAAGGAGATCTTTAGGTACTTCAGTGGTAAATGGATTGATAAATTTATCGAAGATATTTATAAATTTTTGCAATTGCTTGATATTATTTATTTGATTTTTGATTTTATTTGTAAACTCAGCTGTAAAATGTTGTTCTGTTCGCAAATCGAAATCCTTATAAACATAACTAATTATTATGGTTAATCTTTTAACATGGTTAAGCAAGAGCCCATCATTAACGTGCTGAGATGGAGTTGGTATATTGTTATTATACGTGTAATTCTCCTGGCTGCATCTGCGTTATTTTGTTTTTCCAGAGTTTTTAAATCGTTTTTTTTGATAAATGTTTATTAGTTAGAACAGACTCGTCTGAAAATTATATTATTATGCTAAAGACCGTAAGTATAAGAGGGAGTGATCCATGCGCATAGATATTAGGAGTGATGCGTATTTATCGTAACAGATATTAAAAAATAACAAATAACAATTGTTCCTAACAATAAAACATACCTGTTACTTAAAATAACAGATCCTCAAGACTGTTACCGCGCCTGTTACTGTTAAAACATCGGTTACAATTTTCGAATTTAAACGAAAAGAAATAAAGAAGATATTCAATTGAGATTTAAATACGTAATGATCGTCCGTACAAAAATAACAGGCTCTTATTTAATAACAGATATTTGTATCAGTTATTTTTTTGAAACAGTAACAGTTATAACAGATATCGTGTTTAACCTGTTCCAACCTATCTCTAATAGATATCTCGCTCACGCAGTGACGCTCAAACGCACGAATAATGACCTCGCACTCATACTCATAGCAACCCTGTAATTCTGTCTGGGGTATGTTCGGCCCCAACGATTGTTCTGGCTGCACAAAAAACCGGCCAAGTGCGTGTCGGACCACGCACAAAGAAGGGTTCCGTAGTTAGGATGAAATTATCCCATAAAAAACACAACTTTGTAGTTGAAAAACATGTTCTCCCATATATCTATCTATGTATGATACTTTATGGTCAATCCTCTAACTGCAACAGTGTTTGTAATTGCAATAAAAATAATGTGATAAAACTACAAATTAACAATTTTCAAACTTTTCCTTAACGAGTATCAAAACGTGTCACATAAATGGTGCCGTATTTTTTATTGTTGACTTAGAAGCTTGGTTTTTTAGAGCTCCAAGGGAACATGGGTTACTTATTTGATAGGTATTAATTTCAACTTGATAGCTCCACGCGTTTCTGAGAAAATGGGTCTTGACAGATGGACATACGGACATACGGAGACGAAGTGATCCTATAAGGGTTCTGTATTTTCCTTATGAGGTACGGAACCCTAAAAGTACTGAAATAGTTCTCTGAAATTCATATACAGAGTGTAACAGAAAGATATGGTACAGACTATCAAACTGAAATACGAAAAATAATGATGGTGTTTAACCCCGGCATTGGCAATGATGTAAGAGTTCCCAAACTTTGAAGTTCAACCGCTACCTACCACGTATTTTCATTAGATCACTGTGCAGTCAGAATTCACAATACAGCGCAATACGGAAACAGATCTTTCGCAGTATTACGTCATCCATGACCCATTACCTGCCCTGTGTTGTTACAAATAAACGCCTTAACAAAAGCGTGTTATGTGCAACTCCATATTACCATGGAGAGCTATGTTCTCTGGGAATCTACCTATATAAAGATATTTCATCACTGGGGTTTATTTATAAACGTTGCTTTAAAGTTAAGTGACGTTCAAACGTCAAATATGTACGGTTAAACAGTTGCTAATCATTACTTAACTGTAAGCAACGTTTATAAATAAACCCTTATATTACATACTAGCTGTGCCCCGCGGTTTCACCTGCGTAGGTCTCGATCCCGTGGGAATATAAGGATAAAACGTATTCCAGGTCATGGTCTACCCGTGTACGTGTGTACGCAGCGCACGCAACGGAAGCTCTCAAAAAGGAATAATTTTTACCATTTTTGCAAAAAAATATATTTATGCTCCGCTCCAATTGGTCGTAACATGTTATATAGCCTTTCTCGATAAATAGAATATCAAACACAAAAATATTTTTTCAATTCTTCCTGAGATTAGAGCGTTCAGACAAACAAACAAACTCTTCAGCTTTATAATATTGTATTAGCATAGATAATGATATTCAAATAATAATTGTTGGAAAAAGTGGTGTGATATAAGAAAGAAAGAAAGAAAATTATTTTATTTGGGACACGCACAGGAAATATAACAATAAAAACAAACATTAAAACTAACAAAATTAATAAAAACAAGTAATAAAATAAAACAACGTGTAACAGAGAAACCCGTGCGAGGCCAAAAAGGCTCCTATCTCAGCATATAAAGTTGTAACCTTCTAAATACAGATGAATATGTTACCGATTCCCTGCAGTGAGTGATTGCGAATGAATTTAACCTGAACAGAGTTTGTTTTTGGAACAGACATTAGGTAATTTTACCAGTAGGTAGTTACCTAATGTCTGTTCTCACTAACTACTACGCGTTGAACTTGCGTATGACGAGTGTCGTGAACGTGAACGTCAAAACGTAGTGAACTGACAGTAGTGAAAGTACTGAGCGCGCGCCTCAGGCGCCGCTTTCAACGCGCGCCTGTCTCCGCTTACAACGTGCGCCTGGTGCGCGTTTAAAACGCAGCGTACTGAGCGCGCGCCTCAGGCGCCGCGCCGCTTTCAACGCGCGCCTGTCTCCGCTTACAACGTGCGCCTGGTGCGCGTTAAAACGCAGCGTACTGAGCGCGCGCCTCGGACGCTTGTTATCACTGGTCACCCGATCAGGAGAGTTGCTTGAGCAACCGATCGGTCGCTAAACCGATGTGCGTTAATTGATCGCTTTAGCACGTGGTAGGTACCTAATTAGCGCAAGTAGGTAACTATCAATCAACTTAGGTATAGTTGCCAATAAGTATGTGGCTATCATAATTTTGAAAGTAACTGCAATAATGCTTACTGTGATGGTTGAGCCTTTGGCGCCATGCGGAAGATTTTTTCTTATTTGATAGCTTGTGAACCGTTCGTTGCCATTATTACTGTAAAAAAATTAAATTAAATTATTTAATATGTAATGTATGTATTTAAAAGTAAAGCCTGAGCTGTTGAGATAGATTGAGAGATTCTATGGACAATTCAACAGATAAACACGTCAACACGTAGCCCCGTTACGAATCTGGCAAACAACCCAAGAGCTAGATTGACCTGACACTACACCGAAGACATTCCGAACGTCAGCTTGTACGAGATTAGGATGGCTGTGAAACAGCTCAAAAACAGTAAGGCGCCGGGTGATAACGGAATTACGGTCGAACTCTGGAAACCAGTTCTTAAGGCCCTCCAGAAGCTGTTTGATTCCGTCATACAAGCTATTTTCAAGAGTCATCACGAACCGTTTCGCGCGCCGGTTTGACGACTCCCAGTTTCCCAAAACAAGCCGGATTGCGTAAAGGCTTAGCACCGTCGGACCACATACTGGTATATACGCTGCGGCAAGTTATACAGAAGACCGAAGAGTATAACCTGCTTCTCTGCTTTCCGTTTGTGGACTACGAGAAAGCTTTCGATTCGATCGATACATGGGATTTACTGCATTCTCTTCAACGGTGCTAGATCGACTATTGGTAGGTACATCGAGATGCTGAAGTGTCTGTGCGTAAACGTCACCATGTTAGTCCGACTCCAGGACCTCGGACCTCGAAACCTATCCTTCTGCAGCGAGGTGTGAGGCAGGGAAACGGTATTAACTGTTTACCGCTGCACTGCCTCCAGTTTCGGAGAGATAAAGTCCAGGCTAGCCCTGCTGTTGATACTAGCTGTTGATGCCTTGAAGACAAGGATGTCTTGAAGACATCCGTGTCTTCAAGGTCCAGGACTGGAAAGGGCTAGATATCAACATCAATGGCGAGTACATCACTAACCTTCAGTTTGCCGACGACATAGTCGTCATGGCTGAGACTATGGAGAACCTCAATACAATGCTTGATGACTTCAGGAGAGTTTCCGAAAGAGTGGGTCTTAAAATGAACATAAACAAGACAAAGATCATGTCAAATGCCCATGTAACACCCACTCTCATGAAGATCGGAGACGCTACACTCGAAGTTGTGGACGAATATGACATGTTTACCTAGGACAAGCTGTCCAGTTAGATAGGTCCAACTTCGAGAAAGAGGTCAATCGTCGAATCCGATGCGGCTGGGCAGCGTTCGGGAAGCTACGCAATATCTTCTCGTCTCACGTACCTACCGCAGTGCCTCAAAACGAATTTTTTTGACCTGTGCCCAGTTCCCAATGATGACCTATGGCACTGAAACGTGGTCGCTCACAATATGCCTTATTAGAAGGCTAAAAGTCACCCAAAGGGCAATAGAGAAGGCTGTGCATGGAGGGTCCGTACGAGAACGGATCAGAAATGAAGAGATCCGCAGAAGAACCAATGTAACCGACATAGCCCAAAGAATTGCCAACCGTAAGTGGCAATGGGCAGGGCATATTGCTTGCAGAACAGATGGCCGATGGGGCTGAAAGGTTCTGGAGTGAGCGGAGCGACCTCGTACCGGAAGACGTAGCGTTGGAAGGCCTTCCACAAGGTGGACCGATGACCTTGTGAAGGCCGCAGGAATCCGCTGGATATGTCGAAGTGGAGGTCCTTGGGGCCAATGACCAGCAGTGGACGTCTTTCGGCTGAAATGATTAAATGATGATCCATAAAGTAATAGGAGGTAAGTATGTTGTTCACTTATGCAGAAAAGTGCAAATTGTAGGATGTATGAGCGAGCGAAGCGAGCTGGAAAATTTTGCATCCCACTATAAGTCAAGTTTTCTTTCGATAGCTTCTAGCTGTGATCCTGGCATAACTAGGGGATCACTTGCCTAGAGTAGCCAATGGCAAAGACTGTCCTGGCCGAAAAGACTGTCCTGACCGAAAATACTACTCAGTGAATTCTGAAGTGGAAGGAATTCATTCAAAGTCTGAGTCAATATTAGAGTATTTTAGCATACTCTATTACTTTTGTAGATTATAGAGTACATCTACACGAAATATACTACAATCTGTACAATACTCCATATGGCATATGAGAGTAAATGGCAACCCTAGACCAGTGTCAGTAAAAGAGATACTTAAATTAATAGTCGATGGCTAACTGTTCACACTGCCGATGCCGGCGAGAACTCTCTCTATAAATTATTCTATTGTAAGTTTCAGTGTGACAAAATAGTTGATAGCTAGTCGCTTCCTCTTCGGCGGTGGGACAGGGGCCTTAACGGTCACTTCTGATATCAAGACAAGTCAAATAATACTTCATTTGTTTACAAGTATTCAATCTGTTTGAAAACACAATACCTTTTTATTTGGATAATCTTTCACCGACAGATTTTTTATGGGTGTCTTTAGTGAAAATTACTCGTTTCAAGGCGTACTGCCAATCGTTATACTCGAGCAGTCTGTGGGTAACCTTTACTCGCCGGGCTGCTAGTGCTATGCGTGTCCAATTCAACAAGTTCTTCAGGATGCTGATGTGGCTGCCTCGATATTGTAGTGCGTCCGGAATGTTTGCGAAGGTGCAAACGAACGGCTTTGATGCGGTTATACGGAAGAAAGTACCTAGCCTCCTTGTTGCAGCACGTGCGAGGCAGTAGCAACAGTATCCTACAGATGGTTGTATCTCGTGCGGATTGCCCTATCCAGAAAAAATGGATGCATATTGTGATGGGTATTGACTAGCATAGTGCATAAGATCTTCCTAACACAATAGATACCTACTTACCAACTCTTAATTTAGTATATAGAGAGATAAAAGAGGGTTATAATATGAAGAAAACAGTATGAGTTTGACGTGAAAAAACATTGTAATGCAGCTCGCGCGGCAGTGCCCAAGATCATTTCTGGAATTTTAAAGATACTTTGATAGGAAAGATAAGAAGTGTGTGTGACACTCGCGCAATAAAGACGAATCTATCGACATATTATTCATCAAAATCAGTTCAGCCGTTTAAAAGTGACGAGGGAACATACGGACATACATATACTTACTCTATACTAATCCTTACTCAACGTTTTTTCTTGCACCTCCTTACAGTTTTTTAAGTACTTTTGTAGTAGTTGTAGGTACCTACGATGAGATTGAGCAACGAAAAAGTTTGCTTGGACTATCGATTAAATATATTTATGTTACTTTTACTTACCTACTACTAATCTTAACTATCAAAATATGTATGCGATGTGATGAAAACCACGATGAAATTCATCCTTGCTAATCCATGCATTCCGTCGATCCCAAATCCCAGGTCTAGGGTGACCTTAAGAACCGACACCCTTTCACCCTGCAAATGCTTTCCCTCCTATCCCTATGATCTGCCCGTGCCAGTGGAGGGTTAAACTTGATTCCAAAAAAGCCCGCCCCCTTATCCACAACCATGAAGCAGAAGGAATAAAGTACTACCTAGGTCGGTCCCACAGGAACTTAACATCACCAAGCGGCTATCTAATATATGCCAGGAGCGTGCCCTCAGCTTTTTCGGACATATTATGCGTTCACCTAAGCATGGTCTGGAAAGGCTTTTGATACTGGGCCGAGTGAAAGGAAAACGCGCTCAAGGCAGAGCACCGGCAAGATGGTCAGACGCGATAAAGAAGGTTGCTGGAGGTAGCATCTACCAAGCGGTCCACACTGCAGAAGACCGCATAGCTTGGAGACGCGTCATAACATATGACGCGTCTCCAAGTTATGCGGTCTTCTCGCTATGCGGTCGTGATCCTCAGCATTAAGGGAGCGACGAAGTAGAAGAAGAAGGTCGGTCCCGGCCAAGGTAATCCCTCACTGCTTCGGCGGTCAGCCCCCAACGTAATCTAACCCAACTGCACTTTGGTGCCACGTTCTTCAGCACGTCCAGCTGCTGATTTAGCGCCTACAACAAAGGACTAAAGACCGACCCCGGCTAAGAACAACGCGCCTAATGACTCAACTCCAGCTGCTACACACGCGCCAACACTCACTACACAGTGTCTGCCTCCCAAGAGCCTCTAGCAACAGAGCATCTCGTGCGGAACAGCGTGAACAACCTAAACAATGACCAAGACCGGCACAGACAGAGTGGGAATGAGAAGGATGACAGATCTCGCAGCTCTACCACTTTCCCGGTTGATGTTGTTGGAGTACGCCTGCTAAAAAGCGCGGAAAAATCATGGCCCCGGGGAGGAACGTAGGCGACCGAAAGTGCAATCCCCGAGAATGCACAAGCTAGCGCGAAGCGCGATTGGATGCCGAAGAGGAAGTAAGGGACCAGCCACAAGTACGCGAAGGTGTAACGCAGTGCGAAAAGGAGCTGGACGCGGAACCACGCGAACCGGGGCCAGTACGCTAGGGGACAACCCAGCGCTAAAAGACGCGACAGAGTCCACCGAGGCCGCCAAATGACCCCAAGACAACGACAGAACCCACGACTGACTCGACCTAGACATAACTGCAGGATTTGCTTGTATAGCAATCACTAGCCGTATGAGAACTACACCCACTGCCGCCCTACATGCAATGCTTGGACTGCCATCTCTCCACCTCATCATGCGGGAAGAGGCGGCCCTGGCCGCCATTAGACTCTATATATTAGGTACCCTGAGCAAAGACTCCAGGGTCATATATACGCGCATAAACGAAGATGTGATCACATGACAACCAATGATGGCATCAACCTGCGACAAAGCTCCGAAACTACACTGCTTTGAAAAGCACTACGACATAATACTCATGGAAGAACAGTGTGACTACTCAGGCCCGAAAGAGATGAGAGTATACACCAACGGATCAATTATTTCCCCGAAAATTTTCGGAGTTGGAGTTTTCTCACACGACCTTAACATAAATGTAACCTGCCCGCTGGGAATGTTCAACACCGTCTACCAGGAGTGAGTGGGCATTATACAAGCGGTTTACGTCATAGAAGCCAGGAGAGTTACGGACACTCATATACGTATATTTTCCGAAAGCGCCTAAGTTCTCCAATTCTTAGGGACAAAATTATATACTAACCGTAACACTGACACTGCAATGGATAAAATGACACAGCGGATCACTAGTTAACGACGCAGCTGACAAACTAGCTAGAAGAGCATCCAGCACGTCAGTCTGTGGACCCGAACCTATTGTACCCATCCCCTTCAACCAGCTACGCAGGTGGCAACAGGAGTTCACCTACACACACAAGCGGAGAACTAATGGACCTCGACACCAGGTTGCAGACAGTTCAGGGAAGCTATGCAATCCAGGTACGGTTATGGCAGGCTAACCAGGCGTTTATTACGCTTGGATTATCATTGGTTGTCGCTTGGACAAGAACGGCCGGCGCCTGGTGACGGGGATCCTCATGGGACACTACTCGCTAAACAAACACTTCCACACAATAGGCGTAACGGATAGTCCTCTGTGTAGCGCATACATGGACGCTGAGGTAACGGTAGCGCATGGGCTCTTTGAATGTACAGTCGTCACCTAGATCAGAACGGAAATCCTCGGGTCACCCAGATCTTTTACAGATCAGGAGACCTAATCAACTTCTGGAGGGAGGTGGGCTGGTTGGAATAACTACCGACGGCCGCCATGGCCCGCATACAATGGTCCACATTATGGGGAAAATTCTGGTATTTTTCGTTTGATATAAAAATAATGTACCTAATATACTTAAGACTAGCACAGGAGCGTGAGGATTGGCACAAGCAAAGAGAGGTCTCTGCTCAGCAGTGGGAGAGGTCGGGCTGTATACGATGATGATGATAATGAATAAGTTGCATACCTGGCAGCCACCGCCACCGCCGCCGGCCCTGGTACTGTGTATAAAGCCTGAGGACAGGATGCGGCAAGCTTGCGTCAAGAAGATCAGAATAAACGTGAACAACACGCATATGAACACGATCTCCACCAGGTCGAAGGTACTGCACATGTCCACCTTTGGCGGGAACGAGCTAGCGGTGCCAGCGGCCATGTTTCAGTAGCAAAACTACCAAAATCGAAAAACAAAATATTTGGTGACATATATAGGTAGGTACTTAATAATTATCTAATTAATAAAAATGTAAAACTCACAGACAGACAACGGACAACTTAAATCGCTGGATCTAGACGTATAACATTTTGCACAAAAGTTCCATTTATATGAAACTGAGCAATAAGGATTTTTGTAAATTTCTCCTCTAAAGGGGCTAATGCTATGCCGTCATTTTTGCAATGGGAATGCCACTTCTTTATGTAAAAAGTCGCGATGGCCCAGTGGTTAAGGCCTCGCATTTAATGTATGGGGTTGTCGGTTCAAATTCGGGCCAAAAAGTACCAATCTGACTTTGTCTATTCATAATTACTTATGTACTTTCTGAGTTTATCTTGGATATTACTGTCATCGGTGAAGGAAAACATCGTAAGCATACCTGGACTTATACGAGTAGCTAATATATGTTTGAAATCGTCAACTCCCGTTAACCAAGCGTATTTTTCAAAATCTAAAGAGCAAAACCATGCGTTTCAGCGATTACTTCAATGCATGTTTACGTTTGAGCGCGATATCAAAATTCTGTCGCTGTATCGAGATCTAGAAAAGCGACTAAATTGCAGAGTTAAGAGGAGTCCAGAGCTCAGTCGATTTATTGAGCTTTTGTCTGCTAAGGCCCTCAGTATGATATTTTTCTTTTTGTTAGATACTTATCTATTTGGTTGTAATGAGGAATGAGGCCAGCAAGTATCAGGTTTGAGTCATAAAATGATGATCACCAAGTCAAAGTTTGTCGTCAAGCAGAATCCGACTTTTGACACCTATAATGATTCTAGACTTAGCTTTACCTTTAGTAATACAGCAATGCCTGTGCCTGGAGTATTTATAATTAATTATAATATATTAAAAGCATTCCTCCAAGTCTTGCCTTAGATACCTACTTAGATTTATAAATTAATTATTAAGAACATCTTATACTTACTTTAGATCATCAACAGTGAGTCTATTCAAATTGTTTATCTATTCTATGATAATATTCTTAAGATTTTTATAGCTTGTACAGTCAGGAGAACTGGAGGCAGAATGGTGATATCTAAACATGAAAAAATATCGTAAGTGGGCGAAATTTTGGGGGAAACACACGGTCTTAGAGCATGCATTGGTATTGAAGGAGGTATTTACCCAGTCCCTTTAAAACTCGAGAGAGTAAAAAAATAAAATTGTATCATTTTGGCGCAGTGGATTATAGGTACTTAATCTCGTAGACCGTACATCAGGCCACCAAAGCAAATAAGAGTTTGACCTACAGAAGGCATTGAATACCTACAGACTCCCTTTGTATAAATCGCTCAATTCCCGTCATTGTAAACGCCTGTCAAAAGAAAAAACTTTTTTTTTACCTGAGGGTCTATCTTCAACTTCCATTTTTTATGTTCTTCTAATAATTATGGTTACTGGCGGAAGGCCAGACAACAATTAAATTTACCATATTTCCAAATTTTCTTTTAATTTTGGGGTGTAAGTCCAAACCGGTTACAAAATCCGAAAACACGGATGACAGTTGTCAAATTAAAAAATAAAGTAACTGTTTTCACGGAGGTTCCATGTTAAATAATTGAGTTTTAATTTTTTTTATTGTATAGTAGTGACATCTGGTGATTACGATTAACATTACACCCCGTTGAACACAGAGCCATCTTTGGATCGAGTCATGAACTAGATCGTACGTTACATTCTATGGTTCCTAGCATAAATCTTAATGTATCAATAATAGATGTCATTATACCCAAAATTTAAAACATCACATTAAAAATTTGCTACTAAATCTCTTAAAAAATATTTTTTGCGAATTTAAACACAGTCCTGATTATAACTTAAATATTCGTATTTGAATATTATTATTTTTTGTGTAATGGATACTTTTTGAAACATTTATTTTTATGTGTAGGGTTGTAACGTAAGGTGTCAACAAGACAGGTGGGTGATAGAGTCAGTACCATACACATCGCAAGCGATAACGGTTGCATGTCTGCGCGCGCGCTAAACCATCGTCACTTTAAATTCAACCTACGATCTTTACTCAATGAAGTTTCTGGTATATAATGACTTTTACTGTGTTTTGTAAACAACGATGTTCATGCAACTCGCTGATGAGGTTCCCGGCCCACTGGACCAGGAGTTCAGTAGACCAGTGGAGTCCATCATGAGATGTGAAGACTTCAAGAGTAACTTTGCGAGGAGGTTGTCGCACCGGTACTCATCAAGGTCTGCGATCACTAAGAGACAGAATTCGGTGAAGCTCCTCCTCAGGACCTCTGGCGAAGAGACAGTTGACAAGGTAAGATTATGTTTACGTATCGTTTTTCTTAGGTGCCGTTATCTTCTACAGATTTGATGTTACATGTAATGTAAAAGGTGAAAGTAATATAACAATATTAAGCGCCATGTCTGCCTATACCGATAGACAGACATTTCATATCATAGGTAAATAATTTACCTACATTTCCTGTAGGAAGTGCGTGTTTATTTACAATCAACGCGGTATTTCGACACTTTTACCATGAATTTTTCTCGTGCCATTTACCTAAGTTATGCTTTAACTCGCTCTGTGTTACATTAGATAGCATGTTTGGTTTTTCTCGAGTCAATTACCTGCACGATAAACTTTGTGTTAGACTTCAGTGATGTCGCTTTAATCGTTAGTGTTGACAGGTACTCGACTAATATTTACTTGTAACTAAGGTGACTTGCAGTTACCATAAGCAAAGCGATTTTATTACGGATTTGATAGGGAAACACTGTCACCATCGCATTCTACAATCGTGATTTTCGACAGCGATCAAAATTCCTTCACACGACGTCAATAAGGATAAAATTATAAAAAATAGGTTAAAGTGCTACGGGCGTAGCACGCGTAGATGTCGTAGCACAGATTTATCTTCGGGACTATTGTGACGTAGCACGAGTCACGACTCGCTACGCCGGACTCGATCCCCATGTAATTTGAACCAGAGCAAAGCCCCATGATTCCGGTGCAATAAATCGTAAAACAGGAAGCACATAGTTTTTAGTTATATCTCTGGCCTTTACCACATGCACAATGAAATTCATTTTTATAAGAAACTAGCTGGATGCACGCGACTTCGCCCGCGTGGATGTCGGTTATTATATACTAAAACCTTACTCGAGAACCGCTCCATCCATTGGTGAAAACAGCATGAAAATCGGTTCAGTCGTTTTTGAGTTTATCGCGTACAGGACGACAGACAGATGCGGCGGAAGACTTTGTTTTATATGTACGTATATTTTATTGCGTTAGTTAAATAACGTATATTTTATTTGAACTTCAGTATCTATTTTATCTAGGATCCATAGGCTAAAAAAATAATTATTAATAATAAAATTAAATAATTAATAATAAAAAAAATTATTGAAGGTAGAGTCTACTCCTAACCAAAAACATTACATGATCATTACAGCATTACATGATGGTGATAATAAAAACATTTAGCAGCAGCCCAGACGCAATTATTGAATTAATCCATACTAATATTATACATTCTAAAGTAACTCTGTCTGTCTGTCTGTATGTTACCTTTTCACGCCTAAACCACTGAACGGATTTCGATATAAGGCAAGGAGATAGCTGGCATCCCGGGGAAGAACATAGGCTACTTTTTATCAATTTATGTACCACGCGGGCGAAGCCGCGGGCGTAAGCTAGTAACTAATAATAAATCGTTTCATTTTATCAAATCAAAATCCGTGTCCCTGTTTTTCTATTATATAAATACCAGCAGATCAAGAATCATGGAAAGAGAAACCAGTTCTAATAAAAAAAAGTCGACTAGAATTTAATCCTACTAATATTATAAGTGTGAAAGTTTGTGTGTTTATGCGTTTGTGTGTTTGTGTGTTTGGATGTTTGTTACTCAATCACGCAAAAACGGCTGAATGGATTTGGATGAAATTTGGCAAATAGATACTTTATAACCTGGATTAACACATAGGATACTTTTTATCCCGATATTCCCACGGGATCAAGACTTGCGCGGGTGAAACCGCGGGGTGCAGCTAGTAGATAATATATGTTAGTAAAAAATTTAACATCTAAATTATGGTTTTACCTACTTTTACTGTTGCTCCAGTGACCTTACGACCGGTCGTAATGATACCTTTGTTTATATGAAACTAACGGTCAAAAAAACGAGTGGTAATACTATAATATTTTGTATGACAAAAAACACTGCGTATCGTTATTTATTCAGTCGACAACAATGGCACATGAAAACGTTGTATGTATGAGAATAAACTTGTCTAGACATTAAATGTGAAGATTGAAAGTGTTTATACTACGAGTATCTACTGGCCTTGGTTTTGCTCGTATCATAATTCCGATGGGAACAACTTACCTAGTCACTCGGATAAAAATGTCCTGGGGGCTTAAAACAGCCACTTTGGCAGAATCATAATAGGAAGATAGAATCATCGTAAAATGTCACAAACTGACAATTCATAATATGATCTGCGTGCGATTCTAATTACGAAATAATTCATCTGTTTTACAGTTTTCTATGGAGATTCGTAAAATGGTCCACACATTATGACTTGCTTTTCGGTCAAATGAGAGGAATTGCTAATGACAGTTGGAAATTCAAGAAATGAATTGCTTTTAGAGGAATTTCTAATGTGACCGGTTTAGGCCAACATTACATAGTATCAGACCTATTTTTCCCTAAAGGGTTATTCAGAGGTGACCTTCAGTGCACCCACATTTTGCAATAGGGGCGAGCTAACCCAACCAGACGATCGAACCCAGGATCTCATGCTCAGCAGTACCATTTGCGGTCAATAATATACCACCGAGTTAGTGTGTGAATCAAGTTTCATCTAAATCCATTGAGGGTGAATTTCACCCATGACGCTGAACGCGTAGGCAGTTGAAATTTTCACAGATTATGTATTTCTATTGCCGCTATAATAACAAATAATAAAAATGAAATAAAGTTAATAAATAAAGGGTCCCCATTCAAAAAACGTGTTTTATTTCGTTTTTTTATAGCTTCATACGGTATGGAACCTTTAGTGCGTGAGTTTATCTTGCCTGGAAATAGCAATCGTTTCAAATAAGGCAATTAATTAAATGAAGAAGACGAGAAGATGAGCAGCTCCTAATGTTTTCTTAAAATACATCTTTTATAATCACCAACCCATTTGCCTGTGTTGTAAGTATACCTACGGACTCTCCTATCCCTCATAAGCTTAGGACAACAAATCTGAGAGAGGTCAGCAGTGTGGCTCTCGTTCATAGGCCGATAGCATCTTCTAAATAGTATTTTTAATAGGTCATGACTACAACATATACATTAAAAATTTTATGTCTTTTAGTCTGTGCTGAATAAATGTATTTTCTTTCTTTCTTTCTTCTTTATAATGTACCTAGGAAACCTGGATCAAAAGAATTTAACCTTTTATAACAACGCAAACGCATAGGTACGTTTTTGCTGAAAAAAAAAACAATCCAAATCGGTCCAGTCGTTGCGGCGTGTGAGTAACGAACAAACATCTAAATTCTCGCGTTCATAATATTCGTTTAGAATATTCGGACCCTTATCACGTACACCACCTAATCAATATTCCAAATGAGCTTACAATATGGTGTTGATGACCGACACATCAACTAGGCTCCCATGCAACTGCACTTTTTGTTCCGTAACGCTATGTTGGATCATCTAATTCCTACTCTTGCAATGTTATTTAAGTGTTTTAAGATGCAAAACAGCAAGACTTTGCAATGGATCAGTACTCAGTAATACAGCTGTAACACTTGTAATACCCTTGTTGCGAATGTTTGCTATTGTTTAGAGCACAAGTGAATAAATAACCAACATTTTGAGTATCGCCGACTCTACGTTTGGTTGCAATATTTGGTTACTAGTGGCGCCCCGCGGTTTCACCCGCATAAGTTAGGATTTGTGTCTAATCTATATCTTACTATTTAAAAAGGGGGTTTAAAACAGCCACTTTGGCGGGACCTTATAGGAAAATATTATGAATCATCGTAAAATGTCACAAACTGACAATTCATAATATGATCTGCTGCGTGGGATTCATATATTACGAAATAATTCATCGGTTTGACAGTTTTTTATGGAGATTCGTAAAATGGTCCACACATAATGAATTGCTTTTGTGTCAAATTAGAGGAATTGCTAATGACAGCTGGAAATTCAGGAAATGAATTGCTTTTAGAAGAGCCATTTTAGGCCAGCTGTTCCCTACATTTTGACGAATTATGCGAACTTTTTTTCGAATTTTTTTCGTGACTTCCCTGTTGTTCCCATAGTAGTGAATGTTGTTCATAATGATGAGTACCTACAATGACTCCATGAGGATGCCCATGAATTTAATTTCACCCTGTATATTAATGTGTTGTTTGAGGAGCTCGTGGCTAAGTAATAACAGCCGCACGGGTCGTTCCATCAGGTTAAGCTACGCTTGCCGGGGTTGGTCTGTGGATGGGTGACCATCTCTACATACCGAGACTCTTCCATGCCTCGGAAAGCAAGATAAGCCGTTGGTCCCGGCTGTCATTCGTGGATATTTGACAGTCGTTACGGGTCGTCAGAAGCCCGAAAGTCTGACAACCAGTCTTACCGAGGGGTATCGTATTGCCCAGTTACTGGGTTGTGGAGGTTAGATAGGCAGTCGCTCCATGTAAAATAATGGTATTCAGCTGCATCCGGATAAACTGGAAGCCGACTCCAACTTGTTGGGAAAAGGCTAGGCATGAAATGGATTTATTGATATTAATGTGTTGTTTATAAACTATTCGAAGAACAGTGATTATTTATCTATGCGATGACGTGGTCGGTGATGCTGCTCGCCTACCCAGACTAGAAGTAACTTATTCACTCGTGACTGCCAGCAGATTTGTAATTTAATTGGGCTTCATTTATATGAAGGAGGCGTTTAGAATATGAAGCTTTGTCTTTGAGCTAAGAGAGAAGGAATGGAGAAATTAGTCGTTTAGTTTTTTATAAGAATACGTACAACAAATCTGCCATTTTGGCGTCCGGTAGAGATTATTTTATTTGAACGAGACCGAGCGCTGTCATCAGAGACGTGTGGCCGGTTTCGTAAACATCTCTGCACTTACTGAGGCGTAGTTTGATTGTAAATGTGTGCATGTAAGCGTGTATGCATAGAGCGCAGGTGTAGTTTTGGTGCTTCACTGTATTGTTCGCAGCGCTCTGTCTTCTTTGTAATTTTTTTGGAGTTTACGAAAATCAATTAATTAGCAAAATTGTTATTTCGCTAATTTTCCGGAATGTTACGCAAGAATGAGTGGTTAGGTAGGTATATAATAAATACTTCCGCCTACAGAACATTTATTAGTTTAAAAAAATAATTACTGTTGGTACAGGCGAAGCTAAAGTGCGTGTTAAAAAAATAATGAGTTAAAATCGTAAGTGATTATAATTTTAGTCTTATTGAGAAGACTGTCTTCGTTAACTCTGATAGGAAAACAGAAAAATACATCAGTAGGTACCTACCTACAGTAAATAGAAACACCGAACCCGCTACTTCCAGGTCGGAAGTGGTATTGTGAGTACAATTCTCGCGATCAGAAAGGATGATAGCGATTCCATTGTTCGAGCACCATCCTCCTTTTGTGGGATGTGGGAAATGGAAGATGTATCGGCGATTATTATGGCGTTGTGAACTGGGTGCCGGCTTGCCGCTTGAGTTGCTGTAAAGGCTAATGCGTGAGGCAGGTTTCTTTGGCAAGGATTGAAAGATCTTTTATTTAGAGTACGCTTAGGTAGTTTCTTTTACACCTCAACAGTGAAAGATGTCGCATACATATCGTCACTAATAATATACCCTTCTCCTCAGGAATGGTATATTATTATTTACTTGATGTTCCAGTACCACCTGAGACAAAATTTTGACTTTTTCGATTTTTCGGCAGTTCCTTTGGTTTTCCTCATTTTCTATTTTCCTTAACAACAAGGAATTGTACAGGAAAATCGACACAGGGGTTGAGGAGAATAAAACAAAAAAAAAAAACAAATCGGTCGAGACTTTTTCGAGTTTTTGCGAGACTAACGCATGGCAATTGATTTGTAGAGAGCCTGTTGTGTCCCACCGCAGATTTGTGCAGATAAAGTAATATCAATGGTGTAAGAAAATACCTACTTATCAAAATAAAAATCGTTTAATTACTTATTAAAAAACTATCAATCTGCCTAGCCTTGTCCCAACTATATTGGGGTCGGCTCCCAGTCTAACTGGATGCAGCTGAATACCAGTATTTTACATGGAGCGACTGCCTATCTGACCTCCACAATCCAGTAATTGGGTAATACGATACCCCTTGGCAAGACTGGTTGTCTTGCCAAAGAGACTTTCGGGCTTCTGACGACCCGTAACTACTATCAAAGATCCACAAATAACAGCCGGGACCAACGGCTTAACGTGCTTTCCGAGGCACGGAGGAGGCTCAGTATGTAAAGATGGTCACCCATCCACGAACCAACCCTGGCAAGCGTAGCTTAACCTGTTGGATCAACCCGTGCGGCTGTTATTACTTGGCCACTTATTCAAACATTATGCTATTGAATAATCACTCACATTTTGTAAAACAAATATGTCCCACTGCTGGGGAAAGGCTTCTTCTCATACAGAGAAGGCACGAGCATTGATCACCACGCTTGCTCAAGCAGAGTTGGTGATTTCAGACATATATCCTTACCTCCTTACTATAACCATACTTCACTACATAATTATTATAAAAAAGTCCTCCGCCGTGTCTGTCTGTCTGTCTGTTCGCGATAAACTCAAAAACTACTGAACCGATTTTCATGCTGTTTTCACCAATGGATAGAGTGGTTCTCGAAGAAAGTTTTAGTAAATAATAACCGACCTCTACGCGGGCGAAGCCGCTGGCATCAGCTAGTCCATACTAATATTATAAATTCGAAAGTAACTCTGTCTGTCTGTATGTTATCTTTTCACACCTAAACCACTGAACGAATTTCGAAAAATTTTGGCAAGGAGATAGATGGCATCCCGGGGAAGGATATAGGCTACTTTTTATTGACATACCACACGGGCGAAGCCGCGGGTGGCAGCTAGTAATATTATAAATGCAAAATTGAGTTTATTTGTTTGTTACGCTTTCACGCTAAAACAGCGGAACGGATTTGAATTAAATGTGGCACAAACGTAGACCATAACCTGATTTAGGACACAGGATACTTTTTATCCCGATATTCTTACGGGATTGAGACTTATGCGGGTGAAACCGCGGGGCACAGCTAGTTAACTATAAGTCCAGGATTCCTTACGATGTTTTTCCTTTACCGGTATGAGTAAAGTCCAAGATAAATTCAGAAAGTACATGTGAATTGAAAATGTCACGTCGGTACTTGCCCGAATTTGAACCCACAGCCTCGTGGGCCATCACGACAACAGAAGAAAAATACTTGTTGAAAAACAAATATCATCATAATTCAAGTATCAGTATCTAATTATGACTTGTAAGTACTCTTCCGAGCACGTTGCATGATTGGAAAATACCTTCCTACTTAGTCCTTGAATGCAGATGTAGGAATTTATTCGGAAGATAGGTGCCAACTATGCGTTCAGTCCTGAATGTGGAATCAGTTATTTATTCTGTAGTATAATGCCAGCTTAGATGCAACTTAGATCTCATAGAAATAGCTTAACTTTACAGCAAAAGGTAACCGTGGTTCATGTGCATTTGGAACCGTGCACCTAACATTCTGACGGTTCCAAGTCTCCATATATGAAATACAAATATTTGAAATTAGAATTTCTAATTTGATTTCATAGATGTAAGATGGAACCGATCGATGGAAAAACATGCTTTTGGTGTTCCAAAGATGAGTCTTCTGATAAAAATCTGAAGAAAATTTTTGTTCGCTGAAATTGGAACTAACATTACATTATCATAGTCAGAAAAGAGGAATGACGACCTATGGATGACCTTTGATGACTTCGGTTAAACTTTAATCGGTGAGGGACTAAATGTCAGTGCAGGTAAACGAGTGCTAATAATAACTTTTCTTTTCTATTTCTTCATTAGAATTGCACAATAAAGAGGGGTGGTTTTTTCCCACAGCTAAACGGATGTACACCCGTAGGGCGAAAGGCTGGTGCCGTTACGGATTTTCTTCATTAGGTATTGTTTTAATCCCAATTTTGTAGTCGGTAGTACTAGTAGAGCTTTTCATTACAATGATAATCTCTCTCTCGAAAGAGAGACTATTCTAAAATGGAACATGAGAAGGTACTTCTAAATTGGAACGTTTGGGTTTCCGATAATTCAACACTTTTGTCATCTTGAGCGCTATAACAAATGATTACAGTAGTTTTCTTCCCAACTAAAGCACTAAATAATTTTAGTATAAACTTGTGAAACGGGTTTAGAATTTAAAATTCCTGGCAAAGTTGCTTCAACAAACATAGCAAAAAAGCTAATGTATTTTGCCCACAGAAATGGAATATTGACAAACACTTACGTAAAAATTCCCGTCAATCATCAGAAAATGTGATTTACATGATTGACGGCAGAGGCATAAAAACAGTAGGTCAAAAAGTCGCCTGCATTTCAGATTAACTGGCGGTTTGCCAATTTATCATGAACAGGGCTATACGAGTACTTCTCGTTTATTTACCCTTTTATCAATAATTTTTACCACTGCTCTCAAATCGGTGAAGGAAAACATCGTGAGGAAACCGGCATGTCCTAGAACCAAAAATTCGAAGATGTTGTGGACATCTACCAACCCGCACTGGGCCCGCGTGGTGGTGTGGTGGATTAGCCCACTCTCGCTCACAGAGAGGAGGCTTGTGTCCCATCAGTGGGAACGTTACACGCTGATTTTATTATAACTTTACTGCAACGTTTTCATAGCTTAACAAATGATTCTGTTAATAATGTTTCAGCGACATTCACACAAATATTAATGTCACGGTAATTTTATTAATTTTCATTGTCTCTAAGTCTCCATAATCCTCTTGACACCACTGTCTATCCTACTTTATTTAGCAGCCATTCATTAATTACCATGAATCACTGTTTCGCAATGGATCACACCGTTGTCCGTTATTGGGACACCATTGTTTTAATCGCCGAGGTTTCAGATACCATGAACCTAACTGTTTTTCACAATACATGGCCGAAATCAGATTTGCGAGGAAATGTGGGACGAGAGTTATTGAACTGTAATCTTGTTGTAATTTGAGAACTAAGAAGGTTGGTTTCGACTTTGAGTGTTAAACTTTAGCGTAAGGAGTGCTACACACAGGTCCGGTATATTTGATTTGGCAGTATCTGCAGTCATCGTCATCATCAGCTTACAGCAGTCCACTACTGGACTTCTCCAATTGCACGCCATTCGGCAACTCTTATCCAGCTGCTACCAGCCACCCTGCGAAGATCGTTGCTGCACCTGGCCTGAAGGCGGCTTACCTAAGAACACGTCTTCCCCAACGGTCATCGGTATTTGCACCAATACATATTCGGCTTTCATTCGGCTCGTGCCGACAGGTAATCTCCGGCCATCTTCCTGCCTTGCCACCTGGCCGTGCCGAATCATGCCGACCCGAACCCATGTATGACACGCGTAAAGGATAATACAGCGCAAGCTAACGGTGGAATCAACGTTCAAGAACAATTAAAGTCTCATTTTCTAATGCGGATAAGTGAAATGAAACCATCGGTTCATCATCACATCACCTGTCTAATCAAATCACGAGTAACGAAGCCAGCATGTAATTATTTTACTGTTGTTTTTATTTAATTGTACAATACACATTATTAATTTACGCGACTGTTTATTGCTGCAGGAAGACTTGAATAGATTCTCTGCATATTGTGTAAAAAATAAATTAAAATTGAGCATATCCAAATGCCATTGCATTAGTTTCACTAAAAATAAAAACTTATTAAAACATGCATATACCTTGCACAATACAGATCTGGCAAGAGAAACAGTGGTTCGTGATCTTGGTGTTTTGCTAGATGACAAACTCCATCTAGATGCTCACGTTACTAAAATTGTGAACAATGCTTTTCGTATGTACGGGTTTGTAATGAGATCGGCTCAGGAATTTAGGCGTCCTAGTACTTACTTATACCTATATAAAACTCTGGTCAGGTCTCAGTTGGAGTACGGGGTCCCGGTGTGGAATCCCTTCTATGAAAAATATTCTAACATGATAGAAAAAGTACAACGCAAATTTCTAAAGGCCATGCATTACCGTTGTTTTCGCAGGTATGAATCTTATAGCGACTTACTAAATAAATTTAAACTTCAAGATCTTAAATCTAGACGTATAATGTTGGAATCGATGTTTCTGTTTGATTTATGTAACAATAAATTCGATTGTATAGATATAAGCAATAGAATAAGTTATGTAGTACCTAGAACAACTATATGTCGAGGTGTGCGCGCGCGACCGCTGTTTGCTGTAACCTCTTGTCGATCAAACGCAGGCTCGCGAGCACCCCTACGACGTCTTACCACTCAGTTCAATAAAATTTTCCAGGATATTGAGTTCTTTGCTGTTTCGGCTGGGAAATTTAGAAGTATTGCTCTTAATACCATAGCAGAATTAAGTACATAGCAATTTAAAACCATAGTTCAATTCTTTATATTTTTTTTTTTTTTTTTTTAGCCTGTATAACTTTCAGTTTAGTTTTATTTTAACATTTATTCATACTTTCAAGTCTATGTACTTTACATCGCACGATGTTCATGTTAGTTTAACTTTTTTATATTATGTGGAAAATGTTGTTGGTTATACATTTATATTACCATTTTAGTTTTAAGTTCTCAACCATATTGTAATGTGTAACCGTTTGTTTTCCCAAATAAAGTAAAAAAAAAAAAAAAAAAAAAAAATAAAAAATAAATACGCGCAATGATTTATTGGACTTTTCGTGAAATGATTCGCCAAATTATGTTCGAGAAATAAAAAATTGTGTGACGGGTTTTCTATTCGAGGAATTTAGGTAATTGGGAAATGGTCATTCATCCATGTATTGTTATTTCAATTAAACCATTTACATGCACTTTTGAACTGTCAAAGCAGTCGGTCAGTCAGAAATATGAAGCTAGTCGTCCATTCCAAGGCGCAGTGGAGAAGAACGGGCAAGATACAACATAGTCTTTTCAAATATGACGAACGATGTAAAAAGATGGGCGTTTCAATAATGACCTGGCTATCTCAATTTTTTCTATCATTTTAGAATTCTGAGTCGTTGTCTACAATTTCCCTGGGTAGTATTATGACGGCATCATTATTCCACTTCGAAAACGGGATGGTGCTACCGGCCTTGTCTAGCTCCTTCTCTCTCTAAAATTGGAAAAATAGTGGCAATAATACTTCATACTACGGCACCCTGTGTATGTATCTGCACGGGATTTGGCGTAAGGTAAATAACGATAGTAAAATAAGAATGTTTGTAATATTTGTAGCGTGTGAAACTTAAAGTTTCTTATTCAAGACAAGATTACTACATTCTCCTTTAAAAATTACGCTTGAATTCACCGGCTGATGTTTATTTTGTGCCAGCCGCACATCGACGTAACACTTGAGCACCTACCGCCAACCGCTCATCAGACATAACACTTGCGCTACGAATACCGTTCTTACTGGTACGACATAAAGGTGCTGTCAATATCAAATTGTTACCACTGATGTGCGGTTGACTGTACTATACTAAATATTTAGTTTAAAAACGTATTACGGATTGCAGCAAGCAATGAGACGTGATTGGTCGGTGCAATGCTGTCTGATCTGGCACTACACACTACTTGCAAGACTGAGCCTTACTCTCCTTCTTTTCGCGTCGATAGTAATTTTTTGATTAGTTGCTGTGGCTGTGGTGTGAAATACTGAACTGGAAGCCGACCCCAACAAAGTTGGAAAAAGGCTAGGCAGCTTGATTGATATTGGTACTTTTTGATTAGCTGGGCGCAGTTGGTGGCCGCGTTAATAGAGCAGCGTCAGTGGCGTTCATGAGATCCTCAAAATGTGCTGGACA
This sequence comes from Lithophane leautieri, assembly GCA_949152455.1. Classification (NCBI taxonomy): domain Eukaryota; kingdom Metazoa; phylum Arthropoda; class Insecta; order Lepidoptera; family Noctuidae; genus Lithophane; species Lithophane leautieri. The sequence continues at coordinate 18,990,800 of OX424458.1, read as the reverse complement.
TTTGAGACATTCCAGCAAGTGGATCATCATAGACGACTTTGAGTGCATTCACCCTGGGCTGCAAACCTAACCGTTTATCAAGCCAAGTGTATCTTTCCCCAGCTTGTAAGCAATAAATAGCGTAGTGCGTTCACATAATATCTAGCTAAATTACGTAAGGCGATAAACCATTCGCCAGTGTCTCTCGAAAAGAAATGCTATTCGTTGGGCAAGGTACAGGGCGAGTCGCAAGTGGCTAGGCAAGTTACTAGGGTCGCAGGTCGTCGACAGTTCTAAATGCTACATCGATTAAAGCAGCCGCGAGCCTGTTGTGAAATAAAAACATTTTCTACAGACCTTTTCATCGTTTCTTGAGGCGTTCTTCCGTTTTTACCCGACTACGGCGAAGAAAAAGGGAGGGTTATGATTTTGACCGGTATGTATATATGTATGTATGTGCATTTGTTCCCTCCTATCTTTTAAACTACTCATCACAATTTGACAAATGAGGTACCGTTGGAAACGTCTTGATTGTCCGCTGGTTATAGGATATGTAACGTCACATTAAATATAGCGCCCTCTAGAGGACATAAAGTGAGGAATAAAAATAAAAAAAATTGTTTAATCGTTCCATGTTTGGTATCAAATGAAAGGGCTTAATGAGCACATTTCAAAAATATATACATTATCACCCCAAAGAACTAAAAAAAAATTAAGTAATAAAAACTAAAACCCTACTACCACTAAAAAGGTATAAACAACACACCACAGACAGACAAATAAAAAATCCGGAGTCACACGTAATCTGTTTGATTTATATTATTTAACACGTGTTACTCCGGATTTTTAATTTGTCTGTCTGTGGTGTCTTGTTTATACCTTTTTAGTCGTAGTTGGGTTATAGTTTTTATTACTTAATTATTTTTTTAAAGATTCCGTTGATACTTGGAATCTAGTGTTAGGTGTAACGATAGGTAGTACGTAAAAATATGTATGCTTATGAAACCTAAAGTGAACCAATTAACGAAAAGGCCAGGCAGATGATGAGGGACAGGGCGAGAAACCACTACGCGGGCCCAGTGCGGGTTGGTAAATCTGATTTAGCTCTTCATAGTAAAATCATTGTTTTAATAAATAAAAATAACATATGATTTAAATCATGACTTAAATTAAGCAACCCTGAAACGAAATAATAATACATAATGTGTCCGTTGATTTGTGCAGACCGGCAAGTGTTGACACTTGACACTCTTGACCCTATTGACATACATGCATGGGTCAAGAATTCTTGATACTTGCCTAAATAGGCAACTTGAAGTCTGCTGTGACAGACCGCCCTACTGCATACTGAAGTAGGTAATGAAGGTCTTTTTAATACATTATGTCTAAAATATTATGGCAAAGGTAGGCTTCTTAGTATCTGCCCGGAGTCTGGATTTGTGCGCGGTTGATGGCAATAGGGTCCTTATTACATGGGACTTAAATATAACTGCGAAAATCGAAATGTGGGTGTAGGTAGGTACTATAGATAAACCTCTGCCTATCCCTTCGGAGAGTACAGGCGTGATGTTATGTTATGTGTATTAGAGTTTTCTACTAATCTGCATTGAAAAAACGCGTGTGTTTTTCAAATTCTGCTAAGCTCGCACGCTCTTATCAATAAATTCATTCGGTTCCCACGTAACGCTGGTAAAGTGATAACAGTAAGATAAACTCCATAACGATAGACTGATAGATTATCAGACGTTGCTCAGATGAAGTGGTCACAGACACCGACGGATTGCGATCGGAAGGTAACTGGATTAATGACCTCGAATTCCAGTCTCTGACACTTTTTTATTTTTACGTCCTCTTTTTCCCCTTTATATATACAAAAAGATGCTATTTATGTGGTTAGGAGGACTAAATGCAATAAACTTGGTAGGTAATTAGAACTCAACAAAAGTAATGGTATGCTTCAAAAGTATCGCTCCTACCACCTGCGGAATTTCCACTTTGTAGAAATACGTAGGTATTAGGAAATTGGCACATTTTTGTTGCAAACAATTCAAAATGTGCCAGTTCGTATTTCTAGAGTGGTCGATTCGCCGACAAATAAATTTATCTTCGTGCGAATCGCCTACAGAAACAAAAATATATGTAAAAGTGACGATTCGCCCGTTTCTGGCGAGTTAACTCATGTGAATCGACCAATAAGCCAATAAAGTAAGTAATTATTTCATTTCGCCACGATGCTTATCAATGCTTGTTTTCTGTTAATGCTCTCACATACATGCGCGATATCGCGGGCGCGACATGGGTTGCGCTGCCTGTCGCGCCCGCGATATCGCGCCAGTTCGCACGAGGCTTTATAAGCTAGCTCAGTACAGACACGTTATTTTGTGCTCGTTGAGAAACAAGCAATCCGTTACGAGTTACAATTACGAAGTTTTAAACTGTTTGTTGTTGCCAACGCGGTTCCTAACTGTTTAATACCATATTCCACTTCTATACTAACTTTAGCTTGAGGTTTTGCTTATGGTTTTAGAAATACTTTGTAGATTTTTATTGTTCGGTACATCAAAAAGTTAAAAAAAAATGGACGCCTGTATCAATTAACTATCTTATAGGATCTGACCCTTTTTCTCAGGAACGCGTGGAGGTACTTATCAAGTTGAAATTAATATCAAATACGGTCTACGGTCCCTTGGAGCGCAACAATATAAAAATACGGCCATATATGAGACATATTTTGATACTCGCATAACTTATATGATACTTTCTGTTGACCTTGGCATAAAGCAAGGTCACCCAGCACAAAGGAAAAAGTTCGAAAATCGTTCATTTGTAGTTTTACACATGGCTGGGACATGGCTTAACTAAGTACTTACAACTTTCCTACGACAGAAGCAGTGACTGGCTCATAGCTGAAGTTGAAGGACAGCTCTTGAATATGTCAATTGATATCTAAGTACTTACTGTTAGCGACATATGAGAATGTTTCCAAGAGATCACAGACATGCTTTGCTACAGTATCAGTTTCTTACTTTACTCCATAGGGCATTACAAACATTTTGGACAAATCTTACGAACGACAAAATTGTATTCATTGTTGAAAAACTGTAACTTTAGTTTTTCAACAAAATTAATTAAATATTGCAACAAACTGTCTCGTGGAAGCCACATAGCCCAGATTCTTCGCTTTTGTCTTAATTCGTTACCTAGAAATATGAACAAGGCCGTTTGAAACTTCACTCACTACTTATACAATAGTTTTTTGTTACAATGCAGTAACAACAAAAACTGTAATAACACAGTAGATATCTGCATGTACCGGTTTAGGTATCTTTCTGTGAGAAACATTGCAAGTTACTACATTCATTTAACCCTATTGAAAATAACGATGTCCAGTTTTTATTCAAGATGCCCAGTGTTTATTCAAGTGACATACATTAATGCGAATTCTAAATATATCTAGTAATCTGGAAATAAAAATATAGGAGCAGGGACGTCTTTAAACCATTGGAGGTCCTGCGCACTTAACAAGGAGACGCAAAATTAATATTTAAATATCTTATTTACTAAGTAAAAAAATAATATTTTGATTGATGGAAATCTTTATTAGGACCTTTACAATTTTTTCCACAAATTGAATTTTTTCTGTTAAGTGGAAAATATGATATCCGTCAAGTGGCTGCCGCCAGAATTGATATACATTTGTGCCCGTTTTATGGCATTTTCCATGATTTTCCGCAAGATTTCCTGTGACAACTGCTCTCTAAACAGTGAGGGAAAACATCGAGGGGAAACCGGCATGTCCTCGAACAAAAAATTCGAAGTAATGTGACATCTATCAACCCGCACTGGGCCCGCGTCGTGGATTACGGCCCAGTCCCTCTCACCGAGAAGAGGCCTGTGTTCTAGCAGTGGATACATTATAGGCTGATTATGTATATAGAAGTTAGGGGAGAACGTCTATGCCCAGCAGTGGGATGATGCAAACGGATAGACATACTGCTTAACCGAAGCAAGTGCTAAGTTTACCGTCTATTTATCACGGCTTTGTGTTGATCAATCTTCTGAATGAGCTTGAGAATGAATGTATGTCAAACTTTGGAAGAAGAAGGACCAAGTGTTTTGGGGGAAATATTGGCAGACCCAAAGAGAATTAAACCAGGCTATAATAGTCAAGAGGCGGCAATGCATATAAAACCGAATTCAAGAATGATCTACCTATACTTATACTCCATTTGAAATAAGATTAGACATTTAAATAAACCTTCTTTACAGTCCATTCAACCGATTTTGACTTCTATTGCGTTGGCTGCATGACAAAATGCAAGCTGCAGTAGACAGTTGGTATTATGTAACCTTTTTTGCTTTTAATGCCATCCTTATGCCTACAGTATAGAAGTCAAAATCGGTTGAACGCACTGTAAAAAGGTTTGTTTAAATGTCTAATCTTATTTCAAATGGAGTATAGGTGTTTTGAAATGCTGTGGAAATAATACGACTTATTTTGCCCTTATATGCTAGTATACTTATCAAAATACATAGGAATATTAGTCTCGAACAAGATAATGACTCATTAAGTCATTTCTAAGCGCATGCGTGCGAAAATATTGTTCTTGTTTAATTTCATAGCTGGACGGCCAAGGTCATTGACCGCTGTGACTAGTAAGTTGTAGGCACGAGATAATACACGTTGTTTTCTGTGTAACTATGTATTAGGAAATTTTAATGTGGGTATCCCTCAGACCAAATAAAAAACCAAGACAGAGCGCTGTCAACAGTGACGTGAGGCCGGTCTCGTAAACATGTGTGCAGTAGTGCAGTAGTTTGGTGTAGTTTGATTATAGCGGCATGTCATTAAAAATAGTTGTAAATGTGTGTGTGAGCGTGTATGCACAGAGCGGTGGTGTAGTTTTAGCATGCTTCACTGTATTGTTCGCAGCGCTCCGTCTTGGTTTTTAATTTGGTCTGAGGGGTATTGTTACTTATCACCACAGCTTTTGTTTGCCCTTTTTAACATGGGCAAATCCTGAACTTTCAGGAAAAAGAAAGAACGAAAATACGTTTATTTGGGGACATGACGCAAAGAAAGACAAAAATGAACAAGTTGGGGGAAAACATGCGTCATCCACGCAAAACGGCCATTGCTCAGTATAATGCTGTGACACTATCCGAGTTGGAGCCACAGCGCTGGTTATAAATATGGAGTGGGACACTCACACGCATCGATAATATGAAGTTGAACACTCATACGCATCGCATCCTTTGCTCTCATCGTGGCTATGTTTTTTTTTTTCTAAATTCTTTTTTTTTACCTTGGAATTAATAACTATGAAGAAGGCTTTAGACTATTTAACCTGATCTAACCTAAGACTAAGAACTAAAATATTAAGTTAGGTGCAACACCAAAAATCTGCCTAGCCTATTCCAACTATGTTGGGGTAGGCTTCCAGTCTAACCAGATGCAGCTGACTACCAGAATTTTACATGGAGCGGTTGCCTTTCTGCAAACCTCCACAACCCAGTTACTGGGTAACACGATACCCCTTGGTAAAACCGGTTGTCAGACTTTTTGGGATTCTGATTGCGCGTAACGACTGTCAAGCGAATCGATCTACGAATGACAGCCAGGACTAACGGCATACCGTGCTTTCTGAGGCACCGAGTCTATATAATATAATGTCTGATCGCCCATCCACGAATGGACCGCGGCAAATGTAGCTTAACCTTCCATCGAACCGTGCAGCTGTTAGATATCCTTTAGCCACGAGCCCAATTAATTAATATTAGTTATTTTAAATCTAGGTACACACGGCTACACATCATGCTATACAATTCCAGTTTAATCTAATCTCGCATTGTAAGTATAGGATTTTCGTACAATGCGAGGTCAGTTTATACTGGAAATGTATAGCTTGATGTGTAGCCGTGTGTACAAACAATTAACTGTATAAAAGAAGCATAGGATACATAAGTAAAAAAAGTCGTGACCATAAACTGCACAGGTATTTGTGGAAGACCAATAAACGATTATCTACTTGACCGAGGGTCAACGACTTCGTGAACTTTGATAAGTTGACCGTTCCGTAAAAAACTGTAGGCATTGAGAACTAGTTTTTATGAGTTTGTAAGAAGAATGTGTCTAGAGATGAACAGTCGGAAACTACCTTTATAGTTACATATAGCTTGGATACAGAGTTACTACTGTATTCAGCCGTTCATCCGTTGGTTCAGCCATTTTCGATTTCTTTGAAGATTTACACGATCGTCATTTGTTCTACGTGTCACAATAAAAACGGCTAATCGACGAACGGTTACCTACCATAGTATACCTAGTAATACCTACCCACCCAGTTATGTCGTAGTTAGTTGTTTTCCATTTCTTGACAAGAACACAGGAATAACCAAGCGAACAGGAATTCACTAGGTCATCTTATAGCCTGATAGAATTCTAGATAGTTCGACGAGACCATAATCAATTAAAAGCTGTTCTTCTCTGTCACCAGAACTTCAGAAGAAATACATGAATTAAGTGAACAGTAAACATAATTATCTAGTGCTTACAGCCGATGGGAAAGCAATTGTATCGATACGCCATCCATTGTCAGTTTTTACTGACTGAAAGACGGAGATTCTTTTACTATACTTTTTTCAAGGTTACTGTTACTATTGTTAAAATGAACGGTGAACATAATGCGGTACCTGCGATCAGGGGACCAAGTCTACTAATTTACAAACGTGTCAATGGTCTCACAATTATGAGTTTTTGACAGAACAAACGTGTCAATGGTCTCACAATGATGAGTTTTTGACAGATTTGCCATAAAAAATCTGTCAAAAACTCATAATTGTGAGACCATTGACACGTTTGTAAAGTAGTAGACTTGGCTCCCTGTATTCTTGGAGCTAGCTATGCAGTAGATAGTACTGTAACGCTTGGGAGCGTTATCTTGGTGTGAGGGTGTGTGTGAGGTGGCAAATCCAAAGACGGCGAGGGTTCAAAGGGGGTTTATTCTAATATTTAATTTTATAAGAGACGCGTACACTGTTCGGTGGCTAAGACTAGACTGATGAACCAAAACAAAAAGCACTCCTAACATATTTTAATCCAAATTGTTGGAACGTTCGAAACACACGGCTGCCCTCTAGCCAGCCTGTACCACGCGAGGTTGCGCCTCGCATACAAACTCCTTACAGTACACACCTACAATATTTACGTTGGTATATTAGACTATTTTTTTTTATAATTTTCAAAACCCTATTGTATATTTTATGTGGTTTTATAGGTACTTCTACTTGCCTCGCAGCATTCTTTAATACCCCATTGAGCATCTTCATTTCTGCTGCGACTTGTCGCGCGACGCGACTTTTAACAAAACAATTTCGGAGAAAACTTCACGGCGAACAATGCGGCGGCGCGGCGTCGCGTCGCGCGGCTAGTCGCGCCAGTATGTAAGAGCCTTTATAAACTTAATCTGCTGTAAAAGGTTCTAAGTTTGGATGGATGGGAACGTTTTAAGGCTGAGAACCCTAAGATTAAGCCTGTGAACTAAAATTGAAAGCATCATTAAAAAAAAAAGTTTTGCTTTTTTGTGAGCATATTTACCAAGTACAGTCAACCGCACGTCTGTGGTAACACTATGATATTGAGCTGGCTTAGCGTAGTAGAGAGCCTCAGTAGAACAATCTTTCCAATTAAGTAAGGTTATCAGACTATACAGTTGTCAACAGACTTTCTACTGTCGCTGCAAGATTGCTCATTATCACCTTGCCTCCTCGATCCATCCAAGGGCAAGATCATTACCATCTGCTAGCCTTTTCCCAGCTAGTATGGGGTCGGCTTCCAGTCAAACTGGATGCAGCTGAATACCAGTATTTTACATGGAGTGACTGCTTCTGACTGACTTCGGCAAGCTTAGCTTAGCCTTCTATCGACTTGTACGGCTGTTATTACTTAGCCATGAGCCAATCATTCCATCCAACGGCAAAGTGAGCACCAGTGGGCCTAAAACGGCCACATTAGCAATTCTTCAAAAACCAATACATTTTCTTAATTTCCAGCTGTCATTAGCAATTCCTCTAATTTGACAGAAAAGCAAGTCATAATGTGTGGACCATTTTACGAATCTCCCTATAAAACTGCCAAACAGATGAATTATTTCGTAATATGAATCGCACGCAGATTATATTATGAATTGTCAGTTTGTGATATTTTACGATGATTCATAATATCTATTTGACCTATTATGATTCTGCCAAAGTGGCTGTTTTAAGCCCACAGATATTCATATTATGTTCATGATTTAGTCAAATAATATCTGACTTAGGTACCTATAAATTATAATAGATTTCTCTGTAATAGCTAATTAGTTAGTAGGACTTCACAATAAGTCATAAGCTATCATTATTATCAACTCTGTAATTAATGTCATTATCATTATCGTTTATGAAACATGTTCTTAATCGAAAAAAAAAACACGCAGACATTAGGAATTTAAATCGATGGTCGAAGCATTTTTCTAAACGTTTCGTTATAGTTTATTACCTATAACTACATCAGTTTCGTCATAAAGTGTTCAAGATTTGGCTCATAACTAAACCAACTTATTATTTTGTTATTCGATAATCGTGATAACCTCAGCTCAAATTCAAATTCGCTCGTAATGGGAAACGCTTGATCACTTATCCATATTTTCCTGATAAAATTGCAGCTTATGTGAATAGGCAATGAGATATGTATTATGGTACGTATTTTCTTTTTTGATACGAAATGACATTAAATATTTGAATCATAATCTGTTGACTGAAGTTTTCACAATTTGAAAACAGTAAACATTGAACAAGCTTCCAAAATTAAAGAATTGGCTTGCATTTAGCCATTATGGAACTGATTGAACAAAGAGCAATTTCACGAATAGTTTTTACTAGACGAAATAAATTAATAACACTTGGCACGCTAGTTCTATATTTTTTACTCCTATAATAGCAAATATAGGAACTAGGAAAGGTTATATTATATACGGCAGTAGGGTAAAAGACCGCTTAAAATAAAATCTTTTTTATTTACGGGTTTTACGAGAGAAGAAAAGAAATTACATAGCACCCTGTATTAGCCAACCAGGAATTCAATCAAGTATAAAAAACCTGTAGTGGTACCTATAACCACAACATAAAAGCAACGCTTATATAAATTGGCGAGTGCTTACTGGTTACTGATAACTAATGGTAGCTAGTAAGCAATGGTTCACTGCCTGTGTGGCCTGCCTTTAACTAATATGTAAGTGGAAATTAACTGGTCATAAAAAAGTTTAAAAAGGTGGTGCTACAACATTGGTGGAGTAATAAAATGTAGAGGACGACCTCGATGCCCTTACTCAGATATTAAGCGAATATCGGGTATTATTAGTTTACTTAATTACACACAAACTTCGGAGTGTATGATGTGATCGAGACAGTTGACTTTCGCCTTGAAAAAAAAAAAATTTAATCATAAGATTAAAATACATTAAGCCCTAACGGCCGGTAACTCTAAACGAACGGATAGGAATTATGAATCACCCTAAAACAGAATGTCTGCTCAGTTAGGGATAGGACCAAGACTCGGACGGGACACGGATGCTGTAAAGGTGTAACATGTACTGTTTCAAATAAAATGTTCGTGAAGTTTGGCACGGTTCGTGCCCGGCATGGTCTAGTATAATTGTCATTTCAAACATGTTTATTGAATAATTCTAATATTTAGTAAAAAATCGCTAAATTACTCAAAAATGCTCAATAATCATCTGATGCAATCCAAATAAAACCCTTTTAGTTGGAAATTCGATGGTTGGCGTAGCGTAAACTCTTTCTATGCCAAGGCGCTTGATATAAATACATATTAAGTTGTTCCACACGGGTGGCCACTGCGCACATACTCGGCTCGCCTGGATCCGGCCTGGATGACTCATGCGCACCTGTCTTGCTGATAAAAAAACTAAGCACCAACAACAAATTGTTTCGACGCTCACTGTCGGCGGAGCGTAGCCCTATGAATTATTTAAAAATAAAAAAACACGGTTCTGGGAAAGGTTTTTGAACTTAGTTTAAATGTGATCTAGATGCACACTTAAATTGCTCAATTTGAACTTGAACTATACGAGGGGTCAAATAGAAGCTTTAGAGGTAATTCTGGGAAGTACAGAGGCGGCTCTTGCGGTATCATTTTGCACGTAACAAAGCACCGATAAGAGTCAAGCTTTGAAGGATTAATACCTATTTTTTGGGTTTATTTTGTCTATTCCATGCTGTCTAAAGAAAACACAGTCAGGCAACTCTCAAGAGCATTCAGATCCCAATTCATGGTCTTAAATTCTTCTTCCATTTTATTCATTTAAAGCCTCATCAGGCCCATCAGGCTGAGTGATTTTTGCAATAAAATGCAGATCAATAAATCTCAATACTGTGTAGATAGGCAAAAGGTAGCACGTCTCAGCCGCAATAACATTGCTCCTAATTGGCACGATCGTCAAGCACGATAATTTGTAGAAGTTGCTCAATGTTGGATAATCGATTACTCGCTTCTATTCGGTACAGACTACAGGCAATCAGTAATGCAGTGCCATCAGTATCGTAATAGCCTTGTTATGTTTTTTAGACGTAACTAGTTCGGAACTTGTTATTGAAAGAAGGATTTTTTTATAAATAAGTCCAGGTGAATCAGATATTTTTTGCGAAAAAAAGCCTAGTGAAGAATCCTAACTGAGATTATCTTTATTTAGTTATAAAAATTTGTTTAAAATACTGTGTGAATAGAAAATTTTGGGAGAAAATTGCTTTTAAAGGTGCCAAAAATCACTTTATAGCAAAAATTACGTAAAACATTAGTTTTAGGTCAATTTATGATCCAGCAAGTCTATTAATTACAAGCTGTTGCCTGCGACTTCGTTGGTGATCCAGTCCAGATCCAGACGAAAAGTAGCCTACATCCTGTTCCAGGTCAAGCGCCACATTTCACCCAAATCCATTCAGCTGTTTTAGCGTGAAAGCGTAACAAACAAACAAACTCGCTTTCGCATTTATGATTACTTTATTTAACTTATAACACAATGTGAGTCGCTGACGGAACGAATGTTGCCACTTTAAATATTATATTTATGTTAACAATTAGGTTTTATTGTATAAATTTTATTTTTATTTCTTTTTTGTTATTGTTTTTTTACTATACGCTGCACCGATTCACGTCATCCACGTCAACGCCGGCTGTCACTGAAAACCAGCGCTGGGGCTCTGTCTTGCATAGGTTCGCAGCATTATGCTGAACGATGGCCGTTTTGCGTGAATGTGACGCATATTTTCCCCTTATTTGTTATTTTTCGTGTATTCGTATTTTCTTAGCGTCATGTTTGCCGCAAAAATAACCGTAAATTTTTTTTATTCATTCTTTCTTTTCAATGTCGGCCGGCATTGAAATCTCTGGACCAAGCAAAAGATTCGTGGCCAGACAGATTAAAGCCCTGTATCAAAGTCAAAGGTGGCCACTTTAAATATAATTATTTTTTGCTGAGACTTCAAAAAATAGTTGATAAAAGTTTTGTTAAGATTACATTACATTACATTATTTTGTTAAGATTACATAAAAGCTTTGTTAATAATATACTCGTATTACTTAATTAAAAAAAAAAAAAACATTTGTAACAGAACTTATGGCGGGACTATATATCCGCATTCGATTTCTTTGGGAACTTTCCCGTTCAATCTCACATAGATACCATCATAGATCCTGAAGCACCATCAACTACACTTTATCCGTCAAGAAACGCGACATATTAATAACCATCAGATTAATAATGCGTTATAAATATTTCCCGTGTGAACGTTAAATCGAGCCACACAGAGACGACTTACTTTTTCTTCGATTAACTATGTTGGTGCAGGTGAGGCCATGAGAACAGAGGGTACCGCTATATGGAAAGAGCTTTCTTAGCGTTTTAAGTTTCCACTATCTCTTTCCGCAGTGTAGCCGTCATTGGCAACCAAACAATAATGGCAATATGGCAGTCTCTGTTACTGGTCATTTTCTGGGAAATAGGCTATCCCCGCGCCGGCGATTAGCCAGAAGCGGGAGAGCTACTGAGCTAACAACTATAAACGAGTTGTAGGTGTGTGACAGGGATCTCGCCTGTGGTGGTGTGAACAGTCAGTGATCTACTATTAATAATATTATGTATCTCTTTTGCTGACACGGGACCTATAATCTATTGTTCGTTTCATAAGCGAGAAAATAGTCGATTGCTAGTCGCCTCCTCGTCGGCGAGACGTTTAGGTAGGTCCAGCTGTGACACTCGCTAACAGACATTTTCGTAAAAAAAACAAGTGAATTCGTTTACAATTTCAGTGAGGTTCGAACTTCACTAATTATTATAAAACCAAGTCCTCCGCCGCGTCTGTCTGTCTGTCTGTTCGCGATAAACTCAAAATTACTCCACCGATTTTCATGCTGTTTTCACCAATGGATAGTGGTTCTCGGGGAAGGTTTTAGTAAGTAAATAATAACCGACATCCACGCGAGCGAAGCCGCGGCCATCAGCTAGTCTCAAATAAAATACAATTTACGGGTTCTGTATTCTAATTAGTTTTCAGGCTTCTTCTAACAACACATCTTCATATATCTTATAGTAAGAGCCAGCCGGCGGTCTGTAGTCATTTATCGCGCGATCAGTTTTACTGCGATATATACGATAAATAATTGATCGCTTGCCACGCGAAAACCCCTACACATGCGTGGAACCGTCCGATTTTGTATGTACATCGCATGTGCATATACTCTCGTGGTGATAATTTCTGGACGTGGGTGAGTATCGTGAGCGATCTCGATTAATAAATATATAGGATTAAAATTATCAGAAGATCGCGAAGACAACACGTCGGCGTCGTAAACTTTTCAAGCGATTTTTTTTTTATTAAGACTCATCTAAAAATAATTTTCTTTTATCGAATTGCACCTTATAGAATATTGAAAAATTGCACCCCGCTGACTTACTTACAATAAAATAAAATTTTGGAAGGAGACATATCTAAAATCTCCGGCTTGCTGTACACCGAACAATAACATAAAAAAGTTGTCACGATAACACTTAGGTATTATTTGCTGAATCAAAGAAAGTAAACAAATTCTTACGTGAAGCGAATCTGACCCACTTATAGGTAGGGACCCGCAACACGATATCTCGTATCAGCGCAGATTACAGATATCTAGCATCACTGATGCGAGGCGGTCACCAACATGCGAGCTGTATCGTGGAATGGGCAACTGTCTTCAACTTTCTGACTAACTGACCGACTCCTTGACAATTCATAAGTGCCTGTAAATGGTTTAATTGAAATAAATGCTTTGAGTTTGAGTTTTGTGAAAGATTTATGTTAATTTCTCGGTATTGGGATGAACAGAAACTACCCTATCGAACTCGTCTAATAGTCTCATATGTACGTACAAAGTGTTTTTGACGAAGATGCACAGAATCTTCCCTACCAGACTAATTTTGCCCCTCATAGTCTCTTAGACATAGCGTTGTTTTTAAAAATATGAGTTCTGGGAATCAGCCAAAATAATATAAGAACAAGACCCATCCTTTTTTACCGTCGTAGTCGAGTAAAAAGGCTCAAGAAATGTTATTTGTTGAAACTAATGTGCTTACATCATTTTTAATTTATTTACTTCTTTCTTTTGCAACACCTATCCGTTTTGTTAAATAACAATAACAGATAACATTATATTATTATTATGTTAACATAGTTATTTGGTTAATTAAATTATCATTATTTACGATGCCAGAGAGTATTAAACAAATATCCTAAAAGAATAGTAACAGTATCCCAATTTATCCAGTCTAATTTGACTCAGACTACCAGAACAACAGATGTTTTTCAAAATCGTACTATTTTACAACTTCTAAATATGGACCAGTTCATCGTTTTTGGCTGTGTCCTCAATTTTCGATCATCTTTCCCCTCTGGTTCCATGGCCCTACACCTTAAAGCCGCGTGATTATTTACGCTGTCGATGCCGATGCAAGCGATGTGGTTGAGCTGATTAAATTATTGCCACTAGTCGTGTCATGATAAATCATCATTTTTCAAATTACAATTAGAAGGCGTATATCGATAAATCTTTAATTGAATAAATAATTTGCATGTTGTAGACATGAAAAAGTTTGCATGCGCATAGATTTTTCACTTTTACGGGTTTTCCGTACGAAAAGAAAACGCTCGTGTTGTTTACCGCGCGCGTATTTCATAAAGTGTGTATTTGTAAACAAATTTGTTGCGAGTTTGTTCCTATGTTTACATAACATTCTTTGTTGTGTTAGCTCTAGTTTCTTTTGAAGATCCAAATTGTTAGGAAAGTCGGTAAGTAGATATGTAATGCGGTTTGTTTTGAGATTTTTGTTATGTGTTTGTGGTGTAAAATAGCTCTCAAATAGGTCTTCCGTATGGATTTAAGACAGATTTTTTTGACGTGATAACACATCTCTAGCTACATGAGCGATTTTAGGTAGGGAGTAAACTTATGGATTCACATAGTGTTGGGCTATAGAATATAGATGGCGCTAATGCCTGTTTTAAGTGTTCACTGCTGTCGGCAGTCCCCATGACTAACTTTTTTTTATGCTCTTTTCTTAGCATTCATGAAAACTATGGCATTGGCATAATTACATTTCAAGATGACAAACACTAACAGAGACATCATGTTTAAAATGGTATCCTTCGGGAGTTTGAAAGCCGTTTAAAAGCAGCTGATAAAAATGTACCTACGTTGAATACAAATTAAATTCCCGGCACGGCTACGAAGTTCATTTTTCAATACAATCGTCTCTAAACCAGTATCGGCTATTGTAATCTTATTAAGTACCTAATTTATATTTGAAACTTCGTACTAAGTTCCGCAGCGTTATGTCGCATGTATTTAAAATACAAACGACCGGGTACCGGATCTGATATAAGTAGACGAAGCTGACACGAACTCCGAACGTGAGGGGAATTGTGAGGCCGATCGCACACGACACAACATGACACCTGCAATGCAACTAACGTGTTTTTACCCGACTACGGCGAAGCAAAAAGGAGGGATTTTGACTGGTATGTGTATGTATGTTTGTTCCCTCATATCTTCTAAACTAGGCTCATCACAATTTAACAAATGAGTATTGATTGTCCGCTAGTTACAGGCTACGTGACGTTACATTAAATTGAATATGGCGCTCTTTAGAGTACATAAAGTCATGAACAATTTTTTTTTAAATAGTAATATCAAATGAAAGGGATTATTTAAAAAAATATATAATATGACACCAAATTTAAAAAAAAACAAAATTTATAAAACTAAAACCCAACTACGACAAAAAAAAGTTAACTAAAGAGGTATAAACAAGACACCAGTCAGACAAATTAAAAATCCGGAGTCACACGTGTTACAAAATAAATCAAACATTACTTGTGACTCCGGATGTTATTTTTATTAGGTATTTGATGTGTTTTACGCCAGCCTGAACGCATGGATCTACTTATCGTTCGTGTTTTTAAATAGCCAGGTTTCTAATAAAGGCATGAACTAAGTATACTTCGAAAAGGTCACTTTTCGTATCTGCTTGTGTGACCTCGTTATTCTTTTGAACACTGATGTTAGTAATGTTCAAGATAAACTTAGACAGCACATACCTAATATCAATTGAAAAATTCACATTGTTACCTACTTGTCCAGATTTGAACCCACAATGTCGTGGGTAGGTTCAAAATTTTAATTCACTCAACTACCCCTGCACGCGTATGATGACCACGGGTTTTGTCGACGGAAGAATAGACAAAATAACAGACTGTGATTGTTTATCTGTAATTTTGTCTATTCTTCCGTCGACAAAACCCGTTTATATGGCAGTTATGCTACGCGTGCTGGTCTGTGCGAGTCTCATCTCTCTCGGTACGCCGCGCCGGACTGTTCAGATATCTAATAACGCGGTCAAACAGCGCTTTAATTACTGATTAAAAGTTGACGAAGGCCCCGGCAACAACTCATTGTATTGTATTTGTTGCCCCGTCTACATCTACCTTTATCTACACCTTATGTAAGCCTCATCGCATACGCACGAAGCAATCCACGAACGGTCTGCATTCGAATTGTATTGTAAAGGTTTTAACTACATAGTACATTCGTTTTCTTTGCCAATGATACTAATGGCCGAGACCCGTGGCCGAGACCATCAAAAACAATTTTTTTTTGTTTATTCCCTTCAGGAACAGTTTTCCCGTGCTATTAACACCCAGAATCATCCCTTAGGATGAATAAATATATATTATCAAACAGTTCCTTATTTGACTCTGCGGAAATCCATTATAAAATAAAATCCAGATGATGATGATGTCTCCATGTCCAGCGCTCGGCGTCGCAACACGTCGTGTTCGGGTTCGCGACTGGTCAATCGTCATCCTGAGGATGCCTCGTTGAGAGGTAAAACACGTGTCGATTTCTTACAGGGTTTTTTATGATTCATGAGGAATATAGGTTACTAAATATATCTACGTCTATTGTATTTTCTTTTTAAACAGTTCCATAGCTGATACTTACACTATCAGACAAAGCACAGTCGTACTAAACACGACTAAACTCTTGACCAATTTAAATCGAGCTTAGGTCTTTGAAGCTTCAGAGGCGTTTGGCCGTCAGTTTGTAAACATACAACAGACGGCAAAACGATTCGAATTTCTAATGAAGCCCATTTTCAAAATGGCGGGGAATAATTCATAAATCAATACGACAATATCGTAGCTTCCTCATTGATATTAAATAGGGGCAGAGGACCATGCATATTTATTTATTGGAGTAAACTGTAAACATCCCCGATAGGTGACCTCTTGTTTTTAATAGGAAGCATTCATCTATTATACAGGGTGATTGGAAGCTAGGTGCAAAGTCTTAAGGGGGTGATAGTTGACACCATTTTGAGCATTTTGAGCAATACTTGTCTTAGACAAAGTACGTTGTCTTTAACTTTTTTTTAAAATGAATACCCCTATTTCTGACTCTGACTGGTAATTGCTAAGAGTGCCCCAGTTAAATTTGATTAAAAAAATACTAGACACCTTTGAAGTCGTAGAATACTTATAAAGTTTGAACAATTTGCGTGGTTTATGTCATTTTATTTTAATTTTATAAAATAGCCTCAATCGTTTAACGTTTTTAAAAACATGCTTAAAATGCTCCAAAGGGTGTCAACTGTAACCCCTTTATGACTTTGCATCCAGCTTCCAATCACCCTGTATAAGAAATTCCTCATACGCTAATGTCGGTCGCGTACGGTTGGTCGCGTACTCGTAGCAACGTAGTACGCGCCGCGTACGTCAGCGTCGCAGTATGGTGCTATATAGAACACAATGTATATACGTACGCGTGACCGACGTACGTGACCGACAGCAGCGGAGGAGGAATTCAAGCCTAGTATTGGGTAAGTACTCGTATTTAGGTGGGTACATGGCAATTTGACGTAGGAATGGTGGAAATTATCCATCCTTCTTACGTCAACTTGCCGTGTTATAGCCATTTCATACAATTGTTAAAGAATGACAGTTGTGATTTGAATATACGGACAATTTAAGAAGGTAGTCAATTTGCTTAACAATTAATTTCTTTGACTACAAGTGCCGCCTCTTGGTCCCATTTCAATTAGCTGGTGATCTTGTTACAGTTTTATTTATTTATTTATTTATTTAAACTTTTCGCACTCAAAAAAGGGGTACAAAGGCGGACTTAATGCCTTAGGCATTCTCTACCAGTCAACCAAGGGTGGTGAAGAGATTAGATGGCAGGTGCTCTGACTGTGACGAACAAAGAGAAAAAAAAAAAAAATTAATAATATAATATTATATCATAATGCATAGATAAGACAGGTTTTACAGAATAAGAAGCTATAAACTTATGATACATTTACCTACATACTGATTCACCATATATACTTACCTATAATATATATATATATATACATTAATAATATACAAATTCTAGGGAGAGAGGTGTAGATATGACTCTACTCTATTTGTTCAGAAAAAAACTTTTATATGGCTGTACTTTAAAATAACGACTCCACAAATGGATATGTTCATAGCTAACCGCTTAGTCTTATTTGCAATTATATAGACAAGCTGTTTTGTTATAAAAATACAATTAACAGTGTTATTACCGGATTATGGCTGCAGAATGCGGTTAGTGAGCTCGCAATAAATAACCATAGTAATTAAAATCGAACTTAAAAGAGAATAATGGGTAGGCCTTTACTTTGAAAAGAGACTGTGAGGCTTCGATAGGTACGTAATAATATCGTATCACATACAAGCCCTTTTCCAGTAGCAGACAATCTTAGCACAAAACTAAACTAGAGACTAGTAGGGAAATGGAAAGAAAATATTTCAAAAATGCCTCAGTATTTGCACGATAAATCTTTAAATCTTGATGAAGCTACTTGTTGAACAGATCATTCAAGAGCTATTGTGAGAGGAGGCACTCAGATCCTTAACCATTGTTAGCTCGAGGAGTATGTAGCAAAATAATAACAGCCGCACGGGTCGATCAAAGGTTAAGCTATGGTCGCCGAGGTCGGACCGTGGATGGGTGATCATTCATTACAATATCTAGAGCCTTCCGTGCTTCGGAAAACACGTTAATTTGTTGGTCCCGGCTATTTTTGTAGATAATTATATGCGACAGTCGTTACAGGTAGTCTATCAGAAGTCTGTCAACCAGTCTTACCAACAAAGGGGTATCGTATTATTCAGTAACTGGGTTGTGGTGTAGAGTTCAGATAGGCAGTCGCTCCATGTAAAATACTTGTAATTAGCTACATCCGGTGAGACTGGAAGCCGACTTCAACCTACATAGTTAGAAAAAAGCTCCAGTAACCACTTCGATGCAGAATATTTAGGTCACCCTGTGCCTATTTCGTATAAAACAAACAAAATTTTATCTAAGACTTATGACAAGTAGGTATGTGTCGACACCCTTGCGCCATCCCATCTTCCTGCCACGGCAGACTGCTGGAGCAGCTGCTACAGGTGCGGAGAACCTCATACGGCGAAAATATTCCAATGTTATTGGGACTTATTTGTTCGAGCCGTTTGGGGTTGAAACATTAGGGTCATGGGGTCCGAGTGCTCACTTGGTTTTTCAAGACATCGCCAAGCGGTTGGTCGACTCTTCACGTGACGAGAGGGGTGGCTTATTTTTGGGCCAAGGAATCAGCATCGCCATACAACGTGGCAACGCTGCCAGCCTTTTGGGTACTTTTCCTGTTGACAGCGATCCGGACGACTTTTTTGATGCCCTATGATTCTTTCACCTCCTTATTTTATATAGTGTGTAAGTAACAAAAGCCCTGTCCGATCCGTGAGGGTGGGTATAGTTAAAAATCATGCTGAGAGCCTATCTATGTATTTTTATTGGAAAATTAAAAAAAAAAAACTCCGCATTTTTTTTCAATCGGGAATTATACTGGGTTAACATGAGGCGCGGGAGGCGTCGTCTAGCGGATGTCTACAAGTCATAACATATTATGACCTCTACAGAAAATTTGCTAATTTGTAATGAAATTGGTACCCCAGATTCATTATAAATTAGCAAATTTTTTTTTTTTTGGTACAAAAATGTGAATTTCAAATTGCAATAACTTTTTTATTAAAATAATTCTTATTTTTTTCTGGTAATGTACCTATGTGTCCCTTTCGGATCGGACAGAGTTTTTGTTACATGCTGTATAAGTACTTGTAGGTTTATAATATTATTATTATTCTAATTCTGTTAGAGTATATATTATTATTATTTTAAGTCCGTTAGAGTAAATACTATGATCAATTAAATAATTTACTTCACAAAACAAAAAAGAAAATGGATAACTTTAAAATGATATAATTATTTAACGTTCCAAAATTTCTGGGTTAATGGCTAATTTTCAAAGTTGTTTTGTTATGCAAAGGAATATTTTAGTGCGAAATTAATTACTAGAAGACAGATTGTTATGTGTTTCGTATAACCTGTTGGGTTTTAAATCGCAGTATTGCGTCAGGAGTAGGTGCGACAGGTTGCTGGTGCGTCGCCTACGCATGCCAACAATACCGACTAATTTCATTTAGGTGAGTGGTGTTTCGGTGAGGTACCTAAATAAGTATATACCTACTCTGCAGGATGATGATAAGTAGACCGTATTAATAACCGTTGATATATTTTATCCATAAATCGTCGTCGTCTCGACGTTTTGACATGTCGCCCTCGCCACATCAGTAGTTTTTACCTGTGCGAAGCAGGCGCAGGTCGCTAGTCTATACAGTATGTTATCTAACGAAGGTCGTTCCCGTAAACCTGCAATAGTATAGCGTCTTGAATGCAAATTTTTTAAATATTTTTTTTTTATAATAATATATTCGCAAATAATATTAATTTGATAAATATGTAAAAGAAACACTCTGTACATGCAAACTTGTCACACTTGTCTTTCCACGTTGAAATACAAGTGTGCGTGTACAGAGTGTTTCTTTTACTTATCAATTTAATATTTCAAGAGAACTTTACAAAAAAAAAAAAAAAAAACACTATGTAAGTACCAAATTATATATTATTCAGATTTTGATAGATCGTGTGCTACGTTATTAGGGTGCTGGGCGTGTTAGCCAAGGAGACTTTAAAGTTTAATGAAGTCAAGTCTAACCACAGGCAATTCAGGCCTTTTTTTTTTTTTTTGAGGGTGGGAAATCATCCAATGACTTCTCCCGCTCTGGGCGGAGCGGAAGGGCGTGTCAGACTTTTACTGACTAAAACCCACCCGTGTTCCTTCATTTGCCTGTTGCCAAGGTCCCGGTATCCCTTTCGGACTTTCCCGCAACCCTGGCAGGCATCGGTCCTAGCGGACCCCGTCATTTTTGCTGACATCTCTTTGAGGCGCGCGTGGAACACGACGCGCCATCGACCCGGGCCTGGTCCTTATCGGACGGCGAGCTGCCCGTTGCTCGCCGTCCGCAAGCCCGCGCCTATGGTGGCCGGAAATCCGCCTGGGATTCCCGACGCCCAGGGCGTCTCCAACGGCGGCGGTTAGGGGCGTGAGGGCGCAAACTTTGCCTTTCCCTCACGCGTTCCGCCTCCTCCTTCGCGAGCATTACTGCTTCGCAGAAGGAGGTGACGGCTTCCCATGCCCTCTCGCTCCGTACCATGGCCTGAACCAGGGCCGGACGCGAGAGGTCACCGCCGCCAATCGCCTCCGCGAGGACACGGCGGTGCTCCGCCCAAGCAGGGCACACCTCAACCGTATGCTCCACCGTGTCCTCCGGGCGATCCACACAGTGGTGACACCCGGGCGTTTCCTCCCGCCTAATCCTACACAGGTACCTCCCGAAGCTGCCATGTCCGGTGAGGACCTGTGTCAGGCGGAAGGTGAGGACGCCGTGGCGCCTCTCTATCCACTCCTCAAAGAGGGGACTTATCGCCGCTATTGTGGCGTGCCCAGCACTGGGTTGCGACAATCGCACTCTCCGTGCCGCCATGAGATCTTGCCGGAGCTCTGTCCGCTGTGCCGCGATTTCTCGCGGCAGCGGAGTTACACCCCGGCGCTTCACCTCCTCGCGCCACTCCCAGATGTGCGCGAGGACCTTCGCCTCCAGATCCCATGGCGGTAATCCGGCAAGGAGGCTCGCCGCCTCACGGGAGACCGTGCGGTATCCCCGGGCCAGCCGAATGGCCATGACCCTTTGGGACGCGTTCAACCGGCGTGCTGGCCGCAGCCTAAGGGAACGCGCCCACACCGGTGCCCCGTAAAGGGCCATGGACCGCACGACCCCCGCATAGAGCCTCCGGCAGGAGGCGTTTGGACCTCCTAGATTGGGCAGGAGCCGCCTCAAGGCGGCCCCAGCCCGGTCCAGCCTTGGAGCCAAACGTCGGAAATGCTCCACGAAGTTCCACCGGCTGTCGAGGACGAGTCCCAGGTACTTCATCGTCGACTCGACGCCGATGTGAACCCCTCCTACCGTAATTTGGGAACCCGACGGTGGCGCGTTCCGAGGGCCATGAAAACACATGACCTCGGACTTGTGCAAGGCCACCTCGAGTCCCAACTGCCGGATTCTATCTACGATTGTCGCAACCCAGCGTGTCGCTAGATCGGCCGCCGCCTGGTGCGACCTCCCCTGCGCCAGGACCAGCGTGTCGTCAGCGTAGCAAACCACGCTGACGTCGCTAGGGAGGTCGGCGCGCAGCACCCAGTCGTATCCGATGTCCCACAGATGCGGCCCCAGGACCGATCCCTGTGGGACACCGCACGACATCTCTCGCCGGTTCCACACTCCCTGGTGACCGGGGTAGATGACGGCCCTGTCCGTCAAATAGGCCTCGACCACACGACAGAGGTAGGTCGGCATCCGGTGGTACCGGAGTGCCTCCCTTATGCAACTCCAGGGCAGGGTGTTGAAGGCGTTGGCGATGTCTAGTGACACCGCCAAGACGACCCCGCCCCGGGCCACAGCATCCCCCGTCGTGAGGGCCCGTACACGCATGATGGCGTCCACCGTAGAGCGCCCTCTGCGGAAACCAAACTGGCTCTCCGCCAAATCCGGCCCCACCCGCACCAGCCGCCCGACGAGGCGGTTTGCAATGACTCTTTCAAAGAGCTTGCCCACCTCGTCGAGCAGCACGATGGGCCGATAAGCGGACGGAGAGTCCGCAGGGCGCCCCGGCTTCTTAATGAGGACCAGTTTCCCCGTCTTCCAACGAAGTGGGAACTGGCCCCTCTCCATGCATGCGCATAGGAGACCTCTTAGTCGAGGCCCGAGAGCCTCCATGGCCAGGACCCAGGCCTTCCCAGGAAGGCCGTCGGGTCCTGGGGCGGTATTCTTGGCATTCAGCCTTCGTACCGCCACTCTCATTTCTACCTCGGTCACCTCCGGAGCATCGTCGTCGTCGTCGTCGGCGGTGTGGTCCGCATCGAGCACCGCAGTAGGCGGAGCCATGAGCGGGGAGGTATGTTCCCCTCTCGAAGGGAACAGAGCGCTCACCACGTCCTCCACAAGCTGAGGCCGGAGACTCTGCGTCAGCGGGGGAGCCCATGGGCGGAGTTTCTCCCGCACCATTTTATATGGGCGTCCCCACGGGTCTCTGTTCAGAGTCTCCAGCGTCTCCTCCCGGGCCAGTGCCCTGGCCCGCAGGATCTCCTCCTGGAGGGCGGTCTTCGCCGCTCTGTACCCCTCGTACAGCTCCGCCTGAATGGCTTCCGTATCCGGAGGGCGGATACGGAGCCTGCGGTGCCTGGTGTACTGGCGTCGCGCAGCAACGCACGCATGGCGCAGCGCTGTCAGCTCCTGCGACCACCAGCTCACCTGGCGCGAAGCACGTCCTGGCTGGACCCGGGGCATTGCCACGTCACAAATATTGGACATGGCCTCCCGGAACCACTCCGCCTCGTCGTTGATGTCGGCAGGCCTGTCCGGTGATGACACCCAGGCCTGCACGATCGAGGCTTCCAGGAGAAGCTCCCGGTCCAGCTGCTTCAGCGCCCAACGCGGACCACCCGGGGCCTGTCGGACCGGCGCGCTCGAGGTCTGGGCGGAGACATCGAACCGGATATACCGATGATCGGAATACGTTTCCACCCCCTCCATGACGCGCCAGTCAATGACACGCGGCGACAGAGCGGGGCTGGCGAACGAGATGTCCACCACTGATTCACCCCGCATCCGCACACACGTGGGGACGGAACCCCGGTTTAGGACGACCAGGCCTGTCTCCAGAGCCCAGTCCTCCACCATCCTGCCCCGTGTGTCCGTATGCCGGGAACCCCAAGCCACATTCTTGGCATTGAAGTCCCCCAGTACGAGCACGGGGAGGGAACGGAACCCGACGACGACGACTTTCAACTCCGCAAGGGAGTTGTGGAACTCGGCGAGAGTTCGGTTCGGGGAGAAGTACACCCCTACCACGACAAACTCCCCGAACCGTGCTGCCACGCAACCCCGTCCTCTTTTGACAGCCTCGAGGGACGGGGTACCGGCGGCGGCCGACGAAATAAGGGTCACTGAGCCGCTCAGGTCCTCCACCCAGTCATCCCTGGGCGGGACAAAGTACGGCTCAGCGACCACGGCGATATTGATCGACCACTGCGCCATGCTCTGGAGCAACAGATCCTGAGCGGCGGCGCAGTGGTTGATGTTCGCCTGGAGGAGGCGAAATGGGGCCGTTATTGGCACTCCATTTCATCCCCCTCCCGAGACCCATGTGAGGGCCCTGCCGCAGCAGCAGCTGCGGCGGTGACGACGCCGGTGGTGGAAGCGGCAGCGGCGGTGGCAGTGGCGGCGACTGCGGCGGTGACGACGGTGGCGGCGGTGACGGTGGCGGTGGCGGAGGGCTTTCCCCTGCCCCTGGCTTTGGCGGGGGGTACGCAGGCCCTACCCCCAATCCGGTGGTCGGCCGGCTTGCCCGCGGCCGCACATGCGACGCAGTGCGGCGTGGCCTTACATGCGCCGGCCTTGTGACCGGGCTGACCGCAGCGGTAGCAGGCATCGCTGCGGTCAACCTCGGAGGTGCATTTAGCTCCCACGTGGTCACCCACATGGCAGCGGAAGCACCTCCGAGGTCTGGGTTCCAGCAGTTTGACCTGCGCTGAAACCCAGCCCACCAAGAGCCTTTGGCCCACCCCGGCTATTTTCTTGGCCGCCGCGACGGGGCAGCTCACCGTAACGGCTTGCATACCCCTGGAGTCGGGACCGATGGTGCCTACCTTAACCTGCTCGGCAGAGCACCCCCCGGTTCCAACTACGGCGGCCACCACCTGTGCCTGCGTCACAGAGTCGTCCAGGCCCTGGATGCGCATTTCGGCGCACTTAGTGGGCCTGGACACTCGGGCCTCATCCGCGTTCAAGGACGCCCTGAGCTTTTCAGCCAGGGCGTCAGCGGCCGAGCCACCAGCCGGACCTGGGAACTCCAGCATCCGGGCCCCAGTGGCAGCGATCCTCAGTCGGATGCCACCGGCGGCGCCGAGCTCCCCTAGGTCCACCACCTCCGCCACTTTGGCAAATACGTCCTTATAGGACACGCCCTTCTCTGCCGCTTCCGGCTGTAGCGTGACCACTACAGCTGCGGACTTCGGGGCGTGGAGCCTAGCCGCGACGCTTCGCTTCTTTTGCCGCTGCCGCCTGGCCTTTTTCTTCTTGGCCGCCCTTGCCTTCTTGCCCGCCCTCCTCTTCTCCCCGGCCACTTGCCATTCAGCATCGACCGGGGGATGTATAAGAGGTGCGGGTGCGGTCTGAGGTGGGGGTGGTCGTTTAGCCACCGGGACCACCGGGGCCAGGGCCGGAGCTGGGGCTCGAGCCCGAGCCGGGGCCGGGGCCGGGGCCCGAGCCGGGGCCGGGGCCGGGGCCCGAGCCGGGGCCGGGGCCGGGGCCCGAGCCACCTGCTTAGCCGCCCCGCCCTTTTTTGCCGCCCCGCCCTTGTTCTGCCCCGCCGAGGCAGATGCAGCGGCAGCGGCATATGACGCCCGCTGGCCGGGGGCCGGCTGACTTGCCGCTAACGGGGGGCGCAGGACGATGGCCTCCAGGGCGGAGAATCGTCTCCGCATTTCGGCCATCTCCTGCCGCACGAGGGTTAAGACCCGGTCCTCGGCAGCAGCAGGCACGGGCCCTCCCTGCCCGTGCTGCTCCCCCCTCTGCGGTGCCTCCTGGGGGCCGGATCCTCGGAGCAAGGCCAGGTCCGCTCTGAGCTCCGCGTTCTCCTTTCGGAGAAGCTCCATTGCGGCCGTCAGTCGTGCGACCTCCGCCCGCATCTCGGAAACTCCTTCCGACGGAGTCCCTCTACAGGAGGCCTCCGCTGCCGCCATTATGGAGGCCGTGGCCTCTGCTATGGCCTTGTCCTTCGAGGTCTTAAGCCTCTTCAAGGCCACATTGTTTATCGCAGAGACCACGATCTCTGCGAGCCTGGCCGCGCCCGGCGAATTGGGGCCACTAGTGGCGCCCGGCACACCACTTGCCACCTTTGACGGAGCCGCCCTGAGGCTGGCCCCGCTAGGGTGGGGCACCTCCGCTTCCAGCCTCCCGGCCCGCTGGACCGGCTTGACCGGGCTGGACGGGCTCGACTCGCAGGCCCCATTGGTGTGGAGCCCCCTACCCGCACCCTTCTCGCG
Source organism: Lithophane leautieri (assembly GCA_949152455.1). Classification (NCBI taxonomy): domain Eukaryota; kingdom Metazoa; phylum Arthropoda; class Insecta; order Lepidoptera; family Noctuidae; genus Lithophane; species Lithophane leautieri. The sequence continues at coordinate 18,964,662 of OX424458.1, read as the reverse complement.
GACTCCACCCCGCCGGCCGGAGTGGATCTTCCTCCGGCTCCGGTCGTCTGAGGACGACCCCGTATTGGGGCGCTTCCGGAAGAACTTTCTCCCGGAAGGCCCCACCACCACCACTTCGCGCTCTACGCTCGCACACGAGCTAGAGCTCGATGCCGCGTCGGACTCCGACCGCGCATCACCTCCTTCCTCTCCCTTTCTATCTTCTTTTGTTTTTAAATTTTCCATATTAGTTCCCACGAGTACATAACATGTTTACTTGCTCAAATTGTGTGGTTCGCACTAATGGCTGATTTAGCTACCCATCAGTCAAGCTATCAACCTCCCTCACGGTGCGCCGCCGCTTGGAGGTTTGGGGTAATTTTTTATAGAGGATTTCTTCCTCGCGGCCCGGGCGGTTAAGCCAAGACCCTCGACCCCCGTCAAATGCCAGAGACATGACCTAGACACTCTTCGGGGCTACGAGACCAACGGTGGCAGAAGGAAGGACTTCCTCCTACCTGCCCGGCGGCAGGGTTAGTGCACGCCGGGCCCGCTCAAGACGCTGCTAAACATGTGCTCCTCCGAGTACACATTAGAGCGTCCCGCTGACAGGATATTGGCATGCGGGCAATGCCTCCCCACTAGGTACTGTGTGTCTAACACACAGCATCCAATGGGGAAACATTACCCGCACCCCAGGGTACACCGTCCCGGAGACTGGCCTTCCCCACGGACGCATCCGTAAGGGAACTCCAGCCTCCAGGCACACGGGGAGGTTTCCTGTCCACGCACCCCAGGCAATTCAGGCCTAACCTTCCATAAACCAGATACTGTTTAGCTAAGCATAATAGAGTTCCCACTGCTGCCAGTTGTGATATAGGCCCCGTCCATATGAGATCCGGATTTTTTTATAAGTACTTTTAATGAAATAAATTGCATTTTTTTATGTTTTATTTAAATATTTATGTATTACTATCTGATGCCCGCGACTTCGCCCGCGTGGATGTCGGTTATTATATACTAAAACCTTACTCGAGAACCACTCTATCCATTGGTGAAAACAGCATGAAAATCGGTTCAGTCGTTTTTGAGTTTATTGCGTACAGGACGACAGACAGACAGACGCGGCGGAGGACTTTGTTTTATAATATGTAAGGATATTATTCTATAATAATTTAAGTAGGCCATAATCAACCACGCGAGCCCAGTGCGGATTGGTGGATGTCACATGTCTTCGAACTGAAGTGGTTATGAAATAAATAAGACTGTTCGTTCAGCTGAGAAGCTTTTATTCTCACGTTGGCTACTCTTAGCTATGGCTTCCAACGGTTGCAAGTTAAATAAAGTGACTATTCTTTTCTTAGCATAACAAAATCTTCATATCGTATCCGCTTTTGCGACGGGAAAGTGATTCAGCTCATCACCTGTCACCTGTCAGTAGGCAAAGAGTGTCCCGCCGACTGTACCGTTAGTATGGCGAAACTGGGTGCAACACACGGTCTGAAGAGTGAAGAGCATTCTTGGGTAATGGAACCGAAATGTGAAACACATAATTATCTACATCAAAATGTAGATATTTCTGGCTTGTGTCGGTACCGTTTCCCCTTTATTCATTTGTGATAGGGTAGGGCTTAATGTTTCCGAGGGCTCAGGCCGGACGCGGGCGTCACGCGTCGCCGGCTATGCATGACGGGCTTGCCTCACCGCCAGTCCGCGATGCTAACCCGACTCATTGAAACGCTAACCCCACCACATCACAGCCAAGCAACCGCCAATTCTGTCGGATAACACTACAGTTTTTGGGCCATGAGTCAGAGTTACGTAACCTTGGTGAAAATGATACCTTATGAACTTGGCGAAGTAAGTAGTTTGATGTTTTGTCACGGACTATTACTAAACTTCATGCTTCGACTTCACGTTAGTTATATTGACAAGAAAGTAGTATTTATTATCCAAATGCGCATTAAGGCTAGTCAAACTTGTCGATGGGGTCTTTGACGGATGGGTTTTTGTAGGAACCAACTCTCTTCGGCATCGTTAGATAATTCATTTTATAATAGCTCATGCAAGTGGGTAACTATCTACTGCTGCGTATCGAAATAATTTTCAATCAATTAACATATAGAAACATGTAAAAGGTCAATCAAACCAGCTGGCTATGTCATTGATCTTAGTTTGCACTAAATTCATTTTGTTCCGATGATGATGGAAGGTAAAACAAAACGACAACTTTGCCGCCGAAAGTTCCTTTGTCCATGGACTTATCATCGGATCTTTGGTAGATTTTTATTCAATCTGCGTACCGTATTAAGGCTCTTAGATAAAATACTAGCGCGATTTGCCGCGCGACGCGACGCCGCGCCGCCGGTATTGTTCTGCCGTGAAGTTTCTCAGAAATTGTCGCGACAAGTCGCGCTAGTATGTAAGAGCCTTTAATGATGGAAATTATATTGTAAATTGAGAGAAGTAGCCCAGTGGCCTTGATCACGCGTGTTCGGTTCCATGCCAGCGATCCGGACACTTGAGTTACCAGAGGAACCCGGCACCAACCCGACACCTGATACCCGCAAGCCGACCGGAACAAATAACTTAATAGGCTGAATATGAAATTCCTATCCAAATCTAGCACAGCCAGTACACTTACCTTGTAATATTTTAAAGAATTTGTGGTTGAATCAAAACAAAAAATAGCTATAGGGACCTATCATAGTTGAGCAGCATATACCTACGAGTACCAACCATAGTTTTCATTTACTTTGGGATAATTTTACTAATCAAAAGTGAAAAATAAAAACTTTTTACAAAAAAAAAAAACAACCGCCTTCCAAAAAAAAAAACACTAACTCAGTGAAAAATAAGCTTTTCAATTTTCGTTTTTTGCCACCGACTTCCGAAATTAAAGTTTCTTTTAATAAGGGACCAACCCAGACAAAAATGAAAACTACAAAAACAGCAGTCCTAATACGTTGTCATATTTTTTTTCGCGATTTCATTGGTGGGTATAGAAAAGTTGTTCATAATTTATGAACAACTTTTCTTTAATTATGAATCATAATAATGAGTACAGTGACCCCTTATGAGGTTTAGAGTAATCCAACAAATCATCATCTGCCTAGCCTTTTCCCAACTATGTTGGGGTCGGCTTCCCCGTCTAACCGTAAGCAGCTGAATACTAGTATTTTACATGGAGCCACTGCATCTGACCTCCACAACCCAGCAACTGGGTAATACGATACCCTTAGAGAACACCAGTTGTCAGAATTTCAGGCTTCTGACAACCCGTAACGACTGTCAAAGATCCACAAAGTCAACCGGGACCAACGGCTTAGCGTGCTTTCCGATATGTAAAGATGGTCACCCATCCATGGACCAATCCCGGCAAGCATAGCTTAACCTGATGGAACACTTTTTTTTTTGCGGTTCTTATTGCTTAGTGACGAACCAGCAAATAAGCTTGCAATTGTAGCATTTTAACATTCAAGCAAAAAAAAAAGCGTTTCACATAGTATCTACGGTGTAGTCGGCCTTTTACTTTACTATCTAGGTGATTCAAATTGGGCACGAACATCATAAATAGTTACCTATGTTTTTACAGTTACTAATATATCATTAAGTAGTTACGGGAGAACCGTGAACTTGACTTACTTAATTCATCATTCTCTGTTTCCTAAATTAGTACTTTTATTTATTAGAATTTAGATAAATAGATACATACTTAGTCGTTTAGACAAAGTGACCTACATTGAGTCTTGATTTAACTTGCCTGCATAGATGGAGGAACCGAAAATTATTAGTTTCGAAAATAGGATGAAAGCTGCACCCGTAAACTTCGATGGCATACTTCCAACTGCACTGGAATTCACTGGAGTTATTTACAACGATATGTTTATCAAATAATGGGTCCGTTATGATGTAACGGTCAGTGTTTCACGTGGAATTCCTTCTGTAATAATTTACAATTGGTTTATACTGACTGATGTGCATTAAATTGTTTAGTAGGTACCTCGCTAGTAGCTAGTTAGCAATTTTCTCGTCATCTGGTCTATACACATGTTATTGTTTGTCATTGCATTGTTTATCAGCGGATGCTTCGAGTCTACGTTCATAGATTTATACTATTTGTTAATAATATCTAACTATTGTGATAGGTCGGTTGTCATAAATTAGTAGCCTTTGTCTGGTAGGTAGATAGCTAATAGGAACCTATAGTAGGTATAATTAAAAGGAGAATCAGCTGACTGTTAAAAAAAAACAGTCAGCCAAGTCACCTATGAGTTTATTATAGAAAAACAATTACGAGAGCGCGGCAAAAGAATCAAAGATTTAGGTATTGAGTATCTATTTAGATAAGTAGGTATGGCACACAATGATACATGGTAATTACCATATACTACTTCCATGTATGCACACAATTTTCTTCAGGTACTGTCATTTTAGATAAGAATCTTGCCGTCGGTATGGTAACATAACGGGAGCAAGCAACACAGCTCTTTCATTGTTCGCATAGAGGTCAATAAGAATCGAGGCAAAAGCGTGGGATGCCTATGACACTGCCAATCATTTTACACCCACTTATGATCATGCAGTCATGCTCTTAAGTTTTTGCTGAATCTAATCAAGCGATATGAGGACCGTTGGTGGAATAAAGTGAACACCACCCGATTTAGAACCTATGAAGCAGGTTTTCGTTTTAATGAGTTATGGATACCCAACTAAATTCTCTAAGTTCGTGATTGTCGAAAACACTGCTAGAACAGCGTAGGCGCAGCGGTAGCGGCTCCAACTTACGAGTTGTATGTAGATCGTGATTTCGAACCTGGGCAGGTACTTTACTTTGTGTATATTTTCATCAGCACTGCTCTCAAAACGTTGAAGGAAAACATCGTGGAGAAAACAGCATGTCTTAGAACCAAACATTCAAAAACTAAGACATCCACCAACCCGCACTCACACTCACGCGCTGTCACAGAGAGGCCTGTGTCCCAGTAAGCATAATAATCAGCCTAGCCTATAATGTTCCCAACATTATAGGCTGATTATTAATTATGCTAGCTTTCTTTACGGGCCGCAAAAATACTGTTTATGGATAAATGATGTAAGTACATAAATGTAAGTATACCTCGACTTTGGCTTGATTGTCATTCGTGGATCTTTAACAGTCGTTACGGGTCGTCAGAAGCCCGAAAGTCTGACAACCAGTCTTACCAAGGGGTAACGTATTAACCAGTTACTGGTTTGTGGAGGTTAGATAGGCAGTCGCTCCATATAAAATACTGGTATTCAGCTGCATCTGGTTAGACTGGAAGCCGACCCCAACGTAGTTGGGAGAAGGCTAGGCAGATTGATTTTGACTTCTACTTTGACTTGGTTACAGGTACTTGGCCACTGGCCATGTCGCAACAAAAATAATGTTCATCCACTGAAGCAATTGAAAAAAAAAAAACAATTTATTTTACTATACTTCTTTTCTAACCCTACTCTTTCGTAATTCAGTTGAAAAGCACAATACCTATCTCACGGCACAAAAAAACACAATCACAAAATGGTTGATGATAATTGTGGATGCAGTATTGTTTGTTTACAACGTAGCATCAATTACACGTCTTCGATTTTATTGAATTTATCAAACGGGATCGGTGTATTTTGTTTGGCGACTATTATTTTAATAGCTGGTATAAAACTGGAGTCACATAATTGCACGACGGTTATTATGTCTGACCCTAAGATGGTTTAGTGAAATTATTTGTAAGAGAGTGATTCATCGCCTTCCGCTTTGAATTGGATTCTAATGACAGTCCACACAATGGCACAGTTTCTTTTATCGTAAGTATGTAGTTGAATGTAAGTTATATTTTTTGTTGCAGGCTCCAGAAAGAATTGAGCAATGTCCTCAACTTTCAAAAACCAGAAGTACGGAGCAAAACGGTGAAGTGGTAAAGCCCCCGGACAAGCCGATGAAAAATCATAATATACGAGATACAGAAGTGACCGCCTTGAACATGGCAATCGACACTTTAAGATGGCAATTAACACAGGTATTAAACAAATTAATCTTCTACCCAACTCATTTAAGCGACCGATTTTGTTGGTGCACCAATATACAATTGTATTAGTAAAAATACTTTATACTGTAACTAATGCGATGCGAAATCAAACCTAATAAGTGTAGCGAACTGTTATTGCTTATTTATATTGCTAGCGATTGTTTAAAAACATGTATCCCTCTGAGCGATAACCTGACAATAGAGTGAAGTTATATTCACCAAGTTAACATAACTTATTTTCAGACAGAAGCGAACAGGCAAATGCACATAGCTTTACTTAAGCAGGTGGTGAGTTTTCTGAGCAGAGTGAAGGAGCATATAGAGAGTCAGAGTCCTGATGCAGGACCCAACGTAGAGGCGGTGTCCCGCAGGGAGGCATCGCCGAGCGCACACAGCATCGACTTGCCACGATCCCGCTCTGTCTTGCACGTTAACAGACATGAATACTCTTTAACTACCGGCAAAAGATTAAGCACAAGAAAAATTAGTAAATCCATTAGCAACGTTAACGGTTTCAAAGACTACAACGGTGTCTGGTAAAAAAACTTGATAATGAGTCTAACTTTATTTTCCTCTAAAATAGTTACTATTATTGCTTGTCTTTTTGGTTTTCAGGAACCAATCCAAATTATCTTTGTCATCGGACACGGAAAGTTCTCAAAAGATCACTGAAGAAATATCTAGACTGATCACTCTTGCCAATACTGTACTCAGTACCAAAATACCAGATCTCTCTTGTAATTGCAACGATAGTAATGACAATTTGAAGAATGATGATATTTCTAATGATGGCAGTGAACATAACGAATCGAATTCTACTTTAAATCTTATTGACGAGGACACAACTAATGCATTTATCCTCAATACAATTTACGACAGCGAGGACGCTTTTAATGGTCTTACAAATAAGTTTGTAGATGTTAAAGATGTGCCTCTAACGGATTTCATAGTGTCATCTTCTCCAGTCTCTTGCGGGTTGGAAAATGACTTCGGCGGCATTAATGTGAACCAAAAAGGAGAAAGTACTAAAACGCAAACGGAGACTAAACCGAGAAAGATGGACAAGAGGAACGACTATAATCATGTTGCAAATTTCATTGAAGATGAAAGTGGGTTTTCGTCAATGAGTTCGTTCCAAGAGATAGGAATACCTATAATAAGTATTATACCACCGTCACCTTGCAAAGAAGTAGGTTACATTGAGGAGCTCACTGACATTTTGGATGGAACTGAAAAGTGGAAGAGCGACCCGATGGACCTCGATAAACAAACTGTGAAAGTATTCTGGGTTTGATTATGTTTGCCAATGTACAAATTCGTGCCTGATTGCGTCATAACGACGGTTAAATTATTGTTTGTCAGTATTTTACTGTACCTAGTTCGCAAATGACTTAACATAGATTTCACATCTCGACAGTATATTTCTGTTGAATTCTAGAAGTGTACTAGATATATCGCCGGGATTTTTTTACTTTGTAGTCGTATTTACTTTAATTTTAATAAAATCATATCTTGATGACATACCTATTTGTAGTTATTTTTCTACTGCCCCTAAGCAACCTGATCATTGAGTAGGCATCTTGGGGCCTTGGGGGGTATAGATTCGATTCGTAATCATTATCATGGTCTCGCTCTATAGAGAAACTATGAATGAAAAATGAATAAACAATGATAAAAGTAAGGTAAAGATTAGCTACAGGTTCTATTGATTGCGCGGCTATAGGAATGTGAAGAACGATGTGAAGGTAGTATTTTAAATAACGATATATTTGATCGATGTCGGTTTCAACACGAACATAGCTTTAAGATTTGAAGACTTTGCAAGAAGGGATGGCAAAGTTCTGGCGTCTTTGCACACATTGCTCCAACACCTTTGCCACACATGTGGCTTTGCTGATATTTGCGCATTTGAAGCTGTAAGTGGCGCTAGCTCTTAGCCTGTTTGTGATGTTGAGACTACAACAATGATTTAATTCCAGTTTGCAATTTTCATTACTTATTAGGTCATATTCTTGAGCGGAATTAAAGTAGGTACTTAAATAACACTTCCTCTGTAGATATTGCACAGAATGGCCGCTGCGTTACGGTATTGTGCCGTTTTAATAAAATCTTTTTAAAGGCACTTTTCCGTTAAAAATGTTTTTGGCCAGTTGTTTTGACTCACGAGATTATTATTTTTCATATTTCAATTTGACATGGAATGTGTTATATCAAAAATGTATAAATCATCATTGACAAAATAACAAAAAACACACATGTATTAAATTATAAGTATAAGTATATTTTTTAGAAATATTTAAAAAAATTATAAAGTTTAAGCGACAAAAGCATTTTTATTTTTGGATTTATCTAATTTTCTTGTGATATTTAAATAAAATGGGGGATGTCGCTGAAGAAAATAAGAGTGGTAGTGGAGATGCTGAAGAAAAACTTCCAGAGAAGGTTCCAGAGCCGGAGCCTCCAAAGATTCCTGATGTAGAACTGGTTGTAGACGGCTTTGGGTTCATGCCGAAAAACAGAGATTGGCATGGAGAAAGACGACGTTCAAGTGTTTTCGCAAAAACAAAGCTTGGGCCGAAGAAGGAGGTAAAGGAATCTACAGATGAGCAGAGTCCTTGCGCGTCTAGTACAAACATAGATGTCGTCCGGAGGTACACCTGGAAAACGAAAAACAGGATGATGGTTCAGGTAAATTAAAGTTAAAAAAAACCGATTGAGAACATAAGTATCAAACAAAACATTTCCGCATTATTGTAGTTCGTAGCTAACCCCTATTTTGTCATTCGGTGCCGGCAGGGTATCTACTGTAGACCTCCAACACAGTAATATAAAATAGAATAATAGTAGTCAGCATTAGTATTATAAATTCAATATCAGTATTCAGCCTCGGATTCAATTAGCTTTTCATTATTTTTATGAATACTTCCTTGTTCATTAAAAAACCTATCAGTTTCCGCGGTAGATGCATGGCTCGAGACTTATTTGATTTATATCCTGCGCATTTACCACCTGAAAATGCTAAATCTAATTACAAATTAATTTGCAGGTCATAACATACGGTGCAACCGTCACCAACATTACCGTTCCCGACAGAAAAGGAGTGCCTGACGATGTCATTGGTGGTTTTGAGACATTAGAAGGTATTTTGGCTATTTTTTTTACAATCGCAATCTTACTCAAAGCCCTGAGCAAAGTACGAACGACCATAGATCTACTCGTATACAAAGTTTGGACGCGACTAGTCGGATGACACGTCATCGTGTGACCAATTATTCGTTGCGGCCAAGTGTTTGATGCGTATTGGGTTACAATACTTTACTTTGGATGCTGCGTCTTGGTCGTGGTGCGCGAAGTTTATAAACGACACTTAAGTGGGCCTGGGTAGTCTATGTCTGCCAAACTATGGGCTCGGTACCTATATCACAAGAATTTAGTCTCAGGTAGACGGAAGAATTGCGAGCCGAACCAATATTATCTGCAAGAGAAAAGTGGAAGGAGTGGGTACCGGAGGCCATAGACGAGTGGGCAGAAGAGACTACAGTCTCTCGCTGGCCGTATGACTCAACATAAGTATGATGTAGGAAACATGGTAGTTTTCAACCTATGATGCTGGTAACATGGTAGTTTTCAACCTATGATGTAGGTAACATGGTAGTTTTCGTCAGACGATACTGACCCATCTCAAGACCACAAAGTTGGATTTTATAGGATTTACCTACAGTTTAAATTTCTTATTTCACTCAAAAAGAATACAATTATATACTTCTATGAGGAAAAACAATAATAATTATTAAGTTAAGAGTGAGATTTAACTATGTATAAACTGTGATATAGACTTACGTAACGAAAATAACATTAAAAAACTGTGAACAGAATACTTGAATCCGCGGAATCCTTACTTTGGTGCCACCATAGGCCGGTATGCAAACGTGATCAGAGACGCAACCATGGTGGTCAGACCTTCGGGTAGGATGTACATGCTGTCAAGCAATAAGGGCCACCATCACTACCACGGTGGATACTTTGGTTTTGATAAGGTATGAAAGGCTTGTTTTATCGTATCAAGTACCGACATATTTAAAAACAAATACCACAGATACATAATTACTGTAATTTTTTTGGAGTGTCTATTTCTATTAATTCTTCAAGGACTTTCTAATTAACTATAATGGTTTTTGGTCCGCGCGCGGCCCGCGCGCGGTCAGGCCGAGTGCTCAAATTATGCCTGAAATCAAATAGTTGCTGGATTTTGTCTCAACACTAATCTTAGCAACAACATTCAATCTTCTATACTAATATTATAAAGCTGAAGAGTTTGTTTGTTTGTTTGAACGCGCTAATCTCAGGAACTACTGGTTGAAATTGAAAAAATATTTTTGCTTTGGATAGTTCATTAATCGAGGAAGGTTATAGGCTATATAACATCACGCTACGACCAATAGGAGCGGAGCATAAAGGAAAAATGTTGCAAAAACGGGAAAAAATATTCCTTTTTAAGAGCTTCCGTTGCGTGCGCTGCGTAAACGGTTTAAGTTACGCAAATGTCATGTATGATGGAATTGTTCCTCTTTAAAAGTTCTAAAAAAAGTCCGCGACAGCATATGTCTATCTTTTAGGATTGACTCACTATAACCTTTTTTTATGGTAATCAAGTTTGTTCAAAATTAATGCATTATTCGCGAAGAAGTTTTATCAACATAATATTAACCTGTATGACTATAATATAGGATGATGATATAATATATTTTAGGTCCGCACGCCTCGCGCGCGGACCTAAAACCATTGTAGTTAATTAGAAAGTCCTTGAAGAATTAATTCTTATTCAAATAAATAGTTTTAACATCAAGGGTATTTATGTAGCAGTAAAATGCTTTTTAATTCATTCGAATCGGACATTTAATTTCGAAGTTATCACGAAATGCAATACGCGAACCGTTCGACACCGGCGCCACGACGTTCCCTACTCTAGAGAGGAGACGATGGGCACACGGGTAGACCATGACCTGGAATAGGACATAGGATACGTTTTATCCCTATATTCCCACGGGATCGAGACCTACGCGGGTGAAACCGCGGGGTACAGCTAGTTTACTTATATGTTAAATCGTGATTTGCAGGTAAACTGGCGCTCATACGTTAGCGGTTTGAAGGTGATCATGAGTCACGTTTCGGAACGGTTTCACGAGGGTTACCCAGGGACGTTGATGGCTCAAGTGACCTTCGAGGTCAGCTGCGACAACTCGCTCATGATTGAAATGAAGTGCACCACCACCGAACCTACGATTATCAATTTAAGTACTTCACCCTACTTCAATCTTGCGGGGCATGTAAGTAAAAATTCATGGCTATCTAAACAGAGTCGGCCCAGAATTCGGCTAGGTACTTGTTTGGCGCCTTCATTAACTGTAACGTTCAGACAATAGTACACGCAGGACATTAAAAAGGCGTCAAGTAAAATAGCACCTTGAGTGATCATTGTTGATTGTTTGTTTGTGGATCTTTTAATTTTGGATCTTCGTTAGACTAATAAGTTTTATTTTTTTGCTTCTGTTTCTTTTTGCGTCGGTTAAATTTTTTAGGGTTCTGTGGTCAATACGGAACCCTTATAGTTTTGCTTTGTCCATGTCTGTCAGTCTATCCGTCTGTCCACGGCTTAGCTCAGAGACTGTTGATACTAGAAAGCTGGAATTTGGTATGGGTGTACATATAAATCACGCCGACAAAGTGGTAAAAAAAACATGTTTTATTTTTGTTACCTTGATGAGTGAACTCTTTTTTTTTTTCCTTTCCCTTTGTGTATGGTGTCGTTGGAAAGGGTCATTCAAATATATTGTTATTTTGTGAAAACTTTTATTGGATTCAGGGATCCGTTTGAGAAATATTAAGCTTTAGAGTGCTAATATCTTGCCCCCGTCCTGCTAGCGAAATGGTTGGTTTTGTATATGTTAAAAAATTAACGGTAGTAGTATTCATATTCATATTCATATTTTATTTGCATTCCATAATGTAGATAAGGTATTACAATGGTATATACAACGAAATTAAAAGGAAAACTATCACAGCTAAGTAGGCTTCACAAGTTACTGAGTAATAATCGACCAACTTACAACATGTTGCAAAAACAACAACACATGTTTTTGCAACATATTTTGTTGATTATGTAAAATTAATAATGCATTTTAATGATCGAAGAGTTTTTGCTTATTTCGGTATCACGTATCTGCAAATTATTACTTTTATGTTTCTTTTAACGAATTTTCAGTACTTCTCTATGGATTTATGAAAGTTCCATAGCTCCGAAGGCATGGCCGACTGTCACAGTTATGACATGAAGTTGACTAGCTTCCGCCCGCGGCTTCGCCCGCGTGGTATGTCGATAAAAAGTAGCCCATGTCCTTTCTTAGGCTCTAGACTATCTGTGTACCAAATTTCATTTAAATCGTTTCAATCGTTTTGGCGTGAAAGCGCGACAGACAGACAGACAGAGTTAATTTCGCATTTATAATATTAGTAAGGATGAACACGATTAGGTACTTTCGATTGCCCAACACCCATGACAATTGTTTTTCTATGCATGACAAATTGCTTTTTTTTTAAGCATGCTGGGTCGGAGTGTATTATGGATCATATTTTTACCATCAATGCTGATAAATATACGGCCATAGATGAGGAAGGACTTGTGACAGGTAAGATTTTACAACTTTCTGGGTAAGCTTTTACGTATAAGATCGTGAAGCAGGGAAAATAGTGAACTCATGCTTTGTAATTGTTCGTTTCAACATGTGAATTCGATTCTTTTTCCCTACAATTAACCGTACTTAAATGCCTACTGGGCCATCACTGCTCCAGCAGTGGCCCAGTGATGGTTCCAGCCTCGAGTTACCGAGTTTTAGGTCGTGGGTTCGAACCCAGACAGGCGCTTTACTTTGTGTAAATAATTTCATCGTCATACTACACATTTGAGTACTTTATTGTAGCTACACATTCTTTTAATATTACGGAACACAAATCGTCGATGATTATCGATGTTTAACATCTTATTGAGGCTAATTGTTTATATATTGATTATTTACCAGGTGAAAGGAAAGTCGTCGGAGGAACAGCCTACGATTTCCGTGTGGCTCGACTCCTAAAGGTCATGATGCCTAAGATTTCGATGGGAGGCTACGACATTAACTTCTGCATAACGCGCGGCACCTCCCAGGGCTTGGCGTTCCAGGCCAGGTGAGCTTGACTTCTAAAAATTTTCTTACTAACACTTAAGGTTCTCTTCCGAAGGCGACCGCAACCGCAAACTGCAGCGGCAACGTCGCCAAACCGCAATGAGAGACCGCAGCGACACGACTAGTTTCTATGCAACTCCATGAAAAAGGCAATAGGCGACAATGTCGCCATTTTCGTTAGAGAACCTTTCGCCTACAGAGCCAGGCTGTCCGAGACAGGATTTTTGCGCAAATAAATATTATTTTGTCAAGAATAATAGGTTAGGAAAGGATTGTAATCCCCAGGGATGTGCCCTAATATAAGTACGTTAAATCATTGGTTATTATGACAACAATATTAACCTGCAATAGTATAGCGTCTATATATGCTAAAAAAAATATTATAACAGATGTTATTTTTCAAACAAATCCAGTAGGTCATCAACCTGATATTCTTTTTTTAAACTTTCAGGGTGTTGCATCCGCAGACGGGAAGGGTGCTTGAGTTATATAGCAACCAGCCCGGTATGCAGTTCTACACCGGCAACCTTCTACCAGACCCAGACAGAATAGTAGAGGTAAGCAACATTTTGAAGTTCCAAAGATATCTGCAGAGTTAAATATAGGTAGTACAGCAGTAGGTACCATTAAGCCAGTTATTGTATTTTAAACTTTAGTTCGAACTTCGTAAAGTTCTTAATACAAAAATTACTATTTAGACTCTGTTCTAAAGTCAGAAGAAATATATGACGAAGCCCTAAAATAGGTAATCAAAAACAGCGTTGTTTTATGGATTATTCCACTTTCTCCCTCGAATCTGTCCCACCAGTGCCACAAAGTGGATTATTCAGTTTTGTCGGCCACTGTGTCGCACTAATTCATTTTGTTTGGGCAAAATAACACTCTCATAAACTCTGTTTGACTTTTCCCACAAGTGTCACTGTTGGATTTAATAAAATATCTAATATAGCAAAAATAAAAACTGTTTTAATAATAATAACAAAATAGAAACTATTTGTACGAGATCGGAATGATTCTGAAGCAGATAAAATACCACAAAGCAATGACTTCCACTGCTGGACAGTGGCTAATATTTTTGCGGAGACCCCACAGAGGCTTTGTGGAGCCCTCGGGCTCCGCTGAATACATTCGGAGTATCGCTGCTATAGAGTATCTGCACAATGACACAAGGCTATACAAAGGAAGCAAACACACCACGTCGGAATCACATCAGCGTCGCGTCAAGTCTACAAAACCGCCACTTCTTCTTCTAGCTAAAGCACTAGGTCTACCACTGCGGATCTTCCTTAACAAATATCTGTATTCACAGAATTATAATACACTAGCTGATGCCCGCGACTTCGCCCGCGTGGATGTCGGTTATTATATACTAAAACCTTTCTCGAGAACCACTCTATCCATTGGTGAAAACAGCATGAAAATCGATACAGTAGTTTTTGAGTTAGTCGCGTACAGGACGACAGACAGACGCGGCGGAGTACTTTGTTTTATAATATGTAAGGATAATTAAAATCATCAACGCAACTCTCCAAGTTCAAATTACCCTACTGAATGACATTTCATGAAATCATGACTTCATGACATTTGAGGCCAATTCAAAATTAATGCTGCAGTATTTTCAGCATAAGGGAGGATCATGCTTAGCAATTTGAGGTAGGGTAAGGCTTTAAACGATTTCGAACTGATTACCGATAATGATGAATTGATATATCGTTTGACGTAGGATGTTGGGGAAGAAGCTGTGGAAGAGACCGCAGCTAAAGAGGACGACGCTATTGAGGAGGGTTCTGAGGCGACCAGTGAGGAGTCGAGTGTAAGGGGTGAAGAGGAAGCGTTAGAAGAAGGACGTGAGGTGACTTTGAACTTTACTTTTTAGTTTCTAAGACTTATAATGCCAAAAATTGTTGTTCAAAAAGTCAAAAATGTTATCATTTACTTATTTCAATGATATCATTTTATAGCTGTATTTGGAAGAGACATGCGGTTTTGTAAGGAGATGAATATGCAATAGACTCCAAAATAGTACCCACTTAGTTCAAATTAACAAATCAATCACATCGAAGCAAAGTTTTAAAGCGATCCTTGAAACTTACCCGACTTTTTTTTATTGGGAGACATTGCATAAACGAGTATATCTGTCTAGCTGCATATCTGACCTCCACAACCCAGTTACTGGGTAACAAGATACCAATTGGTTAAGACTGGTTGTCAGACTTGTGGGTTTCAGACTACCCGTAACGACTATAAATGACAGCCAATGAGATTTACGAATGACAGCCAAGACCAACGGCTTAAGGTCATAGCACACATTATCAACTCGGAAAGGGATGGTCACCGTATCGCCTTTCGCCTCGCCGTCGAACAGTCGTCAACCTAACGTAAGCACGTGTAACCAAAGCGGACCAGCAGCTCCGATACGTCGACTCGGCTACAGCTAGACGACGCCGCGCTTACGGCTCGCCGACCGCGGGAGGGGTGAGAGGGGCAAGGGTGGACGAAGAGACGCAAGCGCGAGGACGACGAGGCGTAAGCACGGGGAACGCTGGTTGACCACGCGGCACACCGGTTCGTGAGCTTGTCCGAGGCGAATCGTTTACGTTAACATTCCGATTAGTTTGCCTCTCAGTAGGGAGTTTAATACAAAGAATACTAAACGGCTAGAGTTGATACGGTTACGATCCGCTTTCGAGTTGATATGTGTGCTTATGACCTTTAACGTGTTTTCTGAGGCACGGAGAGGCTAAAAGGTTCGAAAACTGTTTAAAAAAATTACATCTTTTCAATACACATGCCATAATTACCCTACATTATTATTATTATATTATTAACCTACATAGTGTACCTACTATTGAAATATTTTTTGTTCCCAGGGCAAAAGGAGTTTTGGGTACATTCCGTTGATGGGTAAGCAGGGCGCGATATACAAGAAGCACGGCCTCTTCTGTCTGATGCCGCAAAATTACCCGGACGCCATTAATAACGTGAGTATTCGCATTTTCATACAAAAAACCGGCCAAGTGCGAGTCGGACTCGCGCACGAACGGTTCCGTACTATTATCTATAAAAAAGGCAAAAAAAATCACATCTGTTGTATGGGAGCCCCCCTTAAATATTTGTTTTATTATAATTTTAGTTATTTATTTTTAAAGTGAATATATAACTAAATATACTCTGAATATTTCAAGCATTTATTTGTTGCCGTTATCAATATCGAGCAAAAACGAGCAAAACAAATCATGTATGTTGTATGTGAGCCCCCTTAAATATTTATTTTATTCTATTTATTAGTATTTGTTGTTATAGCGGCAACAGACAGACATCATGTGTGAAAATTTCAACTGTCTAACTATCACGGTTCATGAGATACAGCCTGGTGACAGACGGACAGACAGACAGACAGCGGAGTCTTAGTAATAGGGTCCCGTTTTACCTTTTAGGTACGGGACCCTAAAAAGTGCAGCGCGGCCCACATGTAGGGTGCGTTACTTCATTAAAAAAAGTATGAAAGTACCTAATGAAGGAGAATTTTTGCAATGCGTTGCGGCGCGTCTCGCCACATTCTGCATTAGCTTTAAGGGTCTCCGCACACGGGCCACCGGCCACAACCACAAAACGCCGCCACCGGCATATGTCCTGTAGTTTTCATACATTTTATTTGGACTCGCCGCACACGGGCCACACGCGACAGCCACAAACGCCGCGGCGTAAAATGTATGAAAACTACAGAAAATATGCCGGTGGCGGCGTTTTGTGGTTGTGGCCGGTGGCCCGTGCGCGGAGACCCTAACAGTTTGCAAGTATACGAGGATTCCTTCTATTTCTTACATCTCGTCTGCTTGCATTTTTACTCCTCCCAACTATTTGATCGCTGTGATACTGTTAGGAACAAATTCCATACCGAATTCACGAAATTTTCCATGAATAACGTGTTATGAGGCAAACATTATTAGAGATCATGGGGGTTTATTTATAACTGTTGCTTAAAAAGTGAAGAGATGTTGTATTATTAGAATCCGTAGAACACCATTGTTTGTCGAAGGACCGATGGCCAGTGGAGCAAACGAGTCCTGTGGGTCAAGTCTACTAATTTACAAACGTGTCAATGGTCTCACCAATATGAGTTTTTGACAGATTTGCCATACAAAATCTGTCAAAAAGTCATAATTGCGAGACCATTGACATTTACACGTTTGTAAATTAGTAGATTTGGCCCCCTGGAGTGGAGACCGCGTATCGACAAGCGTAGAATAAGAAAAAAACATCTCTTTGCTTGTGAATGAGTCTTCGGATTAATGCGCAAAATAACCTTTTTTTTTGTATTTCAGAAAAACTTCCCTAATTCAGTACTAAATCCAGGTGAAGAGTACGTCCACAGAATACAGTATAAGTTCGGTATACTAATCGGAAGATACATTTAAAAACTACAAATATCGGAGGGCGCGGCAGAGCCCCCGCCAAGTCGAGGATTTTTTTTTTCGTACGTGTTGTAAAATTATTTCAAGTGCTGTACCGTCATAATAGTAAATTAAATAAACATTGTAACGTGATATACTTTACTTTTCTTTGATAAAATAATCATCGATAATTTACAGGAATAACTTTAATTTCAGAAGTCGGTGTCTTTGCTTTTCAATTTTCGTTTTTTGCCACCGACTTCCGAAATTAAAGTTCACTTTTAAAGTCTATTGTTTTATTTTTTGTAAAAAGTTTTTATTTTTCACTTTTTAGTTGTGGTACCTACCCCACCACAAATTCTAATACCACTACCTGCTATGTAAATAACAGTGATTGTATCAAGTACGTGGCTACGTAATAACAGCCGCACGGGTCGATCCATCAGGTTAAGCTACGCTTGCCGGGGTTGGTCCGTGGATGGGTGACCATCTTTACATACCGAGACTCCTCCGTGCCTCGGAAAGCACGTTAAGCCGTTGGTCCCGGCTGTCATTTGTGGATCTTTGACAGTCGTTACGGGTCGTCAGAAGCCCGAAAGTCTGACAACCAGTCTTACCAAGGGGTATCGTATTACCCAGGTACTGGGTTGTGGAGGTCAGATAGGCAGTCGCTCCATGTAAAATACTAGTATTCAGCTGCATCCGGTTAGACTGGAAGCCGACCCCAACATAGTCTATGGCGATGAAGGTACCGCCACAAGCCAAATAATAAGAAAAACAATGTAAATAAATCTAGGCTTTTTATTAAAGAAAAAAAAAATGCTTAAGTACTTTTATATCACAGTCAAGTTCCTACTGGATTTTATAGTATACACAGAGCAATCTGTGTGTGCAGTACTAAAACAATATTAATAAACACCGCTGTATCTCTACGTCCCCACCGCTGTATCTCTACGTTGACGTCGTGGTGGGGCTTGCGCGCTCCGAACCCTAGGTCTGTGCCGGTAGAGTTTACTTTGCCGGAACGGGTCTAAGGTGAGGAGCCAGACCAAGAGAGATACAAAAATCCGCAGGGCAGCATGTGGCGAGCTGTTGGGCAGTAGCGACCCCACGGACCCTACCTCCCGGGAGAAGTCTCGTTCCTCATCTCTGGCTTGCCTTTATTGGCCGGCTAGAGTGGACACTGACGAGGAACAGAGCTCCCACCTCATTCTTGCCTTGATTGGCCGGCTTGAGTGGAGATTCGCTAGAGCAAACGTGCTCGGAGGAAGGAAGTATTCCAGTAAGATGCTGGTAGGGATTTTGACCGTACTTCCGGGATTGTCCTGATAGCCGTGGAATACCTCTCCACTCCTCTCAAGCACCTCAGGACATGTTGCCCCCTTGTCGCTACGACACTGTGCTAGCAACCATTTTTGGGGGTCCATTATTGAGTGTGCAAGTCACCCCCTGCCATTTTATCTGTGTATTTTATATTAAAAACATTGGTCAGGCAGGGGCCATAGTTTTCCCATAGTTCAAAATAACTAGTCCACCAGCCCACCCAAACCCATAGTCCAATATCTTTGTTTCCATGTTGTGCAATAGTCCTAGACCAACCGGGGGTTGTCCTTGGCTGCATTGCATAGTGCGAACAGGGATAATCGTCGGTTGGTGCCCCATTTAATTATGGATGTCTAACGGGCCTCTGCGAGTTGGCTTCAGCCCCTCGTACGCCTTCCAAAGGCCGGGGACCCCAGGGTCCCGAGATATGTCAAAGATATTATATTCTATCCCATTGTGTAGTTGAGACCTTTGCCCAGTAGTGGGACAAAACAGGCTGAAAAAATGAAATAATATTGTGTAGTGTATATGATCTATGGATGTGGAGTTAGTACCAAGCACCTTTGGAGCATACTAATACAGCTTTACAAATATTCAGATAATTCATCATTATAACTAAATTTAACTATATGAATTGGTTTTGGCTCATCCTAAGGGTGGATTTGCAATCATTGGATAACTTTTAGCTGAATAATAAATACTTATGGCGGAATAACAAGTAACAAAAACAACAAAAAAAACATTACCCTCCTTCTGGGGCAGTCGGGTAAAAATGCCATTTTTATTCCTAAGGTAAAGGAATCTGTGTTGAAAAATCGGCCCTTAGGAATAGCTATTTAGCAATACTTAACTGTAAATAGAAAGTTCATGATGTAATTTTTTAAGGCTTTTCTATAGATAATTATATATTTAATATTATTTCTTTACCTTAAAACCTTACCTTAGTAAATCATATTCACTCAAAGATTTTAATTCCCACATTTATATTGCACCAAAAGTCAACAAATAAGCGCTAAGCATTTTATATATTAGACATTTATGGTGGACGGGTTAATGCATACAAACTCGATTAAGTACACAAACGGTGAAAAGCAACCTTAACAATATAGTATCAATTTTAACATAGTCAAACAATTTTAACTAGGTCAGTGGGACATCTTAGGGGTAAGCTAAAGTTATAAATAAATTTGCAATAGAACACTATAACTAAGAAAATAATCTTTTTGTTTTAAACCACACTAGATCATAAATACACAAACACTTTCTTTGTAAATTATTGTAATTATTTTAAAAAAACAAGTCACCTACATTTAGCGCTGTCTCTGTCAACTTCAAACAATCAACAGAAATAGTTTTAATTCATTGAGCGTTGTATAATTTGTGATTCTTGACACAAGTAATGAGAAATCAACCAATGCAAAATTATGTGGTGAAAAGACGGCATCTGAATTATACTTTTAGCTTCGGCCTCTTCTGGCGGGGTCGCGGCGGCTAGCCAGGTGGTCTAGCTAGCCAGGCAGCTGCCTCATCACTTGTATTTACTTCAAGGTCGTGTGGTTTTTGGGCCGGTAGCAGGTATTTTGGTTTCTCGAGCTTCTTGAGGGATGGGTCTTCAGACTCAGGGAGTCTTTGGGCGGACCACCGGTGTGGTTGAGACCAGTCTCAACCACACCGACAGTAGCGAGGTTGCACTACCTTGGGCTTCTTCTCCGGCTCGTTTTTAGACACATCTTCGGACTTGCGCTTGCGCACTTCCATTAAAGCATTGTTTGGATCTACCACATCATTTTCCATGGTTTAGAGAAGATTATGAGTTATATAAACGCTACAAATCGCAGAAAACACAAGTAAGTTGCAAATATTTCTTTGTTTTGGTAAACAAGGCTGTCAAACAAACTGCCAACTTAGCTTACATCATAGTGCCGGGTCATAGTTTCTTTACTCTTTGGTCGGGTCCCAAAAAATATACAAAAATAATGGCTGAACTAAAAAATATTTATTTGTAACAGGATATTTTTTATTTAATAGTTGAACTAAAAAAATCATCTCGTTTTAGATAACTACCTAATGAAGTAAAATGACGAGACACAGCACATTATTAAGTATTTGTAAAATTACGGTAAACTTCGAGTTATAGGCAAAATGTAGCGACAACTACTTGATAATCAGCTAGATAACGTAAAGTTCACTTTACATTCAAATTCCTATTCTTTTATCGTATTATCGAAGGCAATCTGATACACAACAAACGGAAAACAAAACTAACAAAATTATACAGATTTTATATCCAATTATACAATCTGGCAGCCCTGTGGTGAAGTTGTTCTAATAGTCTGTGGTCTATACCTAGAGACCTAGAGGTACAACGTTTCGTTTTAGAAATAGTCAAGGTCGTGAGTCAACAAACTCATTACTAGATTAAATTAATTTCTTTTGTTCTCCCTTTATTACTGAAAATAAATAAAATTATAATTCGTTTTTGTATGTACAAACCATTGGCTAAAATGAATTCAACCATAGACTACCCTATACAGATTAACGTTCAGTAAATGACATCTAGTGGCAATAAAGCGAACCATTTTTTTGTAGTTGTTTAATTCTTAGTGAAAAGTAGATGGAGCTACATTGATTGTTTTTCCACAAAATTAAAAATATTATTAATTTTACCAGTTTTGCAACTGCAAGGCAAACGAAAAGACCATCAATCCAAGGGTGTCATTGATGCTTAGGCGATGTTTTCTATCTTAAAACATACTTCGTTCTTACCTGTAGGTACCAAAAAATATAATACCGATAGAAGGTACCTTTTGCAGTTTGCAGTCTGCAAAACTATCAGGAAGGCTAACTGGAATCCGAAAAATACGAGAATTTATGTACCTATAAATAGGTATCACCGTATCCGGTTTGGTTTAGGTTTCGGTTTCTTTCTTCTCGTAAGTAGTTCGTAGGTTCGTACTGCCTACAATACATATTAGGGATTTTAATTCAGTCAAAAGTAGATAGGAACTATTAGGACTATAGAGGATGGTACTAGGTACTTTCTGCCTGAGATCACAAAAAGTTAAGTATTGCAATGCCAGCAAGTAGGTTACCTACTTAGATATATAAGTACCTATTGGCTAGTATACATAAATAAAGTTAGTTAAATAAAGTTTGGTTAAATTCAGCAAGCTCATTTTTGTATTCCTAATCAAATCAGATTATCTTGTTAAATGACCAAAACCACTTGGGCTCACTTGTAATTTTTTTATTAAGAAGTAAGTTTATGAGACGCTTCCCTTTTTTTTTCTGACATTTCGGTCTGTTTATTTTTTATGTAAGTAAGTAAGCGATTTTTGTTCCTCAGAATAAAATAAACTAAATAGAATTTTGCTTTATTACCTGCAATGCAACCTACTTATGCCTATTTATTTATTCCTATTTATGCCAGCGTTCACTAATGTCGACTTCAGCATCGCCCAACATCTGATCCAGGGTGGATAGAGTATGGGAATCCATTATCTAGCCTTTTCACAAATATGTTGGGATCGGCTTCTAGTTTTACATCTGGTAAGACGGCAGCTGCATACAAATAATTTTACATGGAGCGACTGCCTATCTGACCTCCATAACCAAGTTACTGGGTGACACGATACCCCTTGGTAAGACTGGTTGTCAGACATTCGGGCTTCTGACTGACTATCCCGTAACGACTGTCATACATATCTACGAATGAAAGCTGCCAATGTGGCCAACTGCGGCACGGAGGGGTCTTGGTATGTGATAGATGCATACCTTTCCACGGAACAACCTCGGCCAGTGTTGCTTAATCTTGAAGATCGACTCGTGCGGCTGTTATTATACTCGTTATTGCCTCGTCCTCAATGATGATAGAAAACAAGTGTAGTAGGCCTTTAGTCGAGTCTCTCGTCACATAATTTTGAAGAAATCTAAAAAATTAATGCGTCCCTACGTGTGCTGTCAGCCGCCTTCTGCAACTATGTTCATGAAGTTCATAGCAATTTATTGGTTTTACAATATAGGGTCCATGCTCATACAACTATATAGCATGGAATGCTTGAGTCGGGTGGGACTCATCATCTTTGGACGAGGCAATAACTTCGTATAATCGTAAATGGAATATCAAGAAACCACTGAGGTAGGTATTTGGCAAAATCTAAAGAAGCTGTATTGCTATTCTGTAACCATAACACCGTGTACAAACTTAGGTGAAGTGAGCGTGGAGTGAGCTGTCATTGTCATCGATACCTACTGATGCTAAGGCAGTGACAGTTCACTTCAAGCTCACTTCAACTAAGTTTTCACGGTGAGATGGTCACAAAATAGCAATGCAGGTAGTAGGTAGGTACAGTGAATCGCACATCAGTGGTAACAATTTGACATTGCCAGCGCCTTTATGTCGTCGCAGTAAGGCTGATTGCACAGAGTTTTGGTAGAGGGGCACCACTCATTTGCAATTGACTGTACCTACAAGATTCTTGTAAGTAGATATGTAGGTAGTCTCTCTTCTACTAGATGCACATTAAGATTACTGACGTAGGTAGCATCACAGTATAAATAAGTAACAGTATTATGTCTTTATAGAAAACGGCCGGAACGACGCGCTTCGAACCGAAATCACAGTGTGTCTCAGACGCAAGTATCGAGTGTGCGGCAGTTACGGATGCGGAATGTATATTTACCGAGCGGCCGGAGGTAAGGAAATGAAGGTCACTGACGAGATATAATACTTTTACTTTATTAAACTGTGGTAGTGCAGACATTCAGAATTCGAAACTATGCTAAGTAGGTACGCCATACAATTCGAGGTCAAAGTCAGTCTAGAATTAAATATGATTCCACTAAAGAGATTTATAAGAAAATCTATTACCTAACATTCTTGAAGTCTAGAAAATAATCTAGTTTTCGCAAACGTTTGTAAATATTATTTCTTAATTACCCGATTAGCTGCAAGTTCTGTAAATAAAGAGATGCTAAAAAAATAAAAACTGAAGCTATTTAGATTAGGTAGGTACCCTGCAAGAATGTTAACGTTGATGTTTGTGTTACTATGAATCGCGTTGAAAGATTTTGTTAGTATTTATGTACTCAGTTTGAAGCGAAAATCCACAATAAAATTTTGGAAATCGTGGTGGCTGGATGAACCTGTAGATATGTATAGAATCTATTCACTTATTTAAGTTAACCTAAATTAATTTGAACACTGGATTATCCAAATCATTATCATTACTTATTTCAGCCGAAAAATGCTGCTGGACATGAGGCATCGCCACATCAACCCGTCGCCATCCTATGACCTTCACCAGGTCTACAGTCCACCTTATTAGTGGGCCTACCAACTCCATCAACCAATAGAGGAAGATTCCTTGGTTCATACTAACCAATCCACCCGTGTAGATCAACGTCACAATATACAACGAGTAACAAAAACCTTGTCCGATCAGTGAGGGTGTTGTTGAGAATCATACTGAGAGGTTATTTACGTGGTTTTTATATGGAAAAAGAACAAAAAAATTCACCGCTTTTTTTCAATAGAGAGTTTTATCGTTTTATTACATGGAGCGCGGGCGGCCGTTGTTTAGCGTGTGTCTAGAAGTCATAACTTATAACCTCTGTTGAAAATTTCCCTATTTAAAATGAAATTAGTGTAATTTTGGTACTAAAAACAGGAATAATATTCTTTTTTCTTTTTTAGTAATTTTATTGCGGTACCTAGGCGCCCCCTTTTGTATTGGACAGGGTTTTTGTAACACGTTATAAGTAAAACCCTAAAAATAAAAATAAGCTATACAGAAAAAACTCGATAAATTTTCTATAAAGAGATAACCCATTGTGTCAATTTCCGACGCAGAAAAGTAAAAGATTTCAGGGAAACCTGTTGAATTTATAAAAGTTGACGTCGAAAGTTCGCAATAGCTCGAGAAACAAAAGTTTTTCTATCGACATAACTACAACGCTATACTCTATTATACCTACATTACTTACCCGTCTACGTCATGAGGGTAAGGAAGAAGTGAATAATTTCTTATACAGGTTTTTTTTTTAGTTTACGTTTGCACTTGTTCCATGCTCAAACTCATTGATGCGCGTGGCTAATATGCATGCTATTACCTAAGTAGGTATAGTTATTAATTTATTTAGTTTTATTTACCTATTTATTATTTATTTATCTAGTTTTTATTTATTTATTTGTATGTTTATATATTTATTTAGTGACATAATTATACGATGATTTATTACGAAAACGGGGGCATAAAAATTTTATGAACAGACCTTTGGGCGTATAAATATTATGGAAAACTACTGAATGTATCTATGCAAAATAAAACTATTGAAACTTGTATAAATTATCTATACCTGTACTGTTTCTATTTTGCCATTTTCATACTGCATATTTTATTAATTTACTGCCAAAAATAAGTTAAAATTAATGTTGAAATATGGAAGTTTTGATGCTCATTACTTCCAGACCAATATAAGTATTTATTCCAGTTCTGCTTCCATACAGGGCTAGATAATGACAAGACAATATTTAGTTTTCGAACGTACACCGTCTAAGAAACGAGTAATTACCATATTACGTTTATATGGAAGAATGAGCGACTAGCGTAACCTTAAGGCTGTCTATTTTTACGATCAAAACGATTTGTCCCCAAAAGCCTTATCATGACGCAATCTGTAGCCAAAATGAATCAACCTTTTTATATACTTCTTACGGGAGATGCAATTCTGCGAAATAAATTTTTCTTAAAAACATTTAAAAAAAAAAAAAAAAATCTGAAGATAGCAATTTTTTAAAAAGAAATTATATAATAATAAAAATAAATGTTCTGAATTGCATGACGTCCGGTTGGAAAGCCGCCGTCTTCGAGTGTCTTATTTAACTATAAAAAAAAAAAAAAAAATACTGTACAAACGAGGACTTAATGCCTGAAGCATTTTATATTCTACCAGTCAACCTTAGGGTGATGCAGGAACAAAACGCGGCAGGTGCAAGGGATAGATAACTCGAAAAAGAATAAATACATACACTGGCCGTCAAAACTTAGTACCACATAAAGAAACTCCAACACTAAAATTGCAATAACTTTTAAATTACACAATTTTAAGGAAAGGCTAAAAAAAAACAAAAACACAAATTATTGCATTTTTTGGCTCTTTTTGTTTTCACATTTATTTCTTGATCGATGAATTTTGATTCAAAAGCCAAGGTGTCAAAAAAAATGTAAATAAGGCGTAAAACTGTAGTTATAAATGCTATTTGAGTTTTTTGCCTGTAAGTTAAAAATGGCTATTTTTGGTTTTAGTTAAAAACGTTAATTATGTATAATAAACTATAACTTCCAAGAAAGCTGATAAAATTTGCTATAAAACGTTTTCTATTTCAAAACTCTGGCTTCTACAGTTTAGGAGAAATTGCAATTTTAAAAGTGTGTTATTAAATTTTGAAGGCCAGTGTAGATACATACATACCTTTAAACAAAATAAACTTTGTCAAGAGAAATAACTATAGGTAGAGGAGAAAATGAATCCAGCAAATCAGCGCTAGGATGATTCTGCCAACTTCTTATACGAATAATTATGTGCACGTGCCTTTACTTTAAAAGATAACTGACTGTTTCTTCTACTCAATCAATCTGCCTAGCCTTTTCCCAACTATGTTGGGGTCGGCTTCCAGTCTAAATGGATGCAGCTGAATACCAGTACTTTACATGTAGCAACTGCCTATCTGACCTCCACAGCCCAGTAACTGGGTAATACGATACCCCTTGGTAAGACTGGTTGTCAGACGTTTGGGCTTCTGAGGACCCGTAACGACAGTCAAAGATCCACGAATGACAGCCGGGACCAACGGCTTAACATGCTTTCCGAGAGATGGGGGGGTCTTGGTATGTCATCCACGGACCAATCGCAGCAAGCGTAGCTTAACCTGATGGATCGACTCGTGTGGCTGTTATTACTTAGCCATGAGCTCCTCCGACCGGTTTTTCTACTACTCTTCGCAAAAATGTCAAATTCATTCATTCACTGACAGACTCAGCCTAAACTTCTTGATCTAGCCAGAAGCATGAACTTTTGCACTAGAGTACCTTATATACGAAGGTGAGTACTAAAGAAGGATTTTTTTTAAATTCGTCACCCGAGTTGGTTACAAAAAGTATGAAAGTTTGTATGGAATTTCGTAAATTTTCCCTAAGCGAAATTCTGTGGCGGCATCTACATCGCCACATACAAAGACCTGACGTCACACAAAAATCCCGACGTCACATAAAAATCCTGCATCGCGCAATTAGGGTTTACCGCGCGATGGACATATAATACAAGATTCCAACATCCATCTTAGGGCAGTTGCCCGCCAGACAAGACGACCGTCTGATCAGAGGATCCTCCCTCGTCTTTAGAGGATGAGCAAACTTCACACTCGGTTTCTCATACCTCTAAAATTCCGTTGGACCCTGGCCTACCTTTGATTTTCAATAATGAGTTTTTGTCACGGAATTGATAAATCTATTCCGTGGTTTTTGTGATATCGATACATAATATTATAACGTCTGTGAAGTTTACACAAAATATCCATGAAACAATCTTTGCGGTTAACGACCTTTTTGAATATATAGGTACCTATTTATTTATAAAAGAAATAAAATTAGTTATGTTGAAAAAGATAACAAAAGCTGCTGTTAATCTTCTTTACTAAAAACATTATTATATTTATTTTAAAAAATCTCCTTTGTTGCCTCGTTGGTCTAATGGTGTGAAGCGCTACTGCCGAGCATGAAGTCCTGGGTTCGATTCCAGGGTCTGGCAAAGTATTATTGGGTTTTTCCATCCAGAATTTCTTAATATCAGCCCGGCGCGGGCGTCTGGATTTTTATCCAGTAGATGGTGATAGACTCGCAATATTGCGGACTTAAAATATCATTGGTGTAATGTGGGTGTACTATAGGTAGGTACACCTCTCCTTACCCTTCGAGGAATACAGGCGACATTCACACAAAGAAAGCATGTCAGAGGACGTCATAGTTTACTCGCACTAAGACAAAAATTATGTTAGTATATAGACACTGACGACTATGACTGGCGGTATGTTGCAAAAGTAATGCACTCAACCCACTTTTGGTACAGTTCAATTCAAACTTAATGGCGGCTCGGAAGTTAGCTTTTCGCTGCGCAGTACCCCACCACTCACACCCGATGACACATGAAATTGTTACTGCGCAGCGACTCGACTCATGTTCTGAGCCGCCATTAAGTTTGAATCAAACTGTACCACGGATTTTTTGTAGGCAGGTACTGGGTACTGCAGTCTCTAAACGCAGCCGACGCTGGGATTCGATGCTCCGTGACTGTATTACAATAACCTTTTATAAAATATCAACTGCAACTCTTGAAAGCCTCAATCGACAGTGGCACCCGCCGGAAAAGTGCCGAGACTGACTATGAAGCTCAACCAATCCCACAGTAGAAACCCGTAACAAAATTAATATGACAGAAGAAAGACCAACAAAAAACGAACCAATAATAGTGTATCATCATCTACCTAGTCTTTTCCCAACTAGGGTTGTGGTCAGCTTCCAGTCTAACCGGTCGCAGCTGAATACTAGTATTTTACATGGAGGGGCTGCCTATCTGACCTCCAGAACCCAGTTACTGTTACGGTAACACTAAAACTAATGGTCAGACTTTCGGGCTTCTGACGACCCATAACAACAGTCAAAGATCTACAAATGACAGCCGGGACCAATGACTTTCCGAGGCACGGAGGGGTCTTGGCATGTAAAGATGGTCACCCATCCACGGAGCAACCGCAGCAAGCGTAGCTTAACCTGATCGATCGACCCGTGCAGCTGTTATTACTTAGCCACAAGCCCCACAACCAATAATAATGCATAAAATGAATTTAAATGTTAAACTTTGAAATAACTTCTAGATTCGTAAATGAATACCTACCATTATTTTCTGATATTTTGAGTAGGCAACCAAAGTTTTTATGATAGCACCATTGTTTTTTGTTTTAATTTGCTGATAAGATAATTCTTGCTTCTTTGCAATATTATATTTAAAACAAAGTTCAGACTAATTATTTTTAATTAAAAGTTTGTGAGTAACAAAGATAATTTTAATCTTATTTGAATCTCTGTATTCGCTCGTATAAAACGATGATATAAGTAAAGACAAAATTCTTAGTTTCTGTAGTCCGGTGTATCGTTTCTTTAAAAACGTCCCAGAAATCAGTAAGAAAGAAAAATTTACATAGGCAGCCAAGGGGACTACCGACAGAAATGAAAACTTAAAAACTTTTTACAAAACAAAAAACAACTGACTTCCAAAAAATCACAAAAAAAGTGAAAAATAACTTTAATTTCGCAAGTCGGTGGCAAAAAACGAAAAATGAAAAGCAAAGACAGCGACTTCCGAAATTAAAGTTATTTTTAATTTTTTCTAAGTCGGTTGTTTTTTTTTTTCTAAAATGTTTTCGTTTTTCCCTGTTTAGTTGTGGTACCGCACACTAATTCAATTACCTCAACCTGCTATTTAAATAACAGTGACGGAGTCAAATAAAATATCGTCTACATAGATTAAGTGTGAAAAATACGTAATTATTGAAGCTAACTCAAAACTTACGCAAGCAAAGTTAATAAAATTTATATGGGACCACCTCTGAAGCATGACCTACCAAACAAAAAAGAATCATCAAAATCGATTCATAATTGGCGGACAAATCGCGTAACTCATACAAAAAAAAACATACAGACGAATTGAGAACCTCTTCGTTTTTGAAGACGTCGGTTAAATATCATACATAGCTCTGTAGCTATGCATCGTTTTGCCAACCGGCATAAGTTACCAGTGTATTTGTACTTATAAACTGTAATTAACCTCAATAGTCAAATTTAATTAGTCTCGTGCTAAATAATAACAGCCGCACGGGTCGATCCATCAGGTAAAGCTACGCTTGCCGGGGTTGGTTTGTGGATGGGTGACCATCTTTAAATACCGAGACTCCTCCGTTCCTCGGAAAGCAAGTTAAGCCGTTGGTCCCGGCTGTCATTCGAGGATCTTTGACAGTCGTTACGGGTCGTCAGAAGTCCGATACTCTGACAACCAGTCTCCAAGGGGTATCTTATTACCTACCCAGTTACTGGCTTGAGGTCTGATAGGCAGTCGCTCCATGTAAAATACTGGTGTTCCGCTGCATCCATCCGGTTAGAATGGAAGCCGACCCCAAAATAGTTGGGAAAAGGCTAGGCAGATTGGCAGATTGAGTCAAATTAAAAACATAAAGTGGTATAAAATTAGAATTTCACGTTTAAGTATTCAAATAATTCAAATCAAAGCACTCAATTTGCAAATGGCACTACAAATTGGCATCCACAAGTCCGTTCTCTAATCCATATATGTTTACACGTTCATCAGATACCTTTTGGAACAGACGAAAATACTTGAATACATAACGCCATGCCCGTATTGCCCCCGTAAGGGTAGGCAGAGTGTTTAGTATTAACCCATATTTCACCAGTTACAAATAATGTGCTCCATGTGATAGGGGCGAGCGTATTACCGGCCGCCAACCTACTACTATCGATAATTTTGAATGTAAAAATACAAAACTTACGTTTGTACTTATGTAAATGATAATATTCATTTATTTGGTTATATGACATAGCATGTCATTGTGTTGTCCATGAGCAAAGAAAAGCAATATCAAAGTACTTAGTCGAAAATCGTTTGGGTATTCACACAAAAACGAGGTACCTACAATATTCAACTATGAAAAAGCCACCTCTAATTATATTCAAACTAAATCTCATATACACGTATCTACCAAATACCTGGACCCGATAGTTATAGGTACCTAATACTAAATTGTTTCGAGTGGGAATCGAATAAAAGATCTGAAAATAAGAAAAAAAAACTACTGCATATTTGTGTCCACCCGCTGCACAAAGACAAGTCGTCAAACTCAAACTAAAGTTAATCGTGAATTCGTGACACGAAGATGGCTCCAGATAACCTAACCTAACCTTTTATAACCTAACCCAATTCTGAAGAACTCTTATCACTTATAAACTAGTCAGATTACTGTTGATACTGTCTAGATACGATGATCACATTTTTGAAGATAATTATCTTACGTTGCTTCCGTTCGTTTTGTCTCAGTAGGTACCTACACTCCATCCGAGTGTAAAATAGCACAATGTATCCATTAGATTTTTATTGCTATTTGAAAATATAATAAACTATAATTAAATGCGAGTATAGGCACAACTTACTGAGCTAAGGAATTGGGCGCGACGAGTAAGTAAATAACGATATCACTTTGAATCACTACGATTCACCCAATAAACAATTCAAACTCTATGCTAAAGAGATACCGAGTATTTTTCTTTCCACAACGCGATAACACATAAGGCACTTTTGATTTATGATTGCACCATTGTGATAAGCGCAGGAGAGGGGTCATAGAACTTTGCAGGGCTCACACGCGGAAACGAGACGAACGAATTTTTCTTCATACTGATCCAGATTGCAAGTTACTTCACTTTTGCATACCATGGCTTAAGGGAACTAATCGACGACTACGGTTTATAATACAATAAAAAAGAATCGTAAATGAGATAAACATGATATAAGAATGCACATTATAGAACTGGTATCTGAGTGGGATGGTGTTAGCGCATCGCGAGGCTACGTAGGAAGCGTTGCAGGCCGCTGTGTTTAGCGGTGTCGTGCGTGCGCTTCTGGACTTGGGACGAAAAGCTAGTAGAGGAGAGGAGCGGAGCAGCCGAGCGGAGCGGGTCGCGGGCATCATTCGCGGTCCGACAGTGGTGCGGCGCGGACGACCACGCGCGCAACCGGTCATCGGACTAACTTTCCAACATTCGTCTTCCAACACCTTTGGACCACCATGAGGACCGGAAGGGTCCCGCTTGCGGCCCTTCTGCTAGTCCTTGCCTCTCCAGTACTGCAGGTAAGTCTTTAGTCAAACTTTGCCAAAAAGCCGGCACGCAACCTGTCCGCGGAGATTCTGAAAAATAAGTTTGCAAAACTTTTTTGACTTCGCACAGTCTAGACCTCGCGATTTTGTATTTATTGTATGCCTGACTCATTTTAAACTGGACAACAGATTTGTGTGTTGTTTGAATATTGACTAAGTTCAAGTAATAACTAACTAGGTATCAGTGACAGAGCCGGTTTCTGCAACTACTGAACGTATTAACTTTATGATGATAAGTTTGTGTTTGTTCCAATAAAATATAAATGAATATGGCTGCGCACAGTTTCGAAGGACATCTTATATGAGTTACGAATTTATCTGTGAGTTTACTCAATGGGTTTCGCAGCACAGTAGTAGCTAACTACATGATTTGTAATGCACGAAAAATTGAGCCTAGTAGGTATCTATCAGTTGATAAAAACAGATAATTCAACTTCGATAAAGTTTAGGGTAACCTAGATAAAAATATTTTTTTATATTCTTTGATTAAAAATAAACTAGCAGGCTTTTTATAATTTAAGTAATGTCAACTTTACAGAGGAAATAGGCGACGTGCTGATTGCATAATAATGTAATTTTCAGAATTGTTTCAATAAAGCGATTATTGTCTCATTGCCATTTTTACAAGTGCAAAGTATTACCTACTGGTGTATTGTTACAGCTGTTTCATTGCCTAAGCTAAATTAATTCAAACCGAGTCTGCATACTTGTATACCTATACTTACTATAATTATTTATTAAAAGTGCAAACTAAAATGAGGTCAAAACACCAAGTAAAATAAGTCGGAACTCGTATTACCGAATTCCGAATTGTTGCTGTCAGCCGCACGCGTGTTTTTATAAAAAAAAGTATCATAAAACAGGTTTTATTCTATAGAATCGATCACCGCGAAGAATAATCGGTTTATTTTTTAAGTCTGTTAATTGAAAATACGAAGTTGTTTGGTCGAAGGCTTAGTACTGCCTCCACATCACTCTATCAAGTGCATAAAGGTATCCCACATAGACTAGGCGCTATATTCCCCATAGTGTGAAGGCAATAATCTCTCCTACTTAAAGTTTTCTCAACTGTGTTGGGGCAACTTCCAGTCTTAAATCTGGTAAGACGACAGCTGAATACGAGTTTTAAATATGGAGTGACTGCCTATCTGACCTCCACAACCCAGTTACTGTATAACACGATACCTACCCCCCGGTGAAACTGACGTAAAAGCAGCGCTATGTCTCACTAAATAGATGCAGTAAATGTAAATCTTCCTCAGTTTTCTTAGAACCAATTACTCGTAGTAGATGCAATGGCAAACTTCACTCTAGATAGATCTGATAAGTATGTTACCTACAGGTTCCAAGTTATCGACATTAAAAAAATCCAAACAAATTAAATAATATATACTAAGCTAGGAATGAGAAACCAAAAAGTAAAACGTGGAAAATAAGCTGACTAAGTTTACCTACATCAAAAGATGGTTTCTATCTTTGATTCTTATATGTTTCTGCCATTGACAAAATTGTAATAATTGCTACCTTTTCTACTCACTCTGAATACCAATGTATAACATAAATAATTTAAATGTATAATAATGATGTCTCACTCGCCAAACTTGCTTAGTTACGGCATAATTCATCACACGACTGGTTTTAATAGTTTTATGGGAGTTTTTCTACACATTTTTGAATCAACCTAAACATTAATGGAGTTTTTTCATTGTTTAAGCATATTTAAAAAACAAAAAGTTAAAAAAAAGCCAATCTGTGTACGCGTAACATGTTTACAGCTCTTAATTTCTGCGTCTTGTCTCGACAAACCCCTTTGAAATAAAAGCAAGCTATTCATCAAGACATTACATTTTGCTATGCAATATTTAAGTTCATACCGATGTAAATAATGTTATGTAATGTAATTGTCTTTATTCCACAATTTTTGTTATTTCACCTACCACTGTTTGTCTCTGCATCACCCAAAGGTTGACTGGTAGAAAATGCCTATGGCATTAAGTCCGCCTCTGTACATTTTGTTTTTAAAAGTATTCAATAAATAAATGTAAATAAAATGCAAATTTCAACACGATACCTGTAACCGTTGAAGAGTTCCCTCGTGAGAAGACGACCCTATACGGACCCTATACGACGATGCATCGTCCAGTCCTCTCAGCCACTGAAATGTATTGTCATGCGTCTAATTACCAAGTTTCTTGATATGCCAAGAGGTAGTTGTCCAAAGTTAGCTTGGAAGAGAGCTATACGTAAAAGATTCAACAAAATTTCAATTTAAAGGCAGAAGAGTTCATATGAGGACTTGTAATAGGTAAGCTAAAACAAAGGGAAAATCTCAAAAAAATCAAAACGATCAATAATATCAATCAATCAATAAAAATATAATATCAATCTTGAAAATGGACAAGTGTCAGAATCCCTGTTCAGCATCTCATTAGTTTGCCATAGAATCTAGAATAAACACAGGCCTAGACTTTTTAGTAACTTAAGAATCTCTCCTTTTAAGACTAGGTGTCCTCATTTATCATTTTAATTTAGATAAAGTGTTCAGTAGTCACTGGCGCGTGGGCATCAGACTTTTACGCCCGGTTTCAAGAAAGCCAAGCAGATGTTTTTTCAAATCTTAACTGATCTGATTGGCACACATGTCCGGCTCGGCATGATGTGGCACATTCACAGCCGGACAAGATGCTGCACGGCCGGGCAAATTTGAATTTATAAAATGGAATGTTCTGGATAAAACTGCGAATTGTTCCGAGCCGACAGATGCAAGGTTAGATGCTGAACGAAGTTTACTGAGCGGTACGAGAAATCTGTATATTGTAGTACTTGCTTCTTGCCGGTTTCAACAAATAGGTAATTGCCGAATGAATGAAACCCGAGCTCTATGAGAACTATTTTTTTGTTTTTGAGAATGGGAAATCATTCAGTGACTTCTCCCGCTCTGGGCGGTGCGGAAGGGCGTGTCAGACTTTTACTGACTAAAACACCCCTTTCGGACTTTCCCGCAACCCTGGCAGGCATCGGTCCTACCGGACCCCGTCAATTGTGCTGACATCTCTTTGAGGCGCGCGTGGAACACGACGCGCCATCGACCCGGGCCTGGTCCTTATCAGACAGGCCCGCGCCTTTGGTAGCCGGGAATCCACCTGGGATTCCCGACGCCCAGGGCGTCTCCAGCGGCGACGGTTAGGGGCGTGAGAGTGCAAACTTTACCTTTCCCTCACGTGTTCCACCTCCTCCTTCGCGTGCAGTACTTCTTCGCAGAAGGAGGTGACGGCTTTCCATGCCCTCTCGCTCCATACCATGGCCTGGACCAGGGCCGGACGCGAGAGGTCATTGCCGCCAATCGCCTCCACGAGGACACGGCGGTGCTCCGCCCAAGCAGGGCATACCTCCACCGTATGCTCTATCGTGTCCTCCGGGCGATCCGCACAGTGGTGACACCCGGGCGTTTCCTCCCGTCTAATCCTACACAGGAACCTCCCGAAGCTGCCATGTCCGGAGAGGACCTGTGTCAGGCGGAAGGTGAGGACGCCGTGGCGTCTCTCTAGCCACTCCTCAAAGAGGGGACTTATCGCCGCTCTATGAGCACCCCTGAAATACCTATAAAGCTAATCAAATCGAGGGTGTCAATCTGTCAGGTTATTTTTGTTTTGATTATACTTTCAAAATCTGGGTGTCTGACTTTTGTTGCGACAGTGTACGGAGCGACTCTTAAAGTGTTCGCCAATCGAGAGTAGCGCCTCGTCACCTACAACCTACAACTCAATTTGCCATAGGAGTACCTATACATCTTAACTTAAAAGCTTTTCTTATTTTGCCACTAAACATCTAACTTACCAATTTTCACGTGGTAGTAATATCTGGAAATTATTAAAATTACACTTATAACATAACATCACGCCTGCATTCCCCGAAGGGTTAGGCAGAGGTGCACTTAATAGTAACCTACTTATACCTACATTTCGCCAGTTATGTTTAAGTCTCGTGTAACAGGAGGCGAGCCTATTGCCATCAACCGGGCACAAATCTACAGAATACTACAGAGAAATTCCGGATGGAAAAACTCAATAATACTTTGCCCTATCCGGGAAATGAACCCGACCACTAGACCAAAGGGGCAGTTAGTCAATTAAAGTTAATGATGTTTTAAGTAAAATAGGTCGCACCTTCACAGTACCTATAATTTAGGTATCTAGAGTGCTAAAGTAACTAGGAAAACACCTTTGTTGTCTACGCGGGACACGAGCAAGTTGCGTTTATCTATTTATTCAGTGACATTAAGTTTTCTTCGAGTTGAGCTGAAGAATGCAAACATTTTATTCAATAGATATTAACTTTTTAAAGAAGAATCTTACTGTACCTACCTACTTATTCTTTAAAAAGAGATGGAGAGAGAGTTTTTTAATGCTTTCTCCCAGTTCGTTAACATAGACAGAGAGAATATGATTTATTATATACACCATCAAAATTACAGATATAAATGTAGAAATTTCTCAAGCGGTGACACAATGGGCTTTCAACTTTTGGGATGTAAAGCATACTACGATTTTTCCCCGAACTTTATTTTTGCCGGAGATATTCAACCAATATTAAACGTATAAAAAATATTTATTTCTGTAAATTGGTTAAAAAAATACTTTTATAATTCAAAGTTAAAATATGTTTTAGAACCTAGATACGTTGTTGCTTGCTATGGGAAAAATGGCAGCCGCCCATCGTTTTTTTAGAGAAAATTAGATGGTGAAGTACTAAAAAAAGAAAATGTTGAAAAAAAGTGGTTATTTATAATAATGCGAACACTTATTTTCGTTTTTATATTTAAAAACAGTTTTTAATTAAAATTGACGCAATTGATTACGTTTGAGCTCTAAAGTTGATAGCTTAATGTGGTTATCACTAAAGGCTATCAACAGTTTGAAAAACCCAATAAATGTTGACCGCTAAACTGCCATGTGAGTTACACCTGAAAACCTCATGTAATGTAATTTACGAATTTCGGCTTTAAACGATGCATTTGCAAAAGGGCTTCATGAGCGATTTTACCCTTGGTCCTGTTCACGCACAGCATGACCAGTCACACATGTCAACGTTTGTTCGGTGCAGCACAGCACAGGCACAGTAACGAAGTTTGTAATTTGTAACTATGATTCCTGAGAAAACGCAGTAGGAGCGTTCACGTATGCTGCTTTTATATCACGTGAATTCCCGGTCATGTTGAAATTAAATTAATAATAATGATACGAGTTTGGATTACAGTATAACGAAGCTCGTTAAGGCTTTCTCAGGCAGGCGCGACGCGACTCTAGTAGAACATTTGGCTACGGAACCCCAAAAAATTTGACTAGCAGTAGGACCTTAAAAAAAAATACTAACCTTGTTTAAAAAGGTTTTTACCCGACTACGGCGAAGAAAAAAGGAGGGTTATGATTTTGACCCGTATGTATGTATGTATATATGTATGTATGTAAGTATGTTCATCTGTTCCCTTCTATCTTCTAAACCACTCATCACACCTAGACAAATGAGGTATCGTTGGAAGCGTCTTGATCGTCCGCTGGTTATAGGCTATGTGGCGTCACATTAAAAATGGCGCCCTCTAGAGGACAAAAAGTCAGGAACTAAAAAAAAAATTAGTTTAATCGTACCATGTTGGGTATCAAATGAAAGGGTTAATGAGCACATTTCAAAAATATATATATTATAACCAAAAAAACTATAACCCAACTACGACTAAAAAGGTATAAACAAGACACCACAGCCAGACAAATTAAAAATCCGGAGTCACACATAATCTGTTCGATTTATGGCCCTAACACGTGTGACTCCGTATTTTTAATTTGTCTGTCTGTGGTGTCTTGTTTATACCTTTTTAGTCGTAGTTGGGTTATATTTATTATTACTTAATTTTTTTATAAATCCTTGTGTTACGTATGACAACGCAACTTCCGGAGTCGACGCATGCCCTGACGATATTCGGATAATAAAACTGGTTTTGAAGATCGTCGGGCTCTTTCGTGGATTACTCAAAGGCTTCCGACATATTTAATCATTAAGCCTTAACTTATTCTGCATTTAATAAAGAAATAAAACCCTAATAAATGGGGAAAACAGTTGTGCACTTCTATCACTTTTGTAACAGTGGCAGTGTCACGACCAATTGGAACCGTGCATGTGCACCTAGCTTCTGACGTTTCATAAGAACCCATACAGGTTTATGTGAAATAAAATATTTTGATTTAGATTGATTCACAGATTTCAAATATTGACCTTATATTTGTGCCATCGAAGCACATAAACTCTTTGCGAAATTAAAATATAACTTAGGACACAAGAGCTTGAATGAGCAGTTAATCTTAAACTATTGTTTAGAGTTGGGTAGGTACACACTCGCGACCTACCTAATGTCGATGACCGACGAGAAAATTTTCGTTGATAAGGAATTACTTATTGAAGTTGTGGCGGTATCTACATCGCCACATGCGAACTACGCATCAAAGATCTGACGTCACACAAAAATCCTGACGTCACATAAATCCTGCATCGCGCAATTAAAGTTTACCGTGCAATGGACATTTATATACAAGAACCCGACATCAATCGTCGGGCAGTTGCCCGCCAGACACAACACCCGTCTGGTTGGAGGATCCTCCCTTTTCTATGGTGGATGAGTAAACTTTACACCCTGTTCCTCATACTAAAAAGTAATGTTAATCAAACTTATTAATTTGCATCACATTTCAGGACGTAACTTAAGTAGTAGTGGTGCAGAACGCGTAATGACCCCTTAAGATCCCAATACAAGAACTTGCTACATTCAGGTAATTACAAAACAGCACTGTTAATGAAAAGTATTATGACAATGGGACCGGTCAGCATGTTTTTAAGGATTAGTCTGTAAACATATTTAAATCTAAGGTAACTGCACTACTCTTAGGCAAATGTTATCACTCAGTAAAGGACTTCCTAAATGATACTAATTTATCTAGATTATGATTGATAAAATTTATTTCGAATTTGACCATATAAGACATTTATGTACCTGACTATATACCTAATATTGAATTCACTTTAATTTCTTTTGTTGACATTATTTTGTTTGTATAAATTTTTGTAATCATTTGCACGCCGTAAGGTAGACTGTAGCCGATCACATTAATTTATGTACAACATCTTATACCTGTACCTATATTCATAGCAAATAAATCTCTGATTCTGAATCTGAATCCGCAGATTCAATCTCAACTTAGACGTTAGTTTTTTACACATAAGGTACTTATTTGCGTGGTAACAATTAATTAACGTTACATAGCGAAATCATTTAAAATTCACCGCTCCGCTGATTCAACAGGTGACGGGCTTGTTAGGTATCAACGGAAGATACTCGGAGTTGTGTGAATTGATCTGAAAAACTTTAATAAATACCTTGAACGAATACTTTGTTGTTTTGAACGATGTTATCTATAGAATCTGTGACGCCGACAGCTAGACTGCCTAAATAGACACATGAGGCAAGGTTTGAATAATAGATTTAAACGTTTGTCTGGCATTAATGCTGAAATGAACCTTTTTAGCGCAGTTTTTTTGAGGAACACATTGTTGTTAAAACACTATTTTAACTTTTTTTTGTTGTAATTTTTGATTTACCAACTGTGTCCAAATAAATGTAATTCTTTCTTTCTTTATACCTAGAGTACTTATTTTGTACTCTGCCGGCCAACTCTATTGCATTAGCTGTGACCGGGTACTTAAAACAAAATTCGGTCTAGCGAGTCATATTAGGGCACACGTTAGGAAATAATAATTCTAAAGGGCCGTTATCGAAATCGATAAGGAGGACTATATATATATATATCCTTATTTTGCGAAATTAGACCGCTTGGAAATAGCATTATTCATTGGACAACTGCTACAACTGTTGCAATTGAAGAGAATAATAATAATAATAAATAAATCATCATATTTCTTAAAAAAACGTTAAAGTACTTTTGACCCCGTCAAAATCCGCGTCCATTTTTATCAAGGTTATCTTCGTTAGCATGATATGGCTATGCCTAAATTTAGTGTTAAAGTTTGACTTACGAGTATTTAGCGACGCCTATCTACTCGTACGCATGTTTGCTTTACGTGTAGGCCAAGAACTCTCGATACCCGCTCCCAATTGGTAAATAAGATAAAAATGATCTTTGTACGCGGTCTAACCTGAAATATTTTCTCCATTCGGTAGTTAAATAATCTGTGTCTTCGTGAACAGATCCAGGATACGCCGTTTGTTGACCCTCCCGCTGTCAGTCAGTTTATTTCAGTAGGTCTATTCTGAAAAAATCTCACCGTGAAAACTTAGGTGAAGTGAGCTGTTAATCCCTAGCGTTAGGTTCAGGTGGCAGGTGACAGCTCACTTTAAGCTCACTTCACCTAAGTTTTCACGGTGAGATTTTTACAGGATACCACTAACTGTCGTACCTATGGTGCTTGACACTAATGACAGCTCACTTCACCTACGTTTTCGCATTGAGATTTTTACGGTATTGATCAGCTGCATTGCTATTCTGTAACCATCTCACCGTGAAAACTTAGGTGAAGTGAGCATGGAGTGAGCTGTCATTGTCATCGATACCTACTGATGCTAAGGCAGTGACAGTTCACTTTAAGCTCACTTCACCTAAGTTTTCACGGTGAGATTTTTACAAAATAGACCGGCTGGTCCTGTTTTTAACTTAATTATAGTAGTAGAAGATGTGTTACGAGGATCCAGTAATTTAACAAAAAAAATACTTCAAATCAAATCAGTTTATTGCGAACATAATATTGTTGTATGAATAATATTCAAAGTTTCAAACATGCACCCTGTAAGAGCAATTAAAAAAAAAACAAAATAAAAAGATTACAAGTTATTCAGCTATTTAGTCAACTTGGCAACTGAACTTAATCAGCTTATGTGTGGTGAGGTGAAAAGTTTATCAAGCATACTTCTGATTAGCTAATACTAATTAAGCAGATAGTGCAGTTAGTCCATTGGACTATAGTTTCTATCAATGGAACTGAAGAACTGAAGTAGTGAATGGTTTGAATTATCTCTTCACTTAATGAGGTTGGTACAGTCAGGGAAATGATTGCTAAGCAAATATACACCCACCGTTAATTTGTCGTGTTATAGCCATTTTATATAAATTGTCAGTATACTTCAAATCACAACTGTCATTCTGTGACAGTTGTGATTTGAAGTATACGGACAAATTATGGTGGCAGTCAATTTATATTCCCTGCGAGGTTGAGGTTATCTACTGCCTTTACGAAACCCTGCTGTGTGTAGCTTCAGTCTTAAGGCCCGTGAATTTCTAAATTGGCAACACACCTTTGGGTTACCGGCGGAAGAAGGTGGAAGGAGGAAGGAGGGGTATATCAACAAATAGATACATTAATAGAAGTGAATGACAACACCTCTATTCACAAAATAGAAGCCTCTGCAGGTCTGAGATTTGAAATGAAAATGATTTCATTGCACTTCCGACTATAAGACGCTTATTTTACACGAAAAAAAATCACATATTCATCGTTTTTGCATTACGTAATAATTATCAATGACTAGCTGCGCCACGCGGATTCACCCGCGTAAGTCTCGATCCCGTGGGAACATCGGGATAAAAAGTATCCTATGTCCTATTCTAGGTCATCGTCTACCCATGTGCCAAATTTCATCTAAATCCGTTGAGCCGTTTTAGCGTGAAACTGTAACAAACAAATTCACTAACGCATTTATAATATTAGTTAGGGTAGTGTGAATATTTGTGTAACATGTACATTACTAAACCGAGGCCAAATGATTCTCACATTAGATTTAAAAGTTTTTAGTTTTTATTAATATTTATATAAAAATAAATCAATACTGAGTAGTATAACTGATCTTTGACAGTCGTTACAGGTCGTCAGAAGCCCGAAAGTCTGACAACCAGGCTTACCAAGGGGTATCGTATTACCCAGTTACTGGGTTGTGGAGGTCAGATAGGCAGTCGCCCTAAGTAAAATACAGGTATTCAGCTGCATCCGGTTAGACTGGAAGCCGACCCCAATATAGTTGGGAAAAGGCTAGGCAGATAGGAAGATTGGCTGAGTAGTATAATAGTTCAAATAATGATTTAATTGGGTCACTTCCCGCTAAGAAATGTATGGTGTGAGAGGTCAAGAATGCATCTACTATTTGTATAATAAGTGTTTTTGTACAATTTATCGGTAACCGATAAGGACACAGTTGGATTGCGCAAATTGCGCCACAATTGTGTCTGCTAAAATTCTTTTAAATTAACTATAATACTAATATTTTTTGATAGTTGATAACAAAAGCTTGTAACGGTTTAATCTACTTTACTCCAGATTTGTACAGACGGAACTTTATAAAATTGCTCTTGCGTCCCTTTCCTTAAAGCTAATTTCATTTTACCTGCATAGAGGAAACCGAGCGTTAGCCAGCAGCGTTTGTTTTTTTCCAGTTTTTCCAGACTTGATCAGGCCTCAGAAAATCAGTAAATAGTCTTGTAATACTTTCGATAAAAAATAATCCATGCTTTTTCTGTAGACAAGTAACCTTTAGCTGCATGTTTGCGCGAACATTTTCTGTGACTGCCTTTCATTGACGTAGGAATCATCTCTTGTACTAAAAACAGCTAAGCAACTACGCTTTGAAATGGGCAACTACCTTAATATTTCTGACTGACCGACTCTTTGACAGTTAAAAAGTGCCTGTAAATGGTTTAATTTAAATAAATGCTTTGAGTTTGAGATTTATTCGTTTGAGCACAGAAAATATGGTCATCTGGAGCTCTTATGTACAGAAAGTCTGTTCAATGTCATCTGTATTTTATGCTAACATTATGCATTTGATAGTTCGCTGGTTATGCCTTTAGTAGTAGCGATACAAAAGACTGAGGTGCAGTTCCAATTACGTATGTTCTGACGACAGATAGCTCTCTTGTTCGAAGTGGCTTAGTTAGGACATTAGGAGTGAATACAAGCAGTTCACGGCATAATATATTATGCAGTTACTTAATTTTTCATACACTACAGGCTGTTGCGTAATTTTACAGTGTGATTTGTCCATCTGTGGTTCACCAATCAAGAAACGACAACGATAAAAAAATCGTCACGACAAAGTGAGAGCGGTGCCTAATCTATCGAGAATAATTTCTTAGTAATACTTAATTAACATAAGCTCGTGGGTATTGG
Organism: Lithophane leautieri; assembly: GCA_949152455.1. Classification (NCBI taxonomy): domain Eukaryota; kingdom Metazoa; phylum Arthropoda; class Insecta; order Lepidoptera; family Noctuidae; genus Lithophane; species Lithophane leautieri. The sequence goes on along the minus strand of OX424458.1, from coordinate 18,921,482 downwards.
TTATCTACCTACTGTTGTTTATACCTAATACAAACAGCGAATGATGTGCATGAGTACGATAGCAAGCCCAGTAGCCTGGAGATTGTCGTTTATCGAGGTTATCCAATATGTTATCAAGAACCTCTTCACACATATTCATCATCTCGCTATTTCTGTAACGCAAGATAAATTAAAGAAAAATATATTAATTTTGTGATTTTTTTTCTTGTGGTTATCGAGTCAAGCCAGTTTATCAAACACACTGACCCCGTGACGCCTTGCACAATAAGTATGCTTAACGTTGATAACAGTGTCAATTTCCTTATATTCATGTTTTGATATATACCTACTGTATTTTGTTTAGTTACCCAATTGAGATTTTTGGAACGCAGATTTTTTTTTAAAGATTGCAATCTTTTTTTAGGATATTATTTTTGTCCCATTTTCAATAAATTTTATAATTTGGCCCACTTATGGGCACAATATGGTTAAAATTAAACTTCTTTTTGAGTGTTTTTTCCTTGTAAAACTTTAACTAAATATGAAATCATAGGTATTTGGGGTTCACAGAGGTTATTATAAAAAAATTGTAAATCTTAGTACGAACTTCGCTATTTCAGATTGTTGGTAAATACAACTATCCTAACTATATAATTATATAGATATATATATATATTATTTATATACATATATTTATAATATATTAATTAAATTTGTTTTTTTATGTATTTGTTTTTTCCGCTTTCACGCTAAAACGGCTGACCAGATTTAAATGAAATTTGGCACATGGGTACACCATGACCTGTATTAGGACTTCTTACTGTTTATCCCGATATTCCTCCGGGATCGAGACTTATGTGGGTGAAACCCGTCATTGATATTTATATTATTTTGCACCAGACAGAGATACTCCCAGTATCCTCATTATACCATGAATTGGCGATTTTACAGAAGACCTAAAGACCAGATTACCTCACCATGTTTAACTGTTCCTACAGTAATTCAGTGAACTAACCTACTTTCACTTTAACTATATAATATGCTTTGACTTTACTAACTTTGAATGTGACTAAAAGTTACATTTTTGTCATTCGTACATAATGAACTTTGTCATTAAATACATCTATTGTTTAGTGTCAACTACAATCTAACTTTAAAACCTCAGAATAAACATGTTTACGTTACAGTCTAATGTTCTGATTACAAAGAAAATGTTTCAGTATGTGGGAACTATGAGGAATTATGATAACAATAAGGTGATAACGCATTCGACCTACATCTCGCATTCTGTGTTGCTTAACCTGGATGCAACGGATGTGCGTGCCTGCATTGCAACGTGCACCTTATTTGCATACGAATAGATTTTAAAATAAGCTGTCGGTGTCGAAAGGTAGGTTTTTTCTTACATATGTGGAGACGTGTCTGAAACCTGATTGTGTTTCGTTTGCTGGAAAACGTGCATTCATCTGTAACTTGACTCCGAAAAGATTATTTTCGGTAAAATACATTCCTAACTAATGAGTGACGCAGATGTAAGTGCATAATTTGTTTGAATGTACATTAATTAAATTGAAAGTGACGTACATTAATATTAAAAAGAGAAAAGATTTGTATTTTTCTTTGTAATGAATGAAATCAAAAACAACCGATTTAAAAAAATCTGTCACCAATAGAATTCTATAGCTATAATTTATAAAGATTTTACGCGGGCGAATCAGCTGGAGGAAGCTAATAATAATAATATTTGATAAATATTGTAAAATAATATATACAAATTATTATAATTTAATATAATAAATAATATTTTGAAGACGCATCATCAACGAAACATCAGCGGTCATGACAGTTCAGCTTAATAGTTTGATTGATGATGTCTGAGCAATTCCTAAGTTATATCGCGTCTAGAGCGCTGTCGCCTTGACAACAAGGAGCTAAGGTGTCACTGACTGCACGTTATGGACATTTCACTCAATCCCACACCCGCAAACGTGCATTCAGCTTACCATTAAATAATATAATTAACATTAAGGGCGGATTACACCAATGAAACTAAACGCGATCAGAAGAAAGAGAAATGGCTGTCACATGGTTATTTCATTGGTCTGGGGACCGGGAGACCCGTTGAACTACGGCTGTGAATCTGCTCTTATGAAAAACTTACTTAGGAAGTAAGACATCGTATGGAAACTCTGGAGTTAATTGTAACTCCATAGTTCCCTCTTCAAAACAGTAAAGGAACAAGCTGGACCATTGGGTCAAGTTTGTTCCTCTACTGTTTGAAAAGAGATTTGGTTTTCGCATCACGATTCGAAAAAGGACTTAGCGCAGACGCAGGTATATTCATTGTCTATTAATTGTGGCTTTAATAATGGTAATTGTAAACAGTTTGACAGTTTTTATGTTTAAACACCTGAACCATCAAACATTGACGAGCGCACAAGCGAAGGCGCAGGCGCAGTTAGTAACAAATAATCTTAAAAATTTCAAATTTGGTGTACCTACCGAAGCCAGAAGCATGACACAATATCAAACACCGCTGCATTGTAACAGGATCATTATAATATCATTAATTAATGACAAGACAAACACACCATAAGAATCTGTAAGCTAATCTTATGACGAGCTCATTACACCATATAACCTAGGTTTCAGATTCATTTTGGTGTTCATCCGGTACCTAACTTAATACATAATCATTTTATGTCTATCATTGTGTTAATTCACACGTTTTGAATGGATTGTATTTAAATTTTTATGACTGATTTAACACTGCACCGCTATACGGAGACGTGGTGTGAATAAGTTAGGTTATGTTATATGCAATTCAGTTTATTTTAATCGTTTAAGTTATACTGTCTTAAATGTGAAGATTCGCATTCTTGCCAGTTTCTATCTGACATTATAATGCATCATAAGTCATAACCAAGTATTATTTTACAATGTGTATTGATTGTGTATTACGAATATTCCCAGAGTATAAGTTGTATTATATAAATTATATCGAATGTACAGAATTAGTATAGAATAGCTGTCTGGACTATCTAATTCATTTCAATGTGTGTATCGTAGTCCAATGCTGCATATAGGCAACTTTCATGTTCCCGGGGACTTGAAAGTTACCCAACCCCGACTGTCCCAGTCACGTTTTAAGGTCGTCCATCCATCTAGGTTGGGGATGGATGCTATTATAAATTTTAGTCTTAAAAAATTTAAGCATTATCAAGTATTTAGGTTAGTACATAATGCAAAGAAACTATCAATTTTCTCGTTGACGCGCTGATAATGAATATACGATAATTTAATTTAGGTCCTGCGCATGAGTTGATTTTGTTTATATTTCGTTGGCCCTAATTGCCTGATTGTATGAGTAATGAAGCAAAAATTTAATTCGTATTAAAAATTAATATCTAATTGAATTCGTATAGATTTAATTTTATAAATTAAGGAGTTTTTGTCTAAACTAAGGCCGAGATCTCACCGAGTCGTAAAACCTACCTTGGGGTTTGCAAAAGAGCAATGGGGCGCTGCAGTCTGGGCGTAAACCGAACTGACAGAATACGAAACGCCACGTTGCACTCTAAAACGGGATCCTAGACGTAGGCAAAAGGCTGCCGAGCTAAAATGGGATTGGGCGGGTCATGTCAGCCGCATGCATAGCGACCGCTGGGCAACAGTCTCCACACGGTAGGTGGCTAAGGATGGATGGCGCTGCCGAGGCCGGCCCAGGAAGAGGTGGCGAGACGGTATAGACGCATACCGCAAGGCTTTTGCTCAACAGTGGGACAGTGCAGGCTAACAAAAGGCCGAGATCTTTATTAACGTTATTTTGCACGTACTTAGGTTGAGCGTTACTCCTATCACTGTCGCACAACTATCAAACTGCAAGTGCAATACAGAGACGGAAACTTGTCTAAGTCAAAGCACAAGCTAAGTAAAGTTTATAAATAGATCCTGGCCTAAGTTTGGAACATTCAAACTTGACATTTGGTCACTTTGTTAAAGGTCCTTGTCATTTTCATGAAGTGAGAGGTAGGTTGACTTTTACATCGTCTTAGTTACGAGTTTGGAATCTTATAGCTGAAGTGTTAGTTTATGTACCTACCTAACTGATTACTTGATTAAGGCGAAGATAAGCGCTAAACTCGTTTTTACACACATGTTCGAGACTCTGTGCGTAATTATGGTGAATTCTACTAATTGTAGAATTTTAGTTAGTTCAGATCATAAAATAATTAGCAAAAATTTATCTTTTTACATGATAGGTACCTATAATTGGCTCCTAGCTGAACTAAAATAACTAAAAACGTATAAAACTAAAACCCAACTACGACAAAAAAGTTAACTAAAAAGATGTAAACAAGGCACCACAGACAGCCAAAAAATATCCGGAGTAGGGCATAAATCCAACAGATCACGTGTGACTCCGAATTTTTGTTTTCATCTTTTTTTTAGTTGACTTTTTGTACTAGTTGGGTTTTAGTTTTATAACTTTCAAAACTAAAGGGAAGCGATAAAAAAAAATGTTTATGTCTTTTTGTCCTTTAGAGGGCGCAAAATTAATGTGGGGTCACATAACCTATAACCAGCGGACTATCAAGACGCTTCCAAAGACACCTCATTTGTCAAATTATGATGAGCAGTTTAGAAGTTATGAGGGAACACATGAACATACATACATACATACCGGTCAAAGCCATAACCCTCCTTTTTGCTTTGCCGTAGTCGGGTAAAAAATATGGATGATTGCGATTTTTGTGTGCCTTGCGAGACGTGCGAGCCTTGTGATTTTTGGTCCATTTAGAAATCAGATTTCCGATAAAGGTAATATTTCTCTTGTTTTAATATTTTAGTTTACCGACGGTTTTTTTAGCATAGAAATAGTAGTTTTTTGACTAAAAGTCATTGATGGCAGTGATCCTTTTAAGTTAGTCTCGCTATTCAATTTCCCTGGCGTGGCCGTTTTATGCAATATTGTGTACATAGCATAGCACGAACATGGATTAGTTTTAGGTGGTGCGGTATTCAGCGCTAATCCCTTAAAAGCTTATTGTTATTCCCACTAGAAGGGATATAGGTATAAAATATCTAGTAGGTCTGCCGAAAACGTGCATTAACGTGGTTTAATTCTTCAAGGACTTTCTAATTAACTACAATAGTTTTTGATCCGCGCGCGGCCCGTCCGCGGTCATACAGGTTAAGGGTGAGTATTTCCTTCATCTTCCTGAATGACGGACTCCTTTGACAATTCAAAATAGATTGTAAAGATTAATTGAAAAAAAAATGCGTGGAGTTTGAGTCAGCTCAGAAATCTCGATGTTTTGACATGTCGCCATTGCACCCGTGCGGAATAGGGTCGGGTCGATAGTAAAAAAATAAATAAAGTGAAATCTTGTTCCGTCAGAAAACTTAAATGCCGGTCACGAAAATAGCTGCTTTTTAATATAACTAGCTGATGCCCGCGGCTTCACCCGCGTGGATGACGGTTATTATAAATACTAAAACCTTACTCAAAAAACAGTATGAAAATCGGTACAGTCGTTTTTGAGTTTATCGCGTACAGGACGACAGACAGAAGCGGTGGAGGACTTTCTTTTATAATATGTAAGGTTATACTTCGTACATAATATAACATGCTATTGTCGTCAATAAAAGTATGACAGCACCGCGGTAGGTAGGTAGATACCAAAAATAATGTAAATGACTAAATGCAAGTTTTTTGTGTGCTCACACGATTATGAACGGCCGTACGATGTTTTCATGGAACTTTGACACTTACGTAAGTATTTTTTATGTCATGCGATTAAAACTGTGTAAGAAATACGAGACCTTGCGCGTGCGCATAGCGTGTGTTCGACGAATGATTTGAGAAAATTGATATTTTATTGGTGCTGTCTATCTTGACGTTTAAATGGTGAGGTTTTTTAGGCTGGCAGAGGAATCAGTTGATAAGTGTGTTTTGTTTTGAAGAAAGGTTATTGTTCATTTGTTTTTTTTAAGAGTATTTGAGCAGTCGGTTGCTTTGCCTATAACTTCATCCACCACTGCACAATGATTGGTTTTACTGTTGGAAATGTATCTAAATCTATTTCTGCATTATTTTATTTATTATTTACTTTGCACATTTTGTATACATAAGTACGTAAGTAGTTATACTTAAGTACTTTAAAAAATAGTTCTGATGAATCGCACCCATGTGATTTGATTTCGTCACTTACTCATAAATTAACTACGCTCTTTTCAAAGATATTTACGATGCGCAAGCGCCGAACACTGTACAGGCTGTAATAATAAACAATATGTCATTTTGGTTATTCGGAGATTCTTGGAATCCTTGGGATGGTGACGTCACTGTGTTCTGATTGGCTCACGGGTCATTCGGTTAAGAGTATAATAACTTTAAAATAAACGAAGATTGCTCAAGTTTGTCCATGGAATTATAAATGTTAGATACTATTAAAGTTTATGGTGATCGAATACGATAGTAAAAAAATAATTCTGTTTACATAATATTTTCCAGGTAGTACTAGGCTACCTGAAAACGGACCACAATTTAAGTTACTCTATCGAGTTGTCCGTGATAAAAGATTTTACCTATGTATTTTATTTATTCACTAGCTGTTCGTGCCCGGCGTCGCCCGGGTGTCCGGTGCATTATCAATCAATTTCTTTCATACAAACCGGGATAAAAAAAAAACATGAGTGTTAAATCCATATATCTTTTGATTCTGTACGTCGATTTTGATGAAATAAAAACTAAATGTTACTCACAATAAAGCTTCTTAACTTTCAGTAATTCAATTTTGAATGCAATGAGTGGCTTTTATGTGATGCGCTCACAAACGAACAAACAAACAGACAAAAATTTCAAAAAATGTGTTTTTACTTTCTATTACTTATTTCTCGCGGCTTCCAGTACTATTTTGCAAAAATCTTCAATGTACAGACACGAAACGTTTTCGGTTTTATTATATGTATAAATTTATTTATTTGCTCTCTAAAATGTGTAATGTGCATACATTACACATTTTAATTTTTGTGTGTGTGAGATCTCTAAGTTGGTTTCAGTGTTTCATCTCAGAGTAGGTAGTCGTACAGGAAATACCTACATGAAGTTTAAAACATAATTTATTTTGGACGAATAAACGTGTTTTTCCTATTTATAGAAATAAATCGTTTATTTTATTACCACAAAAACGTGTGTATCAGTTGTTTAGCCTAAACACCTTATAGACAAGATATTTCTGTATGGAGTTTGACAAGCAACTGACATTAGACACGAGTTGAACAACAATCTAAGTTTTTGTGGTAAGGCCCTTAATGTTTATCGATATTTATGTAGGTTCATCAATGTCGATGGCTTTAAGAGTAGGGAAGACTAAAGAAATAATGGATGGACTGTGTGAAAGATGATATCGATAGAAAGGGGGTGATTAGTGAGGTGACGGCTTAAAGAGAAGTATGGAAGAAAGAGACATTTTGCGCCGACCACAAATAAATTGGGATGACGGCAGGAGACTGATCATGATGTAAAAAAAAAAGGTACATGAAAATAATATAGATAAGTAAGGTACATAGCGTTAAGGTCCTACCCTATCTCAAATTGCTTAGCATGATCCTCCGTTATGCCGAAAATACTGCAGCATTAATTTTGAAATAAATATATTATGTTAAAGTTGAAGATTGATGCTAGGTCCTATGTTTGGTGCAAACCCGATTACATATCTCGATAGAAAAAAAAACAAAGTTACCTCTAAACCGAACTAAAAACAGCTGGTATTAAAAAAAAAATTCAAATTAGATCATGAAACTTTGCATAATAACTGAACTAACTATAAAGCAGATCTTACGATTTGAATTTTTTTAAATTATTATTTTCACCGTAATAAGCAATTACCTAAACTATTCGAGGCTTGAGAGCCGCCAGTACCCCACTCCGTCTCGCTCCCACTCAGGCTGCGAGTAGTATGGTGGGAGCGAGATAAAAATCTGAGGTAGTTCTTATGCTCATTATAGCGACTACTTGATAATTGAATAATGTTTTTGTTAATTTTGACGCTGTTTAGCGACATACAATGATGTTAGGTTATTGGTGTCAAATCTATGCAACCTTGGTGGGACCTGCGTAAGTGATACCTAACACAGTTAGTATACCTACTGTGCTACTGTGTTTACGTGCTGTTGACCGGAATTAAGTAATAATAATAATAAATAATAGTTTATTTGTACACAAAACCAAATAGTACAAGATAGAGACTTATGATTAGGTTGAGTCGAAGTTGAGTCAAGTTGAGACGAAGAAATTGAGTGACTTTTTTCATGTCGATCCAAAGTTAGTACCTACGTGTGGTGTGGGAATATGTGTAGACATTGTGGGTTATTGTGGCCTTATTTTGCTAATATTTTTATAGTATTAATGATAATTATTATTATCTCTACCAAAAGTTTGAAGATGGCAACGCTTTTCTTTGCAGTCCAATTAGCCAAATTATCTGAAAGCCATTTTTTTGTTACTGAATGGATAAATAAGTTCCAACTATAATAAAATATAACTAAATAAATTATTAAGTAGAATTAACTTTCCGCAGAGAAGAGTGGCCGCATATGATATCCATACCATTATAAAATGCGAAAGTAACTCTGTCTGTCTGTTGCCTTTTCACGCTAAAACCACGGAACAGCTGAGGCCCTAGTGCGAGTTTCATTTATCCATCTCGACTTTACGTATCGACCGCGTTCGGCGCTCCGATTGGCCCTTCACCAGTGAAGGTCACTGGAAGGGCCAATCGGAGCGCTGAACGCGGTCGATGCGTAAAGTCGAGATGGTTAAATAAAACTCGCACTAGGGCCTCTGGTCTATTCTGTGAATATCTTACCGTGAAAACTTAGGCGTCAGTAGTGTCAATCCCAAGCGTCAGGTGGAATCGAGACCGCTCACTTCAAGCTTACTTCATCTTAGTTTTCACGGTGAGCTTATTAGAGAATAGAGAAGTACAGATAACCTGGGACCTGAAGACGGACGTTGGACAGAGGCTAGTTCTCATCATAGATAGATGCATGAATTAAAAATGGTGAAATAAAAAATACACGCAGACAAAGTCGCGGGCAAAAGCTAGTATATAATAAGGTCCATTTGAAGAGCCACATGTTTAAATTACTACGTGTTTACATTGTTGTCTCACAGTATAGTTAGCGTGACCCCATTACTGCTTCCGTTCAATTATCTTGATGTATTTAATCTTTCTTGCATTGCTTACGAATAGAATAAAATTGAAAGCGTCCACACGTCCACTGTTAAACATGACTTAGTAAGTGGTAACTCTATGTATGAAGGAGCTCGCCTCGTGAAATACCTGCCCTTATCTATCGCTGCTGCCTGCTGCCCCAGAACACGGGGGACGCCTCGATGGCCGCTGCTAGAGGCGCCATTGTCAACACTTTTCATAAAAACCGTTTACTCGAACTACCGACTTAAATGGCGTGTAGGAACTGACGGCTTTGAAGGTAGTCCGTAACAGAAGTTCTGCGCTCACTCAATGCAGTTTCAGCACCACGTATTTGATTGGTCGTCTCTGGAGTCTTTGGGCGCGTGGCGATTCCGTGCTCCGTGGCTGCCGCCAACGGTCGTTCTTGTGATGATGGGTGCCGGTGTCATAGGCGGATGAGACATTTCATCTTTGTTTGTGGGATGGCAACAGACCTGTGAAGCTGTGATAGCCTCTCTTGAATCATAGTGAGTTTTTGAGCTAAATGGACTGTACCAAAAATTTGCTTGTAACTAAATATTTAGGCATCAAACAACAATAAGTACAGTACAACTATTTTCTTAATGTCCCGCGGTAAAATTCGTGTTTCGTGACGCCTTCACATGCTCCCAATCGACTTCCAAGTCGATTGAGACTGTCCGGTCTTCACCAAGTGAAAGGGCAACTGATAGAAATCCGACGACTGACGAAACACGAAGTTTGCCGAGGGACATTAAGAAAACAGTTGTACAGTACAAACCATAAGTTTCACATTTAATTTTTATTAATGTATCTTTCATCTCATCTTATATAATTATGTTTTACATGGGAAGAGCAACGATAACTTTTTGAATTGAAGGTCTCTGATGTGGTTTTTTCTTTATTATGTAACACTATAAATAATCATGTATTGCACAGGGTTTATTATTTTTACCATTCTGAATTGGTAGATTGCTAAACACGAGACTCATGGAAGCAGCACACTGTGAGGATTTAGTAGGAATCCAATAAAATCCCTCGTTCGAAGGTTTTCATGAGGATTTTCAACAAAAACTGGTTACAACAAAAACAAAATTGCATCAAATAATTCTAAAAGAGAAAGTGTAATCACACGTTATAATTTTCCAGGTGTTTAATCATTTTTCCTTTAATTTTTTTGTATTTAAAACAGTCATGTTAACTGTTGTAAAAAGAAAACAAAAGGTTTTTTTACAGTTAACAAGAACGTCGGAGCTGGGGCAGGTTAAATTTTGCAACAGAATTTCTAATTAAGTTTTCCGATAGACGTCGTTATAATATTGTAACTGTAAAAAAAAAAAAACAATACCGCAGGCGCTTGTTCGTGGGATATGTTCCACCACGCAGAAAACTTCCTGCTAACTTCAGATTCGAGTCAATGATATCTTATTTGGATAATCTTGTTCTTGAATGTAACGTATTTCCTTCAAGCTGGATGGAAGCTATGCTCCTTGATTCGTAGAAACTTGACATTCAAGTCTTGAGAACTTTATGGTAATTAGCTAAGACGCTAATACTCTCGAAAGATTTAATCATCGATTTCTAGGAACAAGATCTTTAGGAACTATATTATTAAAAAAGAGGTTACTGCTTCAGCATTGTTCATTTTGTATTGCAATGCGAATCATGCTTTACAGAAACCCATTTACTTAACACATTAACGGTATAAAAGGCATACAAACTGACCGAAACCTATAAATAAGTCTCCGCTACGCACAAACCAGTTTCGCTGGTGCATATGCTATATAAAGGAACGTTTTGCAACGGTTACCATACAATGCTGAGTTGGTTCGAGCTCTTAAGAGTTCCAATGAACCCGTCACACGATGTTTATCGAATTAGTGGTGAGCTCGTTTTCGGTCGTGAGGAAAGACCTCTGAGTCACAACGTGTTTGCAACGAGTCAAAATTCTGGATCTCGGATCATCTTATAAGGCGCGTTCACACACATTAAGGAAGGAATGTCATTGTTAGATTCGACCCTGTACGTATGTTTTCTATGAATTTAGAGAAATTATTTGTACATTAAAGAGTTTGCTCTAGAGAGACTAAGTTGTTCATTAAAAAATTTCACTACTAGTGCATGAGTGCACGTCTCCTAACCGTCATGCAGATCTAAATGGGTAAGGATTAAAAAAGAAATCTCCTTACAGAATCCCATTCAAGAGTTCCACAGGGTCACTTCTCAGCCCTTTCCTGTTCATAAATTATTCCTAATGTAATTTATCACTGTAGGCACAATTTTAAAGTTCATTGTTGTCTGATGATGATGAGATAAATAAAGGGATCATTCATTCTCATTAAGGCTGCGATGATGTAAGTTATTGATTTTACGTAACCTTTGACCTTCGAGACCTACCTGGTGCAGCACTGTGCGATCGAAGTAAGAAAAGGATTGACCTTTACGTCATATTGTAAAGTTTTAGCTGGCGCACTTTAGTTGAATCGCTTTAGAGACATTGGGTTATTGTAGTTGGGTCATACTGGAATTTGGTCACAGCTTTTTAGATAACATAATAATAATGTGCTGTGTCTTTTGATAAATATTTCCAAGCATTTGGAAGAACGAAAAAAAAAAAGAAGAAAATTCGAGGCCTGTCAAATCGTCACTCGTCTGTAATATTAAAAATTATTTATTTCATGAAGGGCTACTTTTTCTTGTTGACTAAACTGGCATTGTATTAGACAAGCGAAGCTTACTCAAGTCAACTAAGACAATGAGAACCGAGTGGAATGCGACCCTACTTGCTTGAACCTTAGGTCACACGTTCGTTTCAAATCATTCTGTCGAATATGTTTTTGCGAATAACGTCACGTTTTTAAAACGTCAGCTGGTTTTAAAAGAGATTCATCTTAAAAGGGGTGATAATTAGGACGATTAAATATGATCTAATGTTACGAACATGTTACACGTTCACATGTTTTGCGTATCTAAAGAATCAGACAAACAGACCGGTCTATATTTACGCGGGATTAGATTAGATAACGCCTGTTGCATCATTACCCTTTACGCATGTTTTAGACGAAATTGTTACGCGAGGATATTTTTCTACACACATTGTAAATGAGGATTTTTAACTTCAACAAGCTGGGAAAACATTATCGGAGCGACTTGGCAACTGATAGTCGCATTTATAGAGTCGCTGGATAAGACGGTACCAATTTGGGAATATTTTTAAATTCTGACAACATTGTGTTCTGCATTTGATTCGTACGGTGTTATCCCAGTGCCGTACTTACCCCAACATACCCTACTGGGCGCACTGTCGTGGTCATTTGCCGTCTTCTCTCGAACATGCGGCAGAGTTCACGCGAAGATGTGTCGGCTGACAGATACTGATGAGCTAGTTTTATCATCGGACATATAAGCGCTCAAGGTCACAGTCATGAATCATTGCTGATGGTTTCCTCATGTACGTGCAAATCTACTGAGCAGACAGCTTCAGTCACTGTCGTCTGTCGTCACAGCGTGGACCAAGCAAGTACGTACGGGGGGGCCGGTAATGACTCCATGACAAATCACTAAAAGATACCAATCCAAGAAATCGTTAAAATGAACAATTCCGGAAACCCATAATTTTCCTATCCATGCTTTGACATTAAAAGTAACGGGAAGTGATAAACCTATATAAGATTTAAGGCTCCCGCAGATAGGCGCGACGCGACAGCGTGAAACAACGCTAGTAGAACAATTTCTATGAATATACTTCATGTAAACTGTTCTACCAGAATAGCGTCGCCTCGTCGCGTCGCGCCTTTCTGCGGGAGCCAGTTATAATTGTTGGTCTTAGATAAATCCACCAAGCAGTAGGTACTGATCGATCTTGATATCTGTTAAATAAACAATAAACGTTAAACGCAATAAACGTATTGAGTATTGAGTATTGAGTATTAAATCTTATTATGCTGATACGAATGGATACTAGATTGTTCCTTGTTTTGGTCTAGGAATTGTCACAGTTGAAGATTTGAAATGGTGACCAAGATGGTTTTTATTTTATTTCATTTAGAAAAAAATATATAAAAAACTGATGATCGGTAGTAGATCCGTTGCTTTGTTTTATACTGTTAATAATAAGTAACTGCTTCACCTTAAGTTTGTTTACCTAGTAGGTCTCTATTTACCTATAATTGTTTGTACATTTAGTTCTTTATTTTTCCGTTGCTACCTGTAATTTCTGTATAGTGTATACGATCGTTGGTAAATCTATATAAATAAAAATAAAAAAAATATCAGTACACACAGGGCACTGAAAGAAATATTTTTCGACAAATCTCAAATAGAGGAATTTTTCCATCTACAAAATATTTTCCTGTTATTGGAGATGCAGTCGTTAATGTGATTGATCTAAAGCCTTTTACAGTGCCATTGAAGTTTTCTTATTCTATGCATGCCTGTTGTGGTTGCCTGTTATATTTCTATTCTATAGCTTTTGCTGACCTCCTAAGCTTTGCAGATTGCATCTTGGTATTCAAATGAAGTCTAGGGACCTAATCTAAGGGTCCAATTTCGGTTTAAGTACGGATTTTGAATTTCAGTTAGACTAGACCCGTATTCAATTTAAAATTAGGAATGTATTTAACCGTATTTAGATAAAATTATAGTGATAAATAGCTGTAATGTAATAAACAGATTTTTTTTAAATAAAATGGTTAGTCCGACCTGTGTTACGATTCGCAGGACCTGTGTTATGACTCGCAGGACCTGTGTTATGACTGTCATGGCACCGGTAGCGTAAAAAAGGACCTCCAATATCAATCCATAAAAGATCAATATTCCCGATTAATTATAATACAAAAAATAGGTCGTCGTTGTGGACACAGGCGTACGTCATCAGACATGCAAATCGTTCTCAGTTCGAGGGCCGGGTTTTGTCGTCGGGTGCGCCGGCGCCGCCAAGCGAGTCGCGTCTGCGCGAGATGCGATATTTTTCTGTAGGAGTTATCACATAACGGGTGTAAAAAGATGCATAACGAAGCCGAAAGTCACTTGTTCTTCCCTTCATAGTGATGTTTTTTTATACTGTACCGTATCTTTTGTTACAAACATATTGAAGGTCTAACTTCCAACTTATTCTGACGTTTTTTTTTACGAAAACAAGGTTTTTAAGTTATAACTTTATAACTTAACTTTAATACCCACTAAGTGGGCAAGCAATCTCAACGGAGATAAGCTAGGTACGCAGGAGATATTTTAATATTGCACATGCGCAAAACACCCTCTCTGATCCTTTACTCTCGAAGTCCAAAGGGACGGTAATCTAACACGACCGGGGAAAGATAAGGAGGTCTACTAATCACGAAAACAGAAGTTCCGAATTAAGTAATTTAGTATGTATCTTCGTTGACGGAATTATACGAGTAGAGTAGGAGGCGCAGGAGCAACAGTTCGGGTTTTCTTTAAACATAATATTAATAAATACATAAATGCTCCCACGATTCCTGTTACCTAGACATAAACTTTTGGTAGGTAAAAAGCCATTTTGCAGAACTAAAATAAAAACTTTAATTTTTATGCACTTTTATTTATGTAGTTTGATGTATAGAATGCGGCGCAGTTGACGGCTATGTGGTCTTTTTGCAACGTGTATTGGCATATAGAGAAAACAAAAACAGATTAATGAACGGACAGAGCCAGACAGAAAAAGTATTAAAAAATACTATTAAACGAGTAGATTTACCGGTTCAATTAATGTTAAAACCTGGATGGGCTGGATGGTGACGAAATCTCATTAACAATACGGGGATTTTGTCACCGCTGTGTATGGGGTGCATTCGTCTATCCTACGTTTCTGCTTGGTGCAATCGCCAAATATCTCATCCTTACATATTATAAAACAAAGTCCTCCGCCGCGTCTGTCTGTCGTCCTGTACGCGATAAACTTAAAAACTACTGCACCGATTTTCATGCTATTTTCGCCAATGGATAGAGTGGTTCTCGAGAAAGTTTTTAGTGTATAAAAACCGACATCCACGCGGGCGAAGTCGCTGGAATCAGCTAGTATTAAATAAAATAAATAATCTATTAGAATGCATTAGTCCACAGACTACATAAAGATACTACCTATCATCAGTCAGTGTATCAGTTTTGTGCCATAAAGCACAAAACTGATACACTGCAAAACTGATATATGCAGGAACGCGGGCGTTCATTAAGTAATTCACCAAATACGAAAAACTTCGCAAGCAATGGGACATTGATACAGAAGACTGCGAGTCAGGCGGGCTTCACGACAAGTTGCTTTTCACACGGACAACTGTGCGTCACCAGTCCTGAGTCTCTTTATATTTCGGCTGCTGAGACCAAAACTAGATAAAACTAAAACCCAACTACGACAAAAACTCAACTAAAAAGGTATAAATCCGGAGCCACACGTGTTAGGGCTTAAATCAGACAGATACGTGTGACTCCGGATTTTTTATTTGTCTGTCTGTGATTCTTGTTTAATAAGTATACCTTTTTAGTTGAGTTTTTTGTCGTAGTTAGGTTTTAGTTTTATAACTTTTATTTTTTATTTGAAATTATATTTTTGAGCTAATTAAGACATTCATTTGATACACAACAAGGCCAAATAAAAAAAAAATTTTTTTTTTATGAATTTATGTCCTCAGTGCGCCATATTCAATTGAATGTGACGTCAAATAGCCTACTCGTATAACCAGCTGACGATCAAAATACTTTCAATGATACCTCATTTGCAAATTGTGATAAGTAGTTTAGAAGATATGAGTGAGCCATACATACATACTTACGTACATACATACCGCTCAAAATCATAACCCTCCTTTTTGCTTCGCCGTAGTGGAGTAAAAAGTAGCTTAAAGGGAAGTTTAAAAGAAAAAAAAATTGTGCTGTCCTACGACTTCCACGTGAACGAATTAGGAGGCAGAAGTTAGTAATAAAATAAAAGTCTAGTGGAATCAGTAAGGTATTTCTTGAATGATAGCAACATAAAACAGTTGCCCAATTTTATTTAACGAATATTTACTGACTGTATTTTATCTTTGTTGCAGGTAAATTCAACGATAATGATTCAGCTATTTCAGTATTGAATGATAGCCGGCGAGACATGTTTGATGGACCCCCAGTGAGAGCATCTACTACTAGGCAAGATCATAATATATTTTCATAACTTGACCAATTTAATGTTCTGTATGCTGCATCATAGTCAATTTAGTTCTGGACGTCGTTAATCTAAAAATCATATTTCGTAAGGTCAATTACTAAGAATCCATTTGAGTAGATTCGCTTTAAAAGTCGATGGCAAACATTTCAGTGACGGTCGAAGGGCTGGCTAATTCAGCGGATGAGTAATGCGACGGTGCAATGTATATGCGAAGGCGAGTTGCTGCAATTATTCTGATATTTTTATCAAATAGGTTTTGATTGGGTTTTCTTATTAAATGTTTGATTATTAAACTAAATGCTTCGAGTAATTCGTCAATTCGTCCTATATGCCTACGGCCCATTTAGGACGTTCTTATAATTTTGTGCAAGTCGTCTTCTATATGTATAAAACAAAATCACTTTTCGTGTCTGTCTGTGTTCTTTTCAACTAGATACTTAATGGATTTTGATGCGGCTTGCACCATAATTTGGAGCATTTATTCCATAAGGTTTATGTGTATTTTAACATAGAAATAGCACAGAAATCTCGATGTTTTGACATGTCGCCACCCGTGCGAAGCATTGGCGGGTAAATGATAAAACCACGGGTAGTATTTATGAAGTATTAATGCCATCCAAAGAGAATTAAACCACAAAGGTTAACCATTAAGGTTATATAGTCATTGATGCCATCATTATTCCACTGCGAAAACGGGATGGTGCTAGCGGCCTTGTCTTGCTCCGTCTCTCTCTCACACTGGAAAAATGGTGGCATTAATACTTCATAATACGGCACCAGAGGACCTAGACAAGTGACAATCGCTTCGGAAGCGTTTCGTATTTCTACAACGACTTTCAACAGGACTGACATATTAGCTTTTCGATAGCTTATGTCAGTCCTATACATTTTTGCCTTTTCTGGCATCGTTATCGCTGATAGAATGTCACTTTGTCTAGGGCCTCTGAAGGTTTTTAGGACGTCTTCGAAAAACAGCGCCATTTTATTCAATTTTATTTTATTCTTCAATCGCCACGCGGCATTATAATTATGTATACCCGATATCATCAGTTTCTATTAAAAATGATCCGTGTAAATTTGCCTCTATCTATTATTAACATTTTGTCACTTGAGACACGCTCGTCAAACGGCAACAATATTTTAGTCTCAGCTCGCCTATTGAACTAATTTATAAACGGTCACAAATCATATTCATCAATTTAAAAGGCCCCCTAAATAATTTAAACACTTTTATGACTGAAGCTGATGTGCAGTCGAGTCATCGTCACTTATGACTAAAGAAAATGATCTAAGATTATATAGTCATTGATAAGAATCGAAATTATTACGAGTACATCAGAACTCAGAAGTTGTCTACCTACTGTGTTATGCAAGTAGTTAAGACTAGATGTTGCTGATGTAGGATGAACAGTAGCCTAAAATATCCTTGTTCTAGTCCCAGGTTACCAGTCTATCAATTTCATAAAGATCGGTTTAGTGGTTTAGGTGTAAAATGGTAACAGACAGGCAAACAAAGTTACTTTCGCATTAACTGACTTCGCAGTGGTAGCACGCGAAGAACTTTACCCTACGAGATTTGTTCTTATGGATAACATTTAACTCTTAGAGAGAATGTATTAATGATTCTAATGATTATAATTATGTTAACGTATTTGTTATCGTCGCGAATCATATATTAATGAAGATACAACCTGACACTGTCCTGCAAATTGCAAACGTAACAAAATTTGAATTTCGCGGACCATTTTTCAGTAGTCATATCAGCCCTCTAATAATAACTAGTGTAGTTGTGTCTTTTACCAATAACTATTGAAGCGAGTGCATTATGAATTCATGATGTTAAGTATATACTTCATTATGTAGTATATGCTTGCTATTCACAATACTTGGGTGAGATCGTGAAATAAGATAGGCCGTGGTCAGTTATGGCGTACTCAGACATTACACACGTGACTGACGTAACTAACGTTGATTAGCGTTGTAATGTGATTTGTATGTCGTCGATTCTTATTCAGAGCGCAACCATACCCATAATTATAAGTATCGCCTTTACGAAAAATGGTCCTATGACACGCTTGAGAATAAACATTTTAACTGCAAACAGATTTAAAATGCACAAGGGTTTGTGCAGTGTGAGTGTTATTCAAATTCAAATCATTTATTTCGAATTGCATATACCTACTTATAGAATAGGCGGCCACTAAGCATGAACCACCGACCACAGCCACCGGTAGCCCAGCGACAAGCAGTTCACATGCTTTCTCATACGTTTTGTATGGATTCGTCGCACACGTGTGGCCGTTGATGGCCACCCAGTATAGCAGTATTCAAAACCGCAGCAAAAGGCACCAGCCACCAGTGGCTGTCGCCTTCTGCCTTATAAAAATGAAATCAGGACTTTGAATTAAAAAAAAAAATACCGACTTCCAAAAAAAAACACTACAAAGTAAAAAATATCTTTAGTTTCAGAAGTCGGTGTCTTTGGATCTGTATTTTAGCTTTTCGCCTCTGTCTACAACCCGGTGTGTACTCCAGTGTTCGCGTCACCGACATGTTAACATGAGCATGTCGGTGACGATGAACCTATTAGATTTTCCCCTACCAAAAAAAAGCTTTTAATTAAAAAAAAAATGATGAAATCATTTTTTATAACTTTAAATATTACTTATCACAGTCATTCAACACTCTTCAATGCCGTTAAGATGTCTCCAGAACTGCAAGTACTTCAGCACGCTATATTATTCACAACTATCGTTCCATTAATAGTACCATACTACTTACTACACTACCGCTAGCAAGGACCTTTTTGCGTCCAATATAACGGACTTAACCACATTGTTTCATGGGGATTACTTTGAAGCATGAAGCATGACAGGATTTATGCAAGCAGACTACAATATCGCTGCCCTAATTCAATAGTAAGATATCTTTAAAAAGTCCAAATTGAGATAAGTTTTGTATCATGTAAAAAATTTGCTCTTCTTTCTGATAAAAAAAATCGGATAGATGTAAAACGCAACTTAAGTGCCTTCTCACTGAGACATTTATGCATATTTTTACCGCAAACTAGTTCGAGATTCTGACATCTTACGATATCTAGAGTGATCAGGAATATTTTTACTTTTCTTTTATTTTACACAGAGATTTCTTGAAATGTCTTATTATGAAAATAATAATAAAAAATCTTTTTTTTGTTTTAAAACTGAGTTCAATAAGAGGTTATCTTACTATTAAAAGCCTACCTTACCATATTTTTTTTTTATTCATATTGAAATATATTCCCAGACCCTAAACTAAGTTATCATTTTTATAAATCAACCACATTTCAAATAACAACAAGTGACAGTAAAATTATAAGAAGTATGAATAACTCAAAACATACTTTTTCAAGATATCATTCTATTATAGGGCAGCGTTATGTACGAGTACTATTTGATTCTCGTTCCATGGGTGGTTCGTTACTTATTTATATTAAAAACATTAATTTGACACGCATAGTTTGCAGCCATTTTTCTATATAATTTCTTTATGATTTTTCACTATGACTAAATGTATTCTCCGTCATTTTCAAACTATTGACAGAAACAGAACGCTGTGCAGAACGATTTCTTTTGTTTAGCGTTTTAAAACACAATTATTCAGTGATTTGTAGTCCAAGCGGGCCTTAGTGCAGCATAAATATACATTTAGCATTATATTAGACTGCCCAATGTGAATTGGCATTTAATGTTCAAGACCAGGGTCTTTATCAGATTATTAAACACGTTTTTACACTAATGTCGAAAAAAAAAGACAAGTAGGTACAGTCAAGTAGCAATTTTATAACAAATTCCTTTCCCATAATAGCGGGCATCTGTCACGTTTCCGAACTGTTCATCAAAATGTTGCCATACTGTGCAATCTCTATTTTCTGTCAATGTTCCATACAATTTTTAACAGGAACTAGAGACTTCAACATGTTTTTTTGTGAATGTTTCGCCAGTGCAAACGCACAAATAGGTACACAGTCGGAAAAATAATAAGGTGCAAGTGAAAGGTGTGCTTATTGATTGGCCTTGACTGTACATACGACAAAAGTAATGCTTATTTCAAACTTCAGCAGCACCTCAGTTTTTCTTTGGGTTTCTTATTTTTTCTTATCATAATGAGCATAATTTGTCAAGTCCTTCGTTTAAATAGTTACTCTCAGTACTCGATGCCTAAGAGTGTACGATAGCCGATGCAAATTGAATAGAGTTCTGATTGCCCTTGCCCCAGTACGTTCGATGCGTTATTAGATATCTGAAGACTCCGGCGCGGCGTACCGAGAGAGATGAGACTCACACAGACCAGGGAAGCAAGGACGAACGGGAGGAGGCCTTTACTCAGCAAGGCTGATGATGATTATGATGATGATAATGATGATGATTCTGATGACTGTGTACTGAAATCCTAATCCTAACTAATATTATAAATGCGAATGTGAGTTTGTTTGTTATGCTTTCACGCTATATCGGCTAAACGGATTTGAATGAAATTTGGCCATGACGTGGAAAATGACATAGGATACCTTTTTATCCCGATATTCAAACAGGGTCGAGACTTAAGGCTCGTGAAAACTGGCGCGATATCGCGTGCGCGACAGTCAACGCGAACCTTGTGGCGCCCGCGTTATCGCGCCTGTTTGCGGGTAAAACCGTGGGGCACAGCTTATTTCAGATTCTTACAATGAAATATAGACCTATATCACACTAGCTGATGCCTGCGACTTCGCCCGCGTGGATGTCGGTTATTATAAATACTAAAACCTTACTCGAGAATCACTCTATCCATTGGTCAAAACAGCATGAAAATCGGTGCAATAGTTTCTGAGTTTATCGCGTACTGGACGACAGACAGACGCGGCGGAGGACTTTGTTTTATAATAATTGTAAGGATACCTAGACTGCGCGCAAGATAAGTCTGACCGCGGCTGCAATTGGAACTAATCGTATGTCGTCATCTTGTCGTTTATGTAAGGTCAAAAGTAAGTATAGAATTATTTAATTACTTTATTAATATTAAGATTAAATTATTAATATAGATTTAATATTTTTAATAATACAGTATAGAATTGAGCACGCCAGTCGCGCGCAGACATAATCATCTTGCGCGCACTCTACTAGCAAATAGGACAATGCCGAATCAGGCCGACCTCACACGAAACAGTCATCCGAAACTGACATCACTTAAATCATCACCACAGATAATATGATTTAAATCAACGTCCAAACAAGGCTGAATGTTTTGTCGCCGGCAGTTATTTAGGCTGTTACGCTAAGTGATGTAGATTCGACACCCGTTTACGACAAGTCGCAACTCACACATGTTTTATTATAACTCTAATGACTAATTTAGCTGGTGCTCTATTAAGAGGCGAGTGCCATGCCGGCTTGTTAACGCCCTACTTGAAAGCTATGGTAATTTTACACGTCCGTAACGATATGTCAATAGGTTCTTTGTTCTTTTTTTTTCAGGAAGGTTGTAAGTGTTTTATGGTGTTTCGCGGAAGCATTTCCATAATTTTCCTTGATTAGATAACATTTTGATAAAAGCATTTTTATTTTTAGATTTTTGTTTCAGCGTCATAATCAGACGGAATAACGAAATAACTTTAATTCTAGTATTACCTTCATTCATCATAATTAAATACCAATTAGACGATACATAAACATACAAAACCACAACATTCCTATCTGAAAACTCAAAACTATTAAAAAACAGAACCTCCAAAACTGCCAAAAACCACTGTCGGTGAAAAGCACAAAATAAAAGCTAGGCGCCGAACTCGAACACTTAACAAAACTTGTGTCGTACTTTAATCGGGCAGGGCTTATATGAAAAATTATGACGTCAGTTTAGTATGCGGGTAGGTGCTCGTCTTGGTCCGCTGCGGGGCTGCGGGGTTGCGGGACTGCGGGACAAACCCCGCTGGATCGGGGGCTAATTGGCGAAGAATGGTCCGCCGTTCTGTCCTCTTAGTATTCTGTTCGGGCTGGCTCTCGGCTCGGTACTAACATCAATCTCAATATGAAGAGATGACGGGCGACGGAAAAGCTCGGCGCGGACAAGAAATCCCTCTTAGCGCGTGTAGTCGGTGATGACCGGCACATTGATTGATCCTGTCGTTTGATTGCTCGCGAGAACTGATATGATAGCCAGTGCTAAGAATTTAATTTAATTCTTTAGTCGAATTACTAAGTCTTTCTTGGGAAGTGTTAGTGTTAGTAACAAATTCGTGACTTCATCTTAACACTAAGAATTGATATTATGTACATAGAGTTTAAAATTATCGTCGGCTAGTAAATTTTTTGACTATTAAAATGATGATAACTACCTTTATCAATTTTTATTATCATGAAGATGTTGACGTTCAAAAGCGCCATTTAAAAGCCTGATTGAAAAAAAATCTTTGACTTTATTTTGACATTGACTGTAGAATTTTTTCACCACGTGGTGTGAACTCGATTCCGGCGAAGTAAAAGTCAGTTTGAAAAATATACGGTTTTTTCGGCGACAGTCCTTATTACTGAAAGACGAGACTGAGAACGTTCACAGCGCTGAAAATTATAAAGACCGTCGGGACCAGCAACGGCTTAACGTGCTTTTCGAGCAAGGAGGAGTCTCGATATGCAACGGATGGTCACCCATCCACGAACCGACCGCGGCAACCTTTAATCGGCCCGTCTGGCTTCTAATTTCTCATTATAAATATATTTATTAGGCCTAATCTAAAGAACTTGAAAAAAAATTTGACTTACAAAAATATTGAACTGAAAAAGCCTTTTAAGTTTGCAGTGGTAAACTGTGCTTTAAAATAATAAAAACGTTCAGTTCTCCAGTCGTTTAAATGCTTTATACTCGTACTCAACACGCCGACGGACCGTTAATACGCGGATCATGTTTTTTTTCGCAACTCGTTTTGTTTTTAACCAATATTACTTATGGGCAGTTGCAATCAGAAAATGTATTAATTCTGTTGCAAACAGACTGAAAAGTGAGCTTTTAAAACATATGAAATAACATATGTCGCAGCCAGACAAAATATTAATTAAAAATTGATTGAAAAGCTCGCCAAAAACTCTTCAGGTTTCACTAGAAACGGTAGATTTTTTATGCCTGGTAAATGTTACAGTACATTTGGGGATTATTATTTCAAATAAAATATCTTGATATCCCTCTTATCATACTTGCAAAGATCGGCGAAATGTATACGTGATATTATTGTAATGTTAAAATTCGTTGACCAGAGATCCTTGGAAGCCGCCGATGAATAACAATAGGAACACAATCCACGGATAAGGCTTGATTCAGAAGACACGGAGCGACCATTACTGTATGAATTTATGTATGTGGACGCACCCCGCTTTTAGTGCTGTGACCAAGTTCTGCTTATTTTAATAAAGATAATAGACATTTAAATTAATAGAATATCCTTTTTCGAATACATAAAAAGAGCTCAGTATAATAAAAAAAACGGATGAAAAAATAGATGATCTTATTTAAAGAAATACTGTTCATAATAAAAATATGAGGCGATGTGTTTTGAACGAAGCTATTACTTCATTATGCGGAGCAGGGATTATATTCTGGCTAACGAGACGCGATGCGGTAATAGCACTACCAATGGATTAAGTTATAGTCAACAATATATGTATTAATCTAGCGGATCTTTCAGTCCGCTTTTATACTTTCCAAGTCGAAACGCATTACGTTTGACGCGGATTATTGTGTGGCTTCGACATAATAAATGAATAGAGAAAAGACTGGGGGCTTAAAACAGCCACTTTTGCAGAATAATAATAGGTAAATATTATGCATCATCGTAAAATGTCACAAACTGACAATTCATAATATGATCTGCGTGCGATTCTTATTACGAAATCCTACTAATATTATAAATGTGAAAGTTTGTGTGTTTGTGTGTTTATGTGTTTGGATGTTTGTTACTCAATCACGCAAAAACGGCTGAATGGATTTGGATGAAATTTGACAAACAGATAGTTTATAACCTGGATTAACACATAGGATACTTTATATCCCGATATTCTCACGGGATCGAGACTTACGCGGGTGAAACCGCGGGGCGCAGCTAGTAATTAATATGTTTGACAGTTTTCTATGGAGATTCGTAAAACGGTCCACATAATATGAATTGCTTTTGCGTCAAATTAGAGGAATTGCTAATGACAGCTGGAAATTCAGGAAATGAAATACTTTTAGAGGAATTGCTAATGTGGCCGTTTTAGGCCCACTGTTTGTGAAACATAAATAAATCCAAAACAATTTGTTGATGGACCATGCATTACAACAACAACAATCATTTCATTTCATTTCATTTCATTTATTAATTAATTTGCGAATATGGGTACAAAGAAAAGGTCTTAAACAAACAATAGTGTTCATTAGCCATATCCTACCATAAGGCATGCAAAATTACAAATACACAGGTATCTATGAAAATACAATTTAACAATAAAAGACATTATTTAAAATATCGTATGGAGTAACATTATATAAGTCTGTCCTGTAAATATTCAGTGACAGAGTAATATGCTTTTTTTAGTAACAGTGTTTTTATATTGTGTTTAAATATATTTATATCACTTATCTCCAGAAGTGAGTTTGGTAAATGGTTATATATGCGTGGAGCCATACATAATATACTTTTATTTAATAACGCTGTTTTATTGCTTGGTAAACATATATGGAATTTGTATCTTTTGCTTTGTAACTTATTAAAGTAGTTTGTATTTTTCCGTACGAACATTATAACCTCTAATATATATATACCTGGCAACGTAAGAATATTTAATTTTAAAAATGATGTTTTGCAGCTGTCAGTTACTTTTATACTGGTTATGGCTCGTATACATTTCTTCTGGGCTTTCAACACTGCTTCTTTATTAGTAGAATTACCCCAAAAAATAACACAAAACTTTAGAGTAGGTGCAACATAGCCGTTGTAGGCTGTAAGGATTGTAGACGTACTGACGGTTTGCTTAAGTTTAAACAAAGCATAAGAGAAGCTATTCAATTTAGTGCATAATGTATGGACATGTTCTTTAAAATTCAAATTATTATCTATCTTTATACCCAGAAATCAGCCTATAACGTTCCCACTGCTGGGACACAGGCCTCCTCTCTGTGAGAAGAGCGCCGTAATCCACCACGCGGGCCCAGTGCGTGTTGGTGGATGTCACGTGTCTTCGAATTTTTGGTTCTAGGACATGCCGGTTTACTCGCGATGTTTTTCTTCACCGTTTTGGAGCAGTGGTAATGAAATAATTTACACAAAGTAAAGCGCCTGTCTGGGTTCGAACCTACGACCTACACTCGTAAGTCGTGGCCGCTAACACTGGGCCACCACTGCTCCATGACCACAGACCATGCATCAGCATTGACTAAATTTTAGGGTTTTTTTTAAATAAAAAAAACCCCTAGTAAAAATCGCTCAACGCGGCTTAAAAGTATCATTAGATACACGAATGGTTCTAAATATTATCAAGACTTAGTTCCTAAAGATAGACACCAAAAACCCAAAGAGGTTGTGTTCAAAGACCGATTAAAAGATAATGGCCATTCAAAGTGTCATTATACCTCTCTTCGGAAACCGAAAAATATGACTTTATCTGTGACACTCAAAGGAATAGCGAGGGCCTTACACAATAACCCTCTGAGCAATAGGTAGGTGCTTTTTGGCAGGCCCACTCGACTGACGACATCCCCATCTTGCTTACATACATTTCATGAGCTATTAAATCCAACCCCTCTACAGATGTCACCGATAATTCTTAGAGTTGTTGAAACCACTTTTAATCATTAGATTTTTATACACGGTGTACTGTCACGAGCACCATTATGTATATACACTTTGAAACTTTTAAACGTAATTTTCTCCTACTGTATTGATTTTAATTTTATGTTTTAAGGAACGTAGTATTTAGGAACTTATATTATTATGAAGATATCATCACAAAGTTGCAATCGGTATTACACGAGAAAATCGTTATTTAATTTTGCTGAGTGTATACATATTTTTGCTTGTGACTGCATACATCGACGCACAAACTTAGCATTACCATGATTGAATGATTGTAGAGTAATAGGAAGTAATTTATCATGTAATTAAATGCAAACCTACACGGTCAAATTGTATGGAACAGTTGATTTTTTTATGTGTAACATCTTTCCTCAAGCTTTCCTGCAATCTGTGGGAGTGATTTCGTGAAAAGGGACGGAAGTGTGTAACAGGAAGCCGCGGAAGCGCGCACTATTTAATTTGACCAATGAGAGCGCGCGGCGCTAGTGTTGCGCATCATATAGTACCAACCCATTTTCCAAGAGGCTGGTACTGTCACCCAAGATGTCAATGTTATTTTTACCGACGAAAACTTTCAACGCTGGGGGCGGGCCGGGGGCTTAAAACAGTCGCTGTGGCAGAATCATAATAGGAAAATATTATGAAACATCGTAAAATGTCACTAACTGACAATTCATAATATGATCTGCGTGCGATTCATATTACGAAATAATTCATAATTATGTTTGACAGTTTTCTATGGAGATTCGTAAAATGGTCTACATGTTATGAATTACTTTTCTGTCAAATTAGAGGAATTGCTAATGACAGCTGGAAATTCAGGAAATGAAATGCTTTTAGACGAATTGCTAATATGGCCGTTTTAGGCCCACAGCTTCCGTATCGATGTCCTTTCGATCGATGTCAATTATACAGGATAGAGAGGTCTGTCTATCCTGTAGGTATAATTGGGAGAGGCGCCCTGTAACTACAAGAGTACACGAAACAAAAACCAGCTTTAAATAAATGCCTTCGATACTTTAAAGTTCTCTATTAAAAGTACAGGTAATAAGTACGAATAAACTACGATAACTTAAAAGTAAAAAAAGTCCATTAAGTATCGAATTTATTTGCTTTCATGAATGTTTTCTTATCAGTAAAGTGATTTGATAAAGAAAATAGTAGGGATGGACTGTCGCAGCGATAAAAAGGCGCCATTTTGTACGCTAGTTTTATATTTTGGTCGTGTTTTGCAAATCTTCTAGAGCAATCGAAATCTTGGACTAAATAATTATTTTTCACGAACTGATACTGTTTACTTCTCATTATAATCTGAGGAAACACAAAACATCACGCCAGTATTTATCGGTTTGACAGAGGTAGTATATTACAGCTACACTTTATATTTTCATATTAGATCACTCGATCGACCCGCTCCTGTTTCATACGGTTTTTACCACTTGACAAAACTTGTACATATACGCGACTGCAAAAAAATATTGTATTATTGAAGCAAAGTAAACAATTACTATTAATAGTAATTTGTTTGTTCGGCAATAATAGGCACTCATTATTATCAAAGTTTATTGCGTAAGATTTTAATTTAAGGCTGCGTTTTAATAACGTGAAGACTCATATTACTTGCTATGAGTAGTATGAGTCCATTCGTTTTAATGATGACTGTTATATAGTTGAAGTATTATTTCAACTACAAAAATATACTGAGTCCGTTTTCCACCGCCCATAATGATGAAACGATAACAAGGGCAATTTACTTATTTACTAATTTATTTAGAAGATCGTCGTATCGGATAATGTTAGCACACTTGACAGATCGAACACATTAAATCAGATTAGATCAGATTAAATTAATGCAGGGTCCATACTTTCATCACATAAACAAGATGAAGTTTTTTAAAGATTTTTCAAGAGCATTTATGAGCATCACATTTTAAATACTTGATATTTATTCATACCTGTTTCATAGATATAAATATTCTACAGGTATAATACAATAAAATACATAGGTCAGGTTTCAAGAAGCAAAAATGTTAAGCAATTTTCAAAATCCCTTTGCACGTAGCTGGCTTTCCGAACTATCATTTTCATTTAAAATGTTGGCAATGACGTTGTCAGAAAAATAATACTCATAAGATGCAAGTAAAAATGAACCTTACGGTGCTAAGCTTGCATTTTTTTTGTTTGAGTAATAATAATTTTATAGTTAACATTTAACAGCAAATTACAGCATACATACAGCTGTTTTACACAATAATTTATATTGCCAGTGAGCCCCAAACGAGTCAGTTGGTCCAATTAAAAATCTTGGCGCTTATGGTGATAATTTCTAGAGTAGGGAGGTAATTTAGTGTGTGGCAGACTCATGTGTGAGTGTGGTGTGTTGTTTGTTATGTTTTATAGTGTGTGAGTGTGTGTATTTATACTCAATATGTTTCAGTTATAATTATAATATTATGGTGTTTTTATATAATGACTTGTTCCGATTCTTTATACTAGGCGTTTCTCTAATAGTTTTTATAGCTGAATGATGAGCATGCAGTACTGTGCTTTTAGTCTGTATCTTGGAGGTCAGGGTGTGATTTTCTAGAGTAATATAGTGTGTGTCAGACTCATGTGTGAGTGTGGTGTGTTGTGTAGTATGTGTGTTTGTTCCCATTATGTTTCGGTTGTTGACGGTGTTTCCTATAAGTGACTTGTTCCAAGTCTACATATCCAATATTTAGAGTTCACAGACTTTATTTTGTTGTTATTGTGTGAGTAGTTCGGTAGAGTCTAGTTAAGATCGACATGCTGTCAAGTTTCTGCTGTAAACTTCTTTGTTCCAATTGAAGGGTAATCAGAGTTATAATCAGCCGATAGAGGGAGCTGACGGACTTTGAGTACACTTTGAGTCACGGTAAAGCTAGTCGAGAAACAGTTTTCCATCTTTAAAGTTTTATCATCTAAATCTTACCAAGGAGTAGTATCGTGTTATCCATAACTGGGTTGAAGTGGTCTGATAGGCAGTCGTTCCATGTAAAATTCGGGTATTCAGCTGCATCTGGTAAGACTGGAAGCCGACCGCAACAAAGTTTTCCCAACAAGTTGGGAAAAGGCAATCAATCAATATTCTTTATTTGTAAACATAGGTTATAAAAGAGTGCAAGATATTACAGTTTCGCTATGTTTTGCCATTTGGCGTACAAATATATATATACGGAAGGCTTTTAATATCTAGATAGGTAATAGTAGTTAGTATCTAAACGTCAAATTTACATTGTATTTGGATATACTGATATTCCGCATTCATAGCAAACTAAAACAGATGATGATCACATCTAAATGATATCTATCACACCGCCACGTTCACAAACACAAGCCCTCTGCGTTGGGACTTAACTTTAAACTTGTGAAATTAGTTGAGCTGTTAGAAATTCCACGTTTTCGATCAAAGAATTTTTGCATTTTTTTAATTTTATTTTCATTTCGATTTCGATTTATAAAGTCAGAAGAGTTTGTAGT
Organism: Lithophane leautieri; assembly: GCA_949152455.1. NCBI lineage: Eukaryota > Metazoa > Arthropoda > Insecta > Lepidoptera > Noctuidae > Lithophane > Lithophane leautieri. The sequence goes on along the minus strand of OX424458.1, from coordinate 18,891,775 downwards.
ATTTATTCTAGGTAAAACCTATTTCAATGGGTTTGATTAAAGCATCATTGTGGAACGTTTCGCTGAAAATCTAAATTGTTTAGCTTGTTATGAATATCGATGCAATACTTGACTGGAAATCATTATTCCTATTTAGCACTCAGGTTGAGTGGCATCCGTTTCAATTATATCTTCTCTATAGGTACTCTTGTTTAGAGATATGAACAATTAGCGAGCGGAGAGTTCAATATTTGTATTTAGATAGACATGTTATGTCTAAGTACCTATTCTTGGTTACAGGATGAGGGAGGATAGAAAAAGTGCATTCCAGCTCGCGTAGCATGACCACCGTAGGAACGGGTTTTATCGACGGAAGAATAGACAATATGGCAGATAAACAATCACAATCTGTCATTTTGTCTATTCTTCCGTCGACAAAACCCGTTTCTATGGCATAGATACTACGCGTGCTGAGTTTTTTTTAAGTCTGCAAAGTCTTGATATTCTTTAAGTTCTGTTGATACTAAATATCGCGATTGGTTTGAAAAAAGTAACATTCCCACTTAATGAATTTTCATATTTAGAAACAATTTTTTTTAAACATAGATTCGAATATTCACTATGTTTAATTTCCCAACATTCAATACACTTCAGTATTTTGCATAGGTATACCTACTGTGTTGTTATAATCGGTCGACATACAGCATGTTGTGATTTTCGCTTTGTCAAATCGTCAACCCTAGGCAGTATTAAGATTTCACTCACAGGGGATTTAGATTCACAGTACCTGTACTTATAAGTAATTACTGGGAAGCCCCCTACGTCACCGCTTGTGTTCTGACATCGTCTAACAGATGTTATGATCTGACAAATATTTTAGTTTAGCATCTCATTCTGAAGCTTTTCTATTAATTATTAATGACATTAGAAATACGAGTACTAAACATTTTTTTGTAGGCTATTGAATTATTACGTGGAAAAACGCAATTTCAATTGCTTTTTTTGTTTGACATTATTTCCGATGTTGGTTATTCTTTTTTTTTCTTTTCCTTTTTTTTGTTAGCTTTATTTGTCGTACACTGGATGCACGTTTTCTTTTCTATTAAGAAGGTACCCAAGAAAAAAGTGGTAAACCTTCTACTTTTAGAATCGATAAAATAATGTAGTCGGACGTAAAAATATGTAGCCCGTTCTAAAATGATTCAAAGATCATTAATCACAGTTTATTATTCGCCCCATTAAGGTAATGTAATCTTATCGCGCGGAACATTTCACAGTATTGATGTTTGTGTCATCATTACTTGCCTAATCGGCTGATCTGAGATCATCAGCCGTATGTTTATCCGAACTATGTTTTATATTTGGGATGTGGACTGGCTTGATGGTTTAGACGTTATACTAATTTAAACTAACTATCATGGTTAGAGTTTGCGAAATAGCTAGGTAGATTGACCATGGTCAACATGTGAATACTAAGACGATGTAAAGTAACTTCTAAGAAAAAAAATGAAATTAATAATTATTGCGAAGTAGTTGCCTAAAACCGGCAATTCTCTTTGCCACTCAAATGAATTAAATGTAGTACATTATTAAAAATCATTTTCATTCTAAACCCGTTATAAAACCTAAGCTAAAACTAGCTATGGCGTATCATGCCCACCTAACATACAAGCATCTGTATTGCAAAACACTTCATTCACAATATTACATCATTATTCCTCAATTAAAACAATAGAAAAAATACTCAAAGCTTAGTAAGAAACGTTAGTTATTCATGTTGCGATGTATGCAGTCAGTTGAATGTTTAGCAATTGTTTGGAGGGAGGCGGCAGGGAGGGTGACAAAGGACCCTCAGGGTGAAGACGCGCCGGCTCCCACACGCCATACGTGTATTAACGCTCACAACTATAGGTCTGCGAAAAAATGAGACGGCTATGCAATATGCATGTTAAAGATTATTAAAGTCTGTTAATAAAACACTCTTCTTAAAAGAGCACTCTGTATGTTTTGTTTTTATGACAGTTGAGTTGAGATGCTGATTTTGAAAATAGAAGTTTTTATGACAGTTGAGTTGAGATGCTGATTTTGAAAATAGAAGTTTTTATGACAGTTGAGTTGAGATGCTGATTTTGAAAATAGAACAAGTAAATCTAAGAAAAGCGTATGAGTTTTTTAAAATGAGAACGTTTTATTATTGGCCATTGTTTCATTCAGGTGAAGTGTAGTGCAAAAATTGAAGTATTCAATAAAGCTGACGATTTTTAGACAGCTCAATAACAATAATATTCACTTAATCGGCCTCAAATTTATGTTGTTTCGTTGTACCTACCTTTTGTATACACAATTCAATAGGTGTTGTGCTTTGAAATCGGGATTTTGCGAATCGGAATGTTTGACTGCATGTATATACAAATTGGAAGAGTTCCGATAACGGTTAGGTTAGCAAATATCAAAACTGTTGGTAGTGTGTAACAAACAATTAAGTTTGGGAGGTGTTCCTTTAACAAAGCAAATGACATTGTGCTGTGTGTGTAAACACGGCTACACATCAAGCTATACAATTCCAGTATAAGCTGACCTCGCATTGTACGGAAATCTTATACAATGCGAGATCAGCATAAACTGGAAATGTATAGCTTGATGTGTGTACCTACGTGAAAACTGTGCTATGTATGGTTTTGAAGCGAACCTGTGTTTATTATTTAGGATTAGCCTATCAAGTGTTGCCTAAAATGTGCCAGAAACAGTATTTATAAGTTCCAGAATGAAAAAATATATGTGTGCGGCATGAAAGAAGGCCGGCGGAAAATTGTGGAACTACATTTTTTTTTAAATGACCTTTCATGCAATGACATGGCACTAGCGCCGCGTGACTAGGATTTCAATCGTGGCGCGGACTCTAGGTACAAAATTGTTATTCATTGAGTTAACATTATGTCAGTAAAATAAACTATTCTAAAAGAGGTATCAAAGGTTTTTAAATATTTTTACTTTGTTTAATAATTTTTGAGTTTTTTTCGGAATATAATCATCGCGCCTGTAGTCTTCGAAGCGCAGACGTCTACCTGTAGCTACCGTACCGCTAGATGTGTTTAGGTCCCATGTAATAGGGGGTGGAGCCTATTGCCATCAACCAGCCACAAGTTCAAAATCCGGGCTGCTACTGAGAAATTTTAGATGGAAAAAAAAGATAACTGAAAAGCGAAAAATAAAATAAAATAACCTTTTACTTAAGCTTAACCTTTTACTTAATTTAACTAAGCTCTTAAACTAATTTAAGTAATAAATTTTCAGGCGGCGCCAAACAAACAAACAGACAAATTAATAACATAATTATAGCGTGTATTTGGCGCCGCCTCAAAATGTGTTACTTAAATTAGTTTAGGAGCTTAGTTACACTAAAAGGTTATTTTATTTATTTTAATTATCGCTTTTGAGTTATCTTTTTTCGTCGGTTTAATTTTTTGTAAAAAAGTGTTTATTTTTCGCTTTTGAGTTACCATTTATTGTTGTGGCTTAAATCTAATTTGTGTGCAAAATTTCAGCAGAATCTGTTCACAGTTGAAAATTCAGTAGGTGACAAATCAATGAACTCCAGTTTTTCTACCCTTAGGGGTGGATTTTAGTTTTCAATTTTATAAGGGACCAACTTCGAGGTTATCCCCCGCAATAAAAAAAAATCGATCAAATCGGACCATTCAGTAAAAAGATATGCATGGTCATACATAAAAAAAATATATATATATATACATGTCTACTTGAGAAACTCCTCCTTATTTTTCGTCGGTTAAAAACACAATAACACTTTGCGCGACCGTTTTCTTTGGGAGAACGCAGGGGTATGTCGGACTCCTACCCCGTGTATATACATGTCTACTTGAGAAACTCCTCCTTATTTTTCGTCGGTTAAAAACACAATAACACTTTGCGCGACCGTTTTCTTTGGGAGAACGCAGGGGTATGTCGGACTCCTACCCCACCATGCCTAGCGAGCCCCATCACCCAGTGCGGCCCTCGTAAATCCTGCCATAAGGGCGCGCATGGAACACTGCGTGCGGGGCTTGGCTGTACCCCTTTGCGTCCTTGGCTACACCCCTGTTGGCAATACCCAGTACCTCATGTTCAGCAGTAGCTCTTGCGATAGACCAGCCAGACAGTCTAAAAATATTACACAACAATAAATAATTATGATCAGCAAGGCAACATATCGCACCTTCGGTGCAACAAAGTCACAACAGCTCATTTTTTAATTTTACAGTAGAGGACCTTTAAAATTTTTTCGCATTTATTTCCTCATTTCTGGATTACTATTTATAGTAGGTTTGAAATCTTTATAAAATTAATAGTTTATTGTTTGCTATAGTTTTACGTTAAAAATCTTATATTGAATTATCAAAAAATCCTAATAAAAGACATAACAAAAAAAAGTGTCCTGAATTGTGACTTTGTTGCACCGAAGGTGCGATATTTAAAAGGTACAATGAAGTCAGACCAAACCTGAAAATGGTCCTGTGCCCTGTTTATCAAAACATAAAATCCTTGTATTACAAGCATTTACTGTAAAAAAATTCATTATTATAAAAAACTACGCGTGTATATTACATGTTACAAGTGTCATTATTTAGTTCACAAGTACTTATATTTTTACAGTTTTCATTAAATCATAGCAAATTCTGAGAGTGTCCGGTGACTCTCTATTCCGTCTTACAAAATTAAGAAGTGTCGTGCGTGCTTAGTACCGCAATCAATTTTTTAAATCGATTTTCTATTTATAATATGGTCAAAAGAGAGATATGACCTGATGCCCATGTCCCAGCAGTGGGAACATTAAGGATGGTTATGCTCTTCACTGTCACCGCCAAGACTTGTAACTTTTGATAAACAGGGCACTGGTCTTTATAAATAATCAATATAAATAGGACAGTGGACTTCCTAAGACTGCACTGTCCACAGAAGCAGGCTACTTTTACCTAGGTAGGTCCGGCAAAACGAGTACCGAAGTGTCCAAACTTCGTCTAGTTGTTCCTAACAATTGTCCCAGACTAAGCTAAATACAGATTTAGTTTATGCCAGAATCACTTTAGCATAACATTAGCGGTCATCCCGTAATATCTCTCCGTAGGAACCCAAACAATAAACTATGTTTAGTTTCGCTATTAGCCGTCTATGTCTAGGATTTCGTCTGCATCATGTTACGAACTATCCACTTAGAAATTGATATGAATCTTATACCGAAATCCCACGATCCACGATTTTGCGGACGGATACCGACGAGCCCGGACGACGGACCGTGGGAAGGTGTTCGTGCGGGGTATCGCAGACATCGGAAGCGCCTCGGTGCGCGGTGCGTGGCGGTCTGTGGTCGTCTGCCGTGCGTGTCCGTCTGCAATATTGCCGATCGTGGGATTCCACCATTACAGATCAACTTACATATAGGCCGTTTGTCGTATCTTTGAACCTGTATGACCGCGGATGGGCCGCGCGCGGACCAAAAACTATTGTAGTTAATTAGAAAGTCCTTGAAGAATTAACGTTTGATTTATCATGGTTTAATCTACAAAAGAAATCTTTATAAATGATTAGTAAACATAGAAGATAATATTTACATGATTTATAAGCTGCTAACAGTCTTTTAATAATAATAATAACAAGTATATAAAAGGGGGAGGGGGGAATAATCACAGGGCATCCAAAAATTCGTCCACATCGCTGTCAACCGGACAGTCGCTGTCAGCATATTGCCACGTTGTATGGCAATGCTGATTCTTTGGTACCAATCGGGCACACGGCTTGTTGGTACATAAATCCCATCGGGCGCACGGCTTGTAGGTTCATAAATCCCATCGGGCGCACGGCTTGTAGGTTCATAAATCCCATCGGGCGCACGGCTTATCGGTAAATAAATCCCGTCGAGTGCACGGCTTATTGGTATGTACATAAATCCCATTGGGCGCACGGCTTGTCGGTACATAGAAGCATCGAAATATTTTGCAGTATTTTTTTTTATGCGTATTTTAAAATCTTCAATACGCATACGAACTGAATAACAGACCGGTGCATGCCTGTACTAGAATTTCAAAGAATAACAGAGCATTTAATTCGGTAATTCGGGAGAAGATAAAGCCTGCTGAAAAAAAAAAATGTTTTTCAGATGGTTTGGTAAACAGAATTTTGGTCGAAGCTATAATACGACGCTAGCAATACGACGAAGGAGAACTATCAGAATTTCTCAGTTTTAACAGCTAAGAAGCACAGTGTGGACTTTCAGAACCTTCGCTTTTTGAAGGGGTCGAGAGAAGGAGAAGAATTACATGGAAACCATGATCTAAAGTAGTGAATTGTTCTTAGAAGGATCTTGCATACTAGGATGCATGTCAAATTAGTAGGTCAAAATATTTACGATATCACCCACGTTCAGATATACTTGGTAATAACGACTAATAACAGTTGAATTAGCATTATAAGGACTAACGATTGTTTAGTTTAATAATTCTGTAAAATACATTAAGTATTCCAGATTGAAAGATAGTTATGAATCTAGAAAAGTTGCCTTCACCGGTTACTCTCTGAGACAATAAGATACGAAACCGTATTAAACAATTTTTCACCTCACAAGCTCGGAAAGATTCTGTTTATCATTCGAAATCAAGTGCATTTTATCCGCTAGCGTGGAAAGAGTTTTTAAAATTCGAACTTTCTATTCAATTATTTTCTATTCCGCCGGGTCCACTTATAATGCATTTAATTCTTATTTCATGTCGGTGCGCCAACCTCATTTTAAGAATATTCGCACGGGCCAGCATGAAAAAAATCGCTCAACGCGCCTAAAGAAGTTTTAACTTCAAAACTTAAAAAAAAGTCTACTTTTTCAATATTCACTTTCCATCATTTTGGTTTGTTTAGCAGTGCAGAGTAATGCAAGCGGTACATAATGCCGAATTGAGCATTTTTCCAGAAAAATTGCCCGAAATGTATATATAACACTAAGATTCAACATGTTTAAATATTATCATAACGAAATGTAGAGCAAAGCAAGCATTTTAAGCAAATAAACATAAATTAATCTATTCTATTTTGTGAGAACATAAAAGTGCGGCGCACAGACAGTTTAAATATTTTTAATGGAAATAATTTATTATAAAACTAGTTGTCAATGGCAACCTCTGCCCTGCAAGTAGAATACATACCATCCTTCAGTGGGTGTACCAACTGCCAATGTACTCATAGAACTATAATTACAGTCGATACCAAAAATATTATGTTTCAACACGAATTCAAATTGGAAAATTACTATAATCTAACGCGGGTGTGCTGTGCAGTGATTTACCCCGCGTTCTATTTACAAGTGACCGTCAAGCGAATACACGATCGTTCGAACTTTTTGTTCGGTGAATCTGAACGCGTGGTCGCGCCGACAGAGGACGCTTTCCGGTTTTCCGAACAAAAAGTGACATATGCACGCGTATTAAATAGGACGCGGCCTAATGCAAGCGGGCCTATGATGGAGAAATAATTATGATATACCTACCTAATTAATATATTAACGTGAAACATAATACTTGACCAAATTTAATTCATCTGTATAAGTATTTAGTAGGAAAATAGCTAGGTTTTCTTCACTTGTCTTTGGCTTGTAGACTTGTTTGCTGTGTGTTTTATTTTTCTTTTGAAAGTTTAGGGTTACTAAAACTACCGATTTGAGAGCTTTTTTGTAATCTATAATGTATGTTATATTATAGGAAGTTGTTCAAAGTTAGCTTACAAGATCAATTTTAACCAAAGATTTAAATCTCTAGATTCGCCATACCGCGTCGAAAAATGGTCGCGTTTCTGTTTCGTTTTGACGCCTCTGATACACACAATGTCGCAGTCGCCATGGATACGGAATGAGTGAGCTCAGTGTAGACACTTTTTTTTCTAAGCGCGGTTAGGGAAAATCTAACGATTTAAATCTTTTATTTTAACACAGTGAAAATCTTGTAAAACTGAATAGGTAGGTGTTGTCACACTAAACTTGTTACTCTGTTGCCTAGCAGCATTTGTCTGTTACTACGTAATTTAAATAACAAACACAGAGCCATATTTGTTATATTGCGGTTAAGTTATTTATAGGTGAATAAGTATTGTTCTTTAAATAATGTATTTAAAATAATAATAAATAACTATTTATCAATAACATGTTTACCAACCTACCTAAGTATTTGTGGTTTCGTTCTAAATCGAAATAATTTTAGTTATTTGTAATTCGAAAACATTGTGAGTAAGTATATAATCTGCCTATAATGTTCCCACTGCTGGGACACAGGCCTACTCTCAGTGAGAGCGAGCGAGAGAGTGGGCTTTAATCCACCACGTGGGCCCAGTGCAGTTTGGTGGATAATGTGAGTATTTCTAATTAAAATTGGTGATATTAATTACTACTTATGCATTTGTGAAGGTTCGCTTCTCACACAGTGATAGTTGGGAATACCATGTCTACTTATTACAAGCTGAAAATTAATTCTATTCAAAACTAGTGAGAGTTTATTTCTTATTAGTTTTGAAACATGATAGATAGACATTCATTATCATGCTTTTGAGACTTAGAACAAAAACCACGTACATTTTAAAATTTAAAAAAAGAACTTCACGGCGCTGCAACTTTGAAAGTTAGTTAAAGTTATTGTTTGTAAGAACATTATACCCATTCACATGGTTTAGATTTTTTAGTTATAGTATAATAATCATTTGCAACTACCAACTTACAACTATCTCGTTGATCTACTGGTCGCAAACGCTACTGCTGAGCATGAGGTCCTGGGTTCGATTTCCAGGTCGGGCAAAATTTTATTCAGTCTTTCCAACAGGAATTTCTCACTAGAAGCCCGGAGTCTGGATTTGGGGCCAGTTAATGGCAACAGGCTCGCCCCCTATTACATGGGACTTAAACATAACTGGTGAAATGTAGGTGTACTATAGGTACCATCGAAGAAGTTCATATCTATGCACCGTAAGGACTATTTCTGCTTGTAGCGCTCGGCCGTTATAGAACCGGGGCGGTAACAGATGTGGTCATCGTGTTCACGGGATTTTGTTTTGAAGCTGCTAAGATATGAAGTTCTTCGATAGTACACCTCTGCCTCACCCTTCGGGGATTACAGGCGTGCTGTTATGTCTCATTTCGCAATATGTTATTTTAGTAGTTGATTATGTCTGACTGTCGGCCATTCTCCTCAATGTGAGACCAATACATCGCTATAACATTACACTTTCCGAGAATCACTTGCGTCCACAGATGACATCATGATTCTACTTCAGTAGGTACCTACACACCTAACATAAATAGGATATTTATATCGACGTGTAAAGACAAATGTACTTAGGGTTAACACAAATCTATTAAAAAAACAGGGAAACATAATGTAAAAAAAAAAAAATGTAATTTGTTAGTTATAAGCATTGTTTTTTTTTTAATATCTAATCCTAAAAAATCCTTGTGAAATAATAAAATCATCCTATCTAATATTAAAATATTATAAAGAAGAATGTTTTTTGAGGATTTCTATAAAAATGGTTTTTATTGTCATTTTTTAAATCAATTACTGTAATATTTAAGATTGATTATTCAACCGTCAGATAACTTGTATTTGAGTCGCAATATTAATTCCTATGATAAAATTGATCTAATGAACATTAAAAAAAATCTGCAATGAATGAGATTTTATTTATATAAAATAAAATAAACGTGCCGTCGTGCGAATCGCACGAAGGGTTCCGTACCATCTATATCTATAAAAACGGCAATAAAATCAAGTTTGTTGTATGGGAGCCCCCTTAAATATTTGTTTTATTCTGTTTTTTAGTATTTTCTGGTATAGCAGCACAGAAATACATAGGTAATCTGTGAAAATTTCAACTGTCAAACTATCACGGTTCATGAGATACAGCCTGATGACAGACGGACAAACAGACAGACAGACAGACGGGCGGACAGTGGAATCTTAGTTATAGGGCCCCAGTTTTACCCTTTGGGTACGGAACCCTAAAAAGAATATAGGTCGTCATGGGGACTACCGACAGAAGTAAAAACTTTAAACTATGCATACCTTTTTTTTTTTTTTTTTGAGGGTGGGAAATCATCCAATGACTTCTCCCGCTCTGGGCGGAGCGGAAGGGCGTGTCAGACTTTTACTGACTAAAACCCACCCGTGTTCCTTCATTTGCCTGTTGCCAAGGTCCCGGTATCCCTTTCGGACTTTCCCGCAACCCTGGCAGGCATCGGTCCTATTGGACCCCGTCATTTTTGCTGACATCTCTTTGAGGCGCGCGTGGAACACGACGCGCCATCGACCCGGGCCTGGTCCTTATCGGACGGCGAGCTGCCCGTTGCTCGCCGTCCGCAAGCCCGCGCCTATGGTGGCCGGAAATCCGCCTGGGATTCCCGACGCCCAGGGCGTCTCCAACGGCGGCGGTTAGGGGCGTGAGGGCGCAAACTTTGCCTTTCCCTCACGCGTTCCGCCTCCTCCTTCGCGAGCATTACTGCTTCGCAGAAGGAGGTGACGGCTTCCCATGCCCTCTCGCTCCGTACCATGGCCTGAACCAGGGCCGGACGCGAGAGGTCACCGCCGCCAATCGCCTCCGCGAGGACACGGCGGTGCTCCGCCCAAGCAGGGCACACCTCAACCGTATGCTCCACCGTGTCCTCCGGGCGATCCACACAGTGGTGACACCCGGGCGTTTCCTCCCGCCTAATTCTACACAGGTACCTCCCGAAGCTGCCATGTCCGGTGAGGACCTGTGTCAGGCGGAAGGTGAGGACGCCGTGGCGCCTCTCTATCCACTCCTCAAAGAGGGGACTTATCGCCGCTATTGTGGCGTGCCCAGCACTGGGTTGCGACAATCGCACTCTCCATGCCGCCATGAGATCTTGCCGGAGCTCTGTCCGCTGTGCCGCGATTTCTCGCGGCAGCGGAGTTACACCCCGGCGCTTCACCTCCTCGCGCCACTCCCAGATGTGCGCGAGGACCTTCGCCTCCAGATCCCATGGCGGTAATCCGGCAAGGAGGCTCGCCGCCTCACGGGAGACCGTGCGGTATCCCCGGGCCAGCCGAATGGCCATGACCCTTTGGGACGCGTTCAACCGGCGTGCTGGCCGCAGCCTAAGGGAACGCGCCCACACCGGTGCCCCGTAAAGGGCCATGGACCGCACGACCCCCGCATAGAGCCTCCGGCAGGAGGCGTTTGGACCCCCTAGATTGGGCAGGAGCCGCCTCAAGGCGGCCCCAGCCCGGTCCAGCCTTGGAGCCAAACGTCGGAAATGCTCCACGAAGTTCCACCGGCTGTCGAGGACGAGTCCCAGGTACTTCATCGTCGACTCGACGCCGATGTGAACCCCTCCTACCGTAATTTGGGAACCCGACGATGGCGCGTTCCGAGGGCCATGAAAACACATGACCTCGGACTTGTGCAAGGCCACCTCGAGTCCCAACTGCCGGATTCTATCGACGATTGTCGCAACCCAGCGTGTCGCTAAATCGGCCGCCGCCTGGTGCGACCTCCCCTGCGCCAGGACCAGCGTGTCGTCAGCGTAGCAAACCACGCTGACGTCGCTAGGGAGGTCGGCGCGCAGCACCCAGTCGTATCCGATGTCCCACAGATGCGGCCCCAGGACCGATCCCTGTGGGACACCGCACGACATCTCTCGCCGGTTCCACATTCCCTGGTGACCGGGGTAGATGACGGCCCTGTCCGTCAAATAGGCCTCGACCACACGACAGAGGTAGGTCAGCATCCGGTGGTACCGGAGTGCCTCCCTTATGCAACTCCAGGGCAGGGTGTTGAAGGCGTTGGCGATGTCTAGTGACACCGCCAAGACGACCCCGCCCCGGGCCACAGCATCCCCCGTCGTGAGGGCCCGTACACGCATGATGGCGTCCACCGTAGAGCGCCCTCTGCCGAAACCAAACTGGCTCTCCGCCAAATCCGGCCCCACCCGCACCAGCCGCCCGACGAGGCGGTTTGCAATTACTCTTTCAAAGAGCTTGCCCACCTCGTCGAGCAACACGATGGGCCGATAAGCGGACGGAGAGTCCGCAGGGCGCCCCGGCTTCTTAATGAGGACCAGTTTCCCCGTCTTCCAACGAAGTGGGAACTGGCCCCTCTCCATGCATGCGCATAGGAGACCTCTTAGTCGAGGCCCGAGAGCCTCCATGGCCAGGACCCAGGACTTCGCAGGAAGGCCGTCGGGTCCTGGGGCGGTATTCTTGGCATTCAGCCTTCGTACCGCCACTCTCATTTCTACCTCGGTCACCTCCGGAGCATCGTCGTCGTCGTCGTCGGCGGTGTGGTCCGCATCGAGCACCGCAGTAGGCGGAGCCATGAGCGGGGAGGTATGTTCCCCTCTCGAAGGGAACAGAGCGCTCACCACGTCCTCCACAAGCTGAGGCCGGAGACTCTGCGTCAGCGGGGGAGCCCATGGGCGGAGTTTCTCCCGCACCATTTTGTATGGGCGTCCCCACGGGTCTCTGTTCAGAGTCTCCAGCGTCTCCTCCCGGGCCAGTGCCCTGGCCCGCAGGATCTCCTCCTGGAGGGCGGTCTTCGCCGCTCTGTACCCCTCGTACAGCTCCGCCTGAATGGCTTCCGTATCCGGAGGGCGGATACGGAGCCTGCGGTGCCTGGTGTACTGGCGTCGCGCAGCAATGCACGCATGGCGCAGCGCTGTCAGCTCCTGCGACCACCAGCTCACCTGGCGCGAAGCACGTCCTGGCTGGACCCGGGGCATTGCCACGTCACAAATATTGGACATGGCCTCCCGGAACCACTCCGCCTCGTCGTTGATGTCGGCAGGCCTGTCCGGTGATGACACCCATGCCTGCACGATCGAGGCTTCCAGGAGAAGCTCCCGGTCCAGCTGCTTCAGCGCCCAACGCGGACCACCCGGGGCCTGTCGGACCGGCGCGCTCGAGGTCTGGGCGGAGACGTCGAACCGGATATACCGGTGATCGGAGTACGTCTCCACCCCCACCATGACGCGCCAGTCAATGACACGCGGCGACAGAGCGGGGCTGGCGAACGAGATGTCCACCACTGATTCACCCCGCATCCGCACACACGTGGGGACGGAACCCCGGTTTAGGATGACCAGGCCTGTCTCCAGAGCCCAGTCCTCCACCATCCTGCCCCGTGTGTCCGTATGCCGGGAACCCCAAGCCACATTCTTGGCATTGAAGTCCCCCAGTACGAGCACGGGGAGGGAACGGAACCCGACGACGACGACTTTCAACTCCGCAAGGGAGTTGTGGAACTCGGCGAGAGTTCGGTTCGGGGAGAAGTACACCCCTACCACGACAAACTCCCCGAACCGTGCTGCCACGCAACCCCGTCCTCTTTTGACAGCCTCGAGAGACGGGGTACCGGTGGCGGCCGACGAAATAAGGGTCACTGAGCCGCTCAGGTCCTCCACCCAGTCATCCCTGGGCGGGACAAAGTACGGCTCAGCGACCACGGCGATATTGATCGACCACTGCGCCATGCTCTGGAGCAACAGATCCTGAGCGGCGGCGCAGTGGTTGATGTTCGCCTGGAGGAGGCGAAATGGGGCCGTTATTGGCACTCCATTTCATCCCCCTCCCGAGACCCATGTGAGGGCCCTGCCGCAGCAGCAGCTGCGGCGGTGACGACGCCGGCGGTAGTAGCGGCAGCGGCGGTGGCAGTGGCGGCGACTGCGGCGGTGACGATGGTGGTGGCGGTGACGGTGGCGGGGGGCTTTCCCCTGCCCCTGGCTTTGGCGGGGGGAACGCAGGCCCTACCCCCGATCCGGTGGTCGGCCGGCTTGCCCGCGGCCGCACATGCGACGCAGTGCGGCGTGGCCTTGCATTCGCCGGCCTTGTGACCGGGCTGACCGCAGCGGTAGCAGGCATCGCTGCGGTCAACCTCGGAGGTGCATTTAGCTCCCACGTGGTCGCCCACATGGCAGCGGAAGCACCTCCGAGGTCTGGGATCCAGCAGTTTGACCTGCGCGGAAACCCAGCCCACCAAAAGCCGTTGGCCCTCCCCGGCTATTTTCTTGGCCGCCGCCACAGGGCAGCTCACCGTAATGGCTTGCATACCCTTAAAACTATGCATACCTACTGTTAACATTACATGTCGGTAAAGCGAACCCATATGATTTTCCCTTACTAAAAATCGATCAACGCGCCTAAAGGCGCGCGATTTGTCGCGCGACGCGAATTATAAGAAAACAATTTTTGAGAAAACTTCATTTCGAGCAATGCGGTGGCGGCGGAGTCGCGCGACATTTCGCGCCAGTATGTAAGAGCCATTTATGGAAGGTTTTTTTTTAAATTTTTTTTTTGTTTTCACTTCAATAAAATTACAGTTTTATTTCGATTCACACGTAGTTAAATAATACATATCACAAAAAAAAAAACATCTGTTTAGCATAAAAACAAATTACAGTAGGCCTAATGTTTACAGGACACAGTTTCAAACTATTTATTTTAACAGAGCCAGCCCTGACAACGTGTTGAATATGTAGGTAGCATTGTTTATTCCCATCTAGACATAGTATTTAAGATATTGGCAGTCTAACGTAAACATGGATTCACAGTGTATAAAAAAAAATGTATTTTTGTGCTACCTACGTAGATTCACATCGTAAATACTTCAACAGTTGTCTTGAAGTGCAAAGTACCTGATGCATAGCTCGGATGTTAGGTATGCATAAATATATTGACTGAATTCTTAAAAAAATAACTTGCAGTCACTAAAAGATTTGCTTCTAGATAGTACAGTAGGCCGCATGCCATTGGTAACAATACCAGCATAAGCTGGCCTCGTGTTCTATTGAAACTCCGTACTACCGTAGGCCAGCTCAAGGTCAAAGTGTTATCATTGACGTGTGCTTGACATACAGCATTATACTTAGGTCTCCTTTGAGAGAGAAGGAGAATGTTGAGATATCTCTGATTTCGACTATTTTATAAAGATAGAGTGATCCTCTATGTCTTCGTGTCCTAAATGAAAGCGTATATCGCGCGAATATGCGAGTGTTCGCGCGACTATCACTTTGGTTAGGACATGGCCTCAGCGTTCCGTTGCTGTGCCCCGTAGTCGGGTCAGAAGTGTCCAGTCATCAGGATGCCACCGGCCACCCTTATTCTAAAGAGATTACAAAGAACATAAAAATAAAGTAGCAATGGAGCAACATTGATAAGAGTATATCAAATGCTTATCTATTTGCGGAAGTCTTTGAGCTGATTACAGTTATAGGTTAGTGAGGCAAGTGAGTAAAGTGACAAGTAACTCACCATCCTTCTTTATTTTTTATTTTTTTCCGGGAAATAAGTTGGGACTCTAAGATTTATCCCATCCTGCGGGATCTTCTTGTGGGTTTCAGTATACGGAAAATCGCGTTATAAAAATAAAATCATGCAGTCAATGCAGATCAGTTGTGACATCAAAACTTACGATTTGTAGGTCGTAGGTTCGACCTAGACTGGCACTCAAATCGGCACCTCCTAGAAGCAAAAATTCGAAGTCATGTGTGACATCCACCAACCCACACTATGTGGTGGATTACGGCCTACTCCTTCTTACAGAGACTGTAAAAAGTAATCAGTAATCCGCCACACCTATGTCCCAGCAGTGAGAACATTGTAGGCTGGATAAGCGATGCAGAGTACGTAGTGCTAGTGATATTGCCAATAATAGCTTACGACGCCGATTCATAAAAAGGCAACCTCATTAAAATATTCATGGTTAGATCGTCCTGTATCAGCCTACTTCAATAATCCTTTACCAAAATAATATAAGGTCAGAATTCGATTACCATCAAATGTGAACCAAAAATTGTTTGTTTTATTAACTGATTTCCTAAAAGTAGGAGATCCTATGTTCGACTTTACGTATGTTTTTTTTTCTATTCTCATCTATTGTGGACCGATTTTGAAACTAATTTTTTCTTTTGGTCATTTTTTACATTAAAAACAACCGACTTCCAAAAAAACACTACAAAGAGAAAAATAACTTTAATTTTGGAACTCGGTGGCAAATAACGAAAATTCAAAACCGAAGACACCGACTTTCGAAATTAAAATTATTTTTCACTTTGTAGTTTTTTTTTTGGAAGATGTTTGGAAGTTTTTTTTTTATATTTTCCGACAAGTTTTTATCATAGCAATAAGCTCACACGAGTGGAACCAAAACGTGGACATACTCAGAATACGTATCTATAGGTATTCAGACGAAGTCCGCAATTTCATGCGAAAAATGCATACGTAACAGAAGTCAGAAACAATTCTATTCATTTCACGTTTCGATTCTAGAAAATATCACACGCTTTACGGGTGTTTTCAGAAACAATTATAATTATGTATTTAGCGGATTTTTGTTAGAGATCCTAGGATGTTTGCTTTTGTTCTATCGCAACAGAGCGACAGAAAAACTTTCGTACGTAGGAAATAGTTTCATTTTTAATTGTTTTGTTTATGTATAGGTAATATGATAACTCCTGAATTTTCTCTGATGTAATGTTTTACAGTCTTAGTGAAAACTATTTTGCAATGTTTTGTGTTTTTGCTGAATATGTTCGGAATTAAATTACTTTACATTCTATTGTTTTCGCCATCACAAACGAATTCTCTATCCAACTGCGGCCTTTGAATTCTGTTGAATTCAAAGGCCGATGGAGAGCTGTAATGAGGTTCAATTAGGTGACACATGAGTAAAACCTGGAATTCTATTATTACAGGATTAACAAAGAAATATGAAAGAATGCCTTTCACAGAACTCGAAGTTTACATCAAAGCTTTACATTCTATGACTGAATTCGAAATAGAGCTTCTCAAGTCGGTAAACTTTGTAGGTTTCTATTGCCGTCTGAAAAGTTTTTTATTTGCTTGTTTTTTAGAGTATTTTTAGCACGTAAATAACTTAATGAGTAGACGAGGTTTCAGCATCTGAAAACCCAAGCTTTTGCAATGGCATAAACCAGTTTTGGCAAAATATATAGATTTAACCGGATTTGGCGAAATGTGGGTGTACCATAGGTAAGTACACCTCTGTATTACCATTCGGGGATACAGGCGTGCTGATAGGTTCTGATAAATAAGTTTAAAAAATTACAAATGCAAATCTTTATAAATCGTATGCAAATAACCACAACGATTATTTTTAACCCCCGACGGAAAAAGAGGGGTGTTATAAGTTTAACGTGTGTATCTGTGTGTCTGTCTGCGCCATCGTAGCTGCCAAACGGCTGAACCGATTTTTTTTTTATTTAAAGGTGATTTGATCGAGAGTTTCCTTAGCTATATTTAAAAAAAAACGTTGATTAGATGTTTTTTTTTAGTCGGGGGTTTTCTAAATTTTAAAGTTAAATATACTTGTTTTACAAGCATTTCTTGGATCGTCTTGTATTGAAAGCAACTTTTTTCTAACAAACGTAAAAAATATATGATGAAGATTGTAAAATAGATACACAGGAAGAAAAAACCGATAAAACTATTCACGATTCATATTGGTATTTACCACAGGAATTAAAAATCGAACAAAATCCATCTTTTGATTTTTTTGTCTCATTTGTTAAATAATATAGATGGATAAAACGTCTCGTGAATATTCTAAACATATGAATAGTTCGCTACATCAGATAACAGCTATACAGTTCATAAAAAACAAATACTAGAAACTATGCAGAAAGTTAATTTGATGGAGGAAATCCAGTGAAGATTTTAAAATCCTTACACGAAAAATATGCAGCGAAGTACGTGGGTAAAAACGTAAACATCGTTATAAACGAAAAACAAAATGAGAGAAATCAGTAATCTTAAAATACAACGAAGGTATCGAGATGCTAATAAATAAAAACCGGCCAAGTGCGAGTCGGACTCGCGTACGAAGGGTTCCGTACCCATTATCTATAAAAAACGGCAAAAAAATAACGTTTCTTGTATGCGAGCCCCCTTAAATATTTATTTTATTCTGTTTTTTAGTATTTGTTGTTACAGCGGCAACACAAATACATGTCATCATCTGCGAAAATTTCAACTGTCGAACTATCACAGTTCATGAGATACAGCCTGGTGACGGACGGACGGACAGCTGAGCCTTAGTAATAGGGTCCTGTTTTACCCTTTGGTAACCCCCCCTTAAATCCTAAATAATCGAACACAAGTTAAGAAAAAAAGTGTGCTCTATGACGTTTTTATTTCCAAATGGAAATCTCTTAAGCTTATAATTTTATAAGATTAGCAGAATATTTTGTACAAGAAATACGGGAAGAAGGGCTTCTTTTGCCTCATTTTCCCTATGAAATATGCATGCCCGTTTATTAAATGCTCATCATCATACTATGATTTCTGCAGTTTCCTTACTTGCTACTAGAAATCTAATGATATTTTAACTATAAATTCTTATTTTGACGCTAATAAATGTATCAGAGGGTCTAGACAAGTGACAATCGCTTCAAAAGCGTTTCATATTTCTACAACGACTTTCAACAGGATTGACAGAAGCTTTTCGATAGCTTATGTCAGTCCTATACATATTTGCCTTTTCCATCATCGTTATCGCTGATAGAATGTCACTTTTTCTAGGGCCTCTGAACGATCTAATAGATTCTCTCGTGGAATCGAAACCTCCAAATGTTCTTTTGAAATATTCCGGTTTTTGGAAGTCCCTCTATTTGTAATTCTTTGAATTCTGTTATCTACCAGACTACCTGATAGGAAAATTCGTTAACTTATTCATAAATAAAACAAGAATAAACTCGAATACAAGCAGACAATACTTAGTGATTGAATAGTATTAGATTGTCTACCCTATTCCATGTCCCGAGCGTATCATATACTAGGACGTTTCATTACTGTGTAAGACATTCGTCGATAAGAATATGAGAACATGCACTGCATTGATTTAACATTTCGCAGAGAAATTGAAAAACAAATAACTTATATCATCTCTGATACATTCACCACTTATTATATACAAACCTTTCAATTTTGCTTCTACGAAATAATGCCGTTAGTTTGGTTTTCTGTTATATCTCGGGACCATGGGGTCATTTGGAAGGGTTACGAGGGGCCGAAGTCAACTCGCAGAGGCCCCTTAGACAATATTGTAAATACAAAGATTATAAGAATTATTATTTTGAGCCTGTCGTGTCTGATTGCATGTTCTATTCCGTGTATCCATTTTTCTCCCTCTTTTTTGCAATTAAAGCTCAATCTTTGATGTAGGAGTCTAACTCAATACGCCATCTCATAAAATCTTTTATGGAAAAATAAAAAATCAAAATGGTTGCAAAAATTCTTAAAGTTTGTCATACTTTGTCAGGATATGTTGCGTAAACTTCGGGGTATGACTGAGAAACGTGAAATCCGATATTTCGGGCCAATCACGTTTCGAAATTTCGCAATGCAATGAAAATAGGGTCTGGTTTTTTTAACCTACGGAGCTTTTCAAAATGTTTTTTTTAGCTTCTACCATTTATTGATTTAGGTTTTTCTGGTAAAAATATTACAATGGTAATATCATCATCTCGGCACTATTATTTAAAGTGTATTTTTTCTTCACGAGTTAAAGCGGACAGGCTGAGTGCGATGAATGTACATAATTATGGTCACATGTGAAAGTTTTGATATTTTAGTAAGATTAAAAATTATAAAGTGATAATAATAGGGTAAATAGACTATAAAATAAGAAGATTTTTCAATAACTGTGATTCGGTTGACATCACCTATACTGTCGAGTGTTGCAGCGCAGCCATAACCTAAGCTTTACTTGGCTAAAGTCTATTCTTTAGCGAGTAGATTAATTTGACATTTCAAGTGATTGTTGTCTGCTTTTTCAATTTGGAGTTTGATATTCGCACCTGTCAAATTAGTCGACGAGATTAAAAAACCGACTATAAGTAGACATAACATCGCAAACTTTCCTAGAACTGATTCATCGTAGAATTCTGTGTGAAGTTAGACAAATAAAATGTTTATTTTATTTTGTCTGCTTCGTCACAGCGTAGAAGGTGCGTAGACCCCGCGTAGAAGGTGCGTAGACCCCGCGTAGATGCGTCGTAGAGGCCGCATGCAAACCGGTGCAAACCGATGGTACGAGTACGTTAGATTAAATGGAACATTGTATACAGAACATTCAGTAATTGAGAGCTATGAATAAAAGAATACTGAATTAATTAATTAAACTCGATCGAAACCGGGTTTGGTAGCTTGTTTATTATCACAAGCTTCTACCCTCGACTTTTCCGCGTAAATT
Organism: Lithophane leautieri; assembly: GCA_949152455.1. Taxonomy (NCBI): domain Eukaryota; kingdom Metazoa; phylum Arthropoda; class Insecta; order Lepidoptera; family Noctuidae; genus Lithophane; species Lithophane leautieri. The sequence goes on along the minus strand of OX424458.1, from coordinate 18,871,549 downwards.
TCTTTCTTAACCTAAAATATATATCATGATAGCTGACTACTTCCTTCTCGCTTAGCATTCTTTCTGACTTTTCTTTTTGCTCGGCTCCTAAGAGTCGTAGCGTTATGTTTAACTTTCCTTAAGTATTAGGCTGCCTAATGCGAAAAGATTTCTTCAAATCCGACTATTAGTTTTCAAGATTAGCGCGTTCAAACAAACAAACAAGAAAAAAAATCTTATTTAAAAGTACAGATTGAGAGTTTTTCGTGAAAACTGCAAATGAATAAGAATCCACATTGGTTATAAAAATGCACATATGTTTGCCTTTTAAAGTAATTGCATGTAGATTCATTTGTTGTACAAAAATAGCTCCCCTGCAGGCAGAATAGCTTATACTTAGCTGTTATGATCTCACCTGTAGGTACCAAAACAATGTAATTCTAGCAAATAAATGTTGGATTTGATTTGATTTAATGTTGTTTTCGTATTGAAATTTTGTCAATTTGGGAAATAATATTCATAAATATTTGTTACTTTTAATCCTAACTATCGTAACTATATAAATATATATTATCCTAACTAATCCTAACTATTATTATTATTTAATTATTATTGTTTGTTTGTTTGTTTGTTACGCTTTCACGCTAAAACGGCAGAACGGATTGCGAATGGCGCACGGGTAGACCATGACCTAGAATAGGACATAGGATACTTTTTATCCCGATATTCCCACGGGATCGAGACTTACGCGGGTGAAACCACGGGGCGCAGCTAGTAAATTACTAAAGACTACATGACTTTTACGATGTACCTCAGGACACGGACTATGACTATTAATTCCAAACCCTTAAATCTCTTGAAAAGAGTCACACAAAATTTATTTCACGAACAAACTTAACATTGTAGTTGAAAAACTTGTTCTCCCATACATTCTGTATGGGAGAACAAGTTTTTCAACATGGTTTTGCAACTGCAAATTTAAGTTGGTCGATTATTACTCGGTAACTTGTGGAGCCTACGTAGCAGTGATAGTTTTCTTTTTAATTTCGTTATATATACTACTGCCGTGAATTTTTTCACTTATCCAAAACCAACCATTTACCTGGAAGGGGGGGGGGACGCTTGTCTTTAACAAAAATTAGGGCTTTAAAGCTTAATATCCAAACGGATCTCTGAATACAAAAATGGTTTTCACAAACTCCCAATATTTTTGAATGAACTTCAACGACACCCCACACCATGAGCTAGGCGAGAAAAAAAGTTCCCACTTTAAGTGTAGGGGAGGTACCATAAAAAAGTTTTTTTTCATGATTTTTTTTAACACTTTGTCTTCGTGATTTATATGTATACTCATTCCAAATTACAGCTTTCTAGTACCAACAGTCTCTGAACTAAGCCGCGGACTGACGGATAGACGGACATGGCGAAACTTTACAGTTTCGCCATGTCCGTTCTCTTTATAGTTTTAGGGTTCCTTACGGAACCCTAATAATGACCCACATAGTCTTTGTAATATATAAAGGTAGGTGTAATCTCGGCCGTGAAACCTAACTCTAATGTAGTTTTTTATTGTACACATTTTGTGTGTCATTCAACGATAAAGAGGCGCAGGATCAACAAGATCAATGTTTCTTATCAACAAATGTTTGTATCTGGGACAATCTGATCGAACCATTCATGATAAGGTCCTCGTTTATTTATTTATTTTCTACTAACAACGCCCTTCGGTTTTACCCGCATAAGTCTCTATCCCGTGGGAATATTGGGATCAAAAGTATCATACGTTATAAGTTAATCCAGGTAATAAACTATGTGCCAAATTTCATCTAAATCCATTCTGCTGTTTTTGCGTGATTGAGTAACACGCATCCAAACATAAAAACCTTCACATATATGATACTAGCTGATGCCCGCGGTTACGCCCGCGTAGATGTCGGTTATTTTATACTAAAACCTTCCTCGAGAACCACTCTATCCATTGGTGAAAACAGCATGAAAATCGGTGCAGTAGTTTTTGAGTTTATCGCGTACAGGACGACAGACAGATGCGGTGGAGGACTTTGTTTTATAATAAGGATAAGAATTTGTAGGACTAGCTACTGGCCCCGAATTTGTTCATTATTTCAATGCATAAACTTACGTTTTCAGTCATGATGTAGAAGCAATAGAACGCCACGTTATTCGATCCTTACATACTCTTTTGCATCATCTACATTCATATCTCTTTATGCACCTCTAAACTATTACTAAGCAAAGTTAATATGAGTAATATTATTATAACATGTCTTATGAGTGCATGAAATGCGACAGTACCTGTGACAGTCTCATCTAAAGCATAGCTTCGACTTTGCCATATGTCCGCGTCACAATATTAAATTCCTTTAATATGAATACTGTGCTTAGCTTCTCCATGACACGTTTGACACGCTTCTCCATGTTACAAAATCTGTAACATAAATCCAGATACAAACTCAAAGATATTTCTTTTTTCCTGAACTTTGTCAGGGACGCGTCTCGTAAGTAATTGTCGGTTAAGCTTGCATGGGGTTTTCATTATCGGAAAAATATATGGCTGCTTGGAAAATTATTGAGAGGTATTAGGTTGTAGCAACACTATTTCGATGCCTATCCGACTCCAAGTATTCCACAGAAACTGTTCACGCGAATCATTTTAGTGGCTTCCGACCTTGAAAGGATACGTTCCAACCTTCATAACTTTGAAATTTTCTGCTAGTGTTTATAAAAAATATGAAAAGAAATGTAGCAGTTTTATCGAGCTGTGAAAACCCGAGTTCAACTTTAAGATTTAAAAAAAAATCTTTTCCTATGTAATCTGGTCTGATTTGTTTGAAGTATGTTTTTATGGATTTTAGGAGGAAAAGAAGACAGACAGACACCCTACTTATTTATGTAGGTAATAAAAAGCATAATGCAAATATTGCACCAAAAATCTCCAATAACGATATTCGTGGTCAAAAGAGTGTTTTTTTTGTGTTTTTTCAAGTTCGGCCCTAATGACTAGTGTTGGTCAATTAGCGAATGCTCTAATAGTATTAGTTTGTATGAATGGTCTCCGCCTGCGATGAGCACTTTTGTGTCGGCTAATCTGTTTGTAGAGCAAATAAACGGTTACGCTACTATTGGAAGTTTCCTGGCGTCATTCGCGTGAGATTTTACTCGATTTTTTTGTTTTTTGTCATGTCTGCCTTGGAGTTTTTTTTAAAAGATTGAGGTTTTGCGATAAAATCATACTCGTATCTACTTATATTTTAAATACGAATCTAACTTTGTCTGTCAGTTAATTCCAAGCGGGGAAGCCGCGAGCAAAAGCTAGTTACAAAAATAAACTGCGGTAACGATTTAATTTGTCTTAATATTTCCTGGGTCTTAGTACCTGCGTAGTTTGGTATTAGTTTTTGGGTTTATTCATTTTCATAACATTCATTATAAAAACTGCCTCATTGGTTTAGTCGTCTCAAGTGCTACTTGGGTAAAGTGTTTTATTACTTTCTCGGTAGCACCCCGGAGCTGGATTTGTAGGTACCCGATTGATGGCAATAGGCTCGCCCCGTATTACATGGGATTTAAATATAATTTTCGAAAAAATGCTAATTAATAATAATCTAAAGGTGGTTATGAAAGTTATTAAAGTCAGTCGATAGACAAAGCAATTTTTATTTAAATGTTTTTCCACGTTTCGTTCTCAGCGTCAGTGAGATAGGTCTATGGTAGGAGCATCGCCGCTTGGCGGTCGCCGTTCCTCGCTAAGTGGGCTTAACTTCCCCGTGCCACCTCGCCGAGTCGCGGGAATCAACTCCACTCACTTCTCAATACTTCTCCAAAGTTTCGCATTCTTTTATATTTTAGTTAACATACGTTTAATGTTTTACAGGTTTGAGATCTGAGGTGATTTTAAATGTTTCAGCTACAGCTATCGGGTTGATTATTTAGCGGTATGAGGAACAGGGCGTAAAGTTCTCTCATCAGGATTTTTGTGTGACGTCAGGTCTTTGGTGCGTAGTTGGCATATGGTGATGTAGATGCCGCCACAACAATATCGCCAATTAGTGCTGTTTTCTCTCTTTATGAATGTGAAAGTTTGTGACGAAGTTTGACTTGCAAATTGGGAATAGTAAGGCCATCATCATGATTACTTCAGCCCGGAATCACTGCTTGTTAGATGCCTCCCTTCTTCTGCTGCCATACTTCCTGGATTCGTGCACCTCTCACCCTCCAGCAACTTTAACGAAATCGTCAAGGTTAGGCCGTGCTTTGGATAATATATAGGATACTTTACTTGAATAACTTAATATAGGTACCATCGAAGAAGTTCATATCTATGCACCGTAAGGACTATTTCTGCTTGCAGCGCTCGGCCGTTATAGAACCGGGGCGGTAACAGATGTAGTCATCGTGTTCACGGGATTTTGTTTTGAAACTGCTAAGATATGAAGGATGACTTGAATGACTGTCAGTTTCTATCGGTGGGTTGGCTGCTTGTTTTAGCCCTGTCGAATACACTACGCATGACATTCATATTATACCTACTTATGTGTGTGCTTATCAAACGTCTCCCGCGAAAACGTATTCAGGTAAATTAGTCTTTCGTTCAGAGATTTTCGTTATAGGTACCTGAATCAGGAGATGTTCTTTGGCTTTACCCGTACGGTCTTAAAGGTTTACTTTTTTAAGATAAAATAGGCACTTGAAACATACCACGGATGGCACCTTTGTTACTGATTGTGAGCTCATGTGTTTTGAAGCGGAAAAATACTGAACTTTCTTTAGAATAATTAAAGTAATAAAAACTAAAACCCAACTACGACTAAAAAGGTATAAACAAGACACCACAGGCAGACAAATTAAAAATCCGGAGTCACACGTGTTAGGGCATAAATCGAATAGATTACGTGTGACTCCGGATTTTTAATTTGTCTGTCTGTGGTGTCTTGTTTATACCTTTTTAGTCGTAGTTGGGTTTTAGTTTTTATTACTTAATTTTTTTTTTAAATCTTTTGGGTTTATAATACCTATATCTATTTTTGAAATGTGCTCTTTAAGCCCTTTCATTTGATACCCAACATGGAATGAATAATTTTTTCTTTTTTAATTCTGAGTTTGTCCTCTAGAGAGCGCCGTTTTTTAATTTAATGTGACGTCACATAGCCTATATCCAGCGGACGATCAAGACGCTTCCAATGATACCTGATTTGTCAAATTGTGATGAGTGGTTTAGAAGATAGGAGGGAACAGATGAACATACTTACATACATACATACATACATACATACTTACATACATACATACCGGTCAAAATCATAACCCTCGTTTTTTGTTCGCCGTAGTCGGGTAAAAACAATTAGGTTGCGATACAAACTATAAAAAAAAAAACTGTATCTTAATATCCTAACAATGGCACATAACATCACGCCTACATTCCCCGATGGCTTGGGCAGAGGTGTATTATTTTGTAGTACACTCAGTTATGTTAATGTCCCATGTATCAGCCCACCCGCCTGTTGCCATCAACCGGGCATAAAATCCAGACTCCGGGCTGCTACTGAGAAATTCCAGAGGGAAAAACCCAAATACCCTTTGCCCGACCCGGGATTCGAACCCAGGACTCAGGCTCAGTAGTAGCGCCTGCGACCACTAGACCAATTATCAATAATATACTCAGTACTTACCAAACAATGCGTTTGATAACCTCTGTCCTATTCAAGCGTGACGAAGTGAAAAGATGTCAGAACAATGACTAGTTTGACAAAATAACAAAAACCCGGTCCGATCCGAAAGGGGCGCCTAGATACTGCAATGACATTACCAAAAAGTTATTTTTTAAATTCAAATGGAACGTCACGTGTTTTGTATCAAAATCAAAATATTTTATTTCACATAAACCTACATGGGCACTTATGAGACTAGGTTCACGGTTACGATCGTTTTCTATGGAGAAGAGTCGGCCAGAAACTGCACGGTTACTATTTTAAAAATAATTGTTTTTTTTTTAATTTTCGAGTTACCCCAAAATTACCCCAATTTCATTATAAATCAGCAATTTTATTACAGAGGTCATAAGTTATGACTAGACACCCGCTAAACGACAGCCACCAGAGCCCCATGTAAAATTCCCTATTGAAAAAAATGCGACTATTTTTATTTATTTATTTTCAAATAAATCCACGTATATAGACTCTCAGTACGATTCGTAATAATACCCTCACGGATCGGACAGGGTTTTTGTTTCACGCTGTATAGATGATGACGACTGACGGCTTACAACTACAAGTTTTTTGATCCTCAATTAGTGCATAGCAGCTAATTGTTAATTTGCTACTGTTACGGCAGTATAGAAACCAGATTAATTGTTGTAGGTATTTAGTGTATAGCATCTTTTGTGATTAGGTAAATAATTAGAGGCTTTTAATGGCCTCATCAGACCTTCATTATCTTATTGTGTGTTTGTGGTGCAAAACTGAGTAAGTATGTACTACTTAATGAAATGACGAACCTACGTATAGATTCGTTATTACTAATTATCCTATTTTATTTAATATGAAGTAATTTATATCCTACTAATATTATAAATGTGAAAGTTTGTGTGTTTGTGTGTTTATGTGTTTGTGTGTTTGGATGTTTGTTACTCAATCACGCAAAAATGGCTGAATGGATTTGGATGAAATTTGGCAAACAGACAGTTTATAACCTGGATTAATACATAGGATACTTTTTATCCCGATATTCCCACGGGATCAAGACTTACGCGGGAAAAACCGCGGGGCGCAGCTAGTACATATATAAAAATGAATCCCTATTTCCCTTGGTCACGTCATCACGCGTAAACGGCTGGACCGATTTCACTTTTTTTTTGTTGTGTTTGTTATTGTCAGGAGAAGGTTCTTATGTAGGTTCTTAGGGTAGGTAGGTAGGTAGGCTAGGTAAGTAGGGTAGGTAGGCAGGTAGGGTAGGTAGGGTAAGTAGGTAGGATAGGTATGTAAGGTAGGTAGGTAGGGTAGGTAGGGTAGGTAGGTAGGTAGGGTAGGTAGGTAGGGTAGGTAGGTAGGGTAGGTAGGTAGGGTAGGTAGGTAGGGTAGGTAGGTATATAGGGTAGGTAGAGTAGGTAGGTAGGTATATAGGGTAGGTATGTAGGTAGGTAGGGTAGGTAATAAGGTAGATAGGTACGAATAGGGTAGCTAGGGTAGGTAGGTAGGTAGGTAGGTGCGCCGCAGATAAGTACTTAGTGCTACGCGTGCGAAGCTGGGGCGGGCAGTTAGTACCAGATAAAACAGATAAAATTAATAGCTTTCCACTACATTTTCCATCAACAATATTCGGGATTATAATAATGCTGATTAACAAAATTAATGACGAACCATACCGTCCGCGTCGGTACCTACGATGAAAACTGAAATACTTGTGGTTCCGTCGGCAACTCTACTGAAAGTATAGGTAACTAACTAAATTGGGTACATCATAGCAGTGGCTAGGTCGACGTAGTGTACACAAAAGTTATGGTAACATGGTTATTAGTTTATGGTAACATTATTTACCGGGCACAAATCCAGATCACATTTTATTTTTTGTCTTGTCGTTTCAGTTTTCTGCTCCTTAATTTCTAGTATCTAACCGTAATTATCATTTTACACACGTAACTATTTTTAGGGTTTCTTACCCAAAAGGTAAAACGGGACCCTATTACTAAGACTCCGCCGTCCGTCCGTCTGTCTGTCCGTCCGTCTGTCACCAGGCTGTATCTCATGAACCGTGATGGTTAGGCATTTGAAATTTTCACAGATGATGTATTTCTGTTGCCGCTATAACAACAAATACTAAAAACAGAATACAATAAATATTTAACGGGGCTCCCATACAACAAATGTGATTTTTTGCCGTTTTTATAGATAATAATAGGGAACCCTTCGTGCGCGAGTCCGACTCGCACTTGGCCGGTTTTTTTTCATTATTATTTATTAACACTTTTCTTGTCATCACAATGTTCATAGAATGGGAATCTGCTTCCCTGTCACCGAAGAGGCGCTATTTTTAAACTTCCTCCACGTGATTTGATAGATATATCATTACATATTATAAAACAAAGTCCACCGCCGCGTCTGTCTGTCGTCCTGTTCGCGATGAACTCAAAAACTACTGCACCGATTTTCATGCTGTTTTCTTTAATGGATAGAGTGGTTCTCGAGTAAGGTTTCAGTATATAATAACCGACATCCACGCGGGCGAAGCCGCGGGCATCAACTAGTCTAATATATTTATGAAAATGTTTTACTCTACAAGTGTATACTTGACTGCATTTAAGTGACACTCAAAAGTCACTGATACGAGTACATAGTATTATAGGGTACATAAATACCTACTTGAGTGTGTACGAATAGGACTAGAGACCCCCTAGAGCTTTATGACACCACATTATGACAGGTCGCGTTTAATGACATATCATATCTTTTGTCTGTGACTTATAGAACTTTCTGGTTCATGGTTTTAGACATAGAAGAACGGTACCTAACGACATTTTGAGACTAATAATGGACCGGAGCTGTCATTAAACACTTTTTTTTTTTTTACTTTATCTTATACCGATAGTTGTTTCAATAATAAGTATATCAGAGCCCAGTGGTAACGGCTGCAACTTAGGTGTAGGTTGTAGTTTCCAACCCAGGCAGGCACTTTTGTTTGTATACTTGATTTTATCATCACTGCTTTCACAACCGTGAAGGAAAACATCGGGAGGAAACCGGAATATCCTAGAATTAAAATGCACCAACCCGCACTGGGTGCACCACCGCGTGGCCATTATGGCCCACCCACAGAGAGTAGGCCTGTGTCCCAGCAGTGAGTGGGAATATTTTAGGTTGAATAAGCTTATCCTAGGTAAATTCTCAAATAACATTATCCATATCATTCCAGCCGTCCGTCAGCCAGTCGGCAGGTAAATTACGCCACAAATTAAACTTTGGTTGAATAGTTCCTAGCATAGGTCTCGTTCTGGGGTATATTTAAATCCACGGTAGAGGTCAATAGGTTATATACCTCATTTATGATATTTGTCCTGATTGACCAATATTTTTGAGTGGTTTCATACATTATGAGTACTCATTATATCTACTTGATGAGTTTCGTAAATCCTTTAGTAGTTTATTCGTCACTGGTTTGATTAGATTGGTATCTCACGAGGCTAACAGTTATGTCCCAGAAAGCTGATTTTATAAGGACCCCTAAAAAATACCTTTGAAAAGGAGGTAACCAATAATTATTCTTTGTTCAAAATAATAAATAAGAATACCTAATATTTTAGTATATCAGTGACCTAATACAAGAAAAATAAACAACAGAAAGAACAGTTTAATATCTATGCTTCTAAGTATCGATGTAAAAATCAAATATCGAATGTCTTAGTTCGAAGTATCTTTCACCATAGACACTGTCTAATTACGTTTCGAAGGGTACAGTCATCAACATTATTGCTAACAAGCATAATGGGCGTCTTCCTACTTTGTACTTACTTAGGTACTCTGTTGTACTTAATTGCTGCACGTCATTGGACGGCTGAAAGCTCCTGTAGACGTTAATAAATTATCGTACATTGATGTTCTTTTAATATTGTTACGATGTTTGAAACGAGAGTGTATTTTGTTTTTGGAGATTGGTTTAGTTCAGTTCCCGAAAGGTGTCAACGGGAGCCTTCGCCACTGTCGGTCTGCAAGTCACAGGGCTGTATCTTTAGAACCATGTCTAACAATTTGTTTTTTTTTTCAAACGACTATTTATTATAATGTTCAAACCCAAAGGGGGTTCAGAACCCTAAATGCACGAGTTCGAGACTCGCGCTTGGCCCGTTGGCTGTCTTTACATTGTAGATATTAAAGAGTTAAAAAACTTTTATGGTGAACATAATAAAAAAGTATTCTATCTATCTATCTACCTAGATAGTTATATAATTATATAGTTTTAATTAGAATGTACTTGGAAATTGATATTGAGTCTGCCTTCTTGTGTTCAATCATAAATAACAAGTATTGAATCTCTCAGCAATTTAATTAGGATTTAGAAATTGCGTGTAAAACCTTCTTTTGATCAATGCGAGTTTTGTAGAGTATCGGTTTAATTGTTGAGGTTTTATAGCTACAATTCACAAAAGTGAATATCTGTCTGCTTATATGCTAATTAACTGAAAAACGCGCAACCTATCAAAATTTCAATATAAATACTTTAGAAGAAATTCGAAAATCGTTTTTGAATTTCACAGTTTATGTGCCTATTTACCGCGTAAATTGGACAAAGCATAAATTATCTTGTTCTTCTATTAAAACTTTTGACGCTGACTGTACAACCGAAAGCTTCCGTTCACAACTAAGTACTAACAATAATAGTACGGCCCGTATGTGCCAGTTTAAATGGAGTAGCCACGTGCATCGTGCATTCTCATACAAAATTAGAGCCATCGGCACGTGTTGCTTACGAATGCGGAATGTATTGCTAAGTCTACTAATAGTCTAATGCGTTATTGTTTGAGATATCGATAGGAAGTTTGTCTTCTCTCATATCGAGGCGAACTACACTCGCCGTCAAAACTTATTACCACACTTCTAAAATTGCAATAACTTTTAAATGACTTACACAAGACATATTTTCTGAATAAAAAGGTTGACAAAAAGTTTTTTTTTTTAAATATAAATCTTTATAGCCGATAACCGTCTTTTAAGGATTGTCTAAAAAAACATTATAAACAAAAACACTCCTTTTCAAATTGTTGCAAGTTTTGACTCTTTTTGTTTTCACATTTATTTCTTGATCGATGAATTTTGATACAAAAGCCAAGGTGTCAAAAAAAAAATGTAAATAAGGCGTAAAATTGTAGTTATAAATATTGTTTGAGTTTTGTGCCAGTAACTTAAAAATGGCAATTTTTTGGTTTAAGTTAATAACGTTACTTATAATTATCTAACTAACTATCATTTCCAAGAAAGCTGATGAAATTTGCTATAATACGTTTTTTATTTCAAAACTCTGGCTTCTACAGTTTAGGAGAAATTGCAATTTTAAAAGTGTGTTACTATGTTTTTAGCGCCAGACGAGGTAAAATGTATGCCAGTCCAAATGGCAATATGGCAGAAGGTCAGATGAGGTGGCAGCTCATCATCCTCCTGGTGTTTGAGGCCAGCATGGTCTTGTTCTTTCATATTAATATGTGGCAAGCTTCTTTCCAGTAACAAAGCAGGTATCCATATACCAGGCTTCTACTGAAAGTTTTCATTTTTCCTGATCCCACACTCGATTCAAGAAACTCGCGCAAGCCTGTCATCCTTACTGATATTATAAATGCGAAAGTAACTCTGTCTGTCTGTCGCGCTTTCACGCCAAAACTATTGAACCGATTTAAATGAAATTTGGTACACAGATAGTCTAGAGCCAGAGAAAGGACATAGGCTACTTTTTATCGACATACCACGCAGACGAAGCCGCGGGCGGAAGCTAGTTTCCAATAATTTTTCTTTTATAAATTTTTAATATAATATCGATGCGACAGCAATAAGTAGGCGACAGCCGATTTCCTAGATTTCAATTAAAAAATCCCGATATTGAGAAATTCTAATAATAGACCTAGCTAATAGAAATTATTGACGATTTTAATTTTATGAGATTTCTCCCAGCGCGCTCTTCTCGGGGAATATTAATATTAGAATTTTATATAGTACGATTTATTTCGAAAATTTATATCATAAGAAGATTTGCAATGTAAGTAGTTTTGAGAGGGAATTGAAAGTTAATTCGAGCGATACAGAGGTACTTACCCACCGATCGAGGTGTCGTGCATGACTACTCACTGTTACTACCTTTAACCACACGTAACTTTTCTTCTAACTTTGACGTTAACGTTTACTTTTCTCGACGAAGTGTTTGTTTTACCTATAAAATAAACTTTAAAGCTGAATGTTGAGCTCAGGTTATGGGGAAAAATAATGTGGAAAATATTTTTAGATGTTTTATTACATTTTTCAGTTTGGATTAGTTGGTGTAGGTTTTTTTTTAACTTCTTTAGGCGCGTTGAGTGATTTTTGTTAGGGGGTGAGCTTATGGATTCGCGTCACCGACATGCTCGCACCGTAGTGGTGTACTATAGAACATAGATGGCGCTAATATCAGTTTTAAGTCTTTACTTCTGTCGGCAGTCCATGACGGCCTATTTTTTTTTTAAGCTCTGATTTTCTTTATTAGAAAGTACGCAAAATTAAGAGTTTGTAACTCAAAAATCTTCAGCTGCAAAACAGTTATGTCGAATATATGCAGTGATTTACATAAAATTTACATAGACTTATATTAACATAAATGAAAAATTCTATATTATGTAAAATGAACAAGTCGAATAGGAAGTACGTAGATACCAGTATATTGAAAAACCAGCTAGCAACTGACTTTGTAGTTTTTAGTTCCATAATAATATATATTTTCAGACAAATTGTGGTGTTTATCCAGCAAAGAGATATGCTAATGTGACCCGCGTCACGGAGCAAACCAAGTTCAATGCCACGTCTGGCGAACACAAGCGAACAGCGTTTTAACTTTAACAACATTAGAATGCTGAATCTCATTGTCATATTAACGTTGAGCTACTGAAATAAATTGAAGTGATGTGGTGTGTTAACTAGCAATCTCATAGTATCGCCTAATGAATATCATTCATTCATTCATTAGTCTGGCAAAGTAAAACAAGCTCAAAAATTATCTATTTCAGCTGTTATGCCTCTGGATTGACCAGCAACTAAAGTTTATAATAATCTAATCGCTTATAACTTAGACTGCAGCTAATAGTAAACTCTCGTTTGTTGGCTCTACTTTACGTAACGCGGTTTGATGACTAAGTTAACCTTGGTTTACTTGATAACTGATAGATAATGAACCTTGGGAGAAGCAGCGTCCTGACGTTAGTTTAAATAGTTTAGTTTTTTTTTATTGGGCTCTGTCTTTGCCGTGCTACATAACATAATCAACCTATAATGTTCCCACTGCTGGGACACAGGTCTCCTCTCTGTGAGAGGGAGTGGGCTGTAATCCACCACGCGGGTCCAGTGCGAGTTGGTAGATGTCACATGTCTTCGAATGTTTGGTTCTAGGATATGCCGGTTTCCTCACGATGTTTCCCTTCACCGTTTTTAGAGCAGTGGTAATGAAATAATTTACACAAAGTAAACTGTAAAGCGCTGTTTTTGACTGAAGCTATATAAAATACGGGAGAGTTTATTAAAACCATTTTTTACAGACGTACTAGTTTTTTTTTACGTCAAGATATTAAATTTCTTTGCAACCATGCGTGCTGTAAACTGATATTTTGGTTTTTTGGCGCAGTGAGCGATTTGGTAGGGGAAAATCCCGTCGCTGACATGTGTTAATAGTGTATCCGTAATTATAAGGGTGAACACTGTTATTTCATAGTTTAAAGTTTTCCGTAGGCAGTCCCTATGACTGCCTAAATAAACTAAGTAAATAAATAAAATAAAAAAGCAGTTTTTAGAATTTTAATGACCAATTCCGTTTTATCAGGTGTATTAGCCTGACACATGCTAAGCTGGACTCCCATTTGGTGCGACATTGAGACGCACCCCGCACCTTGATTCGTTATTTGATTTGAAGTAGGTACTTATGACATTATGTCAATCCATTTCTTTTCTTTTAACTCTCTTTTGTATATTGGTGTCTTGTTTTTATTTAAATTCATGTAGTTTATTATCATTTAATTGTACTTTTGTGTGCACTGAATAATTTTTTCATCTATTTTCTTTTAAAGAAATACGAATACAATATTTATTGAGAGTTTGTATACTTACGAAATCTTTATTACCGAACAATTTTAGTACAATCTTTGTATACCTACTCGACCTTTCAAATTTTATTCTACTCGGGAGGCGGTCCGTTTTACTAATTGTGAAGACAATTAGACGGCCCGCCTTCGTTAATATAGGCAGGTACCTATTAATGAGGAAACTCCATACCCCTTGCCCATTTCTTCGTTATTCTATTAATTTTTGACGGATTTTAACGACTTAATTATGGGATTGTCTTGGAATTCTATTCTAATTTTATCTTCATGTAAAAACAAGGTGTAGTGTTAGGCTGTGTTCAGATCTAGACAAATCATTATTCTCAAGATCTGCACAAAGCCATCCGTTTTCTGAATGAAGAATTTGAAGTTGATAAAATGTCAATCTCTAGCATTACCTTCAATGCAGTCCGCGAAATTCAATTTTAATTATCAGGAAATAATCTGGAGGGCTATTCATGTTTTAAAATGATTATAATTAAAATGTAAATCGTATCGAAATTTTAAAACAATTGTCCACATTAATAAAATCAGACTCTATAATCTTCAAAACATTTGTTTGAACTATTGGGTTGAAGGGCGATAGGCAAGAGAGAGGTCGTGAGTTCGACCCCAACTCGTTGCATTATTGCGGCCACTCCTTTTTCGTTTAATTAGAGTCAGATTTAAATCTTATTGAGCGACATTTGACACTAGTATTTATTAGTGTCTAATGTTTATATGAGTTTCTGAGTTTATCTCGGACTAATGTCCGTCTAACATTGGTGAAGGAAAAGCATAGTTAAGAAGTGGTAAGCAATACTTGTGCCTTCTCTGTATGAGAAGCTTATTGCCCTGCAGTGCGACAATATGTAGGCTGGTATTATTAATGAGTTAAAGAGCAACACAAATTAGTAGTATTTATATTTTTATCAGTTACCACTTTCCCTAGATTTGTTATGACACTTACGAATAAATTGCTCAGTGACGCAGCATTTTATCACAATTTTATCCATCGGATTCTTAATTTTCGTCCGTAAACGCAACCCTTCAGTAGAAGCGAAGCGTTCTCTCCATGAAATCTCCCTGAGATTTTCCTGGGTTCTCTTGGTTTTTGTGTTTCCAATAGAGTCTGGTTAAAAAAAAATTAAGTAATAAAAACTAAAACCCAACTACGACTAATAAGGAATAAACAAGACACCACAGACAGACAAATTAAAAATCCGGAGTCACACGTGTTAGGGCATAAATCGAACAGATTACGTGTTAATGTGACGTCACATAGCCTATAACCAGCGGAAAATCAAGACGCTTCCAACGATACCTCATTTGTCAAATTGTGATGAGTGGTTTAGAAGATAGAAGGAAACAGATGAACATACTTACATACATACGAACATACTTACATATATACCGGTCAAAATCATAACCCTCCTTTTTTCTTCGCCGTAGTCGGGTAAAAATAGGAATTTATTTTTCCACTTACTTAGGTACCTACCTACTTACCTGATGAATAAATATGAATTTCCAGCTATTAGAAATATTCTAGAATTCCATTCATTACACAAACGGCACATGCAAATAAACTAGGTACAGTACGACACAATTTAGATGTAGCATCGGCAAAATTCGTAAAACCGATCACATTCCGAACTGAGTGCGCCTTCAAATCTCCAATCTTTATTACTGCTTTAGGTGAAAATGATCTTTACGCAAACGCAATAACTTGTAAAGTTTTATTACCAAATACATTCGTAAAATTGAAATGAATGTGTGGCGGTACCTTCATCGCCACATTCGAACTACGCATCAAAGAACTGACGTCACACAAAAATCCTGACGTCACAAAAATCCTGCATCGCGCAATTAGAGTTTACCGTGCAGTGAAAATATTTACATAAATCCAGTATCAATCATCGGGCAGTTGCCCGCCAGACACAACACCCGTCTGGTCGGAGGATCCTCCCTTTTCTATGGTGGATGAGTGAACTTTACACCCTGTTCCTCATACCCCTAAAAATGAATGCAAATTTTCAAATGTATGCTACATCTAAATTGTGTCGTAGGAACGGTATGTACGTTGCAAACATTTTCTTTAATATAGATTTTTTCCTTTCGATCATTTGCAATATTTGTGGGTACATACACATAGACAAACATCATAACTTTATAACCTTTCTAATACTAGTCGGAATATTTCTACTATTATATTATAATACTTGGGGCTCTGTCTCGCATAGGGTCGCAGCATTATGCTGAGCGATGGCCGTTTTGCGTGAAAGTGACGCATATTTTCCCCCAATTTGTTATTTTTCGTGTATTCGTATTTCTTAGCGTCATGTTTGCCGCAAATAAACGTATTTTCTTTCTTTCTTTCTACTTTCTAATATAGGTTTTTATTTTTGCAACAATATCTTGTTTTTTTCCTTATAAGTGTGTAAGTAGGAATAGTTGCATACCTAACTTGTACCTATTTGTGATGCAAACTAATAATATGAGTTGGTTATTAATCAATTTCACAATGTAATTTGTTTAAGGTGTTAAAAAAATATCTGTCCCAAACAGTTTAAAACAGTACCTAGGTATTAAACTTTAGTATGAAACAGCAGATTTTTTTTTTTGCGATTTCATAGTATGTGTCATAGTAAAAATTATTCAGTTCGATGGTCTAACCATCTCATAAAGTTTGTAAAGTTATGTTTTAACACCGTAAACAAAAAAACTAAAGGACCGATTACCAAAAAAAAAATGACCAGTTGAATGCGTATACATGCATGAAAACATATATACTATTATTGCACTGAGTAATGGAGGCTATAATTTATAAAGTTAACTCGCGGGCAAAGCGGCTACTAATAAATACAAGTTAAGTTAACTAAAACCCAACTACAACAAAAAGTCAACTAAGAAGGTATAAACAAGACATCACAAACAGACAAATTAAAAATCCGGATTCACACGTGTTAGGGCATTAAATCAAACAGATACTTGTGACTCCGGATTTTTGAGGCTTCCAACGGTACCTCATTTGTTAAATTGTGACGAGTAGTTTAGAAGATATGAGTGAACACATGAACATAAATACAGGGCAAATGCATAACCCTCCCTTTGGCTTCGCCGTAGTAGGGTAAAAAATAAAGACCTTGTAATTGCTTTAAATACCAATTTTAACAACAATTTCCTGGAAATTGAAAATTCTCTATGGATGAAACTACTTATCACGTGGATAAATATACGTTGTCGTTTACTGACGTGTAACGTATATTGAACCTTAGGGTGATAAATAAAGTATTTACAAGGTCAACATTACGTAACCAATAAATAGATAAAACCAGTAGGTACCTATCTAAAGCTTCCAACACCCGGCTTTACAACGTTATTTTACGCAATAACCACCGACTGTTTACGTTACCACGCACTGACTACGCACAAATAACGTGATCTTGACTTCTTGACCCAATTAACCACGTTTCCACTAAATTTTTTGAACCCGCTAACTATCAATCGGCAACCATCCAGGTATACTTGTGTACATCCATCTTTCAGCATAACTATATGTTTACATTCAAAACCTCAGATCTATGTTTACGTACGCGAATTGTTAAATAAATGCACTTGATACTTAACGTTTCCGCTTGAGAGTCGAGAGAGATATGAACTAAGCGATTTGCTGAAATTGTTACGTAAAAGAAAATAGATTTAGCCGTTTGGGAGCTTCGATACCACACACGTTAAACCTATAAACACCCTCCTATTTGCGTCAGGGGTTAGAAATGCGAATTTAGTTTTTTGTTACATAGTTAATAGAATGTTTGTCTTTGCATAATAGCATTATACAATACATAATTATATAATATATAAATAAATAATTCAATCTCAAACATTATTAAATCAAGAGATCATTCTCTTGATTTAATAATGTCTAAGACTGAATTTCAAAAAGAACGCACTATCCATGTACCTACCCAATTTTCATTAAACGTTTCTGAATTTTCTTAGAAGAGAACCCACAATCAGCAAGAAATATTGGTTTTAAATGATGATTTAAAACTGAAATCTTAGACTTTTAGCTATAATAATTGATTCATGAGATCCCCAGACTTTTCTTACCATAGCTATTGATAATCAAGGCAGCTTGACGTCATGACCTGTACGAAGTTTGACAAACAAGCAAGTGATGTGGGCTACAAATTGATCATTAAAATGATGTTTAGAGAGCAGAAATGACGTCATCGGACAGAATGCGCTCTTGAAATCCGATCCCAATCGATAGTCGATGACGATTTTAATTCAGAATTATGATTAACTAGCTTCTGCTCGTGACTTCATTCGCATCCAAGTCGTAAGATACACAATAATATACTAAAATAACAGCCATATTTTTATAAAACTCCCTCCGCCTCTGTCCCACCGCGGCGTCGCATCGTATCGTCGTAGTTTCATACTTTTCCGTCAGACGCCCGAAAGTCTGACAACCAATCTTGCCAAGGGGTATCGTATTACCCAATTACTGGGTTGTAGAGTTCAGATAGGCAGTCGCTCCATGTAAAATACCGGTATTCAGCTGCGTCCGGTTAGACTCGAAACCAACCCCAACATAGTTGGGAAAAGGCTAGGCAGATGATGAATTGCAGGCTGTGAGCCAGCGTGTCAGATGTTCCGCCTCTATGTGAGAAGAGAAGAAGCCTCGAACTTGGCAGTGGAATATTCGAGGCCTATATGAAGCTAATTTTAGAAAATTTCCGAACCGTTCTGTGAATTTCCTCGCTGTAGGTAGGTAGGTATATTATATTGTTACCAAACCTATTAATGTAACCGTTTTCCTGAATCACATTACGTCATGACGATCATCAATTCTAAAATTATCGAGAGTAAACGTCACCGCACTTAGTTGGCTATCGCTTGAGAATGTAGCAAATATAGGCACAAAATTAATAATGTAACATGTTAATTCTGTTTAAACATATAATATATTATTGTATTCTACAAAATAAACAGACATGTTTTAGTTAGGTTGATGCTTTTACTAAACAATTTAGAAATAAAACAAAGGATGTTTTCGTTTACACCGGCGAGTCCGCCAATTATTCGCGAGGAATTTTTATCCAGCATGTAAGAGAGAATTGATGTTTTTCTATAAGTAGGTACCTACTTGATTTGTTTATTTCTCTCGGTAGGTATCAAAACTCAGAATCAAAATATTATTTCACATAAACCTACATGGGCACAAGAAACGTCAGAAGCTAGGTGCACGGTTCCAATTGCTCGTTTACTATGGAGAAGAGCCGGCCAGAAACTCAATGGTTACTCTTTTAAAAATATTTGGCTTTTACAATATTTTCAAATTACAGTGTTAGTAGGCATGGGAGGACAATGTAGGCCTTTCAACAAGTACCAGGTACTTAACAAAATAAAAGGTGTTCGACAAATCTACATTCCACTAAGCCTGCAACGTTCTATGGCTCACATTCACAAAATAGAAAAGAATCTTTAAAAAAGACAAATAATCAAAAATTTATAAAAAACCCATTTAAACCAAATGACGTGATTGCTATTACAACTGTACGCAACCTATCCGACTATTACATTACCTAATTGAAACTGACATTATTCGTTTAGGACGTACTCTTTAGCTCCATAATTAATTACCCGACTGTCTCGGAAGGCGGGTAATGTTTTTACTAGTTTAGTAGTATCTATGCTTAAAAGCGTGATGTTGTCAACAGAGCGTCCAGTTAAAAGGGGCCTACAGCTCCATCTAGCTTTACGGTTGAGTACTAAAGTTTGCTGCGAGTTTCATGAGAGAAACTCGGATCAGACAACCATTTGTCATATAAGGTTATAATGTTTTATGTACGCTACAGGATATCAATGAGGTACAGCACAATGTAGCGATTAAAAAAACACCGATTTAGTTTAATACTTCGATTGTAATTTAGTTTAATACTTCGATTGTAATTTAGTTTAATACTTCGATTGTTATTTAGTTTAATACTTCGATTGTTATTTAGTTTAATACTTCGATTGTAATTTAGTTTAATACTTCGATTGTAATTTAGTTTAATACTTCGATTGTTATTTAGTTTAATACTTCGATTGTTATTAGAGTCATTACTCAATGTTCCGAAACTGTAAAATGCTACCTTTTATAGCATTTCCTGTAAAGTAAGTACGTACCTACTTATATTGCACTTTCGATTATTTACGTAGTGCTAGTCGATTATTTAGCTTCTTTTTTCGTGTGATGGCTATTGAACTTTATTATAATTTATTATGAACTTTAATTTCTTGTTATAAAGACTAGTATTTTGTGCACATTTTATTACATGTTGGTAACAATAATAAAAGGCTCTACGATGTAATGTAGAATGCAATAAATTGTTCGCTCATCAACCTTTAAGCCGCACACGTTTTCAACTGAGCTTTGCAACCACAGACACTGAAATTGTAGTTTGAAATACTTATTTAGTAGGCACCTACCTAATGTCTTACTTTATGTAATTACACTTTTTATTTTTATTACTTTTATATTTCTTTCTTTTTACCTTTTAGTTACGTTACGTTATAACCCTTAATAGTCTGTGATAAATAAATGTAAATAAATGTATTTTCTTTCAAATATTTTATTTTCATTTAAAGTTTTGTCTTAGAAATGAATACTATTATATTATTATTATCCTTACCAACATAATGACAATAAGTTGACATTTAAAATAACAATACAGCACCTCTGCCCAACCCTTCAGGGAATATAGGGGTCATGATTATGTTTGTGTTAAATTTGATCGTCATTTCCTAAAAAAAAGAAGAATATATCGAAATTGCCATCATTTTATAACGAGCACCAAATTAGTAAATTGTGATGGAAAGAATTTAAAAAAATGGCGGTACAGTAACACTTTCGACGAAGTAGAAGAAGGTAGTCAAGAGTGAGTCGGGGCAAGTCGTCCGTCCCGCCGCGCCGGTCATTAGCTTGCAAGTCTTGTCGTTCTCACTCGTCGGCGGATCATGTCGGACTAACTAAAATTGCAAGGAAATCCCCCTGGTGCCGACGACCCCACCCTCCCCTAATTGCGGCTCGAGTGTCGATTTATTTGCGAATCATGACTCCCCCGCAACGACTTAATGACGATTTTACGATCTCTTGTCCGGTTTTTGTTATTTTAACATTTTTTCGGGTGTACCGTTCCGTCTTATGTTAATAGGGGTTGGGGTGGATCGATAGAAAAAAAAAAGTGTTAATGTCATCGCATGTTTAAAGTAAAAACCTTTATGATAAAGAAAATAACATGTTTTATTTACAGTAAACCTAGATACTTACTCATTTTCATTTTTATTATTTATTTTATTTTATTCATACAACTTTAATAATAATTTAAAGTACCTACCTACCTAGCTTTAAAATGCCATTTCTGTCCGGTACATACCTACAGGACTCGCAACAATCTCACCTCACTTTTTAAAAGAGTGAGGGATGAAAGCTGAACTAAATTCGAATACCTGAAACGCTAGTAATTCATATCAAGACTCACAGATGGCGTTAGTTGCTTCTATTTCAGCTTTCAGACCAAATAGTTTACGCGACGCATTTTTCGGTAGATTTTTGGTTGACATTGACATGTTTGTTGAGCTCTTAATTACAGACCAACCCCAGACACAATAGCTATTGATAATAACATCAACAAGACTTTTTTGTTTGGAAATAAAGACATGATTTTTAAAAGCACTTGCTTGCTGTCTGCCTTAATGATTCAATGATTGAGTCCTCTGTATTTTGTAACTTAGGCAACCGCTCATACATGAAAATGCCATCTGAATTAAAGAAGTTCTTATAACATTACTTCACTTGTATGGTTATGTGCGCTTCGGGTTGAACAATGAAAGGAGATAAGTCTACTTCTCTTCAGCCATCTCTCATTACAATGTAAATTAGGAACGGTTGAAATGTAACGTTAATAAAAAAGTATAGGTATTTAATAATATAGTCCCCAGACCGAAATGTGGTTATGGCGACCAATCTCAGCGGAGGCCAGCCTTCGGCGCAGGAGATATTATAGTGCATAAGACGTGTGTGCGCACACACAGGTGCACTCTCTCTTCCCTCACTCTCATAGTCCGATGGGACGGCAATCCGACACAACCGGAGAGAGATCAGGCGCAGGGCTAGCGGCTTAACGTGCTTTCCGAGGCACTGGAGTTGGGCCGAAAATCTGACAACCAGTCTTATCAAGGGGTATTACCCAGTAACTGTGCTGTGGAGGTCAGATAGGCAGTCGCGATATGTAAAACATTAGCATTCAGCTGCAATTGATTGTACTAAAAGCCGATCCTAACATAGTTGGAAAAGGATAGCAGAGTATGTAATGTTGATTTAATCTAAATATATATAACTCAAAGGTGACTGACTGACTGACTGACATAGTGATCTATCAACGCACAGCCCAAACCACTAAACGGATCGGGCTGAAATTTGGCATGCAGGTAGATGTTATGACGTAGGCATCCGCTAAGAAAGGATTTTGATTAATTCTACCCCCAAGGGGATAAAATAGGGGGTGTAAGTTTGTATGAAACTTTGTCAATTTTAAACCGATCGGGCTGAGACTTTGCATGCATAAAGCTACTATAACGTAGGCATCCCCTAAGAAAGGATTTTGAGATGCAGGCTATATATATATTTTAGTATATTATAACCGACATCCACGCGGGCGAAGCCGCGGGCATCAGCTAGTAACGCATAAAGTTTATTTATGAATAAAATAATAAATAAATATGCTTTTAATTTCTTGTGATTTTACTGTTTCTATGTAAACTGTTGATAGTAAACATTACCTATTTTAGTATGTAGGTACCTTATTACTTGGGAGTTGTAACATAACTGTCGAAATGGTGTTTTCTGGGTCTACATTACACTTCTCTGCGTACACCATCGGGAAAGACAGGCGTACTGCTATAATGTTTTACTTAAGGGCCTATACTACCTAAGCTCAAATTCACTTTTTATCTCGCTCGCACCATACTACTCACGGCCTGAGTGAGAGCGAGATGGAGTGGGGTGCTGGCGGTTCCAAGCCTTGAATAGCTTAAGTACTTAATCGCTTTTTAAGGAGAAAATATTGGTAATTAAAAAAAATAAAGAACAGGCGCCGATTATGAAGTATTAATGCCATGATTATCCCACTGCGAAAAAAGGATGGTGCTATCGGCCTTTTATAGCTCCGTCTCACACTCACGCGGGAAAAATGGTGGCATTAATACGTCATACTACGGTACCAGACCTGCTTTATAGTTGGTTCAGTTATTATGCAAAGTTTCATGATCTAATTTGAATAGTTTGATTTAGAGGTAACCTTTTTTTTTTCATTGACAAATTTTTATTTAATCGTGTTTTCGTCAAACATATGACCTAGCATCAATCGTCAACTTTAACATATATTTATTTCAAAATTAATGCTGCAGTATTTTCGGCATGACGGAGGATCATGCTAAGCAATTTGAGGTAGGGTAGGCCTTTAATATTCAGTATCACGTGGGATTATGAAAAAACGCCCGTCTTCTTCTCCTTTTCGAGTGGTTAGTGACTAAATTTCACAATGTTATAGTTTACGGTATGGCACGTTTGTAGACGATTTGTGATGAAAAGACGTTTCTATGCCTACCTACTTTGACTGAGTATTACCAGCTATTATTGGGCATAAGCGACTTATAAAGATAATGATCTAGTCTCTCACGAAAATTACTACGCGACGGCAACACTTGAGCAAATGAATGAAACGCGTTAACGCCCCAAATTCAAGGCCCGTGTATTGATCCAAGCAGTGTCCTCTGTCCCAAATATTTAAACAAGAATTTCTTGTCATGTTTCTTTAATAATCTTTGAGTATTTTTTTTTAATTACGTAGTTTTTGTACTAGTAGATAATTTTCATAGGAAACGCGTTTATGTAGCGTTGCACTAAGCTGCACAGGTCGACTGCATGCGTTGCAGTCTCGACCTCATAATTTACGCAAAAATTTAATTTATTTCCTGAATACAAAAGAAACATTTTTGTGTTATATTAAAATGTATACCTAAAATAAAGGCGGAGATTACTAGGACGGGATTCAGCAGTTAAATCAAGATCGTTATAAAGGCGGGGCGAGCGAGTGGGTCTGACCAATCACGGAACACCTAGTTACTTATTCCCTAGGTATATAATCCAAGCCGAGGGTCTTATGTATCTAATAAACATTTTTTCACGAATTTCCTTGGGAAGCTGACGTGTTGCATGGGTGTTCAACTATGAGATATGTCGCGTCTCTCACTCAATCACTGCAGGCTGGGCTGCTTTGCCGATATATTCAAATACCTTGAATGATTAGGTGCCCTTAAAAAAGCTTTCTGAAAGCACTGCTAAGCAAAATTAGTCTTTATATAGATGATAATATTGTCTTTCAATATTTTTAAAGATAACTTTTTATAGAGTTAAGAAGTGTTAAACTTTTGCCATGATTATGATCTTTCCTCAGTTATCGAACTCATCCCAATGATGTTTTTTGGATCTATTTTGTTCTTCATAACGACAATTTTTTCTTTTGTCTAATTATGAATATCTCCCATGTTTCAGGTGTCATCAACTAATGATATCTACTGGGAGGGAGAGGATTATGCTTCGAACGAGTTCCTAGAAGTGAAACATGACGACCCCTCCGTTTTAGACAGCCTCAAACGCCTCAAGAGGCAATGGAGTAAGTTTCATTTTATAGAACTCATGACATTTTATAATATATACTTTATTATAGGTACACTGTGCCGCACGTCATTGATAACAAAACTAGTATAAACACCTCTTATTCTATTGAAATTCTTTACTACTTCACGCTACACTGACGTGCGGCCAACTGTACCTACTACGACTTATTACCTACAAATGATTTTTCATAACTCTTCGTAAACGTCTTTTAAAATTACCTGTAGCAACATAAATGTTGAAACTTAGTAATTTTAAAAGACCATCCCTTTTTTTACATAAAATAATGGGGATTGATTTAAATGAATTGAACATAAGAACAACTTGTAGCTAATGAATTAATAAAATTAAAATATTATGACCTAACTTAACTAAAAGATGATGTTTAAATAAAGCCTGATTTTCATATTGCGGCAGCAAAATAATGGAAAACATTAATGCAAAGCATTTTACTCCAAAGTCAAACACTAACCACATTTTGAATGCCAGCCGTCATTTGTCGCCCTTGATAGTACGGCATCGCTTTTTTTGGAAGGACACCAATACTAAAGCAAAATTCATTAATAATTTTCATAATGCGTCTGGTTGAAACTAATAATTAACAATTAATATTTGTGTTATTTCAGATCCCTTCAGTTTCTTTGCCCCACCTAAAGAGGAGGAGGCGGAAACCGTCACCGACACAGTTCCTGATGACAGCGGCAGGTAAGCGGTCATAAACTGACATCTAAATATATAATACTAGCTGATGCTCGCGGCTTCGCCCACGTGGATGTCGGTTCTCGAGAACCACTCTATCCATTGCTGAAAACAGCATGAAAATCGGTTCAGTAGTTTTTGAGTTTATCGCGAACAGGACGCCAGACAGACGCGTTTTAAACTAGATCTAGAATGATCATCTAGTTTAAAAAATAGAAAGATCAATGATCATCGAGTTTAAAACAAAATTTTCGAAAATATTTTTTTTTACCAATATTATAAAATACATTTTTATATAAATACTAGCTGCCCGTCCCGGTTTCGCACGGTTAGCAGTAAGTATCTAACTTACCTAACCTAGGGGTATGAAAATAGATAACGACCAATTCTCAGACCTACCGAATATACATATAAAATATGATAAAAATCGGTCAAGCCGTTTCGGAGGAGAATGGCAACTAACACTGTGACACGAGTATTTTATATATTAGATTTGATCATTTCAGTTATGGCAAGGATGATGCTGACCTGGACGTTGGGTCCGGAGTACCGGACAAATCGGATTCTGAACCGAGAGAAAGTGAGTAGTAACATAATAATACCCTCGGTAGTTCGTTAATCATGTTATTTAAGTTGGTTGGATACAAATCCAGACTCGGGAGTGTCACTCAGAAGTTTCTAATAGAAAACTCAATAACCAATAGTCGTTTGCTACTCTACTATACAAATGAAACAAAAAAAAAAAAAAAAACAAGCTTTTGTAAAAAAAAAAAATTATAGTAAATAATAATAAAATATTTATTTGCGTAAAACATGGTATACAATGGTGTTAAGTACAAAATATGGCCCAAACATGTTTAGCTAGGATAAAAACATAGCATGCAAAATTATAAAATTGGGTGAAGAAGTCATCAATCATCCACCTTAAAACATTAACATTTTTTATCTAAAAATTCTTTTAAACTATAAAAACTACATTCCCATAACCATTTATAAGTGAAATGGTTAAATAACAAACACAGGAATGATTTGATCTGGTAAACTGCTGGTGGCACTTTTAATGCAGAGTTTAATAATTACTTTATATATAGAGGGCCTAGATAAAGTGGCATTTTATCAGCGATAACAATGATGTAGTCGAAAATGTATTGGTCTTATTCTACCGAAAAGCTTATATCATTTCGTTGAAAGGCATTGTAAAATAAGAAACGCTTTGAAAGCGATTACCACATTTCCAGGCCCTTAAGGTAGGACCAAATGAAATCGTGAGAACATAATATCTAAATATGTAGTATAATCAAAGTTCTTTTTACAACTTTTCAGAGACTCTTCGCGTCACCTTCCTTGTCATGGAACCATACATGACAGCGTACTCCAACAGGGACTCTCCTGAGTTCCTGAACATCTCTCGTTCGCTGGCTAATGCCGTCGACCTGCTCTTCGAGAGCCTGCCCGGCACGCAGCGATCGAGTCTCGTCAGGATACAGTAAGTGCTGATCTACATCGGATATAATCATAAATATATAGACATCACCTAATAATCACAAAAGCAATGACCAGCCTGTTCGGCTACTCTTCTTTCATAAACATAGATACCAATTATATTTATATTACGTGAAAAATTGTTACTGTTTTATCACATCTACCAGCATGTGACAGATAAACAATCACAATCTGTTATTTTGTCTATTCTTCCGTCGACAAAACCCATTTCTACGGTGGTCATGCTAAGCATGCTGGTCAAGATACCCTGTATCATCATCTGCTTAGCCGTTTCCCAACTATTAGGGTCGGCTTCCAGTCTAACTGGATGCAGCTAAATACCAGTAAAGTTGAACGGGAACTGACTAGCTTAACAAAAGTCACAACAAAATTCTCAAATTCCTTTTTTTTGTTTATAGGTCCCTAGTCAATGACGATTTTCTCTGCAAAGTCACCTTAGACATCGTGACGACAAGGAACGAAGATACGGACACCATCAAGGACATTTTGAGGAATCATATCAAAAACAACGGACGGCTTGGAGAGACCTCCGTGCGTGATGGTGACTTCAGTGCCCAATTAATTGACCCAGGTTGGTAAATTCGGTATTTGACGAGAATTATATCTATAGAACCTTGAGTACCTCATACATATATATATATGCAGAGAAGAAAAAATTTAAACCTTTTTGTCTAGTACCTATTCAACCAAACACCCAATTAACCCGCGAACCCACAACGCAATAAATGAAAATAAAATAGTCACGTTGCGAAATTATTTTCTTACGTTTTTTGGAATTTTCAGGTCAGGTTGTATTTTGAGGCTTAGTTAGTTGTAGGTGGAATTAGAATCAATAAAACATCTCTAAGTTAGATTTGTACTCAAATGTCATGATTTCATGAAAAAGTAATTCAACGGTCAACTGGTATTTATCACAAAGTCCATGGCCACAGGTTGGATACTGAATGTCGCCATAGGAACTCCTCGACTAGACAAAATAGCCCCGTTTTGTTTCGGCCATTTGGATTTGTTTTGACAAGTAGGTACGTGAGAGTAAGGTGTAGTTCAGGATCAGAATGATGGAGCCCATAGCTCGCCATAGGAACTTCTTAACCTATTATGATAACCTCCTAACGTTTAGGCTAATTTGTTTTGTCTCGGCAAAATCTATTGCCACAGTATAAACATTATTTTTTATTATAAAAAAAAGAATGTTTAATATTTTTTATTTTTTTTATTCTAAATGATAAGATTTCAACCTTTGAAGAAAATATTAAAGTTCTTAGTTGCTTCTTAGCTAGGCAATTTCTTTTTAGTACTTGTTAGATAATTGGAAGCTTGTTTTAAAAAAAAGGTTTTTACTTAAAATTGTTCTTTTACGAAATAGAGTTTTTTTTTTGAGTTTACCTATTTCTTTTTATTTTATTTAGGAACCACGTTTGACTGCGACTTTAATGAATTCACGTGCGACGAAAATATTTGTCTACCATTGTCTGTGAAATGCAACGGTCGACCGGAATGCAGAGACGGCACCGATGAATACGATTGTCCTGTACCTGAGAGTCAGTATTAACCACCATTTTTATTTCTTTTACACGCTTTATCCCGCATTCAAGGACACTGGACGAGACACAACAGAAGTTTTATTGTTTTAACGCAAAAAGCCTCGTGCAGCAGACTGGCGCGACCAGACACCGGAAATTCTTATACCGCGAAGTTTTCTTCAAAGTTTTGTTAGAGTCGCGTCGCGCCAGTTTGTACGAGGCTTAAGGGCGTTTAGTGTTCCTCAAAGTGTCAAGTTACTAATGTAGTCTCATCCTGTGTTTTACCTATGTCCCTACTCCCTACTTGTACTATATGGATTTTAAACTATTTTTTATCTTCTTCTACGTGAGTTATCAATGCAGATTTGTGCACAGACTCGCCACTAAGTACTGTAGTACTAAGTAACTGTGTACTAAGTAAGACTGCGCAGTTAATTTTTTAAACTTATTTTTCTCAATTTCTAATGTCGCATTTGACAATTTTATCTTCGAATTATAATCTTTTGTGTTTTTTACGTTCATTATTTTCAATTTAAAGCATCGGAAGCACCGCCATCAACGCAAGGATCACCGGCGGATTACGACAACAACATCGACTATAAGGACAGCAAGCCTACTGGTTATGAGAATCCAGATGAGCGAACTTCCTATGAAGCTACTCCAGATTATCGCAATACTGACGACGCAGCACCAGAAACTCCAAACAATTATGACCAGACGCCTGACAACAGTTATAATCAAAGTCCGGAATCAAGGAGCCCTGACAATCGTAATCCTTATGACCAAAACGCTGGTCCAGACAATCGGGATCCTTATGGTACAAACGTGAGCCCAGATAATCGGGATCCTTATGGTACAAACACGGGCCCTGACAATCGGGATCCTTATGGTACTAACACTGGCACAGACAATCGTAATCCTTATGACCAAAACGCTGGCCCAGATAATCGGGATCCTTATGGTACCAACACTGGCACAGACAATCGTAATCCTTATGACCAAAACGCTGGCCCAGATAATCGGGATCCTTATGGTACCAACACTGGCACAAACAATCGTAATCCTTATGATCAAAACGCTGGCCCAGATAATCGGGATCCTTATGGTACAAACGTTAGCCCAGATAATCGGGATCCTTATGGTATAAACACGGGCCCTGACAATCGGGATCCTTATGGTACCAACACTGGCACAGACAATCGTAATCCTTATGACCAAAACGCTGGCCCAGATAATCGGGATCCTTATGGTACAAACGCGCGTCCTGATAATCGGGATCCTTATGGTAATAACGCTGGCCCAGACAATCGGGATCCTTATGGTACAAATGCTGGCCCAGACAATCGGGATCCTTATGGTACAAATGCTGGCCCAGACAATCGGGATCCTTATGGTACAAATGCTGGCCCAGACAATCGGGATCCTTATGGTACAAATGCTGGCCCAGACAATCGGGATCCTTATGGTACAAATGCTGGCCCAGACAATCGGGATCCTTATGGCACACCTGACTCCCGACCTGAGAATCCAGATGACCGTAACCCAGTTGCTATTACTAGTGAGACTCCTTCATCTGGTAACGACCAAGAATCCGGATATTGGCCAAGAGGTGATTTAGGCGGAGCAAATGATCCGAACCCAACGGGTACGATTATTTTTTTTGTCATTTTTTGTATTCTTAGTTACTTATTGCATTTCTGGAGTTCGTGGTTGACACTTAACCAAAACTCAGACTTTGTTTCATGGTTTATGGAACATCTTGATTTATTTCTGTTAAATTGTTTCTTTAATTATTTTTGTTTAGTTTCTTTGTTTTTGTATTTTATTTTCTTTTGTTCTTTTGTAAAGATACACCTGAGGAAACAGACACTGACACCGAGACTGAGACAGACATCTACGAAGCTACTACAACCCGAATTTATAATGGTAAAACTATGTTTCTTTTTAATTTTATTTTTTTAAATATTTTTCCGCCGCGTTACAAGCTAATAATATTACGATAACAATATATAACCAAGTTGCTAATTACAAGCCCCCAAGCATTTCGTCAATACTATTGCTTAGTAGTGGTTTACTACCGCCGTTCAAATGTTACCTATTAATGTCGTTATTCTCTGTTTAATCCCAACAAGGCCTAGTTGCTGGTGAAAATAACAGGTCACCTATATTTGGTCCTGATAGGTATCCTAGGTTCGATCCCCAAGTTGGGCAGTGATGAGTAGACATCGGATTATATGCGTTTGCATATGCAAATGCATATAACTCTCTATTTACGGCGTTAATACATATTTTAGCCTTTATTGCCAATCGTGCATATTTCGTTTAGTAGCGGGAGGTTCATATAGGGAGCCTACATCAACGGCACGGGACATACCCTGGTGTCTCTAGAAATGGAGCCAAATAAATGTCTAATAACGTCAGTTGACGTTCGGCGTACGATTTAATACTGGGTGACAAAAGCCACTTTTCTCTCGAAAATTTGAAAAAGTACTTAATTGTATAATGTCACAAAAACTATGCATAATTTTAAGAATATTCCGCTGATTTTGTACCGTATTTATAAAAAACAAAAATGATATTTCAGTTTTGAATTGTGCATATTTCGGCCTTTGTGAAGAGTTTTCGTATATATTTTGGCCTTTTATAGTGCATATTTGTATGCATATTTTGGCACTTTTGTTATTATAATCCGATGTCTAGTGATAAGAAATGAGTTAAGTATATCAGATATTTGCTTGTTGCCAGGGAGTTCCGATTTTTTAATAGAATAGAATAGAATACTCTTTATTATGTACACTATATAAAATACAGATATAAATGTAGAAATGTAACATAGCGTGACACAATGGGCGGTCTTATCGCTAAAAGCGATCTTTTACAGACAACCTTTGGATGGATTAAAGCGAGAAGGAGAGCTAATATTGCAGGTAGTCAGTGGTGTACCATTTACATATACAATAAATACATACATACATAAAGCATTTACTTATCTATATATACCACGTTCTGCTACAATGGCGACATAAATTTAACACATGTATAGGATTTCGCGTATTCGTTTTATGAAAATATTTGAATTTAATTAAACGTTGTTATTTATTGATTAATTTACAATTTTCTAAATTACCATCCTGGAGCAACCTGTACTTAAAGAACTGTAGCGAAGAGTTCATTTGCCGGGTCATGGATCATATGTAGGCGAATAAAAGGAAAGCCGCGCAATTTCTTAGAAATTATGCCGACAAAGGAACTTACCGATAGAATGTAAGCCAGCTGGTAGGTAGCTTCATGGATGAATCTTTTACACAGAGTGATCTCAATTTTCGTTGTTTTTATTAATTAGTTTGACGAAAATTATTATTTTTTTCAATTTACGAATTATTTTATTTTATTATCATTTTTGTTTACTGGCCACTAGCCCTACCCGTGTGTTAAATTAATGTCGCCATTGTAGCGGCACGTTGTATATAAATATATGTTTTTGCCCAGTTAATGGCAAAACAATTACCCCCTGTTACCATGGGACTTATAACTTATCAATTGCCACATTTTACCGTTTCCAGTTTAATCGGATGCAGATGAATACCAGTTGTTTAGATGGAGCGATTGCCTATTTGGCTTCCACAACCCAGTTACTGGGTAACACGTAACACGATACCCCTTGGTAAGAATGATTACCGTGAGGATTGTCAAAGTCAACAAATGACGGTAGTGACCAACGATTTAACATGCTATCCGAGTCACGGCGGGGTGAGGAGAGTCATGGATAGTAACCCATCCACTGACCGACCTCGACCACGGCGGGGTGAGGACTGAGGAGAGTCATGGATAGTCATCCATCCACTGACCGACCTCGACAATCGTTGCTTAATTATTTGTCGTGTTAAAACCATTATGTTTGTCCGCAGAATGTCCTTCGACACACATGCGGTGCGACGAGACTCGCTGTGTGGAGACAACTCGTCGTTGCGATGGCATTAATGACTGCGCTGATGGAACCGATGAGGCTGGCTGCCCTAGCCGTGAGTACATGACCATGTGACAGGTTTGCAACAGCATCAGGGAACGAGAATGTTTCGACTGCATTTATGTATAGGTGCGTTTACCGGACTTGAAAAAAGAAGAAATTAACAGTTCATTGACATAATAGACCATCACTGGAAGTATTCACGTCGATATTTTTTTTCGGAAACGGAAACTTTCGAGACGGGTACGGGCTATGGGTGGAAGGAGAAAAGTAAGTCGGCCACCCAGACGTCTAAAATGATCTGGCTCGTCTTGAATTTCAATATCGGCTTTAGCCACATTATAAATACCTACAGCTAAAGTAGGTTATAACACCACCAACTTATTACATATTTTTTTATAATCAAGGTTTACAGGGCGTCCCACAGATATGCCACATGGACGGAAAGTACCTTGAATATTGTAGATGGAACATTTTAGTGAAAGATGATATTATTTGAATTTAAAAAACAATTTTAACTGCATTCATAGATATTTAAATAATTACATGGTTGAACCAGGAATCGAACCCGTTACATGAGAACAATAATCAACCTGTAGCTTAACATACCGATCGAAAGGCTTCATCATAAGATTTTTTTTTTGATAAATAACATAATTTCATAAATGACTTTACTATCTACTATCATACTACGAGCTTACAAGTATCTACGAATGAGTAATATCTATGTACCATAATAACTGAGGGTTCTTGAACTCGTGTGTTTGCAATTATGCAAGTCGGGCAGGCAGCGTCGATTATAGTGCCGTAAATCGTTTGAGTGCACTCGAGACGCGAAGATGGCCTATTTATATAAACTACTATTAATAATCTAGTATTGGCGGTTGTAATTAGATCACTTTGTAATTGACACTTAGATAACGTGGTAGAGGCTACTTCAAGTAAAAAAAATAACAGGGGTCGTTGAAGCCACAAAAAAAAAATATCCCACTTTTTTTTTTATCGTGTTTATATTTCGATACCTATCGCATCTGCAGAGTTAAGCTAGCCAATTTAAAATGACCCTGTTTAACTTATCAGGCAGAATAAGGAGGCACACTTATTTGAATTTAAATTACTATGAGTAATTAAAGAGAGAAAATGCATTGTTTTTCTTATAAAATATACTAGCGACTCTCTCTGCTTCGCACGGTGTTTACGACTTGATAAAATATCGAGATTTCTTAGTTGTATGTAACTTTATTTAACTTTAACATAAACCTTCTCAAATAAATACTCTAAACGATGGTGAAAACCTCATCAAAATTGTTGCGTGGTTTAAAAAACAATACGGACATACAGACAAACATAAAAAGTGACTAATTAACAGAGGTGTACCTTTGTGTCTGCCCTCTGGCTCGGCTTTATGTATATGAATCCTGGAATTTAATAAAATATAAAAAATACCTTTGATATTTTAGTATTTAGAAAGAAAGAAAAGAAAATTGTATTATTTATTTGGCTAAAAGGTTTTGCTTTTTCTTTCCTATCGGGGAAATATAAAATTGCAGGGCTCACTTGACACGGAACACGAAAATTAGAACTTAAACACGTTATGGCCTCTACATAAATCGACTAATGATATATCTTAATTATATTATTTTAGAATGTTTGCGTATTCACCACATTTTAAATAAAAACCGGCCAAGTGCGAGTCGGACTCGCGCACGAAGGATTCCGTACCATTATCTATAAAAACGGCAAAAAATCACGTTTGTTGTGTGGGAGCCCTCTTAAATATTTATTATATTCTGTTTTTTTAGTATTTGTTGTTATAGCGGCAACAGAAATACATCACCTGTGAAAATATCAACTATCTAACTATCATGGTTCATGAATTATGAGCCATGACATAATTGTATAGTTCAGAAGTGCTTGAGACTAAACGCGGCGCCGAACTTAAGTGGCATCTACGCAGCATTTTGGATTGATAACCAAAATACCGGCTAAATGTGTGTCGGACCACGCGCAATAGAGGGTTCCGTAGTTGGGATGAATTTATGCCAAGAACAAACTTAACATTTTAGTTGAAGAACATGTTTTTGCAACCGCATATTTAAGTTGGTCGATTATTACTCGGTAACTTATGGAGCCTACGTAGCGGTGATAGTTTTCCTTTTAATTTCGTTATATATACTACTGTTGTGAATTTTTTCACATATCCAAAACCAATCATTTAGAGGGCAGGGGGGGGACTTGACTCTAACAAAAATTAGCAATTTAAAGCTTATTATTTCGCAAACGGATCCTTGAATC
This sequence comes from Lithophane leautieri, assembly GCA_949152455.1. Taxonomy (NCBI): domain Eukaryota; kingdom Metazoa; phylum Arthropoda; class Insecta; order Lepidoptera; family Noctuidae; genus Lithophane; species Lithophane leautieri. Next base: position 18,837,044 of record OX424458.1, on the reverse strand, counting down.
CGAAAATGGTTTGCACTAACTCAAATTATTTTTAGACGACCTTTCCAACAATACCCCACAACATGGGATCGACGAGAAAAACAAAAACCATCCCCACTTTACGTGTAGGGGAGATACCTTAAAAAAACATTTTCTACGATTTTTTTTTACCTTTGTCGGCGTGATTTTTGTGTATACCCATACCAAATTACAGCTTTCTAGTACCAACAGTCTCTGAGCTAAGCCGCGGACAGAAGGACGGACATAGCCTTAGTAATAGGGTCCCGTTTTACCCTCTGGGTACGGAACCCTAAAAAGTGATCCAACTAATAAGGAATAATGATCTATGAAATAGCCATCTCTAAAAATATTTTGGTTGGAGCACGATACATGGAAACTTATATTTCTTTACTCAGGATTGTGTTCACCTGTTGAACAACTGGCGTACATAGTATCCAAATCATATATTATGCTGACTATAATACAATGTAAGGAATCTGAAGTGTTCTATACGTGGGCGAATGTATGAGTGGATACGAGTCGAGTACTGCCGCCGCACCATATCGAAATGCTTAGGATACTTACTAAAGGCTCTTGAACTAAATAGCCGTCATAATCGACCAATTGCATTCCTTTCCTAATACCCTTATAATATTGAGGTCAATGTGCCACTTGATTTAAGTAAGTACTATTTAATAACAGGTCATGTTATTTCTAAAACGGTGAAAGAAAGGAAAAGAATAGCGAGGAAACCGAGATGCCTTAGAACAAAAAAATCGGAGACGTTTGATATTAACCGAGCCGCACTGGCTCCCCTGGTGGACTACGAGCCGTTACATCTCACGGAGTGGAGGCCTGTGTACCAGCAGTGGAAACATTATGGTCTTATTATGCTATGTGTGTCTCAAACTCAAAGCATTTATTTCAATTAAACCATTTACAGGCACTTTTGAATTGTCAAAGAGTCGATCAGTTAGTCAAAAAGTTGAAGCTAGTTGTATGGCTAAGTATGTTTGACTCCACGCAGTGCTTTGTTGACACATTGATGAGCGCATAGGTTCTAACAACTACCATAAGTAACTTTTAAGAACACGTTATTCGTAACTCTTATCGGAGGTTTTTTTTATTTTGATTTATTAGTTATAACTTATCTATGCTAGTTAATTGATTCCGGCGTGACTTTGCGGAAATCAGTTATAAAATACAATAGACGTAGATATATTTAGTAACCTATTCCGCTAACTATTCCTCAAGAGTCATAAAACCACCTGTAAGAAATCGACACGTGTTTCACCTCTCAACGAGGCATCGCATCCTCAGCATGACGATTGACCAGTCGCAAACCAGAACACGACGCGACTTAAAGGGATTTTTATGACTCTTGACGATACTAAATTATATCTACGTCTATTGTATTTTATTTATGCTAATTTAATAAAGCTGAAGAGTTTGTTTGTTTGGTTAAACGCGCTAATCTCTCCCAGTCGATTAAGAAAAATATTTTTTGCATTTGATAGCCCAGTTCGCATGAGAAAGGATATTTTAACATCACCCTTAGGAGGCGAGTGAACCCACGGAGCACAGCTAGTATTGAAATATAGCTGTAAACTAATTTGAATCTAAATTGAAGCTCTTTATTCAATTACAAGGTACATTAACGATATTGAACATCACATCAGACGCGTTTGTTGTAATCGTTGAAGACCCTAATGTCCTATGAAATGAATAGCCGCATTATAATAATAAAGAGTTGACTGTTCGGGTCCAAAGTTATTTATAGAAAGCTTCTGTCTGTCGGAGGATATTCGATCGCTTGCGACTCGTAAACACGAGTAAAGCAAAACGCTTTAGAGAATATCTGCTTTGTAGATATATGAATTGAGTGTTTTATAAATATTCGTGATTATTTACTGTTGCTGTTATTGCAAAGACATTGGATTATTTTATAAAATATATAATTAAATTTTCCCAGTATCTGCCGTTTCTGCCAGCGCCGTCGTCCGCTCTATAAACAAAAACATGTGGGAATAAAAAAAAACTGCCTTTTTCCTTGTCTGCATCATAAAAGGAACCTCAGTGCAAAATATCACCTTTTTGGGTCCAAGGGTTTGTGTTGATGAGTTAATGCCTTTCTTTTTATATGTCTTGATTCTTGTCAATTCAAATTAAATCATTATTTCTCTATTGCATCTTCACTTAATTACTGTACAAAGTACTATATCCGAGACTAGTATCTAGTAAACCATCAAGCATTTCATTTCCAGAATTCCCAGCTGTCATTAGCAATTCGTCTAATTTGACACAAAAGCAATTCATAATGTGTGGAGCATTTTACGAATCTCCATAGAAAACTGTCAGACAGATGAATTATTTCGTAATATGAATCGCATGCAGGTCATAGTTATGAATTGTCAGTTTGTGACATTTTACCATGATTCATAATAATATTTTCCTATTATGATTCTGCCAAAATGACTGTTTTAAGCCCCCTGAACTATCTACAGTGTCATCTCCAAGTGTTCTAATCTCAATATTAGTCATCACGTGTTGACTGTGCCACGTATCGGTGTCTTTATTACCATAACATCCGTTATTAAGCCATATACTCTTTTATTATGATGAGTTTAACATTCCTATTGCCGCGTCGGTTCTAAGCACTGATAATTGCAGCTTTGATTCAGCAGTTTGCCTTTGTCTGGTTCTTTTGTTTGTAGACGTTGCAGGGTTAAGTCTAGGAATTATGTTTAGTCGTGATGCTATTGAATTGTAATCTACTGTAATAACCTATTCAAATCATCATCTGCTGCAGCATCTGCCTTTTCCCAATTATGGGGTCGGCTTCCAGTCTAATCGGATGCAGCTGAATACCAGTATTTTAAATGGAGCGACTGTCTATCGGACCTCCACAACTCAACTACTGGGTAATACGATACCCCTTCGCAAGACTGGTTGTCAGATTTTCGGGCTTCTGACGATCCGTAACGACTGTCAAAGATCCACCAAAGACAGCCGAGAACTACGACTTATCGTGCTTTCCGAGGTCTATTGCCATCTACCGGGCCCAAATCCAGACTCCGGGCTGCTACTGAGAAACTCCTGATGGAAAAACCGAATAACACAGGCAGTCCGAGGCAGTCCGAGTCGAGGCAGTAAATGAGATTTATAGAAAAAACTACGAAAACAGTTATTGTAACGAAATAAAGGTAGACATGCAAATGAATGACATACGAAAGTATATACTTAACCCCTAAGTTCAAGCCTCATTTTTTCAAAATACACAAGAGTGCCCATTTAAAATATATGTCTACTTATTTGCGTTACGTGTGTATTCGAATGGATTTTTATCCGATTTCTTATAGCAAAATACGACCATGTAAAAATAGCTAAAAATATTGTGAATCTTAAGGTTACGCTAGTCGGTCATTCTTCCATAAAAACGTAGTATGGTGATTACTCGTCTGTTTGACGGCGTACGTTCAAAACTAAAACTTAGATCAATTTGTCTTGTCATTATCTAGGCCTGTATGGAAGCAGAAATGGAAAAAAAATTGGTTTGGAAGTAATGAGCGTCGAAACTTCTGTAATGCAACACAAATTTTAACTCATCTTTGTGGGTAAATAAATAGCTTATGTAGTGTGAAAATGGAAAAATAGAAACCGTACACTCGAGATAAAATTTATTCGAAAGTTCAAATAATTTTATTTTGAGTAGATACTCGTACATCCAATAGTTTTTCCGTAGTATATATACTCAAAGGTCTGTTCATGAAATTTGACGAAATGATATAAGTATCTACTAACTTGCTAGATTCGTTTTACAGACTTTGTCAAACCAAACACCTCCTACTAACCAGTATAATACCAGTACCTATGTACTGGCAGTACTTCTGACATTGATGCAAGTATGTTTGTAAGTGATGTGCTACTTAGGTATTATGGGCCTGGGAATACTGGACCCACAATACTTATACCTAATACTTATACTTATATTTTTACTAAGAATGACGACCTATTTGACATTACCTCATATATTTTATTGAAGCGGTCTATTAAGAGGCCAAAGTTGAAGAATAAATTTCTAGGAGTGAAATATGATGATTATACTAAGTAGTATTATACTAGCCTTTATAGGAGTGAAGTTCACTGACATCCCCTAAGTTTAAGGGATCCGCTAAGCATGGTTAAGGGGCTGGTAGACAACAGCAATAGGATGCATTATAATAAAAGCAAGAGAATCCGCTTAGGAACGTTCCTAATTACCGAAGGCCAGTAGGACATTGATGCTGACTTAAGGCGCTGAAAGAGCCGAATTCACAAAATGGGCTCGTTATCTAAATCTCGATACGGTAGACTAGCTTTGACTTTCCATCCCTCATAAAGTGCGATATTTGGTAAAATTAATAACAATAACGTATTATATTTGTATTCAGAACTTGGTTGAATTTTTTTTTTAGATTTCGGTAAATCAAAAAATTTGTTGAGTAAATTGATAATATTAGTGTTAGATTGTATATTTGATTTAAAATTATAAATTAAATATTCGTTAAATCAATAAATAAATGTTAGATAATTGCTTCATATTTTGCAATAAATGACAAGTATCGTGTTAACGCACATATCATTTCTATGCAGTCCGACAGTGACTACGCTTTAGCTCTCACCAGCGTCTTAACAAAACCCCAATTATAATCTAAAACCGTAGATGATCCGTATGATGTCACCGCTGAAACAATTAATCGAATAAAACATAAACAATAATAAATTTTATTTGAGTGTCACGTCAAGGTTGTTGATTTAAAAGTTGTCTTAATTGTCGTCTGTGGGTCTTGGCGCCCCATGCCTTGATTGAAACAAATTGATAAAAGCCGGCCTGGTGCATACTCAGTCGTTATTTATAATTGTCCCCAAACACTGATTCTTGTTTGTTTGCATTATAATTGGCTGGAATTCGGCCGTCAACCGGTTTGCCTCCCAAGTTGCAGCTTCAACCTAACCTATGTATCTACTTATTTCAGTTCGAATAAATTGAATGATACAATTTCAGTAGTTAACTATTATTTTCTCACACGAATATAATTGTCTTACAGTAATTTCAATAATATACATTATTATACATCTAACACTACAATACTAATAATAAATGTACAAGTATAGAACTGGGTGGGGAAATAACCACTATAGTGCATCAAAAAATTCGTCCGCATCGCTGTCAGCAGGAAAAGTGCCCAAAAGGCTGGCAGCATTGCCACGTTGTAGCAATGCTAATTCTTTGGCCGAAGAATAGGCCAGCCCTCTGGTCACGTGAAGAGTCGACCAACCGCTTGGCGATGTTTTGATAGACTAAGTGCACTAGCACTCAGACCTCATGACCCTAGGGTTTCAGTATTTTCTTGCTAAACTAGGCTTGCTTATCTTCTCACTGATATTATTATTGCCACAAGCCACAATAACTGGAAAAAGCTCGCTGCGAGCCTAGAAAGGCTTACTTAGCTTCATAATTAAATGAAAAAGCCTCGCTAATGAAATGTTTTAGTGTTCATTCACCAGCCGCTCCCGAGCACTCACTATTATTGCATTAGCAACGTCTTGGAATTTATATGCTTATCCCTTTGAACATGCAGTTTATTTATATATTTGAGTAACAATATTGTACGGTGGTATTACAAGAAGTATCGAACAATATTATGCTCTAAATGCCTGTGAAGATTTTGCTTTGCTTTGACAAGTGAGTTCTCCATGAACTCGTTAACTTAACGCTGCAAGGCCGCCTTCACCTATCGGTTTGAAACAAATTGCTAATCCATTGCTTCATAAGTAGGAAAAAAAATCTGATCAACACCGTAAATAACGCAATGAATATTGTTGAACTCTCAAAATGAAACAAATTACGCAAATATATAGCTGGTTAAATGGAAAATTTAAGTTTTATAATTTCCCTGACTTTATCTAAAATATCACGTTCCAAAAGTTCAGTACCTTTCGCATATTACTAAGTATATTCTTCATCATGATCTTTAAGTCATCTTTTTTCCCCCTTTTCTGCGATAACTCCAATATTTCCTAGCTCGCAGGTCATCGGTTTATTTAGGGCCAAAAACAAGACGGCTATCACATGATGACATTATGTTGAGCTGAGGCCCTTCTGGCATTCTAATGATTGTTTTTTGTTTGTATAGTTTTAATGTGTATTTTTCTGCTACAATGCCAATAAACGCATTATGCTTTCTTTCTTCCTATCTTTGTTTGCCGATTAGTTTATTCCCCAGATAAAAGTTATCTGACTGTTGAAAAATCTGCCCTTATCTCATCATCAACATCCACAGGCCGGCTTCATACACTGCTGAGTATTGGCCTATCCTTTCTCCGGTCGACCATCTCGTCATTGGACGACCGACAGTTCGTTTTCCAGTCCTTGGACGCCACTCGGTCACAGCCTTAGTCCACCTCATCAGATCGCCTTGCCAGGTGTCCTGCCCAAATGCTCAACTTCATTTGAGTTCTATCATTATTGTTTTATCTACACCTATACTATAAATCCTCTATAAAACTTGCTGAAACAGCTTATTGCCAACATTAAAACAACCAGTGTCATAGTAGCCATAATATGACCAAACGGGTATTATAATGTTCATTTAAAAAAAAGAACATTGTCATGCAGGCGTTTCACTAACTAAGCCCAGTCATTTAAAAAAAAAACTTGTAGTTTATTCGAATTCACGTGCGTTGTATCCCGCCATTTTTGTTCGATATTAGTATTACAAAGAACCTTTTTACGATTCATAACATGAGTGTAGATGTCTTGTATGCAACTGTAAATAATTAGGTATTAAAACATTCATGTGATACTATTATTCGTGTCTTAATACCCCTTATCATATTACAGTTGCATAAATAACTATTCCGACATCAAAAACCTTTGTACCTAAGTACCTAATTCCAATACATCTCAGGATCAAATCGATGATGTGAATCGGTCATGTGTTATGAACCAGCATCCTGAATTCCCAACCTTAACACGACAGCTAATCGGTGTCTCAACAAACACTAGTGGATTGGGGTCAAGTTCTCCGCGAGAGTGCAGAGCCCGTCACAAGAAGTGCCAAACGACCAAAATGGAATTCTCTTTACCATAAAACAATAAATACGAGTATGCAGTGAAGGCGTGTAAATCCTATAGAAAAGAATGGAAAATTGTACACCAAACAAACAATTAACTTACTCGTGTAATTGACGACTTACTAGAAGTACCACTCCTATCTGGAGGTGCTTAAAGATTTGCTCGATTTTTAAAGATCGTCACTTGTTTTATTTGGTACTTCTACTCCATATCACGAAGAAGTACTTAAAAAAACTCATGTCGATTGACAAAAATCAACAGACCAGGCATGTTGCGGATATCCGCAACCGCGGAGCTTTCGCATTGATTTAGACATCTGGATGTTCATGCGGTCGCGGATGTAGCACAAGAGAGAAAATAGGCGGGGCCGGCGAATGGCGCGTGCCGTACGCACGTGCTCATTGACCAATAACCGCGAAGGTTTCGTTCGGTGACAAGATCCGACGCGTTTGTTATTGTTCATTTGTTTCTCTTAAATCAGTCATATCGTGTTTATTTACAATGCCCGACACCGTTGCAAAGTGACATTATCCGCATCCGCGAATGTGAAACAATCTGAATCTGCTACATCCCTGCTATAGACACCTTTACGACTCTGCTTGATCATACGGGAAGAAGCAAGGCAGTAGATTTTGAAGGTGTGCGTGTCTTCCTTTTGCTTCTTTAGTTAGAACGAACTTAGTTATGTAATAGGAATGACAGTGAATGAATGTTTCTTGTCAACCAAATATCCATACGCCTCTAGTTCAAAATACGCTCCTAATACGGCAAGTACAGTCACGAGCAAAAATATGTATACACTCAGCAAAATTCAATAGCGATTTTCTCGATCGCAACTTCGAGATGATACCTATTTCATAATAATATGGGTTACAAAATACTGTGTTCGTTATAACTTTTAAAAGTTGCTCAGTGTATACATATTGGTGCTCGTGACTGTACATGTCGTTCGATGGCAACACGACAATAGTGCTATAATCGCTCGATTTCCGGCGATGATGCCACTTCATATTTTTATCTCCAAGATGAACTGTTTTATTAATTAATTATGTCCTTTCATGACATGTTTTGGTAACATATGTTCGTTTGGTTTTTTCATAGAGTTCTACCGTTCTGTCGGTATTTGTCTGTTTGTTAGTCACGTTATAAATTATACTTTTATTGTTACATTCCACGTTTCATTCTAATTAGATCAGTGCCCTGTTTATCAAAATTTAGAGATCTACACGTTCACATGTTACCTAGAATATTAATTGTTCGTTAAATTCATAGCTCATCCCCATATTCATAATCAGCCTTAATGTTCCCACTGCTGGGACACGGGCATCAGGTAATATCTCTCTTTTGACCAAATTTAAAAAAAGAAAATCGAATTTAAAAACTGATTGCGGTAGTAAGCACGACACTTGTAAACTTGTAAGATGGAACAGAGAGTCACCAGACACTTATTTGCTATGATTTTCTACAATTGTAACTTACAAATAATTTTTTGATGAACAAAAACACGAATAAAAGTGTAATAAAAATATAAGTACGTCATCAACTGCCTAGCCTTTTCCCAACCATGTTGGGGTCGGCTTCCAGTCTAACCGGATGCAGCTGAATACCAGTATTTTACATGGAGCGACTGCCTATCTGACCTCCACAACCCAGTAACTGGGTAATACGATACCCCTTGGTAAGACTGGTTGTCAGACTTTCGGGCTTCTGACGACCCGTAACGACTGTAACGACCGTAATAAAAATATAAGTACGTGTGAACTAAATAATGACACTTGGTAATACAAGGCTGTAAGTTTTGATAAACAAGGGCACTGGTCCTGTGATACAACTGGACATCTCTATTGTGTTTATATACAGCCACTCTTTATATTTCAGTGTTTTGTTTGGGACAATCAAAAACTGCTATTGGTAGAAAAATATATTTCCCATTTGAAAGTTTGTCTTCCTTTTTTTGCAACCGCATATTAAGATAACTTTGGATGGGTTTTTGGTGATTTCTGAAAAACTGTTCTATTTCGAGATTGCAATAATAATTCCTGAATAAAACAACTGTGACAGATGGTGAACAGACGAAGTCGCACGGAATCCTAAAAACAGTGTAATAAGCACCATCAATAAACCAAATTTTTTGTTTACTAATCGAAATAATTAAGTATTATGGGCATCGAGTGATTCGAGTTGTGCTTACCTACCGAAAACATTTTAGTGTTCCACATAATCCATAATAAGTAGGGCCATAAAATCCAAAACATAATATTCATTATAATAAGACTATTCGACCCCTGGGTGCATCGTTTAGGGTTAACCGTCTAGTGATGGGTATCTAAACTATCGATATCGATGAAAATGTCATCGTTATCTCTAAATCTGTAGTAGAATATGGACGATTATTCATAAACAAAAATCTATTTTTATTCAAATAACGTTTCTCTATCAGTCAATTTTTCACCCGTGACTACACAAAAACAATCACGTGTTTATCAGTAGAGTATCTTGGCTCCATTATTATTTTTAACGACTGTGCTCGTATCTGTTATAGCTATTATTAACTTGAGGCCTATCACAGGCAACTGCTGGAAATAGTCCCTTAATGCCACGGCTACCAAATTATAAAATAGACAAATTATTTGACTGATCAATTATTTCCAGTCTCTACATTATCTAAATCAATTCTTAATCAGTATTTGCTAAGTAGGTAGTAGCTGATATCACACATTTACAACCGACGTTAGACACTTATTTTAATATTTGATGTTAACTCAATGTTGTAGGGATCGGGGTCAAAATAACAGCGACAAAATATCTTCGTTACTATCCTGACCTTTGATTAATTAAACAAAACATTAAAACTGAACTACCTATTAAGTTATCTAATTGTATTATTATATATTATTATCTACGTTAAAACTACAAATATAGTGAAATATAATCGATTTCGTTATTCTTTTATAGAACTCAAAAGTTTTAATTGGTTATTCATTAATATTAATTACTCCTGCGCTATGTTCTAGATTTTAATCTAAGTTATGTAGTCCAGGGATTGTATTTAAACTACCCATAGATTTCCAGGTAGAGTCAAATTGCCGCTGGTTTTAATGAAGGCAGACAATTTCCGGGTACAAAATAATTAAAGCACGTTTATGAAGCCGCCATATAGTATGAGAACAAGCCGCTAGTATAACTAAAGCACTGTAGTTGGTAATATTAAGGAAGAAAGGCACGTAACTTGTGAGCTTGTTTTTTTTTTCTTATTTTAATCCTTGTATCTGTTTTAGAGACTTACAAAAAACTAAAACATTAAAATAATTAATTAAGTAGCTAATAATAATCGATAAAAAAAATATCGATAAATCTACGTGATTTTTCCCTGCTCAATTCAAAGGGCTTGCGTGACGTCGCCAATCGATATTTAGTTGGTATTCATTATAATTGCATGCTGTCTATTCAGCCCACAATAATTTCTTGCTTATCTGTAGCGCAGTAAAATAAATAAACTTCGGGGATATCGCGGAATATGAAAGAATAAAGTAAAAATTGTTACAAATAAAAAAAAGTCGTAGATGGTATTTTGTTTCTTAAAGTATGTATAGCAAAACGTGTTTGTCTTTTCCCAAAAAATAAATCTGAAACCTGCATAAATGAGACTTAAAATAATTGTAGATAACTGTAAATTACATGATATTGTGTAAAGTGTTTAAAATTTCACTACATAAAACAGTAAATATTTATTTAGGCCATTACGTCATAACGAGCTGAAATAATTGAAGTCGTATAAAAACGACTTCGGTCTCGTAATAATAGTTATGGAACTGGTTTAAAACTTTATACCAACAAAGTTATTAACCTAATTTGAGGAGTTTCCCTTGGTATTCAATTCTTTTCGTTGAACCTTTGTGTTCACGCAAATCAGAAAGTCTTTTCTGTATCCCTCACGAAGGACTCTGCTGACAGCCGAATGCCAGTTCATAGACTAAGTAAATATACGAAGACATTACAATGATGAGCATTGTTTTTTTTTTATGTTTTCGCATTAATCTCGAAGTTTACCTACTCATGGACCTTTATTCGTTAAGATAATATTATGCTTATTAAGTAAGTAACACAAAGTATGATCATCTTAATTTTATTGCCGAAAAAATATTTTCCAGCTTCAAGTTTTTTTAAGAAAATAAAACCAATGAATTGAAAAGAAAGGCAGAAAAAAGCTGTAAAAAGCAAACAACCGACTTGAACCGAAAGTGAAAAATAACTTTAATTTCGGAAGTCGGTGGCAAAAAACGAAAATTGAAGAGCAAAGACACTGACTTCCGAAATTAAAGTTATTTTTCACTTATTGGTGTTTTTTTTGGAAGACGGTTGTTTTTTTTTTTTGTAAAAAGTTTTTGTCCAGATAAGTAGGTATATTAAGTGGGAAAATTATAAATATTGAAAGCTAACTCATAAACTATGCAACCAAATTTAATAAAATTTAACAACAACCTCTAATTTTGTTTGTCTTTCTTGCAAAGACAACTCTCTGAGAATGCTTATCAAACTAGTCACAAAACAAAAATAACTCAACACAAAAGTGATCAATTTTGGTTTTCGTGATCAGAATAAGTACGCTGACATAAAAATAAGTTTCACTATGAAATTGAATACCGAGGTTTGCGTGTTCTGGTACATTTTCCGAGTTATCCATTGTGGATGTCTCTCTTACCCATAATAGGGTATTATATTAAATTGGCAATATTGGTACATTAAAGTACGATAAGTGTACCAGTCAATATTTGATAACCTCTATTTGGAGGCCGAATTTGTAGAAACAGTGATAATGTGACATATGTTAGGTGCGTGTCGTGTTCTTGGAGTATTTAGGTGGATCAAGGGTGGCAGCTCATGTTTATTTACAAGCACCTAGAAACTACCAGTAAGAATAAGAATCATTTATTTGCAGAAAATGTATACTACATTTGAAATAAGATTAGACATTTAAACAAACCTTTTTACAGTCCGTTCCGATTTTGTCTTCTATACCGTAGGCATAAGGATGGCATTAAAAGCAAAGAAGGTTACACAATACCAACTGTCTATTGCAGCTGCCATTTTTCATGCCACCAACGCAATAGAAGTCAAAATCGGTTGGACGGACTGTAAAAAAGCTTTATTTAAATGTCTAATCTTATTTTAAATGGAGTATAGGTGTTACCAAGTTTAGGGCTCACATGCATTAAGCATAAATAAATTCAAGTAGTATTTACTGATTACTTATTTAACTAATAATACCTTCTCGACCGATTTCGGTCACGCCCGGTCAACGGAGGTTACCCAGGTATGCAGGAGATGTTATAGTGCACAAGTGCATGTGCAAAGATAGGTGCATTCTCTATTCTTTTACTCTCATAGTCGGATGGGTCGACAATCCGTCATGACCGGGAAGAGATCAGGCGGAGAACCAACGCCTTTACGTGCTTTCCGAGCCACGGAAGTATCACACCACCATGTTCCAAACTCCGAGATGCTACTGAGCAATTCCTAATGTGAAACCCCAATAACACTTTGCCCAACTTTGAGAATCGAACCCAGGATCCCGCAGTCAGCAGTCGGTTTGCTATAACGAAAACAACGGGACTTAACAAATCTGTATCATTCGATCTCTTATTAGATGCGTACCACATAATATTTCTCCTAGCGCGCGCACTAATATGCCTCTTCCTTATTATCTTTACATATTATAAAACAAAGTCCTCCGCCGCGTCTGTCTGTCATCCTGTACGCGATAAACTCAAAAAAAAACTTCTCCAATTTTCATGCTGTTTTCACCAATGGATAGAGTGGTTCTAGAGTAAGGTTTTAGTATATAATAACCGACATCCACGCGGGTGAAGTCGCGGGCATCAGCTAGTACCACATATACATTCAACCTACGTTGGTTTAAACATCCTTGTTCATTGCAATAAAAAGGATCGATTCGCTTCATTTCTCTCTCGCACCAAGAACAATGATGACTCCAACAGGTCAAATACGGCATCAGTCGTCCAAAATCATTCTTCCTGATCGTCCGTCTTTCTGCTCACTCCATTTAATTCTTCCTTCCGTTAATTCTTATCTGTAAGCTCTTTATGCCTCTCAGTATTAAACCCCATTCTAGCCATGTCATCAAGCTAATGCCACGGATAAGACAATTAGAATTTTAACCCTTACCGTGCTAGTACCGTGGCTCTGTTTACACGGCAGCCCAGTCTTCCAGACGCATCGCGACGTCTCTTCCGTCGCAAGTAGCAGTCGCGACATTCCGATCGCGACATTATCAGTCGCATGTCGCTCGCACACCTGATTTATGTCGCCGACTGTTACTCGCTCGTGAACTTTGTGGCAACTGTATAAGGAACTGGGTATTAGCAGAGACGGTGGTAGATTAGCATCAGTGTGGGGTGGAGCGAAACCGGTTTCACTTTTATGTGAGTAATCGATTGAATCGTTTCTCAGCGATTTTCTGCTTCTTAGTCCTTCCTACCCTGGTTGGTCTCATTTCATGTCGCTTGTGGTAGGTATAAAACGTTTTTCTCTTCATTTACCCTTTACAACCAAATCACAATATCATGGACAATTTTCTGCTTGATGCGACGTTGGGTAATTATCATCACCATGAGTCATAATGATGAAACTGGTTGCACCGTCATTTGTTCTCAAATATTCTCGATCAAGCATTGATCATTGATAACCACTTCATGCTTGATTGATCGAAGTGTCAATGTAAATGAGCTATCTGGAAGATATGCAGTTTGATCAGTTGGTTGCCTTTCTTTATCAGTGACGTTATTAGAAGTATGGAGTATATCAATAATTACGATTTCCTATTTCATCATCTATCAAGTTACGAACGCAGATGATGCTTTGAACCTACCCAACAGCTTTTGAATAATGATTAAATAGTCTCCAGTGAATCACAATGTTCTAACAAGCACAGTTTATGGTTGTCTTGTTTCATTTTATGACATTAGTCACACATGTCTTCTATCTTTTCTTGGCGGCATCGGCACTAGAATAATTAAAAGAATTACATCTACTTTATGTCGTGTTCTGACTGTTCTGTGACGCCGGACAAGCTTTGTAGGCACAAACAGCTTGTTATATCTTTACAGGCACTTTCGTGTGCTTATATTTTATTACCTACTCAGGATACTGGTTCATGTATATGATATTTAAAGCACCAATATATTTGAGAGCAAAGGTCTTCCCCCCCGGAAGACCAAAGAAACGATGGATGGACTGTGTGAAAGATAATTTGGCTAGAAAGGGGGTGACTACCGAGATGACGACTATTGTGAAGTATGGAAAAAAAAGACTTGTTGCGCTGACCCCAAATAAATTGAGACAGGGCAGATGATGACATTTGAGAGCAATATCTACTACACCAATACCAATTCCTGCTGAAAATCAGCGTCAGGTTGTGTTGTCATCTGAAATTATGCTGAGCTGAGGCCCTTTTAGAATTAAATCATTGTTTTCAATTTTTATAGTTTTAGGGTGTATTTTTGTGCTATAATGCCATTCTACGCATTTTTCTTTCTCTTCTTTCTTTCTTTTACACAATTCTACCATATTAATTATTCTACTATGATTGAAAGGATGAGAAATTGAAGGATTGACACAATGTATAAAAAAAATCTACCACTTTATTTACTTGTATGTAATTTACCCTAATTTCACAATTTTCTGTAATTATTTTTTATATTAGAAACCTATAACAGTAGGTAGTATTTGAAAACCGCAATCTGATGACAAAACCATATTCCCCCATAACATTATGGTTACAAATATTTCTAGAGCCAGTGATGTCATAAAACTGATGTAATCGATGTATCATTGTTTGCACTAGCGGGATAAATGGGCGTGTGATAAATAAGTTGAACGCAAACGCATCCCGGCCTTAAATGAAGTTGTGACTAAGTAAGTAGTATCAACTTGTTAGTACTGCAGCCATTGATATAGTAATGGACTATTTATAAAACTTAGAGCTCACTGGTAGGTACTTGGATAGACATCGAACCGACTACCCCACTCGTGTTCTGACTTTTTTAACCTTTTGCCAAACGACTTTTGTTTTCTTGAAAGAAAAACATGTCATTTAGTGTAAAATCCCACTTTGCATTACTTTGCAAGTTTTAATCCTTATCGGCGACACTATCGCCGAGTACTTACAGGCTGATGTTTTTTCTAGTTTCCTTTTCGGACAAAATAAAATGCAATTATGCGTTTCTCCAATTCTAGTTAATGAAGGTCTCTCTGCTTTAATCTCTCTTTAAAATCCCATCTCGAAATCTCATGCCACTCTGTATATCGAAATTACCTACGCCGGGAAAACAAAAGGACTCATTTACTACTTGACTGCAATGTGAATGATGTGTTTTCAATTAAATCTTGATGACATCAATCCTGGTCCAATAGAATATTTACCTTACAAGGTACCTACGTCTATTTACGAAGGTACCTACGTCTATTTACGTAGGAACCTACGTAATTAATACCAACAATTTCAAGTTAAGTAGCTAACCCAAATACCTGAATGTATGACGAAACTTATTACTCGAACATTTCACAGATCTGAAATACGCACCAACTGTCAAAGTAATGATAGCGTGAAAATTGAACATAACGTAAAAATATAAAGCTATACCTACACGAGTCATGGATTACTAGCTAAATAATATTACGGTAAAGTAAACATTACGGTAAGAAAAGGCATTTTGCAAAAGTTTTGTGTCAGTGTGGTGTTGGTACTATTTTTAGCACGTACCTACCTACTGTCTTCATTTGTGTAGGCCTGTGGGCCCGCGGGCTGTTGCGTGCAGTGCCCTCATTTAGCACATTTTATGACATAGTTCCGACTTACTATTTCACTTTTTGTTTAAACTATGTCTGTCAGGTCATGCGCCGGTAATTATGTCCAAAGAAAAACTTATGTTGTGTGTCGTAGTGCATTCTTTGCATTTCAATGGGACAGTTCAATAGACTACTATATTTTTAAGAAGGTTATTTATCTTTTCACGATATAAAATTTCACGTTATTTGAAATGGAAATAAAAACATTTTCATAAAAGTAATTCACGGAAATACTTTGCCGTATTTGTAATTAAAACGAATACTGATGTTGATGAAAGTGTTCAAAGAGAGATATATTGCAAGCATATGAGATCGGGGTTTAAAAATAAAACTTACAACCGAATTTTTACATTTGTTGAAACAGACTATCAAAGGAAGAATTTATTTGACAGAGTCCACTTCGTGGGCAGAAAGGCCGTTCCCTCTATCATTGCGACAAAATTTGCCATTTCTAATTAAAACACGAATATTAAAATTGGCGATGAATTCTTTTGTCAGATATTGCTGGACACTATTCCAAATTATTTTTTTAGTTATTTCCAACACGTAAATTATTTGTGACTGAGTTGAAAGGACGTAATAATCATTTCGTAGTTATGTCGAAGAAAAGTTTTGTTGGAGTACAGCATGTCGCACTAAAGTATTGTTGAAATAAAGACTTGTCGGAGTTCGGTAATGTCAAAATAAAATCTCGTCGAAGTTCAATTTGGTAGTCAGTATGATGTGCCGAAAGGAACCATTAATAAAAAACCGTTCAATAAAAATAAAAAAACAATAATCTCTGGGTATTAAGATATTATTAGGGTGCAACAAAATATACAAAAACAAATTGAACAAAATATTCTTACCGTCCTTTTAAACTATTTGTTTCTACTTCTAAGTACCTAGATATTTAATTAGATCGTTTATACCAAATGTTTTAAGACGAGCGCAAATCCAAGTGCCGCATAGTTTGGCAGGTTTATAAAATGTGTACAATGTTTGATCCAAATAAATGATTTATCCTTACTTCCTTATTAATATTATAAATGCGAAAGTAACTCTGTCTGTCTGTCTGTCTGTCTGTCGCGCTTTCACGCCAAAACTATTGAACCGATTTAAATGAAATTTGGTACACAGATAGTCTAGAGCCTTATAAAGGAAATATGCTACTTTTTATCGACATACCACGCGGGCGAAGCCGCGGGCGGAAGCTAGCTTATTATACTCGTAATGTGCACTAAAATGGGGTGCACCAGACTTGTTTGCAGACGGACTACAAAGTAATACCTACAGGTTGACAAACTTATGATATCTTTTAATTGAAGGTACGTTTGTTTAGCCGAGATCGGCGGAATGTAGTGTGGTCGAGTTATCACCGGGTGATGTCACATATTATATAGTCTATGAGTAACGCACCGTGACTACATCACCGGTGCCCGGTTAGTATAAATAACTAACACACATTCTAGTACAAGAGCTAGGCACAAATTTTACAAGCCTTCTCAGTTTGGGGGTCATATACCTAGTACTTATAGTGAGTTTGTCTGCCTGATCCTTTTTTGTATCTTTACGGCAAATCAGATTATTAGGGTCGCGGAAGTAACTTGAAGACTGGAAAGGAACATGTCAATGAACCTCTGAAACAATAAACTAAAACATAATCCAGTGCCTAAGGTACGACATAATAAAAAATAAAAAAAATCTTGGGCGTTTATGGTTACCATGATGATTAATGAATCTCGTCAAATTAAGACACACTTAATAAACATTCAGTAGTTCAGCTCGTGTCATGGTCTTGTCCATCACGCATCTAATATTCAAGTAACAAGGCACCGTTTTCAGTATCTGCAGAAGCGCTGAACCTTTGGTTCCACAATTGATTCAGACACATGATGCGACCACAGAAAAATTTAACATCTCTGCCGACTAATGGTTTCTAAGAATGTTTTAATAAATGGGACGCCCGACATGTTGTTATGCAATCAAATACAGAGATTGTGTCATTGTTGTTTTAGAATATACTGATAACGCCGTCTAATCGCACTCATTCATACTTGGAACTCAAGTGGCTGACATTTGGAACTTTAGGATTGTACGATAAACTAAATACTTTAATTGTGCTAAACTTTAAACAAATTCTGGTAAGTAATCGTTCATAGCTAGATAGAAAGAATTATTCCTCTTTTCGTGTGGCTAGCGAATAACCTGGTATTAGAGTATTAAAACCATCGTTCTACCAACAATTGTCTTGTGGCGGTATCTACATCGCCACATGCGAACTACGCATCAAAGACCTGACGTCACACAAAAATCCTGACGTCACATAAATCCTGCATCGCGCAATTAAAGTTTACCGTGCAATGAACATATATACAAGAACCCGACATATGACCGCGGCCGTGCCGCGCGCGGACCAAAAACTATTGTAGTTTAATTAGAAAGTCCTTGAAGAATTAGTCGTTGGGCAGTTGCCCGCCAGACACAACACCCGTCTGGTCGGAGGATCCTCCCTTTTCTATGGTGGATGAGTGAACTTTACACCCTGTTCCTCATTACCCCTACAGTCTTCTACGATGTCTTTCTCACCGCTCTGGTTTCTTCCACTCTTCTTTCTTCGTCCAGGTGGTCTTTCTTTGGAATGCGCTCCCCTGAACATCAGGACGGCAACTAGTCGCTTATCATTTAAAGTAAAGGCACGTGAACACATTCGCAAGAAATTGGCAGAATCATCCCAGCGTTAATTTGTTAGATTCGTTTTCTCCTCCACCTGTCGTTATTTCTCCTGACTAAATTTATTTTGTTTATATACATGCATCTATGTATGTATTAATTAGTATTCATTATTTCTCAAGTTATATGTATTGTCTTTTGTTGCACCTGCCATGTCAGTCTCTGCATCACCCTAAGGTTGACTGGTAGACAATGCCTCAGGCATTAAGTCTGCCTTTGTACAGTAGTTTTTTACTTGTGCATAAAGTTTTAATAAATAAATAAACGAAACCACTCGCCAGAAAGCAAAAACAAAAAAATACTTATTAGAATTTTTTAAATGAATATTTTTACCCATAATATTAAATCAAATAAATCTTGTTGTACAGTCGCAACCCTTCAGTGGTGGTCCAAATTCAATATAAGTGTTTTTTATCTAACGATTAAAAGATTTTGGATTAATGAGGGTCTGATAAATTACGATTAACGAGACCTAAGACAGATTTCAGCTCATTCTATCCCAATTACTTAATTCGGCTAATTACATACAGCTATGTAACATAAGATAATATCCGCTTATGTACTATAAGGTTATTCTTATTTGTTCATAAAGTTTTATAAATAAATAAAATAATATTAACATGAATAATGATTATTATGTAAATAAAATATATATATATATTATATTATATATATTATATTATTATTATATATTATAGGAATATCAATAACATTAGGCTAGCTCCTATGCCTCAATCGGTTTACGATACAGTTTCGGGAAAGGTGAGTAAAGCTAAGCTGGGTCAACGCAATTCCTTGAGAACGGATGGACGGCGGCGGAAGTGAGCTTCATAACGCACTGTTTACGTGGATAACACGATTTTCCATGTCAAAATGTTTCTGAAGCACTGTTGTGTCAAATTGAAATAATATTTTAAACGAATTCTACGGCAGTTGGTCCATGGAAAAAACAGGAATTCAGCTACATCCAGTTAGACTGGAAGGCGACTCCAACATAGTTGGAAAAAGCCTTTCTGTAGATACCAGCCTGTCAACTTAAGCTTAGGAAATATACATTACTGTCTCTTAGTAGGTAGGTACCAATAAAATTATTTAAAAAAAGGTACCTACCTACTTAAAAATATATTTCAGTTTCCACTCTCGCTACAAAATTGTTGGTTGTTTTGTTGGTTAAAATTAAATGTCAAAACTCATAAGCATAACACATAAATAGGTAGATAACTGAATTTTGAAAAAAAAAAAAACAAATTAATACCATTCTTGCTCAAATAAAAAAACTCAAACTATAAATACATCACAGTACTGTGATGTTAATGGTCCAACAGATCTGATTCAGTCAATGAATGATGCTTTAATTGTCAACTGGGCGAAATTTCGATGTAAATTAGAAATGAACCATTCATGTGTTTATTGAGTTTCCGAGTCATTATAACCTTGTTGTTTGACTCACATTCATGTGCCTTAAATAAATAGACAATACTTATTAAACATAAACAGTATGGTGATTATGATCTTTGACAGTTGTAACGGGTAGTCAGTCCGACAACCAGTCTTACCAAGGGGTATCGCGGATTATCCAGTAACTGGGTTGTGGAGGTCGGACATGCAGTCGTTTTATGTATAATTCTGATACTCAGCTGCATCCGGTTAGACTGGAAGCCGAGCCCAACATAGTTGATAAAGGCTAGGCAGATGATGATGATGATCATCATTGGGAGTCTCTTGTTGCACCCATTCGAACCTTACCCATTAAACGATTTAACCTGTATGACCGCGGACGGGCCTAAATGACAGCCGGGACCAACGGCTTAACGTGCTTTCCGAGACACGGAGGAGTCTCGATATGTAAAGATGGTCACCCATCCGCGGATCAAACCCGGCAAGCGTAGCTTAACCTGATGGATCGATCCGTGTGGCTGTTTTTACTTAGCCACGAGCTCCTCAGACTCCCATGATGATACCGAACAAATAATATAAATTCCTCTAACAGCCAAAGAAAGTATTTGGTACTTAGGTACCTACATTGTTTACAGATTGTTTTTAATCAATGGATGGCAATTGAAAGTCAGACAAGCAGACACTTAATAAAAATGCCAAATTGAACTGTTTTAACTGTGATAATAATAAAACATGATAAATATGCACCAAGCCAAGGGCATATCTGTTATCCAATTACAATTAATATCGATGGGCCTTTGGACCGATTCAAAATCGATGGGGTACTACCAATTATTCAATTATTATAATAATACCAGCCTGTGATTATCCCACTGCTGGACAAAGACTTCTTCTCAAACACAGAAAGCACGAGCATTTGATCACCATAAACAGAAGGCTTGACGATTTCATACTTAAATCCAGTTCTTCACGTTGTTTTCCTTCACCTTTGTCAGAAATGTCCAAGATAAACTCAGACAGTCCACATTATCATGAATTTAAAAAGTCACATTGGTACTTACCCGGATTTGAACTCGCACTGAGAGGTGACTTCATTTCGTTTTATTTTAATTGCTTTTTACCGACTTCAAAAAAGGAGGAGGTACTATGTTCGGATGATTGTTTTTTTTTTTTTTATTATTATTTACTCATTATATTCACGGCATATTTCAATCAACAACCATATCAAATCGCATAGTGTATTATAAATACATTATACATCTACTTATCTTTAAAGCCGAGACTGCACTAGGTATGCGAGAGCGATGAGGGATCCAGACTATCCCATCAGTAAAGATTTGATTTCCTAAGAATGCGGTGAACGATCACTTAATAACGGGTGTCCAAATACAGAACGTTTTGTGACACCTTAATGTCAAATACTGGTGAAGATGACAGCCCTTATTATAAACCCAGCGCCAGCGATACGAAAGTAAAATCACAAAACACCAAAACTGCCTTGAGGTGATCAGATACGATTGGATATCGATACTTAATTACCTCTGAAGAGACAATCTCACTAACAGCCATAACCGTTATGTTGCAATCCTGGTTTCAGTGAGCTTATTAAATCTGCTGTCAAATTAATTATTTAATTTACTTTTAACCTTAGTCAAATATAATCAATCACATTAGCTAACATGAGATTACTCGTAAACTTATATTTAGTGATTGGTGGTGCAAAGGTTTAGAACACCAATTTAAAGCTTGTACTGAACAAAAATATTTTGGTGAACAGAATACGCTGAAGCTTGTGAACAGCGCAACGTTATCGCTTTTCCCGCGTGTCGCCACTTTAATACCGAGTCAAGTTGGTTGTGTTGTGTGAAACACTAGCTGATATCGCGGCTCCGTCTGCGCAGCTTTTCCTTTGAGTCTCGGTTTCAAGAGCAACTAGATGACGTTTTATTTATGTTTAGAATATTATGTTTTGTAAGTTTCAACTTTCAAGTACACCTTGGCATATATACGATGACAAAATGTGGATGGAGCGCACCCACTCTTGAAATGAAGTGGCAATGAATTCAAATTATGAACGCTGTTTTGTTTGACAAAGGACCGATGCTCGTGATGAAATATTAGGCATACAACACGAACATCGTGTGCGTACTACTAGCGAACATCAAACACTGTTGGTCAAAAATGTTCGTGGCGAACAAAAAGCCATGGCTACTAAAGAGAACGAAGCGGTTGAGAACGGCCTGTGTTCGTACGGGGTTCGTGTCCGTGGGTTTCTAAAAAAGTTCAATGTTTAGGTTTACGTAAGTTTTATTTAGTCCCAAGCTGAGGTTAAAGAGGAACCGCGAACACTAGGAATTCCAACAATTACGTACAGAAGTGGCCCAACTGAAGGTCGCCCTCAATACTTGCAATAAGCGGGTGGATAGCCTGGAAGCGCGAGTAAACGCTCTCAAGCATAAACTAGATCAAAAAGCACCATCAATTAAGGACCCATTAGTAGAAAATAACACCGCTGAGCTAAAATATATCAAAGTGGCTGGAATTTCTAAAGTCAAAGTTATTAGTATTAAGCTAGTCGTCACTACTGAGGAGAAGGACATCGTTCAAGCTGAGCGACTCGGATGTACTCGTAACCCGGTAGAAACATCTGACGGTTCCATTCCATCTCTGCCGATCTTGCTGCGCAACGGTCACGAAGATCTGTGGGCTTTGCAAGACCTACGTCGCGCGATGCAATACTGTGCGCAGCCCAGGTGCGGGTGCAAAATTAAGAATAGGTCATCATATGCCTAGCCTTTTCCCAACTACAATGTTGGGGTTGGCTTCTAGTCTAACAGGATGCAGCTAAATACCCGTATTTTACATTGAGCGACTGCCTATCTGTTCTCCACAACCCCTAGGTGACACGATACCTCTGGTAAAATTGGTTGCCAGAGTTTCGGGCTTCTGATTACACATAACTGTAGATTAGGATCATGTAAAGTTTCTTTCTTTGTATTGTTTTTTATATTTTTATACTAGCTGCGCCCCGCGGTTTCACCCGCGTAAGTCTCGATCCCGTGGGAATATCGGGATAAAATGTATCCTATGTCCTGTTCCAGGTCATGGTCAATTTGGCACATGGGTAATGTGACAAATTTTATTCAAATCAGTTATTCGTTTTATGCAAATATCGTTTTATAAAAATCCGCCGCTTTAGCGTGATAGCGTAACAAACAAGCAAACTCACTTTCGCATTTATAATATTACTAGCATCCGCTCGCGGCTTTGCTCGCGTGGTATGTCGATAAAAAGTACGCTATGTCCTTCCCCATCTATCCCCTTGCCAATTTTTTTTCGAAATTCGTACAGTGGTTTAGTCGTGAAAAGGTAACATACAGACAGACAGACAGTTACTTTCGAATTTATAATTATTAGTATGGATTAGTTAAGATAATACAATAAGAATACAATTTGCCGAGGCTGCGCCAAGCATCGGCAAATTGTATTTAGTACATTTATGTTATTAATGTGCGTTTGTGTTTGTGTGTTTTTCTTTTGCTGTTGCACTGAATAAATAATTATATTATATAGATCTATCTACTGTTCTACTAACTTCTTTTGTTGGTTCGTTAAAAGACCCTAATGTACCAGGTATAAGATCCATCCTGTCTGGCTAAAGTTTACCTATTTATAATAATTCATTTTAGAGCTACAAATTGTGACGTATGATGCGCTTAGTTACTTCAGTAAAAATCTCAAGACTTTAAATTTACGATAAATAATAGTGTGTTCTATTTTTTTGAATATAAGGTCAAAAGTTGTAGGATCTTGTTCGATGGAGATGCGACGTTTTAGCAGCTGGTTGGAAGCTAAGAAACCCGATTAATGTTACTTAAAGAGTGATCTTGAGGTGGCTCCGTAGATAGGGTACATACTTTACTACTTAGAAGCCTATGTTTCACTCCGGAGAGAGGTCTAAATATATATTTTCACGTCAAACAACGTTTTCCGTTTTTATTTTTGAAAGTGCTTAGAGTATTATTTTTAATTGTTTATAATGTTTTGTATTATAGAAGTGGTGTACAAACTAGTAAAGGAAATGTTTTAAGATATAGGTAACTTTTGTATTATTATTAGGTAAAGTTCATTTTATAAGTAAGTTGATAATTTCATGAACAAAGACATTTTCATAGCCGAATCTACCTTACTTAGGTCATATTATGCTCGAATGGTTTTAAAACGTCTGAATATTTCAAAAGATCAGTAACTTCAGTACGTAAATAAAAATATGAATATCGTAAACGTGCACAATGTGAACCGATTATATAATCACTTGGAATCCTTAGTAAACACCGCGAACGCATCTTGGCCCTAATCTGGGCATTTCTCGCGTCTAAGTTCATTGCTAATCCGTTTACTAGAAATGTGCTAAGCACATACTTTAGTACAAATGAACCCGGTTTCTGAATTGAGAATTGGAAGTTAACTTGTCAAACTCTACCTTAGCATCACATGTCTTAAGGATGCTTAAGGTGAGTCCTTCAATTTAGACCGCGAAATTTCTTAGTTATTTGCAAAGAATATTTGAATGTTACGGCCGTCGCCAGAATTTGACAGGTTTTCATCTTCAAATTCTCAATTCAGAAACAAAATTACAATAAAAGCCCGAAGTGTATCATGAGAAAATATTGAACAAAAAGGATTTTAAGAAACTCATCGTTCAACCATCCGTTTGGGTCAAACAGTGGTTGAAGTTTTTAAGCAAACAATGTTCGGTACTTACAGGAAAAATAAATGTAATAAGTCGTGTGTTAATTAATAAAAATGTACCAAAATATATTGTAAATATTTATAAAGTTATCATGCGCTCTCAGGGGAATTCAGAGAATATACCGTTTATCGAATATCGGTATTAAATCTGCAAAAAATTTCGCCGAATTTTTAGTTTTTACACGAAGAAAAATTCGAGTAACGATAAAAAGAACTTGTATTTTAATTATAAAATATTAAAACCTTTACAAAATATGCTGCCCACTCCCTCTCATAAAGAGGAGGCGTGTGTCCCAGCAGTGGGAACACTATAGGTTGATGCTTACGCTACAAAATATAATCAATATCTGCGTTATGATATTCTTCAAATATCAAACAAGAACGAAAAGCATCGAACCCTTTCCCTATGCAAAGGGTACGCTAAATCTCAACAAAGCGTAGCGTTACAAAACGGACAACAAAAAAAAATGTCACACACTGACATTGTTATAAAATTTCCCCGTATTTTCAGTCGGTCGTGTGGTGGTAAGTCGGTCTGACATCTTTGAGAAGATCGGTGCGGCGGTCGCCCCTCTAATCCTTACAACTGTCGTTCTAAAGTTCCACAAGTGCTTGCCGGACGTTGGAGAGCCTTATAAAATCTAGCCAGAAAGAAACTTTGCCGGCTTCAAAAACGTAAAAAATATCACGAACCGCTTCATTTTCTAAGTGCGCTAGTTTGGGAATTAGCTGGTTGTTTATTTAGTTTTGGTCGCCGAAAAGAAGTAAATAGAACAAATCAATAACAAAAAGAAGTTTGGATGACCCTTTCTCATTTCGTTTTATACTTGGGCGGGACCTGCAATTGTCCGCTGCAGGATTAAATGCTTTTAACCTTTAAACAAGTAATTTTAAATTTGCGCAAGAAGGTAGGCTTCTAAACTAAAAAAAAAATGTTCTTATCCTTTGCAATTAGTTTTCGATAAAAGCGGCCAAACGAAAAAATTTGTTACTTAAATTAAGTTTTTCGGTTAGAGTTTTGCATCTTCTGCTGAGTTTTTTATGTAACCGTGCGTTTGCACTGGCGAAACATTAAAGACAAAACATGTTGAAATCTCTAGTTCCTGTCAAAAATTGTATGGAACTTTGACAGAAAGTAGAGATTTCAACATGTTTTGTCTTTAATGTTTCGCCAGTGCAAACGCACGGTAAGCCAAACATAACAGCCGGGAGTGCATCTAACAATCCATATAGATTGAGTGTTTCGTTCGTTACCGAGTGATCAGAGTATTCGTTGGTCGATTTCCTCTGAATCCCGAGTTCTAATGAGTTATTCAACCCGTGAGATGCAGTCATAGGTTGATAAACGGTGGCTCCGACGGCGTTCCCGCCAACGGTCCCAGCGCCAGTCGGTTTCCACCCGTGCGCTCAGCCGCACGTCCTCACTACCTCCCGCGCGGTCTCACATCAACCCGTAAGTTTCGCGACACATTGAACACCACACTAAACGGTAACAAATCAGTGAAGTTATAGAAATTGCTTCAATATTTTACTTACCCATAAAAAAATTATAAATCCTAAAATTGGCATCGGATGCTTCGCGGTTGCCCGTCTTCGGAGAAAAATTGTTGGTAACTTTGGAAGTTGCATCGGCGCGGAAAAGTTTTCCGCTAACTTCTAAAGAGTTCCCGACGTACTTTTGAATTGTGAGAAATTAAGATTTTTTTCGGCCGACGGCAGACGAAGGCTTACGTTATCTTCTTATCATTGCAAACAATAGTTAGATCAAACTAATGATAACTCGACACGTCAGATGTTTTACGACTTTATAGGTAATCTTGGCACTAGTGACCTATTGTAATTTTTTGAGAGTTTTTTTTTCCGGTATTAATTTCATCAGATTTTTTTTTTTAAGATAATTTTTACGTACTGGAACTATACGAACAGAGAGGAAAATATTAAAAAAATTGAGATACTTATACAACAAATTTATTAATTTCTTACCTACATACTTTTTTCCATATTTTTTTGTGGTTGCAAGGAGGCTTCTATGTTTTAATCTAGTATTTTATTTGATGTTAATTCCTACGCATTTACCTACTTACCTTTATATAAAAAATAAAGAGGAGAAACGCCCTTTATATCCCATCACTGTTTCCAATTTTCTTTCGTGGAGAACCTTCTTGAAATTAGTATGATTAATTTATAAGTAGGTATTTAGGGATTTTTTCACATTTTATAAAATTAAACCCACACATTACCCTGAAACTTAAAAATCTTCATGAAACTATGCTAACTACTTAAAAACTAAATGTAAAAAAAGTAGGTACCTAATCTTACCCTTTGCCTATTTATATTAATCTATATAAATAAAAATATTATCTACTTAAAAAAATTAAATCCAATTTAGATTTCGAGAAAAATCTCTATGACAGACGGACAAAAAAGAGATCTGATAAAGGTTACTTTAAGGTCGAAACCCTAAAAACTAACCTGAATTTCAGGCTATTTTCAATCATTTATTTGCAACAAAGGTACCAAGAAAGGTGATAAAATGATAACAAAATGTTATATCACAAGTAATACCAAGCTCCACTTTTCTTTTCTGTAACATTTACAAGTAGTAATATTTCATTACTGAAGTCAACTTAGAGACTTATTTATTCAAACGCATTCTGAAATAAGAGACAAGTCCAGCTAAAATAAAAATCTGTTTACTTCCCCGTCATGAAAAACCGTTTCAATGTAATATCTTTGAGAGTTAAGTTTCCAGAAAAGAAAAATTCTCACAAAGCGTTCGTCTTTATGTTACTTTGACGTAAGAAGCATAAATTAAAATACCTTATGCAAGTAATAGTTTGAATGTTTAGGACAAAACGTGCAATATAAAATTCCGAAGGAGTCTTTCTTTCGTTGGAAATTTTAACCCTCTTGTGCTCAAGGGTTAGTTTGTAAAATCTTTTCTTATTGCACCTCTTACCTAATAAGGAAGATATAGTGTCATCCAAGTGTTAAGTTTCCATCTTCGGTGGTTTAGGATGTCTTTTAGTCAATCGGTCAAAGAACTGATTTATGTCTTAGCTGTTGTTTCTCCTATAAATAAATAGAATATTCTGCCTCGTTGTCGTTGCCCTAGTGGTCACAAGCGCTACTGCTGAACATGAGGTCCTGGGTTCGATTCCCGGGTCGGGTAAAGTGTTATTGGGTTTTTCTATCTGGAATTTCTCAGTAGCAGCTGGAGTCTCGATTTGTGCCCGGTTGATGGCAATAGGCTCGCCCCATAGTACATGGAACTTAAAATAACTGGCGAAATGTAGTGTACTCTGCCTATTCCTTCGGGGAATACAAGCGTGATGTTATGTTATGTGTTTTTAAATAATGACACCTAGGATCTTTCTAGACTCCAAGCGTAAAAGCTTGCTTTACTTAACCTTTGAGCGTTCATAAAACTGCAGAATCACTATGCAATCAATCAATGCTTGGCTATTAACCTAACCCATATGATGGGAGTGTCCTAAATTAGTTACTAAAAACAACATAAAAAAAGGCCAGAAAGTAAAAAAAATGCCCAACTATTAAAAAAGGCGATAATAATTAGAAGATCAATAAGTTTTTAGATGATCAATTCATATTTCCAAGTTTCAATTCAACAAGTTCTCCATCAAGTCTCAGTTTATTTCCGACATTGTAAGTAAAATTAGTCAAAATAATTTTATTTCACATCTGTAACATCCCTAAAGATTTTATCATTCAGCAAATCATTCCAAGACTTGAGTTTACGATTAGAATGGCATTTCGATCGTAGTCGTTAACTGCATTTAATTACCATTAATTAAATTCATCAATACATTATATATTTTGATCACTACAGACTGCAATAAACATTATACCCATATATGAATAAGTTTCAAAACATAAAGAGGGTTTTAGCTGAACTGATTCTTAAAATTGCAGTAAAAATGCTCTATTTTTACTTACTGAATATTATTTACTGAATAAGACATTGTTAACTTGAAGATAGGCTTGTTAAGTTTGTTCTATGCAAATTGATTTGAGATAAGACAATATTCTATTGTGAATTATACTCGACCGTTAACTTAGTTCGACAGTCGTGCCGAAGGCGAGTACTAGAGCACTCCCGATGCGCTGGGTTGTGTTTTCAAAGTGCATCTGAGGTGTGCTAAGGTGCGCGCGCGCGGGTTACTAACGGTACCCATTTCGTTCGGGTTAACAACCCTGTTTGTCGTAGGGTCGGCGTTTTAGGGTTTTGTGTGTTTTATTTAGATATTTATTAACCAATTTTTCAGAAGTTAGTAATTTACAAATAGTCTGTCTAATACAAATTATTTTGGTGTCTGTATGTGTTACGGCCAGTTTCTTCATCAAAAGTAACAGCCAAAGTAACAGTCAACTGTTCTGCACTGTTGTATTTTCAATCATCGGCGCTGAGGCGAGGGTTGTAAATAGTAAAACATAAGCAGTACCCTATAGACTTTAAAGAAAAGAACGAGAAAAAAAAAACAGCCTGTTATTGTCCCACTACAGGGCACCAGTTTCTTCTTATAAAGAGAAGAAAATACGTAAACAAAGAAAATGCAGAGACAGGGATAGCAATCATTGATAAGACATCATAATATGTGTGCCAGGCACTGACTATAACTGACTATAACTGATATGGCATCAATTCAGAGCATAGAGCTTATAACAGCTGACTTTATCAAACTATAGAACACAAAGAAGAATAAAAACATGTCACAGAAAAAAATATAGTTCAAGTTAGTAACCATTTGATTAAGGTTGTTCCGTTTATTCAAAATATAATAAAATAAATAAATAAAATAAATAAAAAGTATCCTTTGTCCTATTCCAGGTCATGGTCTACCCATGTGCCAAATTTCATCTTAATGCATTCAGCCGTTTTAGCGTGAAATCGTAACAAACAAACAAACTCACTTTCGCATAATAATATATAACATTATTATAAATTAGGATTGATAGAAGATACAAAACTTATCACATAATATTATGAGTTCTTTCACGCAACAAATTATTTGCAATTCTGTATAAATCGCAGTTTGTCATACAATAATATAAAGATAAGTATGTCACATGCCTGCTCAATGGCTTCTTATAAACGTTTTCCAAACTGTAACAAATGGCAGCCCTGCGCAGGAGTCTTTCGCTAGTTGCCAGGTGCGCACTGCCAAATGTCCGCCAGTTCATAAGAAACATAAATCAGTATTGTAGTATAGCCATAACCCATTAACGCTGTGTTCACAGCGCATTAACAAATTAGGTTAGTGAACTAGATTTGTTTATAATTTTAGTTTAATGTGAACCTCAATCTCATAGATAAATCTCGATTTCGGTTGTCGATTTTGAGTAGATTTCATTGAATATGCTGCTGAAATAGTTTTCGCGATTTTCATGAGGAGCGTCAGTAATAAACTTATTTTATTTTGTTGAATAACGTTGACGATATCGGTAGGGGATTTTCATTAGGAGACAGGTGTTTGAAAACATGGAAATCTTGAAAAATTGTTTCGGAACTTATTTGACTTTTCATTAGCCTTAGCTTACGCTTTTTGCGTACATATTATAGGTAAGCAAGATGTAGCTTTTCTCCGGCTAAAATTATTTTTAGATCAATATTTTAATATGTAGTAAAATATTGATCTAAAATTTGATTCGTAATTTGGTAAAAGTGTCATTAAATACATTATTTAATTTTCATCATACCTCATTGAAGTATTTAGTTTTTCGTTACATATGAACATAATGTAAAACTCTTTCTTACGTAATATTGAAATCGTGACTCCTGACACGCCTGAATAAGTAGGCAAACATGCGCCCGCGTCGATCCCGCGAAAGTGACCCGCCGTGTTTGTTTAAGGACAACGTGTCAGCGTGTTTTACCCTCACTGTCACATGTTTGCCTAGTACGCTACTTGACAAAACGTTGAACTTTTGGTATAGTAATAGGAAATATACGCTTTTTTTTTCTTACAAGACAGAAAAAAGCTTATTCAAGATCTCTAAATGCATGTTGAAAAATCGGCAAAACAGTCTGGAACTTGCTCTCAGCTTCTCGTCCTTTTGAATTCAAATTGAAATAAAAGGGAACGTCATAATACCTCTTGCATTTGACGAGTATTCAAGACATTATTAGCTGGAGAACAAAAAGCAAGAGTTCTCCCAAAAGACCGTTCTTACTGCGCTTCTGTTTCGCACTGTTGCCTCCAAAGCAGCAAAGTATGTCTTACAGTAGGACAAATAAGAAGATAAAAACGACGACAACTGTTATAAATTCTTCTAAAATTCGTAAATTACTGACATATCTCAAAGCCTCACTGAGACAGCATAATCTGCATTGAAGAGGCAGCAACGCAATTTGTAACTATTAGCGACTGAGCACAGATACACCTCAACCATCTTCGAAGATTCCAGTTTTATTGGCTCTATATTTAACACGGAAGAAATTGATATTTTAGCGAAAAGCGAAAAAAATAAATTAATCCGAACTTACATGGAAATATTCTTTTCCGTTTTCAGAAGCTTTTAAAATGTCAAAGGGATTTAAAAAAGGCAATTTTCAGGCCTGTCACAATAGTTTTAAAATACTTACATATTCAATTGTTTTTAAAATGTTGTGACAGGTTGATATTTAGTTCGTGTCATTCGAATTCTATTCATGTGAAAATGCAAAACTAACTACTCTATCCAGAACAAAAATATAAACCGATATTTGTATAAGCAATGATAATTTTGGTAGGTGCTCTTGTTGCATCGCGTTACATACAACAGCCTGGAACCGAGCTCCCTAATCAAATTAATTATGCTGGTTTTATGAATTAAACATTATTAGTGTATTTTAAAGAATTGATCTCTACGGAATAATGAGGTTTAACGATAATGTAAATGCATGTAATTGGATAGTTTTTATTTAAATTATTATGCCGAAACATTAATTAGTTTGATTTAATTGAGCTTTTAAGCTCATTACTTGATCAAGTTCTTAGATGTTATTTCTGTCTTTATATGAAGGTACGTGAAAGATAAATTCAGAATTCAGAATGACCTGAAACAATTGAATGTTGTGGGTAAAAATATCCCATTTTGTCAAAAGGCCCGACGATCCATCTTGTTTTTTCTTATGTCTGTTTGTTCTCATCTCCTGAACAAATAAACATTGCATAATTTTTACAGTATTACATACGAGTATTACGAGGCGAATTACTTGTTGTTAGAACAACATCTCCAGTAGCTTATTATCTCTTTGATGTTTACTATCTTTGACACAAAAGCGTGACAAGCGAATAGGTTTTTATGTAGGTTACACGTTTATAAATTGATGCTGTAACTTGAAGTTTTGTTTTAATTATGAACTTGTAGTGTGTGTTAATTTGGAATAAGCGTTCATTCAGGTGGATGCGCCAAGGTAGCCCGCGAAATTCAAATTTTCTTACGTTTTTTGGCAATTTGCAGGTCGGTGTCAGGTTGTATGTTGATCTAAATATGATTTGCGCCCGTAACAAATATGGATTTACAGAATTATAAACATTAGAATCAGCAATACAACTCTCTAAGTTCATGAAAGTGCCAAATGTCATGATTTCATGAAATAGTCATTCAATGCACTTACTTTTGAATTTCGCGGGCTACCTTAGCGCATCCCCCTTAAACACAATGTTGAATATGTACCTACGAGTACTTAATCTTTTCAAACGGCTCATGATCAATTTGCATTTGACGAACTGGTAGAAACCAAATCTTTAAATAGGATACCGGAATCACTTTTACAGATCATATATTTAAAAAAACTAGATAGAGTCAACATTTCCTATCTGACCCTTGAGAAGAAATGGCGAAACAAATTCAGGGTTCAGGGATCCTATCCATTATCACCAAAATTGTCTAAGAACGTGTTAGACATTGTTTAGAGCATAAAGATAAAAAACCGGCCTAGTGCGTGTCACACTCGCGCACGAAGGGTTCCGTACCATTATCTACAAAAACGGCAAAAAAATCACGTTTGTTGTATGTGAGCCGCCTTAAATATTTATTTTATTCTATTTCTTCGTATTTGTTGTTATAGCGACAACAAACATACATCATCTGTGAAAATTTCAACAGTCTAACTATCACGGTTCATGAGATACAGCCTAGTGACAGACGAACGGACGGACAGCGGAGTCTTAGTAATAGGGTCCCGTTTTACCCTTTGCGTACGGAACCCTAAAAATAGAACATTTCGAAGAGGCAAAGGAGTGGCTTACACTCCTCCTAACGCAAGGAGGTCGTATACTGTTATTTTACCGCCAGGAGCATTTAAATAGGCTTTGATGTGTGAATGAGATGTTTGTTATAGATAAGCATTGCGTTATTAGGTGTTCGTAGCGCGTGTGGGCGCTACGCGTGTCAAGTAATTTAGCATATTTTGTGTCCCGTTTAAGGGCCTACCCAACCTCAAATTGCTTAGCATAATCCTCCGTTATGCCGAAATTACTGCAGCATTCATTTGGAAATAAATATATGTCAAAGTTGAGGATTGATGCTAGGTCCTATGTTTGAAAACATAAAATTTTCTCGATAGAAAATATAATCCAAACTTACCTGGTATTAAAAAAATACCTACTTCAAATTAGATCATAAAACTTTGCATAAAAATTGAAATAACTACAAAACAGGGCTAAAGTTTTTTTTTTTTTTACCATTATTTTCACCGTAAAAAGCTATTACCTAAACTATTCGAGGCTTGGAGCCGCCCCAGCACGCCACTCCGTCTCGCTCTCACTCAGGCCGCGAGTAGAATACTGCGAGCAAGATAAAATTTGAGGTCTGGTAGGCCCTTAAGTAAGCCGGTGTAACACACGGTTTACTCGATTTCATAATCTTATCGATTCATTTGCAGAATTCCATGCAAATGCTACTCCTTGGCCTTTCGGAAAGTGCCCGTGTATATGCTTAAACCGATAGTACCTAGTGCCTACTGATCCAAAGTAATAATCAATTATGTTTATTTATCACTCTTCGGAGATCGAAATAATAATATTGTGTTGCCATTCTAAACTTGCATAAGCTAAATAGTACGTTAAGATACGCTTTAACTGTAACAGTTAGAAAAAAGCAAGTGCTAGCCGACTAAATGTGAGCAAAAAAGAAATTATGGTTAATTTCACTTAAATTTTATTAAATTAATTTTAATTTATTAACTTCTGCTTATCTTCACATTATTTACGTCAGCACTAAACATTAATTGTTTAGTAAATAAGAAATTTTTCTAACTTTAAGCAAGGTTTATAAAATAAACCCAATAATTTGAAAATTATATCGGTTGATAATTTATTTTTAATGTACGATTTTAATAACAGTGTATTGATATAATAAAACGATAATTTGTAGAGTGCCGTAGTGTGAAAGGCTTTCGAACTATTCTAGATATGCCTAAGCAAAAGGTACACACGGCTACACATCAAGGTATACATTTCCAGTTTATGCTGATCTCGCATTGTATAGAATTTCCGTACAATGCGAGGTCAGCTTATACTGGAGATGTATAGCTTGATGTGTAGTCGTGTGTACCTACTGGTGTAACGTTGAGGCCTACTCTTGCTTTACGAGCCCGTTGTTGTACCTTCTCTCTTTCACCGGAATAATAGTCGTTACTTAGGTTTCTGAAAAACGTGCCTACTCCGAGAATCCTGAAACTAGGCAAACTTTTTGTATAATATGAAACAAATTACAAGGCTGTCGAACTCCTACTACTTGTGGCCGTACCCTACCTCAGATTTTATCTCACGGCCTGAGTGAGAGCGAGACGGAGTGGGGTCCTGGCGGCTCTCAAGCCTCGAATAGTTTAGTTAATTGCTTTTTACGGTGAAAATATAGGTAATTTAAAAAATGTAAAAAAACATAAGACCTGCTTTATAGTTAGTTCAGTTATTATGCAAAGTTTCATGATCTAATTTGAAGTATTTTTTTAATACCAACGGTTTATAGTTCGGTTTAGAGGTAAATTTGTTTTTTTCCAATCGAGAATATTTATGTAATCGTGTTTTTGCCAAAGATAGGACCTAGCATCAATCCTCAATTAATGCTGCAGTATTTTCGGCATAACGGAGGATCATGCTAAGCAATTTGAGGTAGGGTAGTGCCTTAAATACTAAATAATACCAGCTTGTTATTGGTCCACTGCTGGGCAAAGCCCTCTTCTAATACAGAGAAGGCACGGGCATTGATCTCCATGCTGGTTCAAGATGAGTTGGCGATTCTAGACTTGATAATTATGAAAAAAGATGAGAAAAAAAAATCATACAAAAAGTGTAAGAAGTTTAGAATAAAAAATCAGACCTACACTTCAAACAATCAACAGTCTGTAATCGTTTAATTAGCCGAGTAATAAAACATTTTTTATCGCCATAGTAACTATGCTCCCGGGCACGCCATCTTGTATTTCAAGAACCCAGTCGTTCTGACATACATAATTATTATCAGCCGAGTTCGGCCCTTCTGGACCTTAGTGTTCGATAAACAAGGCTGTGGGTCACGTAGCGTTGTTTATACTAATAATCTTATCATTTCATTGACATGGTACTGTAGTTACATCGTACTCCGTCTTAGGTCCTTATCGGGCCCATTTTTGGTCAAGGATGCCATGTTTTACTATCTAGCGGCTATTTTTAGCGGTAATCCTAATTAGTTTGATAGTCTTTGCTTATACAAAGATGACGCGCTTTTAACGGAACTTAAATGAGATGCGTACGCGCTGCATTTGCAGCTTGTAGGTGGGTTAGGTTAAATTAGTATAAGCAGGTAACTAATTACCGCCGACGACGCGAGTTTGCGAAATGCATACGTCGTGAGGTGAACGAAGTAGGTATACTTGATAAGTAATCAAAAAAATACTTATCATTATGTAAGTTACGAAAGTACGTACAAAATAAGTTACGAAAGATTTGATTAATTAATTTTATTTCCTAAATTAATTCCTAAATTAAACAGCTTAGAGTCAGGCGAACGAAATTTGATCCTGAAAACACGCGCGAAATTTTAAAAAACATGACTGGTTTTCCCAGTGCGTAGTGCGATACCACGTGCTGTTAATTGAAATTTAATTTAATTTAAATAAAATAAAATTTCAAGTATCAAAACGTGTTATCGCACTTTGTACAAGGATAAACAGTCTTGTTTTTTTAAATTTCGCGAGTGTTTTCAAGATCAACTTTCGTTTGCCAGACTAATTGTGAACTCGGTAGCACCAACATAATAATTTATTATTTTTTAACTGTGGAATGTTTCACATTATATCCGACAGAGGGCTCTAACATGAAAAAGCCCGTTTAAATGAAAAAGAATCCTATAAAATCTCATTGTTAAACTATAGAAAAAGTCCTTTTATGTTAATTTAAATGACGGTCATACTGTTTGTTAAAACGTGATTGGAAAAGTTGCTCTTAAAGCTGTGTCAAATTCATTTTGGTGCGAATAGCTTGGAATTAAAATAATCGACACGTGCAGCCGCTTCCACCGTCGCGCGCGTGATTCTTCTCAGTGTGACCAGACCTTAGGTTTTGTATTAAATATTTTTTCAGTTTATTATCGGTTGAACTTTATACTTTTGCCCTTATGATACGATTTCCATTCACAGTGATGTAATAAGGTTTATAATACCTCTGATGATTAATTCACAATAAACACAAAAATTGTTTTAAAACATTTTTACAGCCTGTGTTGGCAATTTTGCACTTTAAAAATCATGATGAAAAAATATTAAGTAAGGTCCCATCTGTATTAGTAAAGACTGTATCAACACAATAATAATAACGTTTCTGCGACGTATCTACGACGTCTACGAAATGTCTACGCCGCTTATACGGCAAACCTACGCCGCTCCTACGGCAAGCCTACGCCGAGCCTACGCGAAAAAGACGTGCGAAAAAATTCGCCTGTTCTTGCGATGTTTTTAATCATTATTAGTGTAATGAATCATTATTGAAGCCAGTTTTCTTCAGTTTACTAAATCTTTTCAAATAGGTAAGATACACCAGAATGTTTTTATGTAAGATCGCCAACTAAAAAGATACCAATAGTACAAAACCCAAATTGCGTCATAATTTCATCTGAACTCTGAATCATTATCATTGATAAGTGTTTTTACTGTCAGTAGTCACAGTATGACAGTTGTAAACAAATATTTCTAGGTATCTATTGCTACGGGTACGTAAGGGCTACGAATAGTACCTATGACACGGAAATAAGTAGTTAGTTATGAATTTGGCACCTGTTGTGCTATTCTGTAAAAATCTCACCGTGAAAACACAAGTCAAGTGAGCTTGGAGTGAACTGCCTTAGCATCAGTAGGTATCGATGACAATGTCAGCTCACTCCACGCTCACTTCACCTAAGTTTTCACGGTAAGTTGGTTACAGAATAGCAATGCAGATTATTAAATATAAGGGTTCGGTTAAACTGCATT
Organism: Lithophane leautieri; assembly: GCA_949152455.1. Taxonomy (NCBI): domain Eukaryota; kingdom Metazoa; phylum Arthropoda; class Insecta; order Lepidoptera; family Noctuidae; genus Lithophane; species Lithophane leautieri. Next base: position 18,799,764 of record OX424458.1, on the reverse strand, counting down.
TATGTCCAGTTTCCATTTTATAAACTACTAGCTGATGCGGTGATGCCCGCGACTTCACCCGCGTGGATGTCGGTTATTATATACTAAAATCTTACTCGAGAACCACTCTATACATTGATGAAAACAGCATGAAAATCAGTGCAGTAGTTTTTGAGTTTATCGCGTTAGACGACAGACAGACGCGGCGGAGGACATTGTTTTAGAATATCTAAGGATGATTGTAATAAAATTATAACGGACACTAAACTTCCTTTTTCAGCAGAAACCTAGTTTTTCTTACCTATTTCGCTTGCTAAGAGTATTTATTACAAAAAGCAAAAGAACAAGCCGCATTGCTTTTAAGTAACCGAAGTAGAAAAAAAAATGCGTCGAGTTGATATTTTACAAAACACCCGCCTTAATAGTTGTGTTGAAGTTGGTTAGTTAAGTAAACGAGTAAAGTTGACGCGAGCAAGTTAACACGCTCACGATTTAAACCGCGCATATCTGTGCTAAATTAGGGTTCTTTGCAAAGGTCGGGGAAACCCTTTTGGTTAGAATAAAAAAAGTTAAAATTGTAAAATTGCACGCGAAACATTGCAGCCACTACTTTTGTTTGAACGAAGGGTTTTAGTCAAAATAAAAAGTAGGCAAACTTATCTTGTTTTTGTGTGACAAAAATAATAAACCAATAATTAGAGTAGCAACAGCTTCGAGTATTTTAAAACCAAGATACCGTGTGCTGGTAAAACGGTTCGCAAAAGCAGAATAACGTTCATTCTACCGAACTATACTTAAACCAACGTTTTGCACAATACCAAACTTGTAAGGAGGCAAAGTTTATTATATACCTAGTCGGCAAGTCGGCCGTCTCAAATGACAAAACAAAGGGTGTCGCTCCGAGAAGCTGAACTTTCTCAGGTACGTCACAACAAGTTCGATTGAGTGTGTCGCCACCCTAAGCTTCAAGATGATTTGAATTAAAAAGGCTTCTGGAGAGATCCTTTGAACTGGAATATGTAACCAGATCTAGTGAGGTAGCTCCCTACTCGAAATGTGTTACACGGGTTTTGGTGCGAAATAAAACAGAAGGCGAATTCTCGTAGTTCAAAACGTACAAAATCTAGTTAACGATCAATCTCATTTTAGCGACAAATCCAATCCGCCTAGCCTTTTCCCAACCATGTTGTGATCGGCTTCCAGTCTAACCGGATGCAGCTGAATACCAGTATTTTACATGGGTAACTGGGTAATACCATACCCCTTGGTAAGACTGGTTGTCAGGCTTTCGGGCTTCTGACGACCCGCAACGACTGTCAAAAATCCACGAATGACAGCCGGGACCAACGGCTTGACGTGCTTTCCGAGGCACGGAGGAGCCTCGGTATGTAAAGATGGTCACCCATCCACAGACAAACCCCGGTAAACTAATGGATCGACCCATGCGGCTGTTATTACTTACCCACGAGCTAGACTACTCGGCAATTGATTTTATTTCTGATAGGTTTTCGAAATAAGTTGTTTAGTACTTATTGATGGAATAATGATCTGGCTAAATGAAGACCTAAAACTCTAAACGAAGCACAGACAGCCTGCATCATTGTATATTGTCTAGTAATTTATTAGATATTTTGGATGTCGGGAACCATAAACTTCATGACGTAAAAATAAAGCGAATTGATCGGTACGAGTTAAGGCCCTACCCTACCTCAAATTGCTTAGCATAATCCTCCGTTATGACGAAAATACTGCAGCATTCATTTCAAATAAATATATGTTAAAGTTGAGGATTGATGCTAGGTCCTGTTTGGCGAAAAAACGATTACATGCATTTTCTCGATAGAAAAACTAACCAAAGTTACCTCTAAACCGAACTATAAACGGCTGGCATTAAAAAAATACTTCAAATTAGATCATGATACTTTGCATAATAACTGAATTAACTATAAAGCAGGTCTTATGTTTTTTATATTATTTAAATTACCAACATTTTCACCGTAAAAAGCAATTAACTAAACTATTCGAGGCTTCAGAGCCGCCAGCACCCCACTCCGTCTCGGTCTCACTCAGGCCGCGAGTAGTATGGTGCGAGCGAGATGGCCTTAAGTCGGGAACATTAGGCAAAGAAGCTCCGAAAGGACGGCTTCGATGTCGTGCTTTTGCTCAGATTTGCATAAATAACAACTATAATATATCTTTAGTTGCCCAAAAGTTGAACATAAGCGATTTCTGCCTTTAAACGGAAGGTGCACTGAATTCTAGTGTTATGTCTAGCGCAAAATTATAACAGCGTAGAAAACTTGTATCTTAATTAATTCCCTTTTTATTAAAGCTTTTTATTTTTCTGTTATTTAGCTATTTCTTTTAGTATTGACGTTTTAAAACCGGCTAATAAATAAACAACTGTTCAGTGGGAGGGGAAAAGTTTTATCGGTGAAGGTGTCCCTCCCTCCATAGCTGAGGCAGATATTAGCCAGTTTGTCGCTAATGCGTTTAAATCGAGCCACAAGAGCAGCAAGGCAGAGCGAGGCACGCAAACCGTGGCCTCGTTCAAATTAATATCTGTTTCTAAATAAGTGTCCCGCAATGTGGGTTTTTGTCAAACTGTTATATCGCAGTACACTGCGATGCTTCGGTTACCGATAGAGCATGTATCATAAGTTTGCATTCCAACCAAGATAAATGGGTTTAATATTTAGAAATTCAAGTAGTTTTGTAAAATATTTTTTGTCGAACTCGTTGATATAAAATTTGTCAAGTGTGAGTTGACCTGCTAGTCGAGGGTTCCGAACCTCTCTCCTCTTCTTTTTGATAACTGCACTAGAAAGTTTGTTGTTCGTCTAATATTAAAGCCAAAAACCACGTAGCCGTATTATTTTCGTCTCTAGTGGATATTTATAATGTTATATCTCTACATATTATAAAACAAAGACCTCCGCCGCGTCTGTCTGTTAGCGATAAACTCAAAAACTATTCCACCGATTTCATGCTGTTTTCACCAATAGATAGAGTGTTTCTCGAGAAAGGTTTAAGTATACAAATAACCGACATCCACGCGAGCGAAGCCGCTGGCATCAACTGGTTGATAATAAAGTAATAACTCAACCACCTTCATTGAATTATAAGTTTTCTGTCTTGTAGTTTAAGTTAAGGAACCCAAAAAAATGTATACCAATGTGACGTCTTCTGTAAAATGAATTGTCGTTGCTCACGTTCTGAAAGTAACTTTTAATAAATCGATTCAGTAAACATGAAAACTAGTGAAAAGGAATGTTATTTTTATTACCTACACAAAGTTTTGGACTTTAACGTTCATAGTGGACGGCAAAAGATACCTTAGAAGTTTCCGCAATCAGTTTGAAATGTTTTACTGACTAATTTATTTATAGAATTCATACAACCATACGTCACAAAGTTCTTATTTGGTCATTTTCAAATGCTTCGTGCTGATTGGTCATAGTTTGAGAACCAATCACATACTCAGGAAGTCTTTTAGATGACCTGCTACCGTTTGTGTTTTAATTACCGTGGAATTTGACATCTTTGGACAGAAATAAAAATGTTCCTCATTGTAATTAGTAGATTCTTTTCACATTATTTATTTACTTGGGAATTTAACAAAATTGAACATAGGTTAGGTTAACTTTAATATTTAACATTTAAAGCCGATTTCATAGAATCTGTACCTACACATCCTATCCAAGTAATAAAAGCTATATTTGTAATCACGTTCTCGAAAACGGCTCTAACGATTTCGATGAAAGTTGCAATATAGGGGGTTTACGGGAGTGAAAAATCGATCCATCTGGGAATGACAGAGCAGAGACACGCGAGTAGAGCTTTGGTCAACCAGGTGCTCTCTATAATACGAGGCATGTAAAGAGACGTGTGTGGACATTTTGCTATAAATCTAAAAAGGTCGTAAAGCTGTAGGCCTAATTTCATGCACTTTTGTATTGTTAAAGTCAGTCAGTCAGAAATAAGAAACTGGTTGCTCATTTAAAAGGGTATTAAGTTTCTATGGATAAGAACGGGCAATAATCTCCATGACACTATTTTTAATCACAATATTGATTACCTACATCATTCATATGAAACAACTCAACAAGAAAGAGTTCTCAAGAGTTCTCAATGTAACAGTAGCTATCTGTGTGCACTGACCACGATCAACAATCTAAATAGTTTTGTTAGTCCGCGTAACTTGAGGCGCACTTGACAGCAGGATGATGAACAATGGAAAGGTGCTTAAACACAACACTCCCTTTGTTAGTGTCGGGTAGCCAGTTTCTAGCTTGTGGTAACTGGATTCAATAACAGCTGAGTTCACTCAGCCATAGTTATTAAACTTGTTCTTTGTAAGTTTCTGAGAAAAAACCTCTTTAAATGACACGGTGTTGGTTACGTTTCGAGTGCGTAGGTGTGCGGATAAGACACATCCAGTTTCTGATTAGCTAAGGCTGTCTGGAATTAGTTATTTTAATGTTGCCATTGATTTAAAAATAAAACGTATACGTCAGAAATATCGTCAGTTCTTATATTGAATTTTACATTCAGTCTGGTTTCATAATAGGTTCCTTCATAAATAAAATTACGAGGGTCATGCCAAAAGAAGTTTATAGATATTCTTTACTCATTTGTTTGACACTGGCAAGTTATTCACTATCTTATAGGCTGTTTATTTATTGATATCCTAGCTGCGCCCCGCGGTTTCACCCACGTAAGTCTCGATCCCGTGGGAATATCGGGATAAAAGTATCCTATGTGTTAATCCAGGTTATAAACTATCTGTTTGCAAAATTTCATCCAAATCCATTCAGCCGTTTTTGCGTGATTGAGTAACAAACATCCAAACACACAAACACATAAACTTTCACATTTATAATATTAGTAGGATTATTTGAAACAGTTTGTCCTCAAACAGTAATATTAGCTTGGTATGACAAACGACCACAGTCAGGAATCTGGCACCTTCTCGGGCACAACGAAAATGTGTTTCCCCACACGTCTGCCAGAACACTCGATTTTTTTAACTAAAAAAACGTGTCTTTCCTCCCCCACCCACCATATTCTCCTGACCTAGCGCCTTGTGATTTTTACCTGTTTCCAAGAAACAAAGAAAACCTAAAGGGAAAAAGGTTTGAAAGCAAAGAATGCACCGACTGCCTATAATTTCGAGATTGCTGAGGTGTCTAAAGAAGAGTGGTCAGAGGTATTTTCCAATTGGTTCGTATGGAAAAGTGTATACGTACTCAGGGTGAATCCTTCGTAAAAATCGATACTTGTAATAAAGAATATTTTTTATAATTTTTGAGTATCTAATTTCTTTTGGCATGCCCAATGTACACACAGCTACACATCAAGCTATATATGTCCAGTGTATGCTGATCTCGCATTGTATTGGATTTCCGTACAATGCGAGGTCAGCTTATACTGGACATGTACACCTTGATGTGCAGCCGTGTGTACATGGTAAAAACTTCATTATTTTCCACAGAATGACTTGACTTTTTCTAACAATAGTCGTCGTCAATATTCTCGATGCTTTTAGCAGTTTTAATCGATAGAAACCAATTCAATGTTGGTGTAACATTCAAGTTAACAATGTTAAAAACAGGTATAACTGTTTGGTTCCGGTTCGGGTAACTCGTGTCGACAACTTTGACATGCTAGGGAAATTACGCCGAATAAATAATTTTAGACTAACTTTGCGATAGTAAAATCTATTATTTATTTCATTTAACAAGGTATTTAACATATATTTTTGGTCACAAAAACACGTTTTGTTTTTGAACTTAAATCGGTCCTCCACAGTGTTTAATTTTTTTAATTGTTTTGTGAGCCAATTTTTATTAAAACTGATATGATTCAATGCACTGTCGTCAAATTGTAACTTTTATATATCAACAACTAACTAGCTTAATTGAGATGCTTGTGTTGATTGATTTCAGTTGGATATTTTTTGTTACAAAACTCTGCTGCTCTCTGCGTTTATTTAAATTTATATTAATTACGATATTTCTGTAAGCGGCACGCAGATACTTACTCTGCCAGTATCATCTATTTGCATTTTACTTCCAAATTGACTTGATTAACTTTCAATGACTACTTTTCGGTTAAAGATAGAAACAATAGTGTTTTTTTTTATATGGAATAATTATCCTATCTTTGGTCGGGTAGTGACAAAGCTTTTATACATAAAAAACGAACGTTTTTGGAGCCAATCTATTTGATTACGTTTGACGCTCGTATTCGCCTTGAAAAACTTTAGTTCAATACATTTGAGGGACAAAGCGTGTCCTTTGCAGCGGCAAAATTATATTTTTCAATGATTTTAATCCTTACATATTATAAAACAAAGTCCACCGCCGCGTCTGTCTGTCGTCCTGTTCGCGATGAACTCAAAAACTATAGCACCGATTTTCATGCTGTTTTCACCAATGGATAGAGTGGTTCTCGAGTAAGGTTTTAGTATATAATAAACGACAACCACGCGGACGAAACCGCGGGCATCAGCTAGTTAAATATAAGACAAAACATGTTATCATAGATAAGAAAGCTATAACTTATTTTAAAAAAAAAAACTGAAACGCACAGTGCATTTTACAAATATCAATATTATATTTATTTTATTTTTAAGTTCAAACATATTAACTTAATAATTATGTTTAGTCTCAAGATAAACTAACCATCCTGATTTACTTCCGAACCATTTTAATGTCCTAAAATACATGATACCATTACTAAAACAAAACCTCCATTGAATCGCCTGCGCAACCCACGTGATATTCGGTGACAAATTCGATTACAGGCCGAGTCACCTACGCCCTGCGTAGACTTTGTGTGGCGTAAACCTAATCTGGGACGAGTTGGCGAGGATGTGGATAATCCTGTAGGTATACTCTACCTACTGACGTTATTTTTGACGTGAGCGACAAGACTTGACAAGACTTACACAAATGTAGAACAAAAATTAATAATTCCATTGTTATCACAATTTTTTACTTTATTTTAAATCATGTATTAAATAAATATTTTAATATTCATTTTGCATCATTATCAACTACTATTTGGCTATTTTAATTAAATAATATTTTATGTCTATAAAATTCAAACGATGCAATAGTATAAAACTCAGAACCTTCTGATTGGGAGAAGATTGGCTCCTGTAACACAAGTGTTTTTATCTAGTGCAGGAGTCAGGGCTTCATTTTGTTTGTACACATTTTTAATGCCAATAAAGACTTTATTTATTTACAGTACGGTCTTTAGAAGGTAAACATCCGTTTCTAAGTACTTCACTGTCATTTATTGTAACAGAATCAACGTAATTTCAGAATTTGATTATTATTTAAAACGATGGGCAAAATGAGGTTATCCTACTTTAGAATAGGAAAATAAAATAGAATTTGAGTGTACTTTACGATGAAGAGCGGATTCGTCAAAGTGCTTCAAATGTTATCGGCGCAGGAGTTGGTACATTAAACGCGTAACCTCTTTCGATCATAATAGTGCATTATGTCATTTTAGCTGTTTTACATACAAAACAATGGCGCAAATTCTGGTGTGCTGACTTTTGCACGAATAGGCTCGTTTGAAACTTGAATAATTATAGATAAATAATTACATAGTCGACAAGGAATTCAACTGTTCTTAATCCTGCGTTGCGAATGGTTTAAGTACCCAATTATAGAATACTAGCTGTGCCTCCCGGTTTCACCCGCATAAGTCTCGATCCCGTGGGAATATCGGGATAAAAATATTCCTTTGTCTTAACCAGGTCATGGTCTATCCATGTGCTAAATTTCATACAAATCCGTTCAGCCGTTTTAGCGTGAAAACGTGACAAACAAACTCACTTTCGCAATATTAGTTAGGATAAGGATTGTTAATGTAATTTAAATTACACAAACAATTATGTTGAGGTTATAACTTATAGGTTTATATGTATGTATGAGTGAAGTTCAAACATAGGGTAAGCTGGGTACTGCTAACACTACAGTACTATTACGAACGAACGAACGAATTACGAACGACGACGATTACGATTTTTCGATTTGCGATTTTTATTTTTACGAATAAATTTGATTTCATTTGACTATTTAGCGGCAGAGTCCAGGCAAAATGGATTTGCTGCCTTTGGGGACCATTTTAAATGATCTTGATCAGCGATAAAGTTAGAATATTGCATTGTTTCTCTGCGAACCCTCAATAGCATCAAAATATTGATTGTAATATTTGTATTTGTATTATAATATTATTGATTGTAATATTTGTAACATCTCAACATACAATTGGATGACTAAGTTCATCCGGTATGGGGCCGGGCGGCCATATCGATTTCTTTTTTCCTTCTCATTCCAAACCGAACAAATGTGCATCACACAAGTTAAAAAAAATCTAAATAACCAAAATATTGCGTCAAAGTTTGAAACAATTCAGAAACTTAATCCTTGGTCTTAATGAAAAGTCAGTAATAGTGAATAAAAAAGGTGAACCATAACTTGGCACCTACACGACGACACTGATTAAGCCAAGCTTTCATGGCTGCCATAGTGCCGTTGAGATGCATGACATACTTTCTTCACGAATTCACCGGGTTTTTTTCATTTTCGTCTGCGTTTCCACACTCTCACGCTTCAGCAAAAAATATCTATAAATAATGTATTTGTGCTTATCATTTATATTATCTAGCTCCATTAAATGAAAAATAATTTACAGGGAAAAGCACTTTTGATAGAAGTGGAAAAACGACTAATTGATTTAAGGTACAAGTGATGAATGATGAATGAATGATTTATTTATGAAAAATCTAGTGTGCTTTAATTAGATTTCATACTAAAGTAAATATGTATAATACTTGAGAAGATGTTATATAGGGATATTGTAGCTGCCTGCAGGATTCAATACAACGTGCTTGTCAATGTCAAACCACTGATTTGTTATTTAATTGGCATTAATTAATGTATAGGCGTTGGTTGCTAGTTAATGGTTACGTAGTTTATGGATGTGAGAAGTAGCTGCTCATTGCATCCAATCATATTTCGTCCAATCTTGGTACTCGGTAAGGTTCGCATTGTTACAAAATTGCCTCGATTTATAAGACTCCTCTTACTCGGTTAATTTATATGTTACTAACTATTGAAATTTTGAAAAGCAATGTTTCTAATTATTTTGTGGTAATTCAGATGGTATGTATAAAAGTAATATTGTTAATAACTTTTGTTGGTGACTGTATCTACATAAGGGTAAGGGTCACAGTCACTACAATTATCAAGAAACATTCCCTTCTTTTTCAGTATAAATAAAACGAATTAATTTCATGAAACTACTTCAAATCCAACGCACATTTGTTTTCAAAGACAACGCTTTTTTATTCATTTTTAAGGTTCCATAGCCATATGGCAAGTATGGAACCCTATAATTTCGCCCTGTCCGTCTGTCCGTATGTCAGCCACCACTTTACTCGGAGAATGTTGGTCCTGAAGGATGGGTAGGCTATATCTACTCTACCTGTACCTACTCTATGAACCACTAATGTGCATATTTAAGAGTGAGAGTAAAAAAAAACAATTGACGTTACTAATTGTCTTATTATTTAAGTCTAAAATTGGTGAGATACGAGTATAGAAAAAATCTAGAAAAAAAAAATAGTTTTCAAAAGTTAAAAACACTTTCATAACTTTCCTTTCAGAAGTCGGTGGCAAAACACGAAAATACAAAACCAAAGACACCGACTTCCGAAATTAACTTAAGTTATTTTTCACTTTGTGTACACGTTTGTAGTGTTTTTTTTGTAAGTTTTCGAGTTTAGCAAACGCAGAAATACAAAATGTTTTTGTATGAAATAAAAACATATTTTAGCAGCCGATTAAACTTGAAACCATAAATATGAATGTCAACTATAGAACCCTTGTATGTGCGTGGTCCGATACGCACTTGGCCGGAGCGGCGACACTCGTTACCATGTGATCCTTTGTAGGATTAATTCTCACGGTTGCATTCCACACATGTACCTTTTGTATTGTAGTACGATAACGGACACATAGGTACACGATTGTACCTAGAGCACAGACAGGACTTTGTTTACTAGTACCATTAATAGTAGTTACTATTAAAATAAATACACTGTGACATTCTTATTGCTAATCCGAGCTTTTTGATATGCTGAGAGCTTTTAGTATTGCATTAAGGGCTTATGATTAGTCAAAAAACGTACTCTTGTAACATCAAAAATGCTCGTGACTAAAGAAACTTTTAGCTATCGAATTATAAAGGTCTCATATCGGTACGTCACACCATCGATATTTCCTAGAACAAATTATTACATGAGATTACCGCGTTTTACAGTGGGAAAAAATATACAGTTTAATTATGTACAAAAATACTATTTCATATGAACTGTTCGTTCACCAAAACATTAATCAAATGTTTGCGTTTTATTGTACAAATGAGTCAAATGATGTATTCATGTGGGTAGGTATGCCATGGAAACCAGATGTCGATTCAAGGGCTCCGTTTAAAAAAACATAACATGTGTACTTACATTTTTCTTTTATTTGATATCTACATCTTATGTCATACCAACGAACCGCAGGCCTCGGTGTTAACAAAACCAGTATATGGTGGCCTGGTGTTCTATTGAAACTACGTGGTACGCTAGGCCAACTCAAGGTCAGAGTGTCACCACAGACGTGCACCCCACTGCACGTACATTAGGAATAATCAGACAACTTTTTCCTAGAATACTATGCTGAACAAAACCACTTCTAACTTTTAAAGCACGTGGTCAGAACTTCTCGTTGGGAGTATAACCTTTCTAAAACTGTGAAGATATTATCCATAAACCGGGTTATTATCGATAAACCTTCATCCATTTCTATTATTAAAAAAACCAAAATTTTGGAAAGACAAGGTTTCGATAACTATAAGTACCTATGGTTTTGACTTGGGAATTGTTTTTATTTAGCTAGTGGACTATCCGTCTGGAATGAACTACCGAGATAGAAATAATCCTATGTCCTAACCCACGTCGAAAAATATTAATTTTACAATTTAATTGTAATACGAAAACTTTTGACGGCCGGCTGCCAGTGTGGCCAGTAAAAAAAGAAAGAATCCGTTAGGATAATAGTACGGAATTATCAAATATCATTTTCCTAATTTCTCCCTTTAAGTAATAATAATGGTTAAATTCCAATGTTGCTTATTGTATTATAGTTTAGGTAAATGAACGCAAGTGTAACCCGCACGGTTCGTGATAGCCAATATTGTTTAAAAACAGTGTTATTACCGTCAGATATGCACTTTTCGTGTCAATTAGTTAACGACGTACGTAATAGGATGTAGCGGGACCAACCTACATTAACAATCTGACAAAAAATAACGGAGCGAAATAATACAAGTGCGTATTCGACATGTCTAAGAAATACAATAAGACGAGCGACCTGCCCCTGCTTCGCACGGCTTTTGCCAATAAAACATCGAGATTTTTTTATTTTATGTAAGTTTAATATTGATGGATGTGTTAAGCAAATAAACCTTCCGGAATAAATTATCTAAATGATGGTGAAATCTGCATTGAATCGTCAAGGAGTCGGTCAGAAAGATGAAGGTAGTTGCCCATTCCAAAGCATAGTAAGTTCTCTCGTCAGACCAACACTGTACCAATACTTATTGCAAAATAAATGATTATGTTTATGTTATATTGTTATGTTTGGAAGAACAGGCAAGAAACTCCACGGACACGCTTTTTAAATTTAATTAATTTTTTTTATTCAGTAAGAATCCACATTGCTTTCGATTACAATTCAGCATGAAACATAAGTATTGAAATTAGATCGGAATTACACATGAATAAAATCTCTCTAGACGTCATCATAATGGGAATGATGACTTTTGGAGATAAAATGATTCATTTGATAACCGATATTTCGCATTCTACATAACACAACGGAACAACACCACACAATGATAAGGACAATGCAAAAAAAAAATTCATAGAGCCGTCTGTCAGACGGGCCGACTAATGTCATTTTATCGACAAAAAATATGAATTTATGACAAGAGTTAACGCTGCAGTATGAAGTATTTCCATCAGGAATTTCACAGTAGCAGCTCGAAGTCCAGATTCGTGTCCTGTGGATAGCAATAGGCTCGCCCCTTAATAAATGGGACTTACATATAACTGTCGAAATGTGAGTGTACTATGAGTACACCTCTGCCTAACACTTCGGGGATTACAGGCGTGGTGTCATAATGTCGTTAGTTAGTATATCTGGGATCTTGGTCCATTGTGTCGATGTCATCACACGAAATCTCAGCTTAGTAGGTCATTAGGAGGTATGTTATAAACTGATAAGAGTCAAATCTTTATCAACCTTGAAACCATTGACCATGCCATGACGTCAGTTATCTCAGTCTGCGTGTTCCGCAGTTATCATCGTTTAGTATCAAATATTTTGTACTATCGTTTTGTGATGAATTTTGATAGTTTTTGGGAAAACTAGGCTTAGCGCGTGTTGGTTGGTGCTTAGCGCGTGTTGGTGCTTAGCTCGTGTTGGTGGTTAGCGCGTGTTGGTGCTTAGCTCGTGTTGGTGCTTAGCGCGTGTTGGTGCTTAGCTCGTGTTGGTGCTTAGCGCGTGTTGGTGCTTAGCGCGTGTTGGTACTTAGGTCGTGTTGGTGCTTAGCGCGTGTTGGTGCTTAGCGCGTGTTGGTGCTTAGCGCATATTAGTGCTTAGCGCGTGTTGGTGCCAAGCCGTCACTATTTTCTTTCCTTTACCGTCGTAACCATTTTTTTTCTTCCACTTACTCAATAAAAATGGACGGGCGGTTTTCCATTAACACCTCTTCTTTAAAGTAATCTATGGTGTTTCACTGCTGGGCAAAGGCCTAGCTAAAATTCTTCCAGGTAAGGATACCTGAGCCTCACACCGTCTGGGTGCGGAAATTTCAAAATGGTAAAGGTAAGCCACTAGTGGTGAAATGTCTTTATAAGTAAGCGCAACAATGACCGTCCAAACACAGAACGTTTGGGAAACTTTGTCGAATCTTGTCATCGCGTAGTCCAAAGAGCCTAAAGACTAAGGTCTTCAATCAGTGCGTCCTGTTATTATGACCTATAGGGCCAAGATTTGTGGACACTCACGGCTGGTCCATAAATTCAAAACACAAAAAAACTCAAAACTCAAAGCATTTATTTCAATTAAACCATTTACAGGCACTTTTGAATTGTCAAGGAGTCGGTCAGTCAGAAATATGAAGCTAGTTGCCCATTCCAAAGCGTAGTAGGTACCTATGGAGAAGAACGGGCAAGAAACTCCATGGACACTCTTTTAAATCAAAATATTGTTACAATATATGGGTTACATCATTCATCAAGTTCACTCAATGAGCTATGGAAAGGGTTCTGCTTGGAGTTTCTACGCTGCTACGTTTCTACGTATGCTTTGACGACATAGCTCACAGAATAAGTAAGTTGAAGTGGCAATGGGCCGGCCATATTAGCCGAAGAACCGATGACCATTATACACGTGTTTTTGAGTGGAGACGGCAAACGTAAGGTAGGACGGCCTCAAGCTAGGTGGAGCGACGATTTTCGTAAGGTGGTTGGTAGCAGTGGATTGCTGTAGACTTTAATGATGAGCCTACAGTTCTGTGCAAAGATACAATAGATTATTTAAAACAAACCAAAAAAGGATCAGGTTACAAAACAAAAATAAAAAATTACATTCGGAATTCGCAATAAAACGAAAGATTTAACGCTGACGTGTCCATTGACCTAAAAAAATGGATGTAAGATAGTCTAACATTGGCGTGGGATATCACTCGCTCGTTTTCTTCATATTTTGGACTCCACGTGGGATTTATATGGATTTATGTTAGCGCATGTTATGGTTAAAAATTATGGGTTTTGTTCTTTAAAAGTTACGATATAGTTTTGATATGTACATATTCTAATAAATTCACCTTTAAAAATATACACACATTTTTTTATTGCCGTTAGAACTTTAATAGATTAAAATAAATATTTTTCTATGAACTCAAGGTTGTCTCATCATTCATTAGTATACAAAATATCTGATTACTGTTAGTGTAGACATACTACATACATACATTTTTGTGTAGGCCGCTTAGTGTACACAAACGTCATGGCATGTCATCGAAAGGTGTCATAAAAGGTAGATTAAATAAAAATTACATCACTATCTAAAATCAAAGTGTCAAGACAAGTAGATACAGCTATCATTGTAGCGTGTAAGTAATATAAATCTACTGAATTTTGACATATGTGCACTATTAAAGTTAATTAATTACAAAAAAATATATACCGACTCTATGGTCTAGTAGTTAGACCGCCTGTCACAGACCCAGAGGTCGGTTCGATTCCCAGTGGGGGCATAATTATCTGCTCGGTTTAGTTGGTGGTAGAGCTTGTTCTAAGTCTCCTTGGGTACCACTATCATATCTAAGTCTGTCGCCGTAACAACAATGTTTTGTTTCGGCAGTTAGGGGTAAGATAGCCAGTTCCTCTTTGGTTGAGGATTCCGGGTGAAGCTCGCTTCCACCTTCGGCCTGATCATCAGTTACCATCAGCTGTTCCCTACATTATGTTCGCATAGCTCGTCAACATGTAGGTAACAGCTGAATTTTTTTAAGCGACTTCAGTGTTGGTCCCATAATGAAAGTTGTTCACAATTATGAGTACGATGACCCAAAGAGGATGCCCATGAATTAAATTTCATCCTGTATTAATTATGCTTTAGGTACTTAGCTATATTTTTACGAAGATAAATCTCATGTCTATGGTCATCCAATAATTAACCTAACCTTAGACTTTGCAGCTATAAATTAAGGACTGGTCAGGTTTCCGTTTAGAGTGCTATCTATTTTTATTTCGGCCCGCAGACTTAGATTTCTTCCAGAAATAGGACTGAGTAGCCGAATTTTTAAACAGGCATCTAAAAGAGACAGAAAAGATCATTTGAGAGACAGAAAACATAATTTATAAAAGCAAACATAACACAGTTTTTTAGTAAATTGAAAGATTATCCGTGAATTGAATTTTAGTACAAATAAATTATGTATAGTAAATTCTGAAAACCCCATAACATATATAACATATAAACGAAACTTAGTAATAAGAATCAATCATGTGCTTCCTATAAATCAGTGAGCGTGCTTAATCGGACCAAATCTCAGTGCCTCACCTGGCCGCCGAGGCCTGCAATAAAAACAAAGTTTTATAAACTAATGACACCTGTCATCGTGACAGATGTGCTCGGCACACTCAACCGTGTTTAATCGACAGAATACGACAAAGATGGACGACTGTACACCGAGCGTAGAACGTACTGAGGCGCGTTCATGTCAAACTATATGAAGGGCTATCGGGTGTCACATAGTGTCTAAGAGCGAAAGTATGAGCAAGTTTGGGTTTTGAAACACTTCTAAAGCTCTTCGCTCAGCTTTAGATGGGTACACGTTTCAACCAAGATTCTTATTGTTTGTGTTAGGTTTACTTACTAACCAAATACTAAACGCAATGCTTGATATTAATTTATCAAGCTTAGTTTAATAGCCTACTAATATAATATTATAAACACGAAAGTTTGTGAGGATGGCTGGATAGATGGATGGATGGATGGATGTTTGTTACTTTTTCACGCAAAAACTACTGAACGGATTTGAATGAAATTTGGCACACAGATAGTTTATAACCTGGATTAACACATAGGATATTTCTATCCCGTTATTCCTACGGGATCAAGTCCTATGCCGGTGAAACCGCAGGAAACTGTTAGTAAAATACAAAAGAACCACTTGTATTTGTTTGTACCTCCATGTTAAAAACCTATCAAGACTTTATCGCACTAGGCGACAAATGAAGTTCGTTTGAGGTTCAGTAACTTTTCCATAACAAAACAAAATAAAGATAATAAAGTAGGTAATGTAACGAAAAAAATAATGCATACGTGCAATGCGTTTAAAAATGGTGACACAAGGTCTATTTTTAAATAACTTAGCATCATCGCCAGGTCAAAAGTAGGTACGTTTATTATTTAGTACTTAGGTATAAATATAAAGTAAAGTACCTACTCCTCCAATTCGCCACCATTTAATTAACCCAAACTAAAGTACAAAATTGAAAACAAAACCAATTACCAACAAGCGTCACGTGTTGTCATATCAAACCATCGAATAACGTTATCTCAAATGAACTGCAATTCGCATTGTTGAAGCATTCGATGTCAAAGCAGCTCTTTTGGCTGCCAATTTACACGTTCACTAATAGCTTTTGATTGAACCGATCAGTGTGGTGTTCGCTAAACGACTGACGAACGACATTTCTGCAACTCGATACTGATACTTCGGTGGGCATTTTTTTTATAGCTCGACTACAGGAACTACATAGCAGTTTCACACATGAAACACACAGGAATCTAACAAAATGAGAAACCCCGGAAGGGCGTGGATAGCCCTTCTCGTGGCTACCACCATAGTTGGAGTCCAGGCTAAACAATACTTCATCAGACGTAAGTACCGACTGATATTTTAGTGTAAATAAATTTTAAGTGTGATTTTATTTGACACTGACATTAAACACGGTGTCAGATGCAGACTAAACAATCGGTTGCGTTGAATTAAGTGTTACTAGTATGGAAGGTGACCGTAACGGAAGTATTTATATAGGTACCTACCTATGGCAAGCAGGCTCTAGTCACTAGAGCATGCCTAAGGCGGACTTAGGCCATTTGCACTATGCTAGTGTAAATGGAGTTCAAATGGCCTAAGTCCGCCTACTGCTTTGGAAATACCGAACTTTGAATAAACGGGCAGTAATTCCTAAAAGCTAACTTTACAAGCACTCGGAAAGGATTTGTGATGGAATAATACCGAATGAATTAATACATAGCTATGGGTTTTGTGGAAAGGCTGAAACCAGAGTGTATTTTGGGTTTACAAGAGCCCCCGTAATACCGTTACCGACGTTACCTCGATTTTCTTAGTTTCATCAAAGATAAATATTAGTCCAGTTATATCGAAGTTTATTTAGAACAAACAAACTAAGAACTTCATGGAAGCTTTTAGAAGCATTGACAGCGTCAAAAATCAATTAACGAGTATAGTAAGTGTAATTTAAGTGAGACTATTTTGTCATAACAATTGCTTAAATAAATTGATACGATTTGCTTGTAACGCAGCAGTATAGCAACACTGTTTTAATACTATATTAACCAAGGCAAGGAAAGTTTTTTTTTTTTTTTTTGAATACGAGGCTTTTGGCTACTTTAGTATTATTTCGTATTTTGTCTTTTTCTTTCTTTATTTCTTTTAACCAAATACCAATTCATCGGATGCAGGTCCAAAGCGTAATAAAATTAAAATAAATAAACATTGCTTTTCTTCAGAACCATAAACATAAAATCAAAGCTAAACGACGATACCTTTTAATTAAAAACTTATTCTAGGAACAATAACTGATTAAAACAGAAACGGGGTTAAAACCTAAATTAACATAGTTTATAAAATATTCAATATGAATCGAGACATGTAGGTCAGGGATGCTGCATAATTATCGTGTGAACAGCCGATAAAAATGACGGGGAACCCATAAAAAGGCCGTTCAACCTGTGAATATGCGTGTCTTAGTCAGATGCTGTGGTTGCAGCTGTTCCTCAGGCCCTGCCAATAACCAAACTTAATGGTAACACATTAAAATCAAAGTAGATTGCAACACAACACGGTAGAACGCAAAAACCCGGTTTCAAAATTTCAAAGCTTCAGTGTTTTATAAATAAAACGCGTGCTGAAGTTTTAAAGCAGGCTCTACGCACACGGTGACTCTTAGGGCCGGCGCACATCTGGCGAGGCGCAGCGCAGAGCGTTCGTCACAGCCAATCAAATAGCGACTTTGCTTCAGTTGAAAATAAATAAACTTTCATTAGCTCGAGAGCGCGTCTAAGCGGAAAAAGGCGTGAGTCTCAGCCTATTTATTCTCAACTTTATTTTTAGGCGCGCAACGTTGATATTTGTTTGGCAGTGACAACCGCGCCCCGCTTCACCTCGCCAGGTGTGCGCCGGTTCTTGTACCCGAACATACAATAAGAAAGGTAGTATTAATTGCTGAAAATCCGTCTTATTTGGTGGCGCTGCTATTCACATTGAACTTTCCTTTAAAAACCCAATGTCTTGTAACGTACGACCCTACATAATATGAATTTTCATTTCTAACATGTCCGCTAAGCGCTTTACACAGGCTTTGTATTTGTATTTTGCATTTCATCCAGTCGGCTAAGGGCGTGTTTAATCATATCTTACTGTCGGGCTTGACCCCGATCTGATGTAGAAATATGAAAGACTTAGAACTGGTCGTGTTTTAAAAATATACTCTTTTGTAGAAAAATTACAACTTTTTAACCGTTTGAACTTGCATAGTAGCGTTCCCTACTAATTAAAATTACAGTTTATTTTTATACACATTATGGAAAAAAAAAATTAAACCTTTGTAGAAAATTATACTTGTAACGTTTCCAATATTCTATACGGTAGGAGTCAACGCTGTATCATCAGGTGTGTGCTTTTAGTCAGTAAAAGTCTGACACGCCCTTCCGCTCCGCCCAGAGCAGGAGAAGTCATTGGATGATTACCCACCCTCAAAAAAAAAAAAAAAGTCTGTCCATTAACTGCAAGATAGTTGCGCGTTTGCATTGAGTTCATACGCGTATAACGCATATAGATCTTCCGCGGGTGACAGAATAATTTACCTTTAATAAAATTTCTTCTCCTGTGTATAGGTCCCATTATAACGAACAATTCGATTATCAAGGAACCTTAACTATTCTCAGTAAGGAAATAATATAGCCGTCGAAATAAGAAGACATTTCCTTCGAGGTTTTTACTTGTCATCATCATCATCATTACCTATCTTGCCCTAGTTCTTATTTGTTTGGTATCGGCGCAGCATTGTCTTCTGCTTCCATACTTCTCTATTAGTCGTCATCTCAGTAGTCACTCTCTTTCTAGGCATATCATCTTACACACAGTCTATCCATCGTTTCTTTGATATTCTTTCTCAAAGTTAATTTTTCAATATCTATTGAAGACTGCACACTAGCTCATCCTCAGTATATTTAAAAATGTTCATCCATTCCTGTGATCTCTGAGTTTGTTTCAGTGTTTCTTCTCAGAGAAGTCAAATAGGAAACTCCAACCTAATATTATATTACTTCTAATTATTGACGTGTAAAACTGTTTGTATATAACTACTTGTTATTATAATTATTATGAGCCTTTTGTGTCCCACTGCAGCAGCAAGCAAAGACCTATTCCATCTTTCTAGTTTCTTACTTTTGCACTTGCAAAAGAGTTGGACTCTTAGGATTGGGGTCAAAGTAGAGTCTTTACTCGTCACGTCATCTCTTTCTGGGCCTACGACGTCACCGGTTCCTGACATAAAATCATTTATCATCCCCTCTACACTTTCCAAAGTCTGTCCTTTTAATATGGACACGGACCCATGAAGGCGTGTCACAATCTACGTTCGCCAGTGCGCGACAAAACAATAATTGTGACCGTTACTGCCTCAATGTAGTCACTACACTGATTGTCCCTAACTGAGGGTTGGTGCCTTGTCAAATTAATGTTTTATAGCCGTCTGTAAACGTAAATATAGCTATGAGAATTGAGGGGTTTGAAGAACGTGTTGATAAGTCTTTTCTTCTTTCGTATATAGGTATGGTATGTCTTGTCAAATTACTTGGGCCCAGTAGATTGCGTATCAGTGGCGGTTTTTAATGTCCTAAAGTCAATCGGGTCTAACTATTATGTGCTTTGAACAACTTCCCCTCGGTGTCAAGTTGCTTGTACACACGGCTACACATCAAGCTATACATTTCCAGTTTATGCTAATCTCGCATTGTATAGGATTTCCGTACAATGAGGGGTCAGCTTATACTGGAAATGTATAGCTTGATATGTAGCCGTGTGTACTTCATAATGTTCCTAGTATACCTACTTGTTCTTCTCCGATGACTATTATTGTTTTTTGTGCTTTAAAAGCGGCTTCTCTATTTGTAGAATTACCCCAAAATATAATGCCCTATCTTAATACAGATGCATAAACTACATATATATTATAACATCATCAGTCATCAGTGCATAATGAACATCAGCTTTTCATTCTTACTTTAATTTATTAACGTCAAAGTGATACTACTATTTTTGTCCGGCTGTGTGGTTTAAAGTTTCAAAGTGGTTTAAAGTCCCGGCAAATACTAATATACCCCCTACAGATCCGTGAGAGCAAACTAATTGAAAATGATAAAAACCTCATTAGAATTAATAACTGCACTTGAAAGTAACAGACATTCCATTGACCTATCTTCGCTTTGATAGTTAACAAGGAGTCATTGTTCGTATATATCGACTCGTTATGATGACAGACAGACAGACTCCCGCTCTTATTAATCCCGAATGAAGGGCCGACGTTTGTAATAGCGGTACTTACACAAAAAATATTGGAATTAAATTTTATGAAGATTATATGAACTCGAAATAATATTATGTAATAAAATACATGAGAACAAAATATCATCATTGAACACGTAAAATACGCTTTTAATTTAGTAATTTACCAGAAATATATTCCACATAATATGGTAATCCGATTCATTCACTCCAAACGAAAGCAAATTAAAATAATTTATTTATATAGAATCTGTTGATATTCTAGAAAAATGATTGATATATATAAGCTGTAATTCATTGCTATCAATTTCAGTTTATAGGTATCTGGTTTTATTTACTGGTTGCTACATTGAAAAAGATTAATTGCTAATGAATATGAAAACTTTATTGAATCATGACCTGGTAATCACCAATCCTTTTGGTAATTAAAATCAATTCATGATCATAACTACATTGTCAACTATCCAACGTTTTGTAACCAGATGACGACATAATAGTCTCTGGAACAGTCGACCGTACATCAGTAACACTTGCACAGTGAAAATCTACCTTAGCACTTATTTTTATTATTTATGGCAATTGTGCCGATGTCAACAATAGTTATTGTGCTGATGGCCGATGAAGATGTCGATTTTCGCAGTGCAAGTGTACCTAAAGAGCGAGAGGAGCTCGTGGCTAAGTAATAACAGCCGCACGGGTCGATTCATCAGGTTAAGCTACGCTTGCCGGGGTTGGTCTGTGGATGGGTGACCATCTTTACATATCGAGACTCCTCCGTGCCTCGGAAAGCACGTTAAACCGTTGGTCCCGGCTGTCATTTGTGGATCTTTGACAGTCGTTACGGGTCGTCAGAAGCCCGAAATTCTGACAACCAGTCTTGCCAAGGGGTATCGTATTACCCAGTTACTGGGTTGTGGAGGTCAGATAGGCAGTCGCTCCATGTAAAATACTGGTATTCAGCTGCATCCGGTTAGACTGGAAGCCGACCCCAACATGATTGGGAAAAGGCTAGGCAGATGATGAAGTGTACTTAAAGACACTGTCAATTTCAAAGTGCTACCCATTGATGTGTAGCAGGCGACGTTCTGTAGTTTCTGCCTATCCTCATGGGAAGGGCGTCAATTTATGTATATCTGTATGTATGATGAGTATTTTACTGCTTACTTGCATTCTAGATATTCACACGTACCGAGCTGAAGGTCCTTAGTTTAATAAACCTGCTATCATTCAAGAATACTTGATGCAATTTTGGCCGTTCGTATCTCGGCCTGGTTCTAATTGTGCCCCGGTCACCTGCTCGCCTGCCGGGAATAGATGCTGAGACATTGGCTGTACAGTGATCGACTGTTCGACGAGTCACGGTTATTTACGATGTCGTGCGAACCGTGTCACTTCAGTGTCATCACCTTGATTTAGGGAGATTGGTTAGAGAAACTTATCTAATTCAGCATACCATGTGGTGGTTTCACATTTCGCCAGATAAGATAATAAGAGGATCTAGATTTAGACAAAACCAATAACGATGACAGTAAGTCAAAATTATATGAGACTGACAATAAACTACCGAAAAGCCTAATCGAAACCGTTCCTTGTATACAAAACGCTTTGAAAGCCATTGCCGACTTGCCTAGACCCTGAGGTCCATGTAATAGGGAGTAAACATGAGGACAGTTAACCATGATTCGGGCTAAAACCTGCTGCGAAATTCGTAATGATAAACTCAACAACACTTTTTGCAACCCAAGAATCGTACCCAAAAGCAATCGCTTGTTAATACTATAAAAAACCGGCCAAGTACGAGTCGGACTCGCACGAAGGGTTCCGTACCATTATCTATAAAAACTGCAAAAAAATCACGTTTGTTGTATGGGATTTGTTGTCATAGCGGCAACAGAAATACATCATCTGTGAAAATTTCAACTGTCTATATATCACGGTTCATGAGATACAGCCCTGTGACAGACGGACAGACAGACAGACGGATGGACAGCGGAGTCTTAGTAATAGTGTCCCGTTTTACCCTTTGGGTACGGAACCCTAAAAACGTATCTTTGGAAGGCATATAAAACACATTGCACGTCACTCTCCACTTCAAAGTCCCGAAATATCGTCTACTAAAGTGGCCTCTCATAACACAATTTGGGTGTAAGCCTGAAGCTAGCTGAAGGTTTACACCCAAAGAGATCCTGATAGTTTACTCGGGTTCTCACAGCCTACAAGTGAGTTAAAATATGTCCTAAGCAAAACCGTCTGTTCTTCGTCACACAACTCTTAGTTAATTGATAGGGTGAGGCGGCTATTCAATATTCATGGCCTTCTTTGTCCACCGTTGCTGGACCACAAAGAAACTGATTTTTCAATAGGTAAAGTTCTTGAATGCACTTGATACTTCTGAAGTTTTTTGCGACGGGGAGTATGTTCACAGGTTTTCGTGTCTGAAACTTTATTAAGACGTGAACTTTATTTGACGATTTTTTTTTTATCGATAATTCTGTTGGTCATTGTTGGTAGGTATACAGCATGTAACAAAAACCCTGTCCGATCCAAAGAAGGCGCCTTGGTACCACAATAACAGTAATCAAAATATTTTTTTTGTGAAAATAAGAAAGTTATTACTATTTAAAATTCACGTTTTTAGTACCAAAATTACATTAATCCTAATGTATATAATATTATAAATGCAAAAGCGAGTTTGTTTATTTGTTTGTTAAGCTTTCACGCAAAAACGGCGGAACGGATTTGGATGACATTTTGGACAAGGGTAGACCATGTCCTGGAATAGGACATATGATAATTTTTATCCCGATTTTCTCACGGGATCGAGACTTACGCGGGTGAAACCGCGGGGCGCAGCTAGTTTCATTATAAATTAGCAAATTTTCTACAGAGAACATAAGTTATGACTTGTAGATACCCGTTAAATGCCGGCCACACGCGTCCCATGCAGTAACCCGGTAAAATAACCCATAGAAAAAAATGCGGATTTTTTTTTTCTTTTTTCCTATGATAAAACACCTATATAGACTCTCAGTATGCATGACTTAAAAACACCCTCACGGATTTTACAGGGAATTTGTTACACGCTGTATACATATCGAGGGTTCACGGGCTATTTGTATTAAGCGACATTTTTGGAATTTTACAGGAGAGCATTTCAAAGTTTCATTTTTAGGAAAAAAAATCATTATAAAAAAAGTATTAATATTATTTCAAAAAAGTGTTCTATGTTGTTTTCCTTTATAAAAACCGCACAATTTAGTCTAGTTTTCATTTTTGTAAAGCTGTTATTACCAGAAATAAATGCCGCTTCATACAAAATTACCTCAAATCACTTTTATTTAGAAACAGGCTAAATGATTCAAGCGCCATAAACTGTATATTATAGGTTCAGGAAAAAGGATTTAAGCAACACTCAGTGTTGTTTTAGTGTAACGTTAAATGTAATAGCTACCATCACGATAGTAATATAGAATCAGGCTATTCAGTTTATGCAGCTGAAGTATCATAATAGTAGTTTTAGACCAAAATGATTTATGTAGCACTTCACATTAAGTATTTATAATAAATTCCAGGTATAAATTCTACGGGCAGGTTAAATGTTTCAAACGACATCAAGCATGGATTTCAGATGCAGGCAAAAGGATTCAAACGCCCTATGTTACGAAATTTATGTCAAGACAAACAGCTTAAGTCAAAATCACAAAATATTTGGTCTGTGTGAAGTGCATCTTTACTAAAATTGTATAAAATTTGTGTCGCATCAGTCAAGTTAGATTCAAACTAGACCTAACTTTACTGATGTTTCAAGCGCCAAAAAAGTGCTCAGAATTGTACGAAACCCGGCTCATCCGACGCAGAAAAATTCGCTGATTCCGAATATGTATATAACTCAATATCGTCCAAAATGTCGCTTCAAACAAATAGCCTTTCACCCCTCGATATTATGATTGTAGTCTAGTATTGGTAAGTAAGTACCATCGAAGAAGTTCATATCTATGCCCCGTAAGGACTATTTCTGCTTGCAGCGCTCAGCCGTTATAGAACCGGGGCGGTAACAGATGTGGTCATCGTGTTCACGGGATTTTGTTTTGAAACTGCTAAGATATGAAGTTCCAAACTTAAGTAACATTAAATTCTTGTGTTTTCTAGTTTAAAAAATTAGGTACATGACTGTTACCATAGGTTCTGGATATATTTCCGAGAATGAAATTTGTTATTATTTCTGGTTAAGTCATCATGTGTATTTGGTATTTTATTGTTCGTCTTATTTAAAAACCCTTCCTTCTGTCTAGCTTGGTCGGATAAAAACCTTAATAATACCTAGATACTAGTCAAGACTTTTATTATTAAACAAATTAGTATGTAAATCGAGTCTGCGAGTAAATAATATATGCCAGCTAATGGCCACATTATTATGATAAAACGAGTGCATTTTTATTCATCCCTAATTTTTACTAAACGACCCTCTTTGAGTCACGAAAGATTAACCACATCTGAAGAAGATCATATTTACATGACACTGACACGATATTTTGATAGCATTTGTATGTAATATAACGTTAGTGGGTCATTTTCAGAAAAAGTGTACACTATTAAAAATATGCCGAAATTATGTTTTTTATTGTAATTCGATTTTTTAATTTTATTTTGCAATTGATATTCTTTTCATTATATGGAAATTATAATAAAACCTCTTAATCAGGATTATTTACTTAAATACAGTTAATTTATTGCCCCTGGGGAACAAAATTTATTCCATTCCGAAACTAATTGGTTTCAGCTAAAGAATTAAAATAATACTCGTTTGTATTTAATCAAATAGTATAATTGGATAACAATGTTTTTTACTTCAATACAAAATAGATAAAACATAAAATCAACAATAGCAAACCTTCTTAATCACCATTTTAACTTCCATTACGTTACTCTTTGGATCAAATTAGTTCAATACTTTCTGGTATGTTTCTCAATTAGGATACAACTTAGGAACTCTTTTTATAATTACATTAATCATATGATTACACTCTAAGGTATCAAAAAGTAATACCAATTAAATAAGGTTTCGTTCTAAAAATAATATTTAAAACAAAATATAAAATAAGACGGTCACGGAATTGACGGTTCCTATAACGGAATAGAATTCTTAAGACTATTGCACATTATCAAGAAAATCAGATCAAATTATTAGAAATATTCTAATATAAAATTGAACACAAATCAAATTTCACACCTTATAAAACAAAGTGCAAAATAATTATACCGTCGGCGGTAAAAAGAAATAAACATCAATAGTATTACCCTTGTGTCATTTAGAGTACATTAATTTCAACAATATATATTATTATTTCAACAATATATACACAACACTATTTCAGCAAAATCTCAAAATAGTTTTGTTACAATAAATAAGTATTTGTTTTTTATTACAAAGTGCTCCGTAATTTGAAAGTCGTCTCTTTTTTATTAAAATCTATACGACAAATATAATGTATCATCTTCCTAAGAATTTCATTCCGAAACTTTTCAATTCCGTTTCTACGTTACCTGCGTTTTGGTTACGGAACGGAAGTATCGGAAGTCTCACTTTAAACATTTTTGTTTTAATTATTTTAAACTAACACATCAAATCAACAAGCTTGGTATCAATTTAAGTTCACTGAAAGCTAATGAAGAAATCAAAATTATTTGCAAGAAATAAACTTGTAAACTTATTTTGAAATTGGTTGCGGCTCTGGAAAACCAAAACCAGACCGCTACTGGGGTAATGTTGTTCGTCTGCCGGCCGCCGCGCCGTCAAAATAGCCGAAATATACTTGTTTTCACCCGTTGAAGGCATTAAAAATGTTGCCGATCGCAAAAAAATACGCGTAAACGGTAGTTTTGATAGCATAATTTCGCAAGAATTGCGGTTTCGGAAGGGAAATTTCCATTTTAACTAATATATGTCCTCACAGGGATTAAATATTTTAAGCGACATTAGACTATAGCTGTAATTGTTTAACAAATCGTGCATAACTATACTTTCCAAAATATCAAACACTTTATTATATATAAGTCAAGGAAATGTATTAAGGTTACGTTATTTTAATGAAAATTGTAGGTGTTGGGACAGCGCTAAAAGAGATAACTACTACCTCCATTTTTGAAAATTATGATTATTTTGCTGTGTTTATAAGCAGTAACATTACACAATATTGTTGAAAACTGACCACAGATCCAAAGTTTTAGGTTTTTTTTCTTATTTCAAGATATTATTCTTTAAAAAAAAATCCAAAGTTGTGGGACACACCCAAACTGGAATGTACACTTTTTGTGAAAATGACCCTAGTACAAATAAATAATTAAAAGTACTGAAAATCTTCTCATTTGCTTGGGAAGGAATCGTTGTCCGTTGAAATCATAGTTACTGCAACCTGCTCAAATTAATAACTTTAACTAAGCTTCAATAATTGATTACATAACTCGAATTAACTTTAGAAAATGCAGTCGTAACTATCGTAAGTGAATAACTGTCATAAAACACCTTGATACGCAATTACACTACCAATGGCTTATACACTTACTGCATACCGGTATGTGCCAACTTATAAATATTTTATAAAATTTCTTAAGATGAAGCTGCTGCGATGTATAAAAATAAACTAGCATCAGAGGGCCTGGACAAGTGAAAATCGCTTCGAAATCGTTTCGTATTTCTACAACGACTTTCAACAGTATCGACAAAAGCTTTTCGATAGCTTATGTCAGACCCATAGATTTTTGCCTTTTCCATCATCGTTAGCGCTGATAGAATGTCACTTTGTCTAGGGCCTAAGAAGTATGTAAGGATCATAGCAGGTGGCGTTCTGTAGCTTCTGCCTACCCCCATGGGAAGAAGGCGTAAGTTTATGTATGTATGTTCTTAAGCTATTAGGCCGACTGATATTTGCACTACTTTAGATCAGAATCAGAACACTTAAACTTAATTTCTCTTCCCTAGCTTTAAATACTATTTCTGGACGTTCAGTGGAAAACAGAACGCCCAAAGACGTTTCCCTTCCTTATATTTTTAACTAACTGACCTGACAAACGTTGTCCTGTCCAAATTCCGATAATTCATACATAATTCTCATAGAAAATGGACTTCTCCAATTTTCCCGGTAACTTATCTAAACTTTTCTTTCCGTAAGAGCCTAATTTCGACTAGAATGAACATTAAAAAAAAAATAGCCAAATCGTAACAGCCGTTTTTAAGTGATGCGCTTACCAAGGAATAGCATTTTATTTTTATTATAAAGATAGGTAAGTACAATATAATGTATCAATCTATCCAATCAGTATGACGGTAATGTATTAGGTACAGTCACGCTATCGGAACTTAAACCAAAATAGTGATGGGACATCTGACCATAACTCGACACAACGGTCCGTAAGCGAAGTCTCTTTCAAAGCGTACCATACATAATAGGATTAAGTTTATCCC
This sequence comes from Lithophane leautieri, assembly GCA_949152455.1. Taxonomy (NCBI): domain Eukaryota; kingdom Metazoa; phylum Arthropoda; class Insecta; order Lepidoptera; family Noctuidae; genus Lithophane; species Lithophane leautieri. The sequence continues at coordinate 18,771,857 of OX424458.1, read as the reverse complement.
ATGTTTTGCATATTTCACCAATAGCCATTGTGTCGTCTAACGATGTACAAATGTGAAATGTGTCTCTTTACTAAGACCCGCGTTTGAAGGCAGGCGTTCTTTATAATTCAGCTCGGTGTGTACTGAATGTTGGTTCGGTCATTACCCCGTATTGAGTTAGAATTCGAGAGTTTTTTCGTATACGACAATAGAATAGAGCCGTCACGGAGAATTATTTAAGCGATCGACAAGGCAACGTTTGGTTCAAAACATCTGTACACCTGTTAGAAGTATGTGAAGTAGGTAGGTAGTTTGCTGTTTATATACTTCATTATAAAGGCAGGTAATGAAGTATTTAAACAGTACATATTAAGAGTCAGGAACAGTCAGTTTGAAGTCTTTAGCAAGCGGTATTGATTTTACAAATTCACAAAGGGCAATTTTGTTCATTAACAAATTATAAAATATGATTCCTACTACTTTTTTCGTAAAGCAGGTTTTAAGATACACTAAAATAAGTAGGTTAGGGGTAGGTTTTACACATATAAGTACTAAAATAGTAACGGAGTCAAAACTGCAGATACATTGTATATTTTTGGAAAAAAGTAATTGCTACGAGTTGTGAGAACGATTCTGATGCCGAAAATATAATTCATACATTTTTTGTCCGGTTGTCTGTTTGTCTGGATGTATGTTCCGGATTGGCACAAAAACTACTGAATAGATTCTGTACACACAAATATACCATAAAGGTCTGGTCATCGAATAGGCTATGATTATATTATCACGCTATTTGCTATGGGGGATTAGCAGTATTGAATTATGTCCGTATACCTTGTCAGTTTACTGCGAGATTTAATAAGACGTAGTTTTTTAATTATATTATGGATTAATCCTCTGAAATGAATTTTATCAATTCATCACGCTAGATTTGTGCCCATTTGATAGCAATAGGCTCGCCCATTTTGCGAGTTATATTGGAGACCTATGTAATAGGTACATAGGCCTCAAATATAACTGGCGAAATGTGGATGCACACTAGAGGTACACTTTTCTCTGCCTAACCCTTCAGGGAATACAGACGTGATGTACAGACTTTTGATCACATAATCAAAAGTCAAATGACATATTCAAACAGTAGAAAGGCTGAAATTCCCAATAGGTAATATTCCACTGAAATACTGACTCAAAGCATTCATTGCAACACTGCATATGAAACGAACAAAACAATCACGTCAAATACATTGCTTGCCACATACTAATGTGACGGTGACATTCGCGAAATGGGACGTAAATCAACATGAGATATAATAAATTGCCCTATTGACGTTCAATGGACGTCAAACAACCGAGAACGAACGTGAGAATACGCAAGGACGAGACACGAATAAAAACTAGTCAAAGGAAATGTCTCGTGTATTACACTGTGTAAATCACAGTACACACTGCTACTGAATCGGAGTCTTTAAAGAATAAACATTGCTTTTGAAGTAAAAACGTCTTTTCGCTCGAGTAATTAAATATTTAAATATTAAGTTAATAAAACACGAAAGATTTCAACGGTTAATAAGACTTTTAATGCATTCAAAATGAATGTCATATCTGTACCAATATCTCTCAATTTTTCACTATGTGTCGAAATTCCAATTCGTTTATCTAGCGCAAAAACGTGTTTAGCTAAAACGGTGGCTCTGAGGGCCTAGACAAGTGACAATCGCTTCGAAAGCGTTTCGTATTTCTACAACGACTTTCAACTGGATTTACATAAGCTTTTCGATAGCTTATGTCAGTCCTATACATGTTTGCCTTTTCCATCATCGTTATCGCTGATAGAATGCCATTTTGTCTAGAGCCTCTGGTGTCGTTGTCAAGTGTTGACAAAGTACTACCAGGACCTTCAGAGAAACAACAGTAATATTAGCCAAAACAGGGTTAAAAATGCATAATGAAGGTGACAATAGTAAAAACTGGAGCTGAGCTAAATAAATCCATGTTGTCGAGAACCTCACTGTTTACAAGTCGTTATTTAGATAAATCATTTAAGAGTGACGTAACGTCTGTGTTACAATGCTTGGTAGCGTTAGGCCTACTTAAATACAGCATTCGCTATTCTCCCACAATAATGAGATGACAGCAACGCTATTGTGATGTCAACTATGAATACTTAACTTTAATTTACACTCAAGTTACCTACTGAAGTATCTGACACTGCATATGCCAATAAACGGTTATTCATGGATATTATTGTCTTTATAATAATCTGCACTTGTGTTGGCAAGAACTAAAGAATAGTTCATGCCGAGGTAAAAATATTATCCGGACAATAAGGTTTCCTGTTACATGACGCCGGAGTCGCACCGGAGCAGCACAGGCACGGGCCGCAAGACGACAAAAAAAAACTCAGAATGAAAATCTACGCGGCACCGGTGCGGTGAGGTGTGGCGCCAATGCGGCGGCGGTGCGGCACATGAGCATTATTCATTACTCGTACGTACTCAAACATGCGGTCCGGCGCCGGTGCAGCTCCGGCGTCGTGTACAGGAAGCCTTAGGTGGTAGCGGTGCTGTCAATTACGTAGCGCCGCCGCCGCTCGCAGACATTATTTCATTGAAGGTTTCATCAAAATCACCAAAACAAGTCATAAACTCTTAGGCAGAGCGCAGACAGAGCCAATGCTGCCACTAAAACTACTGCCAGAAAAATGATGGCGCACACACTCACAACAAAACAGTTTCATAGCTACAGTTGTCGAATTGTACTGAAAAATTGTTTTGACACAAAATTATTACTGTGCCAGTGTGCGCACAGTCTTAGAGAAAATTTGAAAATAATTTGAAAAATCATCGCTGGCATGTCTAACAAAATAAATAAATTACTGTCGTCGTTTTCGCAACGAATCGCGGGCCTTTTACAACCTTTTCATAATAATAAAGGGGGCAAAGAAGTGGGCTGCTCACGAATCACCGCGGGGACAATTTTGTAATAAGGGTTACCCTGTACCTGGTGCAGACTAGCGACTACTTATTACACAGTTTAATTTATTTGCCGGTTCACCCTGTCTGGGACCTATTACGTTAGCGCCGTGAATATACGAGCAATGGATGCGGTATACTTACCGCAGAAGAATATTTTGTTTAGATTTTTTTTTATTGCGTTTCCGATTTAATTCTAGTTGTTTTGCTTTAAAGAAAAATAGCTCACATGAGTGCCAATGTTAATTTGATTAAACTATACTCCATTTGAAATAAGATTAGACATTGAAATAAGCCTTTTTTACAGTCCTTTCAACCGATTTTCACTTCTATTGCGTTGGTGGTATGACAAATTGCAGCTGCAGTAGACAGTTGGTATTTTATAACCTTTTTTGCTTTTAATGGCATCCTTGTTCCTATAGAAGTAAAAATCGGTTGAGCGGACTGTAAAAAAGTTTGTTTAAATGTCTAATCTTATTTCAAATGGGGTATACTTAGTTTCCGACTAACTAGATTTATTTCCTGTTATGGGTTTATTTACCTAATCAGATCTCCTAAATACCAACCTACGCTTGTAGTTGGTTATTACCGCGTCCACAGGTTTTCTTTGGATTTTGGACATCCGCGTATCTGTCTTGCTTTCGTGTTTTATAAATAAATGCTTACCTAACCTTGATACTTATATTGTGGTATTTGCTTAACCAGTATAATAAAAGAGACTAGCAATTTTTTTACCTTGTCTATGGACATTTTGTAAAAAAATACTCGTTTCGATTGCGAGCTAGTCCTATGTAAATATTTAGTATGGATGATCAGGTCTCGTTTTGTTCTTTTACTTCTACTCAATTTGGTTTCAGGCTAATGTAGGCAATCGCAGGCTTTTTCTTAGACGTTTTCCTGGACATACAAGACTAACAAATTGTTCTATGTTCGGATTCGAATTTCGAACTCTTGAAAAGCTCTCATGTTTGAAAAGCGAAACTTGTACCCTTGTTTATGTCTAATGATATTAAACATATAAAATAATAATTAAAAAATTCCGCAGAGGAAAAAAAGAAGACAAGGAATCCTCGTAACTTAATAGTGTAGCTAGCTATAAGCTATACAAAACGCGACGCGTCCCAAACCAGCATTTCACTATGGTAACTGATAACTTTGATTGATTTTTACAATCATTCATTATTTTAGTTATGCGTTTATACATGTAAATGGTAGGGCAAATAAAATTCAGCTTTCATAAAACTGTGTTATAATAGTAATGTTTAAAAATCTAAAAAACCGGGCAAGTGCGAGTCGGACTCGCGCACGAAGGGTTCCGTACCATTATCTATAAAAATTCGCAAAAAAGTCACGTTTGTTGTATGGGAGCCGTCTTAAATATTTATTTTATTGTGTTGTTTTTTGTATTTTTTGTTATAGCGGCAACAGAAATACATCATTGAAAATTTAAAGTGTGTAACTATCAAGGTTCATGAGATACAGCCTGGTGACAGACGGACAGACAGACAGCGGAGTTTTAGTAACAGGGTCCCGTTTTACCCTTTGGGTACAGAAACCTTAAAACTACTCATTCGCCTACTTTTAAAACTATACTGCCATAGGTAAACCATTTTCAGAGCAAAAAATAATCCTTATGATGAAGCCTTTCGATCGGTATGATATAGCTACAGGATGATTATTTTTCTCATGTAACGGGTTCGATTCTCGATTCAACCATGTAATTATTTAAATATCTATGAATGCAGTTTAAATTGTTTTTTAAATTCAAATAATGTCTTCTTTCAGTAAAATGTTCCATCTACAATATTCAAGGTACTTTCCCTCCATGTGGCATATCGGTGGGACGCCCTGTATAGTTTGCATGCGAGCAGCAAAATTGTGTTAAATGATGTAGACTTGCTTTGATCAAAAATAAAAACACGGTGACAATGCAGGTTGAACATCTCCTTTCCACACGCACCTTCGGTCAAGTAACCGGCCTCGGATATATTTTGACAACTGTATGGGAATTGACCCGGTATGTGAGAATGCTTTCATCCTCCCGGTGTCCGACGTCGGTTAATATTGAACAGGAGCTTAGGCTGAGACCGTTACTAGCACGTATTTTGGCTCAGAGTTATTCCTGTTACTATAGCACTGTCAAACTACAATTGCAAGAACATAATTATCTGCGCCCAAGCACGGTTAAGGTTACGCTAGTCGGTCATTCTTCCATGCAAAAGTAGTATGGTGATAACTCCTCTGTTTGACGGTGTACGTTCAAAACTAAAAATCATATCATTTTTTCTTGGCATTATTTAGTCCTGTATGGAGGCAGAATTAGAAAAAAAATTGGTTTGGAAGTAGTGAGTGTCGAAGCTTCCATATTTCAACACTAATTTTAACTCTTCTTTGGGCGTAAATAAATAACTTATGTAGTATAAAAATGACATAATGGAAATCGTACAGGGATAAATATTTTATTCAAATAATTTTATTTTGAGTAAATACATCCAGTAGTTTTTCCGCCTATCTATACGCCAAAAAATCTGTTCATGAAATTTTACGCGCACATTTTCATTATAAATCATCGTCTATCTCACTTACTAACTAAATAAATAAAAAAAAACTAGATAAATATATACTATACAAATAAAACGAAATAAATAAATAACTATAATAAATAGCATGACTATTAATTAGCCACGCGCACCAACGAGTTCGAGCCGTCGTCGACTAGTGCAACCTTAAGTGACATTTATAGATCTCAGCCGCAGACTGAAGGTGTTGCCCAACTTTAGACACAGTTCCGAAAGCATCTATCGTTTTGATAAACCAAGTTCCAGTACTTAACTAGGATCTGTCTGGCAAATTGGAAACTTTCGTTTTGATTCGGTAATCCAAAATAAATACGGTGTTGTTAATCGAAAATTTTAAGATGTATTCTTTGATTTAGGATTCTTTTTTTTGATAGTTTATTTGTATTTGTAGAATAGGCCAGAACCTTACTTACGTAATTCACGATCAATCATAATCTGAATCATTTTGAAAGAGATTGCTAATCCATTGCTTCATAAGTTCAATGAATGTTGTTGAACTGTCAAATGAAACAGAATAGTTTTAATCATTTACCGAAAATGTGACAATTTAGATAGCAGTGGCAACAGGTCTACTTAATATCATCCCTTTTTCCGTACCTGCTGACCTACTGCCTGCAAATAATCATGAACTGCGTGGCTGTATGAAATAAACACCCTTTCCGCCTATAAGTGATATAGCACTTTAACAGAAACCCGAAAACGATTTTTTTTATTAATATTTTATACAGACCTGGACCTACAGAAAAAATTAGATAAAATGCAATAAAAAACATAATCTTTTCTTTGCAGTCGGGTAAAAAAAAAAACAAAATAGGTTTTATACTACACCAAAATATGGCTGAAACAGATTTTACAAGCTTTTTATTTAGTTTCACTTGTGTGTATGTTAAGTAAGCTGATCTGAAAAATCAGCAATACAACTCTCTAAGTTCATGAAAGTCTCAAATGTCGAGATTTCATGAAATCATGAGTTTTGAGACTTTCATGAACTTAGAGAGTTGTATTGCTGATTCTAATGTTCATAATTCTGTGAATCCATATTTGTTACGTGCGCAAATCATATTTAGATCAACATACAATCTAACACCGACCTGCAAATTGCAAAAAACGTAAGAAAATTTGAATTTCGCGGGCTACCCTGGCGCATCCCCCTTAAGTTACATGCTTATTATGTAGATACAATTGAATACAGGCACATCAGAGAATTACAATATTTTTAATTATTGTTTATCGTTGTACTCGACTCGGCATCCATTCCACAATTTTCTCTCTGAAGCTGACTTGACTAGCTAGTTTTCGGCGCCTAGTGTTTGGTGCCTACTAGTAGGTACCTAATTCCGTGTATGGTGGCACTGTGTGCCTATGGTCGCGCTTTTGTGGTCTCCAAGCCAGTGGCGGCCCAAACTCCAGCCCTTTGTGCAAGGCTTGCACAAGTGCACAATTTAGTTTAACGCCTTCAGTATCTAGGTACGGAACTGTTTGTGAAAGTAGTTTTATAGTGGCAGCTCTATGCAAACTTTAGAGATTGTTCGTAAAGATTGTATAGCCTAAACTCGAACATAAAAAATATTAAGATGTATTTGGCCAAATTATTTAGTGTAGGTACTGATTTTTTATGATGTTACTTACTAACTGCGCCCCGCGGTTTCACCCGCATAATTATCGATCCTGTTTAAAGGAATATCGGGATAAAAAGTATCCTATATCCTAATCCAGGTCATAGTCTACCCATGTGCCAAATTTCATCCAAATCCGTTCAGCCGCGTGAAAGCTCAACAAAAAACAAAGAAACTCACTTTCGCATTAATAATATTATATAGTTAGGATATTAATATTAATATTTTTTTATTATGACCCGCTCCAGCTTCGCACGGTTTTTATGACAACGAAACATCGAGATTTCTTAGTTTTAAGTAACATTAATATAAACGTATTAAATACGTATAAACCTTACGGAATAAATTCTAAACGACGCGATGGTGAAAACCTCATCAGAATCTGTTGCGTGATTTAGAAGAACAACGCGGATATACAGACAAACACGAAAAGTGACTTTAACATGGACATAGCATAGTTTGTATCCCGGTAGTATGTTCATTTGGGATAATTTCCAACCCCAAGCGGGTGAAGCCACGGGCAAAACTAGTATTACAATAAAGAAATCTCGCTAGTTATTTTAAAATCAACTTAAGTTCTTAAGCATCGTTACACACTTTAAAAAAATGGGACTTTAAGTAATTTGTAGAACATTAAGTTATGTTCTGAGAGTGATGCGTCGTCTTCTTGTCGTAAGAACGCCCCTTACGCTCGAAAGCTTTTAATAAAATATTATTACCCTCATATGAACGTCGAGAAAACCTTATTTGAGGTTTTCACGAACGCTATGTAGCTACGTACAAAGTGAGTGGATCGCATATGTTTATTTTGGTTACAATCTTTAATGCTAGACGCTTGTCGACTTTGATTTAGGATTTGAGTATGTATGACTTAGATCTTTTCGACTACTTCTTATGTAATGGGCCCAGAAATCTTAGATTTTACTGACATGTTATAAAAATTCGTTGTTTAGGCTTTACACCCTAGAGCTAGGTAGGTAATCCCTTGATTTTTTTACCGACTTCCATAAAGGAGGAGGTACTTTGTTCGTCTGTATGTAAGTTTCTTTTTTTTTTTAGTATAATATCCATCGATAACAAACACATTACTTACAGAGAAAGAAATAACTTGAATTTCGGAAGTTGGTGGCAAAAAAAACAAAATTCAAAACCGACACCGACTTCCGAAATCAAAGTTATTTTTCTGTAAGTATGTAGTATTTTTTTTGGAAATACAAAGTAGGTAGGTACTTAGCTAATTCTTATTCATTTAATTTTATAATTTCTATTGCAATAATGAACACCTAAGTCCAAAAATAATATATTTCAAAAGAAAAAGAAGATTTTCGAAAGAAAATTAAATTACAGTGCAACTATTTTCTTAATGTCCCTCGGCAAACTTCGTGTTTCGGCAGTCGTTGGATTTCTATCAGTTGCCCTTTGCACTTGGTGCAGACCGGACGCTCTCAATCAACTTGAAAGTACCTATATAAAGTTGTTAATACTCTTTAAACTTAATATAATTTATTCGAACAAACAATGGGAGAAAATAGTGTAAGGAAAATACTTTTACAGCTCTATACAGTCCACACAGAAATCAAAACAAAACAACAATACTTAGTTTTGAATTCAAATTATTATACACGATAAATCTAATAATTGATGGACATGAAAATTAGCATTCGTTTGTATTCGGAAATGCGATGATTCCCGAGGGCCATTTAGAAAATAGTAGTACCTTCTGTACATAGGTACCTAATGACATTGCTTTTACTATTAAACGTTCGTACTGTCCAAAGCGTGTTACATAAATCTTTTGATTAATGTAAATGCATACCTGACCAACCCCGCTGGCCTAAATTGCAACAAACTGACGTCACTATGTACCTACTATAAATGTTAAGTTTAATGTATTGAGGAATGGCTCTCAGGATTCTTATCATAGCATAAGTAAATAATTATTGTTTGTAATTTTAGTACTTTCGTCACATTTTAATGTCACAAATTTACAAAAATTGCGTAGCACTTGGTGATATGTTTTGTGTTTACAAACACACTATCATCTGCCGTAAGCCAGAGGTCTCAATTAATAGAAGAGTGTGAAAGTATACTAAGTATAAAATATAAATATATATATATATATATAGAGTAAGATCATAAGAAATTCAAAGCATCTAATAACTCAAAGAAACTCAGTGTAAAAAGCTTATAGGTACCCAACTTGATTTGTCACGACTCCGCGTCTCTGGACTCTTAAACACCGCCACGTGGTCGCGATACATAATGCCGAAGCAAGGCGAACTTTGCGATTTTCACCAGCGTACGCGCAAACTCTGAACCCGTAATACTCGCGGGTACTTACCTATTTATGCAGTCTTAAGTATATCACGTAGTAGGCCCCAGCGAACAACGTCGGAATTTTAAATACACATAGGTGTTACTGACAATGTTTATAGAACAAAAGATGTGGAAAATTTGTAGGGATTACGCTCCTTTTTTTGTCTTTATCGTCGATTTATGCTAACTAGAGCTGTGTCGTTTGAGCACTTGTTAAACGTGGGCTTACGTGAGCAAGGTTGTAAATGTTGTGTTGTTAGATTTGATGAGCTTTGTTTGGAGTGATACTTATTCTATTTTTTCTATTTTGAGCCCAATACGATATGGCAATAATATTAGACCATTATCGGGTAGCTACTCCACACTAGAGCCAACAATAATGACCAATTTACGAATAAAAACAGCTCTCAAAAGCAACCTGACGAACCTATTCATATAGAATCGTAACTAATATTAAAAATACAAAAGTGAGTTTATTTGTTTGTTTGTTTCGCTTTCACGCTAAAATGGCTGAACGGATTTGGATGAAATCGGGCACGTAGGTAGATCATGGCCTGGAGAAATATATAGGCTACTTTTTATCCTGGACCGCAAACGAAGTCGCGGGTAACGGCTAGTTATTAAATAAATCCAGTAAGCACTTTATATGATCGTTCCAAATTAATGGCACCATAGCAATGTCTTCTCCAAACACTGCAAATTCGTAAGTAAGTACAGAGAAACGTCAATTTATCTTGCTAAAGTCTGTCACAGAAATTGGTGTGTAAATGCTCATAGAGAAGTATATGCAACCTCAGTCTTGCATCGCTTTGAAACGTTAACTTCGTACAACTTAAACTGTTTGATCAACACAGCCGAATACCTTTGTAGCTTTTAATGAAGGTACTACAGCGCCATCTTACTCTTATTGCAGAACTAAAAGTTGATCTTATTCTGAAACTAGCTGATGCCCGCGACTTCGCCCGCGTGGATGTCGGTTATTATATACTAAAACCTTCCTCGAAAACCACTATCCATTGGTGAAAACAGCATGAAAATCGGTGCAGTAGTTTTTGAGTTTATCGCGTACAGGACGACAGACAGACGTGGCGGAGGACTTTGTTTTTTAATATGTAAGGATAGCAATTAAAGTTCTAATAGTTTTGTATATATATCATGAACAAAATAATATCATCACTAGCGACCCGCTCCTGCATAACACGGTTTTTACGACTTGACAAAACATCGAGATTTCTTAGATATACGTAACTTTAAACACTGACGTATTATTCACATAAATCTTCTGGAATAAATTCTCTAAACGATGGTGAATACTTACCTCATCAAAATTTGTTGCGTGGTTTAAAATAACAACGCGTACATACAGACAAACACAAAAAGCAACTTTAATTTATAATATGTATAGATAAAGATAATAGTAAGTACAGACCTAAAGAAGATGTTAATTTAAATAAATAAAAAAAAACAAGTAGGTAAGAATAAAACTTACGAGACGGAGAAACCTACTTACTAACATCATAATTTTACACACGAAAATTTTTCTATATACATGATCATAATAATAAGTTGGTGGTATAATAAAAATACAAAGTTTGGAATTATGACTGGTTTTATCTAGTGTCGCTATCTGTTTAGTTGTAAGCGTGAACATTAAACGCAGTTCTTACGGCGTACCGTAGTACCCGGCAACGATCCTAGATGGCGTTTCGAGTTGGTCAAGTTGGTCACCAAGTATAAAAATATTCTATCTGTTTGTCAACAGGTGAATGTGGGGCCGACGATTTCCGGTGCCGAAGCGGTAACTGCATTGAGTCAAGCCGCCGTTGTAACAACGTATTCGACTGCCCGGACCAGGACGACGAGCTTGGTTGCGGTAAGTACCCACCTACGATTTTTTTTTTAACTTTCTTGATATTGCAATTCTACTAGATATTTGAAACTTCACATATACATATATAAATCGAATGAACGAATTGTTACATCGTAAAATTAGAGCCTACTTATTTCCGTTAACCGGGCACAAATCCAGCATATCATAGCATAATCAGCATAATATCTTCCCAATATTATGCTCCTCTCCTCCTCCGCTCCTCTATCAGGCCCCCTTTCTCCTTCCTTAAGATCGTGGTGGACCACAAATCCAGACTCCGGCAATATTTGACACCACTTATTGTTTTGTTTCTAATGCTTTTCTTAGACTGCCGACCCGACGAATTCCGTTGCGAAAGCGATGGCTTCTGCATTGAGGAACGTCTGAGGTGTGATGGCGAATATCAATGCTCGGACTCGTCAGACGAACGAGACTGTGGTAAGTACTTTGTTGTAAGGAGCCAGACACAACCAACGGGAGACTATGAGCAACACAATAATTATGATATATTAGAAGCAGGTTGGGAAGTGCATGATTCTGACTGGTAGTACGATTGAGAAATCAGATTGGAATGAAATCACTGCAAAATATGCATGAGCATAGCAGAATATCGCATGAGATACTAATAAAAATCAAGACATTTATATAAAGGGGATATTACAAATGGCGAGGGCCATGCAAAGAATGACGCTGGAATCAAACCTTACAGACGCAAAATCTGCTGCTAGAATTCTCCTTTCTCACCAAAATTGTTGTGTTAGCTCGTAATGCCTCGTTCCAATCCAAAAAAAAGGTAACTAACGTGGTATTTTCACACGCTGCTTTCGTGGATCCTTTGTACGGTAAGTTTCAACGTCTGTTTGGTGGACTGGTCGCCATGTCTGTAAAGACACCGGCCAGTTCAGGTGCAACGATGGCTCGTGCATATCCATCCTACTCCGCTGTGACGGTTTCAAAGACTGCAGGAAAGATGGCAGTGATGAAATTGGGTGTCGTAAGTATTGGCTTGAACGCAACTAACTAACTTGTGGTTTTGTTTATATTCGTAACATTTATAGTATTTATGGTCCGACTACTTCTAGAGTATCAACTTTTGAGCATATTTTGAGTATAACAAGATGTATTTTTGTCGTTTAATAAATTGGTTTCAATTTACCTAACTATTAGGTTAATAAAATAGTATTTGTTTCATCATTTTTGTAAATATTTAAATTTAATGCGTCTTGTACTGTTAGACATGACAAGATCTTCTTTACCAGTCTGAAAGCAGAGAAAACGAGTATCGATAAACAAAACCACATAAACAATGGTACGGATACTAAATTCTAACCCAATAACACCGTGTACACTATACCATGTAATTCTAAAAGCATGCAGACCTGACCAATGGCAATGCGATCATGGGACCTGTCTCAAACGGAGTAAGCGATGTGACGGACGGGTCGATTGCCCCACAGATAGGTCGGACGAAAGGAACTGCATCGGTAAGACATCCATGCCCATAAAGATTGAACAAAACACTTAGGCCACCCCCAATAGATTTCATTAACATTCAGATAACGTTTCAAGCTTCATTACAATTCACATTATTATCACTGAAACTATATCTTACCTTAATGCATGATAAAGTTTAAAATTAACTTCCAACATTAAATTATCATAATGATCAGTTTACATGTATGGCTTTGCATGTATTTCCAGCCACTGGCTACTTTAAGTGCAGAAGTGGCAAGATCATATCCGAATCTCTAAGATGCAATCGTCAATATGATTGTTTACCTGGAGATTTTTCCGACGAACAAAATTGTCGTAAGTTTATTTTATCGTACAGGGTTCTTTCTACTTGGCTTACTGTCTTATTTTACTTCTGAACTTTTTTTATTCTCACTTTATTTTTGTTTCTCTTTCCAATGAGTCTCCATGGTGATTGGTTTTATCATTTCAATTTCTTATTCAGATTTTTAATCTTCTTTTTCATTATTTTCATTTCTTTCAATCTATATTTTCTGTATTGCTGGTGATTTGTCAGATCTTTAAGTAATCAATATGAACGCAGTCTATTTCTTTTACCGGCTAGCATGTGGTGCGAGCGACTTCAAATGCGATAATGGACACTGCATTCCCGCATCCAAGCATTGTGACAGAACGCATGATTGTCAGGATGGTTCTGATGAACACGATTGCTCTTATGGTTTGAACTTTTTCCAAATTTTTGACAATGATTTTTGTAAATATTATAAAAATATAAATAATTTGAAAAGGTGATGGTGAAACTTTATACCTCCCTTTAGCATGTTACACTTCGAACTAATTTTTACATCTCGCTTTTTTAAATGCACAGCATTAAAGCTGCACTTTACTAGATTAATATTCATAACATTGATTTATTGAACATAAACTTGACGCGATCGGCCTGTTAGACGTGAACCAAGCTGAATTTGAAATTGCCTTTAAAACTCATGAAGTTTGATGAATTTGATCTTTCATCTGTCTGGCATTCGCTTCAATTTTATTATTTTGGATGATTAAGATAACTTAACAGTTCTTAGTCTTCTAAAAATTGCTTAATTTATAATTTTAATTTGATGACACTAGAAAGGGCTTCTTGTTTATGATGACTCCCTTACTAGTGTATTTATGTGGTTATGGCGCACTATTACGGCAGGCCCAGTTTGCATGGCTTATGAATATGAATGCACGAGTGGAATGTGCGTACAAGCCGATGCCAGATGCAATGGAACAGTGGAGTGTGATGACGGCACCGACGAGACCAGCTGCCCTTGCAAAAGGGACCAATACCCGTGTCGGGACGGTTCTTGTATAAATATAGCCTATCTTTGTAACGGTCGGGATGATTGCAGTAATGGCGAAGACGAGTACAATTGTGGTAAGTAATGCTTGATAAATGCCTTCGTATATATTTTGATCACCGTTCAAAATCACCGTACGTTAATCGTTTCAAATAAAAGGCACGTTAATTTAATAGGAAAATCTTTGTGACTACAACCAGGCTGAGCCGCAACAATATTTGAATAAAAATTGGAGCTAAACTCTAAAGCCAGTGTAAAAGTTGTGAAAGTAAATCATGAAACTACCTATGATCATCAGTTACAAAGATCCACCTCAAACGATTGATGGACGGTATTAAGAACGAATATTTATTCTGAGAATCATCATAATTTGTGTAAATATTTAGGGACCCATGGAAAGGACCATTGGCAATGCAACGACGGTGTATATGTAAGTTTTCGGAGACGATGCAACGGTCAATATGATTGTCCCGATCATTCTGACGAGAGAAACTGTGAACCGTCGAATGTGATAAAAGGTCCACATTTCAATTGTTATGGCTAGAAGCATGAGCATACAATATCGCATGAATATTCTTCTACTGTATTGCACTTTATATTCTAGCAATGTCTTTATATTTGTTATTATTCTTGTTAGATACATTCAGATTGAATTTTTTCTTAGTATTTCTATTTCAGTCAGTATATTTGTAAACTGAATTCTTATTGTTTCATTTGCAATAATTATGTTGACGATTTTGCTATCGAGTGGTAACAGCCGTAGTTATTCGCAATGTGTTAATCGCACTGGGGGTTCAAGAGAAGCGACGACGAATAGTTATAATATGGCGATGTTTTCAGGTACGCCGACGTGTCCACCGGATCGTTTCACCTGCAATACAGGCTCTCGTGTCCAGTGCGCAGAGAAATGTAACAGTATACGCGAATGTGATGACGGCGAAGACGAGGATGGTTGTGAAGGTACATTTTCAAGTTCAGATTATCTGGTTAATTTTAGTATAGGGCTTATTATAATCGTTCAAAGGCCCAACCATAACCTTTGGTCGTTGAATTGCGTGAAGTTTACAATTGACATATATTTTTTGTGCTCAAATGTGAATACATAGAAGTAAGTTGATAGGGATACCTAAAATTGACTGATAATAGGGTTTATGGTGAGACCCCAGAAATTTAGCGCAATATTTTATGTAACGATTATTAAGAGGAATGTCACTTCGGAAACATTGAAATGAGGTAGAGGGAGGGCGAAAAGAATATATATTTCTCGATGTTGTGAGACAAGTAAGTTTTAAGTCGGGAATGCTGTATATTTTTGTATATGATAAACAATTTTGTCTGAAATTGTACCGTAACTGTAGTATGATATACCTACACTTAATTATTTTACATTTTTATCATTACTTTTAAGGCTGGCTCACATTATGCTGGCAACGGTTCGCAATGATACATTTCACTCACATCTAACACTACCACGTTTTTTCTTACAATATTAATATATTTCATTATTTTATGAATATTTTCATTGCGATCCGTTCCCACTAAATATAAAATAATGCTGAATTATTTATTTTAAATTAACCATGTTACTTATTGCGATTATCTATGCAAGTGCAGTCGGTGCCATGGCAAACGGCTTTGCGTCCATTTGCGACTACCTGATTCTTGCTATTATTTTCGTTGTCTGCTTTGAAAGTTTGCTTTTTAAGTTTACTGTATTCAAATGAATCGTATTGTTTTTAAAGCGTGTGCCCACACATGCGACGGCACGTGCTTAACGGCCAGTCAGATATGCAACGGCCAGGCTGACTGTTCGGACGAATCTGATGAGGTGGACTGCTATCACTGCGACCGACCTGGTGACTTCAGGTAACTGACAACAAAGAGTTCTTTATTGAATAATTTCCCTTTATTTCGTGTATTTATTATTCCTATGTGTTAATTATAGATTGCGAATTGCTATGTTAATGCCTACAGCGAATTATGCGTTACGCGAAAGTTAGAAATTGCGTTTTCTTGTTGTCATATCTTCAGGTTTTTGTAAACTAATGTTTTTCTTTTAGATGCGACTCCGACGAATGCATTACATATTTGCAGCGGTGCAACGGCATACCGGAATGTATGGACGCCAGTGACGAGAGGAATTGCAATAAAACTATGATCACCAGTCCTGATCGTAAGAGTTGTTTATTAAGTACACTTTGCAAACGTGAGAATATTGACGATAAGAATGGTTGGAAACATGCTGGTCCTGCTCTATAGGACGATCTATACTCTCAAAATCAAACTGGTTGCTAATTTAATTGTAACCTAATTTATTATTTTTATATAATTGATTAACATTCTGTGATTACTATAGCTCACACACTGACTTATTAGTATTACTTGTAAATTTTTTTGGAATATTGTTTACTTTTACAATGTTTGTAAAAATATGTGAGGCACCATGACTGTACTTATCTATCACATAATTAATTTATCCGTCATTGTTTCCATTTTAATAACATTTACTTATTGTGGTATACCTAGTAATTTGATTCTAGGTGCATCGTCTTCACATAATTACAAAATATAATGTACCTGTACAAAATCTTGTAAAACATTTTAAAAGAGTAGGTACTTAACGGTAATCTTGCCCATCCTTCTCAATACGAAAACTACCTTTTGAAAGGGGCGACTAGAATCAACTCAATTTTTTTGTAAATTTTGACGTATTGAACAGCCTTTTCTATGCCTTTTTGAAATAAATTATTTGACTTTGACTTTAATTGATGTCTTTTTCAGAGCCATGCACACTGGAACAATTTAAGTGCCAATCAGATAATGTTTGCATTGACCAAAGTTTCTTCTGTGATGACAACCCTGACTGCGTAGATGGTTCTGATGAAGCTAACTGCCGTAAGTATTAAAATATTGTTTTACGTCAAAACACTACTTTAAAGAGAAATTAGTTTACAGAAAAGAAACATTGTTAGCAAAACTATGAATATTACGAATATTTTTAATAAAGTTGAAAGTTTTTGTGTCTTCTAATTAGCAAATTTTATTATATTATACAGTCCATATACTTACAGTTATTTTACCTCTGATTTTTCATTACTGTCAAAATCGCAGCTATCTATAATAAGATTGCTGATGGGTTGCGGCTTCGATTGCTGTCAGAGGTTATAACTGACAAAGGAAAGTAACTTGAGTTTTATCTGTCAGTAGGTACTGATATATAAAGAGCAATAAATAGAAATAGTCGAATAAAAGTATCAAATACTGATATTGAATAGAAAATAATAAGAACTACGTAGGACATTTCGACATTTTCATAATTATAACGCTATAAAATTATGGGATGGAATAATCTGGTGCTTGTTATTGACATTATGAGTAAACATAAAAACAAAAACGTTTTGGGCCCACCCCCATCAAGAACGAAGTTCCTTCTCACGTAGGATTTAAAACAAAAACAAAAATTTCGGAGCCGCCATCTTGAATTATCATTTTGAACAAATTCGCACTTTCTCCCTTTCTCTGGCAATGCAGTGGTGGCAGGCATGCAGTGTACTCGGGCCAATGTGTACAATTTTATCCCACGACACTGTCATAACTTTCCTCTTTTCTTTTGCTTTTTTCTACCAGCGTTATCTCTCTCTCTCTTTCTTTCTCTTTGGATTAGAAGAAGACAGTCGCAAGTATGAACGCTTTTAGCGTTACATTTTCTGAAAGTTTACAAGCCGTGTAAAAGAATTTCGTTCCAAAAAAGATTTAATAAGTTGGTACATTTAAATGTACTGTAAAATTAAAAACGTTTGTCAATAACAAGCTTCAGTCATCTTAAAATGGGTAATTTTCATTCAATTGGCTAGTACAGGGCACTAACACGCTTATAGAACTAAAATAAGCACTAACAACTTAATTATCGCACTTAACGAATCAACACTTACACCTGGTTTCTGAATAGAGAATTGAAAGAACTTGTGAAATTCTACTTTAGCATTACGTTGGTGACTACTTCAATGTAGCCCACGAATGTCAGAGTTTTGCGGGCTGTCACCGTAAGTAATGATAAAGTAAAGTTTAACAAGCCCTTTACTTCAAATTCTCGATTAAAAAACCGGGTGTTTATGGCACATTCTCTGTTGATACTAATAACGCACCATGCACTCCTAGATGCTATTCGTGCCTTCTTTGCAATGGTTCTATACATTCTTCTCTTGAATA
The DNA here is from genome assembly GCA_949152455.1 of Lithophane leautieri. NCBI lineage: Eukaryota > Metazoa > Arthropoda > Insecta > Lepidoptera > Noctuidae > Lithophane > Lithophane leautieri. The sequence goes on along the minus strand of OX424458.1, from coordinate 18,753,506 downwards.
GTAAAATAATAGCTTATGCCGTGGTAAAATCATTAGCCAGTCAGCATTTCAGCAAGGTGGTATAAAAATTCAAGAAAGCCACTAAAACGTAACTAAGAAAATCTGATGAAGCATTGGTGATGCTTTCAAGGATTCTAAAACAAAAAGGTGCTAAGCGAAGGAAATTAGAGTAGTAACCATAGTAATTGGTGGTATATCTTTCACTTGGAGGGGAATTGCGAGGACAGAGTACTTGCCTATCAAATCTAAAGTAGAATAAAACCCCATTTACACGGTGCAATTTAATTGCCAGAGGCATGCAATAAGTTGAAGCAACAATTAAAGTCGCACCATCTAAACATTGATTAGACGATACAAGTCAGTTGTTGCTCCAATTTTATTGTATGCCATAGACATGAAAGTGGTATCGTGTAAATGGGCCTTTCGGCAAAATACCAAAATACGAAGGTTTGATATTCATAATGGGTGTCCAGCTTGGTACATGACGAGGGCGTCGCGGTCGCCTGCGATGGTGGACTGCCACGAGTCTGAGTTCACCTGTTACGACGGCCGGTGCATTCCGCACTCGAGGCGCTGTGACAATATATACGACTGCTACGATTTTTCCGATGAACAGAACTGTTTAAATACTGGTATCTTACTCATTTTTGTACTACCACATCTGAGTGTACCTAACAACAGCTATCGTGACGTATCTACTGCTAAATTCTTTTAACGAAAACAAAAGACATTGAGTAAAAAAAATGGCGGCGTAGAGTAGCCACATTAACACTATTTAGACGGTGCAACTTTTATTATTGCTTCAACTTATGGTATGCCATAGGCAATTAAATCGCACTGTGTAAATCAGGCTTAAATAATGATACATCCAGCTGGACACAATTTTATTGAAGTCTATCAAAGAAATATCAAATTTTGTAAGTCTCAAGAGAATATTTATCTACAGCGAGTCATTTTGTTCTCACATATGTAATTAGTTTGGTTCATCGATGTATTTATCCTAAATAATGAGGTTCCAAATTAAGTAAATGATGGTGTTCAAATTACACTCAGAAGTGGAAGTACTCTTAAGCAGACATTTTGGAATGCGGTTTGATTAAAATTAAAATAATTAGTGTAGGTACCCCAATTTATTGTTGATTCCTTCCAGGCCAACAGTTTATTTCGTATTCTATCGTAATCATTATAAATAATATGTGTGCAGGTTAGTTCCATTTTAGACCAATGATTTAGGACCTTTACCAGTTTTTTATCACCACCTTTTTGTAAATTATAATACATATCTTTCTTATCTAATAAAAATATTGTTGAAAATCATTCGTGGCTTGAAACATTTTTGTTTCCATATTAATTTGTAGCTCATAATATCTGGTTCATTTTAAATAACTAAGGGCAAATTTGGCCAAGCTTTTACATCTAGTAAGAATAAGTCTTAACCTGTGAATAAATGTTTTACAGTTTTTGCAAACAAAAACTGTCAAACGTCAATTTTATTCTAGGGACAAAAATTTAACCAAACTTTGTCAAATTAGTCCTAGTATCTGAGAATCTTGTTGCGAGCGGTTTTTAAGATCTGTTTCACAGTATTCGGATAAGGACTACCTATCCACCAGATAACTTATCCGAAAATAGTGAAACAGGCCATAAGAAGCCGTATTTCCTGCTTTAAGAAATTCACACGATTTCTTGCACGTTTCCACTTCTGCTTATATTCCTGTAAAAGTTTTAATAGGTCATGACTACCCCGTGTCCTAACCGAAAGCAACAGTCGCGCGAGTATGTATTCAACGCGATCGTTTGTATAAAAAGTACAAGCGCGTCTTATATCGCTATCGCTATCGCCTATCGCTTTCGGTTATGACACGGGCTACATTTGTAACAGAAAACAAGTTTTTTAAATGTAATTTTTATGTGTATGTAAAACTAAAGTACTCGTAAAACTAAAGTTTCTGTAATTGTCATACCTAACTTGTTAATCTATTACAATCGCTAGAAGTTTTACATAGTTATAGTGTGATGCCGTTTTTGCACGTTCCGAGAGAGTTCGAATCTTTGGGTACTTATGTTATAACTACTTACTCAATAAAAAAGCTCGCCATTAATCATATTATTTTACCGTTTCAGCTTGCCCAGAGGATAGCTTCCAATGTCGTAGTGGTGAATGCTTCCCAACCTCGGCATTCTGTGACGGCAATATCGACTGTCGAGATGGAACAGATGAACAGAACTGCCCACAGTCTACAACCAGTAGGATACCAATTAGTCAAGACCCATACTACACAACAACGGACAGATATTCGCCTCAATATCCTTATCCACCAAGAGGCAGCAGTGGTGATAGGCGACCAGGCAGCGGTGGTGATAGGCGACCAGGCAGCGGCGTTGGCAGTAGATACCCAGACAGCGGTAAGTCATAGCTATTTCGGCGTAGGTATCATTCCCTATCTAAGGCAGAAACCGATCGACGTACCAGTACGCGATAAATGTTAAATATTTAATATAACACGGCAATTTGACGTAGTATCTGCTAAACAATATTTTCGTAACTGTAGGTAAGCACCAACTACGACGCTGCCGACTAAAGAGATCCTTTCGTTAAATACTTTTTACCCGACTGCCCCAGAAGGAGGGTAATGGTTTTAGAGAGTATGTATGTTTGTATGTATGTCTATTTCTCTGGCACGCTCTGTAGCCTAAACGGCTTGATGGATTTTAATATACGAGGTGTCATTAGGTTCGTCTTAATTGTGGATGACATAAGCTATTTCTTTTTTATTTCATTCCAGATAAAATAAAAAAAGAATACACAAAAAACAAAGAAAAAGATTTTTTTTTAAATAAATTACAACAATATTGGTATCAAATAAAAACTAGTAATGAGTTAATTCCAAACAAACAACAACAAATTATTCAAAAAAAGAAAATGTTTTTACTTTCTTTGATCATACATAAAGCATACATTGTTAAAAAAAATACATAAATTAATTTGCTAAAATCAATAATTGTTTGGTATGTAAGTATTGACTAGACTTTTCGGGTCTAAACTGACAATTCCATTTACTAGGACGTGCATGCAGGCACCAACAGCAATGGCGTTGCGAGTACGGTCCATGCATACACGTGTATCAGCGTTGTGACGGACATATCGACTGTCCGTTTGACTACAGTGACGAATTTGACTGTCCCAAACACAGTAAGAAATCGACTGAATGATGTGATAATGTTGTAATCTCGTAGTCAACGTTGTTGATCATTAACATAGTTTTAACAGGGACAGACCCCTTCTCCTAATTTAACGGATTCTGATATACCCTTACTAATAATTATTGTAAATGTGAAAGTGGGTTTGTTGTTATGTTGATTTCTGTTTCTCAACCGTTTCATAAGTGATTTGGCCTCAAAAACAGAGTCTGAGACAAGGAGACAATTCGATGTTTGCGTGTAAGTTAATTTGTTCGTAATATTTGTCTTTTTTTCACGACATAAATCCTCAAGAGAGCGTCGTGAAATTGTTGACTTGGCAAAGTGTCTTTTCGTCCTATTGTAACAAAAGTAGAAATTAGGGAACATTTCAACAAAAGAAGAAATTACGAAACATTTAAGACTAGCAGACGCAGACGCAGTGATCATTACTGAATAGTAAATAATGAAAACTCTTTTGCACGAAATAAGTTTTATCCGACATGATTACTTTTCGTCGACGGATCCAACTACAACTACGACGGATCCAATTACTTGTGGGTATCTATCATACAATAAGTATATTATATTTCAACTAAGATTATCCTCCGTATTGATCAATAAAGCACGATCGAAATGTAATTTTCGGTGAAATAGTTGTCGTTGAAATAATTTAATGAAACGTATATCATATAACAGAGTTTCGAAATGACGTTGAAGGAAAAACTAACAAAAAATTCTAATTTTCCGTATTACAAACGCATCTTATAAGCAGCTAGTGACCATGCGACTCCTAAAGACTAAAGTCGTTAGTCAGTAGGTACAACTAATAAATTTGAATGATAATATTTATTTTAATCTTAAAACTAATAATTGAGGTTATAATGATAATGTATAATACTTACTCCGTGTAATTTTTTGTATAATTACGGAAACAAAACTAACTTATTTTGTATGATGCACGACTTATAATTCACTGACACTGTACAGAATATTTATTATACGGAACTTGTAATAAAACACTTTAACTCGCAAAGGTCACAAACTGTGATGGTTGTACTTTTTATAAAGGAAAAAAATTACTCTATGAAAATATGAAATATAAAAAAATACGTTAGTTTTAATGATTATTTTATTTCAGGCCCTCCTGCTTTGAACCTGAAGACGTACCCTCCGGACCAGTCCGTCAGACACGGTGAGTCCTTTGTTTGGTCAATTATTACTATACATTTGTTTAGTGAAGCTAAATCGCGAGTCTTCAGTTTTAGATTATTAAATTGTAAGTCGTCGAAAAGACATTAAAAATTTAACTCTAAATCGTAAGCTAGAAAGATCACTCTTCTCTAACCGAATGTCTGTGACACTGCGGATACAAAATGAATTGAAGTGAATTTTTCAGCACTACAGAATTAGAGCAGCCCATTTGCAGGGTAGACTATTTGCAGACATAATGGATTAGAACACAGCCTAAAGGCTCTTACATACTGGGGCGATTCGTCGCGCGACGCGACGCCGCCGCATAGTTCGCCGTGAGAAATTGTTTTGTTAAAATTCACGTCGCGCGACGAATCGCCCCAGTATGTAAGAGCCTTAAACTAAAAATGACCAGGAAAATTTAGGGCCTATGCACACGGCGCTTTTTATACGCCCGTTCAATATTTTGCATCGTCTCGTCTGCTCGGCGAGGGCGCGTTTTCTACCTTGAACAAGCAGCATTAGTTGCGTATACAACGCGTATATCGTATTGACGGCACGTTAATAAAACGCCGTGTGCATACATGATTGAAAATGTATTTACAAACAACTTACATTTGGGTAGGTGAAATACCTGCAGAAAATGCGATTGCTTCGATGCAACGTCCCATACCTCCCATAAATTTATTTCCCATCAAATATCGAAACTAATAATAGGTACCTACCTAAACAGGTACCTACCTGTTTATCCTAGAATTAAAGTAAGTTATCTATTATACGAGGTTATTTATTATACGAGTTTAGAAACCTCGAATAAATGTCTGCAATTATATTTGTGTAAAATTATTGCATCTTCCTAACAAGAGGCAGGGAGAATCAGGTAAGCTACAGACATCCAGCGGAAACTTGCAGGGTAGTAAAATAAAATACTGTAGTGCTATTTAAATTTACATTCAGTAATGTAATTCATACCTGACGGATGTACGGTTACGCGAGGATACCTACGTGTGATTTCGCGAGGATACATATATGTGGTTACGCCATGATACTTACGAGTACGTGTGTTTACGCGAGGAAATAAGTTGTCATGCGAGGATAGCTACGCGTGGTTACGCGAGGATACGCGTGGTTACGTGAGGATACTTACGTGAGAAATTTCTAGGCTACGCACTGTGACGCCCGTCAGGACTGAATATGTTTGATACTTAGATGCGCTTTATTTCTAGGTACTAGTAAAGAGACTAATCATCATCTGAAAGTAGTAATGAGCAACATCTGAATGATGTGGTTATTTTTGCTGCTTACACATTTCACATGCGAATAGTCACTTTTTACGGAAAAAAAATTCTGTCGTTTCTGTTTCTTTCCATTCGATTAAAAGTAGCAGCTTGATTTCGAAAATAACCTAATACCTAATAATTGAAAAAGTTGACAAGAAAAAAAAACAAAAAAAATGTGTACTGATTGATATTGTTTTAAACCGGTCACCGTTATTGGTGAATATAAGTAATATTTTTTTATTGGTTTCATAACTTAAGTAGTTTTACAAATAAAATCGTCCATGGGAACCGAGCTGTTACTCATAGTGATAAGTTATCCTATCATTTTGTTTTTTTTTTTTAGTACAGGCAATTTTACTTAGGGTGGAGGTAATTTAGATTTCTTTAGGTAGGTAGGTATTGTATATTAGAATTTATTAATAATAATATCTTCTTGTTATTTCTTTCATGGTGGTGGAACAGTGAACTCTGGTGAGTCGGCTTGCCTGATATTATTTTGGGCAACCATATCATATACTGGGTTTCTTAAATAACATTTTCATTTTATGGCTTCATGATTGGAATAGTTTGCGTGATTTAATTATATTTTTAATAGCGTCATTTATGATTTTTAAGGCTTATTACAATAATTATTAATATTAGGTTTAGTAAAACATAGTTTAACTTGTTTTCTGTTTTGTTTTCTTTAAACGGCTATAACTATTCGAGCAGTTTATCTAACAGAAGGACCAACATTATTATTATTTAAAAAAAAATATGTAGGTATTGAAAGTTTGTTTGACATAATGATTAAATTATTAATTATTATAAGGATTTCACTTTCACTGCATGTTAAATGATTTTTTATAAGCTCAACAGACAAGGAATGTATTAATATGAAAATATAATAACTATTGCCTATATGTTTTATATAAAATAAGTATTTATTATAATTGAATATTTTTTTAAGTACGGGTTTTCAGTTTATTTATTAACATTTAAAAATATTATGGGTTTAAATTAACATTGAATGTCGTCATTTATTGAGATAAATAATTATTACGTAATTAGATTATATAATAATTAATAAATTATATAATAATTAAAAATTATACTAAAACCACACGCGCAACACGTGTTGTTTTGTGGTATATAAAGGGGCTTAAATAATTAAAAACATTTTAATTATCTAAGCCCCTTAATAATAAAACCCGGAATAAAGATACATTTCCAAAATTTTTTCTTTTAATTAAAATTGAAGATAACACAAATATGTAACTTTATTCCGTTTTTTTATAAATCAAAGGGTTATAGTAAAAAATAGTGGTTAGTGGATTCACTTTTGCAGTGTGTAAGTTCGTGTTGGTTTTGATTTCGAACGAAGGTTCCTACTCAATCTGGCATAAAGTCAAAAACGCATTTCCACTGCAAAGTGATACTTAATAACAAAAACATGGGTTTAGCTACTGCAATTCATAATAGGCATAATAATATGATTGCTGCACGTTTTACGCAATTACTATAATTATTATTTAGTATTGGTTTATTTAGTATCATCCGTTCATTGGATCCGCAAGAATTTTCAGCCCTAAAGCTCTGGCTTCCTAAAAGAGCGGTGGTCGTCATAATTATAACGGCTGCCATGAAAATCTCAGCCATTTCCACCAGTTTTTAACATTAAAGTGTCAAGAACAGTCTGTATTTGGACAACCGTTATTGTGCGACCGTTCGTTCACCGCTTTCTTGGCAACCAAAGCATTAAATGAAAAAAAAAAATAACTTTTGAAATCAAATCCTTTAGTATAACATTTACATTGGTTTTGAATAAACGAGAATCTACATAAGAAAAGCAAAAGCATGTATTATGGATGACTAAAAAGGGTACTCACAAACATCGCTTCATTGAAAAAAAATCCATTGATTACTGCATACTTTGGTGAAACCGTAATTTGGGTCTCGTTTTTTCCAATAACATCAGTATATTTACAATGAGTTCCTTTAGGAGGTGATGTGGTGTTCCAATGTCGTGACGAAGGACCCCTACGAGCGAATGTCAGATGGACGAGAGATGGTGGTGGCTTGAAATCAGGCTCCACAGACGTTCGAGGACGATTGGAAATGTTCAAAGTTACTGTAAGTAATTCAGATTAATATGAAAAATTGTAGATTACTATGGCCGTTTTCACTAACACTAAGCGACATCTAACATAATGCGTAGATTTTTACATAGCGCAAAACAACATTTCACCATCAGCTACTAGGCGATCGCTAAAGTTATTACAACGAACCGCTGGTGCGTAATTCCACGTAAATCCGTAATCCGTTATTGCCGACCGCAGGTGGCAAATGCAGGCGACGTGTCGCTCCGACACGACTGGTATCTATGAAATAACTTTCGTAGTAACCAGTGTGTCGCGGTGACACGACGGTGACGTCGCATGTAGTTGCCGCCTGCGGTCAGCAATTACGGATAACGGAAGTACGCGGAATTACGCATCGGCGAATACGGAATGATACCTACTTTTAGATAACACTACAGAAGTGCATCGACATTGACTACAACCACAGACAAGTGTCAAAATAGATTTTTAGATTTCGAAGCATACGAGTTGCCTACTGAGAAACGAATAGCGTAACAGGAGTAGTTGCTAAGGGATCCGCTGACATTACCTACTAGGCGTTGCTAAACTTGACGATACGTGAACACGGGCATAAATTCAGTAGTTTTCACTATATTCACAGTTATTTTAGTGATACTATAAAAACTGTATGGTTCACATGTACGTTGTCATTGCAGGAAGTCGACAGTGGCACGTACATTTGTCAGGCAGACGACTACTTGCGCTACCCTGGCGCTCAAGTGCGTGTCAACTTGCAAGTGGACAGTGCTCGTAAGTAATACCCTCCCCGGATCTGGTCTTTGATTTTCCATCATTTTCATCCTGCCCTCATCCTATTTTATTTGGAATCGGAGCAGCTTTATGTCTTCCTTGTCTTCCTATTCATTCATATTCTCATTTATTTGCATTCCACAAGGTAAACATTGCTGCGGTTGCGTTAAACAGAAGAGCCATTGTAGATCCTGTCAGGGCACAGCAAAATTTATTGTTAATATACATAGCTATTACTTAAAGTTAAAAATCTATGTAAAACTAAAAATATTATAACTTATTATACATGAAAACTGAATTACATTGCATTCGCATAAAAAGTCAATAACAATAACATAAATAATTATATTATTGGTAAGTAGATAGCTATTTTAATTCTATCAGCCTTCATCTCAGTATTTGATTCCTTTACCTGCAGCCATAAAAGCCGGAGGGGCTCGTGCCTCGATCGAAAGCTAAGCTACACTTGACGCGAACGGTTCATGGAAGGGTGACCATCCATTAAATATCGAGACAGTGCCTACAAAACCGTGCCGTGCCGACCGTGACGTATACCGTGTCTCGGAAAGCACGTTAAGCCGTTGGTCCCAGCTGTCATTCGTAAGTCAAAGTCAAGTCAAAGTCAAAGTCAAATAATTTATTTCAAATAGGCACATAAAAGGCACTTTTGAACGTCAATCGTAGATCTTTGACAGTCGTTACGGGTAGCCAAAATCCCAAAGTCTGACAACCAGTCCTGCCAAGGGATCAGATAGGTCGCTCCACATCAAATACTGGTATTTAGCTGAATCCGGTTGGATTAGAAACCGACCCCAAGTTGGAAGTAAAAGACCCAAGTACATAGAAGACCCCCATAGTTGGGAAAAGGCAAGGCGGATTGATTGACCTACCTGCAGAAATATAATTTAAAAAAAAACGCACGTCGAATGTCTTCGCAACGTAAGGTCCAATTGAAAACCAGCGTCAGACCCTACTTACTAGCCTACTGGACCCTACTTATTTTTTGCTGAAATGGGCCTGTTTGGCGCATCCGTGCGGCAAACAATGCACAACTAAGTTTTTTCCTGTTTTTTTTTGTGTGTATATTGTGTCCTGGGTGAAATAAATTTATATATTTCCATCTTACACACAATCCAACTCTTTATCACAATCGTATTCCAACTTTTCCTCATGACATGCCTTATTTCGCCACACCTTTTTTCTACTGATAAAATTACCAATTGGTTAACACTTGATCCACTTTTTGCAGCCATAACCTACAGGCCTCCTTTCCCCGCGTGTCAACCTTACGAGGCTACTTGCGGTAATGGACAGTGCATCCCCAAATCCGCTGTTTGCGACAACAACTACGATTGTGCCGATCGTTCCGACGAAGAGAATTGCCGTAAGTATCTTGATTCTTCACTTTCTTAATAGGCCATAATTATAATTTCGGAGGAAGTAAATGAAACGGAGTTCAATGCAAATATAATTTACCAGAGGCTTATTACATTGTTCACTAATCAAGAAACTTAAGTAACTTACAATAAAGTAAAAATTACTTCCCAAGTTTTCAGGTAATTCAAACTTCCATACTTCCTTACATATTATAAAACAAAGTCCTCCACCGCGTCTGTCTGTCGTCCTGTACGCGATAAACACAAAAACTACTGCACCGATTTTCATGCTGTTTTCACCAATGGATAGAGTGGTTCTCGAGTAAGGTTTTAGTATATAACAACCGACAGCAGAAGTCGCGGGCATCAGCTAGTAATATTATAAATTCGAAAATAACTCCTGTCTGTCTGTCTGTACCTTTTCACGCTTAAACCACTGAACAGATTTCGACATTTGGCAAGGAGACAGATGGCTTCCTGGGGAAGGACATATGGTACTTTTTGTTTCAAAGTAATCCTATAGGGGTGATATAGGGAATGAAAGTTTGTATAGGAAGCCCAGCATTTCTTAAGTATCCCGGTAGAACGTTACCTTTATTATTTATATTTTTTATAATTATATTGACATACAAACATTTTTCAGACCACGATGGCATGTGTGAGCCAAACCAGTTCAAGTGTAAAAACCGTAAATGCGTCCTCAAGACATGGGTCTGTGACTCTGAAGATGATTGTGGCGATGGATCAGACGAACAGAACTGCGGCTCCATCAGTGAAGACGGCAAATGCTCACCGGTTGAATTCACCTGCAGGTCTGAGGACCAGTGCGTCCCTAAGAGTTTCCATTGCGATGGCACGACTGACTGTCAGGATGGCTCCGATGAACATGGATGCAGTAAGTATTTTTCAATAAGGTTCAACTGCAGGAAAGTTGTCTTGTTTCTATTTAAGTAAATTAGATACTTGATGGCTTCTAAGTGAAGGAAGGTGCCAAGGTAGCTACTCCATTTAAAATATTGTATCCACAATGCATCATACTAAGTTGGTAGGTATTTGGTAAAAGGCATTTGTCCATATTCAAATAGCAGTTAAAATTAGAATCCTGACACATACATCTTCTATGTCCTCAGTTCCTGTTCATGTGACCAGTCCTCCGAAACCCACAAACGTGAAACTGAACCCTGGCGAGACTCTGACACTGAGATGTGAGTCTGTCGGTGTGCCCGTCCCGTTGATCTCATGGCGTTTGAACTGGGGCCACGTCCCATCCAAGTGTACTTGGACCAGTGACAGAGGAATTGGTGTTATCACTTGCACTAACATGCAGGTTTGTAACTGTTTTTGCCAGAATTACTACTGTGGGCGATTGCCATCTCGTTTTACAAATATTTACCCATAAAGAAGTATAGAACCATCCTTTATATCTACTGTATTCCTTTGCTTTAATCACAAAAAATACAGTAACCTTCGTTCTTTATGAGTTATCTTTCTTTCACACACAATTTTGTGATGCACTCGTATTTCAGCCGGAAGACAGTGGAGCATACTCATGCGAGGCTATCAACAACAAGGGAGCGGACTTCGCCGCACCTGATGCGATCGTCTTCGTCAACAAGACCGACCTTTGCCCTCGGGGATACTTCAACAAGTAAGACTTATTTATATTCAAAGGCCTTTTGTCTAGGAGCATTGTAAACCATGCCTGGAAAATACAACTCCATAGTCCGTAAGAATTTCTGCACAAGGGGCTTACTAAGACTTGTACCAGTATTATTTTAATCTTACTTCTGTGTGTGGAAGAGATTTCCATTTCTTTCCTGCACTGTACATTGCTTCGAGCTTTACGAATATGTATCGTTTGTTTCGCAGTGAAGCACGTTCAGCAAGCGAATGCATCCGGTGCTTCTGCTTCGGCAAATCGAACCAGTGCCGCAGCGCTGACCTGTTCACCTACAACATGCCGACTCCTCTCGGAGAAGGAGGCACCAGGCTGCTCGGCATCAAGCATTCGCCCACAGGAGACGTCGCCATCGATTCCTCTCAACCGATCTCGAACCAGTATTATTACCAGCCTCTGAGGAATGGCGCTACTGTAAGTCATGCTTGCTTTGTTCGGTACATTTAAAAAGTGAAAAATAAAAATAACTTCAAATTCGGAAGTCGGTGTCTTTACTTTTCAATTTTCGTTTTTCTCTACTGACTTCCGAAATTGATGTTATTTTTCACATTTTAAGTGTTTTTTTTAGAAGTCGGTTGTTTTTTTTTTGGAAAAAGTTTTTATTTTTCGCTTTTTGTTGTGGTACCTAACCCACACAAATTCGAATAACACCACCTGCTATGTATATAACAGTGACGGAGTCAAATAAGATGTCATCGACATCGACTAAGTGGGAAAAATACGAATTATTGAAGCTAACTCAAAAACTACTCAAGCAAAATTAATAAAATTTATATGGGACCAGTTCTGGAGTATACTCTTTTGAACAAAAAAAGAAATTTGTAAATTGATACACAATTGGCGAAAAATATAGAAGAACAAACAAAAAAACAAAATACATACCTACAGACGAACATAGAACCTCCTCCTTTTTGAAGAAGTCGGTTAAAAATAAGATTTTCGCATGTTCGTCCAATACGTAACGTTCAATAGACTGTCCAAGCCGGTTTTTGGTCAAGCGTTGCATAATTTTTTATTTACCTTTCTGTTGGCCGTTCTAAAGACCTTTACTGTTTTAGGTTACGAAATTCGGCGACACGTCGTCGTGGGCGAGCTCCCATCCCTACCTGACCCTGCCCGAGTCTTACAATGGCAACCAGCTCAAGTCCTATGGTGGACACATCAAGTACACTGTGTCTCCACACACGCAGATCTATGGATTCGATGACAGCATCCCAACTATCATTATCAAGGTAAACAACATTCCAAAGCATTCCAAGCAGACAACATTTAGATTTAAAAAAATATTACCCAAGTAAACAAAAAAGTGTAGTATGTACCGACAAGTATCAACTCATGAGCAAGTGCATACAGAGATATGACATAAAAGTATGATTTGATTATACAAACTAACCAAACTTTTATGTTGTGTTATTGAAAGGTACAGAGCCCCCGGGGTCATGCAAAAGTACATCATTATATAATTAACTGTCTCATTAGTTCACGCTTGAGTTAAAATATTCTCATTTAAATACTAAGTTTAAGTGTTAAGTTGGAGAAAAGAAACTCTACTCTACAACACGTACAACGTACATACCTACTTAGTAAGCAGTTTTTGTGTTAGAATTGTAAGAATTTGGTCCATATTTTGCTTTATTGTACACAAAAGTAAATCCATACTTCCATACTAATATTATAAATTCGAAAGTAACTCTGTCTATCTATCTTTCTGTCTGTCTGTCTGTATATTACCATTTTGACGCCTAAACCACTTAACGGAATTCGACAAAATTTGGAAGGAGATAGATGACACCCTAGGGAAGGAGATAGACTTTTTGTCGACATATCGCGCGGGCAAAGCCGCGGGTGAAAGTTAGTGAACTAATAAAAGGTTTGGCATAATGCGAGGGGCAGTACAGTATAGCTTCAGTTTATCACAAACATGTCATAATTATACCTACATATATTAGCACCTGTTGCTGCCTATCTGTGAGGATCACGTGACGATATCCATATCTGTTTAATTCATCTGGATCTAGAAACTACTTTAAAATAGTGCCACTTAAAAAAAGAAAGAAAACACATTTATTTAGCACAGACTAAAAGGCACAAAATATATTATTATACTTAAGTACAGCAGATAACAAAAAAAAAAAAGTGTAAGTGTGTGTGTAGTATGTGTGTAGTATGTGTGTATTGTGTGTGTGAGTTCATTGCTTTTATGATTCATTAACGATTTTTGGTCTACAGGGTAAATATGGTAACTTATTCCACATCAGCCGTGCTAGTGGCTCCCGGGACCTCAACATTGAAGCTCGCTTGACTCCTGAAGACTGGATGAAGAACAGCACCAGTGGCTACACACCTGCCTCCAGGGAAGATATTATGATGACGTAAGATATGGTTCAGAATTAGTTAAAAGGCAAAAGACCCAAATTTTTGGTATTTTCTTGTTTTAAAGGGAAGTTGCTTTCAATGTTTTACAGTTTGGATGAGATCGAAATGATTCTTCTGCGCTCTGACCTGAACAACGCGGGAGTAAACATCACTGATTTCGCGATGGAGTCTGCTGAACACATCAACATGGGTCTGGGAGCCGCCAGTCTGGTGGAAGAGTGTACGTGCCCCAAGGAATACGAGGGACTATCCTGCCAGGTATATTATTTGGCACATTCTACTGGATCTTAACTTTACGTGATAAAAACATTTTATCCAAAGTGTTTTATAAATAATCTCAATATTTTTTTATAGAAATGCGCTTCAGGCTACATTCGCAAGAAGGTTGGACCCTGGCTCGGAGACTGCATGCCTGAAGAATGCCCACCAGGCACGTATGGCGCCCCAGCAAGTGGCATACCGTGCAAGCAATGCCCTTGCCCGCTTACCAACCGCGAAAACCAGTTCGCCAGAACTTGCTCACTCGGAACCGATGGATCAGTCTTCTGTGATTGCTTCCCAGGGTAAGACATCTATCGTCCAATGAGGAACTTTTTCTGTCAACTCTGGGGTCGCTGATTCCTTGCCGACTGTTGTGTAAGCCGGACGATGTAACTAAAATTATTTAATTATTCACAGTTACGAAGGCAAACACTGCGAGGTGTGTGCCCCTGGCTATGAAGGCAACCCGATGGTCCCTGGCAATACATGCCGACCGGTAGCCCGCGACAACTGCAACCCGACCGGCACCAAGCTGATTCGGCCCCCGGATGAGTGTGTATGCAAGGATCACGTCCAGGGACGCTACTGCGATCAGTGCAAGAACGATTCATTCTACCTGTCATCTGACTTCAGGTAATTATTACTACTAAAGTAATAATAAGTAAAATAGAAGTACTTGTGAACTAAATAATGTCATTTGGTAATACAAGGCTTGTAAGTTTTGATAAACAGAGCACAGGTCTAATTATACCTACCATATAACAGCTAATGACACTTGTCACGATAAATCAATAGCTTTTATATGGTAGGTATAGTTAGACCTGTGCCTTTTTTATAACGGCTACTGATTTATCGTGACAAACGTGATAAACAGGGCCCTGGTTTTAGAGAAAAACAGCCTCTAGCTGCGGTCATCCCGTCATTGACCCGGTTCTAAAATGCAATGCACAGATTTACCAAATTGTAAAGCTTATAACCAAACCTCCTTTTCAGACACGGGTGTGCTCTCTGCTTCTGTTCGGGCGTGTCACAACAATGTATGAGCAGCAACTTCCGCCGCAAAACCACCAGCGTCCAGTTCAACGTTCCACAGATCGTGGACCAAGTGAAGATCTACAACATCTCCCCCACTGGACCCCCCGGAGCTGTCAGATATACTACCCCGATTGAAACCGATCTCAAACCTCAGCTGTACCGTGGTGATATCTCACTGACTGGTATTGATCGCTCCCCGTCCACTATTTACTACTGGAGTCTGCCTGCCAGTTTCGCTGGTGATAAGGTGACATCGTATGGAGGTTCCCTACGTTATGTGTTAAAGAATGTGCTAGGCTCACCCGACCAAAGGTTCAGGAACTCTGCCGCTGATGTCCAACTCATTAGTGTAAGTATTTAGTTAATTTTGTCACACAAATGTTTCAGTGAAAGCTAGTAATCTAATCAAATGACATCTGTAAACTTTAACACTCGTTAAACTGTGTTTTACAGGACAACCGTCTTACGTTCCACTACTTTGGAGACTTCCAAGCTTCTCATGAGGGTATTTTGAATGCGAGCATCCAAATCGTTGAAAAGGGGTGGCAGAGGTAAGTGTTATCCAAATATAAACGAAATTTCCAAAAGTTCACGAACACCAAATTATTTTGATGAAAATATTTGTGTTTTTAGGGTTCCGTACGTCCGTAACCCTTATAGGATCACTCATATGTCTCTCTGTCTGTCCGTCTGTCACAGCCAGAATGGACCAATTAATTTTAAATGTATAATTTATTTTTATAATTATTGTACTGTGTGATTCATAATTATTGTACTGTAAGGGTCTCAAAATAAATAGTTTTTTAGTTAATTAAGAAAATAAATGAAAATTGACCAGGGGCCTTTATTTCCGAAACTACGGAGCCTAAAACTTTTGAAAAAAATACAGAAAATAGTTCAATACTTACATGGATTAAAGGAAAACCTATAGTTTTAAAATTAACTATAATGTTAAGTTTGTTCTTGGGATAAATTCATCCCAATTACGGAACCCTTCTTTGTGCGCGATCCAACACGGACTTGGCCGGTTTTTTAATAATTATAATTAATACCATCCTAACGATCCTAATTATAAACGCGAAAGTGAGTTTGTTTGTTTGTTACGCTTTCACGCTAAAACGGCTGAACGGATTTGGATGAAATTTGGCACATGAGTAGACCATGACCTGGGTTAGGACATACTTTCTAGCCCGATATTCCCACGGAATCGAGATTTATGCGGCTAAAACCGCTAGGCGAACCTAGTAATGATTATAAATAAGACCTTTGGTGTACCAACATTAATTAATACATTACATTACATTATAATTAATACCATCCTAACGATCCTAATTATAAACTCGAATTTGTTACGCTTTCACGCTAAAACGGCTGAACGGATTTGGATGAAATTTGGCACATGAGTAGACCATGACCTGGGTTAGGACATACTTTCTAGCCCGATATTCCCACGGAATCGAGATTTATGCGGGTAAAACCGCTAGGCGAACCTAGTAATGATTATAAATAAGACCTTTGGTGTACCTACATTAATTGGATTATTTCTACAAACAGACCTGACGGCAAGGAAGTATCACGTGAGCACTTCCTCTTAGCCCTCGCTGACGTAAAGACGATCCTGATCAAGGCTACATATTCTCCGGGCACGGAACTAGCGTCCCCGGTCAGTGCCAGCATTGAGACCGCTGAAGCTGATGGATATGGACCCACGGCTTTCCATGTTGAGCAATGTACCTGCCCACCTGGCTATATCGGAACCTCCTGTGAAGACTGCGCGCCTGGTTTCAAGAGGTCAGCTATTTGTTAATTTTGTCTTCTTTTTTAACTCCGTCACTGTTCCAATGCGAGAAAGAGCATTCAGGGCAAATACCGCTATTTGTTTTTCGCAAAAACATGAGTACTTGTTAAACTTTTACTTTTAATAGTACTGGAGAATCACATAATCACTCTTTGTAGTCTAGTTACCTATATGTATAAATTAATAACTATTTATTTCACAGGAGCGAAGGAGGTCTTTACTTAGCACACTGTGAACCATGTGAATGCAACGGAAAGTCTACCATGTGTAACCCTGAGACTGGAGTCTGCTACGTAAGAATATCTTCTTCACTACTTAACACTTTTCGTGCCCAGCACCCGACTCACGAGTGCAACGATAATTCGTTCGCGTGGCCACAACTCGCCTCGCGTGTCGTACATATACAACGTGTAACAGAATAAGCGCAAGAGCTCATACACCCCAATTAGAATATTAAATTATAAGACTAAAATAATATCTGTAATTTAATTTAATTAAACCACATCTATTTATTTTTTATAAAATAGACGTCCTGGCTAAACATGAAACGAGGATAGCTATGAGCGTATTACAAATTTGGTTATGCATTTAAATAGGCTTTAAGGCTTAAACCTTAAATGAAATATTTTATTACCTTGTTATGACGCAGTGGTTCTAATTTCAGTTAAATAAAAGATTTTTTAATGAAAAATTAACATATATAAATAATGACGGAAATCGATTCAGAAGCTGATTCTGAGCAAACTACTTTCAGGTCTTGCGCTTATTCTGTTACACGTTGTATATACTCGTAGCTATAGGCGGCGCGCCGATGTACTCGACTGACCAATTGTTATAGATAAATGAGACACATTTTATGGCATGCTAATTTGTATGCATTCTATGTACTTGGCAATAAAAGTGTTAAGCCACTTATATACTACAACTGGATGTGGCTAAATAGCTTATTTCCGAAATAACCCACCCTACTTGGGTTTGGGACATAATTCAGATCAGATGTATCAGACGCTGAATCTTGTGAGTTTGAAATTTAATGTTCGTTTCGAAACAGGATTGCGCTGACAACACCGATGGTGAACAATGCGAATCGTGCAAGCCAGGATATGAACTCGATCCCTACGGCAACTGCGTTGAATACAGAGCAAGTACCGTACAACCGTGTCGGTGAGTCATTGGGCTTTTAGAAATGAACTTTTGGGTAGTTTAAATGAGGTAATTTAGTCTACCTATCATCTGCCTCGCCTTTTCCCAACTATATAGGGGTCGGCTTCCAGTCTAACCGGATGCAGTTGAACACCAGTGTTTTTCATGGAGCGACTGCCTATCTGACCTCCACAAGCCAGTTACTGGGTAACACAATACCCCTTGGTAAGACTGGTTGTAATACTTTCGGGCTTCTGACGACCCGTAACGACTGTCAAAGATCTACAAATGACAGCCGGGACCAACGGCTTTACGTGCTTTCCGAGGCACGGAGGGGTCTTGGTGTGAAAAGATGGTCACCCTTCCACGGACCAACCGCGGCAAGCATAGCTTAACCTGATCCTATTATTACTTAGCCACAAGCCCCTTATTTAGTCTACCTAAATGTTCAATTTTACTGGTGAGAGTCGTCATTTTCCCGGAATACATGCTTACTAAAAATTGTATTTCAGTTGCGATCCTCGTGGTACTACTGAGCCATGCGATGCTTCAGGTGCCTGCTACTGCAAGCAGAACGTTGAAGGCGATTCCTGTGACCGCTGCCGTCCTGGTACATTCGGACTGGATTCTAGCTACCCTGATGGATGCCTGTCTTGCTACTGTTCTGGCGTGACAACTGACTGCCACGAAGTTAGTATTTAGATTGATTTGGGTTAGTTCAACTCCAACGTGAATGGAGCTGAATCAAACCACATTATGCTCCGTATATAAAACCGTTTTACAAACATGGTTTCATCAGAGAGTCTTATTAACTGTGGCCTATTATCCAACTTAAAATATTATGACTATTAAACCCCGCCGTTTTGCCAGGGCAACCATTACACCAGGGTTCCGATGGCTGCACCAGTCTTAGGCGAGAACTACGGTGGTTATGCCATTACCGACCTGGCCGCCGAGAAAGTTATCAAAGACAACTTCGTGCCGATGTTCCAGCAGAGCGAGCTCATGTATACCTTCTCGTTCCGACCTGATATTGAACTCTACTGGTCTTTGCCTATCTTCCCTGGTAAGTACATAATACTCAATAAGGATGTCTCTCTTCTTGTTCATGGATTTAGTTTGTTATGATAAATATTTGTTTGAACAAATTTTTTTTCGCAAGGTAACCGAGTGCTGTCATACGGCGGTACCATGTCACTGCGACAGAAGTTCAATTCAGATGTGTACGAAAAGTCTGAACGAGGAACGGATGTGGTTCTCGATGGTGGAGACATCTCCATCTACTGGACCAACCCCAATCAGTTCTCGTCAGGCGTCTCATACGTAAGTGAATTGTTTCAGAATACTGTTGAACAGAAAGTAGGAAAGAAATGTATTGCGTTTATGGTACAACAAGAAAAAAAAACTAAATTAAATAGCAGTAGTTTTGTTTAAAAACTTGGCGTCACAACCTGATTTTCATACCCAATATGAAAAACATAGTTATCTCAACCTTATTCTTTATTAAATTCCTCAAACTTCCACTTCAAACCACTAAGTAGTTGTTTATTTACTATTTTCGTCCCGCAGAGCTACCAAGTACCGCTCAAGGAGGATGGCTGGTACATCCTCAACACCGCCAACCCAGCGACTCGTAGCAACTTCATGAGTGTGCTCAGGAATCTGAAGAGAGTGCTCGTAAGAGCCACTGTGGTCCCCATCATCTACGACACTACCATCGCCGACGTTTCCATGGACACTGCTACACAGAACTACGATGCTGTCCTCCCAGCAGCTAAAGGAATTGAGGTATGGATTCGTATTACTATATCAATTTGAGTATATATGCTCTTAGACATCGTTCACTGTTTTACTGCCAGTCTAGGAAAATAAATGCTATAATCTGGAAAATGGATTAGAGATGAATTTAATTCTTATGATTTTTATGACCTGAATCAATACTAATCGCCCGTATTACAGATCTGCATGTGCCCGCCTGGTTACTCAGGAACCAGTTGTGAGAGCTGCCAGTCTGGCTACTACAAAGACCAGAAAGGTTACTGCCGCCAGTGCTCCTGCAATGGACACAACTGCCAACTTGACAGTGTAGGACAAGTCGTCTGCAACTGCCAAGCGCCCTACACCGGATACGATTGCTCAACTATAGGTAAGCTAAGAAGAATGTATAATTTCCAAAAATACCTAATTCAGGTCATCTTTTATCTTTAAGGCAGAAATACTTCGTTGTTTACCCATGCACACACACACCCCCACACACACACTATTTTAAGACATATCTCTAAGTTTATATTTCTTTTTTATATATTTATATATTACTTATTTGTTTTATAGGTCAAGCACAGCTCAGCTAGTCATAGCTTGTTCAAGTTGATTTTGAGATTTTACTATGATTTTTTTGCTTAAACTTTGATTTTGTCTTTATACACCACTTTTACCTTTTTATAATAATTTGTCATAGAAGAGCGGGACCTCCTAGCACAGGTATATCTTTTACTCAAAAAGGGGTTCCTATTTAAGATTTACTGTAAAAGTTTGTACAAGTTTCTGCAATAAACCTTTATTTTTATTTTTTATTACTGATGTAGCCACACTATTTTCTGTAGACATTTCTAAGTATGTGTAAGTAGACTACCTTGTCAAACTTAAATGTACAATAAAATTTTACTAAACGGCCGGTAGGATTAGTAATGGAACTGCATCCGAAAATCCACGACTTTGGAGACCACTATTACTCAAGAAGAGTGACTTTTACATGCAAATATCGTGCACCGGAACCTCTCACTATAAAGTTCTACTATGAGGGTCGAGAACAGCGCCCTGCGAAGCTCTATTATGACGCGAGACTCCACAAGGATGGCTGGCACATGACACATGTCTGGCACACGACTTGGGACACCAGGCGACAAGGCGAGACGTATGAGTGCCACACGATCACCGAAAGCGGAGTCACCCTCGGTGTACTGGTTACCAGTCTGCCGGAGCAAGGTAGCCGATCACAACCGAAGGTGCTTCGGGCGTCTCCGTCTTATATTCTCGTGCCTCAAATGTCATGCTTCAAATGTTAGGCTTCACTCGCTCCTTGTGGCTCAAGTTTAATCAGTCACAACATAATAACAAATAAACAATAACAAATGTATTTGTCTCTCATCGTTGTAATCCATAGCGATCAGAATATTTAATTAATACAATGTGCCGTTATATACAATTTGTATGTTGTGAACGTCTATGGCGTCTGTAACCATTCATATTTCGTCCACAGAAATCCATTCGTGATGTGTTGTATTGTCTAGATAATGTTGATACTTACCAACATATATTTTTATTACTTCATAGCTGATACTTGTTTATATAAGCAGATTTAACAGTCAGAACGGAATAATTGATAAAGGTCTTAAACTATCAAAAAACAAAAGCTACAACTCTCTACATCAGCAGTAGACCCTTAATACAATATATGTAAACAGGAGGAGATTCATCAGTGACCGAGCCACCTAGGACACCACCACCAGAGCCGACCGTTGTCGTCCAAATCACCAGCCCAACTATTAAGATCCAGGAAGTGGGCAGCAGTGTCAATTTCACTTGTCAAGCTCAAAGCCGCAACTCCAGGATTCGTTTGCCTGTCAGATGGACCAAGAGCGATGGCATCCTGCCCCTGGATAGGACCCAAGTAGATGAGAACGTCGGCCTCCTTCTGATCACGAACCTCCAGGTTTCCGATAGTGGAAAGTACATCTGCGAGACTAGTGATGGCATCAACACTGCTCAAGCTATTGCTACTCTCAAAGTTCCCGGTAAGTTTGTTTATAATCCTTGACGGTTTTTAATATTTGCACAAAAAGAATATTCATAATTACGCTTTAATAGATTGGCGTAAAATATTCAGTATAAGTAATTGAGTATTATTTTTCATAAATGTTTGCTAACATTCTTGGAACAGTTGTACCTCCTTGGATTTTTTACGCCCGAGGTGAGTTACACAACGTTGACTTTAGTAACTACGACTTTTCATTAGAGATTTGAAACATCTGTCAACATGAATGATAGTGGGGGGTCTTCAGATAATCATTGTGTTATTATCATCTTAGGCAACGCAATGACGATGCCAAGCGTGGAAATAAATCCGTCGGTGAAAGACTTCTACGAAGGCGACCTGGTCGAGCTGGAATGCCGCGTGCGAGGCAACCCTACACCATCCATCCGGTGGCAGAGGGCATCCAATAGACCTCTACCACTATCCATGTCATACGTTGACAGCCGGTTCGTTATTGAAAGTGCGAGAGTTGAAGACTCGGGCGAATACAGGTAGGAATTATTTTGATTTTCTAAGCCTATTATGGCACACCGGTATCACAATCGCTCTAAAAAGTAAAATAAAAAAAACATTTTTTTTTTTTACTGACAAATTATTCAAACAATAAGCAATTGCAGTTGAATTTTTTTACACCCAATTAAAATGCTATAGCATAAGTTACAAACAATTCAGTGAAGCCACAACATTACATAAAACTCGACTTATAATAAGCCACCTATCCTTTAATTCTCACATTGTTTTGTTTAGATGTATCGCGTCCAACACAGTTGGAACTTCCGACCGCACCGCCGTGATCACTATTCGTCCACGACCATCATGGCCGCCCAGAGACCGACTCACCGTGTCCATTCCTAACCCGTTCGTAGACGAGGGACAGAGCATCAGGATAGCCTGCACAGGGACTACCAACATACCAGCAGGAACCATTGACTGGGTTAGGTAAGGATCCTCATAGTTTTAATTTGATGTAGTAACAAGTTGTTTTTTAAGCAGCTGTTGGTTACATGCTAACTTTCTTTTACAGACAAGACAACGCCGTATTCCCATCAAACGTACGGTCAGAAAACGGTGTGTTGTACATCGAATACGCAATACCTGACAACCAGGGTGTTTACATTTGCCAATCGCCGCTTTCCGACGTCGCCCCAGTACCGATCTTGGTCACTGTGAACGCTCAGACGGTTACTCCTGAGGCCTATAACATCTCGGCGTCGGAAGACCGTCTGAGGATCCCAACTGGAGGCAGCGGAACTGTTGAATGTACCGTCGTTGGACGTCCCGCACCTCTGATTAAATGGACCAAGGTAAGTTTGGAAAGCATAGCAGAATTTAGCTTTACGCAAATACATTAGAGAGCAGCCGCAAGTTCTTTCTACAAAGTATTTGAAAAAAAAAAACATTTTATTGGGTTAAATTCATAATCTATTCTTTTAATTTCATTAGTACGATGGTGTGATCGGCCCCGACTCAAGCCAACGCGGAAACACTCTGATCATCAATAACGCTCAAGAAAGCGACCAAGGATACTATCGTTGCGAAGGCACCGTCAACAACAACCCAGTAGCTAATATCTATGTGTTCGTTGAGATTGAAAGTAAGTAACTATCAAACTATATTATTGTCTTTTTTATATTTTTGGCCAACTAAATTTTTTAAACGTTTTAGTTTAGTGCGGTTTTAGAGACTAAAGTTGCTCGTCTGCTACGTAGCAAGTGCACGGAGAAGTTTGCCACGTTTCATTTGCCTGTCATCATTTCTTTCGTGCTGCCCTAATATTGACAATACTTTCAGGACGCGAACCTCCTAAAGTGGAAATCTGGCCTCCGGAAGGAAAGGTACAAGCTGTGCCATTGGGAGGAGAACACACATTGATCTGCCGCGTCACAGGAGGAATCCCCGAGCCAGACGTCACATGGAACAGGAACGGAGGTCGTCCACTTTCGAGATCCACGGAGTTAATGCCTCATCATGAACTGAAGTAAGCTCCTGCTTTTTATACCATTCGAAAGTTCTTACAAAATTGTCAGCTCAGTAGGTAGCAGTCTACTGCTGGTTAATTGGCTATAACATTAAATATCTACTCATATCGCCACAAAATGGACTACAATAGAAAGAATCGCTTTCAAAATAACTGCTCACTCCTAACGGATAATGAGCCCAAAATTCTAGCAGACGAATGCAGTTTGTTCATCCAAAAAGAAAGCTATCCCCTCAGTCACTTTACGTTCGTAGATGTCTACTATGAATTAATCCATCTCACAGGTTTAACAAGATCGAAGTCAATGACGAAGGCGAGTACACTTGCACAGCTCGCAACGACGCCGGGTCTGCCAGTGCTAGCGCTGTCATCAAAGTGAGGGCTATTCCTGAGATCAGCGTCACGCCAAGCTCTTATGTGCACGTGTCTACCGGAGACCTCCTCAACATCGAGTGCAGAGCCAGTGGTTACCCTGAACCACTTGTGTCTATCCAATGTGAGTGTTTTTCTTATTATAAGACAACACTTCATTCACTTGTTTACAATCAATGTCAGTTTTATTTATAAGAAACATGCTGACCCTTCGAGTACGCTGACCAAAGAGGTTTCTTAGTACTAGCTTTTGACCGCTTGCTTCGCCCGCGTTGGTAATCCTACGAAAACGTACTACTAGTATGAAAAGTATTCTATGCCCTAACCCAGGTCAAGGTCTACCTGTGTGGGTCTGTGTGCCAAACATCGAAATCCGTTTAGCCATTAAGGCGTGAAAAGATTACAGCCAGATACACAGACAGAGTTACTTTCGCATTTATTATACATATTAGTCACGTGTTTTTTTTAAGCTCGTTTTTCTGTGACTGGAAACATTTTATTTTTCTTTCTTTCTTTTTTATTAGTATCGAAGTATGGGTGAAGAGTTTTGTTTATTTAATTCTCATTATGAAGTTCGTTTGAACCAGTCCAAACTACTTCAGTTCATTCATCGTTGACAGGTTTCTTTACTTTAGTAAGCTATACCTACTTAAGTCTCGCTTTATTATTCAGTCGGTGATTACCGTGAGGTCGTGGCGCCATCACCTGGCCATGCCTCCCTGCGTGTGCCATCGGCCAGTGAAAGCGACAGCGGATACTATACCTGCACAGCCACCAACGCCGCTGGAACCACCAAGGAGCAGTTCATGGTCGTGGTTGACCGGCGAGGAGATATTGGTGACGACGGCTCATTCGATGGTTAGTAGACGTGGTTTTCTTTGGTAAACAAGGAGGTGGGAAGACCTATCAGAGGGATATGGACGTCAGCAGTGCCACAGAGCACGAAATCGCTGCGCCGCACACTGTAAGAAAATCGCAATCTGACGGGATTTTATTCTTATGATACGGAACGAATTAATTTGATTGATATAAGTTATAATTAAATGTTTTTTTAGTTTTATAAAATAATTTTGTATTGTTTCGTGTATTTTTGAAATTTAAAAAACTGAAAAATACAGCAAATAAACATATTACTCATTCGTTGTGGGCAGGGAAAGCAATGACAAAACTTCTGGCTCCAATATACTTCTATTTTTTCGTGGTATGCTCCTTAATCCTGCTAAATAGGGGTCAGATGAGATTAAAAGTCGCAATTTCGTTATTTCGGTAGCCATGCTGAAAAAAAAAAATGTATGGGTGCCGCAAAAAAGCGCAAAATTTATGAGTTGCATCTGTTAGTTAAAACTATCAGCTGTACTGTGATGGTATATACTTTACTATATAATGCTATATAATATGTTTTCGGGACTAATGAATTTAAAATGTAAAAAAATCGAAGTATGTTTCGTGTCCTAACAGAAATGGTTGATTTTAGTATATAATTACTATTATAAATCGAACAAAATATGTATGTACTTACATATGAAATACCAACACTACGACAAATAAAGTAAATAACACTATTGACCCAATAATCACTTCGTAATCGTAAGCGTAATTGGCACAAATTAACACTGCAAAACACGTAGTGAGTGTGACTCAGTTTTGTTTCTGATATGAACATTTCTAATATTTATGTTGACATACCCACATTAAAAAAAATATGGTGTCGTTTTTATTAGAGGGTAAGGAATAAAAAGACACCAATAATTGGTAGATAAAACATTGTTCGGATTTTGAATTAAATACCGCTAGATTGCGATTTTCTTACAGCGTGCGCCGGTGGCCTCTTGAAGCTCACATTACCTACTCACAACTTCTGTCATCTTCGCCTTTCAAAGTCGTCAGTTTTCGAAGTGACAAGCGTGTCACTATATATTAGAAAGTATTAACAATGCCGCCTCCTCGCCGTAGGTGAGTATATGTTCCTTGACCGCCTCTAACAGCGGCCACCTAGGCGTTGTCGTGCCCTAGTCCTTGATATATATATCTTTCTTATCAGAAAATTATAAGACCTACAGTCCTAAGTAAAAATATTATGTTCTATTTGCAGGAAGCGGAGACAGCGACATCAACCCGGATACAAACAAACCTTACAACCCTTCCGATCCTGATGACTCTAGAAATCTGTTCACTATTGAAGGACAACCAGAAACCATTATCTAGTAAGTATTTGGTAGTTATATGCCCATGTTCCTGCTTTTCGGTTGCCTTCAGTTAAAGTAAGAAAGACGCGAAAATGTAAAAGTTATGACGCTTTTTCGCCTTTTTGTTTTGCTTTTTTGTTCTAGTCACTTCGCAAGCGCGACTACAAGACTTATAACGTTGAATACTAAAATGCCTTGTGATTACAGCTGTCCTCAATCAGCAGGCGACAACGTGAGATGGGTCCGCGCTGACGGACAGCCGTTTCAACGAAACGCTTACCAGGACCGCTCGCGTCTTATCATTTACAATGTAAGTAGAACTCTTGATGAATTGAGTAAAAGTGAACCTCCACGTTGTTTTTCTTACCAATTGACATAAAAATAAACAAATACGAGAATACAATATTGTCATAACAAATACGTATTGTAAGACTTACCAGGATCCCATTTCTAAAATCGTGGGCGTAGATATTAACGATTAATGTAATATCTTCAGGTTTCAAAGGCTGACTCAGGCGAATACGTGTGCAATATTTACAACCAGTACAATGAAGTCCAAGAAGCGGTATATACCAGCTTGGTCGTCATCACAGCGCCTAAGATCACGCTGCGCCCGCCAACACAGACGGTGCACCCTGGACAGTCGCCCACAGTCGAGTGCATAGTTGAGGGCGATGACATCATCGACATTACTTGGAGACCCCTCAACAGGAGTCCTTCAAAGTAAGTAGAAGAACACAGTATGTCAGTTATCATAGGTCCATTCGACCACTCTTGAATTTTAACTCGACTGTTCAAAACGATGAACAAGGTCTAAGTTGCAATAAGCGAACTGAGGCACAAATTGCTCCAGATATGGAATACACAGAATTGTGTAGCGTATCTGCGTATCGGTGCAAATCTAAGTATTAATAACCGTTATATTTATAGCCTGTGGGCCCAATATATACTCATCAGAGTACAAAAGTTCCTCAACAAGTCTTGTTACCTTTTTCAGC
Organism: Lithophane leautieri; assembly: GCA_949152455.1. NCBI lineage: Eukaryota > Metazoa > Arthropoda > Insecta > Lepidoptera > Noctuidae > Lithophane > Lithophane leautieri. The sequence goes on along the minus strand of OX424458.1, from coordinate 18,725,967 downwards.
CGTGTAGACACTCGCTCCTCTAGACTAATCTTCCACCAAATTGAAGTAGAGGATGCCGGCCGCTACGAATGTATTGCCAGAAGTCGCTACACTAACGTCAGTGACACCGCAGAGGTCATCGTCAGCGGTATGTGCACTATCCCAACGCCTAAGTAGCATGAACACCAACAGCACAAAACTGTACGGTAGATTAACTTCGAAATTGACAGAAATAATAATACTCAGATAAACATATTAACATACATTAAAAACCTAAAAGCAACCTATCGTATCCAAGTAAAGAATGTTATTTGTTGTCACAAGATTATTGATAACTTTAAATTTTATTTATGAAATTAATAACGCAGTCTAACAGAAAAATAGTATTGCTTAGGCTACTGAGCAACGATAAACATGTTACAAATCTTGCAAATATCCGCCAACACAGGCAATACTTAATAGAACATTTTTGATACTTAGTTACACTGTGTATTAACTCCAGTAACATTTTGGACAGTTCTATCAATTTCGAAGATTGTCATGGAGCAATCTTCACAAGTTCACGAAATCACGACACAAATGTACAGGTTGCACTATTGTTATGGCACCTGTTATTTTATTTGCCGTTCAGTTGTGCTGTGTGAATGCTGGTCACCAACTTCACACATAATGGCAACACCATTGATTGAATGCTTTACATTACTTATAATTTTATTTACCAACTGCGTGTACGATATTGAGTTAAGATATCCAGTGTCTTATGAATTCAGAATATTTTAATTTATTTAAAAATGGTAAGGTACACGCGGTTGGTAATGCTTGAGGGTTAAGTTGACTGCATGACAATAACATCCATAGAAGATACGGATCATACGCCATCGGTGTCCCACGACAATGAGCAGCGCGCACACGTCGGCGCCGCCGTGCACCTCAGCTGTAACGTGTCCCAAAGCAACGTGCGCATCGTGTGGAGCAAAGATGGCCGTGCCCTACCTCGCTCCGTCAGGCAGAAGAACGACGGATCACTCTTCATCAGACTCGCAAAAAAATCCGACTCCGGAAAATATGTCTGCAGCATAAGAGACATTTACGGAAGAACCGTTACTAGCAATTACATCAACCTACACATTCAGGGTCAGTGAATTCACCACCAGGTCAATTAGATAGCTTTCATTCCAGTGGGGGCGCTGCAAATCCCTCTCTGCTTCGCCCAGCCGTATACGATAACCAGGCATGCTTAGCCGTTTAATAAGTATTTATAGTCTCTTATCGATATTTTCTAACTCTTCTACTTTCTATGTTGTGTTTTAATTAATTGATTTTAGTATTGTATTTGAAGTTATGTTGTAAGTTATTTGTAGGTTATAAGTGCTTGGATACGGACTTTCCTTGTAAAGACTCCAGTGGTTGTATAGACGAGCACTTACTATGCGATGGATACAGTCACTGTCGAGACCATAGTGATGAGCAGAACTGCCTGTGGCGAGATAAGCGTTATTTGGACAGGACTTGGAACAACTACCTCACACACGATGGTAAACCTGGTGCGGGTGTGTTGGACAGTTGTGTCTAGTCAGCGCGGGTGTTGTTTTATTTTCGGCCTACTTTGTACTGTTATGGGACTCAGTTTTGTTTGAACCCCTGCAGCCTTGGTTTAAAGTTTGACGCATCTTTGTATTCCTTTATATTATGTAGTTTTACGATTTTTGTGATACGAACATAAACGATTTATGATTAATGTTATGTAGTATCGTATACTTTTTGTTTGGTTGGTGTTCAAGTCTCGTCTAAAACTGTGTTTCCAGAATTATGTATTAACAAGTATGTCTTTGCTTACTGAACGGTGTCACTCTATTACATGTAATTAACATTAACTTAAGGTTCAAAGCTTTTGTGAAGTGATGGACAACGATGCTGGGTTTGCATGCTGCTTGTATTGAAATTAATTTTTGTACTTATTTATATTTTATTGAGAACGTAAATATATATCCACAGGTTTACCTATATTATTGTGTAAGTATATTGTATGGTGTCCCAGGTTGCTTCGAAGGGGTTTATTAAATTTACCATCTATGTGTGTTTAAGTTTGGCTAATAGATGTTGAATGTTGTAGGTCCTCGCGAGCCGAGCTCGGAGTCGCAACAGCTGGTAGCTATCGAGCAGCCTCGCAGGCAGTTCCGAGTTGGCGATAATGTGGATGTGCTGTGCAAAGGCAGGTCCGGAGACATCAAACTTCAGTGGCTGCGCCTCGGAACCAACCAATACGTAGCATCTCTGGTAAGAAAAATATGAGATGCCTGTCTCCGGTTTGATGCCTTGGCTGTCTATCAAACAAATAGATATATTAGTACCCAAAGCTGACCAGCACGCGTAGCATGACCACAGTAGAAACTGGTTTTGTCGACGGAAGAATAGACAAAATGACAAATTGTGATTTTTTTTAATGTTTTTTTGTCTATTCTTCTGTCGACAGAACCCCTTTCTACGGAGGTCATGCTATGCGTGCAGGTGGGACGATAGGTAATAAGACTCAGACAAAATCTCAGTTTCAATCAGTTATAGTTTCTGGGTACAGTCATGTTTTAGCCGTAATCTAGTTATATTCACAATCGTATATTCATATAGACATACGGCGACGGCGTCAGATTATCGCTGACAGGCGTCACTGCGGCCGACGCAGGCGTCTACCGCTGCATCGGAAATGACTTCAACGGACGCACCTTCTACGATGACTTTACTCTTGAAGTTCAATCTGGTGAGTCTGAGCTTGATTTTGGTACTTAGATTATTTTAAAATAATATCATCATGGGTGTAGGTTAGTATATGTGTAGTAGTTATGCTCACAATTTGTTTATTAGTCCCATGAAATAGGGTGAAGGTTCACTGCTATTAACAAATCCAGACACCAAGCTGCTATCGATAAATTCCTAATGGAATGCCACATCTCTTGACCTTACCCGTAGATCCAAACCATGACCTTACTCTCAGTAGTCTAAACTTTACTCTTTTCTTTGCATGGAACTATACTATTTCAGTTTATTGTATTTAATATTTTAGCTCAGCAAACCTTTACATTAGGTACTAATAAACAATGATGATGGTTAAAATATTCCTGTGGATTCAGGTGGACCTATCTACCCGGACAACTCGCGAGACGCATCCGTGGCGCAGTACACCGCACGTCTGCGTGACTCAGTAGATCTACCATGCATTCATAACCTGGAAGAACCTGTCACTATAGATTGGAGACGAGAGTTTGCACCTCTGGCTGCTGAAGTTCGCTCCAACCAGGTAACTTCAGGTTTTCTATTGAATATTTTACCCTTTCGCATTTCATTCACCTCTTCTAGTAATGCTATTGTAAGGATCAGGCCACTCCAACTATTATTCATCCAGAAAAGCCCGGAAACTGATGCTTCATGAAATTTAAAACAGCTTATCCTATTTTGTATCCCTCCTCTTACTCATTTGTTCATCCTTGGACTTCTCAAGTTATTAAAGGCGACAATTAACCCATATCTTCTTTTGCAGCCCCATCTGTACCTGAATTCTGTGACTGAAGCGGATGCTGGCACATACGTGTGCCGCGTCAGCAACAGCCGAGCCACAGTAGAAGCCAGGGCCATCCTGACCGTCACTGGAGTTGTGCCACGTTTCGATGGAGAGAGCTTCCTATCTCTGCCAACCCTTAGGGACCCCTACAAGCAGTTTGATATCGAAATCTCGTTCAAACCAGCTGGTGAGGACAAATTATAAGTACACTTTTGATTCTGCATTGTCTATAAAAAATCGTTTTCTGCTAATGCCTATGTTCTTAGGCTTATTGTTCAAAGGTCGGTTTTCTTATGCTTCGGAATTTTCACTGTACCAATGTTTCTTTTTCAGACCAAAATGGCCTGATTCTATACAATAGCGAGAACCAGGGACGTGAAGGCGACTACATTGGACTTCAACTTAAGGATGGAGTACCTGAGTTCGTGATGGATACCGGCACTGAACCCCTCGTGGTAAGGGGCGACCGTCCTCTACAGCTGAACACCTGGCACACTATCAGACTGAGCAGGGCTAAGTCTAAGGGTAACTATCGTTTTAGTTCTTCTACTCAGGTTGAATTATTTTTCTTTATTACTTTTTCAAGATAAGAAACCAATGGTTAAGGTGAGCGCATTATACAACTATGGGACAAAAAATAAGACCAATGCCAGGCTAATGCAATTTTTTATTTCTGCATCAGTTACAATGGACGTGGACAACACTGGGCCCTTCATAGCAGAGTCCCCTGAGCAGTGGGCGTTGCTGGAGCTGAAGCAACCTCTTTACATCGGTGGAGTACCCGAATACGACCAACTACCCAGTGAATTGGCTGGAGCATCTGGGTACGTACCTACATTAATAAAATTTACACCTACGTGACTTATTAAAAAAACAGATCGCTTGCAGCACGCTTAGCATTACCACAATATAAACGGGTTTTGTCGACAGAAGCATAGACAAAATGACAGATAAACAATCACAATCCGTCATTTTGTCTATTCTTCGGTCGACAAAACCCGTAAAAAACTCGTTTCTATGGTTGCCATGTTACGCATAAGGGCTGTTAGCCTCTCTTCCAAACTTACTGATTGAGAGATACCAACAGTGTGAAGATTTAAGATTCTAATTTCTAAGATTCTAACTAGAACTTTTTCTTTCAGATTCATTGGCTGCGCAAGCATGTTGATTTTGGGCAAAGAAGAGAAGAACATCATGATGGATAGTCTGGAACGCAGCCGAGTCAGCGAGTGCAACTCTTGCGCACCCAACCTCTGCCTCAACAACGGCGTCTGCCAGGTTAGATATAGCTAATACTACTTAGATTTAATCAGCCTAGATTTCTACACGAGGTTTCTTTCGCCGGTTAGTAAAACTTGCGTTTTAATTAACAATAAAGCCATGACAGCCACAAAGGCCCGCAGCGCAACGCATTTTCATACACAAAATTTCGCCTGTAGAGAGCGTTGGTTCATAGAAAATGTATGAAATTGATTCAGGAGGATTTTTGCAATGCGTTGCGGGGCATCCCGCTCTGATCTGGTTTAGTCTTAAAAAGTACACATGACATGTTATGGATAATAAACTTACGAAAAAAATAATTGCCCACAGGAAGCCCGTTACGAACGTGGTTACATTTGCATCTGTGCGCCCGGCTATGCTGGCCTGAACTGCGACCGAACCGGTGAGGCGTGCCGCCCCGGACTCTGCGGACCCGGCAAGTGTGCCGACACCGTCGACGGATACAAATGTGCTTGCCCCGTCACCCATACTGGAAGGAAGTTAGTAACTATCCCACTAACTCAGAACACGCAATACATAAAATGCAACATTAATTCTTATTCTTAAAACGTATATACCAACCTACTTAAAAAAAAAAACTATCAGCTACTGGACTACACTTACCCTAGATATGTATTTATTCGCTAAGTGAACAATGTATGTTCTTTTGAATAAATAAAGAATCTTTAAACCCATAACCTACAGATATCTAATGGAGTTTTAACTTTCAGTTGCGAAGAAAAGCAATCGATTGAATACCCAGCCTTCACCGGGAGCGCATACTTGGCCATCAAGCCACCAGCTCCATCCCGTACCTTGAGGATGTCTATGAGGATCAAGGCAGCTTCACCAGTCACTGACGGCATCATCATGTACTGCGCTGAATCACCAAGAGGCTACGGAGGATTCACTTCCCTGGCTGTGCGTGACGCAAGACTTGAATTCCGCTATGACCTGGGAGGAGGTGGGTTATCATCATTATCCTGAACTTATCCCAATTTATTTGGGATCTCAGTGTTCATCCTTACATCCATATGTACCGTAAATCGATAAGAAAAAATTATCAAAACTAGCGTTTTCATAACTTTTGGCATTCCGTCTAAAATCTCGACTATTTCTTAACAGGAAGCCAACCAGTGGTTCTGGTAAGCAACAGGACTCTGCCACCCAACGAATGGACCAAAGTACACATCGCAAGAGTCGGTTCAGTGGTATCTCTGAGGATCAACTCGGTGCACAGCTTCGAACAGCGATTAGAATCGCCTAAACAGGTAAGTACTATTTATTATATACCTTCTTGAAATCTTGACGAATTCCATTCTATGAATGAAATAAATTGCTAAGAACTTCTTCTCCCCAAATCTGCGTCAGATAAGTTCGTTCTTAGAACACCGTTTTTTCAAAGATTTAACCGTAAATGTTTCACAGGATTTGAACTTGGACACACCGATATTCGTAGGCGGCGTGGAGGATTCCATCATCCTGAATAACAACACCGGCGTCACTGGAGGATTCAATGGATGCATAACCGATGTAAGTCATATTAAATGCTAGATCCCTGAACCATTTTAATTTAGCTACTTGGTCTACGATGTTGGTGCTACACTATCCTCCCATAGGTTCGTATTATCAGTGTTTAATTTGAAAAGATTGTAAAATCATTTATTTTTAAAAGAGTTACCGTGGAGTTCCTTGCCGGCTTTTCTTCAAAAGCCGGTGAATTTCGCCCTCAGCGTTCTATCTTTTGCGGAACATAACGAGCACAACATACATACAAGAAAGAAGGAAAGCAAATGTGTTTATTCAATACGCTATTGATAAATTTTAAATGTTTCTATAGCCAGAAAAGTTTCCAGTGCACAATAATACCTACTGTCCTACCAAACAACCTGCAATGTGACCAATGTGATTGTTTTAAACACTTTTTTATCTGAACGACTTACATACAATGAACACGATTAACCTTACTGCAACACTATATTAAATACGTTTTTGATTTAATGTACCGACGATATTTTATACGATGTTCACCTAAGACACTGAACGCAATTAGCACATACCTAAACTACGTTACGTCAGTATCATTATTTTCCGTGGAATATTTACATTGACAGCTCTTGAATGTGCTAATCATGTTCAGTTACATTGGTGAAATTCGCCCTTAGGCGTCCTACACACTTGTTTTGGTCGGCATGATTCGGCACTGTCCAGCAGCAAAATATATATCCGATTTTGCCGCCCGGCTGTGCCGCATCGCACAAAAACCTCTTCACCATAGCATGTATATAATAGCCTGAGTAGACAGATTACCTAATGATCAAAGACCGTTCAGGCCTTCCCTTTCGCTTTCTTTCTCATAACGTGATATTTAGTTTGCACTTAATTCTCAGTTCATGCTGCATGGAGAAGCTGTTGACATCGTGAACTCCACCATAAAATCTGCCAACGTGAAAGAATGCAATACATACGTCCGCGGTGATATTCCTGATGTAAGAAATCATTATTTATTTTGTACAAAATTTTATTCTTCTACAAGATAAAATAAATAAAACAGCATTTGAGTTATCTGACATTTATTCTTTGTTGTTGAACAGGCCATAAGGTAAAAATAATAAAGTTTAAATAAGTTTTTAGTCTGTAGTCACGAAACTCATGAGAGTCGAAGTAAATAAAACCGCGCTTTACAACAGTTCGAGATTGGCTGCCAATGCCAGCACGGTGGAACCTGCACGGCCGACTCGTCCACCTGCTCGTGTCCCACCGGCTTCGGAGGTTCCCTCTGCGAGTACCGAGTGCCCTCTCCAATGAAGTCCTCGCGCCAGCCCCCTAGCGACCCCTGTGCAATCCGACCATGCCGCAACGGAGGAACCTGCCGACCAGACCTGAGCTCCCGAATGAACCACACCTGTGACTGCCCTCTAGGATTCGCTGGCGTTTACTGCCAGATCGGTAAGCTTCAATGTTACTTAAATTAGGGTGTGTCAGTGCCTCTGAATAATGAGACCATTGTTGATTTTACTTGCTCGGTATTAATTGCCGAGTATGTTTGTTCTGTCAAATACAACCACACAGTACTACCTATTAGATTTGGATTAAAACTACATTTATTAAAATCGCAGTTGTATATAAGGGCACAGGTCCTCAAAAGAAAGAACAGGTTATAATGTTTTATTTTTTTTCTAAGCACTGGAACTGCACCACAGCGTTGCTTTCAACGGAAACGGCTATCTAGAACTGCCTGCCAACCTGCTGAAGTATGAAAACTTGGACGTTGACCCTGGCATCATTGCGTTGGCCATTTTGACCACACAGGACGGCGTGTTGCTGTACCAGAAGGAAGCTCAAAGCCCACCGTACTATGGCGACTACATTTTGCTGAGAAGTAAGCACATAATGACATACATCCATCCATCCATCCTCACAAACTTTCGCGTGTATAGTAGGATTCTGATTCCTTTTGAATTCTCAATCACTATTATGCAATGAAAGTATCGAATTTTTCCATGTAGCTTATAAAGTATGCACATAACGCTGGTCAGTTGCGGACGTCAACTTTCGCAATAAAACTTTGTAGTGGTCATCTCATGTCATAATGGCTTTATGAGTTCAAAGGAATGAGTTAAAGACAAACAATGCAATAAACTATGTCCCTTATTGTTTACACAAGAAACATCCTATGAGTTAGAAAGAAGAGATTATAAGCCCTAAAAAAATCTGCGGTTCCGTACAACAGCTAATAAATTCGGCGCTGAGGGGAACTAGAATCATGACGTGCTGAATTCATATTAACAGTTTGCACGTCGATGATCCAAAGACGATATTTGTTCTCTTGCTTTTTTTGCCGTAAGAGTAGACATAAATACTGAAAGCTGGTGACCAATGTGGTCAAAGTCAAAACTCTTTTGAACGTTAAAAACAATAAAATTTAATTGATTCTAGTTGCCCCTTCCAAAAGTTAGTTTCGTTAGAGAAATAGACAAGAAATTCCACTATTTTTAAATGTGTTACAATCTATACATTTAAATTAAAGTCGCTGTGTATGTCCGCGTTGTTCTTCTAAACCACGCAACAGATATGTGAGACGATGTATTGTGAGAAGTTTTATTCTAGATATGTACAGTCACGGACTTTAATTGATGAGCCACTTTCAAACTTTTCAATTTTGCTGTTTCATACATTCAAGAGATTACACGATTAAATCCGAACTCAAATCGCATGCTCGTAAACAAGATGACAAATTGCTAGTAATCGGAAATAGTTTTATCCATAGAGGTTGACTAATAAGTTCTCAATGATAAATAAATACAATGTTTATCCAATCTATTTGATACTGACCTCCTTTGAATCAGAGCTCGTTAACTCGATATTTCTGATAACTTAACCAAAGACAGTGACATCTGAAATGTCGATGTCAGAGATGTTATTTTCGAATTTTCGAAATGAGTAATTATTTCTCCGTACGCTTACGGTACTATGGCTACGCTAAAACAATCATCGCTAGGTTACGGTTGCTAGACCTGCAATTGGTTGACTTTGGGTAGTCACTCTGCTGTCAAGTTTGTAGTTCTGGCTCAGGTTAGCCAACCGGTAAAGATATTAAATATAGTTTTCTTCTTCTTTAATGCTCGGTTCTTATAAACAAAAACGAATCGTTTTGCTTACCAATGGTATCTTTTCGTAGTTGCAAACTAGGCATATAAATATATTCGTAAGCAAATTTTACCTGTGATAGCTAGTTCCATATGGGAGAGTCTATTATACAAAGCTATGAGATCCTTGCTTCATTATTGGTAAAGATAAAAGAGTCCTAATATTAACCAATAACGGTCCGTAAGTTATAGGAGTTAGCCGTTATAGGAATCAGCCATTATACGAAGACATGACTTTTCGTGTCTGGATGTACGAGTATAACTGGCTTAGCCCGATTTGCACTACACGGCTAAAATACGAACAGTGCCAAGTGTCTCATCAATTAAAGTCTGTGACTGTACCTATCTAGAATAAAACTTCTAAATATAACACAATAGGGAAAAAATAATTAAAGATGGAGCATTAACGGATAAATTAATTATCTTACCTATCTTCATGGTGCTCACATATTTATGAATATTGTAACAGTAGACGATTTTCCTATATCTTATTAGAAATAATAAGTCGGTGTTTGAGTTAAAGTATTCACAGAATGTAAAATTAATGTCATAATCATGTATTTAGCAACCAGCTTAATTTTGTCATGATTTTGGCTATGATTAACATAGCATGGATAGTTTCTATAATAATGATTACTTCGGGGATTGGGGGTTGATACGAGTACCATAATTTTGTACTCATTTCTTTAACTTACTGACATAAGGTTTTTGTTGTAGTTGAAAGAGGCTTTGTTATATTTGAATGGGACAACGGCGGCGGCAAGTCACAACTCTCTGTGAACTTCTTCGTCAACGATGGTGAACGACATCAGGTAAGTCATTTAGACAACAATTTATCTATGTTATCTTTAAATATGTAGGTTGGGGGTTCGTGAGAAGATAATTAAGTACTCAGTCCATGAGTTTAATTAATTTAATTTTAATTATTTGATCAAAGGTAAGGACAATCTCCGACTGTTTTGTGTTTATCTCCAAATGCATAGCCCTGTGGTGTTGACGTGTAAATACTAGTGTCTAGTGAACGTCACCGTGGTCTACCACGGTGACGTGCTTGTACCGATCATAGTTTTTCTTATGAAGTGTATTGTGGAAACCTACCTAAAGCGTGAATACGTCGTATGTCGGTTGGCGCGATGCAGCCATGATAACTATTCGTGAATGCACGTGGATGAATAGTAATTGTTGCTGCATCGTTATTATTTAATTAAGAAACTCTGAAACTCCTACGACCCCAATGGGGCTTAACGGCCACTTTGGCAGAATCAAAGGAACATATAGGTAGATCATCGTACAATGTCACAAACTGACAATTCATACCAAGATCTGCATGCAATTCCTATTAGGAAATAATTCATATGTTTTACAGTTTTCTGTAAGGTGATTCGTAAAATGGTCCACAAATAAATGAATTGCTTTTGTGTCAAATTAGAAGAATTGCTAATGACAGCTGGGAATTCAGGAAATGAATTGCTTTTACGGGAACTGCTAATGTAGCCGTTTTAGGCCACCTGTATTTTCTATTAACTCAATGGTTGACAGGTAGAGAAAAAAAAAACTCGTGGGTATACTCGTACCTACGTCAAAAATAGGTACATTGAGCACCTCCAAACTTTTAAAAACACGAACGCCATTTTGGTTTAATGTGTGAACATATTGTTTAACATCTGAAATCACCAAGATCATCACCAAGAGTGGTAATAAGTGTTTACCTATTACATAAATGCCTTCTCTTGACATGAAGCCTAATTAAAAATGCTCTGAAACCTGCGCGCGCACGCTAAATTAATCTAATATACGCTTCCCTGAACACAGGCTGCAACTGAATTATCTCATTGACATTGTTGACGGGTCGCTTAGTGGAAATACTCTTGTATCTGTTTTCGTAATTCATACATTGTTTAGACAGGATTGAATTTAAGTAATGTATTATGTAACATAATACTTACATAACATGACTTCACGGCTGTTTACCCCGGAGCGTTCGACAGAAGTCCTACCCATAGTTCGCCCACATTTCCCTTCCCAGTAATGCTGAACTCCGAGCTGCTACTGAGAAATTCCTCGTTAGAAAATCCCATAAATGTTTGCCCGAGCTAGGAATCGAACCCAGTACCTCATACTCAGTAGTGACGCTTACGACCGTAACACCAATGAGGATTTATTCAATTCTAATACCACTGGTATTTGTTAAAACTCATATTTATTTTCTATTCCGAATGCATACCATTAAACTAAACCAAAATAAGTTCAAATATGTAAAGTGCAGTTAGTATAAATATGAGTTTTAACAATACCAGTGGTATTAGTTTTTGTTATTAGAATGGAATAAATCCCAATGAGGGAGTCGTCGTGATGCCTACAAAGTATAGATGCTAATGTTATTTGTATTTGCAGATAATCGTCAAGCTGTTGGAGGACGGTCGCGTCTCGCTGTCTGTAGACGGCCGGGAGAACTCGGGAACCAGCACTGGCATATCCAACGTGATGAACGCTGACTCCAATATCTACCTTGGTAAGTAAAAGTCACATTCCACCAGACAAACAGAATTTCTTTAAAGCTATCTATCTGATAACTTAACCGCAGCACTGCTTACCGATTCGAACAGTAAATACTACCATGTATAGTCACAAAGCAGAGATGTCTCTGCAACCGCTGCGAGAGACGAAATTGTTAACAGTTTCCATAATAATAAAAAATTACAAAAAAAAGTATCGGACTTCCAAAAAAAAACACTAAAAAGTGAAAAATAACTTTAATTTCGGAAGTTAGGGTCAATAACGAAAATTTAAAAGCAGACACTGTATGTGTGTTTTTTTTTTGTAAAAAGTTTTTAGTTGAGGTGTCTACCCCACTCAAATTCGAATACCACTACCTGCTATGAAAATAACAATAACGGAGTCACTTAGAACATCGTCTAGATGTACCTACTAAGCGGGCAAAATACGTAATATTGAAGCTAACTCAAAAACTACGCAAGCAAAGTTAATAAAATTAATATGGGACCACAGCTGAAGCATGACCTTCCAAACAAAAAAAGAATCAACAAAATCAATGCATAATTGGCGGAGTAATCGCATAACAAACATTAAAAAAAAAAACATACAGACGAATTGAGAACTTCCTCCTTTTTGAAAAAGTCGGTTATAAAGCAGATGTGTCACCGTTTACTCGCGCTAAGGAAAACATGAATACCTACTTAGAAACAGACGGCTTTGAAAACGGCCCGTTGTGCGCTCCACGTCACTAATTTATTAGTTCTGCCATCTCTAGACGCGGCAAATACGACCTCTGTGTACGTCAATAGTGAGTCAAAGTCAAATAATTTATTTAAAAGTGCCAATTTTAAATAAATTATGTAATAAAAAGGCACTTCTGAACGTCAAAATATAATTGATTCTAGTCGTCCCTTCCGAAAGGTATAATAAAGGCATAATCAGTCTATAATGTTCCCACTGCTGGGACACAGGCCTCCTCTCTTCGAGAGGGAGTGGACTGTAATCTACCACGCGGGCCCAGTGCGGGTTGGTCGATGTACATGTCTTCGAATTTTTGGTTCTAGGACATGCCGGTTTCCTCACAATGTTTTCCTTCACCGTTTTGATAGCAGTGGTGATGAAATGATTTACACAAAGTAAAGCGCCTCTCAGGGCCGTTACCATTGGGCCAGCACTGCTCTCATAGGAGTGAGCAAAGACGTATATATATATAAATCTCTTTGGTAAGAAGTAAAAAGAGATGTGAAAGTCTTTGCCATAGCTATTTGTGCCTTGCCTTGCAGCGGCAGACAACTATCTACAGATTACAGATAGATAAATCCCAATTCATTATGCAAGAGTACGTCAAAAAGATATATACCTACCTAAGTACCTACATCAACAAAATTCATTTGAGGATCTACAATTTGTGTTCCGTAATATTGCATCAATGGGTAGCTACAATTAAGGACTCATAGCGTAATAAATGTTGTGACTTGTGACTACACATTGTTTCAATAATAAGGAATAAGGATTGCAGATAAATTAATTAATCTTGTCGATCTCTTTGAAGCTGATTGTATATAAGTATGTTAAAATTCAAATTATTTATTTTTTGCCATCATGGGTAGGGGTATATTAGATGACATATTTTGATAATGTTCTCCATGCTCTGCCGTCACTTGGGCATGCAAAATTTTACACATAAATTACTATCACAATATCATACTGAATAACAATGACACTAAATATTACAAAATTATTAAATAGAAAAATCATTTTAACCATTTTTATTTCCAATGTCAAGTAGTATCTAGTAGTCAATAATTAAATAAATGTCATAGTAAATTGTGAATAAATAAATAAATGTCCTAGATTAAGTGAGTTACATAATTATGTCATTAAGTGAGTTACATATGTCATTTCTAATAATCTATGCCTGTTCATCATCTTTGTTTCTCCCCAGGTGGTATACCAGACCATATCAACCAGCAGGGTTATCCTGGCTTCACCGGCTGCATCCACCAGATCGAGCTGATGACGTCAGACCGAGGACTGAACCTGGGCCAGGTCGCTGTTACCGGAAGGAACACACAGCGATGCAAAGAGTGAGTATTGTTTTAATGATATACCTACACTTCCGGACACCTGAATCGAGTCACTCAGCTTATGCTCGTTTAAAGGTTTTTATCTATATAAATAACGGTACGAAGAAAAAGAAAAGTGGTCTTGAAACCAGTCACTCACTATCATTTACGTTTGTCATTTTTTCCAAATTTGAAATCAGAATACCTAATAAATAAAATACAGTTCAAAATTCCAAGCTAATTTTGATTGCCATTGTCCGTCATTGCCATACAGCATTACAGCATCCAAGAGTGATAAAAAAGACGCTTTGACGAGTTCATCGTTATCCGTGCAGAACTCAATGTCGTTACCAACATTTTCGATAAATAGAGAGAAGTTTATACTGCGTATCACTTAATCACGTTTGGATCAGCTTGGTACAATTCGGGCTAAGCCGAGCGGCTTTTTCCCGAACATAAATCTACATAGTATTCGATTCTGCCACGTGGCTGTGTCGAATCATGCCGAGCCGAACATGTGTGTAGAACCCCTGTTAAATATTTTAGTCCTCAATATCGTATGCCTAACGAAACTAACAAAACTTTACCAACTTTCCACGCTGCTATGGATCCTCAGACAAATGTTCCCGGATCTGTATCCCTACTTTGAAGAGCTGGATGTGTTTGAATCCCCTCCAGGCTTCTTCAACACTAACTCAAAACCGAACCTGAGTGTCCTTGCTCTCATACTACCGTCCTTGACATGCTTGCTCCTCTCCCGAATAATCCTTGCGATACATAACATCTACTAAATGGATCTGACTGACTGGTGAGTTGGCATCCATATCTTTAAGCCACGCATGCGGATTTTCCGACACAATGTATATACAGTCGACCTCGTAATTGATTTAGTACTTTTGACAACGACTCCCAGCTCCCAATAAATTGAGACTAAGATTAAAACTGCCTCACTCACATATTCTTAGTTTATCTTGTCGTTTTATGACGTTACAAGTGACATTCAACCTTAGGGCAACGATAAAGCAATTATGATGTCGAATGTATAGGACTTCTAATTTGATGCAATTTTATGGGAACATTGTCTTATCTATTTTTATCTATGCACTAAAAACTGCAAATGTCTCACTGTTGACAATAATTATGTATTTTCTTGTCGCCCTTTGTATTGTAGTTTCACTATTATAGTCACGATAAAAATAAAAAAAGTCTTTATGGCACCTTTTTAGGTCATGAGCTATCCGAATATTGAAAAATATTTGGCCTAGGCCTTAAGGAAGATTTTTTTTTAAACACATTTTAAATTCTCAATCTATCTGCCTAGCTTTTTCCCTATGGTGGGGTCGGCTTCCAGACTAACCAGATGCAGCTGAATACCAGTATTTTACAGGGAGCGACTGCCTATCTGACCTCCACAACCCCCTAACTGGGTAATTCGATACCCCTCCCCCATCTAAAAAAAAACTATTATAATTATTATGTTTATAATAAATATGTACATTTCTACATCAAATCAACGCCCAGTTCCACAATTGTTTTCTAATAAACACAATTGTTTCTGTTCACAGGCCATTCCTGTAACGTCAACTTTGCGAACGAACTTCGATGCATCAAAGCAACTCTACAATAGCACAACTATGTAAAATATACAATCTCAATGAGACAGTGTAATCTTTACCTTCGATTGGTGCATTTTTTTTTTAACCAAATCGAAACAAGATTATTACTTGTTGTTTTTTCAATAATTATAATCAAGATTAAGTAAATGTTGTATTAGTAATAAGGAACTTTGAAAAACCAGACAATACGGCTAGCTTAGTGAATAGGTTATCGCGAATCGATCAATATTGTAACGTTTAATACCCTGTGATGAGTTGTGTGGACTGTTCGCGATGTCATGCTCTGTGGAGCTATGGATGTTTGGTGCCATAAGAAGAATTTTAAATATTGTAGTTAGGAATATATGTATTTACTAATATCTTTTAAGTACCCAGTTCTCGATCCAGCTTGTTCGCGAGTCATTTTAAAAAAATCTCTCTAAAACATTTTCAAGGCTTCCTTTTTTATTTTTGCACCCAGTGATATAATGTAATTGTGCCAAACGTGATAAATATCATTTTGTGTTAATTCAGCACTGCCATTATTTTCCTTTTTTGAATTTTCTTATTAAGTAAACTTTCGCTTCTTAAGCAACGAATATACTTTAAGTACTTATTATCTATATTATGTGAATATAAAATATTATTTTAATAAAAATCTAGTACGAATGCATTTAACTTAATTATCGTCAGTGATTTTGTAAAACTGTTATATATTTTAATTACAAAATTATATTTATGCATAAAATGTATTTGTTGTTAGCTTAACTAAGACATTATGACATATAATGATATCTACCTTTAATTAAAAAGTACTGATATTATAAAAATATTGTGTAACTTTACATGTATAAACTATTTTAAACAATTGCCTACGTATAATATGATCTACCCGTGTATTGCTGCTAAGTGAACAAATTCGACTAACAATAAAAAATAAAATATTATATAAATGTTTTTTTTTTTTCTTCTATTTTTAAGACATTCCTGTTTTGCAAAAAATCCTGAAAACAGATGCCAGAAACTGGTAACGCCTATAAAAAAACAAAATATTCTGTTTTTCTTATACTTAGTCTGTTTTTAATCATTAAGTTCTCTGATATAGTCTGTTAATAATCTCGTAGACTAATTTGACATCTTATTTGATTGTAGTTCGTTTTTTTCGATTTGGAGTTTGATATTTGCACCTGACAAGTGATTAGAAAACATACTATACTACATAAAAGATAGCTTGATCTCTGCGACATATGTCAAACTGACATTCTTAAGGTTGTCAGCATATAAAAAATTGTCGATAGAAATTATCGACGTTTCTTACTATTATCGATGCTAATGTAACATATAATTGGGTTTAATTTAATTACAAACTTTACTAAATTAAACGAATATTTTAATATAAAATACATTTATTATTTTTTAAGGAGTACACCCCAAATCCATATCTGAATCAGTTTATGAATCGCTAGAACAAGTTTAGATCAAGTATGTACAAATGTAAATAATTTTATGATATTAAAATATACAATAAAATTAATTTATAAATTAAGTTTTATTTAAAATATCGATAGTTTATAGTATGTGGTCACGATGATTCATCGCCCATAATTAATTAGGTCGGCATGCCCATAAAGTATGACATTGATAGGTACTGTTTGTACTAATACGAAATTCAGGACTTCATAGGCTTGATTTTACTGACAGCTGTCGCAGAAATCAAGCTATCTTTTATGAAGAATAGCTACAGTATTCTTCACACAAAACTACGTTGAAGTGATTTTTTCTGCGTCAAACTGTCTTTGATATTATAAAGACAAGCGTGAAACCATACCTACAACTTGCGAAGTATACCTATTCCGATACTAATGTTGTTACGCGGAATTTTTCTCGTCTCGTTCGATCCACAAAGGACGTCTCATCTTGTATCTGGGGGCACAGTAGTGCCCCCACCAAGTCGAGCAAAAACAATCAAACCAAGGCACAGCCATACCATCATTTTTTGATCACGTTCTTTACTTTACAATAATTACACGTTCGGTGCACTGTCCGTCGCGTTCGGCGCCGCGCTTTGTGATTGCATTGAGCACGGATCAATTTAGCTAATCGCTAAGAACTGCGGGATAATTGCGTTACACACTAACATTAGCAATGGCTTTCATTTTGACAGTTCAACAACATTCATTGCGTCATTTACGTCTTTAAGCAAACAATATTTTCGAACATAAAGTTTGTGAAGCAACAGATTAGCAATATCCATCAACTTGATTCAGATTGTGATTGATAATGTGTTACGCAATTAGGGTGAAGGTTTTGTTGAGACAGTTCTTGATGTTTTTGTTATTGTAATGATATTCGAATACTAGTTTATTTATTTATAAGTAGTAATATATTGAAACTGTTTGTATCTATTTCCCGTTACTTGTCCCTACAGGTTTATTAGAAAACAAGCATCAGACACCATCTGTTTGCCATTAATACTATTTTCACCTTTTTCATTTGTATTCTGTTTCATGAATTGTGTCCAAATAAACATTATTCTTTCTTTCTTTAAATGTTAGTGTTATAGAGGTATGAGGAATACGGTGTAAAGTTCCCATCATCCTCTATAGAAAAGCGAGGATCCTCTGACCAGACGGGTGTTATCTTTGGTGGGCGACTGCCCAATGATTGATGTCGGGAAGTTATATACTTTGGTACTTATATGCTGATCGCGTGATAAACCCTGCTTGCGCGATGCAGGATTTCACGTGACGTCAGTGTGATGCGTAGTTCGCATGTGGAAATGTAGATGCCGCCACAGTGTATTATAGTATTTAACATGATAGGAAAATCTGTAAAAAAAAATATATAAAAAAAATTGTTTGATTTTCCTTTTCATATCGAACACAACTGGCTAAATGTGGCTCTTCTTCTTTTCGAGTCCATGGCAAAAGTAAAAATGATTTATAATGTTAGGTGAGTTGGGCCCACCTCTGTCTAACCCATCGGGGAAAACTGTCGTGATGTTATGTAGTAACGAACACAATACAAGAAAATAAACTTAAAAATACCTACTTAGGTCTAGACTAAAGAAGCCTCGTTATCGACAGACGAGAAGTGTTCCCCGTCTACAAAATTTGATCCCCATATACGCCTGGAGAACCCCCCGATCACCCCATCACCCCGATTCCCGCCCCCCACGCCGCGCCAGTCGCACTGGATCACTAGGACGGGGTACATGTCTCTGCACAGTCGCCATCAACAACATCGATAACTACTTCAAAGTAAATAATAATTATGATGATATTTATCATAGCAACTTTTTGCAATTTTACTTTGCCCACTTTGGAAAAATAAATAACATAAGTATATTAGATTCGACGGGTTTTTAATATACCTCCTTTCGAACTCATTTTCAAAATATGGTACTTCCTTACTAATATTATAAATGCGAAAGTAACTCGGTCTGTCTGTCTGTCGCGCTTACACGCCAAAACTACTGAACCGATTTAAATGAAATTTGGTACACAGATAGTCTAGAGCCTGAGAAAGGATATAGGCTACTTTTTATCGATATACCACGCGGGCGAAGCCGCGGGCGGAAGCTAGTTGTTAATAACTATGATAAATTACCCTTTTTTTTTATATGCTCAACTAGAACAGAATTAGAACATAGAACGATTCCATAGAACGTCTTGTAGTGCAGGAAAGGTCGAAGGAACAAGAGCACGCGACAGGTCGCTCATGCGATGGACCGACCAGATTAAATCCGCAGTGGGCGGCCCATTACATGAATGCACACATGTAACAACCGACAGAGAAGGATGGCGTCGCATCGTCAGGCAAATCACGGCTGTCTGAAATCTCACTGCAACTTGATGACCACGACCGCTCTGTCAAGAGTGCACCGACTAAAAAGAAGAAGAATAGAACTAAAAACGTGATAGAAGCTTCTACATTTTGTCCAAATCATCAATCAACAATATTTTGAGCTCAGCTAATCTTGAAAAACCTTGTTGAGAACAATTTAATCTACCAAAAATATATCAGTCAAATATTTTGAGCAATGGCTTCCTAATAAAAACTTTTTACAAAAAATGAGTTTTTTTTGGAAGTCGGTTGTTTTTTTTTTTTTTAATGATTTTATTTTTCACTTTTTAGTTGTGGTACCTACCCCACTCAAATTCAAATACCACTACCTGCTATGCAAATAACAGTGACAGAGTCTAATAAGATATCATCTACATAGAGTAACTGGGAAAAATACGTAATTATTGAAGCTAACTCAAAAACTACACAAGCAAAGTAAATAAAATTTATATGGGACCACACGGAAAGCACAAGCTTTCAAATAAAAAAAGAATCATCAAAATCGGTTCACCCAGTCGAAAGTTCTGAGGCAAAAAACATTAAAAAAAAAATACAGACGAATTGATAACCTCCTCCTTTTTTGAAGTTGGTTAAAAATTAAGATGTTATTCACACAGAGGTGATGTGGCGTAGACAGAGCGCAGACGATGGGTGGGCAAAAGTTCTCACACCCTTGCTCATAGATCCCCCTCCCCGGCCGCCAGCCAGTTAGTCTCGCATCAACATTGAGGCGGGGTGCACGCGCGCTCCCGATCAAATCCAGTTCGTATTCAACAAAACTTTAAGAAGCAATAAACTTTCTGGAGATGGCTTAAATTTTTTGAATTTTAATATTGTATTTTTTTTTTATAAAAATATCTTTGTTTGTTTCAGTACTTATCTTGACTAGCACAGATGGAGAACAGAGATGTATTTTTGAAATATTTGTACCTATTTTATGTTACTTTTCGGAACATCAGTAATTTGTCCCATTTGCCTAACACAAAACAATTATTAGTCATTTGATAACATTATTTGTCAGAACCAACCAGCTTGCGGCTCGTTCTTAGACTAGGCCGCATCCTGATCTGGTCATCATTTATAGCTGATATCACTATTTTGAATAACAGTAGGATTGAAAGTAGGTAACTGTTTGTGACGGTAAGGACAGACACACAAAACCTTCGTATCGGCCTTAGTTACGTGCGATTCCTAGTCCCATCACTTGCGGATTTCTGATTGGTCCGTAACCCAGACTAAGAATGAATGACGACATGATTTGACAGTTGTTCCTACCCCCGAGGTGTCCCGAGGTGTTTTTGCCCGTCCAAACAGTTGAATTTGATACTTATTTTGACAGAGCGATAAGTCAGTTGATACGATATCGAAATAGTTATCGTGCTGTTGACAGATGTTTCGGAAATATTCAAAACTGTGGCTGCTTTTTTTAATGCTCGAACTGCTCCAAGACTCTCTACAGGAAGAGTGGAGGCAACGCTGGTTATACTTGCGCCGATAGTATAATGGGTGTTGGGATTGCAACATTTAAAATAAATTTTTCCACAATAAAAGTATTGTTTTTTATAAATATATTTTTTTTATTTAGCACCAATCAAAAAATTAACAATTAACAGCAGACTATTACAATCAAAACATAGATTTTCTTACATTTTTATCTATTGTAGTCTTAAATTATTGCTAGGAACTTAGTTTTTATTACTTGTACACTTCAGCCTCAAATACCTAATAATCTGAATAAAATTAACAATCAACAACACACACTAAAAAAAGCAGTCTTTGCTCTTCCAGCTTGAATACTTAGTCAATAATTCGAATTCTTGCTGACGAGTCGACAGGGAGGCATCGCCGTGCACGTGGATGTGCACGACGAGAGTTTGCTGTAAACGAAGGAAATCATGTATTATCAGTTTTTCTGAAACATGATATATTTCTTTTCTATTGAATAATAATACTTACTTCGCTGACTTTGCATCGTCAACTTCAACTCTAGTGCTCTAGTGGACACTGAGTGTTACTCCTGGAGAGTCGGTTTGCAGGTGTAGCAGTTGATGTATGGGTGGGCGAGGTGGCTGCTGGCTCTTGTTTTTGTTACAGATGGACTTCGTACGCAAAATACGCGCTTTGACGTGGAGTTGCGGATACCAGCCCGTATTACCTATTACCTACAGATGAACCCTGTACAGCAAAAACTGAATATCATTTACAGATACAACAAATATATTTAACTATGTATGTGTAATATAAAACAATATTGCCGTTTTTCTTTTTTACCACTGAAACAAACTATACTGATTATCATTGTATGCACTTTACTGATGTCAAGACCTTAAAATCATAATAATATTGACGAGTATTAAACTCACCCTTTGCCACTGCTCCACGGGCTTTGTGCAACTTTCCACCGAGTCAAGGGAGTTTACCAAAGCCGTTTCGATCTTAGTCTCCCCTTAGCACCCCTCAATAGCCCAGGACCTAACTCCTGATGGTCTTCCATAAAATTGAAGAGGACCTCTATTTGAGCTTGAGTTGCTGCTGGAGCGTTTGGAGCTTTTTTTATAAAACTTCTCGTGTAAATATCAAAAATAAAATTCATTCAAAAATTACCGTCAAAAAGAAAAAAGGCAAAGGTCTTATATGGCAAAAATAATTCAATTCTTTAACTATAGACATAATAAAAAGTAAATTGTTAAAAATGTGGTCATTTTCTAAAGAGCAATATAAATTTTTGTTTATTAAGCTTGAAAACCACAAAATAAGTAAACCGGTAATCGAGACTCTATCGTCATGCGTCATTCGTTCACTATTATGGTCTATCATTCCGTTTGAAATCCATGAATCCGAAATCAACAGGCAGTAGGGAACAAACTCGATTTTCGTTAACGGACTGAGGCAGTAGACGCCCTGAACGTAAGCCTCTCTGTAGATAGAAACCGTAATCGAGTAGAGTCCCCGTAGAGCGAAAAGTCACTAAGTCGAAAAAAAATCTTCTCTAATTATCTGTCTCACCTTCATTTTTGTAACTGCCCCCGCTTTTGTTTTACAAAATGTGAAAAGTAAGTAAGTCTATAGGTAAGCCAACGTTATAACGATTTTTATTTTCAAAAACTTTAACTCTCATCTCAAAACACGATTTTTCGACTTAATGACTTTTCGCTCTACGGGGACGGACATAATTTAATTTCATAGTACAGGTGTGTATACTATGCACTATAGAGCTACCATTTACCGGGTAGTTAAAGTGATCAAGTGTCCTGACCTGACGGCTGGGATTATGTCATGCTCACTCAGTTGTCTCGCTGATGGTTGCGCATGTGTTGAATCATTTAGCTCCCTTGGAAATGGTTGAGCTGAATGGTACTGATCCATTGCGTCATGTTCGTGAACGGCACCATCGGATGGGACTTGGATTGATTTTGTTTCTATTTCTACTCTGGACGACTTTAACGTGTACTTTTTTTTAACATCGTTCTCACTTACCTCTACTTAATTATAAATTCAACAATTGGTGTAAATAATATTATTAAAAATAAATAGTTTTAAAGAGTGTCCGTATAGGTTCTTTCCCATTCTTCGCCATAGGTACCTACTACGCTTAGGAATGGGCAACTAGGAACACCACCATTAACAGGCACTTTTGACAATTCAAAAGTGCCTGTAAATGGTTTAATTGAAATTAGTAAATGTTTTGAGTTTGAGTTATGCGTCATGTTCGTGAACGGGCGCCGTCAGTTGTGACTGGTCATCTCTTAGCTGCCATAGCTTATTTTAATTTTTAACTTATTTTCATTTTATAATTGCGGACGCTTTTAACGTGCTTTCTACATTATTCTCACATGTATAATTTCAACATGAATGATGTAACAAATTTTTTGTGTAATTTTTATTTTAATTTAAAGAGTTTAAGGGGTATGAGGAACAGGGAGTAAAGTTTACTCATCCACCATAGAAAAGGGAGGATCCTCCGACCAGACGGTTGTTGTGTCTGGCGGGCAACTGCCCAATGATTGATATTGGATTTTTGTATATATGTTCACTGCACGGTAAACTCTAATTGCGCGATGGAGGATTTTTGTGACGTCAGGATTTTTGTGTGACGTCAGGTCTTTGATGCGTAGTTCGAATGTGGCGATGTAGGTACCGCCACAAGTTTCCGTCGAGTTTCTTGCCCGTTCTTCTCCATAGGTACCTACGCTTTGGAATAGGCAACTAGCTTCATATTTCTGACTGACCGAGTCCTTGAAAATTCAAAATTGTCTGTAAATGGTTTAATTGAAATAAATGCTTTGAGTTTGAGTTTGAGTTATTGCCCTAAAAACTCTGGAAACCATTATAACAATGGTTTCCAGAGTTTTTAGGGCAAACTAGTTGGTTGTCTGCATTTCAAGTTTATAACAAACTTGAAATGCAGACAACCAACTACTTTGTTCTACCCACTGAACGCCAATGACTCGTCACGTACAGAAAAGGAACAAGCATTAATCGCCACGCTTACTCAGTGATGGTTCGCTAGCTGCTGAGTGACTGTTATTGGCAGAATTGCTGGTTACCTGTACCATCAACCAATCAAGGCAGCCTATAGCAGTCCACTATTGGGCATAGGCCCCTCTCAAGTTGCTCCACAATACCCAGTTCCGCTCTCAGAATCCATTATGTCCTGGCCGCTTTAGGAATAAGCGTCAGCCCATCTAGTTGGGCATTCAATGATCCGCTTGCCAATCAGCATATCAGACCAATATTAGTCCAAGTTTACACAATGATGTCTAAATCCAGTTTTAGGGATCGATAAGTTAGGAAGAAACGGTATAACCAACTGAGAGACGCATGCGGCCCAACCTTGGGTCCAACCATAAATTTTGGCCTAATAGGTCCAACAATTTGGTTTGGCCTAACGTGCTTTCAAATATTACACAAATAAACTTCTCTGAATATCAGAATTGGAAGACATGCCCTTTTTCATTAACACTACATGACACCTGAAAGTAATGCAAAATAAAAGCGCGCTGTTGGATGTTCAAGTGACTTGATACATTTATTTGTGTCGTCTAGTGTAAGTGAAAACGGGAATCACATGTCTCCGACTCTTTAGTTTTGAACTGACGCATCCAAATAAATTGGTTACATATGATAAAGCAATCTCAATCAATCTGCCTAGCCTTTCCCAACCCTGTTGGGTTCGGCTTCCAGTCTAACCGGATGCAGCTGAATACCAGTATTTTACATGAAGCGACTGCCTATCTGACCTCCACAACCCAGTTACTGGATAATACGATACCCCGTGGTAAGACTGGTTGTCAGACTTTCGGGCTTCTGACGACCCGTAACGACTGTCAAAGATCGACGAATGACAGCCGGGACCAACAGCTTAAGGTGCTTTCCGAGGCACGGTGGAGTCTCGGTATGTAAAGATGGTCACCCATCCACGGGGCTAAGCTACGCTTACCGTGGTTGGTACCACGGTAGCTTAACCTGATGGATCGACCCGTGCGGCAGTTATTAATTAGCCACGAGCTCCTGTCCAATCAAGATAAAGCAACCATTTGACAGATAGTGAATTGTCATTCAAATTATTCAAGTCAAGTGGCCAACTTCCCAGCAAGAGTCAAATATTGACCAGATTGCTTTGTATGATAAGTAACCAACTTATGCCATGACCCAGAGAATAAATGAGAAACAAAGGAACACAATAAATGAGTGAAACATATATTCGAGAAAGTAATTTACTTTAACTGAAAAATAAAACTTCTCGTTTTCAATAGACTATTGATTGCGTCAAAAGTTCGAGTCCCTCAACGCGATCTTCTTAAACATTTTTTTGAAGTTTTTGTGATGAGTATCAGTAATATTATGATGATGTTTTTTGTTTAAATAACAACTGTAGTCAGTCGGAATTAGGCATTTAGTTTGGACTGAGTAGAAAACTGTATTTGGCAAGTAGTATGGCAGCAGCACCTCTGTATTATTATTATTAGATGTTTCATCAAACTTTCCCTCCGAGATCAAATTTGTATTCAACGCTTCTTCGTTATTTTGGGTGTCGAGTGCAAGATTATCAAACCCGTTACTTTTCATGTCTCTTGAAGTAATTTTCTTGCTTTTCCTGTTAACTACTTGTGAAGCTAGCCAACTTGGTATTTTTACCGAGTATATCTTCAAGAATGTATTTTTCACCAAGGTTCTAACTTTGCTAGCTGAAGGTGCGGCCGCTATATTATGCAACAGCGGCATTGCAACTATTTTAGCTGTCGTGTTCCCGAGGCGACCCACGATGTCTTTTCTGATCTCCTTGTAGATTTTCTTGGGAATATGGCCCGCAGCCACTATCTGATGACCTTTTCCGTCATTGTAAAACAATACCCTTGCCAATAAAAACGGCTTATTCTTCGAATGAGTAGCAGAAGCAAAGGACATCAGTGCTAAGGTTAACAAAATATACCTGGAAGATATTCTTGGAAAATTAATATGGTAAAAACATCCATTATAAACATTATTATAAGATCATGAGATTAAGTATTTTTTTATATCAACATAGCATAGCATATCAGCATATTAACATAGATTTAGGTTTAAATTTGTTGCCGTGACCGTAAAATTATCAAAAAAATTAATCTCTCTTAGTTATGTACCTAGCTATTGCAGCTTTTTGGTCACCAATAAGCAATATACACGAAACTGCAAAAGTGGGGCTTGACAAATAAAATAATAGTTAATTGATTCAGGCCAGACTTTGCGGAAATCCAATAAAAGATACAAATACAATACAGTTAAAAATAGAATAATAATTTTAACTGCTGCATTTAATTATTTGCACTGGAAAGTTCATAACTATCTTGCTGGGATGGCTTTAGCAATGGTGAGAAAACCTGAAACTCACTCACATACACTTTTCCTTTCAATTTTATAATTCATTTTATCTCATGAAAAAATAATCTGCTGACCAACGTAATGCCCGGGGTACAGCTTGGTGAAACGTTACATGAAAATTTCATGTTTCATGACAATTTCATGAAGATTTCATATTTCAAGAAAATTTAATGGTACGTTGCCGTCCTAATTTATACAATTCAACTTGAATTGTAACACAACCACTAGAAGAATTTGTTTCTACGTGTGTTTTAACATATATTTCATGGGCGTAGGAATAATGTTGAGTTGGCAAGGTGAAAGTATTATAACAGGCTTTTGATGTTGGCTCATTAAAAAGTTGTAATCAAAATAATACAAAAATAAAATATTTTTTCTAATATTACTTACGTCTTCATGTTCAGGAATCAATGTTACTTAGACACAACTAATACCATCGACGAAAAAGATGCCAATGAAATCAAATTAACATGTGGTTTTTTCGATTATTTTATATTGTGCGTTAATTAATAAAGGGTACTTAATAGGCAAATTATCAATTAAAACATGTGACATGTAATTTTACTTCAATCATAAGTATTTTAGTGCTAATTGCTAATTTTGTGTTGCTGATAAGCTGTACCTACTTACTCGTGAAGTACTTTATAGATTTAGAATTAAAAAAACGGCCAAGTGCGTGTCGAACCTCGCACAATGAAGGGTTCCATAGGTGGGATGATTTTATCAAACAAACTTAACATTTTAGTTGAAAAACTTGTACAAAATACAGAATGCATGGTTTTGCAACTGCAAATTTAAGTTGGTCGATTATTACTCGGTAACTTGTAGAACCTACTTAGCTGTGATAGTTTTCCTTTTCAATTTCGTTATTATATATTACTGCCGTGAATTTTTTCACATATCCAAAACCAACCATTTCGCCGTTTCAAATTTTCTCCGATTCGAAATTCCGAAACGGAATTTCGACTGTATGTGGCCGGCCTTCGTTTGGATTGGCTGCCTTCGAAATTCTGAATCGATATTATTATTTCGAAGCGGAATCCCGTTTGTCGTCTGTATGTGGCCGGCCTAATAAATCCGTGTAAGCAAACGGACTGATCGTTAAGTATATCTAGCAAACTTTTACTTATGAGGTGAAGGGCATTCATCTGTATATAATGAAATGTTCGTGCCCTCTGCGAAAAATCTATCAAAAACGAGACGTCCTGTCGGTGATCAGTCCAAAGGAGAAACGACTGTAGGAGAACGCTTGCAGAATCGGATTCAGTAGCCGCTAGCGTAGAAAGCTAAGCAGGTTTCTTTTACTGTGGGATCGCTTTAGCTTCTAACCCTAAATTCGGTTTTTAACCGACTTCTTCAAACAGGAGGAGGTTCTCAATTCGTCTGTATGTTTTTTTTTGTTGTGTGTATGTTACGCGACCACTCCGCCAACTATTAATCGATTTTGATGATTCTTTTTTTGTTTGGTAGGTTATGCTTCAGAGGTGGTCCCATATAAATTTTATTAACTTAGCTTGCGTAGTTTTTGAGTTAGCTTCAGTAATTACATGTATATTTTTCCCTTTTCACTTAGTCTATATAGACCATATTTAATTTGACTCCGTCACTGTTATTTACGAGTACATAGCAGGTAGTGGTATTCGATTTTGTGTGGGCTAGGTACCACAACTAAAAAGTGAAAAAAAAAACTTTTTATTAAAAAAAATTCAAACGACTTCCAAAAAAAAAAACACAAAAAAGTGAAAAATGACTTTAATTTCGGAAGTCGGTGGCAAAAAACGAAAATTGAAAAGCAAAGACACCGACTTCCGAAATTATAGTTATGTTTCACTTTTTTGTGTTTTTTTAGAAGTCGTCGGTTGTGTTTTTTTTGGAAAAAGTTTTTTTAGTACAGTCCAAAGCTAAGTAAGACACAGTACTCACGAAGTAGGAACCTACAGAAAAACCAATCGGGCGACCATAAAGAGTGATAAAATCATATATTTTTGGTCCAGTCCCGAGTTATTAGGTACTCTGAGTTATTAGCGGACAACTCATTACCGATTATGTCGTGTGATCTACGCAAAACGTTTTAAATTGAAAAGTAAAGGACGCGTTGTTTGCATACTTTTATTACAATTCTCTTACTAAGGTATACCTAATTAATTAGAGACCATAAAATAAATGAGTTTAGTCAAATAAGATATTGCGGTAGGTACATAAACATTATGCTATCTAACGAAGGGCCTTCCCGTTAACCTGCAACAGTATAGCGTCTATATATGCAAAAAAAAAAAAAACATTAAATTTTTTTATTATTTATTTTTTTATAGTAAAATATTCACAAAACATATTAAATTGATACGGAAAAGAAACACTCTGTACACACACGCGTGTCACACTTGTCTTTGTACGTTGAAATACAAGTGTGCGTGTACAGAGTGTTTCTTTTACGTATCAATTTAATAGTTTTGTGAATATTAAAATTTCACTAATTACATAAAATAAAATAAAAAAAGTATTTGTTGGGTGCTATTTTTTTTTTGCATGTATGGATGCTATGCTATTGCGCGTTAACGGGAATGTCCTTGTTAGTTAACATCCTTACATATTATAAAACAAACTCCTCTGCCGCGTCTGTCTGTCGTCCTGTACGCGATAAATTCAAAAACTACTGCACCGATTTTCATGCTGTTTTCACCAATGGATAGAGTGGTTCTCGAGGAAGGTTCTAGTATATAATAACCAACATCCACGCGGGCGAAGTCGCGGGCATTAGCTAGTACATACCTACTGTATATGAAGGATTTGAAAGAAGATTGATCACCATGTTTATAATTATTTTTTATCATTGCTTCATTTTTAATTGTTTTTTACATGGTACACTAATCTTATTGTTGGTGCGTCGTCTTCACATTGATGATGTATACAAAATATTGTAAAACATTTTTAAAAGTGTATAATGGTGGAGTTGTTTGCCTATTCTTCTCCATAAGAAAACTACCTTTTGGATGGGGCGACTAGAATCAGTTCTATTTCTTTGTTTATGACGTTCAAAAGTGCCTTTTATGTACCTAATGGTCAGTTCAGACCGCGACGTACAGAGACGCGATATTGTGCGCACTTTAAAAAAAATATCGTACTTATTTTCTTCACGAAAAAGTATAATTAAGTGCGAGGGTTGACACGTGTACGCTGTAAGCTGACATGCGCGGTGCTGCGCAGCGCGTGTACCTCATTGTGTAGTAAATAAATTCGATATTGTATCGAATCATAAAAAAGTGCGCGTCGCGTCGCGTCTCGGTGTGAACTGACCCAAATTGTAATACATAATTTATGTAATTATATAATTTGGCTTTGACACAAAACTTCATTAAAGGTGTTTCACAAATTAATAGGCTCGGCCCCTATAACATACTGCACCTCTGCCTAACGTTTCGGGGAAAACTGCCTGTATTCCCCAGACGTGTAAAGTAATTTTATTCATGCCTTTGGTGCAATTCTGCGAAATATTATCTACTGCAAGATGGCATGTGACCTCTGTCACGTGTACTATTCTAAGAACAACTCTGGACAGGTCGATACGAAACTAGGCGCTACGTAACGCGCACAATATTACGTAACTTTTTAAGTAAATGATGAAATCACCTCAGTTTTCAATTAATATTTAAACATGTTTTCAGGTAATTAAGTAGGTAAATGTTTATTATTTAAGTAGTTTTCAAACTAGGTAAGTACCTACATTAAGAAAAAAAGCAAGGTTGCAGTCCTAATCATTTTCAAGTATAATTGTTTTTCTCAATCTTGAAAATTCGAGCACTATTTTGACAACCATCTTCGAGGTTTAATTGAAAATGCTATACGGGTCAAAAAAATTCAAGCAGGCGGCCGGCAATGTTTGTATGAAAATGCCTGACGTGTTTAGCGGCCGAAAAAAAAAAACTCATATCTGTCGTATAATTTAACCAGTGGACCATGTCGAGATCATGCCCTTTCAAACAAAAAAAATAATTTTGGAAATCCGTCGATATTATGACGGAGTTATGCCCAAACAAACATTAATAAAAATATATTAACATCCGAATTGATAACCTCCTTCCTTTTGAACGAACTTTTTACTTCGACTCACGGCAATGAAGGAGATAATTTTATCAAAGATTTGATTTTGTCAATATGGCTTGCACGTAGAGCTTTTAAAGCTTGACTAGATTTTGACGTAATAAATGACATATCAGCTGATTCGACAGGATTGCGAATAACGTCATTCAACTTTCAGCATTCGAATTTATTAAGAACTAGCTGATGCATGCAACTTCGCCCACGTGGACGTCGGTTATTAAATACTTAATAAACCTTACTCGAGAACCACTCTATCCATTGGTGAAAACAGCATGAAAATCGGTGGAGTACTTTTTGAGTTTATCGCGTACACGCGGCAGACGCGACGGAGGACTTTGTTTTATAATATGTAAGGATAAAGCTTGTAAAAAGATATGGTACACACGGCTACACATCAAGCTATACATTTCCAGTTTATGCTGATCTCGCAATGTATCGGATTACCGTACATTGCGAGGTCAGCTTATACTGGAAATGTATAGCTTGATGTGTAGCCGTGTGTACCTGCCGCGCCTATTTCTTTAACATTAAGTTTGTGGCAAATATCTTTAGTTAAAAGTTGATACCGGTCAAACCGCACCAGTTTAGTATGAAAGTTGTATAAAATAGATATTAATACACATATCCAAAAGGTAGGCAACTTAAAGTCACTGTAAATATGTATATAAACAACCTACTCTCTTGGTGAAAATAAGCAAAAGGGAAAAATAAAGATATCATCTTTATTATATTTGAATAAATAGATCGTTTAATTGCAGACTTTTGTACTACTTTTATGAAAGGTATTATAAAATATTTTTAATTTTGGGAACCCTTTAGCAGCCTCTCTCTTAATCCAATTAAACTGCAGTCGTCCAACCAGTTGACGCAACTCTTCTCAATGTTGTAGTAGATATGGTTAGGTACCACGGTCACGAAAGGGTCGACAACTTCAGGGTGTATTACAAGGAAGTCATTTTGCCCTTGCTTTTCTATATATGGTCTGTCAAGCAGTGCTGATTGCTTATTAAACAATGCGACCTTTAATTCTTTTTCGACCAATTTCGCTTGATCAGTTGCTCCACTTCTCGAGATGCTCTTTGATGCCTTATGTTTTTTTAGGAAATTATAAAAATTCTTGGCTTTATTCAAACTTTCAGAGTTAATGGCCCTTCTATTCTTTGAGTGTAGCTTTGCATCTACTATGTACTGGACTACTTGACTAAGTCCTATTGAATTCTCATTTTTCTTAGCCTTGGTCATCGTATCTTCGAATCTGCCTGAACATGTTACCAGTTTAAACATGAGACATGTCATGCAGATTTTGAGCTGTAAATAACAATTCAATGAGTTCATTAGTAGTTAGTTATAGTATGCATCACACTTAGGTACCTAGGTTTAATGAAGAGCCCCGATAGTCTCGCCTGAAATAATTTTAAGAGTACATAATTAATGTTTGTTTATTAAGATGATGTTTCACTGAAAAACCCGTTTCAAGAACGACGTTATTTCTCAACATAATTCATAAGTTTCTTGGTTCTTTCTTTCTTCTTACCGGTAGGTATATTTTTCAAGTGCGAGTCAGATTATACAAATAATATTAAAATTGTGAAATACGGAGAAAACATTTCAAAACATTTTTTGGAAACAGTGAAAGTTTGAAACTTTGTTTTATTTTCCTTGGAACACTTAGTTTGACCTATTTTATTAATCTGTGGTGGTATGGTAAACTTCGTAGCTATGGGGGAAAGAAACAAAGGTCAACCTCACATTTTCCGGCATGAGTCAAAAAAATGTGACTAAAAGTTTAAACTAAGAGGAAACAATTGTAAAACATGTTTGCATCAAATATTTTTACAATAGGGAAAAACGTGAATTTCTGTTTCTCATTATGGTTTGTTTACCTTTTTGCACACCTTTTTACAGTCCGTTCAACCGATTTTGACTTCTATTGCGTTGGTGGCATGACAAATGGCAGCTGCAGTAGACAGTTGGTATTGTGTAACCTTTTTAGAGTTCCGTAGTCAACAAAGAACCCTTATAGTTTTGCAATGTCCGTCTGTCTGTCCGTCTGTCCGTGGCTTAGCTCAAAGACCGTTGGTACTAGAAAGCTGTAATTTGGTAAGGATATACATATAAACCACGCAGACAAAGTGGTAAAAAGAATTGCAAAATATATTTTTTTTTAGGCTACCTCCCTGTTTTTTTTTTTCTCGTCAATCCCATGGTTTGGGGTATCGTTGGAAAGGTCGTTTAAAAATAATGGGAGTTTGTGAAAACCATTTTTAGATTCAAGGATCCGTTTGCGGAATATTAAGCTTTAAAGTGCAAATTTTTGTTAGAGTCAAGTGTCCCCGCCCCCCTGCCAGCTAAATGGTTGAGTTTGGAAATGTGAAAAAATTCACGGCAGTAGTATATATAACGAAATTAAAAGGAAATCTATCACCGCTACGAAGGCTCCACCAGTTACCGAGTAATAATCGACCAACTTTAATTTGCAGTTGCAAAAACATGTTCTCCCATACATTTTGTATAGGAGAACAAGTTTTTCAACTACAATGTTAAGTTAAGACCAGGCACAATGAAGGGTTCCATGTTGAGATGAATTTATCCCAAAAAAAACTTAACATTGTAGTTGAGAAACAAGTTCTAATATCTACATCGAGTTAGGTCACGATAAGTTCTTCGACTGCAAATGTAAGTTTGTAAAGGCATTTTTTTAAAATGTTATAAGCATATTTACAAATTAATTTTTGTATTTATTTGCGAGTGTCAAAATGTCGCTTTTATGGAAGTATTTTTTTTTTTCACCGAACCCTAGAAATCAATAATAGTCTATCTATCTGCCTAGCCTTTTCCCAACTATATTGAGGTCGGCATCCAGTCTAACCGGATGCAGCTGAATACCAGTATTTTACATTGAAGTGACTGCCTATCTGGCCTCCACAACCCAGAAAAACCCGAGAAATCAATCATAAAAAGTAATTTTTTCTTAAAAAACAAAACCTTTGATAGCAACTTTCGCATATTTCATTGACAATTAACTACAAACAACTCACCGGAATCTCACCAAAAAGAATCTGTTTCAGAGCAAAACCAAGT
This sequence comes from Lithophane leautieri, assembly GCA_949152455.1. Taxonomy (NCBI): domain Eukaryota; kingdom Metazoa; phylum Arthropoda; class Insecta; order Lepidoptera; family Noctuidae; genus Lithophane; species Lithophane leautieri. The sequence continues at coordinate 18,692,483 of OX424458.1, read as the reverse complement.
AGCCCCAGAAATTCATTATTTTCTTATGTGTTTTGCAATTTGCTGATCAGCAACCTTATACTGATAACAAGTTAATAAATCGAAATATGATTCGCGACCGAAAGAAATATGTACTTACGGCTACACATCAAGCTATACATTTCCAGTTTATGCTGGTCTCGCATTGTATAGAATTTCCGTACAATGCGAGGTCAGCTTATACTGGAAATGTATAGCTTGATGTGTAGCCGTGTGTACTTACAGAGTAATCATTAAAATCAACAATACAACTCTGAACGCTCAATTTACCCTATTGAATGACTATTTCTTGAAATCGTGACATTTGAAGCTAATTGTTACTAGAAAAATGTGTTGACGTCACCGTCTCGAGACAAAACAAATAAAAATAAAAATGTATTACAGTTATTCGCATTTCGGATCCAATTATAATCGCACAGAATATTCGAGCACCCTTATTGTCCACAAAATAATCAATGAAAGTCAAAAAATTATGTACATTTCTATTATGTACATCAAAAATTATTGGAAGCAAACTGACTATGAAATTGGATTTATTTTACAGCTCACAATGTAGGCACTTAATACTTTGCAATACCTACGGAACGATAAGATGTGAAATATCAACGAGACTCTGAATTAATAAAATAGACGTAAGAAAAACTTTTTTTTTTTTCGTGTCTTAAAAGAAAATAAATAACCGGCCAAGTGCGAGGTGGACTCGCGCACGAAGGGATTCATAAGATACAGCCTGGTGACAGACGGACGGACAGACAGACAGACGGACGGACAGTGGAGTCTTTGTAATAAGGTCCCGTTTTACTCTTAGGGTACGGAACCCTAAAAAACAGAATAAAATAAATATTTAAGGGGGCGTCCATACAACGAACGTGATTTTTATGCTCGATATTGATAACGACAACAGACTGCTTTAAATATTCACTTATTCAATTTAAAAATAAATAATTCAATTAAAATAAAACAAATATTTAAGGGGGGGGCTCCCATGACCATGGGGCTTACATGTTTTTTTTGCCGATTATATAGATAATACGGAACCCTTCGAACGCGAGTCCGACTCGCACTTGGCCGGTTTTTTATGTTATTGGATGGAAACCATAGCCAACGGGTCATCTTACATTATGTGGTTACTTTCGACTATACATCTGAAATACCAGACCAAAGGTACAGAAAAAGGTACAGTACGACACAACTTAGATGTAGCATCGACAAAATTCGTAAAACCGATCACATCCAAACTGTGTGCGCTTTCAAAATCACCTATCTTTATTACTGCTTTGGCGAAAATGATCTTTACGATAACGCAATAGCACTTGTATAGTCATAATGCTACATCTAAGTTGTGTCGTACTGCACGGTGATAATATAATTTACCTACTTTTCCGGGCGACAATGAACTCTACGGCAATTAATTAACAAAGAAGAAAACAAAAGTTGTTTGTGGAACGAGGGGAGAAAGGTTCGCATTTCACCAATCAGCCAGTACGTCGCTGTCTGGTGGCAGCGGCAGACGTCTGACAGTGGCACCTCATGCGATTTTTTTTACAGAAACACACGATACTCACTTAAGTTCAAAAAACGGAAAAGCTCATTGGAATACATTTTTATAAGCCTTATTAGATAAACTATCAAAATAATCTTAAAAATATCCGTTTATGTGGTAAAATGTTTAAAGCAACTTCAACCATTTAAATAGAGATTTTTTTTTCACCCGCTTTAACTTTAAAAACCGAAAGGAATTCAGAATGCTTATATTATCATCATTCGAAGTACAGTCACTTCGACCAGCATCATCAAATGTCAGGACTCAATATAAACCTCGATCGATAGAATTACAAAAGGCCGTCCTGAGGGCCTAGACGAGGTGACGTTCAGCGTAACGACGATGGAACAGTCAATAATAATGTATTGAACTGACATACTATGCTACCAAAAAGCTTATGTCATTCCTGTTGAAAGTCATTATAGTATGTCGACCCAAACTACTTTTTCTCAAACATGCTTGAAAATTCGAGCATTATGTTGGCAACCTTCTTCGAGATAAATCGAAATGGCTGTACTGGTCAAAAACAAGTGACGATGCGGCCAGCAAAGTTACTATGAAAAGCCTTATCTGGCGTGTTTAGCGGCCAAATAAATTACTATGAAAACTCTTAACTGTAGTGTTATTTAAAAATGGAACGAACTTTTTACTTTAACACATGACAACCAAGGAGATAACTTATCAAAGATTTTATTCAAATTTTGTTTGGCTTGCAAAATATAGAACTGTTTAAAGTAAAGAAGAAACAAATGAACATATTAGCGCGTGAAAAATTATAGTTGTTCGCCATTGATTCTGGAATTTTTATTTAATTTACTCAGTCTGAATTTCCGCGCATTATTTGAGAAAAGTACTATATAAGCCTTGGCCGCAATCAGGAATTGATGGACTCACGACGCCCACATTTTCATGATCGTTCCGCAACCCCTTATTGCTGGCCGCGACAGTAATACAGTATAAGCGAACGCCACTTGTCAACGAACCAAATGTAAACAAACTTGTCAAAAACAAACCAAACCGAACATGGAAGACTCGTAATTCATCAGAGTGCACAGTCATCATAGTTCTAAGCTTTACTTTTAGTGTTAACATGATATTAGCAAAATGATCTAATTAGTTATAAATAATTTTATTATTCTTTAAACAATAGAAATGAAATTCTGCTCTATGGTAAGCGCATCACTTGAGAATGGCTTGACTAATTTGGTTTTTTGTTGTTCTAACATGTTTGTAATAGTCCGAATAATGTACGTAAGGAAGAAAAAAAAAGGGAAAGACAGACGACCTTTTAGAAATTTTTGTATGATAGTTTATCCAAAAATTCTATAAAAAAGGTCATCTGCCTTCCCCTTTTTTTTTGTTTGGACAGGACAACGTGAGTCGGCTCAGCCAGTATATTGCAAAAGTTTAACAACGGACTAATGTTTTTAACTATGAAATTTAGTAAGAGGGAACAGTATTTCAAACCAATCGCGATATTAATATTAACAGATTTTACTGAATATCAAGGCTTCCAAGAGTCTAAAAATACTATCTTACTCAGTAATGCCCTGTGTTTCCATCCCCCTGTATCTAAGAACAAGTAGACATAACATGTCTCTCTCATATAACAAACATTGAGCTCTCGTCTCCGCTCGCTAATTGGGGATAACTCACAAAATTATAGAGAAAATAGTGTATAGATAATTGAAACGGATGCCACTTAACCTGAGTACTAAATAGGAATAATTTTTCGGTCAGTTCGAAATTCGCTAAAGCTACCAAACTCCACTCAATAAACAGCAGCCCTCCGCAAATTAATAAGGGATATTCAGCTCCTTATTTTGAATCATATTCCACCGTTTTCTAAAGAAAATGTAATCTTTTTTTATCGTTTTTCAGTTACTATTCCCTTATTTCAATATAAAATTACATTCTGTGTACCCTCACTCCATAAATGCAATTAAAAAAACTAAAATTTAAAAATCTGCAATGTATGTTGAAATGCTATAGCGAACGACGCGTGAAGCTCAGTATATTTACATTGATAAACCACGTGGCGCGAGCGCGCCCCCCCGCCCCGCCACGGGGAGTGCGGCTACGTGCGTTTTGCCACGGTAACGATAGGACATTGCGTGTGAGGTAATAAAACAAATCAGGTTTATTGGATTCCGATAACGTTCCTGAAATAATTTCATGTACCGTTCGTCTTAGTATGATATTGATATACTGAATTTATCCCATCAGTCTTTGGAGCCCTGTCCCTTACACCCTGTGTAAATCAAAATGGACATTTCAATAAAGAATTCAGAAAATCTATGAAATATATCTGTAAACGTGGATTGCTAACAGCTCAACTAATTTCACAAGTTTAAAGTGAAGTTCCAACACGGAGGGCTTGTGCTGTGAACGTGGCGGTGTGATAGATATCATTTAGATGTGATCATCATCTGTTTCAGTTTGCTATGAATGCGGAATATCAGTATGTCAAGATACAATTATTTAAACCTAACGTTCAGATATATTGCCTAACATAGAAGTTAATAGTACATTTTTTTTAAGGTTTAATGATAGACAACAAACTCACGTGAAAAGATCATACAGGTAACATACTCGTAATAATGTAAAAAGATAAGCAAATCAGCATTCATTATGCTCTTTATAAATTGTCGAGAGTGGTTAACCGTGAAACCATTCTAGCTGCATACCATGTCTCGTAGCATCTGTAACACGCTATGGAATCATATTCTGGGGAAATTCAACTTATGATATTTAGCACGGAATAGATAAATAAGGTTATAAAGTATATAAGATAATATAAAAAAGTATATAAGATAGAAAGTATATATAGAATATGTAGTAGTATATATAGTATGTATAGAAAGTATATATAAAGAAAGTATATAAGATAATTAAGGTTTCCTTATTTATCTATTCCGTGATATTTAGAGCACAAAAACGGTATATTCGAGCTACGTGCGATCTGAAAAGAAGAGATAGCTGTGTTCCATTTTTAAAATCCTTGAAAACATTAACTTTTCCTTCATTGTGTATACTAGAAGTTGCAACATTTGTCCCAAAAAATGCAATGTTATTTACAAAACTGTCTCAAATACGTAGAGGTCCTTACGTTCTCAATATAAAAACGTTTTATGTGCCAAGAAATATAAGACAGCTTTAATGCGCAAAAGCTTTCGTTAAAGGTTTTCGTTGTGAGGCTAAAACCAAAATGTATTAGGTTAGGTGTTTTAGAAATAAAGAAAAGAAAAAAAAATAAAGCTTGCTGGGAATAGCACCCAGAATTTATTAAAAGTTACCTGACTCCTTAAAGCAACTAAACGAGCTTTAAGAAGAAATTATTCATGTTGTTATCTACATCCATGCTATAAATCCTCTATAAAAGTTTCTGAAACAGTTAGCTTATTGCCAACATTAAAACAACCAGTGTCATAGTAACCATTATATCATCCAAACGGGTGTTATAATGTTGTACTAAATTTCATAATGCAACTCATTTCAAAAAAGAATGCTGTCATGCAGGCGCGTTTCACTAACTGAGCTAAGTAATTTAAAAAAAAAACTTGTAGTTTATTCGAATTCTAAAAATTCGAATTCACGTGCGTTGTATCCCGCCATTTTTGTTCGATATTAGTATTACAAAGAAACTTTTATAGAGGATTCATAACATGGGTGTAGATAAAGTCTTGTATGCCACTGTAAATAATTAGGTATTATATAACAGTTGCATAAATAACTTATAATGCATAAATGCTATTACACTGTTGATGAATTTCTTTGTGACAATAATACCCTTCGACCGTCAGCTGTCAAAATAATCTAGAAAATTGACTGACGTTCGGCCTATTTCGGCCTCACGGCGCCAAACAGTCTCATTCAACGCTCTGTAATTATTGTAAGAATGTCAAAGTTGCCCAGCTTGAAAGTCCTTTTGCAACTTTATTTTATTAATGACGTATTACAAATGCTAAAATGGTTCCAACAGATTAAATATTACCACTTTTTAACAAAACCACAAAGCGCTCGACCATCGGAAACATCAGTCACAATTTTAGTAAGAAGAACAAAAACTCTATGGTTCATCATAATTAATAAATTTGAATAACAACTACATTAAATTAATTAGCTATAAATTAAAAGCAGTTCTATTTTTATGATTAATTTGAACGATTAAACATAAAAATATAAATATTTGGAAAATTTGCGAATTTCCGCCATTTTCCGCCATTTTGTCGCCATTTTCTTTGTAGTAATGTCTTTGTGCCATGCTTTCATTTTGCTTCTGTGCAATGTTGGTAGCATGGCGTGTTTTATTGTTAGCTCTGTCTTTCGTGCTCATTTTACGACAAGAATGAAAGAGATAGGGCGCTTAGTTTCATAGATAATCGCAAAAAAGTTGGTTGATGTTTTGACAGCTGCCGTAGTACGGCGAACGTCATTGGAAGGGTTATAATGGAACTAAGTAGTGAATGTGTGTTTTTGTTGTAATGTATAATTTGTTTATTGAATTTAATATGAATTAATCTAAACTATTGAATCTGTAATTAATAAATATTTTATAATGTTTCTGAAATTAATTTAAATGTTATTGTACTCACCTGTAATCATAAGTACGCCACTGGCAAAACATAAAGAGTCAACTGAATTTTTATAAGACCAAATGTATGTATCTATGTTAAAAAATACATATTCATTCATTCAATATAGTAGCAGAACATCACGCCTGTTGTCCCTGAAGAGTTAGGCAGAGGTGCAGGTGCACCTGATAGTTCAACCAGATTTCACCAGATGATGAGAAAAAATTATCAGGGAGACATTAGAGGGTTTCAAAATGATACCATTCTAGTTTCGATCGGATTATAATCAAGGGCAGATGTTTACCCCTTTCGGAGACACTTTTTTAAACTCTATTGATTTTTAAGTGACTTAATGAAACAAAGTCATTTTCAAAGCCCAGAAGGTAATGGGACCATGAGTTCTGTGGATTTTTAACCGACTTCTTTAAAAAGGAGGAGGTTCTATGTTCGTCTGTATGTATTTTTTTCTTTTTTTGTGTATGTTCATCGATGTTTTCGTCAATTGTAAACCGATTTACAAATTTCTTTTTTTGTTCGAAAGGGTATACTCCCGAGGTGGTCCCATATAAATTTTATTAATTTTGTTTTTGTAGTTTTTGAGTTAGCTTCAATTATTACGTTTTTTTTTTTCACTTTGTCTATGTAGACGATATCTTATTTGACTCTGTCACTGGTCACATAGCAGGTAGTGGTATTCGAATTTGCGTGGCGTAGGTACCACAACTAAAAAGTGAAAAATAAAATTATTTTTCACTTTTTAGTGTTTTTTTGGAAGTCGGTTTATTTTTGTAAAAAGTTTTTAAATTACTTTTTTGTTTATCATTGTCCTTTTTTATATAATGCTGTTGTAAAACCGTATAAATAATAAAGAACAAGAACTTTTGCAACGAAGTAAGGCTGGTAGGGAACTCAAACACGTGACGAAAAAGGGTTGTTATTAATAACAATTTTTTTTAATACTTTCTTTAGGGGATGGAAGTTTTAGTTGTAGAGTTTCCTTTCCTTTTTTTGTGAAAATTAGGGTTCAGTAGTCAGGTTTTTTTTTATTGTACCAATTTTGGTTACTTTTTAATCAACTTGAGAAATCCCTTTATCATAATACAGCACAGTCTTTGATAGTATCATAAACTGACGACGTTTGCCCTATACGAATTGATGAATATCTTTTATTTAAATTCCAAAAAAAAGTCACACGTCTTAGGGCATAAATCGAACAGATTACGTGTGACTCCGGATTTTTAATTTGTCTGTCTGTGGTGTCTTGTTTATACCTTTTTAGTCGTATTTGCAAAAAGCTTGAAATAAAGAAAGTTATTTAAAAAACAAAAAACCCGCCTGCAAAACGCATAAGTCAGTAGAATTTTGGTATTGCAGACAGTGAACAAACAACAGTTACACCATATTTCAGGTTATTAGTTTGAGGTGTGAAAAATATTTTACGTCACTAAAATATCATAGTAGTGTAGTGCTTTAGTTTTACAACATGCTAGGTACTCATTGTATTGACAACAACTTCGCTCCTAATAAAATAATATAAAAATTATACCAATACTCCCTAAATTTTCAGTAGATGATTGCTGTACTATGGAAGGGCTTGGGCAGGGGGTGCGGCAAGGGCATGGTGGACAAAGATTGCCGAAATATTGGATGCGGTGTACGAGCCCTGCAAACTCACGGAACCATCACACACGATATGAAAAATACCCACTTTATACACACGCTTTTTTTGCATCGAATGCAAGAAATGTATCGTAGCGTCTAGTGAAGTATTTACTTACTAAGTATGTCAAAGGCAATTTCACAGATATTTTTTCGTTAAACTATTACCTAAGATATATTGTATTAGTAATAAATTAATAGGTTTAGAGTTAGCTTAGGCGACCACCTCGCCACGGTTGAACTCTATTTACCCGACGCCCCAGAAGGAGCGTAATGTTTTTTGTTTAATATTTATTCATTTCTTTTTTTATGTACATTTGTGTTAAATAAATTATGCAGGAATAGTCGGAGTACGTACTTACAGAAAATAACGTTCCAACCGGGTGTCGTGGTATACCCGGTTCCTTTGGCTTTTGCACACTTGGCGAATTAGAGCCAGACAGCTAGACAGTCACTTCGTTCTTAGTATTGCTGTAAGTATGTACACACGGCTACACATCAAGCTATACATTTCTAGTTTATGCTGATCTCGCATTGTATAGAATTTTCGTACAATGCGAGGTCAGCTTATACTGGAAATGTATAGCTTGATGTGTAGCCGTGTGTACCTTCCCCTCTACTAGGTACTTAATTGTTTAAAACTTACCTATTGATAATGATGGCGACACGATAAAAACTATACTACTACTAGTCCAGTCATTTGGTAGTTTTACCTGAAAAGTTGCTACCAAGAGCTTGAAACTAAGCTTAGTGATATTCTATTTTTCGATTAGTTCTTTCGAATTTTCACTTTGCCACCTCGTATCTTTGCCGCCCGCGCCGCCATTTTGGAAAAATGGCGCCCATAAACACTTTTTTGACAGTACTTATCTCCTTTCCGACTCGTTTTACGATACATTTTTGCGAATTCGACATATTCAGTAGGTACCGAGCGAAATGCCCAGATATAATTTCTTCCAGGTCATCTGCCAGCGGATTACTTGGAAAGTTTTCCAGGAGTTATGAAAATTATTTATATTTATTTATTTATTTATATATACTTTATTGTACATCACAAAAATATATAACAAAAGGAAAAAAACAAACACTACAAAATATACAATGGGCGGCCTTATCGCTTTCCGCGATCGAAATTAGTCACTTTATTGATTTCGATGTGCACTTTTAGAATTGTCACTTTACCAACTCGAACATTTGCCACTTGCGCCAAAAAATTGCCGCTTGTACCACTCCCCCTTTTGAGCACCAAATTACTATTATACTAACTATTACGAACCAAAACAATAGCACACACAAAAAATTCGTGAACAAAAATAATTTTTGTTTCATTTCTTACATATTAAATTCAACTGATAGTATGTATCATATACGTCCTATAATCATTAAGTTCTCTGCTAAAGTCTGTTTTATAATCTCGTAGACTAATTTGACATTTCATGTGATTCTCGTTTGTTTTTCCAATTTGGAGTTAGACATCTACACCTGTCAAATTATTCTACAAGATTAAACAACAAACTTTAGTGCTGTGCATTTCTGTGACTAATTCAGAATACCTAAAACTGTATGTTCTTTTTGTATGTGTGTGAGCAGATAAGTCGTTAAAGAGCCAAACAATATATAAATAATAAATAAAAAACAAAAAGAAGGAATCTTAAAGGGGCGTAACGGGAGGCACTGCGCTCTCAGTCACGCATGAAATATCTACCTATCATCACTGCAGGAATCGAACCCACTACTTAGCACGTTCCCAAATTTCAATACCGTGTCCATGTTGATACTACGCTTCAGACCGTCATTTATACAGCAGTCAGGCTCGCCACTGCCAGACCCGGTAATCTCATTCTCTGTAAGTCCGCGGTACCGAGCAGTCGCCTTGATATCAGTGTTCATCCTAGTCACCCCCAAAATTACCTCCGAGCAAAATTTTACTTTTTTTTTATATACGCGCGTTCTCCCTTGCCGCGAAGGTTGAGAAGTTAGGGCGTCAAGCGTCACTCGAGCAGTCGTTAGGGGTGTTTCAGGTATGTGTATCTTTTTTGTACATACTTACAAAAATAATATTTTTTTATTGTTCGGGACGGACTTGGCGGTTGCTGTTTGGCGACATGATAATTATTAAAAAATGTACTTAGGTAGGTAATTATTATATATACATAATGAAAATAAAAACCTCTAAACAGCATTATAATAATAAATCTTTATATCGGACTATATATACTTACATAATATACAATCCGTAGTTTCGTAAAAAAAAAGATTTAAAATATTAGGAAACTTATAACTACAACAAAATAATCTAACAAAAAGCTATGAACGTGTCCTAACACACTTTGGCACGTGCCTTCGAACCCAGTGTTAATTAAACGTATTTTTAACCGACTTCAAAAAGGAGGAGGTTCTCAATTCGTATGTATGTTTCTTTTTTTGTATGTTTATTTCGCGATTACTTCGCGAATTTTGAATTGATTTTGATGATTCTTTTTTTGTTTGATCGGTCATGCTTCCAGAGGTGGTCCCTTAAAATTTGTATTAACTTTGCTTGCGTAGCTTTTGAGTTAGCTTCAATATTTCCTATTTTTCCCATGGTATATCTGGACAATGTTTTAAATGACTCCGTGACTGTTATTTACATAGCAGGCTCTCAGGTAGTGGTATTCGAATTTGTGTGGGGTAAGTAACAGGTATCACAAAGAAGAATTAAAAATTGAAAACCAAAGACACTGACTTCCGAAATTAGTTATTTTTCCCTTTTGTGTTTTTTTTTTTGGAAGTCGGTTGTTTTTTCTTTTTTGTAAAAGTTTTTAATAATTGAAAATTCGTTAAAATAACGGAATAAAAATTAGAAGAACAGCAGGGGTGAATACCAAGATGACGACTAATAGAGAAGTAGGGATTATGGGATTAGGGTTGAGAATAATGATGTTATTTAGTGTGGTACCTTTAGAACACGATGTGTTAATAATGATGTTATTTAGTGTGGTACCTTTAGAACACGATGTGTTAATAATGATGTTATTTAGTGTGGTACCTTTAGAACACGATGTGTTAATAACGATGTTATTTAGTGTGGTAACTTTAGAACACGATGTGTTAATAACGATGTTATTTAGTGTGGTACCTTTAGAACACGATGTGTTAATAATGATGTTATTTAGTGTGGTAACTTTAGAACACGATGTGTTAATAACGATGTTATTTAGTGTGGTACCTTTAGAACACGATGTGTTAATAATGATGTTATTTAGTGTGGTACCTTTAGAACACGATGTGTTAATAATGATGTTATTTAGTGTGGTAACTTTAGAACACGATGTGTTAATAATGATGTTATTTAATGTGGTACCATTATAACACGATGTGTTAATAATGATGTTATTTAGTATGGTACCTTTAGAACACGATGTGTTAATAATGATGTTATTTAGTGTGGTACCTTTAGAACACGATGTGTTAATAATGATGTTATTTAGTATGTTACCTTTAGAACACGATGTGTTAATAATGATGTTATTTAGTGTGGTACCTTTAGAACACGATGTGTTAATAATGATGTTATTTAATGTGGTACCTTTATAACACGATGTGTTAATAATGATGTTATTTAGTGTGGTACCTTTAGAACACGATGTGTTAATAATGATGTTATTTAGTGTGGTACCTTTAGAACACGATGTGTTAATAATGATGTTATTTAGTGTGGTAACTTTAGAACACGATGTGTTAATAATGATGTTATTTAATGTGGTACCTTTATAACACGATGTGTTAATAATGATGTTATTTAGTGTGGTACCTTTAGAACACGATGTGTTAATAATGATGTTATTTAGTGTGGTACCTTTAGAACACGATGTGTTAATAATGATGTTATTTAGTGCGGTACCTTTAGAACACGATGTGTTAATAATGATGTTATTTAGTGCGGTACCTTTAGAACACGATGTGTTAATAATCATTAAGAACTTGTGGGCTTAGAGGCTTATTAGACTGTTGTATTGGAAGTGGCTCTTTATAGACTTGAAACCTGAAAGTTGCTAACCATTAGGTAAAATCGAATTCAGACTTACAAGTTGCGCATTTCAAGATTTGAAAGTTTGTAGCTGAGTGGTTTGAGACATGCAACATATTGAACATAATAAGAACATGAGGACTTGGTGACTTGTAGTAAGTTGTATTGAGAGGTTTGATAGTTGAGTCTAGGTTAGACTGGAGACTTGAGACTGACATTTCTTATTTTCATTTCGATCTTTTTTATAACTTCTCAGCTAAAGTTTTATATACCCAAAATCTCACAGAGTATAATTTCAGATTGAGTAGACACCATTCTCGATCTTCAACGTGGTGCTGTCCCACAAACAATGGGTCACTGAATATCGTGTCCAGCGTGTGGTACTGCTGTTTACAGGAACTGGGGGCTCAAAACAGTCACTTTGGCGGAATCGTAATAGGAAAATATTATGAATCTAAACAAAATATTATGAAAATATTATATACCTACAATTTAATTACAACTCTATAGTAGTGGCTGTTGCGAACATGTTAATTATTTAGATTTGTTACAGTTGTAATAGCAATCATGTAATTTTTTAAATAGGTTTTTATTTGTAGTATCTTATTCATCTTATATAGATTCTTTTCTACCTTGTGAATGTGAGAACGTTGTAGGCTTAGTGAACTGTAGACTTTTTTTTGACCAATTTCTATTTTTTTTTAACCCATTACATGACATTTTTTGAAAGGCCTACGCTGTCCTCCCATAAGTATTAACACTGTAATTCGAAAATATTGTAAACGCCAATTATCTTTTAAAAGAGTAACCATGGAGTTTCTTGCCGGCTCTTCTCTATAGGAAGCGACCAATTGGAACCGTGCATCTAGCTTCTGACGTTTCATAAGTGCCCATGTAGGCTTATGTGAAATAAAATATTTTGATTTTGAATCATCGTAAAATGCTTCAAACTGACAATTCATTTTATGATCATTCTGCGTGCGATTCATATTACGAAATAATTCATCTGTTTGACAGTTTTATATTTGTGTTAAATTAGAGGAATTGCTAATGACAGCTGGAAATTCAGGAAACGAAATGCTTTTAGAGGAATTTTTAATGTGGCCGTTTTAGGCCCACTGATGAACGCTACAGAAGGTGCCAAATTGGTTGCCAAATTCTGGGCTGCCTCTTTTTAGATTGAAAGCAGGCATTTTACAAGAAAAGCATTGGAGAAACGATAACAATGATAACGTTCACTATCACACTAATAAGATAAGATCACTCAGCAGTTGCAAACTACCTCGTACATACTCTCAAGATCGCGTGTATTTTTAAAAGCTTTTAACGTTCCTAATAAAACTCTGGTCGATTTATTTTTCTGGTAGCCTTATTTATTTTAACTGCGTATCATAGAACACTCTATAGAACACCTTATATTTTGTTTGTACTACACAGTTCACACCCGGATTTGTGTAATGTAACATTAAACATGGTTTCACGAAATGCCAAAGCTTTGAAATTTATTGACAATGTAAACAGTACGAATATCAAAAGTTCGAAGATTTGTTGTTCCGATGAGCGAAATAGTACTTTCAATAGATTTTGATAAGGTTGAACAAAATGAGGGGTTTGTGGCTAAATAATAACAGCCCCACGGCCGATCGATCAGGTTAAGCTACGCTCGCCGCGGTCGGCCCGTGGATGGGTGACCATCTTTACATACTTATACCGCACGTTAAGCCGTTGCTTCCGGCTGTCATTCGTGAATCTTTGCCAGTCGTTACGAGTCGTCAGAAGCCCGAAACTGACAACCAGTCTTACCAGTATTGCCCAGTAACTTTACCAAAGGGTACCCAGTAACTGGGTTGTGGAGTTCAGATAGGCACTCGCTCCATGTAAAATACTTTTAGTATTCAGCTGCATCTGATTAGACTGGAAGCCAACCCCACCATAGTTGGAAAATGCTAGTCAGATGGTGATGATGGATGCTCAAAATGGGATATTAATTTACGTATTGGTATCTATAGCATGTTGAACATTTGCGCAATTCGATTTCCGCTCAGCGAAGGTTGGCATTGTTCTCGGTAAAGTTACATTATGCTCGCTTTAATAAAGTTCATGTCACATCAGGCTCAGGTGTAATGTAAAATCTCCTCGTTGAAAATCCGACGTAAACAGGATTTTAACACTTTATGTGGAAAATAGAAAAATGGAAACTATTTGAAGTAGGATTAAGGATAAGTGCTACGACGAAGTGCAGCCTCAAGTTGTTGATTACCTAATAAAAACTTTTAACAAAAAAGAAAACTACCGACTTCCAAAAAAACACTAAAAAAGTGAAAAATAACTTTAATTTCAAAAGTCGTTGTCTTTGCTTTTCAATTTTCGCTTTTTGCCACCGACTTCCGAAATTAAAGTAATTTTTCACTATTTTTGTGTTTTGGAAGTCGGTTGTTATTTTTTTTCTAAAAAGTTTTTTATTTTCGCTTTTGTGTTGTGGTACCTACCCCACACAAATTTGAATACCACTACCTGCTATGTAAATAACAGTGACGGAGTCAAATAAGATAATTATCATCTACATAGACTAAGTGGGAAAAAATACGTAATTATTGAAGTTAACTCAAAAACTACACAAGCAAAGTTAATTTATATGGGACCATACGGGAAGCACTAACTTTCAAATAAAAAATAATCATCAAAATCGGTTCACCCAGTCGAAAGTTTTAAGGTAGCAAACATAAAAAATAAAAATAAAATAATACAGACGAATTGATAACCTCCTCCTTTTTTTGAAGTCGGTTAAAAAGAGTTCGGTGGGCTTGCCTTTCAGGGCTTTTATTAATTGATGTGGTTGCGTGCAGATGTACCGATAATTTACCAAACTCCGGATCACGGACCCGCGCAGGTTAGATAGTCGTGGCAGCCAATGGCTTAATAGCCAAAAGCTTCACCCAACACTTGAGAAGCAGCTGGATCCATGGCTTGATTCAGAAAGCGGTACTTCTGGACACGGCTCGCATTGTTATTGGAGGTTCCTCTTTCTGGAGCCCTAACCGACGAGAAAATGTCATGGTCCCGGCAGTAAAAAAAATAGTTCATCACTGCCACGCCCTTCAAAAGGGTATTGATGGACGAACGTGAAAATGTACGCATACGTGAGTCCATCAATGCCTGGTTGCAGCCAAGGCTTCTATTAAATAGTGCGCGGAAATTCAAACTAACTAAATTAATTATAAATTCCAGAATCAATGACGAACAACGATACATTTTCACGGGTCATTATTATTATTTGTTTCTTCTGTACTTTAAACAGCTATATTTGCAAGCCAAATCGAAATTTAAATAAAATCTTTGATAAGTTACCTCCTTAGTTTATATAACATAAACATAATCAGCCTATGATGTTCCCACTGCTGGGACACAGGCCTCCTCTCAGTGAGAGGGAGTGGGCCGTAATCCACCACGCGGGCCCAGTGCGGGTTGGTACGAGTAGATGTCACATGTCTTCGAATTTTTGGTTCTAGGACATGCCGGTTTCCTCACGATGTTTTCCTTCACAGTTTTTGAGAGCAGTGGCAGCTCCTTGGTTTGTTGAAGTAAAAAGTTCGTTCCATTTTTAAATAACACGAGATATGAGTTATCATAGTAATTTATTTGGCCGCTAAACACGACTGATATGGATTTTCATAGTAACATTGCCGGCTGCATAGTCATTTGTTTTTTTCGGGGACAGCAATTTCGATTTATCTCGAAGAAGGTTGTCAAAATAATGCTCGAATTTCCAAGCATGTTTGAGAAAATATAATATACACTGTATTATGATATTATGAAAACTGACCAACGTAAGCAAGTAATCAAGAAACCTATCATTTTACAGAATCAATAACATAATCGACTCACTTCCCTTATACAGGGTGGGCAACGAAAAGATGTCCAAAGAAAAAAATATATAGTTATAGTGCGATTATTTTATAGTTTAGGGGCTAGACGACTTTTTAATATTTTTTTGGGAAATTCTCACTTGACTTCTGACTTTTTTATTTTTCTCTTTTTGTGTCGCATTTTATGTAAAATATTTTTTTTTAAATTATAAATCTTTAAATTATAGTCTACGAGCGATAAAAAATACTATGTGTCTAATCTCACCCAAAGTGACAGAGACTGAGGAAAAATTTTTGTTCGACAAGATTTCCAGATGTTTATTCTTTAAAACAAGAAAAATGAACTGACGTTTTATAAACTGCTCGTTCTCTGGCCTGTATTTAGGTCATCAATGTAACCACTTGGCAAAAGCTTGCAGCAGAGGGCAGAGCAGTATTACGAAGCAATTTATTTATACTTTGAAATGTTTAATTAACTGTGGTCAAATAAGGCTTCGGCTATTAGGAAATGTACTATGTAATAAACGATTCATAACGTTCGCAGAAACACCTTCTATAAGTGAAACTTAGAAGGTTTCCATATTTTGTACTCAATATTTTTACTCAGTATTCGAGTCTTGTCAAATTGATTGCTTTCGCGATTTTCACAACTTAAAGACTTCGTCCGCAGGAAGTCTTTGTTAGATTCATTAGAAATGAAATTGGTATTATACGGCATAAAAATTACTCCTTTCCTAATTATAAGTTATACTAAATATTTTTTATTAATTAGTTCTAAAAAAAATCTACATTAAGACTCAATGGACGACCCACCAGCCACAATGCAATTATTGTTGAAAATAAACACTAAAATAAGAAAAGAAAGAGTGTAAGGAGTTTCCACACGGCTAACAATAGCGGTCGTCTCGAGACCCCCTTTGATACAAAGATTCACCCTTAGTTCCAGAAATCACTTGACACCATTACCGCCTGGCCACGGGACATTCCGCAGCAGCGAATTTTCGCGCGGTGCGAAAGGAGAAGCGTCTTGCGACTAATACAAAAAAATAAATAAAATAAAAACAACCGACTTCCAAAAAAACTAATGAAAATAGGAAATTAACAGCAGCTATCCTTTCTACAATAGCATACATTCATTATTCCTAGTGTGTGTTGGCGTTTTCATTGGCCGTCCCCCAACGCGACGACGCTTGGATCAGTCCCACAACGCGACGACGCGACGCTTGGATCAAAATATCCTACTAGTCCTACTAATCCTACTAATCCTACTAATATCCTACTAATATTATAAATGTGAAAGTTTGTGAGTATGGATGTGTGGATGTTTGTTACTCTTTCACGTTAAAACTACTGGATGGATTTTGATGAAACTTGGCAGTAATATAGCTTATATATCAGAATAACATATAGGCTACTTTTATCCCGGTCAACAGTGTGAAAGCGTTTAAGTAACGATATTTGTTGACAATGTCGGAAAAAAATAAGTTGTCTGGGAGCTTTCAACGAAAACGCTGCCTAAACCCTTTAAGATATAACAAAATAATGTATCGTGTAATTGTGTATCTTATATAGGTCTACAGAAAAGTCCGCGATACCATATGTCTAGCTCTTAAGGATAACATACTATATCCATTTTAATACTTAAAAAAATGGGCAATTAAACTTGGAAAGCTATTTACACATAATTTTAAATAGATTGGTTGGCTTGAGCATTTCATGAAGATTATTTTTTCCCTTTACACCATGCAAATTAAATAAATACTTTAGGAGATATAGCAAAATCAAATAACGCGCAACAAAATTAATTTCGTGTCGCTGACTGACTAGACTGGCCCGCGCGGGCGGGGGGAACAAGTCGCTCATCGCTGAGTGCGCGACCCGACGTGGTTTGTTGATAAAAAGCAGCCTATAGCAAAAATTAGTGAATGAGAATGATTTTTGCTATACGCTGCTTTTTATCAACACACCACGCGGGCGAAGCCGCGGGCGGAAGCTAGTTACCTATAACTCACATGTAGATTAAATTTAACGGGCTAATACATATTATTTTTTTACTTTTTAGATGCTTTGTTTTTGTAGGGGGTGTTTTACATTTTAAATTTAACTTTCATTTACAGCTTTTTAACTTTTATACTACGAGTATATTACTAGTAGAAACGCTACGATCAACACGTGCCTCGCTGAAATCTGAATAACTATACGTATTTTTGCCACAGTGAAGCTAGTTACTAATGTAGTCTCATTTATCTTTCCTACTCCATTATCAGACCCTGATCACCATCTATCTCGATACAGACACCTTTCAAACAAAACAAAAAAATCAAAGTCGCTTCAGCCGTTTTGCAGCTACGATGGCGCAGACAGACACACGTTAAAGTTATAACATCCCTCTTTTTCTGTCGGGGGTTAAAACAAGCATGAGATTTAAGACCACGTTGTAGACAAAGAAGCATGTGGCGTCTCTGGTACCTCATTAACGGCATAGCTATGTAAACTATTAACTTCTCCCAAATCGCGACGTAATTTTTTTTACGTACTTCTTTGACTTATTAATCTAATTTCAACTATTTATAAGTGGCTTTTGTGGACAGTATTTTAATTCAGATTTGTAACATTTGTAATGGCAATCATAATTATCATTAGGTTTAAATAGGTTTTTATTCTTCCTTTTAAATAGATCCCTTCATATTTTGTGCATGTGAGAACGTTGTAGGCAACTGTAGATTTGTTGACCATTTTATATTTTGTTAAGTACCTGGTACTTGTTGACAGGCCTCTCATATCTATTAACACTGTAATTTTAAAAACATTGTAAAAGCCATTTTTATTTTTAAGTTTTACCTTTTAGTTTCTTGCTGGCTCTTCTCCATAGACGTTTCATAAGTCTGACATCTGACGTTTCATAAGTACGAGTACCCATGTAGGTTTAAGTGACATAAAATATTTTGATTTTGGTTTCTTTTTTAGTTTGATTGGAAGATGAAATTTAGGTACTAGTGGCTCATGGCTAAATAATACTAGCTACACAGGTCGATCCATCAGGTTAAGCTACGCTTGCCGGGGTTGGCCCGTGAATGGGTCTTTACATACCGAGACTCCTCCGTGTCTCGGAAAGCACGTTGCGCCGTTGGTTCTGGCTGTCACTCGTGGATCTTTGACAGTCGCTCCATGTAAAATACTGGTATTCCACTGCATTCGACAACATAGTTGAGAAAAGGCTAGGCAGATTGATATACACTGTAGGCACTAGCGCCTGAAGGTACAAATCTCCTTGAAGCTGTGACCAACATTCAGTAGATATTTCTCTTGTAGCTAGAAATAAGGCACGTTCTGGACGTGATTCCAGACACCTTCACTGCCATGACTATGTTTATCTTATCGTTCAATCAAATCCTTTATTTAGTTCGAAACAACTTGATGCATCTGAAATTGAACATTGTACACTATCTTACATACACAAACTCACAATTTTATCCCATGGTTGTAGGTAGAAACTAAAATACAATAGACGTAGATATATTTAGTAACCTATTCCGCTTAACTATTCTTCAAGAGTCATATAAAAAACCCTGTAAGAAATCGACACGTGTTTCACCTCTCAACGAGGCATCCTCAGGATGACGATTGACCAATTGCAAACCAGAACACGCCGTGTTGCTACACCGAGCGCTGGCGCTGGCGCGAGCTCTGCGTCCAGCGCTCGGTGTTTTTTATGCGCTGAAGGTGAGTTAAGTGGAATAGGTTACTAAATATATCTACGTCTATTGTATTTTATAATGGATTTCCGCAAAGTCACGCCTGAATCAATTAACTAGGTAGAAACTACATAACGCCACGTGCTTCGATTCTTGCTGACTTAAGAAGCTTCGTTTACGTCGCCGAATTATTCATAAAAAACCGTACTTAAATTAGGAGAAGTGCAAGCTGTCATTCCACCTGCTGATCTGTTCTGTAAAAATCTCACCGTGAAAAGTTAGGTGAAGTAAGGTTAATGTGAGCAGTCATTCCATGACACATTGACAGCTCACTTCACCTAAGTTTTCACGGTGAGATCTTTACAGAATAAACCGGCTGGTCATTCACGCAGGCCGGTTGCGAGTGCTACGTACCTGACCGTTCTGAAGAATATTACCAATAAGGACAGTGTGTATTATTGAACAAAGCAGGACAAAATGGTTTAAAAAAAATGCGAGTATCGGACCCCAAAAATTTATATTATTTGAAACCTCAAGCCAAATAAAATAAAAAAGCAGTTTTATTATAAACGTGTGAGCGTGTATGGAAAAACTGGAGGTAGTAGTTTGGGCATGCTTCACTGTATTGTTCGCGGCGCTTTGTCTTGGTTTTTTTGGTCTGAGATTGTGACATACATATTTCTCTTACTTTATGTGGGATGACGGTTGCTCTAGGTCAATGTATTGGGGGTAATAAAGTTGCCAGACGTGAGGTCACAGGAAGAGAATTTTTTTAAATAGTACACGCTTGTGGTGATGCATTCCTAGAGTTTATGTAGGTATGATAAATGTTAAATTGCTAAATTACACCGAGAACTTGAATTGAAGATTATTTGCTCTCACATTTGTCGACACATGCACGTACGCGAGGGTGGAATCGACACGCGTGTCGTACTCGTTGTTTGGTACGCATCGATGAATGCCAGTGACACGGGTTTGTCTCGTATCTACAAATACGTATGCACTCGTATCTAACAATCAGTGCAGTATCATAAACGAGTGCGAGTGTGACCAATAATGAGCATATTATGTGGAGGGTATTATTGCTGAAACGTAACACGAAATGTAACACACTTTGACAATGACCAAAATGATTAATTAATATGCAAAGACTATGAAAATAAAATAAAAATGTGAGATTTGAAGCTTTGGCTGGCTGTGTAACCAGAAGAAAATAATAAAAGTATAAGAATCAAGAAAATCTCTACTTAGAGAAGAAAATATAATACTTAGCGTGAAACACAATGGCGCAAAAGCGCAAGAGAAAAAGCGGACATCAATGTAAAGCAGAAGAGACATGAATGGAAAATAATACTTACGAGAAATAAAATTACGAAGACCAAACATGAAAAGGTTCTTCGATAAAGAGAACAAAGGGCTAGGTACAAAGCGCGATCATCACATTAAAAAATAACAGTAAAGTGCATTATGAGCAAGGGATTAAACAAGCATCCATATGGCTTAAATAATTATGAAAAAAGCCAATAGGCTTTAAATAATCAATGTTTTACTAAATCAAATTCAAACTGAATCCTGCTTTAATTATTTCAGATGATAATCTGGTTTTAACTTTATTAGGCTTTATTCAGCTCACATTTTATTTTTGCTACAGTTTTTATTAATATAAATGCTCATTGGTATTAAAATTAAATTAAGAAGGTAGGTAATCTTCCAACGTGTATCAGGGTGTTTCTAAAAATCTACCCGTAATGGGGTGAAATGGGGCAGTCAATTTTACAGAGGAGGATTTTTTCTAAGTGTATTGACTAATTTGAAATAAAAAAAATTGGAGTATTTGCGCCGTTTGTGGTTTTCTGCACCTGCAGAACATCTTCCTAGCATGGCGGGCTATGCTGGGGCTAGCAAAGCCCGCACCATATACGAGTATACATAATCACTTTCACAAAATCTGATTCCAACTTTCACAATTCTTTGGGAATGTTCACTAAATCCTAAGCACATTTATTTTCAAAGAGTTTTAAAGAACGGGCCCTCCCACGACACGCACATTTTATATTAAACTCATAATAGCATTTTGCCAGTGACTTCGTATTTTCCTTTCTTGTGCGAATTTCCAAAAATACGGCCTAATTCCTTCTATAATGCGAAATTTCAACTTTCTAAGTTGGTTTGGGCTGACAAATCACTGACTGAGTGTGGGACTTTTTATGATTTACAACTATAGATAACACCACAAGTTCTACTATCAAAAGTCATATTCATAGAAACATTTATTTATTACATGCAAAGTCCTTTAATATTACCTCAAAGAGGTTTTTCTCTACCGAGTGTATAAAAGACAATTATTACGCGTCGCTGAACGTAAAACGGATGTTCCGATGGTTGCAAATTGCAGGATGCATAAATATGAAGTAAACGAGTAACTGTAATATCGTCGTATCAATGGGAAAACCGACTTAATGCCCAAAACATCAAAATGAGATATTGCATTTTGAAAGTTAGATAAAGAAAATCTCTGATGAAATAAATTATAATGTAAGTTGCGTCAAACATTATATTTAGAATAATTATTTATCATTTTAGATCACTAAATATTGTGTTCCGCAAGTTTATAATAATATCAGAAAACGAAAAAAAAAACAAATATCCCCCATAATTAGTTGGTTTTACCTGTATAACCTTAAAACATTAATATTTAATTAAATAAAGCTCCTCTAAACGTGTTATCTATTTTTAGATGGGCTTAGAAGAATGATTAAATAGTTAATATTCAGTTACATCTGTAAAACCGCCATAAATCTAATTAATTGGAAAAAATTGACATTTTGGTTGGTTTTACCCGTCTACTAATAAGAATATATTAAGATAAAGTTTAACTAATATAACTACACCCGCGGTCAAAGAATACGGGTCGGTACGAAAAACTAAAATTACTCGTAAAATAATAGAGCTAGCGGGTTGAATGAATTGAAATGGAACTGTATGTTGTAGGCAATTTACCAGTGAATAAAACAACACCAAATTTTGGAAACATTATTAGTTAAATAGTCAAAATTACAGAAAAACAAAATATCAATAATTTTTACGTTGAAAATTAACGGTTGGTACCTCACATTCAACATAAAAACGAACTTTAAAACAAAATTAATAATTTGTATTGCCTCCACGGGCTCTTCTCGCAGCTGCTAGGCGATTGGGCATACTGTTTATTAAGTTGCTTATGCGATTTTGCGGGATATTGGTCCATTTTTCCACTAGCGCATGTTTTAGGTCTCGAAGTGTTTCTGGGGCGGGGTTTCGATTTCTTACACACCTCCCAAGCTTGTTTCAAGTGTGTTCAATTCGAATCCGGTCCGAGCCTGTCGCTGGCCGGTCCATGCGATTAATGCCAACGTCCTGAAAATATTCATTTACAATTTGAGCTGTATGTTGCCTGGCGTTTTCATGCATTCATTTATTGAATTTTCACCCATATAATAAAATATGGGCTGACATGCTCATTAAGAATTTCTTTCACATATCTTGCACTAGTTAGCGTACCATTTTCTATCAGCATTAACTCCGTGCGTCTCTCTGAAGAGATTACAGCCCAAACCATAACAGATACACCGCCGAAAAGCAGTTTTTCCTCAAAACATGCTCGAAGAAAACGTTCCCCTGGCCGTCGGTAGACTCTTCGCCGCCCATCATGTGCATACAGCATAAATCCGGAATCGTCAGAGTCAGTTTCTTGCCCATTCTTCGTCTGCCCATTATGCGTGTTCGCGGGCGTAACGTAATCTTACTACCCGATGTTCCCTTTCAAGTTTTGAACCATATGTGGATCTATGTGGGGTCAAACTAGCTTCAAGGAGTCGCCGCCTTATAGTCCGCACACTAACGTCGTCTCCACGTTTCTCTAGAAGTTGATTTGTTACATTAACTGCCGTGAGGTGCCGGAGCATGGACGTAACAATAAATCGATACTCTCGAGCCATAGTACATCTGGCCTGCCGGTTCCTGGTCTTCTTATGTTCTGCCCAGTTTCTCGGAAACGTTGGACGACTCGCTGCTCTATAGAAAGTGATACGTCTATTGTTCTTGCTGTACTTCGCTGACTTCTGCCTTCTTCTAACATAGTGACGATACGCGTACATTCTTCTGGTGTTAGCGACATCACAGTAATTCAATAATGATGGTAAAAGACGACATTGACCGCCTTTTATCATTTTGAGTTAATAGATTTCAAACAAAAGTGAGAAAACCAGGAAAAGTAAAACAATCGGGAATTGAATTTACTTCCAAATTGGAGGTTTTTAAAATTTAAAGTTTTTTGAATCATGTTGTAGATCATTTAAGGTTTTATTTCATACGATATTCAAATTCTCTGTAATATAAAGTTAGATTCATGCATGTACCATTATTAATTTGTTAGTTACAGGGATATCCGTCATCAACCCGTATTATTTGACTGCGAGTGTAATTACTGTCAGGCGGTTCAGAAAGTAGTTTTCCCTCCAAAGAACTCATGATTAACCTTCAAAAGTAACTATTTTATGGTGTTTCAAAACATCAAATAACTCAGAGCAACGTACTTGCAAGCGCAGTTGTACTACTACTAAGTCTACGTACGCGTCCAATGAATCAGTGCAAAAACACAATAAGTCGACGTAGTCGGTTTTCCCTGTCGATTATTTCGAACGTAAAAATAGTCGATTCTAACGGTAAAAACTACTAAATAAATACAAGTTAATATGAATTGCCATTCTATTTTATTTTAGTATTAACTAATTTATCGTCGAGTAAAAACTACTATTTCGGTTAAGTATGAATTAATTCTATATTAATTGAGTTCTGCTTTAAAATTTTCACTAAAGTCAAAAACAATTAACTCCTGAAAGTATATTTTGCGTGTAGATCAACAAAATGGATACCAAAGAAACGTTCAGCATTAAAAAGAGATATATTAGGATAAAACCTTTTATTCGAAGATATAAAATATAAAATGACAATAATGTTGTAATAATTGGTTTTAGCCTAAATTATAGAAAGTCCCGTTTTAGTGGTTATTTCCATTCACTATCTTTTTAACTATGCCTTTTATTTCAAAGTGGGTTTTACCATTAGATAGTTCTTGTTTTTGTAATAAAAACTGTATTTTTAACTCAGTTTGTCAAAAATCGGTCCTTAGTCGGTTTTCCTATTAATACGACGAATTATTCTATTCAATGCTTAAAGATAATAAGTAAACACTGCAGGAAAAAGACTACAAATTCCTAAGAAATAAGAAGTATTAAGGGCAACAAGCCAATGAAAATATTTCAAAAGAAGCCAATGAAAATATTGAAGCGCAAGACTGCAAGCTTTTCGCGTTTCTCAGGGGCAAAATTAGCGTGGAATTTTTGATGAAAACAATGGTTTACATAACATAGCAAACGTTTATATTTGGTAATTTGAGTTACCTCCAAGAGTCTTTACGATGGCCGTCATTAGGTTCGCGGAATGTTCTCCCATTGTTTCCAAGATGGCAGTTTTTATTTCAGCTTCGCAAAGTTTCTGGAGCTGGTTTGTTAGTTTGAACACGCCTCTTCAGCTTATCCCATAAGTGCCCTATTGGATTCATATCAGGTACTTCATGCTAGCCATTTCATTACCGCAATCAAATCAAAAGTATATATTTGCTAGAATATGGTACAACAAAATAATAGGACAGTCAATTTAGTTTCAGCATATCCCGGCATGATATGGCGTGTGTAATGGACATTTCATGTCAATTACAATGTCATTATGTCATTATCAACGTCATTAATACATGATTATTATTTGATTTTACAACAGGTATAGGTTCTATCGACTTATCCTCTAAATATTCCTTATGGGTGTAATATTTTTTATACAGTAAAAGTTTAATTTAGTTTTTCTTCTTTTGGACAATGTCAATCATAAATCTTGAAGGGAATTTGGTAAATGGTATATATTATAATAGACTAGCATCATGCATATATTCTCGAGTGTGTGCGCCCATGCATTATCATGCGTAAAAATTACACTTATTACGACTTCCGTGAGTTACCCTTAATTCAATAAGATAACAATTGATCCGATAAAATTTATTTATCAGATACTTAATATTCTTAATTCCGCTTAATATATCTGGCAGTGAAGTAACTTTATGCAGCGAGATAAATATATCAGGGAGAGGTAATTCCGACTCCTAAATAGATTCACGTAATGAGGCGAGAAGTCTGGTATATCTCGGACTTGTTTTAATGTTGCTCAACACTGATAAATCCCCGGAGTTATTCGGATATAGGAAATGATATGATTATTAGGGATTTTTACGTCCGAATGAAAAAAACGGAAGCCTTACAGGATCACACGTGTGACTGTCTGTCTGTCCGTCTGTCACAGCCAATTTTCTTCGAATTAGACCGACGAAGTTGAAATTTAATGCACATATAAATTTTTGTGACCGAAATACCGACGTGTAACGTAAATAAATTAATTTTGAATATAGGTTCACACAGATAGGCACATAAATTATTTATAAAAAAGTTTTGCAAACCGTACTGTGTGACATAGCAAATGAAAGGGCTTACAGTGAGGGTCCCAATTTTTTTTAAATTACTTTAAAATAAATAGTTTTATAGTTATTTAACAAGAGATGAAAATTGACCACCCATATTACATAAATCTCCAAAACTACTGAAGCCTAAAATTTTGAAAAAGTATAAAGCACATGGTTAGTACATAGAAGTCTATGGTTTCAAAATAACATGGCAAATCTCTCAATATTGTGCGAACAAACTTACATTTGCAGTTTGAAGGGAGAGCATGTTTTTTTTCTACCGATTTTTAGATTAAATTAAATATCCATAAACTACACTACATTTTTAAACAGTTTTATTTTGACTAAGATAACCAATAACGTAGATTAGGTACTTTTCGAATAACATAAGGTTTTTAGTTTAGTCAAATCCACCGGGAATTTACGGAAAGTTAAATTCGCACCTAGCAAAAAAATCCAGTTGGGTTCCGATATAACTAAGTTAACTTAATGCAAAAGTGCCTGAACTAAAAATATCTTTTTGATTTTCGAAAGAAGCTAATTCAAACTAATTCAGTGCAAATAATTCTTTTTCAGGTTATTGACGCATACGCACGCCAAGCAAATAACAAAGCGTTCAGCGATCAGGTAAGACCCTACTTTGTTAAATATTAGATGCTCGTGTACGTAATTGACAAATCATATAACTGTCAAAGAATCCTGTCGATGCGAATAAACGGAATTTAAGTTGATAGAAAACTTGGTAAACTTTTAACTTCCCTGACTTTACAAAGCAGTTTTATGACGTGACCATGAAAACAAAATATGTTCCATATCCAACAAGTATCCAAATCAGAGTTGTATTCAATTAACACTATTTCCTGTAGCTTTCGTGACTCTGACAATCCAGATGCTGACGGTCATGAAAGTTGTAAAAATGTTTTGTAAATACTACAAACATAGTTATTTAGTAAATTGTTTCTACAGCTGTATGTTTTTATTTTTTTTTATTTTAAATAAATATAACATTATTGGTTTTACATATTTGTTTAAAAGGAAATATATAAACTTAAATAATGGCACGCAAGAGAGGAATTTAACAAATATCTATTAGTAATTTTTTTCGAAATAGGGAATGCATGTATTTTGTTAATATTTTTATCAATAGTTTAAATCGCTAAGTAATAGTTGAAAAACATTCGACGCCAAAAAAGCAAAATAAAGAACTTTAAAAAAAAAAATATCCAACCGACCCGGGCTATTTAAACGCCCTTCATTTGGCGCGCTTGGTATGGTCACGTGAGAGTCTATGACAACAAACAAACAAGTGTCAAGTCAATGTCAAACACTCCTAAAAAACACTTTGACATTTTGATCGTTGTCATAGACTGTTACATCACATTCGCTCTGACCAATAGCGTCGCTTTTCAAGTAATTATAATTTTTTAAAGTGCCAAAAAACTGGGAAATTCCCAATTTATTTCTCGCTCAAAAAAATAAATAAAAATATTATTCAAAAATATGCGAGGCATAATTCTAAAGTAAAATAATTTATTTAAAAAAATACTTGACCCTTATTTGAATCACGTGCATAAGTAAATTATTATAAGTTGATTTTTCACATATCTGGTAATTCAAGTTTTGTTATACTTGTTTAATTTAAATACACCAATATCATCATTCTCCTGCCCATATCCCAACAACAGTCGCCGGCGCAACATGTCTTTGTTTTTTTTTTTTCCATACCTATTAGTCATCATCTCGGTAGTCACTTCTTTTCCAGCCATATCATCTTCCACAGAGTCCATCCATCGTTTAAATATGATTCAATTAAACATTTTTTTAATGCACCCAAACATTTTTCATTTACCAGCACCCTAATGGCGTAACACACGATCAATCACAATCTGTTTGATTTTGACAGTTCAACAACATCCATTGCGTTATTTACGTTGCTAAGCAGACAAATTTTTCAAACATAATATAAAGCAATAGATTAGCAATTTCCTTCAAAATGTTTCAGATTATGTAAATTAAAACTTAAGGTTGAATTATCGCATCATCACGTAAGATAAACTTCCATCGCCCTTCTGCCAGTTGTACCTACTGGCTCTCGTGAAGCCATTATCTGTCTATGAGCCAACACTGGATGGTGCTGAATAGCACACAGACATTTTCCTGCACAATTATACAAATATGTTTCAAGCCAGCACCTTAGTTGATTTGTTTTTACCGCACGGAGTTGGCCCTCGTGTTTGCAACAGATAAAAAAATTAAAGTAATAAAAACTAAAACCCAACTACGACTAAAAATGTATAAACAAGACACCATAGACAGACAAATTAAAAACCCGCAGTCACACGTGTTAGGGAATAAATCAAACAGATTATGTGTGACTCCGGATTTTATTAAAATTCTTTTGGGTTATTTGGCTTATATATATACAAGCTTCGCCCCGCGGTTTCACCCGCGTAAGTCTCGATCCCGTGGGAATATCGGGATAAAAGTATCCTATGTGTTAATCCAGGTTATAAACTATCTATATAACACAACGGATATAAGTATCGCAACAGAAATACTAACTTCAAAACTAATAAACATTATTACAAATAATACTAGTGTTATAAAACAACCAAATAGAAACAAACCAATAAAACCGTGGATAACAAAAGGAGTAGTCAAGTGCATTAGAAAGAGAGACAGGTTACACAAAGCAGCAGCAAAGGCACCGGACAATATACTTTTACATAAAAATTATCAAAGGTATAGAAATACGTGTAATTATATAATAAAAAACTTGAAAAAGCAGTACTACCAAGAAAAACTAAATACTAACAAAGGCAACATAAAGAAAACTTGGGAAATAATTAAAGAAGTTTGTGAAATGAAGAAAAATATTGAACCCACTGTCGAACTATTAGATATTGATGCTTCACCAAAACAGTCTCTAGATAGGGTTAATAACTTTTTTACTGGAGTAGGAGAAGCATTAGCAAATGATTTACTGAATAGGATGTGTAAAACGGAACAGGATCTATCGCGAGAAGCTGCCCAGGATACCTCACCAACAGACTCTATGTCATTCACACCTACGGATCCCTACGAAGTGAGGGGTATTATTCTAGGGCTAAGATCGCATACCGCACCCGGCTTGGATAAAATTACTGCAGAGATTCTGAAGCAGAATGTTGTATGTCTCGCACCACCTATAACATACATGTGCAATCTTAGCCTGTCAACCGGCAGGTTCCCATCCTCATTTAAAGAGGCAGTTGTCTGTCCTATTTTTAAATCTGGGAATAAGGACCAGCCAAATAACTATCGCCCTATCTCTCTTCTATCAGTGCTATCCAAGATCTTAGAAAAAGTCGTCAACAAGAGAGTCATTAACTACCTGGAAAGTAACAAACTGCTTAGCGACTACCAATTCGGGTTCAGAAAAAGTAAATCTACCGAGGATGCAGTTTTGGCATTAACGACAACTGTTGTTTCATGTCTAGATAAGGGGGACAGGTGTCTTGGGGTCTTTTTAGACCTTCAAAAGGCATTTGATACCGTGTCGATTAAAATACTTTTAACACGTTTGGAGAACGTTGGCATAAGAGGTCTAGCGCTGGACTGGTTTAAGGACTATTTAACAAATAGGTCTCAGCGTGTTAGAGTAGCTGGCTACGAGAGTACCGACTCCATATGCAAATATGGCGTACCCCAGGGAAGCACGCTGGGGCCTACACTATTTCTTGTTTATATAAATAACCTATGCAAGATAGCCGCCAGCCTCCCGTACATGGATCTACTTATGTTTGCTGACGATACGGTATTGGTGTTTCATGGTCCCACTTGGGACATGGTATTTGGAGTAGCTGAGACCACCTTGGCAGAGGTGACCACCTGGTTGGAGAGCAGTCTTCTATCGCTGAACACTAGCAAGACAAAATATGTCTGCTTTAGTAAAACATCAGCAGGAAAACCTACTGCGTCATACGACCTGAAAATACATACCTTCCCGTGCAATAGAGGAGAGTTCCATACCAGTTGTGACTGTGCGACACTATCTCGAGTCGCCTCTGTTAGATATCTGGGTGTGACGCTGGATGACCAACTTGCATGGACTATGCATCTATCGCTGACTATAGCTAGAATAAGGAAACTAGTTTATATATTTAAAAACTTGCGGACAGTTGCAACTGGGACTCTTCTAATACAAACTTACCGAGCTTTGTGCGAATGCACCATCAGATACTGTATTTGCGCTTGGGGAGGTGCAGCAAAGACACATATGATTGGAGTCGAGCGGGCACAGCGGATGGTGCTAAAAGTACTTTTGTACTTACCATATCGGCATCCAACATCTTTGGTGTATGAACTGGCAGGAGTCTTATCTGTCAGAAAAATATTTGTGTACGAAATGCTGCGCAGATATCACAAGCGTGTTGTCCCTGACCTGCCCATATCACGAAAGCGCGTAGAGAGCTGCCCTGTGCCTCGCACTAGATCAAAATTTGCTAGAAGGTTCTACTATTATTTAGCTCCACATTCCTATAGTAAATATGATAAAGCCCAAAAAGTTAGGAAGTTGAGTAATAATAAATTTAAAATTACTACATTTGAATGGTTAAAGACCTTGGATTATGTAGATGTAGAAAATCTCTTAAAAACATAATTCATTGCACTTTCACACACACAGATACACATTTTTATTCACTGACCCACGCATACACACACTTTCACCCTCTTACACACACACACACCCACCTATACACACACGAACACACACGCACTCATACGCATGGCAGCACCTTTGTAAACTAATTTATATTGTAACCTTTTATTTTTCTTTTATTAAATTCGATAGGACATAAGAATGTTGTCACCATAGGGGAAGACACTAACACCTGCAACACAGTCTTGACTAGCGCAGGTGTTAGAGAATCTTATTATATTGTAAATGTACTTATGTCAATAAAGTTTATTATTATTATTATTATTTTTTTCATTTTTTTTTTTCTCGGCCTTGCCGGGGTAGAACAGATGGCACGGGCCTAAGCCAAGTGTCCATCGGTGGGCATAAGCGTGGGAGTAATATTGGATACTGCGTAGTTATCTATAGTAGGTTGTATGTTAGCCGAAGCTGAATTTGAGTGGGAGTGATGGTGCAAGTTGTCCGACTCACACTGGAGGAATTTTCGTACTAGCCTGCATGTATTGAGGATCACTGCCTTCTGCAGCAGGTGGTAGGTGTTAGGTGGGAGATTGAGGGAATTAAGGGACTGATGAAGCTGTTTGGGTATTACTCCTGTTGCAGATAGCACTATGGGCACGATTGTGACTTTTTGAAGATGCCATAGTCGGATTATTTCGTCTTTCAGTTCGGTGTATTTGGATAGTTTTTCGGCTATTGTAGTCTGTAAGTTATGTGTATTTGGAACGGCGATGTCTATTAGGAACCCAATCTTATTTACTTTGTCAATTAATGTGATATCTGGTCTATTAAAGTGAATTGTACGGTCGGTCAGTATGGCTCGGTCGAAGTACAATTTAGTTGTGGGGTTCTCTAATACCGTTTCAGGGTTGTATTTATAATATGGTACTATAGTGTCTATAAATTTGTGTTTATGAGCTAGTTTTTGGTGTATTACGTTGGCTACTTGATCGTGACGATGTTTGTAGTCGGTCTGGGCTATTGATTTGCATGCGCTGGTTATATGTTGGATTGTTTCTGGTGAACTATTGCATTTTCTACATGTGTCGGTTGTTAAATTCTTTATAATGTATTTTCTGTAGTTTTTGGTCTCAATAACTTGGTCTTGTATTGCAAGCATAAATCCTTCAGTCTCCGGAAAGAGTTCGCCTCGATTTAACCACGCGTTCGACGCATCTTTGTCGACATTTAATTGGCATAAATCTTGGCGATGTCTCCCGTGTAGAGACTTCTGGGTCCACTCTAGACATTTGGTTTTGTCATCAGTCACTCTTTCGTTTTGCTGTTCAGTTGTGTCTTTAAGATTAAGAGGTGTTAAGTGTTGATCGTTTTGTGCTATTAGTTTGTGAAGTGTGGAAGATGCAGTTTTATCGAAGAAGTATTTTCTGAGGGTTGTGATCTGTCGGTTGTGTAAATTTAAAATGTCAATAAGTCCCCTACCTCCCTCCTTCCGCGGTAGTGTTAACCTTTGCAAGCATGATCTTGGGTGGTGTTTACGGAATTTAGTCATTGTTGTGTTAATTTTGCGTTGCAGGTTTTTCAGGTCAGTTTTGGTCCAGTTGATTATACCAAACGAATAGGTGAGTACAGGGATAGCAAAGGTGTTAATTGCTTTTATTGTGTTTCGTGAGTAGAGTTGTGTTTTAAGAATAGTATTTAATCTATGTTGGAATTGTTGTTGTAGTTTCTGTTTGGTCTCTTTATAGTGTATCTGACTTGATTGTGTGTATCCTAAGTATTTGTAAGTATTTTGCTCATCCAGTGGTTCTATCTGTTCACCTGTTTCTAATGTGTATTGGTGTTGGTAGTTCTGACCTGCTCTAACTGAGTTTATTTTGCATTTATCTATGCCAAATTCCATTTTTATGTCATTTGTGAATTTCTCTGTCAGGTTTGCTAACTCGTTAAGCTGGCTCTCCGTTTTTGCGTATAATTTAATATCATCCATGTACAGTAAATGGTTTAAAATGCCACCCTGGGTTTCATGCTGTCCATTGATAGCAGTAGAATTTAAAGGGATTCCTAATGAGGTTGCGTTTAATATTGTAGAAAGGGGGTTTAGAGCAAGGCAGAACCACAGTGGGCTGAGTGCATCTCCCTGGAAGATTCCTCTCTGTATTTTAATTGGGTTGCTGTCTATTGTTTCGGTTGGTGAGGTGAGTCTTAGTACTGTAGTCCAAGTGTTCATCACGGTCTTGAGGAATGTTACTACAGACGGGTGTATTTTGTAAATTTCTAGAACTTGCACTAGCCATGAATGGGGAACAGAGTCATAAGCTTTTTTGTAATCGATGTACATTGTAAATAAATCTGATTTGGATTTATGAACTTTTTTTTAAAACTACGGAGTCTATAATTAGTTGTTCCTTGCAGCCTTGGCTATATTTTCGACATCCTTTCTGTTGTTCGGCAAGGATGTTATTGGCGTCAATGTGCTCGTATATCAGTTCAGATAAACAGGATGTGATGATCTTATACAAGGTCTGCAAGCATGTAATGGGTCTATATTTCGCTGGGTTAGAGAGGTCATTACAGTCTTTTGGTATCATAAAAGTTGTTCCAGTCATTATGTAAGAAGGTATTGATTTGGGGTCTTGAATAAATGAATTTATAAAATGATATAGGTAACAATGAATTGCTGTAAATTTTTTTATTATTATCTGTTTGCCAAATTTCATCCAAATCCATTTAGCCGTTTTTGCGTGATTGAGTAACAAACATCCAAACACACAAACACACAAATACACAAACACACAAACTTTCACATTTATAATATTACTAGGATTTTTGAAATGTGCTCATTAAGCCCTTTCATTTGATATCCAACATGGTACGATTAAACAATATTTTTTTTTAGTTCCTGACTTTATGTTCTCCAGATAGAGCCATTTTAAATATATTGTGACGTCTTATAGCTTATAACCAGCGGACGATCAATACGCTTCCAACGATACCTCATTTGTCAAATTGTGATGAGTGGTTTAGAAGATAGGAGGGAACAGATGAAAATACTTACATACATACCGGTCAAAATCGTAACCCTCCTTTTTTCTTCGCCGTAGTCGGGTAAAAAGGACAATCATGTTCGCTCACAACACTTTTCTAAAGCTACGCATAATACCGCAACATGATTGTCCTAAAAGAAAGTAAGGCGTCTAGGATTAAATCTGTGCCGAATATGGAGTGAGTTAGAGCGAGACAGGTGTATTGCATCATAGATGCAATACACCTGTCTCGCTCGATGTAAACACTATGATTCATAGTGTTTACATTCGTTTTTGGCCAATTGAACTATGACATTGACCTCGGCGCGTATTGATTCAATTACTTCGTGATATCCTATCGTAATATCAGTGATTGTTTCGGTTATTACGAGAAAAAAATATAAAATTGACAGAAGAAAATGACTTTAAAAACTTTTTAAGTGTGATGTGTAATGATGAATATCGTATTATAAACTACGACTCAAGGGATATCGATAGTTTTGGCGCGCAAATTCAGTGCAAATGGAAAGAAAGCAAAGGATCGCCGCTGCGCGATTGCAAGTACTTCCCTACTTCTGTTACTTGTAGTAATTGGATTGTAAAGAGTAGACCGCTGACTAAAAGATATGAATTTAGGAAAAACCTAAGTAAGTATTCAGCTGTCCTCTCAAAGAAAAACAAAGATACCTCAAAATTTTGGGTGCATGGCATACATAGATTTTACGTATACAAAAGTAAATAAAGATACAATTCGAAACGATGAGAATTTAAAAAGTTAAAGTCATGTATCTAGTTTATTTTTGTGTCTGTTTTAAATATGTATCAGAAAGGAAACGTAACTATACACACGGCGAAACTCTTTAAATAATATCATCAGTAACCATGAGTTAATTCTTAACATCTTTGTCCATTAGAAAATTCATATCATCTTTAATAAGGAGGACGCATAATATTGCGACTCAACGCCTAGAGCGTTGGTTCATACTGGTTCATACAGTTTGTAACAGTTTTTGTCCTTTAAAAAAATTCATAACATCCTTAAAAACTGGGACGCATAATGTTGCCACTCCACGCCTAGAGCGCTGGTTTATACACAGATATTGGCTTCACGCTAACGGATCAGGGCTAAAAGCTTCTATAGAATAAATTCTTGTTACGAATCCCTATTACCCAGATTCTTAACCATAGACTGTAGACCTACACCCAAATTGTGTAAACACACTTACAACCACAATCCGAAGGAAGGAGATCACCCATTTTGGTCGGCGATTTGGGCTATAAAAACAAAAGTCGGCGGCCAGGAACAAATTACATTTTATTTGCATAGTGGCAGTAGTAGAAACATTTCTTTGTATTGTGACAACAATCTTTAAAATGAAAAAAATTATGTCCCCCCTCCATTTCGTGTATGACCCCTTGCACCACCTCACAAATACAATACAATACAACATTTTCAGCCAATCCATACATCGTAAAAACATCCGGTACTTAGAGTACTGTGATCCTTTTAAGAAACAGAATTAATTGGCATCAAAAAAAGTTTTTGAGTAAACCGACCATTTTCTTGCTGACAATACGATTTTTTTCAAAATCTGTTACTTCGAATTAAAATATCTCAAATAGTTAAGGACAGACTCCTAAAACCATTTTCTTGTAGTAACAATGGTTAAGGTTGCCCCTACTGCCCCATCTCAAAAATCCAACCTGTTTAAATCCGAACCTAAATTTTACTTGACTTTGACGCCTTAGTAAAAAATAATGCGTTTGTGTACGTTAAAAATATGTAACAAAACTTGATGGTCGCCAAAAAAAAATATCCCAGAATAGGTGATCTCATTTCTAATCCATTCCTACGTATGTTTAAAAAAAAATTGCTCTACAACGTAAATAACGCAGTGAATGTTGCAGAACTGTCAAAATTAATGACATTGTGATTTTGTGTGTGTTAGTTATCTTGCTGAAGTAGGTAGGATGTTGTTACAGAAAGGAGGAGGGAGAGAGAACACTTTCAAAATGCTGAAGTCAATATTGCTGAAAGCGATGCAGAGATCATGGACGTTCAATTTGGTAGGTAACTTCACTAATATTTGACGGGCTTTGTCTGAACTGAGGGCCAATTCTCGTACATACAAAACATTCAGATTCAAGTCGCCATCTGTCAAACTTGTCAAAAATGTTGGTAAATTGAGTGTATTTCTAACAGATTGAGAAAGAGATGCGAATGTGAACGTTCTTAAAAATTACGGGAATTGCCCCTCTAATACGTGTGAACCTATAGTTGAATTTAGATTCTTGGATAAATACATTCAGTTGCCACCAGTTTGTCGATTTAGTGAGAAGTAGTCAAATAACGAGTGACCATTCTGCAATACAAAGGTTAGCAAAAACCTTGTCATAATATTATGTCATTGACTTTGTGGTTTCAAAACTTGATAAGATTCTAAATTAAAGTTTAAATCAACGAAGTCAGTTACTGCGGTCACACTTTGTGACCAATGTCATCAATCTAGTTCTATTAGAAGGATCATGACCATGTGAACGTTTACGAAGCCAGTTATGATGAAAGTTTAAAACTAATTATTTTTATATGTGGTTCTTGTCAAATAATCTTGCGTCTTACGCCAAGCAGAATAGGTAGTTAGGTTTCAAAGTAGGTAGAATTGAGGATTTCTAAATGAAAATAAATGGCAATTAACTCTTGCCCAGAAACACCAACCCGTCAATTCATTCGTATCGAATATCCTCTGACTAGTAGTTTTCCACAACGTCCGTCGCGCGGGATTAGAGTTCTCTTAACCAGCTTAGGCAAGTTAGTAATTAATCTGTCACAAACAGGACACCTGAAGTGTTCTTGTTAAAGCTATTACCAATATGAATAGCGAGAAACGTCTACCTCTCTTTAAACACTTTTCATTTGGTTATCAACTCGCAAAATCGCTAAAATTAAACCAGGTGTCCCACAACTGTGTTCTAAACTTAGAACAGTTATAGGTATTAACTTGAGTATGGAACATCAGATTAATTTTTCACGATTTCAGTGATGGTCCCATAGTAAAAGTTATTCAGTTCGATGGTCTTAAAGCACCTATTAAAGTCTGTAAAGTTTTTTTTTAGGAAGTGCCTCCGCTGCCCGCGCCGTTTGCTGAATTGGGTGCCAGCGCCGGTTGCTGAATCAGCTGCCGGCACTGACTTTGGTTGTCAATTTGGCATATGGAGTAAATAACTGGGGTAGAATATTAAAAAAAATTTTTTTTATAGTATTTCTTTTTTCCATATTCAATAATTTCCATATTCGGGTAATAAAGTACTACCCGGTACCGAACTAGTTAGATTAGGCTGGTTTACTGGCAAGAAGAGGTTAGGTTAGGTAAGAACTGTGACCTCCTACGCACGAGCCGAGCGAGCGAAGCGAGTGATGCCGCGGCAGCGGCAGGCGAGCGGCAAAAGCGTTAAGCTTTCTTAGGGCTAGATTCACAAACCACACTTCGACGTTAGGACGCTAGGTAAAGTATTCAATTCATACAATTATCAACCTTAATCTCAAACGTTTATATTCGTAGAAGTGATTTGAATGTAAGTAAGTGTTTCATACTTATAAACAAAAATTAATAGATGCTTAATAAGCATAATATAAAGACAAAGTGCGCTCTGAGAATAACTGTTATTACTCCAACCAACCGCATTCTATAGGATTTCCGTACAATGCGAGGTCAGCTTATACTGAAAATGTATAGCTTGATGTGTAGCCGTGTGTACTACGTATTTGTGAACCTACCTACGTAGTCATTGGCAAAACGCCTTAGCTCTTTTGTGCATAGAGTCTGAACTAACAACAAGATTTCATACGACGACATAATTGATCATTTTGCGGATATAAAATCGCGCAAAAGGGTAATGTATAACTTTCATAACATAATTAATTTCACTGTTATCAATTATCATTGACCAGATTGTTAACAGATAATTTAATAGAGATTTTGTTATTGGTTTCCCAATAAAGCAAGTATGTGTAAGTGCATTAACAAATAATTATCAACGTTTTCCGAATGTACATTATTTTGTGTAAGCTTTGTTCATACTGTGTACATAAGTAGTTTTAATTAACCAGCCAAGTGCATGTCGAACCACGCACAATGAAGGGTTCCATAGTTGGGATGAATTGATCCAACACACTTAACAATGTAGTTGAAAAACATGTTTTTGCAACTGCAAATTAAAGTTGGTCGATTATTACTCGGTAACTGGTGGAGCCTTCGTAGCGGTGATAGTTTTCCTTTTTATTTCGTTATATAAACTACTGCCGTGAATTTTTTCACATTTCCAAACTCAACCATTTAGCTGGCAGGGGGGAGGGACACTTGACTCTAACAAAAGTGTGCACTTTAAAGCTTAATATTCCGCAAACGGATCCCTGAATCCAAAAATGGTTTTCACAAAGTCCCATTATTTTTAAACGACCTTTCCAACAATACCCCACACTATGGGATTAACGAGAAAAAAAAAAACAATCCCCATTTTAAAAGCAGGGGGAGGTAACCTAAAAAAAAATTTTTTTTTTATTTTTTTTTACCACTTTGTTGACATGGTTTACATGTATATCCATACCAAATTACCGCTTTCTAGTACCAACGGTCTTTGAGCTAAGCCGCGGACAGACGGACAGACGGACAGACAGACGGACATGGCGAAACTATAAGGGTTCCTTATTGACTACGGAACCCTAAAAAGCATACCTTACCCTACCTTGTATGTAGTAGGTACTGTAGGTACATGATTGAACTTTTCTTAGCTCAGAAATATACCCAAAAACTATGTCTTGTGGAATATCGTGAGTTGTAAACATAATTTAGTCTGACACATCGATCTCCTAGTTCAGAATCTTATTAATAACGGGAAAAAGTTGATGTAATGAGGACGATAGTGGACATCATAAAGTTGCAATTTCATTGACAAATTTGTATCGAATTGTAGAGGTTAGTAGGGGGCGGCATTTGAATAGCCTACAGGTGGCAAATGTGTAAATCCGCCACAGCTTTTTATATTTTACTCTGGTGCCAGTCGTCCGCAATCACTCAATTTAGATCAACTTAAAACCAACACACTAATTAACTTTGTTTCTGGAAAGTCCTACAATACTGAGCTTTTTGTTGATGCTGTCGTATTGTTCGACTTAGCTCGCCAAACTGTCTACTATCGAAGACTGTTTTACAAGGGGCACGAGGACAAACAGGCATTTTGCTGCCTCTGTTTGGGTCAGGTAAGGGCACAGATGGGTGTTTCCTCAGTATGGATTTCAGCACATAGAGCTGACAAACTGTTGACATTACTTAGGTACTTATATTTAGGTAGGTAGGTACTTATTGTGGTAACTAAATATATGAATATAATTACTGTTTTCTTTTGCAGATGATGGCGGTTTTTTGGGATTGCTTCCAGTTGGCTGTGATGGAGGCGATGGAAGCGATAATGCCACCACTTATGAAAAACAGTTTTGCAAGCGTTACAATGAAAACAACAAATTCAACGACACTTATGACGACTGGACCGACCGACAGAATCAACGAATTGGACCCAGTAAGTACTTATTATAAATTTATAACCAAAGGAATCTAGGCTATAGGGGTTTTTTATACAAAAATGTTCTATTACTAACGGTGCTTACCACTATTCTTAGTCTATTATTTATGCAACTGTTATATAATACGGGGTATTAAAACACGAATGTGGGTTTATCACATGAGTGTTTTAATACCTAATTAATTTTTAATATTTGTTTTTAATAATTAATTATTTACAGTTGCATACAAGACTTTATCTACACCCATGTTATGAATCCTCTATAAAAGGTTCTTTGTAATACTAATATCGAACAAAAATGGCGGGATATAACGCACGTGAATTAGAATTTTTAGAATTCGAATAAACTACAATTATTTTTTTAAATGACTGATCTTATTTATTGAAACGCGCCTGCATGACAGCGTTCTTTTTTTTTTAAATGAGTTGCATTATGAAATTTAGTACAACATATAACACCCGTTTGGATGATATAATGGTTACTATGACACTGGTTGTTTTAATGTTGGCAATAAACTAACTGTTTCAGAAACTTTTATAGAGGATTTATAGCATGGGTGTAGATAAAAGTCATTGATACATTCTCAAAGTTCACAAACTCCAATTATTTGCAGTTAATGAGATTAAATGTTTATCAAATTGACACACTACAACAATCTGCCATGTTAGGTAGGTATAGTCATTTCATACAATTGTCAAAGCATGACAGTTATAATTTGAATAATTTGAGAAATTTAAGTTGGTAAACATTAAATAATATCCCACACTTTAAAAGACAAAAAAATGTAATAATGAGGCTTTAATAAAATCTAGAAGACTAGGAAGAGTTAATAATTTTGAGATTTCCCAAGGAACTTTGAAGGCTCTAAGACGAGGGCAACGCTTTAATGGGGCTACACTATTCCAATTTCTCCGGCTAGGTGTCGCATCATCCCTGGTGTGGTTTTACTGTCAAAGCCTTACGCTCCATGTAAAATACTTGTATTCAGCTGCATCCGGTTTGACTGGAAGCCGATTCCAACATAGTTGGAAAAAGGCTAACCAAATTAATTGAAGCTCAAAGCTTTATGCCTAAAAAATAGGAAACGAAGGTCCGCGGCAAGGCAGGAAGTTAGTATCCTTGAAATCTTTCCACAGACACTCAGCTGACAGTCACCAGCGAATCATCTGTATTTAGCCGCATGCCGCATGCCTTTGCGCAACGAATATCAATAGTGGCGCGATTTTCTCGTCGCTCTTGTGTTGGAAGCCAATTATTGACTACTCTTTAGACTAGTTTAGTACACGTAGGTTTATATATAACTATTCCTGCTACTGTAACAACATCATTTTTGTAATAGTAACACTAACCAGCAACTTAGATTTAGCATCATCATTCAATAATGTTAGGTAATACTAATAATAGACTTATTCATAATAACTAGGTAGTTTAGTACGGTCTGTCATTGTAAAGAATCAAGTAATCCAACACGCTCCTGGCCTCGTGACGTCACTCCTACGCCTAGAACTGGAGGTAAGTGATTCCATGATGCCCTCCAACGCCTACAACAGGTAAGTGACCTTAACCTAGAAATAAGAATTGTTCACCGAGGCTGGGCCTGTCTCACGAAAAACAGGCACCTAACTACTTAGGAAAATGTCGCGAAAAACAAAAGTGGCCGACTAGTACTAAAATCAATGAAACATAATGATTCCGAAGTAAAATATTTTAATAGACACCACTGAAGGGCACTTTTATAGCAGAGAATTGGGAAAAAAGAACAATACTATTACCTACACTGTTAACTAAGAAAATAACATCGCAATAATTATTAAGTAGCGTTACGAACATAAAAAAATATGCAATACTCGAGTTTTAATGACCACAAAACAAATTACCAACCAATCAAGCAAATTTTATTATCCTTGGCAGTACTTACCGACGAGAGATTTGCACGTGTAGCGTGCATGACCACCGTAGAAAGGGGTTTTGTCGACCGAAGAATAGGCAAAATGACAGTTTAACAATAACAATCTGTCATTCCTCGGTCGACAGAACCTCGTTTCTATGGAGCTCATGCTACGCGTGCTAAACAAAAAATCTTGATAGGGAAACTTTTATTGTTAAATAAAGTCACTATGTCTGTCTTAAACCTAAATAAAAGATGTTTTGATAACACGGGTTGGTCTTAAGGACGAGACTCACCACGAGTATTAGCAGCGAATGTTTGCAAAACAAACTCGCGGAGCAAATGCTGGCGGTGAGTACGGCCCTTCAATTGTGTGTTTGATGCACATACTTACAAATTATTTCTAGCTGAAGTTCGGGAGCGCTCGGAATTAGCCGAGTTGCATTTACGCACATGACTGCAACAATAGCATGTTCATCAACAACTCACACAAAACATGCCCGTTTTCGTGAGATAAAACATCCTATCTTAAACTAAAACTAGCGACCCGCTCCTGCTTCGCACGGTTTTTATTACTTAACAAAACATCGATGTAACTTTAATATTTAACCTTTCGGAATAAATACCCTAAACGATGGCAAAAAACGTCATCAAAATCTGTTGCGTGTCAAACACGATAAGCGTACATAGTATAATAATTCGATATGTACCCATAGATAGATTATCTGTTCGAATTCGAAAGTTCCAAGTTACCGTTCTATCTTCAATATACAATATACCTACGGCGTAGGCCATCTTTCTTTACGTGAACACGTGAAATAACACTGGAAGAATTAAATGGGTGAGATATTATACCAGATGTTCAGCGTATATTGAACCGACTCCGAAGGTAAAATTCTCTGGAGCAATTTTATTTGTACAAATAGCCGAAATAGGTACAACTCGATGTATTTCCACCTGTGATTGTATTCTTTTTTAAGCAAATCTTACATTCCACAAAAACAACGGTTAAAGTAACTTTGGCTGGAATCGATATAAATATTATAATATTGGTTTTTGGTACAATTTACCAAATACCAAAACGTGTAACTCTAACGACAGAAATTATTAAAATAATCAAACTTAAAGTAGGTATAAATAAATGTTTTATGTACCAGAAATTTTTAACCCAGTAATGCCTATGCAAACATGGTGCAGTTCATCATCGAACATACAAACATTGATACACAACTACTGCCTGGCCTAGCCAGGCTTGATGATTCTATTTCGTATAATTATGATAGTCGCTTTACTGCAAATTATTGATCTGACCTATTTATTTAGCCCTGATTTTAGAAGTATGCCTTATCCCCACTTTGTAAGCTCACAATTTATAGGTAACGTGAGCAATGAAATTCTATTGAATTTCCAAAAATCACTAATATAGCTATATCAATATTTTCAGCCCACCTTTTCAAACATTTACTGCTATTTGCACTCATGCAATGGTAAAATGAACAGCACTCTAACTGCTTAATTTGTCTCTCAACTTTGAAACCAACAGAATGGCTAATTTACATTAGTATTACTTACGAGTCTTTATTACTTCAAAATGCTTAGAATGATCCTCCGCTTTATCGAAAATATTGCAGCATTTTGAAATAAATATATGGTAACGTTGAGGATTAATGTCTATTACTAGGTAGGTATGTTTGATGAAAACACAATTTCATCAAATTATCTTGACGAAAATATTACAAAGCCACCTCCAAGTCGAACAATTAACGAAAAAATACTCCAAATTACATCATGAAAGTTTGCATAATATCTGAACTAAATATAAAGCAGAAACTATGTTTTTTTTAAATTACCATTATTTTCACCATAAAAGAAATTTCTAAACTATCGGCGCCTTAGAGCCATCTCCCC
This sequence comes from Lithophane leautieri, assembly GCA_949152455.1. Taxonomy (NCBI): domain Eukaryota; kingdom Metazoa; phylum Arthropoda; class Insecta; order Lepidoptera; family Noctuidae; genus Lithophane; species Lithophane leautieri. Next base: position 18,649,533 of record OX424458.1, on the reverse strand, counting down.
GCTGCCCCGCGAGCAGTAAGTAGTATGCGAGCAACATAAAGAGACTCATAATGAAAAACTGTAATTTTGGAACTGACGTTTGGACACATCACTTGCTACTTGAACTAAACTTTAATCATCCATATTTGACTGCCAGTTATGGCTGATTTCCATTGACTTGTTTCTTGATTTAACTGCAATAAAATACTGCCATTGTCCTAATGGAAAGTGATGGTCGCGCGTACGCGACAATCGTTTATATAATGAATTTAAGATGTAGGTACGGTCGCGATCAATCAAGTCGCGAAACGAATCGGAAAATCGCAAATATTATTACCTAGCGCCTTAACGATTGATTTGAATAGGCTCATACCATGGTAATGGCTTAGGAACATTTATTCGTATTTTTTAACTTTGTTATTTAAAATAAAATAAAAAAACTATACTAACTATTTACATTACATACTAAATTAAATTACTGATTAAAACTAACTATAATAATATAGCGTCGAAAAAATCCTCCGCATCGCTGTTGGCTGGTAAAGTAAAACTTTGTTATTTAGTTCGTTTTAGTTCATTTGAAAGTTTCAGAACGGTTATGAACAAGACTACTAAATATTTGACTGAAAATGCATCCTATCTCCCACACAGTGTGGTTGTCGGTCTGGCAGATTATTCTCACTCACAAAAATCTGGAATTACCCGAAACGTTTGTATATGTGAGTATTCTTTAAAAATAATTTGATTTGGTACTATGAAGATTAACACTACTCTAGAGTAGATGATGAGAGAGTAGGGTTAACTGACTAGATCTCGCAGAATGTAAACTATTAAAATCGATAAATGACCTCTGACCTGTGTTTGTAGCTAGCTCTTTAATCAATACAGCGTTTCACAGGGTAGTACCATTGGCCCTACTTTACTCATAGATCATCAACGATCTATATCATTTCATATCCAGGTTCCATACAAAAATGTATCCAGAGTAAATGTTAGAAAAAGGTAATGTATCAAATATTACCAGCACTGTAAGTTCCTAACGATCAAATAGCTGTTCACACTTATAAAAGTCTTAAAAAAACTAATTTAGCCCTGATAGTTCATGTAATTTGACAATGTGACACCGTAAAAATAGAAAATCGTTAATGCTGAAGATTATTTTTTACAAAGTTAAGGAATATAAGCATGCAACGTAGCCGGTTACAGCTAGAAAACACAAGTTACTATTTATTTTGCCGATGAGCCCTAATCTAGAGGGTTAGTTTAGCTATAAGTAACAGAATGAGCTCCACTAAGTTTAAGAAAACAGTACGGCTCAGTAGCTCAACAGGTGGTGAGAAGGATTGGATGGCAGCATTCGCTGGTCCAATCAACATGAACCCAGAGACGGCAACAGGTTGCCCATTTTTCTGTGAACCAACGCCAATGTTACTTGTTCTATATTATAACAAAGCTGTAGGAAGTGGGTGTTGTTATAGCTACGTGAGAGACACACATGGCTCCTGAAAGACAACTCAAACATTTGCTAGCAGACCGTCAATCATAATAATGTGTCAATTAATTTGGTTGGCTGCTGGTATTTCAGTCTGCCTCTATGTCTACGTTTATTCTCCGTTACAACAGTAAATATTATACCTGAAAACCAGAAAAATGCGCTTCCACAGGCTCCATGTGCAAGTAGTTAAGTACTTTGTGCACACAATAATGAACTAGAGTAATGCCGCTACGGTAATGGGGTTTGTATAGCTTTTCAAGCATCAATTATATTTACGATAGTAGCAAAATAAGTGCTTGAAGTACTTATTGGAAATAGATGCACTATAAAAATCATAAATTTATAAAAGCTTTTCATAACATCATCTTCTTGCAATATAATTATCGGGGAAATACTTTATTATTGTTAGAAAGCAGTGGGTCTAGCGGGGCTTCTTTGGAAAAATCTCTAAGAGGGTAAGAAAGGCAAAAGCCTTCTTATGTACTCGCAATAGGTGCTTATTAATAGGCTTTGCGTGGCCAATTATGTATCCTTCTATATAATTAGGAAACTGAATTCACGATATAGTTACAATGTTACTCTGATTGAAAAAAATTAAAGTACTTAATAAAAACTAAATCCCAACTACGACTAAAAAGATATAAACAAGACACCACAGACAGACAAATTCAAAATCCGGAGTCACACGTGTTAGGGAATAAATCAAACAGATTACGTGTGACTCCGGATTTTCAATTTGTCTGTCTGTGGTGTCTTGTTTATACCTTTTTAGTCGTAGTTAGAATTTAGTTTTCATAGTGAAGTTTCTTTTTTTTCTAAATTTAATTTTTTACTTACTTCCTCGATAAAGTGATAATGTTCTCATTATTCAATAATATTTAAATACAATTCTAATTTCAACTCTTTATTAGTGGCTTTTGTTGACAGGATAGTTATTATTATTAATTCAGTTTTGTTAATTTTGTAATGGCAATCATGTCATTTGGTTTAAATAGGTTTATATTTTTATTATTTTGTTTATCTTATATAATGATTATTTTATTTTATATTTGGTGAAAGTGAGACAGTTGTAGGTCTTGTGGACTTTGTTGACCATTTTCTATTTTGTTAAGTACCTGGTACTTGTAGGCAGGCCTCCACTGTCCTCCCATACCTAGCAACATTGTAAAATCCAAATATTTCTAAAACAGTAACCAGAGTATTTCTAAAAGGTTTCTTGTCGGTTCTTCTTCATAGGAAACGACCAATAACTGGAACGCACCTAGCTTCTGACGTTTCGTATGTGCATGGGCACTGTTGGGTAGGTTTATGTGAAATAAATTATTTGTTTGTTTTTTATAAAATTCTATACTTTTAATCATTTGATGTCAAAAATTGGCGAAATTGGTGTCAAATAATAAGTTCTATGAGAATAAAGAATAATTATATTTTATTTATATCGTATAATGGCAGAACAAAGAGCTCGGATTATAGTTCTCAGTGAGCAAGGCTACGGGTATACGAGAAATATTTCGAGAGTTAAATATATCTCGAAACACAGTGTGGACCTGGATCAGGCGATATGGCGAAGAGAGTGCCCTGAACTATAGACGACGATATTTATAATCATGACGTTCGTCAAATCACGAATCAACAGAAAACTGACTTGCGTCATCATTACGAAGAACATCCGTTTACACCCCCTACTCGGCACGTTACGAAGTTTGTCTACAAACGACAAGAAATCATTTGCACTTTATTGGACTGCACTATATAATAGACAAATAGACATCACGCTAAGAAAGTCGACTTAACAGATACACACAAACTTGCAAGATTTAATTTTGGACTAACGTTGAATTTTCAGACGAGAAATCGATTAGATCTTTTCAGCATGGTCGCATAAACTTGTGGCGTTACAATAATACACGATACGCCGAGGATCAGCTATCTTCGTTTTGGAGCTCAGAACTGTGTTTCGCGCTCCATTGCTCGTTGGCAGATCTGGAGTTTGGATTTCTGGATGTTTGTCAAAGACCAAGTCTTGTGCACTATAGGCTAAGACAGAAATAATACACATGTCCATGAGCCTGCATTTAAGTGCCATAGGCAACTTACCCTTGAATAGTTCCTTCATGTAGTTATCATTATTAAAACTAAAATTGAAAGCTTTATCATAAGCAAGGCCGCTTCTCCACCAGAGATGTTCCATGCTCCGTTGCTATGGATGCGTTTGATATCCACCAAACATATTATTCATTGGTCCACATAGCATAGCACTGTTGGAAACGGGTTCAACTAAGCTATGCGTGTTATGGATTACCATCCATAGCACCTGGGTTTGTAGCCCACCCTGTACCCTCTACCGTGACCTTTTTTGACCTTTAATGAAGTAAAATGCTAAACTACATGCACTCGTTATAACCTTAAATTAAAAATAGTATGGCAAACAGTTTCATGAAGCTTCCTCCTTAGCACAAGAGTCTTTCCCCTTAGCAAACGTTCCCACAATGCAAGGTCGCGATCTCAGAAACACTTTTCACTGCATTGTACTTCCCCATTTCGTTATTTCCACAGCAGCGCAAAAGACGTTGCCAACACTAGATTCAAGTGAACACAAGACTCTTGTTGACACTATAGTGGTGAGAGTTGAGTGATTACAAGACTCAGTTTCGAAACTCGGTATTAATAGAGCTCCTTGCATTTGGAACATCTTGTGTAGGTGCATTGCGATGCTGATGATTCTAATTTTACCTAGAATTGGCCCCTGTCTAAACGGCAGTTTGTTTGGATTGTGCTTCAACTAATTCCATCTATGAATATAAAGGTTTCTACTTATATTCATAGATGGAATTAGTTATGGAATTAGTCTTTGATATTTTCTGAGTATGAACTTATTAAAGGGTCTGGTTATGTCAATTACATGTGTTGGTACCTTATGAACACGTAGGAGTTTTATCAGATTGTATATATATGGTCTATATATGGATATAGCCCGAGAGGCTACGTTTGGTATGTGCAGCTTCCAGCTTAACAAATACTATTTAAATAATCCCTAATTAAAATCAGAAATGTACTTTACCGATACGCAGTGTACCTAATTATACGAATGTAACATTGTAATACACGAGTATTGTGTTCGTTATATAAACCGAAACCTTTATAATCGGATTTACGGTCCAGCGAGCTCAATACATTCCTGTGCTAAATACCATGCATTGTGAAATTATGTAAACGATGAGTGATTTCGACACACGGCACACTGTGGTTAGGTAATATTATAATCTCATTTCATTTCAGAAAGTGTAACGGGCCTCTTCCCTCGTACGCCTTCGAAAGGTCCGAGACCCCAGGATGTCAAATACGAGTATGTCAAACACATTTTAAAAGAATAATAATCGTTTGTTCACAACTACAGAATCCATTTTCTTAGTTAAACACGCAAAGCATTGTGTTTATGGATGCATGCGACGGTTTTGTTCGTGGGGGTATTTAAAATTAAGTTATAACATAAATAAAACTTGCTTTCTATAAAAACATCTGACCTTCAATATCTCCGTAACCAGAAGGTTTCCAGGTATGGTCCAGAATAAAAAGTGATCACAATAACGGGAATAACAAGTGACTTTCGGCTTCGTTAAGTGTCTTTTTACACCCGATGTAGGTAGGTACACTGTGTCAGATAAATAAAAAATTGTTTAAATCAGGGAAGTGCATGCTAACGGATGAACGCTTATGGCAACAACGCAACAACGCCCTCAACACGATGTTGTACTAGAGAAGGCGCTGTAAGCCCTTTGCGTGTGATCTAAACAGATCAAAAGATTAGTCCTGAAAATAGCGCCCAACGTGTTCCCCTTTTAACATTATCCGTCTGTGTTGCAGTGACTTAATCCCTCAGATTTCTACTTGTAGATGATGAGAAGAGAGTGAGATAAGATGCTTTTCTTTCTTTCATTATATCTAAGGTCCTGAGACTCCACATATCGCTCACAAACAGACAAGAGTTTCCATAGGGTACTGATTGACGGGGCCACCAGCACCATGACATTCGGCATAACTTACCTAATAATACTTTAATGATTAATTGTCATACCAAATAATGTCCACCAACGAAACCTTACTTTCAATATACAGGCACGTCATTTTCGTTCTTATGGAGTTTGAATACTCAGAGAAAAGAAATAAAAATATTATGGTTCAAAGAATAAGCTTACATTCTACAGTTTTCCTTCACAATATGAAAAATCCTTCTGTAGCGCTCACCTTCTGCGTAGTCGTGTAGGTAGTGGCGGGTGGCTGTGGGAGTGTGGGCGGGAGTGGGTGTGGGAGGCGGTAGTGGGTGATAGAGTCGCGCTCAAGGTCGCAGGCAACGCAGCCCAGATGCAGCTGCAAGCCCGGGCAATATTACCCCACCTCGCGTTCCCACGTAAACCAAGCTTTCATCAAAACCAATTAAAATAATAATAAGCCGCTCTTATTTCTTGTAATAAACTGTTTTTTTTTTGTTTGTTGCCAGGCTTTTCTTTCGAGCTCACAAACGGTTAAACTTATTGGATATTGGATGAGTCCTTTGAAGGATCAATACATAGGTAATAGGATTTAAATAATTCTTAACTTAATAACAACAAAAATGTGTAAAGCGCTCTTCCTCTCTCTACCTATTTAAAAACTTTCTGTGCCCGACAGGGTCCATAATTGTTTCTATAATTTTTTATTAACCACCTATAATTTGTACATTATGGATTGCAATAAACGATTTGATTTGATTTGATTTAGGTAGAGACTGACTAATGCAATTATACCTACAGTATATATTTTATTAATATATGTATTGAAATATTCACAAAATAATTAAATTGATACGTAAAAGAAACTTTCTGTACACGCACACTTGTATTTCAACGTAGAAAGACAAGTGTGACAAGTGTGCGTGTACAGAGTCCTACCAAAAAATAAAAAATAAACACTTTATGACTGTGATGACGTAAGAGGTTTCTTTAAATATTGTAAAATCTTGCCAATTAACACAAAAACGCGAAAGTGCTTATTAATAAAAAACGTTCACTAACAAAGAACTGCAAATTAAATTCAATCTTAGCATACTACAAGAATGGCAGGCCCATCGAAACTGGCAGTACCGCGATACAAGAACTATGACGGGAAACGAACGAACGTGTATTTATTACGTACTCGAATTAATGATGTTCAAACAAAAATTCTACCCGAAATATACTCAAACTCAAACTCAAAGCATTTATTTCAATTAAACCATTCACAGGCAATTTTGAATTGTCAAGGAGTCGGTCAGTCAGAAATATGAAGCTAGTTGCCCATTCCAAAGCGTAGTAGGTACCTATGGAGAAGAACAGGCAAGAAACTCCATGGACACTCTTTTAAATCAAAATATTGTTACAATATGTGGGTTACATCATTTATGTTGAAATTATACATGTGAGAACAATGTAGAAAGCACGTTAAAAGCGTCCGCAATTATTACATAAAACAATTCAAAAATTAAAATAAGGCATGGCAGCTAAGAGATGACCAGTCAACTGACGGCGCCCGTTCACGAACATGACGCATGGATCAGCACCATTCAGCTCAACCATTTTGAAGGGAGCTAAATGATCCGACACACGCGCCACCACCAGCGAGACATTTCAGTGAGCATGACATTCCCAGTCGCCAGGGCACATTCAAGTCAATGAAAGACAAATTACCCGATAAATGGTAGCTCAATAGTACATAGTACTCACACCTGTGCTATGCAATTATATAATACAAAGGAGATTGAGTTTATACAATGCAAAATGGTCTTCCGATCTTCAGCAGCTCCAACAGTATTTTCGAATGTTAATTAGTTAGTTGTGATTGTGGAGCAGGACCAGCATTAAGCCAAGCATTCTTATCAGAGATGTAATCCTCCAACTTATAATATGCCTGCCTGCATAGTGTGCGTTTTATACAATTTTTGAATTTCGACTCATTCAGTTGAAGTATGTGGGGAGGAATTTTATTGTAACATTTTAAACAGTACCCCATGAAAGATGAGTCTACTTTAGCTAGTCTGAAACCTGGTTGAACTAATAGGTCCCTATTTCTAGTAGGTACTATAATTATGTCTATCACCTCTTTTACTAACAAACAGTAATTTATAAAAATAAATTCTTTGATTCTCTTTGCAACAAAGCAATTGCATCATCCTATTAAAAAAAAAATGTTGCTAATTAGCATCAACTGGCTGCCTGATTCAAGCCGTGGCATTGTCTTTTTGGATTTTATTCACCGAAATTCCCGACTGATCGCCGATACGATGAAGAAAGTGAAAAAGCATTTGAATTGATTAAACATTTAATCGTTAATTCAGACTAAGTATTTAAGTGTCGTTATTTTGTTAGTAATTAAATAATCTTATAACTATGCTATTCATGAGGAGATCAATTCATGTATTAATTAAACATTTAAAAAAACAAATGATTACTAAAGTTAGGCAGATAATCATTCGAACCATTTACAAAAAGAACATTAAAATTCTGTCCAAAAACGCGGGTGTTATTAAATTCAGCAACTGTCCCTGGACGTGGTACTTCATTCGTAGTATTGAGTGCATCACAGCGTAATTATTTCAGATTATGATGCTTTTCACAGAAACTCAATTCAGTTGAATTTAAATCGTTCAGTTGAATATTAAATTCTTGTTAAAGTAATTTAGTGATTTCCGTCCAAATTATTCCAGGCGTTGAAGCCACATTCACGGACTTGACGCAAACAGACGATTCAACGAAACGGCTCAATTTAATTGAATTTAGTGAAGGTACTACTATGGCAATAAAAATAGGAATGTACAAAATAGGAACTAATATGTACTATGTACAAAATAGGAACTACTATGTACTATGTACAAAATAGGAACTACTATGTACAAAATAAGAACTACTATGTACTATGGACAAAATAGGAACTACCATGTACTATGTACAAAATAGGAACTACTATGTACTATGTACAACATAGGAACTACTATGTACTATGTACAAAATAAGAACTACTATGTACTATGTACAACATAGGAACTACTATGTACTATGTACAAAATAAGAACTACTATGTACTATGGACAAAATAGGAACTACCATGTACTATGTACAAAATAGGAACTACTATGTACTATGTACAACATAGGAACTACTATGTACTATGTACAAAATAAGAACTACTATGTACTATGTACAAGATAAGAACTACTGTGTACTATGTACAAAATAGGAACTACTATGTACAAAATAAGAACTACTATGTACTATGGACAAAATAGGAACTACCATGTACTATGTACAAAATAGGAACTACTATGTACTATGTACAACATAGGAACTACTATGTACTATGTACAAAATAAGAACTACTATGTACTATGTACAAGATAAGAACTACTGTGTACTATGTACAAAATAGGAACTACTATGTGCATTCCTATGATGTTTGAGCATTGTGCAATGTCTATCAAAAGCAGCATTTGATTAATTAAATCAAATTGGCATTTATGTGAGCCCTTTGTAGTGGGCACTAGAGGTAAGTTGCGACATTTTGTTTTTATCAATACCATTTTATCTAACATTTACCAATTCTATGCCTAAAGCTATCCTAATTCCAGTATTTTACTTATTCACCAGCTTATGGTCTGTGTGAGAAATGTCAGACGGGGTTTCAACTATCGACAAAAAAAATCTATTAAGTAACTACACTTAGCCTTACTGTATGATTAAACGCCAGTGTAAGTAAACATTTTTTTAGCGTCTAATTAGCTTGTGTTAAGTTTAAGCATATTTATAAAGTAAAACTTAGGCGTTAGTGAGTAATACAAAATAACAATAGTAACGATATAAAATACAAACACTCAAAAATAAAACTTGAAAAAATATAAGCAATTTCAAAACAGTTTATCTTTAGTTAGTAAATAGGTAACTTCTTTCTTTCTACGTAATTAATAAGTGACGAACTGAGGACAAAACAAAAACATCACTCAAATTAATCGTCTTCTTCATGTTGCATATGTTATTACCCGACTGCCCCAGAAGGAGGGTAATGTTTTTCCAGAGTATGTATGTATGTATGTCTATTTCTTTGGCACGCTCTGTAGCCTAAACGGCTTGATGGATTTTAACATACGAGGTGTCGTTAGGTTCGTCATAATTGTGGGAGTGACACGCTATATATTTTTTAATATTTCATCAAAAAAAAAAAAAAAGAGTGGAATGTTTTTTTAAAATAAATTACAACATTATTGGTATCAAATAAAAGCCAGGAATGAGTTAATTCCAAATATATATATTAATAAAACTGAAAAGCTTGAAATTAAACAAATTATTAAAAAAACTAAAAAATCCGGCTGCAAAAACCTATAAAGAAAAAACGAGGATTGGACTTTGTTTTTTGTAGGGTATTGCAGGCGGGGACAAACCAACAACCTAAAATATGGTGTAACTTTTGTTTGTCCCCCGCCTGCAATTCCTTATTAATAAGTGACAAATTGAGGACCAAACAAAAACCATGTAAAAAAAACATCACTCTCAAATCAATCTTCTTCTTTCAAATGTTATTTCAAATCTTGTTGATCAAAAACTTCGCCACTTCCACGGCATCGTCTGTGGCAGCGCAGAGGTCATTTTGACTTCATGTTTTGGGGCACAGAGGGCAGGATAGGAGGAGCAGCATTGCGACATAACTCCATCACACCCTGTCGCCATCCGCCAAGGTAGACTTTACCAGGTAGGAGGTACAGTCGAACAAGCTATTTGGTATACAGACAGATAACTTGCAACTGGTACTTTAAACAATTTTAGGAGTATTTTCAGTAGTCAACAATCCTTGTACGTGACTCTGCTAAGCCATAAGCTCAAAAAGTTAAATTAGACACACAATCAAAACGAATTGTGGCAGTGTAGCGGAAAATGAATATATTTTGCCTGTATACCAAATAGCTTGTTCGACTGTACATCAAAATACTAAAAACTCTACGTTAGTGCACCAACAGTGCAAATAATCAAATCTTTGATCAATATAAAAAAGGTCTGTCACAGTCGTAATACAGAAAATCGTTCGCTATCGCGGCAAAAAAAAACATCCACCCAACTCACCCACAACATGAAAGAAAACCAATTTTCTAGTTATTTATCAATTGATTTGGTGGTTTGTAAGTGTCAAAAAAGTCCCTGTACTGTGGTACGATCACTTGGACAAATCCTGGTAAGCCACAGTTGGTTAAGGATCCCTCAACGTCTTCTTGGTTCATGTCTTTGATATAACAGATTTCTGTTAGAAATTCATACCATTCGCCATAAGTGAGTTCCGTTTTGCTGAAATAGTATGAGATGTAAATTAGAAGAAATGGAAAACTATTTTTGTCAAAGGATTAATAATAAATAATTAAATATAATAATATTATAAATGTGAAAGTGATTTTGATTTTTACGCTTTCACCCTTAAACGGCTGAACAGATTTGGCACAGCGGTAGACCATGATCTGGAATAGGACATAGGATACTTTTTATCCCGATATTCCCCAGGGATCTAGACTTACGTGGGTGAAACCGCGGGGCGCAGCTAGTAAATAATAAATTAAAACAATTTATTTGACACTTAAAATACATGTTACAAACAAGTAGGTCATAATAATATAGTACACTAATATATTGCCAAGAATCTGATTCTAACCCCCAAACTAGGCTTGGACTTGTATTTTGGGGGCCATGTTCAGGAGGTAACAAGCGCGATTGCTGAGCGTGGGGTCCGATTCCTAGGTTGGACAATTGGTTGGTTGGTTGGTTATTGGGTTTTTCCAGTAGCAACCCGGAGTTTGTAAGTGTGGATAATGGGACACCGTAGTGCCTCGGAAAGTCTATGGTCCAGCGCCTGATGTCTCCCCGGTCGCATGGGATGCCACCCCAGACTATGAGAGTAAAGGGACAGAGAGTACTTGGCTAATCACCGTTTAAATAGGCCGCCTTGACCGAAGTTAGAAAAAAGAAATAAAGAAAGAAAATAAATTTATTTGACTCAGGTAAGTTGAATCGGGAGTATATTTTTTTTAACTGGCCCTAACATTCACCACTACAAACAGATTTGATAGGCACAAACGATTTTTTTTATTATCTTATGAAAATGTTAATTTAAAAAAAAAACAACCGACTTCCAAAAAAATTGCTTTGCTTATCAATTTTCGGTTTTTGCCACCGACTTCCGAAATTAAAGTTATTTTTGACATTTTTAGTGATTTTTTTGGAAGTCGGGTGTTGCTTTTTTTGTAAAAAGTTTTTATTTTTCACTTTTTAGTTGTGGTACCTACCCCACACAAATTCGAATACAACTACGTACTATGTAAATAACAGTGACGGAGTCAAATAAGATAAAGTCTACATACACTAATTGAGAAAAATACGTATTATTGAAGCTAACTCAAAAACTACGCAAGCAAAGTTAAAATTTATATGGGACCACCTTGGAAGCATGACCTACCAAATAAAAAATGAATCAAAATAATTGGCGGAGTAAATGCGTAACAAACATAAAAAACAAAAAAAAAAAACAGACGAGTTTAGAACCTCCTCCTTTTTGAAGAAGTCGGTTAAAACTTACTACAAGTTACCCAAATTGCATCCACGTGCGTCCTGTGTCGGTCATAGTCAAATTCCTATCGTTCAACACTTTGCTCTGACGCAACCAATAGTCACTCCGATACAAATCAATGGTCTCCCCGTTTCGATCGGCGTCCATGAACTTAGCAAAGACTGCAAACTGTTCGTCTAACGTCGCTTTTACTACCTCATCTGCCATGGTTGTTTATCTATACAAATAAATTGCGAATAAAGAAAATTATTTAAAGAACAAAAAACCCGCCTGCAAAAACGCATAAGTGTCAATTTCCGACGCAGAAAAATAAAAGGCTTCAGGGAAACCGGTTGAATTCATAAAAGTTGACGTCAAACGTTCGTAATAGCTCGAGAAACAATCGTTTTTCTATCGACATAACTGCAACGCTATACCCATAATGTATACAACATTGCTATTCTGTAACCATCTCACCGTTAAAACTTGGTGAAGTGAGCGTGGAGTGAGCTGTCATTGTCATCGATACCTACTGATGCTAAGGCAGTGACAGTTCACTCCAAGCTCACTTCACCTAAGTTTTCACGGTGAGATTTTTACAGAATAGCACAACAGACCTACATTACTTACCCGTCTACGTCATGAGGGTAAGGAAGAAGTGAATAATTTCTTGTGGAAAATGTCTCATAAAGTCATAACTTAAAGAAAAAACAAGCATTATAATCTGTAAAATTTTGGTATTACAGGCGGGGAACAAACCAATAACCTGAAATATGGTATAACTGTTGTTTGTTCCCCGCCTGTAATACAAAATTGTACAGATCATAATGCTTGTTTTTCTCTTTTAAGTTATGCGTTTTCGCAAGCGGGTTTTTTGTTTTTTAAATAATTTTCTTTATTTCAAGCTTTTTGATTTTATAATATAATGTATACATATATTGGAATTGACTTATTACTAGCTTTTATTTGATACCAATATTGTATTGTTTTTTTTTAAACCTTTTTTTTGTATTTGTAGAAGCTATATATAAATATTATATAGCCTATGTCACTACCACAATTAAGACGAAACTAATGACACCTCATTAGCTAAAATCCATCAAGCCGTTTAGGCTACAGAGCGTGCCAAAGAAATAGACATACATACTTACATACATACTCTCGAAAAACATTACCCTCCTTCTGGGGCAGTCTTGTAATAAATAGTGATCAATTGGTCAAATAATAATAAGATTGATTAACTGACTCGTGGAAGCTCATATTAACCTAACCTACCTACTTTATTAAGGCTGCCGCGGATTAGGGCGAACCGCATCGCATTGCAAAAATCCTCATAATATTATTTTCGTACATTTTTATGAACCGCGCTTTTTTTTTTGTAGTAAAATGCGATACGCTGCGGCTCGAGACGGCTGTATTAATTAAGCGCTGAGATAGTAACAGTAACTAACTATTTTTTTTTTTTAAATTGATTTTCTAATTAATAAAGTGACGGTTTTTAGGGTTCCGTACCCAAAGGGTAAAACAGGACCCTATTACTAAGACTCCGCTGTCAGTCCGTCTGTCACCAGGCTGTATCTCACGAACCGTGACAGTTAGACAGTTGAAATTTTCACAGATGATGTATTTCTGTTGCCGCTATAACAACAAATACTAAACAACAGAATAAAATAAATATTTAAGTGGGCTCCCATACAACATACGTGATTTTTTTGCCGTTTTTATAGATAATAGTACTGAACCCTTCATGCGCGAGTCCGACTTGCACTTGGCCGGTTTTTTTTCTTTTTTTCTGTGTCCACAATAAAGTACATAAAGTCTGCCAAACTGCATAACCGTTTTTCTGCAGTTGTTCTCAAATTTTCTTGTCCTAAGACTGGTCCTAAGGGTTATGGTACTCCATAACCCTAAGGACGAGTTCATTATACCTAGCCCTCACTCTAATAATAATCTGCTATTATTATGACGAACCCTCAGATGTCATAGCGAGTACTAAACACTACTACTCGCTAGCTGGGGCCGTATTATGACGTGTTAATGCCACCATTTTCCAGTGGGAGTGAGAGACGGAGCTATACAAGGCCGATAGCACCATCCTTTTTTCGCAGTGGAATAATGATGGCATTAATACTTCATAATGCGGCCCCTGGAGTCGATTGTTAATCCCAGTACAATCTTCTGGGACAATATTTTTTTTTTCTTGTTGTTAATAATTTTGTTCGAATTCTATCAAATTTGGTCTCATTTTACTTTATTTTATTATATTTCGTCAAATTTGATTTTATTTTGTCTAATTTTGTTTAGGTAATTTAATTTAATTTAATCTAATTTTGTCTAGTTTTATGTAATTTGACCTCATTTTCCGGCCGAGTCAATGTGTTCTTGACACCAGTCTTTTTCATACTAATAAACATGTGTTTTGTGAATTTGATCCTTAAAAAATATATTCTTTAATACTAAAAAATGTCCCACTGACAGGCTGATGCGCTCCTGACACCCTGTCAGTGGGACACTGACAGGGTGTCAGGAGCGCATTCTTTCGACCGATAATCGATAACTGTGTGTGTGGTTAAAATTGTAAATATAAGTTGGTTATTACAAAATAAAATAAATAAATATTGAATAGTTTGGTGGATTTCCACAAGTAACAATTGAAACATGACTATTATTTAAAAAATAAGGTTTTGTAAATAATAGGTACTTACTCTTCTTATTTGATAATAATATTGATAAATAAGAAACTGTATAACATCGATCGATTTGAATAATATTTTTTAAAGTTTAATTTTAGAGATTAGACTTGGACGCGTTCCCGAAATGAATTTCCGTTTGTATGTATGTTTTCAAATAATAACGAATTTATTTTACTTTTCAAGTGTATTTACTCAAAACTTTTAGAGCTTAATGGTCATTTGTTCCATAAAATTACGATTTTAGGTTTTGCTGGCGAAGAAAATTTTCCACCAAATAGAGCCGATTATGAGTGAAATACATCCGTATTGTTCTAAATTAATGCGACGGATTCGATGTCGGTCAGACAAGGGCTATGGATAATGACGTTGTCTTCTGTACAATACTGAAATGTACTATTATGTTTTCAATAAAAAAAATCATAAATGGCAAATGTCACTCGACTATTTTTACCGAATACACAGAAATTGCAGTGAATATTTCATCTGAATTCATATGCGAAATATATTAAATGAAGTATTGTTTGTAAAATGTAATTATTTTGTCTCTGTTCTCGGAACTCGGAATAATATTGCAAAAGCGTACCTCGCGTTTCACACATTCCACACAATACACACCATATTCTCATATTACCATGTTGTTTTGTTCCAAACATATTTTTTTAGGGTTCCGTATTCAAAGGCTAAAACGGTACCCTATTACTAAGACTCCGCCGTCCGTCCATCTGTCTGTCTGTCCGTCTGTTACTAGGCTGTATCTCAGGAAGCGTGATAGATAGACAGTTGAAATTTTCACAGATGATGTATTTCTGTTGCATGTTGTATAACAACAAATACTAAAACAACAGAATAAAATAAATATTTAAGGGGCTCCCATACAACAAACGTGATTTTTTTGCCGTTTTTATAGATAATGGTACGGAACCCTTCGTGCACGAGTACGACTCGCAATTGGCCGGTTTTTTAAAATATATAATACGAATATGCACCTATATTCATATTAAAACTTGTTCGTAAGTCGTGTAGAAATATTACAGTACTCAAAGCTCAAACTCCTGGAAAGTTTCCTCAATTTTTCCGCAATTTCCCCGTACTCAATCAACTACTGAATTAAGTGTAGGTACGACGTAAGGAAATTATGAAGTCTTATTACCTTGCCAAGGTAAACAGACTACATACTTTGATATAAGTTGTGGCAGAGCTTTTAAAGTGTTTTAAAGTAAAATCATAAACAAGTTTATACAAATTCGCATTTCATCGATTAAAAACAGCGAACAGTGGCCTCACCGCGGGCGGATCACTGTCACATACAGATAACAATGCAATTGTCTGGCTCTGCGGAAATACTTAGAACTGTTTAGTTCACAATGGACCTAATATCAAACTAAAGAGACACAATTTGGAGTCAGTCTAAAGGCCAATTAATTTCCCAGATTGTTACCGCTTGCTGAATGAGTAGGTAGGTATACGAAGATAACTGTTCCACCTGTTATATTCGACAACTCTGTCATTCCGTTTAGCTCGGATGTAAAGGATCTTGGTTTGCATGTCGACACTTGTCTTGAGTGGCGAAAGCAGGTCACGACAGTTAGTAATAAAGTCACCGGAACGTTGCGGTCGCTCTATCGGTTGAAAAACCTTCTCCCATCACACATAAAGGCAATGCTTGTACAGTCCCTAATCTTTCCCATAATTGACTATGGTGATGTGTGTTACTATGACCTGAATGCAGATCTCCTTAATAAACTACATCGCCTTCTCAATAATTGCATTCGATTCGTTTTCAATCTTCGTAAGTGTGACCATGTGTCCGCGCATCGATTGCTTTTGAAATGGTTACCCATTCGTCAGCACAGAGAGTTGAGGGCTTTGTCTATGTTGTTTTCTATACTCGACAAACCCACTTCTCCTTCTTACCTGACTTCCCATGTTCAATACTTATGCTCTGCTCATAGTAAAAATCTTCGTTCTACCAACAATCGTCTTTTACGATGTCCTTCTCACCGCTCTGGTTTCATCCACTCTTCTTTCTTCGTCCAGGCGGTCTTTCTTTGGAATGCGCTCCCCCTGGACATCAAGACGGCAACTAGTCGCATATTATTTAAAGTAAAGGCGCGTGATCACATTCGTAAGAAGTTGGCAGAATCATCCCAGCGTTAATTAGATGGATTCGTTTTCTCCGCTTCCTGTCGTTATTTCTCCTGACTAAGTTTATTTTGTTTATAATTTATGTATGTATCTATGTATTGTCTTTTGTTGCACCTACCATGTCTGTCTCTGCATCACCCTAAGGTTGACTGGTAGAAAATGCCTCAGACATTAAGTCCGCCGTTGTACAGTAGTTTTTTTTACTTGTGCATAAAGTTTTAATAAATAAATAAATAATATAAGTATTTATGTGTGTAGTTAATGTCATTTATCAAATTACTTTTTTAGCTTGGTAGTTAGCTAATGTTGACTAAAGTGCCTGCTACGCGGTCGCCAACCGCGTCCCGACAGAGGTGACCTTGGTGGTTTACAAACGTGTAGAAGATGGTTTACTACCAATTTTGAAACAGCTCTGCCGGTCGCCATACAAGGTCATCTCTGTCGGAGGCGCAGTTGGCAACCGTGGAGCAGGCACTTTAGTATTGTGAAAATATTTTGACGTACTTCATTCACTTTTTAAATTTTTACAGTCAAAAGTCATGGTGCTACTTCTCACTTTAAAACTGTCTCGTGTAAAAAATAACATGTCCGTTTTTGCTACTAAAATGTCGATTTTAATTATCTGTAAAATATTGGGAAACAGCTTCCACGAACCGAAATTAATTTTCAAATACGTCATTGAAACTCAAAGCACTGCGAAATTCCGTATTTCCATGTAACATTTTTTAATTAACAAAACTGGGATATATGAAATCAGAGAATAAATGCCTTGCATTTCAATTACTAGTTTTGCTATTTTGTACTAGTGTTGATATTATAATATTTCCACGGAACATCATTATCAAATTGGATTAAATTTCTGGATGTTAGTTTCGTTGCATTTAAATTTATTTTTACACTTATGTGAAATGTAGGAACTTCGCCGACTTCCACCGAAAGGATTGGGTATAAGGCGATGTAAAATATGACATTTTTAAATATGTCGATTTTAAATAATATTAGTTGCAACAACATCAGTTACGAGAATGACATGGTGCTGCTGGGCTCGTCGCCGGGAGCGATCGCGGAGTTGTTAATGCCCTACCCTACCTCAAATTGCTTACCATGATCCTAAATACTGCAGCATTATTTTTGAAATAATTGATGCTAGTGTTTGGGTAAAACACGATTATAAGAAATTTTCTTGATAGAAAAAA
Source organism: Lithophane leautieri (assembly GCA_949152455.1). Classification (NCBI taxonomy): domain Eukaryota; kingdom Metazoa; phylum Arthropoda; class Insecta; order Lepidoptera; family Noctuidae; genus Lithophane; species Lithophane leautieri. Next base: position 18,631,438 of record OX424458.1, on the reverse strand, counting down.
ATTCAAAGTTACCTTTAAGCCGAACTATAAACCGCTGGTATTAAAAAAATACTTCAAATTAGATCATGAAACTTTACATGATAACTGAACTAACTATTAAGCAGGTCTTTTTTTTTATTTTTATTGCCATTGTTTTCACCGTAAAAAGCAATTACCAAAACTATTCGATGCTTTAGAGCCGCCAGCTCCCCACTCCGTCTCGCTCTCACCTAGGCCGCGAGTAGTATGGTGCGAGAAAGATAAAATCTGAGGTAGGGTACAGCTTTAGAAGTATCTGAGACCAGCACAGCAGCACAGACTGCTCTATGTCAAAAAATATGAATACATGGTCTTTGCAGTGGCTGGTAAGTTCCGGGAAAGTACACTCGAACTTGCCATAAACGGTACGCAATACGACAGTCAGAAAGTTTAAATATCTTGGGTATTTTCTTATCGACGACCTCAGTAACCATGGTGACATTGAGAGATCCCGAGCGTAGGGCTCAGGCGGTCAAGGGTAATATTATGTCGTCAACTACTCGAAAAGGTCACTGCATGTTCTAAACATCTAATACGTACAATAATGTTTTTTTTTGTAGCGACTGCCTCGTTTTTGCAGTGCCTAAAAAAGGTTCTCTCGTAGTTAGGTTGCAAGACCCAAGCTAACGGTTGCTAGGGAGTCAAAGTGAAAAATGCGTGCTCCTTGTTTACGATGTCACTCAAAGTATATTTTTTATGAATACTAAAATTATCATTGTAACATAATAATATTTTATTAAATATATTAAAATTCTCGCAAATACTCCATAATTATCAAATATAAAATGACGTTATTCGTTTTAAACGCCAATTTAACGCATGCTTCTCTTACTTACATCAAAATATCTTTCTAGGGTTAAATCGTAAACCTACCTCGGGAGAGTTTCCAAGTTTAACTCTAGCTTAGTGGCTTTGAAAGAAGGAAAACCTTCAACGTAGTTAACAGTTTGTCGTTTGGCAGTGACGTACCTATTTATATTATTTGACGTTTTGTAAGTAGGTATTCTATAGAACGCAACATTTTGGGCCAGTAGCAATATTTTTAGGGTTACAAGGTTCCAATCTTAAAAGATAAAAGTTTTTTGTCTATTACGAAGACTATTCAGTTCGAACAATTTTATTTTTTCATATCATCTTCACATGTCCAAAAAAACCCCATCCATGTCCATTAGGGTGTCCTGAGATTTTTTTTACATTTCCTTAACGCAAGACCTCTTAAAATTTGTGTAATTGATCCTAGATTACCAAACTAATTAAAAAAATAAAATAAAACCATATCTTCAGGGTTCTACCGATCTTCAAAGTTTTGAATTTTTATCGTAACGTTTTGATATCCATAATTTCGGCTCCTGAACTAAATATTTACTATTTGTTCTATTTAGGTGTAATACATACACGACGTTTCGATTTGCCTGCAACAACACGTTACCAGCGACTTCGAATTTATTAGGTTTCAACCTGCAAATTTCCCTCAAGTTTCAACGTTTCGAGGACTTTCTTAACTTGACTTGCGAGTGTTTTCTTCGTAGCCAAAGTAAATTTTATGCGATAATAGTATAGTTGCAATAATGTTACAGTGTTAAGCAGATTTTGTGATTTTTATATACTGAGTTCGAGGCGTAGTGAGACTACAACCTGTGCTTTATTGGGACTATGCCAACTTGACGATCGGCCGCTTCTAAACATAAGGGACGCCATAAAATTTATTTTATTTGTCAGAAATGAACTGAAATGGACGTGTAATGGATAAGAAGAGATTAACGATATTTGGACCGCAGAAAAAAAAGTCATGTTCTACTCAAGAAAACGATTCTGTCTCAGCAAATTGTGATGAAGATTCGGTATGTGAATCTTCCCAGAAACTTATCTGATAGCAGAGGCGTCCCCGACAAACACGCACGCGACAGAGGCATACACTGCCATTGCCAAAAGTTGCAAAGGTCTTTGAAAGATACGGCTTATCGGCGCGTTCTGCTGCTGCTGTTGTTTCTGCGGTTTTTAGATTTAACTCTGATTATTGATGAACAAACAAACAACAACTTATGTGTGAAACTTCAAAAGATATTGGTGGTATTGTTATAAAAAGCATTTACTTTGATTGAAGAAAACACAACACTCACAAATTCAAATTCAAATAATTTATTTTCTCTTACTATGAGTTTTCATATCTTGTCTTGACACAATCTGTGGAAAGATTTTTTAAACTGGTAACAGAGTCCTCACAAAGTGTAACTGACGCTACTTCCAGAGATGGTTTTATTAGAGGTTGCAGTCTCGACCAGAAATGCCAAATATTGGACACAAAAATCAGTTTAAATTCTATGCTATTTTGTTTATTTTGTTTTCTTGTCCTTTGTTTCACTAATTTCAATAATAAAATACCTTTCAAACTTGTTTTTTTTTTAAAATTTAGGCATACGGGTTAGTTTTGTAAAAATGAAAAAATTACAACATTTAAAATGCGGTAGAGCCCCCTCAAGATGATACGCAATTCTAGTTTTTCTACATTTTGCGTAATCTGTGTAAAATTACGCAAATTTTGATAACTCTTGGAAAAGAGTAGTTCGAAAAAAAAAACTCATTTATGTACGGGACACCCTAATGTCCATACTAAACCAAAAAATTTGATTTTGTTAGGGTTATTTTATAACACATATGACATAAGTATTTTACAATAAAATTACAGTTTTTGAAGGCCTGTTGACCTATGTCTATGTGTCTTTTTTCAAATAAAAAAAGTTTTTTAGTTCAAACATTTAGTTCGGAGGGCCAATTCTTCATTGTCAGATCAGCATAAACTGGAAATGTATGTGTACATAAAAAACGTTCACATTCAAGTCGCAATCTGTCAAACTTGTCAAAAATGTTGGTAAATTGATAGCTTTTTTGACAGATTGCGAATGAGATGAGAATGCAAACGTTCATAAAAATTGCGGGACGGGTGTGTGGGTTTCTTGCAATATACCTAATACTTACAAATTCCATGGTCGCTTGCAAATATTAAGTAGATACCTACTCTAATAAAAATCTGTTTTCTTTGAATTTTTATTCAATTACATTATTCTCGTAAGTATCCTTTTCATTCCTTCATGTTTCCAAGTAAATCTGATTTCCAATATTTCTGTTGAATCTGATAAGTTTACATTGAATAGCAGTATTCAATCAGCCTCCCTAGCGTTTTCATCGGTTTCCAGTCTAACCGGATGCAGCTGAATACCAGTATATTACATGAAACGACTGCCTATGTGACCTCCACAACCCAGTAACTGGGTAATATGATAAGCTTTGTAAGACTGCGGTTGTCAGACTTTCGGGCTTCTGACGACCCGTAACGACTGAATAATGTTTCTCCTTTTTTTTTTCTAATATTTCTTTTAAAAAACCGGCCAAGTGCGAGTCGGACTCGCGCACGAAGGGTTCCGTACCATTATCTATAAAAGCGGTAAAAAAATCACGTTTGTTTTATGGTAGCCACCTTAAATATTTATTTTATTCTATTTTTTTGTATTTGTTGTCATAGCGGCAACAGAAATACATCATCTGAGAAAATTTCAACTGTCTAACTATCACGGTTCATGAGATACAGCCTGGTGACAGACGGACAGACAGACAGACGTACGGGCAGCGGAGTCTTAGTAATAGGGTCCCGCTTTACCCTTTGGGTACGGAACCCTAAAAAAGATATAAAAATATTTTAAAATATAAATAAGAGTGCCTACCGGTGTCTAGAGATCCAGAGACAGGAACATCCTCATGATGCGAGCCATATTGAGGCGTTTTATTATCATTAGCAGACATTCAAAGACCTGTTAACTTAGGGAGCAGCATTGCTATTCTGTAACCATCTCACCGTGTAAACTTAGGTGAAGTGAGCTTGAAGTGAACTGTCACTGCCTTAGCATCATTATGTATCGATGAGAATGACAGCTCACTCCACGCTCACTTCACCTAAGTTTTCACGTTGAGATGGTTACAGAATAGACCGAGACTGACTGCCATCAATTTCCGTTGGCCTGTGAGCGTAGTTACGGAAGCTATCCGATTGGTTTGCAAAAACAGCTTCATATGAATGTCCTCACCGAAACAATACATTTCAAGAACAATGTGCAACATGCTAACTAGTTAAATACGAGTAGCTACTTAATTTGACATACTCCAAATAGCTTCTTGGTTATCGATCTGAGAGCAGAATGGATTTATTTTAAGCCGTTACAAAGTGATAACTCAAGGACTACTCCAACCTTCAGAGGTGAAACTGCGCCGTCAGCACGGGGTCACTTCAAACACGTTTTTTTTCTGCGCAGCATTCTCTTCCGAAATGTGTCAAACACGGATCAAACCTGTAGGAAGCGTAGGCCTTGATCACACGTAACGAGTAGATTGGCAAGACAGTGTTCTCGGCCGAGTGCTCAATACGTGTAAGTAAACACACATCACCGAGTGGGGCACCACCGCGCTTCCCTGTACTGATTTGCTTACCTACTCGGCAGATAAATAGACATAGTCCGAAAGGGATACCGGGACCTTGGCAACAGGCAAATGAAGGAACACGGGTGGGTTTTAGTCAGTAAAAGTCTGACACGCCCTTCCGCTCCGCCCAGAGCAGGAGAAGTCATTGGATGATTTCTCAACCTCAAAAAAAAAAAAAGTTAAATAGACATGCACTCGGAGCGTACTCGCCACTCGGCACACTCACGTCCGTCGCTCGCAGCACGCTATGATTCGGTTTCAGTCCAAGAGGATAAAATATTATTCTTTTTTGAGGAAGGAAATTGTTCGCGATTAATACAAAAATAAAAATACAACCCTATCGTTTTTGGATCATAAAATTAATAAAGGTAATAAAGATTTGGAAATGAATAAAATGACTGTCGGAACTCTACATTTGATTTCCGAAATTCTGTCGAGCCGTTTAAAAATAAAAACAAATAAAACAATAATTCAACTTTTCGGCAGTTAGTAAATTAGTCCGACTGTCCGACGTGGGTTGTCCGCCGGGCTCGGCGGCGGCGGCGTGTAGCGCATTGTGAGTGTGCCGTACACGCATCAATCTAATCGCTAAGAACAGACAGGTTTCGCTCAGTCGATTCTTGTTGTTTTTGTAATTATATCTAAATAATGATTTTTATTTATTTTTTATTTATTTATTTATTCATGATTAAAGATAATTAATAGGTACCTTTGTTGAAACTGTCTAAACTTCCCGTTACTTGTCCCTAAGGTTTATTAGAAAACCAGCGTCAGACAGTACCTGTCTGGCATTAATGCTGAAATGAACCTTTTTGGCGCCGCCGTGAAGCACACACTATTGTTATCATTATGTTTATCTTTTTATTTTGTTATTTGTATTTGTGTTTCACGATTTTTTTTTTCTTTTTATACATGAAACGTATTTTTTTTTATGGTCTTTTATTTCGTCCTACTATATCAGTACAAAAAAATACTCAAGCCAAACCCATACTCTATCTAATCAATCGTCATTAAAAATATTGGATGGCAAATATTTAAATAGTTCGGCAGTTCATAAGTTAGGTTGGAACTGTACTGTAACCAATCACGCGCGAGGCGAAGTGGTTGCAGTAATTAAGTCAGTGCACCCCGACCAAATGCGTTAGGTTAGGTCAGAACCGTGACCAATAGCGCGCAAACCGAGCGAGCGAAGCGAGCAGTGCAGCGGCAGCAACCGGCGAGCGCTACTTCCAAGTTATTACATTTCTTACAGACTAATTACGATATTTTAACTGCCAACAGCCACACGTACTGCTTGATTATTTGTTTAATTACCCATTTAAATATTTGTTATGACTCATTTTATTTAGTTTACTGTTCAGGTTTTACTGCAAAACTTATTAATAAACATGCATTTTTAATTTACCTAATCTACAATAAACAAAGGTCGCTTTAAATCAGTACCAAAATAAATTACCTAATTATGACGGAAAAGGCGGAAATAACCACATAATGAACAGTAACAGCAAAGCCACCGGCAACTCTCGAGTGGCCTCACCCTTAAAAATATTCCCGCGGAAATGTGGAACATAAACATTGTGGATGTTGAAGTAACTGTTGTGTTACTACAGGAAACTTTCATTAAGTCGTTTCCTGCCGCAGCCTTCAGTAGCAATTTTCCACTGCTTGCGAAGTTTTTCGTTTTTATTTATATAGTGAATTAATGAACGTATCCGTTCTTGCACGTACACCTGCGCTGCATTTCTATCGCAGGTAGATAGATAAAACGTTTGTTTGGTGCACACAAAAGACATAGCACAACATAATATATAAAAGCACGGTTAAATAATAGCACAACATAATATATAAAAGCACGGTTAAATAATATCACAACATATAAAAGCACGGTTAAATAATAACTAGTTACATTAATAAATAGCTACAACGCGTCAATTTACAAAAAAACAAGAAGATAAGTTATTGTGATGACACTATTAGCTACGACGCACTTTCTCACCGCTCCGCTCTGACCAAAGTTCACATAAATTGAACATTTAAATGTCATGACGAAAACTTTTCGTAGACCTGTCTCAGCGACGACACTTCTTCCGCCAGCATCCAATTCAATAAGAAAAATAATAATGAATAATAAGAAAAATATATAAAATAATACGACAAAAATGCGTCGAACGCGTGGTTAAATCGAGGCGAACTCTTTCCGGAGACTGAAGGATTTATGCTTGCAATACAAGACCAAGTTATTGAGACCAAAAACTACAGAAAATACATTATAAAGAATTTAACAACCGACACATGTAGAAAATGCAATAGTTCACCAGAGACAATCCAACATATACGAGTAACCAGCGCATGCAAATCAATAGCCCAGACCGACTACAAACATCGTCACGATCAAGTAGCCAACGTAATACACCAAAAACTAGCTCATAACCACAAATCTATAGACACAAGAGTACCATATTATAAATACAACCCTGAAACGGTATTAGAGAACCCCACAACTAAATTGTACTTAAACCGAGCCATACTAACCGACCGTACAATTCACTTTAATAGACCAGATATCACATTAATTGACAAAGTAAATAAGATTGGGTTCCTAATAGACATCGCCGTGCCAAATACACATAACTTACAGACTACAATAGCCGAAAAACTATCCAAATACACCGAACTGAAAGACGAAATAATCCGACTATGGCATCTTCAAAAAGTCACAATCGTGCCCATAGTGCTATCTGCAACAGGAGTAATACCCAAACAGCTTCATCAGCCCCTTAATTCCCTCAATCTCCCACCTAACACCTACCACCTGCTGCAGAAGGCAGTGATCCTCAATACATGCAGGCTAGTACGAAAATTCCTCCAGTGTGAGTCGGACAACTTGCACCATCACTCCCACTCAAATTCAGCTTCGGCTAACATACAACCTACTATAGATAACTACGCAGTATCCAATATTACTCCCACACTTATGCCCACCGATGGACACTTGGCTTAGGCCCGTGCTATCTATTCTACCCCGGCAAGGCCGAGGAAAAAAAAAGAAAAATAAGAATTAATAATTATTCTTTTAACAGTTATTATTATTTTACATAATGAATCGGATGGCAAAGTCGTGTTTTTTTTTTTCACAAAGCTTATACGATGTGGAATACAAACATTTCATTGCATTTACATTTTATCATAGCGAAGCGAAAAAAAGAAAAAATCATTAGTGAGCGACCCGCTTCGTATGAATTTTGATTTTTCGTTATTATTTTCGTGCAAACAATAGTTTCAGTCACCTACAGCAACAGCCCGTTGGCAAATATCAAAACAAAGTAATGAAGCTGTCAATGTTTTTTGCATGCGAGATATATATTGGATGACCGATGATTGAATTGGAAACCTCACGTTTGTCCGCGACATTGTATTTTGATATGCGTCGAGAGGTAGCTTGTATCGATTCAGTATGACTTTCATCGCAACAATAACGCTAGCAAGTGTTCGGGTTAATCTTTATGAAATTAGTTAAATAGTGTTTATTTTTAACTGACTTCTTCAAAAAGACGTTCTCAATTCGTCTGTTTTTTTTTTGTATGCTTGTAACGCGATTCCTCCACCAATTATGAATCGATTTTGAAGATTCATTTTTTTGTTTCGTAGGTCATGCATCAGATGTGGTCCCATTTAAATTTTATTAACTTTGCTTGCGTAGTTTTTGAGTTAGGTACAATAAATGCGTATTTCTCTCACTTAGTCTATGTAGACGATATTTAATTTGATTCCGTCGCTGTTATTTACATAGCAGGTAGTGATAAGTATTCGAATTGGTGTGGGGTAGGTACCACAACTAAAAAGTGAAAAATTAAAACTTTTTACAAAAAATAAACAACCCACTTCCAAAACCAACACTAAAAAAGTGAAAAATAACTTTAATTTCGGAAGTCGGTATCCTTGCTTTTCAACTTTCGTTATTACCACTGACTTCCGAAATTAAAGTTATTTTTCACTTTTTTAGTGTTGTTTTTGGAAGTCGGTTGTTTTTTTTATGAATAATTGACATTCCGTCCTACTCCAAAGGACGAATCTTCCACATAGTTCCCAGGTTTCATTATTAAACAGTAATAAGCTGGCTTCTAAGAAAAAGGGGAATTAAGAGAGAGCTTTCTCAACGATTTCACAACTGGCATCCCGATTGCGTAACACACTTTCAATCACAATCCGAATGATTTTGAAGGAAAAAATCGCCTGCTCTACAATGTAAATAACTTAATGAATGTTGTTGACCTATCAAAATATAAGGCATTGCCATTGTAAGAGGTTAAGAAGAGATTTTAGTATGCGTCACTTTTTTTTTTTACTACGTATTACGTGGCGTGCCTCCCATTGCATTTTTTTGAATTACCTATACGTTAAAAGAAGTTTAAAGGGGTCTCGTGGCTAACTGATAACAGCTGTACGGGGCGACGCTTGCCGCGGCCGGTTCGTGGATGGGTGACCATCCATGACATACACGTTTAGCCGTTGCTTCCGGCTGTCATTCGTAATTCCTTGATAGTCGTTAAATAACGTATGTAAATACGTAACGTACGTACGTAAATACTGGTATTCAGTGTATCCGATTAGACCGGAAGCCTAATTAGTCGGTGCGGCGGCACTTTACCGATTATAACTTTAGTAACATTTGAGCCAGGTATTGTATTTTGAACTTTATTGCGACTGCGTTAGTGCTACCATCTATTTTTCTTTATCCTTAGCAACGCGTTATCATGTTCTTTTGTTGTTTTCCATGGAAACCATTTCTAGGAATTAGTCCCCGGTCCCCGACGTCATTGTTGCATCGGGATGCCAGTGTACAAAGTAATGATTATTGACTAAATAAATTACATTTGGGTTTATTTTAATGAATGGGAAAATGTCCGCTGTTCTCATTTATCTTCTTTTTCATCTAGCTAGAGTAGATATCGATTTTAACTCTAATCTGGGCTGCATCGCTATGTACAGATAAATGGACGAGTTGTATAAACATATAGTTGTATATATTATTTTATACAATGTAAACAGTCATTTTAAAATATTTTAGTGACATTTTATGAGCCCACAACGGATTTTTTTGGTCAAATTCCTAAATATTTTAGTTCGACGAAATTCGAATTCAGTTATCGGTCGTAATTATCCATTTTTATTCATGTTTGAAAGAGAGTTTATATTAGAAAATTTGTGAAAATCTAATAAAAATCGCAAGTGACATTCTAACGCACGTTAATACAACAATGCAGCTATTGTAACCAGTAAATTCATTTAAAAAAACGTTTTTTTTTTTAATGCACCATTTCTTTATAACTTCATTTAACGAAGAGAAGTCACTAGCCGACAGACGTCCACTGCTGGACGTAGGCCTCCCCCAAGCGTCGCCACATTGACCGGTCCTGTGTTTCTCGCATCCATCGGATTACTGCGGTTTTCACAAGGTCAAGAGAAACCCGACATAATTATATTGTATATTAATTAGATCATGCATAAATAGCCTATAATGTTCCCAATGCTGGGACACAGGCCTCCTCTCCACCAATCAACCACGCGGGTCCAGTGTGGATTGGTAGATGTTACATGTCGTAGAATTTTTAGGTGTCTAGGACGTGTTACCACTGGGCCCCCACTGCTCCCATATGATGACTGAAAAGAAAATCTTACCTTTTTTAGGGTGTGAAAGCCGTGATTTTTAACTTCCTACGGAAAAGAGGGGTGTTATAAGTTTAACGTGTGTATCTGTGTGTCTGTCTACGCCATCGTAGCTGCCAAACTGCTGAACAGATTTTAATTTTTTTGGTTTTTTGAAAGGTGACTTGATCGAGAGTGTTCTTAGCTATAAAAAAAAAGTTTATTAGATGATTTGTTTTTGTCGGGGGTTTTTTAAATTTTAAATTTAATTTAACTTGTTATTACCTACGTTATCCTCATTATTTTACATTAAGACTTCCCCTACAGTAAACATGCATTAAATACTTCATAAGGGAAAGTGGTTTTTTTTTTCGTTGCAATGGCAACTGAAACAAAACATCAATGTGAAGGTTTCTGTCAACCATTTTATTTGAACCTTGCTTGGTCAATACTGAGTCGCGCAATTTTGTGTTTACAGTTTCGTTTCTTGTATCCAGGTTAGGTGAGTTTTATTATAAGTTTAAGTAACACTCAATTAAGTTAAATCCATCGTTGTGTTTAATGTAGATTTACGAGGGAAAAAAATCGTTTTCACTTTTCAGTTATATTCAGTGATTTGCGGTTATATTTATAAGACCAACCAGAAATAACACGAGGAAAATAACAAAACATGTTAAAACAGACATACAATTTTATTATGCAACTAAATTCTAAATTCAACGTATGGTATTTGGATGACGGAACCATAGGAGGTGATGTAGACAAAGTTTTATAAGATTTAATCTTTTTAAAAGAAAAATTCAGTTCCATTGGCCCAGAACTTAACCTCTCAGTATCTGAAATTTACCTTCCCCAAACCACTGACAGACAGACTACCATCGCGAAATTTAACACAATAGCACCAAACATCAAAATTACCGAAAGAAACTCACTTCACCTTCTGGGTTCCCAATTTTTGACAAATCCTTGCCAACGTTCATTCAAGAGAAGACAAAAAAAATCTCAAAAATCTCGGAAAGACTTTTGAAAATTAACATTCATTCGAAAAAATCTAAGAGAAAATCTTTGATTTTTTAGCTTAAGCCCTCACTATGGAGGAAGAACAGGCCACAATTGATAGCCAGTTTACAGCCTACGCCAAACTTTTCGATGGTAAAAAGAGATCTGGTGAGACGATCACCTTGTGGAACAGCGACTATTGGTTACGACAAGGGAACATTATCGACGACAGAAAGGTTACAATGACTGACACCGGAATAATATTTAATAGATACAGGTAATTTTTTTCTATTTTTTTCATCACTCCTGAACAGTGCATTCGTCTGAGATAATTTTAATCCGACTTTAAAAAGGAGGAGGTTCTATGTTCATCTGTATTGATGTTTTTTTAAATGTATGTTCAGCGATATCTTCGCCGTGAAAACGGTTGATAATTTTTTTGTTCGAAAGTTTATTTTTCCGTGGTGGTCCTATAGAAATTTTATTAACTTAGCTTCAATAGTACGTAAGTATTTAATAATGTTGATGATGTTATAAAACTTCCTGTCGCTGGTGTTTACATAACAAGTAGTGGGATAAGGGTTTGTGTTGGACAGCTAAAAAGTGAAAAATAAAAACTTTATTAGGTACAAAACAAAAAAAAACGACTTCCAAAAAAAAAAAACGATTACACATTGAAAAGTAACTTTAATTTCGTAAGTCGGTGTCTTCGAATATTTTTTTTTTCCACGGAAATCGGTTGTATTTTTTTTTTTGTTGTAAGAATTTTATTTTTTTCTCCTCTTGAAGAAAATCGAGTTTATTTTAAATTGAGAAACAAATCCGAAGTGTTAAAATAACGAAGGCAGTTAATTAAGAGTTTTACAATGGCACCAAGTAAACAGAGGGTGGATTGGCTCTTCCAAACACTTATGTAACTCTTTCAATCAGTAGGTACTTGAAAACGAGTACCTAGAACCGGAAAATGGTTTTTGTTACTTTTTTTTTCTGTTTTTCAGCAAATCAGAAATAGATTTCAACGAATGGATGGATTTATTAACTGAACTTTGTGAATTGAGGAGTTTAGATTTAGAGAAGGTTTTAATAGTCCTGACCAACTGCGGTCTACCCGGAGACATGGCCATAGATATTCCACAGTACCGGACCTTCTTTTTAACATACAAGTCAAAAACCACGATGATGGCCGACTAGTAAAAAAAAAGTGACGCGTAGGTACTAAAATCAGAGGGGGGCCACTTCCCGTAATTTTAAAGAACGATCGCGTTCACAATCTGTCAAAAATACAATTAATTTATCAACATTTTTGACGAGTTTGACAGATTGCGACCTGTGAACGTTTCTCAAGTACGAGAATTGGCCTTCTGAATGCGTAACACACATTATTATTTTTCAAAGTTATTGAAGCGATGGATTGGCAACTTCCTTAAAAATCTTTCGGATTGTGATTGAAAGTGTGTTTTGCAAATAAGTTGCTGGTCTACTATTAAATCGAAAATAACTCTTGGATCAAATAACAAAAATTGATAGTTCAAAATTACGTCTGGTACACAAACCATTTCATTACTCCTATTAAAAAATAATGTGTTTTCTTGTGGCACCTTTGTTAGTTTATCTAAAATCTGTAATTAATTTAAGGTTTAAAATCATTTGAATCTGTAATTAATTTAAGGTTTAAAATAATTTGAATCTATAATTAATTTAAAGTTTAAAATAATGTAAGGTTTTACAATGCGTAATTATTGCACATTGCATTAGCATTGGGTTTACATACCTACTTATAAATAAACCTAAAAACATCTTTAGAAGGAGCTATTTTAGGGGAGAATCTTATGGTGTTGTGTCACCGACATTAACAGTAGTTATATCTGTAGTTATGAATATTATGGTGTGTTGCGCTTAGCCAGCAGTGGAAGCTAAAATTATGCTTTCATTTATTTAATGCATTGAAATAAAAAAAATACTGTTTTTTTTTTTACAATCGAGTAAAAATCCACAGTTATTTCATAGTTTTAAGTTTCCTATTCTTTCGGCAGTTCCCATGACTGCTTATTTTTGTTCTTTTTTTTGTATGTCTGTTGATCCTTACATCCATTGACAGCAAATTATATGTTTTCAGGTTTTCACATGAATTTATGGAACAGCATTACGGTCGTCAATAAGGCGTTTAACAATTTTTTTTGTTTCATTCTACATATACTTTACGACCATTATTAAGATTTGATTAAATAAAGAATGGAATTTAGAAATAGTTACTTACATTGATAACTTTTCTAACAAGTAACTTGTCATTTCGTTTTATAATTGCAGCTTCATTTTTTTTTAAATCTTATTGTTTTCTTATTTCAGTTGAATTAAATTACAAAGAATAATAAAATAATAACGAATTAATTGACTTCTTGTTTTTCAACATTGATTGAAATTAAGTGAGTTATTTTGACTTACGCTACAAATTTTTCTCTTTTGCGTAAGTATCACCTTACTATACTCACTATTACTAAAAACTGCGTCGAGCGTCGCGTCGCTTCACGTCGCCGTCTGTGCTGACCCTTAGAGGCTCTTGTCACTTCGCCATCAATATAAAGATATAGAAGATATCATTGAGCACACACTTCGAGCGTCCTCGTTTAAATAGAAATGGTAACCAATTATCCCAAGCATTGAAAAGATTCCTATAAATAGGTGGAGGGTGTTGCAGGCCACGTGAATCGTTATCTCATCTGGAAAAAGGATATCCTGGAACTCGATATCTGCTCTCAAATGAACACCTGAGGTGAATGAAATGAGAAGATAGTTGTGGAGACAGACTGCAACCGTAAACTCATTTAAAATGCAATTTGAACGGAAATTAACACGTGAATGCAACAAAAAATATCGGTTATATTTTTTGTTTCGGTAAAGGTAAACTTGAGTAGTAGTAGTAGGTACATTTTATAACAATGTCAGTAACTGTCAAAAGTTGATGCGGTAAAAAAAATTAATTAATAAAAACGAAAACCCAACTACGACTAAAAAGGTATAAACAACACACCACAGACAGACAAATTAAAAATTCGGAGTCACACGTGTAAGGGCATAAATCGAAAAGATTATGTGTGACTCCGGATTTTTAATTTGTCTATCTATGGTGTCTTGTTTAATGTGACGTCACATAGCCAGCGGACGATCAAGACGCTAGCAACAATACCATTTGTCAAAATGTGATGAGTGGTTTAGAAGATAGGAGGGAACAGATGAACATACATACATACATACCGGTCTCCTTTTTTCTTCGCCATAGTCTGGTAAAAAATAACGCGCCTGTGTATGAACGATGTGAATGATTTAACTTTGATCTAATAAAAACATAGTTCATGATTAGTTTTTGCTAGTATTTATCTGCTGTCTCCTTTTAAACCTTATCACATAAATCAAAATTAAAATATTTTATTTCACATAAACCTATATGACTTATGAAACGTCAGAAGCTAGTTGCACGGTTCCAATTGGTCGTTTCCTATGGAAAAGAGCAGGCAAGAAAAACCACAGTTACTCTTCCTTACATATTATAAAACAAAGTCCTCCGCCGCGTCTGTCTGTCTGTTCGCGATAAACTCAAAAACTACTACACCGATTTTCATGCTGTTTTCACCAATGGATAGAGTGGTTCTCGAGGAAAGTTTTTTTTATATAATAACCGACCACCACACGGGCAAAGCCGCGGGCATCGTTTGCGCTACAATTTTATATTTTTTTATGACTTTTTCAACGGTACTAGTCAGTCTAAAATCAACTTTCTTGCATAAAGTTGATGTTTGTTTAACATCAATATTGAAAATAAGGATTTATATAAACCTTACGTTTGTAGAGATCCTTAAGTCTAAATAGTGATGCATGACGGTACATTCGATGTTACGAAACTGGCTATGCGTGTTCGACTGTACGGCTCGGTGGATCGAACTAAGGGTCAAATTAATATCATCGCTTTATCAAGCATGAAGATCGGCTGTAAAGCCCTAAAGCCAACACTATATGTATAGGTGACTGGTAATTAGTGACCTATACTTAAACACGTGACTTTACTCATCATTATGAACAACTTTTACTTTGACACCAGAGGCCCTAGTGTTAGTTTCTTTTAACTTTCTCGATTTTACGCATCGACCGCGTTCGGGGCTCCGATTGGCCTTTCACCAGTGAAGGCCAGTGAAGGGCCAATCGGAGCGCCGAACGCGGTCGATGCGTAAAATCGAGAAAGTTAAAAGAAACTCACTCTAGGGCCTCTGGTGTCAAAGTAAAAGTTGTTCATCGCACTAAGGCATCGGAACTGAAATCGCGAAAAAAAATCAACTGTTCCCCTACATTTTGACGAGTTATGCGAACATAAACATACGGATAAGCTGTTTTTTCTTCGCGATTTCAGGTTTGGTTCTATAGTAAAAGTTGTTCATAATGATGAGTAAAGTCACGTGTTTAAGTATCGGTCACTAATTATCCTTTATAAAGTACTAGCTTTTGCCCGCAGCTTCGCCCGCGTGGATATCGGTTATTATATACTAAAACCTTCCTCGAGAACCGCTCTATCCATTGGTGAAAACAGCATGAAAATCGGTGCAATAGTTTGTGAGTTTATCGCGAACAGACAGACAGACGCGGCGGAGGACTTTGTTATATTATAAAACAAAGTCCTCCGCCGCGTCTGTCTGCCTTACTTACATAATACAGGGTATTTATTGTAAGTAAGACTTTTATTTAGATTTTACTCTGATCTAATAGAAACATAGCTCATGAATTTCTGTCTCCGTTTCATCATATAAATAATTCAGTTCTAGATCTTTGGAAACTTCCTACATTTTTAAAGATCCTTTAGACTAGTTCGTGAATGCATGACAGTACATTCGATGTTAGGAAACTGGCTGTATTAAGCAGTTGCAAAAGTCTTTCACTGAAATGTTGGTAACCTAAACTTTGGGAGAAAATTAATGTTTCGTTAGAACTTAGCGGTATGAGATATGTACATCTTGTTTTGCGATTAAAAATATAATATTTTTCTAACAATTATTTTTATTTACGTAGTAAAAAAGGATTTCTATTTATCTTTTTAATTGCATACCAAGACACTTTGAAACTCATGACAACACATGAAGTCCAGCCCAATTTTCACATATGGTACACACAGTTACACATCAAGCTATTCATTTCCAGTTTATGCTGATCTCGCATTGAATAGGGTTTCCGTACAATGTGAGGTCAGCTTATACTAGACATTAGGTCCGGTTTACATTTATTTGGATATGAATGATTAAAAGCTCGTCGCAGTACCGATGCGACTTCGTACCTCATAAAGAATATTATTTGTAGGAATACAGAGAGAAAGAAATATGATTTATTTGTCCAAAACATAAGTATACACACACATGGCATGCAATATTTTACATCAAAGGATATGAGGTCGACAGTTTACTAGCATGAGAATAAAACACATAAAATATATTTATTATTACTGTGTGTAGCTTTGAGAAATAACGTCGCAAATGAGACTAAAAGGTTGAAATGAGAAGAAATTCCTTAGTTGTAGTTTCTAAAACATCAAATGTAGTTGATGCATAATTCCAATGACAACTAACTGATTATTATTGATTTGTCCCATGAACCAAACGCTCGTCGGCTTTGAGTCTCCTCGTCAATACCGCGGCAATAGCTAATATCTATTACCTAGAAACGTACTGCTTTGAGACGTACCAACCAAGTAACATCTAAGCTCCCATCGTCTTTCATTTACCTAATGAATTGGTCGCACGAGATAACATCGAAATGTGCTGGATACCTACAATTCATATCCGTTTGTTTGCTCGAGGCTCCAACATGCTTGTATGGTCTTGGTTCCAAGTAATCCCACCTTGACTAGTTTTGAGAATTACATTCGAATGCTCCAAACTAGTCAAGTTATTATACGGTATTCTGAAAATCAGGCAAACAGAAAATACAGGATAGATTTGTGTGATTGAAACTATTTACATTTCGGACGATTGCAGTTTGGTCATGTTGACTTTGAAATGTTGCAGCTTTTAATTATTTTTTTTATGCGGGGTTAACTGGAAATTGCTGTAAGCTACGTGCACTACTATCGTTGAAATTCCAAAAATCAAAGCCATGTTTTGCTGAATATTTTTGATTTAAAGGTAGGTAAGCAAGCTTCCATCATGAAGACATATAGAGTCAGTTAGTGATTTAGGTCTGCCTTAGTGCTCGGTGACACAACGCCGCGACCGCGCCGTCGCTGCGCCGAGACCGCGCTGCCGCCGCACATTTCCAGTTTATGCTGATCTCGCATTGTATAGGATTTCCGTACAATGCGAGGTCAGCGTATACTGGAAATGTATAACTTGATGTGTAGCCGTGTGTACAACTCAATGGTGCTTGGTATTGTAGTCATCTGAACTGACTAGTTGATAGCTGACTCAACCACCTCGTATGTCCTGTCCAGCGATTGGAAAGCGTTACTGGTAAGGTTGGGTTAAATTCCTAGTACAGTCAGATTTTTTGGGTTTTCTTTTAAAAATTCCAATAACTGCTCGGGTTGGAGATTCCGAATATGGTATAACAGGCTCGCCTGTGCACCAGCGAATGTGGATTTGTTTTTTAGCAATCTCGAAAAAAGTCAAACACATGCATGTTTCCACATTAGCTTCGGCATATTATAAGATTAAGGAGAAAAGCAGTACGCTCTCTCTTTAATTAACGTGATATTCCTCAGATGATATTTACTGCAACGCAACCTGTGACGGGTACCTGTGCTGGCCTCCTACTCCTGCCGGAGAAACCTTGTATCAAAATTGCCCCAAAGGTTTACTGAGTAACCAGAAAAGTAAGTATAGACACAGTATAATAAAATAACAGTATTATGTCTCGGCGGTGACCTTGAAATAACTACCTACGTCCGCTTGATAGATAAACCTTCCGCGTCCGTGCGTAACTGCCGCGCAGTCGATACTAACGCGCACTTTACACTGAGATTTAGAAGCGCGTCGTTTCACCCGTTTTCTATGAAGATATAATACTGTTACTTATTTAAACTGTGGTATAGACGCCTAGCAGCATCGCACGCATGATTGCAGCTGTCAACATCATACGCTCATGTTTACGTATACGTCGAATCCATTTCCCCCCATGTTGTCTTACCTACCTGACCAATCCTGACATATATTTTATTGAATATTAATCTCCTCTGGTCCACAGTAATAATTACTGTGGAGACCGTGCAAACAGTTGAACTGTCGACAACAATTATTGTTGTAGACAGTTCAACTGTTTCCATTTCATTTAATTTTATTCATTCATAAACAATTTCCATTGTGTTGAATTTACATACAATTTACAAACAAACAAAAAAAAAACAACTAAATATAACTATAACTTACTAGTTAACATTCAAATAAAGTGTCAAACAGTTTCAAGTATAGTGCCAAGCAGTTGATGAGTGTTAATGTCGAACAGTTTTTGTATATAATGTCAAAAGTTATCAAATTTCAATAAATGATTAATTATATAATGTCAAATATTTAAAAACAGAAAAAAAAAAATACAATTAATTTATTATTGTGTGACATTAATTCCGATATGTCATACAGACATTTTTCTAACGAAAAGTCTTTTTTTTAGTCTTGCTTTAAATAAGTGGGTGTTATAAATCAAGGTTCTTAGCTCAGAGGGCAACTTATTAAATATCTCTACAGCTTGATATTTCGAGCAATGTTCTACTATGTTAAATTTAGGTGCTATTAGTTGTTTAAAAATTTTCTTTGCGTGCTCTCACTAATCTTACGTTCCTCTTGTGATTCAAACTCATGTAGATACTTGGCAAAATTACTTAAGGGAACCAATAGGTACAGAATAAGAACTGTTAATATTGCAAATTTTTTAAAGTAATCTCTGCATGAGACACGTTGTAAACTTCTGACTATTGTCCTTATGGCTCGCTTCTGTAAAAATGAACGCTCTCTGCCACCATTTCGAGCATCTTCGTCATCTATGTCGACGTGTTTAGTTTTTTCTTCTATTCCAAGAATGAACATAGAAAGGCCCCTTCAAGACTTAAAATAGTATCACACTTGTACCATAGATTGTTCAGCGTAGGACTTCAAAGATTCGTGATGTATCTGTGACAGAATTTTATTTATTTTCCACGAACGGCTGCTATAGAAATAAAATAAGGAGAGAAAGCTCTGACAACAAAATGCCTACTGTTTTTAACTCATTTCCAAAAGAGCAGATTAAGAACACAAAAAAACTAATCTATAAAACTAAAAACCCGACTGCAAAAACGCATAACTGAAAAGAGAAAAACCAGCATGATTGTTTATAGAATTTTGGTAACCAATAACCTGAAAATGGTGTGACTTTTGTTTGTCCCGCCTGCGATACCAAAATTCTATAAATAATAATGCTTGTTTTTCTCTTTGGAGACGTGTTTTTGCAGACAGGTTTTTTAGTTTTTTGAATTACTTTTTTTATTTTCAGCTAAAATTTTTATTGTAAATTAGCTTATACAAGGCTTCGCAAGCGATTTACTAGGTCCAACAAAAACGTGGCCCATTGTTACGCTATCAATTTTTTTTTTAATCAATTTCTTTTATGCCAGTATTAAACATATAGCTGACATATTTTTTCAAACACCTATCTAACGACACTTGGGTTTTTAAGATTAATATAACGATACCTTAACTGTCGATACCCATCCAGCCGTTTTGAAGATATGAGGTATACCACGTACAAGATACGCGCAAAAAACATAACCCTTCCTTGGCAGTTGTAATAAGTAAGCAAATATGCCTACCAAGGAAATTATTAAACAGGGCTGTAACATGTCTCCTTTCAACTTCGGTAATATTAGAGGGTACCTACTTCAGGCCCACGTAGTACCTTCAACTAAAGTAGAATTGAAAAACTTTTAAGAGGACTTGGGTATCAGTGTACAATTATTTGCCGTAAATCCGTCTTTATGGGCAGGTACATACTTCTAGAACGACTAGGAATCTATGGAATACTAGCTTTCACCCGTGGCTTCGCCCGCGTGGCATGTCGAAAAAAAAGAATAAATAAATAAAAGTAGCCTATGTCCTTCTCCAGGATGCCATCTATCTCCTTGCCAAATTTTGTCGAAATCCGTTCAGTGGTTTAGGCGTGAAAAGGTAACATACAGACAGACAGACAGAGTTAGTTTGAATTTATAATATTAGTATGGATTGTGACTCTAGACATATTTTAACCCATCTACATATTATGCATGTTGTGTTTGAAGTGCGCCATGTGCTAGCTACTAACAACTTAGAGAATAAAGAATTCATTATAAGATCATAGGTATTTTAATCAGTCTTTTTTAAATTAATATTCTATAATGAAAATAAAACTTTATTATAAATAAAAACTGCTTATCAGGCTTTAACAAATAAAGAAAAACTAATAATAAAGTCAGATAAAGAAAAAACATTTTCTTTCCTTCTTACTTCCTTTCTTTACTTACGAACTCTATTTTTACTAAGGCTTTTTCCTGCTTGCCTTTTAATTATTCACTGGCGAAAATTATAAAATTTATTTAATTTTCTGTTTTTTTAAATTAATCTATTATTTTTATTAAAGTGTGCGCGTTTAGGCGGTGCGGCTCGGAGGGGCTATGGCTCGGGCGCCATCTAAACGACAGTTCGCCTAAGGGCTGGACCAACTACACGCCCTGTTTTCCCACACTAGTGCAAAAAATACTTGATAAAGTAAATGAGGATGAAGCTGAAGCACAGGTATGTTGAATGTATCATTCAAGATTTGACTGTACAATAGGTACCTAATAATCGTCCACGCAAATACCAATCGATCGTTCATCATCATGGCCATCCTCATCAGCCTATAGCAGCCTATAGGCCTCTCCAATTGCACGCCAATTAGCTCGATTCTCGGCAACTCTCATCCAACTGCTACCAGCTACCCTGCGAAGATCGTCGCTCCACGTCGATCGTTCATAATCATCATCATTTGTCTAGCCTTTCCCAACTATGTTGAGGTCAGCTTCCAGACTAACTAGATGCAGCTTTATTGTTCATCATCATTACCACAAATAGTCGTCTAAATTATTATTATTGTTTTGTTTTATGTCCATAATTATTATGTTAATAGTTATTTATGCAACTGTTATATAATAAGGGGTATTAAAACACGAATGTGAGTTTATCACACGAGGCGAAACCGGGTGTGATATTTAGTATCACATGAGTGTTATAATACCTAATTATTTACAGTTGCATACAAGACTTTATCCTACACCCATGTTATGAATCCTCTATAAAAGGTTCTTTGTAATACTAATATCGAACAAAAATGGCGGGATACAACCCACGTGAAATCGAATTTTTGGAATTCGAATAAACTACAAGTTTTTTTTTTTAAATGACTGAGCTTCGTTAGTGATACGCGCCTGTATGACAATGTTCTTTTCACCTCACAAGCTAGGAAACAGTCTGTTTATCATTCGAAATCTGAGTGCAAAAGTGCATTTTATCCGCTAGCGTGGAAAGAGTTTTTAAAATTCGCACTGGCCAGCACCAAAAAAATTGCCCAAAGCGCCTAAAGAAGTTTTCACTTCAAAAAACTTTATATAATTATTGTCTTCTGTATATTCAATTCGCTTTCCATCATATTAGTTTGTTTAGCAGTGGCAGAGTTAGTGCAAGCGGTACATAATGTCGAATTGAGGTTTCTTCCGGGAAATTGCGCAAAAAGTGCATAAAAGCATACATACAATATTTGTTCAATGTATGGAGACACCAATTTCCTCGCTGTAGCGAGGTGAAAAGTTGTGTGTTTCGCTCGGCAGCAAAGTTATTCTGCGTCTCGTACCTTTGAAACCTTCGCATCGCTCAGGTTTCAATACAAGTACTCGCGCCAAAAAACAACTTTGCAGCCTTGCATAACAAATAATTTTTTTTTTAAATGAGTTGCATTATCAAATTTAGTATAACATTATAATATCCGTTTGGATTATATAATGGTTACTATAACACTGGTTGTTTTAATGTAATAAACTAACTGTTTCAGAAACTTTTATAGAGGATTTATAGCATGGATGTAGATAAAACCATTAATTTATCACAAGTTTTTCTTTATGCATAGTTGTTTACTTCATTTTAAGTCCTTCGCATAGTAGGTAAGGCAACCGATAGGGTTCAATTGTTAAAATCCTATTCACAGGTTTCAGATTTAACAAGATCTAATAAATAAATCCTAGCTTCACCGGAAGATTAGCTTAGTTTAATTTATAAATAGGTAACACTTCGTTAACAAATCTACTTAATAATGATAATAACCCCGCCGTCCTATCTCTACATTGACGTCGTGGCGGGGCTTGCGCGCTCCTATGAACTCTAGGTCTGTGGCGGTAGAGTTAACTTTGCCAAAACAGGTCCAGAGGCAGGAGGTAGACCAATAATGATACATAAACCCGCAGGGCAGGATGTAACGAGCTGCCTATCTCTACATTGACGTCGTGGTGGTGCTTCCCTTTGTTGGCCGGCTGGAGTGAACAATGACGAGGAACAAGGGTGTTAAAACAGCCACTTTGGCAGAATCATAATTGAAAAATGTCACAAACTGACAATTCATAATATGATCTGCGTGCGATTCATATTACTAAATAATTCATCTGTTTGACAGTTTTCTATGGAGATTCGTAAAACGGTCCACACAGTATGAATTGCTTTTGTGTCAAATTAGAGAAATTGCTAATGACACCTCACCTCAGAAAGTGTTGCCCCTTGTTGCTACGTCACTATTTGCTAGCCACTGTTTTCGGGAGCCCATTGCTGAGTGTGCGAATCACAGGCCATTTTATCCATGTATTACATATTTAACTTTGATCAGGCAGGGGAAATAGTCCTTCCATAGTTCAAGGTAACCAATCCACTGT
Source organism: Lithophane leautieri (assembly GCA_949152455.1). Taxonomy (NCBI): domain Eukaryota; kingdom Metazoa; phylum Arthropoda; class Insecta; order Lepidoptera; family Noctuidae; genus Lithophane; species Lithophane leautieri. The sequence goes on along the minus strand of OX424458.1, from coordinate 18,608,376 downwards.
ATCCATCCAAACAGTAACAATTGCTAGTTGGCTTCGGCCCCTCACACGCCTTCCAAAGTTCCGGGACCCCGAGGTAGATATCCTAAAGAAATTTAAATAATAATACCTAATATATTTATTTCACATAAAAAGTACCTACACATATATTGTGGAAATAGCCTGGTACAAAATAATGATCAATGACCCCCATGCTAGGAAAAACCTGCGTTACAGCGGATATCCATCCGTCCATTATGCATATTAAAATAATTACTTACAAATTAGAGATGTGCACTTTTGTAAATGATTCGATTACTGCACGTTGGGCTCTTTCAGTTGGTATGTGGATTGTTTTGGCCGCACCAACGCACCCCACGATCTCAGTGTGGATTCACATAGGGCGGTGTTTACCATTTTCAGGATATCTTTATGAGCAGAAGTTCTTAAATTTTTGAACACGTAAATGTGTTTCCTAGTGCGGCAGATAGAGATTCAATGTGGGTCTTCCAGCTGAGACTGGAACCAAGGTAAAGGCCGTACGGCTTTTATCACATCATAGCACATTATCATTCATTTGAGCCACAAGATACAAGCAACTCTTAGTTTGTGGCTCACCGAATTTGGCTAGATTGTATTGTTACTTTTTGATTAATAAACTTTATTTATATCATTTATATACATATCATAATTATCTAATATTCTAAAGTTTTGTGACAGTTCTCTTTAGCTAAGGAGAGCATGGTGAGGCTCAATAATATCAACGATTCGATGTCGTCCATTTTAATCATGTTGGGAAAACTCTACTGCATAGTTTTCCAAAAAACATTTTCATCACGAATCTATTCACAAAGAGCTAGTTTATTCTCCGTACACGGTGAAACGTGATTTTCAGAATGTGGATATTGTTAGTAAAAGTTCCAATCACCACAGCGATCAATCACGAAAATGGTATGAACAAATCGGGTGCGAGACTAGAAAAACAAAAAACCCGCGAAATGCATTCCGCTTTCGTTCGTAATTGTTTACTAAAATTCGGACTTTACTTAGTAATGTCATAACTTATTGTTCCTAATTATATCTATGTAAATAAATAAACGTACTATTCCTACACATAAGTTGCACGTACTTATTTTCTCATAGAGGGTGATAAAAAGAAGCGTATGCACCTCGGAAGCAACATCCGTCGCTGCGCTCAGGATTCTACTTTAGAATCCCTCGCTGCGGTCGGTATTCTACTCTAGAATCCTTCGCTCCACACTGGATTCAAAGAATCACTCTCGTCTTTAAAATAGTTTTTTGATCCCTGGGCATACAATCTACTATTTTTACACTTGTTTGATTGCGGAGTAAGTATGTAATAAATCTAGTAAAATAGATGGTATCCTGCCTTTTCGCCGAAAATTGTTTGGCAGATTATCACTTGCCAACCAACGTTTCGCCGATGTTTCACTTTGACAACTAACGATTAGCAAATTTTTGTATGACTACGTTTCACCTGGTAAAATTATTGTTAAGCTGATTATTATAATGACACAAAACGTTTGGGACTTTTATCATTTGTCAAACATTTCACTAGGCCACACAACTATTAGACGAAACGTTTTGTCAGTGTAACAGTTCCCTTTACATACATTGATATAATTAAATTAAAAAAGAAAAAATACATACATTTTTTATTTAAGAATCTCAAAAATAACATTAAACCTTTAAATTGGCAGCAATGTAGAGCAATAATAACAGCAACCTTATTTACAGTTACGATAGGTTAGGTTAGAGTATGACAAACAACACACGAGCCGAGCGAGCGAAGCGAGCGTGCCGCTGTAGCGGCCGGCGATGTGCCAGAAGCGAATCGCTTTTGTAAAAGGAAACAGTTAAGTTTGGTTAGGTCACGTTAAAGATAAAGTAAAAAAAAAAACTATACCTGTATATAATTTGTCCCAAATGGAAATGGCATCCTTGTTATTAAATTTACCAGGATATCACGATGATCAATCGTCAATGAGTCAATTTATTCATACTTACCTACATTGTCATAAAAATAAGTTGCGCTTACCCACAGAATATCACCTACATAATTATTAAAAGAAACCCTACTAGATATGGAAAACAAAAAACAATTAAAATGAATATTACGCAAACTAAAACGTTCTGCTACTTGAAAGTTGGCATTTTCAAAAGTGCCATTATGAAAAGCAGACCAAACGTACAGTTGGTAACTGTGAGGTTGGGAAATAAAACAAAATTATATGATAAGCTGGCAAATGATTATGAAAATCTGGCAAACAGTTTTCGGCGAAAAGGCAGAGTACCAAAATAGATGCTTACAGTCTAGACTATCAACTACAGTACATAGTATTCCTACAACTAATCTACATAGTATTCCTTTTTTAATGGAAAGTAACAGGGATCGGTTTTCGTCTACAGGATGATATTTTTTTTTCTACATTTTTTTATCTTATAATTTATCAAATAGTTTCAGCTTTGTGTACTGACACATCTCATCGAATCACCCGGTAGAGACTGCTTGATAGTAGTTCAATCAGGGAAATTAATTATCCTTCGTTACTTAAAAAAACGGTTTTTGCCATACAAACAACTGTCAAAGAATAACAGTTGTTATTTGAATATACGGAAAGTTTGAGTAAGTAGTCAATTTGCCTATTATTTATTTTCTCTGATTTTATCTACTATGCCAGCTATGGAAGTTTTTTTTTTCCTCCGATTCAATATACTTATTATGTAATTTGTTTCAGCATAAATTTGAAACGGCCGTCAACACCCGCACCATTGAAATGGTTGGAATTGCTTCATCTTTTCTAACCATTTGTGCAGCTGTATTTATTTTCAACGCTTTTCCGTATGTACCTACTACTAATTTTTTTTTTAATTTATACCTATTTTTTGTAGTTAATAACTATGCTCCTTGATCATTTGCTTTTACCTTCGGAATAAGGTACGATTTTACTTCGGATTTAAGAGCGAGTGACTATCGATGTTACGATAAGATCTTTTACAAGTAAAAATATCCGTGTTACCTATAGCCTACAGATAGCCTAAGAAAATGTAATTGATATTAAATATACAATGAAGATTAAGAGTATGTCCGTTATTGATCAAGTCCTATGGTCATAAAAGTCAGTAACAATAAGAATGTGTGATTTTCGAAATATCGAATCATATTTTTATCCACAGACAACGTGACATAGGTGCCGATTCTGTTGTTCACAAACTAAACTAAATTTAATTTCAGTGCATCGTTTTCTTTCTATTTCATTAAGAATAGGACAGAAGATAAATTTTAGTTTAGTCCTGTCATAGTCAGCGTCTGACGTAAATTGACGTAATTTTATTAGGCAAGTTTTTAATCACGTCTAAACATAAACGAAGTAGTGACAAGCGCTGATTAATTTGACAGGACTAAACTAAAATTTATCTTCTGTCCTTTTCTTAATGAAATAGAAAGAAAACGATGCACTGAACTTAAATTTAGTTTAGTTTGTGAACAACAGAATCAGCACCAATGACCTGCAAATTGCAAAAAACGTAAGAAAATTTGAATTTCGCGGGCGACCTTAGGGCATACCCATTCCACGAAGTAGAGGAGAGTGATGGATGTCTTGGCATTTCCCGCTGTATCTGTGTTTTTTTTGTGAGGCTGAAGATTATACATACAATGAAACCGTAACGTTCTTTTATGTTGATCTTTATTGTTTGCAGTAGCCTGCACAACAGACGGACCGTGATACATAGACATTTATTTTACGCTTTGCTCATGGAAGTGACAGTGCGCATGGTGCTGTACACTCAACAGTCATACTCTTTTGATGGCGTAGATCCACTTGAGAAAAACACACGAAAAGGCATCGAATACTTCGTAAGTAAACCTGTACAGTCACGAGCAAAAACATGTATACACTCAGCAAAATTCAATAACGATTTTCTCATGGAATAACGATTGCAACTTTGAGATGATACTTATTTCATAATAATATGGATTCCAAAATACTATGTTCGTTATAACATAAAATTACAATCAATACAGTAGGAGAAAATTACTTTTAAAAGTTCCTCAGTGTATACATATTGGTGCTCGTGACTGTACTCTGTTAATTATTGCAATTGCATTACTTATAAAAGTGGTTTTTTTTTGGAAAGAAGAAAAAAGGAAGTTTCTTCTTTCCAAAAAAATAACCACTTCGCCGCATTTTTTTTTCAATCTGGAATTTTACCGTGCTATCCCAAGGGGCGCGGGCGGCGGTCGTCTAAATTCTAAAAGAATATTGTAAAAACTCAGATCTTGTTCGTAAAATATAATGTTTATGTTCAACACGCGACTAAAATTATTATGTAAAATAAAATGGAGCATGTACAGATACGATACTATACTTATACCAAAATAAGGTTCACTGTGATGTGTTGTGTGATTGTGTGACGTATGTGAGTGAGGGACTGGAATTACAATAAATATTATTTAGATGGTGTGTGTAACAAGTTGCGCTGAACCGAAGTAACATGAGACAAGGGCAGGAAAATGATGATATTAGTGTGTGTAACCACATTTAAAGATTTATTCCATTCATTAGAACGTTTGTATGTATGTTTGTATGTATTAACCAAAAATTACAGGAGATAGTTTTTTTTTGTTCGGCCATTAGGCCCACCAAAAATTGTGGCGTCTATTAATGAAACGCATGTTGATTTGAGCCTTATGATCTCTAAATTACAGTGGTAGAAACAATTAAACTTCGTTTAACGGGAATACTGAGAAATATGACCATAACCTAAATAATCACTTAAAGAGCTTTTAAGAGTTTAGTGAGTAGGTGGCCTCATCGGTAGTATAATTAAGTAAAATAGTGCACTGTTCAGTAATATTCAATAGGAGTATTGGGTGTTTTGAACGGTTATTGAAAGCAAAAATCACATTATGAAAACATTAAGCATTTTTATTACTGTTTAGGGATATGAGGAACAGGGTGTAAAGTTCACTCATACTCCATAGAAAAGGGAGGATCTCCCGACCAGACGGGTGTTGTGTCTGGCGGGCAACTGCCCAATGATTGATATTGGATTTTTGTATATATGTTCACTGCACGGTAAACTCTAATTGCGCGATGCAGGATTTTTGTGTCGTCAGGATTTTTGTGTGAGGTCAGGTCTTTGATGCGTAGTTCGAATGTGGCGATGTAGGTACCGCCACAACAGTAAGTATATTAATTTCAACGTCAGAAGATAATATTTCATCCAAAAAAGATGCAGGGCGCTCCACCTCCTATCTTGATACCCCCGTGCCCTTGATACAAAAGCGTTCACACGTTACCGCACATTTGTAGCTTCGGACAATGTCTTTGCACATTGCGTTGAAATATTACTGAACAATTAAACAACATGCTTCTAGATTAAATGTTGTACCATCTTGAAGATTCCATATTCATTATAATCCTTCAATTATACACAGGAAAAACAGAAATAGAAAATTCAGGCAATACGAAAGAAATTGAAAAAAAAAAAACAACCGACTTCCAAAAAAACACTAAAAAGTGAAAAATTACTTTAATTCGGAAGTCGGTATCTTTGCTTTACAATTTTTATTTTTTGCCACTGACTTCCGTAATTAAAATAATTTTTCACTAATTACTGTTTTTTTGGAAGTCGGTTGTTTGTTTTTTGTAAAAAAAAAATATTTTTCACTTTTTAGTTGTGGTACTTACCCCACACAAATTCGAATACCATTAACTGCTATGTAAATAACAGTGACGGAGACAAATAAGATATCATCTACATAGGCTAAGTGAGAAAAATACGTAACGTTGATGCAACTCAAAAACTATGCAGTCAAAGTTAATAAAATTTATATGGAACCACCTCGGAAACATGACCTACCAAACAAAAAAGATCATCAAAATCGATTCATAATTGGCGGAGTAATCGCGTAACAAACATGCAAAAAAAAAAACATACAGACGAATTGAAAACCTCCTCCTTTTTGAAGAAGTCGGTTAAAAATAGAAGTTGTTGTCCCTTGACACTTGTCTTTCTGACAGTGTTAGATAATGATGTGGCTCGATTTCATTTAACTCTTTAAAAAACTAAAACTCTTAACTAATTCAAAAACTACTGAATTTCGGTGGAACATTTGGTGGCTTAATTTGTTGCATTTTAACCCTACTATGACGTCCTGCAAGGAATACGTCGAGTTACCAGTAACCCTGTATAAATATCACCAACACTGCCATATCGTCATTCTGAATTCTATAATTCAATACGTAGGTTGGAAATATTAATAAACCAGGGAATGGATATATTTCGATACTGTGTTGACTGTGTTGTATAGCATTACAGACTTTTATTATGAATGAAAATACATGTTCTGTAGGCTACTGATGTCAGTTGATAACTTATAAAAAATAAAAAACTATCTCCTTTAATTATTTAAAGAGTGTTATCCGTTCGGAATAGAAAATAAATATGAGTTGAAACAAATACAGTAGTATTCGTTTTTGGTATTAGAATGGAATAAATCCATTTAAATGTTAATTTAAGTAAACATAATTATTTAATACATAAAACAAGGATAACAAAAGTGAAATATGACAACAAAGTGAGATAGATTCAAGTTTATTGCAAAATCTTATTCCCTTGTAAAGTTTAAACTGTCCGTAGCAGTAGAATGCGCACATAATGCGCGAGACGGCGTGGCGCGAGCTTAACTAACAGCGGTAGAGAATACAAAAAGTTGTGCTTGTTATGATCAAAACTGCAACTGAGCAACTTTAGTTACGCTTACGTGAACTTAGACAGGGACAAATCCCGCATTTTGAAGAATTTACGGACATTTTTGACAAGTTTCACTGAGATGAAGCTGAGATGAGATCGCGTATAGAATTTGAATAGAATTGGTCTTCTATAATTATCGATTTCTGGGCATTTGAAAAGTCATGCTATGTCCTGGTGTAAATGGTCTTAATAAATACTTTGACTAGATAATTATTATTAATATTCTGTTGTATGCAAAAGCAGTTTATTTTATTTATTTATTTATTTGGAAACTCAACAGCTTATTAAATTAAGTTACATGAATTTAGAATAGAGTTAATTTTATAACTTCATACAACCATCCTCTTTTTTAAATCAAAATAGATATTGGTATAGTCGAGGAGCCTGTGCTATGTGGTACTTTGATAGATAAGCCTATTAATTTTATTACGTGCATGTTCCTCCAGTAGGCCTCTGAACGAGTAACTTGAGAGTCCTTCAGGGATCAACGGAATCTTGCTGACTCCGATTTTCCCCTCGGCCACGAAACGTTGAGCCCGAAGAACCTCGGGCACAAGAGCACTCGTCACAGACTGCAGTACTATTGAGTCGATGTAACAACGCCTCTGTATGAAATTGCCAATTTGAACATAATAAAAACAAGCGACTTCCTAAAAATACACCGAAAAGTGAAAAATAACTTTAATTTCGAAGTCGGTGTATTTGCTTTTCAATTTTCGTTTTTTGCCACCGACTTCCGAAATTAAAGTAATTTTTCACGTTTCAGTGTTGGTTTTTTTTTTGGAAGTCGGTTGTTTTTTTTGTTTATGTAAAAAAATTTTTTTTTCACTTTTTAGTTGTGGTACCTACCCCACACAAATTCAAATACCACTGCCTGCTATGTAAATAACAGTGACGGAGTCACATAAAACATCGTCTAGATATAATAAGTGGGAAAAATACGTAAAAACTCTAAATTCATAAAAACTCAAAAACTACGCAAGAAAAGGTAATAAAATTTATATGGGACCACGTCTGAAGTATGACCTGCCAAACAAAAAAAGAATCATCCAAATCGATTCTTAATTGGCGGAGTAATCGCATAACATAATTATACAAAAAAAAACATACAGACGAATTGTGAGCCTCCTCCTTTTTGAAGAAGTCGGTTAAAAATGAGTAACAAAGTGTGATACAAACCTACAAATTTGAAGTAAGAACTTCATACTAGATTCATATCCGACAAAAACTGAAAATTGTAAAGGCAAAAATTAAAATATACAAAAAAAAAATCAGCATTACTCATAAAGCCTGAATGACACGTTATTTTTACACAATTTCTTAACAAGACAGTCATTTACAATAGCTTGAGTAATTGCGTTACATAGTTCCATTTTTTTTTTTTACATATTTTCGCTTGATTTTTTTAAGTGAATTGCAACAAATATCAATTTCTTCTCCGCAACTATTCATTGTTTCAGCCTTATGTTTGCGAGGGGGCTTACGTTTTCCTAGAATACTCGCGCCTTGTTGTGTACGGCTGGATGTTCATAGAAGGCATATTCCTGAACACGCTGATCTCTGCCAACACCCTTCGCAATGAGATTCCCATCAACTACTTCTACACAGGCGGGTGGGGTGTGCCCGCTATCTTTATAGCTATTTGGGGAACAGTAGTGGGTCGACACTACTCTAAAGAGCCTCTAAACACGTAAGTGATTATGTTAATTATTTTGTTAAATCATATTCCGACTTTGCCAAAGATAAGTAGTTCTTTTTTAAGGTTCCGTACCCAAATGGTAAAACGGGACCCTATTACTAAGACTCCGCTGTTCGTCCGTCTGCCTGCCTGTCCGTCTGTCGCCAGGCTGTATCTCATGAACCTTGAAATTTTCACAGATGATGTATTTCTGTTGCCGCTATAACAAAAAATACTAAAAAACAGAATAAAATAAATATAAATTACGGGGGCTCCCACACAAGAAACGTGATTTTTTTTGCTCGTTTTTATAGATAATGGTACGGAACCCTTCGTGCGCGAGTCCGACTCGCACTTGGCCAGTTTTTTAATGACGTAAGCTCCTACCTATTGCCCGAAAAATATTAATTCGTAATATTTAATTTTAACAACAATATTAACTGTTAATATTAAATTTTAACTCGTAATATTTAATTTTAACAATATGTAGGTAGTGTTAGTAGCTATAATATTTCATGGTGTGACCAAATAACCTGTTTTCGATTTGTATTCGCTATTCGATAAATGGCTCATCAAAGGGATAATTGTTATAGGGGGCGTGGGCCCATAACCTGTATAATGGATAAACTTCAGTAGAATCAAATAAAATTATAATTCATTTTGTACGGACATTCTTGCACACGCTATGACATCTTTCAGATTGCAAATATAAGAAAAAAAGTCTACTTGTCATAGATATGAGGTTTAAGTCACAACAAGTATGCCATCAAACGGGCACAAATCCAGACTCCGGAATAGGGAGATTATTGAAAATACTCATATTAAAATATTGTTTCAGGTGCTGGTATGGATACAACTACTTGCCTTCATATTACATCATACAGGGTCCAATATTGGCCATTGTCTCGGTAAGTGCAAAATTCACTGACCGTCCAAATACCACACTTCTAAAATTGCAATAACTTTTAAATTACACAAGATATATTTTCAAAATAAAAAGGATTTCTAAGAGAATTTAATTTTTTATATAAAATCTTTATAACCCATAACTGTCTTTTAAAGAATGGCCTTTATAAACAAAAACACTCCTTTTCAAATTGTTGCAACTTTTGACTCTATTTTTGTTTTCACATTTATTTCTTGATCGATGAATTTCGACTCAAAAAAGGCAAGGTGAAAAAAAAATGTAAACAAGGCGTAAAACTGTACTTATATATGTTGTGTGACTTTTTTGTCAGTAAGTTAACTATTTAAGTTGACTATTTTTTGGTTTAAGTTAAAACCGTTACTTATATACAATAAACTATAATTTACAAGAAAGCTGATGAAATTTGCTATAGGTAAAACGGTTTTTATTTCAAAACTCTGGCTTCTACAGTTTAGGAGAAATTGCAGTTTTAAAAGTGTGGTACTTATTTTTGAAAGCCAGTGTAATTATATTTTCACAAGCCTGGTGCCAGTTGGAATTTCCCATCGGTAACCTCGCTTCTTCAGAAGCCTTACGGATTGATTTACCAAAAAATTATTATTCAACTAATAAACTGAAGCTTAAACGAGAATTAGGTGTATAATTTAAGAGGTGTATATTACGTTCCTAATTATTTTTTGATACTGGTATTCATCGGCATATGGTTAGCCTGGAAGCCGCCCCCAACATAGTTGGGAAAAGGCTAGGCAGATTGATTGTGCTAGGTAAATGCAGCAGGTTAGTCTGGTTTGTGGGTTCTAAAGGGAATTTAAAAAAAAAACCTTTGCCTGCGTCTTTTATTACAGAGATCGACATTTTCATACAGAATCAGTAAACTTCAATATCTTCCAAATCGAAATTCCGATCAACAGTATAAAAATACATAGGTAGTAGGTAAATGAACTATTTAAAGTTAAACAGACACTGCGTTACAAATGATTTCATTAATAATATCGAGATAGCGAAATAAATAGAACGAACATATTATGCCATTAATTTTATTAGTGAAAATAAAAATAACTCGTCTGTTCGGTTACGTAGGTAAACAAAGCTTTGGACGTAAATATGTGATCGTTTAGTACGTAGTTCTCGGTTATTTTTTCATGCTTTGATAGATCAAGCTACAACAAGGGCCGCGCGTGCGAAAACTTACATAAACTAATTAGTAAGTGCTTGACGAATTAAATATACCATTGACCGACATTTTTCTAAACACTAGACTACCTACTTATTTTATAAACATGACTAAGCCTAAGCCCTTAGGCTTAGTCATGTTTTACATGCTTTCGCACTAGCGGTTTTCTAAGGGGGCGGCAAACCGCGCGGCTAGCCCTTTTTTCATTTTTTAAAGTGCAACCGCTTATGGTTGGGTACGCACTTAACCGCAGATTAACTTAACCGCCAGCAAACGCGGCGTTTGAATGGGCATCCAACCGCTAGTACATAAGGCCTCTAAAGCTCTGTTCCTATAAAAAACGAATCGTTTTTCTTACCAATGGGAGCATTTTTTGATTGCCAAACTGAGGCCCTAGATAAGTGACAATCGCTCCAAAACAGTTTTGCATTTCTACAACAGCTTTCAAAAGGATTGACATGCTTTTCGATAGCTTATGTCAGTCTTATTAAATAGTTTTGCCTTTTCCATCATCGTTATCGCTGATAGAATGTCACTTTGTTTAGGTCTTCTGGGCGTATGAATAAATTCGTAAGCTAATTTTACCTGTGATAGCTACTTCTGTGTTATGGGAGGGTTTACTATGCAGAGCTATGAGGTCTTTGCTTCATTATTGACAATGATACAACCACTAACGGTCCGTAAATTATAGGAATCGGTCATAAAAGAATCATGAGATTCGTTTCCTTCTAAGTATGAACTTAAAAGGTTTAGGTTCCAGTGGCTAGGTTAATTTTTTTAAATTAATTCTCAAAACTCCAAATATTTTCCTAGTTCCTCCTTTAACTCGAGCTGTGGTGAAAAAGTACCGTTGTTACAAAGACCTTTTTTTAGGCTTAGGGTAAACTAAAACTAACGTTATATACTTACTAACTAAGATCCAGGCAGTTTGCTTTACTTACTCCATGTAATGCACGGGATCTTGTTTAATAAGCATTAACGCTTCAGTTGAGTCGTGAGTGCAGTATACTTGCAAAAAGAAATTAACCATTGCCTTCAATATAATCCGATTTCATGCTCGACCAGTTTTAATTTCAAAGGTAAGTACTCATATTTCTAAACTAGCTTTTGCCAGCGGCTTCGCCCGCTTACCGTTATGCCGAAAATCATCTTGGTAAATTATAACGACGATTATTTGACATTTGTATGAAATGGCTCTATTGACGTAGTGTGTTATTATATGTGAGATTTTTTTTTAATGAATTAAAATAAGCCTAAGGTGAATCCATGCAAGCCTAATTAGTCATTTCCTCCAAATCCTATTTATTAGTGGGATAATAATACTAATGATCGAAATACTACCCTGAATTCATGAAAGCTTAGTACTTTTTGGTGGGTTACTGCTCAGAAATTGTGCACAGCGATTCGTGAACAGAATACCGTCTCGAACCTCGATCGCAACGCCACCTACCGAGTCCAATCGTGAATAATAAATTTCAAAAATGACGATAACTTTTTTTTTTATAGGTATCCGATTTTAATGAAGCAAAGCCTGTATCTGCTCCAAATTAATCTCTGTCTACTTGTGAAAACTACATGAACATCTGTTCAGGAGTTTTGGAGATGTGCGCAAACTAAACAAACAGACAGACAAAAATAATTCTAAAATCGCTGGTTTTATGTTCTATATACCCTTCTTTAGTTACCCCCTTTCTATTTTTATTACTTTTCTTCAATGTACAGACACCGGATTCTATTATTTTATTATTATATTATATAGTTAAGTAGAGAATTTATAGAGAATAAAATAGAGTTAAATTACACGTGTTCACTAGACGTTATATTATTATTATGTTGACCTCAACAACCAAGTATATACAATTTATCGTTTACCCTACACCCTGAATAAATAAAAGTGGCTACGTAGGCTGTTTTAATAATTATTATCGTTACGACATGTCGAGTGACCAATATTTTTCTGAGTGTACGCCAGAGGCACCGAAAAAGCGAGGTATATGGTTAAAGAAATTTATTTCTCAATAAGAAATTACAAAGATTTCACTTACTTGAGAATATTTTTGGCACACAAACTAAAGAGCTATTCGTAGTAGGTATCTAATCAACACACCGGTATAAAAATTAAAGACTCCTTGACAGTTCAAAAGTGCCTGCAAATGTTTTAATCGAAATAAATGCTTTGAGTTTAGGATGTCTATACTGCATTTGAAATAAGATTAGACATTTAAACAAACATTTTTACAGTCCGTTCAACTGATTTTGACTTCTATACCGTAGGTATAAGGATGTCATTAAAAGCAAAAACGTTACACAATACCAACTGTCTACTGCAGCTGCCATTTCTCATGCCACCAATGCAATAGAAGTAAAAATTTGTTGAACAGACTGTAAAAAAGGTTTATTTAAATATCTAATATATCTATACTAATATTATAAAGAGGAAAGATTTGATTGTTTGTTTGTTTGTTTGCATTGAATAGGCTCCGAAACTACAGAACCGATTTGAAAAATTCTTTCACTTTTGGGAAGCTATACTATCCCCGGGTAACATAGGCTATATTATATTTAAAAAAAAAATAGGGATCCTTACTAAAACTCCAATAATGTAACCCAAGGTGTAAAAAAATTACCTAAAATATTCTTTACATCGCGTGTGCTGCAAGAAATATTGACGGTAGAATAAAATAATGTACTACGACTTTGCAGAACACATCATTATTTACAAAAAGTGTCGGGACAGCATATGTCTAACTATTATAGTTATGCCACAATAAGTGTTGAAAAATTAATTGAAGAGCAGCCGCTAGAAAAGGCTATTTATTTGTATCTTGGTATTAATCCTTATCAAAAAAAATTACTTCATATTCAAGACTGCTTCAATACCTTTATAAAACTTTTTGAATTATTTAATTCGGACATTCTATTCGAAAGATATCACGAGTTAAAAAATGTAAGTATTAGAAAAAAGTTGCGTGGTATCCGCTCACCCTGCTCGGCTAGCTAGGCAGCCACCACCTAATGCAATGTAGACTACACAACGGTCGTGTGCGAAATCGAACAATTCTAGCTTGAAAATATTTTGAATTCGCTTAGTAGGTAATTAAACTCAACCAAAAAAGTTCTTTCTAGAACTAAATAAAAGTTCTTTTCAGAACTAAACCAATATTTTTCAGTAAGTAGGTACTTACTGATAATAAATATAATATATTTTAATTTAACTATCCAAACAGCTTAGTGACTTAGTAGTTCTTATAATTTTTCAATCACACTTTTAGGCTGTTGTGCTATTTTGTAAAATTCTCACCATGAGAACTTAGGTGAAGTGAGCTTCGAGTGAACTGTCACTGCCTGAGTATCATTAGGTATCGATGACAATGACAGCTCACGCCACGCTCACTTCACCTAAGTTTAAACGGTGAGATGGTTACAGAAGTTCAACAATTATTATTAGCAAATAATTTAGAACAAAGGCAGTAATTTTTTTTTTTCATTTTAAAATGCCGAAAAGACCATGATCTCAAGTTTCTAGAAATAGTTCCCAGTCGAGGGCATCAAGAATACGTCGTAATGAAGAATCTTCGTCGGAAACTGAAAATCGTCTTGCAAGTCGGAGAGAATACGCGTCGCAATCGCGCGCCAGATAGTCGAGTATCGAGCGTTCGCAGCGGCTCGCGGCTTGCTGAACAAAATTTGAGAACCTCCCAAGTCCGCGCACGAGAGTCGAGTATCGAGCGTTCGCAGCGGCTTGCTGAACAAAATTTGAGAACCTCCCAAGTCCGCGCACGAGAGTCGAGTATCGAGAGTTCGCAGCGGCTTGCTGAACAAAATTTGAGAACCTCCCAAGTCCGCGCACGAGAGTCGAGTATCGAGCGGTCGCAGCGGCTCGAAGAGCAAAATTTTAGAACCTCCCAAGTCCGCGCACGAGAGTCGAGTATCGAGCGTTCGCAGCGGCTTGAAGAGCAAAATATTAGAAATATACAAACTCACACTAGGGAATCGAGCTCTGAGCATTCCCAACGCCTACAAGATCAGAGAGAAAGACAACAGACGTCAACGACTAGAGTTCGTAATCGAGTTTTAGCTCACAGAAACAGATCAGCTTTCAGATACGATCCACAGATTGATTATGCTCAACAGTCTTCCGTCCAAATCGGAACCATGAATAAGATCTGCTCTAAGTGTTCTGCCAAAAAATGGGCCGATGAACCTAATGGTATGTGCTGTGCTACTGGAAAAGTTAGTCTCCCCAATATTGAGGAGCCGCCACAGCCAATAAATCTGGACATTTTTTAACCAACATACGAAAGTACAATAGCCTCTTTCAAATGACTTCGTTTGGCGCGAAAGAAATTAGGGAACAAAATTTCATACCAACTTTTAAAATAGAGGGCCAAGTATATCATCTTATAGGTAACCTTTTACCACCATCAGGCCAAAATCCACAATACTTGCAGATATATTTCATTTCAGACGCAGATCAGCTATCGTTGCGGTCAAACATAGCTCCAACGCTAAAAATTGATTTAATTAACGAACTATAGATCGTACTGAATAGCTACAATGTATACATACGAAGTTTTAAACAAAACTTAGAACGTAACTCATCGGATAATTTAAAGTTAATCATTCATTCCGACCGTCCACCGCAGACAGCACACCCGGGTAGATATAATGCTCCAGCTGTAAACGAAGTAGCCGTTCTCTTGGTTGACGAAGAAAAAGGCCCCAGAGATATAGTGTTGCACGGTAGAGACGGCCAACTTAAAAGGGTCTCTGAGTTACACCGATCGTATGATCCACTACAGTATCCCTTAATGTTCGTAATGGGAGAAGACGGTTATTATTTGACTATTCCTCAGCAAGGTACAGCGCGTAACAAAACTGTGACGTGCATGCAATTTTATGCATTTAGGTTGATGGTTAGAGCTAACTGTTTTAATCCATTGCATTATTACAGGGACTTATTTAGTCAATATATTGTCGATATGATGTCAAAAATGATATCAGAAAGATTGAATTACATATGTCGTAATCAACAGAGACTGAGGGCTGATGAATACATTCATCTTAGAGACGCTTTAAATCAAGACGCACATGTTGACCCATCAAATATCGGTCAACGCGTAATCTTGCCATCTTCATTCACAGGTACTCCGCGTTATCTGCATGAAAAAACCCAAGATGCGATGATTTATGTCCGAAACTATGGGAGACCAGACTTATTTGTCACTTTTACGTGTAACCCGGAATGGCCTGAAATTAAAGCGGAACTATTATCTGGTCAGCGGTCTTTCGATCGTCATGACATAATTTCAAGGGTATGTCATTTAAAGATGAAGAAATTCATAAAATTTTTCATCAAAGACGAAATATTCGGAAAAGTGAAATGTTACATGGCAAGTGTGGAGTGGCAGAAGCGAGGTTTACCACACTGTCATTTGCTGTTTTGGCTAGAAAGAAAAATCCAATCAGACGAAATTGATAGGGTCATAGTTGCAGAACTACCCAACCAACAAAACGATCCGATATTGTACGATATCGTAACAAAAAATATGGTGCACGGACCATGCGGAGAGCATAATTTAACAGCACCATGTATGAAAAACGGTATCTGTACAAAAAAGTACCCTCGACGTTTCGTCAACGATACCCAAACCGGAGAGGACGGATATCCAGTTTATCGTCGTCATGACGCCGAAAATGGAGGACAGTACGCTACGTTAAATATCAGAGGAAGTAGGTTTAATATAGATAATAGATGGATTGTTCCTTATTCTCCACTGTTGTGTAGGACGTTTAACGCTCACATAAATGTGGAGTACTGCCACTCAATTCAAGCCATCAAATACATTTGTAAATATATCAATAAAGGATCTGACCAAGCTACTTTTAGCGTCAGAAACCCAAATGATGAAGTGGAAAACTACGTGAATGGCCGGTACATAAGTACATCCGAAGCTGTCTGGCGAATATTCGAATTTCCAATCCACGAACGGCATCCTACAGTCTTGCAGTTAGCTGTCCACTTAGAAAATGGCCAAAGGGTTTATTTTACCGCACAATCGGCTGAACAAGTGGCCCAAAACCCACGTAAAACGACTTTGCTGGCTTTCTTAGAGCTCTGTTATGAAGATGAATTCGCAAAGACACTTCTATACCACGAAGTTCCGCAATACTACACATGGGCCAATAATAAATTCACAAGAAGGAGGCGTGGTGTGGACGTAGTTGGCCATCCAGGCATAAAAAAAGATGCCGCTTTAGGAAGAGTCTACGGTGTACATCCTTCTCAATCAGAGTGTTTTTATCTTAGGATGTTACTACATCACGTTCGCGGTCCAACCTCATTCGAGTACTTAAAAACCATTGACGGAGTTCTCAAAGAGACCTATCAAGCAGCTTGCCGTGACAGAGGTTTGCTAGAAAACGATGATCATTGGGAAAATACTCTGAGAGAAGCATCGCTTTCACAATGTCCAGTACAACTGAGAGAGTTGTTTGTGGTAATACTTTTATTTTGTCAGCCATCGGAACCATTAAAATTATGGGACAATTTCAAAGACGATTTATGTGACGATATTAGACATAGAATCAGACAACAAAATCAAGACTTCGCTTTACCATACAGTGAGGATATTTATAACGAAGGTTTGATACAAATAGAAAGTAAACTATTGCAATCAAATGATAAAAGCCTAAGTGATTTTGGATTACCTTCTCCAGTGCGTACAGAAAACAATGCTACAGATACAATAATACATCACTATAATGATACAAATAATATGACCGCTTTTATCAATGGAAATCTGCCAAAATTAGTCCCAGATCAAAGACACGCCTTTGAGACTATAGTTGATAGCGTGAATAAAGACAAAAGAAAAAAATTTTTTTTGGATGCTCCAGGTGGCGCTGGGAAGACGTTTCTTGCAAATTTGATACTTGCTAAGATAAGACTATCAGGAAAGATAGCGATAGCAGTTGCTTCGTCAGGAATTGCTGCAACTCTCTTAACGGATGGGAAAACTGCTCATTCTACGTTTAAACTTCCGCTATCTGTAAATCTTGAGCAACAATCTATATGTTCCATCCGCAAAAACGGGCCTCTTGGTAAATTACTACAAGACGCCTCATTGATTATGTGGGATGAATGCACCATGAGCCATAGAGCACATATAGAGGCCGTGGACAGAACTTTAAAAGATATTAGAAACTCCTTTGCTTTCATGGGCGGGATTACTTTTGTATTTGCTGGAGATTTCCGACAGACTCTTCCTGTCATAAACAGAGGTACGCGAGCAGATATCATCAAAGCATGCTTGAAATCGTCTACCTTATGGATTTCGATCGAAAATTTAAAATTACGGACGAATATGAGAGCTCAACTTCATGGAATCACAGATAGTGATTTCCCGCAATAACTACTGAAACTTGGGGAAGGAATTTTTCCCACTCCAAAAAGCAAAAATCATAATATCCTTTTGGATGAGTCTCTAGGCCAAATAGTCCATAATTTAGAAATCTTAATAGATGCAGTATACCCTGACATTGAAAATTTGCACGAAAAGGACTTTCGTTGGTTGTGTTCTAGAGCAATAGTGACACCTAGGAATGATACGGTCAACGAAATAAACAATTTGATTATTCAAAAAGTACCTGGCCAAATAAAAAAATACAAATCGATCGACACTGTAACTAATATCGAAGACGCAGTCCATTACCCACAGGAATTTTTAAATTGTCTAAACCCTTCTGGGCTGCCTCCACATGAATTGACGTTAAAAATCGGAATTCCAATCATGCTTTTGAGAAATGTAAGCCCTCCGAGCATGTGCAATGGGACGAGGCTGCTTATCAAAGAATTGAAGGATAATTTAATTGTAGCGATCATTATCACCGGCCCAGCAGCTGGTCAACTGGCTCAGGAGGATACCGATGATCTCAACTGATTTGCCCATCCCATTTAAACGGCTTCAATTTCCGGTAAAAACATCTTTCGCCTTAACTATTAACAAGTCCCAAGGTCAAACCTTCGAATTAGTAGGGATCGACCTACGAAAAGAATGTTTTACTCATGGCCAACTGTATGTTGGCCTGTCGCGGGTCGGAGCTCATGAAAATCAATTTATTTTGCTGCCATAAAATAAAACAACGTCAAATATCGTTTACAGGGAGCTCTCACTCAATAAATTGAATGGCTTTTTTTTTGTACATAAAAATATATATATAAAAATAAAAGTTCATTAAAATAATAATATTCAAACTTTCTTTATAATTTTCCTTTTTTAGTAACCTGACGCAAATAGAAGGGTTTATGTGTGTGTATTATGATTTTTTATTTTGAAATTTTTCTTAAATACCCGTGCGAAGCCGGGGCGGGCCGCTAGTAATATTATAAATGCGAAAGTAACTCTGTTTGTCTGTCTGTCTGTCGCGCTTTCACGCCAAAACTACTGAACCGATTTAAATGAAATTTGGTACATAGATATTCTAGAGCCTGAGAAAGGACATGAGCTACTTTTTATCGACATACCACGTGGGCGAAGCCGCGGGCGGAAGCTAGTGGAGTATAAATATAATACCTTTACGTTAACGTTGTGTAGTTTCGATCGAGCCACTACTGCACTACTGGCACCAACCACTTGAATGCATGCGGCTAACTGGTCGATTTTTGCATCAAGATAATTATAATCAACTACCTACAATCTCAGACCAAATAAAAAACCAAGATGGAGCGCTGCGAACAATACAGTGAAGCATGCTAAAACAACACCACCGCTCTGTGCATACACGCTCACACACACACATTTACAACTATTTACAATGACACTACAATCAAACAACACCAAACTAAGTGCACACATGTTTACGAAACCGTCCTCACGTCACTGTTGACAGCGGTCTGTCTTGGTTTTTTATTCGGTCTGAGCCTACATAAACACTTTGTTTAACAACTTCATCTGTGAATCAACAAGGTTCATGTCGTGTTGCTTCCGATCTTGTTGACCAGGCAACCGTGTTGCGCTTTCATTGAACGACATTGCTGTTGGTCGTCAATCTACAATGTTTGTACACTTTATGCTGAAAACCAACGTTACAGTATAACTGCAGTCGTCACCTTACAATTACGCAAAATTCAAAAGCGTTTTTCTCGTGAAATAAAAATTGCATCTTTATGGAAAGACCCATTCCTTAGTACAACGTAATACCTCAAAGTATCCATCAAACGTAAGGAGAATGGCTTTTGAACCTGCGCCTACGTGTTAGGTATTTATGATTTTCATGTTACTTGTTGCAGATAAATATGTTATTTTTGGGAACCATAATGAGCGTCGTAATAATGAAACTGCGTCGTACAAATGACTCTGAACTTAGAAAAATACAGTAAGTTCAAATTTATTATAATGTAAACCGATCACGTAATACAGCATCTCTTTTTTACTTTTTTGTATTATTTGTAATAATATGTATATGATTTCTGTACCAAAAGTAAATATTAATATTTTCCATCAGGAAAACGATTCGGGCCACACTAATCCTGCTGCCACTGTTAGGCATAATAAACATATTTAACTTGTTCGACTACCCTCTGGATGGATCTTCCACTGGTTTCGCAATCTGGGCCTACTTTACGCACTTCTTTCGATCCTTCCAAGGAGTCTTCATTTCCTTTATCTACTGCTTCTCAAATGGGGAGGTAAGTGTATTTTTAGTACTTTATATATAATAAAAAACCGGCCAAGTGCGAGTCGGACTCGCGCACGAAGGGTTCCGTACCATTATCTATAAAAACGGCAAAAATAAACACTTTTGTTGTATGGGAGCACACTTCAATATTTATTTTATTCTGTTTTTAGTATTTGCTATTATAGCGGCAACAGAAATACATTATCTGTGAAAATTTCAACTGTCTAATCACGGTTCATGAGATACAGCCTGGTGACAGACGGATAGCCAGACAGATAGACAGACGGACAGACAGCGGATTCTTAACAGTAGGGTCCCGTTTTACCCTATGAGTACGGAACCCTAAAAACCAGACAGCGCTGCGAACAATACAGTGAAGCATGCCAAAACTACACCTCCGCTCTGTGCATACCTACACGCTCACACGCACACATTTACAATCATTAACAATCAAACTATACGTCACTTAGTGCACACATGTTTACAAAACCGGCCTCACGTCATTTTTGAGAGCGCTCTGTGTTGTGTTTTTTATTTGGTCTAAACCTATTCAACCGTAATTTTAGACTTGTACACACGGCTACACATCAATCTATACATTTCCAGTTTATGCCGATCTCTCATTGTATAGATTTCCGTACAATACGAGGTCAGATTATAATAATAATATAATATTTATTTATTTCAGACAAAGTCCATTACATTATACTGGAAATGTATAGCTTGATGTGTAGCTGTGTGTACCTACAATGTACAGTCACGAGCCCTAATATTTATAAACACTTCTCGTGGAATATCGATTTTAAGACCGTTGTCCCCATAGGTTCGTAATAACATAAACATACGTTACAATCAATACAGTACGAGTATGAGTACGTGTCCTTATGGGTTCATTCGAAAACCAGCGTCAGACAGTATCTGTCTGGCATTAATGCTGAAATGAACCTTTTTGGCGCAGCCGTGAGGCACACACTATTGTTTTAAAAACAATACAATACTTTTTTTTTTTGTTATTTGTATTTTGTGTTTCATGAACTGTGTCCAAATAAACTTTATTCTTTCTTTCTTTCTTTCTTTCAGTAAATCACTTTGAAAACTTGCTCAGTGTATACATATTATTTTGTCTCCGTGATTGTATCTACCTACATTGTGTTTACAAAAATATTATTTCGGTATTATGGTTCGTTAAAGAAGGTATTCATAATTATTATATTAATTCACTGAAACATCACAATTTAGGTTAGAAAGGCGATAAAGAAGAAATGTGACAGACGAACTTGGTGCAGGTTCGGATGGATTCAGAGTCGTCGAAGAGCACTCCCGCCCGGTCGACCGCGTCAACGACCCGTCTTGTAAGTACACATGCACGAGTCCACGAGTCCACTGGATGCGAGAAGCACAGGACCTGACCGATCCTGTGCTCAGGTTGCAACGCTTGGGGGCCTATGTCCAGCAGTCCACGTCTTTCGCTGAATTGATGATGAGGATTCACTTACAACTCACTAGGGGAATATCCTAATAGCGTGCAATGCATTTAAAATGTTAGGGGGCGAACACTCGTTTGGTTCAATATGATTCAGCTGTCAACACAGCTGAATCATGCCGACAGAAAAAGATAAATTTAAAATTTAAATATATGACCGATTTTGGATATTTTTTTAGATCGTTGCATTACCTAAACGGAAATAATGAGTATTTATTTCTTGAGTTCAGAACATCATTACCATTACGATGCCTTATTTCAGCGCCATAACTGATGAAAACATGGAGCTGGTCCCCGTGCCCATACGAACCTGGAACTGCCCCTCATCTACTCATATGATTTCTGACATCGAAGCTGGACCAAACCATGCCGTGTAAGTTACTTCTTGACAATCTCTCTTCCTCTCTGAAAAACACTTCGTGTAGAGTCCGATGGAATTTCGTTTTCGGATTTCCGAATTTCATTTTCGGCTGTTTTCTCTGTTTTCAAAATGACTGAGAAAAATTGCTTAGTGTATGAAAATGTTCGTGTGATTTAAGTTTAAACGATAATTTCAAGGATTCAAATAATGATACTGTATTTATTCCACTTCTATTCAAAAAAACATTGCTTTCGTTTGCAAAAAGCAGGGCGAACTTCGTTTCAGATTTCAGCCGAAAAAAAAAAAACGACTTTCGGTCGGTGTCTAATGTCATCTCGTAAGCACATACCCACAGAGCACAACAAAAGAAATATTTTGAAAAAAGTCTTCATTTTGTTTTCTTGTGGGATCGGATTTCACATGTGCCGAAATCACTGATACTAGAAATGTGTGGATAAAGCTTTGCGGACTTGCCGTTGTAGAGCCAAAGTGCTAACTTTAGAGCGGTAATGGTCACAATAAATTCGTCTTTCACGTTTTTAAATAAAGTAGATATACCGACAAACAATAAATAAACCAACCTAAGTCGTCCCACTATAGAGCTCAGGTCTCCCTTTCCTAAAATAATGCCCAAACAATAGTACGGTATTTTATACAAACACCATCAAAAGACCACCTCAGACACTAATCTGCTTGGTCCTCTTTATGGCCGGACCAGGATTACCTATGTCTGGATATTCAAAGAGACTGTGATCTCTGTGATCTCTTTGTTTGATTCGATCTTTCTTCTTAAATCGGATAAGAAACACCGCAACAAGTTTAGTTTAAACATGTATGTTATATTTTGACGTGTTTTTATAACTACACCAGGGACCGAAACCGGTATGATCAATACGGATATTTTTTTGATTTTTTGGTTACAATATTTATATTTTTTTCAACACACTTGCTCGTAAAGTGGCTCTTATTAAACCGCTTTTAGGTTCATAATGCAGTGTATTATGGAAGCGTGCTTTTTACTTTATATTACCGCACTAGTGCGGTAATGTGCGCCACAGATTACTTTTTACTAGTCGGAGTAATGACATGGCAGTATGGAATTAGTAAGTACTGTCATGGCAGCATGGAATTTGTATCCAATAGAAATTGTTTTTGGTGAAGCTTTTTACCAAAGACAAGCGCTCAAAAGCAAGTTTTTATTTTAATAAAAGAACCACAGCAAAAAAAAAACCCATGCATGCCCATGGGATTTTTTTTTACCCCATAACTAAACGTCCGTGAGGTACTATACATTGAATTAGTATGAATTATCCTACTAATAAATGAGCATTCTCTATTTACACCCGAGCAGAGACTTGCGCTTTTTTCCGGTAAGACCGCGGTTGGCCCGCGCGCAGGCCACTTGACCCGCCCCGACGAACCGCGCTGGCCTGCCCGTGTGCCACCGCGTTCGCACATAATTAATCTCCGTCATTCTGTACTACTTACTCGTAATAAGGGTTTATATCGTCTGTAGCTATTTCAGTCTTATATTGTTCACTACCCTAACCCCATTTGCGTATTATGTATTAATGACATTATTATATTTTTATAATTATATGCTGTTCAGCGGTATTACAGGTGCCTTTATTTACACTCGCGTGCTTATCGCTAGCGGAAAAAACAAAACCAGCCGCCATTTTCCATAAATATTTGTTAACTTTTTTGTTGTGTGGTTAAAATCATTATTAAAAGTGTCGATTTCACGTAGGGGAGAAGAGCGTAAATAATAATAAATATATTTGACTCCACCATAGTACGTTTAGTTACAGTTTTTTCTTTTTGTAATATTTATTTTTATTCATATCATATTTCTTTATATAAGCTGTCTAACGGTTTTGCCAGTGCCCTTATTTACACCTATGGAAAAACGACACCAGCGCGCCATTTTCCATAAATATTTCTTATCGTTTTCGTTGTGTGGTTAATTATTATCATACAATACAAAATTTAAAGTATCTATTGTCACCAACCGACATAGAAGTTTTTAAAAGAAACTCCGGATAGTCAGTACCTGGCAATAAAGGTCAGTTAAACTTTATAAATCTATCATCACTATAGTTACGTTATTGAAGCATAAGTTCTTACAACAAGTCTGTTTTTTTCCTCGCAAGTGTGTTGAATAACGTCCTATGAAACGCGCGTGCATTGATTATTACACTCTCGGCCTTATATATAATAATACCGCCTCGACCGACTGTAATATCCAATAGAGAACACTCGTATCACAATGTACTATTACAGGTATTTTTAAAGGTTACCTTAAATTGAAGGCAACCAGTATTAATACCGGTTACCGAAATAAAAATTACCTCTATCTTACACGTGCCGTCATCATTAGTCAAAGGGCGCGCATTGCCTGAGTGTGTTTATCCGGTATTAAAACGGTTACCTAAATAGGGTATCATGTTTCTTCTTCTTGGATTACCCAGATAGCGTAGAAGTAACCAATTCTTCGATACCGTACAATAATTAATAAAGGTTTTCGGTCCCTGAACTTATAGATCATCATTTATAATTTACCATTACGTGCACAATAATGTGTCGTGTGTAATAATGTGACGTGTGTAATGATGTGACGTGGTGCACGTAAACATCCGCGAGATTATGTTTTACCAATCTCGCGTAAACCCCACGTAAAGTAATGTACTTTCCGTAGCTGGAAGCTGCACTTGTTGCGTTCAAGTTCAAGTCGAACAAGGAGTGTCTGATACAGACAGGAACGCAATGTTTGCAAAGTTACTTTATTTGGTACTAGCTTATGCCCGTGACTACATCGGCGTGTTTCATGTTTTATCAAAAAAGTTAACCTATGACACTCAGCAATACTGTAGCCTCCTATTAGTGATAGAATTTTCGGAATCGGATACATTCAAACAATTTGTGAAAAATTATTAGTAAAGACAATTAAACTTTTCAAAGACGCCAGTTCTGTGCGTTCATTTTAACTTGACCCGTGACGCGATTGGTAGAGTGCAATTCATTAAATAGTTGCTTTGCCGAAATTTTGGCTCAACTGTTAAATTTTAAAAACGGACCTATTAGGTAGCTCCGTAGCGGCGGCGGCGCGGCGTAGCCTATTCATATTGCTTCTACAACATTGGAGCCAACATTACGGCATAAGAATTTTTTGATGAAACGCACTCCAGCACTGAATTTTATAGTCATGTGATTGGTAGTACCTACCTACCTACTGTTCTGCCAGTCGATATTTTAAACTGTTATTAGTATTGAAACTAAGACTGCAGAATTAGCAGTTGGTTAAAAGGACAATAAGGTAAAAAAAAATAACATCTTTTTTATATCTTGGACCGTTAGGTAAGTTCATACTGACCGCTGTGCCCGAAATTAACCTATAGTGTATTTTCACGGAATTTTGTGCAGAGCTTGATACGTAGGCGATTAGAGTCACAGGAGCCGGGCCTTCTGCTATCTATTTTGTGTAGCGGGCTGGGGCGGGCCGACAAGGGAGAGGAGAGGAGGCCTGGGGCGTGGGGGGCCCGGGGCGGCACTTGCGGCAGTCGACTGACGGAACGCCAACGAGACGCTCTGGTGCCTCAAGTATCTTGCAAGAACCGCGCGCGCGATCTCGTCTCGAGTTTTCTCTAAAAAGTTTTATTGCTAACTGAAGTTCTTTGTGGCTAATATCGTAAGTAACTAGGGAAAGAATTACAAGTGAATCGTAGTACTTAATTTGTTCGTAACTAATAACTTTATAAACTTAAGTAAAACTAACTTAAATTTAGAAAATATAGATTCCTGTCTCTGAAGCCCTAACCAACGGCGGCTTGAAACCTGCAAAAGACAACGGCGCATACCTGTTTTTAAAATAATCAAAATAATTATGGTTAATAAGTATTTCTTTTTAATAATTAGTAAAAAATATTTAAAATTGTAATCTATACAAGAAAGTACAAGTAATCTATTAAATAAACCGAAAACTTTATTTTTTTATTGTTTTATTTAATTTTGTTGGCCCGAAAACACAGATAGTTGGAAGGTAAGATATTTAATTGTCTTTTTTTCTCATCACGGAAGATTAATTAAATAACAACGTAAAGTTTCCCAGTTGACTCAAAAGATTATGCATTTTTTTCTCAGTTTGGAAATATAATTCTCGGGACTATCATTTTCCGTCGGAGTACAGAGAATTATATTTCCAAAATGAGAAAAAATTGCCGAACCGAGCGTGCAAGGCAGCTTACAAATAAGCAGCAACGAAAGCATGTAAGCAAACAATGCTAGTTTTTTTCAGGGTTAAATTGTCCACCTAACCGAGTCGGATACGCCTAAGAAAATCAATGGTGATATTAAACATACAAGCAAATAAGCTTGCATGTAGGTACAGGGTAAAAACTACCATACCAACCTAACCTAACTGAGTTTGATGCGCCTTAGAAGATTGAGACCGAAACAAGAAACGACTTTCCCCGAAAGAAGGAAGCCTGAAAAAATGCCTACTTGCTTTCATGCTTAGTTAATCAACTCAACCTTTAATAGCAGTCCATTGGTGAACAAAGGCGTCTCCCAAGTAGCACCAGAATACCCAGTTTCTTAGCCTTCTTCCACCAGTCCCTGCCACCGTGTATGTACTTTGGGGCGTCTCACGCTTCACTTACTGATAATATAGTCCATATTTCGACCACCACGGCGGCCAATCTTAACGGAGACTAGCCTTCGGCGCGGGAGATATTATAGTGCACAAGTGTGTGCGCAGACCAAGGTGCACTCTCCCTTCCCTCTCTCTAATAGTCCGTTGGGACGGTAATCCGACACGAACGGAGAGATATTACGCGCAGAACCAACGGCTTCACGTGCTTTCTGAGCCACGAAGGTATAACACCGCCAACTTTCAAACTCCGGGCTGTTACTAAGAAATTCTTAATGGAAAAACCTAATAACACTTTGTCCGACCCGCAATTGGAACCCAGGACCCCACGCTCAGCAGTCGCGCTTGCGATCACGAGACCAACGGGTCAGTTAACTTTAATTACCTAACTTGCTGATCGTGGTATCCAGACTAGGACTCCTCTGCTCCAACGGCTCTCGGACTTCCGACTTTCAGTGTTCACGTTTAAGCAACAAAACAATTATGCCATACTAGCTTCCGCCCGCGGCTTCGCCCGCGTGGTATGTCGATAAAAAGTAGCCTATGTCCTTCCTCAGGGTGCCATCTACCTCCTTGCCAAATTTTGTCGAAATCCGTTCAGTGCTTTAGGCGTGAAAAGGTAACATACAGACAGACAGGCAGAGTTACTTTCGAATTCATAAAAATGGTTATAGTGAGTCAATCTTAAAAGATGGACATATGCTGTGCCGGACTTTTTTTTAGAACTTTTAAAGAGTAACAATTCCATCATACATGATATTTGCGTAACTTAAACCGTTTACGCAGCGCACGCAAGGGAAGCTCTCAAAATTGAATAATTTTTCCCGTTTTTGCAACATTTTTCATTTATGCTCCGCTCCTTTTGGTCGTAGCGTGATGTTATATAGCCTATAACCTTCCTCGATAAATGGACTATCCAAAACAAAAATATTTTTTCAATTTCAACCAGTACTTCCTGAGATTTGTGCGTTCAAACAAACAAACTCTTCAGCTTTATAATATTACTAGCTGCGCCCCGCGGTTTCACCCGCGTAAGTCTCGATCCCGTGGGAATATTGGGATAAAAAGTATCCTATGTGTTAATCCACGTCATAAACTATCTGTTTGCCAAATTTCATCAAAATCCATTCAGCCGTTTTTGCGTGATTGAGTAACAAACATCCAAACACACAAATACATAAACACACAAACACACAAACTTTCACATTTATAATATTAGTAGGATAAGTATGGATTTCAGACGTGTCAGTATCACCGCCGATGCGGTGCACCGACAGCGCGGCGCTTATTAAAATTCAGATAAATACATATTTGTTACTGTCGAAAATCATATTTTGATCAAAATACAAGAAAAAATCTGGCGTCGCGTCTGTCGCCCGGCAACGGTTGCCAGGGCTGCGTCGAGATTTATCGGCGGCGTGGCGCCCTAGGCCGCCAGCGCGACCGCGTCGCTCCAGTCACGGTTTTCTCCGGTGTCATATAGACGATTTAGGGATTTGATTCTGATTCTGATGTGTTTTTTTTTTACAAACTTTATATTAGATCACTCTGTTCGTGTTTCCGGTTACAATTGTCGTCCATTTTTCAAGCACTTCCTGGCATCCGATTGAGCTGAAACTTGGCAAACTTATATAAATACCGTGACATTTTGAAAAAATTATACCATAGAGCTGGTCTGATGATGGAGCCGGATGTTGGCCACAGGAACTCCTCAATCAAACAAGATAGCACCATCGTGTTTGGACTCATTGGCTATGTATTAACATGTCCTTTGACACTAGGTGGTGATTAGGGTCTGATGATGGAGCCGGAAGATGGCCATATGTGTTTCTAGTTACTCCAATTGCCATTTTTCAAGCACTTTCTGGCATCCGATTGAGCTGAAACTTGGCATACTCATACTACTACCGAGACATTTTGAAAAAAGGATACCATAGAGCCGATCTGATGATGGAGCCGGAAGTTACACATAGGATCTCCTCAATCAAACAAGATACCACCATCGTGTTTGGACTCATTGGTTATGTATTGACAAGTGCTTTGACACTAGGTGGTGTTCAGCGTCTGATGATGGATCCGGAAAGTGGCCATGGGAAAGCCTCAACCAAACAAGATAGCACCATCGTTGTTAGTGTCATTGGATATGTATTGACAAGTGCTATTACACTAAGTAGCTGGTGTTTAGGGACTGATCATGGAGCCGGAAGGTGGAAATACAAAAACAACGACAAATAGATTTATTTGTCATAGAAACAGTGTGTGCAAAAAATAACTCGATATCTCTAGAGGAAATGAAAAGAATGAGAATAGTAAACTTAAAAATACGTTCTAAAAACTGGATATATGATTTATAAACTGTGGAACTATTAAAATATAAGTAAAAATCTTTTTAATTAGGGTTAGTTAGTGGGGGTTCATAAACGGGTTTCCATAAACGACGCGCCGCCGCCGGCCGCCGGTGTCCATTATGGGAGCCGTCGATGCCGGCAGTCGATGTTTTTAATCTCGGCTGCCGGCAGTAATGTCACTGCCGGTTCCCAACGGCGTTATTTTTGGGAGCTGGTGCTTACTGCGGAGGCACTCCCAATAATTTAATTTAGTTATAATTATGATTTGGGGCTAAAAACGTACAAAAAAAACAAATGTAAACTAAGCAGTAACATGGTAAATATGCATCATGCATGACGGCGACGGAAACAGACATTTAAACTTTAGTAGAAAATTGTTGAAGTTTCATAATTTTTTTTAGCAGTAGGCTCTTAATTTAATTAAACTTTTAATATTTTTCTTGGGTTTTTATTTATATTATTGTCTTTTAGTGAAAACAAAATTACGGTCATATTCCATATTTTTAAGAACACGCAGTACGCTTATCAGTTAATTAATTTATCAATAAACAACGCTAATAATCAATGTAAATTTTTTATTAGTAATGTCATTACTTTTTACAACTCAAATATTACTTGATAACATTTCCGATAGTTCAAGGGATTTAATCAAACAACGTTTTCATGAATATGTAACCTAGTTAGGTACTCTATAGTTTGTAAATTATTATTGATTTAGTTCTCGTATTCAACTATAACATTGAGGTTTTGCCATTAAAACGTAATAGGCGCCATTTTCTAGAATAATGAGTGATCATAACGAAACTTATATTCTACTTTTACATAATTATGTCAAATGTGGAATTGTTATTATATTATGACTTGAACCCCTTTGTTTTTTTTTTTTGAGTTTGGGAATTTCTTAAATGACTTCTCCCGCTCTGGGCAGAGCGGGAGGGCGTGTCAGACTTTTACTGACCAAAACCCACCCGTGTTCGTTCAGTTGCCTGTTGCCAAGGGTACCGGTATCCCTTTCGGACTTGCTCGCAATGACTTGAACCCTAAGGCCTCATTTACGGAGACGCGGGGCGTCGAGCGTTGGGCGTTTGGCGGCGCGGCCCGCACTGAATTCAAACATATGGCGTTATATGAGAGAGTTTACGGTGAAGCGTTTTTTCACGCGTTTGCTTGAAATGGAGCGTTTTTTTTACGGCGGAACCCGCAGGAGGCATCGCCGCGTCACAACTCACACGCGGCGTTTATCACGGCGGTGCATGCAGCGGCGCACGCAGCGGCCATTCTCGATGAAGCGATGCCCGCGGCGGAACCTTCTGCCAGTCGGCGCAGCGGCGGGCACCGCCACTCTTCCCGTCTCGCATCTCTATGAACAACATCGTACATTGGCATAATATGTTTGTGTTTACGCGTGCGATGGTAAGCTTCACGCGCCGCCGCACTGTAAACAGCAAAAACATCCGACGCGCCGCGCAAGCGCAACGCCCCGCGTCTCCGTAAATGAGGCCTAAGTCAATAAATAAATGTTATCTTTTAATCTTAACTGTAGTTTTAACGAGTTCATCCGAATTAGTTTAATATTTAAAATATGATTAAAATAGGTATACTAGCCACGATATAAATATAGGTGTTTCTTATTCACAAACAAGCCACTAGATGTCGCCGATCTCTTACAGCAATCGATGATATAACGTTTATTATAATTCAGTAATAAGACTATGTCATGTAGTATGCCAGTATTATTTTTAATGATAGTTACAGTTTTTGAAATAACTTATATTTGTCGTACTTAGGTACATGTTATTAGACCTTGTTGGCAACGTATATACCTACTTAATACTTCCTTTTCCTCTTTTTTTTTGTAAACTTAGTCATTTTGGTCATCATCTGCACTGAAATCAATTAAGTACTTCATAGTTTCGGTAATTTTTTACCTTAAGTTAAAAATGAAACCCCAAGACAAGAATCTATAATTAAGTATTTACAATTTTTCTTTTTTTAAATCCCATAACTCTAGGGGACTGGGGAATGAGACCATGTCAAAGAATCAACTGGGACATGTTTTTTTTCGTGTTTTTTTTTTAAGTTTTTCGTATTAAAATAATTCAACAGTCACGATTAATTACGTAAAACACCAATCTCCTAAAGAGAAAAAAGGAAAAAAAAACAAAAAATTGTCCATAAGAAAATTAAGACAACTTCGCATTTTCTTAGCTTTATGAATGATTGATTAGAATGAAAATGATTTACTCGTACTGATCACTGAAAGGACATTGACCATCCATATATGGGAGTTCGACAAAGTGCTGCCCAGAATGGACACACAGTGCATTATGTTCCTTGGGCTTATATTAGTCTGTAAACCAAAGCTCTTCAAAATCTATCCGAGGAGTTTTGAGTAAAACAATTTTTTGTTGAGTATTTTTTATTGATGAATAATGACAACCAATGGCGCATTTTATTAATTAATGACAATAATTACGTTAAACAACACATTATTATTTCATTTGTATGCATTTCATTAACATTTTTTTATATTTTTCTAAAAAATATTTTAAAAAAGCATAGAAAAATATAAAAATCTGCTATCGGTAAAAGGGTCCAAGCTACCGGTGGTTAGGGCTCCGGAGAGAGGAACCTCCTAACGATAAGCGCCATGTCTAGAAATACCTACCGCTTTCTGGATCAAGCGACGAAAAAAGTTGCCGAGAAGAAAAAAAATTGCGTATTTGGAATTATAGGTGACGTTTAAAATTTCTGAAAACAGGTTTTTAGTAAACCCAGTACCTAACAAAAAAAAATAGATTAAAAAAATAAATACCATGTTGATAAATGTTGACGATGCGATATGGTTTTTGTCCTGGGTTCTCGTACTACAGAGAAGACCGGCCGCGATCTTTTTAAAAATGGAACGTAGGTTATTATTTAATAAAAAATAGGCCAAGTGTCCATACCGTCCATTGGGTATTTATTTTGTGGATGCACGGTGCTACGCAGCGCGTGTACTCACGGCAATACATCAAGCTAGATATTACCAGTATAAGCTGACCTCGCATTGTACGGAAGACCTATACAATGCGAGATCAGCATAAACTGGAAATTTATAGCTTGATGTGAAGCCGTGTGTACCTTATTGTGTAGTAAAGAAATTCGATATTGTATCGGATCATAAAAAAGTGCGCGTCGCGTCACGTCTCGGTGTGAACTGAGTGAGGTTTAACGAATATAATTATGATTGAAATGCCTTATTTCAGAGCTTTGCCTGATACCGAAAATATAACAACAATGCCACGAGGCAAGAAGAGCCATCCTGCTCCGAAACCAAGGGATTACTCCGCTGCTGACACGAAACATCCATCTCAGTGAGTACTCCTTGATGAACAAGGTGTAAAAAGACCCATCACGTAGCCGCATGGCAGCATCTTAGAATTCTATACATCAAACTGAGTAACATTCAATGAAAAATATTGCTGGGAAACGACTTTTAATTCTACGATTTTATACGATTTTGCTATTGGCCCCCAAAATCATTCAAGCTGTCGAGAGACTGAATGATTTACGTGCTTTACTAACTAAAAACTGTAGGTACCTACAGTATAGTACTTACTTGAGCCACTGTGACCCCGATGGGCATTATACAAAAAAATTAAGAAAAAAGCCTGTTGAAAAAATAGGTAGTGGATATAGGATGCCAAGCAAACTCGGGATTTTGGGCAACTCAGGTTAAGGCCAGATTAATTTCAAATCCTAAACTGCTGTAAAACGAGTTTAAGATTTTCTTCTCGACGAAGTTGTTTTTCTGTGGTCAAAAGAAAACAAAACCTGTTCAATGCGGGGTGGTAAAGTTTAGAGGCTCGCGTAACTCGCTTGTCTGGAGTCGACAAAGCAAGTAATTCTTAGTTCTTTTCTAGTGATCAAAAGAAAATTTAACGCATCTGAGTGTGCAATTCCTTAAAAATATTCCTCGGCACCAATAGTGCCCTCCCCAAAATCTTGGACTGCCTGGGTGAATGTACCGGTAAAGAAGTTGTTAAAGAAAGAAAAGAAAGAAAAATATTTTATTTGGGAGACGCACAGGAAAAACAAGCAGTAATATAGTGCAAAAACTAAATTAAAATAAAATCATAATTAAAACTAACTAAATACATAGACGACTTGTGCGAGGCCAAAAACCTCAGCATAATGCTGCGATATTTAAATAAATAAATACCGCAGCGCTGGTATTCTGATAGGGGATAGGGGATTAAGATAAGTTATAACATTTATTTACATGCATACGACATACTCGTATGACTTAAATATAACTGGCGAAAAGTGGGTGTCTTATGGTACACCCAACCTCACAACAAACAAGGCGTCATTGAATGTGTTATAACATTTCAAACTTGTTTTCGTAAAGCAAAGTCATTAAAATGTTCCCCTTTAATTTTTACTATAGTTATAACAAGAACATCAGAATTATTAGTACTAGGTATTTCAAATTCACAAACAAGCCAATAGATGGCGCCGATCTCTTATAGCAACCAATACCTATCCAAACAATAACATCTTGTTTTGATTGTAACAACCCAGCAGTTGGCGTAAATAACAAGATTATGATAAGTTTGAATAATTACTTAGTAATTAGTTCGTTACGAATATGTAATAGGTAATTAACACTAAAAATGGCGAAAAATAACAATGTGAAAAGCGAAATGTATACTATAAAATCAAAATCAAAAGTCATTTATCGAAATAAGGTTGTTGAGATCAGCACTTTTCAAACGTCAAAATTACATAAGACAGTCCCCCAAATCGCCCACTTTAGCTTTAGCTGAGAAGAAGAAGTGGTACAACAAACTCCCCAGCAGCACAGCTGTCTGTTCAATTAAGTAGAAAACTTGATGGACTTGCAATATAATTTACATTACGCTTAAACACCTCTGCCCAGCCCTTCGGGGAAACAAGGCGTAATGTTATGTGTTATAATTATAATAACACTAGCTGATGCCCGCGACTTCGCCCGCGTGGATGTCGGCTATTATATACTAAAACTTTACTCGAGAACCACTCTATCCATTGGTGAAAACAGCATGAAAATCGGTGCAGTAGTTTTTGAATTTATCGCGTACGGGACGACAGACAGACGCGGCGGAGTACTTTGTTTTATAATATTTTATGTAAGGATATAACATTTTAAAACTTTATTTCGTAAGGACCTCAGACCAACCAAAATAGAAAGACAGAGCATTACGAACATCAAAAATGACACCACCTTTTTATCTATGTTTGTGTAAAAAGGGTTGTCATTTGTTAAAGTTTTTCCCTATAATTTGGGGAATAATATTTTGGGTAGGATAATATTGTACGAGGAAGATATTGTTGAGTATGGTATTGTACCTCAATCGTTAGGAAGGATTCCGAAACAAAACCATTTTTTTTACATCGCAAAATAAAATAACCATTAAGTACAAAGTGCATTTACATACATGATTTGGAGATTACCTTTTAATCAAGAATTGCTTGTGTTAGGAAGCTCCGCTCTTTCACTTAGAACTATCCATTAATTATCAATTGAATGTAAAAAAAAATTGGTTTGTAAATTATAGAAAAATTAAGTTATAAGGTTGTTGAAGCGTAAATCATAACATCGTCGTGGGTATGTGTCATTAAGTAAATTGTTTTGAAATAAAATAGGTACTTAATTATATTTACAATCAACTTTATTAAATTCAAGAAGACCACGATAACAAAATCACTGACTATAGAAAGCAAGTAAAAAGCGTCCGCAATTTGGGAAAAAATAAAATTTGGGACAGTAAGTATTTAAATTAGCTAGTCTAAGCTGAGAAACTAACTAAAATAAAAAATACAGTCTCGTGTTTAATTACTGTTTTGATAAAATCTCATTTTTGTTTTTTAAATTGTATGTACCTTTTTAGGATATCCGGTTTTGATCACACGGCGAAGTCCACGATTAGTTGAATAAAGGTCATTATTATCAAAATGATCGGAACAAACCACGCTGGTTTTCGATGGAAGCCATTCTGGATCATTCCGACTATTTCTTATAGCTACTATCCATTTACTTTTATTTTCAATATTACTTGGAAATCTAAAATATTAAATACATAAAAAACAGGCATATAATTACTCGAACTAAAAAATATCGAAAGGGGAAATTTCAAATCATATTATGGCAACCCCCGCACTTTAAATGTCACTGTTTTCGTTCGTTCATTCGTTCAGGTTGTTGTTTATTATTTATTTATTTATTTATTTAAACTTTTCGCACTCAAAAAAGAGGTACAAAGGCGGACTTAATGCCTTAGGCATTCTCTACCAGTCAACCAAGGGTGGTGAAGAGATTAGATGGCAGGTGCTCTGACTGTGACGAACAAAGAGAAAAAAATAAAAATAATAATAATATAATATTATATCATAATGCATAGATAAGACAGGTTTTACAGAATAAGAAGCTATAAACTTATGATACATTTACCTACATACTGATTCACCATATATATACCTATAATATATATATATATACATTAATAATATACAAATTCTAGGGAGAGAGGTGTAGATATGACTCTACTCTATTTGTTCAGAAAAAAACTCCAGTTGAAACTCTGTTGTTCCAAGTAACCTAAAATTCATAGTTTACTAAATTAAGAAACGATGTTATTTGAAGTACTTACATGTGAAAAGTGATTCCGTGAGACTTTTTATGTGATTTGCTATTGTTTTTACAAGTTTTCACTACACAAGAAGGCATAATTCAATTTTTTTTATTGAAGTTTACTAGACGACGACTCGTGACGTACTAGGAGCGATGAGCATAGTTTTTGTGTAGGTGTGTGCGTGAGCCTGTGTGTTTACTTGCAGGAGCATAGTTTTGTGGCTACACGTTTGATGTACGTAGTGATCCGTCTTTCTATTTTGGTTGGTCTGAGGTAAGGACAGATAACAAAAAGAAGTTGGAAAATAGGTACTTAACCTTCAATACCTAAGAGAAATTTGTAAAATCAATCTCAGGTGTTAGTCTTAGTTTTACGTAAAGATATAGCCAAATTAGAGATAGGTCTCTCCCTAATCGGAAGATTCCCAGGTAGGTATGGTCCAGTACAAAAAAATATCACAATGATGGTAAGTAGGTATAAGTGACTCGGCTTCGTTACGCGTTTTTTTCACCCAATGAATGCGCCAAAGACCATTGCCGCTCTGACGTAACCACAATAATTATGTCGTCAGCCCCTGTCCGCAAGGCATAAGTTCTACCCTCACACCAAATTTAAAAAAAGACAGAGCGCTGTCAACAGATACGTGAGGCCGGTTTCGTAAACATGTGTGCGCTTAGTTTGCTGTAGTTTGATTGTAGTGTCATTGTAAATAGTTGCAAAAATGTGTGTGAGTGAGCGTGTATGCAGAGGGTTGATCTAGTTTTAGCATGCTTCAAGGTATTGTTCGCAGCGCTCCGTTTTGGTTTTTTATTTGATCTGAGGTTCTACCTAAAATTATTTTTGGTTTGAAAATGTGACTGTGCATTATAAGTACCTACCAATTAGGTACCAGACCTAGTGTCCCGCGCGGGGCTTTGCAGGCCCAAGCGCTTAATTCAAGGCGAAAATGATTTTAGGTAAAAACTATTAATCAGCCTTGCTTCTCACGTTTTAACTCTTTGACCGCCACGCGACTTTCAGGCCAAGACTTGACTATTAAATTAGTATAATAATATAAATAAAATATAACGTATTTCAAAATTCCATGTTTCGGTTCTTACATCCTTATAATTTGAAGTACGCTCCTAAGATAAATATGTATTTGTACACAATTTACGTGAAATTGCTATTAATAAACATGTCATGTGTTGATTTCAGTATTAGTTGAATAAAATTCGATGCATTCCTCGACATTGAAGGACACCGGGGCATGGGCGGAGTTTTTGACGTTGACGGCAATTCTGGTTCGTGGCGGTGAAACTGTTAATGTGAGGAGCCTAGTGTCAGTACCTACCTAATAAATACTCGCCAAGCAAATTTGTAATAAATACTTGCACTGAACGCAGCTTCCAAAGCGAAAATATGTAATAGAAGTTTAAAAAAAAAAAACAATAAACGTAAATATTTAGTAACCTATTCCGCTTAGTTAAACGGAATAGGTTACTAAATATACTAAACAGCATCTATTTTAGATTTCCGCAAAGTCACGCCTGAATCAATTAACCGCTTGCAGTTCATTAAATACAAGTCCGCAATTTCGTTCAAACTTAACACTCATTTCACTGCTTCAGGGTCTCTCTTCTCAGGAGACCACTTCCGAAGCCTAAGCTGTGCGTTGTTTCTCAGTCAGTTAATCATGGAAATCTCACTTATAGAAGACTAGCTTCCGCCCGCGGCTTCGCTCGCGTGGTATGTCCATAAAAAGTAGCCTATGTCCTTTCTCAGGTTCTAGACTATCTGTGTACCAAGTTTAATTTAAATCGGTTCCGTAGTTTTGGCGTGAAAGCTCGATAGACAGACAGACAGAGTTACTTTCGCATTTATAATATTAGAAAGGATTAGGTTCAATTATTCTTTTGCTGTGACTCCACGTGCTGCTGCCTGCTCCAGATTTTCTATTTTGAGTTCTTCTATCTTGTCTTCAAACGGAGTCTAGCTTCTTTTAACATTGTCCCCTACTATTTAAACAGGGGCTAAACCGGTCGCTTTAGCTGAATGATAGTATGAAAATATTATGAATCATCGTAAAATGTCACAAACTGACATTTCATGATTATAATCTGCGTGTAATTCATATTACGAAATAATTCATCTGTTTGACAGTTTTCTATGGACATTTATAAAATGGTCCACAAATGATGAATTGCTTTTATGTCAAATTAGAGGAATTGCTAATGTGGCCTGTTTAGGCCGCCAAGGTTAATCAGTATGGAACAGCTGATTTTTTTTTAACGATTTCAATGTTGGTCCCTTAGTAAAAAATATTCAGTTCGATGGTCTAAAGCACCTCTTAAAGTTTGTAAAGTTAATTTTTAACGCCTTATATAATTATCACTTGCTTCATTAACGGTGAAGGAAAACAACGTGAGGAAACCGGATGCCTGAGAGATATATCTCGATGGCATGTGTAGCCAAGTCAGAGGCCCATGGGCGGCATAAAAACTGTGACACCAGGTTAGTCACTAACCACACGAAAAAGAAAGAAAGAAGACCGTCTCACTTATCTAGCTACCACACTTCGAGCACGGATCACCGCTGATTTTCCAACAGCTTAATTTATTTGAGAATTATGAGAGGATGGGGTGTCTCTGCACGATCCTCATAAGAAAAATTGCTGTGAACAATTTCTATGGCCCCATAACTATTCCAATTCTATCTCTTGTTTTGCGAATTAAACAATACCTATGCATAAGATGCATAGATTTTAAATCCATTGCGACTTGATAGATACGTCTTTTATTTTTGTGGTTCAATATATGGAATCTTACGCAAAGCTGAAAACAGCTGATGACGCCACCTGTACACCACGTAAACAAATCAAACAATTTATTGTGTTTGCAGTTAAGCGAAATTAATTAAATATGCTGCGAAAGTGCTGCGCGGTTTTTGTTGATCCGCGAGAGTATGACAAAGCAATCAATACACACAGATTCTGTAGCAATTGTTTTTGATTATTGCATTTTACTTTTAGGTTATACGCAGTTCGCGTTCGCAATGAGCAATCCCTAACTGAGGCACTGGCCCGCATGGAAATCACCGCACCACCCGGCTCTTCGTAAGTATCAATTTTTAATATCATTGCCACAGAGTTAATCGTAGCATCCATCCCTCATAGGTAATGAGTTATGATAATAATTGATTTTGTTCAAACATCAGTAAGTACAAAACAAATTCTAAACAAGAGATTTCACAATTAAGTAGATGAAATTTTACAATTTGGTGATTGAGGGGAAACGTGATCATAAGGGAAACCTTTTGTTGGTGGTTTTGAAGGTTTCAATGGGATAGCCTTTCAATCGTATACCAGAATGAAAAGGATAGACCTTACCTAACCCGGTTAGGTACCAGAATTAAGAGTATAGACCTTACCTAACCCGGTTAGGTACCAGAATGACACCAGCCAGCAAGCGGAATTATAAGTCCTTATCCCATTTTTCAAAGTGAACTCATTGCAAATGCAAAAAAAAACAAATGATGAAAATAAGTACCCTATTCAAAACACAGGAATATTTCCAACCGATAAGTGCAAGTCAAATATAAATAGCTGTTAAAATTAATTGAAATAGATGTGGACCAAAATGTCTAAAAATGTTTACGTAACATATAAGTATCGCTGAGTGACAACCACTCTCACACGTCTTCATGGAGTCACTAAAATTTACATTGTGGTCACTAACATAGCTGCTGAACGAAACAGCGCGATGGTACGACGTTTTGCGACTAACTTCACATGTATTGCTATCTCTTTTCGTCGCGAAGCATCCCCGGCATCCCCGACTCCCGACTGTGTAACTTTTCAACTTTTCTGCGAAAGCTCCCGAACTTCAGATCTCGTAAGTAAAGTAAGTAAGGCAAGCTTATCAGTAAGTCTTCTTGTATTTTATTATAGACAAGTACCTGTGTTTCGTCCTTCTAGATAAAAACATCAATATTATGCAAGTTGTAGTAACGCGTACGTGTTACCATAATCACAAGTACCTATTAGGTATTACGTAGAGTAGGTTCAATTATGGAAAAAATTGGATTATTACTTAAATTAATTCCAAATAAACTTACAAAAAAAATTATTGCTGGGGCAAGTCCACTCGACCGGCGATCATAACGCCAAAGTTTCTCGCTCACAGCACATATGCGGCGTTTTAGGTAGGTACTTTAGTTTTCCTCCATTTTACATTTCCAGTAAAACGAAAGCGACTTTCCACAGTAACCTTTTTCCGAATTTATCCAACAAACTTAACATTAATTTGACAAACTTAACTGCTAAGTTGGTCGATTATTACTCGGTAACTTGTGGAGCCTACGTA
Source organism: Lithophane leautieri (assembly GCA_949152455.1). Taxonomy (NCBI): domain Eukaryota; kingdom Metazoa; phylum Arthropoda; class Insecta; order Lepidoptera; family Noctuidae; genus Lithophane; species Lithophane leautieri. The sequence continues at coordinate 18,568,317 of OX424458.1, read as the reverse complement.
GCGGTGATAGTTTTCCTTTGAATTTCGTTATTTAAACTACTGCCGTGAATTTTTTCACATATCCAAAACCAACCATTTAGCTGGCGGGAAGGGGAGGCAATCTTGACTCTAGCAAAAATTTGCACTTTAAAGCTTAATATTTCATATTTCGCAAACGGATCCCTGAATACAAAAATGGTTTTCACAAACTCACTCAATGGTTTTCAATAATTTTTGAACAATCTTTCCAACGATAACCCACACCATGGGATTGACGAGAGAAAAAACCATTCGCACTTTACGTGTAGGGGAGGTACCCTAAAAAAAATATTTTTTACGGTTTTTTTTACCACTTTGTCGGCGTGATTTATATCGTCAGTGGAAAGGCGAAAATGCTAAAGCGCCAAAATGGTACTTTTGGGAAATGAACTTTAAAGATTTTAACTTTAAAGTTCATTTCCCAAAACCTACCATTTCATACCAAATTACAGCCTTCTAGTACCAACAGTCTCCGAGTTAAGCCGCGGACAGACGGACGGACAGACAGACACACGGACATGGCGAAACTGTAAGGCTACGGAACCCTAAAAATCTAATTTATATTGGGTCTGGACGTCTGGTAGGTAGTCTGGTTGGGTTCGAGCTCCGAGCCCCATGTGTTTTAGTGTTCAGCCATTCATTTCTCACGTTCAAGTTCTTTGAACAATTGACCCCGGGAGGTGGTGCTGTTCGGGCAGGACAACGTCCAATAGTAGGTACCTATACAATAATTTTATAGGAATCTTGAATTGTTGGGATATAGCTACAACGGCAATAAAAACTGTTTGAAGTTGAGAAATTACAAAAGGAAAATCGGACGCGGCTGTCAAGTGTGTTATCTTAACTGCTGTGTAACTTTTCAGAAGGCCTGACCCTGGTCCGTCTGGGTCAGCGAGCCAACAACGCTTCCAAAATCAGTATTTCGTGGGTGAAGTGCCGTACGCGTAAGTCACCAGTACCATTATCAGATCATTAGCAAATCCTCAAATTTTCGTAAAATGCTGCCACATATCAGCTGAATCATACTCAATTCATTTCATAACAGAATCATATTCGAATATAACTGAATATTCTTAAAACTTTAGGTAGGTAGGTACCTTGCGTAACTACCTACCTAAAGATTTAAGAATATTCACTATTTATTTACTCGGTTATAGGTACTCATATAATAATCGTACTGTGTAACTTTCAGAAGGCGTATGTCGATGGACATGCCCCTTTCTCATCAACAATCTCTGGACCTGTCAAGCTCGTAAGTATACCTAGTGTAACTGATCACTATTCCATTACCCTAGAGAACGGTTCCTAAATGTTCCAAACTTTTCCAGAATTTTCTGAGGGTATGGCTTAATCTTGAACACTAATTATTTACTCAGTATTCACGTAAAAACCTACCTACTTAAGAATATCCACTATTTATTTAATTGTACCGTGCAACTTTTCAGAAGGCGCAGGTCCAACGAGGGAACTTACTCTCAGGAACTGCATCAAGGCTATGGCTTCCCCCCGTAAGTACCTGTAGAATAACTGATTGCTATTTGCTTGTCGCAGAGAACGGTTCAAGTGTGATCGTACTATCGTATAGGTACCTACGATAACAGAAAACGAAAATCAAAGACAAAAACATGTCATGTGTTGATTCCAGTACCTATTATTTGAATAAAATTCGATGCACGTCACTCAAGGACACCGGCATGGGCGGAGTTGTTGACGTTGACGGCAATTCTGGTTCGTGGCGGTGAAACTGTTAGGCGATTCGCACACTGCACCGCATTACGCAGCGTAGTGCGGGAGTGCGTGTTCTTACGTTGCTTGAAAGTATTTCTCTTTGTATTGAAAACACGCGTAGTGCAACACACAGAAAACGCATTCACGCGCAGTGTTGTGACTTCGTCGCCACGCATCCCGCAGCGTATAGCAGGCTAGTGTGTGAATCGCCTTAATGTGAGGAGCCTAGTGTCAGTACCTATCTAATAAATACTCGCCAAGCAAATTTGTAATAAATACTTGCACTGAACGCAGCTTCCAACGCGAAAATACGTATTAGCAGTTTAAAAAAAAAATACAACAGACGCAAATATTTAGTAACCTATTCCGCTGAACTAAAGCTAGCTAGCGCTTAGTTATACGGAATAGGTTACTAAATACTTATACCTAACTGCATCTATTGTAGATTTCCGCAAAGTCACGCCTGAATCAATTAACTGCTAGCAGTTCATTAAATACAAGTCCGCAATTTCGTTCACAAACAAACTTAACACTCATTTCACTGCTTCAGGGTCTCTCTTCTCAGGAGACCACTTCCGAAGCCTAAGCTGTGCGTTGTTTCTCCGTCAGTTAATCATGGAAATCTCACTTATAAAAGATTAGGTTAAATTATTCTTTCGCTGTGATTCCAAGTGTTGCTGCCTGGTCCAGCTTTTCTGTTTTGAGCTCTTTTAGCTAGTCTTCAAACGGAGTCTAGCTTCTTTTAACATTGCATTTAGCTGAATTTTTGTTTGCGAATTCAAAATTGGCCCCATAGTAAAAGTTATTCAGTTCGATGGTCTAAAGCACCTCTTAAAGTTTGTAAAGTTATTTTTTAACGCGTTATATAATTATCACTTGCTTAAAAAACGGTGAAGGAAAAAACATGGTGAGGAAACCGGATGCCAGAGAGATATATCTCGACGGCACGTGAAGTCAAGACGGCCTCTGACTTGGCTTGGCCTGGTGTCAGAGTTTTTATGCCGCCCATGGGGGCGCTATAAAAACTCTGACACCAGGTTAGTCTTTAACCACACGCAAAAGAAAGAAAGAAAGAAGACACTTATCTGGCTACCACACTTCGAGCACGGATCACCGCTGATTTTCCAGCAGCTTAATTTATTTGAGAATTATGAGAGGATGGGGTGTCACGATCCTCATAAGAAGCTGTGAATAATTTCTATGGCCCAATCAATAACTATTCCAATTCTATCCCTAGTTTTGCGAATTAAACAATACCTATGTAACTTTTCAGAAGGCGCAGGTCCAGTGAGGGAGTTGTTTCTTATGAACTATACCAAAGCTTTGGATTACCCCCGTAAGTACCTATAGAGTAACTGATTGCTATTTGCTTGTCGCAGAGAACGGTTCAAGTATGATCGTACTATCGTAAAAGTACCTACGATAACAGAAAACGAAAATCAAAGGCAAAAACATGTAAAATTCGTATTATTTTTAGGGTATAATAGTAAGTAATGTAGAGAGAGCCTTTTCGGAGGGGCCAATACACATCGGGAGTAGGGAAAGGGACCACTGTCAAATCGTATTGTTATTAAGCCGGCGCCAGACACAGCAACAACATTTGAACACTGGTATGACCACATGTCGCACCTCCGCTCAGTGTCACAACTCAAAAAATTGTAAAACCTTTTTTATTGTACCATTCGTTTCAGAAAACTTCAAAATCTTATCTCAGATCGTGTCATACTTATGATTTAAATATTTATCCCTAGATGGCACTAGCGTCCTTATAATTTTAAATGAAAGTTTCTTTAGAAAGTTAAATTTCAAACACCTTTTTCTCGAAAGTTTGATTTTTTGACTTACGACACTATTTGAGTGGAGGTACGATGTGTGGCAGGGGTGTTTGGATATTTCATTAAAGTTTGATCACTTATTTCAACTTTTCCGTTCGGTGTCGGTTTTTCGAGAGCACATCAAAGCGTTTAAAGTTCAAATGTGTGCGTAGCGTAGCCTGCAAGCCAGTTCTCGTAAATAACTGAGCGGAACGGTCGCTTTGCTCAATCGCAAGATGGAATGGAGCAACGAGTGCCCTAGAATTTATTGAGTTGTTTGAAAGAGAACCATGTATTTATGGAACCCTAAAAGTAAAACCGGCCAAGTGCATGTCGAACCACGCACAATGAAGGGTTCCGTAGTTGGGATGAATTTATCCAACAAACTTAACATTGTAGTTGAAAAACTTGTTCTCCCATACAAAATGTATGGGAGAACATGTTTTTGCAACTGCAAATTTAAGTTGGTCGATTATTACTCGGTAACTTGTGGAGCCTACGTAGCGGTGATAGTTTTCCTTTTAATTAAGTTATATATATTACTGCTGTGAATTTTTTCACATACCCAAAACCAACCATTTAGCTGATAGGGGGGACACACACTTGACTCTAATAAAAATTAGCACTTTAAAGCTTAATATTTCGCAAACGGATCCCTGAATCCAAAAATGGTTTTGACAAACTCTCATTATTTTTAAACGAACTTTCCAACGATACCCCACATAAGGGATTGACGAGAAAAAAAAAAACGGTGTAAAGGTTTTTTTTAACTCTAAAACTAGTATAACAGCCGCACGGGTCGATCCATCAGGTTAAGCTACGCTTGCCGGGGTTGGCCCGTGGATGGGTGACCATCTTTACATATCGAGACTCCTCCGTGCTTCGGAAAGCACGTTAAGCCGTTGGTCCCGGCTGTCATTCGAGGATCTTTGACAGTCGTTACGGGTCGTCAGAAACCCGAAAGTCTGACAACCAGTCTTATCAAGGGCTATCGTAATACCCAGTTACTGAGTTGTGGAGGTCAGATAGGCAGTCGCTCCATGTAAAATACTGATATTCAGCTGCATCCGGTTAGACTGGAAGCCGAGGAACCCTAAACAAAATATTTTTTACAATTTTTTTTTACCACTTTGTCGGCGTAATGTATACAGGGTGTAAGGGACAGCCCTCCGCAAATTAACAGGGGGCATTCAGCTCCTTATTTGGAATCATATTCCACCGGAAATTTTCTCAGGAAAGTTTTCGAACGTCAGCGAACATAATTGCTTGTTAAGATAATATTCCTTCTAACCCTTTCGTCCATTTGTTTAGAACTTTTAACAAAACTGCGTGATTTTCATACACTCCAGGTCGCGGCAGTTTCCTGTACTGAATCACGCGTGATTAGCCTTTACACGGACACTCTTTCCTCTCTGAACAAAAATACAGGAGTACCTAATACCGCGCGAAAGAGTTAACGCACATAAAAATGGATGAAAACAATCACTCACGATTGCGCGTGCAAGCTTTCCCGCGTTCAATCGCGCGCAGTCGTGTAAAGGCGGCTTTTATCAGAGAACGATTATTTATGATGGTTTTATTCTGTAATTTTGCAGAAGGCGCTCCCCGGCAACAGCCAAAGCGAGTGATAAGAAAGGCGAATCCAACAGGCGCGGTCGCGACTTTGAAGTTTACATGCCGAAAGTATTTCCGAGGTAGGAACGTAGCATCACCAAAACTGGTCTTCTGGTTCTTCCATATTCGTGTAACTTACCAACTCGTTCTTTGAAATCTGTTTAGCATTCCAAAGAACGGTAGGTACCTATAGATAAAATGTGAACTTTCCAGAAGCTCCAGCGAGCATTCAGAACAAAGGGCAGTTCAGTTCGAACCGTGCGGCTGCAGTCTCCACGAGTTCAATTAGTAAGTATCTACCTAATACCAAAAACGGTAGTATTTTTATCTCACGAAGCGACGCGCGCTTTACTTGTGCTTAATAAGTGTACAAACACGCTGTGAATGTGTGTGTCGTAAGCACAGCTCTCGGCACAAAGTAAATTACGAACAGAGGCAAAGCTTCTAAAGAGCATGAAAAATTTATACCTTGGTAAAATTTATATTTTGCATTTACATTTGGCGCCTTGTAATTATTACTTATATAAAAATAAAAAAGAGACTTCCACAATAAGCCCTTTGTAGTAGTGTACCTACCTACTTAACATAGCGCGGCGCGGTTGTATAAAGCTTTGTCGCTGTTCCGTTTCTTTACTCATGTGCTCTCGGTACGTCCGAGACAATGGCGAAGTCGGAGGTGTGTGGATGTATTATGTCCTGACAATACTCGTCTTCACGCTCACATTTACAGCGTGTTTGTACACTTGGTTACCACAAGTAAACGCGCGCAGCGTTATGAGATAAAAATATTAAATGTATGTAAATAAATTAGATAAAAAAACTAAACAACCGCCTTCCAAAAAAAAGTGAAAAATAACTTTAATTTCGGAAGTGTCTTTGGTTTTCAACTTTCGTTTTTTGCCACCGACTTCCGATATTAAAGTTATCTTTCACTTTTTTTTTGAAGTCGGTGGTGTTTTTTGTGTAAAAAGTTTTTATTTTTCACTTTTTAGTTGTGTTACCTACCCCACACAAATTCTAATACCACTACTTGCTATGTGAATAACAGTGACTGTGTCAAATAAGTTGTCGTCTACATAGACTACCTAAGTGAGAAAAATACGTAATTATTTAAGCTAACTCAAAAACTACGCAAACAAAAGTTATAAAATTTGTATGGGACCATATGGGAAGCACCAGCTTTCAAATAACAAAAGAATCATCAAAATCGGTTCACCCAGTCTAAATTTTTGAAGTAACAAACATTTAAAAATAATTAACAATACACACGAATTGATAAGCTCCTCCTTTTTTTGAAGTCGGTTAAACCATTTACTTAGAATGTGATGACATATTTATTACAGCGGAAGGCGCAGCAGTTCTCCGCACACAATACCACGTCCCGCTCGCCGGGTCTTCGTCAGGCCCGGTTTGGTAACGCGCGACTCGCGTAGCCACAGGGCCTGCAGGAGTAGTTGCTTCTAAATCATCGGTGTACTTTAAAAAATCTTTCCATCGTTTTTACTAACGTTAAGCAGTGCAACACCTAATATGGTAATGTCGTAACGTACAGTACGGCCGCTGAGAGAATGCGTTCCGGACGTCTGTCAGTTGGTCATGACTAGTGATGGGCATTAAGTAGGTAACACTATTAAGTAATTATTACTTTTTCAACCGACACAATAAAATGATTAAGTACCTATAACACATCATAAAGTACCTACTTATTCGTCGTTTTGATCATGACCTGTTGGGAAAGCATTCTCCAGCGGCCGAACTGTAACCAGTTTCGTTAGCAACCAAAGTAGGTACCGATTTAAGTACGTATATTATATTGCCTAATGAGAAACAAATGGTGAAACAGGAATGGTTGATTTTGGCATTACTTAATTAAATTCCATTTGCCTAACGTTGGGAAAACAGCAAGCAAATCAAAATGTTATGTAAATGTGTTAATTTATGAAAAATAAATGTTGGGAAAACCGCAAGCAAATCAAAATGTTATGTAAATGTGTTACTTTATGAAAAATAAATATATTAAATAAAAACAAATAAAATGCTTTTCTTTTATAAATTTTATTTTCTTGTCGTACCTGTTGTCCTGGTGTCATTTTCTTGAGTCAATCAATCAAGTTAGTCTATCGCAGGTCACTGGTAGAAATGTATGCCCCAGCCACCTTTTTAAGTTCATCGGCAGATCTAGCTGGAGTGTGTCCCATACTACGCTTGCCGATACGCGGTCTCCACTCCAGCCGGTCTATTCTGTAAACACCTCACCGTGAAAACTTAGATGAAGTGAGTTGTCAATGTCAATAGTATCAATCAATCTCTAGCCTCAGGTGGAACGACAGCTCACTTCGTCACCGGCCTAGGCTTGTGGAATTGTATAGTACAATACTTACTTCACGAGGACACGGCATAATAATGGCTCCCTCTGCTGCTTAAACATCCAGAAAATCGCCCGTTGTTCCGCTATGGACATTTTTCATAATTATGATTTTTCGAGGACACGTCTATAGTGAATAAGCTACAGATGGGGCTACTTATCTGCTGAATATGATAATTGTTGGTCAAAGATGACAAAATATTGAACAAATTCGTGCGATGTTTGTACGTAACAGAGTAGTGTAGAACTGGAAAAGAAAATGGGCATACAACAGTAATATGATCTGCGTGCGATTCATAATAAGTACGAAATAATTCATCTGTTTGACAGGTTTATATGGAGATTCGTAAAATGGTCCACACATTATGAATTGCTTTGTGTCAAATTAGAGGAATTGCTAATGACAGCTGGAAATTCAGGAAATTAATTGCAGAGGAATTGCTAATGTGGCCGTTTTAAGCCCGCTGGTATATTTATTGTAAATAAATCATTGAGGTAAGAAAGACCTATTTACGTATATTTTTGAAGGGTGTTGGTAGTAACTACCTAGTACTTACGTTTTATGAACGAAATTCCTGAGGAGCCATCCAGAAATTACGTCACAAGTTTAGGGGAGGGAGGGGGTCAATAAAGTTTGATATCGTGACAAAGAGGGGTACGAGTCGTAAGCTCTGTGACGTGAAATGTATAATCTAATGAAGTATTGAAACTCTAAACTTTAAAATAATACAAACTTTCAATATTATTAAGTAACAGTTTTTATTTTCAATTGCAAAATATGTGATGTCTCACCAAGACCAGTACGGCCTTGTGACATGGCTCGAGTCACACATTTTATCACAGTTTAGTCATACAAAATGTGTGACTCGAGCCATGTCATAGTAGGCCGTGCTCGTCCCCCAAGTGAGGGTCACACAAATAAACCTGTGAAAAGGACTCTAAAAATCATGAAATTCATGTGACTGAAAATTGAGGTTGACCCCTCAGACCAAATAAAAAACCAAGACAGCGCTGTCAACAGTGACGTGAGGCCGGTTTGTTTTGTAAATATGTGTGCAATTAGTTTGATTGTAGTGTCATTGTAAATGTGTGTGTGTGAGCGTGTAGGTATGCATAGAGCGGTGTAGTTTTAGCATGCTTCACTATATTGTTCGCAGCGCTCCGTCTTGGTTTTTTATTTGGTCTGAGGATGACCCCTTGTTGTACGAACATACTCTGCACACTTGGCCAATGGGGTGTCCCACGACACCTCTCGACCGTTTTTCACACCTTATCAAACTCCACGACACATACTACAAAAAAATCCATAATGCACATGTTAAATTGTAAGAAATTTAACAAAATAATTATGAGGTCCAAAATAATAAAGGTGAAAAAAAAAAGTAGATTGAGTTTGTACATTTCAAAAATGTATTTATTTCACAAATAAATATACTTATTTTTCTTTTCAAAAGAAAGCTATTATGTATCATCTTAAATAAATGTGACGTCAGTTCAGCATCATAACACAGTAGAACAAAGGCCGCTTCAAGAGATCGGAAGCTTATGCGCAACACGGGCCGCCGGAGAAATTAGGGCCCGATTTAATATAACCACAGAATAGTACAGAAGGCGCACTCCGCATTTTACGTAAGCTACAAGTACGCGGCTATGTATCATAGACATAGCGGGAGATAAATGGCAAATAAAAGCGAAGGATAGAGAACAATGGACAAAAATGGAGGAGGCCTTTACCCACAGAGGGGTTCACATTCAAATTAAACAAGTATCTAATTATTATGGAATAAAATTAAATTGAAAAATGAAATTCAACAATAATTAAAAATAATATAATGATTTAAATTAAACTATGATAACAAATTTAAAAAAAGTTATCAATAATATAAACTTTGTTGCATGCTAGCAAATAATGTAAAATTGCATGGGAAACGAGAAATAAAAGGCTTATTTATTATTTACTAGCTTCCGCCCGCGGCTTCGCCCGCGTGGTATGTCGATAAAAAGTAGCATATGTCCTTTCTCAGCCTCTAGACTATCTGTGCACTAAATTTCATTTAACTCGGTTCAGTAGTTTTGGCGTGAAAGCGCGACAGACAGACAGAGTTACTTTCGCATTTATAATATTAAGTAAGGATAGTAAGGATTGTAAGGATAAGGATTTACAAGTACGCGGCGGGCTCGTCTTGTCGGGTCAAATCAGTGAGCGTAACTTAGTCAGAAGATATAATATAGTTACACGATAGAAAGAGAGGCATCTTCTATGTGAATAATATAATTATGTTTAACTTATTGATTTTATTATTTTTATTACTTTAATTATAAATAGGCAAACTTTGTAAGTGCTGTGCACACCTTTAAGTGACAAGTTCGCTGTAATTTATAAGTTATAATATGATATGCTCTCTGTAAATGTTTTTGTGATCTAGTCGTTGGAGTGCCATAATAAATAAATAAATATAACTGTAGGTAATTAGCGCTGTGGCGACCTTAATTACACTTTATTGTGTCGTAGCAAGAGTTGCTTTTTATTTAAATGATTTTGCGGAGTAAAGCATCTGTATTAATCTGTGATATATATAACTGACAATGCGACATATTTGTTAAAATATTCACATTTTCACGACAGTGGTTATTTAATAAAGCAGCAAATGTATGAAAGAAACTTGTAAAATGGTGGGATTGTAACCTCTCGCCTGTCGGATTAAATAGGCAGGTCCATGGTTAGACCGGTCAAATCGGCCAGGCCAAACCCGTCGTTTGTTTAGCAAGAAATCCCAAAATAAACGCGCGGCCAGAGCTGGCCGGTTGGACTAAGAGGGCCTTTTAACCTTCGGGCAAATCCGGATGTGCCTTTAGTCCAGATTCCTCCGGCTGATCCTCAACGTGTCGCCGCATTGCATGAAGTGCGTCGAAGCCGGCATTTGATTTCTACTTTGATCATACTGTCATGATAATGAAGTGTTTTTATTTATTAATAAAGCAATCGGTAACAGTTTTTGGTGGTACAGTAAAAAAAATCTAGTACCTAATGCTATAGCGGTACATTAGTATTTATTTATTTCTGATTTCACTTTGGAAGGTCGTCTATGCATGCCCAATACATAAAATACTTAGCTACCTTAAATCTTACTTGATATTTGGCTACTTAAATACAATAATACACAATATTACATTACTAATAATTCGCTTATAAATTGTATGTTTTCAGTATTACTATAAAAATGCAATTTTGAGGCAATTGTGGCCAGAGCTTACTCTGATTGGCGTACAAAAAATAAAATGTGTCGTTTAGAATCACATAGAACGTAAAGGAACGTTGCAGCAATGAGAGACGTACAGACACTCATGCACAGTGATCGTATTGCAGACGCACTAAATAAAACTCAGGACCTAAAAAAACCTACAAAGATATGGCTTTCAAAAGAGTAACATGGCCTCTTGTTCAAGCACAATTTGTTTGTCATCAAGAGACGCTGACGCCCGGCATCTTTAGAACGGGGAATATATAAACGCACATTAGATAATAATAATGTACCACACTTAAAAATGCTTAGCTTTAAAATTAATTGAATGACTAGATAATAAGACAATGGTGAAAACAATTTTGCGGCAGATTTTATGATTCGTCATTTGAACTGGGTGAAATAGGTTAGGTTATGTTAGAAGTATGACCAACAGCGCGCGAGCCGAGCGAGCGAAGCGAACGGTGCTGCGGCAGAAGCCGGCGAGCTCTACTTCCAAGTTGCTCGTGGAATTGTTTTCACCATTTTTTAATTATCTAGTCATTCAATTAATTTTAAAGTTTGAAACATTATTTTGAAAGTACTGCTACACAATTTTATAGCTGTTTTAATACATCCCCTTTATAACGCCGTGTCTGTCCACAGGCTGCCGTGGTGGATCCACACTGATGATTGTGTGTAGACACGGCCGATAATCCATAGATGTTGACGGCCAAAAAACGTGTGTGAACGGTCTTTTATGGCTATTAAATAACTACATTATGTATATTGCTACAATAATATTGCAAGACTCGCACACACAGATATTTTGCACACTTTGAAATTGAAAAAACAAGCTAAAGTTTGGCCACTTTGTAATGATTGCATGTAGCGCGTCTTCGCCCCATTACCATGGGGTAGTGCAAGGGACGCGTCATTATCATGCGGTAGTGCATGGGGCGCGTCATTTCAAAGTGGACAAGCTTTACTTCCTGTTTTCAACAATGAATTAGAAGAAAAAAAAACAAGTTTCATGGACCGTCGACGATTTCTAGCATATTTTTAATGATTAACAGGATTTAGCTTTAAAAGGTTAGCACTTTATATTAGTCTTTTAAAACTGGGCAAGCTAAAGTCCAAAGCTAGGAAGACATTATACAAAACAGAGGTTAATTATAATTAACACTAATCTCAAACCCTGTTAAAACTCCATTTAGCTTTAAAAGGTTAGCACTTTATAGTAGTCTTTTAAAACTGGGCAAGCTGAAGTCCAAAGCTAGGACGACATTATACAAAACAGAGGTTAATTATAATTAACACTAATCCAAAACCCTGTCAAAAACTCCACGATGTCAGATGTATGTGTATTACAAATTCATTATCATTATTTTGATTATTTCATTGTATTACAAATTCATTATCATTATTATTTCATTGTATTAAAAATTTCAATTACATTTAAAATATTTGAATCATATAAAATAAATAATTAATTATTTTTACAACCAGTCTATGTCTCTTGCGCAGCACATACATTTGATGATCAGCATGAATAAAAATGTGACAATAAGTAACGCCTTGTTCTGATGGCCCCTTTCTCTGAGTATTACAAAACGATTCCTCGTTTTCATAAACAAGGAGTAGAAATGTATAGTACAACTATTTTCTAAGGCTGAGGCTACATTAGGCCGCGAGTCGCGGCCCGCGACGCAACCTGTATAGCTACACCGGTGCTGGACTGCAGATTTATTGAACATCTTCTATTTTGTTAAGTACCTGGTACTTACTTGTTGAAAGGCCTACATTGTCCTCCCATGCCTACTAACACTGTAATTTGGAAATATTGTAAAAGCCAATTATTTTTGAAAGAGTAACCGTGGAGTGTCTTGCCGGCTCTTCTCCATAGGAAACGACCAATTGGAACCGTGCACCTAGCTTCTGACGTTACATAAGTGCCCATGTAGGTTTATGTGAAATAAAATATTTTGGTTTTGATTTTTGTACGATGTCACCATATACATACGTGAGCATTTATTTATTTGTTTTAATCACTCAAGTGTCGCAGGTCACGTCGCAGCCTAATGTAGCTTCAGCCTTAATATCCTTCGGCAAACTTCGTGTTTCGTCAGTCGTCGGATCCATATCAGTTGCCCTTTGAATTTGGTGCAGACTGGACGCTCTGTATAATACTTCCAAGTCGATTGAGAGCGTCCGGTCTGCACCAAGTGCAAAACGAACTGATAGAAATCCGACGACTGACGAAACACGAAGTTTACCGAGAGACATTAAGAAAATAGTTGTGCTGTACTTCTTGATCAATATTTCAATTCACTGACTACCTTTGGAGCAATGTATGACTTTCATAATTTTGTAGACTAACCAACGCCGTTTTAATTAGGTACTTAAAAACTCGCAACTAAAATACTTTGGAATGACTGTTATAATACAATATAATAATATTTATAAGGATAACGACGAATTGTTAATGATACGAGTGTATTCTTCTTAAGGCGAAATATATGATAGAATATATGTACCCCCATTCGGTTGGCCGGCTGCTCACATACTATGGTCGGCAACTAGTTTCAAATGAATTCGAATCCTTCCTCGGAGTAAGCGCGGCTACCTTCAGAACCTTGCCACTCGGCGACGAATGGACAGGATGATCGGTACCGCCGGACCATTAAAATCCACATAACCTCGACTTTCTTGTGAAATCGGTTAAAAAGACAACAAAGTGCGAGCAGTCGGAATCCCTGGCTATTGGACTTTACTGTTGGGTATTGAGGAACGTTAACGGAGTACGTCGAATACTAGGGAGCCCATATGATGTTTGGATGGAAAAGAAACGCTTGGAGGGGCAATTTCAATGCGAGGAAGAGTGACGAAAAATGTCGCCGATAGAGCTCACCCCAATCCAACCATTTCCTAATGGGAAGACAGATCAACTGATACGATTACGATATTGGATATACATACTTGCTGAACATCTATAAACTGATTGTAGTTTCTAAATGTTGCCTTTGGATTGATGGCGATGACAGGAAAAAAAAAACGATTTTATTTCATGAAGTAAATCATATAGTTATAGAAATCACCCTGAAGGAACTTTTCAACGGGAGCGACAAATACAACGTATAAAGACACAACAATGTTCAAATCAGTTTAAAAAAAACTGAAATAAATTTATTATTTTGTCAAATAAATATTATATTTTACTAACAAAATGGATCACGTTGTCTGAAAATATTTATAATTATTAGTATAGTAATTATTATTATTAGCATATAAAATTTAGAAAAATAAATATTACACAAAATAATCTCAATTCAAAATTAGCTTTTGCAACTAATTGTACCCCTAAATAAATAAGTTCAGCAACTGTCACATGGAACCTAACAACGTGAACGGTCAGCAAAGGGTGCACAATAGCCACCACACTAAGTAAAGCTTGTATGAAAACAATACACTAAAGTGTAAATAAAGCTATATAAAATATAATTATTATTATTTTCATACAAAAATCTCACACGTTAAGGCCTTACGGAGGGCCGATAATCTGAGGACACATTTTTGCACATCAATAAGGAAATAACACGTAAAACGACACGACGCGCAAAAAGGTGCGTAGGTCAGTGTTATAGATAGATAATTTAATTTTATGTCCACAGAGGATCGCACAGTCAGTCGTCTGCGTTGCTAACTTAAAAAAGCTGAATTTATAATTCCCTATATATATGTATTTATAAATAACTTTAGAAACAAGGAGTTTAAATTTTTTGTCAAGAAAGCCGTTTATTATTATTATTAACTCCTTGGTTATAATGTTATTATTATGTAAAAAAAAATATTAATAAATATGCGGAACAACTTACGAGAATACTTAAAAAATGGAATAATGAATAGGCTAGTTGAGAGTAAGCAACATACCTACCTTATGAATTTGGTTTTGCGGAATGGTTTTAAGCTAAAAATATTTAAAAATAACTTAATTTTGTAATTGATTTTAGAAATATTTATATTTTAGAGAAATAATTGCGTAAAACTAAATTCATTGGTCACATGATAATAAATGCGAATCTGAGGTTTTGAAAATGATTTTAGATTTATTAATTTTTTTGCGAAATAAATGCGTTATCTTAAACCATTAGTCACGTGACATTAAGTAAATGCGAATCAGAATGTTTATTCCGGACGACTGTTTCAAACTGCAAATAGTTCAAACAAACCTTATGCTACAGACATTATTACAGTTTCTTTTGCATTACAAATGGGCACCCGAAGCAGTAATAGAAAAGTGGTACATTTTACGCGAAAAAGGCAGATACCATTTCAAATTTCATTATTTTATGAAACCCTTTAAAAAATCTTGTACTTACCATAAAATATAAAATTATAATCGTTGCTTTAAGGAGCCCAATTCCCAATATCTAGCTAGAGGAATTATAGTTATTTTCAACACACTTGCTCGTAAAGTGGCTCTTATTGAACCGCTTTTAGGTTCATAATGCAGTGTATTATGGAAGCGTGCTTTTTACTAGTCGTAGTGCGCCACAGATAACTATTTACTAGTCGGAGTAATAACATGGCAGTAGGTATGGAACTAGTAAGTACTATCATGGCAACATCAAATACCATGTTACCAATTATAGTATTTACTAATTCCATACCTACCATACATATATAGAAATTGACGTTGGTGAAACTTTTTAATACCATAGGCAAATCATGGGCGATTAGTTAAGAAAAAAAAATCCCATGGGCAGGTCAGTGGGATATTATAATTACATGGAATTAGTATGAACTATCCTATAATATTAAATAAGCATTCTCTATGTTCACAAGAGCAGAGTTGCGCTTTTTTAATTAAATCTCATCAAAGAGACTTCATGCCAAAATGCTAACAAAAACTGTTCGGTATAGTTTTACTCGTAAGAATTGTACTTTTACTAATTGTTTCAATATTTAAAACATAATAACGCTATAAATCTGTTTTTTTGCTCGCAAGTGTGTTGAAAAGCGTCGTATAAAACTGGCTCGCGCGATAAGAGAGCCGAGTGTGTGACCAACACAGCACTCTTGTATCGTAATGCACTATTTCAATACAATTTACATATTTAAAAAAATTACCATAAATAAATTTGTTTACTATAAAACGCCCGGCACCAGGGGCATTTTATAGAAAACAATTTTTTTTTGTAAAATCTTTACTTACTTTGCTTATTCAAAACACTATCTTGCGTTTATAATTTTTTTAATATATAGGATGTTTGGCGGGTTTGCCAGTGCCTATATTTACACCTGCGTAAAAACAAAATTAGCGCGCCATTTTCCATAAATATTTGTTATCGTTTTCGTTGTGTGGTTTAATTATAACATATTTAAAATGTCGATTTCACGTAGAGAAGAATAGCAATACGTAAATAATATTATATAGATTTGACCCCGCCAACGTTTAGTAATTTTTTTCTTATTCAATACATTATTTTTTGTTTATTTTACTACAGGCTGTCTAGCGGTTTTGCCAGTGCCTTTATTTACACCTATGGAAAAACAACCAGCGCGCCATTTTACTTATAGTTGTTATTGTTTTCGTTGTGTATGTATTATCAAAAATACGAAGTTTAAAGTATTGTCACCAACAGACGTAGAAAAGTTTTTAAACGAAGCTCCAGAAAGTCAGTGCCTGGTAACAAAGGTCAGTTGAACTTTATAAATCTAAATGTGTCATCTCTATAATTACGTTATTGTAGCGTATGTTCTTACAACAAGTCTGTGTTTTTCCTCGCAAGTGTGTTGAAAAATGTCGTATGAAACGCGTGTGCATTGATCATTACGCTCTCGGGCACCACGTCGCGCTCACCTGTGGCTCGCGCTAATAATACCGCCTCGACTGTAATATCCAATAGAGCACACTGATATCACAATGTACTATTATGCAACTGTTACATAATAAGGGTTATTAAAACACGAATGTGGGTTTATCACACGAGGCGAATGCGAGTGTGAGACGCTAGCAGTTTATCTGTACCTTAAATGTGGCATATTACAAAGAAAAAAGTATGTTACGAAAAGCGGTGAAACACATAGAATTGGGAACCGAGCTCTTAAAATTCAATTAACTAAACGCCATTATTCAAGTCGGGGTTCATTATTCAAAGGGAGGATCGATTCGCATCCCCTGACATTATTATTTCATTAAGTAACGCCCGAGCCCATTATTTATCTCTTAATATAAATCTTCTAGCCTCTATACTATGTTTTATAAGTCATCATTTCCCTGCCACTCTCTTCTGGGACTGCTTCCCTTTGCTATAGAACATGTCTAGGAATAAACCTGAAAATAAAAGAAAAAAAACTTGATTAATGACACGCAGACATGAAGTAAATATACAAGAGGAGATGACATTAGCACCCACACATCCAAAGCACACTGACGTCATGAAAGTGGAGTAAAGTGGGTTTTTCAATTAGGAGTTTCTCCGTAGCAGGCCGGAGTCTGGAAGTTAATGATGTGACATGCCTTATGGTGGTATCCCACGATCGGCAATATTGCAGACGGACACGCACGACAGAGGACCACAGACCGCCACACACGCACTTCCGATATCTGCGATACCCCGCACATACACCTTCCCACGGTCCGTCGTCCGGGCTCGTCGGTGTCTGTCCGCAAAATCGCAGATCGTGGGATTTCGGTAATAGAAAGCACGTCAACCTGCGCTTGATCATACCTGAGAATACTAGGACAGCTCCGAACCACTGCCGCGGTAGCAACACGTTACCGAATATGATGACAGACATCAGCACTGTAAAGAACTTCCTCGTCGTCGTCACCACAGAGCATGGTAGTGGGCCGTACTCTGCCACCTGGAATTATGTTGAGTTCCGTTATACGTAGATTTATTCATTGATTTTATTATTGATACATATACGACATCTATTACTTAGTATAAATTAAAGTCGCTTTTCGTGGTTGTCTGTACGTCCGCGTTGTTCTCTTAAAAAACGCAACAGATTTTGATGAGGTAAACCTCATCATCGTTTAGAGAATTTATTCCGGAAGGGTTTATGTGTATAATACGTTAATATTAAAGTTACATATAACTAAGAAATGTGGATGCGCTACATTTATTATTATATTCCTGTTTTGTTTATTATATATTGCATAATCAGCCTATAACGCTCCCACTGCTGCAGCAATGTAATGAACAGCGATCCGCTTCTGCTTCTCACGGTTTTTACGACTTGACAAAACATCGATATTTCTTATGAACGTATTATACACATAAACCCTTCCGGAATAAATTCTCTACACGATCTGGGAGACAGACCTCCTCTCTGAGAGGGAGTAAGCCAAAATCCACCACGCGGGCAAAGTGCGGTTTGGTGGATGTCACATTGTCTTCGATTTTTTGGTTCTAGGAAATGTCGGTTTTCTCACGATGTTTTCTTCATTGTTTTGAGAGCAGCGGTGATGAAACTACACAAATTGCCTGCCGGGGTTCGAACCCACGACCTACGACATGTACTACTGTCCTATTATAATATATAATCCTTATCCTAACTAATAATATAAATGCGAAAGTAACTCTGTGTCCGTCTGTCGCGCTTTCACGCCAAAATTACTGAACCGATTTAAATGAAATTTGGTACACAGATAGTCTAGAGCTTGAGAAAGAACATAGGTTACTTTTTATCGACATACCATGCGGGCGAAGCCGCGGACGGAAGCTAGTAAATAATTAATATTCTATACCTACCTTCTCAGGCAGCTCTACTCAGGAAATATAAACTACCAACATTGAAACCTAATAAATTATTAGAAGATCTTTGAATTTTATGACTGCTCTGTGAACTCCTATTAGAGAAGGAGTACACGCCTGTTTAATACCTGAAATTGCTCATGTTTTATGTGTCATGTACTGTGTATACAGGGTGTCCCTGGAAGTATGGATCAAATCGAATAGGGGCATGAGCAAATGACTTGTAAGCCTGACAAATTTTTTCGTTAGTGAAACTTTTTCCCTTGAAAATCCCTCGACTATTGAGTAAAATTTTTACGAGAAAAAATAATAATTTTGCTTTTGCAGTAAAGGTTGTTTCTTATTGAACCCCTGTTTTTTAGCTACGTTATTATTATACAGGAAAGGCCAAACAAATTACAACGTCGTCAAAAAAATAAATTGGTAGCCCTGATAGAAAGTTGACCGTAATCACAACTTTTAAACCGTAAAAAAATTCATTGACAATCGTTTGGAAATTACCTTGCCCACGCTATTCGATTTGATCCATACTTCCAGGGACACCCTGTATATTATGTTGGAAATCCTAAATAAATAAAGAAGTAACTATAGAATTATAACTCTTACCATATAGAATATGAATAATTGTCCCAAGGCACCGACGATAGCTAGTCCCACGAGGTATATTATTACTTCAGGGTATGTCGTCACAAACACGACGAACTTGAATATTTCACCGCTCAAGATCACGCCCACCGACAGTATCAGGGATGACCTGTAATGTCACAAGTTTTATTTGTTGATACTTTTGTTAACGCTAGCAGAAAATTTGTGTCATCTAAGCTTTACAGAGGCCTCCCATCAGCTCATCAATAAGTAATATGCATGGCACAATGGAATCGAGACATTTGCCTGTTTGAATTTGAATATTAGAGGAATTGAATATTACATTTCCGCTGTGAGAGAATACATTTTATTTTCCAAATCTTGTTCGTTTGTGAGGAAAATGCACATATTACACAGCTACAATGTCGGCTTTAAAACGCTACAATTTGGGTTTCAATATAAGCAAATTTGAAGTTATAGGTTTGAGCAAACATAAAAAAAAAGAGTAGAATGCCAATTTTGAACAACCATAATACAAAAATAATGGCTTTATTCCCCAAAGAAGAGTTTTACGGGCGAGTACTTATAGTACAGTCAAACAAGCTATTTGGTATACAGACAAAATATATTCATTTTCCGCTACACTGCCAAAATTTGTTTTGATTGTGTGTCTAATTAAACTTTTTGAGCTTCTGGTCTAGGAGAGTGACGTACAAGGATTGTTAAATACTGAAAACACTAATAAAATTGTTTAAAGTACCAGTTGCAAGTATCTGCCTGTATGCCAAATAGCTTGTTCGAATGTACATCTGCCTTTTGCCCAATAGGTTTTAATTTCAGTTAAGCGCGAATCAATGCCAACTTAGTGTAGCAACTAAAATCCAGTTTCCGGGTATCTACAATCTCTTACGGAAAAATTCGAATTTTGTCATTTTCAGTAGACACTGCCCACCTTATAAATACATAAGAACCTATTACTTAATTACCTTAAAAAGCGATTAGGTGAGCAATTTTCACGAACGCGAATTTTGGCGTATTCTCACTTTTGGTCTTTAAACGGCTGATAAAGTTCTCAAAGAAGTGAAAGAAATTATGATTTTAAGGTTTTTAACTGATAATGATGATGATGAACGATTTTAACTGTCGGACATTTTTAAAAGAATAACGGTGGAGTTTCTTGCCCATTCTTCTCCATACGAAAGTACCTTTTGGAAGGGGCAACTAGAATCAGTTCTATTTCTTTGTTTTTAACGTTCATGTGCCTTTTATGTGCCTAATTGAAATCAATTGTTTGACTTGGACCCAGGCGAGATCATCATTAAGTACAACTATTTTCTTTAAAACCAGATGTGCCAACAAGAATCTACTTATGTTATAGAGAATATTACGAATATACTATAACTTCGCGTTCCATTATCTTATTCCTAATGAAAATAGAATACATAGTTAGGTGAGTGAAGCCGCGTGCACAGCTAGTTCATAATTTTTGTATGGATATTTATTTGCTGGCCAGGTGTACAGTCACGAGCACCAATATGTATACACTTAGCAACTTTTAAAAGTGATTTTCTCCTACTGTATTGATTGTAATTTTATGTTATAACGAACATAGTATTTTGGAACCCATATTATTATGAAATAGGTATCATCCCAAAGTTGCAAACGTTATTCCACGAAAAGATGATGATTGAATTTTGCTAAGTGTGTACATATTTTTGCTCGTGACTGTACATTAAGTCTACGCAAGCAGAGCTTTGTGCACAGCATGAGCAGGGCTAGCATGAGCCAGATGGATATAAATTTCGCAAAATGCAAGAAGTTTAACTCATCGCCGTATTGTTCAAAATCGTAGACATCACACTTGATGCTTTCGTTTGCTCCGCCCAGCATGTCAT
The DNA here is from genome assembly GCA_949152455.1 of Lithophane leautieri. Classification (NCBI taxonomy): domain Eukaryota; kingdom Metazoa; phylum Arthropoda; class Insecta; order Lepidoptera; family Noctuidae; genus Lithophane; species Lithophane leautieri. The sequence goes on along the minus strand of OX424458.1, from coordinate 18,547,311 downwards.
TTTATTACTATAAAAAAATATATTTTTGACACAACCTACCACCAGTTCGTATTCATCATCATAGCATATGCAGAAGGTGACGATTCGGTCTTTATGCGCTCCTGAAAACAGTTAAATAATATATTGTTGTATTTATTTTTGGAAAACAAGGGTTTTTATTTTATTTCCTACAAAATAGTGGATGCTACATTGAGCAGTTGAAATTTTAAATTCTTTCTGCCTGTAATGATGGTATACCCAGCACTCATGGCAAACAATTGACTCCATGGAAGAGACAAACGATTATAATGAAGATGAGAACAGCAGCTTATTTCTAAATATCACAAAAACATTATTATTGCAAAAATATCTTAAAAATAAATGTAAGTTCAGAAACCCATCATGACCTAACAGCGCTCTCAAAATAGAGGTCAACGTTCAGCACTTGTAGTGATATGCAGTGAGCCTAGTTTATTTTAATCTAGAGTTGTCATTGTTCATGACGGGTGGATGTTCCTGTTCTCGTTTTACGTTTTTCAATGACTGTGGAACTAGCATTTTTTTAAATATGGACAGCTTAAATTTCGCTTGTAAGTGTCACCTTATCTTCACATCACAGCCGCTGCATGATTTAGTGGGTTAGTTGATTAGGTTAATTGGTTGCAATATAATGCACATCTAAAACACTTCAGCCTTGTACAATGAAAAGTAATTATGTACACATTTAGTAAATATCGAGAGCGGTGTGGTGCAGTCAGAATCTTTTAACAGTAATATAATTCAACATTTTAATTGAATCTATAAGAAAATCGCTAAGTCTTTACATGTTAAGCTTGCGACAGTTGCGACTGTACAGTCACGGACTTTAATTGATGAGCCACTTTCAAACTTTTCAATTTTGCTGTTTCATACATTCACGAGATTACACGATTAAACACAAAGTAAAATCGCATGCTCGTAAACAAGATGACCAATAGCTAGTAATCGGAAATAGTCTTATCCATAGAGGTTGACTAATAAGTTTCAATGATAAATAAATACAATGTTTATCCAATCTATTTGATACTGACCTCCTTTGAATCACAGCTCATTAACTCGATATTTCTGAAATCTTAACCGAAGACAATGACACTTGAAATGTCGATGTCAGAGACGTTATTTTCGAAATGAGTAATTAAAATTTCTCCGTACGCTGACGTTACTATGGCTACGCTAAAACAATCGTCGCTAGGTTACGGTTGCCTGACGTGCAATTGGTTGACTTTGGGTAGTCACTCTGCTGTCAAGTTTGTAGTTCTGGCTCTCAGGTTAGCCAACCGGTAAAGATATTAAATATAATTTTCTTCTTCTTTAATACGAAGACATTACTTTCCGTGTCTGGATGTACGAGTATAACCGACTCAGCCCGATTTACATTACACGGCTAAAATACGAACAGTGCCAAGTGGCTCATTAATTAAAGTCCGTGACTGTACATGACAGTTTGATTAGCACAGCACACACACAGCACTATGGCCCAGTAACATCACTCCAAATAAAATAAAGCTTACCTGTACAGCACCAGTAAGACCATCCATGGTCAGTGACAGAAAAAGCAAGATTTCCCCAATTCCAATCCCGGAAGACTCATCCACAGCTTTCTTGCCTTGATCTTTGTACATAAACATGACTACACCGAGTACTATCAGCAGAACAAATAGATACTTCTTCAATGGGTAGGACTTATGTCCAATGAGAACACCAAGTATCATCACTGGTATCGGCTTTGCTGCTTTGCCAACCACCTGAAAATTTCATCAAAATAAATACAAAAAATTGGGTTGCGAAGCTACTTTTGCAAAGGTTGGTCTATGTGAAAGCCAAAAGTCACAAGTCAAATCATTTATTTCAGAGTCATGCCTTCCAAAAGATATTTTTGTATAGAGAATAACGGGCAAGAAACTCCATTGTTACTCTTTTTTATTAAATATTAGAATTATATGTGACGACGATGCTGATGCACATAGAATAAAATTACTAAGTATATCAAAATTGGTAAAATGAATTAAAAATTAAGAAATGACAGATAAATTAATCATGTGCTAGATGCATGGTGCTCACATATTTACTAACATTGTAAAAGTATAATGATTTTCCTAAAATTTTAAGAAGTAACAATATATTGAGTGGATGGTTCCACCATCCATTACATTATTATCAAAACGCCCCTGTGCCTCGGATAGCACGTTAAACTGTTAGTCCCAGAACGTTGAAGGGTTAAACTACAAGCCAACCCCAATGAGACCAGGCTAGGAAGATTATGTATGGCCCTGCAACAATGTTCTCTGATATCTTCCACTTTTTCATTTTCACTTATTAAATTGCTATCTCTGAATAGAATGTTGCAATAACAGTGCAGTGTTATAGTTCAGTAGGGGGTGTTATGACAAACAGATACAGTATTGAAACTGCAGATCTTACTTGTGTTGGGTAGTTGATCCATTGCAGAGCCATGTTTGAACAGACCATACCGAGAAGGTATGTCAGGGCCGATGAAAAATAATACGCTTTTCTGGTTGAGTCCGATTCCCTCTTCCATGATAACTGAAATGAGACAAATAATAAAGTTACCTTTTTGATAGAAATAGATTACTATATCATCATTCTTCTGCTATTAACCTTAACCCAATTTTTTTGGGGTGGTGCAACTTGTTTTTTTCTTCCATACTCTAGTTTTAGCCGTCATCTTGGTAGTCACCGCTTTCTGGCCATATCATCTTTCACATAGTCAGTCATCCATCATTTCTTTGACCTTCCACTTCTCTTATATTCGTCATCAACATTCATATTCAAAACTTTCCTCACAACATTTTCCTCCAAATAGATTACTATAGATACTTTTTAAAGGTACATAATTTTAAGAGAAGATAAAATAGGGAATTACGTTCATATAATTTTCTCATATACTTCTAAGAACTAATAATGACAGAGTACTACCAAAACAACAGCTTACTGAATCCGTATAGATAGGTATTTTAGGTCTGTTTGCATTACAGGGTATATTAATAAACGCTGATTAAAGTTAAGTAATGATTAGTGACTGTTTAACCATACATTTTTGACATTTGAACTTCACTTAACTTTAAGCAACTTTTATAAATAAACCCCTACATGTTTAGATCTAAACAAATTTAAAAACACTGTTCTGTTTCTATCAATCGTTTGAAGATAACAGAGACAGATGATGTTTTAAATTTATGTTTGGTGTTAAATGTATTAGTGACTAGCTTTTGCCTGCGGCTTTACCCGCGTGGACTTTGGTTATCGTCTCACGGGAAGTTACTGCCGGGATATTTAAGAAATGCTGGGTTTCCTATACTTACAAACTTTCATCACCTATATCACCCGCTTTAAGATTAAATTGAAACAAAAAGTAGCATATGTCCTTCCCCAGGATGCCATCTATCTCCTTGCCAAATTTTGTCGAAATCCATTCAGTGGTTTTGGCGTGAAAAGGTAACATACAGAGAGACAGACAGAGTTACTTTCGAATTTATAATATTAGTATGGAAGTATGGATTGCTCGTGCAAGTGAGCTATATATAACTATACTACTCATTATTCTCATTCTATGATAAGGTAAACCGATTAAGCAAACGCAATACTGCATAATATTGAAAGCCAAGAAACACTTGTGAAGATATCTTGTTCATAAAGCATAATCTTCTTCTCATGTGGCTATAGTTACAAATCTGGTGCCAGATTTTTTATGCCGCCCATTGGCTTAAGACTTCATTTCACATGCCATATAGAAATATCTCTTAGGCATGCTGGTTTCCTCAAAATGTAAATACTACTAGTACTATAGATAATGAAACTACTTATTAATTTAATTTTATCTAGAGAATAGAAACACTACTACTGCAGTTGCACCTTAGTTTCAGCCTCGTTACAGTTTAATATTACTTTTAAAATAAAGGGATTTTACAGGAATAGAAAACCCACAAAATAAGTTATTATAAAATGACTTACCATTATAAGTTGCACGAAGATGTAATTCACCACGCATTGTATAAGGACCAGCGATAGCGTACACGTAAACTTTTCATGATTTTCACCATATTTACCTCGCGTTATTTTCTCTTGTAGCATTCCATACATGAAATAGCATACGAATATTGCTCCCGCATACACTAGAAACCTAAATTCGCTGCGGTTTTTAGTCATTTCGCCAAAAGAACTGTGCCACGCAGCGACTGTAAATGAAAATAAATATATTTTTTTATTAAATAAATTAGAGAGAAACAAAAATAACAAATTACTACAATTATTTAATGTTATTGCAGGTTTTTAACTGCTAAAAATACCTTTATAAGTGCAACGGCTCAGCAAAAATAAATCTTGAGTGATATTATTTTGCGAAACCTCAACGTCCACCACTACACTTGACATAGGCACAATTAAAAAAAACTTCAAAGCCGAACCTCTTTTCAATCAATTCAAAATCAAATCAAGGTCGATTGATACAAAGGATTTGTCCCCTTTACTCAGAACCAAATAGAAAGAGAGACACAGTAAAGTTGTCATTCGTCCACGTGTTCTTTGACATGGCTTGACTACATGACAAGTCTCAGTCAGAAATCGGAATGACCGAGCATAATGCTAGATACACACGCAACAACCCTGATTGCCCGGCGACCATACAATTCTGACCACAGACTCTAACGTTATTCTGATTCTGACAGGACAGCCGCTTTGACGCCGCTAAGGCGCTAACAACTGCAATCAAGAAGTTCAATTCTGGTACTTGAAAAATGTCAAGTCGCAATCTGTCAAACTTGCCAAAAATGTTGGTAAATTGATTGTCTTTTTGTCAAATTGCGAATGAGATGCGAATGCAAACGTTCTTATTATAGGAATTGACCCCAAAGATCTCGATTTCTAACATATTTTTTTTCAACCCTTTATAATGCTCCTAAATTTTATAACTTAGACTAGAATGCTGCTTTTTGGGCGCTTAATAAAATATATGTATGAATTTCTTTGTAACAAATTATAGCTTACCCAAAATATACTCAAACAAAGTAAATAATATTGTTATGGGATCACCAGTAATAGTAGTCGTTCAAAAATCCATGTAAATACTTACATGAAAATAAAAACTCGTTGAATGCATACCCTACTCCGATTTTGAAGTTGGTTGAACATAGAAAAGAAACGTGTTTGTTAAGCCTTGAGAGTTTTACCAGTGGCCGGTCCCGGCACGAGACACGGCACCGTGAGGCACCGTCTCGGCGGTCGACTATTACGCTGTGTGAACGCAGAATAAGAGCCGTCCCAGGAAAGTGAAAAGACGCACCACAAAGTAAATATTTTTAAATAAAGAACATAAAAAAAGAAATGAACGTAATTTCATAATTGGTGTTAGGATAACTTTTTTTTTATCATTACACTGGAACGGTTTTTAAAAGTAGGTACCTACTTACGCCTTAATCACAGACTATTTATAAGTGATAATTGGCTTTTATTGTGTTAACTTTATACTGAGAACATGAAAATAATAGCATCCAAGTAAGTGTAATATTTTCCTTGGTTTATAGGAGCAATGCAGCCACAGACTACTTAGAGAACTAACGAATGCAGCCATCATTCTATGGACAGTGCGGTGCAATCTAAGCAAAATAGGTACCTACCAAAAATGATCTATCCAGAACTGAATCTAGCGCCATCTGCCATATTTACTTCGTACGATTATGTTTTGTTCCACTGTTCTGCACAAGAGGGACGCACATGTTGGTTATGAACAAATAATTATAATTAGAACAGGTAAACTAATAGGCGTTAAAATCATATGCTACGCTTTAATTGGAATTTTGAAAAATATCCCTGTGGTATTTTTATAAAACAGTGTAAAAAACAAATTAAATGGCTCTTCGGCATTCAACTTAGAACAGAATAATTAGAAGATTGATTAAGGTCTAGTTTCTAGTTTTATTGCAATCGGTAGGAAATAATTCATCACTGGAGATGTCAATAATATTTATGATACCGTAGGTATATTTTATCTGTAACCACTGGACTCCAACTGGAACTGTGTAAATCGGAACGCAGTAAAAGGCGTCCAAAATAATTACCAAAAGCAACTCTATCGTGTTGTACAAAGGCATACTCTACATTATGACTTACGGCCTTCAATTTTACAAAAAATGCTTTAGCTACGATGTAGAATAGGTAAACGTAAAAGGTTATTTTTTATTGTTACACTGCAGACGGACGATTTCCGGCCAAAAGTAGAATTTAATATTACATAACTAATAATTCAATATGTAATAATTTTATATTACGAAGCCACTGTTAGAAGTTATATACTTTATTCTAAGTTGGCAAAGTTTAGTCCAAGTTGTGATTTACTTGTGTGCAGTGTTGTTTCCTTCGAGTTACTGATACAATTTGGATAATAATTAATTGTTGACAAAGTGTTATTTATTGTGAATGACAGTAAAATTAACTTAAAGTTATGTTTCAAAAGATATTTCTTTGCATGACATAATTGCGGCAAATTCAAGTGTTCGTGAGTGGTCATTACAGGAATAATTTTCTAGTATGAGTCATGATCCGGATAACAATGGTTTCTGTTGTTATAACATGAACTCGTGTTATTATAACTACATTTTGTAATTGTTGCCCAATGCGACAAAGTTTTCTGTACGATATTCCAACCGTAAAAGAACACGAAACTTTTAAAAAGTAAGTCAAAACTTTTGTTTTTAAGCACACACTTAAAATAATTTATTTAAGTCATATATTGCTAATTGTCCTGTTCTTTTATTAGTGTACAATCTCAACTGCTTGTGCTTATTAAGTAAATAGGTACCTACTTACTTACATATTAAAATATCTACCCTTTCGCTAAATCGTGTGACAAAAGTCTATTGAACGATGACTACTGTCATTAGAAAAGTAAATAACTAATTAGGTACCAACTTAATAATTTATCATTAGTTTACGAGTGCTGTAGAAATGTAGAGTCAAAGTTATTACGTCAAGTACCTAAGTGCTAAGCTATCTACCTAGGCATGAGCATGATATTCGATACTTATGCTGGGGCCACACCAACGGGAAACGCCGTTGATCATCGCGATGATGGACGTTAACCGTAGGTGTAGCCACCACTTACCGCGAGAATTTTACAACGGCATTCATACATTGGCATTTGACGTTGAAGAGATTTACCGCGAGAATTATTGCTTTGAATGAAGCGGCCACACTAACATTTCTCATTGTGCACCCTGAGCGCGACGAGATCGCACCTACTTATTCATTTAGCGGATTCGATCAGCCCATTAAGGGGTAGACTAACGAAAAAGCCATTGAGCTTATCGAAGTTCTACAAACAGAGCCAATGAAATGTTTGTGGATGATATTTGATGATGATGATGATGATTTATGATGGATGTTTCATGATCTTGATGGATGTCTGTGGGATAATGGTAAACTAAACTCATATAATAAATAAAAATAAATAATTAGAAAAACAAGACTGCCCTGCTAAAACACGAACTAAAAAGTAAAAAAACAAGTTGATAAAATTTACATTGCAGTCGGGGACCGTTCTGTGGAATACTTTTTAATCTAAGAAGTACTATGTCACTCGAGATGATGTAAGGATTCTAACGATACGTTACGATGAAGGTTTCTATAGTTAGGATAAATTTATCCCAAGGACAAACTTAACATTAAGAATAGTTGAAAAACTTCATAACGTACGCTACATAACGTATGGGAGAACATGCTTTTGCAACTGCAAATGTAAGTTGTTCGATTATTACTCGGTAACTTGTAGAGCCTACTTAGCTGTGATACCTACTTAGCTGTGTCGGCGTGATTTATGTATAAGTACCCATACCAAATTACATTCCTAGTACTAAAAGTCTCTGAGCTAAACCGCGGACAGACAGACAGACGGACATGGCAAAACTATCAGGGTTCTTTGTTGACTACGGAACCCTAAAAATGAGCACTCATTAATTTATAGTGTAGCAGCGTCAACGTCCATCTTGAAATTCAAGGAAGGAATATTACCGCCAATTTTATCGCCAATTACCGCGTTGTCTATGGCGATGATGGGCATTGATGTTGACCGCAGTGTGGCCAGTAACGCAATAATTCTCGCCGTAAATCTCTTTGATCTTGCCTATAAAATACCGCCACCAGAGTTATCGCTCAACGTCAAACGCCAATGTGAATGCCTCTGTCAAATTCTCGCGGTAAGTTGTGGCTACACCTACGGTTAATGTCCATCATCGCGATGATCAACGGCGTTTCCCGTTGGTGTGGCCGCATGGCCATTAAATTTACCGCTATAATTATCGGAAGAATTACCGCGTTGTTGGGCATTGACGTTGACCGTAGTGTGGCCCCAGCATTACACGTAAAAATTACCAAACATCCAATAGTTTCCAGGTCGACCGTCTAGATGAAACAAAATTGATTTCCATCCATACTTCCATACTTATATTATTACCTATCTACTAATATTATAATTTCGAAAATAACCCTGTCTGTCTGTCTGTCTGCCTGTCTGTATGTTACCTTTTCACGCCTAAACCACTGAACAGATTTCGACTAAGGAGATAGATGGCACCCTGGGGAAGGACATAGGCTACTTTTTATCGACATACCGCGCGGGCGAGGCCGCGAGCGGAAGCTAGTTACCTATAAATTCGAAAGTAACTCTTTCTGTCTGTCTGTTTGTATGTTACCTTTCACGCCTAAACCAATAAATGGATTTTGAAAAAATTTGGCAAGGCATCCTGGGGAAAGGACACATGGGCTACTTTTTGTTTCAAAAATAATCCTATAGGGGGTGAAACTTTGTATAATTATGAAACCCAGCGGTAGTACGTTCCCGTGGGACGATATTTATACGACATCCACTTTTCCGCTCTGAAGCTAGGCTGCGCATGCGCGCTTGCATGCGGGCTACTGTTTTATAATTATGTAAGATTGACTACTGCGCAGCCATTTGTACCCTACTTCAGAGCGGCAAAATTATTTGACGCGAATTGAACCTACTAAGTGACACGGCAAAACTAACTAACCATAATCTCAATCAACACACAGATATCTTAGGAGGTGAGGTAGACTAGCTGGACCATTAAAAAGTTATTAGTGTTTAATTAACAACGAATATCTAATGGATTCTGTCCCACGAATTATAATCAACTTTATTTTAATGACATTTTAGCTTGTTTTCTAATGTCATTGGTATTTAATTAACTTTGGTAGTTACATGACCTACTCAGGCGTATACCGTGCCAAATAGAATCTATTTACTTAACCGGGTATTTGCTGATTTAAGATAAATATACAAGTCGCGCTTCGGTTGGGCTCCGGCCTGAGGCTAAGCATGGCCATTCATGTTACTTATCGTTTAACCATGTATGTGCCTAGGTAGGTCGGAAGCGTCCCCATTTGGACCCGAATTCGAACACACGGTGGCTCGGTAGTGGGTCCAAATCAGGGATTGAAAACCGGTACGAATTTGGGTTCGGTTCTCTAAAAGTTTTTCTTTTTGGTACGGTTCCGGAAAAAAGTAAAGTAAGTAGGTATTGCTATTTAAAATTCTCGTTTTTAGTACCAAAATTAGCCCAATCCTAACACTAATGTTTTAAATGCGAAAGTGAATTTGTATTTGTTTGTTTGTTACGCTTTCACGCTTAAATGGCTGAACGGATTTTGATGAAATTTGGCACCATGGGGAATTATGACCTGGAAAAGGACATACTTCGTCTAATTTTTATCCTGGATAGCAAACGAAGTCTCGGACAACAACTATTTTCATTATAAACCAGCAAAATTTTCTGCAGAGGTCATAAGTTTTGACTTGTAGATACATAAATGCTAAAAAAAGGACGCCCGCGCCTCAAAAAACATTGCATTCAATAATTAAAATTAATTAATTTATTTATTTATTTATATCTTATACTTTATTGTACACCACAAAAATATATAACAAAAGGAAAAAAAACAAACACTACAAAATATACAATGGGCGGCCAATGGACATGGACAATGGGAATGGTTAATATGAGCTAAGTAATCTTTGGTGCCAGAGATAATTATCTTCATCAATAGCTGATAAAGCTTGATTGCTAATTGTATCTAGTTTATAAGTTCCATTTACACAAACAGCTGTTGTTACTTCTTCGTGACACGGTAGCTACTTATATTTGGAAAATTCAACTTTAGTTACAGCCTTTTTAGGGTTCCGTACCCAAAGCGTAAAAGCGGGACCCTATTACTAAGACTCCGCTGTCCGTCCGTCTGTTACCAGGCTGTATCTCGTGATAGTTGGACAGTTGACATTTTCTGTTGCGCCTATAACAACAAATACCAAAAAAAAGAATAAAATAAATATTTAAGGGGGCTCCCGAATACAACAAACGTGATTTTTTTTGCCGTTTTTATAGATGGTACGGAACCCTTCGTGCGCGAGCCCGACTTGCCCTTGGCCGGATTTTAGGTAACTTGCTGACAGACTGTAGGTATGTATGTAGCTAATTCCGGAACATAAAATACATTGGTTACCTGTATACTTACTGTTTTGTAAGAAATTGCCATTTTCACCCTTCACAAGATTCAACTTCAAGCATCTTGTCGTCAGCTATGCGCGGGCCTGCGGACGGCGAGCAACGGGCAGCTCGCCGTCCGATAAGGACCAGGCCCGGGTCGATGGCGCGTCGTGTTCCACGCGCGCCTCAAAGAGATGTCAGCAAAATTGACGGGGTCCAATAGGACCGATGCCTGCCAGGGTTGCGGGAAAGTCCGAAAGGGATACCGGGACCTTGGCAACAGGCAAATGAAGGAACACGGGTGGGTTTTAGTCAGTAAAAGTCTGACACGCCCTTCCGCTCCGCCCAGAGCGGGAGAAGTCATTGGATGATTTCCCACCCTCAAAAAAAAAAAAAAAAAGCTATGTGGACATAACTTTGCGGAGGTTTGTATTCAACGGATACATAACCATTCCCCACCCGACCTGGTAAAATAACCCATTGAAAAAAAATGCGGACAAAACAATTTATTTTTTATTTTTCCAGGAAATTGCCACATAAATAGACTCACTATGATTCTTATCAACACCCACGGATCGGACAGGGTTTTGTTACACGTATTCCAGTATATACTTATTCTGCTTATAAAAAGTACTCGGATATGTGGTCTCATAGTAATTAGGGCTCTTACTCAACTGATGAGTGACTTAATTCACCATGACGCAACAAGCTTCTGATTAAACAACACGTGTCCTAGTTACGTTCATCAATGTAGCACTGTTTATTCATGGAAAACAGTTATTTTTAAAACACTTGTGAGGAAATTTTTAACTTAAGTACGAGAAACAATGGATGGATTGTGTGTTAAATGAACTCTGCGAAACGAATAAGTTGAATAAATAGGTACTGAGATGATGGCTATTATGGATTAAAGCTAAGTGCTCATAACGTGGCCCTCGTGTGCCACGTTGTCGACGGCAGCCGCCGACGCGTCACCGGCTGCAGTTGCTTCAGTCGATGGCAGCCGCCGAGCCGCCGACGCGTCTAATTAGGCTGACGTCGACTAGTGGCGACGACTGCAGTTGCCTTTGGCAACGTGCCGCTCGTGGGCCGCAGCCGCACCGCAAAGCAGTACTTGTTTAAGACAGACTCTATTCCAATTTTGAATTCTTTCCACTTCAGTGCAATGAGCTTCGCACTCATTTGGGTGGGCCGAGCCGCTACTCAACGCATTGCAAAAACCCTCTCAGATCACGTTCGTACATTTTGTAATGTACGCACACTACAGGCGGGCCGCATCGCCACGCAAAACAGTAGCCGCAAAAATACGTCGCGCAAGTTATCCACCGCGCCCCCCGGTGAGTTGCGCTGCGGCCCGGTGCGACTAGCCCGTAGTGTGTGATGTTCGTACAAAATATAGACCAGGTACTTACTAAAGTTATGCAGGAGGATATTTGCAATGCGCGCAGCGGCGGCGCTGCGCGCCTTTGTATGCGCGGAACATGCTGCGCCGACCCCAAATAAATTGAAAATTAATCGAACAAAAAGCCATAAAATGATTGATACAGATACAGTTAGATTGCCTTAGAAAGAGTGACGCGAGTTTAGTAGGTCACCTCCAATAACATCATCATACATCCTACCGTAGATCAGACTAGATAATATTATGTGAAATAGCATAAATTTTTCTAGGATGTCATTCGTTGCATGTTTACAGACACGCATTAGGCAATTCTGCTGGGGAGTTTGTTGCGCCACTTTTTCTTCCCAGCTAAGGGCCTTATCACACTAACGGTTTGCGAACGGCTGCGGGGCGCGGCAGGCGCGCAGCGAAGACGTCGCGAACATGTGTTTGTAGCAAGTTAACGACGTACAATACACTCAGTAACAAAACGGATTCCGACGATTAGACACTGCTCTTGGCTTTGTTACTTCGAAGACGGTGGAGACGAAAACGAAAGCATTTAAAACGAAAACATTTTTTCAACCACGCTATTCGCGGTGGTCTCGCTGCGCGTCCGCAACGAATTCGCTACGCATGCGACGCGTGTTCGTTGCGCGCCCGCTCCGCTTTGAGGACGCTCGCAATCCGCTATTATGATAAGGCCCTAAAGCACTAGGGAAGTGGTAAAGGGTGAGCGTTTTGGGGGACTGTCTTATGTAATTTTGATGTCCGGATTCTCAGCCTAGTTTGAATAAATGACGTTTGATTTTGATTATAATTTTATAGATTAGACAGGACTTTGTTTCATAAAATAGAGCTTGATCTCTGCGACAGCTGTCAGTAAAATCACGCCTATGAAGTCCTGAATTTCGTAATAGTACAGATAGTACCTGTCAATGTCATACTTTATGGGCGTGCCGACTTAATTAGTCGTGGGCGATGAATCATCGTGACCACAAACTATAAACTATCGATATTTTAAATTAAACTTTATTTTAAATTAACTTAATTTAATAAGAGTTTTTAATAAATTTACAAGATTGTTCTAGCGATCCAGAAACTGATTCAGATATGGATTTGGGGTGTACTCCTAATAAATGTATTTTATATTAAAATATTCGTTTAATTTAGTAACGTTTGTAATTAAATTAAACCCAATTATATGTTACATTAACATCATAATAGTAAGAAACGTCGATAATTTCTATCGACAATTTTTTATATCCTGACAACCCTAGGAATGTTAGTTTGACATAAATGTCGCATATCAAGCTATCTTTTTACCCGACTACGGCGATGAAAAAAGGAGCGTTATGATTTTGACCGGTATGTATTTATGTATGTATGTATGCAAGTATATTCATCTATTCCCTCCTATCTTCTAAACCACTCACCACAATTTGACAAATGAGGTATCTTTGGAAGCGTCTTGATCGTCCGCTGGTTATAGGCTATGTGACGTCACATTAAATGGCGCCCTCTAGAGGACATAAAGATAGGAATTTAAAAAAAAAAATGTTTAATTGTACCATTTTGGGTATCAAATGAAAGGGCTTAAATGAGCACATTTCAAATATATATATTATAACCCCAAAAGAATTTAAAAAAATTTAAGTACTTAATAAAAACTAAAACCCAACTACGACTAAAAAGGTATAAACAAGACACCACAGACAGACAAATTAAAAATCCGGAGTCACACGTAATCTGTTCGATTTATGCCCCAACACGTGTGACTCCGGATTTTTAATTTGTCTTGCGTAGCACATCACAATCCAAAGGATTTTGATTGAAAGTGCACCTAGTACCTATGTTTAAAAAAATCGTCTGCTCGACAACGTTAGTATCGCAATCAATTTTGCAGAATTTTCAAAATGAATGGTATTGCTGATAAGTGCCAAGTGTGATACGCAACTAGCCCACAGATTCACATTTGGATTTAAAATATTATATCTGCGTGTGCAGATACCGGGTAAACAGCTCTACGTACAAACTAAAAAAATACGATAAAGTTTTGTAACAGTGGTTACCTTATTTGATCAGAATATCTGCCACGCCTTGGTCTCAGATAAAGCAGTAGATAGGTACTTCTTATCAGTGCACGGTATGACCAGAATTAGGCGATATGAGCAGAAATGCATACAAAAAAAATTACCAAATGCGTTTTTTGTACCTACTTGAAAGGCCTAGAATATTATGTAAGTACAGTCAGAGAAATTAATTGCTATGCAAATTGACACCTTACGTCAGTTTGTCGTGATATAGCCACTTCATACAACTGCCAAATAATTACAGTTGTGAGTTGAAACAAATCTGGATTTGGTCACCACTCGCCAAAAGCAATAAAATTGAACTTGCCTGGGAGTTAAACGCGATGTCTACATGTATCTACGCAGTTACGCACTCAATAGGATTCACGTATTATAGTTAATTTGCTTATCAATTTAATTAATTTCTCTGACTTGACTGAAGTAGGTAGGTAGAATAAAATAATCCTACACCTAACCTCTATCTACAGTCATTTTGCGACTCAAATCTGCATTCTGAACCGAGTTGGTGTTGCTCGAGCTAATATATCCGACTTTACATACCTAGAGCAAAATATTCCGAGTCGGTATAGCCGGCTCAAGCCCGCGCAGGCTGACATTCATATTGGTATGAATTCAACTTTGTGTTAGAATTCTTCGACTTAATTCTTTTTTAAATAACCAGACCCTATCGGTTTACATAATGCAGGCAGGATTAAGAATAATTGTGTAATGGTAACATATAAAAGTAATGAAGTAGCTTTTAAAATAATTCGTACAGCACCACGTAGATCGGACGTCTGAGGACCCTGAAATTAAAGTTAGGTTATAACTCAGACCAAATAAAAATCAAGACGGAGCGCTGCGAACAATACAGTGAAGCATGCTAAAACTAAACCACCGCTCTGTGCATGTACGCTCACACAACTATTTATTTACAATGAAATGACACTACAATCAAACTACACCAAACTAAGTGCACACATGTTTACGAAACCGGCCTCACGTCTCTGTTGACAGCGCTCTGTCTTGGTTTTTTATTTGGTCTCATACTTGGGCTACATCTGCTACTTGGGCGAACTAAACTTCGCGCGCTCTCACTCGCACACCGCTCGACGTCTCTCAGAGCAATAGAGAGCGCGCGAAGCATAGTTCGCGATAACGCGACAATGTAGCCCCAGCATGAGGGTTATAAGAGAGCGTCTATTGTCCGCGAAGTTCGAAGAACGCTTACCCGAATGATCTTTTGACCGATGGACGTTTGACCGATGAATTTTTGACCGAAAAATAGGCTTGCTACTAGTTGCTACTCATGTAGCTTGGACATTTTTGGAATAAAATAGTAAGAAGACTTGATTAACGACCTGACTGTGCAATGTGCATGCCATGCCATAGCTATAGATAGTTCAGCCGCGTCTTTGGACGTCACACTGGAAATTCAATACTTATGGTAGACCCTGGTCGAGAAATGGATACCGTTTAATTATATTATTCCCTTGTAGTCCGTAACTACTCTGGTGCCGTATTATGAAGTATTAATGCCACCATTTTTCCCGTGTGAGAGAAAGACGGAGCTAGACAAGGCCGCTAGCACCATCCCGTTTTCGCAGTGGAATAATGATGGCATTAACTTCATAATACTACCCCTGTACCAGTGATGGATTAATTAGCATTCGCATTCATTGTTAGCTTGTGAAAAATCATTTAGCATTTAGCTAATGAAATTTAGTTGCGAAATTTCGTGAAGTGCTAAGTGAATTATCGCTTCGTATATTTTCATTTTCATTAAAAGTGCGAATTAAAATGAGCGTTCACCATTTTAATTCGCACTTTTAATAAAATTTTCATACTTCATTATTATCAATTATCATCATATTAGCTATTAGCATAGCAATAGCAATTATCATGCTAAGACTCAATAATTCACTTGCTAATGAAATTAATGAAAAATCGCATTAATTGCCATTACTACCCTGTACACACGAGTAAGTAGATAGTGTTGTCAAACCTTTAGTTAGAACGTCCAGTTTGCGGTGTGTCTGCGGTTAAGTACACAAACGTACTTATGATGTAGGTATGTTTCTAACTAAGTTATGATAGAAAATGCATTTAGAAGGCTTCTATGCGAAAGGCTACCTGCATAAGATTGCTATTAAATTGTAGATAAACTTACGTGGCTTGCATCGGTTAACGTATCGTATTATTACGTATTATTTATAACGACTTCAACTTTTTTTTAAGAATTTTAATATAAGCATTTATTAATCTTGATGCCTGCCAGATGCCTACTGCTATTAACATTGAATTCCATTTTTGAAAAAATAGTAAATAATCCGGCCAAGCGCGAGTCGGACTCGCGCACGAAGGATTCCGTAGCATTATCTATAAAAAACCGGCCAAGTGCATGTCGAACCAGGCACAATGAAGGGTTCCGCAATTGGGATGAATTTATCCAACAAACTTAACATTGTAGTTGAAAAACTTATTCTTCCATATGTATCCGAACAAGTTTTTGCAACTGCAAATTTAAGTTGGTCGATTATTACTCGGCAACTTGTGGAGCCTACGTAGCGGTGATCGTTTTCCTTTTAATTTCGTTATATTATATACTACTGCCGTGAATTTTTTTACATACACAAAACCAACCATTTAGCTGGCAGGGGACACACACACTTGACTCTAACAAAAATTAGCACTTTAAAGCTTAATATTTCGCAAACGGATCCCTGAATCCAAAAATGGTTTTCACAAACTCACATTATTTTTAAACGACCTTTCCATCTTTCCTTTCCTTTTTTTTCTTCTATGGGATTGACGAGAAAAAAAAAACCATCTCCACTTTACGTGTAGGGGAGAAAAAAAAGTATTTTTTACGATTTTCTTTTACCACTTTGTCGGCGTGATTTATATGTATACCCATACCAAATTACAGCTTTCTAGTACCAACAATCTCTGAGCTAAGCCGCGGACAGACGGACGGACAGACAGATAGACAGACAGTCAGACAGACAAACAGACTGACAGACGGGCATGGCGAGACTATAAGGGTTCCTTGTTGACTACGGAACCCTAAAAACGGCAAAAAAATCACGTTTGTTGTATGGGAGCCCCCTTAAATATTTATTTTATTCTGTTTTTTAGTATTTTTTGTTATAGTGGCAACAGAAATACATCATCTGTGAAAATTTCAACTGTCTAACTATCATGGTTCATGAGATACAGCCTGGTGACAGACGGACAGACAGCGTAGTCTTAGTAATATTATAGGGTCCCATTATACCCTTTGGGTACGGAACCCTACTAATGGTAATCTTCATGGGTGTTCTTCGGCCAAGTGTACACACGGCTACACATCAAGCTATACATTTCCAGTATAAACTGACCTCACATTGTACGGAAATCCTATACAATGCGAGATCAGCACAAACTGGAAATGTATAGCTTGATGTGTAGCCGTGTGTACCAGATGTTCTCGAACTTTGTTGATAATATTATTACGAAATCATAAATGACGCCATCGTTTAGTTGTTATTGTTGTTTTTATCAATGCAATGCCATAACTTTTATCATATCAATATATGGTACTTACATACATGTTTTGATCTATTTATCTAACTGGCTGCGTCTCTCTTTTGCTTCCGGGAAAGGCTTTGAAACTTCTCATGCGCTTATCTCAGTTTATTCGTGAAGGATAGCAACTGTGTTTTTTTTTATAAACACTCATTGTAAGTATTTTTTAAAACTTATATAGGATGCTCTTTTCGCATTTTTTTGGTTGTAATCCCCCGTTCAGGCAAGGTAGGCTATATTAATTTTTTTTTTTTTTTTTTGTGGGTGGGTATTCATCCAATGACTTCTCCCGCTCTGGGCCGAGCGGTAGGGCGTGTCAGACTTTTACTGACTAATACGCACCCGTGTTCCTTCACTGACTAAAAAAAAAAAAAATTAATAAAAAGGCCTTATACCTATCATGAGGCCCTGTCACATAAATAAAATGTTTGAATGCAGTCCCCAGACCGAATAAAAAACCAAGACAGAGCGCTGTCAACAGTGACGTGAAGACGGTTTCGTAAACGTGTGCACTTAGTTTGGTGTAGTTTGACTGTAGTGTCATTGTAAATGTGTGTGTGAGCGTGTATGCACAGAGCTTTGGTGTAGTTTTAGCATTCTTCACTGTATTGTTCGCAGCGCTAGGTCTTGGTTTTTTATTTGGTCTGAGATGCAGTCTAACAAATACTTAATTGAAAAAAAAAGTCCTTTCTGTAAAAATTGGTATTATCAATAGGAAACTTACTTCCTCTCCAGGGTCCGCTTCATCTTTCCACCCAGTTGGTATCATTCGACTTCTACCTACTGTAGTTGCTTTGTTTGGTTACCTTGCATAAACAGTTGTGAAATTAGATTGTAGTAAATGTTCTCACTACTCTCTTTAAGAATTCCTCATTTATCTTTGTGACGCATTTAATTGCTGCAAAAGCGGACTCATCCACTTATTTGTTTAGAGATCACGTTATATTTATTTGATTCAATTGGAGGCGTTAAAGCTTATTATTTTCCCAATTAAGCTCAAAACACACACAAGGCGGGTAAGAGTCGGGCGCGGGTCGGGTCGTTTTCTTCAAAAATGACCGACTCTACCCGCCCATACAAAGACACCGACACCCATATAAAGATAAGGAATACAGCCCGCCGTACAGCCGAGCCGTCCCGACCCGCGCCCGACACGCACCCGCCTCGTATGTGTGTTGAGCTTTATTGCACACGCTTAAATGACTTCTGATATTTTTATTACCAGTTGCCAACGTTCATTTTATTAAGTGCGCAGAAATAATAAAATTGTACCTATCTGTAAAAGTAAATCAAGAGCTTGTTATTTTTATTCAGTTTACTCATACACGTGCATAGTTTGTCATACATAAACATACATAAACTCACGCCATCTTAAAATGGGGGTAGGCAGAAACCACCTGCTACAATCCTTCCATACTCCTTTTGCGTTCATACAGTCATACAAGCACCTGACTTTTCTGAAGAAGATCACTAATAAATAAGGTAATATGTCCCCCCGAAGTTTCCACTCACATAAACGCTAAAAATTAAAAACAAAAAACCTTTATGTAACAATATCATTACCTACAACAATCGGATTTTGGAGGTCAATTTAAAGTTTTATAATCAAGTTAGAAATCGCCAACTCGGCTTGAGCGAGGGTGGTGATCAATGATCGTGCCTTCTCTATAAGTGATAGGCCTTCGCCCAGCAAGGGTAAAACGGGACCCTATTACTAAGACTCCGCTGTCCGCCCGTCCGTCTGTCACCAGGCTGTATCTCATGAACCGTGATAGTTACTATAGTTAGACAGTTGAAATTTTCACAGATGATGTATTTCTGTTGCCGCTTTATCAACAAATACTAAAAAACAGGATATAATAAATATTTAAGGGGCCTCCCATACAACAAACGTGATTTTTTTGCCGTTTTTATAGATAATGGTACCTACGCAACCCTTCGTGCGCGAGTCAGATTCGCAATTGGCCGGTTTTTTTTTAGCGTCTGCTACTCGGCAATGGGAATGCAATATAGTAATTCATTGACGGAGCTTGGTAATTAGGTCCTATAACAAAACTTGCTCATGGGCGGTACATTAAGTAGTTCCGCCTCTGTATACAGGGTGAAATTGAATTTATGGGCACCCTCTTCAGGGGTCATTGTACTCATCATTATGAACAACTTTCACTAAGAGACCAATCCAGAAATCGCGAAAAAAATTAAGTTCTTCCCAACATTTTATGTTCGCGTAACTCGTCAAAATGTAGGGAAAAGCTGATTTTCTTTTTCCCATAGTCGTCGGTCCATAGTGGTTGGTCCCATAGTCAAACCTGGTGTGATCACCCGTCCCTTATCAAATAAACTGCAGTGCTAGCCCATAATAAATTAGGTAAACTCCTGCTTAGAATTTTAAGACGAAGACGTTAATATGTATTAATAGCTTGCCGTGGTAGTCAATATCCCGAAATAATAAATTATTAAAAGTGACAAATGACTGTAGGTACATCCAGTGTACGCAAGAAGCATCCAATATTCATTGAAAGCTTTTAGGCACTAAAACTGTCAGGAAAGAGTTACAATGTTGATATACATGAATATATGTAATTGTATAATATCCTTCGATAAACCTCATCAAAGAACTTCTAATTATTACGGAACATGACACCCTAATTTCTAATGACCGCTTCATTATGTACCTACATAATGAATTTCTAGATCTATATAACGTGTTTTATTTTTAAATCACATAACTCTAGGTTATTAATGAGACAATGTCAAAGAATCAACTGGCATATATATTTTTTAATTCATAATATTATGCCAGTTGGTCACCTCTGTCGGGGACGCGGTTGGCAACCGTGCCGAGTAGCCACTCCCATTAATGTTAAAGTAGGTTTCGTAGGTTGCGTAGGTTTTCCTTGATTTTGCCAAATGGATACCTCACCTCCAAAGCTACGGTTTTATAGAAGCCATAACGGTCGCAGTGACGGCTTTCATGAAAATGATAGCAGCGGCAAAGATTTAAATCGTTAGATTCGCTTTACGGCGCCAAAAGATAGTCGCGTTATGTTTCGTTTTGACACCTCTGACACACGATAACGTAGTGACTTGATTTGATTGTCATGGAAACACTATTTAATAATGTGTGAGCTAACTCTTGTATGGATACTTTTTCGCGTGACTTAAGTACAGTGAGGATAAATCTAGCAATTGTAACTTTGGGCAGCTGAGTTTTATTTTACGCTGTCAAAAACCCTCTCCAGGAAAACCATGGAATTAGTACCTACATCATCATCTGCCTAGCCTTTTCCCAATCATATTGGGGTCGGCTTCCAGTCTAACCGGATGCAGCTGAATACCAGTACTTTACATGGAGCGACTGCATATCTGACCTCCACAACCCAGTAACTGGGTAATACGATACCCCTTGGTAAGACTGGTTGTCAGACTTTCGGGCTTCTGACGACCCGTATTGACTGTCAAAGATCCACAAATGACTGCCGGGACCAACGGTTTAAAGTACTTCCTGAGGCACGGAGGAGTCTCGATATGTAAAGATGGTCACCTATTCACGGACCAACCCCGGCAAGCGTAGCTTAACCCGATGAATCGACCCGTACGGCTGTTATTACCTACTTAGCCACGAGCTCCTCCTGGAATTAGTACCTACATAATGTACTATTAGAGGAAACACACTCAAACATACTTTCATAAATAACGTTTCGGTGACGTCATTCGCCGTTAAATAAAATTGTAGGCGCTATGTGGTATACACCGCTCTTCTATCGGAAACCGTTGCTATTAGAAAAACTCTCGAGTTGAAGATTTTTATGTCAATTTATCAGTGACATTGACAGTCAATGTCACTGATTTAGGCAGAGTTGACGTGGAGTGGAGTGTTTATGGGAAATGACCAGAAGCTGCATTTTTATTCCGCTACTTTACATTCATTAATAAAATAAAAATATAATATCCTAACCTAAATTTTACTAGAAATGACTTGGATTTGGGTGCTAGAATATCGTGGCAAAAGTATCAAAATACTTATCATATAAATATAGGGTAGGGTAAACGGAAAAAACATACACACCTATATCTAATACCCGGATTCCGGAATATCCCCGGAAGTCTTTAATGGTGTATTGAAAATTAAGTTGGCAAGTTTCCAACCCATGATTGGACATCGATTTATGTACCTCTGTATATTTTCTATGCTATGGCTTGTATATTCAGCTTCGCTCGTGTAGATTTAGATGTACATATAAGTAAGTTTAGTGCAACTTTTGATTTATAGCAGGAACTCTTCGTTGTCCGTCCGTCTGTCTGTTTGTCAAGACCCTTTTTCTCAGGAACTCGTGAAGGTATCAAGTTGAAATCAATATCAAACGCGTAGGTATACGGCCTCGGCCACGTTGGTGCACAAAGGCATCTGCCAAAAACTATCGAGTTGACGGAAACACTTTCACAAGTCTGTAGGTGAATTAATAATTATGTAGTTTCAATGTAATTCCTGAACAAGGGTTTGACCTAAATGTAATTATTCCTTAAATACATAAGTAATAGAATTATGTCTTTCCAAAATGTAATACGAGTTTTTTTATTTGTTTTCAGGTAAGGAGGAATCAAATCAAACAATGTCAGAAAATAATAAGAAACGGGCTGGTAGTTTCCGCAAACTATTTCCAAATCTTTTCTTTTCTCACAAGTCTAAGGAGAAAAATGCAAATAAAGATTCAAATGCAAAAAGTGCCACAGAATCTTCTAAAGGTAATCAATATCAGAATCCTCGTTCGATAAGATCTGATAAAAATGGTCAAGGATTGGAAGATAGTGAACGCATATATGAAAATTTAACAACACATCGTCCTCAGAATGATAACGAAACGCAAAGCAACGATATATCAAGCCATCACTCGTCCAGCAGCACACTTGTTTCGGAGAGTACGAAAAATAAATCAATAGACACCAACGAAATTTCTGAAGTAGAAAGTTTTGCTTACACGAACTACGCAGCAAGACCTCAAGTACCACCGAAACCGTTCAACGAAATGGCACACTCACCGCACTCACCAAATCAAAATAATCAAGTAAATAATTACGATAACACAGAATTTCCGGACATTTACTATCATTCTTTGGAGAAACTGACTGATAAAATATCGCCATTGGACGAAATTGAAATTTATAGAGCATCTCAAGCACAAGCCAATCCAGCTTCAGTAGGAGCGGAGATAAAACGAGTGAGTACAAAATTTCTAATATCGCCGAAAAAAGAAGCAGAAGTACGAACGATCCAGCCTACAAGAGCTCGCAGTTTGTCTTTTGATAATAACAAAGAAAATGAACAAGACATCAAGAAATCTAATTCCTACAAAAAACAAGAAAGTATTACAAAACCTTACAACTATTCAGCTCCGACGTCACCAATGCCAATAAGTCACAAAATACCGAACATGCCAAAAACTGTTTCCCCGTATGAACACGTAAGAAAGGCTATGATTGAGACAGAGGAGAAAAGAAATTCATTAAGTAGAACGAGTCTCCGCAATAAGTCGACGCCTTCACCTAGATCCGAGTACAGTCAAAGAATGACGCCAATCCTACAAGAAAATTCAAAACAAGATTCGGCTGATAAAGAAAAAACCAGGCAAAAAGTCGAAGCATTCTACTGGCAGAAGTTAAAAGAATTGAAACAAAAGGAAGACGAATATTTAATCAGACAGTCTTTGAACTCGTCTTTAAAAAGTCCAGTAAGATTAAAAACTTCCGGTAACTCCAATTGCAGTACCCCGAACTCTTTTTCATACGTAATGGAGCCTAGGAGTTGTAGTCTGCCGCGTGGTAATGACCTTAAAAACTACTCCATGAATCAGCCAATTTACACCTCAATGCCGTTTGCTAGAGGTGCTCCTGAGAGGCGAACAGACACGTTCATTAAATCTCGAACGTCTTTTGATGATCCAGAAATCATTTACCGCCACCCGGAGAAACTCATTGCAAGGACAATGTCACCTGTGTTCCAAGAACGAAAGATGCCAATTTATTATCGGGGGACTATACCCCAAGATAATCGGAATTTAGATCAATCGAAACGCGTCAGTTTTGAAGAACGATATGGAAAATCTGGAAGTGGTGGTAAAAGTGATAGTGAATTAAGATTGAACGATTATAAAGTGCAAAACCGACAGCCACCGAATAATAATAAAGTTAGTGAATTATCATCGCGAGTGCCTCCGCGACCCCCTGTTCGGACCACTAGTGTGGGAGGTGGAAGAAAAACAGGACATAATAAAAACATTACACATGTAACCAGTGCTGGACATTCACTGTGCTCAGAGTCGGAAAGTGGCTCTGAAGCTGGCGAAATACAGAGGATAATGCAGGACAACGCACAGAAAGGTAGGTGGTTTTTAAAATGTTGCATGTGAAATTAATAATGTAAGCATTTGATTTCACGAAGCAAATAGTACGTAAATCGTATGTAACATAAGTTTAGCTCTGTCCAATTACTTACTGATCATCTGCAACGCCTTTTTACATGCAAACTATTACTGCTACCACCTATTAATTTGCTAAACGTTGGAAGTGAAAAGTATGATTGTAGATTAGATTTATATAGATTAATAAAATAAAACCGAGGATATCTTTGAAACTAGTCTTACAAAAAAAGGCATTGCAGTGTTTTAGAAACAGATTTATATGGACAATAATTCATGGAACAGCTTCATCCGTAAGTTGTATCTTACTTAAAACATGTTCTCAAATCCTACAGTATATTATAATACTTATCGCTATAATTCGCATATTAATTATAAGGTAAACTATCCCGTCTAAGTAGAGCTTACACCACTGTGCTTTTTAGTTTACGAGGAATAGTAAAACAAATTATTCTGTTGGCATAGTACTAGAACCATGCAAAATGAACTGCAATTGCCAAATATCATGGATCCGTAAATGCAATGCCGTAAACGCATGTCACGGCACGATGCTACTTTAGTAGTATTTGCCTGGCCGCCGCATTTGTTTTGATTTAACGCGTATGCTATGGGAAAATTAATCTACCGACCCACAATTTGTCCGTCAGAACATTGTCATTTCGGTATTTTTAACCGACATCTTCAAAAAGGAGGAGGTTCTCAATGCGTCTGAATGTTTTTTTTCTTTGTGTGTTTATGTTACGCGATTGCTCCGCCAAATATGAATCGATTTTGATGATTATTTTTTGTTTGGTAGGTCATGCTCCAGGGGTGGTCTCATATATAAATTTTATTAACTTTAATTTCGTGTTTTTTGTGTTAGCTTCAATATTACGTATTTTTCTCACTTAGTCTATGTAGACGATCTTCTATGTGACTCCGTCACTGTTATTTACATAGCAGGTAGTGAGTGATATTCGAATTTGTGTGGGATAAGTAACACAACTAAAAACTGAAAAATAAAAACTTTTTACAAAAATAAACAACCGGAAGTCGGTTTTTTTTGTAAAAGTTTTTACATTGTTTTTTTGCTTGACTCCTCTAATTTATGGTATTAATAATGGTTACCAATTCATATATAATTTGTAAGATACTCGCTAGTCTAACCGGTTGCAACTGAATACTGAAGTATTTTACATGGGGCGACCGCCAACCTGACCTCCACAACCCAGTCACTGGGTAACACGATACCCCTTGGTAAGACTTGTTGTCAGACTCGGGCTTTGACTAACCGTAACGACTGACAGCCAGAATGCCAGGACCCAACAACGGCTTACCGTGCTTCCCGAAGCAAGGAAGGATGTGATGGATGGTCACCCATCCACGGACTGAACTCGACAAGCGTAGCTTAACCGTTGATTAACCTGTGTGGCTTTTATTACCTAGCCACGAACCCCTCTTTCTACCTCCTGTGAGAGGTAGCATATAACTTCTAACAGATTGCCTTGCCGTTAATTGAAATCTCTAAATTACTTTTTGGCTCATCAAAGTGTGTAGAACTTGGCAGCTTTCAGGAGTTAGATGGCCAAGGATGGAATAGATTTTTGTTAAACTGAATTTAATCACTTAAAACAAACACAAAATGGCTTACCTATGGGTAACTACTTTATGTGAGTAGGTATATGGCGAAACCATAAAAAAAAATCCCGAACTTGAAATAGATAAAGAATTTTAATGTTAAATCGGTTAGATCCACCGACATTTCCACAGAAAGACAATGCTGAAACATTATCCTTTTACTAAGCTTAAAATAATTAAAATCACAGCCTAAAACAACGTCAAACTTCCAAGTAGGCGGCTCGCACGAAATTTATACATATAAAAAGGGAGACTTTATAGGAAAACTTTAAGAATTCCATTGTTAACGTAGTTCAGATTAATTAGCACGATAATTGAAAGTCTGAAAGGAAAACATTCCGAAAAGTTAGACTTGCTAATTGGAACTAAAACGGAAGGAACACTGAAAAGCACTCTAATTGTATTACACACTCGGAATTGCAATCGTTTCCAGTTTGAGTGTCCGTGGCTGGTGGCGGGCGGTAAAAGAAAAGTCTGAAAAAATTCTAGCTAATTGTAGGCAGAATCTGAAAACAAAATCCTAACTAATAATAAATAAAAATAAAAAATATTATATATATTTCATTTCAGACAACTTATGTAGTCCATGTTAGTACAATTCGTTTTTCATAACAAATGAGATCCATTTGAACAAATGAGATTGTAATATCCTAACTTCCTAGGTTATCCTTACATATTATAAAACAAAGTCCCCCGCCACGTCTGTCTGTCGTCCTGTACGCGATAAACTCAAAAACTACTCCACCGATTTTCATGCTGTTTTCACCAATGGATAGAGTGGTTCTCAAGTATGGTTTTAGTATATAACTGACATCGCGGGCGAAGTCGAAGGCATCAGCTAGTGTAATATTATAAATGCGAAAGTAAGTTTGTTTGTTACGCTTTCACGCTAAAACGGCTAAACCGATTTCGATGAATTTTGGCACATGGGTAGACCATGACTTGGGTTAGGACATAAAAGATACTTTTTTATTACGATACCTACGGGACCGAGATTTATACGGGTAAAATCGCGGGGTGCAGCTAGTTAGATATAAAAAAGACTGCACTGGTTGTGTAGGGACATAACTGCAACCGGATTTAAAAGCTGAATTAAATCGCTCGTTATGCCACGCCAAACAACTCTAATTAAGGTTTTGTTTTTAATGCAAAAACGAAAAGCGGATTCTCTCTGTTTTATTTTTACTTATTTATTTATGAATTGTTTTTTACAACATACGACTTGTCAACATTCCTCTCAATACGCGTTAATCGTAAACCATGCTTGTCCGGACGAATCATATTGAATTCAGGCTGAAAAGATTACCAAAGATTATGTTTTTTTTATTTTTATTGGAAACGATATTTAACCGATTAGCCGACAACCTACAGGTAAGGCACAATGGTAAGGTCAGCAAACACTTTATTTTTTTCATCATAAACATGGTACAAAATATTTAATTTTTTTATTATATATTATTTTATTTTATTTTATTATTCAAAATATTTAATTGTTCATATTCTAATGAAACGCGCACACATTCGCATATACATATATAAACATTATGCTCATAAGAATAACGTGCATATTCGTATGGAACGCTTTCTTTACTGAGTTAATTCAAAGCGTGATCTGTGAATTGATTTATTTTCTCGCTTACATCTATCATTACAGGGTACCCTATTGAGATATTGTATTTATTTAACTGTTATCCTAACTTATTATTATAATTAAACTAGCTGATGCCCGCGTGGATGTCGGTTAATATATACTAAAACCTTACTCGAGAACCACTCTATCCATTGGTGAAAACAGCATGAAAATCGGTACAATAGTTTTTGAGTTTATCGCGATGACAGACAGACGCGGCAGAGGCCTTTGTTTTATAATATGTAAGGATGTTGTAAGTATTTTTTTTTAATAATTTGTTGTTTATTTACCGATGAGCCTTTACCCTAGGTAACATCAACAACAGCTATTACAAATGAGGACGACCCCTGCCCTTGAAACTAGGAAAATCTTGTATCTTGAAGGACAGCAAACAACATACATTCTTTGTGAACTCACTCAGAGAACAACAGAATAGGTCCGTGGGCTATGTATGTTTTATATCTATCTTTTCACTAGTCTTGCCTACACAAAAACACACCCGCCAAGCTGACGTCAGAATGGCGGGTCTATGAAACTATTAGCAATAACTTGCGATCCCACGAGGTACTAATTAATTAACGAGTGGTACAATTTGGTTCTAATTTATGGTAAGAAGATATTTCTGAAAATAACACCCGCGTTCTGACATTCCCAAAAAAATCGTAGTTATCATGCGCGTTTGCGATGTTTGATGTTGTTATTAGTCGCGCTATGTTGATCGTACTTTGCCATAATACAGAGTAGTAGAAGTACGATCAATATTGCAATTTGGAAGTCGCTTGTTTTTTTTTTTGCATTTTTATTTGCATTGAAATGAAGGATGAAAGTAGCGCACTTTCATCCTTCATTCCAATGCAAATTATGACCTACATAATGATTTTCCTATCTCAAAGAGTTCTGTAACATTTTAACATGTTATTTTTCTTTAAAATTCATAATTAGCTAACTTATGCCCGTTTTCACCGACATCCCCTAAGTTTGTGGGATACCCTAAGAACGGTTAGGGGGCTGTTAGGGGGTGGTTTCTGTTTCACCAACAGTAAGGGGTCAGTTAAACGATAAAAGGTCCCCTAAATTTAGGTGGTCGAAATGTGGGCCCATAAACCGGCACATACGTAAGTGATCTCTCAAGCAACGAACATGGATAGTGGTAGCAATGAATTTATTGAAAATTTAGAAACTTTTTCTACTATATTCGACGTAAATAACAGCCGTAGACCAAAAATATATCGAAAACGACCAAACTACTTCGAAAGTTTTGATGAAACTTGACTTTTTTCGCAGATACAGGTTATGTTAACCTTCAGTGTTGTATTTATTGGAAATGATTGAACATACCTTAGAATTTCCTGACAATAGGACAGTACCTACTTAAGTTTTTATAATTTACTTAAGTAATATTTTTTTTTAAACCTACGTACCCATGTACTTGGTATTTTTACTTTGTTCAGTCGGCGATACTTACGTGGAGACTTATTAGCAATGAAAACCATACACTTGTGAGTTAGGAACCTCTGTCTTTATTGTATGTACTTTTTTCTTTTCAGAAATAATTCAAAAGAAAGAAATGTCTAAAACAAATAAGTCCACAGATAACACGCGAGGTTTCATACACAGAGTAAATAAGCAATAAATTATGAAATTAATTACAAATATAAATGAAATAATATTTACTATTACTATCAAAGCATAATTTATTAGTAATTGTATCCATATAAGTGTATACTTTAGAGAATTTCATTAAAAACTATCTTGTTCAAAGTATCGATAAGTTCAAAAACGGATCAGTCACTATTATTGAAAACAAAACGTCACCTAAGTATGTGCCCCCGAGTTAGGTGACGAAAATGATGGTGAAACGAAATTTAATTTAGGGGCAAGTTTGGGGGAGCTTTTAAGCTAACTGTCCCATACTTAGGTGGTAGTTTATGGGATGTTGGTGAAAACGGGCATTAGTTTCATAAGATCCATCCGCCATTAGACAGGCATTTGACCCAAGCGACATTTTAACGTCGCCAAGTTGTCGTTTCCCCTTGGCGCTTACTTACCAAGGTGAGTAATTTTGGAGTGCTCCATTTTCTCATTTTATATATAGTAGACACAAGACAAGTTAAAAGAGGACTGAAGCTCTTTGAGGAAACCGTGTTCAAATAAAACACCCCACCCACGTTACTCACACCCACTTATGAGATCGATTGTTTTTAGCCAATGTTGTTGGCTTGGAGTCGCCATAAAACGTTTAAACTTTTATCAATAACTAGCTTCCGCCAGCGGCTTCGCCCGCGTGGTATGTCGATTAAAACTAGCGTATGTCCTTTCTCAGTCTCTAGACTATATGTGTACCAAATTTCATTTAAATGGGTTCAGTAGTTTTGGCCTGAAAGCACGACAGACAGACAGACAGACCGACAGACAGACAGTTACTATCGCATTTATAATATTAGTAAAGATTACCTACCTACAATTATATTGTAAACTACTGTAAGGAAAGGACTGCCACGTGTAAAAACCTGTCTAATTTTCGAAGTTCCATTAAGATTTTCTTCTACAGCGTGGCGATTAGGTTATCACATTAAATAGTACAGCTGTTATTACTAG
The DNA here is from genome assembly GCA_949152455.1 of Lithophane leautieri. Taxonomy (NCBI): domain Eukaryota; kingdom Metazoa; phylum Arthropoda; class Insecta; order Lepidoptera; family Noctuidae; genus Lithophane; species Lithophane leautieri. Next base: position 18,517,498 of record OX424458.1, on the reverse strand, counting down.
TTGTTATCAGTCTGTTAAAATAAACTAAATAGCGTAAAAATTGGCAATAAATAATCCACCCTTGATACTATTAGTTTACTGACCTGTAAAAGCGGCAACGCCGCGGCGCGCGGCGCGGGCGGCTTGGCGGCGGGCGGCGCACACGCCAAACGACAGTGAGACTAGCGGAGGGTAGGCTAGGTTTGTACTTGCGCTCACGCGCGGGGCGTTGGTAATAGTTGATATCAACAATGCAACACAAACTTTATGGTATTGTTACCAAGTAATCACAAATTAAGTTTTAAAACTTCCACTTAGTTCACTTTATGCAATTAAAATTTTAAAATTTTCGAAATGTCCGCCGCGCACCCGAATTCATAATCGACACCGTCGTATGATATTATTACGGACATTTCTTAATAGATCACCATTCGCGGCTAAATTATCGATAACATTCTCCATAAATCAATATCATATCGGTGTACTCCGATGACGTGAAATTGACACGAGGCATCTTGAGAACACAACACAAAAAGGAACAATAAAAGCGTCTGAATTCGCATAAACTGTCACACCACTTTCAAAAAGTTACCTACCTACAACTAATTTTACTGTTGTAATTACGTGTCCTATCACAAAAATAGGAACCGCACGAACTGTCACAACACTTAACTAATCTACAACTAATAATAACGTACCTATCCTATTTCTATTACAAATAAAACAAGAATCTTAACAAAACGTCCTCAATACAAACACCAAAAAAATGCAAATAGGCAACTGCTGTCGTGAACGAACTATCCTCAAGGACAACGGCGCGGGCACTGGAGTAGTGATAGATTAATTAGCATTCGCATTCATTGTTAGCTTGTGAAAAATCATTTAGCATTTAGCTAATGAAATTTAGTTGCGAAATTTCGTGAAGTGCTAAGTGAATTATCGCTTCGTACATTTTCATTTTCATTAAAAGTGCGAATTAAAATGAGCGTTCACCATTTTAATTCGCACTTTTAATAAAATTTTCATACTTCATTATTATCAATTATCATCATATTAGCTATTAGCATAGCAATAGCAATTATCATGCTAAGACTCAATAATTCACTTGCTAATGAAATTAATGAAAAATCGCATTAATTGCCATTACTACTCTGGAGTGAGTCGCACACACACAAAACACAAACAATCGCACACGCCGCCCGCCGAAAAAATACGAAATTTGACGACACACACCCCCTTCCCCGTCCATTTCGCGCGTAGAGATTTATGCCGTAGACCGTTAGCAGTAAGAACATTTATCGCAGATGCTTTTTATTCCCCGCTGAGGTCCTTTATTTTTTAATTTTGCGCATAGCCAACGCCTTAAACTATTAGCCGTAAGGACATTTTTCGCTTGATTTGTTTACGTCTTTTGTAATTGTTAGTAATTCCAAGTAATTCGGAATGGCATCGTCTTACATCGTTTGATTGAACTATCTACACCGGCCACGGGTCTTTGACCTACTAGTATTGGTCAGGTGATTTTCTTTATGCAATACATGATGTTGTTAAATACTAAAAGGGAAAAAAAGGTCTCACGGGTAGAATGTTAACTTTTATTAATTATTTTATTTATGTATGCTTAAAATACGTAATGTAGAATACGTGGTTTGAATTAATGTGATAGGTAACCTAATCGCCACGCTGTATACTTCGAGAAAGTGAGAACATTGAAAAGACAAACATAGTTAGACGGAACAAATTGATGAGCACTAAATAATTAGTTGGTCTGCAATGCCAAGCTGGAGTTACCAATGCCAATGACAAATATGTTTTACGTAAGAACCACGAACGAATGAGCGAAACAAAAATGTCCAAAACGCGTTGAAGTCTCTGGTGCACGCACAAAGCAAATTCGTGTGTGGGAATAGTGGGCCACAAATACCACAAAGCTTTTTTCGAAAATCAGTTTCCGTTGACTTTTTATTTCCAAATAGACGCACATACTCGTAGGTATCGCGGCGATTGTTGTTGCCATAGAAATTATATCAATGGTTGTTGCCATGCAATTCCGTCAAAAAATTCACTCTGTTTATTACAAGGACAAGGTTCAACGCAAATAAATAATGTATTGGCTCAGGGGGTTTTCCATTGTCATTTAATTACGCGAAGCTAACTTTAAGAAGACATGTGACATCTACCAACCCGCACTGGTAGATTGTGGCCCACTCCTTCTCACCGAGAGGAGGCCTGTGTCCCAGCAGTGGGTACAATATAGGCTGATTGTGATGATGAACTTTAAGTCAGAGGATGAGGTTTTGAAGTCTAAACTACCTACTTTGTCTCTAAAAACCTCTGTTACGGACAGTCTACAAAATGAAAATCTTCAAACGGATATTAAACATCACAACTCACATCTACTCATTATTCTGATACTAAAAGAGACTCTTTTTAAAATATTGTGGAATGCGATGTTGAAATAACATGAAAAACCTTTCACTGTTCAACATTAAAGAGGTTTTGGAAAATGTTGTGCTTGGCATAAAATGTTTGCCAGATATTTGCAATTCAATTTGAGCAAACCTGTTACAACTCTGAGTTTATTTGGGCAATTCTTACGCTGTGAATTGGTACCCTTACCCTACTCTAATACCCATTTTAAACTATTTAAACCTTGTTTCACTTTGAAGTTTATTTATTTAAAAAATGAAAATTATTGTACACGCTCCAATTAACAGTTTTGATTGTTAACGTTTCTATCACCAAGGGCCAACTGGCTGTGTGTAGTCATGCAGCCATTTACGTCACCGTTTTACATGCACTGATACATAAGTGCCAATTAGCTCCGGCAGTCCGGCCTGAATTACTCGTTCGAGCAGAATTATCGATTCCTTGACGATTCGAGTAATGTGTACAATTTGCCCAAACTTTCGTGTATAGTCGATCTCGTGATTACCACCTTATGGTTCAATATCATCTTGCCAGGGTTGCGGTAAAGTCCGAAAGGGATACCGGGACCTTGGCAACAGGCAACTGAAGGAACACGGGTGGGTTTTAGTCAGTAAAAATCTGACACGCCCTTCCGCTCCGCCCAGAGCGGGAGAAGTGATATGAAGATTTCCCAACCTCAAAAAAAAAGGGTTCAATATCATTTGTGAATAAGTAATCTATTGACATACACTGCAACAATGGTGATACCGAAATAAAGACCAGTACGTCAGCTTCAAAACTGCATAAAAACTTTTTCTCAGAATTATGATTATTTTGATGTTTTAGGCCTATAAACATAAAAATACGTCCAAGGTTCATATTTATATTGTGTCCAAGGCACAATCGTTCAAAAAATCCTTGAGTGTAGCTTCATCCTAAAATGCCTGCCTGGTTTACAACCGTGTAGATGATGGTTTATTACTAAACAAAACAGCATTGCCGGTCGCCAACCAAGGTCACCTCTGTCGGGGACGCGGTTGGCAACCGTAGCAGGCACTTTAGTGAAAATCCAACTTGCAGGGAATTGTTATAAAAAAAGATAAAGCAATTACGAGGTCGAGTACAATGGCGTATATAGTCTGCATCGTTATCTCAAATTCTGGTGACAAGCGCCTAATGCACGAGTATGCGATAAGTCCGCATCTGCCTACAACTGTTTTTTTGTGCAGGCGCTTATCCTGCACATCAACTAGTCATTACAGGGCTATCGGTAGCAAAATTGCATACAATTGTTTTAAATATCTTTGTGACTTTCATACGAAACTACCTTCAGAGAGGTGCATCCTCAGACCAATTTTATTTGATCTGAGGGTGCACCTAGTATCAATTCTATTTTGACGTTTAAAGTTCAATTAAATGCCTTCGAATTCGAGGAGAGGTTACTGAATTAATTTCTGTTATTATCCGACGTAATACATAACGCTTACCTTATTCCGACCTATGTATGTAGGTACCTATGTATATATAAGCCTGAAAACGATTCCATAGCTAATGTAAGGAGGATTGTCGGTATGGGTACGTAAGTACTGTTTGATCTATGTGGTGCAGTAGTATTCCAATTTATTATTGCCAAATATACCAATTACAGGCTTTCCACTACTAAAAAAATATTTAATACTGAAGCGAAGTTGCACTATATGCGAAAGGTCTATACGCTAAAACTACTGAACTGATTATTATAAAATTGGCAGATAAGTAAGCCTGAGACCTGAAGACTGGACACTGGCTACTTTTCATCCTGGATAGTTGCTTAAAAAAATGATAAAATATAAAATACACGCAGATCAAACCGCGGGCAATGGCCACTGTCATATGAAACAGTTTTTCTTGTAGATAGGGTATCTTAAAAATGTTTTCAAAACAACTTCTTTATTCAAAAGTAGCATGAAGATGAAACAGTTCGGAGGAATGAGACTGCAAATAGGTAGATGAATAAAAAACAATGCGACTGGTCCAACTTACCTTCTGAACTTCAGAAGTATTATGGAAAGGTGGCAGAGAAGCGTAGTCTGCAAATAAAAGATCGCCAAGAGGCTAACTTTACAGTATTTTTGTTGCGACTTTTGAATATTTTCAGAGTTAAGGAGGAACTTGCAACGTTTCGTAACCTACTTACAAGAATTTATGCTTTTAAACAAATGTCGCTGACCTGAATACGTCGTCAGGCAACTTTACTCATAAAAATCTAATTATCTACAGTAAAATTTACTTTCAAGATGATTAAATTAGGTACCGCCACCTACCCTTAGATGCCACAATATGGACTTAAGAAAAAAAGAAAGAAAACTTGTTAATTCTGCACAAACAAAATGCACATTACAACAATAAAAAATGAAGATAAAACATACATTCAAATTAGCCAAATTAAAGCCTCGCATTCAACCGATACAAGTTTGACAGATCAAATAATAACAAGTACCCTTAAATTAAAGATTTAAAAAACCCCCGACAGAAACAAAGCATCTTATAAACGATTTTTATTTATTTTTTTATAGCAAAACCAATAAAATCAAAATCGGTTCATCCGTTTGGCAGCTACGATGGCGTATACAGACACACAGATACACACGTTAAACTTATAACACCCCTCTTTTTCCGTCGGGGGTTAAAAATACAATGAGAAGGTAGGTCATTTCAGTCTGAGCTATACTCAAGCATAAACTACAAGAAACAGGGCCAGCCTAGAATAATACTCGTATGTTTTTTTTTTCAAATAATTATTTTCTGATGTTAAATGATTTGTAAGTAGGTTTTTACAAAAACTTTTACACATCAATCATATTTCAAAAATTAGATGATATCGCAGTGATTCGTGCAGCTCCTAGAATCATCACCTTAAATCTCACTAACATAAAGTAGATATTTAACTACGTGGAAATAACATCAATAGGATACAAGAATTTGATTATACAAAGCTAAATGGTTCTTTTGGCGCGTGACCAAATTCGGAACTAACGCCATTTTGTCTTATCAATACAAATTGTTGTCGATGGGAAATCCAATCGTGTACATGGCTTGTATTTTTTTAAATCGAACTAACCACCACCTGTAAATGTTTAAAAATATCTTTAAATGAGTTCATTGCGTTGGTAAATCGTGACTTTTCATAAATACTTATCATTTTTATTTTATTATGAGAGGTAATAAAATAAAAATGATAAGTATTTATGAAAAGTCACTTTGTTCCGGTCTTGCACCCCCCATGTTGAAAGCGTTATGTATTAGCGTTATTACACAAACATAAACTTTCCCGTCTTTCAAAAGGACGGAGCCTCCGATTTTCTCTCTCGACTGTATTCAGTCGTTTAGTGAAACATGATACAAAAACTGACCCAAGATACTTAGTGGACATTACCATACCTATAAAAATACATACACACTTCTTCTTTGAAGCTGAAATCGTTTTCTACCTATCATTCAATGTCATAATGACTGTACTGTACAGTAATTAGGGTAAAAAGTCGGAAGAAAAATATAAATTAATTATGCGCACGTATAGTTATGTGAAACGACCAAGAGACATGATAAAACAGTTCAGAACTAAGATAAATGCTCATTAAATTCTAAAGATCGGGTGTATTTGTGTTCGGAGTAGTCAACCGTCTAACGCATTTAAAGCTTACCGGAGGCGCTCCCACAGAGATCAAATAAGCATAACTATGGAAACACTCAGTGCTGGAGATACTCGTACATTTAGTTGGAGATATTCAGACAAAACTCTGAATCTGCTATTGTAAAAGTTAATATACTTAGCTCAAAGTTAGCACTGCATCCGTTTTCACCGCTGCGGCCTACTTATCTCGCACAGAACGGTGGCGGGCACGGTGGGGTGACTCTGTTACGGAACCGTTTCTAGATAATGTATACGTAGTCAAAAAGCTTGCTGGTTTCCGCTCTAAATGAGAGCTACTTTCGTTATTATTAATAGTCGGCCAATTGTGCATGTAGGAAACACAAAGCACAGTTTTGGGTCCTGTTCTTTCGTCTTGATTATGTTAACTGACCATCTTTCAGTCAACTACACATCGAGACCAATAGAATGAGCTCAAACACGATAATTATATCTGCTGTAAACTGTTTAGGAAATGAGGAGTTGGCTAGTCTTTCGTGGCTGCATCTTGAGATCAAGAATACTACATAATTGCGGTGTCAACACAATATAGTAATATGCCATACAACGTGGCAATGCTGCCAGCGTTTTGGGCACTTTTCCTGCTGACAGCGATACGGACGAATTTTTTGATGCACTATAGTGGTTATTTCCCCCCCTTTTTATATACTTGTACATAATATTAATATTGTAGTGTTAGATGTGTACAATAATGTATATAATTTAGTACAGCTATCCATGAATAAATGTAAATATAGTAATCTATCCGTGACAATTCAAAAGTACCTGTAAATGGTTTTATTGAAATAAATGCTTTGAGTTTGAATTTATACATGAAAGTGAAATAAATAATTAATTAGGTACTAATTAGATTGGCTGAGATGCTCATGCATAATGAGAACACCCACCCACTGATGGGTGGGTCTCCCTATTCCCGTTGAGCTTTCCCATTGACGGTAATACTGATAGAACTTGTATCACTATTCAAGGATTACTATCCAATAAACCCATATACCTACCTATGGCTTTTTGCAGTCAAAGCAAATAACGCCGATTGAAATTTTGATTTCAACCGCAATCTGTCCTTCATACGTCAGAGCCATGATAACCCGTAAATCCGTAGTAAAAAAAGCCTTATGCTTTTTCCATGTCCGTCTGTATAACTCTGACTTTTTACTCGCTGAACGAGATTAATTCAATTTTCAAACAGTACGGACGGTACCTATTCACCGCGAGCTTCACTTCGCGAATTTGTTTTCCTAGCATTTGTTGTGTGAGCTTTTGTAGCAATGAATTTAGATTGCAGACATTCTTTCGAATTTCATTCATTCACGTAGAATACGATATTATAAGACATGAATCATCTAGGAATTAGTAAGTAGGTACTGTCAGTATCGGAGGGATGCTTACGGTAGAATCTATAAGTTCATTTATAATTATTACTTTATATTTTACCAGAAGAGAGCAGTGGTGGCCCAGTGGTAACGGCCGAAACTTACGAGTTGTAGGTCGTAGGTTCGAACCCGGTAGGCGCTTTACTTTGTGTAAATTATTTCATCATCACTGCTCTCAAAACGGTGAAGGAAAACATCGTGAGGAAACCGGCATGTCCTAGAACCAAAAATACGAAGACATGTGACATCTACCAACCCGCACTGGACCCGCGTGGTGGATTTTGGCCTTCCTCTCTCTCATAGAGAGGAGGCCTGTGTCCCAGCAGTGGGAACAGTATCCTATGTGTTAATCCAGGTTATAAACTGTCTGTTTGCCAAATTTCATCCAAATCCATTCAGCTATTTTTGCGTGATTGGGTAACAAACATCCAAACACACAAACTTTCACATTTATAATATTAGTAGGATAGTAGGATTTTTAATACATATTCCTTTTGGCACCTCCATTAGCTATCTGAATAATTATCAAAAAATATTTAGCCTAGGTATTCAGCGGGAGACGTGAAAATTATTTCGCTGTTACAATGTCTAGATATCATGTTATACGAGTAGCTACGCTTATCAGCTAAACTGATTCCTACTGTTTTTTCTTCCATTCTCAATACCCATCAATGTTTGTCACGTAATTATGCCAACAACATATAACAGAATCGCGGAGGTTGCAATGGTATGGTCTTACTATTGTGCCTTATCCAATAATAGCATTTCGCAGAGAATTGTAATTTCGGTTGGTGTCTATCGAACCACAGACAATGCGGGAGTTTTCGCCGGAAATTGCTATTCGATCTCAGCGAAACCCACAGAATGTAAGTAGGTACTGAAAACTGAGTCAAGGCTTTAACTTATAATAGAATTTTGATTAGTCGATCAATTTCCAAGTTTACGGATTGCAAGGGTGCTTTCCGACCCAGTTGTAAATGCTATAATTAAATAGTTTAAAGTGACTTGTTCACGCTGGTTTGTTTTGTTAACGCTCGCTCCTATATTTTAATTTGATACGGTTCATAAATTGATGTTGGTATTATAATAAGAAATCAATATTTTTGTTGTTCCACATTTTCCAAAAGGTTAACAGAGGTGATTATTTATAATCCTTACTAATATTATAAATGCGAAAGTAACTCTTGTCTGTCTGTCTGCAGCGCTTTCACGCCAAAACTATTGAACCGATTTAAAAGAAATTTTGGTACACAGATAGTCTAGGGCCTGAGAAAGGACATAAGCTACTTTTTATCCACATACCACACGGGCGAAGCCGCGGGCAGAAGCTAGTTATTTATAATTTGGCCCGTAAAACAGCACCAATAGGAATATAACTTTTATAAATCGACCATTAATCGATCAATCGCCCACCGTTAAACTTTGAATGCATGTCATTCCGCCACTCCGCCATCACATGCTCGCTATCTCCAGTAGTTCGTATTTTGAATGAAATATTTGACGTGGCGGGTGTCTGTGGGGGCAAGTGGGGGCGAGTGGCCTGCCCAGGGGTGGACCGGGAGGATGACGTGTTTGGCGTCGCGTCGAGCGTGCCGCCAGTACCTACTATGGCCGCCCGAAGCTACCCGCGCTATACATTAAACACACTAACGTGTAGGTCAACTGCGGCTTGTTTACATGTTTATTACGACACAGAATTGATGCTAGTTGGAAATGAAACACTGATGTATTGTACCAGTTTAGAGATTGAAATCTGAGTCGCTTTCTAACATTACTTCGTTTAGACAAGCTAGTCGCGACATAATAGCCTTTATTGATGATGTTCAGCGTAATGATTGATGGGACCTATCGTCGCTTGCATCACTTGATAAACGAGTTTTTTTTACGTTCCATATTGTCTTCAGAAGCTAGAAAATTGTGTTCTTACATAATAATTCTTAACATAATTTTTCACATTTTGGAATAGAAGTCACGAACCGTCTTGAGCCGACTGAGCCCTACGCGGAGCTTTGTCTCAGCGTGTTTATTTATCACGTGCTCTTCAGACAAAACAGGTTATTGTTCAACCAAAAAAAAAACTAGTTATTAGCTAAGTCTAGCACTAACTTTCTGCAATAAACAGCACACGAAAGTATTTTAAAAATCTTCCCAGATTTTTAAGTTGCAAAAGCTACAAAGATACCAAATTTAAAAATCTTTTTGGAAATGTGCTGCAGAAATATTTGCTACCGGAGAAAAGTTCAGACGTTTTGTGTCTGAAAGTTGTAGGACAGTATGTGCCTCCGCAAAAGATATTTGAGTTGAATTGAGCAGGCCGCAAAATTACATCTATTTGAATAACACGTTTGGGGTTTATGAAAAAATATTTTACCCAAGCAAAATTCCGATGGAAAAAATGTGGAAGTCAAACAAAAGCCAGTGCGCCAGCTCAGTTTAAAAGCAAAGAAATAGCAAGAAAAATTTACGAAATTGCAGTTAAAAGAGAAGCGTAAAAATGATCCATGGTAGAGTAATTGGATTTCGAGATCTCGCATGACCGTTAACAGGGAGCAAAAATTGGTTGAGCAACGAACTCATGGTTTAGTTTGGATTGAAGATCATTTTCGACGGGAAAACTTCTATTAATTGTTCGTTATGGTCATTAGCAGGACGAACTTTCTTGTTTGACTACCTAAGAGAGACCAGAGACTAAGACCTACAGTCTTCCTACGCGTAGCTTCATAGACACGTGTTCATTATATACGACGGGTACCGCTTGCTGCTTACATACCACACGTGCCGGTACTAATCGATGTAGCCAGCCGCACGGCAGGCGATATGAAGCCTGATTGACAAGAGCGCGACGTTGCCGCGCCGTCGTAGACAGAGTTTCATATTAATTGTATGTAAGCTCCTCCGGCTCCGGCTCCGTGGACAGTAGGCCTAAAGCCGAAGTGTGTCTGCGCTACGGGCGTTTGGCTTTGACGCCGCGTCGATACCACGTAGCACCGCTACGAAGCCGCGTAGCAAATGTGTAGCATCGCGTAGGCGCCGCGACTCGCGCAGGCGCTATAATTGTTTCGATACAATAATTAACAAAATGGATTCCGCCGATGAAACACTATTGTTAGCCAAAGGGGTTCAAACTAGCTGGCTCAGTCAATTTGTAACCTTATTCGCATAGTTATAAGGTCAGTATTTTAGAGGAACCGATAAAACGATTGGCCATGTGCACAAATTGTGGCGTGTAGGAGATTGGTGCAACTGTTCTACTAGTCCACATCAGACGCCCGCAATAGTTAGAAACATCCAAAATAATTTCTTAATATCTAATATTGCTTGGAATTACACAAATCGGAAATCATCGACGCATCATATGGAAATGCAATAAGCTTAAAAGCCTGTTGCCGTATGGAAAGCAAAGGCAGCGTGGGAAATCACCGAAACTCGTCGTGTTGTCAATATAGACCCTTTTGCAAACGATTCGGCGAATGCTAAGTCTAGGGTGCGGACGGACCCGACTCGTATCTAATTATCTACCTACCCACTCCATTTTTTAAAGGGAATTTATGTCAGTTACACATTTTGCACCAGGCTTGCCTTAACGGCAAATAAGCTTTGTTATACTTAAGTGGAATCTTCTTAAAATAATATGGTTGGCAAATTTTTATTGACAGATAAAATTTTATCAGTCTTTTTTCCGCGAAAAAGTGGCGGTGTTTTATTACCTACTAGCTGATGCCCGCGACTTCGCCCGCGTGGATGTCATTTATTATATACTAAAACCTTGCTAGAGAACCACTCTATTGGTGAAAACAGCATGAAAATCAGTGCAGTAGTTTTTGAGTTTATCGCGTACAGGACGACAGACAGACGCGCCGGAGGACATTGTTTATTAATATGTAAGGATTTCTAAAAAATGAATATCTCTATGTCTCAATTTTATTATTTCATGAAACTACGATTGTGGGTGAGGAATACATAAGTACCTTTAGTAATTCGCCTGTGAATAATTCAAGTGGAAAGGTTAAAAAAAAAAAATGAGCGCCCATTCAATTAACTTGAGCGTTTACAAAATTGTATGGTACATATTAAAGGCGGTTTTTACCTTTATGAAAGATCCCCGTATAAAACTAAGGATATAATATAGAAGTACACTACATGGTTATGTGTTGTTAATGCATATACATTATAATTTTGTTCCAGGTAATATTGTGTTCAGCAGTGGAAGTGTAGGCGTTGTCTGTAAGTACAATTGACGACCGACCGCCATGACGACGTGAAAGTCTTTATTAGTGGTGCCGCTAAGCGAAAACAAGGTGAAGAGTTTTAATATAAGGGTGTATCGACTAAATGGTCGATACACCCTAATATTAAAAAGCTGCACCCTCCATTAATCAGTTTCAATCAATGACGTCAAGCAGACGAATCTCTGATTCTGTTTGCCTAAGCAGATGCATACAGATTCAACTGTTTGTTTCCAGTAAGCACCTATTCCGTATCTGCATCACAGTCAGACTTTGCTTAGCAGATTGCTTTTGCCGAGAGGATTCAAGTGAAATTCTCTTTCTATTTGTTTACTGAATATCCATAAAAAGCAAATAAAAACTTTACAAAAAAAATCAACCGACTTTTTGTAAAAAGTTTTTATTTTTCACTTTTTAGTGGTGGTACCTACCCCACACAAATTCGAATACCACTACCTGCTATGTAAATAACAGTGACGGATTCAAATAAGATATCGTCTACATAGACAAAGTGGAAAAAATACGTAATGATTGAAGCTAACTCAAGCAAAATTAATAAAATTTATAGGGGACCACCTCTGAAGCATGACCTACCAAACAAAAAAGAATCATTAAAATCGATTCATAATTGGCGAAGTAATCTCGTAACATAATACTTACAAAAAAAAAAATGATTAAATTTTTTTTATAGCAAATTCGTCATTTAAGCCATCCCCTCGTTATTCAATCCACCTGAATGTAGCGAAACAGTATTTAAAGTAGACAACCGCCCTAACCATTTTACGGAACAAAATTCATACACACTTTAGTCAAACAAAACTGAAATATCATCACAAAACGACAAACAGTTTGTTCCTAAATCCGGCTGTACGGCGAAATTCGCCAGTGGCGATACAAAGGGCTTTGTGTATCTTTTCATCTAAATACAAATGAATGGTTAAATCAAACCCAAATAACTAGTTGAATGGGATAAGAGAAACAACGTTTCATCGTATTTCTGTACTAAAATTGGGAAAACGGTACACTAATGGAATTACTTCGGTGTCCATCTGTCTGTCTGTCCCGAGTCAACTTAACCCGAATAATAACCAGATATTTTACTCCCGATTGCGGTGATTTGTATGGCCAGGCAGAAAATCGATATTTTAAAATAAGTCGTTGCGAATTTAGTTTTGCTTTCCGAAGATTTTGGTTTTTTATTCAAATAAAAAGAAGGAAAACATAGTCATTTACAAAGCCTATTACAATTATGATACTTACTTATATAAGTATCCTAAGTTCATTAGTTTTTATTTTCTGGAATAAAAAAGACAAACGTTCCTTTGCTAAGATAATGACACACGTCGGATCTGATTACAATAGAATCGTTTTCTATTTCACTCTTGTACATCAAATTTACAATAGTCTAGTAGAACATAAAATACAAGACTTGGCTTTTTCTGCGATTCTGATTTCTGCTTATGAATAAGTGTTTATATAAATAGAAACAGTCTTTATTGCAGAACATGTTCATAGCATTCAATTTCATTTAAAATAATAGTATGCATTTAATAAACATTGATTCATAAAAATAAATAAATAAAATGTATCAATGAATTAAAACAATCTGCAATATTTTAAGAGGTCGATATTTTCATGCGGGCGGTACACACCACTTTTTTAGGCGTTTTGACAACTTAGTATCTGGTATTATTATTCGGGTTGAGTTGACTCGGGCCCAATTGTCGCTGATCCTAATTTCGACAAAGAGTAAGAATAGATATTTAGCACAGGTGGAATGTAATGGCCATGTGATACATGTATTGAAAGTAGCTGTTGGGAGTAATGTCAGGGGTTAGGGCTTATGCGGGGGTCGTGCGGTCCATGGCCCTTTACGGGGCACCGGTGTGGGCGCGTTCCCTCAGGCTGCGGCCAGCACGCCGGTTGAACGCGTCCCAAAGGGTCATGGCCATTCGGCTGGCCCGGGGATACCGCACGGTCTCCCGTGAGGCGGCGAGCCTCCTTGCCGGATTACCGCCATGGGATCTGGAGGCGAAGGTCCTCGCGCACATCTGGGAGTGGCGTGAGGAGGTGAAGCGCCGGGGTGTAACTCCGCTGCCGCGAGAAATCGCGGCACAGCGGACAGAGCTCCGGCAAGATCTCATGGCGGCATGGAGAGTGCGATTGTCGCAACCCAGTGCTGGGCACGCCACAATAGCGGCGATAAGTCCCCTCTTTGAGGAGTGGATAGAGAGGCGCCACGGCGTCCTCACCTTCCGCCTGACACAGGTCCTCACCGGACATGGCAGCTTCGGGAGGTACCTGTGTAGGATTAGGCGGGAGGAAACGCCCGGGTGTCACCACTGTGTGGATCGCCCGGAGGACACGGTGGAGCATACGGTTGAGGTGTGCCCTGCTTGGGCGGAGCACCGCCGTGTCCTCGCGGAGGCGATTGGCGGCAGTGACCTCTCGCGTCCGGCCCTGGTTCAGGCCATGGTACGGAGCGAGAGGGCATGGGAAGCCGTCACCTCCTTCTGCGAAGCAGTAATGCTCGCGAAGGAGGAGGCGGAACGCGTGAGGGAAAGGCAAAGTTTGCGCCCTCACGCCCCTAACCGCCGCCGTTGGAGACGCCCTGGGCGTCGGGAATCCCAGGCGGATTTCCGGCCACCATAGGCGCGGGCTTGCGGACGGCGAGCAACGGGCAGCTCGCCGTCCGATAAGGACCAGGCCCGGGTCGATGGCGCGTCGTGTTCCACGCGTGCCTCAAAGAGATGTCAGCAAAAATGACGGGGTCCAATAGGACCGATGCCTGCCAGGGTTGCGGGAAAGTCCGAAAGGGATACCGGGACCTTGGCAACAGGCAAATGAAGGAACACGGGTGGGTTTTACTCAGTAAAAGTCTGACACGCCCTTCCGCTCCGCCCAGAGCGGGAGAAGTCATTGGATGATTTCCCAAACTCAAAAAAAAAAAAAAAAAAAAAGGGGTTAGGGCTTCTCAAGATACCATATTACCGATTTCGACACGAAACACTATATGGACAATAATTCACGGGAACCCCAGACATTTTTTATATAAAAGTCTTTAAAAGAAACTCAAGTTGCACGTTAATCTAACAAAAGCCCATCATAAATAACTACTTTTCTCAATTTTCTTGAGCACAAACTCCGGACCAAAGTTCATTGTTTGGCTCACTTTACATAAATTTCCATCAGAGTAACTGAGGCGCTAAACTGCAAAATGGAAGGTTTTTAAATAACGTTAGACATCAAAATAAATCTAAAACACGATTTGATTTGATGATCTCAAGATTTTGCGGGGCTAGTTTTTACCAGCAAACCAATTTTTTTGAAGAGTAAGGTATTCTTTAATATCAAAATCAAAAAATCAAAATATTTTATTTCACATAAGCCTACAAGGGCACTTATGAAACGTCAGAAGCTAGGTGCACGGTTCCAATTGGTCGTTTCCTATGGAGAAGAGCCGGCAAGAAACTCCATGGTTACTCTTTTAAAAGATAATTGGGTATCAGTGTCTTCTTAGTATTATATAATTGCAGGCATTTTTTTTTCTCTTTTTCTTACGGTCGCTTTTAACGTTCTGCATCGTTCTCATATTTATAATTTCAACATTAATGATGTTACCAATTTTTTAACCATATTTTGATTTAAAAGAATGTCCGTGGAGTTTTCTCTCCCGTTCTCCTCCATAGGTACCTAATACGCTTTGGAATGGACAACAAGCTTCATCTCTTTGACCTACTGACTTATTTATTTAGACTGACTGGTTTATTTGAAATAAATGCTTTGAGTTTATTTGAAATAAATGCTTTGAGTTTATTTGAGGCTACGTTTACGTAGACGGACTCCGAGTGGAGAAGAAAGCCACCCAGCTAGATGGGCCTTAAATAGGTGGCTGAGACAGTTTGGATGTGGAAGGTGGAGGACAGGGTGTTCTGTTGCAGTTTGGGAGAGGCGTATGTCCAGCAGTGGACTGCGATAGGCCGAGTTGATGTAGGTACCTTTGTAATAATTAGGTACTGTTAAAGGCTTGACAGTCGTTACGGGTCGTCAGAATCCCGAAAGTCTGACAACCAGTCTTACCAAAGCGGTATCGTATTACCCAGTAATTGGGTTGTGGAGTTCAGAACGGCAGTCACTCCATGTAAAAATAAATCTGGTATTCAGCTGCATCTGGTTAAACTGGAAGCTGACCCCAACATAGTTGGAAAAGGCTAAGGAGATGATGATGATGGAGTGGGTACTGTTAGAGCCTTGTAATATGTAACGGCCGATTTTTCGAATAGGTACAGTAAAAAAATTTAAGTAGTAAAAAGTAAAACCCAGCTACGACTAAAAAGGTATAAACAAGACACCATAGACAGATAAATTAAATATCCCACGTGTTAGGGCATAAATCGAACAGATTATGTGTGACTCCGGATTTTTAATTTGTCTGCTCGTTCTGTCTTGTTTATACCTTTTTAGTCGTAGTTGGGTTTTAGTTTTTATTACTTTATTGTATTTTTTATTTTTTTGAGGTTATATTATGTAAGTACATATATTTTTGAAATGTCCTCATTAAGCCCTTTCATTTGATACTCAACATGGTACGATTAAACAATATTTTTTTTTAGTTCTTGACTTTTTGTCCTCTAGAGTGCGCCATTTATTTATTTAATGTGACGTCACATAGCCTGTAACCAGCGGACGATCAAGGCGCTTCCAATGATACCTCATTTGTCAAATCGTGATGAGTGGTTTAGAAGATAGGAGGGAACAAATGAACATACATACATACATACATACCGGTCAAAATCATAACCCTCCTTTTTTCTTCGCCGTAGTCGGGTAAAAATTCCTACTTGCAGGTTGAAGGATTTTGCTCAATTCCAATGACCATCCAGCATACGAAAACGGTACAATAATGGTTCAGTGCACTCAGAGCGGCTTATCGGTATCTTGACTATTAATCCTCGGGTTAGAGCCGTGATTATGTATACATAGATCCGGAACGGTTGGCTGTGCCGTGTGTGAGGGAAGGGCTTACGGTTGCAGTTGGTATGTTCGGGCTGATCCTAGAGAAAACCTTTCAAATGAAATTTTAACAAGCAATTTAAACGGTATTATGGGTCTGAAATATAAATCCCTTTGAGAGATTTTCGCTGTCCGTTTATTGTAGACAACGACTATATTTTTCCGCGGGTCCGCTCGATTGGGTACTTAAAATAGTCCAGGCTCGTTAGTTCTAATACTGACTCTGAATGTATTTGTGTAAAAACTTTGATCATGTAGCCAAAGAACTGAAAATTTACTCATTATTTTTCCGCTTTCTTTTTATGCAACCAGCCTACCTACATTTAATCATAATAAAAAACTAAACAATGACTTTGATAAATTGATAATTTTTATTGAATAGTTATGTTACGAATAAACTTACAAAACATGAATTAGTAAAAACGTGGGAAGTGTCAGTCAAAATCGCGCAGTATGGATATAAGATCTATGTAAGAAGCTATTTCTGTTATTTTTACACGAATTCATTGGGGGTCTTCTAAATCCGAGGTCAAAAACCCCTGAGACTGTTCTAAAACTAGCCAAGGAACATACCTACCTACCTATAATAAAACACGACAATCGACGAAGTTATTCTTAAACTACAAATAAGCGTAAGTACTAACGAACAGACAGAGAGATGGTTCATTTTATAATACCAGCCAGCAGATTATGACCAACCGACAACAGTTCCGCTCCCTTGACTAATAAGCGGTCGGTCTGACGTCACGTGTTTTAATGTGCTAATTGCCGGCAGTAATGACAGATTTAACCGTGATCAATCATCGTGTCGGATTGCTACTGATCATTTTCCCGTATCAAAAATACGTACCATCGGCTTGACCCGAATATTAACGATACAAACCTCATATAATGCTTTATATCAAGCATTATAGAAAGTGTTGTTCCTTTCAGGAATAAACACTGTGAACATTTAGATACTTACATACATGCATTCATAAAGCATTAGGTCCTTACATGCACTTGTATTATAATATTTCCTTTATCGAAGGGGAGCTAATGATGGGCCCGTGCCAATTACACGGTGGAATATCGAGTGTATTCATGATAGCCAACCGGCTAAGAGTGAGTCGGGCTCCCAAATTAAGGTTCCGAGCCAAACTTTACCGAGCAGTCTATGAAACGGTCGCTCATCTGCCGTAATCAACAAACCTGTGCAAACTTCTAAAAATACAAAATCATTAATTCCTAGTGATACGAGTATCATGACAAGGAAACATTGATCTGCGTTATGTAATTAAGCTAACTCATCACCTGCCTAGCCTTTTTCAACTATGTTGAGGCAGATTGACTGACATTCTAAGGATCTTAAAATTAATAAGTTTTAATAGATGTATACTATCTTGTTAGGTCCTTAACATTTGCAAGTGATTTAGTTCAAATGATACCTAACAAGGTACCTCAATATATCAAAACTTTTGCATTCTTAAGAATCCAAGTGACCGTCGAAAAATAGTAGTTTGTTACACAAGGGATGTTAAGGGACCTATTTAGGAACATGTTGGTTTGGCGCACGAGCGTAGCGAGGGCACCAATAGTTCGAGTGCCTAAATATGTCTTTCACCCGAGGTAAACACTCTGCTTTTCATTTCGAATATGAGGAAAGTAAATAAAAATTCTTAGTTAATTCATTGAAATATTTCAGTAATGAACTCATGACGTTAGTACGTTTTCTGAAAAAGACGTGACTCTTTTTTCAGTGCGTCATTTCATAAAAACATCGTAAGATTTTAAATATCTTTCTTTTGATTTTGGCGGTAAGAGGCTTTACAGGTTTTTTGTTTTGGCCGAATCTGAAGCTGAATCTGACGAACTCATTTATACTTTTAATATCTGTTTAAGTAAATAATTAACACTCGACAAAACAATTGAAGATCGAATTGCCGCTTTCCCGCCTTTAAAAAAAAAATTGTTTCTTTTTCTGTGGCATTCTACCAGCCAGTATTTTTTATCATTGATAATGGTAAATATTTAGCTCAAATGTATCTAAATCCTACTATCCTACGAATACTCGTATTATAAATCCTACTAAAATAATATTATATAATATTATAAATGTGAAAGTTTGTATGTTTGTGTGTTTGGATGAAATTTGACATACAGATACTTTATAATCTGGACTAACATATAGGATACTTTTTACTCCGGTTGTACGTTCCTGTGCTGTGGGATAATTTCCGAAGGGCGGGCGAAAGCTAGTTAAATAAAAATTTACTGGCAAATAAATTACAAGTATAAAGTCATGTTACAAAATGGTTGATAATATTTTTATTACAATTTTACGCCGCGATTTAACAAAGTGGCTGTATAAATATTGGAAAAAGGCTTGCATATTTTTTTAATTTTTTGACAGCTTTGAAAATCGTTTTCCCGGGTCTTTAAGTTGCACTACAGGTACCTTCAAGCGTACTTGCCAAATATGAGAAATGAAAAAGTAGTTTTTTGAATTGGTCTTCGACTAGTAATCTGCGTGCACATCGGGACCTAACAAAATGCCAAAATTCTAATTCCTATGCTGCATAGCTCTTGAGAAAAAACCTGTGCGATACTCGGGACGGGACAAAAAAGGGACCTTATTTATAAAGTTTTCGTTTCCTTTTAAGAAGAAATAGGGTCGGTCTTTTCTCCATACAAACAGTCATTATTCGAGGTTCGGCTCTCGTCTATTTCCTCTTCCAATATTAGAAAAATTTGAAAGATATTTAATAAATTGATTAAGAAGGATATTTACTGTGCCCCTATATTTTTATTTTTTCATTAATAGTTGTCAAATTTCTACAATAGGCCTCTGATGACAATGGTCTAAACAGGCAATTTTGAGCATTTTCTGAGGGTTCTAGTGCTTCTACAGATAATGTATCATTAAAACGGATATCGTAGGGGCATAGAACTAGTTGATATTTATTTTACTGTAAAAAATCATTGCTCTAAGGTCATAAACCAGAGAGAAAACAGACGAGAGCGTTTGTATGGATAGGGGACCGACCCTGTTTCCTTTTAAAACACGAACCCTAAAAAATTTAATTATAGGCTTGTTCGACGTCCAGCGGTAATGTAGCAAAATCACCATTCAATCACCCCTTTTTAATCTTTTTTTCTAAGCTTCATAAAAACTGCATTGCTGTTCTGTAACCATTTCACTGTGAAAACTTAGGTGAAGTGACCTTGAAGCGAACTGTCACTGCCTTAGCATCAGTAGGTATCGATGACAATGACAGCTCACTACACGCTCACTTCACCTAAGTTTTCACAGTGAGATAGTTACAGAATAGCAATGCAGTTCATGTATGCGGCTTGTGCTTGATAAAAACCCGTGAGTCATATTCGCGCACGAAATGTTTTGTTACTACCTAACATGCAAGGGTTTATTCTTTCACATGATTGCATTGCGAAAGTTTTTAAATGCTAAATATAGAGAAGTAGATACAGCATGGTCCGGTGTAGAATTTAATTAAATAAAGGGAAATGGAAGATACAAACGAATAACAACAGCTCCAACAAAAAAACCAAATGCATTCGATTTAAATTATCTAATGTTAGAAGTAGCGAATGTGACATCATATTGAATGGAGAAAAACTGGAATTTATGAATCAAACAATTTTCCTGAGAATCACGCTAGACGAGAAATTACAATGGGGACCTCATATAGCAAGCATCTCTTGCGGGGCAGCTAAGCTCGGCCGCTTATTTTGTTAGAAAGATAAGGCAGTTGGCAGATGTAGAAATCGCGCGTTGGGTCTATTTCAGTTACTTCCACAGCATTATGTCGTATGGCATTTTACTGTGGGGTCAGGCTGCTGACATTGAATCCATATTTATTTTGCAAAAGAGAGCTGTCCTAGCCATTTATAATCTATGTCGTCGCGAATCTCTTCAGGAACTATTTAAAAGGATTAATATTATGACGGTACCTTGCCAATTCAGTTATGAGAATATTATGTGTGTAAGGAAAAATCTAAATCTTTTTAATAAAATAAGTCATAGACATAATTGTAATACTAGTAATAAAGATAAAATAGATCAACCATTTTTCAGATTAGCTAAAGTACAAACATCTTTTATGGGGTACTGCGTTAAATGCTATAACAAAATACCTTGTGATATATTGCAATTAAATGAAAGAAAATTTAAAACTCATATTTAAAGTACACTTTGTAAACAAGCTTATTAAAAATTAGAGGATTATATCCAAGATAAGCATGCTTGAAAACTTACTGGTCTCCCTCCATAGGACAATTTGGAGTCTGGACAAAATCAAACTGGTTGCTAATTTAGTTGTATAATTTATTATTTGTATGTCATAGATTTTTACACTCTTTGATAACTTTAACTCACACACTGACTTATAGCATTACTTGTAACAATGTTACAAATATTGTGATATCGTTTAGTTTTACAATTTTTGTAAATATCACTACAATATCACACCATGCACCTATCTATCACATAATTAATTTATTTGTCATTGCTCCATTTTTTATTCTTTTTACCTATTGTGGTACAGTAATCTTAATCTAGATGCATCGTCTTGACATATAATATGTAATTGATGTATACAAAATATTGTAAAACATTTTTAAATAAAAGAGTACCTAACGGTGGTGTTTCTTGCCTATTCTTCTCAATACGAAAACTACCTTTTGGAAGGGGCAACTAGAATCAGTTCTATTTCTTTGTTTTTGACGTTCAAAATTGCCATTTATGTGCTTATTTGAAATAAATTATTTGACTTTGACTTTGAAACAGAATTCTTGAATAAATCGTCACGCGAAGCTCTGAAAACATTATAAGTAAGAACGGATACAGAAGGCTTACAAATGTTTTGTTGTTCAGACGAAGACAAATGATAAGCCAGAGAACAAGCATTAATGCAAACATTAGAATAGAATAAAACCGGTTTATAAAATAAACATCTCCAAGTGTATTTATTCAGTACGTATTTGAAAATAACTCTCGAGGTCCCACAAAAAGCTACAACTGTCTGGCAAAGGTTTTAGTGTACTTTACGCAGCTTAATGTACTTATATAAGATAAGGTTTAAAAGATTAACGTCTAAAAATACCAAGGTAAAGGATTGACGACTTAAATACTGAGAAACCTTCAGCGCCTGTTTACTCATAACTTTCACAAAGCGTTTCGTAATAACCAATTAAAATATCCAGGTAGGAAGGTATTAATAAATCTGTGTTTTTTATCGTTTTTTTTTTAAGCACCTGTTAATAGGCCTGTTGTTCTTTCTTCCATAATAAACACACCCCCTGCAACATGGAGTAACGTAATAATAACCATACATCAGAAATTGACCATAGGTGACTACGGCTAGGCCGAAGGGTGATTATAATTTCAAAGTCAAAATAATTTATTTTAATTACTTTTGTACGTCAGTATTAACAAGAAAATATAAAAGGCAGTTTCGTATGAAGAACAATGGGCAAGGAACTCCATATTTACTCTTTAAAAATGTCGAACGATATTGTGTACCTATACATTATTAAATGTAAGGAGCTCGTGGCTAAGTAATAACAGCCGCACGGGTCGATTCATCAGGTTAAGCTACGCCTGCCGGGGTCGGTCCGTGGATGGGTGACCATCTTTACATATCGAGACTCATCCGTGCCTCGGAAAGCACGTTAAACCGTTGGTCCCGGCTGTCATTCGTGGATCTTTGACAGTCGTTACGGATCGTCAGAAGCTCTAAAGTCTGGCAACCAGTCTTGCCAAGGGGTGTCGTATTACCCAGTTACTGGGTTGTGGAGGTCAGATAGGCGACTGCCTGTATTTTACATAGAGCGACTGCTCTATGTAA
Source organism: Lithophane leautieri (assembly GCA_949152455.1). NCBI lineage: Eukaryota > Metazoa > Arthropoda > Insecta > Lepidoptera > Noctuidae > Lithophane > Lithophane leautieri. The sequence goes on along the minus strand of OX424458.1, from coordinate 18,494,961 downwards.
AATACTGGTATTCAACTGCATCTGGTTAGACTGGAAACCGACCCCAACATGATTGGGAAAAGGCTGGGCAGATGATGACATTATTAATTGTAATAATTATGTGAAGACGGAACGCAGGTCTTATGGAGTACTTTCTGAAAATATAATTGTTATATACCTAACCTATACATTTTACATCATAAACTCTAATAAAACTATAATGTTCCACTTTGACTGCTCTCAATAACACTAAAAACCCTTGTATAGGCTGTAGGTATCAAATTCCATTTGCTATTTGCCCTCAATGATCCCATAACCGAAAATAACTGAAATAAAAAATAAAGTTTAAACCTAAAACCAAACTACGACAAAAACATCAACTAGAAACGTTAGGTCGCTTGTACACGCTAAGAAATTTGACCGTTTCTGCTGCAGGTAGGACCAATTCATCGTGTACACGACAAGAATTTTGTCAGATCTAGGCACGAAAACCCCCCACCTTCCGCAACGCAGCAACTTCGCGCGTCGGATCTAGCGCAGACACGATATTTTTTCTTGGTCAGCGCCGAAGCATTGTACACAGTTCGTATATAAAAACGACACGAATTCTTGCATAGGCCTGGCGACATTTCTTAGCATGTACAAGCGGCCTTATAAAACAAGAAATCGTAACAAAACATCGGTTTGCGTTTAACTGGAGTCACATGTTATTACAAAATATTATGTCATGTAGATAAGCAATAAATCGAACAGATTTTGACATTACATAATACACACGTCTGGAGATTATCGAATTGATTTTCAATCGTCAGATATCTTTTATTTGTAGATTATATATGGTAGTTTGACATATATTTTCTATACAAAAGCTGTCAACCGCAATTTCTATTCATCAGACAAATGTGATAATGGCACCAAGATTGAAAACCCAAAAAATCGGTTCTAAGAGGATTTTAAACTTCAAGAGGAGTGTTTGATTGCACTAGAACTCCAGGAATAGTTATTATAGAACGATGCTTCAGTAACAGAGTTAAGTTATAAAATAGCTTTAACAATATTAATTCAACCCTTTGTGATTTTCGTGATTCAATTTAACCAAACAATGCTTTCACACTAATAAAACCTAACCGGAGGGATCAAAATGAAATTCAAAGATAGCGTAAATTTCATTTTAATCGTAAATCAATTTACCTACAACAAAGGACGACTGGCAATCTATTAAAGACCCAGTCTCCAATTTTTTTTTTGATCCCCGTATTGAAAGTTTTTCATAATGGTGAGTACAATGACCCGTTAAGAGGATGCCCATGAATTAAATTTCACCCTGTATAAGAGTTTAAGCTCTCGATTAATCAAACGTCGAGTTACGCGTAGCGAGAGGCCGCGTATAATAACGCCTGTATACACTAGAACAATAGGTTTACCGTCCAGGTTAATGGGTATGAAGTTGTGTCTGTCACCGGCGTTTGAAGTGAGTATGGCGAAAGGTCATTCACCTGGATAGTCGTCAGTGAGAACACACACGCCACATGAGGGACCTACGTGTAGTGGGGTTGTTGTGGGACATTTTACACCGTAATTATGTACATTTGTTGTAACAGTTTGGATGTCGTTATTGTCACTCAAATAAGGTTTTAAAGGATCCCTTCGTTTTTAAAACACAACTTAGTTTTTTTAAATTAAAATGTTTCTTGATAATGTCGCGTACTTACAAACTAAAATGAATTGCTTATTTATTTTTTCCTTTAAATAAACTCATTCGCCTTTTTTGGTGCGATTCAGTAATGTGTTTCGTGAACGATAAACTGTATCGATAAAGTCGCGTTGTAAATGGGACTGGCCTTTTGTATAAACTGTCGTATATTGGATCAATTCCGCATGACTTTATCGATTCAAAGACACGGCTGCATGGATGTATTTGTGTCACAGGTATCTTGTCTATTAATTTACCATTGCGATTTAACGCCAAAAGGCTTAACATTTTATCTAGTACTAGCGGCTCGGCCCTGTTTCGCACGGGTGCAATTTACTGATGTGGTGACATGTCAAAACTTCGAGATTTCGGTGCTCCATAGAAGTAAAATAATATGTTTAAGTACAAATAAATATTCCGGAATCAATTCTCTAAATGCTGTTGAAAACAGCATCAAAACCCATTGTGTAAAAAAATTTGATGCGGTACGCACTGAATGCAGCGACCGACACTATTTTCAGCTCACTCGGCTCGCGCGCATGGCTCACATTCTAGCCTAAACTAACCTATTTCACCCAGTTCAATATGACGAATCATACAATCTGCCTGCTACTAGATAATTAGAAAACATTTCTGCGGCAAATTGAATAAACTGGGTAATCAACAGCGCGTGAGCCGAGCGAGCGCTACTTCCAAGTTGCTCGCAGCAATTTCACCATTTCCTAATTATCCGAGATTTCGCAATATCCATAGGGTTTTCGCGAAAATTCGAATTATCCAATACACTATATACTTAGATATTATAGATATTTTGCCGCTCTGGTCGACATATACCGATGGCGGCACTTCACTTCCGCAGGACATGTTGCATTTATACTTATGTATTTATTGACGTGCTGAGTGAGCAACTTGACAACCCTAAAAGTATAAGTGCCACATAGCTATTCGCTAGAAATAGCGGACCACGATGGGCCAGTGTAAACCACCCGGCGTTGCCCGCGTGGAGGGTTGAAATTATCACACGGGAGCGAAGGTACTACTGACATAAAAAATATCATATTTCCTAACTCAGGTCATGATGTAACCGTGTGTGCATTTCATCGAATTCCATTCAGCCTCTTAGGCGTGAAAAGGTAACAGATAAAAATATAAAAAAAACCCCAAACCTAGACATGGGCACTTATGAAACGTCAGAAGCTATGTGCACGGTTTCAATTGGTCGTTTCCTATGGAGAAAATAAAATAATTAGCTTATACAATATTTTCAAATTACAGTGTTAGAAGGCATGGGAGGACAATGTAAGGCTCTCAACAAGTACCAGGTACTTAACAAAATAGAAGATGTTCAACACATCTGGATCCACCAAGCCCACAACGTTCTCACATTCACAAAATAGAAAAGAATCTATCATCATCTGCCTAGCCTTTTCCCAACTACGTTGGGGTCGGCTTCCAGTCTTATCGGATGCAGCTGAATACCAGTATTTTACATGAAGCGACTGCCTATCTGACCTCCACAACCCAGTAACTGGGTAATACGATACCCCTTGGTAACAATGGTTGTCAGACTTTCGGGCTTCTGACGACCCGTAACGACTGTCAAAGATCTACAAATGACAGCCGGGACCAACGGCTTAACGTGCTTTCCGAGGCACGGAGGAGTCTCGGTATGTAAAGATGGTCACCCATCCACGGACCAACCTCGGCAAGCGTAGCTTAACCTGAGGGATCGACCCGTGCGGCCGTTATTACGTAGCCACGAGCTCCTAGAAATAGAAAATAATCTATATATAAGACAAATAATAAAAAATTAAAAAACCTATTTAAACCAAATGCCGTGATTGCTATTACAACTGTAACAAATTGAATAATTATCATGTCCGCAAAAGCCACTAATAATAATAAGCCACTCCGAGAAAGATAAACAAATCAAGTATCTTGACTTGGCTCACGAGGTTGTCGACATGTGGGATGTGGACTCTGCGATCATTGTGCCGATAGTCGTATCAGCCAATGGCTTAATTGCCAAGAGCCTCGACCAACACCTATGGAGGCTCGAGAGCCTCCATAGGTGTTGGTCGAGGCCCAACGAGTGTGCAGCTGGGTTAAGGGCCTGATTCAGAAAGCGGTACTCCTGGCCACGGCCGTATTGTTAGGAGGTTCCTCTCTCTGGAGCCCTGACCGCCGGGCTACTTTTCTTTATATTTTTAAATTTTTGTATTCTAATATTTAAAAATGTAATTTATAAGTGTCTTTAAGAAATAAAGGAAATATTAATAAGCAATACAGACAGACATACTAGAGAGACAGAGAGTTATTTTTACATTTAAAATATTACTATGGATTGATTTTAATATACTCTCCTGTTCGCTGGTTAGTGGTAGCCCTAAGTTTCACCCCATAACGTCTGACGGCACTTTATACAGCAGGCTCGAGCACCAAGGTACCTGTTATCTACGTATTCAAAGTTTATGCTAACAAGGTGTCTATATTCAGTGTAATTACATCAGCAAACTGAATAATCAACGTCAGTAACCTACTTGAAATGAGACGACGACATTCTACTAAAGAGAAAATTTAGATATGGCTTCTAACCGAAAGGATCTGTCAAACTAAAGAGAGAAAATAAAGAAAGAAAAATTGTTTAGTCTGCACAAAACAAAAGAACATTACAATTTTTTTTTTTAATGTTGTGTTTTATGTATTTTTTTACAAGCTTAGTCCTGCCGTTCCTTAGGGTTGGGATCTCGGAATTCAATGACTCTGAATGAATTCATGTAGGTAAAAACTTCCGGATAAACTTAAATACTAAAAAATTTACCATTTTTTTTCTACCACTGTAAGTAGTTTAGCCTAGTAAGTTTGACCATCTTGGAGCTTCCGAGATTCTTTTGCTTTTAGCGCTAAAGTGACTCAACTTACCGTGTCTAGGAGATATTTTAATTTCATCACTTAAAATAGTTTTTATCTACGAGCTGCAATCTCAATTAGCTGCGCCAGTTTTGTTCTGTTGCTCATAAACGCTGGTTTCTTATGACTCAAATGGAACTTCAACTTTATTCTCATTCTATCTAGAATATGTTTTTGATTACCAACTGTTAGTAGTTACGCCTCTTTTGTGCAGTACAGTTGCGAATAAATAAATGCGCTCGTGGGGCGGACTACACAAGTGCAGTAAGATAGGCACTTGAAATTTTTTATTTCAAAAAAAAATTTCCTCTTAGAGGTTTTTTTTTGTGAAACTTTTATTTATCTTCATATTTGTGAAATGGTACCTACGTTATACTATTTATTTTAGAAGCAACTCAGTTTAAAACGACTGAAAGACTTGTATCTACGGTAATGAAAAAAAAAATATTTAAAAAAAACGTGAGCCAGGTACTACTTCTAAGGTACTTTTCAGGATAGCCTTAGGATAACTTTAACGTAAAATCAGCCTGTAAATAAATTAGTGTAATAAAAACTAAAACCCAACTACGACTAAAAAGGTATATACAAGACACCACAGACAGACAAATTAAAAATCCGGAGTCACACTTGTTAGGGCATAAATCAAACAGATTACGTGTGAGTCCGGATTTTTTATTTTTCTGTCTGTGGTGTCTTGTATATACCTTTTTAGTCGTAGTTGGGTTTTAGTTTTTAATACTTTAATTTTTGTTTAATTCTTTTGGGGTTATAATATATATCTTTTTGAAATGTGCTCAATAAGCCCTTTCATTTGATACCCAACATGATACGATTAAACAATATTTTTTTTAAGTTTCTGACTTCATATCCTCTAGAGGGCGCCAATTTAATTTAATGTGACGTCACATAGCCCATAACTAGTGGACGATCAAGACGCTTCCAACGATACCTCATTTGTCAAATTGTGATGAGTGGTTTAGAAGATAGGAGGGAACAGATGAACATACTTACGTACATACATACATACATACATCCCGGTTAAAATCATAACCCTCCTTTTTTCTTCGCCGTAGTCGGGTAATAACCCTCCTTTTTTCTTCGCCGTAGTCGGGTAAAAATTGACACATTGCCAACGGCCTCTTCGCAGAGAGAGTGAACTATACGGTTCTTCCCAGATTGCCTTACGATGTTATCCATTACTGTTAGATACTATAATAATATTGTAGCCATATGTCCCCTTAGTGCTACGTTTCGAAAACACGGCCTTGTGTAAGAAGCGGAGTCAGAATAAAATAGAATAGTGTTTATTTGCAAATATGGGTAATACATAAATACATAAGTAGCTGTAGGTATCTCAATACATCAGAGTTCTGCCATAATTAACCATTCGGCATGCAAACATTTTCTGTCTAGCTTTTTCCCAACCATGTTGGGGTCGGCTTCCAGTCTAACCGGATTATATATTTTACTCCGCCTATCTGACCTCCACAACCCAGTAACTTGGTAATACGATACCCCTTGGCAAGACTGGTTGTCAGACTTTCGACAGCCGGGACCAACGGTTTAACGTGCTTTCCGAGGCATGGAAGACTCTCGATATGTAAACATGGTCATCCATCCACGGACCAACTCCGGCAAGCGTAGCTTAACCTGATGAATCGACCCGTGCGGCTGTTGTTACTTATCCACGAGCTCTTCTTAAATATTTTCATGATATAAAATTTTAAAAATTTAGATTCTCATTAAAACATTATAAACAACTTAATTAATTAAATAATAATAGTTAGTCATAATATTTTAATATTAATAATAAATTACCACCTTCACTCCTACGTAATTCCACCGAATCCTATAAGTACCAAGCCGGTAGCAAGTTTGGTATTTATGCGGTAGTTCCGCATAAATACCAAGAAACCACCATCGCTCCAAACAAACATCAGACTCAGTCGGATTGCTTTCAATAGAGATTCAGTGATCTCCTACACTCTCGCATAGCATTGCAGGCTGTGGTACATTGCTAGCTGTAGTACAGTAGACCTCACCTCGATGGTAACACTTTGATCTTGAGGTGGACTCGCGTAGGACCGAGTTTCAGTAGAATACGAGGCCAGCTTAAACTGGTTCTGTTACTTAAACTATACATCACAGGCGTCATTGAAGGCGGCTTTGAATGGAAATGTATTTCTGCCAACTTGAACCCCTTATCAACAGGCAGACTGGTGTCTTATACACTGAGAAACCGCAGTGTGAATGTAGTCCATAACGCGAATTGAGGCGGAAATTGAACTGGTAGAAACTGTCACGTAAGGAATAAAAAACAAAAAACCCGCCTGCACAAACGCATAACTTTAAAGAGAAAAACAAGCATTATAATATTCTGTAGAATTTTGGTATTACAGGCCGGGAACAAACCAATAACCTGAAATATGGTGTAACTGTTGTTTGTTCCCCGTCTGTAATACCAAAATTCTACAGATTATAATGCTTGTTTTTGTCTTTTACGAGTAAGTTATGCGTTTTTGCAGGCGGGTTTTTTGTTTTTTAAATAATTTGTTTTATATCAACCTTTTTAGTTTTATTAACATATATTTTTGGAGTTAACTCATTACTAGCTTTTATTTGATACCAATATTGTAGTAATTTTTTTTTTAAATAGAATAGAATAGAATACTCTTTATTATGTACACCATAAAAAATACAGATACAAATGTAGAAATTTAACATAGGGAACTCCATAAAAAAACCTTCCCCTCCGTTTTTTTTGTACTTGCAAATGAAATATATTAAAAAAATAGCCTATATCACTTCCACAATTAAGACGAACCTAAAGACTCCTCGTATGTTAAAATCCACCAAGCCGTTTAGGCTACAGAGCGTGCCAAAGAAATAGACATACATACAAACATACATACATACTCTCTAAAAACATTACCCTCCTTCTGGGGCAGTCGGGTAAAAAGCGTTATGCCCCCTCCATTCGACTTTATCTCTCTCTCAGTTTCTTTATATGAGTGTGTGCTTGCGAGTATCGCGTAAAGAGCTTGGTTCGTGACGGGCCCGGGGGATACTTAACCGCACATTTTTTTTGTTCATTGAAGTAAATAGAATAAATTTCTAGTTATTGAATTGAAACCCATTATCTTTTGCAATAACAAGCTGTACACCTTAAGAGGAAATGCGGTTGGTCTTTTCTCCACACAAACGTTCTCGCCTGTTTTCTTTCTGGTTCATGACCTTAAAGCAACGATTGTCTAAAGTAAAATAATATCAACTAGTTCTATGTCCCTATGTTTTCCTTTTTGATGATACATTATCTATAGAAGCACTAGAACCCTTAGAAAATTCTCAAAATTGCCTGTTTAGATCGCTGTCAACAGAGGCCTATTGTATAAATTTGACGACTATTACTGAAAAAAGAAAAACATAGGGACACAGTATATGTTCTTCTTATTCAGTTTTTGAAATATCTTTTCAATTGGTCCAATATTGGAGGCGGAAATAGGAGGGCGCCGAACCTCGAATTATGACTTTTTACTTAGGCTATTCGGTTGGATCTGCAGCTGTCCTTATCGCACAAATAGTGCCCGAATGCGAGCGCTCGCGCTAGCGATAGTTTCTTCAAATTTTCAAAAGTTTTTCCGACCGCATTTCCTCTTAAGGGATTGCCAATCGGCAAAAACGAAATTCCATACATACTTTCACCTCCTATTTAGCCCCTTTAGGGGATGACTATTCAAAAATCATCGTGCAGAATTAATTATTTTAGGCCCAGGTTCAGGCTGTGTGTTGTCTGTCAGTGACTGAATTTAGGACAAGGTGTGGACTTATTCCCCCCGGCTTCTGAAGGCCTGAGAAATAAATGTGTGACTAAAATAACTATAACCAATCGGGAAAAGTGTATAAGTCGGGACTTTGTGTCTTGAGCTTAGTGAATCTGTGCTACATTCATAAGAATTTCCGTCTTTTGTATTTTAATCTCACAAACACGTTTGATAACAGGATTATTTCGTTAAAAGGTTCTAACCGAGCGTTTTTGGGATGTGTTATGTAAGTGGAGAGCAATGTAGCTTTGTTTAACTTATGCTGTTTGACTTGAACATTAATTTCGTGAGCAAATTAATTAAGTTTCCATTATGTAGCTAAGCAGCAAAGCTTGCATTAATATATTGAAATGGTCGTGCATTTTGTGTTTACATGATTCCTTGGAAATCGTGAAAGAGAAATATTAAATGAGCAATAATGTCTATTGTTGTATAATATATTATTTGTAATCACGTTCTTGAAAACGGCTAAAGCGATTTCGATGAAAGTTGAAATATAGAGGTTTACGGGGGCGAAAAATCGATCTAGACGGGACTCATATCTGGGAAAATTAGTTATCAATATTTTCACCCGCGCAGAGCTCGGTCGCCCAGGTATTGGAATTAAAAGGAAAGTATAATTATGGAGATTTTTTAAGGAGAGATGGCGTAAGTTGACTCTTAGGGCAATTTTTTCTCTGCCTGCGTGCGATTACAGTTTTGATGTTTTATAGGTAACGGGTTCGAATATACAGCATGTGACAAAAACTCTGTCCGATCCCAAAGGGGCACATAGGTACTGCAATAAAATTACCAGAAAAAAATATATATTATCATTAAAAATAAAATAGTTATTGCAATTTGAAATTTTCATTTTTAGTACCAAAATTACCCCAATTTCATTATAAATTAGCAAATTTTCTACAGAGGACATATGTTATGACTTGTAGACACCCAACTAGACGCCGGCAGACCGCGTCCCATGTAATAACCCGGTAAAATTCGCCATTGATAAAAAAAAGGGGCAATTTTTTTTTTCTTTATAAAAAATCCACCTAATTAGACTCTCACAGATCGGACAGGGTTTTTGTTACACGCTGTATAATTATCCCGCACCCGGATACTTTTGAAAAACTTCAAAGTTCCGCGAAAAAACATCATGATTGCGATTTTGAGTTAGAAAGAAAGAAAAATATTTTATTTGGGACACGCACAGGAAATATAACAATAAAAACAAACATTAAAACTAACAAAATTAATAAAATAAAATAAAACAACGTGTAGAAAACGAAACCCGTGCGAGGCCAAAAAGGCTCCTATCTCAGCATAATGCTACGATATTTGAGAAAAAATAAACAAATACCGCAGCGCTGGTATTCTGATAGGGCCCACTGTGATGCCACGGACACGGAGCGGAGCGAACGGAGTTGGTACCTACGGTGAAAGCTGTGAATGTGAGTTGGATTGGAATCAAAGGTAGGTAAGGCTGACAGCTAACCGAGAAAATTGAAAGTGTTGCATAGCAGGGGTTAATTAAAACACGAGTTTATATAGTATCACGCGAATGTTTCAATATCTAGTTATCTGCTGCTACGTCATTGCGAGAGGGCGGTTTTGTGTCACAAATAGTCACAAATGCAGTGAGTTTATTTTTATGGCCTCGTTCTAGCATTTTATTGTGGATACAGTGGGACTCCATGACTAGGTACTTTCACAGTGTATCGACACAATTTTCTGAGCTAGACGAGAAATACTTCAAAAATTAAGGGTGAATTCGACTAACCGTATATAAATTGTGTAAGTCTTATCCAGTGAATAGATTTTGACAGATTTTCAGGTTTCTCCATACAAAAACTGTCAGATGTCAATTTATTTTACTGATAAAAAAAATTGATTCGGTAAAATCAGCCCTATATACATGGATTAGTTTTTCGCTAAGATATTTTATTTATTTATTTGGTAAAAACGCACAACATTTCAGACCCGGATCCATGTCATTGCACAGTTAAATTTTAATAAAAACAGACATACATTTACAATAAGGAGGGAATAACAATCCACAACCTAACTTTATTATATATACTAACTAATATCATAAATGCGAAAGTGAGTTTGTTTGTTTGTTACGCTTTCAAGCTAAAACGGCTGAACGGATTTGGATGAAATTTGGCACATGGGACCATGACCTGGAGAAGGACTTAGGCTACTTTTCATCCTGGATCGCAGACGAAGTCACAGGCAACAGTTTGTTATCTATACTAATATTATAAAGAGGAAAGATTTGATTGTTTGTTTGTTTGTTTGCATTGAATAGGCTCCGAAACTACTGAACCGATTTGGCTGAAAATTGGTGGGGAGGTAGCTTAGAACCAGGAGACGGACATAAGATAGTAGGTAGGTAGGTAGGTAGGTAGGTAGGTAGGTAGGTAGGTAGGTAGGTAGGTAGGTAGGTAGGTAGGGTAGGTAGGTAGGTAGGGTAGGTAGGTAGGTAGGTAGGTAGGTAGGTAGGTAGGGTAGGTAGGTAGGTAGGGTAGGTAGGTAGGTAGGGTAGGTAGGTAGGGTAGGTAGGTAGGGTAGGTAGGGTAGGTAGGGTAGGTAGGGTAGGTAGGTAGGGTAGGTAGGTAGGGTAGGTAGATAGGGTAGGTAGGTAGGGTAGGTAGGTAGGTAGGGTAGGTAGGTAGGTAGGGTAGGTATGTATGTAGGGTAGGTAGGTGCGTCGTAGATAAGTACTTAGTGCTACCCGTGTGAAGCCGGGGCGGGCAGCTAGTTAATAAATAAAATAAAATATCTTTATTTCAGACCTAAATTAGTCCGAAGTTGTTAGTGGTTAGTAACAGATTGTGCTTTTATGCTATGTTAATATTGTTAGTACTTGACTTATTTAGTTTAATTTAGCACAAACCACTTATTCACCGACAACGCCCTGCGCTCGCGCTCTATGACGTATTAATAACAAGAAGTATCGATATGTGTTGTAATAAAAAATTAGGACTATCGTTTTCCTAATTTCGGCACAGAACACAAAAATAAGGTACCTTGTAAGGGTCTTAAAACGAAAGAGTTATAGTGTCATGAAGATTGAATATAACAGCAGAGCCAGAGACACAGGTGCGCTTTCTAAGATAAATTGGTACATAAAACATTTTAAAGAAGCAGCGGTTACTAACTTTTTACTGGTTCAGGAACAAACGACTTTTTGAGGACTAGAGAGGGTCGTTATTCGACCGAGTAGGTAATAATTAATCGGAAACTGAACTAACCAAAGGCTGCTTTTTTCTTTGAGTTTGTGGTGGTATGTGGGTAGTATATCAATCTGCCTAGCCTTTTCCCAACTATGTTGGCTTCCAGTCTAACCGGAAGCAGCTGAATACCTGTACTATTTTACTTGGAGCGACTGCCTATCTGACCTCGACAACCCAGTAAGTGGGTAATGCGATACCCCTTGGTAAGACTGCGCCCTAATTGCGTAATACTCGATCAATATGAATTGGAATCGTTTCGAAACAAATGTCTAATCCATTACTTCATAATGTTCGTAAGCTACGTTGTTGAGCAGATTTTTTTTCGAACTTATAATGCAATGGATTATACATTTGTTTACAACCGATTCAAATTCTGACTGATCGTGCATTACGCAATCAGGGTGGTGGTTGTCAGACATTCGGGCTTCTGACGACCCATAACGACTGTCAAAGATACACGAATGACGTGCTTTCCGAGGCACGGAGGAGTGTCGGTATTGTAGGTATATTCACTGGCCGTCAAAAGTTTGTACCACACTTCTATAATTGCAATAACTTTTAAATTACACGAGATATATTTTCGAAATAAAAAGGATTACAAAAAGAATTTAATTTTTTAAATAATAACATAATGTCGATAACCGTCTTTTAAGGAATGTCTAAAAAAACATTATAAACAAAAACAATCCTTTTCAAATTGTTGCAACTTTTGACTCTTTTTGTTTCTGTTTTTTTTTTTCACATTTATTTCTTGATCGTTGAATTTTGAATCAAAAGTCAAGGTGTCAAAAAAACAATGCACCTAAATAAGGCGTAAAACTGTACTTATAAATATTGTTTGAGTTTAAGAAGAAAATGGCTATTTTTTGGTTGAAGTTAAAAACGTTACTCATGTTTCATAAACTATATATATATTGTAACAATATATATTGTAACAATATTTTGATTTAAAAGAGTGTCAATGGAGTTTCTTGCCCGTTCTTCTCCATAGGTACCTACTACGCTTTGGAATGGGCAACTAGCTTCATATTTCTGAATGACCGACTCCTTGAAAAAGTGCCTGTAAATGGTTTAATTGAAATAAATGCTTTGATTTTGATTTTGATTTTATAATTTCCAGGAAAGCTGATGAAATTTGATATAAAAAGATTTTATTTCAAAACTCTGGTTTTTACAGTTTAGGAGAAGTTGCAATTTTAAAATTGTGGTACTAAGTTTTGGAGGCCAGTGTAGAAAGAGAAAGTAAATAAATGGCAGGATATAAATATAAACTTTATTCGCTTATATGCATTACACATGGATGTACAATTACGGCATGTGTAACGTGCATAGTAATTAAAGGCTCAAAGCATAACTGGAGCCTTCTACTTACCTACGTGGAGTTAGTGCTAATTTACATTTTGCATGCTGGAGTATAGAGGGAAATCAGGAGCCTTAAAATAGTCACTTTGGCAGAATCATAATAGGAAAATATTATGAATCATCGTAAAATATCACAAACTGACAATTCATAATATGATCTGCGTGCGATTCATATTACGAAATAATTCATCGGTTTGACAGTTTTCTATGGAGATTCGTAAAATGGTCCATACATTATGAATTGCTTTTTTGTCAAATTAGAGAAATTGCTAATGGCAGGTGGAAATTTTGGAAATGAATTGCTTATAGGGGAATTGCTAATGTGGCCGTTTTAGGCCCGCAGGACCAGTGACGCGCTACGTTTGCCGCATCGGCATCGCGTGGAATTCGCCGAATTCCCATTCTGTTTGTGGACTATTGGACACAAATAGTTATTATTTTGCGTTCGTTTATGATACAAGGCACAAGTTAAAAGGGCAATTTTACCGCTGTGGTATGACAGGTCATAATTTAGATTTGCTTGATTGTTTTGTGTTGTTGTTCCACACACAAAACAATCAAGGAATTTCATGGATTCTACTAACCCAGAAATATTACTACTTTTAGGTTTTAACGATTCTGATGTCAAAAGAATTGTCGTCTGTTTGTCTGTACCTACGAGTATGTACCTAAGTTTCAAATGTTTAAGATCTACTGAGTCAACACATATTATCAAGCTAATTGCTCTGGGGGATAGAAATATTGTATTATGTCCGTATTCTTCTACACTTTATCTTGAAATTGTGAATAGACGAGAAAAAAAATGGTATAATATTGCAGAAAAATTGCACGAAGTAAAAAGCCTAACAGTTTCACGACCATTGTGCAAACCCAGAGTTTTAAACCCACAATTTCAATCCTCAAAAAAATCCAAAGGTACATATTTTCTGTCGTGGATATTTTTTAAATGTTAGATTAAAATTATAATTCGAAACATGACATGGGGATGTATAATAATTTAAAAAAAATTACATGTTTAAAAAAATATATTATTCGTATTATTCCAAATAATAGATAATAATATAATAATTGGATGCAACGGTGCTAAAAAAAACTTTATTTAACATCGAATGCATTTATAAATAAAATAAAATAAATCCCTTTCATGTGATCGAAATCACGGGCAAAGCCAGTTTCAATTAAGATCCGAACGAATTCCGTCTCCTCTAGAGATATTCCGGTTTAGAGCCACAATAATTTAATATAATAATAATTTAAATTAAGGTTGATCATTCGACTGGGAGCAGTCCCAGTGAAAAAAAATCTGAATAGGATATCTGACTGGTTTTCTTTATTCGTAAAGCCTAGGTAAAATCCGTAAAGATATTGTTAGAAATGACCAAGTGCCAACCTGATTCATATCATATATATATAAGTAAGTACATCGTGACTTCACTAAAATAATTAATTTAAATATTTAAATAACGGTTTAACCTCACCTATCATTAATTTATTTTGTTTTGCATTGCACGCACGTATGGGTATGATGAAAGTTCATCAAATATTTAATTCAGTTAATTACCAATTGCCTTTTTATTCAAAATACCGTGAACAGGTATTATTTGCCACTCAAAATTTATACCGCATAAATGAACCGCATGCCATTCAAGCTCCAACTTGAAGCTGAATATGTATTAAATTGGCGCTTCGACTAAATTGAACTTTAACAAAATATCGGGTCAGTTAAATATTCGTGTTTGCATATTTCACTTTCAATGTTGATTATGGTGTAGGTATAAATATATTTTTCTTTTATGAAAATGAATAAACATACTATGAGAATTATTCATGCTTTATTCCTCTGTCGAATAAAGTAGGTACTAGAAAATAATAATTACTTTATCGCAACTATCCGCGCGTGTTGGTTTCTCCTGTGTTTTAACCCACATCATGGCAACGCTTGAGTTTTAAAGTGAAAATATTTTACTGTTCCATTGGACAGATTGGACAGCTTGCACCGGCTTCGCTTGAATGAACAGTTAAACAATTCTTACATAAGACCACAAAGACGAACCATAGTGGAAATATCTCGTGCCCGTCAAGATGGAAGGACCAAAGCCTTGAATTCCAAAACAGCCTTTATAAAAGTTTAATACTATAAATCTACTATTTGTAGCAGACTATCGGTATTTTCTCATTCAACTGACCGAGGATTTATGTCAATAGGATTGACTTGTAACAGTCCCGCTTTAGAGCAAAACTAATTTACCCTTGTTTATTGCAACATGGTATTTTCTGACAGTTAATCCCAAAATGTATCTTTTTCTTTTTGTGTCTTAAATTAAATAAAAAATACAGCTTAAAGTGAAAAAAGTTACATTATAAATGCCTGCCTGGATTCGATCCCGCAACCTCGTGTAAAGGAGGCTGGGGCGTTAACCTCCACGCCGCTGTCACGGCATTTCGGTCGAATATATCTCTATTTATATTTCCAGGAATTTCGACTCGATTCGAAACGGGGCATTTATCGTCGGTGCAGTATTATTGTTGGGTCCCGTTGCAATGTATTGAAGGGTGGATTGTCTGCTATGCATTTAGCGGGTTTACACGGAGCGAGTGGACAGACGGGCGGGCGCGCCGCTCGGCTACCAACTGCATTTCGATCGCCTCGCGGGTTTCTTCCCGTGTAGGTATTTACCAAAATTTTGGTGTGAAGATGTGGTCGAGGGAGGCGTTTTGGTATTCCACCGCGCAAGGTCGTCGCCCGCATCGATCGTTGGCGACAAGCCTGGTGTGCGCAAGTGCCGCAACCCCCTCCGCGCTGTCCCCGCAAGTCCCAACATAGCTGGTTGAGTAGGTAGGCACGTACGTATCCACGGTAAAAACACAAGCAGAATTGTTCAGAATGTTTAGTCTCAAAGAGGGCGTCCGTGGGCGCAGACGGCGCCCCCGACCTTGTTCTGGCGAAAGAACGCCGACCGCGCGTCAGTCGCTCCAACTAATTCGTAACTGTGATAAAACAAACACCAAAGTAATAGTTAGGTAACACTACTAGCAAATGCCTCCAATAACATAGTAATACTTTCATATACTCCTAAAATTGTTTATTTTGCGGTTATCCATGGGTGTGGTTTAATGACTTCTTCTCACGAAGCGTGGTTGCCGTAGGGAGCCTGGTGGGGAAGCCACGTGATCTATTACTACGCTCGACACCTTGCCACCACGAGGTCGGCGATGCATCTGATTCTGCGCGTTGCATTTCCCGATTTTAAGCTCTATAATCGTTTGCAGCGTGAACGTAGTTATCGAGCCATGCTGAAATCAACCATAACTCAAAGGCCGTACGGTCGAAATTGATCACGAGCATTTATGCCGTTTCATAAATCAGTCGATGCACTGTGTGTATATCCCTGTTATATTTGCAAGACAGTTCAAATTTACTACGACTCAATTCGCCACCGTGCATGTGCGTTAACCTTTTCATTCATCCGCTACTACGGCGGGAATTGCCTGTAAATATGGAAGTTTTTAGGTTTCATTCATGATCTTCAGCATTATCCTCATTACATAGCAGTTCATCATTATACACTGCAGTATCTTACCACATATTTACGTGATTACGTCCAATATGGAAGAAAGAAAATTAATATAACTGAGAATAAAAAAGAAAACCTTTATATTGTTCACACTTTCATGCATTCATTATCATCCATAATGTGGTGTAGTTTGCAAAACTTCTTGGATTTTTGAAAATGTAAGTAAATTTTATTAGCAACTAGCTGATGCCCGCGATTTTGCCCTCGTGGATGTCGGTTATTATATACTTAAACCTTCCTCGAGAACCACTCTATCCATTGGTGAAAACCGCATAAAAATCGGTGCAGTAGTTTCTGTATATCGCGTACAGGACGACAGACAGACGCGGCGGAGGACTTTTTTTTATAATATGTAAGGATTGTTGAGCAATCACACAACAAACTGGTTTATCCGGAAAATGTACGGAATGATAATGAAGTATGGTTAAAAATCTGCTCATATCGTAACAAAAAATAAAGTGCACAATAATATTATGTAAATAAAGATAAGGAAATATTTAAAAAAAAAAAACCAAGGCATTTTGTAATATCTTCCATTATCAAGTCTACGTAATCAAATGTTTCTTAACATATTAAATACACTTAAAAAAATAACAAGCCTAATATTACTCTGCTCTACTGCCTAATAATCTCAGCAAAAATAGTCTATTTGCCGCTAACCCTTAAAAGTCCCCTATTTTTTCATTAATGCCCCTAAAATTAAATAAGGAAAAGGATTTATGAAAATCAGCAAACTTTTTAATGAGAAATTATTACAAGACCTATTATTCCAAGGCCAGTATAAACTGGCCTGAGAAAAATATGTATATTACCTTAATTAAAAAGTAGGTTGGTTGAAAATATTAGGTAAGATAGGTGGTAAGGTAGGTGGGGGTAGGTGAGCAATTTTGCTGCTGGGGGTCATGTCTACTAATTTACAAACGTGTCAAAGGTCTCGCAATGATGAGTTTTTGACAGATTTTGTATGGCAAATCTGCCTTAATAAGTAGACTTGGCCCCCTGTGCTGTTTTGACATTGTTCAAGAGCCACATACGATATTATAATACAGTTTATGTGTAAAAGATTTACTCATTGTATAGTGGGACTACTAAATATGCTAACTAAGTTATATACCTGGGGCCTAAAACGGCCACATTAGCAATTCCTCTAAAAGCAATTAATTTCCCGAATTTCCAGCTGTCATTGGAAATTCCTATATTTTGACAGCAAAAGCAATTCATATTGTGTGAACCATTTTACGAATCTCCATAGAAAACTGCCAAACAGATGAATTATTTCGTAATATGAATCGCACGCAGATAATATTATGAATTGTGAGTTTGTGACATTTTACGATAATTCATAATATTTTACTATTATGATTCTGCCAAAGTGACGGTTTGAAGCCCCCAGTAGGGATGGTATAGTCTCATACCTATAACTAACGCTGTAATACGGGTATTTCGCAAGGTTTGCCCAGCTGTGGGATGATATTATAAACCAGCATATTATAACAAAATGTCCTTCGTCCTACTTCTTGATATGGGTCAACCAGTTTTCGGACCAAATGACAGAAATGCGTGCGCCACTTCTTCTGAATAATAAATGAATTTATATGTAGGTAAATTGCTTGAAAGTAATTCCAATAGAAAACAACAATTTTGACAAAAAACAAGGCATAATAAAATTACTATAATATTGCTTTATCTCACTTTTGATGCTAACATACCTAGAGCTACATATATGTTGAAAAATAATTGAAAAATCGATTCTTTGCGAAAATAATATTAAAATTATTGGTAAGGACCGGATTATCGAATAATAAGAAAGATTTTTGTTATCATGCGAGCTATTTTATAAGAATACTAGTGACCCCGCCTCCTGCTTCGCACATTAACGTATTATGCACATATACCTTCCGGAATAAATTCTCTAAACGATGGTGAAAACCTCATCAAAATCTGTTGCGTGGTTTAGAAGAACAACTCGGACATACAGACAAACACGAAAAGCGACATTCATTTGTAATATGTATAAAAGAATAAGTTTCGTAGGCGCTCGTAGCAGCGTAGCAGTGAAGCAGCGTAGCGCGTAGCGCGAATCTCTTGGGTTGTTCCCGCGAAATTCGATCGATTTTCAGCCATACATTTCGAGGCAACCTTTTTAGTGCTCTAGGCGCTTTCGATCAGAATGTTGTAAAGGACTTTTTTTGTTTAAATATTAGATCAAGTATTAGACAGAAAAAGTAATAAGTGAATATAGAAGTATATGGCCGTGTACTGGGACATCGGTTGTCATGGCAATTCGGGGAATGTTCTGAAAATAGTTTTGACTGTGAATGTGGATGGGTAGGTGTAAGAATAGAGCAAGACAAAAGAAACGATTTATGGTTTGTGTGAAATATGATATGGCTAGGAAGAGAGTGAATACTGAGATAACAGGTAATAAACATGTTGCAGCCCTCAAATAAATCGGGATGAGTAACACGATGGCAGTCTAATGTCGGAAATCAACTGACGTTTTATTTAACAAACAATCTCAGCCAACCTTTAAAATAAATATAATATTTCACAATCATTGACACCCTTAAAAACATGGAATAAATCCGAATAAAAATGATCAAGTCACAAATGGCGAGCAAAGTTGTTTTAAAAAAAATCTATGAATGCTGGTGTACCCGTAAAGGATACTGGGGGTCTAAACTGGCCACATTAGCAATTCCTCTAAAAGCAGTTCATTTTTTGAATCCCAGCTGTCAATTCCTCAAATTTGACATAAAAGCAATTCATAATTTGTGGACCATTAATCACGAATCTCCATAGAAAACTGTCAAACAGATAAATTATTTCTTAATATGAATCACAAGCAGATATTATTATGAATTGTGATATTTTACGATGATTCATAATATTTTTCTATTATGATTCTGCCAAAGTGACTATTTTAAGCCCCCTGTTATATCGTGCCCAACATTTTTTTTTAAATATCAACATCGTTACGTCAATAAGGTTCTATACATAAGCCATCCGTAGTCACCCGTAGAGGAAAGTTAAAGAAACAAAAAAATTCTAGTAATATGGTGCCAGGTGTCACGATTTGAATGTAAAGTTCACCATTGGTGACCGCTGCCCCTTAAATATCTAGGCAACGTGGCACTTTAAGGCAATTACTGACATATCTTGTTCGTTTTAGGCGAAAACGAAATTTTCTTGCCTTTTTTGCGATTTGCGGGATTGATTGATTGATTTGCGATTTTTGATTGCCCTGTTATGTTGATATAAATATAATTAGCGGCCGTATGCAATATTTATTTATAGAATTATAATCATAAAAATCATTAATACAACTCTCTAAGTTCATATAATCCTACTAGCTGCGCCCCGCGGTTTCACCCGAGTAAGTCTCGATCTCGTGGGAATATCGGGATAAAAAGTATCCTATGTGTTAATCCAGGTTATAAACTATCTGTTTGCCAAATTTCATCCAAATCTATTTAGCCGTTTTTGCGTGATTGAGTAACAAACATCCAAACACACAAACACACAAATACACAAACACACAAACTTTCACATTTATAATATTAGTAGGATTGAATGACTATTTGACATTTAAAGATTATTCTAACTTAAAGAATGTATTGCTGATTATAATACTGTAAAGCCATATTTGTTACGATCGCGAATCAAATTTTAATAAACACACAACCTGAAACTGACATTCAAAAGAAAAAAACGCACAAAAAAAATTCATGTGCTACCTTAGCGCATCCCCCTTAAGTATCCTTTACCCATGGATCTATACAAGTTTCATCGTATACCGCTACTTTCATAAATACCGACAACGTCATGCCAATAAGCTTCCATCCCTTTTAATATTGAGCGCGCAATGTATGTGAACAACGCTATCATTCCGGGCCTTGATTACAGCAGTACGCCACCGATAACATGGGGAGAAGGCGGGCCCACCCGCGCCACGTGAATAACGTTATAAAATACACTTTTAAAATTTCAAATAATAAAATACTTTAAAATTTTCAAATAATAAAACAAAAAAGACATAAAATAATAACATAACTAGTGATTTGATTTTCTCTCATTTTTTTAATAAAGATAATACCAATACCTATTTGAATTTGTACTTTCTTGGGAATAGTGCTGGGCTTGTGATTATCGTTATTCGGGTAAGTAGTAAGAGTAACCAATTATTTAATTCAATAGGTAAAGTACATGTTAAAAACATGACAATCATCTAGTGCCTACTCATCAAAACAAAAAAAAAAGACTTGCAAAAAAAACACATAAAAAGTGAAAAATTACTTTAATTTCGGAAGTCTTTGCTTTTCAATTTTCGTTTTTTGCCACCGAATTCCGAAATTAAAGTAATTTTTCACTTATTTAGTGTTTTTTTTGGAAGTCGGTTGTTTTATTTTTTTGTAAAAAGTTATATAATAATTAAATAAACTGTATAAATAAACAGTATTGGGAAATCATCAGAGACTTTTGTCGCTGACTATTCATACGTCGATACTGACACAGTGGCGACCAGCTTACCATACATTTGTTGAGGCTGGCAAAATGAGCATTCTTTACGATTTGCACTGTAAATAATGTTCACCAATACATAGGTTCAGTAAGAGAAAACACGCCATGGTGAGTCTGAATTTTTATTAGGTAGGTAAATAAACTTGTAAATCGGTTCATAATTGGCGAAAATATCGATGAAAATACACAAAAAAAAATACACACCGACGAACATAGAACCTCCTCCTTTTTGAAGAAATCGGTTAAAAACTAGCTGATGCCCGCGACTTCGTCCGCGTGGATGTCGGTTATTATCAGTGATCGGAATAGGTAGAGCTAATTTACCTAAAGTTCGAAAAAGAACAGAGACAAAGTGGAGACGCCTTACGACAAAATATTTTTTCGGGACTAATGTCCCGGGTTTCAGAACATTACTTAAGTACAACTAAAATTAATAAAGTAAAACAACTATCGAATTAATTTCCTGTTTCTGTTTAAAAAAAAAAGTATGCACGATTTCTATTGTTTAAAAAAAATTAAGGTAATCTCCTAATAATCTAATATTCGTTTGAACGATGTAAGTAAGCGCAGAAGCTAATGTTATTTACATAACAGTTTTAATAATAATTTATGTGATGTCCCGAAATCCCGACATTAGTCCCGAAAAAATATTTTAGTCGTAAGGAAGTCTCCACTTTTTTTGTCTCTGTTCTTTGAACTTTAGGTAGATTAGCTCTACCTATTCCGATCACTGGTTATTATATATACTAAAGTCTTACTCGCGAACCACTCTATCCATTGGTGAAAACAGCATAAAAATCAGTGCAGTCGTTTTTGAGTTTATCGCGAACAGGACGACAGACAGACGCGGCGGAGGACTTTATTTTATGATATGTAAGGATTTTATCTATTATACATTTTGTATTTATTTCCAGTCAGCTAGTAAAGATAAAGGCACGAGGCTGAGGACTTCCAATTATCATATTCAAAGTATCTTATGTGTTCTTTATTTAAGCTTTAAACAACTAAAAAGGTATAAACAAGATACCACAGACAGACAAAGTAAAAATCCGGAGTCACACGTGTTAGAGCATAAATCGAACAGATTACGTGTGACTCCGGATTTTCTTTTTTAGTTCCTGACTTTATGTCCTCTAGAGGACGCCATTTTTTATTTAATGTGACATCACGTACCCTATAACCAGCGGACGATCAAGACGCTTCCAACGATACTGCATTTGTCAAATTGTGATGAGTGGTTTAGAAGATAGGAGGGACAGATGAACATACTTACATACATACATACATACATGCCGGTCAAAATCATTACCCTCCTTTTTTCTTCGCCGTAGTCGGGTAAAAACCAGAATAGTATTTACATTCTAGAGAGAAGAGTCTTCTGAAACTTTTCCACAGACCGTACAACTGCAAAGTTTGACGGAAACAAATTCAAATCGTGATATCATTTCAATAGTCTTGTTTCGATTACTGCTAGTTTGTGGGCAGGAAGTTTACAGATTTCGGTATTTATTTACCTAATCAGTATCAGATTTCGTGGTTAAAGAGTCGTGTGCGTATGGATTGAGGAGCCATGTCTCATATTGAAACGCGGGTACTGCCAATATTTAGTAGTAAATTGTCCGATTTTGTAGCCGCGATCCTGGAATTTGTAGTAAAACCCTTAAAAAGTTACAGGGCATTTAAGGTGGCTACTCAATTCAGACGTCTGGAATGTTTTTTTTATTAATATCTTTTGAAATACTGAATGTGTAAGATGTTGGAGTACGCCAATATTTAGTAGAAATTTCTACTAAATATTGATGCTATTGTTATCCGAATTGATGAACTACTTTAGTAGATACGTACATATTTTACTTAGGCCGTCTGGATTGAGGAGCCACCTTAGAACTCGAAAACAGGCAGGCAGATCTTTTTGAAAATTTGTTAGAATTTAG
This sequence comes from Lithophane leautieri, assembly GCA_949152455.1. Lineage (NCBI taxonomy): Eukaryota > Metazoa > Arthropoda > Insecta > Lepidoptera > Noctuidae > Lithophane > Lithophane leautieri. Next base: position 18,471,945 of record OX424458.1, on the reverse strand, counting down.
TAGTACGTGTGGGTAATCAATACAAAAAAAAATGGGGTTTGTACGGCTGAATTTGAGATAGCTACAATACTTTGAATATTCAAAAATCTAAATAAAATATATGTACGTAGCTACTAAAGTAGTTGATCAAATCGGATAACGATAGCATCAATATTTAGTAGAAATTTCTACTAAATATTGGCGTACTCCAACATCTTACACATTCAATATTTCAAAAGATATTTATAAAAAAACATTCCAGACGTCTGAATTGAGGAGCCACCTTAAATGCTCTGTAACTTTTTAAGGGTTTTACTACAAATTCCAGGATCGCGGCTACAAAATCGGACAATTTACTACTAAATATTGACAGTACCCGCGTTTCAATATGAGACATGGCTCCTCAATCCATACGCACACAAAGAGTCTTTATTGCTTACTCAACATTTTTCTTAGTGAGAAACATAATACTACCTACTTACAGTAAAATAATGATATTAGCGAGCAGAGATTTACAGTAGGTATTAGAGATTTACAGTAGATATTAAGTTACATGGCAAATAAAACAAACAAGTACAAAAAGCACCCTGGAAATTTTTGGAGAAAAATCTGAAAGTTTATCATTCAACTTAGGATGAAAGGTATCTCTTGCTATTTAATATAAAATACTACTGGAGAGCAGTTTCTGTTGCAATAACTGCATTTATGGCTCGAAGAAAATTAATTCTCAAAGCTAAATTCTGTTGTTTTAGGGTTCAGTAGCCAAAGGGTCTTTTGTTTCTTTTTTGCTCTCTGGGCGGAGCGGGAGTTGTCAGACTTTTACTGACTAAAACCCACCTGTGTTCCTTCAGTTGCTACCTATATTCTCCTCGCCAACCAAGCTTCTCAATGGGCGAGATACTCTCCTTGTGTAAATGATATTAAAAAAGTAAAAGACTGTCTGAGAACACTTTAATTTACCTGCCATCGTAATTTGTAAGGCTCATTTACACAAGGAAAGTTTCTATAAAATAAATAACAATAAATCACGGTTGGATAAAATAAAACCGGCCGATAGCGTCGGGCTCGTACAATTAGCGTTCCGTACCAAACAACGTTGAGCAGTCTTTATAAAGTATTGCAGTAATATCAATAATAACATTTTTGCTCCAGAAACTTAGGAGATAAGGGGAAGCAACGGTCATTTTTAGGGTTCTGTACCCAAAGGGTAAAACGGGGCCCTATTACTAAGGCTCCGCTGTCCGTCCGCCCGTCCGTCCGTCTGTCACCAGGCTGTATCTCATGAACAGTGATAGTTGATGATGTATTTCTGTTGCCGCTAAAACAACAAATACTAAAAAACAGAATAAAATAAATATTTCAGGGGGCTCCCATACAACAAACGCGATTTTTTTTGCCGTTTTTATAGATAATGGTACGGAACCCTTCGTGCGCGAGTCCGACTCGCACTTAGCCGGTTTTTCTGCAAATATTGAGCTATTGTCGCTATTAGCCACTGCACAAAACGTTATACAAGATATTTTTACAATCCTTAAAGAGAATTCTTTCAAATGATATCTAACACGATACTTACGTTTTTTAAAACAACCTTTTTATAATAAATAATAATAATAAAAATAAAGTTTTTGTTTAGACTTAAATTCCTATGTGGCAGTGATTTTGAGAAAAAAATCTGTTTCACTTTCTACAGTTACTCGTAAAACCTAAAAAATATCTGCACTTCATGAATCAGCTAAGGTATGTCAATTCAAATGGATTAATTCTACCTACATAGGTCATAAGTCCTTCGTAAGTAAGCACCTTTTTTTTTTTCAACAACTCAGAATCCTTAGATAAACAAAGTTTTTAAAGAAAACTTTGCACTTCACACAATCACTGTTATTTGTAACTTAAAAGTATTCAAAATAAACTTGCTAACAACAACATTATGAAACTTGTATTGAAAAAGTACGGTAACAAAAAACATTGTTATAGCGGCAACAGAAATACATCATCTGTGAAAATTTCTACTGTCTATCACGGTTCATGAGATACAGCCTAGTGACAGACGGAAAGACAGACAGACAGACGGAAGGACAGCAGAGTCTTAGTAATAGGGTCCCGTTGTACCCTTTGGGTACGGAACCCTAACAAGCAAACATAAGTTCTGAGTAATTCTAATAAGCTTTCACTGAGAACACTAATGAATGTGCGAGCCTTAAAACATTACGAACACATGAGCCGCTGCAATATAAATTAATTACTGAACTGATGCTTCATGTTTTCATACACAAGAAATTGTTCATTAGTTTCAGTAATGGTATTACGGAGAAATAATTAGAATGTGAAATGTTTTCACTTTGAATGGTTGAAGGTTAACTCAACGCTTGTAAGGTTACAAGCGTTGAGTTAAGTTTTTAGCAGTAATGCAAATAATAAAATGTAACCGTAGTCGCGTAGCCTCGTAGCATGCTCGTAGCTCGTAGGCGCGTAGCCAACAGTCAATATTGAAACCAATTTCAGTACAGCGTTTTGATCCTATTAATTTTGTACCTATTTGAAATTAAGTGTAATCCTAAAATTAGAGATGGCAATTAAGAGGAAATAGGGTCGGTGCCCTATCCATACAAACGCTCTGGCCTGTTTTCTCTCTGGTTTATGAGCCTAGAGCAATGATTTTTTACAGTAAAATAAATGTAACTAGTGCTATGCCCTTATGTTTTCCGTTTTGATGATACATTATCTGTAGAAGCATCAACTCTCAGAAAATGCTCAAAATTCAATTCAGACCGCTGTCATCAGAGGCCTGTTGTAAAAATTTGACAACTATTAATGAAAAAAGAAAAAGAAGAAATCAATTTACAAAATATCTTTCAAATTGGTCCAATATTGGAGGCGGAAATAGACGAGAGCTGAACCTCGAATTATGACTTTTGTTTGGAGAAAAGACCGACCCTATTTCCTCTAAATTTATTTAACTGTCATGGAAGGCTGAAATCAATACGATTCGAGATCGTATAGACTCATGTTAAAATGGGATGTTTCAAAACACTAAGCACTGTCTATGTTTATACAGAGCAGAAAATAAAATCAAAAACGACGTAACGAAAAGATTTGTAACTGCGAGTGGGCAGTGCACCTGACGTCAAGATGTCAAGTTCAGTCTCAAACTTATACAAGGTTGAAATTGAAAATTAATTTTCCTTTACTCATGTTTTGAAATAAAATGAATTCGTTTGAGATGCTCTTTGCATCGTAGGCTCTTACATACATACACTAATAACAACTTACACTCGGAATCTCACTAACACGACACACTCTCACACTCTCACATACCTACTTACTACACTACTCATGCACATACACCCACACCTTATTTCGATTTTTTATGCTATAACTTTGACCTCATTTCAAATTTTTAATTTCGATTTTTTATAATTATTGTTTGCAATTAATTACCTATTCCCTATCATGTAATAATTGAATTATGTATCACAACTACCGACCATCGCATTAACAAAATGCATGTCACCAACAGTTACTGGTAGAATTACTCGTATTATGTCAATAATTTTAAGGTAATAATTGTAACAATGTTTAAATAAATTTAAATTTATTAACATCTTGTAAACGGCAACTTCTCACTTTTTGTTTGACGTTATTATATTAGACCTGGGGCAAAGCAAGTATAAAGAATAACCAAGTTACCGTTATTTGGGAGAAACTGCAGATTTTTTCCAAGAAATAATGAAGTTACGTCCGACTGAACACGTTACGGAAATGTTACGTTAACCTTATTGTTCATGTCAGGTGTAGGTACGGTTTTTGGCACAGATTGAAAATAACCTTACGCTACGGTTTACGATACAAATGTTATTTATAGTGCTGCTGTTTTTATTATTATTGTTATTTATTTACGCCGCGTGTTTTATGTTTAGCCCCAGTTTGTAGGGTGAATGAAATGAAATAAAGTTTTGCATAGAAACACTACACAATATAATCATTGACCAAAAAAAAACTCAGAAATACTTAAAAGTTCAGGGGAATTCGAGTGTGACCGAGACAGTGCAGAAATCGTGCCGTTTATTAACGTTTTTATTATAGGTACAAAGTTCTCACCTTGGAATTTACAATTCTACGATGTGGAAAATATTTGAGTAGAGTATGAGTATGAGAGTAGAAAATATGTTTGAATATGTTTAAATAGTTATACAATATTCGTTATAAGTACATCATAAGAATGCTGAATTTAAGTTTGTATCATTCTTAGTAAAGAACTCGAGCCAAAGTATAAAATAAATAGTGTATTTCCTTCATGCCAATATTAGAGCCAGATAATTATATCAATATCTTTGTCGAGTTTAGTGAAACAGCGCTTTGTCAACGTTGCCGCGAGCGTGTATTCAAAAGACAGTGAAAAAGCTAGAATAAACATTATATACGTGTGTTTTAATATCGTGCGGATTTCATCACGCATGCGGGATAGTTAATTTTTTAACACCTTACAACCCTGTGTAACGCAGTAAAAAAAACAGTCTAAGGACTAGGTTTTTCATACCGTAGCACTATAAAAGAACCACGCTTCTCCTTCTACAGTCCGTAAAAAGGAATGTGGTCGGACCAACTCGATTTACTGTAAACATTTTATTAGATTGAGTACTTGTATGGTTCGGTTTACGATCTCATCCACTTGCATGTTTTATAATAATTATGTACCGTTACATACAAATGGATGTATGTGCTATGATTTAATTATGGTTATGGTTATTAACAATATTATAACGCAGTAATGTATTTCAAATACAAGTGCGGTGAATCAATTATTGTTATGACAGAACTGAAATTATTTCACATTTTCGACACGATTCAACGGTAATTTCAGACACCAAATATTTTGGTAGTATTTAATTCAAAACAATCATTTATAAATGGAAAATGATGTAAGTATGAAATATGTGATAATGATACTGCAGGCACGGCTAAACACTGCACCTAGACTTTATTACCTCAAACTTAGGTACTATAGACGAGAGGCTAGGTTCGCAGTAATCGTCTTTAAAAAATTGTGTACTAAGTACAAAGCCTCCAGCACTCTATTTCATGCCGATTTTACGACAAAAATTAGCTTAACTATAATAAAATAGCTCAGCTATCATTGTGCCGATTGCCGTAACGATCACCTAATGGCCGAAAGCCTCGACCAACATCTCTCGAAGCTCTCGTTAGGCGGTTTGATCAAGGGCCTGATTCAGAAGGCAGTACTCCTCGATACGGCTCGCATTGTGAGAAGGTGCCTGTCTCTGCAGCCCTAACCACCGGTAGCTTGGACCCTGCTCCCGACACCGGCAGACCTTAATTTTTTTTTTTTAATTTTTTTTTCTTACGAAATATTTAAAAATGTTATTAGATAAGAAAATAAAAAAAACAAATACAATTAATACTAATGTCTTGGCCTTGGTGTCTATAAATAAGATACTTCAAAGTTTTTGAAATAGAAATTCGTTGTAGAGCCATTTTAAGTAAAGTGGTTGTATTTTAATTATGTAAGCTTCGCCATCACGAGCTTCGAGATTCTAAGAAACGAATTATTCGAAATAACGTTTCGGTTACTAATTGGTTCCTTTTCTAATAGTTCTAAAGGCTTATTTACATTAGGTAGCGATTTTAGTTTGAAAATTGAAATGTTTATTGTTTAGTCTTGCCGGACTAAACAATAAACAGCAACAATAGGCGTGTCAAGCTTCAACTAACATGTTTTCATTCAATACTCAATACCTATGTTTAGCGCATCCGTATGCCATTACGCAGGTAAGCCATGAAGTTATTGGCTGCTTAACCGGACTTTCCTGTGGTCTTAGGAATTTTAGGCCCACATCCCGGGCTTAAACTACCTACTTATAAAACAAACGAGATACACCAAAGTGGGTCAACTGGTTAAATATTTGATTGTTATCCGGCGCGGCTGCCGGTACAATGACACTGCGGATCACCTCCTCTGCTCCTCCCTTTTGTTACAAGTACAAGCTCATAAATTATAACAAAAGCGAGGACGGATCCGTATCGAGTTCAGGGGGCTTAAAACGGCCACTTTGGCAGAAAAATAATAGGAAAATATTATGAATCATCGTAAAATGTCACAAACTGACAATTCATAATAATATGATCTACGTGCGATTCATATTACGAAATAATTCATCTGTTTGACAGTTTTCTATGGAGATTTGTAAAATGGGAATTCAGGAAATGAATTGCTTTTAGAGGAACTGCTAATGTGGCCGTTTTAGGCCCCCTGTTGGTCCAAATTGTATGCATTTTATTTGTCCGTGGGTGAGAGAGAGAGTGGGGCTGTCTATCTCCTTTCCCAAACTTGTTAATATTAATGCCCAAGCGAACATTTTATACAAGCCCACAAGGTGGGCCGCCAACCACCGGGGCAATACCCTTATTTTTAAGAACGTTCACATTCGCATCTCATTTGCAATATGTCAAAAAAACCACCAATTTACCAACATTTTTGACTGACAAGTTTGACAGATTGAGACTTGATGAACGTTTTTTAAACAAGAGAATTGGCCCTCTAGTGAAGGTCGTGGAACCTGTGTCCTATAGATATTCACACATAATTAAATATGGTTAAAAGTAATTCTTAGTTAATAATGTGTAACACAAATTTGTTATACCTACAACAAGGCTCAAGAAAATAGGTGGCTCCTTTAGATGTCAATGTATACGCTTTTACAATAAGCTTCCAAGCCACGTACAAGATCTAAGCCTTAATAAATTTAAAACATTTATTAAACGTAAGTTGTGCCAAAAAGCGTATTATACCATTAAAGATTACATTGAGGACAATAAAAAACTTTTTTACAAAAAATTAAACCGACGAAAAAAGAACTGAAAAGCGAAAAATAAATAACTTTAATTTCGGAAGTCGGTGTCTTCGCTTTTCAATTTTCGTTTTTTGCCACCGACTTCCGAAATTAAAGTTATTTATTTTTCGCTTTTCAGTTCTTTTTTCGTCGGTTTAATTTTTTGTAAAAAAGTTTTTTATTTTTCGCTTTTGAGTTACCATCCACTCCAGGGTACTCCAGGGGGTTACTCCAGGTTAAAGACCTGGAGTTGATGATGAGTGGTTGTGTCATCAGAACTATGTATGTGTGCGAAATTTCAACAGAATCGGTTCACAGTTGAAAATTCAGTTGGTGAAAAATCAATCAACCCCATTTTTTGTACCTTTAGGGTTGGATTATAGTTTCCAATTTTAAATGGGACCAACTTCGAGGTATAACCTTCCCAATAAAAAAAGAATTTTTCAAATCGGACTACTCACTAAAAAGTTATGCGTGGTCATACATAAAAAAAAAAAAAAAAAAAATATACGTGTCGAATTGAGAACCTCCTCCTTTTTTTTTCGTCGGTTAAAAAGGCTTGGGATTGAGCTGCTCCAATTTCTCCAATTTTGTTATTTTTTAACTTATTGAATTTTGTTATTTTTAGTGACTTTTTATTTTATTATTAACTTATACAGTGACATGAATGTTTACTTTGTAAAGTATCATATTATTTTAATTATTGTGAATGTGAAGACTATGTGGATCTTTGTTTCTTTTCTTTTATAGTATTAATTTTTCCTTAGTTTTATTTAATCATGGTCTGGCAGTTTGAGTAATTTATGCGGCCTAACCAAATGTCCTTTCTTTGGTACTGTTCGTCAAATCGTTGAGCTCCTTAAAATTCGAGTTGAGCTGCACGATTATTGACAAATGCTTGCACTGACTGGACAGGTCCACTCAATCTGTGTGGTTCTTTCCTCAAAAGTCCATTTCAGACACCAATCTACATGGTCTTCACATGATCTGACCAAGATTATGTCTGGACTTTAAAAGAGACTGTGACCTCTGAGTTTGTTTCGGCCTTTCTTCTCAGAGTAGTCAGATAGGAAACGCCGACCTCATCTAGTTTTAAAAATGTGATTGACGTGTAAAAGTACAAACCTACTTACAGAAATAAAAATCATTTATCATTTATCATTTACGGTTTTAAAATTTTGAGCCCATACTACCTCGGTTCAAATTCACTTTTTATTTCACTCGTACCATACTGCTCGCGGACTGAGTGAGAGAGCGAGACTGAGTGGGGTGCTGGCGGCTCCAAGACGCCAATAGTTTAAGTATGTAATTGCTTTTTATGGCGAAAACAATAGTAATAAAAAATTAAAAAAATCATAATATCTGCTTTATAGTTAGTTCAGTTATCTTTGCAAAGTTTCGTGATCTAATTTGAAGTGTTTTTTTAATACAAGCGGCTTATTGCTCGGTTTGGAGCTAACTTAGTATTTTTTTTCTATCGAGTAAAGTGTTTTCGTCAAACACAGTACTTAACATTAATTTAAAAAAATTGACATTATATTTATTTCAAAATTGATGCTGCAGTATTTTCAACATAACGGAAGATCATGCTAAGCATTTGAGGTATTATGGAGTCTTAAGCCAACATGTCAGTATAGTGCGAGCCCAACTTGTACCAAGCCATTACTTTTTTTTTTCATTTCGGTTAGTTCCAGATACCCACAATACTAAACGATTCAATTGTCCGAAGCTCGCGTTAAAAACAATGTGAAAATGGAATGCAATTTTTCACTCCAGTCTTTTATTGAATTCTTGGTCATTTTGCGCTTAGCTATAACGTGCTCGCAAAACCCCGGTCGATACTGTGGCATTCCGGCACTATATTGTTCTGAGTCTGGACTTTAGTAGTTTCACTGGTAAGCACTTATTCTATTGAACTTGCTTCAGTAGGCTCCCAATTCATTGAATAAATCGAAATTTGTGTTTGCTTAATGTATAAATTATGTTTGTCTATTAACCGGGGAGTTCATATTTGGTTTGTTTTAGTAACTTAAATTTTTTTCTTGAAATGTAGTTATTTGATAAATAATGCTGTAAATTGGTATAAAAAAATTGATTCGTCAAAAAATAAAAAAAAATCTGGGTGAGGTTGACGTTTCCTATGCGGCTCCAGGAAGAAACAGGTGTTTTATGTATTCGAAAATGTAGTATTTGCCATTCATAGGTTTGTGCTTTGAGACACAGACACCAACTAACACGATGACGACCGCGACAATCGCCTTCTATTAAAAATAATTGTTTGTAAAATTTGCTTTTGTCAAACTTAAAACATTTATTTCAATTAAACCATTTACAGGCACTTTTGAATTGTCAAGGAATCGGTCAGTCAGAAACATGAAGCTAGTCGCCCATTCCAAAGCGTAGTAGGTACTTATGGAGAAGAACGGGCAAGAAACTCCACGGATACTCTTTTAAATAAATAAAAAATTGTTACAAAATATTGGTTACATCATTCATGTTGAAATTATACATATGAGAACGATATAGAAAACACGTTAAAAGCGTCCGTAATAAAAAGAGAATAAACAATTCAAAAATTAAAATAAGCCATGGCAGCCAAGAGATGACCAGTCCCAACTGACGACACACGTTCACAAACATGACGCATGGATCAGCACCATTCAGCTCAACCATTTTGAAAGGAGCTAAATGATCCAACACACGCTCCACCATCAGCGAGACATCTGAGTGAGCATGACATACTCACAACCGCCAGGGCACATTCAAGTCAATGAAAGACATATTGCCCGGTAAATGGTAGCTCTATTGTACATAGTACTCACAACTGTTCGCTCGATGTATGCTATTTTACAGTACGACGAAGGGTAATAAAGGCCTCCAGTGACCACAATTTAGGAACCGACTCAATAGAGACATCTTTTTTATATAAAACGAAGTACACACTAGTAGACATTGAATTGGCACACCGTCACTAAACCCTCGGGCTACTACACCATTATTTTTAACCAATTTACCTAATAAATATTATTTATCACAATTATTATTATTTTTGATTTTTATAAGACTGCAGATGATAATTACATAAAAACGTTTTAGTTTCGTTCGACAGCTTAAAGTTGCAGGATTGCCTGAAGCCGCAATAATGGAATGCTCATTCGTAATAACGCAGATTTTATTTTTAAATTCACAAACTCTCGGTACTGCTGGAGGGTATAATAATAAAATTCAGACATATCTGTCTGTAGTCAATCAGACGAGTTAAATTCATATTTTCCCAAAAATCGTGCTAGTAAAAAATGTGTGAATGATATTTTGTTTTAATTTTTTAATTTGGTGGAGGTGGAGGTGGAATGTGGTGGAGCTCGTGGCTAAGTAATAACAGCCACACCGGGTCGATCCATCAGGTTAAGCTTCGCTTGCCGGGTTCGGTCGGTGGATGGGTGACCATCTTTACATACCGAGACTCCTCCGTGCCTCGGAAAGCACGTTAAGCCGTTGGTCCCGGCTGTCATTTGTGGATCTTTGACAGTTGTTACGGGTAGTCAGAAGCCCGAAAGTCTGACAACCAGTCTTACCAAGGGGTATCGTATTACCCAGTTACTGGGTTGTGGAGGTCAGATAGGCAGTCGCTCCATGTAAAATACTGGTATTCAGCTGCATCCGGTTAGACTGGAAGCCGACCCCAACATAGTTGGGAAATGGCTAGGCAGAATTATTGAATTTTTTAATTTGGTCTTTTTCCCTTAATTTTGTCTGACCCGCTAGCGCAGGGCATTATAGTTTTAGAGTTCTAACTTCTAAGCTCGAGAGGTGCGTACGGGACTTTATAGTTTTGAACTGTGACAAGTAGCCAGATGTCTATTAAAACTTATATAATGTACGTTTCACTTTTGTTGTTACTTTAACCTCATGGCAAGTTTGATTTATAATGGGGTAAGTAAAATTAACTTTGAACAAACACGCTCTCTGGTACGGTATACAGTGTACCCTGAAAGCCTAGACAAAGTGCCATTCTAATAGCGATAACGATGATGAAAACATCAAATATGTAGGGGACTGACAGTATGATACAGAAAAGCGTAATAGATAAAGTAATAAAAACTAAAACTCAACTACGACTAAAAAGGTATAAACAAGACACCACAAACAGACAAATTAAAAATCCGGACTCACACGTGTTAGGGTATAAATCGAACAGATTACGTGTGACTCCGGATTGTGGTGTCTTGTTTATACCTTTTTAGTCGTACTTGGGTTTTAGTTTTTATTACTTTAATATTTTTAATTTTTTTTTTGAGGTTATAATACATAAATATTTGAAATGTGCTTATTAAGCCCTTTCATTTGATACACAACATGGTACGAAAAAACAATTTTTTTTTTTTCGTTCCTGACTTTATGTCCTCGCCATTATGAGCTCGCCATTTTTAATTTATTATTTAATGTGTCGTCACATAGCCTATTACCAGCGGACGATGCCAATGATACCTCATTTGTCAAATTGTGATGAGTGATTTAGAAGATAGGAGGGAACAGATGAACATACATACATACATACCGGTCAAAATCATAACCCTCCTTTTTTCTTCGCCGTAGTCGAGTAAAAAATATCACACGCTTTGAAAGCGATTGTCACTTGTTTAGACCCTCCGGACGAACTTGAACCAAAAGACAATTGAAATAGAGTTGGAAAAAGTTCGAACATATAATTCAGAGCGGCATCGTTCGCGTATACTCCTCGCAGCCATGCAGGCCGTCGGCGCTTGCGAACAGTCGCCGCTGCGGCAAGCAACTTTACTTTGCACGAGGGTGGCTCGCTTTTCGCCAGTTTATAAAAGTTTCCGCAGTGAGAGTTTAAAATAACACGTCGGTTTTTAATTGAGTTCGGACCTGCGCAGGTTTTGCTAAGTAAACAACAACGGTTCAGTTTACCATGTCGCTTCCTAACTAGTTGGTATTTAGCGTTAACTTTACAAAAAAAAAAATTGTTTTGTAATTTGCATCTCTGAAAGCACGTTATGCCGTTGGTCCCCGGCTGTCATTCGTAGATCTTTAACAGTCGTTAGGGGTAGTCAGAAGCCCGAAAGTCTGACAACCAGTCTTACCAAGGGGAATCGTGTTACCATTAACTGGGTTGTGCAGGTTAGATGACAAGCAATCGCTTCATGTAAAATATTGGTATTCAGATGCATCCGGTTAGAGTGGAGGCCGACCCCAACGTATTTGGAAAAGGCTGGACTGGATGATATTGCGATCAAGTTGTAAGTTTTAGGAAAATTTCAGAAGAAAACTTTCAGAAAAATAACTGTCTGTAACTTTTCTTCTTGAATAATAGGGTCCTCCTCGCGACACTTGCCAGTTTTAGGTCTTGTTTGTTGTTTTTTCATTGAGTTTGGAAACTAAACTATGATTGTATTTTGTTAATAATTTTTCATTGATAGCTAGGGTTACCTGCTAACCCGTTTCTGGCTCAAGCTGCGACTGCACTGGATGTATATCCTTCTTAAATCAACCAACCAACCATGAAACCAACAAGCCAGATAACTGGCTTGTTGATTTCATTTTGATAAAAACCAACGTGTATTCCGGGTCTTATGATGGAGCTGAAACTTTTTTAAACCATCCCGGTGTTTTTGGGCTCCATACCCAAAGGATGCCGACGGGACCCTATTACTAAGATTCCGCTGTCCGTCTGTCCCTCTGTCTGTTACAGGGCTGTATCTTACTGTATTAGGTGGACACTTGTGTCTCAGAGTGTGTATTACTATACTATCAAATGGCCGCTAACAACAAATAAATTAAGTACAAAAATATAAAAAAATGAAAGGAAAACAACATGTTTTTCGGCGGCAACCTTTATGTCTTTCTCTTCAATGACGACTCTAACTTAACCGCTTTTTATTAACTCTGTCTATATCGGTCGAACTTTATCCATGTCTTTTTTTTACATTTAATCCAAACACTGACCAGCAAAAGTAAAATGTGGTTGATGAGAGATACAGACTGTATCTCTCCTCAACCACATTTTAACTTTATCGGTACTAACAACTCAAATTATAAGTATGATATTAAATCCACAGAAAACTATTCAGCTTGAAATTAATTCCAAACCACTCGGAGCACGTAAACCGCGAAGAACCTAGAAAATACCTAAGCAAACTTTTACTTATTATGAAAACTTTTTGGTGTTGAACATTAAGTTAGTACCGCTCATCAAAGTTCTGATTTTGCAGAAAACAGCACACTTATTCCTGCGTATACGAGCTCGGAGTGCAATTTCAAATTCTACGTTCAGTTGGTCTGGGCGACCTAATTGCTTGGTATTCTCTCGTTATCATCAGTGCCAGTCGCGTCAATTGTGCGCCAGACGATTGTTCTGAGTTGCCGCAATCTCCGGCCGCAGACTCTATATTCGTCTATAAATAATAAAATTATTCCATTCTTAAGACTTAGAAAGGATTCCCATTGTCAATTTAAAAAGTATTCGCTATATTTCTGTAGAATTTGGGCATTTAAACTATGTTTATTTGAAGAGGTTTATTCGTTAAATTGTAATTTTTTCCTTCACTCTCTATATTTTAATATTTTAAAATCCAATGTTCGTTAACTCAAATCTATTACATTTCTTCTAGGAAGTGGTGAAGGGCGGGTGTTTTGGGGTACTGTCTTATGTAATTTTGACGTTCGAAAAGTGCTGATTCTCGGCTTAGTTTGAATTAATGGCTTTTGACTTAGATTTTTGATTTTCTACGAAAATCTACGCTTATTTTTAGGGTACGGTTATATTGAAAGTATAACGTATTTTTATAACTTTACAAAATATAAAGTTGCATAATTATTAAAGAAATTGGCTTAGTCGATTCATTCATTCAGTCATTCTACAAGTGCCTAATTCGACAAATGGCTGACTCGTAAAAGTACTAATTCTTAAAATGGTCAATTCGCAAAAGGACTCTTTCTTAAAATTGCCAATTCGCAAAAGGACTAGTTCTTGAAATGGCCAATTCGAAAAAGAGCTTATTGTGGAAATACTTACAGACATACAAATAATAATAATATTTAACTTCTTATAAAAAAATAATAATAAGCATGAACATTATAAATAAACATAAATACTTACCTAACACTGTGGAGCAAGCTGCCACTGCTATTGCGACCACAGTGGCTGGATTATTTGCCCTTTCGTAAACATTATAGCCGGTTTCTGATAGCCCAAACTTACGTAGTGAATCTACACTAATGTCAAATCCCACGTCTGATGTAGTGATAGGTAGCTAGCCGGAAACTATGAGTCAATAAAATCAGTTAACGTGTTGTTTGTCTGCAGATAACGTTTCATTTGGCTGCCTAAAATCGAAATAAAAGCTCACTTCTGTGTAGATACACGCCTTTATCGGAATCAGACAATGCCCACTCAGTATTCTATTCATCAACTGTGCGGACTTACCTATCACTGTATTATTAAGAATGCTGGTATTATAGTACAGTCAACCGTATATCACTGATAACAATTTGACACTGACAGCGCCAATATGTCGTGTTGGTTTACTGTACGATGTACGTACTGTCACGAAACAGGTCCCCATAGGAGTCATCATAAAACGTCAAAGTCGACTTCCAGTAATTCACGTAATTACATGGCCAACCGTTGCGGGGTAGTGTTTCATTGAATGTAGAACTGCCGGTCTATTCTGTAAACACCTCAACCTGAAAACTTAGCTGAAGTGAGCTGTCAATCCCTAGCGTCAGGTGGAGTGACAGCTCACTTCACCTAAGATTTCACGGTGAGATTTTTACAGAATACTTACTTACTGGTGTGATCAACATACTTAATTCATTATAATTTATCTGAATATTTGATATCTTTAAACAACTACCTACCACCAAAAGATTTCCAGTTTAATATAATTTCCTATTTTTGTAAAATTAAATAATAATAATTATGATCTTTGTGTAGCTGAAGAATACGAAGTTTACTGAGCAGAAATTTTATCAAACTGAGGTTCCGGGCGCAGATATAGAACGTTATTGAATGTAACCAATTTAACTCCAACCTTTATTGATTTAACTTCAAATTAGTCAGTCCGTATCTTTATCGCCTATGTTCCTAGCTGTCTTATAAAGTAAGCAAGGAGTATATTAGAGATGGGTTGTACCAGGTTAAGCACGATATCTGTTATCACTGTTACAAAAAAACAACAGATCAAAATATTTGTTATTAAATAACAGCCTGTTATTTTTGTACGGACGATAAATACGTATTTAAATCTCAATAGAATATCTTCTTTATTTCTTTTCGTTTAAAGTCGAAAATCGTATCTACCTGTTATTAAATAACAGCCGGTTATTTTTGTACGGACGGTAAATACGTAAGTAACAGCCGCGGTAACAGTCTGTGTGGGGATTATTATAATGTATTAACAGTAACAGCCACGGCCGCGGTAACAGTCTTGAGAATCTGTTATTTTAAGTAACACGTTGGGGTCTAACTATGTTGGGGTCAGCTTCCAATCTTACCGGATGCAGCTGAATACCAGTATTTGACATGGAGCGACTGCCTATCTGACCTCCACAACCGATTTACTAAGTAACACGATACCCCTTGGTAAGACTGATGTCAGACTTTCGGGCTTCTGACGACCCGTAAAAACTGTCATAGATCTACAAATGACAGCCGGGACCAACGGCTTCACGTGCTTTCCGAGGCACGGAGGGGTCTTGTATGTAAAGATGGTCACTCATCCACGTACCCAACGCGGTTCGGCCCGTGCGGCTGTTATTTCTTAGCCACACGCCATAGCTTCATAAATTCGAAAAAAAAATCTGCTCAACAACATAAATAACGCAATGAATGTTGTTGAACTGTCAAAATGAAACAAAATAGTCTTAATCGGTTACGGAAATAAGTTATGCAATTAGATAGCTGCTTGTTCTGGTTTTGGAACCACTCACCAGCGGCTTACTGAACACTGTCAAAAAATTCACAGTTCCGAATGTTCCCTACAATTACAAAAAAAAAAAAACAACCGATTTCCAAAAATAACACAAAAAGAACTGGAAGTCGGTGGTTTTTTTTTTGTAAAAAGTTTTTATTTTTCATTTTTTTTTTTGTGGTACCTACCCTTATCAAATTCGAATACCACTACCTGCTATGTAAATAACAGTGACGGAGTCAAATAAGATATCATCAAAATCGGTTCACCCAGTCAAAAGTACAGAGGTAACAAACATTTAAAAAAAAAAAAAAAAATACAGACGAACTGACAAGCTCCTCCTTTTTTTGAAGTCGGTTAAAAATGTGGGTTATTAGAAAAAACCTGCAAATTGATTCCCTGTGAAGTATCAGATACAGTTTGTTGACAGAGACAGACGGTCGTGAATATAACTGTTTTAAAACTTTATAAACGTGTTGTCAGTGAATCGAACAGCTTATCAACTCCGCCAGATCGTTCAGGGTATTTTCCAATAACTTTGAAGTTAGATAACGCACACATTGCTATAGAGTTCTCTGGTAAAGAGACGTTGAATTGGAAAAGTAATGAGCTATCTGTTCTATTTGTAAACGTAATAATGAGCTATCTGTTCTATTTGTAAAAAAATATATCTTTTTGGTGTGAATACCTTATTTGATAATATGACCTACCAACACTACCGAACTTGAGAGTTTGTACTAGGGATGCAATCATAGAGGTATAATTACAGTACCTAGAGTGCGCGTATTGCACAAATCGCTTACTGCGCATCGTAGGCAAGTGAGCTATAGATACTTATAATGATAAGTGCATGACAGATAGGGATGTGCAATTGCACGTAATCGGCAACGAGCTATCGATACGTTTTGTCGATAAGGTGTGAGTGTGATTGTTATATTGCACGTATAGGTTGTGTTGAGTCTAAATTATATTTATAGATATTATTTTATTTACGAAACTCACTCAGTTTTTTTAGTTTTACACGAGCATTCTTGTTGTTTATTACATAGTAGGTACAAACAAACTAAGAAAATATAGACATATAAATATAGACTCAATTAAATAAATCATTCAATTCAGTTCAAACCCGTGCCTACAGTTCATAGTTTGTTACGCGCACTCTATACTATAATTATAAATGAAAGTAACTTTTCGTGTTTGTCTGTGAGTCCGCGTTGTTCTTCTAAACCACGCAACAGATTTTGATGAGGTTTTCACCAACGTTTAGAGAAATTATTCCGGAACGTTTTTTTGTGTATAATACGCTATTATTATTAAAGTTACTTTTAACTAAGAAATCTCGATGTTTTGTCAATTCCTAAAAACGGTGCGAAGCAGGAGAGGGTTGTTAGTTATTATATAAAATTGATAAGGTACAAACGCGTCATTACACATAGTGACATAACAATAATATATGTATAATCAATGCTCTATTAACGGTCCTATACAATCTCGAAATCGCGGTACATTGAGCAATTTACAACAATTCCAAGATTGTATAGGAATTGACAAGAATTGCACAATTTTGTGGCTCAAGCAAGAGCATCGTAATGATACCGAACATGTAAACTTGTAGTTAGCTTACAAAATACCTACCAAATATTTAGGTAGGCATGTTTCTTCGAGAAAAAATTTAATACTTTAAATTTACTCTATTTTGTACTTACAGAATATTTACTCAAAAAATATAATTTACCTACTACTAGTGCGTATTATTAATTGAAGTACTTATCTAATTTTTATAGTTAACCGACTTCAAAAAAGGAGGAGGCTTTTTCTCCAATGCTCAAACATAAAAATATAGAAGCAAACAAAAATTTAATACGGACAATTCTCTGCACCTGACAGATTTAGGTGTCTTTAATTTTCCGAGAAGTAAGTTGAAATCTTGAGAGAAGTTTCTACCCCACAGCACACACTCTTTCTCGTGCACTCACACACTCGCACCCGAAGAGGGCGGGTAGCGGGGGGTTCTTTTTCATCCCGCTTGCTCATTCGCCCCTGTGGATAATCCGCATGCTATCAGTACGGATTTGTCCTCGATCCGGACGGTTCTGGGGAGCAACTTTACGTTTGACGAAAATATTCTCTATAAGTTTATAAGAGAAAAAATATATGTGCGGTTACAAAGGTGGTTCAGTTAAAGTGAATTCAGTGCGATTCTTCTTTTTTTTTCGTGTTTTGTTGTAATCTCGTAGCTGTAAGCACTACGGCTACGAACGGTTTGTTGTACCAGTGTTTAATATGCGTAGATATTTCTTATTCTTGTAGGTATTATTTAAATGAAATGCCTGGGTGCTTTGATGAATTCCCTCGATTTTATCGTGTAATTTTAACACTATAATTATTGCCGCTTTCGTGCAGAAGTTGTTATGTGATAGTATTTGGTTACGGCAAGTGAACGTCATTTTAAATTCCACTAAAATGAAATAAAATAATGGAGTTTAAATGATGGTAACGATTAAATAAAATTAACAGAATTAAAATTAATGCAAATAATTATGTCGTTGTTTTCTAAATTAAAATATGTTATTATAAAGGCTAGATAAAGAGAATTAATTTATAATCTTGATTTGATCTTCGCCATGATTATTGAGGCTTTAAATAATTGAACATTTCGGTTTATCTAATATACCAAATTTTTTTTTGTGGTTTTATTTTGTAAATGTGCCTAAATAATAACTTATTATTATTTATGTTTTGATTTTGAAGACATAATTATGGTAGGAATAATGGAATATTTTAATTAAGCAATGTGTAGAATATTCGACAAAAAAGGGAAAATGGAATAACATTATGTTGATATTTTTATGAAGGCCAAATGTAGTGTTTTTACGTGGAAGTCCAAAAAACATTTCGTAAGGTTATCCCATGCCCATATGGTATCGTGAGAAAGGGATGACGATATTAATTATAATAATTCTGTAAATACACATATTCGTTGCTATCGCATCTTATTTTTCAAATGCCATACAATATAATACGTACTGAGCGGCTGTACTTAATGGTACCTTAAGTACCACCTGCCCACGTAATTGTCATTTGTTATTTATGCTTAAAGAGCCACATATAGAAGAACCATTATTTATTTGATTCTGTTAAAATTATTGAAAAAATATTTTTCTGCAAAATCGATAAAGACCATACCTACTTTTATTTAATTGGCGTTTACCGAAATTTCCCTAAAAAAAAAAGTCTTCATTTGATTCTTATTATCTTTAATTCTTATTATTTTTTAAATTATATTTATTAGTTATGAAAATAACTTTAATTTTCATCTAGTTTGTAATCTGGGATTTTTTTTTCGGTCATCATCTGCCTAGCCTTTTCCCAACTTTATTGGGGTCGGGTTCCAGTCTAACTGGATGCAGCTTAATAGCAGTATTTTACATGGAGCGATTGCCTATCTGATCTCCAGAACCCAGTAACGAATAAACGATAATACGGCGGAACGGTAATACGATACCCCTTGGCAAGGCTGGTTCTCAGACTTTTGTGCTTCTGACGACCCGTAACGACTGTCAAAGATCCACAAATGACAGCCGGGACCAACGGCTTGACGTGCTTTCCGAGGAATGGAGGAGTCTCGGAAAATATTATTCTCGGTGAGGTGCATACTGGTGCCGATTCTCTTGTCACAAAATTCTCTAAACTCGACGAAAAATCACAAAAATTTTGTTTATTCTTGTCAAACAACGACTTCCCATTTTGAAATAGGCTATAGTGACACAACTTAACTATATTTTTAATTGACAGCACTGAGATGGCACTGAGTTATTAGTGTAGTGAAAATGGCAATTTTGCTATTCTGAATTCGAAGTTTTTACCTAAAATTTAGATTTTCTAACTAAATCTGATTATTTTTAACCACGATTAAAAAGGTGTGGAATGAAATTAGATGTTATGAACTAAAATTCGAACCAACACCTCGAATTCAGTTGCAAAACAGTAGGTACGGTATCTATTTATATATTTTTTTGCTTTTATCTCGAAAACTGTGTGCCCTTACGCAAAAATAATGAAAATGTCGACCCCCCTATAAAACCCTTAAACCAACCATACTCAACATGTAGGTATTTTTTTTTTCATATTTTCATACAAAAAGTGAAAATTTCCATATAAAATCTGCGTGCCTCAGACCCAAAAAAAATTCACGGGGTAGGGCAACGAATAGTTACCAAGTGGAGTCGCGATTGCCAAATTCGATTTTAGTTGTGTCAAAATAATTTTTAAGTTAAGATTTTTTTTTTGCTTGGGTAGATCTTAGGTTCTCGTAGTAAAAAGTAAGGAATATTAGTGATAGTTTAGTTCAATGTAAAAGAGAATCGGCACCAATACCAGTTTTTGGTCAATGATTAAAAAGTCCCAATCTGAAGGAAAATGTCTTCTAAGTAGGTATTCTACAACGTAAATAACGCAATGAATTTTGTTGAACTGTCAAAATGAAAGACATTGCTATTTTAAGTGTGTTACGGAATTACCCCGTAGTTTCTTCTCGGAATATAAGTCAAATGACTGAAACGCGAGAGAGATCCTCGTACTCACGGCTACACATCAAGCTACACATTTCCAGTATAAGCTGACCTTGCATTATACGGAAATCCGATACAATGCGAGATCAGCATAAACTGGAAATGTATAGCTTGATGTGTAGCCGTGAGTACTATTAGCGCCCCGAGATAGCTTGTACCGAGTGACACTGAGGGGAAAAAGGGGGTTTCTGTCCCCCTTTGCCGCAGGCCGCAGCTTCATATTTCCACAGACGCTTACCGCAGACAGCACAATTGACTGGGTCCGGTAGGACCGATGCCTGCCAGGGTTGCGGGAAAGTCTGAAAGGGATACCGGGACCTTGGCAACAGGCAACTGAAGGAACACGGGTGGGTTTTAGTCAGTAAAAGTCTGACACGCCCTTCCGCTCCGCCCAGAGCGGGAGAACTCATTGGATGATTGTCCACCATCAAAAAAAAAAAAGACCGTGTTCAGTTGAGTGTCGCTAACTTGCTGTGCTTCAGGCACTAGCACTATTAGCAGTAATTATTAAGGCCGCGACCTTCAATTCCAGTTTTATTGAACGTTTTAGTGCACTGTTCACAATGGGAATTAAGGGTGTCTGTGAAAAATGGCACTAACAAAGTAATACTTGGGCAAGGAGTTATTTTCTCACAGGGACGTAGTAATCTGAAGCCTTTCTTAAGGCTCGTCCATCGCGAGGGGCTTGCGTGTGTGCGAAATGTCAAACACTTGAAACCGCTGTCCGTGCAGTAGCAACATAGGGCTGGCATGACCGCGCAAAGCAAACGTAACTTCAATTCGAACGATTTCTGAAACGGAAATACATCAAAATTTTGATTTAAAGAGGAGACTGGGCAAAGGATATTGGGCGATCAGTCCGCAGTGCTGTGTCAAGTAGTGGTAGGTATGTGTCAATGGTCATAATAATAAAAGCGGCTAAGTGCGAGTCGGTCTCGCGCACGAAGGGTTACCGTACCATTATCTAAAAAACGGCAAAAAAATCACGTTTGTTGTATGGGAGCCCCCTTAAATATCTGTTTTTTAGTATTTGTTATTAAAGCGGCAACAGTAATACATCATCTGTGAAAATTTCAACAGTCTAACTATCACGGTTTATGAGATACAGCCTGGTGACAGACGGACGGACAGCGGAGTCTTAGTAATAGGGTCCCATTTTACCGATTCGGTACGAAACCCTAATAAATATTACCCAAAAATGTTGTAAGAAGCTAACGTGGAATAGATTTCAGAAAGAAGTTTGAATAACCACTTTCCATAGTTTACTTTTATTATAAAAAAGGAGAGGAGCTCGTGACTAAGTAATAACAGCCGCACCGGGTCGATCCATCAGGTAAAGCTACGCTTGCCGGGGTTGGTCGGTGGATGGGTGACCATCTTTACATACCGAGACTCCTCCGTGCCTCGGAAAGCACGTTAAGCTGTTGGTCCCGGCTGTCATTCGTGGATCTTGGACAGTAGTTACGGGTCCTCAGAAGCCCGAAAGTCTGACAACCAGTCTTACCAAGGGGTATCGTATAACCCAGTTACTGGGTTGTGGAGGTCAGATAGGCAGTCGCTCCTTGTAAAATTCAGCTGCATCCGGTTAGACTGGAAGCCGACCCCAACATAGTTGAGAAAAGGCTAGGCAGATTGACTTTTATTATAAAAAAAGATACCGACCGCTATTACCACCTCATAAACGCAATCTAACACTCTTGATTTTCCTAAAGGAAAACTAATACTACTGCCTGACTGATTTTTTTGTGATGTAAGCATCAGAAAAGAATATTAATTTGAAATACACTTAACTTCCACTTCCAAAAATGTAATTGTCCATTGTTTTTGGAAGAAGGTTTTTATACAATTTGTGACTTTTCTAAGAAACAGGCATCAAATAAAGTTTAGGTATGTATGTACCAATTGCCGATTTTCTTGCGGACAGCATTTTTTTTTTCAAAATCAGTAAATAATAGTCTATGTTAAAAAAACGTTATGGATAGTCTCCTGGATTTTGAAGACCATTTGCAAAACCGTATCGCTATTGATCCATAAACCACTTTTGCTCAGTCTCCTTTATGCGACAAGCGTTATACAAATAATAGAATGATATCAATAATGTCTATCTCGATAATATTTAATAATATAATAATATAATGTCTAACTCAATAAATATTTTGTGCGAAACGAGTATTTCCAATGCAAAAATTGTTCCAATAATAATATAATGTCTAACTCGATAAATATTTTATGCGAAACGAGTATTTCCAATGCAAAAATCGTTCCAATAATGATGTAATGTCTAACTCGATAAATATTTTGAGCGAAACGAGTATTTCCAATGCAAAAATCGTTCCAATAATAATTATTAACGTATACTTCGCGCGTTCGTGGTAGGCCCACTGGATCCCACCCACTATGGCGGGCGCCATAGAACTGTATCACCCTGCCTAGGGAGGGTGACGGGGCTGAACGTCCTAGCTAGCAAGCGAACGTCTATTGTTTTATAGTACGGAGGCACCGCTTAATTTACATAATGATTTATATTATACCGACCGGTTTGTACTTTTTTCTACTAGATTAGTAGACAATAACAAAAAAATAAAAATTGACTTCCAAAATGCACAGCAAACTGAAAAATAATTTAAATTTCGGAAGTCGGTGTCTGTGGTTTTTAATTTTCGTATTTTGCCACTGACTTCCGAAACTAACGTTATTTTTCACTGTGTACTTAGTGTTTTTCTTTTCGGAAGTCGTTTTTTTTTTTTTGTATAAATTTTTATTTTTCACTTTTTATTTGTTATACCTACCTCACACAAATTCGAATACCACGACCTGCTATGTAAATCACAGTGACAGGAATATTATAACGTTATCGAACATAGAACCTTTCTTTTCTTTTATGTAACTCGGTTAAAAAGTCTTGTTCAAAATGTGGCAGTACCTCCTACTTTTAATAAGCTATCGACTGACCAGTTCAATGGTCACTGACACGTTCAGAACTGAACGTCACATATTGTAACGATGCAGGTCGGTACCTATAACTAGGTACCTACAGGACCCCAATTGCATTAAACACCTTTTATCACAAAACGAAAAGTTTCGAAAAAAAAAACAAAACATAATCCATCGCTTCATGTTTGAAAAACTCGTATACTCGTCAACGTAAAAAAGGCAATGAATATTATTCATTTGTCATAATGAAAGACATTGCCATCGTTAGTCTTTTAAACAATTGCTTGTCGAAACATCGTCTAAAGTCACATCTCAGGCCAAAAAAAAACCAAGACAGAGAGCGCTGCGAACAATACAGTGAAGCATGCCAAAACTAGGTACACCTCCGCTCTGTGCATACACGCTCACACGCACACAGCGAACCACAATCAAACTACACCTCACTAACGGCTAGTTTCTTGCCGAGGATTGAAAAAATAGAACAGTTGACTGTTACTTTGGCTGTTATTTTTGATGAAGAAACTGACCGTAAGTGCACACAAAAGATTACGAAACCGGTCTCACGTCACTATTGACAGCGCCTCTGTCTTGGTTTTTTATTTGGTCTGCCGCGCGGGATACACAGAAGAGACGTGAGACGGGACGCAGACTTCATCTGGCACAAAACGTATAGAAAAGACAAGACGCAGGCGCGTCGCTTTTGCATCTGCATACTATTGCCACGTCTGCGTCCCGTCCTCGTCTCACGTCTCTTCTGTGTGGCCAGCTCCTTAGATCACATTTGCCGTAACGTAAAAAGCTTGCTGCTAATCGTAGGTTACGGTAAAATTATAGGTCAGTCGCCACCTTTCGCCACCTTTCCGGCTCTGTTTGACTCGTAGTTAATCGGTGTTTCGTTTTCTAGTCACCAAAATTGTCGAAAGAGCATTGCTCTAAAAACACATCCTATGAATCATCATTTATGCAATCTGTAAGTACGATAATTTCTAATTTGTTCTGCGTTATAGTTATAATTTATAGAATAGAATATTTTTATTTTGCATAAAATATGGTACATAAAAGGTCTTAAATACTAGAAGTCCCACATATTTTGCTTACTTATACATTTCAGCATGCAAAAAATACCTTATAGGTAATAAAATAATACTTATACAAAAAACAATTGTTATTGAGATCATGACATTGAGGTAAAACATTAAAATCTTTAAAATTACATTCTATTTCTATTACTAGTGAGATCATATTTCAAATTTTGCTTATAATTTAAGAATTCATCTATAGTATAGAACGCATTATAATACAGCCATTTCTTAAGTTTATTTTTAAAGTGATTTAGTGGCAGCTCTCTGATCGGTTTGGGTATTTGGTTATAGATTTTGACAGACATATTGTAACAATTGTTCTGAAAGAGTGTGCTTCTACATCTTGTGACAGCCAGTCGGGTTGGATCTCTTGAAAGGATTTTTTTATTTTCTATGGCTTTAATAAAGCAGTCAGAGTGTTTTTTAACAAATAAACCTACTTCTAATATATATAGACTAGGTAGAGTTAGTAATCCTAATTTCTTAAATAAAGGTGTACAAGATTCAAACGGTCCAACCCCACATAATGCTCTGACACATTTTTTTTGTGTGTAAGTAGGTAAGTAATTAAGTAATTTTGCGAGACTGTTGGTTCTTAAGATAAGAATGTACTTATGGCGGCTAAGCAATGTCCTTTAGCAAAGTCTAGTCGTTTAGGTACCAGACGCCATGTTGTACCTATTAGTTAGTTAAAGAATTTGATGAACTCAAAATAACGTCATCGTAATGCACATAATAATACCTACCCAATCCTAACCAGCCGGTAAATATACACAGAACCCTCAATAATACGTACGAATGTACTACACTCCGCTATGCTATTTTTATAACACAGACAAGTAGGTTTTAAAATACTAGTATCACTTATCAGAACAGTAGCAGTTAGGTTACATAAAACCACAGACAATTATACATTATAATACTGCATAAAACTATGTATACGTGACGTCATTCAACCCCTTTTTAATCACCCCTTACCACCTACTGGTACTCACTAGAACCACTTTCTTGTGACGGCACAAACTTGAATCATCTCGTGTACCAGCTTCCTGAATAATAATGGGTTACATCGTTAGATGGAGCTAAAATCGCCATCGCAAATGCAAGGAGTGTTTGCTGTGACGATTTTCGGTATTTCATGCGTTTTCACGTACAGAGAAATCAATTAATAACTGAAATAGGTAATCATAAAAAATTATATTTAGGGATTTTTGTAAAGCTCTAATGTTTTCAGGAAAGCGATAGTCGCGTCACCTGGCCTTCATTCGGCTAACTATTGAGCTTTCACTTTAAAACTTGCTGAAACTGCAAATGCGATGCACTCACCCTTTCCTTAAAATAGATGGAGCTATACACAAAACTTAAATAAAACTAACTAAAAAATCTAATGAAATATAAGGGTTTTAGTTCAATTAACCAAAAATATACTTAATATAAACAACATTGCAGTAAGACAAGTGTAAGCTAGATTTTAAGTTTTAACCTAAAACTTTACATGAACGAGGATTGAAAAGCGCCCTCTAGTGACAGTGTGTGCAAACTTTTCTTGCACCATACATTTGCAGAGTGCACAAATAATCCGATAGATGGCGCAAAAAATAAAACCATTATGTTGAATTATTATATCTTTATTTTATATCTGTGTTATTTTCTAACTACGACAATGGCGCAGAAATAAAACCATTATGTTGAATTATTATATCTTTATTTTATATCTGTGTTATTTTCTAACTAAAATATTTCTAACTACAACAACATTTACATAAAAGTGATTGGCATTTAATTGGCAGAAACATTTAAAAGCACAACAAAATGCTAAAAATAAAGCTTTATAACCTTAGAAAACAACAACAGTGTGGATAATTTATTATCTCTAACAAAATAAATTTTCAGAATAGGTATAGTAGGTATTTTTTTCCGTAGTCATAGCAAACAGAAAAGGGGTAAAAATGTAGACAAAAATATCTTTATGTACCCCGTAGGTACCACTCGTCTGGGCACGCCACAATTGCGGCGATAAGTCCCCTCTTTGAGGAGTGGCTAGAGAGGCGCCACGGCGTCCTCACCTTCCGCCTGACACAGGTCCTCACCGGACATGGCAGCTTCGGGAGGTTCCTGTGTAGGATTAGGCGGGAGGAAACGCCCGGGTGCACCGCTCTGCGGATCGCCCGGAGGACACGGTGGAGCGTACGGTGGAGGTATGCCCTGCTTAGGCGGAGCACCGCCGTGTCCTCGTGGAGGCGATTGGCCGCAATGACTTCTCGCGTCCGGCACTGGTCCAGGCCATGGTACGGAGTGAGAGGGCATGGGAAGCCGCCACCTCCTTCCGCGAAGCAGTAATGCTCGCGAAGAAGAAGGCGAAACGCGTGAGGGAGAGGCAAAGTTTGCGCCCTCACGCCCCTAACCGCCGCCGCTGGAGACGCCCTGGGCGTCGGGAATCCCAAGCGGATTCCCGGCCACCATAGGCGCGGGCTTGCGGGCGGCGAGCAATGGGTAGCTCGCCGTCCGATAAGGACCAAGCCCGGGTCGATGGCACGTCGTGTTCCACGTGCGCCTCAAAGAGATGTCAGCACAATTGGCGGGGTCCGCTAGGACCGATGCCTGCCAGGGTTGCAGGAAAGTCCGAAAGGGATACCGGGACCTTGGCAACAGGCAACTGAAGGAACACGGGTGGGTTTTAGTCAGTAAAAGTCTGACATGCCCTTCCGCTCCGCCCAGAGCGGGAGAATAGATTGAATGATTTCCCCACCCCAAAAAAAAAAAAAAGTTACCACGCTTCACGGTGCCATCTGTGTGGGCCCGGGGTTCAGGTGCCAATATCGATCTCAACGCTAAGTTGCTGTATACTCGTATAAGCTAAGTAAGTAGTTCTAAGTTGTTGTTGCTTATACTAAATGTTATAGCTAAAACGCTTCAGAGAAAAAACTTTTTACAAAAAAAAAGACCGACTTCCAAAAAAAACACTACCACACCATCTGAAGCATGACATATCAAACAAAAAAAGAAACATCAAAATCGATTCATAATTGGCGGAGTACTAGCGTAACATAGGTACATATAAACATATTAAAAAAACAAGCAGACGAATTGACAACCTCCTCCTTTTTGAAGAAGTCGGTTAATTATCTCGGCATATTCATTATGAGCCAGCAAAGTCTACCAGAGTACCAAAAACGGGCGCCTCTACACTGCACTCGCGTCTATACAAACACAAAAAAAATATTTCCAGAAGCACGAAGGTTCTTTTTACAACTGTTTGTTTTTTTTTTCAACACTCGCACTACACAGTTTCGTTTCGTAAATTATATTAGTTATTTGTTTCAATTTCACCACGTGACGAGAAATATCACAAAGAAAACCAAATGAACTGTAGACTAGCTCATGATAGCATAACTGTCAGGCAACACTGATCAATATCTATAATTAAAAATTTCATGTTACGCCAAAATAATAAAAACCCTTTATTTTTAGGACATAAAATTGCAAATAGATTAGATTCCAAGTGGGAAAGTCCATAGTGCCGCCCTACAACGGGGGTGGTTCAATCAGTAATGAACCTAGATTTCTGCGGCACATAATAATTATTAGCTACTATAACCTACTCTAGGATTAATTAGATGGCTCTACTATCATTATGACATTGTGCTACTATCATTATTTCCACAAATAAATCCCACCTGTTCTGAAGTGAAAATTGTAAAAAGTTTACACCATTTTTCTAAATATTCATGAAAATTTATCGAAAATTTACTTTAAAAGGCTGTCTTTAAAAAAGCATATTAAGTATTAAAAATAAAAAAAATTACGTCATCCTTATCTCCGGTGTGATGGGCTCAATTTGGATTAATTATTTAATGGTTAATTATTTCTAAAAGTTTATGAGTTATTTTATGTTTATTTATTACAAAAACAAGTGTAAGTCCATAATTTGCTAGGTCGCGAATCATATTGTAACCAACATACAACCTGACACTGACTTGCAAATTGCAAAAAACGTAAGAAAATTTGTATTTCGTGGGCTACCTTAGTGCATCCCCATCAAAAATAGTTTTAAAGGTGCATAATAATCAATAGTTCTCACTCATAAGGTTTCTATTTCAGCTGAAAGCGCTTAAGTCAGGAAAGTGTCTTTAAAAAATTTAAATCGGATTTCTATCATTTGTCTATAGCTACGTTACTGTGTTAATTTGAAGGTTATTTCACTTCTATTCGTTAGTTTGTATCAAAATCATGGCGAGGTCATCATCTTCCAGCCCTTGCTTCATGTTACTTGTGGTCGGCGCAATACGTTTTCTTTTTCCACTCTTTCCTGTCAACCGTCACGCTATCATTCACTCCCTTCTGTTTCATATCGTTCCTCACACAATCCATCCATCTTTTCTTTGGCCTTGCTCTCCCGTTCAAGGAACATATACTCACGGTACTGCTCCCGCTCCATCCATAATCATGGCGAGGTACAAATGAATTTTGAACTTCAAATATAAAATAAGGATACAATAATCTGGATATCTACTTTATGTGACAGTAATGATAACCGTAACGAATAATGACTAGGTTATGAGCAACCCAAAAGTATCAACACTTTGTTGAAGAATGTTAATCTACGTATCCACTAAGTAACAACTTTTACTATATTTTTTGTCTTCGGTTGAATCGTTATTAAACCATGAATAAGAGCCGTCAGAATCCACTCAAGATTAACTCCAATTTAGATTGATATTCTTTTATCCAGGCATAGTGTGAAAAAAATCCTCAAATACCTAATCAGCTTTAAAACAGTGAAACAGTTTAAAAATAACAAGTAATTTATAAAATAATAATCAAAGACTAATTTTCGTATAATTATAGCAAAACATCAACGACAACAAAACCGGAATTGAAATAAACGAATACATACATATCTTAATAAAAAAAAACCTTAGTAACCCATTGATAAAAGTGTACCTAAGTTAAGTGAATTTTGGAGCATTTTATGAAGATGTGCGGATGTACTCATCAGTGTGGAGCAGTGAGTGAAAAACTTATTCGTAAACTAAAAAGTGCTTCGCGTTATAGTGCATAGGTAGAAAAAATGTGTTGTGTAAGATGTGATGTACTCCATATTGTGAATAAGTAACCATGTTAAGTCGTTGGAAAAGTAAAGATAAGTCTGAAAAGACATCAAAGTCGTCTAGTTCTAGTGGAAAGAAGAAAAGGAAAGGACGGGATAATGGTAAGCAGTTGTTTATTATTTTGCTGCGTGACATTTGGGGCATGACACAGTATAAATATGGTCAGTATGGAAACTAGACCTATTTCTTGAAATAATTCCGTAACCTCCATTTTTAAAAACATCGCGCCGATCTTACTTGTCGACACGGCACCCGCAACTGACAGCACCGCGACAATCGCTTAGGGCCTCATCAATGAGCGCGTCTAAGTGAGTGTACCTACCGTCTGGAACATTTACTACATAGTTTCTGTACTGTCCATATTTATACTGTAGGCATGGGACGTGGGCAAATTCTGCGTGTATATTCCTAGTTGCACACAATTGGTTAATTTTTCTATATCGCCACAGTCATTGTCACGTCCACGCAGCGATATTTGACATCAATGTTTATGTAATTTACAAGTTTACTTTTAACAATAATCGTGTTTAAAAACTGGCAACATGTGGATGACATCACAGGCTACCCCTTCAGTAGATACATGATATAAATAAAATATAAAATAATCTTTTTTTTTATATCAAAATCTTAACTTTTATTTTATTTTAAGCTATCTCCTTGAATGGTTTGTGATGTACACCTGCATGTTGCCAGTTTTTAAAGGCGATTCTTGTTATATTTAGCATATAAACCACAAAAAAAAACTGCAACCCGTGAGCCATTGCGCAAGAATCATAGAATTTGGTCCAGAAACCCCGTAACCAATAAAATTTCCCAAAATACAAATGATTCAGCGCACACGTGTAATTAATGCCATGCGCAAGTTTGTAATCATAATTACCCTCACTTACTTTCTCCAAACCATTTGTGCCTATGAAAACACAATAGGTCACCGCACTCACTACTAAGCAAACATAATTATACATGTTTATCGTAACGAGCGTTACAGCCACAGGTAGTGATGTGCCGTTACCATTTTATCGTTACCAGTATTTTACCATATGGGAATATTCCCAGTAAGTTTCTATTATTACAGGTAAGTAATATTAACGCTGGTAATATTGTTTATTGTTTTTTTTTGTCTTGTTGATTTATTAAATATTATTGTTTAACTGCAAAGAAGAGCTTAATTTTTTTTTCCCGACAAACTGGTGACAGACGGTAAAGTTTTCATGCATCTTCGTTGAACCTGGAACCTTATCCCACAAGGAGAAATTGATAATCGCATTTTGAGTAAGAATAATCATCACACCGATTATTTCATAAAAAAATATGTTTAATTTAATTTTGTTTCTTTCTTTAATCACAAAAATTTTCACCAATTAAGAAAAAAATAATTACCAAGCACTATGTTAACTTTTTTATGTTTTCCATGAAAGACCTTTTAAATCACCAACTAGGTTTCTATTTAATTTCCTGTTAGGATTATAATAACTGCGTATTTCGATATAAGGTTGTAGTTTCGTTTTAGTATATAAATAACTAAAACCCAACTACGACAAGAAATCAACTAAAAAGGTAGGTATAAACAAAACATCACAGACAGACAAATTCAAAATCCGGAGTCACACGTAATCTATTTGATTTATGCCCATAAATCAAACAGATTATGTCCGTTGACTTAAAATTTTATTATTATAATTTATTTATTTTTTGTATAAATTAATAGAAATAAAATTCTTTCTTAGGTTTTGAATTTTGCATGCACACACACACTCAGATACATACCTACATACCGGTCAAAATCATAAAGGCTCGTGAAAACTGGTGCGATACCGCGGGCGCAACAGGCAGCGCGACCCTTGTCGCGCCCGCGATATCGCGCCTGTTTGTAGGGAAACCTTGACCCTCGCTTATGCTTCACCGTAGTCAGGTAAAAGTACCCCAGGTTGTGTTGATGTGTGTAGATTACAGTTAGACGAAAAAGGCTGTCGATAATGATAATAATGTAGCTAATTATTTTGAGATAAGAAACGTATCGATCATGTTTTAACCTGAAGCAAGCTTGTAAAAACTTTTTTACAAAAAATTAAACCGACGAAAAAAGAACTTAAAAGCAAAAAATAAATAGTCGGTTTATTTTTTTGTAAAAAGTTTTCTATTTTTCGCTTTTGAGTTACCATCCACTCCAGGGTACTCCAGGGGGTTACTCCAGGTAAAAGACCTGGAGTTGATGATGAGTGGTTGTGTCATCAGAACATATGTGTGCGAAATTTCAACAGAATCTGTTCACAGTTGAAAATTCAGTTGGTGAAAAATCAATCAACCCCATTTTTTGTACCTTTAGGGGTGGATTATAGTTTCCAATTTTAAATGGGACCAACTTCGAGGTATACCCTTCCCAATAAAAAAAGAATTTTTCAAATCGGACAACTCAATAAAAAGTTATGCGTGGTCAAACATAAATAACAAACCTTTTTTTTTTGTCGGTTAAAATTGAGAATATTTTGTACTAAAACAACGAAAATTTGTTTCAGAAGAAGACTGGCATGGCGATGGACGAATGGATGGTAAGTCATAGCAACTAGTATAGTTACCTACCTGCCTTCATGTAACATAACGTGATAAGTGGCACCTGATTGATACAAATCTGTTACTCAGGGTTTAAAAAGAACCCACCACATAGCAGTCAACTACGCATTCTGTACATCAAATAATTTCTGCACAAAAATAATTCCTCGGGAACAACTTTTATTTTTGGTGTGAAAAATCGCTGTTTACGGTAGAGCGCAACGTAACCCATCCCAAAACATTATGTTTTTGGGTGCATGCATCGGTTCAGGGTTCATGGGGGTATTTAAAATTAAGTTACATTTACATAATAACATTTAAAACTTGCTTTCTTTAAAAAACGTCTGAAAACGTTGGAAGTTTGACCGACAGAAGGTTACCAGGTATGGACCAGAACAAAAAAAAAAACCAATGACGGGAATAACAAGTGACTTTCGGCTTCTTTAAGCGTCTTTTTACACCCGATATAATACGAGTACTTATATAGGTATGAGGAACAGTGCACTCATCCTCTATAGAAAAGGGAGGATCTTCCGACCAGACGGGTGTTGTGTCTGCGTGGTTTTCTGCCCGACGGTTGTTGTCGGGACGTTGTATATATGCCAGTCCTGTGGTAAACACTGCTTGCCTGGTGCAGGATTTTGCGTGACGTCAGTGTGATGCTTAGTTCACATGACGTGGCTGACGTGGCGATGTAGAAGCCGCCACAAACTCATTACCTAACATTTTATATGAGGCTGATATTAGCTACTTACCCGTCTCTACTAGGTTATGAAAAGACTTTAGCAGAATCATAATTTTTATGAAAATATTATGAATCATCGTAAAATGTCACAAACCGACAATTCATAATATGATCTGCTTGTAATTCATATTACGAAATAATTCATCTGTTTGACAGTATTCTATGGAGATTCGTAAAATGGTCCACAAATTATGAATTGCTTTTATAACAAATTAGAGGAATTGGTAATGACAGCTGGGATTCAGGAAATGAACTGCTTTTAGAGGAATTGCTAATGTGGCCGGGTTAGGGCCCCTGAGATTCTAATTTAATTTAACTTTTTAACGTTTTTAGCTTTTGGTATGTGTTTCTTTGAAAGCACTCATGCAGTCCGACAGTTACATTTGAACATTGTGGTAGGTACTCACAATGTTATTATTAGTTTGATTAATGTTATTATGAGATAAATGAGTGGACTGTATGTAATAGCACTGGTTAAAAGAGACTAGGAAGGTAGTTCTGTAGGAACTGAGTTCTGCTCGTTCTCCCAATCAAGGATACAAATTCAACAGAAAAATCTAAGTACGACTCACCTTTTTCTCCCGCTGCGGCCGCTTCTCAAGCGTGGTCGTTCCTTTGAGTGGAATATTGATCACGAGAGTCCGGCACGAGTACAAAACACGGTAATGCACAATTTGTTCTTGTTTTAGGGATTTTCACTCACGGAGCTCCAATTCAGATTGTAAACAAGCCAGTACTGGCCGGCAGCCGCGTTTTTCCGATGGCGCGCTTGTCGCGAATCCGCCGAATTATGCGTTTTGGCGGGAATGGGAACCGACCAATCGCGTGCCGCCTTGGCGAGTGTCCATAGATATTCAATATTGGATTTGTCCAATCATGGGATAAATACAGAACATACCCCCTACCGAAACCATAATGATGGTTTCTAGGAAACAAAGATTACCTTAATACCTACAATCGTTAAAAAAAATAAACTAAAATAAACTCTAAGCTAGATACCTATCTTTAATAAAAACGTTTTGGTGTTTGAATCTAGTTGGTATAAGGTAATGGACAGAGTTTATTGGTTGGTCTTTGTAAGACACTCTTTTCGGTGCGCAGCGTTACACACCGAACTATTCCGTCTGGACCTGGATGCAATTTTTCTATTTTGCCGAGAGGCCAATTACAGGAGGGAACATTATCAGTTTTTATTATGACTAAATCTCCAACATTTGGGTTAGAGGAGGATGTAAACCACTTAGCTCTCTGCTGAAGGGTATTTAAATATTCGTGACTCCAACGTTTCCAGAAAAGTTGGGAACATCTTTGATTATACTGCCAACGTGACAATCTATTAATATTCACCTCTTGAACGTTAAACTCGGGTATAGAGGTCAAGCTTCGACCAATGAGAAAGTGTCCGGCGGTTAGAACATTAAATTCGTCGGGATTATCACTAGCGGGTAGTGGACATAAAGGACGCGAATTTAATATGGCTTCTGCCTTACAAAATATTGTAGAAAGTTCCTCAAACGTTAAGGATTTTTCTCCTACACTTCGTACTAAGTGATATTTTGCTGATTTTATACCAGCTTCCCAGAGACCAGCAACATATGTGGAGCGCTGGGTACATTAAATTTCCATTCAACGTGTCTTTTTGAACAGCCATCGGAAATGTCATTTTGACTCTCACGCATGAACCTTTGGATTTCAGACAAATTTTTACTTGCGCCAATAAACTTTGTGCCACAGTCAGAATAAAGAACGGCGCATAGCCCTCTACGCGCTACGAATCTGTCTAAGCACGCAAGGAAACAGTCGGCGGAGAGAGAGGATAACACTTCAAGATGTACTGCTTTTGTGGAAAAGCAGACGAACAGTGCTAAATACGCTTTCGTCACTTTAGCGTTACGACGTAAGCTTTCTTTAATTAAAAATGGACCTCCGAGGTCAACTCCGACGTTAGAAAATACCTTATTAGGTATTAACCGAGTTGGTGGCAAGGGTGCCATTTCGGGTTGTAGTAAAGTCGGTTTACATTTGAAACATGTTTTACATTTAGATAAAACAGATCTAATGACGCGACGAGCCGACAATATCCAAAAATTTTCATTGATAATACTTTGTAATGTTCGCGAACCTACATGTAAATATTTTTTATGTAAATGATTGATCAATAGTTTAGTCAATAAACTATTTTTCGGAAGAAGACGCGAATGTTTAGCATTATACGGAAGTTCGGAATGACTGATGCGACCCCCTACCCTGAGGAAGTCATCGTCCTCAATAAATGGAGACAATTTTCGCAAGGATGGTACGTGTTTCTTATTTTTAATCAGTTTAATTTCAGCTTCAAAGTAAGCATTTTGAACTAATTTTATCAATTTATCGTAAGCTTCACCTAATTCGATGATTGATAATATTCCTGACTTGCGAGTAGTGGTTAAATCACTCCTTTTGCGTCGAAATCTTAAAATCCAAGCAAACGATCTTTGCAATTTGGAAAATGATGAAAATTGTTTAAAGATTCTTTCACAAAATTCCGTTTTAGATTCATTGAAATTACCATTATTCTGATTTTCAGTCAATAAATTAACCGACGCTCGTAATTCCGGTAGTTTGTTATTACTTTCATTAACAAACACCGTCATGGGCCAATCGCTATAATTTTTGTACATCCAATCAGGACCCTGTAGCCAACATTGATTACAATTAACAAGTTGTGCCGGAGATGCTCCGCGAGAACAAATATCGGCTAAGTTATGTTCACTACACACATGCCGCCAAAAATGAGGAGGTAAAACTTCAATAATTTGTGTAACGCGATGACTGACAAAGGTTTTTAGTTTATAAGGTTCTGTTTGAAGCCACGACAGTACGACTGTCGAGTCTGAGGCAGCTATTATTTTGTTAATTTTAACGCGAGTAAATGTGTCAACTACGATCTTTATTAATTTGCTTAACAAAACAGCTCCCATCAACTCCAACCGAGGAATCGTTACGGGTTTTATTGGTGTAACTTTAGATTTGGCGGTTACTAGGCGAACCTTTACGTCACGTGTTTGTCCGCGACTGATCACATACACGCATGCTGCGTAGCCATGCAATGAAGCATCACAAAATCCAACTAAGTCACATTCCGTCTCACCTGGTAATAGCATGTGACGTTCGATACGTAACTCCTTTAACAGCGGAAGTTCAAAAATAAAAGTATGCCACGATTTTTTTATGTTAACCGGCAACTTCTCATCCCATCAAATGCCTAGCTTCCACAGCTCTTGCATGATCTGCTTCGCTACTAAAGTGCATGGTGCGATAAAACCTACGGGATCGTAAATCGATGCTAGTAATTTTAGTACCGATCGTTTGGTTGACTCATTGTCTGTCAAATTAACTGAGAAAATAAAATTATCGGATTTTGGAATCCATTTAAGTCCTAAAACCTTAATAGTACTATCGTTTTCAGCTTTAACGAATGTAACAGAATTTTCCCTATTTTCAGAGGGGACGCGTTGTAGTAACTTTTCACTGTTACTCATCCACTTTTTTAAAGTGAAGTTAGCACTCTCAAAAATACCAATTAATTGATCCTGTACTAAGCAAGCTTGCTCAAAAGTATTACATGAATATAGAATATCGTCCATGTAAACACCCTCACGGAGGACCTGAGCAGCGAATGAAAAACGTTTTCCTTCATCGTCCGCTAATTGAAGTAGTGTCCGAATTGCTAAGAACGGTGAACAACTAAGTCCGTACGTTACGGTTTTTAATTCGTATAATTTAATTGGGTCGTTAGGCGATTCCCGATATAAAATGTGTTGATATAAGCGATCTTCTTTTCTTAGGGCGATAGCACGATACATTTTACAAACATCACTTACTAGACAAAATTCAAATAGTCGGAATTTCAAAATGATTGCCGCAATATCCGGATACAGCTTAGGGCCGACCAATAAAATATCGTTCAAAGACACGTTATTGCTACTCTTCGCTGACGCGTCGAACACTACACGTAGAGGAGTGGAGGTGCTACTAGGTCGCAAAATACTGTGATGTGGAATAATGTATTTGCTAGGCTAGTTACCCTGATAAAGTTCCATATTCCCGCATAAATTCCTTATACTTACTCGTATTATTTAAATCCGTTTTACGCGCGAGTTTGCGTTCAGTGCACGGTAACCGACGGTCAGCCACAGCGCGTGTTTGACCGAGCGGTGAGTGGTCGGGCGCAAACGGCAGCGGAACGACGTATTGTCCGTTCGACTCTCGAGTATGTTTATTAGAAAATATCTCCTCGGCTATCTGATCCAAAGGATTAATTGAAGGTGTGCACGGCACTTCCTCAATTTCCCAAAAACCGCGTAACGTTTTTTCAATCGATTGTTCTTCGTCATATGAAACAGATAAATTAAAATTTTGTGAACAAGTATTATTATTATTCGTAGGATATAATTTTCCACTAATAACATAACCGAAAACCGTTTTAATGACACTCGGAATACCATTCTTAATTACCAACAGTTTATCTCTGATAATATCTGGAACTATGTCGTTACCTAACAAGATAATATCTATTCGCGAACGCTTAAAAAACAATGGATCCGCCAACTTATAAGTGTCATACTCGTTAATAACATTTTTTGTGAAAGGTACATTAGGCATATCAGCGGACACCTTCGAAACAACCACTAAATTAACGCTAAAGGTTGGACTATGCGCCTGCCTTGGTTTTAATGTACAAGTAACCATGTCTTGATTTTTTACTATTCTCCCACCTATACCGTGAATGGTGAAAGGATATTTTTTACGTTGTAATCCTAACTTCTGAGCACATTCAGTAGTTATAAAAGAACTCTGAGGCCCAGAATCGATGACTGCACGGCAGTCCTGATATTGACCAACACAATCAATAACATGCGTAAGTGTAGTACCAAACACTACTCCGTATTCGCAGTTATTACTTATTAATGCTTGCTGAACGGGTGAATCAGCTGTGTCACTTACGAAGTGAGTCGACACAAGCGCTTGCTGCGCGTGTGAAAGAGACGGCTGCATGGTCAGGGTGTTCGCCACGGACGATATTCCCTCGCAATCCGTTTTACTTTTAACGTTATCTTTATGTAATAAGTAATGATGCGGTGCTGCACACACTCCGCAAGTCATTGTACTTTTACAATCCTTAGACTGATGGTCAGATTTAAGACAATTATGACACAGTTTTAGTGAATGAACACGGTTCATTCTTTCATCGACAGATAATTTACGAAATTGATCACATCGATAAATCATGTGATTTTGCTTACAAATCACACAAGTCAAATTATTATTCTTACGGTTGTTATCATTGTACGGAGCTCGTGCAGTATTGAGAACTGACTTCGACGCAGACTTAATTTGGTTCTTATTTTGGGTATTACTAGACTTCGACGCATTATTTGAAGAGTTATTTGTAAAAGTGTGTTCTAGAACTTTAATCTGTTTGTTTACAAAATCAACTAGTTCCGCAAATGTAGGTATCAACTTTTGATCCCGACTTTCTTCGAATAATTTTCGCGTATGAGGGTCGAGTCTTTGTAATGCCAAATGACACAATAAGAAATCGTCTAAGTTCTTAATTTTTAATGCTTGAATTGCTTTTTAAGTGAATGATCAAAGGTCTCTATAAATGAAGTTAAGTTTGACGTCGTATCTTTAGTTAACGGTGAAAAATTCAACATTTTATCGAAATACCTACATGCTAGTGTTCGGTGGTCGTGATATTTATCAACTAAACTTTGCCAAACTAATGTGTAATTAGCGGCTGTAATAGGTAGATTTTTAACACTAACATTTAAAGCAGAACCTTTAACGCATGAAAGTAAATAATGGAATTTATCGATATCTGAGAAATTTCTCTCGTGCACCAATGATGAGAATGTATCATAAAAGGTTATCCAATTTTCAATTTCACCATCAAATTGAAATAAAGATATCTTTGGTAACGCGGGTACTACTAAATCATTTTTATC
Organism: Lithophane leautieri; assembly: GCA_949152455.1. Lineage (NCBI taxonomy): Eukaryota > Metazoa > Arthropoda > Insecta > Lepidoptera > Noctuidae > Lithophane > Lithophane leautieri. Next base: position 18,433,202 of record OX424458.1, on the reverse strand, counting down.
CGTGGCAGAACTGGCAGATAAGAAATCAGATTCTGATTTAGAATGTTCCTTAGCGATTAATTGACATTTAATTAACATTTCGTCAAATGTTTCGAGTTCACTAATCGACATTTTTGCAGTAGGTTTTATTTGCACTTCTATTTCGTACAATTCAAATATGGTGGATTCAAACTTTGAGCGGACACTTTCCATTTCCGACAATAATAACGTAAACAATTGCAATTTTTCTGGTTCAGTTCCCAACTTTTTAGAATGATCATAAAGCTTTTGAATTTTAGTGAATAAGTATTGCTTTTTCACTATTAAAATTTACGTTTGGTTTCTAAATCTTCCGCCATTTTGGACGCGTGATTTTAGAAAAATGAAAAAGGAATTCGGGCTCGAATGACCAGAATGTGAGATAAATGAGTGGACTGTATGTAATAGCACTGGTTAAAAGAGACTAGGAAGGTAGTTCTGTAGGAACTGAGTTCTGCTCGTTCTCCCAATCAAGGATACAAATTCAACAGAGAAAAATCTAAGTACGACTCACCTTTTTCTCCCGCTGCGGCCGCTTCTCAAGCGTGGTCGTTCCTTTGAGTGGAATATTGATCACAGAGTCCGGCACGAGTACAAAACACGGTAATGCACAATTTGTTCTTGTTTTAGGGATTTTCACTCACGGAACTCCAATTCAGATTGTAAACAAGCGAGTACTGGCCGGCAGCCGCGTTTTTCCGATGGCGCGCTTGTCGCGAGTCCGCCGAATTATGCGTTTTGGCGGGAATGGGAACCGACCAATCGCGTGCCGCCTTGGCGAGCGTCCATAGATATTCAATATTGGATTTGTCCAATCATGGGATAAATACAGAACAATATATTTTATAAAACATAAAATTGGGTAGGCACTGGTAAATTTGTTGGACAACACAAAAAATGCTTCAGCGCGTTAATTATTTTTATTGAGCACAGCCACAAGTGGATTGAATCCTATTAACCTAGGAGACCTTTTAATAATTATTATTATTGTCCAGGTCTTAGCTTGGTCTTCTCAATTAAATCGTAGCATAGTACACTACTGTCGCGGCCAGGAATAAGGGGATTGATGGACGATCGTGAAAATTTGGGCCGAGCCGAAGCCGAGGCACACATACGTGAGTCCATCAATTCCTGATTGCGGTCAAGGTTTGTATAGTACTTTTCTCAAATAATGCGCGGAAATTCAAACTGAGAAAATAAATAAAAATTCTAGAATCCATGACGAACAACTGTAATTTTTCATGCGCCACTACGTTCATTTGTTTCTTTAATTCAAACAGTTCTATTTGCAAGACAAATCGAAATTTAAATAAAGTCTTTGATAAGTTACCTCTTTGGTTGCCATGTGCAGAAGTAAAAAGCTCGTTCCGTTTATAAATAACACAACAGATATGAGTTTTCATAGTAATTTATTTGGCCGCTAAACACGGCATATATGGATTTTCATAGTAACATTGCCGGCCGCATCGTCACTTGTTTTTGACCAGTACAGCAATTTCGATTTATCTCGAAGAAGGTTGTCAAAATAATGCTCGAATTTCGAAGGATGTTTGAGAAAAATCTATTTTTAGTGTAAGGCCATTCTCCCAAATTGAGGTGCCTGTTCAAACTGATATGCTTAGACGTCCATAATGCTTGATGAATGTCAAAAGAAATAGGCAAAAGTAGTCTAAATGTCCACCAATAACGAGACATCTTTTAGCTTCGTCTTCTCGAGCTTCCTTTTAAACAGGCCAAGTGCAAGTCGTGTTTTCCGAATTGATATAAATAAATAAATCAACATTTGTTTCAGAATCACTTCCATATTTGTTAGTAAACTTATGAAACTAGTATTTGTACATATATAATCTAGGCTGCGTGAGGCACGCCGGTCCTGAGGAAGTCCCGTCCCAAGATCGGAGAGTCCCACCTATCAGTCAACGCTCTAAGAATGGTGTTGGGACTGGCGCGAACATGGCGTAGCTAAGATGCGCATCTCTTGCGCAACGAATGTAACGAATATATCTTGTCTTGTGTATATGTCTTGAGTATAACGTTATTTCTAGTAAGACAAGGGCAAAATGATTTAAGCGCGGTTCAATTCATTGGATGTAATTCAAATTATAAAAGTGAATGTGCCTTAGTAATTTTAAAAACAATGCAATAGTTTTCTTGATGTTAAGAAAGCCTTATTGAGACATAAAGTCGAGGCTCATCGCTAGCATCGCTTTGGCTAGAAAGTTTGACTCAAACTTAATGGCGGCTCAGATGTTAGCTACTCGCTGCGCAGTAACAATTTCATGTGTCAGCGGGGTTGACGGGTGCCTCAACCCCGCTGACTCATGAAATTGTTACTGCTCAGCAACTTGCCTCAGTTTGAATGGAACAATTCTTCCCGACGAAAATTATATCTGTCCCCCTAGTGGGCGTATGCAATCTCACCATGAGCAAAAATCCTAACCACGACGACCACTCAAACAAACCAAAAAAAAACATTTATTTGGCGGAAAACAAAAAAATACTAAATAGGTCCAGCTTAGCATGAATGAGAGACATCAGACAGCTAGTGCCTGACGCTAGTTTTCAAATGAACGAATTGTGAGTTACGATGATGTAAAGCAGTTCATGAAAAAAACAACTTTCTGTCAATAGAAATGATACCTTATCAAACGAATCATAAAATGCACGAACGGAAGCACACCAATGACAAAAATTGCGATACGTTAAGTGAAAGAGAAGATAAAGCTTAATAATAATTTGATTGACGAACGAGTTCAAAAGTTCAGACCTTTTACTGAATTTGTAACCTTGTAACAGTAGGCTTTATGGCACCCGAAAGCAAAGCTCCCGGGCATAGCGTGAAAAACGCAGGTAAACGAACTGCTGTTCAGAAAATAAAATCATGGTAGCATTATTCTACACATTTTCTATCAGAGACGCTCAATGTAAAAACCAGACATCTTAAAGTGACGGATTGAAAATTATAACATATGTATCAAGACGTAGAACGGAAACCTTATCAAGGGTGGAACTTCTCATTATAATCTAAGAAGAAAATCAAATCAAACCATTTTAATTCACAATTTTTCGTGATGAACGGTCAAAGAAACTGACTTTTATCAGTTACTAGGGACGCTCGACTCTTGACACCGTTGCGTTTGTGTGGATGGTTTATTTTTAGCTATTCGTGTTGATTTCTAGCTACGCACTACCGTACATCTGGGTTTGTTTTACGGGCGGTACAATCAGCGCGGTTCCTTCAGCCGACTCTTGATCTTAACACGACGATTCGTAGTTTTCGATAAACGCTGCGCGTGCTCCGTCGTCATCGTTGACACGTGTACATTTGTAATTCTGGATTAAGCTACAATAGTTCCATCAGTGCCCGTGTTTCTACTTTTAAATGAGTTCAAGTGAATCATTGGTGAGTAAAATAACTGTGGTGTCATTCATTCATAACGAGTGCCATATATAAATTATAATAGTGTATATTCTGTAAACAGAGTGTGAAGTGTTTCTTGAAATGTTTTCCGTAATAGCTTAAATGTTCTTACGGGCTGTCTTAGCCTGCATTGTACGAGAGTTTTAGAGAACAAGACTTAATGTCGATGAAACCGTTGCAGGTAAAATACACCCCTTTGCAAAACCCGTTGCAGGTAAAATACACCCCTTTGCAAAAAAAAACGGGCACCTTAACAGTCATTGGCTTTTCTATGGATAATATTAATATTTTTACTATGTCATTAGCATAAATGACTAGTAACTTCTTATTATCAATATGAATATCGTTTTTTGGCTACACCCCTTTTCCAGCAGCGCTACAATTTTACTAGCTCTTATTGCTTTTTCTACCATTACAATCGACAAAAAGATATCTGTTTTAAGTCACAATAAGGCTGGATTATGCGACAGACATAAAGTAGTCTACTAAAAATAACGAGAAGTTAGTTTTAGTTGCAAGGATAACCTTTTAACCGCAAACCCGCAAAAAGTTAGTAAGTCACAAACTGAAAAAGGGTTTATTATTGTTTTAACCAAAAGTTTCGAATTTGGAATTACCTTTTTTTCATACCCAGACTCTTTATTAAGTGCCAGTAACATAATTTGGCTATTAAAACCTCTTTACAACTAAATGATTACCAATAATGAAAAAAATCAAAACCGCCCGTTTTTTTTGCAAAGGGTCAAAAAAATCAATTCATAAATTAATAATTCCTGCTGTTTCTTATGAAAATTTTGATTCATTCATCCAATTTGTCTGCTGGAAGCTGGTTCTTCTTCAACAGCATGAATGAATAAGGTTTCACCGGTAGGTATTTAATTAAAATTCTTCTTCTTCTCTGAAAGTCGATTGGAGTGAACATGACTAAGAGTTAGGTACATCAGCATTGCAATTGTCTTCGTTCTTTATTTTAATTTTATAGATCCTAACGTTTACCTACGTCACTTTTTTACTGCTTGTATACGTCGCTAATACGCATACGATATTGCTTGATTGTAATTTTAGTTTGTCTGTAGTGTGTCTAATACGATGTATGAATATAGGTATTACAACTGCGAGTTTCTTCCACAGATTATCACAGACAATTGAGCGAAGCAGTCGTTTATAAACACTATCTTAATTACGATTCATTGCCAGCACAGCTGTAGTTTTTGCAGTTGGTTTATACTTCATAGCCACTACATTAAATGCTTTTTAATTTTTCTGTTGTTACGTATCTTAATTTGTGATGACATGGGGAGTACAATATCGTATATAAATATATATCTATCCTAAAGGGATTACATAAAGTATATACTCTCTATGCAAAGTTTCAGCTCAAAATAAATAACTCTTAGAATTCATACAAAACTTTTGATTTCATAAGTTTATTGAATCCAAATCATAACAAACGTGTAACCGCTTTACGAGGGTCACCGCCCGTCGATTAGCAATCAAACGAGCCGACAATGCCTAGAAGCGCGAGAGGTTGGTTTCATGTACTTTTATTTCTGATATGTTCCTAACATGTAGATAGGATTTGAAAACTCAGTGTAGTGCGTACCCAACTTACTGTTGACTGTTTTTTTTATGCACCAGTCTACACTCGTGGTATCGTATGGCATATGGAACGGGGGTGTACAATAACTGACGAGCCTTCGTCAATATACGACGCCGACGCGGGTACGGACGCGTCAGGTGTTTTTGAGTGAATCTCTCCCGTACTAGTAGGCGCTTTCAACACAATTAATATTTCATCCGAATATATATTATATAGAAATACTTTGATACTGCATTGGAATTTATCACAAAGGAGATGGATAACGATCCCATACAAGGGTGGCTCAAAAATGAACACAGATAAAACAAAATGTTTTGCGAAGCTATAATAGTGTTTTATTGTTATATTTTTGCTAGTCGTAAAACCCTGTGAACTTTGTGTTATTGTCCAAATTTGAAGACTTCAAAATTTTTAAATTATTTAAATATTCAAAATTTTATGACAGAAAAAGTTTTTCCAATTTAATAACGATGAAGGCGCAGAAATGAATGTCTTTATCTTTTTCCTAAAATATTAGGATTTAAAAACCAGTTAAAGCAGATGGGAGAAGACATATATTGTATATATCTTCTATATAGAAGAAATCGATGTCACAAAGGTTTTGATGTCGCTTCGAAAATGTTACAAACATAAATTGTATCCACGTGAAAGTCAGCGCCAGACGATAAACAAACACACGATAATCACGTCGCAAGATTATTGAAAGAAGAAGAACTATGGAAAGAAATCTCTTGCCGATGATTGCCCCGGGCAATCATCGGCTTTAGTTGTTAACAAAATAGAAAAAAGAATGTCCCATTTCATTACACGTGTAATAAAATGGTACATTTTCAAAGCAAGGTTTAGTAATGTAAACAAACGTAAAAACAGTTCAGCAAGTAACAACAACAAGGATAAAAAGTGTTTTTAACCGACTTCTTCAAAAAGGAGGAGGTTCTCAATTCGTCGATGTTTTTTTTTTCATATTTGATGTTTCTTTTGCGATCACTCCGCCAGTTATGAATTGATTTTGATGATTCTTTTTTGTTTGGTAGGTCATGCTTCAGAGGTGGTCCCATATAAATTTTATAAATTTTGCTTGAGTAGTTTTTGAGTTAGCTTCAATAATTACCTATTTTTCCCACTTAGTCTATGTAGACGATATCTTATTTGACTCCGTCACTGTTATTTACATAGCAGTTAGTGGTAATCGAATTTGTGTAGAGTAGGTACCACAACAAAAAAAACAACTGACTTCCAAAAAAAACAAAAAAAGTGAAAAATAACTAAAATTTCGGAAGTCGGTGGCAAACAACGAAAATAGAAAAGCAAAGACACCGACTTCCGAAGTTTTAGATATTTTTCACTTTTTTTGTGTTGCAGTTAAAATACTGCAACAAATCGGGATATGTTAAAAGTGCTCGCTTTTGCTTATTGCTTTCGAAAAAATAAGGACAGAAATAGTAACGCATTCGTGCTAGCGAGTTCAAGTGAATATTTTCAAGTCACAGTGGCAGTGGTTAGTGGACAGTGGTGCAAGCCAACGTAAACATTATGTGCTGTGATCGAGATTTGTTTACAACATATTCTTCGTTTATTTGTCGATCTGAGAACGCAATTTGTGCACATGGTTGTGGACAGGTGGCGGTTCAGGTTTATACCGGCCGCTATTTGATAAACGAGACCATAGACAATGACATCGACCATAGAATTTGGTTAATTATGAAAATCGAAGATGGCGGCTGTGAATATTTTGGTTTTGTTTTAAATCATTTAAGAGAAGGAACTTCGTTTCTGACGGGGGTCTCCCGACCCCACACGTTTTTTGGATTCTGTACCCAAAGGGTAAAACGGGGCCCTATTACTAAGACTCCGCTGTCCGTCCGCCCGTCCGTCCGTTTGTCACCAGGCTGCATCTCATGAACCGTTCGACTCGCACTTACCCGGTTTTTTTATTTTTACATTTCGTTAGTTATTTCCATTAGTCGGGGGTTTACCGATAATTTTATTTAAGCCTTTTTTGATTACAATGATTACAAACAAAGTGGGATTTTAATTTTTTTTATTTATAACTTAAACATTTTAATTGATTTCCTCCGTTTTGGCTAAATAGGTATCTGTATATTTGTTTGTCCTTTTGTATGTTCGGAGTCTTTCAAAATATTAAAGGTACCCCTACATTTAACTCCCGTACCGCACCATTTTACGTTTTTTATCTTATTGTAGGTACCCGTGTGTGGCCTACAACGTTTTGTTGAGAGTGATGTTTTGCGACGCCTTGTAAAAAACTTTATTGAAAGAAATACTTAGGTTTCAGGGAGCCACTTATCACGAACATATTATTATTTAAATATACATATATGTATTTAGTTTATCTAGGAGTAAGTAACAATCAAATTATAGATTTATTATTAGGTATATAATATTAAGTGTAAAGAGTTAATTATATTGCAGTACACAAGTTTTTAAGAGGAGCTCGTGGCTAAGTAATAACAGCCGCACGGGTCGATTCATCAGGATAAGCTACGCTTGCCGGGGTTGGTCAGTGGATGGGTGACCATCTTTACATATCGAGACTCCTCCGTGCCTCGGAAAAAACGCTAAACCGTTGGACCCGGCTATCATTTGTGGATCTTTGGCAGTCGTTACGGGTTGTCGGAAGCTCCAAAGTCTGACAACCAGTCTTGCCAAGGGGTATCGTATTACCCAGTTACTGAGTGGTGGAGGTCAGATAGGCAGTCGCTCCATGTAAAATACTGGTATTCAGCTGCATCCGATTAGACTGGAAGCCGACCCCAACATGGTTGGGTAAAGACTAGGCAGATGACACAAGTTTTTTAAGATTAGTAGCACAGTGTACCTATCTAGCGCAGGACGTAGGTAAACGTATCGTATAGGTATGAGAACGATTTACGAATCAAAAATAAAACACTATCACAACATTTCGGTTTAAATTATTCCGAAAAGTACAATATGTTTCAACATAGATATGAATAAAGTTCAAAAACTAAGCAAAAAAATAGAATGTGTGAAAAGAGTATTTTCGATTTCAAAATCGTTCGAATTTACGTTACGTTTACTCCGCGCGTTCGTTGCTGGGCAACGAACGCGTTGCACCTAGCGCAACGTGGGACAGCCAAAATGGTTATAAACACGTAGGGCCTTACAACAAAAAATTAGACACTTGATCAACGGGTGTTTAATGTCAGTTTTATGTCAAACTCCAAGTCAAGTGTCAAGTTTTATGTCCCAGAAATGTCATTTTTAAAAGGTGTTTAGGCTAAACAACTGTTAAACACCGTTTTGTGGTAATAAGGGTAGTGGGACACTCAATACATAAATAGACGTGGTAATACTTCTATTGTGTGAATTGATGGTGTCCCACAAACATGTTGAAGTTTTTTAGCGTCGCGTCGTTTTGGTAATCGGTGTGTGCTGACAGTTTCTCTGCTATACAGGTGGTGCTTCTGACGGTGAAGCAGGCCGAGGGCCGGTCCGTGGGCGCAGCTCACGACGCGACGATCCCCGGCGCCACACCCTCGCCGGCAACCAGCTCCTTCTATACCCACACCACAATCCCGAGCATGTGGCCATCGAAGTAAGTCAACTGCACTATTTAACATGTTTCGTAGTTGCTTCGATTGATTTTGAGCGCATCTGTATGAAGAAGTCCTTCCATTCCGTAGTTTATAACCTCCCAATTAGGTTGTGTTTGATTTATCGTAGGTAATGCCAAGTACAAATTGTTTCATTGAGATGTTACGTAACGTTCTCATATTTTTACCGCACTTGAGCTAAAATAATTATAGTTTGTGTTATACGACAGAACATAGCCCGGCGCACTAGTCGATTTTTCACAATAATACTAGGCTTACTGAAAGAAACTGTGTTTAGCATCTAGGTACTTGTTGTTCGGAATCCATAAAATTATGTTCCAAAGCAAGTGGGTGGGTAATCATAGCCACTTTGGTTGTGCCTGCGCAAGTATTTGAGAAAGATGGGTTGTTTGACGAGATTGGTGGCGATGCCGAAAATGTATCTAGGATTACCTACTAGGTGCTCTCATAAGATGATACTACCCGTTTTTCACTTACGTCTAGTTTAGCAACACCTAGTTAGGTAATGTCTATTGTAAAATAGGGTCGGTCTTTTCTCCATACAAAAAGTCATAATTCGAGGTTCGGCTTTCGTCTATTTCCTCCTCCAATATTATACCAATTTGTAAGATAATTTATAAATTGATTAAGAAGGATATTTACTGTGCCCAATGTTTTTCATTTTTTCATTAATAGTTGTCGAATTTGTACAATAGGCGTCTGATGACAATGATCTAAACAGGCAATTTTGAGCATTTTCTGAGGATTCTTTCTAGTTCTTCTACAGATAATGTAATCATCAAAACGGAAAACATAGGGGCATAGAACTAGTTGATATTTATTTTACTGTATAAAATCATTGCTTTAAGGTCATAAACCAGAGAGAAAACAGGCGAGAGCGTTTGTATGGAGAGGGGACCGGCCCATTTCCTCTTAAGTAAACACTTCTTTTTCACCATTCGATATCAAGTTTCAATATCTACATTTCTGATATAACCCGCCGTTGGGTCTAATTTTTTTTCTTTCTTTATCTTTTGTTTTTTTAAGTAATTTCGTTGCCCGTCATTCTTGTTAGAAATCTATTGCCAGGCAGCCCGCAAGAGTTGTCAACATAACCAGCGCATCGGAGTCGTAACTTTATAGTGATCACCTAGTGGTTGATGTCTTTTTTTGAGCTAAGTTACTGCTCAACGCATTACATTTTCCATGTTGTTTAGTGTTAGTGAAAACAGGTGAGAAAAGTAAGTGTTTCAGACTAAAAAACATCTGTTATGTTATCTCCGAAGTTGACCAGGTTATCCTACTTTTATTATGTTTTTGTTTTACATTTTTTTTACTAGCCCAGTCCTCCTCTCCCGATGAATCCACCAGAGTATGCCACCATCTGCAAGCTCCGCGATCACACACCAGGCAAGACCATGAACAAGAAGGTATAATTTGTGAATTTACACAATTTGTGTGTTGCGATCACTAACCACTTCAATGTTTCCACTAAACCCAAAAGTAGTGGTAATGAAACGGTGTGCACTGCGCAAAATATCATTAAGAAGCCGAGCTTTGACGTTCCAATTTTATTTAATTGCTTTTTCTCAATTTAGCTCTTCTGCTTTAGGTATTGGAAATGGTTTAATACTAACTACCCTAGCGCCGTATTATGAAGTATTAATGCCACCATGTTTCCAGTGTGAGAGAGAGACGGGGCTAGACAAGGCCGCTAGCACCATCCCGTTTTCGCAGTGGAATATTGATGGCATTAATACTTCATAATACTACCCCTGGTCACAACAAATTAACATTCATTTTCCGTCTTTATGTTGTTTTTTATTTTGTTACAAAAAGCACCTTTTAAAATTAAGTGAGTATGGTTTTAGTGTTAGATGTGTGTTATTTATGATGAACGGATGAAATAAACAGAAAACTCCCTGAGATGATTCAACTTCAATCGAAAGTAAAGAAAATACAGTGGCTTTTTAAGGCAAAATTATAAAATGATTACAGCTGCGATGTAATGATTTATAATTCCAATATATCCAACATGTTAAATTATAATTAAGTACATATCTATTAAATTAAATACACTAAACAGAATGGTTTTACGTTATGGTTCTCTTTCACTAACTTAAATATTACAAAAACTTAAGCTTCCTTTTTATTCAATATTTGCATCATGGGACAAAAAAAAATTAAAGTGGTAAAAACTAAAACCCAACTACGACAAAAAAGTCAATCACCTAAAAACGTATAAACAAGACATCACAGACAGACAAATTAAAAATTAGACGTGTTAGGGCTAAATCGAACAGATTGCGTGTGACTCCGGGTTTTTAATTTGTCTGTCATACCGGTCAAAATCATAAACCTCCCCTTTCCTTCGCCTTAGTTGGGTAAAAACAGATAAATCAAATCAGGTCCATAGAAAAAAAAAACATAATAATACATACCTACACACAAAAATATAAAAAAAACAGTAATCTTTCAGCATCGACCGCTATAAAAGAAAGAGCCAGAGCCCATTACGTCATAAATTGACAAATATTCGCACCAAATAATATTTCAGTTGCTTTCAGATAAATTACAGCTGCAATATGATAATTGCATTGCCCCTGAGGTTGATCAGGCAAGGAATTATAATATTATGTTTTTTTTTTGTTATATTTCAGAACTTTCGTGTCTTTGGAACATCTTTGCGTATTTTATTGAACATTTTTTTTGTTTCAGCCCCCGATTGGTCGCTATGGCCCACCTACAAACAACCTGCTCTTTGATGACGACCCTGGCATCATGTCCGAAGTTGAAACTGCCTCAACTGGATTTCGGCGAGGAGGCAAACAACGATCTTCCCTCCCTGTTGTCCGCACCCCAAGCAAAACACTGGAACGGCCGTTAGGTACGTATCAACTGAATATAAATAGGTACCTCAAAGCCGACCAAAACATAGACAATAAAGGCTCTTGCAAACTGGCGCGAGGTTCGCGGGCGCGACAAGGGTTGCGCTGCCTGTCGGGATCGCAATATCGTGCCAGTCTGTACGAGCTATAAGACAATTGAGTGGAATTTAGCACACCTACTGGCAACTTGTGGAAATTCATGTTTCTAATTAATACAGCTGCGCCCCGCGGTTTCACCCGTGGGAATATTGGGATAAAAGTATTCTATGTCCTATTCCAGGTTATGGTCTACCCATGTGCCAAATTCCATCGAAATCCGTTCAAGACAGACAAATAAAAAATCTGGAGTCACACGTGTTAGGGCATAAATCGAACAGCGGGGCAATTCTCTTATTTTTAAGAACATTCACATTCGCATTTCATTCGCAATCTGTCAAAAAAACCATCAATTTACCAAAATTTTTGACAAGTTTGACAGATTGCGACTTGAATGTGAACGTTTTTTATGTAACAGAATTGGCCCACAGATTGCGTGTGACTCCGGGAAAACCGTAGTAGGGTATCTACGCTCCGGTTGACGTGAGCGATGGACTGAGGTCGTAACTGACACTCAAGGTACAGATTTAGGTCAGTTCAGGCAAATCTGAAGGTAAACTGACCATGAAAAGCCATCAGCGTCGTATCCTTGTCGTTTCATGGCTGAAACTGCTACTACAAATATTATAAGTATCGATCAACTATTCGTTTATTTTAGTAAGTATTTCATTTCTATTTATCAGCTCTAGGTACCTTTTATTGACCTTCATTGAATATTTAGTGTTATCAGTTCCTCTATCATTGAACCATTCTTCTCCACTCTTGATTGAATGAAACCTGCAAAGTTCCTGCATGATTTCTGTTCAATTAAGAGCACTGGACACCAGTGACATAAAGACCCACAAAGACTGTTTGAAGAAATTAAATGTATTAATGACATTTAATTAATTAAAATAGCCACACGCCGCGCAGTAAAATCAATTTCACTGTGCGATACTTCGATTTCTTTGTCCGAGTATCGAAAGTAATTGGTAAATAACCGAATTCCAAAAAAAACACTACAAGTGAAAAATAAGTTTAATTTCGGAAGTCGGTGGCAAAAAACGAAAATTGAAAAGCAAACCGATTTTTTTTTGCTTAAAAAGTTTTTATTTTTCACTTTTTAGTTGTACCTACACACTAGTTGTACTACTCACACATATTCGAATACCATTACCTGCTATGTAAATAACAGTGACGGAGTAACTTAGAACATCGTCGACATAATTATACTAAGTGGGAAAAATACGTAATATTGAAGCTTACTCAAAAACTACGCTAGCAAAGTTAATACAATTTACTTCAATGGGACCATCTCTGAAGCATGACCTACCAAACAAATAGAGAATCATCAAAATCGATTCATAATTAGCGGAGTAATCGCGGAACAAACACACAAAAAAAAAACATACAGACGTATTGAGAACCTCTTCTTTTTTGAAGAAGTCGGTTAAAAATTTACTGGTTCCAGTACCAGTAGGATAAAATTATTATCAGAGAGATTATAACCATGGCGCTTCCAGCCTAAGTTAATGGGGATTCTCCGTTATACAACGTACCTATAACGGAATAAACGCAAGAGCTCATACACCCCAATTAGAATATTAAATTATAAGACTAAAATAATATCTGTAATTTAATTTAATTAAACCACACCTAGTTATTTTTTATAAAATAGACGTCCTGACTAAACATGAAACCAAGATATTATCTAGCTATGAGCGTATTACAAATTGGTTATGCATTTAAATAGGCTTTATATAAAGGCTTAAATTTCCTTAAATGAAATATTTTATTACCTTGTTATGACGCAGTGGTTCTAATTTCAGTTAAATAAAAGATTTTTTCATTAAAAATTTACATATATAAATAATGACGGATTTCGATTCAGAAGCCGATTCTGAGCAAACTACTTTCAGGTCTTACGCTTATTCTGTTACACGTTGTATAGAGCTTGCCTTGCATTTGACATGCTTATATATATATATATATATATATATATATATATATATATATATTTATTTATTTATTTCAGACAACCATTGACATATGATGAGCATGCTCAAATTACCTACTACTGCCTTACCACAACATCGACTTTCGACACGGTTGGAACATAAATGCCCGCCGTCACCACGTCCAACAGTGCGCATTTATTAAGCAATACATTTAGGTGTCCCATCTATTGAAAACGGGCGGATGTGTCTTAACAATTTGTGCTAAGGGCTGCACATCAAGCTATACATTTCCAGTATAAGCTGACCTCGCATTGTACGGAAATCGTATACGATGTGATCAGCATAAACTGGAAATATATAGCTCGATGTGTAGCCGTGTGTACACAAAACTGCGAATCGGCACGATGCGAATTCGCAACGCACAAGCTTTCCTAAGAAAATCTTAAGCTACCGTCGCTGACTTTTGCGATACGAAGTTGCAACGCAGTTTTGTGTACACACGGCTACACAACAAGCTATACTTTTCTTTCTAGTATAAGCTGATCTCGCATTGTATAGGATTTCCGTATAATGCTAGGTCAGCTTATACTGGAAATTTATAGCAGGATGTGTAGTAGCCTTTTGTACAAGCCCTAAGACCCTATAACTTAGTTTAGCTAACTTCGACACTATTTAATCCTTCTCTACTATGTATCGTAAAGGCACTGAAGTGACTTACGACATCCACGTGCATCGGTCGAAATTATAAAAAAATATTAGTTAAGGGCTCCTCAGATTGTATCCTACGATACGAGTATATTTATGCATGATATTGGCTATTAGAAGACATTTCAAGCAAAAAACCGGCCGGCACTTTATTTAAACTCCAATGTCTTCGAGAGCCTTTTTAGGGTTCCGTTCCCAAAGGGTAAAACGGGACCCTATTATTAAGGCTCCGCTGTCTGTCTGTCCGTTTGTCACCAGGCTGTATCTCATGAATCGTGATAGCTAGACAGTTGAAATTTTCACAGATGATGTTGCCACTATAACAACAAATACTAAAAAACAGAATAAAATAAATATTTAAGAGGGCTCCCATACAAAAAACGTGATTTTTTCGAGTCCGACTCGTACTTTGCCGGGATTTCGATCCACAGTGCGCCGTACGCTAATGAATGTTATTTAATCCATCCCACAAAGTTATTGTTTGCGTAGGTTGGTTTTGATTTCCATTTTGCTTCGAAAATAACAAGCGCATAGGATAAACAACGGACAGGACCGCAGTGCTTGGAAAATCATCACTTATAATTAATCAACTAGAAACTAGGTTACGTTGATAGCTTTTCATTCAACATTAACAATATTTGTTGTGTTACTAAACTGTAATTTCATAAAGGTTCCTACATATTTGATACTAGCGAGACTAGCGACCCGCACCTGCTTCGCAATGTTTTTACGACTTGACAAAATATCGGGATTTCTTTGTTATACAGGGTGTAAGGGCAAATTTACAGGAGGCATTCAGCTCCTTATTTTGAATCATAATCCACCGGAAATGTTCTCAGGAAAGTTTTAATTTTTTTTATCGTTTTTTCAGTTACTGTTCCTTTATTTCAATGTAAAATTATATTCTCTGTACGCAGCTCTCCATTTATGTAAATAAAACAGCTTAAATAAAAAAAACAGCAATGGATGTTTAAATACTCGAGCGCGCCCCCCGACACGGGGAGTGCAGCTTCGTGGGTTTTGCCGCGGTAACGATACATTGCGCGTGAGGTAATAATACAAATCAGGTTTATTGGATTCCCATAACATTCCTGAAATAATTTCATGTACCGGTCGTCTTAGTATGATATGCTGAATTCATCCCATCAGTCTGAGGAGGGCTGTCCCTTACACCCTGTATGTATCTATAATATTAACGTGTTAAACACATATACCTTCCGGAATAAATACTCTAAACGCTCTGGTGGAAACCTCATCAAAATCTGTTGCGTGGTTTAGAAGAACAACGCAGACATACGTACTGACAAACGCACAAAGTGACTTGAATCTATACATTTAAAATAGGGTTGTATAGATTTGTACGCCGTTATCGGCAAAACAGAGAGATACCTTTTTGTTTCATCTATGTAAATCAATAAACCCTGACTTCTTTTTTATTAATAGAACTTCAAATTTTAAAAATTCAATGAAAAACAGGGAGGTCTTTGCCCAGTTGTGGTACCTAAAGTAAAGGCAAATAAAAAAAAAATGCTTTGCGTCTTAGAGACAATTTTTTTTTTAGTTCATTACTTTTTGTCCTCCAGAGGGCGCCATATTCAATTTAATGTGACGTCACATAATAATCAGCGGACGATCATGACGCTTCCAACGATACCTTATTTGTCAAATTGTGAACAATTTAGAAGATATGAGTACATATCATACTTACAAACATACATACATACCGGTCAAAATCATAACCCTCCTATTTGCTTCGCCGTAGTCGGGTAAAAACCAGGCTGTTATTGTCCCACTGCATGTCAAACGTTTATAAAGTCTGCTACAGAGGAGGCATGAGCATTGTTCACTACGCTTACTCAAGGCGAATTTTTTTTTCAGACTTATAACAATTTTCTTCCTTATCCTTATAGCCTTATCCTTACTAATATTATAAATGCGAAAGTAACTCTGTCTGTCTGTCTGTCGCGCTTTCACACCAAAACAACTGAACCGATTTAAATGAAATTTGGTACAAAAATAGTCCAAAGGCTGAGAAAGGACATAGGCTACTTTTTATCGACATACCACACGGGCGAAAAGGTCGTTCAAAATTGTGCGTTTGCGAAAGCCAGTTTTGGTTTTAGGGATCCGTTTGCGAAATATTAAGCTTTAAAATGCTAAATTTTGTTAGATTCAAAAATTCCCCTGCCAACTAAATGGTTGGTTCTGAATATGTGAAAATATTCACAGCAGTAGTGTAAATACCGAAATTAAAATGAAAACTGTCACAGCTGAGGAGCTTCTACAAGATAACGAGTAATAATCGACCAACTTACATCAGTTGCAAAAACATGTTCTCCCATACATTTTGTATCGGAGAACATTTTATTCAACTACAATGTTCTTGGGATAAATTCATCCCAACTACGGAACCCTTCATTGTGCGAGGTCCGACACAAACTTGGCCGGATTTTTTTAATATAAATTTAAGAATTATATGAATCGGATGCGCTGAGCTTTAAAATAACTAACTTTGTTGAATGTCTTTCTGTCAAGCAACATAAGATAAAAATTAACTTTTTCTTACAGGTTTGGTGTTCCTTCAATACCGGAATGAAACCAAACGAGCCCTGCTGCCGAACGAAATAACTTCTATAGATACTGTGAAAGCACTATTTGTAAGAAGTTTTCCGAAACAGCTGACAATGCAGTACATGGACAGCCCGCTGGTCAAGATCTACATCCACGACTCTTCGAAGGATATGTTCTACGAATTAGAAGATGATAGGTTAGTTTTGGTTGTTATTTTTTATACGTAATATCCAGTGAAAAGCAGTGATAGCCTAGTCTAGCCTAGACTGCCAAGTCATAGGTCTCGAGTTCGAACCCAAAGCACGCACCTCTGACTTTTTGGAATCATGTGCGTATTGTATAATTATAACTTGCTTTAAAAACGGTGAAGGAAAACATCGTGAGGAAACCGTCATATCAGAGAGATATTTCTCGACGGCTTGTGAAGCCAAGTCAGAAGCTCTAAAACTCTGCCACCAGGTTGGTTACTAACCACACGAAAATAAGAAGAAGCGAAAGAAACTTCCTTCCAGCCGGGTGTCCCACGACGCCTTCCGACTATTTTTTCTGGTTTTTATAGTCCTACATGAGCTCGGTTCACTAATCCATGATGAAGTTAAGAAAGGAAATCTTAAAATACTTTCGTGTTGTTTCACTGCAGGGCAAATTCTGTAATGTGTAACTATCGAGAACTCGAAATTTCGGTTAGTTGGATATTTTGTTAAATCTTTACGAAGCAACAAACATTGCTCAACACTTAATTGATGACTTGAAACACTTTGACCCCAACATCAGAGTTCCCAGCAGTGAGGTGCACACGGCTACACATCAAGCTATACATTTCCAGTATAAGCTGACCTCGACTGACTGGAAATGTATAGCTTGATGTGTAGCCGTGTGTACCTCCTGACTGAAGATTTTAATGAGTGCAACTAGGGTGGACATTATTGATGGGAATGTTTAATCATGCATGACAAGACATATTGTCAAACGCGAAGAGATTCTGTTATCCTTGAAACCAAACTCTCGGATTAGAAACCTAAACTCGATATTAACCTTGATTGATTCCTTGCACGGATTAATAGTCAGACGGGAGAGTGAAGAGAATGGAGGCTTAGCTAATTAAACCTCACCTAACAGGCCCACTTGTGCCGAAATCGTAGTTTACTCTTCTCATTTATCGATAACTATTTACTTTGGGGATAGTTTGAAGTGGGGGGGGGGGGGAGTTATTCGTTCTATTCCACCGACTAAAGTAAAATGATTACAATGCTATGACTTATTATTTTATGTACAAGTTATTAATTTACGATTTCTTATACGTAGCAACTCCTTGCATTCAATACTGTTAATTTAATTAATTGCTATTTTGATAAAAGCAATTCCAATGCAATTAAATTTTTCCATTATCGAACGTGGTAGGTATTTATTTGTATTGAAATTCCTGTTAAACAAATATTTGAGATTGTATTTTACTGAAACGCTAGTTATTTTTACCTGACTGCCAAGGAAGGGTTATGTTTTATTTGAACTATTTAATTTATCAAATAAGTTTTATTAATACGAAATTAGTGGTGTTTAGGTACTAGTTCATCTATTGGTGTAGGGGACAGTGTATTGGTTGTTTCTCTTATGAAAAGAGTTAAGTACTTGTCGGAGATGTACACGCTCGTACAAGTAATGTACTTAACCCTTAACCGCGCTATAATTTTTGGGTGTGGAGTAATTCCAACAAATGAGATTAATTCTACTGTATTGATACACTCGTGTAAATTTAGTGCCCTCGCATGTGCTCGGGCACCAACATAACCCTCGAGCATTCATAATATAAGCGACGACCAAACTCTTCACTGTCACACTCGCTTGCTCAAAAATAACGGAAGTTCCTTGATAACCTACTTAAATCATAATTTTGAATATAAACCTGGAAGACCATGCACTGATTAATATTGACACTGATTTCAAACGGATTGCTATTGATTACTATTGATAATGATTTCAAATGAATTATGTTGTAAAAAAAAAAAGACGAAACGAACGAATCTGGCGAAATTTGAGTGTGCCTACTACTTATTATCTATACGTAGGTAGGTATTATATCTCTGGGAAACCCTTCAAGGGAAACAGTTGGGATGTTTTGTAAGAAAACAAAATATAAACCTGGTTACAGATAAATTTTGGAATAACCTTCGCCGGCATTTTCATTGCCACCCAAATCCTGGACATCATGAATTCGAAGTGATTTTTAGAGGCTGAAAATCTGGAACGAATTTCGTCGAAAAACATAATTTGCCTTTGCATTTTCTCCTAAAGTATAAAATCGCTGACCATTCATGGGGTTAATTCGGAAAACCCTTGGGAAAAAAAACTAAAAAGTCTTTTACGACCACTGTAAACGGGCCTCCTGTTTATTATTATGTACATTAGGTATTATTTTACTTCGATGGTCCTAGTTTATCATGTATAACTTCCAGTTACAGCATTAAATAGCTATATGTAAGCGGGCACGCCCTTTGTGCCTGGAGGCTTTTATTTAGTTAATTTATATTTACATTTACTTATTTATTTTATTTCTGCTTGAGTACATATAGTTCCCGTTTTTTTTATTTTTTTTGGGTGTTTTATTTGCGTGTGCTAGCTGACATATGGCTAATAATTAGATTTATATTTTATGTTGCGTAATGTAAATCATTTTGCATACTTTTGTATAGAATCAATTGTTTCTAACTGAACAGACAGCTGTGCTGCTGGGGAGTTTGTTGCGCCACTTCTTCTTCCCAGCTAAAGCACTAGGAAGTGGTGAAGGGCGGGCGTTTTGGGGGACTGTCTTATGTAATTTTAACGTTCGAAAAGTGCTGATTCTCAGCCTAGTTTGAATAAATGACTTTAGATTTGATTTTTTTTGTTGATTAATATCTGGATTTAAACTGTTATTATATTCAATTACGTTACGAATCCTGTGGACTGTGGAAACGAACGTAGGTAGGTACCTACCGACTCGGCACCCCAATTCCGTAAAACACCTACAATCACAATCGGAGGATTTTTAAGGAAATTCATAATCTACGATACTTACTTAAGTACTACTTAAATTATATTTGGAAAATTAATCTGCTCGACATCGCAAATAGCGCAATGAATATTTTTGATTTGTCAAAATCAAATTCATTGCCATGGTCTGGTCTTCCATAAGTATTTTCGCAAGGACGGTTTCAGGATAATCTAAAAACTTTTTCATACTTTATGAATTATGATCCTCATCTGGATTTTTTTTATCACAATACAAAAAATATAAACTCACTTATTCTTCCCATGGGGGTAGGCAGAAACTACAGAACGTCACCCACAGACGCCACCTTATACGATCCTAAAAAATATAATATCTTGAGGAAAAACTCGAATCATTTTCGCTTTGAAACTCGAACTTACCTCCAATAACGTGGAAAATAGCTCAACATCACAAAAAGTTTACACTTTTACGCCATCTCCCCGTCTTAACACAAACTAAAGTTCTATGTGAAATTTTAAAACAACGCCATCTCTTGATACGTGCTGCAAACAGATATCCTTCTCTGAGATAAAATTTGCCACTAGGGTGAGCCGCTGTCCATCCAGCGTGAATTGTGTTTGTTTACGAGAAAAAAGTTTCGTTGGTCAAAAGCTAAATAAAACAGGAAGCACTTTCAATTTGAAAAACAAACGTTACTGTTCAACGTTTGCAGGTAGGTAATTTGAATCGACTGACGATGATAGGTTGCGGGATTTTCCTGAACGAGCCGGGGCCGAGTCGGCACAGTCAGGAAAACGCGTTATCAAAAAGTGATCCTGAGGTGCGTGAGTAAGACGGACTTGAACAACATCTAGGACCAAGTCTGGTCGAACGCAGGGCTCAGAATCCAGGAGCCGAAATCCCAAAACTCCTCATTTGTATCAAAGTGCTGTCCAATTTCAGCAAACGGAACGCGCAGTATATACGTCTTTTGCAGAACGTCGCTGTCTGTGGCAAGACCCTAAAACCCCATGAGTCACCATGAGTTTCACTTTGTAGAGTTTTTTTTTAAATCTCTTGTTTTTTTTTAATTGTAGTAGCTACTTAATCCCACACCACTACTTGTTATGTAAACAACAGTGACTTATAATAACATCATCAAAGTGGATTAGATACGTATTATCGATACTAATTAAAATAAACTACAGAATCAAAGTTAATAAATAAAATATTAATTTACCCCTTTACATTAAGTTAAGGGGTAGCTTTCCCAAAAATAATAATTTATTTCCTAGTGCTGGGAAGAAGAAGTGGAAGAAATATTGCTTAACTTAAATATGTCAAACTGTCTTAATAGTCATTCTTCAGATAAAAGTTACTGGGTTAGATGTTTCAAGTTCCAATTACATGTGACCTACTGGTGAAAATGTGGGTGTACTAATAGGTACAAGTCTGCCTAACCCTTCGGGCATTACTGGCGTAATGCTATGTTTATAAACGTTATCTGACCGCTGAAAAATCAGGCGAGATAAACTTGCACGCGTGTTTGCAATTGTTTTGGCGGGAGCGAAGCGGACCGAGTTTGCGCGGGGCGCTCACCCCTGTGGAGGGAGGCTCGCAATCAGTGTTCCACCCGACTTTGGACCATCCATACATTCGCTCGAAGAAAAAGTTCGTTTTTCGCGCTTCACGATGAGGCCCAGTCGAAGTTTTAGCCACGTTCACGACTACCGCTGCCCGTAAGTGCCTTTATTACTTATTGTTTTGATTTTACATCGTACACGTTCCGATAATGTAGCCTGTTCTATATTTACACCTTTCCCCTTATGAGTCGTTGTGTTTATTTTCTTGGAAGGGTTTTTCGTTAAGCTATACCTACTATAAAGTGATTGTTTATAAGAGTAGTGGTGTAATATTGGTAATTAAGTGTCGATCAAGCGATTTTGATGGAACCGTTCAACGAGTTCGGTTTTCATAGTTTGTTAATGTTATGGTTCGTCTTTTGGGTGGTTCGTGCATGGATATATTACGGGCAATTAGCACGTAAAATTCACCCTCAACCGCTGTCAATATTGAATCTTTACTAATGATGTGCGTTTGACTGTACAATAATATCAACTCAGTGTTACCAGTTGTCAATTATCCGTTATGATTTTTGGAATTAGTACCGTTAATATTTACAGTTGAATAACTATTGACTTTAGTGTCTTATGTATTTTCTAAATAGGTACCTATTTATTTCAAACTAGCTGTTGCCCGCGACTTCGTCTGCGATCCAGGATGAAAAGTAGCCTATGTCCTTCTCCAGGTCAAGGTCTACCCTTGCGCCAAATTTCATCCAAATCCGTTCAGCCGTTTAAGCGTGAAAGCGTCACAAACAAACAAACTCACATTCGTATAGTTAGGATAATTTGCAGCTTACTCGGAGCAGGTTCTCTTGTACAGTCCTTTCTACAGGTTCTGTTTATTTTGATCGGGTACTTCTGATTTTATGAGAAAAGTTTCAATGTTTCGACTTTGAGTGATTTTTCGATTCACCATCTTGGATTGAAGATACCAATAATATATTTTTGTATGTTAGCAATACAATACTGAAATCAATTTTGTAAACAAAACACAAATTAAAAATCCGGCCAAGTGCGAGTCGGACTAGCGCGCGAAGGGTTCCGTACCATTTATCTATAAAAACGGCAAAAAAATCGTGTCTGTTGTATGGGAGCCCCCTTTAATATTGGTTTTATTTTCAATTAATTATTTATTTTATAAGTAAATATATAACTAAATATTCTGTGAATATTTCAAGCGTCTACCTGTTGCCGTTATCAATATCGAGCAAAAACGTTAAAAAAAAAACACGTTTGTTGTATGGGAGCCCCCTTAAATATTTATTTTATTCGTTTTTTTTAGTATTTGTTGTTATAGCGGCAACAGAAATACATCATCTGTGAAAATATCAACTGTATAACTATCACGGTTCATGAGACAAACAGACGACAGACGGACAGACAGACAGCGGAGCCTTAGTAATAGGGTCACGTTTTACCATTTGGGTACAGAACCCTAAAAATGTAGAACTGCCCTACATTTTGGGAAAAAACACTTTGTGAGTGAACGTGTTCTGGTTTGTGACTGGTCAATCGGCATCCATCCATCTCTCCTGTTATCCCCAAAGCTGCTGCTACTGCTGTTTAGCACTTATTCAGAATGTATTATGGAGGGCTGATGGGCAAAAATCGCTTGATCCATTTCCATTTATGTATTTGACTTTTATGCCAATTCTCGAGTATGAAAATCCGTTCGGGAGTTTTTGAGTTTATCGCGTCGAACGTCACTGGTTAGTTTAGATACGAAATTTAATTTAATGTCGGATTGACTTCCCTACCCCGTATAGTTGTTATATGAAGAAATTTCTCGATCGATTTTCTTTTTACCCGACTACGGCGAAGACGGAGGGTTATGATTTTGACCGGTATGTATGTATGTAAGTATGTTCATCTGTTCCCTCCTATCTTCTAAACCACTTATCACAATTTGACAAATGAGGTATCGTTAGAAGCGTCTTGATTGTCCGCTGGTTATAGGCTATGTGACGTCACATTGAATTAAAAATGGCGCCCTCTAGAGGACATAAAGTCAGGCACTAAAAAAAAATTGTTTAATCTTACCATGTTGGGTATCAAATGAAAGGGCTTAATGAGCACATTTCAAAAATAAATATATTATAAACCCAAAGAATTTAAAAAAAAATTAATAAAAACTAAAACCCAACTACGACTAAAAAGGTATAAACAAGACACCGCAGACCGACGAATTAAAAATCCGGAGGTTTTTTTTAGGTATGGTAACTCTTACTCGCAAACAGAACACATTCACACGATAAACAAACTACACGAATGCTTTGCAGCAATACCTTATAATTAATTTCCGAACATTCAAACGGCAGAACCTTCATTTCAGTAAATTTTCCATTACGCTTACTTCCTGGTTGAAAATAAACTGATCAAGCTGAAATAATAACTGATGTTTGGGAAATAGGATACAAAATGATTTGGCTGGTTTATAAGCGCGAACACTGTCGGGCTTTAAGAGGGAAGCGCTAAGGCAGCTCGCGAAATTAAAATTTTCTTACGTTTTTTGCAATTTGCAGATGATTCGCGACCGTAATAAATATGGCTTAACAGAATTATAATCATTATAATCATTAGAATCAGCAATAGGTAAAACTCCTTTCTCCTTTCAATCGTTAAAAAAAAACCTGTATTGCCATACCGGTTGAGTAGATAATTTACATATTTACATACTAAATCAATTGCAATACTACGGAAAAGTAAACAAGTACTAAAAATCATATTTCATCTTCATTATTTTAATATTTTTTCTTCTTACTTATTAAAATTTCAAGAGATTTATGTCTTCCCGACACCACCGAGAGCAAATTTTTTTTCTTTAGTAAAATGTTTCATTCAATCTTATTTATTTTGAAAGGGGCTTTTAGTCAATAAAATAAAAAGCTTTTGGATTTTCATTGGCGACTTCCGTTGTAGAACCAATTGTAGGTTTATGAGATTAAGATTCTTGAAATTGAATTCAGGAAAATGTACGGTCGGCCGCATGTCAGGCTACAACACCAGTATGATAAGGCAGCCTCGTTTTCTATTGAAAATTCGTACTAAGCTCAAAACTAATGTGTTACCATTACGGAACGCCGAGTTGCCGAGAATCAATTTCAATGGCGTGCATTGGAGAGGCCTATGTCCAGCAGTGGACTGCTATAGGCTGATGATGATGATGATGATTACGGAACTGAAGATTATCCCAAAATATTTAATCAAGCTTGCACCAGAAGCGACTGGCGCTACTTTTAAGACTTCAAATGCCTCAGTTTTTGAGTTATACATAATTATTTCGCGTAACCTTCTAAAGCCATAACTATTAGCACATAATATGCCAGCTAATAGCTGAAAACAAGACAATTTGACCACGGATTTGGAACAATAGAGGTTGTTCCAAATCCGGAGTCAAATTGTCTTGTTTTCCGCAACCTGTTAGACAAAAACTTTCATCGAAACGTCGAGATATTTAGTCCGTGTTTTTTTCTGCTGCAGAGCACATCTTCGGGATATCCGAGACCGTTCTGTGCTGCGTCTCTTTGAGGCTACGGATATAGGAGGAGGTGCCTTCCCCGGTGCTGTCGGCGTGGGTTCCCTTGCCATGCCACCTGCTGCTGCGCCTCCATGCTCCGGACCACCGAGCTGGGATCAAGTACGTATCACCTTGCAGTCATATACCTAAAAGAATTTGAGATGTTGTAAGGTTTGCATTCGGTTGCTTAGGTTTGGATACCAAACATAATGTGAGCATGAGCAACAATGAATATTGTGATTTATTGAACGTATCTTCAAGGGCTTCTGCTTGGTGCTCCGACTTCGTTTCTTTTTTGATTTTGACAGTCTTACTTTTATTGCGATTGACTACATGATGTTACTCTAGATTTTCTCTCTTTTTGGATTCTGCGTATGTAGTCTACGAGTTTCGTGAGAGTAAAGTTAAGCTTTTAACGTTTTTAGTATCATGCTTAAGCAATACCGTTGTCATATAATATTGTTCTGGTCAGTAATTGATGCAAGTGCAACACGATGTGAACTGAACCGATAAAACCAGTACGTCGAGTAAATCGGAAAGCTTCCATCAAGCAGCACTAACAGACCAACAATAACAGACACTGCGCAATGAAACCACACCACCACCACAAGCTGAAGGCACGATTCAAAGCAAATATGACTAGACATCATGATCAAATTGTCTCTTAGTTCTGGTGGTACATAATACAGTATGTTAACTAAGAAAGGGCGTTCCTGTTAACTCGCAATAGTATAGCGTCCATACATGCAAAAAAACATATTACGACTCAAATTTATTTTTATTTTTATATAAATACTAGCTTCCGCCCGCGTGGTACGTCAATAAAAAGTAGCCTATATCTTTTCTCAGGCTCTAGGTAATCTGTGTACCAAATTGCATTTAAATCAGTTCAGTAGTTTTGGCGTGAAAGCGCGACAGACAGACAGACAGAGTTACTTTCGCATTTATAATATTAGTAAGGAAGTAAGGATATTAGTAAGGATTAGAGGAATTGCTAATGACAGCTGGGATTCAGGAAATGAACTGCTTTTTGACGAATTGCTAATGTGGCCGTTTTAGGCCCAGAGTTGACTGTTACTTTGTGATCAATTACCTAAATTGAACACTATAAAACATACAATGGGCGGCCTTATAGCTTTCTGCGATCTTTTCCAGGCAACCTTGGAATGGACATTGATTGCGTGGACATAAAAATGGTTTTCTTTTTCATAGGACCAGAGCTACTTCAGCGAACCTGAGATCGACTCTGAGTACCATCATCAGCACGTGCATAAGACCAAGGTAAGTTGGATTCTCACGTCCACGTCCAACCTACGAGGTCGCCATCAAAGGTAATCCTGTTTTTTAACCTTCAAGGAACATTTACAGCGACCCTGGTTTTTTACTTTGGAATTATTATAGTCCTTGATGGTTTGGCTTTCATTTAGTTAATTTATTATAATTTGATATACTTATCTACGTAAATAATATTATAACATTTTATAATGTTAGGCTCAGTAGTTTCGGAGATAAGGGTCCTTATGGAATATTAGATAAGGGCCCTTATGTCCGAAATGGTAAATTTTCATAAATATCTTTACAAGTATTTATTTTAAAATTATAAAAAAATGTATTTGTAATCCTCGCAACAAGCCCTTTCATTTGATGTCATAGGGTACAGTCTGCAAAATCTTTTTTTCTGATTTGCCCCTCAAAAGTGACTCCCATAATCAAGATTCATTTATTTTCATTACACGTCCGTTTTGGATCACAGAAATACATAATTATGTGTACCAAATTTCAACTTAATTGGTCCAATGGATTCGGAGCAAATTGTTTGTGACAGACAGACAGACACACGAGTGATCCTATAAGGGTAGCATTTTTTTCCTTTTGAGGTACGGTACCCTAAAAACAAAACAATAGCATCTACACTTTAGATTTATTTTCAAAAATGGTAACAAATTGGTAAGATGTACTTAAAACTAAAGAATAATCGAGTACCTAACCATTTAATGCATTCTTATATCTACAATAAATAATATGAACACTCGATGTTTTTCGACACCCAATGACTAATTTACACATTCCAGACAAAATCACCTGGCATAGCCTCAAATCAATAAATTGTAGTACTTTTGATAAAACTAAATATTTTATATCTTTAACACTTAAAATAAATGGCGTTTACATAAAAAAGTTTACATTTGAAAATCAATGTTTAGTTGTAGATAAAGCTTGCGTCCTTGCCGTTTAAAGATTTATAATACAAATAACCCTCTGTGTATACAAACTTGACATTTATAAACGTTTTATAAGCATTCAACATTACTGAATATAATGAATATAAATATATAATAAAGTTGCACGTGAATCCATTTTTGTTCGACTGTTTCATGTACAAATACCGATACATTTGTTTTCGGCAAATCTCATAAAAGACTTGTCGAAAATTATGTATCATACATATACTGACGTTGTTTCATGAATTGTCAGGCCTAGGGGGGGCCAAACCGGGGCACCCTCCACGGGTGGCAGTGTTCAGGGGGCGCCAAAATCATCATCCATCAAAATCAATATACAACGTTTGAAAAACTTCTCTTATCTAGCACACGTTGTTCTATCAATTATTAATTATATTTCAAAACGCCCAGTTGTTTTTTGTACACATCCTAAGGGTACTTCCATACATTTCGAAATGCGCTGCTATCCTAAGTTGATGTTTGAACGCATGCATATTACGCGTGATGTCTTTGCCAGAGGAATCCCCGTCTCATCTAGAAACTACACAGTAATTAGGTAAAAAAGAGTGCAAATTTAAAGGGCTGCTTTTGTCCCGATCAGAAAAAATGCCAACCCATTTTATATTTGCGAGTTTTTTTTTTACAATTTATCTCAAACGCTGGAGAGAGGGGGCGCCACTATTAAGTTTCTGCCCCGGTTCGAAAAAATCGTAGATCCGGGGCTGTGTGTTCAACTTTTTGACACAATTTTAGTTGTTATCTGTGTAAACGATAAACAATACTAGTAGATACATGTATTATACCTTGGTGCATACGAGGGATTACAAGATGGCTATAAAACGTTTATGAATAAGTATGTTAGTCTTTGTACATTAAAGTTAAAATCCAGAGTAAGTTTAAAAAGCTCGACAGATTGGTAAGCCCTTGTAGTAATGGGCACCGCTGTACAGTTTCTTGGGAGTAGACCTCCAGGAAATGACCAGGGCTTTCTTGAAAGGCTCTGGAGCGCAGCCGCTGCAGACCTGCATCACGGCCCTAACTTCTGCTTCGGCTGGCTCCCTCTCGTCAACCTGAAATTTAAAAAAAGAATTACGTACTGTTTGTGTGTGTTCAATTAGGAACTGCGATATTTTTCTAGCACATATGAGGATGAATTTGACTGCAAATTAAAAGTTAAATGATTAGGTCATATTTAGGTATCTTAAATTTAATTTATAATTAAATTATTATTTAATTATTTATTCAATTATTATTTAATTTTTAATTAAATTAAATATAAATTTTATCCTAAACTTAAACAAATTCCAACATATAGAACAATTTGACACTGCTAATTCGTTCCTTGGATACAAATTCATAGTGATGCTTGATCCATGTTGAGCTTGCTGGAGCAAAGATCAGGTATACCTAAACTATCAATCTGCCTAGCCTTTTCCCAACTATGTTGTGGTCGGCTTCCAGTCTAACCGGATGCAGTTAATACCAGTATTATACATCAAGCGGCTGCCTGCTGTTACGATACCCCTTGGTAAGACTGGATGTCAGACTTTCGGGCTTCTGACTATTCGTAACGACTGCCAAAGATCTACAAATAACATCCGAGACCAAAGCTGCCATTCCGATACTTTATAGTCAACTAAATTGACACGCATTAACAATATTCCACGTCTAAGCTCTCGGAAACGAACCCAAATTCATAATATAATGAGTTTTTCCTTCGTTCATAACTTCGTTTATAACAATAATGTAATGCTAGAATAAAGCTTCTGCACTAGTTACATAATGAAATGTATTTTTTAATAATCATTACGCTCTCTATAAGTAATAAAAACCAACGATTTTCTCTTGTTTGCATGTGTGATTTTTATTTACTTTTTAAGGGCGCACCCTACCTCAAATTGCTTAGCATGATCCTCTGTTATACCGAAAATACTGCAGCATTAATTTTGAAATAAATAAATGTTAAAGTTGAGGATTGATGCTAGGTCCTACGTTTGGCGAAAACAAGATTACATAAAAATTTCTCGATAGAAAAAAATTACAAAGTTACCTCTAAAAAGAAATATAAACCGCTGGTATTAAAAAAATACTTCAAATTAGATCATGAAACTTTGCATAATAACTGAACTATCTATAAAGCAGGTCTGTATGTATGTTTTTTATTTTTTTAAAGTACCATCATTTTCACCGTAAAATGCAATTATTCTTTTCGAGGCTTGAGACCCGCTAGCCCCCACTCCGTCTCGCTCTAACTCAGGTCGCGAGTAGTATGGTGCGAGCGAGATAAAATCAGAGGTAGGGTACAGCATTAACGGAAAACCACTCAGCAGTTTTGATTGATTTAAGCGTTTTCATTTAAAAAGCAGTGAGTTGATTTTTTTTTTGTGGCACATCGGAATTTTTATTTGCACTGACTCTATGTGCTCTCCCTCAGCTCTAACTGCACTCACCGATCATACATTGTTATTGAAACTCTATCCTTATTACCATAAAACCAAGTTTATAAGGTGTTTACGCTAAACAACTGATAAACACGATTTTGTGGTAACAAGGTGGTTTAGGTAATTAACTAGAGGTAAACAACTAATTTTTATAGATTACAGTTTCTTGTTTTAAAAATACGTTAATTATAACCAAATTAAACTTATTTGCGATTTTTACAATAGTTTTCTCTTTTATTAATGCACTATGTTAATCTTTATCATTTACCTATTCTGAAACTGCTCTTCCTAGAGCACAATTTTTACTTTAAACAATAACCAATAAGTAATCTCTCTAATGTAAAGAGCCCAAAAAGACAGGTTCTCTACTCAACGAATTAATACCTTGCTAAATTGAAGAGTACAACTGCGACATGACGACTGAAGTATCAGAGGGCCTAGAACAATCGCTTCGAAAGCTTTGCGTATTTCTGCATCGACTTTCAACAGGATTGACATAAGCTTTTCGATAGCTTATGTCAGTTCTATACATTTTTGCCTTTTCCACCATCGTTTCGTCAGTTAACCAGATGCTTTTGACAGCTCTTGCGTCACTTGGTTTTTTATTGGTTTGCCTTTTAGTTAACTACCTGAACCAACGGAGTATAGTCATTTGACCTAACTGCACACTATTAAACTATACTTGAACTCCTAGACAAGCTTGTTAACACATTTCAAATGAAGCTGTGGGTTTTGTAGAAAAACAATAAAATAGTCTTAAATGGAAAGTATTTAACGTGGCAACTAGAATCAGTTCTATTTCTTTGTTTTTCATTGACGTTCAAAAGTGCCTTTTATGTGCCTATTTTAAATAAATTATTTGACTTTGACGTTGACTTTAAAAAAAATGGATTTGAAATGTGAGGGTAGCGAAAATTTGTAGATTAGGTATCTACAAATTTTCGCTACCCTCACATTTCAAATCGAGTCGAAACAAAATAACATGTATGCACCAAAATAACATGCCTGTACCAAAAATAACATGTATGTACCAAAAATAACATGTCTGTACCAAAAATAACATATCTGTACCAAAAATAACATGTCTGTACCAAAAATAACATCTCTGTACCAAAATTTGATATATTTATTTACTACGTCTTTACGTGAAAAAAATGTATGAATCTTCAACCTTTATATTCTCAATACGCTAAGAAGTACCGAATATTGCAAAAATTAAAGCTAGTACTGAAATTATTGCACAAAGTCTTTGTTTGATACACAATTACACATTTACACAACGTCCAAGTCACTTGGGGACCAAGTCTACTAATGTACAAACGTGTCAATGGTCTCACAATGATGAGTTTTTGACAGATTTGCCATACAAAATCTGTCAAAAACTCACCATTGTGAGACCATTGACACGTTTGTAAATTAGTAGACCTGGCACCCTGGTTGTCTCTGTTATTATTGAAATAACGACATTGTTACAGAAAGGGATTTTTATTAAAGTGCGCGATTTTATTCCATTATGGATGCCGGAAAGTATCTTATATCTTTTGAGATAAGAGCGCCTCCATAGAAAACTGTCAAACAGATGAATTATTTCGTAATATGAATTGTACGCAGATCATATTATGAATTGTAAGTTCGTGACATTTTACGATGATTCATAATATTTTTCTATTATGATTCTGCCGGAGTGGCCGTTTTAAGCCCCCAGTATGTTAACATAAAAGAGATGTCCAGGACAGGTTATACAAAGCTTGAGGTATAAAGACATAAGTGTTCATATAATTATGTATATGTATGTCAGTGGTCAGCGATTTCGTTCACCTTCATAATTCAATCAATCTGCCTTTTCTCAACTATTTAGGGGTCTAACCGGCTGTAGCTGAATACCAGTATTTTACATGGAGCGACTGCCGATCTGACCTCCACAACTCAGTAACTGGGTAATACGATATCCCTTAAATAAGACTGGTTGTCAGACTTTCAGGCTTCTGACGACCCGTAACGACTGTCAAAGATCCATGCATGACAGCCGGGACCAACGGCTTAACGTGCTTTCCGAGTCACGGAGGAGTCTCGGTATGTAAAGATGGTCACCCATCCACGGACTAACCCTGGGAAGCGTAGCTTAACTTGATAGATCGACCCGTGCGGCTGTTATTATACTTAGCCACGAGCTCCTTCACGAGTTCGTTCACCTTCATAATTATATACACATTTAATAACAGAATGTTTAAAACCTCTCATAGAGTAGCTAACGCTTTAAAAAACTTAATAACTGCAACATAACATGTAAGAGGAATATGAAATTGTAAAAAGTAAATAACGCCTTGATGAAGTCCAACTCAAAATTAAAGTCTCAGGGGACTATTCCGAGCAACCCAATTCGGTGCTAAATAAATAATGATATGTTTTAAGATAAATAATATAAAATATCACTGCTCTGGAAAGTCATAACTCCATTACAGTTATACGAGTAGTAAAATACAGTCAAAACTGTTATTAAGGGGGATGCGCTAGTATATTTGCAATTTGTCAGGTTGTGTCTTGATTAAAATATGATTCGCGACCGTTAGAAATAATTATGACTTTACAGAATTATAATCATTAGAATCAGCAACACAACTCCATATTATCTTAGAATAATCCTAAAATGTCATGATTTCATGAAATAGTCATTCAATAGGATTATAATTATGAACTTAGAGACTTGTATTGATGATTTTTATGTTTATAATTCTATAAATAAATATTTGGTACGGCCGCGAATCATATTTAGATCAACATACAATCTGATACTGACTTGCAAATTGCAGAAAACGTAAGAAAATTTGAATTTCGGGGGCTACCCTGATGCTTTCACCTTAAGTTAAAACTCGTTTTCTCAAATAAAATAAGTAATATATAATAATATTAGTTATAATTATCTAGACATTTTTATTTATTTATAACAACAATCTCGACAATTTTATTTATTTATCTCGTTGTGTTATTAAATTAAGTGTCACCTAAAATAACCTACCGACCTAAGGTTTCTAAGTAAAGTTAGTAATTGCTAAAATAGTTTTAGCCGGTCAGAAAAGTAGTTTTTACTGATTTTTGCAGTCAAAAAGGCGTTGACGCAGCCAGCCAAATATATACCAACGTTTTCACTGTGACATCGCCACGTTCGTTCTAATTTTAAACTATATCCAGTCGCGATCACGATTAAGAGACCGTTTTTAGGACTGCGTTCTACTTACTGTTTTCTTTTGCAAATTCTGCACCGGCAGGTTTCCGACGAAGCCGGCGAGTCCACTCAGCAACGACTGCTGGAACAAGGCTTCGTCTTCCTTGTTGTCATCGATCAGATCGGGGCTCAGAAGAGCTTCATCGATAATGGACCCGTCGGACAAAGCAACTAAGCCTCGTTTGTCTTTCTTTCCTGTAACCAATTGAACATTTCGCGTGTTTGATTTAATTTCGTTACGATTAGGTACTTTTTTTTTTTGTGGGCATGATCTTGATGACTTACTGTCGTATTTACAAAACGTTCAAACATGCTTGGAAATTCGAGCATTATTTTGACAACCTTCTTCGAGATAAATCGAAAATGCTGTACTGGTCAAAACCATGCGAGTCGCGGCCGGCAAAGTTGGTATGTAATCCATAATAATATCTGTCGTATTTAGTGGCCGAATAAATTATTATGAAAACTTATATCTATCTTGCATATTAAAAATGGAACTAACTTTTTTTATAAAGTTATTTTCGGATATTGTTTGTCACCGGCGCGACGGATGTCTAAAAATAGTTAATTAGAAGGTTCTTATTTTGAGAGCAGTTATTATTAGTTGTGACATTCTTATTTATAATATCACCATCACGATTGTTTACTAACACTTTTTTATTTTTGTGTGTACTAACACCCCTAATAACGTCATATTTGTAAAATATTATAAATTATTTTATTTATTTTATAATGCAACGTCATTATAATAAGTCATAGGTATAATCAAGTCAAGTTATTTTTAAGAGAACATAGTTTACTTGAAAATCATATTTCTTCCATTTCCGAGAACAACTTTTCTTGGAAAAGCCTTCTGTTGAGTGTTCACGTTAAAACTATTATAAGTAATACTTCTAGAAATTACTATTATAGATATTTGAGAAACTTCTAATAGGATTTAAGTAAAGTCTATTTCGACACCGGTTGACTGAGCACCATGAAAGTTGGTACATATATTTGTTCATGGAGGTTCTGATACAAGACTATTCAATACAACAATACCACTGGGTTTTCGCTCATAAAATTATGAATTAGTAGGTCCTGAATAAATGTTCTTCTTTGTACTTTAACCAAATTAGAAAAGTTCTAAAATAAAATCAATTGCTAAAATAAAACCCTAAAGGCTTCGTAACCTTCCTATTCGTCTCTATAAAAAATGTCTTTCATTTCATTTATGGGGCGGCGGTATCTTTCTAGGCAATGTAGCCAGGCGTCGAGTTACCGTGCAACAACCACATACATGTCACGTCAGGGCTACGTATCGGGTACCTACTTTCTAACGTATATGCGACCTTAGTGTACGAAATAACATTTTCTCAAACATTCTTGGAAATTCGAGCATTATTTTGACAACCTTCTTCGAGATATGTCAAAATTGCTGTACTGGTAAAAAACAAGTGACGATGCGGCCAGCAAAGTTACTATGAAAATCCATATCTGGCGTGTTTAGCGGCCAAATAAATTACTATGAAAACTCATATCTGTCGTGTTATTTAAAAATGGAACGAACTTTTTACTTCAACACACTGCAACCAAGGAAACTTATCAAAGATTTTATTTAAATTTCGAATTGGCTTGCAAATAGAACAAAGAAGAAACAATTTAACATATTGGCGCATGAAAAATGATAGTTATTCGTCATTGATTCTGGAATTTCTATTTAATTTACTCAGTTTGAATTTCCACGCGTTGTTTGAGAAAAGTACTATACAAGCCTTGGCCGCAATCAGGAATTGATGGACTCACGCATGAGTGCCTCGGCTTCGCCTCGGCCCTCATTTTCACGATCGTCCATCAATTCCCTTATTGCAGGCCGCGACAGTAATGTACTAATTGTGTAGAGACAACAAAAGAGTTTTTTATACTTTTGAAATTTTCCTACACTATAACATATACATTTTTCAGAGTAAATCGTGAGTACTTACATCAATGCTTGGTTGCGGCCAAGGCTTGTATTACTTTGTAGGTACTTTTCTCAAGTAATGCGCGGAAATTCAAACTAAGTAAATTAATTATAAATTCCAGAATCAATGACGGACAACGATAATTTATCACGCGCCAGCATGTTCATTTGTTTCTTCTTTACTTAAAACAGCTGTATTTGCAAGCCAAATCGAAATTTAAATAAAATCTTTGTTAATTTACCTCCTTGGTTGCCATGTGCTGAAGAAAAAAGTTCGTTCCATTTTTAAATAACACGACAGAGTTTTCTTAATAATTTATTTGGCCGCTAAACACGCCATATTTGGATTTTAATAGTAACATTGCCGGCCGCATCGTCACTTCTTTTTTACCAGTACAGCAATTTCGATTTATCTCGAAGAAGGTTGTCAAAATAATGCTCGAATGTCACAGAACTAACATACGTATTCAATAAATAAATGAAACAAACCATTTTCGCGGCCAAAGAGATAAAAATGTGGGGTGAACAAGGAATAACATTATTACGTGGAGGACCCGTGCGCCGAATGCGGCACACACCGTCCGACTGACCTATTCCGGTAACTACTGACCTATTGATTTATATATCAGTCATAACAAACGATTAATTAAATTTTGTGAATCTTAGCTCACTCTGCAGTCGCTGCTAAATCGCTTTACGAGAATTCAAATTCTTCAACTCAAAGTAGAAGCATTTAAAAGTTAGCTCAGGGCTTGAATGTACTCGTAACTTTTAACGTCCCGTTTGCACTAACATCATATCACCACTGCTAATTATGTCCATGTTTTATGACCACGAGATGTCATGATATAGATATATATATATTAATAGATACACGTTAGTATAATTAATGTCATATTCACAAACCTGTTGCTGCAAGTTCTTCTTTCAACTCTTTTTCGGGGTTATCTCTCTTGTCACGTTTTGAATTCCTCTTGAACAAATTATGTGACACTGTTTCGTCAATATATTTGACATTAGCTGGGTTCAACAGAGATCCCGATAATACTACGGTTGTGCCCTTTGTCGGACCAAGGGGTGACCTGAGAAAACCTTGACTCTGCCCAATCTGTCCTACAGGGACCAGAGATAGTTGTTGCCCAGAAGCCCCACCACTTAATTGGTCAGAAACAGGCTGTAAGCTGTTCAACAGTTGTTCGGAAACAAGTCTATTGGCAAGTTGCCCGTTGATGTATTCTTGTTGGAGTTGAAGACCATTGGGCAGCTGAACAGGGACCATTTGCTGGGCTCCGGCCAAATTTAGGTTAGGCGCTCTTTGAAGCTGGCCACCGATTAAGAAGTTTCCGTTTCCAAGAGGAGTTGGCTGTGGCGCAGGAGGCTCCGTGACAACCTCGGAAGAAGACTCCACGGGAGTTCCGTCGTGTTTGAAGTGGTGTACGTGGTGATGCTTGTGGTCTTTGTGAGCTTTCCCTGCAGTCAGGGCTACGTGGTACAACTGGAGCATTGTGATCTCGCCCAGCAAACCGGATTGTCCTGCAACACGGAACGTTACGTTATTACAGTTATTCAATTGCATGGCAGAAGGTTTCACTTACGAAATTGCACGTTTCGTGATCCAAAACTCACTTGCAACTGGTTCTATGTTATCTTTCTTGTAGAGCAGTGACTGGTCCTGGCCGGATATGGCTAAACCGCCTCCCTTTATGATGTGGCCGACGAGCTGGAATAGATTGGATGAATATTATTAGTGCCAAATGTTGTATTTAGTGTTGGGTTCATTATGATAGTTTATTACGGCTTACTCTGTTGTTGAATCCTCTGCCAACACGTTCGCCGTTCACCCAAATCTGCCACTCCCCCGTCTTTCCATTCCATGACTGGCACGAGTGATACCATCTGTGGAATATAGTTTGATTTTCTAAACTAGTGTTGTGGTCGGGTAAACCCTTCCTGACAGTTATATAATTATGTGATTCAATTTGTGCTGACGATAATTAACTAGGTCAACCAAATGCTTGAATTCCTTGTCTTACTGTACACGTAATTTGTTTGATTTTATAACGTATTAGTTTTATAACTTTATTTTTTTTTAGGGTTTATCATATATCCATTTTTGAAATGTTCTAATCAAGCCCTATAATATGAAATCCAAAATGGAATAATTAAAAAAAAATTTTTTGGTCGTGACTATGTCCTCTAAAGAGCGCCATATTCAATTTAATGTGGCGTCATATAGCCTATAACCAGCGGAGACTCTACGTACGGCACCTCATTTGTCACCTCAATTTATGATCAGCGGTTTAGAAGTTATGAGGGAACATACATACGGGTCAAAATCATAACCCTCCTTTTTGCTTCTCTGTAGTCGGGTAAAAATACTAATTGTTTTTACGAATTAGCTCAAAATCGGTCCTAGAAATAATAGGTGTTGCAGAATATTATGATAGATTATAGGCTTATCAAATAATAACAGTTATGCAAGCAGTGATCCAACCCGTACCGTATGTACTAAGTAATCCAGTTTTACAGCATGTAAAACACAGTTAAAATTTATTAGTTTTTGTCTCGGTTACCTAACTATGTTGTAAGTGCCTTAGTCGAACTGTTGTAATTACAATGTATGAGTATTTTGTAGGCATTAATGTTATAGCTTTTAATTAGGCATTCACTTACATATTCGAAAATCTTGTCAAATGCTGAAGTTTGAACGTCACGTTGTAATACATCAGGGGGCTTAAAACAGTCACTTTAGCAGAATCATAATATGAAAATATTATGAATCATCGTAAAATGTCACAAACTGACAATTCATAATAATTATGATCTGCGTGTAATTCATATTACGAAATAATTCTGTGAGATAAAGAAGTGGACTGTATGTAATAGCACTGATTAAAAGAGACTGGGAAAGTAGTTCTGTAGGAACTGAGTTCTGCTCGTTCTCCCAATCAAGGATACAAATTCAACAGAGAAAAATCTAAGTACGACTCACGTTTTTCTCCCGCTGCGGCCGCTTCTCAAGCGTGGTCGTTCCTTTGAGTGGAATATTGATCACAGAGTCCGGCACGAGTACAAAACACGGTAATGCACAATTTGTTCTTGTTTTAGGGATTTTCACTCACGGAGCTCCAATTCAGATTGTAAACAAGCGAGTACTGGCCGGCAGCCGCGTTTTTCCGATGGCGAGCTTGTCGCGAATCCGCCGGATTATGCGTTTTGGCGGGAATGGGAACCGACCAATCGCGTGCCGCCTTGGCGAGCGTCCATAGATATTCAATATTGGATTTGTCCAATCATGGGATAAATACAGAACAAAATCATCTGTTTGAAAGTTTTCTATGGAGATTCGTAAAATAGTCCACAAATTATGAATTGCTTTTATGTCAAATTAGAGGAATTGCTAATGACAGCTGGGATTCTGGAAATGAACTGCTTTTAGAGGAATTGCTAATATGGCCGTTTTAGACCCAGAGATCTAGCGTCCAGAAATAGAGTAACGTAAAAACGTGTCGAAAGGAAATAACATAATCCTACTGTTACATAGAAAACAAACATCGCAAAACCGATAAGTAACGTTGCGTCGTACTCGTGAGTTACCGGATTTCTTTACATCCATTCAATTGGCATTCATTGGCATAGTATATGTATTACATATACAAACTTGCGGTAACGGCAATTTAAGAAACTCATTGAATGACGTTAAAAATGTAATTTACAATGTAACTGTTGTTTAATAATGTAAGCCGGATGTAGCTATTTAGGTCTTATTATTGTTATAAAACATTTTGCTTCGTATTACAGATTATTTTGGCATTAGCAGATGTTGGGGTGATATTAATACACGGCGTTGAATTGTTCGAAATTCATACTTCCATACTAATGTTATAAATTCGAAAGTAACTCTGTCTGTATGTTACTTTTTCACACCTAAACCACTGAATGTATTTCGGCAAGGAGATAGATGGCATCCCGAGGAAGGACATGGGCTACTTTTCATCGACATGCCACGCGAACTGCGAAACCGCAAGCAGAAGCTAGTACTAGATAATTTTGGGACCTCACGGCAGTTTAAAATATTTCTAATTGTATTTTTTGAACAAACCAATCCTGCGGGGTAATTGCATAACACAAACAATGGCAATGCTATTTATTTTGATTGTTCAACAAAATTCATTGCGTTATTTACGTTATTACATATTACATACCTCAGCTCAAATTCACTTTTTATCTCGTTCGCACCATACTACTTGCGGACTGCGTGAGAACGAGACGGTGTGGGGTGGTGGCGGTTCCAAGCCTCGAATAGTTTAGGTAATTGCTTTTTAGGGTCAAAATAATGGTACTTAATAATTTTTTTAAACATGAAATTTTGCATGTTAACTGAACTAAATACAAGTTCAGTTAATATGCAAAATTGTATGATCTGATTTGAAGTATTTTTTGAATACCAGCGGTTTATAGTTCGGTTTAGATACCTCTAAACCGAACTACAAACTTTGGATTTTTGTCTACCGAGAATTTTTTATGTAATCGTGTTTTCGTCAAACATAAGACCTGCTTTATAGATAGTTCAGTTAGTTTAGAGGTAACTTTGTAATTTTTTTCTATCGAGAAATTTTTGTGTAATCTTGTTTTCGCCAAACATAGGACCTAGCATCAATCCTCAACTTTAACATATATTTATTTCAAAATGAATGCTGCAGTATTTTCGGCATAACGGAGGATCATGCTAAGCAATTTGAGGTTGTATAGGCCCTTAAGGGCCCGGCGAACATCGCTCGCTACTACAAGTCGAGGTGTGTGCAAACTTCGTTCGGAAGACAAATTTTTCACACATATCATTATAAAGCAATGAATTAGGAATTTTACAGAGTAGCCACAAGCCCAAATACCTACGCGGAAAGCTTTGTGCACGCTGACACCAAATATCTAGCTTGACAAAGTGAAAATTAGAGGCCACGTGCATTTGTGTGGCTGTTCAGTTAATTTGTGGTTTAGGGTTGAAGTGATTTGACCTGTTTGACAAACACCGCACACAGAGTGGTATGATTAACGAAGACTACTGAACTAGGTATAACTAACGGAGTTTATATGTATAGATAGGAGATCCGAAGGCCAATTCTCGTATTTAAAAAACGTTCACATTCAAGTCGTAATCTGTCAAACTTGTCAAACATGTTGGTAAAGATTGTATTTTTGATAGATGCGTATGCGAACGTTCTTAAAAACCACGGCAGTTGACATAAGCTTTTCGGTAGCTTATGTCAGTCCCATACGTATTTGACTTTTCCATCATCGTTATCGATGATAGAATATCACTTTGTCTCGGCCCTCTCAGAAATTTGTCAATCCAGGATTTGAGGTAAGAGAGATTCTTAGTTTTTTCTAAAAGGTTGTTTGTATTTCAGTTGCTTTAGTTTTATTTTTATTACAGGTAGCAATTGATCTTTCGTACGTTCACAGCTAATTTGTATCGTAAGACCAGCGCAATAAGCTCGCTTACATATCAATTGAAAATATTTATAAAATAAAATCACCTATAATATTTTTTAAGGAAAGATTTGCTAATATCCTCATACGATACACAAATAAATAATGACGAAGCAATCAATATTTAACATCGTCTGCTAAAAAAACGAGAGTTCGATGACTGTTAGAAAGTGCTCTTACGCATATTGCGTGCTCATTGGCGTTACCGCAAGTTTGTACATAGGAAAAAAAAAGAAATTGTCGTGCGTGGTTGCCATTGTTAATCGTCTTATGTAATACATGGATGTCAATTGAATGAATGTAAAGAAAACCGGTAACTCACGAGTACGACGCAACGTTTCTTATCGGTTTTGCGATGTTTGTTTTCTATGTAACAGTAGGATTATGTTATTTCCTTTCGACACGTTTTTACGTTACTCTATTTCTGGACGCTAGATCTCTGGGGGTCTAAAACGGCCACATTAGCAATTCCTCTAAAAGCAATTCATTTCCTGAATTCCCAGCTGTCATTAGCAATTCCTCTAATTTGACAGAAAAGCAATTCATAATTTGTGGACCATTTGACGAATCTCCATAGAAAACTGTCAAACAGATAAATTATTTTGTAATATGAATTGCACGCAGATCATATTATGAATTGTCAGTTTGTGACATTTTACGATGATATGATTAATTTTATTTTTCTAATATGATTCTGCCAAAGTGGCCGTTTTTTGCATACGGAAGTTGTTGAGCGCAAAACTTTGTTTGCGTTGTCCTCAGTAAAACACATTCTCTAACCTTTAACCAAGATTTATTATTTACGCCGGCAGGTTGATCTTGTGATTATTATTCAATTAGCACGTTGTTGTATCCATCCAATTCGGCGAACAGGTAAATACAGAGGAAGCTAGTTGTTTGTCAAATTGGATACTACGTTAATTTGCCGTCTTATAGAAGTGTCAAAATGAAAACTGTTATTTGTATATAGTACGGACAATTTAAGTTGTACGTCACATTATCAAATAATTTCCCTGGTTTTAACTTTAAAGAAATCACGTTTTGTGATACTTCAAGGAGTTTGAAATATTCTGACATTCAACTTGTGTGGCTGACGTGTCTGTTGACCCACAAATGAAAGAGAGCGTAACTGCAAACATTTGCTTGCAAAATCTGAGTGAAGACTTTAAATACATAGTTGTTAGTACATGTCACAATTTACTTGAACGGTTTGGTGAGCATGCAGTTCATTACAATCATAATGT
The DNA here is from genome assembly GCA_949152455.1 of Lithophane leautieri. Lineage (NCBI taxonomy): Eukaryota > Metazoa > Arthropoda > Insecta > Lepidoptera > Noctuidae > Lithophane > Lithophane leautieri. Next base: position 18,391,719 of record OX424458.1, on the reverse strand, counting down.
TTCAGCTGGTCGTCTTACACGAAAAAGGTTACACTTTTTCTTTGATTCCAGTTAATTTAATTAAAACTAGTTGCGCCCCGCTGTTTCACCCGCGTGTCTCGATCCCGTGGGACTATTCGATTAAATAGCATCCTATGTCTTATTCCAGGTCATGGTTTACCCTTATGTCAAATTTCGTGACAATCCGTTCAGCCGTTTTAGCGTGAAAGCGTAACAAAGGGATTAGGATTACAGTTTCTCGAACTATCGGCGTCACCATAATTTTGGTTATCATAGAACTATTGCTTTAGCTGATTCGAGATGTTTTGGTAAGTTTACGGGCTAATATATGTCACGTACTGTCGTGTCGTCCCAATCGTTTGTACCTAATTAGTTTATAGAAATTTATCATGTGGACTTTTCCCGAATATGCCATTGCCATCGATTTTACATGGAGCGACTGCCTATCTGATCTCCACTACCTCTAGTAACGAGTAAAACACGATACCTTTTGGCAAGACTGGTTGTAATTTATCGAAATTCTAGATCACAGAATCATCATAAAACGATTCTCCCTCTGTTTATATTGAGATTATAAATTCGGAAACACTGCCTCGTTGGTAAAGTAGTCGCAAACACTACTGCTGAGCATGAGGTCCTGGGTTCGATTCCCAGGTTGGGCAAAGTGTTATTGGGTTTTTCTGTTTCGAATTTCTCGGTAGCATCCTGGAGTCTGGATTTGTTCTCGGTTGATGGCAATAGTCTCGCCCCCTATTACATGGGACTCAGACATAACTCGCGAAATGTGGGTAGGTAACTTAGGTACACCACTGCCCAACCCTTCAGAAAAACAAGGCGTGATGCTATATTATGTCATAATTTTGGAACTTATAATGAGAGGTGCTTACTCGCGGAATAGACAGGTATTTGAATAATTATTATCTACGTTGAGTGCACTAATCGAAACGTTTGAGATTTATCTGCTAATTTCTGGTTCTGGTATCAAGAAACCGTCACACTTGCTTCAGAGACTTTTGCAAAGGACACAGTCATTAAAAAATACTTATGGTGGTAACCATGTCTCATGCACAAATGTAGCGCAAGGTTTATAAAATCACAAATTCTGCTTAGTCATCCTAGTTTCAGATATTTTAAAAAACCTTTAAATTTTCAGTAGTTCTCAATAGCAAGTTCTTATTCAGAGCTGACCTTTTCTTACCTAAAAATAAATTACAGATGGGGAGATTGGGACTGGTTGACAAATGTTTCACTTATTGGTCTATACTCGTATTTCTAGTGTTTTAATATTTACGTTTTTTTTTCCTAGCCTACGCTTTCCCACTCCTGGGCAAAGGCCTCGCTCAGGCTCTCCTTCCAAAATTCGTGTATTTTCATGTACAGTCAGCATCAAAAGTTGATGACTACATTTAGATTTTCAAAATCGCTATACACCGTATTATACCTAAATCGCTCAACATGACAAGCGCCAGAAATGAATGATTATCATAAAAGGGCATAAGTAGGTGACCATTACTTTTCAAAAGTCGCTAAACAAAGTTATAGTAAAAAAAGCATAACATTCTTCGTCTCTAAAGTTTCTGAACAAATTTTAGACAAAAATAGCATACCATCGTTTATCTCTAAAGTCCCTGAACAAAATGCCATTTCATTTTGTTCAGGGACTTTAGAGATAAACGATTTTGGGTTTAATATGTGTGTGTATTTTTTTCGGCAGGTATGTGTGTTTGGTATATAAATTAAGTAGACACATGCACATGTAAATCACCACCCTTTTATTTATTATCAACAAAATTAAATTAAATGGTTCGATAAATCAATACAGATAATTATTATTTGTTTTAATTACAAATCAACACAATCATAATAAAATAATTTAAATTATTAGAATTAAAACCTAGTGTGTCCCCCCATTGGCATCGATGACATTTTGACTTTTTACATTCGAGGGTAAACAATTTTTCAAATACCCACAACTATGTTTCCCAAAGAATTGAATTAAAACAGAATTTGTGGTAATTTTGAAAATAAGTCTTATATGTATACAGATTAGGTTCTAATTCAATCGTAACTATAAAAATCATAAACTAAGTCGACGGTATGAATTTGAACAGTATCTGCGTGATTTTTGAAAATGAGTCTTATTGCTTTACAAATAAGGTTACAATTCAATCGAACTAAAAAAAAAATTAATTACGCGATGGTATAAATTCAAACAGAATCTGCGTGATTTTTGATAGTCAAATATGGTTACTATTCAATCGTAATACAGCAACATCGTCAACGTTTTTTAGTTTGCAGTTCAGCTACTTTTGATAGTATAAGTTTACACGCTACGAATCCGAAACAAAGTAATGTTCAGTAACTTTTGTTATTAATGATGTTAAGTTATTTTTGGACGTTGCTGTGATTACACTAGATAACCAAAACAAGCATTTTATATTGTTCAGTGACTTTTGTAAAACTTAATGATATGATGTTTTCGGATATTATAACGATCAGCAATTTTTGACAAAATGGTGTTCAGTGACCTTTGACGAGTAGTGTTCAGTTAATTTTGAACTTTAATGATGTTCATTCAATACTGGTGCCCTCTCTTGTTAAGCGATTTATGGGTGATATAATGTACAGTGATTTTGAAAATTTGAATGTGGTCATTGACTTTTGATGCTGACTGTACCTATAAAAATACTTTATTTGATAGTAACACTATTCGCGTAATAAAACAATCAAAATCTACATTTTTTATTGTTTATAATTATCTACATCATAATTTATCGTAGTTATTGTAATTTACTGGTTTTTGTACTATTTCACAGAGCGAAGGCCTTTGTCCCAGCAGTGGGAACATTATAGGCTGAATATACTGGTATTTGTAGGTTGATCACAGTCCTGCTATCTAATTTCGTAACTTATTTTCGAAATCGATTATGACTAATTTGTTTCATTTTGACAGTTCAACCACATTCATTGCGTTATTTACGTTGTAGAGCAGATTTGTTTTTCGAACTTATGAAGCAATGGATCCTAGACATTTGTTTCAAACCGATTCGTAGGTTGACTAATACAGTAATAATAAGTGTAAAATCATGAGAAGGGACGAGTAACTAAACAATAAGTATTTCTATTCAGAAATTCTCAAAAAACTAAACAACTTTAACCGATTCTAAAGTAACATTCAAAACAAACATAATATTTAAGGGTCAGCTCAGACCGTGACAATTATCGAACTTATTTTCTTCACGAAAAGGTATAATTTCAGTGCGAGGGTTGACACGTGTCAAAGTACGCTGACATGCGCGGGGCTGCACAGCGCGTGTACCTTATTGTGTAGTAAATAAATTCGATATTGTATCGGATCATAAAAAAGTGCGCGTCGCTTCGCGTCTCGGTGTGAACTAATTGACAATCCATAATCCCATTTTTAAACCCATTTTCTTGTATTTCTTTTAAATTCTTATCATGAACATCAAACGCTTTTGCTAGCGCTTTAACGGTTTTTTTTTGTAATAAATATCTCAAGAACAAACTCTTTCTGAAACTTGCCCGAAAACAGTTAGTAAGTAAAACAGCACCAAGCGCCATGTTTCTCTTCAATACCTGGCTAACCTAAACACTGACTTGGAGTCGAAAATAACACTATGTAATGGTCTATGAGACTTAAACAAAGTTTTAAATACTACTTTAAAAAAAATATACATACGCTCCTGACATAGAACCTCTTTCTTTCTGGAAATCGGTTAAAAAGTAGTCCTAACTAATATTATTAATGCGAAAGTGAGTTTGTTTGTTACGCTTTCACGCTAAAACGGCTGTACGGATTTGGATGAAAGTTGACACAGTGGTAGACTATGACCTGGAATAGGACATAGGATACTTTTTATCCCGATATTCCCAGGATCGAGACTTACGCGGGTGAAACTGCGGGGTACAGCTAGTTTACCATAAATCTTTAGGCTTCATAGCAAAAAGTGTACAATCCCGTTTGGGTATGATAAATCAAATATGTCACCACTAAAAGATTTGCGACTGCGATGCCGTGCTTAGCACAAATGTCTGTGGGTATCGTCCATCCTAAAGTGTGATAAGATCAACCAAAACTCGGTATTGCTGACGAGGTTTTGGCCGATAGTCTAGTCTACCCACCCCTATAGGCAATCAGCCCCGGCCGCCCCTACAGTTTGACTCTTGAAAAGAAATGTAGGCAACTATTTCTTCATGACGTAATTTTGTAGGTTAGTGATTAACTAGTTCAATCAAAGTCAACCATTCAATAAAGTGACTGTACGCGAAATCTCATTACCTACCGTTTCGATACCGTCTCATACTAATAACTATCCGTTACATAAGTTACGTTGTCTTCAAGTGTAGTAAAAATGACCCACTTTGGAACTCGTTTGAATTACTTACACTTTTGGAATCACAAACATTTGAGAACACCAGTTGAATTTAATTCCGTAGACCGAAAATCGGTTACGAAATTGCTTCTACAATTCAGATATCCGTTTTCAGGTAATGTCAAATCAAAATTGGCATTACAACAGCGCGTTTCGAATACTGAATTCGGAGTTTGATTGGAAAACAAACAATGACTTGGGCAAGTGTATATAGTAACCAATTAGGATGTTCGAGTGAATTGTTTAGAAAGGTTCGTGTGCTTCAAGATGGTCGTGCCCTTATTTAGAATTGTCTTCACTTGAACGCTTTCGTTATGTCTAGTACGGAGTTATTATCTTAATTAAATTAAGCTAAAGACACGGTCGTTTAATTTATTGAACAATTCTTTTTTATTTAAATGCAGATATATAGTTGTAACTAATTTATCGTAATGCCGAACATGCATTAAATGCATTCCTCCTTAGTTAATGGTGGAATCCCACGATCGGCAATATTGCAGACGGACACGTACGGCAGACGACCACAGACAGCCACGCACCGCGCACCGAGTCGCTTCCGATGTCTGCGATACCCCGCCCCGCACGTACACCTTCCCACGGTCCGTAGTCCAGGCTCGTCGGTGTCTGTCCGCAAAATCGCGGATCGTGGGATTTCGGTACAAGTTAATTTAATACGTAATTGAATCACGCAATAATAAATTAAAGTAGGTACCTACATAATAATAAAATTCAAATAAAGTATATTTATTATTTTATTGGTTTTAATTATGTCCCTTTTTAGTTCAATAATTAAATTAACTAAAAGTTTATTTCTTTAAAATTAAAGTTATTTATTTTATTAAGTATTCATTATTTTCCTGGTATTAAATTAAGTCGGTTTGAGAGAATTAGGTGGGTATCTACGTGTTACTTCTCTCGTAAAAGATTTCCGTCATTGCCGCTTCGAAGGCGTGAGCAAGTCAATTAATAATTATATGATGATTTAACGTAAACGACGACTACGACACTAATAAATTCTATTTCACAAACAATTTATCTACACCTGACTTTGTAGATTAAGACTTTATTTATAAAATATTTATTTTATTTATTATTTATTTACAAAATCGATAGTATGGGCAAAAAATAAAGGACAGGGTTTTTCCACGATTAAGGGATCTCGCGCACTAGACGGCCAAGACCACAACCAGTGGTCGCAGCGACCAGGTAAACTATAGAAACCGATACGAATTGCGCACTTGGTCGCAACACCCAACCAGCCGCAGCCCATACAATACCACGGACTAGAGCGCGAGATCCCTAATTGTTTCCTAAGAACGTTTACCTCGACAGCAGTGGTTTACATCCTTACTGTCAAGACAAGTCATCGATAAAATGAAGAAAAAACCTTCTAAAAAACAGAGTGCTATGTGTGAGTGAAATGAAAATGTATGAATGAATAAATAAAGTCCATTAACAATATCAGCTTTTAAAAAGCTAAATGTTATACAACTTTTCTGATTGAGTGAACCATTGTCGTAACGGGTTAAACGCAAATCAAATGTTTGTTTAACGGTGGTTAAACTAAACGATGGTTAACTAATTATGCAGGAATGCCTGATGTTTATCGCAACAATTCAGTAGTAAACTCCTGTTCTACTAGCTACGGGTTGCAATAGTAACCATTAGCATTTCATATAGCTGTAATCTGGTGTGTCTGCTTCCTTATTTGGTGTAGTTAAACATCGAAAAACAATAGATGTGTAATTAATAATTACAGGTAATATATCTGGGGGCTTAAAACGGTCACTTTAGCAGAATCATAATATGAAAATTATTATGAATCATCTTAAAATGCCACAAACTCACAATTCATAATAAGATCTGCGTGCAATTCATATTACGAAATAATTCATCTGTTTGACAGTTTTCTATGGAGATTCGTAAAATGGTCCACACATTATGAATTTTATGTCAAATTAGAGGAATTGCTAATGACAGCTGGGATTGAGGAAATTAACTGCTTTCAGAAGAATTGCTAATGTGGCCGGTTTAGGCCCCCTGATAATAAGGAGACTTCGAGGAGCTTTCCTTTCTCAGTAAAAAGTGAAAGACTATTAATTACTTGTTTACAACAAAACACTTTGAAGTTCTACAAAACTATTAGGAACTTTTCCTAACACAAAGATTCATCCTGAAGTTTACCCTAGGAAAACTTTTCAATGTCATCGTAGAAGCTTAAAGTTGGATTATTTGTTTTTGTATTGAATTTATAATATACTAACTGCGCCCCGTGGTTTCACCCGCATAAGACTCGATTTCGTGGGAATATCAGAGATAAAAAGTATCCTATGTCCTATTCCAAACCCGTTCAGCCGTTTTAGCGTTAAAGCGTAACAAACAAACTCACTTTCGCATTTATAATATTACCAGCTTCCGCCCGCGGCTGCGCCCGCGTGGTATGTCGATAAAAAGTAGCCTATGTCCTTCCCCGGGATGCCATCTATCTCTTTGCCAAATTTTATCGAAATCCGTTCAGTGGTTTAGGCGTGAAAAGGTAACATACAGACAGACAGAGTTACTTTCGAATTTATTATATTTAAAGTATGGATTCTCATTGGAACTTGTGACTTGTGCAGTTGAAATGCATTGCACTCGTCCATCGCTTCATCCAAGCAGATTCATTCACGTACTGTCCATAAAACAGACATAACACTTCAGTAACAAGATTATATACCATAGCGACAATAACTTGCTTAGAAGCTTTAGGTTACATTGTCTAGGTTCAATATTGTTCTACCAACGTGTTTACAGGAACGCGACGCGGCGGTGCGACGCGATTCTGGTAGAACAATTTCCGTGAAGTTTTCGTGGGAATTGTTCTATTAGAGTAGCGTCGCGCCTGTCTACGGGAGCCTTTAAAATTTGTACCTAGCATAAAATATACTTGGTTTTTGTGTCTGTCTGTGTTACCGCTTATAAACTACACAATCTATTTTAATGCGGAGAATTTATGCCAAATGGTTTATAGGACATTTATAAATATGTAAATGATATACCTATGTGTTGCAGGGAAATGAGGAAACCAGGGAATTCACAAAATCCCTAGGGATACCACGAAATCATGGTAGATGTCGAATATTCTTGTTTGTGTGCTCCGCACGGGCAGCAGGGGCGGGTCTCTAGTAATAGGTATATAATTACGATTATAAATAAAAGTGAGTGGCACACCTAATTTTGTAATCATGAAACACGCATTCGACTTTGACGTGCTAATCATGGCCGTCAATGTACAGGTGCATGTAAGTACTTAATGAGTTCGCGTGTGTTGCAAAGAATCGGAGCGTAGCGATTGAGGAGCGAGTTAATATGGCGACACACGGATGCGTAGAAATCACGCGTCCCCTAATTGCAGTATTGCCTTGTCTCAGCGCTGTGAATTAAGGTTTTTGACAACCTTACCTCTTATAGAAAGCAGAAGTTTCTTGTTTAAACATCCTGTTTTTTTTTAATAGGATTTCTCATGTTATGGCCATGATGAAAAGTTAGTGGGCATGATTCAAACTCGTTAAAAATCGGCAAATATATTTTTAAACATCGAAATTCTGCAACCTCGAATGTTCTTCTGCTTACTTGTATTTGTTAATAAGCGTTTTTGATACTTACGTGTTCAGCTTTAGAGGATAGTTTAGCCTGAAGAAGGTCTGTCCATGCACAGCCATACTGAAGTAGCTGGCCTCCTCGGTGTTTGATATCAAGGCAGAAATCTCTCTCGGGCTTTCACCAACTGGGAAAAAATAAATCGTTTTAAGTTTAATCTTTTTGGTCAACCATATATTTTCTCAAATCAGCTAGTTAATTTATAAATTAATTTTCGTTAATCAAACCAATAGGCATTACTGCAGCCATTTCACAACTATAATAAAAGGATCCTGATTTCGGATCAAAGACTAATAACGAGATACTACGTGCCAATTTTACCAATGAAAAGTTTATACATATAAACTGCGTTCAAGAACTATCAGTGGCAATATTTCACAACAATGATGATCTTGACAACTCTTGGACAATCGTGATCGTGTCCAGTTCCATTGGTGATTGGTCCCTAAGCCACACTGCCACTTGACTCTGGGGGCCAAAACCGGCCACATTAGCAATTCCTCTGAAAGCAGTTCATTTCCTGAATTCCAGCTGTCATTAGCAATTCATAATGTGTGGACCATTTTACGAATCTCCATAGAAAACTGTCAAACAGATGACTTATTTCGTAATATGAATTACACGCAGATCATATTATGAATTGTCGGTTTGTGACATTTTACGCTGATTCATAATATTTTCATATTATGATTCTGCTAAAGTGACCGTTTTAAGCCCCCAGTTTTGAATACCCGGCTATTTTCAGACTGGCCTTGACATAACTGTCTTCTGTTCCTAACTAGCTACCATTGTATTACATGTCTTATGTTAGTTAAAGTCATCTTGACAATATTATGTTTTTACATAACGTTCGTCATCTTAGCTTGTCAGTGGCATTTAAAAAAAAAAAAAAAAAAAATTTCCCCTATGCCCAGAAATTCCACGAAATAAATAAATTAGCAACACGATGGCAAATATGTTGACTAGAACAACATATTCTTAATTTTATGTTAGTTTTATGTGAAATACATAATTAATGACGTCCTTTAGATAATGTTATGTATCTATGGTACATAATTGACCTTGCTTTTGATTTTGTTATTTACCTTGACATACTAATTATATAAGGTGTTCTGCGATTTCAGAGTTGGTCCTATAGAGAAAGTTGTTCATAATGAGAGATTTTGTATATGAAAAAATACACCTTATATATTAGAAGGAAACATTCCAGAGGAGAACAGAGTAAATGAAGATCCTCTTTTAAATTAGTCAAGTTTCTGCAACAAGCAATAATGGTAGTTTTTTTAATTAACTGTAGAGCTGAAGCTCGTGTAGCAATTACGTAGTTTTTTCTTTTAACTGAGAAGGGTAACCGCTGGCGTTGAAAATGCAACGCAGTTATCTTTTTCTTATCCTGTCGATGGCATAAATATTTTTTTCCTAGAACTCGGTAACGCTATTATTATTTTATTTGCTCGATTTTATATCTGGATTAGATATATTTTTACAAAGCAATTTTTTTTATTTAGCAAGGTAACAGGTGGCTTGAAAAATAAAATGGTTTTCATAAGTTTGCTTTGATAGTAGTTTGTATGTACAATTATGTTAGACACCGCCGATGCGGTGGACCTTTTGTTGGTCCAACCTAATTCTCTGTCGTGCCATCGACACGGCGAAGGATAATTTTAAATTTGCCTAGCCTTTTCCCAACTATATTGCGGTCAGCTTCCAGTCTAACCGGATGCAGCTGAATACCTTTACATGGAGCGACTGCCTATCCGACCTCCATAACCCAGTAACTAGGTAGGTAATACTATACCCGTTGGCAAGACTGGTTGTCAGAATTTCGGGCTTCAAACGACCCGTAACGACTGTCAAAGATCCACGAATGACAGCCGGGACCAACGGCTTAAAGTGCTTTCCGAGGCACGGGGTAGTCTCGATATGTAAAGATGGTCACCCATCTACGTACTAACCCAGGCAAGTACAGCTTAACCTGATGGATCGATCCGTGCGGCTGTTATTACTTAACCATTACAGCATACATAAGGTCTATCTAAATCCTTGTTTCCGATATTAATGTTATATCCACTTAGACAAACATCAACTTTATGCTAGCATAAATAAAGTTGATTTTAGACGGACTAGTACCGTTGAAAAAGTCATTTAAAAATATGAGGTTGTAGCGCTAACTGAACCTTTTGTGTAGGCATTACAGTTGTTTTTCCAAAAACTCGTGTTTGTTTACATGTTTGGCAAATAAATTACGAACACAGAATAGGTATATTTTTGTCCCTTTTCCATTTTAAATATTTATTAAAATTAAAAGTAGGTAGTTATCATACTTTTATAAGCTGTAGGTACTAGGTACCTACCTACATTACATAATTTAAATAAGTTCCTTAACAGAAACTTGCGGCGCAACTATTCCTCGTGACGTCTAGTGACCGGTATATTTACCCGTCTTGGCAGATTACGACACTGAGCGTGTGAAAAGTGTATGGTAATTACATAATCTTATCCGATATGGAGACAGGAATCGCACTATGACAGCAAAAAATGATCCAATATCTAGACAAGCGGCAGCGTGTTAAGCCAAGGTTATAAAAAAGACAGCAGCCGTGTGTTATAATTACACGAACCATTTGGAGCCACTTTTGACCCCTCAATATCTCAAAATCTGTTTAAGTTATACACATCAAATTTGGTTTATTTATTATAACCCCTTAGATTAACTAAACCCCCAAATTTCATAAATACAGCTCAAACGGTTGTTGACGTATAAAAATCGCCATTTTTATCACTGACTGACTTATATACCTACCTATAGATCTAAAACCTAACCCACTTTCAGATGACCTAGAAAGTTGAAATTTCGTATCCAGCCTGGTACTCGTGTGTATACAAAGGAAAAAATCAGAAAACAGATTTTTTTTACGATTTGTAATATTTTCCGAATAATCGATTTTTATTAACACCTAGCGCCTTACGTATGTTAATCATTCATACAAACATCCCAATAGAAAAAACACTCTCAGGTTTTCCCGAATTCGGAAATTTTCAGGGAAACTTGTACTTTTTTTCTTTCCTTAAAAACAGTTCGGACTTTAACAAATATTTAAAAAATAGGCAAATCGGTCCCGTTCATTTTTATTTATACATAATTATATGCAAGGTCTTGGTGGTCCTGGTGGTCTTATATTTAAACAGGGGGAAAATAAAAATAAAATGATTGTATGTACCTAATGTCGATTTTAAATTCTTATATTGTTAATAGTGTATGCCCTAATGGGTAGTTTTTTGAGTTACCATAACCTAATTATAAGACCTACTGTATCACCAAAAATCACACTAATAAATACTACTTTGACTTGACTTTGTTTTTGTCACAAAAGTATACAAAAAGATGCCAATTCAATTTTTTTTTTTCAGCATAAATTTCAATTACCGTTTTTCTTTCCTGTTGTTTATAACACACCAGTAATCGTTAGAAAAAAGTTCTCCCTGTAAATTTTTATTACTTATTTTAGGTAAAAATTACCACTTTTTAATATTCGTTTTCAAAATGCTTATGGAGAAATCAGAGCGAGAGCACAAACGCGCCTTATATACGAATGCTACATTTCAAAGTATGTAGATAGATTTCCCTATTATTGCCTTGAACTTAAATACCCAATAACCATCAAACTTTTAAGCAACCAAAGTTTATTTTATTGGAAATTGTGTAGAAATATTATTAGGCATGTCATCATAATGACCCATTAATTTTATGCCGAATTTTACACAAGTTCGTTGTTAATATGTAACTGTATGACTTGGGAAATCCGCTGCGAGTTTCCTAATTAGGTACCTAATTATTTGACGTCATAGACGCGCCTTATATACGAATGCTACATATCAAAGTATATAGATAGATTTCCCTATTATTGCCTTGAACTTAAATACCCAATAACCATCAAACTTTTAAGCAACCAAAGTTTATTTTATTGGAAATTGTGTAGAAATATTATTAGGCATGTCATCATAATGACCCATTAATTTTATGCCGAATTTTACACAAGTTCGTTGTTAATATGTAACTGTATGACTTGGGAAATCCGCTGCGAGTTTCCTAATTAGGTACCTAATTATTTGACGTCATAGACGCGCCTTATATACGAATGCTACATATCATAGTATATAGATAGATTTCCCTATTATTGCCTTGAACTTAAATACCTAATAACCATATTCATTTCCAAATTTTAAGCAACTTTTCTTATATTGGAAATAGTGTGGAAATATTATTAGGCATGTCATAATGACCCTTTAATTTTATGCCGAACTTTACACAAGTTCGTTGTTAACACATAACTATAAATTGGAAATCCGCAGCGAGTTTCCTAATTACCTAATTATTTGACGTCATAGAGAGATGGACGCGGAAAATCGTATAATGCATTTTATTGGCACTTTAGGTACTTATTACTTAACATAGCATCACGCCCGTATTCCCCGAATTTATTATAATGACTTATCATATCACTTAAATTAACCTGCTAATGCTCAAACGATCGCAACTCTTTCTAACGCCGCGTCCTATTTAAAAGCGATCGTCGCGCGAATTCGCGATCAGTCGCGTGCATAATATCACTTTTTATTCAGAAAACTGGAATGCGCCCTCTGACGGCGCGACCACGCGTTGTTGTTGACCGAACAAAAAGTTCGAACAAAAGTGTATTCGCTGACTCGAAATTATAAGGCAGTCGCAAACAAACGCAATGCAAATTGCTGTATGATGATCATATTTGTAAATAGAACATAGTAATTATATAGTTGCCCAATTGTTATTGCAGTGTGTGCAAGGACCACGAAAATTGTTATATTTGGTTGTCCACACACCATGACGGTGTCGGCATGATTCTTTACAACCGGGCGGCAAAATCGAATATTAAATGTACACTGTTCAGAAAACAACCACTAGGTGTGTAGCGCCCTTCATCATAATCAGCAACTGCTTAGACTTTTCAAAAATTTTGTAAAATTTTTAAAAATATTACGTGAAAGTTATCCCACCTATGTCGGGGTCGGCTTACAGTCTAACCTTCAATCGACCCGTACGGCTGTTATTATTTAGCCACGAGCCCCGCTAGTAGCGCCCCTTATACTTGGCAAAAGAAAGTTTGCGAAAGCAAAAAGTACCTTTTTTAGGTACTTTTAAAGAGCAGATTCTTATCTTTCTCGGCTCATCGAGCAGAAATAACAAACGTGCCGCATCAGTTCACGTACCAAGTTTATTTAGGACAAACCTTTTGAGGTGAAATCCGAAGATTTTCGGAATTCAGGCAATCAAGGGATTCGGTTCAACGTGAATATCGAATGTCGGTCCGTATTTATAGACGAAATACTTTAGGCGAAATCCCTTTTAGAGTTTGTTCAAATTGGAAGTCATTTTTGCGAATGATTAGACCAGATATTATATGTATATATTTTTTTTGTAGTTTCTAAAAGAAGCGAAATATATTTTCCTGCAAACAGTATTTAATATGAATGTAAAAGATACTTCTAATTTCATGGGTGGCAGTCACGGCAGCCATTGCACTTATAATAATTAATTTCTCGACTCATCTATTGGCATAAAATGCTTTGAAGGCTCTTTGAAGTTGTGGGAATAAATAAATCAAATTATGCTATTAGTCAAAATTAATACATAAACAGAAATCAGACTGCAAACTATTCGATGTTCACTATATGCAAGTTTATGCATTTCAACAGCTCCCTAGGTAGTCAGTTCCACTAGCTTTTACCCTTGGCTTCGCCCGCCTTGGTAGTCGGAACTTATCCCACGGGGACGTTGTACCGGAATCAAAATCCCATATCCTGACCCTGGACTGTGTGCCAAATTTCATCCAAACAGAAAGACTTACATTTATACACATAAATAAAATTTAAGTGTCTGTTTCTAATGCATAAGACAGTATTTTAAGTATAAGATACTTAAAACCAAAAAAAAAGCATTTTTTTTTTGTATATCAGTCTGTCTGTTCCCGCCAAATCTCCGAAACGGCTGGACCGATTTTGACGGGATTTTATTATATAATACATGTTTGTTTTTCCTTATGCCTATCCCGCCTAACTACTTTATATGCCAAATTGCCAACCCCATATTCGGCTTGTTTTTCCAAAGTCAGCACCGGCAGCTAATTCAGCAACCTGCGCTGGCAGCCAATCCGGGAATAGGAGCCGGCAGCGGAGGCTCTTACTAAAGTTATTAGTATGGATGGATGGAAGAAGGAACAAGTATTAAAATACTCACTAGAGTAAGAAAAGAGTGGATGATCACTAGAATGATTGTGGAACTTGGTCCACATGCAAAGAGTAAATTCCTTGAGGTCTGGTATTTCTTTCTCGTACTCCATGTATTGGTAGAACAGTTCCTGGTTCATGGAGACCTTGTGAATGCTGCAGGTGTCAGTCATCTGGCTCGAAGGACTGTACAGGCTCACTTTGTTGCCTGAAGCGTACTGCGATGGAAGCGGCCTTCGGTTCAGGATCTTCGTTTGTGGACTGGAAATAAAAATAATTTTAGAAAAGAAAATTGTGGTGGAATAGAAAGTCTCACACACGTAGAGGTACACACGGCTACACATCAAGTTATTATTTCCAGTTTATGCTGATCTGGCATTGTATAGGATTTCCGTACTATTCGAGGTCAGCTTATACTGGAAACGTGTAGCTTGATGTGTAGCCGTGTGTACTACATATAAATGAACGCTGAAACATAATCCTTTTTTTTTTGAGCTGTCGTTTCATGAAAATAGTTTTTATTGGATTCTCTTTTGACAGAGCCTGACGTTAGCGCACTTTTTCGTTTTTTTTTCAACATGATATTGGTTGAGGTATCCATTTTGTGTTTTGTTCATTCAATTCAGATATTACACAGTTACAGTTTATTTACATAATTAAAATTAATTGTACTCCACAAAAATACATAAGAGAAAATAAATCAAACACTACAAAACGTACAATGGGCCAATATACAACAGTGTGTGATGCGTTCTTTCTGGTAAACTACTGTTAATAAGCTGTTTGCCCTGAAGACTATTCAACGTTTTCTTACAATCCAATTGTATAATATAACATAACGTCACGCCTGTAATACCCGAACGGTTAGGCAGAAGAACCCACATTTCTCCAGTTATGTGTAAGCCCCATGTAAGCGAGCCTATTGCCATCAATCGTACAAAAATCCCAACTATGATTTGCGACTGAGAAATCCCTGTCGGAAAAAATCCCTAATAACACTTTCCCGCCCTTTTGTTTTTTGAGCGTGGAATATCATCAAATGACTTCTCCCGCTCTAGACGGAGCGCGAGGGCGTGTCAGACTTTTACTGACTAAAACCCACCCGTGTTCCTTCGGTTGCCTGTTGCCAAGGGTCCCGGTATCCCTTTCGGGAATCGAACCCAAGACATCATGCTCAGTAGTAGCGCTTGCGACAACTAGACCGAAAAGGCAATCCAATTGTATCAAATTTAATTTTTTTAAAGCTCTGTTATTACCTAGTATCATAAGATCTCTCCGAAGTGTGGTAGGTAGAGTACATCACGGTGGACTCTGGCACGATTGGGTGCCAGTCAGTGTCCCCCATGGCAGCCCCGAAGAGCACGATAACGACGAATAATCGCATTTTCTGTAACAAAATAACAGCTTAAGGGTCGGGTAAACACCGTTGACCTTGGCCATACAAATACGCGTAGCGTTCACGCCCTGCGCCGCCGTTCGGTTTCTTATGGAATATTTTTTTGATATCTAATGAAATTATCAATAGGTATTTAAAAAAAATGACAGATATAATTAAAGAAAATAAAATAGTCAGTTCATACAAAATAAAAACATGAAAATATCCTAGTTTGAAAGTTACTTTTTTAAGCTTTAGGTAGACATTATTTCCGGAATTTATTTCATAAGTTATTTTACTACAACACTTAAATATTCACTTAAAGAAATGATGCGCGTGCGTTCTAGTTACTCATAGATTTTTTGCATAGCTTATTGCATTATTTGAAGGCGTAATAACAGATTTAAAAGTTACTAAAATCATAATACTGTGCCTTAATACAATGAAAGTGAATTTGTAAAGACGAGTCAAATGTAATTATTAATTTAATTAAGGTATTTCTGAGATTAGCATGGCCCAACCAAAGCACAGTATATATAAGTAACAGTATTATATCTTCATTGAAAACGGCCGAAACGTCGCTCTTCGAAATCTCAGTGTATATCAGTAAGCAACAGCATGTAGTGTGCGGCAATTACGCGCGGACGCGGAAGGTTTATCTACCGAGCTATATAATACTGTTACTTTATTGTACTGTGACCAACGTTATATCTGTCAAATGCATATTAAACGTTTAATTTAATGCGCGAACTATGTAGTTTACTTATTAATAAATACAACACCGCAACTACCTTAAAAAAAAGGAAATCGAAACATTTAAAATCTTCCCCGAACCGGAATAAGAGAGTTATTAAAAAACCGGCCAAGTGCGAGTCGGACTCGCGCACGAAGGGTTCCGTACCATAATCTATAAAAACGGCAAAAAATCAGGTCTGTTGTATGGGAGCCTCCCTTAAATATTTGTGTTATTTTAATTTAATCATTTATTTTTAAAGTGAATATATAACTAAATATTCTGTGAATATTTCAAGCGTCTACCTGTTGCCGTTATCAATATTGAGCAAAAACGAGCAAAAAAAATTACGTTTGTTGTATGTGAGCCCCCTTAAATATTTATTTTATTCTGTTTTTTAGTATTTTTTATTATAGCGGCAACAGAAATATATCATCTGTGAAAATTTCAATTGTCTAACTATCACTAACGGTTCATGAGATACAGCCTGGTGACAGACGCACAGACAGACAGACAGCGGAGCCTTAGTAATAGGGTCACGTTTTACCCTTTGGATACGGAACCCTAAAAACCGGCAGATTTTTTTGGCTATGTCCGGCAATTATGATATCCTTCCTACACTAGGCGTGGCTTGTTGTGGAAGGAAAAGTTATATACCATGCTGTTTCCGTGATCGCCGTACGTTCCTGTCTGACTGCTTAGTAAAGTCAGGGAAATTAATTGTTGAGCAAAGTGACTACCACATGTAACTGTCCGTATATTCAAATCACAAATGTCATTATTTGACAGTTGTACGAAATGGCTACTTATAACACGGCAAATAGACGTAGGGTGTCAATTTGCTTGATAATTAATTGCCATAGCTGTACACAAAACCATCACATCGCAAGCAGGCTTATCGGTATCGAAGTTGGAAAAAGTTTCAGAGAGCTGTCATACGCACTATGGGCCGGCGGCGGTGCCCACTGGGAACACGGCACGGCAAGGGATTTTTATGCGACGAATAGAAACGGAACTTAGTTGTATGGCAATAAAATTGACGTTTCAACGGCAACGATGAAGCGGTATGCCGCGTCCTTAGGCATCACCATTGAAATTTCAACTTTATTTTCATACAATTGGGTTATATTTTGTATCGTCGTCGCCTAAAAATGCCATGCCGTGCCGGCCGGCCCTAAGACAGTATACGTAACTTCTTTAATTATCTGTGAGAGAAGTTCCTTCCCTTCATTCACGCTCGCTAAAGCAACGCTAATAAGGTACCTACCTTTATGTTAATTTCGAATCATTGTTTGATTTTTAATTAAGTTTGTCACTAACTTAGGCACTTTATGATTGTGATTCTTTTGGCTTAATGGCGTTCGGAGGCGCTCTTAAATGTATCTTTTTTGCAAAAAACGATTAAAGAAATTGATAATGTTTTATTTTTTAGCTCTTTTTCACTTGACATTTTCCAAAAGAGAAAAATAAAATAATATTTCTCGAAACTAAATGTTTTTAAAGTAACAGAATAAGCGCAAGACCTGAAAGTAATTTGCTCAGAATCGATTTCCGTCATTATTTATATATGTTAATTTTTCATGAAAAAATCTTTTATTTAACTGAAATTAGAACCACTGCGTCATAATAGGTAATAAGATATTTTATTTAAGAAAATTTAAGCCTTATCTCAAAGAAATAAAGTCTATTTAAATGCATAACCAAATTTGTAATACGCTCATAGCTATCCTATGTGTAGTGCGCGTTAAATAAAATAGTAAATTTAAGGTGCGGTTTAATTAAATTAAATTACAGATATTATTTTAGTCTAATAATTTAATATTCTAATTGGGGTGTATGAGCTCTTGCGTTTATTCCGTTACACATTGTATATATTTATGCATATGTATATATAGGCTTTGAAAATAACCATTACGTTCCTGCTCTTGTCTCATGTTGCTTGGGGCCGGCGCAATACCTTTTTTTTTTCTTCCAATCTTCCCTGTCAACTGTCACTCATTATTCATTCTTTTTAGGGTTCCGTACCCAAAGGGTAAGACGGGACCCTATTACTAAGAATCCGCTGTCCGTCCGTCAGTCTGTCTGTCTGTCCGTCTGTCTGTCTCATGAACCGTGATAGTTAGACAGTTGAAATTCCACAGATGATGTATTTATGTTGCCGCTATAACAACAAATACTGAAAAACAGAATAAAATAAATATTTAAGGGGGCTCCCATACAACAAACGTGATTTTAATATTTTCTTTCGCGTGGTAAACTAATTTTTACCTATGTTGGCATTTATAATTAATATAAGTAGAAATCTGGATATAAGCTCAGCCATATTTCCCAGGAAACGGGGGTCACCGGTACGCCCGGAACTAATTACTACGGACTGCCGATGTTTTGACCTCCTTTGATCGGGCTTGAGACTAATTCAAATAACCCAGGAGTCAAGGATTTTCACCGGCGCTAACGAGAACGAATTTTATCATGCAATATAAATAATGGGTGCCTATGTGTGTCCACCTACTTAAAACTTGTTCTTGTTGAAATTGCAGACAGTTAAAAATGTTGGTTAACACGAAATAATAGGTTATATCATCGCTAGTTACGTGTTTTGGTTAACTGTGTGTCATTACGTTAACCGCTGTCCCTCCGTTACTCACGTGACATTCGACAGTATTACGTGACACGCACTTTAATATATTATTGATCTACGAGATTTATTGCCTTATTTTAATACGATCATTAAATTAAATTATAATAATATCAGGTTTTTTAGACGCATATCGTTTTTTGTATAACAAGGTGAAATCAACAAGAGGAGGTAGGGTTAAATAAAAGTTAAATAAAATTTAAAATTTAAATAATCCCCGACTAAAACAAAG
The DNA here is from genome assembly GCA_949152455.1 of Lithophane leautieri. Classification (NCBI taxonomy): domain Eukaryota; kingdom Metazoa; phylum Arthropoda; class Insecta; order Lepidoptera; family Noctuidae; genus Lithophane; species Lithophane leautieri. The sequence goes on along the minus strand of OX424458.1, from coordinate 18,372,444 downwards.
CATCTAATAAATGTTTTTTTTTTATATATACCTGTATCTAAGAACCCTCTCGATCGAATCACATTCAAACAAAACCAAAAAAATTAAAATCGGTTCAGCCGTTTAGCAGCTACGATGGCGCAGACAGACACACAGATACACACGTTAAACTTATAACACCCCTCTTTTTCCGTCGGGGGTTAAAAAGAGATGCAGGTATGGGTGGTGGAAAAACATGTGTCGTTGATAAACAACATCCAAAAACGTAAATAACCACGTTATTTTAATACTAAGAGCGTTAATGATCGTACTGAGTCTTAAATTACGACAATGACTCCATTTTAAAGCCTCCATTACTATGAAAAGTAAATTACAAACCTTGTTAATTATGAGGAGGTATTAATCGCAGTCGCGCTAACAAGATCACCAATCTCGTGGTCTGTCACCTCACTAGCACATTAATATTTCATGCAGCGGAGGTTTTTCATGAAACCGTGAAATGGACACCATACCTTCCCTAATTAGAAGTGTTTATAAAAATGTGTAAACAAAAATATATATATTTTTTCTTTTTTGTAGCTGTTTTTTTAAATAATTATAACCAATTCCTTTATTACCACAAAACTGTGTTTATCTGTTGTTTAGCCTAAACACCTTTAAAACATGACACAAGTAAAATTAAATTTAAAATTTAAAAAACCCCGATAAAAACAAAGCATCTAATAAAAGTTTCTTTTTAATTGCTAAGAACACTCTCGATCAAGTCACCTTTCAAACAAAACCAATAAAATCAAAATCGGTTCAGCCGTTTGGCAGCTACGATGGCGCAGACAGGACACACATCTGTGTGTCCTGTCTGTCCACACACGTTAAACTTATAACACCTCTCTTTTTCCGTCGGTGGTTAATAAAACGGACATTAGACACGCGTTGAACAAGTTTCTAAGATTTTAGGTAAGGCCCTTATATTTTTGGCAAAACTAGCTTCCGCCCGCGGCTTCGCCCGCGTGGTACGTCAGTAAAAAGTAGCCTATATCCTTTTCCTCAGGCTCTAGACTATCTGTGTACCAAATTTCATTTAAATCGGTTCAGTAGTTTTGGCGTGAAAGCGCGACAGACAGACAGACAGAGTTACTTTCGCATTTATAATATTAGTAAGGATTCAGTGCACATAGCGTCGAGGTATTGTGGCATAAATAGAACAATGAGATAAAGGTATTAAATCGATCCTCGCTTAATCCCCACATTGATTTACTAAAAATACTAACCGATACGCTAACAATTCAGCTTTATTTTAATTACTTTTACTTTCATATTGAAATACAAACTTATTTTGGCTGTCGATAACATAAACATTCTGCATGGGTAAAGGCTCCGTCCGATACACACTTGGCCAGTTTTTTTTTAAACTTTATACTTAAGTTCTAACTTCCATAGTGACGAATGTTAGTAAGTACTTTGGTATAATACACAAACTTGTTAGTAACATTGTAATATATGGGACAGGCCCTAAGGGTTATCCCTGGAGAATCCAACTTTTCCACTGGATATTTTGATGGCATTCCAAAGTTATGTCTAACAAAGTAGTTGGGATCTAGGTACTGATCGACTCTGATTTTCAGTAAACTTAGAGTTGGTTTATTTTAGAAAGAAAGAAAGAAAAATATTTTATTTGGGACCCGCACAGGGAAAACAAGCAGTAATATAAAGAAAGTACCTACTAAATTAAAATAAAAAAACAATTAAAACTAACAAAATACATAGACGACCTGTGCGAGGCCAAAAAGGCTCCTACCTCAGCATAATGCTAATAAATAAATACCGCAGCGCTGGTATTCTGATAGGGCCCGCTGTGATGCCAAGGACACGGTTACAAACACAATATAGAAATCCCACTAGGGGATTACAACATAAAAATAAAAATAAATAAAACAATGAAAAATAATAATAAAATAAAACAAATTTAGATGGTATATCTCCTCACTGCGTGTTTATTCGTTTTTTTTACTATCGTTACGTATTTTGAACTATATATAGGGTTTGTTGTTCTCCTGTACTTCATTTATTTTTAAAAGCAAATTGAGTTCTTGCAGCGACGTCACTTTTCCACTTTAAACAGTATCTAGGTAAATTGTTTCGTGTGAAACAATAGGGCTTGTTGGTATGTACCCGGAATACTTTTATGTAAGTACAGCTATTTGAGAATGGAAAATCGTCGTTTGACACGAATAAACTAAATTTTAGTGATTTTTAGTCTAGTTTAAAGAATTTTGTGACAAGAGAACCGGCACCAAATGAATGTACAATTCCAAAGCGCGAATGTAAAGTGCTTGGTACAGACAGAACCAATCCGCCCCATAACTAGTTATCACACGCTGCCGATGCCGCATGCCGGTGGAAATATGAATGAATAAACCTCAAAAGGCTGCTCGATACAACCTGAGGATATTTGTTTTGAATTCCAGTATTTATCACTTCAGTTTCTATTTGCAATTTTCAATATGCATTCTTATAGAAACGAGGATTAACCATTATTCGTTTTAACATTTTTGATTGAATCGATTTTAACCGACATCAAAAAGGAGGAAGTTCTCAATTCGTGTGTATGTTTTTTTTAAATTGTTTTTAACGTGATTATGAATTGATTTTGATGATTCTTGTATGGAAGGTCATGCTTCAGAGGTGGTCCATTAAAAAAAATATTTTTGCTTGCAAAGTTTTTTGAGTTCGTTCAATAATACGTATTTTTTCCACTTAGCCTTTAAGGATGATGTTTTAAATTCCTCTCACTGTTATTTACATAGTGGTATTCGAATTTGTGTGGGGTAGATATCACAACTAAAAAGTGAAAAATAAAGATTTACAAAAAAAAAAACAAACGATTTCCAAAAAAACACAAAAAATGAAACATTTTGGATGTCACTGGAAAAATAAGAAAATTCAAAACCTAAGACACTTCCGAAATTAAAGTTATTTTTTCTAGACCCGTTTTCAAAGTAACGGAGCGACATCAAAAGCATGGTTTTATTCTATCAAACATATCTACAATGGTAGCATCTATTTCATTAGCACTATTTCTAAAAAGAAATCTGCGTAATAGAAAAACTCTCCAATATTCTAACGATTTTAAGACTTTCTCAAAAGTCTATATTTTAATACAGTTAGAAGCAACCGAAACGGCCTAGCAAAACACCAAACGCGCGACATCATGACTAAACGAAAATTGATTTGCATTTTAATTCGGCTAATACTTGATTGAATCTGATGAAGTGTCTAAAATGTTTATATGGCGATATCGTATTCTTTAGATTATACTGTTAATATAACGTTTTATATAAAATTAGCTGCCCGTCTCGGCTTCACAAGGGTAGCACTAGGTATCTACCCTACCTACCTTAGGTGCTATGAAAAATAGATTACGACCGATTCTCAGACCTACCGAATATACATATAAAATTTCATAAAAATCGGTCAAGCCGTTTCGGAGTATGGCAACTAACACTGTGACACGAGAATTTTATATATTAGACGATAAAAGAATACAGCTGTTTTGAATTATTTGTAAGTTTTTGTTGACAGCCCATTATATTGCCCCGCTACAAGGCAAATAGCTCTTCAAAATCAACGATCATGTAATAGGTAATAAAAATTATGTGAGTGGTTACTCCAATACAACGAATCAATCAATTAACTGAATCTTCACTGCAAAGCCATGTTACGTGATAAAATAAGAGCCGAATGATACTGTTTAAACTGTCGAAATACTGACTGACTTAATTTGTAGTGTCGTAAAGCCGTGAATCTTTAGCATGTAATAAAAATACGTTTGATTACAAACCGGTAGTGTAACAAAGATAGCATCAATCAAAGCGCCAAGCGATTGATTGTAACTCGGAGAAACACGGAACATTCTCTAATACTATGTAATTTCCGCGGAAGGGAAATACCAAACACTTTTATTAGCCGTTACGGAATTATGCACTTTATTTCAATCACCAATCTATACGATGATTGAGCTGGCTTATGTTATTAATTTAGTTTACTGCACTAGCTGTAATTAAAACGCATGTAACTAAAATAATGATGAATATGGATGGAGGGTGAGGGAGGAAGACCAAAGAAAATATGGATGGATGGTATAGGGATATGATATGAATGGGGAAATAAATACGTGTGCGGTAGGTGAAACCCAGTCCGGAACGTAGTTCCTTCTCACGAAGGTATGTATGATTTAAACAAATGCAAAATTTTCGCAGCCATGGATTTATTTCCGGCAGAGATCTATGTAGTATGTAGTGTAATCGGGCCGATGTGTTCAATTTTATCCCACGACACTGTAATCACTTTCCTCTTTACTTGCTTTTTCGTTTGTTTTTTCTGTTCTGCCGGCCTTCTCTGTCTCTCTCTCTCTCTCTCTCTCCCTTTCTTTGTCTTTGAATTAGATGAAGACAGTCGCAAATATTAACACTTTTAGCGTTTCATTTTCTGCGAGTTTACAAGACGCGTAAAAGAACTTCGTTCTAAAAACCTCTTGCGCCGAGCTCAAGTGACATGAGGACAAAGGCTGAAGAAAGGCTTTCATATAGCTGTAATTGAAGAAAAATCTTTAACAAAACTTTACTAAGCTTCAAATTGGTTTTATTCTTTATTTTAGATTTTGAATTTTGACAGTAAAACGTTCATTATCTACAATCAACGATTGAATCCGGTATGAAATAGTCAATCATCAGTTGACGGTATGAGGCAAAGCAAGCCTACGAGAAATTCCAAAACAATCCAGGCTGGCACTTGAATTTTGACGGACAGAATTTGTTTTTTAGTACTCACAAACTACCTAATCCCGAAATCCGACGATCGCCGATTTTGCGGACGGGCACCGACTGAAATCGAAACTTAAACACACAACTTAATAAATAAGTATGCCGCCGCCGTCGGATCGTTTATTTAAGGTCAAATTAAGTATTGAATTATTTATTTATTAATATTAATAGAAGATATTTTAATATTAATTATTGATATAAATTTAATATTTTAAACATAAAATTATAGAATTATAAGCACGCCAGTGCCACTAGTCGCGCGCATAGTTATCTTGCGCGCACTCTAGTTTCAATTTTGCATTATTACACAAGAGTTTTTAGTTTGCTGCTTCATCACTGGAAAATGTAATCTAATATTTTATTTATCTAGAATTGATTGGCAAATTGAAGCTCGTATTATCATTGTAACTGAACGCGTTTTAAATTGCCAGGCTAATAGTAGCTCTTGTCTGAATTCTAACTAAATACATTGGGGATATTTACGCTTACGCTTTTGATTTGTACGAAATACTTACGTACTTAACCAACTTAAAAACTAACAAACTAACTTTAACTTATCAAATAAATGTGGTTTAATTATTTATGCAACTGTTGAGTAATGTTTTAATACCTAATTAAGTACAGTTGCATACAAGACTTTATCTACACCCATGATATGAATCCTCTATAAAAAACAACAAAGTACCTAATACATTTTTGCAATACCAATATTGACGTGAATTCGAATAACCAACAAGTTTTTTTATTTTTATTACTGCGCTTTGGTTGAGGAACGCGTGTGCCTGACAATGTTCTTTATTTGAAATTCATAAAAATACCACGAATTGAGTAGTGAGAATGGGGCTGTTTGATGTGTAAGGAAGGGAACGAAAAAGCAAAGGAGTTGCATAATGAAATTTAGTACAATATTACAACATTCGTTTGGATGATAATGTAATGACACTGGTTATTTTAATATTGGCAATAAGCTAACTGTTTCAGAAACTTCTAAAGAGAATTTATATTTGCATGGGTGTAGATAAATAACTATTGAGTAGTATCAACTTCATAATTTACGTCATATCTGATACCGACTTGTCAAATAAATTGTTATCTTTTCAACCAACCACAGATTAAAATCGTAACTGTACTGGCAGTTCATAAATATTCTGCTGTCGAAGCAAGACTTACGAAATAAACTTGGGTATCATGTCCAAGGTATATCATAGCTTGTCACCTATGACTTCTGTGCCAACCACTGATTGCTCCATGGACACGGCACTTGTAAGGTAGGTAATTCGCTCGGCATTTACCGCTGTGGTCTATTTCTTGTAAAGTCTATAATTTACGAGAACTATCCGTTCATATTAGATTGTCATGCTTTCTGACTTGTTGCATAATTCAAGATTATCTTTATGAGAATACAAGTCATTATCTAATTTGCTCGCAAGTTGTTTATTATATCTTTCTTTGCTGTCATTTCTTGTAATCATAATTATTATCCAATATGTATGTACTCTTGCTATTATAGAAGAAACATTGGTAATATCAGCTAAAAATATATTTTTTGTACCCACCTAGATACTATTGATTAGTACAATCCTGATTTTCTAGGAATACAGAATTATATTGGTTCGTAGAAAGGGTCCAGACAAATAAAGCTTCTTTATGTAGTACCTACTATGGCATTTGCGTTTTAGCATGGCAATACTGCCGTGCTAGCGATAAGTGCCGTAAGTATGTTCTGCATACGAACACTATCGCTAGTACGGCAGAATAGCGGTCATAGACACAACATTTTTTTTTTAATGACTGCATAAAAAGGAGTAGGTTATCAATTCGTCTTTTTTTTATGTTTGTTACATCAAAGCTTTCGACTGGGTGAACCGATTTTGATGATTCTTTTTTTATTTAAAAGCTGGTGCTTTCCTTGTGGTCCCATATCAATTTTTAACTTTGCTTGAGTAGTTCTTGAGTTAGCTTCAATAATTACGTATTTTTTCTCACTTAGTCACTTTTTTCTTACTTAATTGTCAGTTTGTGACATTTTACAATGATTCATAATATTTTCCTATTATGATTCTGCCAAACTGACTGTTTTAAGCCCCCAGATGTTTAACAAGGTACCTAAACCTCCACCCTGTTTTACTCCCGAGACTAAACTAACGTTTACGGGACTATTCGTTTATGTAATATTTTAAATTACGTGACGCATATATATACTGAATATCTAACTAAAAAAATAATAACATATAAGTTAAAAAAAAAACATATAATTCAGACACCTACGTGAACAACGCTGACAGACAGCCGCTACCTCTAATTTCAATATATTTATGTGTAATGTGCCACAATAGATGACAAATTGTTAAGCATTTATATAATTTGCAAATTCTTATGAATATATTAACATAATTTTTACATATTTCATCTGTGACATGTGTGTAGATTTATTGATTCCTTTGAAGACTGACTTCGTAAGATTGCGCTCATATTGAGGCAATTCCAATCTTCGACGCTTCCATTTCCTGGCGTTTTTCAAAGGTTTCTCGAAATGAAATGATATGAAATGTTCATTTTTGTGAGTAGGTCTTCCAAGACACGTTTATCAATATTTTTAAACTAAATGGCACCGGTGTTTCCTAGCTGACTGATCCTTGCATCAATCAGTCTAGGTACGGTAAATCATTTCGTTTTAATAGGTATTTAATCATTATCAAACACACTTAGGTATCACTTTTATGATAACAATGGGTTGGTAAGCCGTAGTCCATTGAATAATAATAAGACGAAAGCATGGGCATAGTTATTGGTTGTTCATCCTTATCTTTACATATTATAAAACAAAGTCCTCCGTCGCGTCTGTCTATCTGTTCACGATATACTCAAAAACGACTGCACCGATTTTCATGCTGTTTTCACCAATGGATAGAGTGGTTCTCGAGGAAGGTTTTAGTATAGAATAACCGATATCCACGCGGATGAATTCTCGGGCATCAGCTAGTTTAAAATAATAATTTGATGAAGAACCTTACCTTACCCTACCTTTATTGAATTGTGGAGGATACGCTAGGTTAACCTACAAAGTAATAACGCTTTTCATTTGCGTCCTGCAAATAGGAAAGTAAATTAGCCATACTAACATGGTTGTTTTCCTGTAAAAGGACTATATGGCTTACATTAAGATGGCTTGCATTATTTGGTGAACATTAAGTTTCAACAAAGTCTATTAAAACATTTCATAACAAAAAAAAACCGACTTAAAAAACAAACACAAAAAAAGTGAAAAATAACTTTAATTTCGGAAGTCGGCTTTTCAATTTTCGTTTTTTGCCACCGACTTGCGAAATTAAAGTTATTTTTCACTTTTTTTGTGTTTTTTTTTGGAAGTTGGTGTTTTTTTTGTTGTAGAAAGTTTTTATTTTTCACATTTTAGTTGTGGCACCTACCCCACATAAAAATTCGAATACCACTACCTGCTATATAAATAACAGTGACGGAGTCAAATAAAATATCATCTACATAGACTACTTAGTCTAATCTTACTAATATTATAAATGTGAAAGTTTGTGTGTTTGTGTGTTTATGTGTTTGTGTGTTTGGATGTTTGTTACTCAATCACGCAAAAACGGCTGAATGGATTTGGATGAAATTTGGCAAACAGATAGTTTATGACCTGGATTAACACATAGGATACTTTTTATCTCGATATTCCCACGGGATCGAGACTTACTCGGGTGAAACCGCGGGGCGCAGCTAGTATATAATATATGATGTATAATTAGAATTACGTATGTTTCCCACTTAGGAAACATACGTAATTATTGAAGCTACACAAGCAAAGTTAATAAAATTTATGTGGGACCACCTCGGATGCATGACCTACCAAACAAAAAAAGGATCATCAAACTCGATTCATAATTGGCGGACTAATCGCGTATCAAATATACAAAAAAAAAAAAACATACAGTCGAATTGAGAACCTCTTCATTTTTGAAGAAGTCGGTTAAAAATAGAAAGACCGTGCTCGAAACTATCGGAAAAAGCAGAGTATGCCTTCCCGAATATTAAATGAGAAGGGTCTTTTGTGGAAAATTGTATCCACTAGTAGTTAGATACTACCCATAAAATTACCCCAAAGATTGTTATTGTGCATTGTTGAAAAACAGTTGCCTGGATTGAGTTTATACTTCTGTCGTAGCTAATTTGTTGACTAAAATATTTTACCTCGAGAGACTTAAGCCTCGTGCAGACTGGCGCGACGCGCGACTCTAACAAAACAATTTCTAAGAAAACTTCACGGCATAGCAATTACCGGTGTCGCGTCGCGCCACTCCGCACGAGGCTTTATTTGAGAATTTTAGCCACGGATAAGAGTAGCCCAGTGCTTAAAGTAATATTTTCCAGTCACCGTAATTGTATGTGTAAGCTGCAAAACCGGAACTTGTAACAAGAACAAAAAACATGATAATTCAACAACCATCTCGTTGTTTAAGTTGGTTAAAAACAAATAAACAGCCGCATTTAAGAATCAGTGATCGAACTTTCACGTGAATACTCCGTTTATTTTTTATTGCCACTAAAATATAAATGTTACTCACATGACTTTTTTTTTCTCAAACTGTGAAAGTAACTACACGCTGTTTTACATTACAATCGAAATAAACCGATCGCTTTCTCTCTATCCTTTGTGAATTTAAATACTTACTTACGATTGTGTTGTCAATCATTGTACGTACGTATGTAATACTCCATATGCGACGCTGTTTAGCTTAGCTCTAGACTGCGAAGTATTCGAATTCATATCAGAATCCTTAGTGCGAAAAACGAATAATAGTTATTTTTTTGGCGGATGTATTTAATGCCTATGCGCATTCCCCGCTGTTCCGGGAAACGGGGTATACCTATGTGAGCTCATCCGCTTTCATGAAGAGGCCATGGGAACTATATCTTGTGATTTACGACCACGTCGCAAGTAAATTACGTTAAAGTGCTGTATGTTCTAAATGCGGGCACTGTCCTTCATTAATTGATTAAGAGAGAAATCGGGACAATTTATCAAAACTTTAATTTACAACGGAAAATCAGTGATATCCCTTCTTATAAATATTAAAATAAAAATACTGTAGCCTCCGTATATGGAACGAGACTGCTTTTACGAGACTGCTTGCTTGTTTTGACACATTTTGCAATCGCTCCGTGGTTCACAAAGCGCCGCTAGCAAAGACGTCAGTACGGTTGAACCAGCATTTTATAAATTGTTACGTGTAAACAGACTGTACAGAATATGTGAGTTTTGTAGAATAAACTGTTAAACTACGGATTTTCTAGGCAGTTTTGTTTGTCATATAAAAAAAGGAAAAAAACCGACCAAGTGCATTCCGAATCACGCACAAGGAAGGCTTCCGCAGTTGGGATGAATTTATCCCAAAAATATTAACAACTTTGTAGTTGAAAAAATATTTTCTCATACATCGATATACGTAAGTTTGTAATCGCAAAAAAATTATAGGTTACCTACCTATTATTTTTTATAATTTGCATAATTTATATTGGACTGATTTTGATTAACAGTTATTACACCTCGTTTAGTATATTGAATTTATTTGAAGCAATTAACTGAATAGAACGATACATTATCATTACCTACTTAATTGGTAACCTCAGCCTAGTTTTCAACGCAAATCAAATTTTTAATTACCCTTTGTTAAGCACGGAGCAGATCCCCCGTCAAGCACAGAAATGCCCAACGACAAAAGAATGTTCACGTTCCTTTTGTGCTTTGAAATGGTAACAGAAAGAATTGGCTTATTCCATCTATTTTCAGAATCGTTGGTTTTATTTTATAGTTCAACTTAATGCAAAATACAACCTCAGTTTTCCATAAAAGGGATCATTGTACACACCATTAAGAACAACTTTTACTTGCGAGCAACCATAAAATTGCGTAAATAATAAGCTGCTCCATTCATTATTGACATTTTTTATTGGAGTAATAAATATTTTTCGGCAATTTCTAGCTGATTTTTAATGTAAAAAAATCTAAGTTTGTATAGTTGGAGTTTGAGTTTTTGCTGACCTTTTATAGGCTTGCGCTACATACAATTTTTATAGATGTTCAAGTCTACTTTAAATAAAACGAGGTGCTTCTGTGCATCGAAAATTATGATATTGTACTAATACCTATTACAGAGGAGCTCGTGGCTAAGTAATAACAGCCGCACGGGTCGATCCAACAGGTTAACCTACGCTTGCCGGGGTTGGTCCGTGGAAGGGTGACCATCTGTACGTACCGAGACTCCTCCGTGCCTCGGAAAGCACGTGAACCTGTTGGTCCCGGCTGTCATTTGTGGATCTGTGACAGTCGTTACGGGTCGTCGGAAGTCTGAAAGTCTGCCAACCAGTCTTACCAAGCGGTACCGTATTAGCCAAGATTCTCCTGTCTACGTCCTCCAGAGGGCCTAGCCAAGTGACAATCGCTTCGAAAGCGTTTCGTATTTCTACAACGACTTTCAACAGAATTGACATAAGCTTTTCGATAGCTTATGTCAGTCCCATAAATTTTTGCCTTTTCCAGAATCGTCATCGCTGATAGAATGTCACTTTGTCTACGGCCTCCAGGTCAGGCAACTATATGGCAAAAGTACCATTGACACGAAAATAAGAAGAGACAATTGTTGTTTATTTATTTATTTAATACTTTAAGCACATAAATGTACAGAGGCGGACTTAATGCCATAGGCATTTTCTACCAGTCAACCTTTGGGTGATGCAGAGACAAACAGTGGTAGGTGCAATAACGAAAATTGTCACATTATTTGCATCCTTTACCGTTGATTTTACCCTTTATTGGTATCTATCTCTACCACCACGTATACGCTTGAAGCCGTAATATACATTCATATTGATGTATATGAATGTATATTACGGCTTCAAGTGTCTAAGGCACACAGCACGTTCTGTGTTCATAAATAATATTGCAAAACGTGGAACGTGCTATTTTGTAATCCTAACGCTTTTTAACTGGAATGCATAAGAACCAATAAAATCCCGTGAGGTTCAAGCGCCATAAAAGCGCATTTATTTGTGAATTACTGCGATTCCGAAAGCTTTTAAGTCTTGCCCAAACGCTTGCAACACATATAACCTTGTGTAAAATAATGCAACAATTCCTGTGATTCTATTCACGACACATCCCAGTTTTGGGCACACGCTCCAGGTATTAGCGATGTCGAAGGCGCAAAATGAATTAACCGGGCCGCTGGCTACTTGGTGATGCTTTAAATTATCTTATAAATAAACTTAACGGGGATAAAAAATTACCACGATTGATTTTTAGAACTTGTGTGCCTAACAGTAACTTTTAATATACTGGGACAATGTAAAACTGCAAGGACTTCCATGCTTACGTTTCTTTCCGTCCGCTTTTGTCTATTGTCGCGAATAATCCAGAAATACTTTTTTTATTCCTTGCTTTCCTTTATGAATTTTTTTCATCTTTACTTTTATACCTGACGACAATAGACGAAGCTGGGGGAGACAGTTTGTTCCTCAAATTAATTAATTTATGATAATATTTAATTGATCCTCTACCTGACGAAACGATGACCGCTTTATTTCAATCAGTGATCCTCTTTTAACATCTGTCTTATAAAAAACTATTTCTACCGTTCAAGTTGATCGCAGTAACTAAGCTAGCACCCGACTGAATGGGCTAGGTTTGAACTATGACCGGAAGCTGAGCAAGCTACTATTCAGGTTACTGGCTAGGCCACACCACAAAAAGACGATCGATACTGGCCTGTCCCTCCGTGTGGACAGATTTATGTCCGACAGGCCGTCACCTCAAGGCCGAGTCAAACACACATTTACACAGGTAGTCAGACGGCGTGGCGGCCTGCCGAGAGTTGTCACTTTTTTAAAGCACTCGTGGCCACTTCGTCGTGAAACGACGACCCGCCGATCTCGGGACTGACGACTGCCGGTTAAAAACTGTCAGTGTGTGGAAATTGTTAGTTTATAGTCGGTATGTGATAATTACCTGCAGGTAATAGTCGCTGTAGTAGGTGCCTGTAAACTTATGGATGCATGCCCGATAAGACAAAGGCGGGTTTTCTTTTTTATGGTTCCGTTCCCAAAGTGTATAAAACGAGACGCTATTACTAAGACTCCGGTGTCCGTCCGTCTGTCTGTCTGTCTGCTTGTCCGTCTGTCACTAGGCTGTATCTCATGAACCGTGATAGTTAGACAGTTGAAATTTTCACAGATGATATATTTCTGTTGCCGCTATAACAACAAATACCTACTAAAAACAGAATAAAATAAATATTTAAGGGAAGTCCAACAAACGTGATTTTTTTGCCGATTTTTTAGATAATGGTACGGAACCCTTTGTGCGCGAGTCCGACTCGCACTTGGCTGGTTTTTGTTATAAACCTTCTAAGTTATTCACATGGTGTGTACCGGGTAAGCCATGCTAAAACTACACCACCGCTCTGTGCATACACGCTCACACACACACATTTACAACTATTTACTATGACACTACAATCAAAGTGCACCAAACTAAGTACACACATGTTTACGAAACCGGCCTCACGTCACTGTTGACAGCGCTGTCTAGGTTTTTTATTTGGTCTGACTATCTAAGTAGCATGTTCCATATAACCGATTCTTACGTCCTTTGTTCGGTAAATACTTTTGGAAAGTCATGTTTAAATTGCTGTCCTCGAAAACCATTTTTCTTCCTATATCGGATAGTCTTCATCCGTAAAGACTTTGTCACATTAAGGTACTTAGAAAAATGGTGACAGAGAAAAGACTGCTGACATTTAATGTACCTGATAAAGTAGGTATGTAATAGGGATAGGATTCAGCTTCAATTAGGGCTCAGTCAAAGACAAAATCTGCCTGCTAGCATAATATCTTGGCATCGTAAAGTAACCACTTTTGTTGGCAAATTCTCTCACCTGCATTAGTGTAGAGGTATTTTATGTATATATGCCACAGATAACCTAGTCTTCGAGGGTTATACAGGGTTACTGGTAACTCGACGTATTCCTTGCAGGACGTCATAGTAGGGTTAAAATGCAACAAATTAAGCCACCAAATGTTCTACCGAAATTCAGTAGTTTTTGAATTAGTTAAGAGTTTTAGACCTAAAAATTACAAAAAATTTAATGTTTTGTTAGTGATATTTGCCAAAGTTTTAGGCATTATTGAACTTTTAATTATTAACAAAGGTCTGCTACGGCGTCAACTATGATAATAACTTAAATTTCAGTACAGTCGCGCCGTAAATCATTTTTAAATTGGTTTCAAATGGTTTAATCTGGGATTTTTCATTAAAAAACTAAAACTTAACTAATTCAAAAACTACTGAATTTCGGTAGAACATTTGGTGGCTTAATTTGTTGCATTTTAACCCTACTATGACGTCCTGCAAGGAATACGTCGAGTTACCAGTAACCCTGTATAATGCCATAGTAAACCTTCCACCAAAAATCTATATGAGACAAGTAAATATTGTTTCAACTTCGTCACAAACAGTGTTGACAGTTGCTATGTAAATTAGGAAGAGCAAAAGCTTTACACGGCGTGTTCGATATCTGTCGCTTAATCGTGTAAAGTGTTCGCTCAGCTCGTCGACACCTAATAACTATTCATGAGCACTAAACTTCACTGCAGAGATATAAGTGTTAAACTATCCCGCTTGATCCAGGAAGACCATGTTACGTGTCACGTGTCTTTGAGACTTCACAATACGTGTTTAGTTGTCACACTAGCAATTCCACATTTTTCGCATTTTTTTTTTTTTTTTATAGCGAATCGATAAGCAAATATGCAATTAATTTCTCGTAACTTCTCGTAACTGTGGTGTGACGGAATAGTTTTATTGACAGCGAGTATCGAGGCGTATTTCTTGTCACTTAGGCTTTAGTGTTACACCAGCACCCTAATTGGATAACACGTGATTTATACTATAATATTATAAAGAGGAAAGATTTGATTGTTTGTTTGTTTGCATTGAATAGGCTCCGAGACTTCAGAACCGATTTGGCTGAATATTGGTGGGGAGGTAGCTTAGAACCAGGAGACGAACATAGGATACTTTTTATCCCGTTCCCGATAGGGTAGGTAGGTAAGGTAGGGTAGGTAGGTAGTCAGGCATGTAGGTAGGTACGTAGGTAGGGTAGGTAGGTAGGGTAGGTATGTAGGGTAGGTAGGTATTTAGGGTAGATAGGTAGGGTAGGGTAGGTAGGTAGGTAGGGTAGGTAGGGTATGTAGGGCAGGTTGGTAGGGTAGGTAGGTAGGTTGGTAGGGTAGGTGGGTAGGTAGGCTAGGTAGGTAGGGTAGGGTAGGTAGGTAGGGTAGGTAGGTGCGCCATTCATAAGTACTTAATGCTACCCGTGTGAAGCCGGGGCGGGCAGCTAGTCAATTATAAACTGAATCACTTTGAAGAATATTGCTTATCCATTGCTTCGTATGTTTAAAGTTTTGTCTGCTGAACAACGAAAATAACTCAGTGAATGCTGTTGAACTGTCAAAATGGAATAGATTGTGATTGATCGTGTGTCACGCAATTAGGGTGCTGGATATACAGACTAACAAACAAGTACCATTCGTCGAATGAGTCATTGGCCAAATCTACCACCATATGGGTCCCAGAAAACGACCGTCAACATCGAGGCAGACCCAAGAGAAGATGGCGGGACGACCTTGACACCTACAGGCAGGATTGGTCTACACAAGCTCAAGACAAAGAGAAGTGGAAAGGAGAAAGAGAGGACTTTGCCCAGCAGTGGGACAACAGAGCATAAAAAAGAAAAAAAAAATCGTTTGACAAAATAAGAAAATTGTTCGACGACATTTTTACATCTATTAAATTCCTGTGGTGCTTTTTCACAAGGTCGGTTACTAGACCACTAGCAATCCAATGTCTGCTCCACGTAAAATTTAGTTGGTCCCATGTTAAGGCTTTTACATACTGGCGCGATTCGCCGCGCGACGCGAATTTTAACAAAACAATTTCTGAGAAAACTTCACGGCGAACAATGCGGCGTCGTCGCGTCGCGCGTAGAATCGCCCCAGTATGTAAGAGCCTTTAATGATAGTGAAATTATCTAGCGTCGTGAGGCGCGCATACATTGCATAACGAAGTCTTCCGCACTAACACGCAAACCTTAAACTCGATTAACTGTCATAAAAACCAAGTTGTAAAGTTGCTTAGCACTGACTAATTGTTTGTGTGTTTATTTATGCAGTTAAGCTTGACGAATAAGCCAGTCACACAGTTATGAAATTAATTATAGAATCGGAATGCGCGTGTTTCGTTAATACTTAATACCACTACGTAACACTTAGGGATTTATTTATAAACATTGCTTAAATTTAAGTAATGATTAGCGACTGCTTTGTGTTTAACCATGCGTTTTTGACGTTTGAACGTCACTTAACTTTAAGCAACGTATATAAATAGTTATTAAAACGTTAAAATTATATATGGTTTTTTAGGGTTCCGTAGTCAACAAGGAACCCCCTATCCATGCCCGTCTGTCCGTCTGTCCGCGGCTTAGCTCAGATACTGTTGGTACTAGTGTAGAAAGTAGTGCTTGGCGCTATGGTGACCTAACACACCTTTTTCGTATTGATAGGATATGGTATATATGGTTACAGTTAAAGTCTCGAATTATAAGGGAAATTGTTGTATTGGTTCACTATAACACTTAGTTACAAGAAATGGTACATTATGGTAAACTATATAACTAACTAATTGGTAAAATGTATGGTAAAATGGTAATGGTAATGGTTTCGAGTACGTGGTGTCTCTAATGAGATCTGAACGCGAACTGGTCCACATTTTGGTGGACGAGCGAATGTGCATATTTGCGTTCGATGCAATTATGCATTTTCGCTGAGTGTTCGATTAAAACTCGAACAACTAGTAAGCTGCAATTTGGTAGGGTATACATTTAAATCACGACGACAAAGTGGTAAAAAAATCATGAAAATTTTTTTTTTTAGATTTCCTCCCCTGCACTTAATTTGGGAACTTTTTTTTTCTCGCATATCCTTTGGTGTTGGGTGTCGTTGGAAAGGTAATTCAAAAATAGTTTATCAAAACCATTTTTGGATTCAGGGATCCGTTTGCGAAATATTAAGCTTTAAAGTGCTACTTTTTGTTAGAGCCAAGTGTGTGTGTCCCTGCCAACAAAATGGTTGGTTTTGGATATGTGAAAAAATTCACGGCAGTACCTACTCGTATATATATGTATAACGAAATTAAAAGGAAAACTATCACAGCTAAGTAGGCTCTACAAGTCATCGAGTAATAATGCATGTTCAATAAAACATGTTCTCCCATAAATTCTTTATGGGAGAACAAGTTTTTCAACTAAAATGTTAAGTTTGTTTGATAAATTCATCCCAACTACGGAACCCTTTATTGTGCGTGGTTCGACACGCACTTGGCCGGTTTTCCTAATAATATCTACATAATTATCACGCATTTTTTGTAGGTTGCTGACAACGTAGTTTCCAAATAATAAATATGGAATACGTCTCATTAGGTAGAATTGCTTTCCAATTCCGTAATGTCATGGAAATGAATATTTGGACTGATTATTAATGACTGTTTACAGATAATTATAGCTATTTTATACGAATAGTGGATTTCATTCATCGAATTATAATTATGTATCGTGTTAATGTAAAGTGGGCGTTTTATTCGTTTCTAACCGGTAACTTCATTGTAAAACGTTTGCCTAAAATTAAGTAATAAAGTTGAATATTTTTCATCATATTTGAAGCAAATCCCTACAATAGTACATTGTGATACGAGTGTGCTCTATTGGATATTACAGTCGAGGCAGTATTATTAGCGCGAGCCAGAGGCGAGCGCGATAAGGTAGCCGAGAGTGTAATAATCAATGCACACGCGTTTCATTCGACGTTTTTCAACACACATGCCAGTAAAAAAACAGACTTGTTGTAAGAACTTATGCTACAATAACGTAACTATAGAGATGATAGATCTATAAAGTTTAACTGACCTCCGGAGTTTCTTTTAAAAACTTCTATATCGGTTGACAATACTTTAAATTTTGTAATTTTGTTATTAATTAACCACACAACGAAAACAGTAATAAATATTTATGGAAAATGGCGCGCCGGCTGGTTTTGTTTTTCCATAGGCAAAAAATTTTTTGAATAAGAAAAAAAATTACAAAAAAAAATGTTACTGTAACTAAACGTACCATGGTGGAGTCAAATCTATTTATTATTATTTACGCTCTTCTCCCCTACGTGAAATCGACATTTTTAATAATGATTTTAACCACACAACAAAAAAGTTAACAAATATTTATGGAAAATGGCGGCTGGTTTTTGTTTTTTCCGCTAGCGATGAGCGCGCTGTTGTAAATAAAGGCACTGTTAATACCTCTGAACAGCCTATATAAAAATATAATAATGTTAATAAAACATAATACGCAAATGGGGTTAGTGTAGTGAACAATATAGATAGACTGAAATAGCCACAGACGATATAAACCCTTATTTAATAGTACAGAATGACAGAGATTCATACCGCGCGAACGCGGTGGCACACGGGCAGGCCAGCGCGGTTCTTCGGGGCGGGTCAAGTGATCTGCGCGCGTGCCAACCGCGGTCTCACCGGAAAAAAGCGCAAGTCTCTGCTCGGGTTTAAATAGAGAATGCTCATTTATTAATAGTTCATACTAATTCAATGTATAGTATCACACTGGCGTTTAGTTATGGTAAAAAAAAATCCCATGGGCAAGCATGGGATTTTTTTTTGCTTATGGTTCTTTTTTTTAAATAAAAACTTGCTTTTGAGCGCTTGTCTTTGGTAAAAGCTGCACCAAAAACAATTTCTATTGGATACAAATTCTATGCTGCCATGATAGTACTTACTAATTCCATACTGCCATGTCATTACTCTGACTAGTAAATAGTAATCTGTGGCGCACATTACCGCACTAGTGCGGTAATTAATATAAATTAAAACGCACGCTTCCATAATACACTGCATTATGAACCTAAAAGCGGTTCAATAAGAGCCACTTTACGAGCAAGTGTGTTGAAAAAGAAATTTAAATTAAATACCTTCTTTCCATCTTCCATAATTTTCTATGAAACGTGAAACTAGTTAAATCCTTACATAATAATATTATAAAACAGTCTTCCGCCGCGGCTGTCTGTTCGCGATAAACTCAAAAACTGCTACACCGATTTTCATGCTGTTTTCACCAATGGATAGAGTGGTTCTCGAGGAAGGTTTTAGTATATAATAACCGACATCCACGCTGGCGAAGCCGCGGGAAAAAGCGCTAGTAATAATTAAAATATTAAATGCATTTTTAAGAGGAAATGATGAAATGGTTTCCTAAGTGGTTGCTTCTGGGAAGTTGTCTGTGACGAACTGAGGAAATACCTCATAGATACCTATTTTGCCGCCCGATTTTCGAATAATTCAAAACGATTTTGAAAATCAAAATAATAAATAGGTAATTAAGGTAATCTGCATTAAATAGATAAATCTCAGAATTATAGTTGAGTATATACATTTTGATTTTTTTAGATAACATTACTTAATAATTAATTATTGTACGGAGTTAAATGACATTAGTAACATTTATATGGTTCTCAAAATTGAAAGATTGTTTTTTTATTATGTGGCCTGGATGGCTGAGCCTGCGTTCATCCATTTCCGAGACTCCTCCTGGGGTTCTTTGCCTATGAAAGTAGATTAATAAGTGCTGAGCAGGTTAATAAGTGCATACAAGCGTCACGCGTCAATGACAAAGGCAACTGCAGCGGTCCACACGTGGCACTCGTGTGTATGAGCACTAAGCCGTTGGTCCCGGTTATCAATCGTAGATCTATAACAGTCGTTACGGGTAGTCAGAAGTCCGAAAGTCTGACAACCAGCGGTGTAGGGCTTGTATACAAAAATGCGAATTCGCATCGCAACGATTCCTAAGAAAATCTTAGGGAACCATCGCTGATTTTTGCGATGCGACGTCGCAACGCAGTTTTGTTTATTAGCCCTAAGTGCGTAACAAACATATAATGACTATTGATTGCAATATCTTTCATTTTGGCACTTCAGATACGT
Source organism: Lithophane leautieri (assembly GCA_949152455.1). NCBI lineage: Eukaryota > Metazoa > Arthropoda > Insecta > Lepidoptera > Noctuidae > Lithophane > Lithophane leautieri. The sequence continues at coordinate 18,352,527 of OX424458.1, read as the reverse complement.
ACATTACCTACGTTATTTACGTTGCTGAGCGGACGAATTTTGAAATCCTATGAAGCAGTGACTTTCAATCAAACCCTCGGGGTTTGATTGAAAGTGTATAACGCAATTAACAGATTTACCAATAAGGGTATCGTGTTATATACATTTGTACGTTTATAGTTATATTGATTATTATGATTTGATAGAGTCAAAGCATCCGTGTCTGAATGAAAAAAGTAATTAAAAATGTGCCGATTTATTTATTAAAGTTATAAATAAACTCAAGGGACTATTGCATAAATGGGGTTTATATTTTATAAACAAACAAGTTAAGTAATGATTAAAGTTAAGTATGTTAGTATTTAAAACTTGTATTTTTAAGCAAATTTATGAATAAACCCTTTAGTTCTCCGAAAAAAAAACTGATAGTGTTTTGTTAAATGGAGAATGAGGATTTTATTGATAAATATCATCATGAGTTTAGAAAGATTTGAATGGGCAAAGGTGGAACAACTACAATAGTTAATAATTACCACTTGTGTACGTGCAACGTTGCACTCTGCGGGTTGTCGGCCTACTCGTGATTGCTAACACAAAGGAGAACAAATAACAAACAAGTGTTGTTAAAATGTTAAGCATCGTTTTATACTTGTTATCTTGACATGCTAACTCGATGATTGCTCGAATTATTAAGTAACTTCTGTTCATCTCATTGTTATCTTAAAAATGATTGGTAGAGGAAATTGGTTGTTATAGCGAGCGTGCGCATGCGATGCATTTTGATTGAAGGCTACTCCACCTATTCTTACATTGGGTTGAATTATGTAAATTAAACGAACACTGTACCAAATCATGCCGACCCGTACAAGTATGTAATACCAGCAGCACCCCTTATTACCGGTTTTGCTACCGTCTAACACTTTAGAACAAGTTATCAGTGCCTTTCCACAACTGTTTTGTTGAGGCCCTACCCTACCTCAAATTTTATCTAGCTCGCACCATACTACTCGCGGCCTGAGTGAGAGAGAGACGGAGAGGGGTGCTGGCGGCTCTCAAGCCTAGAATAGTTATTTAAAAAAAAAACACAAAGTATCTGCTTTATAGTTAGTTCAGTTATTATGCAAAGTTTTATGATCTAATTTGAAGTATTTTTGGAATACCAGCGATTTATAGCTCGGTTTAGAGGTGACTTTGTTTTTTTCTTTTATCGTTAAAATTTTATGTAATCGTGTTTTCGCCAAACATAGGACCTAGCATCAATCCTCAACTTTAACATAAAATATGTTTATTTCAAAATTAATGCTGCAGTATTTTCGGCATATCGGAAGATCATGCTAAGCAATTTGAGTTAGGTTAGGGCCCTAATAAGTACTCTAGAAGGTACTACAAGCTTCCAGGTAGTTCCAGCATCTAAGGTTCCAGCCTTGTTTAATTAGCAAATGCAATATAGATTTTATCTGAGCAGAAGAGCTTCTGCTTAGCGTCTTGATAATCAAAGAACTTCTATATCACATAGTGGTCGGGATGGGTCATGTTAAAAGTAAAGGGCTTCCCTTGAGCTTTTTTTATTATACACATTTTACAAATAACGTGCCCATCTCGGGGCATCTTTGCAAGCTCCGGAGAAATAATGAATGAGTTAGACCTATTGACAGGCCGCCACATCAGTGACAGCCCGCCACAGAGGTCTGTTATGACGGAGGAGTTCGTATACCGCTATAACATACATGGCAGACAGAGAATAGACATTTTGATGTATATCGGGAGCATAATCTCGTAGAATAGCATATGGTATAGCATAATCACGCTGGAATGTTCCCAAAGCCTGGACACAGGCCTGCTCTCTGTGAGATGGAGTGAGCCGCTGTAATCCACCACGCGGGCCCAGTCTGGGCTGGTGAATGGCACATGTCTTCCAATTTTTGGTTCTAGGACATGCTGGTTTTCTCAGGATGTTTTTCTTCACCGTTTTGAGAGCAGTGGTGAGGAAATAATTTACACAAAGGAAAGTGCCTGTTTTTATTCGAACCAGATCAAAAGTCACTGCGACTGCTCCCTTACCTTATAGAATACTTTTTGGTACTACTTAATTAATTATTTTAATTTACTTTGCTCATTCCGTGATAGACAAAAGACTACTGCCGTTCTATTCTGTAAAAATCTCACCGTGAAAACTTCGGTGAAGTGAGCTTAAAGTGAGCGGTCTAGAGTCTGCGCCACCACTGAAGTCCATTTGACGCAGCGCTTGTGTCTGTCATTGCATCATATTGCATTTAAAAAAAAAAATTGTTCCACAATTTCCCGCCGGCCTTCTGTGTGGCGCGCCCTCTACCCCAGCATCAGGTGCAATGACAGCTCACTTCAAGCTCACTTCACCTAAGTTTTCACGGTAAGGTTTTTAATTAATAGACCATATAGGTGTACTTTAGCACCTTGGTGACCTAATTCTCTTAATTCATGTTGTTCAGCCTATACCAAAGTAAACACATCATACACCTACATTATAAAAAAAAACCGGTTTTTCCCATACTAGAATACAGTAAATATAAAATACGAGGGTTCAATTTCCATTTCAAAAACAATTTACAGATTCTGCGACACAATATTTCAAAATTGGAAGAGGTACTCGCTAGTTCGCTACCTACTTCGAACAATTAAACGTAATACAGCCGATACAACTTGGCAGGTCTGAACATAGGCGTGTATAACTTTCACGCATGTTCTCTCACTCACAAACGCCTCATGTCACCATTTGGTTCCTAAAAAATGTTACTGCGCAGCCCTCTGCGCGAAGTTCGGAACTGCCACGTTATATCGGCGGTATTGCACTAGATGGGTAGTGTACGCTAGAGTGCTTTCCGATAGGATTACTTTTTTAGTTAATAGCAAGAACCAGTATAGAATCAAAGGGAGAACTTTTATTGAATAAAAAATCGGTAAAAATGTTATGATATTTTTCAGGGACCGGTCCTTTGATGTCTAAAAAATTGCGTGGAGTAGGTAACTATCTACCTTCACTGAATATTTTTGCTTCATCTTACCTATTTCTGTTCTTAGAATTATTTTCATATTAATGGTTAAAGCAAGGTTAGAGCCATATATATCCCCGAGTAAAGAGAATTTTGGAAAATAAATCTCGCCTGCACTAGATTTTATCAGGTAATTACTTATTGAAAAAGAAACGGTTATTTTTACCTATACAAGCATTGAGTTTGATCGAAGATTATAACTTGGTATAATACAACCTAAGTAATTTTCTATTTGTAACAATTTCAAATAGAGGTATTTTTTGAGTTACTCCTTAAAGTCGATTTTCATGTAAGGCCGGTATGGAAATTTTATAAGGAGTGCGTTAACTCAAAATCATTATGTTTTGTATTGGGTTTCATTGGTAAATAACATATTACACATTTTACACTTCGATACAGATATTTCGGCCGTGCGATACACGATTACTTGCACTTTACTGCATCCAATTAAATCGCAAAGACATGTCTAAGTTATGATCTAATTATTGTTTCATTTGAATTTTTTATCTCAAAATCATAATTAGGACTTGTCTTTAAATAGGGTTGGATAGGGTATTTGTTTAAGACAAGTTTAAATTATGATCTAATTATTGTTGCATTTAACCACCAGCTTAACACTTCCCTGACTGAATGGGCCTTTTTAATACACGATGACATTTTTACCGTCTGTATAGGGCGTGTTGTGTAAGTAACCATTAAAAAATGTAAAGCTCGGTGTTTCCTGTCTACTCTGGGAAGAAATAACGAAACAACCTCGAAGGCCTCTTTACCAGACATAATCTTGGTCAGATCATGTAAGGACCAGGTCGATTAGTCTGAAATGGTCTTTTGATGAAAGAACCACACAGATTTGAGTACAAGACGTGTCGATTAACTAGTCAGTGCAAGCATTTGTTGGTAATCGTGTAGCTTAACACTTCTATTCCGTATTTATATCCATTTTTTTCCAGACGGTTCAAAGCTATCTGCTAAAGCACCTCAAAACCCAGCATACGGCTTTCCCTGACCAGCCGTTACAAAAAAAACACGTTTTACTCCTCAGTTTAACTAAACGTTTGACCTTCAACTTGGCTTCGTAATAATAATTCTGGTCATGGAAATTCATTGGCACAATAACCCTGTTAATGTCATTGTCATAGATTCGAACCACATCGAATCAAATAATCGACTCGATTGATCGATTCATTTATGTATAGATCACACGTTGTTTTTCATGTTTGCTTTTATTAGGCTTTGAATTGAAATGTTTGGTTTATCTGGGTCTGTCAAGTTTATGCAAGTTAAAAACGAACTGCATGTTACTGATATAATGGTGGCTACTTCACATCGCTATTCGTGTTCGCGTATTCGTCTTATTTGCCCATATACAATGATGTGAAGTCACTCTATTCGCCTATATTTGCCTATTTTTCACGAATACGCAAATACACGAACACTCGTATCCGCCGGGTTGTCGGTTTTTCGTCACATATCAAAGGATTATGAATATCCTACTAATATTATAAATGTGAAAGTTTGTGTGTTTGTGTGTTTGGATGTTTGTTACTCAATCACGCAAAAACAGCTGAATGGATTTGGATGAAATTTGGCAAACAGACAGTTTATAACCTGGATTAACACATAGGATACTTTTTATCCCGACATTCCCACGGGATCGAGACTTACGCGGGTGAAACCGCGGGGCGCAGCTAGTACGTAATAAGTTCGTTTCCCGTACATATAGCTTGCTCAGTAGAGTGCAGTTTTATACATGTATTGGTAATATTGGTAACTAACACAGAGGAAATAATAAGTCGTTGCTACCGTCAACACGTCCATCTTTGCGTTCAGCTAAGCATACTTAATTATCTTTAGATAGCAAAAATATTCTTTTATATTCGGCAAATTTGCTGTTCATGACGATATATGGACGGTGTGTTCGACTTATTCGGACTTCTACACTATAGAATAGCTGAATAAAACAGAGTAAAAAACGCAAATACCCAATAGCGATGTGAAATACCACCATAATATTTTTACTATAGAGGAAATAGTCATTTAGTGTATCAAAATAAAGGGCTTGAAAATACGAAGGATTTACAAAATACCTTACAAAAAAGTTATTGTTAAGTACTTCATTAAAAAGTTCAACACAAAAAGTAGTAAAAATAAAACTACAAACTGCAATAAATCACCGTAATCGGGAGTGAAATATCGGGTATTATTATTCGGATTGCGCTGACGGATCAGTGACAACTGGACCCGCGTCAACTGAACCCGTATATTATTAATACCAGATATTTTACTCCCGATTACGGTGATTTGTACAGTCAGGCAGAAAATCAATATTTTAAAATAAGTCATTACGAATTTAATTTTGATTTCCAAATGTTTTGGTTTTTAAACATAATCTACAACACCTATTTCAATTATGATACCTATGCATATAAGTACGTAGCCAAAGTTCATTCGTTTTTTAAATTGTCTCCACTAAAAAAAGACAAGCGTTCCTTTGCTAAGATAATGACACGCGTTGGATCTGATGACAAAAGATAAGTTTTCTATCTCACTCTTGCACATCAAAACGATAGTCTAGTAGAACATAAAAGAAAGAAGGTGATTTCGGCGATTCTGATTTCTGCTCATATAAATAAGTATTTAAATAAATAAAAACAGACTTTACTGCAGAACAAGTTCTAGCATTCAATTTCATTTAAAATAATAATATTCATTACATTTATTCATAAAAATAAATAAATATAATACATCAATAAATTAAAAAAATCTTTAATAGTTTATGAGGTCGATACTTTTCATGCCGACGGTACACACCACTTTGTTAGGCATTTGACGACGTAGTATCTGGTATTATTATTCGGATTGAGTTGACACGGGCCCAGTTGTCACTGACCCGTACTGACACGGGCCGAGTTGTCACTGAGAGCGAAACTATTACTGCTTAAACTTTGTAGATATACAAAATATATTCTGTCATGTTTCTTTACATAAGAGGTCAGATAGGCAGTCGCTCCATGTAAAGTATTGATAATAAGCTGCATCCGGTTAGACTGGAAGCCGACCCCAACATAGTTGGGATAAGATAAGGCTAGGCAGATTGATTGTTTCTTTACATATAAATTAGAGCTCAATCAATTAAAATATGAGATTTCCTCCAATTACGATAATAGAGTCACCACAGTCTAAATAATAAACACAGTAGTATATCGCTTTTAAAATTAGTAGACCTACTTGACATTGGAAATAAAAATGGTTAAAATGATTTTCCTATTTAATAATTTTGTAATAATTAGTGTCATTGTTATTCAGCGTGATATTGTGATAGTAATTTATGTGTAAAATTTTGCATGCCCATGTGACGGCAGAGCATGGAGAACATTATCAAAATAATTATGTCATCTAATATACCCCTATCCATGATGGCAAAAAAATAATAATTTGAATTTGAATTTAAAGAAATAAACACTAACGTCAAATTACATTGGTCAAATATTTGAAATACGGACGCACCTGCCCAATAGTAAAGACGTAGTTCCACAAACAGATCCGTATTGTGATATGTCTGGTTGATCACAAAATCCTTGCGTTGACCAGCTGTGTGGTCTTAGTCCTGTGTGGTGTTAGTCTACCTAGCTTAGTCTATGGCGTTATCCTGCAGTGCCCGTCAGTCTCACACTTAACCGGTTTATCCACCAATGAATTGTAAATGAAAAGCCAGTTGTTCAGGGTATACCTAAATGCGAAACATGCACCTATTATTCTCAGCTTCTTTTTTCCTTTCAACTTTATCTACTTACGACTTATTAGGCTCCGACATCTAATGAATGGATAGGTACGTTCAGACAGTCACAGCATTTCAACCTGAGAATCTTACAATGCAATCCACATTGTGAAATTGCATAATGATGATGATAATTTAGGCTGTATTCCGAGTGTTTAGTAAAAGAATTGAGAACATAACATTTAGATATTCTATTTAAATAATGACATTTTAATTTGTTCTCATAATTATGTGGTTTTCATCGAAACATTTAGTTCCAAATATGTAATTGTTTATAATTATGCACGAATAGTTTGAACTTGTACTACTATAACTGTATAAATAATGTTTTGTAAATAATCTTCAGAATGCATTTTATATGTTATGGTTGAAGTTAAAAAGATTTACATAACCATCAACAAGTTTATTTTTTATAGAATTTTAATCTCTAATTTCCCGGAATTATATTTAAGTACCTGTCTATTTATTTGCATGGGACCAAAAAGCAACGCCATATTGTTTATTTTCTATTACAGTACTAAAATCCGTGTATTAAAAATAAAAAAACACACATTTTATTACCTACTTGCAAATAATTCGTTGAACTAATGGATTGTCAAAATATTCCAAGAAAATAGCCTTTATTTGCTTAAATTGATAAACAAATATATTTGGAAATTATAACAAGGCTATGGTGTCATAATACCATATTCAACCGATTTGTCTTCATAATTAATTAGTAGGCACAAGAAAAACAAACAATAAAATGTGATAAGCCTTCAGTCAAAAGTGAATTAAATTGTAACAAGTTGAAACTAATTAAAAACCCGTCGATTATAAAATAAGCGCTTTTATATTTATATAAATCGCATAAGCAAAAAAATTACATATAATCGCAATGCGAAAAAACAAAATTACCCTTATCACGCAACGGTTAACATTTATCGCACTAAATATATGAACACTTACGATTTAGCTGTCTCGAAATGGAATCTTGAAACGCGGGCGCACGCGATCGCCTTCTACTAAGCCGTCTACGCACACACTGACCGCAGGCGCACGCGCGCGTTCCCCTCCTTTAAGGCTTTCTTCCGAATACAGTCCATTTTTAGAGATCACCGATTGTGCGACGGTGGCGTTGCGTCACAATACGCTGTTGTAACTACACGGTAAAAATAACACATGAGCTCTTATTAAAAAAGTACTTAGTGCCACAAATTGAGCATGCTTTGTCTTGTACATCACTCTCAATGACGTAATGAAAGTTGACCATACAGAATGTAGACCTACCTCAATTTTTGTTAGCTAACCTACTGAGATAATGAGGAACGATGTCCAAAACACGTTCAAATCAAGAGCTACCCGAAAGTATAATGTTTCAATACATTAAACTCCAATACATAAAAATCGTATGTAAATCGCTTTATTAACGTGCAAAACAAGCAGATCAGCAATTCGAAGTATGGCAGGCATATTTTATAAATTCCATAAATCGGACAATGGCCCGGTCGAGGCTATGAATAAAGCATAAAGCAGTTTAAAGTTGCATACGTAGAAACGAATCAATGAAACGCCACTGAAGAGCTTTTACTACGTCTGCGTTTGTTTTTGAACTATACTTGACCTTTGTAACTAAATTATCGTCTTAACTGATCTAAAACTAATTTAACTTTGCAGAGATCTAAATCAATGTTCGTATTACAACATCATAGTATAATGGTGGTCGGTCATTGCAAGTGCCTCAAATATTGGAAAATATCGAAAGAAATACATACGAGTACGTCAAATTACGCTTTGGAGTTGCCATAGCCTGTACATACCATTCTCCCGTAAAATATGTGATATAAATAAATAAATAATTAAATAAAAATTGCAGTACTAATTTATTGTAATTTTTTATTGCGGTCACCGGCTGCATCTAAAGAAAATTTAATAATCTATACATATTTACATAATATAAATTTGAGTCGCTTTTCGTGTTTGTTTTTGTCCGCGTTGTTCTTTTAAAGCACGCAACAGATTTTGATGAGGTTTGGACCGTCGTTTAGGGAATTAATTCCGGAAGGTTTATGTGTATAATACGTTAATATTAAAGTTACACTTAACTAAGAAATCTCGATGTTTTTTAAAGTCGTAAAAAAGCCGTGCGAAGTAGGAGTGGGTCGCTAGTGGTTAATAATCGCAATCTAAATACCAAATCTTAAGATCCTTGCTGATAAGTACTTTTGTCCATAGGTTGACGCTATCGATTCATATCTAAACCCCCTTAACGATTTCTGCCTCACAATCATAACCTATAAATGTCTAGAAACTCAAGGCACTTAAACGTCCAAGTGTCGAGGACTGTCAGAGACTTCAAGACAATTGAACATGCGACAAGTTGCTCGAAGGCTTTGGACTAACAACCGAGCAACCGAACGCCTGTGCCTTCGACATATGTCACCCTAGTGATTAATTGCTGCAACACTTTAATTGGATTATTTCTCAAGCAGAACCGATTGACATTCCAAACAACTTTTTATTATACGTGCAATGAGGAAATGTACTTGTGCGATGGTTAGTCGAATTGTAATCTTCAAAAGGAGCGCCACATTATAATATAATAATTTTTAATTAATTTATTCTAATAATTCACTTTGAGAATGTCAAATTTCTTATTTATGTATGTCACCATAGGATTGTGAGAACCGCTAGTTTATAATCTATCGGTATTGTTTCCGTTAGATCATAAACTGTCGAAAAATTGTGAACTGGGTGGTTGGGTGAGGTAAGAAATGAGACCGACCACTACTTCAAGTTGCTCGCAGCTTGGCACGTTGCAAGCAAGTTTGACACCAGGGATAGGTACTATCGGAAAATAATGCGTTAAATTGTAAATGGTTTTTTGCAGTTTACAATTTTTTTTTGGACGGAAATAATTCCTATCTTTTCCTTACATATTATAAAACAAAGGCCTCCGACGCGTCTGTCTGTCGTACTGTACGCGATAAACTCAAAAACTACTGCACCGATTTTCATGCTGTTTTCACCAATAGATAGAGTGGTTCTCGAGTAAGGTTTTAGTATATAATAAGCGACATCCATGCGGGCGAAACGCGGGCATCAGCTAATGAAGTTCATAATTTTACGGTATATTCTCTTCTGCATCCGAAGTTTGCAACATTTTAAGTGAAGTGAAACCTTAACTTTTGAATAGAACATCATAATCTTAATCATCATAGCCTGTAACAGTAACACAATGTGACACAGACCTCCTCACTGTGAGAAATGGTGGACCGTAACCCAGTGCGGGTTGGTGGATGTCACATGTCTTTGAATTTTTGGTTCTAGAACATACATCATCAACACTTATAATACTTTTTTTTTTCCTCCACACATTTGTACCACTAGAGAAATAAAGACGGGTCGGAAAAGAAATTCAGCCTTTTATAGTTTCAAGTGCAAATTAATTCTGTTCTATGTAAGTAGGTAATTAAAAAACGGGCTTCCTTGCAACAATATAGGAAAGGTATTCTTGGTGTCAGATTAAATTGATAGCGTCGAATGAAAGTATCAAAGATTTCATCTTTGTTGTTGTCTCTAAAAGCTTTTATTTCGAATCAAGTTGTGCGGTTCTTGGCCTTTAAAAATGTAGTTCACATTATAAGTTATTTTTGTTTAAAAGGTCCCAAGTCTTTTCAAAAGGGGTAAAACCAGATGTATCGTTTTCTTGTTTGTCTTTTTAAAGCTGATTCATTACTAAAATGCTTGGAAAGAAACCGGTAAGTTCACTATAATAGTAGGTATAGTTAATCATAGTTTGTAATCGTAAGAATTACGGAACTTCCATACAATTTGTTTGACACGGGCTAATGCAATAATTTCTTCTTACGTCACGATCGCTAGCACGCTATAATTTAGATATAAATTCTCGAATAGTATCGAATTATGCATTGTTTTTAGTACCTATCCATCGAATTATACAAATTCCGTTGCGTTCGTTGAAAACGTCTGTAACATTTAGAAGTCGATACTGAAATATCGCTGTTCTGAGGGCCTAGACAACTGACAATCGCTTCCAAACCCTTTCGTATTTTTACAACGACTTTCGACGGGATTGATATATTAGCTTTTCGATAGCTTATGTCAGTCCTATTCATTTTGCCTTTTACATCATCGTTATCGTTGATAAAATGTCACTTTGTCCTCTGATCTTTGTAAATGAGAATTGTGAAATAATGATTTATTCATCATTCAGTCATAGACTAGTGGAGGATTTAGGACCAATTGAAAGGGCAGTTAGAAGACTTACTCCCGCCAAATCAACAAATGGCGTCCTCCTGCATGGTTAGTCGTACCACGAAATTAATTTGAAGTGTAAGAGAAATATTTATGGAAATTACCTAATTAACCAAAGTCAATAATCATTCGAATCTCCTTGACTTCCTTGCAATAATCTTCTTTGATCCGCTTCAATGCTGCCCATCAAATGTGAAATAAAGCTACCTTTATATCTCTCAAATCTGAATTTAAGCTCCAAAGTTCAGGGCCAATGCCAACATTGATGGACTATTTAAAGATAACCATTAATATTGAATAGAACCGGATATTTCGAAGCCAAATCTTCAAGGCATTAGTGAAGATTAAATATTACTTCTAGAGACGCTCACATTACTGTCGAATGCATCACCAAGACATTGGTCAATCACGACAATGACCTTATAAAAATGATGCATTGTTCTTCTTTCAAAGTTCAGATAGATCCATCAATTATCAAGATCAATATTTATTTTTAAGTTTCGTTCATGGTCCAACAAAACTCGCGAAGTTGAAAGTTCTAACTTGGTATAGTGCCACAATGCATTAATGATTATAGGTGCTTTGAAGTCCAGCTTCGAAACTATGGATAAGTTAAAATAATGATGCATCGTATGACGTTTTCAAAACAGCCATCACTCGTGTTCTAAATTCTGTAGTATCCATTGAAAACTGGACGAACTATTGTGAGTTTCTGTCTAAATGATATTACATCTTGGAAATGAAACAAAGGGACAGGAATTGAGGAATCTATAATCAAAATCCAATTAACTTGATTATTGCAGACATCAGTATTCTGTGTATTGGTTACCCTGCATTGAAATCTAGCGAGCGCATAATTATTCATCCTCGCTGTGATTGCTTTGAATAACGCAACACTGATTAGTTCCAAGTATTTTCACTGAGTTTCAATAATACATAAACATTTTTTTCAATTAAATGGTATGTCTAAAAAAAATTTGAATAAGAACGTCATCTTGGAGGTTATATATCGAACCAGTTGCTTGCTCGAGATCATCATCATATTCTTGCCCTTGTTCCATGTATTTTTCTTCCATTCTCCCCTGTCAGCCTTCGCTCTATCATTCAGACACATTACAAAGCCGTCATCTAAGCATTCAGTACATCATAAATAGTAAACATTGTACAAACATTATAAACGACTTAAATGTTTGGTTCAAAAATCACTGTTTACCGTGGCGCGCAATCAGTGTTGGGCAAAATGTAATCTAACTACTGATTACTAACTACGACTACATAAAAGTAGTTAGTAATCATAACTACAAACTACATGAAAAAATCGAAAAATGTAGTTAAAAATTTTGACTACTAACTACTAACTGTAGTTGCAATCACGATTACTTGATTACTTTTTATATCTACAGATTTAAAATGTTGTTGCTTCATTAAAAAAGCAAACACGCGCGATAATCGTTCATGTAAGCACATGAACGACTGTCACGCGTGTTTCGACTTGTCGTTTTGTAGGTAGTTAGAGTAAGTAATTAAGGAGGGTGCGCCAAGATAGCCCGCGAAATTCAAATTTTCTTACGTTTTTTGCAATTTGCAGGTCATTATCAGGTTGTATGTTGATCTAAATATGATACGCGGCCGTAACACATATGGATTTACCGAATTATAATCATTAGAACCAGTAATTATAAGTGCGAAATGTCATGATTTCATGAAATAGTCATTCAATACACTTACATGAGTTTAAAGAGTTGTATTGCTGGTTCTAATAATTACAATTCTATAAATCCATATGTGTTACGGCCGCATATCATATTTAGATCAATATACAACCTGAGACAGACCTGCAAATTGCAAAAAACGTAAGAAATTTTGAATTTCGCGGGCTACCTTGACGCATCCCCCTTAAGATCTGATAAGTATAGGTACATAATATCTACGACTTTAATCCTTGCATTTGATTATTCATGAAAATAAACATAGGTATGTGCAATAAACTGTTTTTTTTTATGCAGCCATATTCCAAAACGTTATTACTACACATTACATGTTTATTTAATAATTGCAAAATATAACTTCATAAATAATCAGTAATTATTAACTATTAGATTACAGCAATCAAATTAACAACTACTTAATGTAGTTTGATTACTGTAGTTAAGTTACATGTAGTCATAACTACATGTAATCATAACTACTACCTTTAATCGTAATCAGTAACCAGATTACAAAATTGTAGTGAACTACGCCCTACACTGCGCGCAATGTATAACACGCAAAAACATTGGACTTATGGGTGCATTTAACGGTACAGGTTAACTTGTAACATTAAAAACTTGTTTTCGTAAAAAAAAACATTGGAGTTTTGACCTTCAATATCTCCGTAAACTGAAGGTATTGTCCAGGTCAAAAAAAAACCACAATAACGGGAAAATCAAGACTTCATTAAGCGTTTTTTTTACACCCGTTTAAACACCTTTTTTTGACATTTATGGCATTGACACCTCATAATAACCCTGCAAAGTCTATTGAGAACTTCATTAAGACTTAGAATAGTTTTCGTTTAGTATTTAGCGGCTGTGACACAGATTCTTAGCGGCTTTATTTATATAAAACTAGCATTTATTTCGTTTCATTCGTTGGTATGTGTAAACTCGAGCAAGTTTATTTTCGATTATGCATACTCGTTTCGTTCCTAAGACATTACATAGGGTTGATAATGCGTGCGCGTAATGCGTGCGGTGATGATGGAAAAGTAAAAATTGAATTGGATTGACATAAACTTATACCTTAAAGCTTATGACAAAACGCTTTGAAAACGGTTGCCACTTATAATAGGCCCTCAAGAATTGATAATAAAAATGGTCTGATGCAGCTAGAATCGTCGCCGTCTTTAACGGTTACTGGTTATCGTCTAGTTAACACCAAAAACAGGTTGTTGTACAAAAAAAAAAAACTTGCTTTGGTAGGTAATGAATGTTATTGCACAAATTAAGATAGAACAATAATGATATGATGGAGCTGGCCTGATGATGGAGCCGGGAGTTGGGCATAGGAACTACTTAATTAATCAAGACAGCACCATCGTGTTTGGACTCATTGGTTATGTATTGACAAGTACTTTGACACTAGGTGGTGTTCAGCGTCTAATAATGAAGCCGGAAGGTGGGCATGGGAAAACCTCAATTAAACAAGATAGCATCATTGCGTTTGGACTAGTTATGTATTGACAAGTGCATTAGTAACCTTCGAGTAGTGCAGTGGAAAAAATCGCTTACGTAGACGTTCATACAAAGTTATTGCGGCATGTATAATGAGAAACGTCACAACGGGCTTCTTAGATTGAATTCATAATTGAGGGTGTCATGTAAGGATAGCTTGCATGAACATTGACTTTTTATTGACGTGTTATTAAAAAAAAAAAAAAGTACATGGAATTAAAAGTGGGGTACCTATACCTTAAAAATTTAAATATAGTTTGGTTTTTGTACGCAATCTTTCACAAACCGGGTCAGATAACGCCCAATGACCTTAGTGACGGTTTAGGGTGTTGCCAAACACAAAGTTAAAATTTTCACATTCTTGTTACATAACATTCTATTTATGTTAAAAGCTAAATATTTATGAGTTATTATTATTCATACGCCTGCCAACTCTCAACAGTTAAACTAGCTGGTTAAAATAATCAGCATTATATATTATAATGCAGTAACATTAATTGGTTGGCATTATGATTACAGTCTATATTTAGCCGATTTGTGTGTGGCTATTCGCGTCATTACGTTCCTTCAAGTGTGTATAGTACATATCCTACCGTATTGCTATAGTAGCTAATAGAATTCTAGCATGTATTGTATTGGAACTAATTAGGTTTCCACTAGTGAGGATCTGACATTTAAAGCCAACCAAGCCCATTGCTACGCCGAATGCCGATCGAATTGTTATGACTTAAGCTGCAAAGATTAAGCTGATCTTCTACGTAGGTTTTTAATTTAATGTACCTACTTAACTTTGCATGAGTAGATGCCTGGTAATTGTTAGTTATATTTAATCACTGTTATATCTATTCATGTAAAGTTGCGGAAATAATTAAAACTGGTAGGGTTAGGTTAGGTTAGGTTTGGAGAACGTGGAACACAGGGGGGTTTTTAATCGGTTAGAGTCCGACAGACCCCTCCGCCCGCCCCAGGGCGGAGGACATCCGAGTGGATTTTCCAACCCGCGAAGAAAAAAAAAAGGTTAGGTTAGGCTAAGTAGTGCAATAAAACGTCAATTAATGGTCATTGTCTTCAATCTTTTGCTAAGAACATTGGAGGGCCTCGGTTAGAAAGCCCCCACGCCCCCCACAATACCTAAATTATATAAACAACATACACAGAGCTATTTTTGTAAGTAGATAGTTCTAGAAAGAATCACTAGAAGAAAAGCAAAAGTATATAATTATTTGCGCCGACTTTAGAAACTATTCATACGTAGGTAAATTGTGCAAGATAGGTACATAAAAGGTTTATAGCATTTACGTTTCTCCCTTTACATGTAGGTCGCAATAAAGCCCAACCGTCTAATATTTGCAAATTTATTTCCAACTCTAACTCAAGGACGGCTCTAAACGTACTAATCATCTCGAATATTAATTCATCTTCGGAAAACCGTGGGACAACAGAGCAACGTCTTCATTAAAAGAAGTTTAGTTCAGCTAAAAACATTGCAAATGATTCGTTGGAAATGAGTTAACTTTGCTATTGTCATCCATTGAAAATTCTAAAAGTAGGTCAAGCGCATTTTTTTTTATTGACTTATGTTTTCTGAACTAGGTAATTAGGTGTCAGTCCTATTATTACAAGATTTTTCTTTTGACATGATTATTGAACTATCGAGCCAGTTTTATAATATGTACCTATAACTAAATTTGATTTTGATTTAAAAGAATGTTTGGGGACTTTTTTTCTATTGAAATACGGGTCCTTATACAATTTACAACGCAGTCCGTACTAAGTGGTCAGTACTTTATTGTAACCGAAATTAAGTTCATCATTAAAAAAAAAACCTTGCTTGGTAACAAGACGGTAAGAGGTCGAAGTTTTCGGAACTCATCGGTACAAAGAAAGCTTCCAAGGAAGGTAGAAAAGCTTATTTCACTGTCGGGAAGGAAAATTGGCGTATAGCTCATCCAGTATTACGTACCAGTTAATTGGTTTATTACAAAATTCCCACTACTGCAACTTAACTCAATAGTTGAAATGTTTATTCTTTAGAAATCGCCCATAATTCAACAGTATGCTTATTCGAACTGTATAATTGCAGCGTAACTAACTAGAATAGTAACTTCATTATTACAGTACCTACAGTCAGTCATTATTACACAACCACAGTTATTTAATAATAAAATGATACAATTATATCATACTTTTGCGAGTTCACATATGCAAAGTTAAAAAGAACAAAAATCTATACTTTCTCTTTCGTTGCGTTGAATGAACGCATTAATGTTTTTTTTGTACACCCGGTGTACATTTTATCGTAGATTCAATACACTGATTGTTTACTTTATCTAACCCATAATCACTTGGACACCGAATCGCGAAACGTTACGTAATAAGTATGCTTAAGTGTACCGATGATCCATTTTAATATTTCCATTTTTTATATTTCTTTTACGTATGAAAATAAAATCATTCGTCTGAATAATTCAGAGCGGAAAACGAAAAGATGTAAATGTTTAAATAAAATTCGTTAAATTTCTTTAAGGTTTTGAAAGGATTTTTACCCAGAAAGCATTGGAATGCATTTTCGTTTAAGTGATTTATGCCCATTTCTCTAACACTAGACGACTGATGAGCATGCTGTTGGATTTTCAACGCTCGGCTTAGCGTAATGCCCTTTGCCAGATAAGATTATCTTATCCTGGAATTGTATTGACTACTCTGAGCCCACAGTTGTCAATGCCTATGGCAATAAGTCCGCCTCTGTACATTTGTGTGTTTAAAATATTAAATAAATAAATAATAAATACAAGTCCAGGATTGATCTGGCATAATTTCAAATTACGTGGTGATTTTCCAGCTAAAGTGATCACGTACCCCGCGTCCTATTTAAAAGCGATCACGTCTGACACGCCCTTCCGCTCCGCCCAGAGCGGGAGAAGTCATTGGATGATTTCCCACACTCAAAAAAAAAAAAAAAAAGGTGAATATACGATCCTCGCGTGCATTTATGTCACTAGTTGTTCGGAAAACTAGAAAATCTCTGACGGCGCGCGGCGCGTCCATGCGTTCATTTTCACCGAACAAAAAGACACATAATTATTATGAGCGCGACGATCCCGTATTCGCGCGACGATCGCTTTTACGGGGTTTCCTGCGTGAGCGACGAATACGATGCGCCGCAACGCGACACGACACGATACAATGCGACGCGATGCTACACACGAAAAATGTCCTACGTCATTTTGGTCATTACTTCTCGAATCATGGAGAAGTACAGTACAATTTTAATTGAAAATTCATATACTTTCTAATTGCTTGTTCGTACAGTTAAAAAAAAGTCTTAAATAAAATATAAGTATAAACAGTAAAAATCTTTTTAAGAGCAAGCTTTTAATGAACAAAAAAGTTCTAAATAAAACTTATGTAAACATAGAACTTTAATATTTTCTTAACAGCTTGAGGCTTATCTTTAAGTGTAAGACGGACATTTACGTTACGCCTCAAGCTTTTAAGAAAATATTATAGTTCTATGTTTACGTAAGTTTTATTTAGAACTGTCTAGTTCATTTAAAGCTTATTCTTAAAAAGATTTTTATTTATCATTTATTATGTACTTTTTAGCATTAGAATTTGTTCAATATCTGTGCTATCACCTTCACAAATCTAAGGAGCCCAACACGACAGGCCTTTCTTGTAAGGGCGAGGAGTTTCGGCGGCCTAGTCTCAAAGCACTTGTAAATACGTAACCAATGAGTCCAAACACGATGGCGCTATCTTGTTTGATTGAGGAGTTCCTATGGCCAACTTCCGGCTCCATCATCAGACCAGCTCCATGTTATCATTTTTTCACTGATTATTTGTCTTTTATATAGATTCTTTTCTATTTTTTGTATGTGTGCGTTGTAGGCTTAGGGGACTGTAGATTTGTTGAAAATCTTCTATTTTGTCAAGTACCTGGTACTTGTTGAAAGGCCTACATTGTCCTCCCATGCGTAGACTAACACTGTAATTTGAAAATATTGTAAAACCCAATTATTTTTAAAAGAGTAACCGTGGAGTTTTTTGCCTGCTCTTCTCCATAGGAAACGACCATTTGGAATAGTGCGCCTAGCTTCTGACGTTTCATAAGTGCCCATGTAGGTTTATGTGAAATAAATTATTTTGATATTGAATCGAAAATATAAATATGCTTGTTTTTCTTACGTTTACCTATCTATATGTGGAATTTCTTTACTGATGTGAAAACTGATCATCCGGCAACTACTATATGATATGCGTCATCTAGTTTAAAAAATAGATATTATTAACCAAAACATTGATGTGTAAAAGTGTCGTTTAAGATCCACTTACAGAAATAAATATCATTTTATCAAACATCACTTCATTTCATACATATTAAAATCAGTGTTTACGTGACTCGATTTATAATTAAAGCGTAACTGTCCTTGGATGACCATAATATTATTACGACTGTGACCATAGTGATATTACCAACCCGCACTCGGTCCGCATGGTGGATTATGGCCCACTCCCTCTCATAGACAGGAGGCCTGTGCCCCAGCAGTGGGACCGTGCTAGGCTTATTATGCTTATGCTATACAGCATGTAACAAATATCCTGTCCAATCCGAAAGGGGTATATAATAGGTACTGCATTATCATTACCAGATTTATTTTTTTAAATAAAGAATGAAGAATTTATTGCAATTTGAAATTCATATTTTTAGTACCAAAATTACCCCAATTTCATTATAAATTAGTAAATTTTCTGCAGAGGTTATATGTTATGACTTGTAGACACCCGCTAGACGACTGCCGCCCGCGCCCCATCAAACCGGGAAAATTTCCTATTGAAAAAAAAATGCGGAGAGTTTTTTTTTTTTTCTCCATGCAAAGCCTCATAGATAGATGACTTTCAGTACGATTTTTAACAACACCCTCACGGGTCGGATTTCTTTTTACACGCTGTATAATTTATTTTTTGCTTTATATGTTTTGATATCGCTACCCATGACTTCAGCGGAGTTTCGCTAGCCATTTTAATTTGACCCTGTAGATGCATGCAAGCCATATAACTGCATGATTTATAAAGGCAGTCATTTAGATATACTTGTGAACAAAAAGGCAATTCATTGAGATGTCAATAATATTGAATCCATTTTGATTTATCGTCTGGTTGCGGTGAAGTATATTTCCACACGGATGTGATTCTTGGTTATAACTTGTGCATATTCAGTGTTTAGTTGGTACGGCTTTTGTTATTGTAATAGTGGTTTAAATGACTTCCCTGTTTAATATATGAAACCGGAATGCTGCAGATAGGCGAGAAATTCATAAAAACTCAAACTCAAACTCAAAGCATTTATTTCAATTAAACCATTTACAGGCACTTTTGAATTGTCAAGGAGTCGGTCAGTCAGAAATATGAAGCTAGTTGCCCATTCCAAAGCGTAGTAGGTACCTATGGAGAAGAACGGGCAAGAAACTCCAAGGACACTCTTTTAAATCAAAATATTGTTACAATATATGGGTTACATCATTTATGTTGAAATTATACATGTGAGAACAATGTAGAAAGCACGTTAAAAGCGTCCGCAATTATTACATAAAACAATTCAAAAATTAAAATAAGCCATGGCAGCTAAGAGATGACCAGTCACAACTGACGGCGCCCGTTCACGAGCATGACGCATGGATCAGCACCATTCAGCTCAACCATTTTGAAGGGAGCTAAATGATCCAACACACGCGCCACCACCAGCGAGACATTTCAGTGAGCATGACATTCCCAGTCGCCAGGGCACATTCAAGTCAATGAAAGACAAATTACCCGGTAAATGGTAGCTCAATAGTACATAGAACTCACACCTGTGCTATGCAATTATATAATACAAAGGAGATTGAGTTTATACAATGCAAGATGGTCTTCCGATCTTCAGCAGCTCCAACAGATAGACACGTCTAAAGTAGTATAATGCTTTGTTGTAGATAAGTTCGATTTTCACCTTTTCATAGTATTTGTGTTTTTCTTTTTACATTATATTACATTCACAAAAAATTTGTAAATACAGAAAAAAACATCAAACCTCTGTTGCTATATTAAAACTGTGGCTATAATAAAAATTCATATCTTTGATCACGTGACCGCTAATGAGAAATCCCGTGTGTTCACAATCGTTTTTAATAGAGATAGCCGTTCATCAGGAATAATCTACAAGAATGCATCAGTCAGTGTATCAGTGTTGTGCCATTAGGACACCATGTCGGAACGCAGACGTTCATTAATTCACTTAACAAAGAGGGCGCGGCGGACAGTCCGACCCGCATCGCGCTCACAAACGGCACGATTTTGTACTGTCTCAGTGTCCCACTCGAATCCCTTGAAACTTTTAAGTAGTTTCTGTGTTGTATTGGTCAATGAATATATTTATTGTGAAGTAATTCTGTGCAAATACTTTATTTAATTTCTTTCGCCCTACAAACTGGCCCCCTTATAGTCATTGACTTAAAACAAAAAACTTCGTAAGTAATTGGAAATTGCTACTGAAGGCTGCGTGTGTCGACATCAAAACGAGCTGCTTCTCACACGGACAACTGTACGTCAGTTGCTCAGGCGTCACCAATCCTGACTCTCTGTATATTTTGACTGCCGAGACCAAAACTATGACTTCAGGGAAATTTTTTAAACATGTGGCTCATATTTGCAGTATATTGTGGCTCTTGGGTCTTCGACGCGATTGAAGTCGCGGGTAGGAATCTAGTGGATAATAAAATCCTTAAAATTATTTTTTATTGTGTTACGGAATTGGAGTGCTGTTATGTGCAAGAACAATTTACCTACACATTTCGAGGAATCAAATTAGTTCGTGAGCTGAGGTCAACCACCCGTGATTAGGCGGGAGTCGTCATCGTCAGCACGTCTTATTGATCGAGCCATTAGAAAGAAAGAAAGAAAGAAAGAAAAATATTTTATTTGGGACACGCACAGGAAATTAAAAACACAACATTAAAACATTAAAAACATTTGTCTCCCGGAGAGGTCTGCTGAGAAAGGTCATGAAAAAAATATATTTGAAAATCGTTTCACAACTGGCGAAAATATCGATGAACAAACACAAAAAAAAAATACGTACCGACGAACATAGAACCTCCTCCTTTTTGAAGAAATCGGTTAAAAAGAAATTAACTTTGTGTCACAAAGGCTGCTCTAAAAAAAAATTCAAACCTGCTTTGAAGTCCCGACAACTCAAAAAGAAGACAGTTGCTTGCAAAATGCCAATCATATGGAACGGGCAGAATTCGATCAGCGCTACCAGATTTTCTGAAATCGTTTTGAGTAGTGCTAAAATGCTTGTACGTTTTCCTAGTTTCCGTAGAACTGATTCGATTTTGGCGGGACTTAAGGCTGCATCTACACCGGGTGAGCTGAGCACGAATTTGCGTAGTGTAGAAGGACTTAGAGCAAAAGTCACAGATTGCACTTTAACTTTATTAGGCTGAGTAAAGTAAGCGTCGCATACGATTCATAATATGAATAATAATGAACATTATCTAAATAATAATAATGTTAATATTCGATTAAACGGTTGCTCATATTCACATATACCAAAATGTACAGTATACCCAATATGAGGTTTTCGTATGGAATGCTTACTTTAGATAGAAAAGTAAAGTCAAACTGTGATCTGGGGGCTTAAGACGGTCACTTTAGCAGAATCATAATATGAAAATATCATGAATCATCGTAAAATGTCACAAACTGACAATCCTACTAATATTATAAATGTGAAAGTTTGTGTGTTTGTGTGTTTGGATGTTTGTTACTCAATCACGCAAAACGGCTGAATAGATTTGGATGAAATTTGGCAAACAGATAGTTTATAACCTGGATTAACACATAGGATACTTTTTATCCCGATATTCCCACGGGATCGAGATTTACGCAGGTGAAACCGCGGGGCACAGCTAGTTCATAATATGATCTGCGTGTAATTCATATTACGAAATAATTCATCTGTTTGACAAGTTTCTATGAAGATTCGTAAAATGGTCCACAAATTATGAATTGTTTGTATGTCAAATTAGAGGAATTGCTAATATGGCCGGTTTAGGCCCCCTGCCCTTGGGAGCCTCACCATACAAATTCGTGTTCCGTTTGTGCTCGGCTTACCTACTCGCCTAGTCTTGACGCACCTCTACAGTCCTACGAACACAATGGTATGTCTTCACGATAAAATTGACGATTTGATTCTTCTGTTCAACCTCCTCCTTTAAGGGGGATGCGCCAGGGTAGCCCACGAAATTCATATTTTCTTACGTTTTTGCAATTTGCAGGTCGGTGTTAGATTATATATATATATAGAAGTTCATGAAAGTCTCAAATGTCATGATTTCATGAAATCTCGACATTTGAGACTTTCATGAACTTAGAGTTGTATTGCTGATTCTTATGTTTATAATTCTGTAAATCCATATTTATTACGTGCGCAAATCATATTTAGATCAACATACAATCTAACACCGCCCTGCAAATTGCAAAAAACGTAAGAAAATTTGAATTTCGCGGGCTACCCTGGCGCATCCACCTTAACCCTCCGTTTTCCATTTTGTCACGATTCCGCTCACTTTGTGTCCTGCGTATCGCCCTTGCCCCTGTTTTCAATATTGCATTTGTTTTATCGCTTTTTAATTGCAATAAAGTTTCGAATTTCGAAAATTGGACGTCACCTACAACCGAGAGTATTCGAACTGAACGTGATGTCCCGGTGACGGCGATTGATAGACAAAACAAAAACCGGGCGAACGGCATTGGCGGCAGTGGATAACCGCCGAGCCTTGTAACGTCAATATGATTATCTAAAGTAACATTATAAAGAGAAAAGATTTGACTATTTGTATGTTTGTTTGTTAAGCTTTCACGCTAAAACGGCCGAACGGATTTGGGTGTTTGGCTCATGACCTGGGTCAGGATGTAGGATACTTTTTATCCTTATATTCTCACGGATTCGAGACTATGCGGGTGAAACCAGGCAGCGAGTTCTGAATAATTATATTACGAATGGTTTATTGCTTTTAGTTACATATCTTTTCACTTAATTTCCTTTAAATGATAATATAACGGGTGTAAAAAACACTTAACGAAGCCGAAAGCCACTTGTTATTCCCGTCATTGTGATCATTTTTTTGTTCTGGACCATACCTTCCCCTTCTGGTTACGGAGATATTGACGGTAAAGTTCCAACTTTTTTAGACGTTTTTTAAAGAAAGCAAGTTTTAATGTTATAATTTTAAATACCCCCACAAACTCTGAACTGTTGCATGAATTCATAAACACAATGTTTTGCGTACGTTACGTTGCGTACTAACAGTGATTTTTCACACCAAAAATAAAAGCCGTTTCCCAGCAATTATTTTTGTGCTATGTTATGAATGCGTAGTTGTCGGCTGTGTGATGGGTCTTTACACCTGTATAGTAGCAAGAACGCAAAAATAATCAACACAGCTTGCCATTACAGCCAACAGAAAAGCTGTTGATTTTGCTGTTTTTGTGTGTAATTATAATCTATTACGCTAAAGCCTGCTTTAGTCATTGTCCTTGTAAATTCTTGCTGTATGCACGATATTTATACCTACATAAAATGTAGGCACATGTGGGGGCTTTGAATAATTAGTGGTAACTTGATATGGTTGGCAGCGACGTGCCAGTGGGTGCTGTGCTACGTATAAGGACCTATTAAATGTTTAAGCAAGTCAGTATTCTGCTAATTGGAGGAAATATTAGAACACATTGACTTGTATGCTATAAAAACATTAAAATACCAGATTGGAATAGTGTCCCGCAGTTTTTCACACAGAGAAGGCAAGACGTTTGATCAGTAATCATGCTTAAATTTGCGTGATGGTGATTTCAGACTTCGGAATTTCAGATAGTAGCCAGTGGTCTTCAAGAGAAAGTGCATAGAATTTGAAAGGCTTATTTGGTCCTATCAAGGTTTCAATGTCCTCGAGATTGGGGAATGACATCAACATAAAGCCACGCTTGTTTGCCCCAGAGGTGTACTTATTGTACACTCAGATTTCTGTCAGGAATTTGGAACACCCCGTAGTCTAGATTTGGGCCAGTAATGTGTGATAGCAAGCTTTTACCTGGCGAAATGTGAGTATATATTAAGAAATATCATATCTGTGAAAATTATAAATTAAACTTATTACATATTATGATATGTTGTCCTTCATTCATCCGTAGATATTTTTTGTTGGTAGCCAGATCTTACATATGATGACCCAAGAGCCGAACCAACCGCGTGTCGTGTCGAGGATGTTCTACTTGCCATTCTACCTAGTGAGGTGGAATGGGTACTAAACCGCATGAAGAAAGACTAGTCTACGGGCGAAGATGGTCTCTGTGGAGCCACTCCAGGCAGAAGGAGATCCTACGTTGAAATTGCTCTTCAACAAGGCGGCACTATAAGGTGGTCACTCGCCTCTGTCGTGGAAAAACACCGTGGTAACGATTTTACACAAAAAGGAGGATTGTACAAAATTTTAAAACTAGCCACCAATTCTTCAAACTTTTTGCCAAAGTTGTGCCACAGACTCACTCGCCAACGCGGCGAATGCCAATCCATAGAACAGGTAGGCTTCCAGAGCGGAAACTCTTCGGTCGATCACATTCACATTGTGAAACAGTTGATGGAGATTTGCTTTGCATTCGTAGATTACGAAAAAGCTTTTGATAGCATAGAGCACTGGGCTGTGTTTGATTCTCTGCATCTGCATCGCTGTCAGATCGATGCATGGTATGTGAATGTTCTCTGGGAGCTGTACTGGCCAGGGACAATGCAGGTGCGGCTCTATTCTTTATCTGGCCCAATTCCAATCAAAAGAGGTGTTCGACAGGAGTACACCATTTCATCTAAGTTATTTACTGCTATCTTAGAAGATGTTATAAAGACGCTCAAGCGTAGCATAATCAGCCTATAATGTTCCCACTGGTGGGACACAGGCCTCCTTTCTTCGAGAGGGAGTGGGCGATAATGGAACACGCGGGCCTAGTGCGGATTGATGGATGTCACTTTGTCTTCGAATTTTCGGTTCTAGGACATGCCAGTTTCCTCAAAATGTTTATCTTTACCGTTATGAGAGCGGTGGTGATGAAATACTTTACAAAAGTAAAGTGCCCGTCTCTTTCATCAATTGAAGGGAAATAAGATTATTCTTAATACATCCAAGGATCACGACTCCAGATATATACGAATCCCATTAAAACATTCACACACTTCTTTAGAACGTCCTCTAACGTGTTTTTGGAGGTCGGGTAATAAAATTGATCAGACGAATATAAATTATAACTGACGCGTGAAAGCGAAACATACGAGTATATTAAGAGCATTTAGAGCAAGACGTCAGTAATTCTACTTTTAAAATGTCTTTAATAAAATTTACTCCACAAATGTTTTCCGGCCATTTATGCCTTCCTGTGAGTACCGCGTGTTCTATGCAACCGAACCTTATCTGGCATCCTTTACATGACATTAAATATCTGTTTATACGAAATAGAAGCAGTGGTTCTCAAAATGGTATTTCAAAATTGTAATAATATTTTTTTTTAAGTAATATAAGAAAACTAAAACCCGATTACGACAAATAAGTCTATCAGCTAATAGGGTATAAACAAGACAACACAGACAGACAAATTAAAAATCCGGAGTCACACGTGTTACGTGTGGCATAAATCGAATAGATTACGTGTGACTCCGGATTTTTAATTTGTCTGTCTGTGTTGTCTTGTTTATACCTTATTAGCTGGTTGACCATATAATGTGACGTCACATAGCCTATAACCAGCGGACGATCAAGACGCTTCCAACGATACCTCATTTGTCAAGTTGTGATCAGTCGTTTAGAAGATATGAGGGAACAGATGGACATACATATATACGTATATACATACATACATACCGGTCAAAATCATAACCCTCCTTTTTTCTTTGCCGTAGTCGGGTAAAAAGGCTTTATGTTACGTTTCAATCCATTTAAAATGTTAGAGATCAATGATAATTATGTATTTCTATAATTTGGGTTTAACAAATACTTTTTACATGTGATTTATTTTAATTTTTACCCGACTACGGCGAAGCAAAAAGAAGGGTTATAATACTAGATGAGGTAAGATAGTAAGGGGTACTGGAGAGGTAAACAACATCCTTCATCATGAATAATAGTCACAATACAATACCTAGTGACTACCAAATCATAGATCAAAATATAACGAATCATATTTATATTTCAGACCGGTTGTGGGTCAGTTAAATATAACAGTTTTAATTAAAATACGTTCACGAGTATGACTGCAACTGAGAACCTGGCAGTGGCATCAAAGCGTTGAAATTGTGCAAACAAGTAGTTAAGTTTTATTTTTAAGTGGAAACTTGAGCTATATAATGGATGGAAAAAGAGAGCTAAGAAATCAAATCAGCCCCTGACCCCATTGTTTCATGCTTCTTGAAGGCAAAGACAAAGTGACATCCTATCAGAGATAATGATGATGGTAAAGTCAAAAATATATCGGAGTGACATAAGCTTCCAAAAAGCTTATGTCAATCCTATTGAAAGTCTTGTTAGATATAAGGAACGCTTTGAAAGTATGTATTTCTGTACGCTCGGTGCACCCTGGACAGTTGGCCACCATTTATCATCTTGTTAACAGGCAAATGTGTTTACAACGTCTTAAGGTATTCTTTTATAAAGAGAAGAACATTAGAAGGAAAATTTGGATATTTTATGAATTACCAAAAAGGCCAAACGTTCGCGTTTTTGCCTTTATATCTCGAATTTGCTTTTGCGTCTTTTTCAATGTTGAGTTGGTTACTGCAAATTCATATTTTTTTCAATTACGTAGTAATGTTAATCACTACAAAACCGATCACAAAGGACGTATTTTTTGCTTTGAACCAAAACAGTGCAGAAATGATATCTGAAATCTCATTGTTGCACAGTTTTTCATGAATGCACTGTTTTTTATTTAGATATAAATTTACCGCAGAGGTTTAATGTCTAGTTTAATATAAAATGTAGGTATGCAGTAGATCAAAAAGGTACTGGCTGAAAATAAAAATCGGCTAAATAAAACCGACATGGTGAAAAAAAAAAAACAAATGGCGCGCATTTTGTACCGTTGTAAAACTTTGATACCTACATCATATTTAGCAAGAAAAGTAAAAAAAAAATGGAACTGTCTATTTCCATTTTTTTTTTAACTTTTCATGCTAGATATGAATTAAGTATCTAAGTTTTCGATAGCGATATGAATGCAACTCCAGAAAGTATAAAACAGCTGCAAATGAAATAGTTAATATCTTTTTGCTGCAAAAGTCGATAACTTTGTTTTCATTAACTTGAGATTTTATTTTGAGTAGGTAAGTATATTTTATCACGGTAGGTAGATTGGTAGTTAAATAAAAAGAAGATTACGCACCTTGCTAAAGTGAATAATTAATGCACTCGTGTTAATTTCAACATAACCCTCGTGCAATATTAACTCACTTTGCGCTCGATGCAACAATCTACTATTCCTCATACTATTGACCTTCCCACTGTGACCTCTGGAACAACATTGGTCTCTTGTTGAAGCTGAACAGCATTTTCGAATTCAGCATATTTAATAATTATAATATATTACAGATGCAGGTAATTTCAGTATTTTAGCTTAGAAGCCATGAATGACAGAGAATGACCACAGAGAAGTAGAGCCCTGTTTTGAATAAGCACCGAATTAAAACGAACTTAAATTAAAGTAAAAAAGTTTAAGAAACGTTTTTCGTAAGATAAGTGCCCAGATTGATTCGCAGGACGTTGTAAGCCTAATGGCGGCCTAAATAACTTGAGCACTGTTAAATTACATTGCGTTTCTCGATTTATACAGCCAACGGTGATGGACAGTGAGTGCTTTGGCCTGTCATGTATACAGACCACCTCATAATTTAGTCGAGTACAATATTGCAAGCGACGCCAATCATACTGACGAGTTGCATGCGTAGAGGACCCAGATCGTATTCAATCTTTTTTGCTGTACGGGTGCCGTATTATGAAGTATTATGCCACCATTTTTCCAGTGTGAGAGAGCGATGGAGCTACACAAGGCCGCTAGCACCAACCCGTTTTCGCAGTGAAATAATGATGTGATTAATACTTAATAATACTACCACTGGACGGGCCGCGCGCGTATCCAAAAAACACCGAAGCTGATTAAAATGTCCTTGAAGCCTTAAAAGTAATTGTTGTGATAATATTTCAGGTTTATTCTTGAAGAATTAATAGGATATTGTTAGGTCTATTATTGCGCATGGGCATTAGGCATGTTATTATTATGAGTACCTACATATTTACATTATTTGCATTATGGGCACTTCGTTTGCTTTAGTTCTTTTTGGCACACTTCTTAAGTTTTCAATCACGTCATGCTCATGTGTCATTACTCCACAAGCCGTTGTCGCTGTCGGTCCTAAGATCATCAATAAACATTTTGTAGTCTGAAAACTTGGCCCAAAACTATCATTAACAATTTTTTTGCATGAAAATCATCAGACATTCGTTGTAGCGAATATTCGTGCGGAGCGAAAGGCGAAGTATCTACCAGCTAAAACAAATGTATAGAAATGTACCTACTAATCATGCTGTGGCGGCATCTACATATCCACAAGCGAACTATGCACCATAGACCTGACGTCAAACATGGTAACCCCGAGTATGAACGTCACCGCAGCCTTCGTACGACTACTTCAGCGTGACGTCATCATCATCACTCCCGCAAGCTTCATGAGGCGAGTCACACAGCCAGCCAGCAAGTTTAGTCTTTTATAATTTAAGTTTATCGAGTTTTCTGTCGATTCTAATTAGTAATATTATATCAAGGCATAGTGGAAACCTTCGCACCTACTGTCGTAATTAAAATAATGATAAAATGAGGTGAGATAAAAAAAAAAATATTCTTGATTCAAGCGATAGTGAGTGACACAAGCAATGCACATGTAGATACATTATACTCTGAACCACCAGGCCATTTAATTTTATAACTGGATGCGAGATATTGAAACATGTGAAATCTTGTTACACAAACCTTACTATTGGATCAAATGCAAATCAATATACATATTATGTAGTCCATTTAAAATTCTATTGAAAATGAAAAACAGTAGGTAATTTATGTTATTAATCTCTTAGCCTTTATTTACAAATTACAAATAGCTTAGCTTTAGAAAACAGTAAAAACATTAATGGTTCAGTAGGCCGCACATCAGTGGTAACCAAACCAGTATAAGCTAGTAACTATTCTGTTGAATCTCCTTATTACGCTAGACAAGCTCAAACTATTTCCAAAGACGACGTGCAGGGGCCTTAAACGTTCACTTTAGTATAATCATAATATGAAAATATTATGAATCATCGTAAAATGTCACAAACTGACAATTCATAATATGATCTGCGAAATTCATATTGCGAAATAATTAATCCGTTTGACAGTTCTATACGGAGATTCGTAAAATGGTCCACAAATTATGAATTGCTTTTATGTCAAATTAGAGGAATTGCTAATGACAGCTGGGATTCAGGAAATGAATTGCTTTTAGAGGAATTGCTAATGTGGCCAGTTTAGACCCCCAGGTTACTGTACTAATGACAAAATTTCAGTATCATTTAAAAAAAGCCACACAAATCAGTCGTCGTTTTCGGAAAAGAACCACCGAATAGTCTCACTGGTGTTCTACTCCAATCTATGAACAGCATCGGGTTGTCTCGTAATTCAGATTCCGCCAGCGAACACTTCTTATAATTCTGTGTGATGAACTCTATGCCTGCATTCTTCAGTCTGACTGGCGACAATATGTGCGTCATGTCGATACTCTCGTCAGGCTGGACATATAGTACACGATCTAGAAGGTCTATATTCTTGCAAACACTTTGATCTAAAGACCCCGAAACAACTGTTGTATCTATATTATCTAAATCAGATCTGTATTTATTTATATCGGGTATGTTGTCGTTTCCGCCAACAAAGCTTTTTTTCTTTTGCTCTTCGTTTTCTCCAATAACGTGGCGTTCGTTCAATGCATTCCCTATTTTTACTTGTTTGTTGAAGTTGTTTTTCGGACTACTTTGGCTTTTTCCTTTCATTCCCCCATGGCTCTTGTTAACCATATTGATTTTATTTTTATGTCCTGGTAAAAACCCGTGATTATATTTTAAAATGGATATCGAATTTTTATTGTAATCGGATTGATTAGATACCTCCATAGCTAACGCCCGATTTTTTGCTAGAGCTGGTTCTTCTGTGTACGATATTAGGTTACGACCTTCATGCTTATAGTTAAGTCGAATAGCTGGGTTTCTTTGGTTCGCCTGGGCAATTCTTTGTTCTAAAGCACTTTGATCATTTTCAGGGAGAATTTTTACCTGGCGCGGTGTATAGTCGTTATTATAGGACTTAACATTATGCCATTTGTTACCATTGGCCAGACTTCTTGTATACATATCATTCTTTTCTTGGTTGTTCTCTTTTTCGTCAAAATCTGAGTTTTCCACAAAATATTCTAAAGACTTCAAAAAGGGAAGTATAGACAGCAAATTATTTGTTTGCAAAGTTAAATCCGCTGTATGTTTCTGTTTTGGTTTATAAACTGGAGTAAAAGGTTTCGCACTGACAATAGTTTCGGACTTTCCATAACTTTCATTACTATCCTGATTGTCAACGTTTCTATAAAATCGGTGCTCTTGTGTTTTCTTTCTAACTCCTCTGTT
The DNA here is from genome assembly GCA_949152455.1 of Lithophane leautieri. Lineage (NCBI taxonomy): Eukaryota > Metazoa > Arthropoda > Insecta > Lepidoptera > Noctuidae > Lithophane > Lithophane leautieri. Next base: position 18,321,491 of record OX424458.1, on the reverse strand, counting down.
TGTTACATCAACGTGTATAGGTTTAGTTTGCGCATGAGATTTTAATATGCTATTTCTTATATCGTCTTCGAATATTTGGACATTAATTTGAGGACTTCGTTTACTAGTTTCAAACTGCTTTTCTACTAAATTCCTACGTTGAAATTGAAATGGTGCTCGAACCTTAGTAATTTTAAAATCAGATGCGTAAGGAAAACTGTCTGATATTTTTGTCAATGGTATGGTTTGAGGGACCTTTTTTTGCTCTCTGGCGCGTAACTGGATATTTTTCAGGTAATTTAAAACACTGCCAGCGAATTTAGAACTGGTCCATTGGCCATAAACCTTACCATTATTCTCTACGGGAGGAGGTGTTTCGATTTCAGATAATTCCTCCGAATACTGTTTGCCAAATGAGGTTTTAACGGGTTCTGTTGTGGCCTTAAATTTAAACGTTAATCCGGATAAAGTTCTGTCCATATCCGTATTTCTCTCAAAGAATGACGTGAATCTCGGTACAGGTGGCGGCGTTTCAAACTCAGATAATGTAAGTGGGCCTTTGGTAGCAGGAACGCTGTTTGGGCTCTTCGTTTTATCTGGAATGTTAAATCTACCTGTTTGTTCATTATTATTTAGGTGCCAAAAGCTGAGGTCATCTGTTGTGTCAGGTTTATCAGAAACCGTTAATCCCATAAATTCTTTATTGATGTCGTTAGGCATATCCAGTAAAGAAGGTTTTCTTGAAGAAGTTTCTAAACCAACTGCATGGTCGATAAAGCTGTGGGGTGTCCTAAACTTTATGAAACTATTTGATGTATTTGTTCTTTTTGTTGGAAGCTGGGTTGTCTCAAAAGAATTTTTTAGCTCTCCAGTTTGTAAATCGTTTAAAACGATATAATGCGCGTGGTTGCTGGTAATTTTCATGTTGTTTTTACGAAATCCTTTTTGCTCGTAAAGAGGATCGCTCCGAATCGTATAATTTCTTTCGATAGTTGATACCAATATCATGTTTGTGCCAAATACTTCCCCTTCTAAGCCGTTTGGAGCACCTGTAATTTTGAATAAGTAACTTTAACTTGTATTTGAATTCAATGTCACATTAGCTTTTATCTTAGAAAATGTCCTACCTCCATCCGCTGTGCCGTACCCGATAATGACACTGCCGCCACTTGGCAGTACATATCCGAGGAGCTGAAACATTAAAATATCGCAACTATTAAAAGATGGCGGACAATAAAAATTTATTTAAATATACTGGCTAATTAACCAATACTCGAACGTGTATCCTTGCCTTAAAATTCGCTCATGTTGCCCAACACATTGTCAAGGTATTGATTAGCCGCAGGTAATCGTGATACTTTATGATGGAACTGTCTATTTGTGGACACTCGCGACAGCCTTGTCTGGAGATCTAGTTTCGTAATAACTGTCTACGTCGATTTACCACATGTTTATCTGCATGCTAAGTCGTGGTTGGAGTGACCTCAGCCATCCGAATAAAGTTATGCGGCCGTTTGTCTTTGGGCTTAGTAATTTGTTCATACATTTTCGTGGTTGCACATTGAACTTGTCGAGAGCCATATTTGTTTTTTTAATTATTTATTTATTACCTGGACTGCCAAGGAAGGGTTTTTATAAACAGTTAACAAATGTTATTGTAGCGATCGTTAAAGGTTATAATTTGCTTACGGTCTGTGATGCCTGACAGGACAGGAGGCGGGAGTCGACGTAGAGTGCCCATGCGCCGAAGTCGGATTGGTAGGACAAACAGATGTGTCGCCAAACGTCTTTAGTTATGTCCACGGGCGAACTCGACGTCACTTTCCCATTGATTGAAACGTTAATGTGTTTACCTCCAGACTTCAACCACAGCCTTACCACGCGATTGTTGCCGTTCGCTAAAACATTAATCAAATGCTTGCATTAATACATTGTTTGAAAAAACATTTATTGGACCGTGAAGTCGCATAACGAGTGCACATAAATTATTTATGTCTCCATATTAGCCCTAATCACACTCAGTGAGTGTTACGAAATTATTGGATTATCATGAACATTAGAATGTTTGAGCCTATTAATGTCTGTAGAATGAATACGGGTTATAGGTAGTTTCAAGAAAATTGAGGAAAACTGCAAACTGTTTAATTAGACTTTACCTTACCTTACCTGACAAGTTAACAAAACATTAAAAGTTGAGAATCAAAATACTGAAAATCAGGACACCCTACAGGGTTTACTGTGGTGTGAAACCCGACACTAGATTGGCACGCATCCCTCCAGTGCCCTACTATATCTGTTAGGAATAACTTGTGAACCTGACTCCTACAGAACCCTCAAATTCCCCACAAAATATATGGTATCCAAAATATCAGAATAAGATATTCTTAAAAGGACATTTCTCGTGTGCGTTTTATTGTTTTTGTGAAAATATAGTAAACCATATACCAATGCTAAAATTATGCAACACTGGAGCTGCAACCAAGTTCAGGTTTGAGAGGGTCAATTTAATTATAATCACGCAATCTTTACATTATTTTGATTTTGTGGTTTTACCAGCAGCGGTTTACTTTCACGACAAGAAAACTTTTATGCCGTCATTCATAAAGAATTTAAAAAAAATATAGTCAAAACAGCTTTAAGGCGCTTACTTAAATATGTGAATATGCTCTGGTCTCCACTCAGGTCATAAACACGAATCCAAGTGCAAATTGTGAACTCTCTCAGCGGCGGCGTCTCCAGGTCATATTGCAAGAACTGGAAATTAATTCAAAATATCAGATATCACGCCTAAATTTATCGGGACAAACCATCTTTATGTTGGAAGTACTTTTATTTTCTCGCAATCGCTTGATTAATTGAATTGACACCGACGTTATTTGTCGGTATTAAAAAAACTCATTTCTTCGTTAGGCTACTATGCCATTCACATCTATTATTGACTTACCCGTCAATTATATATCGTATGTATACAAACCTGTGCAAATCCTTTCTGTTTCAATACTATTTTATAAACTGGCCTATTAATCGAAAAACTGGTTGTAGCGACACTCAACAGTACAATTAAAATGAACCACGGCATTATAAACTAAAAACTGATAATTTAAATCTACAAATGTCCGTGAAAATAAACGTAGATGTAGTGGCGGTCATTAGAATGTAGCAGTTACTAGATAATCATAATCCAACCGATGCTATCGTCGACGATTGATAACAAAACTAAACGAGTGTCTGTTTATTAAATCGAGGTGTTTATCAGAAAGCCGACGAGTGCTTTCTTTTGAAAAACGAATTGCAGACTGACGACTGGCTCCCATTGCAGAGGTGACTGTCAATAGGCAAACGGCGACATAATGTTTGTAAACCGCGATGCTATTTGTTACAATACATTTTTGTTATGATTGCGCATCAGTAAATAGTTGGTTATGTTCTGATAATAACATACCGCTCTCTCATCGACTTGACGATTAGCCTTTAAGTAATAATCTGGCACAAACACATTGTTTGTATTACCTGAGAATGTTCGAGATTCCTATCATAATTTTCATCACAAAGCGTCTAATTTCTCTTAATATTTCACTCTAGGAATTATATAAATTCCTTTAATTTTAAACACGTGCGAACATGACACAGTCATATTTTGCTAGATCGTTGAATGAACTATGAGTCATAGATGTTTTGAACCAATTCGAAACAATGCCTAATTAATAAACTATTCAACTCTCGTAGGCAGTTTCTTTTCAGCAGACCGTTATGATAAACAAAAAGGTTTATTGTTGTATTGTTTTATTCAGCAGGTGAAGGCACCTGCATACTACATCGGGGGTCAGCAGCCGAGTACCCTGCCGCGCGGGGGCTCCATGCTGCGCGCGTACTCACCCGCCGCCCCGCCCGTGCCCGCCGACCGCGTTAAGACACACTCCACTACAGGTGAGGGTCCACTTCTCAAATAACTTGAAATTTAATAAAACCATAACAAAAGAACCAAAAGCGGAGAAGGCTGTCACTTTTTATTAACACGCAACTTGAATCAGGAAGCGAGTAAATTGTAACCATTGCCCTTTCAATTAGATTTGCAAGAAGACGGAAGTTCTCCGTAGCCCGACATCCTCAGTAAAAATCCATCTCTTGAAAATGTTTTTAAAAAGAATTTTATTTAATGAACTGAATAACGGGATCCAGTTAGTATCTAGGGCAGTTCCGGGGTTATTAAGTTAGGTGAAAGCGGTGTTTGTAGGTCCTACAGCGCCTGCCAAGCCGTTGCGCACGTACATCCCTGGCAGTGGGTCAGAACGCTGTTTCCCGTTCGCTGCGGCGGATTGCGCTCGGGGGGCCGAACAACTGTACACGATCCCCGGTAACAGGCCCTCGTCCTACAAACACGTTACTTTCGCTTCTAAAACTTAATTTGCTAATGCTTTACCTTACTGAACTTTTAATATTGCGCGCTAACGAACGCCCTTTTGATTAATTTGTTTGATATTACATTTTTTATCAACGGTTTCTACTTGCCCCAAAGGACTTGCTATACTTACCTATTTTCAAATATTAACTCTCCGTCATAACTATCCCAAAAGTAAGTAATATTTTCGAAATTCCTGCATTATCCTCACACCCTAAGGTGTTTCGCCATTTTTTGATTCACTCTAAAAGTGTTATTTCACAAATTCTCTGGATACAAATCCTATTGTGAGGTCTGAATTCTATTGAATCAAAAAGCATTATTAATCGTATGAAATTTTACTGGTTTTGCATACAATGTCATTATGCTCACGTTTTATAATACTTAAATAATATATTTTTGAACAATCGCATGCTTTCATGATAATTGTATACTAGTTTCGGTTATTCGATATTTATGTAAAATTATAACGGTTTCAAATAATAATATCGCTACTTACAGCAGGTGAGTGGTTGTTGGGGTTATTGTTAATGTGATATGTGTGTCCAGGTCATGCCGAAGGGTACATGTCATCCCCGGAGCGCGGCGCTGCCAGGACTCCGTATGAAGACCCCTACTACACGCAGTACCTCGGCCCGGCCGCCGGGAGGCCCAACATTGCTCCCATCATCGACGAGGAAGCCAAGTAAGTCATCATTCATAGGAAATCCAGATCTTCCTTGTTACAGTTACATGTTGAAGTTTCAACGTTGTGAAAAAAAAACTAAAGAAGTTACGATATACTCGGCAACTGCGAAGATGTTAACTAGAAAGTATTCCGCATACATGATGTAGAATTTCAAAGCGTTCTCCCGTCACAGTGATGCTGGGCTCATAGACGATGCATACGGCATGTACGGCAACCCCATCACCACTGCCCCGCGGCCTATGCCTCGCCCGCCGTACGACGCCAGGTAACTTCAAGAAACAGAATATCTTCTCTATCCATGAGTTTTCAATAAGACAATAAAATTTGCTACAAAATGCTTGCTAAATGTGACTCCTCAGACCTCCCATTGTTGCTGATTTAACGTCCCATTCGAATAACGATTGTGCTGAGCATATTGTGGCCACAATATACAAACATCGAAAAACAAAGCCAGTTTTCTAGTTAGATCTCAAACAATAGCAATGCGATTTTGGCCAAAAGCGATTTTTCTGCGTTTTACAAAAACACTAGATGCAAAATTAATATTAAGTGTATCGAAGCATAGATAGGATTTCTAATTATGATTTTATAGGCCACAATTGGATGACATGCAACGCCTGCGCGTTGAGAAAATGGAACGGCAGCTAGCCAACTTGACGGGCCTCGTGCAGAAAGCTTTGCAGGTCCCTAACCAGCCCTCCGCAGCGGCAGCGCCTGCCCCACGGCAGGACTACCAGGCTTATCACGTGCGACCTGCGACGCAAGGTGAGAGACCGGAATGCTACATAACATTCAATTTAAGAGTAATCTTAAATATTTGTGGCTGGCCTACAAAACGTCTTAATTAAAACTTTTAAGACTGAAATGCCCATATTTAGCACAACAAGTTAACTATTGCCAAACAAACATTAAATCTTTGACACAGTCTAACGAATTTTCAGCTAATTAGACAACTGGGAACTTAGAATCAAAACAGTTCTATCAGTTTAATCTACTGTGGCTCTGCCAAACGGCTTAGTTGCTTGTAACTTAAAGCTTCGTCCGTTAATGTAGCTTGCGTTTTCCTGCACTCAGATGCGGCACGATTTACCAGCAACGAGAGACCGCCTAAATTAGGCAGAGATAAATTTCGTAAGTGTGATCGGAGGCGGTTAAAGAGTTAACGCTGATGCATTGCTAGTGTCAAGTGGAAACGATGTCATTTTATCACAACTTCTGAGACCGGCGAATATTGACAATCATTTTCCGGTACAAGGAAACGAGTTATTTAAGTAAAAGCTCATAATTTAAAAGGTTACGACGCTAAACTGTGGTTTCTCCACAATTTCCAATGTGAGGAGTACAACCTGGTCATTTGACGTCACACTTGACAGCTGTAGACAGTGGAGAAAAACAAAACCGCAAATTATGGGTTCTACTACCACATTCCATTACCAGCCGAGTAAATGCGATGGTAGAGATGCTTCCGCACATCTTGGCGCATGGGACAGGGAAAGCGTCACTTTCACGCCATCAATGTGTTCGGCTCGTAATTTGCCAAATGTTCTATGAAACTATGACATTCGCAATGCATTTAGCGAACTACATCATTTTCACGCCGAACGCTTGCTTGCTAAATCGAGTGGTATTGTTCTTATTTCAGCTTTCTAAAAAAACCATTGTATTGGGCTCGAGTGCATCTATTTTGTATTATACCTTCGTACTGAAGTTATCATCATCTCATCTACCTAATACAATCGTTGAATTCATTGTACATTGTGAATTTTAACCAAATCAAATTACTGCTGCTCTTATCTTATCATCTAAATGATGAGTTTTAAGAGTAAAAAGGTAGTAAAGGCTTTATTACGTAGAAAATAATCATTGCTGGACTTGGTTATAACGTTCGCCAATTTGTTTACGTAGTTTAGCCATCGTCTCGTGGTACATGCGGCAATATCAACTTTACTTACTGGTCACATCTCGTTTTGTTCATTTTGTAGAAGTCGCAAGTTTTACTAAGTTGTATTGTTTGTCTTTAGTATGTAATGTTTGGATATTGACTTATGATCATTGTACAGTGCTATGATTTTTTAATCTTTTTTGCCCCAGATTGGATACCGAATCACAAAATTGTTTTTTTTTTTAATTATTAATTGTATATACTTTCTTCCCACACATACATGATCCTTTTTTAACGTAGAATAAACATTGCACTAGGTATGTTTTATTTTTTCTTATTCACACTCTACACCACTGAAGACTACTCAACTGACCACTTTAACTTCTTAATTACATCCACCAAATTATTTTTGAAAATCAATTTAGTGCACTCTGCCAGTGATTGGGTCTTTTTATTCGTTCTTATTATATTTACAGACTGTCTCTGTACTTTTATTGTTATAGGATTTAAAATATCGATGCATCGTGCCAGAGATAAATTGAACTCTGACGTTAAGTAATATTATTGACTGACCAAATAAACATTTGTTATTTCAGAAAAGTCTGTCTCTTTTGAGAAATCCGTATCATTTAGCGATGATCCTCCTGATATGAGCTCACCAAAGCAGCATTCACCACAGCACACAGGTACGCATACAACCATTGTTTATTTTAGTATAAAGCCCTTGTTGCAAGTCGACTGCATTCGTAGTCTATTTAGTAGTTACGTAAGTAAAGGCTGCAGATAATTATGGTAATTGAATCGCATAAACCCTCGGTGGTGGTTGTTATAATTATAGAAGTACCTGGTATTTGTAACGACTTGACGCTCGCGTATCTCTACTGCCTGATCAAGTCTATCGTCACGAGGATACAGAGCCTTGTATAAAGAACGTGTGTTGCCTGTACTGTATGGTTTTAATCTATTTTAACGTTTATATTGATAACCCTTTTGATACTAGCCTTTTACACACAAGTCAACTCCTCATATTTCATTTTATTTGATAACAATACCAGCAGTCTATCAAATTCCTTGTATGAGATGAAATGATTCCCTACATTATACATTTATATTAAAGTTGGTTATTAATTATTTTTGTTTGTTTACCAGTAAGCATCATTATTATCATGGACAATAGAGCCACATCCTCGGCTCTCACATTGATATTCTTTGTAACAACATCCGACAATGAAGTGAAAGTATATGTTATTGTTTCTTTTTCCAAAGTGATCAATGTGGTCAAAACATTCTCAAAGTCAATACAATCCAATCAATCAGTAAAATTTTCAGCTTCAATTCATCCTAAGTGCTTTGTGTAAATAATTCGACTATTCAATCAAGTTATTGTATTTTTAAATAGCAAACATTGTTACAGCAGAAAAACAAGAAATTTTGTTTTAAATTTATTTTAGAATGTTGTATGTTCTTTATAAATTTCAGGATTATCTATAGAACTTGGCACCCATTTAGATCTCGATTCTTTTGTCGGCGAAGTCGACAACCACGCTTATTCATAATATTGAATTTGGCTCCCATTTCACATTTATGCTTTTGATTGGATATCATTACTTTTTGTAAAGAAATTATTATTATTCGTCAACTAAAATTGATCTGTAAAATCTACTTTCAAACATAAGTAGCAAGATTGTGTAAGAATGTATTTCTTTCGTAACACAATTAGTTACAATTGTCCGCAATGATGTCAGGTCGCTGAGCCGGTGCGTTGTTGTAGTTTGTGTTAATATTGTTTGTCAAAGTTCTATAAAAAAAAACGTGTGCTGTCGGGGTAACTCCGTCAGGAACGAAGTTCCTTCCCCACGTATGATTTAATTAATCAATTTTCGCAGCCACTATTTTGCATTTACATTTTAATCTCACTGTCGACTTTAGCACCCTTGAAAACTTTGACGACAAAAAAAGTAACCCATGACGAAAAAATCTTTGCAACCGCTATTTTAGATTTACATTTTGACCTCACTATCGGCTTTGAAACACTCGAAAACAATACGTAACATATCGGTACAATTACGAATTTTTTATATTATTTTTGTATTTATGGCTAGCTTTAGCCCGCGGCTTCGACCGAGTGGAAATTTTCCCACGGGAACGTACTGCGTCACGATCTCGCGGAAAAGTTAGTGGGTTAGGTTTTTGATCTATAGGTAGGTAGGTAAGTCAGTCAGTGATAAAAATGCCGATTTTTAGACGTTCATATCTCAATAATCGTAGGAGCTGTATTTATTAAATTTGGGGTTCTAGTTAATCTATGGGATATTAATAAATAAACCAAATTTCATGTGTGTACGTTAAATAGATTTTGAGTTCCTCCAAATGGTTCGTGTAATATAACACACGGCTGCTGCGTCGTCAGTTCTTTTCTTGAACTTGGCTTGACACGCGGCCGCGTGTCTAGATCCTCTGCTGGTCATTTTTTTTCTAATCACTGTCGTAGTTAATATCATAACCATGTTCATAATTCTTGTATTTGATTTCTTTCCGCTTACTTCTTTGCCATAACAAGCTGATTCCAAACCCACCAAACCGGCTATCAAATCTTCGACCTTGCCGAGGACGTCATCTCAAGGTAACTGTTTGATATCCATTGATATTTGAATAATCGTATTTAATAAAATAACAAAGGTTTATCTACTAATGCCATTAGCTTTGGATCATGCCGGTATTAATAAGTACTTAGCAATTATAAACGTGATGGCGGATGTAGTCGGTGAACCGCGAGAGGAGGATCTGCGGGAACTGAGCGACGAGGATACTCATTTCTCAATATCGATCCATTCATTGGTTCAAAGCTATATGCACATTGCAGCTTCCGTGTATCCTTCTTTCGTCGTGTCAACATTAACCAATGCGACATCGTTCGACAAAAGCTTAGCAACAGCTTGGAATGATGTTCCTCTGAATGTAAACCACTTTGCTGGAATAAAGCTAATGCAATTTAAAAAATCATGCTTTTATATCTAGCTTCCTCCAAACTCCAAAGGGGGTCAACCTGGTAATCGTTTGATATATGGGAAAATTCAACGTTGTTTTACAGAGCGCGATCGTCTGAAGCCAGCTCCTCCACCGAAACCTGCTGGGCTGGTTAGCCAGCAACTGGCTCTGATACCTCAGAAGACTTATACCATCACTGTAACTCCTGATTTCCAAGGCCAGCTGCGCTTGCTGCAGAAGCAAGGTCACGATCTGAGGATTGAGGTATGTTAAACAGTGTATTGACCTCCTTGAAATATAAATGCTCTGGCGCGAAAATTAATGCGAGAATTACAAAAGCTTTGAGCGAAATACTTAGCAGCTGCGATATTTTACTTGGATTTTGTTATGCGTTTGGTGTTAAGTATTAAGTGATAATTTGATTCGCAGACCCGTAATATGCGCCGCTCGACTCTGACGCACGCCATGCAGATGAGGCAACTTATGGGCGATGCTATCGTCAAGATTGGAGCTATTGCTGAAAGCTTCTGCGAGCTTGATCCCAACTCTGTGCGTATACAACTCATTTTATGTGATATCTAGGACCATAAGAAATGTTCTGGTGTGTATACCATCATTCTCTCTCGGCCTAGCTGCATCTGTAACAGACGTTACCTCAGTATTCACTTCCATAACCATATGATCTTTCACACAATCCATCTTCTCTAGTATCTTATAGCGATCCAGATTCATACTTACTACTTTTCTTCTTACATATGGGTCTATACTGGGTCTATTATGATGATTAAAATGGTAGTTGTGGTGGTTTCAGCAACTCTGCCGCGAAGAAGAGATCTATCGCCAGGATATGCTGCTGCTCGAGAATGATTTGTACGAGCTCGAAGCTACCGTCGAGCGTCTGCGTGGCCAGGCGGCTAATAGGTATAGGTAATCTTTTATCTAACGTCTTCCGGTAATACCGTAAAATATTTTAAGGGTTTATGGTGCTGCAACACATTTCTTTTTATCTATATTTCAAAGTTGGTGACATCGTAGTTCATATCATGGACCCCATAAAATATTTCACACAATTATTTTTAGACGTTATATACCTAGGATTAGTTTTAGCGATGATAGTTCTGGCCTGACTTAAGTATTCTGTATACCAGATAAACCCTTCTGACACCACTGATAAAAATCATGATATTTTGAAGATTAATGTATATTAAAGAATCATATCGAATTGTGAAAAAGATAATGCATTAACCTTGTACCTTATGAGTATGAGTCTTAAGCCATATATTCGCTTGGTCTCCTACTCACTAGGGGACAAAATAATGTCCAGCTACCTACAAATGTCCCCGGAGACACCGCAAATGGCGATATTTGCCCTAAGAACACATGGCTTTAGTTGATAATTATCAATTGGTTTGGTTGATATTTTTTTAAATTAAAATCGCATTTAATATTATTCTAGGGAGACCCGCGTAAACATGGCTGACATAGAGCGTATTGCCATGGTGCTGTCGAAGAGCAGCAAGACGGTGGCTGATTGGAAACTCAAGTTCCCAATTCTGCAGGAGACCATGAAGTCCAAGCTCGCTGCTGAGATGGAGAAGGTGAGAAAATCAGTTAATATTACACTGCAACACACATATACATACACACAGAGCGTCTAAAAACGGCAGTACCAATACAATCCTGACACTGAAAGTGCGATTTCTGTGGACAGACCACCTTCAAAGTGGTCAGTTTCTATACGTCACTTGTGTTGTACTGCGAGTAAAAGTGATACGCTTGGTTTGTATAGAAACCAAGCGTGTGCTCTGCTCACATACATCACACCTAATTACACCCACAATTCACCAACTACTTAATTAACCGAGCACAAGTCGAGACTCCGGGTAGAATTAACAGACTGGAACTCAATTGTTTTTGTGGAATTTGTTCACGTTATCATTCATTTGTTTTATCTTAGAGTTTATTCCTTACATAACGTATTTCATGGTCTATTGCCGTCGCTTCTAGGTAGTCCGCAAGGAGAAGATGCTGGAGGAAGAACCTGAGCGTCTAGAACTCGCCTTGCGTCGATGCAAGAAGCTGACTGGAACTCTGGTTACGCTCAAACGGTATGAGCATTACTTTAGGCTTCTATGCTTTTTATTTTTTTGGGTGTGGGAAATCATCAAATTACTTCTCCCGCTCTTGGCGGAGCGGGAGGGCGTGTCAAACTTTTACTGACTATAACCCACCCGTGTTCCTTCAGTTGCCTATTGCCAAGTGTCCCGGTATCCCTTGATAATTTAAGATACAATGTTTATTAAAGTGATTTGAACCTAATGGTTGATGACTCTATCAATTGATGACCAAGAATGATTGTATTTTTTTCGAATAAAACTCGGGTCCTGATAAAAATCTGGCCAAGTGCGAGTCGGACTCGCGCACGAAGGGTTCCGGACCATTATCTATAAAAACGAGCAAAAAAATCACGTTTGTTGCATGGGAGCCGTTAATATTTATTTTATTCTTTTTTTTAGTATTTGTTGTTATAACGGCAGCAGAAATACATCTGTGTAAATTTCAACTGTCTAACTTCATGGTTAATGAGATACAGCCTGGTGACAGACAGAGGGACGGACAGCGGAGTCTTAGTAATAGGGCCCCGTTTTACCTTTGGGTACGGAACCCTAAAAAGAATGATTGACGAGATGAAAATTTACTGACGCCTTTATTTGTAGTGTATCTTTTATGTGCCTAACTACCGAAAAGCTGATATAGTTCATAATACATTAAAATGCGTTTATGCAATAAACAACACAACTAACTATAATAAATTATTTGACTTTGCAGCCTGGCGTGCGTGCAGGAGCAGCGCCTGCCGATGGCCGACGGCCGCGTGTCGCCGGTGTCTTCACAGAGCTCCAGCTTCACAGCCGGACCCTCTTCGGAGGAGTGCGTATCTGATAGCACCTGCCCCAATGCGATGGCTCACAACAAGGTATTTAAAGCAATTCACTTCTGAACTCTAGACAGTAAAAATGAATAGGTCAAATAAAAAGAACAAAAATTGTTGGTGGTTGGTTTCCTCTCTTATTTAGATAAGTAATATTGTTATGGCCCCTTATATTACTAATGCATTACAATATCAGTATCTCTTCCTGAATTTCCCATTAAAAATTATATGAAGTATTAAAACTTCTTATTTGCAGATAGATTAAGCAGAATATCTCTTTATTAAGATAATTCCAGTTCCTGATGCTCATACTTATTATTATATACCATGCGCTTAACAATTGCAGGTTTGCCAAGAGTTATAAAATTTGCATTTTTTTCCAACACTTCGATTTATTTGCGAAGTGTTAGTTTTGTTTATTTGCTCTTCATGTCATCATCTAGGTATCATTCCCGATCTAACATTATACCAACGATTGCTTCGTTTTTACTAGCATGTGCCCCTATTTTTTTTCTGACACGAGGAATTAGCATGATTTTTGCACCTGTTCTTTAGCGTATCCTAACATCATCTTTTACGAGCTGACTATAGTAGCTTATTTTCTTTTATTTATAGTCTTTTTCCTATAGACTTTAGTCCATTACGCATTTTGGATATCCGATAAATTATTTAGTAATTATTGTCCTGTGTATTCTGGGTGTTATCAAAATTATCAAAATTGGCCTCAAAATTTATCCTCACGCAAGTGTTGTTCACTATAATTCAACTAAAAACAAAATTGGCATACAGAATTGAAATTCGCATCCAAAAATATTACGACACACTCTGGTTTATAAAATAATGTAGGTTAATTCGATTGATATAAATTCTTGTCTCACGAATTCACTCTTGTCTGACAAGATTCAAGGACTGAACGCAGGTATCTGAATCGGAAGAAAATTTTAATAAATTGACATATTTTGTCAGTGCAATAAATAACTCAAAATAATAAAAATGTTACTAGAAAGTTGAGTTAGGTAATGGGAATACACAAATTGAAACCTTTCGCCTTGTCAACACAAAATCACAAATATATCTGTAAATTATGTTTACGAGTATATAGTACTAGACATGTGTCAAGTTCTAGTATCAGAAATATAACTGTAATGGTTAAGATCTGCCGCACAAGTTTTGACACATACTCAATATCTCAACGTGTTCCTACAGCGGACGAGGTTTAAGCCAGTCATTTGATTATGGTTTTATCGGGGGTCTAGTAAAATCAAGGGACTTAATCCTACTAATATTATAAATGTGAAAGTTTGTGTGTTTGGATGTTTCTTACTCAATCACGCAAAAACGGCTAAATGGATTTGGATGAAATTTGGCAAAAAGATAGTTTATAACCTGGATTAACACATAGAACACACTTTTTATCCCGATATTCCCACAGGATCGAGACTTACGCGGGTGAAACCGCGGAGTGTAGCTAGTTATTTATAAAATTAACTACAAACTTCAATTATCTAATATTTGTCAAACTGCCAGTTTTGATTTGAATATATGGACAATTTAAGTTATTTGACAGTTATAGACAATGGCAGTAGTAACACGGCCTATTGACGTAGTGTGTCAATTTCATTTAATAAACAATAAATTTCGCCGTCTGTACAGTGACTGATACATTTTGATACTTCATTTGGGACCTTTGGGACCAGATTACACTTCGGACAATGATACCGTTGTGTCATAGGTATCTGTTATAAATTTAACCTGACATACAAGTCAGTATTCATAACTGATCGATCACCCTGTTCCCAAAATTCGTTTTCTAAAGCACTACTCATGTACACTGCCCTTCCTTATTAATGGTTTTGAAATCAGAAAGTGCATTTATTTTCTCACTTCAAAACCTTCAAAATCAACTTCAATATGACACTTTGCTTAGCATTACCATTCATTCCGAACTTTGGTGAAACTAACAATAAAGACATGAAAAAATCAGTGTAGGACAATACAGAATCAAATATAGGTAGCATTATATTCTTTAATCAGTTTTATTAGTATAGTGTCCACGGTTTATAAGGTTCGCAGGTTCGCAGTGTCATCACCAGATGCAGGAGGCTGGCTTTGCGGTTTTCAACCTGTTTGCCCAACCTGGTGTTTATATTAGAATTTAAGGTTAGATTCAAGTATATTCATGAACAACAAGACGTAAATATTAATTAGTACAATGGTATTTGTTAGTAATAATAGTACCTACCTATAACGGTAACGGTAATAAAGCAATACCTATGATGATTTTTTTAAGACAGCACCAATAAAAATCTTTGCACAGAGTATGCACACCCTGCTTTAAAAACCCGAATTCAATTATGTTAATTCCAAGAAGTAGATAGGTGATCTATTTATGACAGTTGCACACAACTAACGCTCCTCACTAAAAGAGTCCAAGAATATGCGTCAGATGACCAAATCTTTTGCCGAAAATTTTTGAGGGACGAAACGAAGTAAGTGCAAAAATAAAAAGCAAATAAGTTAATTCATAAAAAGTAAGCAAACCTGATCATTACGGTGAGCTCTTGAAATAGAGAAGATCTATTAGAGGCTGTTATTAGCAATGATGGTGTGGCGGTATCTACATTGCCACATATGAAGTACGCATCAAAGACCTGATGTCACATAAATCCTGCATCGCGCAATTAAAGTTTACCGTGCAATGGAAAAATATACATGAACCCGACATCAATCGTTGGGCAGTTGCCCGCCAGACACAACACCCGTCTGGTCGGAGGATCCTCACTTTTCTATGGTGGATAAGCGAACGTTACACCCTGTTCCTCATACCCCTAAAATGGAACAGAATTAATAACGAATATATCGCATTTAATCCATATCGGTAAGTATTATATGACAGAGTGTGACGTAATATTACAGAATACAACGAATCTTGACATTCTTTTGCACACATCCCTGCAACCAATGCACCATCCGTAAACGTTGCATTTTATAATCCTTGCTTTCGGAAAATAATGCCAATTTTAACAATATGTCAAGCATATTCAACATATTTAGAAGGACCTGCCAGTCACTGCCACGCCCAAAAGTGTCATCCAAACTTGATTGTACACTCCAACTAGATGTAAAAGTATCCGATGAAATAGGTAGCTATGATCTCATTGTAAGTTTCCAATATAATATGATCATGTGGTTTGACCAGGTCTTTTGACCCGCATAATATTTTTTTATCACATTTGTCCCATATTTATTAGAATATTAAAGTTTCATTGATAAAATAAGACATAATATTGACCCTTGAGGAACGCTTGTTAATATTATGATGAGTACAATACTTAAACGGTTAGCATAACATTGGACAGTAATAATATGGAATTAATACATGAAGACAAAAGCTAATGGATTCAAATAAAGCTTTAATAATATCCCTGTTGATATTTTTCTATGAGAATCATTTACTTGACCCGGTCAAAAGCCTTTAATCATAACTTTTTTATATAAAATCTGCTAATAATTTATTTTTATGATACAATTCGGACCTTTTACGTCCTATTTATTACCGGTTGAAGTTTGGTTTGCCACCATTACTACACTCTGAATCTTATATAGTTTTTCTTGCTTCATTGTGATGGAGAAATAACAGCATTTTCAGTAACTAAACTGCAGGGCCTAGAAATCGCACAATCGAATCAAGAAACTTATGCGAGTCAAAGTGCACCTTGTTGGATCACCTCATTGTAGATGTTTTGTATCACTCGTATCTATGCATATACCAGACAGTCTTCGCCGGCAGAGTCCTACGCTGTAGGCACCAGGAACAGGACAGGCAGCAGTCATGTCGCAGCAGACATTACCTACGCCACACATTTCCACCTAACTCTTATACATTATGATATTTTTATGTTGTGTCATTATTATCAAATTGTTTTAACGATGGATTTCATGGTCTTTTTTCCGTGATGGTACCCGGCAGTTCGCCTGGAGAGAGAGTCTTAACTTCAAGGAAGCTATTGTTGTTAACGAGTAATAAAATCTCTTCATAATACTATAATTATCCATTATTATTCATAAATACGTTTAAATTATTTATTTCTATACTTTTATTCTACATCCGTATTTTTACTTTATTATATTTTACTTTCAATATATTTACGTCTATTTTTATGTAATTTTATCACAAATTTTTGCTATATCTCTGTAGGCATGTTGGTGCACTGAATTTTGTAAACTACGCTTTAGAAATAAAGTTAGTCCAAATTCGCTTGACTGACAAATTATATTGGAAAGACTTATTTATAGACATTTTGCATATTTTTTCCAGTTCGAACAGTATTGAAAGAATCGGTACGCATGCTTACATATTATTAAAAGAATAGTAAATTGAACCATAAGTATTATTATTTTTTATATAATAAAAATTATCTTGAAATTTTATATTCAACGGTATCTTTGAAGCGGTGAGCAGTGATGTCTGAAACATCATTGTTTACAATTTAAAGACAACGCCGCTTCAATAGATATTACTTAGTTGTATTTTAACAGCTGACCACAACCTTGGGCCAATGACATGCAACTTTCAACTGATCTACCATTGTCTGTTATACTTCTCCTTCTGTGTGTTTACTTATTTTATGGATACTGATCTGGTGAAAGTTGATTGTGTAAAAAGTCTTTCAATATTACAACTCAATTATTGCCAAAATTATTAATTAAGTACCTATACGAATAAAAATGTAATCATTAAATTGGGCCTACTTTAGTATGAAATGTAGGGAAGATCTGGGATAGCCAGACTTTTTTTAGTTAATAGGTAAATTGGTGCCTCGTATTCAACCTAATTAAACGGTGTTGGTATCAGATAATTCAATTGAGTGATAACACTTCTTGATTTCCAAGCCTTTAAGCTAAAATTCATAGTAAATTCAGAGTTGAGTCACTGTTAAATGAAATTCTTCCATTGGCTTCAACTTAAGTACCTATTTTTTAGCTACTGGCTATTGCAAGTACCATGATTGTGGCTTACTTAAAAGTCTACACAATTTTTAAGTCATGATTAAGGCGAGCTATCCCAGGACTCCCTTACAGGGATTCTGTCTGAATCGAAGGTTACATCGTTTCGCACGTTGCATGTGATAAGCTGTGTGTATTTTGATAGTCTCTACCTACTCGTAATAAATCTGAAAGGTTCATAAACTTGTTTGTCTGCAGAACCTCAGATATTGTTCTAGAATCGAATATTTTCCATCAGTTCTGCTTACATAGTTTGATCGAACGGCTCAGCCGTTTTAGACAAACGAAATTTTATTATCGGTACCTTATATTCCAATAACTGATGTGGTGCTTACATCCAAGTTTCAAGCCAACAACTTAATATCACCGTCATTAATTCACGATTAAAGAGTGGTACTGAAGCACATAGTTATTCAGACGTGTGTTCATATTTCTTTCATATTTAGTTCTTTTATATAATTTAAATGATTTCCTTTGTTTTCTGTTTCAATAATTAAATTATGACCATTTATGTGTGTGTGTGAAATATGAAAACAACGTCATTATCAATAGATTGAATAACAAGCATGTTGTAATTTCTTGTAGTGGCTTTGAAAAGAATAGTTTGTGCATCTTGCTGTTTTCTATTTTGTTGCAGCGCATTGTTGATATCAGGAGCCGCTCACAGCCCAACACTTCCGGAAATGAATGAATTGCCTTAACAAACCTCCTTCACATTCCTTTCTCCTTGGTTCTAATAAACTCTATCACCCTTGACGTGACTTCATTAACTATAATATTATTTACTTGTGCCTATTCGGACATAGTCCAATGTCTATAATCTTAATTATTTCTAATTATTGAAGATACATTGTGCTCCTTTCAAACTCCTTCAATTATCTATCCCTTATTAATGATAAAACTAAATTATAAATAAACTAACACACACCATCGGAGCACAGGTAATTACTTAATAAAATTGTAATCGCTTTGAAATAAGTTGGTACTGTCATTATGTAAAAGTATAACAACACCTTTGCACATTGACGATAATTTTTTGATCATAGTAGCGATAGCTGTAGGTACTCCACTTTGAGCTTTTCTTAGACTAGTTTTTGATTAAAATGTCACTTTGACATTAGCTTCCTTTAGTAGTATACTGTTGAAATACATAAGTATAGTATCTAACATTATTATATACACTTTATAATTTTTTTGACTAATGGCAAAATCATCACAATTGTTAAGAAGAGTCAGTACGTCTCTAAAATCTAATCACTTATTATTCTATTCTCTATTCACCAAATTAAATCGTTGCGCTAAGTATCTAATATCTTAAACTCAATATGTCTATGTAACTGTTCATATATATCTCTAATAATTATCAAATCTTACTTCTTCACCTGTATACATTACGTTATTCCAACGTTATTCCACCACGTTTCGGTTTTACTTCCCACTAGATATAGGCCGCTCGTCTACACTTCCTTTTCATTTTTTGTCGTTGAATAAATAGTACCTAGATAACAATCGAAAAAACAGAAAACCTTGGATTATTTAAACATTTTGTGTAAGATCCGAACTAATCTCGTCTCTACTGTTATTTTTCCATTGTATTCAACGACAGAAAAAGAGAGGCATTTGCCTTTTTCGTTTCTATTTTATACTTTTTGAATGATTGTGGTCGCATTCAGACATAGTCTTGTCCAAATGTATGTGTCTTCAATGGACTGAATGCGGTGTTAAATGTTTTGAATAAGTGTTTATATATATATATGTATTAAAAGCGCGGTTGCAATACTGCTTTCAAGTTTTAGTTACTTATTAGATAAAAAAAAAACAGATGATAAAGTATTAGGGGCTTACTTGCAACCGCTCTTTTATAATGTCTGTTGGAGATCGGCGAGCACAGCTAGAAGTGCGTGGAATGGTGCGCAGGGCACCGGTGACGTGTGCGCCGGGCGAGGCAGTGCGGCCCGGGGAGCGGACGTGCGGCCAGAAAACGCCCTCGATGCGCTACTAGACGAGCTGCAGACGTTCGCGAAGCCGGCGGAGCGCGGTGGGCGGGGGGAGGGGCCGCTGCGGCGCCTGCACTCGTACCCCAGCGGCAGCGACACAGATGCGTCGCCGCCAGTGCGCGCGCGCGGCCAGCACCCGCCCAAGCCACCCGTACCCGAGCGCCACCCGGAGCTGCTCGCCATGGCGGCGCGCCGCGCACCGCCGCCGCCGCCACCGCGCACCACCTCGCGGTCGCCGCTCGCCTCGCCCACCTCGCCCGCCTCGCCGCCCCGCTGCCACCTCGACCCCGCCCTCCTGCCTCACCCCTCCGACCCCTCCTCCGACGACGACAAGGCCACCAACCGACACACGCCGCTCGAACAACGACACCAAGAGCTGCTGAAGAAGCAGAAGGCGCTGCAAGAACAATATGCGCGCCTGCAGATGATCCAACGGAGCGGCCCCACGCTGCCGCCTAACGCGCAGCCAGACCTAAAGAAGACCGGCAGCGAGTCCAACTTACTGACCAAAATGAACTTGAACCTGGCGCCCGCCGCGATATCTGGCAGCATGACTCACCTAGCCGCCGACAATCACGTCGACGGATCATTAACAAACGACAAAGGCAAGCTGCCTGAAGCTGTGGCCACTACTAATAAGGTTTACGAGACTGACATACTGTGACCTTGTAGTCGATGCTTCATATCTATCTAAGAGTTCGCGCGCATCAGGCGCAGGCGTCACAAGCGCAGCTCCACGGGGCTAGCAATATTGTGGAATACATGCGTACTTAACGATACACGGCCAATGGCTTTAATCCGACCGGTCGCGAAATCGTGACGCATCAGCGATCATAACAATCGCTCGCAATACTGACTGCCTAATGCGCGAGGGCTCTTATTTATACATAATTGTTAGTATTTCATTGAATTAGTATTATTGGCTATTGTTATGTTACAAGATAATTCGCTCATTCTACATTAGGTTTGTTATCTCATTTTGATACCTACTTCGATACTTATTAAGTTAGAATCCCGAATGGTTTTTCCCCAAACAACGACGTTCAAGCAAGTTCAACGGAAAATGTAATAAATATATCTAAAAAAAATGGTATTATTAATTGTTCAACAAAATACAAAAAAATACCCGTACTTGTTAACTTATATTGAAACAATGTAATCACTAAATAATGAATGTGTAGCCAGTAATAATATTCCATCATAGATATATCAAGTGAACACTGTTCTATCTTGCATGTCAGTCTGTGCTATGAGTTGATGATACTACAGTCAGAGCTCATAGAAACTTGTCTAATTATCAATGTACATATAAATCACTTTTAGGTGTAACTGTAGGTACCCCCTAACTTAGATCCTAACATTTCTTATTATTGTAACGACTAATACTTAGGAAACCTTTCCATACCGAGTGCCAAAAATCTTTCCCATCCTTGTCTATTCGCTATATTTTCGGAAGTAAGCAACGATATTTAAAAATCGTAGAAACGTACGAGGTCCGTGTTAATGTTCCGCTCTCATTTAAGTGTTCACTTACAATGAACTGTCGAAAAGTGCATATTATTAGAAATTCATTAGACATCTAACAGAAAAACATCTAGAGTTCAAATTCAGCATCTTTAGCAAAGAAACTACAAAAAGGAAAGAACACTCAATTGAGATTGTTTTGTTAAAACGGGCCTTTACACAAGGTTCCTTGAAACGCCATCAGATACAACGAACAGTAAGTTGTATTACTAAAAAATAATACAAAATTACCTGCTAAAAAAATAGGAACTATTTAATATTCTTGACGGCTCTTAATAAAAAATATATTTATATTTGGAATATATAAATTGACTGTGATAAAAAAAAGTTACCTAATTTAAATGCATAAGAATTGATCAAAATTAAATCGTGGCTACTTTCCTAACTTACTAATATTTATTTATAATATGTCCGTATGTTACCGTCTTCGCTCAGACTTTTTTGATAAAATTACTCAATTAGTCACAACCGTCAACAATATTAGATATTTATAGGCATTAACTCATACTCTAATCACGAACTCTATCAATTATGTGCGTATTTATGTCAAAATTAGCGAAAATTTAATAAAAAAACTTATAAAATATTGTTGTATAAAATAACCTTATTTTTAGACTCGAAATATATTATCTACATTAGAAAGATGGAATAGATCTAGATTCTAGAACATTTAGTCATAAATATGTGTTATTCAAACTAAATGTTTGCGCTTTTTAAATGTTCGTTGCAAATCACAAATAAAATTACATATGCACTTGGAACTTCATTCTTGCAAAAAACAATTTTCACTAAAATTCAAAATATTTTATTAGCAAACAAGTAAATTATTATTTGTGCTTTTTCGGGGCTAAATCGCTGTACTTTTATGGGCATTGAAATAGAAAATATGACGGTGTAGAAAAATATATTTTCAAAAAATAAGCTTAGCCATCGTAAATGTAAATCACTAATCTTACATTAAGGAATTGTCTTTTATTTTTTTAGTTTTAACAAACATTATGAATTTGTTTTACTTTAATCATGTTCATTCCTCTTGTTTAATTTGTTAAAATTATTTATCTAATGTGCCAAATCAATGCTTCTTTTATATGAGTATTTTTCTAGTATTTTTACTTAGTTGATTTACCCATTTTTGAAGACGTTTAAAGCTAAACTTAAATAATGTTTTATAGAGCTGTTTATTATTAATTTCGATGTTTTATCGATTTTAAATGGTTAGGTATATTATCTGCAAATAATTTTTAGCTTAAAGCAACCTTATTATAATCTATTGTTAATATAATTATGATTAAGTACTATTTGTTTAGTTTTAATAAAAGATCATGTTAATTGTATAATAGTTAAATCAAGATAGCTTGAAAATGTTTTAATGTGAAATAAATAAATAAAGAAAGTTTATTGGAGTTTTTATTTACCTACCCCGAAATCGTTTCTTTGTTTAAGAATTACCAAAAATTAATTTAAAATATTTCTTAAAAACTGTGTTCATATTTAATTTTATTAGCTTTTGAAAGTGATTTATTTGTAAATGTTTGTTACGCTTTCACGCTTACTCGGCTGGATGGATTTGGATGAAATTTGGCACAGGGGTAGACCATGACCTGGAATAGGACATAGGATACTTTTTACCCCGATATTCCCACGGGATCGAGACTCGTGACTCGTGAGATTGAGATCGAAACTGCGGGGTGCAGCTAGTACCTAAATCATAAAAAACCACCACATGGTCAGTGAATTTTCTCGGTGATGTTTAAGCATAGATTTGCTTTAGTTAACAACTCCTGTACGTTTGCCGATTTGCGGTGTCCAGAGCGTCTACCTCAGCGGTCACCGGTTCAACGGCTAAACGGCCTGCCATGCGGCCTTATTCTTCTAAAAACCTTTGAAATGCAGACCCCTTTATATTGGGTATCTTCAAACGGAGCTACAGATGCAATCACCTTGTGTAAGGTTTTCATAATTTCTAGAGAAAGAGTAGGTACCTACTTGAATGTAAGTACTTCCTCTCCAAAATACCCTAATTAAATAAAAGACACAACTAATTCATACACAATGATTTATTAAAAATTACCTTAAGATCAATATTATTATGACTGACTGTATCTGATGTTCCGCTTATGGAAACTAAATTGATTAGATTAGGTTATAAATAAATGTAAATAATCACTTTGGTTCTTCAACGATCGATTTATGCTTCTGACATATGTACCTGTAAAAGATAATAGTTCTGTTAAGTAGGTAGGTACTTAAACTATTGGTAGGATGTTTTTAGGGTTCCGTAGTCAACAAGGAACCCGTAGAGTTTCGCCATGTCCGTCTGTCTGTCCGCGGCTTAGCTTAGAGACTCTTAGTACTAGAAAGCTGTAATTTGATATAGGTATACATATAAATCACGGCGAGAATGTGGTCAAATAAAATCATGAAAAAAAAGGGTTTCTCACATACACGTTTTTTTTAGGGTTTATCCCTTACATTTTTTTTTTCTCGTCAATGCCTAGGTGTGTGGGGTTGTCGTTGGAAAGGACATTTAAAAATATTGAGTTTGTGGAAATCATTTTTGAATTCAGGGACCCGTTTGCAAAATATTACACTTTAAAGTGCTAATTTTTGTTAGAATCAAGTGAGTGCCAGCTAAATGGTTGGTCTGGATATGTGAAAAAATTCACGGCAATAGTATATTTAATGACATTATAAGGAAAACTATCACAGCTAAATAGGCTCTACAAGTTACCGAGTAATAATCGACCAACTTACATTTTCAGTTGCAAAAACATGTTCCAGAACAAGTTTTTCATCTACAATGTTAAATTTGTTCTTGGGATAAATTCATTCCAACTACGGAACCCTTCATTTTGGGTGGTTTGACACGCACTTGGTCGGTTTTTACTTCTTAAATTAAGCCCTACTTCTATCGTGCTCCCTGTTTGGACACAGGCCTGCTCTCTGTGAGAGGGAGTGGGCTGAAATCCACCATGATGATCCGAGCGGGCTGGTAGATGACAAATCTTCCAATTTTTGGTTCTATAATAATACTGATTTTCTCACGATATTTTGGTATTACTAGTGTACGACACTACGTACTCGAGTTGATTTTTTGTCCCAAAGGCTGGGCAACCGCTCTTTTTGTGTATGTATAGAGGCACCAGCCAACTAAATGCTGAAACTGGTCAAAAAAGTTGCTCATTGTACCCAAAATTTGACCTCTCGCTAAGAAATGTGGCCAGTAATATTTAACACATCGTCTGAACAGTGACTGTTTTTGAAATAGTAGCTATGGTAGGTATAGTCGACCTCATAATCGCTTTATACCCCTAAGGCTGCCACCAGACGAACTGCATTCTTGCTGTTTGAATGCTGTTTAGTACTACTTCAATACTCGTAATGTAACTGCATTCAAACTGCAAATTTGCAGTTGGATAGCAGTTGAAATGCAACCTTAGGCTGGTTACCTAAGGTTGAATGTCACTGCACGTCACAAAACGAATAGAGAGACAAGTGGCAATCGCTTTCAAAGTCGTTGTTTTTAATATAATTTATTTAAGGAGCTTGGGGTCAAAATACCTGCTATTAAGACATCTAGACATCTAGAGTCAACTTATCTGACTTATCAACAAGTCGCTATACTAGCATGAGAGATAATTGAAATGTCTCATGTGCCTATCGCTTCCACAAATATCTTTCAAAACGAAAAACAGTAACGTTAGAGAATTAGAAATTATGAAAGTAGGTACTTCAAGGGATGCCTTGATTGTATAATTATTTTGCATGCAGCGACATTAAAAACAAAAATATTATTCCAGCGACTAATGAGAGAGAGAGAGAGAGAGACTATTCTCTAGAGAGAGACTTCTCTTCCCGGCAATTGCCATTGCTAATCAAAATACCAAAATATGACAACCGGTCTAACCTTATGATATCGGTATTTCTACCAGTTGAGTTGGTGAATTCAGACGGTCAGTTGCTCCGCATAATATATTGACATTCACGTGCATCTGCTTAGAAAAACATAAATTATCATAAAACATTCAATCGGGAAAATTTTTGATACTAGGTAGATGCAGTTATTGGTATTGGAAAATTCCAGGATTGCGGAAAAACTGCCATCTGACATCCATATTATATTTATTTATGTAATATTACAATTAAATATAATATATATGTGTAAGTTATATGTGTAACGTCTACAGCTGAGCTCCTTAAGTCCTGACTAGACAGGTCCACTCAAATCTGTTTCCTCAAAAGACCATTTCAGACACAAATCTACATGGTCCTCAAATCATCAGAACAAGATTATTTTCGGATTTTTATATTCACATTGACATTAATAAATTTTATGACATGAATATTTACTTTGTAAATTATTATATTACTTTAATTATTGTGAATGTGAAGACTATGTGGATCATTATTTTCTTTTTCATTATTTCTTTTTCCTTAGTTTGAATTAATCATGGTCTGGCAGTTTGAGTAATTTATGCGGCCATCCCGAAAGTCTTTTTGTATTGTTCGTCAAATAATTGAGCTCCTTAAATTCGGAGTTGAGCTGCACGATTATTGACAAATGCGTGCACTGACTGGACGGGCCCAATCTGTGTGGTTCTTTCCTCAATAGACCATTTCAGACACCAATCTGCATGGTCCTTACATGATCTAACCAAGATTGTCTGGATTTTAAAAGAGACTTTGTCCTCTGAGTTTGTTTCGGCCTTTCTTATCAGAGTAGTCAGATAGGAAACGCCGACCTCATCTAGTTTAAAAATGTGATTAACGTGTAAAAGTGTTTGTACAAACCCAATTACAGAAATAAATTATATTATCATTAATTACACACCTTTTTCCGTAACTTCATGTTCCTGCCGTCGATGTACTCTTGCAGCGCCAGGTATATGAACCTATACTGCATCTTGTTCTGCACCATGCCGTTCCGCTGTGCCCTAACCAGTTTCACAGTAGAATGGACGTCGATGTCACAATTGAATCCTATAAAAGAAAAGAATGTAGATAAGACCATGATATATTTATCAGTTTTGGCAAGCAATTCGCTGAGAGACGCAAGAATAGCTCGTGGTCGATCCATCAGGTTAAGCTACGTTTGCCGGAGTTGGTCCGTGGATGGGTGACCATCTTTACATAACGAGACTCCTCCGTGCCTCGGAAAGCACGTTAAGCCGTTGATCCTGGCTGTCATTCGTGGATCTTTAACAGTCGTTACGGGTTGTCAGAAGCCCGAAAGTCTGACAACCAGTCTTACCAAGGAGTATCGTATTACCCAGTTACTGGGTTGTGGAGGTCAGTATGCATTCGGTAAGACTGGAAGCCGACCCCAACATATTTGGGAAAAGACTAAGCAGATTGATTGACGCAAGAATAACACTGCTAGAAGATTCGTGGCGTCGAAAGTGAGTTGAGCGCACAACTTCTGTCACAGTCGACAGTTGCTTTATGTCATTAGTATCGTAGTCCGAGTAAGCGGTGACACGCTTGGTTTTTATGGAAAGTGCTGACCATGGTGCCTCTAGCAGCGGCCTCAGAAGAGTCTCCGTACTCCGTGTTAAAGACTATTGACAAAAAGATCCACCATTGGGAAATAGTGAGAGATAACTGTAGCAAGCTATTCGCAGATAAGTAGATACACCCCATTAGACACTGATATGTCTTAAATTAAAAAAAAAGATTATTAAGCAAATGCTAAAACATAGTACACACGGCTACACATCAAAGTATACATTTTATAAGCTGACCTCGCATGTACGGAAATCCTATACAATGCAAGATCAGCATACACTGGAAATGTATAGCTTGATGTGTGTACACGGTAAAATTAGGGAAATTATTGTAAAATAAAAAATAAAAATCGCTATTTGAAATATTGCAAGTAATTCGCATATAGAGACACAAATCATTGAACAAAAGACACTTGCTTTGGCGCAAATATATTCGCAATAAATAATTATACATATTATGATAGCAGGTTTGTTTTGCTACCAAAAACTTTTATTAGGAGGTCGCAAAAGCACACGCAAACAAACATAAAGATGCACTAAGTCTCACCAGATGTTTTAATTTTGTCAATAAGAATGTCGAGGACAATGAATGTGCCCGTCCTGCCGACGCCAGCTGAGCAATGCACGCACAGGATGTTCTGAAACATTTACTTGATTATTTTAGAAGTGAACAAACAAACAAATGCCCCGCCGTAAGTTAAGGGTGTGAGAGAAATCCACCACTAGTCTCTCTTCGTCGCCTCTCTAGTGCAAATTAATAGATGGAGTGTCATAATGGGGAGAGACACTACCAATTATCTCGCTAGGTTGAATATGGCTGTAGCTGAAACTGTCACATAGCAACCATACATATCCAATCAAAAATCATAATGTTATCGAGTACTATGAATCTCGCGAAGGTAATCTTAATCACTAGATAGAATGTAGTAGCAGAATTTATTTTCTAAAGGCACAACTTGGGAAGTTTATTCTGTGTTATGTATTGACAATAATTGATGATCGTTAAAATCGAAATTCTATTTTAACTCCAGTTTTATATTATAAATTATATTTATAATAGCCATTAGTGTTCTACTGGAGGGCAAAGACACACAGAGAAGGTGTGAGCAATAATCACCACGCTTGCTCAAGGCGATTGGGGATTTCAGACTTATATTCATTATAATACCAGTTGAAGATGCTTAATTAGGTAATACCAACCTGTTCTGGCGCATCTGTGTCCTGTGAGTTCTTTATCATTCTCCTGTTGATGTCATCTATAAAGGACAGCACTCCGTCTGGATCCCCTGGTGTTCCATGGTCGGGCCAAGCCTGGAACATATGGAAATTATGCTTAGTGATATTATAAAAAACTAATTGCAAGATAATCGTAGAGATGGTCGCTATCGTAAGAAGTTAGCTCTGTGCCACTTCAGCTTGCTTACTCTGCAAGCTATGTCGGTGACGTACTTTTCTGGATTTATCTACATTCTAGCGGCATTCTAACCTACAGAAGCTTTTTGAAACGCGGCTTGTTCGAGCGGCTGGAACTCGTCAAGTCTCCTGGCGACACGTTTTATCACGACCCTCGAAAAATGCTACCTACATGTGGTTCAGAAGTGAGATTAGTCTATAGTTCTACGGCGGGTGGCTTGGAAAAATAATTTAATCAGAGTTCAATTAAAAATAGAAACAACTGAGAGTACACTACACGAGTAACTTACTGTGAACTGATATTGGAAGATGGTCCGACAGCTCTTTTCGTCGCAGATGTCGAACTCCCTCAGAAGGTACTCCTCATAGTGTGTCTCAGATATGGACTTAACTGTGAGACCATCAAACCTCTCCTCATGACCTGACAGGGGCCAGTAGCGTTCGCATTTTTTCTGTAAAGAGAGTCAACAAATTAATGTTAGTTGATTGAATTGAGACAGAAAGGGAAAGAAAAAAAATTTGAAAAAAACCGTGATATGATATTGCATCACATCTACATAGGCTGGAGACAGTATAAAAGTAAGGATCGCTTGTGATGAAATCGAAGCGTTAAATTTCTTCCTTTATCAGAGGTCACTAAATTCTAGCAAAAATGGGTGACATTTTATAAGCGATAACGATAATGGAAAAGTCAAAAATGTATGGGACTGACATGACGAAAAACTAAATTAAAATGCTTTTGAAAGTCGTTGTAGAAATGTGGAACGCTTTGAAAGCGATTGTCACTTTTTTAGGCCCTTTGGTATGTGGAAAGAGAAGAAGTATGCAGAAACGGACGTACCTTTCCATTTTCAACTTCGTTAGTGATCATAGCTATGACTCTGACGTCTTCTTGCCAAATCATTCGCCAGAAGTCATCCTTGGTGTTCGAGAGGCAGCCTTGCGCCGCGATGTATGCTTTGTCTTTCACTGAAATCAGTTAATAGATATTAGTTAAAATTATATTAGGTATACCTAAGCTGAGAAGTGTTCATAATTTCTTTATTTAACCTCCAAGACCGCACACCCGTTAAAGTCAATACTCCCCTCGAGCCGCGCTTAAACGGGGTTGCGGAATCTGCAATGATTTTATATGTAAGGTACAAATAAGCAAGTGCCCTTTGGAATAATTTATTGTAGAACAATACAGCTTCACAGACGTGATGGTATGGATAAATACGAGGTCAACGACCGCAGGTAGTACCTATAGTCTATAGTCTCGCCAGCTATTTCAATTTGACCCTGTATACCTACGTATAAAATGTCATAAAATGTGGTATAAACTCAATAAGATGGCACTAACAGAACGAGTCAATAAAATCAACGTCCTCATTGTTTTGCATAAAATAATTTTATCATCACTTTGTAGTGATTATGAAAACGTGCCTGGTCAGGCAAAGTTCGGTGGTAACTGTCAGCTGTAATATATTTGAATGTATCAGGGACACTCAAAAATCAAAATTACATGAATTGTAATTCACATACAGGCATTATAATATTGTATAACTAATACTTAGACCATTTACGGTGTTTGACATAACACCGGAGATGATACGACACCTAGCGGGATAAATTGGTAGTGTCAAAATCAAAATATTTTATTTCACATAAGCCTACATGAGCACTTATGAAACGTCAGAAGCTAGGTGCACGGTTCCAATTGGTCGTTTCCTATGGAGAAGAGCCGGCAAGAAATTCCATGGTTACTCTTTTAAAAGATAATTGGCTTTTACAATAATTTCGAATTACAGTGTTAATAGTTATGGGAGGACAGTGTAGGCCTTTCAAAAAGTTTCAGATAAAGTTCATAAAAAAAATAAAAAAATAAATTAAATTAAAAATAAAAGTCTACACTTCACCAAGCCTACGACGTTCTCACATTCACAAGATAGAAAGGAATCTATATACGATAAATAAGATACTACAGATAAAAACCTATTTAAAGCAAATGACATGATTGCCATTACAACTGTCCCTTGCCAAAAGGCAAAGGCAGGCTGAAGAATCACCTGCCAGGGTTGCGGAAAAGTCAACTGAAGGAACACGGGTGAGTTTTAGTCAATAAAAGTCTGACACGCCCTCCCGCTCCGCCCAGAGCGGGAGAGAGAGGGAGATGTCATTTGAAGAATTCCCAAAAAAAAAAAAAAATGCTAAAGTGTCGGCGTTTCTATCTTTTTTTGTCTCGCTACTTTTTCTAGAGAATTAATTTTTGTTAGGTATTTATATGGAAGGACGGTGACAGTCGTCAATCAAACTCGGTGGTCTGTTGCACTTTTTTTTTTTTTTTTTCATCTCGTAGGTGTACTATCTACTTAACCGAACTGTCCTGCGGAGATGCTCTAAGCTAACTTAAAGACTCCAGCCAGGGACATAAAGGTCTGTTGCACACTGCTTTAATCCTTTAAATCCTTACAAGTTATCCTCCGGCGGCGGCGCAGGGAAGGGCAGGGCGCAGCCCGCTCGCCTGCATAGGTACACACAAACATAACAGTTTTTCTTATTGATTTCTTTACTCGGCTTACCTGTAATATCTCGGCAGAGGTTTCCATTAATTTTATCCAATTTAAATGATTTCTTGACTTCTCTCAGAGCTTCATCTGACAGAGATTTTGTCACCAGTGGCGGAGTTTTCTTTGTATCGGTGTTCAGTATTAAGGCTGAAATAAGTATCAGAAAGGGCTATGAAAAATAAAAAAACATCTTTATCATCCTGCAAGTCAGCTTATTTATTTTTAACCTATCCATCTACTGCTCAGGTACCAATTCCAAACTTATTTTTCTGAAGTAAAACATAAATATTAAAATGAGACAAAACCGCATGAGTACGTGCAGATCTTTAATAGCATTCGCTCATTGTTTTCCGTCATGATTAGTATTCCTTTTGGTCTGGTGTATGACGTATGACACACTACACTATTCAAAATTATTATTAAGTATATAATTCTTTATATATTATTATGTACATAAAAATCAATTGCCGGGCGTTAGTCTCGCAAAAATTCGAAAATGTCTCGACCAATTAGTTTTTTTTTTTTTTTGTAAAATGAAAAGAACATAGGAAAATCCTTAAAGAGCAGCCAAAAAATAAAAAATATCGCAATTTTTTCTCACGTGGTACGAAGTTCACCGAGTCATCTAGATTAATTCTTCAAGGACATTCTAATTAACTACAATGGTTTTTGGTACGCAGGTGTACCACGCGGTAATAACTAACTACCTTGGTAATGTAATGCATAGTCCTTGAGCTAAAAAAACTAAGCAAGGTAGAAAACTTCCCCTGAGAATTTATTTCGATGGACGTTGCCGTTTTTTATTTAATTTGGCTGAACGGCCAAACATATTTTTCCTTGTACATACCTTCGTAATTCGGATTACGTATCAATAAATCTGTGTTCGGTTATCGAATCTACAAACATGTAACGATATTATGTTATTGACGTACTTACTGAGGAATAGGGGATTTTCCCAGTAAAAACATAACATAATCCTAACTGAATATGTGGCGGTACCTACATCGCCACATTTGAACTACGCATCAAAGACCTGACGTCACACAAAAATCCCGACGTCACAAAAATCCTGCATCGCGCAATTAGAGTTTACCGTGCAG
Source organism: Lithophane leautieri (assembly GCA_949152455.1). Lineage (NCBI taxonomy): Eukaryota > Metazoa > Arthropoda > Insecta > Lepidoptera > Noctuidae > Lithophane > Lithophane leautieri. Next base: position 18,289,529 of record OX424458.1, on the reverse strand, counting down.
TGAACATATATACAAAAATCCAATATCAATCATTGGGCAGTTGCCCGCCAGACACAACACCCGTCTGGTCGGAGGATCCTCCCTTTTCTATGGTGGATGAGTGAACTTTACACCCTGTTCCTCATACCCCTAAAAATATTATAATGCGAAAGTGAGTTCGTTTGTTTGTTACGCTTTCACGATAAACCAGCTGAACGGATTTGGATGAACTTTCTCACATGGTTTAGGATGACCTGGGCTTGCTTAAAACAGCCACTTTGGCAGAATCATTATAGGAAAATATTATGAATCATCGTATTCATAGGATCTGCGTGCAATGCATATTACGAAATAATTCATCAGTTTGACAGTTTTCTATGGAGATTCGTAAAATGGTCCACACATTACTAATTGCTTTTGTTTCAAATTAGTGGAATTGCTAATGATAGCTGGAAATTCAGGAAATACATTGCTTTTAGAGGAATTGCTAATGTGGCCGTTTTAGGCCCCCTGTGTTAGGACATAGGTTAGTTTTTATCCCGATATTCCCACGAAATCGGGACTTATGCGGGTTAAACCGCGGAGCGCTGCTAGTACAAAATAAAGCCAGTACCTAGCGATGTACTTACAGTATTTTTTGCACCAGGCACGAGGCGTAGACCAAGAGCCACGACACGGGACACGTTCCTAACACGGTCATGGTATGATACGGTGTAGTGGGCAGACTCCTTTAATGTAATGATCCTAATTAATGTAGGTAACCATACACATACAACCGACCCGTTCGGTCTTTGATAACCATGCATATAATCAACCTATAATGTTCCCACTGCTGGGACACCTCTCTGCTAGAGGGAGTGGGCCGTATTCCACCACGCGGGCAGTGCGGGTTGGTAGATGTCACATGTCTTAGAATTTTTTGGTTCTAAGACATGCCGGTTTCCTCAAGATGTTTTTCTTCACCGTTTTGAGAGCAGTAGTGATAAAATGATTTATGCGCCAGTCTGGGTTCGACCCCACGACCAACGACTCGTAAGTCGGGGCCACCACTGGTCCCGATAACCATACTAACGTCCGTGAAGCCCTTTAAACCGCAAGGTATCGAAATAAATTAATAAGTTGATACGAACCAAGGTATACAAGATCACAGAATATTGGTGTCTTAGGTACCACTGAATGGTGCTTAATTGGTGCCTTTCGCATGTTAAACTAAACCGACCTCTGGTTAATAATGTAAGTAGGTTATTGAATTTTATACTATGATCATTGGGATTGCAAGTTGCTTTAATGCTTATTTTATGCATCAAGTGAACAAGGCTGAGACATCGTGACATTCTACCAGCGTTAACTATGATGCAAAAGTCAAAACTGTACCTATAAGATTGACATAAACTACCGAAAAGCTTACATAATGTCAATCTTGCTGAAAATCGTTGTAGAAATACGAAACGCTTTGAAGGCGATTGTTAGTTGTCTTCAAGGCCGTCAGATGCTAAATTATACTCATAATTTCGCCTTCATGGAAACCGTGTAGTTTGCACTCGTGCACTACTTGCCAATCACATTATTTAAAGATGAAAGCCTTCATCATAGATAAAATTTAAAAAATGTTATCTGTGGTCCGTTCGCTGGCGCGTCATCCTGTCATCTGTCAATTCATTGTACTTTTTTGTGTCGCGTGCTGATCACGCTTCCGATAAAAAGTTCAGATATATTTATCGAAATGGGAAAATATCGAAGAAAACGAGACCAGGAAATGGAGGACCTGAATGAATATCTGCGAGAACTGGTAAATCGAGTGTATACCTACATGAAAGCGGAGTCGTCATCGACACCGGTAAGTTTCTCGATATACCTACCAATTTGTCGTTACCTGAGATCATTTTACTAAAATTACCTTGAGTGCCGTAATATGTTTCCACGTGAGGTTAACATTAGAGCACTAACTGTGCCGTATACTTACGAAAGGACACCACACGAGTTTTCAGTAGGAGGTCAACCATTGGTGTATCGTTCAGTGTTACAAACACATCCTTGCTAGATCCCTAGCAGTCTCTAAGAGTTTTCACGAGAGGTTAACCAGGAGACCACTAACTATGCCGTATACTTACAAAAGAACAACATCATACGAGTTTACACTGGGAGGTCAACCATTGGTGTATCGTTCAGTGTTACAAACACATCCCTGCTAGATCCCTAGCAGTCTCTAAGAGTTTTCACGTGAGGTTAACCTTGAGAACACTAACTGTGCCGTATACTTACGAAAATACAACACCACACGAGTTTTCACTGGGAGGTCAACCATTGGTGTATCGTTCAGTGTTACAAACACATCCCTGCTAGATCCCTAGCAGTCTCTAAGAGTTTTCACGAGAGGTTAACCAGGAGACCACTAACTATGCTGCCGCATAACTACAAAAGAACCACACCACACGAGCTTTCACGAGAGGTCAGCCATGGTATATCGTTCAGTTATAAAAACATCCCTGCACCATCACCTGATGTAAGCCGTGGAATTGATTAGTCTGGAACCTAACTCTTATTATGAGTGCGAAGCCTGCTTCCGTGGAAGACACTATAGTCAAACTTGCACCAGGAGAACACGTTTGAGAGGCTGTGAGTCACGTGACCAAAGCCAACGAATCTGGACACCAAATAGCCTACTCAATGCCACCTATTAAAATTTATTTACTTAACAGACAACACCTAGTGGTCTTCATAAATTTCAAAATACTTACCATAATTCTAGATACCTATTGGTATACAATTTAACTTAAATATGCTATGTTAGTATTTACGTGAATTCCACTACAGTCCAACCGGAAGAAGACTGAGAGTGAAATGGTATCCTACCCCAACCTGAAGCATTGCCTTCAAATGTTGAGAATCTGCTCTGAGGGTGCAGTTGGCTACATCACTTTGGTGGTCAAAAATTATGATAAATGAACTAAATGTGCCGGCGAAGCAACATTTATGAGAGGTATGAAGCACCCACAATCTGTGGCCTGTTGAACCCACCAAAGATTGACAAGGGGGTGGCGGCTGCAGTAAATGAAGGTGGAATCAAATGACACCAAAGGATCAGGGGGCGGCAGAATAAAGTGGCTGCTGCCATTGGGTCCATTGACAAGGGCCTTAACAGTTTAATAGCTTCCCAAGGGAGTGCATTTCTAATCTAAACATTAAACATTGACCCAGCTAGACTACTGTGTGTAATTTATTATGAATGCATCACATGAAGATCATTGTTTTTGACCCAGCCTTAATAAGGAAATGAAAGAACTGATGGAGCGGGCACCAATATCTAAATATTTGTTCGGCTATAAGCCTCAAAGATAAATTCAATGCCATCAAACGTTGCTAAAGTCGGGATTGTCACTAGCTCAGGTACGGACTGGTGGATTGCAGTATTTCCCTGAAGTTTGGAGGATATTACTACTAATCCAACCATACATGGTGGATCAAGGGTTATAAGTTACCCTTTATTGAACTTCCAGTTCAAACTTCTGAATAAGAACTTCAGTTGGAGAGAAAGCAACCCTATTTCCATAGAAATTAATAATCTCTTACAGTTAGGTGCATGTTTCCCTGTCAAAAAAAAAAAAAAAAACAATTTTTATTTAGTATATTCTTACCAAAATCAGATGACAATTGGAGATACTTAAATATGTTGTTACATCCCACTTTAACTTTGGTTAAAGGACAGATAAAATAATGATTTTTGCCTACAATAGAATTAATAAATACATGTTAAATGGTACCCATAACAAAATACGTTAGAAGATATCCCCAGTTTCTGTTTAACATAATTATATTGTAAGAGTTTACATGCCTCCAGGCTTGACACAGCACCATGTGTGCTGGCAGGGATCATGAAGCCAGTTGTCTGTCACCTGAGGTCATAAAGGTTGCTTTCTGTCATATACTCTCACAATATTCTATGCTTTGCCGATTCATATGCAAAGTGTATAGAAAATGTGTCTACTATTCAAACTATGATATGAGAAATATAGGATTTATTATAAATATTCAAAACTGAAAAGAGCCCCCTAGAATCCAGACGATGCAACTTTTTGTTAGATCCAGTCCAGTTGGCCATTTCACTTAGACAGGAAAAGATAGTTTATCCAGTTCATAAAGAATTTTAAGTCTAATAAGGAAATGCAAATAGTAGAGTTTGCCTAATTACTAGGTATTCTTGTTGCAACATCCCAGCTGTACAATATGGTTTGCTTTACACCAAGATGATGAAAGATCACAGAACAGTAGCCTTAAAGAATAACAATGAAAATAACAAGGCCATAACTGGTTTATAATTCAAATCCATACAACAAAACTGGAATCAAATTCAAAATCATTTACTTGCAAAGGTTGCTCACATTTCAATAAATCACAATGGATTTAAACAATTTGACCTTGTTCTTGAAATATTATCTGTTGCTTCTCAAACTGATTGGTATGTAATTATAAAAAGTTCCATATATATTACCTTGAACTATTAACAGCATTTATAGGGCTCAAAACATTTGCAAGCTTTTCCAGATTGGTACTGTGAGGTGTTACCTACTAAGAATAGATATTATCACAATAGCCATTGCCTATATCAATAAGATGGTTGGTACTCGCTCTACTCACCTGAAGATTAACGAAACAGTGATGACAATAGTGCGAGGAAAGACAAATATGGGCTATGCATCTTATTTTAGTTTTAAAGGAAACATTATGACTGGTCTAGACGCCCAAATATAGAAACTGAATGGAAGTGAGGTGGATATACCTTCAAATCAATTGCTGTTAAGCTGGGCGAGCCCCCGATTAACCAGTTTACAAACAGGCCCAATTCTAAGTGTCAGAATGACATCATGGCTCCCTGATCTAGGTGCATGCTCTGTAAATGCAATCACTGTCAAATGGGATCTCCACACCCATTGTGCAGGAGTCTCACACTGATTACCGCAAGATTATCAGGGATGCTTTCTTGAGGAGAGGAACACCAATCCCTTCAATTAATATAGTACTAACTTCCTTGTATAGCAAAGCAAGAAAGCGATATGAATCTGCTCTGGATCAATGGATCCCCTTCTGACAGAGTCAAGATATTGGCCCCTCCTAGGGTCAGTCACCATGGTAATATTATTAATGACCACTAAGTTTAATGAAGGATTGCTGTATAGCTCATTCAATACCGTAATGATATTGAATGAGTTATAATTATATAAATGAAAAAAAAAAAAAAAAAAAAAAAAAGCTAATAAGAGCGAAGAACCCCAAACATGAAATAATTTTGGGACCCCAGGAACGTTCCGGATTATCTCATGTCTTTCATAAATAACCAATGGTTTAAAATGACTTTTTTTATGTATACCTAACCATATTAACTCTTGTGATTGCACACAGAATTCAAACCGTGTCAGTCATTACACGTAGATAACATTTCTTAAAATGAGGTTAATATTAAATAAAGATACCAGAAATATGTGAAATTTCTACACCTGGTTGTACTAAACCCCACTTGATATTACCATTTTCTTAGATTTTACTGAGAGTAAAAGACAAGATTGTAAATCATACAATATAACTTTATAAGAAAATCTTATCATGCCGCCTCTACTGTAACTATAGTGGATGGACAAACCAAAATTTTAATGCATAATAATGGAATAGATTTTTCTAAATTCACATACAGACATGCCTCTACTTCAAAGGCCTTTGAGGGGGGGGAGGTATCAATGTTGAGGTCATAGGAAATGCTGTTGGTTGGACCATTTCTCAACCTTTTGTAGGTGACCAATAGTGATCCTAATGCTTTTGCACAGGCTGTATGCTCTATAGAGAGTGGCTGTTCATAAAACTCATTATATTTCTATGTCAATTTTAATTGTCTGCTTATAAGTAATTGATGTGTGCCATATTAGATTACTAATGACACTGGTTGATTCAAGACTGAATAAGAATTCCAGGAATTAATAGTCTGTCTTTACCTTAATGTATGCTTACTGATTCATATAGAATACTTATATATTTTATAATGTGTAACTAACAAACTCAGAATAACATGGTTAGCTACAATGTTCAGTTGTTAAATAATGATGAAATGATTACCAACACAACTTTGTTCTTTGAACATCTACACGGTTTCCATGAAGGCGAAATTATGAGTATAATTATACAGATCGGACTAACTTACCTAGTGACGTCCGATCCTTAATTATATGAAATAATTTCGCCTTCATGGTGTCCCAACCCTTCCCAAATAATCAACCTACTTATGTGTACTGGATTATCTAAACCCCTTCTAAAAGTTGTGTTTAGCTGTATGCACTATGACCGGGACTAAACGATGCTCATACAGGTCATCGTTAAGTCCCGTTCATATGCTTTGAAAGAATGAATTGACAGATGACAGGATGACGCGCCAGCGAACGGACCACAGATAACATTTTTTAAATTTTATCTATGATGAAGGCTTTCATCTTTAAATAATGTGATTGGCAAGTAGTGCACGAGTGCAAACTACACGGTTTCCATGAAGGCGAAATTATTTCATATAATTAAGGATCGGACGTCACTAGGTAAGTTAGTCCGATCTGTATAATTCTTTCTCAAAACTTAGATGGATTTTTGGAAGACGAGCTTCTTTTATTCGATTCGATAGCAAAAGTAAAATTAATTATGATTTTGTATGAATTGAGCCCAGTAAGTAGCAAATCTGGGGCAGTGTAGATTTATACGTTTGTGAATTCTGTTTTATTATTTATGCCATAGGTGCTGATTATCCTCTCCCATGGATTGCCACAACAACCGTCTCTGCCCTTATCCCGTGGATTCCTACGATCTACACTACAATAAGCCCGAAGAATTGCCACGCTTAATTGGCAGTGAGCAAGGCACATTGTTCGCAGAACTGAGGGTCGATGGGACCGAAAGGTTCTGGAGTTTAGACCGCGTTCCGGAAGAGGTAGAGTTGGAAGGCCTTCTACAAGGACCTTGTGTAGGCCGTAGGAATACGCTGGATGCGGGAAGCACATAACCAGTGGAAGTGGCGTTGCTTGGGAGAGGCCTATATCCAGCAGTGGACGTTTTTCGGCTGGACACTAAGACGTCCGTCTACCTTGTGGACCTGCTCCCTATACGCTTTTAATTTATTTACTCACATTGAACACTGTCCAGGCTTTCGTTGGAGGACTGTACTGAGGAGGAGGAGTCGCTGAGTCTTGAGGATCGAACGTAGCTGGCGTTGATGTAGTCAGAATCCGGCCGCTTGTCTCGCCGACGTAATACCACACGGGTCTGGTCATCTGTAAAGAGAGAAGCAGTTAGACTCCTAGACTGCAATAGTTTTACAACGAAAAATTTTAAGACTAGAACTTTTTGGCAGGCGGTTTTCATGGCGATCATCTTTCTTGATAAATAATGCATGCGTTTGAGGAACCATTGACGCTACATTTTACGTTACAACACCTCCATTCCAAGGACTGCTTAAAGGAGGTAATGATCCCTATCCATCACCATCTTCCTTTCCTTATCTCAATTAATTTTACGTTAACGTTGCCGTTTATTTTTCTGCTGTCATCTTAATTTCCACAAGTATATTTAAATGTCTTTGGTTTGTTGTTGGTATGTTGTCTTTCACACAATCTGTCTGTTTCAATAAAAACTTACAAGGTAAGATATTTCTGTATCTGTTCTTGGTCACGTTCTCTGGTTTGGTGCCCTCGAAGTTGGTGAACACGTGTCTGTCTTCTAGCATCTTCAATGACTGGAACTCTCCATCGAAACCGGATTTGTTGTCCATTTTCTGATAGTCTTCGATCTCCTGGAAGCAACAATAATACAAAGATTTTTTTTGGAAATATTTGCTAAGTAAACTCAAACTCAAAGCATTTATTTTAATTAAACCATTTACAGGCACTTTTGAATTGTCAAAGAGTCGGTCAGTTAGTCAGAAAGTTAAAGCTAGTTGCCCATTCCAAAACGTAGATCTCTATGAAGAAGAATGGGCAAGAAACTCCAAGGACACTCTTTTAAACGTGGATATAGATATTACAAAATCCTGGATACATAATATTGTTTAACCAGTTTGTTTAGCACTTTTTATGTAAAGGGTACCCAAGGGCTTGTTCCGATCCCACAGTCCGATCCAGAATCCTCCTGTTCGTCCGTCTGTTACTGCTACGGATTAGGTAATGACTCGTAAGTAAATAGTTAAGAAACTTAACATATAATTATGTTAATCTAATTCTAAAATCTCATGACTATTTAAAATAAAATCTGGACTTAATTAGTTTTCTCCATTTTTATCTCCTGACACAATGAAATAATCTCAACTCTCAAGCATAAAATATATAGTTCCCACCGATTCTTGCGTCAGATCGGTCACAAATGCTATGCAGACAGACGCGTGGTATTTTTATAAAATGCTCAGGCACATGTTGATAAACACGTGCTCGTTTAATGGGTTACAATATCTTAAGCATGCCATGTTTTATTCAACCAGTCACTATGCATAACAATAAAGCTCTTTGACGCAAACGATATGGTGATTGTATTCTTTGACATTGTCCGGAACGATATGCCACAGCTAGCTTTTACAACTCAGGTTTTCCATCAAAGGAAACGTTTGTCGAACGTAGGACGCCACGCTAGCGGTACGTCAATGCGAATTTAGTTTCGATACAAATGATGGCTCTCTCCGAAAACGTGACTCCAACCCACTCCAGATGCGAAGGCAAATGAGAAAGCTAATTGGTTTGCTTTGGGTCCGTCGGTGCGCATCGAGAAAGCTAATTGGTTTGCTTCGGGTCGGTCGGTGCTCATCGAGAAAGCTAATTGGTTTGCTTCGAGTCGGTCGGTGTGCATCGAGAAAGCTAATTGGTTTGCTTCGAGTCGGTCGGTGTGCATCGAGAAAGCTAATTGGTTTGCTTCGAGTCGGGCGGTGTGCATCGAGAAAGCTTATTGGTTTGCTTCGAGTCGGTTGGTGTGCATCGAGAAAGATAATTGGTTTGCTTTCTCGATATTGTAAATGCTTCGCAATTGGGAAAAAAACATGGAGGACTTTCTTTCCAGTTCTACCCTGAATCTACGCTTTGGAACAGGCATACCTACTTATTTTTTTTATTTTTTCTAATCTGGCAGACTTATAATTGCAGATAAAGAAGATAAGTTGTATGTTTTACCTAAGAGGTAATCTCTGGTAACACTGTTCAGATTACAAAAACATTTCACAAATAGAAACCTATACTATTCCCGAGTGACATATGACACTTTTTATGCCAGACATAATTATAAACAGTTCCTGGGGAAACCTCCATGCGTGTGAAAAAACTTTACAAAAGTTCTCTACCTGCATCTCTTGAACTTTGCGGTCGATGTCATGTGCCCGCAGCCTGGTCCCGCTGACTGGCTGGAGTAGTCGCAGAACGTCGCCCGACGTCTCAATCATCGGGTAAGTCCTGAAGTGCTCTATCAATCCCACCAGATCGTCAAACTGCTCGCCACTTCCCACGTCGTATTTGTTGTGCTGTGGACAAATGATTAAAACTTTATTAATATGTCACTAACGGATAATTTTCCAAGTTGGTCTGAATATGTTGGTAACAGGGGGCTCAAAAAAACGGCCACTTTGGCAGAATCATAATAGGAAAATATTATGAATCATCTTAAAATGTGACAAACTGACAATTCATAATATGATCTGCGGGCGATTCATATTACGAAATAGTTCCATCTGTTTGACAGTTTTCTATGGAGATTCTTAAAATGGTCCACACATTATGAATTGCTTTTGTGACAACATTATGACAGCTGGAAATTCAGGAAATTAATTGCTTTTAGAGGAATTGCTAATGTGGCTGTTTTAGACCCCCTGGACCAGGGTAACGTATTTATGTCAAAAAAATAATTGGAAAAACTGTACCTATTAAAAAATTTCAAATAATTACAGACATAAAATACACTACCCACTTTACTAAGTTCTTAAATGTAAAGTGCAATTGTATCATAGCAGTATAATATAGCAATGCTATAAGTGATTATAAAGGAATAATTTGTGTTAATTATTATTAATTTAATAAACGTGTGGAGGCAAAGAACGACGTGAAGAATGTTTGTACTAGTATGTCGCACATCTCGGATAATGATGAAACATGTAGGGATACTTTGAGAGCAGTGGTGGCGCAGTAGCCGCGACTTACGACTCGTGTATAGGATCAAACCCAGACAGGCGCTTCTCTTTGTGTATTTTATTATTTCATCACCACTGCTCTCAAAACGGTGAAGGAAAACATCATGAGGAAACCGGCATGTGCTAGAACCAAAAATTTGCAGACATATGACATCTACCAACTCGCACTGGGCTTGCGTGGTGGATTACGGCCCACTTCCTCTCACCGAGAGGACGCTTTTGTCCCAGCAGTGGGAAAATTAAGCTGATTATGGTTATGGAAGGGATACTTCATCTTGTTGGTAATAGGTAAGTTCAGAGATTACATAATCTCGTAAAGAAATTAAGCATCATATCTATCACTTTCAGATGCATTTAAGTATGATAATACACACTGGTCAAGTTAAATAACAAAGGTACTCCGTACGTCTGTTAAGTTTCATAGCCGGTATTAAAATAAAAAGACAATTCAAGGGAATTTTCTATGGGTACTGCGAAGATTCTGTGCTTCGAAGGAGTGTTTGATGTCCTGTATTATGTCGTGACGTGTCATAGGCAAAACACCGTGCTTAGTTTTCGCCATAAAAACCCAATAATAATCAAGGATCTCTAACCCAATAGCTGTTCCATTTAATTAATTATCATATTATACAAGTATGAATCGGCTTGTGTATTAGGTACCGAACTACCCGACCTCCTAATAAAATAAGCAATTAAATATTTTCATACAATGACTTAATTTTCCTGATTTCCCGCGTACGAAGCGATAAGTTTTATTGTATAAACTAAAGTTATTTATTCAAAATGAACAATTAACAACTCGATTTGGTTGGTGGTAGGACTTGTTCTAAGTCCACCTGGCTAGCGACCACCATCTTATTTACGAGTAAGTCTGTCGCCATAACAACAATGTTACAATGGCAATCATGTCATTTGGTTTAAATAGGTTTTTATTTTAATTTATTATCTTATTTATCTTTTATATAGATTCTTTTCCATTTTGTGAGTGTGAGAACGATGTAGGCTTAGTGGAATGTAGATTTGTTGAACATTTTCTATTTTGTTAAGTATTTACCTGATACTTGTTGAAAGGCCTACACTGTCCTCCCATACCTAATAACACAGTAATTCGAAAATATTGTAAAAGCCAAACATTTAAAAAAAAGTAACCGTGGAGTTTCTTGCCGGCTCTTCTCCATAGGAAACGACCAATTGGAACCGTGCACCTAGCTTCTGACGTTTCATAAGTGCCCATGTAGGTTTATGTGAAATAAAATATTTTGATTTGATTTGTTAACAGCATTGTTGTGTTTCGGCAGTTAGAGGTAAGATAGCCAGTTCCTCGGTGGTTTAAGATTCCAGGTGAAGCTCGCTTTCACCTTCGGCTTGATCATCACTTATACCATTAGGTTAGATGAAAACAAAAGGCTTACCCGTTGTGGTTAAAAAAAAAGACTAAAACGCCATGACTTCATGAGAGTTACTTCGAAATTCGAGCGCTGTCAGTTGTGGTGTGAATCTGTGATGATTAGGATCCTATTTATTGCGAATACCGCCAACTCATTAGAGTTGTGTGCCGTCATTACTCGTACCGAACATGTCAAAATCGTAAAATTATAAAAGAACACAAATAGACTGAGAGCAGCAGGTCTAGGGCTAGTATTGTCTCGATCATTATAGTCATTTGTCAGTTCGATTCAAACTTAATGGCGGCTCGGAAGTTAGCTACTCGCTGCGCAATAGCCTACCCCTCTGACACATGAAATTGTTACTGCACAGCGATTGGCCTCATGTTCCGAACCGCCATTTGCTTTTGATGACTACTGTTCATGCTCGCTGACATAGCAATCACTGTGACGTACAATTCTCCTCCTAAACATCTACAAGTTTCTTACATTTTGTATGAACCATCGCACACCACAGGCGCACCGCACTCTTTTATATTAGAATGTGTGCTAGCCTTAAAACAACTAAACACCTAAACTCGCGACAATCTAAGAAGTCCGTTTTGACAGCTATAAAATAGCTTTGTGTAGCGATGAAAAAAAAAATTGGTTTCTTATAAATTGGTTCTCGAGACATCGATTGAACATACTTAGAGAGTTTGTAATCGACTACTTACCTACATTGATCAAAACTGATTCTGAAGGCTTAACGTTTTATTACAAGTACGAGAACGAAACGTCAAAACGGACTTCTTAGATTGTCGCGAGTTTAATATGGATATAGTTATAGCCTAATAACAATGACCATAAGTGCCTATGTAGCTAGGCTTGTTAGTCCAGCCAAGGCCGCTCTACCGTGATAATAGTCACGTATAACAAAATGTCCTTCTTATTCCATGGTGTTTCCTTCTACGTTCATTACTATGCCACCGCAGGCGCAGTTTTTACGGTCACGTACGTATTCTACTCACGTTCAACTGTTTACTATGTTTTATAGGAAAATTGTGCGTTTGTGAGATCTAACACGACGTTTGTTGGATCTTTGCCAGAGGATATTGTTTTTTTTTTGTTGTTAAAAATATGGGACTGGGTTACTACTAAAGTATGAATTAGATTTAAAAACAAACAACACTATGACCTATTCTGTAAAGCTTTGTTCCACATTCAAGTGACCGATTTCATTTTGCAAGTGAACTTATCTTTTAAGCCGACCATAGCATAATGTAGGTACTCGTCTACAATGTTGGTAGGGTAGGTACTAATTTCAAAGTGAAGTAGATCCATTATGACAGTTTAAGCTAGTAACACACTGTGTCGTATTGTGTCGCAAGTCGCGACACGACATAACACGACTCAGTAGTGTTACTATCACACACTGTAATAATGTGTTTCTAAGCAGCACATCTACTTACTAAATGTATGAATCCGAAGTACTTCTGACGCGACACGACACATTAGTGTGTTTCTATCTTAAAGCCCTGTTTTGAAGCGTCAGGATAGCAACTGTTTAGTACTTACTCTATCAGAATAATACATTATTGAAACAAAAATTAGTTAATAGTCAATCAAATAAATAAATTCACAAAATCCATTTAGCTCGGAGTCTATCAAACAGCCCATAACATTTCTGGTAGGCTTAAACAATGTGTATTTCTAATTTATACGCGTTTTCCATTCTCAAAAACATACAGATTTATACCCATATTTAGACCTACACTAAGAAAATCTCATACATAAAATAAAAACTGGTTCAGTACACAGTAAAGGTAGGTACAGTCACGAGCAAAAATATGTATACACTCAGCAAAATTCAATAACCATTTTTTCGTGGAATAACGATTGCAACTTTGAGATGATACCTATTTCATAATAATATGAGTTCCAAAATACTATGTTCGTTATAACATAAAATTACAAGCAATACAGTAGGAGAAAATCACTTTTAAAAGTTTCTAAGTGTATACATATTGGTGTTCACACACACAATCAGGTTAGTTGCATACACACGGGATGGTGAGGTATTCACATTTCCCATGCTGTAATGACAGTCATTATAGTCTAGCCTCGTGGGATTGTGACACGCACGACGATTTGTTGGCTAAGCTAATAATACTGTACTCGCACTGTTACAATACACATGGTATTGAGGGAAATGGAAACTAAGTGTGATAATGTTCTATTTCTCTATTATAATCATTATCTTGCCCTTATGCCAATGTATTTGAAGTACAGCACAATTATGTTTTCAAATCAAAACCAAGACAGAGCGCTGTCAAAAGTGATGTGAGACCGGTTTTGTAAACATTGCACTTACTCAGATGTAGTTTGATTTTAAATGTGTGCGTGAGGGTGTATGCATAGAGCGGAGGTGTAGTTTTGGCATGCTTCTCTGTATTGTTCGCAGCGCTGTGTCTTGGTTTTTTATTTGTTTTGAGCTCAATTGTTGCTCCTGCTTTCAATATCTTCCTCACAGTCCATCCATCGTTTCTTTGGCCTTCCTCACATTTACTTCATTGCCGTTTCCAAGACCTTTACATCTATTATTTGGCACTCGCCAAGCCTCATTGTATATTACCGCGTTCACACGATTTTAGTTGATCAACTACTACGTCGAAATCGATTTGAACCGTCTGCACCCAATTTCAATCAAATTCATAGTATTTTTTGTTAAGTGTAAGTATAAAATCGAACCGTGTGAACCCGATATAAGCACTGCCCTGGTTGATCAACCTTGTCGATTCTGGCTATCAAGAGTTACAGTGTTCGGGAAAAGTGTGGCGGGCTTACTTGCCTTCTAAGAATCTGCTCTGACTAGAAACAAGCTTTCCTGTTTCACAAGCCGTAAGCCCGATAGAATTTCCAATCGACAAAAATGACGAACATCCGTAAGAAAGACAAAATACAAAAGAGGAATTTTCAAAAATCTTGTTCAATATATTTGTATTTGGTTTTTAAAGATAATCTTTAAATAGTTCATCTGCTTGCACTTTTCTAGAAAGGATAGGTGGGGCGTGCTCTCCCCTCCCTATCAAAGCTAATGATGAACGTGTGCACATCTAGGCTAACAGGTTGGCGAGGAGTAATGAGTTGAATATTCATTATGAATGCAATAATGAGTGCCACAACATACTGATTAGCTTTTGCCCGCGACTTTGTTCGCGTAGAAGTCATACCATCACAAAAGTAGCTTTCTATCAGAGAAAGAATTTTTGTAATCAGATAAGAGGGCCAATTGTCTTACTTAAAAAACGTTCACTTTCACGTCGCAATCTGTCAAACTTGTCAAAAATATTGATAAAATGATGGTGATTTTTTTGACAGATTGCGAAGGAGATGCGAACGTGAACGTACTTAACACTTTCGCGGACTGTAAACGCCCATAGACCTAATAATAATAATAAAACTTCAATTGTGTCTCATTCAGTGTCCGCGAAAGTGTTAAAAATAAGAGAATTGCCTCTAAGGGCAGCACTTTCAGAGATAACCTCTTAATAACAAACTCATAACTTCACCTCCATCAAATATTATTTAGAATATTATGGCTTATAGGAAAAGTTTAAATGAATATCAATTTTTATATCCATAAGTAATACAGAGCCGTGAATTTTTAAATGTACTATGAAATCCGCGGGATATATTAATTTGCTACTTATGGAAGTACCTATCTTCTTCCCTAGCAAAATCACTGCATCTCACTTCACACTTACGCAACTAATTTTATAGCAATATAATTTTCACGAATAATTTTATTTTTAGTCTTTTTGGTCTACCAGTTTTTGCTCCACAAAATAAACAGCACAACATTTGGTTTAGACAAAAAAAAATGATTAAAAAATCAGATAACACAACAAACTTACTATCCACTTAACACACCAACAAGTAACGCAAACTATTCCAGTTTCTTTTGTTTCACTGATTTTAATCACCAACATCGGTTAAAAAAGTAATTGTTCGCTCACACAATAAAAACAATTTTATGTGGTATCTTCATTACGCGGAACAAAAGGCGATCAATTTTCATAATTTATAAAACTATACTATGGTAAGCGTAGAGCTATACTAAGAACCTATAATAATTATGTTGTTTACCTTATAAATAAATCAAAAATGATTGTCAAACTGCTCACGTTTGCGCAGCTGCAGACTTTACAATAACAGCTACGCGTCGCTTCTACCCGCCTGGTACATTTTCGTTTGCACTATTGATGCTATGCATATAAAATTGCGCTGGGTACGTACAGATAGCACGTATAACCTAGTACTGCCTCGCACGCCCCCTATGCATTGCCATTTAGAGGTCGCGGGTAAGATGTGTTATGAAGATGCGCTTTGCGCGTAAGCCTTTTTCAGTACCTAAAGCAAGTTAGGTTAGAACTGTGACTAACACTTTCAAGTTAAGCTAGTGAAGCGCGTTTACCCACGCACCGAGCGAGCAAAGCGGGTTGTGTCACGGTACCGCGACCGTAGCGAATCCTCTCTACACACGAATGAGAAGTGTCCTTACTCAAGCGATGAGCAAGCTCTCCTGAAGACCGGACCGAGCGAAGATTACTAGCTGCGACGATAAAGAGCGGAGCACGCTTACATATGACAAGAGCGAGCGAAGCCCTCTCACAAGAAAAGCGAATGCTGCGAGCATATTTCTGTGACAAATGAGCAAAGAACATTTTTAGCGAGCCAAAGACGATACGAGTGAGCACGGCACGCTTACGGCACTAGTGAGCGCCACCTCTTATGATCATAAGCCAGCTCCACTCCACTCGTTAGTAATCGCACTCCACTTGCTCGTGGCGTAGCTGGGCTCGCTTCGCTCACTTATTTTAAGAGCGGGCTTGCTCCGCTTGTCTTGCGGAGGGGCTTGGTTCTTTCACTCATTGCTTGATTAAGCTGGCCTGCTCAGTCGTGTTCTGAAACTGTCCTCGATACATATACATTCATCCATTTAGATAAAATACGATTTCCAATGTTGCTTTTAGATAACTGCCAACATTTGGCGGCGTCGGCCGCAAGTAGTGTTGGCAGCTGATTCTATTCGCGGTGCGGCGAAATTCAAAACCGCCATAAAGTTTGACGCGTACTATACTTTGGCTACCTTTTTACCGTTCCCAACATGTAGTAGGTAATATAAATAATTATTATTGCACATCTCCATGAAATATAGTTATTATATAATGTTACATACAATAGGTACTTGCTGTTGAATAACAAATCTTGAAGGCCATAATGATGGCAACATAACTATAAAACTTTTCATAAAAAACAGTGTAGGAGAAATAAACTATAACTACAATCCAGTTTATAAAGATATACCCACGTGGGATGCTGTTTATGGGATACTTACATTATTATGTATTTTGGTATGTATCTAAATTACCCAAGTAATTAGATAATAGCAGGTAAATAGAATTTGTAGTTGGAATGCTCGCCCAACTGTTTATTTATTTTAAGCCTGATTTACAGTTTTCTGTATAGTTTATTACTATAACATTATTATTGTTTACAATTTTTATTTTTTTTATTTCGCAATATTTTAATTCTTATATTTAAATGTGAAGAGTTTTTATGTATAAAATATAATTTTATACGAGTAATAAAAGAGTCCAGGAAAATTTTACTTATACTCGTAAATACCATAATACGTAATGGTTACTTTTTAAATATATATTTTATATTCTTGTTATATAACAATTAAAAATGTAATTTATAAATGTTTATTAATTAGATACAACACATACCAAACTAGCAAAATGTAGGTGTACTATAGTTACTCCTCCGCCCAGAAACAGGACGCGATGTTATGTTATTAATTAAATAAAGGATATAATAATTAATTACAAACTTAGACATTAATTTGGGGTACTGCACGATTGTACGTATTGATTTTTGGAAAGCGTCTGTTTTAAAGGATGCTCTTTTAGTGATGGGCTGCTTCTAGTATTATGTTCGGATATTGAATTCAAGTAGAAAGGCCGACGAACGGATAGATTTTTGTGTAAAATGGTAAAAAATATTATATATTTTAATATACAGGGTCAAATTAAGAAAAAAAATTAAAAATTAAATTAAATTAGCTAGCCAAACTCCGCAGACCTGATGGGTATAGATACCCTAACACGATCAAACAAAAAAAAAGATTTGATGTTCTTTTTTGGCGGTTGTTGGGTTATTGGAACCAAAGTCGTAGATTGGTCTCACACTGGAACAGATAGCAATAACATAAGTGAAAAGAGGGAAGGGAGGCCTTTGCCCTGCAGTGGGACATCAATCTGCCAAGCCTTTTCCTAACTATGTTGGGGTCGGCTTCTAGTCTAACCGGATGCAGCTGAATACCAGTATTTTACATGGAGCGACTGCCTATCTGACCTCCACTACCCAGTAACTGGGTAATACGATACCCCTTGTTAAGACTGGTTGTCAGACTTTCGGGCTTCTGTCGACCCGTAACGACTGTCAAAGATCCACGAATGACAGCCGGGACCAACGGCTTAACGTGCTTTCCGAAGCACAGAGAAGTCTCGATATGTAAAGATGGTCATCCATCCACTGACCAACGCCGGAAATCGTAGCTTTACCTGACGGATCGACCCGGTATGGCTGTTACTACTTATCCATGAGCTCCTCCATGCTAAAATAATAAGTTCAACACAAGTATCCGCTTGAATATTCGAATAAACGTTATTCCCATCTCTATTTCTCCCCTCTGATATTCACTCATGAATTCTAAGCATGCGTCGAGGGACAATCAGGGTGAGCGCGCCCTCTCCTTCGTACGTCCAACGTTCAGTTTCAACAAAAGCAGTACAGGGAACGGTTCTTCGCGTTTGGATTAGAACTCTCACTAAAATAATATTCGGCTAACAAACATCAGTTGGTTTGATTAGAAAAAGGCTGTAACATCGTGCTCTGTTTTTTTTATTAAAATTAGAATCCCGGTCCGCGTTAAATCTAAATTCTAGATTAAATCGGTTTTTATTTTTTGCTCAGTCCAGTGAATTTTGTTTGAGTTCTTTCTTTATGCATGCGCCGGGCGTCAAATGGGGAATGTTTAGGTCGGGCCCCTGCCGCCATAGTTCACTGCTTTTATTCAATATTCAGTTTTAACGGAACGAATCTGAATTCAGACAAGTACGGGGAAACGGTTTATAAGCTCTGTTTTTATGAAAATAAAATTGGCATACTTAAACAATTATTATTCGGATATAATAATATATAAGTAATATCTCTTGTTCGGATTTCCCCCTACTGTCCTAGTTAAAAAACACTCTGAACTTTTTACGAGGTTTTTTTTAATTTAAGTCTCGGTAGGTGTAAATCTGAATTAAATCGGTTATCGTTAATTACGTCATCAGTGCATTTTCTTGGGGACGTTCACGCTTGTGGCGGGGTCAAGTGAGGTTTCCAACTTACATAGCTATCGGTCGGTTAATGAACTCTGTCTCTATTCATTTTCGGAATGTGGGCGGCCAGCGCGGGATGTCTAACCATGCGCAGTATGGCTACCGACAGGGCAGGTGAAGGGAGAGAAGTCCCTATATAAGCTCTGCACTGCTGGTCAGAGCTCAGAACTGTGCACGATGCTGCATGGGGCCTCTAGAGCACCCTTGCACATCTTGTCCAGACGTACAGTTGATGTTTGAAGGCATTAATGCCTTAGGTAGTTTTATCCTTGTTTTCGGCCCGTTTTTACGTGTGTACATTTGACGTCGTAAACAGCACGCGGCGTCTGATAGCCCGTTTTTAGGGTTCCGTAGTCAACAAGGAACAAGTGTCGTTTTGGATATATGAAAAAATTCACGGTGGTAGTAAATATAACGAAATTAAAAGGAAAACTATCACCGCTTCGTAGGCTCCACAAGTTACCGAGTAATAATCGAGCAACTTAACATTGTAGTTGAAAAACATATTGTCCCATACATTCTGTATGGGAGAACAAGTTTTTCAACTACAATGTTAATTTTGTTGGATAAATTCATCCCAACTACGGAACCCTTCATTGTGCGGGGGTCGACATGCTCTTGGCCGGTTTTTTACTAATACTAAGCGACAGCTAAATTAATGCCTAAATAAAAGCACTCTTATCTATGCATTCATGTTAGTAAAAACGAACATTAAACTCGCCACGTCTACGCCTGCGTCGGGCGACGATGAGGGCATGGGGGTAGCTCGTAGTCTGATTACAGGCGTGGGCCGCGGGGCCTTCAGTTTAGGCATGCGCATTAGGAACACTGAGTACTCCCCTTTAAGGGGAGGAAAACACTATAAAAGCCAGCGACAGACGTTCAGAGCTCACTGCAAAATGCTGCAAGGGGCTGATAGCTTCCCTTGCAGCATCTTGTGGAGCTAAAGCATTGACACTGGCATTCATTTGCCTTGAAACGTTTGCGTTACGTTTCGTTGCGTTACGGTTTACGATACGTTTATGTAGGCACAGATGTTATAGAACTTCAGACAAAACAAACTAGGATCATTTGTATTTTGATTTTAACTCGTTTGTTTTTTTTTCCGGTTTTTTTATATAACATTTAATTTTTAACTGACTTGACTATACTTAAATATATTTAGGTAATAATGTAATACTGTATGTCAATATTGTATGTTCTATGTTAGGGGTTTGGTTTCTAAGGGGGTCCCTAAGGGGGACCATTGTGCGTGGGCCATGGCGGCTGTTGGTAGTTATTCCAACTTCCATTAGTATTGTACGTAATAGGTTTTATTAATTGCATATAGGTTTTATCATTTAGATTCAAGTACGCACTTCTGTAACAAGGAGTAGATTAGATAGACGCGATCGGTACCTACTCGGTATATTTGTGTAATAAAAGCCTATAGTTTGCGCCAAATAACCGTGGAATAAAAGTCGTTGACGCCTTCTACCAATGTATTCCAATATTTTAAAACGATACGAAAAAATGTTACGGTAGTGTCGCTAACACGATCTAAACAAACGTATCGCGGTACGAGGCGTCCTTGGTGCGTGCAGTTGCACGTGGCATGTTTTTTTTCTTTGCATTTAAGTTTCGAGACAAGTGAGGTTAATGACTTTTATTCCACGGTTATTTGGCGCAAACTATAGCTATTTATTATAAAATAATATCTACAATATAAATATATTACTTTATTACTTTACGTAATTACGTTGCCTTACATTTCTTTGTCTAAACATAATAAAAGTAGTGTTTTTCATAAAAACAATTTAGAATAAGCCTTTCAAAGTAGTTTTCATGTAAAACACTGACATAATTTTTGGGCAAGAGTGAGAGGTTCATAAAAAACTGATTTTTAATTATTTTTGCATTCTGTTTAATACAGACAAAAATATTTTTCAAGAAAAAAGAGCTGATGGTTCCTAAGAAAACCCTGTATCTCGGAATTCCCCCTACTGTCCGAGATTCAAAATCATCATCATTTCAGTCGAAAGACGTCCACTCCTGGACATAGGCCTCCCCCAAGCACCCCGACTTCGACCAGTTCTGTGCTTCTCGCATCCAGCGGATTCCAGCGGCCTTCACTAGGCCGCAGGTGTTAAAAAAAACACTCTGTATATTACTATATGAATAGGTATTATATACTATGACTGTACTAAAAGGTAGATACTAAATGTTTGGCGTCTTACTCACAGACGCTAATTAAAGTTAATGCATAATAATTATCTTAAGGTTGTATCAGATGTATGCCGTTTAGCCATATTATGCTATTGTGAATGATATTTTTCAGGTATCTGCGTAAGTGTACACACACACACACATATAGACATTTTAGCTTTCTATCTGGGATGACTGGGCCTAGGGGATGGGTCTAGACATGCGCAATATGTCCTATAAAGGGGGTACAGGGAGGGGGGATATGAGTCACAAAGTGAAATTTTGTGTGTTTGGTATTTTGTTCACGCAAAAACGGCTAAACGGATTTGGATGACATTTTACTCACATGTCTATAATATCTGAACTCGCGTTATTTGAATTCGATCCACAATATTACCAAATAAGGTTTTATTCTCCGACTTCAAACTTGATTCATACTATGACGACTTCTTAGAATGAACACCTCATGCTTCCAATCGAAATCTATGCACTCTGACTCACAATAAGTGTTTAGCGATCCAATTATAATATCTAATATGTACGCAAAACCATCAGAAATCCAGTAAACAGGTCTAAAATGCTAATGTTGTATTGTAGGCCTCGCACGAACGCGCGATTTAATCGCAACGTAATTTCGGAAGAATTTAAAATCTATACATATTACCTATAATATTAAAGTCACTTTTCGTGTCTGTCTGTGTGGCCGCGTTGTTCTTCTAAACTGCGCAACAGATTTTGATGCGATTTTCGCCATCGTTTAGAGAATTTATTCCAGAAGTTTTATGTGCATGCTATCTATATTATAAACCTACATTATAAACAAATCTCGATGTTTTGACAAGTCGTAAACACCGTGCGAAGCAGGAGCGTGTCGCTAGTTGAATATACTTGCTGTCACAGTTATTTACATTGCAAGTAGTGGCGCGAATTCACACAAATTTATATAGCGTAGGGACGCAGCTAAAAATTGAAAAATAAAAAGGCTATTAATTTAAGCGTAGGGACACAGCTAAAAATTGAAAAATAAATGTGGCTTTTAATTTCGGAAGTCAGTATCTTTGGTTTTGTATTTTCGTTTTTTTTGGCACCGACATCCGAAATAAGAGTTAATTTTCTTTTAGTAGGAAGTGTGTCTTTTTGAACGTTGGATTTTTTTTGTTTGTAGAAAACTGATTTTTCCGATTGAAAAATCATTCGAATTTACATTTAAGTCGCGCGTTTGTGCTAGTCCTGTGATTACATTAGTAACGGAATGGACTAGATCATATTTTAGCTAGTCTGTGGCTCTATGTCTGCAGCTAGATAAAAAAAAACAACAACAGCATTAGAAACTGCGTCGTTGACTGTTTTGAAAACACAGTTTCTCAATAATAATGAATAATTCATTAATTTGACAAAACAACTAAAATAAAATCTTTCTAGTTTGTTCTGTAGATTAATCCAAGCCAGTGAGAGAAACAAAAATAAAGTGCTAGCTCGCGGCCATTTTGATAGCTCCTGTTTTTAAAACATACAATTATCATTTTCTAAACTTTTTAATCCGTTCAGCCGTTTTAGCGTAAAAGCGTAACAAACAAACAAACTCACTTTTGAATTTATAATAAGAATATAAGTTAGATATACGTTATATAAAAACTATGGGTGTTCTATTATGTATACACGGCTACACATCATAGCCTTTCCGGACAATGCTAGGTCAGCTTATACTGGAAATGTATAGCTTGATGTGTAGCCGTGTGTACACGCCTGCCATCCCTCGGGGTAAGCAAGCGTGATGATAATACAATTTGGTGCTTCATCGAAATAGAAAGGCATGAATGGACCATGTACTATATCTATCGGCATTGCAGAATACTTGTGTTATTCTGTGCTATTCTATAAGGTTATAAGGTGGATACGTAATATTTTAAATAAATGAATAATTTAATAACTGAGGCCTCAAGCGAATTGTGGGCTGTAGGTGGACAGACACGTGCGTACGTTTGGTTTTAGGCAGCCATCAGACGGACTGCATTTCAACTGCACTCCAACTGAAAATTTGCAGTTGGAATGCAGTTACAGTAAGTTCATTACGAGTATTGCAGTCGAGTATCGGAGTCGTACTAAACTGCATTCCAACAGCAAGAATGCAGTCCGTCTGATAGCAGCCTTAGTCTTTAGTGTATGGGCGCATGTATTGTTACCTAACAAAAAATACTTATATCCTATCATAGAAAAACACTTAAATACATTGTAAGTATCTTATGATTAGTTACATCCTATCATTATCAAAGTGGTAGGTACCTACTGGATCCTAGTAGGTACTATCCTATACTATTCAATATATATATTTGTAATCACGTTCTCGAAAACGGCTCTAACGATTTCGATGAAACTTTTACTTGGGTTTAAGGGGGCGAAAAATCGATCTAGCTAGGTCTTATATCTGAGAAAATTCATTTTCTCTATTTTAACAGCCCCGGGTCAAGTGATACAACGCTGGTCTAACCAACGTTGTATCACATGGCCCTGGTAGCTATGTACCTGGACGATACGTTTATCTGAGGCCCTAGTGCGAGTTTCTTTTATTTTAACCATCTAGACTTTACGCATCGACCGCGTTTAGCGCTCCAATTGGCCCTTCACCAGTGAAGGTCAGTGAAGGGCCAATCGGAGCGCCGAACGCGTTCGATGCGTAAAATCGAGATGGTTAAAAGAAACTCACACTAAGGCCTCCGTTTTCACTCAAGAAGAGATCGGTCGACCAGCTACTTATAACAAAATGCAATCTAAAATCAAATTGATTTTCGCAACTTCTGTACACGAATCTATTCTCATAATAAAAAAATAATGTAATTATAATTTGAAAAAGAAAGAATACCTACCGTACAATGTGAATATCATTAAATGGCAACGCTATAATGGATTTGCGCAACATACTCGTAATTATCGACTGTGTGACATAAATGATTAACATTTTTTTAAGAAGTGTGTCAAATGCTTGGTAGGCGAGGCGGCCACCTCTGTGGCGACCTTTCTCGGTACCTCAACGATAGTTAGCGAGATATTCGGGGCCAATATGCTAATATTATGATTTTATTGAACATATTAGCAATGTTATATTGATCGATGGACACGACTCAAATGAATGTGGTATATTTTTGCTCCTTAGTAGCATTTAAGTAACCTAATTATGTGGCTAATGCCCGTTTTCACGAAAATCCATGAGTGCGTTTTTATTTACTTAGGCATTAATAGGTACGCCTACTGTTAGTGAAAACGGGCATAAGTATCTAAAATAATAAAAACATAAACATGATTTATTATTTTACCTAACATAAAACAATACTTAGTTCTATGTAATGAATTCCTTATTACGTATATGGAACGATATGCATTTAAAAAATATTTATGCAATAGGTATAGGTAACATACCTATTCAAGACCGCAAAACAACAAAAGAATAACAATAAGTTAATTTAAACAATAGATTAATACATAATAATAATAAACATAATAAGACAAATGCGGCGCGCAGCTAAACAAACGTTTAAAAAACATGGACATCCATCACAAAATGTTAAGAAAATTATGCAATAACGTCTCAAGTGCGTAGTTTGAGTTAGGTACTTTTAAGAATAATTAACAAAAAAATATTTGACGGCTATTTGCGACGTTGCCGACTTTCCGCTCTTTAACGCATATTTGTGCAATATTTTGAGTGAAAATTACTTACATGAGTATGGTTGGAAGTACATTACACGCTGGAGTGGCGGCCGCGCCGTGTGTTCGCTTTGTTAGCTATATTAGCATATGTAAACATCAGACTAAGTTGTTCTGTATTGTGTGGCGGACACACGGACGTGTTTGGTGCCGAACATGCTAGAGAGAGACATATAGCGTACTAGTAGCAGAGTATTATTATCACCGTATCTATGAAATAACAAAGAACTCTATTAGACAAACAGGTAGACTGAGTTTAGACTGGATACGGAACGTACGGAAACCAGTTGTTATGGAGCACCTTAGAAGAGGAGGCAAGCAGTGGACCACGAGAGCGTTGATTGCTTAGATATTTTTGCCAAGACTAAATATAATTATAGTCTATATCGTTGGTATAATATCGTCTACAGATGTTATACCAGTTTATAATTTCAAACAGCGTTATCTACTTGTTTCAAGCTTTATAGTTCGGTTTCGTTATTCAGTTTTCGGGTGTCAGTTTTTTTTTTCTTTTTGAAGAGATGACGTAGTTACGTATAGTGCTAAAAATAGTACTACAATAGTAATTCCATTTGCTACAGGGATATTTTGGCACCTGAATGAAATTAACAAAGGGGCGTTGATGATAAAGGTTTATGAAATGGTCACAGAAGGTAGTTTTTTGAATTTGGAGCGATGCCAAGTGCTTTATCTGGCCTTGTCGGTGGTCAACCTTTAACAGTACGTACACCTTGCCCTTGGATGAATCAAAATATGACGTCATTACGTATGATTCTTATTACTGTATAAAATAGGTATCTTCGCAAACCGCTGGCCAACCTTAAGGTCGGTGTGTCACGCAGTTTGATCTTGAAAACAGTCATCGATACAACCCACGCGGTTCGTTTCCATCGCTAAGATATTTCTGTCATAGACAAAAAATAATAATGTATTATTACAATGTCTTAAATAGTTTTATTGACCTGCCAGTCTTAGGATTATATTCATGTTAAACTTTAGAAACCATCTGTTCATGTTTTTTTTTTTTTGTATTTTAATTTGTAGTTAGCAGAATATTTAGTGAAGATTGTGTTTTTACAGGAATCTCTCTTTTTGTTAAATAATTTTTCAAAATAAAATTATTATATGTTTATTAAATATTCTTTAAATTATATTAAATCGTTTCACTTTAATTCTTTAAATTTTAATGAAATGTTAGCACGTCGTGTTATTATAATCAACAGAATATAATTATATTTTTAATAATTAATAAAATATATTGCATGGAGTTGGTTTAGCACGTTGATTTCTGACATTTGCAGAATTAGGCATGCTAATTGTCTAGATATTAAAATGATTGCTCCATGGTATATTATATACCTATATTAGTGAAGTTCTGGCATCTACCGTAAATACATTAATCAATTTCTTTATTTTTATACGAGACTAATGTTAGTTTTAATGTAAAGTTCAATACCAATTAACTCTGTTCCTCTCATTAAGAATTTACACGGATTTTTTTATAATAATTAACTCTAATTTCCATTATTTTACTAGTAGCAAAATTGTGCAAAGAAGTATAAAATATATTGTTTTATATGAAAAATTACATTCCAGCGTCATATACATGTATGTATATAGCGTTTGTTTTTACGTTATAAACATACATGTATATTGTATATGTTCTATACATGCCTTTTTAATGCCATGCCAATTAACCCTCTGCAGGAAAACAGCCTCTTCCCATGCTAAGAAAGAACGACCACAACAAATACATTAACTATGGCTCACTACTAATACATTAATTACTATTATATTCACACAGCGTCATTCAAACATATTAGTAATAAAAGTACATAATTAAATAAAATTTCCACTCACGAATGAAAATACACACAATATACATAAATATGTATACATAATTTCTGGAACTATACATAAGAAGCCATTGTTTTTGTTACTCATTGTTGGTAAGTACATGCGTTATTTACATAATGTATAATTTTATATGAATGAGATGTTTTGTATAATATTAGTGCTGTCATCAGCATCACGGTCAAGGCGGCCGAGATAGTTATAGAGACACTTAGGCGGATCTACCCCATCTGGAATAAGATGAGGCTAATAAATAATTGCTTCATAACATATAGAGCGGTGGTGGCCCAGTGGTAACGGCCGCAACTTACGAGATTTAGGTCGTTCTGCCAGGGTTGCGGGAAAGTCCGAAAGGGATACCGGGACCTTGGCAACAGGCAACTGAAGGAACACGGGTGGGTTTTAGTCAGTAAAAGTCTGACACGCCCTTCCGCTCCGCCCAGAGCGGGAGAAGTCAATGGATGATTTTCATAACTCAAAAAAAAAAAAAAATTCGATCCCGGACAGTTCAATACTTTGTGTAAATTATTTCATCACCACTGCTCAGAAAACAGTGAAGGAAAAAATCATAAGAAAATACCAGTATGTCCTAGAATTAAAAAAATCGACGACTTGTGACATCTTCCATTTATCAAACCAAAAAAAGAAATGAGCAGTAATAGCCTAGTGGTGTGACCGTCAGACTGCCAAGTCACAGGTCTCGAGTTCGAACCCAAAACAAGCACCTCTGACTTTTCGGATTCATGTGCGTATTGTATAATTATCACTTGCTTCTAAAACGGTGAAGGAAAACATCGTGAGGAAAGCGGCGTGCTTGAGAGATATTTCTCGACGGCATATGAAGCCAAGTCAAAGGCCCATGGGCGGCTTTATAATTCTGACACCAGCATTGCTATTCTGTAACCATCTCACCGTGAAAACTTAGGTGAAGTGAGCGTGGAGTGAGCGATCATTGTCATCGATACCTACTGATGCCAAGGGGTGACAGTTCACTCCATGCCCACTTCACCTAAGTTTTCACGGTGAGATTTTTACAGAATAGCACAACTCGTTAGTCACTATTGAAAAAAAGAAGATCAAACCAAAAATCACGCTCAAAAACATGTCATAATAAAAATAATGCGTTACATAATTCAAAATACAAGCTCGTAACAATAATAAAATAACATCAATAATAATATCCTACAACTAACTGTCTTGAGGTACCTTTTTTGTTTGGCATGTGGGCGAATTTGAGCCGAATTTTATTTACCAACGACCGCATGTCTTGTAACAAGCAAAAAAGCGGCGAAGTGCGAGTCGGATTCGCACACGAAGGGTTCCGTACCACCGGACAATATTTAACACAACTTTTTTTTTAAATACTTTAGTTTATAAAAAACATTTCTTGTATGGGACCTTTTTATTAATTTTAACTTTTTTATTATTTCTTATTTGTTGTTATAGCGGCCAGATTAATAGGTACACATTCGTGTGTAACTATTATGGTTCAAATATGACGGACGGACGGACAGAAAGACGAACTGACGAACAGCGGAGAATTAGGCCTAGCTCGCACTGCAATTAAAACTCGCGCGCAATTTTTATCGCAATTTTGTAACAGATCATGGTTGCTTTTGTATCAACATACACTGGCGATTTCAAATTCACGCTCGATGCCATTGCCGTACACTGAATATAAACCGCGCGGATAAATCATGCGAATTGCGTGGTAGGCCTAACACACACTGCGAATTTTATTTGGCACCCATTGGGTAGGAACGGAACGAACCCTAAAAATCTTAATGCCCTCTGTTCTTCTTAAGTTTTTGTTCATTACAGGCAATTGTTTTGAAGATTACTTGTCATTTAATTGATTAACACGATCGCCTTTTTTGGTAGGGTATCATTTGGCCACGGTAACACAAAGGAATTCAGATTATTGTTGGCGGCTGTGTGAGTAATCATGTTTTTGGATTATAATGCTCTCTTAATATATCTACATATATATACTTTATATCTACTATAAAAGAGACCATAAAAAGACAGCAGAGTTAATTGCTGGGTACTGAGGTTAAATTCCTATTCCTATAATTTAATGAGTAAATATCTAATCGTGTTGTTATACATGTGAAAAAAACCCTGTCTGATCCGAAAGGGGCACATAGATACTGCAATAGTAACTATTACCAAAAAGTAATAAAAATCTTAATATTATTGAAAATAAAAAAGTTAATACCAAATTTATTAAAAATTATCAAATCTTTTTAGTTTTTTTTTCCTGAATAATTATACCATATAAATAGAGTCTCAGTGCGACACTTAACAACCCTCACGGATCAAACAGGGTTTTTTTACATATTGTTTAACGGGAGGGTTGAACACTTTTCTACAAAGCAATTTACTGAATTGCCTGTTATAATGACAATACTGGTATAATAATCCTAATTGAAAGAACAAAAACATCTCTTGCGCAACGTAACCTATAATTACGTAAACCCGTTACGAGATATAAAATGACAAGTTTTGGAAAACCCGAAAGGCAGAAGTATATTATTTGACCAAACGAAAGTTAAACTGGATATTGCCAATCGTAATCTTTTATAATTATACTGAGTCATGGGTTTGTATTGAACCCTGGCCAAGGGCACTGCGGTCCACTAAAAATATTCAAAAGTGTCTCCCATTTCCTCCTATAATTCCATTCTTCTTCGAATTAGGAGTATGTAATACAGTTTCTCGTGATTGTTAGTCAATTAAGGATCGTTTTGTGGTCGATTTTCATTTGTTTTTATTTTGTAGGTATTGAAGGCCTAACCTTCCTTTGTGATGAACAGCTGGGTCTAGAACTATTTTGCACAATAGTTCCTTGTAAAACGAACTCATTAATGAGATTAAAATAGACTGTAAAAGTTTGTATGGAAATTCTTGATTTCAGGCGCACTTCATAAACAAGAACGCGGGGCCATTAACAAAGCAGCTTGATAAATAATTTTATCTACACAGATAACTTAACATATGAACAATACCTACAATGGAGCCAGGGACTGTCCTAAACTTTCCACGATGCATACGAGTTATGTGCAAAATGCAATGTATAATGAATTAGTGATGAGAAATTTTAAAACGAGAAGCATGTTATTCGCATACCTACTATGGAATTCCTCAGGCCACCATAACTGTGACGACAAGGGTAACAAGCAAGGTCGGGTCAGTATTTAAGTACTTACATAGCCGACCTTGCTTGCTTTATTAATTTTGTTTTCCGTTGGTAACACAGTTTCAGTAGGTACCTAGGAGTACCTAGTTACCTACTATTTTTGTTTGATTGATGAAGTATCCTCGGTATTGATGAAGTATCCTTGGACAAAATCCTCGACAAAGACACTTTTGTTTACCCATGTTTGCAAATAAATGATTTTGAATTAGAAGAGCTTCACTACTCCAACAGATAAAATTACGAGAAAGAAATTATTTTCCTCCCAAATTATCTGATTTAATATAGTGACATTCTAACAGCGTTATAACGATGATGGAAAAGTAAAAAATGTAAAATTTTCGCTAGCATAGGTGTCATTATGCTACCGAAATGCTTACCTATATAAATTCAATTGAAAGTTGTTTTAAAAACGATCAGAGTAACCGTGCGTTTGCACTGGCGAAACGTTCAAGACAAAACATGTTGAAATCTCTATTTTCTGTCAAAGTTCCATACAATTTTTGACAGGAACTAGAGATTTCAACATGTTTTGTCTTGAATGTTTCGCCAGTGCAAACGCACGGTAAGATACGCACAGAGGCAAAGCTTCTAAGATCGTACAAAATGTGTGCCTGTTTTGGTAGGGTTGGCACACTATGTACGTGTATAATGTGTTTAATTGTTTTTGCGTATTTTAATTTATTATTCAATCACTAATAGGTCGGTAAGTATTATCTACGTATTTCAAATCATAAACACCAATCACTAGGCAATAATATTGTAAAAAAAATCCTCAAATAGTCGTTATTTAGTGGTACTATTCAGTGCCACTTTCTTAAATCATTAAACCATAATTACGATCAATACCAAAACTTTGTTGCACCAGGTAGAGTTTTCTTTCGATGTTGGGGTTTATGGTATCTATCTACCACATAAAAAAAATAAAAATAAAATCAAGTTACTACTAATAATAGGGGGATAGTTAAAAAATGATATATTTTTATTAATATTAGTAGGTACTTATTGTTATCGCAATATCGGTCTTTGGGATGCCTACGTCCAGACTTGAATGTTTTATACTTTTGTAAGTATATGAAGGGTCCTGAGCTCGTGGCTAAGTAATAACAGCCGCACGGGTCGATCCATCAGGTTAAGCTACGCTTGCCGGGGTTGGTCCGTGGATGGGTGACCATCTTTACATACCGAGACTCCTCCGTGCCTCGGAAAGCACGTTAAGCCGTTGGTCCCGGCTGTCATTTGTGGATCTTTGACAGTCGTTACGGGTCGTCAGAAGCCCGAAAGTCTGACAACCAGTCTTACCAAGGGGTATCGTATTACCCAGTTACTGGGTTGTGGAGGTCAGATAGGCAGTCGCTCCATGTAAAATACTGGTATTCAGCTGCATCCGGTTAGACTGGAAGCCGACCCCAATATAGTTGGGAAAAGGCTAGGCAGATGATGAAGTATATGAAGCAATTTAAAAACATTAAATTTATTCTAACGCTCTTCCAATAGCATTTAAGATGACGCAAAGATTTACTGAGTTATGTACCTATATTTGGTACGGCGTCGATACGATAGCCTAGTAATAGGAATACCAACAATAATATATGCATAATTAATTACTATAGGTAAATAGTGACACGTTTGATTGGTCCAGATTCTCTCAACTACTCGAGTAGTACCTACTTTACATTGACATTTATTTTGCTCATAATATATTCATTTTTTTTTCATTTCATTTATTTCAGTAAGTAACAATTTTTACATTGTATCGAAATTTTACACTCAAATCATAAAATTAAAAATTATTTTTTAATGCTTGTAAAGCGAACTTTTTCGAACCACTCTAGCAGCTTCACAGCTTCTAGAATGTTCTAGATACCGTGTGACAAACAGACGACCGGCACCTTTAGTTGACGTTGTCGTCTGACATCTGTCAACTGGGCTGCACACCAAACTGATACTATAAATTTGCGAAACCATTCCTTCATCCCGAAACCCTATCGTTAACAAATAATGTGATGTGTGTACCATTCACTTGGCGCCCGACGTGGTACACCTCTGCCTAACCCTTCGGGGCGATACAGGTGTGATGTTATGTTATGTTATATTATTTTGCTCTTTTGAATTGCTCAAAAATTATAGATACTAGTAAACTTTGATTAGATCTGAAACATGGCATCCTTAATAATATTTGATTTTAAAATATGTATAGAAATGAAACAAAGGAGATAAATCGTAC
Source organism: Lithophane leautieri (assembly GCA_949152455.1). Taxonomy (NCBI): domain Eukaryota; kingdom Metazoa; phylum Arthropoda; class Insecta; order Lepidoptera; family Noctuidae; genus Lithophane; species Lithophane leautieri. Next base: position 18,257,383 of record OX424458.1, on the reverse strand, counting down.
ATTGAAATAATTAATTGCTGTGGTGGTGTTGTCAAACAAAACGTAGCTAAGTGCTACATCTAATTATGATACAGCAACATAATTCTGTTCAAATAAAATTCGAGTTGGAAAACTCAGTCAACTCAAACTCAACTCAACTCAGCCTATTGCAGTCCTATGCTGGACATACGCCTCTCCCAAGCTGCGCCAGAACACCCTGTCCTCTGTATTCCGCATCCAGTCTGTCCCAGCCATGTTTTTAAGGTCGTTGGTCCACCTAACTGCAATAGTAGCTAGCTATCTGAATAGACTGGCAGCTTATCAACGTCGAATGCAAGGTGGTATTACTAATAGACCAATGTATAGATAGGCATAGTAAATCAACCAATAAATCATTACCAATTGTAAACAAACAAATTATTCTTTATCTCCAATTATTGCCAATTATCGGCAATCTTAGCAAAATGACAGAGGTCACAATAATACCCAATTACCTACTTACTTCAATTGACCCTCTGACCTATGATATAATTCCAGAACAAGAATAATAATTTAATCATCTAATTGTTATTGGAATAGGCAACTGTTCTATTTTCGGGATAAAAATGAAAATAGTACTTTTATTAATACAATTTATTATTAAAAAAAAGCTAGCTTTAATAAAAAAGAGCTAAGTTTATATTTATCATCTTCGTGGAACTACAGATTGAAATCCAAACCTACAATGTTTTAAAGCGAATTACTCAGTTTTGATTCCTAATTTCTCTAAGGGCCTCGTCCGCCATATCTGGATAGCCACTAATCACTGAATAAATGGTGTTGGAGCCGTGGTGGCACAGTGGTAACGAGACCCGCCTTTTTTTTTTTTTTTTTTGAGGGTTGGAAATCATCCAATGACTTCTCCCGCTCTGGGCGGAGCGGAAGGGCGTGTCAGACTTTTACTGACTAAAACCCACCCGTGTTCCTTCATTTGCCTGTTGCCAAGGTCCCGGTATCCCTTTCGGACTTTCCCGCAACCCTGGCAGGCATCGGTCCTATTGGACCCCGTCATTTTTGCTGACATCTCTTTGAGGCGCGCGTGGAACACGACGCGCCATCGACCCGGGCCTGGTCCTTATCGGACGGCGAGCTGCCCGTTGCTCGCCGTCCGCAAGCCCGCGCCTATGGTGGCCGGAAATCCGCCTGGGATTCCCGACGCCCAGGGCGTCTCCAACGGCGGCGGTTAGGGGCGTGAGGGCGCAAACTTTGCCTTTCCCTCACGCGTTCCGCCTCCTCCTTTGCGAGCATTACTGCTTCGCAGAAGGAGGTGACGGCTTCCCATGCCCTCTCGCTCCGTACCATGGCCTGAACCAGGGCCGGACGCGAGAGGTCACCGCCGCCAATCGCCTCCGCGAGGACACGGCGGTGCTCCGCCCAAGCAGGGCACACCTCAACCGTATGCTCCACCGTGTCCTCCGGGCGATCCACACAGTGGTGACACCCGGGCGTTTCCTCCCGCCTAATCCTACACAGGTACCTCCCGAAGCTGCCATGTCCGGTGAGGACCTGTGTCAGGCGGAAGGTGAGGACGCCGTGGCGCCTCTCTATCCACTCCTCAAAGAGGGGACTTATCGCCGCTATTGTGGCGTGCCCAGCACTGGGTTGCGACAATCGCACTCTCCATGCCGCCATGAGATCTTGCCGGAGCTCTGTCCGCTGTGCCGCGATTTCTCGCGGCAGCGGAGTTACACCCCGGCGCTTCACCTCCTCGCGCCACTCCCAGATGTGCGCGAGGACCTTCGCCTCCAGATCCCATGGCGGTAATCCGGCAAGGAGGCTCGCCGCCTCACGGGAGACCGTGCGGAATCCCCGGGCCAGCCGAATGGCCATGACCCTTTGGGACGCGTTCAACCGGCGTGCTGGCCGCAGCCTAAGGGAACGCGCCCACACCGGTGCCCCGTAAAGGGCCATGGACCGCACGACCCCCGCATAGAGCCTCCGGCAGGAGGCGTTTGGACCCCCTAGACTGGGCAGGAGCCGCCTCAAGGCGGCCCCAGCCCGGTCCAGCCTTGGAGCCAAACGTCGGAAATGCTCCACGAAGTTCCACCGGCTGTCGAGGACGAGTCCCAGGTACTTCATCGTCGACTCGACGCCGATGTGAACCCCTCCTACCGTAATTTGGGAACCCGACGGTGGCGCGTTCCGAGGGCCATGAAAACACATGACCTCGGACTTGTGCAAGGCCACCTCGAGTCCCAACTGCCGGATTCTATCGACGATTGTCGCAACCCAGCGTGTCGCTAGATCGGCCGCCGCCTGGTGCGACCTCCCCTGCGCCAGAACCAGCGTGTCGTCAGCGTAGCAAACCACGCTGACGTCGCTAGGGAGGTCGGCGCGCAGCACCCAGTCGTATCCGATGTCCCACAGATGCGGCCCCAGGACCGATCCCTGTGGGACACCGCACGACATCTCTCGCCGGTTCCACATTCCCTGGTGACCGGGGTAGATGACGGCCCTGTCCGTCAAATAGGCCTCGACCACACGACAGAGGTAGGTCGGCATCCGGTGGTACCGGAGTGCCTCCCTTATGCAACTCCAGGGCAGGGTGTTGAAGGCGTTGGCGATGTCTAGTGACACCGCCAAGACGACCCCGCCCCGGGCCACAGCATCCCCCGTCGTGAGGGCCCGTACACGCATGATGGCGTCCACCGTAGAACGAGACCCGCCTTACGAGTTCGAACCGAGTCAGGCGCTTTACTTTGTGTAAATAATTTCATCACCAGTGCTCTCAAAACGGTGGCGAAAAACATCGTGAGGAAACCGGCATATCCTAGAATCAAAAATTCGAAGACGTGTGGTGTCTACCAACTTACACTGAGCTCGCGTGGTAGATTAGAGCCCACTCCCTCTCATAGAGACAAGGCCTGTGTCCCAGCAGTGAGAACGTTATAGGCTGATTCTGCTACTGCTAAATTCAATAATGTAACAGAATTTGTAAAAAATTAACGGCAAATTACTTTTACAGGAACTACTTAGGCCCAGCGTCCACGACACGCGACGCGGTGCGACATATTAACTCGTTATTAACTAGTCGGTTATTGGTGACATTCAGGCTACTGATTGGTAATTTGTGTTTGTAACACGTTACTATTGAGGAGTGTCGCGGACCTTAGAGGTCGTGAAACTTCCCCTTACGTCTTTCACAAATAGTTAAAAGACTCACCTGTCTTCTAATCATAACGTGGCTGACTCTCCCGCGCACCCTAACGGAAAGCACGTACTCCCCGGGGTGGGCCTGTGACTCCCTCACCAGGAAGGAGCCGTTCTTGCCCTTCTCCATTATGAGGTGTTCCGCCTCCTTTGCTGACATGACTCCGTGGAACCATCTGGAAAGATAAGAATATTAGAAAAGACAGATTCAGACTGAGACGAAAATGCAATCAAGAAACATTCACTGGTCCAATGCACTGATCAATCTCCAGTGTTTGACAGTCTATAATTAAAGTTCCTAGGAACTTTCCACAAAAGCCATTAATGAAGCGTTTAAGTCGCCATGGCCCACGCACAATGGTCTACCTTAGGTGTGGAAACCAAACCCCTAACATTTCCGCCGCTCTCGCATCGCATCGTACCGGCGTCATGTTTCGCTACTCGGATCGGATTCGCGTAGCGGAACATGACGCGAGTCAGTACAATTGAACTACTGCGGTTTCGCTGCTATGATTTCGTGGCGAAGGTGTGCTACCGGCGTGAACATAGAGCGTTGAAGTTGAACCAAAATACGGGAAATGCTAGACTACAGAAATACGGGCATTGCTCTAGTCTCAATCACGTAGGCATAATAATTACATAACAGATACGCTAGCTGTCGCGGTTCGGTACCCAGTCCTTGGAGTTCCTCGTCGGCCGTCAGTCATGCGACAATGCGACAGAAAACGTTTATTTACAATAATCGATTGCGACAAAAAATTCGCCTTGAGGTTTGAAGACGTTATGCTGATTGTTACGATATAAACCGCATTATAATTTATAGTAAGAAAAAACATTATAACAAAAAAAAAAGATTACAAAGTAAATAACAGTGACAGGAAATTATCAACATCAAACGAAGTGGAAAAAAAAAGAATCATTGAAGCTAACTCAAACACGCTTTCAATAGGTACGTAACAAATTAAAAAAAAAAACAAAGTCGGTCGACAATTGACGAAAATATCGATGAACATAACTTCATAAATAAAATATAAGTAAAAATCTTTTTAAAACAAGCTTTTAATGAACTTAAAAGGGTTTTCCCAGGGCCACCTCCCGGCTCCATCATCAGACCCTGAACACCACCTAGTGTCAAAGCACTTGTTAATATTTAAGTAATGAGTTCAAACACGAAGGTGCTTTCTTGATTGATTGAAGAGTTCCTATGGCCAACTTCCGGATCCTTCATCAGATCAGTTCCATGGTATCATTTTTTCAATTCGTCTCGGTAGTTATATTAGTACGCCAAGTTTCAGCTCAATTGGATGCCAGGAAGTGCTTGAAAAATGGATGACAATTGGAGTAACCGGAAACACATACAAACAGAGCAAGCTAATATAAAACTTGTAAAAACATGGAACCACACAGAGACTAAAAAAAAAAAGCTCGCCTTCTTCCTCTCTCCTATTAAAAAATAACTTTTGCTGTGCCCGACAGGGTCCATAATTGATGCGATGTCTTAACATACCAACTACTTTGTACACTTTATGGAATGCAATAAAGCATTGAGTATTGACAAAATTGAGAACCTCCTCCTTTTTTAAGAAGTCGGTTAACAAGTAAGGTGCATGCCGAACTGACTTTGATTGTGGAAGTGGACTATACATACTCGTATGTTGAGATTATTAAGGTTACTTTTAATTGGAATTGATTTACCTGCAATAGGTATGTAAAATAATTTTAGGAGGATCGAGGGTCGATCCCTCCGGTTAAGCTACGCTTGCCGGGGTTGGTCCGTGGATGGGTGACCATCTTTACATATCGAGACTCCTCCGTGCCTCGGAAAGCACGCTAAGCCGTTGGTCCCGGCTGTCATTTGTGGATCTTTGACAGTCGTTACGGGTCGTCAGAAGCCCGAAAGTCTGACAACCAGTCTTACCAAGGGGTATCGTATTACCCGGTTACTGGGTTGTGGAGGTCAGATAGGCAGTCGCTTCATGTAAAATACTGGTATTCAGCTGCATCCGGTTAGACTGGAAGCCGACCCCAACGTAGTTGGGAAAAGGCTAGGCAGATGATGAGGTATGTAAAATAATTTTAATAAGCGTGGAAGCAGTGTGTTCGGAATCAACTTGGTACTGAATCGATTTCAGACGTTTTCAATAAAATCATACCAAAACTTTCATATTTTAAAAACAGTTATTGAAGCCTGTACTTAAACTAATTTTAAAGTAACTGTACTCAGAGCTGTAACTATACCTCAAAACTAGCCATGTATTGTATACAGGGTGTAAAAAGACCCATCACATACCCATCAACTGCGCATTTTATAACATTACACAAGAATAATTGCTGGGAAACGACTTTTATTTTTTGGTGTGAAAAATCGCTGTTTACGGTAGTGCGCAACGTAATAACGTAACGCACGCAAAACATTGTTTTAATGGATGCATGCAACAGTACAGGCGTCGCGGGGGTATTTAAAATTAAGTAATGTTAACATTTAAAACTTGCTTTCTTTAAAAAAATCGTCCGAAAAATTTGGAAATTTGTCCTTCAATATCTCCGTAACCAGAAGGTTCCCGTATGGTCCAGAACAAAAAATGATCATAGCGACAAGAATAACAAATGATTTTCAGCTTCGTTGAGCATCTTTTTACACACGTTATAAGTATCAGTCAAATAGTATTTAAATATCAGTCAAAAACACAAGAAACTTCAGTACAAAAATCTACCTACAGTTAACAGACAATGTAAAGATACAAACCAAAAAAATACTTTTTAAAGAAATACAAAATATGTAGGTATTATTTATATTTGATTAGCTTACACCCGCAGCTTCGCCCGCGCTATATGTCGATAAAAAGTAGTCCTTCCTTAAGATGCCATCTATCTCCTTGCCAAATTTCGTCAAAATCCGTTCAGTGGTTTAGGCGTGAAAAGGGTAACATACGGACAGACAGACAGATAGACAGACAGACAGAGTTACTTTCGAATTTATAATATTAATAGTATTATTATGTAGTATGGGTTGTATTTGAGTATGAATGTGGATGAAGGGCTTTATTTATTTAGAAGAAAGAAAAGATTTATGGATTGTGTGCAAAATGTTATTATGGCTAGAAAGGGGACGGCTTCCGAGATGACGGCTAATAGAGATGTATGTATGGAATAACTGGCTCGTTGGCCTAATGGGCGCAAGCGCTACTGCTGAGCATGAGGTCCTGGGTTCGATTCCCGGGTCGGGCAAAGTGTTATTGGATTATTACATCTGGAATTTCTTAGTAGTAGTTCGGAGTCTGAATTGGTGTTCGGTTGGTGGCAATAGGCTCGCCCCCTATTACATGAGACTTAAGCCTATCTGGCGACATGTGGGTGTACTATAAACACATCTCTGCCTAACTCTTCGGGATTACAGGCGTAATGGTATATATGTGCAAGTATTGTAGGTAAGTATAAATATATAAAAACATGGTCTAAATACAGAAAAAAAAATTGCAAATCACACAAAAAGATTTTATTTCGAACTGCTTACTGTCTGTGAATAATTAACCATTTCCCAGTTCCATTGAGCATACAATTTGTTTCGAGTTCAGTGACCGACCTGCCTAAAGACTTGATTGTGTGAAATTAAACAAACAACAGCTAAAAACGTATGCACAAAGAACGTGTCTAATTTTCGCAAGAATAGGTCTCAACTTTGAGCGAGATCATTCAGTGTTCCGCTACGGATAGTGAGACAGGAAAGAGTGAGAACGGTTTCTGTCAAAATTGAAATAGGCTACATACCTGTTAGATTAGATCAAAAACAATCGGTACTTTTTTTTTTTTTGTTAGGTATTAAGGTCATAACACACATATCAACTCGAAAAGGGATCATCACCGTATCGTCTTTCGCCTCGCCGTCAAACAGGCGTCAACCTCACGTAACCAAAGCGTACCCCAGCTCCGATACGTCGACACGGCTACAGCTAAGCGACGACGCCGCGCTTACGGCTCGCCGACCGCTGGTACCTACTCGCAAGAATAGTATGCTGCAGGCAGACCGCGGGAGGGGTGAGAGGGGCCAGGGTGGACGAAGAGATGCAAGCGCAACAACGGAGAGGCGTAAGCGCGGGGACGACGAGCCGTAAGGGCGGGGACCGCTGGTTGACCACGCGCCACACTGCGGTTCGTGAGCTTGCCCCGAGGCAAATCGTTTACGTTACGATTCCGATTAGTGTGCTTTTCAGTAGGGAGTTACATACAAAGAATAATAAACGGCTCGAGTTGATACGGTTACGATCCGTTTCCGAGTTGATATAGTTCCTGCCCCTGCTTCGCACGGTTTTTACGACTTGACAAAACTTTAATAAACTTTATTTAACTAAACTTACAAAATTAACTAAAAAACTAAAACTAAAAGGACTAACTAACTATACCAATAAATATAAAAACAGAGGGTTAGGCGTCGAAGTATTCGTCCGCATCGCTGTTTTCCGGAAACGTGCCCAGAAGACTGGCAGCATTGCCACGTTGAATGGAAATGCTAATTCTTTGGCCAAAGAGAAAGCCAGCCCTTTGGTCACGTGAAGTGTCGACCAGTCGGCGAGTAATTTCCTTAAAAAGGAGACGCGCACTCGGGCCCTATGACCCGAGCTTTTCGACCCCAAACGGCTCAAAACTGTAGTTGCCCATAAGGTTACAGTATTTGCGCCGCTTGAGGGTCTCAGCAGCCGCAGCAGCGGCGCCAGCACAGCTCGCCGTGCTAGGAACATGGGATGGTGCAAGGGTGTCGACACAGGTTGCGTCCCACACCAGAGGCCTACCCATCTTCCAAGGCAACAACGTCATGCCATCTGGTCTCTTCCCATCGTCACGTACCAAGCCGTTTGGTTCTAATACCGCTGGTACGCCGGCGGTGACGAGGGCTCGACGGATAATATCGTTGATGCTGGCGTGCCGTGCTATGCGGCCTGCACTCCTGCAGCAGGAGAGGCCATGGTGCCCGAGACTTTCAACAGCTTCGCCGCAGTGACACCGATGCGGAGCAACACAAGGTGCGCCTAAGCGGAGACATGTAGCGAGCCGAAACGATGAGTCCGACTATCCGTATTGCGACAATACGGATATGCCCGACATATATTAGATATATTAGATATAAGTAATCAATTAACAAGGCGTATCACAGAGGCATATTTGACACTCAACCTCTGCTAGATGTCTTCGTAAGTTCGTAGGTATCGATATAGTACATTACTGTCGCGGCCAGTAATAAAGGTATTGATGGACGATCGTGAAGATGAGGGCCGAGACAAAGCCGAGGCACTCATGCGTGAGTCCATCAATTCCTGATTGCGGCCAAAGCTTGTATAGTACTTTTCTCAAACAACGCGTGGAAATTCAAACTGAGTAAATTAAATAGAAATTCCAGAATCAATGACGATCAACTATCATTTTTCATGCGCCAATATTCATTTATTTCTTCTTTGCTCTATTTGCAAGCCAATTCGAAATTTAAATAAAATCTTTGATAAGTTACCTCCTTGGTTGCCGTGTGTTGAAGTAAAAAGTTTGTTCCATTTTTAAATTTCACGACAGATAATATGAGTTTTCATAGTAATTTATTTGGCCGCTAAACACGCCAGATATGGATTTTCATAGTAACTTTGCTGGCCGCATCGTCATTTGTTTTTTACCAGTACAGCAATTTTGATTTATTTCGAAGAAGGTTGTCAAAATAATGCTCGAATTTCCAAGCATGTTTGAGAAAAATACTTTAATCATAATCATGTACAACCCGTATGCGTCCACTAGAGAACATTCTACATGCGCTTCCCGTATTTATAACATCAAGTTATTTCGAGGTGATACTAATAATCACCTCGTTTGGTAAATTGTTGATCGAGACATGATGGAAACGGTGTTTATTGATGTTTGCTTATGGTCAGCTAATTTTATTATTTGCATAACATACAACGGTGCATTGAAAAATCCTCCACGAGGGACAGAATACCTGTTTTAACTAACATAGCGCAAAAAAACATTTCGCAGGCGATCACTAAAATTACGTCACCGATTCGCCGATAATTTTTTTAATCTTCGGGCACATAACTTTGTCAAAAATGTAGGCAACTTAGAGATCTGATTACATTAGATATTACCTAAATAGGCGTTTCACGCATAATGGTCCACCTTAGGGCCTAAGTGTGGAAATCAAACTCCTAACATAGAACTAGGCGCATAAGAAAACCCGGCTGTGGGTTTATAATCATGTAAAAGTGGGCAAGCCTTGGCCTTTAATGGGGCAAAAAGCCATAACATAATCAGCCTATAACGTTTTTACTGCTGGGACATAGGCCAGGTAAGGAAGTGGGCCATACTCCACCAAGCGGGCCCAGGTCGGGTTGGTGCGATGTCACATGTCTTCGAATTTTTGGTTCTAGGACATGCCGACTTCCTCACGATGTTTTCCTTCACCGAGAGCAGTTTGGAATAAATAAAATTGTTTGCTTGGGACCTTTGAACCCACGAGCTACATCGTAATTCGGGGCCCATACCTCTTGACCACCACTTCGATCACACAAAACCATCTGCAGTAACAGGTTTCGAAGATAAGCAGGACCTTCGCACAGCAGTCAGCGGCAGCAGCAATCGCACAGCAGCCGGTAGACTCGAATAAGCGCAAAAGTTAAAAAGCGCTTATTCAAGTCTGCTTTAATTATTATTGAATTAGAAGCAACAATCATATGAACCCGTGTATTTCATTAAAATTACATACTTACTATAATTTCATTACTTATTTTCAGATTTGGATAGCAATGTTATTGAAGAAATAGGTAAGAAAATGCTATGATAATACGCTTACAATGAAAAATAATTGTCTTTAAATTACAGCATAGTAAATCGCTTTGCATTAAACAAAAAGCCGAGATCTAAAAAGTAAGAGATTAGTAATGTTTATACAGGGTTACTGGTAACTCGACGTATTCCTTGCAGGACGTCATAGTAGGGTTAAAATGCAACAAATTAAGCCACCAAATGTTCTATCGAAATTCAGTAGTTTTTGAATTAGTTAAGTTTTAGTTTTTTAATGAAAAATCCCAGATTAAACCATTTGAAACCAATTTAAAAATGATTTACGGCGCGACTGTACTGAAATTTAAGTTATTATCATAGTTGACGCCGTAGCAGACCTTTGTTAATAATTAAAAGTTCAATAATGCCTAAAACTTTGGCAAATATCACTAACAAAACATTTAATTTTTTGTAATTTTTAGCTCTAAAACTCTTAACTAATTCAAAAACTACTGAATTTCGGTAGAACATTTGGTGGCTTAATTTGTTGCATTTTAACCCTACTATGACGTCCTGCAAGGAATACGTCGAGTTACCAGTAACCCTGTATATCTATCGCTTATTCTAAGTACGTACTTAGGATACGCGTTATTCCTGTCACTGTCAAACTACAAAGTCTAAACACGAGCTAAATAACGGATACCTATAGATCTTGGGCTAAGTTCACAGTTAAAGGGCAAGTTCAGTCACACTAGCACAAAGTGTCTCGTCATCATTTCCATTACTTCCATTTGTTCAGATTCTTGAAAAGATTGCAATTACCACTTGACTGGATTCGATTAGCCACAAAAAGTACCAACAAAAAATCTAAATCTAAACAAAAAAAAAATATCTAAACTGTCAAAAAATCTAAACTACGTAAATAGGAAATAAACAGAAAAATCAATGACTTTTCCGGAAGCCACTGTTTAATATAGAAGAAAAAATTTGTACCTTGATGGTCATTAGCTAGTCGTTACGGGTAGCCGGAAGCCCGAAAATCTGAACCAGTCTTACCATAAATTGTATAGTGTTACCCCGTAGGTTGCTGCCTCTCTAACCTACATTACATTATTATTACATTACTATCTGACCTGGTATTTTACGTATGCTTTGCCTAAAATCGAACAGCTGACGTGAGCATTTACGGCTGATGAAAAAAAAACAATTTTCCGTAAAATTGTGTGTTTTGTGAAACCCCCGTTTATCTAGTAAAAAGGGACGCGCTTTGGGTGCAGTTTTTCATCTGTGAACAGGGCTTCACTGCCTATAAAAAACCTAGCTAGAGAATAATAGCAATGTATAAAAAAAATAAAAAAAATCGGCTAAATGGTTCTCGACTTATAAGCGTTTTAACTAACAGACATCCAGTTTCTGAATTGAAGTTCAGTAGGTATTGTTTGTATTACAGGCGGGGAACAAACCAATAACCTGAAATATGGTGTAACTGTTGTTTGTTCCCCGCCTGTAATACCAAAATTCTACAGATTGCAATGCTTATTTTTTTCTCTTTTAATTTATGCGTTTTAGCAAGCGGATTTTTTGTTTTTTAAATAATTTTCTTTATTTCAAGCTTTTTGGTTTTATATATACATATATTGGAATTGACTCATTACTAGCTTTTATTTGAAACATATTTACAAAAAAAAAAACAGCTGACTTCCACTTTAATTTTAAAAGTGTTTTGCCAACCCACACAAATTCGAATACCACTACGTAAAAACAATGAAAGGATCTTAAAACATCATCCATAAAGGCTAAGTGGGAAAAATAAGTATTATTGAACCTAACTCAAAAACTACGCAAGCAAAGTTAATAAAGTTTATATGGGACCACCTCTGAAGCATGATCTACCAAACAACCAGAATCATCAAAATCAATTCTTAATTAGCCGATTAATCCACAAAAAAAAAACTTTCGAATTGAGAAGCTCCTCCATTTTGAAGTCGGCTAAAAATGAATTTTAGTTTAACTATTGCTAAACTAGTGTTTTAAGTTCTCAACGTCAAATTATTAATTTAGAAACCGGGTTTACGAGACGTTTCATTTAACTGTCAGAATTTCATCGTAAGCGCACTCGTTGCTGACCATAATAGCCTTCCTTACACTACAAGGTCAAATAAGCATAATTCATGACAAGATATGCAAGAATGTCCTTTCTTCTGCAATTATTGTTGAGCAGGATGTGCTCAAGAATTTCTTTTTTTTTTAACCTTTCATTTCGATACAATAGGCGTGTCGTTAGTGCTCAAGAATTTATTTTTTAAACCTTTCGTTTGTGTGTTTCAATAAGTACTCTCAAAGCTAGCGAAAACTACTTTTCTTATCTAAACTAATAATATAAAGAAAAAAGATTACATTTTTTTTATGTTTGTTTGTTACTCTTTCATGCTAAAACAAATGCCGAAATCGCGAAAGAAATCAGCTGTTCCCCCCTACACTCGTCAAAATGTAGGAAACAGCTGACTTTTTCTTTGCGATTTCAGGGCTGTTCTAATAATCAAAAATAAAACTGGTGATGCCTCAGATAACCGCAATTATAGGCCCATATAGTTAGCTACTACGGTGGCGAAAGTGCTGGACAGTCTGCTTGATCGTATTTTGAATAGCCACATTAAGCTGAACGACGCTCAGTTCGGTTTTAGACGCGGGCTGCCGATGGAAATGGCAGTTCTATGCCTCAAGCACACTGTCCGGTACTACACCGATAGAAAGACTCCGGTCTACGCCCGTTTTTTAGACCTTTCAAAAGCTTTCGATTTGGTGTCCTATCTAGTGCTATGGCACAAAATGAGGACAGAAACCAGCCTCCCAGAAGAAGTCGTCAACATTTTTTATTATTGGTACAATAACCAACTTAATGTAGTAAAGTGGGCGGGCGCGAGCTCCGATGCGTACAGACTGAGGTGTGTGGTAAGGCAAGGAGGTTTAACCTCTCCTCGTCTTTTCAATCTGTACGTAAATGGGCTCATCGGGAGACTCAGCGGCACCAAAGTTGGCTGCTCTATAGACGGAAAATACGTCAATAATATCAGTTACGCAGACGATATGGTGTTGCTGGGCCCCTCTATAGGTGCTGTTCGAAAACTCCTCGCTATATGTGTGGAATATGCCGGGGCCTACGGGCTCAGGTATAATGTAAAGAAAAGCGAGCTATTGGTGTTCCAATCACCAGGTCATAAGGTCACACACGTACCACCCGTCCTCAAAGACGGTGTTTTTTACCTAGAGTTTCGCGATTCAAATACCTGGGCCACTGGGTCTCGGATGACCTCTCAGACTTCGAGGATATTGAGAGGGAGCGTCGGGCGTTGGCTGTCCGATGCAATAATATGTTGGCTCGTAGATTTGCACGCTGCAGTATCGCAGTGATAGGTAGGTACACACGGCTACACATCAAGCTATAAATTTCCAGTTTATGCTGATCTCGTATTGTATAGAATTTCTGTACAACGCGAGGTCAGCTTATATTGGAAATTTGTAGCTTGATGTGTAGCCGTGCGTACACTGTTTCAGGCGTTTTGCCAATATTTTTATACGTGCAGTCTATGGGTCAACTATACGCAGAAGGCAATCAACGCCCTGCGCGTACAGTACAATAATGCCTTTAGAGTGTTGATGCGGCTGCCGAGGCACTGCAGCGCGTCTGGCATGTTTGCCGACGCGCATATTGATGGCTTCCATGCCATCCTCAGGAAGAGAGCTGCATCGTTGCTAAGTCGTGCGTTCTTAGCGTTGTGGCAGGCAGAATTGACTGCCCAATATTGTGGCATTGTATACAGTTGCATGTCCAAAAGAACAGCAAGTGAAGAGATATTCATTTTTATTTGATTGATTTTTTATTTATTGTTTTATTATTTTTATTTATTTAAGTGGTTGTAATGAAGTTAAATATCTAATGAATTTCCTGATTTTATAATAATATTGATGATAATTTCTGATATTTAATTTTAAGTTAAAATAGTATGATTGGTTACTAGCATAATTCTTAAGTATACCTTCTAATAAAAATATGGATCCACTGTATCTGAATTAAATGAATAAATAAATTAAAATAATTGGGAAAGCTGTTCATAATGATGAGTACAATGACCCCTTAAGAGGATACCCATGAATAAAATTGCACTCTGTATACATTGGTAAATCTAATTACGTACCTTGGCGTTAATGTCGCACTACAAATCAGAATCTTCTTACATTTTTCTCCCTCGTTGAAAATAGTTTGTAAAGAAACGCAGAATAACAATACGTAGATGGATTCATTCATTCATTGACGAACGCACAATGATTTTTCATTATTAAAGGCACCAACGATACAATTTTTCTGAAGTATTTTTTTACTTGGAAAATTGTTTTTCTGAAGTTTATAATTATTTCTGTAAAAAAAAAAAAGATTTCATTTCGTGAAAGGAAGATTAATCAAATTATGCATTGGTACATACCTAACCTATCTAACACATAGTAAGTACATAATTGTCATGACGTAGATTGGATAATATTAACAATAGTGCGGCTTTGTGTTTACAGCTAAAACACTAATGTATTAGTTTAATGGGTACAGGCATTGATATACAAAAAATATCAATGGCTACAGGAACAATTACAACGTTACTATGAACTTCTATGGTAGACCTGACATGGTATGTTAATTTGTGAGTCAGATTGTATCAAAAATATCGTGTATAGTCGACCTAGTAATTACTTTACCACCTTAAGGTTTAATGCTACTTACACGTCATAAAACAACAAGGTGTATTTGTCTACGTGACAGTAAGGCCCTTTGTACACGGCACGGTTTCTTTACGATACGGCGTATAAACCGCGCTGTAGAAAAAACGTTTCCGTCAACAAGCTTCCATAGTAATCCATACAACACTGACGACCACACATGGCTAATAAACCGTAGTTTTTTACGGCAAGAAAAACGTATGTGTAATGTCCTCACAGTTTCAACATTAGTGAAGTTTTAATTTACCGCGAATGGTTGTTAAAAGTGGTAAATTAATTACGGGGTCGAATACACCAGAAGTGCTATCCGAATGTGTATGCTTAAGTGCGCCCATGCGGAAGGTCAAAGAATCGGAGGCTGTATGTGTTTGTTGACACAAGAGTTTCTGTCCAAAATCCGGTTGAATTTGGTGTGCGCACTAAGTTTAACGCCCCATTTACACGATGCAAGTTTCTTGCCTCTGGCATACAATAACATTGAGGCAACAAATGAATAAGCAAGTTTTGTTGTTGCTAATACTTCTGGTGTACCTACCGTGTAAAAAAGTAATTATAATTGATCCCGGGACCCGTATAAAAGCAATTTGAGCCGCTGCGCTGGCCAAGTATAGGTCAGTTTTTTTTTATAGATCAGCAGATATCTTTATCCGAGGAATACCTTTAATTTGAACGGTCAAAATCGGACATTGGAAAAATCGGCCCTTAGTTCGCAAAATGATGTTACAAATGCAGCTCTTTGTTATTTTTCTTTTGATTGCGAAAATTTCAACCGCCTTCGACCGAGAAGACGAAGTGTGGGATTCTTAACTCTCTCTAAATTATATAACAATCCTATTGGTCACCATCAGCACAAATAAGGCTCCGTCTTCTCTCAATAACCTCTTCAAATAGGTACCATCTTTATAATAAACAGTTAGAAATCGAATACCTACTACGGAAAACCACAAGAAATCGTAGAAGCCTCTGATTAACAAGTAATCTACGAGAACCTATAAGGAAATATATATATTACCTAACCTAAGACTATTACATAACATGACTTGTTATTAAAATACAATTAGAAAACACATATTGAGCTATAACCTTGTATAAAACAATACTATGGATTTTTCTTACATCATCCTCCTGAACTTTATCGAACTAATTTGAAAAGATAATGTTTATTTTCTAGGTACTCTCTAAGAAAATATATTTTGGATGGGTACAAATACGTAAAATAGTTAGATAAATGGTTTTTTTATTTTGATTTAAAAGTGTTCGTGGAGTTCCTGGCCCGTTCTTCCCCATAGGAACCAACTAAGCTTCATCTTTCTGACTGACCGACTCATAGAAACGACCAATTGGAACCATGCACCTAGCTTCTGACGTTTCATACATAAGTGCCCATGTAGGTTTATGTGAATTAAAATATTTCGATTTTGAAAGAAAATTCAAAAGTGCTTGTAATTGTTTTTTCATTCGAAATTTGAGTTTCCTATGTATCGTGTAGTTCAAATAATGACGGAATGAATACTAACGGTATGTATAAGGAAGGTCAAAAAGTTTAAATATCTTATTTGAACTAAAACAAGGCTCAAATTATAGTAAATTACTTGAGTAAACTATTAATTTGAGACATCACGTTTTTGGTTCACGGCCCACCGATTTAATTTTCCTTATTTTTGAAAACGGTTCTCGCATAATAATAATAGTAATAAACTTTTTTGTGATTAACCCTGTATCAAATTTTAATAAAGTAGGTAGGCAAATTTTCCTTTATCATTTGCATAACACGATAATCTTCTCATTAAGGAAAAATCAATAGTCCGAAATCAACAGAATTCATTAGATTTAATAAAAAATAGTTTTAAAAAAATCCGCGTTGTTTCCGTTGGGCGAACTATCTAAGCGCATGGACGGAATTACGCTTCGCGATACTAGTGCAAGCTACCAGGAGCCCACAGAATGTAAGAGGTGTACTCGTATTATAAACTATCACAGTTCCCGCCACTGACACAGCCCGCAATATTGATCTACTTTCCATCAGTCTGTCTACTCTGTTCTGTAGAGTATCGAGAGACATGTTTGTAGGCTGTGGCTTCATACGTCAATCGAAATAGTAGTAGCTACAACATTCTATGTACCTGCATTTCTCTCGCACACCGCTATGGAAATGGAAACCGGTTTTTTTAATAGCGATAGTAATTTACCAATAAATTATAGTAATTACGTGTATTATTATGTGCATTTTGCATAACTATAGTAAGTATTCTGAGATCGGTAGACTATAATCTCGGACCGGTTTCTTGGATTATTTAAGCACCTTGCGGATGTTGGGGTGAGCGCACACTGAGGCGAATACCGCAGATTTATTTGAGAGTCAATACACCTTCAACTTGATTTTATTTTCCTACATAATCTTATTTTTTTATTCAGACTTGAAGTTGGAAATAAAGATGATGGTAACGAAAATATTGATTTATCGGAATAATTGAAGGTTGAATGAATTTGAGTGTTAGTAAAATACCTAATATCGAAGACTTCACTTTGAGCGATATGTTGGACAGTACTTTTTAACTGATTTCTTCAAAAAGGAGGTGGTTCTCAATTAGTCTGTATGGTTTTTTTTTTGTGTGTGTTTCGTGATTGCTCCGCCAATTATTTATCGATTTGATGATTCTTCTTTTGTTTGGTAGGTCATGCTTCAGAGGTGGTCCCATATAAATTTAATTAACTTCGCTTGCGTAGTTTTTGAGTTACCTTCAATAATTACGTATTTTTCCCACTTTGTCTATGTAGACGACATCTGACATCTTATTTGACTCCGTCACTGTTATTTACATAGCAGGTAGTGATATTCGAATTTGTGTGGGGTAGGTACCACAACTAAAAAGTGAAAAATAACTTTTTGGTGGTAAAAAACGAAAATTGAAAAGCGAAGACACCGACTTCTGAAATCAAAGTTATTTTTCACTTTTTTAGTCTTTTTTTTTGGAAGTTGATTGTTTATTTTTGTAAAAGGTTTTTCCATTATAATATCATCGTTTTCATAAATAAATAATACAAATGCAATCGCAGTAAGTACAACATAATATGTCCAGTTGCTGCCCTCTGGTTTTACAGTATGATTTAAAAATTAGGATCTAAACTACAATGGATTTATAATTACGGAACAAAACTCAAAAAAATCCGCCTTGGCATGTTAAAAACGAAGTGCTTAAATGTTTTTGATGCTTCATTTTATCCCGTAATTAGGTACCTGTAAAGTGTGTGAACAATAACTAATAAGCCGTTTATTTTAGATCATAAGAATATATTAACGTAATTACGAAGTGTAAATTAATTACGCCAGGATTATGTATACACGGCTACACATCAAGCTATACATTTCCAGTATAAGCTGACTTCGCATTGTACGGAAATCTTATACAATGCGAGATCAGTATAAATTGGAAATGTATAACTTGATGTGTAGCCGTGTGTACTAAAACATTAAATTGTAATTATGATTTAGATCTGTGCCTGAAGACAAAAACCAGATTTTCTCGCCAAAACGGACCCAAACTTTCCCAGAACTAACGAACGCATGAGAATCCCCGATGCACGCCTGTCTTTACTTCACCAAACAAGTCGGACAAGTGCGAGTAGGTACTGACGGCCGAGGAAGCGAAAGTTCCCTTTCGGGGAGACCTTCGGAAGTACTCGTACTTCGAGATATGTGGCCAATGAGCAACGTTGCTACCGAATTGAATGAAGGAAATAGTATTGTTATTGCTCGTTCCGATTCAGGTTTGACTATACTTACTCCATTTATTATTATTATAATTCTTGTACTTTGCCCGCGACTCCATTCTTGTGGATTTCGTATACATATTTTTACATGTCCCTACAAAGTCTTTTTGCAGTCGCTAGCAAGCTTTTTTAATACATAGACCCTAGGTACTGGAAGACCAGACTAACAGAATTGAGAATACCGAGGGTTATCAATGCAATCTTATGGTTATACCTATAATATCTTATTTATCTTTTATAGATTCTTTTCCATTTTGTGAGTGTGAGAACGATGTAGGCTTAGTGGAATGTAGAATTGTTGAACATTTTCTATTTTGTTAAGTATTTACCTGGTACTTGTTGAAAGGCCTACACTGTCCTCCCATACCTACTAACACAGTAATTCGAAAATATTGTAACAGCCAATTATTTTTAAAAGAGTAACCGTGGAGTTTCTTGCCCGCTCTTCTCCATAGGAAACGACCAATTGGAACCGTGCACCTAGCTTCTGACGTTTCATAAACGCCCATGTAGTGTAGGTAGGACTGAAGTGTGCGTGAAACGGTGTTGGATGTACTGATCAATGTTTACTTAGACTTGAAGGATGGATCAATAATTATGATCATGGGGGTGGCACGGGGTGGCAGGAATTATAAATATGATTATGATATATACTTGTATGTCACCGCAAGATTATGAGAACCTTTAGTTTATAATCTATCGGTATTATTTCCGTTAGATTACAAACTGTCGAAAAATTGTAAATTGACCAACCACGCGCTACTTCCAAGTTGCTCGTAGCTGTAGGCGGCTATTTAGTATTAGCGTAAGGTGCGTTACGTCGCAAGCAAGTTTGGTACCAGTTCACAATTTTTCGGTTTCCCGTGGATATTTTATAAAATATCCAAAAATAATGCGTTAAATTGTAAATCGATTAAGCAACTTTAGTCTTTGTTTACCCTTATACATACATATCATTATGAACAACTTTTACTACCACACCAACAAAGAAATAGCGACAATAATCAGCTGTCACAATTGACAAACGCCAAATCAGGAAAAGGAAATCAACACAAAACCGATGGCATATCATCAGTAAATAGTGACATGTGAAGAGACAAAGGGACATAAATTTTCACTTCAACAGACATAACTTCGCATGATAAGAACACAGGTATGCCGGAAACAATAAGTTTTTAAACATTTAAGTATACTTAAATAAAAAATATAGCTATTTTTATTTGTATATTACCTATACATACAGGTGGTATCCATCTTAGCACGTGACTAGCCCTGTTCAAGGATGTATAGGAATGCTTAGCTAATTACAAAAGTATTAGTTGCCAAGTATCAAATATTTGTGAACAAAAATGCCTAATTATTGTGCTTGCAGATAAAAATGTATAGTTATAATTTTGATGATAAGTACTTTAGGACTTAAGAAGACATCGCTTTTGCATTTCACAATTTGTCTAGGTACAGTCACGAGCTTAAATATGTATATACTAGCTAAACTCAATAACCATTTTTTCGTGGAATAACGAATGCAACTTAAAGATGATACCTATTTCATAATAATATAGATTCCAAAATACTATGTTCGTTATAACAAAATTATAATGAATACAGTAGGAGAAAATCACTTTTCAAAAGTTGCTAAGTGTATACATATTAGTGCTTGTGACTGTACATTTTCACACACGTGTCTTAACATATTAAACATAGTGTCAGTCTCAAAAATATGTATGCATCCACAAGAATTCATTTGATTGTCTACAATTTATCTTCCATGATACTGTATAAATTTTTAGCTATAATTAAGTATGGGCCTACCCAATGTGTAATTAGTTTTGTGGCTAAACATTGATACAATATTACTATACATTGAATACTTTTGGAAAAAAAGTGATTGCTATGAGTTGTGGGAAAATATCGTTTTTATCAGAATTTTTTGTCCGTTTGTCTGGATGTCTGTTTTGGATTGGCGCAAGAACTACTGAATACACTGGCCGTCAAAACTTAGTTCCACACTTCTAAAATTGCAATAACTTTTAAATTACACAAGATATATTTTCGAAATAAAAAGTATTACAAAAAGAATTAAATTTTTTATATAAAAACTTTATAGCCGATAACCATACAAGGCCAAATCCAAGAAAGTAGGCCGACCGATTTACACATAGAACGACAACCTAAAACAGGACATGGCGCGTTTCGACAAGGAAATAGACTTCTGGATGGACGTGGCTGGAGACCGAAACAAGATCAAGAAAGCAGCCAGCGAGATATACAAGAAACCTGAAACGGACAGCAGCGAGTCCTCGGATGAAGACACAGAAAACAGCAAATTGTAGCATAGCACAGCATAGCACAGCAAGGAGTTAGAAAAGAGCCGAGAACGAAGCATATCTCCGCCAATGGATTCAACGGTGAAGATAGAACGCAGCCAACTGGCGGCGACGTCGTAAAAAGATGCCCATCCTTAGATAAATATTACCCGTCTCTCCACTAGTCCATTGCTTACTCAAGGATGCATATCCGGTAGGCTCGCCAATCCTTCCTTATCCCGAAGGGCACACTCTTCCCTACCATTACCCGCGCCCCCCGGTCTACTCCAGGATATGCAATGGCTGCTGAAACCCCATGAACCATGAGGCTTCAGGGGCTAGTGCAAATCCTGGAGTTCATTCGATTTATCGAGTCTGGTTAAGCCACGCTGCGGTCGGTGCATTTCATTCATTCATAAAAACTTTATAGCCGATAACCATCTTTTAGGGAACGGCTAAAAAAACTTTATAAACAAAAACACTCCTTTTCAAATTGTTGCAACTTTTGACTCTTTTTGTTTCAGTTTTTGTTTTCACATTTATTTCTTGATCGATGAATTTAGACGAGAAAAAGTGATGTTTTATAGAGATTCACCTCAGAGCACTTTCATAAATCAGATTTATAATATGGAAAGTGAAAACTGCCAACGGTAAACATTATTAATTGCAGATATATATGGATTTAACCTCTAAAATGGCACATTTAACTCAATGTATCTCCGTAATCTTTTGAAAACGTAAAAAAGAAAACGTGTCCAACATTTTTAAATATACTACTCGTACATGACGGACAAAAAAGTTTTTTTTTCATCATCCCTATTCTGGTCGATGTATAGGTACATATTTTTGCAGCCAACTAGCATTTACCATTTGAGCTGAGCTCAGTAACAATTGAAACAGTTTGGGAGCTATCAGACCTCATAAGTGGGCTATGTAAACCTGGGAAGTAAAGCAGTGACGTGGCATTTTCATGGCAAATGTATATATAATATGTACCTACAGATCGCATCCGTTGCCACATACTTTACAAAAATACCCGCATGAACATTATTTATGATATACAATCAACATTGCGAGCGATTTTGCTTGTTGCGATACATGTAATTATCCTGAACTGCTATTAGAAACTAAGTACACAATATGTACCCACTTATGTACATAAGAAGGTACCTACATATTGTGTGTGAGTTGTGTACATGTGGGAAAATATCTTGAACATTGTTTTAAAAACGTGCGAAGTTCTACATAATGTTTATTGTTGTAGACTGTTTTTGTTTCATGACACTATATTACGATTTTAGGCAGTAGCAAATGTGACGTAACCTTAAAGTGACTTAGACATCGTCTAATTTAAAACGGCACACCCCTCCACAAACATTTGAAATACAGCAAGCTGTTGAGGGCGCGGGAGGGGCTTGCAGATTTAAATTAGACAACTATACACGATTTTCACTAGTCATGTATACAATTTTCAAGCAAGAATGCTTTTGAAAAGTCAATGATCATTTTCGTATTTTTTTTAATAGTAAATAAGTATTTTTATACTATTTTTGACGAATATCATAAAGCTTAATAATCTATAAATATCCCAATTGTGTGAATGTCCTATTTAAATTATTGTCTTTGGCTTAATTATGAATAAGATAAAATATTCATCCAAAATAGTTAATCTGTCGCTTTTTGTATGAATAAATAAAAAAGTCTGTCTCTTTATCTCAATAGTTTATTAAATAAAATTCATCATTCCCGTTTCGAGAAAATTTTTATAATGGACTAAATAAACAATGAATGAAACAATGAATCCTCGAACACTTAGCTTCACAATGTTTGCTGAGCAATTATTATTTTGAAATGTTAAACGCTATTCATTAAAACTAATTATCTTCAGTTCTTAGGCTTTATCGGGAGCTAGAACCACGATTTTTTGTTGTCACGACTCAACTGCTGTGGGAATTACTTTCTGAACTTGGCAATCTAAGAAGATACCTAATACTTTACATTATTGGTTCATACAGGTGGTCAAGGTTAAGCAACGTTTGCCGAGGTCGGTCCATGGATGGGTGAGCATCCATTACATACCGAGACCCCTCCGTGTCTCGGAAAGCACGTTAAGCCGTCTTGTCTGGCATTCGAAGATTGTTGGCAGTCGTTTCATGTATTTAGAAGCCCGAAAGTCTGGCAACCAATTCAGTGATTGGTTGTATTACGAGTATGATTATAACATAATATTCTAATTAGGATTTTACTGGGTTGTGGAGGTCAGATAGGCAGTCGCTCCATGTAAAATACTAGTATTCATCCTGTTAGACTGGAAGCCGACCCCAACATAGTTGGCAAAAGGCTAGGCAGATTGATTCATTCTAATTGGGATGTGCGATAATTCCGGGACATGCTTTATAATATATATTTTTCCTTTTCTGTTCCTCCATAGATCACGATGGCCTTTAGTTATTAAAAGTAGTAAATATAAAGTGAAAATAATGTAAATTATAAGATGTTGGCCAGGTCAAATAACTAAGAATTCCTTTGTAAAAATAAAGGGTCTTAAGGTTTGTGATTAAACAATTAATGATCGGCAAACAGTCGTAATACCACTACAGAGGGAGACAATAGATGTCTGGGAGGGAGACATGTGCCAATCGCTTTCAAAGCGTTTCTTATTTCTACAACGACTTTCAACACGATTCACATAAGGTTTTCGGTAGCTTATGTCAAATGTCAATGTTATCATCATGGTTTCTGTACGTCTCTTTCGGGTGACCACTGAAAACCAGCGCACACGCACAGCACCATGCTGAGTGGAAGCCTTCTTGTCACAGTCATGACTTGCAGCTGCCAACTATTTCTGTCTTAAGGATCGACATATTGTGTGCCGGCTTTATTAGAGTACCCTGCACCGCTTCTAAGGTGCCTGTGCTACTTCGCAGCAGCAACATCACTTTATATTTCCAGGTCGGCCAGTTGTTTCCATCGAATAGTCCTATATCGAGTTCCATTTTTGAAGACAATATGATTTACTCTTTCGAACTTTTATTCTTTAGAAAAACAAAAATAAAGCTTTTATACTCTTATTTTTGCACGCTCTGCTACCATATTAATTGAACGCAGTGGAATTGGGTTTTTATAATACATATTGCGTGCAATATCAAAAGTACAGAGAATAACAAGTGTAGCCTAGCAACCACCACATAGATCATTATTTAAATCTAGAAAGAAGACTTCATAAAGTAAGTAACTGCTGGAAGTGCATCTGTTGTGAATTTTTCTACTCAACTGAAAACGTCAACTGATGCTGAAAAAGAACATCATGGAGGCACAGGAAAACGTTGCACATGTGCTCTTTGAATGTATAAACGTCACCCAAGTTAGAACAGAAACTCTCTCGTCAACCAGATCTTTTGCAGATGTTTTGAACAGACTAGAAGACGTACCTAATCTAATTCTGGAGGGAGATAGGCTGGTTGGAATGACCAGCGACAGACACCGTTAGAATGACCCGCGTATAATGATCTACTGAAGGACTAAGTGCGGAAACCAATCCCAGTAACATACAAACTTAGAAGGATCACCATTGTTTTACACCCGTGTGAAGGTAATTCAGTATGCTTACCACAAGTCATGGCAGCTAGGTATGGTATACTTACTACCTATGTATGAAGAACGGGGTCCCAAATCGCTTACAATAACAATCATTATAAAACAAAACGCGAGTACACACGGCTACACATCAAGCTACACATTTCCAATATAAGCTGACCTCGCATTGTACGGAAATCCTATATAATGCGAGATCAGCATAAACTGGAAATGTATAGCTTGATGTGTAGCCGTGTGTACCTCATTTACCGGTCGATTGACGCAAGTACTACCCGATTTGTAGTTTTTAATGCGAAAATTATTTTAATTGCGTAATTATGCGGTGATGTCGCCGACACCTTGAAACCTAATGAGTTTACAGCCAAATAAAGAGCGGTTTGAACAATAAGTGATAAAGAGAGTAGACATAAAGGAATAATGTAGTAAGCGACGTAGCTCATAGTTCACGAGACGATAGTCAAGCTTTGTTTTTAGTGAAGCTGAACTGTCATTGTATGGAATGTCTGTACAATGCGGGGTCAGCTTATACTGGAAATCATAGCTTGATAAATGGTACAATATGTCGTCGTGTGTAAGTATTTGTTCTTTCATTAGAAGTGCCATCACAGCAGGTTGGTCTACTACCGACGAGGCTGCGGTCTCCTTGTCTGACTGCGTTTATGACAGATAATTATTAACTATGTAGAAGTATTAGGCTGTTAGCCTTTCGCCGTGATGAGGCATTCATTTATATAAAAGTTCAAACAAATCCGGCGGAGGACTGTTGTGAATAGTGATTGAACATGCCTCACAGATTCCTTAGAATATCCTTCTTCGTTTCCTAGACTTCCTGAAAACCTGAATTATGGTTCTCTTAAACATCAAACATTATAATGATGAAACGGCGAAGAACCACGAATGTACTTAATAGGAATCCTAACTAATAATATAAATGAGAAAAGGAGTTTATTTATTTGTTTCTTACGCTTTCACGCTTTGAACGGTTAAGGGTGAAATTTGGCACATGGGTAGACCATGACCTGGATTAAGACATAATGTGATACTTTTTATTACGGTAGTACGTTACCATGGAATAATTTGCACTGATAAAAGCTAGTCAGGTCATAATGTTGAATGGTCGTAATTAGTGGAGTTTCTTGCCCGTTCTTCTCCATAGGAACCTACGCTTTGGAATGGGCAACTAGCTTCATCTTTCCGACTGACCGACCCCTTTACAATTCAAAAGTGCCTGTAATTGGTTTATTTGAAATAAATGCTTTGAGTTTGAGTTTGAAATTACGTTACCATGGAATAATTTGCACTGACAAAAGCTAGTCCGGTCATAATGTTGAATGGTCGTAATTAGTGGAGTTTCTTGCCCGTTCTTCTCCATAGGAACCTACGCTTTGGAATGGGCAACTGGCTTCATCTTTCCGACTGACCGACCCCTTTACAATTCAAAAGTGCCTGTAATTGGTTTATTTGAAATAAATGCTTTGAGTTTATTTATTTATTTATTTAATACTTTAAGCACATAAATGTACAGAGGCGGACTTAATGCCATAGGCATTTTCTACCAGTCAACCTTTGGGTGATGCAGAGACAAACAGTGGTAGGTGCAATAGCGAAAATTGTTGAATAAATATAATTTAAATAAGTTAACCTATTAAAAAAATATATATATATATAAATATAAGCCTAAATACCTAAATACATATAAATATAAGAACAAATAAATACACATAACTACACGAATATACTAAAATAAATAAATATACTATCGAGTTTGAGTCTGAGTTTGAATTATATTTTAGCTCTCTCTAGGTAATAGGCATCTCTTTACTGATCCACAGCCATATTTATTTTCACATTTTCTCTAGTTCAACCAAATAAATTATTACCTACTAGCTGATGCCCGCGACTTCGCTCGCAGGGATATCGGTTATGATATACTAAAACCTCACTCGAGAACCACTCTATCCATTGGTGAAAACAGCATGAAAATCGGTGCAGGAGTTTTTGAGTTTATCGCGTACAGGACGACAGACACACGCGGCAGAGGACTTTGTTTTATAATATGTAAGGAAGAATATATATATACAATATATAGTGCTGTTCCACAAATGATGGGACACTTAACACCGAGTCTTGTCTACACGTAACAGGTTGGATGCTAGTATAATAAAGGTGTCAAACTCGTAGCTAAGTGAGTACCTAATGACTGTACCTAAATTATCCAAGGCTGTCAAATTTTTGTTTTTCCTAATTGTTCTAGTATTAGTGTTTAAATCGGTTTCCCCGAAGGGGAAAGAACTGCGCCCTGCGGTATCCGCGTTGTTCTGTAGGGCTCGTCCTAAACTGGTCTCCCTCCCACCGATACAAGAAATGAATTCATTTAAGAAGTCCGATGCCTTATTATAAGACACGCTTAGATGTTTTATTGACCCCTCCACTTCATTGAATTCAATGGGGTAAGTAGATAATGGCAAAATGATTTGCGAAAAATCATTGTAAACAATTTTTTTTTTTTTTTTGTTGAAAATACTTGTTCTCGGTAAACATTTTTTTAATTAAAAATATTCTTATTCTACCTACGGAATTGGAATAAACGAAAGAGTAACGAAAACATACTGCCGAAACATTTACTAAAAAAGTCCTTGCAGCACTCCAAATATAGCTGACGATGCAGAATACAAAGTTATTAAGAGTCACGTGTAATATTTTGTGTTTGTTGCGTTATAAATTAATTAATTCAAGATACAAATATCATTGAAAGTTTAGGTTTTTTTAAATTGTGTCTCATTTGCATTTTTAATTTCTGCGTAGGTGCGCTTGCGTTGCGAAATGTTCGATGGTCACTTCATTCATTCTTTTATTTTACGAGGTAAACAAAGTTGTAAAAATGTTTGATGTGTGTAGTTTATAGCTACTGTTAATATTGATGACGAAACTGAAAATGTGGAGAAACAGAAACGGCGAAAATGTAAAGTATCGTAACACAACACCAGCTCCTTACAGTTGTGTATTTGTGTATCACACTCGTAGACACACTAAATAAGCCGTCTCCCCGATGGAATTTATGTATCACACTCGTAGACACAGTAAATAAGCCGTCTCCCCGATGGAATTTATGTATCACACTCGTAGACACAGAAATAAGCCGTCTCCCCGATGGAATTTGTGTATCACACTCGTAGACACACTAAATAAGCCGTCTCCCTGATGGAATTTGTGTATCACACTCGTAGACACACTAAATAAGCCGTCTCCCCGATGGAATTTGTGTATCACACTCGTAGACACACTATATAAGCCGTCTCCCCGATGGAATTTGTGTATCACACTCGTGGGCATACTAAATAAGCCGTCTCCCTGATGGAATTTATGTATCACACTCGTGGGCACACTAAATAAGCCGTCTCCCCGATGGAATTTGTGTATCACACTCGTAGACACACTAAATAAGTCGTCTCCCCGATGGAGTTTCTCGGGAACCTGTTACTTACAACTTAAACAGAAGTCTTAAGTTCGAAGTTTCCAACTTCCACGTTTCCAACTTCAAAAATGGCGAACTCCTATAGAATCTTCCATCCCCAACTTCAACATACTAGGGGATGAATTAATAAAAATGCTTACTTTCTGCTCACCTTCGTTATCTATGGAACTCTGGTGCCAAAACATACTTCAGACATAGCGATTAAGCGTGTGCGTTGTCTGTCTGTGAGTGAATGAAAGAATTTAATTTTTTTTATTAAATAAAATACTGCCTGCTGCTGCCGACTGCCTCGTTGCACTAGTGGTCGCAAACTGAGCATGAGATCATGGGTTCGATTCTCGGGTCGGGTAAAGTGTTAGTGGATTTTTCTACTGGTATTGCTCAGTAGCAGTCATGGCAATACGCCCCCTATTACATGGGGCTTAAAAACATAACTGGCAAAATGTGAGTACACCTCTGCCTAACCCTTCGGGCAATACAGGCGTGATGTTATGTTATCCTTACATATTATAAAACAAAGTCCTCCGCCGCCTCTGTCTGTCGTCCTGTGTGCGTTAAACTCAAAAACTCCTGCACCGATTTTCATGCTGTTTTTACCAATGGATAGAGTGTTTCTCGAGTAAGGTTTTAGTATATAATAACCGACATCCACACGGGCGAAATAGCGGGCATCAGCTAGTGTTAAATAAAATATACAAACATGATGACATTTTCACCAGATATAAAATATAATCTTCACACACGGAAACTATAGAAATCTTATAAAATTCTAAACATTATCGTAAAAGCTAACGTCGCAATGGGTTTTATCCTAAAACGAGACGCAGCGGTGACCTCGTCATCTAATCTATGCACTCTGTGTTGCAATGTGACGAAGTATTATTATTTAATGTCTGGTGTGTCTTGGAATATTTTCGAGATTGATCTTTCGGTTTCGAGGAACTTCGTAATTATTATCCATTTTTAGGGTTCCCTATTAATGGAAGTCGAAATCGTATTTACACAAAAAAATATCGTCAAAGTATAGTTCGAATAAAAAAGTATGTCATAATCAACAAATGCAACATCCATACTTAATATTATAAAAGCGAAAGTAACTGTCTGTATTTCTGTCTGTTACCTTCGCATTTTGAAGTTCTAAACCTGGCCAGGTAGGTCAGGCTTTGGACACAGAATACTTTTTATATCTGTAGTAAGAACGTTCCCGTGGGATCATAACATTTCCAACCAACGCGCGAGCGGAGCCTCGGATAAAAGGTAGTCTTTTATAAATAACAACAGACTGTATTTTCGACTCAACTTGTAATGTGATAAAATAGATCTCAAATCGACAAGAAGTTTAAAATGAATCAAGTAAATATTAATAATTATCGTACATTATCGACCTCAATTCGATACAAGTCGGAGTCGCCGTGACCGCGAACGTTGGCCAAACATTGGCGTTTCGTCACATCGACCCACGGATGACAAATTCGGAAAACTTTGTTTTGAGTTTTTGTGACGAATTTGAGTTCGTAAAAGGTTTCATTTTATTTGTTTTGCTTTGTAACGATGTATGTCAAGAAAAGCTATGTTTATTTGGGAGCACTTAATTGAATAAATACACGTACATCAATATACCTCAAAGATACACAGTCTAAAACAAAGTCACTGTTTGTGTAACCACTTAGATCTTCAAAACAATGTTCACCAACATTTCATTTATTCCGGATGGTTCATTTGTATAATACATTAAAAAGCACAGTAATCAGAATGTTTTGACAAATCAATAAAATGTACAATATTGATTTTTTTCAAGAGTAATCGATATGTAAGTTAAGTCTTTGTTTGTTTGTTACGCTTTCATGCAAAAATGGCTGAACTGATTTGGATGAAATTTGGTACATGGGTAGACCATGACCTGGGTTAGCACATAGGACACTTTTTATCCCGTTATTACGTTTCCATAGAATAAATTCTGAAGTCCAAGCCGGCGAAGTCGCGGGCAAAAGCTAGTTTTAGATAAATAAATAACGTCAATGTCCGACTTCTGAAGAACATTTAGGATCCTCGTATCATCTCTACATAATTTAAATGCTCCCACAAACAGGCGCAATATCGCGGGCGCAATATCGCGGGCGCAATATCGCGGGCGCGACAAGGGTTGCGCTGCCTTGCCTGTCGCGCCAGCGATACCGCGTCAGTTTGTGCGAGGCTTTACCTCACAGAACGCGCGGCGCACCACATCTACAAACGCGGCGAGCCGCGGGTTCTGTTTAAAAGTACTAATCTCAAAAAATCCTGAATGTATTTTAATAAATATTCACCATTAAACAGAATGTCTCTTGAGGAAGGTTTATTAGCATATATTATACACAAAGGTAGTGTATGAGCTGAGCTGCAGCAAGTTTTGTAAAAACAGACTTAAAAACAGTCGAAGCATTTTTTATTATTATTTAATTATTTAATAATTTCCCTAGGATTACAAAATGAAAACCTGAAATTACGTAGTCAGGTGCAAATAATAAGCTAATAGTGTTCACGATATCCCCATGACTGTACTTATTAGATCGCTATTAGGAAACCCATGAAGCAGATTTTAATCTAATAAAAAATACCGACGTACCTACCGTAATTTACCGCACGAATCATGATACATATAAACACAGAAAAACATTACCCTCCTTCTGGGGCAATCGGGTAAAAAACCTGTTTATAGGCTCCCGCAGACAGGCGCGACGTCTCTTGAGGAATGTTTAGGTGTATACTCCGTAAGGTTTTTTTTTTTCTTTATTATTTTGACTTTACAAACTTTAATAGGTGATTTAGACCATCGAACTAAATAAATTTTACTATGGGACTAAATTTGGATTTGTGAAAAAAAAACAGCTATATTATAATCATATTATTATACCTAAATCAATAGATTATCTCATTTATACTCGCTGTTTGTGGTGTTTCACATAACTATAAGCTATTTTAGTTTCGAAAATAAACGTGTTCTCATTTTGGTCCGATAATGTAATTCACTTTGATTTATGAGTTCATAGTTTTTTTGATGGGTGGCGGAATGTGGGTTTTCTATGGTTTTGTAATAGCAA
The DNA here is from genome assembly GCA_949152455.1 of Lithophane leautieri. Classification (NCBI taxonomy): domain Eukaryota; kingdom Metazoa; phylum Arthropoda; class Insecta; order Lepidoptera; family Noctuidae; genus Lithophane; species Lithophane leautieri. Next base: position 18,226,463 of record OX424458.1, on the reverse strand, counting down.
GATGTAGACATAGACAGGAATTCATTTGACTATCTACAATTATTTATATTCCACAATACTGTATCATCATGTAGCTACAATTAAGTAGGTATCAAATGTGAATAACATGTTTTGTGGCTACTAATTTGATACAATATTATGAAACAAAGATTGTAGTATGTATCCTAGATCTTTTTGACGCTGACTGTATAGTCATGGGTAAATAAAATTATGTACATAATAAATTATATAATGTTGACTGTCATTTTTTATCCTTAACCAAGAACGTAATCAATATTACCTAAAACTTACGTATATGAGGTGATTTTTCATTATTAAGTTATCTTTTATCATCAGCTTAACTGTAATGTATTCAGATATATAACTACTAACTTGTCTGATTATTAAAAAATCAGCGGAACAATTCCCTTATATTTAAAAACGTTCACATTCGCAATCTGTCAAAAAAACCATCAATTTACCAACATTTTTGACAACTTTGACAGATTGCGACTTGAATGTGAACGTTTTTTATGTAAGAGTATTGGCCCTCAGCTCATACGTCGAATTTCGTACAAAACCGTTTTCACGTCTTCCATTAGGTACAGCCTAACATAAATTTTAAGTACCTACATAATACAACGTGTAACGGAATAAACGCAAGAGCTCATACACCCCAATTAGAATATTAAATTATAAGACTAAAATAATATCTGTAATTTAATTTAATTAAACCACACCTTAAATTAACAATTATTTAACGCGCACTAGACTAGGATAGCTATGAGCGTATTACAAATTTGGTTATGCATTTAAATAGGCTTTATTCCTTTGAGATAAGGATTAAATTTCCTTAAATAAAATATCTTATTACCTTGTTATGACGCAGTGGTTCTAATTTCAGTTAAATAAAATATGTTTTCATGAAAAATTAACATATATAAATAATGACGGAAATCGATTCAGAAGCCGATTCTGAGCAAACTGCTTTCAGTTCTTGCGCTTATTCTGTTACACGTTGTATATAATGTACTCCCAAACATTCTGTAAGAAGTATTCTATCTATTGAAAAAATGGGAAAAATCCAGCCAATATTTTGTGATATAAGTACCTACTTTCACACAGACAGACGCAGCGCGCTGACTTTATGTTTTGTAGAGAGTAGAGATGATGATCTGTGATCTATGGAAACCGGATATAACCAGCGTCAGCTCAGCTTTTACAGGGTGGCAGGGACATCGACGTGCAAACTATACCTAATGCTCGTGATCATGGTGCTGTGCGCCATGAATTCAGCACATGATTCTAGCCCTCCACTAGCGTAGAAGTTTTAAGTAAGATACCAAAAAAAAAATGCGGTTTCATGCATTTTGACCGGGTAGGTATTGGACTTTTTTTATAACCTACTAGCTGATGCCCGCAACTTCGCCCGCGTGGATGTCGTTTATTATATACTAAAATCTTACTCGAGAACCACTTTATCCATTGGTGAAAACAGCATGAAAATCGGTGAAGTAGTTTTTGAGTTTATCGCGTACAGGACGACAGACAGACGCGGTGGAGGACTTAGTATTATAATATCTAAGCTCTGTCGTCAACGTTCATCTACGTCGCTCTACGCCCTGTAGATAAATTATTATCCATCAGACATTTTATCTAACGGTGAAACATTTATCCGACCAGCCTGCGACGCCTCCCGTCTGTCACTTTATTTTAATTTGATAAACAGACTCTAATAAAATTAGTTGCTGAAACTACACACATTTGATGGGTACCGATATTAGCAGAACAAGATCACAAACATAATTGATGTATTATAATTTATCTATTTGAAAAACATGTTTTTTGTTGATAAAAATTAACAATAAAACAATAAAAGAGTCAACATAACTTTTTTGAAGATTAAAATAATTATGTAACGTCAATTCTTGATATTATTTTATAAGTTAATAGGTAGATACACAGATGTAATATTATGTTTCTATAAATATGTATTTAGATCCGCAACACATTCAGAAATCGATTATATTGATTACCAACGATTCTGGTATTCTATAAATAATTAAAAATCAATAAATTCCAAAGTAACTATAAACGTACCTAAATGTCAAGTTAATTAATAAACAGCAATCACAACATACAAACCGACCGGGAAATCTAATAGATTTTATAGAAATACTCATTTTGGTCAAATTTTTCGACTAGTGTCGTGTTAGTAAAATTAGTTATTAGTAGGTAAACAGAAAGAAAAATGAACAGAAAAGAAATACTTAAGTAGAGGAAAATTATGTATTATGAACTTTAATATGCCCATTAGTATCTGCATCACTATTTTCATAATAATTATCTTCACGTAATGTGTATTATTACTTGTTACGTTACGACCTGGGCGAAGTGCACTGCCTGGGGTAGAGCTAAAACTATGATTTTTCCTGTCGTTTCTGCGTAGGGGGATATTACACTATCATAATTATTATATATTATAATCATAGATCTATGACTCATATATACTTATATGACAATGTAATATTAGAGACACTAGCTGATGCCTGCGTGGATGTCGGTTATTAACTTATTATACACAAAACCTTCCTCGATACTCTATCATCATCTGCCTAGCCTTTTCCCAACTATGTTGGGGTCGGCTTCCAGTCTAACCGGATGCAGCTGAATACCAGTATTTTACATGGAGCGACTGCCTATCTGACCTCCACAACCCAGTAACTGTGTAATACGATACCCCTTGGTAAGACTGGTTGTCAGACTTTCAGGTTTCTGACCTCGATACTCTATCCATTGGTCAAAAACCGCAAGAAAATCGGTGCAGTAGTTTTTGTTTTTATCGCGAACAGACAGACAGACACGGCGGAGGGCTTTGTTTTATAATATGTAGTGATTAGACATATGAATCATTTGTGAGCTTCGTTATAAGAAATATACAGCGAGTATAAAAAGTATATTTATGTTTTTTTTTTAAACATATGCGGAATTTTACCGGATTATTACATTATGGCGCGGGCGGACGTCGTCTTGCGTATGTCTGCAAATCATAACATAATTATGACCTCTGCAGACAATTTGATAATTTGTAATGAAATTGGTGTAATAATTTAGGTACTAAAAATGTGAATTTCAAACTGCAATAACTTTTTTTTTTTTTTCTGGTTTTTTTATTGCATAACCTATGTGCCCCTTTAGGATCAAAAATTAGGCAGCACGTGGGCTTGCTTACAAAACAATACTATACTAGAACAATATTCTAATGGTCATATGGGTACCCACTTTTTCGCCTACAAAGCCATTAACTAAAGGTACTTCGACCTCCCAAATTAGCGCGGGCAATAACAACTGATACGCCAAATCGACGTAAAAAACCGGCCAAGTGCGAGTCGGACTGGCGCATGACAGGTTCCGTACCATTATCTATATAAATGGCAAAAAAAATCACGTTTGTTGTATGGGAGCCCCTTAAATATTTGTTTTATTCTGTTTTTTTGTATTTTTTGTTATAGCGGCAACAGAAATACATCATCTGTGAAAATTTCAACTGTCTAACTAACACGGTTCATAAGATACAGCGTGACGACAGACGGACGGACAGCGGAGTCTTAATAATAGGGTCCCGTTTTACCCTTTGGGTACGGAACCCTAAAAACGTCAACTGCCTATGTTAACTCAAGTACAGCCATATATGTCGAATTAGCGTAATACTTGTGTTCTAAGAAATTATGTCATTATTACCATTTTAGGATGTACTTTTGCATTTTAATTGAGTTACGCATTCTTTGTGCTCTGTGGTACACACGGCTACACATCGAGCTATACATTTCCAGTTTATGCTGATCTCGCATTGTATAAGATTTCTGTAGGACACTACGTTCGACGAATTTCAACGAAATTGATCAGATGTGCAATGTTGATAAATCAGTTCGCTGTGTTTATTTATAACAAGTGAAACGAAATCTGTTGCACCTGGTAAAAGGTAGAAAGTTACTGAGTACCTACCTATATTTCTGGGCAATACATGTTGACGAATTTCTACGAAACTGAGCAGATATGCATTCGTCAGATCGGTTAGAACTTTGAGTAGAATATAATAGAATACTCTTTATTATGTACACCATAAAAAAATACAGATGTAAATGTAGAAATTGAACATAAGGTGACACAATGGGTGGTCTTATCGCTTTGATTTGTTTTAAACAGCTAAATCTAACGCACCTGTTAAAAGTATTTCTATCTCTAGGTACCTACTTGAGCAAACCCACCAAAATTATTGATTTGGTATAAAATCATAAGGAAATCAACGAAAATGTTAAGGCTCTTCTTACATACTGGGGCGATTCGTCGCGCGACGCGAATTTTAACAAAACTATTTCTCACGGTGAACAAAGCGACGGCGTCGCGTCGCGCGACGATTCGCCCCAGTATGTAAGAGCCTTTATCCCCTTTCAAGCAATTCTCATCTACTTACGTATGACATTGATATGTCCTTATCATTCTTATTTTATTATACTTAAAGCAATAAACAATCGTCAATATATGACAAACATAATGATCAAGATATCGATAATTCGATATTCTATCGACACATTCCCGTTCTATAAAGATTAGTAAGAAAACGAATGATTAACGAGATAATGGTTGGTATCGATAGTTTGTTATCTTGCAGTGCCATCCCTACATGGTGCAGCCATCCAGGACACACGGATGACTAAAAGAATGTCGTAACAGCCGTCTTGTACCCCTTTTGGACACGCCTATATTAAAACGAGAATCCGGCGCTTGCACATTCCTCGCGGACTTGAACTGACTTGAAGTTGATCAGACTTGGACCGATGCAAGTTGTTTTAAGTTTATTTGGAATATCTTTGATGTTGATTGGTTTAATATGAATAACAGGATTTTTGGAGGAGGAAATAGATACTTGAGCTGATTTTTGAGGAACTTAGGTGCCTATGTAAATGTGGGTGTGTTTGTAAAGCCTATGAATATACTAAAAATAAAATGCAAAATCTATTGTGCTAAATGGTGTGTTTATGACTGCAATTAGTTCACATAATATTACTAATCACAAGTTAATGTCAATACAGTTATTTCTTGAAATTTTAGATATTTATTTTAGAAGGAACCCTCATGGGAAATATACATTACGGGTGTCAAAATAAACTTAATCATGTTCTTTACGTCATTGCTGTTTTTTTTTCGGGACCATACCTGGGAACCCTTTGGTTACGGATATATTAGAGGTCAAAGTGCCAACATTTTTCACGTTGCATGCACCCCTTTTCATTTACCCCGAAACATTTTTTGCTTACGTTTCATTGCGTGCCACCGTAGCGTAACAGTGATCACACCAAAATTAAAAGTCGTTTCCCATCAATCATTTTCGCGCAAACTTAATAAATTAGTTTGATGTTGGTACAGAATGCGTATGCTTGTATAAAAAATTATAATCGCATATTTTCCTATGCAGATCACGTATTCTATCTATGAGATCTATTATTAATCTTAAAAGAAAATGCGACTAATTTGCATAACAAAAATAAAATATCGCAAAGCATACCTAATCAATAATCAAAACACAACAAAAACGGGCCTAATTTCAATACAACCATTCAATACAAATTACATAGACAATCATATGAACAGGAAAATACGCTACATAATGTTGATACACCAGGCCCAAAAAGTTGAACATCACTTACTTTTTCAGCATGAAAGCCTTGCTGAGTTCCTTGAGGACTGTGGAGACGATGGCCCCGGCAGCCGGCACCGCCAGCACCGAGGCATCCATGCAGGCTGAAAGCGCGGCAGGCGCTAGGACGCCCAGCCGACTCAACCTTGGATTATCCTTAGACATCACTATCGTCTTTCAACTCTAGACCGACCACTTGAACCGTCTACTAGTCGTAACTCGGTAAAGTCTACTACTCGTTACTCGTAAGCGCGCGACCGTCACCGCACAGCGATCCGCTTCGCACGCAACTTGAAAGCTGAATGTTGTGTTGATCCGAGTCTGCGCGGGCGCAGGTTCGTGACGCCCTTACTACGGCCTGTCGAGCGAGTTTACTAACAAATGAACGCGGGGAGGGGCGAGGTTCTCGACTCTCGGAAGAGGTCCACCTGCGCAGGTGATGTACTGAATGTACCTAGTGGGGTTTTACCCTCTGCGAAAATTATTGTTAATAATTACATAAGTGAAGAAGTAACGGTTATATTGGGTATTGCTTGAGGCTTTAGTCATGTGGGTGTGTTATTTACTATCTTGATTCTTTGTGGAAACTTACTTTCCGTATGTTGAAATATCTTGTGCTAAGTCTACCGCTTTGCCTTGTTCACGCCCCTACAAACCTTTGTTTAAGGCTGGGTAGTTCTAATGACAGTTATGAATAATAATGAGGGAGCTAGGTAATTTCAAACGCAACAATGATCCCATTTAATATGTAATCTGTGGACCTTTGTACAACAGAATGACATACAAAGAGAGACAAGTAATGCTCAAGGAGAAAACAGAGATAATAAATTATACACGCGCCTCTAATACTACCTACCTACCTTATGTTTTATAAGGTTTACGGTAGGTAAACTTCCCACTGAATCTGTTTATCTGTCTAGCCTTTTCATAACTAAGTTGGGGACGGTTTTAGTCTAACCGGATGCAGCTGTATTGAGGCTCTTACATACTGGCGCGACTTGGCGCGCGACGCGACGCCGCCCCATCGTTCGCCGTGAAGTTTTCTCAGAAATTGTTTTGTTAAAAAGCGCCAGTATGTAAAAGCCTTTACAGTCATTTTCATGGACTAAGTGTATCAGACCGCGACAGCCCAGTTACTGGAGAGCACGATACACTTTGGTAAGACTGGGATAAAAGAAATACCTGAGAATATCTATATCTCCCATTTTACTACAGTATGCGTCCCATTATTAGATAAACCAGAAAAATTAACCTTATTACCACAAAACCGTGTTTATCAGTTGTTTAGCTTAAACACCTTTTAATCTGTATTGAGTTTGACATAAAACTGACATTAAATATACGTTGAAGAAGTGTCTAAGTTTTTGTGGGGCATAAAAATCTCGCTAATGTTTACCAAATTGCCCGATATTCAAATCACTAATGCCATTCCTTGACAGTTGTGAAGGACGACTGAAGGCCAATTCTCGTCTTAAAAAACATTCACATTCGAATCTGGTATACTTGTCAAAAATGTTGGTGAAGTGATTGTATTTTTGACAAATTGGGAGGCGTGATTGCGAACGTTCTTAAAAAAAATTACGTGAATTGCCCCTCTAATATAACACGGCAAATTGGCGTAGTGTGTCAATTTGATAAGCAATTAATATCTCTGACTGTATATACTTACAGGAAATTTTCCAGTAAAACACAGCAGAACTGGCTTTGCCCCCAAAAAACCAGTTTTACTTTTAAATCTATAAAAAGGAAGGAAGATGTAGCCTCCATAGTAAAATACCTTTGATTTTGATTATGATATAACACGATGGGTATTAAAAAAACTGGTATTAGCAATACTCATTCAGAAAGACTCCATCCGGGGAATTCCTCTCACTGCCGCCAACGAGAATTGCACTTCATACTGTATTGTATAATTATAATTATAAATCCCTATTATATATATAACTAGCTGATGCCCGCGGTTTCGCCCGCGTGGATGTCGGTTATTATATACAAAAACGTTCCTCGAGAACCACTCTATCCATTGGTGAAAACAGCATAAAAATCGGTGTAGTAGTTTTTGAGTTTATCGCGAACAGACAGACATATAGACGCGGCGGAGGACTTTGTTTTATAATATGTAGTGATTGTGCAAAATAGTGTATGTATATCAGCAACATTATCGCACAGTGAATTATTGAAGATTAGTACATAAGACATCAAATAAAATTGGGTTCGATTCTCAGCTAAGCTAAAAATGCAATTCTAATTTGATTTAAAAATCAAGCTCATAGTTCTTTTGACTACTGACTTTACTATATTCATAACACGCTGAAGTCACATCTCTAAAAATCATCCTGTTTAATCTAAAATATGAGTAATAGACAATAGATAAAAAAGCACCCATGTTACAATACAGTAAAAGATTGCAAGAGATATATATGTACCTAAAAGCATGCGTACGTGACAAACGACATATTATTCCTAATATCTTTCTTTAATACATTCGAAGAATCAATGAGAATCACAACAGGAAAGAAATTATTTCTTCAAAATTCCCCTTTGTGATTACTGAGGAGGAAAATCAAAGCTCTCAACGCTTGCAGCGAATCTTGTGCAAATGGTGCAAATGTTATTTAATGATTGCATCGTCAGTACAATCTTGACATTTAAATTCAAATTAAGAATCAAACTGGTTTATGCTTTTTCTGTGCGGTCTGTAATAAGCTAATTTATCGTAACTATATTTCAAGGTCACTTAGCATTTGATTCGTACTTGCTTTATCGGTCATTCATTCATCACCTTCACGTTTGAACCTTCTTCGTCGTATCGATGATTCGAAATTATTTAGGTTTTTACCAGAATTCAGCCACTTCGATCTTTAGAGCTTGCTTCCTCGTTCTGAAGTAGCGTATCGCTTTAGAAGTGCAATATAGAGGCTCTGGCAGCAAGGCGCGACGCGACACCGATAGATCAATTTCCGTAAAGTTTTCATAGAAATTGTTCCACCAGAGTCGCGTCACGGTCTCGTCGCTCCTTTCTGCAGGAGCCTTAATACCGATGTCTTTCTAAAGATTGCTAAAATCTTCGTTTTTAGATTAACCTATCATAACAACCAACCTATAACATTCCCACTACTGAGAGAGGCTTCCTCTCTGTAGCTGGGACAGAGAGTAGAGATTTCACTCTAGTAGAGACGTTGCCTCAATCCAAAGTGACATTCTATCAGCGATAACGATGATGGAAAAGGCAAAAATGTATAGGACTGAAATAAGTTATCGAAAAGCTTATGTCAATTCGGTTGAAAGTCGTTGTAGAAATACGAAACGCTTTCGATGCGTTTGCCACTTGTCTAGGCCCTCAGATCCGCCTTGAGGCATAATCATTGCCTCGTCGCCATCGTCTTTGTTGTAATAAAACCTCATTCAGATCCCTGCGTTTAGCGGACTGCGTATTTTAGAGGCAACTTCGAGAAACCTTTGTGCCAGTTGTCGAGGCGGCTCAAGTAGATACTCAGTTTAACATAAGTGTAATGTTCGTTTTTATATCCGCATCGTAGGTAGATGATGGTTGATGACTTACTAACAAGCAGTGCATTGTTTTATTATTCCATGGCCTCCAATTATGACGTTTTCGTTTCACACTCCCATTATTTTGTAGTATGTTTATCACTTTAAATGTTAAATAAAACAAATACGTCACAATTAGCATTCGAGAAAAAGTAACAAACTCCTTCAATAGTTACTTGTAACAAGTGCGTCCGCATTACGGGTTAAATTATTAACGACTATCACTGACACCTGCTATTATTATTTTAATAATAAATTAATAGATAATTCCGTAATAATTGCGTTTCTGCGTGTTCGCGTGATCGGCGCTCGGACGTCAGCGGCGCGGACCGAACAAGAACTTACTAAGATTGATCTAATAGGTTTTCCTGTAAATAACGCATTAAGGATGTTGAAGAATCGATTCTTTAATTAGTTTTAATCAATAGAAAGGTTGTGAAGTTGTCTTAAATTCAACAGACGCTAGATTTTGTGCGAAATTAAATTACAATACACTGGTGCCGATTCCCCTGTTCACAAATTAAACTAAATTTAAGTTCAGTGCATCTTTTTCTTTGTATTTAATTAAGAAGAGGACAGAAGATAAATTTTAGTTTAGTCCTGTCAAATTAATCAGCGCATGTCAATACTCCTTAAAAGTTTAGACGTGATTAAAAACTTGCCTACAAAAATTACATCAATTTACGTCAGGCGCTGACTAATTTGACAGGACTAAACTAAAATTTATCTTCTGTCCTCTTCTTAATGAAATACAAAGAAAATATGCACTGAACTTAAATTTAGTTTATTTTGTGAAGAAGGGAAACGGCACCACTGTATCCTTAAAATTCCGCTACTTAGAACAATTAGGTCCTACATAATTCCGCTACTTAGAAGAATTAGGTCCTAAATAATTCCGCTACTTAGAACAATTAGGTCCTACATAATCTTAGCTATCTGTCTATTAACATTTATTATGATGTTCGATTAACTAAAAAGTTCACGAAGAACCCACAGTTACCTACCATGGTACAAGATAGACAGGACGTCGGAAACACCGTTAAGTTTCTGGACATTGACAAAGTGACCGTCAGAGAGGCGTATTGTATCAATCATACACAAATATTGGATTAACTGTATTCACGCCGGAACGGTTCAACTTACTAACCTAACGCCTATGGACTTATTATTGTAAAGACGTAGACAAACGACCTCTTTTGGTTGGACTCCGATTTGTGACTGCCAAAACTGACTCAGCAAATTGGTAGAGTCGGTGTCCGATTCTACGGACTGCTTAGGTTAGGTCGGTGTCCGATTTTACCAATTAGACAGACACCTTATACCATTGCCGTATTAATGTTTTTGTTATTGGGTGGTAATCAACCAGTTGGTGAAGATGCAATGATAAGTGGTCACTGCAGACTAGGATATTTGCAAACTGGAGGCGTTGGAGATGCTTAGCCAACCCAGAGATTCATCATCTGCCTAGCCTTTTCCCAACCATGTTGGGGTCGGTTTCCAGTCTAACCGGATGCAGCTGAATACCAGTATTTTACATGGAGCGACTGCCTATCTGACCTCCACAACCCAATAACTGGGTAATACGATACCCCTGCCAACCCAGAGATTAACTCTGAAAAAGTAGGGTACCTTTTCAGAGTTGTCTAAAATGGACTGACACAGAATCCGGCACAAGTATGTGATACTAACCAATTGAGCACTAATTATTTACCAAATATGGAAACGATTGGCGTTGGTGGTCCTGCGGTAGTCACGGACATTCAATCATCTTCTTCTTCTTATTTCGATGACAAAAAGATTAAAAATGTTTGCCGACTTAGCTAAAAAAAAATATTTGTAGAAAATTTCTTTGCCCCCGCCGACTTGGCTCTCAGATGGGTCGATAACGCTGTCAGGGGGTTTAAGCACCGGACTGCGAGCAATGGGTAGCTCGCCATCCGATAAGGACCAGGCCCGGGTCGACGGCGCGTTGTGTTCCACGCGCGCCTCAAAGAGATGTCAGCACAATCGACGGGGTTGCGGAAAAGTCCAAAAGGGATACCGGGGCCCTTGGCAACAGGCAACTGAAAGAAAACGGGTGGGTTTTTAGTCAGTAAAAGTCTGCGCGCCCTCCCGCTCCTCCCGGAGCGGGAGAAGTCATTTGATGATTTCCCAACCGCAAAAAAAGGGGTTTTAAGCAATTCCCAGAGATCACATCTTACCCTGGAGGCGTGGATGTGGCTGCACTTTCTGAAGTTGCATTAAGTACTTATCTACTTCATAGGACGCACCCATGAAAGAGATATTTAACTAAGGCAGTTCCGCTACTTTGCTAATATTAGCAAGACAGCAAGACATGCTAATATTTTTACATTGACACAGACATAATCAGCTTATAATATTCCCACTGCTGAGACATAGGCCTCCTCTCTGGGAGAGGGAAACTTAGATAATGAAATTTTACCTAAGGTATAAAGTTATCTATCTATCATCGGATTTAAGTTTCATTGTACGAGTAGGTACTAGCACTCTGGAACATTTCTGAAACTTTAACATTGCTTAAAGATAAACAATGACTAATATAACGTCTGCTTAACCACACAGTTTCACGTATCATAACTTTATGCAACGTTATAAATAAAACCTAATTTTGTTTTACAAGCCATTCAACTTTTGTTTGACGACAGAAAAGAGACCAATTCATTCCATCCTTACTTATCGAAATAGTTTGTCGTCTGCGCACCAGTAGGTCTCTGTAATTATCCTTATTACTGTACTAGCATAGTAAACACGCGTAGGCTTGACATCTTCATTATTAATCTCGTAACCGTTGGTTTTTGTACTCGACACGGATTTCTTACCCACTTTAAGTTAAATAAGGCCATATCAATCACTTCGTTGAAGCTGTTTTATGAAGGCAGTTGGATGCATTTTTGTACACAGCTACATGTAGCTTATGAGCAGCAGTTGGTACCTATAAGATGAAATCGAGTATTGCACCAAAATTAAATCATTTATAATGAAATAATGAAATGCTGGCCGAAATCCGAAGGGGTTCGTGGACCTCTAGTGCCTAGATACACATAAAAATGTTATTTTTGCTTTTTAATCCCAAATCCCAGTCTATCCCTTATGGTAAAACAGGAACTCTTTTGCCCCTAACCAGGTGAAAATCCAGACTCAGAACTCCAGGCAGATGACAAGAAAAGTGTTATGGCATTGTGGGCGTGTATAATTGAAAATGAATTGGCTCGCCCCCTATTACATGGGAATTAAACACAACTGGCGTAATGTGGGTGTACTAAGGTACACCTCTGCCTAACCGTGCGGGGATTACAGGCGTGATGTTCTATGTTAGAGATTTGGTTTCCGCACTTAGTCCTTACGGTGGACCATTGTGCGTCAGGCGTGATGTTATATTAAGTGTGAATTTCTTCGTTCCACAAACCACGCCGACCGCGCTGTTATAGCAAAGTGCGCTCTGTCGGTTTAGCAACTACGTTTCGAATTAAATGAGCGAACAAACGACTTAGCACTGTCTGGAGCGGGTAGAGAATTGAATGCGAGGGTGACGATGAAAACTTTCGCTCGAAAGCCGCGCGGTAGCTCCGCGACATCCCCGCGGTTGCAACGCGGCACCCCACGGCCGCACGTACATTTTTGTCGCCGTTGAAATGCAGCCTGACCGTCATCTCAGAGCACGGCCTCACCGCGCCTGCGCGGCAGGGACCGGAAGGCGCTGCACACAGCGGCCGAAGTTTGGCGTCTCCGTACTTTGCAGCACTTCGCGTCTGTCAGGCGTGCTACACAGTTTTTCGGGTTCAATTCAGCGCGATTCGGCACAGCTAGTCGGCTTGATATACATTCGATTTTGCCGCCTGAGGCCCTAGTGCGAGTTTCTTTAAACTATCTCGACTTCATGCATCGACCGCGTTCGGCGCTGCGATTGGCCCTTCACTGGCCGTCACTGGTGAAGGGCCAATCTGAGCGCGATCTTTAAGACATGAGCTATCCGAATATCAAAAAATATTTGGCCGAGGTCTAAAGGGGGAGGCGTGCAAATTGATTCGCTGTTACAAAGTACAGTAAAATTTTCAAAAATAGTGCCCTCTTCTTGCAACTTGATCTTATTGCTTGTTATGTTAACCATAGTTTGTTGTGTAACTATACCTTTTCGAAAATTATAATCTATAAGTGCTATACTTAATATTATTCCTAAATAAATATATTATATTCTCTGTGAAAGACAGTATATTGTAATGTGTAACACTGTCTGAAATAAAGATTGATTTGATTCGTTTGATTTTGATTTGATTCAAGTCCAACGTCGTAATTTCAGACTACTTACCGCAATGACGTGATAGGTTCATGAGGAGCATGCAAAATAGCTGCATATACCAGTAATCTCAGATTCAGTATGAGTAATAGAGATGCGAAGGTCACTGAAGCGTGTCACGTGGAGCAGACACGTTTTCTTAGCTCAAGAAAGCTGCGGAACAGCGCACTTTTATTGAGAGTTTAATATCTACCAGGTAATTATTTCTGGCCTTCTGATAATATCATCATCATCAGGAAAGAAGTATCTACTGATGGAAACATGCTTCCCCAAAATGTTATCACATCCAGCGAACTCCTGCGTCTTTTACCGTATTCCCTTGTGGCATTGTAATACATACAAATCTTGTGACCTGACGAGCAATGAGTTAACATTCTCAGATATGGTTTTAGTGGCTAAATAATTATAAAATAAGTCTATTTGATTAAAGCCTATATATAGGTTAGTATCAATTTACGTATCCTGGTCTTTCAGCCAACCAGCCAACTGGCCAAACTTTTTACCAGTAACCTTTATGGGAGCAGACTAGATACAAAAGGTGTTAAAAAAGAACTTTACAAACTTTAAGAGGTGCTTTAGACCATCGAACTGAATAACTTTTACTATAGGATCAACTATGAAATTGTGACAAAAAATCAGTGGGCTTAAAACAGTCGCTTTGACAGAATCATAATAGGAAAATATTATGAATCTTCGTAAAATGTCACAAACTGACAATTCATAATATCATCTGCGTGCAATTCATATTACGAATTTTCTATGGAGATTCGTAAAATGGTCCACACATTATAAATTGCTTTTGTGTCAAATTATAGGAATTGCTAATGACAGCTGGAAATTCAGGAAATTGATTGCTTTTGGGGGAATTGCTAATGTGGCCGTTTTAGGCCCACAGCTGTCGTTAATTTATTTTTTCGCGATTTTTTTGTAGGTACCTACTGTTCTAAACTGTACGGGCCAGTTGTTTTTTTTTTTCGCGATTTCAAAATTGGTCCCATAATAAAAGTTATTCAATTCGATGTTCTAAAGCATCTCTTAAAGTTTGTAATGTTAATATTTCAATCATTTATATTTATGGAATCCGGAGAATATAGTGACGTAACTTGGGTAAGGCCATCAGAGGACTGCAATGAGCTGGATTGGAGAATTATAAATTATACTCCATTTGAAATAAGATTAGACATTTAAATAAGCCTTTTTTTACAATCCGTTCAACCGATTTTATTAACTTCTATTGCGTTAGTGGCATGAAAAATAGCAGCTGCAGTAAATAGTTAGTATTTTGTAACCTCTTTTGCTTTTAATGCCATCCTTATGCCGACGGTATAGAAATCAAAATCGGTTGAACGGACTGTAAAAAGGTTTGATTAAATTTCTAATCTTATTCCAAATGGAGTATAAATATAAACGGAATAAGAAATTAAGATAGGGAAAAAAAAATGTAGTAACGTGTAACAAAAATCGTTAGTGCATTTTATAGTCATTAAACTTTTTACTAATACTGATAACAAAAAATGTGCACTCAACATCTTATTTCTTAATAATTAAATTACTTGGTAACCGTTAACAACCTTTACATACCTACCTAATACAATACAGTCTAATGTCGCTGGTCATCGTCAGTCATGCCTAGCTTTACTTCTTAATTATCTTATCTACTATCACGTTATTATTATTTTCTAGAGACGGTATCGAATCACAAGTATAGTTACTGTTGTTTATATTCCCCAATTCTATAGAGCTGGGTACTCTTTCGTTGGGGAAACTCCAGTCTAAAGACCTGGGTCTCCTCTTGCTCTCAGCGACTCGCGTCAATTGTTTTCTGCTGACGGTGTACAGCCAGTCATCGGAATTTGAACGTCCTTTATCGGTACTGATCGTTTCTTCGTCTTTTCCTTGGAGAGCAATGGGCACATTCAGGAAGCTTGGTCTGCCGGAGAGCTGACCCAACTGTCTTCTTTGGTATCTCCTTCTTAGCTGGTTTCCTCTCTCGAGCTCATCTCTACGTGCCATCCAGTAGTAGTGAGTAATGGGGTCCCGCGGGCCCCAGTGTCGAGACGGCTTGAATGATGACTTCAGTTTCTGCGGAAGAGTAAACGTTTCCTCTAAGACAGGAACTAGTGATGAATTCTTACCATGTGTCGCTAGACAAGGCTGTGGCCTTAAAATTAAGGCAATAGGAAAAGTATATTAGATGCCGCTTAGGGAAATGGCGTCACATTCGCACTAGCATACTAAACGTTATATCTACCTACGAGTAATAAGGAACTCGATTTAATGATTCACTAAATTGCCATTGAGTAGGTAGTTAAAAATGTAGGTGTGTCTATTTTTAACGCGATCGCTTATTATGATAATCGCATTTGTACTACACCTATGAATTGGTGTACCTATACCATTTATCTTACGTGTTGTCCTTATCTGTTTACTTACAAATAAATTCTTCAATTTAAAGGTTTTGCTTGTCATGTTTATGCAGCTATTCAGCATAATGATTCATTACTACCTACTAATGACCATTAATGTTTCTGAAAAGTAAGACAGTTAATTTATCGACGGCTACGAGGTTCTTTAACACTCTTCCAAGACGCCCCGAAGTACATGTTAACGCAGAAGCAACGCTATCTAATGCTACAGCGATATCATTCAAAGGAAAGGATCACAATATTATTAACGCTAAATATAAAATTACTAGTCATTATTTTCACGATGTTTCATCATTAGCGTTAGCAGAACCAGCAAATAACATACAACTACAAAATTAATTCGCTTATCAAATAAAAAAATGATTACACACACATAGGTCATAACAAGAGATAAGGCAACTTCACACATTTCTTACCCCAATGATATCATATTGAACCTGCTTCGCTACAGCAACTGAAGCAAATGTAATGATAATGAGGAATGCCAGTGCAGCAGTGGATGTCACGGTGATGGCTGGCCAAGGAGCCTCGTACCACGTCTTGTCTCGGATGAAGACCATTGTCATCCACCAGACGGTGATGGGGGCTATGATTCCTGGAGCCGCACACCAGCCCAGTACCCAGAACCTTTCAAGCTCGCGACCCGTCAGGAATTCCACATCTTCTACGAGAACTTTCCAACCTGTAGAAAGAAGAGAAAAGATTAAGTAGGTGGAGTCTGCGCCGCTTGTTTTGGTGAAAACTTTTGGTCACAGTTGTAGCAGAGCTCTAACCTAGCGAGAGGAGTTCAATAAACCAAATTTAGTCGGTGCTAGTATTTTGCCAGCTACTATCACGGTAAGCTTGCTCTATCCTAACGAATGAGATGTGGTCACATTCACATCAATTTAAGCTAATTTAGCGCCCAGTGTAGTAAACACAGTTTCGTGACAAGCGAGCGAAGCGAGCCCACAGACGTCACGACTGAGCATGCAGAGCGTGCTTGTTCATGCAAAGAGTCAGAATAATCTTATATCCGTAGTACTTTAGTGCTTTCAAGGACCGATTCTATCAACTTTGCTGGCTAATTCTTCTCATGTAGCTAGAACATCTTGAAGAAATACCGTGGACATGCAAAAACCGTCCATATTATAATTAAAAGTATCCGATTTAGGTTTAAGAACCGCAATCGAAATATTAGAATACAATTGCTGAGTGCTTGACGAAAATTGCATGTATAAAGACTACACGTGTTTATTACTGACCCTCATTTTTTTAATAATGAATTGTCTCTACAATTTATGAATCCTGTATTATCCTGCATCCGACGTAGTATTTGTTTGTGTTATTGTACTATTTGGAAGGGCAACCCATTGCATGTGACCCTAATATTGTGCCGGCTGCTTATTCACCTATTTTACATATTTTCCCCTTTTCATAAGAGTGTTTATATACGACGGAATATTATGTTTATTAGGTACCTACATTCATGCTCCTGCTAGCAGCGACCAGGGGGTCAAAAACGACTACATTAGCAATTCCTCTGAAAGCAATAAATTCATTTCATGAATTTCCAGCTGTCATTAGCAATTCCTCTAATTTGACACAAAATATGTGGACCATTTTACGAATCGCCATAGAAAATTGTCAAACAGATGAATTATTTCATAATAATTATGAATCGTACGCAGATCATATTATTCATTTGTCAGTTTGTGACATTTTACGATGATTCATTATATTTTCCTATTATGATTCTGCTAAAGTGACTGTTTTAAGCTCCCTGGGGTCAGCAGGAGAGAAAATATCTCAAACAAACCAGTTTTTTGAAATCACAAAGTGATCTACGGGCGTTAGCTTATTTATCCATAGAAATAATTAACAGATCAAACGCAGTATGCCATCCTTTTGAACGCAATTCCTTCGTATATTATTGGCATGGGCTCACCTTCTGCCTAGCCTTTCCCAATTTTGTTGGGGTTAGCTTCCAGTCTATTTGGATGCAGCTGAATACCAATATTTTACATAGAGCGACTGCCGATCTAACCTGCATAACCAAAATTTTGGGCTTCTGACTACTCGTAACGATGAGATGTCAAAGAAAATATGAATGATAGCCGGCATTAGCGGCTTATCATGCTCGTCGAGACATGGACCGTGGACATTATGTAATGGATGGTGAATGAACCCATCTACAGAACGATCTCGACAAGCATACCTAGTTGGACCTTTAAGAAGAAATAGGGTCGGTTTCTCTCCATACAAACGCTCTCGCCTGTTTTCTCTCTGGTTTATGACCTTAGAGCAAAGATTTTTTACAGTAAAATAAATATCAACTAGTTCTATGCCCCTATGTTTCCTGTTTTGATGATACTTTATCTGTAGAAGCACTAGAACCTCAGAAAATGCTCAAAATTGCCTGTTTAGACCGCTGTCATCAGAAGCCTATTATACAAATTTGACAACTTAATGAAAAAAGAAAAACATAGGGGCACAGTAAATATCCTTCTTAATCAATTTATAAAATATCTTTCAAATTGGTCCAATATTGGAGGAGGAAATAGACGAGAGCCGAACCTCGAATTATGACTTTTTGTATGGAGAAAAGACCGACCCTATTTCCTCATAATCGACCCGTGCAGCTTTTATTATAAAACTACAGAGGCTCAAGTGCATCAAAATAGCCGCTACCTACGATATTATAACTGTCCGATGCTCCTTGGGCAGTTTTAAGAAAGGTTTTTTTTTTCCGTCAATCGGTTTTAGAGAAGTAGGCGAAGGGATATATAGACATATCTGAATCTCTAGACAAACGATTGGAGGTAGATACTGTATACACAGACTTCAGCAGTGCTTTTGATAAAGTGAGTCACTCACTACTATTGTTAAAACTAGCAGCCAACGGTGTTCACGGATCACTTCTGAGATGGTTTACATCTTACTTACAACAACGGTCACAGACTGTGGTTTTGAATGGTTACACATCACAGCCATATGTTTCTATCTCGGGAGTACCGCAAGGATCCCATCTAGCACCAATCTTGTTCTTGCTATTCATTAATGATATAGCTGATCAGATACAAAACTGCAAGTTTTTAATGTTCGCTGACGATTTAAAGATTTACAAGACGATAACTTACGACCACCATACGACTCGGTCGTGACTCAAAGTGACTTGAATCGAATACAAAATTGGTGCAATAAAAATGGCATGGCTCTAAACGTCAAGAAATGTTTCCACATTACATTCACAAAAAAGAAACAAGCCAGTGTAACATCATATAAAATCAATAGCATAACACTAACTAAGGTTGATGAAATTCGGGATCTCGGAGTGATCATGGATAAAAAACTAACATTCAAGCAACATGTAGACTGTTGCGTTAAAAAAGCTGCGCAAATGTTAGGGTTTCTTAAACGTAATACGCAAGAATTCAGGTCCATTAAAACTAAAACGGTCCTATACAATGCCTTAGTACGTAGCAGGCTGGAATATGGCAGTGTTGCCTGGGACCCTTTTTACGCAATACATTCTCAGCGACTGGAGCGCGTACAACGGGCTTTCACCAGACACCTCGCATTTATATCCCCTGGCTTATCCCATAGGTGTCACTACCAACAGCGTCTGAGTTTCTTTAAGATGACCCCTCTCCGGCAACGGAGAAGTATGCATAGGCTTATGTTTCTTCACAAACTAGTGAACGGTCGCATAGACTGCAGTGAACTGCTATCGCGCATTTTATTGAAAGTTCCGCCTAGAATTCCACGCTTTCCCATAACCACAATTCTACAGCGCCCTACTACCTCTACAAATACAGGTCTCAACTCACCACTCATTAAGATGTGTGACAACCTTAATTCATTTATTATGTCCGTACCCGAAGCAGATATATTTAATGACCGTAAGGTGAAATTTAAATCAAGAATCATGGCCTCCCTACACACCAATGAAACGTAGTCAAATCTCCTTTACTGTTAACGAATTAATTACTGTTTCCATTTTCGGTTTCTGTAACAAAATCTATAACACATTTTCTTTCCTTAATCGATTGTACACCTAGACTTAAGTTAGCAACTAAGCGGTAATCTGGCGTCTTTGTTGTCAATGTTGTGTTTACCTGTAATTGGCATATATATTAGAATATTACCGTATGATTTGGTTTACGTATGTGTATGTATGTGCTGTGGGTGAAGCTTAAGTAAATAAATAAATAAGGGATTCGCGTAAGAATAGGTACATGTATTTTTGTCACCATGTACGAGTACATTAAGAATGTACATGGTGACAATACTATTTATATTTATATAAAACAAGGCGTTGAGTCACTTGAGTATGCCATCAACGTATCGTTTCAACAAAGGTTACGTAGGCAGGTTCTATAATGGTTGAATGGACTGTCGGTAACCGATTCATTGGTATTTAATATGCCAATATTTTATCAAAGTTCTGCAAGGGAAGGATTCTTGTAAAAAATTTAGTTTTATATTTTCGTTATACTTATTTTTGTAATTATTGAGATATGGGCAGCCGTTGGCCTGACCTCGATCTCGCCTGGTGGAAAGCGATGGATTAATCTACGATGGAATGAGCGAGCCCAGAAGATGCCTGTTCACTCTTACTTTGTAATATTATTTATTTTATACTGTATCTGTTATATTGCGCTCCCATTCAGTAAAAATCTTTTTCTTTAATTATGTAAAGAATGCAGCTCCATTGTCTATTTCCGAACATCTTGATTATCTTCACTGAAAGCTTATTCACAATTTTTTTTGAGATTTGCAAGTTGACCCTAATCTACTTGAAATTAAGATTTTTAATCTTAAATTCATTTATTAACTGACAGACAACGCATAGTCTAAACCGCTGGGCCTGGGGCCTAGAACCGTGAAATTTTGCAAAAGGTTTCATATTTCAAAAGAATTTTGAAAATTCATTCTCGATTAAATAGGGAATTGTGTGAATGTTTTTTCGTACCGCACAGGACGTATCAGGACATGGGCAAATTATTCACAAACATTGGACTTGATGGGACGTCATGTGTGGGACGCCACCTAGCTAGATGGACTGACGACCTTAAAAAGTTGTCTGGGACAGACTGGATGCGGAAGGCGAGGACAGGGTGTTGTGGCGCAGCCTGGGAGAGGACTATGTCCAGCAGTGGACTGCGATAGGCTGATTTGATAGATTGATTGGACTTGATCACATGCAGGAAAACAATTTCAAGCACAAAGCACATGAAATTGATCAAGCAGTTGATAATAGAACATCGATCTGATGATGATGATTTATAATACACGACTGACTTTGGTAGTACTAGCCAAACAAGAACACCATAAGTTGATACGCTTATCAATAAACCTTTTGTCACATATCCCACTTACAAATGTATAATACATAAAAAC
Organism: Lithophane leautieri; assembly: GCA_949152455.1. NCBI lineage: Eukaryota > Metazoa > Arthropoda > Insecta > Lepidoptera > Noctuidae > Lithophane > Lithophane leautieri. The sequence goes on along the minus strand of OX424458.1, from coordinate 18,205,114 downwards.
AAATTCAAATGAATTAAGTACCATATATAAACACGAAGGCCAATATTTCGAGTACAGTGGCGATACTGACGAGAAGGGGTACAGCGTAGTCTGTCAACAGGTTGAGGACTGGCAGTCTGCCCCACAACGCAACCAAGCTAAAGAAGGCCCCGATCAGTGAACCCGCGAAGGAGACTAGCCGCCATTTTACACCGCCGACGCGGCGGAAGCGGTCGTATATGGGGTAGACGAGAGAGAGCTGGAAAATAAAAAATAATTAGTAATTATCACTCGTTGGTCTAGCAATCGCATATGGTACTGAGCATGAGGTCCTGGGTTCCATTCTCAGGTCGGGCTAAGTGCTATCGGGTATTTTTTTCAGTAGCAGCCCGGAGTCAGAGCCCGGTCGATGTCAATAGGCTTGCCCCTATTACACGGGACTTAAATATAACTGGTGAAATGTTGGTGTACAACAGGCAGTACACCCCTGCTTAACTTTTTGAGGAATACAAGCGTGATGTTATGTTATGTTTTGTGCCTGTTTATTAGCCTGCGACTTTGTTAGGATCTATAGGTCCGTCCCCAAAAGCAGAGGGGTGTGGCGGCATCTACATCGTCACATGAGAACTACGCATCACTCTGACGTCACGCAAAACCCTGCATCGCGCAAGCAGGATTTTTCGCACGGTTAGCATTTATGCAACGTCCGTACATCAATACGACGTTCAGACACAACAGCTGTCTGGTCGGATCGTCCCTTTTCTAGAGAGGATGCACTCATCCTCTAGGGCCAGAAACAAGGTAGGGAAGGAACAGGGTGTAAAGGTCACTAACGTATACCTCTGTACGGGAATGTCATTACAAAACTTATCTTAATATCCCATGTTTTAGGGGGCAGCCACACTCATAATGACCAGGCCAAAAATACTCCAGGCTAATACTAAGAAGGTCCATATACGGATATGGAATAACCCGTTAACCGATTGTGCGATTCGATTAGACCTAAGTAGGCAGGTACTCAGGAGTGGAAAACTTTTACTGCCCTTAACATTTAATTTTCTTTGCACATTAGTTTATATATTTGTTCCGAAAATAACCCGGACCCGATAACTTCAAATCAGCGCAATTAATTAAAAGCATCCTACATATTACCATAGTAATGAATCCAGAGAGAAGAAGCGTGAGGAAGATGATCAGTGGCCACGACAAGTCAGTATTAAAGTCATCTCCGAAATGATAAGCCTGGATAAGCACTGCAAACACGCTGGTATCCTTATCAGGTCCGCTTATGGAGTACCAGAACACCACACTCATCCAAGTTGACAAAACGTTCGCTAAGACGAAAGAGACGGCTGTCCTGGAAAAAAAAAATTGTGCTGGAGATAATCCTGGCAGAACAGTTTTTTTTTTTAACTCATTAAGACCGGTTGCACTTGCGCACTGCATTAATGATCCGATTCCGATCAGAGTTCTGAATTGGAGAATGAAAAAAATAATGATACCAGCTTCAACCATCTGAGTTTTGAAAATGTAGAATTATGTGGTTCTTAGAGCTTGTACACAAAGCTGCGTTGCGAAGTCGCATCCCAAATATATTTTCTTAAGAAATCTTCTGCGTTGTGAATTTGCATCGTGCCGATTCGCAGTTTTGTGTACAAGCCCTTGTGCCCAGGCCCAAGCCTAGCAAGGAGGGGGGATGATCATGATGATGTGGTTCTTAATAGATCCAACATATATTTTGACTGGAGATTATCATCGTCAACATCCCCCGGCCCGTAACCTAATTTATTTGCGATCGGCGCAGCCATGCGATGTCTTCAATTAGAAGTATAATTTTCGTCGAATCTTTTGAGTGTTCTTATGTTTTAATAGTTATGTTACTTCATTTTTAACCGACTTCTAAAAGGAGGAGATCAGCAGTTCGGCTGTTTTTTTTAATTTTTTTTATTGTGGGATTGGTACCTATGCGTGACGAGTATGTTTTCAACTTCATAACGTTACAAATCTAATGCCTCCACAGTTTGGTAGAATGGACGAGCTAGTAAGCTTCTTCTATTGTTATATTTATTGTTGGGATCAAGCGACGGGATGCTGTCCATTAGATCCGATTCTCAATTGATGCTGCGCTTAGTGCAGTATCAAAGAGTGGAAGGTACCAGAATAAACTACGATCTAATAGAATATTGCTTCAAATGATTTATGCAAGTGGTTTTCCTTGTAGTGATGATGGGTCTTGGAATTTTTTAGTTTCTCGAAGTTGGAAATTTCAGTCACGTTGCTTGTAATGTTGTTTTAAGCCAGGGCAGTACTTGTCTTTGAGGTTTAGAAATATTGAGGGTACTTTCTATCTTACTCTACTGAAAGTTCTATACAAATCAGGGTAATTTTAATTGCTTAAAAATTCAGGAAACTGAATAGTTTTTGTCACTTGCTTGAGTTTATAGAAACCATAATTAGTAGCATAAACTGAAGAGCTTTTGAATAAATAGCTGAGACTGTAAACGCTGAGACCAAATAAAAAACCAAGACAGAGCGCTGTCAACAGTGACGTGAGGCCGGTTTCGTAAACATGTGTGCACTTAGTTTGGTGTAGTTTGATTGTAGTGTCATTGTAAATAGTTGTAAATGTGTGTGTGTGAGCGTGTATGCACAGAGCGGTAGTGTAGTTTTAGCATGCTTCACTGTATTGTTCGCAATGCTCCGTCTTGGTGTTTTATTTGGTCTGAGTGTAAACGTAGCCTATTGTAATGAGCGCAGTTGGTACTTTTAAAATAAAATTTAAACAAGTTCAATGTCAGTCAGTTACAAAATTGCCTCCACGAGTTTGACATCCATCATAGGTACAAGAAATATCTGTTAAAGCACACTGTTAATATAAATTCTCATATGAGAGCTATAAAAGGCAAATCAAGGAAAATAAAGAAGCACTATCAATTGCCTGATTCACCCATTATGCAGTTAGAAATTACCTCCTTACTTTGATAGAACGTGTGCAAGCGGACGTAATCCCGTAATAAGCATGCCCTTGTAAAGCACGGACTTGACTTTATCGCATTATCAGACTGTTCACCTGGTCGACAGCCTTCACGCGTGTGATATCCAAAGTTCGCTTGATTGTGCTCATTCTGACAGGGATGAGCGAGCATTAACGAGCTGTACGGGAATATGCAATTGTGCATGCCTATCAGAGCAGGGGGAGGCCAGAGAACGGATGGGTTGACTGTGTGAAACATTATATGGCTAAAAAGGAGTGAGTACCAAGATGACGACTAACAGAGAAGTATGGATGAAAAAAAATATTTAAAGTAATAAAAACTAAAACCCAACTACGACAAAAAAGTCAATCAACTAAAAAGTTATAAACAAGACACCACAGAGACAGACAAATCCGAAGTCACACGTGTTAGGTTTTTAATTTGTCTGTCTGTGGTGTCTTGTTTATACCTTTTTTGGTTGATTGACTATAACCAGCGGATCAAGACACTTCCAACGATACCTCATTTGTCAAATTGTGATGAGTCGTTTAGAAGATATGAAGGAACAGATGAACATACATCCATACATACCGGTCAAAATCATGACCCTCCTTTTTTCTTCGCCGTAGTCGGGTAAAAGGACATGTTGCGCCGACCGCATATAATTTGGGATAAGGGCAAGAGAATAATGAGCATTACCTGAGCTGTATATGACCAGGATACTATGGAAACGAAGAGGAAAGGAGATGTAGTGGAAACAACCAATAGCTAAGCGGCTCAGATCAAATAAAAAAACAAGACATAGTGCTGCGAACAATTATACAGTGAAGCATGCCAAAACGACACCTCCGCTCTGTGCATGCTCACACGCACATATTTACAACTATTTACAATCAAATACATATTTACACCCCACTAAGTGCACACATGTTTACGAAACCGGCCTCACGTCACTGTTGACAGCGCTTTGTCTTGGTTTTTTATTTGGTATGGCTCCGCTTAGCTCTCATATTTTTATTTTGTGTCGAAATAACGCAAATATATTAGTTGTCCGAGACATCTCTACTTCTCTTCGCTTTCACTGGGACACACTATTACTTTCCTTTTGAATTCAAAAGCATTGAAACAAGCACAATGTTAGATTTTACACCAGCTGACAATGTATATTCAAAGTCATTTTCAAATTGTTTATTTTTCTTTAACAAGTTTACAATAATTAGTTTGTGATTGAAGCCTTCGTTTAAACAAACAATGCCTGTATTAGAAGACTCCGCTCGTCCATAACAAAATAAATATAAAAAGAAAAATGTTAATAACTTAGACATCGGTAAATAGACAATAATATAATACAGACAAGATTGACATAAGTACAGTATGTGTGTGTGTGCGTGCGTGTGTATGTGTGTGTTGTGTGTGAGATTATAGGTTAAAGATGATATGGCTAGAAAGGGAATGATTACTGAGATGACGACTAATGGAGAAGTATGGAAGAAGAAAAATAAATTAGGATGAGGGCAAGTGAGTGATGATGATACTTCTACAAATGGAACAGAAATATCATATATCTAGGAAGAACAAAACACTCGTTAAAAACTTACCACTGCACATTTGTACTGGCATAAACTGTGTCGCCAGACGAGATGAGGAACCCACCAGCAATTTGAGAGGCCAGCAGCGCTTGTACTATCGCCCCGTGCCAAATTCCAGGCTCCAGAAAACTCTTCCAGTCATCGACTTTAGAGAACGAAGTCAAGTTATCCCCCGTACTAATACATGCCATGATAACCACAAGGAGGATAATCACGACGGGGCCCAACACGTAGAATATCCGTTTCATCAGTTTTACCGGATTGTAAAAACTGAAAAATACTCTGTTGATAAAATTGATCTTATATGTATAGTAAAGTCGTTGAAGCAACTACATCCGCTAATAATCTATTCTATTTAAAAATCTCTATGTAACACCTAAAAATATATTCAATCAATTGAAAATTGGCGTTAGAGTTCTTTATTTCTGAAAATTTTCATATAGATAAGAATGGAATTTGAGAGAAACAACACGGTTGGGCCCCGTTTACACGGCTTTGATCAGTACGATATTTTACGGTTGATCTCTTGGCAGTTCCATACTGCATTCGTTTTTTAACTGTATGAACAGTTAGGATTTCCACTTGTGTCTGTCTATTCTGTAAAAATCTTGAAATAAGCTGTCATTTCACCTGATGCTAGGAATTGACACTATTGACAGCTCTCTTCACCTTCACAATGCGATCTTTACAGAATACATCGGCAGATCCCAATTTCAATCAATCTACCTAGCCTTTTTCCAACTCTGTTGGGGTCGGCTTCCAGTCTAACCGGATGCAGCTGAATACCAGTATTTTACATGGAGCGACTGCCTATCTGACCTCCACAACCCAGTAACTAGGTAATACTACTTGGTAAGACGGGTGGTCAGACTTTCAGGTTTCTGGCGACCCGTATAAAGACTATCAAAGATCTACGAATGACAGCCGGGACCAACGGCTTAATGTGCTTTCCGAGGCACGGAGGAGTCTCGGTATGTAACGATGGTCACCCATTCACGGACCAACCCCGGCAAGCGTAGCGTAACCTGATGGATCGACCCGTGCGGCAGTTATTTATTAGCCATGAGCTCCTCAGATCGGTAGATCCTTACTTATTACCGTAAAATTATCGTACTGGACAGCGCGGTGTGAAGGGCCGCCTATAGGTAAATATATGGGTACTCTTCGAGCCTAGGCTATCAAAACAGGTTGAATATAAAATTCAATGGGCTCTGTACTCACATAAAAGGAAATACTATCCATAAGACAAGTATAATTAAAGCTACAGCTAAATAATATTCTGGTCTCTCGCTCACAGGTCCCATAAATTTATCTCTGTAACAAAAAATACAAATAATGTCTTAAAACTATCTGCAATCTTTTTTATATTATATTAATTTAATTAAGACTTCTCTATAAAAGACTTGATTACATTATCATATTTATATTTATTACTACATTACAAACTAATGCCTAAAAGTGGACTGTATCTATTTTATTGAGCCCAGTTTTAATAAATAGCTTGTAAATCAGGCAACATGTAAATTAAAATTCATGATTTATGTTTTTTTTGATGGACGAGGCTTTAATTTTCACAGGATATATGAAAAAACAAAACTTATCTATTCCATATGGCCATAAACAAAAAAAAATCTTCATAAAATAGAATCATTTTATGAAGATCTTGAAAACTCTTGACACCAAAAGAAGTTAAAATAGAAACCAATTCAATTCAGATAATAATGGGGAGTAATGCAGAACCACAGATTTCAAATTCAGTCAAACTTACTTGAGACACGTAGATGCGTTCACAGTATTGACATAATGCTCCTGAAAATTAAAAATATTATAACTGCCTGAACAGTCTGTGAATAATAAACGTAAATAAGAAAAAAGTTGACGGCTGATGCTACATATATTTTTTTCTCAAACATGCTTGGAAATTCGAGTATTATTTTGACAACCTTCTTCGAGATAAATCGAAATTGCTGTACTGGTCAAAAACACGTGACGATGCGGCCAGCAAAGTTACTATGAAAATCCATATCTGGCGTGTTTAGCGGCCAAATAAATTACTATGAAAACTCATATCTGTCGTGTTATTTAAAAATGGAACAAACTTTTTACTTCAACACACGGCAACCAAGGAGGTAACTTATCAAATATTTTATTTAAATTTTGAATTGGCTTGCAAATAGAACAAAGAAGAAACAAATTAACATATTGGCGCTTGAAAAATTATAGTTGTTCGTCATTGATTCCGGATTTTTTATTTAATTGACTCAGTTTGAATTTCCGCGCATTATTTGAGAAAAGTACTATATAAGCCTTGGCCGCAATCAGGAATTGATGGACTCACGTATGTGTGCCTCGGCTTCGCCTCGGCCCGCATTTTCACGATCGTCCATCAATACCTTTATTGCTGGCCGCGACAGTAATGTACTATTTCTGTTATAAAAGGAACGATTTGGAAAGATTTGGGGGAGGCCTTTGCCCAACAGTGGAACAGTGTACGCTAACATAAACTGGAATAAAGATAGGAAAATGATAAAAGGGAACAAAAACGCAATAAAGTTCCAAAAAAACTCACTTGTTCAAGTACCAGCTCAATGCATTCCCAAAATGGCAGGGAATTACTTATTGTGTAAAGTAAATATGTTGCTGTCATCGCTAAGAAGATAATTGAGTATACTGAGCCCAATAATGATATCAGCAACCTCAGGTATCCCGCACCTGAAAGAAAAAAAAACTAAGTCAGTACCTATCCAAATAAGTAATAATTTATTTTATGAAGCACATCAGCATCTTTCATCTACTTACCTACATATTGATTTAGAGCTACGAATCAGAACATCTAGTTGTAATTCCGTATCGATTACAAATTATTTTCATAGTTAAATATTCGTGGCACAGTCATCAGTTAATACTTCGTCGTTACTACTGCATCATTACTAATTACTCGTAATCGTAAATCGCAAGCATTGTAAAGACAGCAGCAGCGCACGAGCAACAGTTGTGACATCAATGGCTAGAAATGCGGTTCCAAAACAATTTTGTTTACTGTTTCAATAAAAATCCTAATAGTGACCTCATTTTCTGCATTTCGAAAATGGAAGACTTTGTTTTACGCGGAAAAAACAAAAGATTAGCATAAAAAACAATGTCCACCAATAAAAGAAAGTTGCACTCATACCTCTAAAAAAAGGAACTGCTCTCCAAACTCCGACAGCATCTTGCTGACTTAGCTGCCCGACTGATAGCTGCAGCAATACCAAGGGCAGCGCTACGATCAGCAGTGCCAGGGTCACTGCTACTCCATACTGCAACCCCCCGTGGATGAAAGCCCCGCGAGGACAGTGCCAGGTGGCGTGGAAGCTCACTGCCACTGCCGCCGTGCATAAATGTGCCCGGATCAATGGCCAACTGATCCATTCCTGGGGACCATTGGCAATATTTACTCATACATTCAATGTATAGTGCCAAATTTGGTCATGTTGAGAGGATGAATGAAAAGTGATCAACAACAAATATTTACAATGTAGATGTTATACGCCCTAGTAGGATATACACTGACCTTATTAGTGATGATTTCCAGAAAGGTCAGGTGTACTCGCAGACGGCGTGCGTGTATGACGAAGGAAAGGATTATCTAAGGATCGTTGCAAGTGACGTTCTGTAGTTCCTGCCTACCTCCACGGGAATTAGGCGTTAGTTTATAGACAGTATGTTATCTAACCAAGGGCGTTTCCGCTAACCCGCAATAGTATAGCGTCCATACATAGCAAAAAAAGATTACCACAAAAACAAACATTGAAGTAGTGAAACATTCTCAAAAATATTAAATTTATACGTTAGAGAAACACTCTTTACACGCACACGTGTAATTCAACGTGGAAAGACAAGTGTGACAAGTGTGTGTGTACAGAGTGTTTCTTTTACGTATCAATTTAATATTTTTTGTGGTTTCTTTTTTTGCATTTGTTGTGTCTTAGAAGTATTGGTTTGAAACATCTGGAATGAGTACATATCATCTTATCAACCGAACCACGGTTCGATCACGCTATGGTCGATTGTTGCCGGTTTAAGCACTGCCGGCGATTTGAGCTCCCTCCGTTTACATTTTGCATTCGTACGGGAGTTTTCTACCGCCGCCGGTACTGATTATCAGTAGCCTATGACAGAGTGTAAGCAAAATCTCGTATTCTCATCATCATCATCAGCTCACAAGTCAGAGATGGATGTTATTGTGGAAATCAGACAGAATACCTACCAGAATTTTAGGAGGAATATGAGGCCTGGATGAATTTATTTGTGAATAAGTATAAGGGTCTGATTTCCAACTGGACTGATGGATTCTCCAAGTTATATTAGTTACTAATGCAATCCTAGCTAACAGAATCACGGTATTGCTACACTATAAACACAGATACAGCAAATATCTGTATGTATAGTGGCGTATTAACCCTAAGGCAAACTAGGCACGTGCCGAGGGGCGCGAGGATGTAATTCTACAAAAAAAAAAAAAATTATACAACATTAATTGTGTAACAAGTATGCACCTACTTACACAACATAAAAGATTATTTCATTCTATAGAGATGTAGAGCTTCCAAAGCGTGCTCCGCCTTCTTGATTATTCCTACATCGCCTGATTTTATAAAATATGAAGTGGGTAAGATACTAAATTAATAATAACAAACGATCATCTGTCAACACACTAAAGGCCACTTTGGCAGAATCATAATAGGAAAATATTATGAATCATCGTAAAATGTAACAAACTGACTTATTCATATTAATCATATTATGAATTGGCAGTTTGTGCATCAGCACGCAGATCACTGCGTGCTGATTCATACTACGAAATAATTCATCTGTTTGACAGATTTCTATGGAGATTCGTAAAATGGTCCACAAATTATGAATTGCTTTTATGTCAAATTAGAGAAATTGCTAATGACAGCTGGGATTCAGGAAATGAACTGCTTTTAGAGGAATTGCTAATGTGGCCGGTTTAGGCCCCCAATCTGTTTCCCGAAGAGGCATAATAGATTTCCATGTTCGTTTGGCTTAACCTGTTTTTCTTTTACACCATTTGCTTATTGTTTAAACGTCCTGTTTTTGTTTTTGTATAATACGGCTTTGTTTGTTACGAAGAATCAGACTCCTAAAACACACGCACATACACCAAGCTTAGGAGACAGAGCATTAAATTATTGTGACCTTGATAATATATAAGCCTTATTTGCTCATAGTCTTTGGCTATTATTTTGTGATGGCTATTGGTGAAATAAAGAATTTATTATTTATTATTACTATTTACCCTACCCCACAATAAGAAGATTTGATTTGATTTTGATATAACTGCGAAAGTGTGTGTGTGTGTATATAGGTATATCTTACTTCTGCATGCAATAAACTACTGAACCAATTGTGATGAAACTTGGTATGTAGGTGGATAGACAGAGACCAATTTTTTAAATTTTTATATTTGTCCATTTGTGTTTTTCGATGAGGTGCTTACCTAGGGCGCTTTCGACATTTAATCCGCCACTGTATAGTAGCGCCATACTGAACTAGCTTGGCTTCATGAACGTTTTTTGACAAGAGAAATACCTGCTTTAGAAATACTAGAATCTTTGTTAAATGGTTAATGGCGGCAATAAAATGTTCCACTGGACATTACAAACAACATCAACTTAATTATTATATTCAATTTCAAGTTTGTTAAGTTGCAATTTTGTTGCATCACATTTTATAGGTAGATAGCTATCTACCTATAAAATGTGATGCAACAAAATTAACTAACGAGGACGCATTTTTCTAATAAGTAGATTAACTTTGCATGCACGTATCGCAGCATGTTTAGAAAAAGGCCATAATTAGATCATAAAATACTTAAAAGTAATCTCTGCAGATATTGTTTCGAGATCTATTATAAATCATAATAACCCTTCCTTTTGGCTTTGCCGTAGTCGAGTAAAAAGATATAAAAATCACTGAAAATGTGACTGATAACTAGTAAGTAATACGGGCTAGTGTCCGCAACTCCACGTCGACGCGTATTTTGCGTACGGGCTTGAAATAACTAACGTTAGAACGAACGTAACCAAGCAACACAAAACAAAATAATACATTAATTAAACACACCTCTAATATGTAATAACCGACCATCTCCAACTGATTTTAATCCAAATCCACTAGGAACACATGACACCGAAGTCCAACGAAACCGCGACTGTTGACATAATAACACTGCACCAGAACTCACGAAGATTTAGCAATGGTCGAGATAACCTGGAGATAAAGCACCATATCTATTGGGCTACACAATCGATCTGTGAAGGCGGCTTATCAGTAGCACTGCTGCTCTCAAGTGCTCCGTCGTTATCATACCACCAAGATACAACGGGCTACGACATGGCGATCAAATGCGTGACTCACACGACGGTATTTCGAAAGTAAATATTAGTGTAAGTAGATGTTTTTAATGTCCCGTACAATGCTTGTCAAATATTGTTTACTAATAGTCAGCAACCTTCTGTAAACCTAAATCACTAGGTTTGAAAGATGCTGGTTAGTTAAGGTAAACAAAGCATTTGAGTCATCTTTTAGTTATTATAATTTTTTTCGTGCGTGTACTCTGTCCACAATTTCCACTGTTTATTAAGCTTGTCTGTACCTTTCTCTAAGCCATAAATTGAGATAGGCGTATCCGGTTCCGGTACGGTGAAGCGCTAAAGCCCCGCAGCGTCATATCCACCCCAATCCGGCAGGTAGTGGGGATACGTTTGCGCAGTGCATAACAATATCCATGATCCTCATTGGCGTTCCGATTACCGAACGGTGTAGTCGCGTTTAAAAGTAATTCGTTACTTTTAAAAAGGGTGTCCTACTTTTTAGTGTTAAATATATTTCAAATAATTTGTGTTAAAATGAACTCTTTGGACGAAAATATTAATAATGATAGTATGGACAATGCCCCCACGTGCTCGGTCGCATTATAGTGATTCGAGCAATAGCAGCAATTCTTCTTCCACGGCGCGTAAAAGGAGACATCGTAGGCGAAAGTAGCGACGCCGCCGTACAAAGCTAAGTAAATTAGAGGACGCTTTTGAAAAACATACTGAAAAAGTATCCTCTTTGTAAGATCTTATTGTTAAAAATAATACTCAGTCGTACATGTCTGACAGTGAGTCTATTCTATATATTCCTAGCACTACTGAACTAGATAAGGAATTAAACAAAGAAAAAGGGATTGATTATAAAATACAAACTACCCTCAAGTCGCAGACATTACAGACAAATAATACTGATGCAACATTTTAACTCGCCTCACTGGGCTCAAGTACGTTATTCTGAAGTACAAAAACTTAGTAATTCTACCTCAGGTTTTATAGAGTTGGAATGTAATGATGTTTTGAAATATTTTGTACGTAATCGTTCCTTAGCGGTCGTTGAAAATTCTTTAGCTGCTATGTCACATGCTGTTATTTTGCCAAACGAAGCATTTCAAAAAGGCCAATTCATTTCATGGGTATCTGAATTAAAAAACCCAAGGACCGCTGAAGAGATTACTTCAAAAATCAATGAACTGTTTGCCGACGGGGAATACCAAAAAATACAATCGGATTTATTACAAATGATAGGTGGCAAACGGGCTGATATAGTGCAACAACGTCGTAATAGTATTTTAAATTCGGTAAAAGAAAGTTGTTTTAAGGAATCGTTACGGAAAATACGAGTACCTTCGTCCGCGAATCATTTATTTGACGATTCAAAGTTTACAGATTTTGTAGGAAAACAAGGGGGCGTCTTAAAAAAATTCAAGCATTTTTCCATTAAATTATCCTCACAGGGTAGGTCGTATAAACCTTCTGTCCAAAGAAGGGACACACTAGGAGGTAAGAAATATATAGTGCCTGTGCGCAACAGTGCAAACTATCGCCCCTCCATTAATAGTGGCTTTAATCCTGCGCAAGGACGTAAGAGAAGGGCAGAAGAGTTTTTTCGTCACACCGAAGATACGGTAAGAAACGTAGTACCCTGGGACGGTGTGATAAATGAGTCGATTGACTATCATCAACGTTTTCAAGCCGGGGGAATCAAACATCGGGTAAGTGTCTGGAGGAAGTTGAGGGCACCTTTATATATACTAAAGATAATATCAGGCTATCGGATCCCCTTTTTAAGCAAACCACCGCTTGTTCATCCCTTGAGGATTCCCAAAAGATTTCACATAATAAAGTCAAAATAAATCTAAACCCAATTAAAGAAGCTAGTAGATCAAGAGGTGTTAGAAAAAGCTTCATTGACTCCGAGCTGTGTGTCAACCATTTTTCTTGTACCAAAAAAGGAAGCGAGGTATTAATTTCGCCCGGTCTTCAATCTTAACAACTATGTCAAAATAGACAAATTTCGATTGGTGAACATGTACAAAGTCCCCGACTTCCTCCAACCTCAGGATTGGTTAGTGAAAATAGACCTAAAAATGCATATTTTCACCTACCAATCGCGCCAGGACACAGACGCTTCCTCAGATTGATAGTGTTGAACCAACTTTGGCAAATGACCTGCCTCCCCTTCGGTTTGGCAACTACTCCGAAGGTTTTTGCCAACCTGACGAATTGGATCGCGCAGATCTTAAGAGACCAAGGAGTGCGAGTGCTGGTAGGTACTCGTATATCTCGACGATTTTCTCCTGGTCAATCAGAATCGAGAAACTCTGCAAAGTCATGCGAACTTAACCGTAGGACTTCTGCAGTCCCTTGGCTTTGTAATAAACTTTCAGAAGTCTATATTAACTCCTCAGCAGTCAATCGAGTATCTGGGGATATTATGGTATCCTTGGCACAATGTCAAATTACTACCACCAGCAAAGGTTCGCTAATTGTAATCGAGAACATTGAAAATGGCAAAAGTCACCAAGGTAAGTTTAAAAGAAGTCCAGAGTATTCTAGGACTTTGTAATTTTGCCAGTTTCGTAGTCCCGCGAGGGCGCTTGAATTCTAATGTAATGCTGACATTCAGCAATTTCCTATTGTGAAAAAATTTAAAAGGTCGAACACAGATGCCCGTCATGGTAATTCCGAACCTGCAGTGGTGGATACAGAATCACAATATGGCTTCTCAACTGCACGGTTCACCCCCAACTTATTTCCTTACGACGGACTCTGCCAAGATAGGTTGGGGTGCGCAGCTCAACAACGAGACCTTATGTGGCAGTTGGTTAGTACAGGAAAGAGAGTCTCACAGCAATATCTTGCAGATGTTGGCAATTTTGCGAGTAATTCACCTAATAACCGATGATACAAGCGTATTAATTCAGAGCGACAACCGAACTGTAGTTTCTTACCTGCGCAACGAAGGCGGCACATAATCACAGCCTCTCCTAAACCTAACATACGAAGTCTTAGACGAAATAGATCGTTATCGGATACGTATGTCGGTATATCACCTTCCCGGTCGATACAACTACGTAGCAGATCGGCATTCAAGGATATCTGCCCCAACAGAATGACATTTGCTTCCCTGTGCTACAGGGAAAAATTTTCAGCGTTACGGAATTCTCGAAATAGATCTTTTCGCGTCACGAACTGCTCATGTAGTACCCAGGTATGTAAGTCTGGATTTAGATCAGGCGGCTGCTTTCTATAATGCCTTCGGTCGCCCTTGGCCCTACAGGTTAGCATGGGTATTCCTACCACCGCACCGTGTCTAATACCCAGAGTATTAGCGCACCTGAACCAGGCAACCGGCATGTACCTGGTGATAACACCTGATTGGGAGAAGGTCTTTTGGAGAGCAGATCTGGTGGCCTGCTCCATTCGCCCTCCTTACCAAGTGAGGGGTTTGGACCAAGTCTTGATAGATACAATAACCAATCGACCGCCTCCACAAGTTCATAGATTGAATTTAAAGGTGTGGCTAATTCAGGGTGGTCATCGCTATTAGATTCTTGGCAGAAAGATCAGATAGAAATTTTAGAAGGTAGCTGGAGGAAATCGACCTTAAATACTTATAAACCGGCATGGTTGCGATGGTGTAAATGGTCACGTGACAATAATGTGAGCTCTATGGATCCATCCCCGGAAGATGTGGCTCGATTTCTAACTGATTTGCATCTTAAATTTAAATTTGCCTATAATAACAATTGCAGTTCATAAGTCGGTGGTATGAACTTTTTGTCGTCCATCTAGTGGGTTTTCATTAGGTTCTCACATTATTATAAAGCAAATATTAAAAGGTAAAGCATTAAAACAGCCACCCAAAGCTACTAGTCCTATTTGGGACATTAATGTTTTAATTAGATTCTTAGTTGACAATAGGTATTCCCTCCAAGTTCTCCTTTTACTGCGTTCCGGGCGCAGAGTCCATGACCTTACTTTATTGAGTAGAAATAAAGAAAACTTTGTAAGTAGTGATGATTCTATAGTGTTTTGGCCGATTTTTGGGTCCAAAAAACTGATAATATAACTAATAAGCAATCCGGTTAGCGCTTACTTAAAGGCAAGTCGAATTCTAACATTGACCCAATTTGGATTAATTTATTGGATTGAAAAATTGCTAGAGTACTCTAATGATCGAAGGGGAGAGAGCTTATTTATTAGCACACGTGGTGAACCCAAACCAGCTAACCCAACCCAAGCAGCACCATCATAGGGGGCTGGATTAAGTTGTTGTTAAAACAAGCTGGAATAAACAATAGTCCTGGTAGTGTGCGATCGGCGGTAGCCTCGGCGAGTTGGTCAGATAATATTCACATTGATCAAATTTTAGAGAGAGGAAATTGGCGCTCTGCTTTGACATTTCACAAATATTATAAAAAAGAAATCAAGGATTACAGGTCCACAAATTAATCAAATCATTCAAATCAGATCAGTAATCTGTTTCAAACGATAAGATGATTTACTTAATCGTAATATTGATGTAGTGATATAATTAAAATCATAGGAACAAATTCTGTTGATTTAATATAAGTTGAAGTCTAAAATGAAATAACTTTTTTGATCACATTAGCGTTCTAATTTAGTCCCAATCCAGCAGTCAATAACAAACATTTCTCAATTTATGGATTAGAGGAAGGTACAGTCAAGCTTAATAGAACAATTTTACCTAAAATTAAAATTAATATTAAGCATACTTACCTTTCTCTAAGCCAATTTATATTTCTGTCTGCTGATTCTTATTATAAATGTATGTGATTGACATCCTTATCAATCACTGTAAATTAAGCCGCAATGAGGATCATGGATATCGTTATGCACTGCGCAAACGTATCCCCACTACCTGCCGGATTGGGGTGGATATGACGCTGCGGGGCTTTAGCGCTTAACCGTACCGGAACCGGATACGCCTATCTCAATTTATGGCTTAGGGAAAGGTAAGTATGCTTAATATCAATTTTAATTTTAGGTAAAATTGTTCTATTTTCTAAATCATGCATGCGTTCATAATATTTGAGCAGCATAATTTGGTGTTTGGGAATCTTTGTGATACTAATAAAACAATACATTCCAAACTGTTATCAAGTTGGTAAACCTGAATTTAATTTTTGTAATACTATCTATGATTGATTTGATACTTATTTGCAACCGTCCATTTTCTGGAATCTATGATGTCATTCTAACTCAGTGAAAAACTCGTATAAAATGAATCACTTTGAAAAAGTTGTTGTTGACACGTGAATTTTAATAGCTAAATGGAAACTAGGCCATACTAATAAGTTGGATAACTTGGACAAAAAGGAGAAAAAAAAATATTATACACTTTTTTTTTTACAGTAAATAGATTTTCTCCAATAGTGGTGTAATAACAAACAAGGTTTCCTACGTACCTCCGTGTCCATTGTTGAGTAATTGAAATAATGCGCCCGGGCACGCGTCTGACAGCGAGCATGTGCAACACAGTCTGTGTGACACGAGGGGTGAAAAAATACATCGGCATGATTTATAATGTTATGTTCCTAAGTTCAAAAACATAATTTTCAGAAGTATTAAAGTTTTAGAACTTGCTAATAGGATCGTCTATTATAATACCTAAGTTCTGGCGGTTTGCCCGCGACTGGTCTGCGTGGATTTAATTTTTTTTCCCAAACCGTAACTTCCTAATTTACTTTAACGTTGTTTTTTCTTCGAAAGGGTATCGTTATCTGATGTTCGTACCTACATCAGTTTCGGTTGAAGATAATCAGATGAAAGCAAGCCCTACGCCAATCACTTCGTCCATCCTTGATAACAACTAAAGTCAGACAAACTAAAACACCAAGTGCAGTTCAATCTGCCTAGCCTTTTCCCAACTATATCGGGGACAGCTTCCAGTCTCACTGGATGCAGCTGAATACCATAGGTATATTTTGCATGGAGCGTCTGCCTATCTGACCTTCAAACCCAGTTACTGAGTAACACGATACCCCTCGATAAGACTGGTTGTCAGTCGTTTGGACTTCTGACTGTCCGTAACGACTGTCAAAGATCTACGAATGACAGCCGGGACTAAAGGCTTAACGTGCTTTCCGAGGCATGGAGGGGTCTTGATATACATGAATGGTCACCCATCCACGAACCGATCGCGGCAAGCTTACCGTGCAGCTGTTATTTAGTATTTTGCTACGAGCTAAACAACGTGCAGTTCAGAAAAGAAATAATTTAATAAGTAACAAAATGTTTATTTAAAAAATAATCAACATTTATTTAAGTAATACCTTATTGTAACACATTATTATTATATTTCAGTGACCACTTATAACATGACTAGTAATCCAAGTAAGGTACGGACTAATAGCAGTCCATACTCCGACTGTATGTGACCGCTTCTTTGCTTCCACCGTGCAGTCTCTTGCTTCGTTCACGCTGGCGATGGCAATGATACCCGAAGGATGGATGAGCGGACCTCCGGAGTCCCCCGCGCACATGGTGGGGTTCCGGCCACAGCGCTGCGCCACGCACATCGCCGGATATAGATGCAACAGCTTGGGGCACTCAACTACGACTAGATCTAACACTTTTAGTGGCCTCGGCGGCGGCCGTACGTGGTGATTAGTAATAATCACATTGAGTCCGTACCCCACAGCGTTCGCTGACTGCCCCACCACAGTGGAAAAGTCCACCGCACTCACCTTCGCATACTGCTGCAATAATATCGACTCAGTGTTCAGCATACCAATGTCATTTTCGATTACTATAAATTTATCTATAATAATCCCCTTAAACGCTGGGTGTTTATACTGGGACAGTATCTCAAAAAACTCGTCGTTGGGCTGCGTTCTTATCATATTCCTATGTTCTACGCCGGGGTGGTTGGCTGAATATCTATCAAGAAATTGGATGCAGTGTGCGGTTGTCAGGGTCCATGTCGCGCTCAACACTGAGGCTGTGCAAAACGTAATGCTTCGCGATCGATTGAATGCACCCGCAATCAAGGGTATCACCTCCAGTTTAACAACATACGGGAACTCATCCTGCAACGCGTCTCTGCCTCCAATGATACGCAATCCTGAATGCGCCACATGCACTTTAACCATAGAGACCAATAACACAGTTCTCATAAAACATAACTTGCAATAACTCATTATTCGCGATTTAACGACCACACATTCAAATATAATCCCGCTACATCGTTCAACTATAACTTTTTCTGAATTCATCGTACCTATAGCATGTTTTGTTTCAGTGTTTTCTAAGATTTAAATTTATTTCCACATTAAGTTTTTTATAACACGGTAGTAAACGAAAGCCAATATCAACAAAATATGTAAGTAAGCATTCTAATACAAAATGCATTGCATCGCGTACATAATATTTACATATTGGTTATCAAGAATTGGGTGCGTGCCTTCAGGTTTAAAAATTGAAAGCGTTAGAGACGCAAAAAATGATGAGTACCCGTTCATAGTGAGTTTGGAAAGCCGAATTACATTAATATTTGGTGATAGAATTAGTGCTGAGAATAATGTTCACATATGTACTGGCGTCGCCTTGAGCCCGTCGTGGACGCTGACGGCTGGACACTGCATCGACAGCGCCAGCCCGAAGATTGACCTCTCTGATTACCTGAGAATCCAAACAGTCATACGATATGGATCTATCAACAGTACTACGGCCGACGTGATATCGATCATATTTCATCCTAGCTACCATGATCCTCTACTAAAGATGCAAAATGACATTGGACTACTAAGAACTCAAACTATCCGACTGAATAAGTTCGCTCTCATAAGTACAATAGATATTAACACTTTAGGTGGCTACAAGGTCACTCTAGCTGGTCACACACAACCTAATGGATCTCTGAGAATAAGAGGAACTGATATTTCAGATAAGAGGTCGCCGCCACAGTTGCTGAATCTATTTGTAGTGCGATATGATAATAAAAATGAATCAATGCTTCCAACAAAGTGCGTGGCAAAACGTTGTTTGTCGTCGTCGAGCCCGTGCGACGCGGACTCGGGCGGGCCCATGCTGCACTCGACTGGTGTCATAGGCATCACCACATTAAGCCTGGAAAGCATTCAATTGTGCTCCGCGGTTAATAAAAATGGACTGATCAGGATGGAATTCATAATCCCGACGAAACCGCACATCATATGGATCAATGAGAATGTTAACCGTACAGATTTTTAAGGATAATAAATTAATTCCCTAGTATATTGTGTAGAGAATTGTTCTCGTTTCGAGTTTTACACGTATTGTAAATGGTCCGGGGATTGTGATATTATTTTTTATGGTGTACCTAATAAAGAATATTCTATCTATCTGTTTATTATGTATTTCTTTCACAGTCACATTCATATTACATGCCATTGCGATAGCACTGCGTACTCGCTGCTTGTGGACCACCGACAACAGTCTTGGAAACATCCCATCCTTATTGCCGGTATTCTAAGACATTATAGACAAATTCCCCGTCCCCCTTCGAAGTCCCCTGTGGTTTCCAGGTAATAGAATATAACCAAGTCATCTCTACTTGTGGGTGGGTGTCGTAAAAAGCGACTAAGGGAACTGCTGGAGAATTCTATTGTTTTCCTCTATGTGGTACGAACAACACACCCAAACTAAGGTAGCTGCGCCGAGAGCTGCATGGCTAGGCTAAATGTAAATGTTAATAAGACGAAGGTCCTGGTGTTTCAAAGAGAAGCGGATGTATCGGTGTGTGCTCTGAAAATAAATGATAAGAGTCTGTTTACAAGGGATGGAAAGAGTGCTATACCTATATACGATTGTGACCAAAAGAGCTCGACTGGCTGTTCACAATGGTGTGCTGTTGCCTACGTTTATACAGTGTGATTCTTTATAATGTGCACATATCGAAATGAGGGAATCTATGCTTAATTTTATCGACGGCAAAAATATTAAACCCTTCGTTAGATAACATACGAGATAACTATCATGAGATATCTACGTCTATTGTATTTTACTACACTTTATTTGTTTCAAATTATGTCAGTCGTCCCCTTCCCTGAAGGGAACTTTAAATGACATATTTGCTTAATTAATTATTTTTTACATAATTGCAAATACTACAGGGCATCAAACGTAATGAAAAACGTAGTATGGATTTTAAGCTTTATTGTAAAATAATTATTATCTTAACAACACTATATTCATTAACTACATCAAAAGTAGGTTCTAAGGTGCAATAATTGATAATGATAACACATAGTTATTTTTTGTGTAAACTGTCAATTAAAGTACAATAATAATAATATACATCAATATTTTCATATTATGTTTTCAATGACTATTTTAATAAAACTAACAGTAAGAAACAGCGGTATTGAGAAATGTCATCCGAAGAAAAAGAGCTTTGTTGCTGTGAAGATCAAAGATATTACGTAGGTACCCACAACAGCTCCTATTTAAACTTAAGACTTGACATTCACTTCCCATTAATATATTCGTTGACTGCATGTCATCAGTTATCATATCACAATAACGATCACATTTCCAAAAAAGAAACAAAAATCCCTTCAACTTTTAACTCAATAACTGTAATTTTAAATAAAAAAATCTAAATAATATTATCAAAAGTAAGTTAATCACGATATAACATTGTAAAATCATCATCAAAAAGAGATTTCGATAGTATCTATCTAATAAATAATCAATATTGTTTTATTTAAATTATACGCTTATAATTAGACCACTAAGGTTGAAAATACAATAATAATATCATACTTTGTTCTCAAGTTCTTTATACTTTTACACTTGTGTAGTATTTAAAATACTTTGGGACTGAGAACTTGACACCCAGTGACGAAGAATTACAAACATCGCCCTATAACGTCCTTCATTTAAATTTTCAAACAACGACCACCTTTATCGATTTTCCTAATTCGCTCCAATAAACATTCTTGTCATTCTTCGTTCGAAATTCCACTAGCAAGTCTTCAAATGCAGTCTTATACTAAGATTACAGTTCCGTTACAACGAACTCACTCCATTTACGGAAGGGCCAAGACTGGGACTTAGAGAGTTCTATTTTACGGTAGGTTTGAACACAAAGTAAGTAAAGCTAGGTACTAACATTCATTAAACTTTTGTTTTTTTAAGAACAAAACATGTCTGGTTGAATCGAAATATGTTCGTTTAACATTATAATTGCAGTTGAGGTTCAATTACAGGGTAAGCAAAGTAAGCAAATTTTAATGTCCCTGTTAAGTTGTTAAAAGCAAATTCAGGTTGTTAAGATAGCTGCAACGTTGCGCCTGCGCTGATTTTGTCACAAGCGCCTAAACTTGGAGAGACATTGTATTGAAAATAATTTTACCAGCTATTAATTATGTTATCATGATAAGTTATGACATCCAATTATTAGTACAACAACAATAAAACTCTGCTATTCCTACGACATCTATGTATGTAATAATATTTAAAGAAAATATAATATTCCGTTTGAGTATATTGCGCAGTTAAATATTAGTAAAATGGAAGCCTTGCTTGCAATGTATAAATATGTCAGTTTAAGATCAGATTTAGACCGTCGAAGCGCACGAGGTGGCGTAATCGTGCATTTTATCACACAGTTCATCTGGGAGACTGCATATTAACAGCGTTAGTAACATTTCAATCACGTCGTTATAAAACCCAGAACTTACATTTATTTTGAAATAGATATTAGCATAGTGTAAATAAATTCCTTATATTTTGTTTTATATCACGCAAATAAGTTTAAGCATTCTGGAAGCGAGCATTCATCTGCAGTTTGACTGAGGCCAGGGGATTGTTGTAATAAAACTGCATAAAATATTATACAGTATTACGGACTTAAACTAAGTTTATCTACCTAAAATAACAGCCAGAAAACTGACTATAATATGTCAGTCTAAGGAGTAGAAGACATCCTAAAGATATGGACTGGGCTTCCGTCAAGTGGATAGAACGACGACATTGTACAGTCACAACAATTACACATTGGACATCGATGATCGCAGATTTACGTCAAATACGACAAAAAACTATGGAGCTAACAAAAATAGTAAACATTTATGAATAACTGTCCTTTAAAATTTAATGTTTAGTAGACAAGTAACCAGAGACAAAATGACACATATTTTTACCGATGACAACACTGAGATTCTTGTGGTGGAAACATTTAATGTTCTTATTACACAATATCGATTTAATGTTTAACTGATAACCAATAATCATTCTACAACCTATTCATAAATATGGTAGCAACATGAGAATGCCTGTATTAAAATAGCCGTAATTTCGGTGAGTTATTCCTACATTTGGGTAATAAGGTCATATTATGGTGTTATTTGAATGTATCGTTTGTTTTATCTCTTTTACCATGTTAAAATAGTGTATTCACGAGGCAATTATAGATGCTCGACGTTAATTTCTGATTCACATTGACATAACATTGTTGGTCGTAAAGTGTTGCGCGTCATGTTACGAGCCAGTTCGCACTGTGATGTGCAAGAGCGACGAGACTCAACGATCCACGTCAATAGTTGCCTTGCGAGTACACAGCTCAAATATTTATCATTGTGGCGTTTGTTATTTGTAATGTTATTTCGTGTTTAATTTAAAATGTCGTATTTTTGTCGTAAAATCTTGCGTAGTATTTTATAACTTTTAGTATAATCAGTCAACAGTCCGTATAATTGTTCTGATATCGACGTAGTTTAGTGGAATTCGTTTACACTCGACTATGGCACAGCCAAAAAGATTTTATCACCAGGTTTTTGAGTTAATTTAGTTTGCCGTAGTGTAGTCTTTGACACTAGTTTTTAAAATGTTTATTGGCCATAGCGGTCGGAGCCTGGTGCTCTATGATGGTCGCGTATGGCGCACTCCCTTATTCAGAAACCCTGTGCATGCCGACACACGCCGCAGCCGAGAGCGAATTCTTCGCCAGTTTCTGGATGATGCACGTGTAGAGGGCATTCATCTGAGGAGCCAGGTAGTTGCTCGCCTTTAGGTCCTGAAGACAAGTTATACATACCATTATCATCATTCTCCTAGCTCTATTATTGGGATTTTGTCGACGATTATAGAAAAGAGAGTAGAGCTAGAAAAAGGCGGCGAGCAACGAGCAGCGAGGGTGTAGTGCGGTTAGTTTTGTCGCGGATATGAGCGTGTGCGATGATAAGAACGACTGCCCAGTCACTTGCTGGAATACGTATATACCAAGAGTGTTTTGCCCGCCAAGCGAGTGTCACTGAGCGACTATTTTCTTTTATAGCTCTTGTCTCTGCGACAAACTAGTACTTGCCGACGGTGTGAATAGTCAGCGAACAACTATTAATATAATTATATATTTCTTTTACTAACACGGATAGTTGTTCGTCGACTGTTCACTCTGCCGGCGAGTGCACGTTTTATTTGAAAACTCGCTGGAAAACTAACGCATAGTACATACGCATACCAGCGAGCAATCGCTCGTGACTGTCGCGCACCGCCGGCCCACCACGAGGAAGCGACTAACTATCCGCTATTTTCTTGCTCAAGAAACGTACAATAGTTGTTTATTTATTTTTAACATCCTTATTAATATTATAAATGCGAAAGTAACTCTGTCTATCTGTATGTCTGTAAATCGCGCTTTCACGCCAAAACTACTGAACCGATTTAAATGAATTTTGGTACACAGATAGTCTAGAGCCTGAGAAAGGACATAGGCTACTTTTTATCGACATACCACGCGGGCGAAGCCGCGGGCGGAAGCTAGTCTTTTTATACATTCCGTGTAAATAAAAGAGATGCATTTATTAATAGTTGATCGCTGACTGCTCACACCGCCGGCGAGGACTTGCTCCATTAGTTTGTCGCTGAGCGACAAGAGCTATAAAAGATAATACGCGCTTAGCGATACTTAGTCAGCGATACTCGCTTGGCGGTCAGAACTCATGCTGAGAGACCAACTAGCGGTCGAGCGCGTGGTGCGAGTAATCGCCCGTCGCACTCGGACACTCGCTGATAGCCCAGCGACAAAACTATCGGAACTACACACTGGCTGCTCGCTGCTCGCCAACTCGTTTTCACTTACTAGCTGTACTCGCTACTCGCTGGCGGTGGGACAACTTCCTTAAGGTGTAACTAGATTCCGGTCTATCGTCGTTAACCAGTCGATATTAATCGCCTCGAAACATAATCGATCGTTCATATTTGTCATGAGCATCGATCATCAATCGACACAGTTACATTTTATTTGGCCCTTTTTGTATTTCCAGCTGCTGACTTAATACCATCTCATGCTCCAAAAGATATCGATATAACTGCTAGTTTGCCATACTCACCAGCGGGGCACTGCGGAAGCATATGTTTAGGGATGCTGGTGACGCGTTGGAAGTCGTCGTGACACGAGTTGCAGAAGTGCGACGTGCCGAAACAGAAGAATACTGCCACCTGTAATATGATACAAAATTTGATTATTGGTTCACAAGATTATTTAAATGAAAAGACAACGTGGACTGGTTGATAGTTGCTGACAGTTGCTAAATGGAGCCAGATATACTCTCGAGTTTCATTTAAAATTAAAATCTAAACTTAAATTAAAGTAAAAAATCGGCCAAGTGCGAGTCGGACTCGGGCAGGAAGAGTTCCATTATCATTCCAAGTTACCATTATCAATAAAAAACGAGCAAAAAAATCACGTTTGTTGTATAGGACCCCCCTTTTAAATATTTATTTTATTCTGATTTTTAGTATTTATTGTTATAGCGGCAACAGAAATAATCATCTGTGAAAATTTCAACTGACTAACTATCACGGTTCATGAGATACAGCCTGGTAACAAACGGACAAACAGACAGACAGCGGAGTCTTAGTAATAGGGTCCCGTTTTAACCTTTGGGTACGGAACCCTAAAAATTGTAGTAACGGATAGAGCTTGGTAGAGTTAGCAAGTTGAAATTGCACTGGGTCGGTCATGCATGACTGTCGAAGGACCGAGAGTCACGTTTCAACAAGCGTAGCTTGGGACGCCCACCAATTACACTCCATTAGAAATAAGATTAAAAATTTAAACAAACCTTTTTACAGTCCGTTCAACTGATTTTGACTTCTATATCGTAGGCATACGGACAGCATTAAAAGCAAAAAACGTTACTCAATACAAACTGTCTACTGCAGCTGCCATTTGTCATGCCACCAACGCAATAGAATTCAAAATCGGTTGAACGGACTGTAAAAAAGGCTTATTTAAATGTCTAATCTTATTTCAAATGGAGTATAGTTCCGACGGAAGGCGGAATAGACTGGCTGTAGAAAACGGAAAACCTGTGTGGTTGTCCAGCAGTGGACTGTGATAGCCTGAGTTAATTAATTGAATGGCAGAGTGGATTGAGCTGAACTCATAAGAGCAAAGACAGATCCTAAATCTGCTCTTATTGTACACCTCGTCTTGTTAGCTTTAGCCTATCTACGCTGTTGTAATGGTTGTTCGGCGGAAGTGATCGGCAGCGGCGACTCTGCAATGCTTCGAAGCTAGAATTGGAGGAAAAAGTGCTCCCTTAGGCAAAAAAAAATGAAAATTCCTAGAAAATACTTACTGTAAATGGGCCTATTACGAACTTAAAAAAAACCTGGCAAGTTCATAATACGAAATTGCAAGGCAGTTCTGTTTACGCCGTAAACTGCCTGGAAATAAGAGTTCATAATAGGTAGGATACCAGTGCAATGACAAACATTGTTTCTCATCTTTGCTGTATATGGAACACAGTTTGCCACCCAGCAGAAGTCTGGCAACTGACGAATAAAAAAGTGACGGTGCCGAGGTGTAGTTAGCACGTTCATACTAAACGCCAGTGCGTCGTTCTTAAAGTTGAGCTGGCGTTCGAGTATTCAGGTATCACTTTAAAGACATATTGTACTTACAGAGCAGCAGTATCGGCATTTGTACTCTAAGAAGTCGGCGCCGTGCTTGGGACAGGTGCGGGCGCCGGCGACGTCACTGCAGCCGCCGCACACCAGCTCGGCCGGCTCCCACCAGCCGCTCGTCTCGGCCTCGCAGCGGGCCAGTCCGCCGAAATATGCCTGGACACGAACATATTACATATAAAGTAGGTACATGACACAAGAGACAGGCAAATGCTTGGTTTGGGGTTCACAGTCTAAAAAGTTCCTATTAACAACGAATAGTATGACAAAAAGGTGCAACTAGATTGTGGTTGATCCACGTCAACCAGTCGATATTGATCGCCTCATAACAAAATCGATGGTTGCCCAATTAGCATAATTCATGCTCAAACTACACTGAATGTGGCGAAACGTGGGTGTACTATAGACACACTCCTGCCTTATCTGATTTGATGTTATTATGATAAATTACAACACGGAATCGATCTAAACGGTCGAAATCGATGTCAATCGATGGCAATCTAGTTAAATATGGCTATAGTTTGCATAGTCCCAACTATACACGGTATTTCAACACTCACCTTCCCGCACTTATGGCACACATAGTACGCGTATCTCTCCATGGCATAGGTGGCAGGGTCTGGCAACTGCTTGCCTTTGGCGACGCCGGGCAAGGCACAACCCTCATATTCGAGCCGCATCAGAGCCTTGCGCTTTACCTCGTCGTATAGTTGCCGGATTGGAGCCAGCAACTCCTCAAGTGTCCAGTGACTCATGTCCTCCTAGAATTGTTATTTGCAGATATTAAATACGCATTTTAGCATAAAAAAAACCGAGTTAGAAGATGTTATTTCTGTACAATTTATTAACCAGGTTCGGAGGGGCTTGTAGCTAAGCAATAACAGCCGTACGGGTCTATGGATCAGGTTAAGCTACGTTGGCTGCGGTTGGTCCGTAGATGGGTGACCATCTTTACATACCAAGACCCACCCGTGTCACGTAAAGCCGTTGGTCCCGGCTGTCATTTGTAGATCTTTGACAGCTGTTACGGGTCGTCAGAAGCCCGAAAGTCTGACAACCCGTCTTACCAAGGGTTATCTGTTACCCATTAACTGGGTTGTGGAGGTCAGACAAGCAGTCGCGTCATGTAAAATACTGGTATTCAGCTGCATCCGGTTAGGAAAAAACTAGGCTGATGATATTAACCAGGTGCGACAATCTTGTAACGAAGTAGTAAACTTACATTTTACGAATCATTTCATGTGACGGAATTGTGGCATTCAGGTTACGAGTACTTAAACCAAAATCTGTTTTCATATTATCTCATGCCAATTTGTGAAACCTGGCTGCCAATGCAAATCCTCAGCAGTTTTTCTTAGCCGAATTTTAGACACTAAATGTTATCTTATCAAAATACCTAACAAGTGGAAACCCGTAAAAAATAATCATTTTCTCATCCGAGAGTATGGTATCGGACGACAAAGGGATCAGATGATACACGGGTCTATTTATATTGACGATCAACTTACCTTACAGATAGGACATTGTGAGAAAGAGAACGTTATCCTGGGGCCGATCCATTTGTTGGCGAGGACTTTCTTGCAGCAGTGTAGGTGGAACACGTGACCGCATTTTAACTGCAAATAAAATAAAATATGCAAACTCCTATTTTGTAATGATAATGGAGGTATTAATCCACGGAACAGAAAAATCAGTGGAAGTGCAATGTAACAAAATTACTATTGGAACCGCTGTCGCCAAACTCACACAAATAAACAATTCGTTTGATTCGTCGTTTTAATTTTAGTCAAAACTAGCATAAGTCACAGATCCTACATCTGAAAATAAACCTTAATGCTCTATAAATAGGATTTATTTCACTTTAGTGCAGAAAGTATTTACAAAGTTTTGAAATCTAAAGTCAAACTAGATTCAAATAACGAGTAAATTCCGCTACCCGTCCATAGATGGCAGTATTCTCAGTGGTCGCAATTATAAGTTTAATTATGTTAGTCATAAGGTTGACATTCGCGTCATAGGTCAATATCTATTACTACTCGACCAGTGCAGTAACACATTGAATTACATTATCGATATCGGTATATACCCGATTTCTTGTTTAATTCGAAGAAATAAGCCTTGGTCGGAGTTCAGTAAAACTGTAGGAAGAATGACGTAGTATTATTTAAAACTAAAATATATAACTACATCAGTCATTGACCAGGCAGGTCATTGATAGGCAGTCGCTCCATGTAAAATACTGGTATTCAGCTGCATCCGGTTAGACTGGAAGCCGACCCCAACATGGTTGGGAAAAGGCTAGGCAGATGATGAGTCATTGACCAGGCTGTCCCAAAGCCAGTAACCGTCAGGCACTGCTGGTACGTATATGTCGGCGCATCATCGCCTTCGTTGCCGGAGTCACACATATTTTCACCAATTTATCACGCAAATACACAGCAATAGGAAAATGGAGATAAGAGAGCACAAATAAAATAACTTACTTCAACTCAGTGTGTTTATTCCATGAGCAGCGCACAAAGAATGTGTCTCCATTAGCATTACAACAGTTTATATACACAAAATTACCGGGAAACTTTACCGCCAAAAATAATTTATATAAATCAAGCGGATATGCAAGTCAAACCTAAAGTGAATCACATTTTAAATAATTCAAGCGGATGTCAACATAGATCCTTATAATTCTAAAGGAAATAACATTTAAAGTAATTCAAGCGGATGTCAAGATAAATCCTTAATACCAGTATAGAAGCTTAAAATAAAATCAACCGGAAACACAATATTTTAAACAAATCGAAAGGAAGTTGTCATAATAGAAACTTATAATGAAGTCGGTAAAAATAAATCAAACCGGAAACCACTTTATTTTAAATAAATCAAAAGGAAGGTATTACAATATTAACTTTTTATAAATTCAACCGGAAACCACAATATTTTAAATAAATCGAAAGGAAGTTGTCATAATAGAAACTTATAATGAAGTCGGTAAAAATAAATCAAACCGGAAATACAAGTATTAATTCAATAAATAATATGGAAGTCAGATTAAGTACAAAATAATTAAAACAAGCTTAAAATTCAAATAACTGTTTGGCGCCCATACGGCCATTCTGATCCAGCGCGCTCTCTGCGCTGTCATTTTACATCAAAACGGCATCACCCACCTCGGGCTTAGCCAAAAACACACGGCATCACCCGCCTTGGATCTAGCCATACCATATGGCATCACCCGCCTAGGATATAGCCCCCTAACACGGCATCACCCGCCTTGGATCTAGCCATATCATATGACATCACCCGCCTGGGATATAGCCCCCTAACACGGCATCACCCGCCTTGGATCTAGCCATATTTGATGGCATCACCCGCCTGGGATATAGCCCCCTAACACGGCATCACCCGCCTTGGATCTAGCCATATTTGATGGCATCACCCGCCTGGGATATAGCCCTAAGACCAGGAAAAAGGATACACATGGTGGCCAGCCAGCGTAATAGGGAGGAAGGTGGAGTAGCTAATATAATTTACAAAGAATCATCCGCCCATACGGTCGGTTCATTATCATTTTCATCCATAAATGGATCATTTTGAGCCAGAGGTGCTGGTCTCAAAAAATCATGACTAGCGATCTTTTCGGAACAACCCTTTAAATTGACATGCTTTACTTTGTAGCGATTATTAGGCAATACTTCTAGAACTTCCATAGGACCATCATATTTAGGCCCAAGTTTAGTCGTATGTCTTACATGCTTATGCATTAAGACAAAATCCCCCTTTTCAAAAGGCTTGATTTGAGCTTTGCCCTTGTCAAATCTTAATTTGTCCCGAAATGATCGCTCGTCCATCCTTAATTTACATAAAGATCTAACAGTATTAAGATCTTCAATTGGTTCATCATCATCGATTTGCAAGAGCTTAATACCCGGCGGTGAACATTTTTTCCCAAACAACAACTCCATAGGAGATTTTCCCGTACTTTTAGAAACGGTAGAATTAATAGCTAACTGTAAATCTCGAATAGCAGTGTGCCACTGTTTATTAAGCTCTACAACAGACATTATCTTTGATGATTTTCATAATACGTTCTACCTGACCATTTGCCCGACTAGCGCCTTTAGCTACAACGTGATGTTCAATACCGAAACGATGACTAAAATTCTTGAAATCAGATGATGTCATACTTTTGTCCTGATCTGTTATGAGTCTATTTGGGGTGCCAAAAATAGAAATTACTTCTTGCAAGCAAGATATGGCTGTATCAGATGTTCGATCATTCGTATAAATTAAATGAGTATATTTGGTAAAGGCATCAATAAATACAAACGCATATTCAGCGTTATTACGTTTACCGTTCATACGTCCAGTTATGTCAGCATGTAGAGTGTGAAAGGGAATTGCAATTTTATCTATAGGATGAAGGGCAACTTGTTTAGCACCCGACATGCCTTTGCGAATTCTACAACTAACACAATTTTCAGTAAACCTTCGAACTATTTTTGACATATTGGGAAACCAATATTGGTCTCTTAATTTAGCTAGAACCTTTTCCCAACTGAAGTGTTGAAGATTATCATGATAGTGGGATATCAGATTCCATCTATAATTACGTGGCACAATAATAAGTTTACGAGTTTTATTATTTATTTGAACTTTACGTCTAAGTAGTTTATCTTGCGATATGACATAAGTGTCAGCAATGTCTTTTGGGATTGTATCAGAATTAAGTTGTTCAACAATGTTTTTAAGAGTTGGATCACGTTTTTGTTCTATTAGGAGCCAGTTATGATCAAGTGTAGAAGAGTTAACTGAAAATTGCAACGAGATATTATCTGTAGGAATTTTACAGGGGCTCGCTACGGGATTTCGACTGAAAAAGTCGGCATGAGAAAGTCTGTCACCTTTCCTATACTCAATATCAAATTGAAAAGTTTGCAAAAATGCCCACCAGCGGTGTACTCTTGGCGTTAGTTCTTTTTTGGTTCTGGATGCTTTTAGTGAATTGCAATCTGTTACTACTTTAAAGCATCTACCATACAAGAAGTGGCGGAAATGTTTAATAGCTTTGACGACAGCCAATGTTTCGAGCTCATATGAATGGTATTTGCTCTCAGTATTGGTCGTTCGCATACTAAAATAACCAACAACATGAGGATTCTTATCATGTCGCTGAATCAAAACTGCACCATAACCTAGAGAACTAGCGTCTGTATGGAGTTCACATGGTAAATCAGGGTCAAAAATTGTCAAGAGTGGGGAAGAAGTTAATCGACTAATTATTTCCTTTCGGGCATTTTCCTGTTTCTCAGTCCATCTCCAAGGTACGCCAGATTTTGTTAATTCATATAAAGGCGCCATGATTTTAGAAAAATTTGGTACAAATTTCCTAAAATAACCAGCTAGGCCGTTAAATTGCCGTAATTCTTTAATATTTTTTGGTACAGCAGACTTAGAGAGGGCATCTAATTTTCTGGGACTAGGCTTAACGGTTCCGTTTTCTATTATATTCCCTAAATATTCAACCGATTTTTTTAGAAATGAGCACTTTTTTATGTTTAGTGAAAAACCTGCATTAGTTAATCTCTCCAAAACGAACTCCAAGTTAGTTAACCCTTCTTCTATAGTAGCAGAAATTACAAGGACATCGTCAATATAAACTAATGCAATCTTGTCCTTATAGTCACCCAAAGCTTTATTAATGGCACGCTGATAAACAGACGGCGCATTGCACAGCCCAAAAGGCATGCGTAAAAATTCGAATTGACCGTCAGGTGTAACGAACGCAGTTTTTTCTATAGAATCTTCAGAAATCGGTATTTGATAGAACCCTGCTGTCATATCTAAACAAGTGAAATAACGAGCTTTACCCAACCTATCAATCTGATCGGCAATCAATGGTAATGGAAAATTATCCCTTACTGTGTTTGCATTTAACTCCCGAAAGTCAACACATAATCGGTCAGTTCCATCTTTTTTTTTAACTAATAAAATAGGACTGCTAAAAGGGGATGAGCTGTCTCGGATTATACCGTTTTGTTTAAGATCGTTTAAAATATCTTTGACTTTCTCGCGTTCCATTGGCGACAATCTGTAGGGTCTACGTTGGACAATTTTATCTTTATTTTTTAATCTAATAGTCAATTGACCAGTCATTACCTCAGAAACTTTATTACCAGAAGTGAAATTATCTTTAAATTTGTTTAAAATTGAATTAAATTTTTCTAACATGGTAGGGTCAGCAAGGTCAGTTTTTAGATTTATTTCAGACTCTGCTAAAGAACATTCATTATTAATCATATTTCTCGAGACAGTCATTTTTTTATCTACTAATGTGATAGTAAGACCCGGGATTTGCACTAAATCATAGCCAATTAAAATATTAAACTGGGTTTGGTGATCTTCCACAACAAAAAGTTCTAATTCTACACTAACTTGATCGATCTCGGCAATAGCGGAGATACTCTGAGAACACGTGACATTCATGCCACCTATTCCCTTAAAAACTGTATTGACAGTCTTCCTTTTGCCCGGAATCGAACCAGAAATGCTTCTACGTACTAACGAACAATCTGCGCCGGAATCAAATAGGCAAGGATATGAATTAGGTCCAATTTTGACGGTAGTCGTGCAACGATTTATTGGGCCACAAAAATTAACGGATTTTTGATTGGTTGACTTTGATTTCTCATCATTTTGTTTACGGAAACAAGTTTTTTCTAAATGCCCCCTTTTATGGCAATAGCTGCATTCAATTAACTTACGGTTGTCTGGCGTATCTCGAGAGGCTGGCTTTCCGGAAATATTGGAGTCGGTATTTTGTGTCTGTTTTTCTTTACAGTCACGAGCTCGGTGACCAGGTTTTTTACATTTGAAACAAATTTGAGACTGACCTAATAATGAATCAGATATATCCGAAAGCCGGGGTTTTTTGTTGAGATGATTTTTGTCTGCACTGTCAGTTTTTGGTCGGTCACGTTTACGAAAAGTTTTCAAAACTGAGACTAGTTTGGGCAAAGAGTCAGGCGTATTACGTAACAATTCACATTTCACAAAATCAGGGTAGATACCAGTAATAAGAGCGTCAATTACCTCGGTGTCCGCGGCTTCAGGCCGCACTCTCTTGAACAGCGTCCATCCCGTGGTTGCGTAGTCCGCGTAGCTGCTCGCTTGCTCCGACGTGTAGTCGCGCCACCGCTGGACGTCGTCAGCATACCGGAACTCTTCGCCGAACGTCTGGATCAGGTCTTGCTTAACTTGCTCCCACGTGGTGGATTGTAGGGACCACGTATCAGCCCACGTCTTCGCTCTTCCTTTCAGCTGCAGTATTGCCTTCATGCGAGCTTCATGCGGCGATATGCCAATAGTTGCAATGGTTTGGTCAACATTGGCACACCAGTCCCTAATGTCGTGTGAGCGCACATCGGGATCGAATGGCGGTAGGTAGAAATTGCCACGATCACGTGAAGGCACTGGAGTAGCGGACAATGCTGCGGCCACGGCGCTCGATGTGGCTTGCTTCGTGATTGAAGTCACCAGACTCATCACTTGCTCCATAGAGAAAGTTGGGTCTGGCTGGGCGGTCGGCACTGGTTTGCGGAACCGGAATCCAGAAGTCCTCAGTAGGGGCGAGGTGGATCCCACCGCTGCTGTCGGCGCATCATCGCCTTCGTTGCCGGAGTCACACATATTTTCACCAATTTATCACGCAAATACACAGCAATAGGAAAATGGAGATAAGAGAGCACAAATAAAATAACTTACTTCAACTCAGTGTGTTTATTCCATGAGCAGCGCACAAAGAATGTGTCTCCATTAGCATTACAACAGTTTATATACACAAAATTACCGGGAAACTTTACCGCCAAAAATAATTTATATAAATCAAGCGGATATGCAAGTCAAACCTAAAGTGAATCACATTTTAAATAATTCAAGCGGATGTCAACATAGATCCTTATAATTCTAAAGGAAATAACATTTAAAGTAATTCAAGCGGATGTCAAGATAAATCCTTAATACCAGTATAGAAGCTTAAAATAAAATCAACCGGAAACACAATATTTTAAACAAATCGAAAGGAAGTTGTCATAATAGAAACTTATAATGAAGTCGGTAAAAATAAATCAAACCGGAAACCACTTTATTTTAAATAAATCAAAAGGAAGGTATTACAATATTAACTTTTTATAAATTCAACCGGAAACCACAATATTTTAAATAAATCGAAAGGAAGTTGTCATAATAGAAACTTATAATGAAGTCGGTAAAAATAAATCAAACCGGAAATACAAGTATTAATTCAATAAATAATATGGAAGTCAGATTAAGTACAAAATAATTAAAACAAGCTTAAAATTCAAATAACTGTTTGGCGCCCATATATATGTATCAGTAAAAAATACTCTTTTTCTAATGAATGAGTATTTTTAAGCTTGTTCGTGCTAGTACATATTCGTATCAGCGGTGTCTGATGGGATTGGTTTTGGGTGGTACATATATGTAGGTAGGCCCAGTGCGGGTTAGTATAATTACTTGCTTTATATAAACATGTTTAACATAAATTAATAAATCCCAAATATATAAATACTTACCTGCTGAATGTTTTCAATTCACGTGTGATAAGAATTAAATGCGCAATACTGAATAAATTGTGAAAATCATCTTATATACTTGGCTTAAAATAAAAAATACGTTATTTTGAATTTTTATTTATTGCCCTTGAAAAATTTGTATTTTTGAGGCAATCCAAGTTTTCCTTAGCCTTAGATATCTATCGATAAAACCAACATCCTACCCGGCTACATCACTAATTGAGTAGCGAAGAACTTTCGAGAACGAAACAGTGAATACAATCAATCCAAAATAAACTTTATTTTAATCAGATAAGGTTGATTTTAAGTAAACGTTCTATTAAATTATTAGTAAAATGAAATTAACTAAGATTTTATAAGAAAACAAATAAAATCGTACTTACCGATGGTACAAAACACCTCCATTTTTAAGATTTTTTTCTCCTACCTTCATTTTTGCACTCCAAAATGGAACAATATGGCATAGTTACGGAAAAATAAATTTATCGCGAGGCTAACAACTCGACGCGATGTTAGAACACGACTGGGACCACGGAACGACCAAGTAAGCGTAACAGCGCTTACTTGTGGCACGCGTGCCACGCCTACTTTGCACTTCCACTGTTTTTTCTGTTCCGTGTATTAATCAGATCCCTGTCGTTAAGGCTTTATCCGAATGTGGCGAAAATATTCCCAATTGGCGGATAATGTGTTTGCCCATTTGTACCATCAACTGCAAGAACCTAATGTCATTAGAACATTAGATATTTACCCCACAGTTAAAACTTACCCAAGGTACAGGAGGGTGGGGATTGGTAGTGTGTGGTGGTATCCCACGATCGGCTATATTGCAGACGGACACGTACGGCAGACAACCACAGACCGCCACGCACCGCGCACCGAGGCGCTTCCGATGTCTGCGATACCCCGCACGTACACTTTGCTACGGTCCATCTTCCGGGCTCGTCGGTGTCCGTCCGCAAAATCGTGGATCGTGGGATTTCGGTATGAAGTGGGCTGTGGATGACGATGATGAAGGACTTACCTGTAAAGCAGGTGCAGCCTGCAACGGATCGGTGAAGCAGATCATGCACATGTCATCGGCGTCCTGCCGTAAAGGCGTGGCTTCATCGGCGCCTGCGCACCCGAACAAGCACGGTAGACACGTGCGCTCGGCGCGGACGCCGCCACACAAATGATTGCATGGCAACACGCGGCTGCAAGCCTCCTTACCGTGGTCCTGTGTTGGAGTAACTAAATTAAAGACTCAGTCAGATTTTGACGTATACAGGGTTACTGGTAACTCGACGTATTCCTTGCAGGACGTCATAGTAGGGTTAAAATGCAACAAAAAATAAACAAAACTCTTAACTAATTCAAAAACTACTGAATTTCGGTAGAACATTTGGTGGCTTAATTTGTTGCATTTTAACCCTACTATGACGTCCTGCAAGGAATACGTCGAGTTACCAGTAACCCTGTATATCATGTTACTAGATGTCGAAAACAGTGCTGGCCCAGTGGAAACGGCCGCGACATACGAGTTGTACGTCGGTGGTTCGAACCCAGATATGCACTTTATGTAAATTATTTCATCATCACTGCTCTCAAAACGATGGAGGAAACCTTCGTGAGGAAATGATCTAGAACCGAAAATTTTAAGATATTATGTGACATCTCCACCAACCCGCAGTGGGCCCGCGTAGTGGATTACAGCCTACCTCTCCCAGAGAGGGGGCCTATGTCCCAGCAGTGGGAACATTATAGGCTGATCACGCTTATGATGTTACTGTGTCAGCCAGATCAATAGACTATCCTAAGGTCCTTTTTACATGCTTCAGGTTATCCGATACTAAATAAACAAAATATAATTGTTGTCAAGTAAGTTGTGCCGACAAGTTTACAAATAAGGACGAATGGCCACTGATACATTCATGGCCGCAGTCATGGCCTCTTCTGCCCGCAACTTCCGTCCGCGTCGAATTCTATAATGCCATAAAAACAGGTATCCTATGGTACTCGGCAATAGTGTAGCTTTCAATCAGTGAAATCAATTTTGTAATTGGGTCGGTACTTCTAGAGAATAATTCTTACAAACAAACAAAATTAAGGAAAGAAAGAAAACGGATTGATTGGAACTCGCACAAGCGATCACAAATTAAACTAAATACACTCATAGAACCATAAAAATCAGTAAACTGAAAGTAAAAACAGAAAGTCCTGTAGGAGACCAAAAAGGCTCCTATCTCAGCATGATGCTACAACATTTATTTTTAAATGTCGCAGCATCATGCTGGTATTCTGATAGGCCCTGCTGTGATGAGTTACATCTTTATAATATTAGTTTGGACACTTTAATAATAATAACTCACCTGGCACTGCTGATCAGCACACACGTTGCCAATAGCCAATAACCCGGAATTGCCTCGGGTGCCACAGAAGCGGCACGTGCCCGCTAACCCGGGCGGACCGGGCAATATGGCCGCGCTATCTCCCGCGCCGTTGTCACATACGCCGCTCTCCATTCCCCGAAATTCGGCCAGTCCCTTGAATGTGCGTCGGTCGACTAACAGTAGTAGCCAGAAGAGTTTAGCTCGGCCACAACCTTCGTGGATGTCGATACGAATGGCGCTTTCTTCCTCTTTGCATATCTGTAGACAACATATTTCACAATTGGCTATAGTATGACCGAGACCGCTGTTCCGCACCTGAGGCGCGGAGTGCGCGGCTCACGGGGGGACAGTGCAGGGCGTTAATTCGTCGTAGCTCACGGCCCAATAGCAAGAAAATCTCCATGTTGTAAAATATCGCCGCAGATGCAGATGCGGCGATATTTTTACCCGTGCAAAGCTACCATCTTCCCTACATATTACAAAACAAAGCCCTCCGCCGCGTCTGTCTGTCTGTCGTCCTGTACGCGATAAACTCAAAAACTATTGCACCGATTTTCATGTTGTTTTCACCAATGGATAGAGTAGTTCTCGAGTAAGGTTTTATTACATAATAACCGACATCCACGAGGGTGAAGTCGCGAGCATCAGATAGTATTAAATAAAACCATAACACTGACCTGTCGATGGTGCGTCCTGGCTGATCTGTTGAGGTGCAGGAAGCGGTCGCACTCGGCACATAGCGGTCCACAGCTGCGGCAGTCGATAACGGCCGCCGTGGCGCCGTCGTCATGATTTGCACACAGAGGTCGCCCGTCTGATTCACCGCGGCGGGACTCGCGCCCGTCTCCCGTGCTGTTGATACTGGAAAACAGTTCCAAAATAAGTATACATCATAAAACCCAGTTAAGAAGTCATTTCTGTTTTCTATCTCTTGACGAATCAAGTGATGTTTTATAATCAGCTCGGATCCACTTACTGCTTAGGCTACTTCTTTATAGCCTAAACGGTATAAGCTGGACCTATCCGTTTGGATTTGTTAATTAATTAAACTACTAATACCTCCTCATATAATAATACTGAAGAGATTGTTTGTGTTTTTGTTTGTTTGCACGCGCTAATCTCTGGAACTACCAGTTGGATTTGAAAAAATCGTCTTGCATTTGATAGCTAAATATGCATGGCTATAAAATATCACGCACAATCCTTAGGAGCCGAGCAAAAAGTCAGAAAGAATGCTAAGCGAAAACGAAGCAATATCGCGGTTGGGCGATGAAAGGAAATTTCAGTTAAACTATATGCAACATAAAAGGCACAACGGTTCAACTTTGGATTCCCATTTTCTTTGCATGCGCCCGTGGTCTGTTGCATCAGCGAGCCAATTCAGTGATCGCTTTTTTCTCGCTTTAAGGAAAAATATCTCTTAGAAAGAAGTAGATTTCCGGGAAAACGCAAATCCGATAGTTGATTCTCAGTTTTTTACGGTGTTTTGCTGAAGAAAGGTCTGGACCACCATTTAAACTTATGCTCTTACAACACTCACAGTTCCACATGTGACTGCTCAGTAACACACAGAGCCGCCAACGCCACCCACACGGTGGGCGCGGCGACGCAACGCGTGGGTCGCCGGTCAGACTCCGAAAGCTGCGCCACGGCAGACACGTATCCAGCTAGAGCCTTGCGGGTTTCTAGGCCCCAAGCTGGTGATACTTTGTCCTGAAAAAAGACAGAGCAAGACACGTATTCGCTAAGAAGTCAATACATATGAGGCAAAGAAACTAAATTTGCCACTGCTGCACCAGATACTAGACTTAGAAACTATATTTGCGACTTCTGCATCACCTACATTGACGTAGAAACTACATTTACCACTTCTGCACTACACACGTCATGTCTTCTACACCACATACGGAAGGTAAACGTCATAAGCTCAATTAATGTGATGAATAATGTTTGAAGTTTCTAGAAATATCACTACTAGTTTTTAAGAAGACTTAACAAGATAAAGAACAAATAATTTTATACAATGAGTAATAAAACTATACAATGAGTAATAAAACCCTGTTCAATCCGAAAGGGACAGGTACAAAAAAGTAATAGAAAATCTTACTGTTATCGAAAATTGCTATTTAAAAATGCTTCAATAAAGATTGGTCCTTGGCAGTTCTGGACAGAGAGAGGTGCAAAGAGAGTAGGGAGGTCTTTTCCCAGCAGTGGTATAGTAAAGGCTATTAAAAAAAAAAAAAACAAACACCTCAGCCATATCCGACAGTAGTTTAGCGACTAAATGTGCGTGTTTTTTTGTAGTTTCTCCTCTCATGAACCAGGTCGCAGGCGCCGCTTGACCGACGCTTCCTCCCATCGTCACCGAGGCAGGGGTGGCGCTACTGTTGCCCTTCACCTTCACTTGCACGGTGATCGCTTTGCCGAGGTAGCACACTAGATGGTCTAGGAGAGTCACTCTGGAAATAAGAATGTTTAAATTGTATTTTAGGTAGGCATATATTTTCAAAGAAAATCTGGAGCTCGTGGCTAAGTCATAACAGCCGCACGGGTCGATCAGGTTAAGCTACGCTTGCCGGGGTTGGTCCTTGGATAGGTGACCATCTTTACATACCGAGACTCCTCCGTGCCTCGGAAAGCACGTTAAGCCGTTGGTCCCGGCTGTCATTCATGGATCTTTGACAGTCGTTACGGGTCTTCAGAAGCCCGAAACTCTGACAACCAGTCTTGCCAAGGGGTATCGTATTGCCTAGAGACTGGGTTGTGGAGGTCAGATAGGCAGTCGCTCCATGTAAAATACTGGTATTCAGCAGCATCCGGTTAGACTGGAAACCGACCCCAACATAGTTGGGAAAAGGCTAGGCAGATTGATATATTTTCAAAGAAAACGGGCCGAAGCCGAGAGTCGCTTATTCTTTCCGTCATAGTTTGTTTTTTTTTTTTTTGTACTGAACCATTCCTGGATACCTTCTAGTTACGAATACTTATTGAAGGTCAAACTTCCAAGTATTCTAACAACTTCCCATAATCATAATGTTTTGCGTGCGTGTTGCACGCTACTTTAAACAGCGATTAGAGAGAGCCAAGTGTACCTGAATGTGCCTTAATTTTTCAATAACATTGGGTTGCAAGATCTTCAGAATCCCTAGAAATTTTCATTTGAACCGCGAATTGAAATGCTAATTTCTAGAGTCCGCCTACATTGAAATTCTCAAGAAATAATGTAAGAAACGTAAATTACGAATGTTATGTGTTTTCTTACCTTGCATTAAGCTCACTGCCGTAATTTACAGCTGCTAACATCTTCTGTGGGGGTATTTCTGTGATCATGCGCCTGAGCAGTGATATCACCTGAAAACCGGAGAAGTTATTTTTGTAAATTGGTTGTAAAAATCAAAAGAAATAATAATATTTCAAAACTAGATGAGGTCGGTGTTTCTCTGAGAACAATCAGATGAGAACCATGTAGATTAGTGTCTGATAGTCTTTTGAGAAAAACCAGACATATTTGAGTGCACTTATACGTGTAAATGACAATCACACAGCAAAAGGATTAAGGTTGAGTTTAAATTCAATAATTTAAACTCGACCAGATTATTGAGACTGAGATGATTGAGAGATTATTGAACAGATTATTGAGGTTTGAAAGGAACAATGTTCTTTTAAACCTCAATAATCTGTTACAATAGTTGTGGTTACCTGTCGTTGCACTCGCTCGCTGCCTGTGTGTAGGAGAGCCAACAAGTCAGCCAGTAATTCTGTTCGCTGCGCTAAGTGTGCTCGTCCAACTGCACTGCCGCTGAGTGCCAGCAACTGTAATATTTTTATTGAATATTACTCGTTTGAGTAAAATAAAATACAGCCAGATGCAGTCTCAGCGTCATGCCACACGATGCGGTGGCAGCGCCGCCGGAGCGGTGTCGCTGCGGCGTCCTACATAGAAAAATGTATGGTATGGCACACGGCGCCGTCCGGTGCGCTCCGGCGCTGCACCGATGATGACCTGCGGTGCCGCGCCGCACCGCATCGTGTGGCATGGCTCTTAGGCTGAATGGCGAGATACAAATAGTATACTCATTTTTATTGCCAAACTGGGCATTTAAATAGATTCGTAATCTAATTTTACCTGTGATAGCTACTTCCATAAGGGAGGGTCTACTATGAAAAGCTATGAGGTATTTTCATCATTATTGGTAAAGATGCCTTAATTTTAACTAATAACGGTCCGTAATTTTTAGTTATCTGCAAATAGTAATTACTAAGTTATAATTTACCAACGACAGCATCTCGAAGCAGTAGTTATCCTGCATGAGCGGCGGTGGCCTGATGAGCTGCTCGTCAGCGGTGCGCTCGGCCGCCTCGGCACACAGTAGCGCCGTCTCCCAATCGTCCCGCACCCGCGCCGCCTCGCCACCGATGGCGGATACTATGTGTGTCATCACCTGAGGTATAAATAAGTATACGGTGAATGGATCGAAGTGGCTTCTTTTGAACTTGTATATTGGGGTAGTCACATATACAAGGACCTTGAATACGACTATTTGGGATATACACGATTCCCTTTTTTAAATAGTAGTACATAATTAGCTATGTGTATCCGAAAAGAGTATGATCATTTTATACACGCGGAGAGAAAGCTATAACTAAGCATGCTACTTACTAGGAAACACGCATGCTTTTTAATAGCAAGTGTATTTTAACGGATTTCGGGTTAGGACATAGAATACTTTTTATCACGGTAGTACGTTCCTATGGGATAGTTCCCGATCGCTGGCGAAAGTACGGGAGAAACTTAGTAAAATATAAAACATACTTGTCTCTGCAGGGTGGTAAGTTTGTGTCCTGCGAATAGTATGCCGACGACATGTTCTCTAAGATCGCTGTCATCTGCCGCAGCGCCGTCTTCTACTGCGGCTGCCGCCTCCGTGCCCGACTCGCTGCCACTACGATCCCATTCTAGCAGCTTGCCGAACACCTAGGAATGATGATAAAATAATTAAAGTTTTTCAGAAACAAAGTAACTGTGAACACGAACATAATTATACTCTAACGTGGATTTCTAGTACATTCAAACCAAAATACATCTTTACTATTTCATGTCGATTGAACAATAAACATCATCATCTGCCTAGCTTTTTCCCAACCATGTTGGGGTCGGCTTCCAGTCTAACCGGATGTAGCTGAATACCAGTATTTTACATGGAGCGACTGCCTATCTGACCTCCACAACCCAGTAACTGGGTAATACGATACCCCTTGGCAAGACTGGTTGTCAGACTTTCGGGCTTCTGACGACCCGTAACGACTGTCAAAGATCGACAAATGAAAGCCGGGACCAACAGCTTAATTAACGAGGAGTCTCGATATGTAAAGATGGTCACCCATTCACGGACCAACCCCGGCAAGCGTAGCTTAACCTGATGAATCGACCCGTGTGGCTGTTATTACTTAGCCACGAGCTCCTCAATTGTACAATAAACATCTGTCATCTTTATTCTTCCAGCTTTGTTCCGTAGCGTTCATCCAAATTCGGGTACTCCCACAGCTCGGCCAAACGACTAGGAGTATTTGTTCCGGTGACTATTTCACGATAGTCGTGGGTTTTCTACTGTGATAAAACGTCCTGCCCGCAAAATCAAATACGATCTACTACGAATAAGTAAACTTACCTGTGACGTAAGTAGTCGAAATACCCTCAAGGTGTCGGTCTCAGACAGTCCATGTAGTACATGCGCCGGAGTGGCCGCGGCCGACGCAAGTGGTGTCGGCGAGCCGAGAACTCGCACCTGTCGTACTCGCACCGCCGGCTCGGGCCCACGCAACTCGCACCGCACCCGAACTGATGTGCTGGACCCTCCTGACCGAGCGAAGAATTTTATCTTACAGTGAGTAACTGATGACTTACAGCTTTAACTCCAATGAAATTCTTAAAATTGATAAACGCAATGAACTGTCTGCTATAATTTGGAATGTAGCTAAATTGAAAATGATAGGCATCCTAAGGAATCCTTCTCTCATAAGTTCTTGTGTGTGTTCTTTTTCCAGTGGTTACGTAATCGGTTACAGGCTGTTTACAGAGAAAGAATTTCTAATAGACGCTGTGAAGTTGTCTGTTTTTGTGACCATCAGTGTCTAAGACCCGTAATACATAACCAACCACATCTAAAAAAACGGTTATTTAAATATTATATTATATACATATTTTGTTTATATTATAGCAGTGCAGTAACTTAAAAGCAAGAATCCAAGATGATGAATAGAATGTTTTTATTTCATCAAATTCAAAACATAATATGCGACCATAGGTGCCACAGTCACAATACGTTTATTAATGAAATCGTATTTTCTCTTTAATAGTTAAGCTATAAATTCTCTTTAATCTATACATTTGTGTATATTACAGTAATATCTTTCCTAAACTGTATTGTAAGCCAATGTTGAATGTATATGCTGTTGGTACTAAATAAAATGTCGTTATTACTTGGCATAGTATAGCAGAGCCAGGTGGCGGTCTTAGGGTCCACCTCCACGTCCTGCATGTGGAACATCTCGCTGGAGCCACCGCTGTACAGGAACGATACCAGCAGTGTCTTGTTCTACAACATGCAAAATTAATAATTTTTATTTATCTCAAAAAGGTTAATTTTTTTTTTCATAAGTAATAGCAAGATAACTTTTGCGAGCGCTGGATTCTATACTGGGTCCGGGACGATGTGTGATTTTTATATATAAAGTTATACCGAATTGCTGAGCAGCGCATGTGCGTAGCAGACCTCAAGAAAAAACCCGATAAATACTTTTTCTTTCATATCTTTCTCAAACACCAGCTTGCACTTACCACAGTATCCCTCGTATTATCAAGATGCACGCATAAGATATGCGGGCGATCATCTGGTGTTCCTCCGGGGTACGCCATTTGTACCCATTTGGCTTTATTCCGGTCTTCGTCTCCAGATTCCCAGAAGGTCTCAGTACTGCCATCGGTTAAAGCCCCCGCCATTCCTTGGCGGGAAGACACGCTGATATCACACCAACCCGTCACGTCAGGACAATTCCATACGTAATTCTCCTGGAAAACATATTTGGGACACGTTAGTCAGTAGTTTTCTTTTGCTAGACAAAACCACATAAGAGGACCTACCAATTACGTCAAGAATTAAAACTATCCTAGCAATAAATCCATGTTTACATTATTCATGCAAAATCAATAAATTGGTATTTTTGTACCAATTTGTCTGTATTTTACATGAAGAATGGTGTTACCATTCCTCATGCATGAATTTATTGTTAGGGTAGGCAATACATGATGCAAATAGGAGTACGATCACCTTACGATAACGTTCATCACTTTTGAACTTTGTCACATTAAACTTGTTCGTTGACGCCTCACATTTGTGACGTCGCCATTTGCATCGTATAATATGATAAAGTTCTCAGTTTTCGTTAGTCAACCGTACATTTGCAAGTATACGGTTTAGATGATACCTTGTTGAGGTAGCTATGGAAGCTCTCCTGGATGGCTCCAAGCAGACCTTCTTCGTACGCACCGTCCTCAGAGTGCGACAGAATCTTGCTGATCACACTGAACACTTGCGATCTATCCGAGCAGCATTAACAGTTCGCAATGGTGGTTAAACACATGAAATGATAATGATGAGAACAACGAAACGAGATGAGAACTAATCAGTACTAAATAGTTTGCTATGGTTATTGTCGCATCAAATGGTTTTCGAGACTACACTTTTTAGTTTTACTACGTATTAGAACCCCTGCAAATTAGTATTTTTGTTCTATCAAGGGTACTATCGCATCTGGCGTTGGTACAACGTAGGCGTTCGTCGAATGGAAGCGTAGGCGCATACCGCCGCGTCAACTTAACGTATTTTCGAATCATTTGTATAAGCGACGCGACGACAAGTATATTTCAAGTTTTATTGAAAAACCGTTGTAAAATAACTCTTACCTATGAAGGAACGTTCTATCATGCGGTGAATAGTGAAGCGCCCAGCATCTAACAGCTTGCAGGCCCGCAGCGCTAGCCGGCGGCAGAGAGGGCGCCAGGGCGCTAACCGAGCCTAGGAACGCGTGGAACGCGGCCCGGG
Organism: Lithophane leautieri; assembly: GCA_949152455.1. Classification (NCBI taxonomy): domain Eukaryota; kingdom Metazoa; phylum Arthropoda; class Insecta; order Lepidoptera; family Noctuidae; genus Lithophane; species Lithophane leautieri. Next base: position 18,160,204 of record OX424458.1, on the reverse strand, counting down.
CACCCCTGGCGGATCGGGCGCCAGGACAGATCGCAGAAGCTGATGCGGTTGGAATCACGCCGCGAGGACTCTCGTTTGCTGCGTTCTGCTGTTATTATCGAAGAAGAGAACAATATAATCACCAATTCTATAAAAAAATTGCACAGAAATCGGACAAAGAAAACCTTTAATGCTCGGTTCCTATAAACAAAAATGAATCGTTTTGCTTACCAATGGTATCTTTTCGTAGTTGCAAACTAGGCATATAAATATATTCGTAAGCAAATTTTACCTGTGATAGCTAATTCCATATGGGAGAGTCTACTATACAAAGCTATGAGGTCCTTGCTTCATTATTGGTAAAGATAAAAGAGTCTTAATATTAACCAATAACGGTCCGTAAATTATAGGAATCAGCCATAAATGTGTAAGATTTCTTACGGGTCGCAAACAAACTGCACCAATTCAAGGCATCCTACTAATCATAAAAAAGCGAAAATGTGTTAATTTGTCCTGCATTCATGCAGCAACGCAAGGAGTGACAAAGGCTGTCCCGGTAGAATCACCTAAAGGAGTGAAGCCGCGGGTCAAAGCTTCATATATTACGAATTAAAATGGTTTACCTCTTTATTATCGTCGATAGCGAGGCTGGGCGGGGGCACGATGCGCGCAAACTTATCGAGCGCGTTGCAGAACCACCACATAACGTCGTGCACGCACGTCGGCTGTGTCGCTGAGCGGAGCAGCCAGTTCATTGCCTAAACAAAGTTATTTTTTTAAATAAGAAAATAATTATATAATTATAACATAATTCCTGACAAAGAAAAAAAAATGCTTTTGCATAAATGCAAAATTATTTTTTTAAATCGACAATTGAAACTTTTATTGCATTAGTATACGAAACAGCATCATTGACATCATAAAAATAAAATATGGGAATTGAATTTTTCTAGGTGACTGTACCATTATTCCAAAATTTGTAAATGCAGTAATGTCTCTAAAAGTTAAGGACAGTATCTTATGAATGTTTTTCTGTAGCTACAGCGGTTAAGATACTTGGCTCTACTGCCCGAAAATCCACCCTCTATAACTCATAATAAACACAGAAATAATAAACTTTTCTGAATCTTATTTAAAAAAATATTTCATATTTCAGTTAATTTCCTCACCTCAAAAGCATACTGCCTCACAGTATTAATGCGGACAGCTGCGTCCATCTTCTGCCTGTGCGCATGCAGGTCTCTCTTTGCAAGTATGAAGGCCATTACGGGGCTGTTCATGAGGGCTTCCGAGTCCACACGAGGGGCTTCGAAGGCGGAGAGGGAACCGCCCGCAGTCCACTCGCCGCCACCGATGAGGCGGCGAAGCGAAGCGCTGGGTTGAGCCAGGAGGGAAGACCCGGCGCCTTGGAAGACATTTATGAATACAGTTTGTAATGGTGACGGGATTGCTTGAGTAAACTTATTTTAATGCATCAGATTTAAAGAGATATGAGGAACAGGGTGGAAAGATATTCATCCTGCATAGGATTCTCCGACCAGATGCGTGTGTGTTGTCTGGTGACGGCGACGGCAACTCTGCTCGCGCAATGCAGAATTTTGTGTGACGTTAGTGAAGTGAATATTTCGCAAGGAGTTTTCCAGATTAAAATGTAATAGTGCACCGTATACCAGTGGGAATTAAAGCAACGGAACGTTATACAGGTATATGGTGAACTACGACCCATTGAAGAACACAGGAATCCGATGGGTGGCGAGGAGCGCAAGTTCCGTTATAGTGGTGATGTTTATGAAAGGCCTATGTCCAACAGTGGACATCTTTCGGCTGATGATTATGTTCATAAAACTTACCACTGAGCGTATCCTGGTCCATGGGAGTGTCTCGAGCGAGAGGCGGACGAGCCGCGTTGGCGAGGTCGCGGTGATCAGCCTGCCCCATCGACACGGACCGGTGTACCCGCGGCCAGTTCGAGCTGCCGTTAGTCTCCATACCACCGAAAGCTGATGTCTGTAAATAATGAGTTGCTGTAACTTTTGTCTTAGAATTCAAATTATTGGTGTAAAATGGAGCCAATCTTGTACAACGTAAATAAGTCTCGTTTCAGAGATTAAGGCCCGCTTGCATCACAAATGACGATTGACAAGAACAGAACGATGTTTTAAATACGTTTAGCATTAAGGGTGATGTTCCGATCGGCCGCCCATACATTTTTAGATTTGACTTTACGCTAAAAATAGACACTCTTTGTTAAAAACGAATCATTTTATCACTTTTCTACAATGAAATGTGTTCGCAAACGACCTTTTTAGGAAATAACTTACATTAATAACTGAGAAAAGCGATCGCGAAATCCAGGCAAAATTTGACATATCTTTACATGTGTGGGTTCGTTTTGACAAGCAAAATATAGCGCCATGTTTGTTGTAGTTTAGAAATTGCAGCGCTAGATGGCGTCCTGGCGATATTATAATTCTGATAAAACAATATGTAATAAGATAATTGATCTATTTTATTTTCTACCTATCATTTAAAAAAGAAACATTTCATTACCATAACACTCACGACCTTAGACGGCAATGTAAACAATTTTATTACATAATTATTATTGTTGTGCGGCAACATTTAAAATATCATTACTTGTAGACGCGACGTTGCCGTACTTCCTATCCTTGAGTACTTGACCTAATCGACATTGACACACGTTGCCAAACTTCGTTCCCTCGTTTCGTAATGATTGAAATGTAACAAAAATACATTTTCAAGTTTCTCGCTTGATGCACTAGGATTTGCGCGCGGAATTTGTTGCGTGATGAAATGTGACGCTATTTTCATTGATTCAAATTGCATTATTTCTAGTAGGTATTTGATACCAATTGAATAGAAATAATGCAATGTATACTAGGTATAATCATTTTATTAATTATTCAAAATATGCAATTTTATTGTAAAATAAAAGTAAGTAAGTACCATATTTCGGCGGTATTAAAACGGCCAGTTGGCCCGTGAGTTGGGTTTTAGACGCTAAAATCTCGTCACAGTAGTTATTACCTACGTATCCGGTCGATGCTGGCAATTTGTATATTTTTTGGTCAACAATAAATTAAATTATTACAATTTGGTAAGCCACCAAAGTAGTCACAAAATCAAAATTACAGACATTACTAAATCGAAGAATGGGTGGCGCAGTCATGGGATATGGTTTTGCCAGGTTTTGTAAAAAAAACCTTGTATGCATTTTACAGACAGATAAACATTATTTTTATTTGTGATGTCGCGTCAGTCCCGCTATTATTATTATACTCTGGTCGCGAGCCTCGCAGTTTCGCCGGCGGCCGGCACGGTGTGGTGCGTTCAGAAACAAACAAATAATTGAGTTTCTTACATCAAATAGAGGTGATTTATTGTTTAAAAATAAATAAATAAGTATCTCATTCATTGTCGACCAATATTCTGCCAGGAATCTAAAGATAAGTAAAATTTTACTATACATTTTATTATTCTATTTTCTCAGGATGTGTTAGAGTTCTGAACGTAATCGCCACAATAATGAATTCTGCATCTGCATCAGTTGACAGATTATTGAGATTATCTTAAAAGACTTCGACTCCGTGCTGTTTATATGGTTGTGAAATACGATACTATTGGATTTTATTCAAATACTGTGTATAATAGTAACACATTCTTTTTCTTTTTCATTATTTCAGATTTAGATTACGTCTACAATGTCTACTCGAACAAACAAACCGGCGTACAAACGACACCGTTATTGTGTATCTTTTATGTTTACAGATTTGCAAACGCCGTATTACCACTCCAAGTCACAATCATGTAAAGGATATTCTATATAAAAAGAATATTTGTACAAAATACATGTTATATGGGCAGCAAAATGAGAATGTGGCAAAAAGTATGTTCATGCAACAATATAAGAAAATTGTCAGGCCTTCAGGTCTTTTTATTGATGAAGAATTTGGATGTTTAGCTGGCAGTCCAGATGGTAAGTTTTCTATAAAAAGCATCAATTTTATTTACTATATATTTGGAAAATGTAGAAAATTATAATACTAGTTATAATCGCGAGAGACCAAAGATTACGAGCACGATAGGCGATTGAATTTCTTGTATCAAATGTCATGAAGTGCTTCATTTCATTGTTATATATTTTGTGTCAATTTGTTACAGGTATAATTGAAAATGAGAGAGCTGTTATTGAGATCAAGTACTTTCCATCATTGGCGAGGAAAAATCAAAGCCTAGATGCAGGTGCAGTAGAAAAGAAAAACTTTGCTCTAAAATTGGATAATAATGTTTTAGTCATAAATAAAAAGCACGATTATTACTATCAAGTAAGTTGATTAATTTTTTTTTATGTTTTTATTGGACTGCTCTTGACCTCTAACACGCCTGATGGAAAGCGATAGATGAGGTCTATGATGGAACGAGCAAGCCCAGAAGATGCCTGTTCACTTTTGTTTTGAAGGCTGACGGGTTATACGTGGAAGGGAAACACAGATGCCGGCAGAGAGTTCCACACTTTGGCTGTGCGCATAATAAATGTGGAAGAGAAGCGCTTAGTACGACTAGATGGTATATCGACCAAGTGCAGATGGTATTCTATTGCATGTCTACTTTATAATTTATTTCAGTATCTAGTTATCTCATATTATAATTATAATCTATTTCAGGTTCAAGGACAAATGCGTGTCAGCAAAATGGATAAGTGCTACCTACTTCATATGTTTTATTTCAGTCACTGAACCTTTGACTGTGATAGAAGTTTGTCGAGATAATGAATTTATCAGCAATATGATACCGAAGCTATTAGACTTCTTTAAAAACTGTATTTTGCCAGAAACAATTTTGAGACGTGTTCAGAAAAATGCGAAATGTATAGATTTGAATGGTAAGTATGTACCAGTATCTATTACTAGGTATTACTTTCGTTTATTTACTTCATAAATTGTATCAATTAATAAGTTATTATGTTATTCTAGTTTAAAAATCGTACTTCAGCATCAATATCTGTTGGAAATTCTAGTCCATTTTAGAGCAGCTTTGGAGATTGATGGTAAATAACATTTTGAAATGACTATTAAATAATATTCGTCAAAAGTAAGAAATATACTAAGTAAAGTTATTTTTCTTTGCAGCAGCTGTGTAGCAGCGGTTTCAAGACAAGAAGAAATGATTTTTGTTCAGTTGTATTTTTGTAGTAGTTTGTTTAGAATCAACATTATCATTGTATATTATTTTTTATTTGTATTTACTGTAAAAGGTGAAATAATACTTTATTGAACTCAATAAGCTGCTCTTTAGATTTTTGTTTTACTAAAAACTTTTGTAGATAAAAGTGCTTAGACATTATGAAAATATTGTTTCGACTTCCTGGTTATAATCGCAAAAAAAATTTGTATTTCATTAGATTTGTTGTTCTCTTGTTTATAAATTATATAAAGTTTCTAACATATTTTTGTAATGTCTGTAATTATTGTAATACTTGGTTATGTTATAAATTATGTATAATTGTGTCACTTCAAATAGTTTTGTTTTGATAGTTATTTAATTAGTGTAAGGTAATAAAATTAAATACATATTATGTTATTGTACATTGTTGACATTATTTATTTCCCAAAATTATTTATCAATTAAATAGTTTTCGCCTATAAATACAACTTTTATTTTCCTAAAAATAGTCGTACAAAAAAGTTCAGCCCACTTTTTTAAATACACGCCATCTAGTGTTCAATCTTTGTAAACGTAGGGAATACGTATGTGTGTGTAAAAGACTGTATATTCAATGGTAGATGTTATTTTCTGTCTTTGTGTCTAATTGGGTAGATTTTGAGGCATTACTATGACCAAGTTCAATAAAGCGTAATGGCTGATTTTCGCAAAGATTACTCCTACGACTTAGTAATGCTCCAATTTCACATAAAACAAAATAAACCAAAACATGCTGACTTCAGCGCCATCTAGCGGGAAAATGGCCCGGAACAGACCGTATGTTCCTCCTTAAACGCATTTAGTGATTTGTCGTGCAAGCGGGCCATAGACTCGGTTCCGATCGCTGGACCAGATTTGATGAGTCTCATATTTATTTTGTAAATGTCACGAAAACGTTGATGAATTTTGTGCTTAGTCACTTAGATGGTATAGCCGTCTCTATAACTTGTGTATATGTCTGTATCCTATTTGCACCACAAATCAGTGAATGCGTTTGGCGTTAAACAGATTTAAAACATCGTTCTGTTTTTGTCAATCGGTGATACCTATAGATAGAATGATGTTTAAAATATGTTTAGCGTTAAACGTTTTTAGTGATTTTTGGTACAAGCAGGTTTTACAAGCGACATTTTTGCTGTCGCTATTTGAATTGTATTATGAAAAAACTCTAGTATGGTACCTATACAGCGTGTAACAAAAACCCTGTCCGATCCGTGAGGGTGTTGTTAAGAATCATACTGAGAGTCTATTTAAGTGGTATTTCTTGGAAAAAATATTTTTTTCAATGGGGAATTTTCCAGTGTTATTACATGGCGCGCCGGCGGCCGACGTTTAGTGGGCGTCTACAAGTCATAACTTATGACCTCTGTAGAAAATTTGCTAATATATAATGAAATTGGGGTAATTTTGGTTTTAAAAACGTGAATTTCAAATTGTAATAACTTTTTTATTTTCAAATAATTTTTTTCCCGCTAATTATGTGCAGTACCTATATACCCCTTTCGGATTAGACAGTTTTTTTTTACATATTGTACAAGTCGTCTGCCAACAAAGCAGCGCGACGCGACGGGGCGTATTCGAATTTTATCACTGAAATTTACGTACTCGTATGTAATGTGTACCTTTTTGTTTAGTAAATAAAGTTCTACATTGTATCGCTTTCTTAAAAAATGAGCGCCGTGTCGCGTTTCGGTGTGAGCTGACCCTAAGTATCACGGTTTTTCATACGTCAACTTTACTTACCAGTGGCGCGACAGCAGGCGGCATAGGCCTGCCTAAGGAGTGGTACCTCGCTGCATCGGACGCGGCGTAGGTCTTAGGGGCAGCCCCTAATGCCGGCAGACATTGAAAAGGCGGTGCCGGTTGCCACACGCTACCAGGGGGTGTTGGTGGAGAGCGAGACGCATTGTCTGCCCAAGCCGCCATGCTGATTGGTTCTGAGTAATATGAACAATGGTTTAGAACACTAAAGAGTCTGTAATGAGGAATTCAAGTGTAATTTTCTGAAAAGGGACTTTTACCGTGTTATATAGCTACTAGCTGCGCCCCGCGGTTTCACCCGCGTATGTCTCGATCCCGTGGGAATATCGGGATAAAAAGTATCCTATGTGTTAATCCAGGTTATAAACTATCTGTTTGCCAAATTTCATCCAAATCCATTCAGCCGTTTTTGCGTGATTCAGTAACAAACATCCAACACACAAACTTTCACATTTATAATATTAGTCACGGAACAGAAATTTTCTGTTCCGTGATATTAGTAGGATAGGATTTTATACAAATGTCTAAATGACAGTTCTGTATTACGGGTCTAAGAGCTCCATATTCTAAACCAAACTTTAAACTACATACCTGGGGTAGTAAGTGGCGCTAGATCCAATAGGAACACAGCATTCTCCTTGATAGTGTTATGGTCGATGTTGATTGGCTGTTCTATGCGCTCATATACCACCATCTCGGCCCGGCTCTTGGCTCTTCCTTGCCGGATCGAGGGGGCAGCTTTTATCGCCTTGTCGTAACATTTCTCGCAGAACATATACCAAAGTTGGTTAGCTGTAGAGGAAATGGTATATTAACGATACCGTTTAAATATCGACAAAGTATTGGGTATTGTTTGTACACATGGCTACACATCAAGCTATACAAATCCAGTATAAGCTGACCTCGCATTTTACGGAAATCCTATACAATGCGAGATCAGCATCAACTGGAAATGTATAGCTTGATGTGTAGCCGTGTGTACCACGAGTGTGGTTTCTGCTGAAAAAGGCGTAATGTGACTGTATGTATCGATCAGTAATTTCAGACAAACAAACGAACTCACTTTATTGTAAACTGGAAGGAAGAAGCGCAGAGTTGCTACTAGTGGAGGAATCCTACATATCTCCAAGGCAGTCATCACCCATCTTCGGAAATACGAAAACGCGATAATGATATATAATATGGAGTTGTTACGACCTTGAAATAATCACCTTTTTTTTATGAGATTAACAACTCTAGGTTATTCCAATAAATCTTCAAATTTTTTGACTTGTGACTTAATCACAAGCAGTGTCCAGAGTAGGTAGCCCTACAGAGAGAAAGCTTCATACGAACTCACAATGATAGTTGCATTACAACAAACCGCGGCAGTACAAAACGTAGAAGCTTTGTATCTGCGGAAGGTTAGTCTGTGGCGCGACGATCGACAATCGTACTAATTCGGAAACACGAAGATTACCGAAACGCATCCCATTTCTGGTTTACTCGAACCAATCAGACTAGGTGAGGAGGCACTCGGTGTTCAGACCGTTCACTATAATTTATCCCTTTCCATCACGTTGGCACTATTGCTTGTCAAGCTCAGTTCCAATTTAATAGAGTTCAAAATGGCAACTGACAGAACCGCTGCCAATCGCGTTACGGGACAAGTTATAATGAATGCACAGTAGATCATGACCAAAATCAATGCATTTTCTTACCCTGTGTCATCTGACCGCAGTAGGCCGTTGGGCACAGGTCCTCGTGTCCTGGCTGAGGGTCGATCTGCTGGTAGGTGCCGGTGCGGTCAAAGCCCTTAGATGTGGCGGCCTTGCAGCCGGGATGTGCAGTGCGCATGTGCGCGGCTAGCGGGGGAGGCACGCTCGCGCCGCCGCATAACTCGCATTGTACTGAGACAAGTATTCATTGGTTAAAATGATAATTTACCCTGTACATTTGGGGAATTAAAGACCGCTACTGAAGCCGTGATCAGCGTGGCGACCTACTTGGCCAAAGGTATATAGTTAACCAGACGAATGTTGTACACACGGCTACACATTAAGCTATAATTTCCAGTATAAACTGACCTCACATTGTACGGAAACCCTATACAAGGCGAGATCAGCATAACCCGGAATTGTATAGCTTGATGTGTAGCCATGACGTACTTGCGAGTTCAATCGAGTCGCGTTCGTACGTCATCATTGATGTAAATGATCTCGTAATCACAATCTCGAGATCACACACGATGTGCGGCCTGACCTAGCCCTGATGTGAATAGACCAACATTTTCACATCACCAGTAGCATCAAGTATAATAATATTAGTAATTACCAGAATACGGTGTCTTGCCGGTTCTTGTATTCCATTCCCTCTTCTTTCGAATACCACTCTGTGGTCTTGGTTCCTCGTTTTCATTCTTCTCATTACTTTTCAATCTAACAGATAAAAGAAGTGTTTAGAAACATATTTAAGTCTGAGCTTAATAATAAATTAATATTTGATTGCTTTAAGAGTGTGGACAAAACTCTATAAAGGACTGTTTAATTATTTAAACAGTCGTGTTATCACGAATCAAACAAAACCAAACCGATTACTCCAAATATCATTTAAAATAAAATAAAATGTAATTGATTCCAAAATGTAAAAACATTTATTGATGTCGCGGTGCTATCAAATTTAGTTCATGGGAGCGCGATTCTTGGAAGGACGGTTTGTTGTTGTTATGTAATTTCTAAATACTAACCGCGTAAAAGTACTAAGAAACGTGAAATAAACCATTATATTAGATCTTACTTGTCAGTGGCAGAAGTGAGTTGATCAGCATCGTAGAGCGCGTCCCACAGCGCAACTAATGCGCGCAACGCAGGTGGCAGCACGTTCACAACGTATCGTGAGGAACCCGCTACAAAAAGGATACTAACTAAATTATCATAGCGCAATAAAACTTGGTTAGTATGCATCCGAATTCATATGGACTGGCTTTGAAGTTTGAATGAACAATTTCGATGAAAAGGTAACAACACTCATTTTAATTCAGTTTTTATCTTATTTCTGTTCACCTTTACTCAATTACAGCATTGCTATTCTGTACCCATCTCACCGTGAAAACCTAGGTGAAGTGAGCGTGGAGTGAGCTGCCATTGTCATCGATACCTACTGATGCTAAGGCAGTGACAGCTCACTCCACGCTCACTTCACCAAAGTTTTCACGGTGAGATTTTTACAGAATAGTACAACTGGTCAGAGTATACAGTTTATCATGGCCCCATTATTGACGTGTCGTCAAAAACTCCCTTTTTTGACTCCACTTCGTTTGAAAGAACGAAAGAATAATATTTGTTTGGACACAATTCATGAAACACAAAATACAAAGAACAAAATAAAGTATTTTATTGTTCTTTTTTTGTGTTGTTTCTTTTAGACATTAGGAGATTAAAGACGCATTTTAAAATTTCAATGTTAAATAGACATTGTTCTCAAATTCTTACGAACCGGGTTCAGTGCTAGGTCCTGGCATGTTGTCTTCTTCTCGTATCGGCATATCGAAGTCCACCTTGCGCATGCGACTGGTACTCGCTTCCACGCCGGAACGCGTCAACGTTTCCAAGGTTGTAGGGTGGATGCGTAGGTATAGACCTGGGGAGAGTGCAAAATACGTCAGCATTTCATTGGACAAATGGAAGTGCACTGCGGCACATAACACACAATTAATTTAAGTTTAGGAGTCCGAATTCAACCATTACTTGTCAACAAAATGGTTCTTACAAGTCGAAATCAGCTAAGATGTACGCACCGAATGTATGTTTTTTTTTTCAAAAGATGGGCTTTTTGTACTTGATAATAAATAATATGGTTTAAGAAGAAGAAGAAAGAAAAGGTGAGCAGTGATGGCCCAGTGGTAACGGCCGCGACTTACGAGTTGTAGGTCGTAGGTTCAAACCCCGTCAGGCGCTTTACTTTGTGTGAATTATTTCATCACCACTGCTGTCAAAACGGTGAAGGAAAACATCGTGAGGAAACCCGCATGTCCTAGAACCAAAAATTCGAAGACATGTGACATCCACCAACCCGCACTGGACCCGCGTGGTGGATTACGGCCCACTCCGTCTCAGAGAGAGGAGGCCTGTGTCCCAGCAGTGGGAACATTATAGGCTGACTATGCTTATGCTTAAGAAATCTTGGCTCCTTGTTCACATTTCCGTTGTTGGTATATTTTACTTACCAGCATTAGACACTTCGACGGAGTGCCTCTGATGTCTCGCGGGCGTGACGTCATGTGCGGGCCGCGTGACGACGCGAGCGCCCTGCTTCGGTAGCTGCGGGTGGAACTTCAGGAAGGCAGCGCAGGCGATCGCGTCATGGACTATACCTTTGGGAATCATTATGATATAGTCACTATTTCGGAGCAAGACGAGCATTTGAACATAAAATGGAAAATGAAAGCACACCATTGCGTCAGCGTCTACAGACGGGAGTACTTATAAAATTGGTGGCGCTGAAAGTGTGAGCGCACAATTTCTGTCACGAACCGCATTTAAAACCATCAGTTTCTATACTATTTTGTCGTAGTGTGACGGTGACACGCTTGGTTTATATGAAAAGTGTTGACAATGCCCCCTCTATCAGCGGCCGTCGCGGCGGCGCCGTGCTCTGTGGTCACTATAGAAGACACAAGTAACGGGATTCAAAACTACATAAATGATAACTCTCTAGCGTAAAATGTTTTTGGTTTCAGTTTTATGGAAGTTCAAGTAAAATTAATGTAATCCTTTAAAAATTCTAAAATGGATACTAGAGCAACGATTTGTAACCATTGCGCTTAAAATTTCTGATGAAGCTGGTTTTAATAAACTAAAAAGCAAAAACCAATTCTTTCACAACATAACTTTTTTTTTTAATAAATAAACTTCGTAGAATTAAACGAAGACTTTAAAATAGCAGCAGAAACAGTTCTTAGAAAAGTATTAATAATTAGTCACACTTATTAGAAAACTAAGCCATTATTAATTAAAAATAGTTTTGCAACTAATTACTCATCTTTCGAAGCAGGGTCCTACGCAGTTTACGAACGTTCAATCATGCTTGGGGAAGCGTGGCTTCTTAAAGCCGCATAATAAGAATTCTATCGATCTTCATGCCACTTGCATAAAATCATCATACAGACGCCCAAGCGCACTTGAACAAAATGATTGTTCATGCAGGCATGTCATGCGTGCAGTTACGTGTGTACCCTCCTTAATCCGCTGGATACGAGAAGCACAGGACCAGTGCTGTGGCGACACTTGCGGGGAGGGCCTTGTCGAGCAGTGAACGTGTTTCGACTGAATGCTGCACACTTTCACTATGACAAAGAAAACTATACCTTCATGCCACAGCAAAGCAGCGAATACCGCTCGCAGGCACTCAGCCTGCGCAGGACTAAGCGCATGCTTGCGGGGCGGGGGCGGCGCGGGCGCGGATCGGGACGGCAGCGGCGGCGGCGGTGATGATGACGTGCGCTTGTAGGCGCGGGAGCGACTGGCGAGCCGCTCGCGAGCCATGGACTTTGGGCTGAGGCGAACTGGCGGGTCCTGGCCACGGAAACGTATGAAGTAATCAGTATTTAGAATCGGTAATAGATCACCCACCCCTTAGACAACTTAAGACGTACAGAGAATGCATAAAAACATACTTATAAAATACCGGATTTCACTTTTATTGAAAGATATAGAGAAAGAAAATCTGTAGTGAAATAATATTTACTTCATACTATTGGTGGACATCTGAAGAATGCTACAAGGGGAAGTTACGTTATTTGTAAGTTTATATCAATAGTGAGATTTGTAGACTTGTATTTATACAAATCTTACAATTATGTAGGGCGTGCTTGCATGCTTTATTTCACGCTTTTAAAAATACGAAAGATTTGTATAATTATAGTTTATTCTTACATATTTGTAAATCCTGTATGGCGTGACTTTTTCTACAATTTTGTAAAATTGTACACTAATGAAGTTTTGTTTATAGGGGGGGTTATACGGTTGCCATCTCTGATCTTCCAGATATGTTATTACATACACTGGTGGTTTGCCCGCGTGTTGCTATGAGGCAACCTGTGGACGTGCTTGCAGCGTGTATACAAAACAGTGTTGCGTAATAATTCATTTATTATAATCCTTATCTTGGGAATTAGTAATACCCGTTATTTACCTCACATTGAAAAGAATACATTAATTTAAATGGTCGTAAGTGTTTACTTTTGTTTAAAGTGATACTTTTCCTGTTCACATAATTACTATGAAAAATCTGGACATAAGAACCATAAAATTGCTTTTTTTAATCTTTTACCTCTTCGCTCTCCTAAAATGATTATTCATACGGATAATGTAAAACAACGATATTTATATCTATTACTTTCTTTTAATAGATATTTTTATCCCTTTGCAACAAGCGTGTCCTCTTGCCAGAAGGTGTTTATGCCTTATCGTTTTTATTTAACAGTATTATAACAAACTAGGTGCGCCCCGCGGTTTCACCCGCATAAGTCTCGATCCTACGCATAAGTCCCGAACTCACTTTTGCATTTATAATATTAGTTAGTATAGATTGGATACTTGTAATTGGCTGACAGTTACACGTCCAATTTTTCTTCTATTTTGTTTAGCTAAGTCTTTCAAAGAACATAAATTAATAATCTATACAATACTCTACGAGGAAAGCACATCACCTGACACGAGTTTAATTTTGACACGTCTTTGATTTTATTCCGAAACCGGGTGATAGTTTGACAAGTTCTTACCTTGGATGTCCCGATGTAGAGCTGCATGGCTGACAGACTCGCAGTCTCGCTTCTGTCCGGGGAGGTCTGAGTGCCGGTCTGAGCCACCTTGCTGCTGCGGCTCTCGATGATCGGCTCTGGTTCTATCTCAGTCTGTGAACACAATCGATCATTATCATAATTTAACGATAAAAATATAAAATATCTAACCGGTCCATTCTGTAAAAACCTCACCGTGAAAACTTAGGTGAAGTGACCTTGAAGTGAGTCTGTCACTTGTTCAGGTGGTAAGGCACAGCCGGGTGGCAAAAACTAATATGTATATGTTTTATGGGAAAAAGCCGCCCGGCTTAGCGCGAATGGTGGCGAGCTGACCCGAGTATGATTAAGCAAGGGTAGATGCGAACGAAATTTGTTGATCGTCACGCGAATGAAAGTCAAATATGTGTGTAGGTCATTGCTTCGGGTCGGCTTTTACGTTCAACAAATTTCAATACGACCAACCCGAACACGTCATAGTACCCCTCATAAAACAATAACTTTTGGAATGTATACGCCGTGCGCTAGTCAGCCCTCGTTCTGCACGTAGGTATTCGAAACAGGGCCACAGCGCTGGTTTTCTGCGACAGCCAGTGTGGACGCAAATCGTCGCATTATCCGAAAGACATTAACGGCTGGTCATAGGGCTCCCCAAAAGAACACACATCCTTACTCATCCGTTGGACAGATACTATGAATCATAAATAGTTCTAAGAACATAAGCTGGAGTAACTCACGTGGGTAATTTTGAGTTCGGAATCAAAACGAATAATGCAAATAATTACTGTGTCAAATTGACTCCAAATCGAATCAAACTAGGTTGTATTTTGGATAAAATATTTAAAAAAAATGCTGTGACAATGTTCGTATAAAACGTATTTGGAGGGGATCATCGCCCCAATTAGCAAAGTTTTAAGAAAAAGACTTATTTGTCTTAAATTTATTCCTATAGCAGTGTCCTTAGCACACACAACTCTTAAAAATCACCCAGTATTAATAGCAATAGTTAGTCACAACAATGACCTCGATAGTTAATTGACTTGAGGAAACTTTTAGCTACCTACGAGGTGCACTAATAAATACACGGCAGACGTGACATTTTTGTTAAGAAACCATCTGTTTTCGTATTTTACGTAGTTAGTTATCTTTCAGGTTCGAAAAATGATAACGTAAGACTGAGGGCAAGATGCACTGACCGCACTTTGACTTGACTTTGCTAATTAAGCGTTCCATACGAATTTGAACCTTATTCTAATGTCAAAAATGTTCATATTCGTATATGCGAATGTGAGCAAGCCTTTCATACAAATATGAACATTAACGGGATACAAAAATAAAGTTCACATACTATTGCAGGTTAAAGTGAATGCCAAACGTAAGATAACATACTGTATATATATGCACAGGGTGTAAAAGAAATTGCGTGCCATAGCTTAGGGGTAGGTTCAATATCGATAAGGTAAGTAATTAAAGCATTTAAACAAATAAAATAATTTTAATTCTAAACGATTGCTATTTTAAGTTAGTAGGTATTAAATTAGGTTGATTTTACAATTTGTTTTTTTTGTTACTTGGTTCCTTTGTCGATATTGAAACTACCCCTAAGCTATGGCACGCAATTTCTTTAACACCCTGTATAACTACATATATTATACATTTGTAATTACGTTCTCAAAAACGGCTCTAACGATTTCGATGAGAGTTGCATTAAAGGGGGTGCAAAATCGATCTCATATCTGGAAAAAATAGTTTTCTCTATTTTCACAGCTCCGGGAATGTGATACAACGTTGGTACACCTGGACGATATGTTTATCTATTTTCATTCAAGCAGAGCTCGGTACTTATTTGTAAAATGACACCAACCTCTTGTATGGCGTTGGCATCTCCGTTGTCACCAAATCGTTGCTTGACAGGCGACCACCATTCGTCGCTGTTGCCGTTACTGCGCCGCTGGGCTCGTCTGCAATACCAAAAGGGCTTTTAAAGCAATTTCCGCGTGTAGCATGCTTGAGATAGGATTGAAGTTTAAGCCCTAAATGAATGCGTGCAGCTTATTGAACATTGCAATGCACAATTCGAACATTTCAAGGCATTTTCGACTGTAATGGTTATGTATAGAGATAGATACAAAAAGGTAGTGTCAATCTGTAGTAACATAACACTTGAACATAACCCGCTACACACTGCTAGGAAGAATAAGCGCTGTTACCAAGGACGTGTGATACACTGCACTCGTTATTCAATCTGCCTAGCCTTTTCCCAGCCTATGTTGGGGTCGGCTTCCAGTCTAACCAGATGCCATGAAAGGTGGGCGTTTTGGGGGACTGTCTTATGTAATTTTGACGTTCGAAAAGTGCTGATTCTCAGCCTAGTTTGAATAAATGACTTTTGATTTTGATTTTTGATTTTGCCGATGAATATCAGTTTTTTAAAAGGAGCGACTGCCTATCTTACCTCCACAACCCAGTAACTGGGTAATACAATACCCCTCGGTAAGAATGGTTGTCAGACTTTTGGATAACGATTGTCAAAGATCCTAGAATTACAGCCAGGACTAAAGAAAAAAAAAGAAAACCAGGCCAGCCAGGAATAACGGCTTAACGTGCTTTCCGAGGCACGGAGGAGTCTCGGTATGTAAAGATGGTAACCCATCCACGGAGCAACCCCGCCAAGCGTACCTTAACCTGATGGATCGACCCCTGCGCCTGTTATTAAACAGCCACGAGCTCCTCGAGCCACTGTATTCGTAATTGTTCTTAAAAAAAGAATAACTATTACATTCTTATTGTTCGAGTCCGTGATGTGACAGTTTATTAAAATGTGTTGGCCAAAACATTCACGGCGTCGTCGGTGGCAGCACAGAGGTCATTTTGGCTGCATTTTTTGAGGCAAAGAAGTATAACAAGTAATCCGATACATACTTGGGTGAGGACGCAGCTGAAGATGTGGAGCTTGCTTCACCGCGGATCACCCTGCTTCGCTTGCTGGGCTCGGAGGAGCCCGCCAACATGAACGAACTGCCATCGGGCTGGGCATGTAACGAAATATTCATATTTGGATCTAATTAACACCCTTCATCGCTTCTTAGGCACGCCGGCGATTAGACTGCCCATTGTGTCACCCTTATGTAAAATTTCTACATTTATACCTGTACTACGGCGCCCCGCGGTTTCACCCGCGTAAATCTCGATCCTGGGGGAATATCGGGATGAAAAGTATCCTATGCGTTAATCTAGGTTATAAACTATCTGTTTGCCAAATTTCATCCAAATCCATTCAGCTGTTTTTACGTGATTGAGTAACAAACATCCGAACACACAAACAAACACCCAAGCTTTCATATTTATAATATTAGTAGGATTTTGTATGGTGTACATAATAAAGAGTATTCTATCTATCTTTGGCCCGCTTGCACCGCAAATCATTAACTGCGTTTAGTGTTCAAACGATTGTAAGAAATAGAACGTTACTTTAAAAACGTTTAGCGCTGATTGCGTTTAATAATTTGTGACGCAACGGGCCTTACTGTGCTGGAAAGTAGAATTGGTGATATTTTATTGACACTCGTTTTTACAAGAAGAAGACTTTTAAGGCACATCACGATTACAAAACGAGTAATAACTTTGGTTCAAGATTAAACCTCCGAGCCACTTTTTGTATTTCGAACATCCGACTGAGATAAAGTTATTAGGGCTGATTTTTCCAACGTCTGATGTCTTTTAACCTTGGAATAAAATTAACGTCTGACAGTTATTGTATGGAAAAACTGACAGAAATTCAAAATTGTTCATAGTATAAAGATATCTAGCGTTAGAAAAATTCAACCGGCTCTTAATAAAAAAAGACCACTAGGGTTTAATACCAGTTTTTGTTAAAGAACTTTATCTTTGTCATAATAAAGTCGGTTTAAAAATGTCTTGATGGTTTAAACTTGAGGCTAATGATGAACTTTGTTTCTTTAAGACCGATCGAGTTTAGAAAAAGTGTCACTTTGTAGAGCGTGGCGTCTGACTCATAACTATGAGAGTCGCTTTTTAAAACTCGATGTGTGATATTAACGCCCGATAAGTCAGTATCATAAAAGAGCTAAACAAACAGTCATAATCACCTCTATTTGTCCATATGGAAAGCTACTTTCATCAATACAGGTTATTTCTGTAACAAAAAGAAAAAATAACAAACTACAGGGCTAGGAATAAATGCGATATAAAATGGTAACTTCTAAGAAATCCTGCTCATTTGAAGTGGAAATCTTGGAGTGTATTTCATTTGAAGTGAAAAATCTTGGAATGCATTTCATTTCAAGTGGAAAATTTTGGAATGCAGTATTTCTTGTAAGTACCTAAACAAATATTATGCCTCTTTCAGTTTTTCTATACTGTACTATAACAAGAAATTAGCATGTATTATCATATTTTTTTTACCAGTTAAAACGCCGTCATCGTCGTCCTGTGACCACGACTGCATGTCACCTCGTGCGTCACCGTAGCCGCTCCAAATCCCCGTACATTCAGCCTACAATTGAACATTTAAACCAGATGAGATGTTTTAGAAATCAACAGCGGGCAGCGCGTCTTCAATACATCAAAGACGCGTTGCCCGCTGGTGATTTTTTAAATCTTTCGATGTATAATCAACAAACTTTAAGTATGCTCACTTAAGAAAATATTTGTGTGGCAGCGCAGCTAGTGACAAACCACACCCCTTCCTGGTTTTGCCCAATTAGAGACAATATGTATTTGTGTGAGTGTATTCACACAAATCCATATTGTCTTATTGTGTTTGTTACACGCACTGCAGGTGTAACAAAAACATTTAGCCATTGGTCAAAACGCATGCATCGGGCGATCGAGTCGTGAGCCGTGCTACGCGTTTAACGCCTTAAAGGTGAGAATACGGATATTTGTCGACTGTACAAAGATACTATACAACATCCAAGCGGCTATCTACAATATACCAGGAGCGTGCCCTTCAGCTTTTTCAGACATATTATGCGTTCGCCTAAGCTTTGTCTGGAAAGGCTCATGATACTGGGCTTGGTGGAGGAAAACACACTCAAGGAAGTACACCGGCAAGATGGTCAGACGAGATTAACAAGGCTTTTGGAAGTAGCATGTACTGAGGTATCCACACTGCAGATGACCTCATAAATCATTAGTCTGGATCCTCAGCTTTGAGGAAACGACGAAGAAGAAGGTACTGACGCGGACTTCGTGCTATAATGGCTTTTAGGGTTGTATAGCATATGCGAACCTGCGGCGGTGTGGTAGGCTCCACAGGTATCAGCAGTGCTCTGTCAAGATGGCGGTGGTGCTGCAAACACCACGCCACTTCTCCGATCCCGTCCGTGTAAGCACGCACGGAATCTACGCTCAATCGCACCCAAGTGCCGTCTTTGTTCACAACCTGGAAAACAAAGCAAATATCGCAGCTGGTACGCATTTCTAAATTACACATTGTTTCAAATCTTCTGTTTGTTTTACAGCACGGTTGCATGACATGATGAACGTATTTTATCATACAGACGACTCGCAGCTTATGCCAAGTTTCAAATTCGGTGTAACTTATCCTTTAGGTAGTAGATTGGTTAGTAATGTATGATAAAATTAATAAGCGAGCGCTTCTCGCCATAAAACTTGAAAGTTTAGCGAGAACAAACAATAAAAACTAAAAAGAATTTGCTTGAGAAAAAATACAAACTCACTTCTTCAACAAATGCGATGTTAGCACCAGAAGGTATTCGGCCAAGCTCTTCGGCCTGCAGACTGGGACTGGCCCTCACACGGAGACCAGCGCTGAAGCGCGCAATGAAGCGCCTCAGCTTCGTCGGCGGCGTGGTCGGGAGCGTACCCCCGGCCTGCACGGCGCGCTCAGCAGGCTCTATTATACTCTCCGCCACTTCTATTGTCACTTCCTGCAATTAAGTCAACAACGCGCTTGACGTAATGTTTGTCACTATCGTTCGTTCGTTAAGGAGTTTGGTTTCAGCACTTAGTCCTTAAGGTGAACCATTGTGCGTGAGCCATGACGGCCGTCGTGATTATTCCAACCAGCCCACCTCCCTCCAGAAACTAATTAAAGCTCCTGGTCTGTTCAGAACATCTGTGACAGATCTATAAACACACTATCTTAGACACGGCAGTTTGGAGAAGAACAGGGCGAAGTACATCCGTGCGTCCTTGGAAATGAAAGTCTACTGCAACTACATAGCTGGAAGTTTTCTTGCGTATTAATATTAAAATAATTGAAATATAAACGAAATTTAAAAAAAAATTGTTTGTGACTATGGAGACTAAAGATCTTTGAAAACTTGGTTAAGTTACATATTCAGTAACAAGGAATAGTACTAAACTATCTTTCACTTTCAATTAAATTTGGCACCTTTTTAGTTATTTTTATCGAGCCCACAATTGTTTACCGACCTATTTTTAACTTTCTCAACACTTTTCGTTTTAGGATGGAGATTACCATTACAGCTGATGTCAAATATTAAAAGTAATATCACAAAAATAAATGTCTGCCGATTCTGGGTACAAATTGCATAACTTTAAAGAATCATTATCCAAATCGCGACAAGAGTTTAAAGTATTGATCTAACCTGTGACGCTGGGTGATCATCGAGGGTGCATCTGAAGATATAAGCTCCAGGGGTTCTTGGGATCCAGGTCGCTATATAGGACCCGTCAGGATTCTCTCGGACCGGCAACCGCTCTGCTGGGATCCGCCCGCCATGAACGAACGCCCCACCGATGGCACCGCCGTCACTCCACGACTCGCTGGCCAAGCGAAGCTCTTCGAACGAGAAGTCTTGATAAGCCTGTAAAGAAAGAATCTTTTAATATCACCCGCTAACGTAGATTCGGTAACAGAAAGGCAGCAGCTTCGTTGCATAAAAAGCATTATAGTATTTTTCACCAATTCTTCCTGAGGGCGCTAGGTAAGGCCAACCCTGGCGAGCAAATACCAGACATTTTGGGGCGAGATTTTGGGTCTCATATTTTTATATATTTTTCCTATTATAAAATAGCGTTACCTAACACCTTAAAACCACTTCTGATTTCTTCTTGTGGGATTGTGCCAACCTGGAACAAAAGCACTGCAAAGGACATCGAAACTGCCTCTGAAGATCTGGACGCCGGTTTTATCGCGCGAAGCTGATTCGCTTCGATTTATAGACGGAGAATAATCTTCGCCACTGCAGCTTAACTATTTCAAAGAGTACTTAATTATCCATAAATTTTCTCATCATCATAATGTCCCTAGCCTTTTCCCAACTAGTTTAGGGTCGACTTCCAGTCTAACCGGATGCAGCTGAATACCAGTATTTTACACAACCCAATTACTGGGTAACACGATACCCCTTGGTATGAGTGGTTGTCAGACTTTAGGGCTTCTGACGACCCGTAAAGACTGTTAAAGATCCACGAACAGTCGGGACTAGCGGCTTAGCGTGCTTTCCGAGGCACGGACCGTTTTGGTATGTAAAGATGGTTTCCCATCCATTGGCTTAAAAAAGCCTTCATTTGCTTTTACAGTATATAAAATAGGCGGGGAGGACTAAATCTATTCGGCTGGCTTTCAACGCTATACAAGAATCATGCCACATGTTCCTGTGTAGGATTAGGCGGGAGGAAACGCCCGGGTGTCACCACTGTGCGGATCGCCCGGAGGACACGGTGGAGCATACGGTTGAGGTATGCCCTGCTTGGGCGGAGCACCGCCGTGTCCTCGCGGAGGCGATTGGCGGCAGCGACCTCTCGCGTCCGGCCCTGGTTCAGGCCATGGTACGGAGCGAGAGGGCATGGGAAGCCGTCACCTCCTTCTGCGAAGCAGTAATGCTCGCGAAGGAGGAGGCGGAACGCGTGAGGGAAAGGCAAAGTTTGCGCCCTCACGCCCCAAACCGCCGCCGTTGGAGACGCCCTGGGCGTCGGGAATCCCAGGCGGATTCCCGGCCACCATAGGCGCGGGCTTGCGGACGGCGAGCAACGGGCAGCTCGCCGTCCGATAAGGACCAGGCCCGGGTCGATGGCGCGTCGTGTTCCACGCGCGCCTCAAAGAGATGTCAGCAAAATTGACGGGGTCCAGTAGGACCGATGCCTGCCAGTGTTGCGGGAAAGTCCGAAAGGGATACCGGGACCTTGGCAACAGGCAAATGAAGGAACACGGGTGGGTTTTAGTCAGTAAAAGTCTGACACGCCCTTCCGCTCCGCCCAGAGCGGGAGAAGTCATTGGATGATTTCCCACCCTCAAAAAAAAAAGGCCTACCAACGTACCTAAATAATGCAATGAATATTGTTGAATTATCAAAATGGAAAACATTGCTTTTGTAATTGGTCACGCAATTATTATAGGGTTTTTAACGGACCGCATTTATTATAGAACTCTTTTTATCCGTACATGAAGTAGTCTTGTAGGAAACGAGTGTAACCGCGGGTAACATCTACTAAGTATTATCTACATATTATACTAATACATATTTATTGAAGTGAAAACTTCTTTAGGCGCGTTGAGCACTTTTTGGGTGAACAAAAATCATGGAACTCGCGTCATCGTCACCGAACGCTTGTTGGGTGGACAAAAATTATGGAACTCGCGTCATCGTCACCGAACGCTTGAAGAAATGAATGAATGTTACTTAGTTTTCACTTCTATCGGAAGTCCCCAAAGACTGCCCAGCATGTTTTTATTCAACATAATTATCTCATATTCACTAGGTATAATACCTACGTATCTCGATGTCTATATTATTATGACCTTATTGTTGTTTTGATAAAAGAAAAAATACTTTACTACCATTTCATAAAACACCCACTCAGGACTTATAAGAGATTAACATCATTAAAATATTATTTGTAACGCAACTGCGTAGCAAATAAACCGTTTTAATTATATTTTATAACAGACTATGGGTTTAGAAATATTTACTGAAATTCATAGGTATTAATTTAATCTTGATTTGCATAATCATAATCTGCATATAATGTTCTCAGTGCTGGGACACAGGCCTCCTCTATGTGAGAGAAAGTGGTCTGTAATCTACCACGCGGGCCCCAGTGCGGGTTGGTAGATGTCACATGTCTTTGAATTTTTGGTTCTAGGACATGCCAGTATCCTCACGATGTACTGCCTGGGTTCGAGCCGACGACTTATAACTCGTTAGACGGGGCCGTTACCACTGGGCCACCACTGCTCTTGATCTCGATTTGATATAATAATAATTCATCATTTTATAGTTTTAGCTGATAAACATTGAGATCGATCTGCCATTTGTGTAATTACAGTAGGTAGGTTATTATTACATTTGTTGTCAATATTGATTAGATTATCCGTTTCCTGTAACATTTATGGATCGAAACGAATCTAAGAATGCAGACGATTATAAGTTACAGAAATTCTTTAAGGTAAAATGGTTCCAAAGCAGATGTTTTGACGCATTTCGACTTCACGCAAAATCAATGTTTCTCTCAAAAAAACAACGTACTAGCGTATTTTTTTTTTTATGATTACGAAATTTGTAGAGTTTCTTTAGTGAAGTATGAGGCCCGAAACACGACTGACAAAACTTTTCTCGATACAAAAAAACCGCAAAGTTTCCTTAAAATCTGCTTTTTTTTGTTACAACCATGAAGAGAAAACCTATTCCATTCGATTGTTATCAAAGCAATTGTAATAAAATTTTGTCTACGTGTTCACTATTAAATACTTTAAGGGATTATTTTTCTATATAAACACAACCAAAATTTTAAAATTAAATATTTGTAAACATAGTGCAATAGAATTGCGTGCGGGCGGGGGGGTCATACCGCCGCCCCCGACTCGCGTTATTCGCTATCATGATACCACTCCGCCTTAAAACGGATTATTAATTTTAGTTTTCCGATCTGAGGATTATGAAGAAAAAAGAAGCTCAACAGAAAATAAACTTTTCAATATCTTTCCCGGTAAGACGCTTAGCTTGAAGGAAGAATGCAAACAGTGCGAACGTTAACAAATTGATGCGAACATGAACAACAACTTAGTCGAAGGGACTCAGACAGTAATTCAGATATATTTTCAATTTATTTAAACTATCTTGCTATTCAAGGACGATTATGAACCACTAGCTGCGCCCCGCGGTTTCACCCGCGTAAGTCTCGATCCCGTGGGAATATCGGGATAAAAAGTATCCTATGCGTTAATCTAGGTTATAAACTATCTGTTTGCCAAATTTCATCCAAATCCATTCAGCCGTTTTTGCGTGATTGAGTAACAAACATCCAAACACACAAATACACAAACAATCAAACTTTCACATTTATAATATTAGTAGGATTAATGAACCTACCAAGACAAAACCTAACAAAAGACTAGAGACTCATGCAATATTAGTAATCATAGTGAAAATGCTAATAACACATTTTCGCCATGGTTCCGTTGCTAAAAGAGAAAAGATTTTTATTTTAACTATACAGAGGTGTGCAAGTAAACTCACGCGCGCGACATTAGTGTATATCAATTATGAAGTCTCTATAAACGGCACAAAAGGCTTTTGCATAAAAATATCTTGCAGTATCTTCCTACTTACCTCCTACCCTATCA
Source organism: Lithophane leautieri (assembly GCA_949152455.1). Classification (NCBI taxonomy): domain Eukaryota; kingdom Metazoa; phylum Arthropoda; class Insecta; order Lepidoptera; family Noctuidae; genus Lithophane; species Lithophane leautieri. Next base: position 18,135,884 of record OX424458.1, on the reverse strand, counting down.
TCCTACTTACGATAGTGTTCACTTAAGTTTTCAAGAAAATCAACGTGTTATATAGACTTGACTGCCTCGTCTGCTGTCTTTGTTGTTTGATGTTTACGTCAAATCCATTTACTGAGTTCCTTTTAAAAATGCGAGTTTCTAATCGTGTCTTATAAGCAGAAAATAGTTTGTAACTGATCACTTGATCAGAAATAAACGTGCATGCATTTTCTTGACGTTTTTTGTACTTAATTTATAATACATCATGCATTTTCTTAAAATTCTGCTCCTATTCTTGTACTTTAAAGCTTACGCATAAAGTTTATTATCGTTAACTTTGTTTACTTGTATTTTCTACTAACTTATGCCCGCGGCTTCGGCCACGTGGAGGTCAGAACTTATCCCACGGGAACGTACTACCCGGGATAAAAAGTATCCTATGTCCTATTCCAGATCATGGTCTACCCATGTGCCAAAGTTAATCAACACCCGTTCACTCTTTAAGCGTGAAAGCGTAAAAAATAAACAAACTCACTTTCGCATTTATAATATTAGTTAGGATGCTTTCGCCTTGGGTCGAAATAAACTGTTTTTCTCAACTTTTCGTATTAAACGAGAGAAGCGAGTCATAATCTTTTATTGCCTAAAGATTATCGAACTCATGAAGGACTTCGCCAATCACAAGGCAAATTATACAGAATCTCGCTTACACCAACCATCACTGCTATTGGCGCTATGACTATTTTGCATGTACTTCCTCTGAAACCTGAACATTATCTGGGAGCGTGTCCTCCTCTCAAATTCACAAACCGGATTTTGATTTTACTTTGCTAAGTAAAGCAGACAAATATCAACATTACCGATATAAACATAAGGTTGATATTCGTATGAAACGCTAATTTGTAAAATCAAAATACGACCTGTGAATTTTGCCCTATGATACATTGTTTAAAAAATGTATTAAAATGTATGAGACTCAAAACGCGTATAAGTTGACCGCTGCCTACCATGCCAGTGCGTAACTGTATGAAAGAACCGTCAGTGCGTCTCATGACGAGCGTGCGCCCGTGGTCCTAAAGATGATTATACCGCAATAATTACCTTCATCATAGTAATGGCATGGAAGCACATGGTTTCTCTTACGGTGGGTTGGTAGGGCACGTCGGGAATCTTGTTTCGCTGGTTCTCGACGTTCGACGAGCGGCCGGAGCCGGCGCTCAGCCGTTGAACCACTACCTGCAAGATAAATAGAAAAAATACACTTTTAAAGACGATATTCGCCAATGAAACTGAACGCGTTCATCACATCTAAGCCGTGTTCAAATAGCTGTCAGTGTCAAAATTGTTGTAGAATATTAAGAATGACAGCAACAAACCGCGCGAATAAAATCCGCTGTGTGGGCTAGGCCTTTTACGCTTTCACGGCTAAATTGATGAAATTTGGTATGGGGATACTTTGAACCCTGGTGCAGGGCACAGCTAGTATAGTTTATACTTTCATTAACTTACTATTTATAAAAGAACGACAACAGTATATACATTCAATATAGGTTTAATAAAAAAAAAGTTATACTTATAGTGTTATTATAAGTTCTTAATAACTAATTGTTTACTGTAACTGGTTGGATCGTGGTAAACATTAACAAATAAGTAGGTTGCATAAACATCAAAGTAAACCTCACCTAAAGTCCTTCTTAGCAATGAATTCTCAAAAACGTATTTATAGTTTCTTTAGAATTTATTTCAAAGAACCTTAGAAAGTAAGAGTAAGGGAAACCTATAAAAGTTTCAATCGCAATTTCCAAGGTATATTTTTTTTAAAAAAAACTGTTGGTCGCTCGTATTATCTAATCAAACCAATCTACCTAAGATTTATTTGGTCTGAGCCTAAGATAAGATTATTTCATACTTTTAAACTTTAGTAAGCACATTTAAAAGGTAAAATCATCAGAAACGAAAGGCTTACGTTTTCCCGAGAAACCAATCCGCGTGATAGATTCATTAAAAAAATGATCACTGTATCGTTAATTTACATTTCAGGGTCAAACTCCGTTGTTGAATAGTTGGGAACATTACCATTTTTATCATAGTTTGGATGTTGTTCAAATTGTAAAATAAATACGGTAATTACCTAATTGGGTATGCAGGCAGATACTGTACCTACCAACTACCGCTGATCTGCCAACGTTACCGTGCCATAATAGAAGCGTCTGCTTATCTAAATTAACGGAGCGTGTGTTGGACTACTTGATAAAAATAAAAGTTTATAAAATTAAAACCCAACTACGATAAAAAAAATCAACTAAAAAGGTATAAACACGAATCACAGACAGACAAATTCAAAATCCGGAGTTTGTAATAGAATGCTAATTGAAGACATAATGCTTCGTAGGATACAATTCGCTCATATTACATAACTCCTTCCTGCAAGTACAACTAAAATTGGTAGAAAATGTGGTGAATATAAACAAAATCAAAATCGAAATCAAAATATTTTATTTCACATAAGCCTACATGGGCACTTATGAAACGTCAGAAGCTAGGTGCACGGTTCCAATTGGTCGTTTCCTATGGAGAAGAGCCGGCAAGAAACTCCATGGTTACTCTTTTAAAAGATAATTGGCTTTTACAATATTTTCGTGCGGTCTTTGGCTAAATATAGTATTTATTTATTTATTTATTTATATATACTTTATTGTACACCACAAAAATATATAACGAAAGGAAAAAAAACAAACACTACAAAATATACAATGGGCGGTATGTATGAGCATAGGGATAATATTGTTCCATTTCCAAATCTTTCTCATTTTTTGCGATTGGGACGGGACCATATAAGTAACTAAGTTATGATTGTAAAGGGGTATTGCAGATTAATAAAAAAATTAAAGTAATAAAAACTAAAACCCAACTGCGACTAAAAAGGTATAAACAAGACACCACAGACAGACAAATTAAAAATCCGGAGTCACGCGTAATCTGTTCGATTTATGCCCTAACACGTGTGACTCCGGATTTTTAATTTGTCTGTCTGTGGTGTCTTGTTTATACCTTTTTAGTCGTAGTTGGGTTTTAGTTTTTATTACTTTAATTTTTTTAGTCGTAATTGGGTTATAGTTTTTATTGCTTAATTTTTTTTTAAATTCTTTTGGGTTTATAATATATATTTTTGAAATGTGCTCATTAAGCCCTTTCATTTGATACCCAACATGGTACGATTAAACAATTTTTTTTTTTAGTTCCTCGCTTTATATCCTCTAGAGGTCGCCATTTTTAATTAAATGTGACGTCACATAGCCTATAACCAACGATACCTCATTTGTCAAATTGTGATGAGTGGTTTAGAAGATAGGAGGGAACAGATGAACATACATACATACATACATACATAAATACATGATACATTCCGGTCAAAATCATAACCCTCCTTTTTTCTTCGCCGTAGTCGGGTAAAAACAAAATCCTCCGCCGCGTCTGACTGTCTGTTCGCAATAAACTCAAAAACTACTGCACCGATGTTCATACTGTTTTCACCAATGGATAGAGTGGTTCTCGAGGAAGGTTTTAGTATATAATAACCGAAATCCACGCGGGTGAAGTCGCGGGCATCAGCTAGTATTTTATAATATGCAAATGAAACGCTTTCATATCATACTCCACTTGACCTAGTTATCCAACTTTAAAATTTCAGCCCCCATTTCGACTCCAATTGCAATAAAACTAACAATATTTTCTCAATGCTTTCACTTGTAATGGACAAGAATTATTTATAACTATTCCAAACTCTATGTGCGTAGCATTCGTAGTTCCTGAAATAAAAGCTGTGACAAACAGACAGTAAGACAGACGAAGGCAGACTAAGCGCTCCTTAGACTACCCTACCTACCTACCTTACCTACCTACCCTACCTACCTGCCCTACCTACCTGCCCTACCTACCTGCCCTACCTACCTGCCCTACCTACCTGCCCTACCTACCTACCCTACCTACCTACCCTACCTACCTACCTACCCTACCTACCTACCTACCCTATCTACCTACCTACCCACCCTTTAAAATTTTAGCAACTTGCGGAGCTAAAAGCTGTCTACAGCATTTTTTTAAATCTTTGCTCCTATTTTCATCAGCGGCTTACGAGTTCCATGTCACACCTTTTCCATTAAAAGGACTGTCAATAGAATTATGATGAGTTATTTCCTCGTCCACCATATTAGTGGCCATTTTTAAAGAACTAAAATAAGTGCAGGGATTTTCGTCGCTTCCTATGTTGTTAGTATAGTGATTGTGCGTGAGGACTTGAATTTAGAACCTCAACTTAGAAATTCGTAACTACGAAAACATTTGCCAAAAAAAAAAACTTTTTTCTTTTAATGTACAGCTCGACCAAAGAGTTCTTTCTTCATAGAATTTGCCGTTGATGAACAATTTCGATGAAGCTTTAGGCAGCTCTGCCGCTACAGTTTGCGGTCTGCCGTCGCCTTTGGAATTGTACCTTCAAAGGTGTATCCGCAGTGGTAGCCCGTGAAATTCAAATTTTCTGGCGGGTTGTTTGTTTATCAAAATATGATTCGCGACCATAGCATATATGTATTTACAGAATTATAATCATTAGAATCATTAATACATCCCTCTTATGGAAAAGTTATTATGGAACCAATCCGAAAATTGCAAAAAACGTAAGAAAATTTGAAATTTGCAGTGGTGGCAACCCCTACAAGGGTTGCCCCCACTGCGGATCCTCCATAAGGCTCACTCTTCACAGACGCGGAGCGGAGAAAAATATTTATAAACTGAGATTAGTTATTTGTTATGCAAGGTTGCAAAGTTGTTTTTTGGTGCGAGTACTTGTATTGAAACCTGAGCGTTGCGAGGGTTTCAAAAGTACGAGACGCAGAATAACTTTGCTGTCGAGCGAAACACACAAATTTTCACCTCGCTACAGCGAGGAAAATGCTAGATGTCTCCATGCATTGAACAAATATTGTACGCTTATATGTACTTTTCGCGCAATTTTTCCGGAAGAAAGCTCAATTCGGCATTATGTACCGCTTGCACTAACTTTGCAATGCTAAACAAAACCAAATGATGGAAAAAGAATTAAATATACAGAAGAAAATTATAAAGTTTTTGAAGTGAAAACTTCTTTATGCGCGTTGAGCGTTTTTTTTTCGTGCTGCCTTGTCCGATTATTCTAAAAATGAGGTTGGCGCACTGACATGAAATAAGTATTAATGCATTATCAGTCAGTGGACCCGGCGGTATAGAAAATTATTGAATAGAAAGGTTCGAATTTTACAAACACTTTCCACGCTAACGGATAAAATGCACTTTTGCACTCAAATTTCGAATGATAAACAGAATCTTTCCGAGCTTGAGAGGTGAAAATAGAAGATTGTTGCACCGAGCGCCAAGTGAGTTATTAATGCACGAGGGTTATGTTGGAGCACGAGCGCACGCGAGGGCACTAAATTAACACGAGTGCATTAATTACTCACTTTAGCAAGGTGCGTAATGTACTTTTCTTTCAACTACCAATCTACCTACCGTGATAAAATATACCTACTAAAAATAAAAACTCAAGTTAATGAAAACAAAGTTATCCCGCGACTTTTGCGGCAAAAGATTATTAATAGTTTCATTTGCAGCTGTTTTTATACTTTCTGGAGTTGCATTCATATCGCTATCGAAAACTTTGATACATCATATTTAGCAAGAAAAGGTTAAAAAAATGGAAAGACAGACAGACAGACGGAAAGACGGACAGATTGACGGACGGAAGGACTGATGGACGGGCGGACGGACGGGCAGATGGACAGACAGGCAGACAAACAGACGGACGGACAGCCGGACGGACGGATAGACGGACGGACGGACGGACAGACATACAGACAGACAGAAAGAAAGACAGATGGGCGGACGGACAGACGGACGGGTGCACGGACGGACGGACGGACAGACAGACGGACGGACAGACAGACGGACAGACAGACAGACGGACGGACAGACTGACGAACGGACGGACGGAAGGACAGACAGACAGACGGACAGACGAGCCTTAGTAATAGGGTCCCGTTTAAACCTTTGGGTATGGAACCCTAAAAACAGTGCATTAATGAAAAACAGTGCAACAATCAAATTTCATACAACTTTAGTGCACTGTTTTGGTTCTAAGCAAAAAGTACGTCCTTTGTGATCGGTCTTGTAGTGATTAATGATAACATTACTATGTAGTTGAAAGAAAAGACATTTGATATACCGCGGTAAACCCTCTGCTGCGCTTCGCTCTGCTCCGGTGGAGTGCCTTAGCCGGGAAGGCGTAGGTAGGTAGGGAAGGGTTCGGTATCCGAGTCATAATTATTGTATTGATTGCTCAATCAAATAAAAATTGCGTGTCTTCGTTAAAATCTGAAGCGTAGTTTTATTGTAGTTATGGGCGTTATTTCACGTCACTAGTTGCAATAACTGGCTACGGGGCATGTAGCCTAATAGCTAGTTTCGAGTCAAACGGTAAACAGGTTGCATACAAAGTAGTAAACAAAAAAAAATGCAGTCAATAATAGGCCAGAATGAAGTATGAAGGGAAGTTTATTTGTGTTAGTATTACGTTAATCATGTAACTGCATAGCTACAAAAACTTATTCGTTCCAAAAACTTAAAGCTTATGATATGTAATATATATTACTTACGTTGGTAATCATTCAATCTTCGATATGGATAATTAAATGTAAAAATGAGAGTAAAATAATTATAGGAGACGAAAACGATTTGCGGCTTCTGCTACACTATAACTTCGAAAACACGTAGAGTGGTGACGATATCGTAGTTTGGATGCGACACAAATAACTAAGGTTAGGTAACAAATTGTTTGACCTGTAATGGTGGAATCCCACGATCGGCAATATTGCAGACGGACACGCACGGCAGACGACCACAGACCGCCACGCGCCGCGCACATGTCTGCGATATCCCGCACGTACTCCTTCCCACGGTCCGTCGTCCGGGCTCGTCGGTGTTCGTCCGCAAAATCGACGAACGTCGGATCTCGGCATTAGATAAACTGCAGCCACAAGCCGACACCTCCCGATCTCCTCGCGCCTACTCATAAGCTCTGAGTTCGAAGATCGCAATCAATGAATATCAATTACGGACAATCAAATTAGGATCTCCGAATGCGGAATGATGTATTATATTACATTAATATCAACAATAGGGAATATGCATGTATTTTTTATTAGTTTTTATTCAGTAGTTTACATCGTCAAATAATAGTTAAAAAAAAGAAATTTGAAGTACTTAAAAAAAATGTTAAAAATATCCAACCGATCCGGGCTATTCAAACGCCCTCCATTTGGCGCGCTTGGTGTGGTGACGTCACAGTCTATGAAAACAAACAAGCAACTGTCAAGTCAACGTCAAACACTCCTTTTTGTAGGGGTGTTGTTGTTTGACTTGACATTGACATTTTGGTTGTTGTGCTAGATTGTTACGTCACACCCGCTCTTAGCTTTTCAAGTATTTAAATTACCCGCAGTATTTTGGCACTTTAAAAAAATTAATTTCTCGCTCAAAAATAATTTTTATTCATAAATATTGATGAAGGCATAATTCTGAAGTAATATAGTTTATAAAAAAAAAAAAATTGACCCATATTTGAATCACATGCATATTCTCTATTAGCAGTATCAATTCTGTTGGTGAAATTACATCACCATTTCAATGTAATCTACTTAAAAACAAAAAACCGGCCAAGTGCGAGTCGGACTCGCGCATGAAATGTTCCGTACCATTATCTATAAAAACGGCAAAAAAAAAACACGTTTGTTGTATGGGGGCCTCCTTAAATATTTATTTTATTCTGTCGTTTTGTATTTGTTGTTATAGCGGCAACAGAAATACATCATCTGTGAAAATCTAAACTGTCTAACTATCACGGTTCATGAGATACAGCCTGGTGACAGACGGACGGACGGACAGCGGAGCCTTAGTAATAGGGTCCCGTTTTACTCTTTGGGTACGGAACCCTAAAAAACTATCAAAGCTTAGAAAAATATACTACCTCCGACCTCAACCTTGATTGTTGAACTTGTTGAATATCGATTCGAAAAAGTATGCAAGCAAAAGCAGAATATGTACATGTTAAGCTGTTGAAAAGTACACACGGCTACACATCAAGCTATACATTTCCAGTTTATGCTGATCTTGCATTGTATTGGATTTCAGTATAATGCGAGGTCAGCTTATACTGGAAATGTATAGCTTGATGTGTAGTCGTGCGTACCAAACTATCTTCTAGTAGGTTAACTCGAAGCGATAATATTGCGCATTGCATCCAAACAACTGATCTGAACTCGAATATTAAAATTCCACAACGCTTATGGCCTATGCACACGAGATTTTATTTTATTCAACGGCGATGATGCCGACGTTAGTTTAACGAAATTTTGACGCAATCTGTGCCATTTCAGTAATAAACACAACGGTAAACGTGTCTACTGGCAATAAAAAATTGGCCAACTGCGAGTCGGACTCACACACGAAGGGTTCCGTACCACCGTATAATATTTAATGGGTAGTCATAAGAGCTCCGAAAAAAGTTAAAATATTGAGCATACTCAAAATATGAGATTTACTGCTATAAATACTAATTTTCCGACAGCTTATATACGGACTCGCGCACGAAGGGTTCCGTACCTATAAAAACCAGCCAAGTGCGAGTAATTTTTTGTATAGGAGCTTCCCTCTAATATTTGTTTTATTTTAATTTAACTATTTATTTTTAAAGTGAATATATAACTAAATATTCCTTGAATATTTCAAGCATCTACCTGTTGCCGTTATTAATATCGAGCAAAAACGAGCAAAAAAATCACGTTTATTGTATGGGAGCCCCCTTAAATATTTATTTTATTCTGTTTTTTAGTACACACAGAAATACATCATCTGTGAAAATTTCACCTGTCTAACTATCACGGTTCATTAGATACAGCCTGGTGACCGACGGACAGACAGACAGACGGACGGACAGCGGAGTCTTAGTAATAGGGTCCCGTTTTACCCTTTGGGTACGGAACCCTAAAAAATGCACAAAGATGACCTTAACCTCTGAAGAAAGCTGTCCATGTGACGTATACATTACGCTGTAAGCTGACGAAGCTAATCGGTTATTCATAAAAGATTTTTTTTTGTGGTAGCCCGCTGTTAGCCATGTTGTTTAGCCGAAGACCCTCTACCACCGCTGCCGCCGCATGCGCAGAAGAATAATCTTGATTGACCATAGAACTGGAAGACTTTATAATTACTACAACACCGAATTCAATTTTGAGTAAACCTCTTAAAAATTTAAGTATCTTATAATCGAACCTGCACATTATTCCTATCCTATACTATTTAATTTGTATATATATATTAGTAACCCATTCTCGAAAACAGCTAACGATTTCGATGAAAATTGCAATACAGGGATTTACGGGGCGAAAAATCGAACTAGCTATGTTAGGTGTAATTTCTGGGAAAATTCGTTTCCTCTATTTTCACCCGAACAGAACTAAGAAGCTCGATCAGGTACACACGGCTACACATCAAGCTATACATTTTCAGTATAAGCTGACCTCGAATTGTACGGAAATCCTATACAATGCGAGATCAGCATAACCTGGAATTGTATAGCTTGATGTGTAGGTAGTACTTAGGTACTACCTACTTAAATTGCCAATTATTACCTTCTGTGCACTGCCTTAATTCTCATAGTGAGACTAAATTGAAGTGGCACACAGCCTTTTGTAGAAGGGAATTGCACAGAATTCGATGATTCTGTGGAATATTGACGAAGAGGATTTAGAGTCGTTCATTACTAATCACATGGACAATAAGTGGCCGTGCCGGCAGGACTTGGCAATTGGCGTCGAGCCACTCTCGCCAACAACGAAATCCATTAAATTCCGGTGCAGTGTGCTGGTCCTCTACGCGATACCTAAATGGCACGTGGCGCACCTCGCCGAAACAGCATTCTCATTTCGGAGAATTGTCAAACATGTAAACATTGAAACAGAATGTGAATATCGAATGGCGATGAAAGTTTAGAGATATTTCACTCTCGCGTATGCCTGTAAAACTCGACATTTCTGTCGTTCTTTTAAAAACAGAAATTCTGGGTTCCGTATTAGAAAATTGACGGATAATAATTCTTTCAGTTTAATGTTAATCATTCTATATAATAAAGATGTCAAATAGGTTGGTACTGAATAAATTAATAGACTTGGTTTTACATTAAATCTTATATCTTTTTGGGGTTGAAGAACTGCGTTGCGAGACTTGCATTTTTTACATGGTTATGTTATTGATGGGATAATTCTTTCACAGGGGAAAGAGTATTTGTTGCTCATTTCAAGTATTATCATTTATAACAATTTCATTAAAGAATAACTTTTACTTTTTTTTTAAATAACAATTTCATTAAAGAATGGCTTTGCCCGCCTACGCTTTGCGTTATTCTAGATTATAAACTATCTGTTTGCCTTTCATTCAAAAATCCTGAACAAACATCCCGACAAAAACTTTTTCTCTGACTTACTTATCATTATTTTGACGTTTTAAGCCTTTAAACATAAAAATGCACGGTGGTATTTTCAAAGCGTTACCAAATCAACCAGCTGAGGCCCACAAACAGACCATGTTTGCGCGGATGAGGCGGTAATAAGCTATGTCGATAACAATCACACAGTCTTCAGGCTTGAAGATCTTTATTTTTTTTGCTGAACCGGTACGCTACCGGATCAACGTCAACGGCAATATAAGTTCTGCAGAGTCGTGCTGTAAGGCTGGATTAATTAAGGCGATGCTAATCGACTTTTGTTATTCACCGTACCAGCAGCAAAAGTCGATTATTGTCTTTAGTTTTTCCAATCATAATTATTGATTAACAATTAAAAAAAAATTCGTTCTCTTGTTAAATTCAGACTTATAAGCTCTGAAAAGTAATATTACCGTATGTAAATGTGTTCATCTTCTTCCGTTGCTGATAGTACCTACCAGGCAGAAAAATACCCTGGCAACAATAAGTTTGAAACCTGGAATCTCGCTTTTGTAGCGAGAGCTTGATACGATATTCAATTTTTTTTGGAATTTCACCGCATATTGCTATCAGACGTGTACAAAATGAATTAGCATTTGCTGCATTTTCGAGTAAAATTCTAGAACTTTTAGGTTATGTGAAACACATTATGACACTCAATTCTAAGGAACGTAACATGAAATGTCACATACATTTAAATTGACATTTCCGTATATCTACAATTATATCCAATGCAACATGAAAATAATGTAACTAACAAATTCGCCTTGATGGTGTGTTACATTTCATGTTGCATTGCTTATATATATTTAAACGGTATGTAACATTTAAGAATATCCTTACATATTATAAAACCAAGTCAGTCCTCCGCCGCGTCTGTCTGTCGTCCTGTACGCGATAAACTCAAAAACTGCTGCACCGATTTTAATGCTGTTTTCATCAATGGATTGAGTGGTTTTCGAGTAAGGTTTTAGTATATAAATAACCAACATCCACGCGGGTGAATTCGCGGGCATCAGCCAGTTACAGCTAAACTTACCTCTACTTTCAGGGCCGGTGAAGACACGTTTTCACCGTATTGATCGCGGACGAGTATGGGCAACGTGATCCTGGCTGACGGTCGCACGGGCTGCGCGGGAGCCTTCAGCTCGCACTTAGAGGGTTCGACGCGCGACGTGGGCGCCAGCCAGCGAGCCAGTCGGCCGCCAGCCGTGCTCTCCGCGCCTGCCACGAAGTCAGTCAGGAACTGTCGCTCCGTCGAAACACACCTGTTAACAAATAATTTAACTTAGACAAAGGCGTTCTGCAAGCAATAGGTAATACGTTAATATTAAAGTTACATATAACTAAGAAATATCGATGTTTTGTCAAGTCATAAAAACCGTGCGAAACAGGAGCGGGTCGCTAGTAATATAATAATTTATAATGCGCAAAAAAGGTCAGACTAAAGCTCCTTTACGCTTATAATAATAATGCGTAATTGATCAGAAGGAAAGTTATCTTTCAGGAAAAGATCACCTTAATGCATTTTACAAGCAACTGTTTGCTTCCACTTCGATTGTTCAAAATATCTGTAGCGAGACTCGGGTAAAAATAAATTGACTCTCTCAGAAAACCTTAGGTACTAGCAAGCTCATATTGGTTCTTGATAATTGTTATGAAAAGAAAACCGTTTTATCAATTTTATTTTTTAATTTTCTATCTCGGAACTATTAAGAAGCTATGTACCTAAGCACTTTACTTGCAAGACAGACAGACTTCATAGCAGCACGCGTAGCATGACCACCGAAGAAACGGGTTTTGTCGACGGAAGAATAGACAAAATGACAGATTGTGTATAACTGTCATTTTGTCTATTCTTCCGTCGACAAAACGCGTACTATTTGCTCTCTCCGAATTTTGGATACTGAAAAGCCATAGAACTATTAAGTCAGTAGATCTTTGAATGTATTGTATGGTATGTCGGGCTGGTGCCCGCAACTCTACGTCCAAGTAAATGTAGGTATAAAACCCCGTTTTACCAGACTACGGCGAAGAAAAAAAGAGGGTTATGATTTGACCGGTATGTATGTATGTATGTATGTAAGTATGTTCATCTGTTCCCTCCTATCTTCTAAACCACTGATCAGAATTTGACAAATGAGGTATCGTTGGAAGCGTCTTGATCGTCCGCTGGTTAAAAGCTATGTGACGTCACAATAAACTAAAAATGGCGCAGATTAGAAGACAAAAAGACAGGAACTTAAAAAAAAAAACGTACCATGTTGGGTATCAAATGAAAGGGCTTAATGAGCACATTTCATAAATATATATATTATAAACACAAAATAATTTAAAAAAAATTAAAGTAATAAATTTTTAGTTTGTCTTTTTTATTATAACAATTAATTCCCGGTTTCACTAACTTTAGATCACGCTATAGGTGCTAGTACCTACGCAAATTCGACAATGCTCTTGTCGAATTTTCAACTCTCGGAGCTGAGCCGAGCGTTGAAAATCCAATGATGCGCTTCGCTAATGCAATAATATTAAGGCGTTTATTTAATATTACCTAGTGTTATCTTTTAACCATAAGTATAAAATAAAACATAAGTATTATTTACTCAGCTTGTATATCTATGGTCGGTAGTGTGCGTTACGTAAACAATTAAACATATACCATCTAAAACGGTGGACTACTTTCATTACGCTACAGTTTACGAAGGTATCTGAGTTTTGAAAGTTATTTTAAGCGCAGTTAAACCGCAGTAACGCAATCAAAAGCTAGCATGGCATTCGCTGGAACTTTGGGTTAGCTTTCGTTATTAAAATAGTAGCAAAATTGAGCCTCGATTTTTACGAGTGGCAACATAATTCGTGGTTCAATAAAAGTTACAAAAGCTACTATCTTTTTATTAAGTTGGAAAAGTATGCATTTTATATATTTTTAATTTCTTGAGAAAGTGGCCGAGTGGTTCATAAAACACAATAACAATATTACTTATGAGCATAGGGACAGCAAAGGCAATTTTTTTAAATTTATAATTATATTTTTAGCGTAGCCAAATGGCATAAACGGACCTATTTTTCGTTACCGTTTGTCCCTCTCCCCTACGATGTGTTTCTTTGTAAAACAAACTAGAAAAAGATTATGCGGCATCTAAATCGCATCATAACGCTATATACAGTAAGTTATCTAACGAAGGGCGTTCCCGTTAATCTGCAATAGTATAGCGTCTATAAAGGCTAAAAAAATATTACCATAAAAAAAATATTCACAAAAAATATTAAATTGATACGGAAAAGAAACACTCTGTACACGCACACTTGGCACATTTTTCTTTCCACGTTGAAATACAAGTGTGCATGTAGGCGTGTACAGAGTGTTTCTTTTACGTATCTATTTAATATTTTTGTATATATTATACATATGTCAATAATTATATATATTTTTTATTTATTTTTAACGGGTTCGCCCTTTAACCTATTGTATATTTATAAGGGTGAGTACAATGACGCCTTAAGAGATTTCGTGTATGAAAAGATACCTACAACTTATAAAGACAAAAAACAAATCCCAAGGAAGGGTCGAGAGAAGCGTAGCGCATCATTCAGCATCTTTGACATATTTTACGGGTAGTCAGAAGCCCGAAAATCCGACCACCCGTCATACCAAGGGATATCATACTTTACCCAGTTACTGGGTTGTGAAGGACAGATAAGCAGAGGCTCAATATAAAATATTGGTATATGCCTCCAGTTTGACTGGAAGTCGACCGTAACATAGTTGGGAAAAGGTTAGACAAATGAACAGTGCATTCATCAGCTAATTACGCTCTGGACTCTCAGGAGTGCATGGGTTATGTTGTGCGTGCATACGCATCTCGCAGGGTCGCCCGCTAAGTGCGAGCACGGCGACCTCTGTATCTCGACGCGCAGGCATGTGCAACGCATAGTATTATCGATGACGTTCGACGTATAAAAGACGACGATCAGTAAAGAAATGCATTTCATCTACGGGTTGTTTTTCGGATAAACCGTTATCCGAAAAATAAAAAGTGTAGAGTCAAGAATCAGAATAAAAATCTACTGTTCCATGCAGAAATGCATTTAATTACTGATCAAAATGAATGAAACACCGGTTTAAAAAAAAAAAGTATACTTAATATATCTTAATAGTGGATATGTCATTTCAGCTACCGAGCTGAAATTATAATATATTCAATAAGTTTAACACATACGGTTCACTAATGCATTCAAATTACATAAAAGCGGAACAAAATATCAATAGGAGCTATATTTGTTTTCTTGGAAATACAAAACCGTCTCTCGGTCGAGTCGATCGCTGTCGACTCGTTGTCACGCTTACCGTGCGTTTGCACTGGCGAAACATTACAACAAAACATGTTTAAATCTCTAGTTGCTGTCAAAAATTGTATGGAACATTGACAGAAAATAGAGATTTCAACATGTTTTGTCTTAAATGTTTCGCCAGTGCAAACGCACGGTTAGCAAGGAGTCAACAAGTTGTTACCCTCAAGTTTGTGGATAATCTACGCTTTTGTACAGACTTTTAAAAGTACTTAGATACCTACTTTTCCATATGTAGTTAAATAGCTTAACTAGCTTTGTATGTACGTTTTTGTTCAGTGTGTTGTAAATGCTATGGAAATAATTATGCACCGCCTTAAATAAATACGTAAGATTCCATATCGGTAACTTATCAGGAACCTTGGGGGTTGAGTTTCCAAAAAAAGACATAAAGAGACAAGATCATATCTACTTTAACTTATAAACAGAAGTTTATGTACACCAGGTACCTACCAATTTCCACATTTTTTACTTTAAAAATGACAACTACCATAAAAAACCTGAATCACCCCTTTAGGTATGAGTTTGCAGAAAACGATGATACATAATAATACTTATTATAAACAGAAGAATTATACCTAGTTAAAAGTAAGTAAGTATAAGCACCAACTTCCACGTTTCCAACTTCAAAAATGATGAACTACCATACAAATTTCATCCCCTATTTAAGAGTTTTCATCCCCTTGAGAGGATTAATATTCAAAAATCGTTCCTTAATGCTCACCTTCGTTATTTTTATAAGGAACTGTTATGCAAAATTTCATGTTTCTAGAATGTGGTTAGGCAGTGCGTCGTGACAGTGAGTGAATTAATTTAAGATTTTGATTAAGTAAAGTTCAAGGTCTTATTTTTCAACGAATTCAATTATACTGATAAACTACATACTATATTTACCATGGCAACACTTTAAATCAAAGCCTGGGGAAAAAAACTAGTCAAAATTCTACAGTGCTCAGTTAATTCAGCGTGAATAATTAATTTAAAATTTTCATAATTATCGTCTCATTAAAATCATCACGTTTTAGCATTGAACATTCTAATGGTGATAACTAAATAGTGTTTTTAGTGTTAATAACACAAATGAAATCGCATCATCGATATCTATAATAAGCGGGGCCGTCAATGCATAGCATCACTAGCACATGGTGAGAGACAGCGGCGATCCGAGCGATACCGTGCCAGCGCGCCAGTCTGTGCATGACGCTCGACGCGCGCGGTTTCTCGCGCCCCAGCGCGGCACCATGACGCCTCTCACGGCGTTACTCGCGCTCGCAGCGCTGACTTCTCTCATAAGTGGTGAACATCAAGTAGGAGTTTGTAAACTGGACTATTGCAACTGCACACCCGACACTCACCCATCATGGAAGATCGTCAACTGCACTCTTCGACATGACCAGGTACGTCTTATTATATTCGTATGTTACAAACAAACAAAAGTGAACGTGCTTTGCCAGATGTACGGTCAGACGCTCTCAGTTATTCGGATATTAACTTATTTCTAGGAATACAGAGTGTCAGAAAAGTTTTCCGCTAAGATATCTATCTCAAAAGTTTGTTGAGCGGAGTTCTTTGTACGGAGAGACACGTTCACTAATCAGGAACTAGTTTAATTATTGCTAATGTAAATCAAACATATGATAAGCAGCCCTTGCTAGAAGGAAACGATAAACAACGGAAGGAGCTCTTTCTGATTCTCAGCACGTCGAAACATGTTCAAGACACATTGCGACAAAATCATGGAGTAAAGGTTGTTTTAAAATGAACAGAACGTCATGCTACAGTACTAATTTAATGTAGTGTAGCATTTCAAAAATAGCACCAAGCCAACACATCTCAAATGGAATTTGTTTGGTTTTGAATCATTCCAATTTACCTAACGCTACGTGATCCACTTATTAAATGGTTGAATATTTCGAATGCAGCTCGATTTGGGAATATTTTAAAACTTCTGTTGTTTTTTCAAATGAGACTCAACAGCTTAATTTTGCAGAAAATTAGAATACAAAACGTCAAACTTGTGCCAAACATAACATTCAAGAAACGATATTTCCTGCTTCTGTGACACCAATCCCAAAGTGCAGTCTGCAACAGTGTCCGAAGAAACTTTCATATTATGTATCATCTTTAAAATCATGTCTTCTAGGAAACTATTGACTTAACAGCTCGTACAACTCAAAACAGCTTCATTAGGATATAAACAAACAATCATCAGGCGGCAATTGCAAAAAAGCGTGGCTGCAGCAAAAAGTTGAAAATAAAAGAAGAGTCTACCTGAATCCCGACCCCTCGACGCATTGTCTGCACTCACAACAAGGAGGCAGGCGTGCATCGATACAACAAAATTCATTACGATATATGTAACCTAAAGTATACTAAAAATATTTTTCTTTTATGCGTCATTCAAATAATACACTTTATCGAGCTGTAATGATCTCATTACTCATACACACAACGAATGCTAAATTAGATGGACAATCGTCGTCTTTGTTAATGTCGACGCTATTAGGTATGAGGGGCCAGATTTCTAACATTAAAATATTATCTTAACTGCTGCGTCAATATTTAAAGGCCGTGTTGTTTTAAACTTTGATTTATTTGGTCGTTTGGATAGAATACCCAATAAGAAATGTACCTATACGTATATTTTGCTATAGCTATTTTATGAACAGGAAAGGCATGAATGACAAAGAGTAGAGGCTACACGTAGGTCGCGTAACAGGTCCTTTTGTATTGATAACTTTGTAAATACAGGCGGCCAGGCGGTTGGACGCCAAGACACAGGTCCGTATCGGCCGCCGCTCTCCCGACCCGGCTATTTGTGGTGCCGGCGCACTCGCAAAATTCAAGTCTAGTTCATACATAAATACATGCGTCCAAGTCTCAGATATTCTAAATTAAAATATGTTTCGTATGAAGGAAACCGGTGTCTCGCATCGAAACAATGTCAAACATACAGCGCTCAGCGAAATATTGGACACGGTTCAAAAACCTTAAAAAATATAGGAATATATGTCAATGACCGTTGCGGTATTGCCTCCTTTGTAGATTCAAATATAAATGAACGCATATCTCAACTATTGTTCTTATGCAATTTATCTACCGGAGGAATTCCTTTACAATGGCAGAAAATATACGCAAATAGCAACCGGAAGATAAATACTTAACTGAAATACACGAAACAGATGAGCTAAAAAAGTAAACAGGGATAACTGATAACAAACCCGGGGAAATAGTCTGAAATTCTTAGAAAGTCTAAAAATATTAATGATTGGCTGTGAATCATTTTAAACAGACTGCGCATCAAAAATACTGTGAGGCCATTTCATACGAACTAACTAACGGTACATTTGGATAAATTGATACGTATGCATTAGTCCACGCCAACACACAGTTGTGACCACCGATTGTAGCATCGAATAAAACAGGAAGTTAATTACTGTCACAGTATGCCCTCGCGGGGCCATTGTCTACTGGACGAGGATCCGACATCTGCATGCGTGCGATGTACAAACAGCAACCGGCCGATACCAATCTGTCTATATTTCCATTAAATATAATAGAAATGCGAATAAGCGCGTTTAGTAACTAGACGTAGATGTATCTTCAAGTCTTCATCTTGACGATTACAATTAACGGGTAATTCGTCAACTCGTCCTACATGCCTACGGCCCATCTAAGACGTCTTGCAGAAAATCAAAAGACCGTCCTAAATGGGCCGTAGGCATGTACGACGAGTTGACGAATTACTCCCAATTAATTTCTCAGTAAACAAAAAAACGAAGGCACTTACGAGAATCTTAAAACATATAAGGCTATATTTGGAAATTAATTGGAGGATACACGGTAATCAATAGACGCATTCAGCTAAGACGGACTGCGTTCAGCAAACTCGGAGATGAAGTCAGGGATATCTAAAGACGATGAACGCAGGGTGCATCGAAACATGGACGGTCACTCAGGAAAAAGAACAAAATGAGGCTCGAAAAACGGATATCGAAATAGAGCAAAAGAAAATGATCCGGTGACCCTATACCTACACGCAACAGAGTACTTGGCGGAGAGT
Organism: Lithophane leautieri; assembly: GCA_949152455.1. Lineage (NCBI taxonomy): Eukaryota > Metazoa > Arthropoda > Insecta > Lepidoptera > Noctuidae > Lithophane > Lithophane leautieri. Next base: position 18,116,922 of record OX424458.1, on the reverse strand, counting down.
ATACGATTCTGGAAAACCCGAATGTTATACAGAGTACCGCCTTAATCTTAGTTATCACTGACTGAAGGTGATGAAAACAAAATTCCGGAAACTTTGAACTTATATGGTCTGTAATCGCTTGTTACTCGAACCTTCTCTGTATGAGCAGTGGCTTTTTCCTGCTGTGAGAGAATTACAGGCCAGTATACATATATGTAACTTTGTAAAATTGTAGCACAATGACACAATCAAATTGTATCAGAACTGCCGAGGATATGGTCACTGAAAACAAAAATTAAAGTAACTTTATTGAAAATTATGAGGGGAATGCAAACTGGTTTAATTAGCAGTATGAATTCAAAATTGACACTGCGTGACGAAAGGAAGCCTATTTCTGGTTTGTGAATGCAAAAACACACGCTTTTAAATGGAAGAGTAGTGTTTAACATAAGTAAAACAACAAGACCGGTCACCAAGCCAAACTTTACAAGGACTTAAGTACAAATAAAAACATATGGAGTTCATATGCGTAGATTCAACATAACATTGTCAAGAACGAGGTGTAAAAATGCATGAAGTACACGTGCTTGTTAGTCGACTTCAATATGTGAGAATTTATATCGTAGTGGTGCGTCGTAAAAAGCTTAGAGCTCCACGCTTACACCTGTTTCTCGAGAAGCCGGGTAACTGCATTTCGAGATGTTAGACACCAAGGGTGGCCTTCGGCACAGATCTGTTGGAAAATGTACAATGTACGGCCGCCTATTGAACACTTCAAGCAGGCATTCTGCAGTGTAATGAAACTACACACAGCGCATTTTTTTAATTATTCGAAATAGTTTTGGATACTTATGTGTCAAAAAACGCAAAAAACTAAATCACAGTTGAACACTCACCAACTAAGCTTTGATCAATTCGCATTCAATTTCAGTTATTTACATTGTTTTACGGCGCCTTACTAAAAATAATTCAATCTATTGTAGAAAAAAATAAATAAAACTAATCATACGAGCCGGTCTCCGCACGCATCGTGAACGCAGCGCGGCCGGGCGGGAGCATCGGACAAACCATAAAAAAACGTAATGAGAGATCGCTTCCTGCGACGACTGGAGGCCTCTACTACGGTATTCTGATACAAACTCCACATCGGACATTAGTAACGTTTTACGACATTTTATGAATTCCCGCTCAATATTAAGGATGCAACATGCATGAAAGATAAACGTGTGATGATTTTACTATAAATACGGCTACAAAATACTGTAAAATAAAATAAATATGTGGATTTATTCATTGAAGTATTTTTTTACAGTTGACTTAATGAGGTATTCCACTCAAAGCACTGATTTCAACAGCACTTGACTGAAACGAACCTGAGCCCTTCCACTAACCGCACTGAAACAAAATTTTGATAAGTGTGGTTCGGTGAAACAATTTATTATTAATATTATTTTCAGTTTCCAAACGGCACCTGCATACAGTTTGTAGTGCATGTCATATGTATTCTCTATTCACGACATTACAAGCCTTAACATATCGATACGGCAAGTGCGTGTCCAACCACGCACAGTAAAGGGCTCCGATGTCCTACGCAATAAATACGGTTAAATTCCTTGCAAAAGCGTATTTATTCTGTAAACAAAGGCCAACCTGCTGAATACGGATATACAAAGCTATTTTGGTGGATCGTGCAAATACTAATATGTACCGTAATTCCCACGTTTGTCAAAGGATATTTGAGAGCGTGTATCGTAGGTATGTATTGGCATTTACCATAGAAATGAATTTTTAAAGTCACCAGTGCCCGCAGCTGTATCACGAATCTGTTATTTTATTAAGCAGTAGAACATGAGTGTAGAGAGATAAATCTTATTTCAAAAGCCTCGTAAAACTTCCTATGACGTTTAGGGCTTGTCGCAACAACATTAAATATAGGTACGTCTAGGAATATGAAATGGACCAAAATGTATGCGATTTTAAATAGGTAGAAAGGCAGTTGAAGGAATTCTCAAAACCTAGATAAGGCACTAACAATAAGACAAAACTTTTTTAGTTAAGACGAAAGCTATTTTAATATTGATTACCCGACTACGGCGAAGAAAAAAGCAGGGTTATGATTTTGACCGGTATGTACGTATGTAAGTATGTTCATCTGTTCTCTCCTATCTTCTATACCACTCATCACAATTTGATAAATGAGGTATCGTTGAAAGCGTCTTGATCGTCCGCTGGTTATACGAGTAGGCTATGTGACGTCACATTAAATTAATAATATCGCCCGCCAGAGGAAATAAAGTCAGGAACTATTAATTTTTTTTTTTTTAATCGTACCATGTTGGGTATCGAATGAAAGGGCATGAATGAGCACATAAAAAAAAATATAACTCAAAATATAAAATAAAAAAAGTAATAAAAACTAAAACCCAACTACGACTAAAAAGGTATAAACAAGACACCACAGACAGACAAATTAAAAATCCGGAGCAGTGAGTGGCATATAAAACAAACTTCACGATAGATACATTACGTAATTAGTGTTATTTTAAATCAATGTGCGCAAATCGCATTGAAGTAGCATTTCGCTGGATGTTCATCACTAATATTTATTTCAAGAGAAGCTAAATGTTTATATTATGGTCATAACCTATGCTAATGTAAACCGAAACTTACTTTAAAAAATAAAGGTAAGAAGAAAAAATAATAATATTGAAAACTGTTTCTATTCACGTGTACTTGAAAAGCTTTGACTGATTTTTATTAACTTGACCTCTCATTTGTCGACAAACAAAGTTATGTGAAGTTTTCAGGCTTCCAGGAACAACAAATGAGACCGTTTACATCCGTGTACCGTTTCATATGTATTGAAAACAATCACAATTATTTTAATAAAAACTCTCTGTTGAATTTAATATGAGTAATTTTGCATATACGGGAAAGATGTTGATTGGCAACTAATAACAGTGCAAGTTGAGAGACTTTTGTAATACTAATGATGATGATGAAAAATAGCTTTTAGAAGTCCCAAAACTTTCGAGTGTTTTTCGCGATGACTCTGAAACCAAGTAGGAATAGATAGGTTGAAGCAGTAGGTATAGCATCAAACAGGGTTGGAGCTTCTAGAGAGAAAAAAAACAACCGACTTCCAAAAAAACTGAAAAATAACTTTTATTTCGGAAGTCGGTGTATTTGCTTTTCAATTTTCGTTTTTTGCCACCGACTTCTGAAATTAAAGTTATTTTTCACTTTTTTTGTAAGTCGGTTGTTTTTTTTTTTGGGAACAGTTTTTATTTTTTAGTTGTGGTACCTACCCCGTTCAAATTAGAATACCACTACCTGCTATGTAAATAACAGTGACGGAGTCCAATAAAATATCAGCTACATAGATTAAGTGGGAAAATACGTAATTATTGAAGCTAACTCAAAAACTACGCAAACAAAGATATGGGACCACACGGGAAGCACCAGCTTTCAAATAAAAAAAGAATCGTCAAAATCGGGTCACCCAGTCGAAAGTTCTGAGGTAACAAACACAAAAAAAAAACAGGCGAATTGATAACCTCCTCCTTTTTTTTAAGTCGGTTAAAAATCACAGTCATGCACCTTCTTTATGCTGCAGATAACATTTCGCAGACGACAATTTTCAAGACGGTCTTCACTACATGCGTACACCGAGAATATATTGAATCCCCTCGTATATAAATATTATAAAACCAAGCATGAGTACAAAACGAAATTACATAACGTACTTTCTCTTGTTGCATGGAGTCATCATTACTCTTGGTGAAGGGGCCGAAAAAGAGAGATTTATAAGAAAATAATTACAGTTACAAGCATTGTTTTAATTAATAACGGCAATAAACAAGAAAGATCTTTATGTATGAATATTAAATACCATTTTATTAATTACCATTGCAAATTAGTCGACTTCCTATAGATTCCTATTAAGTTGTACTAAGTAGTGTTTCATTGTTGTATTCATGACTAATAGTGATAAAATTTGAAATGTCGATTTACTTGATTATGGCTGACGAGCTATTCGAAAGCAGTTAGCTTCAAAGTATTTTGACTAATAGGGTAAATAAAACAATGAATGATATTTTTGTGATCAAGGCCCATGACAAGAGTCATTTTATTGAGTCACCTTCTTAGATTTTAGTAATTTTTGAAGTGCATCAAACTTGGTCAATTCCGTTTATTCTGGTTTTACCTACATTCATTTATGGTACTTATTATTTAAAATTGATGTAATAAAATGGATTCTTCATTTACTTTGTCCTCTTTATCGTCAATAGTCATAAATGAACTTCTCTCTTATTTTCTGTGCCATATACATAAATATAGTCAGTGTTAGCCGACTTGTTTTGATAGTCACTTCGAGTTGAAGTATCATCCTTACATATTATAAAACAAAGTCCTCCGCCGCGTCTGTCTGTCGTACTGTACGAGACAAACTAAAAATATACTGCACCGATTTTCATGCTGTTTTCACCAATGGAATAGAGGGGTTCTCGAGTAAGGTTTTAGTAAATAATAACCGACATACAGGCGGCTGAAGCCGTGGACATCAGCTAGTTTAAAATATTCTGAACTTCTGACCGTTCATATATTTTAAACGAACCACGTGACTTTCCCTCGGTTACAATCTATAAAAACGGTAACAAGTACAGAAAGTACGAAAATCTGCTCAGGAAAAGTGGACCGTATGCGACATTGCAATAGTATTTCTATATTTACTTATATGTATAAAACTTTTTACAAAAAAATAACTACCACCTTTCAAAAAATACACTTAAAAGTGAAAAATTACTTTGATTTCGGAATTCGGTGTCTTTGATTTTCAATTTTCGTTTTTTGCCACCGACTTCCGATATTTAAGTTATTTTTCACTTTTTAGTTTTGGTACCTACCCCACACAAATTCGAATACCACTACCTGCTATGTAAATAACAGTGACGGAGTCACTTAAAACATCGTCTACATATAAAGTGGGAAAAATACGCAATTATTGAATCTAACTTAAAAACTACGCAAGCAAAGTAAATAAAACTCATATGGGACCACCTCTGAAGTATGCCCTACCAAACAAAAAAAGAATCATCGCAATCGATTTATAATTGGCGGAGTAATCGCGTAAAAAACACACAAAAAAATAGACGAATTGAGAACCTCCTCCTTTTTGAAGAAGTCGGTTAAAAATTGAACGAAGCGCATAGAAAAAAAATTCAAAGCAATCTCTTCAGCACTAAGGATAACACAAGGAAGTGGAGCATTAGGCGCACAGGGTATCCCATGCCATGCAAGTTGAGGAAAAATGAAATGACTAGGGTTTTCATATTGCCCAAAATTATGCTAAGCCAGCTCGAAAGACATAAGATGGACTAAGGTTGTAATTTAAAAGGTATATTAATAGATTAACAGTTATCCTGGAAGTTTTTCGGCGAGAAAATTATTTCATTTCTAGCCGCACTTTGAGCGGCTTCTCCACCTTATACCAGGAATTCAGTCTAATATTAAAATGACCCAATAGATCGCCACGCACTTTGCCACGGTCTCAGACCAAATAGAAAACCAAGATGGAGTGCCGCCAACAGTGACGTGAGGCCGGTTTCGTAAACATGTGTGCACTTCGTTTGGTGTAGTTTGATTGTAGTGTCATTGTAAATAGTTATAAATTTGTGTGTGTGAGCATGTATGCACAGAGCGGTGGTGTAATTTTAGCATGATTCACTGTATTGTTCGCAGCGCTCCGTCGTGGTTTTATATTTGGTCTGAGGCCACGGTGTCTAGCATAGATATAAGAATATTTCTATGGTGTCTGGTCCATCTGTAGAAGGAACCCATTGCTTTACCGTGCTACTGTCAACTCTTATTACTTATAGCATTATTTGCAAGTTTCGATTTTGAGTTTCGCGTCTGTTCTTCAACTTGTGAATTTGTTTTAAGCATGGCGGCTTCCAGAAAAATCTTATAGATGATCTATGCACCCGGGCACCTGTGGATAGGTTAAAGAACAGTAAACCAGTCATTGCATGGATATTAAATATATAAACTTTTTTTTTTGCCTTTTGTGGGACAGTAATCTTGTTGTAGGTGCATCGTCTTCACATATAATTATATAATTCATGTATACAAAATATTGTAAAACATTTTTGAAAAGAGTAACGGTGGAGTTTCTTGCCCATTCTTCTCCATACGAAAGCTACCTTTTGGAATGGGCAACTAGAATCAATTCTATTTCTTTGTTTTTCATTGACGTTCAAAAGTGCCTTTTATGTGCCTATTTGAAATAAATTATTTGACTTTGACTTTGAAACAATAACTTACTCATTTTTCATTTAAGCATCCTTTTTAGTTGCAGCTTCTTATCTTTAGCTTATCAACTGTCGATGTCCTATATAATGGAACTATGTACATTTTGAAAGTATAGTTACTACTACCTATTGGCACAACTATTGCTTTAAAATCCTCTCGTTATGCAACATGTGCTATAAAACTGAACTTTCTGCAACTTTCCCCGAATCTATTGTTCTTTGCTATAAACAAAGTATCGAAACATCCGGATTGCTAAACAAAAGCCGAAACGCTGTTTGTAATTTTGAAGACCTGTGGCGTTAGGTGGCAAATAATGTTTTGTATTGAACATTTACGAAGACGTTCCATTTTATCGAGAAGCGCGAGGAACATAAAGACAGGAGTATTCAGCTCTCCATTCACGAGATAAGTTCAAGCTCTTAACTAATAACCAAGTCATAAAGTTTTACCGGCTGTTTCAGAATTTGTAGCCATTTAAATAAATTTTAAGGATCCGGTAATCTAAAACTGCATCGTTGTTCTTCTAAGCTACTCAACGGATTTTGATTTATGTGTATAATACGTTCATACTAAACTACAAGTTTTGTCAAGTCGTAAAAACCGTGCGAAGCAGGGGTGGGTCGCTAGTATGGTATAAAAAATAACGGCTGTATAACATAACTATTCCAAATTGTTAATATTAGAGTCTTTTTATTTTGTCGTGTGGTTAGCGACTTACCTAGTGTCAGAGTGTTTTTTTTTTACCGCCCCTGAGAGATATTTCTCGACGGCATGTGAAGCTAAGTCAGAGGGACTTAGCTTCACATGCCGTCGAGAAATATCTCTCAGGCATGCCGGTTATCTAGTTATCTACTCTGTTTCTCACTACTATGTTGTCAAAATTCTTTGCTGTCACTCACAAAGAATTATTATATGTATATTATCCAACTAATATTATAAATGTGAAAGTTTGTGTTTGTGTGTTTTATGTGTTTGTTACTCAATCACGCAAAAATGGCTGAATGGATTTGGATGAAATTTGGCAAACAGACAGTTTATAACCTGGATTAACAAATAGGATACTTTTTATCCCGATATTCCCACGGGATCGAGACTTACGCGGGTGAAACCGCGGGGCGCAGCTAGTTATAATTTATAATATATATTATATACATTATTTCATCAATTGTCATCCCAAGTAGACCACATAGTCGCAAACTCGCAACATAGTTTTCTGCATTACAACGCGCAAGGAGCATTGGAGACCTCGTTTGCTATTATCTACCACTTATTATGTATGTCCAAGTACAATCATATTCTTAGACATAATGTCTGATGTAATACTCTGCAAACACATTTACTCAGTTTGTTTTCTTGGCTATTGTAACTGTGTGTAGCGCCGCATTTAACTTTGGTTTCAGTTAACTTCACATTATTTAAAGACCATATTGGGGATTTTTTAATATAAATGATTGTTTAAATAGTCACTTAGATCATTTGAACTATACTGTCAACGACTATATTAGTTGGTTGGAGTGCTACATTATATGAAACGGTTTCATTGTTTGCCAACAAGGCCGCAGCAGAAAACTATTATAATACCAATTACGTATACATAAATGTGATTAAGTATAAAGTCCCTGAACGTTATAAAAAGTTATATAAATATTTGGACGGAAGTAGAAAACGATACGAAATCATAGAAATTTTCCTTTAAGACATGGATAAAACTCAAACGATGGTATATAATAAAGACTGCAATTCTCTTTGACATTTGTAAAATCTTGAGTAAATTGTCTGTAATTGGAAATCAGCGCCAACTCGTTTCTGTAGTGACTCAAATGACTCAGTTACACTTGAACCGTACAGTGTAGTAGCTTCGCAATGTCCACACCGACTTTAACATTACCTCGCTGTAGTAGAGTTCATTTTACACGGGACATGCGCGTGCAGAGATATACTGGCGCTTTGCGACGCAAATCTGGCTAATTGACGCCCAATGAAAAAGGTGAACACCCGGTCTGGCAGACAGGTCATCAACTCTACAAGTAGGTATACTCGTAGGTAATGAGAACATGAGTGTAATCTTAGTTCTGGACTTCCAACGACCAGACATTATGTTTTTCAACAAGTGCCAAGTTTTATAAAAATACAACAATCCCGTAGCATTGATACAATCGCGCTTTTGTTGCGGTTACATCCTGGCTACCCATTTTTTTTTCCAATTTTTAAACTGTCCGCTGGTTGTTGGTTAATAATTAATCACTGACACTTTACATCTACAAAACAGGATGTTTCTGGGCACTTATTATTTGCGAGCACACATGGCAGATTGTAAATACTTGAGCGCAGTAGTATCGTGATCGCACCCATCTATTGTTTCAATTGACTTATGCCCCATCAGTCGGCCGAAAGTCTCCGGGCATTGTGTTCGCCTTCCGTTGAATCCACCTAGTTCTGCAACGTCCACCCAACTGGCAAACTAGATCACGACCCGTGATAGGCCGTCATTTGTGACATTACAAATAACAAGTAGGTATAGTGTAATTGCGACCTGCATTAAAAGAAACAAGTCATGCTGTTCTGACCCGCCGTATGGCTCACCCAACTAACAGGTTTCGCACGCAACAGAGCCGACTACCGACTTAATTCGTCGACCACAACATTATGTCTACGAGATAGATCATTATTTATCTTTATTATTTTCATTTTCTTTCAAGTTTATCACAGATTTCTTGATTTAATAGCTTTCAAGCGTAGTGATTTATCTGGATGCCCGATTAAGCTGCAGCTGACTATTTCTTGTTGGAAAACAGGTATCAATCAATAGGGCAAGTATAAAACGCAATATCCGTTAAAGGTTGTACATGGGCATGCCTTTGATACACCAGTGCTACTATAGTCTCTCTTGGCACACTCACACTCGGCTGCGTCAATAATGCGAATAATAGGTGGTACCCCCGATCATAAAATAAATTTATGTCTCAAGTAACATTTAAACAGGTATCTGAAGTATGAAATGGTCGAAAATTGGCAGTGACCAGTACTTGAGTATCTCGCGGTCATCTCAGAACTTAATGCCGTACATGGCAACACTTACAAAAGTGTACAGACTCGACTATGACTCACGCTGATTGAGTACACAACACCGGGACACATATGTGAGCTTTACCGCCTTTCTGTGAATGAAAAAAGTGAATCGGAGATACTTTTTGGCTGACATGACGAGCATGACGTCTTTAACGCAGCTCAGTTGACGAATTTTATTCAGTTTTTAACATTGAAAACTCTACCACGGCATGGTATGCGAACTATATTTAAACCGATAATCTCGGGCGTGAGATCTGTTTGTGTTCATTTAATAATATAACACCTCTGAGCATCTGCCATGGCTGCGGTATACAAATACATACATATGCAAATTATTGTAAAAATGCAAATTAGTAGTTCTATTTTACAATTAATGTTGGCATGGAAAATCTAATATTCTATGACAAAAGCTAATTTGCAAATGATATAATCATCGTCATAATAAGTAAACTATACTACCGAATACTTGGAAGACAAATGGATAAAGTTCAAGTAGTCGCCTCTGACGAGAAATCCGATTGGTGTCGGTTTATGTGTCAGTGTGTGTGTGTGTGTGTGTTTATTTTTATTTAGCTGCACGCATGTGAGAGCGGACGTGTCATCTATTCGTTTCTTTGTAGTTATATAGTTTGAGGCCGAAGAAGCGGCAACTTCGGTAGCTAAGTATTCCAAAATTTTACAGCCGCCAAAATTAACAGCACAACATTGGAACGAATACGTAACAGTTATGAATTTTTCGTAACGCGTACCTATTGTTTTACTATCTTGCGTGCTCAGTGAGTCATATTCGTTATCTATGTTAGTTGGAATGAATGCCAGCGACTCGATAACGATACTGTACAAGAAGCCGCCATTAGTCGATAACGTAGCGTCTAGAATGGGGATTGTTCGAAATATTTGACCGGATCAATTGATAGCAACAATAGTCGAACTCGAACGAAAGTGAGTGTGGTTATTTATTTGGTCAAGGCTAAGCTAATGCCGTCAATGGGACCGTTGCGGAGGGCGCGTAGGTGTCCTCCCGGCTAAGTCATTCAGTTTCCCCACATCATGCGTAATTTAATCAGCAGCCCGTATCCGTTGAACCCCTCTACTTTAAGGACCACCGGAATCGTTTATCTTGTTTGAATTTTAGCTGCAAACTAGCTGCATTATATAGACATAGAATTGGACTTAATACCCAAGTTATACAATCCAATAATGTTGATGATGAAATAATACAAGTAGGAACTATTTTGTTACCTTCTTACCTGATTCTTTTATCGCAAAGGCTTGTTATAGTCTTAACATCGTTTAACATCATTCCTGTACAATACAATAAACATGTGTAGAAAAAAATTGTTATCGGTTAAAACAAAGCGCCTGTTATGAGCCACTTAGTATACTAACACTCACAGGTTAACGTTAAACATAAACATGACCTGATTTAATAATAATACAATTTATTAAGTTCATACTTATTTATTCATATTAGTCATTACTTTGCAAAATTGTTTTGAAAACACAAAAGCTTAGAAAGAGAATGACAAAATTAAGCGCAGCAGATGTTATTTAACTCAAAGCATTATGACGTCAGTTATTTGTCATATTACTGAAAACTAGCGGTCAGTCATTCAACAGATTTGAAAACTATGCTTGTGGTTTACAGAAACTGGATATATTCGAGGGAGATATACCAGAAACCACGACGGACCTGATAGTGAGTGGCGCCGGCGTTCTCATGTTCGGCGCTAACTCCCTTTCGAAGCTGCGGGATGCCAGGCGCATTTACATCACCGGCGCCGAAATCGTCTTCATGAGGTCATACGCCGCCTCTAACCTGGATGTGCTCTACCTCCACCTGGACGTAGAGAACTGCGATGTCTTCCGTATGGAAGAGAAGGCCTTCATTAACATCAAAGGTTAGTGCATACTTCAAACTTTTATGCAATGCGAGTCTTGTTGCACTCGGCGATCGATAATGCTCCGCGTAAGTTAAAGAATCTTCTTTATTTTATTGTATCGATGTGATTACATACTTGGAAGTCTGTTCCATGTCGCAACATGTCGATAAATTGCGCAGCGATTTTCTTGTACAAATAAATAGGATTTAATATTGGTGAGCCGTAAGTGCAGATTTATAGGCAAAACAGTAGCTTTATGCAAAAGCGGTTAAACCATAAATTACATTTTGTAAGTTGGAAATTCTAATCCTGGTGACAGGGCAGCTGCATTTCTCAATGTAAGTTAACTATTATCAACGAACAACATCGCGATTTGGAGACAAAGTGTAGGAGATGTGTCTTCCCAAAATCAACAGATTCCTTATGTAAATCAATTTGCTTCCATTTCATATGTAGCAGAATATTAGTTTATGAAATGCATCAGTATCGTCGAAATACACTGGTCTTACGTGGTTGCCTGAATATTTGAAATTTTTCTTTCTTTTTCGTGTGGCTTGTAACTAACCTGCTGTCAGAATTTTTATGCCGTCAATGGGCCTTATAATTTGCTTCACATACCGTCGAGAAACATATCTCAGGCATGCCGGTTTCCTCACGATGTTTCCCTTCACTGTTTTTGAAGCGAGTGATAATTATTCAATACGCACATGAATCCGAAAAGTCAGAGGTGCGTGTCTTGGGTTTGAACTCGAGAGCTATGACTTGGCAGTCCGACGGCCTCACCACTAGGCTATCACTGCATTTAAAAAAAATTAATAATTCCTGATTACTTAAGTACGTATTTGATTTGTAAAGTTTGCAATATCGATTTGACTGGTTATATTGTACTGTATGCTGTAAGAAAGATTCTCCTGCAACCACATTTTCTACATCTGCTTCAACAGAATTATTCAGTTGATGTTGGTAGTGTTTGCAATATATATAGATTCGTAGATTACTCACAGCTGATGCAAACTGATTGTACAACACATCAGATAGCTTAGTCCGTGGTTCATCTGCATAGGTAATACTACTTCCTTCTAATATTATAAATGTGAAAGTTTGTGTGTTTGGATGTTTGTTACTCAATCACGCAAAAACTGCTGAATGGATTTGGATGAAATTTGGCAAACAGATAGTTTATAACGTGGATTAACACATAGGATACTTTTATCTCGATATTCCCACGGGATCGAGACTTACGCCGGTGAAATCGCGGGGCGCAGCTAGTATACATAATATATTTTTCTCTTTATTCCCATGTTCATCGAGGAATTCGATTCCCTTCACACTCTTCCGACAGTTCCGACTAAGAAAACTCCGGTTGAAAATTGAAATTCTATTGGAGCTAAATCGACTTCTCGTAGGTATCCGTTTTTCAATTCGGTACATTATCTTCCAACGTGGCTTTCAATTTGCATCCATTTCTATATGGTGCATTCCTGCTTATTTTAAATAGATTGTGAGTTCGATTAAATTGGTTTACACGAGGGAGATCGGTGGAATTATAGCGTAAAGGCTTTCACTAGCAAGATGTGGTGCGGCAATGAAAGGCAATGTAAATGCGATTATGTTGTAGCTTAGATTGTAGCCAGTCTCGGACAGTTGCCCGATAGCGGCGAGCCGCCGGATGGGTCCGATTATCAGGTCGTCGGCCAATATTCAACTAGATGGACGACATTCATTATTTTATTGTACTGATTGTGCTTGAAGTCTTGAGATATGGTCATTAGATGCATATATGCTCTATATGTTGGTGTTCCACTTATTTTAAGTATACGTACGGTTCCTATATTTCATTTTTAATTTTATTAAATGTCAAATTACCCGAAAATGGTTGACAGTAGCATGGGGTCATAAGGGGTCATGTGGTTGCAAATATCTTTTCTCCTACATGGACTACTTTACACCTTAATGGATTGCCGACATATTATCAATAACCCTGTAAGTATATACAAATATTGCTCATTTAATAGTATAAGATATTATTATTATTTGTACAAGATACAAGGCTTTCTCACAGAAGATAATATTTACATAATACACACACCATAAGCTCGTATCATCCGAACGAAACATACAAAATTATATTGATTAATAGGTTGAGTTGAGCACAATAACTGCAGTGTGTTTGTACAGATCAACAGATGTACTTACAGTTCTGCATTAGATATGGACCATCGGGCGTACAACGGAGATCGCACACAATTGCTCCTTTGTGGTTCAACGGTGACAACTAATGCGAGCTAAGAATTTGAGCAAGAACATAATTATTCTCATCTTTATCACGGCACTGATGTAGCCAGTAGTAGTCATTCTCATCTTTATCACATCACTGATGTGTTAATCAAGTAATTCCGGCTAACGAAACCAGGACATCAACTTTTATAGGTCTAATGACATAATCGAGGCATTTGACTGATCTGAATGAACGTGATTAGATGATCTATCAAAGTATTGAGATAAGGATATTTCCGGTACTAGATTATTCGTACTAGATCCCGTGTTTGATTTACAAACTTTTAACCAACATTTTTAAACTCGCTTTCCTTACAAAATCGCATATAATATTATATTGCATCCTAAACTGATTGATTTGAAATCTCATTGAATGTTGAGGATCAACATAAGGAAGGAACACATAATTATGACACCGATACTAAACTGCTAGTTACAGATATAGAAGTTTATTGAAATTAAGGGTTTTGCACTGTTTGTTGTCTTAGTAAAAACGTTTGAAACAATTCAGATACAAGGCAAGATATTATGGAATTTGGTGGTGTGATGATCGCATATGGATGACAAACATAACGTAACAAAGACATAATCGTTCAATCCAGACACGTAATAGCTCCTGCATTATCTAAAGAGCTCAAAGGGTAGTTAGTCAGTGCTATTGACAAAACACCAGCGTCACCTGTGAAGAACAATGACGTCATTGAAGTATTGTTGTATTTCGTGTCATCCCCATCGGAGAACAAATACTTCACATATTATTTGCTGACAAACCCGCTCACATTGTCCAACCCGCATGCCCTACGCTGCATGCTGCGTCGCTTACACTGAACTCTACCAACTGATTATACAATACGATCGTCTCGTGTTCTAGTTAAAAACCGATTGGCGAGTTTAATTAATGAGAAGCTGATTTAGATATTTAATTGGTTTTATATCATCCCTAATGATAATTAATTAATTTTAATATTGAATTAATTAGATATTCCAAGCTGTAAAACAGCTTTAAAAACACTAAACATTTCTGAAAATGCCCAAAGAAATCCGTTTAGCAAATATTTTTAAATTTCTTGTCGTTATTCCAATAGTTAGCTGCTTGCGTAGTTTTAAGAGTTGTTCTTAAGTACTTACTTAATCACCATAATCGATTCATAGTTTGCAAGTTTCAAGATTACCGCCGTCCAGAACGGAGGTAATCATCTTGAAACTTGCACTTTACAACTAAGGACGAAAGAAGTTGACTATTAACAGGACTTCAATATATAAAAGAACCTCGTCTTAAAGTTCAGGAAGATGTATGTCAACAAAGGGCAGTAAATTGTTTTCTATGGAAGCTTGATCGCTTGCTTTATAGTTATTTTGTGAATGGGAATCGCACAATCTCACCAAACATTTTACCTTTTTTTTTGGGTGTTTCCGTTTTCATCCCAAGTTTTCATCCCACGAATATTTTATTCCGTTTTCTACAACGGAATAAAATATTCGTGGGATGAAAACTTGGGATGAAAACGGAAACACCCTTTTTTTTCCCATTTCACTTGTTTGTCGTTCCTTTTTTCAATGAATGACGTAAAGCCCAAAGTACGCCTGAAGGCATACTAACGTGTACGCGCTAATTTCAATGTCAAGCAATCTCAAATTACTTTTCTATTAATCCATAGAGCGTCAATTAATGCAGAAACGCTAGAACTAAATAGACATCCTATTGTCTCTGCTGCATGTCGTTCTATGCGCTTGAATGAAGACAAATTAATTGACGTGGTCCAACTTAACTTCATCAAAAAGCAAAAACGGCAGTGCTAGATTATTTCCTGTAATGCACTAAGTTCGAGCGATGATGAGAGAAACGATGTCGCAACATGTCGACATGTGGACAGAAGCTGTGCACTGACGCACATAACATACCGCGCCGCATTACTACTCGCCGAGAAAAAAATATACAATATGCTGTAACCATACACCCAAACGAAAGATAGATAAGACTGGGCCAACGACCGTCTATTCAAAAGTAACCGAAATCAATAACTGCACAAGAATAGGAATAACTGAACGCTCGCTGCTCCGGATATAGGTCTTTGACTAATGTGTTAATTCAAACAGTTATTTCGGCCGATGTGGTCCGAGTTATATCCGACGTGAAGGCGGAATGTATCAATAAGTTAACAATTTCCGTACAGTGTCTCAAGTGTATTAGTTTGAAGCAATTCGAACTCAATAATCTGCATCGTTGTGCTTTGGGTGAATGGTGTACATTTTAAGACCATCTCGAAGGAGTAGAAGCCAACGTAGCAAACTAACTTGAAAGAATCCTGACTTGAAATATTACAGTGAGGAATTCGAGGTAGAAGATGAAAATTATTAGTGGCTAGCAACTAGTTACGTGTAACGTCGTTTTAGTCTAAACAAATATACCATATCGCGACTTCCAGGGAGGTGGTAACGGTATGTGTCCACCACGTTCGCTCGGGACGGCAATACGGGAAACGCTTGCGGTCTCTCAAAATAAACCGGCATTAAAATTACCCACATATCACGTGCGGAGGCATAGTAGAGCAAATATGTCGGCGATCGAGTTAAACAATTTGGTTATAGAAAAACAGATGTGTCTAGACAGGTGCGTTACTTACCTCATGTCTGTTGCATATTTGCCGGATCTAACGATCTGATTTGCCAAAAGAAACTCGTCATTACAGCGAATGTCTAGTTTAAATAATAAGAGTGATTGATTTGTCCTTACGTAATCAAACTATCAGTATGAGAGTGAATGTATGTGTTTTATATGGTACTCGCGGTTACACATCAACCTATGCATTTCCAGTATAAGCTGACCTCGCATTGTACGGAAATCCTATAAAATGCGAGATCAGCATGAACTGGAAATGTATAGCTTGATGTATAGCCGTGTCTACCAGCGAGCATGACCAACCAAAGACAGCTATCAAAATGCTATCTTATTGGAGGTTAGACATTTATTCCAAATCTAGTTGCTTATTAAGTTCATCAGACTTCATCAATTTGACAGGAAACTGATGTATATTCAAAGCGGATTCGGGTCAGTTTACACCTTGTTTCTAACTTTGTCCACGAGTTATTCGGTCAGGTATCGTTATTATGAGGTTATGTCTAGAGTAGTTCCAACTTTGTCCACGAGTTATTCGGTCAGGTATGGTTATTATGAGGTTTTTTATAGAGTACTTCCAACTTTGTCCACGAGTTATTCGGTCAGGTATGGTTATTATAAGGTTATGTCTAGAATAAAAAGAGTGTTTAGGATTGATCTTTCGCTCTTAAAGCGGTAATTGAAATCAGTCCATCTTGTTGCTTAAATTATAGGGGACAGGTGTATTTAATTTGAAACAAGATTTATTATGCACCTAACGCCTATTTGGTTACTAAAATCAATAATTCTGTGACGGAAGAGGTACACGATGCGCAAACGCTTCTTATGTTTAAGCAAAGTAAATGCTAGAAGTGTGTGCCGATGATATGAGGAATTTATTGACCACAGCTCTCATTAATTTGATATCTCCGAACACATATGTAGAGGTACTGACAACTTAAATAGTAGTTAAGAACAATGATATAAAGGTACCTAAATACTAAAAACTGCCCGGTGCTGTTTTGAGCCCGGCTGATAGCAATAGGGCTTGCTCCTGTTACATGGGACTTAGTCATAACTAGCGAAATATATTAGCTGTAGTATATTAGATTATATTATATACCTTTGCCTACCTTCAAGGAATACAGACGTGATGTAGTGTAAACTGTTAGCTTTAAAAGAAAGACGTTATTCAAACAATAAAGTAGCTAAGTACATTTCACAAGTTGTACAAAGTTTCGCTTACATTACACACAACACGGCCTGCGCGCGGCTGGATGACTAATTCTGGACTATTTCTGTGTCCCCGCCGTTCATAAAAGCGCTACATATACGTATGTGTATTAATATGTTTGCATTGCATTACTGTCGAATAACTCGCCGCTTAATTATGTGCTTAACATCTGTACGGTATTGTGAAAAGTATCGTCTTACGTCTTTCTTAGTAACTGATTGGAGTTATGGGTATAACAGTTGGAACTAGGTAAAAAGTCGTAGGCATGTAACTTGGCATGGTTTTAGCGTAGTGGGAGTACCAAAATTTGCACCTGTAAATCTAGTGCCACAAAAAAATGGACACTTTTATTACTTGTTATTATGCTATGGTTATTGCCATCATTTATTTTTAAACGTGTATGTTTAGTTAAAAAAACGAAGACGCATTCTGCGCATCTACGACTCTTGCCAAGTTACGCGCCGGCGTCGTAGTACAGTGGAACAGTTGCAGTAATTCGCTAATCAGAATTCTGTGGCAAAAATTACCGAGAATTGGTTTTTGTTTTCATTAATGGAAACAAGCACTTGGTTTTGTGGACTCTGATCATAGGTAAACAAAACTGTTTCGATTCGCACATTGGCCTCAACATGAACCACAGAGTGAGAAATTCATTAATTTGCATATTACCTACCATGGTAAGAGAAGGAGGAAGAAGGTTCTTAGCCACAAAAAACGACCTCTGGAGACCCTGATTGACATTAGGTCAGAAAAGTGTGTCATAGATTCGAAAAGATTGTAATTAATCAAAATCTTCTAAATTGTTGATTAATCTTCGATAAAGTCCAGTTAGCCCGCATTAATGATGATAAAAGTCTAGTTCTTCAAAGTTTTAAAGAAGTCATAGCTCTCAAATCGTTATTTTTGTCCTCTGTTACATGAGTATGCAACAGATGTCCTTATTTATCATGCCTAACCTACATTGCCTCCTTCATTTTTATGGACGATAACGCCCATCCCTCCTATAATTCTGACAACTCACATACGTGGTAAACGCATAATGACAAAATCTGTCATCGCTTCCAATAGGTACCCACGGGCGGCTTACGTCAGTAAATGCAGGAGGTCATAAATCCTCGTCTAGATGTGCGAAATCTCGGCCTCATTCGAATAGTTCGTGTAAAGGACACCTTAGCTTAGATTAACGTGTAAGATTTATACAAAGTTTGCAACCAGGTGCCGTATTATGAAGTATTATTGCCACCAATTTTCCAGTGTGAGAGAGAGACGGAGCCGATAGCATCATCCCGTTTTCGCAGTGGAATAATGATGGAGTTAATACTTCATAATACTATCCCAGTACCATATATCTACTAGTTTGCTCGCAACTTGCCCGCGTGAAGATCAGAAATTATCTCACGGGAACTGGAACGTCCTCCCGGAGTAAAAAATATGCCTTTGTCACCATTTGACTAATAGACTTAAACCTAGGTACCTACTATACTGCAGCCAAAATTAAAGGACATATTCTTCTACTTTACGCAGGTTACTGGAAACCAGTTCCATTGGTTCCAATGCAATCTTTTCTCGATTGGTGTCGCAGCCACATTTTAAGACCTCTTTAAATGACCAATCGCTTTACATGGCTCTCTTAGCCACACGTATTGTGAGGTCTTGTTGGCTGGTCGACTTCAACGTACTCATTCAACTGAACTTAAGCACCGTTATACAAGTTTTATTCACTTGTTAATATATGTATTGCATTTAGAAAGCCTTATATTGTAAATGTCACTCCTACATTATAATCAACACTATAGGCTTTAACTGGAAACGATACTTTAATATAACTGCGACCACATGTATTCCTTTTATGCCTGGCATCAAAAACGAATATGCTAAGGTGAGATTTACATAAATAGCGAAGATGACAGGTTATTAGTTTAATTCGAAATCGAGGACACCTCCAGAGTCGATAGATGACTGTAAAGGAGCGCTTCAGTCCGCGGATTGCTTCTAAAAATACACTATTTCCCCGACTCGTTATTAGTGTGCCAAAGGATAATGACTCATGAGCCAGGAGAGTATAATACGAAAGCTTTCATACTATGGCTTAGACAATAGATGCTGTTCGATAACCGTATGCCGATTGTACTTACTACTGAGCCAAATACGAATAAGCTATTTTCAAAAGCAATTAATAATACGAAAAGTATTCGAACGAATCCCGCGAATTCATTGCGCGTAATATTATTGAAAATATTGTAACAAGTTCTTTCAAGGATGATAAATTGGTTACAAAAATATTAACAAAATAATATTAATTGATTCCAGGTCCACTTTCCGTAACGATTGAAAATTGCGAGACTGTGTCAACGGAGGGACAGGCTTTTTCATGGCTGCTTAACATGAATATAACAAACGTGGGGACCCTGCAACTCGGACCCGGCTCATTTGCCCTGGACCGCTCTGCCAGCAACGTTGGCGAGCATGGTCCTGGGATGTCGGTCAGTATATCTTCTTTCCAGCCACCTACAATGCAAATTGAGCGCATAGCGAAATATACTGCAGATGCGAATACGAATAAGCTTTTATATTTACAACACCGAGAACTCGACAACAATACTCATGATCAACTTTTTCATGTTACAGATCAGAATGAAAAACGTCACTGTTCCCGCCATCCCAGCTCTTACCTTTGGATCGTCTGCTGCTGAAATTGTTCTAGATAACGTTAAGATTCATGAGATATTCGCAGGAGCCTTCTCCGCCAATACATACAACATCGTGATGGCTCTCAACTCCTCGGTGGAGAACATCGATGAAGATGCCTTCTCCCAACGATCTCTGATAAACAACCTGTATTTCTTCGGCTGTAAAATCCAACAAATCGCTTCAAGAGCAGTTCAGTCGGCCGTCGGAAACCTTAATATTTCGTACACTATGTGAGTATTTTAGTACCTTATTGTTCACACCGAAATATTATCAGAATTCCTGGATATAAGATCATAACAAGATATATATTGTATTTAGAAAGTTAGTCTTGTAAAATCTAGTAGTAGTAATTTTTTAGTCTGACCACCAGTCTTACCAAGGAATATCTATTACCCAGTTACTGGGTTGTGGAGGTCAGATTGGCAGTCGCTTCATGTAAAATACTGGTATTCAGCTACATCCGGTTAGACTGGAAGCCGACCCCAACATAGTTGGGAAAAGGCTAGGCAGATTGATTTTGAGTCTTGTAAAATCCTAGGCCTTGCCCGGTTGTCAAATATTTCATACGCCAGACTGCAGTTTTCATCGTCAGCGTTCACTACTAACATATTAATTAGTTTTTTCATTTTTTCTGATTTCAGGATTGAAAATATGGACACAGGTGCAATCAACATAACCGTAGCTTCCGTTGTAATCCGAGATACCGAATTCAACCAACTGATGGAGCGAAGTATTGAATTATCTTCATGGAATAAATTACACATGGAGAGGAACTCATTTGACGAGCTCGTACCATATGCCATAGTCGCTTTGGATACAGTGACACACGAACAATCTGGACATCATCTAACCTTTGTTGAGAACGAAATTGAGACGGCTCATCCGAATAGTCTTAAATTTATAGGACAAGCTGAAAAACACGCAGCATACTCAGTAGTATATAAGGACAATTATTTCGGAAAAACTTGCTACTGCAATATAAGTAACTGGCTGTACGAAGTCTTAGGCACTGACACAGGTGTATCTTATAAGACAGAAAGTTATTGTACAGTGGACGAGTTCTTGGCGCGCTGTTTTAACGAACCCGAACAAAATATTGTATTCGACAAGTTCCTTGATGGAGTATGTAAAGAAGATTCACTTACTTTTCATTGTGAATCTTACAGAAGAAAGGCTGATGGAAGTTCAACCGAAATAAAGAATCCAAGATTTCCGCATAAGAACAAGCACGAGCAATTAATCAGTGAGCGTGATAAGAAGGTGATTGGAATAGTTGTAGTAACCTGCTTAGGCTGTGTGGTTATAGTGATGATAATCAGCCTTATAAGATGGATGCGCCGCAAGGGCTACTGTATTAATGTGAAGAATTTACTTATTTCATCGAACTCGTCTTGTGGCTCGTTTTGTGAACGAATCTGCACATGTGGAGTAGTGACCGGTTTGGACAATGCAAGATCTATTTCCCGACTTTCTGTAAATGAGTATTCTGAACGCCATTGCTTGAATGAACCAACACGAGTTCAGGATATAATGCAAGAATCAACCTTGCATGATGAACTTGTACCGACTGAAGATAAAACTACTCAAACTTTACCGGAGGAGCTGACTAAAGAACTACTGGAGAATCTGAAACAGAGATTGGAAAGTCCGGAAAATTACACTGAGGCTCGTGAGACCATTGAACACTTATACGTGCTTACTAAACTAGAAGAAAACCGCAATGCAATGGCTCCGAAATTGGTTAATATGGAGGAGAATATTTATGAATTGCCGTTCCAAAATACCACTCCTCGCATTGGAAAGAACAAAAAACAAATGGTTAGCATTGGAACTCGGACGCCTTCTCTTGACAAGCTCTTACCTCTGTCACCGTACAACAGACAAACAGCCCTGGTTCATGAGTATTTCGAGCCAAAAGATTTTGCCGTGCATCTGTACGCTGAAATTGCTAATAATGAAAAGGAAAAGAGGACGCTCCTGGGAAACATGCCTGATGTTGTTGGAGAACAGGCGGTGCCGCGTGGTCCCTACCTCCGCGCCGTGCGCGAAAAGCAGAATTCTGCTTCAGTTTCCCCAGCTAACCCCCTTTCGAAATCTCTGAAAAACTCGAGCGGACCCCATGGCATATCTACCATCAAATCGAATTCGTCTAACACATCGGCCAAGATGATGAATCGCCCTCTGCCGGAGAAGCCCACCGCTCTGGACCCGGGCGAGGGAACATCCTTACGGCTGGGCTGAGGGTTAGCCCCTGCGCGGCCGGCGCCAGCGCTAAGCGACAGGGCTCCAAAGAAATGCCCTCGCAAAGAAACGCATCGCCGACCGCTGTCGTCGTCCGTACAACGTGGTAAGGACTTCTACATGGATCTTGATCCCTGCGTAACAACCTAAACGAGCGAATGATAAGGACGCGACAATCGAGATGATGCTTAAACATTTCTTTGCTGTGATATTAATTTGGTTTACTTTAATGTGTAATTATTACCTTTGAGTGATGTGTCGTGCCAGACACTGTTGTATGTTTATTTGTAAATAATTTATGAGTTGTAATTAATTCATATTGTTGAGCCGAGCAACGGCGTGATCTATTGATATTGTGCGAGTCTGTATTGGGTTCGTTTCTTGTTTAACAATGCTTTATATATTGACGCTTTCAAATAAGAATATAAAGTCGCAACATTTGATGTTATCTTATCATACAATGATTCCTCTAACGACACCTTTGCTAAGAAGCACGGACAACGGATAGAATATCTCATAGTTAACCAATGTTCAATATTATTTTATAGTCATTAATCAATATTTTAAAAGACAATTTATAGTACATAGTGATTTCGAATTAGAAATTAAACACCAGTATTTAACCAGATTAAATCGATCTAATTGTGAATTTTAAATTGTTTCAGTAGAAATGATGATGTGTTTACTGCATTTATTATCATAACAGTTAAAACATTTTAATCTTAACATTGTAATGCTTTTTAATCATTGAATTACGAAAAATGTTGTAGTTTATCCCTAAATAATATTATCAACCCCAGCTGTCGTCCCAAAGGTTAGTGAATCCTTTTTAAACTTTTATTTGATATTTTATATTATATCAAATCATAGTATATGTATTTCTATAAAAATTTACATCTCAGAGTATACAAATTATTTATGTCTTCACTTTCGATGAAATTTACCCTAATGTACTGAGCTCAAATATCAATTATTATCAACTAGGCCATATTTTAAGATGTTTATAATAGATCCTATTTATTTTAGTCCTGAATCTGTCCTATACATACCTAAATGTTAATATATAGAACTTATTTTAAGTAAGAAATAGGTTAAATGATTATAATTAAAATATTGATGTCTCACTGAATATTAATTACATGATTTTTGCCATAAAATTATCAGTCATTCTATATTATGTTTAGTACTGAGAAAGATGAAAAAATATGTTATTTTGAGAGTAGATTGCAGACTTCTTGAAGAAAGAAGTCATTTTATTCCAATAATGATAATAAACTGAATGTTAAATGTGAAATGTGTTGTTTATTTTGTATCTTAATCTACCGTAAACTAGATTGTCTAGGTAATCCTGACATCTCATCGCTTTAGATCTCAATAAAACTTAAAATTATAATAAAATGAGTCGTTTTGCTACCTTTACAAATCTGCTAATCGTATGGATTACGTCTATCCAGTTAAGAAATCGGGCATACACCTATCAAATTTTTATTTTTTACTTTCGAAGTTCTATCAATCCCATAGGCAACCCAAATTCATTATGTGGTGCAAAACGATAAAGTAATTTATTTTGTATATCTTATCGCTCCTTATCGCAAACACAGTTTTATTTGTGTTGGATACGTACTTACATACTGGGTACCTACCTACGCTGCACAATCAAATCATAATCAACTTTTGTATTTATGACCCAGTTTTGAACACTGCAAGTACGTAAGTGCGCCGATAATAGGCAAGCCACCTGTTTACATAATCCCATACATTTGAAAACAGGGCAAGTACTGATGTATAAAAATGTACTTAATTTTGAGTACTTATAACATTAACATTTTTAAATATTTTTATAAAAAATCATTTAAAAATAGTAGCCCACCGGTATCAGTAAGGTCCAAGCTACCGGTAGTCAGGGCTCCTGAGAGAGGAACCTCCTAAAGATATGCGCCGTGACCAGAAGTACCGCTTTCTGGATCGAGCCTTGATCCAGCTGCGTACCGAGAGCCTTCTCAGGTGTTGGTCGAGGCTCTGGGCTATTATGACACTAGCTGTCACAACTATCGGCACAATGACTGCTGTATCCCCATCATTCCACATGTCGACAACCTCGCGAGTTAGGTCAGGATACTATAATTATTATTATAACTAGCTGATGCTCGCGACTTCGCCCGCGTAGATGTCAGTTATTATATACTAAAACCTTACTCTATCCATTGGTGAAAACAGCATGAAAATCGGTGCAGTAGTTTTTGAGTTTATCGCGTACAGGACGACAGACGGAGGACTTTGTTTTATAATATGTAGGTAAAGATATTATTCTCCAGTCAGGAATATTCTATTCCATCGAACTAAAGTTAGTCACTACAAGGTACCTTTGAAAACCAAACCAAACCAAATCAGAGTAACAGCTCCTAAAATTAGGTAGGTAGAAGGAAGCAGACTACAATAACTCAATGACCAAATTATACGACTATTTACATTTCCGCGACATAAAGTGGGTTTAGCATTTAGCGAGTTGACTGACGTAGAGCACAATATTGCCATTAGCGTAACAGCTATACATCTACATGCTCAAAACGGTTTAAAAAAAAAAAACTAACTTGCACTATAGGTTATTTCTAAACTCCGTGTGGATATTGGGGATATACCAAAGGTCAACACTCCATTTATCACCTTTTTAGGAGTTGACTTTAAAAGGTATGCATATTATGTCCTTACTCAAGGTTCAGGGTGTCTCTATAGCAAACATCAAAATCGGTTCATCAATTAACACTTTCACAAAACATTTAATGCAGCGATTTAATTTAATGATTTTAATTTAATTTAATGATTTTAATCAAATTTTAATTTAATTTTATGATTTTAATCAAATTTCAATTTTATATTCTTAATTTTATTTTTATAATTTTATTAATTATGTTTACTTATATGTTTTTATTTATTGTGATTGAAATTTTAAATTTTTATGATCTTATATGGAGTGAAATAAATGATTTTTGAATTTTGAATTTGAATTGATTTGCAGGGCGAAATAAATGTAAGTATCCACGTGCCTATTTTCTTTCAATCAACTTAGCATAATCGCTCAGATCGAGTGCTCGACATAAGCTTCTCCCAATCTTCGCCACGAGTTCCTATGAAAGTAGGTAAAAGATCTCCATAGGAAACAGCTAAACGTGTGTGCAATGGTATAAGTACACCTGTGGTCGCAAAACCAGCGTCCTCCAATGTAACAGGTGGTTAGCAGGTACCTTGCCCACAAACGTGCGCTATCGGTCGGCAAGCTACCACCGATTGGACCTATAACTAAAGGTGCTCTTCCGAAGGCGACCCGCAATCGGCAACGTCATCGCCTAATCGCAATGACAGCCCGCAGCGACACGACTGGTTTCTATGTAATTCTATGAATATGCTCCCGTATATAAATGGCGACGTTGCCATCTGACGCTGCGGTCGACCTTCGACCTCAGACCTCAAATGAGTAGTGCTTTCACTGGTTGTCAATAACAGAACGACGCTTCTCTGACCAGAGACGGTAATAGTGGATTTATTGTTTTGTTAGACAAATGACTATTGCGAAGTTGAGGAAAAGGAATGTCGCTGCCGTCGAAATTCTCGTTCATCCCTGACATCACTAAATCGACACGACCGCTGCACCAGTGGTGTCACGGGGAATGAACAATTTCCGTGCATTCCCCTTGACCACCAAACTGACACCACCGGTGGTATCCCCGTGACACCAACCAAGTGATGACCAAGGTCCAACTCAAGTGTTATTTAATTACGAGTATAATATAAGTAATTTGACGAATATGAAGATGTATTGTAGAGATTATTTATTTATAGGTTTTGAGTTCAGTTCATTGTGATTTAGGTTTTAGTTAATGGGGCCTTCTTCACTGTCGGACTGCAAACGGGCTCCGTACGGATACTTTTCATAGAAATAGGTACTTCCACTAAGAAGCTGGCTGGAACTGGCTCCTGTTTTGGAACCAAGGAAATAATAAAAATGATCCAAAACTCGTTCTTAGTGGAACGGAACCCGACTAGCTAAAACTGCAGAGGCAAGTCAAGTCGCGGCAATCTGTCATTGGCAACGTCGCTCACTTGCGCGACGCTACCTCTTGCGGTTTGCGGTCGCCTTCGGAAGAGCACCTTAATACCGCCGTGCATAAGGAACGCCGGTAATGCGCGATATACGGTAACCATGCGGTATACACACAAACTTATGGAGCTTACATGATAGCTTGGTTCCGAATAGCACAACATTCCTTTTGTCTAAGATAATGATACTTTCAGAAACCATACATACAAACATATACTCACGCATTCTTCCCATGGTGGTAGGCAGCAACTACAGAAGGCCACCTGCTACGATTCTTACATACTCGTTTTCAGAAACCAATGAGGGATCAATACATGGTTTCAACCTGATCCTGATGGCGGCTTGAATTGGATGGGAATATACAAAGACGGTGTGAGAGTTAAGCTTACTCCCCTGGGCTTTGTGAAAGGTGACTTAATGTGATTGGGGTTATATCTGGGGTTGGAAGTTTAAAGCATCTTGTTGTCACACACACTCTCTCTCTCTCTCTCTCTCTCTCTCACACACTCATACACACACACACACACACACAAACACAATTAAATCCTCTTTGTAATATCAACAAATCAGATCATACAAATCTGATCAACAGTACATATTTTTTTTTCGATATTTCCATCTTAGTAGATTTTGTAATTATTGTGATTTTAAAAAGCCTTTTGCGAAAATTTGGCTCTTATCAGCGCCTGAACCTAATAAGATTTGGAATCGAAGCAACCCAAAAAGGGGTGCTTTATTAACTGTCATAAAACATTAGATTATTTTAGCCGTAGCAGAAATCTTACCAACCGAGGCTATGTACACACGGCTACACATCAAGCTATACATTTCTAGTATAAGCTGACCTCGCATTGTACGGAAACCCTATACAATGCGAGATCAGCATAAACTGTAAATGTATAGCTTGATGTGTAGCCGTGAGTACATATGTACCTTCTGATACGGAGATACTCTCCACGACCAGAAAATCCTAGTGTGGAGGCCAGTGCTATTTGATTTTGTAATGTTCTCTTGAAAAACAGTTTTTTTTTATTTGTATAATAGTATTAATATATTTTATAGTAATAATAGTGGTACTTGTAGTAACAACAGCGGTGTGTTACATACCGAGACTCCTCCCGCCTCGGAAAGCACGTTAAACCGTTGGTCTCGGCTGTCATTCGAGGATCTTTGCCAGTCGCTACGGGTCGTCAGAAGCCCGAAAATCTGATAACCAATCTTACCAAGGGGTATCGTATTACCCAGTTATGAGTTGTGGAGGTCAGATAGGCAGTGGCTCCGTGTAAAATACTGGCATTCAGCTGCATCCAGTTAGACTGGAAGCCGACCACAACATAGTTGGAAAAAGGCTAGGTAGATTGAATAGTGGTACTTTTACTGTGATTCAGTATAGAATTCACACGAAGTGCCAGTGCCATGAAGTTCGACCTCCATTCGAAACTAGTGTTCATGCACCATGTAACTCCCACCTAGATTTAGTTTCTAAGTACAATTTTAGAACAAACGGTAATTACTAGTTTTAATAATTTATTTACCGTTAAATTACAGTTAATGTAACGATTCAATACGCCTTTACATATTAGAACTGTGCTACTTGTGAGCTGTCATGTCTTTCATAGGCAAAAAATCACAATGCCTATGTATATCTTTACTAATAATATTATTGAACAAACATGTTCACAGATAGATCATTAACATTGGTCTTAATTTGGCCCATAACGATGATGTAATCTGAAATTAGTACATCCGGCGCACACGCATGGTGTTACAGCTATTATGCAGAATTTTAAAAGTTACTTATCTTTGTGTGAACATTAAAAGCAATAGTTTACGTAAAACATTCTCCCTTGAATAGCTACGAGTGGCTAAATTCAGATATTCCGGTTGCAATTTCAATATCTAATCCCGTTTTAAAGAACGCCAATTTCAATTTAGTTCAATTTGAAAATAAAAATATTATCCTTGATTTAGAAACAAATCGCCTGACTATGAATAGATTTGCTACGGAACCAGATATCGCTTCGGAACGTTCGAGACCGTAAATAGTATTTTGTCTCAGTTTAGTTGAGGTCACGGTTCAGTAACATTCGTTACTATTTTTACCCGACTACGGCTAAGCAAAAGGGAGGGTTATGATTTTGACCGGTATGTATGTATGTACCTATGTTCATCTGTTCCCTCATATCTTCTAAGCGACTCATCACAATTTGAGCAATGAGGTATCGTTGGAAACATCTTGATCGTCCGCTGGATACAGGCTATGTGACGTCACGTTAAATTAAAAATGGCGCCTTCCAGAGGACATAAAGGAATGAACAAAAAACAAAAAACGTACCATGTTGGGTATCAAATGAAAGATATTAATTAGCAAATTAAAAAAAAAAAAATATCCCGGAAAAGTAAAGTAAGTAATAAAAACTAAAACCCAACTACGACAAAAAAGTCATCCAACTCAAAAGGTATAAACAAGACACCAGAGACAGGCAAATTAAAAATCCAGAGTCACACGTGTTAGGGCATAAATCGAACAGATTACGTGTGACTCCGGATTTTGTGTTACTTTATTTATTTTTGCATTTATAAGAGGACTAGTGACCCGCCCATGCTTCTCACGGATGCAGTTTACTGATATGATGACACCGACATGTCAAAACATAAAGATATATTTAAGTTAAATATTATCGTAGGTATTTTAAACATACACCTACCGAAATAAATCCTCTAAATGATGGTGAAAACCACAATTGAAAGTACAACGCGTTAATTCATACAGACACGGAAAACGACTTTGTTTTATATCGACTACTAGTTGCGCCCCGCGGTTTCACCCGCGTAAATCTCGATCCCGTGGGAATATCGGGATAAAAAGTATCCTATGTGTTAATCCAGGTCATAAACTATCTGTTTGCCAAATTTCATCCAAATCCATTCAGCCGTTTTTGCGTGATTGAGTAACAAACATCCAAACACATAAACACACAAACACACAAACTTTCACATTTATAATATTAGTAGGATTTATTTATGGATATAGAATATGGCTTTTATTGGCCATTGAGATCAAAACCTAAAGCAAGATTACCTTCCTATTATACTCAATTTAAATAGTAGTAGTCTCTTTGACATGTAACTTGGCATTACACTACACCTCATGGTGACCGAAGTTTCTAGTTCCAAAGCTTAGTTTATACAAATTAATTAGATGTTGTAGCACAAAGTTAGTTGGTTATTGTTAGTTCGATCAACAATGCATAACAGCTATCGCGTTATTAGACCTACTAATATGCGACTCCAGGAAGTTTCTGCCGAGGACGCTAACTTCTCAATAAAATGTTGATGTTGTATCCAGACATAGCCGCAAAGTTTACATGCTTCGTGTAGTTAGACGAAATAATAAACTAAGGCGCGCGGCTAAAATCGGAACTACTGCCGCCATCTTGTTTTTTACCCGACTACATACTACATACTTTATATTATAACCCCAAAACATATTAAAAAAAATTAAAGTAATAAAAACTAAAACCCAACTACGACTAAAAAGGTATAAACAAGACACCACAGACAGACAAATAAAAAATCCGGAGTCACACGTGTTATAAGCCGAACAGATTACGTGTGACTCCGGATTTTTTAACTTTTTTCAATACTATTCTCAGACACGTTTTTGCAAATGTTTACCAACAGTGCCCCCATGTCAACGTCATTCTAGCGCCAAAAGATCTTTGAAGATCTGTAACCCGTAAGTGCGTCATACCCTAAGACCATTAGCTAATGCCTATGACATGAAAATATCCACTTTATTGAATCAATAAGAACCAGCTCACAAACAGATATCTAGCTAGGATCTAAGTCTTCGCAAATATGAGTTTTCCCGTTGTAGTTATTTACTTTACTAGAAAATCTGAACCACCAGTGGAACGCGCCCTTACACCGAGGTAAAAGGTTCGTGGAAAAACGATGTTCTTAAAAGCATTTTTGAGAAAATTATTGTGGAAGGTATTTGTACGGCGACACATAAGGTTTCTCTGAATAATGTACCCAGGATTTTGTATTATCTTTATTTAAAAGCCTTGGAGTTCCTTGCCCGTTCTTCTCCATAGAGATCTACGTTTTGGAATGGGCAACTAGCTTCAACTTTCTGACTAACTGACCGACTCTTTGATAATTTCTAAAGTGCCTGTAAATGGTTTAATTAAAAGAAATGCTTTGAGTTCTAAATTGAAGGATTTCTGTGAATCCTGTTATTTTTTTTTTTTGTCGTCTTGCTTCTAACCCATGCTCACAAATAAACAATGATTATGATTAATAAGGTAATCTTAACAACTACAGATTTTTTGTATCGTCTATTGAAACGTCATAAAGTTCAAGCAATCGTTCATAAATAAAGTCTACGTTTTTCCCATAACCACCTATCTAATTGCGTAACTCATTTTCGGTAAATGATTAAGACTAATCGGTTTCATTTGACAGTTCCACAAAATTCATTGCGTTATTTACGTTGTTCAGCAGTTCTTTTTTAGATCTCGAGAAAAACTGCGCCAGACGGACAAACTTGTGATCTTATAAATGTTCCGTTTTACCTTTTTAGGCCGGAAACCCTAAAAAGTAGTAAGTATTCACAGTGCGGTAACATACGGGCCGTGAATTGGAATCGTATAAACAAACAATCATACGTCGGCCGTTACGTAAACTTACGGACAGCATTCAATGTTACGTTCTATCGGAAGCCTGCACAGTGTCTCCATTATGCATTTTCAACAAATATCGCCCATCAATATGTTGTATTTTCAACTCTATTACATTTGACATAAAGGTGATCGACTACAGTCTTGTTACAGAAGGATAAACTTGTTTATTTCTGCGATCAATTAGGTAATCCAAATGTGATTAGTAATGTAGGTACGAGACTACGTGTGCTACGCACGGTATTTGTAGAAGAAAGTGTGAATTTACTTGAATGTAGAGAGGTGTGTAATATACCTACTAAAGGAAGCGTAATCCTACCTACACAAGTTGATTATCACGAGTTTTGCCTGTCGCTAGTCAGTTCTGAGTTAATTACCTTCAGGGTTTTTTATGACTCTTGAAGAATAGTTAAGCGGAATAGGTTACTAATAGTACATTACTGTCGCGGCCAGCAATCACATACGTGAGTCCATCAATTCCTGATTGCGGCCAAGTCTTGTATAGTACTTTTCTCAAATAATGCGCGGAAATTCAAACTGAGTAAATTAAATAGAAATTCCAGAATCAATGACGAACAACTTATATTTTTCATGAGCCAATATGTTCATTTGTTTCTTCTTTGTTCTATTTGCAAGCCAATTAGAAATTTAAATAAAAGCTTTGATAAGTAACCTCCTCAGTTGCCGTGTGTTGAAGTAAAAAGTTCGTTCCATTTTTAAATAACACGCCAGATATGGATTTTCATAGTAACTTTGCTGGTCGCATCGTCACTTGTTTTGACCAGTACAGTAATTTCGATTTATCTCGAAGAAGGTTTTGAAATTAATGCTCGAATTTCCAAGCATGTTTGAGAAAATATATCTACGTCTATTGTATTTTTTAATTACCTTCTATATAGGTGACTACTTGGGGACAGAAGCTTGCTTAGGATTTATTTTTGCGTCCATACAGGAGAACCTTTGCTACTAAAAAACTTGCCAATCGTCAGCCTGTCTGGAGTTTAAGATCTAAAGTGTGACTACTTATGTACTGAAGTATAGGAATTTGCTCTGCGCCCAATAATCAAATGACATAATATATAGGTGGATAGAGCATTTGTTACTATGGTGACTTGTGTCAATTGTTAGTCCGTTCGGATCTACATTGCTCTTAAAGTGACTAACTACATTACATCTAGCAATGAACACTAGATCTGCTATAACTATGTAAAACAAGTACACATAAATTAAAAACTCCCGACAAAAACAAAGCATCTACTATAGGTTTTTTTTTATAGCTAAGATCACTCTCGATCAAGCCACTTTCAAACAAAACCAAAAAAAATAAAATCGGTTCAGCCGTTTGGCAGCTACGATGGCGCAAACAGACACACAGATACACAATAACACCCCTGTTTTTCCGTCGGGAGTTAAAAAACTAGCCAAAAGCGAGTCGGGTTCGCACATCGTCATAAAAAAGTACAGTAAGCAGAAACGAAGGTACACTTATAATACTCTACCGCCATACTCGTATAATTATCAGACATTCATGATACGTAGATCTTGACTGCAACGAATCACTGCGGTATTTGACACTGAATGCAAACTGACATAGGTGTACCTGTCACACAAAAGCCATAGATTCAGACATGCCTATTAAATGTGCATTTAAATATATATCACTGGATTGACCTCATTTGTGTAGGCACGGTGAATATATAGGTGAGATTAGGTTTCATTATTTTACATGCAATAAAATATGAATTTTAAAGAGTAATACTGAGAATAGCCTAGCAGCAGTGCAATAGTGAAGAAAAAATAAAATTGACCCCAATATTCAAAATTCCACTATTTACGTTACACGTCCGTGTTTGGGTCACAGAAATACATATGTGTACCATCGGTCAATTGGATTCAGAGCAAATTGGCTGTGACAGACGGATAGACAGACACACGAGTAATCCTATAAAGGCTCCGTTTTTTCCTTTTGAGGTACGGAACCCTAAAAACTAAACGTATTACTAGTATTTGCGTAAACATCCCTAAGCTCAGGAAGTAAAGATATTGATTCAAATTAACTACCCAAATGATCCACGCTACCTAATTTGCCGACATCATTATTATCATTGGCAGTCTTGTTCCACCCACTGCTGAGTACAGGCCTCCTTCCTTCTGTGCCATGCATCCCTGGTGCCATATTATGAAATTAAGTATTAATGTAGGTATTAATTAAGTATTAATGTAGGTATTAATTAAGTGTTAATGTAGGTATTAATTAAGTATTAAAATTAATTATTAGTTATTAATGCCACCATCTTTCCAATGTGAGAGAGAGACGGTGCTAGAGAAGGCCGATAGCACCATCCCGTTTTCGCAGTGGAATAATGATGGCGTTAATACTTCATAATACTACCTATCCCTGGTCTGTGTATTTGTTGACATGTTGATTTAGCTCAAAAGTTTTGACGTCAGTTCAGGCGACAGCTAAAACGTTACATCGTAAAACTAGCAATATTATTATCATCTTGACCTTTCACAAAGGCCATCAAAAAATCCACCTTGAAAGTTTCCAAGCGGATGATTGAGATAAAAATGTTTAGATAAGCTGATAACCCAGTGGCAGTGACCTGTCGGCAAGGGTAGCGATGCACTTTGATGTGCGTGCGGAACCGAGATTAACCCACACCTAACCCCGGGTTATCCGCCGAGTTTACGCCAACTAAGATAATGTCGGATCAGAACTAGCAATTGTCTAAGTGCAGCGCTATATGTCCGTCTTTTAATACTGACAAAGCAATCAATCTGCGTAGCCTTTTCCCAACTATGTTGGGGTCGGCTTCCAGTCTAACCTTATGCAGCTGAATTCCAGTATTTAACATGGAACGACAGCCAATCTATCCTCCACAACGACCACAAACCAGTAACTGAGTAATACGATACTCCTTAGTAAGTCTGGGCTGTCAGACTTTCGGGCTTCTGACGACCCGTAACGACTGTCAAAGATCCACGAATGACAGCCGGGACCAACGATTTATCGAGCTTTTCGGAGCACGAAGGAGTCTCGGTATGTAAAGATGGTCATCCCTCCACCAATCAACCCCGGCAAGAGTAGCTTAACCTGATCGATTAACCTCTTCCTGACAAAGCAAATCCTAATAATTCTCTTGTTGCAACATTACAACCAATAAAAACACACAACAAATTGATACGAGAATTGCTTTGCCAACTAAATTGCAGACTGTATTGCAAAAATATTTGTAGAAATTTATACTCGATCGCAATATTGAAAAATGGAGTCTATTTCATTTCGCCGGTCAAATGAAAATAAAACAAGCCATTTTGTTCTGCATTTTTCTCATATTGATCGGGTTAATATTATGAGAATACTTTGGTTAGGTTTTTAAAGTCCAGGAAATACTCGCTTATTGAAGCGATAGAGGGGTTTCGTTTTGTGAAGTTATAATACCTAATTATAAAATGATCTTCTCGTTATGATACTTTTAAATCTCAAACACTTGACGACCATGTCGGCCTGAGACTTTCCATGGACGAATTGGACGATACAAATTCTACGGCAATTAGTATCGTCCAATTCGTCCATGGAAAAGTTAAACAGTTCCAAGAACAAGCAATTCGTGACTCGATGACATGATTAATATAGGTGATCATAATTCACAGTAGCCCGGGTAACTATTATTGTACAATTTAATAAATAACACCGCAGTTATACTTACCAGTATTTAACATAGTGCAACTCGTTTTTGCTGTAATAACTATGTGAATAATTGGCCCGTCGTCAAAGGAAAAACGCGTCCTACGCATGATTTAATAAGTGAAACGATCAAACGATATGATGTCAGTTTATTTTGTAATTGCTGTGAGTTGGAGTGTCTTTGTCATTGAAACTGATGATTGGTCACGATATCTTGTGTTTAAAAAAATCAAAATCAAAAGTCATTTATTCAAACTAGGCTGAGAATCCGCACTTTTCGAACGTCAAAATTACATAAGACAGTCCCCCAAAACGCCCGCCCTTCACCATTTCCTAGTGCTGGAAATAAGAAGTGTCGCAACGAACTCCCCAGCAGCACAGCTGTCTTTATACGAAGGTGACTCGTGCGAAATTAAATAAATGCAGTTTGAATTTCCCAATAAAATAAACCAAATGCAGGTTCATTTGAGTTCCTTAAGTCAGTGTAAATTGCTGTTTGCTTAAAAAATTTCGTAGTATTTAAACACCAAGGGCTTTACCACAAAAACTTAGACACTTGTTCAACTTGTTGTTGTTGTTGTATGCAACTCCATACAGAAATGTCATGTTTAAAAGGTGTTTAAGCTAAACAACTGGTAAATACGGTTTTGTGGTAATAAGGTTTATATGAATGGCCGGGTGAATTGAAAAAGTTAATATTTAATTTTGGACCTCTTTGTAACTCATCGGCAAAACCCTTGTTCCTGCAGTTCTATTGGCGACTGTAACCACTTTAAACCCAGGGGCCTGTCTGCAAAGTAAATAGAGGGCAAATGAAGAGATAAACTTGGAATCGAGAGACGACTGCAAAAGTACTTGATTGAGTGCGGCATTCATCAATGAGGCTCATTCAGCCAGCGTGTATGCTTTTTCAGGCACTTAATATAATGGGGGTTTATGTAGGAACATATTAGGATAGGGGACTTTTACACTGTACAGTTTACAGCTCTCGTGTGTTTCACTTTGCTGTTGTTACTAGGTATAAAAAATACTTTCGGGGAAGCCCCAGGCCCCAGATATATGCTACTCGCATTGTATAGGATAACCGTACAATGCGAGGTCAGCTTATACTGAAAATGTATAGTTTATGTGTAGCCGTGTATACATTCTCTGTCTAAACCGCAAAATTGACGAAAATACATATACACAGGTGGTATGTTATGTTTGTGCACGAGCCTTGTGTTACATTCAAAAATAATAGCCACAAAAGCCGAGGTCATGTCAGCAAGCGTCAGATTACAGCCAGCACCCACAAATGTTAGCGAATTGTTTAGTTTGGATTTTGGAAAATACTTTACTTCAACACAGTATACAAACGTTGTAGGAGGTACTTGTAGTACTGCCGTGCTAGCGATAAGTGCCGTAAGTATGTTCTGCATACGAACATACTTACGGCACTTATCGCTAGCACGGCAGAGTAGATCAAATTCGTCGTATCCCAGAACTTTGAAAATACGAAAGAAACAAGGAAACTTTAAGATGATAAATAACAGCATTAAGGCGGTACCCTGAGCAAAACACCACTGTAGCCGCTTTTTTGGTAGTTTTTAGGAGCTAACTACTTGTTATTTAAAAAGAAATATCAAATAATAAAAATACATTAAATTTCTACATAATCTTAATTCCAAAATTGTGTAAATAAATATATGTTTCTTTCCTTCCAACGAAACCATAAAATTGAGAAATAATCTTTGTATCATGCATCTCCTCGTAAAGTAAACATTATTTAATTTTGCTACTGACACTAATTGGATATACAATTTAATAATAACATTTTGTAACATTTTTTTTTTCAAAAGACCAATATTTGATTTGATAAAGATTTTATCCTAAGCGTATTCACTACTGTAACTCACCGGGATTCAGTTTACAAGTGGGAACGAATTTATTTTGCTCAGGGTACCGCCTTAAAATATGCACTCATAACTTAACTTGAACTTGAATGTTGCGAGCTCTCATGGAAAGTGCAAACTTTCTCAATCCATATTGCGGTAAAACATTTTTTAAGTCCCAAGTACCAGTGGCAAGTGCTTACAAAGCCA
The DNA here is from genome assembly GCA_949152455.1 of Lithophane leautieri. Classification (NCBI taxonomy): domain Eukaryota; kingdom Metazoa; phylum Arthropoda; class Insecta; order Lepidoptera; family Noctuidae; genus Lithophane; species Lithophane leautieri. The sequence continues at coordinate 18,080,087 of OX424458.1, read as the reverse complement.
GCTTAAGTTAACTGCACCCTAATCGCGTAACACACAATTCGAGAGTTTTGAAGGATATTTCTAATCCATTGCTTCATAGGTTTGAAAAATTCGTCTGCTAAACAACGTATATAACGCAATGAACGTGGGGTAAACTGTCAAAATAAAACCCATTGCGATCAATTGTCATTTTAATAGTACACTAGCTTCCGCCTGCGGCTTCGCCCGCGTGGTATGTCGATCAAAAATTACCCTATGTCCTTCCGCCGGATGTCATCTATCTCCTTCCCTCATCCAATTTTTTTCGAAATTCGTTCTGTGGTTTAGGCGTGAAAAGTTAACATACAGACAGACACAGACAGACAGAGTTACTTTCGAATTTATAATATTAGTATGGATTGTAACTCAATGAATGTATGTGTGTTAAGCAATTACTCCGCTGGGCTCATCTTCTGAAAATTTATATGCACAATATTTTTTTAATATGTATTCTTCATGGTTTTTAATTAATACCAAAATAGAAGGTGGAGACGAATAGCTTTAAGAATAAATTATGCTTATGATAAAACTGGTTAGCTAAAAACGTAAGACAAGAAAATCATAAGATTGATACCTACAGCTCACATGGGGAAAGTAAAATTCTCATAAGTTACGAATTACGACACCTATTTGGAGCGCTCGCTGGTGCCAGGTACCATTCAATGTCTGGTTAAAATGATGACAACGACCTCTGAGTTTTGTCTGCTCTGTATGAAGTAGGGTTTTTCAGTTCTATCAGTGCTGGATCATCAAATAGCAATCTGAATTATCTGTGATTTGGATTTATTTGATACTAGCTTCCGCGCGTGGCAGCGCCCGCGTGGTTTGTCGATAAAAAGTGTACCAAATTTCAAATAAATCGGTTCAGTAATTTTAGCGTGAAAGCGCAACAGACAGACAGACAGAGTTACTTTCGCATTTATAATATTAGTAAGGATGGTCTAAAAGTTAGCCAGGTATACGTCACTTTTCTGGTGGATCCCTTCGGTGAAACCCAGTACCTACCCAAATTAGGGAAGGTCTAGAATTTGATGGTCCCAATAAGAAACACCCTGGTGAAGTTGTGAATTCCCGATTTTCATAAATGCCTCAATAAAAATGGTGATTAAATTGAATGGGGTAACGTTCTTTAGGCGTTAAGATAATTTGACCGCTAATGTGGACTCTAATATGTACACTTTTTCATGATTGACTTCATCAGTCTGCTGACAGCAGATAGTGCAGTATAAAGTCCATTTGTTATTTCAATGGTGCGATTGAATAATTTTCCAGTGACAATTTCTTTTTAGCAAATGCGTTATCCAAAGACGTTAGCACACTGTGAATTAAAGGCGTACCTAGAGCGAAGGTCACTCGAGCCGCGCAGGCGCTGGCGCACCTCTCGGCTCGCTTGAAGTCTCATATCAGTCGCTTGCGCGGGAACTGAGCGTAACTGACGCGCGCATTGTTGCGCATTCCACATTATTATATTCATTTTAATTTCTGAATTATAGTGTAATTTACTGCAGCAGTGATATGTAATAGTTCCAGAACATCGTTTAAAACTCAACTTCTTATCGAAATGTCTGTCGCGTGTGTGCAACAGTGATTTTGCGTTTTGTTTACCTATAATCAGTTGTTCGAGCTAATCATTGAACTGCTCTCATGAGGTGGGTATTATTATTGGTTTTTTAACGTCCAAATGTTGGTTATTAGAGTTGGCTCGAGATCAAAGTTTTGGAACAAACACGTGGCTCTTGAGTATCAAATATAAGTAGCTAGTTGTTGTGCGTCAGTACTGAAGTGTATGAACACACGGAACCCAAGCGATGCAAATTGATCTATCTATCACGTGTCTGCGAACGAATAATCTTTACTTGTATGCATTTTATTTATGTTTCTGTTTGGTATATCTAAAATTTCTGAGTCATCTGTGACCTGCGCGTGAGATACAAGGAATTCGTACGGTTTTTTAACCGGCCACTTTGGAGAAAGGGATGCACTTATTTAAAAGCTGCCGTTCAGTTTTGCGTAAGTAAATTAAGCTGACAACATTTTTAAAGTGCGAAAGTATAAGAAACGCAAAGCTGCTAATCCCGTTTTTTTTTTTTTTTTCTATCTTGTTTATTCATCTAGGACATCATCTTTATGAACAATACGTGTAATGAAATCTGCTACATGCTAACATTCCGCAGGCGTCACGTCTTATCTGATTACTTAGAACTACCTATGATAAACGACATTCTATGAGTGGTTCATGGAACGAGTACATCATAACATAACGCGGCAGCGAAAGTGCCGACCCATCCCGTGTCCCAGAGAGTGCTGTTAAGTGTAAACAAACTAAGACCGAGTTTTGAGAACTGTCGATCGTGTAAACGGACACCGATGACATACGCAGGATTTTATTGAACGTAAGTACGTACGACTTTATAATATCAGTCAGTCGGTAACCTTACGAAATGCAGGCCTAATGTTTAAATCTAGTCCGAATGTTTAAAAATCCAGCCAACTAATAAAATATTAATGGAATAACAACAAGAATTTCCGCTGGCATTCGAGTACAACTGGAAGCGCCTCGCTTACGGAATTTTAAACAATGTTTCTATCAATTATACGAAAACAAAACAAATTTATTTTATCTCGCGTTGTTATAGAGTTATATACAATGAAATTAGGTACCTAACATGTTATTGAACTAGTTGAATGTAGCACTGCATAAATGCAGCTCCATTGGAGCCGGGAAATGGTCAGTTAAGGCTTAATTCGATAAAGTCAGATTGACTAAACTGAGGTCGGTGATTTTGACCTTTTTACGAGACAGTGTTGCATTTGTAACGAACTAGGAATTGCCTGAACGTATTTCGAGGTTCTTTTATTTACTTCTCATTCGGTATGCGATGGCCACGGACCAGAAATTTCAATTACGTGTGCACTGTTTCAATCTATAAATCCGATGTGTTATGTTGTGCGTGACTTGAAACAATACTAATAAACTCCGCATTTATATCGCTCGAGACCGTCAGGAAAAAAGCCAAGAACGACATCTTAGGAATGTAGAACTTCGAAAGTGTTGCGTAATAAGTTGTTTAATGGAAAAGGCAGTGCCATGTTACATGGATGACATTTCTAGGGTGCCAAGAGGTTAGTCTTCTGTTGGCTTCCTGCGATTCAATGGCTGCTCCATTTCATTCAAGCCAAGAAGTATTCGACACTTTCTCCTGTATGTCAAACGCCGCCCATTGTCCATTGCAAGTCACAAGGCGGTCAGACAGACGATAAAGAAACTGTTATACAAATATTTATGCGCAATAAAACTCTTTGCTCATATTTGCATTGTAATAAAAATATCTTTTGTCTGTAGGACAGTCATTGATAAACAAGTTGCTATCACAAATGTGGATGTAAAACGCGCAGTAGCCAACAGTTTAGAATAGCCATAAACAAAGCGTTTGAGTAAGTGTTTATTGCTTTTCATTCAATACCTGGTACTTTAAAATGCTAATACAAGTCTAAAGCAGCATGTAAGGAAAATTCATTTTCCCTCCCTAGTGCAATAAATGGACCACTCGCTTAAGAGTGATTTCTTGACTGTACAAGAAATACATAGTTCGCGAAGCATGTCTAATAAAAAATCCGGAGTCACACGTGTTAGCGCATAAATCAAACAGATTATATGTGACTCCGGATTTTTAATTTGTCTGGCTGTGGTGTCTTGTTTATGCCTTTTTAGTCATAGTTGGGTTTTAGTTTTTATAACTGAATTTTTTTTTTAATTCATTTGGTACTATATTTTTTTTTGCAATGTGCTCATTAAGCCCTTTCATTTGATACCCAACATGGTACGATTAAACAATTTTTTTAAATAGTTCCAGCCTTTATTTCCTCTAGAGGGCGACATTTCAAATTTAATGTGACGTCACATAGCCTATAACCATCGGACGATCAAGATGCTTCTAAAGATACCTCATTTGTCAAATTGTGATGAGTGGTTAAGAAGATAGGAGGGAACAATTGAACATACTTACATACATACATACATACCGGTCAAAATCATAACCCTCCTTATATCTTCGCCGTAGTCGGGTAAAAACAGTGGTTGAACCCTGTACGAAATCAAAAAGTCATTGAATTAAGTTCAGCAATAACTACCAAGTTTAATGCCATCATTAACCAAATCAGGTCACATGTCTATCAGGCAATTGACCTTAAGGATGATGAGGCCACCGGAGACAATTAGGATTAAGTACTTACTACCTGCAATGTGTCAAAATATTATATAAGACTTACCTACAGCTGAGTATGAAGATAGTGCATATTATGACCTTACATGGGATTTAAAACCAACACAAAAACATAGGAGTCTCCAAAGAAATGGATTTCTCAAAAATTTCTTGTTAATCTTTCTGAGTTCGAGACGGTATTCGGCCTATAGATTATTTATGAAGTTATTAAACATAATTCTACATCCTGCAGACCTGCACCAGTACGTGCGCACGAGTTTGCGTTCCGCATTAAGTTTATTTGCTTTCAATAAACTAAGTAGTAGGGACGCCCTCCATAACGTAAACATCAGCAATTGTAGAACATTGCAATTTTTCAATATTTGTGTACGATTAACAAACAATTATATGGTTTGTTGTGTAGCACTTACATTACTGCTTTTCCTTTTATAGATATTTATTTCATCTTGTCTATAACAGCGCGCCAAGGTACTTCGTTCATATTAAATGGCTAAAGGCACGATGTACGGATAAGCTAAATATAGTTTCATATTATCGTGTATCAAATATCAAAGTTAAGTAAACGTGAAGTCACTACAGGGATCTAGGCATAATAATTCATTCATTGAAGGACAACCCGGTTAGGGAATGACGTAATCAGTGAATAATCAACTAGGTGATCATAGAATCCCACGAGACCGTCTTTGTTACAGCAGCGATGGAAAATTGAGCGTGTAAAAACGATACACAAACAGACATTATAACCTTATACAGCACGTGATATAAGTCTTTTATTTAGCATTTGTATGAGTCGATTGATTTTGGACGCGAATAAATTTTCGATACAATTAGGTACTGTTGATCGTGCCACATAGTAAGTAATTAGTGCAGGCCAATAGGTACTATATACCGAGGCATTTGTGGTCAAATTAACTCTTTGAAGTTTGTAGTTTTTTTAGAAAAAGCGGTTTTTTTTTTCATTTTAGTTTCTAAACCAACTATGCCGGTTAAATATTATTTAGTCCTTATTTCCTTGACACTATAGGCAGATAGACATTACTTGTTTTTCTCTGTACCTACGTTTCTCTCATTATTTTGTAGGCATAATATGTAATGGCTGTTATAATGTACTTGTTTTAGTAAAATATATACGTAAGTATGATTTAATCGGGAGACTGAATCGAATGAAGTAGCTTCAATGCCTGAGGAGAAGTTACTTCATAACTTACTTACTTAGATAAGTAAACGAGCTAGAGGAAATTGCCAAGTTATTAAATATCATAAAAAATAATGTAACAACAAGAACTTTTAAAATGTTCTATTGAATGGTTTTCAAAGCAGATCTTTAGACAATGTCTACAGATCCTTGTCTATAGAGCCTTGTCAAACTCAAACCCAAAGCATTTATTTCAATTAAACCATTTACAGGCACTTTTGAATTGTCAAAGAGTCAGAAAGTTGAAGCTAGTTGCTCATTCCAAAACGTAGATCTCTATGGAAAAGATCGGGGAAGAAACTCCAAGGACACTCTTTTAAATATGGATATACATATTAAAAAAGCCTGGGTACTGTATTGCTGTTGCTTAGAAATATGTGACAAAAAAAAAAAAACTATTCAAAATATAAGATTAAAAATAAGCCCTGGCAGATAAGAGATGACCAGTCTCAACTGACGGCGCCCGTTCACGAACATGACACGTGGATCAGCACCAACCAGCTCAAACATTTTGTAGGGAACCGAATGATCCAGCACACGCGCCACCATCAGCGAGATATTTAAGTGAGCATGTTTTAAAATGATATTATAAGTTAAAAGAGGTAGATAGGTTTTACACGCTCGGCAAGTGACAGGTTAAAACTTGGCTAATTAGCCAAGTTTTCTTCGTCTTGTCTCTTTTTCGCTCCCGATAATTACGACATGCCGTCCTACTTCCACGTGTGACCTAATAGTGTGATGGTGCCGTTTTTATCCGACTTCAAAAAGGAGGAACGTCTCAATTCGTCTGTATGTTTTTTTACGCGATTACTCCGCATATTATGAAGTGATTTTGATGATTATTTTTTTGTTTGGTAATTCGCATCTTCAGAGGTGGTCCCATATCAATTTTATTAACTTTGCTTGCGTAGTTTTTCAGTTAGGTTCAATATTAGGTACGTATTTTTCCCACTTAGTCTATATGGACGATGTTTTAAGTTACTCCGTCACTGTTATTTACATAGCAGGTAGTGTATTCGAATTTGTGTGGGGTAGGTACCACAACTAAAAAGTGAAAAATAAAAACTTTTTACAAAAAAACAAACAACCGACTATCCCGTCCTTTCGATCCGACTGTTTTATGATATTTATTCTGCCAGTCGATTAAAAATACCACTCACAAAATATAATGACGACATGTCTGCTTCATCTGAATAGACACAAAAATATTCGATACATTTTATTTCAGCATTTATAATAGGTAATAATTTATAATTTTAATAATTTTACTTTTGTTTCGATTTTAATTAAATGTTTAGTTGAATAAATTAAGATTTAAAAAAAAAACTGTAGTGTTTATCGACTTGCCAATTTATCTTTTTAGACACAGCTTCATAGGATTGTAATGTCTGAAATGGCATTTTAAGTAAAGAAGCATCTTTATCTGTTTTCTAATAAATTATGATCTAACCTGTATGATTAGTTTAATTAATTTTAATTACATCTTCAATGTATTATTAACGGTTATGTATTTATTTACTTCGCAGTACATTTCCTGAAACATACATTGTAGGTATATAATCCTATCATAGTTGACCTTTGATTGATAGTCTATAGAATGGATATAGAATAAATGAGACGATGTGCCATTATTACGGAAATCGTACATCCCTTGCCGCCCACATCGGCCACATACATCCCATAAACGAATATCGAATCATCCATAGGTAACGCCCGACATGGCTTGGGAAGTCTGTCAGCATTGCTATTCTGTAAACCATCTCACCGTGAAAACTTAGGTGAAGTGAGATCGATACCTACTTATGTTAAGGCAGTGACAGTTCACTTTAAGCTCACTTCACCTAAGTTTTCACGGTGAGATGGTTATAGAATAGCAATGCTGGAGTAGTGTTCGCGAGTATTCCTGCGTGTGACGATTCCTATGAAATATTCTGAGTGTAAAATTGAAACGTAAGAAATTCACCGATCGCTTGAAAAGTCAAAGACAAATGGTAACATGGAAACATACCACTAAAAATATTGACCTGAGTATATCAGAAGTTCACAAGTAATTGAAGTCATGCAAATACGAGTACCTATCGTATTCAGACATGTTTCAATTTATTAAAACTGGAGCAATGAGGGATGGTATACACATGTTCGGGTCGGCACATTCGATTTGACAGTAGTTGAACAAGAAAGCAATTACTACAATAAATCGGCTTTCATTCGGTGCGGTGTCGATAGGTAAACTTCGTTCGGCATCTATCTTCGGTTTAATCATGTTCAACTCGGCTAGGTACAATTCGAGCTAAGCCTAACGGATTTGCCCGACATATACATCTACATATTCGATTTTGCTGCTCGGCTTTCCCGAATAATGCCGACCCGAACATATGTGTAGCACCTATGACAAGTAACAGTAGAGTCTATTACATGAGCCTGACTTATTTACTACCTACTTAGTATAGCTTTATTAAAAACTAGCTGATGGCCGCGACTTCGCCCGCTTGGATGTCGGTTATTATATACTAGAACCTTACTCGAGAATAATTCAGGATAGAGTGGCTATCCATTGGTGAAAACAGCATGAAAATCGTTGTAGTAGTTTTTGAGTTTATCGCGTACAGGACGACGGACAGACGCGGCGGGGTTTTTTTTTTTTAATATATAAAGATTTTCTAATGTAATGCACACTCTTCTCTTAAAAGATAGACTGAAAATAACTCACGATTGCATAGTTAAATACGGTCTGTCATTCACAAAAGTATAAGGCAAGTCTATACAATTCTTTTCATAATCTTTTGTGACAAAGAAATAAACAATGCAGTCGTCAGGTTCTCGCATATGATTAATATGAAACCTGAAACAAGCGATAACAAAGGTGCAAGGAACATTCTTGGAGACGCCATTATTTATAGTTATTTATGTATGATTGCTGGTACACACGGCTACGCATCAACCTACATACGGCTACATTTCCAGTAAAAGCTCACCTCGCATTGTACGGAAATCCTATACAATGCGAGATCACCATAAACTGGAAATGTATAGCTCGATGTGTAGCCGTGTGTACTAACGAAACACATGTGAAAAAGCACGGAAGTATTTAATTTACATAACATCACGCCTGTATTACTCTAAAGAGTAGGCAGAGGTGTACCTAAAAAACCTACACCTGCATTTCGTCCGTTGCATATTTAAATCCCATGTAATAAGGGACGACGATCAGGAAAGCAGACCCCACCACCATGTGGGAAGAGAGAGAGAGAGAGACAGCTAGGAAGAGAGAGAGAGAGAGTAATAAGGGGCGAGGATATTGCCGTCAGTCAAACTGGCATAAATTCCCGAGCTGAGAATCAAAACCCACGAACCCACATGCCCTGAAGCCGCATTTGCGACAACTAGCTGTCATGAACTCATGACACATTAGTACATACGAGGCAGTCATGACAGTATTTAATTTCACTCAAACAATTTTAAAATTTTATTAATTACCTAATTAGATTTGAAAGGTATTTGGAGACATAGTTCTAGGGCGACCACAATTATGTGGGGAGATAATTGGAAACCAAATAGCCGCCTGTGGTATTCTGAACTGTAAACATTAATAATCTGAACCTAATTTAAGCTAGCAAATACTATGCAACGTTTGATAGACACAAGCATGGATTAGGTCCTATTATGATGAGCTGATGACATGGGCAAGGTCACTGTTAATTGTAACCATATGATTGGATACATAATGCGGAGATGAGGAGATGAGGAGCTCGTGGCTACGTAATAACAGCCGCACGGGTCGATCCCTCAGGTTAAGCTACGCTTGCCGGGGTTGGTCCGTGGATGGATGACCATCTTTACATATCGAGACTCCTCCGTGCCTCGGAAAGAACGTTAAGCCGTTGGTCCCGGCTGTCATTTGTGGATCTTTGTCAGAAGCCCGAAAGTCTGACAACCAGTCTTACCAAGGGGTACCGTATTACCCGGTTACTGGGTTGTGGAGGTCAGATAGGCAGTCGCTTCATGTAAAATACTGGTATTCAGCTGCATCCGGTTAGACTGGAAGCCGACCCCAACGTAGTTGGGAAAAGGCTAGGCAGATGATGATTGGATACATAATGCCTGCCTTTTTTTTTCTTTTTGTTGGTGGGAAATCATCAATTGACTTCTCCCGCTCTGGGCGGAGCGGGAGGGCCTGTCAGACTTTTACTGACTAAAACCCACCCGTGTTCCTTCAGTTGCCTGTTGCCAAAGGTCCCGGTATCCCTTTCGGACTTTCCCGCAAACATAATGCCTGCCTACGTGGTAATTAAACTGAACACTGATATACGATTTCGCCTCTCAAATCATATAATATGAAAACAATACTGTCCATCCAGAGCATACTAAACGGGTGATAAAGCTGACGTCGTGTATTTGTACAGTTTATGAACGGAAATTACGGCCAACTCATAATTAACGTACGTAGAGCTTATTCATTATTCATACTTTTGGCACCACAGAAGTTACCTAGTACCTTCTGTTTCATCTGTATGTGAATCATTTTACAATAAAATCAGGTTTTTGCAAAGAAATACGCGCTACGTTAACCACTATCATGCTTGCAGTGATTCCCTTAAATTAACGCTGGTAAGTTGGAAAGCAAGAAAGAAAAACATTTATTTGGACACAGTTCGTGAAACACAATAAACAAAAAAATGTTTTAACAATAATGTGAGCCTCACGGCCGCGCCAAAAAGACTCATTTCAGCATTAATGCCAGAAAAATGCTGTCTAACGCTGGTTTTCTAATGAACCCTTAGGGACATGTGACGGGGAGTACTCACTGTTTAAACATACTTAATACTTATCTATAGACTTCTAAATAAATAAATAAATAAAAGGCTTATATACAGGATGAAATTTAATTCATAGTGGATGCCTATGAGTTAAATGTCATCCTGTATATGTGATTCAAATCCCAATAACGATACCAGACAGGCGAGTCGACATTTATTTCAGAGCAAACTGGAGACACGCGTATAATTCAATGCCGTTTTTAACGCAAAAAAAAACAGCAGGTCGTAATTAGCATAGCCAGCAGACGCTTTAAAGATGGAATGCCCTTTAATTTAATAATAGATGTACATTCTTGCACTACACTGCTATATTTAAGTAAACTCACGCCCGAATCCGAGCGAGGGTGCCGTTACACCGGAGCAAACGCGAATACCACACCGATTTAATTAGTTTTTGTACAGGTACAGTTTGAAATGGACTTTGAAACTTTTCAAACTATATTTTGCACATTTTCTCTATATCGAGACTTGTTCCATTTTGTTCGACAAACTCTAAATTTATTCTGCTGCTGAATGCCATCAAACACGCATTTTGTAAGAAATCATTGATTAATAAATATTTCGACACTAATTTAAACTCTAATGAATATTGCATTTCTTTTTCTGAAGATGTTTCTTTCAGTAAAGCCGGAAGTGAGGGCAAATGTTAAATAAATACGAGTACAACAAAAACCCAATTTGTATATCTTGCACAATAGCGTAAGATGGCATCACACATACTTACTAAAATAACAAACACGGAGGTTTTCAGGCGACTGATTACACAACCATATAAGTAATGAAAACACCGTCTAGGAAAATACTGGTTAAAATTCAGTTGCATCCAGTTAGGAGGGTGCTCGAAGTCAAGTCATAGTTTCGAGCTTGTCAAAAACAAATCGATCTTATGTTTTCATAAGCTTTCTTGAAAACACTCCGTAATCCTACAGCGGTAATGTTCTGAGGCCCTAGTGTGAGTTTCTTTAAACTATCTCGACTTTACGCATCGACCGCGTTCGGTGCTCCGATTGGCCCTTCACTGGCCTTCACTGGTGAAGGGCCAATCGGAGTGCCGAACGCGGTCGATGCGTAAAGTCGAGATAGTTAAAAGAAACTCAGGGCCTCTGAACGGAGAACAGTTAGTTGGTCCATACATTCAGATTTCAGTGTAAGAAAGAAAGAAAGAAAGAATAAAGTTTATTTGGACACAGTTCATGAAAGACAAAATACAAATAACAAAAAAAAAAAAGTATTGTATTGTTTTTAAAACAATAGTGTGTGCCTCACGGCTGCGCCAAAAAGGTTCATTTCAGCATTAATGCCAGACAGATACTGTCTGACGCTGGTTTTCGAATGAACCCATAAGGACAAGTGACGGGAAGTACATACAGTTTCAACATACCTAATAAATAATTATAATATAAATAACTAGTAATAAAAATACATATTAAAACACACATTTGATACGTTTTTTTGTGTGTACACATTTGATAGCCACTTTAGAAATAAGTTTGCAGACCAATTATTAAATAATAGGGGTTGAATAACTCCTATAATATTCACAATTTACGGCCTAATTTATTTGAGATCGACCAAATAATGCAATTAACAATAAATCTAAATTCAATGTATCTAGGTCATAGATTCCAATGGCGAGCTATCTATAAAGCCTATCTAATGAACCAGGTTTCAAGGCAATACGTTGTTCGGACCTCTATTCATTCAAGTTTGTTCTCCTTTGTGTATCTGTCTTACGTTTGCGTTTCAAAGAATAAAATAAATACATCTGCAGATGCATTGTCTATATCAACGTACGTATAGTTAGGGAACTCAGGTTAGGGGTGACATTTCAATCTAATCTATACACTTTTACAGTATTGCCGACAGTTATAGAATACTAGGTATATTATCACTACCCTTTTGTTCTGAAAATTCTGGTTGATGCGTGAACGCAGCCGCTCTCAATATTTTGAATAGTTTCCCTAGAATGGTTAGATCTACAATTTTTATATATAATAGTCTTTTTATGAAATAATTAACATACACGATGTTAATGTAGGCGAGATCTAGAAGCTAGTCTTTGCTTGGAGATTCAATTTTCTTGACTGTCTTCCTGATACCGTTTAATGCGTAAATAAACATACAATAACATGGCCGTTATCATATATCAGGAACGCTATCCCCCTGTTAGTCTTGCTAAATGCATATATCTACAAAGCAACGCTGAGTAACACGCAGGATTACAGGCAACAAACAGTAGTATAGGTTTATACCAAACAGAAGTATAGGTTTATACCAAACAGTAGTATAGGTTTATACCAAACAGTAGTATAGGTTTATACCAAACACACTCACAGGCACATCACTCGCTCCAACAAACGAAATTAACATCACTCGTTACGGTTTATTAACAAAATCTCTTTATTAACCAACGTAATTAGTCAATTCCGAATAGCTATCACACTACTCGTTTAAAGAATTATCTGCAGTTTGATTACTGTCCGTTATCTGAGGTTCTGTAAGTCGCACCAGTACTTTACCTACCTCCACGTATCTGATAACAGCGGTCGCGATAACGACCGATACCTAGCTGACTCAGATTGACTTCATTAGCCCGTGAATACGTTGGTCTATTTGTTACATTGGTATTTGGTTATAAAATACGAGGAAAACTCATGTTAGTGAATAATACTTTGTGGTGTGCGTGATTAGGGAGTGATGCTAATTGCTAATTGACGTGTTCATTGTTTTCAGTGCGTGAATAACAGAGTGAGATGGTGACGTGAGCACAGCATGCGCTGGTCGAAGTGGTGGTGGGTGGTGGTGGCGCTGCACGCGCGCTCCCTCGCAGCCGTCTCGCCGACCGTCTGCGAGGAGGAGGCTTGCCGCTGCGACCCCTTCACCAGAGTCATATGCACATGCACCAAGGAATATCCCGTACGTAACATTTATAATAGGTACTTTGTCCATGCGAAGCTTCACTGTTTCAAGAATGATCTAATGTAGAGACAGTGACTCATTTAATCTTTATGATCTTATTAAAATTAACATAAAATAGCGATCACTACCTGCGTATGTTAATATTGTATCTATTCACAACGTAGGTAGGTATATCGTTCCACAATCTACAGGTTTCATATTATAACGCTCGTAGAAAAGACTTCTAAGAAAACAATAATTTCTCATTAGAATTAATTTGCGTTTGTTGCAGGAGGTGACCCTACGGCCTGACGGAGCTTACAGAGTTCCATCTACTGCCTCTGGTATAATTATCGATAACTGCTCTCGGGTAACCTTCCTGCCTGACACAGTTCGAAATCTTATACAACTCCGCAATATAGAACTAAGAAATGTGGATCACGTTGTCATTAACGAGCGAGCGCTATCTTGGTCTCCGTTCTCCAATCGGAACGAAATGAACCCAGGAATACGGATCTCGATAAACAATTGTACTATAGACGAAATCGCCTCTCACGCCATACAAGGACGCGTCAACGATGTCGTCATCAGCAACAGCAGAATCAAGCTCTTGAAGCCATTCGCATTCTCCAGCCTCTCAGGAGTCAACAACATTGAGTTGTCAGACAATGTCTTCGAGAACATCGAAATACAAACTTTCAAGAAATTTACCGTGGATAACTTTGTACTGCGCGGCGGCAGGATAAACACGCTACCGAGCAGGTTTCTATCAGACGTTGAAGTGACCAACCTGTTTCGGATGGAAGGTGTTACTGTTAAGTATTTGCATAGTTTAACTTTTCTTGTCAATTCACCAAAGAGGGTCCTCATAGAGAGTAACAACATAGAAACATTGGAAGGAGACGGATTTCACATAGTTACGAGAGGACCAATTACATTTAGGAATAATACCGTGACCAATTTGAGGAAAGGAGCGTTTTTTGGATTCACAGTGGACTTGGAGACAGCTTCGGTCATGGGGCCCCAGGAGTTGTTGATAGACAACAACACTGTGACTAATTTAACGCCGTCTTCATTAATGTACAACCGTACGAGACTGACTTTAAGAGTGGACGGCTTAAACCTGAACACATCTTGTGCTTGTGAAATCGCTGAGAACTGGCGTGAAGTGTTAAAAGAACAAGGTGGTACTGTGACGTGTTGGTACGAGCTCGAGGGCTACTACGTATCGTTACCGACCTACGTAGACAGTAGATGCGGCCCGTTCAAACAAAACTTCTGGATATTCGTGGTCATAGGGGTCATTATAGTGTTAGTTCTAGCGGCCATAGCCATATTCTTTATAGTTAGACGAGAAAATGAAAAGAAGAAGAAAGTGCAGATAGTCATGCCAGATGGAAAGACTTACAGGGAAACGGAGTTCCATATCGTTGTCGAGAGAGCAGAGCTCCTGACTACAGATTTATGATAAGTTTGTATTGCGAGAGCAATTTTGATCTCTGTCATTGTGTAGGTATCTGGTGACAAACAATAGATGACTTGTTCGATGAATCGAACGCTCCGTGAATATTCTGTGTATTCAGATTTCTACCTCAGAGGCTCGATACTGCTACACTATGTATAGGTCTGGCTATCTGGTTTTGACAACCGTTTTCACGGCACGTTTCTGATGTCGCGATCCCGGCACGCGTCTGACGCGTGGCCCAACATCATGTTATTAAACGTAATTGTGGCAGCATCAGAGCTCCACCGCTCCGTCATTATAAAAGTGCCAACATTAGTTTTATACAGTTCAGTATTACGCGATGTGGTGTTGCAAAAGATACTACTTAGGTTTTTGTTAAAGGTAGCGTTAAATTATTGTGATTAATAAAAAGTACAACGAATATTGTGTTTCATTATGACGTTTAAGCGACAGATGATAGCTGTGCGAATGTTTAGCGAATATGGCGAAAGTAACACTATAATGTTAGTATTTAATGACGCACTGCATTGCGATCGTGACGAAATGACCTACAGTTTATAACTGACTATAAAATTGCGTGCGTTACTACAGCGCTGTTGCGACCTACTTGTTAACGTAAAACTTGGATGTTTGCGCATTCCTAGTAGTTTTGCAAACGACAATATATGCGCATACAACATAGAACAATAAGATAAATACTACGATCCACTTTTAAGGTACCTACTGTAATTATAATTGCAGATATGCAACCACTTATACATTCGACATAATTGTTGTTTCTATGTTCAATGTACAATTTATAGTTGTAGGTACTGTTGATAGTGCAGCGTGCAGCTCCTCATAGTCTCCTATTTGTTTCGCGTAGTATCATTAAACACTATATTAACTCTAATGATAGTAGGTACATTTTCTGTCAGCGCAATTTGAGGGCTACCTTATTGCACAAACGCACATTCTCTAAATGACTTAACTTACTTAGCCACTTTATTCCTATAGGTGCAGTTATTCTATTAGCAATATTGTATTATCCTGCTGTAGGCATTAACCAAAGGCAGCGACTTGTGCACGTTTTTGACATTTTACGACTTGACCTATAGCCATTTGAACCGAGAGGTGCTAATCTATTACGAGCCATAATGCCTAGGAATAAGGGGACAAAATGCTTTACTGGTGACGTTGTTGAGTGTACACACTGCACCTTTTACTGGTTTCAAACAATTGTCGAGAGGAAATAAATTTTCTATAGTCACAACGGTTGGATTATTGGCCGTTATAACAATGAGCCCATACACCTCTTGGTAAAGGTAAACAAACCTCTTACAAATCTTTAATGCTTCTTTGTAAAAGAAGGTTGTTTGTAATAATAATAACAGTTGAAAGTTATGATATTATTAGCTTTTGCCCGGGGTTTGGCCGGTTGGAGGGCGGAAATAATCCCAGCCGTTTTAGCGTGAAAGCGTAAAAAACAAACTCACTTTCGTATTTACAATATTAGGATTGTGCTGGTTTTAGTTGTTCCTCATCTACCTTTGGCAGCCCTACGCAGAGCAGTAGGGCACGTATCTACCTTATGATTGGGGGCACGGCATGATTCTAAAATCGCCTACAGATGTTCATTTGGTGTGAGTTGTTCAGCCACCAAGTGAGCTTAATTTTCATGGAATGGATAATTCTAGGTTCTAGAGTTGTAATCACGATAATAATTCACACACTTAGGCCCTTTGTACACACACATTTTTCTCGCCGTGAAAAACTACCGTTTATTCGCTATGCGTAGGCACGGTCGTCAGTGTTGTACGGATCACTATGGAAGCTTGTTGACAGACACGTTTTTTTCTACGTTGCGTTTTATACGCCGCTAGTTGATGCCCGCGGTTTCGCCCGCGTGGATGTCGTTTGTTATATACTAAAACCTTCCTCGAGAACCACTCTATCCATTGGTGAAAACAGCATGAAAATCGGTGCTGTAGTTTTTGAGTTTATACCAACAGGACGACAGACAGACGCGGCGGAGGACTTAGTTTTGTAATATGTAAGGACACCGTAAAGAAACCATGCCGTGGACAGCCTTACGGTTCTCCCGCGATCCTAAATTCTGTGTAGATAGCTGTACCTGCTAGATTGCATGTCATACATATTTCATTCATGTCACATACTTGCCGTACGAGTAGACCGTTGAGAATTCCTTGCTGTCGTCTGCAGAGATATAGCTAACAATGGGACTATCATGGTAGCATACACATCTGTATGATGAAGGCATGTATGTCCAATTTATGCAATAAAATTAAGATAGTGTCTCTGAGGAGTGCGATTTGTTATTAAAATTATTGCTGATAATATTTTATTTGCTTGACTTGTTATTCAAACAAAGTAGAATAATTATTTTTAGTCTGTTATTGATAAAAATATTAATCTCCTCGCGCCATTTCCTTTGGAAGGTCTTCAAATAGGAGCCGAATATTAGAGCAAATAAAGGGTTATTTCATTATTCTAGTGGTTCATACGCACAGAAATGTATGACGGATCATCCCATCGAGTTTGCAGACTGCAAAATCTTCATAACTATTCATATTCATAACTATTTCAATTGCAATGCCCTAACAGGCAACTAAGTTCTAAGAACCTACCTATTGTTAACATCTCCAAATTCTGTACACTTAGTTCGCAATAAAGATTTTGAATTTGAGAATTTGAAAATTTGAATTTGAATTCATTCCAATAATGAGTATACCAACGTGGATTTCGTCAGACATAACTTGCTTCAAACCTTTATTTACAAATTATAACAATGTTTCGCACTTTGGAAACAAAAACATTACTGTTTCATAAAATAATAGCTGCCGAACATTCCGCGCGATATAATAATACTCGTAGTTTATGTTTCTAAACCATATAATTAGTTTGAACTCAGGAAGTACCTATAATGTATCATTACCTATACTTATATAATAACTTACAAGATCTACCGATAGCCTAATAGCTATAATCTTGTTCAATAGAGGACTAATGCTAGTTGTAAAATGCCAAAGAGATTTAAGATACTGAGAGACTATCAGAAGAAATGTCACAGAAAAATTGTGATCCCATGTCTCAGTGACGCCAACTAGCATACTCGTATGTATCGGATTACGATTTGATTCGCTATGTCCCGTCTACTGTTATTTATTGTCTTCGTAAAATACACTTCCAATGTGTTATCAATTGTTATAAAATGAATATCATATTTCCAAATGCGAATTCTATTACTGTTAAGCGAATATGGTACACTATTATGTACAAAAGGATCTTCTGGCGCTCGGATGTCGTTGACGGCGGGCGCTGTTGGTAAACATTTGTGCAATTGTTTTGTGAAATATCTTGAAAAAACCGGCCAAGTGCGAATCGGACTAGCGCACGAAGGGTTCTGTACCACCGAACAAAATTTAGCAAAAAAAAAAGGCAGAAAAATACGTCTTGTATGAGGCTCCCTTTAATTTTTAATTAAATTTTTATGATTTGCTGTCATAGCGGTAATAGAAATGCACAATCTGTAAAAATTTCAACTGTCAAGTGTAGACGGAGGGAAGAACATCGCAGGCTTAGTAATAGGATTCCGTTTAGCACCTTTCGGGTATGAAACCCTAGAAACGAGATGGTGGCGTTTGTTCCGATTTTGGCCACACGCCAAAAGAACCTTGGAGCGCTATATTTGTTATGAAGGACATTGTTTTTTTTTCTTACTTCTTTCGTTTAATCCTCGATATTATCTTTATTTCCACTGTGTAATTCTGTTAAGTAAAAGTAAACGACTTACCGCAGCAGCGGCTGTCCATCCAGAACATGATGTATGGAGGGGGGCGAGGACAGTTCCAGTCCCCTGGACAGCAACAGAGCCTCGCTCCCATCGTGTGGGGGTTCACCTTCCACCCCGACGGGGCTACCGCCCATCATGGCGTTAACTTGGACCTCCACCAAGGTTGCTAAACAAACAGATACAGAAATGGAGTCTTATGTATATGACTGTAGAAGGAAAAAAAAAAAAGTGCATAAGAAGAAGTGTATGTGGCTTTCACATGTGACGAATGGCGATACTTGAATTAGGTACTGTCAGCCACAAAAGTCGATCAACCCTTCAGTTTTTTAAATCTTAATTATTGAGCAAAATATTCATAAAAAATCTGTACTGATCTAAAATCTTAAGAGGTAACTTTTAGCTGTTTTAGCTTTTAGGATTTTGTACCAATTCAGCTGAAAAGTAAATTTTATCAAAAAATTACAGTGTTTATTGACTTTTGTTGCTGACTTTACGATTGGCTCACAGTTTGACTGACTAATATTTTACCACGCTGTGTTGTTGTATAGTTTGTGATAAAACAAGAGATCAGGTAATGCGGTTCAGAGCAAAAAAGACGGTCAGTAATCAAAATACAGCCACCATTGGTTCTACAGAAACGACCAAAGTACATAAGTCTTTTAATAGTACATAATTGGGATGACACTAGTGTTTTAATGTTTTAAAATTGCAACTATATCATCGGCAAAAGTTTATTTTTATTTTCTAATAGTAGTTTTTTTATAGACATTAACAATAATAACAGTGCATTAGCACTAACTCTAAACTGCAATGTTAGAAATGATTTAGTACAGCAACAGTGCTCATCCATTGCTTAGTTTTGGACATAAATGGCAACACTGATTAGTATGCCATAAAGGATGTGAGTAAAACCAATAGATTCCCTACACCTGCATCGACACATTCTGATCACGGCTGGGGTTCCCGTCGTTATGATTAGGAACAATATATCATTACACAAAAATAAATCATTTATCTGATAGCCACACTTGTGATACGACCTCTCAAGAAACTTCTACCTTAGTTCGACGCAATAAGATTTGAATTTGTAAATATGATGTGTTTTGGAATATTATTCATTTAATGCTGTTATAAATGATGCTCGTCAAACTTTTAAACTAAAAGGTTTAAACCTTTGAAATTCATAAATATTTATGAATTGGGAAACACTTTAAAGTCTTTGCTGTTAGCTGTGTTGTTATTCGAAAATGCATCTTATTAAAAGACACATAGAAAATGTTATCGAAGTATTTATAACTTAGTTTCAGAAATAATAGTATCAAAATAGAACAAGTGTCCTTTGTTATATTATTTCTCTTTATAAATAACAGTCGGATTGCTGGCGCTAGTGAACTAACCGCAAATGAATAATTCTTTCATTCATAACATTATAAACTAAAACAAGAAGCTATTAAGACAGTATCATAAAGACGATATACCTACATGATATTTTAATACTGAGAAACAAGATATTTTATCAACCTTGAAGTTTTATTCATTTACCTATAATTATCATGCATAATAAATGTTATGTGATGCAAAATGGATATTAGTTGTATAACAACATTCACACTATATTTTATGTGTTTATATAACTTATAAATTGTATATTGTTTTGTTAAACATAGAGAACTAAATGTGTGTAAAAGAATGCGCAAGCGCATAGCGGTTAACTGCTATACTTGCGCATTAACCGCTATGCGCTTGCGCATTCTTTAACGATTTCAGCTTCAACATTTTATAACTTTCAAAATCTATTTGCGTTAAAAATAAATGGTTAAAGACAGTTATCAGTTATCAATATCACAATCAGTAGTCACATAATTTGGATCACGTTTTAACCCGTTACAACCGTATATACCTGTGTAGCCTGTACTGTCCCTAGGGGTATCGTATTACCCAGTTACTGGGTTGTGGAGGTCAGATAGGCAGTCGCTCCATGTAAAATACTGGTATTCAGCTGCATCCGGTTAGACTGGAAGCCGACCTCAACATAGTTGGGAAAAAGCTAGGCAGATGATGAGCCTGTACTGTCCCACTGCAGCTAGGCAAAGGCCCTTCTCTTTACAACTCAGGCGCAGAAATTATTCTGCAACACTCACATGCTAAGGCTCACTGATCATTGCCCTGTGAACGGGACCTAAGTACGTACTTAGGACAGTTTACAGGGCGATCACAGTCAGTACGAATTCGGTTAAAAGTTGGGATCACACGTCTCCATCCCACTTGATACTGTTAAAAACAAATGAAGTATGAAACTGTCACTTGATCCCATAAATATAAAGTAAAATATCGTGATAATCGCCGAGCGAACGGGCCCTAACGCTGCTCAAAACTTTTAACTCTTCTATCAACCAAGTATAGCGATGTAAGGAAATAAATCCTATGCACCAGTGTGTTATTTCTGGGTTTTACCTTGCTTCACTAATATCCGGTAGCAAACTGTCATATTTCAAATTATTACAGGAATTACGACATACATAAAAAAGCAGCCAACTGCGAGTGAGACTCGCATACGAGGGGTTCCTATAATGAACAAAATATTTAACACTACATTTTTTTTATATACGTTTCTTGCCTGTGTGCTTGCTGCTTGCACTCCCTTTATTTTATTTATATTATGTTTTGATACAGCGACTATAGTTGTACACACACTCTTTGAAAATTTCAAGTACCGATCTATCTATTGAGTTCAAAAGAACAGCAGCCCTGTGTCAGACGGACGCACGGACTCTGGAACCTTAGTAATAGGGTCCCGTTGGCACCGTTTGGGTACACCGTTTGGACACCCAACATTTAAAAAAAAACCTTTATGTTCTGCCCTCAGAGAATCTATACAGTCACATTAATGAAAACTTAATATAATGTATACTCACACAAAGTCAGTGGCGGTATCTCAATATCCGGAGCCAAGAGCTTCGATGCGCAAGCGGCGCCTGCGTATACCAGTTCCATTTCAAGAGCCACTAGCCCGACCCGTTGAGTGGTGAGTGGCGTGTCTTCGTAGCCCACGCATAGGCATCGGAAACCGAAGCGGTTGTCTTCGCTAAAAATTGAGTATTATTTTATTGTATACAGTTCTTAATAAAGTAAGTATAATCACTTTTTATTTATTTATTTATAATATTATTTATGCGAAAGTGAGTTTGTTTGTTTGCTACAGTTTCACGTTAAAACGACTGAACGGATTTGGATGAAATTTGGCATAGGGGTAGACCATGACCGGGAATAGGACATAGGATACATTTTATCCCGATATACCCACTGGATCGAGACTTATGCGGGTGAAACCGCGGGGTACAGCTATTGTTTGAATATTTGCAAGCTGCCACAATCGGAACGACGACGGAAACATAGGTTCCCTGTATTCTGCTGATTAAATTTGGATAATATAAACGATTGAATTTCAACTGTTTTTAGAACTATTTTGCTTATTTAGATATTATGCGAGTCTGCCCAATATGTTTTACCCTTCCATGCGCCCCTTTCGGTTACCATAATCATTAACTCTGTCTTCATGTAGATAGTTAATATATTCAGGCGTGACTTTGCGGAAATCCATTATAAGATAAAATAGATGTTGCTATTCCTCAAGTCATAAAAAACCCTGTAAGAAATCGACACGTGTTTCACCTCTCAACGAGACATCCTCAGGATGACGATTGACCAGACGCGAACCAGAACACGACGTGTTGCCACACCGTGCACTGGACGCGGATACGACCCTGGGGTAGTATTATGAAGTATTAATGCCATCATTATTCCACTGCGAAAATGGGATGGTGCTAGCGGCCTTGTCTAGCTCCGTCTCTCTCTCACACTGGAAAAATGGTGGCATTAATACTTCATAATACGGCACCTGGTCTGTCTCTGTGTCCAGTGACCGGTTGGGAACTCACCGCAAAACGGACCGCTCGGCGTATAATCTAAATGAAGGATGACTTACTTGTTAGATTTATTGAACTCAGTCAAATAGTCGGATGCTGTCTCCAGTGAGAATATTACTTCATTTCCTGGTATGAGCAGGGCCTTCTGTGGCCAGTCGCTAGCACTGCAAGAAAACTATGGATGAATACGAGTTGTTTGTATATTTGTTAACTGTATGTTACTTTTTGTATACAGAACCTGTTGGTAAACCTTTTATAAATCACTAGATGATGCTCACGGTTTCGCCCGCGTGGATGTCGGTTATTATATACTAAAAACATACTCGAGAACCACTCCATCCATCAATTGGTGAAAACAGCATGAAAATCGGTGCAGTCGTTTTTGAGTTTATCGCGTACAGGACGACAAACAGACAGAAACGGCAGAGGATTTTGTTTTATAATATTTAAGGATAATCTTAGCAGTTTCCGTGTGTGTTCTATATCTTATGATTGTGAAAATATTTCTTAGTTTCCAATAATCCGGTCCTTTGCAAATATCCTTACATTTCAGAACGACTTGATTTATCCAATTATCTTGCGACACGTACATGATTCTTCAATACGTCTTAATAAATCACTTCTATCATATTATCTAGACTGTTGCTAGCTGCTACAACTTGCTCTTAAGAGTGCCATAACGGGGGCCGCCAAGGAGGCGCCTAGTTCAACGTTGATTTAATAAGAACATAAAATTCACGTAAAAGGCTATAATTTGAAGAGGACCCCTGTTTCGCGACTTAGGAATACGCGGCGAGGCTTAAGGCAGCGTTGACGAATGAGCGGTGACGCCGTGAGCGTTGACGAATGAGCGGACTGTACTGTCCCCGTGACTCGCGCACATTCCTGAGGCGCGGAACAGCAGTTTCGGTCATACTATACAAGGATATTATGGCGCTTCAATGTCAGGCTGTTAGTAAACATTTATGAAATTGTGTTGAAAAAACAAGACGGCGGCGTTACTTTGGGCACACGCCAATATCCTATCCTTGTAAATTATATAACTTACTTGTTAGCTAGTCGAGGAGTCACGCTGACGTACGAGCAGTTATAATGCATGCACACACCGTCCGTATCAGGTTCGTCGCTTAATTCTTCGACCTCGCCTTCATTCGTCAGCTGAACTAAGCGCTATGATAGAAAAATAAAAGAAAGTTAAACTTTCGTTTCCATCAAAAAGTTCTCAACACTTTAAATTCATAGGCTTCCCTTCCAAGTATTAAATCAATACGTTTTTTTTTTCGATATTTTAGAACTTGTTCCATTATAAATTAGTACAGTCACGAGCAAAAGTATACACTTAGCAAAATTCAATACCCATTTTTTCGTGGAAAAACGATTGCAACTTTGAGATGATACCTATTTCATAATAATATGGGTTCTAAAATACTGTTCGTTATATCATAAAATTACAATCAATACAGTAGAAGAAAATCACTTTTAAAAGTTGCTAAGTGTATACATATTGGTGCTCGTGACTGTACATGAGTACCTACTATTACCTCCTGGAAAGATGCCAATAATTTCTATTTCACCCATTACACATTAACTATACATATAATAAAATACATAGTAACGAAGTCAACTGTACACGTGTACATAGAATATTTTTGAAAAAAAAAAAAGTAATTGCTACGAGGTATGGGAACGAGTCTGAAGCGGAAAATATAGTTTTTAGAATTTTTGTCTGTTTGTCTGGATGTATATTCCGGCTTGGCGCAACAACGGCTGAACGGATTTGGATGAAATTTAGCACACAGATAGTTTATAACCTGCTTAATCCGGGTTAGCGACTATCTGTGTGCCAAATTTCTGCCATATATCATATTTCCAAACAGTAATATTGCCAAATTAATCAAAACAGCGAAATATTTGACATCTATTTGCGACGTTGCCCACTTTCAGAATACACGCTCTTAAACCCATTAAAATTTTTTTTTTTTTTATTGTCTTATTTTTTTTCAGTTTGGAGGAATCATTTTTAAAAAGTGAATACTGCTTTCTGCTCTTTGAGACATTTTGAAGTGAATTTGATGGGTAAACGTATAGATTCGCGTCACCGCGCGCCATAGTGCTGTAACCTAGAATATAAATGGCGCTAATATCAGTTTTAATATTTTTCACTTCTGTCGGCAGTCCCCATTAACTGATTAGGTTTTTTTTAAACATTCCAATCACGGGCAAAAACCCTGACTCCAGGTATCTGATCGCGTTTTGGGAAAGTCCGAAAGAGATACCGGGACCTTGGCAACAGGCAACTGAAGGAACACGGGTGGATTTTAGTCAGTAAAAGTCTGACACGCCCTTCCGCTCCGCCCAGAGCGGGAGAAGTCATTGGAAGATTTCTCACCCTCAAAAACAAAACAAAAAAAAAAAGGTATCTGATCGCGAGACGATAGACGACACACAGAGTCACCGGCAAGTTTAAATTACATTTAAAGAGCACAAATCTAGAGGAAATCTAACATTGGAACAAGTGTTGTGCTGATGTTACATTCAGGAGCAAAGATCTCACTCAAGCATAGTTCAGGAGCTATTTACACTAAAAAGCTAGAAGTCTACTTGGAAATGATGGGAACCACTAAACTGGTTCTAGAGAATCGAGGAAATCTACAATGAATGAAGTTAGCTGAGCGTAGTTTGATTGCATTCATAACCCAGACTAAGTGTAGCAAATAGCTGAGAATTTACGTTATATTATCGTTATACTCACTTATATTGACATATTTCAATTATTATCGGCTTATCCGACTGTGTTGGAGCCGTTTACCTGTACTAAGTATGATAAATAAATATATAGAACCACTGCCATCCGATTCAAAACTTCTGTGGGATGTCAATGGCTTTCCTTTTTAGAGGCTCTAAAATCTCTTTTAGTAAAAACAGGTCGCTCATCCAAAGTATGTCTGAGTGAGCGTGGCTTACAGCACTGAAGCCTTGTAAACAAAAGCCTCTCAATGTATTGCATTCAGTACCTCTCGTCTGATCATCACAATAAGGGCCGGTTTTCTCTAAAGAAGAGATGTCTCAATATCCAAGCGGTGGGTGTTATACCTCATTGGTTACTTACGAGACAATCTCGTTTTCGTTCCACTTTGATGTTAAGCCGATATCAGACGTTTCACTCGAGTGAACGGTTTACTCGAGTGGTTCGTTTTTGTTTTGTACTACGTTCACACGACACCGACATAATTATGTAGAAATGTACACTCATATGCTCCTTTTTTTCTATCATTCGGTAGGCGAGTAAAAGATGCCGAGTGCCGAAATCCGAGATCATTGGTTCGGTTCACAAATTTGTTTCATTTTTCACTTTTGATACATTTTATGTTCAGACGTTTCGCTTCGAGTGAAATATAATGAAAGGCAAAAATGAAAGATAAGTGTAGCGTGTGTTATCGGCTTCACATACTGGCCCCGTCTCCCGAGTCTAACTCTAGAACAGTAACTCTAGTATATCATAATAGGCAATAGCACGTAAATGAATGACGTGGGTGATGGACGACATTCTACCTTATATACCTTTCTGAAAGGCGGGTCTGAGACCCGGACCTCATTGGCGCAATGACAACGGTGTTTCGGAGTTCCGGCCACGGCGTAAACGGTGAGTGAGTCTTCGGGCTGCGCCGTGATGCTTCGGGGATCCATTTCTAGGACTACCCAAGATACACTGGTGGGGAATAGTACCCTAGAAAGAAAAAAACAATCAGTATTTGCTCACTTATAAAAAACCATAAAGATAACGGACAGCCTAAACCGCTGGGTCTAGGAAGCATGATTTTTTTAATAAAAGACCAAGCGGTTGCTCAGGAGTTTCTTTAAGAAATCAAGGGGAGCTTAGTGCATTGGAAGGATTTTTTTTAATTCATCCCCGTGAAAGTTTTTACGGAAATCCATCATTTTTGCCGATGAGAAACCAATACCCGTAAGGTGAACAACGTTTTATTATAAACTAGCTGATGCCCGCGGCTTCACCCGCGTGGATGTCGGTGTGTCACTCTATCCATTGGTGAAAACAGCATGAAAATCGGTGCAGTAGTTATTGAGTTTATCGCGAACAGACAGACAGACGCGGCGGAAAACTTTGTTTTATAATATGAAGTGATTCGAAAATGTTAAAGCAAATGATACGCAGGATACGATCTTCTGGTAAAGCATGTATTAGTAGACCCCTCCGAGTTGGACACAAGTCGTGGTTGGGTACGCTTTGTGCTAAAAAGCATGATATGTATCAGAATGACTATTAAAACATAACTTGCTTTCGCAAGAAAAATGATTTTTTTTACGTAATTTACTTGTAGCTTTCTCAGCCTCTTCTATACATCTGTATCTGCCATCATCTCAGTATTCACCCCTTTCTAGGCTCATCTTTTACACAATCCATTCATGCACATCACAAACATTATTTCATTGCTATATTTATGTTGAGGCAGGCCACATCTGCCGCATTTCGCATCAGTATTGGAACAAAGTAGGCACGGATTGGGTTCCAAACTACAGGAACCGGAGATGGAACGCAATGAATGAAGGAGATGGCGTAGCGGGTTAGTCTTTTACTCGTATCTAAGGGTTGGGCTCTAATTTCAAAAGAGAGAGAAAAATTTTAAGTCGGACTGGGACACAACAGGCTCATAATAATCATAATCGTCAGTGGAAAGGCGAAAATGCTAAAGCGCCAAAATAATACTTTTGGGAAATGAACTTTAAAGTTTTAACTTTAAAGTTCATTTCCCAAAATTGTTTTAACTTTAAAATTCATTTCCCAATAGTACGAAAATGCTAAAGCGCCAAAATGGTACTTTTGGGAAATGAACTTTTTGGCGCTTTAGCATTTTCGCCTTTCCACTGACGAATATAGTTATGTTCCAAACCTCATGTTAGTGACTGTGGCTTGCTTGTAAGGGTGGTCGCTCTCGAGCCACGTGTAGTAGTGTCCCGTGGTTGTGGTGCATTCCTCTAAATTCGGGACAAGCAAGTTCATTGCCGCAACATGCGGGAGTAGCTTGTGAATCATCTCCAGTATTTTGATGACGCTCTGTAAGATCAATCATTAAAAATATATTGTACAAAATGCAACTTGTGTTTTGATTTAAATAAATTCTGATATAATTGTGCATTCCCAACCCATCTTTATTGTGCCGAACATAACCATCTTTTTATAAATAAAGGGGAATTTTATGTAGAAATTAAACAAAAACCTGCACCCTACGCGTGAAGAGGAGACGTTTGTCACCCTTATATGCTGCGCTAGCGCTGCGTCAACATGACGATATTTTCAACACAACCTGTGTATAGTCCTACAAGGGTCTTTTATTACGTGGCCAAAATTGGAACTAACGCCGCTATCTTGTTTTTAATACATTTCAATTGACATTTCACAAAACAATTGCATAAATGTTTACCAAAAACGCCACCCTTTATATGACATTCAGGCGTCAAACGATCCTTGTAGCACTGACGTTAGCGTCTATGCGACTTCAACGAAGGGCAGGAGCTAAGGCGTTTTAGAGCAACAAAGAGTTCGTCTCAGAGACAGGAATTAGCGTAATCAAAATTGTTCTAACCTTAGAATCATCAACACCATCCAAGTTGGCGAGTGCATACGGGATCAGAATATTGATAGCCGGTGACGACTGCAAGACGCTGGCATTTCTTCTCAAGTCTTCAGCAGTGAGCTCGTTGCGAAGAGTACAGAACAACTCGGCTGCTCGCTCCATGACAATGGAGGCTACGCGAAGAGTGATGGAGCGAAGCGAGCACAGCAAATTGTCGGCCGATTCCGAAGAGTTTGAAAGGGTCTTCGATGATCTGAAGGTGAATTAAAATAAAACACTATCTCAGTGGTCACCCAAAAAAGACGTACGGAAACCAAGTCAGGTTCATCAAAACGCATAAAAGCCGTAAGCACACCAACACATGCGCATGCTTTTCGTTACGAATCACGCTACTATTTTATTCATTATCATTAGTTTGCGACAGCCGCTACGTCCGTATGTCTGCTATAAAATATTTTACTTAATTCTGCTCCTGAACAGACTATGTCCTATCTGCTGGAGTATCCCAAATTTCCGTTCACCCTTGACGATTTGAACAACGGTTCTGACACCGCAAATAACGTGGTCACCGGGC
This sequence comes from Lithophane leautieri, assembly GCA_949152455.1. NCBI lineage: Eukaryota > Metazoa > Arthropoda > Insecta > Lepidoptera > Noctuidae > Lithophane > Lithophane leautieri. The sequence continues at coordinate 18,051,584 of OX424458.1, read as the reverse complement.
CCTAACAGTATAATACAGGTGAACCGTCGAAACGAAAAGAAGAAGATAATTCAATAAACATACCCATAATAAACAAGGCTGGGTATCTGCCCTCGTGCTAACGTGGTGCCGTTAAAGCTGAGCGAGCAGGAGGCGAAGCGGAAGGTAGTCCCGTCAGGTCCCTTCACTGACGGTAGTCCGCAGTCACCGTTGGAAGTACGCCCTCCGTGGTTGCACAGACGTATGGCGTAGCGGAGATCCTCCTATACATTAGATCGTCGATAATAATACCAGCATATTCTTGTGCCAATGCAGGGCAAAGACCTCTTCTGATACATAGAAGGCACCAGTATTTATCACCACGCTTGCTCAAGACGGGTTGGCAATTTCTGAATTATATTGACTAGGTCCACCGTGTCCCTTCACCGATGTCAATAATGTCATGTGTTTATACGAATGGAAAAAGTCACTTGGTACTTGCCCGGATTTGAACCCACAAGCTCATACATGAGAGACTGGCCTAAATCACTGGGCAATCACGACATTTTACAAAAGGTAGTTATAGGTTTGTATTTTGCATGGAAATGAAATGTCGTAAAGAAGCGGATCACACGCTGCAAAGCTGTTAATAGCACGATTTAGAACGCGTAGTGGATATGATATGCTTAAACTTTTTTTTTTTCCTTTGGAAAATCCTCATGGGTACTCTCCCATCTTGGGAGAACGGAGGGTAATGTCGGACTCCTACCGACTAAAACCCCACTGCTCCTAATACTAAAAAAACACACCCTATAACTTCGAGGCTAATGAAACACCCTGTTTTATTATAAACATTATTTCTTGTTTTACGCTGAAACTTAGTTGCGGAACACAAATAATTTAGCAAAATTAATTGTTACCACATGTGTCTGTCGCGCGTATTTTTATTCTCTCTCTGTCTTGTTATTCACACCTGTGTGAACGAGGCGGCAATATACATGCACAAAAGGGTTTCGGCACACAGCATCTATCACATGCCTACCGAATGATCAAACATTAAATGTAAGTATACGTTCATTAATTATAATTATGCATTTTGACGGCGTCGTGTGAATGTGGAATGAAAGAAAAATGAACCTTCACTCGACTGAAGCGTTTGATATCGGTTTTAGCGAAATGATTCGTGTTCCACGACCTATAGAAGTCAAAAAGTTGTGTTACCTTCAACGGAACAGGTCGTTCGAACTTGATCTGTATTGTGTCGTGTTGTAGGTCTGCTGCGGTGAAGTTCCCGTGCGTGATCTCCACGCTAACCCAGCAGTGCGTCGGGTTGGCCTCGTCGGCTGATGCACGGAGCTTTTACGAGAAAGTACACGGTTAAGATAGTTACCAAAAATACTGTGAACACATATTACATATGTAACATACATTGATACGAAAAGCCGTTCAAATACATGCAATGCAACCTGAAATGTTACACACAACTGATCGCCGTACTTTATGGCCGTTGTGGCCCAGGTAGTGTCATAGGCTGCTTTTTAACCCAAAAAAAAAAAGACCTATCAAAGCTAGCAAGTTATAGCTGTGGTGTATCCCTCACCCGTACATCGTGCAGTAACTCGAGCGAGTACTCGTAGTTGCCGAGGCCGCCGTACACACTGACTCCGACGAGGGTGACGCCGGCGCGATCTACCGTGAAGCAGATGGCGTCCGGGCTGCCGTTACCGGTGTTCCAAGCCCGGGACTGGTTCACACGCATGAAACGAGATGGCGTTACTAGGTTCTTGACTGTGTTGGAGTCGGTATCCTCCTGTAATGACAAAATGTAACATTGTTGACGCACTTGCGTATAGCCATGCATGTTATACAATTTATCTTTTTTAAACAGTAAGTTTAATTGAATCAGTAAATTGAATTTCATCCGCCAACACCCGGCCCAGCCGTGGTGTGATTTTCTAAACAAAGGTGTAAAGTACAGAAAACAGAGAAATTTCTTATGCTATCAAAAAACTTATCTGCGCCTGCGCATTCTGTTTGATGTACGCTGAGACAGACTAATATACAGCGAGACATATTGTTTAAGGCGCTAACAATTAATACTTATGACGCAATCATTTGTAGCACATGTAGGGTAAACATTCGTCCGGATTTGTCCTGATATGTTTGGTTTCTTGGCCCCCGTCCGGACTTAGTCCAGCCTTGTTATTTGTCCAGACTTTTCGACTAAAGGAATATTTATCGAAAATAAAAAGAGAAAATTGATTTCTAGACAATAACAAAAAGTATGTAAAATGTCCGGACTTTTTTTGCAAATGTCCGGCTGCAATACTGCATTTGTAAAAGAATATAATAGAAATTTTCAAATTTTGAAATGTTATCCTTAAGCACTTGGGTCAAACGTTAAATAACAAGTCATCTTATAGGGAAAGATGTAATAAAACTCACTCGAATGTTTGTGGCACTAGTAGACATTTCGGCCACAATCCTTGCAGTAAGTTTGCAGCAAAACTCTGATAACTTCTCGTATTGCTTGATCTCGCCGTGGTCGTGCGGCTGTCCGCACTGACGCGTCATCATCTGCTGCTTGATGGGAATCATCACGATGTCTAACATGCGTGGAATCACGTCTAGTAAGTGCCATTCAGTGTGGTTTGGTTTGGTGTCTGCAGGTTCTGGTTGCTGCAAAAGTAAGTTACCACAATATTAAAATTCATCGTAAATTCATTCATTCCTTTATTCACTAACAGACAACGCACTGCCTAAACCACCGCATGCATTCTTAAGCAAGCATGAAATTTTGCACAAGAATTGTATATGTAACGAAAGTGAGCATTTTGGAAGGATCTTTGATAATTCTCCCCCTGAGGGCCGATTTAACCTAAGCCAGAGAACTTTTATTCGGGGAATAAAATTGACGTCTGACAGTTTTTGTATAGAAAATCTGTCAAAAATTGAATATTTACTCGCTGGATTAGACTTATAATAGGGATAAAAGTTTGGTCGAATTCGTCCTAAAGGGGATAAATATGGGATGAAAGTTTGTATGGAAATTCGACTTTTTTGCCAATGGGATCCCATCGTGGCTTGGCATTTTGTGTAATAAAACTGATAAAAACCGCAAAAAGACCGATGACTTTGTCATTCAACTACTCTTGGACTGTACGTGATATATGACATGGATTTATGAACATGATACATGACATTTATGACATGGATACTGAAACATTTATGACATGGATACTGAAGAGTTTGAGTGAAGGTAGTGAACAAAGATAATGTTGTCTTACGCACATTTTACTAGTGCATTTGCAAATTTCATAGTAAAGTTTATTCTAAGGAAACAAATAAACACACCTTCGGGGTATCTCTATTGTTGGCCCTAGGAGGTATTGGAGGCGGTTTCTGCGCGTGAGACGAGCGTGGAACTGTTGCCGATTTGGAAGGAACCTCCTTGAGTACCTATACAACATAAACAAATACCTATTAGTTCACTAAGGAATTCCTAATGTCAAGATATTTGTTCAGTTCAAAATTTCTATATAGATTGACGACCGTTTAGGGATAACGGTGCGGCTGGCCGAATTCTTTGTTTGATTTTCGTTATATGGTTTCTAAATAGTTCAAGTACATTATATTTTTTAAATGATCATTCGTACCTTGCTGTCAGGTCGCCGGTTCTCGTTGGTGTTGATATAGCTCTGTGTCACCGGAACCACATATTGTAACACGTCACGCAAACTTCGTGACGCGCACATTGCCGCGCAGGTTGACGTCAGTTCACGAATCTGCGATGGCGGCACTACACCTTCCTGTAAAAGCATGTTTAATTTATATTTGTAAGCAAGAACAAAAAGAGAAAGAGATATCTAGAATATCTCTTTCTCTTTTTGTTCTTGCTTTGCTACGTTAATATGACATATTATAATAAAGGTACGGTTTCCTAGAAGAACGGTGGCCGCCACATAGAATCTGCAATTTACCGGCGAATGACGTCATTAAAACGTTATAAAAGTAAATTGATGTGTAGTAAAGTCAAACCCCGCTGCACAAAGATTTAAATCGCTAGATTAGCCCTCACCGTACTTAGATACGAGAAAATGTCAATACTAGGAAAAGTGAGCTCACACATTATTAAATAACAATTCCATGACAACCAAGTGAAGTCACTTCGCCATCATGTGACAGAGTTGTCAAAACGAAACAGAAATGCGATTTGCCATATTTTTATACACAGTATTAGTCGACGTACCTTGACGTTAAACAGCATAGCGCAGAGATGATTCCATTTCAGTGTAGGAGTAGGAAAGAAGGCATGGAAGCAAGCTGTTATCGTATCATGAGCTTCTTTCAGGATCGACGTGGTCAGTTCTAAAGCAAATTGTACATAACAGACTCTGTGAGCTTTACTTTTCCCCGGTTTTCTCGGCAACATGGAACACGTTGGTGTCTGATCCGCCATTATCGCCTGAATCAGATTTCGTACTTCAGCAATGGCTTCGAAGTATGACATGTACTCGTGAGAGTTCCGCTTTCTATTGTTTTGGGGGTATATCTCATTGATGTAAGACCGCACGAGTCTCAAGCATGCCCTGATAACGTACACCAGTCTCTTCTGATGCTTCATTATGGTCAACTTCTGGTAGTTAATCGGGACCAGTCCATTTGTTTCTAGAATGATTTCTTTGAAGGTATCCCAGCTCCATTGTAGCAGGGTTATGAGTGACTTGAAGCACGGTACGGTCACTTTTCTGGACAAGTTTTTACTTAGAATTATGATCGGTTCCCCAAATTCGACTATTTTGAGAGGTAACGTATGGTCTGGGCTGACGGTGTTGTAGATAAATGACGGGATTTGCCCAGCGTTCACATCAGTGCCATTATTCGATTTCTTGGAGGTTTTGAAATGAAAACCTATTTCGTCGTTGATGACCATTGCCTGGCCAGAGGAGCCGCAATCCGAGGATGGTCCACTTATGCACGCCCATGCTACATACCATCGGTTTGCCTGCAAAGAAGATGAAGAACTACTGAATATCTGTCAGAATTGAAATAAAACTATCACACGAGTCAAGTATGAAGATCAAGTAATAAGTATACTCCATCTAACAGTCGCAGTCATAAAACGTGGGAGCGAGATGACATGAGACTTAGTACAGAGTATTAGAAATCCGTACTACATATTGACTGACATACTCGCAGGTTGAAAAAAGTCCTATTGTGTACAAAAGAAAATATTTTCGACAAAAATATGACGAATTGTGATGTTATAAACCTTGTAGTGATGAAACGAATGGACTTAACAACGGTTTATTATCATCAGTATTTTATAATTTACTGAGTATTTACAAAAAATGAGTAATTTTCTTAGATATATCAAACTAAATGTCGGTTGGTAATCAAAGTTTGGCGTTGGTAAAAGTATATCGTATCAAACTTAGGTATTATGGAACTTTGCTATATTATGCTTTTTGGCGCCAGGGATCAACTTTTTTTTATAACGTTCTTCCGATAGCCATTCGACTTTGACTGCCACGAATCAAAATTGGCATGGTTCCACTCACCGCCAGCGGTATAGGGTTGTCAAACATGACAGGGAAGCGATCTCTAGGCGGACACTCGTACACGATCTCGTCGCTCTCGGTCAACAGTTCGCCGTCACCCTCTTGATCACCGCCTTCCACTCCGATGTCATACAGCTTCACTTTAGCTGTGTAGTCGCCACGCCCGCCGTATAAACCGATACCACCTGAAAAAATATTATTTACTAGCTTCCGACCGCGGCTTCGCCCGAGTGGTATGTCGATAAAAGTAGCCTATGTCCTTTCTCAGGCTCTAGACTATCTGTGTACCAAATTTAATTTAAATCGGTTCCGTAGTTTTGGCGTGAAAGCGCGATAGACAGACAAACAGAGTTACTTTCGCATTTATAATATTAGTAAGGAAGTAAGAATAACATACTTATATATTTGTTGTCTTTGGTTTTGAAATAAAGGAAATAATAATACATCATCCCATTACGCAAAATACGTGCTTGGACGTAGAGATGCGTACGCCAGCCTGTTATACTGTACTATACTAATACATCTCATGCTTATTTCGGCTACGGTGACTATTTCTGTGTCTAAAGATTACGAGCTTTAGCTTACCCAGTAAGATATCAGTGTCGCACATGAAACGAATGGCTTCAACGGAATGTCCCGAGTAGCCCCAACCGCCGCCATTGCTATCAAACCTGTTCACAGTCTGATAGTCTTCCTTCACCGGCAGTATCGGAGATCCCAAGCTATCTCTTTTGTGATCTGATGAATGCAACCTTAAAAGAAAATAGAAATATAATGCGCTGTTCATATCACATAATTATAATAACCAAACAATGCACGTTTAAAGTCACGGTAACCAAAAGTTGCACAACATTGTTCCAGCAACATGTCTTCAATATGCTGGATACAAGTTGCCGGCTACATTGCATATTACAATATAGATTCAACATGTTTTCAGGACCAAATTCATGTTGCTGAAACAATGTTGTATTACTTTATGTCGCGGCTTAACGTCTCACATACCTGATATCATGAGCGTAAGTCAAAGAATCCAAACACCCCAATAGATGCAACGCAGCATGCATCCTTGTAACAGAACAGCCAGAAGTCGTCGGTATAGCCAACTCCTGGTTCAATACCGACATATTCGACAGAGCGACATTATCCGTCGGTCTATCTTCATCTCTGCATGACAGGTCAAAATTCTCCAAGTTCTTGAAATCTTCTAAGCGTTTCATGCTTCCGTAGTTTGGGTACTCAAACTCGCCCTCACCGAAGTAAGATTCAGGGTCGTTGCAGCATTTTTGGAGCTTGTGTGAGTCGAAAGCTAAAATGTTGTAGCATTTCATGACCCTCATTTGTGGTTGGTAACACCAGAGGACGTCATATAAAGGGTCTAGGCAAGCGAGACTGTTGACAAAGTCCACTTGTTCGGAACCCGTCCATGTGTTGCACGAGCCATCCATTTTGTTTATGGTTATGCATTTGAATGTATGTTCCGGGCGGTTTGGTAGGATTACTGAAAAAAAATTGGTAGTTATTTTTTGTGTTCCGTACCAAAATGGTAATAAAAAAGGAACCGTTATAGTGCGACTTTGTTTATCTCTGTCTGTCACAGCTGCTTACGAACTACTAATGCTAATCAACACCTAAAAATTGATGTCTCAAACTTAGGTTTATTGTTGTGATTTCTTGACTAAAATAAGAATGAAGTGAGTCTGATGAGCCTTTTGAAAACCGGCTGATAATAGCAGTTTCAAAGTACTATTGTCACACATGACCAGAAATACATCTTGTTTTTTTTTTAGTTATGTGTATTATTTGTTATTGTAAATATGTCTCATTTATGTCTCTAATATTGTGCATGTTTTACTCAAATACCATAATAAATAAATAAAATACTTACTGATAGTATTAGTATTAGATGTAATAGTTGAACTGAACAGAGTGTCCGTCTTGATAAGCGCCTGGGACACTTGGACGAAGGTCTGATCTCCCGAGGCAGACACCCACACTGCCTTGCAGGAATGGCGCGGGCCAAGGCGCGGAACACGGCCGGGTGTCGCGTACCAGATAGGGCTGCGTTCTGTTCTTAGGGGCTCCTCCATACGAGGGCGACCAAGCGAACCTTTCTGATGTGGAAAGAAGGGTCGTTTATTATAGGGATTGATCTCGAGCATTTTACTATTATGAGTTTTGAACACCAGAGACAATGCGACACCTAGTGGCATAAATTGGTAGTTCCTTTCACTATAAATGACGTGTTAAAATTAAAATGCCAAAAAATAACACTGAAGATAAAAAGAAAACTCACTTTTATCACATAGACTATAAACAAGATGAACCGGTGATCTGGGGGCTTAAAACAGTCACTTTGGCAGAATCATAATAGGAAAATATTATAAATCATCGTAAAATGACACAAACTGACAATTCATAATAATGATCTGCGTGCGATTCATATTACGAAATAATTCATCTGTTTGACAATTTTCTATGGAGATTCATAAAATGGTCCACACATTAAGAATTGCTTTTGTGTCAAATTAGATGAATTGCTAATGACAGTTGGAAATTCAGGAAATGAATTGCTTTTAAAGGAGTTGCTAATGTGGCCATTTTAGGCCCGCTGGAAGGCAGCTACGGAAAGTAGAAGAGAACCGAGTGATTGCAGGATGCACAGGACAGTCGTTGTGAGAGGCCAATCAGCCTATTTAAAGCAGTATACCTATACGCCTTCGATTGAATGAAGATAATACATGAACTCACGCCTTTTTCAAATGGGGGTAAGCAGAAACGACAGAACGCCACCTGCTACGACCCTTACATACTCCTTCTGCTTCGATTACGTTCATACACGCACGCCGATTGGATACACTACGCAACTGATATTTCTGAAGATGATCTGCAAGGGCGTCATCTCCCGGCGTTTCCGCTCACATTGAATGAAAATGAGTGAATGTCAATGATGATGATAATGACCACAAACCTGATAATTGCCGAACGTGTACAGCTCTCCCTCTTTAGATAGTACCGCGGTGTGATTGCTGCCAGCGCTGACACTCGTAGCCTTAGGCAAGCGCACGCGCACTATTTTGTGATGCACCGCTGTGTCGCCGGCGCCAAGTTGGCCGTATTGGTTCGAACCGAAGGTTAGGACTTCACCTAGGAACAAATATTACCATCAGTAAACAAAAAACAAAGAAACCGTTGAGAAACATCACATCATAGAGGCTTTGTGCAGAATAAAAATATTTTCTTTCTTTATAATAAACTATAGCTGATGCCCGCGGCTTCGCTTGCGTGGATCTCGGTTATTATATACTAAAGCCTTACTCGAAAACCACTCTATCCATTGGTGAAAACAGCTTAAAAATCGGTGCAGTAGTTTTTGAGTTTGTCGCGTACAGGACGACAGATAGACGCAGCGGAGGACTTTGTTTTATAATATGTAAGGTTATCCTAATTTCTGCTAGAGATCTATCCGATCACTGCAGTTTATACCAGTTCATTTACCAAAGTTAAGCTAGAACATCGTTTAAATTAAGTCTTTAATTAAATTTCAAGGCATTCAGCGGCTCGAAGTCTTTATGCCACAGCTGTCCGTTGTAATCAATAACCTTATTACAACTGATATAATAATGATACAAGGGGCCCATGGAAGGATATAAATGTATTGAGGTTGATTTATAAACGTTTCTTCAAGTTAAAATTAGTCTGTATACCCATATATTTTAGTTACGATACTGGGCACACGCAAAAATAACCTTGTAACGAGCTTGTAACCTTGTAGATTCAGCGATGGTTTCGTTGACTTACCATGCTCAGTCAGCAACACAGTGTGATGTAGGCCGCACGCGACGGCGGCAATGCGGTGCCCACCAGGTACGGCGACACGTGCCGGCGGCAAGCATGACACTTTAATACTGGCGTCGCGATCTACCTCGGCGCTGGCTGCTTGGCTTTCATACACCGAGAAGCGGACGTTTTCTTTATCTAGTAAAAGAAAAATAACATAAGACTGTTAATTTGATCATATCGTGAGTATTGAGCCCGTCGCTGTACAGTCACGGGCTTTAATTAATGAGCCACTTTCAAACTTTTCAATTTTGCTGTTTCATACATTCACGAGATTACACGACTAAACACGAACACAAATCGCATGCTCGTAAACAAGATGACAAATTGCTAGTAATCGGAAATAGTCTTATCACAATGTTTATCCAATCTATTTGATACCTCCTTTGAATCAGAGCTCAATAACTCGATATTTCTGAAAACTTAACCGAAGACAGTGACAGTTGAAATGTCGATGTCAGAGACGTTATTTTCGAATTTGTCGAAATGAGTAATTAAAATTTCTCCGAACACTACCGTTACTATGGCTACGCTAAAACAATCATCGCTAGGTAACGGTTGCTAGACCTGCAATTGGTTGACTTTGGGTAGTCACTCTGCTGTCAAGTTTGTTGTTCTGGCTCTCAGGTTAGCCAACCGGTAAAGATATAAAATATAATTTTCTTCTTCTTTAATACGAAGACATGACTTTCCATGTCTGGATGTACGAGTATAACCGACTAAGCCCGATTTGCATTACACGGCTAACAATACGAACAGTGCCTAGTGGCTCATCAATTAAAGTCCGTGATTGTACATCACCCCCTCCAATTCTTTACGAATTTGGAGAGGGCTGGCTGTAAACGGCAAGTGAAGAAACGGGCGTTGATGAGTGAACTGGGTGAGGAGTTGAGGACAAGCCCAGTACACTGAGTTGTTATTAATCCTATTTCAAACATAAAGTTATAAGCAAACGACTAGCGCATCTAGGTAACTGACTATTTTTCCTATTTATAGTTATACAACCTAGCTTATGTCTACGAAACAAGTTAGAATGCTCACCGCTCCTTGAGTCTAGTATAGCGAAGACTTCAGCGATGTCATCAAGATCTGTGACAGAAGGCTCGTTTAAAACGATTGCCTGCCTACTAGCCTACATGACTGGTAATGGAGTATTCTACTAGCTGGGGTCCAAAATTTCGTTCGCATACAAATATCAATTCCCCATGAGACCAGCTCAACCTTGTTCCACCAACTTCACCATAAAATAAATCGGCATAAGCAGTATGAGTATGTTTTGTTTACTCATTCATTGTTCTGTTAACACCAGTATATTTTGTTGCCTGTACAAACTTATGTGTATTTTATTTCTTTATCTTGTAGTCTTTTAAAGAATGCTCACCGCTTTTTCTGTCCACTCTTGCGGAGGCTCCTCCACAGGCGTTATCAAGATCTGCGATAATGATGCAACATGCTTTAGTATGACTAGTTATTCTTTTACATATATTATAAATATATTTGGCGCAATTTGGCCCCTATTTATCGAATTCTAGCAAGTTACAAGTAGAATTGCTGGGGAGTTTGTTGCGCCACTTTTTCTTCCCAGTTTAAACACTAGCAAGTGTTGAGGGGTGATTGTGTTTTGTAAACTTTGACGCGCGAAAAGGTCCGATTCCGTCTGTGATTGGAGAATTTGTTAATGCCTAAATCAAGGAGCTGTTAGACCCGTGATGACCAGCATTATCAGGTTTCCTGGTGATATATAGAACCTAGAGGTCTACCTAACATAAAGAATTCTTACCAATTTTCCTGTCGACTCTAGCCGAGGCTCCGCCACAGGCGTTATCAAGACCTGCGATAGTGACAAGAACACATGTTTAATACCACTGCCTATTTAGGCTATAAAAATATTAACTTGTTACCAATCTGATTTCTTAGTGAGGCATAACTAAACTGCGATCTATCTATACTCCATTTGAAATAAGATTAGACATTTAAATAAGCCTTTTTTATAGTCCGTGCAACCGATTTTTACTTCTATTGCGTTGGTGGCATGACAAATAGCAACTGCAGTAGACAGTTGGTATTGTGTAACGTTTTTTGCTTTTAATACCATCCTTATACCTACGATATAGAAGTCAAAATCGGTTGAACGGACTGTAAAAAGGTTTGTTTAAATTTGTAATCTTATTTCAAATGGAGTATAGAGATCATCTAAAACCTGGCGGTATTTTGAAGTGCAGTTCCTATTCTTCGCAGCAAACGCTTTGCCTAATTCTACTTATCAGCTGACTTAAGGGAATAGCCCGTGTTTATCTAGCCTACTGGAAACGTAACTCTTCCAAGATCTATTGTAACTTATAGCTACGTAACAGAGAGATTGCTCACCGCTTCTTTGGTCGGCTTCTCCGTCGTCGTCAAGATCTGTGGTATGACGGAATGACATTTAAGATGTTAGGACGACTGTCTTGGTTGAATTTCATTACGGGAACCGTTGCTGTCAAATGTTTGGCCTACCTCTTCCAGACTTATTTATTTTCATAATAATAAATGGCGGTTTTGCTGGATTTCTTTTTTCAATACCGTACTTCGAATGTTTAATTTTCCATGGTATCATAATTAAGGCTAAGCGTATTCCGAGACTCAGGTCACGTTAATTTAGTAAAATCAATGTTGTTTGTGTGTTATGCTATTTTAATTTATTTTGTGTAATAATTACAGATACAAATGATTGGTAATGAATAAATGACTAATGACTCACCATTTCTGGAGTCAGGTCTGACTGAAGCCTCGCCATCATCATCAAGGTCTGTGACAGTGACAGTGGAGGATCGCTCTGGACGACTTGCCACCACAAACGCGTCGGCGCATCGCCGGCAAACACCGCACACGGCGCAGCCGCTGTCGCCTTCTCCACAGCCGCATTTTCTGTTTTTGACAGAAATATCGACGTCATAAATTATAAAAATAAATATTTAGAAGTGACTTTGATAAGAACTTACACCTTACTAAAAAAAAGTATGTGCGTCGAAAATGATCATCCATCTTCGGAAATATGAACTCCCGAAGATGAGATCCAATAAAAACCTGTTACAACAATGGAAGGTTCTGCCTATTTTGTATTGCCATGATATCAAAATTATAGAATACGAACTCTATGAAATTCCAAAAATGGAAAACTGCGACCGAAGTAGGTAACCCGACAGAGAGAAAACTTCATACAAGTGCGCAATGAGAGGTGCACTGCTACAAAGCGTGGCAGTAAATAACATAAGAACGCGGCGACGGATGAATTCTCCATACAAACGTAATACCTAAATCATTTGCAATTTGAGCATATTTCCACCATAGTGTGTTGTTGTTCGGATTGAGACAGTATTTATCTAGGTTCCTACATCTTCTTTTTTCCAAAAAACCTAACTAAAGTAGCGAATTGAATTTCGCACATTTTTACAGCGTAAATGACGTTTTCATATTGTTTTTTCTGTATTATAAAAAACAATACTTGTGATATTGTTTCAGCAGAAACATAGCCTATATTATCAAGTTACAAATTATCAAAAAAAAAATGGAAAAACATTAAGTTTTCATGCATCATTTTTGGTATTACGGAACACATCCAAGTTTATCATAAATTTTCAATAGCTAGTAGTGCTATCGCGTCAAGGAAATGTCATGTTAATGAAAATGTGTGCGTGGTCGTACAGTTCACGGTAGCTGTGCGTATCGCTCCGATAGGCACACTAGCGCAACATTTGTAGCACTCGATTCGTAGTTGCGATCGAAAATCCGCCGGCCCCTTAAGAGCTTTGCCTCTGTGGTACAGCGTGCCATTCGTGCTAAGCCGGAAACGCGAAGATTACCGAAGCGCATACGTTTCCTGTTATTTTTTTTTTTCTCCTGAATATTATTATATCCTGTGACTTCGGCACTGTTGTATGGATCATGCTTTCAATACGATGTCTCGACACCAAATTCGAAATTCGTTATCAAAAATGGGACCATAATGTTTCGGACACTTATATGTGCTTGGCAAGTTTTCATGTAGTGTGTAAGACGCGCACGAGATTAGAGCGATCAGAAAGAGATCAGGTGCTCAGACCCTTTTAATTCCTTCGGAAAACCAGCACCCATAACTTTGTTGTTCAAACTATCAAAGGAATTGCTATTGTAAATGTGTTATGCAATTATCCCGCAGTTGGGTTACAGAGGAGTTCATATTCGTCCATAGTCTATTAAAACAGTAATAAATACGTACTCTCCAGGAACTCTATTGGGCAGGTGCGAGCAATGGCACGCGCTAGAGAAGCCCGTACAGTCGCGGCACACGACACACACGCGACAGTAATCAGTCGTCCACGTATGTGACGTCGTGCACAGTCGGGAGTCTTCCTTGCTTTCGCTACGTCGACGAGGTGGGTAGATCTCTGAAAAAGAATGAAAATATTTTTAATTAGATACCACCATAGAGATATGAGGAACAGGGTGTAAGTTTCCTTTTCTTCCATATTTTTTCATTTCAGTCCACCTTAGTAAATAGATATTCCAGAGGGCCTAGACAAGTGAAAATCGCTTCAAAAGCGTTTCGTATTTCTACAACGACTTTCAACAGGATCGCCATAAACTTTTCGATAGCTTATGTCAGTCCTATACATTTTTGCTTTTTCCATCATCGTTATCGCTGATAGAATGTAAAATTGTCTAGGGCCTCAGGTTTCTAACAAATCTGTGTATTTCAATAATTTCTTAAATTATAATGAGTCCAGCATTTTTACCCGATTGCCAAGGAAGGGTTATGATTACTGGAACAGGACGGCTATCTTAATCCCAAACTGAACAAAATAATACAATTGCATCAATAACTTACTCTCTTTGGTGTATCCAAATTCGCGCCCACACTGGCCTTTGTTGTTGATGCCAAATGTGTACACTTGTCCAAAGTTTGTCAAAGCAACCGCATGAGCTTTGCCAAGAGCAACCTGGGGAAACATGATTGGTATTATTAAGTTGAATAAATTTTCAACTATCAACACGCTAATTGCGTAATGCACGATCGGTCAAAATTGGAAACGGTTTGAAACAAATGTCCAATCCATTGCATCATAAGCTCGAAAAAAAATTGCTGCTTTCTATGATCCGATGATCTCCATTTCAAAGATACGGTCTCTGGAAATCACGATGATCGTGATTTTCATCGAGAAGCAACAATTTTCGGTTGAAACAAAACTTACTTGCACAATCCTTTCGTGTCGCAAGCCTAGCACTTGTCCGGCTGAATCACAGTGCTGCGTGTCTTTGCCGAACATCAGCAGATGTCCCTGCCTGGTCACTAAGGCAGTTGAACCGTAGTTGCATGCCGCATACACAACGAAGTGGCCTTCCGCCTGAGAAACAACATGTTTAATTAGATTTGGATGTCTTTAAGCAACACACAGAGCATTTATTTCAATTTAAACCAAATACAGGCACTTTTGAACTGTCAAGGAGTCGGTCAGTCAGAAAGATGAAGCTGTCTTATCCATCTTTATTATCCACAGCCCAAGTTGACCAGGGGGTCAAATTGGGCTGTGGCAATTGAATCGTCAAAAAAAATAAAATTCAGTTCAAAACGGCACGACTATAGTTTTTTACCTTGAATATCTTCTTGGGGCGAGTGGGTTTGGGTTGCCGGCGATGTTTCATGGCGTCCCCGTCTTCGCCTCGGCGTGCGATTCCCGTGAACAACGCGGAGCCATTGTCCAGCACCAAGATTGCGTGGACACCTTCGTGACCTACCGCCACCTATAACACCAATTAATCTTGTAAAAAGTGTATTGTCTCTGAATTGAAGATTGTGTGAAGAATAGGATTGAAATGAGACTGAATCATAACGTGACCGTTAACAGAAGAGAAAGACGTTTTGCACCAAGCTCAGTAACATGGACAAGAGCTGGCAGAAGAAGCGTACGAAAAACCTCAAGTCAGCCGGCAGCCATTACCATCGAACTCCAACCTTGAATTCTTTGAGTTCCTCCTTAATACAGTTGATATCCTCAGTGAGCGTCGTCGGCAGGCCAGTCAATTGAGCCGTCTATATTAAATTCTATGCTCTGATGCTATATGATACTTCATGCTGAATTGATAGATTGATATTGATACAACAGGCATGTGATTCAAATTAGGGTCAAGTATTTTTTTAAATAAAAATATTACTTCAGAAATAAACCTCCTTGAATATTTTTGAATAAAATATATTTTTGAGCGAGATTTTTTTTTTTTTAAAGTTCTCTAAAACTGTTGGAAATTCGAATACTTGAAAAGCTACGCTACGTCAGAGCGAATGTAACGTAACAATCTATGACAACAATCAAAATGTCAATGTGTTTTGTAGGAGTGTTTGACATTGACTTGACACTTGTTTGTTTGTTGTCATAGACTGTGACGTCAACACACCAAGCGCCAAATGGAGGGCGTTTAAAAAGCCCGGGTCGGTTGGCTACTTTTAACTTTTTTTTAAGTACTTTAAATTGCTTTTTTGTCGTAGATTTTTTTTAAACTATTATTTGGCCATGTAAACTATCGAATAAAAATACTAAAAAAATACATGTGTATTCCTTATTGGTTGCAGCAACGTTATAACAATAATCAGTGTATAACCTGACAAATACAATACATGTACTAATATAAAGCCTATGCCTTGCTCCGATTCCCTTTGTTCAACTTCGTTTTAAAATGATAGAGTATCGAGTAGATAATTGTGTATCGTACACAAGCTAAACCTGGAAGCTGCAGCCGATTGTAAACGCGTTCGGAGCGTTTCACTTCTATACAATGTTTTATTTGACAAATCATGATGGGATTTCCCATCGAAAAAATGACGAACTTGCATACAAAACTTTCATCTCTCATTTTAGGGAATGAAATTTCAATAATCATATCTTAGTGCTCACCTTTGTTAAAAAGGAACTGCTGTGCAAAATTACGATAGTATAAAAACTATAACTAGTTAGGAGCTCGTGGCTAAGTAATAACACCCGCACAGGTCGATCCATCAGGTTAAGCTATGCTTGCCGGGGTTGGTCCGTGGATGGGTGACCATCTTTACATAACGAGACTCCTCCGTGCCTCGGAAAGCACGTTAAGCCGTTGGTCCCGGCTGTCATTTGTGGATCTTTGACAGTCGTTACGGGTCGTCAGAAGCCCGAAAGTCTGACAACCAGTCTTGCCAAGGGGTATCGTATTACCCAGTTACTGGGTTGTGGAGGTCAGATAGGCAGTCGCTCCATGTGAAATACTGGTATTCAGCTGCATCCGGTTAGACTGGAAGTCGACCCCAACATAGTTGCGAAAAGGCTAGGCAGATGATGATAGAAACTATAACTATATATATTAGAACTATAAAAATATTGACAAAGATAATATAAAAACTACGCAGAAGTCTTACCTGTATAACTTTACACCTCTTGACGTTGGGCGCTTCATTCCTGGAGAATATAGTCTCCTTCATCAGGGTCCATCGACCGGTTTGTGGCGCAGCTGCCTTGTAGCCGAGGCTTGTGCCCTTGCCAGTGTAGTATACCTGAAAGAAGGATAAGCATGAATGCGGGAATTAACACTATTTCAATAAATAACACATCACGCTTGTAATCCCCGTAGGGTTAGACAGAGGTCCTGCCAGGGTTGCGGGAAAGTCCGAAAGGGATACCGGGACCTTGGCAACAGGCAAATGAAGGAACACGGGTGGGTTTTAGTCAGTAAAAGTCTGACACGCCCATCCGCTCCGCCCAGAGCGGGAGAAGTCATTGGATGATTTCCCAGCCTCAAAAAAAAAAAAAAAAAAAAGGGTTAGACAGAGGTGTACCCTATAGCACATCCACATTTCACAAGTAGCTAACGATATTTATAATTATAACTTTTTTATGCTTTACATTTTTCTAAGACGACTATGTTGTTGTCTATGCAAGTTATATTGAACGTTGTCTAGACCTGTAATAGACGTGCATACCAGCACTCTAAAGGTCGATTCACACATATCAGTGAAGCCACAGTCCCGACACAGTACCGGTTCAGTGCTAAATATTCTTTCATACATTCTCATGCCGGTGTCGGCACTGACTCTGATAAACTGACACTGACAAGTGGGGATGCGTTCATAGAGAATGTATGAAAGAGTATTTTGCACTGGTACCGTGCCGATACTGTGTCGGAACTGATATGTGTGAATCGACCTTTATCCTAATTTTGTCTTATACAATAAGGTTTTGAATCTTATTTTGTACCAATATGTATATTAAATAAATAAATGAGGTCTCTCTTGCTGTGAATCCAACATTGAGAATTTTCAAGTGTTTCAATGTTAGTAGTACAGAAAATTTATTGCAATCGCCAGTTAGTTCCGCATCCGCGTTGTACAGACGTTTAAATATGTTTGTTTTGAATGTAGAGAATTTAACACACTTGTAAACGTGGCAAGCAGCGCCAATAAGAAATGATATAAAATTTATTTCTGTAAGTATATCATCTAAGACACTTTTACATATAAATTCAAGTCAACGCAAAACTAAAGTAACATTTTGCGACTACACACCTTTCCGGAAGCAGTAGTCAGGAGAGCAAAGTCTTGTCCTCCATATATGCTCATGAGGGGATCTTCATCACAATCATCAAGCTGCATCGCTATTGGTGCATCTAACTCCACCGTTCGCCGTGACACTCCATCTTCAAACGGACTCCGGCCCAGAACCAATGTCCTGCGCCTGAGTAGATGCACGTTTATCTCTTTCAGTGACGTCAGCGTGGTGGTAGCCGTGCCTTCGTTCCGTTCCGGCTGTGCGTCAGCGTCATACATTCGGATTGTAAGGTTGTCCTGTAACAGAAAAGGTAAAGTTATAGTAAGAGCATAGCAAAGCACAATCGAAACAATTTTCGCAATGCTGGAAAACAGTCCTACTTTCTGTGATATAGAGTGGGCCGTACTTAATCCACCACGCGGACTCAGCAATAAAGTGAATGTAATATTAAATGTCTGTAATCATTACCTATTGAAATTAATCTATTTTCAATAATGATTTTGTTGTTTAGATCAACGAATCACAGCAGTTAAGAGGCCACCGTAGACGGCTCTCAACTACAAATCGAGATGCGAGCGAAAGTTTTTTAGGTATATTGCTATCTCTGTTTGACAAATGAACGCGGGCGGGAGAAGCGGTGTGCCGCCGTGTGTGTGTGTGTGAGTGGATAGATAGATATTGTTAGCTATACTTGCCATTCATTCATCGAGTCTACATGGCATTTATATTTATTATTAGTAATTAGGTATGTTCAATAATTGCTTTATTTTTGTTGACTACTTTGGGGAATCGTTAGTGAATGTATAAACTAGTAATGCGTTTTTTGGAAATTTCTTTTCCATGCCAATATCTCAACTTATTAGGATATCTCGAGATCTAGGCCCTGTAAAGAAAATCTAATAGATCTCAAATAAGGTAACCTACATCGATATCGTGCGTGGCCTTGGGGGCAAATGAACCGACGAACGGCGCTAAACTTGATACACACACGTCGCGTAAATATAAATTACTGGGGTATTTATTATTACAATTTATTATTTTTATTTATTTTAACCCTAAAGGAAATCAATAAACACATGTTTATTTATTTCCTTTGGGTGGTCTCACTTGAATAAACGAAGGTTTTTTAGGGTTCCGTAGTCAACAAGGAACCCTTATAGTTTCGCCATGTCCGTCTGTCTGTCCGTCTGTCCGCGGCTTAGCTCAAAGACCGTTGGTACTAGAAAGCTGTAATTTGGTATGGATATACATATAAAACACGCCGACAAAGTGGTAAAATTTTTTTTTTTTAGGGTACCTCCCCTACATTTAAAGTGGGGATTGTTTTTTTTTTCTCGTCAATCCCATGGTGTGGGGTATCGTTGGAAAGGTCGTTTAAAAATAATGGGAGTTTGTCAAAACCATTTTTGGATTCAGGGATCCGTTTGCGGAATATTAAGCTTTAAAGTGCAAATTTTTGTTAGAGTCAAGTGTCTCCCTGCCAGCTAAATGGTTGGGTTTGGAAATGTGAAAAAATTCACGGCAGTAGTATATATAACGAAATTAAAAGGAAAACTATCACCGCTACGAAGGCTCCACCAGTTACCAAGTAATAATCGACCAACTTTAATTTGCAGTTGCTTAAACATGTTCTCCCATACATTTTGTATGGGAGAACAAGTTTTTCAACTACAATGTTAAGTTTGTTGGATAAATTCATCCCAATTACGGAACCCTTCATTGTGCGTGGTTCGACATGCACTTGGCCGGCTTTTTCTTTCCTATTTCAGTACTTACCTATTCCTTTTTACTAGACTTTAAAATATTGTTATTAGTAAACAATGAATACAAGTCGAATAATAAAAGTGTAAGTAGGTACTACTATGTACTACTATGCAAAGTATCAGTAAAAGACAAATATTCCAATAATTTATATTTACGCGATGTAAATTCAGATAAAGAACAGCGTTCTGAGCTAAGAGTAATAAAAATAAAAAACAAGTGTTTAGAAAAAACATTTATTTACCTAGTTATGTTCTAACATCAGAGACATTGATTCAATTTGTTTTTAAATATGAATCGATCCGTCGTGTAGGGTGACCATATATTATCGACTGAACGTATTATAAAAAATACAATTATGGTAATCAGAATACATAGGTACTCGTAGTCTCAAAGATCCACACAAAACACGCTGATTATAAGATTTGGCTTGTTACTTTATGTTATCTACAGTACCACACATAAGATGATAATCAACCGTAATCAAACGGCAAGAAGATTTATTATGTATAAATAATATTAAAATCCCACCAGGGAAAGTAGACACGGGCAATATCCGAATAGGTCCTGTCATTTTAAAAAGATTAGCCAGTTAGTTATCAAGCAAGTTATTATCGGAGCAACTTCCCCAAGGTAAGGATCACCAAAGTCCAGATAAAAATCCTAGAATGATTAAATAAACTACAACGACTTTGAACTTTTATTTTAGTTTTATCAATGTTTACTTATGTAATAGGAATTTCACAAAAAAGTCCGAGCAAAAACCGGACCGTGGCTGGCCATAAAGCCGCACTTGTTCAGACAAATCCGGAATCAAATTGTATGGTCACCCTATCCCGGATACGCTGGACAAACATCACAGTAGACATGAGTCGTACTTGCAAAATCGAGTACCAGGGCTTCCAAGTACGTCCACCTTTGGACACCAGCGCCAAAAACCAGGGCTCGAAATACTTTCAAGTATTTTCTTTCTGCATGGAAAATAGATCCGTAAACGATACAAATAAGGAGTACAATCGCGTATGCAAAAAACTATACGTCTAACTTCTAACCAAGCCTTGATTGAAGAAAAATCCTTGCATAGAACATTGATCCGTAACTTTATATAAATAAAGAGCACAATCGTGTTTACAAAAAAAATGCTTCCAAAACTTGAAAGGAAAAATACTTGCATAGGATCCAAGCCTTGTTGGTAGAAAAATACTTGCATAGAACATTGATTCGTAATATAATATAAATAAGGAGCAGAATTGCGTCCACAAAAAATATACTTCCAAACTTTTAAAGTAAAAATACTTTCACAGAACATTGATCCTTATCTAACATACGAATAATGATCAGAATAGCGTCGAGGGTCGACGGAGCAAAATACTTTGAAGTATTTCGGGTCCGCACTTGGTCGGCGTACTTGCAAGTAAATACCTTTTTTTTTTTTTTGATGTTGTTAAATCGTCAAATGACTTCTCCCGCTCTGGGCTGAGCGGAAGGGCGTGTCAGACTTTTACTGACTAAAACCCACCCGTGTTCCTTCAGTTGCCTGTTATCAAGGTCCCGGTATCCCTTTCGGACTTTCCCGCAGCAAGTAAATACCTGGTGTAAAAACCTGGTCGCGTAAATACACACCTTCCCTATCACAGTCAAGTGGCAAGTAGTGTTATCACCAGTGTCTTTGAAATAATGACGCCCGTTCGGTCATATGAGTAGGTAAAGAAACGGAACAGTGACATGACAAAGCTTCATTCAACCGCGCTATGATAGGTACACTACTACAAGCTTGACTGCTTGGTGGCTGAGATGGCGGGTTCGTCGCGTACGGAGAGAAACCAGCTTATACCGGCTCGGCGGGCTCGGCCAGTAGGTACTCACGATAAGGCTCAATTTACATTGCCGCGGTACGGAATGAAGTTTATTTTCACGAAATTGGGTCAAAGCATAATGAACTTTATGACAAATACATAACGTACAAACTACAAAACACTAGCTGAGCCCACAGCTCATAGAGGCTCTTTAGATACATAAGTAGGTACCTTCCAATTAATATTATTATGAAACGGATAAGATCTAAATGTCATCTAAAGATAGAAACGAAAATAGCAAGAAAAAAATGTCTTTGTTTTCTTGGGCTAAGTTGTAAATATGTAAACAATTAGTACTTAGCTAAAAAAGTACCTATAGGTAACTTATCATATCTTATCATCTTATCTTATCTTATCATTGGGTAATACTTACTGTGGGATACATCCCTCCGTTCGGAGGCGATGTTTTCAACCAAATCCTCATCGTAAACAATAATATTCGAAGTCCGTAAACAAAAAAAAGTTCGTAAGAATGTAGGTTACTGGATACCAAATCACAAGGCAAATCAAAATCCAAGTTCGTAGCATAGGTCTGTGTCAGAAAGATTACAATAAAATTTAGCAAACAAATAATTAATTACGCAGGCACAGTACTTTAAAAGTTGAAAGTAATGGTCTAACACTGACAACAAACACCCCGAACGAGCCTCACTCAACCGTTGCGCTAGTTGCCTAATGTGCCTATCGAAGCGATACACACAGCTACCGTGAGCTGTAAGACCACGCACACATTGACATACGCGTGAAGCGATAGCAATACTGGCTATTGAAATTTTATGAGAAATTTAGATGTGTTCCGTAATACCAAAAATGATGAATGAAAACTTAATGTATTTCCAATTCTTTTTCTATAATTTGTAACTTGATAATGTAAGCTATGTTTCTGCTGAAACAATATTACAAATATTGTTGTTTATAATACAGAAAAAACAATATGAAAACATGTCATTTACTCTGTAAAAATGTGCGAAATTCAATTCGCTTAAATTTCATTTTAGGTAAGTTTTTTGGAAAAAAAAAGCTGTAGGAACCTAGATAAATACTGTCTAAATCCGAATATCAACTTAATATGGTGGAAATATGCTCAAATTGCAAATGATTTTGGTATTACGTTTGTATGGACAATTCATCGGTCGCCACACCCTTAACGTAAAATCTTACAGCATGTTACATTTTTTTTTAATGTTACTAACTCTTAAATAAAGATACGCGGCAGCTGGAGAAGAGTAAATAAATTCTACTTACAAAATTAGTTAATAATATCAGTCCTAGTTGTGTTCCGTCCGTAAAAACAGCTGACTTGGGTTCAACCGGGGCCGGCTGGCCGGGTTCCAGTCGTATCATATTCCTCACTTCCAAAGTCTCTCTATCTATTTCATAAACTTCAGTCTTTTTCCTGCCTATCCTTAGATATAATTTATTCTGCAACATGACATATATTATTACCTACGTTAAGTTTCTGAACTAAAATGAATAAAAATCACAATACTATTTGAAATAAACTAGTCATAACTCACCTTACAATAACCTAGCCAGCCATGCCGATCGCTAGCAAAGAAGTCTGGCTTGTGCAAATAAACATGCTGCCTTATAGAGCTGCCGTACCCTGATCCAATCTTCAGCAGGCCTTTGGACGTAAATACGTATAGGAAACAGCCGTCGGAAACTAAGGAGCGGACTACAAGCTCGCCCGAGCTTAGTTGCGCGGGCAGATCGACAGGGAAGCTATTGACTAGACACTGGTGGGGGACGCCATAGTTCAACCAGAGGTTGCGGGACGGAGAACCGAGTATCACCGATTGGACGCTCCGCTGAAGAGTGATTAGGTTTGATGGTATCTGTAAAAAAATTGTTTATATTTGTAATTATAGCGTTGAAGGAGCAGTCAATCGTGTCTATGGTACCAATTTGGCATTGACAGCGTCTTTATGTCGTAGCTGTAAGTTTTAGTGCAGACAGCGCCAACTGCTCGAGCAAAATCCACCGCGTAAATGCGGATGTTCGAAGATCTGTATGCGCGCGGTATCGACACCAGAATAATAACATACAGAACACTGAATTATGAACAATTTGAAACGCGCGCGCGCTCGAGCTGCGAGCATGTTAGAGGGAGCGTGCGACAGCCCGCGTGGCTACGAGACAAATACGCGCGCGCATGTCCCAGGGAATCATATTTCGCACGCTAATTTCAACTTAATTTCAGTTGCATTTAAGTTCAGTATCAATTAATCAATGAAACTATTCTAGCATCTTGTTGTTCTATCTGCACTGACCCTATGGTTGGTCCTCGTAGTGCTAGTGATAATTCTATCGAACGGTTGACCGTACCTGTTATGGACATGAATAAGAATGTCTCCAAAGTAAAACAACACATTAGTTTCTTTCATTCGCTAGTTCTACCTACACACCTGTAGGTCTTGGTCGGAGAGTGCAGATGCGGACATAGTCAGAGATGCCACAGCATTCAGGATGAGTTCAGCTTCGCCTCGGGCAACTGACAGGGCTATGAGGCAGGAACTACTGAGAGCAGTCAGATTGCTTGGTCGCTCCATCGAACCACCCGGCCCGCTGCCACTGGCGACCTCCACAAGCATGGTATGGAGGTTTATTATGATCTAAAAATATAAAAATTCTTTATAAATTTTGACGTAATTGCAGAACAACAATTTTTTTTTTTAATTGTTCGGTTTTCGGTACGTCCAAGTATAATCCTTACTAATATTATAAATACGAATGTAATTCTGTCTGTCTGCCTGTCTGTCGCGCTTTCACGCCAAAACTACTGAACCGATTAAAATGAAATTTGGTACACATATAGTCTAGAGCCTGAGTAAGGCCATAGGCTACTTTTTATCGACATACCATGCGGGCGAAGCCGCGGGCGGAATTTAGTTATGTATACTTACATCAGTAGGTTCTTGCGCCAGTTCTTCAGGCGCATGTCCCTGCAGCACGTCCAGTAAAGCAGAAAGAGCAAGTTCACAGAATTGTGCATTTGTGAAGCGCGCTTGTGATATCAGGGAGAAGACGGATTTAAGGCCTATTCCTGTAATCTGTGAACCAATGAAAAAATATAATATTTTTAAATATTGATTTCGCATACTCGGATAACAGAAACCAGCGTATTCATTAAAAAAATAATTGCGCAATATTGTCTCAGCAACATGTTTTTGTGTTCCGGGCTCAGACCAACAAAAAAAGAAAGACGGATCACTACCTATATCAAACGTGTAGCCACAAAACTATGCTCCTACAAGTAAACACACAGGCTCACGCACACACCTACACAAAAACTATGCTCATAGCTCCTAGTACGTCACGAGTCGTCGTCTAGTAAACTTCAATTAAAAAAATAGAATTATGCCTTCTTGTGTAGTGAAAACTTGTAAAAACAATAGCAAATCACATAAAAAGTCTCACGGAATCACTTTTCACATGGAAGTACTTCAAATAACATCGTTTCTTAATTTAGTTAACTATGAATTTTAGGTTACTTGGAACAAAAACCTGAACGAATGAACGAACGAAAACAGTGACATTTAAAGTGCGAGGGTTGCCATAATATGATTTGAAATTTTCCCGTTCGATATTTTTTAGTTCGAGTAATTATATGCTTGTTTTTTATGTATTTAATATTTTAGATTTCCAAGTAATATTGAAAATAAAATTAAATGGATAGTAGCTATAAGAAATAGTCGGAATGATCCAGAATGGCTGCCATCGAAAACCAGAGTGGTTTGTTCCGATCATTTTGATAATAATGACCTTTATTCAACTAATCGTGGACTTCGCCGTGTGATCAAAAGCGGATATAAAATTTGAAAAACAAAAATGAGATTTTATCAAAACAGTAATTAAACACGAGACTGTATTTTTTTTTATTTTATTTTAGTTAGTTTCTCAGCTTAGTCTAGCAAATTTAAATACTACTGTACCAAATTTTATTTTTTTGATGTTATTTCCATCGTCCTACGTAATTGCTGAAAACTCAGTTTCACAAAGTTCTGGCTGTACGTTTGTTCAAGTATGTCCTATTCTTCATTTATCTTCCTAAGGTTTTAATCAAAAGCTGCCATTACTCGTGTAATTTTTTTTGTAGGACTTGTCAGTCTTGCCTCATGTAGCCGTTGACGATAGGGCTGTATGTAAATGCACTTTGTACTTAATTATTATTTTATTTTATTTTGATGTAAAAAAAATGGTTTTGTTTCGGAATCCTTCCTAACAATTGAGGTACAATACCATACTCAACAATATCTTACTCGTACAATATTATCCTACCCAAAATATTATTCCCCAAATTATAGGGAAAAACTTTAACAAATGACAACCCTTTTTACGTACACATAGATAAAAAGGTGGCTTCACTTTTGATGTACGTAATGCTCCGTCTTTCTTATTTTGTTGGTCTGAGGTTCCGGGAAACAAATGTCACCAGTAACATGGAATGATGCAGCGTTGCTGGCAACATATGTATAATTATTTTTCTCAACATTTTTTCCAACGAATACGAGTAATTACTTTTATGAACGGTCTCCCAGATATTCTTTACCTTTGGTAGTTTGCTCACTGGTAATGGTGCTGAGTCCTCGGTATCGCTGTCGTCAGAGAAGTCGGCGCTTCCATGGAGGTGCCGCCAGCGTGCGAGTATAGACTTCCGAACGCTGGCGTATACCGCGAATTGTGATGGGTTAGCCAGGAGTGCAGGAGCATAGCAAACCGCTAGTGCATTGGCCGCTTTTAGTCGCCGGAGTTTTTCTTTCTTACCGATCCTCTTATGGGATCGTCTTTCTTTCCTAAAATTGACTATTGTTTTAGATTTTTTTTACCAATTATGTGTTTTTATTCGAAGTACTTAACCGCAAAGCTACGAGCTGGGATTTCATGTCGGTGAACGCAGCTGGTGGTCGAGAGCAGTGGTGGCCCTGTGGTAATATCCGCGCCAAAAGGATGAGTTCGAACCCAGACAGGCGTTTTACTTTGTGTAAATTAGTTCATCACCACTGCTCTCAAAACAGTGAAGGAAAATATTGTGAGGAAACAATTTGGACATCTACCAACCCGCACTGGGTCCGCGTTGTGGATTACGGCCCATTGCCTCTTACCGAGAGGAGGATTGTGTCCCAGCAGTGGGAGTATTATAGGCTGATTATGTGAACGCAGCTGTTTCTAGAATATTGCTTCACATTGAATATTGCTAATTAATTAATTTTGGCTACAACTACGTAAACAACAAAAAATGTATTCATCAATATTATGTGATAATATATAGTGAGATTCTCTATAATCCTTACATATTATAAAACAAAGTCCTCCGCCACGTCTGTCTGTCGTCCTGTATGCGATAAACTCTAGAACTACTTCACCGATTTTCATGCTGTTTTCACCAATGAATAGAGTGGTTCTTGAGTATGATTTTAGTATATAATAACCGACATCCACACGGGCGCAGTCGCGGGCATCAGCTAGTACAAAATATAATACACTTACTTGGTGCCACTCCAACATAGTGCTCGAAAATATTTCTTATAGTTCTCAGGTTCCATACATCTTAACTCCGGTACTTGCATCCTTAGAGCCATTGTGGTTATATCTTTTTACTTCTGCAATATTATGATGGTGCATCACATTGAAATCAATAGCCAGGTTAAGCAATATTTATTTTTATTTCGCACAGAACACAGTCGCATTACAACTTTATTGTTTTAATTTGCTGAGCAATAAATAAACATAAAATTTGTGAAGCCAGCTTTGAATATTATAATAATTATGTGGTTTATATTTACAGAAGCAAAAACCAATCAGTATTTTTTTTTAAACATCCACACTCTTAATTTTCTCTTTAAAAACCTAATCTTAGTAGTCGATAGAGGCTTGGAATTGATAATTAATGTGAAAAAATAAAAATAAAATTACAGATTAACTTCACAAGATCATCTAAGGGCCAATACCAATAGCTTTAATTTTCCTTTCTTATGGATGTGTCAAATTGTTTTCTTGCAATTTTGATTCACAGTTTATTTTTCTAAAAATACACTTTGTTTATATAGTCATGGATTAATGAATAATCTAGAACAGAAGCAAGCAATATTTTTGTTTCTTCACTTAAATTCGCAAAAGCTGTCTATAATCTAAATGCAATATTTTGGACAAAATTTAATATAATAAATACACCTTTTTCGCAATTAGATTTTCACTGTGTACATTGCAGTTTACTATTGATCTATGGGTACATAGGTATGTAATGCAACTGTATTAATAATTTAGTCATATTTTTAATAATATACCTGACGCACTAGTAACCGCATTGTGTTTGTTTTACTCATATTCCTTAAAATGAAATTATTTTATTTATTTCAAATCGTCCAGAATTTCTAGGTCCAAACGAATTCAAACGAAGTTTGCAGTAATGTCAAAAAATCAATAAACACTCGGAGCCAGTGAAGTGAGTGTTGAATCGGTTTTTAGCAATAACCGTAAATTCTAAGTAATGATGGACCAAATATAAAATTGATTACTTATTCGTGTTCGATTTTGTTGGATTATATTTATTTTTAGAGTCTCTGCATAATTTGTCTTGTTTTCTAGATTCGATCATTTATCCATAATTATCGATCATTTACTAACTACAGCAAATCTTGGGTTGCAATGTTTAACACTTTAACCCATTACTATTTTTTATTTCATTTTTCTTACATATAAATTATATTTTTAAATATTAGAATAAAGAAATATATAAAAACATTTAAAAATATAAGAAATAGTAGCCCACCGGTATCGGGAACAGGGTCCAACACTTTAACCCATCATTATTATAATATTTTTTGGTAGCCACATTTTGCCCATTTACCTGCTGTGTGAAAAAACATTAGAGATGTAACTAATATATTCGTATTAGGTACAGGGATTATAATACAAGCATGTATATTCATATTAGTATATGGGAATATAAAGCAATAAGTTACCCAGGTATTAGTCAAATAATAGGGACGCGTAATAGCGAGGCGAGGCGACTCGCCACGCTAATCTGTCACCATTTGCCGACGAGTGAGTGATATGACTAGACTCGCCTAAACCGACCAGAGGCGGGCGAGTAAGCGAGATGAATATTGTATTGTATAAATAGTATCTGGCCGCTTGCCTATCGTACCTTACTTACCTTACCTTACCTTACTACTTATCGTAGTATGCGCGTAATGTGTGTAGGTATTGTAATTGTAAAGACATAATTATACACGTCGGGCTTCGTATGAAAGCTGCATTAGTTGGTGACAAAGTAAGCAAGCATTGAAAACCGTTTTTTGGTCACTTGTTTCTGTCGCACTGTCTATTAGCTAATCGAATACGAATATTATTTATAATATTTGTAGTGACCGAAGCTCACAGCAACTCCATATGTTTTTATCCATATTGTATTCAGACAGTACGTGCAAGCAGTGATTGATAATATTTACCTAATATTAATATTAATTACTTTGTTATTATTTTGTACTTATGTTTGGTGGAAGTTTTGGTTTGGTGGTGATTTTTGTGGTTATTTAGGAATTTAGTTTTGATTACGAAGCGGGCACGAACCAGTGGGCAGTGAAGTTCGGACTACTTCTGTAGTAGGCATACGTGAATAATATGATGAAAGTGCATATTCACGAGAATCTTGTATTTCGTATTAATTATTATGGAGAATAAAAGCCGGTATCAATATTAGATTATGTAGCTAATAATGAATCAATTCACTAATATTTAACTAATACAGGTAATAGGTATGGTATCATAATATGCGAAAATATTCAATAATAGGATTACCTAAAAATTACATTAATATATAATAATAATCTCTAAAAAACATGCCAAAAGATTGAAAAGGGGGATGCGATAAGGTAGCCCGCAAAATTATGATTTGCGACCGTAACAAATATTATGGCTTTACCGATTTATAATCATTAGAATCAGCAATACAACTCGCAACTCTTTGTTAGAATAATCTCCAATGTCATGATTTCATGAAATAGTCATTCAATACCATTATATGAACTTAGAGAGTTGTACCTATTGTTGATGCTAATATTTATAACTAGCTGCGCCCCGCGGTTTCACCCGCGTGAGTCTCGAGCCCGTGGGAATATCGGCATAAAAGTATCCTGTTTCCTATTCCAGGTCATGGGGTCTACCCATCTGCCAAATTGATGCCAATCCGTTTAGCCGTTTTAGCGTGAAAGCGTAACAAACAAACAAACTCGCTTTCGCATTTCTATCCACTCAAACGCTCAAGCTAGAATCATTATTTTATTTCCAGCAAATACAGATGGAACCAGTAGTAAAAGTGAATTGTTAGTGGGGAATGGGGAAGAAAATGCTAAATTAATCTATGGACAGGTGGCGCTGCGTGTTTTTGACTCTTAACATCGCACTGTCAGTTTTATCTCTCAATGTTTTTTGGGGCTTTTATAAATAGTGATTGCAGAAATAAGTGTTTATTTTTATTTTAAAGAATAATGTATTATGTGTATAACTTGTACCTATCTACTATATATCAGTTAAAAGCTGAACTGAAGTCACTGTAAGGCCAAAAAGCGGATCTGGCCAGTAGGTATTTACAGCCTATTTTCTTGTCAGTAACAGAAATCAAGTAGCTAATTTTTGTGTAACGTGTGGTCGTTCATTAATCATTTACACAGTACATATTATCGATTTTCAGAAAGTTACTTAGCGGATCGTCGAGTATTTGGAAGATGTAATAAAACAGTGTCAGTCGCATTTTCCCATAGTTTTTTAATCGTAAGTCTAAGAAAGGGATGTTAGCCATTGTTAGTACCACCGATTACGACACAATGCTGCAGCTTTTTGTCCTGCCTTAGGAAGTTTTTTGTAAACAATTTGAATGTTATTTTAACATTTTCTCTGAGTCAAGAGATACTAGCGACACCCGTGGCCAAAGTCAAAAGTTTTCTTCACAAGTGGATTATCGAATCGAATCCTTTCTGATGTATTATTTTAATCGATAACTTTGTAAACGAGTTGTAATATAGGTTGATTGGGTTGCATATCCGTTACTTTTTACCGGTTTTTTGAACTTTGAACAACCCTGAACCCTGGCGCGCCATTGTGATTTGTGGTGGTTGGTGTTCCTCAGTTTGTCAGTTTCGTACAGCTTGTGTGTTTTTAATAAGAATAAGGACAGTAATGAATATATTTTTTACGAATGTTATACTGGAAAAAACAAAAGTGACAATAATGCGTGCCGAACCTTTTATACCTGACTAACGAGCAGCTTTGAGTCACCACGGTTAGTTCAAATTGATGGCTGAGGTTATTTGTTGTGACATAGCTAGCTATATAATATCTGCAACAATTTGTCATCAGCGTTTAATAAAATTATCTTATAAATGTTACGAGACATACAGTAATATAGAATTTATTTACAATCGAAACTATTGAGCACAGTTCATTGAATGTTTGAGCATGTTCTTTCATAATTTTACACCATAAAACCACCGCGACCCTTGGCGTTAGACATAAGCTTTACAAAGAAGAACTTACGTTTTTTTTTGTATAATCACTTGTGTTCCTGCAATGTGAGGTACAGTTTAATCAGTAATGTGTTTTTTCACAATGTATAATTCCCAAGTTCAATAAGCAGCTATCATAGAACTTCTGTTCAAGTATGGAAGCACCTCAAATTAATAAGATACATCCCAGTGTCATCAATTACTACAAACATTGCTAGTAAACTTAGTTTACATTTTGATTACAGTATTAATTTTAATAGATGCTGTGCACACTTTACTATTTTACATAAACATAATCTAAATTTTTTAGCATGTTAAAAGTGTTGTATTATACTCTTTTATTTGATGATTGATATTTTTGACATTTTTTCGGGTTTTGAGACAATTTTAAATGTCCAGCGGTGGATTGTGATAGGTTGAGTTAATTAACCAATTTGAATAAACTAATCATTACATATCTATTGGTTTATAATAGTTATTGTCTTTTCTTAATGAAATAATATCATTACAGGCTCCGCAACATCAATTTTGTATCATTTTAACTAACAAATGTTTGAAATTTTATTAACCTGTAGTTAGTTATAATTTTAAATGGATCATACACTTCTTATTTACTGCTTATTTATGTTGTATTAATTTAATATTTCTAGGATTTCTGAAAAAAATATCTAAAAGATACAGAAAAGTAAATAATGGGCATCATTGGTTGTAATTGTTTCTCTGGCTTACATAAATAATTACAAAATAAAAAATTAATTGTGGTCAGTTGATTAGATTGTTGCCAGTAAATAATTATATTTCAAGAAACAAGAACCTTGATAGTTTAGCTATGATTTATATATTTATAAGTGCAAGCATACTGATAATAATTGGACTCAAATCATTTATTGGAGCATTTTCCTTACATCTATTTTGTACAAATATATTAAATATTCCTCAAGCCGACTTTGTCCAACAGTGGAAGTAACCAATTATTTTGGTACACTTATCACAATAGTATGGCCGTGAGTCATTGTAGGTCAACTATTTAAATTTACTCATTAATTTGATAAGCATGTTGGGTAATCGGGCCAATTAGACTTTTACAAACATTAATTGTTAGGAATCCATAGCTCCTTCCTGATAACTAAGGCTAATAGAAAGGAGTTGCATCCTTTATTTCATTATTATATTTATATTATTATCATTATGTTGCTTTCAGTTTATTAATACAACACTGACACTGGCCTGTGTTCAGTAGAATGTGTACTTTATGTAGTAGTAATAATACCTTTAAATAATCTTTAATATTACCCTTCAAGTAAGTGTAAAAATTATTATATTTATAATTTTTTCATGATATGTGAGAAAAATGGATGACAAAATTGAAGGCCCCATTCGAGTAAATAATATCTGAAATGGATTTGGCAAAATATGCAAAAAAAGTTTTCTAAATAAATTACTGCACTTTTCGTTTTTTTTTTTTTGCATATTTTGGCATTGTATCTAATGCAATAAGTAGGTAACAAGTAGTTATTATTTGTATTCATTGCATGTGCAATGGCAGTCAATCATAACTTGTTAATGTGTTTTGCTTGAGAATAACAAACATTGTAGCATTGACTCCTTTCAAGTAAGCATTGAGTTTCTTGTGCTCTTGAGCTAATCCATTGGTTTGTATTTGTGTAAGAATGTAATTTATGTTTACTACATAAATAATCAAAACTGACATAATGGTGTCAGTCCTGATTTGTATACTTTTAATTTTATATTTATTTGTTTAATTATAATGAACCATATTTTTATTGTTTAACATATCTAATTATGTATTGCATTCTTTGTCTAGTGTCTGTTGTTAAAAATACCTATTTACTTCACTAGTTTTGATAGTTTGTATAACTACCGTAGTTTTACTCTCTGCTATGCCCCTTATCTGCCTCAGTAGAGCACAAATATTGTGCAAAAAGCAATATCAATTTTGTATTTGTGATTACACAGGCATCTTCAGAGTGGTCTTTGAGTAGGGGCAGCGATGGAGGCTGGGGCGCGCGCCCTGGACGTGCTCCCGCTACTCCAGGAGCGGGTAGCGGCCCTGACCGGCGGCCGCGACCGCCGTGGGGGGCCTATTATATGGTTCCCGGCGAATTCCAGGCGAGACCGGGTCGCGCCAGATGACTATAAGCGTTTGCTGCACTACTTGATCAGTATTCCTAGGTAAAAATTATATTGTTATTGTTAGGCCATTAGCCGCATAGAGCGACATACATGTTGATGTTGTGTGGCGGCTACATTGCCACTTGCAAACTACGCATCAAAGACCTGACGTCACACAAAAATCCTGACGTCACATAAATTCTGCATAGCGCAATTAGAGTTTACCGCGCGCTGGACATACATACAAGAAACCAACATCAATCATTGGGCAGTTGCCCGCCAGACACAACACCCGTCTGGTCGGAGGATCCTCCCTTTTCTATGGTGGATGAGTGAACTTTACACCCTCATACCCCTAAAGTTTGCTCTTTGATACACTCACCGCAGCTTAAAAAAATACGCAGTCTCCACTTATGCCAGAGGCTACTTTCGTTTCCAACAGGAAACTCAAGTCTAACCCTGTGTCCTAACCGAAAGCGACTATCGCGCGATTTACCTGAAGAATGATTTAATTACGCGACTTGATTGAACGCGCGAGTAAGTGATATAATCATATTCATATAAACGAGTGCGACGATCGCGTAGGTACTCGTTTTCGGTTAGGGTTAGGATATCGTCTTATAGATGGTTTTTTTGTTAGAGGATTTACTTTATCCACCCATAAGCTAATCATGGCCTGACGAAGCTTAAAGATGTTTGTACTATGAATGGAATGTTACAAAAAATGGGGGTACCATTCTACCTATTATGATGTAGGTCAAGTAGACAGTGCCAGGCTGTTAGGTCTAATAAATTCTATTTTTATTGGAAGTTCAGAGGGCGACATAGTACCTACCGAAATAAGAGGTATTGATTTTTACTCAAGGGAATTTCGACACTGCTGCAACTATCAATCCAGAGTGTTTCCTAGTAGAAGGTGAATGGGTAATGTCATTCATTAACACGAAGCTGGAACAATAGGGCTCAAGGCTCAACATACAAGTCTACTACAAAGAAATTGTGTACAGTATGGTAGCTTTCCTGTGGTTAGTAAATATTCCATTCAACTTAATTTGTTCTAATGAGTACTATTGTTGTTCAATT
Source organism: Lithophane leautieri (assembly GCA_949152455.1). NCBI lineage: Eukaryota > Metazoa > Arthropoda > Insecta > Lepidoptera > Noctuidae > Lithophane > Lithophane leautieri. The sequence continues at coordinate 18,017,361 of OX424458.1, read as the reverse complement.
GCTATACTCCACTTACAAAGAAAATATGATAGGTAATATTAATACTTCTAAAGGTGACTGCTATATTTGGAATATAATATATTAGTTGGAATCCACATAAATTATAGATATTCATCGAAAATTATGCGATTGGTATGAATAATTTCGATTTAAGTCTGGTTATTTACTTTTATTATTTTTATGTCAATTGATACATCTTTTGCACTTTTTTTAGTGATTCGGTGAGATCACATGGATTCACAATATTGATTGATATGAGAGGTTCCGCATGGGCAGCAATAAAACCAATCCTAAAAGTTCTGCAAGAACACTTCCCTTCATCCGTCCATCAGGCACTGGTAGTTAAACCTGACAATTTTTGGCAAAAGCAACGCACAACTATAGGAGCACATAAGTACAAGTTTGAGGTAAGCCTTATTTATGAAGAAATATAAATTTAAAAATAAAACATTATTTTCGACATACAAGTTCAAGAAATATATTGATTATTTGATAATATGAATTCTCTTTCAGACGACAATGATAAGCTTAGAAGCGCTGCCTAAAGTGATAGATATTTCGCAACTTACACCCGATTTAGAAGGTACACTGCAATATGATCACGCGCAATGGATAGACCTTAGACTGGTAAGCATATTCATACATTATTCGGAAGTCTAAATTGTACAATTACAGGAATTCGTTGTTGAAGATTGTGAGTAATGCTATCGTACTTCCCATATTGCCCACACCTTTCGGTATGCGCCATACGTGCGCTGACGCATACTCAGACACCAATGACGTCATGATCATCGCGTTGGTGAAACTGTTTTAGGAGCGCGTGTATAAATACACAAATAATTATAACTATGTTTCCTCGATTTACGAGGCTCACAACCTGGAAAAATAAGTAGCACTTAAAACAGTACCTACACAATTCTCTGCATATCAACGTTTAGCGGAGCTGTAAAACGAATGCGCTAACTGTTTTAATGATAGAAACCGTCAACATATGTTTCGCAGAAAAGTGTAAAGCAATGTAGTCGGCGATTTGGTGAAATGTTTCTGCTATACATTCCACTCGCCACCACTCCTCGTAACTTAGTAAGCGGGACGTAAATAATGCTGTGTCTGACTATTGTTAGTTGGATACCCTTATTCAGAGAGTGAAGAAGTCATACCTAAGTGTCTCACGTTTGTGTCAGTCCTTTATTTATTAAGTTCAGGTTATATATATGGCAAAGTTATTTTTTACTGTGGATAAATCTTACACGGTGTGTTGTTTGTAGGCTTTGGAGGAGCTAATGTGGCAAGCTGGTGAGCTGCTAGACAGGCTCGATGACCTGCAAGAAGATGTCGCTAGGGCAGACTTCGCCGATGATGTCACGGGCGCAAGGAGAGCGATCGATGCGCACGCAGACATCAGCAAACGGCTCGCTAAGGTCCCCGTCGATGAACTGGAGGGGCAAGGTACTTTAATAGTGTTTCGGGTTCCGTACCCAAAGGGTAAAACGGGACCCTATTACTAAAACTCCGCTGTCCGTCTGTCACCAGGCTGTATCTCATGAACGGTGATAGTTAGACAGTCGAAATTTTCACAGATGATGTATTTCTGTTGCCGCTATAACAACAAATTAAAACTAAAAAAGAGAATAAAATAAATATTTAAGGGGGCTCCCATACAGCAAACGTGATTTTATTTTTGCCGTTTTTATAGATAATGTTACGGAACCCTTCGTGCGCGAGTCTGACTCGCACTTGGCCGGTTTTTTTAGTATATGCAATTTGTTGGCTGTGAAAATCAACAAGACCTGCCATACTAAATCTCAATTTCGCAACAATAACCTGTTCACTTTCAGCTACAGACGTAATTTCAAAGGGGTAATAAAACTCGGTAATCACCTATTTAGAAGTGTTAAATGCGTTTATAATCATCTATCGCATAATAACGTATCCATATACGTTTAAAGTATGCACATAATAAATGATAAAGTGCATTAGAAAACGTTAAATTGCGGAATTGGTTGTCTATTTATTTTTTTATTCATATAACGTTTGTCACGGTTGAGCGGCGGGCTGGTAGCCAGGGCCGGTGGTCAAGCCGTTGTTGTATAACCTCAGGTTTCAGCGCGATTTGTCTGCGCACGCACACGCTGTAGTGGAACACTGAAGGGTGTCGTGTTATGAACATTAGTGTTAGTGATGTGTTTCGATTGTTTGTGGTGTTCTGAACAGCCTGGTACGGTAGCATTATAATTAGTATATTTTTTCTTAAGTAGCTTTTTGTCATAATCCTTTATGTCAAGGTAAACTAATGCTTGTTAGGATAAGTTTAGTGGAAGTGGGGGGCCCCCTTCGGCATTCGGACTACTGAAGTTCCACTAAAGATATACTATTTTCATCTGCAGTACTTATATAGACAGAATGCATAAGAACTATTTAATTTAATAGATAAGCGATGCTCAGACGATTCGTTGCTTAATTTTTCGTGTTGAAACATAGTTAAAACAATAAACCATACTCATTTACATGTCTAATGACTTATAATCAGTTTCGCCTATTTCGTATTTCGTTGGATTAAAGAATGTTGCATTTGCACAAGACAATGTTGTATGCATTATTGTTGCAAATGCATTTAAAAACATATTTACTATGCAATTCTTAGATAGAAATGTTCTATCGTAGTGATGAAAGGTGATAAGCGAGTAAAACGAGACAATCTGCAACTTTCAGTGGTTCATGATTGCCGCCTCGAATTCGTTGCGGTTTATAAAATCCGCCATAATGAGTTTCTGCTTGATTTGCGACTGGATTGACCGACTTAATATAACGGGGTAACGGACAACAATATTTACTTTTGTACCGCAATATAATACCTACAATGTTATCGATAGCGTTTTCTTATGTTTATGTTGGCTACTAGTTAAGTTCGCTGAGAAACAGGTGGCCAGTGGGAAATAGGTAAAATAGTAATATTTTGCGGCAAGCCAACATAGCGATGATCAACTGTCTAGTATCCTGTTTACATTGTAATGGTAACTGGAGATTAAATTGTTCTTCAACAATGGTTTTTCATTACACCCTCATGTTATGAAAAACCTATGTGATCATGACTGTCCTATTTTGAAGCAGAGTTGTGAGTGAGAGTTCAGGCGAGTTCATTTAAGTGCTAACGACCTTAACATTGAAACACAAATTATTTCTTCAGGCGAACGTGTCCTACAACGCTTAGAAGCAGCGGAAACGGTCTGCTCCGAGGCTAGCGGAAGCGGAGGCGAGGCTGCGTTTCACTGCGGGTCGTCGGGCGCCGTGCGCGCGCAGCTGTCCGCCGTGCGCTCGGCCCATGCGCATGCACACAAGCTCTGGCAGCACAAGAAGATGCAGCTCGATCAGTGCTTCCAACTGAGGCTGTTTGAACAAGACTGCGAAAAGGTTAGTTACTTTATACAAATTGCATCAGGCAAGATCGAAGAATGGATTAATTATTTAATGGAAGGAATAAAACCTTTTGTTTAACTAGGTTCTCACATCATCGTCATTGGTAGCATTATTCCACCCACTGTATAGGTGTCCTCCCTTTTGTGCCATGCTTCCTTGGTATATGCGAGTATCATCTTCATCATCATATAATATAACTTTTGAATAAATGTCTGAAGAGTGTTATACAAACAAATGTGCTTATTGAAACTAATATTAGTTGTCATTTATAAAACTGGGTTAAAACTAATGTCTATTTCTTATATATTTTCATAAATTAACAGTATTTTGCTCAGATGGCATGATTTACATTCCGTATCTAAACACTCGACGGTTGAAACTGGAAATAATCAGGTGGATCTTACCTTCAAAACCAATTAGAGACATTTCAGGCAAACTCAGTATCACAAATCTCTCATAAAAATACTTATACATTCCCCAGATGTTGGAGTGGATCGTGAATCACCGCACCGCATTCCTGGCGACTTACGTAGAGATAGGCCGCTCGTGCGCCGCCGCTAAGCGGCTGCAGGAAGAACACGCCAGGTAACTACAGTGCAATAAGGTCGTTATTGGCTGTTAAGTTGAAAGCGCCGGGTAGCTCACAGTATTCAAATTTTCTTACGTTTTTTTGCAACTTATAGGTCACTATGTGGTTGAATACTGATCGCAATATGATTCACGACAGTAAAAATATATATTTATGGAATTATAATCATCAATCAATACAACCCTCTAAGTTAGAATTGACCTCTAATGGCATGATTTCATGAAAAAGAAATTGTAACAAACGTAACAAAATTTGAATTTCGCTGGCTACCTTCGCGCATCCCCCTTAATATGCCACAATGAATTTTAGAAAAGGATCTGTTAGTACACGCAGACATACCTGTGTGACAGTCTCTTTTAAAACTTGGTGTGTATATATTACAGTATTTTTATCTCACGACACTACGCGCGCTTTACTTGTGTTAACCAAGTATACAAACACGCTGTGAATGTGTGCGTGAAGATGATTTTCTTGTACGGTACCGAGAGCCTTACACACACATTTACAGGGTGTGGCCGTATTACCTGCTACTGTTTTACTACAAGATGTTATGTTAGTATCAGTACGTAGGGTAGACTAAACGAACTGATTTAGACTACATTAGAAATGTTGAAAATATACGGTATTTTGTATAAAAGTAATAATATTATGTTCCTGCTCTTACCTGTTTATAAGCGCACATAATCTACTGGTTTATACGACGAGATATTAAAAATATTGAATGAACACAAAGAGTATGCACGTGACATTCGGTAAATTCTACTGATTTCTATGAAATAGAGGCATGAGCGTGTATCAACAACAAATCCCATATCTGGTTGTAAATAAATACAAAATAGTTCATTCGTTTATTGTCATTCGACATTTTTCCGAAGGGAAATCCCATCGGGGGCACGGCTTGTCTTCCAAATAAACTTAAACCGTGTATTTGTTCAGGTTCGCAGCTGCCTGTACGGGCGGTGGCCGGCCGAGCGTGGCCCGAGTCACCACGGCTGCTCGGCGCCTCGCCGACAAGCGACACTACGCCGAGTCAGAGATCTCGTCGCTTGCGCACCGTCTCGAACGGGCCTACAAGCAACTGTCCGCTGGTTAGTGTTTACTTAGTCGTGACGCGTCGTGATGCTTCGAGGGTAACAGGGTGCCTACCACCACCTATCATAGCAGTATTATTCACACTGAAGCAAGATTAAATTAATACTGCTATATGAAGTGGTTGTAGGGCACCCAGGTATCTCATATATGAAGTTTCGACATAAGTCAAGATGCGCCTGTTTTGAACCTGGCCGATTTATTTTACAATATCATAATAATTTATTTTTTACCTCACAAGCTCGGAAAGAGTGTTTATCATTCGAAATCTGAGTGCAAAAGTGCATTTTATCCGCTAGCGTGGAAAGAATTTTTTTAAATCGAACCTTTCTATTCAATAATTTTCTATACCGCCGGGTCCACTGATAATGCATGAAAACTTATTTCATGTCAGAGCGCCAACCTCATTTTTAGAATAGTCTGACTGGCCAGCACGAAAAAAATAGCTCAAAGAAGTTTTCGCTTCAAAAAACTTTATATAATTTTCTTCTGTATATTCAATTCGCTTTCCATCATTTTGGTTTGTTTAGCAGTGGCAGAGTTAGTGCAACACCATTTTCCTCGCTGTAGTGAGGTGAAAAGTTGTGTGTTTCGCTCGGCAGCAAAGTTTTTCTGCGCCTCGTACCTTTGAAACCCTCGCATCGCTCAGAATTCAATACAAGTACTCGCGCTAAAAAACAACTGCAGCCTTACATAACAAATAACGATTCTAAGCGACTCTTGAATATTACTGACTAAAACTTAAGGCGGCAGTCGTCGTCGTGAACTCATAGTCTGAATGTCTGACAATGCCAACAAGCAAAGTGAGCAAGTCTCAGTGAAGTGCTTGTTCCTCCTGTGTATAAGAACCGGGATAATCACCGGCCGGTATTATCAATAATCGTTATTACTTCCGTATGTCGACTTGTTTTAAAATAGTTCTTGAAATTACAGTAATCAATATAATTACTGGTAATTTTATATTGACTTAAAGCTCCAACTTTCTTGAATTAAACTAGTTTCCAGCAACCTGTTTAAGTTCCGATATCCTTAACTTCACTCTCGATATATTTGTTAATAAATCTGTCTCATGATGCGGCTTAATTTGAGATATTAGATATTACGGGCTGATATCCGCAACTCCACGTCAAAGCGCGTAGTTTGCGTATGGTTTGACGTGACGTTTGAGATATTATTAGTAAGAACAGGACCAGATGAATGAAATGTAATATAAACAAACATGTTTGTTGTTAGGTCTTGAGGAACGTTCAGCAGTGCTGTCTCTCTCCGTTGTATTCCACCACAAAGCGGAGGCCTACGTATCAGCGGTCGGTGGCTGGGGCGCCCAATGCGCAGTGGCTCTACAACTGGCTACCGGGCAGGGCGGAGCACCCTGCAACGATCCGAGAGCGCTCGAACAACATGCGCAGAGGCATCGGCAGTTGTATGAACACATGTGCCAAGCTTATACTGAGGTTAGTTCATATAATTGCCCTATTCCGACTAAACATAAACTATTGCAGTCTTTTAAAATATAAGAAACTAGCGACCCGCCCCTGCTTCGGTCCGGTTAAGACTTCTTAAAACTTCAAGATTTAATGATGTTGAGAATTGCATGAAAGTCCGTTGAGTATTTTGGAAGAACTACGCGGTTATACAAACACAATAAAGGTAGATGAGGCAGACATAAGAAAATATGAATTGATTGTGTGGTTGTCCGAAAGTAAAGTTATTTTTCACGTTTTTGTGTCTTTTTCTCCTACTATAATCGCGTTAGTTGAACAGTAAATATTAACTTGTTTGTTCTTGTTTTAGGTCCATTCTACAAGTAAAAAGCTATTGTACCAGCTGGATCATCTTGTTCAAGTGTGCCATCAAACTGATCCTGCTGATATGGTAAGAATATTTTTATGTAAACTGCAGTTCCACATCTCTATGTGTAAAATGATTTCGTTTCGAACGGTTCGGAAAATTAAACTGAACGGTACGAGGTTTGAAAAATGCGCTTCTCGGCGCTGAAAAGACGCCCAATCTGTGAGAATCCCATTTTTTTATAAAACTTCATGGAGTGACTATGACGCTGGCTTCTAGATTTTTCTTTTCTCAGAATAGACTACATCTTCCACGTTCAGGATATTTTGATCAATAATATAATTACCTCTACAGAACGACGGCACGGTCAGCAGCGCGGGCAGTAGCGGCGGCGACCCGGCAGCCGACTACAGTTCCGGCGCGAACCACGTACTAGCCGTCATCCATCAGATACTAGGACATCACAGAGCGTTAGAGGCGAGATATCACCAGGCCAGGCTCAAGCTGCATCAGAGGCTCGCCTTGCTATTGTATAAAGAAGATTGTCGACAGGTGAGTGATATAGCAAAATTACCCCGTAACGTTCCCACTGCTTGGTCACAGGCCTCTCTATGTGAAGGTGTGGGCCATACTCCACCACGCGGGCACGAGTTGGTGGTTGACGAAGTCTTAGAATTTTTGGTCCTAGGGCAACTGGTTTCCTCACGATGTGAATGGAATAACAACATTAATATTCACTGCAAGAAGCACATATGAATATTCGCTGTGACCCATATGTTGGTCACTGCATTGGAAGAGAAGAAAGACCGATGCGATGAGAGAATTCACTAATGGAAAGCTATTTCAGAAGCAAACTTGCTAAACAAAATTCCTAGTTGAAAGGGCAATGGGCAGGAAATTTAGTACGCAAGAATAATAACGGTTGTGGTAGACAAACCCTCCACCAGCAGGCGTAGCATGAGCACTGTTTTGTCGACGGAAGAGTAGACAAAAATGACGTTCCCTGTAAACCGTACGACGGCAGCTAAGTAAAAAGAGTCAACTGCACTTTTAACGAAATTCACTCTTTTACATAATTCGACTCGGAATTGTTTGTTTTGTTTCAAATTGTCCTCACTTCTTTAGACAAATTTCAGTTGTCAGTGTGATTTTGACAGTAAGGATAGAAAACTTTCATCCGAAATAGTCTACATATTAAAAGACCTAGACAAAGACCGATATAAAAGAAAGACAAAATTACAGATTGTAGAAGGATTTCTAAGGTGCGATGTCAAAAATGAAGAAACGAAATGTCACTTTGTATAGAAAAAGCTATGTCTATTCTTCGTAGAAATAGAAAGCGCCATGCTACGCCTGCAGATCAGACGACCTAGGTCATGGGTCGCCATCGCCATTATATTCGAGCGGCCCAGAACTATTAACAGTGGTAAAAGCCTTTGGAGTCTGCCTTAGTGGACTTGCAGCATCCGTAACCGCATCATCAGTCAAGATAATAGTCAAGCGAGCCCGTCAAATATAATAATGTACTACTCAGAAGTTCTACATGACGTGTATAAGATGTCTTATTGCAATACAAACGCTTACGAAATAATTTGCGTTTGTCAGGGCTTCAGTGTTGTTTGTAATGATCTTCTATGATAAAAATATATTACTAGCTGATACCTGGTGCATGTCGGTTATTATATACTAAAACCTTACTCGAGAACCACTCTATCCATTGGTGAAAACAGCATGAAAATCGGTGCAGTAGTTTTTGAGTTTATCGCGAACAGGACGACAGACAGACGCGGTGGAGGACTTTGTTTTATAATTATGTAAGGATGTAGATGTAACAAACCTTTAAAAGCTTTGTGGCATTAAATATCAACCTGATGGATTGGAATACCTAGATAAGAAAGCGTTATTTAAAAAGAAACAATATTTATGATATGACTAAAAAAAATTACTTTTTTACAGGTCCTCGATTGGTTGGCAAATCACGGCGAAGTATTTTTACAGAAAAATACTGGAATAGGAAGGAATCTCCATAAAGCTAGAGTTTATCAGAAATCTCATGAACATTTTGAAAATGTTGCACAAGTAAGTACGAACGTATGTGTGTATGTAAAAGTCCTATACAAGTTAAGCTTGATCTTGACGTCCGATTACAGAATTACCCATCCTGGTCTTAAAAATGTTTTGTTGACTGAGTACCGGTAACTCCTGTATCTCCTGGCTATGGCCTTTTACCGAAGTCAAACCATCCTTCATTACGGTACAACTTTGCCCAAATATTATAATCTCACTGAACATCATCATTATTTGCCCAGCCTTTTCCCAACTACCGTCTAACCGGGTGCAGCTGAATACCAGTCTTTGACATGGAACGATTGCTTATATGATCTCCACAACCCAGTTACTGGGTGACACGTTATCCCTTGGTATGTTTGGTTGTTAGATTTTCGGGCTTCCGACTACCCGTAACGAGTGTCAAATGACTACGAATGACAGCCGGGACCAACGGCTTCAACGTGCTTTTTGAGGCACAGAGGGGTTTCGACAAGTAATGGATGGTAACCCATTCAAGGACTAACCTCAGCAAGCGTAACCTAACCTTGAAGATCGCACGGGTCGATCTGTTATAACCATTCTCTTTTTTTCTTTTTTTTCTATAGAATACATACACGAACGCAGAGAAACTTCTCGCGGGCGCCGAGGAACTGGCCCGGTCTGGCGAGTGCGATCCTGAAGAAGTGCTGGGCGTGGCACGAGAGTTGGAAGCTCATGTCGCGGCCTTCGCAGCTCGTGTCGACAGGAGAAGGCGGCGACTCGACCTCGCTGTTCTCTTGTATACGCATGAGAAAGAGGTTTGTTTTTTATTTCCTATCATAAAGTGTAGTCTTTTATCATTATCTTTGTCAGTTTTCAAATTCATTCCTTTTTCAAATAACTATTGCATAGAAACCTATATAGATAACTTATACATACAGACTATTGCATAGAAAACTGAATTTAGTTCCTAGATCACAAAGATCAAAATAGCATACACCGTTGTCCAAAATCGACTTGACATCAATTTAAAAGGGTCTCCAAAAATTATGAAATCCCTGTGACGTAATTTATGCGCCCCTCATCAACAACAGGACGATTCTGGTCCGAAGGCAGGACTGTCTACAGGTTCATTGCAATGCATGCAAGTTGCAAGCGTTTGTCCTGAATGGCCAACGCAGATTGATATTTTCAAATTATCTCACCGTCTCGCACAACACTCACTTAGGCCGAAAGGTACTGGGGTACACGTGCCTGTGTTACCTGGATGAACGCCAGGTTCTAGCCGAAAGCGAGGCAAGGTTTGTCAGGTTGGCCGTAGCTTCAACTTTCACTAACATCTGCATGCAATTGCATCTTCAATTGCCAAGAATCTCTACTTTATTTAAAACTAGATTTTGCTTTTCTATTATTTTTCTAGTCATTTCTCTAAATCTTTTCCTTACGTGATGTTAAGTCATAAAACCTATGGTTTATTTAAATAGATAAAAACGTATTGCAAAAGAAAGGCACTTTAAAGCAGTCAGCGTTTTCATCTGTCATTTATGTTTTCGTATTTGGGTAGGAAACTTACTAAATATAAATTAGGAAAATTATTTTTTCGTGTTTGGCATGGAAAACCAAAAATATCTTTATAACCTGCGCGCGTATTTTCGCACAAGGCAAAAAAATGGGCCTTGTGTAAAAAAAAACAAAATATTTGACGCCAATGATTAATAAATTCACTCAGGGAATTTAATATATAATTTTATATTAGCTCCTGCAATGGCTCGAAACATTGCGGAGTGGCGGCGGAGTGTGCGCATCGGACGACACGCCCGAGGCTGCGAGACGAGCTCTCGACCAATGCGCACAACATCGAGCCGCCAGCCTCGACGCCTGCGCAGCCACCATCGCGCAGGGCGAAGCACTGTTGCAAGACCTCCGGTAAGTCATAGTAATAATATCCTCTCGATCGATTTTCGGTCACGGCAGCCGTTCTTAACAAAGACTAGCCAATTACGCTGAAGATATTGTAGTGCACAAGTGTGTGCGCAAACACAGGTGCACTTCCTCTTCTCTCACTCTCATAGTCCGATGGAACAGGAGTCCTACACGACCGGGAAGAGATCAGCCGCGTGTGTCATACTAGCAACTTCCTAACTCAGAGCTGCCAGTGAGAAATTCCTAATGGAAAAAACCCAATAACACTGGTGGCTCTGGGAATCGAACCCACAGTCAGCAGTCACACTAGCGGTCACGAGACCAGCGGGGCAGCCATTTGAAGCATAGCAAAGGTGGCCAATTTATGTAGTACACGCAAATTACGCACATATATACACCAAACGTTGCCGATTTGTTTCCTTACTAATACACTCAGACCACCAAAAATGTATCTACATGTTATATCTATGTCAATGTCACTTGGTGTCACTCACATATTTTCACTGCCCTAGCCCGAGGTTTTGTCTAAATATTAAGTCTAATGGTGGATTCACCCAGCCCGGCGGCATGCGCCGGCAACCATACCACCGGTCAGCTAGCAGTAATTTTGCGGCACCGCGCGGCAGCGGGGAACCAATCCAGTCCATTTTTGTCTCCAGTATTTGCGTACTACTCACTTCACCGAAAGTCAGAAGACAAGAGAATATCAATCGAAGCCGGCAAGCGCCGCCGCGTCTGACGCCGGCTAAGCTTGGCTTTGCTTGTGGCCAAGCCGCCGGCAGTGCCGCCGGTGGATCCACCATTAGATTTTGTTTATGTTTATTCTTATATTTTTTTCCACTCTGTCATAAACTGTTGTTGAGATTAAACCACTTTTTTTTTGCTCAATTTGTTTGTCTTCCTACCTCGTGTAGATTACGAAAACTGCCACATCTTTTCATCCATATAGTTTATCATACGACAAAAATAAAGCTATGGAGGTCGTACGGCAATTAGCTTTGTTTTTTTTCCTATAATCCTTACATATTATAAAACAAAGTCCTCCGCCGCGTCTGACTGTCGTCCTGTACGCAATAAAACTACTGCACCGATTTTCATGCTGTTGTCACCAATGGATAGAGTTGTTTTCGAGTAAGGTTTTAATATATAATAACCGACATCTACGCGGGCGAAGTCGCGGGCATCAGCTGGTAAACTATATTTTTAACCCCCGACGGAAAAAGAGGGGTATTATAAGTTTAACTTGTGTATCTGTGTATCTGTCTGCGTCATCGTAGCTGCCAAACGGCTGAACCGATTTTGATTATTTGGTTTTGTTTGAAAGGTGTCTTGATCACTCTCGATAAAGTTACCTTTAAAAAAAAAACAAAATAATCTTATTAGTTATAAAAAAAAAAAACTTTTATTAGATGCTTTGTTTTTTTAAATTTTAAATTTAATTTAACTTGTCATTATTTTCCATTAAATCAGTTTCCCAACCTCTGCTAGTACCCGTATTGTGTTATAAGAACAGGTCGAGACGCCATCAACAATCGCCTCTTCTTAGCCGCATAGCACACGTATTGTACTAATTCTATTGTTTTTTTTTTTTGTAAATCTTAAATATTATGCTGTTAGAGAGGTATTGAAATCGTTATAAAAACATATCACGCATGTGTGACGGGGACAGCAGAAGTGTATTAGGCTACTATTATGAACACACCTAAACCGACAAGTTTTGGTATCGGTGTTTATAAAAGCCGTAGTATTTATAAGACAGAGTAGAAACACAAAGTTAGTAGGTGTTGCCTATGTATTCGGTACGTATCTTCGGCGGTTACACTTGTTCGACTTGAGTTGCTCTCGACAGTGCAGGGCAAGTCGAACCACAGAGCACGGAGACGCCTCGGCAGCCGCTGTTAGAGAAGCCATCGACAAATTAAAAATCCGAAGTCACACGTAATCTGTACGGATTTGTGAAAAATCCAGAGTCACACGTGTGTGACTCCGGATTTTTAATTTGTCTGTCTGTGATGTCTTGATCTTATTTAAACCTTTTAGTTGACTTTTTGTCGTAGTGGGGTTTTAGTTTTATAACTTTTATTTTTTGATTATATTTACACACCACACAGTGCAAATCTGAACGAAAAGAAACTGACAGCCCGTGACAGCAGTATTTGCGCTTAACACAAATTGCGCTACACGAATATTATTAGTAATACCGTCTCTAGTTGCGGCGGTTCCGTGCTCTGTGAGTCGGACCGTGCGATTTTCCACAGCGAACTTGTATTCACTATTCTGTGTAAAGTTACGTGTGTCTCGAAGCCGAGTGTCTGTTGAAGAGATAATAGTTTCCTTGTGTCATGTGCCTTATTCAGACACAGGTACTGTGGCGCTAACTTTGAACGCAACGTGTTGGAGATCTGTTTTGTACAACCCAAAGTACTTACCGCTTTCACTAGTTTAGTTTCCGATAGAATTTTAGAATTTCGGCATCTATTTAATGAAAATAGCTCAATCCATTAACCTACTACTGCACGCGTAGCACGACCACAGTCGAAACGGGTTTGGTCGACGGAAGAATAGACAAAATGACATATAAACAATCACAATCTGTCATTCAGTCTTCCGTCGACAAAACCCGTTTCTTCGGTGGTCATGCTACACGTGCTGATAAAACTATCGAAACAAAACAAGATTAAATTTATAGCACCGAAAAACCTCAATGGAATCATGATTGACTACCTAAGACCAGGGTCAGGAGCACCGAATTTGTTTTTGACTTTTAGACTGTAATAATTATGGCACTTCTTACAAAATGGTATTTCAAGCATTTTATTATGATTATCTTAAAATTGTAAGTATTAATCACCTACTTTAAGATAATCACTATAAAATTCTTGAGTATTATTCCTGTGACATCGTGGCTGTTAACGTACTAACGATCGTGAGCATACAAATAGTTGCAAATGCACGACCTGGAAGCGGCAGTCTCGAATAATAAAATACGTGCTACACCTCGCTTAGCTGAAGTTGCAGTCCTGCGTCAAAGAGGCGCCGGCGTCGGCTTGTGCAAGTTCGATTCAAACTTAATGGTGACTCGGGACATGAGGCGAGTCGCTGCCCAGTAACAATTTTAAGTGTAAGCGGGGGCGAGGGGTGGGCTTCTGCGCAGCGAGTAGCTAACTTCCGAGCCGCCATTAAGTTTGAATAGAACTGTATACCCGTTGATCAGATATACCTCTTCAAAGGATGATGCTAAATCTTGGAACGGGTGAAATTTCTGCTGTTGTTATGTTGGCAAGCCAGATCATTTGGAAACGCCTGCGGGCGCCGCGCCTCTTAATTATGTGACTGTCTGACTTTGAGGCCTTCAGCTGGCACATAAATATCGCAACGTAAACTAGCTCCTTAAAATAAATTTTAAGATGATTGTCATTTTTAATTCAGTCATTTTTAGCGTGCGCCAAAATTGCAGGCATGGGCCGATTTTAAACTTTTCTGAATTTCAATTAATTATGATTATTACTCTTTGCATCCTTTTAAATGAATGGCCAGGATTCCATATTTATTTTAATTTGGGAATGTATCCTCCGCGTCTCATTTTTTGTTGGTACAAAATCTTGGTAACGTGGCTTGAGCTGTATGAAAATCCTAGTTTTTTCGATATTAAAAATTTGTCCACAATAGCCGTCGTGGTCGCATCGCTCTCGGGACGTTACACAACGGTATGCGACCCAATTCTTAAGACGAACGCGCATTGCCGGAGCGTTACTCTGTTTTCAGTGAAAATTCATGTGTGGACGGACACGCGATGCAGATATGTGGCTCGAACAATGTATAATTTATCAAAGCGTCTTACCGGATGAGACTGACGGCTGTCTGTGCGTAATTATTGTCATTAGTCCGTTCCGAGACTATCGTTTACGTAGCCAGTAGGTACCTTCTGGCTACGTACATCTTTGAGGTACGAGAAAAATGTGACGTTAATGGATAATTTATTTTTGCACGGCTCTCATCTTACGCTATAGCTAGTGCGATATAATCTTACTTCTGTGTTAATGTATAAGCTTTCATAAATTGATGGTTATTTAACAGGGTCTTTGTTGAGACTCAGGAACAAAAAGGTGTGCTTGAATGAAAGCGGGCCGCGCTTTGTGTGGTCTGTCACACAGGCGTCAACTACCTACGTGTTGGAAAATATAACGTGCAGTGTTTGAAGTGCATAATGAAGTTATTGTTCCTATTAAATAACATAAAATTTCTTAAGAAATAAGCAGTACTAAGGTACTCATATTATAATTGTATTTTAAAATGTATTTTACTGTATGTACAAAAATAATAAAATAAATAAACAAAATGATTTGAGAAGGATTCCTCCCGTACATTAGTTTTCTTTAAATGATGTCTATTGAACTTAAGGCGAGTTCGATATAAATAAAATAAAATAAATAAATAACAATTAAATTTTATATATTCCAATTTGGGAATTGCATGCACCCGCGGGGTAATTGCATGACACACAACATGACAATTGATCGCAATGGGTTTCATTTTGACAGTTCACCCACGCTCATTGCGTTGTATACATTGTTGAGCAGATGAATTTTACAAACCTATGAACCAATGGTTTAGCAATATTCTTAAAAACTCTCGGACTGTGTTACGCAATTAGGGTGCTGAGGATAGGTATTCGTGACGAGACTAGAATCTACTTTTTTGTACCTACACATTTTTCGCTGACCAAAGAACCTTCGACTATGAAAAGAATTTCGCAATAATAAATTAAAAAACACGACTACCCGACTGCTAAAAAACGAACTAAAAAGTGAAAAACGGGGTAGTCGTGTTTTTCAATTTTTTATTTAAATTTTATTCATTTTAGTGACAAGTTTAATTTTTTTGGTAGTTTAGGTACATTTTTGTTTACCGCTATGTAATAGTTGGCGTTGTGTTAATGTTAACAATTTTTTTAAATTACTTACCTAGGTATACATTGTGATGATGAATGAATTCTAATAATAACTCAATCATCTACCAAACTATTCCCTCATTTAGACATTTGCAGTGTTACTAAAGTCTGATTAAATCGTTAGCAGCCAAAGAAGAAATGATTTTTCATGCATGTACACCCTATCTATGTAAAGTGTATGCCAATAAATTATATAGTTTTGGAATGTGCTTATCAAGGCATTCAATTGGATACCCATATCGTAAATAATTAAAGATTTTTTCACATTTGAAAATGGAGCCATACTGCCGCCATATTGTTTTTTTTTTTTTTTTTTCAAAAAACATAGCCTTTGTCATTCGGGATGATGTAAGGATTCTAACGATACCCCATACATCCAAATCCGTCCAGGTATTTTAAAGTTATGGTGGAATAAAGAAACTCACATACAATACATACATGAACCCTGAAAATATTTCACTCCTTTTTGGGCAGTCGCGTAATAATAAAGTATTTGCACCTGAAAAATCCGGCCTTATTCCTTGTCATCATCTGCCTAGCCTTTTCCCAATCATGTTGGGGTCGGCTTCCAGTCTATCCGGATGCAGCTGAATACCAGTATTTTACATGGAGCGACTGCCTATCTGACCTCCACAACCCAGTATCTGGGTAATACGATACCCCTTGGCAAGACTGGTTGTCAGACTTTCGGGCTTATGACGGCCCGTAACGACTGTCAAAGATCCAAAAATGACAGCCGGGACCAACGGTTTAACGTGCTTTCCGAGGCACGGAGGAGTCTCGATATGTAAAGATGGTCACCCATCCACAGACCAACCCCGGCAAGCGTAGCTTAACCTGATGAATCGACCCGTGCGGCTGTTATTACTTAGCCACGAGCTCTTTATTCCTTGTCTTCATCATAAAAGGAATCTTCAGCAAGGAATTTTCAGCTTGCTAGGTCCAAGGGACTGGGCTGGGTGTTGATGAATCAGTGAGTGAGGACTTCTATATTTACAGATTTAGTGTCAGGATCTTAGATTCTTTTTGTATCGCGGAAACCACAGCGAAAAATAGCTCCTAAATGGCAATTCACAAAAAAAGGCAAAAAACTGTTAGAGATTTTCTTTTCAGTTTGATCAGATTTTTCATGTTTGTTTCTTGTTTGACTTTAATTTTCTTCCCCATTGGAACTCTCTCTCATTATTTTCTCTTATTTATGAGTAAGCAACTCAAAAATTCCTCGGCGAGGTACGCACCGTGCGCACAAATTAAAAAAACTGATATTAAAAGCTTAATTTTGATTGGTATGTAATTGACCGGCTCAAGCCTCATCTCAACATCCGATAATTTATTTTGCAGTTCGGAACCTACCATAAGTCTAGTAAACTTTAATGACCTGAGAAAAAGGGGAGGCCTTTGCCCAGCAGCGGGACACAATATAGGCTAATAATTTTTTTTTAATGATCTGCAAAAGATACGCTATTGAAAGCTTTTACAACAAGAACAATAAAATAAAACTTTGTTATGTTTATAAAATAACTCGTGAAAACATGGGCCAGATGTATGTACTTAAATAAATGATGTATGTACTTAAATATGAAGTAAATCTCAAACATGCAAACAAAATTAAAATTCGATATCATACATAAGCGATTTCGTTATATCCTCTGTGGACCTACCGAGACATATGCTCTAACTATAAGGTCGGGGAACTCGGCGGCTTCCGTTGCACGCTCGCCTCTTACTCAACGCGTGAAAAACTTGCTGTTTCGTTGACTCAAGCCAGTTTGCAATACGAAATTGCTCTTATGACTAAGTCGCTAGTCTTTAGGTTCAATATTCCTTATAAACAAGCTTCCAGTTTTAATGTAGATACAAAAAGTAAAAAACTTAGGACAAAATAAACTAAAACGACAACTATAGTAAATCGACGAAACATAATGTTGTACTGAATTATCTAAATTAGGCCGCAACGACTTCTTATTCTAAAATATTTGAAGCTAATAGTATTGCATCTAAGGTACCTACTCCTTTTATAGCGATACTCGTTTGTAAGGATTATAAATAATTGGCTCGCGATACAAAATGAATCAGCCCCTGTCTTACTTGTTTGCCGTAACAGGAAAAGTGGACGCGGCGTCGGCTTCGGGTTCCTATGGGATGACGGAGACTCTTAAAACAATGGCGAATGAGGCCGTAGCGCCACCGAAACCACCTGTATACTCGTACATAGACAAGTAGCACAATTATTACCAGTTTTTGTTGCACTTATTAAGTTAAAGTGACTCACAACGCAGCCTTCGATATAGAAGTACTGTGAACTGTTATTAAAGTTGCTCATAATTTATGTCGTACTAGCTGACCCGACCGACACACGTTGTCCTTTCAAAATTTAAATAATGTTATACAAAAAAGAACGTCCAGTTTTCCTGAATTCGAAGATTTTCCGGAAAAAAAAACTTTCCGTAAGAACCTGATTGACTGATACAAAAATTTACCAAATCGCTCCAGCCAGCCGTTCTGAAGTGATGCGCTTACCAACGAACAGTATTTCAGGTTTATTATTATACTGGCTGTTACCCGAGACTTCTTCTGCGAAAAAAGAAGCCTATGTCCTTTTCCAGGGCACGGTCTACCCATGTGCCAAATTTCATTCAAATCTGTTCAGCCGTTTTACGAAAGCGTATCAAACAAACTCACTTTCGCTTTTATAATATTAAGTTAGGATAGATAAAATTAGCAGTTACTGCTGCTTGTGTATGTTACTGTGCCTATTCAAGTATGTCTGATATTGATGCGCTAGCTTTTATTAGTCTCGTGTGAAGCTGCCGTGACGGATCTTATGGTCGTAAATAAAGATAACGTAATGCCCAATTACTTACTATATAATAATTGCATAAAATTATTACACAGCAACACTCAACGTGCGGTTGTTTGCTGTTATAGTCTTGTTAAGTAAACATTTGTATCGTAATCATAACACATCGATGGTACGTGAAAATACAAACAAAGCTTAAACCTTAGGGTCCATTTTGCGACTCAGATAAAACGAATTCGCATCAAACAATCAAGTAATAGGGTGATGCACGTGTGAAAAGAGTCTTTATTTGTATTTATTTAGACTTTGAAACATGCGTAGTTTTCATTACATGGGATTAACCAGTGGTTCCCAAAAACAAAGTTCGGGATCCACCAGAAGAAAAAGCAGCGTTTTTTCTTTGGCCGCAGATAGATTAGGTTCGGTTGTTCGTTTGACGATTCATACAAAAATAGGACTACTTTGTCGACTTATGCAGAAAAGTTTGAGAATTTAGATAATATAGGTTGCAAGAGCGAGCGAAGTTCAATTATTATTAAACTTTCGTTAGAGAGTAGGTAGTATATTCCATGTTGTTAAGAGATCTCGCGCACTTGACGGCAACGACGTCGACCCCGACCAGGTAAACTATAGAAACGGATACGAATCGCGCACTTGTTCGCAACGGCCAACTAGCCGTACACCATACAATACCACTAGACGGCCACGATTGGCCGGAGTCGTGGCCGTCTAGTGCGCAAGATCTTGGCAGCCGGCTGAACGACAGCTCGGCCGAAGTGTTGCGCTTGCGAGTCTATGGACTTTGACCTTTTAACCCTGTTAGGATAGTGGTTGGTTTTGAAAAAACCCTAGGTTATCCTAACTAATATTATAAATGCGAAAGTGAGTTTGTTTGTTTGTTTCGGATTTGGATGAAATTTGGCACATGGGTATACCTTGACCTGGAGAAGGACATAGGCTACTTTCATTCTGGATCGCAAACGAAGACTGGCAAGCAACAAGTAGTTATTTTACAATTGGTCAAAAGTATTAATACAGAAATGTCAGGATGGCCCCGTGGTTAAGGCGTTAAGGCCTCGCCTCTAAAGCACGAAGTTGTGTGTTTAAATCCGGGCAAGTTCCAATGTGACTTTTCAATTCGTATGTACTTTCTGAGTTTATCTTAGACTTGAATGACATCGTTGAAAGAAAACATCGTGAGGAAACCTGTACTTTATATAAGTCCAAAATCTCCAACCCGTCTTGAGCAAGCGCAGTGATCAATGCTCTTGCGTTCTTTGTATGAGAATATGTCTTTGTCCAGCAGTGGGACAGTAGGTAATCGCACAATCCTTACATATTATAAAACAAAGTCCTCCGCCGCGTCTGTCTGTCGTCCTGTACGCGATAAATTCAAAAACTACTGCACCGATTTTCATGCTGTTTTCACCAATGGATAGAGTGGTTCTCGAGTAAGGTTTTAGTATATAATAACCGACATGCACGCGGGTGAAGTCGCGGGCATCAGCTAGTATAAATAATATTGTGGTAATAGGCTGATAATGATTACTACAAGGAAGTCGGATCACGCATTAAGATTTTTCCAAACAAGTAAGCCCAAAATTCATTTTTACAACTTTGAGGGGTAGTAATGAAAAACTTATAATGACCTCTTATACTTTCTTAACTTACTAGCCTTAGCTCGCTGCTTCGCCCGCGTGGATGTCGGAAAATATCCTAGGAAATGTACTACCGGAATTAAAAAACCCTATGCGTTAATCCTGATAAACATTGTATTAATTCCGTAGTACCTTAGTAACTTATAAGGTTCCTGGGCACAGAAAATAAATAGGTAAGAAATACCCGCTCACCCTGTGGCCCTATCAGAGAGATGACCAACCCTAAGAATACTTGGGTACAGTATACTTAGAGCTAGAATAATAGAAAACTTAAAAAATAAATCTAACACTAAAATATTGGAAAATACTAATTAATACCATGTTGAATCATGTTCGACGGTTGTTATTTTTGGAAGCTATTCACAAAAATTCTTTTGTTACTCTCCCTCAATACTCGCAGCATTACCGAAGCAGAGGTTTAGTTCGTTTTTTAACTCGGACCCCGAGACGTGTATACAGAAGTATTTGCTTCCCGCTTTAGTTGCTCTGTACTCCATCCAATAGACTTTGCTTATGCTGGTATGCGATGGCCATCTTTTAATTACGTTTATTGAAAGGATTGAGAATTGGCTACTAGACTGTTTTTATTTTAAACTAGCTGATGCCCACGACTTCGCCCGTGTGTATGTCGGTTTTTATATACTAAAACCTTACTCGAGAACCACTCTATCCATTGGTGAAAACAGCATGAAAATCGGTGCAGTAGTTTTTGAATTTATCGCGTACAGGACGACAGACAGACGCGGCGGAGGACTTTGTTTTATAATATATAAGGATTTGTATTTTACTTTGTAATATGGATATGGATTATACCTGAAATAAATGTTTATTTTTTTACTAAAGGTACTTTCAATTAGTACTGAATATGTGTATATCTATTTCTATATAAATAAATAAAAATTAAAGGCTATTCGTTAGTAAGCGCATCACTTGAGAATGGCTGGACCAATTTGACTTTTTGTTTTAAATGTTCGTAATAGTCCGAATAAGGATTTCGTGAAAAGAAAAAATTGGGACAGTTTCCTGGAAAATATGCAAATTCGGGAAAAACTGAATGTCTATGAGATTTTTGTATGAATTATTGACATTTTGACGGACAACGTCTGTTGGGTCAGGTGGTCTACATTAATATTATAAAGAGAAAAGATTTGTATTGTATGTTCGTATTTTGGTTTGTAATGAATAAACTCAAAAACTAATGGACCGATTTAAAAAAAAAGTCTTTCACCAGCATAATGCTATACTTATTATCGCTGAGTAACATAGGTTATATAGTTTATAAAGATATCACGCAGGCGAAGCTGCTGGCGGAAGCTAGTTAATAATAAAAACAAAATGACGGGGTCCATCTGCTGTCTAAGTAGAAACTGCTATGTCTGTTTCCAAAAAATGCAATCTGGGTTCCTTGTTCACTGACAGAAAAAAATGGGGTCTTATAAAGGCTCCGTTTTCCTTTTAAGTCGGAGCCCTAAACACCTACAATTAAAATAATGTCACTCATAACTTCATAAATCATTCATAACCTAATAAGTCTGTCAAAATAAAAATATTCAACTGTAGGTAAAGTCAGCATCCAAAGAAAATAATGTATTTGGTATTTCAAAATTAAACATTATATAAAAATTAAAACTAAAATATTTTTCCCTCGTATTTAATTGCTATAACATGTCAAATTCACGACGTGTGACAATTTGCACGGACATCAAGTTTCCTGACTACAATTTATTGTATCAAAATACCTTACCGTAGATACCATTTTTTTTTAAATAAGCAATTATTTAATTGTATCATAACGTAGGGGCTTACTAATTTATACAAGCAACATTGCGTTCTTTTAAAACAATGCAGTTATTGTGAACTGATTTTAGTGTACGGCGAGTCGCCGCTATTAACAGCCATCGTCAAACACATTGAGGCGTCCACCGCGACGACAATACAATGTAAATTAATGTATTTTTTTTAAACATTATGAATATAAATATATATTTCAAGTGCAAAGTTCGCTGCGATTGTATGTAACCTACCTATAATGTAAAGTTTTGATTCAGTTCAGTTGCGTTTTGGTATTATTGCATAGTATGTTTGTAAAAAGGATTGATTGTATACTACATAAAATACTGCGCGAATAATTATAATGTGTGTACCTATATTACAATCAGAATTTCAGATAATTATCAAGATTTGGGAAACAAACTCAATATTATACAGGATAAAACACAAAATTTATTGCAGGCGAACTTTATTTGGCACTTTTTTATTACTAAGGGTCAATGAAGAATCATCTACATAACTTTTTTATACATAATAGTTATTTTAATAACATTATTTGACAATACATGTAAAATAGTAACATTGTGTAATCATTTATAAAGTGCTGTGAAGTGATCATGTATAAAGGAAATATTTTCACAGGTAAAATTATTTAATTAATGTTGCACAATATTTTAAGCATACATTTCCAGTCAAAATTTTGTAGGAAAATTATGCCAGACTCAGTAATAATTCAAATATTTGAAATTTTCTTTTGCAATTGCTGCTGCTATTGAGAATTTTCTCCGTGCCGCATTTTCTTTAGTAATTTTTTGTCGAGCACTGCCGCGTTCGTCGGTTACAGGCTCGACGGCAGGCGGCTGCATCTCGCAGTCCTCACTCGGAAAAGAGCGCGGTGTGACGTACACTTCGCGCTCTAAACGCTACGGCTACGCGTTTTCGCGCCAGTCATTTTTATTCGAATGTACTTCCTTTTTTATTTCTTTAATTTTTTCATTGTGCTTAATATTAATTTCCAGCATTTTTAGAATCAGTAGACCGTGCTTGTTCTGTGTATCATTTATTTTTGTGAATAGTGCATTTATTATTTTCACATTTTAATTTGTTTGTTTTGGACGCTAACCGAAAAAGCTTGCGATAAACCATAGACTGACGGTTATTATTTTATTACGACGTATCAGAAACTTATCGCCTTGCGAATTATCTTCGATGGTATAATTATAGGATCTATATGACATTGTACGTTACGGCAAATCTTTTTAAATTATAATTATATTGTCCTTGAATTTGCAGGAAAGATTGTTTACACTATAACACTATGTTTTGATGTGTAATCGTTTTATCGGTGTGAATGCTATCGATGGTCAGTGCTAACGGTTCCCTTTTAATTATATCGATAACACTGGTAGCTATGATTGAATTTCCACAGAGGGGATTTCGTTAGTCTGGTGGTTGACAGGCTAGGTACCTACTAATCATGTAATACCAGTTGTTTGCAAATTTACTATCGGCTGAACCTGCAAATTAAATTCTAGATACGGCCTTAATATTAAATTGTTTTTTTTTAAATACAATTATTAACTTTTTTTTTAAAGGACTGGTCCCCGCGTTCATTCGTTAAGCGTATTTGTTTTGCAAACACTCGTTCTGTGAACGTGTGTTACACAGAGAACATTCATTCGCAAAACGAACAGTTTGGTCAATTGTTCAGTTATTAATAAATTACCTGAGACCAAACAACTGAAATGAGTGCCTTAACATCATGTTGTTAGACTTCATTAATACCACAGAGCAATCCATTATTTGGCCTAACATTTATTTACTTATTAGTCAACCTTGCCACGACTTATCAGTTCATGCGTGATCTTTTATAAATTTATAATATAAATATAAATCCTACTAATATTATAAATGTGAAAGTTTGTGAGTATGGATGTGTGGATGTTTGTTACTCTTTCACGCTAAAACTACGGGATGGATTTGGATGAAATTTGGCAAACAGATAGTTTATAACCTGGATTAACACATAGGATACTTTTTATCCCGATATTCCCACGGGATCGAGACTTACGCGGGTGAAACCGCGGGGCGCAGCTAGTATATTATAAATGTGAAAGTTTGTGTGTTTGTATATTTGTGTGTTTGGATGTTTGTTACTCAATCACGCAAAAACGGCTGAATGGATTTGGATGAAATTTGGCAAGCAGATAGTTTATAACCTGGATTAACACATAGGATACTTTTTATCCCGATATTCCCACGGGATCGAGACTTACGCGGGTGAAACCGCGGGGCGCAGCTAGTCTTTTATAAATTCATACCTCATTCGAAAAAAAACAGATACGATCGGATTTTAACATAGAGTTAGGGTCTGAAAACCAGCGGCAGTAAAGTTTCGTGTTGACGTCCGCCAAAGATCGTAATCGTGGTTTTTCGACTCTGCCTTTGTTTGGTCTAATTTAACTACTCGCCTCAACAAACAAGGTGCTCCCCTTCTGCTTTGAGGTGAACGAATCAAAAAGTTTTCATCAATGTCAGTACATTTCGAAGGGATATCAAAAGAGTTATTCTTCTTTTGTGTTTGCCATGCATTGTTTAGAACAAATGTTGTTATCAAGTAGGCAGTTTATTAATTTATTTTATTTTTAAGTTAATATGAAAATATGGCGGTACTAACAATCTGAACTCGGCGTAAAAGAATCAAGGTAATCTAGTCTAATAATGAATTGGTAGTTTTAATTATTTTATTTATTGAATTAGGATCTGTAACAAACTAACAAGAGATGTATACAATATACATAAATAAAGGGCAACATCAGGTATTAAGTAGGTGTACTCCTTCACTTTTAGAAAGACCACAGCATGCACAATAAAGTAAAAAACTAACATAACAAAGTTAAAACATTAACACATAATAGGTAGAATTTGGAAGTTGGTAGTCCTGAACAATAAGTTTTACCATTTCGTCCCACATTTAAATGTTACCGCTTAAAGGATGTTTTAGAAACCAATATGTATTGTGTTTCAATTACAAATTAAGCATGAAGTTGCAGCTTTTGAGATTAACGATTTCATCACACACGGCGCTCTTCATCCGTTACCATTTTCCGCGCGTGAACGCGCTAAAAAACCCGTAGCCCGTCCGCAATTTCAAACGGTTTTGCAGTGGGTACCTTCGTTTTCATTACGGCTCTCTCTTTCAGAGCCCCTTGTTTCACGAACAAACTAAATAACAAACGCCATAATTATACTTTCTCGATAATAGAGTGCAGTGAAATTTTTTGATGGATGAGATGGGAGTATTGTTGTGTTTGATAGTTGCATGCAACAATACCATTTTATTGTATGATGAAACTTTTCATTCAGATATTTCGAATACTGGTAGTGGTACAAAGGCTTATGAACCTCAAAGCTAAAGGAAACAGGTTCGAAACAGAGAATGTACTTATTTTTTTATAAAAATTCGTTGAGCTCATGATGGCTTCTTAAATTTTTTCTTTGGATGAAACACTATGATAACTTGAAATCATTGAAGATATTCACATTAAAATACTGCAAATCGTCTCTATCTTTATCAAGTGTTGCTATTCTTTTGGAGCGAACATTCCGTCTGTTGCCTTCGGGTTTAATTTTCTTTACTAGATAGATACCTAAATACTCCAAGCCGATTAACATTGTTTTCACCTCTCCCAAGCGCTCGCTGAGCCGCATCTTGCAAGACTTGTAACAGTAACGAATGTTTAGTTTCCTGCGTCCCTCAATACATACATAGCCTATGTCAATCAGAATCACACATGTTAAGAGGAATTAGGGTCGGTCCCCTCCCCATACAAACGCTCTCGCCTGTTTTCTCTCTGGTTTATGACCTTAGAGCATTGATATTTTACAGTAAAATAAATATCAACTAGTTCTATGCCCCTATGTTTTGATGATACATTATCTGTAGAAGTACTAGAACCCTCAGAAAATGCTCAAAATTGCCGGTTTAGACCGCTGATATCAGAGGCCTATTGTACAAATTTGACAACTAGAACAAAGAAAAACATAGGGGCACAGTACATATCCTTCGTATTCAATTTATAAAATATCTTTCAAATTGGAGGAGGAAATAGAGGAAAGCCGAACTTCGAATTACGACTTTTTGTATGGAGAAAAGACAGACCCTATTTCCTCTTAAGGGTCGCCTATCCCTCGCAAACAAACATGTCTAATCGAACTAAAGCTATACCTCGATCTTGTCTTCATGCAGACAGACTCCTTTGAAGCTCATACGCATATGGACCCGTCAAAGGTTCTTGTATTTGACACGGGTACTCGTAGATCTTTGACACCAACAATAGAGGTGCTAAAATTGACTACAGCTATGAATTAAATTAATTAGTCCTAAAAGGTTAACTGGATAACTTTACTACCTATAGGTAACCCGCGACCAATGAAATCTGATCTCTCACGACTGCAGTTACGTCAATTTGTGTTATATTTATACCAATTTACAGTCAAGGCGTAAACTTCAGAGTAACGAGGGTCGCGGTTTTGGTCTTTGGTTTAAAGTATTTGGAACCGGTACGGTCGGCAACAAAACAGGTTTAACTATATCTAAAGTTTCAGCAGAGATGAAGGAGTACTTGTTAATTATTACTTGTTTGTAACAAATTATAGTCGATAATTAACATTAAATTAGGTTTTATAATATAAAAAATCCAATATTCTGAAACGATTAGTACTGTTCAGTTGTCGCTGACTAACTGCGTGGTCATACTTGTAGTTCACTTTATATGGCACTAGCCGATGCCCGCGACTTCGCCCGCGTGGATGTCGGTTATTATATACTAAACCCGTACTCGAGAACCACTCTATCCATTTGTGAAAACAGCATGAAAATCGGTGCAGTCGTTTTGGAGTTTATCGCGTTCAGGACAACAGACAGACGCGGCGGAGGACTTTGTTTTATAATTATCTAAGGATTGGAATTTCAGAAATCTGAATTCTTAGTTTAGTTTCAGTGCCAACTGACATCCAATCTAAATACAAATGGCTGCCAATACAAACGATACTCCACAGCTGACACAGTGGTTAACCTATGAACTTCTTTCTATATGATGGCAGTACAAGTTATTACGCTGATGGCGTGACGATCTGGCGGACTTAATCTTACCAGATTGGTCGGAGAAGAAAAAACAAAGATAACTGAAAAAATATGGGGAGACCTTTGCCCAGCAGCCAGTGGAACAATAAGTTATTATGGAAATTATGGGGCTTCGCCCAGCAGTGGGATGATGGAAGCTTACAATAACAGAGACAAGTTAGTAAGCGAAAAGCATTAACAATAATACGTTAAAAAAATGGCAAAGTCTCTATAAACTATTTTTTTTAAGTAGGTTGTTTTTTTTTTTTTCACTTTTCAGGTGTGGTACCTACCAGTTCAAATACCACTACCTGCTATGTAATTATAGTAACGGAGTCACTAAAACGTCGTCTACATACATATACGAAGTGGGGAAAATACGTAATATTGAAACTAACTCAAAAACTACGCAAGCAAAGTTAATAAAATTTATATTATGGGACCACCTCTGAAGCATGACCTACCAAACAAAAAAAAACAATCATCAAAATCGATTCATAATTGGCGGAGTAATCGCGTAACATACAAACAAAAAAAAAACAGATTAATTGAGAACCTTCTCCTTTTTGAAGACGTCGGTTAAAAATAATCCCAACTTCCTTTGGGCAAAAGTCCCTCGACACGAACCCACCTATTTACATAACTTAACATGTATCAACGGTTGAATGCACTATTTATATGATACTTCACGGAACAATTAGATTTATCAGAAAAATTTCATATGCACACTAATAATTTATACCCATTCAAATATAATATCACGTAGATCAAATAATATAAACGAAAAAGTCCTTGTGATCGAATGTATGTACTTTGGTGATGTAAAAGTATAAAAGTTTGTCCAAAGAAAAAAAAGTTAAGTTGCCCTTAGTTCTGCTAGGCCCAAAACAAAGGCTAATTGCTAGTAATGCTAGAAGCCAGCTGTTACAAAACTGTTCGAAAGCACTTTACTGAATGGCACCCCATTACATTGAATGAGTACCGTATGGTACCATTGTGAGATTTTAATAGAGCTAACATAGGTATAACATTTTAATAAAAAATATAGCTATTAGAATTTATCCTATACAAGTAATGACCCAGAATCATACCACTAAACTTAAAAGCATACAGCAATAACTGGGATATCTTAAGGCCTATGTAGACGAGGTTTTTTGTACGCGGGTTCCATGTAATGCAGGCGCGTCCCCACTATCGCGATTTATTTCGGCGAGCGTCGCGCTTTTGCTGCTCTGCTCAGAGACTTTGGAATTAATAGGTACTTTTTGCCTACGTTATAACAAAATGCAATTGCAATTCAAAGGCTGCTTGAACGTGATCATTAATTTTGTTTAAAGTGAACGCGTTCACATGCCTTAATAAAAATCAGCATTATTTGCGTTAGTTTGCAACGCGCGACGACGACGGCGCCGGCAATGGTAAAATAAACGCCGTGTGCACAGGCCCTTGGTTCACCTGAAGATATTTTTATTACGGTTATGATCTCAGCAATTTTCTAGGCACGCTTGAAGCTCGGTGGAAGAAATTCCTACATCCAGAGCACAATGAAGTGACTATTATATAACTGAACACGTCGTTGCCATCAGATATATCTTATTTATATTTCTTGTCTTTGTGACGTGCGAAGTATTGAAATATCTTAGCGCAAGCTGTGTATGTAGTGTTGTATTGACGGGTCCGGATATCCGTAGACTGACTGCTGAGAATAATGAAGATTGCCAGGTTAGCAACAGAGATAGCGCCGCGGATCGGGTGTATAGGCTGCTTTTCCACCATATGTGCTATGCTACGTTGCTATGAACGCGTTACATAACCACCAATCATATTCATTGGTCCACATAGCATCGCACTAGTGGAAACAGGTTCAACTAAGCTATGTTTTTATATGGAAGTATTCGTGCTATGGATAGGTACGCGAGTGGTGTAGCTATGTGCCGAGCAGAGTCGATGCATCGCATAGCTCGAGGTGCGTATCTTTCTCGCACAGCTATGCTATGTGGACCAATGAATATCATTGGTGGATATCAAACGTAGCATAGCACATATCTGGTGGTAAGCAGCCTTAGCCTAGCTTCCCATCAATTGTCTGAGAAAACTGATACCATCTTGAACCAATCAATAGTTTCCGTTAAGTTCCGTAACTGATATTAAACTAATTTCCCTTATAAATATTCATTAGACTCTTCTTGCGCGAAATCAAGGAGTCGAAAAGATTATAGAGTACCTTAAATTTCCGAACCAGTATACTTAATTATGCTCGCTAATTATTAAAATATGCACCTGATCACGAAATACCTTTCTTTAGGCGAATTTTCTGCGTACCGTGCTAAACGTTTCACAAGGCTTTCAATCTATGCCGCTCTGCTTTTGAGATAAAACTTGTTGAAAGGAGATAACTAAGTAGGATGTCTTTTCAACGATATTCTTTAAGTTTAACTAAATGTTTGAATTGTTTGATCAAGTGAGAGGAATTACGTATTTTTCCCACTTAGTCTATGTAGACGATATTTTATTTGACTCCGTCACTGTTATTTTCATAACAGGTAGTGGTATTCGAATTTGTGTGGGTTTGTACCACAACTAAATAGCGAAAAATAAAAACTTTTAACAAAAAAAAAAAACAACCGACTTCTAAGAAAAACACAAAATAGTGAAACATAACTTTAATTTCGGAAGTCGGCTTTCGGTCTTTGCTTTTCAATTTTTTGTTTTTTGCCACCGACTACCGAAATTAAAGTTATTTTTAATTTTTTTTTTGGAAGTCTGTTGTTTTTTTTTTGTAAAAAGTTTTTAATTTTTTTTAATACTGTTCACCGCACCGTTTTGCAATGTTCTTATCACAAAGACCTCAGCCCACATAGCCTGCGGAATATTGAACAGATGTGGATCTGTTTGCACTTGTCTCCAAAGTCTACGTTGTCCCCTTTATTAGACTTCACTGACCAGTTTCGGTCAACATTAGCACGAGAAAGCTCCAAGCTTGTTACTTGAACTTCCCTCATAATGCATTGTTTTAAAAGGATTCTAGATTCTAATATACATTGTTGCGCCCGGTTTTTCCCCCGATAGCAGGCATAACCTTTCTCTTAAATGTAATCGATTAATGGCCGCCTGACGAAAGTAACGGGAACCGAATTTAATGCTTTTTTTATGTAATCGTTAAAATCATTGTTGAATAACAAGTAAATCATTTGTTTTGTAAACGTAATAACACGGATTAAAATGTGGCGGATAGCGGATGCACAACGAAATGGACTTAACTCTAATGAAAGTTTAATTTATCACTATGTATCCAAAAACTCCACTCCGCAACGTTACGTGACACAGTGTGTAAGTGACGCAGAAAAAGTCTAGGTACTTGCTGGAATTCCGGAGGGTTCTTCGCCAAGCATTGAGACATACACACAAATACAAAAAAAAAGTCTTAAACTTTTAAGGTGGTTTAGTATGGCCGATTACTGTACTTGTAAGTATAGCTTTTGCCATCTCGAAGAAGAGAAAAAATTGAAAAAAAAAAAACCAGTTCATTTAAAGATTAGATTGGACAAAATACAATTGCTCAATCTCGCGTCCTGGACATAACACAATCAGGATTTTCCAAAGTCAGTCCACTAATACAATAAACGGTGTATCCAGTCATTCATATTTTTGCTCCGTAATAGACGGTGTAGTGATTGTGGTCGGGAAGTCGGCAACAATGGGTGACGGGTCGCGGAGAGTGATTTAAATTGTCTCACAATCGCCTCTTCCGGCCGCTGCTACGGCTAAGGACGCGTAGACCCCCGCCGGCACAGGGGCGGCGCGCAACCAGACCCCACCTACGTGCTTTACGATTGTACTGATACAAATACCCTCTCGACAAATAGTCTCGATTGTTCCCAACTCGACACTGCCACCCGGCTGCTGTTATCAAATTACGTTATGGAAAATCATTGTATTGCCCGCCGATATGGGAAAAATTCTGTTACATTCGAAAGTACAAATAACTATCTTTGTTTATAATCGATTGCGTCGTCAATCTTACTGTCTGATTTGTTTTATTATTATGAAGTCACAGCTCCTTCTCACGGTTTTGTTTTATTGCCATTGTAATGGTATGTATGAAGCCATGTTTTCCTGTCTCTAAAAGACTCTTAATTAATTAGGTTTTATTTGGAACGACAAACTTTCCTCACAGCTGCTATTTTACGTACTCTGAGTTACTTATTTATGGTATAATTACTCGTGCAACTAATCGATTTCATAAGTAATTATTTTATTCTCAGAAGTTGAACCGTTAGTTATGTAGTCAGTACTTATTTGAAAATCAAAAGTCATTTATTCAAACTAGGCTGTCAAATCGAATGTCAAAATTACATAAGACAGTCCCCCAAAACGTCCACCCTTTAATGAGTAGTTTCTTAGTTCTCTTGTTGAAATCGCAAAGAGGTTTGCGCGGGAGCTAATTATTATGCACTGGATTGTTTCTGGCTTCGTGGCACTAAGAGCAGTGCCGCCCCGCCCTCGTTCAACCGTATGCATTTCACTTTCCATCTGCTCGCATGCATTTTATAAGGAACTCTACGTGGAAGTTGAAGCAGCTTGCCATATCGTTGATATTTATACCTTATATTATATCCCATAACTATTAACACTGTAATTCGAAAATATTGTAAAAGCCAATTATCTTTTAAAAGAGTAACCATGGAGTTTCTTGCCGGCTCTTCTCCATAGGAAACGACCAATTGGAACCGTGCACCTAGCTTCTGACGTTTCATAAGTGCCCATGTAGGCTTATGTGAAATAAAATATTTTGATTTTGATTTTGATTGATTACTTACTCTACGTTGATTTTGTATCGTCGCAGATGCATGTAGTGTGATGTGTGCGTGTAACGACTAGTCAAAACGATTATCAGGAATAGTCCTAAAGTTCGTTTTTTAATCCCGTAGGCTAATTTGTCAGGTGCAACTGTCAAACTCCAAATTGAAAAAAACAGACAACAATCATTTGAAACGTCAAATTAGTCTACGGGATTAAAAACGAACTGTAGTGATAGTGTTAGGAATCCTCAAAACGTTTGTTGTTGTTCAGCATTTCTTAGGAGCAGTCAGAAAAGAAAGTCCGTCGTAATAAGACAATTAATCCTACAAGTGATTGACTATACTTACATAGTTTTTTTTTTTTTTTTTGGATCAATATCGTTATATCCAGAATCCCTGCTGACTGTCTATATCTACCTGTCCGTCCATTTTCACCGTCTCCCATCCAAGTCAAGCTGAAATTATTGTTGTGTTTGTATTCTCATGTTTCTGGTTGTAATAGCCCTGCCATATATATAATCATTCACCTTTGCGGAACCATTGTGTCGCACATAATAATTATCGTATTACGGGTTCATATTATGGAGATAGCTCATGTTGCTAACTAGTGTTGCGGTCGGGAAATATGTGAATCGACTTGTTTTTTTATAGAATAAAGCGGTTGGAATGACAACATATTGTTCAGCTCTGCTATTGTTTTATGTTTCGTATTGATTTTTAACCCCGACGGAAAAAGAGGCGTGTTATAAGTTTAACGTGTGTATCTGTGTGTCTGTCTACGCCATCGTAGCTGCCAAACTGCTGAACCGATTTTGAATTTTTTGGTTTTGTTTGAAAGGTGACTTGATGGAGAGGAGGATTCTTAGCTACTTATGTATAAAAATATAAAAAATCTTTTTAGATGCTTTGTTTTTGTCAGGGGTCTTGTTCATACAGGAAACTAGTGATGCATTTCTTGAATGCTTGTTACTTCCTCTTTATTTCGCAGTATTATGAATTTTACCAATTTTGCGTTATGGGGAATGAAAGGTAAAGCTCCTCGGGCTATTTATGAAATGACTGAATTTCAAGGAAGGGAAACTATACCTAGCTACAGATTTGTTACCAACACATCACACATCTCGGTGCATCCATGTTATTGCGTAGTAAATATTTCCTGGAGTTGTACGTGACTGTACCATTTTATTATTAAGTATTGCCTTTTTAAAATGAGAGGAAAGCTCATTATAATATATCCTGTCAGTGTCTTTGCCATATGAAGTCCAGAGGCCCTAGACTAAGTGACATTCTATCGGCGATAACGATGATGGAAAAGGCAAACATGTATAGGACTGACATACGCTATCGAAAAGCTTTTTTATTATTCAGATTTGTTACAGTTGTAATGGCAATCATGTCATTTGCTTTAAATAGGTTTTTATCTGTAGTATCTTATTTATCGTATATAGATTCCTTTCTATCTTGTGAATGTGAGAACGTCGTAGGCTTAGTGAACTGTAGACTTTTATTTTTAATTTAAATTTAATTTTAATTTTAATTTAATTTTAATATTTTATTTATCTGAAACTTTTTGAATGGCCTACACTGTCCTCCCATAACTATTAACACTGTAATTCGAAATTATTGTAAAAGCCAATTATCTTTTAAAAGAGTAACCATGGAGTTTCTTGCCGGCTCTTCTCCATAGGAAACGACCAATTGGAACCGTGCACCTAGCTTCTGACGTTTCATAAGTGCCCATGTAGGCTTATGTGAAATAAAATATTTTGATTTTGATTTTGATCTTATGTCAATCCAGTTGAAAGTCGTTGTAGAAATACGAAACGCTTTCGAAGCGATTGTCACTTGTCTAGACCCTCTGGCTTCACTAGATTTTGGCCCATGCGTTGGTTCACTATTGAATAATCCTTTTCACGTGTTTATACAAATTCAATTAGCGTGCCCAGTGTTCACGCTTTGCATGGACGTTTAAATCTGTGTAATAATTTATTTATTCCGACGCTCTGTCAGGGGCTAGCTATTTGCGTAGTCGTTATAGAAAGTAGCCGATTCACCAATGTGTTGTTTGCATCAAGTGTAATGCGCTTTCCTCATTTTCTTTTTGTCACTTGGCGCTGGTAAAAAGTGAGTTTCGCTCGGAATCATCCAGATATATTAGATATTTCGGATGCGGATTATTTGTTTGCGTAGTCAAGCAAGTCCCGTCAATAGAACAAGAAAATGGAGCGAACAAAAGGTGATTTAATTTTGGTTTGCTTGTTACGCAACCTAAGATATAATTTGCCCGGTCTCTGGCTTTTCTGGATAATTACGAGTTCAAGAACGACAAGACTACATTAAAAATAAAAACAAGATTTTTGCATCATATCGTATATCTTAATGTTACGACTAACTCTAGCACCTTGTGCATCATCAGCATCAAAGACAGTCATCCATAGCCATAGATCTCCCAGCCCATGTCCAGCAGCGGGATGGTGGAGATAGAATATTATGACGATAATGATGACCACAATATTATTATATATTATTAGTATTACACTCTATTTAGTGAAAACACTTTGAAAGTTAAGTGAAACTATTTATAACAAGATAGATTCTTGACATAACGAGAAAATAATACAACATCCTTAAACTCGTTCCGCCAGGACACGCCGTAGGCAGCTGAGTCGGCTATAAAAAGTGGCTAAACTGACTATGGATCTGTTCCATAGTTGAGTATCGTCCGATTGTTATTAATTTGGTCTGTCGCTTTGTTACAATTGATATCTGATGCCCTCGCCTCGTTGACGTAACCGCTACTGCAAGAATGCAAGTGCGGAATGTGTTTATCAAAAAAGTCTCCACGTAAGTGCGCCGGCGTCCCTAGGTACGTCAACACAATGGTCGCTACTGACCACCAAACAATTCGTTATTATTCTATTTTAAAATCCGCGGACCAATAACATCTTGTTTCTTATAAGTGATCTTAGACTTCTCTTAAATTACTTATCCGGTACCTCTATTTAACCTTGCAGTAACGTTTTGGGGGTCCACACACCATCCTACTTTCTACTGGCCAGTATACTTTAAAGCGTGGCTTACTATTGCAGTTCTATGCATAAATGGGTTTCACTTTTCCATGTTCATTGTTGTTATTCCCCGTTGTATTTTATTACTGTTTTATGCTTGACCGGTATTGTGAATTACACCAATGAGGTCCACAAAATATACAATCCTCTATAGCGAAAGACCACGTTGGTAATACAAATGACAACGGTACGGTCGTCACAATGAGTATGCAGTCGAGTAAATAGTTATCGAGGCGGGGCGTGCGGCGTGCGTGGTCCGCGCCAGGGCAGGAAGGCGCCCGATACTGACTTTTTAATCCCGATGCGCCGTTGGTTTACGCCATTAAAACCGAATATAAAATAACCGTCGATGGATGCGTTTTAATTGCCCATAAAACTACCACTGAGCTCTAATTGTCGGGTAGCTAGGAGTCCCTTCTCGAGGGCTTCTGTTCGCGTCATGAGCAGAATTTTTACGAGGTTCAATGGTCATTAAATTAAACACACAACCCAACCACATCTTCGTCGGACCCCTTGCGTACATCATTTTAGTTTATAACTATATTTAACAGATATCGAGAGCCAGTGTTTTGTGGATATCTTACTTTATTGTGATATGGTTGTTTTCTTTTATTATATGTTTTTGATAAAAGTTAGTTAGATACTTCTAACTTTCTAATGTTAAACTGCATAATAACTTCCAAGGTCAAAGAGCACAAAGTCATCTAGAAAGTAGATGCATAAAGTTAGTAAGTATTTCATCAGCAGGGTTAGATATGTAAATATTCTTACTGCATTGCCTTAATCACAGTCATGCCAGGTAGCTATGCTATGATAGAAATAAAACAGTAATTTCATTTGCATTGAAAATGACTATTATTAAAGTTAGTATATTACTAAGTTCGAGTTAAGATTGCATTAATTTTCAAAGGAAGAGCTCGGTTTCATTTGTCGTCTAATAATATTACTTGTAGGTAGCCATTTCAGCAAGGAAATTGAAATTACAATTAAAATTCTGGCGAGGTGCAAGGATAGGAAAACTCAGTAGATGTGACGGTAGTTTTCGCCTGTCTAGAAAAGTTTCGTAAATTGTCTTTTTAAAAGCTCCAGGAACAACCATTCTGCTTCTTTGAGCTTAATATCAAAGCTGGCGCACTCCACGTAAGTTTTTGGATAAGAACGAATATTTTATTTAGGAGATGCAGAAGTAGTCTGCCGGTACAGTTATTTGATGACAAATAATCAGGTGTTTTTGTAAAAGGAATTGGAAAATGAAGGTGTTTAAGTCCAGAGAAATGTCCTTGATGGTTAGCCAATGGGGTCCTATAACCATAAGACAATTAATAGAACCGTAATCATTCAAATAAAACATGATTAACGCCGTACCTGTGTGAGTGAGTAGAGATGGGTTGTAACAGGTTGAACACGATATCTGTTATCACTGTGACTGTGACAAAAAAGTAACAGATCCAAATATCTGTTATTAAATCACAGCCTGTTATTTTTGTACGGACGATAAATACGTATTTAAATCTCAATCGAATATCTTCTTTATTTCTTTTCGTTAAAGTCGATAATCGTATCCGAGTTTTAACAGTAATAGCCGCGGTAACAGTCTTGAGGATCTGTTATTTTAAGTAACAGATATTATGTTTTATTGTTAGGAGCAATTGCTATCTGCTATTTTTTAATATCTGTGATTTCTATCTGTTACGCCTCACTCCTATGAGTGAGCCCGACTAGTCACACGCGGGCGGTTGGAAAACCTCAGAAACTGCGCAAATCAGAATTCTCTCAAGTCAAGGTATCAATTTCTGTAGCATCATCCTGACTCATAATATAGATACATTTTCTTCCCAAACAGTGGCAGTGTTGTGACACAACTATTTTATCATATGAATAGTGCATAAGAACGAGGCTGGCACGAATTTGGTGGAAATCTCTCGGTTCCGATTGGCCGCCGACGCGTGCGGAATGCGCCTCGCTCCGGCGACACTAGAAACCGTCTTGTGCGCCGGAATGTTCTCATCTCCTTGTCTATACATGATTAATAGTTCCATAATTATGACATAGTTTCCTTCATCAGGTAACTTGCAAATGAAAACCAAGGTGTTGTGGTTGCGACTGTCGCGAGCTTTTGCAGTACCGTAATAGTTATCCTCTGCCTTTTCTTGAAACTGTCGTTTTACAAGCTTTTTGAACTAAGCTTGTTATCCATAGAAACCTTAAATAATCCTTACATATCATA
Source organism: Lithophane leautieri (assembly GCA_949152455.1). NCBI lineage: Eukaryota > Metazoa > Arthropoda > Insecta > Lepidoptera > Noctuidae > Lithophane > Lithophane leautieri. The sequence continues at coordinate 17,980,123 of OX424458.1, read as the reverse complement.
AAACAAAGTCCTCCGCCGCGTATGTCTGTCGCCCTGTAGGCGATAAACTCAAAAATTACTGCACCGATTTTCATGCTGTCTTCACCAATGGATAGAGTGGTTCTCGAGTATGGTTTTAAGTATATAATAACCGATATCCACGCGGGTGAAGTCGCGGACATCAGCTGGTATAAACTAAAGGTGAACCTAAGTTTTAAATGCACTTTAGGCACAACAATCACCAAGTTTTAGAAAACTTCATACTAACAACAAACTTCTGTGTTAACTACTTCATAATTAAGAAAACGGTTTTTACTAGGGTTATGCAGTTACATTGGAATCATCACCATCTGCCTAGCCTTCTCCCAACTATGTTTTATTATAATCAAATTAAATACACAGCTTTCATTGTATCCGTTAGCATATTATAGAGCTTGGCGCTGGCGCACATTTTTATAACATGTCGTGATCATTGTCAGAGATGGTAACACGATTGCACCGAGTCAACTGGTTTTGTGTGACAGGTAGGTAGTGTTATTTCTTCAAAATATAGGTATTGCAGAAACTTTCTTCGAATTAGGCACGCAGCCCGCGTCTCTCTGGTGCCTAACGTTATCAACATTTACAATCGGCGTGCGCACACATAATATTTTTGTTGTTAGTCGGTTACTCGTGTTAGAACAATAAGTGCTCCTCACGCGTACACCAACACTCACTTGGATCTATTGTTTATTTTTAACGGAACCCCCTTTAAAGCTATGCCTATCCGGATGCTGCTAAATAACTGTTCTTATAAGATGACCGATACTTAAGTTTAAGACACAAGATCTTTAGATTTTGGGATAAAACTAAAAATACATCCAAAACAGAATACGGAGCTTAGTATGAGTTCGTCGTTAAGAAAAATAAGTTGCGTACTTACCTACCTATAGGTACTCCAAACGCAAACCACAGACGTAGTGCAATAGGCCGGAAATTTGAAATTTGACGAACTTGGGTCTAGATAGTATAGGATTGAATTGGAATCTGGTGATAGTTGGTCAGGGTCCCAGTTGACAAGGTAATTTTTGTATGACTTCAAAGCTTTATTGAAATCGAAACAAAAATTCCAACAGCAACCACAGAATACAGATGGTTCACTTCGCAAAATAATTTGAATAAAAAGCGACTCTTGCTACGACATGCGACACAATAAAGTGCAATTCAGGTCGCACACTAATTACCTAGAGTTATATTCACCTAGAAGTTTCCTCCGTGGCGTATTTGTAGCTTCATACCTAAAATGCGGAGTGAACCATCTCGTGCGAGTATGTATTCATCTGTACTGCAACTAGAAATCTCAAAACAAGATCACTTTTTAAGCAGTTTTATGCAGTTAGTGGCATCAAATATGAAATTTAACAAAAAATTAAGTAATAAAAACCATAACCCAACTACGACTAAAAAAGTATAAACAAGACACCACAGACAGACAAATTAAAAATCCGGAGTCACACGTAATCTGTTCGATTTATGCCCTAACTCGTGTGTATTATTTGTCTGTCTGTGGTGTCTTGTTTATACCTTTTTAGTCGTAGTTGGGTTATAGTTTTTATTACTTAATTTTTTTTTAATTTTTTTGGGTTTATAATATATATATTTTTGAAATGTGCTCATTACGCCCTTTCATTTGATACCCAACATGGTACGATTACACAATTTTTTTTTAAAGTTCCTGACTTTTTGTCCTCTAGATGGCGCCATTTTTAATTTAATGTGACGCCACATTGCCTATAACCAGCGGACGATCAAGATGCTTCTAACAATACCTCATTTGTCAAATTGCGATGAGTGGTTTAGAAGATAGAAGGGAACAGATGAACATACATACATACATACATACTTACATACATACCGGTCAAAATCATAATCCTCCTTTTTTCTTCGCCGTAGTCGGGTAATAAAATAACTGCCATCAGACCGCTTGAAATTAATAAACGTAGTTATACTGTTACCACTCCTATTTTCCTACTTAAAAATACAAAGCATAATAGGAACTCTATTAACAAAAAAAGAGCCAGTGTTCTATTCCTTGTATTGTTTGAAACACTATGTACTTCAAAAACTGTGTGCTGTTTCCAGCATAATGATACAATATTCTGTACTAGCTGCGCCCCGCGGTTTCACCCGCGTAAGTCTCGATCCCGTGGGAATATCGGGATAAAAAGTATCCTATGTGTTAATCCAGGTTATAAACTATCTGTTTGCCAAATTTCATCCAAATCCATCCAGTAGTTTTAGCGTGAAAGAGTAACAAACATCCACACATCCATACTCACAAACTTTCACATTTATAATATTAGTAGGATTTATAATATTAGTAGGATTAGTAGGATATTAGTAGGATTAATATATAGTAGGATAGTAGGATAGTCTTGCTATAAAGAAACAATATGTAATGGTACACTAATTTTTTAGGGTTCCGTACGTCCGAATGAAAATACGGAACCCCTATAGGATCAGTCATGTGTCTGTCTGTCTGTCCGTCTGTCACTGCCAATTTGCTCCGAATCTAATGGTCTGATGAATTTCTGTGATGCAAACACGGACGTGTAACGTTAATAAATAAGTTTTGAATATAGCGGTCACTTTTGGGAAGCAATTTTTTTATCTACTTCTATTTGCAATCGGCCGAGGGGAGGCAAATAAGAAAATAGTTTTGTAACCTGTACCGTGTCACATATCAAATGAAAGGGCTTACTGTGGGGCCTAAAGCATATTTTTTTTATAAGTGCATAATAAATAGTTTTATAATTATTTAAGAAAACAAATGAAACTTGACCATTCCCTTGAACGCCAAACTACAGGGCAAATATTTGAAAAAAAAAAATGTAAGTACAAATATGAGAAAATAGAAGTTTATCCATGGTTTTAAAATCCTAAGCCAAGCATTTTGTTAACATCTTGTTTTACCTTGTGGTACGCAAATAAATAAATTTTCTCTAACATGCTTGGAATTTCGAGCAATACATATTTTGACAACCTTCTTTGAGATACTTTGCTGTACTGGTCAAAAACAAGTGACGAAGCGGCTAGCAAAGTTATTATGAAAATCCATATCTGGCGTGTTTAGCGGCCAAATAAATTACTATGGAAACTCATATCTGTCGTGTTATTTAAAAATGGAACGAACTTTTACTTCTACACATGGCAACCAAGGAGGTAAATTATTAAAGATTTTATTTAAATTTTGATTTGGTTTGCAAATAGACTTTTTAAAGCAAGGAAGAAACAAACGAACATTTGGCGCATGAAAAATTATAAGTACCTAGTTGTTCGTCATTGATTCTGGAATTTTTGTTTAATTTACTCAGTTTGAATTTCCGCACATTATTTGAGAAATGTACTATAAGTATGAAGTACACATCAAAGACCTGACGTCCCATAAATCCTGCATCGCACAATTAAAGTTTACCGTGCAATGGACATATATACAAGAACCCGACATCAATAGTTGGGCAGTTGCCCGCCAGACACAACACCCGTCTGGTCGGAGGATCCTCCCTTTTCTATGGTGGATTTGTGAACTTTACACCCTGTTCCTCATACCCCTAAATTGGTGACCCCGAATATGAACGTCAACGCCGCCTTCGTGCAACTACTCCAGCGTGACGGTATCTACACCGCCACAAGTACATACGTCCATCAATCCCCTTATTGGAGGCCGCGAAAGTAATCTACTAATGAATATGAAAATAACATGGCATAATTTTCAATACTGTGCGTACAAACTTACATTTACAGTGAGTTCTTGGGATAAACTATTCCAACTACAGAACCATTGATTGTGCGAGGTCCGATACGCACTTGGCTGGTATTTTCTTGTTACCCACAGCACTATTTTACATGTAGGTACTATTTTCTAAATTATTTACGAGTACCTACGGTTTTTTATAAGTTCGTGTATTTAGTACCTAATAAGATTAACTTGTATTTCTCGTGTTATGTGCATTGTATTTTTTTTGGGGTATAAATATCATAAACCGTATTGTACAGACAATTACGGTCCCCGCTTCGGTTCTGGCGAATGGTGGTTGAAGTACATAGGATAAGTTTTTCCGCGAAATAAGTACTGAAAATGTATCAATATAAATTATAAACTCGGCTCATAATATATACCGCCTTTCTGCCTTTTTGAGTGAGACATTTTTTAAATAAATCCATAATAATTATGCATATAAGACAGGAAAAAAGAACCTTCTTTGCAGTTAATTGAAGAACGCTTTTCCATGTATAATAATGATAAAGGAACTACGCGAGATAAAAAAGCTTAATGAAATCATGTCCCGACAAAGCTAGGTTCTTAAAAGATAAGTTGTAAACACCTGTTGTGATTGTAGTAGCAAATGACAGCTTCTAATAGTGTTAAAATTGGTACCGTTACAGCAGCGTGGACTTGATTGCGAAGTCTGTCACGCAGCCTTGCAAATACGCTAATCATTAAAATTAAGGTAATTTGTCGTAGCCTAGTTGGACGGCCCTCGAATACAATGACGGGATGTTGCCCGCGCGCCTTGCGAAACTCGACGTCCCTGCACCTAGGTACTACGATAATTAGAAATTAAATACTTTGGTATGTACAGTAGGAGATATAAATTGTCTACTAGATTGAGTCATACGTTAATCGAAGTTGTGAAGTAATAAGTCTATCTGGGAAAATTATCCAGCTCGGTAGACACAACTGCGAGAAAGAAGCCGACCGAAGGATGCAGTTGGCTTGAGCAGCATTAAGGTTGTCAAGTCTTTTTGTCCAAGTCTACAACAAGTGCGGCCTGCCTGTAATCGTCGCCGCGTCGGGTTCGGCCACAAATACAAGATCGCTCAGCGTGTTATGGAGCAATCTGTGCTAGAGATTACCTGAAAAAGAACTGCAACGGAGTCAAAAGCCTACATTGTAGGGTTAGCACGCTGAAGTGGCAGTAGGCCAGCCATGTTTTTCGTTGGACCGATAGCCGGTGGAGCAGACCAGTCCTACTCGAGTGGAGAACGCGTATCGGCAAGCCTAGTGTGGGGGCGCCCACAGATAGACGAACCGGTGGCTTGGGAGAGGCCTATATATCAGTGGACTGCGATAGGCTGAATTGATTAATTGAACCCAGTCTTCTTCAGCTCGTTTAGGCATGAAGAGCTTAGTGCTATAAGTGCTTTAAACGCAGCAACGCCACTAAAGTACCGTAGTCCGCACGTCTGTGATAACACTGACATTGAGCTGGCCTGGCGCAGTACTTAAGGAATTTAAATAAAACGCGAGGCCAGCATAAACTGGTTTGGTTACCACTGACGTGCGGCCTACTGTACCTACATATCTTAAGCAGGGTGTAAACGTTTTGTTAGTAAACACATCTTGTCCTGCACGGTTTATATAGTTATATATGCTTGCGAATGTTACCGCCCCATCCGCTTTACATGTCTTTTACACAGCCAAGTTAGCTTTTATTCAACTCGGCGTGGCGCAATGGTGCTTCTCTCACATTCCCTGCGTGTTTACACGTGCTTGAGATGAGATATAGTACATTACTGTCGCGTCCTGCAACTAACACATTGATGGACGATCGTGAAAATGCGTTTCTCGGCTATGCCTGGTTGCGGCCAAGGCTTGTACAGTACTTTTCTCAGATAATGCTCGGAAATTCAAACTGAGAATGAAATAAAAACAGAATCGAAATTTGAATATATGAGAAAGAGTAATTTATTTGGCCAGTTTTTTTAGGATTTTCATAGTAATACTCGTATTGCCGGCCAAATCGTCACTTGTTTTTGACCAGTACAGCAATTTCGATTTATCTCGAAGAAGGTTGTCAAAATGATGCTCGAATTACCAAGCATGTTTGGGAAAACACCTTTTTGTCTAATTTGCACAATGCCACCATTATAATCATGTTAAGATTTCAATCCATATTATTAAGTCAGGTATTTATAAACAAACTGATAGAGAACACGGGATTCAATCGCACCCATTGAATTAATTGTGAGATAACATACAAGAGAAGCAGATCGTTGTAAGAAATTCACTATCCAACCGTAACATAACAGTAGGCGCACACGCATTGTGGGTCACCGTCTGGTTTTAATAACTATGCTCAAGTAATTGCTACCCATAATAACCTTATTACGTGCTTCAAATATAACTGTTGATTTAAATGCTGGCAATTAATATTCGCAGTGTCAGTGCAGTGATTTCTACGACGATTAGCGACGGTTAGTGTTAACGTATCTGATTGCGCCGGTGAAATGAACATTTTTGTGCAAAATGCTCAAATATCATCGGCGCTCTCACAGGCATAAATCGCCGGTACAGTGTTTACGATGGAGGTATGATTTTTTTTTTGTTTTTCTCAATCTACCTATAGTCACTTTCCTATTTCATAATAGTTCTATACACCATAACCAAAATGAAATAGTGCATGTGGTATCTAGCACTAGCTGCTAAGTCCAGGCACCAGGCACACGTTGGGATTGGTTAATTGTTATAGTTTTCGCTAACAACCGTGCGTATTTCCCTTGGCGGAAGAAGACCCAAGATGAGGTTTTCTTGACAATATCTCTTTACTTTTCTATTGTCTTTAATAGATTGCGCCACTAAATTGTCATTACATACCTGCAGAACCGTACCCTACTACAGATGCTTTTCAAAAGCTCAGCATGACTTGTTATAGCAGCCATGCAAGATCAGATGGTATTTTTATGCTACATAATGGAGGGAACAGAGCGGTGACTTGTCAGTTGATCTTTGTTGGAATAGCGACACGGGCACTGGGCACCTCATTCACTCAGTTGATGCCGTGGGATAGGTGAAATGTTAGGTATCTTTGCGAATTTTTCTTTAAACACACTGCGGAACATACTCCTGAAGAGCCAGGATATCCAATGCCACTGGTTCTTCTTGCGAGGAGGTATAAATGGCCGCTGTCAGAGGAGATTAACCTCATCATTGGAAATTCCTCCTGGAAGGTGTCCACTAGCCTACAGTGGGTAAGCACCTATCGGGGCCAGGGCGCAGAGTTCACGTTAAGGAGCCTTGGGCAAGGCCGAGGGTATCCATAGCGAATTACCGCAGGTAAAAACTTACAGTCACCCCTCCACTTAACGGCGTACCCTACCTCAAATTGCTTAGCATGAACCTCCGTTATGCCGAAAATACTGCAGCATTAATTTTGAAATAAATATATTATGTTAAAGTTGAGTATTGATGCTAGGTCCTATGTTTGGCGAAAACACAAATACATAAAATTTTCTCTATAGAAAAAAATTCCAAAGTTACCTCTAAACAGAACTATAAACCGCTGGTATTCAAAAAATACTTCAAATTAGATCATGAAACTTTGCATAATAACTGAACTATCTGTAAAGCAGGTTTTATGTTTCTAAGTTTTTTTAAATTACCATTGTTGTCACCGTAAAAAGCAATTACTTATACTGTTCGACGCTTGAGAGCCGCTAGCGCCCCATTCCGTCTCGCTCTCACACAGGTCGCGAGAAGTATGGTGCGAGCGAGATAAAATCTGAGGTAGGATACGGCCTTAAAGCCTTGTGCAAACTGGCTTGATTCGCGGGCGCGACAGTCTGCGCGATCCTTGTCGCGCCCGCCATATTTCGCCAGTTTGTGGGAGCCTTAACGCAAATGTATGAAAATAGTAAATCCATGAAACACACTACATTCATGCAAATGTTCAGTTCAGGTTTTTAATGAAAACGTAAAGTATTCGTTATAAGATAATTGAATTCTGCGAAAAGCCAGATAGAATTGAGCATGCAACATCATTAGGAATTCCCAAAACCGCTTTGAGATGTTTGTGCGAAGTGAACATGATATTCCATCCGCCCATTATCCCTGTCTATATAGTGAAGGAGCTCTCAACAAATTGCAACTTTTTTTTGCACGATACTGAAATGATATTTCATCGAATGTCTCATAAATATTCTTCTCTATATCTAAATTTCCACTATCGACTAACAATTTGACGACTTCTTGTAAAATTCGCTTTAATTAGATAATTAATGCAAGTTTTATTGTTGCAATATTATAGCTATAATTAAGATTTTTTACACGTACCACTTACTGATTCAAAGAAAGTTGATTTATTTGTGACATTAATACTGTGTAACTCACTATGATTATGACTTGTAGAGTAAGTAATGTAGACTGAACGACAGTGACAATGCGTGTTGTAAACTTGCTTCTTGTTTTTCTCATACATCTTCTAACTCATGGGCTGTCGTTTGCCAAGGCCGGTATTTCTGAACGACAGGTCTTTGGGCCAACTATTCCTTAATCGGAATAAAATGGATTTTTTTTTGGAAACTGATTCTTAAACAGGAACCCAAAAAAAAAAGGAAAATGAAATTTCTCAGTTCTAGAATAAAAATAATATACAATGCTTCGTGTGCTGCGGCTACGTCTATTATTTTTCTTGTAAATGGCTTTTCTTCTCGTGTTATTGGCAGATAACATACTGAGTAGATTTTTCCGATCATAATATTGTCAAGGCAAGTCGGCCATTAAAATACGTATTACGAGCATATTCTCATATCAGGGGGCTTAAAACAAAATATTAAGAATCATCGTAAAATGTCACAATCTGACAATTCATAACATGATCTGCGTGCGATTCATATTACGAAATAATTTATCTGTTTGACAGTTTCCTATGGAGATTCATAAAATGGTCCACACATTATGAATTGCTTTTTTGTCAAATTAGAGGAATTGCTTATGACAGCTGGAAATTCAGGAAATGAATTGCTTTTAGAGGAATTCCTAATGATCCGTTTTAGGCCCTCAACTATCGAGATTTTCAATTGCAGTAGCACTTGTTATAACTTTGCCGGTAATTGTGTAATTACCCTTGATAAGCGACAGTTCGTTAAACCTGGAATGTGACTTCAGTGTTCATCATTTCGCAGACACATTTATAACACGTGTCACTGTTTTATTGACACATGGCGTTTTGTTAATTGGTTAATGATACCGAAAGGTGTTAAAGTAAAATTATACTGCTAATGCTGAGTGATGGGTGCAATGACTACTACTTATGATACTTTTGGTGAAGCCTGTTGTGTGTGTAATTTAAGTTTTCATATTTTTCCCAGGAATTTACATACCTCTACCTATCTACCCAAATATATGTAAAAAATTACTCAGATGAAAAATAAAACACCCTTGTAGTTCAAAGCACAGTTTCGAGTTTATCGATCATGGATCTTAACGAAAGAAAGGCGTCGAAAGACCCATGGAGCGAATTTCGCATGTTGAGTTTTGTTTTATCGTCTGCAGATCATCGGGAGATTCGGATGCGGCTAGTACAGCCGCTGTAGAAACGACCTTGGAACGACTCAGAGGCACTCGGGGCGCCCTTGAAGAGCTGTGGTCCGATCGGGAAAGAAGACTCGAACTCACTCTGCAGCTCAGACATTTTGAAAGAGACGCTTTAGAGGTAAGCAAAGATAAATTAATCAAACATTCGTTTATTTTTTATCCGACTACGGCCAAGCAAAATGGAGGGTTATGGTTTTGACCGGTATGTATGTTTGTATGTATGTAACTTCTAAACTACTCATCATAATTTAAAAAAATAGGTATCGTTGGAAGCGTCTTAATCGTCCGCTGGTTATAGGCTGTATGTGTATGTGTAAATTTTTAAATTATTAGTTGACTTTTTTGGTCGAATTTGGGTTTTAGTTGTATAATTTATATTTGCGTTAGTTATTAAAATAAAAATACGCGCTCAGACGTGGGATTGTGGACACCAGCCCGGTATTCAATAGAAGTAATTAACATAGTAAAAAAACCGGCCAAGTGCGAGTTGGACTTGCCATACGAAGGTTGTCGTATAGTATTAAGATCTAGCAAAAAACGCCGAAAATAAACGTTTCTTGAATGGGCATCCCCTTTAATAATGAACTTTATTTAATAATTATCATTTTGTTGTTATAGCGGCAATAGAAATAGATCAGCTTTGAAAATTTCACCTGTCTACCTATTACTGTTCATGAGATACCTAAAGCCCGCTGACAAACAGACGGACGGATAGACGGAAAGACAGCGGAGGCTTAGTAATGGGATTCCGTTTGGCATCCTTCGGGTACGGACCCTAAAAACGAAATTCATAAAAATCCACCTTCATGAAACTATGACGTGACTTCCCAACTTCCACTACGATAAAAACTCGTTAAAACTTGCTGAGCACACCATGCTTGGTTACCGATAGAATTAGAAATAGACTTCTTTGCCTATCAAGTTTATATGAAACTGCCTATATGATTATGAAAATCTGAGTTAGATGAAGTTTAATTCAGAACTTTTACAATACAGCCGATAAGTTGGACCGGTTTAAAAGTACACATGATATTGATTGGTCCTGTTTTATAAGATACGTTGTTAAATAAATGCAGTTGGATTTGACGGATTATGAGGGTGGATCTGTATCGGTAGGGTGGTTACAGGGCCGCCCGGGGCGATGGACAGGGGTTGGTCGCAGCGTAGGAACAACCATAATAGGATACGAAATGTATTTAATTGATTACCCTGGACTGACCTTGAATGGAGTACGCACTCATTTATATTAGCGAAAAATATTTGTTGTATTTTTGAGATAGAGTCTCGATATTTGGAGGGGTCTCTCGCAAGTGAGAATTCAAAAATTCCGATTGTTTAAAAAAGGAAAGCTCAAGTACTTTCCTTTATTAAACAATCGGAATTTTTGAGAGCCTTTTGGAGAGCCTACACAAGTTACTAATCACTTCTGACATCATCTTTCTACTGATAACATTATTAGTAGAAAGATGATGTCAGAAGATTAAGAGAGAAGATTAAAGCTTAACCAAAATAATAACTAACCAGAAACTAGCAAACTTTCGACGATTCGAATCATGTCAAACTTGTTAAAATTGTTTGAGGCTTATAAAAATACGTACTTATGACCACTGGTTAATTTAAAACAATTTATTGGCAACGATCCAATGAAATCAGTCTAGGCCACTGAACACCACGCCACGCTAGACGCTGCACAAACCAAACACTGATTGCCATCAGATTTTCATATACCCATGAAGGCATATGATAAGAAATTGAACATAGAACGTTATAACAATGCCTCAACAATAAAATACACCGCAATGCATTCAGTTTCCCGTATTTATAGTGCTTATTATTCCACAACCAATCAAGCCATAAAACAATGGGCTCGTAAATGAACTATATATGTAAACAAACAGCCCAGATTTTACCGTAATAAATCGCTTTTATTATAACTTTTGTTAAGTTTAAGTAAGCACGTATATTTTTAAGATTGATTGAGTGCACTATCTGTATATAAAACACTGCTAACCATAAACAATGGAAGTACTATTGCTTACATCATACATACATATATGTGAAAACAATGAACACGCGTATAGAACAAGCAAAAACATAATGAAAAGGTTACAAACCTTTCAAACGCGCGCCTTACTTGTTACATGTCCGTGACCTTATATTTAAAGGAATCGTTACTCATTGTACCCTTACTAATAAAATGTTTTAAATTATCATAAGTATCATTACAACCCATTTTATGATGCTTTCGATTACAAAAGCTGAATTGATAAGCACAGACATGTCTGATATTGACGTATCCTTCACAATATTTCCGCTCTAATTTCCTAGCAGAGGTGAAATAAACTCTTTTTCTTTTTATTTACATTTTATTGGAAATGAATGTTTGTTGTATTTTGCATGGTAACATGATTGAAAAAACATTACCCTCCTTCTGGGGCAGTCGGGTAATAAATACCAACCGCCCGTCATTTTACTTCTTTCATATTGTTTTAACAGCTTACATTTATAAAATCCGTTGGACTGGAGACTTGAAGTAGAAACTTAGTAACATTTGTAAGATAAAACATTTCCAATACTTGATTTAGAAATTTCCTTTGTGTGTGAAACACTCAATTGCAATGCATACTCGTAGATCAATTTCTTTTCGCGGAACAGCAGTTTCGCACCTCTTGAGTCTGCCGGTGTGCCGATAGTTGGGACAGGTTTAGTACTTATAACTGTTTCTGGTAGGTACTTTCCTCAAAAGACCAGTCTGAATGCTATCCTGCATTTTGTTAGACGATGTTTTAGTTTTTGATATGTACGAGTACGATCTGGACTTCTCAGTCGGATAGGAAATGTCGACTCCAGCTAGCATTTTTTTTTTAATATGACGTATGTGTGATTTCGATATCCTATTAACCTATTTACACAATAAACAATTTCATTTAATTTATTTCCAGGTATCGTCTCGACTCGAACTGTGGGGCGACGAGCTTCAACGCACTGAACCTCCTCGAGACCCTCAGCAAGCTGAACAGGCACTGGCTGCCCACAACGAAAGTGTGGCTAGAATGCAACATGCCACCTTCCAGGTCAGTCATCACTGTCATTCTCCTGCCTTATCTCAATTTATTTGGGAACAGCGCACCATGTCGCTTACAGCAGTGGGATATTTTCGAATCTAGACAGGCATTGCAATTTGTGTACATAGTGACGAAACCGGCATGATTTAGAAAAAAAAAAAGATAGAAGACATGCTACATCCACCAACCAGCGCTGGGCCCACGTGGTGGATTACGGCCCACTCCATCTCACAGAGACAAAGCCCGTTTCCCAGCAGTGGGAACATTGTAGGCTGATTAAGCAGCATGGCTTTCTGTATATATATCTCTATTAGCCATCATTTCTGAAGTCACCCCCGTTGTAGCCATTTTATTTTCACTATCCATCGTTTCTTCGATCTTTCCCTACTCATAAAATGATCCACATTTATGACTTCTCTGACTCAGGTCAATGATAATCACTGATAATCACTGATCAATGTATAGTCAACCTAAAAAAAACTTGACCATACTTAGACCCTCACATAAATTCACACACACACACACACACACACACACACACACACACACACACACACACACTCACACAAACACACACGTAAACACACTCACACAAACAAATTCCCACACATGCACACACACACAAACACGCACATACACACACGGACACACACTCACACACACAAATTCACACACTCAGTCACATTCTGCGATGCAAATGAAGACGTCAAAGATTGTACAAAATAAAATTAAAAATATTCACATTTTCATTCGATAAAGATAGTTTCATCAATTGACAAGTAACGAGTGACAAAAACCAACAGTAATGATAGTTTTCATCAAAAATTTGAGGCAGTCAAAATCGGTTAAACGGACTGTAAAAAAGGCTTATTTAAATGTCTAATCTTATTTCAAATGCAGTATAGACCCTTGCTAACGGTAACATACCCACAATATCGCACATTTCGTTAGTGTGCTCTTAAATTCGTGACTGGCGATTAAATATCCGGTCAAATCTCAAAGCAAGACTAAACAGGACCCGTATCCTTAATCATTTGCAAAGCAAATCAAAGTAAACGTTACTTGCATTGCTGATGGTTCAAAGTCGCTCATCACTTTGTATGATAGTTCAGTTTTTGTTTTTCCCCACAGACACCTTCTGTGTAAGTTTGTTTTATCTTAGACCTCATCCATCGCTTCCCAAGAAACTAAATCGAGGTCAAGAGCTGTACTTTAATGTGTCAAAGTCATTACTGTTCCGTTGCGAAAAACGGATGTTGCTCTTGGTCCTGTATAGCTCCATCTCTTTCTCACACTGAATTAATATTGAAATACTAGCTTTTGCTCCGCATGGAGGACGGATATCCTACGGGAACGTACTACCGATATAAAAGTATCCTATGTCCTAACCCAGGTTATGGTCTATCCGAGTAACAAATTTCATACAAATCCGGCAGGCAGAGTTATTATTCGCATTTATAATATTTGTATGGAAGTATGGATTACTGCTCTATGTAAGATGTGGTGGTAGGTTCCGGACCATTAATTAATATGTATAAAAGAGTTTGAAAACTTTCTGTCCTTCAAGATACTTACCGGATTTTCCTACTTTGATGGGCAGGGGTCTTACTCATCTGTAAAAGCTATACTCATCCTTTCTTGAAACACAATGATGTTACCTAGGTTACGGTTTTGGTAAATAAATGATTATTTACTTTTCGTATGTATGCAGGTGGTCCAGCAAGGTCAGGAGCTCGCGGCGGCTATCGCGGAGGCTTCGGATGTAATGGCGTCGAGTGGCTCTGACGGCTCCGAAGCGGCGCCACTTGACGCGCAAGCGCGCGTGCAGCTGCTGCTGGAGTTCTTGCACGACAGACAGCTCGACCTGGAAGAACTGGCCGAGGAGAGGCGCGCGCGGTTCGAGCAGTGCGTGCAGCTAGGTGAGGGTCTCTGGACGTACCATACGTTGTCGGTTGTTGTCGTTGTAACCAGGACTCGTCATCGTAAGCCACGTCTTAACCGAAAGCAATCGTTGCTCGTCGATTGCGTACTCGTACTTACCTAAGTAATAAAAAATAAAAATAAAATATTATTATTAAAAAAAATTAATAACGACCAGTTACCTAGTTAGCGACCTCGCTAACTAGGTAACTGGTCGTTATTATTGTGCCGGGAAGTTAATCAATGAAATATTATTTTTATTTATATCATAACTATAGCGAACCTTGCGAAAAGAAAAATTCAAAAATATAAGTAAAGTTACTTATAATTTTGAATTTGTCTTTTTCCTGAAATCTTCAAGTCAGTCCTAATTTCGTCCTTTTTTCCTTCATATCAGTGTTTATCTCAATTACTGGGTTGTGGAGGTCAGATAGGCAGTAGCTCCATGTAAAAATACTGGTATTCAGCTGCATCCGGTTAGACTGGAAGCCGACCCCAACATGGTTGGGAAAAGGCTAGGCAGATGATGATCAGTGTTTATCTCACAATTTTATGCAATTATCTTATAATTACTGGAGAAGGTTGCATATAAGAACCAAATAGCTTAAGATCTCTGCAGTACCTACTCGACCGTTTATTGAACATATTGAGTTTAAGTAAAAGTTTGTGCCGTCTGTGGCACTTGTACTTGCGTGACATTCTCATCAGCTCGTGGGCAGGCCTATAAACGCCCGAGTACTGTACGCTGTTCTATTTTAAAATGATGAGTCTTGCCTCGGAAACCGACGTCCTTATCTGTCCTGCCTAACTGTATGAAGAATGAAAAAAAAAATTAGTAATTCATTCAGACTAGGCTGACCATCAGCAATTTTCGAGCGTCAAAATTACACAAGACAGTCCCCCAAAACGCCCATTCTACACGATTATGAAGCTCACAAGTTAAAGAATCAATTTTTTATATATCAGAGTCTGACAGTCATGACAAAAATGATTTAAGATGACTATATTCACTTGAAGTAACTCATTATTTGGATAGATCTGTAATTCTGTATAAACCGTCACTAGTTAGCTACCGGAAGTTGATGCATTTAGATTCAATAAACGAGGAACAAATGCTCGCGATAACTAGGTAAAATCGAATATAATGTTTAACAAGGTATCTATTAATACGTACTATTCTATAATGCTGGGCAATTAATTATAACGAGGAAACCATTATTCTTGTATACATAATCATAGGTTAGTTTCTGTTTGACAGGGTTGTGAGTATGTGTAATTTTCTGAACCATGGATCACTTTTTTTGGATTTTACGCCACAGTGGTATACACATTTTATATACGCCTCTGGGAGAAGAAGGTACATTACATTACATTTTGGTCCATAAATATGCTAGTTACGATGTCTTAGCTAATTCTAATTTGTCAGTTTTATAGTTTTTCTTGCGCTAAATAAAAATAACGTGTTTCTTGAGTTTTAAACGCTTAAGCGGATAGGAAGTCAAAGTCGTGTTCCGGTTTTTTACTATATAGAGACTAGCTGTCTTCACGGCATCGTTCGCATGAGCAGAATTTTATACTAAAACCTAGTCATAGAAAATGTCTACGAATTTAAACAAAAGCACGTGAATCGGATAACTGGTTCTCGATGTAATCGCTCTCTAAAGGTCTATCCACACGTATCAGGGCCGTGCCCGGGACGTGATAGGCACACAAGGCAGGCTCCGTAGCTCCATCGCCGGTCCGGACACACGTGTATGAATGAGTTCATTTATAATGTTCATACCTATACTTTTTTGAGCTCCTGACGGAGCATGGTCCGTCCACGTCCCGGCCCTGATATATGTGGATGGACCTCAACGGTCAAGCAGACATATGTTTTATTTGATGATGTGTAAAGTTGTCGCATTATTAAGACCAAAGACACGATGGATGCATTATGTTAGAAAGGCGTGACTACTGAAATGACGGCTAAGTATGAAAGAAAAAAAAATTGGAATACGGGTAGAAAAGGACGATAAAAATAAATTTTATTACAATTAACATAAGTGCGTTTCTTTACAAAGTTTGGAGTCACCTTTTAAGCAAGGAATGGCTTGTAGTAGGAGACTTCGCAACTTCTACGTGGCATTGTCCCACATTATACAATATTTATGGACAATAAACATTCTAGTTGAGCCTATAAAGGAGGAAGGAATGATAATGATGAAAATGCACTATATTATGTACAATTTGTTACAGGTCAATTCCAAAAGGACGCTGCTCAAGTCGTCAGTTGGATACGTAACGGTGAAGCGATGCTGGCTGCTTCGTTCTCGATTCCGGGCACACTCTCAGAAGCTGAGCAACTGAAACGAGAACACGATCAGTTCCAAGTGGCGGTGGAGAAAACCCACGCAAGCGCTGTGCAAGTCAAGTATAGGGCTGATGCGCTGAGGGCAGCCAATCATTATGACCCTCATACGATTCGGTAAGTACTGTACTATACAGTGTAATTCTTTATAATGTGCACATATCGAAATGAGGGAATTTATACTTAATTTTATCGACTCCAATAATATTTTAAAAAAATCTAAATTTTTTATCAATTTTTTTATGGAATTTTTTCAAACTGTGACCCCAGTGTAAACAAAACGGTGTAACTTTTAAACTAAACGATCTATCACGATGAAACAAACTGCGTAATATTTGGAAGTAATTATGCGTACTCATTAAATGAAAATTATGTGCCCTCAATTGAAAATAAACATGTTTTTTTTTTCTTGAATTTTTCCAATAATCGTAAAATTTCTCAATAAGACCTACCTTTTAATATTTTTGGTAATATTTATATTTTTGCAATATTTTTGCCGTCGATAAACTTAAGCATAGATTCCCTCATTTCGATATGTGCACATTATAAAGAATAATATAAAAAATTATCACTTTATATGGGGAGCGATCTATCATAATAACTGACAAAACAATTATTGCCAATAAGCCTGACATAGTGGTGATAGATCGATTAGAGCGTCGCACAATGATTGTTGATATAGCGATCCCGCATGACGAGAACTTCGTGAAAAATGAGAAAGATAAGCAAATTATGTATCTTGATCCTGCCTCGCGAGGTTTTCGACATGTGGGATGCGGATACAGCAGTCATTGTGCCGATAGTCAACGACCAATGGTATAATAGACATAAGCCTCGACCAACACCTGAGAAGGCTGTCGTTATGCAGCTGGATCAAGGGCTTGATCAAGAAAGCGATATTTCTGGACACGGGGTGTATAGTGTTCCTCTCTCAGGAGCCCTGACCACCGGTAGGTTGGACCCTATTCCTGATACCGCTATGTTACTATTTTTTATAATATTTTGTACAATTAAGAGCCAAAATAACCATTTAATATTTTGCAAAAGGATCAACGAATATGCATTAGTACGGATCCCTAAAAATGATGTGATTTCATTGTATGACACTAAATGGTTCTGGCAAAGTGAATCGTGACCATTGATAGACGGGACGTTTATTTAAAGGCACTTAAGATTTCGCAAACGTCAATCCTTTGTTACAAGAATGTTGTTACTTTTAGCAAACGCAATCTTGTCAATAGCAAAATGATCTCGTGCGTGAATTTAAGGGGAAAACTTCAGGGTAGCCCGCGAAATTCGCTCGCGAAGACCGTAACAAACTGTGGCGGTACCTACATCGCCACATTCGAACTACGCATCAAAGACCTTACGTCACAGAAAAATCCTGACGTCACAAAAATCCTGCATCGCGCAATTAGAGTTTACCGTGCAGTGAACATATATACAAAAATCCAATATCAATCATTGGGCAGTTGCCCGCCAGACACAACACCCGTCTGGTAGGAGGATCCTCCCTTTTCTATGGTGGATGAGTGAACTTTACACCCTGTTCCTCATACCCCTAAAAACATGGAGCGCGAATCAAATTTTAATCAATATACGACCAGATAGTGACCTTCGAAATGCAAAAAACGTAAGAAAATTTGAATTTCGCGGGCTACCTTAGCGCATCCCCCTTAAGAATGGTTTAAGGTGTGATAAAATATTAAGGGAGTCGGCAAGGTGGTAGCGAGTGTGCATGTCTGCCAAGACCAGTGACAGTCGGACGATTAAGCATAGGCGTCAAACGCGTAATAAAACAACTAATTAGCTATCAGCGCACCAGGTTGCGTGTTTTAAATCTAAAGTTTCGATTCTATTCGTCTATTATTGGATTATCTATGTATCATCCTCACCGACAAATCCAGTACAGTAATTGGATAATACTTTGTTCTTAGTTTTCCTTATAAACAACAAACACAATTGTATATTAGATTGTAATGAGTATGACATTTATTTATATTTACCTCGTGGGAGTTTAAGCAGCTGCAAATAGTGACGAGTCAAGGTTGATTTCGCTGAAGTAAATAAATTAAACAGACGACCCACCGATGTGATGTGTTTTAAGAGGAAATAGGGTCGGTCTTTTCTCCATACAAAAAGTCATAATTCGTGGTTCGGCTCTCGTCAATTTCCTCCTCCAATATTGGAACAATTTGATAGATATTTTATAAATTGAATAAGAAGGATATTTACTGTGCCCTATGTTTTTTCTTTTTTCATTATTAGTTGTCAAATTTGTACAATAGGCCTCTGATGACAGCGGTCTAAATAGGCAATTTTGAGCATTTTCTGAGGGTTCTAGTGCTTCTACAGATAATTTATCATTAAAACGGAAAACATAGGGGCATAGAACTAGTTGATATTTATTTTACTGTAAAAAATAATTGCTCTAAGGTCATAAACCAGAGAGAAAACAGGCGAGAGCGTTTGTATGGGGAGGGGACCGTCCTTATTTCCTCTTGAAACACTTCATTGCAACCCGTCGCGACGGTCTATCATCATGAGGGATGAATGTGTAATGTGGTGTGATGATTCGTGTTTTTTTTTAATGTTTTACGGACCAGCTGTGTAAGCCTTTTTTTTTTCTTCGCCATTTTTATCTTGTGGTTTTCACAGTTTTTGGGAGTGCTGATCCACTAACTTTCAACTTGCAATAACTATTCGTTATAAGTTCGACAAATTATCCCTAGATCATTGCATATAATTGCAAGAACGTGAATTAAAAAAAAAAATGTCGACGTTTTCACTATTCGTGAGCGCGAGAATCTACTACTATCGTTTATGGACCATCAAGAAAATCAAGAAGTATCGTGATAAATCACCGAAAATAATAATAAAAAAACGACTTCCAATGAAACACGACAACGTGAAAAATACTTCTAATTTTGGAATTCGGTGGCAAAAACCGAAAATAGAAAACCAAAGCCACAGTATTTTATTTTTCACATTTTGATAATTGGATTAAATACGTGTTATTGAAGGTAACTCCGAAACTACCCGAGCAAAGTTAATATGGGAACTCGCGCTTCGTCTTGAGCTTCCTTCACCGAATGAAGCGAGAGAGAATCACGTAAGTCTGCCCAGAAATCACTGAGAAATGGGTGTAGACATAATATGAGAAAAAAAACTACCGAATGAATAACCTCCTCCTTATTTTGAAGTAGGTTAATAATACGATTCGTCCACGTGTGAGATGAGCTGTAACTTATTGGTGCGAACCTACTGCTTGAGTAATCGTACAGCGTAATAGTGTGGTGAACAACTAAAGCCTAGTGTTATAACAATGTTTTGTTAATAAAACATTCTTGTTACAGAGAAATCTCAGAAGAAGTAACAGAACGGTGGCAGCGGCTGGTGACATGCGCCGAAGAGCGTCACAAGTTAGTGACGGCGTCGCTGAACTTCTACAAGACTGCTGAGCAAGTGTGCTCGGTGTTAGACTCGCTGGAGCGCGAGTACCGGCGAGACGAGGACTGGTGCGGCTCCGCAGCTGCCCCGCCAGCTGACGAACAGACCCTACAGCTCAACATTGACAAAGCCGCGCAGGTAACACTGCTACAACTGTTATTATTATTATATTTTATTGTGACATTTCTCGGGACCCTGGGGTCCCAGACCTTTGGAAGGCGTACAACGGCCCGAAGCCAACTCGCAGGGCCCTTAGACGTTGTCAATGGTTTTAATTTCCTAGACACTTAAATAAAGTTAACAACTTGCAGATAAGGTTACTAAAAGTACTTGTAGATAAAAAAGTACCAAAAGCTAAAAATCACCAAAAAATATGAAGAACTGTTCAAAATTTGTAATGTACTCCCGAACCATGTTAAAAGTAAGTTCAGTATCTTGAATGAACAATTTAATAAACTATACCACAAAGTGGAGCGTAAGCATATATACCAACTCTTTTATCGAAAAAGAAGACAATTGCTGTTTCAAAAGTTACAAACTACTTTGGTAAGCTCACAAGAAGATATGTAATACCAACGTTACTGCATGAACTACCCTCAAAATTAATATCGCATATCAGGTCTAAAAACCAACTTAAAAGAATTCTACCAAAACATGACCTCTCATTGTGCCCATAGTTATGTTTGTAACAAGCCTCACGTTTGCGGAAATGCCTTTTGGTATAATTTGAGATTTTTGATGTCGACGGTAGGTTTATTTATTATAGTTTACTTAGCATAATTAGCATCCTAGCACATCTATTATGAAAAAATCTGTATTCTATTATTAAACGAGAACAATTGCCGACCTACTGTAATGAAGTTTTGCCGACTATGGAATATTCAGAAAAAAAAAAACAGACAGTATCATTAAAATCATCAATACTATCTAAGTTAGAATTAGCCTCAAATGTCATGATCTCACGAAATAGTCATTCAATAGAAATGTAATTATTATAATTCTGTAAATACATATTTGTAAAAGCAGGGAATCCTATTTTGTTCAACATACAACCTGACAGTGTGATACAGACCTGAAAATTGATAAAAACCTTAGGAAATTTCAATTTCACGGGCTACCCTGGCGCTTTCACTTTAAATCTTTTATTGATTACCCACTTTAATTGAATATGCACCTTCAAACAATTGTTCCACTTCCAAGGCAATTTGTGTAGGTGAATAGTTAAGTTTTTTTCATCGATTACCGTATTAGTGCTACCTTTCCGGTATGGTGCACTCGTCTCGCGAGCCCTGTAATTATAATCAAAATCGGTTCAGCCGTTTGGGAGCTACGATGGAACAGACAGACACACAGATACACACGTTAAACTTATAACACCCCTCTGTTTCCGTCGGGGGTTAAAAATGATTTTTTCATTCCGAATTTTTGTCCTTGGAATATTTGTTTAGAGAAGTGTTAAGTGAATTTGCTGAAGATTCAATTATTCTGTTTAATTATTCCCGAATTTTAAAGCAACTAAAAATATTTCAATATGTCGCTAGAAGTCCTGTTAAATGTTTTTCTTAATTTGTATCGGCTCACAGCCGTAATTATCATTATTTAAATATGCGGTACCCGCCTCACGCCCAACGCCGTCAAGACAGATTGAGGTTGAGATGCTGTGTTTTAATTTAACGTTTGTAGCTTTTGTGAGTACAATCACTTTATTTTAATTATTTTTTGCTCACATACATACTAAGTAACAATCATTGCTATCATAGTAGAAAGTTGTGTTGTGTCAAGAGCTACCGTGGAGTTTCCTGGAGTGTAAATTCTATAATTTCTTAATTGCCTGGCGTATAATTGGATAAAAACCTTTCAGACTTTGTTGATATACATTTTTTTTGCTTGAATATTTTATACGTTGCCTTCCAGGTGGCTGCTTTGATAGTAAAGCATGGTGAGCAGAAGGAGGCTTTCCTAAAAGCCTGCACATTGGCGCGACGTACTGCCGAGACATTCCTCAAGTATGCGGCGCGGTCGGCGCAAGTGCACGGTCAGACCGCGGCGGCCAGCAAGGCTCATCATGAACAGACCAGGGCTATACTCGATACACTGCTAGCGCAAGAGAACAAGGTGAGAAACTGATCCCGTGTTACAAAATAGATATAATGTAGTCATCAGTAAGGGTAAGCAAATCAATCAGCCAACATGAGATTTTTAGGGGACTTCATAGAAACTCCATATATGCTGATATTTAGTCAAACTTGTATTGCCTCGATGACAAACAAAGATGGAAGAAAAAATTACAAGTACGGATAAGTCATACATCTAATTATGACTAATTCGCTGCGCCCCGCGGTTTCACCCGCGTAAGTCTCGATCTCGTGGGAATATCGGGATAAAAAGTATCCTATGTGTTAATCCAGGTTATAAACTATCTGTTTGCCAAATTTCATCCAAATCCATTCAGCCATTTTGTGTGATTGAGTAACAAACATCCAAACACACATATATACAAACACACACACTTTCACATTTATAATATTAGTAGGATTAGTACGCAACGTGGATTTGCTCATTCTAAACGAGCCGGCGTTAGGCTCGAATGTAATATATCGTTAATCTGATGTCTAATAAGTAACTGAAATAAGAACTCTAATTTCATAAAAAACTCTGTTGAGTGAGGATTATCAATATATTTTCAAGAATAGAATAGAATACTCTTTATTATGTACACCATAAAAATACAGATACAAATGTAGAAAAAGTTAAATTATTGTGTCATACGATATGCGCTTCACCTCTGTTCTGTTTTTCCCTGGAAATATGGATGGTCTAAAACAGCTTCTATAGGGAACCGTAGTAGTTCTAAGGTTCGATTTCCCGCGTTTAGAAGTTCAATCGTAATTTCGCCATCATACGCGGCGGTCTGCCACACCATCACAAGATTATGATCAAACTCTTGCCAGGGTATCTTTGTATGCTTTTAAACATGATACGTACTGAGGTTGTGCAGACCTTATCTCGACGTCTTTGTATGTCCAAAGATACCGAGATAAGGTCTGCACAAGTGCACAACCTAGTATGTTAATAACTAATCATTCATTTACATAAAGATAAATCTCCAGAGATCAGGGTTCAACTTAGTGCATACCCTCAAATGTTCGCGATGTGCTATGTCGAGTAGTTTTTGAAAATCTTAACTTTTCAATAATCGTATTGTTGAAAAGTTTCGATTTTTCTCAACTATCGCAAAGAAAATAAAACTCAACTTCATTAAATATTTATTGTTTACGCCGCGACGGGGGTAAAACTGATCGAGTACCCGACTTGACAAGTTAAATGTCGGCTTTTCTTTTCAATTTATATCGTAACGTGGAACATTATAATTAGGTCTAGCTGCACTGCAAGTCGATTTTTGAATAACTTAGAAGGTACACGATGTAACGTGCTGTGGTGAAAATCGATGCGTGTCTTGAATACTTTGTATGACGTCGATTCCTGCAATTGGTTTCAAGATCGGGAATCGCTCTCTCAAGCTCTCGTCAAAAGATGCTTAGGACGAAAATGCGCATGTCTTGTTGGACGCTCTTTTCGTGTCACGCACGATTGCGAATAATCGAAGTCGTAATCGTGATTACATACGTAGTCGTACTACGCGCTCAGAGCTGATGACTATTTTCAACAACGTTAATGTTATGAATTAGTGTTCAATTTCAAAGGCTCTATATTTGATCAAAATAAAGCATTTACGGTACTTTAGCTTAGCAAGGTTGATAGGAGAACTGGT
This sequence comes from Lithophane leautieri, assembly GCA_949152455.1. Taxonomy (NCBI): domain Eukaryota; kingdom Metazoa; phylum Arthropoda; class Insecta; order Lepidoptera; family Noctuidae; genus Lithophane; species Lithophane leautieri. Next base: position 17,956,232 of record OX424458.1, on the reverse strand, counting down.
TTATAGAATTACATTGTTCGCAGGAAATCTAAAAATAATCATGAATGGAAACCCTTCAGAGATATCAATCGGATGTTTTCATAGCAAAGCTATTTTTGCACGTCTCTGTTGTTAAACAAATATTCATTTTCTTCGCTAAGATCTCAATTTGTTTGTTTGTTTACACAAGACTTGACCATTCCAATTATGTCACATGAAAACATTTATACAAAACATCGGATTTATTGGTGGGTTATTATTAGTTGTGTGTGGCATTGGCAGTGTCAGTGTCGTGTTAGAATGGAGTCGGAAACAATAAGGTTTTGTTGAATGGCGCGCGATGCTATCTCGCTGGCAGACTACCATCAGCCTCGGGCGTCAATTCTCTCATATGCCATGTGTCTAGTTCAAGCGCGCGGTCTGTGTGAACATGATAAAGAGTTTGGTTATGGTGATATTACAACCGGTATATTTTCGTGCCATCAAAAAGTTTTTTGCAAGTGTGTAAAGCTAAGAAATGTGTGAAAATAAAGGAGTAATCCGGCATTTAATTTGAATCAAGAATATGATTTATGAAAGTGCTATTAAATTCAAGTTTTGGGTCCATAATATTTTTTGAATGTCAAACAATACACGTGATTATATTTTTCACTACAGATCAAATTAGTAAGTTAGCTATTAATATTAGAGATAATAAGCTGTTTTATTTCCAACAGGTTCTGGAACACTGGACAGTTCGTAAGAAGCGTTTAGAGCAGTGTCAACAGTTCGCTTTATTTGAGCGTTCGGCGCGCGCTGCTGTTGAATGGATCAAGGAGACGCAGGAGCGTTGCGGTGCAGCGGCTGCGGCGGCTGCTGGCGGCGTGGCGAGAGAGTCGCGCGAGCGAGTGCGCTTGCTCGCCCAACTCGCCGACGGACTCGTCGAGAAAGGACACCCGCATGCCGTGCAGATCAAGGAGTGGGTCGCCGCTGTTGATGCCAGGTAATTACTAGCCAAACTATTCAATTCATTGTCATATTTCAATACGTATTTTTTTGGCCAGGTGTCAACTAATTCACAAGTCTACTTTCATTACTTTTATTGCGTGATAGAGCGATGGTTGACAAACCTTGCCAAATGAGTAAATTAAATCATTTAATTAAGTGTAATAATTTATACTTGGTTTGTATTGTGCCCAGATATGCAGAGTTTAGCGGATCAATGGAGGGCGGCGAAAGCGAGCCCGAGAGCGACTCGGGCGTGGCGCCATCGCTAGCGTCGTCGCAGTCGGCAGAGAACGACTCTCGCGCAGAACCGCAGCCCACTGCCGTCGGCGACGACAAGCGACGCAGCGCCAGGCGCAAAGAGTACGTTATATATTATTTATCATATTAAGTGAAGATAAGACGTAGGGAAAAAAATAAAAATAACAAACATAGGTTTGGCCATGTTGAGGCAATTAATGAAAGGCGACTAACAAAAGGTATTTACAAGGCAGATGTGAATAGTAACATATGGAGGAGGAGCTCGTGGCTACGTAATAACAGCCGCACGGGTCGATCCATCAAGTTAAGCTACGCTTGCCAGGGTTGGTCTGTGGATGGGTGACCATCTTTACATACCGAGACTCCTCCGTGCCTCGGAAAGCACGTTAAGCCGTTGGTCCCGGCTGTCATTTGTGGATCTTTGACAGTCGTTACGGGTCGTCAGAAGCCCGAAAGTCTGACAACCAGTCTTACCAAGGGGTATCGTATTACCCAGTTACTGGGTTGTGGAGGTCAGATAGGCAGTCGCTCCATGTAAAATACTGGTATTCAGCTGCATCCGGTTAGACTGGAAGCCGACCCTAACATAGTTGGGAAAAGGCTAGGCAGATGATGATGTGAATAGTAACATATACTGAGGACATATTCTGACCTGATTGGTGATGTTCTTCAGAAAGGTCTGGTGTGTCGTGCATAGGACTCGCAACCGGCGTGCTTGTATGACTAGATGAATGAACGTATATGAAGCAAAAAGAGTGTAAAAATCGTACTAGGTTCGGTGGTTTATGTATTTATATAAATAAATTATTTCAAGGGACTATTAACCATAAAACATTACCTGTATTTAATCTTGCATCTGAACTGACATTTATTACTTTGTCATTAAGGTTCATAATGGCAGAGTTGCTGCAGACGGAGCGAGCGTACGTCAAAGATTTAGAGACGTGCATCACGTGCTACCTGCGGGAGATGCGCACCGACCCCGGCGCGGTACCACAAGCACTGCAGGGGAAGGTATGCTTATATAACTATTCTATGTGAATTATTGGAAGAAAAATGATTGACAGGAAAACTGGTTCCACGGATGTAACGTATGCCGTGCATACACTACACACACACACTACACTTATCGGTCTATTTTGTAAAAATCTCACCGTGAAACTTGATGAAGTGAGCTGTCACTCTAAGTACCTGATGCTAGGGATTGATAGTTCACTTCAAGGTCACTATTCATCCTGCCAGGGCTGCGAGAAAGTCCAAAAGGGATACCGGGGCCCTTGGCAACAGGCAACTGAAGGAACACGGGTGGGTTTTAGTCAGTAAAAGTCTGACACGTCCTCCCACTCCGGCCAGAGCGGGAGAAGTCATTTGATGATTTCCCACCCTCAAAAAAAAGAAAAGGATCACTATTCATCTTAATTTTCACGGTGATATTGTTACAGAATAGATTGGCCGAACTATTGTGGTAAAGTTAAGTTACAATATTTAAAACTTGTTTTCGTTAAAACAATTTGGAAATTTGACCTTCAATATCTCTATAACCAGAAGATTCAAGGGTATTACAGTAGAAAAAAAAAATCACAATGCCGGGGAAAAACAGTGACTCTCGGCTTCGGCTTTTTATTTTCAACCTTAATAATATTGTTTTGCTTTTGTTTCTGTAAAGGAGGAAATAATATTCGGCAATATTGAAGAAATCCACCGTTTCCACGAGCGTGTGTTCCTGCGCGAGCTGGACAAGTACGAGACCATGCCGGAGGATGTCGGCCATTGCTTCGTGACGTGGGCGCGCGAGTTCGACATGTACGTGTCCTACTGTCGCAACAAGCCTGACAGCAACGCCGCGGTCGTGCAACATGCCGGGGACTACTTTGAGAGGTAATAATCATCATAATTTCAGTGGAAAGATGTCCACTGCTGGACATAGGCCTCTCCCAAGCTGCGACACAACACCCCGTTCTCCGCCTTCCGCATCCAGTCTGTACCGGCCACATTTTTTAAAGTTGTCGGTCGACCTAGCTAGGGGGCGTCCCGGACTCGTCTGCTCCACCGGCATCGCTCCTTCGACAAACATGACCACTTCAGTATGCTTCCCTGCAAGCTATGTCGGTATCAGAGGTATACCGGCCTAATATAGTCCCACCAAAGGCCTCTTCTCCTATAGAGAAGGAAAAAGCATTAGGTTGACGATTTCAGACTAACATCACTACATATTATAAAACAAAGTCCTCCGCCGCCTCTGTCTGTCTGTCTGTTCGCGATAAACTCAATAACTACTGCACCGATTAACATGCTGTTTTCACCAATGGATAGAGTGGTTCTCGAATAAGGTTTTAGTATATAATAACCAACATCCGCGCGGGCGAAGCCGCGGGCATCAGCTAGTTAACTATAAGTCCAGGTTTCCTCACGATGTTTTCCTTCTTCGATGTCAGTGATGTCCAAGTTAAGCTATAGAAAGTAGATCCTCATCATTCTCCTCCTGCCTTTATCCCAACTTATTTGAGCTCGGCGCAATATGTCTTTCTTCCATACTTCTCTATTAGGGCCGGCGCCCATTGGCGGCACGGCATGGCATGGCATTTTTAGGCGACGATACAAAATATAACCTAATTGTATGAAAATAAAGTTGAAATTTCAATGGGGAGGACGTCGCGGCATACCGCTGCATCATTGCCATTGCCCACACTTGTTGAGGTCGGCACATTCAATTGGGCAGTAAAACAAGTGTTGAAAAACAAAGCGGACATGAAACATGACATGAAGCAACACATATTCGGCTTTCATTCGGCTCGTGCATTAACAAACTTCGATAGGCGCATCTGACATTGCTCAATCATGTTCGGATCGGCTCTGCACTGTTCTATTTTGCTGCCCGACTGTGACGTAACAAATGTAGCACGCCTCAGTTTTGCATAGTCTTAATAGACTGATACTTTTACTGACAGTTATCCAGTTTTATAGATGGAGTTGTGTGTTGTTATACAAAGCGAAACTAAGCGAGATTATTGTCGAAGACATAGTTCTCTGATAGACGGGAGGCGGGCATCATGTTAACTAACTAAACTTTCGTCATGATGCGATTCTAAATGCTGCCCTGTATTAAAAAAGTCGCTCTTAACTCTGCTTCACTTTGTCTGAACTTAGACCTTGAAATCTGCGTGTGTTTCACAGTGTCTTCTCAGAAATAATCGCAACTATAATTTATCGTATTTTTGGCCGAAGTTCTTAGAATTCATGACGAAATATAAAGTAAATAATTTATGGTGTAATTGAAAGGTTTCTATTAAGTTTTTGTGTGTTCGTTCTGATTTGGTAGAAATGTCCTGATGCAAGCAGGATAGTCTCTGCACGAGGAAACTCCTCAACGGTTTTTGGTATCGTCTTGTTAAGTATAAACGTTGTTAATTTTGTTTTAAGTCCGCCTCTGTACAAATTATGTGCTTAAAGAATTAATTTGTGAAATATTGCACAGCAAAACTTAATATGACATAGCATTTTAATAAAAGTTAGTTCATAAAATAACTTGTAACAACTTTAAAATTATATTACATAATGTTGCCTTACATGAAATTTGACTTGACCTTTACATTACTACTACTTATATTTTTTAAGTGTGATGACTATGTTATAAAACTTACATTATACTTATGGTTTGGGCTTTGCTTAGTAGTGTGAAGTATGCATTACAACTGGCCATTGGGTATAAAAATTGTTATTTAACTTTGTGTTTAATAATCAGTCACGCATAGACTTTTTTCCATATCCATATTCCGTATCAATATCAAATCTAGAGCGAAAAACAAGTAAAAAAGTAATAAAACTATTGCAATCATGGGTGCCGTCCAGAAATCCGCGGCAATAATATGCGCTGCAGTGAACGGGGGCTTTATTTCACACTGCACAAATCCTCTATACTAGGGTACGACAAGGACGTGGTGCTAGGTTCCAAATAGTCCCATTTCGTTGACTTTTTTGAGAATAATAAATCCCGTATAAGATTAGCCTTGATTATTGTGCAAAAACAGCTGCAAACCCTGGGAAACAGCGGTAACTATAGCCTTAAAATAATACCTGTCGCTTCACCGAGTCTTCTGGAAAAAATAAACGGCGGCTGCAATAGAAACGTTTACTTGTCTTTTAGGTTTTTGTTGTGAACCTTATATGGTCTGTGGTCTAAAGTTATATTAGTGTGCAGTGAGTATTAGATAGGAATACTTACTGCAGTTACCTATAGTTACGTTTATTTGTGGCCGCCGATAAACTATTTCACATTTAGCTCCCTTATCGAATCAAGTGAGAGTTATTATTTTGTTTTGCACTCGTATCATTTGGCTGTATTCAAGACACGATTAATCTAGTTTCCGCAAAATATCTGCAAAGGGCAAACTTTCTAACTGAGAAACTCATTTACTCCTATTTGGTACTCACCTTTGATTTGAAGACTGGACGATTAAACGATTTGTTATCATCTTATCATCCTTTTAAAGGATAGCTCCATAGAAACAGTAGCACGTCCTGAACAATAGACACTTATCGTTTTAACAGGCGTCATCACAATTCGTTCTTTGAACTGACAAATGTTAGTTTTCGACGTGCATTTTTGTTCTGGACGTATAGATGCAGAGATATCGCATTGTGTATACGACAAAAAAAGTTATACCACTAAAAGATTCTCTTATCAAAATCATTAACTAAGCAGTATAGATAATGGTCGTCATTTCGTTCGGACTGTGGACTGTGCTTTAGTTTGTACATTATTGTTTTTTGTGACGCAGGGTGCAACGTAAGAAGAAGTTGGAGCACCCGCTCGCAGCTTACTTGATCAAGCCAGTGCAGCGTATCACCAAGTATCAGCTGCTGCTCAAAGACCTCCAGGCGTGCTGCGCCGAGGGGCAAGGCGAAATCAAGGTCTGTATTCAATATTCCTGTAATCAAACGATTGTTCAAAATGTATGAAAATAGGTTTATTATCAAGGTTATGTGTATGTCTCATATAAATCAATGTTTACAGTGCTTTTAGAATGGTAAAATTGTTCATCGAATTTATGTCCAGTTGTACAATTTACTCTTGCACATTGATTACTCATAAAGATGTCAAATATTGACGGAAATCCGTTTATCTTCATTATTAGAATAAAACTATAAAATAAATTTAAGAAACACGTTTCTCGGTCAGTTCGACTGTGATTTCTGATTCACACTTGTACAGTTTTAGAACAAATATTTGACGCACTCGAAACATTTTATTTTTAGTATTTTTTGTTCGAAATGTTGTATCAAGAAATATTTATAACACTGCATGCTTTCTCTTGTCTGTGTGGATTACGACTATATTCAAAACGTAGGACTGATGCCAAATTCTATTCTGTAATTTAAATAATATGCTCTGATAAAATAAAATTTCGGTGACGATGTAGTGCGCATGCAAGGCTTAGCGATACAGAATTCGACGGTTGTCTTGATCTCTTTGCAAACATTAGTCAATTAACTTTACGTGTTGTCGTGTATCACACATCCTTATTTTTAAGAATAGTGTTATTAATCAGTAAGTACTGGGAAAATACATGTTCCTTTTATAGCAATGAAACAAAATTATCCTGTTTGTCAATTAGATGGCATGTTCAACTGAATGTGTATTTAAAGTGTTTAAAAAACGTATGTTCACATTGACCCTTAACTGCCGGGCGCAGAAATAGTATAATATTATCAATTAAATTGATTTGTAGGTTAGGAAGAACGTTTTTATAACTGTGATTATATCATGTCCGTTTTTTCCCATCGCTTTGCACAACATAGGTGTCCGATTCTTAATGTTCTTTCCTTTTTATATTCTTGTGCTAGTGTGGGTTAACCTTTTGTGTCAACTAGTCCCCTAATCTTCCCCTAATATAAATTTAGATAACGTATTACGTCCTTTTTCGCCCAATTTCGGTGATAGAGGATTTTTGGGCCCCTAATACAAGGCTAATTGATGTTCCACATAAATATACATTATTCGTAAGAAACAGCGTCGTTAATCTCATTGAAGCGTAAAGTGCTTCAAAATAACCCACGATATCTTCTTTTATTCAGGGTCAAGTGCACTCATCATTTGTTTAATACCAGAATACCACTAAAACAAACACTCATTTCTACGTTTGGGCCACGTAACATGTTTATCGTACGTAACAATTTATCGGAAAACGTACGCTTAAGATTAGAGGTAGTGATAAGATAAAGACGACAGGAAAATTCAAGTCTGACGCTAGACGTTACCGCGACAATATACTACAAATAATTTGCGTGAAAAAAATATAGTAAAAACCAAGGTAAACGCGACTGCGAAGAATTATATTTGTCCTAACAATCTTGATTAGTGTTAACTTATAACTGGCAGATGAGGTCTTTCAATTGTTGTGTTTACTCATCAAAATATCTTAGACAGGTAAGAGAATATCAAAGATTAATTAGAATAAAGTCATATTGTTTTCACCTGTCCATTGTTTTCCAAGATGGTGCGTTTAGCCAGCATTTATTTATGTCTAACTTTGACTCAACTATTTGGGTATCCTTTACACTAACCGTCATTTTCGTAAACAATAAGCTTCAGTATCACGTAACTAATTGCCAAATAAGATAATTATCGTTTATGTACGTGTGTGATAATAATGTACAGTTATTTAATGAAATTCATAACCAGGATGCTTTATATCGGAAAAAATAATTAGTCATGTTCTGACTAATTGTGACGTGTCCCAGTGTCATGCTATGTGTATTTATAGTCTATTTGCGTTGCATTCAGGGTTTTTTATGCATGAATAAAATGTGTGGGATTACGCAGTCCGCTGCATATTACGTCCACGTCGTTTGTGCTTACTTATGTCTCCGTTCTGTAAACGGGGACTTTACTAATGGCCATATCGGAACAACGAACACAAAACTGTCACTTACGGACTGGAGCATTTTGACTGCTCCGTACTTGTAATAAACTGCTGCATATGACAAAAATTTTGTAATTTTCGAATGATCTTTTGTTTCTAGTGCTAGGTTTGAAATGGCAAGGTAGCATAAACTAGTAATTCAACTACATGGGGGGCGAACATGGCTTGAAATAACTGTTGAAATAAGAGGCACGAGTCGAACGAGCTCAAAGTGAATGCTCCTTACAGTTACTCGTAGTACACAAGAAACAGGGTATGTCTCTTAAATTGTCGACGATTTCGAAAGTTATTTTAAATATGAACCAATTTAAATACCAATCAACCAAACCAAATACCAATAGGATAAGATATTATATGTGTAGGTATTATTGAATAAACCACTGAAGAAAATATTAGCATATAATAAAAAAATTACCTCCTATTGAAACAAGTTTTCATTTATTCCATTTGCAAATAATCTAACGCGTGTTGATACGAACATGACTTTTATTGAAGACAATCGCTGGTTAGGCTTTCTGTCTTTTTGGAATCGGACCTCCTTCACTAAGTTCAGTTTGTTTTACCACTTTTTTAATGGAATGAGGAATATTCCCCTGAAACGTTTGTTTAGTAATACATCTGGTTCACTTTGTCCTTGATGATTCAGGACAATGCATAATAAATATTCGGAATAAACCGGTAGTCTGTATTATCACTCGTCGACGAAATAATGGTAATAGGTAATAGGTAAAACGGGCTGGTATCCGCAACTCCACGTCAAAGCGCGTATTTTGCGTACGGGAAATAATGGTAATAACGTAAACCCATTACGTTGTATCAGACATATTTAGTGTTGTTTAAAGTCAGTGGACGTTGGATTTGTTTGAGATTAAACAACTAGTTCACTTACTGGTAATTAACAATAGATTTAGTTCAATATTTTCCTCGTGACTCATTCACCTTACGTCCAAGTGGCACAGTTGGTTCCCTTCGGACGTATTCGCACGTCGCATTAATGTTTTGTTATTATTCATTTAAAAATCAGTAAAATGTAATGGTTTTCTTCGGAGTGGAAGTGCTAACATCGATCATGTTGAAGTATTTATCAAATTCGAGAGCAAACAGGATCGGGCCCCTCGCTCTTAAAAATGTACGTATATTTTTGTTTGATGTGACTAATGTGTTGTGATGGTACTCATAGGTAGTGATAACTATGCTAAGCTTGTCTTTCTTGGGTAGAAAGAAAGAAATGAAAAGCAGAAAAAAAATGGGTATCATTGTTCCATACCTAATTTAAAATTTTCGGATTTGGAACTATGATACACATTCTCTTTCATCACATTTTCTTCAATTTCACTGTAATTGAAAACTTTTGCGTCAAGACGGAAAGATCATTTCAGTGACTACACTTACGTCAAACATAAGTCATCAATCACATTAGACAAAATGGCGGCAATGCGCGAATACATATATTTATGACTCGATTTGTAATATTCAACATTATTGCCTGTCCGGCTGCCCTATACCTACATCTTTGTACCTATTTTCCCTTATGTTGTTTCTGTTTATTTAGAAATAGTGATAAGCCGTTGAATCATGTGGCTTATTATAATAATAAGTGTGTTGTGAACTTCAACATATGTACAATAATCTTATTTTATCGAAATTATCTTATAATCGTCGCTTCGCCTATATACATATTTATTATAGACGTTATGCTTATATACTGTAGAATTATTGACTGATGCATCATATGTACAGTTGCGTACTAAAAATATTTATCATTCTATGGTTTATTATTGTTTGTAGGATTTTGTTCGGTTGTGTTAGTAATAGAGCCCCGTCTACATACTTAAGTTACGGAACCCTCAAACATCGTCAACAGCCTATTTGCTATGATCGAAACTTCACAATTTTGAAACAGTAACTGGCATGTTTATTTGCCATTTTAGACCTTATTGCCAGTGGCGTGCCTAGGGGTCAAAATTAGGGCAAGCCGACAGATTTTTTACGATAAAAAAAAAGCCAAGTGGGCGATTCACGGATTTTCTTTGTTGTTCATGGTAACACCATTATTATAATTTTTGTTAGAAAACCTTTAAAATGCGAAGAATTCTACATATTTCACGTAATTGTCGTAAGCGCCATCTATATTAACGAATGTGCGTAACCACACCGCTTAGCAGGACCTTTTCACCATAGTAAATTCATATTCGCTTGTCACATGCAAAATTATTCTATCAAAAGCCGCTAGATGGCTCCCAAATTATCTATTACCGTACTTAGTTTTATGAAATTTAATTATGTCGATTGAAAATGTTAAATGAGATATTACATTAGGTATATAATATTTTATAACTAATCATAATGACAATAGCCAACTAATCTTTATTTCAAAACATCTAGTTATGAACAATATCTTTTATACGAAAATGATTGTGTTTTGTGATCTTGATGAGATGTATTATAATAAGATGGTTTGTTTTTCAGTGGTTTACCAAAAGTACAATTTTATTGCGGTGCAAAAAATACTATCTATACAAATTTTGATGTCTTTCATGACACCAGATACCTAAGTTTGTCATACTCTTATCTAAACAATCGAATGCCAATTTCAATATATTCTTTGACTGACAAAATACTTGTCTTTATTTCCGAGTAATAGGTACAAATTAATAATTGGGGTTGACTACGGTGAAGTAATGAGTTACCTACTGTCAGAAAATGTATTTACATAGCTTTTCGAACACAGTTTCCGAATTCACACTTTGATGATAAAAAAATACAACACTATAATCACTTACTAAGCTTAAGAAATGACATAGCCACAATAACTATCACATCATTTTAAATAAAACTAGGTATTATTCATTACCTCAGTTGGAAAATAAAATACTGATCTCAAAATATTTCAAAACAATAACTAATTGAGTCGCGTCGCGGACTTGCAACACACTTTACGCGGGTGAAAATCGCGGCTAATGCATTTGCGCGAACTTAATTTGTTCACATTATTCAAATACACGATTCGTTTCATTCATAAAAACTCAAAAGCCGGGCTTAAATATTAGAACATTTTGCAAAATAAGTACCTACTAATATTATCAACAACGTAAACATTTTCTATGCAAAAAAGAGAGGTCCAGAAGCACGCCGCAAAGCCAGCTTGTGTGAGCGAGAAAGATATGCAATGTACTACGTCTTCATTCATCGATGCGATCTCGCCTAACTCTATAGTGTTAGAGCGAGATCGCAACTGTGGCATTGAAGAGAGTTTGGCAACGAACGGTGCGTGATGAAAACAGCGCGGAATTTAAATACTTTGAGTACGTAAACCTGGCATCGTAGCTTGTACTTATAGCGCGCGGCTGGTGCAGCGCGGAGTTTAATGATATTATTCATACCAATTCTTGCGACATGAATGATTGACTTGGAAGTTTATAGGGGTACCTACTTAGCGTTTTTTTTTTTAATTGGGTTGCTCTATTTTGAAGGTAAGCCAGGCTTTTCGGCTTGTATGGAAGGAACGCCGCTGCTTATTGCGAACGTGAGAAGCATTGCGATTTGAGATATGATAAACATTTTAGTCCGCGATCGTACCTACTGTGTAAAAAACTGATTCTGTATTATTTTTGTGACTGTGATGTTAAACGTTCTTGTGTTTAAGGCGGTACCCTGAGCAAAACGCCACTTTAGCCGTTTTTTGTGTAGTTTTTAGGAGCTATCTACTTGTTATTTAAAAAGAAATATCAAATAATAAAAATACATTAAATTTCTACATAATATTGATTCCAAAATGGTGCATTTCCTTTTTACCGACTTAATTTTTTTTAAGTTTTTTATGTTTCTTTAATCTCCTTCCAAAGAAACCATAAAAATTAGAAATAATCATTGTTATCATGCATCTCCTCGTAAAGTAAACATTATTTAATTTTTCTACTGACACTAATGGATAGACAATTTAATAATGAACATTTTGTAACAACTTTTTTTTTCAAAAGACCAATTTTGATTTTATAAAGATTTTATTCTAAAATTTGGGCTTATTCACTACTGTAACTCACCGGGATTCAGTCTGCAAAGAGGGAACGAATTTATTTTGCTCAGGGTACCGCCTTAACCTCGCAGGCACTTCACGGCTGTAATAATTTGATTAATAATTTTAAAATATATTTAATAAATCATTATGTTATAATGTAAGTCATTGGCATAAAATAAAACAGTATCATTTTATGATCAAAAACACTTCGAAAAAAAGTACCTACGAGTACTCATAAATACACACGTTGATTACTAATATACTAATGCTATTAAAATCTGTTAAGTATTTGCCTGACACAATTTGCAAAGTATGAGAAAATTTCTTAAAGCTCGTGTCTGACCAGCTACATCCCAAGATTACATACTCATTTGATGTTCGATTTACTAATTCCTATTGATTTTACAACCTCTTCTCTTCATTTTTGTAGTAGCGTTAGTCAAAATTGATGACATACTTACTAACATCATCATCATCACCTGTCCATTTCAATGTTGCCTGGAACAGATCGCAGAAAGCGATACGGCCGACCGTTTTGTTCTGTTTTGCAGTTTTTTTTGTTTTTTTTATTTTCTGGTGTACAAAAAAGTATATAATTATTATATGTTAACTAACGAAGGGCGTTCCCGTTAACCCGAAATATTATATAGTGCATAAAAGCAAAAAAAAAATAACACAAAAAATAAAAATAAGTGGTGAAATATTCACCAAAAAAACAATTGATACGTGTAAGAAACACTGTACACGCACACTTGTATTTCAACGTGGAAAGTTACGTATTAATTTAATAGAGATTTTGAAGGAAAAAGGGGAGGCCTTTGCCCAGCAGTGGGACACACTACAGGCTAAGAAAAAAAAAAAAAGTGAATATTTTACTATAAAAAAACGCTTTTTTTTGTGGTCATATTTTTTTGCATCTATAGACGCTATACTATTGCAGGTTAACGGGAACGCCCTTCGTTAGATAGCATTCTGTGTAACTAAATTAATAAACATCATAATCATAATATGACACCGCCCGCGCCATAGTGAAATATGTATTACTAGCTTCCGCCCGCGACTTCGCTTGCGTGGTATGTCGATAAAAAGTAGCCTATGTCCTTTCTCAGGCTCTAGACTATCTGTGTACCAAATTTCATTTAAATCGGTTCAGTAGTTCTGGCGTGAAAGCGCGACAGACAGAAAGAGCTACTTTCGCATTTATAATATTAGTAAGGACGAGTAATATTCTAAGATAGTAATTCGAAATGAATTCGGGAATCGAACAGTTCTAAATCAGGATGCTGAAAGTCTAGTTTGGAAGCTCATGCTGTACAGTGGCTGCGCTTGCGAATGTTATGGTTCATTATAAGATCCCAGAAATAAAACTGATGTATTCTAAGATCTAAAATCTCAGAAAGGTGTTGTCTTCAAGTTGGAAACCGCCCCCAACACATTTGGGTAAATGCTAGGCAGATGATCATACGTTATATTCATATAATTTATTCTTCATTGTTCACCAGGACGGTCTGGAGGTTATGTTATCAGTGCCGAAGAAGGCCAACGACGCCATGCACCTGTCCCTCCTCGAGGGCTGCGACGTGCCCACCGACAGTCTCGGCGAAGTGGTCTTGCAGGATTCCTTCCACGTGTGGGACCTCCGCCAGATCATCAAGAAGGGAAGAGAGAGACGCGTCTTCCTCTTTGACCTGCATCTCTTACTCGCTAAGGAGGTCAAGGACTCTCACGGGAAAGCGAAATATATTTACAAGACCAAGTTTATGGTGAGTTTGTGATTGTTTATACTAGCTTTAAGCTTCGTCTTCTTCTTATCGATGGTATGTCTTGTCATATCACTTGGGGCCATTGGTAATTAATAAAATTGGTAAACAATAGCTGAACAATAAAATTACAGCAACGTCATCATGAAATGTTTTGTTGGCAACATATTTACTACGCAATCTGTATGAAATATCGCCAGCAACAAGCAACATGATTTCCGTAACTCAGAAACACGATGCTGTTGCAATATTGTGCAACTTTAGGCACATATTACTAACTCCATTTGAAATAAGATTAGACATTTAAATAAGCCTTCTTTATAGCCCGTTCAACCGATTTTGACGTCTATTGCGTTGGTAGCATGACAAATGGCAGCTGCAGTAGACAATTGGTATTGTGTAACATTTTTTGCTTTTAATACCATCTTTACGCCTACGGTATAGAAGTCAAAATCGATTGAACGGACTGTAAAAACGTTTGTTTAAATGTCTCATCTTATTTCAAATGGAGTATAGTTTATAATTTGTCATGTGGTTTTCTTGGGAAAATAGTGCAGTGGTTTCCCCTTGCCTTCTGCACCAGGGTTTTTAGGGATTATTTAATTCCCAAGGCCGCTGTAGCCTCTTCTGATCGGCAAGCCGTCAGGTGTATGGTTATACCGCCATTGCTCGGACGCCAGAGCCTCGTTCGTTATCTGGCAGGGGGCACCACGAAGGCCAGAAGGACCATCGCCGCTAGCAATTCATACGAACCACCAGCGCGTGCAGGTGAGGTTGACATTTGGGTCAGCTAGATGGTATTGCTGTTTTCTCCTTACCTTAGCATCTACCAAGCGGTCCACACTGCACAAGACCGCATAGCTTGGAGACGCGTCATATGTGGTCGCGATCCTCAGCATTGAGGGAACGACGAAGAAGAAGAAGAATAGTTTATAACTGGTTATTTTTGTTGTGCAGACCTCCGAGCTCGGTGTGACGGAACACATCGAAGGCGACGAGTGCAAGTTCTCAGTGTGGACCGGCCGCGAGCCCTTGGTGAGTGACTGCCGCATCGTACTCAAGGCTGCGTCGCTCGAAGTCAAGCAGACTTGGGTGCGCCGACTCAGAGAAGTTATTCAGGTACTTACACAATTACTCATTTGATAAACTATAATCGGATAGCTTTGATTTTATTATACTGAATTCCATATCAGTATGAAAACTTACCTATTCATTATTTAAGTCCAGCTTTAGGTAATCATGAAGTCACCAATGAATTAGTAAATTGGTAATTGCTTTAAATAGCCTAATATTTGTTTGTAATTCAACAGGAAACGTACTTTAGTGGTGCTCTGCAGCAGCCACCGCGAAGTCCGGCCCGCGTTCGGCCCACTAGCTCTCAGCGATCTAGCAGGTAAGTCACACCTTTCATATCATTATCATCGCCCTCATCGCAATTTATTTGGGGTCGGCGCAACATGTCTTTTCCTTCTCTATTAGTCATCATCTCGGGAGCCACCCCTTTACTAGCCATATCATCTTTGTCACAGCCCATCCATCGCTTTTTTGATGTTCCTCAACTCTTACTGCCTGGCCACGGGACATTCCGCTGTAGCGAATTTTCGCGCGGTGCGAACGGTGAAGCGTCTTGCGACTAAAACAAATGAATAAAAATGTACTGCCCGCCGCACCGCCGTTCGTGCCACCGTCCCAGGCGGTTAGAGCCACACAAGTTTTTATATGTCCTGATTGTTTTTGTAAATAATCCTAATTGTAAGCGCCTTGCGATTTTAATTGCCGTGAGACGTCTAGAAGAAGAAAATACTGAAGGACATCAATATCATAGACTGGTTGTTGATTTCGCGAGCTTCTGATTGAGAGGCGAAGCGCAGATGTGAAGTGGAAACTCTTTAAACGTACTCTAAAAAGAGCTCTAAAATCATTTTCTTAAGCTATACTATTTATAAATGAAAAGTCCTAGAAAAAATCTACGTCACCTCCGTTCGCCCTTTGTTAAATCATCGCTAATCGCTAGAGCAGTGATAGCCTAGTGGTGTGACCGTCAGACTGCCAAGTCACAGGTCTCGAGTTCGAACCCAAGACAAGCACCTCTGACTTTTCGGATTCATGTGCGTATTGTATAATTATCACTTGCTTCAAAAACGGTGAAGGAAAACATCGTGAGGAACCGAGAGATATTTAAGCCTGAGAGATATTTCTCAACGGCATGTGAAGCCAAGTCAGAGGCCCACGGGTGGCTTTAAAACTCTGACACCAGGTTAGCCATTAACCACCCGAAAAGAAGAAGGTCGCTAATCGCTAACCGAATTTATTTTTAGCAATACTTAACACTGAGTTTGTTTACAGAGATCTGGACGACACAATACTAGACGAAACGACGGAGAATCTCGACCGAAACTCGTTAGCGTCTTTCGGCAGTGGAAATACCACCGATTCCGATAAGGTAAGTGCAGTGCAATCTAATAAATAAGATTTATTGACAGCTTAGCGTGTACTCAAGATTGTCTTCGTTTTCGTTTTTAACCCTGACGGAAAAAGAGTGGTGTTATAAGTTTAACCTGTGTATCTGTGTGTCTGTTTGCGCCATCGTAGCTGCCAAACGGCTGAATCGATTTTGTTTTTTTTTGTTTTTTTTTTAAAGGTGACTTCATCAAGAGTTTTCTTAGCTATAAAAAAAATAGTTTATTAGATGCTTAGTTTTTGACGGGGGTTTTTTAAATTTTAAATTTAATTTAATATGTACATGGGACTAGGGATGAAATCCCTAGATATCCCTGAAAAAACTGTTCCTATAAAACCCTGATATCCATTTTTTTACGGTTGTTTGTGTTACAAGAGTAAAAACAAATTCGTCAACATCATCTGCCTAGCCTGTTCCCAACTATGTTGGGGTCCAATACCAGTATTTTACATGGAGCGACTGCCTATCTGACCTCCACAACCCACTTACTGGGTAACACGATACCCCTTGGTAAGACTGGTTGTCAGACATTTGGGCTTCTGACGACCCGTAACAACTGTCAAAGATCTACGAATGACAGCCAAGACCAACGGCTTAACGTGCTTTCCGAGGCACGGAGGAGTCTCGGTATGTAAAAACAAATTCGTCAACAAAAGTATAAAATAAACAGTAATTTCTGTACTACTGTGGCCGGCAGTTGAGATAAAGCCAATCTTATTCTCATTTTTATCTGCATGCATCGTATCACCCCTTTTCATTTGCATGCATCGTAATTCGTAGGTTATATTGATATGAAAGTGATATTTTTCTTCCTTTTCATACGTTAAATACTTTTTTACACATAGTTAATTAAAGATTCAAATACTTACTGAATGTTTGAGCCCTTTGTACTTTACTTGTAAATTCACTAGCTTTAACCCGCGAAATTTCGCGGATTTATACTTTTTTTTCAGATTTTTCGTTCATGTACTTTACTAGATCCGGTTAGACAGGAAGCCGACCCCAACATATGTATTTGGGAAAAGGCTACGCAGATGATGATACTTTACTAGCTGCGCCCCGTGGTTTGACCCATGTCTCGTTCCCGTGGAAATATCGGGATAAAAAGTATCCTATATCAAATATGATTCGAATATGTATTGAATTGAGTACATATGACTCAGCTAATATGTGTCACCATTTTGTGTCAAATTAGAGGAATTGCTAATGACAGTTAGGAATTCAGGAAATGAATTGCTTTTAGAGGAATGGCTAATGTAATGTTTTAGGCCCCGTTGTTCGGACACTAAAGTGGTTAATGATTGACCTGCCTTTTCTTAGAACTACTTATATGGAATGCTGTACATGCCGTGTGCTTAAAGAACTAAGTAGGTAGGTAATCAATGCTCGTCAGTCAACCCTCAAACTATTTCTAGTTATCTCAATAAACCGAACCAATATTCTGCACATATTTACCAACTTACGGTTACAGAGAAAAAATAAAATACCACAGTATTAAAGATCTATGTACCAGTGTAATTCTAAGCAAAATCTCGGTTTGTATGTGATAAAATATTCATAAAATATATACACCGAGTACACGCAATAGGCACCCGTATTGCGTGTACTCTGTGTATATATTCTAAAGCTCTCGTCGAGCGGGTCCAATTATCGAGAAGATCGTCTGTTTGCACTGTGTAGGTTCACGTGAATTTTACAGCAATTTACTTTATGTGCACCCCTGCACAGTGAAATTGTACGTATATCATATTTAATAAAGGTATTTAAAATACTTCCGACTATATTAAAATTAGTTATACTATAAAATTGAGTCTGTGGGCCGAAAGCGCTTTGCTGGGCCTTAATTTTAACTCAACCACTTTAAATTCCTTCACGGTGGACCTTTAATCAATGAAAGTATGTATGACAACAATAGCTTAATCATTCGTTTTTACTTACCGAGTAACTTTTCACAAGAATCTAACTTTATTTGCAACAACAACAAGACAAGACGACAAGGGCAAGCCCCTATCGTGGAAGGTGATTACGTGGATCTGAGAATCGTTTAATTTCGCGGATCGAATCAATGTCCCGTACTCACGATGGAGAGGTCCGCTGTCAGTGTGCTACCGGGACCTCTCCACCCGATATCGGTTTGCAAGCACCTTCCTACAAACAATCCGAGACGCCACAAATTAATTTGTTTACTATCTAGTTATAATACCAATCCATTATATCCGATGTTTATTGTGTTAGCATTAGAGTAGTTGATGACTATAATAACATTTGCATTATTGCCAAAAAAAAAGTAGTAAATCCGGAGTCTCACGTAATCTGTTTGATTTATGCACTTTTATTTTTTATTTTTTGAGGGTGGGAAATCATTCAATGACTTCTCCCGCTCTGGGCGGAGCGGAAGGGCGTGTCAGACTTTTACTGACTAAAACACACCCGTGTTCCTTCAGTTCCCTGTTGCCAAGGTCCCGGTATCCCTTTCGGACTTTCCCGCAACCCTGGCAGGCATCGGTCCTACCGGACCCCGTCAATTGTACTGTCATCTCTTTGAGGCGCGCGTGGAACACGACGCGCCATCGACCCGGGCCTGGTCCTTATCGGACGGCGAGCTACCCATTGCTCGCCGCCCGCAAGCCCGCGACTATGGAGGCTGGGAATCCGCCTGGGATTCCCGACACCCAGGGCGTCTCCAGCGGCGGCGGTTAGGGGCGTGAGGGCGCAAACTTTGCCTCTCCCTCGTGCGTTCTGCCTCCTCCTTCGCGAGCATTACTGCTTCGCAGAAGGAGGTGACGGCTTCCCATGCCCTCTCGCTCCGTACCATGGCCTGGACCAGGGCTGGACGCGAGAGGTCATTGCCGCTAATCGCCTCCACGAGGACACGGCGGTACTCCGCCCAAGCAGGGCATACCTCCACCGTATGCTCCACCGTGTCCTCCGGGCGATCCGCACAGTGGTGACACCCGGGCGTTTCCTCCCGCCTAATCCTACACAGGAACCTCCCGAAGCTGCCATGTCCGGTGAGGACCTGTGTCAGGCGGAAGGTGAGGACTCCGTGGCGCCTCTCTAGCCACTCCTCATTGATTTATGCCCTAACACGTGTGACTCCGGATTTTTAATTAGTCTGTCTGTGGTGTCTTGCTTATACCTTTTTAGTCGTAGTTGGGTTTTAGTTTTTATTACATTAATTTTTTTTTAATAGTTTTTGGGTTATAATATGTATTTTTTTGAAATGTGCTCATTAAGCCCTTTCATTTGATACCCAACATGGTACGATTAAACATTTTTTTTTATAGTTCCTGACTTTTTGTCCGCTAGAGGGCGCCATTTTTATTATATATTTAATATATAACATATTTAATGTGACGTCACATAGCCTATAACCAGCGGACAATCAAGACGCTTCCAATGATACCTCATGTGTTAAATTGTGACGAGTGGTGTAGAAGATAGGAGGGAACAGATGAACATACTTACATACATACCGGTCAAAATCATAACCCTCCTTTTTTCTTCGCCGTAGTCGGGTAAAAAACTAAAACCCAACTACGACTAAAAAGGTATAAACAAAACACCACAGACAGACAAATTAAAGATACTCGTACCTTTTTAGTCGTAGTTGCGTTTTAGTTTTCATTAATTATTTTTTTTGTAATAAGACGAAGTGTATTTTGGCACTTAGAGTTTTCCAAATTGTAGGAATTCATTAGGAATCATTAATATAGCAGCGCTCGCCACCGCTATAAGGACAACCTTGAGAGCTCGTTTTGTTTAACAAACGAAACAGAATAAGTGGTTATTACCTATTAAGTGTTTTACCATTATTACAAAAAAAAAGGTTGTTGTGCTTCTCTTGGAATTTTTTTTTTCATTGAAATAATGCTTCACTAGGTACTACCGAGTGACATAGGATATAAGTTTTATGCTTATGGTATTATGCCCACGATATCCTCGCGAACGAAATCGCGGGCAAAGGTAGTACCTGAAAAATATTTAAGGGAATATAATTGGTGAGTCGCGTCGCAAACGTGTGACGTCAGAGTGGACGGGGGTGAAGCGAGCGAGTTACACTGAAACCGAAACGTTTCGTTAAGAGGAAATAGGGTGGGTCTTTTTCCCCATACAAAAAGTCATAACTCGAGGTTCGGCTCTCGT
Organism: Lithophane leautieri; assembly: GCA_949152455.1. NCBI lineage: Eukaryota > Metazoa > Arthropoda > Insecta > Lepidoptera > Noctuidae > Lithophane > Lithophane leautieri. The sequence continues at coordinate 17,935,700 of OX424458.1, read as the reverse complement.
CTATTTCCTCCCCCAATATTGGACCAATTTGAAAGATATTTTATAAATTGATTAAGAAGGATATTTACTGTGCCCCTGTGTTTTCCGTTTTGATGATACATTATCTGTAGAAGCACTAGAACCCTCAGAAAATGCTCAAAATTGCATTTTTAAACCGCTGTCATCAGAGGCCAAATTTGACAATTATAAATGAAAAAAGAAATACCGACCCTATTTCCTCTTAAGTACCTACACAATAGGCAGCTTATTAGACAAAATACAAGTGCGGAATAAGGCGCGGGAGACGATTGCTAGCCATCGTATAAGCAGGCTTAGTCACATATCCATGCATTAAGGTAGTATACCGTAAGGCCATCAATTTCATCCAGCTGCTTGCCCCAAGCGACGAAGTGTAAAGCTTACGGCTTTTTATATTTTAACTAGCTGTGCCCCTCGGTTTCACCCGCATAGGTCTCGATCCCGTGGGAATATAGGGATAAAACGTATCCTATGTCCTATTCCATGTCATGGTCTACCCGTGTGCCCATCCTCTCCTCTCTAGAGTAGGGAAGGTCGCGGAGGCGCGGCGCGGCGCCAGCGTCAAACGGTTCGCGTATTGCATTTCATGATAACTTCGAAATTAAATGTCCGATTCGAATGAATTAAAAAGTATTTTACTGCTACATAAATACCCTTCATCTTAAAACTATTTATTTGAATAAGAATTAATATTATGTTGACAAAACTCCTTCGCAAATAATGCATTAATTTCGAACAAATTTGATTACCATAAAAAAGGTTATAGTGAGTCAATCTTAAAAGTTAGACATATGCTGTCGGGGACTTTTTTTTAGAACTTTTATAGAGGAACAATTCCACCATATATGATATTTGTGTAACTTTTAAAACCGTTTACGCATCGCACGCAACGGAAGCTCTCAAAAAGAAATATTTTTTCCCGTTATTGCAACATTTTTCATTTATGCTCCGCTCCTATTGGTCGTAGCGTGATGTTATATAGCCTTCCTCGATAAATGGACTATCCAATACAAAAATAATTTTTCAATTCCAACCAGTAGTTCTTGAGATTAGCGCGTTCAAACAAACAAACAAACAAACTTCAGCTTTTAATATTAGTATAGATAAACTGGAGTCAACTTCATTGAGTTGCTCGCAAAAGAAAGAATAATTATTACTTAAAAGTTAGGTACTGTTAATATTCAAGGTATAGCGCCTAAGTACCTATTATTTTAGGGAGTTATTATTGTTTTTAGGGAGTTATTATTGTTTTTAGGGAGTTATTATTGTTTTTAGGGAGTTATTATGCTTGTTTGATTCATTGAGCATTATTGTTCCATCGTTTTTATTTATCGGTTCTACTCCACACAATATAATAGAATAAAGACGTAAAAGCCCAGAATTACGTCAAGGTTTTTGAAAAACGTAGTAAACATGTTTTTGCCGTCAACATTATTGGAATTGATGTTGGCTTGTTGAACTCTTTATTGCATAGAAATAGGTTAAAACCATAATAAAATGCTCTTGAAGACTGAAATACCGTACCATGAGAAATAATTTTCATTACATCTTGTAATTGATTACTATTAATTTCTGAAAATAACACACATAATATTTTTACCTACCACTAGAAAATCAAATCTATCCAAAGAACTCGCCTTTCGTATTACTTTATCCGTCGTATCGGCTTCCGAGTTAAAAGTTATTCGTTTCCTAGGATGGCAAGAAATCACGACCGGCACTGATCTGGGTCACTTACTATCAATTCCGCAAAATAAATTACAATCAAAAGTGCTTTGACGTTGCGAAGGTGATTGATCAACCGTACTTCGAAATCTAAACTTTTGCGTTTTGTCGGTATATAGAAAGAATCAAGCGTGTGTTATGAGTTTATGACACCACAGAAAATATTCTTTGTTTACCAGTCTTTGGTAAATACTTAAAAAACTAATAGCTACCAAATAGTTAACCCTATGAGCAAATTAAATTTAAAAGTACCTATTTTAGATATTATTCCATTATTAGGATCTACTAAAGCCCTAAAACTGTATTAACAATAACATTCCGCGATTGATATGCACTTGCACATATATACGAACTAGCTGATGCCCGCGGCATCGCCCGCGTGGATGTCGGTTATTATATACTAAAACCTTACTCGAGAACCACTCTATCCATTGGTGAAGACAGCATGAAAATCGGTGCAGTAGTTTTTGAGTTTATCGCGAACAGGACGACAGACAGACGCGGCGGAGGACTTTGTTTTATACAATGTAAGGATATTTTGTTAGATAACGCAAACCTAAAAGCACTTTCCTTCGCTACTTAATTTCAATAATATAACCACGCCCCAGGGAAATAACCATAACAAGGGGCAGAACGGGCGATTGGCTACTTATAAATAAATCACAATTCACAGGTGGGTTTACCCCATTACTACTGTACTAGTTTTCAAACCATACGAAAGGATTACCCATCGTTAACCTTTTTGTTTTTACCTGACTACGGCGAAGCAAAAAGGAGGGTTATGATTTTGACCGGTATGTATGTATGTTCATGTGTTTCCTAATATTTTCTAAACACCTCGACACAATTGTACAAATGAGGTTTCGTTGGAAGCGTCGTAGGCTATCGTTATAGGCTATGTGACGTCACATTAAATTGAATATGGCGCCCTCTAGAGGACATAAAGACGGGAACTAAAAAAATATATTTCAATGAAATGAATATTATAAAATAAAGACCTCCACCGCGTCTGTCTGTCGTCCTGTAAGCGATAAACTCAAAAACTACTGCACCGATGTTCGTACTGTTTTCACCAATGGATAGAGTGGTTCTCGAGTGAGGTTTCGACATCCACGCGGGCGAAGCCGCGGGCGGAAGCAAGTAAATAATAAATGTTACTCGTTGACGGATGCGGCAGTACTGGTGTCAAAATTCATGCAAGTCGAAAATCTGAAACAATAGTTATTGATACTAAAGCATAATTGTAGAATTGAGTGGAAACAATATCTTTGATTTGTATGTGTCCTCCTCTGTGTTAGCCTCCTGCGATGTACGCTTTATTCGATTGCCTTTAAGTAGGTATCAATAATCAGTTTCAGTCAAGCTGAAATATATATTGACTTTAAAACAACGAACAGCTTAAAAGTTTTATAATAGAGTAAGTACAAAGATTTCTTTAGTAGTACTCGTATCTTTTAAGTTAATGGAGTATCCCTTAAACTTACCCTAAAAATAAACTGTGCATGTGGCTTTTTGCTCGATTCCCATGGATTTACTTCTCATGACAGGTTTCTACCTGAGCCTGGTTCAAAACACATAAGCTACCCAGCCTTACCAGGTCCGGGTTAAAAAGTTCCTTACTAGAGAGGACTTACCTCTGCAAACCAATTACTGAGAGGATCGAAACTTATAATATAGGTCGGATACACTTTTTTGGTTTCTGGGCTAACGTCAAAACATGCAAGTAAGAATTAAGTATCGTATGACACAAGAGGGCGGCTACTTACCGTCCTAAATTGCTATGCAAAGCGCCAAATGGTTTCTTCGATGTACAAGGACCGGTCATGGTCATCTTAGAACTGGGCCCTGTTTATCAAAAGTTATAAGTCTACACGTTCACAAGTTACCTAGAGTGTTAATTTTCTTAAAATTCATAGCTCATCTCCATATTCATAATCAGCCTTAATGTTCGCACTGCTGAGACACGGGAATCAGGTCATCTCTCTCTTTGGACCACATTTAAAAAAAGAAAATCGAACTTACACATTTATTGCGGTACTAAGCACGACACTTGTGAACTTGTAAGACGGAATAAAGAGTCGCCGGACACTCTCAGGATGTATTATAATTTTCTACAAGTTGTAACTTACAAATAATTTTTTGATATGCAAAATCACGAATAAAAGTGTAAAAATGTAAGTACTTGTGAACTAAATAATGACATTTGGTAATACAAGGCTTGTAAGTTTAGATAAACAGGACACAGGACCCCGAAAAGCCCTTGTATATAAACGCTTCAATACGAGCATCTAGGTATTATAGGAAGGCTTGCATTTTGTCAATCTTTAGTTCTATTGGACTCTATGTATAATATAATACGTGATCCTTACTAATTGTTTTAAATTAATACTTTCGGTCTCAAAGGTCGCTGACAGATAAGATATGATTTTTGTGGCGTAGGCGTTTCCCAAATGCTGATATTGAACTTGTAAGGGTCTAGTCAATTTTGTTGTTGTGCCATATTTCCAGTCAAAAATGTTGACTCTCCATGTTTTCTTATTGTCTGTGATATTTGATCACACCTGACGAAATGTCCTTCTCTTTGTTTTGGTTCAAATGTCTTTGAACGAAGTTGAGGTCGTAATTTGCGCCGTGTACCCAATACCTTTGCGGTGACAAGTGGTAGCGACTCCGCCTTGAAAGATTTGCGCGCGAGGGGACTTAAGTACTGAGACCGTCGATCTCGTCTTAACGGTGACAATAATAATAACACTGCGCTCGAATAGCTCCGCTGTAAACAGTTGGCTTGAACTTCTATCATTCATACCTAAGTATTTTGATATTTACACAATTTCGGATTGTTAATTAACATTCTGACTCATGTCGTATCGTACCTCACCCTAACCCCATGGGGAAACGAGCATAAGTTTAAATTTGTTTTCCGCAAATTAAATGTATCAGCATTAATTCGGAGTCGACACTAAGTACCCCTAAAGGCGTCACTTAAAAGTTGTGTCCCATCGGTGTAGCTGGCCACCCACTAGCCGCATGAGGGGAGCGCTGCCGCCGCTGCCGTCGCTTACGGCGTCAACCGCTTCTCCATCCGCTACGAACGGATTAGGTTCGTCCTTCGCAAGACGCTGCGGCGTGTGCCTTAGTGGAATAAATTCGGGAAATGTAGCTCGATACGGAGGCTGCGTAGTGAGTGGACGAGGCAGGCGAGAAGGAGCGGGCGGCGCGGGTGAGACGCGCGCTGGCGGCAGTGGCGACAGCGCCGCGCGCCGTGACGGACGGAGGCGTCGCGACCGAACACGCGCGCCGGCACGTGTCGGCCGGCGCGATGGGGACCACCCCGCCGCCAGCCGCCGCCAAACAACACAAGAGCAGGCGGAAAATCTCCCTGCCATGGTTCCGCCAGAGCTCAGTGAGCGCGCCACACGCGATGCTCTCCCGTCAGCACACCATCGACACGCCAAGCTCGTTCCACGCGCGCCTTTTGAAGGGCAACCGACAACGCCAGGTGATACAGCCTCCCAGCCGCTGAACGCAGACAAAGTGATGCACCCGCCCCCCGCCGCACCCGGCCGCCCCACTGCACGTCAGACGCACCGCATGCCACTCCCGCGCTTGCATTCACCTGCATACGCATTCTAGATTATAACACCAATCATCACTAAACGACATTCACTGCGCCGCTTTTACGTTCCGAGTTTGGGGCTGCTTCCTGAATTGACAGCGTTTCGGTTACAAAATAACAAACAAACCGCTGAAAACAATAAGCAAAGCATATTTTTTACTAAACTAAAAATACTTAAGTGCTGGTATGTGAATCCATGTTGTAACGTAAATACTATAACTTGTTAATCAAATTGAGGGAAAAAAAAATTTTAGCCACATTTTCATACTTATATCACTTCATCACAATTGTATGATGTATAGTGATCAAAATTTCAATGATTAAATTCAAAGATAATAACGACAAATTAAGTTGATCTTATTTAATTTTAATATTTTCATTTATATTAAAAAATGTAATTATTCAACAATTTTATGAAAATTATGTTTTTTGGAAATGAATGTTAATGTACATACACGGTGTATATTCTTTTATTCATTATTAAGTATAATTATCATTGAACAATTTAATAAAAAAAAAAAACATTCAAAAAACATTGTCTAGTGTACATTTATTATTACTTTTTTTAATTAGTTTTGTCGTTATCAAAATTACATCCTTTATTTTACCAATTGGCACAATTATTCGTAATTTCGTTATTATATTTCACTCGCATGCTACTTCATACTGAAAACAATCACACAAAACCTGAAACTAGCTCATTGCACCATTTATACTGACAATTAAAGGCAGATGGAAAGGATAAACGTTCATAAGTGGTGTGACATAGTGGCAATCTTGGCCAATTGACCGAGATAACGAATCGGTTATCTGTCACTCGAGCTAATAGATTCTACGCCAGCCGATAAAGTGATAAACAATCTAACAGCCCTGCCTCAATTGATATTACTTGTAACTAAGTCTACTAACAGGAATGGGCAATCAGAATAATATGTGTTCAAATAAGGATGCATAATGACCTTCACCGCTTTCAAGACGACAAGGAAAACGGAAAATCTAAATATAAACAAGTAACTACTGCTGCTGGGTGGAAGTGCTAACTAACTGCTAATGAACAAGTGATAATTTATAGATGCAAACATTTCTGTTTTATAGGTCAGCCATCATGTGGTTGTTTTACATCTCAGCTTCAACAGTTTTGTGTTTAAAGAATGGAAGCACCACCCTGACATTAAATATGCATTATGCAATGCTTTCGTGGAATCTTTCAAGTTGCTGGTTCTATGGATTAAGGTGATGGATATAGTAGAGAGAGAGATAGAGAGATATAGTAGTTTATAAGACCAACTTTTCTATATTTAAGTGAAAGATTTCAATTGAAGGAATAGTTCCAACACACCATAGGAGCACTAGCTATCTGTTAGATTATATAACTTTATTGATTCCCGGGTGAGGTGTCGGGCGAAAACGTTGACTCTCTATGTAATATATCTCAAGAACATCAGGAAAAAGTTCGGAGATATCGGAACGTGAAACGAATAGATCGGAATGTAGCCAAATGTGCGGAAAATTATGATGCGCACATGTCGTCTGAAAAGTGTTCAGAATTATAACAACTAATATAAATACAACGTAATTCAACAGTAGTTATTATACAAGCTACGCTACACACCTATTTCTTTTGAACACAGTTACAACTGTATTCAAATACTGCGAACAAAGGCGGTAACATCAAAAGATTTCTTAAACTGCCCAATGTACTCCGCTGAGCACATTTTTTTTAAATAATGCTGAATGAAGCTCTTAAGCCTCGTAATGAGGTTTACCGGCACTGTGGACAAGAAAAATCTGAGCTCGCTCATAAAGACCATTTGCGAGAAGACTTCAGCTCATTATAATTATTTGGTCCATTTCATGAGCCTGATGAAGTACCTCACCTACACATACGTCACCGTTTGACCTTTCAACGACACGGAATCATGAGAGACGTCTTCTTCAAACGATGTTTTAGGTTTGATTACTGTCACAGATGTGCTATAATTGCTTGTCTGAAGGCCCTCAACAACGGAACCCTCCAGTTCAAATGCTAATAAAAGACATGAACGTAAGTGTCAGTCTGTAGTTTAGGAAAACATTCATTGCGTCGTTTCTTTATTCGGACAGACACAAGTCTTGGTTTCGGTGTGATGATTGCTTTACTCGAAAAGGAAATGAGGCTGATTATCTCAAACGAGAAGATTAGATAGGTACATCATACCACAAACATATGCAGAATGAGCTTTCTTTTCTTTTTCGTGTGGTTATAGACTAACCTGGTGTCGAGAGTTTTTATGCCGCCCAAGGGCCTCTGACTTGGCTCCACAAGCCGTCGAGAAATATCTCTCAGGCATGGCCGGGTTCCTCACGATGTTTTCCTTCACCGTTTTTGAAGCAAGTATTAATTATCCAATCAAAAACATAAATGTGAAATGGGAGCCAAATTCAATATTAAGAATAAGCATGGTTGTCAACTTCGCCGACAAAAGAATTGAGATCTAAATGGGTGCCAAGTTCTATAGATAATCCTGAAATGTATAAAGAACATACAATATTCTTAAATAAATTTAAAACAAAATTTCTTGTTTTTCTGCTATAACAATGTTTACTATTTAAAAAAATATAACTTCATTGAATAATCGAATTATTTACACAAAGCACTTAGGGTGAATTGAAGCTGAAAATTTTACTTATTATACACACTATACACTATTTTGCATTTACATTTAAACCTCACGATCGACTTTAGCACCCTTGAGACCTTTGACGACAAAAAAAAAGTAACCTATGACGAAAAATTTGAAAATCTTCGCAACCGCTATTTTAGTTTTACATTTTGACCTCACTAACGGCTTTGAAATACTCGAAAACAATACGTAACATATCGGTACAAGTACGAATTTTTTATTCATTCGATTCAGAAAATCGCGTCATTAGCACAACGTCATCAAATGAGTACACTGGTAAACTCAAACTCTCAGTTCCAAACCAAGAAGTACCTAATCAGGTTTGATCGAGTGGACAGATCTTAATTAATGAAATAACTACTAAGGTTTCCTGTCCACGACGCCGGAGTTGCACCGGCGCGCGGTGCCAGACCGCATGCTTGATATACGAATGAATATCACATTTTCATTCTAAGATGATTTGAATTTTTTTCATCTTGAGTTGCGACTCTTGTGCGGCTCCGACATCATGTTCAGGAAGCCTAAATGTTACCTCAAGATACGGACTATGACAATATTTCAAAACCCTTAAATCCCCGTCACCGCGAACGCGCCGCACTTCTGTTGCCCGCCTCGCGGAAAACTGAATGATTAACAATTATTATTTATAATTGGTTGTCTAAGTTATGTATAATAATCTTGCACCTATATATAAAACGATAAAAGCGACCTATCATAATGGAAATAATTCTCATACAAAAGAAAATATTTTTGCTATTATAATTTCGAAAGAAGCCAGGAGTTAAAAATTTAAAAAATATTAAAAAAATAAAAAATAAACTGTTTTCTGATTTTTTCGTTTGTATACACACAATTACCAAGCTGGACGCCAAATTTCAACTTTCTAGGTCATCTGGAAGTAGGTTAGGTTTTTGATCTATAGGTAGGTATATAGGTACGAGTAAGTCAGTCAGTGATAAAAATGGCTATTTTTAGACATTCATATCTCAATAACCGAGCTGTATTTTTGAAATTTGGGGTTCTAGTTAATCTAAGGGGTATTAATAAATAAACCAAATTTCATGTGTGTTCGTTAAATAGATTTTGAGTTATTGAGGTGTGAAAAGTAGCTCCAAATGGTTCGTGTAATATAACACACGGCTGCTGCGTCGCCAGTTCTTTTCTTGAACTTGGCTTGACATGCGGCCGCGTACAATATCCACATGAATCCGAAGAGTCAGAGGTGCGTGGCTTGGGTTCGAACTCGAGACCTATATATGACTTGGCAGTCCGACAGTCACACCATTAGGCTATCACTGAAGAATGGTGTAAGAACAGGATCAAGCGGCACAGTACAATTTTAATATAAGTGTCAATTTAGGGGTTATGCACGATGCGTGTTTGAACCAAAACATTCTGCCAGCTTTAGAACAGGTGTATTCTGTTTTAAAAGGCATAAATCGTTACTTGAAACGCAATATATAAAAGTAGTTATGTAAAGATAATGGAATAGTTTGATACAAAAAAAAGACATACTGACGAGATCAACATAGTGTTGTTTTTACCGACAAATAACAGTCACCTACCTCAGCCAATCGTCGATAGTAAAGTCAACTCTAATTGTGACATCAGCACTTGTCCTAAACCAGCTGTTGGAAAATAAAATATTGATAGGTACGTTTCTATTCTAGTGATTTTAGTTACGTTAATAACTGGAATTATTATTATAGGTAACAGTCGAGCAAAACCTCGCCGATGTAAACAACATCTATATTATGATATTAAATCGCAATTCTCGTATCCAACCCAAGTTCTTAAGTAATTTCTCCACATGCTTGCCTCGAATTGCCAAAATACAATTCAAATTAGTATCGATTTCGATTGAGTCGCGTCAGTATGTCGGTCCGAAAGTGTGCGTCTTTTACGAGGTGACACAGATATCTGTGATTACTTGTTTGTACGAGGCGGGGTATTAAAACAGGGACAGTGGACCCTTAAGAGAGTACTATAGTTTCAGGATTATCCCAAGAGGTTGACGCTGATTGCAACAATCTTACTTAAGATCATTTCGTCGTTTTTCATGTGTTTCTTATTTTTTACCCGACTGCCCTAGAAGGAGGGTAATGTTTTTCGAGAGTATGTATGTATGTATGTCTATTTCTTTGGCACGCTCTGTAGCCTAAACGGCTTGATGGATTTTAACATACGAGGTGTCGTTAGGTTCTTCTTAATTGTGGAAGTGACATAGACTATAATTTTTTTATATATTTCTTTTGCAAATACAGAAAAGGGAGGGGAAGGTTTTTTTTTTAAATTACAACAATATTGATTAATAGAAAAGCTATAAATGAGTATATTCCAAATACGTAGATTAATAAAGCTAAAAAGTTTGAAATAAAACAAATTATTTAAAAAACAAAAAACCCGCCTGCAATACCTTACAAAAAACAAAGTTGAATGCTTGTTTTTCTCTTTTCAGTTATAGGTTCTTGTAGTCGGGTTTTTTGTTTTTTATTGGTATTAAAAGCTTTAAGCCTAAGCTTTAGCACTTCAAAGGAATAGAATTAAAAATCTAAGTTTAGAAAAATAACAAGAAGAAAGTAGTTTTGTTAAGAACCTCTTCTCGAGTTATGAACTTATGACTATAGGGCTCGTTGATGTAAGTATCCTACCTACCCCTAGTGACACTGGGTTGTTTTTCAAAAAGAAGACATCGGCTGACCTACCAGATATTTATTAAGAACCTACCAGACTATTTATATGAATGTGAAAGTTCCAATACAGTTACGGAACATACAACGTTGTATGACATAGGTAACCTATAAACAAACCTTACATATCGAATGTATCTAGAACCACAGCTTCCTCACGGAGTTTTGCAGTATCCAGATAGGCATTACCTACCAGATATATTAAAAGTTGGAACAGAAATTGAATTAAAGCATCTGTCAGAAAAGCTAATCTAAACCAACACTGGATAAACAGGGCAGAAGTCTCCAGTCATGTTCTGTTGTGGGATGTCATATTATCAATAGGTAAAACCTACCTACCTAGTACCTACGATTCCGAATTGAACCTTAATTGACTAATCGTAAGGTCGTGAATCAAGGTGCAGAAGTATGTAGCAGCTAGTCCTGTTCTAGACTAAACCCATCTTAGGCTAGTTTTAACCCTAGCTAGCTCTGACCTTGAAAGTCCGTATAACGATGCGGATTTGTTTTCTTTGAATATTAGCATAACATTTTCAAAGAAAACAAGTCCTACTACATGCCTTATACCTACCAAAGCCGCGTTTCCACTACCCTGCCGAGCGAAAAAATTTGTTTAGAGCAAATGTTTGCTGTTCTGCCGATCTTCGCTTCAATGAGAAAACGAATGCTCATTGCTCACTCGCCGTGACGTCGTTATCACTGAAAGAATGGGCGAGCGAGCAATCGTTCGCGAGTCCTACCGATCAACACTGAACAAATGTGTTCGCCCGCTCAAGTTTTCATTTACTGCGCGAACAAACGTTTGCTCGCTCAAAAATGTTCAGAACGCTTAGTGAAAGCGCAGCTTAAAGTAACCAGCTGAAAAAAGCAATAAAACACTTTCAAGGGATACGCAAACGGTTTTTCATGGCACTGGTAATTACAGAAATGGAAATAGTTTATTTGCTATAAATGTAGGTAGGTGTATACAGATAAGATGATGTTAATAAACAGTCCCGATACACTTTTCCTTACGGCAAGCAAAATTTTCAAACAACAGAGTTGTATCTTTTCATACACGGTGATTTCATAAAGTGTATATTTTCATAAACGAAATGTCTGGGGTCATTGTACTCGTCATTATGAACAATTTTCAATATGGGACCAACCTTGAAATCGCGAATAAAAATCAGCTGTTCCGTATATTTATGTTCGCATAGCTCGTCAAAATGTAGGGAGTAGCTGTTTTTCTTTCGCGATTTCAGTTATGGTCCCATAGTGAAAGTTGTTCTTTATGATGAGTACAATGACCTCTTAAGAGATTTCGTGTATGATAAGATACACCTTATATATAAATATTGAATTCAATTAATTAATATTATTATAACCATATTATAACTCTTTTCCAATTTGATATTTAGAAAAACGATAGGTAAGTGAATCTACACATAAATGAATCTAGTATATAACGTTATAATAGCAGCGAGGAAGTTGCGTTAGCAATGGATTAAGCAATGTCCTTGTTTTGGAGTATCTTTTAGTGACGGAGCTTTCGCTGGTTACCAATCTGCAACGTTGACAATGAGCCTAAACTATACTCTAATTGAAATAAGATTAGACATTTAAATAAGCCTCTTTTACAGTCCGTTCAACCGATTTTGACTACTATTGCGTTAGTGGCATGACAAATAGCAGCTGCAGTAAGCAGTTGGTATTTTGTAACCTTTTTTGATTTTAATGCCATCCTTATACCTACGGTATAGAAGTCAAAATCGGTTGAACGGACTGTAAAAAGGTTTGTTTAAATGTCTAATCTTATTTGAAATGGAGTACATAACAGCTTGAAAAAAAAAACTTGGTGTTGGTTAGTGTCTAGTGTCCTCCTTCACATTGAGGACATAAAGAACGCTACTGAAGCTGCGATCAACGTAGCCACGTAGGTACTGGGCAAAAGTTATCTAGGTAAGGCCGTACCCTTCCTCAGATTTTATCTACTCACGGACTGAGTGAGAGCGAGACGGAGTGGGGTGCTTGCGGCTCTCAATCCTCGAATAGTTTAGGTAATTGCTTGCGAAAATAACGGTAAAAAAAAAAAAAAAACATAAGACCTGCTTTATAGTTAGTTCAGTTAATATGCAGTTTCATGATCTTATTTGGAGTATATTTTTAATACCAGCGGTTTATAAATTGGTGTATAAGTTTTTTGGAAAAAAATCGATCTATAAAATTGTACGTTAATTGTTTTTCGTCAAACATAGGACCTAACATCAATCCTCAACTTTAACATTATTATATTTATTTCAAAATTAATGCAGCAGTATTTTCGGCATAACGGAGGATCGTGCTAAGCAATTTGAGGTAGGGTAGGGCCTTAAGTAGATGAATGAGTATCATCGATTCGAAAAGAATAGTTAGCTTTCGAAAAATGGGTATGATGATGTTTAAAATAGCAAAGTAACTATAATACTGTATCCACATAGCCATTTTCTATAATAATAAATTTAAATACGAGCCAAACATGAAAGAAATTCTTATCGGAACGTATCCGAGGGCAATTCCCGTATTTTTAATACAATCAATTTACCGACATTTTTGACAAGTTTGACAGATTGCGACTGGAATTTTAAGTACGAGAATTGGCCTTTTGGTGTAGGTCGCACATAGGCGTGAATATTTTGGCTCCTAAAATTACTATCCACTGTGATTAGAGTGGATAGTAAATCAGATTGAACCAACGGGAGAGAGCTGCATTTTTACTAATTACTCTATAAAACTTTATACACAAGTAATAAAATACTGTACAAAAAGGCGGACTTAATGCCTGAGGCATTTTCTACCAGTCAATCTTATCGTGATGCAGAGACTAAACATGGCAGGTGCAACATAAAGGATAGATAACTCGATAAAGAATAAATACTAATACAATATAGGTATACATACATATAAACAGAATAAACTTTGTCAGGAGAAATACCGATAGGTAGAGGAAAAAACGAATACAGCAAATCAGCGCTGAACCGTTATAATTGATTATGTATTTTAACTTACGGCCCTAGCTATCGCTAATTGCTGTTCCGATTCGATTTTCTCTTTAACCAGTCCGTTGCAGTCGAGAATACGGAACAAATATCGATACCTCTGGGCTCAAAGGGCGTATAGCACATTATTTTCCTTGTGCTATACGCCCTTTGAGCATAATATGCTATACGCCCTTTGAGCCCAGAGGTATCGAATAATGACGTAGACTGTCTGCTTTGCTTGTCTCTCAATTTTAGTTTTTACCCGACTACGTTGAAAAAAAAAGGAGGGTTATGATTTAGACCGGTATGTATGTATGTAAGTATGTTCATCTGTTCCCTCCTATCGTCTAAACCACTCATCACAATTTGACAAATGACGTATCGTTGGAAGCGTCTTGATCATCCGCTGGTTATAGGCTATGTGACGTCACATTAAAGGGCGCCCTATAGAGGACATAAAGTCAGGAACTAAAAAAAAAATGTTTAATCGTACCAATTTGGGTATCAAATGAAAGGGCTTAATGAGCACATTTCAAAAATATATATATTATAAACCAAAAAGAATTAAAAAAAAAATTAAGCAATAAAAACTAAAACCCAACTACGACTTAAAAGGTATAAACAAGACACCAAAGACAGACAAATTAAAAATCATAATATCAAACAGATTACGTTAATTTTTTTTTACCTTTTACTCTGACCAAAATGTGGGGAATTCCTCGTCACATTACGTAAGCAACTTAATTTGACGCACGTAAGGAAAAAAAATCAGATAATTCAATCGCTATTTTATGAGTGACTTTAAGAAAGGTTAAAATTATCATTTATTAGCTGAGCCCCTCGGACCAGCATAAATCTCGTCCACGTGGGTTATCGGGAAAAAAGTAGCTATCCTATGTCCTAACCCGAGTCAGTGGTCTACCTATGTGCCAAATTTCATTCAAATCCGTTCAGCCGTTTTAGCAACGTTTTAGCGAAAATAACAACTACACAAACTGACTTTCGCATTTATAATATTAGTTAGGATTCGGTTCTTCCCTTCTCATTTTCATAAGCGGAGAGTTTTTAACGACGAGTGGGTGTTCTTTTACGGTGGGTAGCTGAAATGAGATTTATGTTTTATTTTAATTAATTTTTATCATAGACTAGCTGATGCCCGCAGCTTCGCCCGCGTGAATGTCGATTATTATATACTAAAGAAACCTTCCTCGAGAACCAATCTATCAATTATTGAAAACAGCATGAAAATCGGTGCCTACTGTACCGATGTTCATGCTGTTTTTTTGAGTTAATGGCGAACAGACAGACAGACGGACGTGACGGAGGTCTTTTTTATAATAATGTAGTAATGTAATGTAATGTTTTTTATGATTAATGTTTATTGAAAATTTCAGCGAAACAACCATGAATAACAAATTACTGAAAATATATTCATAAATAACAATGTTAAGTGTGACGGTCAGCCAGTAAACATTAATATGATTAGTTAAGTTAGAAAGTACGAGTAGGGCCTAGAATCAGAATTTATGTATTCGTAAGAATGTAGTTTTACATAGTATTATTTTTTCCTCTTATAAAGTATCACAGTTGGTGTTACTTTAGTCTAATGCATTTTACACGTTATTCACACATTAAAACCTTAATACTGAATAATAATAACTAATGTCATAGACAAGACTTTTCAAACTCTGTCGTCCCAAACACATAGCTTTTAGGTGCCTGAATACTTAGCCTGTAGGTTGTGAGTTCGCGTGTCTTATTAACAGACTTCTTCAAAAGGGAGGAGTTTCTATGTTCGTCTGTATGTATTATTCTTTTTTTTTCTTTTGTGTATGTTCATCGAAATTTTCGCCGATTGTGAACCGATTTACAATTTTCCTTTTTTGTTTGAAAGGGTATTATCTCGAGGTGATCCCATATAAATTGTATTAATTTTGCTTGCGTAGTTTTTGAGTTAGCTTCAATAATTACGTATTTTTCCCACTTAGTCTATGTAGACGGCATCCTATTTGACTCCGTTACTGTTATTTACATAGTAGGTATTGGAATTTGTGTGGGGTTGGTACCACAACTAAAAAGTGAAAAATAGAAACTTTTTACAAAAAAAAAACAACCGACTACCAAAAAAAACACAAAAAACGTGAAAAGTAACTTTAATTTCGGAAGTTGGTGTCTTTGCTTTTCAATTTTCGTTTTTTGCCACCGTTTTTATTTAAACAGAAAAGCAAGTCATAGTCAACTTCCAGACCTATTACACCCGAACTTAAAATCATAACTGCTGCATCGCTAAGGCTCGGCGCGCAAACGAGCCACCGGTCTGGCTTCTGTATTATAATATACTAGCTGATGCCCGCGACTTCTCCCGCGTGGATGTCGGTTATTATATACTAAAAGCTTACTCGAGAACCACTCTATCCATTGGTGAAAACAGCATGAAAATCGGTGCAGTAGTTTTTGAGTTTATCGCGTACAGGACGACAGACAGACGCGACGGAGGACTTTCTTTTATAATATGTAAAGATACTATACTGACTACTATATATATACTTTATATGTGTCTTTATACTTTACATTTTTTTTTATAATAAGCAATGTTCTAGTACAACCATAGCCTCAGACTGCCACAGTCGCCATTTACAAGTAAACCCATTCTCAGAATGTCAGTATCTTGAATAATGTCGCGTTATTCTTATTTAACCACTTTTCCACCCTACAACAAATTGCAAAGCTTTTATTATTCTTGAATATATACAAAGTTCATGAGGTGGTTTCGAAGAAAAACAAACTTTCCTTAAGTAGTATAATTTTTCTATATCGAAAAACACTCAAGTCGATTAGGTACTCTCTTCAGGATTGCTCGTTTCCATATTCATAAGTTATTTCTTGCGTTACCTTAATCAAGTAATGGACATTGTAAAGACATTTTGTGAAACGTTGGCTGCCAATAACATTTTTTTAAATACATAATTTCTCTTATCATCCACACATAGGTGTTATTATTCCTGAATTCTGCTGAAGAAAGTTATTGTGTAGCTCCACTTGCTTTTTGTATTCGCTTTGTATATCAATAAAAGGAAATGTAAACCCGACCCTTTTATAATCAAAGAAATAAATGTTAAGAAACTTGTAACTCCCAATCTGATATTTTCGGCTATCAAAGTTGGATAAAGGGAAAAGGCCCATGATGTGATCGTAGGTAAATGGTAATGTAGGGCGGGCCTCCACAAATCGATCAACTTTTATCAAAAATGTTTCCATGCAGTAGCCTCATTGTCACTGAGATATTATTAACTGTGCTGATTCGTCGCTTAAATAATTGTTTCACTTTAAAAGCTTGTTTTATTTAGTACTGCGTACTTAGAACATAAAATAACTTCACGGCTGACCGTTCCAAACATTGCTAACAGAAATCAGGACTCTGTGTAATATAACTACATGAACACCCGCTGTCGCGTGTCCATTTTATGTAAGCTTGGATGATGAAACGTTACCTAACGTGGTCAGTGTTTGTCGAGCGATAGACAAAGACGAGGCCGAGGTCAATATCAAAGCTAGTATAAGCTAGTTTCATTGAAAGCAATTTGGTTATAAACCGCAGATTTACTCGACCTTCAGCTTTTCCATCTGGTAAGCGAGCGACGGCCGCGGAAGCGACACATCAATTTATGTATTTGTCTATCTGACGCGCGCTTTCGTAATACGTTTTGGAATGTACGAGTATGACTCATTTAAATGCTCTCAAATATTTTACTCGGATTTTCGTATCATAACAACAATATTTCCTTCTATTATGTTTTTAACCGACGAAAAATAAAGGAGGAGGTTCTCAAGTCAAAACGTATATTAATTTTTTTAAATTTTTTTTTATGTATGAGTCGTCCGATTCGAAAAAATATTTTTTTATTGGGAAGGGTATACCTCGAAGTTGGTCCCATTTAAAATTGGAAACTATAATCCACCCCTAAAGGTAGAAAAAATGGGGTTGATTGATTTTTCATCAACTGAATTTTCAACTGTGAACCGATTCTGTTGAAATTTCGTACACATACATAGTTCTGATGACACAACCACTCATCATCAACTCCAGCTCTTTAACCTGGAGTAACCCCCTAGAGTACCCTGTAGTGGATGGTAACTTAAAAGCGAAAAATAAAAAACTTTTTTACAAAAAATTAAATCGACGAAAAAAGAACAGAAAAGCGAAAAACAAAAAATTAACCTTATAGTGTAACTAAGCTACTAAACTAATTTAAGTAACAAATTTTGAGGCGACGCCTAATACACGCTAGAATTATGTAATTAATATGTTTGTTTGTTTGACCACTAACGTTACAGTCTAACATAATAAATACGACGGTTACTGAAAACCACTAGAAACTTTATCTAAATATATTGCTTTATCAGAGTCCGTATTGTTGTCGATAGTGGACGTTATCTCGTGTCTGGCGAATTCTGTTATCTGTAAACTCGTATCGAGCCGCAATCGATCCTGCCCGAGTCGACGCTGCTCTTAAGGAACTCACCAACTCTTTAGATTGAAGTTTGGCGTACGTCAAAGTGCACAACATCTCGGAATCATGATTCATTATCTTTTAATGACTCAGTTTCCAGTGTATGTACTCAGCCCTGGCTTGTCTATTGTGTAGTGTACATTATTTCATTTTCAATACAGAAAAGGTACAGTTTAAATAAGTGAAAAGCATTTCATTGCAAAAAAAAAGCATTTCTTTCATTTTTATAACATTTTGTAAAATCCGTATTTAAGATATTAAAGAAATTTCCCTATTAAATGTTTCCTAGTAAATACCGGACGGGAAAGCTCGTGTCAAGAACTTGTGTCACATATCTTAGTATTGTTGACCTCATAATTGATTTTTCATTTTTGTCAAAAAATTGCATGACACTAAAGTTGAAACTATCTCATCATCTGCCTAGCCTTTCTCAACTACGTTAGGGTCGGCTTCCAGTCTAACCAGATGCATCTGAATACCAGTATTTTACTTGGAGCCAGTGCCTATCTGGCCAAAACCAGCAACAGGCACGTGCTTCGATGGTTCCCCATCAAAGGACTGACCTCGGCAAGCGTAGCTTAAACTTTGATCGACTCTTGAAACTATCGAACTGAATTTTCTGTCACGAAAACCGGTTTTTGAATTTCATTATGCCACAATTCAATATCATTTTAACTAACAGCCAGTCAGTGGCAGCATTTTTATGGAACGCGGTTTTGATGCTCTCATACCGCTCAGTCTCGTGGCTGAAATTCACCTTTCCTCTTTAAAATAATAATGCAATAGTTTATGAAAACCTGTACTTACAGAATTATCGCGAAGACAATCTTATTATCTTCATATGTAGATGCTAAGGTATTTTCTCTTTCACTGCGTTAACATTATCATTCAATGAAAAAACATGTACTTAAATTTATGAAGGGATTTAATTTAAAATATTTTTTAAGATACGACATCTATTAATTTTTCTTATGTACACCTAACTAATATATCCTTTCTCTTTGTTTAGGCCGGTCCAGAAATGACGTGGGTGTTAGCTGAACACAACGCTTCCGGCACAGGGGAACTATCCGTGTCTAAAGGACAGCAAGTTGAGGTGTTGGAACCGTGGCAGGCGCGCGCGGATTGGTGGGTGGTACGCGTGCCCGGGGAGCCCCCGGTCGAGGGCGCCGTGCCAGCTCACGTGCTCAAATTACAGCCTCATCACCATCCCCAACAGAAGACGTCGCCGTCACGCCGGCCGTTGAGCCAGCCCTGTGATGAAACTATAGGTCAGTTACTACAATAGTCTAGTTGATCTAAAACTATATTAAAACTTAAAACTATTTATCATGAATTTACTTAGATTGAATTTCCGTGCATTATTTGAGAAAAGTACTATACAAGTCTTGGCCGCAACTAGGCATTGATGGACTCACGTATGTGTGCCTAGACTACGCCTCGGCGCATATTTTCACGATCGTTCATTCGTGAAACGGCCGAGGCGTAGGCTAAGCAATGCCCCTGTTGCAGGCCGCAACAGTAATATACAACCGTGTACCATATTTATGGTGTACAGAAAAAAGTATATTCCGGTATAATTCCGGGACTTACGACATTTTACGTTTGTTTCTATGCACCTATGATGCATTGCCATGACGGTGGTTACTTACCATCAGCATAATTATCTATTCACAACCATTCGATAAGCAACCAGGTAGAACGCAACTGTTTTCGAAAATTTCGTTGTAACAGTTAAATTTTGTGTGTGATATTTTAGACGCTAGAGCTGGTTGTCTGTTCATAGCGGTATTGATTTTCGGGATTGTTACGCACACGGGTAGCATCCATTAAATCGCACACCAAAATCAAATGAGAGTGCGCTGTTCTTGACAGGCAACGTATCACACACATGTGCAATATGTACAATTGTGCATACATTTATGTAATCGGCGATTTGTAGTATAAATTAAATAGTACATTGTCCAAACCTTGAACATTTTTGTACCTATGTGTTGATTTCTCTCTGAAACATTTTCTTGTTTCGTACTTTTTTAGATCACTTTTGTTTTTCTGTAGTCGGGTACAGCTTTTTAAACTTAATTTGTTTAATGTCTCTTCAACTTCCAATTGCATAATTCAAGACACAAAGTATTAGATGCTCCAAAACTGTTCCTTCTTGCTATCCATTTTTAACCAAACATCTTTTTATTAATTTTTGTCTTAGAAGAGCAGGTATAATTTAAACCCTCTCGCGCACGGCACTGTACTGACTGGTACAAAATCTCAAAATACGATTCTCGCTCTGAAGTTCTGTTTACACGGAGACAAATCAATTTTATATTGCGAGGCAATTATCGCCCAAGGGGAAGTGGCCCTTCCCCTCTTCGTGCTTGTACACGAAGAAACTTAATTTTATATATTCTTTCGAAAATCAAATCTTTGAGTCGAGAAACTTTCCATCTAAATCCTATACTATTAAATATTGCATTTATATTATATATTTGTAATCACGTTCTCGAAAACAACTCTACGATTTCGATGAAACTTGCAATATAGGGGTTTACGGGGGCGAATAATCGATCTAGCTAGATCTCATACCTGGGAAAATTCGTATTCACTATATTCACCCGAGCAGAGCTCGGTCGCCCAGGTACTGGCCCTTAATAAGAGATGCTTCCACAAAGTTTTAACAACTTACACGAACTTTGTAAGAAAAACAGACACTTGAACACGTGCACCAAAAAACTATTATGTAGCCTACATAATAGTGGCTGAAGGAAATTCATTGCTTTGACTTACCTGAGAAGCTTGAATTTTTTATCCGTCTGGGACCGCAGACCTTACTTACTATATCTATCTGCCTAGCCTTTTCCCAACTATGTTGGGGTCGGCTTCCAGTCTAACCGGATGCAGCTGAATACCAGTATTTTACATGGAGCGACTGCCTATCTGACCTCCACAACCCAGTAAGTGGGTAACACGATACCCCTTGGTAAGACTGGTTGTCAGACTTTCGGGTTTCTGACGACCCGTAACGACTGTCAAAGATCCACGAATGACAGCCGGGACCAACGGCTTAACGTGCTTTCCGAGGCACGGAGAAGTCTCGGTATATCAAGATGGTCACCCATCCACCGAACAACCCCGGCAAGCGTAGCTTAACCTGATGGATCGACTCGGTGCGACTGTTATTACTTAGCCACGAGCTTACTTACCTGACCTTACTTACTATTTGAATAATGTCAACTCGGTGTCTCTCCTCGTTCATAAGACAAAAGTTCTTGACAGAGGGTCAGCAAAGTGACAACAAGGGTAAAAAAGTGATCCTTTAAGGGTTCCGTTTTTTCCTTTTGAGGTACGGAACCAGTGGCGCATAACTACAGAAAGTATTGAAATCTAGACTGGCTCTAATTTAGATCCAACTTTTATTACGTACGTTACGTACAACCTCGATATTTTTTACCCGTTTAAGGATGTCTTCTTGATCTGACTCTTATGAACTCTAACAATAACGACGTCTGGTTGCCATTTGGCTTTGGTGCCACTAGTATCTTGGATTCTAATCCAACAAACGATCTGTTTGCGAATGAATGGACGAAGATTTTATGGGCATGTCAGAAGTACTGTGGGAGAGATTAAAAAAAGTGTTTTTTTATTTTTATTTATGTTTTAACCTGAACTTTAATATAATTGTATATTTTCTTTTTTATGTGTGTGTCTCTATTGCTTGTGGCTGGGGAGGGCTGTGGAGGGGCTTATGGCTAAGTAATACTTAACAGCCGCACGGGTCGATCAATCAGATTAAGCTTACGCTTGTTGCGATTGGTTCGGTACATACCAATACCCGTCCGTGTCTCGGAAAGCACGATAGTGAATTTACAATAAATGCACTTAGTCAGTGTCGAAGTGTCATGGATGCGTGCTTTGGTCGCGTATCGAGTAGTTCACACGCCGTTATCACGCCAATTTGCCAGGCGCATATCGTGCTAAAAGTTTAAGTTTTCACAGCGCTTAATTAAAGTGTAACTAGATTCGAAAGTCCCATTCATTATTCTTTTTTTTTCCTTATTTGAAAATGACCGTTGTCTTGTATTTCAATTGATTCATATTTACTTGTCGGCCGGACTAAGGTCTGTATTAAAGAACCTCACTCAAGACTCATGGCTAAGTAATAACAACCGCACGGGTCGATCCATCCGGTTAAGCTACGCTCGCCCGGGTTGATCCATAGATGGGTGACCATCTTTACATATCGAGACTCCTCCGTGCCTCGGAAAGCACGTTAAGCCGTTGGTCCCGGCTGTCATTTGAGGATCTTTGACAGTCGTTACGGATCGTCAGAAGCCCGAAAGTCTGACAACCAGTCTTACCAAGGGGTATCGTGTTACCCAGTATTGTGGAGGTCAGATAGGTAGTCGCTCCATGTAAAATACTGGTATTCAGCAGCATCCGGTTAGACTGGAAGCCGACCCCAACATAGTTGGGAAAAGATTAGGAAGATTGTAGATTGACTCAAGACTCAAGTTTTACCTAAAACTGGTTTGGCAAAGCCATTTGATTGGTTGAACCTGGGTAATAATGCAAGCATTGCAGTTAACCTAACTCATTCCAAGAGTCTTGAGTTCGGTTCTGTGAGTACGGGCCTAAGATTTAGAAGAGTATCTTCACAAAGCTCTAAATCTCAACTGAACAGTCAAACCTCCAAGCTGCAAGTCTGGTAGGTACCTACATGGTCAGTTCAAGGCTTTTGAATAGGTTTCAAGAACAATAATTAATTACAGTAAGGTTGACACTAAGCCTGGTGATATAAATAACTTTTTGAAGAGTGAAAATTATGCGGTAGACGAAATTTGATGATTCTTAGCCTCTATCAACTTAGACATTTTAGGTACAGTCGGTTACGCACACGTGAGTAACCAAACCAGTATAACGTAGCACAGCATGACACGTGTGTGGAATTAACCGGTAATTTTGATGTGATAGTCGGTTATCGGTGTCATTTAAGTTACTTAAAATCCAGTCAGACGATAAACTAGTTAATGAAGAAACGATTACTATGATACGGTATATCGGTACGTAATCAAAATTAAACCAGTTCCGAGCCTTTGTTACAATCAATCGGTTTGTGGATGAGTAAGTATATTACAGACATGGTCATTTATCTGTAGGTATTTGAGGCTAAACTGCATTTGCCACGGTCAGCCCGTCGATGACAGACCATTATCGGCTTTAGCAACCTTTAAACCTATGAAAACGACACTCATGACGAAAGTTTTTAAAATATTCGGTGGCGCCTTCTTGGATTTACATTTTGACCTCAATAACGGCTTTAGCACCCTCGAAATCTACAAAAATGACACCCATGATAAAATCTTTAAAATTTTCCGAGCTTTCTGGATCTTGGATTTACATTTTGACCAAATTCACACTTTCTCTCTCTCTCTCATGTAGTGTTTCGGGCCCGATGTGTACAATTTTATCCCACGACACTGTAATCACTTTCCTGTTTTCTTTTGTTTTTCTGCAAGCGTTCTATCTCTCGCTCTCTCTCTGTCTTTCTTTCTCTTTGGATTAGAAGAAGACAGTCGCAAGTATTAACACTTTTAGCGTAACATTTCTTGCCAGTTTACAAGCCGCGTAAATCGTAAAAGAACTTCGTTCCAATAACATCATTATACATACAAATGATGTGCAAAGCAAACTTCCCATCTCAGGTTGAACTGGAATTCAATTAGGAATTCCGCAAAAGCCAAAATGAAGATGTGCTGTTCGGAATTTCAGCAATTATTACCCGACTACGGCGCAGAAAAAAGGAAGGTTATGATTTTGACCGGTATGTATGTATGTAAGTATATTCATCTGTTCCCTCATATCTTCTAAACCACTCATCACAGTTTGACAAATGAGGTATCGTTGGAAGCGTCTTGATCGTCCGCTCGTTATAGGCTATGTGACGTCAGACACAAAAAAATCCGGAGTCACATGTGTTAGGGCATAAATCAAACAGATTATGTGTGACTCCGGATTTTTAATTTGTCTGTCTGTGGTGTCTTGTTTAAACCTTTTTAGTTGTAGGTGGGTTATAGTTTTTATTACTTAATTCTTTTTTTAATTCTTTTGGGGTTATAATTTTTTTTTTTAAATGTGCTCATTAATCCATTTCATTTGATACCCAACATGGTACGATTAGACAATTTTTTTTTTGAGTTCCTGACTTTATGTCCTCTATAGGGCGCCATTTAATGTGACGCCACATAGTCTATAACCAGCGGACGATCAAGACGCTTCTAACGATACCTCATTTGTCAAATTGTGATGAGTGGTTTAGAAGATAGAAGGGAACAGATGAACATACTTACATACATACATAGCGATCAAAATCATAACCCTCCTTTTTTATTCGCCGTAGTCGGGTAAAAAGTTCGCAACTTTTTCATACTAACCAAGTATTGCGAACACTTCTTTATCACGTACGGACTCCATGTTGCTTTCACATTTCACGCGGGCCGAACAAGCTTGTTATGTTGGTTTGTTGGTAGATAATAGGACTAATAGGGTAGGGAATATCCGATCATTTACGATGTAAACACGCAACCGATTTAATTTATCGAGACGCCAATATGTTTACCTACTGCAAGTAGAATCCTTAATAAAGTTATTCGCTTGACTAAAGTCAGATATCTTTTATTCGTGGAATAAAATGGACGTCCGACAGTTTTGGTTTTAAAATACTCTATTCGCAGGATAAACCTTATAAATAACTATTTAAAGGTATAAAAGTTTGATCGAATCCACCCTTGGACCTAGAACTTATACGTCATTTTAGCTACCCGAGCAAAAACCTCATCAGGCACAGGCTAATTCCGTCCCCGAAGGCTAATATCGTTTTGGTAGTTTCCATTTATTTTATTATTTTATTTCTTAAGAAAACTTACAGCTAGAATACAGATAGTTGACAGTTAGTGAAAGAAGGCCAATTAAAAGTTTTAATACCGTCAGTCACGAAGTCCTTTTATCCATTCTTTCCTATCTTATGGTTTTTCCGGAGGTGTTGCAATGGTTTTCTTCTTATCTTCGGGGGCGTCAGCAGTCTGTTCATGCTGGAGACTCGTCGTCGAGTTGGTGTGATCTTGCGGCTGGCGTCCCTCAAGGCGGTATATTATCTCCTCTTCTGTTCTCCATTTTTATTAATCTCATTACCACCGTGCTTTCAACTGCGTATCATCTTTATGCTGAAGATTTGCAGCTTTACTGCCAAGCAAGCGTTGACAACATTTCCGATGCCATCGAGGAGTTGAACCGGGATTTAGATTCGGTAAAAAATTGGTCTGATCGATTTGGGGTTGCGGTTAACCCTACCAAGTGTCAGGCCATCATAGTAGGGAGCCCCTATAGCATGAGGAAGCTGAATGGCATAACTGTTCCACCTGTTATATTCGACAACTCTGTCATTCCGTTTAGCTCGGATGTTAAGGATCTTGGTTTGCATGTCGACACTTGTCTTGACTGGCGAAAGCAGGTCACGACAGTTAGTAATAAAGTCACCGGAACGTTGCGGTCGCTCTATCGGTTGAAAAACCTTCTCCCATCACACATAAAGACAATGCTTGTACAGTCCCTAATCTTTCCCATAATTGACTATGGTGATGTGTGTTACTATGACCTGAATGCAGATCTCCTCAATAAACTAGATCGCCTTCTCAATAATTGCATTCGATTCGTTTTCAATTTTCGTAAGTATGACCATGTGTCCGCGCATCGATTGCTTTTGAAATGGTTACCCATTCGTCAGCGCAGAGAGTTGAGGGCTTTGTCTATGTTGTTTTCTATACTCGACAAACCCACTTCTCCTTCTTACCTGACTTCCCATGTTCAATACTTATGCTCTGCTCATAGTTAAAATCTTCGTTCTACCAACAATCGTTTTCTACGATGTCCTTCTCACCGCTCTGGTTTCATCCACTCTTCTTTCTTCGTCCAGGCGGTCTTTCTTTGGAATGCGCTCCCCCTGGACATCAAGACGGCAACTAGTCGCATATCATTTAAAGTAAAGGCGCGTGATCACATTCGTAAGAAGTTGGCAGAATCATCCTAGCGTTAATTAGATGGATTCGTTTTCTCCTCTACCTGTCGTTATTTCTCCTGACTAAGTTTATTTTGTTTATAATTTATGTATGTATCTATGTACGAGTATGTATTATTTAGTATTCATTATGTCTCAAGTTATATGTATTGTCTTTTGTTGCACCTACCATGTCTGTCTCTGCATCACCCTAAGGTTGACTGGTAGAAAATGCCTCAGGCATTAAGTCCGCCGTTGTACAGTAGTTTTTTACTTGTGCATAAAGTTTTAATAAATAAATAAATAAATAAAATTTTCCAATATAGACCCTGTGAGTTGCTGCAGTTTAATCAGACAGAATGAAATCCGTCTTATATGATGCCTGATTTCACAATGCATACAAGTAAACGCTCGTACACGATATTTGAGCATGAAAGCATTGTCCGTTGTCCGTCCGCCTGATATCATCCGTTAACCTTCGTTCACAAAAGCGTCTGGTGTACCCAACCGTTTTTCATAAGCGGCTTGTTAGTCCAGTATTTTTGAGCACTGAAAAATATACCGCTATAGGTAAGTACTAACGTACTAAATTAAAACTGTAATACCGGTAGAAAATCCTTTGTTGCAACCGAAACAGTACCGATTTTGCTGTCCATCTTCTAGGAAACGGTTCGGTGCACTAAATCACAGAACCGTACAGGCACCGTACGAGTAGACCGAATATTTATTTCCTCTACGAATCGTACTCGGTGGCTATCATATTCGGTGGCTATTTTATATAACCTAACCCATTTCACCCAATTTTTCGACATTTTATAATCTAACGGAAATAATACCGATAGATTATAAAGTAACTGTTCTCACAATCTTATGGTGACATATATTCTGTACTAGCTGATGCCCGCGGCTTCACCCGCGTGGATATCGGTTATTATATACTAAAACCTTTCTCGAAAGCCACTCTATACATTGCTGAAAACAGCATGAAAATCGGTGCAGTAGTTTTTGAGTTTATCGCGTACAGGACGACAGACAGACGCGGCGGAGGACTTTATTTTATAATATGTAAGGATTGTACACCAGTAAATACATAGCAAAAAAAATCATGCGTGGCAGTCTTTGGGGACTCCGATAGAAGTGAAAACTGAGTAATATTCATTCATTTCTTCAAGCGTGACGATGACGCGAGTTCTATGATTTTTGTTCACCCAAAAAGTGTTCAACGCGCCTAAAGAAGTTTTCACTTAACATTCATACATTTCTTCAAGCGTGACGATGACGCGAGTTCCACGATTTTTGTTCACCCAAAAAGTGTTCAACGCGCCTAAAGAAGTTTTCACTTCAAAAAATATTTATCGCTACGTCAGGACTACTTACTATTGCGTATTGACTACTGGACTGATCAATATTGGTTTTCACTTCAAATCAACCGAGCCATAACAATGTGTCCATATAACTGGTCATGTTAACTAATCTATTAGTTGTCTTGTCTAATTCTGAGCTGCCTGTTCGGAAGAGCACGTCGACGTGCACGTCAGGTTTCGCATACGGTATCTGGTTATCTATCGGTACAGGTTCAGTCGGAACTATTGTCTCTACTCAATATAGCCTCTTGACTGCTCATGCGAGCGACTCAGGCTCACGACACATATGTTGAATAGCACTGATACTAGATAGAAATACGAGTGGCCATTTTAGTTTTGACCAGTTATTGGATCTCTACACACGCGGCTATTTTGATACCATTTAAAACATTTCTGCATAAATAAAAATAATTATGAGTTCCTGTTCAATTAAAATGGTGTGGGAAATCCTCTAGAACATCCAGCTATAAAAAGATTGCATTATTTTTCATCGGTAAGTAAAATATATATTTTATTAAGAATAATTAGAAAGATATAAAGTAAGGAACTAAAAAAAAAAATTGTTTAATCGTACCATGTTGGGTAATGAAAGGGCTTAATGAGCACATAAAGCAAATATATACATATACATTATAACCCCAAAAGAATGAAAAAAAAGTTAAAGTAATAAAAACTAAAACCCAATTACGACTAAAAAGGTATAAACAAGACACCAGAAACAGACAAATTAAAAATCCGGAGTCACATGTAATCTGTTCGATTTATGCCCTAACACGAGTAACTACCGTACCGAAATAGTTACTATTTAAGTCATTGAAAATATTATGTCTTATTTTTATTTAGCTTCTTATAAAATTATTGTCTTCTTTTTAAATTTTTGATGTAAATTGATGGCCTGAAACACAGGTTCTGACAAACCTAGATCAGGCAGGTCTATATTACAGCTAGAATTAAAGTTACCTCGTTTGTAATTAAATTAATGTTAATCATAATTTTACCTTATTGTTATAATTGAAAAAAAATTTTTTTTGGGGGCTAATTTCAGATACACGATTAAAGAAAAAGATCACTCTCGATTTGATGGATGATGCAAACCTAATTCCCCCGGTATATAATTACTTACTTCTAAGGGAACTATTTTTATTTTCACATAAGTGGTTGCCCTTAAAGATAAATCCTAGATGGAAAGAGACTCGATCATTCTTATTAATGGCATTCATAGGGAATCCTTAAAAATTGCCTTTACCATGAAAAGCCAATGTGCAGACCTATAAAAGGTATTAAAAAATCAACTTTACTAACTAAATAACTTTTACTATGGGACCATAGTTAGATAGTAGAGTCATATCTACACCTCTCTCCCTAGAATTTGTATATTATTAATGTATATATTTATATATATATATATATATTATAGGTATATATATGGTGAATCAGTATGTAGGTAAATGTATCATAAGTTTATAGCTTCTTATTCTGTAAAACCTGTCTTATCTATGCATTATGATATAATATTATATTATTATTATTATTATTTTTTCTCTTTGTTCGTCACAGTCAGAGCACCTGCCATCTAATCTCTTCACCACCCTTGGTTGACTGGTAGAGAATGCCTAAGGCATTAAGTCCGCCTTTGTACCTCTTTTTTGAGTGCGAAAAGTTTAAATAAATAAATAAATAAATAGTTGAGATCACGAAAAAAATTAACAGCTATGCAGTTTAGAACAGTAGGTATTAATTTATTAAACTTTACTATGGAATATGTGATTTTATTTGGCGTTTTCGATGTTGGTCCCATAGTATAAGTTATGCAGTTCGGTGGTCTAAAGCGCCTCATAAAGTTTGTAAAATTATTTTTTTAACGCCTTATTAAATTAATTGATTAAAGTTTTGATTTTTAGCAAGGAAGAGAGAAAATAAATTTGTAATAAACACAATGTGGACCTAAAATATTCCCCCTCGCTTGAGCTTTCAGTCGCCATTAAATTATTGGTAACCGACTTTTACTCAGAGAGTAATGAAACATATTGATGATTTTATTTATTTATTTATTTTTTATTTATTTATTTATAGTTAATTAAAACGGCACAGGTCCAATTACATTAATTAACATAGAATTATAAAGATTAAAATAAAATAAGCATTCAAATAACATTACAAACAGTACAAACATTAAATTCAAATTCAGAGATATACAATTCGTGGATAAAAGTATTAATAATAATTTGCGTAAATGTAAATAAATTAAAAAACATCATAAACTAACATGTAACAGTGGACACCCTCGCATATTGTCTCTCACAAAACACCAGACAAGCACGCATCATTTTCTTCCAATCATCAGCAAACACATCACATTCAGGGTCAGTAGTCAGGAGGGCGTTTAGCATCCTTAGGGTTCGACATACCGGGGATGCAGCTCTGGCAACAGATCTAGATAGCGGTAGTGCGAACAGGTTATGCCGGCGGCTTTGACGGTGCCCAAGGTATTTGTCGGGCACAAATAGGCAGCAGAAAAGTCCGTGGAGCTCAGGGCAGTCAATACGACCGTTTAGGGTTTTACAGGCAATCGTGAGCTGATCAAAGCCCCTTCTTACCTCCAACGAATTGAATCCCAACACCCCCAGAAGATAGTTCGTTGGATACATGAATGGATAGTGATGGTACAGCCTTTGATACAAAAATCTCAGGAAGGTTTTCTGAACTTTCTCAAGCATCAGTGTCTGTGACGCAGTATGTGGATGCCAGACACAGGCGCTGGACTCGAGTTTACTCCGAACCAAAGTGGTGTATAGGAGTTTAATAATACTGGGATTGCGAAAGTCACGAGCGTTCCTCAAGACAAATCCCAGACGCCTGAAGGATTCCTTTGCAAGGGCAGACACTTGGTCTCTAAATGTCAGACCTCGGTCGAAAGTCACTCCTAAGTCCTTAACGCTGGTGACACGAGTGATCACTATACCCCCCAAATTATAATCGTATTTTATTGGTCTCAACGCTCGACCATAAGTCATAACGCTGCATTTACTAATATTAAACAACAACTTGTTCGCAATGCTCCACTCATAGACGGTATCGATATCTTTTTGTAGGAGTTCGCAATCCACCTCTGTTCTGATTTGGGCAGCTAGCTTTAGATCGTCGGCGTATAGTAGACATTTTGCGAATCGAATCTTACAAATTAGATCATTGATCATGATCAGAAACAGAGGCGGCCCCAATACGGATCCCTGACTCACACCCGAGCGAGTGTAATAAGCCTTCGACTCAAAGCAGCCATGTCGGACGAACTGTTTGCGATCCCGTAGGTAGTCGGCGAAGAAGTTAAGAAGACCGGATGAGAAGCCCGTAGCCCCTAACTTTGCCAAAAGCACATCGTTGTCCACCCTGTCGAACGCCTTCTGGAAATCAAAATACAGAGTGTCGACCTGCCTACCAGATTCTAGGCTACTGGATATAAAGTCAACATGAACCAGCAGATTTGAGTTCACGGAGCGACCAGGTCGAAAACCATGTTGAGCATCGGAAAGATACATATTGGTTTGTTTATAGATAACAGTGTGAAGTATATGTTCAAAGACCTTTGCAATGGTTGATAAAATAGCGATGGGTCTGTGTTCCTCGACAGATGTCTTGTCACTGGTTTTAGGGATGGGAGTAACACGTGAAGTCTTCCATATCTCCGGATACACGCCCGATTGAAGAGCTAGATTAAAAACATGACATAAAGGGGCTGCTAATATACTGCTACATCCTTTAACGATATATGCAGGGATGTTATCTGGGCCGACCGAGCTGCAGGGTTTGAGTTTGGAAATACCCCTAACCACGTCTGGAGGGACTAAAACGGGCAGGGGAAAATTACCTCCCTCACTATTCACCGTGCTTGATTTCGGGTCCAATTCTGGTGTTTCCGGCAGAAATACGCTGAAAAAATACTCAGCAAATGCCTCAGCAGCTTCGACACCTGAATAGACCCTGCCATCAAGCACAACGTCCGGCTCAAACCCACCCTTAGATCGCAGGCTTGAAATGTGCTGCCAGAACAGTTTTGGATTCTTGCCTAGGCTGTTTTCCACATTAGAACAATGCAATCTATATGCCTCCTCGGTTCTCACTTTTAATTCCGACCGCAGTGCGCTAAACTGAGCATATGTAGCATCACATCGGGATTGTTTCCATTTATTATGGAGTTTTGATTTACTACGAGTGTCCCTTACGATATCTCTAGTAAACCAGACTGGGTACCGCTTATTACCAGAGGTCCTTCTCGTCTTCTTTGGAATAGAGGAATCAAATATATCGTACATTAAATTATAAAACTTACAAGCAGCGGTGGACGCGCCAGTGCAGCGAAAAACGTCTTGCCATGGAGCAGAGCGAACAAGATCGAACAATAATGTGTAGTCACCTTTACAAAAGTTCCAATCCTTACTACGGTCAATATTGCTAGGGTCAAGTTTTTCATGAACCTTACGCCTTGTGATAGTAACAGCAATATCCAACGGCGGGTGATACAGATCAATCGGAACCAGTTCCGTACCCTCGAAATACTCACAGTTTACAGCAGCGCCCTCCCGAGCCAACACTACATCTAACTTACTGCCACGCATATTCATCACCTCATTCATCTCTACAAGTCTACAAAAGCTTAGAAAATAACAGTAGTAATTATTAACATTTACTGACGCACTTTTAAGATTAAGGTCGCCTAAAATAAGAATAGTTCCCTTCAAACTGTGAATAATGTCCTCGACCTTGCAAAACCACGCCAGGTAATCCTCGTCAGTTGCACTAGGTTTGACGTAAACAACACACACATATATATTTAGGCCATAAATTGTGATCTTAGCCCACAAATCTTCGCCGCAGGCGGTCTCAAGTTCATGTAGCCTATTCATGGTGACCTCAGGCCGCGCAGCCAGCAGCACACCACCACCCGTGGTCACTCTGTCTCGTCGAAGAGTACGCCAATCTCCAGCCGATATTTCTGAGTCCTCCACTGAATTATCCAGGTTGGTCTCGGTAACGGCTATCAAATCATGGTCAGACAGTAATAAGCTTGACCTCCACATGGGTAGCTTGGTTTTGAGCCCACGCACATTTTGGTACAGTAAGCGCAGATAGACATTGCGATCCGTACAACCACGAGAGGCGGGAGCGGCAAGTACGCAATAGGGCTTATTGGGTCTCATCGCTTCGGGCACGAAAGTTACGGTGCCATGGTTTGACGCAAATATCCTCTGCCCAATTTTCAGGAGCCACAACTTGATCAGCCAATTTTGAGGACACAACAATGATGTTCAGCAACCGTTTACTTTTATGTAACGCCTTTTTTTTTTTTTTTTTTTTGATGGTGGGAAATCATCCAATGACTTCTCCCGCTCTGGGCGGAGCGAAAGGGCGTGTCAGACTTTTACTGACTAAAACCCACCCGTGTTCCTTCAATTGCCCGTTGCCAAGGTCCCGGTATCCCTTTCGGACTTTCCCGCAACCCTGGCAGGTTTATGTAATGCCTGGAATGAAAAGTATAAAAAGTACGTTCGGCCCAAAGGTGAAATACAAAATAAATGGGAACATTTTTCTATGGAAGCTAGCATAGCCAGTCTCATTTCCTACGAAATGTATGTGAAAAGTTTTTGATAAAAAAATATATCATCGCAACGTCTTTTACAGCTGTATATCTTTACCTTCTCCGCCTTGTGGCAAATTAGTTTCCTACGATTTCTACGACTTGTACTTTGTTGTAAGACTGTTTGACGTAATAAACTACACTAGGCACTGACTTTATTGAGAAAAAACCTGCCTTCGATTGCTATAACCCGTTAGTTCTGCTTACCTATCCTATAAAGTCGTGGATAATAGTTGGGTCAATCATTATCCTTGACTTTGAACTTAAATTGCCCGTAAATTCAGATCACAACAGTAATTATTTGTGTAAAATAGCTTTAGACCTATATAGCACGACAATTTATATCCTAGTGTGTCAATCTGCTAAACTTATATTTCTTTGACTGTACCTAGATTACCTATGTGCAGAGTATAATTTCTTTTTTTTAATTCTTTCACTTGTCGTTTTGCAGCGTCTACTCGTATTATGTATGTAGAATGTGATTGCAACGGAGTTGTATGCTTAGAAATAAATATTAAAACGCCGCCGGGTGTTGGCGGTCACTGCACTCTTTAGCTAACCCTGGCCGGACTTAGAGCAGGCTGCAAACCTTTCGGATACGATTTCATATTTTTAATTGTTGGAAGTGTAGCTCCAAGCGCCTTATTTAGAACAAAAAAGCACGAATAGAATCATTGCAAATAGCAAAACAAGGAACAAATTTCAGAGAGCTTTAACATTATTTGGTAATTATCGAATGCAAAATTGATTAAATTTTTCCCTCTTTTTGTTTTACGTAAATCACGTTGTATGCTCACGTTTGGTAAATATTTGACGAGCAACGTGACTCGCATCCCGTTCAATACGAAGACGGTTAATCAACACACCCTACTAAGGGTGAATTCGACCAAACTTTTATCCCTAGTAAAAGTAATCCAGCAAGTAAATATTAAATTTTTGACAGATTTTCTATACAAAAACTGTCAGACGTCAATTTTATTCCCCGAATAAAAGTTATCTGGCTTTGGTTAAATCGTCCCTTAATGAAACAAATCATCCACTAAAGGTGACCTTTATAGTACATTACTGTCATGGCCTGCAAAAACGTCATTATAATGAAAATGTGCCTACATTTTAATAGGTACAAGTTCCAAACACAAAACAAACCAATTAAAAAAATGAAAATATTGAAGAAGAAAAAAATCGTAGGAACTCAGAGTAGTCTGGGTCAAGTCCCTTCATTAAAGAATCTATAATTAATTAATGTAACTTTCCAGCTAGACCAACTGAAAATAGAGAATCAACAAATGCTGTGACCGGACACATTCAACTCGACACAGTGCAATAATTAATTAATTATACTGAAGATTTCATAATCCTCTGGATAATCTTACCAATAAAAACCTTTTATTTCTTTTACAGGTAAGTCGCATCTCGCTATGGCGTGCACTTCTACATGCAGGTAAGTAATTGATTTAATAAACTCTGAGAATGAGGAGTCGTAAGTAATAGTAATCGCATTTTTATCTTCAAAAAGAAAAGTTTATTGCTAATTAGTTCCATGGCTTCTACGGTACGTATCGCTGAAGCATCTGAAAGTATAAAAGTTATACAAAAGCACATTTCAAATAAATTAAACTGTTCTACGGAAACCTTAAAAAAATTAAAGTAATAAAAACTAAAACCCAACTACGACTAAAAAGGTATAAACAAGACACCACAGACAGACAAATTATAAATCCAGAGTCACACGTGTCAAATCGAACAGATTTGTCTGTCTGTGGTGTCTAACATGACAGATATGAGTTTTTATAGTAATTTATTCGGCCACTAAACACGACAGATATGGATTTTCATACAAACATTGACGACCGAGCGCTCGC
The DNA here is from genome assembly GCA_949152455.1 of Lithophane leautieri. Taxonomy (NCBI): domain Eukaryota; kingdom Metazoa; phylum Arthropoda; class Insecta; order Lepidoptera; family Noctuidae; genus Lithophane; species Lithophane leautieri. The sequence goes on along the minus strand of OX424458.1, from coordinate 17,900,576 downwards.
ATGTATTCGACCAGGACCCTAATTGCTTAATGCACTCGTGTATTACACAAGTATTCGACCAGGACCCTAATTGCTTAATGCACGCTTGTATTACACAATTAGGGTGCAGTTCAGCATTTTCGATTTATCTCGAAGAAGATTGTCAAAATAATGTTCGAATTTCTGAGCATGTTTGTGTTTGAGAAAAATATTATTTCTGCCGTAGTCAAAGTGCAAACGATAATAAAACTAGGCCCACTTACATAGCTACATAGATAGGTACGTTGCTCATCGATCAGCAAGCTTTTACCCTTATTAAACAATATCTTGATCCGTCAAATATTGCACACTACTTTTTGGGGTGAGTTCAAGGTTAACGAGGGGAAGGGGTCGATATGAGGGTCAGCGTCAAGTGTGCAAAATCAATAAAATAATATAGCTATACGTAAATGTGCAAGCAAGGAAATTTAGATTTTGTCAGTAGGTAGAGTTAGACCAAATTTCTTTTTTGGTTTTAGACAATTTTTTTTACATAGGCGATTAAAGAAAAAACCGGCCAAGTGCGAGTCGGACTCGCGCACGAAGGGTTCCGTACCATTTTTTTATAAAAACGGCAAAAAAATCACGTTTGTTGTATGGGAGTCCCGTATAATATTTATTTTATTCTGTTTTTTAGTATTTGTTTTAGCGTTGTTGTTATAGCGGTAACAGAAATACATCATCTGTGAAAATTTCAACTGTCTAACTATCACGCCTCATGAGATACAGCCTGGTGGACGGACAGACAGATAGACGGACTGACAGCGGAGTCTTAGTATTAGGGTCCTTTTTTACCTTTTGGGCACGGAACCCTAAAAATAAGTCAAATCAATACTTTCAATTCATGATTCATTGAAAATCCGTCGGTTACAACAACTAAAAGCACAATAATAGAAAATGCAGAAAAAATATGCTTTTTCTCGCTTATTTACAAGTCAGATCGTTTGATGGATTAATAAGTACGAGTACCTACCTAATTATGTCTTTGATAAAAGTATAAAGTTTCGTGTGATTTATGTAAGTTCAACAGGATCGTTTTAAAATTACGACCGAAAAAAAAACCATTTGCCGTCGGACTGTCAGTATGTGAACTAGACCATAAATGCCTATGGCATATTCCGCCTCTGTACATTTGTGTGCTTAAAGTACAAAATAAATAAATCATAACTTGCCATCGGCTAAATGTAAAAGTTGAATCTCATTTAAACGGTTTCCTCATTATGTTTTCCTTCACTGTTTTGAGAGCAGTGGTGATGAAATATTTACACAAAGTAAAGCGTCTGTCTGGGTTTAGAACCCAACTCGTAAGTCGGGAATCTTCTGATCCCTCTTTTATTTTCCTAACTAGCTGATGCCCGCGACTTTGCCCGCGTGGATGTCGGTTATTATATACTTAAACCTTACTCGAGAACCACTCTATCCATTGGTGAAAACAGCTTGAAAATTGGTGCATAGTTTTTGAGTTTATCGCGTACAGGACGTCAGACAGACGCGGCGGAGGACTTTGTTGTCATCATTACCATTTCAGCCGAAAGACTTCCACTGCGGGTCATTTGCCTTCCCAATCGTCGCCATATCGACCGGTCCAGTGCCTTTTGCAAATCGTACATGAATCTATGAAATATGAAAACCTCCGCAGGAGAACCAAAGCCCGAAAACTTCAGACTCAGCGCAGGATAAATAAAAATTACATGATGTTATTGTTGACAAGAAATCAGTACTGAGTTGATGTGATAAGACCCAATTAGTTCCTTGAAATGTTCCGATTCGGTTTATCGGTTCAGTTTGGTCACAGTTGCTCGGTCACTGCCCTATGATACGGCACGGACTGATCTACGATCTACGTCACCGTAGTTTCTTTCACGAACAATTCATTTGCTCTATTTATGCCACTTTTATTGGGTTTCTAAATTTCTTTGTTAGAACTATCTTCCTTATTTACTACGTTAATATTTATTAAGTACTAGCTGATGCCCGCGGCTTCGCCCGCGTAGATTTCGGTTATTATATACTAAAACCTTCCTCGAGAACCACTCTATCCATTGGTGAAAACAGCATGAAAATCGATGCAGTCTTTTTTGAGTTTATCGCGTACAGGACGACAGACAGACGCGGCGGAGGACTTTGTTTTATAATATATAAGGATACCAACCCAGTTGGTAGGTATTGCATAATAATTTTTTATAAAATATATTTTCTCAAAAAAAAGCAGGTTTAAAAAATATTAAATAAGAATTATAGAGAATATAGTGATGAATTTTCCACGTAGTCGTTTCCATGCAGAGCTTATCACTCGCTTTACATTGTATTTAGGTCGTGCAATATTCAATTAAACCATAACACTACAGCCTGCAGAAATTTCTTGGAAAACAGGAGGTCCGTCCTGTCTGAGGCTCCGCCCATGGTACGCCCCCTTTTACTACAAAATGGCTGAAGTAATCACACGTTTCCACACACTGGTAAATGATAATTAACGGATAACACGAATATATCTTGCATATTCGATACCGCTGGGGACTTTTGAAGTCCGGTTGACGCCTAATCAGCTGCTGTATTGCTGCTGCCGTCGCTTCATTCACAGAATTGGGGAAATTCTAAACTTAAATTGCAGTAAACGCTGATTAAAAAAATCGTTGTCCAAAGTTGTCGACATAGCTCACAGGTAAAGCAAGCTGAAGTGGCAATGGTCCGGCCATATTAGCCGTAGAAACGATGACCGTTGGGGTAGACGTGTTCTTGAGTGAAGACCGCGAATCGGCAAACGTAAGGTAGGACGCCCTCAGGCTAGGTGGAGCGACGATCTTCGCAGGGTGGCTGGTAGCAGCTGGATGAGAGCTGCCGAGAATCGAGCTGAATGGCGGGCAATTGGAGAGGCCTATGTCCAGCGGTGGACTGCTATAGGCTGATGATGATGAAAAATATCGTTTAGGGTGCACCCCTTCACCAAATAGTATAAATGACAGCTACGCGCACAGACTGCAATAAGCCTGTGGCGTGTGAGTCGCTGACGGAACGGAATGTTGCCATCATAAATATTATATTTCTGTAAACACTTAGTGTATTTAGGTATTTTATTTCTTATTTTGTTATTGTTAATTCGTTATGTGCTACACCGTTTGATGTCATCACGTCAATGCCGGCTGTCACTGAAAACCAGCGCTGGGGCTCTGTCCCGCATAGGGTCGCAGCATTATGCTGAGTGATTGCCGTTTTGCGTGAATGTGACGCATATTTTCCCGCAACTTGTTATTTTCGTATATTTTATTTGTCCTGTTAGCGTCATGTTTGCCGCAAATAAACGTATTTTCTTTCTTTCTTTTCAAATAAGTAAACCACGTTTCTTTGATGGAAGTCTTAGCTAATTTTGTCTTGCTCACCTATAATTTTGAGCTTAACCCTCGTAGTTAATAAAATGTATAATAAATAATAAGACATGAAGTGTTTGACTTAATTAAATAAAAATTACTACTAAAAAGATGGCCAGAGCTTAATGCCTACGAGTCGTATATTTTAAATAGTTGTCTGTAATTAAAACATTCTTTTGCGAAACACGCTCCATATTCACGCCATCGAAGAAGGTATTCATAAAGCTTGAACCATGGGATTATGTAAATTTTTACAGATATTTTTCTTGTTATCGTAGCTTAAGTCGGTACATAGTACTTATACAAGGCTAGGACTAAACTACATCACATAACCTCTGAAAAAAAACATAAAATCTATATTTTCTCCGTCATTGTTCGGTACCTAAAGAGTTGAAAAATAAAACTATTAAAAGATAAAACGGAACCTTCATAAGATCACTTTATTGTCCGCCTTACTCGGTTTTTTTTTTTTGAGATTACCAAAGTGTTTAGCTGCCTACTTGCGAAGGCCTTTTGACCTCTTAGTATTAATCGTTTTCAAATAAAAACTGGCCAAGTGTGTGTCGGGCCACGCACAATGAAGGGTTCCGTAGTTGGGATGAATTTATCCCAAGAATAAACTTAACATTTGTGTTGAAAAATTTTTCTTCCATACCAGATATACTTCACGGTCAATAATTTGCCGAAAAAAACGTGGGAAACGCTAAAAAATAACTGTGACAAAACTAAAAAGTAACGATTTTCGGACATTTTCTTTACTTGTGCTGTGAGACTTTGCTTTTTGCCAAATTTTATGATTCCAGGTCAACGGGAAGTATCCTATAGGTTTTGATTTATTTGCGAGTACTTATCAAAATATGTCTCATAAGTAGCCATATTTTTTATTGCGTTGACTACGAAGTTTGATTTTTTTAAGCTCCAAGGTATCTAGTCTACCTATTTGATATTTCAACTTGATACCTCTACTGAGAAAAAGGGTCTTGATACAGACAGACAGCGAAGTGATCCTATACGGGTTACGTTTTTTCCTTTTGAGGTACAGAACCCTAAAAATATTAGTTTATTACCTTACCTTTTTGACCTCTCACTTCATTTCATATGACTCGTCAATGGCGAAAAGAAAAAAGTAGAACCTAAGCAATATTTTCGTTTAGCTGAGGGCGGATTACCGTCGGCCGAGTTTTTAATTAGATTAATATTGTCCTCTTTAGTAGTATCCACAAATATTCCACACGGTTAAAATAACAATAGACCCACTGTTGTTATTTTTAACCCTCGAAGTTTAAAAAGGGTGTTATAAGTTTGACGACTCCATCATGCTGTGTATTCACTGTGTGTCTTACGACAGTAAAGGGAACACAACCGTCCTAACCTTGGGGGTAAACTCCTGTGTCGGTCAAGGTTACGGTCGTGTAATTTAAAAATGGAACGAAATTTTTAGTTCGACACAAAGGCAACCAAAGAGGATACTTATCAAAGATTTTATTTAAATTTCGATTTGGCTTACAAATATAGCTGTTTAAAGAATAGTGACATTCGACAATTCAAGTAACAAAGCATTAAAAATAAAAATAATTAATAATGACGTCATCAATCAAAGAAGCATACTTTGACCTCCAACCAAAATCTCCCTGAGTGTGTCTAATTAGCCGAAGCTAAAAGTACCTAACGAACTAGCTAATAGCCTACAAAAACCAAGAAAAGAAATCCTGGAGACAGAACGCCTAAAAATAATTAATAAACACCTTTTTGGTAATAACTTTTCAAATTTGAAACAATACGATATTATAGTAGTTTCGTTTTCATTCATAGCAAACCTAACCCGACCTTGATCGGTATTTTCAGAGCAGGGTGAATCATCGTGATCCATATGTGGAATATTAACGATCGTTTTACCGGGAACTAGATAATATTGTCTTTATGCGCTTGTACCGCAGATGACCAGCACGCAATGCACGATCGATCCACAATTGTGGATCGATTCGAAATGGAATCGGTTCGAAACAAATGTCTAATCCATTGCTTCATAAGTTCGTACGTTACGTTGTTGAGCAGATTTTTTTTTCTTTTTATTACGCAATTAGAGTGCTGATCAGCACTGATAAATTCTTTATTATTCTTTATTACCCAAAAACTACTGCGCCGATTTTCATGCTGTTTTCAACAATGGATAGAGTGGTTCGCGAGTAAGGTTTTAGTATACAGGGCGTCACACGGATATGCCACATGGAGGGAAAGTACCTTGAATTTTGTAGATGGAACATTTTAGTGAAAGAAGACATTATTTGAATTAAAAAAACAAAAAAACTGCATTTATAGATATTTAAATAATTACATGGTTGAACCGGGATTCGAACCCGCTACATGAGAAAAATAATCACCTCTAGCTTTATCTTACCGATCGAAAGGCTTCATCATAAGGATTATGTTTTGCTAAATAACATAGTGTCACAAATAAAAGGAAGAATTTTAACATTTTTAATTCAAAATTAATCAATTTGTCAAATGCTCAAAATGAGTCCCTTCCTGTTGAATACAAAGTCACACTCTTTTGATTATTTCGCTCCCTGTCGATTTTTTGATCTTGTTGTGGTGGATATTTAGAATAATACGTAATACGTAATAATATAATTATAATAGGGAAATGATGCGTACTTCTCAAGTGGGTACATTTATTAGTAATAGGTACTTATGATAGTGTCAGTTGTATGTCCTTACGGCAATGTCAGCTTTTCATTTTTCTGAACAAAATTTCACATCAAATGTTAAAATTCATGGTCTTCCTTTTATTTGTGACACTATGTTATTTAGCAAAAAATAATCATTATGATGAAGCCTTTCGATCGGTATGATAAATCTACAGGGTGATTATATTTCTCATGTAACGGGTTTGATTCCCGGTTCTACCATGTAATTATTTAAATATCTATGAATGCAGTTTAAATTGTTTTTTAAATTCAATTAATGTCTGCTTTCAGTAAAATGTTCCATCTACAATATTCAAAGTACTTTCCCTCCATGTGGCATATCCGTGGGACGCCCTGTATAATAACCGACATCCACGCGGGCCAAGTCACACGGGCATCAGCTAGTAACATATAATTTCACATCTATATTTTTTTTAGTATATTACTAACTTCGAAAAGAATATAATGCTCTGCATTATGTACATCCTGCCCTGTATGAAATGTCGATTCTTTGAAACGCAATCATGTACACACGGCTACACATCAAGCTATACATTTCCAGTATAAGCTGACCTCATATTGAACGGAAATCCTATACAATGCGAGATCAGCGTAAACTGGAAATGTATAGCTTGATGTGTAGCCGTGTGTACATGTGAACAGTTTGTTTGTAAAGAACATGAAATAGAGCTCTAGAGTTATAAGGAACAGGGTGTAAAATTCACCCATCCTCTATAGAAAAGGGAGGATCATCCTCCCTTTTTTAAAGAGGGTGCTGTCTGGCAGGCAACTAACTACCCGACGATTGACGTCAGGACGTTGTATCTAGTCACGCGGTAAACGCCGCTTGCGCGATGCATGATTTTGAGTCACTCAGTGTGTTGCGTAGTTTGCATGGGCCGATGTAGATGCCGCCACAAATCTATACTCTCCTTTATTTGTACCACTTGACAAAGTCCGCATATGAAATGGCACTTCTTTTTTCGATAATTAAATGCAACGTTAGCTGGTACGACTGGCGACGTTACAGGTGCGCTAAGTAATGCAATTAGGAAGTCTAATCATGTCGTATTTTAAACCCAAATCCGAACCAATTAGCGCTAACAATATCCATTGCGTTATTGGCTTCGACCAAACCAGTTTTACAAATTAATATGGATTTTGTAGTATTGTCAAAAGAAAGGATTTCATTGCGAGTATTGAGTCCTTATTTATAGCTATCGGGAAACAGACTCCGGCGGGGAATTTCAATCCTTAGCTGTGCACAGGGAACTGCTCAAGAAAAACAAAAATAACTATTGGTGTGGTGCCCGCAGGCTCTTTCACTACATAAGACGTATAAATTAATTCCGTAATGACGAGCGGTTTTGCGCCCAGCCGGTAAAATGCCGCTTGGTTCGCGCTGGACTCCATTGACACTCAAAACACGTATACGGCTTAATGCTTTTTGGATTTCGTTGCTTCCAATTAGCTTCTATATAGGGAGTCCGGAAAACAAATTAGGCATATCCTATCGGTTTGAATTATGAAACGTTGACAGCATTCTGTGTAGTCAAATAACGTTAGATGTTAGATGGAACGCAGATGTACATAGGTATATATGTTGGCTTAACTTGACAAAATGTAGGGAGCAGCTGATTTCTTTTCGCGATTTCAGGGTCGATCCCGAATTTCTTCATAATAATTAGTACCTACCTACATAACCCCTTTTTGGGATTCCAGTTACTTCGATTACACTTTAAATTCAAATTTATTTATTTTAGGACAACTAGATCCAAAGGTTAGTATACAAAAAAACTTAGAAACGATTGTTAGGAGGTACTTAGATACAATCACACTCTATGACTACTTTAGGATCAATCTATCCATTACACACAAAAATAGAAAAAATACTAAAATGCATCTGTGCATAGACACCCCGCCCCGTCAAGATAACCAATATGGAGATACATCCCTAAGGACCACCAGACGAACGAAACGCCTCAACACAGGTGCACGTACATCTTCAGCTATAGAAAGATATAATTTTAATAATTTTATAATTTAATTTTCGCTCTCTTGTATGGATCTAAACGAAACATTCCAAAATATCGGCGGTATGCTGTACTTATTAAAGAATATACTACTATTCAAAAACGAAGTCGACATGATTGATTTTTCGTGTCAAGCACACTAAAAATTCAATCGGAGTTGGCGAATGAATGACGGATACCTCTTCGTGTCGTTAATCAATATTGAACCCAAATTGCGTGTTGCTTATTATCATGAAGGGACTCGCAATGATCGTGTATGAAGATTCCTGGTTCAATCATATCCTATTGTTCTACAGTCCTTACAGTTCAAATGTATTATTTGTATGTGTGTGTATGGGGTCATTCTATTGTTTTTTTTTTTTTTTGTTTTACTTATTTTTAAAGAAGGTAAAACGGGACCCTATTACTAAGATTCCGCTGTCTGTCTGTCTGTCCGTCTGTCACCAGGCTGTATCTCATGAACCGTGATAGTTAGACATTTGAAATTTTCATAGATGATGTATTTCCGTTCCTGCTATAACAACAAATACTAATAAACATAATAAAATAAATATTTAAGGGGGCTCCCATACAACAAACGTGATTTATTTGCACGATATTGATAACGGCAACAGGTCGACGCTTGAAATATTCACAGAATATTAACTTATATATTCACTTTAAAAATAAACAATTAAATTAAAATAAAACAAATATTTTAAGGGGGCTCCCGTACAACAGACATGATTATTATGCCGTTTTTATAGATTTTGGTACGGAACCCTTCGTGCGCGAGTCCTCGCACTCGGCCGGTTTTTTTTCCCTTATGTATCAGTATATTTATTTATTTTAAAATACTTATCAGCGCGAATGCCAACAATTTTTTTCTGGCTACAAAGACGGGCACCGGCCAGGGAACGCCATGGCACAAAACCGGGAAGGCCTATACTCAGCAGAGGATGGAACAAGGCTGCCAGTGATGATGATAACTTGTTGGTCTTTTAACGTACAATTCACAGACTTCTACGTAATAAGTACATGTTTATTTATTTTCACTTTTCACTAACATCAATAGAAACAATCGCTCTAGTTACGCGAACTTCTGCCTTGAACGGAACGTCTTGTGGGTGATTCGAACATCGGTGTACTTAAAACCACTATTACGATGCTATTGTTTTCAGTCGTAACTCTCTGCAATAAAACCGTCTACACCGTTTTTAAAATAAACGATTTTTCGAAGCATTTCCCTAGGACTGTGATTCCGTATGTTTCAGCTAGTACTCATAATCTGCCTAACCTTTTCCCAGCCATGTTGGGGTCGGCTTTCAGTCTAATCGGATGCAGCTGAATACCAGTATTTTACATGGAGCGACTGCTTATCTGACCTCCACAACCCAGTAACTGGGTAATACGATACCCGTTGGCTAGACTGGTTGTCAGACTTTCGGGCTTCTGATGACCCATAACGACTGTCAAAGATAAACAAAGGACAGCCGGGACCAACGGTTTAACGTGCTTTCCGAGGCACGGAGGAGTCTCGATACGTAAAGATGGTCACCTATCCACGGACCAACCCCGGCAAGTGTAGCTTAACCTGATGAATCGACCCGTGTGGCTGTTATTACTTAGCCACGAGCTCCTCATGTTTCCGCTAGTACTGTCGGTTTTAATTCTTAAGTACGAAAGGATTTTTTTAACACACTTGCTCGTAAAGTTGCTCTTATTGACCCGCTTTTAGGTTCATAATGCAGTATATTATGGTAGCGTGCTTTTTACTTTACACCCACCTTTGGGCCACAGATAACTATTTACTAGTCGGAGTAATGACATGGCAGTAGGTATGGAATTAGTGGGTACTATCATGGCAACATCAAATACCATGTTACCATTATAGTATTTACTAATTCCATACCTACCATACATATATAGAAATTGACTTTGGTGAAACTTTTTAATATCATGGGCGATATGTTAAATCCCATGGGCAGGTCAGTGGGATATTATAATTACATGGAATTAGTATGAACTATCCTATAATATCAAAAAAGCATTCTCTATGTTCACAAGAGCAGAGTTGCGCTTTTTATAATAATTAAATCTCATCAAAGAGACTCCATGCCAAAATGCCAACAAAAACTGTTCAGTATAATTTTGAGAATTGTACTTTAACTAATTGTTTCAATAATTAGAACATAATAACATTATAAGTCTGTTTTTTTGCTCGCAAATGTGTTGAAAAGCGTCGTAAGAAACTGGCTGGCGCGATAAGGGAGCCGAGTGTGTGACCAACACAGCACTCTTGTACCTATCGTAATGCACTATTTCACTATAATTAACGTACCTAAAAAAATTACCATAGGCAAACCAGGGGCGTTTTATAATTAGAATAGCAATACGTAAATAATATTATATAGATTTAACCCCGCCATATGTTTAGTTTTTTTGTTTTCTTATTCAAAACATTATTTTTTGTTTATTTTACTACAGGCTGTCTAGCGGTTTTGCCAGTGCCTTTATTTATACCTATGGAAAAACAAAACCAGAGCTCCATTTTCCTTATAGTAGTTATTGTTTTCGTTGTGTGGTTAAATATGTATTATCAAAAATACGATATTTAAAGTGTTGTTTACCAACAGACGTAGAAAAGTTTTTAAACGAAGCTCCGGATAGTCGTCAGTACCTGGCAACAAAGATCAGTTGAACTTTATAAATCTAAATGTGTCATCTGTATAATTACGTTATTGTAGCGTATGTTCTTACAACAAGTTTGTGTTTTTCCTCGCAAGTGTGTTGAAAAACGTCATATGAAACGCGTGTGCATTGATCATTACACTCTCGGCTACCTTATCGCGCTCGCCTTTGGCTCGCGCTAATAATACCGCCTCGACTGTGATATCCAATAGAGCACACTTGTATCACAATGTATATGCTCGAATTTCCAAATGCTTGGAAATTCGAGCATTATTTTAACAACCTTCTTCGAGATAAATCGAAATATTACTTTACTGGTCAATGACAATGACGATGCGGCCGGCAATGTTACTATGAAAATCCACATCTGTCGTGTTTAGCGGCCAAATAATTTACTATGAAAACTCATGTTATCTGTAGTGTTATTTAAAAATGGAACTAACTTTTTACTTCAACACATGGCAACCAAGGAGGTAACTTACAACGAATTTATTTAAATTTCGATTTGGCTTGTAAATAAATATGTTTAAAGTAAAAAAGAAACAAATTAACATATTGGCGCGTGATAAATTATTGTTGTCGGTTATTGATTCTGGAATTTATAATTAATTCGCCCCCGTGGATGTCGGCTATTATATACTAAACCCTTCCTCGAGAACCACTCTATCGATTGGTGAAAACAACATGAAAATCGGTGCAGTAGTTTTTGAGTTTATCGCGAACAGACAGACAGACAGACGCGGTGGAGGACTTTGTTTTATTATATGTAAGGATTTACTCAGTTTGAATTTCCGCGCATTATCGAGAAAAGTGCTATACAAGCCTTGGCCGCAACCAGGCATTGATGGACTCACGTATGTGTGTGCGACAGTAATGTGCTATTTTTCCATGACTGATCCCTCGTCTACCTGCTAAAGTATCTCATTATGACATAGTGCATGACGAGAAGCGGTATAAATCCAACGAGATGGAAATATAAGTTGCTACAATATAGCCACTCGATAATAGTCTCCTGAAAATAGACAATATTTTCTCTTTTTGTAAATTGTAACCAGTGAGTAGGTACGGTTGTCAATATTAACTTGTTTACTCGTCTAAAAATGTCTTTTGATAAACATAATGTTGATGTTAGTAGAGAAGTACCTAGAAGGTACAGAAAGACTGACTCGACAATCCTTACGCTGCACTATTGTGAGGGGCAAGAAAAAATATAGTGTGGCGTCGGGGGACCCTCGTCAGGAACGAAGTTTCGCAACCGCCATCTTGGATTTACATTTTGACCTCACCATCGGCTTTAGCACCCGCGAAAACCATGAAAACGACACCAATGATTTTTCAATTAAAAAATAATCGGAGCCGCCATCTTGGATTTACATTTTGAACAAATCAAATCAAATCAAAATCATTTATTTGCTAATATGGGTAATTACATAGAGTTGTTAAAAAAATAAAGCATAGTTCAACCATATTACGCCTTGAGGCATGCAAAACTCAAGCTTTTACTGTATCACAGCAATATTATACAATTAATTGAAACAATAATTTTTAATAAAACAATTTTTGTAAATCATAATGTCACTAGAATAATTGAAATTAAATGTCATGTGTTAAATGGGAATGTCAAAATATATTTGTAAATAAATGTCATAGTAATAATAATAGATAATTAGTGCATTAATCACATGTCACATCAATTATAATATTTCTGAGTACAATATGTCCTTACATCATCTACTAAATAATCCTGAATACTATAATAACATTTAGATAGCAAGAATCTTTTTAGTTTCTTTTTAAATTCATCGACGGATGGAGTCTCTAGTATGGACTTTGGCAAGTGATTGTATATGCGCGGTGCCATACTGAAAATGCTTTTGGTATATAAGGCCGTCTTGTTAGGTTTGCAACAAATTTTATCATTATGCCGCTTACTTCTGTATTTTTCAAAAAGATGTTTGTTAGTTCTTGCGAAGCTAGCAATCTCATAAATGTATTTACACGGCAATGTTAATATATTATATTTGGTGAAATATGGTCTGCAGCTATCAGTCTGTTTGATATTAAACATACCCCTAATACACCGCTTTTGTGCCTTGAATGCAATGTCCTTATTGGTGGAGTTACCCCAAAATATAATACCAAACGTTAACAAGGATCCCACGTAGCCATGGTATGCTGCAAGTACTGCAGGAGTGTCTACCGTTTTCGCCAGCATATGTAGGGCGTATGATTGCTTATTTAATTTTTGATTTAATGTATCAACATGTGTCTTCCAATTCAAATTATAATCTATTGACATGCCTAAGAATTTTGTAGTTGCTATCTCATTTATTTTGTTCCCTGTATAATCTATATTAATGTCAGTAAATTCGGCTTTACGATTGCGAAATATCATAATTTTAGTTTTGTCAAAGTTCATTTTTAAATTGTTATTAGTTAGCCAATTTATAATTACACTTAGAGTACTATTTATATCTTGTTCTAGGGATAACTTGTCCTTGCTTGTAAAGACGACAGTACTATCATCAGCAAAAAGTATAGTGGGATGATTAGTTACTTTGGGAAGGTCGTTTATATAAATGATGAATAGCAGAGGGCCTAAAACACTTCCTTGTGGGACGCCTTGTTTCATTACTCTGTATTCTGAAGTGTACAAACACACATTTCTCTTTCTCTCTCCGGCATGCAGTGTACTCGGGCCGATGTGTACAATTTTATCCCACGATACTGTAATCTCTTTCCTCTTTTCTTTTGTTTTTGTCTGCCAGCGTTCTCTCTCTCTCTCTCTTTCTTTCTCTTTGAATTAGAAGAAATTTGAAAGTTTACAAGCCGCTTAAAGAACTTCTTCCCAAAAAGTGCTTCATTAAGGCCATCGTCAGAGGTAGAATAAGTAAGTAGTAGTTACGCTAAATAACGTTCCCTATAATTTAGTTAGAGTGCCGTATCGAGGCTCTCAAGTGTAACTCAATAACTTCGATAAATCTCAGATGAGTCTGGGTCTCTTAGGAAATCATGTATGACCCACTTGAGTAAAAGGTTTTCTGTAAATATGAGCCATTGACTGCCGCATACTCACTCCTTCATTCATTGATTCGTTTGTAGTATGTAGTGGTCTATGTTGTGTGCACGCCATTGTATTCCAAAATAAAGCCCAGTAGAATAAAAAATAAAATCTTCTCGCTTTATTCGGTAGATTCAAGCAAGCCAATTCGTTTTTAACCCCCGACGGAAATAGAGGGGTGTTATAAGTTTAACGTATCTCTGTCTGCACCATCGTAGCTGCCAAACGGCTTAACCGATTCTGATTTTTTTGGTTTTGTTTGAAAGGTGTCTTGATCGAGAGTAATAACTACAACTATAAAATTAAAAAAATCGCTTATTAGATGCTTTGTTTTTGTCGGGGGTTTTTAAAATTTTTAATTTAATTTAACTTGTTAGAAAGCACATGTGAAAATGAAACCTACGTATGACTTTTTTCGACTGGTTCTATTTTCGTACCTCGTTACTTGGTACAGTCGTCAGCTTCAACATCATCCATAATTTAAGTTTATATTTGCATAATACTGCCTACTAATTATAATGCCTGTTTGTATAATACTACCTGACTATCGCCACAACATACGGAATGTAAAAAGACCCATCTCATAGCCGTCAACTACGCATTCTGTACATCAAATTAAGTAACATTTCACAATCATAATTGCTGGGAAACGACTTTTATTTTTGGTGTAAAAAGTAGCTGCCTACGTTAATGGGCGAATTCGACCAAACTTTTATCCCAAGTATAAATCGAATCCAGCGAATAATATTAAATTTTTGACAGATTTTCCATACAAAAACTGTCAGACGTCAATTTTATTCCCCGGTTAGAAGATATCTTTGGTTAAATCTCCCTTTAGAGTATTATAACACCAAAGACGGTAATGCGCAACGTAACGCTCGCAAAACATTGTGTTTATGGATGCATGTAACGGTTCGATACATTGAATGTTATAAGGAAGCAAAGTTGAAGTTTTAAACATTTAAAACTTGCTTTCTTTAAAAAAACTTGTGAACAAGTTGGAATTTTGACCTTCAATATCTCCGTATCCAGTTCCCAGGTAAATCCAGAACAAAAAAATGATCATAATCGAATGACCGGTGACTTGAAAGTGAAGTGAAAATTTAGTGATGATGATGATGAACATGATATCGCGATGGCACATCAGCATTGCGATTCTGTAACCATCTCACCTTGAAAACTTAGGTGAAGTGAGCGTGGAGTGAGCTGTCATTGTCATCGATACCTACTGATGCTAAGGCAGTGACAGTTCACTCCAAGCTCACTTCACCTAAGTTTTCACGGTGACATTTTTACAGAATAGCACAACAGGACTAACTATGAGTAGTAGGGCAATATGGTCAAAGGAAAGATGACCTCTATTTTGAAGCAAAATAAAACTGCATATTTGTTTATTGAAAAAGCTTCTGTCTGAGCCAGGAATCTAACCTGATCCCTTTTTAAACCCCGACGGAAAAAGAGTGTAATGAAGACGCCAACATACACTAGAAATAATGAATTTATGCTATTGTAGAAAGGACAGCTGCTGTTAATTTCATATTTTCATTAGCCGTCCCCCAACGCGACGACGGACGCTTGGATCAGAATATTACCTACAACTTTTATATTTAACTTAAAGGGCCTAAAAATAATAATATGTATTAGGTCCATATAATTTTTTTACTTTGAAGATGCTTTGTTTTTGTTGTAAAAAAACTTCCAAAATTTTCACGACGCTCTGATATCTTATGTACTAAAGGCAATCCATGATTATGATTTTCAGATGGTATAAAATAAACTAACCCTAACCTGTACTATCTTTAAGGCATCCGTTCCTCTGTCACTCTCGGCATTTGTTCGCTGTTGCCCAATTAATTGCAGCTACAGAACTAACAAGCGGAAAATTAAACTTCAAACTCAAACTCGAAGCATTTCAACACTCAAGCACTTTTGAATTGTCAAGGGGTCGGTCAGTAAGAAAGATGAAGCTAGTTGCCCATTCCAAAGCGTAGGTTCCTATGGAGAAGAAAAGGCAAGAAACTCCACGGACACTCTTTTGAATCAGAATATTGCTACAATATATTGGTTACATCATTCATGTTGAAATTATACATGTGAGTACAATGTAGAAAAAACGCGCACTTTAAAAGCGTCCGTAAAAAGATAAAAAAGAAACAAAACAAAAAATTAAAATAAATTTAAAAATCCGTGGCAGCTTAAAGATGACCAGTCCCTACTGATGGCGCCCGTTCACGAACATGACGCATGGATCAGCACCATTTAGCTCAAGCATATTGGAGGGAACTTAATGATCCAACACACACCCCACCACCAGCGAGACATTAAAGTGTACTTCATAATCGTACGATTAAGAACTTATTATTGAATGCACCTAAACCAGTGATATTGAATCAATAAAATCATAACTGGAGTCAGAATAATACTCATAAATATTTTCCCCTCTCATGAGGGCGGCGGTCTCGGTATGACATACCGCGCTGCTAGACTCCATCGATCGCTTATAGCCAAATCGTACATCAATATGATGAGTCTGGTGCATGATGGACAGCTGGATGAGGATTTTCGTGTTTTGACCGGATAGTGCGTTAATTTTCCCCTCGCCACATCGTAGATTGCACCCGTGCAAAACAAGGGCGAGAGGTTTACTAATATACGAGTAATTATGTACAATAATGAAAGATGTCATCCACATCCGTCATCACATTTTGTCTAATACATATCCTATCAGACGGGTACAAGTAGATTACAAATGTGGGGGACATGGAGGTCAGACGGCCGGGGAGCAAATCAAATGTTTCCTGTGCAAAAGGGACGATGTATTTTGAACATTGTGGGGCTAGGTGGCTAAGATATACGTGACATCATGTTTTTATTTATTACACCAGAAAATACATAGCAAAAATAAATAAATTTAACACTGCAAAACATACAATGGGCGAAATTATATTATACTAGCTGGTGCCCGCGGTTTCACCCGCGTGGATGTCGGTTATTATATACTAAAACCTTACTCGAGAACCACTCTATCCATTGGTGAAAACAGCATGAACATCGGTGCAGTAGCTTTTGAGTTTATCGCGTACAGGACGACAGACAGACGCGGCGGAGGACTTTGTTTTATAATATGTAAGGATTATTATTATTTTGTTGGGGAATACAAATAATTTTACATTTTATATTTTACAAGGTAATTGGAAGTGGGTATACGTACAATTTACGACATTTCCACAGCTATCCTAGGTTAAAGGTAATCTTGGGAGTTGTTCTTTTAAACCCCGAGGAAACGCGTTTGAAAATAATGCAATTACACGCTAGGCTTGCTGGATATGTTAACATAAAATATAAGGGAAAGACCACATGATTTTTCTTTGTTTCTGTACACCATTGGTGAGCGACATAAGGATGGATGGACAAGACGAGTATAAAAGGGTTCCTTTTATGCTATTTGAAAGTCAAAGTCGGATAATTTATTTCAATTAGGCACATAGAGTCTGTCCAAGGAAAGCTGACCACGGATTATTATCTATTGAATATTTTACTTCACTTCTAAGTAAAGTATTACACGTCGAATTATTATATAATATGAAATACTGGATGTAAGTATCGCATAATATGTCTTGAATAATTAATAGTATAAACTGCGTCAACTGAGTGTAAAGCTAGCTCTTGATTTATAAAATTGCCGCTTTGTTTCTTGGACAGCTTTCGTTGGACAGACTCTAAAAAGCACTTTTGAACGTCAAATACACACTTCATGACTACAGAACCCTAAAATTCGGCTCCATGCGCCAATCCTAAGAATAAGCAAAGGAACTGATTTTTCGAAACTAAGAAAGTCTTTCGTCATCGTAGGAGCTATTTAATATCTATAACCTATCCTACGACACATATAATCTATTGTCCGACGATTCCCAATTGCGTGACTAAAACCTTTGTTTTACACTTAGTTAATTTGTCAACATGCGAACTGGAAATGCTCCCACAGGTGTATGCATGCTATGTTACATGATAATTATTAACATGCAGTTTATTGGAGCTTTTACGGAGCCGCCAGGGACCAAATCCATGGTGCGCAATTTTCAAAAATTTATACGTTTTCATGAAAAAAAGAAAGTAGTTTCGAGCAAATAAGAAACAGTAATTTTTTAAATTTAAAGTTAACGCGGCGTTGTTTACCCTTATTATGCCAATGCCACCGGAACGAAGCTACAACAACAACAACAACGACAGTGGAAAGTTTGTTGTGACTGTACCTATAGGTATTCCATTTGAAATAATATAAGACATTTCAATAAACCTATTTTACAGTTCGTTCAAACGATTTTGACTACTATTGCGTTGGTAGCATGAAATATGGCAGCTGCAGTAAACAGTTGGTATTGTAACTACTTTTTTTGCTTTTAATGCCATCCTTATAACTACGATATAGAAGTGAAAATCGGTTGAACGGACTGTAAATATGGTTTATTTAAATGTCTAATCTTTCTTCAAATGGAGTATAAATGCAGCGTACAAAATCGTCTTATCATTTATTTTTGTTTTAAGGTAAGTATGTTAAGATATCGATACCCACCACGTCTGCGGAATTTTGCTTACTAATTTAATTTTTATGTATTTGCAAAATTATAAGTAAGTATTTAAATTTGAAAGATAAGAAATTCTAATAAGTACCTACTCCAGTTCAATTGCATAATTGATTTGGTTGCAAATTTACAGCTAGGTTACATTTTAATTGTTGTTTGAACGATTGTTTCCGCGACGTAAAGTGTCCTCTCTAAACACGCGATCGACGTTAAAGACTATTTGTTATTGTCAACATTACGCTGAAGGCGTAACGATTGCAAAATCGGGCGCCCACGATGTTAGTTTGTCAGTACGCTCCCCGCTGGGCGCTGCCCGACACTATACTATTATTATTATTAGTGTCGTGACGCTTATAATCCCGGTTAAATAAGACAATGCAAAGAAAACCAGCCCGTGGACTTGTGCCTTCCTTCGGCGCTTCTTTATCACGCCGTCACGAGTTATTTTTGTTTCATTTTAGTTTTGTTTTTGTTGTAAATTTTTCATAATGACGTATTTATTGTAGCTAGTGACCATACTGTACCTACATTCGTTAACATAGATGTAAATTATTGAAGCCATTGGCTGAAATAATTTCTCAGTATTTCCAGAATTAAAGTTTATATTTTACTGTTTTGGTAATGTTTATCACGAAGCCCACAAACACAACTGTTACGATGAACCAATAGTATCGTTCATGTATCTGTGTCGGCGGCACGTAAGTATACCGCGTGCGCTTGTGCGTTGGCCGTTGGTGTGCTTCGACGTCGGTACTGTGGTACGGTGGTAGACGTATTAGCGACAATGGATGGGCGTGCTTTAGCCAGCGAATACCCGGGCGGGCAGTCGGCACGGGCACTCCCGCCCGCGCCGCTCCTCTGACCCGCTGCGCCGCGTCTGCCCTCCTGTTGCATCCTTGCATCCCCGTGCATTAAGGCACGCCTCCCGGGTTCCCGGAATACATCCGACATTATGCGGATGCGTTCATAAATTGTTCTACTTCCGGTGTGATTGCACGCATTGCAACTGTCCGCTCTCTGGTTCCGTAACCGGCCGCCTTCAACCTGAACTCTGTTAAACTTCACATCAACACTTTAAAGTGTTGAAGTTTTTTCTATTTAAACAGTAAATTAACGGCTTCAAAATTTGTTTCAGGGCTTGTTACAGTTGTTTTAATTTATGTTATGTTGATTCGATATCAAGTTCGTCCACTTTTACTGAAAATGATTACGGTGACTACGATACTTCCTCACCATCTTCAAGTGATTCGTCATCTAACATACCACCATCCATGAAAACGACAATTAAAATATTGAACAAATTTATGCCGATTCGTAAAGAAAATAGTGATCGTAATATGAATCTTAACGAACCTAGTTGTAGCAGTTCGAGTAATAACAATTCGAACAATAATCACAATAACAATTCTACTACTAATACTACGAATGGTGGCTCAACAGGTAAGTCTAATTTTTTTTAATTTTTTTATTTGAACTTCCTCGGTCTTAGAGGTTAGAACTAGCGATAAAATTAAATTAAAGTTAGGTAAAATAATTATTTTTAGATAAGTAGGTAATGTTAAAAAGAAAATACATATTTGCTGTTCTGTTATAATATGTTAAATAAATGGAATTACGCCTTAAAATTTTAAAGTAATTAATAAAATTAAATAAAAATTTAGTACCTAGTATTTCGTTCGGTTCGTTCAGTACGCGGTTAATCATCGTCTAGTAGTGTGAAAAATCGCGCTTTACACAAAACAGAGGCGAGTGAGTCATCCGGTCCGAGCGAATAGTAAAAGATACGCACTATCATACTAACATATTAGTACTGCATGTTTATCCGACCACAGTTACTAGTAAAACATAGTAAGTATATGTATTACGTTTTTGGATCGGACTATATCTGTAATTTTGTAGCCCGCGGATTAAGACCGCGCGTTTGCACCAAAAGTTGTGAGATAGGTACCTACTTGCTTTCAACAAGACTTGTCAAAAACATGTCGTGTATAAATATGTATCATAACTATAAAGAGATCGTATATTCGGAGACAAATTATCTGCCTTAAATTGATTTTGGCTATCAAATTATGGAAACGGCAATTTTTTTTTTTGTTTTAATATTCCGGCTAGCTAAAAGTTCTGGAATGCATAACTAAGCTATTAAATAGTATGAAAGCGATTTTTTTTTTGTTTAACCCTTTATTCCGATATTGCATAACTGTCTATTTGGATGAATATTTACGTAAGTTGAGGTGTTGACTTTTGAATATTCTGGAATGCACTTTGCCGGGATCGACGAATTTAGTGTTGTGATTCTGAAATTTATACTTACGCATCAGATGTTAGTGTCGTAAACTTTTGTCTGTCTGTTTGTTCCGGCTAATCTCTGAAACAGCTGGCCCGATTTTGACGGGACTTTCACTGGCAGATAGCTGATGTTATAAAACGTAATTTAAACTACTTTTGTTTTAGAAAAAAAAAAGGCTACACGCGGGCAAAACCGCGGGCAGCAGCTAGTAGGTAATAATAATTTAACCTCAAAAGTAAACATTTTTACTTATGGGAAAAATGATACACTAGAAGGCACAAAATATTATTTTTCGATAAATGTCCTTAAGCGTGGGCCTACTTTATTTCAATGTAACAGAGCATCAGCCTGTATACTCATAAATAAAATTATAATATTGAAATATGTATATATATTCTTCATCATGTCCACATCTGCTTTCCGTTATACAAGAAACCAGAACGGCAACGTTTGTAAATTGTTTACCGAGACCTCAGTTATTTCCTACTTCCCGTAAAGTCTGCGCCGGAATTAAAACGTCTAAAATCCAAACACACAGGAAATAATAAGTTCTTGCCTATTAGTGATCCAATGATTTATTTACGATTAGTTTTGTGATCATTTCGTTCCTATGCTGTAACTGTCCAATGGGACGTGCGCGCGCGCATGCTACCATATTTGAAATTGAATAGAACTGAGCACGAGGTTTGCACAATAATTTCCGACCAGTGAACTCGTGGCCGGCTCAGGAGTCGCGCCGGCTCTCCCGTCCGTGCAGTCGGTAGCCATCCTCGTATCTAAATCTGATTGATGGTTGCAACGGTGCGTGGATACATGGATAAAGACAACGGTGAGAATTGTCGCGTAGTGCGCCCTCGGCACACTTCCTCCCGAAGACGCGGGTCGCGACGCGGGGCTATACCGGAATAAATTACCTCCAGTGCGAAATAAACACGAGTTGATTCCCAGTGAACGAGACGCGGTTTACAGTGTCATCGCAATTCGCAAAACATAACCGGAACATTAATACGTAATAACTACACTCGTGCAACAGGCGTGGAATCGTAAAGTTTTGCACCTCATTGAACGCTCTCCACTATACTTCCACGTTCACGCTGTGAATCTTTTGAATGGGTACGTTATTTGTATTTTATTAGTATTCTCTTTTGCATTTATAGTATTGATACCAACTACCTGAACATTTAATGAGTAACCAATTATATGTCACGACTCTGATATCGGCACGTCCATTATCTAAGTCTACACGTCTCAATCTCAATGAGAATGTGAACAACATCTTGATTAATCTGTTAATCAACAACTTCGTATTTGTGTAATATTCTGCGTGTGTTGTCATGCTTAAGACGTCCTAATTTCCTAATGCATTTTTCCAAAGGTAGAGCTTCTATAATTTATTAACATTAATTAAAAACGTTAAACTGTTCTCATACGAAACTCCATCGTTATACCGTAGTAGAGCTAAAAATAAAAACCTCAAACCAATTTCGACATGTTTATGACGAAACAGTACCTACCGGTTCATTCACGCCTGTTCGTTATTCGTGCAATTAAAAATTTACTGGCACCCAACAATTGCATAATTTTAGAGTAAATGCTTGGGTTATTTAGAACTAGGTAGTCTCTTTTAGTTCTGAAAGTATATTGTGCAAGGAATAGCGTCATAAAATGTTTGATCGTCTTACCATTTCAACATAAATCTTTGTCTGCTGCAGCTGCTCAATGGATCGTCTATTATCTCCAGTTGCATTCGATACACCTATTAACTGAATATCCTAACAGCCCGTCTCTTCTGGCGATGTAATTAATCTTTTTCTTCGATTTGGAATAAGATCAATTGTTTTAATATGTGTTTAAAAGATTTAATACGATATAATTTATAACAATATCATGCCAGACCTAGACTCCAACATAATGGGTCACGACGGAGGGGACTCCGTATTATCCGAGATTCGAGGTCGTTAATCTCTTTGCTCCTCGAGTGTCTGTCTATAAATCCTTGAAGATATTGCCAGAACTGTGTCTGGCAGAAATGCAGCTGATAGTTAAGCACAAGATCTCATCCTAAACATTGCTTTTCACTAATAAACAAATAAAAACCGTCCCTAATATAAAATAGCATCTACTTAATAATATGATAATGATGAAGACTCAAGAACCCCACCCATCACAAGTTTATATCCAAACTTTATCCCAAACTCTGTTTGGTTTTCAAGGTAGGTTGTGTTTTCTTTGTTGAATTTGTTGTGTTCTTTCGGGAATTATTTCAGCAAAGGTAACTTTTCCGTTCGGTACAGATATACAGTATGGTATTTGTTTTTGCAAAAAAATATCGAGATTTCCGTCTGATTGTTTTCGATCTGTCCAATTTTCATCTATTTTCTTAAATATTTTAAAAAGTATATTTTAAAATTATTAAAGAAAGAATTTGAGATTCTCACGACAAGTCCTTTCATTATGTCACAGGGTACAGATAGCAAAATTTTTTGTTTGTAATTTTCCAATTTTTCTCAGAAAAGTGACCCCCGTATTCAAATTTTATCTATTTACGTAACACATGTGTACCAAATTTTCACTAAATTGGTCCAATAGATTCGACACACGATCAGCCAGCCAGCCAGACAGACACACGAGTGATCCTATAAGGGTTCCGTTTTTTCCATTGAGGTACGGAACTCATAAATACAAATACTTTGTTTAAAAAATAAAATAAGTTTTTCATAAATCGTGATCTAAAACCTGCGGGAACTCAACCGAGCGCACCGTTGCGTTTTGATAAATAGGTACCTGAGTCCTGTTGTCCATCATTTCTCTTTATTCAATTCGCATGCGGCACTCGAGATAACCAGCTCCATGAATTTAGACTACACTAAAATGGATGTGCAAAAGTATAATGCCTTTTATTTGCTTCTTTCTTTGCAAGCTGTACGATTGGCGTCGAAGAAAATAAATATGTCAACAAAAGTCCATATAAAACTTTTCGCAGCCAATGTTACTTGAAATTTCAGTCGTGAATTACATAGAGTACAAGGTTAATTTTCGTATATTTGATAAGTGTGTCAGTCGTACGGCTACACGCGCGCTGCTACGGCGCAGCCGACGGCGCGGCGGCGCCTAGCGCGGACTCGCTGCCGCCGCACGCGCTCAAAATAAGCTTTTATATTATTTTAATCCACGAACTGTGTCATAATTTTGTATATCACTTCACACTATTTCCGCTAGCTGTTATGAAACTAGTTATTCTACCTGCGCATTTAAATAACAAATAAACTGTCAAAATAAAAACATGCTTACAGTTTTCCATATTAAACCGAAAATTCATAAACGCTCATACCCTTGACATAAACTCAAACTCAAAACTCAAAGCATTTATTTCACAGACGCTTTTGGGCCGTCAAGAAGTCGGTCAGTCAGAAAGATGAAGCTAGTTGCTCATTCCGAAGAGTAGTAGATTCATAAGTTGCACGAACAAGGTCAATGTTTTTTTTTTTTTCATAATTTTTAGAATCATAAATACAACTCGGTTAGAATTGGCCTCAAATGTCATGATTTCATGAAGTAGTCATTCAGCATCATCATCTACCTAGCCTTTTCCCAATTATGTTGGGGTCAGCTTACAGTCTAACAAGATGCAACTGAATACCAGTATTTTACATGGAACGACTGCCTATCTGACCTCCATAACCCAGTTACTGGGTAATACGATACCGCTTAACGTGCTTTCCGAGGCACGTAGGGGTCTATATACGTAAAGATGGTCACCCATCCACGGACCAACGACGTCAAGGGTAGCTTAACCTGGCCCCCTACCACCAGCTCTTTCAGCAGTATTATTTTAATATTACTTCAGTGTAGGAAAGAGATGAAGCTCTATAGTACGTATAGACCCATCTCTTTCCCCCACTGAGTAAGATTAAAATAATTCTGCTGTAAGCGGTGGTGGTAGGCCCCCTGCTCGATCGACCCGTGCGACTGTTGCTGATATTATTTAGCTTATTCATTCATGGAATAGTCATTCAATAGGGTAATATAATATAAAATAGGGTAAATTATGAATTCAGAGTGTTGCATTGATAATGTTCACTCTCTTGCCCTTTTCCCAAATTAATTGGGGACGGCGCTACATGTTCCGTTATTCTATAGGCACTTCTCTATTACCTGCCACCTCAGTTCACCATCGTTTCTTTGGTCTTCCCCTACTCTGATAGTCATCGACATTCATACCCAAAACTTTCCTCACGACAATTGATAATTTTAATGATCTGGGGGCACGGGAGTTACCTACCTTTTCTCGTAGCGCTCATAACTTGAGTTTGGATTATATCAGCAAAATTCTCGGGATATGAGGTCAATATTGGACTTATTAAACGTACAAAGTTTCAATTGCATAGCTCTTGTAATTTAGATTCCATGTTTGCAAAGGAATAAATGATTTGATTTGATTTGAATAGTCTTTTGATGTTTTATGTCAATCAATAGATTTTTGTAAATCCTACTATAATATTATAAATGTGAAAGTTTGTGTGTTTAGATGTTTGTTACTCAATCACGCAAAAACGGCATAATGGATTTCGATCAAATTTGGCAAACAGATAGTTTATAACCTGGATTAACACATAGGATACTTTTTATCCCGATATTCCCACGGGATCGAGACTTACGCGGGTGAAACCACGGGGCGCAGCTAGTATAGATAATAATTGCTTCATTATTTTGCAATAAATTACCAGGATTGTGTCATCGCACTTCTTTTTTTCTTTTCTACTCATTGCTACAATGCCCAAGCTTTAGCTGTTGTCAGCCTCTTAAGTGTAAAAGTAATAGAACTTACAGTTGAGCTGTCCTAGCTGCAATAGATAAAGAGGCCAGCCTACTGGTTTAGTTACCACTGACGTGCGGTCGACTGTAGAACACCATACACGGTTGTAGTGACGCAAACGTTCCGGAATTCAACCTTAACATTGCAGATGAGCGCCGTGATTTAAATATAACTTCACATCTGTACTTGTACGAACTTTTTGTTGCCGGTAAAACAATGCAATTTAAACTCTATTCTTTACTCGTTGAAGTTCTAAAGGGCCTGGTAATACTGAGTGTTGAGTTGTGTAGGCTCACAGGCAGGCCACAGAGCCGCGTAAGTCTATCACTCGGGCAGTGGGTTACCCGCTCCTTATGGGTACAGTTTGTGTAGCAATCATTGTATTTTTTGAGGATGACATTGTCACAGTCCATTCGTATAGTAGATTATCAGAAAAGGCTAGTAACATGTTTTCCTTAACCGTTTTGAGAGCAGTGGTGATGAAATAAATGACCTGTCCGGGTTCGAACCTACAACAACTTTTTATCTGGAGAAAAGCACGAAAGTTCTTGTACTTTGTCGTATGTTTTGGTGAAGGCTCTGAATTTTAGAAATCACCAACAGAAAATAAGAAAAATATGGGGAAAACATAATTTTTTTGCATACTTCTCTGTAATGTCGGCACTTCCGGAGATAATGTTTAGACAATTATGTAGTCATCATCATAATGAGTGGCTAATGTGGCTACTGTGGCTACTGTTCCAATTTTAACACGAAATTATAAAAATCCGGCCAAGTGCGTGTCGGACCACGCACAGTAAAGAATTCCGTAGTTGGGATGAATATTTACGCATAAATATAATTTTAAATTTAATAGTATTTCTCGAAAAATTCAAAACAAAAGCGTATGAAACCGAAAATATCCCAGTTTTCAAATAAAATAAAATAAATCAATAAAACCTTATATAGCCATAAACAAAAAAGTCACGAAGAAACATTAAAATCTTTTTTATTTTGTGATCAAACGATACCCTTGAGTTATTTTATTCATCTCTCAGTAGGCCACCCCTAACGGTTTTTGTTGTAATTTCTCTAGGACATTGGACAGCGGTGCACAGAATAATATCTTCTTTCCAATTTTCATAGATAGGTATACTGCAAATTTCTCCAAGTAAAATGGCTGTGTAACATCTGGACGGACGGACAGAGGGACATGACAAAATTACAAGGGTTCCCCTTTGCCTGTTAGTTGCCGGAACCCTAAAAATGACTGCGCAAACGGGTAGAGCAACAAGCGCGTAAGATGGGAACCCGCACACGTACCTCTAAACGTGTTCCGCGTACGTCAGAAGTTGCGTGATGTTTATGTTTTTTACATAATTCTATCCCGAGAGAAAATTCATGACTCAAACATATACCATACCATAAACTGAAGACTGTTTACAAGGTACACGTAAAAAGTATATTACTTTAAAAAAAAAAACAAATTAAGGCATTGCAATCTTTACCTCTAGCATCATTGAATTTACAAATATACCACTTCTTCAGCATAGACTCGATCTCGTCAAGTTGACAAACTAAAACAGCCTGCAAGTGTTATAATTTTTACCATAATATTAACAGCCTCGCAAAAGTATTTAATTTAAAAAATGTGGCTAAATATGACATATGTTTTTTTTTTCTTTCTGTAATTAGTGAAAAACGCTTCTAAAAATTGTGTCACTGCTGACCAATGATCTGTCCTTTAAACTATTCCAATAAGAAACAGATAACGTTATTAAAAAAAAAAAAAAAATTATAATTGTACCTATCAATTCCCATAACAGTTTTATCATCAAACTAAAAAATCTAATCTCGATAAGATCTCATGAACGTCATATGGTGGTACTTCACATTGCTAGTCGGTGTTCGCGTTTTTACTGTGCTTTATTCGGCTATATAGTGTAGAAGTCCCAATAACACGAACACACCGTCCACACATCGTCATGAAAAGCGAATATGCCGAACATCCAAGAATATTTTTGCCATCTAAAGATAATTAAGTATGCTTATCTGAACGCAAAGATGGACGTGTTGACGGCAACAACGACTATTATTTCTTCTGTGCTAATTACCAATACATGTATAAAACTGCGCTCTACTGAGCAAGCTATGGGTGGACGATAAAAGAACTTATTACTTATATTCGCAATACTTTGATATGTGACTAAAAACGACAACCCCGGCGGATACGAGTGTTCGTGTATTTGCGTATTCGTCTTATTCGTGAAAAAAAGGCTACGAGTAGAATGTTCAGGCTAACTCCGCACTATTGAAAATCTGGCGTTGAAGTATTTGTACAAAACAAAGAACACAAGGCTGTGCAGCAATACAATTTGGAAGCCCTTACAAGTGAGAATATAAACAATTGGCTTCTTGAGAATCGACTCGACGGCGTCTCTCACAGGCGTGACAATGAATCCATAATGTTATTCTTTGACAATCACAATTTGTCAATCGCAGCCGCACTAACGCGGTTCCGTGTGAAAAAATAACGATTGGGCCGGACGCCAACCGTTTTCGCACGTCCGTCTAATCGGTAGCAAATAGATTATAGATATCGTTATGCTTTTACTACTTGCCAACCGCACACTTTTGTTATGGCTTGTTCATGGTATGTAGTGAAATCGTGTCTTTACCTACTTAGCTACGCTAATCTCGGAGCTATTGCGTCTATGCGTTTTAGATGTCCCGCCGAGGCATTGATCTCTTACTTTATATAAATCAAAACGGTTTTCCCTCACCTTTCTGGTATTTGGGCCAAACATTGCGGGATTAATCATTTACCTGTGCCTGTTACGTGCACTTAGTGGTCCATTTGACAGTGAGTAATCCTCACAGACATGGCTAATCGGCCTATTTGTTGACATGGAAACTCGAACTGTTAATCTAAAACCTATATATTACAAGCGACCCGCCCCTGCAGGTGTAGTGTAATAATAATGTGCTGATGTAGCGAAGTGTCAGAAAAATCGACATTTCTACCCTATATCCTTAAAAATATCAATAACATAAACCTTCCGGAATAGATTCTCTAAATCATAGTAAAATAGCAAGAAAAAAAAAATTGTTTTGAAAAAAAATAGTGATCACACAGACGGATACGGGTAAACATGAAAAATAATCTAGTTTTGTTAAAAACACTCCTATGTAAAAAAAAATTAAAAATATAACATTATTTTGACAGAGATGTGTGATCTTCTTGCGATACATTTATTGCAAGGAAAAATACTGTGATAAATCTGCTGCTCAGTGTACATTTGTTTTAAAAACTACTATTTCACCTTTAAATCGTTTTGATGTGAATAAAAATAAATGCACATCCCATATTCTATTTAAAAGAACCATGAAGATCGCCAATCTGGGTCCGGACAGAAGCTCCCGCGAGAGAATCGATAGATGAGGCTTGTCTGAACACGCCGCCCGATTCCGAAGCCGATCTCACGGAACACTGCTTTTGGCTACACTCAGCCTTTACCAATAGGCACGCGACACTCATGTTTTTATTATTGGAAAATGTATTTTAGGTTCTCTTCGAATGATATCGTTTTATAAAAATTTAACAGCTTTTTTCGAACCATCGTAATGGGGTCTTAAGAGTCGTATCATAATTCCTGTCCGAAATACGAAAAAAACATAAACATATCTTAAAAACAATTTATGAAATTCGTGTCGCTATTTTACGGGCAATAAATAATCAGCGGAAAACGAAATTTGCTTAATTAGACGTGTTGAATAATGAATGGACAACACTAACAAACGCGCGGCCGTAGCGTGTCGCTTTAGGCAGTCACAGTCGAAGCGAAGGCAGCCACCGCCCCACATGTTGCTCTGTTCGTGGTGTTACAGAGCGCTGCTGTTTCTGGCAGGTACATAATTAACATTGGCAATCCTTCCCTGTAAAAAACCGTTTTGAAATTGAACAAAGATTTAATTTTATAAATTCACCGTAGAGCGTTGAGCAGGCTCTTTGTATACAATAACCATGTGGTCGTAGTTGAGCGTGAACGCCATCATGTGCCAACAATACGTCATATTTCACGCTTATAAACTGTGCCACAACAGAAGTAAATCGCCGATGAAATCCCATTCAATTAGCGTAACATATTTTAGTTTCCATTCGTCAAGTCAACACTCGATGCTATTAATTCGGCAGCGAACTGATGTGTTGTTTCCGAATCAATTTGTTGGTCATACAAAGACCTTGTCGGCGAACAACAAGTTTTAATTTAACATGCGTTCACACTATGTCACAAAGATTTTTTGCGCGTTGAAAATCTGTATCAGCTGTTCACGTATCAACTGCAGCTGAGGACACCCTAACAATTTGTTGTGCATTGAGCTCTCACATATGCTACCACTTCATATTGTCCTGTAACGTCCACTTCTCCTCCCCTATAATCACTTTATTATCAATGGACCATGTGCATACTGCAAGTACTTGAATGCTTCTTCGATATACCGAGAAATGGGTGCAGTCGTGTGTCCCATTTGTTCTCAGTTATACATAATTATAATAACATGATATTTAAATTCTGTTGTGATACGGTTTGATATTTACTCTAGCCCTGTTTGGTGTGACTATAACGAGCTTACCCACAACTCTCCCGACCTCCGGACATCTCAATATTAGGTCCGCACGGACATCATTGGGTGCTAATGGAATTGTGGCACGCATACTTACGTGCCGCAATTAGTAGTGTACTACGCATTCTGATCGTATCTGTTATCATCCTTACTATCTTTACTAATATAATAAATGCGAAAGTAACTCTGTCTGTCTGTTGCGCATTTACGCCAAAACTACTGAACCGATTTAAATGAAATTTGGTACACAGATAGTCTAGAGCCTGAGAAAGGACATAGGCTACTTTTTATCGACATACCACGCGGGCGAAGCCGCGGGCGGAAGCTAGTTTACTATATTCCGTGTTAGGTTAAAGTGAAAAGATCGTACAGTTGCAAGATCAACCTTTCGTAACCTTAAAATTTGACTTCCTGTCCAGTCCTACCATTCGCCACCTATCATAACTCGCAACAAATATTACTCTCATCCAGGAAATATGTTTAACTATGTCATATCTACCTTAAAATTATATCTAAACGGGCCTTCAAGTTCAGAAATGTAATCATAGAACAATGTAAAAAATATCAAAGTGAATTTATCCCGGCTTGCCAAAACGGCCTCATCTGTACACGGAGCTCCCCCATTGACCGCAGACTGACTTTATTATGTCGGTAGTTAGGTACGAGGCACTCGGTTGAAGGATATCCAATTTGCAGTAGCTGTTGGTGCAGTTGAGAGCCGAATACGAAACAACAAATTTACAGATAGGAAAACCAAGTCAAAATTGGAAGAATTTCGGAGCTGTCGAACACACTAGCATAGATAGTATTGTTTCTATTCGCCTTTTTTTTGTTCCAGTTCAAATCAAATCATAATATTTTATTTCACATAAACCTACATGGGCACTTATGAAAAGTCAGAAGCTACGTGCACGGTTCCAATTGGTCGTTTCCTATGGAGAAGAGCCGGCAAGAAAATCCATGGTTACTCTTTAAAAAAATAATTGGCTTTTACAATATTTTCGAATTACAGTGTTAATAGTTATGGGAGGACAGTGTAGGCCTTTCAAAAAGTTTCAGACAGATACTTAAAAAAAAATTGAAATTGTTCCACTAAACCTACAACGTTCTCACATTCACAAAGTAGAAAAGAATCTATATAAAAGATAAATAAGATAAGTACTAAAAATAAAAAACCTATTTAAACCAAATGACATGATTGTCATTACAACTGTAAGTTGTTCATTAGTAAGTTAGTTCCTTAGCACTAGAGTTTACTCGCGGAATGTATCAAAACTCATAATACCTTTTCACGCCTAAATTACTGAACGGATTTCGACAAACTAAGCCGCGGGTGGAAGCTAGTTTAATATAATTATCAGATTCTGCGTCTGTTCCATTTCATTCATTTGCATAGCGTGGAATATGTAGAAGAGAGGAGGGTGGTGTGGATTAAACAGGACCCATCCATGGCTTTTAATTAAAACCTTTTTTTCTTTTCTTGAATGTGAATTTGGTCAAAATGAATTTAAAAAATACCCAAGGTGGCGGCTGCGATAATTTTCAAGTTTTTCGTCGTCTGTTTCGCCGTCCTAAAGTCCATAGTGGGGTCAAAATGTAAATCCAAGATGGCGACAACGAAAATTTTGTTTTTGTTTTAAATCATACGTGAGAAGGAATTTCCTTCCTGACGGGGTCCCCCGACCTAAACACTACTAACCACGACTAAACACTTTTTTTTTTTGTTGATTCATTCTATGAAAATTGTCGGGATGTGAACAATAATTGGATACTTAGACATTTATTTCTCATAAACAATATAATTTTATTCACTTAGAATGAGAACCACTGGTTGCATACAAATACACGTTCCTTGGAACGAGTATCGGAACGGTATGTTTGAAGTTAAAAGTAGGTACAATATTGTTAGTCATTAACTTATCATTATGTTAGTAAAATAAACTATTCTAAAAGACTAGTTTAAAAGGTACTTTTTTTTAAAATATGTGTAATAATTTGAAGTAAAACACCCACAAAAAAAAAACGTATCTCAAAATGGTTCGTTTAAGATAATACACGGGTGTGTCTTCGCCGAACTTGACTTTGACACACTAAATATTCTTACATATTATAAATAAAAGTCCTCCGCCGCGTCTGTCTGTCGTCCTGTTCGCGATAAACTCAAAATCTACTGCACCGATTTTCATGCTGTTTTCACCAATGGATAGAGTGGTTCTCGAGTAAGGTTTTAGTATATAATAACCGACATCCACGCGAGCGAAGCCGCGGGCATCAGCTAGTATTACTATAATCTATGAAATCTAATTTCTCAGATATTATGAGGCTACTGCATACACACAGACTATTATACAATATACCATTTGCTTGTATGTGTATCTACAATGTGTATCTACATTGATATTCGTGTATTCATCCGAAATTAATGTTGAGACGTGTATTTACATGTCGTAGCAGGTATAGGTATAAGTTTCCATCAGAACGTCATTCATGATGACAAGCTGACGCGCCGCCTGTTCTCGGAGTAGACTTCATATGCATTCCCTTGACAACGGAAATCTCATCAACGGAGAGTAGAGAGGCCTATAATTATATCCTATTACAGAGAGTTGTGAGCCTGGTGCACAATAGGCTCACTATAAACCCCCCTAACAGAATACACCTGGAACTTTTAAGGCCAGACGCAGCGCAGCTTAGCATATATAAATTAACATCGCTCACCGTACTTTTAAATGTAACCGTTCACACTGAGCGGGATATACTATATAATTATAAGAATTGGATTACCATGGTTTTCGTTTGTCGTCTGCGTGCCGGTTCACGCCGAATTGGTTTATGTCACATTTAGAACAAAAGAAATATCCCAAGTAGCACGCGGGGTTCTGTAGTAAAATTTCCAGCTTCAATTCATCCTAATTGCTTTGTGTAAATAATTCGACTATTCAATGAAGTTATATTTTTAAATAGCAAACATTGTTATAGCAGAAAAATCGAGAAAATATGTTTAATTTTTTTTTTTTAATGTTGTAGGTATGTTCTTTATACATGTCAGGATTATGTATAGAACTTGGCACCCATTTAGATCTCAATTCTTTTGTCGGCGAAGTCGACAACCAAAATATTGAATTTGGCTCCCATTTCACATTTATGTTTTTGATTGGATATTATTACTTTTTGTAAAGAAATTATTATTATTCGTCAACTAAAAGTGATCTGTAAAATCCATTTTCAAACATAAGTAGCAAGATTGTGTAAGTATGTATTTCTTTCGTAGCACAATTAGTCTTTGAAAACGACACCCATGACGAAAAATTTGAAATTCTTCGCAGCCGCTATTTTGGATTTACATTTTGAACTCACTATCGGCTTTGACACATTCGAAAACAATACGTTTACGTTTCGAAAACATAACAATACGATTTTTTTTTTATATGGGCTACTAGCTTTAGCCCGTGGCTTCGCCCGAGTGGAATTATTTTCACGAGAACGTACTGCGTCACGATCCTGTGGAAAATCTTAACACCGCGATTCAGAAAATCGCGTCATTAGCATACGCTCTCGAATGAGTACACTGGTAAACTCAAACTTTCCGTTTCAAACCAAGTAGTACCTAATTAGTTTTGATCGAGTGGACAGATCTTAATGAATGAAATAACTACTAAGATTTCGTGTCCACAACGCCGCAGTCGCAATGACGCGCGGTGCCAGACCGTATGCTTGTACAAATGAATATCGCCTATGGCGCAAGGGCGATATGCACCGGCACCGCAACGGTGCGGGAGGCGCGGCGGCGCGGTAAGGCGCCGCGTACATTTTTTATTTTCATTCTGCGATATTCGGATTTTTTTTTTTGAAGATTAACTATTATTATTAGTTATTGGTTGTCTACGTTTTTTGAATAATCTGGTATACAAAACGATGAAAGCGACCTTTCATCATGGAACCATTTCTCCTGCGAAAGTTTTTATTTTTTGCTATGGTAATTTTGTAAGGTATGAATAAAAATCGATTATTCGGAAAATACTTCAAATCGTAAAAAAAATCGTTTTCTTATTTTTTCCTTTGTATCACACATCTACAGTCACGGACTTTAATTGATGAGCCACTTGGCACTGTTCGTATTTTAGCCGTGTAATGCAAATCGGGCTTAGTCGGTTATACTCGTACATCCAGACACGGAAAGTCATGTCTTCGTATTAAAGAAGAAGAAAATTATATTTAATATCTTTACCGGTTGTAGAGCCAGAACTACAAACTTGACTACCCAAAGTCAACCAATTACAGGTCTAGCAACCGTAACCTAGCGACGATTGTTTTAGCGTAGCCATAGTAACGTTAGCGTACGCAGAAATTGTAATTACTTATTTCGACAAATTCGAAAATAACTTCTCTGACATCGAAATTTCAACTGTCACTATCTTCGGTTAAGTTTTCAGAAATATCAAGTTAATGAGCTCTGATTCAAAGGAGGTCAGTATCAAATAGATTGGATAAACATTGTAGGTATTTATTTATCATTGAGAACTTATTATTCAACCTCTATGGATAAGACTATTTCCGATTACTAGCAATTTGTCATCTTGTTTACGACCATGCAATTTGAGTTCGTGTTTAATCGTGTAATCTCGTGAGTGTATGAAACAGCAAAATTGAAAAGTTTGAAAGTGGCTCATCAATTAAAGTCCGTGACTGTACCAGGCTGGATACCAAATTTCAACTTTCTAAGTCATCTGGAAGTGGGTTAGGTTTTTGATCTATAGGTAGGTATATATATAGGTAAGTCAGTCAGTGATAAAAATGCCGATTTTTAGACGTTAATATCTCAACAACCGTTTGAGATGTATTTATGAAATTTTGGGGTTTAGTTAATCAATCTAAGGGGTTATAATAAATAAACCAAATTTTATGTGTATAAATTAAATAGATTTTAAGATATTGAGGGGTCAAAAGTGGCTCCAAATGGTTCGTGTTGGCACACGGCTGCTGTTTTTTTTTGAACTTTGGCTTGACACGCGGCCGCGTGTCTAGATGTACCCTTTAATGGATTTTTCAATAATTTTGTTATGTGTTGTATAATAAAATAATATGCTTTTGCATATTTTTTAAGTATCTTCATTCCCGCCGAGCTCCCGCCGTCCGCTCAACATTTTCGGTTTTTATAAGTAAAACAAATATTAATTGATACTCGCTACCTGCAGCTATATTTATGAACTCTAAAATGCTTTTACCGAACAAACTTAGAATAGCGTTTCATTTTTAGTTCGTAAAAATAATCTATATAGTGAATACATATAAAGGCTTTTTCGTGTTAATAAATTGTATTTTCTTTTGCAGAAGCCTCGAATTCGGACCCGGGGGGGAGTGTCAGCGCCGCCAGTCCCGTGAAACAACGGAAAGCATTTAGCGGGTGAGTGAGTTTTAGTGAGGAATAGTAATAGTACTTATAAAGAATTATAAATATGATATACTGAAGCTAACGGAGCTGCTGGGCACTGTGTTTCTCTTTCTGTTTCGCTCATAAGCCATATGAAGTACAAAGTCGCGATAGTACATAGGTACATAAAGTGAGCACCGAACATTGTTCTGATCTTGCAGTATTTGATATTCATTTCAACTTAATAATACCTCCACTTTGGAGAAAGTGTGTTAACAGACGGAAAAATAACTGATCCTATTAACGTTACATTTTTCCATAAGAGGTACGGAACCTTAAACAATAAAATTGGCACGTAGATTCTGTTTCTGAATGTAAAACAATACCTTTATCTATTCGTAACTAAAAATGAATGATTCGTAGTTTCCTATTTGTTAGTCATCTTTTTATCTTAGTGTGGTTTTATCTAATTCCTCGGACGATACGGAGCGCGCGGTTCAGTCGCTCAGTGGTGCGAAGGCGTCGCACGCGCAGACGAGGATGCACGCCGACGCGGACGGCTCGCGTCTCTGTTGTGTCAACTGTTTCCATCATATCAGGTTGTTTGTTTCACCGACTGTTATCTTCACTTCTACAACTGAATTAATTTATTCATCTACTTCAATTCGGTAATGGTTCACGCTGTGTGCCGCTAATGTGTTAGTGTCCGCGTTCAAACTTGTTTGCCGTGCTGTTGTTTGCAATAACTGAGGTGTTTATCCGAATGCATTATACTGATGACTTAGGGAGCTAAAACATTACGTAACACTTTGACGTAAACGAATCCATTTTGGTGTTGTTTCTTCGATCGTGTCAGCTAACTGAATGATGCTTCCACTCGTAATTCAAGATTTTCGACTTGCCGCATTGCAGTAGGTAGCATAAAATCCCAGCATATTGGACTCATCAGAACAGTCTTAAGGCGGATGAAGTGGGACATGGTTTTCGATGATCATCCATGTTTAATACATGGATGATCATCGAATCATCGTTGTGTAAAAACATGCGATCTCCGACTTGTATCAAACTTGTCTCATCTGTTTGTTTTGAAAAAGTGTTAAGTTAACAATCAGCACAGTTAATTGTTATTTCACAAGCTGTCTTGCTCAACAACTCACGCAAAATAAAGTACTTACCAATACAAGACTTGATATTTCCAGTTCCTGGTGCAGCTACTGATAGGGTTTCGCTTATTTTAACTTCCCCGTAGTTAAACTCCGTCTTTATTTGCGAATCATACTCACTTACTCATTTGTCTAGTGCTGTCAAACAGAATAATTAAAACAACTGAGCGAGTCTGTGAGCTTTCACAAAATTGTGCTGCTTTCTGAGAACTTGTTTCAGTGCACGTGCTGAAAAAGTTAGTAATCTCTCGTCGAGTTAGGTGAATTATTATTTGTTTTTGACTACGTCGACTAGGTATCATACAGCACCCTTAAGTCACTCTTATCAACTCTGTACAATTTGTGATATCTTATCTTGTCTATTCACACTGTATACATACCTTAACTAGAGATAATTAAATATTTTGTAATGTACATGGGGCACTCAGTTTTGAGATACTAGAAAAAAAAAACTAGTTTACTACTCAAAGAACTCTCCATTAGCGTCTGTACACAGTTTCATACTTCTAAACCAATTTTATATAACAAAATTTTCCAGTCAGCAACAGACACCTTCAATCCCCTTCTCAAATGCAGCAAGTGCATCTTCCGGTGATGGAAACTGTTTTCCCTTGAGTTATTTTTTTAATTTGGGGAATAAAAATGTTAAATCCATGATTCATCAACCGTAATGATATCGGAAACGCGCCGAGACGAACCCGCTTCCAATTTTTCTATCATGTCTCGGCACCATTCTACACGAACCTCTTTCTAAGCCAGCGTTAGATTGTTCGGTCCTAGCGTGAAACTATCTTCCTTACCCGAAGATGCCCGAGTAGAATTTCATAAAAACTTCCCTATCCAATCTGCAGTATGCTAAGTCTTAATGTGTAATTCGTCTATTCTTTTGAATAAAAATTTCATAGCGAGCACGATATCTTATGTAACAGCCGTCATAGGGCGGGCACTTCTTTCTTCAACCGCCAAAGTTACTCGACCAAGCATAAATTCGTTGAACCAGCGGAAAACAGTCGGTTTAGAAGGGCTTTTGTCTATGAACACCATTCGAAATCTTTCAAACGATTCTTCTGGCTTTAGTCGACATTTGAAAACGCACAATCTTCGCGCGAAAATGTTCTCGTTGCAAATCCTTTTTTCAGTGAGACAAGAGTATATTGATTTTCCTCGTAAAAAGTATGGAGAGAATTTCGAATTTGGAATCATAGTTTTAATTGACCCCAAAACCAACCAGTGTCCCATAGACAGAAACTGTTAGTCGCAAAACTTTCTGAGTAACCTATTCACATCAATATACAACTCTGTGAGCTTAGTACCTACCAACTGTAACTGAACGATTTCCATCGATTTACCGAATACTATGGTTCTAGCTAGGTGAATGTTTGTGGTAATGTACGACGACAGGTCGGATGAGTTCATTACCTAATTGATATGTAATTAGGGTGTCGTTGATGGTCGTGTCGCGTCGGTGTGACAGGCGGTCACCGGACGGCCGCGGTGACAACGACGACGTAGCGTCGCGACTCGCGCGTCCTACACTACGCGCTCATTACAATTACAACATTATAGCGACCGTATCTCGTCTGATACCGCTCCTTGTCGACCGTCCCCGATCAGATTATTTACTCCTTCGAAATAGAACTTAGATAACAGTGTTTGTGCACATTTTGCATGTGAGTCAGTGTACACGTGATCGCAGCAGTGAACGTGTGTGACAGTGATGTTAGCGCGACGCTACAGCGATGTGGAATCAAGTTGTTTGCGTGAAGTAAGTCTCAAGTGAATGCTACCGTGGTGCCGTGGCGTGATGTGATCTAGTGCGGGTTACGCAAAGCGCACAACGCGGAGATCCGAACTGTTATTGTAGCAGTTGGGATATTTTTTACCGGCGGTCGCCAGGCTACGACCGCATTGCGGTGACGAGTCCTTGATTCAGTGTAGAACTGACCACTCGTTCACACTAAGATAACATACAATTAAAAAAAAATACCAATTTTATTTATGTGTTAAATACACGTTCTACTGTTCCCCTTAATATATCGGTACGTACCTTGTATCAATATCATTAATCACAACCATGAAGCCATTTCATGTGGGTGATAGCCGTCTCGTATTATTTTCAATGTTTCAAAATTTAAATGCAGCGTTGTTTTGCGACCGTGACAAATAAAATGTATCACGGCCATTTCACTTTTTATGAAGAAGCAATTTATATGCTAACATTCTGCTAATGTAATCAATGCGATGGGAGAAACACAAACAGTTCAGAAACTTCAAGTGAGGAATTATTTCTTGGTAATTAAATTGTAGTAAGGTATGCGGGAAATTTTCCAATGAAACTAAAGCTTTTCAAGTAAGCTTTATATTATTTCCTATTATTCATATAATAAAGTAAAAATTCAGCAAAAAAGAAACGACTGCATCCCGGTGCAAACTTCGGTTAAATATGTTTCACTTTTATGAAGTCACTAGCTTCCGCCCGCGGCTTCGCCCGCGTGTTATGTCGATGAAAAGTAGCCTATGTCCTTTTCCAGGGTTCAAAGTATCCCCATACCAAAGTTCATCCAAATCTGTTCTGCCGTTTTAGCGTGAAAGCGTAACAAACCAACAAACACACTCTCGCATTTATAATATTAGGAAGTTAGAATTAGCTGCGCCCCTCAGTTTCACCCGCATAAGTCTCGATCCCTTGGGAGCATCGGGATAAAAGGTATCCAATGTTCTTTACCAGGTCATGGTCTACCCATGTTCCAAATTTCATCGAAATCCGTTCAGCGATTTTAGCGTGAAAGCGTAACAAGCGCACAAACAAACTTACTGTCGCATATATAATATAAAAGTTACGATTGTATTTCGTTCGTCCCGAGGTGGATCTCTTATTCCGACTAGTCTCTTAAGGGGGATCCGCTAAGGTAGCCAACAAAATTAAAATTTACTTACGTTTTTTGCAATTTGCAGGTCAGTTTCAGGTTACATTATGTTGATTCGGTCGCACTTTGTGTGCCTGCTAGGCATGGCCGGCTGATACCAGTCGGGCTCGGCGCATGTACAAGTATCTTCCGGGCCCCCGACTCATGTTAGTAGTAGGAAGACTGAGGTTTTATTCGATAGGAGTCCGACATGACCCGCCGTTCTCCTAAGACGGAGGGTCTCCATGTTCTCGAGGATGTCACCACGAAAAAAAAAAGTGTATATGTCGATCAGAATAAGATTCGCGACCGTAACAAATATATATGTACACAATTATACATCCTCACATATTATAAAACAAAGTCCTCCGCCGTCTCTGTCTGTCGTCCTGGGGGCTTAAAATAGTCACTTTGGAGAATCATAATAGTAAAATATTATGAATCGTCGTAAAACGTCACGAACTGACAATTCATAATATGATCTGCGTGCGATTCATATAACGAAATAATACATCTGTTTGACAGTTTTCTATGCAGATTCGTAAAATGAATTGCTTTCGTGCCAAATTAGAGGAATTGCTAATGTGACCCTGTTCGCGATAAACTCAAAAATGACTGCACCGATTTTCATGCTGTTTTCACCAATGAATAGAGTGGTTCTCGAGTATGGTTTTAGTATATAATAACCGACATCCACGCGGGCGAAGCCGCGGGTATCAGCTAGTTTACAATAATTAAAATCATCAATACAACTTT
Organism: Lithophane leautieri; assembly: GCA_949152455.1. Taxonomy (NCBI): domain Eukaryota; kingdom Metazoa; phylum Arthropoda; class Insecta; order Lepidoptera; family Noctuidae; genus Lithophane; species Lithophane leautieri. The sequence continues at coordinate 17,860,252 of OX424458.1, read as the reverse complement.
CTAAGTTGGAATTGACCTCAAATGTCATGATTTCATGAAATAGTCGTTCAATAGGGTGGGTTATTTAAACTTTCTGGCTGTAGCTGTATTGGTAATTTTCATAATTTTAATTCTGTAAACACATACTTGTCACGGTCACTAATCATAGTTTGAAAAACATACAACCTAATACTGACATGCAAAAAACTTAAGAAAATTTAAATTTTGCGGGCTACTCTAAAGCTTTCATCTTAAGGGGGATGCGCCAGGGTAGCCCGCGAAATTCAAATTTTCTTACGTTTTTTGCAATTTGCAGGTCGGTGTTAGATTGTATGTTGATCTAAATATGATTTGCGCACGTAACAAATATGGATTTACAGAATTATAAACATTAGAATCAGCAATACAACTCTCTAAGTTCATGAAAGTCTCAAAACTCATGATTTCATGAAATCTCGACATTTGAGACTTTCATGAACTTAGAGAGTTGTATTGCTGATTCTAATGTTTATAATTCTGTAAATCCAAATTTGTTACGTGCGCAAATCATATTTAGATCAACATACAATCTAACACCGACCTGCAAATTGCAAAAAACGTAAGAAAATTTGAATTTCGCGGGCTACCCTGGCGCATCCCCCTTAACACTAAACTTCTACGTAACGTATCCTTTTCCGCAATTTCTGTAGAATATACGTAACTGAATTCATGCTTTTCCATTACTTTCATGAAAAAATTACCTAGTTTCTTTGAGTCGAAGTCTAATTAATTAATAATTAACTATTACGTACCGCTTTAATCTTCCAGTGAATTACCTCTTGCAGTCATTTTACATATTATTAATATTTAATCTATAATTCCGGTTAGGGTTACCACCCGTCAGGATCGCACCGGACAAGTCCGGCTTTTTGCACCCGTCTGAAATTGGTCCGGCTTTGTTATTTGTCCGGATTTTTCGAGATAAGGGGATTTCTTTTACAAATAATGAATGTTCTATGAATTCTGAAAAAGAAAGATTTATAAAAAAAAAAAAAGTATTTTTACAAATGTCTGACTTTTTGTCAGGATTGTCCGAATTTCGAAACAGTAACCTCAATTCGGGCCGAATCATATCATTGATATTCACCGTGAAGAAACTTGGGAGAACTTCAATAACTATGATATTTTTGTTAATAGGTACAGAATGTTAGTTATGACATGACAAACAGCTTATTTTTATAATTATCACGTTTTAATACTAATGGTAACGCGACTAACTTTTCATAGTGAGGGGTTTCTTAAGAAGACCTATATGCGTCTCTACAGACAAGATAATACCTATCTTAATCTAACTTTGCTGATAAACGTTTGACGTTTCTACGTTGTTTCAATAATAGATAGGCAGAGTGACCTCTAACAGAGGATGTGTCCCGTGTGAAGCTAGAAAATTGACGCTAACCCGGCGGGGACGACGCCCCATCGCCACCCGAATTAATTCAATACCTCGTGTTAGTTCCGTAGTTTAAAACTGAGCCCCGACGCCCATTTGATCATAGTGAAAATGAGCCAATGCGCCCGAATAATCCCCACACGGCCCCTTTTACGAAAATAAGAAAATTCATCACCTACCAAACCAACACAATAATGCTTTTGTTTTATTTGATAACAAAACGTGATAAGTTAACAGTCAGTACTCGGCTGTGAATATTTCACTATCTCGTTAAGATTAAACGCACCTAATTGGCATCAACGCTGTATTGATGATTGCGGGTTGTTTAACTGTACTGGCATTGCCTTCAAAACCCCGAGTCTTCAGGGTTTTCCCGCAGCTATAATGTCAGAAAAATACGTTATTACACTATCATAATTGATCTAAAAGACCTCAGTTACAAGTAGGAGGATAGGGTTATTTCCCGCGGACGGATGTCATTATGCCGATGATCAGCGGCGACTGACAGCATAATCTTGTGAGCTGACTGCATGCTGCATCTGCCAAGATGGCACCTAACAATGTGTGACGTAGTAAGCCGACGTTTCCGATCAGCATTCAGCAGACACAGGTGATAATTGATACGAATGAAAATAATTCAAATTGGCAGATACAATAATTAACATCATTGCTTGGTAGCGTCATTTATTTCCAACTAGGTGATGCCCGCGGATTGGCCCGCGTGGATGTCGGTTATTTTACACTTAAACCTTACTCGAGAACCACTCTATCCATTGGTGAAAACAGCATGAAAATCCGTGCAGTAGTTTTTGAGTTTATCGCGTACAGGACGACAGACAGACGCGGCGGAGGACTTTGTTTTATAATACGAGTATGTAAGGATGTAGTGATGTAAAATTATAAATTTCATGCTTTGTTTTATAATATGTAAGGATGTAGTGATGTAAAATTATAAATTTCATGTATCATGGTCATGAGACTGATATTATTCCTGACGTATAGAAATATAAAAACTTGCTCTAAAAGCTTGTTTCACCATACTCTGTTAGTTTTAACGTCCAATCACATAGATAACGGCCCGTTAGGCTTAGTGAGTGTTTCACCACGTATTAACGAATGGTTAATTCCCTTAACAAGACGTTAAACGTCAATCACTACAATATAACGTTGACATCCACATCAATTTTAACAGACTATTTCTTAATGGCACATTAAGAATAATTTGGTGAAATCGGGTCTTAGTCAAACATTTGAATGTTATGATCACAATTAGGTACCCTATTATTTGTGTTTGAAAACGTCGTAAACTGGCTGTGTCAATCAAATATGAGGAAAACTATAATTAATAGTGGCGTACGATATATATACAGTACACACATTGCGGTTTGCGTATTGGATTACTTAAGTGTATTGTGGTCCATAGCTGGCCACGGCCAACCCAAGGCGCTGTGCCTAAATTGATGCAGCTGTGATCACTTCATACAACACTGCAGTGTATAAAAGCTAGGCTTGTTACTGAAGTTACCACAGCCCAGAGCACTACAGATACCCTACAGGTCTACAAACACCCGAGCATGTCCGCTTATGTGGGCAAAATCAATGATAGCCTTTCAATCTGCCGCTGCACTTTGATTTAAAAGATCGTTGTCATTGTTCACGTATGAATAAATAGGATTTGCCACATGTAACTGGTCGGTACAGCGTAAAAAACTTAGACAAAAACTTTAAATTTTCTTTGTAATGTATTGGTATGTAGCTATGGCATAGAATTTTATGTATATATGACATACTAGCTTCCGCCCGCGGCTTCGCCCGCGTGGTATGTCGATAAAAAGTAGTCATGTCCTTTCTCAGGCTCTCGACTATCGGTGTACCAAATTTAATTTAAATCGGTTCAGTAGTTTTGGCGTGAAAGCGCGACAGACAGACAGAGTTACTTTCGCATTTATAATATTAGTAAGGAAGTAAGGATAATGTTATGAATAAAATTGCAAACAAAAGGGGTCTTAACTACTGCAACGCTATCAATTTACTAAAGGAGAGAACGTGTTCAAATAAAATTTAAAAAATGCTGTAATAGGTGCGCCAACCCATACGTAACATATTTACGTATCATATTTGATTTTAACTGCGAGTTCTTCCGTAGATGCTCGATTATTCCGTTAATTTTCACCTGATTAGCTTTGTTTAACGCGTAAACGGCTTGTCACGTTCGACAAATAATAAATTGATTATATAGTGCTTTTCAAAGTGACGTCACAAAATACCGGCGTCATATATATAAGCGTCAGAACTTAACATAAACTCTACTTTTATATTTTTATCGTAAGATAGATCAGAGATGACATGACAAAATACATCCAAATGGTGTGAGTTACCTTCTCCAGTCTATTATATTAGTGACTAGCTGCAACCCGGGGTTTCACCCGCGTAAGTCTCGATCCCGTAGGAATATCGGGATTAAAAATTTCATCCAAATCCGTTCAGCCATTTTAGCGTGAAACCGTAACAAACAAGCTCACTTTCGCATTTATAATATTAGTTAAGATTAGGATAGTTAGGATATATTATGATATAATATAGATAGGATTAAAAATTTGTTGATTGACTGACATTGACCTTTCTTCGGTACGCAGGAAAAGATGGCTGGGGCTTCGCAAACCGTCTCAGGGGAAGACAGAAAAGGGCCCGAGCGGAGCACAATCACCCGCCACTACAGACAAACCCCAACTGAAGAAGATACCATCAGACAAGAAGCTCAAGGTATGTTTTTGTTCACTTCAAACTTTCCTAAAGATTTTCGCGGGGACCATACGTCATTCTTTGTTACGAAAACAATGCTATCTGAGAACAAAACAGAGAAAATGACAGAATTAATGATGGAACGCTAAAAGACGGCATAAGATGCTTAACACAAATGTTCATAATCGTCATCCATGTTCAAAAAATGTAATTATAAACTTTTTTATCGCTTACTTACGGCTTTCTTTTACACAGCCTATAGACATTTTCGTTTTCTGAAACTTCGTAATGTCGCCTTTATCTTACGGTAGCTTTTTCACTTTATTGGTTAAATAATTAAACAACCAACTTCTTGCAGTTGGACTGGTGTTGGTTCAACTGTCAACATCGTGCTAAAATAAACATAATAGGAGAGGTAACATGGAACTACATGTTAATGTTATTGTTGCAGCTTCCTTACGGCGATAACGGACGAAGCGATGACCCAGACCCGGGGGGCAGAGCAGGCCCAGGCGCACTCGATGAGGCCGAAGACGAGGCCGCGGACGTGGAACTTCCACCGCCCATGAAACCTATTCAGGTAAGCTTGTAGTTTTAACCCCTATTATGGTCTTTGACCATCAGTTTCCTTGCCCAGATCGAATGCGCCCACGATTCAACGCAAGGGCTTTTTAATTGAAACACTGATGCCATAAGTGGTCAAAGTCAAAGGCACACGATGGAAAGGACTTATCTACAACTAGCTTCAGCCGGCGGATTCGCCCGCCTGGTTTGTCGCTAAAAAGTAACCTATGTCCTTCTCCAGGGTTCAAAGTATCCCCATACCTAATTTTATCAAAATCCGTTCAGCCGTTTTAGCGTGAAAGCGTAAGAAACAAACAAACTCACTTTCGCATTTATAATATTAGTTAGGACTAGTAAGTGGTGAAAGGTGGGCGTTTTGGGGGACTGTCTTATGTAATTTTAACGTTCGAAAAGTGCTGATTCTCAGCCTAGTTTGAATAAATGACTTTTGATTTGATTGTTATAGGCAAAATTTTGCTACATTATTGCAATTTCCTTAAGGATCTCATTTTTTTTTTTTAATACATTTGCCTTTGTTATATCCTGATAATTTATATTTCTATTGGTGAAAAATGGTTAAAATCGGTCCAATAGTTTTGGAGCCTATTCGGTACAAACAAACAAAAAATCTTTCCTCTTTATGGTATAGATAGTTAAGGATTAAAAATCTCACTGGAGCTTTGATGTCTTGATATTTGCGTATGAGACTTACTGAACAGTACACTATCATTAAAAAAAATGCGTTTAAACTAAAAGTTAATTAATCTACATATCAAACGCTCAGACCGAATAAAAAACCAATACGGAGCGCTGCGAACAATACAGTGAAGCATGCTAAAATTACACCACCGCTCGCTCTGTGCATACACGCTCACACACACATTTACAACTATTTACAATGACACTACAATCAAACCACACCAAACTAAGTGCACACATGTTTACGAAACCGGCCGTACGTCACTGTTGACAGCGGTCTGTTTTGATTTTTATTTGGTCTGAGATCAGACGTACTCGTATTGCCGGACATTTTGGAGGCTTGAACTTCCATGGTTGAACGAGCAAGAAGTGATTGTTGATAGGCCGCTAACAACAACGAAGCAAGTTTCGAGCATACTTGCATTTGCAGGCGGAAACTTAACTTATTTATAGACATCAACTGTTGTGGTGTTCAACATCGTATAGTTACACAGTTGTAACTTGTGACACTTCAACTTTATTAACAACTCGTTGATAAAGTACAAGTTAACGATGTCATTTAAAACGGCATTTATAACGTTAAAGCGCTTTCAACATGCTAGTGTAACTTGTCACAGAAGCGCTTGAAGCTGAAAGTTCGCACATAACCGTGAGTATTTACGGCGGTGTTCACACTGGCTCTGGTCGTATGGGGCTCATAGGCACGTGGGGGAAATGCGGCTAAACAAGTCCCCGAGTCGTTACTTATTACCAGTAATCGGAAATAGGTGAGCTAAAATGCCTAAAATTCGAAAATAAGCAGAGACAAAGTGGAGACGCCTTACGACAAAATAATTTTTCGGGACTTTACTTAAGTACAACCAAAATTGATAAAGTAAAACAACTATTTAATTCATTTACTCATTCTGTTTAAAAGAAAATATATGCAAGTATTTTATTGTTTTCATAATAATTATATTTCATATATTTGTTGATTTTTTTTTTTTAATTTGGAAAATTTATCAAGAATAGTTTAATATTAATAATGTCTTAAAAGTCATGTAAAATTCATAAACTTACTAAGCGTAAGTCCCGAAAAAATATTTTAGTCGTAAGGAAGTCTCCACTTTTTTTGTTTCTGTTCTATGAACTTTAGGTAGATTAGCTCAGCCGCTCACTACTTATAACACACCGGCCAAGTGAAATCACCGCATTCACCTATTATTGCCGTACATGGTGGCTCCGTGTCCCTTAGTGCCACAATAACAGACACTGTTTACTCCTCAATTATGTTGTAAGGACATTCATGAGGTATGGACCAACTGTTGATATCCAGGCAGGGCTTGAAATATAAGTATTTTTGGGAACCGGTACCATTGGCATTGGTGTGATACCGGTACCAGAGGTAGTACCTATAGATACTATAGTGGTATATGGTGTTTATAATCATTACAAATATATCCGTAAGTTAGAGTGAGAAAACACATATAGTAATTAAAAAGGATAGCTAATAGGCATGAGAAAAATAACTTCAGGGGTGCTGCCAACCGTCCGAGGTTCCTCATACAAATATGAGATTTGTGGTACGCGATAGGTACTACATGTAAGGTTGTCTTTCTTCATTCCAACAACATGTAAGGTTGTCTGTGGTTTCCAACATCTTAAACCAAATGTGGGTAGGACCGTAGCAGCTTATTTATCGATATTACGGGTGACGTAACGCCCACTAAAATTAGATCGTGTGTAGTCTATAAAAATATAGTTAGTTAGTTAAAATATAGTAGTAAGTATGTTTTTCTTCTTTATTCACGTTATTCGTGAGTGAATTACTGTGGTCGTTTAACCGTACAAATAAATCCAGGAAAGACTTACCTTTGTGAAAAAAATATTTTTCACAAAGGTAATGTAATGCCCTCCATAATTAATAATGCTACTTTATTTAACTCTTCATAGCTATCAGACAATAAATGAGCACTCTCTAGTTCTCACGTAATTGAAGCGTCAGTGCGATGAGGATTTGGGTTTCAAAGCACTATCCCCACTATCCCAGGTGACATGGTCATCGGAAATCCTGAATATGAAAACCAAACCAGAGATATATAACATAACAATGAAAGTCGTGTCGCGTTTATAAACATAGGTTATTAACATGTTCTGTATTGTGTACAGAACCCACAAGCCGTGCTCCAGCAAGCACCTCAGCCTGCAGTGGTAACATCCGCCCCGGCAGCGCGCGTAAGTACCAGCACCTTACTACCTACCACGGACACTATGCAATATTCACTTAAATACTACCGTTGGGATCTGGTACTTTTACGGAAATTACGCAACATTTTTATACGTCAACATTTTCAGAACTCTTTGGCAATGGATGGTCTCGACAGCAATGCGGCTTCGGCCGACATTGATGAGATCATGCAAATCGTCAAAGAAAGAATGGTGCGGCTCTATCTCAATGCATGATGTTTGCATGTTTGGTTTTCTTTCCCATGTTTTGTCAATACCCGTACTGTTCAAAGTGTCAATGGCGACTAATGGGCTCTATTAGTACTACCTGACGCTCCCGACTTGTTCGCCATTGATTAGAGTGCAAGTGGTTCCTACAAGTAATACAATATCTCTGCTACATTCTATTGACGCCATCCTTGGCGCAACATCCGTCGACTACCCTCCAGAACTACAATTCACATGTCGTTTCTTTAAGGTACCAGGTAAATAACTGTTTGAACAGTATGTGGTACAATATTACCGTAGTTTTATTTTCTCTCACATTGTACTTAGATGTCGTCGGCAAATATTTGATTTAGTGTGTGACCTTTTGAGTTGAGTTCGCAGCACATTTTTATTTTGTTTAACTAGCGGAAGATCGCTTCGTGTCACATGCATGTCTTTCGTTGAGGCTTCTATTTTGATTTTATTTTGCATGTGATATTTTATCTTCTCTTAAAACAACCTCGATTTTTACTTAGTATGGTTTAGCTCAAGCAGGTAACGTGTGACGCCATAGCCGTCAGTTATAATTTGCTTTGCTAATGAGATCAGATTTCAGAGAGTATTTTGATTAGGTCAACGGTTCGCTCCATATTCATCATACGTACATAATTTCATACTCTCCGCCCCGTTGTGATTACTACGGATTCGTTAGGGTCAGCAACATTAAGTCGGTCGACAATAGTGCATAGTTTCGCTAAAATTTGAATGAAAATTGGCTAATTATTACGTTTTTCTAACAATTTTTTGGAGACTATACCTACCAAGACTAGCATTAAGATATATTCAAAATAATAATTAGGTTCTACAATAAATTTCGAAATTTTCATCGACTTAGGTTGCTTACTTTACCTGAGTTACTCAGTATCTTTTATTTCTTAAGTTAGAGACCAAAAAGCAAAAAGAAAGTCGATTGAATAATTCTGTTTTAAAAACGTGAATGTGTGAATAGGAACAGCATGGCGTTGCATCTTCTTCTGGTCGAACTGGAGAGGTTGAAGAGGAGGAAGTCCCGGTTACTCCGGGTCCGGAGTCTTACGAGGCTTCTCTCAAGAAACGCGAGTACGTTTTGCGTGAACTTGTGGACACCGAGGAAATATACGTGTCTGATTTGCGGCTCATCTGTGAGGGCTACATGCGACACGTACAGGCAAGTCAAACGGTACATCTGACTTTTATAATTAGGTATGGCTTGTACACTTTATCGAATTTTTTAAAATGTGGTGTTATTTATATTGACTCTAGACCTTATCTGTGAGATCTTTATATAACTCATTGTGGTGCAATTTGTCAGTCATTAAATAACCAGCATGACTGTTACAAGTAGTCAGCACTTACAAAAATGAAAACCAATGTAAAACTTTGCAACATGGCTGTTACCTACAATGAGATTAACTTGGTGAACATTAAATTAATGAGTTTTTTATGTATAGGACCCGAATGCCGAGCCGTGTCTGCCCGAGGGCTTGCGCGACCGTCGACACCGCATGATATTCGGCAATATCGAGGCTATCTATGAATGGCACCGCGAGTGAGTACTACACCTTAGTAATTATTATTATTATTTGTACAGTACCTACCTTTAATATAATGGCAGTTCCTAACAGTCAAAAAAACAATGGTCAATTAGGCCTGTTTATATGAAGAGACGCCACCTGTATATGGAATGATTGGAATCAGAAGACTGCTATGGAAAATTACGAAAGTATTTCACAATTTACCCTGAAGCAAAATGTTGACATGACTACAATGATTTGGTGTGTTTTGTGCGAATGTGCTACAGCGCTGTGCGATTGTTTTGTTTTTTTTACATTATGAATATAAGTTTTTTTTCTAGATTGTTGGATTTTGAGTTATGATAATAATATAAACTCAGCCTATTTCCTCGCCATTTAGTATTGTAACTAAAATACGAACAAACACTCATTGAAATAATGATTAGGTATAATATTTAACAGTTTATTTTAATTACTTTGCTTTGGCTATGGGTAAAATGTATAACGATTAAATACAAACATTCGTATATTTCAAGTAGAAACGTACAAAAACTTGACATCTTTATCGTGTAAATAAATATTTAAATGCTTTATTTTGTTTAGTAGTACCTATTAGGGCAGTCGTCGTGCTGGCGTCCATAATCCAAAGTTTGTTACATTTTAAGCTTGCGCAGTACACAATTTCTTTTCCCAACTACCTTGGGGTCGGCTTCCAGTCTAACCAGATCCAGCTGAATACCAGTATTTATCTTTCATGGAGCGAATGCCTTTTTGACCTCCACAACCCAGTTACTGGGTAACATGATACCCCTTGGTACTCCTATGTACATGCATACATGATGAAATTTTGGTTTGTGCAGTAAATTTGTCAGAGAGTTGCATCTGTGCGTCGAAGAGCCTGAGCTGCTGGGCCCACTATTTCGTCGATTCCTGGAGAAGCGCATGTTTCTGTACGAGGCCTACTGCCGCAACAAGCCGGTGTCGGAGTACATTGTGTCCGAGCATGACAGCTACTTCCAAGAGCTGCGCGTCAAACTCGGACAGAAGCTCCAGGTGCGTTGGAACTTTGTTATAAGACATAAGTGCGATGCTGATAAACGGAAGCAAGCTAGGCAAGTTGACCGGTTTTGATAATGGACCTTGTGGTCTATTTCCCTCAAAATATGAATTTGATTTTTGTTGATTTTTTAGTTCACAATCATTTTATAATACAAAATTTTTAAGATATTTATCTTACTGTCTACTAGTCTATTAGAATGAACGAGACTATCGACAATACGTCGCGTTGATACGACGTTTTTGCTGTGTAATGCCTACGCTGGACTAACGCTATATGCAAAGGCATTTGTTTGGATATGTATAAAAAAATTAACTATATTCCTTCGGGGTTCCATCATTGGTTATCATTACCAGGTCTATTTTTAATATGGACGGTATGGTATATCTACCGTTTAACTGAACGAACATCCAATATTTATTAAATTCATATTTTTTTTAATAACTCCGTTTAGCGTAGTCTGACACGTAGATGAATCTGAAAAAAAGTTCAATGGAACTCACTTTCTCTAAAAAAACTACTTGCACCTTACATCCTCGCATGATCATTAAGCACAGTGCAATGAGTGACAGCACCTATGAAGTAACAGCTTTAAAAGTTCCGACACTGCATGGGAGCAATTTCACTAGACCAAACCACTCCTGCGCCACGGAACTTTTATTGCTGTAGATCTCTGAAATATCATGGCTTTCATTATAAACTAACTTCATAAAATTAATAATTTTTTTATTATCACTGCCAACTAATATTAACCGCATATTTGAACATTTCATGAAACATTTTATCCTTCGAGCTCATCACGTGTGGCAAGTGTCACATGCACGTAACATTTATCGATACTTGGGTGACATGTGCTTGATTGTAGGTCCGCCTTAGGGAACGGGCTTCCCTCCCCGGGGCTCGCATAACTCTGTCTCAGGTACTACTGGAGTTCAATATTAAATCATCAAGCAATGCTGGTACCTGTTTGTTATAACCTGTGTGTTTGAACTATGTAATTGGCAACTCAATTCTTCCACACGATAGTCACAGAGAATTAATTAGAAAAAGAAATTCAAAATTGGCGTTTAATATAATTCTAGTGTTACCAGCTTGCTCTAAGTATTGTTTGTTAACTGTTCACATTTGGGCTAGGGCAAGCTGCCCTGTCCGCTAACGTCTGTAGTCTGACATACGATGTTGGTAGGTATGTCAGTACAGAGTGTATGCCTTGTGCGCAACACTTTGACCCGGGCAGTTCAGTTGCGTATCATGTTTGTGACATTGTTATTACGACGTCACGGCAGTTCCCTTGCATGTCAGGCTGAGTCTGTCCACCACATCACCACTCATTTACCGTTGGGTCGTTACGTTAATTTCTCACGTCACACACACTTGTCTAACACGTCCGCTATGAAATTATTGTTGTTGTCGCTTCTTGTGTTTGCATGTTCGCGATGTGTCGCAGTGAAGCGCACGGTTGTTGTAATATGCGCCTGTCGTTTTTCAGCTCGGTGATTTGCTGATCAAGCCTATTCAGCGTATCCAAAAGTACCACTTGTTGGTGAAGAAGATTCTGACGTACTCGGAGCACGCTAACGCCGCGCCACACGTGATCGCGGCGCTGCGCGAGGCCGTCGAGTGCACCGACATCATACCAAAGAACGCCAACAACATGATGGACGTCGGGCGTCTTCAGGGATTTGCGGTAAGAACCCACTTTATAATACTTAAGCTCTTTTGCCAAACGTTTCAGCCAATGCGATTTTTTCTGTTTTGAACACAAAAGCGAATCTAGCGCTGCAATATAATTGACTGCTATGCTATAGCCGCTCAGTGCAAAGCGCGTAAACCATAAGCAGCGAGTTACAAATTCTTACGCGTTTGTATAGTTTACGTTGGTCAAGCTGTGATCGCTGCCACTGTGGCACACTCAGCCTCGGAGATTCTGGTGTTCGAGGCCCCAGCTTGAGCAAAACCGAATTAGGAATTGAGCGAGTTCAGCACATTGTAAGCTAAGCGTCAACAACGAGCTGTGGCTTTCAAATAAACAAATATACGTTTATCTAAGCGACAAAACTTGAGCAAATTTACAAAAGCGACTTGCCATTTCCAGGGCAACATAACCGCCCAGGGTAAGCTGCTGATCCAAGAGTACATGGTCGTGTCGGATGTGTCGGGAGGCAGAGACAAGAGCAGGTGCATGTGTGAACTGCAGGTGTTCCTGTTTGAACAGTGCATCATCTTCAGCGATGCCGTTGGCAAGAAGACCCAGTACAGCAGCCCCACTTACAACTACAAGGCTCACATCCAGGTTTGTTTACCATGCTCTTTACATTACATGTGCTTAAGATATCCATTTCGAAGGTATGATTTAGAAAGCATTTGCCTTTGTATATGATTAGGGTTCGAACTATCTCTATAGACACATAAATTCATAAAAAAAAAAACATCATTTTACCCGTGAAAACATAACAAACAATTTAGCATTTTTATTCTATACAAATAAATGAAGCTCTTTAGCATAATATTTATTTTGTGTATCACATCAATCAGGTAAACAAGATGGAAATGGAAGAGGTAGAGGCACACGACGCGTTCATAGTGCGCACAGACGACGCCACCAAGCCCAAGATGTCATACATGTGTCGTCCGTCAGAGGCTACGCGCGCTAACTGGGTGTCTACCCTAACCAGCATTCTGACGCTCCAGAAGAACTTCGGCGCCGCTCTCGAGAACCCGGGCGCTTACCTCCGGGAACAGTTGACTCGAGAGCCGGCTCGCGACCCCGCCGCGTAAGTAGCGAACAAGACGCCACCCGGACGCTTCAATACCCAGTATTTGACTAACTCATATATTTGCCTATACTAACAGTTACTGATACCGACAACCACATATTTGTAACAATAAAAAAAAAAACCCAGAAACGAGATTTTCTAACATCAGTTTGTAAATTATAACAAATACCTATCAGTATGTTATTTGACTGGTCTCAGTAACAACATCTGTAACAACTAACAACTGTATTTATGTATTCGATGCGACTCTGTTATCCATCCAATAAATCTCAACTGTGACTTTCGAATAACCTAAAATTGTAGTTATAAAATCACATATAAAAAAATTACTCACATGTGGTCGGCCGACTGCCAACTAGGAAATACGAAGGTGCCGACAAACTACTTCGACATGGAATCAAAAGCTTTACATCTGTCATGCTTGCCATAAAGCAATATTGTCTAGTTTATCGGCGTCATTTAGCTGTCATCGTGTACCTCACTTTTACGTTAACATCTACTAGAATAGGCCCGGAGTGGTATTCCACCGAGTTATGTGAACAAAAAGTTAGATCTGTAGTAAACTGGCAGTGTTATGGATATATTTGTAACAGCTTGGCTCCAATTTGGAGACGTATGAGCACGGTGACGGGTTGAACACAATCGCACGAGTTGCTAATGGGGAACACTGCACAATGTACACACTTGCAGGAACGCTGCGTGCTTCATAGATACACACGTCTACTCGAGAGCACATACATAAGTATCAGCACACACAGCACTATAAACGTGACCACTTCAGATGAGTAGCGAACAGTTGTATTATTTCAACAGAACAACGTTATTTAAAACGTCCAGACCTGTGAAAGTGCTTGATCCTTTAAGATAATAAAATCATTAGTAAGTAAGGTGGAGATGAATGCGATAGTAAAATAATATAATTGAATCATTTGTGTACGAAGCCAGCGGGGCCGGGCGGACACGCGAGCGCGATACTTAGACGTCACACAACGTCGCCTAGCGAATATTATAATGTCCACGTTAGGTTAACAAACACTGGAATTGATATTTAGATATACATTTATTTAGATAATTTTAACGTTGAGATAGGTACCAAATTATGTTAAAGTGTAGCAATAATGAGTGTTGATCGATTTGAGTCAGCGGACCGTCGAGCCGTGGTCGTGACAACGTCACCATTGCGATCTCTGATCGATATTGTAGTGGTTAGTTGTCATTATCAATCGACCGGGTTAAGAACAGATTAAGAGTTTTGTCAGTAATGCCTTGGACCGCAACACGATCCCATCTAGCAATAACATACTGCCATTAACAATTGCATTTAGTGTTCACTGCCCAAATTCGTGAGATGAGGTTTAGTTGTTAGGACAATGAATAGATTTAGATGTAAGCGTCTGCGAATGACGTGAGTGCATTGAACACTGCCCATATTGTATTCATTACAGTACTAGACCACTACCAATCATAGACACATGGGTTATGTAATAAAGTGGCTCAGTAAACGCACAAAGACGAAGCAGGGAAGGCAGCAGCGGAGCGTCGGTAGGCACTACGTCGTAGATTATAATTGCTGCGGAGAAGTAGTGGCGTTGCATATTGTTCAGTACTGCTGCTTTCACTTCGCCTCACCAGGCCAGACCTCGCACCTGACTTGACCGAGTACCCCAAACTTGACGATATCTGACAACGGAGAGTGAATCCACTGCTATCTCCGGACTCACCGACATTTATGTATCCTAGCATCATTGAAGGGTACTCATCTAATAAACTCAAGTTACTAAGTACTTAATACACTCATTGGGTAAATGTTATCGGTAGTACTTAAAATGAATTTAGAGAAACTGGCGCCTCAAAACTGTATAACAAAGGCGCGCGGGTTCTCTTGATAGGCAGATATCGTACCCATCTTCTGTATCCGGAGATGAGTGATGTTCATGTAATGTTCACAGTATACTCGTGAAGGATACGCTTTCTGAACACTGACTTCCTCCTTCGCAGCGCTGTTAGGTGTAGAGTTGTTCGTGTGAGTTTCACGCACCATCTCTGAAACTCACTGACTATTGTAATGCCGTATCGTTTTGTATCGCACCGATCAAACGATTATTTAACTTTTTGCTTAGTTGTTAAGTAGGAATCGAAGAAGACTGGATATAAAGGAATGAACGATATTTTGAATGGTTGGATTTAGAAGGTATTGCATGCTTAGATAAGTCACATATACATTTCACATACATATTATATAGTGCGCGGTAGGGATAGTTATAGACGCCCGGCGTACACTCGAATATTCAAACCTTGTCACCTACGAATCACACGTTGTCAACGGGACGCCGTATCCGCATCCGAACTTACTGTTTCTTTCACGAAAGAGACATATTTATTAAGTGTTTAACGTATTTACAGTAATATTAGCTCCCAATCGATGATCGTTGAATATTTACTATCTATAATTAAATATTAATAACCACAGTTTAATCGTTACTACTAATATGACTTAACACGAAGGAAACATTTATTCACACGGTAATATTATAAAGTATGTCATACCCAAAGCACACCTCGATACAAATTTCCGCCGTTACACAAAATTTTAAACAAACCCTTTGTTTAGAGAGGTACTATCCAAATTATTCACGTATAGGGGCCAACACTTGCGTTTGATTGGTTTGTCCATAAATAGGCTATACTTCATCCTATCGTGTATTTAAGAACATAAATCCCAGGTAGTTATAAGAATTAACGATAATATTAACATGAAATGCTTAATGAAATCAGCTTTGGATGTTATAATATTAGTATGTAAGGTGCAGATTAAGTTATGTATTGTATATTTTTTGCTAAATTATGCTATGCTACCGGGGACGGACGAGACTAACAGTTGATGTACTGGAACTGCGCTAACGCATTTCGCTTGAGAGCGAGGAGGCACGCGACACGTAGTAGTGCGCGTCGCGACGCGTGATCTTGTCTGTCCACAGTTGGTCGCGTGTCTCGCCGCATATGGTATTAAGTTTTTTAGTAAGGAGCTGACCACGCTTCAATAACGCTATCTAGATAATTACTCACTTAATTTTAGACTGTATTATGGTTTTAGATTTAATTAATTTGAGGCGCGGCTTATTTGCCGAAGATTCGTTTGTGATTGCGCATTATTGCGTTATGTTTTCTGCTTGTCTATAACATTATGTAAACGATACTTATTCATAATTCATAATAATAAAATGTGTAGTTTCAATTCCACGATATTATACGATCGTGGCTATCATGATCTGTACTAGTATATATTTTAGTATTTACGAAAGTGTATCTACTTTTGCTATCCAATTTCGACCAAAAAGTTTTAATTTCTTTTCTTCGAGTGTCACGGCACTCGGGTATTATAACTGTTCGTATGTATATATCGCCTATCGGATCTTTAGTTATGTATATAATACTAACATCTAACAATCACTGTAATACTTGACTATTATGTTACATGAGTAACCATTAAATGTCAATAAAATATGCTTGTGGTTTTCTGCTTCTAGTCCCGCATGCTTTTTTATGTTTATAATTTGGGGCCCAGCTTTGGCTAACTGGCGCTAATAGACTATCACGGAGCCTAGCGCTGTAGTTAATAACACTTACTAACTAACATAAGTCTAACGACACCCAGCTATAGTGCTCTAATATTTAGTGCATAATAATATAAATATATTAGTAATTTATCAACCTCTAAACTATCAATGAAATAACTTACACCAGCCGTCTTGAACACACTAAGATGAAATATATTTTGAAGTTTTTAATCCCCTTTTTATTTTCAACCTTATTACGAGTACTTTCTTCTTGAAGATCTTGAATTTGAATACTAAGCTTTAAGTATAAGTCTTAAAGTAAGTCAACTAATTAATAATAATAATATGAATATTCTCTTAAAATGTTCAAGATAATCATTCAGATGGTAAGAAAACGTAAAACAATCACATAAAACTTAAACAGAACCCTTCATTTTGACTTAGTACAACACCGTAAAGATGCAAACTGGGTCCCTAACTGGTCAATAACACAAAGTAGAAAGTACTCGCCTACACACACAGTGAACAACAGCTGGTGCACCCGTTTTTATTTTGTTTTATTTTGATTTTAACGTTCCTATTCCCGTCCCGATAGTGTAGGTGAGGGTTGGTGCGGGCTTCGCAAGACGGAGAGCATTCCGCCGTCTTTAGGCGGTCGCCTGGCGCCCGAACTCCGACAACGGGCCCAGCGTCCTCACGCCAAGGCGAATAATATCAACCTACCGACGACGACTATACGCGCCACTGAGCGGAAAAAGGGCGGCGGCAGTTCTGCCGTCAGCCCCACCTCGCCGCCGCAAGCCAATGTAAGTATACGACACTCAGTAAACAATGGCTGCCTATAGTCTGTCGGGGAAATCTGTTTACATGGAAAAAAGCTCACAATACAAACAAAGTAATGGGGAACGATGGATACGTTCTGATAAATAAAAAGCTAGTAATACCTGAACATTGTATTAGCTCACCGACTGCTGCGAGCACCTTTCAGGCTAATTTCAGGTGACGACAGGTACAACATTCAAAAATGATACCACATTATCACATGTGATCTGCTAAATCAGTGCTAATCCGCTTATCTTTACCAACTAAGGACGTGGTACAAGTCACTCGTCCACAAAAGTAAGCACGTTCAAAAAACAAAAGGACTCGAAGAACAGGCGTCTTGAAAACCCAGACTGATACTTGACACATGTTTCACCATTGGATGACGGTAAACAGTGTTGCACTGTTGCCAGAACCTTGATTTTCAGCAAAATACACCCATGTAAACAAATTTAATCGACAAAGTATAAGACTAACAATATGCTAGTGCTTGAAGACGCAAAGGGAGCTGGGGCTTGATAAGATACTCATATACCTATATATTTATTTGCCAGACGTACGAAAATATTTAAAAACTTATTAGAAAAAAAGATTAGCTAACGTTGATTCTCGATTGGCGGAACGGTTCAGCTTTTGGCTGACAATGATGACCTATACTCCATTTGAAATAAGAATAGACATTTAAATAAGCCTTTTTTACAGTCCATTCAACCGATTTTGACTTCTATTGCGTTGGTGGCGTGACAAATGGCAGCTGCAGTAGACAGCTGGTATTGTGTAACCTTCTTTGCTTTTAATGCCATCCTTATGCCTACGGTATAGAAGTCAAAATCGGCTGAACGGACTGTAAAAAGGTTTGTTTAAATGTCTAATCTTATTTCAAATGGAGTATAGGTACAAATGTGAATGATTATCATCACCCAAAAACCGATCCTCACATCGCACTCGTCAGTACTGTTCAACACGCTTAAACGCGCACAATGCATACGTTTACGGGTCATCCCATCGTTCGTCGGTGCAGATCCGAGAAAAGAGTGCTGCAGGCAGTGCTTGCAGTGCACTCTTACTGACAAAGGGGATCATCCCTAAATAAGCTGTCGTGAACCTACGAGTAAGAAGGTTGCCTGATATGGGTTGGTAAAGGCTAACTGCAAAGGCGCAGTGACTTTCATGGTGATAAAACTAGTGGTCAAGCTATTTTGGGTAATTGGGACTAGCTTGCTGCCCTCTTCTCGTATATTCACATTTCACATAACCAGTTTGAAAGTCACACTAACAGAACAAGGAAGGGAAAAACAGTCTCTAGATTCTCACTAATTAAAATAAATCGACAAACACTGACCTGAGGGGTACCTATTGTCTATATATTGATAAATGACATTACCTATAGCGTGTATCTTGCTTATCATGCCTAATTATATCCTGGGCCCTGGTCTTGCTATATACAGGTTGTATTAGAAAGGTGTGGTAAAAATTAAGGGTGTGGTACAGGTACAGACCATCAAACTGGACAACTTTCTCACCACAACAACCAACATCATAATTGCGAAAAAATATTTTATTTATTTTATTAGGTTCACCAACAATTGATTACACTGATACAAACACATAATACATTAAAAAAATAACAGTGCATCAGTTACTTATAGGTAAACACCACATGCATAAAACAATGAATCAGAGAAATAAGCTAACTTACTTAGTAATAAGCGCTAATGTAGAAAATAATTGGTAAAATAGGTAGAGTTAAAATTAAATGAACTTAAAATTTATGGAATTCTAATTCAAAATTATAAATTGGTAAAGGTTGAATTGAATATTCTTTGACATTAATAACATTGGTAAAAATGATACAAATTGGATAAAAATAAAAATGGTAAAAAATTGATAAATAAAAAATGGTTACAATAATAACATTAAATAAATTCATAAAAGAGTCTTTCTCTACAAAACTTCAATACCTACTCGAAGCAAATGTATGGGGTGACTGTTAACTTTTCGCGGTAACGACGTTGGTCCCATGGAGAAAGTTGTTCAGTTAGATGGTATGAAAGGTTAGGTTAGGGCCATAAAGGGAAAATGGCCCCCCCCACTGGGTATAAAAATTTATTTACTGAATTGTGAACGTTTCCAAATTGGTATATTCTATATAATTCTACAGACATTTGACTCTATTTGAGGATTTAAAAAAAATGAAACGCCATTCAAATCCCTCAAATTAGTCGCAACGACGTCACACCTTAACTTTCAAAATAATTTACACTTAGGACAGGAGAAGCCTATTACAATCAGTAGACGATTAAAACGCTCTGTGCGGTCTGAAAGGGCTTTCAGACCGCACTCAAATCGGCGGTGAAACAAGACAAAACAGGTGCCAGTCAATATTAGTATCGGTAAATCTGTCTGTCTATAATCACAGCCATACTTTCTACCGAATCAGTTCTGAGGTACTTTATACCTACAGTGGCTATCTGGCACTTTTAATTAGTTGACTAACGAGCTATTTGAGGCTTTTGCTGAGAACCTTCATACGGTCAATTTGACATTGACAGCGCCTTAAGCAGTAAGGGTCAGTTCACACCGAGACGCGAAGCGACGCGCTCTTTTATATGATCCGTTACAATATCGAATTTATTTACTACACAATAAGGTACACACAGTGCGCAGCTCCGCGCATCTCAGCGTACTTTGACAAGTGTCAACCCTCGCACAAATTATACCTTTTCGTGAAGAAAATAAGTTCGATATTTGTTAAAAAGTGTGCGCAGCGTCGCGTTGCTTCACATCGCAGTTTGTGCTGATCCTAAGGGTGATTTTCGTAGTGCAATTACTTCTATTGGATTAGTAATCGCAGTAAATATCATAATAGTTATGCTGCCTATTCAAAGTTAAGACGACCTAAATGGGCGTAGTAGGCAAGCAAATATACCATTGAGGTTATTTAAAATACCTGTGGAAGAAGGGGGTGACTGCGGCTAGGGTTATCACAAAATTATATTGTAATCGTTGGCATCCAGGCAGAGTTTGCCGAATTTATATATACCCCTTTGATTGTTATTTAAAAATAACTTAGGTGTTGTGTCAATACCTGTAATTGACATTGTCAGTATTGGCTAGGGCTACAAACGAATCGATAATATTCATACATATTTATTTATTTATTCTTTATCGCCAGCACCAAATTAGGCTTATTAGACTTTGCATATTATCACAGTAATTAAAGATTGTAATAACAAATTACATTTGTCTAGATCGCTAATAAGTTTTATGCACTGATAGTAATTATTATCAAGTGTAAAACGACAATCTTGTAGGTACTTCAATGTTTTTATTATTAGTTGTTGGTAACTGTCCAACACTTTTGTTCGGGAAATTTAGGTACATATGTAAGTATATAACATAAATCAGGGAATAAAACAATGTTTAAAATTATGAAATTAGAATGACTGCTAAAAGACAAAAAATCTAATAACGAGATGTTTTTTTATTGTATATATTGCCAAGGTGTTTGCTTAAAGGGAATAACGGTTGATATAGACTCTGAATTACCTGACCCGTCTTACAAAGACGAAGAGGGGTCGGGATATGCAGGTCACTGACTGTGCTAATGAAGATTCATAATGGGCAGTTTTATTGCCATACGACATTACTCTAGTCATAATGACGGAGGTAAATAGAACGTATCCGCCAAATATCTTTCTTACACCACCTAGCTATACTAAAAGACTTTTTGACATGAACTGCAGTGGAACATGCTAGTTATCATATTATTTATAAAGTAATTTATAGTGAAATTGACTTCATGGGCATCCTCTTATGATCGCATAGCTCGTCAAAATGTAATATGTAGGGAACAGCTGATTTTTTTTCGCAATTTCACGTTTGTGCCATAGTGAATGTTGTTCATAAGGATGAATAAAATGATCCCTTAAGAAGATGCCCATGAATCCAATTTCACCCTGTATGAATGGTTGTTGCTGGGTCAAACGAGCACATTTTATGGTGAGATTTCAAAACTAATGTACTGAGACTACCACGCTTTCAGTATACCTACGGAAGTATCGGTATTATATTTTATGAGCTTTTATACTCAATTATATTTTTTATTTCACTTTTTAATCTTGGGTGTTCAGCTTTTTCTTCTTTGTTGCATGTCTTATTTTAACGCTTGTCTATATTTCTTTTGTTGTAGGTATGATATACACGGGAATGCATTTCTAACATAGACTGTGATAGCGGGCCGTTTGACTGACGCGCAAATTATGTGCTAAGTGATTTGGAATAACCGCCGTTGACTTTAAGTTTTAATTTATTGATTGTAAATATTAGTTGTAACGTAAACCGGACGATGCCGACGATGGAGCGCGGGTGAGCATGCATGCGACGCTTGTGACGTAGAGGCGACCGCTCCCCGTCGGTAGTGCGTCTTCACCGTGTGCACACGACAGGGCCTGTCCAAGCGGCCGTGGGGCCTCAAGCTACGGCGCGGCACAGGCACGGGCGGGGGCGCGGGTTCCGGGGGCGGGGCGGGCGAGCCCGGCGCCGACGGCGTGGTCACCGAGCTGCGCGCGCCCGAGCTGTCCGAGCCGGCGTGTGACGTTACGGTCGCCCCCGGCGCCACCGCCACCATCTCGTGCCGCGCCGTCGCCAACAGGGCCTCCGCCTCGTGGCGCAAAACAGCGCCCGAGACACGCGCGCTGCGTCACGGCGGCCGGTTCGCTATCTCGCTGACTCCGGACGGGCTCGCAACACTGACTATACACGCATGCCGCGCGTCTGACGCCGGCGTGTACTGCTGCCTTGTCAGCAACGAGCTGGGTGGCGTGCAGAGCTCGGCACGGCTAACGGTGGGTGCGGGGGGCGCCCCGGGCGTGCCCGCCGTCCGTGCGCACCCAGGCGGCGGGCTCGTAGTGCAGTGGGATGAACCCGCACCAGCGCACCTGGACTATTGTCGCGTGGGCGAGGGCGAGTGGCGGCGAGCTACTGAGACCCCCGCCGCCGCCAACACGTTGGCGCTGGAGGAACTTCCTGCGGGACAGTATAGCTTCCGGCTGATCTGCACGCGCAGCGGCGCAGCCGGTCCGGCGTCCGGGGCGGCGGCGTGCGGCGGCGGCGGTGCGTGGCAGCGCGAGCAGTTCGCGCGCCGCTACAGCGTGGAGGAGGAGATTGGACGCGGCCGCACAGCACGCGTGCTGGCCGCGCGGGATACCGGCACCGGACAACGAGTAGCATTGAAACAAGTAACATTATTGAAAACTATTTGCATTTCACATAGGTTAATTTAATTTCCTAAATTGAACGTATAACTAAGTTTAATGTTGCAACTTGCAGGTGTTAGCAGGGCGCGGCGCGGATGCGGTGCGTGAGTACCGCATTCTGTCGCGCTCGGCGCACGGCGCCGTGGTGCGCGCGATGGCGCTGTTCGCGGAGGTGCCTCGCGCGGGGGCACACACTCTAGTCCTCGAGGTGGTCACCGGTGGGCCACTGCTGGAGTGGGCGGCGTGCTCGCCTCACATCTACACCCAGCAGATGGTCGCTCACCACACGAAGCAGCTGCTGTCTGCGCTAGACTGGCTACACACCATCAATGTTGCCCATCTTGACGTTAGGGTGAGATTTCAAAACTCTTGTTTATAGATTCCTTACTTTCTGCATGCCTAAATAGGTATGAGCAAATATTTATTATTATCCTTACTATTATTATAAATGCGAAAGTAACTCTGTCTGTGTGTCTGTCGCGCTTTCACGCCAAAACTACTGAACCGATTTAAATGAAATTTGGTACACAGATAGTCTAGAGTCTGAGAAAGGACATAGGCTATTTTTATCGATATACCACGCGGGCGGAAGCTAGTAATAAATAATAATAGATTATTCACCAAGGGGACAAAGCAGTGTCTTATGTCACAGACGTTATACTGGAATCGAACAGGGTATTTTCGCTCGGGATCCAATATAACGTCTGTGAATTTTTTGTTGAGGTTCCAAATTCAAATCGTATAATAAATATTATTGACCAGCGAGTTAGGCACAGACTCTAGGCTACAATGATTTACTGCAGGTTAGTTTGCATGACATTATAATTTTACATTTTTAGCAGTCGGTGTGAAAATAATTATATTACATCTTCCAGCCTGAAAACATTCTAGTAGAACTAGGCGGCCCTGTCCCTCAGCTGAAACTGATAGACCTGGGCTCGGCGGTGGAAACAGGCGAGGGTGGGGCGGGGGCGGCGGGGTCGGGGCGGGAAGTGCTGCCGCCTGCGCCGGCGCAGCTCGAGTTCGCGCCTCCCGAGTGCGTGCTCGGCCGGCCCCCCGCGGCCGCTTGGGATGCCTGGGCCGCCGGCGTGTTTCTATATGTGTTTTTGACAGGGGTAAGTGCTACTGCTTACTTTTTGGAACGGTATAAATAAATAAATACTCAGTAATAATATTATTTCTATCAAAACAAGCACCTTTAATACACATCAAATGAACTTGACTCACACCAAAATGTTGTAATTCTCTACTTTCACACTTTTTATCTGTATCACTCAGAAGCATCCTGGAATACTATTTTCCCATTCTTTGTCAAATCACTTGAAATATGCTAACAACTCCCAGCTCTCGCCTTTCCTGGACGAGTCCATAGAGGAGACCACAGCCAACATCATAAAGTGCGACTACTGCTTCCCCCCGGAGCATTGGTCGGGCGTGGCGGAGCGCGCGCAGCTCATGATCCGCGGCCTGCTTGAGCAGGCGCCCGCGCGCAGATTGTCTCCTGGCGACGCGCTGCAAGACATTTGGTTTGACGAGGTCGGTGTCATAACATACTCGTAACAATTTTGGCGCCTTATCATAATTTAATACTGAATACTCTATAAAATGTCAAGGAATTTATTTGATCAATGAAATTATGTAAGAAAAACAAGATGGAGGAAAAGCGTCTAAGAAATGTGTCTGTTTAAGTTAAATCTAACTTTTCCTTACCATAGAATGCAAAATTCTAAAGTTAGCATAAAATCATTCTCCAGGCACCAACAACAGCATTATCGGCAACACAACTAAAGACGTTCCTAGACCGGCGACGCCCGGCAGGCCACGGCAACGCGCTGCACTCGTTGCGCTCGCCTAACGACACCTGACGCAACGACGCCACACCCGCCCGCACCGACCCCGCAACGGGACCACACTAGCCGCACCAACTCGATGCATATGTGCTGAACAACTAGACACCCACCAGTTACTTACTATGACAAGCAGACGACTCTGGACGGTGAACCAACCAGTTTTCATGTGATTGAGTACCATAGTGTTACATCACAACCACCCATTCGACTACGTTAGACGTTATTCTTGAATATCTTGTCATAGCGTGTATGCATCGACGTCTCGTAGGACACGACAAGTGAATCGTCGCTTCTCGAACTGATTTTAACTGAAGCGATATGAAAACATTGCCTTAATCAGTGTTTTCACTTAATAACCATTCTTCTTGTAGCCAACATTTTATGTGCAAGTAATTAAGGAACAAAGGCGCTAGCCAAAGTAGATCTTATTCAATATTCACTCAATAGGATTACGTTATTTTTTCTTAAGCTGTAGTTTACTGTAATTGTTCTATAGTCAATGTGCCCACCTATTGAGTTTGGTATTTTAGTTATTTGGAATTTGTTCGCAACTTGTTTGCCGACTTAAAAACATGTTTATTGGGAATTTCCACCAAAATGTCTGCCGCCGACAGCATGATTAGTGGTGACAGCGACAGGCCGCGTCTTGTGCAACTAGTGAACCAATCAAGAAAGTTGGCGGTTTATAAAGTTTTAATAATATTCCTAAAGTGGCCGATTATTAAAGAAAAGTGTCTGTGATTTATGCTAAAAATGAAGTTTTCATGCTTATTCCT
This sequence comes from Lithophane leautieri, assembly GCA_949152455.1. Taxonomy (NCBI): domain Eukaryota; kingdom Metazoa; phylum Arthropoda; class Insecta; order Lepidoptera; family Noctuidae; genus Lithophane; species Lithophane leautieri. The sequence goes on along the minus strand of OX424458.1, from coordinate 17,834,777 downwards.
AATCTTATCGTATGTACTTGTTAATTAAATTAATAATAAATTGATTATGACTAACGAATTGTATATAGAATTAATTTTTAGTGCGTCATTTTTATCCTACTTTGTGACCAAAATGCAATTTTTTTAACCGTGTATGTCTGATGTATCGCGACGCATTATAGTATATACGTGAGATATTATGTAGTACCAATATCATAGTTTTAACGATGGAATGTACGCCGCTACACTGCCGTTGAGCGCTCTGCCGTGCAACAGACGCCTTTCCAATGAAATAAAATGTAACTCGTAACCTTAGATATTGTAAGTAAAGTATTACTTTGGATAATTGTAAGCTTTTATCTCAGTCGAATATGAATACAGAAACAACTATTTAAAGGAGACTCTAAGATCATGTATATGTCACAGTCCACTAACTGGTTTTAACTACATAGTTAAGACTGCAAAATTCTGTCAAAACCTTTTTAGAAATATTACTAACATTTATTTAGAAACCTAAACGATTGCTTATCATCCTCTAACTTTAGTGCAAGCCCAAGTATTCCAGCCAGTTATTATATTATATTGAACTTTATTCTGACAAACGTCAAGTTCTTAAAACAAAATTAGCAAATTAAACTTTGGTTCAACGTGAGTTTTTTTTGTAATTAGAAGTTTAACTTTTTCGGCATAAAGACCGAAATTCAAAAAAAGCTTACTGGGTCTAATAAATAAGCTTGTTTTGTAATAAGAGATTTTATTTTGTGACCCGTTTTAAAACAAAAAACGACATTGTTTTTGTAGTGATTCTAGATATAACTAGGACTTATTTAAAACTGTTTTTTTATATAAAAAAAACGCATTTTTACTAAAGGTTGTTTTGACTGTAACATAAACATTATCTGTTTATTTTATTCTAAACAGAATGACATGAAAGTGGGGTGCATTCAGAGTATATAAATATGGGACCTACTACGACATGTTCTAACTTAACCGATTATTCCACACATTACGTTCCTTTTCCTTTGCTCAATTACATTTTGGCGTTTGTAATTGCATATATTACATCACTGACTTCAGATTTCTATAAAATATCTTAATTTAGACAATGTTTAATACGAGTCCTTAGAACATGAAAGACGCCTTAATGATCTGTGATCAATATGAACATGTTTATAAAAGTTTGAAAATATTTCATGCTTAGTTATTAGTTCCGGCGGTATCCACTTTATTAAGGCGGTCAGCACTGTCTAATGCACGCACAAATCTTTAGAACATTGACGCAACACTTAAAACAAATGAAGGGATCAGACCAAAGTTTTGTGATCTAAGTCAAGCGTGAGAGAGGGACGTTTGTGAAACAAAAAATCACTGCTCTCATGTTTGTAGGGTAGCCTTACTTCGCCTGCTCAGCTGCGTCAATGTTGCCCGTGTATAATCGCTTTCTTTCATTTGCCTTTGCACTGTGCCTACAATGTGTATCAATAGCTCCCTTTACAAGCGAGCTCTTTTAAGAGTGCTTTGGAGCATACAGTATCGCGCGCCGGAAAACCTTGCACCGCATCATAGGCTTTCCCTTACCCTTCAACATCTTCAAACGCGCGCTCTTTCATGATTTTTGTTTCATGCGCGCTTGATCGTGTGTAAAACCGGCTATTATGTAGCAAGCTACCCGCCAGTGTCATTTCTAGATATCATTATAATTATTATTGTCTACAGCTGATGTATATTATAAAATCGTATTAAATCATTTTGAAAAAAAAAACGTTTTTCTTTTTATCCCTCAATTTTATTATGAACCATTTTCAGGATTTAGGTAGGATAGAGGATTAAAAGGAGGCAATTAAAGATTGATTTACATCGATAGCATCATTTATTTATTCACTAGCTGACCCGACTGACGTCCTTTCCATAATGATCCATTCAAAATTCCCATAGAAAATTCACAATTTTTTCCGGCAACTTTTCGAATTTTTCTTACCGTAAGAACTTTTACGAACATTTTATAACAAAAAATGGCCATATCGGTCCAGCCGTTCTCAAGTAATGCGCTTACCAACTAAGGGCATTTCATTTTTGTTACATAGATATTAGTCTAGTAAATATACGAAAAGTGGCATCTTACAATATTATATCCTAAACAAAACTGTGAATAACGACTATAAATTCGTTAACAATAATCTTAAAAATACATTGATTCAACAAATTGGAACATGAAACGACGTCGAAATTTTTTTTTGCAATAATAAACCTAAATACACTGCATACTCTCCAAGGAAATGTATATGCGCTTCGGCAATCATCTTCGGGAATACGAGCGCGAGCTGTTACATTACAACCATGGAAGTACTTCTACAGAACTTAGTGGTATAAATTATGAAGACGTAGCCGAAGGCAGGTACTACTTCTAAAGAACTTGTATTTATTTCGCCCGTTTATTTAATACTCGATATTATTAAAATAAATTAGTAGTTAATAGTTAGATCCACCTGTAATATACTTGAGATGAGTGAGACTAGTCCTCTAGCAATACTGTGGGTACATAGAAAGATAAAAATCATGAATCATCAGAAATCCTAAATAGACTACACAACACAAAACGACGAAGAATACAACATCAAATAGAACACTTCAAATGCAAATAAGATTCATTTAAAAATAGACATTGATCTCGTGTAAATTAAAATATAAACAATAACTCTAACCCCAAACTTGTTAAGAATTATTTGGCCGGCTTAACTGTAGGTCCTCAACTGAAGTAAGTTCCTATCATAGTTACGAAACTAGGAACTTCATCTTTCATTGAAGATTGGTCTAGAACTTAATTTTGGCTTGAAGTTCGGCCATTAGCGTCGCGGACTGGAAGAACTGCTGGCTCTCCGTGTCGGTCAGCGGCTGTCTGATGACGTCGAGCACACCGTTGCGGCCCAGCACGCACGGCAGCGAGAGGAACACCTCGTCCGTGATACCGTGCTCACCCTGAAACAATAAAGAAATGAGTAAAAGATTAGAATAAACATACCTATTAGTCTAACACCTCGTCAGCTTCCACTGACGACCTATATTTCAACATTCCGACGCTTATAAGACTGTAAAATTTAGAATTTCTAGTAAGTATAGTATAGAGTATGTTTCGTTTCGTTAATGTCGAGTACACACGGCTACACTACACATCAAGCTTATACGTTTCCAGTATAAGCTGACCTCGCATTGAACGGAAATCATGAACAATGCGAGATCAGTATAAACTGTAAATATTAGTACCTACGTTCGTATAGTAAAAACAAAGTGAATGAATAGATCAATAGAGAAGTATATTCATAGGTACCGGTAGTCCGGTATCGTACCAAAATCCGGTGAGCAAAAATAATAGTAGGTAAATGACAATTTTATTGAAATAACAACGTATTAAATGATAGCATCCTCATCACGGGGAATTCCATTTGGATTTGAGGAAAATCCAAAACGAGACAAGATTAATTTACGGGTTTGGGAATGTTGCCAATAAAATTATTGTCGCTATCGCTTTAAAAGATGAAGATCCCGGTCAAGCGTGACGATTTTGAATATTTCTTATAAAAGAACGTAAGTTAAATTAGGTAACGATGTCTACCTTTACACAAGTAGTGACTGCGTGTACACTGGTGGCGTTGGTGAGGACAGCTTTAATGATCTGTGTGAGGGATAGGCCGATGGCCCAGGAGGTGTATCCCTTCAGCCTAATGACCTCGTACGCGCTCTGCACAACCTCGGCGTGGGTGTCCTTCCAATGTTCATCGTCGCAGTCCAGACCAATGTTCTTGTTCAAATCCCGAAGCCTCACGCCAGCGATGTTCACGCTAGACCAAACGGGCACTATGGACATGAAACATTTAATCAGTTTCGTTTTTGTTGTTCATCCTTATAACAAACAAGCCACATACCCGATATGATTTCCCATCGGCAGAAATGATGAACTTCCCCTATTTAACCGCACTAGCGAATGAATTTTCAAAAATCGTTCCTTGTTCAGAATTCCACCCAGCTGTTGAGACCGTGCGTCGTATGTCAGTAAATGAATGAATTTAAAATTTTACTAGATGTTCACACAACAAACCGCTGTGTGCCTTAAGGCTGACAGACAGAAGGAAAATTATATAAACAATAGGGTCAATCAATCTGCGTAGCCTTTTCCCAATTATGTTGGGGTCGGCTTCCAGTCTAACCGGATGCAGCTTAATACCAATATTTTACATGGATCGACTGCCTATGTGACCTCCACAACCCAGTAACTGGGTAATACGATACCCCTTTGGTTAGACTGGTTGTCAGACTTTCGGGCTTCTGACGACCCGTAACGACTGTCAAAGATCCATAAATGACCGCCGGGACTAACGGTTTTACGTGCTTTCCGAGGCACGGCGAAGTCTCGAATGGTCCGCTTGCCGGGGTTGGTTCGTGGATGGGTTCCAACCCCGGCAAGCGTAGCTTAACCTTATGGTTCGACCCGTGCGGCTGTTATTACTTAGCCACGAGCTCCTCATATAAACAATAGGGTAGTTATATAAAATCTTCTCCCCTCAGCATCAACTTACCGCTGCTGTCACCATGTTCTCCAATGATGTAGGCATGGCAGGAGGTGGGTGCGATGCCCAGTTTCTGCGACAGCAGGTAGCGAAACCTGCCGGAGTCCAGGTTAGTCCCGGAGCCGATGACCCGGTGTCTGGGCAAGCCACTGATCTTCCACGACACGTAAGTGAGTACATCCACTGGGTTGCTCGCGATTAGCAGGATCGCGTTTGGACTGTATTTTAGTAGCTGTGGAAATTGTTATTGCAGGTATTAGTTATTTTTTCATCTACAAGCCATGGGATTTCCCATCGGACCAAATTACCAAATTCCATACAAATTTTCATCATTCAAAGATCACTTTCGTTATAAAATATAAGGAACTCTTCTGCATTTAACATAAATCGTAAACTCAGCACCCTAATTGCGCACATTGTGATTGCTAATCAGTTGCTTCATATGTACGAAAAATTTGTCTGCTCAGCAACCCAAATAACGCAATGAATGTTGTTGAACTGTCAAAATGAAACAGATTGTGATTGATCGTGTGTTACGTTATTAGAGTGCAGGTCATGATAGCTAGGTAGTGTACCTAGTTGTAGATTTCACATTGTTGCGTCGGCGTCACTCTAGCTTTCGCGCAGCGACAAAGGCGACCAGTTTAGCCCATAGACGTCATAAAATAATGCAGCCCTACTGTTGTGTGACCGCCACGCTAGCGTAACTGCTACAAGTGGTTAATCTCTCTGAGACCTTTCTCTATTCTAAACGACTTTTTTTTAATACCAGGGAACAATTGAGTACCACAGCAGACAAATCAGTGGACGCAGACGAGACCTCGAATTTTCGTTTCAATCTGTGTGACCGAGTTGTTCTTCTAAACTACGCAACGGATTTGATCCAGTTTTCACGATCATTTTGAGAATTTATTCCGTATCAAACATTCATTCACTAGCATCTTTGTAAAGAAATCTCGATGTTTGATTCTCAAGTCCTAAAAACAAGGGCGCAGTTTTCTAGTGCGCGCCGTTAGTTTTCGTGAAAACGTTTGATCGCAGCTGTAACCTAACCTAACATAATTAGAGGAGTTTCCTAAACTATCCTCAGTCGGTGCTAGCACTTTGCCTGCCACTATCACGAGCCTTCTCCACAAACGAGTGGAGGAGGCAGACCATTATCGAGACGAGCGAGTGAAGCGAGCCCACCTACGCACCGAGTGAGCGGAGCGCGATTACGAACGAGCGGAGTTAGCTGGTTTATGACCATAGTAGGTGATGCTTACTCTGTCGAAAGTGTGCTCCTTTCGCTTGCTCGTCTTTAAAGTAGGCAGTAGGTACATACACCGGGCGAAAAGATGTTTTCACGTCAAAAACCGTACGAAGCAGGGGCAGGTCGATAGTTTACTATACTATAGCTATTTCACTTACTTTAGGAACAATCACTTTGAGAACTTCCACGTTCCTCTGCACCAGACTGCGTCGGTCCTCACCCTCTTGCTGTCTCACGCCGGCTGCTATCACGCAAATCTGGGAGTTCTTCGTTATTGCGTAATCTTTGGTACAAAAAACAAAATTTATTTGATAAAACTGAATGAATTTGAAGACATAACATCATGTCTGTGGGTAATCCTCGAGAGTTAGGAGGCAGAGGTGTACCTATGGTACTGTAAGGTTTTATGCAATAAGCAACCTACACTTATACTGGCTGTTAAGAAAGGCTTGATTCAAGGGTTCGAACAGTTTGTAAATAGAATAAGAGAAGAGATAGGGTGACAGCCCAAGGCTGACTTGCAGGCTAGATAATATAAAATGTATCTTTGATTTCTCTAATGATTATATTCAGTTAAACGAGCAACCACTGTAGACTCTCTCGGAGTCTACAGTACACCCATATTTCTCCAGTTATGGTCATACCTGTGCCAGCTTGTATGTTGTTGTTGTTCAGGAAGGCCGATCCGTGCTGCAGGTCCATCATCTCTCCTTTCAGTTTGTCTGCATTCGTGTCCACCATCACTATGTTGTTCGTCACGCCCTGTAACAAGCACATGAAACTGTTAGCATCTGATCATCCTGTATACATCACTTCGAAATTCGAACGTGTCTCGTGACTCCGCGATTATTTACTTTCTGCGCTTTATGCCGTTAACCGAGTCCGTTCCTGAGGTAGCTGCGCGGTGCGTGAGGGGTGAAAGTTGTCACAAGTTGACGAATCACTGAGCTCTCGCATCACGACACCACACTCCTCCAGCAGCGCGCACCTATCTCAGGAACGATAGCCTTAGCACTAAGTAGGTACATGTTTGGATGATGTAAGACTGAATTAGCGCATAGGTACAATTTATGTCACTACATGGCTTGGACAGGACTCCTGGTAAATTCCTGGTGCGTTCATCTAGCAAATCCTAGATAATCAGTCGCGTTACCAACCTGCTGACTGAATATTTGGCTTATCTCAGCACGACATGAGCTTTTATTCTCGTTAACCTAAGTGATGAAGATAGATTTACCTACACTAAAGGCCGGAGTTAACTAGACGCTCCCGGACCTGCCCAGCATGGCAAAGCAAAGCAATAATAACATTTGCATGGTCGAATAGTTAACGCAGCAGCCCGCGGTATGCTCAAACATCCTTGTGGCGATATCAACGAAATGTGATAGCTTAGCTTAGAGAATGAAAACAAGATTCATAACTTCTGCTTTCGAAAATCCTATGCTATGCCGTGCTGCGCTGTCTGGTTTACATCGTCCTAACAACTTGTTGGCCCAAAAGGAAAGGTAGACTAGTAGATATCGGATATCTGGATAGGTTATTTAATCGATATCGGTATCACTGATCTGAAGGTACTTAACTATATAATATCAGGATTGCTTTTATATTCTTTATTGACCACGACCAATAAATATTAAATGGGCTTTCACCGTAGCATAGCATATCAAGTTAGCCACATGAGCACAATAAAATTAAATAAGTAAGTAGGTAAACTATCCGAGTGAATCGTTGTACTGGTTACAAAGTAGATTTCGATGAAGATAGGCAAATAAGTATTGAAAACCGCATAAAAAAATAACCTTAGTATACGAATTTTGGACTTTTAGAATCCTGCACCTATTCTCAAACGTATAGCATTTATTTTACTTAAACCTTTTAGATACAGGCACTTTTCAATTTGTCAGTCAGTGAGAAAAATTAAGCTAGTTGCCCATTCCAAAGCATGGTATTTAGGTTCCTATGGAGAAGAACAGGCAATAAACTGCATGGACACTCTATTAAATGATATTGTTAACCTAACAATAACAGGGGTAGTATTATGAAGTATTAATGCCATCATTATTCCACTGCGAAAACGGGATGGTGCTAGTGGCCTTGTCTACCTGCGTCTCTCTCTCACACTGGAAAAATGATGGGATTAATACTTCATAATACCTGGGCAGGACACGAATTCTTAAAAAGGATAAATCGAATACATTAGGCGAGCAAGTAAAAAACTATAGGTACATGTAAAAAAACCCTGTCCGATCCGTGAGGTATCGTTATGAGACTAATGAGTCTATTTAATTTTCAGGAAAAAGGAAAAACAAATATGCCTCATTTTTTTTTTATGGGGAATTTTACCGGATTATTTACTTGGGGGGTGTCTTACAAGTCATTACTTACAAAAAATGTGAATTTTAAATAACGAATTTTTAATTACTTTTTATTTTCAATAATAATAAGGTTTTTTATTACTTTTTGGCCTCAATTTGGTAATATGATTGCAGTACTACCTATGTACCCCTTTCGGACCGGACAGGGTTTTTTTTACATATTGTATAGATTCATGGTCTCAATAGTTTTATATTTGTACACTGATTACTCAGAAGTTATGTCAGCAATCGTTTAATAGCTGTGGCGTCATTATAATCACAAATTTCCGACCAGTGACAGATAAGATATAGGGGCTGCACCGTACACGCTCAGTATGAGTGGCTGACAAAGCGAACACTACACATCACAAGCGCCTGTAGGTAAAGAAAACAGACTTAGTTCTCTTGGGAGCATAGCATAAACACGAACTTCTACCATAAAAGTCTGCAAGTTTCAAAATAGTCGCGACGGAATATCGAGTTTCCGTTTCTTTTTTTTCGGACTGATTTCTTCCACATTTTCCGTATTTTAACATCTTTGGCAAATACATGGGGCCCGTATTTTTCAGTTACACAGCTGCGCAAAAGCATATTAATTAATTTTGCGTAAAAGAAGTCGCTTGTTTACAGAAAAATTATGTATAGTGACAGCTAGCAGTAAAATTCTAAGCCGCTGGGTAGTAGCGACATCTGAGGCCCTAATGCGAGTTTCATTTAACCATCTCGACTTTACGCATCGACCGCGTTCTGCGCTCGGATTGGCCCTTCACCAGTGAAGGTCAGTGAAGGGCCAATGGGAACGCCGAACGCGGTCGATGCGTAAAGTCGAGATAGTTAAAAGAAACTCACACTAGGGCCTCTGAAGTGAGCAAGTGACAGTTTTATGTTCATTGTGTCGAAACTTCGTGCATGTTTGTGCTGCTGAAAGGAGTTCCGCTATGTACTATAATTTTACAAAAAAAGCAGGTACTATAACGTAATCTAATCAAAAATTGATAAGTAATAATTATCATTAAGCAATGAATAATGAATTGAATTAGGTAACGCTAACCAATTTTTTTATCATAGGCATAGGCAATCTGCAATAGAATCAAATCAGAACCTTATCGAGGGTTTTACAACTTAATCACATAGTTACGCTCTGAAGTACCCTAGAAGAGATATACTAAGTACCTATATAAAATTATAAAACGATTTCAGACTTTTATTATTAAGCTGGATTTCTATGAGCTGTGCAAGCGAAGCGGTCAGCGAGGAAAAAATCCACCAACAGTATTTGTTCGGATTTTTAAGCGACTTCCAAAAAGGAGGAGGTTCTATGTTTGAATGTTCGTCTGCATGTACATTTTTTTTGTGTTGATCTATATTTTCGCCAATTTGTGAACCGATTAAAAAATATATTTTTTAGTTCGAAAAGGCTTCCCAAATTTAAGTAATTTTTCACTTTTTTGTATTTTTTTGGAAGTCGGTTGTTTTGATTCCTTCGTAAAATCCAATTTTTAATTCACCTAACTATAGACAGACAACGCAAAGCCAAAACCGCTGGGTCCCGTATGTAGGAACACTTACTTCCCACTAGCGTAGCATGATCGCCATAGAAACGGGTTTTGTCGACGGGAGAATAATAAAACCACAGATTGTTATTGTATATTGTCATTTTGTCTATTCTTCCGTCGACAAAACCCGTTTCTACGGTGGTCATGCTACGCGTGCTGTAGACATTAATATGTCGGGACTAGAGAATAAAGAGACTCTCTTAATTCAACCAATTCAAACTCATTTAGAATATCGTGCTCATCGACAGCGAACACAAAAGGACGCCACATCAGTCGCCAATAGTTAGAACGAGCCGTAACATTAATAGCCCCCACACGGCCATTCGACTGATCAAGCCTTTTAGTGTTTATTGCATTGTTTCCATGAAACACTATGGCGTTCTTTATTTATGGCTAGCTGCAATAAATATCAACCGTTGTTTCAGCTGAAGCTCACGTCTGGACCAATTTAGAGATTGTTGCTAATTGCTGAGTAACCTCGACAGTGCATTTTCATACCGCATCATAACGCCTTTATTCCGGAGGGCAAGGCAGAAGTGTATCTATAGTACACCCAAATTTCGCCGTTCCCATGTAGTAAGGGTGAGCCTATTGCCATCAACCGGGTACAAATCTAAGAATGCCTAAGGCATTAAGTCCGCCTTTGTACCTCTTTTTTGAGTGCGAAAAGTTTAAATAAATAAATAAATCTAGACTCCGGGCTGCTACTTAGAAGTTCCTGATGGAAAACCCAATAGCACCTTGCCCGAACCCAGGACCTCATGCTCAGCAATAGCGCTTGCAACCACTAGACCAACGAGGCAGTCATGGCATGTCATCGAGGCAGTCATGGCATGTCATCGAGGCAGTCATGGCATGTCATCGAGGCAGTCATGGCATGTCATCGAGGCAGTCATGGCATGTCATCGAGGCAGTCATGGCATGTCATCGAGGCAGTCATGGCATGTCATCGAGGCAGTCATGGCATGTCATCGAGGCAGTCATGGCATATCATCGAGGCAGTCATGGCATGTCATCGAGGCAGTCATGGCATGTCATCGAGGCAGTCATGACATGTCATCGAGGCAGTCATGGCATGTCATCGAGGCAGTCATGGCATGTCATCGAGGCAGTCATGGCATGTCATCGAGGCAGTCATGGCATGTCATCGAGGCAGTCATGGCATGTCATCGAGGCAGTCATGGCATGTCATCGAGGCAGTCATGGCATGTCATCGAGGCAGTCATGGCATGTCATCGAGGCAGTCATGGCATGTCATCGAGGCAGTCATGGCATGTCATCGAGGCAGTCATGGCATGTCATCGAGGCAGTCATGGCATATCATCGAGGCAGTCATGGCATGTCATCGAGGCAGTCATGGCATGTCATCGAGGCAGTCATGACATGTCAGCGACGCATTTTCATGTTACCTAGTTTGGATGAGACTCGCACAGACCAGGGAAGCATGGCACACAAGGAAGGAGGCCTATACTCAGCAGTGGCTGGAACAAGGCTGCCAATGACGATCATGATGCTGATGAGGTACAGTCACGAGCACCAATATGTATACACTTAGCAACTTTTAAAAGTGATTTTCTCCTACTGTATTGATGGTAATTTTATGTTATAAGGAACATAGTATTTTGGAACTCATATTATTATGAAATAGGTATCATCTCAAAGTTGCAAACGTTATTCCATGAGAAAATCGTTGTTGAAATTTGCCGTGTGTATACATATTTTTGCTCGTGACTGTACATGTGAGCTTTATAATCAGTAATCAGCCGGTCGATTCTGTAAAAATCTCACCGTGAAAACTTAGATGAAGTGAGCTTGGAGTGAACTGTCACTGCCTTAGCATCAGTAGGTATCGATGACAATGACAGCTCACTCCACGCTCACTTTACCTAAGTTTTCACGGTGAGATGGTTACAGAATAGCAATGCAGTATGGCCATTGAGGTAGACCGTACCTAATTGTTTAGTACATTCTGATTTGGTCAAAATATTTTAGAATAACGTCAACATGAAAGCGTGGAGTGTTGCTATCTCCCTTATCTAAAAATATTACAAAACATCTGGTCGAGTGCGTTTATTTGCACGAAGCGCAATGACTCATACGCGTATCTCTTGAATTTTTAATAGGATAGACATAAATATTTTAAATAGCAATCAGAGTTTTTTTTTTCAGAATCTTTTACCCAAAATAATATTTTGTAATTGCGGGAATGGGAATTAGGTACTTACGTATTTCATTAATTACAGTTAAAGTGTAGTTGAAAATTTTCGGAAACTACATACCTAGTGCCTACCTAAATACCTATACTATTTCTGATTGTATCTATTTCTGGACTATCTATAGGGACCTATATTGTGGATTTTATTCCTAATTAGCTGACCAGACAAACGTTGTCCTGTTTCCCGACGAAGAAAGCTGCTCGTCGAATAAACCGATTAAAATAAAGTTCTTTAAACGTTCACGTTCTTATGAAAAGTTCGGAGGAAATCCGAAATAAATCGGTATTAACCGATATTTTTTAAACCGGTTCTGAGCCTTGTCTATGACATGCAATACTGAGAAACACAGTATGTAAGTATTTTAGGTACACTGGTACAGTCAACCGTACGTCACTTTGACTTTGAGCTAGCTTATCGTAGTACGGACTTCAATAGAATAAGATTATACATATTGGTTTCGTTAACACTGACGTGCGGACTACTGTACATACCGAATGAAAGAAAAGTGACAGTCAACTTTCGATGCTGACCGTACATGAAGTAGTGCCCCTAGGATTCTAAAATGCGACTATAGATAGATCTATGGACCTGATGATGCGAGTGATTCCAGGGACAACAGCTGAGTTCATTTATATAAATTCTGTTAATAATTAAATTACATAAATGGCTTCAGTATTATGCAATACTTTTTATAGTGTAAAAGAATTCTTTGATAAAAAAGTAAGTGATAAAAAATATTGTTACTGATTTACTGATATTTATTTAGATAGTACTGCTTGGATTAAAAACTGTTATTAAACATTGTAAACATTTTGAATTACAATTTAGTACGTGTTAGTAGGTATAATGAATTTTGAATTACAATTTAGTAGGTGTTAGTAGGTATAATGAATTTTGAATTACAATTTAGTAGGTGTTAGTAGGTATAATGACTGTTTAACGGCACTGTTATTATTGATGCTAGGCGCATAATTATAAGGAACTTCTTTTCTTTAAAATAATTGTATGCAAGTCCATGGCGAGATATGTAGATCATCATAATCCGATTATTGTAAGTAAGTACCTACCATGTTTTAATGCAAATAAACTAACCTACCTACCTATGAGTTTCGAGGCGAACAAGCAGACAAAGTAAAGCAAACGACTGGGATTACCTCGACGAGGGAATTACCTACTCACTTTCAGTTAAACAATGATAATACTATTCCTATGGCACAGCACAGCGTTTGATTTATCTTAGCAAACCATTGTGCTTTGTGTAATAATAATTAATATTCGCAATGCTGAACGCTAATTAGTCAGCCGGCATTTATCCGGTACGTTCTATTACAAAGGAATATCTAGTTATTTTTGTTTGTTGTTAGTACCTTTAGTAAAGTTATTTAATTTTAAATGTAAATTGTCAATTAAGAATGTTTTAATTCAAGTCAAAATTGTGCAATATAAAAATAATGATGTAAAAGGATGTAACTAAGTATTACGTACTTCAATCAATCTGCCTAACAATTACCCAACTATTTTCAAGTCGGCTTTCCAGTCTAACTGAATGTAGCTGAATTTCAGTAGTTTACATGGAGCGACTGCCTATCTGACATCCACAACCCCCCGTTTCTGGGTAACACAATGCCCCTTGGTAAGACTTTCGATCTTCTGACTACCCGTAACTAGGTACTGTCAAAGATCTTTGAATGACAGCCAAGACCAACAGCTAACGTGCTTATCGAAGCGGGGAGACTCTCGAATAAAGTAATGGATGGTTACCCATCCACGAACAGACTGCTGCGCTTGCTTAGCATAGCTTTTCAAGTAGGTCTATACCTAGTCTACTTAATACATTAATTAAGTAACTAATTGTAAGAAAAAATCTCGATTCCCAAAAAATAAACATCGCAATGTTGGTCGGATTTACCGGCCATGAAGTTGAAATATTTATGCTCGCAATAAACAACATGACGGAAAATCGTACAAAAAACTGTGCATAATCAAACAAGGAAAACCGAGTCATATTTACTCCTGGATGAGCCTCTATATGAAGAGCTGACGCAATCGTGCTGAAACAGAACTGTTCGCTTTGTACATGTACGTACCTAGCTATAGTATAGCACTTGCAACACTTGAAATCGTGTGGAAATACCTAAGTAACTTATGTACTGAACAAAAAGTTATTTTCTTACGAAGTACATTCGTATTTTGTGTCGTTCAGATAATATTGCCAGTAACTATAAGTACTTATATAAACTTATATAAAATATAATAACATGATAACAGAAACTTTTGTACCTAATTATATTAAATAAATAACAATACCTAAATAAGTACTACTATTTATTTATACATAAGTAGGTAAGTACATTTTTATCGTTCGCGCAAAATGCATTTATAAGCATTAAATATAATAATTTAAATAACTATGTTTAAAGTAATATTGATCAAATTTTCTTTTTGCAATAGGTATTTACTTGTTATACCACCTAACATACCTTTCATTAAATAGCATAGAAAATATTTGCAAATTATATTATACTAGCTGCGCCCCGCGGTTTCACCCGTTTATGTCTCGATCCCGTGGGAATATCGGGATAAAAAGTTTCCTATGTCCTATTTCAGGTCATTGTCCACCCATGTGCCAAGTTTCATGCAAATCCGTATAACCGTTTTAGCGTGAAAGCGTAACAAACAAACAAACAAGCTCACATTCGCATTTATAATATTAGTTAGGATAGGCCTTTACGGTAGGTAGGTACGTGGATGACCTATGCCTGTATAAGCATACCATAATTGATCAACAGTCAACACACAAGTGCAAAATAAAACATGAGAATTTTCGCCAAGCAAATTACCTGTGTGAGCAACGAGAAGACCGTAGCCATGCCGACTTGTCCCACTCCTACCACCGTCACTTTGTTCCCAGTATCCACAATCTTCTCCTGCCGGGACTGAAGCAGCTTCTTCACAGTTGCCATTTTACCTAGCAAGATATTAATATGCGAGGTCAATATCGACTCTTTCTGTCGAGATCTTTTAAGGTTATATATCACTGTACTTTGCACCAAGCGTCTCATGGTGCTACCACGGCAACAGCTGGCTAGATTCTGTCGGAGCGCGGGATTTTTTGTCTGACCGTGGCCTTCGCACTATGTAGTTAACTATCAAAGTATTACATCATTTTTATACCAAAATTTATCCCATATAAGCATTTCCTTCATCATTTTAGTGCTTGTTTGCGTTTGTTTTAGATTTATCTTAACAAAAATTTTAATCAAATATGTGTCTTCGTGTTGCTGTTTCTTAAAATTCTTGCAAGTTTCAGTACGACTATTACACGAAGCCCTGCAGTACGCTACTCTACTGCGGTTATACACGTATCTGCATACTTCACAGTCATATGAAATTGAGCACTAGATTCACATATTATGTAGGTTCTTAAAGCACTAAGTACTACCTACTCCACCATGAAAACCAGACCATTTTAGATTGCAGCTGAGAGTCTTGCGAGGAAAAAAGAACCATTATAGAAACTTATTATTAACCGACTTCTTCAAAAAGGTGTAGGCTCTCAATTCACCTGTGTTTTTTTTTTTTGCATGTTTGTTACGCGGTTACTCCACCAATTATGAATCGATTTTGATGTTTCATTTTTTATTTGTCTGTGGTCCCATATAAATTGTATTAACTTTGCTTGAGTAGTTTTTGAATTAGCTTTAATATTACGTATTTTTCCCACATAATTTATGTCGACGACGTTCTATGTGACTCCGTCACAGATACCTACGTACCACTACTAAATAGTGAAAAAAAAACTTTTTACAAAAAAAAACCGACTTCCAAAAAAAACACTAATAAAAACTGAAAAATAACTTTGATTTCGGAAGTCGGTGGCAAAAAACGAAAATTGAAAAGGAAAGACACCGACTTCCGAAATCAAAGTTATTTTTCATGCAACTTGAAATAGGTATGGTGTAACTTTTGATTGTCCATCTTACATAAAACAAAGTTCAATGCTTGTTTTTCTGTTTTCAGTTATAGCATTTTGCAGTCGAGTTTTTTGTTTTTAAAATAATTTGATTTTAGTAAGTATTTTTTTTGGAAGTCGGTTTTTTGTTTGTAATTTTAGATGTTAGACAAACTGGTGAAAAATGCCGCGCTTACGTAAAGCTGATTTTACATTACGAAACTAATTAGTTATTTAAAATAAAGCGAGAGATGAAACTAAAAACGGTGCAATAAGAGCTACTTTTCGAGCAAGTGAGATGAATATAAATGATGATGATGATGAATTTTCTTGGTGGAGTTGATATTAACAGGTAAAATTGTCCTCTAGGTGCACCAATCTTGTAGTAGGTAGGTGTTGCTTGTTACAGGTATGGTCATCAGGTGAGACCACTGATCCGAGGAGTTTATAGACAGTGTTATAATGATGTCATCACATGCAACGCTTTAAAAACCCGCCTATTATGTACCTCTGTGATACTTAGTCGTAGTTTTCGGAAACAAGTTTTTGTTTGGTCATCTAAATATACACACCAAAACAAACAGCTCGGCTCAAAATGCGAGGACACGTAATGTTTTAAATCTTTCTGTTGTTAGGGGGATAAAACGAACCGAAAAAAAAAAATTACGTTAAAATAAGTTTTTAGGTAGGTATTCATTCCTAAACACTAAAATTACAGAAAGTGCAGGTTGCTTTCAGTTTATAAAGGATACCCAGTTCACTGTTGCAATGTTGTAGTAGGGGAGAGGACCAAAGTGCGGGGCCCAGCTCCCTAATTTCCCCTCAACATAAAAATAAGACTGTAGGAAGGCAACATTTACAAAGCCGTTCGGCAAACGGTATAATTTATTATTGAACTAGGAACCGACCTACATAATTAGTTGATATCCTAAGTACTTATTTAGTTTAATTACAGTAAGTACTTATCCACTTTCACTAGCTATAGAACCTACACAAATTATTTCATGTAAATTATAACAAAGTTCAACAGTTCGCAAAGTATGTTGTAGTAAGTGCACAATATGGTAGGTTTTACCCCATACAATGACCGTGAAAGTTTATGGTGTTGTACGAATTTAAAGCACAGTTACAACGCATTGCTATGCATGTACCACAGTATGCCCAGTCAGCTATATTTAATTATGCAAGCAATACAAATAAACAAACTTACTGTTGCCATTTTCGTTGCTGTGATTATTAGAATTATTCTCAGCCATCTCCGAAATAATTTGTCAAAACGGTATAATTTTAAAATTATCAAAACACTAACTAAGTTATCTTTGCGTAGATAAAAAGCGATATCTCAAACAGAGAAACAAATTAAAAAACATGCGTTCGCCTCTCCACTGTCAAGGATTGACTGAGTGAGTGGGTAAAACCGGTCTTCTTTTATGTAAGTTTACTGAATGAGAGAACGACTGAACGAATCCCCCATGCAATTGCGTGCGCGCGAAAAAGTAGGGTGCGTCCGTTACGCGCATGCTTATTGCACCAGACACATGCCTTGTTGGGTGAGTCAAGGTCAAAAAGGTTACAGGAGCAAGGACACGTGGGTTAATGGCTAGAGAACAAAAGTTGCTACTTGTGTCATTATTGATTGGATAGCCAAAACTTTATATAAGTAAATGTAAAAGTTACCTGATGACATTTTTTAAATACTTAGTAGGTACCTACCTACTAAAGTTGATAGGTACTATTGATTTTTTTAACTAATGATTTAAGTATAGTAATTATTTATGTAAGTATGTGTATTATATCCTATTTATATACTTACTTGTGTACTTAATACTTACCTGTTTTATTTATAATTCATTGTTGTTATTTTTATTTTTTTAAATCTCTCAGTCACAGCGCCTTCCATCTTATCTCTTCACCACCTTCGGTTGACTGGTAGAGAATGCCTAAGGCATTAAATCCGCCTTTGGACCTTATTGTGTGCGAGAAGTTTAAATAAATAAATAAAGACAAACTAAAAAAAAAGTGGGATAATTATTAATCATTTGTGTTATAATACAGTTTTTTAAAAGTTGGCAGGGCTTACTACTCGTAAAATTAAAAGCATTCAAGTTGTTAATTAAAAAAAATATAAACATCCGAATTGATAGCCTCCTCCTTTTAGGATTCGGTTAAAAAAACGGTGTCAGCTGTTTTTAATAAAACATTACTGATGTTTATGTATTTTCAGCTCCATTTTCACGTTAAGTACAAAACAATGCATCATCAATGATTCGTATGTTCTACGAATCATTGAATATGATGCATTGTTTTTTATTTGGTCTGAGGTTCTGTTGTAGCTCAGACCAATAAAAAACCGATTATGCAAACAGAGCACTAGGTAGGTACTTACCTAAAAAAATAGATAGTTAAGTTAGATGTTAAACAAAGTTTCAAAAAGTTGAAGTAGGTACCTACCTACCTCTCGTGCAGGAAAAATGACACCCAACCCTTTCCCAGAAGTGTCTGACGGTGTCATACCGTGAGTCGGGTCACGTAGTTGCCGGCAACACGGCAATCACGGCTGATGTAGCCAGACCGGCGGCGGCGCCGGCGTGCGGCGGGGCGCGTCGGTCGTCGCCTCGTCGGGCCCGCCGGTCAAGGTGACCTTCACCACCTTGTTTTGGACGCCACGCCATCGCGCATGACCGAATTTAACACCAAGCCCCCACAAAAACACACCATATCACCTAAACATACGATCGCTTTTACAACAACCACAATTTTTTATTACTTACAGGACTTCAATTTACGAAACGGCTTCATCAGTCTACCAGTCAATTTCGGCTTTATAGTGCTCCGCCATAAGATCGTAGGTTGAATAAAACTAGTCTAGAATCTAGACTATTATGGCTGATATTGCGATAATAAATAGTTTGGCAACGTTGAGAGATTGTGACTGAGGTCAGTCACCTTCTAAAATCCACTTTCGTGCTTTCATTGCATTGACCTATCCTGACAACACAATGTTTGCATACAATTCGGTTTTTGGAAGCCTATAATCCAGCATCTGACCAGGAAAACTGTCAAAACTCAGGGTTCCGTACCTACCTCAAAAAGAAAAGACGGAACACTTATAGGATCACTCGTGTGTGTGTCTGTCTCTCTGTCCGTCTGTCACAGCTCTGAATCTAATGAACCGATTATGTTGAAGTTTGGTACACTTATGTATCTGTGACCCAAACACGGGCGTGTAACTTCAATAAATGATTATTTTACACTTTTGAGGGGCAATACAGAAAATTAAAAATAAATGTTTTGCTATCTGTACCGTGTGACATATCAAATGAAAGGGCTTGTTGCGAGGATCTCAAATACCTTATTTTTATAATATTATAATAAATACTTTTTAGATATTTAAGAAAATAGATGACCATTCCTCCAGCTTACCTCCGAAACTACGGAGCTTAAAATTTTGAAAAAAATACATGAAATAGTTCCATACTTATAAATTAGGTACAGGAAAACCAATAAAAAGTCTTTGGTCTTAAAAAATTGTGGTAAATCTCCCAATATTGTGCATACAAACTTACATTTTTGCAGTTGGAACTTATGGGAGAACATGTTTTTCAACTACAATTTAGTTTGTTCTTAGGATAAATTCATCCCAACTACGGAACCTTTCATTGTGCGTGGTCCGACATGCACTTAGACGATTTTTCTAACTCACTTAAAACATTGGCAGATAGTCGATATCGGCTTAATCATCATCATCATTTCAGCCGAAAGAAGTCCACTGCTAGAGATAGACCTCCCCCAAGCACCGCCACTTCGATCGGTTTTATGCTTCTCGCATCCAGCGCATTTCCGCGGCTTTCTCCAGGTAAATGGGCCACCATGCGGGGGCCTTCCAACGCTACGTCTTCCGGTACGCGGTCGCTACTCCAGAATCTTTCGGCCCCATCGGCCATCTGTTCTGCGAGTAATGAGCCCTGCCCACTGCCACTTAAGTTTGGCAATACTTCGGGCTATGTCGGTTACCTTGGTTCTCCTACGGATCTCTTCATTTCTGATTCGATCACGCAGGGAAACTTCCGAGCATAGTCCTCTCCATTGCCCTTTGAGTGACTTTCAGCCTTCTAATGAGGCCCATTGTGAGCGACCACATTTCAGTGCCATAGGTCATCACTGGCAACACACTGGTCAAAAACTTTTGTCTTAAGACACTGTGGTATATGAGATGAGAAGATAGCACGCAGCTTTCCGAACGCCGCCCAGCCAAGTCGGATTCAACGATTGACTTCTTTCTGGAAGTTGGACCTACCTAACTGGACAGTTTGTCCTAGGTAAACGTAATCGTCTACAACTTAACGCGACAATGGGAAGAGACCAGACGGAATGACCATAATGCCTTGGAAGGTAGGTAGGCCTTTGGTGTGGGATGCAACGAGTGTCGACAACCTTGCGCCATCCCATCTTCCTAGCTCGGCGGGCTGTGCTGGGGCTGCTGCTGCAGGTGCGTAAAACCTCAAACGGCGCAAATACTTCAATCTCATCGGGTCTTATATGTTCGAGCCGTTTGGGGTTGAATGAAACCCTAGGGCCATGGGGTCCGAGTGCTCACTTAGTCTATGAAGACATCGCCAAGCGGTTGATCGACTCTTCACGTGACCAGAGGGTTGGCCTATTCTTCGGCCAAAGAATCAGCATTGCCATACAACGTGGCAATGCTGCCAGCCTTTTGGGCACTTTTCCTGCTGACAGCGATGCGGACG
Organism: Lithophane leautieri; assembly: GCA_949152455.1. Lineage (NCBI taxonomy): Eukaryota > Metazoa > Arthropoda > Insecta > Lepidoptera > Noctuidae > Lithophane > Lithophane leautieri. Next base: position 17,814,158 of record OX424458.1, on the reverse strand, counting down.
AATTTTTTGACGCGCTATAGTGGTTATTTCCCTCCCCTTATATACTTGTACATATTATTAGTATTGTAGTGTTAGATGTATAATAATGTATAAACTTGGCATAATACACTCCAATTACATACAATAAAAAATAAAAATAAATTATTAAATATAAAGGCAATACGTCGTCTTTATCAGAAGAGGTCTTATGGTCTCATATGCGTGGGTTTGCGGGCTAGGAGATGTAATTAAATGGGAATGAATAATAATGTAAACGACGTTCCACCGGGTACGTGAGGCGCGAGCGCAGATCAATCAACTCACTGCCCTGCCAGGGTAGTCACCACAGTCGGCATTGATCCGGCAAGGTTTCCCGGTTTCGATCCATCTCCGCGATCTTCCATTATTTTGGCGGGGGGCCGCCTCCTCAGTACTCGGGGTTACGTCAAGTTGACAGCTGTCACAATCGTTTGAAAATCAACTACGTAAGTTTAGCGTCGTAAAACCTTTAGAGGCGCCGACAAATAAAACATAAGTAAATAAATATTGTAGTAGGCATGTGTGTTAAATATACACGTGTATGTACTTAAATTTAAAAAACTTTTCAAATTATAAATAATTTATTAAATAAGCACGAAAACAACTTCTTATACTCTCAACAATCATAACAGGGCACAATACTAGTAGTATTTTTTATAAAAGCCCTAGGTATTATTACCTATAATAAAAATATTCTAAGCACGATTAGTAACAAGAACTATAGAGAAAACATTATTTTTTAATTTATGCGAACATAATGCATATTTTTACGTTTATCTCATCAGTTTAACAATTTTTTAGAGATCTCTTGCCATTGCATTACGTGATTTGCGCCCTTGCGCAAGAGTGAGGCTTCATTATCACTCAGTTCCTGCCGAACGATGCTAGTAACTCCCGTTCTGCCTATCACACAGGGCAACGAGAGGAAAACTTCATCTCTTATCGAGTGCTCGCCCTGAAAATATAACAAATAGTTCGTTTTTTTATAGTTTCTTTATAGTAGCCCATCAGGGTATTTTGGGATTTACACAAGCGCGGCAGATTAACATAAGGGGGATACCTTGTACCCTGTTGAATACCCATCTCCACCAAACATAAGCCCTCTATACAAGGTTAAATTTTAGTCGCTTAAATCCCCTCAGGGGTTCGTTGTCATCATTATGAACAACTTTCACAATGGGACCAACGCAGAAATCGCAAAAAAACCGTTGTTCTCTACATTTCGACGAGTTATACAAACTTACATAAATGTAGGGAACAACAGATTTTTTTTTACATACTTCTGGCCGTACTTTTTTGTCACATTGAGTGACAGTTTTTTTTTTTTTAACAATGCCTTTTCTGGGTAATATCTTTTTCAAAGCAGCTAAATCGTGCGGAATGTGCCACTTTTTCGCACTAGAGCTTCTTAAATAGAAGTTAAAAAAAAAATACTCCGTCGTCAGCCCGACGTTCTTTTGTTTTAAATCATACGAGTACGTGAGAAGGGACGAGGTGCTGGCAGGTTTTGACCACCGTGTGCGGTCGACCCCCGTCAGGAACGAAGTTCATTAGCAATAAAACTAATTAGTACTTTATAATCTAAGAGCTAAGTATTAATTTTATTTCCTCGCACAATGCGTAGTAAAACGTTGTAATACACGTGCGTATGATGATTTCCAAAATCCCTTCCGCACTTATATCTTATATAACTATGTATTTCAAACCGTCATAATAGTACTTATTAAGAAGTCTGTATTAATCTGACGCGCTCGAGTATCTCAAAATAGCGTTTTTTGTTTGCATTTTCAAAACGACACCACGAGCTTGCGTCACGTCTGAATCGTCAGGAAAACCAGAGGCGCTCGAAAATATTATCTTTTCCTATTTTTACCCCTTCATACGGCCACGGGTCCACAATGCAAACCCGCAGATTAACATACCTCCGTCATCATCATCAGAAACACGTGGGGCATATTTACACTATCAATATCTGACGCGCTCGATTTTCGACTGTTTTTTTACATTTTTGTAAGCCTGTAGACGCTTCCCCCCAACGGCAAAAGGTACATGACTTTTTCTTTCTACCATCTGATCTTCAAAATACTATACCTAGGTCTCCACGACGCTCGAGTAAATCCCCATTTAGCATCAAGGCCTCCCCTACTAATACAGTTAGGTAATGGAGAGGAGCATGTTCCGAGCGGTCCATACCTACTGCAGGAGACCGCATAACTTTGAGATGAGACGAGTCGTATGTGGCAAGGTAAGGAGAAAATTAGACAGAATCATATTACCAGAGCTGAACCAAAGCTAATGGAAAACACCACTGTAGGTACAAAGGACCTATTTTTAATTCGATCGCATTATCAACCAATTAAAGCCGAAATTACCTTGACATATGTAGAGACCGGGAGCACTGTGTATGTGTTTGTAAAGATCGCTTTGCAGATCTCTGCTACAGCTAGACCTATGGACCACGACACGGTCCCCTTCAGATGGCGCACTTTGTCATCAACTTTCACAGCATCCTGGAATACTTCGTACCACATATCAGGGTCCGTCTCTAAGCCAATCTGTGGGTTCAGATCCATGAGGCGAACACCAGCCACGTTCACGCTAGACCACACGGGGACTACGGAGAAAAGTAAAGTTCAACGTTAAAATTATTGCTTAGTACATATAATATAAGTATACTATTCTCGAAAGTTCGTGTTCCAAAAAGAATGATGCATTTGGGTATTGCTAAAACTGACATATTCGGTAAAGTATAGCTCTGAACGCACAATGAATTAAAACTAGGCGCTATAGTAACTTCGATTTAGTTTAAAAAGAGCTATCCAAAGATGGCTATTAGAGGGGCCAAAATTTGCTCCATCCTTTGGCTACTCAATTAGTATAGGATTTTCCTAGGCTAGCATAATATGCACTGGTGTAACCAAAAACTTACAAGCAAAGCTTAAAGGCTCGTGCAGATTAGCGCGACTTGCCGCGACACCGGTAACATTGTTCTACCGTGAAGTTTTCTCAGAAATCGTTTGGTTAAAAGTCGCGTCGCGCCTGTTTGCGGGAGCTTTAAGAATATAAGTACAAATATTATCGTACCGCTGTTTTTGTAACCATGTTCTCCAATAATATACGCGCTACAGCTCTCGGGTGCTACTCCCAACTTGTCAGACAGTAGATATCGGAACCGAGCCGTGTCCATCAACGTGCCAATTCCTATAATCCGTTGCTTCGGTAAGTTACTTATCCGCCAGGTGGCGAAAGTTAGGATGTCAACTGGATCACTCGCCACAATGAATATGGCGTCAGGACTGTGCTGCGCTAGCTGGTGCAGGAGAACTTCAATCAATTGAAACTGAAACTTCTGACAAGTCTTTGTCAACGCTAGTGACTTGTTAGTGACTTTGTTCTAAGATGATCGATTACGGTGATACTCTTTCAATTGTGAGTCTTTTTGTCAGTGCCCGAACAACGCTTGGCGCGGCGCCCACTATCGGTCGGCATCGGTGCGGCTCGGTACGGTAGAGCTCGGGCGCCTTACGGCGGCTTAGAACGGCTTGGGGCGCCTGAGAGCTGCTTCGGGCGGTTTCGGGCTGCCTCGGCAGTCGTAAGCATACCTAAGGACGCCGAGGCTGTCTTCGGGTAGTTCGGGTGGCATTTTCGTGGCAAACAAGTCGCAGAACAGTCATATCATTCACCGCGAGCGCCTCTATTACCTTGGTAACACCAAAAGGAAAATAAAAAGAACAACAGCCTCATTAATTACACGTACGTATGTTCGTTTAAATTTGACGATGACATAAGAAAAGTTGATTATTCTTGTGCAAGCCCATGAATGTCTGTATGACATAACATCACGATATTATAGTGATCACCAAATGAAACAGAATGCACGGAACCAAATAAGCAGGGAGATGAATAAAACTCCTAAGTAATTATTGTTTTCAGCATCAATTTTATTATGACGACTGCTCTGCGACGTGTCTGCCACCCGAACTATTCTTAGTTTTGCCGAAGTTACCCGAAGCCAGCCTCAGCGTCCTTACTCCTTAGGCGTGCTTACGATTGCCGAGGCAACCCGAAGCAGCTCTCAGGCGCCCGAAGCCGCTCGAAGCCGCCGTAAGGCGCCAGAGCTCTACCGAGCCGCACCGATGCCGACCGATAGTGGGCGCCGCGCCTTACACGCGATATAGCTCGCCCGATATAGATATTGACGCCGCGGCGTCAAGTCTTTATGGCGTGGAAGTTCTATATGGCGAAGCCTTATGAGACTTTTATTGTGAGAGACAGAGAGAGTTATACGTTTCTTCTCTGTCATGTAACGAAATGTGCCTAAGCATGACCCGTCCTTGAAATTTCACTCTATCGTCCAATTAACGAACAGCTGCGTATGATGTTTCGCATCAAAAAACAGAACATTTGTTGGAGTAGGAAAGTATCCACTACTATCTGGTAGGTACTCTCATGGCACCCACCGGCAATTTCCGAGAAGCGAGTCTACCTAGCAACTAAATTCGAGTTTGCGAGCAATGAGCAGTTAGTGCGCGACGGTGACAAACAAGCGATTAGGTACCTACTCGATGCTACGTATGCATACCAACCGTGAGTCTCTCAGCGAGTTTTCTGCCCGGGTTATTCCGTTTATCCGCCCCCAAAACATCCATACTCGGAAACGTATGTCCGAGAATCCACTCAAGGCTTAGCTGCATATAGGCTTAGGGTGGATTCTCGGACTGTATACGTTTCCGAGCATCCACCTTAAGGTGGAGTTTTTGGGGTGGATAAACGGAATAACCCTTCTGCCGCCAAGCGAGGGTCGTTGAGCGAGTACTCTCTTTGGTACCTCTTGTCGCTGCGACCAACGAGTACTCACCGGCGTTATGTGAACAGTCAACGATCAACTATTAATTATATGTAGGTACTTCTCTTTACTTACACGGGACCTGCAATCTTTTGTACATTTCTTGAGTGAGAAAATTGTTGGTAGGTAAGTAATCGCTTTCTCGTCGGAGGTGAGAAAGTTGCGTAGGGGGAAACGGGCTATATCTTCTTAAAAATACATTATTTAAGTACCGGTGTGACGATAGCCCTCATGATGCCAGCACTCCGAGCGATATAATAAATTATTTAAGTACTGGTGTGACGATCGCCCTCAAGATGCCAGCACTCCGAGCGATATAATAAATTATTTAAGTACCGGTGTGACGATCGCCCTCAAGATGCCAGCACTCCGAGTGATAATACATTATTTAAGTACCGGTGTGACGATCGCCCTCAAGATGCCAGCACTCCGAGTGATAATACATTATTTAAGTACCGGTGTGACGATCGCCCTCACGATACCAGCACTCCGAGCGATATTAAAATTATTTAAGTACCGGTGTGACGATCGCCCTCATGATGCCAGCACTTCGAGCGATATAATCATCGTCTCTTTCGTCCCTTCCTTTAAATGTGCCCGAGGTGACGATGCATACTTTCGAGTCGCGGGTTTCCGCTGGATCTGCAATACAATATAAAGCATTACTAAGTATTATTAGGTTCACTGCAGCTGGTGTTGCTTCGTCTCACACACTCATATCACTCCATTATTTTCTTTCTGTACAGTAGGTACGACACAACATATGTAAATGTAGCATAAGGAAAATTTGCATCCATTCATTTCAATTTTACGAATGTATTTGGTTATAAGACTTTATTATTGCGTTTGCGTAAAGATCATTTTCACCTAAATCAGTAATAAAGATTGGAGATTTTGAAGGCGCACTCAGTTCGTAAAAGCGATCACCATCGTGATCGGTTACGAATTTTGCCGATGCTACATCTAAGTTGTGTCATACTGTACTTACCTATTTGCTTATTATGTATTATTTTGCAATTCGATTTTACACCATACAAATCTTGTTTAGGTAGAATGTGTTTTTTGTAAGCACATGGTATGCTGCCAGCAGGCGTAGCATGGCGATTTCTATTTCTACGAAGAATAGACATAGCTTTTTCTATACAAAGTGACAGTTCGTTTCTTCATTTTTGACATCGCACCGTAGAAATCAATCTAAAATCTGTCATTTCGTCTTTCATCGATCTTTGTCTAGGTCTTTTATTATCGATCGATCTTTGTCTAGGTCTTTTATTATGTAGACTATTTCGGAAGAAAGTTTTCTATCCTTACTGTCAAAATCACAAACAACTGAAATTTGTATAAGGAAGTGAAGACAATTTGAAACAAAACAAAGAATTCTGAGTCGAATTATGTAAAAGAGTGAATTTCGGTAAAAGTGCAGTTAACTCTTTTTACTTAGCTGCCGTCGTACTGTCTACACGGAACGTCATTTTTGTCTACTCTTCCGTCGACAAAACGGTGCTCATGCTACGCCTGCAGGAATGATGTTGTACTCTTTCTATCTGCTGTAAAGCTTTGTATAGCTTTCAGGGGCGTAGCCAGGAATTAAATAGTAAGTACAGATTTAAAAAAAGAGTATTATTTTTAGAACAATTATTTTCACCAGGATAGAAAAAGAAAAAAAATTGGTACCGAAACTAGCTTGGCATTTTTAGCATCCAGCTTCGAATAAGTTAGGTTTTCTTTGTTGTTGACCGATCATAAAGAAATAGAAGTAACTTTATCGACTTATGCAGAAAAGTTTGAGAAGGATGATGCAGAAAAGAATGGAAGAGCGAGCGTGTTCGAAAATTTCTTAGGAATTTATTCATTATAAAGTCAGAGTCGATAAAAATACAGTATTTAATCTTGTAGATTATAAGGAGGGAAAGAGGAGCTCGTGGCTAAGTAGTAACAGCCGCACGGGTCGATTCATCAGGTTAAGCTACGCTTGCTGGGGTTGGTCCGTGGATGGGTGACCATCTTTACATATCGAGACTCCTCCGTGCCTCTGAAAGCACGTTAAGCCGTTGGTCCCGGTTGTCATTTGTGGATCTTTGACAGCCGTTACGGGTCGTCAGAAGCCCGAAAGTCTGACAACTAGTCTTGCCAAGGGGTATTGTATTACCCAGTTACTGGGTTGTGGAGGTCAGACAGGCAGTCGCTCCATGTAAAATACTGGTATTCAGCTGCATCCGATTAGACTGAAAGCCGACCCCAACATGGTTAGGAAAAGGCTAGGCAAATGATGATTGGTATTGTAGATTATAAAGTGCGCCTATGCGAAATAGATTACAATTATCTGTATGAAGAGGTACCCTAGACGGTTGATCTCTAGATTGAGATTCTGGTTTTTCGCATTTCGGTGGGGGTTGAATCCCCAAAACCCCCCCTGCCTACAGCCCTGACGGCTTTGTCCCGCTCCCGCTTATTCTTTTGTAATAAATAACATCCAGATCCACAAAGACGGATCATTACGGACGCTAATGATTTCATTATTTCAACAAAGAACCATTAAAATCGACTCTCATCTTGTTTTGTGCAACAAGTTAATGGAAGATTGTTATTAATTTAATGACAGCTTTAAAAGTTAAAGTCCGTTTCTACAACTGGCTGTAAATTTTACTTTAACACAGCATATTTTAGGATGGTGGTTGCACATCTGACGGAAGATGCGTCTGGTGTAACTTCGTTAGTATGCGAGACGGACTAACACATCGTCGGTTGAGTGCGTGAGGTTCAATGTTTTATTGTCTGCTTATCCGTTTCAGATATACTTATTACCTTTGCTAGAATGGATTCTAGGATTATTAAGAAACAGGGCGCTTGACTGAAGATCCAGTTGTTCACCTTGCAGTATGTCTTCATTCATATCAATCATGCAAATATTGTTTGTAATACCCTTAAATAAAATTAATAGGTAAATAAATCAGTAGGTAAACTACATACAAGGTGTAAGGGACAGCCCTCCGCAGACTGATGGGATGAATTCAGCATATCATACTAAGTCGACCGGTACATGAAATTATTTCAGGAATATTAAGGGAATCCAATAAACCTGATTTGTATTATTACCTCACGCGCAATGTATCGTTACCACGGCAAAACCCACGTAGCTGCATGTCGGGGGGGGGAGGCGCGCTCGAGTATTTAAATATTTAAATATCCATTGCTGTTTTTTTTATTTTAGCTGTTTAGCGCTCCATTTATGTAAATAATACATAAATGGAGCGCTGCATACAGAGAATGTAATTTTACATTGAAATAAACGAATAGTAACTGAAAAAACGATAAAAAAAATTAAAACATTCCTGAGAAAATTTCCGGTGGAATATGACTCAAAATAAGGAGCTGAAAGCCTCCTGTTAATTTACGGAGCGCTGTCCCTTACACTCTGTATATATTTGTAAATATGCGTTTGTTAATTCTGTTATAAGATCTCTTATAACCATTGTATCAATATTATACAGTATTTTTCTGGGGGTAGGTGAGTAAGTAGGTACATAATATCAACTCAATTAGGTGAAGCTCGCTTGTGTCATCTCTCGGTGTCCTCTCATCTCAGTACGATGTTGAACGTTTGCCTAGAAGTACGATTCTTCGAGTCTTGGCGATTCACAGGTTTTTCTGTTTTTAGCTATCAGGAAACAGGGTCTCCACTGTTTTTTATTTACATATTTGTACGGTCCCCCCTTACCACAACAATTGTATCAAAGAATTCTTTTGTAATTACCTTAGCCAGTAAAGTGTACACTATAGCAATTCCCGTATCGTCTAAGCCCACGACGCTAACTTTGTCGCCTGCGCCAAAAGATTTGGGCGAATAACAATTGAACATTTTCGCTATAGTGGTATACTGTTTGCAGGTTTCTTTTTCTATTGCAGGCCCGCTTGTATTGGCCTGGCTTGCGTATTGTGAATAGTTCCTACATCTGGATTTGGTATCTGCGAAATAACTAAAGACTTAATAGACATACGGTGCCTTACCATCAGGGGCCGATCTAGGTATTTAGCCCTACAGCACCCATAATTGCGTCATTCGAACCAATCAATGAAATGTTTATCCATTGCTTCATAAGTTCGTAAGTTATGTTGTTGAGCAAATTTTTTGTTCCAATTTATGAAGCAGTGGATTATACATTTATTTCAAACCGATTCCGATACCAATTACGCAATTAGGGTGCCGGGTAAAATTGTATATACGTACTCGGCCCTTTACACTAACACCATATAAATCATGAGCTTGCTATTCCAAAGATGGGATCATAATGATGGGATGGGATTATGAAATTATGGGATGTTATATAACAGTGTTCCCTACATTTATGTTCGCATAGCTTGTCAAAATGTAGGGAACAGCAGATTTTTTTTTTCGTGATATCAGTTTTTGTGCCATATTGAAGGTTGTTCATAATGATGAGAACAATGACCCAGAGGATGCCCATGAATAAAATTTCACCCTGTATAAACCTTCCGGAATACATTTTCTAAATAATGTTGAAAACCAGGTTTTCGGTTTTCGGTGAAGCCGGTTTGCATTCACTATAATGCTATGCACCCTGTATTTTCCGAAAAAGCATCGGTTTATCTAAAGAAACAATAAAAAATATAAGATCGGTAGATAAGTTCCGGCCAACGCATGAAACGGCGGGTTTCAGGCATGCATTTTGAAACGAGATTATTTTAAGAATGCAGATGTGATCCGAAAACGTGTTGGTACTTGCTTACATGAATAAAAATACTTTTCCTTATTGCTGCTTTTTATCCGCGTCCTTATTACGGCAGCAAAGAGGAACAACAAATGTCAGTGTGCGCCTGCGCTCTCATAAAGAAACGAAGACATTCAATTATTTGTATCTTAAATCTCCTTGTATAGGAATGATGATGTTTCTTCATTCTTTGGAAAGGCTCCAGTAGGTACTAATATGGACACTCAAGTGTCTAAGCTGTTTGATGGTAAGTCAGAAATGATACTAACTAAATATCTTTTCTGTTACTTTAAAAACTGTAATACCAAAGAGATTTAAGATACCTAGAGAGGCTATCAGAAAAAATGTCATAGAAAAAATGTAATCCGATGTCTTAGTGACACGATCTAATTAATATCATAGCAAAATTACATAATAGCTAAAGTCTAAGGCCCTTTCCTCATTGGTCGGTGAGTCAGCGGTGCGAGATCAACATGCTCGGTATACCCGGTACCGAAAGCTGTTCGATCGCCTATAATTCAATGAGCGTTTCCTGACTAGCTCAGTATGTGCGGGACCCGGGGCGCGGTAAAGACATAGGGTGCCCGGTGTGCCCGCTCAGTGTATACAACAGAGACACGTCACGCATTCTAATTGAAAATTATAATATTTTCTTCAAATTACGGATGTCGTTTACCTATAACAGTTTCGTTTTTTTCGTAAACGGACATACTTACTTAAATATAACACGCCATCTTCTTCATCTTCATCACTCGAAAACGACCGAAATTTTCTCGCGAAGATTTAATCGGTGCCTCTACACAAATTTCTCCGAAAGTATAACGTCAGGTTCGTAAATTATAGCAGTGCGGTATCGTTTCGATACCGACCAATGAGGAAAGGGCCTTAGAGATCTCGCGCACTAGACGGCCACGACTGGCCGGAGTCGTGGCCGTCTCAGAGTACTTTTACTAATAGGGCAGTGGCCGTCTAGTGGTATTGTATGGTCTTCGGCTAGTTGACCGTTGCGACCAAGTGCGCGATTCGTATCGGTTTCTATAGTTTAAGTATCTGGTCGCTGCGACCACTGGTCGTGATCGTGGCCGTGTAGTGTGCGAGATACCACACGATAGGTACCTACACTTTTACCGACACCAAGCTTTGATTTCCATTCGTCAGCTAGTTTTTATTCTATCTAAACACTCAGTAAATGCTGGACATGAATGCGACTCGACATACAGGCGTTCCACATTATACTGAGCGACTTTTTTTACCAATGTATCGGATTACGATTTTGTTCGCTATGTCCCGTCTATTGGTACTTATGTAAATTATTTAATGTCTTTGTTTTGCCCTTTCGCGAAACGTAACGAACCGTACCTACATCCTTAGATTATAAAATCTAAGCGTACATCGTTTAGTAGATAATTTTTTTATTTGCCTATCTACTGTTATACATTTTTTACTCACAAAATCCATAAATGCAGTGAACATTTGCACCCATCCGTTTTGGTCCATTCTCAGCTAACTGCGGGATTATGGAACAAAACACCCGAAACATCTTCGTAAAATTCTTTGGAAAAAAGAAGTTCGTGTCGTTCGCGTTTTTTACGGATCTTGACAGTTTCTGACAGATACCGAGGTTTCTTCTTTTTATGAAGATTGAAATTAAGTCAATGATCTACAAGCGGCCTCGTAGAAAAATGAAAGAGATTTAATAGGCAAACCATAGTGCATAGATGTAGACTACACGAATGATAATTTCTAATCAACTGCCCACGGCTTCGCAAGCGTTGATGTCGGTTATTATATACTAAAACCTTACTCGAGAACCATTCTATCCAATGGTGAAAACAGCATGAAAATCGGTGCAGTAGTTTTTGAGTTTACGGGAGTCACTGACCTTTTCCTCGGCAATTAGGTATGCGATCATCGCTTCGCTTCCTTTTAATCCCAGTAGTACTTACCCGTGGTCCCAAGGGATATTTTCCGACATTCACGCATATGAAGCCGCAGGCAAACGCTAGGTAAACTCACCGTCGTTGGCTAAAAATAGGCACCCCAAATCTTTGGCCCCGAATGGGAGACGAGAAAGAGCAAATAGCTTTAGGAAGGTAGGACGAAGGAAAGGATCGCCTTGCCTTTGTCAGGGCAGGAATCTATGATCATTAAGCATTGGTATTTGGTAACGGGACTAGCGTGATGTATCAAACAATAGTTCTTACGTAAACAATACATGAATATAGATTAGTATCCTAAGAGTCGTGTTTTATGAAAACACATAGTTGTGGCGTCACGTACACATTGTGCATAATATTGTGAAAGCACATTAGTAAGTATACCTCGTGGCCTCGCCTGAAGTATTAAGTTTAGATAAATATGTCAGCAGAACGTAAATAATGAAAACATCATTTGTGTCTAAGATTTATGTAGGTATCCTGAAAGCGAACGAGAACATCACACTTAGTGCCAACAGGCAAATGACGGGAATTTTCTAAAAATAACGCAAATTGCGTTTTTAGCAGCGTATTGCAAAAGTCAGCATCGTAACTAATAAACAAGGTAGGGGATCGGGATTTAGGGTTGTAGACCGGGACACAAAAAAGAAACACTTTGATTGGCGCCGGCGTCAAGTCTTTGTTTTGCACTGCTGCCTTCACTACTTCTTTGACTTTACTTACTTCTTCATAGAGGTGATCCAAGTCAAAGAACATTTAAATTTTTAGATTTCCAATCACGTTGACCATTGACGCGTATGTTAATGAGTCGTCCTGGACATTGTATTGATGTATCGGGACATTTAGTGTCCCGATCAGGTGCAAATCGGGACGCGTCTATAGACTCCTGAAAATCGGGACGTCCCGCGCAAATCGGGACACCTGGCAACACTAGTTGGAAGCGTCTTGATCGTCCGCTGGCTTTTTTTAAGGGTTTTTTCGCCATGGACTGGCATATAAATATTTATATATGCCAGTCCAGGGCGTAAATAAGCGAAAGGAAAACTAAAAAATCTTGAAAAAGTATTGTTATATCTTGTCTTACTAACTGTACCAAACGTTGATAAAGTTTAAAGTTCCATACAAAAGAAACGAGAGACGACTTGCAAAATGAAAATATTATTTATTTTGATTTTCTGCAAGTTGTCCTAAATGGGCCGTAGGCATGTAGGACGATTTGATTAATTACTCGATGGACGAACGTGAACATAGCCGAGGCACACATACGTGAGTCCATCAATGCCTGGTTGCGACCAAGGCTTGTTAAGTAGGTACTTTTATCAAATAAGGCGCGGATATTCAGACTAAGTAAATTATAAATTCCAAAGTCAAAGTCAATGACGAACAACGATAATATTTCACGCGCCAATATGTTAATTTATTTCTTCTCTAATGTTAGCTCTATTTGCAAGTTAAACCGAAATTTAAATATGATAAATTGGTTGCCATGTGTTGAAGTAAAAAGTTCATTCCATTTTTAAATAACACGACAGATCTCAGACCAATTTGGGCTGAGCGACAGATGATTTTTCATAGTAATTTATTCGGCCGGTAACACGACAGATATGGATTTTCATACAAACGTTGCCTGCCGCGGGCCCTCGCATATTTTCGACCAGTAAGTAGGTGCAGCATTTTCAATTTATCTCGAAGAAAGTTGTCAAATTATTGCTCGAATTTCCAAGCATGTTTGAGAAAAAGTTATTTTTCACTTAATGTCTTTTTTTGAAGAAGGCTGTTTTTTTTTGTTGTAAAAAATGGTTATGTGAAAAGTTTTAATGTAAATAAAGACTAAATTTTACTTCAAGATACGGACTATGACTATATTTCTAATCCCCTATATCACTTGAAAAGAAGTAGATAGGTATTTACCTACCTACACAAAATAGTACATTACTGTCGCGGCCTGCAATCAATTCCTGATTGCGGCCAAGGCTTGTATAGTACTTTTCTCAAACAACGCGCGGAAATTCAAACTGAGTAAATTAAATAGAAATCCCAGAATCAATGACAAATAACTATCATTTTTCATGCGCCAATATGTTCATTTGTTTCTTCTTTGTTCTATTTGCAAACCAATTCGAAATTTAAATAAAATCTTTGATAAGTTACCTCCTTGGTCGCCGTGTGCTGAAGTAAAAAGTTCGTTCCATTTTTAAATAACACGACAGATATGAGTTTTCATAGTAATTTATTTGGCCGCTAAACACGCCAGATATGGATTTTCATAGTAACTTTGCTGGCCGCATCGTCACTTGTTTTTGACCAGTACAGCAATTTTGATTTATCTCGAAGAAGGTTTTCAAAATAATGCTCGAATTTCCAAGCATGTTTGAGAAAAATATTATAATATATTACATGTTCGTTTTAAAATCATTTCCTACCTATATTACCCCCTTGGGGTATGATTTTACAAAAATTCTTACCAAAATCATTATCCCTAACTTACGAAATGCTGGGTTACCCATTCAAACTTTCATCCCCTATATCAGCGACTTTAGGATTATTTTTGAGACAAAAATTAGCCTTTCCTTCCCCTGCAATCTGCCTCCTTGCCAAATTTTATCGAAATCCGTTCTGGTATTTAGGCGTGGAAAGGTCACATACAAACAGAGTTACTTTCGAATTTATTATCCTAACTAATATTATAAATGCGAAAGTAACTCTGTCTGTCTGTCTGTTGCGCTTTCACGCCAAAACTACTGAACCGATTTAAGTGAAATTTGGTACACAGATAGTCTAGAGCTTGAGAAAGGACATATAAAATACTAGCTTCTGCCCGCGGCTTCGCCCGCCTGGTATGTCGATAATAAGTAGCCTATATCTTTCCTCAGGATGCCATCTATCTCCTTACCAAATGTCGAAATCCATTCAGTGGTTTAAGCGTGAAAAGGTAACATACAGACAAACAGAGTTACTTTCGATTCGCATTTATAATATTAGTATGGATAATATCCTTTATTCCTATAAGGAATATGGATACATAATAAGTATGGACGTCCACTGCTGGACATAAGTAGGCCACAAGCATCGTAAATTCGTAACATCGGTCGTCACATCAATAAGTAGTCACGAGCAAAAATATGTATACACTTAGCAAAATTCAATAACCATTTTTTCGTGGAATATCGATTGCAACTTTGAGATGATACCTATTTCATAATAATATGCGTACCAAAAAAATACTATGTTCGTTATAACATAAAATTACAATCAATACAGTAGGAGAAAATCACTTTTAAAAGTTGCTAAGTGTATACATATTGGAGCTAGTGACTGTGCAGCGCTGCCCACTTAAAAAATCGGCGACCCTCACAAGGTCGTTGATCTATCTTGTGAGTTGTGGGGGAACGTATCATAACATAGGTAGGTACTGAGAACGGATACGGCGGAAAGAATCTAGCAAAGACGGTTTCATGTAGTTTTATTTAAAGTTCAAAGGATAGCACACACCGCACGCCTGATGGAAAGCGATGAACGAGGTCTGATAGATGATGACAGACTCCTTCGGCAATTCAAAAATAAGTAGGTACCTGAAACTAGTTTAATTGAAATAAATGGTTCGAGTTTTCGACTGTGTAGATTGGTATAACAATATTATGTGAAAATGTGCCTACGTGCTCGTTGAGAAGTAAGCGCTTTCGATTGAGATTCGAACTACTTTTATGATAATAAGTAAATCGCTATTATTCGCAATCTGACTCACGGCCGTGGCGACCGGTTCCTGAGAACTGCATAGGTAGGTACATGATAAATATCGCCTAAACACCGTCTGCGTAAAACTGTGTCAAGCGAACTCAAACGGATGAAATTTCGGGTTCCGTATTCAACAAGAAACCCTTATAGTTTCGCCATGTCCGTCTGTCTGTGCGCGGCTTAGCTCAGAGACTCTTAGTACTAGAAAGCTGTATCGATAAGGGTATACGTATAAATCACGCTGACAGTGGCAAAATAAAATAATGAAAAAAAAAATTTGGGTTCCTGCCCACACCTATAGTGAGGATAGTTTTATTTTTCCTCGTCTATCCCATGGCGTATGGTGTCGTTGGAAAGGTCGTTCAAAAACATTGAGAGTTTTTGAAAACCATTTTTGGATTCAGGGATCCGTTTGCGAAATATTACGCTTAAAGTGCTAATTTTTGTTAGAGTCAAGTGTCGTCAAGTGTCGCCAGCTAAATGGTTGGTTTTGGATATGTGAAAAATTCACGGCAGTAGTATTTAAAACAAAATTAAAAGGAAAACTATCACAGCTACGAAGGCTCCACAAGTTACCGAGTAATAATCGACCAACTTAAATTTGCAGTTGCAAGAACAAGTTTTTCAACTACAATATTAAGTTTGTTGGATAAATTTATCCCAACTACGGAACCCATCATTGTTCGTTGTTTGACATGCACTTGGCCGGTTTTTTTGTTTCGTAGACCATGCTTCAGAGGTGGTCCCATATAAACTTTATTAAGTTTGCTTGCGTAGTTTTTGAGTTAGCTTCAATATTATCTACGTATTTCACCCACTTAGTATATGTAGACAACGACGTTATATGTATGTGACTCCGTCACTCTTATTTACATAGCAGGTAGTGGTATTCGAACCACAACTAAAAAGTTAAAAATAAAAACTTTTTATAGAAAAGAAACAACCGACTTCCAAAAAAAAACAGTAAAATATGAAAAATAAATTTGATTTCGGAAGGCGGTGTCTTCGCTTTTCAATTTTCGTTTTATGCCACCGACTTCCGAAATTAGAGTAATTTTTTTTCATTCGTGCTTCCTGAGTCGCTTCGGAGAGTAATGAGTGACTCTTGAAAAAAAATCCAGCTCTTTGCACTGATTATCATTACAGTTGCTACTTCAATTTATTTAATCAATATAAGTATATATTTTAATAAGTAAGTACATACTTCATGCACTTTTCGTATAAGTTAACTTTCGCCTACAGTTATGGGTAATTGCTTGCGACACAATTTAGCTTTATTAGTCAGTTGGTTAAAATTTAAAATGTTCCTGGTACCTAACTGGTTAATTCCAGTTCAACCAAAGTGGTGTCATGTAAATGGGTAGATATAGGAGCTAATTAGTATGATTGTATGAGTTTATCAAAACAAGTACTTAAGCTGATCATACTCCGATCATAATGACATTGGGAAAAAAATAGAATAACATTTTTATAAGCTAAGTAGGTATTTTTTTTCTTATCAGACCTATGTAGATTGTAGATGGCGGGCTTCACGCCTTTAAACGCGGTATTGGTCCAGATTGGCGCAGGATCGTGTTGAGTGGAAAAAGGAAAAGATGTTTTCTTTTTGTTTTTTTTATTATGTTAGTATTTATATTATTGCTGCGTGTTTCACAACAGAGAAGCCAATGGCCTTGTAAAGCGCCTCCATCTGTTATGTGCAGGCAAAAACCCTGCACTAAAACTTAATGTAAGCAAGTACCGAATTTTTCATGGTGTTCATTTTTCCTTGACAAGCAGCGCCACCGTGAACTGGTCATGCTGTATAACCACTGAAAAAAATTTGTTTTTATTTTTATTGGGTCTTCAATTTTTGACATTGACATAACTGTAAATCAAGGAGCATAGTAAGGGCCGAGACACACCGGAATGGCAGCGGCCGGCAACGACGCGGCACAGTGGAACGAATGTATGGGAGCGGTTGGACGTAGACATGTCCGAAAAATAAGAGTAAAATTATGACAAACTAATGATGCCATCTTATTCGATTACTTAATGCCTTCATAAATTGTGGTGATGAATTTCTTCATAACTCCCATATTTCGGGAGTAATTTGAGAAAATGTGAAATTTTACTATGAAAATGAGTGTATTGAGCTCTCTCCCTCCTGATTCCGGGCTTGTTTCAAGTAGCGGTCTCTAATATCGTAATGCTATTACTAAGAGCTATATTTAATACTAAGACACATAGTGCGCCAAATGTGCACTTTCTGGGATAAAAGGAAATGAAAATTTAAAAAAAAAAACGTTTTTTCCCCATTTGTATTTACTTTAAACCGCAGACAGACTTATTAAGAGGTCTATAAATATATTATATATATACAGAAATATATATTAACAAAAATATTCACAAGAACTGATGAGAGTATGACTTTTAAGTAAGTTGATAATAAATTACCTAGTTTCATTAAAAGTACAATAAATAATTAAGATGTAAGCTCTAATTTACTAAGTTACACATTTTAAAACAATAACATCATTTAATTATCTTCGTCATCATCATCATCATCAATTAATTCAAATTCAGAATCGATGTCCGCTAAATCATTTATGTTAACAAATTCGATATCACTTTTCTCAGAATCCGTAAGCTCATAAAATTCCTTAAAAGAAGATTTTTTTACAAACTTATTTCCTTTTGGACGGATACTTGTAACAAGTGGATCAGAAGACAGTAAAAGATTGTGCATAATATCTTCATTGCATGAGATACTGCTATGCTTTCGAGAATGCCCCTCTCTATATTTTCTAAAATCTTTATTTCTAGCCTCAGATGCCTCTTCGGATAGAAAACCAATGGGCACAATTGACATGTTCTGAACTATGTCTGGCCCATGCATTAAAATTTTATGAAGTGAAGAAGGCATATAATACCATGGGTATAACTCCACGTAAAGCTTAGCAGTATCAAAGCAGAACTCTCGGAATTTAGTTACGTTGATCTTCTCTCCTGATGAAATACACTGCAAGATCACACAGATTTTTCTTAAAAGCATAGCATCTATTCCGGTCAGTTCAGCAGATTTAGTGTAGTTTTCAAAAAATCTCCTTGCCGAGTTGCCATTGTTGGTGGATCCACTGCCTTGTTTCACAACATCGAGAAGTAAGCCCGTTTCTCTTCTTACAGCCTCTTGAACTCTTTTCTTCCTGTCATCAACTTGCCTTTTTGCTATATCACCCCTTACTTGCCATGATTTTATGTCTAATTTGTAGGAAATGTGTAATAAGCATTCCATTGAGCGAATCCAAGCGTGAAGGGTGCTTAAGCTATATTTATACATGTCCTCGTTTGCGTGTTTATCTTTGATTAACTCTAAATTATTCATTTCTTTAGGACAAGCCTTGCATATGTCACACACTGAAGCTGCTGTATTGGATATAATGGAATGAATTTTACCATCAATCATTGTCAACAGCAGTTGGTGTTTGACACTAATTCCATCAGTGATGGTGGATGGAGTTAAGGCTTCAATCTCTGCTTCGATTTCAGCCATCTCTCTCTGCACATTTTCTTTGGTTTCCTTTATAAACTTAAACAATATTGGCCGGCAAAATGAAGTGGAAGATGGTCGCTCGTTTTCCCAAATTGTTACACCTTTTGAGACGAGCCGCAGTGGTACAAGACTAATCATAAAATTACTAGCAAGATCGATTTGCTCATCTTCACTCGTCCTTTGATGATAAATGCTTTGGCTAGATGATCCGTCAAAACCCCATTTGCTGGTCAATACGAGCTGTTGATTGGGATCAACAGGGGTTTCTAACGACCTAATAAGTCTTCTTGAGGTTAAATCCATCAAGGCTTGTAATTTGATTTTTGCAGAGCTCTCTGTAACTGTGAGATCTTCTTTGGCCGGATAGCACTTAATTTTTTCTTTAACCAACATGTAGTAACTCGGGTATTGAAGAGCTCCTTCTTGAGTGTTGAAATCCCGAAGAGTGTTATAGCGCCATTTCGATAAGTTCATCGATACATAAAGAGCCAATGCCTTCAAAGGGGATATTTCCCGTACCTGAATTGATTTACCTTCAATGAAGGCTTTGATTTTTGAGGCCTCTTCTGGAT
Source organism: Lithophane leautieri (assembly GCA_949152455.1). Classification (NCBI taxonomy): domain Eukaryota; kingdom Metazoa; phylum Arthropoda; class Insecta; order Lepidoptera; family Noctuidae; genus Lithophane; species Lithophane leautieri. The sequence continues at coordinate 17,794,788 of OX424458.1, read as the reverse complement.
TCTCCGTCAAGTATTTCATAACATAAGCTGTATCGCTTTGTCCTGCCTTTTGAAGCGCCCTTTCGGCCGAAAACATAATTTCAGCGCTGCTACTGCTGCATGAAAGACTATCTTCAGTGGTGCGTCTTCTTTTTTGCCGGTTACTAAGGTCCTCAAAAGATTTACGAGGACTAGGATGTGTACAAGTTGAAGCATCAGATTTAGCAGGAGAAATTATGGGCTCGATGACGTCACTTATATTTTCTGTAGAAGGTTCCATATTTTCATTCTGTAATTCCGGCCATTGAATTGCAGCCTGTAGCCAAATCTCATGTTTCTTCCGAAACTTATCTGTGCTTCTTCCAGACTGTGTCCATTTTGCATAAATGCGGTAGCAAAATCGACGACACCAGTCTTTTAAACTTGTTTCAGCACTTTCACATAACTGAACACAACTGTTATCTTTTAAAACACTGAACAAATAGTTAAAGTCGCGTAAATCTTTATGTGCGCGTGCGCATAAAGCAACGTGAATATCAAGATTTGTATTAAAATTTGGAAAATACATTGCGAGATTAGCTTGGATACAACGAGGTGTAAATCAACACTGATTTTAAAGTTACTAATAGTGACCTATTTATATAAAATCCAGGTATCCCAGGTATCCTTTGTTAAATATTGCAAGGTAATTAGTTATTGTGATAATTAGTAAATGATGCATGCTAAATTAGTGTATTAAGAGCCATTTAGTAATTAAATAATAGCAATGTTCTTATCAGTAATCATTAGTGCATCAGTTTTATATGTAAACCTTAAGTCCCTAATTATATATCCTAATTAGCTTATATCTTCTCTAATTGGCTGCTCAGAAATGTTATTGTAATAAGGTAAACCTTTAGAAAAACGGTTTTAATCAACAAAATAAACAAAAAATTAAAAAATTGTGTTATAAAATAAACATCACTCTTTATCCCAGAAAGTGCACATTTGGCGCACTATGTGTCTTAGTATTAAATATAGCTCTTAGTATTAGCATTATGATATTAGAGACCGCTACTTGAAACAAGCCCGGAATCAGGAGGGAGAGAGCTCGATACACTCATTTTCATAGTAAAATTTCACATTTTCTCAAATTACTCCCGAAATATGGGAGTTATGAAGAAATTCATCACCACAAGTTATGAAGGCATTAAGTAATCGAATAAGATGGCATCATTAGTTTGGCATAATTTTACTCTTTTTTTTCGGACATGTCTACGTCCAACCGCTCCCATACATTCGTTCCACTGTGCGCGGCGAGCACTTTCAGTGTGAAATATTTTAAAACTTTATCTACATACTTAAAAGACCAGTATCGCTTGGAAAGCTTGAAAAGGTCGCGAGGACGACCACGTGGCCCGCGGCTCCCCACCGCATTTCATACGCCAATACGTTCATTTGTTTCTTTTTCGCCAGCGGCGACGCCGGGGGCAGCTGCCAGCCGCTTCCGGCCGCTGCCATTCCGGTGTGACTCGGCCCTAAATTAGAGTGCGTTTCATCAAATAGCTCCTTTGCCGTAATGTTGGCTCCGCTGTTAAAATATATAACGGACCTATTAGGTAGGGCCATTGCGGCATATTCTACCTACTCTTTGGAACTTTTCTTGTGTGACACTGTGTGTGACACTATCTATTTACTGCGTAACAAATTTAAAAACGTTTTTCGGGAAATAAATGTGAGGTGATTTCAGGTGATAACTATCCTATAAAGTTTTTATGATTTACTGAGGATTGTATAGAAAATGAGTAGCTGGAGGAGTGCTGGACTGAAGTATGTTTACCAATTTTATCTTTTAGATAAAAATGAAATGCTTTTCGTTGGTAAGCGCATCAATTATCAGAGGCCCTAGTGTGAGTTTCTTTTAACCATCTCGTCTTTACGCATCGACCGCGTTCGGCGCTCCGATTCACCGATTGGCCCTTTACCACTGAAGGCCGGTGAAAGGCCAATCGCAGCGCTGAACGCGGTCGATGCGTAAAGTCGAGATGGTTAAAAGAAACTCACACTAGGGCCTCAGTGATCTATCACTCATCGCCAGAACGGCCGGCAGGACCAATTTGCTTTTTTTATTTTGAAATGGACGCACTGGTACCTAGTAGTCTGAATCAGGAAGGAAACATTTGAAAAGTTACCCGGAAATTCGGGTAAACTGAAAAGTGCGAGTGACACTCTGTACTCTGTGCTCTTGCTAGGCAAAAAATAAATACTGTTTATTACTTACTTATGTAAAAAAAATGAGAATGATGGCCCGCGAATTCCTATCGTGGTGTCTTCGAAGGATGAAGGGGAGGCCAAGGCACGGAGCCGCCGAACACGGTAAAAAGAATAAAAACTGAATATTTTTGTATGTTATTTGCATGAAGAACACGAAAGAATGTTATTTTTTTGACAAAAATACTAATTTGATGCTAAGAATAATTTGATGAAATATTATGTTAATTTATCATATTTTATTTATTTACACTTTTAGGCATAAAAAGGCATGCAGTGTCTTTGATGAGATTAAAAAACCGACCAAGTGCGAGTCGGACTCGCGCACGAAGGGTTCCATACCATTATCTATAAAAACGGCAAACAAATCACGTTTGTTGTATGGGAGCCCTTTTGAATATTTATTTTATTCTGTTTTTTAGTATTTGTTGTTATATCGGCAACAGAAATACATCATACCGCACTAGTGCGGTAATATACTTCAAGTAAAAAGCACGCATGTTTAATACACTGCATTATAATCGATCCTTGCCTACATACGGTCGCGGTCTTAGAATGTTTACCACCTTACGGCTTATAATTACATGCACACATCTATGTCACAAGGTCGATGGATACTCGTAATTGTGAAATTCAAACTTATTTTCTTTGTAAAAAGTAATTATGGTAATGTGTCTACTTTAAAATTAAGAAATAAAAGTAATAAGAAGGAGATATAGCATTTTAGACTTTACTGCACACAGCGTAGTAAAGAATCTAATTTGAAAAGTTAAACATTACCAGCAGTACCTTTGTACTCATATTATAATTATGTTGTATCTCTATGTATTTTACTGTGTGTACATAAATAATAAAATAAATAAACATTTTTAGACCGCGATAGTACATCTTCTGAAACCTTGCCACTATAAATTATCTGCATCATTTCAGTTATGTGAATTACTCTAACATAGCAGCGGGCGTTTTACGGAGATCTCTTAAGGGTGAACATAAGGAAGCCGCCATGAAACGTGGAGAGTCTACCATCAAGTATTTCTACTGGTTTAATGGAGAAATGTTAGGTAAGTAACTTTGTTTCAAATTATTTTCTCATCCGCCTTTCCTTTTCAAATCATGCTGGGATTGCTTCTAATATACCCAGCTGGTCTCACATCCAGGTCGCAGGAGTTCGCTGGTTGAAAGAAGCAGAGAACCAGTCGATGTGACGACGCTTGGTGGAGGCCTATGTCCCGCAGTGCACTTCTAAAATGATGATGATAACCATCTGTGGCAGTTATCAGTATTTTAGATGGGGCGACCGTATTCTTGGTATAGGACGTCAGCTCAATGTATCGATCATCTTAAAAGGTTTGAAAGACTGAATGCTGGTGGAGAACCAGGGTGCTGGGTCCCAACTTAGAAGAGGTCAATATCCAGCAGTGACCTGAGATAAGCTAAGTTATTTATTGATTGATTGACTGCAATTAGACCTCCACAATTAAGTATATCGGCTGCCATCAGACGGACTGCATTTCAACTGTTTCAACTGCAAAGGAGATCATTGATCGTCCATACATTTTTGGGCTAAAGAGGTGAAAGTACCGGTCAAAAATACGTATTAGTTAAGCTAATTTAAAAACTACGCCCGCAAAATTAATAAAATGTATATGGGACCACCTCGGGAGTATACCCTTTCGAACTAAAAAAGTATTTTTTAAGTCGGTTCACAATTGGCGAAAATACCGATGAACATACACAAATAAAATAAAACATACAGACGAACATAGAACCTCCTCCTTTTTGGAAGTCGGTTAAAAATGCATTGAGATCTCGATTCCTCTACGATATTTGAGATCGTATTCCCTAACTTTAATATTGTAATTTGTTTCAGCTCATGGAGAGAAACCCAAACAGTTGGACAAAGACAAAGCTTGACATTGTACCCAATGTTATATTACAAAAATAACGTTGGGTACAAAATTGTTAATATAAATTATAACTTAGCATTAGTACTAGTTTAATGGGAAGGGGAGACCGGGGTTCAAACTGCCTATTATCAAACAATACGTAAAAAAAAACAAGGTCTGATCTCCAAGACTTTTAGTGTAGGGGCAGACTGTATTTTAGTTCTTTTTCATTTAGTAAGATCTTCTTGGCCAGTTTATTTTTTGGGAAAATATCACAAGGGTCAACCTACCCCCCATGGGGATGGTTGTTCCATCGTTGAGGTAAGACGTCCCGGTAGCAATTGTAATAATTAGTGATGCAGTAACTGTCAATAGATTTCCATAAATTAAAGCAAAAATAATTATTTAGTTAATGTCTAATTTATTAAAATAAAGAACATATAGTGTTACTGTTTCAAATAAGTGAAATATACAGGGTAAAACTGAACTCTGAAAAATGCGAGAGAGTTCCCTATATTTATGTTCGCATAAGCTCGTCAAAATGTAGGGAACTCTCTCGCATTTCACGTTTACTGCTACCTCTTTTTTCGTGTCGGAACAACTTACCCCCGGCACTTTGAAACCCCGGCCTCCCCTAGTTATTTTATATCCCAGAGTGATGTTCTTTCCAAAACTAATTCAACTGTGAATATATTATGTTCTTATTATATAAAATAACAGCTTATAGGATAACATACTTTTTAATTAACCTTTGTTTCAATAAAAAGTTCTAATTCATTTAAATACTTACCTATAACTTTTCAGTACAAATGATATTTTTAATACTGTTCACACACACACGTAGCGCCCTCTATAAGTATACTTACCCAACCCGTAGAATCTATGTCCCAACCTGTAGTATCATCTATTCTGCATAGTTTATACCTAATCTACTAGATGGCGCTGTTTTCAAGAGGATGCGATAAGGAAGCCCGCAAAATTCCGAGATATAATGAATTCGATGTTTGCAGGTCAGTGTAAGGTTGGATGTTGATCAAAATATAATTTGGGGCTTTCGTCTTAGGCTTCCTGTATACAATGCCGGAGCCGGACCGCGTGTTTGTGTATAAGAATGAATATCGCTCATGCACTGTACCGCAGATTTTACACTTATTCTGAGATATTCTGAAACTTTTTCATCTTCCGGTCCGGCGACGGTGTAGCTCCGGCGTCATTTACAGGAAGCATTAAACAAATATGAAATGGCTGCCAATAGTTGGACTAAAACGCTATAAAGGCAATATTTTCATACAAGGGTTTTAAATGCTCTGATCCATTCCTCAAACAAAAAGACAGATATCTTAACAACATTTTTTATTACATTAATAGCACATTCAATTAAATACAGGTTATAATAAACCTATTCAGTCAAATTTTGCCATACAATAGGTATTTGTATAAGCCGGCTTCGGCATTGAAAGACCATCGCTAAGAGCTACGGAAACAGTAAAACAGTTGCTTTAGGTCAAGTTGAAATTCGCAAAAGGCGTTTGAGGGCTGCTGCGGTTGCAGCAATAATTGAATTGAAATTATTATTTATTATTATTATTGATTGTGCCGACCCGAACACGGTTGTGTTCGGGTCGGCAAAATTCAAATTAAGCCACGCGGTTTTTCCCGAACATATATTATTCAATATTGCCGAGCTGTGCCGTATTATGACGAAGCAAACAACAAGCGGGCAGAAGAATCAAGGTTTATCGAATATGAATTACAAAAAATTTACAGCATTCGCCAGGGATACCTACTTTTATTTCTACAGAAATTCCGTAGGTACTCTTTTCAAATAAGAAACCGGCTTGCCAATATACATAATTACTAAAAAACTGTAAAAAAAAGACGACAAATCTTTTCTTTGCTGTTGGAAAAGGACTTAGTTTTTTAAGGCTCTCATATTACTATGAATCTTGAAAGTATCCAAACGTACGTAAGAGTCATAGAAAACGGGAAGATTTAGAACCGGCTGGACTAACCTTGTAATGACGGGGATTGATTCGTGGAACGTAACATGAAACGAATTCGCCAACTTGTTGTGTTACATTTTATGTTGCATTGCATATATTTGAACGGCTCATTAGAGGTACATTTCATCTGCACTCGGCATGAAATGTCCAAAAATATTTCGGCACACACTTAAGAATTCGATGTGCCATGCAATAGTTTAAGCACAAACTTTGTAATTCGTTTGTAATTAGGAAATCGATGTGCCTATTGGAATTTTGAACGTAGCACTGCTTTGCGACTGTGTGTGCCATCATTGTTTTCATGCGCTAAATCCAAACAATGTAAGTGCGCAGTATAATAAAGTAGCAGTATTATATCTCGTCAGTGACCTTGAGATAATTATCTACGGCCGCTCGGTAAATAAAACTTCCGCGTCCGTGTGTAACTGCCGCGCACTCGATACTGTTGCATATTGATATACACTGAGATTTCGAAGCGCGTCGGTTCGGCCGTTTCTATGAAGACATAATACTGTTACTTGTTTATACTGTGGTAAATAAAACTTGTTACATATAACAGAAGGAACACGGTCAATTGTCATTTCACATCAAGTTTTAATAACATTTCATTATATTGCTTTTACGTCGTTTGTATTCTAATTTTGCAGACTCGGTAGTCGCGGAAAGTGCTGAAAACGATCAAATAATCGTCAGTACGCGGCCGTTGAAAGGCACATGTGCTCAGTCTGGTTTGATCATACAGCCTGACCAAGATTATGTCTGGAATTTAAAAGAGACCGTGACGTCTGAGTTTGTTTCGACTTTTCTTCTCAGAGTAGTAAGATAGGAAACGCCGACCTCATCTAGCTTATTTTTAATATGACTTGATTCCGATATCCGATAAACAATTTCATTTCATAATTTTGTGGCATTTTGGAACATTTCACAAAAATTCGTCTGTTTTGTCATCCCATACCTCTTATACAAGCACTGGGCTCGCGTGGAGGATTACGGCCCACTCTCTCTCACAGAGAGGAAGCCTGTGTCACAGTAGTGGGGGCTATAGGCTGAATACATGAAGTTCCAATGTATTTGATCGTTTACAGGGCGCTTTAATTATATAATTATAATAATATATATTAAATTATGTATTGCTCTTAAAGTGTCGTTGTAAAGGACAATATGTAATATTACGGAGTCTTCGATATAATATTACTAGGCACATAATTATTATACCCAATATTATAATATATACTGTCTATATAAAATGGAATTACTTCTTATTATCTATCTACATATTATTTATTAACTACAATTAATAAGATGTGATTTGGTGAATATATTATATTAAAAACAGTTCAGTGTAATATTGATAGGGAGCTATGCATTATATTTTCTTCTCTAAGAAGTCCATGAATACTTCTAATAGTAGTTTTACATAATTATCATTATTACTATTGCGATCGATAAAAGTTACTTCATATATTTCCAAAATACATATGTATAATATAATAGTTATCTTATGTATAAGCGAAAATGTCATTAGCACCAAGTCAATGAATTTTTTTTTTGAATTGATGGCATCCTATTCCTAAATTTAGAAAAACAAGTACTCAAAGACTTCTCCTGAATAAATCCTCTACTAATGTCCATACATTTGCATAGGATTTTTGGAACAATATGCTGTGTTTCGCTACGCTCCCTAGCCAATATGCTGAGCCATTATAACAAATAGTGACATTGCTTGATTTCGTTGCTATATAAAAGCGCTGTTCTATTGCTGTGTAAGATCTGCACCGAAAGCCGACACATTCACTGTGTGTTTATCCCTTTCACAAACTGTGTCCAAAAAAATGATTTTTTTTTCTTCTCTACAGTACAAGCTGAGCACAGGCGTTGTGAACCATGGGTATGCACAGTTCACTACGACGATTTTTCTCTCCCCACTCCCCGCAAATAACGCTAACATTAGGCTGGCATAGCACGTTGACATAGGTTGGAAACGGATACTTCGACCGCATTTGGTTTAAGCTGAATTGGTAGACCGAATAGGTTCGTTTCACTAGGCAACTGAATTAATGAATGCGTTGGAAAACCACGAAGTCAGTTTGTGACCGAATACGGCCAACCTGTCAACAATTTTATTAGTCAGTGACCCGAGCCATAACAGATGTGAACTGAACAAACAATATTCACACTAGTCGGTCACCGTAAATGGGCTGTGATCGAATACGGCCCAACCACGCATGTAATAGTAGCCTTCTTGTCACAGTCATGACGAAGCTGGCAACTATCTATTTTTATAAGCATTCCTCTTGATCTAATATTTCTACTTAGATCTACTTTGTTTAATTTGGCTGATTAAGTACTGCTATCTTTTTGTATGCACGTGTTTCTGTGACAAATAAACCTATTTTTCTTTCTGACTTTGACGTCATGTAACCCACGCACCCATACGTAGCGAGTCCGTGCGCAGCAATGGAACATCGTTTTAATTATCTTACTATAATTACAGATAAAGTGAATGACGCTACTACAATAGTTAAACCTTATAATATAATTTACACGAGTTGAGCTAAGATCTGATTCTTTTATCTAAAATTTCTTAACACTACAGCCATTGCAGCTGCATGTTTAATATAAGGAGTAATGATTTTGACAGCATTTTTACGTGATGTTTACTCCAAAATGGAGCTGTGACTTGTAAAATTAATTTCTTAATTTCAGACTTTTGTTGTAGTCAAACAATATTTCATTTTTCTCGTAAAAAATGCAGTAATACACCTATAAAAATTCATAAAAGGTTAGTGTCTACGATGAGAGGGACAAATGTCCCGTTCCTCAATTTGTTTCAGACTAATATCATCCTATCTACGATCAATTATTACATAGTTAACATACAGAATATAAAAACATACATATTTATTTGATATAAATGTCAATAGATTTATAAAATATATTAAGATCTTGAGATAATTAAAATAATTTCGTTCTTTGAATACAGATGTCAGGAATTACAGTTATAACATGTGTAATAATAAACTGCAATAATCAATAAGCTGTAAATACATAAATTAATTATAATATAATTTTGCACATGCAACACTACTTCACTGATATAATATCATCTAGCTATAAAATTGCAATGATTCAAAAGGTTGCATCTTTATAAAATTCTAGACATTTTCTATATTATTGACATGAATAGAGAACATACAATTATATTTTATTGCTTAGCACGGTGAGACGTGGAATAAACTTACTATATAATCAGACATATTGCCAAAGTGAACGATTAAAAAAGAGTATTTATAATTTACTATTTACCCACATTGTCTAAAAGTGGATTTTATAAACTTCATCAAAATAGAATGTTCCCGTATAAGTTACACTGCTTAACCGTTTGGACCGTTTACAAATTCAGTGGCCATTCCAGATGCCTCGTGTGCACTGAGTGTGTGGCCGGTGGACACTGAATTGGTAACGAATGCTTTACCTATTGGTCTTCGTTCTCTGTATCGATTCGTTCAGCCTCGGTGTTGACGACCTGGCTCTCGGCATCGTCGGCGGCTGGCTCGGCTCGTCGCCGGCATCGTGGGATGACGCCGTTGTACTCGCACATGCCGAAGATCAGGACCGCGAAGCCGATGAGATGCTGCCAGTGGAAGTCTTGCCACAGCACTGCGAGCGATACCATCCAAATGACGAAGGTCCTGCGGGAATGTGTGGCGTTATAGTTTAAAAAATACCAGTTTTGATGGATCTTCGGTATAGATGGAGAGAGATACGATGGAGCTCGACGATGCGACTGTATTTAATTTTTCGTTAGTTTCTTTTCGTCTTCATTTTGGTGAGGAAAAGTTTTTATGGAAGAGATTACAAGAGACGTAGTAGCGGCCCAAGACTTGAGCGGAAGACCAAAGAAACGATGTTTGATTTATGTGACACACGATATGATATAGAAACTTCTTTTAGTGGCTACTGAAATGACGACTAATACAGATGTATGGATGAAGATTTACTGTGCTGACCCCAAATAAACTGGATTATGTCTTGTACTTATCCCAGTTAAAATGGTTCCAATGGTCACTTATTTTATGATGTACTAGCTTTTGCCCGCGGCTTCGCCCGCGACTTACCAACAGGATATAATGTATCCTATGTCCTAACCCAGGGCATGGTCTGACACATGTGCCAAATTTCATGGTAGGCAGAAACTGTCTGCTACGATCCTTACATACTCCTTTTGCTTCGTTTACATTGCCGGTTGCGAGTATGTTATATGTTTTTGGCCCTCGATTTTAAAAGAAACATGCATGCGAGCGTTAGCATGTGTTATGCAAGCATACCTGGATCAGCCAGTAAGTATAATATTGGTTCTAAGGTTACCTGATGGAGTCTAGGACCATCCTAGTGGTGGCTGACATTTCCTTGGTGACGCTGATACCGGCGAAGTTGAAAAACGCAATCGAAATGATGGTACCCATTGTTGCTAAGAAAATCAGAGGGTTGTTGCCTGAAAAAGAACGCATTTTTTATTTATAAGAGTGTTTCTGAAGTTTCTTGCCCGTCTCCATAGCAACCTACTACACTACGCTGTGGAATGGGCATCTAGAGTGCGTTTTATCAACTCAGACCAAATAAAAAACAAAGAGAGCGCTGTCAACAGTGACGTGAGGCCGGTTTCGTAAACATATGTGTACTTAGTTTGGTGTAGTTTGATTGTAGTGACATTGTAAATAGTTGGGTGTGTGTGAGCGTGTATGCACAGAGCAGTGGTGTTTTAGTATGCTTCACTGTATTGTTCGCAGCGCTCCGTCTTGGTTTTTTATTTGGTCTGCTTTCATAAAATAGTTCCTTTGCAGTAATTTTGGCTCCACTGTTAAATTTAATAAACAGACCCTATATTATGGGAGTGCTCTAGCGGCGTAGTGTATTCGGAATGGTCCTACAACAGTGTAGCCAACATTACGCCATAGGAACTATTTGATGAAACTAAAACTCAAAGCTTAGTACCTGTAATATGCTTTGAGTTTTAGATTGATAAGTTAAGAAAAGTATTGCATACAGCCGCGCGGTAAAAATCAACTGCAACATGCCAATTCAGTGAAGGCAGATAGGATAGGAGTTTATAAAAGAGAGAAAGCCGAATAATGAAGTAATTGCTTCGGGTCGCCCTCGTTGTTCAATAGGTATCTCCAAATGGAATGTGCCGACTCGAATAAATGTACTCGTGGCACGCCTTGAGAACTAGAAATTCTGACAGACGCATGCTATATGTATTTACCCGACTACGGCGAAGCAAAAAGGAGGGTTATGATTTTGACCGGTATGTATGTATGTAAGTATGTTCATCTGTTCCCTCCTATCTTCTAAACCACTAATCACAATTTGACAAATGAGGTATCGTTGGAAGCGTCTTGATCGTCCGCTGGTTATAGGCTATGTGACGTCACATTAAATAAAAAATGGCGCCCTCTAGAAGACATAAAATCAGGAACTAATTACTCTGTGTATTACAGATTTCTACCTTAGTGACGTTTAAACAACTGGAAATGTGTTAGAAAGTAATACTTACCGTATCGTTTACACATGACCATGACCAGCGATAAGTGTGTAACAAAGAAATTAGATGGCAGCTTTAAGTACTACTTTAAATGATAAAATGATCATAAAATCGGATGTCGGTACGCAAATGTCGTCGTAAATAGTAATACATAATGGAATACGTTACGAAAGTACTATATTATATACCGTTTTATAGGATTTTTACACACTTGGGCATAAGGATGCAGCTTTTGCCTATTATTAGTATTATCAGCCTACTATAATGTTACCACTGCTGGGACATAGGCCTCTCTGTGACATAGTGCCGTAATGCACCACGTGGACCGTGTGGGTTGGTCATGGATGTCACATGTCTTCGAATTTTTCTCATGGACATGGTTTTCTCTCAATTTTTTCCTTTACCGTTTTGAGAGCTGTTGTGATTGAATAAATTAATCAAAGTAAAGTCCCTGGTTGGGTTCGAACCCACGACCTACAATTAGAAATTTGGGGCCATTACCACTGCTCCGCTCCGCCTTATGCCTCAAAATGTGTTAAAAAGCTAGAGTCTATTGAGGTGCATCTAAGGAGCTTTTGAAATATTTGGGCTCACCGATCTGCACTAATCCATCGATGGCGTCTTCCATGGTTCCCCTGGCGTTGTTTCCGAAGTGCGGGGGCGCCGGGGTCCAGTAGAACACAACCAGGAGTGACGACAACACCGAGAAACCGAACACGCCTTCCCAGCCGACAGCTTGCAGCGGTGGAATGTTTAGTCCTGGAAATTAAGATGGAGAAAATATTATTACAAGCTTTTATTTAGCTTTAACTTTGTGATCTTGTTTTCAACAACTCTCTGGGCCTTTAAAGTTTATATTTTTATTTTTAAATGATCTATTTGTTCTTAAGACAATACATTTATTTGTACGGAAACTCTAACTCTAACGATAATGATTGCAGAATTGCAAGAGGAAACTTTTTAATTGTTTTACTGTATTGGTATTGAAATCTATGTCTCTTTTAGTGTCTGTCTGTGTGACCGCTTAGATCTTCGAAACTACACAATTGATTTTGATGCTAATATGCCGGGCTCCAGGTTCCAGGTTTATGAGTTGCGTTTATGTTTATTATACATTAATATCCTACTAATATTTTAACGCGAAAGTTTGTGAGGGTTGATGGATGTGAAAACTACTAAACGGATTTGGATGGGGCACAAAGATAGTTTATAACCTGGATTAACACATAAGATACGTTTTATACCGTTATTCTCACGGGATCGAGACTTACGCGGGTGAAACCGAGAGGCGCTTAGCCGGCCAGCGAAAAAAAATGTGTTACCCCGGTCGGGGAAGTCCTCCTAATCATTTTTTACTATGGCGCCAAATCGCTACGACTATTCCTTCAGCTGTTTTTCAAAGATTGCACATTGGGTTTTGGGCCCAAAATGAATGGTCTCGTCTCCTTTACAGAATAAACACGAATTACCATGTCTTACCTGTAACGTATTTCTCTTCATATACCATCTGGCAGGAGGAGACGACCTGAGCCACAATGATGAGCAGGTCACCGGTGATGAGACTGTTCCTGCCCTTGGCCTCCCCAGGAGACTGGTACAAGGCATCAGTTACTCCTACCACCACGAGACCGATGATCACGCTCACTGAAATAGAAAGAAAAAACGTATACTTAATGGGTTTTTACCAATGTGGTCTGTCCGACATGAACCGTGTATTTTCCGGGATAAAAAGATCACTCTATATAACGTAAGGATTTATATCATGATACCTACATTTAGAATTTTCCTAGGAGCCAAGTGAAACAGCGCGCAGCAGCAAGTTACTAAATCTACTTAATAAAAATCTTAAATTCACAGTGAACGCACAGCCTAAATCGCTGGGTCTGGCCAGCCAAAATGACAGCCAAAATGTTAGCGCCCGAGCCTTTTGACGCTTACATGAGGGGACCGCGGAATTTCCCATGAAATGGATAGTACTGTCTAAACAGCTCTTTCCAGACTTTTTAAAGCCTGGAGCGGTGTTCAAAACCTTGCTACAAGAATCGGCGGTTTTGTGGACAGTAATAAACTATGTGACAGCATACATTGATTTGGAAGGAAGCAATTTTTTTGTATGAAGGAAAAGGAATAAGAGAAGGACACAGGATGCAGCGCCTTTCAGTTCTAGAAGTCTGGAGTCGCTTTCCTGAAGTAAGACCTTTGTATGTCCTCGATGTGTAGGTTTACCACGCGGCAAGCCAGTGTAGTCTTACAGATAAACTACTCCTTTGTTTTTACAGAGCACTTCAACTCAGTGTTACTTGTTAAGTAGAAAGGTCTAGTTTCATATATAGACCTGAAAACCCGGATTTATCCGAAAATCTAGATATATTAGCGGTAAACGGTGTGGAGAGATGCTTTCGCGGCAGTGGATTAGACGAATTTGAGTGCACAAGAGTTCGTTATATAACCAAGATGAGCACTCATCATTCATCATTTCAGCCGAAAGACTTCCACTGCTGGACATAGGCCTCCCACAAGCACCGCCACTTCGACCGGTTCTGTGCTTCTCGCATCCAGCGGATTTCCGCGGCCTTCACCAGGTCATCGATCCACTTTGTGGAGGGCCTTCCAACGCTGCGGCTTGCGGTACGCGGTCGCTACTCCAGAACCTTTCGCCCCCATCGGCCATCTGTTCTGCAAGCAATGTGCCCTGCGCACTGCCACTTAAGCTTGCCAGATCTTCGGGTTATGTCGGTAACCTTGGTTCTTCTACGGATCTTCTAATTACGGATTCGATTACGGAGGGAAACTCCAAGCATAGCTCTCTCCATTGCCCTTTGGGTGACTTTCAGCTTTCTAATGAGACCCATGAGCCCTGGGGAGCACTAAGGAAGGATTTTTGTAAATTCATCCCCCTAGAGGGGTAAATGGGCGATGAATATCTGTATGGAAGTCATTTTTGCCGATGGGATGTACAATCAGACACGCGTCATGTATTTCAAGAAAAATAAAAAGATTTATCTCTTTGCTAATAAAAAGGATATTCTTTCGCACGACAAAATTTCAAAGAGCGTTGCTATGATAACGGATTTAATAATGTCGTATAAAAATCTAACGATTGATGACAAGTATAGTTATTATGTATCTCTCTAGTTGGCTTTTACTATAATGGCGTAGACGTGTTGCTAGGGAGTTTTTCGCAGAGCTCAAGCAATAGGTACTGTTGAACCTTTGACAAGATGGGAGAGTATCGAGAAAAAGAAATCCCTCTGATCAAATATAGGTAATACCTAGTATTGTTATGGTTATGTTTCTAATAAAAATAACTTATCTGAGGTCTAAATAACTAATTTCAATTTAGCGTGCTGGTTCGTGGCTAAGTAATAACAGCCGCACGGGTCGATCCATCAGGTTAAGCTACGCTTGCCGGGGTTGGTCCGTGGATGGGTGACCATCTTTACATATCGAGACTCCTCCGTGTCTCGGAAAGCACGTTAAGCCGTTGGTCCCGGCTGTCATTCATGGATCTTTGACAGTCGTTACAGGTCGTCAGAAGCCCGAGAGTCTGACAACCAGTCTTACCAAGGAGATATTACCCAGTAACTGGGTTATGGAGGACAGACAGGCGGTCGCTATATTTAAAATACTGGTATTCAGCCGTATCTGGATAGACTGGAAGCCGAACCAACATAGTTGAAAAAAGGCTGGGCAGATGATCATAATGATGAATGTATTTCAATTCAGCTTAAGCCGTTGATTGTGAAAACATGACGGTGCATACTATTGTATGATTGAAATTACGTAGTACCTATATTTACTTGTTTCTAATTATGTTATAAGATTTTTATGCTTGAACAGGCTTAGTACCTACAGAGTACCATTTCTAAGATACATTATAAACTTGCCTGAAAACAAGACTGCAAGTAAGATTATAGTTTCGATACAGCGACAATGATCAAACGCTCCATTTTCATAGCATCTGGTAACACATTACAATCAATTCCAAATAAATATGCAATGACTCATTTGAGTAGATAATGTTACAAACGGAGCGAGCAAACATTACATGAATCACACGACACAGATGCTAAGTTCATGTCAGCATATTCATAATGTACCTATTTATTATTAAATTCACTGTATGTAGCTACGTACATTTTATGGATTTACTTAGCGAGCATATTTTATTTTTTGTATAGAATACTCATATGTTGTATTTCATGCAGTGGTGTATTCTAGTTAGTTCGAGGAACTCGTGGCTAAATAATAACAGCCGCACGGGTCGATCCATCAGGTTAAGCTACGCTTGCCGGGGTTGGTCCGTGGATGAGTGACCATCTTTACATATCGAGACTCCTTCGTGTCTCGGAAAGCACGTTAAGCCGTTGGTCCCGGCTGTCATTCTTGGATCTTTGACAGTCGTTACGGGTCGTCAGAAGCCCGAAAGTCTGACAACCAATCTTGCCAAGGGGTATCGTATTACCCAGACCCACTGACTTATTAGTATTACTTGTAAAAATGTTAGGAATATTGTAATATCGTATACTTTTACAATGTTTGTAAATATGTGAGCACCATGTACTTATCACATAACTAATTTATTTGTCATTGCTCGATTTATAATTGTTTTTACCTTTCGTGGTACAGTAATCTTATTGTGCATCGTCTTCACATATAATTATATAATTTATGTATAAAAAATATTGTAAAACATTTAAAAAAAAAAGTAACGGTGGAGTTTCTTGCCCATTCTTCTCCATACGAAAGCTACCTTTTGGAATAGGCAACTTTGTTTTATAATATGTAAGGATATATAAAAATATGATTTTTTTCATTAATTCATTCGTAGCAACTCGCGTTCTGTAGTTTCTGCCAACCCCCATGGTAAGAAGGCGCGAGTTTATATATGTATGGATTTCAGTAAAAAAAAAAAACTTAAATCTTCTCCAAGCAGAACCTGGTTTGACCGAATTAAACTATCAGATCCCACCAAAAACATTTTCATGTAAAATGTTGCCAAGACGAGACCATATGGCGCACTGTAAAAAAGTTATCAGATCTCATGTAGAGCCAAGCTTCTGACTCTACACGCCTTTAACTCTACAAGCCCTAACTTCACAAAAATCTCAATTCTTTTTTTTTTTTGTAGAAATACATTTTTGTAGCATCCTGTCTCCCATTTCGAGTGGGTGGACAACAAGTGGGAGATACAAGCAGTATACAATAAGCTACAGACCCTATCGATCGTAAATCAACAAAGGTATCTCAATACATATACATACATCGCAATGTCCAATTATATTAACGTCCGGTGGGGGTTGCATCGCTTTTCCGTCCGCCCGCCACCCTCCGGCGTAAACAAGTCAAGTGCGTGCGATGTGCGGAACCGCATTAAATGTTCAATATTCGTAAATTATACATAACATAATCAGCCTATGATGTTCCCACTGCTGGGACACATGCCTCCTCTCAGTGAGAGGGAGTGGGCCGTAATCCACCACGCGGGCCCAGTGCGGGTTGGTAGATGTCAAATGTCTTCGAATTTTTGGCTCTAGGATATGCCGGTTTCCTCACGATGTTTTCCTTCACCGTTTTTGAGAGCAGTGGTGATGAAATAATTTACACAAAGTAAAGCGCCTGACGGGGTTCGAACCTACGACGTACAACTCGTAAGTCGCGGCCGTTACCACTGGGCCATCACTGCTCGACTACGTACATTATATTTTAAACTAAAATAAAAATACAGTGAATTAGGGAAAAAATTACATTTGGTAAACAAATACGGTACCGTAAGGTACCACTGACGGGCAGCGAGCAGCGAGCTCCGCCTGTAAAGGCGGAGCTCAAAGTCAAACCTTGAGCTCCGGAGTTTAGAGGAAAGCTTATTCTGGTTTTCATATCGTGTTGCGAAGATCACGTGTTTCGCAGCAATGACACTTATGAAATGCACATTTTCAAGTTAGGGTAGAAAGTCTTACACCAAGAGTTCCAGAGACATCTGTTAGTTCACATTTATATCGCCGCCGCCTAAATGACATCTGCAATTCCAAAACAACGAAAGTGCGATCCTAGAGACTGAAATATCTGTACACCGGCGCAGGCGCCCATAACCTTTAAACCAGAACACAGCTAAGCTGCTTGGCAGAAAAAAACTGGGTCGGTAGTATTTTCCCGGAATAGCTCTTCACAAAAAGATTTACTTACTGTTCTTACCAAGAACAGCGGGCCTAAAACGGCCACATTAGCAATTCCTCTATAAGCAATTAATTTCCTGAATTTCCAGCTGTCATTAGCAATTCCTCTAATTTGACACAAAAGCAATGGACCATTTTACGAATCTCCATAGAAAACTGTCAAACAGACGAATTATTTCGTAATATGAATCGCACGCAGATCATATGAATTGTCAGTTTGTGACATTTTACGATGATTCATAATATTTTCCTATTATGATTCTGCCAAAGTGACTGTTTTAACCCCCCAGAATCGAGGTGCCACGCGTAACCCTGGCCCTTGTCTTTTCTTGTTTTCTCGATATATCAAAGGCTTTTGTCATGGTAAATTATGTAATGTTATTGGGTAAATTACACAAAGCAAAATATATGCCATTGACAAATATTTTTAAGTAATTAGTTGAGGCATCAGTTGAACTGTGTACACTGGGCTGATGCCAATTCAGAGGAGTACTGGTTGCAGTGTGGGATTACACAGGGTGGCTTAATTTCCCAATTTTGTTTAGCCTCTGGAACATGCGGTTCTGAGTGTACCGATCCACTCTTCGCCTATACCGACGGATAATAAATTAATAAATTTAAGGACTCATTCGGGAGCTAACTTGCAGACGGGATAATATTAGCTACGCCAATGATTTAGCGCTATGGAGCCCATAGCTCTCAGGCTTGAGAAAGCTGTTGGATGTAGGAGAGGAGTCTGATGTAACAATGCCAAAAAGAATGAGGAACTTAATTTTGGAGCGAAGTCCTCAGAATGTTTTCCTCTCATTTCAGCAGGCAATATCTCAACAATTTAATCTTGTTACCGCGGGCCGTAAAAAATACCTGGTTAAGGAAGGGAACGAAGAGGTTCGATGCAACATGCTTGTCTGGACCGAGATTTGAGATATAATCAATTACAATTACAAAAATATGTGCTAGCGTTGATACGGATCTCCAAAACATAATATTAACCGTGTCCAACATGTTTGGTATTTCAATGACTGCGTGCAGTTCGAGAGCGGCTCACCTCGCCCGGACGACAGACAGAAGCGGAGGGTAGGGCTGCGCAGCGCACGGGAAGGGATGCACGCTGTACGTGTACTGAGGTCGGATATTGATTTATAAGGGGCTGCAAAATCCGGCCGGCCCGGGCAGAGCTAACTAGATACCTGATAATTGAGCTGTATACTACCTACCTTGGTTGTTTGCGTCCGGGCTACGTGTTTAAACAAAACAAAGAAATGAGCTATGACGTAAATCTGTACAAACCTTACGCGTTAGGTTCAGATTTTGGACTTGTTGCATCTATCAAAAACGTATTTTAATAAAAACCGCCTAGTAGCTTCATTGAAAAATAAGGCTGCTTTTTCACCAGACATGTGCTATGCTACGGTACTATGAATGCGTTTGATATCCACCAATCATATTCCAGATATCACAGCACTGGTGGAAACGGATTCAACTAAGCTATGTTTTTTATATGGAAGGATGCGTGCTATGGATGCGAGCTATGGATGCGCGAGTGGTGTGTGCAGTGCAGAGTGCCTTTACTGTCGATGCATCGCATAGCTCGAGCTGCGCATCTTCCTCGCCCAGCTACCTCGCGGCCGCACATCTTCATTGAACATATTACTCGCTCTGCTACACAGCTTAGCATTGGAGGAAACGGTCACATAGTTTCGTAGAGCTTTCACATCCTCGCAACGCAGTTGTATAACACATCCCCGGTGGAAATTCAGCCTAAGATGGTTTGGCTAAATCGTTGCTATCCTTTGTTCCTCTTTGCACCGAAACAGATAACGGCATTAACCATGTACAAGCCCCTTCTTATCAAACTGTTGCACGTTACATTAACTATTCAAACTTAGGAAAGCTACCATTTTAATTGCAACAAAGAAACATTGTTGATCTATCTCGAACGTAGGTGCCAAGTATTAAATTAAAATATTATGTACTTATTACGTCAATCTGCTCTTTATGGACAAAGTCACTTTAAAGGTGAACGCACACTTATCCGAGCCGAAGCCGTCGAACGAACCAAACGAAACGAATTTTAGAATTCTTTATATGAAATTCTTTGAAACATCGCACACCTGCCCGTGTCGATTCTTTCGAATCTGGAAGACCGTTCCTACCGTTCTCATTGACTTCGATTCGTTAGACGTGTAGGGCTCGGATAAGTGTGAGTTTACGTTAAAAAATAATGTACTTTTTTGACGAAGTGATGAAGGAAAATGCAATTTTCACAGTATTATACACCATACCGCTTGAGCCATGTCATCATTACTCATTAGGTTGTTATGAATTTATGAAGTTTTTCAGCATAGCCCTTGTAAGTATACGGAGCGAAATTGAAATTATTGGCAGTGTTCCAAGAGGAGAAAGTACTCATGAAGCTAAACCACTTTTAATGTCTGGGCAACTCCGAAATATCGATAAAAAAGCTGTTGCATAAAAATGCAATATTAACAAAACCAACAGGTGGTTTTTTTCCGCTTTGCATCGTTTGTCCGTGGAACCTGTTCATATTCAAGCACTTTCACCCCTTTGGAAGGATGCCAATAATGTCAAGTTTACCCCAGTAGAATGATGCAACAGAGATGAGAATTTTGAGATGGATTTGTGGAGTGACGAGACTGAACAAAGTAAGAAATGAGTATAATAAGTTTGAAAGTGGCGCCAGTAAGAGAAAAGTTGAAAGGAAATTGTTTGGCTTGATATGAGCATGTGTACAGGACGGGTGAAACGCATATGCCTAAAATGAATAATGATTATAAATAGCATGATAACATTTAGCGTAACCTCTAAATTCCTATTCGTACGTTCAATAAATCTGCCAAGCCTTTTCCCAACTATGTTGGGGTCGGGTTCCAGTCTAACTGTATGCAGCTGAATACCTGTATTTTACATAAAGCAACTGCCTATCTGACCTCCACAGCCCAGTAACTGGGTTTAAGAGTCATTCATTGCAATTCTTTTAAGTTCTATTCCAATGTTAGCTAAATACTTAGCTCAAAAATTTCGATTTTAAAACTGAAGTGTTCCATCGGCTTTTCACCGAATGAAATGTATCTGAAATAACAGAGGCATTTAAAATGCGTTGCAACATAAAAACTTTTTATTTTTCACTTTTTAGCTGTGGTACCTACCCGACACAAATTCTAATACCACCTGCTATGTTAAATAACAGTGACTGTGTCAAATAAGATGTCGTCTACATAGACCAAATGAGAAAAATACGGAATTATTGAAGCTAACTCAAAACCTACGCAAGCCAAGTTAATCAAATTTATATGGGTCCACACGAGAAGAAACAGCTTTCAAATAAAAAAAGAATCATCAAAATCGGTTCACCCAGTCAAAAGTTCTGAGGTAACAAACATTTAAAAAAAAAATACAAACAAATTGATAACCTCCTCCTTTTTTTGAAGTCGTTTAAAAACTAAAAAGTCGTATGTGCACAATTAAAAATTATTATAAAAAAGTCCCCTCAAATGTACCTATGTATTTAGTTTCATATGGAGTCTACAGTTTTCCAAAAAGAGTCTGCAATTGGTATCAACAGGCCAGTCGTACATAGCGTGTGTACATTTGCGTGTTGTCATATTTTGTTTGTCGACATATTTGCAAAAAAATCGGCGATTGTTTTGTCAACATCTCGTAAGTTTACGACAAAATGCATTCCCATGTGTTTACGTATAAACACATGGGAAATGAAATTACATGTTCGAAAACTAAATTGCAAGTGCAGTATTAAATAATTGTTTTAAACCTATAAGTGATGATTCTCAATTCTTCCGCTAATTCTGTTACTTTTCCTATAACTAGTACTTACATATTCCAACCCACTCCCGGCGTATGATACGCCGGTCCAGGAACGTCATGGACAGCACAGCAACGAATACTATGATGGATCCTCGGAACATTTGGAAGCTGCTCACGTATGTCAGCGTAAGACCGATGTACATGATCGATGTTCCAATCTGTGTGGGAAATGAAAATAAAAGAAATTAAACCGGCCAAATGCGAGTCAGCCTCGCGCACCAAGGGTTCCATACCATTATCTATAAAAACGGGAAAAAACATCATGTTTATTGTATGGGAGCCCCTTTAAATATTTATTTTATTATATTTCTTAGTATTTGTTGTTAAAGCGACAACAGAAATACGTCATCTATGAAATTTTCAACTGTCTAACTATCACTGTTCATGAGATACAGCCTGTTGACAGACGGACGGACGTACAGCGGAGTCTTAGTAATAGGGCCCCGTTTTACCTTTTGGGTACGGAACCCAAAAAAAAAACAACAGGTTGGACATCATATTTTATTAGTGGTTAAGCGCAGATTACAGTGATAATGAGAGAGCTCAGTACGTGTGTGATGTAAGATTTTTGCAATGCGTCGCAACACGGCCCACCCGAATCTGCGTGAGCCTTCAAAGTGAGGGTTATGCAGGCCAATAAATAAATTCTAGACCAGGTTTTCTGTGTGATTTTAGAGAGGAAATGCTTGAGAATTGGACTGCGCCTGTAACTGGAAGCCTTTGTAAGCCATACACAAAATCACGTTAATTTTTATATTAGGTCTTTACCTATGAAATTGCCGTTCTGCAGTACTGGCCATTTCAAATCAAAATAATTTTTGTTTGGCTAAGAATTCTAATTTCAAATTAATTTTATTTTAAAAACATGGATTTTTTTTTCCAAAAGTAGTCATTTCTTTATTGATTAGTGTTACATTTTCATCGCATTTCAACCTTTTTCGTCATCATGGATACGTTAAAAATTCGAGTAATTATGGAATATGAGTACCGTCGTGGCAGCAACGCGGCACAAGCGGCACGCAACATCAACGACGTTTACGGAGCTAACACTACAAACCAACGCACCACCTGTTATTGGTTTGCTCGCTTCCGTTCTGGAAATTTCGACCTGAAAAATGAACCTCGCGGTCGTCCGAAGACTTTGGTCGACAATGACGAATTAAAGGCGATTGTGGAAGCTGATGATACACAATCTACGGCTGAATTAGCAGCAGCTTTCGACGTTAGCGTCAAAACAATATTGGTCCATTTGCGTCAAATTGGCAAGGTAAAAAAGCTTGACAAATGGGTGCCCCACGAACTCAATGATCGCCAGCGCGAAGTACGCGTCGAGACGTGCCTTGCACTGCTCAACAGACACACAAATGAAGGAATTTTGAACCGCATTGTTACCTGCGATGAAAAATGGATTCTGTTTGATAACCGCAAGCGCTCAGCAAGTTGGTTGGATCCTGGTTCAGCACCTAAACAATGCCCTAAACGAAAACTTACCCCTAGAAAACTGATGGTCACTGTTTGGTGGTCTAGCGCCGGTGTGATTCATCACAGCTTCTTACCAAACGGGGTGAGCATTACTGCAGATGTGTACTGTGAAGAACTGAACACAATGATGGAGAAGCTGGCGCATCTCCAACCAGCATTGGTCAATCGCTCGTCTCCGCTGCTCCTGCACGACAACGCGCGACCTCATACTGCACAGCAGACGGTCTCCAAGTTGCAAGAACTGGGGTTGGAAGCTCTCCGTCATCCGCCCTACTCACCAGACCTTGCGCCTACAGACTACTACTTTTTCCAGAATTTGGATAACTTCTTGGCGGGAAAAAAATTCAATACCCGAGAGGCAGTACAAAATGCCTTTGAAGAATTTGTTGCCTCCCGTCCAGCTGATTTCTTTAAGAAGGGCATCAATAAACTGCCACTGCGATGGCAAAGATGCATTGATTGCATGGGTGATTACTTCGATTAATACAAATAAAAAATTCATGAAAAAAATTCGTTTAAATTTTTTCATACAAAACGGCAATTTCATAGGTAAAGACCTATTATTTACATTAGGTAGGTATTCATTAATTACAGGCTTCTTATCAATAAGACTTTGAGTTTTTGGATAATATTTTAAGAATTTTTGCTTATACCCTGTAACTTTGGGGGTATCATTGATACTGATACCCTGACCTACCGTGATCACGAAGGTTTATTTGTATAATATATGAGTAATTAACTTAGTTAAAGCCTCGAACAATCTCGATTTTTTTACATGTCGCCATTGCGAAGCAGAGGCAGATCGCTAGCTGAGTTATTAAATAAAAAAGAAAAATATTTAATTACTTAATCCTCTAAAAACTTATTGATCTTCTAATCGTTTTTCTGGCCTTTATTCATAGTTGATCGCAGTAGCTATGCTAGGGCACCCCGACCAAACACGCGCGAGCCGAGCGAGCAAAGCGAGCGGTGTCGGCGGGCGAGAGCTACATCCAAAGTTGGCCACGGTTACAAGACTAAGACATGGGCATCTCAAAAATACGATCTAGCATATCGATTTAGTATTTTCAGAAAAACAAAATGGGAATTATTTGTTGTTTGATTAAATATATAAAAATATGCAACCATTTCTACGTAAGTAGTCTATGTTTGGTATATCTAGGCCATCCGGACCTAGATATTCGTGCAATATTCAATGCAACTAAAATATGTAGGTAGGTACTGTTATTGATTTATCAGCAACCTGGGGCCTGGATATTTTTGCTTCGACCTAGTTTCGATATTCTAGGCACTATAAACTTTGCATAAAGGTAGTAGAGATGAAGTACTACGAAACTACTCCGACTGTGTCAAACATAAGATATTTTGTTTTAGTTTTGCCAATGTGATAGTAAAAAATACGTCAACGTTGATGATCTTAAATACGCGAACTATTAATGAATACTGTATACACATACTTACATGTAAGCGTACGCAAAGTTGTGTGTCGTCGACGACACAAATTTCATTGAATGGGATATACGATACGAGTAAGTTTCTTTCATGAATGAATACTTCGCAAACTGAGATGCAACAGGTACATACTACAACAATTTCAGGAAGACACCAGCCGGTCGCAATTGCCTGTTGCTCGGAAACGCTTAACAAGAACGCCATATCAACTATGTATGTACAACGCACGTAATGGCAACAGTTGGAACTTTGAAGCGGATTCATTTGATAGCAGTATGGCGGATTTTGCAATTTTTGTGTTGATTGACCGTACATTATGCATCCGCAAACACGTTAGTGTCGTATCAATCAGAGAGCACGGAATTGCCGTGATTGACGCCATCGCCAGTAATATTTATGCCCGCGCAATTAGAGCTAAGCGCAAGTTTCGGGTGTCAGGGATGCTATAGCTACACTTGTTCGGGACGGCATGATCCGGCACAGCTTATTTGTCGCTCCAGACTGTGCTGAATCATGATGAGGGTGAACAAGTGTGTAGCACGCCTCACAGACATTACCAAAATTCACGGGCCGTCAGTTTCTATGAGTAAACGGTGACGTCCACTGACACACAATTGCGTCTTTAGCAGCAGCCGCCGAGGCGTCTCCGTGCTCTGTGCGTGTTGTATCAACAAACGATACGCGTAGGTATGCAAACAAATTGCAAAAGTATAATTTTCAAGAAGGATCTAGAGTTAACATATAATTTGATGTTGATAGGAACTTGGCGGTTTTAAAGGCATTGCCTGATACATTATTTAAAAGCAAGAAAGAGGCAAAAACCTATAGTAGTAGTTAAACGCCGAAATAAAAACTTTTTACAAAAAAAAAAACATTTAAAATAACTTTAATTTTGGAAGTCGATACTGTCTTTGGTTTTGTATTTTCGTTTTTTTGCCACCGATCACTTCAGTTGTGGCACCTACCCCACACAAATTCGAATACCGCCACCAGGGGGCCTAAAACGGTCACATTAGCAATTCCTATAAAAGCAATTCATTCGAATTGAGAACCCGGGGTCCTTCTTGAAGTCGACAAATCGACAAATCTCCTCCCCTCCACATTGGTTCAAATTGAGTCATTAACAGTAGTGCTATATACAAATGGTAATAAACAAATGATTTTCTGTTATTACTGTTTCTGATACAACCTCAAAACGATAAATCATAATAACGCAACATAGTATCGGTTATGCATTGTTGACGTCACAGAGTCCATCTTGTATTTTATTAAGCTTACTGCGATAAAATCAATCGCTGTTTGTATTTCGTCACATCCATATTATAGATACATATACTCGTACAATAGTGGGTGATACTTTCCTGTCTAGATATAGCTACAGCTGACCCTAAGGCCACATTTCTACATACATGGACACTTCATCAAGGAATGTCTTAATATTTACAAATATACTTGCAGTTGCGAGATACTAACATAATTAATATCACTATTAACAAGTTTGGCAAATCCTTTTTTAAATTCTGTTCCACTTTTACCCGACTACGGCAAAGCCAAAGCCAAAATTTTTTAACATGCTATGTATATGTTTTATTTGTCTGGTGGTAAAATGCAAGTTTTTATTTACGCTGTCACATTTTTCGCTGAAGTTTAATTGAGATTATAAGAAGACTACCCTATTAACAATCGACCGTCCGTTAGAACAATCGCAACTATTTTTAACTAGCTTCCACTCGCGGCTTCGCCAGCGTGGTATGTCGATAAAAAGTAACCTACATATGTCCTTTTCCAGGTCATGGTCTACCCATGTGCCAAATTTCATCCATATCCGTTCAGCCGTTTAAGCGTGAAAGCGTAACAAACAAACAAACTCACTTTCGCATTTATGATATCAGCTAGGATTGTAGTTAGTTTAGTAGACCAATGTATGGACTCTATATTACTATCCGTTAAAGGGAACTCCCATCGTTAATTAATATTTTTACCTATATTACTGCATCTACGCATAACATCTGCAATTTAGCTTATAAAATGGAAATATCATCTATCCATATCTATATACAACATGTAACGTAATTAACGCACACTCTCAAACACCCCAATTAGAATATTATGTTATAATCATAATACATACACTGAATTTTTAATTTAACATGTATATGCATTGTTATTTACTAAATTAGTTATACCAATTCTTGGAGAACTTTTTAGTATTTAGTATTTTATTTTGTATTGAATGATGGAATTTGTATGAATACAAATAAAACTGCGATTTTAAAAGTCTTATTACTTTGATTTACGGTCCATTTCAATTTGTTTTGACTGTACAGCGTTAATATGACAATAATTTCCGTAGTTTTAATTATTTTTGGGATAAAAAATTACCTATATTAAAAATTATATAAATCGATTCAGTAAACGATTCTGAACAAACTATTTTCAGGATGTGCGTTAATTAAGTTACATGTTGTATATAACGACTGTCTGTCCCGACTCCGACTATGGCTGATAGGAAGGGTTTTGAATGATTCATTCATAAATATTTTCCATGGATGGGTGGGTATAGTATGTATAGTATACATTCGTCTATGCGAGTGGAATATTGCACAGCTATGATCCGTTCCAAAAGTATCTGATGAAAACATACCTAACTGTGGATCATGCTAATTTCTAGTGCCACTTACAAATTGAGTGATTTGATTATTTGAATACTTCAACCCGAAATTTTTTTAATCACCAAAAAGGTGGTTAAAAAAAAATTGAATTTCGGGTTTTTGTTTTTCATTCGACCACTGTGAGGTTTTTATTAGCTCAATTTTAGTCGATGGTTTTTCAATCACAATTTAACAGTACAATAATTGATGTAAAAATGGGGGTGAAATATAAAGTTGAAGCCTTCTAAATACAGGTGACGCTAAGAGTTTCATGAGGTCCTTTTGGAACTGACATTAGTATAAAAGTTAAATTTTACTTACCAGGTCAAACATTGCAGCAGGCATCAGGATAAACGGATTGAAGTTCTGGTTGCCATTCGTGAGGGGATGGCCACCGGTGTTCTTGGTCTTGTAATAAATTAGCTTGAACGTTAGGAGGCACAGCATTTCGCCAAGAAACATAGCCGTGGCCTAAATGTGAGCAAAACAACGCAAATTAATAAATTACCTAATTAATTTTCATTAATTTATTTGTATACAAATATTCTTGAGAAAAAAGAAACATGATTATAAAGAAATAAAAATCTTTATTGCAAACCAAATGAAAGGAAAAGAAATAAGAGAAAAGGGTATGTAAAAATGCATCAATAATACCTGCAGAAATGGATGTTCAAAGGGTCTTATCTGCCCATCGGACCCTTTGGCTTCTAACTTGTCGGCCCATTTGGTACTCAAAGAGTTAATGGACCCCGTCACTACTAGCATTACTGCTAGAAATTTTTGGTACCCGGTCCATGCCATCCTGTGAAAGAGAATTGAAGTTAATTTTAAAAAAAATGCCCCAATCCTGCTGGATATGCTTTTTATTTAATTGGTAGCTAGTAACTATCTAGGCTACGTTAAATAGAAATGGCTATATGGTTATAAAATATATACTGCAGCAATCAGCAACAGTCATGAAAAATAATCCTTTGTATATATTATATAGACCGTTGCAGTAGTTTCCAGCAGTTTCCTCTATGATAAAGGAAAGTTTTAGTATTTAAAGTTAATAGGTAGAACTTCAAAAGTAATGCAATGTTTATAAAATGATAAGCCCAGTACTTGAAATGGTGGATTTTATATGTATTATGTACATAAACAAGATAGTTTATGAGGTATGTATGTTATCTATGATAAGTATTGATATTCAAATTGTATTTTTTATTATTTCGTGGTCTGGCTGTTGCCCGCGACTTCGTCTGCAATTCAGGATGAAAAGTCTCCAGGACAAGGTCCACGTGCCACATTTCATACAAATCCGTTCAGCCATTTAAACATGAAAGCGTAACAAACAAACTCACTTTCGCATTTATAATTAATATTTCTAATTAGAATTAATCTTGTCTAGATCGAAAAAAAAAAACTAAAAAAATTTACACAACAATGATATCCATGATATCTCACAAGTTCCCTTTATTAAAAACTTTCGGGCTGAAAATCTAGAGTGAAAATGTTTCTCTATTAACTTATTTATCTCCTAAACAATAAATAATCGCTGGACATATTCAGAGGTGTTTTGGAAACCTTGGTGAGAGGCTTCTAAATAATATTTTTGGGCCACTGTCATTGGGCTTTTGTGTATATTTTCCCAAGACTTCGTCTGCGTAAAAGATCTCACTCCCCGACCCACAACGTCGCATCGCATCACCTGCCTATTACTTCGTTTTTTCTTAGAGCTCTTTCTGACTTATTTTCAGCTTTTAGGGGTCGTAGCGTGATGTTAAGCAGCCTAGGTATAGCCTTCCTCAAGAATTGAGCTATCAAAGGCAAAACATTTTTTTTCATATCCACCTGATATTTCCAGAGATTAGCGTGTTCACAAAAACCTTTCAGCTTTATTATTAGTATAGATATAGATGTGTTGCATTGATTTAGGCACAAATATTAAACACTTACTTTTTTAAATAATTGATGTGACTAGGCCAATACAATAACAAAAATATTATAGTCACAGTGGACCTTGTTTGTTATTGCTCTCTTCTCAAGCCAGTCAGTACTGGCTTGAGAAAAGAGTGATACTGTGAATTGCGGTGTGTGTTTATATTTTCCACACAACCTTCATTGTTCTCACTCAACTATGTTCACAATTTGCTATAGGCAATTTCAAAGGGTTACTAGAATGTTTTCAGGTTTCATATACAATACTTAAGCCGAAAGACATAAACCAAAATAAAAATGCTGGCCTGCCAATCCAATACACCGTAATATGTTACTGAGAAAATCATATTTGTCTAAAGCTATTTCAGTATAATTAGTAAATTTAGTTTGGGCTTTAAAACAAGTTTAAATGACCCAATGCTAATCACTACACTAGGCGCCTAATTAAAATAATGATTCAATCTGCCTAGCCTTTTTTGTCTGGGTCAGTTTTCAGTCTAACCGGATGCAGCTGAATACCAGTATTTTACATGGAGCGACTGCCTATCTGACCCCCACAACCCAGTAACTGGATAATACAATATCCCTTGTCAGACTTTCGGGTTTCTGATGAACCATAACGACTGTCAAAGATCTACGAATGACAGCAAGGACCAACAGGTTAACATGCTTTCTGAGCCACGGACGAGTTTTGGTATGTATAGACATCCACGGACCAACTCCAGCAAGCATAGCTTAACCTGATGGATCAACCCGTGCGGCTGTTATTACTTGGCCACAAGCTCCTCGTTATTAAAATATTGATTATTATACTATTGTTTGTCAGAATAAGGTCAAAGCAACCAAACACAGAGTATCTTTCCGGGATGAAGCTTCAAGCCAGTAATAAACAAAAAGATATTTTAGATAGTGAATATTATTTTAGTACACACAGTTTAATATACAGGGTTACTGGTAACTCGACGTATTCCTTGCAGGACGTCATAGTAGGGTTAAAATGCAACAAATTAAGCCACCAAATGTTCTACCGAAATTCAGTAGTTTTTGAATTAGTTAAGAGTTTTAGAGCTAAAAATTACAAAAAATTAAATGTTTGGTTAGTGATATTTGCCAAAGTTTTAGGCATTATTGAACTTTTAATTATTAACAAAGGTCTGCTACGGCGTCAACTATGATAATAACTTAAATTTCAGTACAGTCGCGCCGTAAATCATTTTTCAATTGGTTTCAAATGATTTAATCTGGGATTTTTCATAAAAAAACTAAAACTCTAAACTAATTCAAAAACTACTGAATTTCGGTAGAACATTTGGTGGCTTAATTTGTTGCATTTTAACCCTATTATGACGTCCTGCAAGGAATACGTCGAGTTACCAGTAACCCTGTATATACTAAACAAGTAAATGCTAGTACTTAACAGTACCTAGGTACTCATTTTTTTTACAATGACAGCAATGTTCCGCCCTCAAAAATGTGCCTTTAAAGGTCTTTAGATAATTGTGGCAAGGTTTTTGTTAAATGAACCTCTTTTGATAAAAAATAGATACTAAAGATTTTTGAAACAGTAGGTTTTTTTTTGTAGGTTACAGTTGCTACTTTCATTATGATTTGAAGAGAAATACAAAAAGTGTAAGCTTACTTTTATCATATACGTCATCCGTAATAATTTGTTTCTTCCAGTCATACAAGACTAATAAATAAAGATGCAAAGATACACCTATCAAGTAAATAAATTATTTTGCTAAGAAAACAATAGACAGTAACGTTTTCTATTAGATAACAAAAGAATAATAATGACATAAACTTTGGGAGTTTTGTCTTGTAAACAATTGCACATCGCAGTTCGAAAAGTAACAACCGACTTCTAAGAAAATATTCATATTGCTCACCTAGTTTTTCTTTATCCTGAGAGTTCAAAGTTTTATCACGAAAAACAACACTTATTTAGTCCTTTATTTTTTATATTGTAAACCTAAACACCGCCAGTGAAGCACTGTTGGCCAGTAAAAATAAGTTAACGATTATCAAGACAAGAAGACAATGACTTTAGTTTTGCGGCATTTCGTATTTGACGTAACGTAATTCACTTCAAAGAACGGTGTTGTCAGTTTACCAATGTACATTATCGTTTGTAAGGTAAAATGGTAAAATATGGCTTATGGTAAATTAGGGCGATCAATTAATTCGAGATAAATCTGTCTCATCAGCCCTATTAATAAAAAAAGATTGAATGCTTTATAAGAATAATGAAACATGAAAAATAATAATAAGTATGATTATAAGTACAACATTTCGTAGCAAATCTTTTAAAAGAGCCGAGATTTATTATGCCTGCAATCG
This sequence comes from Lithophane leautieri, assembly GCA_949152455.1. Lineage (NCBI taxonomy): Eukaryota > Metazoa > Arthropoda > Insecta > Lepidoptera > Noctuidae > Lithophane > Lithophane leautieri. Next base: position 17,763,258 of record OX424458.1, on the reverse strand, counting down.
GTATTTTAATTTTTATCGGTATTTATAATTTTTATGCAGAGTATAGAGCTCTTTCGGTTAGGTTGTCTTACTAATTAGTTTAGTTACTTACTAATTAGTGTAATTCTAAATAAAAAATATAATCAAACCAAGAAGAATAGCTTAGTAGCTAGGTCTAAAAAAAACATAGAACGCCATGACAATCATCGTCAAGTAAAACTTCTAGCCGCGTTGAGCGATTTTTGGTAGGGCCACCGCGAGCCGAAGTGCTGTAACCTAAAATATAGATGGCGCTTACTTCTGTCGGCAGTCTCCGTGTGACGGACACTGGCATGGCCACCATCAGGGATTTTAATTTGGATAACACAAAAAAATTTTTGCTAATTAGTCTAAATTTATCGCCAAATAACAGAATTTTACGGTTACTGGGTCAAAAGATATAAGGGTAAAGTAAAGTAAATCTTTATTGGAACAAAAACACATTTTGTAAATTTAATTGTGTACGTAAACAAACAGCCACACGTGGCAGTCCTCATTGTATGGCACGCATGAGCTGTCAGACGGAAGGGTGGGGCTGGCTGTGACGCTTTCCTTGGACTTTAAGTGATAAATCTGGTTTTATCCAAGTTGAGGGTGAGCAAATTCTGTGTGAGCCATCTCATAGTAATTCGCAAAGGGTGACTCTGCCTGAAGCCGAGCTTCGTTCCAGTCACTGCCATGAACCAGGATAACAGTGTCATTAGTGTAGGGAATTACTTTGGTGTTTCTTAGGTCAAGTTTACAGAGCTCATTTATGTAAACCAGGAACAGGGTAGGTCCTAACAGACTACTTTGTGGGACTCCATAGATGAGGAATGCTTCCTTACTGGTGTGGTTGTTTATCTTGACGATATGCGAGCGACCACTAAGGTAACTTTTGAACAAACTAAGCTGTCGGCCTCTTATACCAATCCTTTCTAGTTTACTGAGTAGGAGGGGGACAGAGACAGTGTCAAAAGCTTTAGAAAGATCAAGGAAGATAGCTATAGACTTATGCTTGTGGTTTAGATTTTGAGCTACTGAACCTATTAATTCTAATATGACATCCTCTGTGTTTTTGCCTGATATGAATCCATATTGGTTATTTGCGAATATATTTTGTGAGCTAAGGTAATCCAGCAGACGTTTGTTTAGTACTTTTTCGAGGAGCTTAGACAGAATTGATAATACAGATATGGGTCTGTAGTTGTTGACACTGGCTCTGTCTCCACTCTTGTGAATAGGGTGCACGACGGCCTTTTTGAACACCTTTGGGAATTATCCGGACGTGAGGGCTAGGTGAAAGATGTGGCTGATAACTGGGACAAGAGTGCTTCTAGCACTGTAGATTACAGTTGCGGGGATACCATCCCACCCTGTCGCACTAGTTAGTTGTTGGCCACCAATAAGATAATCTATTTCTTCGTTGTCCGTGCCAAAAGTAGCCATCGAGTTAAGGTGGACATCTAAAGTGCCAGAGTCAGAAGTGTTGGTAGAATTATAGTTTGGGGAGTTAACGATTTTAGATGCCAGTTTTGTACTCACGCTTGCAAAGAAGTCGTTGATAGAATCAAGTGGTTGGATCCAGTGTTATAGATAACAATTCACTGGCAGAGGCCTTACTCTTTTGAAGATTGGAGATAGCTCTAATGAGCTTCCAGGTAGCTTTCGGGTTCTCGCGATGTTTTTCAAATTGATGTCGTTCATATTGTCGATTTAATTTCTTTAAAACATTGTTGTAATTTTTTTTATTTCGATTATTTGTGATTTTCAGAGTATTATTATCAGCATGCCTCTTCATTTTGCGATACATGTTGTCTCGGTTTCGAATACACCTAAGGAGCCTAGGTGTGATCCATGGCTTAATAATGCGTTTTCGGTTTAAGACAACATAATCACGTCTATTTTTTTAATCAACAACTGAGGAAATAATCTCGACCATGATGGAAGCAGAAGTTTCAGCATCTTGAACATTAGAACCAGCAATACAACTCTCCAAGTTCATGTAAGTGCCTGGCACTTAAATGAACTTAAGGAGTTGTAATGCTGATTGTAATGATTATAACTCTGTAAATCCATATTTGTTACGGCCGCAAATAATATTTAGATCAACATAAACCTGATACTGACCTACAAATTGCAAAAAACGTAAGAAAATTTGAATTTCGCGGGCTACCTTATCGCGTCCCCCATAATGGGGCCAAGCTGGGGAGATGCTCTCCAGATCGGCCACTTATAAGCCCTTGTAACTTTTGAACCAATGACTGACCAATTCTGATAATTGAGGACTGACAATTTTTTTGTGTCACCCGTCAAATTTAAAATCCCTGTTGGTGGCCATGCCAGTATCAGTCACACGCAGTCCCCATGACTGGTAAGGTTTTGTTTTAATAGTAGCAATAGCTGAATAAAAGTTCCTAGGTATAGACGTTTAAAGTCCTAAACGAACTGTGCAGTCTTTGTATTTGTTGTTATAAAGTGACGTTAGGAAATGTTGAAGTGAGAAGAGAAAGTAGGTATTGAAAAACACTATTTATATTTAATTTATTTTATTCACGACACAAAAAGCCGGGGTGTTACAGGGGTACATCAGTAAGCGATTAGCTTTTTGACCACTATAATAGGTTACGTATACATAACTTTAAGAATTTTCCTACAAAATAATTGAAAAGAACATACAAACAATCAATGATTTTCATTACAAATGGGTTCCCTTTTACCCAAAATTTTTAACTTAACACGAATGATGGGTACATTGGCATTAAAAAATAAAAAAATGTCAGGTAAAACCACACTTGCTTTGATTTCTGTTTTCTTTCAATTGGTTCTGAAAGTTCCGAATTTTCGTGAACTTCTGATTTTATCATTGACTTCAGGATATTGTATAACTGCCCCAACACTCCACACCTACTCTGTGTGTTTACCACGTAATGTTCACGCGTACACTGCTGTTTAGTTCGCAGAAATCTTGACCGGCGTAGTCCGAACTCCGAGGACCTCAGTTTTCCTGCTGTTCATAAGGATATCAACATCACGTTTTTGCATCAGATCAGATTCATTCGCCAGATTATTTTTGACTCAATCGCGTACTTTGCAAATAAAAATAGTATTCGCGTACACAAGACAAAACAATCACGTACTTTGCAAATAAAAATAGTATTCGCGTACACAAGACAAATACACAGCAGCTGCACAGCGTTTGAAAGCTCTGCCATTTACGACGAACTTTTACAAGTTGTATAAATTATCGAACATAGTTTTAATGACATCCGCAGCATATGGGTTTCCACTCGGATAGGACTGTTCGTAAGACAGCATACTCATCTTCAACTTTTCCAAAATAGTTTTGAGATTGGTGTTGTGGGGATTCTGACCATTTAGCATCAGTGTGATCCAATTCACAAAGTTAAATTTATACATCATGCGATAGTTCATCTCAGGGTCATTGCGCCAACCTTCCTTCTTATAGTCTTCATTTAAACTGTGTTGGACCACAAACTGCATGCACTCTAACTTATGCCTCCTTGCTGGGTCCATGTCTAATGATCTTTGGTGTGTGACCTTTGTTATTTCACACTTTTGCACAGGAAGCCAAATAATCAGGCACGTGCGCACTGTACCTATGCAAGATTTATTTTGAAATTATTTTTGTCAGGGTGGTGAGTAGTGATGGATTAATTAGCATTCGCATTCATTGTTAGCTTGTGAAAAATCATTTAGCATTTAGCTAATGAAATTCAGTTGCGAAATTTCGTGAAGTGCTAAGTGAATTATCGCTTCGTACATTTTCATTTTCATTAAAAGTGCGAATTAAAATGAGCGTTCACCATTTTAATTCGCACTTTTAATAAAATTTTCATACTTCATTATTATCAATTATCATCATATTAGCTATTAGCATAGCAATAGCAATTATCATGCTAAGACTCAATAATTCACTTGCTAATGAAATTAATGAAAAATCGCATTAATTGCCATTACTAGTGGTGAGTGTTCACGTTGTTCAACTATTCCGTAAGGTACACATGAAAGTCTAGGACCCTAAGAAACAGAGCAGCCAACCCACCGAAGCTAGAAATTTCGGTATGGCAAACCTTTTTTTTCAATTTCCTACCATACCGAGTGCCTAGAATATGCCTAGTGTATCTTAAGGGGGATGCGCCAAGGTAGCCCGCGAAATTCCAATTTTCTTAAGTTTTTTGCAATTTGCAGGTCAGTGTCAGGTTGTATGTTGATCTAAATATTATTAGCGGCCGTTAAAATATGGGTTTACAAAATTATAAACATTAGAATCAGCAATACAAAGTTCATATAAGTGCATAGAAAGACTATTTCATGAAATCATGACATTTGGCACTTTCATGAACTTAGAGTCGCATAAACTACTTAATTTATTTCCATTTATTTTAAAGAAGTATTTGTGCTATTGATCTATTTCAGTACAAAAAGTATACTGAGCACAGTGAGTACACTGTATTGTAGACCTTTGAAATCTACCAATGCTACCTTTGCCTTATTTTTCAAATCCCTTCCCCTCCTTCCTACTAGTTTGGTAATTTGGTAGATTCTAGAAAGCTTCCAGAAAGGTCATAAACTGCAGCTTAGGGATATTTTGGCGCTCAAATGACGATGACAGGGGGCGCTGTTGTTACACATTTGTTTTGTGAAATGTAGGTATTAAAAAAACCAAGATGGCGGCGTTAGTTCTGATCTTGGCCACGGCACGCGGCAAACGGTCATTGTACACAATGGCTACACATCAAGCTAAACATTTCCATTTCGCACCTCGCACTGTACGGAAATCGTATGTAACAAGGCGAGATCAGTATAACTGGAAATGTACCTATAGCTTGATGTGTAAGCATGTGTACAGCTAAGTATCATGTAACAGGCGAAAATCAAATCTAGTTTTTTTTATTAGAATAGGTAAGTTTATAATCTTTATGTACGCTGATACGCACGTGTACTTTGTGCGAATCAACGTAGTATAATTCGTTGTCTAGATGCGATACAGTGACTTTTTAACCCAGTCGATTTTCTGTATTAACTAGTAGGTACATAGATCGATTTGAAATTGTTGTTGTGGTCTTCCTGGTAGTCACATTTTCTCCAGTAGACAACATAAACCTAGAAGGATGCTCATGACATCAATGAGCAGGTCAATCTTAGAACCTCGGCCAATTTAGTTTTAGGTAACTATGCTAAGCACGTAATTAGATATATTTTTTGACTTTCGATAAAAATATGGGGTTTTACGTCTTTTAAGAACACAATTTTATTGAGTTGCTTCTCAACTTGCAACAAGCTTTTCTCAACTATGTTGGGGTGGGCTTCCAGACTTCCAGTCTAATCGGATGAAGCTGAATACCAGTGTTTTACATGAAGGGGTTACCTATCGGACCGCCACAGCCCAGTAACTGCATGGGTAACACGATACGCAGTAATATATAAATACTAGCTACGCCCCGCGGTTTCACCCGCGTAAGTCTTGATCCCGTGGGAATATCGGGATAAAAAGTATCCTATGTGTTAATCCAGGTTATAAACTATCTGTTTGCCAAATTTCATCCAAATCCATCCAGTAGTTTTAGCGTGAAAGAGTAACAAACATCCACACATCCATACTCACAAACTTTCACATTTATAATATTAATATAATAATATAATATAATATATATAGTAGGATTAGTAGGATATTAGTAGGATGTCAATGACGATACCCCTTGGCAAAACTGGTTGTCGAGCATTGATTGACATATGTTACTATTTAAATCAATGTTGTCGAGACTTTTCTTCGAACGAAGCACCATAATATATGGCACAATTCAATTTTAAATTATGTGACATATTATGTTTTAATCGGCAGGGCGCTTCATGTTTGAAAAGTATAAACAAATATAAGTAATTTTAATAAAATATTTATTTTTTCTGAATAGGTACCTAAGTAAATTGTTCTGATTAAATAATGGTTTCACTTATCTATAATTATAATTGTATCAACTGTTGGTAAATAAAGGTAAGCTTTGGGCTTTTAGGTGACTAAATAAATATGTGTGTTTCTTGTCTTCTCTTCAAATGACGATGCACTCGTGAGGGAAGACCATGCCGCGTACTGGCACAGAGGGACATGCTAGAAACAAAATAATGTTCTGTTATGTTAATTTCAAAGTTGGGTAGGTATATCAGTTACATAGGTTGACCTAGGCATTGGGCGGCGCCGCGCCGCCTCGCTGCCGCGTCTTCTTGCGCTTCGTGGACATTGACCTTCACCTCATAGTGAGTGTACCTTGGACATTGAACTTCGGGATCATTGACCTTGACCTCGAGGTCACCGACACTAAGGAGGGTACCGTAGACATTGACCTGTCACTCATCCCGAGATCAAAGTCGGTCACCTAAAGAACGCACCGTAGAAATTGCCCTTCCAAGGTCACTAGCCCTGAGGTCAACGTCAGTGTTTTTAGAAGAATCGCGGATCTTGACGTTGCGATGACGATTTGGCGAAATTTTCCTAAATACTTTTTTTCATAATGCCCCATTTCGCATCCTCTGACCGTCTCACTTCCTACGTAATGTATGGGAACAGTTTTTTGCGATTTCAGACATTTCTAGTACTCAAACCTCAGTTGGTCCGATTGCGTTTTTTGATCCCTGGTCCTGGCCTAGTATGCTGGCCTAGCACACCTACCTCAAGGTCCAAAGTGTACACTGTACCGACATTCTACTTAATTATGTGGTCAGGTCAGCCTATAAAGTTGCCAACTGCTGGGATACAGGCCTCCTCTCTGTGAGAGAGAGTGACCCATAAACCACCACGCGGGCACAGTGCGGGTGGGTGGATATCACATAACTTCGTATTTTTTGTTCTAGGACATGGTGGTTTCCTCAACATGTTTTCTGTCACCGTTTTGAGAGCATTGGTGATAGAATAAATTACACAAAGTCTGTCTGTGTTCGAAACCAATGACTTACGAGATGCAAGCCGGAGCCGTTACCACTATCTAGTAGTGATGGATTAATTAGCATTCGCATTCATTGTTAGCTTGTGAAAAATAATTTAGCATTTAGCTAATGAAATTTAGTTGCGAAATTTCGTGAAGTGCTAAGTGAATTATCGCTTCGTACATTTTCATTTTCATTAAAAGTACGAATTAAAATGAGCGTTCACCATTTTAATTCGCACTTTTAATAAAATTTTCATACTTCATTATTATCAATTATCATCATATTAGCTATTAGCATAGCAATAGCAATTATCATGATAAGACTCAATAATTCACTTGCTAATGAAATTAATGAAAAATCGCATTAATTGCCATTACTACTATCTAGGCCACCACTGCTCGCTGCGTTATGTTTGAGTCTCATGTAATAGGGGCCGAGTGGCGGCCCTATGGTAATGGCCCCGACGTACAAGTTGTAGGCCGTGGTTTCGAGACAGGCGCTTTACTTTGTGTAAATAATTTCATCATCACTGCTCTCAAAACAGTGAGGGAAAACATCGTGAGGAAACCGTCGGCAGGCCCTAAAACCAAAAAATCGAAGCAATGAGACATCTACCAACCCGCAGTGGGCCCGTGTGGTAGATAACAGCTTCGAAGATAGGAGGCATGTATCCCAGCAGTGGTAATAAGGCTGATTACGTTATTGCAATCAACCGGACACAGATCCAGACTCCGGGCTTCTACTGAGAAATTCCTGAAGGAAAAACCAAATAACAGATTGCCCGACCTGGGAATCGAACCCAGAATCTCATGCTAAACAGTGCTTGCGACCGCTAGGCCAACGATGAAGTCCTTTTTTTAAACGATTGTGCTCAACAGTATTTTGGCTTACCAGCATTTGGCTTAGGGCTTAAGGGCCGCGAGATAAAAAGTGAATTGGAACCGAGGTAGTATACCTCAGTTCCAATTCACTTTTTATCTCGCTCGCATCATACTACTTGCGGCCTGAGTGAGAACGAGAGGGAGTGGGGTGCTGGTGGCTCCAAGCCTCGAATAGTTTAGGTAATTGACGGTGAAAATAAGGGTAATTTAAAAAATAAACATAGGACCTGGTTTGTAGTTAGTTCAGTTATTATGCAAAGTTTCATGATCTAAGTTCGGCTTAGAGGTAACTTTGGTTTTTTTTTCTATAGAGAAAATTTTATGTAATCGTGTTTTCGTCAAACACAGGACCTGGCATCAATCCTCAACTTTAACATATATTTTTTTCAAAATTAATGCTGTAGTATTTTCGGCACAATGGAGGATCATGCTAAGCAAATTAAGCGCCCCCTTAATTTGAGCGAGTTTGAGTATGAGATTGTGAGCTCGATTCTCTGGTCTGGCAAAGTGTTATTGGGTTTTGCCGTGAAGAATTTCCGAGTAGCAGCCCGGACTGCAACTGGGAAATAAGTGTCTAGATAAGTGCACGGTTTAAGGCAATAGGCTCGCCCCCTGTTGAAGGATGGGACTTAAAATATTGGGCGAAATGTCGGTGTACTGTGCACACCTTTGCCTAAGCCTTCGGAGAAAATATACGTGATGTTATGTTGTTGCTATTTTGTAATGTATCGGGATTCAGATCGAAGTATTGAAAAAATGAAATTAATGGGAATACCTTTCTCGCAGCGCTGGCCATAAAATCCGGTGCCTTCACATTTGCAAGTAAAGCCTGGATCTTGCATTGTTTGTATACAAATTCCTCCCATACAAGGCAAACGACTGCAAACATTTGAACTCCTCTCTGTAATATAAAATGTTTGGTGAGAAGAATGTTGAAATAAGAATATCTTTAAGTAAGTATTCAAAGTAGACTAAATAAATCTGCCTTGCCTTTTCCAACTATGTTGGGGTCGGCTTCCAGTCTAACTGGATGCAGCTAAATACCAGTACCAGACTGCATATCTGACCTCCACAACCCAGAGACTGGGTAACACGATACCAAGACTGGTTGTCAGACTTTTTTGTTTCTGACTACTTGTAACGACTGTAAAAGATCTACGCATGACAGTTGGGACCAACGGCTTCACGTGCTTTCCGAAGCACGGAGGGGTCTCGTTAGGTAAAGAATCCGCGCACCGATCCTGGCAAGCATAGCTTAACCCTCGATCAACCCGTGCGGCGTTTGTTATTTAGCCACCAGCCCCTAAATTCCAAGTACACTGCTGGAGTGCAATTCATTCACAGTTTGGTTACAATATTTTTGAAAGGAGGTCCGTTGCATTTGAGAAGGCGGAACTGACTATAATAAGGTAGCTTTTACAGATGTATACTGACGTTGTTGGCTTTTTGGTTAACGTTTTGAATTTATATCTTCGAGAGGGAAGGCCACGCGGGTCATGTACGAGTTGGGATGTCAAATGTCTTCGAATTTTTAGTTTCTAGGACATGCCGGTTTCTTCAGGATGTTTTCCTTCACCGTTTTGAGAGTAGTGGTGATAACATTATTTCCATAAAGAAAAGCGCCTGCCTGGGTTCAAACACTTGATCTTACAACTCGTAAGTCAAGATCTTACCGCTGGGCTGTCACTGCTCTCTTATTATAATGCGACTGATCAGCTTTCCAGGGGGCCTAGTCTACTAATTTACAAACGTGTCAGTGGTCTCGCAATGATGAGTTTTTGACAGATTTTGTAAGGTATATCTGTCAAAAACTGATCATTGTGAGACCACTGACAGGTTTGTAAATTAGTAGACTTGGCCCCCAGCATACCTCTCAAGGCATTGAGACAGGTCCGTCGAGTCCTGTAGATGAATTCAGTCCTACAGCCGAAACCACATGTGCACGAAGCTCCGTAGATCTTGCAGCCATTGTGAGCCTGGTCTGGTTCGCAGGCCCAAACTGTCACTGGAAATTATAACAACAGTACACTTAGCAGCGTAGAAAATGCAGGAAAAGATGTTGAGGGATTAATGAGAGGAAAATCAAAGAAATATAGCAGTACTTTTAAATGAAACACGCCATAAATGTTTTTAAATATTTCAGAGTTGGGCGAGATGTTAATAAATAAATAACAATAATGTTCTATCAGGCTGGCTGTAGGTATAGCAGCCCGGCGACGACGTCTGTGGAATAATTTGACCTTGAGCGAGCTAAGCGTAAGTACGGAGTTTCAATAGAATACGAGGGCAGCATGCTATACTGGTTTTGTTACCACTAACATGCGGCCTACTGTACCTCTATTTCGCAGGAATAACGGATAAGTTGGTATTCAGGTTGGTACTCGTATAACTTGTAAAACGTTTGAACCTACTCTACTAGGTACGGGATGTTATATCTGCAGTTTCCGTTGATTCCTATTTAATACAACATCCTTTGCATTATAAAAGTTCTCTTACAAAGTTACTATTTCGTTCGTTTAATTACATAGCCTATTAAAATCCTTGTTTTCCAAATTCATACTTCAGTTATGCAAATGTCAGAATGACTTGGTAGTACTTAGTTAGTACTATTGAAAAAGCTGAGACTGGCGCGACACTGGGTCGCACTGCTCCTCGCGCCCGCGATATTGTGCCAGTCTGCACGAACCTTTAAATTGCTGCTATGCTCGAAGATATTTCTTTAGTTTTCTTTATTTATTTTCTTTATCACCTTGCGAGACAGAAATCTCTTCGTAATTTTCTGTTCTTATCTCTTCGCACTTTTCTGTTCATAACTCTACGTATTTTTCTGTTTCTTTCTTCTCGACTGTTTACATTGTGTGTGCATAAATGGTTAAATAAATAAAAGTCATGAAACTGTTTCCAAGTTGAACCGCAAACTAAACTGTGCATAGGTACCCACTTAATTTTTGTTTTTTTTTTCCTCCAAATATTTATATTTGTTTACACAATTTAGAAAATAAATGGCGAACACTGTTTAGACAGAAAATTGCATCCCATAATGTTACAGGGTGGATAATTTCCTTGATGCTAATTTGACAGCTTCTTAGTAATTAATTATTTTCTATACTTTTAGGAACTCAGACCAAATAAAATGGTCTGAGATTAGGAAGAATTATTCAATTACCTAACCAAGAAAGAACATAAGTGGTCAGTTTTATTAAAATTAAGAAATGCACTAGTTGCCCCTACTATTTTTGAAAGTTCCCCTCGATTTCTCTAGGATCCCATCATCAGATCGTGACTTGGTGACAATGGGACCACCTCAGAAGTATAAGCTTTCGAACAAAAAAATATTTTTTTAAATCGGTTCACAAACTGCGGAGTTACAGAACATACAAAAAAAAAAAAAAACCGAACATAGTACCTCCTCCTTTTTTGAAGTCGGTAAAAAATTACAATCGCTAACTTAAAGCTTTCCTTGCTGGTAATTTTTTGAACAAATAGAATAGTCAGCAGCACGCGTAGCGTGACCACCGTAGTAACGTGTTTTGTCGACGGAAGAATAGACAAAATGACAGATCACAGAGACAATCACAATCTGTCATTTTGTCGTCGACAAAACCCGTTTCTATGGCGGTCATGCTGCGCGTGCAGGCAGTAAAAAATCATTGGTATCGAGATATTATTAGTTATCTGAGATGGAATGAGCTGAAGTTCTATTAAGTATGCTTTAAAAACGGTGAAGGAAAAGAAAGAGCTTTAGAATAAAAAACATATTTTACTTCAGATATTTCTCGACGGCGTGTGAAGCCAAGTCAGAGACCCTTGAGCGGCTTTAAAACTCTGACATCAGGTTAGTCACTAACCACGCGAAAAGAAGAAGAAGACTAAGTATAAGAAAAGTTCAAAAGATTTCTGTTCAAAACTAAAAGTTTCAGTTCATCTTTATTGACGTTTAAGATAGATACTTCTTCTCAAACATGCTTGGAAAGAGCATTATTTTCTCAACCTTCTTCGAGATAAATCGAAATTGCTGTACTGGTCAAAAACAAGTCAATATGCGGCCGGGAAATTTAATATGAAAATCCATAACTGACGTGTTATTTAAAAATGGAACGAACTTTTTACTTCAACACATGGCAACCAATGAGGTTATCAAAGATTTTATTTAAATTTCGATTTGGCTTGCAAATAAAGCTGTAGAAACAAATGAATGTATTGGCGCGTGAAAAATTATTGTTGATCGTCATTGAATCTGAAACTTTATTTAATTTACTCAGTTAGAATTTCCGCGCATTATTTGAGAAAAGTACTATACAAGCCTTGGTCGCAATCAGGCATTGATGGACGGTAATGTAGGTACTATAAACTTAGGCTTCTAGATTGCTTGATATTCTTTTCTTACCTAAAATAAGTATAGTGACATGTTTTAATAATCTAGAATTTCTCAGTAGCAGCCTGGATTTGTGCCTGATTGATCGCAATAGGCTCGTTTTCATGGCACTCCGAAATGTGGATGCAGGTTTGCCCAACCCTTTGAGGTAACAAGGGGTGATGTTATATTATGTTAATAATAGAACTAATCTGCTGTAAACGAAAAATAGGGACATTATGCAATTTGCAACGCCCCTGCATCCTTGCTCTCGTTGGGTGCATACAACATTAACTGTCTAATAGTTTCTAGTGCATCGTCTAACACTGACCTATATTGCCTTGATTGATCCAATTTGCGCGGGAAGTGCATCACTGCAACGTAGGTACAGAATGCCCAGCCTATTCATGCGTGAGAAGAGTCACGTCCTAAATTGTAAAATTGTTGAATTTGCATTTTGTATTGCAAGAAACTGTGCCAAGGACTGCTGAGGTAACTTGGGGATGATATGGGCGTCGAGGTCGTATTCCTAGTCTAACATCTGGAAAATAATTGGTCAAGGAGGTGATTTTGATGATGAAAGACGAAAATCGTTGCACCTAGGCGACTATTTTCCCATGCATGACGTGAAGCATTCATGAGATATTGGTTACAAAAAGCCACACACAGAGAAGTGTGGAAGTTTATGAGTAAATAAAAAGAGAGCGGTCCGGTGCCCCTGTTTGGAACAAGGTCCGTACGCTCACACACACTCTTATATGAAGACGTATACTCGTATACAAAGAGACAAAGAGAGAGAGAGAGAGCGAAACTCACGTGGAGGGGGCTTTTTTTTTTTTACTTTTGTCTGTCACCAAATGACTTCTCCCGCTCTGGGTGGAGCGGGAGGGCGTGTCAGACTTTTACTGACTAAAACCCACCCGTCCTTCAGTTGCCTGTTGCCAAGGGTCCCGGTATCCCTTTCGGACTTTCCCGCAACCCTGGCAGGGAGGGGGCATAACGACGGTGACAATTTCTACAAGCCGACTCCTACCGCATTGATTGTATATTGTTTTTAATACGATGGTCCTAGTTTATCATTTTTAACCGACTTCTTCAAAAAGGTGGAGGTTCTATGTTCGTTTGTATGTATTTTTTTTTTGTTTATGTTCATCGATATTTTCGCCAATTTTGAACCGATTTACAAATTTCTTTTTTTGTCCGAAAAGGTATACTTCCGAGGTAGTCCCATATAAATTTTATTAATTTTTCCTTCAGTTTTTGAGTTAGCTTCAATAATTACGTATTTTTTCCACTTAGTCTATGTAGACGACATCTTATTTGACTCCGTCATTGTTATTTACATAGCAGGTAGTGGTATTCGAATTTGTGGGGTAGGTACCATAACTAAAAAGTGAATTATAAAAACTTTTTACAAAAAAAAAAAACAATTGACTTCCAAAAATAACACAAAAAAAGTGAAAAATAACTTTAATTTCGGAAGTCGGTGGAAAAAAACGAAAATTGAAAAGCAATGACACGAACTTCCGAAATTAAAGTTATATTTCACTTTTTTTGTGTTATTTTTGGAAGTCGGTTGTTTTTTTTTTGTAAAAAGTTTTTATGTGTCTTCGAGTTACAGCTCACACACACATAATCCAGAATAACAATTTAAAGCGGAGCGGGCGCGCCCTTTATGCCTGGAGGATTTTGTTTAGGTATTAATTCCAGTTTGCCTTTTATTTTCTCCCTGAGTTTTCAATGTTTGTTTGATGGTATTTATGGACGTGTGCTAGCTGACATAATGATGGCACATAATTTAATTTAAAGTTCTGTGTTTTTTTGTTGTTTACTTTACATACCTACTACTGTATAGAATCAAGTTCTTCTAACGTAACAGAGAGCTGTATTGGAGAAGTTTGGTGCGCCACTTCTTCTTCCCAGCTAAAGCACTAGTAGTAATACTGGGGTCCTAAACCGACCACATTAGCAATTCCTCTAAAAACAATTAATTTCCTGAATCCCAGCTGTCATTAATTTGACATAAAAGCAATTCATAATTTGTGAACAATTTTACGAATCTCCATAGTAACTGTCAAACAGATGCATTATTTCGTAATATGAATTACACGCAGATCATAATTATTATGAATTGTCAGTTTGTGACATTTTACGCTGCTAAAGTGACCGGTTTAAGCCCCCTGGTGAAGGGCGGGCGTTTTAGGGGACTGACTTGTGTAATTTTGACGTTCAAAAAGTGCTGATTCTCAGCCTAATGTGTAATAATAGTACCTACAATATTGCCGCGGCCTGCAAAATGGACATTGTTGGATGAACGTGAAATTCATCAATGCCTGGTTGCGGCCAAGCCTTTTATAGTACTTACTTTTCTCAAATAATGCGCGGAAATTGAAACTAAATAAATCCTTATCCTTACTAATATTATAAATGCGAAAATAACTGACTGCCTGTCTGTCACGCTTTCACGCCAAAATGACTGAACCGATTTAAATAAAATTTGGTACACAGATAGTCTAGAGCCTGAGAAAGGACATAGGCTACTTTTTATCGACATACCACGCGGGCGAGGCTGAGGGCGGAAGCTAGTTAATTATAAATTTCATAATCAACGACTAACAAAGAGAATTTTTCACGCGCCAATATGTTCATTTGTTTCTTTTTTACTTTAAACAGCTCTATTTGCAAGCCAAATCGAAATTAAAATAAATTCTTTGATAAGTAACCTACCTCCTTGGTTAGGAGGTAACTGATCAAAGATTGTATTGCATGGGAGTAAAAAGTTCGTCCAAAGTTTTATAGTCATTTATTCGGCAGCTAAACACGACAGTTATAGACTTCCATAGAAACATTGCCGGCCACGAGCTCGCATGTTTTTGACTACTACAGCATTTTCGATTTATCACGAAGAAGGTTGTCAAAATAATGCACGAATTTCCAAGCATGTTTGAGAAAATGACTTTTCACGTTTAATTTGAAAGCGACGCGCACTGCTTGCTACCGTTTCGCGACGCGGCGCAACGTATGTTCATACAAAAAAGTGCGGCCAGCCTGTAATGTGCAATGGTTCATACAAACTGTACGAAAGTTTTGTATCTCTATTATGGATAGCTTTAAAAGTAACCGAATCTCACTAACAATCGTGAACGGATTCTACTAAGATCAATGAATAATGTCGATGAAGCAAATTATTGTAACACCCAAGGCTCGCATCATACTTATACCTAGTAGTATGACCTGGCGAAATATGACGGAGATCTTAGCCCAAAAGTGGGACAGCGAGGCTTGCAAAAAAAAAAACCTAGATAGAAAAAATGCGAAATAAGGAGACGAAACCCAGGTTCTTAAACATATGACCTCTGCGAAGCAAATGATTTCTGAATCAGGATTATTCAGAACCTTGAGGTGGAGTTAGAAACTTATTAGGTACCTACCTACATTTTACTAAAACGTTTAAGTCACCTGATTCAAGATCACATCGTAAAGTAAAACGATCCATAAAATACTCCTCGTTTTACCCGAATGAACCCATGACCTCTCGATATCTAACTACCAAACAAGAGACTTGAGTATGCGTAGCGATAATACATTTATTACGACATAAAAACACTTCAAATAATTTGTAATAAAAAATAGTTTCAATTAAAATACACATATTTAAAAAAAAGAAGTCCCAAAAAAAAAACAATTCGCTGTTGACAAAAATAAAATGCGTTGGCCATTGCGAAGCGTACACGCAAGTAAGGTACTTACATTGGATGCAAGTGAGAATCGCAATCAGGAGCACAGTACTGGGACGCATTGTAGCTGGTGTGCACACAGTGAAGTTCCAAACTGTACTGGTGTACCGATACGCACTTCCTCCGACCAGTGTGAACGGCCGTCATATCTCAACATATCTATCCCATTTAACTAACACCCCTAAATTTGAGTGTGGACTGTCTGACATCGCGCTACAATATTATTTTATTTTAATTACGGTTAAGTAATATAGGCACTTGATTGACTATTATGTCTTTCTGAGATAATTTAATAAATACAAAAAGATTCCTAAATAACCAAAAAAAGCTTTCAGTCCGCCAAATTCGGATCGGTTTCAGAATGTTGTGTGCCTTATTGCATATCTTTGAGCATTACCCTATGGAGCAGGTATGTAGGGGAGTCTTCTGCCATCAAGATTCATAAAACAAGGAAATAAAAACATTTGTTACTTAAACAAACAAAGTGCCTTCTGTTATTTTGAATGATATAAAAATAATTAGGTCATCGTTGAGAATAATACCTACTGTGTACACAATCTGTAACGAACTTAATAATGTTTAAAATTATTATTTTTATCGCTGTTTGTGTGGCAGTGAAAATATTGTCGAAATCGCAGGTCATTGTCCTCACAAATAACGTCTGGGATAATTAAATTTATTTATCAATTTTATGAAATAGTTTTACATAGTGGCTTATCTTTTACGGCTCCATAAAATATAGCTGACCCAGAGGAATTTAAACTCTTGTAATGAACTCATCATGATAATAATGTTTTCATGGGTTTCATTCGAAAGGCTTTTATTTTTTTGTTCCACTAAAATCTTTCAATGCCATATTCAAATATAGGTAAAAGTACAGATTTTAAGTTTCAGAAGAAAGGAAATGTAAAATTGCAAACAATTCTTCATAATTAATTATTTAATTTGAATTTTGCGAAGATCAGGAATGGACCTAATATAAAACCCTGTGGTAACCCATTATTACTAACGCCCAAACCTTGAGTATGTACTGAATTATGTGCGTAGATGATGGTTCTATTGTTTTTGTTCTTGGACAATATTAGCTGTTGACTTGATAGGCGTGGTTTCTTAAATTTAATTTATGATAATAGTTAAAGGTTGTTAATCAAAAGTCTTCGGAAGAATATTATAAGTACTTTCATTGATGAAATTCCTTGCAGTCTTTACCTACATTAGTCAAATCATCAATAATCATATTTCGAAATTTTAATAATGCTGTATGAGGAAGTTATTATTTTTTGGTATATACTGTTCAGCTATCAATGTTTTATGGAATGGTGTAACGGATTCACATAGCAACCAGCAAAAAAAAAATGTGCTTATCAGACTATTCTGTATTAAACAGCATGTAACAAAAGCAATCTAAAAGGGGGCCCCTAAGTACCGCAATAAGATAACGAAAAAGTAATAAAAAAATATTTTTTTGTGAAAGTAAGAAAGTTATTGCTATTTAAAATCCCCGTTTTTAGTACCAAAATTACTCCAATTTCATTATAAATTAGCAAATTTTCTACAAAGG
Source organism: Lithophane leautieri (assembly GCA_949152455.1). NCBI lineage: Eukaryota > Metazoa > Arthropoda > Insecta > Lepidoptera > Noctuidae > Lithophane > Lithophane leautieri. The sequence goes on along the minus strand of OX424458.1, from coordinate 17,745,783 downwards.
TGATAAGTTATGACTTGTAGACACCCGTTGAACGACAGCCGCCCGCGCCCCATGTAACCAACCAGTAATTTTTTTCTTCCTTTTTCCAAAAAAGTAGGCTCTCAGTATGATTCTTAACAACAACCTCGTGGATTGGACAGTGGTTTTGTTACACGCTGTATAATGCTATGTCTTTGGGCAGCGCACTGTTATCTTTTCTCCTATTCAATGCGGAAATTGAATAAAAAAGGGCATTGTCAAAAATGTTTCGAAATAAAGTTCAAGTAGCATACTTGGTAACCACTAGCAGAAGAGTACCTATCTACTGTTTTTAAGTACCCGGCTTTACCCCTTGGTCACGAGTCTACGACATAACCGCTCGCGCGACCTGCGTCTTACGTCTGTGCGTCTGCGACCACGGCGAGAACATAATGTTAGAAGTTACTACTTAGAGTCTGGCCAGCGAAAGCTGTCCAAGAAAAAAGGCGGCAATTTAAAAAAATTAAGAGCTTGCTATGCTGCTTAAACGGAGACGATTCTATTTATTATTCAAGACATATTATGCGATACTTACCTACATCAGTATTTCATATTTATAAAATAATTAGTCATGTAATATTGTACTTAGAAGTGAAGTAAAATATTCAACAGATAATAATTCGTGGACAGCTTTCGTTGGCCAGACTCTATCTAGAGCGTGTCATGATTCGCCGCGGTGCGACTTGCGGAGAGGAGAGCGGCGCGGGAACATTTGAACGCCGCCAAGGGTCGGATACCGGTTAAATTTTCAAACTGGTATGATGTACTTGACGCAAAAATCTTTACAATCGATTTCGTTCGTATTTGGAAGAGTATTATATAAAGTTTTTTCGGATTTACCGGTTTAGAGCAATAAAAAGCGGTTAGTACTTCAGTTTTTATTCAGCGCGGCATCCTCACAAGTAGTCACAAGTTGCAACGCTTTTACCGACATACCGCTCGTCGAATAAACCAGTTAATTTAGTTTAAAATAAAGGTCTCTAAACGTTCGCGTTCTTTAGAACAGTTCGGTGGAAAACCGAAATAAGTCGGTATTAACCGGTATTTTAGAAACCGGTTCCGAGCCTTCAAAGGCGTCCCGCGCCGCAAGACGCTGCGCCCTATGTCGTGCCTTATACATATTTTGTTGCCGTCATTATTATTTATTCATACTTTTAAGCCATGTATTAACTAAAATTTAGCCAATATTGTAATTTCTCATCCTACTATAATTTAATTATTTTACATTGGCGCATCTGCAATACCTGCTAAGTTCTTGTTCGCATAAAAAACTGCTTAGAATCCCTCTTTACATGAATAACTGGCTAAAGGGCAGAGAATTTTACTTTTTTCAAAAAACACCTTAATGGGCCTGTGTTTTTCGGTTAAGTATACAGACAACACAAAAGCCATAAATTTTCCCACACAACTAGGATAATGGTTCTATAATAATCCAATGTATTATAATTACGATTGTATTGCTGACTCAGTAAGCGCCGAAAATAATCCATAGCATTTTAATTTTCATCGGTCGATGTGATGTGGTGCCGCTTGGTCCCGGGAAGTCCAGAAATTGACATTTTCTGACTGATGATGACGAACACAGTCAGAAAAATTTAATGCTAGAGCGGATTAGTTAGGTATCTAAGAAAATGAAGTCTCTAGGATGACATAGGTACTTACAAATATTAATTATAAGCCATAGATAAAAATATAGAAAAGCATAATATAATACTTATCTGAATAAACACATTATGTTGTTTGTTCTAATTTTAATCCTTTGATCACTAAAAACAAAATCAAGTGACTTCCAACCTTCCATTTTTTTGACTATGGCTATGGCATCTCGTGGCTGACCTCTGAGATCCTGGCTATAAAACCACAATTTCATCCCCTACACACATAATTATATAGCCTGACGGGATCCCCTACTGTAACCTGGGATAAACACAAAGCGACACTTGCGTCATGTAGAATGTACAATGAAGCAGAGTTCGGTACAAAATTTGACAGTTTTGAACTAGTTGAAATAATAAAAATAGGAGTGTATTTTCGGGCAATATTGTTTTTTTATTAATCATATAGGTACGCTAAATGATTATGACAACTTACTATAAGATTGGTAAACCTTAGTATTTAAACCTATCCTAGCAACACCAGGATATCAACGCCATCTATATACAACACATCACATTACTGTAGTCACAGAAACAGTGTAATGTATTAGTGCGTAAAAAGATGGCATTATTAATAATAAAAAACCTCCTCACGAGTTCTGTTATCCTCGTATCAGGGACGAGTCGGCTAGTCGGAGTTGGTTCAAACATTGAATGAATCAATGAGAGCCAACAGAGACGACAACGTTTGGGAAAAAAAAATCAGAACATTTTGCCTTGCATTTGAGTTTTGGTACTAGGATGGCAGAAGCTTTGAGCAGTTCTATTTCGATATGAGGAGTCCGCTGAAACAACGATAGACTGCGGTACGTACGGTTCCGATGATATAGTTTTGAATGCAATTTTCCTCGCAAGCAAGCGTCGTTACGGCAAGCGGCAATCTTTGCGGCTAGTTAACAGCAAAGAAACGCATAGGAGTAGTGTTTTTGCGTTTTGTGAATCTTCTATTTATTTCAACCTCAATACGATCCGGTCTGATTAATGAAATAATGTTGTTTATTCCAGTGACATTAATTTTATTTTATTTTGTGTTGTAAAGTTACATACTCGTAATTTACAATTTCAATTTAATTATTAACAATAACTTGACATTACACGATTGTTTTTATTTTTTGTCTACCTATTGTATTGTTTAAATATGTCTGCATCCATGTTATTGTATTTTTATCATCTTAACGACATCTAATTATTAGTTAAGTACGTTTTAACTAATAAATATTTACCTGGGCGACTGGACTCTGCTCGGGTGAAAATAGAGAAAATGAATTTTCCCAGACCTAGCTAGATCCATTTCTCGCCTCCGTACACCCCCTATATTGCAACTTTCATCGAAAACGTTAGAGCCGTTTTCGAGAACGTGATTTCAAATATTTAAACATAAATGGGTATACAAATATTGCTCATTTAATATTATAGGATAGGATTTTACTGTTTTTTTTTGTTTTAAGATAAGAAGCCTACTACCATCTATGCTTTGTTTTGATAAGTTTTATGTAATTCAATATTATGTTAATGGTCTCAGCAATCCAACATTCTGTTTTGCAGTGCCCTGACAGGGTTCATGTACAAAAACCGACAGTTAATCTATTGTAAAATGTGTGATAATTATGCTGGATACATGAGAGTAAAAATAAATAAATAAATAATGAGATACACTCAATTTTATTTTTTGGATCCACCCGCCTTCTTGGACTGACCAAAGGAAACTATCAAAGACGGTCTTGGATAGTTTTCTGCGCTCAAATACTAGGAACGCAGAGTCATGCAGGTAGTTGTTCCACAGAAACCCTAGTGAAAGTAGACTCACCCGGCACGATCACGATAGAGAGAGAGAGAATATTTATTATTGAAAACACTAATAAAACAAGCAAGTGTGTTTATTATTTGTGACGTACCTACCTATATCATACAAAGAGGGGAAGGCAGAGTTTGTGCCATATCTCTATCTCTTTCCCTTTCACACAAGCACCATATATATTTCTCCGCCCCCCTGTATGCCGTACACAAGTGTACCTATTGATTGATTGACGATTGCATTTCACGAAAAAAGCTCTGCAGTCGCGGCGCTGACCGTTGTACACACGGCTACACATCAAGCTATACATTTCCGGTCTAAGCTGACCTCGCATTGAACGAAAATTCTATACATTGCGAGGTCACCATAAACTGGAAACGTATACCTTGATGTGTAGCCGTGTGTACGCTGTAGATACATTGTCGAGAGACAGACGGAATATTGCCGTCCTATATCGTTCTATGATCTTTGTCCATCCCTCTCTCTCATTCGCAGTAGTTCCACTCACTGCCGCGGGACTTCTCCTCTGTTTGACGCACACATAGGAGTACGTTACGTTAATAATAAACTCACAAATACATTAATATCGTTGCTTGTGACTGAATGCCTAGTATGTTTGTAGCAATTACAACCAAATATATTTATTGTCTATGGGAGGGAAGCCCAGAGGGTTTTTGAGCAAGCATTTAAGGCTCGTGAAAACTGGCGTGATATCGCGGGCACGATAGGCACCGCTCCCCTTGTCGCGCCTGTTTTAACATTTTTAATACAAAATTAATCAATTTATCAAATGCTCAAAATGAGTCCCTTCCTGTTGAATACAAATCATGCACTTAAATTATAATAGGGAAATGATGCGAGGTACTTATGATAATGTCAGTTGTATGTCTTTACGGCAATGTCAGCTTTTCATTTTTATGAACAAAATTTCACATCAAATTTTAAAATTCATGTTTTTCCTTTTATTTGTGACACTACGTTATTTAGCAAAAAATAATCCTTATGATGAAGCCTTTCGATCAGTATAATAAAGCTACAGGGTGATTATTTTTCTCATGTAACGGGTTCGATTCCCGGTTCAACCATGTAATTATTTAAATATCTATGAATGCAGTTTAAATTGTTTTTTAAATTCAAATAATGTCTTCTTTCAGTAAAATGTTTCATCTACAATATTCAAGGTACTTTCCCTCCATGTGGCATATCCGTGGGACGGCCTGTATATGTGTGGTAGATCCTTTCTTTGTTGGTCTGAGGGTAGATATAATATATGTGTGGTAGGCATGACGTATCCGTTATTTGAATTTCGCCAAAAAAGAAAAATGCCAAGTGTCATGATTTCATGAAATAGCCATTCAATGCACTTACATAAACTTAGAGAGTTCTGCTGCTGATTCTAATGTTTATAATTCTGTAAACCCATAATTTGTTACGGCCGCAAATAATATTTAGATCAACATACAACCTGACACTGACCTGCAAATTGCAAAAAACGTAAGAAAATTTGAATTTCGCGGGCTACCTTGGCGCATCCACCAATGGGGAACATTTGCTCGAAGGACGATATTATGACATTTATATATTATAAGTGTCGTTTTAATAAAACCTATACATTAAAAGACAAAAAATTGGCATTTATTACTGTTATTGTATTGTGTATCATTTTATAAACATGCAATTGTACTTATTTGTATTGTTTTTATGAATTATAATGATTTAATTTTTACTGCTACATGTGGCTGGAGATGGATTTAGTGAAAGACGACATCTATACTATCGAATACTAATTACGATGCCCGCCGGCAATCTAAATACGAAAAGAATGGACTACGCTACGGTACTCATTAGTACGTTTCGAAAAAAGTGACATCTAGTTTGTGGCTGAAGGCTCTTGTGAATTATGGAGATATTATAATTTTTTAAATCTTTTTTCTATGCTTTCCATAAAAACCATAGAAATCGTAACAGCTTCAGATCCAATCTGTTTTTGTTATATCTTTGATTGCAGTTACTTGAAGCGGCATTCTTTGTTTTGCCGACTCACATACAGAACTTACTAACTAGGCTATACACACTGTCCGTACACACTGTTGGATTTTCAACTCTCGGCGCCATTGCAAATTCAGTGATCGATAACGTACGAGGGCATACACTCGTTGGATTTTTGAGACGTAGCAGGAAGGGCCGCAAGCGAAGTAGTTACAAGAAAACTTGCTTAGGAGACTGTCCTTAATTTTTTTTAATACTTTTCAACAGTACTTATTCAAAAATTTAGCAAAATTTACGGCTAGAAAAACGTAAATTCTCACGCTTTATTTTTATATAAGCAAAGCAAAGGGCTGGCTTGTTCTTTGGCCAAAGAATTAGCATTGCCATTCAACGTGGCAATGCTGCCAGTCTTCTAGGCACGTTTGCGGATGACAGCGATGCGGACGAATACTTCGACGCCTAAGGATCCCTTTGTTTTTATATTTATTGGTATAGTTAGTTAGTCCTTTTAGTTTTAGTTTTTTAGTTAATTTAGTATAATAAGTTACATAATGTAAATGTTAATTAATAAATGAAGCAAATCGTTGTATTTTCGTATTATAAGGATTAAATGACTCTTCTGGACCAACTGATGAGAGTAATAGAAAAGTTACAAATCGCTTTGTAACTTTTGTATACTTTTTTTTCGAGTTTTTCTATAGTTGCAATTACGGCTAAGCTAGGTACAGACCTGCTGCTAATTGCTCAACCAACAATGCGAATATAACACAGAACATTCATTAATATCGAATATCCTATGATGTATTGTTGCATGGAATCGCACATCAAAGACGGATGGTAGGTATCAGTTTTGGGCTTGATTTACTATTGTTATCCAAACACAAAAGGATGCATAATAGATGGCCTAGGGCTCTTCATTATCATGTGATTGGATAACATAATTTCTTGTACCTAATGTGCTTGATAATTGCTTATTACGCGTTAGATTACACTTATTCACCAAGTTAAATAAATACATAAAGGCTGCCAACTGAATTCCCCTTTCTTTTTTTTTGCGGTTGAGAATCTTCAAATGGCTTCTCCCGCTCTGGGCGGAGCGGGAGGACGTGTCAGACTTTTACTGCCTAAAACCCACCCGTGTTCCTTTAGTTGCCTGTTGCCAAGGGTACCCGGTATCCCTTTCTTGCCAGGGTTGCGGGTAACTGTCGTGTGCACTATTTTAGGGGTATGAGGAACAGGGTGTAAAGTTCACTCATCCACCATAGAAAAGGGAGGATCCTCCGACCAGACGGGTGTTGTGTCTGGCGGGCAACTGCCCAACGATTGATGTCGGGTTCTTGTATATATGTCCATTGCACGGTAAACTTTAACTGTGCGATGCAGGATTTATGTGACGTCAGGATTTTTGTGTGACGTCAGAGGCCTTTGTTGCGTAGTTCGCATGTGGCGATGTTTATACCGTCACACTCTAATTACTAGTTAAACCTGCACGTGGCACACGTAATTATCAATCTGACTAGAATTTTGGATTGCATGTTAATCTTCTGTGGGTCTAAAACAGCCATATTAGCAATTCCTCTAAAAGCGATTCAGTTCCTGAATTTCCAGCTGTCATTAGCAATTTCTCTCATTTGACGCAAAAGCAATTCATAATGTGTGGACCATTCTACGAATCTCCATAGAAAACTGTCAAACAGATGAATTATTTCGTAATATGAATCGCACGCCGATCATATTACGAATTGTCAGTTTGTGACATTTTACGATCACTCCTATATACCCAGCTTCTCTCTCATCTCCACTCGAGTGTAATTCTAAACTCACATTTTTTTTCGTAATTTAATTTGGAAAGTTAAATAATTTGATTGATTCGACTGCCAGTATCGACTGTTTACATTACACTCGCGTATTTTCGCAATAGTTTAGATAATGCAAATAATTTTCAATGAGCAATATTTTATCCAAAATCTATACTTACATAAAATAAAACAGTAGAATCCGGTTTGTCTGTACCTACATTGAAAAAAACTAGCCCTTTTAATAATTATTTTCTGTCTGTCTGTTTGTTTGTTCGCGCACATCACCGGAACTACTGAACAGATTTTCATGTAGTTCTTCATAGGTAGACAGAGATTAATTTGGAGCAGAATATAAATATAGTCGTTGTTATATTCAAATCGGATGTTTAAAAAAAAACATAACATACTATAACATCACGCCTGTTTTCCCCGAAGGGATGGGCAGAGGTTTACCAATAATACACCCACAAAAAAATACAGGCTAGCTCTATCCCTAACTCTTTTTACAACATAACGTTTAACTGTCTGTCTATTCGTTAGTGCGTTATATATTATAACCTCAGACCAACAAAATAAGATTATAACTATATGAATGGAGAAACATCCCTTTTATTCATTACTAGCTTCCGCCAGCGGCTTCAACCGCGTGATAGCTTTACAAATTATAGCATGTTAATAATTTGGTATATATTGTAATAATATTCTGATTGTGGATATTGTAATAATATTCTGATTCAAAAGAGTGTCCGTGGAGTTTCTTGCCCGTTCTTCTCCATAGGAACCTACGCTTTGGAATGAGCAACTAGCTTCATCTTTCTGACTGACCGACCCCTTGACAATTCAAAAGTGCCTGTAATTGGTTTATTTGAAATAAATGCTTTGAGTTTGAGTTTGAGTTTGGTCTTGGGTGATTTCATGTGCAAAAACTGGGGTATCTACCCTGACTCATGCTAGCGGACAGTCGGTAATTCCGTAACACACTTACAAGGGCAATGCCTTTCATTGTTACAGTTCAAAAACATTAATTACAATAATAAATTACACTGTCGAGCAGACGAATTTTTCAAATATATGTATGAAGCAATGGATTCAAAATTTTATTCTGCTTCTTTTGAGTAATAAATTGTTTTCAAAATATAAATATTTTAGTATATACCTACAATTACCTTTGCTCCTATACCACACACTGGGTATACATATTAATTCTCATAATTGGTCAATTAACTTGCCAGCATTGTACCGGCACCCCTTTACGGTGTAACCGAGTACCGGAGCGAAACACCTAACACACCTTTTATTAAAATAGCATAGAAAATATTTGCAAATTATATTATACTAGCTGCGCCCCGCGGTTTCACTCGAATATATCTCGATCCCGTAGGAATATCGGGATAAAAGGTATTCTTTGTTCTTCTCCCGGTTCTGGTCTACCCTTGTGCCAAATGTCATCCAAATCCGTTCAGCCGTTTTAGCGTGAAAGCGTAACAAACAAAGAAACTGACTTTCGCATTTATAATATTAGTTAGGATTAATAATTATGTACCCTACTACATACATACGATACGGTATTTTTCTACAAAGAAAATAGGCAGGAAAGTATGAAAAGAGATAGGTAAGGCCTGTCACGCCAGCGGCAGTGGCAGCGTCACCTGCCCAGGTGGCCAAGTCTACTAATTTACAAACGTGTCAATGGTCTCACAATGATGAGTTTTTGACAGATTTGCCATCTACTAATTTACAAACGTGTCAATGGTCTCAAAAACTCATCATTGCGAGACCATTGACACGTTTGTAAATTAGTACCTAGACTTGGTCCCGAGATGGGTTTGTGGAACTATGTAGTACACCCATCGTCATAAGCTTTTGTGATATTCATTTTGAACTCAAAACAGCATTGCTCTAGTAGGTAATCTTTCGAAGGATGGCGCAGTAAAACTAGTGTTTACTATGTGTCGCCCGGTGAGTACTTTAAAACAGCAACCGGCAATTCAGTATGTTGCTCGGCGTGCTCACAGCTTTATGTACACAGCTTTAAAGGGGCCGCAATATTTCACTAACATCACGGAAATCGTGACAGTTATTTTGTATTGAGTATTAAAATAAATGATTGTTGCAAATGCAGGGGCTATTTTGTGCAACCGTATTGAGGTCGTGGCTAAATGATAAAAGCCGCATGGGTCAATTGAAGGTTAAGCTACGCGTGGTGCGTGGATGGGTGACCATCCATTACTTTGAAACCCCGCGGTGCTTCGGAAAGCTTCGGTCCCGGCTCTCATTCTTAGATATTTGACAGTCGTTACGGGTAGTCATAAACCAAGAAGACTGATACTTAACCAGTCTTATCAAGGGGTATCGTGATACCCAGTAACTGGTTTGTGGAGGTCAGATAAGCAGTCGCTCCATGTAAAATACTGGTATTCAGCTGCATCCGGTTACACTGTAGATTGATTGAATGCAGACCATGATGTGGCGTTGTTTCTGCATGCAAAATTGCTGAACAAAGAAGGTATTTAAAAGATTTAAAAAAAAAAAACTATTACAAAAAAATTAAATATTTTTATTTCTGAAAATAAGAGTTTATTTATTTTATATGTGAGACATTTGGTTTAAAAAAATACAGTTAGGCAATTTGAAAAGACTTCCCTAAATTAAACTTAGAGTTTTTTACCCGACTACGGCAAAATCAAAGAAGGGTTATGATTTTCGATTCGTATAACCCGAGTCGCAAATCATGAATCGTACAGAATATGTGTGACTTCGGTTATATTATTGGTATTTTAAAATATGATGACTTGTGTATACCTTTTTCGTTGGCGTTTTTGTCGTATTTGGGTTTTAGTTTTTAACTTTTTGGAAGATTTTTTTTCACTTTATACAGTCGGCCTAGTATTCACGAAGAAATCGCTGAACATAGCAAACAAAGCAAAGGCTCCTCATTTGTTACAAGTGCGGTAAAAAAGTAATAGTTAGGTAAATCAACATTTCCAATTTGCGGAATCCAGACATAATATTCCTGTCCTCATTGGTCGAGAAATCGATGAACATACAAAAATTTAATACAAAATCTTCTACTTCATTTGAAAGACGTTGGTCGAAAATTAAAAAATATAATATTCATATCGGCATTGGTCTAAAATATTGAATAGCATAACTAAACCATCTGAGGTGTTTCATACATGTTGGAGAAAGGTGCTTTCTCTCCTTCCTGCAGCCAGTTATCTTCTGAGTATGAGTTGTCGTGCTTTTCTACCACATGGAAAGTATACGCCTGACGACTCTTGTCTGACTTGTTGGGGGCACTTTTGTGGACGACGTTACCGTGGAGAATGATGCAAGTACCTAGAAAAACGAAAGACGATGTAACTGTAAAGTGGTTCTTAGCGGAAGGCATGTAAAGTCAAGTTTCTTAGACTAATTTGACAGGTGCAAATGTCAAACTCCATAATGTAAAAACAAACAATTATCACTTGAAATTCCAATTTAGTCTACGAGATTAAAAAATAAATTATACCGAAATGCTACCCAGCAGTTTAAAATAAAGGCTCGTACAAACTGGCGCGATATCGCGGACGCGACAGGCAGTTCTACTCTTGTCGCGCCAGCGATATCGCGCCTGTTTGTGAGAGCTTTTATTTTTTACTGCTGGGAAGCATTTTGGTATAATTTTAGGAGGAAGGCCTGTCTAACGACAGGCCTCCTCTCTGTGAGACGCACTGGGCCTCAGCACGCTGGCCCAGTGTGGTTTAGTCATAACTTTGCATTTATTTCTAACTAACTGTTGCCTGCGACTTCGTCTGTAATCCAGGATGAAAAGTAGCCTATGTCCTTCTCCGGGTCATCTACCCACTCCGATTAGCCGTTTTAGAGTGAATAAACAAACAAACTTGTCAAAAAAATAAATGTTTAACGGCTAAAGCGCCGTGCCGTAGTAATGCCGTGTCTGTCAATAAACTTCTATAGCGATCCGTACAACAATGAGGACCGAGCTAAAACACGGCGAATCAACCGTAGTTTTTCAAGGCAAAAAAACGTGTTTGTGCAATGGCTCTAATGGCCTCGACAAAGTGACATTCTATTAGCGATAACCATTGACAGTGATATAGTGCGTTTCAGAAAATAGTTCCAATGCAGTAATGTTGTTAAATTTAAAAAACGGGGTAGTGGCTGTCGTCAAATCGGATTGGTATTGGTTCTTCTACAACAGAGAAGCCAACTTTACGTCATATGAACTATAAGATGGAGCCCACTCTAACGATGACAGAAATGTCAAAAATTTATGGGTGTGAGCTCTTGTCAAACCCGTTGAAAGGCTTTGAAAGCGATTGTCAAAGTCAAAGTCAAATAATTTATTTCAAATAGACACATTATAGGCACCTTCGAACGTCAAAAACAAAGAAATAGAACTGATTCTAGTTGCCCCTTCCAAAAGGTAGTTTTCGTATGGAGAAGAATGGGCAAGAAACTCCATCTTTAGGCCCTCTGGAATGGGTAAAGTAGCGCGAACTAATGGTAGGCCTCACCTTTGCTTACAGGAACTGGTGTAAAACTAGACTGTGGGTAAATGGGAGCTGGTTTGTCATATATCAACGTTTCTTTGCTGCTCTTGTCTGGGTTCCGTATCAGCCGCCTGTGCACCCCAGACTTGTGGGACCCTGGGATTACCCAGAGGCAGCCATTTTGTATCGTGGCGTGTTCCAAAGCTATCCAGAAGCCGATTGGAGGTACTGGATCCGTGTGTAGGTATGTTATGTCTTGATGTGGCGTTACTGTGAATTGGAAAGTTGGTTATTTGTATTTAAATAATTCATCAATGGCATTAAAAAAAAAATGTACAAACAAAGTGAAGCCCTGACTTCTGCGCTGGGTAAAAACACCTGAGTTACAGGAGCCAGTCTTCTCCCAATCAGTAGGATCTGGATTTTAAGCAATCACATCATTTGAATTTACTAGACAAACAAAAAATTACAATTAAAATAGCAAAATATTAGATTCATTACTAAAATAGTTAATTAATGAAATTATTTTATTACAAACTTCGGATAATCCTATTCGAGAAAGTATTACATGCTCCTCGTTAAAAACGGGTATTAATTTTGTATTATTCTATTTTATTGAGCAATTAACAAATTGATTGTCTAATAAAGAGAACGGTATCCTATCTTTAAATTCCAATAAATTCATTTGATTCATTTTCATAAGGGAAGCTTTGAGTTTTCTTCTTAGAAGGCGAAATGTATAAAGAAACCTACACATTTCTTCTATGAACAAAGTCCTCCGCCGCGTCTGTCTGTCGTCCTGTACGCGATAAAATCAAAAACTTCTTCACCGATTTTCATGCTGTTTTCACCAATGGATAGAGTGGTTCTCGAGTAAGGTTTTAGTATATAATAACCGACATCCACGCGGGCGAAGTCGCGGGCATCAGCTAGTTTATTATATTATTATTCTAGCGTATGACACTCGTGGGTTGCAGCTGAAAATCAGCGTCAGGTGGTGCACTTTGTGTTGCCATCTGACATTATGCTGAGCTGAGGCCCTTTTGGCATTCTAATAATTGTGTTCTGTTTATATAGTTTTAAGGTGTATTTTTCTGCTGCAATGCCAATAAACGCATTTTTCTTTGTAAAGGGAATAAAACTAAGAAGAAATGGCACGAGGACTTCTGGAGTTTCTTTGGTTTGGCACCATCTGTGTATGGAATTTTAAAAATATTGTTGGAGCAACAGTTTGCAGGTTTTTTATTCTGCTATAATATTACGGTCACCAATCGGTTGGAAAGCCAATTTACTATGCTAAATTGTCAGCTTATGCCAGTATGCCAGTCCTTGGCGAAACATGTAAGATCACAACTATATAAATAAGACCTTAAATGTACCATGTTTTAAAGCAAATAAATATATTCTATTCTATTCTATTATAAATCATACACGGTATTAACGGTAGGTATTTATATTGGTCTAGTTTTACCCGACTACGGCGAAGCAAACAGGGGGGTTATGATTTTGACCGGTATGCATGTATGTATGTTCATCTGTTCGCTCATAACTTCTAAACTGTTCATCATAATTTGACAAATGAGGTATCGTTGGAAGCGTCTTGTTGATCTTGCGCTGGCGCCATATTCAATTTAATGTGACGTCACATTAAATTGAATGTGGCGCGCTTTAGTGGATAAAAGTCATGAACTAAAAAAGAATTTGGTCTTATGTTGGGTATCAAATGAAAGAGCTAAATCAGCAAACATAAAAAAAAATTATAAACCAAAAATAAAGAAAAAGAATGACATCACAGACAGACAAATTAAAAATCCGGAGTGTGTGACTCCGGTGTGTCTGATATCATGTTTATATCTTTTTAGTTAACTTTTGGTCGTAGTTGGGTTTTGTTTTAAAACTTAAATTTTTGGTGAATATGTCTGTCTTGTTGGTGTTGTTACTAGTCCAACAAGACAGACATATTGATCACTCAGCGGTCATACTGAGTACTAAACTCTAGTACTCCCAAGTATGAGCGCTGAGTGGTTCTGGGTGTAATCCGGGGGCTGGGGAAACTATGATTGTTTTATTTTTTCCATTAGGTAGAGTAGCAGCCCGGTATAACTTGTGCCAATACCCCACCTATTGCATGAGACTTTTACGTCACGGGACGGGCATAAAGTTGTCTGTCCCTCGAGCGACTACAAGCGTGCGATATAATTGTCCACCGAAGTGATTGCGTTGCGCACATCTCACAAAGTCTTTGTAAAGAATATAAAAAAACTTCCGAGTCCTTCTGAAACCTTTAAAGTTTCATGCCGCAAAAGTTAGGCGAATCGTTCTCGGGGCTTAAGAAAATTGAATGACGAAGGAAGATGAAAATACCATATAAAAAATACATATTTTATCAACTCTGATGTAAAGCAGGGTTTTAGGAACCTCGGAAATAATTCCAAAATCGAGATGGTGAAATAAGAGAAAGTAAGGAAGGTCTCTATTAGAAAACACATCACCTAAATATCGGGCCCTAAATATCGTGGAGTCCGCCTTTGCCCAGGAGAGGGACAGCGTAGGACAGGAAAAAAAAATCTTGTAATGTATTAGTAATGGCAATTAATGCGATTTTGCATTAATTTCATTAGCATGTGAATTCTTGAGTCTTGGCATGATAATTGATATTGCTATGCTAATAGATAATATGACGGTAATTGATAATAATGAAGTATGCGAATTTTATTAATTACTCGCGAACGAGGTCACGGTCACGTGAAACCGATAAATTTAGTATTCCCGACTTCCTGTATGTGCGACAGAAAGCGCACGCTACCGCTGCGTGTGTCGACGCTCTGACGTATGATAGAATAAAAAAGTACCAAGCGATAAAATCATTTAGCACTTCACAGAATTTCGCAACTACATATCATTTATTAAATGCTAAATGTGCATTCGCATGCTAACAATGAAAGCGAATGTTAATTAATCCATCACTATAATGTATTAAGGGTTTCAGGCTTATTATCAGATGACACAGAGGTCAAACGTGAACACATGAATCGATTTTTTTATGATAAATGTTGTCCTAGCAACATACCTTCACCACCAACGCCAGGGTTCTTATAAATGTACATGGACTGCACCACGGCTGGCTCCCTGAAGGCCAGCTTTTGGCAAACATTCTTCACGCGGTCGCAGAACGTGTAACACCTGAAGATGGGGTGCTGAAGATGTAAGGCGTGTCCGACCTGAAAACAGAAATAATGGATTTACTTATGTGGGTATAACAGAAGGCTGAGATGAGAATGCTAAGAGGGATGTGGTGTGGTGCTACGCGAATGGATAGCATAAGAAATGAGTGTAAGAGGAAGTTTGAAACTGGCTCCGGTGACTGAAAAGTTGAGTGGAAATTGGTTGTCATGTTATGGATATTTTTAAATACCCTACGAATAATATTGAGCAATAACAATAAATGAAAACCGGAAAAAAGATTACAAAATATGCCATCAGGGATTTCTACTGTCATTACTATAGAGATGAAACCGTTTCGAAAATGATGAAAAAGAACAAGAGCGAATTTCACCAGTGAAATTGAACGCGATCAGCACATCTAAACCGCGTTCAGTCTCTTTGGTGAAATTCGCCCTAAGTATTATGTGAAGAACACGACTACTTAGAATGAGGAAGAAAAAAACCGGCCCAGTGCGAGTCGGACTAGCTAACGAAGGTTTCCGTACCATTATCTATAAAAAAAAGGTAATAAAAACGAAAACCCAACTACGACTAAAACGGTATAAACAAGACACCACAGACAGACAAATAAAAAATCCGGAGTCACTCGTAATCTGTTCGATTTATAACACATGTGACTCCAGATTTTTTATTTGTCTGTCTGTGGTGTCTAGTTTATACCTTTTTAGTCGTAGTTGGGTCTTTAATTTTTTAGTGTTTGCTGTTATAGCGGCAACATAAATACATCACCATTAAAAATTTCAGCTGTCTAACTATCACTGTTATAGCCTGGTGACACACGGACAGATGACAGACAGACGGATGGACAGCGGAGTCTTAGTAATAGGGTGCCGTTTTACCTTTTGGGTACGGAACCCTAAAAACGACCTATATTATCAAAATGATATCTAGATCTTAATTCACAATTTATGGGTCGAGCTTACGATTAGACGGTACGGTAAGACCATAAATAGTACATTACTGTCACGGCCTGCAACTGGCGCATTGATGGACAATCGTGAAAATGTGGGCCGAGGTGAAGCCGTGGCACACATACGTGAGTCCATCAATGCCTGGTTGCGGCCAAGGCTTGTAAAGTACTTTTCTCAAATAATGCGCGGAAGTTCAAACTGTGTTAATTAATTATAAATTCCAGAATCATTGACGGACTACGATTTTTCGCGCGCCAATATGTTCATTTGTTTCTTCTTTACTTTAATTTAAAGTTTATTTGCAAGCCAAGTCGAACTTTAAATAAAATCTTTGATAAGTTACCTCCTTGGTTGCCATGTGCAAAAGTAAAAAGTTCGTTCCATTTTTAAATAACATGACAGTATGAGTTTTCATAGTAATTTATTTGGCCGCTAAACACGCCAGATATGGATTTTCATAGTAATTTTGCTGGCCGCATCGTCACTTGTTTTTTTACCAGTACAGGAATTTTGATAAGTAATGTCCTGTAATGTACTATATCATACCTACCTTTATGTAGCAGCCAATTATGACATATTTACCTACGTTGTTGGGAAAAGGGTGATAATGCTGATTAGGATTTTCAGACTTACTTTATTTAGTGATATGCTTGGGTCTACTGTAAGTTCGCCACCGGGTCCAACTGCAGCGTCCTCAAAGAAATAGCTGATGTTTTCGTTGCTCTTCAGAAAGTAATCGTCTTTTAATTGCTGTAAAAGCCACAATTGCTTTTAATAAAAAGTTGCCGTGATTTGCTTTTAATTAAAACAAATATTTGTATAGCTTTTAAGTATTTGTTGTTTGTGATTTGTGTCTGTACACGGATCATAAAGCGATTATAAGAAGAAATCATTGTATAAATAGTGAGAAAAAAAAAAAACTAAATAAAAAATAAGAGACTGCATTAATGAAAAACTGTGCAACAATGAGATTTCATATGACATTTCTGCACTGTTTTGGTTCTAAGCAAAAAGTACGTCCTTTATGATCGGTTTTGTAGTCATTAATGATAACATTGCTACGTAGTTGAAAGAAGTACATATTTACCGATTTTTCAGCATTAACAGTAGAGAATATTATCCTTTCTTCTTTGCTAGGTATGTTTTTGGTGAACTCCAGACCAGCCTCTAACATTTCGTCACATTCTGATGGGGCCAGGAAGCAATCTAGAACCACGTAGCCATCTTGTTCTATCTGAAACGTTATAAAGCATATTTGATTTATTTAAGGGAATCATTTGACGGTTCAGGTGGACCGAGAACCTGGTGAAGGTCTTACAAATCTGATGGATTCAAGAAGCACAGAACTGGACGTTGTCGTGACGTGTGAGGTCATTGCCTAGCAGTGGACGTCTTTCAGCTGAAATGATGATAATTATGATTTGACAGTCTCGATGGTACAGTGGTCGTGTGGTATCTATATACCTCTAAAGTCGAAGGAGTGACTGTTGAGCAGTGTTAATGGGTTTTCCATGTACTCAGTGGCAATAGTGATATATATACATAGCCTAGGACTTAGTGCAATGTACAGCAGGTGTAAAAATGGGTTTTCCATGTATGTACAGCAGGTGTAAAGATATTGTGTATAGTGTTTAATTTTTTTTCTTGAGGTATTTCTAGCACATTACGGTGGATGCGCTAAGGTAGCCCGTGAAATTCAAACTTTGTAACGTTTTTTACAATTTGCAGGTCAGTATAAGGTTGTATGTTGATCTAAATATGATTCGCGGCCGTAACAAATATGGATTTACAGAATTATAATCATTAGAATTAGCTATTCAACTCTCTAAGTTCATGTAAGTGTAATGAATGACTAATTCATGAAATCATGACATTTGGCACTTATAATTATGAACTTAAAGAGTGGTATTGCTGTTGCAAAAAACGTAAGAAAATTTTAATTTCGCCGGGCTACCCTGAAGCTTTCTCCTTAAGTGTTTGTGGAAAGTAATTTTCTCCATTTTTTTTACTTCATTGCCTAAGAAAAATTGTAGGTACCAACTATTGATTGGATACTGCATGAGCCTGAATCTTATATAAACGAGGTGTGTAGTATCCAGCACTCCTCACTGTGAAGGGAAACCCTATGAATCCCTTTGTGGAGACAACCTGTTCAATATTACATAATATGAAGTAAGTATAGTCGAGCTCGTAGTTGCGTAACCGTTATTGATAACAATTCCCAGTAAAAAAAATTTTACGTTGGTTCAAAGTATTTGACTGCAACATAGAAAAATAGATGGCGTGTAAGTGACATTGAAACTAAGGGTTGTTATGCAATACGAGGACCACTATAACCTACCTTCCTATTGCTCCAGCCGACTAAAAAACATCATTATTTCCAGCCTTACTTCACGTATCCACTGAATCGATTTTTACGAATAAAATGGGAAATTCTCATTGAGTATTTCGGGACATCGCCAAGCGGTTGGTCGACTCTTCACGTGACCAGAGGGCTGGCCAATTTCTAGGTCAAAGAATCAGCATTGCCATCCAACGTGGCACAATGCTGCCAGACTTTTGGGCACTTTTCCCACTGACAGCGATGCGGAAGAGTTTTTTGACGCCCTATGAGCCCTTCCTTTATGTATATAATCTGTATTTTGTTATTTTTATTTAGCAAACTCCTTTGAATAAACTGAAATATATTGCCAAAACTTAATCGGAAATTCTTAGTTAATATTACACCTATGTAAATTCTTGTCTGTTACATGGAATTTACCAGCAAATTAAACAACATCGTTCTCCACCGTGACTTGTCTCCATGAATCACGGTATAGCTTATTTTAGTCTGCTATTCTAGGCAGAAACTCAGGTACATCCGGACCAAACGTAATAGACTATAAATTAGACAAACATATTCTAGACTCAGACTGAAATATATAGTCTGGCTGGCTGTCCCTTAGTATATGCGATGAAATACTACAGGGGGCTTAAACAGTCACTTTGGCAGAATCATAATAGGAAAATATTATGAATCATCGTAAAATGTCACAAACTGACAATTCGTAATTTATGATCTGCGTGCAATTCATATTACGAAATAATTCATTTGTTTGACAGTTTTCTATGGAGATTCGTAAAATGGTCCACACATTATGAATTTATTTTTGTGTCAAATTAGAGGACTTGCTAATGACAGCTGGAAGTTCAGGAAATGAATTGCTTTTAGAGGAATTGCTAATGTTGCCGTTTTAGAGCCCCAAGTTAAATAATAATAACGACTTATTACGTACAGTCTAGTGTTGGAGCTAAGTAAATACTAAGTACCCACAGATTTTCTGTGAAGAGAATACGTTAAAAAAAATGTGCAGAAACAACTACTTTGTCACTGATTTAATGGAATCAGCACCTTTAGGCAACATTGGCGCCAAATTATTTATTATGATAGGTATCAACAGGTACGTCGCTCAGCTGAATTTTGCCACATACATAAGCAATTCTACAAATAATAATACCTAACCAGAGAACACAATAATAAATAGAAGAAAAAAAAATGAACAGGTATTGGTTATGGACAAGAATTCATTTGATTGACTACAATTGGTGTTCCACAGTACTGTATCAATATTTGGCTATAATTATAGTACCTACTGCCTACCTATGTAAAACATTTTGTGGCTCATTGATACAATTATTATGGAAAAAATATTGTAGACAATTAAATGAATTTTTATCGATGTAAGAATAAAGGTACATCGTTTTTGACGATTACATTAATTATATTTTTATCAAACGCTTAACGAGGTTTTCTGCCCACCCCGCCGGCCACAGTAATCGTGTTGTTTATGTTTGTGTTAGAGATGCGTGCGCGCACGTTCTATTGCCGCCGCCCCCACGTGGTGGAGCTATTTTTGTCAGCTTATTTCAATATTGCGACGCGGAGGGCCTTGGGTACCGATAGCAAATAAATATGTAGGTATATACCTACTTTTATATATCCACATTTAAAAAGTAGAAAAGTTCAGCTGTTATACAGTACTGAACATGTAATTTTATGTTTAATTGTTTTATGATTACCTACCTGGTAGTTAGTAAAGTAATTAGTTTTCTTCTGTCGGTATTATTTACTTATTAAACTTTTCTGCATGCTTTGTTTGACAGGAAGCACTTTGTTTTACGCCATAATTAAATTCCCATAAACGTTACCTAGTACGTTTTTTAGCTTTTAAAATTACTTACTTACAGGTTTACGGTTTTGACGTCAACTGTTTTCTGTGCACGTTTTCTTTTGTCGAAAAAAGAAACTCAACTATTTTATGGGCATATCTCTTAAAAATACCTACATCTCGAAAATAATTAGGCAAATCAAACAAAAACGTCCCTACTTTTATATAATGTTATACTAACGATGTCATTTTGTAAACAGTCCAAGCTTTTTTTGTTTTAAATACATATTGACATACAAAATAATTATTGTCACGCAAAGCAAACGTTTTGGGCTATTTTATTTTATTTTATTCGCTAAGCAATCGCATTGAATTGTAGTTAAGATAAAATCGCGGAGCGTTTAGCCAGCACTGAAGAGGTAATTATTATAATTCATCACAATTCACAATATGCTTCAGCAGCGATAGCCTATTTAGTATTGGTAGTGGTGTGACCGTCAGACTGCCAAGTCATAGATCTCCAGTTCGAACCATTGGCACGCACCTCTGACTTTTCAAATTCATGTGCGTATTGTATAATAACCATTTGCTTCAATAACGAAACTGGCATGCCTGAGACATTTCTCGACGGTATGTGAAGACAAGTCGGGGGCCCATGGGCGGCATTAAAACTCTGACACCAGGGGGCTTAAAACAGCCACATTGGCAGAATCATAATAGGAAACTACGAATCATCGTAAAATGTCACAAAGTGACAATTCATAATTATGATCTGCGTGCGATTCATATTACGTAATAATTCATCTGTTTGACAGTTTTCTATGGAGATTCGTAAAATGGAACACACTTTATGAATTGCTTTTGTGTGAAATTAGAGGAATTGCTAATGACAGCTGGAAATTCAGGAAATTAATTGTTTTTAGAGGAATCGCTAATGTGGCCGTTTTAGGCCCCCAGGTTAGTCAGTAAACACATGAAAAAGACGAAAGACGACAATATGCTTTTGTGTTCATACACTTACCTAAATATAGATAAAATATAAATGCGACATAAAATCAATCAACTCAGCTCGTCGCAGTCTACTGCTGGTCATAGACCTCAATGTAATATTACAAGACAAATAATGGGGAAAGCTGTTCATGGATGAAGAGGGAGAGGAAGGCAAAAGAAAAGATGGATGTATTGTGTAAGGAATGTTATGAAAGAGAAGGGAGTGAATGTCAACTTGACATTTGACAGGGGAGAATGGAGGAAGACAACGTGTTGCGCCGACCCCAAGTAACATGGGACAAGGGCAGGGAGATAATGAATAATGGGGAACGCCTCGACTCGCAGTTTTCGAGACAAGGTGATTTATAATTAATTTATTTGGGCAACTTTCACCACTTTAACTGAACGCCATCAGTGCATAAACCACTTTTATGAGCTGTCAGTGTCATTATTTTCTTTAGAATTATTGACACGTGGCATTATTTTCTTTGGAATATTGACACGTGTCATTATTTTCTTTGGAATATTTGACACTGACAGCTCTTGAACTCTGTTTCGATGAGCTGATCGCGTTCAGTTTCATTGGTGAAATTCGCACTTAATAACTACACAATTAATTGAAAAACTCGATTTGGGTGTAAATTTTTTAAATAGACGCTTTGCTTAGACCTTACCTTACCTATATGGATTTGTATACAACAGACAGACACAGGCGGCCCAATTTGCAGGGACTTACCAGATGGAGCGTGGCTGTCAAATTGGATGATTTGAATACCCGACTGTGGTGGAGCCCAAAAGTAAGAAATACGTACTGTTTTTACTGTGTGGCAGCAAAAAACTGAAGATAAGGGTAATATATCTAAAGATATCTTCGTTTTACGATCAACAAAATTGGTTACAATTGAATAATTTAGTAATTTATGGGTAGGTATTCATTAAAACTTCGAGTCTGACTGGAGTTAGTATTGCGACACTTATATGTACACACGGCTACACATCAAGCTACACATTTCCAGTATAAGCTGACCTCGCATTGTACGGAAATCCTACACAATGATAGATCAGCATAAACTGGAAATGTCTAGCTTGAAGTGTCATCATAGTTAATATTGTTATTTTAGTGAGCGGCGTCAGTTTCGTGTTGGTGTTGATTCACATTATTAAAATATTCACTTCAACGTGTTTAGCGAAAATACAATAGGGAGATAATATGTCCTGGACATATAATATTATCTCGTGCTTATGAAAACGTAAATTCATAATGGTACCGATTCTGTTGTTCACAAACTAAACTATATTTAAGTTAGGTGCATCTTTTTCTTTCTATTTCATTAAGAAAAGGACAGAAAATAAATTTTAGTTTAGTCCTGTCAAATTAATCAGCACCTGACGTAAATTGACGTAATTTTAGTAGGCAAGTTTTTAATCACGTCTAAACTTTTAAGGATTATTGTCAGGCGCTGATTAATTCGACAGGACTAAAATAAAATTTATCTTCTGTCCTTTTGTTAATGAAAAAGAAAGAAAAAGATGCACTGAACTTAAATTTAGTTAAGTTTGTGAACAACAGAAACGGCACCAATGTCTCATCTTCCGGCTGCCACTGTTAATACGTTGAAGAGCGATATATGAAACTGAGTTCAATTACCCCAAAAAAAGCATAGCGCATTCGTATTTTTACCCGACTACGGCGAAGAAAAAAGGAGGGTTATGATTTTGACCGGTATGTATGTAAGTATGTTCATCTGTTCCCTCCTATCTTCTAAACCACTCATCACAATTTGACAAATGAGGTATCGTTGATAGCGTCTTGGTCGTCCACTGGTTATAAGCTTTGTGACGTCACATAAAATAAAAAAGGCGCCCTCTAAAGAAAAACAAGTCAGGAACTTAAAAAAAAATTGCTTAATCGTACCATGTTGGGTATCAAATGAAAATTCCGGAGTCACACGTAATCTGTTCGATTTATTTATGACACGTGTGACTCCGGATTTTTAATTTGTCTGTCTGTGGTGTCTTCTTCATACCTTTTTAGTCTTAGTTGGGTTTTAGTTTTTATTACTTTAAATTTTTTTAGAAACAAAAATTGCTGTCGAAAAATTTAATAAAATATCGAAAGACACGGACATTTAGTACAATTGCTTCTTTACTTTCTTGTGAAACCTTTTAAAAGCCGTTATTACAGTGAGGGCGAGTAATTAAGAGCAATCATAGTAATTAGTGGCACTCCGGGAAAAGCTTTTAAGCCATGTTGGGTGTAGTCGCAACATTATTAAATGATTCTGTTTGAGATAAAGTCTACAAGAAATGTCGCACCGACCGGGACACCACGAAAGTATTTGCGCAAACTTAGTTATTTATTGATAGTTTCACGTATAAATAGATAATTATTTACATGTGAAACTACCTGTATCAAATTTTTCTTTTTTTAAATTATGTTTGTCATTGTCACGTTGTTGTCAAAAGGTGGCTCAAACCACCAAGCCAAGTGGTGTTTAGACAAAATATGAGACACGATTTGAGGGTTTACGCGACCACTGTATCCCGTTTCGTCAGTAATTACGAACACTTTTTCTTATGTTATGTCGCAGGCCGATCGTATGATTCGTCATTTTACAAACGGCGCCTTTCGTTTACAAACGCTCGCGGTTATGCAAAATGCCTTCATTCATTGGGATCGTATCTTCCACTTTGAGCTATGGACAAAAAAGTTTAGAGGCCTCGAGCCTTGACAAGCCTTCTACATTTCATGGGAGACATAATGTTCCATTCCTGAGGTCCTCATGAATGAACTCTCATCAGCATTTTGATGCAATAATCTTTTTATACCTGTTTGCTAACCAACACAATGTGACAAGATAGGATAAAATCCGATTTAAAAACCTCAGAAACCGGGTATGATTACCTAATTTATGATGCAAAGAGGATGGGCAAAACTTTCTGCTCAATAAATCATTCATATGATCAGCAAAGCGTCTGTGGCTCGTGTAGGTTATGCTAATATCCTATTTGACCCAGGTAACAAAATAATTAGGTGAGGACACCAACGTATACTTAGCATTGGTCGTTCAAATCAATCTGCTTAGCCTTTTCCCAACTATGTTGGGGTCGGCTTCCAGTCTAGCCGCTGTGCAGCTGAATACCAGTATTTTACATGGAGCGACTGCCTATCTGACCCGCACAATCCAGTTAACTGGGCAATATGATGCCCTAGGTAAGACCGGTTGTCAGAATTTCGGGCTTCTGACGACCCGTAACGATTGTCAAAGATCCACGAATGAGAGCCCGGACCCACGGCTTAACGTGCTTCCCGAGGCACGGCGGAGTTTCGGTGTGTAAAGAACTTTACATGGAGATACCAAAGATCACAAATTATTCATGTCTGCATTACATACATTGTCATATATCTCTGATCCTAGTTATATGATATTGTAATATTTCATCATTCGATGACCAATCACAACAAACCCATGAGATTTATTATTGGGTGTAAAGTTCACTCATCCACCCTAGAAAAGGGAGTATCCTCCGGCTCAATTAATTAATGACTTAACTAAAATTATTTGACGTCAGGTCTTCATCCTGACGTCAAATAAGTTTAGTTACACCACAATAGCTTTGTACGAGGGCGGCACTGAAAATATCGGGAATCAAGGAAGTGACACAACATTACTATTTAAAAATGTATTTATTGCTTTTCGAAGTGTTCTCCGCGAAATTTGACACATTTTTCCATACGATGGAACCAATAATTGAAGCAACCATTCTATTCGGAAGTTGGGATCTCCAAAATGGCCGTTTTGTAGGCGTCCACAGCTTCTTCAGGAGATGAAAATCTCTGTCCACGCAAATTAACTCTTTATTTTAGGGAAAGTATAGAAATCATTAGGGCTTAGGTCGGGGCTGTACGGCAGATGGTCTAATAATTCTATGTTTTCTTGCTCTAAAAACTCTTTTGTTCTGTGCGCGGTGTGAGACCTCGCATTGTCGTGATGGAGGATCATGCGGCGGTTGCAGTTCTCTTTACGGAATTCAGAAACGACCTGTGGCAAACAAATGCTAGCATACCATTCTACATTAACCGTTCTTTGTCCCTCAAGACGAATAGTCGTAACATGGCCGGTTTTGGAGACAAACGTGGCCACCATTTTTTTTGCAACACTCCGTGAACGAACTATTTTTGTTGGCTTTAACTCATTTTCGAACACCCAAACTCGTGACTGGTTTTTTGTTTCGGGTTCGTACGCGTATATCCAGGATTCGTCACCTGATACGATGTTGAATACAGCATTTGAGGATCCTGCGTGGAATCTTTCGAGAGTTCTGACGCACCAAGTAACGCGAGCCGCTTTTTGCTCTTCACAGAGCGAATGCGGTATCCATCGGGAAAACAACTTTTTTACACCTAATTGTTCATGCAAGATTATTTGTATTTGACTCATGCCAATGTCTAAAGTTGCCTGAATTTCGCGGTATGTCACATGTCGATCTTCCTCAATCAGCTTACGCACAGCATCAACGTTTTCTTGGGTGACTGCAGTTTTTGGACGACCTTGACGGGGATCATCACTGAGCTTGACACGTCCACGTTGAAATTCAGCAAACCAGCGATAAATTGTGGTTTCGGATGGGGCTTCATCACCAAATGCAGAAATCATCCGGTCAACACACTGTTTTTGTGTTAAACCACTTCGAAAGTCATAATAAATCATCGCTCTTGAATTTTCTCGAGTCAATTCCATTTTCTCAACGACTAAACAAGTTTGACAAAACCTTGTGACAAAACCGAGAATCTTTTTTTAAATAAATAAATGGTATTAGATGTTTAAAACCAAGGAGTTTTCAATTAAAAAGATTTTAATATGACAGGAACAGTGGAAATATTCCATTCCCGATACTTTTAGTGCAGCCCTCGTACTCGCAATAATTTTTTTATTTTTATTTATTTTATTCACAGTTAAATTAACGGAGATAAAAAATACAAGGTTTGCACTTTGCAACTAATCGCGTTTAATCCAATGAACTTTAGTTTATTTCTATACTGAGACCGTAGCAATTGAGTATCAAATGAAATAAAACTGTCACAGACGTATACTTACATATTTTGACCTACTTCTATCTATCTGTACATACCTAGTATATTACAGAAC
Source organism: Lithophane leautieri (assembly GCA_949152455.1). NCBI lineage: Eukaryota > Metazoa > Arthropoda > Insecta > Lepidoptera > Noctuidae > Lithophane > Lithophane leautieri. Next base: position 17,719,607 of record OX424458.1, on the reverse strand, counting down.
TCAACTAAATTATAGCGTGTTTTGGAATGTAATGTAAAATGAAACGAAGCAATAACAAGTCGAAGGAACTGGCCTATTCAGAAACACTCGTAACTCCTGACAGCTGTCATCGTACTGTCAGCACTATAATTAGTTCGCAAATGCATGTTCCAAGCAATTACTGTCCCCTGCGTACTTTGAATGTCAAACAAGTACCTCCTATTATCCCACAGGATCAAGTTTTGTTAAACACTTGCATCTGCTTGCATAAATTCTTTAAACGCCAACTAATTATTTTATGAACGTGCAAAATAGTTCACTAGATAAGAGTAAGTATCTGGAAAAAAAAAAACCAAAAAAAAAAAACAACTGACTTCCAAAAAAATTCTATAAAAGTGAAAAATATCTTTTATTTCGGCAGTCGGTGTCTTTGCTTTTCAATTTTCGTATTTTGCCACCGTCAAATTAAAGTAGAGAGTATTTTTCACTTTTGAGTATTTTTTTTGTAAAAAAAAAATATTTATCTCTTTTTAGTTGTGTTACCTACGCCTAGAGTTATCCAAATCGATTCATAATTGGCGGAGTAATCGCGTAACATACATACAAAAAAAAAACATACTTCCAGACGAACTGAGAGCCTCCTTCTTTTTGAAGAAGTCGGTTAAAAATAAGGTATTAATTACAAGTCTTTTCTTTTACCAGCTGTCTGGCGCAGAACAGTACACTGAACACAGACACGTAATAACTGTTCTAAAAGTATCTGGTGAAAGTGTAAACAAACCCTTTTAGGTCTAACTCTTATACAAATAATCACTATCTAGAGAGAATTAGTAATACATTCAACTGTATTTAGTAGTTTGCAACTTTCTATCGCACCACTTTTTCCAACTTTTATTGTTTGAAAAATCATCGACGATTATAAAATCAAATAAAAAAAATCCTCATATGGCGATTTAAACTTAGAATTTAGGTTTAAATATTCAATTAATCAAAGCACTCAATTTGTAAGTGGCACTACAAATTCACACCCATAGGTACGTTTGCTGAACCATTTGTTTACATTTTTATCAAATATTTTGGAACAGACCATAATGCGGAGTGCATTTAAAAGCTTTAATTTTTTTATTTTTTTTATTTACTCTGTTCAGAACGTGCTTAGTTACAAAGTAATTTCAAACTTGCCCTACAGATGCAGGACCGCATCTTGTTAGTTTTATAATGGAATATTCTTTACTTTTAATATTCTTTGATGTTAAAAGAATTTATATATTTTGTGCTAGAAACTAAGTTTCATGTATCTGCTTAACAGCGGCCCGTGACCTAGTTCAAAAATCTTTGACGGGCTTTGGTATTGGTAGTGTTTTAATTATTAATGAAAACTAAATTAAATAGTGTTCTAACTAGCACAGTTTTATACATTTTTTTTTTTATAAATCCCATAACTCTAGGGTACATGAGACCATGTCAAAGAATCAACTGACTGGCATATGAATTATTTTTCAATTTGAGCAAAAGCGTAAACTCTCGGTGTCTGTATCCAAGTTTCATTGCATAGTAGGCATGAGTAAATAATTTTCATTCAAACCAATCATTCATATTTTAAGCTAAAAAAATGCGACTTTGTCATATTTCATAGACAAAAATTTTCACCTTATTACCACAAAACCGTGTTTATCAGTAGTTAGCCTAAACACCTTTTAAATATGACATTTCTGTATGGAGTTTGACATAAAACACGCGTTGAACAAGTGTCTAATTTTTTGTGCCCTGAGAATCAATTTTGTTTAATTTTTTTTACATTTTCACGTAAATAATCGTGACAGTCGATTTACATTTCTATGAAAAATAAAAAAATAAACATATGCTAGTTGATTCTTTGACATGGTCTCAATAATACCCTAGAGTTATGGGATTGAAAAAAAATACTTTGTATATAGTTACAATAAAACAAAGCTTTAAGGACTATCTAATGAACAATAACCCTTTTTGACAGACGGACAAAAAAGTGATCAAACTTCGTTACTCTATTTTAGTCGGAACCTTAAAAAGTACTGAGGGGCTCGTGGCAAAATTACAACAGCAGCACGGGTCGGTTGGTGGATGGGTAAACATCCATTATATATCATGCAAAACCACCCCGTGCCGCGAAAAGCACACAGCTCGGAAAGCGTTTAATTCGTAGTTCTTTGATAGTTTTATCGGGTAGTCAGAAGCCTGAAAGTCTTACCAAGGGGTAGGACCTATGGTGTTACCCAGTTACTGTGTTATGGAGCTCAGATGGGCAGACGCTTTTTGTGAAATATTGGTATTCAGCTACATCTGGTTAGACTGGAAGCCGACCCCAACATAATCGGGAAAAGGCTTGGCATTTGACTGATTAACCGTGTTTGAACAGCAAGCGGTTGATATTAACGTTTATAAAACCATTCCATAAAAAGACAGACGATTGAGGGTCATGTCTATATATGTTCTTACGAGGTACACAAGGAATTACTGGAAGTGATCGGCGCCGCAAATGACGTCACATCAGAAAAATCTAGACCGTTTCGGCGCGTGAGTCACTTGGAAACTTGCATGCATTTGTTGTGATAACAAAAGCTGGTGACTGAACTCTTGAGTTTTATACTGCCAAATGTTTATAGCTTGCCGAAATTTTTATGTAGCACACGACTGTTTTATGTGTCTGACTTTAGATGAGGAAAAGCATTGGGTAGGTTAACGTAGGCTTCTCAACGATTACATTTAAGCAATATCGCTTTTTAAATTTTATAAGAAATCTTCAGATGTAAGGTACACAATTATCCGCCATCTTGTTCTCTTGCCCTAAATCCCAATTTATTTGTGGTCGGCGCAATAATAATGTGTCATTTTTAACCGACTTCTTCAAAAAGGAGGAGGTTCTCAATACGTCTGTATGTTTTTTATTTGTGTGTATGTTACGTAATTACTCCGCCAATTATGAATGGATTCTGATGATTCTTTTTTTGTTTGGCAGGCTTCCGAGGTGGTCCCATATAAATTTTAATACGAGTAACTTTGCTTGCGTAGTATTTGAGTTAGCTTCAGTATTACGATTTTTTCCCACATAATTTATGTCGACGACGTTGTATGTGACTCCGTCAGTGTTATTTACATAGCAGGTAGTGGTATTCGAATTGATGTGGGGTAGGTACCACAACTAAAAAGTGAATAATAAAGTCGGTGGCAAAAAACGAAAATTGAAAAGCGAAGTCACCGACTTCCGAAAGCAAAGCTATTTTTCACTTTTTTGTCTTTTTTGGAAGTTGGTTTTATTTTTGGTTTAAAGAGTTTTCTTCCATACGTTTTGGAATGGGCAACTAGCTTCAACTTTCTGACTGACTGACCGACTCTTTGACAATTCAAAAGTGCCTGTAAATGGTTTAATTGATATAAATACTTTGAGTTTGAATAAAAATCAATAGTTAAGTAGTCACGAGTACCTAGGTCATCATCATCATCATTATCGTTTCAGCCGAAAGACGTCCACTGCTGGATATAGGCTGGGGGAGGCCATTTCGACCGGTTCTGTGCTTCTTTCATACAACGGATTCCTGCATCTGTTCCTGTACCTAGGTACTATGGATTAATGAAGATTTATACAAATTTTAAATTCGTTAACGTTCTTAAATGTTTTGATATTTTCAAATGGTGCATTACTCTTTTGAAGTGTAATTACAGCGTTCAAGAGTTGCATCATATTTCATATTATTACCTTGATTATTGGAATGACGTGTGCAGCATACAGAGAATGAATTATTATTAGCGTAATGCTCAGCTCTGCCCACGGAAACACTACGTATATTGGCTTGGCTAGCACTGCGAGTTAGGGATTACTCACATATATAAACACAGCTAAACAAAGTTTCTCATAATTCATGAGGAAAGTTCCTAAAATACTGAAAGCTTTATGATGACACTCTGTGGCCAAACAGTTCGCGTGACGAAGTTTGTATCCGCGTCACGTAAAAACTGAATTCAGCTGAAGTTTGAAGAAACAGGACTGACCCATCTTTTATATTGGATACGTCAGTTCTCGGTTTCCAATTGAGAAAATAGAAACGTACTGTGGGCTTAAGACGAACGCACGGAGTAAACGTAACGTAATTTCGAACGATCCTTTTTAGGGTTCCGTACCCAAAGGATAAAACGGCACCCGATTACTAAGGCTATGTCCGTCTGTCTGTCTGTCCGTCTGTCCGCAGCTTAGCTTAGAGACTGTTGGTACTAGAAAGCTGTAATTTGGTATGTGTATACAAATAAACAATGCCGATAAAGTGATAAAAAAAAAACGTAAAAAATATTATTTTTAGGGTACGTCCCAACACGTAACGTGGGCATGGTTTCTTTTTTCTCGTCAATCCCATGGTGTGGAGTATCGTTGGAAAGGTCGTTTAAAAATACAGTTTGTGAAAACCATTTTTGGATTCAGGGATCCGTTTGCGAAATATTAAGCTTTAAAGTGCTAATTTTTGTTATAGTCATGCCCCCTGCCCTTGAACCCTTCATTGTGCGTGGTTCGACATGCAGTTGGTCGGTTTTTTTCATTTATCGTCGTAGCTGCGGTGCGACACAGCATGCCATGCTCGGATGCCGAAAACATACCGCGTCGCCTGCACCTACGCACATGTCGGTAAAAACTTATGCAGAGTTGCTTATTCCGTCGCGAAATCATCTTCGAATTTGAGTGATGAAGATACTTTATCTTGTTACGCGTCCGGTTCGGCAGAATGCAGAGCGGCCACTGGACATCCATGCCGAGACGAGGTAAGCCGAATCTAAATCGTGCCACTCCCGCGCTTATCGTGTTAATCAAGAAGTTTCAATTGAAATATGTATAGGCGCTCGGTAAGCTTTCGGTACCGCATGTTTCGAGATGTCGCACCGCTGCTGCTGCTCCGACAAATCAGAAAAGGCCCACGTTACGTTTACATCGCGCGTTCGTCCTAGGACTTCTGTTGGAGTTGCAAAATATATGAATGTACGAAGGTGTAAATTACACTCCCGGACTCTTAAATTGAGCCACCAAGAATTTTTATGTTTAGAGGACTAAAATATCAAAATAAGCTATCAAACTGGCTACCATTTCGGTGTTACCATTGTTCAAATTCAAAAGTTTGAAAAAGAGAAGGAAATCAGAGTTTGGTCGCTCATAAAGGAGCAACAAGTTTTGATTAGAGCATCTATAAGTCAATAGTTATTACGTTATTTGTTTTGTTTTGCATAAAAAGAGTATCGAAATTGTTTTTCTTGTCAGTTTTTATTTTGTTATCCATTCTGATGTTCAAATTATGGATACTGCATTTGAAATAACCGCGCAAGCTGTGGAACTTCTTCAGTCTGGGCTTAGTCAGCTTCAGCACAACGTAGTAACTGTGCGTTTGCACTGGTGAAAAATTCACGAAAAAAATGTTGTTGAAGTCTCTATTTTCTGTCAAAAATTGTATGGAACATTGACAGGAACTAGAGATTTCAAAATTTTTGTCATGAATGTTTCGCCAGTGCAAACGCACGGTAAGACGAGACTGAGAAACGCAAAAAGACGACTTTTTTTTATGGTATTCCAATTTCAAGTTTGGAACAATAACAAACGGAAATGATAGTGAGTGACTGGCTTCAAAACAGCATTTTTTTTTCGTTCTATTAGGTACTATAAATTATTTAAAAAGATGATAATATGCAGGGAAGCTCGATTCAAATGGCCGGGAGTACCTACATACTAGATACGGATGAATATTTCCATGCCAAGAGGGAATAGTCTATCACCTGAACATTCGAACTGAACGATCTCGATATTAGGTATAACACTTTCATTGGGGAATATGAATTATTTGTATTTGTGCTTGTTTTGTTGTGTTATTAGGACATTGTGGCTGTTCATTATTATGTTTGTATTGTATCTATTTAATAGATATGTAAACACTATCTACTACTACATGTACTAGTATATGCTTTATGTATATGTGTATTTATTGTATATGTAAATGGTACACCACTGACTACCTGCAGTATTATCTCTCCTTCGCGCTTTAATCCATCCAAAGGTTGTCTGTAAAAGATCGCTTTTAGCGATAAGACCGCCCATTGTGTCACCCTATGTTAAATTTTCTACATTTGTATCTGTATTTTTATGGTGTACATAATAAAGAGTATTCTATTCTATTCTATTCTATTCTATCTCATGCGCGCCAGCAGTGATGTCGCTGTCACTAATGTCAACTGTCAGTTCACTACAAATGGCGGGAAATGAGGAGGTGGAGCGTGCCGTCACGAGAGGCTGGGTCGTTGTGATGAGCCAGGCAGTGTAGTCATATGATCAGCTTAAATACGAAATCAACAGGATTCTACAATATTATTTACAAATTGTGCAATAATATTTTATATTAAATAACATACATAACATAACATCACGCCGTTATTCCCTGAATGGTTAAGTAGATTTTTTCCCACTTAGTCTATGTAGACGAAATCTTATTTGACTCCGTCACTGTTATTTACGTAGCAGGTAGTGGTATTCGAATTTGTGTGGGGTAGGTACCACAACTAAAAACCTTTAACGAGTGCCTACGTATATACATATGCAATCCCTGTATTTTATTATAAAATAAAACAAGAAATTTCGCGGGCATAAGCTATTAAGAATAAAAAAACTTGGTAAAAACGATGGACACCTAGTTTCAAATGTTCGTTACATTTGTAACATACTCATATTATTATTTTTTGCTATGGATATTTTGTAGGTACTTATACATTTGTGTAAACATTGGAAGTAAATGATGTTGTAGACGTTAGTCACAGTAGAACGATGGCCTTTGACTTTACTATCACCCTAGTCTTGTATTATAATGAGCCAATTTGAATTTAATATGTTCAAAACATTTCCCTTTTTATCTACGAGTATATACATATCTCTGGTGTAATGTTCTTCGACGTTTTATGATATTGTTATTGTACAGTTGACCTCGTAATTGGTTTATCACTATTTGTTGAACTCAATTGCTGTTAAAAGAGGTAAAGGAATTACGAGGTTCACATTTCTTCGACCGGTCGACATACTATTTAGAACCGTGAACCAACCTAGCTAGTATTTAGTTTTAGCATCATTGCTTCACGTCATTTTTAATTGTAATTATAAAAGAACCGCATGGGGCATACTTTTCCCTTGATGCGAGTAGAAATAACATTACATAACATCACGCCTAGCTGTATTCGCCGAAGGTTACAGAAACATTTTGACAGTTATGTTTAAGTCCCATGTAATAGGGCGCGAGCCTCGGGTTGCTACTGAGAAATTCGTGCTGTAAAAACCCAATAACACTTTGCCTGACCCGGGAATCGAAAACAGGACCTCGTGCTCAGCAGGTAGGGCTTGCAACCACTTAGCCAACGAGGTTATAGTTACCAACGACTACTAATAAACAAATGAAACAATAATAATAACAAAAAACAAGCTTATTTGTTCTATAAAATACTTAAATAAGAAAATTTTTAGGGTTTCGTACAAAGTTTTCCTACTAAGGAATCCTCGGTGCGCGAGTCCGACTCTCTGGTTTTTCAACATTCCATCTAATTAATTAATTGTATAGTACATATGTTATATATTGTATGTGTATTGTTTATTAATGATTATATTATACTGATATAAATGTGTCACCAGTTTCGGAACTAATGGACCTTGGCCTTCTATGGCACTGCACAACAAATTGTTGCAAATGACGCTGTTTTTAAACTCATACTAATATTGAAATATCGTCGTACTAATATAAATATAATTGATAAATCAAATAGTAGGTATTGTGAGTACCTTGTCATATGTACAAATATTTTATATAGAATGGAACAGATTTTTGTATTTTTTTGTAAAGTATCATTTCTTCAATATACGTCGTCATATAGGATATTTTAAGTAGATATTTTTAAATACAAATAAATGTATGGTACACATTTCAAACAAAGCAATCAAAATAATGTTCAGTGCTTTGAGTACAGATCATAAATTATTTCACGAATAAACACCATCATGTAAAATTTCGGCACAATAACATAGCAATGCAGAACAAAGAATAAAACAAAAGAAATAAGATACGCCTCGCCATTGACACAGCTTTGAAAACAAAAGGAATAAATACCTGATTCCAAATTGTATCGTGCATGGTCGTAGCGTGTTCTTCAATGTAGTAGAAAAATACAGGGTACCAACGAGCGGCTACAACAAGAAACCAGTCACAACTGAGCCAGCCTGACTCGCTTGCGCGGTGATACAGACGAACTGCGACTCCCACACGTCGACTACGTCACAACACTCCGAAATACCGCATACACCGTCTGTCTCATGCCCCAGCGATGACTAAACAATCATTTAAAGCCAGCGGTGTATGTTACTCAGCAAGAAACGATATATCAACAGCTCGGATGCGCCCGCGCCGAAGGGAGTGCGGGGCGCGCGATGCCATCTGTGAACGATTGACGTTTTTTGCGACTTGCCAGTTATTTGAAGAAGTTGTTACATTCCTTTTAGGGAGTGTGCATAATTAGATTATGACTCACTTAACGCACTTTGTTATTATTATGGCTTGGTGACAAATGACAGATGCACTATCGCTATTGCCAATCACGGTAATTTGTCGGTGACATATTGTAATCCCATATGCCACCGATAAATTAGCTTTCTATTTCGTTATTTCTCTCCCGAACCGATTATATTGAATTATTAAATATGCATGTATGAGTGGGAAAGTATGCATGTCGTTAAATCTGGAATTAATTTATGTCGATGTAAAATGACGCGGTGTTACTTATTAATACTGATTGGGCTGATATATCAGTCAACACACAACAAAAATGTATGGCAGCCCAGACAGATTTCACACTCAACATGATGAGAGAACACAAAATATATTTGATGTCTTCCAGCAGACCTGCGAAATGAGAAATGAGAAGGAAATGTAGACAATGTAGACGTGTGAGCACAAGATAAGAAAAATAATATATGAAAAAAAAAAACTATGTCGATTCTATTTCTACTAGGGATGGGCCGAAATTCGGTTTACATTCGGTTCAACCGAATTTCGGCAGCTTGAACTGAACTTCGGCATTTGGCCGAAATTCGGTTCAGATGCCGAACATTCGGCACAAGAAAAATAATACCTACTTGCACTATTTTGACTGAAATTTAACAGAATTGGAATAGTATTACTGTAAAATAAAATTATGTCTTTTACTCACTCATGGTCATTTATTTTAGTTAGGAAAATTGATAATGTAAACCTTTAATTAAATCAGTTCTTCTTATTAGTTTCGTAAATTGAATAAAAAAATCACGTTTTTGGTTCACAAACTAAACATTCATTAACATCAAGTGTTTTTATTACAATTAAAGGGTATTTTTTTCAACAATCAAATTAAACAAACTTTTCTCATCTATCTACTCACTCATATTTATAATTTACTAGAGGCAGATTATAGTGCAAAAACACCAAAGACTGCCTTATCTGGCATAAGTTTGTTACGTCTTTTTTCCCATACGTTTCCTGCCCCCGAAAAATGTCGCTCAGAATTTATAGAGCTTCCAGGAGACGATAAATATATTCGAGCCAAATAACTCATGTTAGGGAAATTGAACCGAAGCTCGACAGAACTTCGGCCGAACTTTCCATTTTAACCGAATGTTCGGCCGAAGTTCGGATTCGGTTCAAACCACATTCGGCCCATCTCTAATTTCTAAACTTTCTGAAATACAGATCACTCAGCGATACGAACCAAAGTTTGGAATTTGATTTTGGAAATCACAACTGATGACCATATTCCTAAGTCCAAAGCCACAGTGGACACATACGAGTACATACAGATTGCTGAATGAAATGCAACACGAAATGTAGCACATGTTGAAACATATTCGCCTAGTTGTTGTGTTACATTTCTTGGTGCACTTCATTCATAAATCTGTAGGTGTACCACATGGAACTCACCCATTTGCGCTATCGCTTAGCATAGTACTTTTACTGGAGGAGCATTCAATTTTAAGATTTCGTTGGATTTTCCGGAGGTAGACAGGTCGCGGATTTAGGAATCCCTTATTTCACCCAACCGTGGAGATCATCAGTGACGTGACATCCCGAACGGGGCACGCGCGGTGCATTACAGCCCACTACCTCTCACATAGAGGAGGCCTGCGTCCCAGCAGTGGGAACGTTATAAACTAATTATACTATGGAGAACATGTTAGTATTCCGTTTCACTAAAATAACTATATCAAGAACAACTCAAATGCGTTTTAAATACTAAGATTGTCTTATAGCGGCTCAGGGTTTTAATATTGCTCGGCCGGATACCTGCTTCAAAAAATAATATTTAATTTTTTCAGTGTAGCTTACTACTCACATGTTATTTTCTTGCGCATTTTATTTAGAAAGAAGGTACACATTTGCCATGAACCTTATACCTGCTTTGCAGCATAAAACGAACAATTTATTACAACTTATAATGGCATTGTTATTCATGTCACCCATTGATCCACAAAACAAATATGTATCTATCTTGTAAAGGACATGCTACGCTTATAAATATTAATCATTTGTGCTGTAAAAGCGTATCGGATACAGCACCTGGCGGCTGGAGTTTATTGAAATACGCTACAGGCTGTAGAGGAGCGAGCTTTGAGGCCTGGGGCGGGCGGTGGCAGGGGGGAGGTACAGCTGCCTTGATCCGCCCTCCCTTCGCCAACCCTGGAACCCTGCCACTGTATCGGCGTCAACGGCCCGAGTCGGTTGTCCGCTAGCACATCTAGCCAACGCGCGAAAGTTCAACCGGCCTTCATTGGCCACTCTCCTCTTCCCGCCAACCGGGCCATTCTATGTGAGTGGCCCAAGAAAATATATTTTTTCCTGGGTCTCAGTGAGGTTTACCGTACCGTGATTTATTACAATTCGCAATCATGTCGCTCGTCTTGAAACTAAACCGTTTTAAAGTACTGAAGTGTAAGAGCGAGAAGTTCGCACGTATCGAATTTCGAGGTAAGTTCTGTTTTGGCGGCATGATTAGTTGTTTTTTAATTATTATAAGTCTATATAGTTTTGTTTTTAGTTTTATATATCATTATTATTTATTATGTCTTTATTTCTTTTTAAAAACATAATCTTTACATTTTTAAATACCTATTTTATAAAAAACATTAAAAAAAAATTATGTTATTATTAGTAATTATTACCTATTGTTTTTATTATAGCAAAATATTTTATTTTATTCATTATGTTGTACATTGTTTTATATTCTTTGTAATTAGTTACGTGTTAAATAAATTATGTTTTAGCGTCTAACTCGTTTTAATTACGCTAATGCAATCAGATACCAAAGGAAAATTATTTACACTACATTATTAACATGAAACGGTGAAGGTCGGAGCTTTTGTTAAAACGCTGTGGAAATTGAAATGCCGTTCTTTGTTTTTCTGTGTACTGTCGCATATCGTCGTATCAATGAATTGAACCGTGAACCATCGTCAACCAAATCATCATCGTTTAACATCAGATTGAGAATGTGGTCAAAGGAGAGCCCATCTATCTATCTTCTTAATATATAAAAATGAATTGCCAAGCGTTAGTCTCGCAAAAACTCGAAAAGGTCTCGAACAACTGGTTATTTTTTTTAGTTTTGTTCTCCACAATACTATGATGGTTTAGGGAAAAACCGAAAAGTTAGAGTCGAAAAAAAAAATTTCTCACGTGGTACAAAGTTCACCGGGTCATGTACTTAAAGCAATAAAATCAACGCCCTCGTGGATACCAACTCTATATTGGATTTGTTTGCTGACAAATAGAAGATGATAATGTTAGAATGTTTGCGGTTCTGTGGAGCCCGTGTGGAGGACAGTATTAACTTGGCTAATTTGCTGTACTAAATATAAAAATACAACAGTAAAAACGCGCGATTGGTTTCCTGCTAAGACTTGTAAAAACAAGTACCGCCGAGCTACACCCAGTACGCTAAGACCCTCACAATTAGTTAAGACAAACTACCGTAGCCACTTCTTGAATAATTATGCAAAGTCGTTAGTTTTGAGGTCAAGACAACCCTTCTTGGATAAAATGTCTCCTACAACACCTTTCTGAGGTATTTTCTTAGAAGACTTAGTTTTTTAGGGTTACAGAACCCTAAAAAACTAACTCAACAAGGAATCCTTATAGTTTCGCTATGTCCGTCTGTCTGTCTGTCCGCGGTTTTTTTTTATGGTACCTCCCTTACTCTTAAATTGGGTACTTTTTTTTCTCGCCTATCCCATGGTGTGGGGTGTCGTTGGAAAGGTCATTCAAAAATATTGTGAGTTTCTGAATACCATTTTTGGATTCAGGGAAATTAAAAGGAAAACTATCACAGCTAAGTAGGTTCTACAAGTTACTGAGTAATAATCGACCATTCGCAGTTGCAAAAACATGTTTTATTATACATTCCGTATGGGAGAAATCGTTTTTCAACTACAACGTTAAGTTTGTGCGGGGGATAAATTCATCCCAACTACGGAACCCTTCATTGTGAGTGGTTCGACATGCAATTGGCCGGTTTTTTTCATAATAAATGTAGAAGGTTTTATCTGGGTTCTGGAGGTCAGATAGGCAGTCGCACCTAATATACTGGTATGCAGCTGCATCCGGTCAGACTAGAAGCCGTCCCCAACATAATAGTTGGGAAAAGGCTAGGCAAATTGATTGAAAGACAGTCCAGATAGTTCCGTGTGTTAGATCACTGGTTAAAATAAGCCCGCGATTTTTCGGTTTATTAGTTTATTTCAATACAATTAAAAGGAAATGACACTTCTGCTTCACTATATTATTATTAGAAATCGGTTTTTACCAAGCAATTCGAAAATGCGAACGAGATTGTTCGTTATCTTTTTCACGATATCGTGTTCCAAGAGAATCTCTAATAAACCAGCCAAAATGAGGGTAACATAACACAAAAAAACCAGACACTAAAAAAATTTCCTAAATTTACAAAAAAGTAACCAACTGAAAATTTACTAATGAAATAATCTCTTCTTTTCAATTTACAATTTCATAATTTTATTAAATACAAATATACCTAAATGTTACCAGCTGAATTAATTATTAACATAATCTTTTCTTTTTCTATTTATAATACACACAATAAGATACTAGCTACAAATCTGCATAAATGTTACCAGCTTATTAAAACATAAATTGTAACAATGTATAAAAACCTAATGTTACCTATTAAAAATCAACATAATTTATGAAAATAGATTAGAATTATACCTGTTTGGTATTATTTGACCAAAGCGTTTTAACACGTGCAGCTGAATAATAATCGTTGATGAACTTGTATTATTTTAAATATTGTGAATGTGTCGACTATGTGGATTTTATTTTTATTTCTGTTTTAGTTTTAACGATAATCTGGCAATTTTAGTACCCACTTTATGCGGCCTACCCAAATGTCCTTTCTTTGGTATTGTTCGTCGAGTCGTTGAGCTCCTTAAGTTCTGAGTTGAGCTCCACTATAACTGCCATAATGCTTGCACTTACTGGACAGGTCCAGGTCCACTGAAAGTGTGGTTCTTTCGTCAAAAGACCATTTCAGACGCTAATCTGATCTGATGAACATGATCCTCATAAGGCCTGACCAAGATTATGTCTGGCCTTTAAAAGAGATTGCAACCTCCGAGTTAGTTTCGGTCTTTCTTTCCAGAGTAGTCAGATAGGAAACGCCGACCTCATCTAGCTTATTTCTACAATTTCTTAATATGACGTACGATTCCAATAACTAGACACGCGGCCGCGTGTCTAACCAAGTTCAAGAAAAGAACTGGCGACGCAGCAGCCGTTTTCCTATTTACAGAATAAACAATTTCATTTAATTTCATTTCATTAACTGTTTATACATCCAAGATAATAACGGTGAACCCTGAAAATGTAACACTCCTTTCTTTTTTAGCAGTCGTTGAAAAGGGAATACCTAGTAAAATTTAAGATGTTTTTGGTTCCTGAAATCTTTAATACCTCGGCTTTGTTTCTAACAATAAATGCCACAGAATGGCGTCATATTACATTATCATGTTGATTGCAGAGCCTACATTATTTAAAAAATCTGACATCGAGGTATTTTTAGGTTCTGTTGGGAAAATCCCTATGAAAATGTTCTTACTGCCTCCTGGCTTTAAAAATATAATCTACTCATAGCAATGTGGTGGCCCAGTGGTAACGGACGCGACTTACGAGTTGTTGGTCGTAGGTTTGAACTCTTACAGACGCTTTATTTTGTGTAAATTATTTCATCATCACTGCTCTTAAAACGGCGAGGGAAAACATCGTGAGGAAACCGACACGTCCTAGAACCGAAAATTCGAAGACATGTGTTATCTACCAACCCGCACTGGGCTCGTGTGGTGGATTAGGCGCACTAGTGCCCTCACAGAGAAGAGGCCTGTGTCCCAGCAGTGGGAACATTATAGACTGATTATATAATCTTATACGAAAATAAAGTAGGTAGGTATGTAAATTACTTTTCTTAAAACAAAACTTTCATCGCAAACTTATAAAAGACTTATATTTTTACAAGACTTTTTGAAATAAATTAACAAAAGTAAAAATTAACTTCTCTTCGGCTGAATACTGATTAACTATACCTTTAGACATATGAAAGTAAACAGAGGGCCTAGACAAGTGACAATCGCTTCGAAAGCGTTTCGTATTTCTACAATGAGTTTCAACAGAATTTACATACTTAAGCTTTCAATAGCATATGTCAGTCCTATACATTATTGCCTTTTCCATCATCGTTATCACTGATAGAATGTCACTTTGTCTAGGGCCTCAGAACCTCTTCTAAATTGAAAGAAAAAGATTACCTTACCATTTCGTAAAAAACATATTAATATCATCTAGTATTGAAACGTAAAATATATCTTTCGTTATTTCGGCTTTGTTAGTTTCTTGGTATTTGAATAGGTCCCTTTATGAACAAAGAATGAAAGGACAAAACGATTTCCTCGGAAAACAAATTATATAAGTAACTATTTGGATCATTTTGGCATTCCACGACGCAATAAGCTTGAGAAGTAGGCCGTAACTTAGTTTAATAAAAGTACTTGGGCGATAATAGACATGTATGTTGAATTATTTAGAGACAGTCGCTCCACGTACAATACTGACACCTATTCAATTGCGTCCGGTTAGATTGGAAGCTGATCCCAACATAGTTTGGAGAAGGCTAGGCAGAGAATGAGATGCGCTAAGGTAGCCCGCGATATTCAAATTATCTTAAGTTTTTAGGTCAGTGTAAGGTTGTCATTATCATCAACATCATTTCAGCTGAAAGATGTCCACTGCTGGACATAGGCCTCCCCCAAGTACCACCACTTCGACCGGTTCTGTGCTTCTCGCATCCAGCGGATTCCTGTAGCCATACCAGGACATCGGACCACCTTGTCGGGGGCCTTCCAATACAACGTCTTCCGGTACGTGGTCGCCAGTCCAGAACATTACGGCCCTATCGGCCATCTGTTCTGCGCGCAATTTGCCGTACACATTGCCACTGTAGTTTGACAATACTTCGTGTAAAACCTTACTATGTTAGGCATGTTAATCAAAATTATGATTCGCGACCGTAACAAGTATGTATTTACAGAATTATAACCAATAAAACTCTCTCAAGGGAAATAGGGTAATTTGAAGTTGGTAGTTGGAGCTAAATAAATGGTTTAATGATGGTTATTCTGTAAATAAATTAATAATTGTTACGAACGCGAATCATATGTTAATTAACATATAACCTAATACTACTAATACCCTGGTGCTTTCACCATAAATATGTATCTATCAAATTGAGTTTAGACGAGAGCAGTCTGACCTAGTATTTCTAAAGCAGATGTAGTTCTGTAAATTAATAAATAAATGAATAAATAGGTACTGCAGCACAGCAGCACAAACCTAAAGCTTCTGTCTTGCAACTAAGACACCATCATTATATAGTTCCTTGCTCTTGTTTCATGTTTATTATTATACTAGCTGCGCCCCGCGATTTCACCCGCGTAAGTCTCGATCCCGTGGGAATATCGGAATAAAAAGTATCATATGTGTTAATCCAGGTTATAAACTATCTGTTTGCCAAATTTCATCCAAATCCATTCAGCCGTTTTTGCGTGATTGAGTAACAAACATCCAAATACACAAACACACAAACTTTCACATTTATATTATTAGTAGGATAGTAGGATACATATCTAACTATGTATATACACCCCTTTGAAAAAACGGGCACCTTAACAGTCATTGGCTTTTCTATGGATAATATTAATATTTTTACTATGTCATTAGCATAAATGACTAGTAATTTCTTATTATCAATAAGAATATATAGTTTTTTGGCTACACCCCTCTTCCAGCAGCGCTACAATTTTACTAGCTCTTATTGCTGTTTCTGCCATTACAATCGACACAAAGATATCTTTTTTATGTCACAATAAGGCTGGATTATGCGACAAACATAAATTATTCTACTAAAAATAACGAGAAGTTAGTTTTAGTGGCCAGGATAACCTTTTAACCGCAAACCCGCAAAAAGTTAACTGAAAAAGGGATTATTATTGTTTTAAACAAAAGTTTCGAATTTGGAATTAAGTTATTTTCATACCCAGACTCTTTAGTCAGTGCCAGTAACTAGTTTGGCTATTAAAACCTCTTTACAACTAAATGATTACCGATAATGTACAAAAATCAAAACCGCCCGATTTTATTGCAAAAGGATGTATTATATATATATATAGATAAGTATATGTCTTATGTATGTAAGTATTTATTGTGTATGTAATGGTACACCACTGACTACCTGCAGTATTGTCTCTCCTTCTCACTTTAATCCATCCAAAGGTTGTCTGTAAAAGATCGCTTTTAGCGATAAGACCGCCCATTGTGTCACCCTATGTAAAATTTCTAAATTATTGCTATTCTATTCTAAGGCTTGAAGCTTGAGTTTTAATCAAATTTATTCGACCCAGATAAGACTCGGCCTTGCCTTTGTATTAGATATTGGAGAAAAGCCAACAAACCCTTATTATTATCTTATATCCCAGTTTTAAACATTTCGAAAACATAAGTAAATTACCTTTGTCATTAATATTTTATTTATTAAAGTGATCTCACGACGTGGCACGTTAGCCTTTGTAGAGTAAAATCAAAACAGTATAACCGATGCAGATGAGAATTTTATCGCCCTTCGGAGAGTTTAATCTTTGTGAAAAGTTTCAATTTAATAATCTTCCTAATCTTCCTGCTTTACTCTTCAAGAATATTAAGCATAAAATGTAAATTTTCAGTTGGATGGTTTTAATGAAAAGGCTCACAAATCGTATTTATGTTAAATTGTAATCAATAAATTTTAGGAATATGGATGGAATCGGTACAGTCGAATGAACTGTCGTTGACCAAATAAACTCTCTTGACTGTACTGAACTGCATTGCTATTCTGTAACCGTCTTACCGTGAAAACTTAGGTGAAGTGAGCGTGGAGTGAGCTGTCATTGTCATCGATACCTACTGATGCTAAGGCAGTGACAGTTCACTCCAAGCTCATTTCACCAACGTTTTCACGGTGAGATTTTTACAGAATAGCACAACTGATTACTGTTTGATAAATTGCTAATCGAATAAATAAATGAAAATTATTACTCATATGAACGATGACTTTTTGAAAAAAACATCAAAATTTTCTAAAATTGTCAGTGACTTCTTTCTTTCTAGGGTTCCGTACCCCAGGGTAAAACGGGACCTTATTACTAAGGCTCCGCTGTCCGTCCGTCCGTCTGTCACCAGGCTGTATCTCATGAACCGTGATAGTTAGACAGTTGTTCACAGATGATATATTTCTGTTGCCGCTAAATATTTAAGGGGGCTCCCATATAACAAACGTGATTTTGTATGCCGTTTTTATAGATAACTAGCTGATGCTCGCGACTTCGCCCGCGTGGATGTCGGTATACTAAAACCTTACTCGAGAACTACTCTATCCATTGATGAAAACAACATGAAAATCGGTGAAGTAGTTTTTGAGTTTATCGCGTACAGGACGACAGACAGACGCGGCGTAGGACTTTGTTTTATAATATGTAAGGATGGTACGGAACCCTTCGTGCGCGTGTCCGACTCGCACTTGGCCGGGTTTTTTTTTCTGCCCACCAAACTGTCATTGAGACGCACAACAGAGCTCTACACCACAGAGCACTTTAAAATCACTACAATGATAATCCCTCTTCGTGGATTGTTTAAATATTACGACTGCATATTGATTCATCTACAAGATGTCACAAATCCAAACTATTAAATGAAAAAAAAGCTATTGGAGTAGATATTAAAAAAAAAAATGAATATCGAAGTTTTACCCGAAAACACTCAGCCAGCTTTTATTACTATCGTTTATCTTTCGTATTTCGGACATATAGATACTAATATTACGTATTAGGCATAATGTTAAGTTTTAAAGTAACTAATTGAATTCTTTAACGAAACAAAATAATATTTTCGAGAGAAATATAAAAAATGAAAATACATAAAAGATTTCTGAAAGCACGAAACTCGATGCGGATTTTATACGGATTAGGTGCACAGCGTTAGAATACCAACTTTAAAAAAACAGCAACAAAACAGAGCAACAAAATGTTAAATAAAACAGTGCAGTATAAACATTCTCCTGGCTTTGCATTCCTTTTTCGATTATAGTTTAATACATATTATTATAGGTAAGGCTTTTGTTACGTATTCAAAATAAAATTAAAATAAAAAAACGTGAAATAATAAATACCCAACCGCACCAATAACACTGGAGCTCACTTTTTTTTTCTTAATAACAAAAAATAAACGGGTAATTTCCCAACATATCATTGCATGCTATAAGTAAGGACATGGGGGCGTTTCTTCCAAACGCCATTCAAAACAGACTCTTTTATAGAACTTTGCGGTTTCGAATTATAACCTTGCCGAGTTATTTGCGTGTTATGTTTACCGTGTCACATAACGTACTTGATGAATGTGTGCTTCAAGTGCATAAATTAAATACAGAATTAAATAAAAATATGTTTTTGACAAACTAGGTAACTTTTTATCATGTTTTTATCCTTGTAATAAAATATTGGGGCACAAATGTGAGATTATCATTACTTTACATTGTCTAACAACTGAGAACAATAGATGACTATTTGGAGAAACTAGTTAACCCGCAGATACACAGCTGAGGTTGTCAGTTTACTTCACTAAACTTGCTTTAACTTGTCTGACTTCTGTTTCGGAAGCCGCCTTGTTGCAAAGTAGAGATACATCCTAGGAAAATTCAAACTATGCCTAACAGATTTACATCTTAGGAAAATACAAACTTAATCTGGTTTGCAATTACAAACTCTAAAAATTCTTATCTATTGGAAAATTAAAAAAAAAGCAACCCAAAAACATGCTCAAATTTAATATTTCAGGCATATAATTATTTTTCAGGATTTTTGGAAAAATCAATCTTTGATTTACAGGTACACAAAAAATGACAAACTTGTCGTCGAATTGAGAAGTTTCCTCGGTTTTCGGGAGTTTCCTATTATATGGGAGAGAAGTGGACTTCGTTAGTGTGGAGGATTGATTCTCTAGAGACTCGGCCGGCTTGTGATACGACCTTTTATGTGTGTACGCCTCATTTAAAACCTACTTACAATCTATACATTATTATAAAACAAAGTCAATTTTCTTGTCAGTATGTATGACCGGTTAGTTTTTAGGCAATTTGATACGGTTTTTTTTATCTTATATTATCTACTTATTAGGTTAGTATAGTAATAAGTAGATAATATAAGAAGAATTATACGTATAAAAAGAAGCTATCAAGCAATTGTTTCAAATTTGTACCGTTTTTTCTCAAAAACAACGTTGCATTATTATACCTAAGTGAGTTAACAGTGGTTGTCCATTATTTCACCGCCTTTTAATTTCTGTTTGTACAGCTCAGTTAATTTATTCATAACGTATTTACCTCTGACCGCCTGCTTTAATAAAGATGGCGTAAATAAAATAAAAGCTTGACGGTGTAGTGCTGCAATTAATTATTTACATATTTAAACTTTATTTTGTGTGCGAGGGTATTTCAGCAAAGATTAATGAAGACAAGTGTGCTTTTTTTTTTTTTTTTGAGGGTGGGAAATCATCCAATGACTTCTCCCGCTCTGGGCGGAGCGGAAGGGCGTGTCAGACTTTTACTGACTAAAACCCACCCGTGTTCCTTCATTTGCCTGTTGCCAAGGTCCCGGTATCCCTTTCGGACTTTCCCGCAACCCTGGCAGGCATCGGTCCTATTGGACCCCGTCATTTTTGCTGACATCTCTTTGAGGCGCGCGTGGAACACGACGCGCCATCGACCCGGGCCTGGTCCTTATCGGACGGCGAGCTGCCCGTTGCTCGCCGTCCGCAAGCCCGCGCCTATGGTGGCCGGAAATCCGCCTGGGATTCCCGACGCCCAGGGCGCCTCCAACGGCGGCGGTTAGGGGCGTGAGGGCGCAAACTTTGCCTTTCCCTCACGCGTTCCGCCTCCTCCTTCGCGAGCATTACTGCTTCGCAGAAGGAGGTGACGGCTTCCCATGCCCTCTCGCTCCGTACCATGGCCTGAACCAGGGCCGGACGCGAGAGGTCACTGCCGCCAATCGCCTCCGCGAGGACACGGCGGTGCTCCGCCCAAGCAGGGCATACCTCAACCGTATGCTCCACCGTGTCCTCCGGGCTATCCGCACAGTGGTGACACCCGGGCGTTTCCTCCCGCCTAATCCTACACAGGTACCTCCCGAAGCTGCCATGACCGGTGAGGACCTGTGTCAGGCGGAAGGTGAGGACGCCGTGGCGCCTCTCTATCCACTCCTCAAAGAGGGGACTTATCGCCGCTATTGTGGCGTGCCCAGCACTGGGTTGCGACAATCGCACTCTCCATGCCGCCATGAGATCTTGCCGGAGCTCTGTCCGCTGTGCCGCGATTTCTCGCGGCAGCGGAGTTACACCCCGGCGCTTCACCTCCTCGCGCCACTCCCAGATGTGCGCGAGGACCTTCGCCTCCAGATCCCATGGCGGTAATCCGGCAAGGAGGCTCGCCGCCTCACGGGAGACCGTGCGGTATCCCCGGGCCAGCCGAATGGCCATGACCCTTTGGGACGCGTTCAACCGGCGAAGACAAGTGTGCTAAGAAACTGTTTTCAAAAGGTTTAAATGAGTTGGTAAGTTAATAATTTTAACTAGCTGCTGCTCGCGGCTTCGCCCGCGTGTACCCTAATTCTTTTTCTAAAATAAAATAGTATAAGTTACTCCTTATAACATCAGGTGCCGTATTATGAAGTATTAATGCCACCATTTTTCCAGTGTGAGAGAGAGACGGAGCTAGATAAGGCCGCTAGCGTCATCCCGTTTTCGCACTGGAATAATGATGGCATTAATACTTCATAATACTACCCCAGGTATGCCGTCAAAATCAGTCCAGCCGTTTCGGAGATTCACCGGAACAAACAGACAAAACTAAAAATTGTTTTAGTACCTACCATGTATACTTTCATAAGCATTTAGTAAAAAGCTGTCATTTTGACATTACAAACAAACACTTTACTTTTATTTATTTGTATAGATAAAAGTTGCTTTTTATGTCTGCCCGTGTGACCGCGTTGTTCTTCTAAACTACGCAACAGATTTTGATGTAGTTTCACCATAACTTAGAGAATTAATTCCGGAAGGTTTATGTGTATAATTGTTCAAGAGAGCAGTATAAATTCAATTAGCACTAGCCTCCACACTAGGATTCCCTGTGAGTGTGGGTGTGTGAGTTAAGGTAGTAGTAATAAACTTTCATAAAAGAAAGAAATCTTATTGTTTTATCAAGGCGTTAAAACCAACCAAAAACACGAGTGGGTCGCTACATAAAAGCTTTTTCCAAAAAAAAAAAACAACTGACTTTTTTTTTGTAAAAAGTTTATATTTTTCACTTTTTAGTTGTGGTACTTACCCCACATAAATTCGAATATCACTACCTGCTATGTAAATAACAGTGACGGAGTCAAATAAGATGTCGTCTTGACAAAGTGGGAAAATACGTAATTATTGAAGGTAACTCAGAAACTACGCAAGTAAAGTAAACTTTTCCAAGCTAGGGTTAGCTTGGAAAAAGGTGTGCTGTCTCTCAAACCTATTAGGGGACCTTTATATACCTATAGAATGAATATTATTGGGGAACGATTATCTCCCACTATATAAGTAGTTAATTACATAATGATAGCTCTTTGACTAGCCTCGTCATTTGAACAATTCATAAAAACAAATGCATAGATCTGTGGCGGTACCAACATCGCAACATTCGAACTACGCATCAAAGACCTGACGTCACACAAAAATCCTGACGTCACAAAAATCCTGCATCGCGCAATTAGAGTTTACCGTGCAGTGAACATTTATACAAAAATCCAATATCAATCATTGGGCAGTTGCCCACCAGAAACAACAACCGTCTGGTAGGAGGATCCTCCCTTTTCTATGGTGGATGAGTCAACTTTACACCCTGTTCTTCATACCCCTAAAGATCCTTGATATAAAGGAAACTAAAAACAATCAAGGTACTTTGCTCAATAAAATGGCGGTTTCACGATATAAGTTCGAACTGTTTGCTTCATAAAATCATATTTAATAGCCCAACAACGAGCGCGCGTGCTAAATGGATTTAAACACCTTCATTTTACACCCTTTACATAAAGGCTGGGACATATTGTCGAAACCAGCTTGAGTTTTTCTTAAAACGTTTAAAGGATTCTGCCCACTACACCGTACCATACCAAGACCCTGCTATGAACGTATCAGGTATAGACACAAACATGAAACGGACTACTATGGCCACTAGAACGTTTCAACAGCGTCTCATACCCGCTCGCTATAAATATGTATAATACTCTCGTCGACAATTTGTGGACGCTCCGAGCGCCGTGCATGACACGCGACACCGTTGGTCAGTGAGAGAACAGTGTCTAGTGGACAGTAGCCCAATAGACAGTTTCGATACAAAGAATATTTTTTTGCCTGACACCTTCCTAGCACCGTCATGGTGTGATACGGTGTAGTGGGCAGAATCCTTTAGGGCAAGAACTTACGAAACTAAAATATAAAATAATGTATTTCGATTCCTATAAAAATTCACGACAACCTTTTAGACATTTATGTGTATGTCAACATCTGTTGTTGTAGCGTCTTCATTTTACGATATCTCTCTAGACTCTCTAGATATATCTTTATAGATTTTTTATATGTGAGCTGTAAATTAAATCACCCGGCCTCTCAGCCATATTTCAGGTTGTCTAACATAGGTCGTGACTTAGCAGTTCGTGGTATTCGAATTTGTGAGGGGTAGGTACCAAAACTAAAACGTGAAAACATAAAAACATTTTACAATGAAAAAAAAAACAACCTTCCGAACCGACTTTTTTGGAAGTCAGTTGTGTTTTTTGTTCCTAGTTATGATACTTACTAAATTCTTAATTTAGGAAACGACCGCATCCGTTTCATGGACCCCGATCGCGCTGGCGCTTTTCGAGGCAAATTGCGCCTATCGAACTTCAACAGAAGTCAAATGCGCAGTGCCTTTGACAACGAAGGGCTGTCAATGCCGTCATGCCTGTCGCGTGTGTCCGCAGCCTATAACCTCAATATTGATTATACGCGGGTGTTGATTTGACGGGAACGTTAAGTATTATCAAATGATTGTTCACACGACACGTCGTTAAACTGTTAAACGTTTCAATAGTGCGCGCTGAATGGAGGACATAATGATAAGCTTATAGCACGAGGGCAGATAATAGATGTCAATATTGTATTCTCAGCTTAGGAGCTCTGAATATCCCTGTAAATAGTTGTAAATAGATTTAAGTTTGAATTGAAATAAGAAAAAAGTTACATGAAATAATCAAAATAAAACAACGAAAACGTAAAATACAATATCAAAAGAAGGAGTTTAAAAATACCTAGTAACAATAATTGTATTAAAGCTAAATTAAAAGCATTCAACAGTCGCTCAAGGAAGTAAACGATATCATTCAGACACAAGGTAGGTAAGCAATATCAGAGAGCAAATAGCGTGGTACACAAGACAGACAAAATCTAAGTCAAGGCATCCTACAGAACGTAATTACGTTTATGCAAACTTTGCTATCAGAGAAGCTTAAATTGTTACTTTGTTGAGTCGGTGGAAGCAACAGGCGAACCCAACGATGCTAATCTTCTAAACCACGTTACACTGGCCGGGTTATAGACATTTCATACAACTGCCAAAGAATGTCAGTGGTGATTTCATTATACGGACAATTTAAGTTGGTAGTCAATTTGATACTGAGACTCGCGACAATCTATTAAGTCCGTATTGACATCTATAAAAATGCTTTGTGTAGCGAGGAAAAAAAATATGGTTTCTTATAAACTGATTCTCGAGACATATCGAATGAACATACTTAGAGAGTTTATAATCGACGACTTTGCTTAAAACTATTTCTTATATTTTAACTGATTCTCAAGGCATAACGTTCTACTACATGTACACACGGCTACACATCAAGCTATACAGTTCCAGTATAAGCTGACCTCGCATTGTACGGAAATCCTATACAATGCGAGATCAGCCTAAACAGGAAATGTATAGCTTGATGTGTAGCCGTGTGTACGAGAACGAAACGTCAAAACGGACGTCTTAGATTGTCGCGAGTGTAAAAAAATTATTTACTCGACTTTACTCTAAAAATAGGTACCTAGTTGATGATGTAGGTACAAGTCGCTTGATCTCTTCACAATCTACTAAAACAACGTATGTATGACATGTCATAAGCTGTCATACGTTTACAAATTTTTTATACATCACGCAGAATTCACCTCTGTTTGGCCAGAGCTTAAAAACATGTTGAACTACCTTCTTTTTCACAAAAAAACTCACTTTCGCATTTATCATATTAGATAGGATTTCAGTTTGACAGCCTTCATTTAGCTCCATTTTCAGTTTAACATGAATGCCGAATGTAAATTTTCATTTATGACAGGTGAAAACAAGAGAATTGTCAAAGTTGGCGGTTGAACCATGAATGTAATTAGAACTGCCAGCCTGCCAGTACAATATTCGAATGTGTATCGAATACGTAATAATATTTTCAATTGATTTTTGGTTTTGTTTGCATTTGACGGGTTAATTTATTTTGTAGACATCCACTGCGTAACATGTAATGAGGCTGTAGCGATACACTGCTGGATATTGGCCTCTACAATACACACTTGAATACAATCCTCAGCCACAGAAAGGCCTATTCAAAGGCAGGTAAAATAACCCATCTGCTTTACTAATGAAATATATCATTTTCTTGCCCCAAAGACATTTAATTATTTACAACTTCAATCGCTTTGTCTTGCCCTTATCCCAATTTATTTATATATAACTAGCTGATGCCCGCGGCTTTGCCCGCGTGGATGTCGGTTATTATAAACTAAAACCTTCCTCGAGAACCACTCTATCCAGGATGTACATCATTTGCTGATGGATTGCGTCAAGAACCAAGAAGAAAGGAGAACTTTAATTAATGAGTTTAATTTAAATATTTCACAGGTAGGTTTAATTCAATCGATTTTAGCACAACCAAAGTCAGATGTGGCGAAAAGATTCAGCGAGCTGGTGTACTATATTGATTAAAATTCTCCTTTTAATTTAAGTTGAAAGTATTGTTTCGTAGTAGTTTGTATAAGGCATGATAGGGTTGACGTATCCATTAGGATAAAAACCCTAGTTAAATGAATAAAGATTTAAAAAAAAAAAAAAAAAAACCACTCTATCCATTGGTGAAAACAGCATGAAAATCGGTGCAGGAGTTTTTGAGTTTATAGCGAGACAGACGCGGTGGAGGACTTTTTTTCTAATATGTAAGGATTTATACGTCGGCGCGTCATGTCTTCGTCATCAATACTTCTGTATTAGTCGTCATCTCAGTAGTCATCCCATTCTAGTTATATCACCTTTCACACAGTCCATCCATCGTTTCTTTGGTCTTCCCCTTCTCTTATAGCCAACCTCATTCATGCTCAAAACTTTCCTTACGATAGTACCTATCCTCATTCTTTCGCATCACATACTCTAATGCTAATATTGTCACTATATGAGGCAAAGCACCAAAATTCGTTCAACACTAAACTTCATTTATCTCAAGGGCAGGTTCTACCGCAGCAATCCAAAGTGCTGCGCAAGGTGCAAAGTGAATTCACAAAAGTTTTTAGTTTGTAGGAAAATTTTGCCACCTTCAATGAGCGGAGAGGTGCAATATTTAAATAAACACGGAGTTGTGCTTTTAATCTTTTATTTTTGGAGGTTTTTTTCCTTCGTGTCAGCACGAGAAGAAATCATGCCGTGGCAAATAGATGAGGCATTAGGCAGTCAGTAAAATTGGGAGCAGTACTCAGTTCAGCTGTTGATATATCTGGTTCAGTTGATAATGGAGAAGAAGTGGTGCCGAAGTGGCGATGCTTGGGGGAGGCCTATCCAACAATGGACGTCTTTCGGCTGAAATGATGATGATAATGGAGACGCACACTGCCCGTGAGCTTGCAAAATGTACACTATTTAATATTTTGCTCTGAATAAAAATTATAAAGCCAAATCATTTAGGGTCATTCACTGATCGCTTACGGAACTGGTATAAAAATTAAAAATTAAATATTGTGATCCAAAAATCAAATTGCAGATGTAGGTCACGGCTGCCAAGCTAAAATGGAACTGAGCTGGCCACATCTGTCCAGTGCCAGAGCAGCGTAGAATAATAAAAACCACCTGATTATAAAATCAAGGTTTTCTTTGGTTCCTCATTTGTCACTTGCAAACATACTTTGGACAATTACCTCCTAAGTAGAATATTTCGAGCCCTGACCGCCAACTTATCTTAAGCGAGGTTATTAGTCGTTTGTAGTAGAGTAAAATATTAATCTCGGATAAGTAAAGTTGGGGAAATTAATTACTAAGCAAATTGAATACAAACTTAAATTGTCCGTATAAGACGACATTACGAAACACAAAACATCAATTTAAATTATTTGCTCTGTCAGCTAGCCTAGCACACGCCAATATACCAACAAAAACAATGAAACCTATATTCAAGCAGAAATCCCAAACTAATGTTATAAATAAATGCGAAAGTGAGTTTGTTTGCTTGTTACGCTTTCACGCTAAAACGGCTAAACGGATTTATATGAACTTTAAAACATGGGAAGACTATGACCTGGATTAGGACATGGTATACTTTTTATCCCGATATTCCCACGGGATCGAGACTTACGCGGGTGAAACCGCGGGGCGCCGCTAGTAAGAAAATAAAAACGTAAACAGATCTTGATAACTTAATAAAAGCCACAAGACTTAAAATCAATGTGCTCCTTTCTGTAGCTATATAACTTTATTTACCTACTCGTACAATAATAATAATAAGAAAGTTGTGCGAAATTATATTCTCCTGGTATTCTCTCTCGGATGTAAGATCATTGGGTAAATATTGTGTAACCATTTCCTCGGCCTCTTTAAACTTTAATTGGCTGTATCCATTTCAGCTTGTTAAAGATAACTGTTTTTATTTTGCTTTTTTCCTCATTAATTTTGTTTTTACTAGCTGTTCTCTACATTTAGTTTTTTTTTGTAGTTTTTTTGGTTTGTTATTAATTTTTGTGGTATGCACCTATGCAATTTTATTTTAAAATATAGACCTTGTGGAAGGTACTATAGTTATAATAATAATTTGATAGTTAGAAAAATAATAATTAATTATTTTTAATGAATTTTTGAATACCACCACCACCATTACCCCTACCATTGACCCTATATATGCAAAAAGCTGAAGCAATTCAATCAATCTGCCTAGCCTTTTCCCAACTATGTTGGGGTCAGCTATGTTGGGGTCAGCTTCCAGTCTAACCGGATGCAGCTGAATACCAGTATTTTACATGGAGCGACTGCCCATCTGACCTCCACAGCCCAGTAACTGGGTAATACGATACCCCTTGGTAAGACTGGTTGTCCGACTTTCGGGTTTCTGATGACCCGTAACGGCTGTCAAAGATCCACGAATGACAGCCGGGACCAACGGCTTAACGTGCTTTCCGAGACACGGAGGATTCTCAGTATGTAAAGATAGTCACCCATCCACCGACCAATCCCAGCAAGCGTAGCCCGATGGATCGACTCGGTGCGGCTGTTAAAAAAAAAAAAATTGCTTGTTTGTTTTTTTATTTATTAAAGAACACCAATAGCATGTACATTCAACATTGCTTAAAAAATTATACTAATAATTAGGAAAGGTATTACTGCTGGTGGATGTTATTGCTGCTGGTTGTTTTTTTATGTTCTTTAATTAAACGCATGCTACAAACATTTTGTATAAAAGTGTAATTGTTTAAGAGAATAAATGGCTTTTTATTTATTGTACAGCTACAGCCGTTTGATCTATATTTGTTTGTTAATTAGGTACTCAACATATCCATTGCATCTCAGGTAAGTTTAGACTAAGCGACCATAGTACCAGAACAAGAGCAGCATTGCTATTCTGTAACCATCTCATCGTGATATTATCTTAGGTGAAGTGAGCGTGGAGTGAGCTGTCAGTGTCATCGCTACCCACTGATGCTAAGGCAGTGACAGTTCACTTCAAGCTCACTTCACCTAAGTTTTTACGATGAGATTTTTTACAGAATAGCACAACTGGATCATTATGTTCTTGATATAAGTGACCCCTACAGTTATCTGTGACCACTTGCCATTAATCTGATAGCTAGGTCACAGTACACATAAGAAACAGTATTATACCTCGGCAGTGACCTTGAAATAACTACCTACGGCCGCTCGGTAGATTAACCTTCCGCATCCGTGCGTAACTGGCACGTACCCAATACTCTTGCATACTGATACACTCCGAGATTTCGAAGCGCGTCGTTCCAGCCGTTTTCTATGTAGATATAATACTGTTACTTATTTATACTGTGCCTTGATGCAATAACAACTCAAACTTATACTTATTAGCCTCAAGTCATATTAATAAACTATCATAGAAATATGATCAGAGATGTACGAGTCATTTTTCTATGAAGAACCATGAAAGAACCTATGACGTTATAATAACAACATGATTCATATTGTCTATGATTATAGTTAACGGATCCCAATTGACAGCAAGCGTACAAATAATGATCATATCTGTCTAACTTCAAAAATTGCTAAATTGAACATTGCTAAAGCGTTATCCATCTTTATTAAGTATGACGTTTAAGAATATGATCATCAGTGTAAAAATAAAGAACACCATCATTTAACTATGATCATAGAATTTGACAGATATGAAATCATGTTTTTATGATAAATATAATATGATAGTGTAATTGGGGCCCCTAAAGGTAAGGACAATATAATATCTATGATCATAGATCATAAATGGAAAAATTATAATAATTATAATAGTAT
This sequence comes from Lithophane leautieri, assembly GCA_949152455.1. Taxonomy (NCBI): domain Eukaryota; kingdom Metazoa; phylum Arthropoda; class Insecta; order Lepidoptera; family Noctuidae; genus Lithophane; species Lithophane leautieri. Next base: position 17,690,093 of record OX424458.1, on the reverse strand, counting down.
AGTATCCCTCTAAGAGGGATATACTTACCCATAATATTCTATTTTTCAATTTCATTATATTTATGACTCACAGATATATGATCCTATGGTATTACGCTATCATATGTATATGATAGTGTAATAGCAACCTAAGTGAAGATTGAGACAGCTCTGTCACAATTACAATTGTAACTTGCTGGGACAGCCAATATTTATACACAATGTTTGAAATGAAATAAATTATGTTTGTATTTTGTAAAATCGGAAGACTAAGTACCATAAGGTTAGTCTTAAAATTTTCCGACTTATCTAACATAACTCGGCTATGCGTGAAAGATGCAATAAAACAATTTTCACCGCAACCGTGTTCCAATTTTCGCCAGCCAAAGTAAGCCGAAGTCTATTTAGCGTTTTACAAATTTAAATTAATTGAGAATTGGCGGTATGTTGACAACATAACGCTTAAATGCTCTTACATAAATTAAATCTTCTCTAAGGACATAATCTTATATGTATAGCTAAGATATGTACATACTGTAGCTTAGTAAATAAAATTATGAATAATAATCATCTCGCTAAGAGCTAAGAGTTGACTAAGTATCCGGTCGATCCGTCAGGTTACGGCTACGTTTGCCGGAGTTGGTCCGTGGCTGGGTGACCATCTTCTTTACATACCGAGACTCCTCCGTGCCTCGGAAAGCACGTTAAGCCGTTGGTCCCGGCTGTCATACGTGGATCTTCGACAGCCGTTACGGGTCGTCAGAAGCCCGAAAGTCTGATAACCAGTGTTACCAAGAGGTATCGTATTACCCAGTTACTGGGTTGTGGAGGTCAGATAGGCAGTCGCTCCATGTAAAATACTGGTATCCAGCTGCATCCGGTTAGACTGGAAGCCGACCCCAACATAGTTGGGAAAAGGCTTGGCAGATTGATTTAATCATCATAATATCACGCCTGCAGTCCCAGAAGGTGTAGAACTGCACACCTTCATTTTGCCAGGTATGTTTAATTTCCATGTAATAGAGGGCGAGCTCCGAGCCTATTGCCTACAACCGGATCCCGACTCCGGCCTGCTACTGAAAAATTCCAGATGGAATAACCTAATTACACTTTGCCCGACCTAGGAATCGAACCCAGGTCCTCATGACCACCAGATCAACGAGGCAGTCATGAAAGCTGTGCGGGGGAGTAGCAACAGCATCCTGAAAATGATAGCTTGATTGTCTGAGAATAAAATATTTTTATTTTTATAAATGAATCAATTTAAATAAATGAATAGATATAATAGTTATTTATGCAACTGTTATATAATAAAAGGTATTAAAACACGAATGTGGGTTTGATAATAGTATCACATGAGTGTTTATTAACAGTTGTTTAATTATTAACAGTTGCATACAGGACTTTATCTACACCCATGATATGAATCCTCTATAAAAGGTTTGCAATACTAATATCGAACAAAAATGGAGGGACATGATGCACATGAATTCGAATTTTTCGCATTCCAATAAACAATAAGATTTTTGCTTTTTAATTACGGTGCTTTGTTAGTTAACCGCTCTTGCATGACAATGTTCTTTTTTTAAATGAGTTGCATTATGAAATTTCGTACAACATTATAACACCTGTTTGGATGATATAATGGTTACTATGACACTGGTTGTTTTAATGTTGGCAATAAGCTAACTGTTTCAGAAACTTTTATAGAGGATTTATAGCATGGGTGTAGATAAATTAATTAATACAATTTTAGCTGCAGTTATGCATTAAACAAAATAATATAATTTGACAAGTTGACCATTTTTAAAGCTTTCGAAATGATTACTGACACTTCACAAGTCAATTTTTTATTTTATTTAGGTACCCTCTACAATCCCTTCATATTTTATCTCATGTATCCCAAATTAAATATTTATGAGAACAGTGACCCTTTGGACATGTCACGCCTTCGGATTGTCTAAAACATTGTTCCATTTTGTTGTCCCTCTTCTCAAATAGAAACAAGAAAAGAGGTAGGTACAGATTTTTACATGACCCAGTGATATAGTTGGCTTGTTGTGTGTGTAGTATCCATTTCAGTGTCAAAAAGGCTCCACTCCCCTGAGTGTACAAATTAGAAACACTTCATAACACAGTGCTAAGTTACAATTACCATGAAATAAAGTCCTCCCGACCGTATTACGGCCATGGCGGCCATCTCAACGGAGAGTAACCCTCGGCGCGGGAGATATTTTAGTGCACGAGTGCGTGTGCAGACACAGGTGCACTCACCACAGGTGAACCATGAAATAAACAGTTTACAAAAGGCACTATTTTAGTATGGATAGTCAAGCACATTCAGTTTGACTCTGACAGCGTCTTTATTTCGTAGCAGTGAGCGTAGCGTTTCGTAGCAATTTTCGTAGTATTTCGTAGCGGTTTTCGTAGTTCATGTAATCTTGTGTTACTGTCGGTTAATCGTTCGAGTATAATATACTCGTTATATTGATGTCCAGTTGTTTTAGCGAGGCAAACGAACAGCAATTGTATTTTATATATAACGATAATAATTATGTCGATAATGTAAGAAAGAAAATAATGTGGTCTCATGTTCGGTGTACCAAAATGTGTTTAACCTTTTCATTCCCATATTATACAATGAACTTTCTCGCCTTCGCGGTAGATAAGCCAATTGGAGGGCTTTCACGTAAAGTACATTGCTCTCAACATATTCTACCTTCCATCTTAATACACAAAAGGGGCGAAAGTATTCCCGTTTTATACGCTATGCATCTTTTCACATTGCAAATCTGTTCTTATACCTACTCATCTCTCCCTTTGGTATCGGCTAAAAGATTCCTTTAACAAGAATCTCGTTGCTTACAGTGGGTGTCTTTACAAAGAATAACAAAGAGAGATGTTAGGAGCGGGACGAAGTACCTACCTACTTACCTACCTAATTTATTATCGAGAAATGTACAAAAAGTGAGAGCAACCCAGCCAGGCGTGCCAGGCATGTCCTAGAACCAAAAATTTTAAGACATGTGACATCTACCAACCCGCCCTGGGCCCGCGTGGTAGATTACGGCCCACTCTCTCTCACAAGGAGGAGGCCTGTGACCCAGCAGTGGGAACATTATAGGCTGGTTATGTATGTATGTTATACATATGTACAAAAAGTTAATTATCCTGCGTTCACAATTTAGTTTTCAAACCATTAAACAAATATAAGGACATTATATACGAGTATATGGACTTTTTGAAAGATGATATGGCTGTAGGAGAGTGTTGCTGATTCTAATCTTAAAAGAACTTCGTCGAATAACTGAGCAGCCGGCGCGGGTGTCACACATGCTAGCAGTAACTGTTATCCATGGCACAGCTGTAGACTCGACCATCTCTGTACACAATCCTTGTGTTCACCACAAATACCTACAATAAAACTAGTAAACAAATCAATTCACAACTATTTACGACCACATATTAAAAGACATAGAAGTGACATTAAAATATGACAATTTATGATATTTATGATTTGAAGGAAGACAATGGGATCCTCTGATCCAGTGAGTTGTGGTTTTTGCATGCAACATGATTTAGCTGTGGCCAGCCCAGTTCCAGTTTAGTCCAGCAGCTGTGCGACCAGAGACTGCTATTTGTGATTTGGAACGAAGAATAGAGTTCCTAACACAGTCTGTGAGTTTCTGGCAGACTCCAAGGGTCCCTTTTGACGCTTTGTTACAAACCATGTTTGCGCTCCGTGGGTGAGGGTGGGAGGAACGCACTGCACATGTCCATGAGCTTTCGTTTTAGTGAAAGCAAAGGTCCTTTCATGAGATATTTCATTGACAGGTTCTTCCAGATATTTCTTTGCGTCGAGCGACTTCTTTGTCCTATCTCGAGACTTCAGACTTACATTTTACGAATATATACTTCCGACTATGTTTTTAAAAGACAGTTTTAAAAAGTGACAAAAGCTTTCTAACGTCGGTCGTATTAAATCAATGTATTAATTATACGGGATATGTCAAAGAATGTAAAGTAAATTAACAGTAGAAATTGCTTATTATACAGCATGTAACAAAAATCCTGTCCGATCCGAAAGGGCCACATAGGTACTGTAATAAAATTACCAGAAAAAGAAAAAAAAATTGGAAATATAAGTTATTGCAATATGAAATTCACATTTTTTGTAGCAAAATTACCCCAATTTCATTATAAATTACCAAATTTTCTGGAGAGGTCATATGTTATGACTTGTAGACACTCGCTAGACGACAGCCGCCCGCGCGCCATGTAATAACCTAGTAAAATTCCCGATTGAAAAAAAATACCACATAAATAGACTTTACACTCTGAGTATGATTTGTCACGGTTCGGATAGGGTTTTTTTGCAGGCTGTATAATCTTTTCTGTAACTGAAAGATCATGATGAAGAGCATGTAAGAGGACGCTTAGTTACGAGATAGGTAGCCTTCAGTAGGTACACTACACACTTATGCTCTATAAAATAAGGGAAATCTCAGCGAGATATATGTACTAACTACCTTACTAAATAAATATGGTTCACTCAAGACAAATTAACAAGCTCTGAACTTTTTCTGATAGTCACTAGACCATGCATTTTTTTTGGATTGAATGTTTATTTTTTAAATAATGATATTCCATCATCAACTACACAGTCTTTTTCCAACTATTTTGGAAATGCAGGAGAACATAAGTAGGTAACTAGGTATAAAAAAAAACGCCCACTAGTACCTAACTAACACTCCTAAATCATTAATTAAGAAACAAAAACCCAATAATATAAATTGCGGGTTACATACGCGGGTCACGTGGCAATATTGATGAACGGAACGGTACGGAGACGATTCAATTTCCCCGAGACAAGGCTATTTCCGCACATAAAAAGTTGGCTGTCGGAAACGTACATCTTGTCTTGAAAAAAAAAACACATTGATAGAGTATTTCGGACCTACATACAGGGTGTAAGGGACAGCCCTCCGCATATAAACAGGGGGCATTCAGATCTTTATTTTGAATCATATTCCACCGCAATTTTTTTCAGGAAAATTTTCATTTTTTTAAATCCTTTTTTCAGTTACTCTTCCTATAATTCAATGTAAAATTACATTCTCTGTTCGCAACACATCATTTATGTAAATAAAACAGCTATAATAAAAAAATCTGCAATATATGTTGAAAAACCAATAGCGAACCACGCGTGAAGCTCAGAATTTACATTGATAAATCAAGTAGCGCGAGCGCGCCCTCCCGCACGGGGAGTGCGGCCACGTGCGTTTTGCCACGGTAACGATACATTGCGTGTGAGGTAATAAAATTCTCATAACGTTCCTGAAATAATTTCATGTACCGGTCGTCTTAGTATGGTATATTACACTGAATTCATCCCATCAGTCTGCGGAGGGCTGTCTCTTACACCCTGTATAAGTCTGAAATCGTCAACCCGTTTTGAGCAAGGGTCGATCAAAGATCATTCGTTCGCCGTATGATAAGCGGCCTTTGCCTTGCAGTGGGACAGTAGTAAGCTGGGCTGGTATTATTATAATCATCTATGGTCCTATTATTATCATCATATGAGGTCCTATAAATAGATGGACAAACTTTTACAAATCATTCAGACCACGAAATAAGGACAATGTTAAAAAAAAAACGCATTTCATATACTTACAAGAAAAAATCAACTAACGAAAATACACTAAAAATTTTGGTTACTAGGGGGTGAGGCGTATTTATCGTAACAGATAGAAATAACAGACATTAAAACTTTTTCCAAAAAAAAAAACAACCGATTTCCAAAAAAAAGCACAAAAAGTGAAAAATTACTTTAATTTCGGAAAACGGGGGCAAAAAACGAAAATTGAAAAGCAAAGACACCGACTTCCAAAATTAGACTTCTGAAGTTTTTATTTGTCACTTTTTAGTTGTGGTACCACACAAATTATAATACCACTACCTTTTTTTTTTTTTAAATAACAGTGTCTGTGTCAAATAAGATGTCATCTACATAGACTGAGAAAAATAAGTAATTATTGAAGCTAACTCCAAAAACTACGCAAGCAAAGTTAATAAATTATTAGTTAGTTATTTATATGGGACCACACGGGAAGCACCATCTTTCAAATAAAAAAAAGAATCATCAAAATCGGTTCACCCAATCGAAAGTTCTGAGGTAACAAACATAAAAAAATAAAAAATACAGACCAATTGATAACCTCCTCCTTTTTTTGAAGTCGGTTAAAAATATAAAAAATAACAAGCGCGAGTGCAAGTACCTACCCATAATGGATGTGTTTATTCTAGTGGGCCAGCAATTAATTGTTTTAGGTCAATATAAAATCACTTTAATCAGTGTTTTATTTTTGCTTGGATATCTTTGGTTAGACGTACTGAACGCTGTGTAAAAATTTGTCCATCTATTTTAATGGGACCTTATATACATTTATCTCTAGTAGATTTATCGCTTAACATGAGTCGTCTACAATTTTGTCTAATTACTTGTTCGGGATCGTATCAACAGAATAGACAGAATAAGCAGCAAGCAATGTCGATCATGGGATCTGACAGCTCTTCACAATTCGGCTGACGTTAGACATTTCAGCCTGTCAGCCTTCCACAGTATGGGTCTGCAGGCAGTGCCGGCAGCATCGCAGTTGACTATTGTTAACTACATAAAAGGTACGAATACTAGTATGTTTAAGATTCGAACGCTATCAAACTAATGACATTTGAAAACAAGATGGCGCGGGCGAATGAGGTCAAATTACATAAAACCTGTCAGACACATTTTGCCGCAAGAGGGGAATATTCAAGCTTGATATAATTAAATCTAGTTTAGTCTACCGTGTATTTGAAAGCAATCTAGATTTTGCATAATGTCACTAGGTAACCTGAATTGGTTTCCGTTTTTCTCTCTTACCGTTGCAGTTGACAATAGGGATTAAATACTATATAATTACGTTGTAGTTTAGGTTAACCTCTGTGCTGTAGTATGGACGTGGTTGTCTCAGAACTTTTTTTTCGGTCGTAAACAAGGTCCAAAGTGACTGACGATAACATTTGGATTCGTTCTTCTTTCTAATATAGCGTCTAATTTACTTTATTATGATTACTCCATTTTTATTTTATTCATTTATTAATACCTGTTTAATTTTAAATTACATGTTGGTACATAATAATTTCTTAGTAAAGAGTGCTATGGTCGTCTTAATTTGTTTTAAGTATTCCGAAAACTCATTCAATCTGCCTAGCCTTTTCCCAATTATGTTGGGGTCGGCTACCTGTCTAACCGGATGCAGCTGAATACCAGTATTTTATATGGAGCGACTGTCTATCTGACCTCCACAGCCCAGTAACTGGGTAGTACGATACCCCTTGGTAAGACTGGTTGTCAGACTTTCGGGCTTCTGACGACCCGTAACGACTGTCAAAGGTCCACGAATGACGGCCAAAAAACTCATATTAAATGTAATTAAAAAAAATAAGTGGTGGAAGCCCAGAAATTCCATGTAAAAAGTATGGGAGTTGCACGCCAACATGAACGTCCTTAGCAAGCACCTTATAATACTGTGCACATACGTGTACACACGGCTAAATATCAAGCTATACATTTCCAGTTTATGCTGATCTCGCATTGTATAGGATTTCCGTAGAATGCGAGGTTAGCTTATACTGGAAATGTATAGCTTGATGTGTAGCCGTGTGTACCTACTAATCTTTGGTACGAGTGTTTGTTTTGGTTGGTTAATTAGGTTGACCTAGGATCTCTTTTTGTTTTAGAGATGTGAAAGAACACAATCCCAATTAGGCCCTTTAGACGCATCACGGTTTCTTTACGGAACGGAGTATAAATGACGTTTGTTGTATGGTCAAAATTTATGGGGTCTCCCCTTAAATATTTATTTTATTCTGTTTTTTAGTATTTGTTTGTTGTAGCAGCAACAGAAACACATTATCTGTGAAAATTTCAACTGTCTAACTATAACGGTTCATGAGATACAACCTGGTGACAGACGGACAGACAGCGGAGCCTTAGTAATAGGGTCCCATTTTACCCTTTGGGTACGGAATTCTAAAAACGTGTCCGTCAAACTGACGGCTGTACGTACACACAGAGAATAAATAGTAGTTTTCACAGCAAAAAAAAAAATAAGGAGTAAAGTTACAACCAGTGTACTACGCATGAATAATAGTACATTACTGTCGCGGCCAGCAATAAGGGGATTGATGGACGATCGTGAAAATGAGGGCCGAGGCGAAGCCGAGGCACTCATGCGTGAGTCCATCAATTCCTAATTGCGGCCAAGGCTTGTATAGTACTTTTCTCAAACAACGCGCGGAAATTCAAACTGAGTAAATTAAATAGAAATTCCAGAATCAATGACGAACAACTATCATTTTTCATGCGCCAATATGTTCATTTGTTTCTTCTTTGTTCTATTTGCAAGCCAATTCGAAATTTAAATAAAATCTTTGATAAGTTACCTCCTTGGTTGCCGTGTGATGAAGTAAAAAGTTCGTTCCATTTTTAAATAACACGACAGATATGAGTTTTCATAGTAATTTATTTGGCCGCTAAACACGCCAGATATGGATTTTCATAGTAACTTTGCTGGCCGCATCGTCACTTGTTTTTGACCAGTACAGCAATTTCGATTTATCTCGAAGAAGGTTGTCAAAATAATGCTCGAATTTCCAAGCATGTTTGAGAAAATGTATTTTAGAGCCTATAAACCTCAAATTGCTTAGCATGATCCTCCGATATGCCGAAAATACATCAGCATTAATTTTGAAATAAATATATGTTATAGTTGAGGATTGATGCTCTGGTCCTGTGTTTGACGAAAACACGATTACATAAAATCTATGTAGATAGACAAAAATCCAAAGTTACCTCTAAACCGAACTATACACCGCTGGTATATAACTGAACTAACTATAAAGTTATACGTTGTATTTTTTATTTTTATTAAGGCCGCGACTGGTATTGTGCGAGCGAGATAAAAAGTGAATGTGAGCTGTGGTAGTATAGGCATTTTATGACTTACTTATGTCTCTAGAAGCGAAAATCGCCGATCGCTCAGCATAATGCTACAAGCAATGACACACTTGCACAAAAATAAATGCGAAATAGAATAGAATTTTGGAATGAGCCAGAGAATCGGTGTTTCTTTGGCCCAGTGACATTTATTACACAAAATTAATGTCCTAATAATGTTCACCCATTCCGAGGTACAAAGGTAGATAATCGTACTTACAAAGGTAAACAAAAAAATTATGGATACAGCTGACACGTATACATAGGTATACAATACTTCTTCCTAATGAGCATGTTACGGCTGGAGTCACCCATTTTGAATTTTACATGGCCGTTACATACCTATACAGCGTGTAGCAAAAACCCTGTCCGATCCGTGAGGGTGTTGTTCAGAATGATACTGAGAGTCTATTCAAGTGGATTTTTTTTTCGGAAAAACGAAAAAAAAATCACCGCATTTTTTTTCAATCAGGAATTTTACCGGGTTTATTACACGGGGCCACAGCCGTCTACAAGTCATAACATACGAACTCTGCAGAAAATTTGCTAATTTATTGTGGTAATTTTGGTAAATGTGAATTTCAAATTGCAACAACTTTTTTATTTTCAATAAAAAAATTATTTTTTGTTTTTTTCTGGGGTTGCAGTAGCTACCTGTGTGCCCCTTTCGGATCGGACAGGGTTTTTGACTGTATAATTATTAATTATATTAGGAATTGATGTCGTTTGTCGTGGTTGTCTGTGTGACCGCCTTGTTCTTTTAAACCACGCAACGGATTTTGATGCTCTTTTCCCAATCATTTTGAGAATTTATTTTGGAAGATTTATGTGTAATTCATAATAAACTATCAAATAAAGAATCTGGATGTTTTATCAATAATAACAAGGAGCGGGTCGCTAGTAAGTAGTAATATGTATATTGAGAAACGCCTGTGTCTCTTCTTGTTTTTATTATTTCCGCAATGATTTTATTTGGATATAGTTGAAATGTATTTTTGAAAATTATTTTCCAAAGTAATAAAATTTACTAATTAGACTATTTTTGCAACAACAAATATTACTGAACTAACTGAGGAGCTCGTGGCTAAGTAATTATAACAGCCGCATGGGTCGATTCATCAGGTTAAGCTACGCTTGCCGGGGTTGGTCCGTAGATGGGTGACCATCTTTACATATCGAGACTCCTCCGTGCCTCGGAAAGCACGTTAAAGCGTTGGTCCCGGCTGTCATTTGTGGATCTTTGACAGTCGTTACGGGTCGTCAGAAGCCCGAAAGTCTGACAACCAGTCTTACCAAGGGCTATCGTATTACCCAGTTACTGGGTTGTGGAGGTCAGATAGGCAGTCGCTCCATGTAAAATACTGGTATTCAGCTGCATCCGGTTGGACTGGAAGCCGACCCCAACATAGTTGGGAAAAGGCTAGGCAGGTGAAATATTACTGATTTAACTGCTGTCTACGGTTTTATAATATCTATTTATTCATGTTTTTTTTCTTATTTGTTTCAGGCTCGAACAAGTTCACTCCCGTGCTCCTTAACGGAGATGAGATCTTATTTGTCAGCCAGGTACGTTTACTTACTTAGAATATAATTTTCTTGGACGGTTACTTGTAGGGTTGCCAAATTTCATAAGAAGATATAAAGTATTTTTGATTTCAGAGAGGGTAAATAAATACAGACCTGTAGAAGGGTATTATTTTTAAAACACTATTTGTTTTTATTTTTACGGAACATAATTTTGTTAGGTTTTCTTAAGGGGGATGTCCTAAGGTAGCCCGCGAAATTCATGTTACGTTTTTTGCAATTTGCAGGTCAGTGTCAGGTTGCATGTTGATTAAAATATAATTCGCGACCGTAACAAATATGGCTTTACAGAATTATAATCATTAGAATCAGTTACTCCTTAAGTTAGAATAACTCCCAAATGTCATGATTTAATTAACTAATCATTTCATACATACTCGTATGAACTTAGAGAATTGTATTGCTGATTCATAATGTAATAATTTCGCGGGCTACCCTGAAGCTTTCGCCTTAAGATCATCCATTAAGAAATATGAGGTAAGAAAGTACTTTGTCGACTTACATAAAAGCAGAAAATTTTGAGTAAAAAAGTCGGCCTTGACCGAAAAGACTTTATCAGTGAATTTTGAACTGGAGTGGAGTCAATTATAAATAGAGTATTTTAGCGTACATATTCTATTAATTTGGTAGATTATAAAGTACGCCTACGTGAAATAGAGTACATAACTCCTTATTAGAGTACGGTTGGCAACCCTAATTACTTAACTGGTTACAAAAGTCCTTAAAATGATGTCCCAAATTGCCATATCGCAGTTTTTGACATAACGTCAGGCCATTACGATTCCTCTGCGAAAATGCTTGCGTTGACTGACTATGCGCATGCGCTGCGTTGCGAGGTTGACTGAGCCAAAACCAGCTGACGTCCATTTTAAATGAATCTATTACTGTTATTTATAACTGCTAGTTAAATTTTAATGTTATATTATCCTAATTTGCTAATCCTAACTCTATGCGAAAGTGAGTTTGTTTGTTTTTTACGCTTTCACGCTAAACCGGCTGAACGGATTTGGATGAAATTTGGCACAGGGGTAGACCATGACCTGGAATAGGACATAGGATACTTTTTATCCCGATATTCCCACGGGATCAAGACTTACGCGAGGAAACTGCGGGGTGCAGCTATTATCTATACATATAATATATTTATTTAATCTAAACATCTTATAAATTTAAATACTTTTTCGTGTCAGTCTGTGTGACCGCGTTGTTCTTCTAAACTCCGCAAAGAATTTAAATGCGGTTTGTACTATCTTTTATAGAATTTATTCCGTATGTTTTATTGTATATAAAATTCTTATTTATCTAAAATAGAATAATGAATTCTCGTTTTTTGTCAAGTCGTAAAAACCATGTGAAACGGGCGAATCACTAGTAAAATCATAAAATACAATATGAAAATCTTCAAGACGTTACAACCGTCAACTTCAGGAGAACAAAACAAATTGCTTCCATTAGATCTTTACTGAATGCTAGGTGAGGTTACTCAGCCGCTTAAGTAATTAATAAACAATTGAGTTTGAGTCTGCATTTTTAACCCCCGACGGAAAAAGAGGGGTGTTATAAGTTTAACGTGAGTATCTGTGTGTCTGTCTGCGCCATCATATCTGCCAAACGGCTGAACCAATTCTGATTTTTTAGGTTTTGTTTGAATGGTAAATTGATCGAGAGCGTTATTAGCAAAAAATAAACCTTTATTAGACGCTTTGTTTTTGTCGGGGGTTTTTTGAATTTTGAATTTAATATAACTTGTTAAAGGGGGCGAAGTAAATACTTTAAATGTTGTCTTACAATGCTTACAAAACACGAGAGTTTGTTTCATAAAACAGCTTGGCTAACTAATATTATAAATGCGAAAGTGAGTTTGTTTGTTTGTTTGTTACGCTTTTACGCTAAACCGGCTGTACCTACTGATTTGGATGAAATTTGGTACATGGGTAGACCATGACCTAAAGAAGGACAGGCTACTTTTCATCCTAGGTCGCAGACGAAGTCGCGGAAAACAGCTAACTCTAGAATAATAAGGAAATCAGAGATGAATTTTATGAACAGCCACCCTGAAAACAATTTTACTTGGAATAGACAGCCTTCAAAAAAGGGTGAGCCCCTTCCGGGCCTCCAAAAACACTTCCAGCAACCACGTCTTTGTCTTAACAACAATTCCATTAAAAAGCTTCTATAAAATGAATAAATTAGTAAAGTTATAATAACATTCTAATAATTAGGTACACAATTAAAGTATCCAAACTAATTAATCGCTATGATTCGTTCCCTGTCTATTAGTGACATTCAATACTAATTAACAACGCACTGTTTGCAGTACTAATTATTTACCCTAATTGGAGGGCAACAGGAGCAATTATTTTCACTCAATTAGTGCTTTAATCGTGGCCAGATCTTAGAATTGATCATTTAAGTAATGAATTGGTCGTGTTTCTTGAAATAGAACATCGACCGCTGCACGCGCTGGTCACATCAAGTGGTCTGGCCAGGGGTAGTATTATGAAGTACTAATGCCATCACTATTCCACTGCGACAACGGGATGGTGCTAGCGGCCTTGTCTAGCTCCGTCTCTCTCTCACACTGGAAAAATGGTGGCATTAATCTATACTAATATTATAAAGCTGAAGAGTTTCTTTGTTTGTTTGTTTGAACGCGCTAATCTCAGGAACTACGGGTTGGTATTGAAAAATTCTTTTTGTGATTGATAGTCCATTTATCGAGGAAGGTTATAGGCTATATAACATCACGCTATGACCATTAGGAGCGGAGCATACATGTAAAATGTTGCAAAAACGGGAAAAAATATTCCTTTTTGAGAGCTTCCGTTGCGTGCGCTGCGTAAACGGTTTATGTTACGCAAATCTCATGTATAATGGAATTGTTCCTCTTTAAAAGTTCTAAAAAAAAGTCCACGACAGCATACGTCTATCTTTTAAGATTGACTCACTATAACCTTTTTTATGATACAAATTTGTTCGAAATTAATGCATTATTTGCGAAGGAGTTTTGTCAACATTGTATTAATTCTTATTCAAATAAATAGTTTTTACATCAAGGGTATTTATGTAGCAGTAAAATACTTTTTAATTCATTCGAATCGGACATTTCATTTCGAAGTTATCACGAAATGCAATACGCGAACTCTTAGATTATAAAATAACGCGAACCGTTCGACGCCAGCGCCTCGACGCGCCGCCGCGACGATCCCTACTTTAGAGAGGAGAGGATGGGCACACGGGTAGACTATGACCTGGAATAGGTCATAGGATACGCTTTATCGATCGAGACTTACGCGGGTGAAACCGCGGGGCACAGCTAGTACTTCATAATACGGCACCAGATCATTGAATAGGTACTCATAGGGGTTGAGGTGTGAATAGACACTCGGGAGGGGTTGATGTCGCTTTGTTTTTTGTTGTGCGGTCTTTTATTGGATTTCCAAATATGATATTATGGAAAGCGACCAACTTGGAAGTAGTGCCGTTGCCGAGGTACCGCTTGCTTCACTCGCTCGGCTCGCGCACGGTTAGTCACAGGTCACAATTCTAACCTAATGTAACACATTCGGGGTGGTTAGAACTGTGAAAAAACGCGCGCGAGCCGTGTCGGCGAGGGGTGCCGTGGCAGCAGCGGCCGGCGAGCACTACTTCCAAGTAGGTCGCAGTTACATGGAATTTTTTACTACTTACATGTTATCTTAGACTCTACATCCATACATCCTTACATATTATAAAAAGTCCTCCGCCGCGTCTGTCTGTCGTCCTGTACGCGATAAACAAAAAAGCTACTGCACCGATTTTCATGCTGTTTTCACCAATGGATAGAATGGTTCTCTAGTAAGGTTTTGGTACCTATATAATAACCGACATCCACGCGGGCGAAATCCCGGGCATCAGCTAGTTAATGATAAATGGCAAAATGTCCACTGACATATCTGAGTTTTGATTTCATAACACAGTCAAATCACAATTGCCATTCAGTTGTGATTTGAATATAATGAATACTTAATTGATAAGTAATTAATTTCCCTGTCTGTGCATTGATATTATCACGTATTCGTGACTTATCTTGCATAACATTACAGGCCCTATAAACGTAGTATTGCAGTTTAACTCATCTAAATATTACTTGCTTGTCTTGCAAGTTGTAATACGCGCCCATAGGGAGAAGCAAGCAGAACATATCGCTGGTAGACTATCCACACGGTAAAGTTAGGCACCACCGAATTGTGCAGTACAAGTTAGTCGACTAGGAGCGCCGCCTGTTGAACTTGAGCTAGCTGCTGACTAATTTAGTTTTAAACACACCTCTTGTTTACCTAAACTCCATTTGAAATAAGATTAGCAATTTAAATAAGCCTTTTTTACAGTCCGTTCAACCGATTTTGACTTCTATTGCGTTAGTGGCATGACAAATAATAGTAACTGCAGAAAACAGTTGGTATTTTGTAACCTTTTTTGCTTTTAATGCCATCCTTATGCCTACGGTATAGAAGTCAAAATCGGTTGAACGGACTGTAAAAAGGTTTGTTTAAATGTCAAATCTTATTTCCAATGGGGTATAAGTTCCGTTAATTGTTACAAAGAGCGATCTAGCAAGGAACATCACTGAAGAACAGAAATAAAACACATTTACTTGAATGGATGGATTTGCCTTACGGTGGGATCAGGGATAATTAGTTATATCGGCTTATATAGGCTTAGTGAAGTGTAGACTTTTTTTATGAACTTTACCTGAAACTTTTTGGAAGGCCTACTACACTGTCCTCTCATAACAATTAACACTGTAATTCGAAAATATTGTAAAAGTCAATTATCTTTTAAAAGAGTAACCATGGAGTTTCTTGCCGGCTCTTCTCCATAGGAAACGACCAATTGGAACCGTGCACCTAGCTTCTGACGTTTCATAAGTGCCCATGTAGGCTTATGTGAAATAAAATATTTTGATTTTGATTTTTTTTTTGATCGAGTCTGGTAGAGTTGGGAGATTGGTAAAGAAGTAACATCCAGACACGTGAGGAATGTCTAGATAAGTATTGGTTCTGAATAATTAATTTCATTTATTTCGGACAGAATCCATGTGTTAGTAACAATTTTCTTAAGATCAATGTTAGTAGGTAGGTAGGTACAGTCACTAGCACTACTCGTAATATGTATACACATAGCAACTTTTAAAAGTGACTTTCTCCTACTGTATTGATTGTAATTTTATGTTATAACGAACATAGTATTTTGGAACCCATATTATTATGAAATGGGTATCATCTCAAAGATTCAATCGTTATTCCACGAGTAAAACGTTATTGAATTTTGCTGAGTGTATACATATTTTTGCTCGTGACTGTAAATAATGTATGATGAATGAAAGTAATCATTTCAATAAAGTATAGAGTTTTGAGTAAGAAATAACAAAATTCTGGAATTACATTGCTGATTTCTACCTATACTACGTATAAAAATATTCGGGCAAATAAACATACCAAAGTAATACTTGTATTATATTTATGGTTCCGAATTCTTTTTGCATGAATACATTTTTTATAACAAATTAACAAGCATAAATGGGCATTAGAGAGAAAGATAAAGAACAATAAAAGGTAATTAGAGGAAAAACCGAAACCGTGTAAATAAAAAGTAAAAATAAGAGACTTCTTTCTTCTTTAATTATTTTATATTATGTTCAGAAAAGAGAGAAATACATTAAAATATACTAAACTAGAGATAACAAACAGGTGTTAATTTTACATTAAATTAAGACTCCATTTGTACAGTTCATAATGTTATTATTACCGCTTTTATGGCCGTTTTCTACCTCAAATTGCTTAAGCATGATCCTCCGTTATGCCGAAAATACTGCAGTATTAATTTTGAAATAAATATATGTTAAAGTTGAGGATTGATGCTAGGTCCAATGTTTGGTGAGAACAGAATTACATAAAATTTTCTCAAAAAGAATAAGTTTTAAACGATACGACTACATTAAAACCTGTGACATACCTACAGTCCAGTTTAAAATATTTCGAGGCGTAAAAGTTGTCAATACTAATGAAAAACTTTCGCTGAAATAATTATGTGATTATGTGTACCGAAGTATAAATATTTCGCCAAAAGTTCATAATTCCCGAAGTACATACTAAATGTCCTTCGTTTCGTGCCGATGGTAAAATTCAAAGTTTAAAAAAAAAAAATATTGTATGAGCCCAGTAGGTAAGTACCTGGCCACGTTGATGGTGGCATCAATTGCATTGTTTAGTTCATCCGAGGTGCAGGTGAACGGGCACTTAGGAGACTCCAGCAAATGGGGCATGGTAATTTATGAAAATGAGTGTATACTATCACCCCCAAAATATTTTGTTTTTGCCAAGTTTTTTAAATTGCATTCCGGGGCCATACAAAGGAGCAACAATACTCAGATAGATACATGGACAGATTAGCTTGGGTTACAGGCAATCAAAGAAGCTCGCTGAGATAAAAGACCCGAGACAAATGGCTATAACGAACGTAAAGTGGCCATAATGGCACCCGCCAGGCTAGGGATCCGTGTATTTACGTTTTAACAACCATTGTATCATTTATAATCGGACACTTATGTGTGTTTACCTCCTAGTTTTAGGTAGGTAGGTATGTATTTTGTAAGTTTAACTTGGATAACAATTATGTCTCAGTAGGACATAGCCATAATATAGTTATATCCCTAGAGATATAGCTATATACCGTAATATAGTTATATGCGTTTCATAACTATTTTACTAGTTATATAACTAAGATACGAGCACAATCTAGTATTATAACTATTAGGGCACTCTGACCAAATACATAGGTTAGGTTAGAACTGTGACCAACTACGTCGAAATTGGTCGCATTAACAAAATTAGGGTACTCCGACAGTTAATGAACCGCTTTCATATAGCTACATTACGGTATATACTGAGCAAGGTATATAACTATATCACGGCATCAACCATCTTACTGTGACACTGCAATCGTGAGGAAACCTGGACTTATAATTAATATAAGTTTGAAATCGCCAATCCGACTTGAGTGATCAATGCCTTTTCTATAAGAGATGTATCCTGCAGTGAGAGTAAAATAGGCTGATATTATTATAACCAATACTTCGATTCGTTGCTCTAGTAGCCGCAATTTCTCGGAAGCAGCCAAGAGATTACATTTGTGCCCAATTTATTGCAATGTTGTCGCCCCTCGAAATGTTTACCTCTGCCTCACTTTGGGGAATACTGGCGGGATATTATGCAGGTACTGTAGCGCCCCGCAGCTCTACAGTACCGGAACGATTGGGACGCAGCTGCAAAAGAAATGCTATGCTAAATTTTATCTATTTATTTTGTAGAATACGCACACTCACTCACTTCACTTCAGGGGGCTTAAAACAGTCACTTTGGCAGACTCATAATAGGAAAATAATATGAATCATCGTACAATGTCACAAACTGACAATTCATCATATGATATGCGTGCGATTCATATTACGAAATAATTCATCTGTTTGAGATTCGTAAAATGGTCCATAAATTATGAATTGCTTTTATGTCAAATTAGAGGAATTGCTAATGACAGCTGGAGTTCAGGAAATGAACTGCTTTTGGAGGAATTGCTAATGTGGCCGGTTTAGGCCCCAAGGGCGATCAAAACAAATCTGTCTCAATATAATTGACTCTAAATTAGCTTGAGTGCTCAAATCTAGCCAGAATTATTTTTCTGCCAGCCTGCTTACTGTAGTGTTCCTTTTGGCTGTTAATGTACAGTACTACAGTTTTTAGTCATGAGTAACGTAGGTGCTGACCGATCAAAACTCAACCGAAAACGATGAAAAGCGTTCATCAGGTGCTCTTTGGGTACTTGGGCAGCCAGCAGAGCTATCAATCAACACTTGTAGTCTGACCACCGTAGAAACGTCAGAAACGAAAGACAAAATGGCAAATTGTAGAAGTATCATTTTTAAAAGAGTAACCGTGGAGTTTTTTGCCGGCTCTTCTCCATAGATTGGAACCGTGCACCTAGCTTCTGATGTTTCCTAAGTGCCCATGTAGGTTTATGTAATTTTTTATTCTAAGGCACGGAGTACAAATTGAAGAAAATTAATGACACTTTGTTTTTGTAGAGTAATGACAGGGTCAGAAGACAACTGCTCGAGCAGTTAGCTAACTGTATGATTAATATTATTTAAAAAAAAACCTATAATATGTATGTATAACCTTTCATTACTTTTACTAAGAAGATAAACAGAACTTGTTACTTTCACTAGTTACTTTCAGATATTTTTTAAGTATACATCCAACTTTAATAAACCCTTTGCGAAAAACCATTCAATTTTAATGTAGATAATAAAAATAACAATCCCAACATTCCGAGATTTATACTACAATTTCGCTAGCAACAAAATTCTCTCATTTATTATGAAAAGCAATACAGATTTCAGTAATACGATCGTGGAGTAACCGCCTGTTAATTACGAATGAAGTTCAGTGCTGGACATAAGGTATTATTGCGAACTCCTTCATATACAATGCAGTGGCTTGAAATGAGATCTCTGAATTAGTTAGCGGCAGCCGGCCAAATAACCAACTGTTGCTGTGAAACTCTGTGAAAAACTATACCCACAAAAACTGTAGTAATAAGGTGCTACGGAACGGCAGTGAACAGTTAAATACTTTCATTTCGAAATCCCATGCATTTTGGGCAGAATTTCGGAGCTAGCGACAAACGTCTGTAATGAGTATGACCAATCTTTTTTACAATGCTCATAAAATGTGAAAATATCAACAGTAATAAAATGCATCTTTTTCTATAAACTACCTTAATTGTTTTATGCTTACGAGTACCTACGCGAAGAATTTCATGAAATAACCATCATCATTATCATTTCAGCCGAAAGACGTCCACTGCTGGACATAGGACTCCCCCAGGCACCGCCGCTTCGTAAAATAATTATACCTACAACCTCAAATCAAAATCAAAGGAACCTCCAAGTGGGTTTTTCTTTGTGAGTGTACGGAAACCAACATTACGTGTTCACTCGGTTTCTTTCTCATTCATTTCACAAAACACTTCGAACTTGTGACAAAGGAAATGGCGTGTATCTCTTCATGCCACGATATTTTTTTACAGGGAATACAAAAATAAACCGTGAACCTGTAAATGGGCCAGTGAACTCTAGAAAAACGGCATTTTATAATTGGAGTCTCTAATCAAACTTAATATGCCCGTAGCTTCAAAGAATTTGAAGATAAGGTCACATACGGTATTAGTGTATATAAGCACCTGCATAATCTAGGAGTATAGAAAAACTAAAAGTTCTATTTCTGAACTCAGAGTTCTTTTGATTTTTGCAATATTTACCAAAGGTTTGGTTCTGGTCTTGACCTCTAAAATGTCTTCTACCTATATTTAAATAGGTACTAACCTGTATCAAAATTCAAAACTGTATCTTGGTCGAAGGTTCGGTAAGCCTGGATCGATCCTGCTAGTTTCTAATTAACTGCCTGAGGCATGAAATTACAGAATTGAATATGGTCAAAGAGAAACGGGGCATTGTTTGAGGCACGTTTTAGAGACGTCTGAAGACTCCCTTAGTCAATGACTATTAGGGGTGTCAACCCTAAAAGTATTATTGCAAAATTACACGGTTTGACCAAATCGATTCACTTGAAAGCGGCACAAATTAGCAACAAAGGGCGTGAGATACGCCCAGTTTTATTTCGTCTAGTATTTCTTTTTCAATGATATCTGATTTATCACCATGATCATCAACAAATCGTTCTCCTGCTCTTATTACAGTTTATTTGTGGTCGGCGCAACATCTCTTAATCTTCCATACTTCTCTATTAGTTGTCATCTCGGTAGTCACCCCCTTTCTAGTCATATCATCTTTCACACAGTCCATCCATCGTTTCTTTGTTCTTCCCCTACTTGTATTATATCTGTTTATAGGTACCTTTATTGATCGAAGATAGGTACTTACATATTATAAATAAATTACTTGTTATAAATACTATACATATACAACGTGTAACGTTAAATGCGCAAAACCTCAGACACCCCAACTGATTTTTAATTCAATTGACCTATTTCAGACAGAAGAAAGTTCATTAAAAAAAACTTTTTTTTACATTTCTAGACGTTGATAGTAATACTGTTTCTTGTTTACGACTTTTTATCTCCGCTACAACGTTTTTGTATACAAATCACGTTCTGTCCGTGATGGACTTTAAGAATAATTAAGGCTGTTATTAGCTGTCCCGCGGCATTGTCTGTGCAAACAAAATTTGTTTTGAGCCCCTTAAAAGGCCGAATTTAAAGAGAAAAGTCTTTTAAATTAGAATACTTATATAGAAAATTTGTCCATCTAATTAATGGTGGTAAATGCGGTAATATTTCTTTTGGGCCGGAGGAGTTAATTTGCTTGGAGCCATTGTTCGGCTTGTTTGTCAAAAAATATTTATTGCTTTGATTCATCACCCTTCTGCCGTCATCTCAATTTATTTGTGGTCTGTGACACATGTTTTCGTCATCCATACATACATCTCTGTAAGACACCATCACAGTATTCTTCGTTATAATTCCTGCAATGATGGGGCTTATGAGTTACTTACATACAACAGCTGTTTTATTCATTATCATCTTCCTGCGCGTGTCCTATGATACTTCGGGCACAGTATAAATAAGAAACAGTATTATATATGTCTTCATAGAAAACGAAAAGTACAAAACTCAAAAAACTCAAAGCATTTATTTCAATGAAACCATTTACAGGCACTTTTGAATTGTCAAGGAGCCGGTCAGTCAGAAATATGAAGCTAGTTGCCCATTCCAAAGCGTAGTAGGTACCTATGGAGAAGAACGGGCACGAAACTCCACGGACACTCTTTTAAATCAAAATATTGTTACAATATATGGGTTATATCATTTATGTTGAAATTATACATGTGAGAACAATGTAGAAAGCACGTTAAAAGCGTCCGCAATTATTACATAAAACAATTCAAAAATTAAAATAAGCCATGGCAGCTAAGAGATGACCAGCCACAACTGACGGCGCCCGTTCACGAACATGACGCATGGATCAGCACCATTCGGCTCAACCATTTTGAAGGGAGCTAAATGATCCAACACACGCGCCACCATCAGCGAGACATTTCAGTGAGCATGACATTCCCAGTCGCCAGGGCATATTCAAGTCAATGAAAGACAAATTACCCGGTAAATAGTAGCTCAATAGTACATAGTACTCACACATTTACAATTGAACTACTGCGATTTCGCTGCTATGATTTCGCGGCGGAGGTGTGCTACCGGCGTCAATACTGTTCCGTACTGATATACACTGAGATTTTGAAACGCGACGTTTCGGCTTTTCGCTAGGGGCTTGAGTGCACGGCAGTTACGCTCGGACACGGAAGGTTTATCTACCGAGCTGCCGTAGCTAATTATTTCAAGGTCACTGCTGACACATAATACTGTTACTTTATTATACTGTGCCTGTGTCGGCGCAACACGTTTTCTTGTTCCGTTCTCCCCTGTTAGCCGTCACGCTATCATTCACTCCCTTTAGTTTCATATTCCTCACACAATCCATCCATCTTTTCTTATCTCTTCTTCTTCCTCTCCATCCATCAACATTTATTCTCATCACTCTTTTTAGTCGGCTTAGTCCCATCTCTTCCCTTATGCCTGCCTGCCTTAAGCCTGTGGCGCGTGAGTCGCTGACGGAACGGAATGTTGCCATCATAAATATTATATTTTTGTAAACACTTAGTGTATTTATTTTATTTCTTATTTTGTTATTGATAATTCATTACGTGCTGCACCGATTGACGTCATGACGTCAACGCCGGCTGTCACTGAAAACCAGCGCTGGGGCTCTGTCTCGCATAGGGTCGCAGCATTATGCTGAGCGATGGCCGTTTTGCGTGAATGTGACGCATATTTTTTCGCAACTTGTTATTTTCGTATATTTTATTTGTCCTTTGTTAGCGTCATGTTTGCCGCAAATAAAAGTATTTTCTTTCTTCTTTCTTTATGCGTTTATGAAGAAATGGGAAATTTTTGTAAGTATAAACGCGTAGGAGAACGGATGGGAGTAAATCTTTTCACATGCTTCCAGCTGTTTTATTGATTTTATCCATTAAACTTTAGTAAATTGTGTCGAGGTATCGATGTGTTATCGGTGCTTAAAACAGTCACTTTGGCAGAATCTTAATGGGAAAATATTATGAATCATCCTAAAATGTCACAAACTGACAATTCATAATAATGATCTGCGTGCGATTCATATTACGAAATAATTAATTTGTTTGACAGTTCTCTATGTAGATTCGTAATATGGTCCACACATTATGAATTGCTTTTGTGTCAAATTAGAGGAATTGCTAATGAAAGCTGGGAATTCAGGAAATGAATTGCTTAAAGAGGAATTGCTAATGTGGCTGTTTTAGGCCCGCTGAGCGAAACGAAAAAGGAAGTATGAAAAGACGTGGAAGAAAGCTAATTGAACTTAGCTTCATTTCGTTTCGTTCCCAGTGCGGCCTGCTCTTGATCCTCTTTCGTCCGAACCCACAACTCAAATCATTTGGTCTTTGGTTGGAAAAATCCAAACTCTCGACTCCATTGTTTGAATTCTTTGTTTTCTTTAATTAAACATTCGAATTATCTAAAAATTCCATAAACATTTTGTTTCCGTTGTAAAGAATTCTGTGGCTTTCTTTGTTATTTTTTTTAAACATCCCCTTTTATAAATACTTTGAAAAACTCATTTTTATATCATATCAACTAGGGGCTGTCCCGAAATTCCGCCCAAAATGTAAAAGATTTGCTTGACAAGGTCATCGGCATTACGTAGCCCCTTATACAGAATAAATACGTACTGCAGGTAACACGGGTTCCGCCATTTCTTTAACCACACGTCAACAATCCGACGATACCGAATCATTAAGTTATTTCCTTTGCATTTAAGTCACGTGGCCCAGTTCCAAATCGATTGGTTCCCGCACTATAATGTTAGCAAACACAGAAACGAATTAAGTTTCATTGTTTAAGGACAAAGAAGAAAACCCTTTGTTTATGTCGAAACGAGTTCTGCTTCAGTAGGAATAAAATAAATCTAAGTTTATTTAAAAACGGGAACATTCAAAATATAGGTCAAATGTGTTTTTAAATTCACTATTGTGCAGCTTTTTTACATGATCGTTTTGGTTAGGGTATGCTAATACAGGTAAAGATCTCATTACTTCAAATGAATATTAAGGTAATATGTCCCGTTAGTGAAAATACCCTTTTCCGCGCACTTTTTGAATTTGGAATATCTTAGTGTTCAGCGCCGAAGAAATCGTATGCAAATATTGTTCGAATAAAGACTGGCTGGTACGACGGCCCATAGTAGCGCCGTGTGGGTACTGGGAAGTGTTAGGACCGACGTAAAATAAAATCAATCTGCCTAGCCTTTTCCCAACTATGTTGGGGTCGGCTTCTAGTCTAACCGGATTCAGAAATTGAGGATCAGGGTGGAAAGTTCACTCATCCTCTATTGAAAAGGGAGGATACTCCGACCAAACGGGTGTCTTGTCTGGCGGGCAACTGCCCAACGCGCAACAATTGATGTTGGAATCTTGTATAATGTTGATCGCGTGGTAAACTCCCATAGCGCGATGCAGGATTTTGTGTTATTTACTACACAAAAAGATACTAAATTTATCGGAATAATTACGACTTTTTTGTGTTTTTTTTTGGAAGGCGTTTGTTTTTTTTCTGAGTTTATTTTAGACATTAGTCACATCGGTGAGGGAAAACATGATGGAGAAACCTGAACTTGTAGTTAATAATTATAAGCCTGTAATAGCCAATCCGTCTTGGTCAAGCGTGGTTAAAATATGAGGCGCCAAAAAAGTAGAGTGTATCTCTCGGGCGCCAAATATATTTTTGGCTCGGGCGACGTACTTTTCAAAAAAGCGCCCTCGCCGTAAAAATATTATTTTGCTCCCTTATGATACAATCTACTATTGAAAGTTCGAAGAGCTGTTAATTCAAGGACATAGTTAAATTTATCTATTACTTTTGTCCCCAGCGCTTCGAATGGTTGGTGAGCCGCCCCATAGATCCTGGCGAGGTGGTGACCCTGCACTTAATGGGCCGCGGACGCTTTGCCGCCCCCAAAGTCATCGGGGTGTACCGCCTCGGCCTAGAGATTGTGGTCAACGACGGACAAATAGCTATTACTGACTCACTCGTCGATGACCGGAATAAGCCAGTTCCGGTAAGTACATGAACATTTTATTTTTTGTAAAAGGGGAGTGAAAGGGTTTTGCCGACACGAGTCGTGCATGAGTGGCGTTGGCGATGTGGACCAAACAGGACGGACACCCGGTTCCTTACATTTATGTTCGCATAGCTCGTCAAAATGTAGGGAACAGCTGATTATTTTTCGGGATACCTTTGGTTTTCCTATATTTACATAAACCTCATATCTGATAATATTCGTTTTCTCTATCTTCACTAGAGCACAGCTCGGTGGCCCAGTACTTTAAATAAATAAAATAAAAAAGCCATTTATCCTAATACCCAAATTACACTTTTTTTTACATAAATGTTTGTAGCCTGCGTTTAAATAAAATTTATCTTCAAAAAAAACCCTAGCATGCGAAATTATAATTATTTTTAATTATTCGAGATTCGATTTAATTGGATTCTAATAATAGTAAATATTGTAATTGTATTTAATTATATGATAGAATAATTTATTTCTGATAAGTATTATTTAATTAAATTAGTAGTAGTCGCCTCCTTGGCGTAGGCCTCCCCCATTTTTTTTCCAGTATTGTCTGACCCTGGCTTTGGTCGATGGCCCAGTACTTTACCTACTCCTAAAAAGAGATCATAATTATAAGGACTTCAAGGACTTTGTTTCCCGCTGCAGCAATAGTATTTGTATGTATAATATACACAGGGCGTCCCACGGATATGCCACATGGAGGGAAAGTACCTTAAATATTATAGATGGAACATTTTACTGAAAGAAGACATTATTTTAATTTTAAAAACAATTTAAATTGCATTCATAGATATTTAAATAATTACATGGTTGAACCGGGAATCGAACCCGTTACATGAGAAAAATAATCAGCCTGTAGCTTTATCACACCGATCAAAAGGCTTCATCATAAGCATTATTTTTTGCTAAATAACATAGTCTCACAAATAAAAGGAAGACCATGAATTTTGACGTTGACGTTTTCAGTTATGGTTGATAACCACATTTTGACATACTCGTACTTACAAAACAACGTAAATTTTTCTAACAGGAGCAGCTACAATGTTAATTTATAGGTTTCCATTCAAAAATAAACTATTTTTCTTAATATGTTTTGAAATTACAGTGAATAGTTTACAATATATTTAATTCATAAGGGTGAAGCCGGGAGAAACGCCACGATTGCACATTCATTGCATAGCTTCCGTGGACTCTCGTCTTTGGAACAGCTTAGGAGTGGTTTGAAACATATATAATAAATTACGTTATAAACGAAACCAACTCATTTAAAATGAAATAAAAATGATTTAATTTATTAAAACTTTCATTTATGTCAATCGTATTTATCGGTTCTTCTCATGCACTAACTGGTATATACATAAATATCTACTCTATTATAATTTAAAGTTTTTTTTTGTGTCTGTGTGTGTGACCGCGCTATTCTTCCAAACTACACAACGGGTTATGATGCGGTTTTCACCATCATTTAGAAAATTTATTGCTGGTAGTTTATTAACACACTTACAACTTACACACTACGATACAGAAATCTTGATGTTTCGTCAAGTTGTAAAAACCGTGCGACACAGGGGCTGGTCGCTAGTTAGCAGTAAGTAAGAAAGTTGGAGTCTTCATTGTTATAATGTTAACAATGACGACGCCTAACATCACGCCTGTATTACCCAAAGGGTTAGGCAGTAGTAAAGCCACATTTCGCCAGTTATGGTTAAGTCCCATGTAATAGGGTGCGAGCCTATCGTGCCATAAAACAGACGTTCCGAACTTCTACTTTGAAGGAAAGAAAGAAAAATAGTTTATTTGGGACACGCACAGGAAATAAAACAATAAAAACAAACATTAAAAGTAACAAAATCAATAAAACAAGTAATAAAAAATAAAATAAAAATAAAATGTATAACGTATAATGTAAAAGGAAAATAAAACCTGTGCGAGCCCAAAAAGGCTCCTATCTCAGCATAATGCTACGATATTTGGGACAAAATAAAAAAATACCGCAGCGCTGGATATTCAGATAGGGGCCCGCTGTGATGCCACGGACACACCTACAGGTATAAAATAAATCCCACAGAGGAGTATCATCTTCATCATTTCAGCCAAAAGACGTCCATTGCTGGACATAGACCTCCCTCTAGCGACGCCACATCAACCAGTCCTGTGCTTCACATATCCAGCGGATTTTCACGACCATCACGAGCTCATCGGTCCTTCCTTGTTTGTTAACCATGCTAAACTATTAAAAAGAAGAGGTTCGTCCTACACAAAGTGGCAATCGCTTTCAAAGCGTTTCATAGAACGTATTTCTACAAAGACTTTCAAAAGGATTGACATTGACAGCGACACCCACATTTACAGGTTTTCGGTAACTTTTGTCAGTCACAATTTTGACTATTCCATTATCGTTAGCCATAGAATGGACTTGGTCTTGGTCGGAAAGCGTATTCATTTACGTGCACCATGACAAAGTTATCCGCTAAATTATGTTTCCACGCCATTCAAACCGGCTATAAAATCAAAAAGTGGTCTTGAAATAAAGGTAAAAGTTTCATAGGATTTGGTCGACGCTGTTTTAGTCTAAACCAGGGGTTCCCAAACTTATTTTGTCTTCTGACCACTTTGAGAATAAATTATTTTTTAGCATCCCAATTTTTTCACCTTCTTAAAAGCCCCTGTAACTTCGAATTAAATTAATTATTGTGAGCTATATTAGCCGAGATTAAACATTCATCCTAAACGAGACTTTTACTATAACCCGCAATAGTTAACTTGAGACCTGAGCGCAGTAGGTATACACAACGGCGCTCAGCTCTCAAATTAACTCTTACGGGCCACACCTGCCAATGAGAATGATTATTGAAACGCAACTTTATAGTATTCAGACAGATTCGCACAAGTTGTAGTCGAGATTCGATAGCTCAGTCGGTGTCTAAGAGTCCTAGATGAAATTACAAATCTCCCCCCAAGCCTCTACACAACGCCCCCATTTTTTTTCTGGGTCTCTTACCGCCCCCGTTTAAGCCTGCAGCGCCCACAAGGGGGCGTTATCGCCCACTTTGGGAAAGGCTGGTCTAAACTGAGATGTAAACAAAGTTGGAACTTTAATTTTTCCGGGTTTGAGAAACAATGGTCTGTCTGACATTATTAAGATAAGCATTACGTAGTACACGAAGACACACTTTAAGTCTTCTAAATGCTAAAAGCTCTCGTTTACTGAAAGTCTGTGACTGAAAGCCTACTTATTTATTTAATTTTGTTTGATGTAAACGTCGCCAACAATTTCAAGCGTCAGATAACTTTTACCTGTAAAAATACAATAGACGTGGATATATTTAGTAACCGATTCCGCTTAACTAAGTTTAGCGGGTTTTTTAGATAAGCAGAATAGGTTACTAAATATATCTACGTCTTTTGTATTTTATAATGGATTTCCGCAAAGTCACGCCTGATTCAATTAACTATCTTAAACAAAATCTGTCAAACCTCAATTTTTACTTCTCAGATATTTATCTGAAGATTGTAAAATTTTCCCTAAGTGATTTATTATTGTTATTTTGGTCATAATACCTCTACAGACGGAGCAAAGAAATTAATAATCTTTGATTTAAAAAATAAAAGACTTTACCAAAATTAAATGGTTAATTTTCACACGGTATATTTTGCCCGTTTCATACAAATTAAATAAAAATGTTTCCAAAAAAAGGCTTTGGTTTAAAGAACTGTACGTCGATTCTGTAAAATTCAAACAACAACTCGCATCTCACATCGCCATTCACTCTCACTTCGCATAAGGGTTCAAAACGTGTTCGGGTTCGAGTGCGAAGTGAGCGTCGAAGTGACGGGGGAATTACCTTACTGAATGCCACTTCTTACGTCATCTCATACTTTATCTGTCAAAATGTCACTGTCAATTTAGTTCAAATCGCCAACACGCTCGCAAGGGTAGCGCTGGTGTATCAACCGAGTTTTTAGAATGCCAATCAAGAAACTCAAAGCGGATTTAGATTCAAAGTTTACAATGAGGTCTTACAGAATCACACCCCTGTACTTCTTGTACAGGGGTGTGATTCACGGTGTGATTCGGTGAGAAACAAAATAAATTTATTTGACCCAGGATAAGGAATACAATTTTCACAAAAAAAACAGAAAAAACTTAAAAGGTTTAAGGTGCCTCTTGATCGCGTGTAAAGAATCTAGAATTTATAAGTAGGAGCCCGAAGTCTGGAGTACCCGGTTGATGGCAATAGACTCCCCTCTATTACATAACTGGCGAAATGCGGGTGTACTATAGATGCACCTCTGCCTAACCCTTCAGGGCATACAGGCGTGATGTTATGTTGATATATAAATCACTAGCTTCCACCCGCGACTTCACCCGCGTGGATGTCGGTTATTATATACTTAAACCTTCCTCGAGAACCACTCTATCCATTGGTGAAAACAGCATGAAAATCGGTGCTGTAGTTTTTGAGTTTATCGCGAACAGGCAGACAGATAAGATTTATGTTTTGTGTATTTACACCTTTTTAGATACATATTATAATGACTAAATTTTTATAATTAAGTAAGTGATTATTGAGAAATACTACTAAGAAAATTGAATAACGTCATTGCACTACCTACATAACCTACATTGGACACAACTTTGCTTTTCTTCACTTACTCCTCAGGAGTTCAGTTGTGCTATTCTGTAAAAATCTCACCGTGAAAACTAAGGTGAAGTGAGCTTGGAGTGAGTGAACTGTCTCTGCCTTAGCATCAGTAGGTATCGATGACAATGACAGCTCACTCCGCGCTCACTTCACCTAAGTTTTCACGGTGAGATGGTTACAGAATAGCAATGCAAGATACGTGTCTCGAGTGTTACGGATGATGCAGCTCAGTATCCGGTACTCCGGGAGTTTAAAGTGGGTTAGCTCAAGTATCGGGCTCAAGCACTGGAGTTAAAAAGCAAACACTTATGTGTCCGACACACTAGTCTCATGTGTAACCGACCCTACCTGGAATTTAGAACCTTATCGTTACACCGTCTTGGTACGATTAGCGACAAAAGTCGATCAACACTTCTACTTTTCCACATCATTTTAAATTCAGACATTTATAAGATACAAAAAATTATTCAATACATTATATTTCAACATTTCATAATACATAGGAGCTAAGACTGAGACTTCTGATCCAATTTTAATTAAGTATTAAGTTAATTACAGATTTTGAAAACTGAAGTGTCTAAAGTGGGTTAAAAGCAAAAGTAAATGAGTTTTCATTAAATTGTTAAGTTTTGGATAAGTATAAAATAAGAAGATAATATAAAGCTTGTAAAAATAATAAGAGTAACTACATGATATTTTCAAATTTTTGTAGAACAGAAACATAAAAAATTTCAAAAAATGATTTGCACTTATTATGCTAATGACGTTTAGGATACTAATTTGATAATTAATGATATTAATACAAGACGAAAAAAATTGTGCGGTTGGTAAATTTCTCTTGTTTATTACCATACAACCCTTTTAGCACTTTAAATACTTAACACTACGTTCTTATTCCAAGGAAAATGTCGTCTTCCCTCGCATGTTGGAGGAAAGAAACATAATATTTTTATCCCACAAATTGGGCGTGTGCAAGGGTGAGATTTTTTCTATTTTATTAGCACCCTTAACCGACTTTGTCCCTGACTGTATAAGCGTCCGGATTTTAGAAAGTACAAAACAAGTTAATTACCAAAAGTTTAACACAGATATACCGTTCGTTGGATAAAGGAACTGCTCTCATTAACGTAAGTAGGTACAATATGTACGCACATCGCACACTCTTTCATGGGAAGCGAACTTTGAGAAGCGGTACAGGGAACATAAAGAACTCCAACGTGTAGACAAAATAGCTTTGCAATAATGGTGGAATTTTAAACCCCGCTTATAAGACTTGTTAAGCGTTCTATTACCCGTCAATCTTTGCGTCAAACAAGCCAGCTGTATGCAATTGGATTGGCCGATGATTTTAGAGCAAATTTACAGTGCGATTTAGATTGCACAGCCCTAGTGGAAGACTTATATCGTTGTGTTAATATAGACTGAACTGCCTAGCTTAGTGTGATACCTTGTACATCAATGGAATTATTAGTTGTACTCAAATAAAAATTATATTTGTACTAATTAAGTTTAGCTAAGTAAGGTAGTGCGTTTTATACAAGATTTGTATTTCGTTTCATTCGGGGAGGTATTAGTATGATTCTTATAAGTACTAAGATTTTAGCAAGTAGGATTTATTGTATACTAGCTGATGCCCGCGGCTTCGCCGGCCTGGATGTCTGTTGTTATATACTAAAAGAACCACTCTATCCATTGGTGAAAACAGCATGAAAATCGGTGCAGTAGTTTTTGAGTTTATCGCGAACAGGACGACAGACAGAGGCGGCGGAGGACTTTGTTTTATAATATGTAAGGATTTTTTTGTGTATTTACACGTTTTTACATACCTATTAGTTTTATTATTAAGACAGTATGTGATTATTTAGAAGTACTATGCCTTGCCTCGCCTGAAACACAGGATGACCTAGTTCAGGCACATAAAGCAATTGAATTTTTCGTAGATTTCAGCTTTTTATTTAGTGTTTTACCTTTTTATCTCAATAAACTTTTATTTTTTTAAATTTATTTAACCATAAAAGCCCGAATCTCCATCCCCATATCCATCTTCCATCGCCAAACGGGGAGTAAGCCACGTCCACTCTAAAACCATAAATTTTTCGAAGTTCTTGTTAGAATTCTCAGAACTTCACTCAGCGTGATTACGCTTGTGTTTCCAAATTAAACGACAAAGCAAAGGTGGTTTCCGACCACATATGATGTGGTCAATCCTGCTTAAGATCGCGAGATCAAAGGGAATTATTTATTCCTGGTAAAATAGCTACATAATGTATTATATAGATGAAACTAGTTATGGGATCTTCGTATTGGCTACATCGATGAGGCTAGTGTGTGTGTCTAAATTTACATGGAAATTTGTGTCACCGGAAGAGTTCATCCGGGGAATCTTGAAGCTTCTTATATAAGAAGCTATACGTACATATCCATTATACACCCTTTTGCAAAAAAAAACGGGCGGTTTTGATTTTTGTACATTATTGGTAATCATTTAATTGTAAAGAGGTTTTAATAGCCAAACTATCTTACTGGCACTTAATAGTCTGGGTATGAAAAAAATTAATTCCAAATTCAAAACTTGTTTAAAACAATAATAATCCCTTTTGCAGTTTGTGACTTTTACTAACTTTTTGCGGGTTTGCGGTTAAAAGGTTATCCTGGCCACTAAAACTAACCTCTCGTTATTTTTAGTAGAATAATTTATGTTTGTCGCATAATCCAGCCTTATTGTGACATAAAAAAGATATCTTTGTGTCGATTGTAATGTCAGAAAAAGCAATAAGAGCTAGTAAAATTGTAGCGCTGCTGGAAGACGGGTGTAGCCAACAAAACTATATTCTTATTGATAATAAGAAATTACTAGTCATTTATGCTAATGTCATAGTAAAAATATTAATATTATCCATAGAAAAGCCAATGACTGTTAAGGTGCCCGTTTTTTTGCAAAGGGGTGTATATACCTACAACCTACGTATCCAATATATACCTTACATACACCTACGTATCCATTATATGTAGGTACCTTATATGTACCTACGTATCCATTTGCTGGAGCTACCGGATGTAGTCGACACCGTCGAGGATTGCAAAGTGGTACACTGAATTTTAGTAAAGGTTCAGCTCTGAAGAGCTTCCTCTATGTTTCTCATTTATTTATTTATTTGAAAGGTACACCAACGACATATTCACCGAAAACATTACGAAAAAAAAAAAACATATATGTTGAGTTATGGGGAACTAGTCACTTATAGGCGTACACAGCACTTACATAAAGACAGCTTCATAAATATTCGTTTTAACAAAGTTTTATACTCGTAGTGTGATAGAAAAATCAATTATAAACAAAGATCAAAACGAAATCATGAACGAAATTAGAATCAAAATCAAAATTAAAATTAAAATTATTAAAATCAAAATTAAAATTCAACATTTAACAGTAAGATTGAGACACAAATTTCAAAACGGTAAAACGCGATATCGTGTTCCATAAGAGAACATTCCAGTGGCACGATATCTGGCAAAAAATCATAAATAAAACAAAAATTAAAAACAAAATGATATGAAATCATGATTCGTCGCTAAATAGCTAAAAGTCGCTAGTACTCATATCTATGATACTCTCATTTTGAAAACGTTGCAGGTACTGTATAAACAGTAGTGGTTTGGAACCCAGGCACTTTCCTTTGTGTAATTTATTTCATCATCACTGCTCTCAAAATGGTGCACAAAAACATTTTGAGGAAACCGGCATGTCCAAGAGTGTAAATTACGAAAATATGTGACATCCACCAATCCGCACTGGGCCTGCGTGGTAGAAAACGGCTCACTCCCATCCCATAGATAGTACGCCCGTGTCCCAGCAGTGGGAACGTTGTAGGCTGATTACGCTTTAAATGTTATGCTTTATGAATGAACTTACACGTAACGACACAACTTATCCCGCTTGCCCATAACATATGCCATTGAACGGCCTGTGGCGAGCGTTTAAAAAGATGGCCTAAGCCGAGATCTATACACGCTATTTAGCACTTTCTTACTTGGGTAAGCGTTCCTGACATAGTCGCAAAACTATCGAACTGCAAGTGTAAGAAAGAGACGGGAACATGTCTAAATCAAAGCAAGTGTTAAGTTACGTCTATAGATCGCGGCTTCTTGTCTTGACACGTCTATTTCCAGTCTATCCTAGTTTCCTGAGGTGCGTGCCTGCCCTAAGCTTGACGTACACTACTCAGACTGGGTCAGGCCATTAATAAATTAGGTACGCTCGGGTTTGTGACGCATCTAGATGGCATTCGAGAGGGCAAAGCGACATAATGTTACAATCGTGTAAATTATCGATCAGGTTAAGCTCTATTTGCACACACTCTGTATTCTAGGGAGTAATTGATAGTAATGGATTAGTTGCCGTCTTTATTGGGCTTATTCAGTGACTACTAAATGTCTATCAAAAATGATTATATTGTTACGTTAAAGCCTATCGTGACTGTAAAAGATCGATATTGTTTAATATGAAGAACAAAAAACGTAATCTCATGACCATTCTAAAAACGACTTATTTACCGTATTCTTACACACAATAATAAAAGTATTTAAGGTTTCCTTAAACAAGGACGCAATAACTGCGTTCCTTTCTGTAAAAATCTCACCGTGAAAACTAAGGCGAAGTGAAGTTTGAAGTGACCTGTCAATCCCTAGTAGAGTCAGCATTGCTATTCTGTAACCATCTCACCGTGAAAACTTAGGTGAAGTGAGCGTGGAGTGAGCTGTCATTGTCATCGATACCTATTGATGTTAAGGCTATGACAGTTCACTCCAAGCTCACTTCAACCAAATTTTCATGTTAAGATTTTTACAGAATAGCAATGCTGGTGACAGTTCACTTCACGCTCACTTAACCTAAATTTTTACAGAATAGCACCACAGTTCGTTATCAAATAAAAGTAGATACCTATCGTAGGATTGCCTCGTATTGCAATTCTTCTGGGACCCATCTTGTCATGCCATGGCCATTGCAACGCGATGCAACGTCCGTGCCACGTGGGTAAACGACTGTGCTGGGACAACGCAGCTTACAATTCCCTATGCCATTTATTCATTATTAATGTAATGCTGGCCTTTGTGTATGAGGCCAGCTATTTGTTACTTTGTAAGCTGTGTTGCTATGCATACTGTTAACCGTAATTAGCTTCGGTTATGAAAGCCTTCCGAATAATGATTTTAGTTAATTTCGGTGAATAAATTCTTCCATGTTACCTGGATTTTCGTGTTGTGTATAGGTGTTTAAACCACGAATCAAATTCATGTTAGTATCTATTTGAATAGTTTGTAAACGGACTACAAATACGCCTGAAAAGTACGTGCAGCAATGGAATAGGTAATACAAATATATCGGCCATTTCGCTTGCATTCCACTAATGAGGTAATATTATTATAATTTTTTGTTTCTATTGAATATTTTCCTCTATTTACGGTAAAATATTAACGAGATGTTTACCTGGTAGACATACAAGAACATCCATGCCTAAAATCACGAAAGTAATTTAAAATCTTTAGTAGACTGTTATGCTGTTTATAAAGTTCTTGAGTGAAGACCGTGAATCGGCAAACGTAATGTAGGAAGCTCTCAGGCTAGGTGGAGCGACGCAGCTGGATGAGAGTTCCGAGAATCGAGCTGAATGGCGTGCAATTGGAGAAGCATTTCCAGCAGTGAACTGCTGTAGGCTGATCATGATGATGAATATAAAGTCCAGCAACGAATAGTGAACTCTGTAGTCCATATAAACTGATTAAGTAGGTATTTGTGTAGAAATAGAAATAGGGCTAGAGCTCGAGTTTTCTCGTGAATTGCCACACATTACCTCAATAGTACGTAGTGACAACAAAAGTAACGGCACTCAACATCAAACATCCACCATCCATTATACGAACAAAATGTCAACACATTTCTACGAAATAAATTAGTACCTAGTGAGGCAAACAAAGTGAGGCAAAAAATTACGCGCGGTTGATTCGCTGTGTGTAGGCGCTGTCCTGACGACAGCGCCTACACACAGCGAATCAATCGCGCGTAATTTTCTCGCGGCTAGTAAAACGTATGTGTTCACAGAGCCACGCTATTCAAATAGGTATCTAAAAGAAATGGTTCTTTGAAGTAAAGTACACAAACGTTTTCATTATGAGTTCAAATAGAGCAGTTTGCTTTTTTTATTAATTAACATGGGTCACATTTTAGGGTATCTACTCCGAAATGGGTATTTCCAACAGGATTTGTGTCCTTTGTGTGGCAATAGGGTTGCCCCCTATTACATGGGACTTTAAAAAAACTGGCGAAATCTGCATAGCTTTATTCTTAAAACGGGTCACTAAAATATTCCCCAGAATGTTTTGGAGTGAAAACCACTCAGAGGTATTTTTTTGCATAACAATTTGAGCTGACGTCCATCAGTTGTTGAATACATATCGAATTTTGAAGCTAAATTGCTATCGGAGCAACCACTATAAATAAATGGGATGTCAATGGAGATTAACAAATTAGCTTTTCGTAACTAGATACTATGAGCCAAAAACCCAGACTGATTGGCTGGTTAATAAATGCGATAGTTTTCATATAACATTATTTTGTGCATTATATACAGTGATAACAAGACAAATAGGATAATGGATTCAAATGGCCAAAGGTAAGTACTCTTACCGACACCATCTCGAGAACTGCATTACTTATGGGGTATGCGCTAAGCTAAGGTAGCCCGCGAAATTTCTTACGTTTTTTGCAATTTGTAGGTCAGTGTCAGGTTTTATGTTGACAAAAATATGATTCGCGACCGTAAAAAATATGGCTTTACAGAATTATAGTCATTAGAATCAGCAATATAACTCCTTAAGTTCATATATGTGTATTGAATGACAATTTAATGAAGTCATGACATTTCACACTAAAATTTGAATTTCGTGGGCTACCTTACCGCATCTGATACTGATGACAGAACAAAAATAATAAATCTGGCTAGCCTTTTCTCATGTCTATATATGTCTAACTGGATGCAGCCGAATACCAGCTTTTTAAGCTAGAATGAGGGAACGACGACTTAAATCAACATCTTTTATGAAGCAAATTCTCATGCCATCGCCATTTTCGCCATCTTTTCTCGAGGCCATTCAGGACATTTTCGACCCCCTGTAACTTCGTTGTGGATAAAGCTAGAAGCCTGAATTTTCAGTGACCAGAAGGGCTTAGTATAACTAGATACATTCCCAAATTACATTCAATTTGATCTTGTAGTTTAAGAACTATTGCAGGTCAAAGTTCCTTAAGTTTGTCACTGACATACTCACTGATCATCAAAATTCTAAGGTACCTACTTCTAGCAGACACACAAGCTTCAAATGTTGAACACGATTAGTGTTCAGTTTGCGATTGCCAAGTCATTCCATTTATTAAAGAAATAAAGATGACTAATAGATAGGTACCTACTGAATAAATTAAAAGACTTGGTTTTATATTAAAACACATCTTTTTGCGGTAGAAGAACTGCGTTGCGAGGCTTGCATTTTTTTACATGTTATGTTTTTGATGGGATATATAATATACTATGCAGCTGATGTTTCATGTAAATCTCCAGTTATAAGTAACTACTTTTTACAACGTTGTCATTGTTTTTTTTATTAAATTGCTTGGTTCGTACATGTATGTGTTTCTGGTTATTCTGTTTGTCATTTTTTAAGCACTTCGGCTCTTGAGGTTTGAACTAACGTCCGTCTTACATTAAAGCTTTTAAGAACATAATAAAGTTTTATGTTTACGTAATTCTTATTTATTACTTAGATATTAAATCAATAAAACTGGTTTTTGAACCGGCTTTTTACTTATTTTTCACTTGAAAGCAAACTATGAAACACTAACCGTTTCGGAAGAGATCGGGAGAGATCGTTTTTTCATCGGTACTTGTTGCGCTCAAACGCCGGCGATGTTAATATTTTCTACTTGGATAATGGCACGGTTGGCTGGCAGCCAAGTTTAGTTTATTGTTTTATCAACGATGCTACAAGTGACAGTAGTCACAACGTTGAAATAATTTTAAAAGGTTCAGGGAGTTTGAAGTTCTTAAAATCAGTTACGAATCTTGGCTTCAGATTGGGAACAGCAGAGACTAAATATTATTAATATTATCCTGAGTAGCCATTATGCCTATAGGTACCTACTTATTATCGTAAATGGCCTATTAGCCAAGAGCCTCAATAAACGAAAAGCGCTTTTATGTGATGCAGAAAGCGGTAGATCCATAGCAATGGGGCACACTATAATGTGACAGCTGTGAATTGAACCCTGCACCATTTATGTCAGTGGGCAGTGAATGTTAGCATTAACTGTTAATGGGATTCGTTGTTAGTTCTTACAGTTTCCATGTAACTAATTTAGTTCTCTTCCTGCAAATGATTTTAGTGAGCAATTTAGGTGCATAGTATTATATAATATTAGAATTCTGGTACAAGCTAGATGCACACTTGCAAACTGTACGTATTTGGTGTAATAATTTAAAGGTAAATTTGTGGTTCGACTTACTAAGATCATTCACAAATAAGCAATTCAAGCATTTGAAGTAATTTGAATATTGTCGGCGTGAGTGATTTTCATCGTGCATCCCGCGCGGGTTTCACTTCAGTTTGGCCAGAACTTACACCGCACCGCCGCGCCAACTTATAGTTAAGGTTAAGAGCATTACCATGCCCAAAGTCTTCAAAATGAAAACAAGTGGAAAGCTAATTATAATAAAGCATAAATGTTGGGAATTTTCAACTGAAGTTAAACGCTAAATTTAAGGGGCTTCTACAATAGTGTAGGAACTTGAGTATTTATGTAGTACTAAGAAATTAAATTACATTTTGTTTGAGCTCGTAAGGGTAAATAATTCCTACGTAGTTCTGCGTAGAGAGATCAAGCGAACGGCAGTATCACACCGCCAACTTCCAGACTCCGGGCTGTTACTAAGAAATCCCTAATGGAATTTCCTTCTCTCACTGATCGTGTCGGATTGCCGTCCCATCGGACTATGAGAGTGAGGAAGGAGAGTGCACCTGTGTTTGTGCACACACTTGTGCACTATAATATGTCCCGTGCCGAAGGCTAGTCTCTGTTGAGACTGGCCACCATGGCTTACGGTCTGGAGGACTATAGTTCTGCTTAAGCCGCGTTACGGTATGGATTCCCGAGCACAATAGCTAGCTTTGTCTCTGTAATGGCAACGCACCTCTAGAATTTCTGATGTCCATAGACAGTAGTGAACTGGTGATCTCATCTAGTTTTAAAACATAATTTATTTTTACTGTTTTACTGAAGGTACTGACTGACACACATGCTTGTAGGCATGCTTGAAACTAGCATGCTCTGCAGCTGTTGACATTTGCTAGCATAAGCATACCTATCCCTAAATAAGCATACAATTAGACACACACAATATTTAAGCACTAGATGCTAGAAGGTTGGTTTTTAGAAAACGCGACACAACCTGTCGCGGACTGGATCAAATTAATTCTAGCATGCTCATAAGCAAGCACGCCCCCTGCCACCAGCGCCTTAAGTAGTATATTCGAAAATCAAAAGGCAATTTTTGAGCATTCGGAGCAGTTAGTGGGTAGCGCAATACCCCTTGTTAGACTAGCTACCAGACTTTTGGGCATCTGACGACTATCAAAGATCTATGAATGACAGCCGGGATCAACGGCTTAACGAGCTTTCCGAGGCTCTGTTCCCAATAAATTGTGATATATACACGATATACACAACACGGAATAGATCTATTCCGTGATATATAACACAAAATCTCTGTGTAATTGAAAATGTTTACAACCTTTATATAATGTTCGTTACAAATCAAACACGTCACGGATATATTATTTAATATAATTTTTTTCCTGAACACACAAACAGCCAATTAGAGATATAAATGAGTATCTCGGGAACACAGGCATAAAAGTCTGTAAGTATGTATGTATATACCATGTCGTTCCGGACATGACGTATACCCGACATTTAGTACAGCTGATAACCTCCATTAATCATATAACTCAGCCCTTTTCGTAACCTCTACAAATATGCTAAATTAATTTCGGAAAGATTGTCCAAATCCAAGCTCTTCAAACTCAAACACAGGATATCATTGTGTTTATGATTATTAGTAATTTTTAAACACAGTTATCTAGTTGAAATGTTTTGATGTGCATGTTGGACTACAGTGAATTAGAATAATGGTCATTACACGTGAACATAACTAAGTGTTTTGGTAGAAAGATAACATATATTATAACATAGTTTCAAGCCTGTTTTTCCGCGAATGGTTAGGCAGCCCGACAAGAGAATCGAACTTAGAGTGCTCGCAAGTCTTCGCGCGGCTGAAATCGGTACTAGTACGCCACCGTCTTGTCGTTTATGTAAGGTCAAATTAAGTTTACAATTGAAACTCACTTTATTTTCAGAATATCAAGAACTTACCAAGGGCATTTTCACATCTCGTAGTCTAGACTTATTTCAGATTAGATATATACATTTACATTAGATAACTTATTATATTAAATTAACTAAAAAACTAAAAGGACTAACTAACTATTTCAGTTTTGAATGGAAGGCATGCCACGGTATGAAATTTTACTTTCTCGTTTATTCGTTATTGTTGTGAGTTTAGAATTATTTAATTATTTAATATTAATATAAGATCAATACTATTAAGTATAATTATGAATATAGATTTAATCTTTTAAATATTACAGTATAGAATTAACCGCCACCAGTCGCGCGTAGACTTACCTTACGCGCACTATATGACCTCATGTTCATCAGTAGCGTTTATGCGATTTCTAGACCAACAATATAGAAATGTGTCCGTTTCAAAACTGTTTTATAACAGCCGCACGGGTCGGTCTTCGGGTTAAGTTGTGGCGGTACCTACATCGCCACATTCGAACTACGCATCAAAGACCTGACGTCACACAAAAATCCTGACGTCACAAAAATCCTGCATCGCGCAATTAAAGTTTACCGTGCAGTGAACATATATACAAAAATCCAATATTTACCATTGGGCAGTTGGCCGCCAGACACAACACCCGTCTGGTCGGAGGATCCTCCCTTTTCTATGGAGTATGAGTGAACTTTACACCCTGTTCCTCATACCCCTAAAAAGTAATGCTTGCCGAGCTCGGTTCGTGGATGGGTGACCATCCATTACATACCGCCTCTAACATTACCGCGGTCATGGAGCAAAAATGATAAGGTTTACCTTTTCGCTCCATGACCATGTGTAGCTACGATATTGTGCTACCAAAAAACAGGCATGTAACTCAATATTCCGACATTTTTATTTTATTCAATCTGCCTAGCCTTTTCCCAACTATGTTGGGGTCGGCTTCCAGTCTAACCCGATGCGGCTGACTACCAGTATTGTACATGGAGCGACTGCCTATCTGACCTCCATAACCCAGTAACTGGGTAATACGATACCCCTTGGTAAGACTGGTTGTCAGACTTTAAGGCTTCTCACGACTCGTCACACTGTCAAAGATCCACGAATGACAACCGGGACCAACGGCTTGACGTGCTTTCTGAGGAACGGAGGAGTCTCGCCAAGATGGTCACCCATCCACGGACCAACCCAGGTTAAGCATAGCCCCGTGTGGCTGTTATTACTTAGCCATTTTTATTTTACGATGCAGTACAATTTCATTGGCCTGGCTGACGGACATATCATAAAATTATAAGATCGTCTATGTAAAAAAAAAATGTATTGTTTTTTCGCAAATATTGCATTATGTCTTAGAACAATGGGACTGAATTTAGTCCGTGTTTCGCCCAGTTATGGAAATTCGTGGCTACGCAAATTAACGCTCTACGTCAATTTGCTGTCTTATTAAGATGAAGTAACAAAAAAAAAGAGGATTTAGATAGTTTGTTAATGTTGAGAAGATGAATGAAAGGCAAATAACTAACAATAGGTTAGTACAAGACACGCCCTAAAAGGACATATTTTTTAGTGACCTTATTGGTGATAATCTTCTATCTGTCAGGTGCGAAGTACTCGCAAAAAGAGCGGCGGCGCGCGTGCATGTTTAACCACGGAGCCTAAAACGGCCACATTAGCAGTTCCTCTAAAAGAAATTCATTTCCAGAATTCCCAGCTGTCATTAGCAATTCCTCTAATTTGACACAAAAGCAATTCATAATTTATGGACCATTTTACGAATGTCGTAAAAAAACTGTCAAGTAGATGCATTATTTCGTAATATGAATTGCACGCAGATCATATTATGAATTGTCAGTTTGTGACATTTTACGATGATTCATAATATTTTCCTAATATGATTCTGCCAAAGGGCCCGTTTTAAGCCCCCTGATGTATGAAAGTAAACAAAGCAAAAGGACTATGTGAGGATCGTAGCGGGTTCTGTGGTGTCTGCCTACCCCCATGGGAAAAAGGCTTGAGTTTACTTATGTATGTATTACTTAGTATCTATATACAAGACGTAGGTATTATATATTATATAGATTTTTGCTATCTACTTAGCCCGAACAATAATTACAGACCATTTAATATTCCCGGCTAAACCGTAAATTAAGCAATTAAGCGCAATATGAATCCGTTATATTAGGATTTAAAACGGGTGAGTCCGTTCATTAGAAATAAATGGTTTGATTAATCTAATGCTAATGGTGCGTTTATGGTATGTTTCAGGGTTTTAGTTTTTACAGTAATAGTATCTAGGTACTTAATGTTTTGTGTAGTACACAATTTTCTTTCTCAATGTTGTTAGTTTTTGGTTATTTCTGTTAAGGTGCATGACCTATGTTTTTATGCGTGACAATGACATCAACAGTGTTTAGGGGCTCGTGGCTAAATAACAAT
Source organism: Lithophane leautieri (assembly GCA_949152455.1). Classification (NCBI taxonomy): domain Eukaryota; kingdom Metazoa; phylum Arthropoda; class Insecta; order Lepidoptera; family Noctuidae; genus Lithophane; species Lithophane leautieri. Next base: position 17,647,676 of record OX424458.1, on the reverse strand, counting down.
AACAGCACGAGTCGATCGAAGGTTAAGCTATGCTTACCGCGGTCAGTTCGTGGATGGGTAACAATCCATTACATAACGAGACCCCTATGTACCTCGGAAAGCACGTTAAGCCGGTGGTCACGGCTGTCATTCGTATAATATAAGACGGTCGGTACACAGCAGCCCAAAAGTCTGACCACCAGTCTTACTGAGGGGATAGTGTTAGCCCACCCTTAAACTGGGTTGTGGATAGGCAATCACTCCATGTGAAATATTGATATTCAGCTGCATCAGGTTAGACTGGAAGACTACCAGGAAAAAATCCTGTTAGTCACACTGGCGTTACACCTTAGTGTGACCACATTCCATTTTCACAGTCCCCCTCAGTCAACTCAGCATAGCTCGCAGTCCACTGCTGACCATTATAGGCTTCTCCCAAGCTGCACCACACCACCCTGTCCTCCGCCTGCCGTACCCAGTCTGTCCCAGCCACCTTTTTAAAGTCTTCAGTTCATCTAGCTAGGGGCTTCACACACTACGCTTGTCGATACGTGAGTCGAACCTCATATTTACGAAATACACAATTCATGAATATTTGAAAAATCTTTAAATAGGCACTGACTTCTACCTGTTTTGTATAGACTGTTTCTAGAAACTGTATGTACAAGCTGCCAGTAGTACCTAGTATTTGTATACAAAATACAGTATTACCTACCTACACTGATTTGTTATGTACCTACGCATCAACATTTTAAAATGCCATGCGATTTCATTAACTTTTCATTTCATGTAATTCCTTTATTGTATTTTACTGCAAATAATAAATGGAAAAGCAGGACAGCTGAAAAATTATTTTAATATTTTAAATCCCATAAAGAGACTGTTACTCAAACGGATTTGTTTACATTTTAAATCGAAGAAGATCTAGATTGTAAGGAATGGTCATGACAGATAAACTGGCTCAGACGATTCCTAATGGGATATCTCGATTCCAAGAAAATTTAATCTTGTAAGGATACTTTACTTACCTCAGTTTATGAAGGAAGTTCGGATTAGGTACACAGTCGCTTGCATCTTAAATCGCTTTGTATTTCAATATTCTTGTATTACAATGAGTAGACTATAAATCCAGTACTTCAAAGATATTTTATTTCAATGGATCGTGAGCGTATTGCATTTCTACTACTTTTCAGAGAAATGTTTGTCGTCACATTTTTCCGTCTCTGGAAAATGTAATTTGTGAAAATTCCACATATTGGTTCGTGTCACGTCTGTGCAAACAAATTGGTAAAGCCCTAAGGTGATGAATGACACGCTGAAATTTTAATAAATTTTTGGGTTAATTAATGTGGACGGATTTTGAAGCTAAATTCCGAACTTGTTGTGAACGCGTCTTTGCTTGCGTGACTGTTAAGCACAGTATTTTTATTAATAAACTTACTTTCAAATGTCGTATTACAAAACTTGATTATGCAATATCGAGGGACTCAGAGTACGAAGCTTACCGATTAAAGTTTGATAATAATTCGAGGACCGATTTGAAACATGTCCGCCTTGGAAATGACAATGACAATGACAAAATTACCGATGATGTCAAAGCCGCTAAGCAATCGAGCAACGATGAATTGTCTTGTTTGTCGTTCCACTCTTCGACAAAGGCTAGGTAAACTCCGTCTCGGGCAGCCCATAGCTGCCATTGTTACGAGCATGGATTCTTTTTTAACCGACGAGAAAGAGGAATTTTAATTAATCACCTTCCCCATTTCAGTTTAAAAAATATGTCAGTCATCATCTGCCTAGCCTTTTCCCAACTACATTGGGGTCGGCTTCCAGTCTAACCGGATGCAGCTGAATACCAGTATTTTACATGAAGCGACTGTCTATCTGACCTCCACGACCCAGTAACTGGGTAATACGATACCCCTTGGTAAGACTGGTTGTCAGACTTTCGGGCTTCTGACGACCCGTAACGACTGTCAAAGATCCACAAATGACAGCCGGGACCAACGGCTTAGCGTGCTTTCCGAGGCACGGAGGAGTCTCGGTATGTAAAGATGGTCACCCATCCACGGACCAACCCCGGCAAGCGTAGCTTAACCTAAGGGACCGACCCGTGCGGCTGTTATTACGTAGCCACGAGCTCCTCCTCCTCCCCCTTTTAAAAATATGTCAGTAAAAAGTGAAAATAAGCCTGAAGTACAGTCTAGCAGAAAACTTGAGCTGTAAAAATCCACAGCTTAAAAGCGGGTTCAAAGAAAGAAAAAAGTCACGCCTGTATCCACCGAAGGGTTAGGCAGTGGTGTACATATCACCCACCTATAAGTTCACCCACATTTTGCCCAGTTATGTTACGTCCCACGGAATGAACGAGCTTTTGCCATCAACTGGGCACAAATACAATCTCCGGGTTGCTACTGAAAAAATCCTGATGGAAAAATCCAATAACACTTTGACAGACCTAATATACCTACAAATAACAAACAAAGTTCATGAAACTGTGATAAATTTCCCAATTTCATTAGGTAAAGTTTAAAAGAAAAATATTTTAGTAGCCAGACGAGTCAGATTCGAGCTAGGGTTAGAAACTAATTTAATTTCTGAAGTCAACACAGATTGTGTCAGTTCAAATTAAAATTCAAAGAAAATCATGTACATTAAATATGTAAGCTTCGAATTCAGTTTCAACAAACTAAATTGCATTACCTAACTTTTACACTTAGAAGACTTCAAAATGTATAGGTTTATCACTTGATATTGGTTTGGTAAAAAAGGTTTTTGCTTTTTGGGAAATGTCAAAACGTGAACATGATTAACTAAAAAACAAAAACAACTGTGGAAAAAAATACAAACATCGTGTCGAAAGTTTAATAAAATTCAAATCGGTATGAACTTTTTACACCCAACCCGATACGGAATATCAATTTTGACTTTGTCCAGATCGTGCATTGTGTTTTTTCATTACATTTTGTGCTTGAACAGCGTGGTGATTGCGTAACTCACATAAAAACGCAATCGGTCGTAATGCCTTCATTTGGACTGTTCTGCCACGTTTGTTGAGTTATTTACGTTGTTAAACAGACGAAGATATTGAGATAAACATTATTTCGTATTAAGAATATTGATAATTTACTTCGAGGCTCAGCTTGAAGAGCTGACAGATCGCGTCATGGTAGAATAAAATGGAATAGACTATAATAGAATAAAATAGACTATAATAGAATAGAAGACGTGAAATATTGAATATAATATATTTTATTTAAACGAACCAGTACTAGGTAATCTGTATAAATAAAATTTCTGAATATATACAAGAAATAAGTTGTTATACACAACCTTTATATTTACTAACATTCTTCGGACAGAAGACAGACTGGTGGAGAACTCAGTTGTCGCTTCTAGCGCACAAGCCACACTGTAACTGCAATGTGATGAAAATACAAAGCGCAGTAGCAGACCTTTTTTTTTTTTTTTTGAGGGTGGGAAATCATCCAATGACTTCTCCCGCTCTGGGCGGAGCGGAAGGGCGTGTCAGACTTTTACTGACTAAAACCCACCCGTGTTCCTTCATTTGCCTGTTGCCAAGGTCCCGGTATCCCTTTCGGACTTTCCCGCAGCAGTAGCAGACCTGGAAATGAATTTTTTTGGCTGTGAGATTATGATCCAAAGCCAACGTTTTCTTGTCATAGAAAAGCAAACAATTGACAATAAAAAATCTTCACACACATAAAAACATCTGCTAAATAATAATAATCCCCACTCATCCTTGAGTGCACCAGGGTGCCTAAACCGGCCACATTAGCAATTCTTCTAAAAGCAGTTCATTTCCTGAATCTCAACTGTCATTTGCAATTCCCCTTAATTTGACATAAAAGCAATTCATCGTTTGTGGACCATTTTATGAATCTCCATAGAAAACTGTCAAACAGATGAATTATTTCCACAGAACATTAATACTCAAGATTATTTCGTAATATGCATATAATAATATTATTACGCGTTATTATAATAATATTACGCGAATAAAATCCGCTGTGCGGGCTAGGCCTTTTACATTTTCACGGCTAAACCAACTGAACCGATTTTGATGCAATTTGGTATGGGGATACTTTGGGCACAGCTAGTATAGTTAATACTTTCATTGACTTATTATTTATTCAAGAACGACAACAGTATATACATTCAATAAAGGTTTAAAAATGAACATACATAAAAAAAAAAAAAAAAAACGTCCGAACATAGTACCTCCTCCTTTTTTGAAGTCGGTAAAAAGTTATAGTCTTATTATAAATTATTAATAACTAATTGTTTACTATAACTGATTGGATTGTGCTAAACAGTAACAAATAAGTAGGTTGCATAAACATCAAAGTAAACCTCACCTAAAGTCCTTCTTAGCAATCATTTCTCAAAAAGGTATTTATAGCTTTACTAGAATTAATTTCAAAGAACCTTAGAAAGTAAGAGTAAGAGAAACCTATAAAAGTTTCAATCGCAATTTCCAAGGTATATTTTTTGCATTTCAACATCACCGTAGGTTCGGTCGGCGACAAAAGTCTATTAACACTGCTACTTTTACACATCATCTTAATTGACACAAAGTTATTTGATACTTCATCAGTATTTCAGCATTTCATAATATACCTAAGAGAGTAAAAAAAAGTAAAGTAAAAAAAACTAAAACCCAACTACGACTAAAAAGGTATAAACAAGACACCATAGACGGACAAATTAAAAATCCGGAGTCACACGTGTTAGGACATAGATCGAACAGATTACGTGAGACTCCGGATTTTATATACATTTTTGAAATGTGCTCATTAAGCCCTTTCATTTGATACCCAACATGGTACGATTAAGCAATATTTTTTGTTTAGTTCCCGACTTTATGTCCTCTAGAGGGCGCCATTTTTATTTTAATGTAACTTCACATAGCCTATAACCAACGGACGATCAAGACGCTTCCAACGATACCTCATTTATCAAATTGGGATGGGTTGTTTAGAAGATATGAGGGAACAAATGAACATACATACATACATGCCGGTCAAAATCATAACCCTCCTTTTTTCTTCGCCGTAATCTGGTAATAAAAAGTAGCCTATTTCCTTCTCCGGTTCATGGTCCATCCATGTGCCAAATTTCATCCAAATCTGTTCTGCCGTTTTAGCGTGAAAACGTAACCAACAAACAAACTCACTTCCGCATTTATAATATTATGCTAGGATACAGCACGGTTGCCCTCGAACTGTCTGTTGTGTATCAATCCGGCCTGTAATTATATCATCAAACCGTGCAACAGTGGGCTATCATTATCTGCCTGTGGGACATTGTATTCTGACAGGAAGTCGTGTGTTCTAATTGTTGGTCACACGCCACGATGCAGCTAATGACAAGGCTTACATCTGCAAGGTTTCAAATCAGTCTGTTGTTGCATTTGCACAGCGTGTAACAAAAAACCCTGTTCGATCCGTAAGGGTGTTGTTAAGAATCATACTGAAAGTATATTTATGTGGTTTAAAAAAAAAAAAATACGCCTCATTTTTTTTCAATGGGGAATTTTACCGGTTTATTACATGAGGCGCGGGCGGCCGTCTTTTAGTGGGTGTCGTCTACAGGTCATAACTTATGACCTCTGTAGAAAATTTGCTAATTTATAATGAAATTTGAATTTTTGGTACTAAAAATGTGAAATTCAAATTGCAATAATTTTTTATTTTCAATAATAATATTTTTTTAACTTTTTTTTCTGGTTATGTTATTGCAGTACTTATGTGCCCCTTTCGGATCTGACAGCGTTTTTGTTACATACTGTATAAGACAGGGACAAAAATTAGTATTACCTACTTGTTAGTATTGGAAAATTACAATTGGATTCTCTCTTGCATTTTAAATGAGGGAATAGTTTTGTTCCTTTAAAAACTTTTTGATTTCTCATGACGGTCGCCTTTTTACCCTACTATGGCGAAGATAAAAGGAGGGATATGAGTTTGACCGGTGTGTATGTATGTATGTTCATCTGTACAATCCAATCTTCTAAACCACTCATCATAATTTGACAAATGAGGTATCGTTGGAAGCGTCTTGATCGTCCGCTGGTTATAGGCTATGTGACGTCACATTGCCATAAAAATGGCGCCCTATAGAGGATAGTCAGGAACTAAAAAAAAAAATTGTTTAATCGTACCATGTTGGGTATCAAATGTAAGGGCTTAATGAGCACATTTCAAAAATATATATATAACACCAAAAGAATAAATAAAATTAAAGTAATAAAAACTTTAACCCAACTACGACTAAAAAGGTATATACAAGACACCACAGACAGACAAATAAAAAATTCGGAGTCACACGTAATCTGTTAGATTTATGCCCTAACACGTGTGACTCCGGATTTTTAATTTGTCTGTCTGTGGTGTCTTGTTTATACCTTTTTAATCGTAGTTGGGTTTTAGTTTTTATTACTTTAATTTTTTTACTCATTAAACTTTTAGCTCTTTCATTTATATTAGCGTATAGATTAGTATTTTCACGAAATGAAAATGGAAATAATTTGGGGATCGATCATGCCTTTTATTTACCTTCTACTTTTTCATGGGCGTACAAATGTTCTACCGTGGTTTGTTAAAAAACCACATGCTTGCAAAAACCAGTTGTTTTTTTACAGACGGCTACAAAAGTCGTAGATTTTAATATCATAGAACCGAATATTATCATTATATGAATGATCTGAATGATTTTGTTTTTAATTTTTATTTAAAAAAATTCTAGTATGATTCTTCTATTCTTTTTAAAATTTAAGGTGCATAGTTTTTAATTTGTGGAAGCTTGTAAATGGCAATTGTAAGCGCTATTGTACATAACCTACTTTAATTCTTCAAGGACTTTCTAATTAACTACATTAGTTTTTGTACCGCGCGCGGCCCGTCAGCGGTCATACAGGTTAAAGATATTAGACTAAGCTTTCTGAAGAATAAATAAATAAAATAAATAAATAAATTATTATACTAATCGTTCTAGGGTTTGGAGGTGAAGAAATCGGTATATTTTCAATTAATTTTTTACCTTAAATAATCTTTTTCTCTAAATCAACGAATCATTAACATAAATAAATTATATACCTGCTTTCCAACTGGTTTGGATTACAGCATACGTGGAAAGTACCTTTCTAAATATTCTACGTTTGCATCGTTTGATGTACAAAGACCCGTTTCCTATCTGACTACTCTGAGAAGGAACACCGAAATAAACTCAAAGGTCACAGTCTGCGAAGTTGCACAAACTTTAAAAAAACAAACTGTACATACCTACAAGCTAATGAATAACAAACATGATTATGAAGCCGGATAATTATGTGAGCAAACGAAGCGTTTAATTTCTCTTTACCGTGTTTGAAGCATTGTAAACTTCATGTATGAAGTACACAACTTCAGATGGAGAAGACATGTTACGACTACGCTTGCCCTCATTTTACAAAGTTACGCATTATAATATGGAGGGGACAAACAGCTTGGTACTGTGAGGTTTTATGCGATAAGCAACCTCATGTGGTACAGGCTGTCAAGAGGGCAGCTGTAACTTCGAACGTTCTAGCGATTTGATTTGAAATATTATAGGAGTGTTACTTTGTTCAAGGAGTGACAGACTGGTTTTGGCTATCGAATAGTGTACGCATCTTTTATAAATATTAGAATAAATCTTTTAAAACCTCATCCTCTTTGCAGCTCCCTCCTCTTACACACCCTCACACATATAGCTAACACTCTTCAAACGTTACAGAACACTCATAATCCCAATGCTGTTTATTTTGAAAGTTCAAAAGTTTTCATTCCGTTATTTACATTGTCGGGCAGACGAAGTTTTCAAACATTTATGAAGCAATTGATTACGAATTTCCTTCAAAATCCTTCGGATTGTGATAGAGACTGTCTACAACTTGTTATTTTCGTAGTATGTATTCTTTCTTTGCGTCATGTTTACCGCAAATATGTACCTTTTTTTTTACGTTTAGTGGGTGCAGAACACGCGTGCTTGCGTCAGGTTCGGCTAGATTTTCTTCAAGTAACGGTTAATAAAAAACAGAACGGAAGTTTATATATCGAGTAACCTCCTTAGGCACTTGCAAAACATCTAATGACCGAACTACACATGCTGCGAAGGCTTTAAAAACTAAAAAAAAACCCGCAGGACCTTATTACTGTAGACTATGACTGAGACAAAGCTTACTTGTCATTGGACATTACCGCACAAGCCTGATACAAAGAAGTACCAACTTAAAATACAATAGACGTAGATATATTTAGTAACCTATTCCGCTTAACTAGCTAGTTAAACGGAATAGGTTACTAAATATATCTACGTCTATTGTATTTTATAATGGATTTCCGCAAAGTCACATCTGAATCAATTAACTAAGTACCAACTTATTACTGAATATCGACTAAATAGATTGCCAAATAGGTATAATCATTTTTTTTTTTAAGTTACGGTTTATGGTCTTTTGTCATCCCACCGATTAATGCAAATTGATCTTAGGGCCTAAACAAGTGACAATCGCTTTCAAAGCATTTCGTATTTCTATAACGACTTTCAACAGGATTGACATCTTTTCGGTAGCGTATGTCAATCCAAAACGTTTTTGACTTTTCCATCATCGCTACCATCAGCACCGCAGATGCGATGTCGCTTTGCTCGAGGACGGACTTACATTCACACACCGTGCGGATTTTAAAAGATGAGCTGAACTGAAATTTACTACTGATTTTAAAAGTAAGTAATCATTCGAGAACCCTGCTCAGAAATAGGTACTTACGTACAGAAATTGGCGTCTGTTAAATCGTTTCCAGAAGAAGTACTGTATAACTCCGAGGTGATCCTACGGTTCCGGTACTAATAAATTACCATATTATGATAGCAAAGGATAATTATTCCTATAAAAGGAGCTACGTGTTACATTATTATTTTACTTAATCTTCTAGCTCCCGCCCTCTTATAGCTCGCGGGGCACCAGTCCTCTGTTTTATCCTGTTCTTAATATACAAATCTAACGTCTGTCTTCTATACATGCCGTCAACTTGAAGGCACTAAGGTTTTATTCTAAAACCATGCAGAGTAAAGCGTCTACAGTACCAAAAATAAATCATTTTACATAGGACCCTTTGCCACTTGTGCCTCAAGTATTCACTTTGAAAAACAAAAACGGAATAAAAATACAGAGAAAGCTGAATAATGAATACCGTGTGCCACATTGTTATTTTTTATTCGTTTGATCGTTGTAGGAGCGCAGCTGTTCGTGTTTCCGTGTCAATCAAAGGATAATCAAATTGCTGCATAAATAAAAAATAAATGAGAGACAGGTCAAAAATTTACGGAAATATCTGATTGTGTGTTCTGTGTAATTTCAAAAGAGAGGCAGCTTTGCTATATCTACGTCAATCATCAATCATGCCTCAAGAATTCGTTAAACACAACTCGCGCACTAAGTGGTCGCGAACACGACTCATACAACGGCCGCAGCCGTAGAAGCACGAACTCAAATTTTAATTAAACCTTTTGATTTGTCAAAGAGGTCATTTAGAAAAAAGTTAAAAACTAGTTGCTCGCAAAATGTAGATCTATATGGAGAAAACGGGTAAGAAACATAATGGACAATAAAAAAAAAAGGAAAAATGTGTGAGAATTGAGAAGAAAGTTTGGCCGCAACTGGTAGGACGACCGGTTATGGTCGTGGCAGCGTAATGAGCAAGGCCCTTATCGTGTCCATTCTTCTGAACGACCATTATCGATAATTTTATGCTACATTTAACTGAGCCTTTTTTTTCTCGAAAATATTATTTTATTCGAATTTGCCCCGACGAGCAATGGTGTGCGTTGAGTAGACAAAATTATCAATCTCTTTTTTTTTTTTTTTTGTGTTGATTGAGGTAGCCGCTTGGCTATCTTATTGGTTCACTAGCTGATGCCCGTGACTTCGCCAGCGTGGATGTCGGTTATTGTATATTAAAACCTTCCTCGAGAACCACTCTATCCATTGGTGAAAACAGCATGAAAATTGGTGCAGTAGTTTTTGAGTTTATCGCGAACAGGACGACAGACAGACGCGGCGGAGGACTTTGTTTTATAATATGTAGGAATAATGACAAACGATTGTAGTAGATAAACAAAACAAAATAAAAGTAGAAAGTCGACAAACTTGTTCTTTGCGACGAGTACAATAGTAGTACTTAAAAAAAATCATACACAAAACAATAAAACGACAAAAACAGACAATTTTGATCGTGATATGACAAAGCTGTTTCGTAAACATGTACACCACACAAAACAAACAATCTGAAAAGCTTGCTCACAGGGCGTAACCTCCATATTTATAGTTAGATATTATTTATTATGAAAGATTTGTGGCTAAATAATAACATCCACACAAGTTAAGCTACGCTCGTCGAGGTCGATTCGTAGATGGATGACCATCCATTTCATACCGAGTCCCCTCCGTGCATCGGATAGCACGTTAAACCGTTGGTCCCGGCTGTAATACGTACATCTTCGACAGTCGTTGCGGGTAGTTAGAATCCCGAAAGTCTGACAATCAGTCTTACACCACCACTCCACCAGTTAACCAGTCCGTCTTAAGAAAGGCAGTGGCTCTATGTCAAATACTAACATAGCTGCATCCGGTTAGGCTACCTCCTACCGGAAACTATCTGTTGGAATCATATTCTTTTTGTAAATATTGACATTCAAAAGTGCCCGAAATAAATTATTTGACTTTGTCTTACGCTGGAAGCCGACTAAAATAGTTGGGATGATGGTGGGGAGCGCAGAGTCGTGGGATGCGGTGATCTCCTTTTGTGAAACGGTCATCTCACAGAAGGAGGCTGCGCAGAAGTTGAGGGCAGACGTGCCGGGCGTCGGCGGAGGGCGGACAACGCCCTCTTCCAGCCCCCCTAAATGGGTCCAGAGGGACGGCGGACTTGGGGACGTCCGCCGCCCTCCCGTATATCTGGACCCGAGGCGGCGGCGCGTAGTGTTCCGCGCGCGCCCCCTACTGGCGTTGCGGGGGGAGTACACCTCACTCCCCCCGCAGACTTGAGGAGGCCCGCAGACGCGGGCCGGCACTAGCCGGGGATCGTGGAAGGCGCACTAGTTCCCATGATCCCCGGTGCAGGTATGGGAAAGGAACACTGAGGTGGTTTTTAGTCAGTAAGAGCCTGACAGACCCCTCCGCCCACCCCAGGGCGGAGGACATCCATGAGGATTTTCCACCCAGGAAACAAAAAAAAAGGCTAGACAGATGATGATTTATTATTAACTAATGATCCAACCCTGCTTTATACAATTGGAAAAACCTTCCGGAATTAATTCACTAAATGATGGTGAAAACTGAATCAAATCTGTTGCGCATTTTAGAAAAATACCGCGATCCCACAGACAAAAACGAAAAGTGACTTTAATTCATAATTGTGTATAGTTAGTGAAGAACCATATTGGTTATGTTCTTCAGAAAGTTCTGGCGTAGTAGGTACTCGCAAGTGGCGTGCGTATATGACCAAGGGGCCTAGACAAGCGCCAATCGCTTCGAAAGCGTTTCGTATTTCTACAACTTTCAACAGAATTGACATATGCTTTTCGATAGCATAGCTCAGTCCTACACATTTTTGCCTTTTCCATCATCGTTATCGCTGATAGAATGTCACTTTGTCTAAGGCCTCTGATATATAAACGTAAACGAAGCCAAAAGAGTACGTAAGGCTCGTTCTATAGATTCTGCCTACCCCCATGGGAACAAGGCGTGACTTTATGTATGATATAGAAGAAAATATAAATCAGTGGGAAACAATCTGGAGCTAGTGCCGTTCAATTATTACGAACTACGGAAGCCGGAGCTCCTGGCACGGAACTCGGTTCTGTAGTAAAATGTTCCATAAACAATGACCCTCGACACATCAGAAGTAACAACAGACTCACAAAACAGATCTTATTCAATCACAACTGCAAGGATTCATATGAAATATTTAAAATACTAGCTGTTGCCCGCGGCTATATCTGCGATCCAGGATCAAAAGTACCCTATATCGTTCTCATAGGTCATGGTCTACCCATATGCCGAAATTTCATGAAAACCCGTTCAGCCATTTTAGCGGGAAAACGTAACAAACAAACAAACTCACGTTCGGATTTATATACATAGTTAGGATTTTTAATTCAACATTTTATTTTAAAATTTCTTTACTCTTTCACCCTATTAATTATTGAGCATAATGTAATAGATAGTATAGTTCTTATTAGACATCGGAAAGGATCGGACCATAGAGAACGGAGATAAGGATGTATGTAGTTAGGTCGTTTACGCTTACGCGAATCTCTGCTAGGAGGTTACTACAATCACTCTACGCTACGTAACCTCCTGGTCGAACACTGTCTCTTATGGAGACAAGGCCGGGGCATCATATTTTTGTTTAAGTATATAGATGTAGTCTTTTAACTTTTGAATAAATTATTACGTATCCCTTTGCATTGTAGTCTATCTACCACTGTGCTCATAAGTATTAACACGAAAATTCACAACACTCGTCACGGAGTCTTGTGTCTGTAAAGTTAGCTGTGACTTGGATATGATCGACCCGCTTAAGCCCGCCGGGGGTTGCTTTTACAGTAGGTAAATTATTGTGTCTCGGTAGTTAAGGTTATCTATAGGACCGACTCTTTTTCTTTATAAAAAATAAGGAGATTGTGTGTTCAAATAAATAAATAAATTTAACGCATTTATTTTAGTTTATTTATTTATTTTATTATTTATGTACACACAATAAAATACATTGGAGATACGACTTAATTATAATAAGAGTTATGATTAGTTATGACTATCTTTCTTCAAGATTCCTGGAATTTCTTTTAATTTCGATTTAACTAACATTATAGGATCTTCAGCATTCAGCACTGCTACAAGGGAAACGTCAACGTTGGTAAACATTTGGCAATAGTTTTGTGAAATGTATTGAAAAAACAAGAGGGTAGCGTTGGGTTGACTGTACCTACTATGCGGCATCATAAATGAGCCAACTGTTGCGCATCCTGCAGAGTGGCTAATATAAATTAAATAGACATGCCAGAAGTAACAAGTGAGCTTGTTTATAGGTCATTTTCATCTTTTGTAATACATATTTTCGTGTGGGATTTTATACAGGTTTACTAAGGAATATTTATCGTAGTTTTTAATAACACATATGCTTTTTAGTCCAGTATTTTATTGTTGACACATGACGTCATTTTATATTAATAAACTTCATAGGGTTTTATATAGCCTTTTAAAATTGTGACGGTCTTTGTATGAAATTCATATTAACTACGACTACGATTACAGTATGTAGGTACAGTCAGGGAAATTAAATGTTGAATGTTGACACAGTACGACAAATTTCCGTGTTACAGCTATTTCATACAACTGTCAAAGAATGACAGTTGTGATTTGAATACACGGACAGTTTAAGTTGGTACCTTATTGGTATTGGTACATTATTTAGCTACATTATTTATTTTATGGAATTTACACGATAGGAACCTACTATGTTTTATGTCCTCGTTATAACGCACCAACTGTTGCATTTTCTAGAAGCTAATAGTTTCCTACCCATCATAATTACATGGGAGACCCTTACCTTGTGGTAAGATCCAAAAATTTTTTTTTAACTCTCTCGTCAGCCTTATGAGAATCTCGCATTTGTTTTTTAAAACATGGTCGGAATATGTAGTAATAACTGACTTTTTCCCGCGGTTTCACCTGCTTGGAGGCCGGATAAAAACCTACAAATTAACTTTCTCCATAAAAAAAAAAACCTATCTATTATGTGCCAATTCATGGTAATCGGTCAAACGGTGTTGGAGTTTATCAATCTCATTCTTATGTACAATTTGTATTTAAGGGGAGTTATTCAGATTTTACATAAATGTTTTCTATTCAGGTATTCGTCGACATGGAAGTGTATTACAACCCACCCACTGGAGATATACGAGCGGAGCCATTTCTAAAATCGGAGGTGCGTTCTGTCAAGTCTTCATCATACAACATAGCAAAAGTTCACGGCTCTGGTCCTGTGCCAGTCCACGGCGGGCAAGCATCTGCATCTGGCTTTCCAGCAACACCAGGATCCTCCGGTGGATCCGACGCAGGAGCCTCTCCTAAGGACTCAGGGGACGTCTTGGAAGATGTGGAACGCAACATCGCAAATATTGAGCAGTCGATCCGTGACAGAGAGGTTACCATAGATGTAGAGTTTCCAGAAGCGACGCGAACTCATAAGCTAAAGACAGCTGGAAAGCGTCTGCTCAGGTAAGAATCTCGAAATTATATGACTTAACTTACTTGAAATTATATTTATGAGCGTGCGCGCGTATTATCGTCGTGTAGAATATAATCCACCCGTTTTACCAAAAACCTACATTTAAAAAAAGCGGAGGAAGCGGATCAAAAAGCAGACCAACTAAAAATAACGAATAATTTTGAAGTTCATTATATAATATACTAGCGGATGACCGCGACTTCACCCGCGTGGATGTCGGTTATTATATATTAAAACCTTACTCGAGAACCACTCTATCCATTGGTGAAAACAGCATGAAAATCGGTGTAGTAGTAATTGAGTTTATCGCGTACAGGACGACAGACAGACGCGGCGGAGGACTTTGTTTTATAATATGTAAGGATACCTTCAAGTTTGAATAAACTGTCTGCTCCATAACGTAAATAACGCAATGAATGTTGTTGAACTGTCAAAAAAAGCCATTACCCGTCTTGTCACACTATTACGCCATTATATGAATTGAAAGAGAATAACGGTAAACAAGAAAGTTGTAGTGTCAAAATATGATTACAACACAAATAAAAAAAAAAGACGTTTTTATTTTTTATTTTTCTTTATTAAAATTCTTTAAAGGCTTCATTGCAACGAATTTTACGATTCTATCGATGCTAAGGCATGGATGGCACACCAACACTGCCGTGCTAGCGATAAGTGCCGTAAGTATGTTCTGCATACCAACATACTTATGGCATTTATCGTTAGCACGGCAGAACAGTACACGGTTCCGATTCTCATTCCCATTTCGACTAACATAATTATCAATTAAGTTTGCCGCTTCATTCTAAGCGTGCTCCGTGTCGCTTACAACTGTGGGTCATGATGGAACAATCAAGTCTTTCCGCGAGCGCAAAATCCAACCAACACAGCACTTTCATATACACATTAATTAAGGCGTCATCTAGTGTAAGTTTAAATGGGCACCAGTCGTGTCAGTTGCAAAATTACAATCGGCTTGCTTTCTCGTACAAACACTTTTACACGTCAAAAATATTTTTTCCAAAACTAGATGAGGTCGGCGTTTCCTATCTTAGAGAAGAAAGGCCGAAACACGCTACTAACAATAGTTTCTAAGTTTTTTTTTTTTTGTATACTAACCTTTGGATCTAGTTGTCCTAAAATAAATAAATTTGAATTTGAATTGGAAACAAACTCAGAGGTCAAACAGTCTCTTTTAAAGTGCGACAATAATCTGGGTCAGATCAAGTGAAGACCATGTAGGTAGATTGGTGTGTGAAATGGTCTTTTTAGGAAAGAACCACACAGATTAAGTGGACCTGTCCAATCAGTGCACGCATTTATCAGTAATCGTGCAGCTCAAGTCAGAATTTAAAGAGCTCAATAAACATTTGATTATTAAATGTTAGCCCAATCTGCGTTCGCAAATACACGAATGATTTAAGTAAATACTTTTGCTTGTTTATCATTCCCTGTTGAATATTTTACTATTTACAACAAAAAAAATACACGAAGTATTCGTGAAATTGAGTTGAGAAACGTGCTTTTATTTATGATGGCGATTTTGAAATGAATAATAATGTTGGGAACTGAACTTTTGTGACACATTAATCAAATTATCCTCTGTTAGTATTATCATGATTGCATGACCTCGCGTTCTAACGAAAGCGATCGGTCGCGCGAATACGCGATAGTCGCGTACATAATGTTGCTTTCATTTGTTCGGAAAACCGGAAGGCGCGCTCTGTCGATGTCGGCGCGATCATGCGTTCGGGTACGTCGAACAAAATAAACGCGAGGGTTGCGTATTCGCGCAACGATCGCTTTCTGTTTAGACACCACCTGACACGTGTAGTTTTTTGACACGTTGAAGCCGAGCTAAGCGTAAACTTACTTCCTTACCACTATTTCCCACCTAGAATCTTATATCAAACAACTTACAACACCTTATTTCAAGGCGTGGATTCACCCTGGGAGGAGGAGAAATGCCAGAACGCAAGCGTCCATCTACTCTCAAAACAGTCAAGACCTTCATGCGCATTGGCAAGGTCCGTCCTCCACGTTACAGCAGCGATGAGGAGCAGGGACTGCTGGATCTTGCTGGACCTTCCACGGACCCAGATCGTCCCGCCAGCCAGACTTCGATGTCGTCAGACGAAGTACTGGTCGATATTCATTCACCAACTGATCCGCGCAAGATTAAAAAGATGTAAGTATTACGAATTCTAAACCTAATGCCACACTACATTTCTTACTTTTAATTGTATCGAAAAAAATATAATATGCTGCGCCGCACAATGACGTTCACCTTCTTGACCTTTCTCATTCTTCTGCCTATTCTCTTCCCAAAGTAGAAATAAGACGCTTCACTCTTTGTTAAATTTTGTCTTTTCTTTAAACGTCTCAACACAAAATGAATCAAAAGTAAAATTCATTTGTACGGTCCAACATTGTTTGATAAGTTATTTTTCACTCGCCTACCGAATGATCGGAGAATGAAATGAAAGGGGTAGATGAACATCTATAATTTTGTCCAAAAAGAAAAACTATTTACTTGAGTGAACCATTCACTCAACTGAAGCGTCTGATAATAGTTTAAAAAAACCGAATTTTTTAGAGCGATCCTCTTTTCATATTTTTATTCATGGCTTATAAAAGCCCACTAGCGACCGGCTCCTGCTTCGTGCGGTTTTTTGGACTTCACAAAACATGGAGATTCCTTAGTTATAATAAATGTAATTTTAATATTAACGTAAGTATTATAAACATAAACCTTCTGGAATCAATTCTCTAAACCTTATCAAAATCTGTTGAGTGGTTTAGAAGAACAACGCGAACTTATAGACAAACACAAAAAGTGATTTTAATTTAGTATAGATGTTCTTATGGCTATAATTGGTCCAATAGAAATAAATGATTTACCTTTAACCCTAGGCGCACTGTCATCGAGACTGGAATTCCATCTGCGCTGAAGGCAGCTGACTTCCAAGTGTGCGTGACCATCATTGAGGCTCGTCAGTTAGCCGGCCTGAACATGGATCCCGTGGTTTGCGTGCAGATCGGCGATAATCGCAAGTACACCAGCGTAAAGGAGAGCACCAACTGCCCTTATTACAACGAGGTAAGGTTCTAATTTTGATGCAATTTATCTTTATAATTCATACAACCACAGCAACTGAGGGGGTGGGTATCTTCAAGAATGTTTGCATTTTAATCTCAGTCTTAATCTGTCAAAATTATCTCTAATTTTTCAACTTTTTTTACAAGTTTTTGACATTGATTGTCTGAGATGAAGTTGAGCTAAAGACTTTATTTAATTACTACGCCGCGGATTCACCCGCGTAAGTCTCGATCCCGTGGGAATATCGGGATAAAAAGTATCCTAAGTACTATTCCAGGTCATGGTCCCCCTGTGCCCAAAATTCATCCAAATCCGTTGAGCCGTTTTAGCGTAAAAGCGTAACAAACAAAAATCTCACTTTCGCATTTATAGCTAGGATGGGAATTGGTCTTCTGTTTTAAAACTTGAATCCATAATTCAAGTTTTATGAACTTTCTACTTACTCGATTACATTACATTAAAACAATATTCAGAATCATGGAAACAAAAAAATAAATAAATGGTATTGTATGCGTTGTTATATTGAAAAACAAGACTTTAGCTACGAAACAACAGTACTTGCAGTATTGCCTTTGTTGTGGACCACAATCGGTACCTATGAGTTTTCCATAAATGACTATGTTCCACATAATAATATTGTGGTGAACATATGACACGTTTTAGATTAAAAACATGTTGGCATTTACAATTTCTGTAACCAAACCGAATTACACTGCAGAGTTCAAATTGAGTCTAGGATTATGACATTATAATGGTTTGATCCGGCACTTGAGAACAGAAATTAATGGATCGGAGCTTTAGCATAGTTCCAGTGTCGTTCTGTCTTCTATACACTAGCTTTTCCCCACAACTTCGTCTGCGTAAAATTTCTTGTTTTAACATAATGTTATAAAGAATCGCATCGCCCTCTCGTTTTTTTTAATTTTAGCCTATCGTTCTTTGTAACATTTTTTATTTTTGCTCGGCTCCTAATTTTCCTAGCGTGAGGTTAAATAGCATTACTTATAACCTTCCTCAAGAATTGAAAAATATTTTTTCTAATCGCGACTGTTAGTTCCACAATCCACCTCAAGGGGGCCAAAGTCTACTAATTTACAAACGTGTCAATGGTTTCACAATGATGAGTTTTTTACAGATTTGCCATTCAAAATCTGCCAAAAACTCATAATTGCGAGACCATTGACACGATTGTAAATTAGTAGACGCCCCCTGGTGTATTGTTATCGATATTAAAAGGTTAGAGGTCGATAAGAAAATTTACAGAGAAAAAACTTGAGATACCTATGGCGGACATAATTATTTTGACTAAGGGTCAGTTCACACCGAGACGCGACCCGACGCGCAGTTTTTTATGATCCAATACAATATCGAATTTATTTACTACACAACAAGGTACACGCGCTGCGCAGCACCGCGGATCTCAGCGTACTTTGACACGTGTCAACCCTCGCACTGTATTGTACCTTTTCGTGAAGAAAATAAGTTCGATAATTGTTAAAAAAGGGCGGCCAGCGTCGCGTCGCTTCACGTCGCGGTCTAGACTGACCCTAAGAAAGTAATAAGTCAGAGCTAAGATTCGGTTCGTCTAAACATAAGTGCAATTTAGACATAGGTACATTCAAGGATATATTATAATATAGATATTCAATTTGTCGTGTTATAGCCATTTCATACAACGTGCAAAAAATTATAAACTCAGGTATAATTTTTTTCACGCACGGGATTTTCAACGCACTACTTAGCAAAGCAGTGAGAGCTGAAAATCCAACAGTGTTTTTTTAACGCACTGGGATGCGCTCTGTTGGATTCTCAGCGCTCGGCTCAACACCGAGAGTTTAAAATCCAGTACACGATAAAATCCCGCCGCGATATTTTTACGTGCGTGCCAACGTGGGCTAATTGTGATTTGAACATACGGACAATTTATGTTGGTAGTCAATTTGCTTAACTAAATGAATTCCCTGACTTTACTCAATATTGTTATGTAGGTCCCTAACCAAAATAAACGTCCATCTTCTGACGCTTCTAGATTTAAAAAGGAATTACATGATTGGCTCAATCGTCAGTCATGCAACTGCAATAATAATACTTAGTTTCGTGCAACCAGGCGTTAGTTAATATCGCGACAGCCAGTTATTGGATATTGAATATAAAGTCACATCGTAGGAAATATTTCATTTGAAACCTAGTACTAAACCTGTGACGAGGTCCTTCCTTACTTACTCATCCGATCACTTATTGCTGGCAATCTTTTTATGACAGGCCACTTCATCATTCTAATTTTCAATCCAAATGTCAGGCCACATCATCAATTCTATTTTCAATTCAAATTTAGAACGTTTATTTTATTCATTAACTTAACATAATATTGGGTATTAAATGAAAGGGCTTAAAATATAATAAAAGAAAAGATTACCTACTTCATGGACAAAAGGAAAACATTATATATAAAGGAAGAGCTCATAGGGCGTCAAAAAATTCTTCCGCATCGCTGTCAGTGGGAAAAGTGCCCAAAAGGCTAGCACCATTGCCATTTTTTTTTTAAATAAATAGTAATTAAAAATAAAAATAAATTTAGAACGCCACATACTCCCATGCACTCTCATTTCCAGTCTGGTCCTCACTACATCTTTGAAGCTTGCTGAGGCTTGTTGTTGTCTACAACATAGACATAACTTTATAATCTTGTAAAAGTGCCGTGTGTCAATATAATATATATAATAATTCTATAATCTTGTAAAGTGCTTGAAATGTGAATGTGAATTATTAAACAGCTATCTCCAGTCGATTTTCACTGTCTTATCATCCTACACTACCAAACGTTGTCCGGTGAGATTCCCTCACTTGGGCTAGCAAGACGGCACAGAGGGAACTCACCGGGACAACCTCTGCAAAATACCAGTAATTCGAGACATTTTTTAAATTAAACTATTTTGTCCACAGTACTTCGTGTTCGACTTCCACATGCCGCCCGTAATGCTGTTTGACAAGATTATCACACTTTCGGTAAGTTTTTTGTTTTATGTAAGTACATATTTGACCTTACATGCGACGGAACTATTTTTTGCGACGCGAATTACTCGCAGCTGATAGACGTTTTTATGGCTTGCGTTGTTTGTTTAAATAAAAATGACAGCGTGGTATAATAATTTTTTTTCCCCTTTATGTAAACAGCTCGAGCAACGGTTTTAATGAACATTTTTGAACAGCATAGCTTAGTGCTACGAAATTGCGTAGCATATTGCTACAACGGAGCGTCGCGTAGTCTCGTAGCACTTGACTAAAAAGTTGTGTTCACACGTCAACATCCCACTGTTCATACGGCTACAAACAAATGCAGTATGTGGCTTTCGTGGGATTTCAAAATTATACGTTTAAATATCTTATTGATCAACGTCGTGTGTAAGCAGCCTAACTGTATGATGAGGTAAGTTTGATAATGTTCTGAAACATAGTAACTTGATCGTAAATGAAGTACTTAAAGATTGTGTTTTGATTAAAATTCCATTGCTAATTAAAATAAATTCAAGGTTTGTTTACTAGAGCTACTGTTTTCAAAACATTTAAATTGAAAGTGTCGTAAAATATTAATAGCGGACGCCATTAGGCGTAAATCAAAAGGAACGCCTTTCAGTAAAACAGCACTTAAATATTTATTTCAGGCAAATTGAAAAGTTACAGAAAATATAATCAGGAATTTATTTATTAATAAAAATAAAAAATTACAAAAATTAATAGCACAGTTCATCAGTAGGTATTCCATAGGTTAGGATTATATATTACAAGTTAAAGTCCGATTTTGATGCGGTTACGAGAGTTAGGAATTGAATACGGGAATTGTAAATTAGGAGAATTTAAGAAAATGAAATAAATTCTCTAAATGATATTTATTACACATAAATTTTATAAATACATTAATATTTAACTTACATTAATGTATTAAAGAAATCTTGATGTTTTGTCAAAACCGTGCCAAGCAGGGCGGGTCGCTACACCTGTAATCCCCGAAGGATTAGGCAGAGGTGTACCTACGGTTCACCCACTTTTCGCCAGATGTTTAACTCTCATGAAATAGGGGGCGACCCTATTGCCATCAACCAGGCATAAATCCAGACTCCGGGCTGCTACTAAGAAATTCCTAATGCAAACTTAATGAAAAAAGGCAATTAAAAATTTACATAGTTACTATTCAATACAAATTAATAAGGCGTCTGGCCACACTGAGGGGAATGCGTCGAATTTTTTAATGATTAGGAAGTCACGCGACCATTCGCCGTAGTTTCAACACCTCCAAACAAGTTAGTTGACACAATAGAAGCGACCGAATTTTATCTCGTATCCCACCCAGGATTTTTTCTGTCTAGAGCTTGAAGCCCTCGTCTCCCGGATTTTTTTTTAACGCACTCTTTTTGACGTGTTTGGGATGCATTCTGTTGTATTCTCTATGCTCGGCTCAACACCGAGAGTTGAAAATCCAATGCGCCATAAAAATCGCCGTGCGAATGAGGGATAACCACAGAGAACCTTAGCGGCCGCTGTTGGCGCGGTGATTCCGTGCAATGTGGAATGAACCGTACCGAATTCCCTCACTTGACTGAACTGCTTATTCGCTAAAAGCTGGCATGTCAAAGTTAAACATTCATTGACCAATTTGTGTGCCAACCTAATTTTATCACGAAACACATTAATAATTCGTCGTACGGTGAAATGAAGCCATTTTGTATTCAAACACAACCGTGGAGGGTAGTATAATATTTTTGTCCCTTCATTTGTCATTATTTGATTTATTACTAAAGGTAAAGGTAAACTTTTTCGTAGGTAAACATAGTCACATTGCCACTGGTTTTTGTTTCAATCTTTGAGTTGGTAAAAGGAGTATTTATTATGTCTGACTATTAATAAGTAATGGCGAAAATTGTTGGTTATAACCTATCATTCACTAGAAAGATCAAATCTAGAAAGGTAAGTGAGTAAGTATTTCATGTGTCTACAAAATAAGTAACCTACGAGAAGGATGTTATTCAGACCATAGCCGATAACGCTTTAATATCGGCAATTTCGTTAGAAATATCTGATAGTGTATCTGATAGTGTATATGTTAGTGTATCTGATAGTGTATCTGATAGTGTATCTGTTAGTGTATCTGATAGTGTATCTGTTAGTGTATCTGATAGTGTATCTGATAGTGTATCTGATAGTGTATCCGATAGTGTATCTGATAGTTAATTGATAGTGTATCTGATGGTGTATCTGATAGTGTATTTGATAGTGTATCTGATATTGTGTGTGTGGTTTGTATTTTGTTTCTCTTTTACTCTTACACACGTTGTCTACATCTCTTTGTATCTACTTTCCTATCGCAGATAAGTTGGAAGAGATATAAGTATATTGCCTCCATGAAGCGCAAATGTGCAAATGATTGTAAATTCAGTAGTAACTCATATGAAATCGCTACTCAAATTGCATTCATTACAATTAAGTATGTGCCATTTGCAGTGGGTTTTAATGTAAATTGCTTTGATGATCCTGCAATGATATGTATTGACTTTCGTGCAGACAATCTGTTACACGTAGTACCTTTAGTTTACACACTATTGTATCAATCCCTGACCAAGTTTTATTAAGTGAATTTTTAACCAAATTATGTCAACCAGTCGTGTATTTTGTTTGAGATGAGATTAGATAAGAGGGGCTCGTGGCTAAATAATAACAGCCACATGGGTCGATCGAAGGGTAAGCTATGCTTTTTAAGGTCGGTCCGTGGATGGGTGACCATCCATTACCAATCGAAAACCCTCCGTACCTCGCCTGGCTGTCATTTGTAGATCTTTGACATTCGTTACTGGAAAAAAGGGGTATTACCCAGTAACTAGTTGTAGACATCAGGTAGGCAGTCGCTCCATGTCAAATACTAGTATTCAGCTGCATCCGGTTAGACTAGAAGCCGACCCCAACATAGTTGGGAAAAGGCTAGGCAGATGAAGAGGAGTATAAACAAGTGATGTTTACATTATTTAGAATTAGGAATTTTAAATCGATCCAGCCATTTTCAATTTATGCGCTTACCAACACAGTATTTCATTTTTATAATATTACTAGCTGATGTCAGCGGCTTCGCCCGCGTAGGTGTCAGTTATTATATACTGAAACTTTACTCGAGAACCACTCTATCCATTGGTGAAAACAGTATGAAAATCGGTGCAGTAGTTTTTGAGTTAATCGCGAACAGGACGATAGACAGAAGCAGCGGAGGACATTGTTTTATAATAATGTAAGGAAGTAGATGTAGGACATGAAAAATAATAAAATCCAATAAACCTACCTTCCTACATGGGTTAATATTCCATAATATTGTTACCATATTTTTTTACGAGAGCAAATTCTCGCTCTCCTTAAAAAAAACGAACGTGAAATGTTTTGATATTCATCAAATATTTCCAACATTAATATTTAGAGAAGAGTTCCGTATGCTCGTGTAAAATCTGTTTTTACGAGTATCGATCCTTCCGAGGGTTTGGGAAAGCCGATTGTCTTGCGAGACCTTAAGCTGTGGTCAAAGTGAAGCGAACCCCGCGCGGGATTCGGGACGAAATTCGCTCGCACCGAATGTGTCAACTAACTTGAATGGAGAAGTTCAAACTATCGCGAATAGTCGCGTGACTTCCTAATCATTGAACAACCAACCGACCCGCGTATCGCTTCTCGTGCGGGTTTTGCGTCAGTTTGGCCAGGTCCATTTGCCTATGCAGCTTACTGGATACTGGCAACACTGCCGACAGCTTTTAGCTACGAGAGTGGATTGTATTGTTCATGTAATAGGAACTGATTCTGAATGCAGTACATCGTATATATAAACTAATTAAAAAGATTTTGGTAAAACAGGTTGTAGGTATTGGACAATTCAAGGTCATCGTTTCACTATCCAGCCTCAATGTGCACATAAGTCACTTCTTGCATATGCATAAGCGATTAATTAATGCATTTACGAGTATATACTCGTAAATGCATTGTCATCGAAATTCAACTGATTGGGAACTATTGTAAAACTATGGGATTTAAAATCAATTCAGTACATTCATGGTTACCGTTTGCATGTCGATGTCCCAACCTGCATAACTGTGACTGTTTTGTCAAGTAATTTATACAACATAATGAAGACAATTTGACATACATCTTGTCGCAACAGAAGGTAGATACTGAGATAACAAGGTACAAGTCTGACAGTCAATAGTGGCACGTAGACACTTATGTAACAAGTTGAATAATGTATGTCTACAGTACCCAAACACTATATTTCGTCCGCAATATGGTTTATACTTAGCAGTTTACTATCTAATTAATATAAATTAGCGATGGGAGCTAGTTTCTCAACCAAAAGCATTTACGCGCGTAAGAGACGTGCCGTGTGAGGAGAAGAGACGAAACTCTAAAAGTCTGTTGACTGGCGAAAGCTTCAGGATAGCCCGCGAAATTCAAATTTTCCTACGTTTTTTGCAATTTCAAAACAAAACAGTACCTTTGGCAGAATCATAATAGGAAAATATTATGAATCATCGTAAAATGTCACAAACTGACAATTCAAAATTTGATGTGCGTGCGATTCATAATATGAAATAATTCATCTGTTTGACAGTTTTCTATGGAGATTCGTAAAATGGTCCATAAATTATCAATAATTGCTTTTATGTCAAATTAGAGGAATTGCTAATGACAGCTGGAAATTCAGAAAATGAATTGCTTTTAAAGGAACTGTTAATTTGGCCGTTTCAGGCCCCCATCAGGTTGTATGTTGATTAAAATATGATTCGCGACCGTAAGAAATATGGATTTACAGAACTATAAATAAACATTAGAATCAGCATCTTTTTTAAACGTATCTTATCCGTCTCATTTTTCCCGGAGGAGAGGACGGGAAAAGGCATAGGCGTACCCCGTACAACATTCCACCAGTTTACGCCTATTTTTTTTTACGAATTATATTCTCAGTACTTCCCACTTTATAACGGTAACAGCGTCAGTAACTTTGTAGATTATTAGAAGTATTATCGAAGAAAAAAAAATTTTTTTTGCGAGATTTATGGGAGATAATTTTTCAGCAAGTTATGGTTTTTTTTGTTGGGATAAATTCATTCCAACTACGGAACCCTTCATTGTGTCTGGTCCGCACGTGGCCGGTTTTTTCTTTTAACGAAGAAACTCTAAAAGACTCTAAAAATGATCGATCATCCTGAGTTGCTGTTTTTACGTAAGAACGCGTAGATCGAGACTCTAATTCAGATTGGCAGATATTGGACACGATCGATAAGATTAGACCGTCATCGCCAAGCTGTTTTGTAACCAAGAAAAGACAAAAAGTATTTTGAAATTTTTGTATTATTTAGGTAATTGTTTCCATTACCGCTGCTCTCAAAACGGTAAATGAAAACATCTTGAGGCAATTGGCATGTCTTGAAACCAAAACATTGGAATACATTTGTCTTGTATCAACCCGCACTGGGTTGGCGTGGTAGATTAAGACAGGAGGTCAGAATCCCAGCAGTGGAAAAGTTATAGGCTGATTATGTTTATGCTTATTCAAGAAAGGCTCTAGGTTTACTCATACTTGTATTTCCCAAAGGGTTGCGCATACAGAGGTTGCGCGTACCTACAGTACTTGAATATTCCGCCAGTTATGTTTAACTCCCATGTAATACGGACCATGTTATATATGGATCTTTCGTTCATAATAAGCTGAGACCCTCAAGCGGCGCAAATACTGTAACTTTATGGGCAACTACAGTTTTGAGCCGTATGGGGTAGAACCGCTCGGGTCATGAGGCCCGAGTGCGCGTCTCCTTTTTAAGGAAATTTCTCACCGACTGGTACACAGTTCACGTGACCAGAGGGCTGGCTTGTTCTTTGGCCATAGTATTAGCATTGCCATTCAACGTGGCAATGCTGCCAGTCTTCTGGGCACGTTTTCGGATGACAGCGATGCGGACGAATACTTCGACGCCTAAGTGTCCTTTTGTTTTTATATTTGTTGGTATAGTTAGTTACACATTTTA
Source organism: Lithophane leautieri (assembly GCA_949152455.1). Lineage (NCBI taxonomy): Eukaryota > Metazoa > Arthropoda > Insecta > Lepidoptera > Noctuidae > Lithophane > Lithophane leautieri. Next base: position 17,621,220 of record OX424458.1, on the reverse strand, counting down.
GTTTTTTAGTTAATTTAGTATAAGAACCCAATGTATCTTATTTTTATCATAATTACTAGCTGCCCGTCCCGGGTTAGCACGGGTAGCACTAAGTACCTACCCTACCTACCCTACCTACCCTACCTGCCCTACCTACCCTACCTGCCCTACCTACCCTACCTACCCTACCTACCCCACCTACCCCACCTACCCTACCTACCCTACCTACCCTAATAATAAGAATAATACTAAATTTTTCCACTATTTTCGGAGGCTTTTACAATAGTGTAATTTAGTATTGTTTTCAAACTTTACTCCAAGTTTTTGTACAATAAAATCATTCTAGTTTCAACCACTTAACTAGAAATGAGAGTTTAAAATCAAAACAGAACCTTACTTACAACCACAATAGAAACTTGTCCTCAGAAAATAGGTCATTATCCTCTAAGTAGTTCGTGATATTGCGTCGCATCCCGTATAATATTTCAAAGGTAAGGTACTTTCACTAACCTTACGGGATTAAGGAATACTTAGGACTATGTGAATCACACGAACTTTAAATTATTTAAGTACATAATGAAACAGTATGTAAACTAACAAAGGGCGTCCCCGTTTACCCGCAATAGTATGGATATAGATTTAGATGAAATTTGGCACATGGGTAGATAGAGATGGGTAGCACACCTTTTTAAAATGAGGATCGTGCGAGGCACTCTTTTTACAAAGTGTGCTAGCACACTGTGCTACCACGAATGAGGCGAGACTGCGGTGGCTTGAGAGCACGAACGTGCTGTGAATAGTGTGAGTGTGCCAGTGAGTCGCGTGCCTCGCCGACTCGCCGAGTCGCGAGTGTGCTGTGTTGTGTGTAGTGAGTAGTGACGATAGAGTAGACACACGCGCGGTGAATTCTGTGGTGTGTGTTTGTGCTAGCAACAGTGAACGAAGACATCAGTGATTAAAGTACGTGTACGAGTGAGTGACTCAATCGACTGACTCATTTCGTTCAAAACTCACAAGTACAAATGTTCTGTGTAGCTAATCTATGCCAGTGTGGTGTGTGCTAGCACATCAAAATAAAAAGAGTGAGTGACTCTTTTCATCCAAGTGAGTAGCTATAACTGTGCTAGCACGTGTGCCGAGTTACCCAACACTGTGGGTAGACCATGATCTGGAATAGGACATAGGACACTGTTTATCCCGATATTCCGCGGGATCGAGACTAACGCGGGTGAAACCGCGGTGCGCAGCTAGTAATAAATGTAAATATAATAGCCCATTGTGTCATCACAGTGTCATGTTTTCTTCTCTTATTGATTTTTTATATATTGGCACCTTGTAGCTATTTATTATTGTAATTAGTTGTTATTTAACCGTGCTTTGGTATGTTGCGTTATGTCTTTTGTGTGCACCAAATAAAAGTTTTATCTATCTAAATAATACAAAATGTTTAGACTCTACTATCACTACATAATATAAAACAAAGTCCTCCGCCGCATCTGTCTGTCTCTCTGTTCGCGATAAGCTCAAAAACTACTGCACCGATTTTCATGCTGGTTTCACCAATGGATAGAGTGGTTCTCGCAGAAGGTTTTAGTATATAATAACCGACATCCACGCGGGCATAGCCGCGGGCAAAAGCTAGTATAATATAAAATGGAAAATAAATAAAACACAAAATCAACAAAATTTGTAATATAAAACTAAATAAGTAAAGCTAATAATAAAAAAAACATTTTGTAGTTACATTTACAGTTTTTTTTTTGTAGTAGGTAATGAAATGGTTGTTCAGTCATTCGGAGTCGGGCTTTTTACCACCAGACCAATCAGACAAGCATTTATCCTTACAATATTAAGAACCTTGGGCAGCCGAGTAGCTACCCCCGAATAACTCACGCTTATCCCTGGGGTATCTCGAGTTACTATGGTAAAGATTCTAATAATAACTATTACCTCCTCTATTTTCGGTTTGTGGCTACTGAACCATTTCCACAGTGAATCTAAGAGGTAACCGTCGCTGATCTTTCACATAGATAAATATATAATTTTCCTGTTGCCAGTAACCACAGCTTACCGCGGTTAAGTGGTTTGAAACACTAGAACTTTGACGAGTAAGTTTAGTGAGTCTATATTGATTCTAGAATTCTAGACAGTCTAGATACCTATAATTTTATCCTGCTCAAGGTGTCAAAATCAATCTTCTAGCCTTTTCCCGACTTTTTTGGGGTCAGCTTCCAGTCTAACCGGATGCAACTGAATACCTGTATTTTACATAGAGCGACTGCGTAACTGACCTCAACAACCCAGTAACTGGGTAATACGATACCCTTTGGTAAGACTGGTTGTCAGACTTTCTGGCTTCTGACGATCCGTACCGACTGTCGACTGTCGTGTCTGATCAAGGTGTATTTTTAGAATATAATTATTTTATACTACCTACTTTGAAATACAAAAAACCACAACCGACTTCTAAAAAAACACTAAAAGTGAAAAATAACTTTAATTTCGGTGGCTTTGCTTTTCAAATTTCGTTTTTTGCCACCGACTTCCGAAATTTAAGTTATTTTTCACTTTTTTGTGTTTTTTTTTGGAAGTCGTTTGCTTTTTGTTGTACCTACGAAGTTTTTATTTTTCACATTTTAGCTGTGGTACCTACCCCACACAAATTCGAAACCACTACCTGCTATGTTAATAACAGTGACGGATCACTTAAAACACCGTCTACATATATAAAAGGGAAAAATACATAATATTGAAGCTAACACAAAAACTACGCAAGCAAAGTTAATATTTATACTTATGGGACATTTCTGAAGTATGACCTACCAAACAAAAATATAATCATCAAAATCGATTCATAATAGCAGGAGTAATCGTGTAACATACACAAAAAGAACATATAGACGAAGTGAGAACCTCCTTCGTTTTGAAGGAGTCGGTTAAAAATCGGCACAGTCCTCACATGATCGGACCAAGGCAATCTGTGGATTTTAAACATCTGTGAGTTTGTTTCGGGATTTCTTTTCAGGGTACCTATTAGGATAGGAAACACCGAAACAACAAAACTAGCTGAAAATTAAAAACTTTTCTCAAGTCAAGGTATACAATTATAAAAACAAATTTTCAAAAGAGTAGGTTTTTAGTTAAGGTTTGAAGTGTTAGGTCAAGAAAGGGTCCTTTTCTGCCAAAAAACGACGCCAAAAGGTGTTTAAAGAAGCCTAATTGAGAAGTTGACTTCCTCAAACAATTTTTACCGGATTTTCGCCGCAAGCGAGATTTTTTCCGCAAGTTTTCTAAGAAAAAATTGCCTGCGGAAGTCAACTTCTGGAAGGTCTGTAGATTATCTAAACTTCACTTTTCAAAAGGGGATATACAATTATTACTGCTGTTTTTTTTGGTTTTGTTTGAAAGGTGACTAGATCAAGAGAGTTCTAAGCTATAAAAAAAAAATCGTTTATTGGATGCTTTGTTTTAGTCGGGGGTTTAAAAAATAATAATTTAAGGGTACTTGTAATTATTGAATACAGGACGTATTGCCAGTTGGGACTCGAGGTGGCCTTGCACAAGTCCGAGGTCATGTGTTTTCATGGCCCTCGGAACGCGCCACCGTCGGGTTCCCAAATTACGGTAGGAGGGGTTCACATCGGCGTCGAGTCGACGATGAAGTACCTGGGACTCGTCCTCGATAGCCGGTGGAACTTCGTGGAGCATTTCCGACGTTTGGCTCCAAGGCTGGACCGGGCTGGGGCCGCCTTGAGGCGGCTCCTGCCCAATCTAGGGGGTCCAAACGCCTCCTGCCGGAGGCTCTATGCGGGGGTCGTGCGGTCCATGGCCCTTTACGGGGCACCGGTGTGGGCGCGTTCCCTTAGGCTGCGGCCAGCACGCCGGTTGAACGCGTCCCAAAGGGTCATGGCCATTCGGCTGGCCCGGGGATACCGCACGGTCTCCCGTGAGGCGGCGAGCCTCCTTGCCGGATTACCGCCATGGGATCCGGAGGCGAAGGTGTAACTCCGCTGCCGCGAGAAATCGCGGCACAGCGGACAGAGAGAGTGCGATTGTCGCAACCCAGTGCTGGGCACGCCACAATAGCGGCGATAAGTCCCCTCTTTGAGGAGTGGCTAGAGAGGCGCCACGGCGTCCTCACCTTCCGCCTGACACAGGTCCTCACCGGACATGGCAGCTTCGGGAGGTACCTGTGTAGGATTAGGCGGGAGGAAACGCCCGGGTGTCACCACTGTGTGGATCGCCCGGAGGACACGGTGGAGCATACGGTTGAGGTGTGCCCTGCTTGGGCGGAGCACCGCCGTGTCCTCGCGGAGGCGATTGGCGGCAGTGACCTCTCGCGTCCGGCCCTGGTTCAGGCCATGGTACGGAGCGAGAGGGCATGGGAAGCCGTCACCTCCTTCTGCGAAGCAGTACTGCTCGCGAAGGAGGACGCGGAACGCGTGAGGGAAAGGCAAAGTTTGCGCCCTCACGCCCCTAACCGCCGCCGTTGGAGACGCCCTGGGCGTCGGGAATCCCAGGCGGATTCCCGGCCACCATAGGCGCGGGCTTGCGGACGGCGAGCAACGGGCAGCTCGCCGTCCGATAAGGACCAGGCCCGGGTCGATGGCGCGTCGTGTTCCACGCGCGCCTCAAAGAGATGTCAGCAAAATTGACGGGGTCCAATAGGACCGATGCCTGCCAGGGTTGCGGGAAAGTCCGAAAGGGATACCGGGACCTTGGCAACAGGCAAATGAAGGAACACGGGTGGGTTTTAGTCAGTAAAAGTCTGACACGCCCTTCCGCTCCGCCCAGAGCGGGAGAAGTCATTGGATGATTTCCCACCCTCAAAAAAAAAAAAAAAAAAAAAAAAGGACCTATTGCCAGTCTTCTGGGCACGTTTCCGGATGACAGCGATGCGGACGAATACTTCGACGCCTAAGGGTCCCGTTTTTATATTTATTGGTATGTTAGTCCTTTTAATATTAGTAATAATTATGCAAGTATGGATTGGACGTATTACATAATTATAACACCCCTCTTTTTCCGTCGGGGGTTAAAAATAAAACAGACTTATCACCTCACTTGTTCAATGAACGACTATAGATATTCTCAAGTTGTCTCTAGCGATAAAAACGCAGTGCGGTGAAGATTTCTTTCCACTTTGTTACTTTTGAAATAGCAATAAAAAGAAAAATGTAAAAGTTTGCGATTCCTTATCTTTGTTCCATCATTTCCGGCGGAACCATTTAACTTGCAACATTTAAGAAAATTGCACAAAAACTGTAGGCATATTTTAAATATTTAAGAATGTATTTTACTTAACTTACATTTTTTATTAACTAAGAACAAAACTAGTAAATTTTGATAGTAAATCATAGTATACATCTATTTATAAAATGAACAAATTAGCTATTTACTAAACAAGTTAACTAAATTATTCCTAACTTACAGAGTAGGTTACCTTTCATTTGTTTTCGTCTATTCAGTCTGCCTTTGATTCAATTTAAAATTTAATTACTGACCGCCCGTTTATCTTTTGAAATGTAACTCCAAGAAATGGGTATTCGATAAAAAGGAATTAACCGGACGTTAATGGCACAAGTTTCAAAATTATCGCGTTGTTTGAAACCGGTTTAATTTAATTAAATTCCTTTATTTTAGACTAATTATTTGTCCATATTTTGTTAGATTTTATAGGTCTTAAAACTATGTTAGTTTTGCAACATTCATTAAATTCAAATGTTTAAAATAAAATCCAATTGCCTTGCATTAGTTTTGCAAAAACTCGAAAATGGCTCGACCGATTGTGATGAAATTTTGGTAAGTTGTTATGTGGTTCCTAAGAAAAAAAATGTGAAAAGGAATTGCAAGTATTGTAACGCCTTGTCGGGGATTAGGTACCTAGCATGTATCAAAATCACTTATATCAAAAATCATCTCGTCACATGAAGCTGGATGAATCTCCCCAGCACTGCAGACTCTGCTCTACCTTACAGAGATCATCCTAGCTTTGAGACTACGAAGTAATATTTACTTTATGTTTGAAACGCAGACAGCCTACATTATGTATTCCGTTCCTGTTTCATGAACAAAGTGTCGGCTTTCCGACATATTTTTTTTTACTTATCACATTCTATTAGGTGTAGATCTAATTCCCACCAGATGTGGAATGATTACATTTTGTGAATGAGAAAAATAAAGAAACCGGTTTTAGTTAAAATAAATCCCCATCAAATCTTCATTTTGTATTTCGTGGGGTCAGATTTAATTGGGTCACACTGTTCAGCTTAATAATATTTGAATATGAAACCCTTTCGAATATACGCCCGGGTAGTGTATGTCAATGATTTGGTTAATTTTATGGTGCCATGGTATTTTCATGTTGTTAACCAATATATTGTAATAATATTCTGATTCAAAAGAGTGTCCGTGGAGTTTCTTGCCCGTTCTTCTCCATAGGTACCTACTACGCTTTGGAATGGGCAACTAGCTTCATCTTTCTGACTGACCGACTCCTTGACAATTCAAAAGTGCCTGTAATTGGTTTATTTGAAATAAATGCTTTGAGTTTTTTTGAGTTTTAATTTCACGTACCGCGGCAGCGGCCGGCGAGTGTCATAAATAATTAGAATATATAGAAAAAAATTATTTAGTAGGTTTAAAGAACGTCAGGAATTGCCTGTAAATTATTTTAAACTAGCTGCGCCCCGCGGTTTCTCCCGCGTAAGTCTCGATCCCGTGGGAATATCGGGATAAAAAGAATCCTATGTGTTAATTCAGGTTATAAACTATCTGTTTGCCAAATTTCATCCAAATTCATTCAGCCGGTTTTGCGTGATTGAGTAACAAACATCCAAACACACAAACTTTCACATTTATAATATTAGTAGGATTGCAACCAGCAACCATGTAAGATTATTTTATCGTGTCGTGATGTGTCGTATGTCCTTTTATCTTTGTTCGTACAAAGACAAAATACCAGTGGAAACGTTTTCTGATCATATATAAATATATATAAAGTGTATGGTATATAAACTTACCTCATACTTATAATTATATTTGACGACTTGCGAAAGTAGCCAGTTTTGTTATACATATATAGTAAGTACTAGGCGCTCTCAGTAGCAGTCTGTCTTAGCGCCTGGTTGATGGCAACAGGCTCGCCCCCTGGGGACTTAAACATAACTGGCGAAATGTGTGTGCAGGTTATGGATACACATCTGCCTAACCCTTTGAGGAAAACTGTCGTGATATTGCGTATATCTATGTTACATAGTATTTTATTGCTTCACGGTCACCAGTCGTGTTAATTACACTTAGAACTAGGATACAGCTACGCTACAATCTATCACGCTACAAATATCAGGACGAGTTTCCAATTAGTAAAATGCTCTAAGCAACTTCTTTCATTTGTTTTCCCAGCAGTCGCTGTCATGAATTGGTTGAGCGTGTAGCGTAGCACTCGTAGCCAAGGGGTTATGCTACGCTAGTACTACACGACTTATGCTACGAAGAATGCTACGAGGTTTCGTAGCAACGGCTACGTATTTACTTTTAGATCAAAACCTCATTAAGAGTTGTCATCTTATTCCATTTCAGTTTAATTTATAAAGTTAAATGCGCTTTTAAAGTTAATTTGTAATCTACGACTACTTTATAAGTGTAGTTTCCAGATGAGGAGGTAATTTCAAAGAAAGGTATTATGTACAGTCACAATCTAGTAAGTATGTCGCAGTTGATGCGGTGATATAGCATTTTCTCGTGGGATAACGATTTCAACTTTGAGATGATCCCAATTTCATAATAAATTATAGGTTCCAAAATATTATGTTCGTAACAATATAAAATTACAATCAATACGTTAGAAAAAAATCCATTTTGGAAGTGGCTCAGTGTACATATTGGTGCTCGTGACTGTACAGTTTTCGGATCAAAGGTATCTTATCTATAAATTTGTTTTATCCAGTTGAAATACAACGCGTCTTAAGGTGTGTCCACATTATACATAACAATATGTTATAAAGATAGTCCCATAACATGTTTCTTTAGAGAGTTTAGTAATGATAAATAAAGTGACGTGTTATATAACAAAAGTTTATGTGTTATATAACATAATCTGGACGAAGTCGTGTTCGAATTACAATACAAGTTAAATACTTAACTGCCTAAACAACAAACTTTTTGTTTTAAAGAATGTTTGAATAAACCATTTTTAAACCTAATGGTAATCCGACAAATAAGCTGGAGGAATCATTAAAAAAATAAAATTATTACTGTTATTATAGTTAAAGGCGATTTTCCTTGATGAAGTCTTTCTGTTATTTAATAACGGTGTCTGAATGGACGAGAAAATATTCAGAGCCAATTACATGGGTTACCTTGACGACGCGACCATTTACATAACAATCTTTTATCTCTATCTATCTATTTAAATTATAAATTGAAGTTGCTTTTCGTGTCCGTCTTTGTGTCCGCATTGTTCTTCTAAATTCCGCAACGGAGGTCGATGCAGATTTCACCTTCATTTGAAGAATTTATTCCGGCATCATTTGAAGGTTTATGTGTTTATAACATGAATATTTAACTTACTTAAAATAAAGGAATATTTGCCGTGCGAAGCAGGGGTGTGCACAATATATCACAGAAATCTTGATGTTTTGTCTCGATGAGTAAATTAATTGGATTAGGTGATATGGTGTGATATTGAAGAAGCTAATAAGGCTAAGTTCTTTGGCATTATAATTGATAGTCAACTTACATGGAAACCTCATGTTGAAACTATGTAAAAAACTTAGCAAATCCGCATATGCTCTTTTTCAACTCTCAAAGAAAGTTAACAGTCAGACTCTTTTAACAGCGTACCATGGACTGGTTGCCTCTGTTTTACGGTATGGCATTATTTTCTGGGGGCAGTCTACTGATAGGGAGCTGGTATTTAGACTACAAAAGCGATGCATCAGGTCAATGTGCGGTCTTAGTTGTATCTATTTTAAATCGTTAATTTTTTTTAACCTTGCCTTGTTTATTTATAATGGAAAAAGCTCTGTTTGTGAAATGTAACCCACATCTATTTAAAAAAATGTCTGAGGTCAGGAAAAATCCAATACGGACTCAATAATCAATCAACTATGTCAAGTAAAATGTAAAACCGCGCTAATGCAAAAGAGTTTTTTTGGGATTGTCCCACTCATATATAATAGACTACCTAATATTATAAAAAATATGACTACAGTAAAGTTTAAAAGGGCACTAAATGAATTTTTAATTATGAAAACTTATTACACGATTGACGATTTTCTTAATGATGATTTCATAACTGATTGACATAATGTTACTTACTTTTTGTTTCCGTTTGACATTTTGTAATTTTATTTTATTTATTTTTTATTGCTGTGACCACACTGACATTTTTAAAATACATTTTATTTATTTTTTTAAATTCCTATTGTCGTCCACATATTTTTTTAATTTATTTAAATTTTTAATTATAAACCTTTGCATGCCCACGTGACGGTAAAATATGGAGGACTTTATTATAAAAACACCTATGTACCTACTATACCCATGTTTGTAAACAAATAAATGATTTGATTTGATTTTAGGTACCGTTGTTTTATATCGCTGTTTGTTTGCAAAACAAACGGATGATTATAAATCAGAGATGAGAGATCTGTGGAAAATATTAGGAATTTCTTTTGTTTCTTGGGTTTATTTACAAAATATTTACCAAGATAAATCCCACATGAACGAACGTAAGAAAATATTAGTAAACTTTATTTATTGTCATTTAATACGCGATATTTATTCAACGTATAATGTTTCTTTTTGTTTTGAGTGTGGCTTATTATTTATATGTAATTTATTTGGAAACCAAACAGAATTAGGTATTTTATTTACATAGGTATTAAACACAGAATTTAGATAAAGTTAGTCCAACGTATAAAATATGTATTTTAAACGTTGTATCTACTACAGTTTCGTTATCGTTACCGAAGCAAGTTGTAAGGACTAGTTATTTCCCGTAAATGCTGGGAAATTAATCAAGCATTATTTTGCCAACCTTCTTCGAATTAAATAGAAAATGCTGTAATGGTAAAATACATGCGAGAAGGCGGCCGGCAATGTTATTATGAAAATTGTCGCATTTAATCATTGTGTCTAGCCGCCGAAAAAAATACTATGAAAAATCATATCTGTTGTGTAATGATCGTGAAAATTTAAGGATAAGGTAAAAATTATTAATGTAATTTAATATCAATATTTATATATAATATATAAATATAATTATTATTATAAAGAGGTAATTGTTAGTTTGTAAGTTTGTATGTTTTTCTGAGATTTCAGGTGGAATATGATTCAAAATAAGGAGCTGAATGCCCTCTGTTAATTTGCAGAGGGCTGTCCCTTACACCCTGTATAATAATATAAAGAGGTCTTTGTGAGTTTGTAGGGATAATTTTCGACACTAGTCATACGATTTCGAAAATTCTTTCACTATGGGATGCTACAGTATTGCCGGGTATCATACGGTTCATTTTTTTTCTCACCCATAAAGTACTGAACCGATCGCAATAAAAGACAAGCTGGAACCTCGAGAATGACTTTCCATATTGAAAGAAGTAAGAAAGAAAGAGAAAGTATAACATTTATTGGATAATTATATTATTTTATAAAAATAAGCAGAAGCCGCAAGCAACAGCGAGTTTTACTTACATAGTTTTTTGGCAGCACTGAGACGTTAGGTCCGGCTACTAGTCAAAAGTGTCAAAGCAAGTATTTTCTTAAGACGTGACTGAATGATGAATGATGAATATCATCATAATTATGTTTCATATTCATTGTCAAAATCGAAGCCTCTTGTCAAAGTGGCGCCAACTGGTATCGTGAATTTTGATGAAAGCCCTCATTGACGTCTCTTATTTACAAGCTTGCCAAACGTGGAAATATGCAACAAAATAAAAAAGAAAGACTTGAATACAGCGTGTAACAGAAAGGCGTGGTCATATTAAACATGAGGCGTATAAAAAAATAATTATAACTAAGGCCACTAACTAAACTGTAGGTACGATAAAAAAATGAAATGGACGAACTCTGTAAGTGTCATTCTAGACAAGAAGTCGGTAAAAAGTCCCTCTAAGACTCGCTACAATAAATTATTTTTCGTCAAAAATTTAAATAATGCCGGTTACGATCTTGTCGAACACACTGTACATACCTACCCCAAGGGTATGTTATTAATGAAACACGGGCGGTTGTTAGCCGGCTCCCCGCGAACTGCGGTTGGAAATTATTATTTAATAAGGGTGAAATACATTTATTTAGGACTTGGGGCTTCCATAAACTTCTTCTTTTAGGTTAGGAATCAGTTGAGCTCTTTTGAAATTTTACATAGGAACGAAGCTGAAGTATCTTTCTGCATCATCTGCCTAAGCTTTTCCCATCTATGTTGGGGTCGGCTACCAGTCTAACCGGATGCAGCTGAATACCAATATTTTACATGGAGCGACTGCCTATCGGACCTTTACAACCAAATTACTGGGTAATACAATACCCCTTGGTAAGACAGGTTGTCAGACTTTCGGGCTTCTGACGACCCGTAACAACTGTCAAAGATCTACAAGTGACAGCCGGGACCAACGGCCTAACGTGCTTTCCGAAGCATCTATCCACGGACCAACCGCGGCAAACGTAGCTTAACCTAGTCGATCGACCCGTGCGGCTGCTATTAGTTAGCCACAAGCCCCTCCAAGGTATCTTTCTACGATGGTTTACTTTAAAAACAAGTGAGTTCGGATTGTATGCGTTCCCTTGAATGACTGATTACGGACGATACCAGTAGGTCCCATTAAAGAATTCGATCGTCCATTTACAAAACCTTTTCACTACATCATGCATAATATCTACCGGGACGAAACTAGTAGCTAAAAAGTTCTTCATAGGACAAAAGGAAAAAACTAAATAAACTACCTACTAAATACGTAACTAAAAACGATACCAATCTTTAACAGAGAATTCATAATAATATTACAATATTTCTGTAATTGCAATTTTAATTACGCAAAATTCTACAAAAAAAAAAAATGACCCGACTAGTTCGTTTATCGTAACTAGATGGCGTTGCCTCCTTTTGGCCGGAATCCTGAATCGCGCTATGGTTTCGTTCACAAAATTCGCATATTATTATTATTAGCGGGTGACTCTTTACTTTAACGTCCACATTACGCTATCGAGCGCAACATAAACTTTTAATATTTTTGGATAGCTCGCATAAGTAGAATCAAATTGTAATTAGACGAGCTTTGTAAGTATAACATTTTACAATGAATGCTATCCTTATATCTATCGTCACGATAGATAATAGCTAATCGGCTTGAGCTGTATTTACTTGCACAATAATAGTGTTAGAGGTTTGCCTTTGCTGTATTTATTTTTTAGTCTAGGGATTTCGCGCATTAGACGGTCATCACCACGACCAGTGGTTGCAGTGACCAGAGGGCCTAGACAAGTGACAATCGCTTCGAAAGCGTTTCGTATTTCTACAACGACTTTCAACAGGATTGACATAAGCTTTTCGATAGCTTATGTCAGTCCTATACATTTTTGCCTTTTCCATCATCGTTATCGCTGACAGAATGTGACTTTGTCTAGGGCCTCAGGTAAACTATAGACACCGATACGAATCACACACTTGGTCGCAACGGCCAACTAGCCGTAGACCATAGAATACCACTAGACGGCCACGATTGGCCGGAGTTGTGGCCGTCTAGTGCGCGAGATCGGGATTCTTTCTAAGCTTCTTTGGCATACTTTTTTCTTTGTCCTTGGCTAATTTTTGGTAAGACAGAACACAGGATCACATTGCTATTGTTTTTTTATACTTGGAGACAGTTTTATATAAAAGCATAATTGAACAGTATTAGGTATGTTGCAGGTATTTTTACGAGTAGTTCTACATCGTGGACACGAACCAAAATTGTTGAAATTCGCTCGACCAAGAGAGATAATTACCGATGTAATTTATACTCCCGCTGGCTTTAATCTAAAATATGTGATATACTTTAAGCATGCAGTATTAGCTGGCTGGTGTGGATTTTGCACACGTAAAAGAGCATGCATGGTTCATAAGTGTGCTTCAAAATGACAATTTTAAGTTCAAATTACATAAGTTTCAAGATCTAGCAATTTCTCTTGACGTCGCTCTTGTTACTTGGGTTGAATATCATCACACGCGTATGTTCTGTCTGCATTAGAAGTCTAGACATAAAATGTACTTTATTAACATACTTACGTATTGTTTGTTTGGCGCATTATAGAAGCGTTTAAAAGATAGATGGTCATCTTCTTTTTAACGCTTTTTAATTTTGAGGTCAAAATGAGCGCGTTGCGGAAATTTGCAATCAATCTAAAAAAAAAATGGTTTGTGCGTAACTATTGTACTGCATGAACCAGCTCCAGCATACATATGCTTAGTTTGAGGAGCAACCAGAAAAATAAAATAAAGCTCAGTTCTTTAATTTATAAGCATTTTCATTCAAACTCAAACCCCTCGACATACCCTAGGTACCTACTGGTAATCCTCACCAGTTCAACGAGTATTTAAACATCAGTTACTAACAGTTGGACTGCGGTGCTATTCGAAAATGGTTTTAAAGCACCGCTGCACCGTGTCGTTTTTTCATTTTTACTTTTCAACCAACTCTAAATGGAATATTTCCTTGTAGTTTTCACAACGTGTTTAATATATAATGTCTGTTCTGAAAGTATCTGATGAGCGTGTAAACAACAACTGATCAGGTTAAATTATAACGCTATTCCTTACTAAAGGGAACTAGTAACACATTATCTGTATTTATTAGGTTTAACTTTATATGTCACCAGTTTGCTCAACAATTATTATTTGAATAATTTTTATTTTTTTAATTAATTTCATTATTAAATTGTAATTGAAAAGTCATCGGCGAAAATTGAGGTTATGAAATTGAGCTCATTAAATTGTCAATTGAAAAACATGTTTCAGGTGATTTCAAATTAGAATTCCGGGTTTAATTAATTCCAATAATCAAATCAAAGCACTCAATTTGTAAGTGGCACTAGAAATTTACGTCAACAGGTGCGTTTTCGGATCCATTTGTTTACATCTTCATCAGATACTTTTCGAACAGACCATAGGAAGGAACACACCAATATAAACATTGATAACAAATGCAGAGCACAGGAAACGTAGCGCTAAACAGGAACATTGCCAAAACTGGGTCAGACAGCCCGGAGCGCTCTGGCCAATGATCATTAAAATTCCATGAGTATACTGCCTAACCGTGACGTCAGGCGCTTTATTTTACCTATTCCCAGAGATTTCAGAATCACAGTTATACTTAACAACAATAACATTTTTTGCGTGGCTTTTTTTTGCTCTTTAATCCATACACGGCTTAGACATGTCTTGTGTAAGCGAAAGCACGTGCTAACTGACGTTTATAGATCCCGGCCTTATAGATAGTCCGGGAACTACCAACCAGCTACTTGAGTCATTGTTGGGTTGATCTTCAGCTCAAACTCCGTACTCTGGTTATCATTCGAGACAGGTCTGTGTTAATAGGCTAAATGGCATTAGACAACTCTCCAAAAGGGGCTTGGGACTTTTCCAGGATCATCAGCATACAGATGGCAGAAAGAAGATGGACGTTGAGAGATAGCATTATTAATAAACAGTGCGGATAAAACGCCGCTCTGAAACACACCGGCAGAGGTCTAGCACCAAGAAAAGAAAGATTCCTCAATGTAAACCAGCCAATCACCGATTGAGATAATTAATGTATAATGCTTTGCCAAAGTACCTATTCGCTAAGTAAAGTTTATTGATAGATCCACAAAATTGTATCGACACTTCTCTAAGTTTCTTTCAATAACACCGTTAGTCCTACAGGGTGTATTAGAAAGGTATGGTCAAATTTAAGGGTGTGGTACAGACCATTAAACTGAACAAGTTTCTCCGTAGGACCAACATCGTTATCGCGTGTGGCGCCGCGTTGCACAACCCGCCAGCCGCTCTAGCCAGCACACATTCATCTCCGCTCCAGTCTAGCCAGTACGCATCTTCGTACAGCTTCGGTGGATATAACCTAGCTGAAAAACATCTCTTCCCGTCTCCGCTTTGGACATGTCCGCACATCTCCGCTTTGGTGGAGTCGAGTAGGTATTGAAGTTTTAGAAGAAACAGTTGATAATATTTCCACGATTTAGGTTTTGGTCCCACCTCCCACATTTGACGACACTTTTCTGATGCATTCTGTATAGCTCACACCGTTAAGAACTTGGGGTTTTAAATGGATAGCACTCTTTCCCGGTCTACACAGCTGCAGGAAGTTAGACGCAAATTGTTTTCTTCAGCGGGTACTTTGAGGCGCCTTCGTAATTTCCTTTCTATTACTACCAAAATTGCGATAGCACAATCTCTCTCATTTCTGTTGAAGCAATATAATATATGAAAACTTAAAAAAAAAAAACATTGCACTATGACAGGTTCTTAATGTTCATGCCCTTCACTAATTTGTATTTTATTGAAGTTATTAATGACTTTGTTTTAATTTTACTTCTAGTTTATATAATACCCTAGGTATATAACTAGCTAACGTCTGCCGGCGTGTACAAAAATCAAACAAAAAAAAACACTTTTAGATTTTCTCGAATTTTCTAATTTTCCGGGTAGCTCTTCGAATTTTTCTTTCCTTAAAATTCTTTTTAAAATTGAATGGTTTGTCATGTACTCGTATTTACTAAGTTGTGTTTTTATATTAAAAGTATGATAACTTTATTACATTATTATACCTCTATTACATTATCTCTATCATATCATAATACCGCATTACATCGTACCTACACATACACAATGCCTCTAGTACAGTATAAATAAATACAGTATTCTATCTTTATAGAAAAAGGTCGAAAAGACGCGACGCGCTTCGCAATCTCAGTGTAGGTAAAGTGTATTTGTAAACTAGCTGCGCCCCGCGTTTTCACCCGCGTAAGTCTCGATCCCGTGGGAATATCGGGATAAAAAGTATCCTATGTGTTAATCTGCGTGATTGAGTAACAAACATCCAAACACAAAAACACAAACTTTCACATTTATAACATTATATACTAGCTGCACCGCGCGGTTTCACCCACGTAAGCCTCGATCCCGTGGAAATATCGGGATAAAAAGTATCTTATGTGTTAATCCAGGTTATAAAACGCGGAAGGTTTATCTACCGAGGGCCGTAGGTATTCAAGGTCACTGCCGAGATATAATACTGCTCCTTATTTATTCTGTGCCTCTGCAACGGGACAATAAATTGCCTCTGTTTTATTATTCAGTCGAGAATGGCTACGAGCAATATAAATATTATAATACAATTTACTTATTTTATATCGTGCTAGTGAATTAGTTATCGTGCTCTCGATAACACTAATTATGTCACACAGGACTTTAAAAAAAATGCTGTGCCTTCGTAGTCAGCTATTTTTTATGTTTTTTATTTGCGTATCTTTTGGAGACGGAGAAGGGAATTGTTTTTTTTTTTAATTACTTCTTATTTTCGCTAGATATTTTATTTTTAATCAAAGATGACAAATCTTACATTTGGCAATACTGTATTAGTAATTTGGACGTTTTTGCTAAAACTACATACAAAATGAAAAATAACAAAAAATACAAACGATACAAAGAATACCGATATTCTTTATATCGTTTGTATTTTTTGTTATTTTTTACATGACTGTAGTGATTTTAGTTGTGTCAATCTGCAGAACATTGTTGGAAATAAATTGGAACCTCCGTGCATATGTCAATTATCTAGTTACTAGTACATCCATCTTCAACCAATTTCCCAGGAAAATTCTCCACAACTCCACATCACTATTTGGTTACCAATTATTATTCTGATCCTGAGATAATATTTGGTATCACAATAGTCTTTTGTTACACCAAGATCATCACCGAGATTGGGTTGGGCCTGGGGCTGTATTTACTCTGTAAAGAGAATCTTGGCACACAGTAGGTACCTACAGTGGCCAGGATATTATACGGTTATAATAATCTATACATAAGTCAACAGTAATCGCGTAGACAGAGAAATTACCCAATATTGTCTTTGGTCCCTGTCCTTGACATCAACCAATAAGCATGAACTGTCAAACTTTATTGATTGAATGCGAGGATTTTATTTATTTATTTAAACTTTTCGCACTCAAAAAAGAGGTACAAAGGCGGACTTAATGCCTTAGGCATTCTCTACCAGTCAACCAAGGGTGGTGTAGAGATTAGGTGGCAGGTGCTGTGATTGTGAAGAACAAAGAGAAAAAAAAAAAAATATTATATCATAATGCATTTTGGTTAATTTGAATGTATTTTTTGGCCTTTATTTTTAACTAACTGCGCCCCGCGGTTTCACCCGCGTAAGTCGCGATCCCGTGAGAATATCGGGATAAAAAGTATCCTATGTGTTAATCCAGGTTATAAACTATCTGTTTGCCAAATTTCATCCAAAACCATTCAGTCATTTTTGCGTGATTGAGTAACAAACATCCAAACACAAATTTTCACATTTATAATATTAGTAGGATAGTAGGATTGTTGTAATGTGCGTTTTGTTTGTGCAGAATAAACAATTTTTTCTTTTTTTCTTTTTTCTTTCTATAAATTATAGTCGCTTTCGCCGCGTTGTTCTTCTGAGCTACCCAACGGATTTTAATGCGGTTTTCACCATAATTTGTAGGTTTTATTCCAGAACGTTTATGTGTTTATAACATGAATTTTTAACTTACTTAAAATAAAGGAATCTCGATTTTTCGCCGTGCGAAGCAGGGGTGTGGGTCGCATAAGTTCAAATACGTGTCTGAATCAACGCTTATATACGTAGATAGATAGTCCGCAAATCTATAGCTCACGAAAGGAAAATAAAATTATTTGCATGGTGACCGTTTTTACAGTAAAACCCTTTTCAAGCACTAAGGCTGGATTTTATACAAATATTGGACATCTGAGTGGTTTGCAACACGATACGTAAAGTATATTTTACAAGCGATCGCCCCGGCTCCGCTTGTGCGAGTGTGACTATTGATATAGATAGGTTAACTATTCTTTTTTAACACCCGACGGAAAAAGAGGTGTGTTATAAGTTTAACGTGTGTATCTGTGTGTCTGTCTGCGCCATCGTAGCTGCCAAACGGCTGAACCGATTTTGATTTTTTTGGTTTTGTTTGGAAGCTGATTTGATCGAGTGTTCTTAGCTGTATATAATAAATAAAAAAAAACATTTTTTATATGCTTTATTTTTGTCAAACAAAACAAGACAAATTAAATCCGGAGTCACACGTATCTGTTTGATTTATGCCCTAACACGTGTGACTCCGGAATTTTAATTTGTCTGTTTGTGATTTCTTGTTTATACCTTTTTAGTTGACTTTTTTGTCGTAGTTGAGTTTTAGTTTCATACCTACAAAATATTGGCTGTTCCATACAAAATTTCAATACCAACTCGACCCAAACAAAAGGAACAGCAGGGTTAGTATTATGAAGTATTAACGACATCATAATTTCTGCAAACAAGGGATGGTGCTATTGGCCTTGTCTAGCTCCGTCTCTCTCTCACACTGGAGAAATGGTGCCAACAATACTTCATAATACGGCACCTGATTATTTTTATAAAAGTTAATAATAAAGGCCCAGCTGCTAATCTTGAGTTATGGGTGGCCTTAAGTTACAAACTTCTTTGGATGATCCTTACTTAGAAGATGACGTAATAAAATGCATTAAGTCCCCATAGAATATAGCCTAAAAATCGCTTTCTAAAGGCTGTGGATTTCAAGAGCGAGGCGAAAAGTCCATCTGTTTGTTGCCTTGTGTGCAGAGAAGCTGTTTTTCCAGAAAAACAGCCTCTCTGCAAAAATAATTAGGTCGGAAGATAAAACCTTCAGGCATTTTGTAGCTTAATTACTAATTAGTGTACAACATTTCGTTTTAATTAATACATTTCTCACCATAGATATCCGTTTCTCACCAAGTTTGAAAGCTACCATGTAACTTTGGTTTAGATACATAAGATTTATTTTTCGTGTGGTTAGCGACCAATCAAAGGGGCAAATTCCGTATGTAATCTATCAAAAATACAATCAATTTTCATTTTTGACAAGTTTGACAGATCGCAATTTGAATGTGAACGTTTTTAATGTACGAGAATTGGCCTTTCTCAGAGTTTTTATGTCGCCCATGGGCCTCTGGCTTGGGTTTACATGCCGTCGAGAAATATCTCTGAGGCATGCCGGTTTCCTCACCATGATTTCTTTCACCGTTTTTGAAGCAAGTTACAAATAAACAATACGCATAATGAAACCGAAAAGTCAGAGGTGCGTGGCTTGGGTTCGAACTCGCGACCTATGCTTGGCAGTCTGACGGTCACACCACTAGGCTATCATTGCTGTAAGATTTATCAGTACTTATTATCTAATTCAATTCAAAAAGTTTCATTCTGAACTTTTTCTTTTCTTTGCATAACTTATATAGGTAATTTACTTTATGAGAGAAAATAGATAGACTTTTATAACTCGCGGTCCTTTATTGAGGAAAGTTACTTTATAAGAACGAATACACTTAATAAAAGCTTTTAAACTTTGAATATTAATTATGTGGTATTGAGGAGTAAGTACCTATTATTTTGTTTTGTTACACTTATTTTTCTCTATTTTTCAATATAACAGAATATTTTATTATACTAAATTTATATTTTTTCTCTCAATATCTATAAACTAGGTACTATACAAGCGTAGTATGTTCATACCCTAACAAATACATTATGTATTCACTTCATTAGCAAGATTGGTGATGGGTCGGTGATGTACATATGTACCACATATGGCTACGCATCAAGCTATAATTTCCAGTATTAGCTGACCTCGCATTGTACGGGAATCCTAGACAATGCGAGATCAGCATAAACTGGAAATGTATAGCTTGATGTGTAGCCGTGTGTACCTACTCCACACAAATTCGAATGGTTTTAATTCTTCAAGGACTTTCTAATTAACTACAATAGTTTTTGGTCCGCGCGCGGCCCGTCCGCGGTTATACAGGTTAATATTAAAAAAAACGTTTAAAAATATAAAAATAACACCCCACTAGTATCGGGAACAGGATCCTAGCTACCGGTGGTCAGGAGAGAGGAACTTCTTAACGAGAGCCTCCTCAGGTGCTGATCGAGGCTCTTGGCTATTATGCCATCGGCCGTCATGACTATCGGCACAATGCTAGCTGTATCCACATCCCACTTGTCGACAACCTCGCGTGCCAGGTCAAGATACTTAATCTGCTTATCTTTTTCAACTTTCACGAGGTCCTCGCCATGCAGGACCGCTATATCAATAATCATGGTGCAAAGCTCTATTATTAATATTATAAAAACATCTATTATGAACGCACTTTAAGCTCGGTTTTGAACTACCTACTGAAAAGCCATTTTGACGTAATAATGTGCTACAGATGGGTACAGTGACAAACTGAAACGGTGGCAACAATTTAAACTTTCTTCTCTTTTATAAACAAAGTTGGGAGTTTCATGCACTCGCGACGAAACGAAATGCGTACATGCCTTATCTCGTTTCGGCGGGAAATAATGGGACGAAATTTTGTTGCGCCGGCTTTTTATCGCAGCTGGTGTGTTTTTGGAAACTTATTGCCACTTACAAATACTTACTTTTGCGCGAACATGCTTCTTCCTTTTTTTAAACCCCCGAAGGAAAAGGGGTGTTTATAAGTTTAACGTGTGTATCTGTGTGTCTGTCTGCGCTATCGTAGCTGCCAAACGGCTGAACCGATGTTGTTTTTTTTGATTTTGTTTGAAAGGTGAAAGTATTCTTAGCAATAAAAAAAAAACGTTTATAAAATGCTTTGTTTTTTTAATTTAACTTGTTAAGTAACACTCGTTACATTTGAAACGTGAACAAACGAGTTGGAGCTACTGACATTGAAATGGTCCTTCGACCTGAAATAAAATTCTATTGTATCTCTCGTAGATCCACGTTACATACCTGCGAAGAATCTAGTTGCTACAGAGCTCTTGAAACTTGTTGTTAAAAAATCCCGTTCGATAGCTGACCCAGATGGTTTTCCGATAAATTCAATGGCATTGTCTCCGATTTCGTACCGACCCCATATACCAGTGTTCGTTATTATCGAAAGATATCGATACTCAGTAAGGCACCTGTCCCACCGCCGGGGATTAAGGGTTATTCCGTTTATACACCTCAAAAAATCCACCCCAAGGTGGATACTATAGATAGGTACGCAATTTATAAGTACCTGTGTCATCGTCTCATCTCTCTCTCCGTCAGGAATTTCTCAGTAGCAGCCCGGAGTCTGTATTTGCGCCCGGTTGATGTCAATATAGGCTCGCCCGCTATTATGTGGGACTTAAACATAACTGGCAAAAGGCGGGTGTACTATAGGTACACCTCTGCCTTACACTTCAAGGAAAACAGGGAAGATGTTCTTTTATAACAAAGGGTATTAAGGTCAACTATGATCATCAGTTAGGGAAACCAATTCGAAAAGTAACGTTTAGTTTTAACATAACAAATTATGAGGCGAAAGTTTATTTATTTATTTATTTAAAAAGGTTTACACAAATAAGGTTTATTCCATTCACATTTTTATAACATACTTAGTGCTATTAACCACGCTGTCATTTTTATACTAAAATGTTTACGATACTGTTTATCACAAGCGAATGTATATAAACTGCCGTGCATTCGAAAATTCAGAAGTGCCAACATTAAAATAAATCATATTCTTACGCTAAGGTATTGCGCTATAAACGGGTTATGTCATGTGGTAATGTTAGTTGTGAAGAGGTATTTTGAAGTACTCTAGTGTAAGTACCTAATGTTTAAGGTTTTCTGCGAATGCCATGCAATGTCAGGTTTGTTACAGGTACTGCAATCTCGCAACATTCTGCGAGCTAACAAGCTCCTGGGCAGCTTCAAACTTGATGTGGCTACGGTGTGGGCCCAGCCTGGTATGTACCTTTTTTAAATTTAAGGTTTGAATTTGAATACCTAAGTACTCTTTATTATGTAGACCATAAGAATTACAGATATAAATGTAGAAATTTGACATACGGTCACAATGGCAGTTTATCGCTAAAAGCGAAGGTTGGAATACACTTGTCGACAACAATGTAAGATGGTTTTGTGACTTTCGTACCACAGTGCGGCAGTCGAGAGAATGCTTTCTTGACAACTGTCAGGTGGACAATTTCTAGTAGTAAGTAATAAGGATGAAATTCGCAAAACACATATTCGTTTGTATGAAACTGACAGGTTTCAAGAACGTATCCTCTCGACGTCCGGATGTTTTTTTTATAGTGGCCGATTTTTCAATCTTTAAATAACTTTTATCTGACGAATAAATACGGCGGTTTAACATATGTATTTTCCATACAAAACCTCTGAAATCACAATAGTTATTTCCCACTGTGCGTTTGCACTGGCGAAACATTCACTATAAAACATGTTGGAATCTCTATTTTCTATCAATTTTCCATACAATTTTTGACAGGTACTAGAGATTTCAACATGTTTTGTTGTAAATGTTTCACCAGTGCAAACGCACGGTCAGACAAAAGCTAACGATTGAAATTTGCTCTTAAGGTTCCAATAATGTAAAGGTGGCAGAGTGTTATGAGTTTCAAGATTAGATTTTTAATGCGATTTAGGGGGTAGGTATACATTATTAACTATTTGGGGGTAATATTATTATTTATCTTAATAATTCTTGTAGGCACCTATCTATATTCTAGTAAGCACACAAGCAACTCTTCCCGCTCTCTCAACATTTATCGTTGAATGTCGCAGCATCATGATTCATGAGATACGGGTCTTTTGGCCTGGTATACCTACCGGAGTTTATATTTTTTATACGGTAATTTTTAGGGTTCCGTAGTCAACAAGGAACCCTTATAGTTCCGTCTGTCTGTCCGCCTGCCCACGGCTTAGCTCAGAGACTGTTGGTACTAGAATACTGGAATTTGGTATGGGTATACAAATAAATCACGCCGACAAAGTGGAAAAAAAATCAAGTTTTTTTTTATTGGGGTACCTCTCCTACACTTAAATTAGAAACTTTTTTTTTCTCTCCTAACCCTTCGTGTGGTTGGAAAGGTCATTCAAAAATATTATGAGTTTGTCAAAACCATTTTTGGATTCAAGGTTCCGTTTGCGAAATATTAAGCTTTAAAATACTAATTTTTGCTAGAGTCAAAGTGTCCCTGCCAGCGAAATGGTTGGTTTTGGATATATGAAAAAATTCACGGCAATAGTATATACACTCAGCGGCACAGAATGTGGCCCAAATATAAACAACCCGATAACAGCTGAATTTTATTAACGCGTGTGACAACTTGAAGTGGCAGTTTGTTACAATGTTTAACAATGTTAATTTAAGAGGATAAGCACAAAAAAAATGTTCGTTTCTTTAACGTTTTTGACATTTTGCTTCAATTCGTTGCTGGAACGCGTAGAAGACAGGTAGGTTAAAATTTGGTATTAAATTGGGAATGCATTTTAAGTCTATTGTTTTTTTTTTTTTACTTTAAATGTACCGCGTACAACACTCAGGTACGCATTAACCAGGTACGATCAGACTGGTCTGTACACGAGGAGACCAGGAAGTGGCGGAATTAGGTGTACTTCAGCACAAGATGATCGATTTATTGCTCTCGCAATTTTAAGAAATCGGTTCCTCACTGCAGTCGAGATACGGTAGCGCCTACAAGCGGCCAGAGGTGTCAACGTAAGTGAGCGGACAATTAGAAGGAGAATGGAGGAGCGGGACCTGCATGCTCAAAGACCAGCTCGAGGTCCAGAACTCCTCCGGCACCACCGTGTAGCTCGACTTCGCTTTGCTCGCGAACACGCAAATTGGACTAACGACCAGTGGAGTAAAGTTCTATGGACAGATGAATGCAGAGTGGCCTTACGAGCTCCAGACGACCGTGAACGTGTGTGGAGAAGGGGCGGAGAGCGGTTTCTGCCGATCACCACCAGGCAAACCGTCAGTTTTCATGGTGGGTCTGTTATGATTTGGGGAGGTATAAGTTCGGACGCTCGCACAGGGTTGGCCGTCATTGAAGGTCGTCTTACAGCAGTGCGGTACGTTAAAGAGATAATCCAAGAACATGTTTTACCATACATGGAGTTCATTGGTACTGAGTAATTTCTTTTAATGCAAGATAATGCCCGCCCGCACACAGCACATTGCGTGGATAATTACCTCTCAGACGCTAGAATTACCAAATTGGAGTGGCCAGCAAGAAGCCCTGACATGAATCCCATAGAACATGTATGGGACATGCTTAAAAAGCGAATCCGGTCAAGTCTCAACCCTCCTCAGACCCTCCATGATTTAAAAACCGCTCTGGTGGCTGCTTGGGACGAAATTCCCCAAGTAAGCATTAAAAACATCATCCAGAGCATGCCTGATCGCATGCAGGCGGTGATCAGAGCCAGAGGTGGAAACACACGTTATTAATTTTTAGTAAATTGTCTTTATTTTGTGTTTTTTTTGTAATTTTCTTTATTTTAATGTTTGTGTTAATTGTCATTTTTGTAATTTAATTAAGTTTAAATAAAGTTTTCAAGTTTTTTTTCGGAATTTGTGATTTTAATTTAGGTATCACACCATCCTCTAAGTTTTATAAAACAAAAAACATGTCCTATGTGTTTAATTTTGACAATAAACTACATAATACGCTTGGGCCAAATTCCGTGCCGCTGAGTGTATAATGAAATTAAAACTATCACAGCTAAGTAGGCTCTACAAGCTACCGAGTAATAATCGACCAACACATTGTAGTTGAAAAACATACATTCTGTATGGGAGAACATGTTTTTGCAACTGCATGATAAATTCATCCCAACTATGGAACCCTTCATTGTACGAGGTTCGAAACGCACTTGGCCGGTTTTATTATTTTTCTATGTTCGTGGTGCGAGTCTCAATAAATACTTTTTATTTTTTGCTTTTTTATCTTTAGTAATAATCGTATATTTTTCAACATAAAAAATGACAATACGGAGCTCTAAGCAAGATAAAATAGTCAATCAAATCAGCCTATCGCAGCCCACTGCTGGACATAGACCTCTCCCAGGCTGCGACACAACACCCTATCCTCCACCTAAACAAAATACAAATTGCTGTTGTTTTTTTTGGAATTTTAGATTTAGACATCCTATCTTATTTTTTCGTTTTCTATATAACTTAGTTTTACGATCTACATTTCACGTTTACGGCCGCCCTTTGTCGGGTGGCTTTATAAACCTACGGATAAGGTTATTGTTTTCCATTTGATATCAAAGTCGCTACGTTACGTAGATAGGTACTTACATATTTTGTTTACTTTAATTTACAGTAGGTTACCAGGCGTTAATTTGACTTATCGAGTTTAAGACATTGTCATAGAGGCATTAATGACAAAGACGATGACCTACAAAGCCAACCAGTTTTGGGTTGAAAAGCAAAACTAAAACAAACCCTTGACAAGTGCTTTAACTCAAAAACAACCCAGGTTTCAACACAAATTTTTCGGCGTCAAATATTTGAAAATTAACTCTAGTTTCACCCCTTTCAAGAATGTCAAAGTCAAAGTCAAATAGTTTATTTCAAATAGGCACATTAAAGGCACTTTTGAACGTCAAAAACAAAGAAATAGAACTGATTCAGTTGCCCCTTCCAAAAAGTAGTTTTCATCGTTGATATGCATCGAATTACCAATCATTTTGTATATCATTGTTGCTATATAGAAAGTTCAAGGTTACTCCCCGGAGAGCGTAAACACCCGAATGTAATGGGCTTTTGCAGTACCTGTCTGAGTGAGTTATAGAGAATTTATGTCCTACACAGCCACAGGAGAACAGCAGTACCTACCTAGGCAATTCGTCATGACATACATAATAACCGTTATGAGTGGAATTCTAATAAGCCTTGAACTAACAAACAAACAGGACAATCTAGACATACATCATTTTACAATAGGTTAAGGTACCAATGAAACTAGCACTTTTGTAGCGCTTCATGTTAGTTTTAAAATTGTAGTCGATTAATTTATTGAAAGTGTAAATATTAAATAGTTATTGCATAGAAGCATTTGAATGTAAGTGAAATAAAATTCTTTGAGTTTATTAAAAGTACAATAATCTTATTCCTAGTTACATAATGATAATATGAAGACAAGGTACTGAGATAATTACTATAATTTCAGTGCATTTCCTGCAATGAATATCTAAAATCTATGATTTTTTTATGATATTTAATTATATAAATTTACAAAAACACGTCAAAATAAAATCATATTATTAAAAATAGATGATTTCGGTGTTCCCTTAATTGAGTACTCTGAGAAGAAAGACCGAAAAAGGGGTCAAAGTCTCTTTTCAAGTCCAGACATAATCTTGCCAGCAGCACCCTAATTGCGTAATACACGATAAAATCAGAATTGGAATCGGTTTGAAACAAATGTCTTATCCATTGCTTCATAAGTTCGTGAGTTACGTTGTTGAGCAGATTTTTTTTCGAACTTTGGCTGCCATCAAACCTACTGCATCGCAGCAACCGCGTGTAGCTGATATGTTCAACTGCATGCAATTTTACGTTCGACTTCGTTCAGTCATGATTTCAACTTCACGCGGTCGGCTGCAGTCGTGTGAAGTCAATATATACTGCATACAGTCGTGACTTCAAATTTACGCGGTCGGCTACATTCGTGTAGTGTCGACAAACGCTGTCCATCGCAATCCGCATAGAGTTAGTGTGCAGTTTATGCTCTACACACTAACTCTATGCGAATAGCGATGGACAGCGTGTGTCGACACTACACGAATGTAGCCGACCGCGTAAATTCGAAGTCACGACTGTATGCAGTTGAATATATCGACTGCGAGCGGTTGCTGCGATGTAGTCCGTCTGATGGCAGCCGAAGCAATGGATTAGACATTTCTTTCAAACCGATTCCAACTCTGACCGATCGTGCGTTATGCAATTATGCTGGTTAATACCTGAGATGATCTTTTGAGGAAAGAACCACACAGATTTGAGTGGACCTGTCCAATCAGTGCACACATTTGTCAGTAATCGTGCAGCTCAACTCAAAAATGTTGAATCTCATTTTAAAGTGGGGATCACTTTTCGTAATCTTTATAAATCGAGTTTAAATCTAAAACATACCTTCACAACATTGTAAATGTCTAGAAAGCCAGAACTAAAACGATTACATAATGGTCTGGAAAGTAATTCGACTCATTACAAGTGTAAATGAACGGATTCAAGTAACGCTTGGAGATTCCATTACAAAAGCCGTATTGGTAAAAAAAAAATATGAAAAATTTCAGCAAAGGGTACTGATTGTTGGATTTGACGTTGCAGCTGTGGTTTATAGATGAAATTATAACTGCTTATTATGACAAAAATTCTATATTGCTAAAGGTAGATAACAAAATTCTTTCAGAGGTCCCTTTCGAAAAATTGCAAAAACTGTTTTTGCATGAATCTTGAACATATCAATAAAAAATCAGCCAACTGCGAGTCGGACTCGCATACGAAGGGTTCCGTACCGTATTAAGATTTTTTAACGTTTTTTTTTTTTTTGTTAAAGCCGCTTTAGAAATACGCAATCTGTGAAATTTTCAACATCTGTCTATTACGGTTCATGAAATACAGCCCGCTAACAGATAGACGGATGGTCGACCAGATGGATGGCAGAGGCTTAGAAATAGGGTTCCGTCTGGCACCCTTTGGATACGGAACCCTAAAAAAGTAATTGGTATTATTATAAAAGTTGTCAAAGGTTTTGCACACCTACCAACGTCTGTATCTATTGGAACTTAATCTATGAGGATTACCCCACTTTATGTCACTATAAATTTCAGTTAAATATTGTTTCATTATCAAGGTATAGATTAAAATAACTATACTTAACCTGGCTGCTAAAATTTGGGTCTGCCCGTGATTTCATAAATCCGCGTATCCTAATAATTAAAATACGATTTTGCACCCTAATTGCGTAACACAGGATCAATTACAATCTGAATAATTTTGAAGGCTATTATTGCTAATCCATTGCTTCATAGTGTTTGATAAATTTGTCTGCTCGACAACGTAACTAACGCAATGAATGTAGTTGAACAGTCAAAATGAAACAGATTGTGATTGATCGTGTGATTGATCGTGCCTACACTGTCCACTTTAATTCGAAAATATTGTAAAAGCCAATTATCTTTTAAAAGAGTAACCATGGAGTTTCTTGCTGGCTCTTCTCCATAGGCAACGACCAATTGGAACCGTGCACCTAGCTTCTGACGTTTCATAAGTGCCCATGTAGGGCTTATGTGAAATAAAATATTTTGATTTTGATTTTGATCGTGTGTTACGCAAGTAAGGTGAAGGGTGCTGGTCAGAGTTGGATACTAATTAGTAATCTGAACACTGGAAAAATTATAGGTACTTATTAAATTACCAGAAATCGCCCAAAATAGAGAGATTTGAAAGGAAAAAGGGGAGGCCTTTGCTTAGCAATGGGACACATTATAGGCTATTAAAAAAACACTTTAAAAACTGTATTAAAAATTTGTTATGAATGTCATCTACTCATTTTACATTACTGAAAAGACTGTAAAAACGCAAATTCCGTGAAAGTTGTCAGTGAAAACGTATTAATATATTTGGAGCCATTCGTGAATTTCTATATAATCACATTTTATGCCAAGCATCTTAAAATACTGCTCTGTCACTGAACTTATAATCAAATCCAAGCTCTAAAAAGGAATACCTACATTCCGAACAGTGAAGTATGAAACACAACAGAACTAACAAAGAATTAAAAATTAAACTGGTAGAAACAAACAATCTCGGGCTCATTGGTACACCAGAACAACAGGTATGTATGCCTGGCGCACATTACATAAGCCAGATAATTAAACCAGCAAGTTTGACTAAGCCCGGCTTGGGCCAGCATTTAAATATTTATGTATTATGACTAACACAACACACCTTTAATATTTATGAGCTACGACGGCGACGTCGAGCAATAAGTAGGTTTTACTTTATAGTGGTTTAGGGGTATGAGGAACAGGGTGTAAAGTTCGCTCATCCACCATAGAAAAGGGAGGATCCTCCGACCAGACGGGCGTTGTGTCTGGCGGGCAACTGCCCAACGATGGATGTTGGATTTTTGTATATATGTCCATCGCACGGTAGACTCTAATTGCGCGATGCAGGATTTATGTGACGTCAGGATTTTTGTGTAACGTCAGGTCTTTGATGTTATGCGTTGTAGTGGTATGCGTTGTTTGATTATTCTATTTTACGTGTCTTCATCTAACAGAAGCAATACAGGTAGGTACTCGTACGAGTAGGTACCTAAATCAGACGGATAAAAAATAATTTCAGTAACGTACGGCTCTAGCACAACTAGGACTAAGGCACATTTGGGAGCTCTTAAGTCATGTTTTATATTCTCTCTAAATAATTTATGTTGCGTGTGAGTGTGACAAATGTATCAAATTCAGGCTTTTAGGTGATAACTTCAAGTAGATTAGAAGTAGCAATTGTACTACATTCCCCACACAGATGTGTTGAAAAGAAAGTAAGTAACCACAACGACATGTGGAGCTGCAACCAATATATTTTATAGCCTGGCACTACACCACTACGCATAGAACTTGAAGATAATAAGATTGCCTTTACATGAGACAAGGAACGCATTCAGTATCATTCTCACATTCAATCTAAGGCGCGGGCCACACAGAAGAGACGTGTGACGGGATGCACACTTCATCTGGCACAAAACCTATAGAAAAGACAAGACGCAGGCGCTTTGCTTTTGCATCTGCATACTATTACCGCGTCTGAGTCCCGTCTTCGTCTCACGTCTCTTCTGTGTGGCCAGCGCCTAAGGCCGCGTCCTATTTAAAAGCGATCGTCGCGTGCATATGCCACTTTTCGTTCAGGTTCACCGAACGAAAAGTTCGAACGATCGGGTATTCGCGCAGACGAACGTTTTTAAATAAAAAGAAGGGTCAGGCTGCATAGTCCAAATTCTAGCTAAAATAACCGTGAACACTTTTGAAGTAGTACTGCACAAAACCAATATCATATTGCATTGCTGTGTTCTGGTCAAAAGGGTATCAGTGAAATTACAGGTGAGATTCAGAACATCGATGATTGTCATCTTCCCCTGGGGGTAGGCTGAAACTACAGAGCGCCACCTGCTATGATCCCTAACTCCTTTTGCTTCGTTTACGAGTACGTTCATACATCAGTCCGGCCACATATCAATAATGTTATAGGTATCGAACCATACCCTTTTGAAGAAAAAATATCACTTTACTGGAGAAAGGTATACATAAAGTCAAGAAGAGTTTTTACGAATGTTACTATTTGCACTGTGCCTTATTGAAATATTTCCCTCTAGTTGCCCATCTGGTACCAGCAACTACATTATATTCCTCGCTTTTCAATAATCATTATGAACGCCCGACACACTATATTTTCTGTTCAATTAACCCAGAAAGTACATACCTAATTAAATCAATTCTTAGGCAAGCTAATTTGCTATCAATCAGAACAGTTATTAGATAAAAGCGTTGTATGATATTTATTCAATCTCTTTCTTGTTATCTTCATCTTTTAATTCCATCTTTGTTAACTCAATGTAATTATTATGCTTTCATAAAATAAAGTATAACATCTCACCGTGAAAACTTAGGTGATGTGAGCTTGAAGTGAACTGTCACTGCCTTAGCATCAGTAGGTATCGATGACAATGACAGCTCACTCCACGCTCACTTCACCTAAGTTTTCACGGTGAGATGGTTACAGAATAGCAATGCTGATATCTCTACATATAAGTTTTGTAGGTTTTACCCAATCGCAAGAATATTTTTCTTGCGCATATCTTTTTTATCGCGCTAAAAGTTTACTTCGTCGTATAATAGGCATATTTACAAACTATCCAGTTGTAATAAGTTACTTCTATAACTTTGACTTACCTCGACACCACCTGTTAAGGTTACCTTGCAAGCTGCATCTTATTATAAAAGTTATAAAAACTAAAACCCAACTACGATAAAAAAAATAACTAAAAAGGTATGAATAAGACATCAGAGACAAAAAAAAAAAAACCGGAGTCACCCGTCGTGTTGTGTCGTGTCGTGTCATAAATCGAACAGATTACGTGTGACTCAGTTAGTGACAAGTTGACAACAGTGACAAAGTTATATAAGAAACTTATATAATCTAGTAGTTTAGAAGTTATGAGGGAACAGATGAATATACATACCCTACATACATACCGATCATAACCTTCCACGCCGTAGTCGGGTAAAAACAACATTCCCAGAGGGTTCCTAATTAACATATTGCGTGCGGTCATAATATTCTTCTTTGCCTTCTCCTAAATTAGATTTCCCACAGGGATTTTAAATCAGTATAAAGAAGTTCTCAGAAAATAATTCTAAACCTAGGTAATTCGGGAATATTTACAATGTTTAGTCAGTTTCATGAAAATGGTAGCTAACTTCAAATAACAATCAATTTGATTATCAAATAAAATATTAAACCACGTGCTGGAAATATTTTGATTTTGTTAAGTTTATTTGGCTGCCGTTTGCCGTTTTTTTTAACTCTTAGACGGTGGGGATCATTCGCTAGAACGTAACTAGAACAAAATACCCTCGAGATATGACAGACTTATTATGTACAAAATAATCAGCCTATAATGTTCCCACTACTGGGACACAGGCCTCGGACAGAAGCAGTGAGCTGCAATCCACCGCGCGGACCCAGTACGGGTTGGTAGATATCACATGTCTTCGAATTTTTGGTTCTAGGACATGCCGGTTTCCTCATGATGTTTTCCTTCACTGTTTTGAGAGCAGAGTGGTGATGAAATAATTTGCATGCCTGGTTCGAACCTACAACTCGTACGTCGTCGTGGCCGTTACCACTGGGCCAATATTGCTCACATATACACATTATCTACATATAAATGTATGTTAATTAACCATAATATGAGTTCTTCAGCATCAGTGTATTTATCTTACGAGTACGTATATTTATGTAAGTTACTTAAATTGTACATTGTCTCTCGATGGCGTCTTCCAAAGCGGTCTCACTTATGCAGGGTGTAAGGACAGCCCTCCGCAAATTACCAGGGGGGCGGGCATTTAGCTCCTTATTTTGAATCATATTCCACCGGAAATTTACTCAGGAAAATTTTCATTTTTAGGATTCCGGACCTCAAAAGCAAAAAACGGAACCCTTATAGGATCACTGGTGTGTCTGCCTGTCCGTCTGTCACAGCCAATTTGCTCCAAATCCAATGGACCGATTAAGTTGAAATTTTGTATACATATGTATTTCTGTGACCCAAAACGGACGTGTAACGAAAATAAATGAAGTTTGAATTTGGGGGTCACTTTTGGCGGGCCATTTAAGTTTTGCAAACTGCACCGTGTGACATAATGCAAGAATGAAAAGGCTTGTTGAGAAGATCTCAATTTTTTTTTTTATCATTTTAAATATTTATTTTTATTGATATTTAATAAAAATAGATGAAAATTGATTATTCCAGGCCCTATCTCCGAAACTGACGAGACTAAAATTTTGAACATATACAGAAAATAGTTCTATAGATTACATGAAAACCTTTATGAAGTGTATGAAATATAAGTAACTACCTACTCTTGCCGAATTTTCATATTTCATCCACTAGCAAGAATTTATCATTTATTTCGTATTTCTACCACAGTGCTTTTACGTTCAATATAGCTTTTAATGAATACTGGTTTTAATGAAAAGTATTTACATGCACATCCATTAATCAACAGAGAGTTGTGACGCAATTCCCTACATAAAGGACTGTTCAAACTGAGGCAAAGCTGCGCGGGACGCGGATCACGACCACGCACGTCGATTGTTTTATCATAGGAAGTCACGCGACTATTCGCGCAGCTTAAAACCTCCATACAAGTTAGGTGACACAATCGGAGCGAGCAAATTTCGTCCAGCATCCCGCACGGGATTCGCCTTAGTTTGACTAGAGCTTTATTCTGCTCGAACGTGTTTAAAAATAAAACACGTTTCAACTGACATTTTAAACCTCCATTAAATGCTGTTTTAAATGTTAACATTATTTTTCATCTATTTATTATGTAGGTATTTTAAATTTAAATACAAAAGAGTTATAACCTTGGTGTTGGTTTTGTAGTAATGTTAAGGTTATTAATACTTAGTTGAGCCACAAACAGTATCAAAAGATGTAGGTACGTATAATCTACCTAGTTAGACCGCCGGGCCGTACGCGTTTTGTAATCATAACTTGAATATAATGCATACATTATATTCAAGTTATGATTACAGATTACTATGAAAATACTTATAGAGTTGCACCATGAAAGTTTCAGACGATAAAAAAAAAGTAATAAAAACTAAAACCCAACTATGACGAAAAAGATATAAACAAGACACCACAGACAGACAAATAAAAAATCAAGATTCTCACGTGTTAGGGCATAAATCGAACAGATTACGTGTGGCTCCGGATTTTTAATTTGTCTGTCTGTGGTGTCTTGTTTATATCTTTTTAGTCGTAGTTGGGTTTTAGTTTTTATTACTTTTTTTTTTTAAATTCCTTTGTGGTTATAATATATATATATTTGAAATGTGCTCATTAAGCCCTTTCATTTGATACCCAACATGGTACGTTAAACAATATTTTTTTTAGTTTCTTTCTTTATATCCTCTAGAGGGCGCCATTTTTAATTTAATGTGACGTCACATAGCCTATAACCAGCGGACGATCAAGACACTTACAGCGATACCACATTTGTCAAATTGTGATGAGTGGTTAAGAAGATAGGAGGGATCAGATGAACATACTTACATACATACATACATACCGGTCAAAATCATAACCCTCCTTTTTTCTTCGCCGTAGTCGGGTAAAAACAGACCTATATTTCCGGCACTCTATTCCGTAAACATAACTAAATAATTTCACAGCACTCTATTCCACAAACAATGTGTTGTGTGTTCGCTGAAAACAAACAATATTAAAACGTTGCTTGTAGAGGAGTGACTCCATTGTATTTTAAATTTTTTGCCTAATATTCTGTGCCTGTTATTTGAAACTGCACTTGTCATCCTCGAACCGTGCATCAAGCACCGCCACTTCGACCGATTCTGTGGTCCTGCGGCCTTCATAATATCATTGGTGCATCTTGTAACATCCAGATACACATTAATAAACTCAAACTCAAACTCAAACTCAAAGCATTTATTTCAATTAAACCATTCACAGGCACTTTTGAATTGTCAAGGAGTCGGTCAGTCAGAAATATGAAGCTAGTTGCCCATTCCAAAGCGTAGTAGGTACCTATGGAGAAGAACAGGCAAGAAACTCCATGGACACTCTTTTAAATCAAAATATTGTTACAATATGTGGGTTACATCATTTATGTTGAAATTATACATGTGAGAACAATGTAGAAAGCACGTTAAAAGCGTCCGCAATTATTACATAAAACAATTCAAAAATTAAAATAAGCCATGGCAGCTAAGAGATGACCAGTCACAACTGACGGCGCCCGTTCACGAACATGACGCATGGATCAGCACCATTCAGCTCAACCATTTTGAAGGGAGCTAAATGATCCGACACACGCGCCACCACCAGCGAGACATTTCAGTGAGCATGACATTCCCAGTCGCCAGGGCACATTCAAGTCAATGAAAGACAAATTACCCGGTAAATGGTAGCTCAATAGTACATAGTACTCACACCTGTGCTATGCAATTATATAATACAAAGGAGATTGAGTTTATACAATGCAAGATGGTCTTCCGATCTTCAGCAGCTCCAACAGTATTTTCGAATGTTAATTAGTTAGTTGTGATTGTGGAGCAGGACCAGCATTAAGCCAAGCATTCTTATCAGAGATGTAATCCTCCAACTTATAATATGCCTGCCTGCATAGTGTGCGTTTTATACAAGTTTTGAATTTCGACTCATTCAGTTGAAGTATGTGGGGAGGAATTTTATTGTAACATTTTAAACAGTACCCCATGAAAGATGAGTCTACTTTAGCTAGTCTGGAACCTGGTTGAACTAATAGGTCCCTATTTCTAGTACTATAATTATGTCTATCACCTCTTTTACTAAAAAGATGTAAATTTTTTCTTACGTGCATGATGTTTTCATAGATATATTGACAAGGTACCGTCATGATGTTTATATCCTTAAACAGTTCCCTTAAAGAATCGCGCCTGCGGAGATTATAAATAGCTCTGATCGCTCTTTTCTGCAGAATAAAGATAGACTCGATGTCTGCAGCCCGTCCCCATAGTAAAATACCGTAAGACATGATGCTATGAAAGTAACTAAAATAGACTAGCCTCGCGGTATCTACATCAGTAAATTGACGGATTTTTCTGACAGCATATGCTGCTGAACTTAGCCGTCCTGCAAGAGATGTTAAATGAGGACCCCATTGTAACCTTGAGTCGAGCGTGATCCCCAGGAAAACAGTTTTATCGACGAACTCTAGTTTCTCTTGATTCAATACAATCTCGCAATCCCTACTTTTGACATTTGGCAAAGAAAATTTGATGCACTTAGTTTTTTTCCCATTTAATACTAAATTATTAGCAGTGAACCAATTTTGGACCTGCAGTAGGGCGTTATTTACTTCGTCAAAATTTGTAGCACGTCTATCTACCTTAAAAATTAAGGAAGTATCATCAGCAAATAACACCATGTGTGGCTGACTTTTTAATAAATGGAGTAGATCATTAATGTGTACTAAAAAGAGGAAAGGACCCAAAATCGAGCCTTGTGGAACACCCATTTTTGCTTTTAAACCTAGTGAGTTGATACCGTTTATTTGAACTTGCTGTTGTCTATCATTTAAATAAGATTTTACTAAACTGAGCGCAAGTTTTCCAAGTCCGTAATGCTCAAGTTTCAACAGTAAGGTTTCGTGATCGACGCAATCAAAAGCCTTGGAGAGGTCACAAAAGATTCCTATGGCGTCCTGGGCCTCTTCCCACGCGTTAAAAATGTGTCTTAATAAGGTAACACCGGCGTCGGTCGTACAACGTCCTTTGGTGAATCCATAATTAATTAATTAATAGTACCCAGATACAGTTTTAAGCGAATGTTATGCATATATACTGTTGTACTCTACCTCTAAACAACCGGCCGGAGCGCGCGCATATCCAATTAACACCTAAGTTACGACGTTAGGAAAAAAAAAAAAATTTACCTACCAATTCCCTTTAGTAGGTACCCGAAGTTGGTTAGATTAAATCACTCTACCGGTCAACAATACCAAAGCGTATATCAATCTAACCGCCTTTTCTCAGCCCAACGGTTAAGCAGAGGTAAGCTAAGCAAATATGGTAGAAACAAATTTTGCGACCTAATTATATTTAAGTCCCATGAAATAGGGGGCGAAACTATTGCGATCAACCGGGCACCAATCTAAACTCCGGGCTGCTGCTGAGAAATTCCTGATGGAAAAATCCAATAACGATTGGGAACGACTTGGGAATTGAACTCGCTTATTAAAAGCCTAGACAACGCGCGTGACATTTCATCAGCGATAACGATGATGGAAAAACTTCCGAAAAACTTAATTTAATCCCGTTGAAATTCGTTGTAGAAATACGAAACGCTTTGAAAGCGAGACCACTTGCCTTTAGGCCCTCATGCTCAGCACTAGTGCGACGACGCAGTCCCAGCCCATCTATGTTGACACATATCAATCTAATCAGACATCAACACTGCAACAAATATCTATTGAAACAATATGTGATACTGAGAATGTGCAGTGCCTACCTAACCGCATAACAATAAATCCCGCTGTGGGCACGAAAAAGGTGTTAACTAACGCAAAGACCGGTAAATTATATCTATGTTGACACATATCAATCTAATCAGACAAATTTCAAAACGATGACGAAAAACTACATGATTATACGGGCATGTCCTAGAACCAAAATTTCGAAGACATGTGACATCTTCCAAACCCCACAGGGCCCGCGTAGAGACCTGTGTCCCATCAGTGGGAACATTATAATCTGTTTATGCTAAGTGCTTGATTGGTACAGTTGTGGTTTTTCTAATAGAAATAGAAAATACCGATGTGGTACGTGCCGATAACAAGGTTTGTAAACGCGATCAACAGGCAATTTTTATAGCTCAAACATCGCTGACATATATTTTGTAGCTTGATGAAACAATGTACGATAGGGTTCCAAAATCTGACATCGATTCAGTTTGTGTATTGAAACTGAAACGTCGCTTGTCTTCGGTTTTGTGATCTTTATCAAAGTTGTAGCTTGTAAAAACATTATATATAAATTACCTACAGGTAAATATCTTTTTAACTTATTTAATACAAGCTGCCCGCCCCGCGCGTCGACCTATCCTACCTACCTACCCTACCTACCTTACCTACCTACCCTACCTACTTACCCTACCTATCTACCCTACCTATCCTGCCTATCCTACGTACCCTACCTACCCTACCCAACTACCCTACCTACCTACCCTACCTACCTACCTACCCTACCCAACTACCCTACCTACCTACCCTACCTATGTGGGCAGGTAAGGTAGGTAGGTATAGGGGATAGGTAGGTAGGTATAGGGGATAGGTAGGTAGAGTAGGTACCCTACCTACCTATCCTACCTATATACCTACCTACTTACATACCTACCTACCAACCCTACCTACACCTACCTTACGTACAAATTATATCGAACACAACCAAAAAAAAGAATTTTCCAAAACGCCCAGCCGTTCTCGAGTTTTAGCGAGACTAACTAACAGCAATTCATTTTTAGGGTTCCGTACCCAAAGGGTAAAACGGGACCCTATTACTAAAGCTCGGCTGTCCGTCCGTCTGTCACCAGACTGTATCTCATGTACCGTGACAGTTAGACAGTTGAAATGTTCATAGATGATGTATTTCTGTTGCCGCTATGACAACAAATACTAAAAAACGTAAAAAACAGAATATAATAAATATTTAAGGGGGCTCCCATGCAACAAACGTGATTTATTTGCCGTTTTATAGAAAATGGTACGGAACCCTTCGTGCGCGAGTCCGATTGTCACCTGGCCGGTTTTATTATATATAATATATATACAACGTGTAACAGAATAAGCGCAAGACCTGAAAGTAGTTTGCTCAGAATCGGCTTCTGGATCGATTTCCGTCATTATTTATATATGTTAATTTTTCATGAAAAAATCTTTTATTTAACTGAAATTAGAACCACTGCGTCATAACAAGGTAATAAGATATTTTATTTAAGGAAATTAAATCCTTATCTCAAAGGAATAAAGCCTATTTAAATAATAACCAAATTTGTAATACGCTCATAGCTATCCTATGTGTAGTGCGCGTTAAATAAAATAGTTAATTTAAGGTGTGGTTTAATTAAATTAAATTACAGATATTATTTTAGTCTTATAATTTAATATTCTAATTGGGGTGTATCAGCTCTTGCGTTTATTCCGTTACGGGTTGTATAGATAGGTAGATTACATCACCTGACAAAGTTGACAACAAGCAAATTCTTCAATATTTTTATTAATCTAACAAAATGTGTTGTTTTATTAGTTAGCTGTTTTTATCTATTTCTTCTATGTGATTGTGTGCCTTCTCTTTAAATATTTCCCTCAGACTAACAAAAAAGGATAGACGGAGCACTACGAACATCAAAAGTGAAGCCACCTTTTTATCTATGTGTGCGTAAAAAGGGTTGTCATTTGTTAAAGTTTTTCCCTATAATTTGGGGAATAATATTTTGGGTAGGATAATATTGAACGAGTAAGATATTGTTGAGTATGGTATTGTACTTCAATTTTTAGGAAGGATTCCGAAACAAAAACATTTTTTTTACATCACTAAATAAAATTAAAAAACAAGTACAAAGTGCATTTACAAGCGTAAAAAATAAAATTTGGGACAGTAGTAGTATTTTAATTAGCTAGTCTAGCTGGCTAGACTAGGCTAGCTGAGAAACAACTCAAATAAAATACAGTCTGTGTTTAATTACTGTGTTGATGAAATCTCAAAAATACATAAAAAGAAAGAAAACAGGACTATAATTACTCGAAGTAAAACAATATCGATTAAGGAAATTTGAAATCATATTATATATTAAATGTCACTGTTTTCATTCATTCAGAATCATTCATTCGTTGAGGTTTTTTGTTCCAAGTACCCTAAAATTCATAGTTAACTAAATTAAGAAATTTTAATGATGTTATTTGAAGTACTTACGTATGGAAAGTGATTCCGTGAGACTTTATTGAGATTGAGATTTGCTATTGTTTTTTACAAATTTTCACTACACAAGAAGGCATAATTCTATTTTTGTTATTGTTGTTTACTAGACAACCACTCGTGACGTACTAGGAGAGATGAGCATAGTTTTAATGTAGGGGTGTGCGTGAGCCTGTGTGTTTACTTGAAGGAGCATAGTTTTGTGGCTTCACTTTTGATGTATGGAGTGCTCCCTCTACCTTTTTTTGTTGGTCTGAGATATTTCCTAATCACATAAATATGTTTGCATGTGATCCAAATCTGTTTTATTACTTCCGTGCACCTATTATGAACCACTTCACGCTATTTCAGAACATGCAGGGGACGGACTGGGCCTGTCTACGCTATTGTGATGAGTATCTATAACTTCTGAATCGCTTCTTGTCATGTGACTAACGCCATTTCTTTATTGATATTTGCTGTAGATTAGTGTAGATATTTGTGCCGATTCTGCTGTGTACAAGCTAAACGTAACTTAGGCTATTTCCATCTTTCTCTTTCCAATAAAACCAGAAAGGGACGGACTTTTATGTGCTGTCAATTTTTGTAGAACAAAACTTCTATACAAACATTTTACTTTTACATTTTCATTAGTTATAGTTAAGCCACAACCTATAGTTTAGTAATAGTTAAAGTTAAGTTACTTGATGTTTACTATGTGACAATTCACAATGAAAAACCGACACATCAACTGACGCATGACGTTTTGACACAACTCGGTGACAAAACGTCAGTTCAAATGTTTCGGTTTTAACCATACTTGAACACTTGTCAGTTCAATAAAGCAAATGTAAATCTGTTTAAGAGATGTCAAGTCTCTTATTTTAGTTTAGTTTGTGTACAAGGGAATCGGCGCCAAATTATACTTAGATATTTGGTAAAATGTTTTATAAACATAGTTCAGCGGCTCTGTCAGTCGAAGTTAAATTCCAAAGATATCATAGAAATCTTTTTACCAGAAGCAGAGTCAAAGATTTTTTTTTTATTGTAGTCTTTATGAACACAATTAACGAGGAACTATCGAGTTAATCTTAGTTTATTTTAGTGCTTTTACTAGCAGAGATTAATTACATGACTAAATTGAATGAATTTAAAGGTTTTAGAGTCGGTAGTATTTAGTAAGTAGCCAGTAGACTAGTTCATTATTTAGTTTCCTTTATTATAGGTACAAGGTACACATAGTTGCTTGTTTACTCGAAGGTAGCTATATACAGCTATATACTTACATCATCTCTCCCACTGTATGATTTCATAATAGGTAGGTACCTACTTGGGCATTACACAGAGTTAATAGTTCCAAAACTTCAGAGCAATTCAGCATAATTATTAGCCTAAAGCTTTTTACATAATTAATGAGATCAAATTCAGAACAAGAGTTTCAACTTCACATAATACTGCGAATTGGGTTCAATACCTACTTATATACATATTGCAGGTTCGACAGATTCTCTTAAAACAACAATCTTCAGTCTTTGAAATCCTAAATTTGATTCAAGCAAGATGATGTATTTCTGTTGCCGCTATAACAACTAATACTAAAAAACAGAATGAAATAAATATTTAAGGGGCTCCCATACAACACACGTAATGTTTTTGCCGTTTTTATAGATAATGGTACGGAACCCTTCGTGCGTGAGTCCGACTCGCACTTTTTTTCAAACCTAAGAAGCAATAGTTTAGCAATATCCTTCAAAACTCTCGGATTTTATGATTGAAACTGTGTTACGCATTTAGATTGCTGATCTGTCAACACAGTGTCGTTTTTCTAAACAACAAGGTAGTTCTATACTTTGCCTAATTGTCTATAGCAACGGTTTCATAGAGGAGCGGTGGCCGCCACATAGTGACCGCAATTTACCGGCGAATGACGTCACTGAAACGTTATTCATTAATTCTTCAAGGGCTTTCTAATTAACTACAATAGTTTTTGGTCCGCGCGAGGACCGTCCGCGGTCATACAGGTTAAAGTAAGTTGGTTTGTGCTCCTAGAGAGCATTTTTATTGACCCCGTAAAGTCAAACCTAGCTGCCATAATTTTCTTGACAGCCGTCACTGCAGCTGTTTTGTGGCGGCCACCACTCTTTTACAAAACCATAGCATAAGGGCTAAAAGGGCCTTCTAAAACTTGATTTAATGTGAAGCCACCTGCTAAGAGAGCAAAAAGTTTACTCCGACATCATTATTTTATCCAAATAGAAACCTTTTAAAGTTGATTTGAATATTTTGTTTATACAGCGTGTAACAAAAACCCTGTCCGATCCGAAAGGGGCACATAGGTACTGCAATAACATAACCAGATAAAATAATAATTATGTTATTGATAATAAAAAAGTTTTTGCAATTCGAAATTCACATTTTTAGTACCTAAATTACCCGAATTTCATTATAAATGAGCAAACTGCATAGGTATATGACTTGTGGACACCCGCCAGACGGCGGCCGCCCGCGCCCCACGTAATAACCAGGTAAAATTCCCCATTGAAAAAAAAAAGGGCGAAGATTATATTCTCTTTAAAAAAAAAAACGATAAATAGACTCTTAACAACACTCTCAGAATGTTTCTTAACCACACTCTCATGGACCGGACAGAGTTTTTGTTACACGCTGTATATCACTAAAAACGTTCACGTCAACGATATTCTAAAGCTTGGGTTTCCTAGGAAAACGGTTCCCTCATTATCATAACGGCCGTCATAAAAAATCTGTAATTTTCACCAGTATTTGACATTAAAATCTCAAAAAATGCTCTGTATTTGGACACCCGTTCCGTGTGATATAAGAGCTTGTCCAGATGACGCGATTTATGCGCGAGTAGCAAAACGTGCATGTGGACGGAATTTATGAACCACTGTACCTCACAATTGGCGATTATCTACCCGTGACTCGACTCGTGCATAAATCGCTTCATCTGGACCATCTTTAGAGCTATAACGTCTTTGCTGCAATATGGTCCCGGGAACTATGTCTAAGTTCACGTCAAGGAGAAGACAGCTACATATTGCTTGTGGTCTAAATACTCGGTATGTTTGGCTTGACTATGCGCACTTGGCCTTTGAACCTCAGACCGAGATCACAACGTTACTTAGCTCGCGCCTTGACTTAGACATGTTCCTGTCTCTATCTTGCACTTTGTAGATTTACAGATGTGCGACAGTGACAGGAATAACGCTTAGCCAAAGTACGTGTTACGTAAAGTTTATAGTCTCTCTCCGAGGTAGTTACGTAGGGCAGTACAAACGAAAATTCTGGTAACAAGTAGT
Organism: Lithophane leautieri; assembly: GCA_949152455.1. Lineage (NCBI taxonomy): Eukaryota > Metazoa > Arthropoda > Insecta > Lepidoptera > Noctuidae > Lithophane > Lithophane leautieri. The sequence goes on along the minus strand of OX424458.1, from coordinate 17,578,575 downwards.
ACGGTTCTAAACGCAGTAAAGACCTCAGGGCGGTAAACAGTCAACGTGGGCTTATGGCCGTCTTCACTAACACTAAGAAACACCTAAATGTAATGGTTAAATTAATATTAATTGCACTGTTGGATTTTCTAATCTCGGCGCCGAGCCGAGCGTTGATACATTTACGAGTCATCTGATATTAAGTACTGAAAATTGGTATCAGATTATTTATTTTATAAGTTTTTAGTGGATAGTTCTTCTATTTTATTTTTTCTCAGTTCTATGCTCTATTCTAACTAACGATGCTAATAATGTCACGTAATGAATCTCAGTTCAAATATTTTAATTCAAAATTCATGACTGAGCAAATTGTGCTTAGATATAATTATAGAACGTTTCTAGAATGTATTTTCCTATTCCAATATGACACAAAAGTCGCGTCGGTCGCCTTCCAGGTATAAAGAAGAGGCTTACAAAGCCAGTAATTGAAAAATAACAAATACTTATCTTGAAAGTACTACGTCTACGCACATTGTTCCAGAACGTTCGTTTGTGTAAATGTAAATATAAATAATTATGTATTACTTTTATAAAATTTTGACGAGTGACAGTAGTTTAATGTATTCATTGTAATCGCTGGCGTATGTTTACGATGCTTTGCAATGCATTGCGATGTGTTGTCCCATTTCCATTAAAAAATATAAATGTGATTTTAAATGGGTGTTGCATTACTGAAAATGGATTTCAGAGATGCATCTTGATGTTTTTTTTGTTATCTTATTTATTAGTGTTGCTTTCATACAGTACGCACATACAGGTTTCAGTTTTATACTATTTATTACACCTACATTTTCACAGTTTGTATTTTAGTCACAGCTCACAACTAACTGGTCCAGTTTCTTATCTTCCTAGTTTGACGTTGTGGTTGAACCGTATTTTCCGCAGTAGTTTGATTCTGGCCGCGCATCGGTTTACTTCCTAATATACGAGTAATATTATATTGGTTCTGTTATTCAATCCGTAGTTGTTCGGAATAGAAAATAAATAGGATACGGTTGGAACGATTACAGACAAAATTCACTCGGCTGACGTGAAATACGTTTCGGTACTGCACCATTTTATGAGGTGAAAGCTCGTCGTAAATCTAGTCTGTATAAATGAAAATCTCGTAGTTTTCTCTCTTCATTGCTATTATAATAAAGAGTATACATTATTCCGGGTTTAAGAAAACACATGGACTATGTGTTTTCATTCTGGTTTATGTTTTTAAAGTGTGTAGCTTAGCTATTTGTATTAACTGGACCTGTTTTTGTTGGTATTAAAGAAGAGACAGTGCCTACCTAATTATGAAAATAATCTAGATCTAGCAAACCAAAACGAACCTATTTTGAAAATCTTTGTCACATTATTTTTACCTGAAATGTAAGCTTTCAGAAGAAAAATTATTTTAGTAGGAAGGAATATTATTTTAATCAAATCTCGTCACTTCTTGTAGCTTGTATACAGTGCTTTTTAGTAATTTGTTACCTTTGAAGTAAAGCCAGGGAAATTAGTTTTTAAATAATAGTAGAAAAAATACAGCTAAAAAAGAAATAGGATGTCAATTTGTGTCACCTACAATTATTATCTGACATTACGCAACTATCGAAGAGCACAACCTAGTGCAACCATAGCATATAGAGACAAGATTCAATTATCGCCCGGTTTAAAACCAATCAGTTAGGTCAATTTACTACTTGGTTCCCAGTAAATTAATTTTGTACTTATTTTTCCAATATATACTTTGCCTTTAGTAAGAATATAGTGCAGATTCGACTTTGTATCTACTGTTTTAAAAGTTTGTTCCTCGGTTTGAAGTTAATGCCAATATCGGTCAGAAACTTTGAGTTGGACTTGTTCGGCAAATTCCCAATATACGCTAAACTGGTTTAAATAGTTCGAGTATTTACTTTAGGCGCGGGACATACATAAAAGGCATGGCGCGACCCAGGCGGCTATCCTGCCTTTTCGCCGAAAATTGTTTGGCAGATTATCACTTACCAACCAACGTTTCGCCGATGTTTCACTTTGACAATTAACGATTAGCAAATTTTTGTATGACAACGTTTCATTTGGTAGAATTATTGTTAAGCTGATTATTATAATGACACAAAACGTTTGGGACATTTATCATTTGTCAAACATTTCACTAGGCCACACAACTATTAGACGAATGTCGTTTTGTCAGTGTAACAGTTCCCTCTTCATACACTGATATAACGATTAAAAAAAAAAAATGTTTACATACATTTTTTATTTATGAATCTCAAAAATAACATTAAACCTTTAAATTGGCAGCAATACAGAGCAATAATTATAGCAACCTTATTTACAGTTATGATAGGTTAGGTTAGAGTATGAAAAACAACGCACGAGCCGAGCGAGCGAAGCGAGCGTGCCGCTATAGCGGCCGGCGATGTGCCAGAAGCGAATCGCTTTTGTAAAAGGAAACAGTTAAGTTAGGTTAGGTCACATTAAAGATAAAGTTAAAAAAAAAAAATTATAACAATACCTACCTGTATATAATTGGTCCCAAATGAAAATGGCATCCTTGTAAATAAATTTACCAGGATATCACGATGATCAATCGTCAATGAGTCAATTTATTCATACTTACCTACATTGTCATAAAAATAAGTTGCGCTTACTCACATAATATTACCTACATAATTATTAAATGCAACCCTACTAGATATGGAAAACAAAAAACAACTAAATGAATATTACGCAAACTAAAACATTCTGCTACTTGAAAGTTGGCATTTTAAAAAGTGCCATTATGAAAAGCAGACCAAACGTACAGTTGGTAACTGTGAGGTTGGGAAATAAAACAAAATTATATGTTAAGTTGGCAAATGATTATTCGGTTTAATCAAATTCTGCGAGACGTTAGTTGCCAAGTGAAAATCTGGCAAACAATTTTCGGCGAAAAGGCAGAGAACCACCCGAGCGACGGCAAGGACGTTTCCAATACACCGATATTCTACATAATTCTGTTTTTGAAACTCACGCATAGCTTCGATTAGCCAGTACTGCCCACCCTTGGCCAGGCCAGCCAGACTGTACTTGAAAACTGCCGTATATATTAAGGCCCTTACTCTCTTTTAGTACCCCGTCACTTTAAAAAGCTTACTTCTCATTAACGGCTTGGTTAAAAGATCTGAAAAACATATATGTTTGCCATTTTTTTATGATCCGATACAAAATCGAATTTATTGACTAGGTACACAATAAGGTAAACGCGTTGCGCAGCACAGCGCATCTCTTAAATTATACCTTTTCGTGAAGAATAAGTTCGATAATTGTAAAAAAAAGTGCGCGCAGCGTCGCGTCGCTTCACGTCGCGGTCTGAACTGACCCTAAGGGTCCCATGGCATGGCAAGTAGGCCGCATCAAAACCCCAAACTAACTTGTCCAAAATTGTAAAACTTATTGTGATCAAGGAGTTCACACATTGGTCAAAGCAAAACTATGCGGTGTTATGTCGTGTAGTTCTAAGTTATGGGAAAGGCTAACTTTTTGATCACTTGGATTGATTTGAGAGTTGGGGAAGTTACAAACAATAGTTCGAATGAAACATTGCGTTTAAGGAACGTATCAAAGTGACTGGATGCTCCATAACATACACAGAATAAACAGTCGCTAATCATTACTAGCAACGTTTATAAATAAACCCCAAAGTAAATAGTTGAGTACATAAGTAAGCGATGGAATATAAATTATCAGATATTATGAATTGATGAAGTAGGCAAGAATATGAATTAAAAAAAACATCGGAAGGCGGTGGCAAAAAACGAAAATTGAAAATCAAAGACACCGACTTCCGAAATTAAAGTTATTTTCACTGTTTTAGTGTTTTTTTTTGGAAGTCGGTTGTTTTTTTTTTTGTAAAATGTTTTTATTTTTCACATTTTAGTTGTGGTACCTACCCCACACAAATTCTAATACCACTACCTGCTATGTAAATAACAGTGACTGTATCAAATAAGATGTCGTCTACATAGACTAAGTGAGAAAAATACGTAATTATTGAAGCTAACTCAAAAACTACCCAAGCAAAATTAATAAAAATATGGGACAAGACGGGAAGCACCAGCTTTCAAATAAAAAAAGAATCGTCAAAATCGGTTCACGCAGTCGAAAGTTCAGAGGTAATAAAAAAAAAAATACAGACGAATTGATAACCTCCTCCTTTTTTTGAAGTCGGTTAATTATATGGTACTGGTTTTATACACATTTTGTACCTTTGTTTGATCTTGTTATTTATTCATATGTGATGTATAAAGACGACATGGTTTTTTTTTTTTTTTTGGGTTAGAAATCATCAAATTTCTTCTCCCGCTGTGGGTGGCGGCCCAGAGCGGGAGGGCGTGTCAGACTTTTACTGACTAAAACCCACCCGTGTTCCTTCAGTTGCCTATTGCCACGGTCCCGGTATCCCTTTCGGACTTTCCCGCAATGATGGCATGGGATGGAGGTTTTTTTTGTAAGTGGTAGTTTCTTTAAAAACCGTGGTGGTGTTTCGGCCACATATCTAATAGGCTGTGCAACTACCTATTTGTTATAAAGGCCCAACATTATATATACCCCTAAATTATGGAATGGAGACTTACCTACCTATTGAGTTGGAACTATTGTAAGATCTTCTTCCCCATCCCAGCTTTAGGTAACCATTTCTATTCAAACCTGTCTTATGAACCAGTATTTCAAATTGAATAAATACAATATCTTATTCTTAGAAGCAATCGATACCAATCTCTTACAAAAAGTTTTTTTTCAAAGAACTACTTACCTATCCTCTTTGCTCTTCGAACTTTGAGTTATTTTCGTTAACCTAGTAAATTAGAATTGTAGAAATATATTTGAGAGTCAGATAGGCAGTCGCTCCATGTCGCTGGAATTCAGCTGCATCCGGTTAGACTGGAAACCGACCCCAACATGGTGGGTAAAAGGCTAGACAGATGATGATGATGATGATGATTTGAGAGTTCCAAACACCTACCTACGTAATGTAGTTTCATTACAGTTTTTTTTCATAACATCCGAACTTTGTCAAAACTACATCTATATCTATACATAGGTATTATAAATTAAAGTCGCTTTTCGTGTTTGTCTGTATGTCCGCATTGATCTTCTAAACCATGCAACAGATTATGATGAGGTTTGCACCATCATTTAGAGAATTTACTCCGGATGGAACATATGTATAATACGCTAATATTAAAATTATTTATATAAATAAAATAGGATGCAGATCCTGACAGATTCTAGACACAACTGCGTCTGCGTCCATAGTCTCATTTTGCAGCATGTAAATCGAAACAACTACAACACGAAACTGTGTAGTCGAATAACTACTCGTAAACAGAGCACCATCTTATTATATACTTGTACATTATTAATGTACCCACTGAAATTGCGAGACGAATTCATGAATTAAATATTATATTACGAGCTATTTCAACTGTCCATAAATATTTACGAATTACCTCTTAGCATAAGGGAAGTCATGGAATTTTCCTTTACTGAATATTAAAGTAACTAGGTACTTAGGTAGGTAGTCGATGACCTTTTTATGAAGATGAATACCTTATGGTGGATCCACACAGCCCGGCGCCATGCGCACGGTCACGGGCATGTGCACGGTCATACCGCCGGTCGGCCGGCAGCCCGGCCGTCAGTACCTACGGTACAAACATTAATCTTGCGAAAGTCCGCACATGTTAGAGTATTCCTTTGATACTCACATCGCACACTCGAGTGATATTTATTGGCTATAAATCTTGGAATTACATAATCCGAGCAAATTGAAATCGAGCGTTAACTTCACCGGATACATTTGCTTTGAATCAAACGCTTATAATCGCCGTACAGAAATATGCTGCTAACAATAAATTCAATATGTGAGCTGAGAAGTAGGTATCTTGTAGATAAATTTAATATGCGTGCGAATCAACAGAATGCGTAACGCAATCGGTTTGCAAGTGTACCCAAAAACCACAGTATAATAAAGTAACAGTATTATATCTCAGCAGTGAACTTGAAATAATTACCTAGTACCGCTCGGTAGATAAACCTTCGGCATCCGTGCGTATATATATCTTCCGCGCACCCGATACTGTTGCGTACCTACTGATGTATACGTCGTTTCGAAGCGCGTCGTTTCGGCTATTTTCTATGAAAATATTGGTAACACAGTTACTTATTATATTCTGTGCCGAAAAGATCAATTGCGATTGATTAATAGCCTATTCTATTGTAGTAATATTGTCAATCACTTCAATTGCTTTTAGTAGACGATCAATTTGCGCATCAATCACGTAAAAATTTACAAATTGCTATGATCGTTTCGGGAATTAAGGGAATTTTCGATAATTATTGTATAGGTTAATTGTAGCAAGTAGAAAAATGAAGAAGTTACTTAAGGTTTGCTGTCTTTAACTCCAAATAAAACCCGACTACTAATCCAAACCACAAGAACAATTACGATTTAAACGTTAGCCGGCCGTTGCCGTTGCTTAGAGCGCATGCAATTATTTTTAGACATTGCTAGGCGTAATGGAACTCCCTGCACAATTAAAAGCTAGCTTTATGTTGACACCAGCGATTTAATAGCTTGTTCAGCTTCAGTTCTGTGGGTCAGGGCCTGGTATAAAATACATCCAAGTAATTCGATCTTTGATGCTTAGCATTTTTTTACCAATACATGTTCTTCGTGTGATTTCACGATATCCTTATGTTCCATGACACGATAGATGAACGTCTTGAATGCTTTCAGCAGGCGTAGCATGAGTACCGTTTTGTCGACGGAAGAGTAGACAAAAATGACGTTCCGTGTAGACAGTACGACGGCAGCTAAGTAAAAAGAGTCAACTGCACTTTTAACGAAATTCACTCTTTTACATAATTCGACTCAGAATTCTTTGTTTTGTTTCAAATTGTCTTCACTTCCTTAGACCGGTTTTCAGTGTGATTTTGACAGTAAGAATAGAAAACTTTCTTCCGAAATGATTTCAAGATTTCTACGGCGCGAAGTCAAAAATAAAGAAACGAAATGTCACTTTGCATAGAAAAAGCAGTCTATTCTTCGTAGAAATAGAAAGTGCCATGCTACGCCTGCAGTTCATATTTTTAAGTAGGCAGTAAGTTAGACATCATAAAAATAAATTAGTCTCATCGGTGCTTTGACAAACATACTCGTACAACATCGACAAAATAGTACATAATAGTGTTTTTAAAGTCGTTTTATAATACACATGCTGAATTCATGTTTGATTTGCCAACAGATCGCCAGTTCTTTCACAAGTGGGCACTGCTGACAGACCCTGAAGATGTGGGCGCTGGTGCCAAGGGGTACCTCAAGTGTGACATCTGTGTCATTGGCAAGGGAGACAGCATCAAAGTACCTTCGAAGAGCGAGAAGGATGAAGATGATATTGAGGCGTAAGTGAGGCTTAACTAATAAAAATCTTTGATTTATTGACCATAAAACGATCAAGTCCTTAATAAATTATTTATTGGAATAAAACTGGATCGATAAGAAGTGAAACCCTGTCTCCAGAGGAAGGTTACTGTACCTGTACTTCAGGAGCCGATAACTTTTTCCAGTGAGGTTACAATTTAGCAGAATAAAAATAAATGAAAGGCTAACTGCAGACCACTGCTGAAGATAGTAACAGATTTGCTGAGTAGGCCGTTAGGTAGGTTTTTACGCAGCGCTAGGGTTATCCCATATTAATACAGGACCGCCGCCGTGCCGTAACCATACCACCGGTCCTGGCCAATAACCGTAGGAATTACTGTCCACTAACATTTCCCGCCCAAAATGTGATACGGTAACTCAGTTAAAAGTCAGTTTGTTTGACTGTACGGAAGGTCACATTAAGTGGTAACAAACCAGTAAAATTGTACGTCTTATTAAAATTGAAACTCCGTACTGTCGTACGGCCTACTGAACCCACACTGTTTCATACTGGAAACTTCTTATTTCGCGACTCAAATAACATCATACGATGCTTCTTCTACCTACTAAAATCGCAGGGTTCTAAGTACTTAACTTCTAAAGATACGAATGTAAAGTTATTCTGCTCGTCTTTCAAAGTATAGAAAAGCACCCATACTAACGGGGGCTTATGAATATACGCATTGTTGAGTCGTCGTCAAAGTTGACAATCAAATTGCTTTCCACGATACTGTTCTTTGCTTGAAAACTTGTTATGAAACCGTTTTATGCCGGAACTGGAACTATCGCACTTGTTGCCTCATTTATATGAGAGTTTGCATCCACTTGATTTAGTGATTGTTTATTTAAACGTTTCCTGTTAGTGTTTTACTTGGACTATACAACAGACCTCAATTTGTCAGAGACACAAACGTCTGTTTTCTGTTGATCACACCAGCAATGCTATTCTGTAACCATCTCACCGTGAAAACTTAGGTGAAGTGAGCGTGGAGTGAGCTGTGATTGTCATCGATACCGATAATAAGGCAGTGACAGTTCACTCCAAGCTCACTTCACCTAAGTTTTCACGGTGAGATTTTTACAGAATATTGAACACCCAGCGGCGCTATTAAAGCATCTATCTAATGTAATCTAACTAGTTCGTATTTTCCCATTGTATGGCAAAGGAGACCATTTTTCACACAATTCTGTCTTTTGCTAGTAGTAGACGAGCTTAGTCGCCTGAAATGCGGCAGACAAGGCCGACCCAGTCCTACTTAAGCTTAGCGGCTTTTTGGGTAATGACGGGGATCTTGGTTTTGGCTCGCATTGTTGTGGTTCACATACGGTTCGAAATTCGAACCCCCAGGATACTGCGCTCCTTGACTCACTGGCAAAACTCGAGCATGGACCTGCAAAAGTATCAAAGACCAGGTTTGAGCACCGTATGTGAGAAAGCAATCAATCAATCTGCCTAGCCTTTTCCCAACTATGTTGTGGTCGGCTTCCAGTCTGACCGGGTGCAGCTGAATACCAGTATTTTACATGGAGCAACTGCCTATCTGACCTCCACAACCCAGTAACTGGTTAATACGATACCTCTTGGTAAGACTCGTTATTAGACTTTCTACTTTCTGCTTCTGACGAACCGTAAAGACTGTCAAAGATCCACAAATGACGGCCGGGACCAACAGCGAATGCTTTCCGAGTCACGGAGGAGTCTCGGTATGTAAAGATGGTCACCCATCCACGGACCAACCGCAAGCGTAGCTTAACCTGATGGATCGACCCGTGCGGCTGTTATTACATAAGAAATCATTGTTCGAAAAATACAATCCAATTTCTTATGAAAAAAAAAATGGCAAACCTACTTAGATTCCTTTGTAGGCACTATGTAGCTGTGATGAATTTCATAATAATCTCTTTCCTGTCTATAGTGTGTTACTGTATGTTTATATCCCAGTAACACAGTAGGTAGTAAAGCTCAAAGATGTTATGTTTACGTATGTGTTCGTTCAAAGCCGGCCACTCCCGGGGGGGGGGCCGAGAAAAAACAAATTTCATTCTCATTTCACCCCACATTTCGCCTGCCGTTTTCTGTTATACATTTATTATTTATATGATGGTTGAAGTTTAGGTAAAAGTTACGTTGATTCGACGTCGAGCTGTTTGGCTGGCACAGCGGTCTCTATTCGGTCATGGTAGAGCAACGTCGGGTTAATTCGTCATCTAAGGTGGATGCGCCAAGGTAGCCCGCGAAATTCAAATTTTCTTACGTTTTTTGCAATTTGCAGGTCGGTGTCAGGTTGCATGTTGATCTAAATATGATTTGCGCCCGTAACAAATATGGATTTACAGAATTATAAACATTAGAATCAGCAATACAACTCTCTAAGTTCATGAAAGTGCCAAATGTCATGATTTCATGTAATAGTCATTCAATGCACTTACATGAACTTGGAAAGACGTATTGCTGATTCTAATGTTTATAATTCTGTAAATCCATATTTGTTACAGGCGCAAATCATGTTTAGATCAACATACAATCTGACACCGACCTGCAAATTGCAAAAAACGTAAGAAAATTTGAATTTCGCGGGCTACCTTGGCGCATCCACCTTATGCAATGATTACAACGATTTGATATACAATCAAACTCACGTAGTAATGTTCTTTGGATAAGGCAGTTTTATCGAAATCTTGTTTCTTATTTATTAGGTATCATTCCGAGTGGTAAACTACGGGTTGATTTTACTTCCGAATAAGTTAATAGTAAGAAGAATTTTCAACGAAAACAAAAACGTAGGTATTGGTTCGGCCTTTTCGGTAACGTTAAAAGCTAACGTAACGTTGAGGCCGCGACAGCTACACGTAAGTACCTCTACCTAGATGTTGTCTTTCAAAGAATATACGATTTTTCCAAGAAGCTAGAAGCAAAAATTACATTTTATGAATTGTTATTTAATAAGGTTAATATTTTAATAATAGCGAGGCTTATAAAATTTAATATTAATCAGCGTCCATTCAAGTTACCAGCTACTTTACTGTGGGTACATAAACCGTACATAATTATATTTTTTTACTGACCTCGTTTTCGATGAAGCTGTAAAGTTTTCCCAAGTGTGGTCTCCAACGGACTGAAAATTGCAAAATGAAAATGAAATGAGTTCTTTCATGATATCCCACAAAAATTGTACGATCATCTTTTAGATTCGCTTTCATTAAAAATGTATCAAGAAATTAATGAGTTGGGACTTTTATTTTGTATGGGTCCTGATTAATTTTGTAATATAAAAACGTTAATTTCTTATATTATGCACTACTAATTAAACTTAACACTTTCTACTAGTTTGGTTAAATTCAATTGAAGTTACCAACACTGAAAATAACCACCTAGTTTTTATCCTGTTGATCCGGATCAAGATAATATCTGCCCAGTCTAAACGGATTAATATCATAATCGGATGGGATTCTTAACACTTTCAAAGACAAGTGAGACTTGAGGCTTATCTTATCTACTTCAACTAATACTTTCCACATTTTATATAGAAACCTGCTTCTTCCTGACGGTATTCCAATGGAGCGTCAACGAGCCAGATTCATTGTAAAGGTCCACAAAGCTGATGGTGTGCCGAAGATGAATTACTCTCTACTGGCCAACATGAAGAAGGCCTTCACGGGAGAAAGCCAGGACGTCGCGGATCCGTATGTCCAAGTCTGCTTCGCTGGAATGGTCGTAAGTCTCACATTATTGAAGTATTATAGTCGATATTGTGCGTGTGTAGGTACTATAGGTATACCTCTGCCCTACCCTGCGGGGAAATAAGGCGTGATGTTATGTTATGTAGTCAAAATAGAAATTAAAATATTGTTATCATTAAAAAATCTAATAAAATAACAATGAATAATGCCACATTTGGTTAAACGCGTGTTCCGGTCGTGCTAATTTGTGCGAATCACCAATAAGCCATCGGCGAGGTTGGTCTGTAACTTTATGGTAGAATTGTGGATAATGTCTAACGAATTTCTTTTCTAGAGAATAAATATTGATTTCCAAGTTAGAATTTCTAGTTTAATAAAATGCGGTCTACAACTTACGTCATTGTCAATATAAACCATTATCTTAATACACTTTTTCTGTAGGATAAACAAGTCATTGCTATAGACAATATTTCCGCAAACAATTCCTATGCTTGTATGTTTTAAATCTGTCGTTTTTTGAGCTCACGCTTTCGAGTTTATAGTTTTGATTCATTTTCTGTATTTAGGGGCGAGCTTCCAAATCCAATTTGATACCGTCAAACGTAAAACTTATAGTTCAGGTGGATACGCAGTGGTCCACAAAATTCAAATTTTCTTAGATTTTTTGCAATTGGCAGGCCAATGTCAGGTTTTACCTTGATCAAAATAAGATTCGCGACCATAACAAATATGTATTTACAGAATTCTCTTATAGGAAAGTTGTGAGACCGGGGTCCCAGCCCTCCTTGTTTGTCCTACTGATGTGAAAAAATCATTCAATGAGTTTAGAAACTTGTTTTGGGTCGGACGTAAGTTTATCATGGATCTTCAATGTTTTATATTTTATTGTCTTAAGGCTCCCACAGACAGGCTGTTTATACAACAGGCTGTCTGTTGTTCCAATAAAAAGTTATTATTACTTAATGTTTTAAGATTAGACAATTCAATTTCAAATTTATGCCACACACGTAACGATTTACCGCAAATTTCTTTAGTTCCTTTAATTAATTTAGTATAATAAGTTACCCAATGTATATATTTTACGTTTTTAATTCTGGAATAACAGACTAAACAGGTTCCAACCCTGCAAAAGTTGAGGATTAATGTTAGGTAGGTAGTTTGTTTGACGAAAACACAATTTCATAAAAAAATTATGCAAAAAGATTACAAGTATTAAAAATATACTTCAAATGAAACTTTGCGTAGTAACTGAACTAATATAGCAGATAGGTACTAGGTTTTGTTTACCATTATTTTTGTCGTAAAAACAAATTACCTAAACTATTGGAACCGCCAGCACCCCACTTAGTCTCGCTCTCACACAGTCTGCGAGCAGTATGGTGTGAGCGGGATAAAAAGTGAATTTGAGCTGAGGTTGTATGAGCTCTTAGGTGATTTGTGATGCAAGCAGGCCTTAGTAAACTATTCAGGCGCCGTCTCCCATTAATCCGTTTATCCAATTTCAGCCTGCCCGACTCAGCCGTAGCGCAATGTTTTAAAAGTGCGGAAGTATTTTTCCATTTTGTTACATGATATTGTTTTTTTGGAAAAAAGATTATACTTCTCGCTTTTTTGTGGGTCAATTTGTAATTTATATGTTACAATGGCCGAATATCAACAGCTCATCAGCTTTACAAAATATTGCTTTACCCGATGCAGGGACTTTGATCGTTGAGGAGTTCTGTAGGTACTTCACCATCAGCTCTACTTCACCATATACATTGTGACGAGCATAAATTGCTTGACAACCATATTGAATAATCGAATATTTTGTAAAAAGTTTAAGTTTTTTTTTTTTAAGTTTTTTTTTTCTTTCTTTAGTTGTGGTACCTACCCCACACAATATCGAATACCACTACCTGCTATGTAAATAACAGTGACGGAGTCAAATAAGATATCGTCTACATAGACTAAGTGAGAAAAATACTCGTACGTACCTAATTATTGAAGCTAACTCAAAAACTCCGCAAGCAAAGTTAATAAAATTTATATGGGGCCACCTCGGGAGTATACCCTTTCGAACTAAAAAAGATTATTTTATATCGTTTCACAATTGGCGAGAATATCGATGAATATACACAAAAATAAAAATACATACAAACGAACATAGAACCTCGTCCTTTTTAAAGAAGTATAATATAATAACACAATAACCCTATTCCAGGGAGCGACATCCGTGCGCAAGAACACCTACACCCCAGTCTGGAACGAGCAGATAGTGTTTACTGAGATGTTTCCACCACTGTGCCAGCGCATCAAGTTGCAGCTGCGGGACTACGACCCCGTACACCCCAACATCATTGGCACACACTTCATTGATCTGAAAACAATCTCCAACGATGGAGATAGAGGTTAGAAGGAGAGTTTTTATCTAATTATTTTTTATCTAATTCTTATGATAACTTTAGAAAGATACACAGAGTATCTTACTCATCATCGTGCCGCTTGGAGGCAAAGAAGTGACTTTTAGGAGTATCGTTAGTCAGAAAGTAGGTGCAGGTCGTGTTTTCAATTTGCTTTTATATTTTACTAGGCACTTTTTTTGTACTTATTTTGCTTTGTAGATACGGTTTTTTATGACTCGAGAAAAAATCGAGATTTCTTTAATAAACCTTCCCGAATAAATTCTCTAATTTGATGGTGAGGACCTCATCAAAATCCGTTGCCTAGCTTATAAGAACAACGCTGTCATACAGATAGACTCGAAAGCGACTTCTGTTTATAATAGGTATAAATAGTATATTATATACAGATTTGACAGTTTACTAAATCGGTTCAGGTCTTCAGTGAAAATGCGGTCTCTCATGGACCACCTCCCATCTTGAGACGCATGCCCTGTGGGACGTGAGGATCGAATGAAATGTTTTTAGGTCCAAAAAACATACTTCTTTATTCTTATTTTTTGACATGGATGCGGTTTAAAGAAGCAATTTAGTTTACCTACATAATTCACAGAAGTCATGTCAGTGAGGCTGCGGACACGAAACCAGCCGCAAGGAGCGGTAGCCAAGCGGAGAGCGGTGGCTACGGAACAATTTTGTACCATTTTCGTCGTTCCGCTCGACCACCGCTCCTCGCCGCGGTTTTCGTGCCTGATGCCCAGATTCGCCGAAGCGTCGACCGTCGACATTCCATTCAGATAATCCATTTGAATAATGAATTAACAGACTATTTGTAACATTGTTATCTCCAGAGAATCCGACTGCAAGCTTTTCATTTTATCGACCTAAAGTATGTTTCTGACCTAAATATCTAACATCCGTAAACCAGTGTGTTTGCATGATTTTCCTTTCTTTTCTAAGTACTTTTTTTATTCCTAGTCAGCAATGAGGGTAGCAAAATACAGGTTATTTGAATATCATTAACTGGCAGGTTTTGTGGCAATTAGGAAGCTGGTGATTATAAATACAAGTGGTAGATAGGTACATACTTGCTTTATTATTTATTTTTTATTTTTTAATTTAATGTTATTATGATACAGAGGTGTTACTTAATTCTAAACTCGCCAAACTTTTACGTTTGATGGCGAGAGGCACTCTGTTACATAACAATGCACCAACCTTACGCACATAAATACTACTTACATATTAACAATGTTTTTAATTCTCTTTGCTATCCTGTATAATGTTTTTTAATTTTGTCTTAAGTGATCCTATACATATTTTTTCTTTTTCTCTTAATAAATCTAATTTGTGCAACCATCAGCGAGTTTTGGAACCGGTGTTAATACTATTTTCTTTTAGGGTTGAAAATATATAGGTGGAAGTATTGGTACAATGCTATGTCTGGTACACGACTGTACAAACTTTAAGGGCGTGGCTGACTAGGCTAGTTAGGCCGTTTGTCCACCGCACCTTGAACGGGACGTCGACGAGATGACGACGCCAAATAAGCGACAGTAGGTACATTTACTATGGCCGCGTAATCTCGTTTGTCATTGATGTCCCGTTCACGGAGCAGTGGACAAATCATACAGTGCTACCCTGCTTGAAAATCGAGTTTAGGTTAGCGTTGATATGTACTTATACGGTTGGTGTAGTATACATACTACACCAACCTTTCGTACTGTCTCACTGGTCCAAGTAGTGGTTGCAAGCGCTTTTCATATTACTTGTTCACATTACCAGTTTACCAACCTTACGGGTGAGGTACCTGATACATCTGAATAACGCTACTACTGAGCCTGAGCTCCTAGGTTCGAGGGTTTGGGTTTTCCTTTGGATATTCTCAGTCACAGCCTGAAGTCTGGATTTATGCCTCTTAACTAACGAAATGGGAGGCAAAAGCATCTTTGCCTAACTTTTCGGGGTAAACAGGCGTGATGTTACGTTTTTTTTTTCTATCCAACGCTGTCCCACTCCTGGGTAAAGCCCTCCCTCCACTCCTTCCATCATTCGCGAGCCCGCGCGTCCTCTTTCCAGTTTTGATGGAACCTATCCAGCTCGTCTTTCCATCTCATACGTGGTCTGCCGCGACCCCGTCTCTCTGTCTCAGGGCACCATGTTATGTTACCTCAAGCGAAATGCACCGTGACGTGTTCCAGGGTTCCTGCCAACATTCGGGCCTGCCT